>OY728125.1:37501511-47501511 GCA_963277665.1 Viscum album | reverse complement strand
ATCAATTCATCCATCCCACTAACAATAAGTGTTCCTCCCTAGCCACCACCTAGGTGATTTTTTTCACTATTTACCCTTCTTATGGTCATAGAAATTAGAAATCTGACACAGGTAATGACATAGAGAAACCATCCAAAGGTTCGGCATTGTACCAAACAGTTCCCCTGAAAGGAACCTGCACTTATCAGAAAGGGCTAGAATTCGGTCTTGGGATTCCCCCCAATTATACATTTCCACATTTCATTTGATATGTCTAAAAAGGTAAAGGGAATTCTAATCTAACATATATATCTGAGGCTTCAATAGAGATATATTCAAACCTAGGTTTTTTACTATTCTCTTGAGGTATGGGTATTACAGGAATCTCGCTACCAAGCTTATTTCAAAGAAGTGCTCGAGTCATGAAAATTTCAAGAGAGACTATGATTCATATCTAGTTTGGAACCAATTCATCCAAGGAAATGAACTCAAATTTTAATCATGTGGTCCTTAATATCCACTCATAGAAAAATCTAGGGCATATGGTAAACTGTGAATATATGAGTAACCTACTCTGCCTGAACAGTGCACCTATCCACCCGAGATCAAGACCCCATTTATTTTTAGTTTAATGAACTGGTTGGATGGGTGACCACAAATAATCATCTAGGAAATGTGATATATTTTATCATTTCCTTTCTATAAGATTTGGAAATTAATTAGGTGTTGATTCCACCAGAAGGGAAGTCGTATCTGGCATGGGTAGGCTTGATGTTCCGACCACATGAATTATTCAACCCAATATTCACCCTGTTCAAGGTAATGGTGATCCTATATAGTAGATGGGACACATCACCTCGTGGTGTAGCTCTATATTGGGGAATCTATAATAGTAGGAATATACCAAGCACTAATAGTTTTTTTAACCCTATAATTACCTAGATTTTTGTTTTATAGACAACTGGCCCTGAGATCCATTATAGGTTGGGAAAATTTCTTGAAGAATTTCCACTATAATTTTAGCTCCACCTAATGAAATACCAGTATTGTTGATCTCTCTAAATGTAAATAAAGGCTTTATGAGCGAGTTTCTAAGTTTGTTTCCTGGTGGAAAGGGCTCACATTATTTCATGACATGAAACTTTTTCATGAACAGATACTTATGACGTGTGTGAAGAAAATTAAAGATGTGATCGTTCCTACCCTTATCTTCTTAAATTATCCAAGTCGGTTTTAAGAGTTCCACTAGAATAATCAATGGATAGAAGAAGTCCCTTAAAGGACTTAAAAACATTCATTCCAATTAGCCATTCTATCTATTTTGAGAATTCTCATGAAATCAGAGGCAGATTTTGATATGCATGCAGAGGCTCTTGAGGTGATACAATTAATTCACCCTTTTTTAGAAGGGGATAATTAAGTGGATCCCTTGAAAGTGTAGCCTTTCCTAGTATAGCCTCAATAGGTGTAGGAACATCCTCACAGAGATAACGTTACCTCATCCCCTTATCAGGTCCAAAAACCCAATATTCCTTATATCGAAATAAGGAACATGACTTAATCTTTCAAGGATGCATAGGTGCCTATTTTTTCATATGTTCCCTAGAAAAGGGAATCCTGAATTTTTTAAAATGAAGGATACCCTGGGAGGTTCAACTAAAAGGTTTTACTTATCATTGGTCATATAAAAGAATCCCTAGACATGCCATCAAAGAAATATTTTTTCAAATATTAGCTCTAAGACCATGTATATTGTGTATTATTCAAATTGGAAGATGTCTCGTCACATGTGTAACATGTCCTTGATAGCTGTGAAAGTGAAAAAAGAGTCCCCGGTTCGGGGAAACATTACCTTAGTCATGGAATACAGAAGTACAATGACTAGTCTCATAAGGAAGTGACTCATTCCAATGGTATCATTCATTCCTACTTGGGAAAAATAGAACCTCTTATAGATACATCACCTCTTCTAACCACTTACTCCACATATGTACCATATAATTATATGAATTGATAGAACAGACATTAAAAGTGTAAGGGAAATAGAAGTCCTCCACCAGGGCTAAGACTAGTCTACACCCTTGGAGAATTCATACCTCCTGAGTTGGGATATTCTACTAGATTACATTTTTATTTAGATTATTCTACTGATTTGAAGCAAGTGTAAACCTCTATGAATGTCATAAAACTGGTGGACCATTATACGATACTCAATAATAAAGAATGTCATGTAACCCCCTAATGTTCTTCCATCCAAATCCATTAAAGGAGAGGCATGGGTTACACAAATAGATGGAATTTTCAGGATGACACTCCAAATTGATTTGTTCGTGAAACTAAGACTAGGAAGTATGAATTGTTATGGGATCATTAATCGTATCTCCCCTAGTCTCTTCCATATATAATGAATCCATATCCAACTTTATTATTCAACCAACAACTAATCCATGACCAAGCCGCAATCATCTACATCCATCTAGGACCTGACCTTAATCGACTAGTGCCCAGCCATCAAGTGTTCAGAGCAAACCACCAAACCAGCAATAAAATAACACCATGACTAACTTCCTCATAAAATAACATCTTATTCACCCCCTAATAAATAATTATCATCTATACAAAAAACAAATTCCCCTTGCATCAAATAATGATTTATTTAAGCACCTCATCATCATACACATGAGGCTCTCGAATCTTGAGGCATTTGACTATATAAAGAATTGTGTGAGGAAATTTTTGAAGACTTGAAAGTCCTTATATTTTTAAAGCCTAAGGTATCTTCTAATGATGCATTCAATATAAAATAAATCCACTGAGAGTAAATTAGATCCATAATATCATTTTCGGGTGAATATGGGTGTGTCACCATTCTGGGGAACGTATACCAATTGTAAATCATAGGCTAGTTTAGAGGTAAGGATATATACTATTTACAAGTGGATACTAACTCAGGGATCAACCTTATACCCAAGAGTATTATTCATAAGATGGGACTTACAAAATAATATCTGGCTTCATCCAACTTGAAAATTCAAAGGTATGATAAGATTAACTATAATTCATGTGGAAAAATTTAGTAGAGGAATCAATTTAGTGGTCTCATATCAAGAAATAAATTTATGGTAGTATCATAGGATACTACTTACAATGTACTGATAGGAAGGATCAGACAACATTTCCATACAGTGGTCTATTTTTCATACCACCAATGCCTTAAATAATTCATGGATGGTCGAGTAGGGTTACTCTGGTGCAATGCATCCCCCTTTGACTCTTATTTGGAGCATTGTCAGGATGATTGTTACTATAAAAGGGAGGGAAAGTATGTCTAGACTGATGGAGTTGATTTTATTAATTCCACAATGATCTAATGGATACTATAGAAGATCCATGGTTGAACATGAAAGACATATTTTTCTCCCAATTAATTAATTAGAACCCACAATTATAGATGTGAGTGTGTGTATCGTAATCTATAAGAAGAAGTAGTTCTCATATATTACCTTGTACTTATACATTGGATAGTCTCATCTATCGAAGAACCTATTCCAGTGAATTACCGATCAGTTCTCCCCATGGCCACTAATCCATAGCATTCTCGCATGTTCCACAAAGTAGTTATGATTTAATGAAAGTTGACCCATCACCATTGCTTCAATATCAAGACTGGGCCTCATTGTTGAAAACTAAACTTGATTAGCTCGATATCTTTTTTATTCATAATCTCTGAATAATGGGAACCCATATTCAATTATTTTTTATCTTCTAGAAAACTAAATAGTGCTCCATATGGTTCCACTAATCTAGAATAGTTACATACTCCCTCTGGTCCTCATATATTAGATGAGGAATTGGAATTGAATGATGCCCCTCCTACATTCAAAGAGAGTGTCTCTTAAACTATTCAGGAGATGACTATTTTACACAAAAGAAGATTTTAGGCCAATACTAATCATCATAAATTTTTCATCATAGGACCCATAGCATTATGTGGCCTTCTTTAAATAGAACCATGATTAGTTTTTATAGAGGTATGATAAGAGGTCTATCCTCAATCCCCATATTTTCTTCCATAGTCTTTTCCTCTCAATGGGTCACTACATGTTCTAATAGCCTCCAATAATGATGCACCCCTCTCACAGTTCCATGTTTGAGGCCAATGTTGAAAACTTAAAAACCCCAAATTTTTTAAAGTGTTCCAATACCCAAAATTCTTGGCCAATATTTTTTTGTTAGGAAAAAGAATGGGTAGGTTATATTATGGATCAACTTTCTGGACCTTGACCACAATTTTCTAAAGGATGGCTTTCCCCTTCTAGTGATAGATTTATTGATTGATGCAGTAGTTTTTCTCCAATCCCTATCCTTTATAGATGGATAATCCATGTATAATCAGATCTATATGGCCCATAAGGATGAAAAGGATACTTCCTTTGGGGAACTCAATGGAACATTCTATCAATGGTTGATGCCTTTATGCTTAAAGAATTGTTGAACCACTTACCAGCTCTACATACACCACAACATTAAATCAATCCTCAGTACATTGGTAGAGTGTTATGTCGATGATTTGGTGATCAACTCCCACCACTTGAAGAAGAACCCTATGAAGTACACTTTTGGGGTTACCACTATAAAATATCTTATCTTAATTATTAGATATATAGGAATAAATATTGTACCATAAAAATTATCTCCAATAACCTAATTCCCTCCCCATACAACCTCTAGGAGTTACGAGGCCTCCAAGGCCACTTAGCCTATTGCCACTGATTTATTACAAATATGTTCAGAAAATCTAATCCCTTCTCGAGGCTCATAAAAATGTTGTTTTTATATGTTGGATAAGGAATTCTTGATTTCCTTTTAGGATATTAAGAAGTACCTGATATATACTATGGTTTTGATTCCACCCATCTCAAGAAAATCATTCGTCTTTTATGTGACCACCCTATAATGGTCCCTTGGAGACCATATATCCCATAATGACAACAAGAATAGAGTAAAATACTTATATTATCATATCCTTATGATCCTCAATATAGTTACCAAATACTCCAACATTGATAACAGTTTCCTTTCAATAGTCTTTATAGTGATGAATTTGTGAAATTTTCTGCAGCACCATGAAATATAGCTAGTTTCCCCAATATACCTGCTAAGTTATATCCTCAATATCTCCATTCTGACGGTATGATTGGAATTTTGGGTTCTAATCCTCCCAAATTTCAACATCAAGTTTATCTTGCGTTGTTCTGTTAAAATCCATGAACGTACATACTTCATAGAAACACATATGGCTTATAAAAAACATCCTTGGGTTATTTATTTTCTAGATAAATATATTCTATCAGTGGATTTGGTTGCACCATGATGGCAAATTCATTTTTATGGTGCCTCCCAAATTTCAACCAGTAGAAGCCCAAATGACCCTAATCTCAATAGGGTAAGCCTTGGGATCATTTTTCATCACCCTAACACAAGTCATATTACCATACTCATTCCTTTTGTAAGAATTTTTCACTAAAAATGAAGAATAATATCATTATATTATTTTTTGTCTAGATTTTCCCCTGGAGATTGATTTCCACTATTTATACATGAATCAAGACTATGTGTTATTCATCAAATAGATCAATGTCACTACATGTTCATAAAGAAAGATCTTGTGCCCCTTTTTGAACAAACACATCATCTTGTGTCTAAATTCCCTTCACATCCAAAGGTGACCCATGTTCCTCGATCAAAGAATGATCGAGTAGATTCTTTGTAAATCCTTTTTGTGTCTCTTAAAAAAAACCAATATGACATGTTCATTCATGTGTCACACTAGAGATTCATCTCCCTTACCACCTCAGATTATGGTAACCAATAGATATTCTAGTAGGCTATCGTTACTTCTGTTCTGGGGAACTTTGATTCCCCCTTAGTTGAGGAAATTATTGATTCAATGAATCCCTTTATTTAGTATCTCCATAATTGTATTATTCTTTCCAATCTGAGTTGATATTTAGTTATTCCACCATCATAAATCCTTGTTTACCCTCTAGAGTGTCTCCATCCATGGAAAATCCCTCTAAAGTATTATGTTTGATAGTATTCTACTTTCTTTAATACAATGAGATGATATACCTTAGGTTATTTAATATTTCCATGTTATATCCTATGGATCCCATTGATAAGAGTTGAATTCCTCCTAACAAATTTAGAGGGTGGTCTAATTTTGGACCACCATGCTTTATAACTGCATTGAGTTCAAAATGTGGTTTCATGTGTGTCAGATCTACCCAAACGTTATGTATCAACCACTAAAGATTTTCCACACTACTAAATATTGTTTTCCCTTTGTGTGGAATCGACTTTGTGGGACCCTACCCACCAAATACATCTTGATAGTGAAGTTTCATTATGACTAAAACAGACTACTTTTCCAAATGGATAGAAATGGTTACCCTTAATGAAATCAAAACTCAATCCTTGATTGAGTTTGTGAGATCCCGCATCATCTATCATTTTTTCATACAAACTATTCTCATAGAAAATGGAAATAACTTCTATGCTAACGAGATGAAGAAAATATATGGCAAGTACGAGATCCAGTCCAACTGTTCTTCCATCTACCATGAATAAGAAAATGGTTTGATTGAGGTATTCAACAATACCTTCTCTAATATCCTTCTGAAAATGGTGGTCCATAATAAAAATATTTTCCATACTAAACTCTATAACTCCCTTTAGTCCTATCAGATGACAACTCAAACTCCACCCAGAAAACCCATAAATCCCAAGTTTATGGGATGGAGATATTTTTACAAATTGAGATTCAGTTTCAATTACTCCAAATGGTTATTTATGTCCAATAGATTCCAAATAGAGTGGTGTAATTATATCTATCTACATTGTATGCTCTTGAATAAAATAGGCTTCAGATATTTCAAAAATTATAGAGTCACCAGAATAGGGTAGTGGGAGCATTCAATAAGAAGGTATACCTCCACTCCTTCCTCTAGGGAGACATGGTACTATCTCTCTAAATGTCTATGATATGAAAAAATATATTTTAAATTTGGTGCCCAAATGTTAAGGACAGTACATTATCCATAAGGTCTATTATAGTGGATAATACTCTATAATAATTATGGGTGGGGATCGTATCACACCTCCAACCAATTCAAATTTTTTCGAGCAACACATATGAGGAACTTTTGGTCAAAGGTATGCAACCTTAAACTATTTAAACTCATATATATACATTATGAACTTAAATAATTATCAACCATGGTCCAATCTCTATGAGCATAAATAAACAATTTCCCATTTTCTTTGAGCACTATATCCATAAACTAGAAGCATCCATAGTCCAATATATATTACTATAAACTAAAAATCCCAAAGTTCTAAACACATGATGTTAAACTTTATCCTTACCCTATGTGATGAACATAGGATTCCCCACATGAAAAATATGGGATGATCAAAATCAATTCCCTTATCACACAACATTAAACTATAGCCTTAACTCATATAAACCCAAGATTCCTCATATAAAAAATATGGGATGACTAAAATCGACATCCTTAGCTCAAAATGTTAATTTATATCCTTACCCAATACGATAATCATAGGATGCATCATATGAAAAGAATGAGATGATTTGATGTCCTATACAGAGAGGAAATCACCCTTCTAGTGTTGTCCCACTACCTCACTCTATTCCAGAACTGTTTTTGGATTGATTCCCATAATTTATGGGATACATAGTGATATCTAGATCTAACATAATGTAACCATCCTTAACACCAACCTATTTTTGGGGCCAAACCCTAGTCTAAACATCAATACCTTAAAATACATGTAACTAATTTTAGGATTACCTTGTGTGGTGTAGAGACACTTTGACTCCTTCTTCATGTCAGGATAAAACTCTTTTTAACCACCCAATTATCCTCAAATTACCTATTCTTAGTTGGATCTAAGAATTATGAACTTAAATTATGAGCATTTTCCCCCTTTTTCCCCTTATTCGAATAGTTTTGTTCACCCTTGGTGTTTTAGAAAACCAATTCCCCCCTTCACTTTTCCATAAATTACTTTATTAAAAGGACCTCACCTTACCATAATTATTCTTATATCTTTATATATACTAGAACTACATGTAGATTGATTCCAATTCTAATGATATACATAGTGACACCTGAATCTCATATCCTGGGTCAAGACCCCGTCATCAATTCATTGAAGGGTTTTTCCTCCCTCAGTATCATGATGTAAACTTTTATTCTATTAATCATGGATGTTTGTTTGGAAAATGGTCTCTTTGGACCACCTTTAATGTTGGGTTGTCACTCTTAATTTCCAAAAAAACCTCTTCCATATGTACACACTCTTTGGAATGATCTTGATGGCCTTAAACTAGTAACATCCATTGTCTGAGATGTATGAATCTAAATTAAAAATCCTAATTCCCTAAATTGATGACGTTTAACCATAGCCTTACCCTATGTGATGAATGTATGATTCCTTATTTTATAAATATGAGATGACAAATTTATTCCTTCACACATGATGATAAATTATATCCTTACATTTTATATATTCAAGATTCCTCAAAAGAAAAATATCAAATGATTAAAATAAATTTCCTTAAGACATAATGATAAACTAAGTCTTAACCTATGGGATAAACATAGGATGCCCCATATGATAACTATGAGACGATTAAATGTCCTCGCTCAAGTTGAAATATCCTATTGGATTTTTTATCTAACTATGTCATGTTATAGAAATAGATGTGGCTTGATTTCCATTACTATGGGATATGTAGTGACACACAGATCTCTTATCCTAGGTATATCCCTTCCACAAACTTGTTTTGAGGTCTTCCCCCTCTATTCCAGGTCTGATCCTTTCCTATCAACATTTTTATCAATAATTATTAATCGTATAGAGGAATAACTCTCAGGGAACACATCATCCCCCTGATTTTAATAGGTTCCACTAAAGGTAATGGTTCTTAACCACACTAGCTCACCTACAATCCTAGTATCACACCTTTATTGATCCCATATAAAATATGGAGGTTCCTATGTTTCAAAATCAATAAGTGATCTATTGTTTATTTGTATTCCCCTTAATTGATAAGTGAAGGTGTTGAACTTATATTTTGAACATGGTCAATAGTCATTCCCAATGCATCAGTCACTCACTTTCACCATCCAGGTATTGGAAGTCACGATTTCCCCTTTTTTTAGACTTCCCTAAGTTAGTCTTATTTTTTCATTTAATGTTCTCTCTGATGTGATAATGGGAACTTTTTATCACTCTTTATTTCTCACATCAAGCACAGATCACATGGGATTATGAGTTATATAGGAATTTCTCTAATAAAGGTTGAAATGAATAGGTTCTATGTAAACATAGATTCACATATTTTGATTGATCTATATAACCTTTGACTAGGAGTCCAATTCTAAAAACCATAACCTTAAATTGTTTGAAAATTTTCCTTGTAATGTTCTATGTGACAGGGCCTCCTTGGTTTCTTCTACACACTGGGTGACCTCACACCCATGCCATGAACACTCCGTAGAGACACACCCTATGTGGTACAAGAATTATGACCATAAAATATTTGCAATATGTGGTCCAAGCATTATGTCCTTAAACTATTTTAAACTCCTTTTACAAGAATTGTGACATCTCAATATGTCTTCTAAGAGGATAAAAAACCCAATATGAGAGGTTCATATGTCTATCAGGTTGAATACACATAGGTACCACTTTATAAAAAGTTAGACTCCCACACACAGGGTCACTTTTAATACCTTTTGAAAAGTAAGGGATTAAATCAAAAGTTGAGAAACCTGTAGGACCAACCTTGGTCCCTAAAAAAACCTGAATGTGCTCACTAAACCAATCAGTTCATTATAAAGTTATATCCAAGTATCAACTCTCTTTGACTTTTGAGATCCTATATGAGGGGCCACCCATGTATTCCATGTTTGTGCATCCCACTACACTCACTGTATGGAAACCTATTCATGATGGTCTGCAAATCTTGGTCACAAGATGCAAAACAATGATATGAACATCCTAATCTCATGTTGATAAACTACGTAATGAATCATCCTCATTGTAAGATATTAAACAGTGTGTTTAACATCCTTTGCATATTATTTTAATCTTTCTTCCCTCCATCATTATTACGTGACATAAAAATGAAAAGTGAATTAGGCCCTTTCTTGAGAATCCTTTTACTCCCATCAGTATTGGTCGCCTATAGAACCATTAAATTTATTTAGTCTCTTATCATTCATGATACCAATAACTTAATAATACAAGTCTAACACTCATAAAAAGAATTACACTTACCAAATGTTCTCAAATCCATGATGGTTTGATCTCAAGAGTATTTAAATCCATTCAAAAATTTCCCTAATTCATTCTCACACATCGAATATCCCTATATTTGGATCCCAATTATATTTCAAGTATATATGTTCCCCCATATTGTTAATGGTTCTTGGACACACTACTTACATACAACCTTGGGAAAATTTCCAAAATGAATTACGGTGACATTTTGATATTTCTTTTGTTTCAAACATGGCTAATGTCCAACCCTCATTTTTTTCTATCCCAGATGAAGTGATAGTGGAACCTATGTTTTGGACATTAATAGAAGCTATATGATATGTCCCAATCCACCCCCCCATCTTTAATATCCGAAGTGTCTCAATTCATTCTCTTACTCACCCTATTTTTATTTTGGTATAATTAAACACACTTAGAGTTACCCTATTTGTGTAATAGTGCACATTGAGAAAGAATGTTGTTTATTCAGAGATTTGTGTTCTCTAGCCATAACTTTTCATAACAGGATACTCTGGGTGGTAAATAATCTATTCAAACCCCAATTATATGGCTCCAATCTGGTATAATCACTATTTTATTTCTCTATTTTTCCCACACCGAGAACGACTCATGTGGGATTAGGAATCTATTGTTGGTTATATTTTTAATATGATAAAATATATAGTAAAAATAATACAAATTTAATCACACAAAGGATTTAAAGTAGACACGATTTTGAGGTTTGGGAGTGTTGCCCACAAATTTGGTTATATGTTTTATTTTATCCAAACTACTGCTCCATATGGATATGTCTCATTAATTCAGTTATTGATCCCATACATCCTATAAAACTAGTTTTATCCTAATAAACTATATTTCTGCCTCCTCATCCATTGGTTGAACCTCATTATCTCTAATTTTAAACAGAACCTTCTCAATATTTCACACAACCATCAGTGATGTCACCTCTATTGGCATGGCCTTAGTCACTTACATCTAGGACCTTAATTTCCTAATGATCCCTACCTAAGAATTGAATTTGGCTATGTGCTTAGATGATTTCCCTTACATCCATGCGAGTTATATTTTGGATACCTATAGATTCTAGGTTCCATTATATTTTTACTTCTTCCAGGTGAAATAGGACTCTTGATCTTCCATGTATACTCTCTCAATTATAAAATCATGATACAATGTTTGTAGATCATGTGTCTCCACTCCTCTAATGCCTAGGTTCAATAGTTAGTAATGGAGAGACCCTATACAACACTTTGACTCTGACTCCAGAGTATGGGTGATTAAATTATTCATGTATCTCTATGCATTTCCCTATAAAGTGTGATTCCCCTTAATTAAATTCAATCCAAAGTCATCCAGATCCTCTTGTGGTATGGGATCATTATCTAAAACATTCATGAGAATAGTGGTGGTTGGATCCTCCTTGGGTTTCCCCTATGATGGACTTGGATCCCTGATGAGAGAAGGTCCATCTTGGTAAGACTCTTCACTAGAGGCACTAGCCTCACTATCTTCAATATTAGCCTCCCCCGTATCAACATTTTTGAATACAATGGGATTACCTCCTTGGATTAAGAAAAACTCATCCTAAATGACCAGTTTACTAAGGGTTAAATCATCTATTTAGAGAGGCACTTTGGCTTCCTCATCTATAGTTTTTTTTGCGTGAACTATCTATAGAATTATTTCAAATTGAAGTGTGTCATTTAATTTGGATTTGGGTAGTTGGAATAATAAACATGGTTTTTTTATAGTAAAAAAATAAACTTAAAAGAGATGAACATTTGGATGAAATCCGTCCCCAAGGTCTTGAAGGGTAATTCAAACATTGGAGACCACTCAGTGCCAATTGGAACCTCAATTTCGAGCATTGAACTACTCAATACTACATGACTACAAGCTGTATCTAGTAAAAAATAATATTGATACAATGGGAAGAAACTCAATGATTCTTTGAAGAACATCAAGACTATTGATAATTGAGAATCAATATCACCTTGAGGTGTGGGGACTTTGATGATGTGTTTCCTTGGGTAATCATCCCCACTAGGAGTAGGAAACACCATCAAAATGTTGGAGTGTGGTTCCTTATAGATGCATGGGAAGGTCGTATAATCAGAATCTTGCAATTTTAAACCCTTTATTGGAACCTATATGGATGAAAACTATGGATAAAAATATGTGGAGGGACGTTAGACTCTGAATAGGCACTCTCGTAACCATTAATAAGGTCCTCCTAGGTCTCCCCTTCTGTTTTCTACATAGGAAAAAATATCATGTCAGAACCTTTAAAAAATGGGATTCTGGGTGAATTTAACAAGTTAGAAAAAAACATTGAAAATTCCTCTCTAATTAGATCTTAGTTAGTTCATTTCCCTCAAGAGTGAAATCTCTACTCTATTGAGATTTTTCCAATCTAGTGGAAGAACCTCAGGACTCCTTTCCATTGGAGCCTTGTGCATCTGCACCAGAGCTAATTCATTATGAATTGGTACCTCAAAAGACTATGTCTCTTTAAGATCCATGATAATCATTAATTTTATACGAGTGGTGGAAGTCCCTACTTCCCCACTCTAGTTTGAGAATGAATCCATCTCTAAGAGATAGTTGAATCACTCATGGAAGCCCACATGGGTCGTGATACTAGAGAGCCCAACCTCTAACAGTCTGAGACCACCTTGGGAGATCCTCTTACACAACTGCTCCACCATAAAGGAAAACCTCAACATACCCCATACCTCCTAGAGCATGGTAAATATGGAATTGGTGGTCGGACACCAGATACCAAAGTTTATTTTCTAGAGCCTCCATAGCCCGAGAGATCTCTGCTTGGTATTATGGCCACTTCTAAGTGATACCTGCACCACTAGGGGGTGGGGTGAAGATGAACCCCAGGGTTTCCCATCACCATAGCTCTAATTGGAGTCCCTAATTCCTAAAAGTCACTTTGTAGAGCAGCCAATATCTGGTTCTTTTACTCTTAAAACTCACACAATGGCATAATCCTCCTCATATTCTAACTCAGGATTGCACCTGTGTATGTCTCCACCCAATCACTAGCATAGTTTGAAGATAGGTTGACATTGATTTTGGTTGGTGGTGGCATGATACCCCCCCCCCCATGACTTCATCCATCAACATCCACTATAATTAACAAAGGATACAAGTATACCTTTCTTCATGGATCCCCATGTATACTTTCTTCACCATCTACTGAATGCATCCAAAAATTATATGCAAACGAAGATAGAATGTATTATTCACAATATATATTTTTATCTATCCTGGAAAGAAAAAATACACCTCAAAAGGATTGAAGGTACTATAGATACTCCAATTTCCCCTTTAATTTATCAACCATCTCTTTAAAGGGGGTCACAAATTGATAGAAATTTAAATTCCAATGATTACTAATGTTTATAACAGCCCCTACATCATCAATAGTTATCAACAGAACCACATAAAAATAATAGAATGAAGGTATCAATTTGTCACTAAGAGGAGTAATGGAATTTGGGAACTCATCCCCATAGATATGTGCCATGGCCCATCCATGAAGGAATTAGAATAGACCAAAGATACTCTGAATCATGCCTCCCATCACAACAATATCAAGTTTACTATTGTGATAATCCAACACTAGAACAGCTAAGATCGTGCAGTTACTATATTCCATCATAGACACCATCATGAAAGTCTCAAAAAGTATGTCAATATGGATATCCCTGACTGGTAGCATACAAACACTGAAGAATGTTTCCTGAAACACCGTGTATCTAATCACTGACTATCAATCCTTTATATTGTATCCCAATTCCTGGTTGTGATAGTCCTCCAAGATTAGATAGTTGGAACACATAATTATCCTCTTTCTTTCTAGTGGAAACTTCTTTATCTTACCTAAAATATTCACTTCTATAACATTTAGGAACATTCTTATCCATGTCTTAAAGGTTATGTCCCATTGTAAGTTATGTTGATGCTTCAAGACCTTGGTTAGAACATCCAAAATATTTTGTGTTGCAATGGTGGTATGGACCCTATCCCCTAGTAATTGGGAATTAGAATGAATTATTCATACTAATACTCCATTATTTGGATTCCCCCAAGTAAATGGATGTCCAATAGACATATCATCAGCTTCCCATGTTGAAGGTGGAAGGTGATGGTGTCCAGGGACAATCGGAAGAGAAGCTTCGGTAGTAGCTTCTATTGATGGTTGATGTGGAATTGAGACATCCAAATTGAATAATATAAACTTAAATAATGTATATCATCCCCATACTCTTATAATTTGAAGCATACCCAGTACAACCATGAACAATAATTGGTTAATTTTCCCTCAAATCTCAAGTCCCATTCTTTGTACTTTCACATGTTGTTATTATAAATGTTGGACTAAATAACTATTGTATAGAAAAGGGGGAACTCCTTGTTTACTAGATGTTCCTTTTCCATTATCCTCATCCTTACACTACATGTACATACTATCACATATTTTTTCTCCCTATATAGGAGACCATCAACAGTAATATTCCAACAGATAAGTTCATGGTAGGAAAATAAGAACCATGGTGGGTTGACAGCCTTGAATAGGATTTCCACATCATCCAAGATCCTAAACATATATAATGGTAGCATATTGCTCAGAAAGTATCCCCTCTTATCCACTTATAATAGAATTAGTAGATCTTTTTTTAGATTAATCTTCTTCCATAAGTGGTTTTAGGGTTCTTAGCAATTTCCATCCTTCGGGTAGTGGAAATAGTATACTCAATGTCTTGATTAGTAGGGTTAACAATTTCTAATATGTTTAGAGAATATAAAAACAAGAGGTCACTTGAAGTGGATTTTGTTCACGTAATTAGAGATCGATCATGGAACACCTGGGTAATTATTTCAAAGTAATGGGTTGAGAGTTCAAGTTCATTCACATAAGAAGGGTTTTTATGAATATCGCAACTCAACGTTATGGCATTCTTGTAAGGATTAGAATTACTTGCATGAGAGATTATTTATCATGCACAGAGTTATATATCTATACAAGGACCCCCACCCACCCACCCACCCATCTAATTACAGGAGTGGGACCCCCTGGTTTCATGATCTTATAATAGGGTTTCATGAACCTATGATACAGTTATGTGGCACATTGTAAATGGACCCTAAACCTCAGCATTTCCCTAAGAACTCAAACTTTTGGTCTCCCTCTAGATCCAATTACATGGGGAAGAATTTTTTCCATTAAAAACATTTATATCTATCTAAAATTTATATTTTACCTAAAATAATGGTCCATCCTATAATGAAGACCCATTAATGAATAAAGACAGTATTTATGTGCAACTATAATTACTTACATGAAACTTTCATATATTAGATGAAACCCACTTGTGTGTTAAATGAATTTCTAAAGATCAAATTTTCATGGGGTTATGAGAGACTTTAAGAATTAGAGAAGGTAATTTCATGAACATCATATTTTTTTAGCTAACTCTTCAATATCATATAAACCCCTTTATGAAATAAATTTGATGTTCAATCTTTATACTTGTGCAGTAGCACCCCATAACCAAAGGTAGGGGTGGCACCCAACCGGTTTGTGCATCCCATCTAATGTTGAATGCATATGTCCACCCATTTCATCTATAAATAGAGACCCCCTATCAGGGATAGATTTCCTAATGACGAAGTGTCACATTTCACTCGTGGAAATCCCATTTTCATGAAATCGTGTAACAACAAAATTCTATGGATTCTAAAAGGTAGAGAAATTGTGTGACTAACCTCACATGGGTCCCACTATGTCTTTCCCAATGGTTGGGAGTTCTTCATGCAATACCCATTATGGATAGTTGAGTTTTTTCAAGAGAATATGCCTTTGTGAAACCCTAATCTAAGTGTGACCTCAAATTTGTAACAAGTATATGCCTCTTAGATCCATGTAGTGGCCTTATGATAGATCCCATGGATCACACCACACCATTTTAATGTAGTAAAATAGTGTTATGTGTAAAAAAATTGTTTCCCTAACATAATACCTCATACCACTAAAAACATTTATGTTCAAGTTGAGAACCTTGGTTCCCTATCCAAATATGAACTGGCTCATCTGCACCCCAAATCCTCATGTCATTGGTTCTATAAACCAGTATTTCTACCCATTTCACCAAAAGAATTAATTTTACCATCACTTAATCTCTTTATCTAAATCATAGGTACCGTAATACATCTTTCTATAAATCATAGGCACCCTAAAATTGTGATCCTTGATTGACACTCATTTATGGTAGTGTTTATGCCATTCCCCACCCAGAGGTACATGAGCAGTAAAAATGTATGACCTAAAGGTGGAATCATCATGGGTAACTGCTGACATTTCCTAGTAGAGAGGCCTTATGTTATATCTTCTTCTACTTACTAGAAATGTATTCCTTCAGTGTAGTCCCCACCACCTCTGATATGTAAGATGTTAATTTCCTTTCCCCACATCCTAGTTTTAAGATGTTAAATTGGATGATAACATCTTCAGTGCATGACTATAAACTATATTCTTACCCTATCCAATGAAAATGAGATTGCCCATGTATTATCATCATGGGATGCCACTCCTCCTACTCCATGGGATGCCACCCTTTTTTCAGCACCCCCAGGTAGACCATATGTTTAAGACACACACTATCCCTCACTAATACTCCTTCTGTGACAGGAGAATCCTTACTGCATGAAATTAAATTGCATGGATGGGTCCTATCACACGACTTCAAATTGTGGCATTCAACTACATGGGTATTGATCACTGTTTCTTGATATTGTATGTAGGAAACCTTTATGAGGTTAAATCGTGACATACCAACACATTTGGGGTACCTCCCTAAGGTCCAATCCAAATGCACCTGCACTCTACCAAATACCAAATGTGAAATTTTCACCCCTAGTGACAAACATAACCACTAACCTATCCCCATAAGACATTAAAAATGTAACCAACATGTCCCCATAAGACAATAAACTTGTTACATACCTATCAACATTGGATGTTAAACATGTCACCTAACAATCCCCAAAATACTTTAAACATGTTACTTACCAATCCCCACAAGACATTAAACCTATGACTTACATATCCCCAAAATATGTTAAACCTATGACATAACTATCTTCATAATATGTTAAAGATATGAATTACATATCCACACAATACAATAAATTGATGACCTAACAGTCCACAAAAGAAATTAAATAGGTGACCAAATTGTTCCCTCGAGATATTAAACATTTTACCTGATCTAGAATCTCTTCCCCGTATAATAAACATGTGATGGATTAGGTAAAAATCATTAGAATACTTACACCCCCGGTGTCAACTAACTCATTGTTGACCTAGGATTCCTCAGGTTCCATTCTTGGGATTATTTATATGAGATTCCTCTAACTTCTAGAGGATAAGACATTATAGGTTCCCTATAAACCCAATGTACATATATTCCCTTACTTCCATGACATTACTACCTACTCAAACAGAATGTTTATACTCTATTGAGGACTAAATATATTAATTTACTAGAATAATCCTTAAGATGTCTCTATGAATGAGTTTCATGAATATGAATTAAATATATGAGGGAGATCAGGACTAGGAGACAAGGTCTATGGAAGAATCCATGGATAGAGTAACCAACATTCCAACATCCCATTTCGATCAAGTATCCAACATTATCGGTTTAAGCTATGGAAAATGTCCCCTTTTGGAAAGTGGGAATGATGAGAAACAAACAGTGTATCACCCTTAGATGGAGAGAAGGTGTGAAACCACAGAGTAAGGTTTATTTATATAACGAAATAACTAAATAATGGAATTTATGTATTAAATTATGATAATTAAGTATTGAAATTTGATAATGAATCATGTTTGCATGAATCTTATAACACCTATCTATAGAATCCCCCTATTGGTCATGTAACAAGAAGAATTTGAAAATTCTATAAAAATATAGTTATTTATACTCTTTCATGCTAAGAACACTTGCATTATTTCATCATTTTTTTCAAGAAAATTGGAATAAACCAATATTCGGTGGATAGGGAGAAACTTCCACAGAGATTCAAGGACTAGTATGCACTGATGTGTGGGAAACCGTTCTAGAAAAATCTAGAGATAGATATTATTATCTCATTACTTTTATTGATAACCTGAGTAAATATGGTTATGTCTACTAGATGATGTATAATTTTGATAAAATTAATAAATTCAAATAGTTTAGAATTAATTGTAGATTAAAAATTGTATGAAGATAAATAATCTTCAATATGATAGAGGTTTTGAATATCTTATCCAGTATTTTATTGAATTTTTATGGGATTTTTGGATTCAATCTTAACTCACCATACCTTATAAACTAGTTGAATGGTGGTAGTTAAAGGATGAACTATACCTTTCTAGAAATGGTAAGGTAGATTATGATTCATATGGACCTTCCATTATACTTTTGAGGATATTTATTACAAACTATAGAATATGAACTAAACCTAGTACCAATAAATTTAAAAAATGAAATTCCTTTTGAGTTATAGAGTGTAAGGAAACATGTTTTGACACATACATCTGTATGGGTATGTGAGGAATTTGTTATGGACACCTTCGGAAACAATCTATCACCTCAAGGCATGAAAAGTATATTTATTGGATATCCCAAGGAAACCATGTGATGTTATCTATATAACCTCTAATAAAAGATAGTGATTTTGAAATGACAATTCATATTTCATGAGATGGATAACATCCTCAATAAGGATAGTTGGAGAAATATTTAATTTGATTAATTTTATAATTATGATATATATTAGTTTGTATGGGAACAGATTATATAGGTCCCCATAGAAGAAAATATTTCGGGAATACTATTATTAAATTGGAGTACAAGAGAGGAAAGAGAACCAGAAAGATACAGTCTTCTATTCACCAATGATGGTGAGACATTATTAATTGATAATAATGAATCTCCCACCTACAAAGAGTTAGTAGAGATCTTAAAATCTACAATATAAAAAGAATACATGAATTCTATAATAGATTTCATGTAGGAGAAACATGTTTGGGTTATGGTTGATTCTCTAGTTGATGTAAATATTATTTGTTTTAAATGGGTATTTAAGAGAAATCAGTACATTGGAGGTAAATTAAATACCTTCAAATCATTAATAGTGGATATAAGGTTTAAATAGTTTCAATGCATTGACTGTAATGAAAATTTTTCTCCAATTCCCATTTTTAAATACATTTTAATTCTTCTTTATATATCAACTTACTATCACTTTGAAATTTGGAAAATGGATGTTAAAAGAGATTTCTTTATTGAAAGCCTCCAGTAAGATGTCTATATGACCCAACCAATTGGATTTTTGTCTCTATGTAATGATATATGAAATTTCAAATTGTAGATATCAATTTATGGATTGAATAAATTACACTGGTTATAGAAGATTTTATTTTATGAAGCTATAAAATAATTTGGTTTAATTATGAGAAAATGTGATTTAAGTGTTTACAAAAGATTTAGTGAGAGTGAATTTTTTATCCTATTAGTATATGTATATGAGATATTACATATTATAAATGACATACCAATCTTACATTCAGTTGAGGATAGGGTAACAGAGTGCTTCCCTGTGAAGGATTTATATAAAGTATCTTTTATTATAGGAATCAAGATCATTTATGATAGATCCTAGAGGCTTACTGGAAAAAGTAAATGTTCATACATGGACTAGATACTAAGTATATTTTGTATGAAAAAAATACAATAGGGTGTTGGTTCAAGTTTAACATGGTATAAATCCTTCCAAAAAATGTGACCTCTCAAATAAGAGGAGAAAGTGGGAATGAGTAATATCTCATATGTTTATATGATAAAATAAATCATGTATTCCATGTTATTTAATAGGATTGATGTTTTCTACTCCTTGACCAAGCTAGGTATATTTGAATATGATCCTAGTTAACTGCATCATTATGTTCTTAAGGTTATCCTTATGTATTAGAGAATAACTAAGGATATGTTCCTAGTGTATGGATTATATGAATAACTAATCATTAGGAGTTAAAATGATACTATATTTCAAATATATTTTTAGATATTTATTTAGTCTTGACTGAGGAGATCTAAGTTATAAGAGTTCAAAGTACCCAACTGTTGAAAATTCTATAGTGGATTTAGGGTATTTAGTTGCATATGATGCTGCCAATAAAGTTGTTTGGGTATGAAATTTTTTCAAGAGATTGATGTGGTACTTAGTAGTGAAGACCCTATCACATTACCTTGTTACAATACTATATAGTTGGATCTTGAAAAGGATCTAAGGACACCCAATAGACAAACCCATACTCTGGATATATCACCTCTGGAGGAATTTTTATTAATAGGATGAAGTTTTGGTGAGAAGAGTTTCTACAGAAGAAAATGTGGTGGAACCCTTAGATAAATACATATCCCATTATAATCATGAATATCATGTGAGATCTAGTGGACTGAAGGTTGTCGACGGTTGGCTCTTGTAAAAGTGGGAGTCTATTCAAGTTGGTTCCCTATTAATAATTTCTATGTATTTTATGATTATTTTTATTCATTTATTTAAATATTAATAAAATTATAATCATATCATGAGTATTCTTCTATGTGACATTGAATATGATAATGTCATTATAGTAACTATCACACTAAAAGTTCATCACAGTTCTTTGTTATGATTAGAACTCATAATTTCCACAACATTATTCTTAAATACATGTTCTATTGCTGGATGATATTATTTTATGATAAAAAAATTATATAGGCTACCATGGTTGGAGACTCATAGGACTTTAAGGAATTATCCCATGGTGTACGCCATTAATAATTTCTAGTGCAAGAGATTATGAGAACATGGCCCGCTAGTACAAAACCCACATTTATATTAATCATTGGATGTTCCTATCTACATATATGTGAATTCATCCTTATACTTTAATATTTCTATTATTAATGGATATTTTATTCATGTAATTTGATATATTGATGAAAATCATGATAAAATGTTTTTAGGTTTCTATCTTAGTGTAATTGTCCTTTGATGATATGAATAACTTGTATTTTTGAATTAATTTACAAGTAATAATTTTTGAACATGATTAAAACTTCATTTATAACAAAAAACCATAGATACATGAATAGATTAAAATTATAAAACTAGAAGACCTGGATCTTCACATGAAATTTATAATTATTTTCTGAGTAGTTATTGAATTACCATAACATGTAATTCTCTCTCTTTGTAGATGATTCGTTTAACTTGATCTTATCATACCATCATTACATTGTAGCTGGATACTTCTTGAAGGGGAAGTAACTATTTATTCCTTGTAAGAGGTTTGACACAGGAGGAAAATATTTTTCTCTCTAGATCTCTAGATCTATATCTAGGTCTTTATAGAGTCTCTCTCTGTTCTTTTTCACAATAAAAGTGAGTTATTGAATATTATAAAAAAAACTATTTATTATGGTAGGTTTAAGGTTAGAAATCTCATAGAACCCAATCTCTAGCCTAATAATTCTTACTTGACCCCATGTCCAATAATAATAGTAATAATATTAATCATGTTACATGTGAAATAAATTAAAAATATAAATATGATTCATTCCATTTCCAATCATACAATTAATCTCAGTCCACTTTTCTTCATCGAATTTTTTTTATCCTCAAATAATGAGTATTTATTTAACAAATATATATCATTGCATTATTTCATGATAAATATTATAATATTATATTTTCATAACCTTTCAAACAAATATTTAGTATTATTTTTTAACACATTTATTATTTTTAATAACTTAAGTTAAAATCATTTGGATCAATACAAATGAATAAATATTTTTAATTAAAACTTATTAAATTCATTACTTTAATTTTTCTAATATTATAGATGCACTTAGTTTTTGGCCCTCTAGACCTCTTCCTTAGTGGAATTTGACATTATCGCCTAAATTCCATCGTTATAATCTTGAAACAATCCAATGATACCATAGAAAAATAAGTAAATATCACAAAAAAATCTAAACACATATGAATTTTAACCATTTAATATAATAATTCTCTCACAATATCTCATATCATGTGGGTTTCATGTTTATTCCATCAAACTATATACTAAATTTCTATTTTATGGAATTTACATAAATGAACTCAATCACAAACAACATGGTAATGTATTTATAAAGTTAGTTCAATTCTTATTAAAGGGCTTGATATGTCAACGTTTTTCATAGGATAGAAAGAAAAAATCCTATCTCATGTTATCCATTAATGAAGTATCACTTAGGATGTACCCAACACATCCTACCTCATCGAAATCATATACCACCATGGTTATCATAAATAAATCATAGTATATAATTCATCATATCCATTAATGATAATATTAAATTATATGGATCAATACACATGTCTTTATATAGAAATATCCAATCATATATGGAAATGTGGATTTCCTCTTAATGAGTTTGTTATCATAACCACCTATCATGGATATTAATAAAGCTTAACATCATGATAAGGTTACTCAATGTATTATTAACCTTTTATCAATCATATCCTATATTTTATGTGTATTTTAGGATAATATCATCCATTCATTGAACAAATAATCTAGAATAATTTAATGGAACCTCCTAGTTCTCATTGTAGTCGAGAAATGCTATAACATTTTAATGCGACAAGTATACTTAGTACATTATGACTTAAATAAGTTATAAAAAATAACAATCATGATGCAATAAAAAAATTCATTAATAATGAAAAAATATAATCAAGTATAAATAATTTCCATTATAGGGAACCTACTCTTATAGACTTACACCTACAATGGATCAAACAGGAAAAAAAACACTCAATCCATGATCTATTACATGATACTCATGCCTCTACTAAGATTACTCCTTGATAAATGGGTACACTAAAATTTCCTCCATGGATTCTATTCTCACCAAAACTTCACCTCATTGAGAAAAATACCTCAATAGATGATACTTATTAAGTAAGTTATTTTTTTTAGTGTGACCTTGTCTCTTTGGAGAGAGATTCTATTATAGTGTTATCACATAAAACTATGATAGGGCCTTTAATTATAGGAACCATATAAAGATCTTATAATAATTTTAAATTCAAAATGCTTCCTTGGACCCATTGGAAGATTCAATAGACACAGAATTTTATATAGAATTGGTGACAAATTCATTATTTGAACTCTTCCAACTCAAAGCTCCATCATTGAGACAAAAGTTATATCCAAACTATGAATTTATATCATTATTATTTTTTGGAAGCTATTTTCTTTATAACCCTTTATAAAAATCATTTCATATCCTCCATACACTAGAAACATACCCTTAGTTCATATCAGAAACTTATAGAAATCCTTAATAGTAGTTCAATGTTGTTTAACTAGATCTTCTTGATATATTCCTATCCTGCTCAAATTATAGGAAACATCAAGAATCATACATAACATGGAATACATGATGGATCCAATAATATAAGAGTATGGTATCATATCCATTATATGTCTTTCCTATTGTTTTTGAGGAAATATTTTCTTATAAATATTTATACCATGTGAGACTAGAACCAATGCCCTCTTAGATTATTCTTGACTATATCTATTCATTTTTTGGTCAATGTATATACCTTGACTTAGTACAATAATCTTCTTGGATCTATCATGCATAATATTGATCCCTATAATGTAGACTGCATCACCAAAGTCTTTCAAGGATAGTCACTTAAATAACCACACCATAAACTCTTGAAAGAATGGAATAACATTTCCAATTATTAAAATGTAATCAATATATACTATTATGAAAATAACTATACTCACATTATACTTATTATAAACACTTTTCTCATATTTTCTCTTAATAAAACAAAATTCTTTTACAAATTCATCAAATCCAATATTCCATGACCCATATTCATTCTTTAATCCAAAAATGGATATATATAAATTTCATAACTTTTTTGAATTTCTTACAGTAACAAAACTTTCTCATTGTGTCATATACACATCCTCCTAAATGATCCTATTAGGGATAGAAATTTAGAATTCCATTTTCCAAATCTCATATTCATGGTAAGAATCTATGGAAAGAAATATTCTAGTGTATTTAAACATGGAAATTGGAGAAAATATTGTTTTATATTCAATTCCTTGATGTTGTCTAATCTATTTAAGAACTATTTGTTTTTTTTTTCTGTATTCAGTTTACCTTCCATGCCCAGTTTTTTCTTTAATACTCATTTACAACCAATAGGATTTACATCAAATGGAAGATATATCAGAATCCAAATATGGTTTTGATATAAGAATCTATCTTAGAATTCATTGTTTCATACCAATTTGTGGATGCTGATAACTCTACAACCTCCTTATATGACAAAGGATCATTCTTTTTAACCAATAATCAGTCACCATCATTGATGATAGAAAACCATATCTCTTTGGTTCTCCTAACTCTATAGAAATAATATATAGTACTTTTGTTTTAGGAACAAATTCTTCCATGGGGTATTGTTGAATCTATTCCTTTAAAAAATATTCTGTATATTGAAAATTGCCTTCATCGAAGTAAATCTTTCTCCCACTATCCCCCTTTAGGATGTACTCCCTCTCAATAAAGATGACCTACCTTGTGATTGTTTCTTTCTTGTCTGATGGATTGTATACAAAATATAAATTATTTACTTGGTATGCCCTATAATGATATAATTAATTCATTAAAGTGATATTTTCTTGTTGAATCTAGGCTTTAAAACACATCACAACCCCATGCACAAACATGTGGAAAAATGTTAGCTTTATACTCTATAACTCAAAGGAAATACTATTTTCTGAATTAGTTGGTAATCAGTTTAGTAAGTATGATTCCATTTTTAATTCATATCCCCAAAAGAATAATACAATGATTTTATGACTCATCATCAACCATGTCATGTCTATTAATGTATGAATCCTCCATTCAATAACATCATTACGTTGTGGTGTATAAGGTGGAGTGAGTTGAGATAAAATCCCATAATCCCATAAAAGTTCAATAAAGTATTTGTTAAGATATTCACCACCTCAATATAAACAAAGTATCTTTATCATTATTCACCTAATTATTGAACTCTTTAAACTTCTCAATAATTTATACTTATACCTTATCATGTATATATAACCATACCTACTGAAATCATTGGTAATAATAATAAAGTATGATAAACCACCTCTAGCTTCCACTTGAAAGGGTCCACACACATTAGTGTTCCCCAATTCTAGAATATCCATGTCCCTTTTACCTTAACTACAAAATAGTGGTATGGTTATATTACCTTGTAAATAAGTGGTATGTATTTAAAGTGGATTAAGCTCAAAAGAGTCTAAGTAACCATCTTGTTAGATATTTATCAAATGATTATCATTTAAATGGCTAAGTTATGGATTCAAGAAATAGTTTTTTTATGATTCATACGTATTTTTTTCATTATCAATTGAAAATAGTTGATTTTTTTAATTTAATACATGAATACCATTATTAAATTGTGGCATGCCGTAAAATATTCTATCTTTATAAAATTACAACCCATTATTTTGAAAATTGGAAATAAATCCATCCATGTATAAATAAGAAATGGATTTTATATTCTTCGTGTCACTAGGAAAATATTCAAGATTAACTAAACCCAAAATTGATCATGAAGGAAATGTGAGATGGTAGTATCCAATGAATAGAGTAACTATCATCTCTCTATTGGTATCCCATATATCCACCTCATATCTTGTAACCATCTAAAATCTTCATGGTTTCTATATTTTGATACAAACGTGAGCACCACTGGTAATATCTGACACCCAACAAGTAGATATGGAAATATTATACATAAAAATGAATGTACCAGAATATTCTCCTTGATTCTTTATAATGGTTCAATTCTTCTTCTAGTGTTCATTATTTCCACATGAAAAACACACCACATCATGTTCATTTCCTTGCCTCTAGTTCTTCTTCTTCTTTGATGGATGGTGTTATGTATACTTAGACTTGGAATGAGTCTTTATCCCCATTAATGTATTCCGCATCTTCTTATTCACCATAACAACTGTGGTTTTTTCACTCCCTATGTCATTATCAACTTGGATAATAAGAGAAAGAAGTTATGAAATGTTCTTCTCTCTATTGATAATATTATAATTCAAAATAAATCTTGAGAGGTTCTTGGGTAGGGTAAAAAGTGATATGTGTAGCTAATCAAGGATCTTAAAACAAAATATATCTAGGAACTCAATGTTTCCAATCACCTTGACAACTTGTTCCCCTGTTATCATTAACTCTACAAACTTGCACGTGAATATTTCATTGGAGATCTTGTATCTCTCTTATCTATAATTCTAATGTTATAGATATTGAATATGAGAAACTATTTTATATGAATCCATATCCACATATTTATTTATAAGTTAATTCAATGTGAAATATAACATAAATAATTGTACATCCATATCATCATCCACATTCCTAAAAAAGATAGATGCTTCTTCAGCACTAGCCTCTTTGGAAATAGACTAAGGAAGTGGTGTTACTAGCATGTATAATTTCTTTTCATGACATAATATATCACAAATGTGCCTATAACATTCCTATAGAATCACACTAGTGAGAAGTTTATCCTTCCATAGTATGTATCATAGTTATATAGTAAATTTAATTTGAAATTCCATTTATAAAAATAAAGAGAAGATAATTGGTACATTTTTTAATTACAAAAATGGAATAATGTATTTAAAATTAATTAAATTCCATTAATTTCTTACTTTTTTCAAAATATAATATCCCTCACCATCAGTTTCATTATATCTTGATTCATATATATTCTAGTGGAAAGCAACCATATTCCACTTTTCATAACATGTTCATGGGCCTAAAATGTTATTTGAAGGGTTTTATCTATGATTTAATTTACAATCGTGTTAAATCACAGTTCCCTGATCCATTGAGTGGAGTCCCCAATCCTAAAATTATGGTTAAAATATTTACTTATCACTTTCCTCCCAGTTACAACAAGTCCTTATTGGGTTGTCAACCCTTGATTTGAAACAATTTAAGTCAACCCCAAACATCAAGGTAAATGTTCTATAATAATTGAAAGAACACCATATTTGGTTGGTCAATATCTTTTAACATGAGGTTAATTAAAACTTAATTAGTGGAAGTCTATGTTGACATAATTGTTTTTTGGATTTTTATCCTTATGTGTAAAGATAATTTATATTTTACAAGCCATTTTAATATTAATTAAATATTACATAAGTGATGAACTATGTTTGATAAAACATTTACTCTTAATCTAGTTATATATTATTCCGACTTACATACTTGTAATTAATTTATTAGGTGATTGTGAAACATTCAAAAACATAAATAATTAACTATGAAATGGATCATTATAATATTAGTGGCATGTTCATGAGATTATTTAATGGTTAGTTTATCCAGAGGATGATAAGATAACACTCTACCCTAAGGGAAAACCCCTTGAACCATAGCTTGGTTCATGTTTCATCATTCCAAATTGGCTCCTATTTATCTCCAAGATTTGATTTTCCCTTACACCATGACTCAGATAAAATCCTCTCTCCTTTTAGTTCCATAATTATAAAATCTTTTAATCACACATAGGTGAGGGGATATAATTTATTGGCTAAAGGGGGTTTATATAAAAGAAACTATGGGAATACAGGACCTTGTATAATAAGGGGATGGGATGAAACACAGGTCATCAGTTTTAAGTTAATAAAAATAAATTATAATAATTGAATCACATAAAAACGAATAGTGTAATTAACCAACTTGGATACCCATGCAAACCGGTACCCTACCTGACCCACCACATACCCAAAGTGAATTCATGGTCCCCATGGACTACTGACTAGCATCCAAGCATAAAACCCTACTAGAGGGATAAGTTTCTCCAAAACTAAAGCAGACAATAAGGAATATATACATAGCAAGAAGAAATAACAATGAGTAAAATAGGAAGTACATTCCATAACTAAAAGAAAATAGCATATGTGTTACAACACAAAAGAAACTAGAAAACTACTATGTATGAGTCTAATAACTATGGAAACCCCCAAAATAAGAAACAATTAGTCCATTTTAAGAGTGGATGATGTCCCACTATCTCACCCCCAGATACCCAACTCAGCTAAAGAAAATTCACCACCTCATTATTACACCTTTCCTTTCCCTGCATCAAAATACATAACAAGGTCTATGCACCAGTGGAGGGGTGTGTGGGATGTGAGATAATAGGATCAGTAGGATCCCACCAAGGTTTTCCATAATAATCCTTTATAAAATAATCTTAACGTACTTAACATTAATGAAAACAAGTCATGATAATCAATAAAAGTGTTTTTATATCAAAATAATTGTAAAACATGGCCCCTTTTTGGTAGTTTCAAATAATCTAGGTAAAACGGTTTCAAATATTATCACATATATATCAAATTAGTCCAAATAATGTATCATATATCATATAAAATCTGAAATGGGGAAAACCAAAATCATAGGTAACATCACTCCATGTATCACTACAAATCAAACTAGCTAGAAAACTCTTACTGAGACATAGACAATCACATGCATCAAGTATCTAAACATGTGCATCAAATATAAAGATGAGTGGAACACCCAAAAAAGTGACCCCCCCCAATAAGTCTAACAAGTACCTATAAAAATAGTCATAATAAGGAGAATAACATCCCATTAGTGAACCCCCTGGTGGTATCAACGAATGAGGATTATTATTACACCTTCTACCAAATTACCCAAGTCTTCCCATATTTGATATTTTCCAAACCATTTCATCAATCCATTATTTGAAAACCATTTCACAATCCCATTTCAAAATTTATTTAAAATATATTCTCTTTAACCAAAATAATGGAAACCCCATATTTTCACAAAAAAACGATTTTCACACACACAAATCAATCAATCAATCATGTTGTTTCATTGATAAAATTGTTTATAAAACCATAAAAATAATGGTTCATCCACAAAAGGATATAAATTGAACCAGATACCTAAAAATATATCCACACACATATGCAATAATATCTAAAACTACAATATGTAATTCAAAACAACAAAAGGATTCCATATCTATGATTCACACACATTAGAACCATATTCCACAACACCAAAGGTTGTACGAGTTGTTAGGTCACACATTCTTTATAGAAAATTCTTTATCCACACCATAGAAAATAGATAAATGGCCCTAGAAAAGGATCACATATAAATTATTTAAAGGATCATAAATTAAAACACAATAAGATAAATGAATCGGAACACATAGAGTAATGGAACTACTGTGACCAACAGTAATAAAGAATCATAAAGATCACTTAGTCAGAGAAACGGAGATAATCCACCAAAAATATCAATCAAAAAAAATGATTTAAAAGGGGAAAAGATCTCAAGAATTTCTTATGAGAGCTCTGATATTTTAATAGATAATCGAGCACATCGAATGAAATGTAAATCATAAATTTTGAGAGGTTAAAACCACTAGACCCAAACCATTGGAGCCCTGAAACTCTTTAACAATGTGAATTTTAAATTTTAAATGATATGCCATGAAATGTGTGGAATCAGATTAAAAATAACTCTGAATTACCTTTCCATAGTGTGAACCAGTTTCATATCTTATAAACATCTCATGATCTAAAATAGTTCAAGTCATCTGCCCCGAAACATAATCATATTGTGTAATCAATTCACAATGTGAATGCTTCTAATAACAAGTTCCCATTACAGATTATGTATAAAAATATAAACCACCTATTAATATTTTCTAACATAAGGATATCCATTTAAATCATTTGATAAATTTATACCTAGATTCCATCAATTCAAACAAACATATGTCCCTAACCTTTAGGTCATTTTCCCCAACAAAGGAACTCCATCCATGAATGGTCTAAAACACACCCAAACAAAAAGAGAAGTGAAAAGAGAGATAAATAATTCCTAAAATAAGTCAACAAGATGTTAAATAATCCCCACCATAAGACTTTCCATCATTGATAATTCATGTGGAAGAATGAAGATTTGGAAATGTGTGAGGACACTTCTCCTTCATCAATGTTTCATGCTCCAAAGTCACATGAGAATCTGATATGTGTCACCATAACACTCTGACTAATGGGATTGACTTCCAATTAAATACATTAACCAAATATTTAATGATCTACACTAGCTTATCTACAATATAAATGTCTATATCTAACTCAATCTCTTCCCAAATCATATCATGAGAGGGATCATGATGATATATCTTGAGCTAATATATATGGAAAACATCATGTATACCCATCAAAGAAATCATAAATTCCAAACAATAAGAAACCTACATAATCCACTCAATTACATAAAATAGTCCAACATATCTTGGATCCAACTTCACCTATTTTAAAAGCTAATGGAGACCCAATTGAGGATATACATTCACAAAAACCAAGTCACCAATGAAAATTTACAATGGATTATGTCAACATTCTAAATGTTATTTTTTCCAACTCTGAGTTGTAACTAAATGTCGATGTATACCCTAAATCCTCACCAAATTCTTCTAAATGAGACTCATTCTCACAATATGGTCCCCACCCACCCCTTACCAATAAAGAGGTGATCTACATAGGTGACCATATAAATCCTTGAAGGGATCAATTTTGATCGACAACTGATAATTGTTATTGTAACAAAATTCAACCAGTCCATATGACTATCACATGATCCAAAAAAATCCAATGCATAGGCATGGGTCATATCCTCAAAGATCTAAATATCATTCTCTGTTTTACTATATATCTATGGATGGTAACCTATACCAAACATAACTTGAGTCCCCATCACCTCCTAGAGACTCTTCAAGAACCATGAGGTAAAACTAGGATCCAAATCCAAGACAATAGCATAGGGAACCCCATGTAACCTCTCAACCTCTTGTTTATATATATTACCCAAAACTTTAACTTAGTGGTGTCCCTGATTGGACTAAAATGAGCCAACTTTGTTAAAAGATTGATCACCACCAAGATACATTCTTCCCTTGAGAGGTTCGTGGTGATCCTACAATGTAGGCCATGGAAACCTCATTCTACTTCCAAATTGGCATTGAAATAGGATGGAACAATCCAAAAAAATAGATTCTCTTATTTTATCTATTAGAAGGTGTAATAGTGGAACACATAATTTGTAATTTCATGCTTCATACCTAGTCACAAGAATCATCATCTCATGTCATTATACATATTTATAGTTTCAAGATAAACAAAAAATGAATAACTATGAAATTAAGAAAAACTGAGATCCTCAAAGATAATTGTATGAAACAAAACCCTAAATATATAATACCATCTGAATGGAGAGACCATCCAAAGAGCGTCTCCCCACCATAAAGGGTTTCTCAAATTCCTCTAAATTCATCATCCTACTACTGACCCTGCAGAATAGACTAAAGGATGGATGTTGATAACTAAATGTTGGTTAAAACCATACCTAAAATATTCTCATGATTATCTAGATCAAACTAAGTGAATAGTCCTATAAGGTTACACTCTTCTTTATATTCCAAAACAACTTGTAATGGTACTTTCCTAATAAGAGAATCTAAAATGGCCTTCCCTTCCCCAGTGTATAACTGATGTTGAAATAAAACATATGAAGGTATTTCACTCACCATATCTATCTGAGAATAAATTATTTCTTAGAAAATATATATCTCACAACCTTTTGATCAGAAATGACTATGAACCTTCCCCCGAAGAGATTGTGTAGCCGACACTTAAATGAATACATAACTACATCAAGCACTAAATCATGAATGGAAAAATTCATTTCATGCAACCAAATATTATGATATACATAAGACAAAAAATAATCATTATTCATAATATCATATCCAAAAATAGAACTAGAATCATCACAGAAAACCATATACCCATTACTGATATCAGGTAAGATCAGAATAAGAGATGATGTCAAAATCATTTCAACTCATTAATAGAGGAATAGAATTTCTGATCCCATATGAATTTCACCCCTTTCATAGTAATTGGATTCAAATTTGATACCAACATTGAGAAATCCTTGATGATATATTGATTATATCCAACAAGACCAATGAATCTATGAATCTTAAAGACATTTTGTGGCTCCTCCCATGATAAGACAACATTCACCTTCTCTGGTTCAACTGATAATCCATGTTCAGAAGTCATGTCTTCCATAAAAATAACTTCTTGGAACCATAAAATGTATTTAAAAATCATTATATAAAAATATTGACCTCTCAATATTTCAATATCCAAATTCAAATATTTTTCATACTCACACTCAAATCTTGAAGAAACCAAAATATCCTCCTAGAAAACAAACAAAAACATTTCAACATAATAATTAAAATATTTTTCATAAAATCCATGAAAACTATGGGAGTTTTAGGTAAAACAAACGGAATCACAAGATATTCATAATGGTCATACTATCCCCTAAAAATTATATTTGATATGTCAGACACTCAAACTATGAGCTAATGATAACCCAAATGTTGATCGATATTCAAAATAATCTTTTACCTTTTAATCGGTAATACAAATCATCCATGTGGTTAAAAGGATACTTATAATCAATCATCACATGATTCAACTTGCTATAGTCCACGCATAATCGGAGTGAACTGTCAGCCTTTTTGGCTAAGAACACTTGTGTACCCACAGTTAAACACTAGGGAAAACAATACCTTTATCCATTATATCATCCAACTAAATATTGATCTCTTTGAGATCTGATGGTTCTATAATATAATAGTGTTTCAGGATCATCTTCATTCCCATGCCCAAATCAATAAATAAATTTACCTCTCTCATCATAGGAAGACCTTATAAATCCTCTATGAAAACATCGGCATAAGTCAAAATAATAGTGGGAAGATAAAAAACAAAATATAAATCATTATGATCAACTAAAATATCTTAAAACAAACTCCTAAGTTCTGGGAAGGAAGTTCCTACATGACAAGACCTTAGATCCCACTCTCCTTGAAACACCCAATATTCCCTATTAGTATTAAAGAAAAAGACACACTGATGATAACAATAAATATATTCATGGTGATAAATAAGAAAATACATTCTAATGATGATTTTGAATTGATCAAGAACAAGAATTAGAAAATCCCATACTAACTTTGTATCAACTATCAACAACGAACAAGAAGGACACAAAAACCCCTGCTCTTTCCTATTAATAAGGGATTTCACTAACTCCATAATAATGGACATGATCTTCAATGTAATCTTAATCATATCAAAAAAATAGGCCAAAATAAATGATTAGGAGGCACCAGTATCAAATAAATCATCCTCTATATAAGATTCAATAAATATTGTACCTCTCACTTTCTCTAGTCTTGTGTCAACCTTTATCAAAAACTCGTCTACTATGTAAAGGTGATTCACTATTAATTATTATGGCTAGAGATCTATATTAATTGATGCATATGTTTTTGTTATAGTAGCCTTTGGTTATTATGATCCATGTACGTAATGAGGTGTAAATATATCATGACTAAATTGTTGCATATGGCCATAGCATCCAAAACTATTACACATATTTTCATGTTATAGAAAATAACTTAATGTTTGTCCTACCTTGAAACATTTATAGAAAGTCTAGGAACACTACTATCTATAACTGAGGGTTTTGAAGATATATGTGGATGAGAAATACCTCCACCACTCCTGTGATTCTCCTAAAACTTCCTCTTCACCCCTACATTCTACTGGAACTACCATTAGGTGTAAGAGAAGGTGATGAATGACCAACCATTCCATTCATATAAATATCTTCCATAATATCCCTATCTATCATATTCCCATGGATAAAAATATTTAGTATAAATTAGTGTGATTTGATATCTGGTTGGAAACCCTATAGGAACTTCTGAGCATTCATTTAATTTTTATTCACTAACATCAGAGAAAAAATTAACTAAAACTATGAACTGATTAGTGTGTGCTGATACATAATGCTCTCTCTAATATAAGGATATGAAATCCAGATACTTTCCAATCATTAGAGAATATAAAAATACTACTATAATAAGAGAGTCTTAAAAACCTTCCAGTACAATACCACATGTCTATCCCCTTTACCATGGAATCCTACCATTTTTTGTTGGGACCCTTGGGTATGAATGATGCACACTTAAATTTCATACTTTTAGGTGTATCAAGTATGTTGAAGATATGAACTATCATGTCCATTTTTTCCTCCTCCTATTAATTTTTTATCTTATTTCTAAAGGATAGTGGTTTTTCACATAAGAACTCTAGAGATCGATCCCTTTTTCTTCCAACTCCTTATTATACCTCAATAACGTTTTTCTATAATTGCACTACATTTTGGTCCTTGGAATGAACTAATCACCTGAGTTTCTCTATTGGATTTTGACCCGAAGATATATTTCATTGAGGAGCATCCATTACAACCTCATGAAGAAAGTTTGGATGACATATCAGAGGAATATCATTACACGCCAAAAACAAAAATAGTGATCAAATGATTGGAAAAATATTATTTCAAACTAGAAAATCATAAGCTAAAACTGATATTATGATTGGGAAATAAAAATAGGATACATACTCTTGAAATTACAAGGTAACTTGAGTCTAGTAATAGAAAGAGCTAGCTAGACACTCACCACAACCCACCTCTCAAGTCTCGACAATCCTATCTCTCTTCAACCAAACTTTCCAAATTGGACACAATACACCTTTGATACTAGAATATAATGAATTGACCCATATAAACTGAAAAAATAATACCTAACCCAACCTATCACATACCAGAAGGTCATTCTCAATCTCCATGATCTGGTAACTATAACCTGAGCATCAACAAAAAATAGTAGGAACTATTGATCCCAACCTAAAGTAGAAAGACTAACATATATTTAAATAGAATGAGGAAATAGATAAAGATTAAATCATGAAATATATTCCAAAACTAAAAGGAAAACATATAGGAAATATTACTAAAATAAAATATATAAAGTCTATGGTTGGATTCTAACAAAATTACAAAACAAAAAATGAGAAACAACAACTCCATGTGATAAGAAGACAACATCTTTCTATCTCACCACTAGTTACCCAACTCAGCTGCCAAAAACCTCACTGCCTTACTGTAAAACCATGTGTTTCCCATAATATAAATAAATAAAATGGTCTACACAACACCGATAGGGTGTTTAAGGTGTGATCTAACAAATTCAGTGGTATCCCAACCAAGTTTTCCATAACAAGTATCTGTATAATAATCTGAACAGGCTTATCTTTAAAAAAAATAAGGCATGATAATTAGTTAAATAGTTTTAATATCAAAAGCATTGTAAAACATTCCCCTTTTTCTATAGTTTCAAATAATCATGGTAAAACATTTTCAAATCAAATCTAAGGATATATCACATATCATATCAAATTAAAAATTGGGTAAAAAAAAGCACATGTAACATCACACCAAGGATCACTATATGTTAGGCTTGCATAAACACTCATACTCAGACATAGAAAAACACATACATCAAGCCTCTATAAAATTCATCAAATCTATATATCATAGGAAAACTCTAGCAATTGATCCTCATAATAGGTCTAAAAAGTCTCTAGAAAATAGGCCTAGGGATCATAGGAACACCCCCTGAGTGAAGCCCCCTACAGTATCAATAGATGAGTCCTATTAATGAACCTTCCACCGAAGTACCCAAGGCTTCCCATGTGCTAAATCTTCCATACCATTTCATCAAACTGTGATTTTAAAATCATTTTTCAAACCCATTTCATAATTCTTTGAAAATAGATTATATTTTACCAAAATAAGGGAAAGCAATATTTTGATAAAAACCTACTTGTGAACACACATAAATCAATCTATTAAGCATGCCATTTTATTTATAAATAATTTTATAAAACGATAGAAATCACGGTTCATCAAACATAGGATGGATACATAACCACCTACCTCAAACTCAAGTCACACATGCATGAAAAAGGATCTGAAACCATCAGAAGGAGATAAAAATAAAAAATAGAGGCCCTATATTTTATTTCCACACATAAGAACCATATTCCATAATAACCAAGGTCCAAAGATAGATATACCAAACTTAATTTATAGAAACTTAACCCTTACCATCAAAACTAATAGAAAACCATCACCTAGTAGAAGATCACAAAGTGGATATAAAAATGGTCATGAAGGAAAATTCCATAAGATCAACGGATATGAACATAGTGAAAAATGGTGAAGTTTTATCCAATGGAAACAAATAAACTGAATGATCACTTACTTGGAGAGAGGCATTTCATCCACCAAGAAGATCAATTACCAAATGATGTGATCCTAAAGGAGTGGAGACCCCCAAAATTTACAGGGAGAGGTCCTAGTTTTCAAGATATATTCATTCAATTTGAATTAAAAGGAAATCATATAGGGAGCGTGTTTAAAACTACTATCCCTAAACCGTTCATGATGTAAAACTTTAACACCCCAAACCCATAAGCTTAGAGCTGGTGAATTATTTTATTACTTTGGTATATATACAAGTGTCAAATCATAAAGTATAGGTCAGTTTAATAGTATTGGAAAATATATTACATAAATGAACCTTACATTACAATTTCAAACATAAAATTCAAAAAATATAATTATTTTAGAAAGCCATTATTATGCTAGATTAACCATGCATATTAGTCATAATACACATCCTGAAATCCTAAGAAAATAAAAAATAAGAAAGGTGTGAGTTCATATGCTCATTAATGGTAAATAATAAACAAAATCCAGCATATATAGACATTAAATTTTAAGTCAAGGATATAACTGAAAACATGGTCCTTTAAACATGATCTTGAAAATAATATGGAAAGAATAAATCAAATAATTCCATATAAACATTCACATGGATATTCTATTAATAAAATAATCACATGTAATATCAATAACTAATCTCATAATAAGGGAATGAAAAATGTGGGACATCATAAACATACCATCAAGGATTCGGCCAAGACACCATACATAAATAGGTAAAAACCCAAACTAGTTTGTCTCAAGAGACCTACTGATGCATCTAGGGGTTATAGGGGGCCTAGATCAACACTTACTAAGTCCAATGCATTCCTCATATGAAAAGGGTGAAACATAACCAACATAAACATTTATATTAAATATAGAATATGAAATGTTAATACCTTAATAGTAAACCATGAATGCTATAAAAATAGCACATATACAGTCAAACATATCATAAAACCTTCAATAAAATAATGTATATTGTATTATAAGATATTTACCTCAATTAAGTATAAAATCCAACAAATGATATTAACATAGATGAAAATAATCTAATAAAATCATTAAAAATTTGAAAGAAATATCCCTTTTTACTTTAAAATCATTTAAAAGCAATGAAATAATAAAATAATATAATTATTTTGAAAATAACTTTTCCAAATTCTTAGGGAATCTTCAAAATGATGAGTCATCATGAAGAAGGAAAAATCTTTTCACTCCATATAATTTAAAAAACAATCTTACCCTCGAAAAAAGTCATAAATTACCTCGTTTGGAAAATGAAAAAAAATATTAATTTGAAAACATATTATAAAAAGTAAAAAATGTGTAAAAATGAATTTAAATAATTTTAGAGAAATAGTAAGAAAATTTTGAAATATCTTTTTAAGAAAAATGGACATAGATGATAAATATGTCCCAGTAAATACTTACATATATAGAATCCGGAATAAAAATGAGATTGTGAAATTAACCATTACGTTGTACTTCTCTTAAGTAAAGGGTGAATTAACCTCATGTATATTTGTTAAAATATGTTATTATATTATAAAATAACTATATACATGTTTATGATATCACATATGATACCCGTATATCATTTTGTTAATAATATTTCATTATTACCTTTGATTCGTGTGTCAACTACTACATTTTCTTATGTTTCTTTTATCATGTAAGTCTTGTTTCTTATGAGTTGGATATTTTTTTCATGTATATAAATATGTTAATTTTATAATTATTATTTTCACTCAAAATTTATATTTTTATAAAAATTATTTAAAGGTTAACATGAAGAATTAATTTCATCGTGTTGTGGAGACAGTAGGTTGTACGTACGCACAAGTGACAGTATCATTCCATTAATGTTAAATTAGTGAGGAATTGGATGGTAAATTAATTATAAAAAAATATCATGTCATATTAATTATTTATATCTATTTTATTCATAATTATAACCATCTAAATAAAGTGATGATGGGAAACAAATTTCACAACAACGTGGAGGTGGTTAGTTGTACGTACGCATGCATGGTGATGTTGTTTTTCATAGGATAGATAAAAGGAATAATATGGTTGTACCATAATCATAATAAAATTTCAGAATATATATGATATTGGATTTATTATTTTATAATGGAAACAATGCATGAATAGAAAGTATAAGAAGAAATTATTTTTGAAGGAGTCGGTAATGACGATTACCTCTTCTTTAGCGAACAACCTTTGGATCTCCTCTTAAGGAAACTAGGGTTGCTATTTTGAGGATACCAAAGCCTATAGGATGTTACTAGAGAAGTTTATCAAGTACAATTTCTAGGTTTTGTAAAGAAATAATCATCAATGTGGTGTGAGGAAGTGAGGTAGGAGGTTCCTTTTTATAATATAGAGGAGGGGAACTCTTGGAATCCCTTAAAAATATTAAATTAATATAAATTAATTTTAACTTCAAAATGGATAAAAGTGATTTATTTCAATGATAAGATTATTTTAGGTCTAAATAATCTCAAACAATAATTTTTATATAGGTTTATAATATATTATTTCCCTTATCTTTTGAATTTGACACTAAATTAATTCATTTAACTCTTACTGTAGAAACATGTGTTTTTATTACTTAAGGGTTAATATAGTTACTGTAAAATTAAAAAAGAACCCCAAGTGTATAAATGATAAAACATACCTATTCTAGTTATTTGGCATAATTTTATATTTTTGTTAATTTTATATCATTTAATAAAATAATATTTATTTTAAAGTATCATTTATTTCAATTTTGAAACTATTCATTATTTGTCTTTTAAAAAAATAATAAAAACATCATAACATCAAAAAAAATATGAATAATATGTCTAATTTATCTATAAATTTTTTTATGAAATTAATTATGTCAATTTATATTTATTTTAATATATTTAATATCATTTATTTTTCAATTGATTAAATAATAATTGCACCATTATTATGCAAGCCTTTAATTAAATTATTTCTTCTCTAAAAACAAAATTAAATTATCAGGATGAATATGAATTTATTAGATTTAAAATTATTATTTATAGTCGAATTTATCTTCTTTATAAACTTATATTACAAAAAAGTTTATTATTAAAAATAAGAGTATGACATTTTTAACATATCTTTAAATAAAGTATAATAAATATCATATTCTTGCTCAAGTGGCTTAAAAAGATTATAATTTCACTCTAAGGTATATTTTGGTCGTAACCCACCTATCTAGTGAAATTAGGACAAGTATTAGGGTAATTATATAGTATTATAGTATTATTTTTACCTTTAATTACCTGATTTACCCTTAACCGTGGTAAATAAAATACTAAAGTTACTATTTACCAAATATTAAGTTGATCCTATTGTACTCTAAATATCATACTAATTAAAAGATTTTATATATATTTTTTCAAAATCAATTCACATAAGTGGCTAAATTATTTTTAGCACTAATCTCATGGATGTGGCGAGAAAGCAAGTAAAAGAAAACGTTCAAAAGTTCAAAAGGTTTTTATAACTAATTTAAATATAAAAATGATTCAAATAATATGAATTGTATTAATATATGTTTTATTTATCTATTGTGACTTTAAAAATCTATTTAAAGTATAATAATTATTTAAACAAAAAGTCAGTTTTTAAACTATAATGCAATATTTTTCACTATTCATCCAAAAATTAAACATCTTAAAGAAATGCAAAAAATTCACCCTAAATTAATTTTGATATTAAGAATTAAAATAAGAATATTTTTTTAATATAAAAATTTAAAAGTTTCAAAAATTAGATTTAAAATGGGTTCTCCTTTCAAAGGAGGTAAAATTACCAGTTCTGAAAAATACTTCTTTTATAAGAAAAGTTGGATGTGTTCTTATATCATGCCTAAAAACATATAAGATGAATGTTAAAATTATATATAATATATATAAATTAATATTCACTCCATATATTTTAATGTCTAGGATATATTATATCAAATACTGGTTCAATGAATGAAACTCAAGCTCAACTGGCTGAAATCACCAACCAACTTCAATCATTAATGAACTAGAATTCTAAACAAATTGTAATAATAATATTTTAATAATATACTCTTGTTCAGTAAAACCCAATATTGTGTATAACTCAAGCTATTAAATATAGTCTCACTAGTGTGTAACACAATAAAACTCATTTTTTCCATGCATTACAATCTATAAAATATGATAAATTTATTTAAAAAGAAAAATATTATAAATTATTGGGGGGTTACATTCTCTCCACCTTAATTAAATTGTGTCCTTGAAATTTAAAATTCATCTCAGTAATGAATATCTTGATATTTTAAAATACTATTGTTAAAGAACTCACATCATAAATAGGGTCAATAACACGTATTCTTAATAAGTAGGAAATCTAAGTGTGAAAATTACCACAAAAACAAGATTTGGAATAGGAGAACATTAGTGGAAAGTAGAGATACGTATATGGGGAAAAGGTTAAATATTTATACGGAGTGATTGATGTCCTCAATCACAAGCAAGTGAATGATCAATGGGAAATTGAGGGCCTCAAATCCATAAATATATGATTATTTAAGATATCATCAGTACAATAAAAATTAATATTTTTTAGATCCTTTTCCTAGAGTTGGGGATTTTTTTACTTTATAATAACGTAAGGAAAATATAATTACCCGATTCATTTCAATAAACACAATCTTATCCATTAGTTATTCCTCGATCTATTTTCTTTTCATTTATTAATCCTGAAGATGGATATTCAATGCCTACTAGAGGAATGGATTTATCCCATTAGAGAAAATATTAATGTTACTCCTTGGTTTATGTATGTAGTATATAGCCTACCTTTCTAACCTTTTAATGTTTGCATCATATTGAACAACATTACAATCCTCCTTTTTCCTCAGACTCAGAAATTTCCTCTTCATGTCTGCTCTCTGGTCGTGATGAAAATATTTTTCTAAGAACATTTTCTTAAGATTATTCCATTCCATGTTTGTTATTTACACATCCTCCTTATTATTTTAAATCAATGACCATCATTGATATGTATCTCTTGAGAGATGATAAACTTCCATAAAAACCTTACCCCATTCATTTCTTCCTAAAGAAAGAAAAATATTCTCTAAACAACTTATCCATTATTCTGTTATAAGTGTGTTTTTAGTCTCATTAAATATTGGTGGTTGTTGTCTCATGAATCAATCTAACATAGTTCCTACACATCATGGATCAGGGTGCTCCATACGGGTTAGGTTATAGTTCATAACCTAATTCAGCTATCCCAGTATAGTTATATGTTATTCAGCCCCTATTGTAGCTCTAACTACAAAATCATTATCCTTAATAGGAGGTAAATCGAAACATGGATTATAATTGTTGATATGGTTTCCATTACCTCCACTATGTTCCATTTCTACACAATAAAATAAACTATATTAGGTTATGTATCAGAATTCATAATTTAAAACTAGTAAAATACTTAAAATAAATTGAAAAAATTATGTACATATAATCTCATAATCATAATAATGGTTTCTTTGGAGAGATATTTACTTTTAAATCCTTCGTAATGAATTTTAATGAAAATTTAAATTATCCTAAGAATACCCCATGGGAGTGTCAAACTAGGTGCGTAGTAAGAACCATTGTCATGTACCAAGTTACACTGAGTCAGGCCCAGGACACCTTGTTAGATTTGTTACCCCTAGGTACATCTGTGTCAAAACCATGTAAACTTGTAGTATCCAAAAAAGGATTTATTTCTAGAAATACCCACATAAATTCTACCTTTCCAAAATTCTAGGATATTCTTCTATACTTATTTTCAAAGTCTATCATAGGGTTATGTTCTCTAAAATATGTTTTCAAAATATAATTTCCAAGGTTGCTAATAAACTTACTATGATACCATCAATAATTCCCCGACCCCAGAAGCCTGGATCTAGTGAATTATATTATTGCATTGATATAGATACAAGTGTCAAATCCCAAAGGACTGATCAGTTTAATATCCTTGAAAAATAGATTACATGCATTAAACTTACATTAAAATTTTAAAAAAAATACAAAAAATATAATCTTTTCAAAATTCTATTAGTATCCTAGTTTAATAGTGCTTATCAGTTATAATACACATCTTGGAAACCTGGGAAAATAAAATATAATAAATGGATTAGCTCAGATTCTTAGTAAGGGTAAATAAAACAATAGAATCCATCATCGATAAATATCAAAGTTTAATTCAAGGTATATAACTGAAAACATGTTCCCTTTAAATATAATATTGAGAATAACATGGAAATAATAAATCAAATAATTTCATAAAAACATTCATATGAATATTCTACAAGTTTAATAATCACATATATTATCAAGAACTAATCTCATAATATGGTAATGCATAATACGAGACATCATAAACATACTATTAAGGATTCAGATAAGAAACCATACATAAAAGTGTAAGAACCGAAACTAGTTTGTCTCATGTGACCTACAGATTCGTCGAGGGGCTATAGCGGGCCCCACCTGACACTTACAAAGTCTAAGGAATTCCATATATAAAGAGGTTGAAACATAACCAACATTAACATTTATATTAAATATATCATATAAAATGTTAATAAATTAACCATAAACCATGAGTGGTATCAAAATAGAACATCCAAAATCAAACATATCAAAAAAACATTAATAAAGTAAGGTATATTGTATCATAATAAATCATCCTCAATTAAGAATAAAATTTAATAAAGGATTTTGACAGAGATGAATATAATCTAATAAAATCATTAAACATTTCTTGAGAGAAATACCCCTATTTTACATTGAAATCATTAAAAATCCATGGAATTATAAAATAAAATATTTATTTTCATAATAACCTTGTAATATTTTAAGGTAATATTAAAAATCTTAGTGCTTTACGATGGTGAAAAAATCCCCTCACTCCATATAAGTTAAGAAAACATTATTACCATTGAAAAAAGTTATAAAGTACCTCATTTAGAAAATGAAAAAATATTCCCTTAAAAAAAATTATAAAAAGTATAATGTCGGTAAAAATTATGTTTAAAATTTGTAGAATAATATTAATAATATTTTTAAATACATTTTTAAGAAACATGGACATGGGTGAAAAAAATGTCTTAGTAAATACTTATGTATAAACAATCCTGAATAAAAATGAGATTGCAAAATTAACGCTTACCTTGTACTTCATTTTAGTTAAGGGTGTGTTAACATCATATATAATAGTTAAATTATGTTATTAAATTATACCATAACTATATCCCTATCTATGATATCACATACGATCCTCTTATATCATTTTGTTAATAATATTTCATTATTTCTGTTGTTTTGGGTGTACAGGGCTTCATTTTCTTTTGTTTTATAATTTAAGTATTTTTACTCATGCATAGAATATATTTTCCAAATATCAAGAATGATATAATTTTAATAAATATTTTATTCACTCATCAATTAAATTTTTTTAATCATCCTTAAATGGTTAATGTGTAGAATGAATCTCATCGGGTTGTGGAGATGGTAAGTCGTACGTACGCATAAGCGACGGTATCATTACATTAATGGTAAATTTGTAAATAATTGGATGGTATATTTATTATAACTAATACATATAATGTTATATTTATTACTTATATCCATTATATTCATCATTATACCCATCCAAATAAAGTGGTGATAAAAACAAATTACCACAGCATAGAGACGGTAAGACATACGTACACACACATGGTGATATTGTATTTAATAGGATGGATAAATGGTGGAATATGGTTGTAAACTAATGATAATGAAATATCAGAATATTTATTTAACTGGTGTTATCATTATAATTAAAACAACGTGTGAAAAGGAATTAAAAGAAGAAATAATTTTGAAGGTGTCGGTAAAGATTATTACCTCTTCTTTAGTGAACCTCCTTTGGATCTCCTCTTAGGGACACTAGGGTTCACCTCTTGAGGATAAAATAACCTATAAGATGTTTATATAGAAGTTTATAAGGTGAAATATGATGGTTTTTTCAAGAAATAAGGCTCCATGTGTTGTGAGGATGTGAGGGAGGATGTGGCTTTTTATAATAGAGAGGAGGGGAACACTTAAAATCCATTAAAATATTAAATTAATATAAATTAATTTTCAATTAAAAATGGATCAAAAGTGAGTTATTTAGAATATAATATTTTTATGTGTCATAATTAATTAAACCAATAATCTTTTAGAAAGGTTTAAGATATATTGTTTCCCTTATCTTTTGGCTTTATCCCTAAATTAATTCTCTTAACTCTTACAGTGTCAACATGTGTTTTTTTACTTTATGATTTATATAGTTACTATAAAATTACAAACTAACCCCAAGTAGATAATTAATGACATATATAACCTCATTTTATTTAGTTGGACGAATTTTATAATTTTATTAATTTTATAACATTTAATTAAATATTATTTATTTAAAAGTATCATTTATTTCAATTTTGATACTGTTTATTATTTGTATTTTTAAAAATAATAACAACATTATAACTTCTAAAAAACCCTTCTAATATATCACTAAAATGTATAAGTTGTGTATAAATTTTTTTTATGTGAATAATTATTTCAAATAATATTTATTATACTATTTTTAATATCATTTATTTGATATTTCCGATGATTAAACAATCACTATATAATTATTATCCAAGACTTTAATTAAATTATATCTTCTATAAAACTTAAAAAAAATTTATTATGAATATGAATTTATTAGATTTCATATAAATATTTATATTCAAAATTATCTTCTATATAACCCTATATTAAAAATGATTTTTTTACAAAACATGTGAGTATGAAATTTTTAACATATCTTTAAATAAAATATAATAAATTTCATATTCTTATTCAAGTGGGTTAAAAAGATTATAATTTCTACAAATGTATGATTTTGGTAAAAACACGCTTATCAAAAGAAATTTGGACATGTTTTATTTTAAATTTATAGTATTATAATATTATTTTTACATTCAATTGCCTGATTTACCCTTAACCATGGTAAATAAAATACTAAATTTATTATTCACAAAAAAATATTTTTGATCCAATTAGACTCTAAATATCATATTTATTATAACCTTTTATGTTTGTTTTTCCAAATTTAATTCAAAGGAGTGGCTAAATTAAGTTTGAAACTAATCCTGCAGATGGGGTGGGAAGGTGGGTAAAAGAAAATGTTCAAAAGTTCAATAAGTTTTTATATATAATTTAAATATAAAAATGAATAAAATAACCTATATTGGATTAATATATTTATTATTGATTTATTTTGACCTTAAAAATCAATTTAATTTATAATAATTATTTTAAAAAAGTCTTTTTTTAACTAAAATACAGCATTTTTCAATATTCATCAAAAAATAAAACTTCTCAGAAAAATACCAAAAAATTAACCAAAGATAATTTTGACATTAAAAAATTAAAATAATAAGATAAGTTTTTTATAGAAAAATTATAAAAGTTTCAAAAATTAGATTTAAAATGGTTTTCCATTAAAGGTCGGTAAAATTACCATTTTTGAAAAATACTTCTTTTATTCAAAAAATATATTTTTGTTTTATATCATGAATAGAAAAAATATAAGATGGATGTTAAAATTATATGGAATATAAATAAAATACAATTCATTATCTCTATTTTAACAACAATGTTTTATTATACTAAATAAAAATATTTTAATAATATACTCTTGTTCTGTAAAACGCAATCTTGCATCTAATGCAAGCTATCAAAGAAAGTAACTCTTGCATGTTACATAGGCTAACTCAGTGTTTTATGCATTAAAAGCTATAAAATATGTTAAATTTATTTAAAAAGAAAAATATTTTCAATTCGTGGGGGTGTTGTAGAAACACTTTCACAATGTTAATTTCACAATTTACAAGATATTCCAAAAAAGCCATCACCTTAGATTTGAAATAACTATGATCAACCTTTTCATGACCTTAACCAGTTTCATGACTTGTAAACTTTTCATGCTATGAACTAGTTCATTGTATATTCTCAATAATAAATTTACATCTAGTAATCAGTTCATGACATGAAAGTTTATAGTAGGCAGTTTACATCCAAGATTCTATAAAAAATAACCAAACCACTTACAAAGATTTAAAAACCTAAGAAGGGATATTAAGATCCTTTGATACATTTTTACGGAAAATCCATTTATTTAAAGAAACCTACATCCATGAACTTTAGGTTATTTTCTCCAACAAATGATCTATGTCCCCAAATGGTTTGAAACACACCCAAACAAAAAGGGAAATAAAAAAATATAAAGAATTACTTATAGAAGTTAACAGGTTTTTACAGATGGTCTAATCTCATGATCATCCGCACAACATGAAATGAGTATACATTTTCAATCTTGTTATAAATTACTTCTATGTTATCATTATTTCAGATAACGCATCAGTAATTAACCCAATTAAATCAATTTATCTTAATTCCATCCAAGCATCATTAAATCACCATTTTATATAAATTTAAAAAAATAATTGATTTTATAATTAATTAAGTACACAAGTGTACTTGGAGGAAACTTGTGTGCTTATCCAAAAAATATTCTTGAAAAAATGTTTCATATATATAATTATAAATCATAAACTAAGGTATATACTATCAAATAAATTACACATAGAACACATTTGAATGGGTTTAATTATATATTTAACTTTTATCCCTGAAAATAATTGTCACATTTTCTACAGAAGACTACATGACATGTAATATTTTACCTAGTGTGTACTGACTTCTGACCATGTTCACAACACATGCCTTAGGCCTAGCCATGTTTCCTGTTATAGAAGAGTTTGAGTTACATGATGTTTAGTATAATTTACACATCATATAACTGTAGTATTGAATGGAATGGTAGTCCATGTGTCATGTATCTAATACAAGTCATGCCAGGACACCTCGTGTTATTGACCATGAAAAACGGGGAACTACACATCATGTATAATAGTTACACTGTGTGTAGTTCTTCAAGATGGGTGCCAGTCTATCCCGATCTATATACTGATCAGATTTTGTTTCATTATAGATCTAATTTTATTCTATCTGTTCGACTTTATTGAAAGATTCAAACTATAAAATTATTCTACATTGAATGTATTTTGGAAGTGTACGGTCAGTACTCTAGTTTTTTTAAGGAATATCCTTGGGCACCATCATATGGCGTTCTTCAAATGTTTCTTCGTTTTCTAAGATTAACCATATATTGTTAATGTTTGTGATAATGAATAAATGTAAGAAATATTATGTAAGATATTAAAATGAATCAATATAATTAAAATAAAATAAAAACTTCTGAAAAGAATCAATAAATAATAATTGATTAAAAATTAAACATTTGGTCCCTTTGATATCACCTATAGGATCTAGGAATATAAAAGTAAACCTTTAATGATATGACCAACTTAGATTTTAGTTATAATTTACATGTAATCATTGTTATTCATGATTAAATTTTCATGTGAAGTGAAAAATCATAGGTTAGTAGAAAATATTAAAAGATTGAAACCAATAAAGGTGGATCTTCACATATAATTTATAATTAATTTATAGGAAGATATAGAATTAACATAACATATTATTCTCCATCTTTTATAATGATCCATATAAATTGATCTCATTATACTATCATATCTATGTATGATCCAATTAGTGAATACTTCTAGTGGTGATCCACACATGAACCACAATATCTAAACATCATTATAGAATCATCAAGTGATAACACAGCCGATCCTGATCATTTTCATTATTCATAGTGGATTTTAGCTAAATTCATCTTCAAGGGGAAGAAACTCTTAATTATCTTTCTATGGAATAATAGAGGAGTAAGATAGAGTGTTCTTTATATATCTAGATCTCACCCTATATATTGAAAGAGACTCTCCCTATCCATTGTTCACACCAAAAGTGAGTTATGGGAAGTGATATAATTAGAATTTTATTATGGTAATTTTAGCGTTGGAAAATCAAATACATTCCCCTATCCAACCTAATAATTCTTAGTTGTTCCCATGTCAAATAATAATAATAATAATAATCTCTTGAAATGTGAAACACACTAATAATATAAATATCATTTTTATAATTTCCAATCAGACTATTAAGATCGGTTACCTTTCCTTCATCAACATTTATTGATCCTTGAATAATGCATATTTATTTAAAAAATAAATATCACTTCACTATTATATAGAAAATATTATTCATATTATTTTTTCCAAACCCTGGAAAAAAAAATATTATTATTTAACTCACATATTCTTTCAAATAACTTATGATTAAGTCTTAGTGATCATCCAAACCAAATAATTATTATTTATTCTAACTTGTTAAATTCATTAATTGAATTGAACTGAGATTGTGGATACACTAACTGTATAAACCTCTAGGCCTCTTTCTCGGTGAAATTAGGAATAACCATCTAAACTATAAGGTTATCATATAGTAATATTTCAAGGTTCCTATAGATAATTAAGTTAATATAGAAATAATATCCAACCTCTAATGAACATTTACCATGTAATATAATCCCTTTATCATAATATCTAAAGTAAAGAGAGTTTTATGTTAATGTCATCAACCTATATACTTGATTTATCTTTATTTGATGTTATGAAAATGAACTCTCCCACTGAACACCATGTCCATGGATTTTTGTAGGAAGTTCCATTCCCATCAAAGGTCCTAAAATATCAACTTCCATCATAGGATAAAAGGGAAAAATTATTTCTTGAATTATCCAATAATGCAATATCTCTCATGATATATCCAACTCATCCTACCTCACCATGAACATATTTTATCATGGTTTTTTCAATACATCAAAGTACATGATTCGTGATATCAATTAATTATAATATTAGAGTATAAGGATCAATACACACTTCCACATATTGTAACATCCAATTAAACAAGAAAATGTGGATTTTCTATTAATGGGTTTATTCTCATAACCTCCTATCTTGGAGATTACCATAATTGAACACCATGAGAAAGTGTATCAATGTCTTATGAGCCTTTAAAAACTAATAGATTATATTTTTTGTGTCCCATCGAACAATACCATCCATCCATAGAAAAAATAATTAACACTCTAGTTCTCATCATAGTGGGGAACTATTATGACCTTTTAGTGAGATAAATATTCTTAGGAAATTATCACATACATGAGTTATGAAAATTTACAATAATGATGCAATATGAAACTTTATTAATAATGAAAACACATAATCATGTACTAATAATATTAGTTCTAGGGATGAAACTCCAACAATATGTTCATGATGAAGTGGGATATTCTGAGTGTGTCTTTGGTAATAATACATTAATTAATAATAATATAAAGGATTATTAATTATTTTATTTAATGTAAGTTTATATATTTTCTCTTTAAGAAAATAAAATTGTAACAACTCCAGTTTAGTAGTTTGATCCTTTGAATATTTTATATATATCTTCAGATTTTTACTCATAGTTTTCTTTGTGTTTGGATATTATAGGACCCTATAATTAATATATTATTATATATAAAATCAAGTGTGTGTATATTTTAAAAATAAATGGTTTTCTAATTTATTATGCCCTCATATGAGAAATTTGTGACCATAGTTGATTCTGTAACATGGGGTTTACCAAAGGTGTGATATAAAGTTGTCTGGAATCAGATTTTTGGTTGAAAGAAACTGTTGGTAGGAGCATTAAGTAATTATTTTATTTCTTTATTTAATTTTTTGAAATAACACAAAATCTAATTATACTCTACATATTATTTATTATAAAAATTATAAAATGGTATCTTTACAACCCATAGAGATTTGAGAGTATTCATGAAGGAGATTTTTTTATTAATACCAATGGATCATGGAGAAATGGTTATTTTGAAAAGGAATTTAATTTTCCCATGAAGTTTATAGATATCACCAATGACAATGGTATAGAACTATTCTTCATCATATATTGATCCAAAAGTGAGCTAGGTAATGTTATTTCATGGATTTTTACCCTCATATTATTTTCCATGAATGGATTGTCTATATGATTTGATTTTTAGTGGTTATATTTATTATAATGATCCTGATTATTCATTTATTTATTGATTCGTGATTTATTCACTACATTAAATGAATTATCCATTAAATTATTTAAGTCAAACTCAAGAATAATTAAGGTTCATTACTCGTGTTTGTGTTTTTTATACACTTTTTCTTCATTCATTCATCATATATATTACTTTGGATAGTTTTTTTATGAATACCAGGAGACTGATCAATCTATAATCGATCTTTAGATTAAAGGATTGTTTCCACAGGTCTAGATTTTATTTTGAGATAATGAATGAGGTTTTATATGGGGTGATAGAAAATCAGAGATAGATTGGAGGTGGATTAGGGTCCTTAATTAAAGGGTTCCAATTTTCAGTGGAGTGGCATGATGAGATCAAAGTGTGAGCAATGGAGGAGGCTAAAATATGGCCATCAGGGATGTATTGGGTGTGGTCAGCCCTAGATATGAGTTCCTTATCATGATTTGTGGTGGAATCTATGTTGTAATCATCAGTGATATGCATTAAGACCATGGAAGTTTCAAAAAAATATCTACATACATGGCATGTACCACAGAGAACACAAGTCATGTATTCCCTAGGCTGAGACAGCTATAATTTCTAAAAATTTAGATAACACATGTTATATATGACACATACATGTCATGCGACCTAGTGATGGTGGCTCATAGTGTAACATACAAGTACACATGAATTGACATGGCTAGGAACATAGGCACAACTAGAGTACACAGGTACAACCATGTACTCAAAAATGGCCAAGGTACATAGGCATGACCCAGTACACAGACACGGGCATGACTAGGTGCATGGGCACACCAAGAGTACATGGGAATGGGATATAGTACATGGTCATAGGCCATATTAAATGTTCATACCTAAGGAATCCAAGATATGATGTGTATATCCTATACACCCCATATACATTTCTATGGGATTTCCACCTTGTGTATATCCTTTTTCAAGACTTGGATTTGTGCATGTGAGTAGCCTATCCTGAGTGATTTTCCATGTAGAATGTGATAAATCCATTTTTTGGAATTAGAGATACAATATGAGGTTTTATGAGTTTAATTATTCCTTTAGTGATTCTTCACTAATGGAAGTGATTAGGTTTAATCATTAGAAAGATTTTAGGGTTGGTAATCCAATGTTGCACCAGGGTGAGGGTCCCCTATACTCTTTACACCAGTAAAGTTGGAACTCCCCTATAATACAGTGGATTTTTATCCTCTATATATGGATTAGGTACTCCCCCTTCATCTAGATCTAGCTGGGAGTGGCTCTTATATAAGAGTTGGTTCTCCCTTGGTTGTGGAGCACAGTAACAAGCTGCAGGCCCTCCCCCACCCTGATTCTTGTGAGGTTCACATGGTCTTTGCAATAAAAGATGACCATTGAAACTATATTCTAACTAATCATTTATATCTGTGAGTGTAGATGGATATCTCCTTTATCTCTCAATTAGGTTTCTTTTGAACATATTTGATTTTAGGTTTCATTACCCACATTTTTTATTGGTTAAGAAGACTATTTTTGCTTTATATTTCTCCTTTTGGTTTTTGGAGAGTCATACTGGGTATGTTTATACTCACCCCTTATGGGATTCTCCCACATGTGTTATGTATTACATAGAAAATGTACATATCTATAGTGACCTTGGTGGAACTTGTATTGTGGATCTTAGTAGTTCTTGGTGTTGACTGTGTTTGGTGGTTGTCTTTATAGATCACGAGTAAAGATTTTATTAGCCTTTCCCTCTTCTAGTTATTGTCAGTTTGTGACCCCTTTTTTGGTTGGGTGTGTATGTTTTCAATATATACCTTTTTCACTACACTATTTTATTTAACATATTTCCAAGATATTGTGGTATTCATGGTTTACAATCTATATGTTCCATTATTATAATATATATATATATATATATTCATTTTTCATAGATTTTTTCTTAGAGTGTGTATAGGAACTTCATACTAATCCCTCACATTTAATTTTTTCATATTGAACACCTTTCAGAGGACTCTATCATATTGGAGGTCATCTTGGGGATTCAAACTCAGCTTACCATCATCCAAGAAGTCCCCAGTGGGTTGGGTTATGACAGAGTGGTATCAGTGGTTTCATTTCATCGGGTTGGTGTTTGGAGTTTTACATTGTTGTTAATATTGGTTTTGGAATATAGGAAAACATTTTTGAAGTGTATCAAGCTCATCTTTCAGTCTATGGAACCTAGTTTTTGTGCGACAACCAATGTATAAATAAAATAGGAATATTACTACCTAATTATTGATTCTCTACACCAAGACATCATATGTAGGTAAACGATGATACATGAATCCTATAGGATTTTCCTATTTTTAATTTGATTTCCTTCTTGAGTCAACTACTTTGATATTCTCATATATCCATGGTGTGTATTGTAACTTTTAGGATTCCCCCATGACAACAACCATCTAGGATATTGATACAACATTATAACAATCATCGGTTGAGAGATGAGTCCCCTATTCAAGGAACTACTCATGAGGTTTTTTCTAAAGGAAGGAATAGATAGTATCCACCACTTTTTAGGTATTTTATAGTCTCAACAATACTAGATGAGGATGTATATAGTCTAAGCATTCTACACAAGTTCCAACCATAGATACCACTGAGGTTTTATGTTGATCCAAACCCTTATGAATGAAAGGATTGGATTGAGGTGGTGATCCAAGTTTTAAATCTTGTTTCATAACTAGACAATTAGAAGCTTGATCTTGTATATATTCATCTTCATGGAGCATCATTTCAATGGTGGATTCTGTTTACCTAGACTCATGATGATGTAATTCTCTCATGGTTATACCACTATAATTTTTTCTTAAATGATTTTTACCCTTCTAGATTTCACTCTACATAGATTCAGAATATACTTGATATGGAGTAGGTTTATAAGTCATTTTATGAGTATTCCATGATTTTTATGGACCTCAAACATTAATTTCTCTCTATGGTGTGATATAGATACTTCTGGGAACATATGTTAGATTAGGGACTTCATTGATACATTTGTGTTACTGTTGTCTCCTAATAAATTCCCACTTATGTTGGGGTGGTAGAGGATTCTTTGGTTATATAGAGCATCCTGGTAGAGGGATTTCAGGCGGTAGGATCCAGTAGTGGTCATAATGGGGCTATGTAATAATTAGTATCTTTCATATGATAGTTTTCAAGGTCTTGGTGAAGGATACATACCCATTCCTAGAATCATACAAGTGTTTATGTGGTGCATAGTTCACACTGAGGATCTAGTGATATAGTAGAGGTGAGATGTTATTCTTGTAATGGGTGAGTTCACATGGATCATGATTACCTAACTCAACATGGTGAGGAAGGTAAATAAGTAATGAATTGACCACTACGTTATAAGAAACCATGTGATCAAGGATCTCCCAGGCATGGTTAGGGAATCCACCATGGAGGTAGTCTAGATATAGGAACATTTAGATCTCCATATGGAGAATTTGATACTGGAGGATGAGGCTACAAGATACTCCCATCACTACGAAAAGGTGTACTAAACCCAGATCAGTGGGCTGGAAGTGGAGGCCATGGGTAGTTCTAGGATATAGTGGGGTATGAAAAGGCTACTCATGAGATGATTTATGGTATGATATGTGACTTTTATACTTTATATCCAGTACTTGTACACATAGGCATTAGTAATGACATTATATTCGTATCCCCAGTGTAAGAACTAGAGCTTATATTTGATTTTCGAGTCCAGTGAGATTCTCACAGGTTCTCTTAGTCATTACAATGAAACCTTATGACTTCATCCTGGGCATGGACTAGTTGTTCTTGGTACATTCCCAGATTTATTATCACCACATCAGTGATATATTCCCCCATACATATAGTATAATATTCACCTTCATGGGTGAGAGATATATTATGGTTTAGTGGGTAGGTATTTCAAGTAAGAAGCTGCAAACTATCACCCATTAGTTGGTGAGTTTATCCCATGGTGAAGTGATCTCTTCATGCATCTCTATTCTAGTGGTGGTCGAGGATTATATAGATGTCTATCATGAAGATATCCTAGGACTACCTCTGAGAGTATATATTTAATAATGTATCTAATTTCACCCTACAAATGCACTAATATATTCAATTTCATATCAGATACCCCTAACAAGATCTGAGGGATGAGGTTGAAGTTAGAATACCTTTGATAAAAAAGGTTTTATTAGACATGATGTATCCCTATTGAAATATCTAGTTCCTTTTGTGAAATAATAAAATAGGATCTTGAGGATTTGTGTTCACGGTCATCAATAGAATCAATAAAATATCAATAAAAAGTACCTCTTACCAAGGATTAATGTCCTCTTTGACCTATTTAATGGTGTGAGTTTCTTCACAAAGATTGACCTCAGGTCCGGCTACCATCATTTTAGGGTTCACGAGGACGATATCCCAAATATGGAATTCTGAGGTCACTATAGACATTGTGAGTTCCTAGGGATGAATTTTGGTGTTAATAACACCCCCATTGTGTTTATGAATATTATAAACTAGATATTCAAACCATACTTGAACCAATTAAAGGTTCTCTTTATTGAATAAATTCTGGTATACTCTGCATTGGAGGATGAGAAATAAGAGAATTTGAAGATGGTTCAATAATTACTTTGGGAGAACCATATTTATTCTAATCCTTCAATGTGTATGTTTTAGATAAGTGAGGTTCAATTTCTAGGTAATGTCATATATGGGAATGGTGTAATTATGGATCTGGTGATGATTGAAATAGTTCTTTCTTGGGAACTACCTAATAGAATGATGGAGGTGTAAATTTTTCTTAGTTTGGTTTGTTATAATCAATTATTCATGGTATACTTTTTTGGTAGAGAATCTCATTTGAATTCCATGACATGTAAAAGTTACCCATTCATCCAGACTAAGTAGTGTTATTGAGCCTTCAAGGATATATGGAAAATGATTACTAACTATTCTAAGACTACCAGAGGTTAGTTTTAAGTTTGTGATTTTATTATTCCTCTAGAGATGGTATTAGTTTCATGTTGATATAGAGGAATGATGCAGTAACTTATGGTTTGATTTATTTGATACCCCATGAGTATAACTACCCAACTCATGACATAGTGTTGTAAGTGGTAGTCTTCACCCAAAATATGTGGAGGAATTATCTTTTTGGGGAAAATTTAGTTATTTACTCATACCACCATAGTCTCAGATACATATTCACTCATAGAGATCTCAACCTAGGAAAGAGTCAATGGTTGTAGTTTCTACATGAATATGACTTTGAGATAATTTATAATGTTGTGAATAGAAACAAATTGGTTGATTCCCTTGGTAGGAAATCATGTTCTCACTTAGTGTAGGAAGATTCTGAGCAAGTGGTTTTGTTACAGCTGACCCTGGTGGAGGATAAGAGTTAACATTATCTTTAGTATATGGTGGTGAATCCACAACTCCTTTATTGTAGGAGAGATTCCCAGTTTGGATACATCAACTATGATATTCTATATGACCCTATATCCTAAGGATATGCAAAAAATATATTTTCTAAATGAGGGGGAGCATTATAATTTTTTGAGGATAGATGTTGGTTCTAGTCACATTACATGAGGAGGTATTAATGGAGTTGAATAATTATCCCTTATATGTACATTAGGGTGTGGGAAAAAATATAAGGACCTTTAGCAGTATTTTTGGGGGGGATATCATGATTTGGAAAATTGTTGAGTTTTTTTCTTGGTTTATTACATGTCAGCAAGTAAAGGTTGAACATCAGTTTACAGTAGGGTTCACTCAACCACTTGAGATTCTAGAATATAATTAGGATGGAATATTGATATATTTTTATGTGGAATATTTGGAGATAGATAGAGGTCATGAAACTATTTGAGTGATTTTTGACCAACTTACAAAGTCGAAAAACATTCTTTCCAATCAAGATCCTTGTATTGTTTAGTGTCTGGGGAATTTGTATGTTCATGAGATCATTTGGATACATAGGGTACCAAAAAATATCATCTTCTATTGTGATACTTGGTTAATGTGATGGTTTTTTAGAGGTTTATAGGAGTATTTTGGGACCAATTTATGGATGATCATATAATTTCATTTCCAAATGGATAGCCAGTGTGAATGGACTATCCCGGTGTTAGAGTATATTTTGGAACCTATGTGTTCGACATCAGCTGAAGATATGAGGATCACTTTCCATTAGTATATTTTCTTATAATAACATGTGTCACTATAATATCATCATGTAATATTTCTAGGCCCAATATGAGTGACCCTTCAGGTCACCCTTGTGCTAAATAAATATTAGAAAGACATATATTATTAGGTTGAATATGGTGGTGGAATAAATAGAGAAAGTTCAGGTGATACATGAGCATATAAGGACATCCCATTTTTGATGAATAAAATATTGCACAAATTGAAATCGTAGGACTTTGGAGTGTGAGGTTGGATATAGTTTTTTCCATGAATTGTCTCAACAATGAGGGTTTTGAATGTTTGAATAGGGAATAAAGATATCCCTAAGGTTTATCTAGTCATTCGAGATCTAACAGAGAGTTGGTGAGGTTGCTTATGGATTGGATTTTCCCTTATAATTAGACTAAGTGCATGGAATCTTCCATGTGTCATTGTTGAGGAAATATGTTCATGACCCTTAATCAGTTATTAACTAGGGTGATATAGACATCAAGGATGGATCCACCTTCTCAGAGTAACTAATGAAGATCAATGATCAGTAAGATAAGTTCCTTTATTGATTGAAAATTCCTTTAGTTAGAGTTCTTTTGTAGTATAGGAGCATGCAGGAGAGCTCTTGGGAGAGTGAGAGTTAAATGTGGACTTGGTACCCATGCCTTTTTTGGTAGCTTTTTCATTTAAAGGAAAAAAATCTCGGAATGAGGGGAGAATGTAACGACTCTTCTTTTAGTAGTTTGCTCCTTTGAATATTTCTATATATATATATGTGTGTGTGGAATCTTCCTTATATTCAGCACTATGTTTGGGTGTGGTACATTAGATTAAATATATTAAAAATATTATTTTATATTAAAAAAATTGTAATATTTTTTTAGGAATAAAAGTTTTTCTTGATGATCAAGACCTTAGATTAGAAATATGATACCATGGTTGATTTTGGAAAGTAGTTTTTATAATATGCATGACATAAATTTAGTCCACATCCAATTCTTGGTTGAAGAAAACCTCCAATAGTTGTGTTAATTTATTTATTTATTTATTTAGTTAATTTATATAAATATCCCAAAACCTAATTCTAAAATATATATTCATTTTTATAAAAAACAACCTGACGGTTAGTGACATAAACCATGGAGGAGATATTGACTAATGACATCATATCATGAAGCAATGATCATTTTGTAAATGAATTGACTTATCCAACAAAATATCATTAATCAGGCTAAGGACAAAGGAACAAAATTGTTCTCCATTAGATATTGATCTAAACTTTAGTTAGGATACATTATTTCATGGATTTATACCCTTGTTTTATTTTACAAGCATTAATTGTTTATCTATGATTCTTTTTGGAGTTTTTCATCCTTTGTATAATCCCAACTATTCATTTATTTATTGATTCTTAACTTATTCCATTCATTTGACGCATTCTCCATCAACGGATTGAGGTCAACCTGGGAAACGATCATGGTTTGTTACTCATATTTGTGTCTGGTGATTTTATCCCTTTTTTCATGTGTTCATCATCTGTATTCCTTTGGCTAGAAGTTTTATGAATACTCTAAGACCAATCATGGAAAAATAAATCTTTGGTGTAACAAATTGTTTCCATGGGTCCAAATTTAGGATCAATAACATGACCTCGGTGTGATGAATTGTGATTAGATATCAGATATGGATCATAGTTGGATACGGGGTCTTTCATTCATGGGCTTTGATGTTTAGTAGAAGAACACAATAGGATCGATGTGTGAGCAAATCAGGAGGCTATAATATGACCACTAATAATAGGTCAAGTGTGGTGAACCCCAAATCCATGTACCTTAGTATAATTCATGGTGTAATCGATGGAATCTATGGAATTGGTAACATGTGTAAAAACTATGATAGTTTTTTATAAAATATAAACATACGTGGTATGTACTATAATGAACACACACCATGTAGTCCCCTAGTTATTGTGGATAGGGTGTCACAATAATTAATTATCACACACAATGTATCACCAAAAAATTCAATGTGACCTGATGCTGGTGGCATGGTGTATACCCAAAAAAATACATGGGAATATACACATCCATGTACACGGGCATGGGAACATCCATGTACTTGGACATGAACAAGGTACAGGGGTGTATCTAGGTACATTGGCACAAACATTTCTAGGTACACAGGAATGGCCAAAGTACATTGGCATGGTTTATATTATAAAATCATGGGGTGGAGTACATGGGAAAACCTAGTATATCCAAGACACTCCATAAATATTCTATATAAGGTGTGTAATTATATATGAGACTTCTACAATGTGGCTTATTTGAGACTCATATTTGGGGCCATAAGTATCATATCTTGAGTGGTTTTCCATAATTGATATGATGGTGGCCTTCATTTTGGAATCAAATATCTAATATGAGGTGTTATGATTGTGATGCTTACTTTAGTGATTCTTATCCAATGAAAGTGAGTGAGTTTGATCACCAGAGAGATGTTGAGGTCGGTACTCTCCTATCATACCAGGGTATGGGTCCCCCATACTCTTTAAAAATGTAGAGTATTTAATCACCCATTATATAGAGGGTGAATGTACTATATATATTGAGTAGGTATTACCCCTTCATCGGTATCAAATAGGGAGAAGTTCCTCAATGATATATAGTTCTCCCTCAGTTGTGAAGCATAGTAGTGAGGAGAGGACCCATCCACCCTAATTCTCATGTGGTTTTGGGTGGTTCTAGGCATCATAGATGGACGATTAGAGTTGTAGGACAACTCATCATTCATAGATGGCCTATGTATATGGAGATCCCCTTTTTCCCTCGATTGGTTTTATTTTGAGCATATTTAATGTTAGTTTCTTTAACCTTTTTCTTGTGTGATGAGGTTTATATTATTAATTTATATTTCTACCAATTGGTTTTTATGGAATCTTAGAGGGTATGTATATACTCAAACCTATATGGTATTCACCTGCAAATGTTGTATCTTATGAAAGGTACAAGAAAATCGGTGGTGACCTTGGTTGACCTTGTTTTTGTGGATCTCAGTGGTTATTGGTGATATTCATGTTTGGTTGTCTGATTTCAAGAGCATGTGTCGATATCTCTTTAGTGTTTCCATCATCATAGGTTGGGACCTCTTTTCCAGTTGAGCAAGAATTTTTTCCCCATATATACTTTTTATATTATTCTTCTATACTTTAATTTATTTCCAATATGTTCATGAATTCATGGTTTACACTCTATATGTTTCAGTATTATATTATATATCTTTCCATCCAAGTGGTTTATATGGTGGTCAATATTCCTATTGGAGAAAATTTATAACTCCGTATAACTTACCACCATGGATGTTGGTGAAAAAACCATATATCTTTTTTGACATTAAAAATTATAGGACATCCAAAAAATAATATTTATGTTTTTTTAAATCCATTAATTGATGATCTAAAATATTTTGGGCTAATGGACTCAATATATTTGATGTTGTTGAAAACAAATCACAAAAAATAATTAGTGTGGAAAATTAGTGACTTCCCAGTATATATCATGTTATCTGGATGGATTACACATGGTCCAAAATCATGTATGTATTTTATGAGTGATAGAAAAGTGTTTATGTTGTTCAATTGAAGAAAAACTTATTTTGTTACTATCATCAAATATTTCTTCCTACATGCCATAAATTTTTATGGAACAAAAATAATATAAAGAAAGGTATAATTAAAAGATATGGACCTCCAGTAATGATCATAGTTATTGATTTCAAATATGTTTAATATTAATTACACCATATTACCTTTGTACTGACTAAAACCCAATAATAAATATAAAGATTTGGGAGAGATCATAATTGGATAAATAAAGTTTTTTTGGGATCTTTCATATTGGTCTGATTTTTTTATGAATCACATGTTAAATGTCATTCATATTGAGAATAACTATTTTGATAACATATTTTATATAGTTTTGGACAAACATGGTAAGACTAAATACAATGTAAATAAATGATTAGATCTTGACCAAATTTGCATGCATCCAAAACCTGAAGTTTTTTAAATGATAGACCATAGAAGATAGTGAAGCCAAAATCATATTATATAGTTTCTAAAGAAAATCATTAATTATTTTCTTAGTGGATTTTAGATTTGATTTTACCAGATTGTTAGGCTTCTGACTTGGCTAGATTTTTTAGAATGTTCATATTACTATAATATAAAAGTTTTTATTATCATGTTACGATGTAAATACTACTATCAATTAGCCTTAGAGTATCTTTAAATTTTTTATTTAGGATGTGATGACAGAATTATGATATTTTTTTAAGACCCTTGTACGGTGACAGTATACCATGATTCATTTAGTAGGATACAAGAAGATGTTGATTTAATTTTATGTAAACTATTTTTTTTCATGATTTAATTTATTCAATGGAACATTTAATAATATATTTTCTACATTTAGAAACATATGGAGAACTATTAATGTTCTTTTTTATATACACATATGAGAGATTCATACAAAAATTTAAAAAGAGTTACATAACAAAACATCGGTTGAAGGGACAATTTCATAAGAATATTTTCAAGAGGATTTTTTTATTCTCTATTTTTTTGACCTAAATATCCTTAAAAAATAATTTATTGGTCTTTAATGAGATAAATTTTGATGATTAAATGTTAAATTAATTTTTAGTTTTTAATCATCCTAAACTTGCCTTTGGTGGATTTCATAAACGATGGATTTCTTATAATGAACAACACAAAGATCATACATATATTTTTCTCAATTGTGGAGAAACAACACAATTTTTATAGTGAGTTCTACCTTAACCTATTATTTATGATCTTTTGGTAAATTAATATTAAATCATTTGTTGATTATATTATGATCATATAAATAAAAAGTTCCCAAAAATTACAACATTTAATCTTGAAGAATGCTGAAAATTTAATTTTTTCTACTCATTTCAAAGAATGTTAAAGTGAAATGTTTATCAATGGATATATGAATCAAATTTAATATTTTTTTATTTATATATTTTTTTCAGTTTTTATGTAATAAAAAAATGTAGATAAAATTGATAATTGATTATGTGTATTTATTAACCCATAATCAGATTTGGTTAAGTCTTATAATGTATATGTTTTTTATGGTTTTTTATTTCGCACATGTGAATATGGTGAATGAAAAAATGAATTTTGGTGTTTTATTGAAAGGATATCATCATAGGGAAAGTGAAGTTGAATTTTATTTCATACTTGATGAAATAATTGAGTTGTGTTATTTGGGATATAATTATATAACAATTTTTAAATGCAATTGGTTTTATATTGAAGGATTCTTATGCATTCAGCTGTGTCATGGAATCATTGAAATTAAATATTGAATCTTTTGGGTGGTAAAAAATCTATTTATGTTGGCTCATCAATATTATCAAATTTATTCTGAAAATTATTATGACACTTTAAGATATTTAATTGACAATTGGAGATCTATAAAAATTAAATCTTCTAAAAATTATTTTATATAGAGTGAAAGTTGTTATAGTGATGTGAAGGGAATTGAAATTTTTCAAAAGGAAAATACAAATAAATCTTTTATATGAAGAGAGATAAATATTGATGATGAAATCTAAGAGTTATAGGTGAATGATTTTTATAATATAGATGATTTAACAAATGAATATGAAATAGGAAGAGATGATGAATTTTATGCTCCTGTAGAAATTAAGGATGTTGGGGAGGAATATGAAGCTATAGACACTATCAGATATGAAGATGAGGGTGATGATGAATAATGATGAAATTACATACTACTTATATTTATAATTAATATATATTACCCATTTTCAATTATTTTTAGACAACATTATTTTAATGCTTTAGATTAATGGAAAGTATTTTGATGAGATAGTCCATATCCTAGAATATGTTTTTATTCATGGTGATTATCCTGATGCCACATCATCTAACTTGTATGTTACTATCATTACATTTTCAACTTATAGGGGTTGTGGTGTAGGGAGATTGATGATTATTTTCCTTATTCTTGAGATACATCCACCACTTTATTTTGATTCATCCCTTCATAGGTATGTTTAGTTGTGTATTTTAGTTAATTTTCATAAATTATCATTAATTTATTTATGTATCAATTGTTTGATAATTTTTTCTTTTTCCTATATTTTCACATATAGATATTGTAAAGGGGGTATGATTCTATGGAATTATTTTTTTATCCCATGGGTGATATGGGATTATATTACCATTGATGTTATTTACAAGGTGTTTGATCATTGGATGGTATGTAAATAAGTAATAATTTTTTAAAACAATTATTTAATTTTTAACTTAATATTATTAAGTATTTTTAGGGTTTATGGTATTCCATCAAAGATATCTTTATAGAAACTATTTGAGAGTCCATGGATATTTTTATGTGTAACCACTATCATCATTTTTTATATAATATAAGAAATAGATCCACAGAAAAAGTTGGATCCAAATTTTTTTATCGGCCTTTCTGAAACTATTGACTAGATTACAAATCATCTCATGTTTACAATGAATTTTTATTCTACTGGATGGGAGATAGTTTTCAGAGGATATCATAATTAGGATGGAATAATTGGGGTATATAGGAGGTCGTGCATATAGCATGTAGTCATACATTTAGTATTCACAATTAATATATGGTAATTATTTTTATTTTAAAATTTATATGTACTTAAAATGTAAAATATTTATTTTATATTAATATAAGAATTTGATTATATTAATGTTACATAGTTTTATGTTTTTAAGAAAATGTGTGTTGATCCTATCACTGGATAGATTATTTGTATCTGACAGTATTGGATTGTAATCTATAATTTTTTTTAAATTAATTGCACATAAAATATTAATTATTTTAATATGAAATTTCATTTTAAGAAGGACTATGAGGTTGGGACTTCTAACACACATTATTAGATTCAGGATTATATTGAGGTTCATGAAACCAATGGGCTTTGATTTGATTATGCATCTTGGATGTGGGAGACTTAGTATGATATCGAAATTGGGAAAGTGGCTGGTATCAGTTCTTAATTAAGGCCTATCAATTATTATGGAACTAATGTGTGGCCATTGTCCAACTCGATGGGAGTGTATAAAGAGTCATCATCATCATATAAATAGTATGAGGATAATTTGTGAGCTTATAATGAGGTTATATATATCATTCATAGAGAGAATGTGTAAAGAGCAAGAGGAGCTTCATTTACACTAGCAGTGGCAATAGGATCAGCAATGTCGATGGATAGAGCAACAACACAAGTAGATTATGGATTATATGTGTCGAATAAAATAGGGTATAGGGGTCTATTTCCATCCATATGATCCACCACCTCCATAGTGATTGATATATATTTTTTATAAACATATAATGCTAAGTTTTGGATGATCATATTATATTTTATATCATTATTAATTCATATATCTATAGTTATATATATTTGTGTGTGTGGTTTTTAAAATTTCTTTGATGTTTTTCTTAAATTTTTTATTTTGTTTAAGAAATGATCTTTTAAAATTTTATAATTTTATAAATATTTTTATTTCTTAATTTTTTTTACTTTAAACTTTTTTTCAGTTATTTATGATAGAATTAAATTTCATTCACAAATACTAATTCTCAAAAATTTAGAAGATAACTATTAAAAATAGCAACAAGTATCATCATAAAAGAAAAAAAATTATGATTATTCTCTATAAAAAAATATTTTTTACCATTTTCATCCATGTGGAATTTTTGATGGAATCCCATCATAAATTATTGAATTTTTAATTGTGGTTGATCTTGTAAAAAATTTCTAGGCCTTATTATAGTAACTTCCACCTCCATGATAGAGAATAAATATGGATTTATTTACATTTTAATTTTATTAAACCAAAATCGTGATAGTTAAAGATATTATAAATAATAATAGAGATGACTCACTCATATCCAGACCCATTTATCAGAATAGAAATGAGGAATTGACTGTAAATGAATTTGAATTGGGATTGGAAGTTTTAAATGTTGAGAGGTTTTTAGATCTCTACATTTCTATAAAGTCTCATTTTGGATTGGGTTAAAAATTATAAATGATTTTGATATTTTCATTTGGCGTAGAATAAAATGGTACTTCAAACTTGTGAACAGAATCCTATGAGTTATAACACTTAAACATATTATTTTTGGATGAGTTTTAAGGTCTGTGTGGTGTCTTAGGTGATCAGGAAAGTCTTATGAGCATTGTGATTTGAAGCCTAATTTTTTAAAAGGTAAGGGGAGGTGTAGGGTTATCAAATATTTAATGAAAACTGTGCACCCAAACTATACGGCCTCATAGGGGTGTCATGCTATTTTTCAAACCATACACCTGAGGTTGAATGATCTTACAAGAACATTTTAGTTTATTTCATAGGTGATTTTATGATATATGCATCGTTTGTATAATTATGTACCAAGTTGTGCAGGTTTTAGGGGTGAGACAGTCACAAAGGAACATTTGTAACATTGTTTTCTTAACCATATGCACAAATCATCCATTCTGTGGCTCCTAGATAGAGTAATATTCATGGTTGGTGTAGGGTTTGGAAATCTATCCAGAAAAACCATGAAGCTCACCAAAGGAAAGGAAATGACCTTTTTTTATCCTTCCTATTAAAATTGAAACACCCCTCTTTCGCCATCATTTCTCCCACACTAGGAAACTGCTAGATCTACCATATCCTCCTCTATTAGTATTCAATTGATATCCCTCACACAAGATTATAATCCCTCATTGTTGGTTTCATTGGAAGCCTCTTTTTAAGTCTAACACTCTAATTAACTCTTTCCTTCTCATATCATTCCGTATTTAATGATATTTCAATGTGATAAAATATTCCCTATTTTTATGGTGTTTTTGTATTGTTTTTATTTCTATCATTCTAGGATGAATAAAATTATAATAATGAATTAATGTATCTTAATAATCCTGAGGTAGGTGATCTATACCTTTCCCTAAAATTATTAGTTCTTTATAGGTTCTGTCATAGTGCTGCATTCCAGGCCCTTTTTGCATTTCTTCTAAATTACTAATGCCTTAAATTAAAATGATTTAAAATTTGTTTGGATGTTCAATTTCCCCTTTTAAATGGTTTGATATCATTGAACTCAACCTAAACTACCCCTTGAGGTGAGTTCATTTAAATTCCTATGACTGTAACATCTTTTTTGGTGAGTTGAGCATGCCACCCATGATTGGAAGCTGTTTGAGAGTTAAATGGAGATATTAAAGGTTTAATTCCTCTTATATCACCTTTTATTTTAAAAAATAAATGGATGATTAAATTTTTTAATTGGAAATTGTATATGATATGGGTTATATCTTAGTTTGTGGTATTAATTTAAATGGTTGGAAAGGTGGAATGGACACTAACATATCCCCTTTATCATTTTTGTAATTCATTGAATAAATATGATAAAGGGAATAGACACTAGCATAACCCCTAGATCCTTTTTATAATTCATTGAATGAAATTTATTAAATTCATCGACACTAAAATTACATATTTCTTTATCAATTATAATTGAAATGATTTATAAAATGATTGCGATTAATATAATTGATTAATGGAATGGACACTAATATGGAACCATGATCCTTTTTATAATTCGTTGAATGAAATTGATAAATGAAATGGTCACTAAAGTGTCCCCTTAATCCTTTTTTTAATTCATTTATTGAAATTTATATGCAGGGACACTAAAAATTTCTTCTTCCTTATCACTTTTTAGTTAAATGATTTATGAAATGATTAAGATGAATTGAATTAATAAAGGTAATGGATAATAATAGGGTCCCTTTAATAATTATATACATCCTTGATAATGGATGAAATGGTGTGGAACCAATGTGGGGTATCTTGGTATGGCATTGGTGGAAAAAAATCATATTTATATTGGATTCCTTAGATAGTTAACTTGGATCTATATTTCTTGGACTGTGACATACATTATCCTTTGTCTCCAGCCAAATCTATACTAAGTATTATATGGACGTGCTTCTTGGACTCAAAGAGGATTCCTTGGATATGTTCCCTAGTTTCTTGGTATAAGTAGGTCTACATTGAATCGAGATTTATTTTGATAAGGTTTGTGGAAATGAATATGATACCTTGTTTAATGGAACAAGTTCCTAGCCCTCAAAGCTCTTATTGGAGATTACTCATTGTATGTCATAGCTGTCTAACACTTGATATATCGGTGTGGTCTATAGATGATACTTCAAACTGTTATATAGTTATTCATCAATATATAATGCTTTGATCACAACATGTACTGGTAGATTGGGTTGTATTTATTTATCATTCTCATCCATTATTCATATTATATCAGTACACTATTATATCTTATATGCATAGATTGGATATGTTATAGACATCATTGGTGGTGTCATGCAAAGTATATTTCAAAAAAAAGTTTCAGCCATCGATTAGTACTCGAACATTATTGACACTGGAAAACTTGTTCGAAATATATTCTAAATGTTTCAATACATGATACAATAGAGTATCCCATTTCACAGGATTTTATTTGACTGGTTGTAGATCTTAAACAGAGTAACGGATTATGAGTTATGGACATTCAAAGTTGGTCTGGAAAACTGGTTTGCGGAGCCCATTTGTAGAGATCCCTCTTCAATCGTGGAGCAAAGAAACTTGATTGGAGCCTCCACGAGCACTGAAAAGGCTATGATGGTATCCCCTATGACTCTAAGAAACTTGTGGGAACTCCCTCTAGTTGCGGATCATGACTTCTTTCACAGTCTGATTTTCTCTTTGTGGTGCACATTTGTTCTCTGTGGAGAGATCCATTGACCTCCATCACCTATAAATAGCCCACTCACCCCCCTTTATAAGGACGGTTACTATGCCCCTTCGGCGGTCGATCTCCCATTTTGTGGTGCTCACAAGATACTTGAAGTTATTACCTTTGTGAAGGCCTCATCCCTTTGTGAAGGAGAGAGCTCCTTCGTGTTGCTTTAGGCTCTGTGAAGCCCCATGCTCCGCGATACCCTGGCCTCCGTGAAGCCCCATGATCCGCAATTCCATAGGCTCTGCGAAGCCCCATGCTTCACAAGACTCAGAGCTCCATGAGCCCCATGCTTCACGAGACCCATGAGCTCTATGAGACCTATGATCTGAGAGGCATAGAGCTCCACAATCTCCATGCCCCATGAGCCCATGCTTCGTGATACCCTCATCTCTGTGAGCCCCATGCTCCGCGATACCCTGATCTCTACAAAGATACTTCGTGAAGCCCTATCCTTTGAAAATATCCTACCTTGTATCCCACCGGTCCATATCCATGGGGGATGCTCCCCCACACCCTCTCTCAAGATTAGTGATGATACCTTCATGTCTTTCATTGTCCATCATGAAAATGGAGAGTCACACTGTGAACATTTTGGCTCGGGATGTTGAAATTTTCTATTACGCCCTTATGATTACCCACCTTCCAACTATGGAATACCATGATTCTAGATAATCCTCCACACTCCATGAAATACCTTGATTCAATATATTGCTTGTGGTCCCTTTCACATGTCATGGGCTGAGATTATTATCTGCAATTCCCTGAGTACCTTGATTCAAACCTCAAACCATTCTTCAAGAAACTCCTCCAAACCCAATCACTTGACTCCTATTCCAGGTTGAACTAGAAATGGACGCCCTTGTATATGTCCCAACACTGAACATTTATAGGTGCCTTATTCCTAATAGTCCTCTCTACATGACTTTAAAATTTAGTACACCCTATATGAAAAACATAGGATGTCTCATGTTCCGAATAAGAGATGCGTTATGCGCCAAGAATAAGATGCCAACAGTCCTCTCTACATGATTTTAAACTATAGTACTCCCTATATAAAAAACGTAGGATGAATCTTATTTTGAATAAGATATTCCTTATGTGACAAGTATAAGATGCCAATCGTACTCTCTATATGACTATAAACTGTAGTACAACCTATATGACAAACATAGGATGCCTCTTTCTCCAAACAAGAGATTCCTTATGCACCAAGAATAAGATTCCAATAGTCATATCTATATGAATTTAAACTATAGAACACCCTATATGACAAACATATGATGCCTCTTGTTCTGAATAATATATTCCTTATGCGCCAAGTATAAGATTCTTATTCCTCACTACACGACATTAAACTATATCATGCCATATCATTCAAACATAGGATGCCTCTTGTTCCAAATAAGAGATGTCCTATGTGACAATCATAAGATGCCTCGGGCCATGATTACAGTGGAGTAATTTCAAGAACGTTGGAATTTTTCCAAGCATTCCATCACTCTACCTCATGCTTAATGTGTCCTTAATTAGGATCTTCATCCTCTTTAATGTCTGAAGGGACCCCCTAATGGACCGGTCCCATGCCTCTTTGGCTTACCTATTGTTTTGAGCCAACACCCAAGAAGACTTTGGATGAAACTTCAGGTTTGGCCCCATGTTTCGAAGTAAGTCAATGTGGTTGTCCCTCATTTTTTTCCATATTAGGCTAATGTGATGTGGATGATTTGATTTAAATATGGTAAGTAGTTATCTCCCTTCGTGATTCTACCACCATTATGTTCCAAATGTTGGGCATGTGATTCACACTTTTCATCTCCCTTTGTTCAGACTGATTCCAATTCCCTTGGCGTTATCCTTCTTGTGCACTAATGCATAGGGGTTGGTCCCACTTATATGCCTCAACCCACCATTGATTTGGGATTCCCTCATGGACATACATGAGGAATACATTATGGGAAGCTTCCATGCATAAGACCCATCCCCCTTGGTCGCTCCTTAGCGATACTTGGGAAGTTTCCATGCATAATCCATATCCATCATTGCCACTTCTTAGTGGCACCTGGGCTAATTCCTTTCATAAGATACATTCAACTTTTCACCATGATTGTCAGATCTATTTTTTCCTCTTGTTTCTCACACAGATCATGACCCACATGAGCTTAGAGTAAATAGTAACCATGACATCCTATTTTTTTCCTTAGTGTGTAAGCCTCATTCCCCAATTCTGAACTACATGAATTTTCATCTTTTACCTCTCTGGGTAAGGTACATAAGAAGCCTCCCTAAGGTCCAAGACCATCACCCATTAGCCCCAACCACTTCACATCAGTTCACCCTAGTCCTGTATGATGTTAAACTATTTTCCCATTCTCATCCCTCATGACATTAAACTGTATGTATTCGAACTACATGGGTTTTGATCCCTATCTCTTAGATAGCATACTTAGGAATACTCCCAAATATTCAACCCCAAACACTGGTATAATCATTATAACTACATGGTTTTTGATCCCTGTCTCCTAGGAAGGGTATGTAGTAAGCCTCCCTGAGGTTCAACCCCAAACACTAGTAAACTCATTCGAACTACATGAGTTTTGATCCGTTTCTCCTAGAGAGGGTATGTAGGAAGTCTCCCTAAGGTTCAACCCCAAAACTGGTAAACCTATTCAAAATACATGGGTTTTGATCCCTATATCCTATAAATGGTACATAGGAATCCTCTCTAAGGTCCAACCCCAAACATTGGTAAACATATTGGAACTATGTGGGTTTTGATCCTTGTCTCCTAGACAAGGTACGTAAAAAGCCTCCCTAAGGTTCAACCCCAAAAACTGGTAAACATTGGTGTCCCCTTTTTTGGTACCCACATCCTTGGTCCTTCCCTTAGTAGTGTCAGACCAACTCTCGGGCCGTTAACCACACGCAACCCCCAACATCTCTTCGGTTCGTTGTCATTTGCATACACCCCAATTCTAGGCCCCATCCTGAACTATGTAGACATTGACTTCCTATCACGGGAATATGTGGGAAGACTCCTTGAGTTTCAAGTCCATCACTCATATCTCACCCCGATCTCTCCCTTGAGCCTTCATGTTTTGGTAAGGTCATGCCCCAACCCATAGGTTCTACTTCCTTCGGGTACCATCCATGCGGTCATTCTCACAGGCCTCCTCCTTAGGTGTCTCGTCTCCCCACTAAACTGTATGGACTTTGATTCCCTACCATGGTCATATATAGGAAGCCTCCTTGAGGTTTAATCCCAACATCACCATCATCTTCACGTCAATTCCATTCTATTCCTCTCATCCGCTTTGTCTAATCATGCATCATCTATCCTGATTCCTACTCGGGTTGCCACATCTCGGAAGGTTCATTCCATTTCCTCAGGCAGCTAATCATGCATAATCCCCACACAATCCAAAACCATCCAATGAATAACATCCCTATTATGATGGGTCTTTATCCATTCATAAGCCACAACATGTATTCAGGTCGTTTTCCTTTATGTAAACCCCAATTATGTGCCTCACCCACTCGAACTACGTGGGTTTTGATCTCTATCTTCCATACAAGGTATGTAGGAAACCTCCCAAAGGTTCAATCCCAACCAATAGTAAACCTTGGTGTCCCCTTTTTAGGGTGAACTTTCCTTGATCCTCCCTCAGTGGTGTCTAGGTCAACCTTCACATTGTGATATATTCCCTCTATGCAACACACCACCTCGGATCCCTCCTCGTTGGTCATTCTGATCCATCCATCAGGTAAAACTTCTAGGTTTTCCCTACTAGGTAAGTTCCAATCTGATCCATCTAAATTTGATGTTCTGATCACTCTCATTACCTCTCCGTAAGATGTTAAACTCAAGGCATACCTCATTGTAAACATGATATGCCTGAGGAAAACCTCAAAAAGACATGACTTTGGTGTAACTGTCTACTCAAGATGTTAAACTCACGGCATACACCATGTTAAACATGGGAAGCTAAGAAAAACCTCAGATACATGACTACTGTATAAGAAACCCCGCGACCAACATGGGATGCCTCAAGTTATGTGCTCTTTAGATTCCCTCTTATGAGGAAGAATACAGGTTTCACAATGTCCACACATCTAGAGGTTCCCTGACATTCCTAGTGTTACTATCTACTCTGAATAAAGGTTGTTGCCCTGTCAATACCCTTTGGAATATCGGATAGAAGTAGTGTAATTAACTAGTGTCTACAAGGATATGGAACCAGGACGAGATTTAAAAACAACATGTTAATATTTAAGGGAGACCCAAACTAGGTGACGGATTCTGAAGAGGAATCCATGGTAGGAGAGACTGACATCCCATCATCATATTTTGATCAAGGTGAAAATGTCCCTAAAAAAGCAACATATGTCACCTGCCTTTGGAAAGCAGGAATGCGGGGAAACAGCCAGTGCATCCCCATAGATGGATGCACACCCCGGTGGAAAGAATCAGGAACAACCAAACTTCATGGGTGCTACTATGGAAAAGGGAAATCATACTGATATAGACAATGTATTTTCTATATTAGTATGGAGTAAAAAAGTAGAGGACTGATCATATGATACTGATTCTATTAGAGATAGATTTTGATCTTTTGACTATTTTTTATATAATTTTGTATATGTATACCTCTTTGTATCCTATGTATTATCCAATTTTTTATATAATTAAATGATCATCATTTTTTATATGATAATGGATATGATTCTAGTTTTGGCTTATGTCAGTTATTTATTTACCAGGATGTTTATTATATTGGTTTCCACTACTTTTTCTTTTATTACACTGTAGTGTTGAACTCTGGTCATGAGGGTACATTATCCCCACCATATCATCACTAACCCTCACTGCTAGTCAGTATCCTCTATCATGTGGGGAGGAACACTTGAGGCCAGGTGGATCTCAGGCTCAATTAAAAATTAGTGAACCATAATTGGGGTCCTACTAGTGGTATTAGATTCTTTTTTCCTATAATTATATTTTTAGTTGGTATAAAGGAGACTCGGAAGGTACTGGCACTTAGTAAATATATTTTTTCTAGGTACATCTAAACTACATAAGAGGGAATGAAAAAGTTCCTAGGTATGGGACATATTTTTATGATATTCATCATTACATTTGATTATTACTTCACCTTGATAAATTGATGTATTTACACTACTACTGATTTACAAGATTTACCTCTTGGCCTAGTATGGAAAGGGATGCGGTGTTTTGATGCTTCAGTTTAGGGGAATTGAGATTCATATTCCATGTAAATGTTATTCCATGTATATTGTATTATTGATTGCCTAATGCATGATAATATTTATACCTTATTAGGTGAATATTTATCATATTTTATAGTATATAAAGGTTCCGGGATTCTATGCCTTATTTAGGTGTATACCCTACTTTGTTGATTATTTACATGTTTATCTGTATTTATTACTATTTGATAACATTCATTATTATAATTATAATATATGATTGGTTTTTAAAGATCATGCATCAATCTAAATGGTTTTTTCCCATGTATCTTGATGATGGAACCATAATTAACCAATTTTGATATGTTTGAGCCATGGACCATTAGTTTCCTGGGTTAAAATATTAATGGTTGCAATTAAATGGGTGCCAAATATAGTTTATTATGAGTATTAGCCTTTATAAATTGAAAAGGGTGACCCATATAATCAAACCATGTTATATTAACTAGTTGTATTTTATGAACGAAGGAAAAAACATGTCTATAGTTACATGAATTACAATTATAACATATAAAGGAATATACATTTATAATTTATAAATGGTAATTTGTTTAACTAGACCATTTTTTAAATATAAAATTTGTTAAAATCAGACTCAAAAAATGATTATTTTGTTTTGGATCTTATACTTGACTCGGCCTAAGTAGGTTGATCATGGTGTTTTATGCTTATGAGATAAACCAGATTCGACCAAAATAGGTATGTATTGACATGATATTCTTATATGATAAACCCAATAAGGGTCTAATTAATTTTAATAAATAAACTTCTATTGGGTTTCACATTAATAGACCTAGGATAGAATGACGGGACATTTTTAGTTCACCTAAATATTTATATGTCATGTTACTTAACCCCATGGGGTATTCTTGTGATAAATGGGTATAGTTATTTATGTTTTAGTAGCCACTTAAGTGATTTTTCATATAAATGTATAGTGGTGTCTTAATGAACCCATTCCCTCTAATTTATTAAATAATTTTGATCTTATTTTAATCTTTATAAATGTGAGGTGTCAATTAATTAAATTTTCAATTACAACCTAAGGATTATTTTCCTCTATAGCTTGGAATTGAAATTTTATTTAACTAGGACAATTTGTAAAAACTTATAGATAAATGAAATGTTCTAAAAGTAAATTATGTGATAATTTTCCAATAGTGTTATGAGACAAAAGTCAAATAAATAGCTTAGTACAATTTTTATTAAAAACCTGTACTTGATATCCTTTATGCATGTACTTATTTAAATGTTGTAATAAAGGGGAATCAAGCAAGTATCTTAAAATAAAACCCCTAAAGGTGTTATATCATGAACCATCATGCATTGTTCAGTTCTAAATTTCCTTGAAAGTTACCCTAAATGATAATGGAGATGTTTCCCATAGGTTTTAGTGGAAAATCATATTTTATTTAACCTAAAGGATATGTAGTAGAGCCTAGTTACTTATAGGAATATCTCTAATTTTTATAGTTTATTATTTAATATAAAAGTATGGGTTATCTAGTAATGAATAAAACATTGAAATGGAAAGATGGTATAATTTTGATCCAAGATCGTGGGAATTATAAGTGTCGTATTTTTATTATTTTACTTAGGTATGACTCTAATATATTGGAATAAAACCCTGGGAGGAGGGTAGATGTCTGGTAAGTTGGAACTCAAGGAGTTATTAATATATGAAGATTCTCAGTGAGTGTCAAATCTACACCATATCTACATTAACATTGTGACCCTCCAAGGATCCATTCCTTATGAGGATACTCGGAGAGAATCAAGGACTTATAACTCAATGTTTGTGGGTGGTTTCCTTATATTTATATTGATAAGATTGAACCATTAAATTCAATAAATAATTAACTTTATTTCATCTTTACCTCTTTAAAAAGATTTTATAGGCATGTTATATGTTATGGAATAAAGTCACATAAATGGTTTTTGGTTCTCAGTGAGAAACCTTAGTGCCAAGTGGACAGACCTGGTGGCCCTGATTGTGATTGATCGGTAGAGTCAACTGGAAGACCTGGAGACCCTAAGTTGTGACTCATAACCTAGTAGGTTAGGTGTGTTTAATTTTATTATAGACATCATGTAAAGTGGTTGTTCTATGTTTACAATTCTCTTAAGGTAAAATATTTTGGTATTACTCTCATTTCAAGATCGATGCATGAAGGTTCTTAGCATTTTGCGATATAAGCATGGTGATTCCTTTAATTATCAAGGAATCTTCGAGGGTTATTGGATACCAAGAGTGGATTTGATGGTGAGTACTATTCATGTACATATACCAAATGACTGGTGGTTGTGTGGTTAACACTTTTTTTTTTGAAATGATGTTGTGAGTTGAGTACTCATTTGATTAGTCATAGAAGAAGCAGGTTCCTAATTTTGAAGAGGAGTTCCAAGGGAAATCATGATGTGTTAAAAACTTACAGGTCATGTATCACGATCATTATAACCTTTTTTATGGATGAATCGTGGGATTGTGAGTATGTTACATTGGCTCCCCACTGACTTCATCACCTTCACAGACCGCATTAGGGGAATCCTCCCCCAACTCCATTGGCTTCTCACCGACTCCACCATATTCAGAGGCTGCACCAGGGGCATCAGCCCCTGACTCCATCAGCTCCTTGCCGACCCCACAGCTTTAACATTCCGCACTGGGGGAATCCTTCTCCGACTCCATCGGCTCCTCGCCAACCCTTCCACCATCATAGGTTGTGCAGGGGGCATCCTACCCTAACTCTATCATCTCATGGCCAACCCCACCACTTTCATAGGCCATTCCGAGCACATACTCCCCCCGACTCCATCAGCTCCCCGCCGGCTCCGCCGCCTTCCCAAGCCGCGTAGGGAGCATCTTCCCCCGACACCCTCAGCTCCTCGCTGACTCTACCGCCTTCACAGGAGGTGTAGGTGTAATCCTACCCTAAACTCCATCATCCCCTCGACAACTCCACTGCCTTCACAGGTTGCATTCGTGGAATCCTCTGCTCGACTCCATTGGTTACTCTCCAACTCCACCATCTTCACAAGCCAAGCAAGGGGAATCCTCCCCCCCCAACTCCATTGGCTCCTCGATGACTCCTCTACCTTCACAGGCCATGAATGTGGAATCCACCCCCCCCCCCCCCCCCGACGCCATCAGATCCTCTCCGAATCTGTCGCCTTCACAGGCCATGGAGGGGCATCCTTCCCCCGACTCCATCAGCTCCTCGTTGACTCTGCCTCCTTTATAGGTCGCACAGGGGGCATCCTCTCCCTGACTCCATCAGCTCCTTGCCGACTCTGACACCTTCACAGGCCCCACAGGGGGAATTCTCCCCACAAATCCATTGGATCTTCACCGACTTTGTCACCTTCATAGGCTGCATAGGGTGCATCATACCCCCGACTCCATCATCTCCTCACCGACTCTGCCTACCTCACAGGCCGTGAAGGGATCATCCTATGCCCAACTCCATCAGCTCCTCACCGACTCCTCCACCCTACAAGCCACACAGGGGGATCCTCCCCGTGACTCCATCGGTTCCTCGTTGACTCTTCTTCCTTCACAGGATGTGCAAGGGAATCCTCCCCCCAACTCCATCGTCTCCTCACCGACTCCTCCGCCTTCATAGGCCACGCATAGGGAATCCTCCCCCTACTCCATCATATCCTCACTAACTCTATCGTCTTCATAGGATACGTAGAGTGAACCCCCCCCCCCCCCCCGACTCCACCATCTCTTTGCTGAATTCGCCACCATCACAAGACGCATAGGGGGAATCCTCCGCCTGACTCTATAGGCTCTTTGCCAACTCTACCGCCTTCAGGCTGTGCAGCGGGCATCCTACCCTCAACTCCATCAGATTCTGATCGACTTTGTTGCCCTCACAGGCCATGTTGGGGCCATCCTCTCCCTGACTCCATCATCTCCTCACCAAATCTTCTGCCTTCATAGGCCGTGCCAAGGGGCATCATCCCCCCAACTCCATCGTCTCCTCTCCGACCCTTCCACCTTCACAATTCGTGTCAAAAGCATTGTCCCTAACCTTAATCATCCCTTCGCTGACCCCATAGCCTTTATATGCCACATAGGGGGCATATTCCCCCGACTCCATTGGCTCCTTGCAGACCCTACCACCTTCATAGGCTGTGCAGGGGGCATCCTCCCCCTAACTCCATCAAGTCCTTGCTGACTCTTCCACCATCACAGGTAATGTATGGGGGGATCCTCCCCCCAACTCCATGGGCTCCTTGACGACTCTGCAGCCTTCACAGTCCATGTAGGGGGTATCCTCTCCTTGACTCCATCAGTTCCTCACTGATTCCATCACCTTCATCAGGCCACGTAGGGGGCATCCTTCCCCTGACTCCATCATCTCTTTTTTGACTCTTCCGCCTTCACAGTATGCACAGGGGGAATCCTCCCCCTGACTCCATCATATCCTCGCGAATATGTCACCTTCATAGGCCACTCTGGGGATATATTCCCCCAACTCCATTGGCTCCTTGCCGACCCTCCTTCCTTCACATGCCGCTCTGAGGGTATCCTCCCCCAACTCCATCAGCTCCATGCCAACCTCGCCACCTTTATAGGCCATGCAAGGGGAATCCTCCCCCGACTCCATCAGCTCATTGCCAACCTTGCAGCCTTCACAGGCTACGTAGGGGGAATCCTCCCCCGAATCCATACTATCTTCACCAAATTTGCTATCGTCACAGGCCGCACAGGGGGAATCTTCCCCCTGAATCCATCAGCTCCTCGCCGACTCTACCACCCTCACAGGATGCATAGGGGTCATGATACCCCAACTTTATAGGCTCCTTTCTGACTCCACCATCTTCACAGGCTACACAGGGGGAATCATCCCTCCAACTATATCGGCTCTTCGCCAACACCACTGCCTTCGTCAGGTCATGTAGGGGGCATCGTCCCCTAAACTCCATCGGCTCCTTGTCAATGTTGCTGCCTTCACAGGCCACACTGGGGGCATCCACCCCCTGACTCCATTGGATCCTCGCCAACCCCATCACCTTCACAAGTCACACCAAGGGAATCCTCCCTTTAACTCCATCGGCTCCTTGCCAACTCTGTCGCCTTAATTGGGTGCATTGGGGGCATCATACCCCCCCCCCCCCACACACACACACACCAACTCCATTGGCTCCTCACTAACCCTACCACCTTCACAGGCCACATTGGGTGCATCCTCCCCTGACTCCATCAACTGTCTGCTGACCCCTTCACCTTCATAGGCCGCATAGGGGGAATTATCCCTCATCTCAATTGGCTCCTTACTAACCTCTCCGCTGTTAGAGGCCACACAGGGGGAATATTCCCCTTGAATCCATTGGCTTCTTTCCGACTATGCCTCCTTCGCAGGCTGTGCAGGGGGCATCTTCTCCTCCAAGTCCATCAGTTCCTATCTGTCTCTACAACCCTCATAGACCACACAGAGGGTATCCTCACACCAAATCCATCGGCTCCTTTCTAACTTTACCACCTTCAGAGGCCGTGTAGGGGGTATCCTCCCCCTGACTCCATTAGTTGCTCGCCGACTCTTCTGCCTTCATCAGACCACGCAAGCGGCATCCTCCCCCAGACTTTATCGCCTCTTTGCTGACTTCGCCACCTTTAGAGGCCATGTAGTGGGAATACTCCCCCCAAATCCATCAGCTCCTCACAAACTATGCCACCTTCACCGGCTACGCCGAGGGCATACACCCCCGACTCTATCATCTCCTCACTGACTCCTCCACCTTCATCAGGCCGCGTAGGGGGCATCATCCCCAAGACTCTATAGTCTCTTTGCCGACTCTTCCCACTTTAGAGGCCACGTAGGGGGAATCCTCCCCCCCTCTCCATCGGCTCCTCGCTGACTCTTCCACCTTCACTGGACACACCGTGGGAATCCACCCCCTGACTCCATCAACTCCTCACCAACCCCATCGCCTTCATAGGCCACGCTGGGGGAATTATCCCCCTAGCTCCATCGGCTCCTCACTGAATATGATGCCTTCATAGGGTGTGTGGGGTGTATATGTCGCTGACTCTATTGTCTCCTCACCGACTCTGCTGCCTTTATAGGCCACGCCAGGAGAATCCACCCCCAACTCCATCGGCTCATCACCGACTCCACCACCTTCATAAGGATGTGCAGTGGACATCCTCCCCCAAACTCCATTGGCTCCTCGCTGACTCCTCATCCTCCACAAGCCACGTAGGGGGAATCCTCCCCCCGACTCCATCAGCTCCTTTCCAACTTTTCCGCCTTCATAGGCTACATAGGGGGAATCCTCCCCCCCCCCCCCAACTCCTTTGGCTCCTCATTGACTCCACCGCCTTCAAAGGACTTGAAAGGGGCATCCTTCCCATAACTCCATCAGAACCTCGCCGAATCTTCCTCCTTCAAAGGCCACACAGGGGGAAATCACCCCCAACACAATGGTGCATCAGCAACAGAACCATATTCCACTATAAAGGTCCTCCCAACACCGCTATCATTAGGTAGAGGATTCATCCCCATTGTTATTAGCAGTTGTTTCAGAGGTCCTCCCCACACCATTATCATTAGGCATTGGATTTCTCCTTGTATCCATTAACAGCAATTGTGGAGGTCCTCCACTCATCACTATCATCAGAAACGAGAGTCCTTCCTATCACCATCACCAGCCATTGTGGAGGTTCTCCCTACACCGCTACCATTTGGCGCGTAGTTCTTCCCTGTTTTAGACAACAACCAGCATGTAGGTGCTCTCCATGCATCTAAAAAATCCATCACATAGACCCTCCAAGTGTCAAATCCATTCCTTTACGAAGAACCAATATTGGGTGCAGTTCAATCATATCTCTACTCCAATTGCACTACATTATAAGGTGGCTTTCTAGGCTTCCACACCTTCCAGGCTTCTTCGCCTCATCGTGCCAATGATCTAGGATTACATGCCTTTTGGGATCCATATCCCCATTGTACGGATGCTACAGGATTCCACACCTTACATGCTCATTTACCTCATCGTACCGGCGTTCCAAGCTTCCATGTCTTATATGATCCTTCGCCTTGTCAAACTAATGCTCTAGGCTTCCATGCCTTGTGGGATCCTTTGCCCCGTCATACCGATGTTCCAGGCTTCCACACCTTCTAGGATCCTCTTTCCCATAGTACCGACGCTCTAGACTTCCACACCTTCAGGGATCCTTCACCTCTTCGTACCGACATTCCAGGCTTCTATGCCTTCTGGGCTCTGTTGCCCTGTCATACCAGCATTCCAGGCTTCCACACCTTCCAGGCTCCTTCACCTCGTCAAACCGAAATTCCGTGCTTCCGTGACTTTGGGGATCCTTCACCCCATCGTACTATATTTCCAGGCTTCTACACCTTTCGGGCTTCTTCACCCCAACATGCTGACATTCCAGGATTCCACACCTTTCCGGCTCCTTCTCCCTATCATACCGATGTTCTAGGCTTCCACGTCGTCTGGGCTCCTTCACCTCATCATACCAAAGTTCCATTCTTCCACGCCTTCTGGGATTATTCACCCTGTCATACCGATATTCCCGGCTTCCACGCCTTTCAGGATCCTTTACCCCATCCTACCGACATTCCAGGCCTCCACACCTTCTGGGATCCTTCGCCCCGTCACACTGATGTTCAAAGTTTCCACACCTTTCAGGCTCCTTCACCTCATCTTACCGATATTCTAGGCTTCCAAGCCTTCTGGGCTTCTTCACCAGATCATACCGACCTTCTAGGCTTCCACACCTTCCAGACTCCGTCACCCCATTGTACCGATGTTCCAGGCTTCCATGCCTTCCAAGATCCATCACCATATCATATTGATGACCATGTATTCTATGCATTTTAGGCTCCATCACCCCTTGGTACCAATAATTTAGGTGTCCCTGCCATCTGTGCTTTGTCACCCCGTCTAACTGAGGGTATGCTATCAACCTTACCACCCTTACGACACTCTGTGTCATCCCAACTTCTAAATTGGATCTACCACAGAGGTCCTCCCAATAGCTTCAACACCATTTTTTGGAATGTTCACTATGAGGTATACCAGATCATGCATGGAGAATATTCATGCTTATGTTGGGGGGGATTTTAGGGTAATAATATGGTAATGATTCCCCCCTCATCCTCAATGATCTTAAAACATAAAAATGGGGTAGATATGGCCATCCCTCTACCAACAAAATCCTTGTGGAAACACATCCCAGTTTCATTACGTTAAACTACATAACAACAACGTCTAAGTGGCATGATGTTAAACTGCATAATAACCATAATCTTGGTCGCATGGCGTTAAACTATGGGACAAAGTCTTGGTCACATGATGTTAAGTTGTATAAAATTTTGTTCAAAGCTACACAACCTAAAACCACAGTATCCATGGTCAAAGATATGTGACCTTAAATGCCAGTCATCACATGTCCAAGCTACACGATGTTAAACTATGCACCTTGTCTAAACTCTATGACCTTAAACTAAGAACCATTAATCCAAGAAATATGACCTTAAACTATTTGAAACACCAGGGTCTGTTACTATAAGTCCATTTGCGTCTTCTCATTGGCGTGCTCAAATACACTATAGTGTATAACCTTAAGTGTTAGACTCTAAATGGACATACATTCAATCCATTTCCATGCTTTGAATCATCCCTCTACTTGAATCCCCATCATCTTCACATCTGAAGGTACCCCCTGATGGAATGGTCTCATGCCACTTTGGCTCACCTACCATCATGGGAAACGCCCTCGAAGACATCAGACGACATTTTGATATAGGTCTCATGTTTCAAACATGGTCATTGGTCGACCATCATTTGTTTATGCACATTCCAGGTAATAATGATATAGATGTTATGTTTCAAACATGGTAAGTATTTATCCTCCATAGTTACACCACCATCATTGTGAACTATATATTAGATTTTGTGACTCACATATTTCCACCTCCTTATGTTTATGTGGAACTCCAACACCCTTATTGTTACCCTTCTGTGCATCTCTGCACATTGAGTGATTGGGCCAGTACCACTGGAATATACCTAGTCTCACATCTCTATTCCCCTTTTTGTGTGCTTCCATGATTTAGGAAAATCCCATCATTTCTCCTTGTTTCCCACACTGAGCATGACTCACGTTGGATTAGTAGTTTTGGTAGGATGCATACTGATATGGTTGAGTGACACAGACATCTTCATCTTGCATGACGTTAAACTGCATTATCATTATGCATGACATTAAATTTCTCATCTTCATCCTGCATGATGTAAAACTGCATTATCTCCATACATGACTTTAAACTTATCATCTTCGTCCCGCATGATGTTAAACTGCATTATCACCCTACATGATGTTAAAATTCTTATCTTCACCCAGCATTATTTTTCTTCCTGAAATTAAACTACTCATTTTCATTATTCATGAAATTAAACTACATTATCATCATGCATGACATTAAACTGCTCATCTTCATCCCGCATGATGTTAAACTGCATTATTGTGTTGCATGTCTTTAAACTTCTCATCTTCGTCTCACATGATGTTAAACTGCATTATCATTCAGTGTGACTTTAAACCACTCATCTTCGTCCTGCATGATGTTAAACTACATTATCGTCCTGCATGACTTTAAACTGCTTATCTTCATCTGTCATGAAGTTAAAGTACATTATCATCCCACATGCCTTTAAAGTTCTCATCTTCATCTATTGTGATGTTAAACTAATCATTATCATCATGCGTGACTTTAAACTTCTAATATTCATCCTTCATGATGTTAAACTGCTCATTATCATCCTGCATGACTTTAAACTACTCATCTTTGTCCTGCATGACGTTAAACTGCATTATTATCCTGCATGACTTTTAAATACTCATCTTCGTCCTGCGTGACATTAAACTTCATTATCATTCTACATGACTTTAAACTTCTCATATTCATCCTACATGACTTTAAATTTCTTTACAGTCCCACATGACTTTAAATTATACCGTCTTTTTTGCACGATGTTAAACTATGTGATCCATCTAGGTTGAAGGATATAAAACTACCTAGAACTTGTCCCATGTGACTTTAAACTATATTACCATCCTCCAATATAGTAAACCACCTCACTCATCATGCATGACAAGAACTACAAAATTTTCCGAGCACTATGACCTTAAACTAAGTTCTCACCTTGTCCTTGTCGAATGACGTTAAACTACATAGCACTTTCAGAAATATGTTCAGCTTGATTCCCATCATTATGGGATGCATAGGAATGTTGGAAATTCTCATCCCTCAGGTTACTCGACCTTTATGACCTCCTGTCCCAAGTCCTCACATAGGATTATGTGTTTTGGTATAGAATCTATGTCCATGTTCACGTCAGGCTATTTTTTTCATGCCACACACATCCCCTTGAGACTCCTCTCCTTCATCCAGTGTCCTTATCGCAAGACGTTGGGCTACTCGGGCACCACCATGCTTCATGCATCCCACTATTTGGGTTTTCATATTTCACATTTTAAAGGACCCCCTAGCTGCTTAGTTTCACACCACCTTGTCTTTCCTGCCATTTTAGGTCAACATCCCAGAGGATCTCAAACAAAAATTTGACATAAGTCCAGCATTGCAAATATGTTCAGTGGTTGATGCTCATTATTTGTTTTTATTCCAGATCACATGAGATGGATAATGTGTTTTGAACAAGGTAAATAGTTATCCTCAATCATTATTTCCACTACATGGTCCCCCATATGATAGTTGTGGTGATTCTCCTTTTCTTTCCTTCTATCCCATGAACATGACATTAAACTGGGCGTCTATGGTCTGAGCTCTATGACTATAAACTAAGATCTACCATGTCCTTATCTCATGACATTAAACTGCATGGAATCTCAAGAACTCTATACATCTTGATTACCGTCCTAATGGGATACGTAGGAATGCCCAAACATCTCATTTTCAGTCCCATCTCAAGTTCGTCTATTCTTTCCCTCGACAACTTCTCCCCTAGAAATATGAATGTTGTGGTGTATTTGGGCTTATGTATTCATTCATGTCAGGTTATTCTCCACACTACACACATTAATCCTGGAGATTCTTGTTCTTCGTGTCCTTGTCATATTATATTAAACTACATGGAATTTCATAACTACGTAAGGCTTGATTCCCATCTGCATGGGATACGTAGGAACGCCCAGACATTTGGTATACGGGCCCATCCCGATTTTTTAGAAAACCTTATCTTCATTTTGGCCCCTTTGCCTCAGTTCTCTGGGGGTATGTGGTGTGTTATGTGGTTATTTCCTCATTAACATTGGGTTTGTAATAGCCACACCACATACCTCTCCCTTGAGATCTCCCTATTCCCCTCTCCCCCACTCATCTCCTAGAGTCGTCTTCTTCAAATTGGGACCCTCGACCCTCTTTCGCAATTCACCAACGTGCCCAGATGCATTGTCATCTGGGACCTAGAGTGTTGGGTTATTCATGGACATTTTTTCAACTGTTTCCATGCTTCATGTTTCTCTTTATTTGGGTTTTCATTATCTTTCACATCCAAAAGGACCTCTGAACGACATGGATGCTAGGCCCCAGTTCTCTCCTACCATCTTGGCCCAACGTCCCTGAGGATTTTGAACGATAATTTGAATCAATTACTATAGAAACCCTATCCTTTTACATATAACATTACATGATTTTAATCATAATTATACATCAGATTAAAAGCCAAGGATCGTTAAGTCTAGTGTCTTGGAAGACTAGGTAAATAGAACATAAAACATGGGGCTAAAAAAAACTTATTTATTTAATCTCCATAAAGAGATCCTAACTTCCTTTGAGCCCTTACATATGCATGGGTACCCTAAGGAACAAATGAAAAATGGGATGAGCTAAAAATCCCAGTAAGGGAATGAACATAAGGATACATCTTAAGCACATGAGTTAAGAGGCATGACATAATGATTTCCAATTAATGGAACATATGAAATCATATCATATAAGCATGGGATCATATAAACATGGAATCATATAAATGTGGTAAAATCATAAAATATGTCTTTATTAAGTTTCAAGGATAACCGCCAATCCCAATTCCCATTTTATTACAGGTCAAGGCTAACTGCCAAACCTAATTCCCATTTTAGGATGGGTCAAGGCTAACCACCAATCCTGTTTCACATCACATCTCAAGAAACTTAACTTTACCCAATGCACTGGAGCGCTATATGGGTGCACCCATCTCAACATTTTCATGAATATTATTTCCACATAAATAATCATACATAATAAATCATACATAAACATAATGTTACCCACAGAAATAATTGGGTACCAAAATCATGACATAAAGCATAACCAATGGGCGTATCATGAAAGTGTCCATGAAATAAAGGGATTAAAACATACATGGATGTTCATAAGTTAAAATAGGCATATAAAATGGTAAGTGGTGTAAGATAGAAGTGAAAACATATAATAAATGTGTAACACCCTAATATTTCATAGTACATTGTCTCATTAAATTAATTCAATAGCTTGCGCTACACGTGACACCGAGTTCAAGCACACCACGACTTACCAAACTAGTTGTTAAAAAAGAGGTTATGAATAGTATTGACCACATTTTAAATTTTATATATATCATATATAATTTTAACATTCATCTTTTTTCTTTATTAGACATAATATAAGAAAAATTCAATTTCTAAGATAAAAGAGGTATTTTTAAAAAAAATGTAGGTTTCCCGCTTTTTAATAGAGAACCCGTTTTAAATACAATATTTGACAATTTTATATATTTAATATAGTGAAATTAAATTCTTATTTATAATAGTAACATAAAAATTTATTTTGGATAAATTTTTGGTACTTTTCTTATAACTTTCATATTTTGATGAATTGTGAAAAAAAATACTAAATTTTAATTAAAAAAACTTTTTTAATCAAAATAATTTATAGTTTTAAGTTATTAATTTGAGTGGTTTCAAAGTATCATTAGAATATATTTATATAATTTAATATAATTTGGGTAATTGTATTTAGTTTCACATTTAAACTAGACATAAACAAGTGTTAATCTTTTGATAGTTATTATTTTCTTAAAAACACGCTTTCTGTTTTGACAACAAGAATTAATTTTAAATTAATTTCTGCCACTTATGAGTTTTGAATTTGGAAAAATGGATTCCATATTTGGAATCAGGAGTTCCAAATTGTTTAAATAGGTAACTTTTATTTTTAGACATTATGAATACTTACTTCAATAAATATTTTATTTACCATGGTTAAAGGGTAAATCCGGTAAATTAGGGTAACAAAATAATATTATATAATATTAAATTACACTAACATGTGTCCTATTTCTATTGGTTGATACATATTCAACCATGGGAATCCTTGGGTCGATTTTGGGACCCAATGGAGCCACATGAGAGTGATAATGACGCTTTATATTAATTAATTTAAAGTAAAGACAAAAATGACATAAACATATATCTCTTAGTAAAACAATTTTTTCATGGGGTTATATATGTTATCTTTTCGACTATAAATACTCGTTAGAAATATAATAATATTTAATACATAATTATATTTTATTTATAATTTTTATACATTAAATAATTAAATTTATTTATGACACAATCATGATGCAGTAATTACCTTATTAATGAAAGAATCAAATAAATGGTATTGTAAATATTAAAATAAATATAATTTAAAGGTTTTGATTCCATACACTAATTTTATAGGTTAATATTACATGTTATTATTGATTCAATGTATTTGGTTCTAATTAATCAAGTTTTTATGACTTTCACAAAAACCAAATACTAAATAGTGTCAAAATTGACATAAATAAGTTTATAAAACAAATATTATATTATTAAATTATATAATAGTCATAAAATTTTAAGGTTCTTTAAAAGAACATATATAATTATATTTATATTAAAAATAAACCACATGGGTTTCTATTGGCTTGTTATAGTAATTTTATTAACCATATAATATAAAAATACAAAGAGACATGGTAAATGTCAAACTATTTAACTAAGAGTTAAATCTAAAAGATAAAGTTAATATGGTTACATAAACCTTTATAAAACCTATTGGTTGAAATTTTTTAGACCCATACCCACCATATTCTATAAATAAATCATTTCTTAGCAATTATAAACCTAAAATTATTTTATTATAAAATAATATTTCAAGCTTTTCCTAAAGTGACCCTCACCTCTCTTATAAAAGGGTAATTCCCCTTATCTTAATTTTACACCTCCAAAACAATTTGGCTCAACCAAAACCTTCCCATATATCCTCCAAAAATGCATCCCTTCATCATAGAGGCATTACTTTGTTCAAAAATCGAACCAAAGGATCCCATTTGATCAAATCAAAAGGAAGAACCCGAAGAAGAGGTAAATATTTCATCACCTCTTTAAAGTTATTTTCTTCTTCCACTTCCTCTTTAGTTTTTGTTTCCATTATAAAATAATAAATCCAGTATATTATATATACTTTGATTTTATTATAAAAATGGTACAACCATATTCATTATTCTGTCCATCTTATGAATGAAAAAGTCATTATACGTGCGTATGTACGGCTTACCGTCTCCACGTCGTGGTGTAGTTTGTTATTCAAACACCTCATTATTTGGATGGGTATAATAATGAGTATAACTGATGTAAATAATAAATATAACATTTTAATGATTCTTTATATATGATATACTATCCAATTACATACTATTTCACCATCAATATAATGATATTGTCGCGCGTGCGTACGTACGGATTACCGTCTTCACAGCGTGATAAGATTCATTTCCATGTTCACCATTCAACGATGATTATAAAAATATAAATTATTGATAAGTATTTAATATATTTTATAATAATGCTACTGGATATATATATATATATACACTTACATATATCTTATAAACATAATTTCGTTCAATACAATATGAAAACGAAAACAGCGTTTATGCGTACGTACGGCCTACCGTCTCCATAAACGGTGCCTTCCATTTCATATATATATCTATTATAAATTTTTATATTATAAATATATATGATATATAAATCAAGGATTATATTATGTAAGTATTTAAATCACATTCTAAATTATAAAATCAAGAATAACAAGTTAAAACACGTACGATAAAGAAAGCGATTATTACCCGAATTGTTAATTTAACGTGGAAATCATTATTAAATGGGTAGTAAAAAGTCATAAATAAATCATGTATGATAGAATAAATATGAATATGGTTATGGTATAATTTAATAACATATTATGGTCATTATAAAGGAGTTTAAACGTGCCCTCGGCCAAAGGAAAGTACAAGGTAAGGGTTAATTTTACAATCTCTTTATTATCTGAGGTTGTTTTTACGTACGTATCTACTAGAACATATTTATTATCCATGTCCATGTTTTATAATATTATTTTCAAAGGGATTATTTTTAAGGTACTATTTTACTAAAACATCATTTTAAATGTTTTAAATATTTATTCTTCTAAACCTTTCTCATTAATGTCCATGTTTTCAAAATAGTTTAAAGGATTTATTTATATGGACATGAATGTTTTAAAATGTTAATTCCTTTCAAAAGATTCAAAGTGGTATGGGAAAAATTTATTAAAAAATATATTTTAAATGACTTCCTTTATAAATTATGTGACTTTTAAATGATTTCATGAAAAATGGATATTTCTCTTAAAGATTCTTACTGATCATTTTCAATTATTCCAACATCCTTTACAGGATATTATTCTTGATCGAGGTTGATTTATTATCATAAAAATATTCCATATTGTATTAAAGGTTTTGTGATATATTTTACTGTGGATGTTTAATTTTTATACCATTCCTAGTTTAGGGTTAAAGAATTGACATTTCGTATGCTAATTCTAATACGAATTTTTATGTTATGTTTCAACCTTTTCATATGAGGAATGTATTGGACATAGTAAGTGATGGGTGGAGCCCACTATATCTCCTCGATGCATCGGTAGGTATTATGATACAATTATATGTGGAATTGTATGAGGCCTTTCCCAATTTGATATATGGTTTTGGCCGAGGCCTTAATCATTTTTAGACGTCTTGGCTGAGGCCTTGAAAAAATGTTTCAGAATGTCTGGAATTATACATTCCCTCATTATGAAAATAATATTGAGGGTTCATGTGGTTATTATACTTGTAGAATACCCATGACTATTTTTTATTATGGAATTATTTACTCATCTTATATTTCTTCCATAAAGTGTTCATGTTTATTATTTTTAAAGGCATGTGTTTCCAATTATTCAGCATGCCTATTGTTTATGTTATCTTCAGCTAAATTGTTTACCCTTACTGAGCATCTATGCTCACCCCTTTTTTATGTTTTATTTTCCCAAGATTTCCAAAAAGTTTATTATGATCGATATGCAGGGTTAAGATAAAAGGGAATAATTTCATTCTCAAAGAACTATCTATGATGTATTTTATGTTTGAAATTTTCATGTGAAGTTGATGTTTGTAATCTATTTCCAAGACTATTAAACTGATCGATCATTCAGGACATGATTTCCTTGTATCATGCCAATGCTATGTAATAAAGCTCCAACTCTAGGTAACTAGGGTCAGGGAATTATAGTTGGTATCAGATAAAGTTTATCAACAAACTTGGAAATAGATTTAGATAAACTCTAATTAGAGAACATTACCCTAATATAGACTTTGAGGATTATTATAGAAGAAATTCCTAGAATTTTGGTAATGTGGAGATTTTGTGTACTTTCCAAGCAATACATACCTGTCTGGATATGAGTTGGTAGAGGCGGCTCTGGCATAGATGTACCTTGGATTTAAAACTCTGACAAGGAGTTCCGGGCTTGACTCGGGGTATCCTAGTATACGACAATAGGCCTTGCTTCACTCTTGGTTATGACACTCCTGGGGGATATGCTAAGGATAATTCACATTTTTATTACAATACATTATGAATTATTTAGGAGTAAATACTTCCTCAAAGAAAACATTTTATGATTATAGATTATATTTGTGATATTTTCAATTTATGTTAGATATTTTACTAGTTTGGAATTATGCATTGCGATTCATAAACTAACCTAGTGTATCCCATTGTTTAGAAATGGAACCCAGTAGATGGAATGAGAACTCTAGCAATACGCATGATCCAAAGAGTAAGAAGAATCATATACTTCATGGTATTAAGCCAAAATTTAGAAAGGAAATAGTCTCCCATGTATTATCATCCTATGAAGAAATAGTATCATGTGTTAATAAGATAAATAAAAAATTCTCTAACTCATGTGGCTTTGAAGGGAAGCTAGAGAATAAAAGTATGGATGAGAGAATGTTGGATAAAGGGAAGAGGGAAAAGAAGGATTTTCCCATATGTGATAACTGTGGAGAGAATAACTATGGTAAATTCTTTAAGGGAATGGGAGTTTGTTATAAGTGTGGAGAAAAAGGAAACCAAGTACGTGATTAAAAGGGTAAGAAAAAGGTTTCAAATGTACAATGATCCATCTTCAAGGAGTTGGGACACTATGCAAATCAATTTCCAAATCATCAGAGTATACCCCAAATGCTGCTATTGGATAATAATCAAATTATGATACTACTGAAGATAAAGAGTAATAATTATAGTTCTTATGTTGTTGTTAAAGTATTGTGTCATTTGATTATTGTATTAATGATTTACATGTTATAATAATTATAAAGTATATAAGGATTGTACTATAATACTATTTCATTAAGAACTTGATATTGTGTGGAACCAAGAAAAGTGACTCAATATTAGGTTAATTATTTTGAAAAATATATGGTTGAGAGAAAGATAAACCATAATATGGTTCTGATATTGATGTAGTGATTTTGGAATAATATATAATTTTTTTGGATAAATTATATTGGATATTATTGACTACCTTTAAACTAATTAATGATTTGTATATTCCATAATTTTTGGAGTTTACAACATTTTCGGATAGAAGGAGTGTATCCAGTATTCTATAAGGAATAAGGGAGCATGAATGTAATAAATAGGGTTTTATAGTAATTCATGGGGTTACAGTGTTTTAAAAGAATACATGATGAAGGTATTCACATGTTATTACGTGGAAAAAAGTATCTTCATTGTGTTTACCTTCCTTATAAATTTTGGACTGTGAGTTTGGACAGAAGTATTTTTGAATAAGTCTAAAGGTTGGAATTGATTAAGTTTGACTTTGGATACTATTATTAAGGTTAAATAATTTCTTGAGATTATTTTTGGTTTGCCATAAAAAGGACAACCCGAAGGTTGGGCGACATCGAGTCGCGTCTGGCAGGGCTGTGAGACTTGAACACACAACCGTAGGGCGATAAGGGTGGATCACCTACCGCTGGCATACATAATTTCCTGTTTTGTATAATGTAGTTTTTTTTAATAGTCTAAAAATGAATTATAAATTCATTATTTTTTTAACCCTATAGTATTATGATAAATAGAATATTTTTGAATTATGTTATCTTTTAGAGTGAAAGATGAGTTTGTGGTAGGAATTATTTAAAGGATGAAACTCTTCTTGTCAAGTATATTTTTTTCCTTTTATTCTATGAATTAATTAATTCTTAAACTTTAGGGAAGGGATCTTGAAACCAAAAATGTGTTATCCTAATACCTTATCTTTTTTTGAACTGACAATGTTTTAGATCATCATAGATTGATGTCTTTGAGGCCCTCAATTTTGAACTTATTTGTGATTGATTACATTAATCACTCCATTTAAATATTTACGTTTTCCTCCAATTATGTATCTCTAATTTCCACTAATGTTCTCCTAATCGAGCTCATAATTTTGTGGTGACTTTTTCATTTCTCTTTCCCTCTTATTAAGACTAGATTTTATAAACCCAATTTTCAATGTGAGTTTTCCACAAAGGTACTTTTCAATTTTTTAACCATTTATTTTCAAAGAAAATTTTAAAATTGCGAGGATGCAATTTATTGAATCAGGGGAGAATGTAACACCCAAATATTTCATAGTGCATTATCTCATTAAAGTAATTTAATAGCTTGCACTACACGAGACACTGAGTTCGAGTGCACCACGACTTACCAAACTAGCCGTTCAAAAAAGAGGTTATGAATAGTATTGACCACATTTTAAATTTTATATATATTCTATAAAATTTTAACATTCGTATTTTTTGTTTCTTAGACATAACATAAGAAAAATTCAATTTTTAAGATAAAAGATGTATTTTTCAAAAAATGTAGTTTTTCCACCTTTTAATGGAAAACCCTTTTTAAATCCAATATTTGACAATTTTATATAGTCAATATAGTGAAATTAAATTCTTATTTATAATAGGGACATAAAAATTTATTTTGGATAAATTTTGGATACTTTTCTGATAACTTTCATATTTTGATGAATAGTTAAAAAAATACTAAATTTTAATTAAAAACAACGTTTTTAATCGAAATAATTTATAGTCTTAAGTTATTAATTTGAGTGGTTTAAAAGTATAAATATACTTTATTTTTATCATTTAATATAATTTATGTCATTATATGTAATTTCACACTTAAATTGGACATAAACAAGTGTCAATCTTTTGATAGTTATTATTTTCTTAAAAACACGCTTTCTGTTTTAACAATGGGAATTAATTTCTACCAATTCTATGTTTTGAATTTGGAAAAATGGATTCAATATTTGGAATCATGAGGTCCAAATTTTTTAAATAGGTGACTTTTATTTTTAGACATTATGGATATTTACTTCGGTAAATATTTTATTTCCCATGGTTAAAGGGTAAATCTGGTAAATTAGGATAACAAAATAATATTATAATAATATTAAATTACCCTAAAATGTGTAATATTTCTATTGGTTGATACATGTCCAACAATGGACATCCCTGGGTCTATTTTGGGACCCCATGGAGCCACTTGAGAGTGATAATGACACTTTATATTAATTAATTTAAATTAAAGACAAAAATGACCTAAACATATATCTATTAGTAAAACAATTTTTACATAGGGTTATATAAGTTATATTTTTAAATATAAATAATAATTATAAATATAAAAATATTTCCTACATAATTATATTTTATTTATAATTTTTATACATTAAATAATAAAATTTATTTATGACACAATGATGATACAGTAATTACCTTATTAATGAAAGAATCAAATAAATGGTATTGTAAATATTAAAATAAATATAATTTGAAAGTTTTGATTCAATGCACGAATTTTCTAGGTTAATATGACATTTTATTATTGATTCAATGTATTTTTTTCGAAGTAATCAAGTTTTGATGACTCTCAAAAACCAAATACTAAATTGTGTCAAAATTGACATAAATGAGTTTTTAAAACAAATATTATATTATTAAACTATATAATAGTCCTAAAAATCTAAATTTATTCCATATAAATTATATAATTATATTTATATTATTAATTAACCACATGGGGTTATCTTGTCTTGTTATAGTAAGTTTATTAACCAAATAATATAAAAATACAAAGAGACATGGTAAATGTCAAACTATTTAATTAAGAGTTAAATCTAAAAGATAAGGTTAATATGGTGACCTAAACCAATATAATACCTATTGGTTGAGAGTTTTTAGACCAATACCCACATTATACTATAAATAAATCATTTTTTAGCCATTATAAACCGATAATTTCCTTTATTATAAAATGATATTTCAAGCTTTTCCTAAACTGACCCTCACCTCTCTTATAAAAGGGAACTTCCCCTTTTCTAACTTTCACACCTCCAAAGCCATTTGGATCTACAAACCCTACCCAAATATCCTCCCAACATACCTTCCTTCATCATATAGTCTTTAATTTGGTCATAAAGCCAATCTAAGGATCCCTTTTGATCAAATCAAAAGAAAGAACACGAAGAAGAGGTAAATATTTCATCACCTATTTAAAGTTATTTTCTTCTTCCAATTTCTCTTTCTTGGTTGTTTACATTATAAAATAATAAATCCAGTATATTCTATATAATTTTATGCTATTATAAAAATGATACAACCATATTCATCATTATATCCATCATATGAATGACAAAGTCAACATACGTGCGTATGTACGGCTTAACGTCTCCACGCCGTGGTGTAGTTTTTTATTCAAACACTTCATTATTTAGATAGGTATAATAATGAGTATAACTAATGTAAATAATAAATATAACATGTTAATGATTCTTTATATATGATATACCATCCAATTACATATTATTTCACCATCAATATAATGATATTGTCGCTCGTGCGTACGTACAGATTACCGTCTCCACGACACGATGTGATTCATTTCCACGTTCACCATTCAACGATGATTATAAAAATATATATTATTAATAAGTATGTAATATATGTCATAATAATTCTACTGTAGATATATATATACTTACATATATCTTATACACATACTTTCATTCAATACGATATGAAAACGGAAACAGCGTTTATACGTACGTACGGCATACCGTCTCCATAAACAGTGCCTTCCATTTCATATATCTATATATTATAAATATTTATATTCTAAATATATATGATATATAAATCAAGGTTTATATTTGGTAAGTATTTAAATCATGATCTAAATGATACGATCAAGAATAACAAGTTAAAACACATATGATAAAGAAAGCAATTATTACCTGAAATGTTAATTTAACATGGAAATCATTATTAAATGGGTATTATAATGTAATAAATGAATCAAGTATGATATAATAAATATGAATATGGTTATACTGTGGTCATTATAAATGAGTTTAAATGCACCCTCGACCAAAGGAAAGTGCAAGGTAAGGGTTAATTTCACAATCTCTTTATTATCCGAGGTTGTTTTTATGTAAGTATCTACTGGGACATATTTATTATCCATGTCCATGTTTTATAATATAGTTTTAAAAGGGATTATTTTTAAGGTAATTTTTTACTAAAACATCATTTTAAATGTTTTAAATATTTATTCTTCTAAACCTTTCTCATTAATTTCAATGATTTCAAAATGGTTTAAAGGATTTATTTATATGGACATGAATGTTTTAAAATGTTAATTCCTTTCAAAAGTATCAAAGTGGTATGGAACACTTTGATTAAAACTATATTTTATATTAATTCCTTTATAAATTATGTGACTTTTAAATGATTTCATGAAAAATGGATATTTCTCTTAAATATTTTTACTGATCATTTTCAACTATGCCAACATCCTTTACGAGATATTATTCTTGATCGAGGTTGGTTTATTATGATAAAAATATTCCATATTTTATTGAAGGTTTTGTTATATATTTGACTGTGGAAGTTTAATTTTTATACCATTCATGGTTTAGGGTTAAAGTATTGATATTTCAAATGCTAGTTCTAATATGAATGTTTATGTTATGTTTCAACCTTTTCATATGAGGAATGTATTAGACATAGTAAGTGATGGGTGGAGCCCGCTATAGCTCCTCAATGCATCGGTAGGTCTCATGAGACAATTAGATGTGGAATTGGCCGAGTCCTTTCCCAATTTTTTATATGGATTTGGTAGATACCTTAATCATTTTTAGACGTCTTGGCCGAGGCCTTGACAAAATGTTTTAGAATGACCGGAATTATATATTCCCTCATTATGAAAATAATATTGATAGTTCATGTGGTTATTCGACTATTAGAATACCCATGAATATGTTTTATTATGGAATTATTTACTCATCTCATATTTCTTCCATAATGTTTTCATGTTTATTATTTGTAAAGGCATGTGTTTTCAATTATTCATCATGCCTATTTTCTATGTTATCTTATGCTAAATTGTTTACCCTTACTAAGCATATAAGCTCACCCGTTTCTTATGTTTTATTTTCCCAGGATTTCCAAGAAGTTTATTATGATGGATATGTATGGTTAAGCTAAAATGGAATAATGGTATTCCCAGAGACCAATCTATGGTGTATTTTATGTTTGAAATTGTAATGTGAAGTTGATGTATGTAATCTATTTCCTAGACTGCTAAATTGATCAGTCTTTCGGGACATGATTTTCTTGTATCATGACAATGCTATGTAATAAATCACCGACTCTTGGTAACTAGGGTTGGGGAGTTAGAAAATGTATTTGAGAAACATTACCATTAAAATATTTTTTTACGGTTTTTAAGGAAAATACTATAGAGCTTTTAAAATACAAAAGAGGAAAATATTCTATATAAAACCAGACTTTAACCAAGAAGGTTTTCATAATAAAAAGACTTATTTTATAAATAAAGTTGTGTATTAAGAATTATGATAGATTTCAATTTAAATTAGGTAAAATTTTGGGAAGTTCCCTTAAAACTGGTTTTGTTATCGGAAAGTTCTAAGGAAGGAATCTTTAAAAAACATGTATATCCTCAAAATAGAGTGATGAATGGGTCTTCATAAATGAATTTTTTAAAACTAAATATAATTTAGAATATGTAAATAAACAGATAAGATAAATTCATTTTGATATAAAGAAATATAATGTAACCTGAAAGAACAAAGAAGGTTCAGGTAGAATTCATTACGGTTTATCGACACGGTGCCGGGTGTACCTAAGAGGACTTGATGAGAGAGAAAAGAGGTTTCTCATCACTTATACATCATGAGGTAAGTATGGGGTAGGTTTGAAAACATACCCCATAATTTGGGATTACACATAAAAAGGCATATCATGGATTACAATCTTTATTAAGAGAGAAATGGAGAGGATCTCTTACCTTAAATCTGGTGGTGTTTCCCACTTGTTATTAATGACCTCTTGAGTTTATCTCTTTTGAAAACCTCTTAAATGGAGAGTTTTGGGTATTTTGAAGAGGCTAGGGGATTTTTGATGTGGGGGAGGAGCTTGGGGAGAGATTTGGGCAGAATATTGGCAAATCACAAGGCTTGAGTGTAGTGAAGAGAAGAGGGAGTGAGGGAGGTTTATAGTGGAGGTGAGGAGGGTTTTCATAATATTATAATCATTAATCTATTATTTCTTCAAAAGAAAAGAAATAGTAAGTATTCCATGAACAATAATAGTAATAAATTCATGTTATTTTGAATCAATTGGTCTTACATTAGCAGATCATCAACAATGACTTAATAAATCCATTATTTAGCATTTATCGTAAATTGTCGTATTTTACTATTCATCAAAAATTCAAGTATTTTAGAAAAATACAAAAAAATCACCCTAACCATTTTTCAATTTGTATAATTCAAAAATGAATTCCATTTTTAAAAAATAATTTTTTAAATAAGATTAATTTAATATTTAATTAAAATCATAATTTATTATTAAAAACCTAGTTTTAAAACATTCATTTACTTACTCCAAAATATATGTACAACATACTTTCACTTGAATATTATTTTTATACTATCATAGGTAAGTTTACAATTCATTAGGGTATATCACTATTCATAAGGGTATGTTACTATTCATAAGGGTAGGTTACTATTCACCAAAAATTAAGTTTTTCTTATTGGACTCCAAACAACTTACTGATCGCAACCGTGTATGTTAGATTTTCAAAATTCAAATCACATAAGTGAAAAACTTGTGTTTAAAGGTCACATAGAACATATTAGTTTATTATGTTGTGATTTCATGTGATTATATATCATATTTATGAGAGAGGAATTTCCATTTATAAAACATTAGGTCGTTACATTCTTCCCCCTTATGAAATTTCACCCTAAAAATTTTGTTCTACATTCTAATCCATAAATTGGTGTGGGTTCATTGTTGCCTACAGTTCCCATATTGTCTCTTCATACTTGTGATTTCACCATAGTACCTTTACCATATGAGTAGTATTGTTGCGTAGAAATTTATATCTACGATCCAAGATCTTCATTGGATGCTCGTCATAGGAAATATCATCCTCTAACTGTACCATCTCTGAAGAGAGTACATGTGAAGGGTCTGGTATGTACTTTCTTAAGAGGGATACATAAAAACATCATGTACTTTTGACATGGTAAGTGGAAGTGCCAGTTGATAGGATACATCTCTAACTCGATCAAGGATCTTGAAGGAGATGATATACCTAGGGCTTAGCTTTCCTTTCTTCCCAAACCTCATGAACTTCTTCCATAGAGATATGCATAGAAATATCGTGTCCCAACTTTGAACTCAAGGTCTCATTGATGGTTATCTGCAAAACTATTCGATCGACTTTGGGCTGCCTTGATATACTGCTGAATGGGTTTCACCTTCTCTACCATTTCTTCAACCATTTCAAGTCCTAGTAGATTATTCTCACCAACTTCATCCAAACATGCTAGTGTTCTGTACCTTTTCCATAAAGGGCTTCATATGGTGCCATTCAGATGCTCGAGTGGAAACTATTTTTGTAGGATAATTCCAACAGTTGAAGATGTTGGCCCCATCCTCCTATGAATTCAATAGAACATTATCTCAACATTTCTTCTAGTGTCTCAATAGTCTGCTCATATTGGCCATCATTTTGAGGATTATAGGTCATATTGAAGTTCAGTTCAGTACTTTGAGCATGTTAGAGACTTTTCCAAAACATCGAGGTGAATCTAGGGTCAAGATCAGATACAATAGATAGTGGTACTATATGAAGCCATACCACTTATTTGATGTAAATCCATGCAAGTTAATCCAATAAAAACTACTCTTGAATCATGATAAAGTGAGTTCTCTTTGTAAGATGGTCCACAATGACCAATATATCATTATTTCCTTTTTATTTCCTTGTAATTCCAGTGAAAAAGTCCATGGTAATGTTCTCCCACTTCCATGCTCATATGGATAGTGGTTGCATCATCCCCTTAGACCTTTGCCTCTCGACCTTCACTTGCTGATATACCAGGCACTTTGATATATATTCAGTAATCTCCCTATTCATATTTCCCCCCCAAAAGTTTTCTCAGAGATCTTGATACATCTTTGTGCTCCCTGGGTGGATAGAGAAGTTTGAGCTATGTGCTTCATTCAGAAGATTTTTCTTTATCTCTGGATCATATGATACAAATAATTGTGGCCCAAGTCTTACAAATACCATCTCATTAATTTTGAAATCGGAGGATTTCCCATTTCTGATAGCTTCCATCCTTTTCAGATTTTCCACATCCTTTCTATGAGCATCCTTTATTTTCTAGAAGAGGGATGGTTGAGAAATCATTTGAGAAAGGTTTGATGATGGTCCTCCCTTAATTATTCTCATGTAGATAATTTTCAAATCTAAGAAGATCATATCCTTTTCAATTCTCGTCATTGATAAAGATGCGGGATCCTTTCTACTTAGAGCATCTGCCACCTTATTTGCCTTACCATGATGGTAGTGGGTTGAGCAATCATAATCCTTGATGAGCTCTATATATCTTCTCTAGTGCATATTAAGATTTTTCTATGTGAATATAGATATTTTAGACTCTTGTGATCAGTATATATCTCACACTTCTCCCCATATAGATAATGTTGCCCGATTTTCAACGCAAATATCACCGCCGCTAACTCCAGATCATGTGTGGGATAGTTTTTCTCCTGGATTTTTAGCTAACTTGAGGCATTGGATATCACTTTATCATTTTTCATCAGCACACAACCTAATACTTTCTTTGAAGCATCACTGTACACAATAAAGAGTTCTCCACTTGTTGGGAGTGTGAGTATTGGTGCAGTGATAAGCCTCTTTTTCAACTATTTGAAACAGTCTTCACATTTTCAATTCCATAAAAACTTTACTTCCTTCCATGTTAGAGTGGAAATTGGGTTTGAAAATCATCAAATTTTCTTCACAAATCATCATTAATACCCCGCTAGACCCAAAAACTTGTGGATCTCTGGTACAGAAAATTGTCATGGGCCACTCTTCAATTTCCTTCATCTTGGAAGGGTCACAGATATCCCTTTTCTAGTGATAACATGCCCCATGAATTATACTTCCTCCATCCAAAAATTACATTTACTATATTTTAAATAAAAATTATCCCTTCACAGAGTCTTTAAAACAGTATTCAAATTCTCCTCATGTTCCTCCTTGCTCTTGGAGTATATCATAATATCATCAATAAGGACTACCATGATTTTGTTGAGGTAATTGATAGAGTTAATATTTTTATTATTACTAATATGTTTTTCAATTATTTAATCACTCTCAATTATTCAATTTGAGTATATTTTCATCATTTAGGTGTTTTTGGTGTATTTTGGGCTTAAATGTAAAAATGGGGTAATTCTGTAAAATTGAAAGTTTTTAGGAGCTTCTGTTTTTCAGGAATAACTTTTACATTATTGATCCAAGTTAATTGAATCCTTTTTGTAGGCTTAATATTCTCTTGGGATTCATTTTTTTCTTCTGGACCAAGACCCAATTCGAAACCCAATGGTGCAGAAAAATCAATCAAATGGAGAAATTAGTCTGGCTGGAAGAATGGACCCCACTACATTAAATTTGCAATATATCATTCAACTGGCCTTAAAATTCCGTTATTCTAGATGTTTTCGACAACTAACCTTCAAGTTACAGTTCACAGAAAATATCAGAAAATAATAAGCTTATCAAGGAATCTTTTGGGCACTTCCAAGCGGAGTGGGTGAAATAGTGTTTAAAGGCCAAAAGAAGTTAAATTCACTAATCAAGACATATCTTCTTTTCCACCTTTCCAAAGGCTTTGATATTTTGAGTATCGACAGAAAACTGAATTTTCCACAACTTATAAGAAGGTATAATGGCTTTGTTCAGATGGTTGGTGGGAATAATAGAGGAAAACTTCTGGAGGACAAATTCTGGCAGATCAAAATTTATGTTCTTTCTTTTCTTTCTTTTGTTATTCTTATCTTTGTAATGATTCTTCTCCCCCCTTCAAATTGGTTACCCTTACCATGGTGTGGTAGATATTATTAGTGATTTGGGAGGCGTAGGTTTACCCTTTTGTAATTCTTGAGTTCTTGAACTTAATGTTTTAATATCCTCTTTTATCTTCTGTGAATCAGTTTCAATTTCTTATAACAATTTTTATTATCATATACGATTGTATCTAATTTTAGATTCTGTTGTTTATTTTTATTTGGTCAATGATAAATATTTCCCTCCACTAGTTACTAGTTTATATATGATGAAATATACCAGTACTTAGTGGTTAAGTACACAGTGATCACTGGTACGTGTGTGAGAAGTAGTGAATGTTCTTGATTGCTTAGCATAAATAAGACACGATTGGGAATTTCCTTAGATAATTAGGGGTATTCCCTACAACTCTATTACACATTAGAAGGAGATTATACCAATCTGGGTTTTTTTAAGGTTTATTCTCACATTATTATTTGACCAAGGGAGTGAGAAGAAAAGATTGTGGATTATCACTCTTAACGACTTAGTAGAAGAGAATTGGGTAAGTTGAACTATGATAGAATTAAAATTGGAAAACTAACCCTAACCAGATCACCATTTCATATCACTGATTTAAATAAAATTATTTGTGAATTATTTTTAAAACTTTCACTTAATTTCTTTAGTTTATTTACTTTCTTTCTTGTATTTTTAAAATCAAACAATTTCAATAACAACATCAATTCTTCATTTAATTTTAAGTGACAAACACTATTGTTGAGAAATACTCTCTAGAGAAAACCTAGGTAACCCACTATAATACATTTTTTAACTTAGGTTATATTTATTTTTTCCACACCCCACTACATTCACACATCAAAACATGGATTTTTTTCCGGGGAGGTAGTGCCAACATTTCTTTTCTTTTCTTTCCTTTCTATTTTCATCTTTTCTCTTCAAATTTTCTTGAATAGAACCTCAGAAACTGAACATTTACCCATAGATCATGAAATTGAAATAAACTTGTTGAATATACTTATAAACATTAATTTGGAATCTGAATTTTAGGAAGTTCCCATTGCATACTCAAGTGAAGCTTCTATTATTCACTCTGAGCCTGTCATTATAGTTGAAAATCAAAACCCAGCTCTTAGAGAGATCTGTGCACCACAATTCCTTAATAAAAACAATCAATGTTCCATGATAGTGTTACAAAATGATTTTGAAATCAAACCTAACATGATTCATTTGCTTTCAAAGTTTCACGGTTTGGAAGGTGAAGATACAAACAAACATATTAAAGAGTTCACACATGTTTTCTCAACTTTCAGACCTTGTGGAATTACTGAGGAGTTGGTAAAGTGGAAGGAATTTTCGTTTTCATTAGGTGGAGCTGCTAAAGAATGGTTGTACGGGCTACAACCTGGAGACGTACATGACTAGAATGACCCGGTAAGATGTTTTATGAAAAGATTCTTCCCCGCCTCATGAAGCTCAACTATTCAGATGGAAATCTACACCATATGACGATCATCTGGAGAAAACCTTTATGAGTACTGGGAGACATTTAAGAAGCTATGTGCTAGCTACCCACATCAAGCCATTGATGATCATCACTTTCTTGTATTCTTATATCAATGAATACTGTAGAATTATATAAACCTTATTGATGCATCATATAGAGGTGCATTGATTGAAAAGTCACCAGAAGAAGCCAAGGGATTGATTGAGAATATTTCCTAGAAATCACAGCAGTTTGGAACAATAGGTATTCATGAGGTAAACACTTCTCATCCATCACCCTTACTATAAACTATGATTGAATAGATAACTACTTTGGTGAGGTAGATGTCCTTAAAGCAAGTTAGTGACTAACAAGACCTGCTAAGGTATAAGTTTTATGCTCGTCGGCTAATCATTTCACTGACCAATGTTCTGAAATACAGGGAATGGAAACATTTGTGGCAGCCTTCTATCCAAGACAGTTCCAACAAAATCAAGGATGGATAGATCCTAAACAAGTCTAATATAGGTTTGTAAATCATTAGAATCAAGGTAGACCCCCGTACCAAAACTAATTTCAAAACCTACCACTATTCTAGAATCAATTCTAGAACCCACCACCATTTCAAAAAAAAAGTAGTTTTATAACCAAACTTCTTACCAAAAACAAACCACCTTCCAAAGTCCCTATGAGAAACCATATACCAGTGCACAAACTCCAATTCAAAACCAATAGAAAAAATATGATTTTGAGGGGTTGAAGGACACTATTAAAGATTTTTCCAACAAGTTTTAAAGTCTCATGGACATTCTGAAAAAAAAATCTTGGTAAACTCCCTTCCCAAAAAATCCCAAACCCAAAATATAATTTTAGTATGATAACAAAAAGAAGTGGAAAATAACTCCCACCACCAACCACTATTGATCCTAAAATAAGACCACCTGGGATAAGGGATAATGAAGTTGGAAATTATGAAAATTCTATGAAAATGCATTGGGAAGAAGATAATAAAGAGGAGTAGGAGAAGGATGGTCCAGGGAAGAAGAAACAAGAAACACAATTTCAAAGAAAACAAAGGGAGAAGAAATATATACCCCCACTATTTCCATCAAGGATGATTGAATCAAAGAGGTTGTAAGAAGATGCACTACAAAAATAAATTCTAGACACCTTCCAGAAAGTGGAAATCAACATACCACTTCTTAAAGCACTCAAAAAAATTCCGAAGCATGCTAAATTTTTTAAGGATATTTTCACCAAGAAGAATAGACTTCAAGGTAATGAGATGATAAATTTGGGAATAAGTGCATCAGCCCTTGTCACTCCACAATTTCCAACCAAATGTCAACATTCAGGGATGTTTTCTATTCCATGCACTATTGGTTCATTAAATTTATCTTATGATTTGTGTGATTTAGGTTCATCAATTAATGTATTTCCTCACTCAGTATATTCTTCTTTACATATGGGATACTTGTAGCCCACAAGAGTGGTGGTCCATCTTTCAAATAGATCCACAGTTTTCCGAGAAGGAGTTTTGGAGGGTGTCCTCGTAAAAGTCAAAGATCTTTTATTCCTTGCTAACTTCTATGTGTTGAATATGGAAGATGATAGGATCCCATCACACACACCCATTATTTTGGGAAGACCTTTCTTGAAGATGGCCAAAACAATCATCAATGTCCATGAAGGGACACTTACCATGGAGTTTGGAGATAGTACTGTCCACTTCAATATTTTTGAATCTATGAGGCACCCATCAGATGATCATTCACTCTTCACACTCTCCCATGAATATGGTACAGAACCAATTGAATAATCATGTATGTTTCATGAATTCTTATCATTAGGATAGAATTTATCAATTAAAAATATCATTGAACATATAGATGCCCAAACTCCTAGAGATTCTGATTTCCTATTGGAAGAAGAGGTAAAATCTGATTTCTTTGATAATTTGTTAAATGATGATAAAGATGAGATAATTTATTGGGTGTAAGATGTCAAACTATTGTAATTGGGGAACCTCAATTTAGTTTCATCCCTTGATCATCATCCTGATCTAGAATTAAACCCACTCCCCACTGATTTAAAATATTTTTACCTTATGAAGGGAGAGAAATTACCAGTAATAATTGCTAATAATTTATATGAAACTCAATAAAAATAATTGATTGAGATTTTGAGAGAGAATTTCCAAGCAATTGGGTGGACCTTAGGTGACATCACAAGAATAAATTCAAAAAAAATCTCACATAGAATTTTTCTTGAGGGAGATTCCAAACCTGTTAGACAACCCCAAAGGAGGTTGAACCCCACCCAGATAGAGGTTGTGAAAAAAGAGATTGAGAAGCTATTAAAATCTAGGATCATCTATCCCATATCAGATTCACAATGGTTTAGCCCCATCCATGTAGTCCTAAAGAAAACTGGCCTAACCATTGTGAGGAATGAAATGAATGAATTAATCCCTATGAGAATTCAGAACAGCTGGAGAGTGTTCATATATTTTAGGAAGTTGAATCAGTTCACTCGAAAAGATCATTTCCCTATCCCTTTTATTGACCAGATTCTAGAGATATTGGTAGGGACAACTCATTATTTCTTTTTGGATAGATTTTCATGTTATTTTCAGGTACCCATTGCTCATGAGGATCAAGATAAGACTACATTTACTTTTCCTTTTGGTAATTTTTCATAAAAAAGGATTCCATTTGGATTATTTAATGCTCCAGGTAAATTTCAGAGGTGTATGGTAAGTATATTTTCTGATCACATTGAATATTTCTTGGAGGTTTTCTTGGATGATTTCATAGTTTTTGGAAATTATTTTGACCATTATTTGAAAAATCTGGAAAAAGTTTTGAAAAATTGCATTGAAAAAAACCTTGTTTTGAATTTGGAAAAGTGTCGTTTTATGGTTGAGAGAGGAATTTTCCTTGGGAATGTCATTTCACAAAAAAGGCATTGAAGTTGATCAATCAAAAATTTAAGTGAAAAATTATTTTCCATACCTAACTTGTGTGAAACATGTTAGATCATTTTTAGGACATGCAGGATTCCATAGGAGGTTTATCAAATATTTAAATAAGATTTCTCTCCCTCTCTCTAGATTACTTTTGAAAGATGATAATTTCAATTTCAATAGTTCATGTAGGAAACCCTTTGATGAGTTGAGTAGGAGATTGATTACACTACCAATAATGCAACCACCAAATTGGGAAGAACCATTTGAGCTACTTTGTGATGCTTCAAACCAAGCAGTTGGAGCAGTCCTTTATCAGAGAATTGAGGGCAGGACACAAGTCATTGCATATGCCTCAAAAAACTTAGATGCGGCCCAATTCAACTACAAAACAACATAAAAGGAGTTTTTTAACAGTTGTTTTTGCTTTAGAAATATTTAGATCGTATTTTCTTAGAACTAAAGTCATTGTGTTTTTTGATCATGCAGCTCTTAGGTACTTGATGAAAAAGGATGAATCAAAATAAAGGCTTATGAGATGGATGCTATTACTAAAAGATTTAAAAATATAAATCAAAGATAAGAAGGGATCTAAGAACCTACTGGTGGATCACTTAAGTAGACTACCCAAAACTACTAAAGTTGACATTCCAGATAGAGAACCATTGAATGATCACCTTATAGGAGAGAAATTGTACTTAATTAAAGGAGAAGTACCATGGTATACTAACATGGTAAATTATCTGGTAACATCTCAGGTTCCATATTATTTAAATTCTCACCAAATTCACAAAATTGAAAGCTGAATATAGATATTACATTTGGGATGATCCATTTATTTGGAAGATTTGCAATGACCAAGTGATAAGAATATGTTTTCCTGAAATTGAAATTGATTCTGTCTTTAAGTTTTTTCACACTGTAGCTTGTGGAGGCCACTTTGGACCACAAAGGATAGCAAGGACGGTTTTAGAATCTTAAATTTAATGGCCAACGCTTTTCAAAGATTCTCATGAATTTTGAAAATGGTGTGAAAATTGTTAGTTTATAGAAAATATTTCAAAGAGAAAAGAAATTCCCCAAAATCCACTTATTTTTTGAAATTTTTGAAGTTTGGGGGATAGATTTTATGGGCCATTTCCTAATTTCATTTGAAAATTATTATATTCTTCTTGCTATTGATTATGTTTCCAAATGGGTGGATGAAAAAGCCACCAGGACTGACAATGCTAAAGTTGTTTGTGATTTTTCAGAGCTAACATATTGTATAGGTTTGGAGTTCCCAGATCCATCATTAGGGATCAAGGGACTCACTTTTGCAATAGTATAATGGAGGCTTTGTTGAAAAAGTATGGGTTCATCATAAAACATCAACTCCATATCATCCATAGACTAATGGGCAAGCCGAAGTGTCCAACAGGGAAAACAAATGAAATTTTGGAAAAGATTGTTAATCCAAATAAGAAGGATTAGATCCAAAGGTTAGAAGACACGTTATGGGCTTACAGGATATCCTATAAAACCCCAATTGGAATGAGTCCATATAGATTGATTTATGGGAAAAAATTTCACTTACCTGTGGAATTGGAACACAAGGCATACTGGGCTGTGAGGAAGATGAATCTAGATCTTGAAAGTGCTGGGAAACAGAGAAGATTTTAGTTATAAGATCTAGAATAAATTAGAAAGGAATCATTTGAAAATTCTATGATTTACAAAGAGAGAACAAGAGTGTCTCATGAAAAAATTGATCCTACCAAAATACTTTCATACTAGTGACAAAGTGTTGTTATTCAATTAAAGACTCAAGATGATTCCAGGTAAAATTCTTTCCAGATGGGAAGGTCCATTTATGTTACTCATGTATATATTTTTGGTATTGTGTAGATTTTGAAGGATGGAGAGAAAGAGCCATTAACTTTCAATGGGTACAGGGTGAAGAAATTCCTTGGGACCATTCCATCAGAGTCAGTGGAGGAGATCACACTCCTCCAACCTATTTATCAATAAACTCCATCAGGTCATACCTCTCCTTTATGTTTTCTTGATTTCTGTGATTCAATTTCAAATACTCTTACATATTAAATCCATTTGAATGCATTGTGAACACTGCATCATTTATGTGTGGGGGAGGGAACCTTTGTAGTTTAGGATTTTTATTTGTTAAAATGTGTGTGTGTTTCAAATTTTGTGTGTTTCTTTTTAAATTTTTGTGTGTTTTTGAAACTTTTGAGCCGAAATGATTATCTTTGAAATTTTTGAAACCCATTTCCATGGGAGATATAGTTTATTCCATGAAATTGATCTTAAATGAATACTAAAAATGACTTTGTTTCAAGTTAAATTCTTTGTGAATTTCATGAAAAGTAATCTGATTTTTGAATCCCATGCCATATATCACTGCCTTTATATTTGAAATCACATCCCCATGAGGCTTTTGAACCTATTGTTTTCATATTCTTTACATTCACCTCACTTTTTGAGAGAACCAAACAATGCTTGATTTAACCATAATTTGATTTATTCCTATCAAAACTTGATGGTTTTAGGTATATGTGTTTCAAATGATTGAGGCATTTCTTGGGTTTTAAAGCCCCCTTTTCAATAAAATCCTTTTTATAATGGCCTACCTTAAACATTTAATACTTGTAGCCTTTAAAATTCATGAAAATACTATTAGTATAGCCACATTAAAAGATAATATTCATTATCCAACCTGGTCTTGAAGTGAAATTTCATGATCTATTTGAACTTAAGTGTGTGGGAAAGCTATCATGCGTTGTGCTACTTCATTGGGTGAATCTTTGGGTTGAAATAAAATATTTAAGAGATGATTTTTCTACTGAAAAAAATCATTCTGTTGAAAGTTGGGCCTTTTCTAGAGCTTTCAAGATGAGAGAAGTTGTGCCTTTCGGGAGCTTCTAATTGAGAAATAATGTTGTTCCTTTTATGGAGCTTTCAAGAAATATTATATTTTAGTAGATTGAAATGTTTTCTACTAAAATGATGAATTTTTTAAACATTAATTGATATTTCATGATGACGGAGATGATTTTATACTAAGGGGAGTCAAGAGGAGACCATACTTGTGTGAAAATTAGAGTAATGCAATTTTTCTTCAAACAAAGACAAGCCCTCTTCATTCAGCCTCAGAATTTTCACATCTAAATCCTACCAAACTAAATCCATAGAACAAACTTTAAAATTCCTCATGATAAAAATATGTCTTTGACTCGCATCGGGTGGAGATTTAGGAATTTATTAAGCCTATGGCGACCCTTGTATGAGTTTGGATGAGAAAGACAATTCTAAAAAAATTGAAATTTGTGTGATGAGAGATAATGGATGTTAGGTAAGTGTTTTGTGTGAATTGGAGGAGAAATTAAGAGGAAATATATTGAATGATCTGAAATAAAGAACTTTAAATAATAGTTTTTGAGGAGGCAGGATATATTTTGTTTCTTGTTGTCAAATTGGTGGATCTCATGGATATGTGTTTTGAATTTGCTCTGATTTTAATTAGATTCTGACTTGTCCAGGAGTCCAAGTGATAAGTTTTAGGGAATTGATATAGTTAATATTTTAATTATTATTAATATGTTTTTCAATTATTTAATCCCTCCCAATTATTCAATTTGATTATATTTTCATCATTTATGTGTTTTTGTGTATTTTGGGCTTAAATGTGAATAGGGGGTAATTCTGTAAAATTGATAGTTTTTGGGAGCTTTTGTTTTTCGGACATAACTTTTACATTATTGATCCAATTTAAGTGAATCTTTTTTTAGGATTCATATGCTTTTGGTAATCAATTTTGTCTTCTAGACCAAGACTCAATTCCAAACCCAATGGTACATAAAAATCATTCAAATGGAGAAATCTGTCTGGCTGGCAGAATGGACCCCACTACATTAAATCTACAATATCGCATTCAACCTAGCATAAATTGAGGTTATTACAGCTGTTTTCGATAGATAACTTTCAAGGTATGGTTCACATTAAATCTCAAAAAATAATAATCTTATCAAGGCATCTTTTGGGCGCTTCCACATGGAGTGGGTGAAACAGTGTTTGGAGGACAAAAGAAGTTAAACTCACTAATCAAGACATATCTTCCTTTACACCTGTTAAAAGGCTTTGATATTTTTATGATCGATAGAAAACTAAATTTCCCACATCTTATAAGATTGGATCTTGGCTTGGTTTGGATGTCTTGTGGGAATAACAGAGGAAAACATCTATAGGACAGATTCTGGAGGATCAAAATTTCTATTCTTTATTTTCTTTATTTTGTTCTTATTATCTTTGTAATGGATTCTTCTCCCCCATTCAACTCGATTACACTTACCATAGTGGGGTAGATATTCTAAGTGATGGGGAGGGGTTGGTTTTCCCTTTTTTAATTCTTGAGTTCTTTCACTTAATGTTTTAATATCCTCTTTTCTCTTCTGTGAATCGGTTTCAATTTCTTATAACAATTTTTATTATCATGTATGACTGTATCTGATTTTAGATTCTGTTTTTTATTTTTATTTGGTCAATGATCAATATCAACCTCCACTAGGTACAGTTTTATATACAATGAAATATACCAGGACTTAGTGGTGAAGTACTTGGTGATCACCAGTACGTGTGTGAGAAGTCGTGAATGTTCATGATTGCTTGGGATAAACAAGACCCGATTGGGAATTGCCTAAGATAATTAGGGGTATTCACTATAACTCTATTACACATTGGAAGGAGATTAGACCAATCTGATTTTTTAAAGGTTTATTCTCACAATATTATTTGACCAAGGGAGTGAGAAGAAACAATTGTGGATTCTCACTCTTAACAACTTTGCAAAATAGAATTGGTTAAGTTGAACTATGATAGAATTACAATTGGAAAACTAACCCTAAATTGATCACCATTTCATATCACTGATTTAAATCAAATCATTTTTCAATTAGTTTTAAAACATTCACTTAATTTCTTTACTTTATTTACATTCTTTCTTGTATTTTTAAAATCAAACAATTTCAAAAACAACATCACTTATTCCTTTAATTTTAAGTGGAAAACACTATTATTGAGAACTCTTCTCTAAAGACAGCCTAGGTAACCCACTATAATGAATTTTAACTTAGGTTATATTTTTTTCCACACCCCATGACAAGCACATGTCAGTAATCTCTAAATACTCTATTCATTAAATCCATGAAAATTTCTAGAGCATTAGTGAGTCTTAAGGGCATCACTATGAACTTATAGTGCCCATACCTCATTTGAAAGGTAGTCTTGGGAATATCTTCCTTCCTCACCTTTAGCTAGTAATATACCGATTGAAGGTCCACCTTAGAAAAATAATTGTCCCCATGAAGATTATAAAACAATTCATCTATCTGTGGTAGGTGATACTTGTTATTTATCATGATTTTATTGAGATCACAATAATCAATGCATATGCACATTGATTCATCCTTCTTCTTGACAAAGTGGACTGGCTCACCCCATGGTGAAGCACTTAGGCATATAAAAACCTTTTCCATATTCTCTTGTAACTGCTTCTTTAGCTCTTCTAGCTCTATGGTGTCCATTATGCAAGGTGTCTTTGAGATAGGAAAATATCCAGGGATACGTTCAATGGAGAACTCAACCTCTCGCTCAGGAGGAATCCCATGAAACTATTTAGGGAATACATCAGTGTAATCCCTCATGATAGGAATGTCTTTAAGCATGATTCAATCCTTTGTATCAATCATTTGAACTATATATTCTTGATCATAAGGCAAAAATATCCACACTTGAGACAATTATTCTAAAGGATATGCATCTTCCTCCTTACACTTGTAAAGAATCGTAGGATGCTTCAGGATGTGAAGAGTGATCTCCATTTCCCAAAAGTTGATGTTGGATTTGTATAAAGATAGTCAATCCAAGCTCAAGATAGTGTTGAACTCCACTAAAAGAAGTATGAAGAGATTTTATGGGAGGTTTAGTCCACAAACATTAACTGGGGAGGATTTATAAAACATGGACGTAATAATTTTCCCATTCTCAATTCTCACATATAACTTTTCCTCGAAATTTTGAGGTGGTGTTTGAATATTTCTACTAAACTTGAAATATATTAAAGAATGCATAGAAGCAAAATCAAATAGGACATTCATGATTCTTTAATGAATAACTAGCATACCTATCACCACATCATTTTCCGGATCCACCTTAGAAATAGTGATATCATAATCACTTCCTTGTTTCCTTGGAGGTTGTTGCTAATTTCCTCTGGAAACCCTCAGCTTGGGGAAATTCCTTTCATAATGTCCATGCTCCTTTTAGTTGTAACATTGCACTATAGGCTGAGTGTTTATCTTAACCTTCCTTTCATCTTCCATATTAGTAGGATTATTCATATCCCATCAGATGAAAAAACATTCCACATTTGAATCAATTCTTGGTTCCCTTCAGATAGTTCCCTGGGTGATTCTTCCCACAACTTTTACAAGGGGAAAATTTAGGCTTCTTTCTATCATGGGATTTGTTTGTCGAACCACCCATGTTTTTTTTCGTTTTTCGCTTCTTATTATTGGGCCCATGAGATCAATGACATTCTCCAATCTCCATTTCAACCTTGAGGTTACAACAGAAAATCTCTTTATAGTTGTCGAAGTCTTGAATCTCCAACACATTTTGTAGACTCGGATTGAGTATGCTAAAGAATTGATCCACCTTTCTTTCAGTGTTCATGACAAATCTAGAGTTGTACCTTGTACCGTGTGAAATTTTCTTCATACACCCTGATGGACTTGTCTTCCTTATGCTTGAGTCTGAGGAACTCTTTTTCCATCTTGAGATGGAGGGTTCAAGGAAAATATTTATTGAAAAACATCCTCTTGAATTTTTTCCAATCTATGGAATCAATTTCCTCTTGGGACTTTGTATTATTGATCAGTTCCCACCACTAATCAGCTTCCCCATCAAAACAATAGACCTCCATTACAACTTTATCTTCTTCTGAACACTGGAGGATGGAGAATATCTTTTCAATGGAGTTAATCCACTGTTCCGCAGGGAGGGGATCAGAAGATCTGTTAAACATGGAGGCCTTTGTCGTATGAAGGATTATATGGAAACTTTCTCTTACCTTGGAGTATTAGGGAGTTCCACATGATTCAAGTTATTATTCATAACTCGAGAAAGCTGAGCAAGTACTTTCTTGAAGTTTTGAGCACCTGCTCCTATCATATTAGCCAAATAATTAGGGAAATATTCACATTTCCTATCACATTGATTATTGGAGAGTTTTCTTCTATTTCCCTCAATTAACTAAGAAAAAGAACATATAATTAGAGGGCTTGAGTACTTAGTTGTTGAACATAAAAAGGGAAACTTTTGAACATAAAAGGATAAACATGTAGAGGATAAGTATATCATATATTATGATCCCTCAGGTTTAAATCAAGGTTATCCTTGATCTATTTATTAAGATATATTCTTATGGGATTTTTTTCCCCTTAATAATGGTTTTTACTAGCCTCATGAATCTACCAAATCATATCCCCTGGGACTGTCGTAACCAAGAGTGCAGCAATGCCCATTGTCGTGCACCAGTTCCCATTCAAGTCTATCTCAAAGCGGTGTTTCTGGTTTTTCCCCTATATACATATGTTCTAGGACCACCTCTACTGGCTCATATCCATACTGGGATGTATTTTCTTTATAAACCACTTACTCAATACTCACCAAAATATACAAATTTTTTCTTATACTTAGTCTCGTTCTTAAGGTTCTCACTAAGGTGCTCTATTCCTAATCTCCAAAAATAACTAGACCATCCTATAATTCCAACTATAGAAACCCTATCCTTTTACATATAACATTACATTTTTTAAGCATAATTACACATCAGAGTACAAGTAAATGATCGTTAAGTCTAGTGTCTTGGGAGACTAGGTACATAGAACATAAAATATGGGACTAAAAAAACTTCTTTATTTAATATCCATAAAGAGATCCTAGCTTCCTTTGATCCCTTACATCTTCATAGGGTACCCTGGGGAACACATGAAAAAAGGGATTATATAAAAATCCTAGTAAGGGAATGAACATAAGGATACATATTAAGCACATGAGTTAGGAGGAATGGCATAATGATATCCAAAGCATAGAATATATAAATCATATCATATAATCATGGGATCATATAAACATGGAATCATATAAATGTGGAAGAATCATAAAACATGTCTTTAGTACGGGTCAAGGCTAACTGCCAATCCCGTTTCCCATTTTAGTACGGGTCAAGGATAACCGCCAATCCCGTTTCACATTGCATATCATGAAACTTAACTTTACACAATGAATTGGAGAGATATCTAGGCACACCCATATCAACATTATAATGAATATTCTTGCCACATAAATAATCATACATAATCAACCATACATAAACATAAGGGTACCCATGGAAAGAATTGGGTACCATAATCATTACATAAATCATAACCAATGGGCGTATAATGAAAGTTTCCATGAAAATAGGGATTAGAATATACATGGATGTTCATAAGGTAAAATAGAAATATAACATGGTATGTGGTTTCAAACACAAGTGACAACATATAATAAATTTATTTGAGAAACATTACCATTAAAACATTTTTGTGTGGTTTTTAAGAAAAATACTATAGAGTTTTTAAAATTTAAAAGAGGAAATCTTTTATATAAAACCAGAATAGAACCAAAAAGGTTTTCATAATAAAAAATGATTTTATAAAGACAATGGTGGCTTAAAACATAGGATATAGTGCACTTGAAATTGGGTAAAAATTTGGCAAGTTCCCTTAAAACAGATATGCTTATCAGAAAATTCAATGGAGGGAATCTTTTAAAAACATGTATATCCACAAAACAGAGTGATTAAAGGGTCTTCATAAATGAATTTTTTAAAACTAAATATAATTTAGACTATTTACATAAATATATAAGATAACTCCATTTTGATATAAATAAAGATAAGGCAACTCGAAAAAACAAAGAAGGTTCGGGTAGAATTCGTTATGGTTTATCAACATGGTGTTGGGTGTACTTAAGAGGGCTTAATGAGAGAGAAAATGGGTTTCTCATCACTTATACATCATGAGGGAAGTATGGGAGAGGTTCGAAAACATACATCATCATTTGGTATTACACATAAAAAAAGGCATATCATAGAGTACAATCTTTATTAAGAGAGAAATGGAGAGGATCCCTTACCTTAAATCTGGTGGTGTTCTCCAATTATTATTAATGACCTCTTGAGTTTATCTCATTTGAGAACCTATTAAAGGAAGTGGTTTTGGAATTTTGAAGAGGATAGTGGATTTTTGACATGGGGGAGGATCTTTGGAAGGGATTTGGGAAGAATATTGGCAAGGCACAAGGCTTGAGAGTAGTGAAGATAAGAGGGGGTGAAGGGGGTTTATAGTAGAGGAGAGGAGGGTTTTCATAATATTATATTCATTAATTTAGTATCTCTACACTAGACATGAAATAGTAATTATTACATGACCAGGAATAGTAATAAATGCATGTGATTTCAAACCAATTGGGCTTACATCAGCAAATCATCAACAATGACTCAATAAATCCATTATTTAGCATTTATCATAAATTGTTGTATTTTACTATTCATAAAAAATTCAAGTATTTTAGAAAAATCCAAAAAATTCACCCTAGCTATTTTTTGACATGTAGATTCCAAAAATGAAGTCCATTTTTCAAAAATAATTTTTTAAAAAGGATTAATTTAATATTTAATTAAAATAATATTTTATTATTAAAAAACCAGTTTTAAAACATTCATTTACTTATTCTAAAATATAGGTACATCATACTTTCACTTGAATATTATTTTTATACTATCAAAGGTAAGTTTACTATTCATTATGATATATCACTATTCATAATGGTATGTTACTATTCATAAGGGTAGGTTACTATTCATAAGGGTAGGTTATTATTCACCAAAAATTATATTTTCCTTATTAGACTCCAAATAACTTACTGATCACAACTATGTATGTTATATTTTCAAAATTCAAATCACAAAAGTGAAAACCTTGTGTTTAAAGGTCACATGGTACTTAGTAGTTCATTATGTTGTGATTTCATGTGATTATATGACATATTTATAAGAGAGGAATTTCCATTTATAAAACATTGGGTTGTTACAAGTCCCACATTGTGAATATGGCCAATGGTTGATGCTCATTTGTTTGTTCCCATTTTCGATCACACGATATGGATGCTATGTTTCAAACACAGTCAGAAATTGTCCTCGATTATTACGCCACTCCCATTAAACCTTAAATATTGGTTGCGTGATTTACATCCCTTTCCACTCTATCATGTTCAAGTGGAATTTCGACACTCTTGGTGTTATCCCTTAGTGTGTGTTTGTGCGTTAAGATGACGAATCGATGGTGTGGTGTCATTCGAAGCTCTGTGTCATTTCCCCTTTCTCTGTATTCCATATGTTGCAAAGATCTTCTCCGCCCTTGTTTCCCACATTGAGCACATATCGTGTGGGATTAGGGATTTGGTCAAGGTTTACACCCACATGGAAGAATATCCCTTCTACGTTCTAAGATATATGACCATAAACTAATATCAAACACATCCTTGTGACATGACGTTAAGATGCACAAAATATTGAGAAATATGTATGGATTGATTCCTATCCTTATAGGATATGTAGGAACGCTCAGAAATTTTGTCTTTGGGTCTAACCCCGAGTCCTTTGACCTTTTTTTACCCCTTGTCCTGAGGTTTATCCTCTGGAATTTCATGCAGTGTGGTGTAGACATTGTCCTCATTCACATCGGGTATGCTTTATCACGCCATGCACAATCCATTTAGAACATCATTCTTCATTGTGCGTCCAAGCCATAAGAAGTTAAAGTATACTTCCTAGTCCCACATGACTTTAAACTATTTCGTCTTTTCTGCATTATGTTAAAATGCATGGGTTTGTCCTACCATACAACCCTAAACTGCGACTCTATCTTCATGGACACACAACAAAAAATGGCACCGCATTGTGGTGCCCTCGCTCGAGGGGACGTCATGTTTGGTATCGGTCATTCACCATTCCATTTTTCAAGGCCTAAATATGGCCTGATTCCTATAGTAATGCTCGAATTCTCCATCCTAGGTTTGTTTCTTCACAAAAAACACATACACCCTAAATAAAAAACAAGATCCATCAAATGTCGCTTGTTTTTGTGTATGGGAAAAACCTATATGGTAGTATTTCCCCTGGCATTGGTACCCTACCATGCTATTTTGATGAACTACATGTTGCTTGATTACCATCCTCATGGGATACATAGGAATTCCCTAAAATTTCATCTTCGTGTCCAGCCCCAGGTAGCTCAAATTATTCCCTCTTTCTAGCCCCCCCGGCCCAAACTCTGTGATAAGCATGTGGTGTGGTGAGGACCTCTTGGGTCCTCATTCACCTCGGTTTTTGTAGTAACCAAACCATGTGTTTCCCTTGTATCATCCCATCTTAGTCTAAGTTCTACGACCATAAACTAAGATCTTCCCATAGAACTACATATATCTTAATTATCATCCTCCTGGCATACATAGGAACACTCAGATGTTTAGGCTTTGGGTCCTTTACTAGTAATGTTTCATAAGATGGGAGGCCTCTTTGGTCCTTATATATGTTGGTTTTTTCTACTTCTCCATCCTACACACATTCCATTAAACCAAGTCCCCTATCAATGGTCCACTCTATGACCTTAAACAAGGAGTTTACATCCCTAGGACCCTTGTATTTGGAAAGGGATTCGACTACCCCTTTCTGACACATCTCATCAGTATACTTAAATGTGTCATGGCATAGGGCCCAAATTGTTGGATTCCACATGTACATTCTCGTGTTTCGTGTCCATGCTTCATGAGACCTTTATTTTGATCTCCATCCTCTTCCATATTTTAAGGGATCCCCTTTATTTCCTGGTCTCATTCCACATTGGCACACCTACCGTCTTGGGCCAATGCCCTGAAGGACCTTAGACCACATTTTACAACATGTCTCATGTTTCAAACATGTTCAATAGTCAAACCTCGTTTGTTTTTTTACCATCTCTATTAATGAAAAATAGATGATGTGTTTTGAACATGGTCAATAGTTATCCTCCATCGTCATTCTAACATCATTGTGATCCAGATCTCAGGTTCCATGATTCACATATTTCCACATCCTTATGTTTAAGTAGAATTCCAACACACTCGATTTTACCCCTCCGCGCATCTATGTTCTTTAAGTAGGCGGGTCAGTATTATTGAGACTTCATTCACCTGGCGTTCCATTTCCCCTAATTTTTGTCTCCTTTTACCAGGAAAATCCCATTACAAATCCTTGTTTCCTACACTGAGTATGAATCACATGGTATTAGTGGTTTTGGTAGGGTTTGTACTGGTGCAGCCGAACCACACTTGCCTTTTGACCCACATGACGTTAAACTATACTCTTATAACTACGTGTGGATTGATTATCATCCTCATGGGATATTTAGGAATGCCTAAACAACTCATCTTGGGCCCATCCCATTTTTCATCTTTAGTCCCTCGACCTGAGGATTCTCTCAGGAGTGTGTGGTGTGGCATGGAATACTTTGGTTCTCAGCCATGTCAGGTTTATAATGGTCGCACCGCGTACTCCCCCCTTTGGGATATCTTCTATCACTATTTGTCATAATGTATGATGTTAAACTACACTATTCCTCTAGAACTACATATGGATTGATTCCCATCCTCATGGGATAAGTAGCAATTCCCGAGCACTTTCCCTCAGGTCCAGCTCCAAGTTAGGCCACCTCTGGTCTATGATCTAAAGAATCCCACTGGGAAAACGTGGTGTGGTGTGGACTCTTACAATCCTCGTTCAAGTCTGGATATGTACCACACCACACTTTTCCTTTCTAGGTATCCATGTCCTTTATGTATGACTTTAAACTGTGGTCATATCCTAAACATGTTCAGAATTCCCCATGATAATTATGGGATGTGTTAGCTTCCTCACCAGAGAGGATTGCTGCTACTAGTGTTGGTCTCTGACCATGTTTCATTCAAGAACAACATATGTCTTGATTCCTTAACTAGAAGGACATGTAGTGACATATGGATGTCTAGTTCCTAGATCCATCCACGTGCTTTTAAACCCTCTAATATTGTCATCTTGGCCTCGTCCCCCCCCCCCTTTTGAGACCATTCATTTCCTCCATCCTCACCGTACTATGTTAAACTACATGTCTATCATCCTCATCAGCATTACATAAAACTGTAGGCCACTCTAGGTTTTCACCAGAGGGATCCTTTCAATAGATGATTATTATTCATAATTAGATCTATGTGCTCACCTAATGTGTTTTTATCACGGTGGAGTAATTGAAAAAGTGTTGGACTCCATTCAGAAAACTCATCACTCCACCCTCCATGATTTTTGTGCTCTTTATTTGGATCTTCATCCTCTTTAACATCTAAAGGGTCCCCCTAATAGTGTGGATTCTCGGCCTATGGCTCACCTACTGTCCTAGGCCAACATTCCAGAAGACTATGGATGACACTTCAAGTCAGGCCCCATGTATCAAACATGGTCAGTAGTCGGCCCTCATTTTTTGTCCCCATATCATGCTAACACAATATAGATACTATGTTTAGAACATATTCAACATTTATCCTTCATTGACATGCCATCCCTACAGTGTTTCGAATTTCGAGTATCATAATTCACACTTCTCATTCCCTATTGTTTGGGTTGATTTCAACACCCCTAGTGTTATCTCGTTCCTACACCAGAGCACGTTGGGAGAAGCAAGTCATCTATTCATAGATCCCTATTCTCTAATTGCAATCCCTCTCATTTAGGATTCTCACAATGGTGATTGATGTCCCATTATAATCCCCACACATCTTCCACTATTTAGCACTCTCGTACAAGTGGATGACCTTCAATAATCCCTTGTTTCCTACACTGAGCATGGCTTAAGTGGTCTTAGAGATTTAGTTTGTTATTTACTCAATGAGTTCGAGATACAGTGGACCCCAAGGCATGTTTTTTACTTAACTATTTCCTTAGAACGTGGTCCACCTCACCCTTTTTGTCCTCATTGGAACCCATTCTTAGGGGGTTCATTTATTGACACTGGAAAACACATCAGCAAGATATTCCAAATGCTTTCATACATGATCCAATAGCGTATCCCATTTCGAAAGCTTCAATTTGACTAGTCATAGAGCCCGAATAGGGTTATGGATTATGAGTTATGGAAATTCGAAGTTGGGCTGGAAAACTTGTTCGTGGAGCCCATTCGTGGAGCTCCCTCCATGATCACGGAGCAGAGGAATTTGACCGGAGTCTCTGCAAGGGCCACAAAGGCCATGAAATAAGCCTATGTGAGTCTGAGGAACTTGAACGGATCCTCTATGAGTTCTGTGAAGGTCGTGATGGTGGCCTCCACAATTCTGAGAAACTTGAGGTAACTCCCTCTAGTTGTGGAGCATGACTTCTTTCATGGTGTCATTTTCACTACGTGGCACACATTTGTTCTCCATGGTGAGCTCTACTAACCTCCATCACCTATAAATAGCTGGACCGTCCCCCTTCATAGGTAAAATTACACCTCCCCTTCAGCGGTCGATCTCTCATTTTGCAGTGCTCCTGAGCACTATGAATTGATGCCCTTCGCAAAGGCCTTCACCTTTTGTAAAGGAGGGAGATCCTTTTGGTTGCTCAAGGCTCTACGAATCCCCATGATCTGCAAGACCCTTGGCTCTACGAAGCCCTGTGATCCATGATACCCAGAGCTCTGTAAGCCCCATGCTTCTTGAGACCCTGAGCTCAGTGAGCCCCATGCTCTATGAGAACCTGAGCTCTGTGATCCCCATGCTCTGCAATACCCTGTGCTCCGCAAGACCCTGAGCTCCCCAAGCCCCATGCTCCACGCGATCCTGATATCTATAAATCTACTTCACAAAGCCATATCCTTCGTGAATCTTCTACCTACATGCCCACTGGTCGGTACTATGGGGACTGAACCCCTGCACCCCCGCTTGGGAACAGTGTCGGTCCCTTCACAACCATCACTGGTCCCCATTAAAAATAAAAAGTCTCAATGTGAACTTTTCGAACCGGGACGTTAAAATTTTCCATTGCTCCCTTATGCTTACCCACATTCTAATTATGAAATACCATGATTCAAGATACACCTCCACACTCCATGAAATACCTTGATATGGAATATTAATCTTGGTCCCTTTCACATGTCAAGGGTTTATATTCTCATCTTCAATTCCATGAGTACCTTCAGTCGAACCATTCCTTAAGCAACCCCACCAAACCCAATCACTTGACTCCTATGCCAGGTTGAACCAAAAAGGTATTCTATTGAATAAGTCCCAACATTAGCCATTTCTTGGCACCTTATGCCTAACAGTCCTCTCTACATGACTTTAAATTGTTGTATATTCTATATGAAACACATAGAATTCCTATTGTTCTGAATAAGAGATGTCTTAAGTGCCAAGCATAATATTCCAACATTCATCTCTACATTACTTTAAACTGTAGTACACCCTATATGAAAACCATAGGATGCCTCTTGTTCCAAATAAGATATTCCTTAAGTGCCAAGAATAATATTCCAATAATCCTATCTACATTAATATAAATTGTAGTACACCCTATATGAAAAACATATGATGCCTCTTTCTCCAAACAAGAGATACCTTATGCGCCAAGAATAAGATTCCAATAGTCTTATCTATATGACTTTAAACTGTAGTACACTCTATATGAAAAACATAGGATGCCTCTTGTTCCGAATAAGATATTCCTTATGCACCAAGCATAAGATTCCTAGTCCTCACTACATGACATTAAACAGTAGCATTCCATATTATTCAAAAATAGGATTCCTCTTGTTCCAAATAATAGATTCCTTATATAACAAGCATAAGATGCCTCGGGATATGATTAAAGTGGTGTAATTTCAAGAGCATTGGAATCTGTTCGATCATTCCATCACTCCACTTCATGCTTCATGTGTCCTTCATTTGGCTCTTCATCCTCTTTCATATCTGAAGGGAATCCCTAATGACCTGGTCCCATGCCTCTTTGGATCACCTACCATTCTAGGCAAACTCCCTAGAGGACTTTGGATGAAACTTCAAGTTTGGATCCATGTTTTGAATATGGTAAATATTTGGCCCTTGTCTGTTTGTTTCCATCTTAGGCTAACACAATGTGGATGTTTTTATTCAAATATAGTCAGTAGTTATATCCCTTCTTCATGCCTCCCCTATTCTATTTCGAATTTTGATCATGTGATTCACACTTTTCATCTCCCTTTCTTCAGGATTATTCCAATGCCCTTGAATGTATCCCGCTTGTGCACTAGCACATAGTTGTTGGGCCCAATTATATTCCAAAACCCACTAGCGAGTTTGGATTACCTCATGGCCAGACATGTGGAAGACATTATGGGAAGCTTCCATGCATAAGCCCCATCCACCTTTTCCACTCCTTAGCAGCACCTGAGTAGCTTCCATGCATAATACCCATCAATCATTTCTACTTATTAGTGGCACCTAGGCGGATTACATGCATAATCCCCATTCACCTTTTCACTATGATCGTCAGGTCTATTATTGCCTCTTGTTTCTCACACAGAGCATGACTCGCATGAGCTTAGAGTAAAAGTGACTATGACATCCTCTTTGGGATGCCTTAGTGTGTAAGCACCATTACCCAATTCCAAAATACATGGAATTTGATCTTTTACCTCTCTATTAAAGATATGTAGGAATACTCCCAAAGGTCCAAGACCATCACCCATCGGTCCCAACCACTTCACATCGGTTCACCCTCTTCCCACATGACATTAAATTGTATGCCCCTTTTCATCCTGTGTGACATTAAACTGTATATATTCGAACTACGTGGGTTTTTATCCCTATCTCCTAAACAGGGTACGTATGAATCCTCCCTAAGGTTCAACCCCAAACACGGGTACACTCATTTGAAATATGTGGGTTTTGATCCCTTCCTACAAGGTAGGGTACGTAGGAATCCTTCCTGATGTTCGACCCCAAACACTAGTAAACTCATTAGAACTACGTGGTTTTTATCCCTATCTCCTAGACAGGGTACGTTGGAAGACTCTTTGAGGTTAAACACCAAACATTGGTAACCCTATTCTAACTATGTAGGTTTTGATCCCTGTCTCCTAGATGGTGTATGTAAGAAGCCTCCTGGAGGTTTAACCCCAAACATTGGTAAATCAATTCAAACTACATGGGTTTTTATCCATGTCTCCTAGATAGGGTAAGTAGGAATCCTCCCTAAGGTTCAACCCCAAACACTAGTAAACTTTGGTGTCCCCTATGTTGGGACCCACATCCTTAGTCCATCCCTTAGCAATTTTAGACCAACTCTCGGGCCGCTAACCATGCATAACCCCCAGCATGTTGTCAGTTCATTGTCCTTTGTGTACACCCTGATTCCATGACCCATCAAAAACTATGTGGACTTTGATTCCCTACCATGGGGATACGTAGGAAGCCTCTATGAGGTTCAATCCCATCACTCATATCTCATCCTGGTCCCTCCCTTGATCCTTTGTGTTTTGGGAAGTTCATGCCCTAACCCAGAGGTTCTAGTTCTTTCAGGTCTCATCCATGCGTTCATTCTCATGGTCCACCCCCTCAGGTTTCCCATCACCCTACTGAACTATGTGGTCTTTGATTCCCCACCATGGGGATACATAAGAATCATCCTTGGGTTTCAATACCAACATCACATTAATATTCACATTAATTCCATCCCATTCCTCCTATCCTCTTCCTCCAATCATCCATTATCCATCATGATTCCTACCCAGGCTGCCACATCCCGGTAGGATCACGACATTTCACTAGGAATATAATCTTCCATAATCCTCAGACAATCCATAACCATAAAACCAATATTATCCCTCTTGTGATGGGATGGTATCTATGTATATACCTCAGCATGTCTTTGGGTCATTTTCCTTTGTGTACACCTGATTATATGTCTCTCCCTCTCAAACTATGTGAGTTTTGATACCTTTCTTCCATATAGGGTATATAGAAAAAATCCATGAGGTTCAATCCCAACTAATGTTAAACCTTGGTGTATACTTTTTTGGGTTCACATTCCCTTATCTACCCTCAGTGGTGTCCAGATTAGCCTTCACGGTGTGATATCTTCCCTCTATGGGACACAGCACCTCAGATCCATCCTCATTGGGAATTCTAATCCATCCATCTAGTAAACCTTCTAGGTTCTCCCTCCTAGGGATGTACCAATATGATCTGTCTCCATGGGATGTTATAATCACTCTCATTCCATCCCCTCAAGATGTTAAACTCGCAACTTACCTTGTATTAAACATGTGATGCCTTAGGAAAACCTCGGAAGACACACCTTTGGAATAACCATCTCTGCAAGGCATTAAACTCGTGTAATACCCTATGTTAAACATGGTAAACTGAGGAAAATATCAAAGAAATGAATCTGGTATAAGATACCCTACGACTGATATGATATTCCTTGAGTTCTACACCCTTGAGATTCCCTCTAATGAGGAATAATACAGGTTCCCCAATGTCCATGCATCCAGAGGTGCCCCAAAATTACTATTAGAAAGATATCCAGAAGCAAAGCTTCTGACCAATTATTATTAAAAAGTAACATAAGAGTGGCGAAAGGGGTCAAACAAATAGAATTTCCCTCAATCAAAAGACTAATAATCATAATATGACATATAATCATAATATGACATGTCATTTCTGTAATCAGAGTCTCCAGAAGACTCCCACTCATATTGAGACTTCTCCTAGTTTAACATCTTAAGAAGATTTGTATTCATCTTTCTTGGCACCTTTGAAGATGATCTAGTTGACACAATATTTGGGAGATGTGAAAAAACCTTGAGAGGTCTCCTCTTTGGTGGAACAGAGGTAAAATCTTCACCATCAGTCATCCTTGCCTCTCCACTTAAGACAACATCCTTGAAGAATATAGGTCGAATGTTTCCTAGAGCAGGGGTTCTGTTGTTTTCCCTTTCATCATCAGAGACATTCCCCCATTTTACAGAAACATTAGAAGACTGCAAGAGCTTCTGAATTTCCTGGTGACAATCAGCGTGTTGCGATGTATCAATTTGATTAGAGACATCAACCAAGGAAGGAACAGTAATTACTTCCTCTGTTAAGGTGACCTCCTTAACCAAATAATCTTGAATATTAGAAGGGCCTCTATGATCTCTTTTAGGGGACACATCAGTCATCAACTCTTTGCCTTTCAAAAGAGAGAGTTGAGAGTCAGGCTTCCCCAAAAGTAACCCAACAGCCACACTAGAAGCTGGTTCTTTGGGGGGGTCACAGTTCTTATTATCAGGTTTTGACAAAGTTGATTCTTTCACATTTAGATTTCTTCAACAAAGGGTGGTAGGATGACCTTTCATCCAACACTTCTCACAAGAAACTTTTTTATGGCATAGCTCCATAGAGTGTCTAACAGCCATACATTCATAGCAGAAGAGGGGCTTTTTCATATTCAACATCAATTTGAATGTTATCAGATGAAGTAGATAGGGTTAACTTGTCAATAAGTGTGGATATAAGATCAACCTCCACCAGAATCCTAGCGAAGTTCCCAAATCGAACATCCTCAATCTACTTATCAAGACGAATATGAGTCCCAATTGCCATGCCAATGTCATGCAGAATCTTCGGATGCCAAAGGACCTAGTTAAGACCATGAAGTCGAATCCAAACCTGATAAAAATCATTTATTACATGAGAGACATTGAAATCTAACGACCATTCATGTAAATTAATCCAACCAGGTTTCAGAGATAATGAACCAATACTCCATGCACGAAACTTCAAGTCATCTGATGGAAAAAGGCAGTGAAAAAAACCACGACCAAGAGGCCCACATTTCCAATTTGAAAAACCCCACAGCATCGATGTTCTTCAGAACAAGTCATCGATGTTCAACGGTTTTGCACCTTTGGGCAATACAATGCACGCAATCAATGAATTTTTTCCCATTTCAAATCTCTGATCAAGCGTTGTAGGATTGGCCTCAACATGTGCAGATGAACCATTACGAAGAATTCTTCCTCGGTGTGAATCCTTCAGTAAGGAACCATCCAACTTCGGCCCAGCAAGTCTATCTTTCATCACATACACAAAGGATCGGACTCCAGGAAGGGGAGATATAGTTGAATCTATCCGCGTAACCCGCAAGGATTCCGCAATCCCGAACTCAAAAGAGGATCTATTCCATGTCACATCAAAACCCGCTTGTCCAGAAGAGATCCGCATGAAATATGAATCCTTCATGGAACTCTATATCCTTGCACCTACCACGCTAGACTATTGAATCCCAGATCTAGTTACCGGATTTGTTGCAGAGATAAATCTGACCTTGTTGTCCATGTTCACGGCGACCGATGGACCGCAGCGACGAACGGAGATTCGCAAATCGACCTCCTTCGCTGGAGTCACCTTAACGCCGGGATGCGCCTTTGCGGGAGAGTCTGATGTAGCATCTCTAGAAGGAGGGAGGATATTAAATCCAAAAAAAATGGTGGATTTCCATCGCACTGAAACCCTATTTTTAGCCATCGTGAAAAGGAGCCGCTCACTCCGCCCGCTCCGCCATGCCCCGACATTCCTGTTGTTAACATCTACTCTGATCGAAAGTTGTTTCCATGTTAACACCCCCTGTACCATCTTGGAGGAATCAGTGTAATTAACTAATGTCCAAAAATATATGGCATTGGGATTAGATTCATGGACAACGTATTAATATTTAAGGGAAACACGGACTAGGAGACGAATTCCAAAGAGGAATCCATGGAAGGAGAGACTAACATCCCATCATATTGTTTCGATCAAGGATAAAATTTCCCTGAATAAGTTACGGTTGCCACCCACCTTGGGAAAGAGAGAATGTGGGGTAATAGCCAGAATGTCCCCATCGACAGATGTGTGCCCCGACAGAAAGCATCAAAAACAGACATACTTCATGCATGCAGGTATGGAAAAGGGAAAGCATCCTGATATAGAAAATTTATTTTCTATACTAGTATGGATTATGGAAGTAGAGGACTGATCATATGCTTATGATTCTATTGGATATAGATTTTGATATTTTGTCTATTTTTATAGCATTTTTATATGTCTACATTTTTGTATCCTATGTATTATCCAATTTTGTATATAATGAAATGATCATCATTTTTTATATGATAATGGATACAATTATAGTTTTGGCTTATGTCAGTTATTTATTTACCATGATGTTTATTATATTTGTTTCCAATACTTATTCTTTTATTACACAATTGTGTTGAACTCTGAACAAGAGGGTACATTCTCCCCCACCATATCATTACTAAAAATCACTGCTAGTCTGTATCCTCTATTGTATGGGGAGGCGCACTTGAGGCCGGATATATCTCAGACTCAATTACTAATTAGTGAACCATCCTTGGGGTCTTACAAGTGGTATTAGATTCTTTTTCCTTTTTATTGTAATTTTTAGTTGGTATAAAGGAGATTGTGAAGGTATCAACACTTGGTAAATAGATTTGTTTAGGTCTATCCAACCCACATAAGAGAGAATGATAAAGTTCCTAGGTATGGGGAATATTTTTATGATATTCATAATTACATTTTATTATTACTTCACCTTGAAAGATTGATGTATTTCCACTACTGCTGATTTAAAAAATTTACCTCTTAGCCAATTATGGAAAGGGATGAGGTGTGTTGATTCTTAATTTTAGGAAAATATAGATTCACATTCCATGTATATGTCATTCCATGTATAGTTTATTATCCATTTCCTAATGAATTAAAATATCTATACCTTCTTAGGTGAATATTTAGCTTCTTTTCTTATATATCAAGGTTTTGGGATTTTGTGCCTTGTTTAAGTGTATACCCTACTTGGTTGATTATTTACATGTTTATTTTTATTCATTACTATGTGATAGCTACATTATTATAATTATAATATATGATTGGTTTTTAAAGATCATGCATCAACATAAATGGATTTTTCCCATGTAGCTTGATGGTGGCACCATAATTAACCAATTTTGATATGTTTGAGAAATGGACCATTAGTTTCATGGGTTAAAATATTATTGGTTGAAAATAAATTGGTCCCAAATACAATTTATTACGAGTATCATCCCTTATAAATTGAAAATGGTGACCCATATAATCAAACCATATTATATTAACTAGTTTTATTTTATGACTGAAGGAAAAAACTTAGTTATAGTTACATGAATTCTAATTATAACACATAAAGGAATATACCATTATAATTTGGGAATGGTAAATCATCTAAATAGGCCATTTTGTAAATATAAATTTTTTTAAAATCATACTCATAAAATGATTTAGTTTGTTTTGGATCTTATACTTGACTCGGCCTAAGTAGGTTGATCATGGTGTTTTATGCTTATGAGATAAACTAGATTCGACCAAAATAGGTATGTATTGACATGATATTCTTATATGATAAACCCAATAAGGGTGTAATTGATATTTAATAAATAAATTTTTATTGGGTTTCACTTTAATATACCCAGGTTGGAATGACAGAACCCTTGTAAGTCACCCAAATCTTTATATTTCATGGTACTTAACCCAATTGGGGTATTCTTCTGATAAATGGGGATAGTTTTTTATGTTTTAGTATCCACTTAAGTGATATTGAATATAAATTTATGGAGGTGTCTTACTGAACCCATTCCCTCTAATCGATTAAAGACATTTGATATGCTTTTGAGCTATATAAATTTGATGTGTCAGTTAATTAAAATTTCAATTACAAACTAAGGATTGTTTTCCTCTATAGATTTGAATTGAAATTTTATCTAACTGAGCCAAGTTTTAAAAACTTATAGATAAATGAAATGTTATAAAAGTAAATTATGTGATAATATTCCTATAGTGTTATGAGATAGCAATCAAATAAAGATCTTAGTACAATTTTCATTGATAACTGGTACTTTATATCCTTTATGCATGTGCTTATTTAAATGTTGTAATAAAGGAGAATTGATTAAGTACCATAAAATAAAACCTCTAGCGGTGTTATTGCATGAACCCTCCTATATAGGTTAGTTCTTAATTTCCTTGAAAGATACCCTAAATGAGAATGGGGATACTTCCCATAGGTTTTAGTGGAAAACTCATATCTCATTTAACCTAAAGGATAGGCAATAGAGCCTAGTTAATTTTAGGAATATCTCTATTTTTTATAGTTGATTCATTAATATAAAAGGATGGTTTATCTAGTAATGAAACCCACCTTGAAAATGGAAGGATGGTATACTTTTGATCCAATATCCTGGGCATTCTAGGTTTCATATATTGATCGTTTGAATCATGTATGACTCTAAGATATGAAATAAAACCCTGGGAGGAGGGTGGTTGTCTGGTAAGTTGGACCTCAAGGGGTTATTACTATATATAGATTCTAGGTGAGGGTCAAGTCTATACTCTATTAACATTAACATTGTGACCCTCCGGGGATCTATTCCTTATGAGGATACTCCGAGAGGATCAAGGACCTATAACTAAATGCATTGAGGGAGGTGTCATTATATTTATATTGATAATATTTAACCACGTAAGTTAATAAATAATTAAATTTATTTAATCTTTACCCATTTAAAGAGAGTTTATATGCATGTTAGATGTTGTGGAATAAAGGCCACTAAATGGTTTCGGTTCTCAGTGAGAAACCTTAGTGCCAGGTGGACAGACCTAGTGAACCTGATTGTGCTTGATCAGTAGAGTCAATTGGAAGACCTGGAGACCCCAAGTTGTCACTCATAACCTAGTATGTTAGGAGTGTTTAATTTCATTATAGACAACCTTTAAAGAGGTTTTTATAGGTTTACAATTATCTTAAGGTAAATTATCATGGTATTATGATCATTTCTAGATTGATGCATGAAGGTTATCAGGATTTTGAGATATATGCATTGTGATTTTGTTAATTATCAAGAAATATCCTAGGGTTATTGGATATCGAGAGTGGATTTTATGGTGAGGACTATTCAGGTAAATGTACCAAATGACTAGTGGTTGTATGGTTAACACATAATTTTTTGAAATGAGGTCGTGAGTCGAGCAGTCATTTGATTAGTCATGGAATAAGAAGGTTCCTGATTTTAAAGAGGAGTTCCGAGGAAAATCATGATGTGTTAAAAACATACATGTCATGTAGCATGATCATTATAAACTTTTTTATGGATGACTCATGGGAGTTTGAGTTTGTTCCATTGTCTCCTCACTGACTCTACCGCCTTCATAGGCCACGCTGGGGGAATCCTCCCCCCGACTCCATCTCCTCCTTGCTGACTCCACCGCCTTCAAAGGCTACATCAGGGGCATCACCCCCCCCCCCCATATCTATCGGCTCCTCGCTGACCCCATCACCTTCACAGGCCTTATTGGGGGAATTATCCACTGACTCCATTATTTCCTTTCCGACCCCTCCGCCTTCATAGTCAATGCAGGGGTCATCTTCCCTCGACTCCATCGCCTCCTGGATGACCCATCTACCTTTAGATGCTACACAGGGGGGAATCCTCCCCTCGACTCCATCAGCTCCTCACTAACTCTACCGCCTTCAAAGGACGCACAGGGGGCATCTTCCCCCCGACTCTATCATCTCCTCACTGACTCTGCCACCTTCATAGGCTGCACAGGGGACATCCTCCCCCCGACTCCATCGGCTCCTCACTGACTCTTCCGACTTCACAGGCCTTATTGGGGACATCCTATACCTGACTCCATCGGCTCCTTACTGACTCTACCACATTCACAGGCTATTCATGGGGGCATCCTCCCCCTGAATCCATCATCTCCTATCCGACTTCTCCACCTTCACTGTCTAAGCAGGGGGAATCCTCCCTCCGACTCCATTGTCTCATCACCAACTATGCTACCTTCACAGGCCGTGCAGGGGGCATCCTCCACCCAACTCCATCATATCCTTGCGGATTCTGCCACCTTCATAGGCCTCATAGGGGGCATCCTCTCACTGACTCCATCGACTCCCTTCCAACTCTACCGCCTTCACAGGCCACGAAGGGGGCATCCTCCCCCTGAATCCATTAGCTTCTCACCAACTATGTCGCCTTCATAGTCCGTGCAGGGGGAATCGTCCACACAACTCCATCGTCTCCTCACAGACTTTACCTCCTTCACAGGCCACACAGGGGGTATCATCCCACCAACTCCATCATATCCTCACCAACTCTACCACCTTCACAGGTTGTGTAGGGTGAATCCTCCCCCAACTCCATCGGTACCTCGCCAACTCTGCCGCCATCACAGGTTACGTAGGGGGCATCCTCCCCCCGAATCAATTGGCTTCTTACAGACTCTACCACCTTTACAAGCCATGCAGGGGGCATTATCCACCAGACTCCATCGTCTCATCTCTGACTTCTCCAGCTTCACATGCCCCACTGGGGGCATCCTCCCCCCCCCCCTGCCTCCATCGGCTCCTCACCGAATCCACCATCTTCACAGGCCGCACAGGGGGCAACCTCTCTCAGGCTCTATCATATCCTCACTGACTCTTCCACCTTTACAGGTTGTGCCAGGAAAATCCTCCCACTGACTCCATCAACTCCTCACTGACCTCTCCACCTTCACAAGCCGCATCGGGGGCATCCGCACCCGGCTCCATCAGCTCCTCACCAACCCCGCCACCTTCATTGGCCATGTAGGGGTCATCTGCCCCCGACTCCATTGGATCCTTCCCAACCTTAACACCTTAAGAGGCCGTGTAGGGGGAATCCTCCCCCTGACTCCATCGGCTCCTCAACAAATCTTCCACCTTCATAGGCTGTGTAGGGGGAATCTTCTCCCCTAATCCATCAGCTCCTCGCTGAACCTTCTGCCCTCACAGGCTATGCATGGGCCGTCCTCCCCCAGACTCCATTGGCTCCTTGTTGACTTCACCGCCTTCACTGGCCTCATAGGGAGAATCTCTCCTGACTCCATCATCTCCTCACTGACTCTACCACCATCATCATGCCACGTAGGGGGGATCCTCCATCCGACTCCATTGAATCCTCACTGACTTTGTCGCCTTCTTAGGTCGCACAGGGGGAATCCCCCCTGACTCTATCAGCTCATCGTCAATGCCTCCACCTTCACAGGACACGCCAGGGGAATCCACACCCCCCCCCCCAACTCCATCGGCTCTTCACCAACCACATATCTTTCACAAGCCGCATCGAGACCATTCTCCCTCGACTCCATCGGATCCTTTTCGGCCCTGCTCCCTTCATAGGACACGCAGGGGTCATCCACCCCTAACCCCATTGGAACCTCTCCAACCTCGCCGCCTTTAGAGGCCATGTAGGGGGAATCCTTCCCTAAACTCCATAAGCTTTTCACCATCATCATAGGCCACACAGGGGGAATCTACCCCCAACTCCATCAGCTCCTCGCAGACTCTGCCGCCCTCACAGGCCGCACAGGGTCCATCCTCTCCCCAAATCCACTGGCTTCTGGTCGACTTTTCCACCTTCACAGGACACGCAGTGGGCATCCTCCCCATGACTCCATGCGCTCCTCATCGACTCCTCCCCCTTCATTCGGTCACGCATGGGGAATCCTCCCCCTGACTCCACTGATCCTCGTCGTCATTGCTACCTCACAAGCCGCGGGCATCCACCCCCTACTCAATAGGCTCCTCACCGACCCCACCGCCTTCACAGGCCACGCCAGGGTCATCCTCCCCCCAACTCCATTAGATCCTCAACAACTCTTCTGCCTACATAGGTCGTGCTAGGGGAATCATCCTCCCAACTACATCATCTCCTCACTGACCCTGCCACCTTCACAGGTCGTGTTGGGGGCATCCACCCCTAACTCAATCAGATCATCGTTGGCCCATCTGCCTTCATAGGTCACACAAGGTCCATCCACCCTTGACTCCATTATCTCCTTTCCAACCCCACCTCTTTCAGAGTCCGCACAAGGGGAATCCTCTCCCCAACTTCATCGTCTCCTCACCGACTCTTCTAGCTTCACAGGCTGTATAGTGGGCATCTTCCCCTCAACTTCATTGGATCATTTTCGACTCTTCCACCCTTAGAGGATACATAGGGGTATCCTACCCCTGGATCCATTGGCTCCTTGCTGACTCATCCACCTTCACAAGCCACTCAGGGGGAATTCTCCCCCCGACACCATTGGCTTATCGATGACTTTTCTACCTTCATAAGCTACACTGAGGGCATCCTCCCCCAAACTCCATTGGCTCCTCACCGACTCTGTCACCTTCATCAGGCCGAACAGAGGGAATCTGCCTCTAGACTCCATTGACTACTCACCGACTGTGCTTCCTTCATCAGGCCATGTAGGGGGCATCTTACCCCCGACTCCATTGGATTCTCACTGACACTGCCACATTCATAGGCCGTGCATGGGGCATCCTCCCCCCAAATCCATCAGTTTCTTTCCGACACCACTTCCTTTACAGGCCATTCTAGGGGAATCTGCCCCACAACTCCATCGCGTCCTCATCGACCCCGCTGCCTTCACAGGCCATGCTGGTGGCATCATCCCCCGACTCTATTGGCTCCTCACTGACTTCACCACCTTAATAGGGCTCGTCGAGGGCATCTTCCCCTCGACTCCATAAACTCCTCACTGACTCCTCCATCTTCATTGGCCGCATCGGGGGCAACCACCCCTGACTCCATTGGTTCCACGCCGACTCTGCTGCCTTCATATGTTGCACTGGGGGTATCTGCACCCCGACACCATCGGCTCATCACTGACTCCACTGCCTTCATCAGGCTGTGCAGGGGGCATCCTATCCCAGACTCCATTATCTCCCCTCTGAATATTCTACTACATAGGTTGCATAGGGGGAATCCCCCCTGACTCCATCTTCTCCTCACAAACTATGATGCCTTCACAGATCACGCAGGGGTATCCTTCCCTCAACTCCATCAGCTTCTCACCGACTCCACTGCCTTTAGAGTCCAAAAAGGGCGCATCCTCCCCCTAAATCCATTATCTCCTCACTGACTCTGCCTCCATCATAGGGTGTGTAGGGGGAAACAACCCCCAAACTAATGAAAAATTAGCAATAGAACCAGATTCCACTACGGTGGTCCTCTCTGCACCGCTATCATCAGGCACATGAGTCTTTCCCATCGTCATCAGCAGTTGTTGCAGAAGTTCTCCCCACTCCGTTATCATCAGGAATAAGAATCTGCCTCATTGCCATCAGCAGACATTGTGGAAGTCCTCCACACATCGCTATCATCAGACATAGGAGTCCTCCTCATCGCCATCATCATCCATTACAGAGTTTCTCTGTGTACTGTTACTATTCAGCATAGAGGTCCTCCCCATTACTGACAACAATCAGCATAGAGGTGCTCCCCATGCATCTACAAAAGCCATCACGGAGGCCCTACCCATGTCAAATTCATTCCTTTCTATGAATAACCAATACTGGGTGTAGTTCGATCATATCCCTGGTCCATTTTCACTACATTATGAGATGTATTTCTAGGATTCCATGCCTTCCAGGCTCCTTCTCCCCATCATACCGATGCTCCAGGCTTCCACGCCTTCCGAGCTCCATCTCTCCATTGTACAGATGTTACAGGCTTCCACGCCTTCTAGGATCCTTCACTCGATCATACCGGCATTCCAGGATTCCACGCCTTATAGGATCCTTCACCCCATCATACTAACAATACAAGCTTCCATGCCTTCCGAACTCCATCTCCCCATTGTACAGGCTCTATGAGCTTCCAAGACTTTTGGGATCCTTTTCCACATCATTCCAACATTCTTGGATTCTAAACCTTATGGGATTCTTCGCCCCATCATACTGATTTCCTAGGCTTCCATTCCTTTTGGGCTTTTTCGCCCTGTCATACCGACGCTCCCGGCTTCCATGCCTTTGGGGCTCTTTCGTCCCATCATACCGACATTCTAGGCTTCCACACCTTCCGGGCTTCATTGCCTCATCGTGCCGATGTTCTAGGATTCCACACCTTCCAGGATCCTTCACTCGTTGTACTGACATTCCAAGATTCCATGCCTTTTGGGATCCTTCACCTCATCCAACCGATGTTTCAGGATTCCACACCTTCTAGGATCCTTCACCCCATCGTACCAACATTCCAGGCTTCCATGCTTTCTGGGATCCTTCACCCAGTCGTACCGATGTTCTGGGATTCCATGCCTTCTAGTATTCTTTGTCTTGTCATACCGACATTCCAGGCTTCCATGCCTCTCTGGATCCTTTGCCCCATCGTACTGACATTCCAGGATTCCACGCCTTTAGGGCTCCTTCTCCCAATCGTACTGACGTTCCAAGATTCTGTGCCTTTCGGGATCCTTCTCCTTATTGTACTGACATTCCAGGCTTCCACGCCTTATGGGATCCTTTTCCCCATCATACCGACATTACAGGATTTTACACCGTCTAGGATCCATCGCCCTATCGTACCAACGTTCCAAGCTTCCACGCCCTCCCAGATTCATCATTAAATCATATTTATAACCTATGATTCCATGACATCTAAGCTTCACACCCCTTTATACTAACAATTCTTGTTTCCTTGCCATTTGTATTTTGTCTCCCTGTCAGACTGAGGGAATTATATCAACCCTACCACCCTTGATACACTATGTGTCATCCCAACTCATGCGTTTAATCAATCACAGAGGTCCTACCTACGACTTCAACAACATATTCAGTAATGTTCACCATGAGGTAGCCCAACTCACGCATGGAGAACATCCATGCTTATGTTGGGGGCATTTTAGGGTAATCCTATGGTATGGATTCCCCCCTCATACTCAAGGATACTAAACTATCAAAATGGGTTAGATATGGCCATCCCTATTCCAACACAATCCTAGTGGAAACATGTCCCATTTTCATGATGTTAAACTATGAAACAACCATGTCCTAGTGTCATGATGTTAAACTGCGTGACAACCATCATCTTGGTCACATGGTGTTAAACTTTGGGACAACTTCTTGGTCACATGACGTTAAATTGTACAACATTTTGGTCAAATATAGGTGACCAAAAACCATAGCAACCATGGTCAAATATATGTGACCTTAAACACTAGACATCACTCATCCCAGCTACATGATGTTAAACTACACACCAGGTCTGAACTCTATGACCTTAAACTAAGAACATTTATTCCAAGAAATAAGACCTTAAACTATTTTCAACACCATGGTCTGTTACTATAATTCCATCAGTGTATTCCCACTGGCATTCTCAAATGCACTATGGCATAGAACCTTGAGTGTTGGACTCCAAATGGACATACATTTAATCCAATTCCATGATTTGCATTGTTCTTCTATTTGGATCCACATCATCTTCACATATGAAGGTACCCCCATGATGGAATGGTCTCATGACACTTTGGCTCACCTACCATCACGGTACAACACCCTGGAAGGCATCAGACAACATTTTGATACAGATCCCATGTTTCGAACATGGTCATCAGTTCACCCTCATTTTTCTGTCCTCATTCCAAGTAACATTATATGGATGATGTGTTTCGAACATGGTCAATAGTTATCCTCCATCATTACACCACCATCATTGTGATCTAGATATAGGATTTTGTTACTCACATCTTTCCATCTCCTTATGTTTAGGTGTAACTTCAACACCCTTAGTGTTACCCTTCCGTGCTTCTTTGCACGTTGAGTGAGCGGGCCAATACCGCTGGAATATACCTAGTTTGACATTTCCATTCCCCTTTTTGTTTGCTTTCATGCATTAATAAAATACCATCATTTCTCTTTGTTTCCCACACTGAGCATGAGTCGCGTTGGATTCATAGTTTTTTTAGGATGTGTAATGATATGGTTGAAAGACACATACATCTTCGTCCTACATGATGTTAAACTGCATTATCTTTCTACATGAAATTTAAATGCTCATCTTCATCCCACATGACGTTAAACTTCATTATCATCCTACATGACTTTAAATTTATCATCTTCATCCTACATGACATTAAACTGCATTATCATCCTACATGACATTAAACTTCTCATCTTCACCCAGCATGATGTTAAACTGCATTATCATTATGCATGACATTAAATTGATCATCTTCATCCCGCATGATATTAAACTACATTATCTTCCTACATAACATTAAACTGGTCATATTTTTCATGCATAACGTTAAACTGCATTATCATCCTGCATGTCTTTAAACTGCTCATCTTTGTCTTGCATGACTTTAAACTGCATTATCATCCTACATGACTTTAAACTGCTCATCTTCATCCATCAAGGCGTTAAATTTCATTATCATCCTTCATGACTTTAAACTACTCATCTTAGTCTGTCATGATGTTAAACTGCTCATTATCATCCTTCATGACATTAAAATGATCATCTTCATCCTTCATGATGTTAAACTGATCATTATCGTCCTGCAATAATTTCAACTGCTCATCATCATCCTTCATGATGTTAAACTACATTATCATCCCACATTACTTTAAACTGTTCATCTTCATCTTGCATGACATTAAACTTCATTATCATTTTCCATGACTTTAAACTGCTCATCTTCGCCCTGCATGACATTAAACTTCTTTAAAGTCCCATGTGGCTTTAAACTATCCCGTATTTACCACATGATGTTAAACTGTGTGATCCATCCAGGTTGAATAACGTAAGACTACCCATCACTCGTCCTGCATGACATTAAACTAAATTACTATTCTTGAAGACGTTAAACCAATGCACTCATCCCGAATGATAATAAACTAAAAAATGGTCTAAGCTATATGACCTTAAACTAAGATCTCCCCTCATCCTTATCGTATGATGTTAAACTAAAAATCACTTTCATAACTATTTTTGGCTTGATTTCCATCCTTATGGGATGAATTGGAACATCATGAATTCTCATATGTGGCCTAGAATCAGGTCCCTCGACCTTTCCAACCTCCTACCATAAGTTATCACTTATGATTGTGTGGTTTGGTATGGACTCTATGTACTCGTTCATGTCGGTCTATTGTGTCCATGCCACACATATCCCTTTGAGACACCCCTCCTTCATCCAACGTCCTTACCACAAGACTTTAGTCTACTTGTTCACCACCATGCTTCATGCATCCTACCATTTTTTCCATATTTCACATCCAAAAGGACCCCCTAGTGGCTTGGTTTCATGCCACTTGGCTTGCCTACTGTTTTGGGTCAATGTCCTAGAGGATCTCAAATGAAAATTTGACACAAGTACCACATTGCGAATATGGCCAGTGGTCGACGCTCATTGTTTGTTCCTATTCCAGGTCACATGAGATAGTTACTGTGTTTAGAACATGGTCAAAATTTATCCACAATCGTTATTTCCACCCCATGGTCCCCTAGATGACAGGCGTGGTGATTCACTATTTATACCCTTCTATCCCACACACATGACATTAAAATTGGAATCTATGGTCCGAGCTCTTTGACCATAAACTAAGATCTACCACATCCTTGTTGCAGGACGTTAAACTGCATGGAATCTCTATAATGACATACTTCTTGATTCCCATCCTCATGGGATACTTAGTAATGCCCAAACATTTCATTTTTGGGCCTACCTAGGTTCATATATTCTTTCTCTTAGCCACTTCTCCTTTAGAAATATGAATTTTGTGGTGTATGTGGGATTATTTCCTCATTCACGTCGGGTTATTCACCACTCCATACACATTCCTCTTTGAGATTCTCATTCCCCACATCCTTTTCGTATGACGTTAAACAACATGGCCTTTTAGAAACTACATATCACTTGATTTCTATCCTCCTTGGATACATAGGAACACACTGACATTTCTTCTATGGGCCCAGCCCTATTTTTTATAAAACCATATCTTTCTTTATCCCCTATACCTTAGTTCTCTGGGGGTATGTGGTGTGGTGTGGGATTATGTCCTCATTCACGTCCGGTTTGTAACAGTCACACTATGTACCTCTCTCTTGAGAGATCCATATTCCCCTCTCCCCCACTCATCTCCTTAAGTTGTCAACTTTAAATTGGGCCCCTTAACCCTCTTTGGAAATTCACCAACATGACTAGATGCACTTTCATTTGGGACCTAGAGTGTTGGGTTCTTTATGAACATGTTTTCATCTATTTCCATGCTTCATATTTCCCTTTATTTGGGTTTTCATTATCTTTCACATCTTAAAGGACCCCTGAACGGCATGGATGCTAGGGCTCAATTCTTTACTACCATCTTGGGTCAACATACCTGAGGATTTTTAATGACAATTTGACACAAGTCCTATGTTCTAAATATTTTCAGTGATCGATGCTCATTTTTTTGTTCCCATTTCAGGTCACATGATATGGATTCTATGTTTTTAACACAATCAACAAATGTCCTCCATTGTTATGACACCCCCATTAAGCCTTAAATATTGGTTGAATGATTTACATCCCTTTTCACTCCATCAGGTTCAATAGGAATTTAGATGCTCTTGATGTTATCCCTCAATGTGCATTTGTGCATTAAGATGACAAATCGATAGCATATTCAAATCTATGTGTCATTTCCCCTTTCTTTGTATTCTACATGTTGCAAAGATATTCTATTCCCTTTTTTCCCACATTGATCATAACTAACAAGGGATTAGGGACTTGGTCAAGGTTTAAGACCACTTTGAAAATTTTACCTTCTACAGTCCGAGTTCTATGACCATAAACTAAGATCCACCTCATCCTTTTTTCATGACATTAAGATGCATGACATCTTGATAACTGTGTATGGATTGATTCCCATCCTCATGGGATATGTAAGAACACCTAGACATTTTTTCTTTGAGTCCATACCAAGGTCCTTTGACTTTTTTTTGACCCCCAGACATGAGTTTTCTCCTCTAGAATTGGTCACAATGTTGTCTGGACCTTGTCCTCATTCATATCAAGTATGCTTTATCACGCCACACACATTCCCTTTAAAACCTCATTCTTCAGTGGGTATCCAAGCCATAGGATGTTAAACTATACTTCTTGGTCCCACATGACTTTAAATTGTTGCATATTTTTTGCAAAATGTTAAAATACATGGGTTGGTCCTATCATACAACCCTAAACTATGACACTATCATCCTAGTCGCACGATGAAAAACGGTACCGCATTTTGGTTCCCTCACTTGAGGGGACATCATGTTTGGTATCATTAATTCACCATGCCATTTATCAAGGCTTAAATATGGATTTATTCCTATAGTGATGTCTGTATTCTCCTTCCTGGGTTTTTTTCTTCACAAAAAAACACATCCACCCTAAATAAAAAACAAGATCCATCAAATTCCTCTTCTTTTGGTGCATGGGATAGACCTGCATGCTAACATTTCACATGGCATTGGTAACCTACCATGCCATTTTCCAGAACTATGTGTGGCTTGATTCCCATCCTCATGGTATACATAGGAATTCCTAGACATTTTTTCTTCAGGTCCATCCCCAGGTATCTAAAATTATTCCCTATTTCTGGTCCCCTCGGCCCGAAATCTGTCAGAAGCATGTGGTGTGGTGAGGACCTATTGGGTCCTCATTCACATTAGGTTTTGTAACAACCAAACCATGTGTTTCCCTTATCTTATCCCATCCTGGTCTAAGTTCTGCGACCATAAAATAATATTTTCCTATAGAACTATGTATGTCTTGATTCTCATCCTCATGGGATACATTGGAACGCCCAGATGTTTATTCTTTGAGTCCATCCCTAGGAATTTGTCATATTATGGAAGGCCACTTTGGTACTCATCTATTCCTTGTTTTTATACTTCACCACACAGTGCACATTCCATTAAAACAAGTCCCCTATCAATGGTCCACTCTTTGACCTTAAACTAGGAGTTTGCATCCCCAAGACCCTTGTCTTGGGATAGAGATTCAACTCCCCCTACCTGACACGTCTCATTGGAATACTCAAATGTGTCGTGATATAGGGCCCAAATTGTTGGATTCCACATGGAAATTCCCTCTTTTTGTGTCCACACTTCATGATCACTTTATTTGGATATCCATCCTCTTTCATATCTTAAGGGAATCCCTTTATGACCTAGTCTCATTCTACATTGGCTCACCAACCATCTTGGTCCAACACCCCAGAAGACCTCGGATGACATTTTACGACAGGTCATGTGTTTCGAACAAGGTCAATAGTTGACCCTCATTTGTTTGTCACCATCCCTGGTAACGTGAAACAGATGATGTGTTTTTAACATGGTCAATAGTTATCCTCCATCATCGCACCACCATAATTTCAATCTAGATATCGGGAACCATGATTCACATCTTTCCACTTCCTTATGTTTAAGTGGAATTCCAACACACTCGTTTTTACGCCTCCATGCATCTATGTACGTTAAGTAGGTAGGTCAGTATTATTGGGAAATCATTCACCTAGTGCTCCATTGTACCTAATTTGTTCCTCTTTGTTCCAAGAAAATCCCATCACTACTCCTTGTTTCCTACACTGTGAATGACTCACATGAGATTAGTGGTTTTGGTAGGATTTTTACGGGTGAAGCCAAACCATGCATGCCTTTCATCCTGCATGATGTTAAATTGTAGTCTTGAAACTATGTATGGCTTGATTCCTATCCTCATGGGATATATAGGAATTCCCAGCCAAGATGTCTCAGGCCCAGCCCAGTTTTCACCTTCGGTCCCTTGACCTAAGGATTATCCCGAGAGTGTGTGGTGTGTCATGGACTACTTTAGTCCTCATCCACATCAAATTTATAATAGTCGCACTGCATACTCCCCCCTTTAAGATCTACCCTTTCACTCTTCATCCAATTGTATGATGTTAAACTACATGGGTCCTCCAGAACTACATATGTCTTGATTTCTATCCTCATGGGATATGTAGGAATTCTTGAGCACTTTCCCCCAGGTCCAGACCCACGTTACGCCACCTCTGGTATATGGTCTAAAGAATCCCATTGGGAAAACGTGGGGTTGTGTAGACTCTTACGTTCCCCATTCATGTTATAATATGTACCACACCGCACATTTCTTTTTTGTGTAGACAAGTCCTAAATGCATGACTTTAAACTACAGCCCTACCCTGTACAAGTTTAGGATTCCCCATGATACTTATGGGATGCGTCAGCTTCCTCACCAGAGAGTTTTTCTCCTACCAGTGTGAGTCTTTGACCATGTTGCATTCAAGAACTACATATGGATGGATTACTTACCTAGTATGATATGTAGTGACATCTATATTTCTAATTCCTAGATCTTTCCACATGCTTGTAAACCCTCTTATACGAACATCCTATCCTAATCCCACATTTTAGGTACCATTCATTGCCTCCTTCCTCACTGTATGATATTAAACGACGTGTCTATCATCCTCATCAGCATGACATAAGACTATGGGACACTCTTGGTTCTCACTAGAGAGATCCTTTCAGGAGATTAGTATGATCCCTAATCATGCTGATGCGCTCACCTGATGTGTTTTTATCATGGTGGAATAATTTCAAGAGTGTTGGACTCCATTCATACATCCCATCATTCCACCCACCATGCTTTACATGACCTTTATTTGGATCATCATACTCTTTCATGTCTAAAGGAACCCCCTAACAGTACGGATGCTCGACCTATGGCTCGCCTACTATCCTGGGCCAACGTTCCGGAAGACTATGGATGACACTTTGAGTCAGGCCTCATGTTTCGAGCATGGTCAGCAGTTGGCCCTCATTTTTTGTCCCTATTTTAGGATAACATAATAGAGATACTATGTTTCGAACATGGTAAATAGTTATCCTTCATTTCCATTCCATCCCTATAGTGTTATGAATTTTGGGTATCGTAATTCACACTTCTCATTTCCCTTTGTTTGGGTTGATTCCAACACCCCTGAAGTTATCCCTCTTATGCACCAGAACACATTGGAAGAAGAAATTCAGATTTTCAGAGATCCATGTTCTCCATTTGAAATCCAGCTCATTCAGAATTCTTCCAATGGTGATCGACATCCCATTATGATCCCCTCACATCTTCTACTATTTTTTACTCTCATATAGGTGGATGACCTTTTATTGTCCCTTGTTTCCTGCACTGATCATGGATCAGGTGGGCTTATAGATTTAGTATGTTTTTTTATCAATGTGATCGAGATATAATGGACCCAAAGGTAGGTGTTTTCCTTAGCTATTTCCTCAGAATGCGGTCCACCTCACCCTCCTCATCCTCATTGGACTCCATTCTTAGGGGGGGTTTGACATCAGAAAATGAATCTGAAAGATATTCCAAATGATTCCATAAATGATCCAAGAGTGTATTCCATTTATCAGGTTTCAATTTGACTTGTCGTATCACCTAAATTGAGTTTTGGATTATGAGTTATGTACATTTGAAGTTGGGATGGAAAAATGGTTCACAGAGCCCATACACAGAGCTCCCTACGCAATCGTGGAGCAGAGGAACTTGATCAGAGCTTCCACGAGTGTCACAATGGCCATGACAGAAACCTCTGTGAGACTGAGAAACTTGAATGGAGCCTCTACAAGTGTCTCGAAGGTCGTGACGGTAGCCTTCGTGACTCTGAGAAACTTGAAGGAACTTCCTATGGTTATGGAGAACAACTTCTTTCATAGCATCATTTTCTCTTCATAGAGAACATTTTTTGTATACAATGATATCTTCTAACCTCCATCGCCTATAAATAGCCATCTTACCCCCTTCATAAGGATGGTTAAGCTACCCCTTCGACGGACGATCTCCTATTTCGCAGTGCTCCCGAGCACCATGAAGTGATTCCCTTCATGAATTCCTCCTCTCTTTGCAAAGGCGGGATCTCCTTAGGGTTTCTCAAGGCTCCGCCAAGCCCCATACTCTGTGATACCCTGGGCTCTGTGAAGCCCCATTCTCTATGAGACCCAGAGCTATGTGATCCTGATGCTTCATGAGACCCTCAGCTCTGCGAGCCCCATGCTCCGTGAGACCCATAGATCTATGAGCCCCATACTTTTCAAGACCCTGAACTCCATGATACCCATGCTTCATGATACCCTGACCTCCATAAGCCCCATGCTCCATGAGACCCTCAGCTTCGTGAGACCTATGCTCTGTGAGACCCTGATCTCCGCGAAGTTACTTCTTGAAGCACAATCCTTCACGAAACTCCTACCTTTTCACCCACCAGTCCATACCATGGGGGATATTCCCCAGCACCCACCCCCCCCCCCCCCACACACACTCATGATCAGTACTGGTCTCTTCGCTATAGCCACTGACCCCCATGAAAAATGGAGAGTCGCACCGCAAACTTTTTAGTCCGGGACGTCGACATTTTCCATTGCGCCCTTATGCTTTCCCACCTTCCAACTATGGAATACCATGATTTGAGATGCTCCTCCACACTCCATGAAATACCTTGAGTCAATATATTACTCTTGGTCCCTTTCACATGCCATGGGTTGAGATTCTCATCTTCAATTCCTTGAGTACCTTTGAGTCAAACCATTCCTCTAGGAACTCTTCCAAATCCAATCACATGAATCTTATTCTAGGTTGAACCAGAAAGGGGTGCTTTTGTGTAAGTCTCAACACCAACCATTTCTAGGTTCCTTATGCCTAACTATCCTCTCTACATGACTTTAAACTGTATTACACCCTATATGAAAAACATATGATGCCTCTTGTTCCAGATAAGATTTTCCTTATGCGCCAAGAATAAGATTCCCATAGTTGTCTCTACATGACTTTAAACTGTAGTACACCCTATATGAAAAACATAGGATGCCTCTTGTTCTGAATAAGATATTCCTTATGTGCCAAGTATAAGATTTCAAAAGTCCTCTCTATATGACTATAAATTGTAGTATACCCTATATGACAAACATAGTATGCCTCTTGCTCCAAAAAAGAGATGCTTTATGTGCCAAGCATAAGATTCCAATAGTCATATCTATGTGAATTTAAACTGTAGTACACCTTATATGAAAAATATAGGATGCCTTTTGTTCTGAATAAGATATTCCTTATGCACCAAGAATGAGATTCCTAGTCCTCACTACATGACTTTAAATGGTATCATGTCATATCATTCAAACATAAGATTCCTCTTGTTTCAAATAAGAGATACCTTATGTGACAAGAATAAGTTTCCTCAGAACATGATTATAGTGGAATAATTTCAAGATATTTGGAATCCATTCGATCTTTCCATCACTCAACCTCATACTCCATGTTTCCTTCATTCGAATCTTCATCCTATTCCATGTTTGAAGGGACCCCCTAACAGCTTGATCTCATGCATCTTCAGCTCACCTAACATTCAGGGCCAATACCCCAAATTAATTTTGATGACTCTTTGAGTTTGGCCTCATGTTTCAAATAATTTCAATGGTTGTTCATCGTTTGTTTGTTTCCATCTCAGGCTAACACGATGTGCATGCTATTATTCAAATTTTGTCAGCAGTTATCTCCCTTCGTCATGCCTCCCCCAATGTGTTCTGAATTTTGGTTATGTGATTCACAATATTCATCTCCCTTTGCTCAGAATGATTCCAAGGCCATTGGAATTATCCCTCTTGTGCACTAGTTCATAGTTGTTGGCCCCAATTATATGCCTCAACCCACCAGTGAGTTGGGATGCCCTCATGGCCAGACATGAGGAATACATTATGGGAAGCTTCCATGCGTAAGCCCCATCCACCTTTGTCACTCCTTAGTGTCACTCGGGCATCTTCCATGCATAATCCCCTTCCATCATTGCCACTTATTAGTGGAACCTAGGATGATTCCATGCATAATACCCATTCACCTTTTCCCCAAGATCATCAGGTCTATTTTTTCCCTTGTATCTCACACTAAGCATGAATCACGTGATCTTAGAGTAAATAGTGACCATGATATCCTCTTTGGGCCACCTTAGTGTGTAAGAACCATTACCTAATTCCAAACTACATGGAATTTTATCTTTTCCCTCTCCATGAAAGGTACGTAGGAAGCCTCCCTAAGGTACAAGCCCATCACCCATCAGCCCCCGCCAAATCATGTTGGTTCACCCTCGTCCTGCATGATATCAAATTGTATGCCCCTTTTCATCCCACACGACGTTAAAATGTATATATTCGAACTACGTGGGTTTTGATCCCTATCTCCTAGACAAGGTATGTAGGAATACTCTTTGAGGTTCAACCCAAAATACTGGTAAAATCATTCAAACTACATGGTTTTTGATCCCTGTCTCCTAGGCAGGGTACATAGGAATCCTCCCTGAGGTTCAACCCTAAACACTGGAAAACTCATTTGAACTGGGTGGGTTTTCCTCCCTATCTCCTAGACAAGGTACGTAGGAATCCTCCTTAGGGTTCAACCCAAAACACTGGTAAACCTATTCAAACTACATGGGTTTTGATCCCTTTATCCTAGATAGGGTACATAGGAATCCTCCCTGAGGTTCAACCCCAAACACTGGTAAACCTTTTTGAACTACGTTGGTTTTTATCCTTGTCTACTAGATAGGGTATGTAGAAATCCTCCCTGAGGTTCAACCCCAAACACTAGTAAACTTTGTTGTCCCCTTTGTTGGGACCCACATCCTTGGTCCATCCCTTAGCAGTGTCAGACCAAATCTCGGGCCTCTAACCACACATAACCAGCATCATGTCATCGGGTTTCTATCCTTTTCATACACCTCGATTCCATGCCATATTCTAAACTATGTGGACTTTGACTGCCTTGCATGAGGATATTTAGGAATCCTCCATGAGGTTCAGTCCCATCACTCATATCTCATCTTGGTCTCTCCCTTGAGCCTTTGTGTTTCGGGAAGGTCATGCCCCAACTTGGAGGTTCTACTCCCTTCGGGCCCCATCCATGCATCCATTCTCACGGTCTTCCTCCTCACGTGTCCCATCAGCCTACTGAACTATGTGGACTTTGATTCCCTATCACAGGTATATGTAGGAATCCTCCTGGAGGTTCAATCCCAACATCACAATTATCTTCACATTGGATCCATCCCATTCCTTCCATCTACTTCATCCAGTCATCCATCATCCATCTTGATTCCTACCTGGGCCACCACATCCTGATAAGATCATGAAATTTCCCCAGGAAGCTAATTATGCATAATCCTCATACAATTCACAACCATCCAACCAATAGTGTCCCTTTTTCAATGGGACACTATCCATGCATAATCCCCATCATGTCTTCAGGTCGTTTTCCTTTGTGTACACCCTGATTCCATGTCTCGCCCTCTCAAACTATGTGGGTTTTGATCCCTTTATTCTATAAATGGTACATAGGAAACCTCCCTGAGGTTCAATCCCAACCAATGGTAAACCTTGGTGTCCCCTTTTTGGGGTGCACTTTCCTTGATCCACCCTCAGTGGTGTCCAAATCACCCTTCATGGTGTGATATCTTCCCCCTATGGGACACACCACCTTGGATCCATCCTCATTGGGAATTATAATCCATCCATCTTGTAAACCTTATAGGAAATCCCTCTTAGGGATGTACCAATCTGATCTGTCTCCATGGGATGTTCTGATCACTCTCATACCATCTCTTCAACACGTTAAACTCGCGGATTACCTCATGTTAAGCATGAGATGCCTGAGGAAAACCTCAGAGTACACGCCTTTAGAGTAACCATCTACACATGGCATTAAACTCACGGCATACCCCATGTTAAACATAGGAAGCTTAAGAAAACCTCAGAGACATGAATCTGGCATAATATACCTCATGACTAACATGGGATGCCTCGGGTTTTGTGCCCTTGAGATACCCTCTTATGATGAATAATATAGGTTCCCCATTGTCCATGTATCCAGAGGTGTCCCGACATGCCTGATGTTACCATCTACTCTGATCAAAGGTTGTTTCCCTATAAAAAAACCCCTTAGAATGTCCTGACAGAAGCAATGTAATTAACCAGTGTCCATAAAGATATGACACCAATATGAGATTCATGAACAACATATTAATCTTTTAGGGAGACACAGACTATGCAATGAATTCTGAGGAGGAATCCCTGGAAGTAGAGACCTACATCCCATCATTCCATTTCGATCAAGGATAAAACATCCCTGAATAAGAAACAGATGTCTCCCGCATTTGGAAAGTGGGAATGTGGGGCAACATCCAGCGCGTCCTAACCGATGGATGTGTGCCCCGGTGAAAAGAATTGGAAATAGTCATACTTCATTGGTTCAGGTATGGAAAAAGGGAAATAAGCCTGATATGAACAATTTATTTTCTATAGTAGTATAGAGTACGAAAGTAGAGGACTGATCATATTCTCATGATTCTATTGAAGATAGATTTTGATCTTTTGTCTATTTTTTATAGCATTTTTTATATGTATTCCTCTTTGTATCCTATGTATTATCCGATTTTGAATATAATGAAGTGATCATCATTTTTTTATATGATAATGGATATGATTCTAGTTTTGACTTCTATTAGTTATTTATTTACCAGGATGTTTATTATATTTTTTCCATTACTTGTTCCTTTATTACACTGTTGTGTTAAACTGTAATCATGAGGGTACATTCTCTCCACCATATCATCAATAACCCTCACTGCTAGTCGATATCATCTATCGTATGGGGAGGCGCAATTGAGGCCAGGTGGATCTCAGGCTCAATTACTAATTAGTGAACCAGACTCGGGGTCCTACAATTGGTATTAAATTCTTTTTTCTTTTAATTATAATTTTTAGTTGGTATAAAGGATACTGGGAAGGTATCAGAACTTGGTAAATATATTTTTTCTAGTTTCATCCAACCCAAAGAAGAGATAATGATAAAGTTCCTTGGTATTGGACATATTTTTATGATATGCATCATTATAGTTAATTATTACTTCACCTTGATTGATTGATATATTTCCACTACTACTGATTTACAAAATTTACCTCTTGGCCTAGTATGGAAAGGGATGAGGTGTGTTGATGCTTCATTTTAAGAAAATATATATTCACATTCCATGTATATTTCATGCCATGTATATTGCATTGTTGATTTCCTAATGCATGATAATATTTATACCTTCTTAGGTGAATATTTAGTATCTTTTCTTGTATATCAAGGTTGTGGTATTATGGGCCTTGTTTAGGTGTATACCCTACTTGGTTGATTATTTACATGTTTATTTGTATTCATTACTATTTTATAGCATGAATTATTATAATTATAATATATTATTGGTTTTTAAAGATCATGCATAAACCTAAATAGTGTTTTCCCATGTAGCTTGATGGTGGCACCATAATTAAACAATTTTGATATGTTTGAGCCTTGGACCATTGGTTTCATGGGGTAAAATATTAATGGTTGAAATTAAATGGGTGCCAAATAAAATTTATTAAGAGTATCATCCTTTATAAATTGAAAATTGTGTCCCATATAATCAAACCATATTATATCAACTAATTTCATTTTATGACCGAAGGAATAAAACTTGGATATAGTTACATGAATTCCAATTATAACATATAAAGTAATATGCCATTATAATTTGGGAATGGAAATTCATCTAACTAGACCATTTTGTAAATATAAAATTTGTTAAAATCAGACTCATAAAATGATTTATTTCTTTTTATCTTATACTTAACTCGGCCTAATTAGGTTGATCATGGTGTTTTATGCTTATGATATAAACTAAATTCGGCTAGAATAGGTTTTTATTAAAAAGATATTCTTATATGATTAGACCAATAAGGGTGTAATTGATATTTAATAAATAAACTACTATTTTGTTTCACTTTAATAGACCTAGGTTGGAATGACGAGACCCTTTTTGGTTACTTAAATAATTATATTCCATGATACTTAACCCAATGGGGATATTCTTATGATAAATGGGGATAGTTATTTATGTTTTAGTATCCACTTAATTGATGTTTCATATTAATGTATGGCGGTGTCTTACTAAACCCATTCCCTCTAATTGATGAAAGAATTTTGATCTGATTTTGAGATTTATAAATGTGAGGTGTTAATTAATTAAAATTTCAATTAAAACCTAAGTATTTTTTTCCTCTATAGCTCGGAATTGACATTTTATTTAACTAATCCAAGTTGTAAAAACTTATTGATAACTGATATGGTCTAAAAGTAAATTATGAGATAATTTTCCTATATTGTTCTGAGATAACAATCAAATAAAGAGATTAGTACAATTTTCATTGAAAACTAGTACTTGATATCCTTTCTGCATGTGCTTCTTTAAATGTTGTAATAAAGGAGAATCAATTTACTACCTTAAAATAAAACCTCTAGTGGTGTTATAGCATGAACCCTCGTGTATTGGTCAGTTCTAAATTTCCTTGAAAGTTACCCTAAATGAGAATGGGGATTTTTCCTATAGGTTTTAGTGGAAATATCATATCTCATTTAACCTAAAGGATATTCAATAAATCCTAGTTACTTTTAGGAATATCTATAGTTTTTATAGTTGATTCATTAATATAAAAGGATGGGTTATCTAGTAATGAAAACAAAATTGAAAATTGAAAGATGTTATACTTTGGATCTAAGATCGTGGACATTCTAAGTGTCATATCTTGATCGATTGACTCAGGTATGACTCTATGATATTGAAATAAAACCCTAGGAGGAGGGTGGATGTCTGGTAAGTTGGACCTCAATAGGTTATTACTATATACGGATTCTTAGTGGGTTTCAAATATGTACCCTATCTACATTAACATTGTGACCCTCCAAGGAGCCATTCCTTTTGAGGATACTCAGAGAGAATCAAGGACCTGTAACTCAATGATTTTAGGTTGGTTTCATTATATTTATATTAATAAGATTGAACCATATAATTCAATAACCCATTAAATTTATTTTATCTATACCTATTTAAAGATATTTTATAGGCATGTTAGATGTTATGGAATAAAGGACCATAAATGGTTTTTGGTTCTTAGTGAGAAACCTTAGTGCTAGGTGGATGAACCTAGTGGCCCTAATTTCACTTGATCAGTAGAGTCAATTGGAAGACCTGGAGACCCTAAGTTGTAACTCATAACCTATTAGGTTAGGTGTGTTTAATTTGATTATAGAAAACCTGTAAAGTGGTTGTTCTAGGTTTACAATTCTCACAAGGTAAATTATCTTCATATTATGCTCATTTCTAGATTGATGCATGAAGGTTCTCAAGATTTTGTGATATAGGCATGTTGATTCCTTTCATTATCAAGGAATATCCAAGGGTTCTTGGATACCAAGAGTGGATTTTATGGTGATGAATATTCCATTACATTTCCAAAATTACTGGTGGTTGTGTGGTTAACACGTTATTTTTTGAAATGATGTCGTGGGTGGAGCAGTCGTTTGATTAATCATGGAAAAAGCAGGTGCCTAATTTTGAAGAGGAGTTCCAAGGTAAATCCTAATGTGTTAAAAACTTACATGTCGTGTAGCACGATCATTATAACCTATTTATGGATGACTCGTGGTATTTTGAGTCTGTTCTTGAATTGGGTTTTACGGGATAGTTCACTTGATGTATATGGAAAGTATAGCTTACACTATTTTCATATATCAACTCTTGTAAATTAAAAATTAGTGATTTATTGGGTCAGAGCTAAGGATCGATGGTTTTCACGATATAATTATTATGGGCCTCGTAACCAAGATCTTGATAAAATTTTAAAGGAAGTGTCGGGATGAGGAAAAATTTTAGAATAGATCCATTTTCAAGAGACAAATGGCCCATAGTGAGACCTTGACACATATTGTTGGGATACGTGGTGTTTGGTGTTGATTAGGTTAATTATAGTCTAGTTTTTGTGAGCATTGATCAGGAGAGATATATATTCCTATCGATGGAATATTAGTGTGGTCTTTATTTATAGATGATCATTAAAAATATCTTAACATAATCCAGAGTACACCTAGATAAGATCATCTATACATAGAGCTATTTAAATATCTTATTCAGTTGTGATGATAGGAAGAACCCCCTCCCCCCCCCCCCCCCAATATTTGTGCTTGAGGAGTGGTATGTAGTAATTCATAAGGTGGGGAGTATACCTTTGTAATTTTTGAGTTTGCTGAGCCTTTTTTAAACTGAATTTCATAAAATTACATGAGAAATATTATCAGAAAGTGGTAATTTATTGTGGGTGACAACTTCATTAGCACTCGCCGATGAGAATGTTTTTAATCATTCCATCAATTATGTATGAGATGCAATTCATGGTTGGTGGTGAACTTAATCTATTTTGTGAGAATAATGGAAAGGATGGTCCTAATGTGGTGAGTTGGATGCTAGTCACTGATGGGAAAAAACATGTGAGAAATTTCACAAGACCTTAAGACCATTCATTAGATAGTTTTTGGGCTCTTTATGTCCTTGGTAAATGAAACTATGTATGTTTGGATTTCTTGGTAAAATTTGAGGCCTTAGATTATCCCATTGAGTACATATTTATTGATTGAAAAGTACATAGTTCTCTATATAGGTTTGGATTGTCTAGAGTGACACTTGGATTATTGAGTGTGAATGCCATAGATAGACATCATTGAGTGTGATCTGAATGATCTATGTGAACTTTTGGATAAGGTTTTGGAATCAGGGTTTGAGTTAAACTAGATTTTCCTCTAATATTTGGATGTTTTTGGTGAGGAACCACATTTATCACACCATTGGGATTATATGGGAGCAATTTAAAGGGTTGTTTGGAGATTTTAAAATAAAATTTATTGTGACCAAGCTAAGTTGGGTCAATCAGAATTCAAAAGATCTTTATATTTTTTAAATTTTTTGGGTGTTTAATTGGGAATATAAGAAAATTATTAAATAGGAAATTTCACTAGTGGAAGAACCATGACTTGGAATTGATCAAGGGAAATCTGAAAATTGGTGGGGATATCTATAGGTAATTTGATGAAAGATATGACAATGTAATTGTTTCTCGGGTTATATGGTCTTGGTTAAGCATCTTCTTGATGTTTCATCCATGATCAAGAGTGTTGGAATGAGTTTTAATGACTTTGTACTATATGATTAAAGATACTCTTGGAGGTGTATTGAGAATTTAGAAATTAAATATGAACATTTGAGCATGAATTCTTAACTTGAGTAAGTTGACTTATGTTGTAATTGTTCCCTAACATCACTCCAGGATGAGAAGTTATAAGTTTGGGAGGTTATAATGTCACATGTGGAGTTTGAATTTTTCATTTGGTGGGATACCAAACCATTCGTCAAGCCTCAAATATAATTTCAAGGGTTTGTACTCTAAAAAATGATGTTTTTTTGTAAGTTTTAAGGATTGGGAGTGTCATGTGTGCTCATTAATGTCTTGGGAGATTTGGTATTTGAAAGTCCGGTTTTTGGAAATGCAAGAGGAAGTAAATGGTTAGTGATAATAGTGTACCCAAATGGTGAAACCCTCTAGGGGTGTCACCTGATTTTTAAAACTATTCACCTGAGGTTGTATGACTATGAGAGAACTATATAGTTTGTTGTCTATGTGAGTGCACAGAAATTGCACAGTTTTTTTAATTGTGAACCTGACCTTGCGAGGTTTAGGGTGATATTGTTCCAAAGGCGCAATTGGAGCATCGTTTTCTTAATTGTATGCACAATCCATGTGGGTTGTGGCTCCTGGATATAGGAATTTTCACATTTGGTGCATGTTTTGGAAAACTATGCTGCTCATTGAATTGGTGGAAATTATAATTTTCCCTTATTACTCTTAATTTTAAAACACCACTCTTTGTCCCTCATTTCTCCCACACTAGGCATCCACTCATGCTCCCCTCTCCTCTTCTATTAGACTTCAATGGATCTCCATCATACAATATCTTAATTTCTCATTTATGGTTGTGTTGGAAGACTATCAGTAGGGATAACACTTCTCATAAATAATTTCATCATTTATCTTCCATATTTAATTCTTTTTCAATGTGAGATAATATGCCCTATTTATAAGGAACTTTTTGATTCTCCGGATTTCTCTCATTCCAGGATAAATAAAATTCAGATAAGATATTATGGTGGATTCCTAAGCATGGGGGAGGTGATCTATACCATTTAATTTAAATCATTAGTGCTTTATAGCCTTCACCATAGTGATTCATGCTAAACCCTATATGTATTTCTTTTAAATGGACAATTACTTAAATAAACATTTTGAAAAATGTGTTTGTATATTGAATTTACCATTTTTCATGGTTGGAGGTAGTTGACCTCAACCCAAACTACACCTTGAGTTGAGTTATTTTAAATTCATATGATTATTCCCCCCTTGGGTGAGCTGAGTATTCCACCCATGAATGGAATCCATTTGAAAATTAAATTGGGATTTTAAATGTCGAATACCTATTATAGCACATTTTCTTTTATAAAATAAGGGGAAGATGAAATGTTCTTATTGGAAATCATAAAAGATATGGGTGATCTATTGGTTTATGAATTTAATGTAAATTTTTTCCAATTAGTCATATACACTAACAAGGAACATTGTTCCTTTTAATAATTCAATGAATGAAATTGGTTAATGGAATGGACACTGACATGTCCTTCTTCTTTATCACTTGTAAGTGAAATGATTAATATAAAATGATTTGATAAAGGGAATGGACACTAAAATTCCCCCTTGATACTTTTTATAATTAATATAATCATATTAAAAAATGGAATGGACTCTAAAATATACCCTTGAACTTTTTTATAATTTATTGAATGTAATTCATTAAAGGAATGGACACTAAAATCAACCCTTTATCCTTTTTATAATTCATTGAATGAAATTGATTAAATGTGTGAACACTAACATGGACACATTAATTATCACTTGTGAGTGAAATGATTTATGAAATTATTTAGATGAATAGAATTGATAAAGGGAATAGATATTGGTTTTGGGCGCAGTATAAGTGTGCAAAATTGGGAGACATATTAAAATTTCTTTTAATTATAGTTTCACGAAACCATGAGTGAGGATATTGAATGTTAATTTTATAATTATTTTATTTAATATATGAATAAATGAATACCTAGAATTAGGAAATTTATTTTTTGATAAATGTTGATCATCTGAGAATACCCTTTTGGATTGCCTTCATTGTGCCTTAAGGATGTAAGGATAGAATCCCTATAGTGGTTATGAACAGATGATCCTATGATCTCTGAGCAATACCACTTGATCTACAGGTGTTATCACGATAAATCTAATGTCTTAAATTGTTCATTATTGATCATTCGTACTTCGATCATGAAGAAATATATATTTTATTTATCATTCCCCATTGGGAGAGAAGGAGTCTAGAGATAATTAATTGAGCATAAAAATTCTCCATTTTGATTAAACCAATCGATATTTTTGGATACCATACATAATCAACATAACATCCTATTTATAGAACTATGGTTTAGGTTAAAATAATTCTTTAATTTGATGATAGATATTAAATAATATAACAAAATTTAATAAATCCCATGTAACATAATAAAATAATGATATTATTATGTTGTGGTGTGTGCCAACTTATGCAATAGAAAGTATTATTTAACTGGTTTTTTAATTAATATTTGTCACTAGAATCAATCTTAGTCCATTTGAACACTTCTAACATTTATTAAATACATGAATAAAATATTTTATTCTCTAAAATAAATATTTTATTCAAAAACTAATAAATAAATATTTACTAAATATTAAATAAAATAAATAAATATATTTCATTCACAATCTGGTGAATAAATATTTATTTAATTTATTCCATCAAAAAACTTAAATAATGTTATTCATTAGTATTAACATTAACATTTATTCCATTAATTAAATTCCAGTAGAATTTAATCAAGAGAAATGGAAACACTTAGGGTGTGACCCTCTAGGAATATTTTTCATAAACATTAGGGAGACTTTCCTAATTTCCATGATTACTATCTAGTTATAGTGACCCTACTTTTTCTTACATAACTATTACATCATTTTAAAGATAAAAAAATAATAGCTTTACAAAAATAGGATATAAAGTTTTAGTATCTTGGTAAAATTTGTCACATACATAACTTTTATAATAATAAGACATAAGAATTTATTTAAAATCTTCTTATTTACCCCTTTAAATCTCACATTCTCCTTAGTACACATAGTCACCTGTGGATATACATCAAAGAGAATGGGTGAGTTAAAATCCTAGTAAGAGGACGAATAGGGGGTATAAATAAATAAAACATGAGTGAGAATAATAATAATAATCATAGAATAATCATATTATTAACATCAACATCATGAAGGAAACATTGGATAAAGGAATGAAATGTGGAAATGCATAAAAATAAAACATTGTGTATTAGTGTTCAAATACCACACATAGTTGTGAACAAAGATAGAATCATGCTCACACATAACATATGTGCATAATCATAAAATCATAATTGTGAACAAATATATCATCCTGTTCATGAATAATACACATTATATCATGAGATACATCACATTACCTAATTGAGTAGTGGGATATATAATTTTGGTCCAACTTGTCACATCATAACATTTACATAATCATACTAGCCACAAAGATCGTATAACAATATTAGTCATAAAATAACACATGGAAAGGAATGGGTTTCATGATAATTTAATAAATAATAAATTAATAAATAAAATTTGGGGTTCCTAAATGATAAATATAAAAACATATTTGGTATAATAATCAACACAATTGAGTGAATAAGAAACAGTCTCAAGAGGAGTCAAGATGTGAATTGGATAAAAGAGTACTTTTGGAAAATCATTATAATTATCATAAAATTAGATTGGAAACATTTATATCCCCAAAAATAAAAGTAAATAATAATGAAATTATATTTTAGGAATATTAAACGAATTTATGCACTAAAATGTGGCATGGAAGAGGAATAACCCAAAGAAAAAGAGTTGGGTTCGAGAATCCCCTTAATTTATTTCGAATTCCATTTGTAATTTAACTTAATATCCTAGATAATCAAAATAGATTAATTAATTAATTAATTAATAACCCCTTATAAATTTAATTGATCTATTTTAATTTCATTAAATTCATTTATGGCCATTTAGATGAGTCATGAAGTTCAATTTCATAATTTCGGGAGTGTCCATTCCATGGTTTATGGTAGGTTCCCTTTAGTGTAATTATGGGAGTTCTTGTAAAATGGAATAAAAACTCCATAAGCTTAATGAAATGTTATTAATATAATTCCATAATTTTAAATGATCCCATATACCATTTTTTCTGATATGAAGATGATTCATTAGATAAAATGTTAATGAAAATGTTTGATTCATTTTGGCATCTTTTACTACCATCACAAACTAGTATCGTTTTATTTAATATAATGTTTATATATCAGTTAAAAAATGTGATAAAACTTATAATATGCATATAAAAATAATATTTAACCATATTAATGGGTTTACGACCAGCCTTGAAGGCAGTAATGGAAAATAAAAACTCTTCATCCACGAAGGTGGTGAATCGACACCTCACGGACGGTGTTTTCATTTTTTGAATAAAAGGATAAGAGAAGAGATTTTATTATGAATATTAAATGAACAAAATAAAATTACATTATATATCTAAAATTTTAGTTATCATTCCTCTTTATATAGTGGAGGTAAGGAGAGGATTAGAAAAGATAATAATTGAGGGTTTTATCTCTTGAATGTTGTTTCCTTGAGAACCTCCTTAAGGAACTTGAGTTTGGTGTTTTTTTGGGACCATAATCACTTTTACATGTGTAATATTATTTTTAAGGAAATTGGACATAATTTAGACAAGATAAAATAATTATAAGGTGTGAGGAGAAGGGGTGGTGAGGGGTGGTATTTATAGGGGTAGAGAGGGGTGTTGTTTGATTATTGTATTCATTTGTTTATAATTTTGGATAAAGGATATCAATAGTATTGATTATTATGACTACATATAGTAATAATTTCAGTATATTTAGATCCAATGGGTTATTACCTCATAAATTCATAATCCATGACTCAAAAACTCATGTATTTAGCTTAAATTGTAAATTATAGTATTTCTCTATTCACCAAAAATTCAACTATTTCAAAAAAATCCCAAAAAGAAACCTCAACAATTTTTCAACATTAAATTTAAAAAATTGATTCAATTTTATTAAAATACGTTTTCAAATGTGGGAAATTTCATTTTTAATTAAAATCATCATTTATTCAAAAAATACATATTTTAATATTATAACTGATTTTATGAAACTTTGAAAAATTAATTAAGGTATAATAAAATTATATTATAATTATAATTAAATAATATATTATTTTATGAATATATTTTAAGAAATTAAATTTTATTTTAAATAATTATATTAATTATAAAATTTTAAATAAACATTTATGTTTTATAAAAATACCAACACTTAATTTATCATTTCTAAAAAAATTATTTTCTTATTCCACGATATAAATATATCATTTTTTCATTTATAAGAAACATAAATTTTATTTATACTTTTTTAGGTAAGGTTACTATTTTATAGGCTAGATTACTATTTCTAGTATTCATATTTTTATTCCAATGGTCATGTTATTATTCTATTGGTATAGGTTTCTTAATTTCTATAAATACCACTTATTTCATTATTCCTTTACGATAATAATTTTTTTATTGAGTTATCTATTTGATTCATGTGTTTCATGACATAATTATAAGAATTTAGAATTCTATTGACAAAATATTAGGTCGTTACATTCTTCCCCCTAATGAAATTTCATCCTCAAAATTTTATTTTACATACTAAGGTGAAAAAAGATGAGGGTATTCCACCTTCATTGCTTCAACTGGTTCCCATGTAACCTATTTATACTTACGGTACCTCCACAACACTTTGAAAAGGTGATTCATATTTTTTTAGGACTTTTCCTCTGTGGTCCATGATCTTGATCGGATGCTCTTTATAAGAGAGGTATTTCTCTAGTTTTACCATCTATGGGTTCTGTACATGTGAGGGGTCAGGTATGTACTTAGGAGAGATACATGGAACACTTCATAAACTTGATAAATATTTAGTGAAAGTGAAGGAAAATAGACCACTTATTCTATGTGATCAAGGATCTCAAAGGGGCCAATGTAGCTTGGGATAAGCTTCCCTTTCTTTCCAAACTGTGTGACTCTCTTCCATGGTGATATTTAAAGGAATTCTTTGTCTCAGACATAAAACTCTAAATCCCTTTGATGGTTGTCAACATAAAACTTTTTCAAACTCTAATGATCATGTATATGTTTTTTTATTTCTTGAACCTTCTTATTCATCTCTTTCACAATATCAGGTTCAACTATATTTTTTTCGCTAACTTCATCCTAAAAAGTCAGAGTTCTACATTTATTCCATTACAGAGATTTATATGGAGCCATTTTAATACTTGATTGGAATCTATTGTTTTATGAGAACTCAAATAATGGTATATGTAGATGTAATAATCCTTTTAATTCTATTAAGCATGCTCTTATCATGACATTGATCATCTAAATAGTCTTTTCATATTGGCCATCAGTTTGGGGGTGATAAGCAATGATGAAATGCAATTAAGTATACAAAGCATGTTGATGAATTCCCCATAATTTAGATGTAAACCATGGATCATTATTAGAGATGATTGAAATTTGAACCCCATATAGCCGCACCACATACTTTACATATAACACTACAAGTTAATCAAGTGAGAAAGATTCCCTAATAATAATGAAGTGATAATTCTACATGAGTCGATCCACTAAAACCCATATCACATTGTTTCATTTGGATTTTTATGGGAGACCAGTGACAAAGACCATAGTGAATTCTCTCATTTCCATGTGGGTGTAATCAATGGTTTAATCATACCCTTGGACTTATGTAATTCTAATTTAACATGATAACATATCAAGAACCTTGAGATATACTCCATATTCATATTTTTCATGTTATCCATCTATAAGTGTTCTCAAAGATCATGGTACATCTTGGTAATTCAAGGATGGATAAAGAACAGTGAGTTATGTGTATTATCCAATAGCTCCTTATTTATCTCAAGTGATTAAGGCACACATAGCCTCATTCCAAACCGAATCACACCATCATCATCGATGTGGAACTCATGTAGATTTCCTTCCTTTAATACATTTCACCTTATTTTCTAACTCTAGATCATCCATTTATGCCTCCTTGATATTCTCTTGGATGTATCGTTGGGAAATAATTTGGTAAAGGTAGGATATATTCCCTTCTATTATTATTTCCAAATCCATACTTTTCATATCCATGAAGAGAGTGTGTTTCTTGATCTACATCATTGATATATTAATAGATTATTATTTTTGATAAGAGCATCAGCTACCTTGTTCCCCTTTCCTAAATGGTAGTGAATAGAGAAATTATAGTACTTGATTAGATCTAACCATATTATTTGATACATTTTGATATATTTATGTGTGAATGTATACTTTATACTCATGTGATCAGTATATATGTCAGAATTTTCACCATAGAGGTAGTGTTGCTAGATTTTCAAGGAAAGAATCAAAGTCGCTAACTTCAGATCATCTATCATGTAGTTCTCCTCATGGATCTTCAAATGTCATGAGGTGTAGTCTATCACTTTTTTATTCTAGATGAGTACACAACCCAATACTTTCTTTGAAGCATCATTATATGTCACAAAAATTTATCCACTTTGTGGTTGTCTGAGTACAGGTGTAGTGATTATCCTCTTCTTTAGAAACTATAATATTTTCTTACATTCTTATGTATAGTAATAATTTACCCCATCCATTGTTAACTTAGTTGTCAAGCTATAAAATCTTGATAAATGTTTTACAAAATTCCAATAGTACCCTGATAATCCAAGAAAACTATGAATTTCTATGACACAAGTGGTTCTGCACCATTCCTCAATTGAATATTTTTAAGGGTCTACAAAACTTCCCTCACTTTTGATCACATGTCCCAAGAATGTGACTTTTTGCATCAAAAAGTCACACTTTCTATACTTGGAAAACAATTTCTCCTTCCTTAATATCACCAATATAATCGTTATATTTTCTTCATATTCCTCCTTTATCTTGGAGTAAATGAAAATATATTCAATAAAAACTACTACATATTTTTCAAGGTATTTTTTAAAGACTCTATTCGTAAAATATATAAAGATTATAGGGGTATTAGTAAGTTTTAAGGGCATCACTAGAAACTCATAGTGACCATACCTTGTACAGAAAATAGTCTTCTAAATATCTTCCTCCTTCACTTTTATTTAATGATATCCAGAATGAAGATCCCTCATTTAGAAGTATTGAGCTCCTCATATTTGTTCAAACAATTCATCAATTCTTGGAATAAGATACTTGTTATTTAGGATGATCTTATTGGTCTCTTGATAATCGATACAAAAATACATTTATCCATCCTTTTTATTTACGAAAACCATTGTTGAACCCCAAGGTGATGCTCTAGGTAATATGAACCCTTTTTCCAAATTCTATTGAATCTTCTTATTTAACTCCTATAGTTTGATAGGGTCCATCCTGTAGGGACATTTAGATATAGGAGTGACTCCATGTGTAATTTCTATTGAGAACACTACCTCATGATCTGGGGGAAGTCCAGGTAACTCATTAGGAGGAAATACATCATGGTATTCCCTCACAATATTAATTTCCTCTAGGATTATACCTTCCTTTGACTCAACCATTTGAGCGAGGTATGATTCTTCATAGGGAATCAACATCGAAACTGTTGAGAAATTGTCCAAAGAAGATTCATAGTCATCATTGCATTTGTAGAGGATCATGTGATGATTTAGAATATGATAATATATTTCCTTTTCCTAACAGTTGATGTGTTCTCTATATAATGAGATTAAATCCATGCCTATTATAGCATTGAATTACACCAAGGGATGTATTACAATATTTTTTGGGAGAATCTTACCACATACGCTAATAGTAGAAGAGTCCAACACGTTGGTTGCAATGATTTCACCACTAGTTGTTTTTAAAGATTTCTCTACTTCAAGGTATCATGGATTTGAATCAATATTTCTAGAAAACATTCAATATATAAAGGAATAAATAGAACCAAAATTAAATAATCCTTTTTCAATTCTTGAGTGAATAGGAAGTTTAACTTGTGTGATTTCATTTTCTTTCTCTCCTTAAGAAGTAGTGATTTCATAATCTTTCCATTGATCCTTGGACTTTAGTGGCTACTGACACTGATTACCCTCAAGGAGTTGAGGTTTAGTTCACTGGCTTCCATTGTGCCCTTACTCTCTATAGTTTAATCATTGTACCATGGTTGGTTCTCTCCTTTCCTCCGTCATTTTGGTTGGATTCTTCATGTCTCTTTGGAATTAAGGAGCTTGGTTCCATTATCTTCCACACTTAATGTATTTTCCTATCCCTTTGAGGCAATTCTGATGATGTTTCTTCCCATATTTATGACATGTGGGTGGTTGTAACCTCTTTCCTCTTTTTCATTTGACCCACCAGCATGAAACTTCATTCTTATCTTCTCATCTTCATAATCATGGAATCATTCTTTGTACTCCATCTCTACTTTGAGATAATAATAAACCACTTCTTCATAACTCGCAAAATATCATAGGAAAATATCCTTTCAAAGGTGTGTTTTTAAACCACTAAAGTATCTATCTATTTTTCTATAATTCTTGATAAAAAAACCCAAGGCATATCTTGAAAGACTTGTGAATTTATATTTATAAGTCATTATAGATTCACATTCCTTTTTCTTTATCTCTGTGAATTATATCTCCATTATTATTCAAATAGTTTTAGGAAAATAATTATTGAGAAATATTTTCCTAAAGTCTTTCCACTCCATATCTCCCATTTCTTTCTTTGTTTTGGTGTTTTTTGTCAATTCCCATAATTGATCAACATATCCATCTAAACAATAGACATACATATCAACCTTATCCTTATCAGAATATTGGATCATAGAAAAGATAATCTCCATTGAGTTAACTCATTACTCCATAATTTGTGGATCGGAAGATACATTAAACATCAATGGTTGTTTCTACATAAAGGACTTAATATATAGTTTCTGTTTATTAGGAGAAGGCCTATGTTCCATGTGGTTAAAGTTTTTTTCATATCCTGAGACAACTGGGTAAGCATTTCCATAATTTTTTGAACTCCACCTCTCATGGAATTGGGTATGTCATTCAAATAATCATTACATTGTCCCTAATATAGGTTATTATGATGGTTTTTCTTAGCTCCTACCATTTTCTAAAATAGAAAAGGGTTGAACAAAAATAAATTCAATAAAGCATGAATAATTTATACTTTTACACAATTAACGCTAAAGGAATATCTATGGGATCACAATGTTAAGAATTTTTCTAAGAAAAGATTCATATACTTAGTCTTCTTCTGATCATTTTCACTAACATCATCTAATCCTAATTCCCAAATTAACTAAACCATGCTCTCATACCAACTAGAGTGAGCCTAATTTTTCTTACATAACTATTACATCATTCTAAAGATAAATAACATAATAGTGTTACAAAATGAGGATCTAAAGTTTTAGTGTCTTGGGAAAATTAGGCACATATATAATGTGAGAAATAATAAAACATAAAAATTTATTTAAAATATTCTTATTTATCCCTTTAAATATCACAATCTCTTTATTAAACTTATTCTTCAGAGGATATACATCAAAGAGAAGTGGTGAGCTAAAATCTCAGTAAGAGTAAAAATAAGGGGTATTAATCAAAAAAAAGAGTGATAATAATCATCATCATCGTAAAATAATCATAGGATCATCATAAACATCATGAGGGAAAATTTGGATAATGGCATGGAATGTGGAAATTCATAAAAATGAAACATAATTTCTCAGTGGTCAAATATCACACATAGTTGTGAACAAAGATATCATCCTATTCATGCATAATATATGTTCATAATCACGAAATCGTCATTTTGAACAAATATAGAATCATATACATGAATAATACAAATTATCTCATGAGATACATCACATTATCCATTTATTTGGAGGGATATATATTTCTGGTACCACCTGTCACTTCATGACATTTAAATAATCATGCATGCCACAAAGATCGTATAATAATATTAGTCATAAAATAACCAATATAAAAGAATGGGTTTAATGATAATTTCATAAAACATATATTTAGGGATAATATTTTGGGGTTCCAAAATTATAAAGGGAAAAACATATTTGGTATAAGAATCTTCACACTTGATTGAACAAGAAACAATATCAAGAGGAGTCAAGATGTGAATTGGAAAAAAGTGTTCTCTTGGAAAATAATTATAATTGTAATAAATTTAGATTTAAACCATATATATACCTAAAAAGAAAGGGTAAAAAAATTAAATTATATTATAGGAATATTAAAATAATATCCACACTAAAATTTGTCATGAAAGTGGAATAACTCAATTAAAGGGAGCTGGGTTTGAGAATCCCCTTACCTTATGTTTGAATGCCTTCCGAAATTTCCCTTAATATCTAGTATAATAAAAATATATTAATTAATTACATAATTCATAACATATAATACATTTATTTTATTTATTATAAATTTATTAAGTTCATTTATGACCAGTTCGATGAGTTATACTGTTCAATTTTGTCGTTCCAGGAGTGTTTGTTTAATGGTTTATGGTCGGTACCCTTGAGTATAATTATGGGAATTCTTGTAAAATGGAATAAAAACTACAGAAATGGAATGAAATGGTATTAATATAATTCCATAATTTTAAATGATCCCATATACCATTTTTCATATATGAGGATGATTCATTAGATAAAATGTTAATGAAATATTTTTAAATTATTTTGGCGGTTTTTACGACCATCAAAAACTGGTATGATTTTATTTAATATTATGTGTATATATTAGTTCCAGAACATGATAAAACTTATAATATTTATATTAAAATAATATTTAATCATAATAATGGTTTTATTACTATACTTGAAGAATAGATGATTGTACATTTTGAATGTTGTCTTCATGAGAACCTCCTCAAGACACTTGAGTTTGGTCTTATTTTAAGAAAAGAATCCCATGGACATGGTGATGATACTTGGGAAGTTAATTTATTAGAATTTATACTAAATAAAAGGCTTTAAAGGTGCAAGGAGAAGGGGTGGTGAAGGTGGTATTTATAGAGGAGGTGAGGGGTGTTTTTTGATTATTTTATTCATTTGTTAATTATTTTAGTGCAAGACTTTCAATAGTGTTGATTATTGTGAGAAAATATAGTAAACAGTTAATTAGAGTTCAAACCAATGGGTTATTACATCATCCATGACACAAAAATTCATGTATTTTTCTTATACAGTAAATTATCGTATTTCATTATTCACCAAAAATTCAACTATTTCAGAAAAATCAGAAACAATTCACCCAAACCATTTTTTAACATGTAGATTTAAAAAATGGACACTATTTTATGAAAATAATTTTCTAAATATGATAAATTTAATTATTAATTTAAATCATCATTTATTCAAAAAATACAGATTTTAATATTATAACCAATTTTATGACACTTTGAAAAATTAATTCTGGCCTCATAAATTTATATTATAATTCTAATTTGAAAAAATATTAATTTAGAAATCTATTTAATGAAAATAAACTTTCTTTTAAATTATTATATTAATTGTAAAATTGTAAATAAACATTCATGTTTTATAAAAAAACAACACTTAATTTATCATTTTTAAAACATTTATTCACTTCTACCATGATATAAATATATCATATTTTCATTTATAAGATACATAAATTTTATTTATACATTCATAGGTGAGGTTACTTTTTTATTGGAAATATTACTATTTCTAATGGTCATATAACGATTTTATCTGTATAGGTCCCTTAATTTCTATAAATACCACATATTTCAATATTCCTTTATGAGAATAAATTTTTTATTGAGTTCAATTTGTGATGCTTGTGTTTCTTGACATAATTATAAGAAGGGAAATTTCCATTGATAAATGTTTGGGTCGTTACACTAGAAATGGGTAAGGCACCCAAGAGAAAGAACTTAATGACGCATCGATGACAACCACATATGAATGCTCGTTATGTAACATATTTTTTCTCACAATATCACATCAAGAAGGTTTCACATCTATATCACCAACCCTTATTCTTGATACAGCTTTCTTTGACTAATTGAAATAAAATTTGTTACACCATGGACATGGAATTTAATGCGACATTTCTATTCCAATCAAAGGGTTGAAATATCAACTTTCGTAAAGATGGAAGAGAAAATCCTTCCTCAACTTATTCAATAATGACACGTCAACCATTATTCATAAAATATACCCTACTTCTCACCAATATATTGTGTGATGGTTTTTGTCAGTAAATCTAAGTGTGTGAGTCATGATATGCATCAATGATAATCTTAAAGTATAAGGACTGTTACACAAATTCATAGATAGGAATATTTGATGAAAAAAAACATGAAAAATTCCTACTAGGAGGTATGTTCTCATAATCTCCCATCTTGGTGATTACCGAGTGATAAATTCATGAGAAGAAGTCCCATATGATTACGAGAACTCTCACCTGATGGTCTAAATACTATTTTCCCTGTCATAGTAGTTATCCAACTACAAAACTATATTTAGGAATATATTCATAGAATTTAAAGGTTTTCATGATAGTAGGGAACTTCTATGACCTTATCAATATGATAAATACCCTATGACATTATCACATCAATTTTATATAGAAGAACAATCAATATGTGATAATTAAATTATTTTAATATTCACTTCTTTGAATATACAAGTAATATAAACTAAAAAATTGTTTTTTGTAGGGAACTATCTCCAAAAAAACTCCCAATTTCACTAGAGACAATTTCTATTTGATAGGTTATTCATCACATATTGAAAATTATTATATAGGGTATGGCTATATTTTATTTTCCTACAATGTTTTCATGTCTAGGGTTGATTAAGCCACATGTTTGTGTGGTGAATCTGTTTACTGAAACATAATAATCTAGACAAAGTCCCTCTGGTACTGATTTAATCATGTATCCAATTCATGTTCCCTTGTCATAATACTGACAATTTTACTAAACCCATAGTCAAAATTTACTATAAAATTATAAACCTATTTATTTTTTTATAACCCAAAATCGGAACAAGACATTTCTAAACTACTTCTTAAGCTGTATCAGAAGCCGCAACGTACTCAGATATTGTAGATATGAAAACAAATAGTTATAATAAGTTTTTCCTTCATATTACTATAACCTTATCAGTGATACTAGATAAAAATTGAAATGAATAAAGTTAAGTGTTCAATTCCCCTGATCACTAGTATTCTCACTTCTTCAGGCACCAGGAACTCATCTAGCTTTACTTTTCAAAGTACTATAAGATAGTTATAACTGAAAGTCTATAAAATTATGTTGGATTTATTTAAAATTAACCTATTATTCTTTATGAATTAGTAATATAAAATGTCAATACATATCATGGTATATGATATGAATTCTTTTCACTTAATCTTTTGGAATTATTTTAATCTCCATAATCACTTCCAATTCCCATATATGTTCAAATGGAAGGATTATATGCCAATAAAAATTTAGTATTGAATTGTTTCAAATTTTATTTTTTAATACAATATTAATATATGTACTATGACTATATTAATAAAACACACACACAAACACACACGCATACACACACACACACATATATATATATATATATTTATTTATTTATATAGATCTTTTTCCCCATAACAGATATGTTACTTTAACTCAAACATAGAGAAATTTCAATACTTAGTCTTAAAAACTTGTAAGACATAACAAATATTTTCATATGTTATTAACATATTTATCTTAAAAAATATAGCATTCCTACTAACCAGTCTGAGATACATGTCACACATTTGTTTCAAAATGAATATCATATGATCACTAAGCATGATTTATTCATAAATTAATTTATGTAATCTGTATATGTTATTTACATTTACTGATATCATAAAATCTTTAAATTATACCTATTAGACATATATCAAAGGATCTCTTTTTGGTCATTTCATATAAACATCTTCTATAAGGATTCCTCTAAATGTTCTGGCCTTGATAATCAATAACCTAATATGATTATCATATAAGTATGATTTGACATGTTTAATTTAAAAATGATTTTATTCATGATGATAGGTGATAAGATTTGTCATAGAATAAACTTTAGTAATCAATCATGTTTTATTGGTATCGTTTAGTACCATCCATTTCCACTTTCTCTTGAATAATCACCAGCAGTATTAAGTAATAGAAACATTCCAAATACAGAATCTTGAATCTTGATATGGATTCCCTTACTTGAATTTTTATTTACTTTTCAATCTTGGAATATTTACATTTACTTCTTATTTATATGAATCATTATTATAAAATAATAATACATGTATCACCCACTAAATTGAACATAGACAACCTCTTGGGTTTTGAATTCCTATATAGTATGTGTCTCTAAAACTACTCCTCCCACTAACCTTAGTGGATTCCATCCTTACTATGAAAACTTATGTGCATCCAGAGCCTTAACCTGAAGATGTTAATTATTCTCCCATTATCATCTAAGATATAATAATACTTTATTGAAATATAACCGATCTTGATTATAATTTAATATCCTTTATGGATATGGTATCATTATCATCGATGCAGCTTAGTATTTTAATGTTCATCTATTTCTAGGACTAGCTTTTAACAAACAGTTTTTAATCAACTCTTATGAAGGTTTCCTAATAGATTCTTATTATATCGTAATTGATATAAAATACATTAGAAAATATAGTTGGCATATGGTTAGTTGTTTCACTTCAATTTTCAAAATATTTTTTGAGTGGAACAATAGAATATTTTCAATATATATAAGACTCATCATTAATCTTCCTTTTACTATCATCAAATCATTGATTTATATAAGGAAATGTGAGTTTTGTAAAATCTTTACTCCATATGTTTGATCAACGATTTCATGGATAAGATGTTCTCTGAAAAGCCCGCTTATTGATTCAACAATATTTACTAAGTGCACAAATTTACTTCAGTAATAATTTCTAAAATTTATTAAAGTAATATCATGAAGTATATGAATTTACCTTTAGTTTTATAATATTTCACATGTTTATGTTGAACCAAATTTAAAATATTTTTGACTTAACTCTATCTATAAAGGTTTTTTTATCTAAAACATGATAAGTAGTTTGTTTGTATATCCATTACCCAAGATTAATTAAGACCAAAAAACACTTTTAAGGGAATAAAAACTTCAACTATATTCAGTTTTATTTGAAAAATAATTATCTTGACATAATTAGGTAATACTATTATATTTTTTATTCATCATTCATTATAATGGATATAAGTGATTCAGGAGTTAATAAAATAATATTTTAGATTTTAAAGTACCATGACAACATTTATTTAAAATGTGAAATAATATTTCATTATGTCTATCCTTACAATGAGATAAATGTTTTGGTAACACTAATTATAAACTCAAATTAATCTATTTAGCAATGAGAAGTATATATCTCCCCTTGGATGACATGGTAATCACCCTTTCTCATCTCCTTTTGAGTTCACTTTATAAAACTTATATTCTTTATCATTTCCTATATTTAAATAAATGTATGTTGTAATCATATTTCATTTAATATTCATGTGATGAATAGAAACTTGATGAATATAACTGATTTGGATAAAAATGATTGCTTCTTTAAATTATTGCAATTTATTTTCCAATGCCTATGCTTTCCACATGAGAAGAAAATAACCTTCTATTCATTCTTCTTCCTTAAAATCCTTTATCTCAACGAAGGATGTTTTGAAGGATCATTTGACTTTGTACTAGCTATAGGATCTTCATCTTTATCTTTCAAACTTTTTATCATAAGGAGTGGAGAAATGTGTTTCAACCAATCCATATCTTCTTTGTCAAGTATAGAAAAATGATTCCTGATTGAATTGTCTATTTTTTCATCTGGGCTTGTCCAAATAAGGATAATCTTGGTGGTAAGGATAATAAAATAATATTAATGTATAATTTATTATTCAATTGGAAATCCAATTTTGATAAACTAACAATATACCCCAACATTTTGAACTAATATCAGTAACTATATTTCCTTCTTCCAGTTTTCATTGAAAATAATGCATTGACAAACTTATTTATTCCAAGGATTTCCTTCTATTGTAAAGGGAATATAGAAGAGTTACTCTGTCTTTATGTTATATCATCAACTCTCTTGTCTTAGTTGATAATACAATATAACAGACCTAAGAAGCATCCCCAATATATATCTAGTAGGCTTCTCTTTAACTTTTACCCACCTAATAGGGTGGTAGAACAGAAACAGGGGATTCCTACACAAAATACAAATTTTCTGATCATAGTGTTTTGCATAAATGATTATACTATATCTAAAATATTATTTTCAAGGACACACCCTGAGTTAGGAATTATTTCACTACTTTCATGGTTTTACTTGAATGTTTTCTACAATAATTAAAACATGTGATTAGTGCTTCATGGAATTAAAAATTATGGGAGAAATAATAATAATTTAATTTTATTAATTCTCCAACTATTTAATCAAGTCTAAATATCCCTCACCATTGAACTCATAATTTATAGTTTCTAGGAAATTCCAGTGTAAAGGATCTATATTCCCATTTAAATAACCCTAAAAAGGGTTGGTCAAGCTATATAAAGGTATTTAGCTATGCAGGTCTTTTCCAACTACGGTATTATAACTCCATAATTCATTGAGTGGACTCCACTTTCCTAAAATCCTTAAATGTATTTCCTCAACAGTTGCCTCCTAATTACACTAAGTCTAGAAAGTGATACTCCTCTTGAAGTAAAATGGTTAATTCAACCCAAATCCTTCATAAGGGATCACATTATAAAAGTAAGTGTCCCAATAAGGGTTGGTCAAACACTTAGTTCTATTTGTTTCATTCCTAATAAAATAATGTAAGTCTATGTCTAACATAATATTTAATTTGGGGGATTTTAATTTATTATTCATAAATTTTATCTTCTTTTATCCTTTACATGTATTTTTTAATATTAATTTGATGTTACTTAATTAATTAACAATGTTCAATAAAACAGTTATGCATAATTTGTTTATTTAATTTTCGTCTTTGCACTTAATTAATTAATTTATGTTATCACATAAATTCATCCCAAAAATAGGTAATTTCATAAATGGAAATAATTAATTAATTAAATCAATTGTTTATGAGCTTTATATATTGGTTTATTTAATGAGTGGACATTAAATCAACCTTTGACCTAGGGGAAATAGCTCATATTGTTAGTCTTGGTATGAGTTACAACATTCCACATATCCACCAATGTATCACCTGAGTTGGGATCATAATGGGTCTATCTTGAATAGCCTCCACACACATTGGGATACTCCATTAATTATATGTATTTATGACTCACATGTAGGTGAGGGGAACCAAATGATTGGTTAAAATGGGATTACATAAATATCCTCTAACACAAAGGTCCAACATAAAAATGGAGGGAGAGATGACTCAAAGGCCATCATATTTATTTTAATAATAAATAATTGCAAACCCATGCAATAAATTAAATTAAAACATTCGACACATAATCAGTCTTGATAAAGTTCATGAATGGTCATAAAATAAACAAATACAAAAAAGTAACTGGCTATCATTAATTTATTTATTCATTATTTATTATTAAGATAAACATGCATTCATTCATTCATTCATTAATTAATTCTATTTAATCTTAATTATCATCCAAACATTATTGTATATACCCATAATTTATGGAATTCATGGAAAATAAATGGTCTAACCAGTAATGAAATATATTTTTTACAATAAAATAATTAACCATTTGCAATTATTTAAAAAAAATTAAATTTTAAAGCACACAATGGTGTTACAATCAATAAAATAAGTTTTAATGCTATAATTTTAAATTTAATGTATTTTTTATTTATTTCCATTAATGGGAGACTACAGGGAGTGTACATCCATCTACACACTGTCTATCTCAATTTTCATGTATTCAGGGTACACACCTGGGTCTACGGTTTGTACCTCTACCAGACTACACGCCATGTGTTCCACTTTCCAAGTGTCAATTTTCTCATCGAGTGGATCGGCATATTCTTCAAATGTGGGATTTGATTAACTATATATTGTGTGCACTACATACACATCATACATATCATAAATGATCATTGATTTCAATCTCATTCTATTTTTATGTGTATAATGACCACATGGATTGCATGATTTACACCAAAAACCATGTAGACTACATGGAATGTACACAAATACACATCGTGTAATTTGAAAACTGTGTTCCAATTTGGTCAGTCAACATGCAGCAGACACCGTGTGTCATTACTAAATGGTACATTATGTATCCCTTGTTGCATATGTATGTAGTTCACTAGGGAACACTATTTATACTTCTGCCTACACACTGTGTAACCCTATTTTATTGGCCAAAATTGGTAGTTTCCCAATGGAATCTCTAGTTTTTCTTAATCTATTCTTTAACCTTTAAGAAAATGAAACAATGAATGAATCATGATTAATATGTTTAATAATGTTAATTTAAATTGGATTAAATCATTAATAACATGAAATAAAAATATAACCACAATTGTGTATAGATTAACATCCAAATAAATAATTATAAATTTAAAAATGACCGCTCTAATACCACTTTTTGGTTTTGATTACTACAAAAGCATGAAGAAGTGGGATATATACTGAAATTAATTTTAATTATCTTTTCCTAAAACCATGAGTTAGGATATTTCATGTAAAATTTATAATTAAGTTATTTAAAATCTAAATAAATGAATACCTGGGATTAGGAACTTTATTCGTTGATGAAATTTGATCATCTTAAAATAACCTTTTAGATTTATTTTATTATTTTTTGAGGGTTCAAGGATAACATATCACTAGTGGTGATCCATGCATGCTCTTATGATCTCCAAGAAATTCCACTCGATTTCCATGTGCTAGCGTGATCAATTAAATGTCTTATGTTGTTCATTCTTGATCACTCATTCTTCGATCTTGAAGAAATCACTCTTGTGTTTCTTATTCATGAGAGGGGGAGAGAAGAAGTCTAGAAAGAATTTGTTATAATAAACAATTCTCTTTTTTGATTTAATTGATCGATATTTTGGGATACCCTAAACAATAGACATAACCGTCAATTTATAGAGCTAGGTTTTAGGATAAAATAATTATTTAATTGCATTCCAACCATTAAATAATATAATAACCTTTAATAAACCCCATTCCACATAATAATATGATGATATTTTTATGTTGTTGTGTGTGCCGACTTTTACAATAACAAGTATTATTTAACTAACTTGTTAATTAATAAATGTCACCAGATTCGGTTTTGGTCCATTGAAACTCCTCTAGCATTTATTGAATACCCGAATAAAATATTTTATTCTCTAAAATAAATATTTTATTCACAAAACATTAAATAAATATTTATTAAATATTTAATAAAATAAATTAATATATTTTATTCAAAATCCGGTGAATGAATATTTATTTAATTTACGCAGTCAATAAAACTTGAAAAAATTTATTTCTTCGATCTTGAGAATAATATTTATTATATTAATTAAATTGAAATAGAATATAATAGAGATCAATAGAAACACCTAGTGTGTGACTCTCTTGGATTATTTCCCATTGGCATTAGGTGGGCTTGCCTATAGTCCAATAATATTGTCTTGAAATGGGTCATGGAACCCAAGAGAAAGAAATTAATGTAGCAATTATGACAACCACATACTAATTCTCACTGTAAATATAATCCCTTTGTCACGATATCTTGTCAATTAGTTTGTACATATGTGTCCCCAACCATTATGGTTGATATGTAATTCTTTGAAAATATAAAATAAATATCGTTACACCATGTCTATGAAATTTAATGTGATGGTTATATTCCAATCAAAGGTCTGATGTATCAACTTATTTAAATAAGGAATGGAAAAACCTTTCCTCAACTTATTCATTACTGAAATTTCAATTGTGATGCACCCAATGTACAATATATCCCACTAACATATTGCATGATGGTTTTGGTCAGTAAATCTATGTGTGTGATTCATGAAATGCATCAATAATAATCATAATTTCTAAGGACCATTACACACATTCACATATAGGAATATCTGATGACACCAAAACATGAGGAATTCCTACTGGTGGGTCTATTCTCATAATCTTTCATCATGGAGATAACTAAGTGTGAACTTCATGATAATAAGCATCATCCGCTCATGAGCCCTCTCACCTAAAGTTATACATATTATTATCCCTATCATAGTACTTTATCCAGCCATATAGCTATATTTATGAATATCATCATAGTACATCAAGTTTCTCATCATAGTAGGGAATTTTTATGACATTATCAATGAGACTGATACCCTAAGACATTATAACATTAATTTTATGTAGCTTAATAATCAATATGTAATAAGACATTTATATAAAAATTCACTTTTGAATATAAATTTAATACAAAGTAAAAAGTAGTTGGTTATAGGTCAATATGTACAAAAACATACTATAACATAGTCCCTTGAATCCTTATATAATACGTTGATAATGGATGACACAGTATGGAACCAATGTGGGGTATCACAGTATAGCACCGTAGACCCACTTTCATATTTATATTGTTTTTCAGGGAATGTTACCTTGGATCTAGATTTATTGGACCCCCACAAACATGCTCTTTAGGCTCCACCCAAGTTTATACGGAGTTTTATATTGATCTGCCTCATGGACTCAAAGAGGATTCCATGGACATGTGCCCTAAGTTTCTAGATCATGTATATAAAGATTGGACTGAGTTTGATTTGGATGAGCTTTGTGGACTGGAAGAGGATTCCTTGGTCAATAGCCCTAGGTCTTGGCCCTCATAGGTCTTATACATGATTACTTGATTTATTCTGTAGTTTCTTAACACATTATATATCAAGGTAAGACAGATTTGATACTTATTATATTGTAAAATTATTCTTCATTATAGAATTATTTGATCACAGCATATACTAGTATACTGTGTTGTATTCCTTTATCATTCCCATACCTTATTCCTATTACACCTGAACATTGTTACCTATTATATGCACAGACATGATTTTTTATAAACATTGTTGATGGTGGTATACTGAGTAATGTCACGCCCTTTTTGGGTCACTGATTGGTACCTGGATAGACTTCATGGGTGAAATTAGGGACAAGGGAAAGTGGTCTACAATGGATGCTTGATTTTCTATACTAGGATGGATTAAGAAATTGGAGGACCGAGTGTATTCTTATGATTTTATTGAATATATCTTTTGATCTTTTGTGTGTTTTTATATATCATTATGTATATGTCTTCCATTGTGTATCTTGTGTATTATCTACTATTATATAACTAGAAATCATCATCATTTTTTTGGATGTGATATTGGATATGATTCTAGTTCTGGATTCCTTCAGATATTTATTTACCACGATGTTTATTATATCAATTTCCACTACTTATTCATTTATTTCACTAATGTGATACACTCTGATCATGAGGGTATAGCCTCCCCATTATATCATCACCAACCCTCACTATTAGTTGGTAGCCTATAACATATGGTAAGTCACTCTTAAGGCCAGGGGGATCTCATGTTTGATTACTAATTAGTGAACCAGACCCAAGGTGCTGCAATGGTAATTTAGTTTATCACACATGTCACATTATCAAAACTGAGTAAAATATCTTGAATTATTTTAAAAAAAATGTAACAAAAATACATAACTCATTTTTGGTATGTAGGAATCAATCACACATCAATAAAAATCTTGATGTTACCAATATGACTCAAAGTGCATGTTTCTAATATAATTTTCATTTTAGATTAAAACTCAAGTCACATTGTCTAAATTGAGAAAATAATCTCGAATTGTTTTCAAAATATTTATAAAAAGATCCATAATTCATTTTTGATGTGTAGGAATTGACCTCATATCAATCTAACACATGATATAGTCATTATGAATCAAATTTTTTGTTTTCAATATAAAAGTGTCATATTAGTTTGAAACATGAGTCACATTTTCAAAACTGATCAAACAATATCATATTATTTTCAAACATTAGGAAAAAGATCCATAATTCATTCATGGAATGTGGGGATTAACTGCACATTATTTCAACACACTATGTGACCGTTATGATTGAAAGTGTGTGTTTTAATACTAAAAGTGTAATTTTACTCTAAAACAAACATCACATAACCATAATTGAGTAAACAAGTTCAAAATATCTTGAATATTTATTACTACGATCCATAATTAATTTTTGACATATAAGGGGGCCAATTATCTTTTTATTTTATTTTAAAAATTGTCACTTTAAGGTTGATCCGTAACCAAAACATAGAAAAAAAACATTACACGGGATTCAGTAGTAATGGCCTAAATTCAAAATGAATGATCAAAATTACAAAAACACAAAATAAGAAGACTGGTTTAGGGATATGCTTGAATAAATAAAAGTCATAGTCATCATCATCTTCCATCGAAATTATCATCCATCATCATCGTACCCATCTACATGGTGCTGAAAAATCACAACGTCATCATCATCGCTGATTCATCGCCACATTAGAAATTTGGAGGCAATTACATTCCAGAAACCATCATCATCACCATGAAAAACCCTAAACAAACACATCAAACAAAGTTAAAAAACTACCAGATCCAGAAAAAAAAATATTAAAACTGGGACACCATCTTATGGATCAATCCACTTTTCACCATCAAAAAGATTAAACTCAATCGCTAGACAAATAAGAACACCATCAAAATTTGAATCCTGTTTTCTCCCTAACCATCATAACATCACTAGGAGAAATGAAAACTATAATGAGAAGTACCACGAAACACTCGAATGACAATGGCTTCAAAGTTACCTTTGAGGGAGGGCTAAAACAAAAAAAACGAACATTCAACTAAGAGGGAGAGAAAAATGGAACCGGAGTAGCTCAAAGCGTGTCACAAATGAAACTAGAGAAACTGAGACATGCATCACATAGGAGACTAGATTAGCTGTTATGTCAATCATAGTGGAAACTAGAGTAACTGAGACACGCATCACAGAGGCCTACGGAGCAGCATAAGAGTGCATCATACGGCCCAGAACCTCTACTACCACTGGGTCTGGAACCCCCACTGAAGCACCAGATGCTGATATTCCACCTATAGATCATAATAGAATCTTATGGAGAATAACTACCTACCACTACAACTTTATACGAATCAAAGTGTTCATCACTAGAAACTGAACTCGCACCGTTTTTGATTGAAGCTGAAGCCGACATTGATTGAATCACTGATGCCTGAAGAACCCTGGCCAAAAATAATGTGAATCCACTGCTACTATAGAATAGATCCATGACCAAACCCATATCCCCCTACCTTGGGATTTATCTTCTGACATATAAGAATCAACTGAACATCAATTTGAAACACGATGTGGTTGGTATGACTCAACATGTTTGTTTTCAATATAAAATTGTCATTTTAGTTTAAAACATGTGTCACATTTTCAAAATAAGGAAAAAGATATTTAGTTGTTTTCAAACTTTAGGTAAAAATCCATAATTTATTTTTGACATGTAAGAATCTACCACACGTCAATCTAACACACAATGTGGATGGTGAGACTCAAAGTGTGTGTTTTTACATTAAAAGTTTCATTTTAGTTTCAAATTTGTGTCATGTTGTCAAAATTGATAAAATGATCTTATATTGTATTTATACTTTAGGAAAACTATCAATAATTCGTTTTTTATGTTTAGTAATTGATTGTACATCATTCTAGCATATTATGTGGTTAGAATGACACAAAGTGCATGTTTTCACATTAAAAGTGTCATTTTACACTAAAATATGCATCACATATCCAAAAATGAGTAAATGAGTGCATATATTATTGATTATTTAGGAAAAAAATACATATTTAATTTATGGAATCTTCGAATTTCCCACACATCAATTGGATACATGATGTTTCTGACATGAATCAAAGTGTACATTTTCAATGTAAGTGTCATTTTATTTTAAAATGTTTGTCACATTGTCAAAACTAAGAAATTGAGATTATATTATTTTCAAACATTTGTAAAATGATCCATAGCTAATTTTTGATGTGTAATAATTGACCTCATGTCTATCTGACACGCGATGTGACATGTATGTATTAAAGTGTGTGTTTTCAATGTAAAAGTGTTATTTCAATTTAAAACGTGCACCACGTTGTCAAAACAAATAAAAAAAATCTCATATTGTTCTAAAAAGTTAGGAAAATGATCTATATTTCATATTTGAGGTGTATGAATTGACAACTTTTCAATCTGATACATGATTTCAATGTTATGATTCAAAGTGTGTTTTTTAATATAAAATTTTCATTATAGTTTAAAATGGCTATCAGAGTATCAAAACTATAAAAATGAGCTTATATTTTTTTCAAACTTTAGGAAAATTATTTATAATTATTGTGTAACATTTAGTAATTTAAGACACATCAATCAAACCCGGATGTGTGTGGTTTGTCCTAAAGTGTGTGTTTTAACATTAAAAGTGTCCTTTTACCCTAAAACACACATCACATAGTCAAAAATAAGTCAATGGGATTAGGTTATCTTAAAATTTTAGGAAAATGATCCATAATTTATTTTTGACACATAAAAATAATCATCACTTCAATATAACACATGATGTGACCAACATGATTCAAAGTGCATGTTTTCAATATAAAAATGTTTTTTTTTGTTTAAAACACACATCACATTATCAAAAATGAGAAAATGAGCTTATATTATTTTCAAAATTCATAAATATGATCCATAATTCTTTTGTGACATGTATGAATTAAGATCATATCAATATGATACACGATTTGACTGGTATGACTTAAAGTATTTGTTTTTCACACTAAAAGTTTCATTTTAGTTTAAAATTCCCACTGTGTTATCAAAACTGAGAAAACAAGTGGGATTATATTGATATTTTAGGATAATGATTCGTAATTCATATGTTCCATATAGTAATCGACCACACATTTATCATACGTACAATGTGGTTGATATGATTCAAAATGTGTGTGTTTTCACATTAAAAGTGTTGTTTTTCTCTAAATCATGTTCCACAAATCCAAACTCTAGTAAATATGCTCACATTGTCTTTAATTTTTAGTAAATCAATACATAATTAATTTTTGGTGTGTAGGAATAGATAGTATGTGTCTAATATGACTCAAATTGTGAATTTTTAGTATAAGTGTCGTTTTAATTTAAGATGGTGTCATATTTTCAAAACATAGAAAACCAGCTGGAGGAGAGGAGAAGATAACATAACCTGGAAAATAAACATCTATTACAAATAAGGTAAAATAAATGAGGGAGAAATGAGCAGTTTCCAAAAATATAAGTGAACATGAGGCATTCAATGCAAAATCCAACCATGAAAGTGGAGGTGAATTTTTTTCATACTTGTGGAAAATTTTAGTTACAAACCTAATCATCCCAACCTTCTCCATCAATAATCATAAAAAAAGTAGCCTCAATGTGGGATCGATGATCATTGCAGCAGCATTCGGGAAACCGGTGATTTTATTTTTCTAGTACCATGGGTTGTGGGATTTCCAAATTGGAGGACTAAGACAATGATAAATTAGGACACAAAAAATGGGATATATTGATATCATCCTCATTTTAATTCCATTGAGTAGGATCTTAGCATTTCCTTGAGCATCTAAATTTTCCTTTCATATTGGCCATCATTTGGGGGTGATAAGCCGGGATAAAATTCAATTAATTACTCAGATCATGTTGAAGACTTCTCCAGAATTTAGATGTGAACTTTGTATCATGATTGGAGATGATCAAAAGTGGGACACCATGTAACCTCACCACTTCCTTCACTTTTAAAATTTCAATTTAATCAAGCGAGAAAGATTACTGAATAGTAATGAAGTGGGTAGTCTAGGTGAGTCAATCCACCAAAACCCATATCCCATTGTTTCCTTGGGATGTTTAAACATTCATGATTTATAAAAAAACTAACAATTAAATTATCATTTTAAAACATTTATTTACTTATACCATGATATAAATATATAATATTTTAATTTATAAGATACATAAATTTTATTTATATATTCATAGGTGAGGTTACATTTTTATTGGCTAGATTACTATTCCTAATGTTCATATTACTATTCCAACATTCAGGTTATTATTCCATTGATATAGGTTCCTCAATTTATATAAATACCACATATTTCATTATTCCTTTATGAGAATAAATTTTTTATTAGTTTCTCTTTGTGATTTATGTGTTTCTTGAAATAATTATAAGAATCGAAATTTTCAATGATAAAATCTTGGGTCATTACACTACCAATGGGTCAAGGCACCCAAGAGAAATAACTTAATGTCGCATCAATAACAACCACATAATAATGATCATTATGTAATATAATACATTTATAATAGTATCTCATCAATAAGGTTTTACATCTATGTCACCAACCCTTATGCTTGATACACTTTTCTTTAACTAAATGAAATAAAAGTTGTTACACCACAGACATGGAATTTAATGTGATAGTTCTATTCCAATCAAAGGGATGAAATATCAACTTTTATAAAGATAGAAGGTAAAATAATTCATCAACTTATTCTATAATGAAACGTAAATCATTATTCATCAAATTTACCATACTTCTCACTAATAAATTTTGTGATTGTATTAGTCAGTAAATCTAAGTGTGTGAGTCATGATATTCATCAATGATAATATTAAAGTATAAGGAATATTACACACGTTCACATATAAGAATATTTGATGACACCAAAACATACAAAATTAATATTGGAATTTATGTTCTCATAATCTCCCATTTTGATTATTATCAAGTGTGAAATTCATGAGAAGAAGCATCATCTGATTACAAACACTCACATCGGACGGTCTAAATACTCTATTCCCAATCATAATAGTTATCCAACCACATAACTGTATTTATGAATATAATTATAGAATGTCAAGGTTATCATTATAGTGGGAAACTTATAAGACCTTATTAATTTGATAGATATCCTATTACATTATTAAATTATTACATTAATGTTATATAGAAGAAAAATCAATATGTGATAAGTCATTTATTTTAATTTCTCTTATTTGAATACACAAGTAATCTAAAGTAAAAAAGTTGTTTGTTCAAAGGAACTAACTCCAAAAAAATCCCACTTTCACTAGATCCAACTACTAATTAATTGGTTATTCATCACATTTTGAACATTATTATGTAGTTTATGGCTATAGTTTCTAGGCCTACCACGTTTTAATGTCTAGGGTTGGTTAAGCCACATGTCTTTGTGGTGAATCTGTTTACTGCAACATAACTATCTTGAGAAAATCCCTTGAGTACTGATTTAACCACATATCCACTTATTTTTTTCCTTGTAATATTCTAATCATTTGGACTAAATCCATAGTCAAAATTTATAATAAAATTATAGACCTATTTATTTTGTTATAACCCAAAATTAGAAGAAGGCATTGGTCAACCACTTCTTAAGCTATATCAAAATTTGCAACGTACTCAGATATTATAGATATGGAAACTAATGGTTGTATTAAGGTTTTCTTTCATATTAATATAGCCTTAGTAGTGATACTAGATCAGACTATAACTAAATAAAATTAAGTGTTCAATTACCTTGATCACAGGTATTCTCACTTCTTCAGGAACTAGAAACTCATCTAGTTTTACTTTTCAAAGTACTGTTGGATAGTTATAACTGCAAGTCTATGAAATTATGTTGGATTTATTTAATATTTACCTATTGTACTTTATTAATTAGTAATGTCAAATGTTAATACATATAATGGAACATGAGATGAATTTTTTTCACTTAATATTGTGAAATTATTTTAATCTCCATAATCACTTCCAATTCCCATGTATGTTCTAATACAAGTATTATATACCAAAAAAAAATTTATTAAATTGTTTCAATTTGTTTTTTTTAATAATTTTTTAATATATGTACCATTACTATATTAATAAAACACATAGATATATTTATGTTGATCTTGTTCCCCAAAACATGGGTGTTATTGTAACTCAAACTTAGAGAAATTTCATTCCTTATTCTTAGAAACATGTAAGACATAACAAATGTTTTCATATGTTATTAACATATTTATCTTTAAAAATTACAGCATTCCCACTAACTAGTCTGAGATACATGTCACACATTTGTTTCCAAATGAATATCCTTTGATCACTATGCATGATTTATACATAAATGAATTTATGTAATCTATATATATTATTTGCATTTATTGATATCACCAACCCTTTAAATTATACCTAGTAGACATATATCAAATGGACTCCTTTTGGTCACATCATATAAACATATTCCATAAGGATTCTTCTAAATGTGTTGGCCTTGATAATCAATATCCCAATATGATTATCATATAAGTATTATTTCAAAATTATAATTTAAAAATGATTTTATTCATGATGATTGGTGATAAGTTTTGTCATCAACTAAACTTTTAATAATCAATCATGTTTTATTGGTATCGTCTAGTACCATCTATGTCCAATTTCTTCTAAATACACACCAAAAGTATTAAGTATTAGAAAAATTAAAAATAAAGAATATTGATTCTGGATACATGGACTCTGCAAACGCAAAACATTTTTTTTCATTTTATAAAGGCCGGTTTAAGGGCTTCCGGTACCCACTATAGGACTTCACCACTGCCAATTCACCGCTTCAAACCATCTGGTTCAACATCAAAATTCAAATTTCAAATTCCCAAAACAGAAATCATGAGACTCCTCGAGCCGCGCACCAACCCCGGTACCGCGCACCTGTCCGCTCACCTATCCACATCAACCATCAAACCACATCTCGATCTGGACTCCTCCACGCGCCACCATTCACAGTAGTATGCCAGCGGAACCATCCATTATCGTCGTCGCTGAAGCCTGATCTCTTCATCAAATGCTTGGATGAGCTTCGCCATCATTCGTCGTCACCACCATCGACGGTTCAGTTACAATAATCCAACTCGCCATGGTCCATGAACAACCAGGCCGAAATCATCCAGCAAAACACAAAGACATTCTAGCAGAAAAATGGAACTCAACCAGGGAAAACACCCATTACCGCCACCCCAACCGCCAAAGGAGGCCAAAACGGAACCTCAGGCACACAGCCGCCGCAGAAGGTGACCCCCATGAGACTCACCACAGGACTTCAACGCGCTACCGAGAAGGAACCCAGAACGCTCCGATATGCCGGTGAAAACGAACCGGTCTTACACTCGTAGGTCTGACCAGCAGCGCCGCAGAAGCCCATAGCACATCTCCATTGGAGGAGCCATGAAACCACCGCAAAGGGCACTAGAGGAATCCGAAGAAGACAACCACATGGAGGGTATGATGATAGGATGAACCCTATCCTATCAATACCTTCAATCACGAATGATACCCGCAAGAGAAAACCTTCATCACTGAAAAAATATCATAAAGAAGAAGGAAACAAGGGCCTCCCCTCCCCGTGCCGCTCTAGATTTGTCATCAACCTTCAATGGAAACAAGCCTCATCCGCCTGTCAACTGAGTCGAATGACACGCCGAGTCGACCAGTCCGCTGAGACGATCCAAAGAAACGGGACTCATGAAGTAAAGGTCAGAGAGGGAAGGATCACGAAATCGATGGAAACCCTAGACGCCATGAAAGGGGATAGGTGACACCGCTCAGAGGCTTCATGGATACATGGACTCCATTCCTTGAATTTGTATTTACTTTTCAAGTTTATAATATTTCCATTTACTTATTCTTTATAAGAATCATTATTATAAAAGAATAATACATGTATCACCCACTACAATGAACATAATCCACCTATTTGGTTATGAATTCCTATGTAGTATGTGTCTATGGAACTACTCCTCCCACTGACCTTAGTGAAGTCCATTATTACTATGAAAACTTATGTGCATACAGATACTTAACCCAAAGACATTAAGTATACTCCCACTATCATCCAAGATATAAGCTTACTTTATGGAAATACAATTGATATTGACTAGATGTTAAAATAATTCGTGGATATGGGATAATTAATATTGATTGACCTTAGTGTTTTAATTTTTATATGTAGTTAAGACTAGATTTTAAAAAATAGTTTTTAACAAACACTTATGATTGGGTCCTAATATATTCTTATCATATCATAATTGATATAAAATCAATTAGAAAATATAGTTGGCATATGGTTAATTATTTCACTTCTATTTTGAAAATATGTTTTGGATGGTATAATAGAATATTTTCAATATATATAATACTCATCATTAATCTTTATTTTACTATCATCAAATCATTGATGTATATAAGGAAATGTAAGTTTGGGATAAATTTACTCCAAATGTCTAATCAATGATTACATGTATAATATGTTCTCCAACAAGACAGCTCAAATATACCATAATCATTACCAAGTTCACTAATTTACTTCAGTAATAATTTCTAAAATTTCTTAAAGGAATATATTGAAGTATATGAAGTTACCTTCAATTTTAGAATATTTCACATGGCCATGTTGAACCAGATTTAAAATATTGTTTACTTAACTCGATGTATAAAGGTTTCTTTATCTAAAACATGATAAGTAGTTTGTTTTTATATCTAGTACCCTAGCTCAATTAAGACTAAATTTTTTTAAGGGAATAAAAAATTCAACTACATTCAGTTTTATTTGAAAAATAATTATCTTGACACAATATAGTAATATTCTTATATTTTTTATTCATCATTCATTGCAATGGATATGAGTGATTCATGAGTTAATAAACTAATAGTTTAGATTTTACAGTGCCATAACAACGTTTATTCCAAATGTGAAATAATATCTCATTGTGTCTATCCTTATACTAAGATAAAAATTTTGGTTACACTTATTACAAACTTGAACTAATTCATTTAGAAATTAAAAGTAGAGAGCTCCCCTTGCCTGACATGGGAATGACCCTTTCTCATCTCCTTTTCAGTTCACTTTATAAACCTTGTATTCTTTATCATTTCTTGTATTTAAATATATGCATGTTGTAATAATATTTAATTTAATATACAAGGGATGAATAGAAACTTGATGAATATAAATGAAGTGGATGCAACTACTTTCTTCTTTAATTCATTGCAATCTATTTTACAACATCCAAGATTTCTACATGTGAAGTAAATAACCTTATATTCATTATTCTACCTTTGAATCCTTTGTCTCAATAAAGGATGTTTTGAAGGATCATTTTATAATATACTATCTATTGGATCTTTAGCATTATATTTCAAATGTTTCATCATAATGAGTGAACAAACAGGTTTCAACCAATCCTTATCTTCTTGATCAAGTATGGAAAAATATTTCCTGAGTGACTTATCCATTTTTTTCAACTAGGCATTTACAAATAAGGATAATCTTGGTGTTAAGGATAATAAAATAATATTAATTTATATTTTCTTCTTCAATTAGAAACCCAATTTTGATAAACGATCAATATAACCCAACATTTTGAAAGTAATATCAGTAGCTAGATTGCCTTCTTCCAGTTTCCACTAAAAATAATTCATTGACAATCTTATTTATTTCACCACTTTCATTAACTTTATAAAGATAATTTATATGAGTTACTATGATGTAATAATCCATGTATTTATGTTGTATCATCAAATCTTCAGTCATAGTTGATAATATAATATAAAAAAACATAAAAATCATCCTCAACATGTCTCTAGTAGGATTATCTTTCACTTTCATACACCTGATAGGGTGGTAGAACAGAAATAGGGGATTCCAACACAAAATACAAATTTTCTAATCATATTGTATCACATAAATGATTATACCGTATCTAAAATTTTGTATTTGTAAAGAAATGCTTGGATTTAGGAATGATTTCACAAATTTCATGGTTTTACTTGAAATTTTTCTACAATAATTAAAAAAGATGATTAGTATTTTACTGGATTAAAATTTATGTGAGAAATAATAATTATTTTATTTTATTAATTCTCCCACTATTTTATCAAGTCCCAATATTCCTCACCATTGAAATCATAATTTCTAGTTTCTAGGACATTCTAGTGGAAAGGATCCATATTACCCTTTACATAACCCCAAGAAGGGTTGTTCAAGCTATATAAAGGTATTTAGGTATGCAAGTCTTTGAAAACTTCGACATTATATCTCCATGATCCATTGAGTGGAATCAACTTTCCTAAAATCCTTATATGGATTTTCTCAACACTTGCCTCTAAATTACACCAAGTCTAGAAAGGGATACTCCTCTTGAATTAAAATGGTTAAGTCAACCCAAATACTTCATAAGTACTCACATTATAAAAGTAAGTGTCCCAATAAGGGTTAGTCAAACACTTAGTTCAATTGAGTCTCATTCCTAATAAAGTAATTTAAGTCTATGTCTGACTTAATATTTATTTTCGGTGATGTTAATTTATTATTCATAAATTTTATCTTGTTTTATCCTTTACATGTATTTTTTAATATTAAGTGGATGTTACATAATTAATTAACCATGTTTGATAAAAAAGTTATGCATAATTCATTTATTTAATTTTGGTATTTTCACATTAATTAATTTATTTACGTGATCACATATTTTCATCCATAAAATAGGTAATTTCATATATAGAAATAAATAATTGATTAAATCAACTATTCATGAGATTTATATAATGGATGATTTAATGAGTGGAAATTAAATCAACCTTTGACCTAGGGAAAATAGCTCATATTTTCAATATTGGCGTGAGTTATAACATTTCACCTATCCATTTATGTATCATCTGAGTTGGCATCATAATGGGTTCATCTTGAATAGCCCCCACACACATCAGGATACTCTATTAATTATATGTATTTATGACTAATAAGTATGTGAGGGGAACCAAACGATTGATTAAAATGGGATTACATAAATATCATTTGACACACTAGTCCACATAATAATGGAGGGAGGGATGAATCAAAGGACATCATACTTAATTTAATAAAAAATAATTTCAAATCCATGCAATAAGTTAAATTAAAACATCCAACACATAAACAGGTCTTGATAAAGGTCATGATCAATAATAAAATAAATGAATAAAAAAGTAACTAACTATCATTCATTTCATTATTCATTCTTTGTTATTAAGATAAATATACTTGCATTAATTAATTAATTAATTCCCTTTCATCTTAATTATCATAAAAAATTTATTGTAGATACCACTCATTTATGATATTAATGGAAAATAAATAGTATAACTAACAATGAAATATATTTATTATAATAAATTAATTAATAATTTATAATTATTTAAAATAATTATTAAATTTTCAAACAGAAAATGGTTTTCCATTCAATAAAATAAGGTTCTAATGTTGTAATTTTTAATTTAATTTAATTTTTAATTATGCCCATTAATGAGAGACTATAAGACATGTACATCTAACTACACGTTGTGTATCTCGATTTTCATGTATCCAGTGTACACTCTTTGGTCTACGGTGTGTACCTCAGCTAGACTACACGCCATGTATTCCGCTATCCATGTGTTTGTTTTCTTATTGAGTGGCTTGACATGTTCTTAAAATTAATGCTTTGATGAAATTCACACCAAATTCAAGTCATGTATATCATAAATGATCATAGATTTCAATATCATTCAATTTTGACATGTATAATGACGACATGGATTGTTTGATTTACTCCAAAGACCCATGTAGACTACACAACATGTACACCAATACACACTGTGTGATTCTACGACTGTGTTCTAGGTTGGTCAATCAAAACACAAAATACACCGCATGTCACTACTGCATGGCGCATTGTGTATCCCTCGGCACATCTAGATACAAGGCCCTAGGGAACATTGTGTGTACTTCAACATACACTCCGTGTAACATTATTTTACTGGCTAAAATTTCCAGTTTCTTGATGGAATCTATAGCCTTTGTTAATATATTCTTTATGAAAATGAAACAAAGAATTAATCATGATTAATATTTTTAAGAATTTTAATTTAAATTGGATTAAATAATTAATAAAATTAAATGAAAATCTAACCACAATTGTACATAGATTAATATCTAAATAAATAATTATAAATTTAAATGTGACCGCTCTGATACCAATTGTTGGTTCTAAGTAGATAGAATGCATTCATAAGTGAGAGATATATTAAAACTTATTTTAATTATATTTTCCCAAAACTATGAGCGAGGATATTTCACATCAAATTTATAATTAATTTATTTATTATCTGAACAAATGAATACATGGGCTTAACAACATTCTTCGTTGATGAAAGTTGATCATCTGAAAAGACCATTTCATATTTCCTTCATTGTGATGTGAGGATCCAACTATAACATATCTCTAGTGGTGATCCACACATGCTCCTATGATCTTCGAACAATGTCACTCTATCTTCATGTTCTAGTGTGGTGAATTGGATGTCTTATATTATTCATTTTTATCGCTCATTCTTCGATCTTGATGATATATATCTTGTGTTTCTTCTTCATGAGTGGGGGGGATAAAGAAGAGTAGAAATATAATGTTTTGTAAGAAATAATTCTATTTTTAATTACACTTATCAATATTTTTAGATACCCTACCCATTAGACATAACCATCTATTGATATAGTGAGGGTTTGGGTTAAAATAATTATTTAATTTCATTCCATCCATTAAATAATATAATAACATTTAATAAACCTCATTCCACATAATAAAATAATTATATTGTTATGTTGTGGTGTGTTCTAACTTACGAAATAACAAGTATTATTAAACTGATTTGTTGATTAATTTATGTCACCGGACTCAGTCTTATTCTATTTAAACTCCTCTATCATTTATTGAATACCCAAATAAAAAATGTATTCTCTTAAATAAATATTTTAGTCACAAAATAGTAAATAAATATTTATTCAATATTCAATAAAATAAATTAATATATTTTATTCAGAATCAAGTGAATAAATATTTATTTAATTTATGTGATCAATAAAACATGGAAAACTTTATTCCTTGATCTTGAGAATAATAATTATTCCATTCATTAAATTAAAATATAATTTAATTGATATCAATAAAAACACCTAGTGTGTGTCCCTCTAGGATTATTTCTCATTGGAATTAGGTGGGATTGCCTAAAGTCCAGTAATATTTTCTAGAAACAGGTCCTAGAACCCAAGACAAAAAACTTAATTTTTTAATTATTAAAACCACATATAAATGTTCGCTATGAAATATAAGGCATTTTTCATAATATATCATCATGAAGGTTTCACATTTGTGTCCCAACCATTATGCTTGATATGTATTTCTTTGAAAATCTAAAATAAACATCATACAACATGTTTATGAAATTTAGAGTGGCAGTTTTATCCAATAACATATCTGATATATAAACTTCTTTAAATATGTAAGGGACAAATCCTTCCTCTACTTATTCATTAAAAACATGTCAATTGTGACACACCCAATGTACACTATTTCCTAGTAACATATTGTGTGACGGTCTTGGTCAGTAAATCTAAGTGTGTGAGTCATGACATGCATCAATGATAATCTTAAAGTCTAAGGACCATTACACATGTTCACAGATAGGAATATCTGATGATACCAAAACATGTAGAATCCCTACTGGCGGGTCTATTCTCATAATCTCCCATCATGGAGATTACTAATTGTGAAATTCATGAGAATAAGCCTCATGAAATTATGATCACTCTTACCTGAAGTTATACATTCAATTTTTCCTATCATAGTACTTTATACAACCGCATAGCTATATTTAGGAATATCATAATAGTACATCAAGTTTCTCATCATAGTGGGAAATTACTATGAAATTATTAATGCAACTGATACCCTAAGACATTATCACATTAATTTTATGTAGAATAATAATAAATATTTGATAAGACATTATATTAACATTCACTTATTTGAATATAAATGTAGTCTAAAGTACAAAGTAGTTGGTTCTAGGGCACCAAGTCCAACAATAGACAATAACATAATCCCTGGAATCCTTATATACTACTTTGATAATAGATAACATAGTATAAAACCAATGTGGGGTATCATAGTATAGCACCATAGACCCACTTTAATATTTATATTGGATGCCTTGAAATGTTACCTTGGATCTAGATTGGTTGGACCACCACAAACATGCTCATTTGGCTCCACCCAAGTCTATACTAAGTTTTATATTAATGTGCTCTATGGACTCGAAGAGGATTCCAGGGACATGGGCCTTAGGTTTCTAGACCATGTTTATATACATTGGACCAAGTTTTCTATGGATGAGCTTCAAGGACTGGAAGAGGATTCCTTGGTCAATGGCCCTGGGTTCTAGCCCTCATATGTCTTAAACATGATTATTCGATTTATTCCGTAGTTTCATAAAACATTATATATTGGTGTAATCCAGAGTTTATACTCACTATAATATAAAATTATTCATCATTATAGACTTATTTGATCACAACATATACTAGTAGACTGGGTTGTATTCCTTTATCATTCTCATCCCTTATTCCTGTTATAACTTAACATTGTTACTTATTATATGCGCATGCATGATTTTTTATAAACATCTTTACTAGTGGCCTACTAAGTAATCTCACGCCCTTTTCGGATCATTGATTGGTAATCGGATAGACTCCATGGGTGTAAATAGGGACAAGGTAAGGTGGCCTGCTATGGATGCCTAATTTTTTGTACTAGGTTGGAGTAAGGAAGTGGAGGACCGATCATATTCTTATGATGTTATTAGAGATATCTTTTTATATTTTTACATTTTTGTATAGCATGTTTTATATGTCTTACACTTTGTATCATGTGTGTTATCTACTTTTTTATAACAAGACATCATCATAATTTTTTTGGATGTGATATTAGATATGATTCTAGTTCTAGCTTCCATCAATTATTTATTTATCATGATCTTTGTTATACCCATTTCCACTAATTATTCATTTATTTCACAAACATGGTGCAATTTGATCATGAGGGTATAGCCTCCCCATTGTATCTTTATTGATCCCCATTGCTAGTAGGAAACCTTTAACATAAGAGGAGGCACTCTTGAGGCCAGGTGGCTCTCGGGTTCGATTACTGATTAGTGAACAAGACCCATGGTGCTGCAATGGTAATTTATTTTTAAACACATTTCACATTATCAAAACCAAGTAAAATAGATTGAATAATTTTTAAAAAATAGGAAAAAAAATTCATGACTCATTTTTGTTATGTAGGAATATACCACACATCAATAAAAATATTGATGTTACCTGTATGACTCAATGCGCATGTTTTTAATATAAGTGTCATTTTAGTTTAAAAGGAATGTCACATTGTAAAAACTAAGAAAATGTGCTCAAATTGTTTTCAAACTTTAGAAAAAATATCCATAATTCATTTTTTATGTGTAGGAATCGACCTCATGTCAATCTGACACATGATATAGTTAGTGTGACTCAAAGTTTGTGTTTTCAATATAATAGTGTCATTTTAGTTTAAAATTTGTGTCTCATTTTTTAAATAGATCAAATAATAACGTATTGTTTTCAAAAATTAGTAAAATAATCCATAATTCATGCACAGAATGTGGGGATTGATTGCGCATTATTTCAACGCACTATGTGAATGGTATGACTCAAAGTGTGTGTTTTAATACTAAAAGTGTCATTTTACTCAAAAACATGTGTCGCATAGCTATAACTGAGTAAAAATTAAATTGTATTGAATATTTATGACTATGATGCATAATTAATTTTGGACATATAGGAATCAAATACACATCAATCTTAAACACGATGTGGTTTGTATGACTCAAAGTGTGTGTTTCTAATATAAAGGTGTCATTTTAGTTTAAAACATGTGTCACATTTTCAAAATAGAGAAAATGGGATTGATTTGTTTTCAAAATTTAGGGGAAAATCCATAATTTATTTATGACATGTAGGAATCAACCACACATCAATCTAACACACAATGTGGCTGGTGTGACTCAAAGTGTGTGTTTTCACATTAAAAGTGTCATTTTAGTTTCAAACGTGCGTCACATTGTCAAAACTAAGAAAATGATCTTATATTGTATTTATTCTTGATTAAAATGATCAATAATTCATTTTTGATGTGTAGGAATTGATCTCACATCATTCTATCACATGATGTGGTTAGTATGACACAAAGGGATTGTATTCACATTAAAAGTGTCATTTTACACTAAAACATGCGTTACAAATCCAAAATCGAGTAAAAGAGTGCATATATTCTTGAATGTTTATGAAAAATATACATAATTCATTTGTGAAATCTTTGAATCAACCATACATAAAATGGACAGATGATGTTGCTGACATTACTCAAAGTGTGTGTCTTCAATATAAGTGTCATTCTAGTTTAAAATGTGTGTCACATTGTCCAAACTGAGCAAATGAAATTATATTATTTTCAAACATTAGTAAAATGATCTATATTTAATTTTTTAGGTGTAATAATCAATATCATGTGAATCTGACACATGATGTGATCGGTATGACACAAAGTGTGTGTTTTTTTGTAAAAGTGTCATTTTGATTTAAAACGTGCACCACATTATCTAAACTAAGAAAAAAGTCTCATAGTGTTTTAAAACATTATGAAAATTTTACATATTTCATATTTGAGGTTTATAAATTGACCACTTGTCAATATGATACATGACTCCGTTGGTATGACTCAAAGTGTGTATTTTCAATATTAAAGTGTCATTTTAGTTTAAAATGTGTGTCACGTTATGAAAACCAAGAAAATGAGCTCATATTATTTTCAAACTTTAGGATAATGATTCATAATTCATGTGTAGAGTTTAGTAATCGACAACACATCAATCAAATATATAATGTGTCTAGTTGGTCCGAAAGTGTGTGCTTTAACATTAAAAGTTCCCTTTTACCCTAAAACACGAATCACATAGTCAAAACCAAGTCAATGAGCTCATATTATCTTAAAATTTTACAAAAATGATACATAATTTATTTTTGACATGTAAAAATCATCTTTTCTTCAATTTGACACATGATGTAACCGGCGTGATTGAAAGTGCGTGTTTTCAATATAAAAGTGTTATTTTTTGTTTAAAACATGCGTCACATTGTCAAAAATGAAAAAAGAGCTTGGATTATTTTCAAAATTCATGAATATGATCCATAATTTATTTGTGACATATATGAATTTACCTCATACCAATTCGACATACGATGTGATCAATATAATCCAAAGTGATTGTTTTTCACAATGAAAGTGTCATTTTATTTTAAAACACACATCGCGTTATCAAAATTGAGAAAATGATCTCATATTATATTGATATTTTAGGACAATGATTCGTAATTAATGTGTGTTATGTAGGAATGAACCACATGTTGATCTTATATATAGTGTGGTTTGTATGACTCAAAGCGTGTTTTTTCACATTAAAAGTGTTATTTTGCTCTAAATCATGTGTTATAAAGAAAACACCATAAATGAGCTCATATTGTCTTTAATTTTTTTTACATTAGTATATAATTTATTTTTAATGTTTATTAATCAATCTCATGTCAATCAGACACATGATTTTTCTGGTATGAATCAAATTGTGTATTTTCAATATAAGTGTTATTTTAATTTAAGATGGTGTCATATTGTCAAAACTTAGCAAACCAGCTGGAGGGGAGGGGAAGATAACATAACCTTGTAAAACAAACATATATTACAAATAAGGTAAAATACATGAGGGAGAATGAGAGGCTTAAAATAATAGAAGTGAACATGAGGCGTTCAATGCAAAATCCAACCATGAAAGCGGAGGCGTGTTTTGTTCATACTTCCGGGAAATTATAGTTACAAACCCGATCATGATAGTTTGTAATTTGAGTAATTATTAGTTGTGGTTTATGAAAATCCTATAAATTTTTTGGTCACTAATAATCTTATGTGAGGATGTGGAGATTCAAACTGTATTAGTCAAGTTTGTGTAAGTGGATGGGTCCTTGAGTTATTACATTGGGTTCAGTGATGTGAGCATGTAATGGAGTTGTTGGCAATTTTTGTGAGTGTCAATATTAAGCTGACAATGATATATGTTCATGATTATGTTTTGGTAGTGATGGAATTTCTTAGTGCATATTGGGAGTGGTGTGTAGGTGAACCTAACCCGTAGGTAGAGGTGGTTGGTTTTGTGTGTGCACATAAGAAGTTGTGTTGTACTGGTAGATGATAGATACTCATGTAAGGGTATCGATTGGAGGAGATCAATTATGAATCAATGATTTCAACCTATAGAGAGGGAAATGGGTTGTTGGGGGAACATGGTGATGGGAGATAATATGGTTTTTCACTTAGTTCATGGGTTGAATCATGTGACAAATCATAATGGAGTTTCATTTAGACATCTACACTTGGGAAAGTAAGAAAACATGGTATTATTTAGACAGCATTTGAGAAACACTCGTTTTTTAAATACTTTTTAAAGAATTACCATTCATGAGACTTTAAAATACAAAATATCTTTTCACACACATATTTGAAAGCTCATTTTCAAATGAAAACAACCCAACACACAAGGGTCATGCACAACAAGTAGGAACCACACATCATGAGCATATAACAATAAAAAATAAACAAGAAAGGTTCCATGATGATGAAACCATGGGAAATGATATAATCAAGAACCGGATAAAACTCCCCTCAAACACTAACCAACCATACAATTGAATTTGTCATGGGATATACCCCATAAATCCTAATATTCCAAGAATCTAACCATATAAGGGTATAACCACTCCAACTAGCTACTATCATGCACTAAGTTCATACTATCATCTCACTAGCCCACATAAGCATCCCTCTAATGACAAGCCTCTACCTAGACCTTATGCCTATCCCAAATGATGGGAAACTAGTGATGTGTGAACCAAATAGAGGAACAAGCTATATGTTTCACTCAGTACCCGACCTCCCATGACCAATAAGAAAGTGAGGTGTAGAATCAATGTTCCAATTCTACCCACAAGGCGTAACCATAACTAACCCCACCCCTAACACCCAATGATGAAAAGCATCATATACACATAACATGCACTCAAGGCATAATAATAATGTTGGTCGGAGTGGATACTCAAGAGGGGGATGAATTGAGTTCCAATTAAAAAATTTAAGTTGAAAATATTTCTATTAAAATACCCCAATTAAAAACTAAGTTAAACTGTAGTAAATTTGTAAAATTGTAAGGGTTTGATTAGGTTCACAAAATATTGATTACGTCTCAGTTAATTTAAGAAGAAGATTAAATTATCTTTTGAAACTAACCTACTGATTTACAATAGTTACAGACACTTTCTAGTTTAACTATTAAAGTAACTTTAAAACAATTTTATATTTCAAAGTGATTAGCAGCGGAATAATCAATATAGTTTAAAACAAAATAAAGTAAGCACAACAGTTTAAAACAAGAGGTTCAGACTCAAGCCGAGATTTATTCCTCTCAAAACAATTTATATAAATTTTGATCCACACCCTAGATCGGGGTAAACAACAGTGAAAAGACTGTCCAGGTACTAAGACCTCTACCACAGTTCTTTGTGGGAAAACAAAACAATATCAAATAGGCTATCCAGGTCACACTTTTCCTCTACCACTATCCATAGTAGGAAATAAGAGTGTTAAAGAAGTTTATTGTGAGGATTTATAAATCCTCTAGTTTAGCACAGGAGATAATGTGTGTATGAAATAGACAGAGTACAAACACTGCTCAAAAGTAAGTAAAAAAATCACTAAGAGAGTAGATATGAGTTTAGAATGCTCTAGTAATTTGAAGTGAAGCTCTAGAATCCATTTGATTGATCAGAAATTCTTCTGAGTCCTTCTCTGGTTTTTGTCTAAAAAATAGAGTGTGGTTTGGTTCCTTGACTTTCAGGTTCAGCTTGATCAGCTTGAGTGCATGAATAGCTTCGTTGTAGTTCTTCACTCCTTGACTAAAGTTCATCTTATGTTCTCTTCTTTAATGGATGACTTCATGTATGTTCAGTGTTCTTCAAGTAAGAGAGTGTCCAGATGTAGCCTCTCTATTGTGTATATTCATGCCTATACTTAACTATAGCTTGATATTCCTTTTATACTTTTAGCTCCAGCAATGGGAATTATTACCTTTTTACAGGTATGAGGTACGGTTCTCTGACATTCCAACAACTATCATTAAATAACATTAATTGCATTAAAATCATCAAATATTACTGTTAGCATTATTTTAATAAATGACATTGATAGAGTAGTGTTGAAGTATCAGTGACTGGTTAACAGTCATTCATCAGTAGCTCTCTGTCGGTAGACTTGTAACGGTGGACTTTGTGTTGTGGTGAGCTCCTATCGGTAGCTCTCTGTTCTTGTACCGGTAGCTCCTTGTATCAGTAGGAGTTACCCCATGTATCAGTAGCTCTATGTACCGGTGACTCCTTCTATTAGTAGCTTTGGTCTATCAGTAACTTGCTTGTATCAGTAGCTTTGTATCGGTAGCCATTCGTCTATTTTGTTGTATCAGTAGGTCTGTCATTCGGCTTGTGCCTATCGGTAGACTTGTTCTATTGGTAGCTCCTCTTCTATCGGTAGATGATTTGTACCAGCAGCTGTTCATATCGGTGATTCTATCTATATCGGTGACTATACTTATCAGTATACTTTATATTAGAATATCTTTACCGGTGGACTTCATATTTAGTAGCTTGTCTGTATCGGTATACTTGCATACCAGTAGACTTATACATATCAGTGAACTTAACCCTTATTTGTTCTATGAAAAACCTATCCAGATTGAGTTAGAATTATTTCAAAGTGTGTATAAAAATAGATAAACATTGATTAACATATTCCAATGATTATTTTGATATTATTATCAACTTGATAATAGAATGTTATAGATTGAAAGAATTAAAATATATATAAACATTATTTGGGATTACCAAAGCATGTGAAAGCATAATTAGGATTATCAAAACAGTTGAGGTCAACAATATCCCCCTTTTTTATAATCACAACTTATGATATTGTAATCCAAAATAATCTGTAAAGGATTATTATAAAATACAATGGTTCTAAGTTCTAAGTGTGAGTAATGACATTTTCAAATGTGATATTTTAAAATTATCAGAGGAAATGGTATTTAAAATGAAATTTTATTAGAGAAAACAATATATTATAAAACACATGTATCAGAGGTAAAATATAAAACAAATTTATGAGAGAGAAATATATTGTGCTCATAAAATATAATGATATTTCATATTAGTTTTCCCTGTCCTCCCTTAGATATTATTTCCCCCCAGATATGTTTCCCTGAGATATTATTTCTCCCCCTTTGTGATTAGAAAAAAGTGGGATAAAAAGTAAATACAGGGAAATAAAAGTAACAGAGGGTAAAAGAAAGGAAGATCATATATATTCCTTGGATAAAACAGATACAAAGAAATACATGAATGAAACAAAAAGAAATACAAATGATGCCTATCAAAAGATCCTATCCACTAATCAATCCACATCCTCAACATGATATTTTTCCTTGGGATCAGAAGAGGATTCAGGTGTGGTGAATGCAGGTGGAGGATTAGGAACACCAAGAATGATGAGAGGAGGTTGAACTACTGAAACTGTTCCTGGACTATACTGTGTAGCTCTCTAAGTAATCATAGGAGTAAGCCTGCAGATGGCTTGGAATGGTGTCATCTGATCAGGAGAAGTAACAGAGGCAAACGTAGGTAAAGTTGTAGGTACAATCACTGGTCGAGCATCAACATGCAAGAAGGGAAATAAGAGATTTCTGAAATATATAATGATTCCTTCTCCTCTCTCCATAGCAGAAATGAAATCATCCTTGTTCTCCATGAATTTTTCCAAAGCTAGAGTCAACTCCCTCAGCTTGCTAACTTGCTCTCTGAAAGCTTGATTAACAGGAGGTAACTTCATATTTTCTAACATAAGCTTGAAATTATTGTTGAGCTGATGCTTGGTGTAGACCCTTTGGAAATAGTAATCTACCTTGTCTTTCACTTCTTTCTGAGAAGCAGAAGCTTCTTTTATATAATCTTAGACAATCTTCATTATTTCTCTAGTGGTAGACACCACTTGGGTCATGGTAGATGAGTCCACAAAGCTAATGGTTGAAGCTGAACCAAGCTCCTCCTTTATCAAAGCTCTAAACTGGTCCAATTCTATTCAAGGTCTCGAATCAAGAGAACCAATAGAAAAAGTCACAGTTTCCTTGAAACTCTTAGTTATCCCACTAATAAAATTTTTCACTGCAGAATCTTGGATTCTAACATGCTTTATTATGGAATACTTAAACTCCTCAAAAACTGAGACCATTTGGCTGACTACACTCTTCACATAAGCCAAATCCTTGTCTGCTTGAGATTTAGAACTCATATAGGATTCCAGAGAGACAACTTATCTCTTTAGAACTTCAACATCCTCTGCCAAGCTAGAAACCGGATTCTGGAAAGCTGTGATTTCATCCACTATCTCTGCCACAAAGGTTGATACATTACAACCAAGAGAGAGTTCAAACTATTTTTTTGTATTGCTCATCTCTTCAACAAAGAAACTCTTTAACTCAGCAATAGAATCACTCAAAAAATCTTTCATCTCAGCCTTCAAAGATTCTAAGTCATACCTAGTGAATATATTAGCAAGCACAACAACAGGTGCTCTTTCTGACACAATGTTGTCCACTGAGTCATTCATAACCGATTGAATGGATGACACTAAGGATGCTTCCATTTTTCTTATCTCTTCCACAAAATATGTCTTAAGATCAGACTTCAACTGATCCAGATCAGATTTTTTTACCACATTCTCAGCCAATATCTCAGATAGAATATCAAAATTAACTTATAGTCGACTGAGGGATGTCTCATTATCATAATTTGGGTAATCCAATCCACAAACTACAAACCCTCAGTCTTCTGCCCAGTCTTCAATCTCAACAGCTATTAAAACACTGCCAAATCTGGTTGGATTCTCCCCCTTAACTGGTGCATTCTCTTGTATGGAAACAGCACCCTCATCAGCTCGGTCTTCCTTAGAAGAATCTTGCACAACCATCTCTATTTCTCCAACAGCATGAGGCTCCTCAGGAATAGGTACAGGTCTATCAACTTCATCAAATTCCTCAGCAGACATTAAGGAGTGTCCAATCAGTGGACTAATGCTCAAGCTGACAGAAACAGATGCTTCACTTGCATGAACTTCTTCTTCATTCCCTCGATCAGCCTCTTCCTGATCTGATCTCTACTGAACTTCCTCATCCACAGGTGCCTCTTCATTGCTTACACCCAAAACAGTTTCTGTACAAGGTAGGTTCAAAGAAGCACTTCCCTTTTCTTGTGATACAATTTCAGGAGTTGGAATAGGAGGAAAGTCCAGATCTCCTCCATCTACTACAGAGGAATCCTCCTCTTCTGAATCATCACTATACTGTGGCTCCTCTTCATCAGGTCCTATACCTGTATCCCTCACATCCTAAGGCCTATAAGGATGATCCACAGGATTAAACTTATCATATAACTTCTTATCATCAGTAACCCACTCTCTTTTCCATGGGTTCCAGCTTATCTTCATGTACTTACAAACTGTTCTTGTGATACAAAAGTTGTTTCTTATCACCACTATCTCATCCTGAGACTCATATACTCCTTTTACTTTAATCATAACCGAAATCAACTTGGAAAAGAATAAAGCATTGGTCTTTGATTTGGGTCTAGTCATATCCTCCATTTGAATCATTAGCAGCCTGCATAGATTCACCATCACACCATGTTTCAAGAGATGTAACAGATAGATATCTTGATATCTCAAATTTTCAAAGTCCCCTATTCTTGGACTTAGCACATGTTTCACAAACTTGAACAAAAATCGGTTTTCTCCATCCATTTCAGCATCCACCACCTTTCTCGGCTTTCCACTACCATTGAGTTCCTCTAAGGCAGTCTCATAATCAAATATGTCACTTGTAGGTGGTACTGTCTTCAAAGAATATCCAAAAACTTCTTTATGTGGTACTCTCAGGTACTCAGCCCATTCAATAGATGAAAAGGCTATTTCCTTGCCATTTACCAATGCAATCATTCTATTTTATTCATCGGATTTCTCAAAACTCACAAACTCAAAGAACTGTTTTACTAGCTTCGGATAGTAGGTTCCATCGTTATTTGAGAAGAATTTACCCATTTCTGATCTTCCAGCACCTCTAGAACTAGCTATCTACTAGACATAATCCATTCCTCGCATAGCTCTTTCTCGATTACAATATCTCTATTTTGTAAATGCGGGTTCACTGGACGCCTCCCCAACCTTGTTCTACTAACAGTGCTAATTGCTTCAGGCCTTATCTTCTGCTTCTTCGCATTCGGCTCATCAAATTCATCTCTGACAGTAGGGAGTTTGGTTTTTTCCATCTCTGGTTTGAGGAACTTAGGGTTTTAGCAAGATTCAGAAGCTAAGGATTGAGGGTAAAGGGTTTGAGAGAGGTGAGTTCGGTGGATTGAGAAGTAAATAAGACTTAGTTTTATCATTTAGGAATCATAAAATAAATAATTAAAATATAATAAGTAAAACATAAACGATACAGATTCTGGTGGCTAAAGACATAAGTTTAAAACAGCGCATACTAATGGTAGGGTATACCGGTGAGAATTCCTAATAGTGAGGTATAACAGTGAGGTTCACTAATAGTGAGGTATATTAGTGAGATTTCAAACCGATGAGGTATAACAGTGAGGTTCACTAACAGTGAGGTATATTAGTGAGGTTTCATACCGGTGAGGTATAACAGTGAGGTTTCATACCGATGAGGTATAACAGTGATGTTTCATACCAGTGAGGTATAACAGTGAGGTTTTTAACGCACAGAGTCTATCATTCCTAATTCATGTCTAATGTACCTTAACCTATCCGAACTTAAAGGATTAAAGAAAATGTCAGCTAATTGATTTTCAGTACCTACAAATTCAATAGTAATATCACCTTTTTGGTAATGATCTCTCAAAAAATGGTACCTTACATCAATGTGTTTGGTCCTAGAACTTTATTTAAGAATATTTTTATAGCATTTCAAGGTTTTCATCATAGTGGGGATGTTCCATGACCTTATCAATATAACAAATATTCTAGTAAATTATTATATTATAGTCATGCATAATAATGAACAATATATAATAAGTATACATTCATGTAATCAAAGTACATAACAGTTGATTCTCAGGACACCAACCCTTACAATCATCAACATAAATTTTTACTATCAAAATATCTCTAGAAATTATTTTGATAAAGAGAATTGGATCAGAAATCCCTTATGTAAAACCTTTTGAAATAAGAAAATTTCTAAGTCTATCATACCAAGATTGTGGATCTTGATTCAAACCATATAAATCTTTAGATAGCTTAAAAACTCGATTTGTAAAATGAGTATTAGTAAATCCAGGTGGTTGTTCAACAAAAACATCTTCAATTATAAAACCATTTTAAAAAGCACTTTTAACATCCATTTGATATAACATGAAATTAAAATGAGCATCATAGGCAAGTAGAATCCTAATAGCTTCTAATATAGCTATAGGAGCAAAGGTTTCCTCATAGTTTATTCCTTCCTCTTTATTATACCCTTGTGAAACTAGCCTTGCTTTGTTTCTAACTATATTTCCAAACTAATCAACTTTGTTTCTAAAAACCCATTTAGTGCCTATGGTCAAAGTGTCCTTAGGTCTGTCAACTAATTCCCAGACTTTGTTTCTTTCAAATTGATTTAATTCTTCTTTCATAGCCATTACCCAAAATTCTTCATTGATTGCATCACTGATATTTTTTGGTTCTAACTGTGAAAGAAAAGATTGATGTTCAACCTGGTTTCTTAGAGAATCTCTAGTTTATGTCCCTCTATCAAGATTACCACCAACAGCATCTAAAGGATGATTCTTTAGAATCCTAGTTGATCTAGTAAAGGTAGGACTAGAAATTTCAGGTTCTTCTCTAGATTCAGGCTCTATAGAAACAGGTTCTCGTAAGTTTCCAGAACTGGATGTCATTACAATAGGTTCATTGATTTTATCATTAAGGTTCAAAACAGACAAATCTTCTTCAAGATTTTCAAGATAAGGTTTAGGTTCTTGTAGATCAGTTTCATCAAATTTAATGTGAACAGATTCTTCCACACATTTGGTTCTCTTATTAAAAACTCTATAGGATTTTCTAGTAATTGAATAACCTAGGAAAATTCCTTCATCACTCTTGGATGCACATTTGTCTAGATTATCCTTTATATTGATAATAAAGACTTTGCAACCAAAAACTTTAAATTAATTAACCTTAGGTTTCCTATGGTTCCACAACTCATAATGGGTCTTTTTGAGAACAGGTCTAATCAGGACTCTATTAATAATGTAACAAGCTGTATTTATAGCTTCGGCCCAAAAGTAAATTTGAAGGTCATACTCATTATGCATAGTTCTTGCAATTTTCTGAAGGGTTCTATTTCTTCTTTATACTACACCATTCTGTTGAGGTGACCTAGGGGCGGAAAAGTTGTGACTATAGCCATTATGTGAGAAATAAGATTCAAACTCATGATTTTTAAACTCACAACCATTTTCAATTCTCAAAGTCTTAATCTTAAGTCCACTAAGGTTTTCCACAGACTTGGAATATTTAATAAAGTAAGAACAAGCTTCACTTTTGTGAGTTAAGAATTATACCCAAGTGTACCTAGAATAGTCATCAACTAAGACATAAACATAGTGTTTCCCATTTAAACTAGAAACACTAGAAGGTCCAAACAAATCCATGTGAACCAACTCGAGAGGTTGAGAAGTTGATACTTCTTTCTTTTATTCAAAAGAAACTCTATATTGCTTTCCCTTTTGACAGGGATTACAAAATTTATCAGCTGGGAATTCAAGTTTAGGTAGGTTTCTAACTAAGTTTTTCCTAGTCAGTTTTCTAAGTGAATGAATATTGTAATGTCCTAATCTTTTGTGCCATATTCAAAATTCTTTATTAAAATCATTCATGCAAGTAATTCTTTGTTTATCCAAGTAATTCAAATCAACAGCATAAACATTTTCATTTCTCAAAGCAGAAAACACTAAAACATTTTTAGAATTAAAAACATTACAAGCATCATTTTCAAATTTAACATTGAAACCATCATCACACCACTGAGAAATACTTAACAGGTTATACTTAAGTCCATCAACAAATAAAACTTTTGAAATTAAAACTCAATCAGTGTTACCAATATGGACTAAGCTGATGATTTTTCCTTTTGAATTATCACCAAAGGTGACATGGCCTCCATCAACCTTGATTAAACTCTTGAAGAATGAGTAATCTCCAGTCATATTCTTTGAACATCCATTGTCCAAGTACCATACCTTCTTATGGGAACTTTTCAAGTAAGTTTCCTACAAAAAAGGTTTAAACAGAAAATGTTTTTGGTACCCTGATTTTCTTGGGTCCAGATAGGTTAGCAAGCAAAATTTTTGGTACCCAAAATTGTATAATGGGTCTCATATAATAAATAGATTCAAAATATTTTGAAAGATAAACTTTATTTGATCTATAACCATGTGAATAACTAGTTGAATCATATGTATTTCCAGAACTAGAACTAGCAGTATTATATCCAGATTTAGGAATAAATCTAGTTTTAGTAATCTGTCTCTTTCCAGGCTAATAGCCTATTACAGTAGTATATTTTGGTACCACTTGTTTTCCTAGAATTTTTCTTAGAGTATTATTTCCATTTGTGAATTTATTTAAGTCCTTCCTTAATTGATCATTGGAAAATTTCAGTTCAGTATTTTCCTTAATTAATTGAGCATTCTTTTCCTTTTCTATATAAAGTGCATATTTAACAGATCTGGTCAAAGCATGTTGTTTATTCAAGGTCTTATATTTGTCCTTAAATTCATTAAAGGTTTATTCTAACATATTACAGTATTCAAACAATTCATCTTTAGACATATTATCATCACTACTTTCATTCCGAGAATAATAATCATTCAGCATAGGGGAAACAGGTACCTCATAAGTATTAGTCATGAAACACATGTTAGCACGATTCTTTTCAGAATCAGAAACTTTATACTCACTTGTGCTATCTTCTGAAGCACTCCAAGTTGCCTTCATGGATTTCTTATATTTTCTATCCTTGTAGTAATATTTCTTCTTGAACATTAACTTCGGTTAGTCTGCCTTAATGTGTCCTTTCCTTTTGCATTCATAACATACTATTTCATCATTCTTATCAGCTTTCTTCCAATCCTTCTTCCAATGACCTTTGTTGTCATATTTTCCTTTATAATTTGGTTTTCTGAATAATTTCTTCTTCCAGTAGAACTTCTTGAACCTTCTAGCTATCTGATCCATCTCTTCATCACTATCATAATCTGAACCTTCACTTGTTGAGCTTTCAGTTGGTATGTGAACTTTATCCTTGTCCTTGATCTTTGAGGCAGTAGATTTAAATGATACCGACTTCCTCTTTGGTTCATCATCTTCTTCCTTGTTTACTTTCATCACTTCTTCATACATCATCAACTTACCAATTAATTCTTTAACAGTCAGTGAACTTATATCACACGATTCTATTATTGAAACAGATGTGCCTCTCCATCTTTCTGGCAGGCATCGTAGTATTCTCATAATCTACCCCTTTGCAGGAACAGCTTTTCCAAGTGAGCTCATAGTGTTGACAATCTTATTGAACCTGAGATACATGTCAGAAATAGGTTCATCAGACTTCATTTTAAAAGTATCATATTTAATAGTATAGGTGTTTAGTCTCATTTATTTAACATTGGTTGTTCTCTCATGAGAAATAACCAAAGTGTCCCAGATTTCATAAGCAGTTTTACAAGTATATATTCTATTAAATTCTTCATCTCCTAAATCACAATACAGAGAATTCATTTCTTTACAATTATTATTGTATGCAGTTTTAGTAGGTTCATCCCAAGTGGTCCTTTCAGTTTTTGGAATCTTATATTAAGTCTCTATAGTCATCTAGATTTCAAATCCCATAATTTCCAAATGAATTTTCATTTTAAGTTTCCATTGAACATAATTTGTACCATTAAAGAATGGTGGCATGTTGGTAGCAGCACCTTTAAGTCTATTATCCATAATTAGATTTTAGAAAATATATTTAAAGAGATAAAATTTAGAACTAACAGAAATTTAAGATCTTTAAGATACAACTAAAATCACAGTAGAAAAATAGAGTGTTTCAAAAACCTTTAATAATAAACAATCCTTTGATACCAAATGTTTGTCGGAGTGGATACTCAAGAGGGGGGTGAATTGAGTTCCAATTAAAAAATTTCTGTTGAAAATATTTCTATTAAAATCCCCCAATTAAAAAATAAGTTAAATTGTAGTTAATTTGTAAAACTGTAAGGGTTCGATTAGGTTCTCAATAGATTGATTAGGTCTCAGTTAATTTAATCAGTAGATTAAATTATCTTTTGAAACTAACCTACTGATTTACAATAGTTACAGATACTTGCTAGACTAACTATCAAAGTAACTTGAAAAAAAATTATATTTCAAAGTGATTAGCAGCGGAATAATCAATATAGTTTAAAGAAAAATAAAGTAAGCAGAGCACTTTAAAACAAGAGGTTCATACTCAAGCTGAGACTTAGTCCTCTCAAAAAAGTTTATATAAATTTTGATCCACACCCTAGATCGGGGTAAACAACAGTGAAAAGACTGTCCATGTACTAAGACCTCTACCACAGTTCTTCATGGGAAAACAAAACAATAGCACACAGGCTATCCAGGTCACACTTAACCTCTACCACTATCCACAGTGGTAAATAAGAGTGTTAAAGAAGTTTAGTATGAGGATTTATAAATCCTTCAGTTTAACACAGGAGAAAATGTGTGTATGAAATAGACAGAGTACACACACTGCTCAAAAGTAAGTAAAAGAATCACTAAGAGAGTAGATATGAGTTTAGAATGCTCTAGTAATTTGAAGTGAAGCTCTTGACTCCTTTTGATTGATTATAAATGCTTATGAGTCCTTCTCTGGTTATTTTCTAAAAAACAGAGTGTGGTTTGGTTCCTTGACTTTCAGGTTCATCTTGATCAGCTTGAGTGCATGAATAGATTCGTTTTAGTTCTTCACTCCTTGACTAAAGTTCAGATTATGTTCTCTTCTTGAATGGATGACTTCATGTATGTTCAATGTTCTTCAAGTAAGAGAGTGTCTAGATGTAGCCTCTCTATTGTGTATATTCACGACTATACTTAACTACAGCTCGATCTTCCTTTTATACTTTTAGCTCTGGCAATGGGATTGATTACCTTTTTACAGGTATGAGGTACGATTCCCTAACATGCTAACAACTGTCATTAAATAACATTAATTGCATTAAAATCATCAAATATGACCGTTAGCATTATTTTAATAAATAACATTGATAGAGTAGAGTTGAAGTATCAGTGACTGGTTAACAGTCATTCGTCAGTAGCTCTCAGTTGGTAGACTTGTAATGGTGGACTTTGTATAGCGGTGAGCTCCTATCAGTAGCTCTTTGTTCTTGTACCGGTGTCTCCTTATATTAGTAGGAGTTACTCCATGTATCGGTATCTCTATGTACTGGTGACTCCTTCTATCAGTAGCTTTGGTCTATCGGTAACTTGCTTGTATCAGTAGCTTTGTATCGGTAGCTATTTGTCTGCTTGGTTGTATCGGTAGGTCTATCATTCGACTTGTGCCTATCGGTAGACTTGTTCTATAGGTAGCTCTTCTTCTATCGGTAGCTGCTTTGTACCAGTAGCTGCTCATATTGGTGATTCTGTCTGTATCGGTAACTACACTTATCGGTAGACTTTATATTAGCAGCTCTTTATTGGTGGACTTCATATTTGGTAGCTTGTCTGTATTGATAGACTTGCATACCGGTAGACTTATACATATCAGTGAACTTAACCCTTATTTGTTCTATGCAAAACCTATCCAGATTGAGTTAGAATTATTTCAAAGTGTGTATAAACATAGATAAACATTGATTAACATATTCCAATGATTATTTTGATATTATTATCAACTTGATAATAGAATGTCATATATTGAAATAATTAATATATAGATAAACATTATTTGGGATTATCAAAGCATATGAAAGCATAATTGGGATTATCAAAACAGATGAGGTCAACAATCTCCCCCTTTTTGATAATCACAACTTATGATATTGTAATCCAAAATAATCTGTAAAGGATCGGTATAAAATACAATGGTTCTAAGTTCTCAGTGTGAGTAATGACATTTTCAAATGTGATATTTTAAAAGTATCAGAGGAAATGGTATTTAAAATGGAATTGTATTAGAGAAAACAATATATTATAAAACACATGTATCAGAGGTAAAATATAAAACAAATGTATCAGAGAGAAATGTATTGTGCTCATAAAATATAATGATTTTTCATATCAGTTTTCCCTGTCCTCCCTTAGATATTATTTCTCCCCCAGATATGTTTCCCTGAGATATTATTTCTCCCCCTCTGTGATTAACAAAAAGTGGGATAAAGTAAATGCAAGGAAATAAAAGTAATAGAGGGTAACATAAAGGAAGATCATATATATTCATTAGAGCAAACAGATACAGAGAAATACATGAATGAAACAAAAATAAATACAAATGATGTCTATCAAAAGATCTTAGTCACTAATCAATCCACATACTTAGCATGAGATTTTCCCTTGGGATCAAAAGAGGATTCAGGTGTGATGGATGCATGTGGAGTCTTAGGAACACCAGAAATGATGAGAGGAGGCTGAGCAAGAGAAGTAACAGAGGTAGAGGAAGGTAAATCTGGAGGTACAATCACTTGTCGAGCATCAATATGAAAGAAGGTAAATAAGAGATTTATGAAATCCATAATGATTCCTCCTCCTCTCTCCATAGCAGAAATGAAATCATCCTTATTCTCCATGAATTTTTCTAAATCTAGAGTCAAATCCCTCAACTTGCTGACTTGCTCTCTGAAAGCTTGATTGACAGGAGGTAACTTCATATTTTCTAACATAATCTTGAAATGATTGTTGAGATGATGCTTGGTGTAGACCCTTTGGAAATAGTAATCTACCTTGTCTTTCACTTATTTCTGAGAAGAAGAAGCTTCTCTTATATAATCCCAGACAATCTTCATTATATATCTAGTGGTAGACACCACTTGGGTCATGGAAGATGAGTCCACAGAGCTACTGGTTGAAGCTAAACCAAGCTCCTCCTTCATCAAAGCTCTAAACTGATCCAATTCTATTGAAGGTCTCGAATCAAGAAAACCAATAGAAAAAGTCACAGTTTCCTTGAAAATCTTAGTTAACCCACTAATAAGATTTTTCACTGCATAATTTTGGGTGCTAACATGATTTGTTATGGAATGCTTAAACTCCTCAAAAAATGAGACCATTTGGATGACTACACTCTTCACATAAGCCAAATCCTTTTCTGCTTGAGATTTAGAACTCATATAGGATTCCAGAGAGATAACTGGTCTCTTTAGAGCTTCAACATCCTCTTCCAAGCTAGAAACCTGATTCTGGAAAGCTGTGATTTCATCCACTATCTCTGCCACAAAGGTTGACACATTACAACCAAGAGAGAGTTCAAAAGAGTTTTCCATATTACTTATCTCTTCAACAAAGCGACTCTTTAACTCAGCAACATAAGCACTCAAAAACTCTTTCATCTCATCCTTAAAAGATTCTAAGTCATCCCTGGTGACTATATTATCAGGCACAACAACAAGTGCTCTCTCAGACACAATATTGGCCATTGATTCATTCATAACTGATTGAATGGATGAAACTAAGGATTCTTCCATTTTTCTTATCTCTTCTACAAAATATATCTTAATATCGGACTGCAATTGATCCAGATCATCTTTTCTTACCACATTCTCAGGTAATATCTCAGACAGAATATCATAATTAACTTCTGGTCGACTAAGGGATGTCTCATTATCAGAATCTGGGTAATCCAATCCACAAACTACAAACCCTGGGTCTTCTTCCCAGTCTTCAATCTCAACAGCTACTGAAACACTGCCAAATATGGTTGGATGCTCCCCCTCAACTGGTGCATTCTCTTGTATGGAAATAGCACCCTCATCAGCTCGGTCTTCCTCAGAAGAATCTTGCACAACCATCTCTATTTCTCCAACAGCCGGAGGATCCTCAGGAATAGGTACAGGTTTATCAAATTCATCAAATTCCTTAGCAGGCATTAAGGAGTGTCCAATCAATGGACTAATGCTCAAGCAGACAAAAACATATGCTTCACTTGCATGAACTTCTTCTTCATTCTCTCGAGTAGCCTCTTCCTGATCTGATCTCTGCTTAACTTCCTCATCCACAGGTGCCTCTTCATTTCTTACACCCAAAATAGTTTCTGTACTAGTTAGGTTCAAAGAAGCACTTACCTTTTCTTGTGATACAATTTCAGGAGTTGGACTAGGAGGAAAGTACAGATCTCCACTATCTACTGCAGAGGAGTCCTCCTCTTCTGAATCATCACTATACTGTGGCTCCTCCTCCTCAGGTCCTAGACCTGGATCCCTCACATCCTTAGGCCTAGAAGGATGATCCAAAGGATTGAACTTATCGTATAACTTGTTATCATTAGTAACCCACTCTCTTTTCCATGGGTTCTATCTTATCTTCATGTACTTACATGTTGTGTTTGTGATACAAAAGTTGTTTCTTATCACCACTGTCTCATCCTGAGACTCATCTACTCCTTTTACTTTAATCATAACCAAAATCAACTTGGAAAAGAATAAAGCATTGGTCTTTGATTTGGGTCTAGTGATATCCTCCATTTGAATCATTAGCATCCTGCATAGATTCACCTTCACATAATGTTTCAAGAGATGTAATGGATAGATATCTTGATATCTCAAATTTGCAAAGTCCCCTCTTCTTGGACTTAGCACATGTTGCACAAACTTGAACAACAATCTGTTCTCTCTATCCATTTCAGCAGCCACCACCTTTCTCTGCTTGCCACTACCAATGAGTTCCTCTAAGTCAGTCTCATAATCAAATATGTCAGTTGTAGGTGGTATTGTCTTCTATGAATATCCAAAAACTTCTTTATGTGGTACTCTCAGGTACCCAGCCTATTCAAAAGATGAAAAATCTATTTCATTTCCATTTACCCATGAAATCATTCTATTTTATTCATCAGATTTCTCAAAACTCACAAACTCATAGAACTATTTTACTAGCTTCGGATAGTAGGGGCCATTGTTATTTGAGAAGAATTCTACCCATTTCTGGTCTTACAGCACCTCTATAACTACCGATCTACTAGACATCAACAATTCCATGCATATCTCTTTCTCGATTACAATATCTCTATTTTGTAAATGTGGGTTCACTGGATGCCTCCCCGACCTTGTTCTATTAACAGTGCTACTTTCTTCAGGCCCTGTCTTCTGCTTCTTCGCATTCGGCTCATCAAAGTCATCTCTGAAAATAGGGAGTTTGGTTTTTTCCATCTCTAGATCGAGGAACTTAGGTTTTTTGCGAGATTCGAGAGCTAAGGCTTGAGGGTAAAGGGTTTGAGAGAGGTGAGTTCGGTGGATTGAGAAGTAACTAAGACTTAGTTTTATCATTTTGGAATCATAAATTAATTAATTAAAATATAATAAGTAAAATATAAATGATACAGATTCCGGCGGCTAAAGACAGAAGTTTAAAACAGCGCATACTAACGGTAGGGTATACCGGTGAGAATTCCTAACGGTGAGGTATAACAGTGAGGTTCACTAACAGTGAGTTATATCAGTGAGATTTCAAACCGGTGAGGTATAACAGTGAGGTTCACTAACAGTGAGGTATATCAGTGAGGTTTCATACCGGTGAGGTATAACAGTGAGGTTTTATATCGATGAGGTATAACAATGAGGTTTCATACCAGTGAGGTATAACAGTGAGGTTTTTAATGCACAGATTCTATCATTCCTAATTCATGTCTAATGTACCTTAACCTATCCGAACTTAAAGTATTAGAGAAAATGTCAGCTAATTGATGTTAAGTACCTACAAATTCAAGAGTAATGTCACCTTTTTGGTAATTATCTCTCAAAAAATGGTGCGTTACATCAATGTGTTTGGTCCTAGAACTTTATTTAAGAATATTGTTATAGCATTTCAAGGTTCTCATCATAGCGGGTATGTTCCATGACCTTATCAATACGAAAAATATTCCAGTAAATTATTATATTATAGTCATGCAGAACAATGAACAATATATAATAAGTGTACATTCAAGTAATCAAAGTACATAACAGTTGGTTCTGAGGACACCAACCCTTACAATCATCAACATACATTTTTACTATCAAAACATCTCTAGAAATTCTTTTGATAAAGAGAGTTGGATCAGAAATATCTTTTGTAAAACCTTTTGAAATAATCAAATTGCTAAGTCTATCATACCAAGCTCGTGGAGCTTGTTTCAAACCATATAAATCTTTAGATAGCTTAAAAACTCGATTTGGAAAATGAGTATTAGTAAATCCAGGTGGTTGTTCAACAAAAACATCTTCAATTATAAAACCATTTAAAAAATAACTTTTAACATCCATTTGATATAACTTGAAATTCAAATGAGCATCATAGGAAAGTAGAATTCTAATATCTTCTAATCTAGCTACAGGGGAAAAGGTTTCCTCATAGTCTATTCCTTCCTCTTGATTATACCCTTGTGCAACTAGCCTTGCTTTGTTTCTAACTATATTTCCAGGCTCATCAACTTTGTTTCTAAAAACCCATTTAGTGCCTATGGTCAAAGTGTCCTTAGGTCTGTCATCTAATTCCCAGAATTTGTTTCTTTCAAATTTATTTAATTCTTCTTGCATATCCATTACCCAAAATTCATCATTGATTGCATCACTGATATTTTTAGGTTCTAACTGTGAAATAAAAGCTTGATGTTCAGCCTGTTTTCTTAGATAAGCTCTAGTATGTGTCCCTCTATCAAGATTACCAGCAACAGCATCTAAAGGATGATTCTTTATAATCCTAGTTGATCTAGTAAAGGTGGGACTAGAAATTTCAGGTTCTTCTCTAGATTCAGACTCTATAGAAATAGGTTCTTGAAAGTTTCCAGAACTGGATGTCTTTACAACAGGTTCATTGATTTTATCATTAAGGTTCAAAACAGAAAAATCTTCTTCAAGATTTTCAAGTGAAGGTTTAGGTTCATGTGGATCAGTTTCATCAAATTTGATGTGAACATATTCTTCCACACATTTGGTTCTCTTATTAAAAACTCTATAGACTTTTCTAGTAATTGAATAACCTAGGAAAATTCCTTTATCACTCTTGGATGCACATTTGTCTAGATTATACTTTGTATTGAGAATAAAGACTTTGCAACCAAAAACTTTAAATTAATTAAACTTAGGTTTCTTATGGTTCCACAACTCATAAGGGGTCTTTTTGAGAACAGGTCTAATCAGGACTCTATTAATAATGTAACAAGCTGTATTTACAGCTTCATCCCAAAAGTAAATTGGAAGGTCATACTCATTATGCATAGTTCTTGAAATTTTCTGAAGGGTTCTATTTCTTCTTTCTACTACACCATTTTGTTGAGGTGCCCTAGGGGCAGAAAAGTTGTGACTATAGCCATTATGTGAGAAATAAGATTCAAACTCATGATTTTCAAACTCATGGCCATGATCACTTCTCAAAGTCTTAATCTTAAGTCCACTAAGGTTTTCCATAGACTTTGAATATTTAATAAAGTAAGAACAAGTTTCACTTTTGTGAGCTAAGAAGTATACCCAAGTGTACCTAGAATAGTCATCTACTAAGACATAGATATAGTTATTCCCATTTAAACTAGAAACTCTAGAATGTCCAAACAAATCCATGTGAACCAAATTGAGAGGTTGAGAAGTTGAGACTTCTTTCTTTGATTTAAACGAAACTTTATGTTGCTTTCCCTTTTGATAGGGATTACAAACTTTTTCAGCTGGGAATTCAAGTTTAGGTACGTTTCTAACTAAGTTTTTCCTAGTCAGTTTTATAAGTGAATGAATATTTCAATGTCCTAATCTTCTATGCCATATCCAAGATGCTTTATGAAAAGCATTCAGGCAAGTAATGTTTTGTTTATCCAAGTAATTCAAATCAACAGCATAAACATTTTCATTTCTAGAAGTAGAAAATACTAAAACATTTTTAGAATTAAAAACATTACAAGCATCATTTTCAAATTTAACATTGAAACCATCATCACACAACTGAGAAATACTTAACAGGTTATACTTAAGTCCATCAACAAATAAAAATTTGGAAATTAAAACTGAATCACTATTACCAATCTGGCCTAAGCCGATGATTTTTCCTTTTGAATTATCATCAAAGGTGACATTTCCTCCATCAACCTTTATTAAAATCTTGAAGCATGAGTAATATCCAGTCATATTCCTTGAACATCCACTGTCCAAGTACCATACCTTCTTATGGGAACTTTTCAAGCAAGTTTCCTACAAAACAGGTTTAAACAGAAAATGATTTTGGTACCCAGATTTTCTTGGGTCCATACAGGTTAGCAAGCAAAATTTTTGGTACAAAAATTGGTCTAATGGGTCTCATATAATCAATAGATTCAAAATATTTTGAAAGATAAACTTTATTTGATCTATAACCATGTGAATAACTAGTTGAATCATATGTATTTCCAGAACTAGAACTAGCAGTATTTTATCCAGATTTAGGAATAAATCTAGTTTTAGTAATCTGTCTCTTTCCAGGATGATAGCCTATTATAGTGGTATATTTTGGTGCCACTTGTTTTCCTAGTATTTGTGTGTGAATTTCCCTAAGTCCTTCCTTAATTTCTCATTGGAAAATTTCAGTTCAGTATTTTCCTTAAGTAATTGAGCATTCTTTTCCTTTTCTATATCAAGTGCATATTTAGCAGAGCTGGTCAAAGCATGATGTTTCTTCAAGGTCTTATACTTGTCCTTCAATTCATTACAGGTTTCTTCTAACATATTACAGTATTCAAAAAATTCATCTTTAGACATATTATCATCACTACTTTCATTCCCAGAATAATAATCATTCAGCATAGTGGAAACAGGTGCCTCAGAAGTATTAGTCATGAAACACATGTTGGCACGATTCTTTTCAGAATCAGAAACTTCAGACTCACTTGTGTTTCCTTCTGAAGCACTCCAAGTTTCCTTCATGGATTTCTTATATTTTATGTCCTTGTAGTCATATTTCTTTTTGAACTTTAACTTCAGGAAGTCTGGCTTAATGTCTCCTTTCCTTTTGCAGTCATAACATACTATTTCATCATCCTTATCAGCTTTCTTCCAATCCTTCTTCCAATGACCTTTGTTGTCATATTTTCCTTTATAATTTGGTTTTCTGAAGAATTTATTCTTCCTGTAGAACTTCTTTAACCGTCTGTCTATCTGATCCATCTCTTCATCACTATCATAATTTGAACCTTCACTTGTTGAGCTTTTAGTTGGTATGTGAACTTTATCCTTGTCCTTGATCTTTGAGGCAGTAGATTTAAATGCTACCGACTTCCTCTTTGGTTCATCATCTTCTTCCTTGTTTACTTTAATCTCTTCTTCATACATCATAAACTTTTCAATTAATTCTTTAACAGGTAGTGAACTTATATCACACGATTCTCTTATTGAAATAGATGTGCCTCTCCATCTTTCTGGCAGGCATCGTAGTATTCTCATAATCTACTCCTTTGCAGGAACAGCTTTTCCAAGTGAGCTCATAGTGTTGAAAATCTCATTGAACCTAAGATACATGTCAGAAATAGGTTCATCAGACTTCATTTTAAAAGTATCATACTTAATAGTATAGGTGTTTAGTATCATTTATTTAACATTGGTTGTTCCCTCATGAGAAATAGCCAAAGTGTCCCAGATTTCATAAGCAGTTTTACAATCATATATTCTATTAAATTATTCATCTCCTAAAGCACAATACAAGGCATTCATTGCTTTACAATTATTAATGTATGCAGTTTTAGTAGGTTCATCCCAAGTGGTCCTTTCAGTTTCTAGAATCTTATATTGAGTCTCTATAGTCGTCCAGATATCAAATCACATAATTTCCAAATGAATTTTCATTTTAAGTTTCCATTGGGCATAATTTGTACCATTAAAGAATGGTGGCCTGTTGGTAAGAGCACCTTCAATTCTATTATCCATAATCATATTTTAGAAAATATATTTAAAGAGATAAAATTTATAACTAACAGAAATTTAAGATCTTTAAGATACAACTAAAATCACAGTATAAGAATAGAGTGTTTAAAAAACCTTTAATAATAAACAATATTTTGATACCAAATGTTTGTTGGAGTGGATACTCAATAGGGGGGTGAATTGAGTTCCAATTAAAAAATTTCTGTTGAAAATATTTCTATTAAAATCCCCCAATTAAAAACTAAGTTAAATTGTAGTTAATTTGTAAAACTGTAAGGGTTCGATTAGGTTCACAAAAGATTGATTAGGTCTCAGTTAATTTAATTAGTAAATTAAATTATATTTTGAAACTAACCTACTGATTTACAATAGTTATAGGCACTTGCTAGATTAACTATCAAAGTAACTTTAAAACAATTTTATATTTCAAAGTGATTAGCAGCAGAATAATCAATATAGTTTAAAACAAAATAAAGTAAGCACAGCAGTTTAAAATAAGAGGTTTAGTCTCAACCTGAGACTTAGTCCTCTCAAAACAATTTATATAAATTTTTATCCACACCTTGGATCGAGGTAAACAACAGTGAAAAGACTGTCCAGGTACTAAGACCTCTACCATAGTTCTTCGTAGGAAAACAAAACAATAGCACACAGGTTATCCAGGTCACACTTGACCTCTACCACTATCCACAGTGGTAAATAAGAGTGTTAAAGAAGTTTAGTGTGAGTATTTATAAATCCTCCAGTTTAGCACAGGAGACAATGTGTGTATGAAATAGACAGATTACACACACTGCTCAAAAGTAAGTAAAAGAATCACTAAGAGAGTAGATATGAGTTTAGAATGATCTAGTGATTTGAAGTATAGCTCTGGACTCCTTTTGATTGATCAAAAATGCTTCTGAGTCCTTCTCTGGTTTTTGTATAAAAAATAGAGTGTCGTTTGGTTCCTTGACCTTTCGGTTCATCTTGATCAACTTGAGTGCATGAATAGCTTTGTTGTAGTTCGTCACTCCTTGACTAAAGTTCATATTGTGTTCTCTTATTGAATGTATGACTTCGTGTATGTTCAGTGTTCTTCAAGTAAGAGAGTGTCCGGATGTATCCTCTTTATTGTGTATATTCGCGACTATACTTTACTACAGATCAATCTTCCTTTTATACTTTTATCTCTGGAAATGGGAATGATTGCCTTTTTACAGGTATGAGGTACGGTTCCCTGACATTCCAACAACTGTCATTAAATAACATTAATTACATTAAAATCATCAAATATGACCGTTAGCATTATTTTAATAAATAACATTGATAGAGTAGAGTTGAAGTATCAATGACTGGTTAACAGTCATTCATCAGTATCTCTCAGTTGGTAGGCTTGTAACGGTGGACTTTGTATAGCGGTGATCTCCTATAGATAGCTCTTTGTTCTTGTACCGGTAGCTCCTTATATAGGTATGAGTTACTCCGTGTATCGGTAGCTCTATGTACCGGTGACTCCTTCTATCAGTAGCTTTGGTCTATCGGTAACTTGCTTGTATCAGTAGCTCTGTATTGGTAGTCGTTCGTCTGTTTGGTAGTATCGGTAGGTCTGTCATTTGACTTGTACCTATTGGTAGACTTTTTCTATAGGTAACTCTTCTTCTATCGGTAGATGCTTTGTACCAGTAGCTGCTCATATTTGTGATTCTCTCTGTATCGGTAACTATACTTATTGTTAGACTTCATATCAGCAGCTCTTTATTAGTGGACTTCATATTCGGTAGCTTGTCTATATCGGTAGAATTGCATACCGGTAGACTTATACATATCAGTGAACTTAACCCTTATCTGTTCTATGCAAAACCTATCCAGATTGAGTTACAATTATTTGAAAGTGTGTATAAACATAGATAAACATCGATTAACATATTCCAATGATTATTTTGATATTATTATCAACTTTATAATAGAATGTCATATATTGAAATAATTAATATATAGATAAACATTATTTGTTATTATCAAAGCATGTGAAAGAATAATTGGGATTATCAAAATAGGTGAGGTCAAAAATCTCCCCCTTTTTGATAATCACAACTTATGATATTGTAATCCAAAATAATCTGTAAAGGATCAGTATAAAATACAATGGTTATAAGTTCTCAGTGTGAGTAATGACATTTTCAAATGTGAGATTTTAAAAGTATCAGAAGAAATGGTATTTAAAATGAAATTGTATTAGAGAAAACAATATATTATAAAACACATGTATCTGAGGTAAAATATAAAACAAATGTACCAGTGAGAAATGTATTGTGCTCATAAAATATAATGATTTTTCATATCAGTTTTCCATGTCCTCCCTTAGATATTTTTTCTCCCCCAGATATGTTTCCCTGAGATATTATTTCCCCCCCTTTGTGATTAGAAAAAAGTGGGATAAAGGAAATACAAGGAAAGAAAAGTAACAGAGGGTAAAAGAAAGGAAGATCATATATATTCCTTAGAGAAAATAGATACAAAGAAATACATGAATGAAACAAAAAAGAAATAAAAATTATGCCTATCAAAAGATTCTAGTCACTAATCAATCCACATCCTCAGCAGGAGATTTTCCCTTGGGATCAGAAGAGGATTCAGGTGTGGTAGATGCAGGTGGAGGCTTAGGAACACCAGAAATGATGAGAGGAGGCTGAGCTACTAAAACTGTTCCTGACCTGTACTGTGTAGCTCTCTGAGTAATCATAGGAGTAAGGCTGCGGATGGCTTGGACTGGTGTCATCTGAGTAGGAGAAGTAACAGAGTTAGAGGCAGGTAAAGCTGGAGGTACAATCACTTGTCGAGCATCAACATGCAAGAAGGGAAATAAGAGATTTCTGAAATCCATAATGATTCCTCCTCCTATCTCTATAGCAGAAATGCAATCATCCTTGTTCTCCATTAATTTTTCCAAATCTAGAGTCAAATCCCTCAGCTTGCTGACTTTCTCTCTAAAAGCTTGATTGACAGGAGGTAACTTCATATTTTCTAACATAAGCTTGAAATGATTGTTGAGCTGATGCTTGGTGTATACCCTTTGGAAATAGTAATCTACCTTGTCTTTCACTTCTTTCTAAAAAGCATAAGCTTCTCTTATATAATCTTGGACAATCTTCATTATATATCTAGTGGTAGAAACCACTTGGGTCATGGAAAATGAGTCCACAGAGCTACTGGTTGAAGCTGAACCAAGCTCCTCCTTCATCAAAGCTCTAAACTGATCCAATTCTATTGAAGGTCTCGAAGCAAGAAAACCAATAGAAAAATTCACAGTTTCCTTGAAACTCTTAGTTAGCCCACTAATAATATTTTTCACTGCAGAATCTTGGGTGCTAACATGATTTGTTATGGAATGCTTAAACTCCTCAAAAACTAATACCATTTGGCTGACTACACTCTTCACAAAAGCCAAATCCTTGTCTGCTTGAGATTTAGAACTCATATAGGATTCCAGAGAGATAATTGATCTCTTTAGAACTTCAACATCCTCTTCCAAGCTAGAAACCTAATTCTGGAAATTTGTGATTTCATCCACTATCTCTTCCACAAAGGTTGACACATTACAACCAAGAGAGAGTTCAAAAGATTTTTCCATATTGCTCACTTCTTCAACAAAGCGACTCTTTAACTCAGCAACAGAGGAACTCAAAAACTCTTTCATCTCAGCCTTAAAAGATTCTAAGTCATCCCTGGTGACTATATTAGCAGGCAAAACAATAGGTGCTCTTTCAGACACAATACTGGCCACTGATTCATTCATAACTGATTGAATGGATGACACTAAGGATTCTTCCATTTTTCTTATCTCTTCCACAAAAGATGTCTTAAGATCAGACTAAAACTGATCCAGATCAGCTTTTCTTACCACATTATCAGGTAATATCTCAGATAGAATATCATAATTAACTTCTGGTCGACTAAGGGATGTCTCATTATCAGAATCTGGGTAATCCAATCCACAAACTACAAACCCTGGGTCTTCTTCCCAGTCTTCAATCTCAACAGCTACTGAAACACTACCAAATCCGGTTGGATGCTCCCCCTCAACTGGTGAATTCTCTTGTATGGAAACAGAACCCTCATCCGCTCGGTCTTCCTCAGAATAATCTTGCACAACCATCTCTATTTCTCCAACAGTAGGAGGCTCCTCAAGAATAGGTACAGGTCTATCAACTTCATCAAATTCCTCAGAAGGCATTAAGGAGTGTCCAATCAATGGACTAATGCTCAAGCTGATAGAAACAGATGCTTCACTTGCATGAACTTCTTCTTCATTCTCTCGAGCAGCCTCTTCCTGATCTAATCTCTGCTGAACTTCCTCATCCACAGGTGCCTCTTCATTTCTTACACCCAAAACAGTTTCTGTACTAGGTAGGTTCAAAGAAGCACTTCCCTTTTCTTGTGATACAATTTCAGGAGTTGGACTAGGAGGAAATTCCGGATCTCCTCCATCTACTGCAGAGGAATCCTCCTCTTCTGAATCATCACTATATTGTGGCTCCTCCTCATCAGGTCCTAGACCTGGATCCCTCACATCCTTAGGCCTAGAAGGATGATCCACAGGATTGAACTTATCGTATAACTTCTTATCATTAGTGACCCGCTCTCTTTTCCATGGGTTCTAGCTTATCTTCATGTACTTACACATTGTTCTTGTGATACAAAAGTTGTTTCTTATCACCACTGTCTCATCCTGAGACTCAGCTACTCCTTTTACTTTAATCATAACCGAAATCAACTTGGCAAAGAATAAAGCATTGGTCTTTGATTTGGGTCTGGTCATATCCTCCATTTGAATCGTTAGGAGCCTGCATAGATTCACCTTCACACCATGTTTCAAGATATGTAACAGATAGATATATTGATATCTCAAATTTGAAAATTCCCCTCTTCTTGGACTTAGCACATGTTGCACAAACTTGAACAACAATCTGTTTTCTCCATCCATTTCAGCAGCCACCACCTTTCTATGTTTTCCACTACCAGTGAGTTCCTCTAAGGCGGTCTCATAATCAAATATGTCAGTTGTAGGTGGTACTGTCTTCGATGAATATCCAAAAACTCCTTTATGTGGTACTCTCAGGTACTCAACTCATTCAACAGATGAAAAATCTATTTCCTTGCCATTTACCCATGAAATCATTCTATTTTCTTCATCGGATTTCTCAAAACTCACAAACTCATAGAACTATTTTACTAGCTTCGGATAGTATGGTCCATTGTTATTTGAGAAGCATTCTACCCATTTCTGGTCTTCCAGCACCTCTAGAACTAGCGATCTACTAGACATCAGCCATTCCACGCATAGATCTTTCTCGATTACAATATCTCTATTTTGTAAATGCGGGTTCACTGGACGCCTCCCCGACCTTGTTCTACTAACAGTGCTACTTGCTTCAGGCCCTGTCTTCTGCTTCTTCGCATTCAACTCATCAAAGTCATCTCTGAAAGTAGGGAGTTTGGTTTTTTCCATCTCTGGTTCGAGGAACTTAGGGTTTTTGCGAGATTCAGGAGCTAAGGCTTGAGGGTAAAGGGTTTGAGAGAGGTGAGTTCGGTGGATTGAGAAGTAACTAAGACTTAGTTTTATCATTTGGGAATCATAAAATAAATAATTAAAATATAATAAGTAAAATATAAACGATACAGATTCTGGCAGCTAAAGAAAGAAGTTTAAAACAGCGCATACTAACGGTAGGGTATGCTGGTGAGAATTCCTAACGGTGAGGTATAACAGTGAGGTTCACTAAAAGTGAGGTATATGAGTGAGATTTCATATCGGTGAGGTATAACAGTGAGGTTCACTAAAAGTGAGGTATATGAGTGAGATTTCATATCGGTGAGGTATAACAGTGAGGTTCACTAACAGTGAGGTATATCAGTGAGGTTTCATACCGGTGAGGTATAACAGTGAGGTTTCATACTGCTGAGGTATAATAGTGAGGTTTCATACTAGTAAGGTATAACAGTGAGGTTTTTAACGCACAGAGTCTATCATTCCTAATTCATGTCTAATGTACCTTAACCTATCCGAACTTAAATGATTGGAGAAAATGTCAGGTAATTGATGTTCAGTACCTACAAATTCAAGAGTAATATCACCTTTTTGGTAATGATCTCTCAAAAAATGGTGCCTTACATTAATGTGTTTGGTCTTAGAACTTTATTTAAGAATATTGTTATAGCATTTCAAGGTTCTCATCATAGCGGGGATCTGCCATGACCTTATCAATGCAACAAATATTATATTATAGTCATGCAGAACAATGAACAATATATAATAAGTGTACATTCATGTAATCAAAGTACATAATAGTTGGTTCTTAGGACACCAACTCTTACAATCATCAACATAAATTTGTACTATCAAAACATCTCTAGAAATTCTTTTGATAAAGAGAGTTGGATCAGCAATCCCTTTTGTAAAACCTTTTGAAATAAGAAAAATGTTAAGTCTATCATACCAAACTCGTGGAGCTTGTTTCAAACCATATAAAGCTTTAGATAGCTTAAAAACTCGATTTGGAAAATGAGAATTAGTAAATCCAGGTGGTTGTTCAACAAAAACGTCTTCAATTATAAAACCATTTAAAAAAACACTTTTAACATCTATTTGATATAACTTGAAATTCAAATGAGCAGCACAGGCAAGTAGAATCCTAATAGATTCTAATCTAGCTGCAGGGGCAAAAGTTTCCTCGTAATCTATTCATTCCTCTTGATTATACCCTTGTGCAACTAGCCTTGCTTTGTTTCTAACTATATTTCCAGACTCATCAACTTTGTTTCTAAAAACTCATTTAGTGTCTATGGTCAAAGTGTCCTTAGATCTGTCAACTAATTCCCAGACTTTGTTTCTTTCAAATTGATTTAATTCTTCTTGCATAGTTATTACCCAAAATTCATCATTGATTGCATCACTGATATTTTTAGGTTCTAACTGTGAAAGAAAAGCTTGATGTTCAACTTGGTTTCTTAGAGATGCTATAGTCTGTGTCCCTCTATCAAGATTACCAATAACAGCATCTAAAGGATGATTCTTTAGAATCCTAGTTGATCTAATAAAGGTATGACTAGAAATTTCAAGTTCTTCTCTAGATTCAGGCTCTATAGAAACAGGTTCTGAAAAGTTTTCAGAACTGGATGTCTTTACAACAGGTTCAGGTTCATTGATTTTATCATTAAGGTTCAAAACAGACAAATCTTAGATTGTCTTGAATTTTTAGTACATTGATATATAATTTATTTATAATGTATGTGAATCGATCACATGTCAATCGGACACATGATGTGGGTGTTATGATTCAAATTGTGTATTTTTAATATAAGTGTCATTTTAATTTAAGACCATGTCATATTGTCAAATTTTAGCAATCTAGCCGGAGGAGAGGGGAAGATAAAATAACCGGGAAAACAAATAAGGTAAAAAATAAATGCGGGAGAAACGAGAGGCTTCCAATAATAGAAGTGAACGTGAGGCGTTTAATGCAAAAGCCAACCACGAAAGCGGAGGCGCTTTAAGTTCATACTTCCGGGAAATTGTAGTTACAAACCCGATCATCCCGACCTTCGCCATCAATCATCGCCAAAACAGCAGCCTCGATGCGGGATCGATGATCGCTGCGGCGTCATTCGGGAAACGAGTGATTTTATTTTGCTAGTGCCATGGGTTGTGGGATTTCCAAATTGGAGGACCAAGACGACGATGAATTAGGCCACAACCGCAAAACCAACCGGCTCCGCCGCGTGGAGCCGCGAAGCCACCGCGACCACGACACCCCTTCCGCCGTCGGCAACCGCTGCTACAACAACCTCCCCGACGCCGACGCCGACGCCGACGCCGACGCCGAGCCCTTTCCACGCTTCATTCCTTCCTCCAGATCGCCTCTCTTGGACAAAGACGCCGATTCTGCGATTCTGGCAACCGCCACCGGCGATGCGAGAGGGCGCGCCAGCGTCGCCGTCGAAACACTATCCCGCAATCCCCGTGCGAACGACCCGCCGCCCACCCGGCGATCGGTGGGGAATATCACGCGCCTCATGGACGACCGAAACTCCGCTAAGCCGCTTCTGGATCCCAGCGAGGGTAAGCGAGCCACCGGCGTCACCGATTCGCCCAACGGTTACGTGGGCCGCACGGGGGCCTGGACGCAGTCCGCACCGTCGGTGACCGTGAGGGACGGCCCCGGGTTGACAAGTGGGCCGGACGCGGAACCCGAATACGGGGCACCGGGCAGGAAGGGAGAGGCAGGCGATGGGTTGGATAAGGGGAGCGTAGTGGAAGGGAAGGATGAGGAGGAGGCGGGGGAGTGGGATCGGGAGAGGCTGCTGTGGCCGGCGTCGCCCAGTTTCAGGGAGTACTGCGTCGACTACGGCTCCAGCGATAGCAGCGACGGCGGGGACGGTAACAATGATTTCTCTCCAAAACACTGTTTGTAGTGATATTAATGAATACTTAATTACAGGTACTGGCGGCAGCGTTGGGAAGAAGGGTGCGATGGAAGAGGAGACGGAGGAGGACAGTCTTGCACCCTTAGCCCCGCACAAGGTACCCACTCACTTACTGGATCTTAAAACCTACCAAAACATGAGACCATGCATATGACAGGATTCAGAGAAGCAATCCGATAAAAATAAAGGAAGACGGCGTCAGGGGATTAAAGGAGTTTTATCAAAGCGCAGACCCATGGGCGTAAAGAAGTTATGGAGCGCGGCTCCCCGCTTCCCTCCCACTCGTCCACCAAATCCCCAGAGACTCGCGTCCGAGCCCACATGATCTGTTATATATATATATTCAAACCCTCGCTTTCATATTAATACGGTAATCGTTTCATGAAGGTGTATATCTTGATTTTAAACACGATGCAAATCGCAACCAATAATATACTATTTGATACTCCGTAACAAGTGTTTTATGTTCCACTCAAAATGATGGGGATAACTGAATGTTCACAGTGATGCATAAAGAGAAGAACCCCTTCTATAGGCTCCCCCCCCCAGTTGCACCCAATAAGGGGCGCTGCTGCCGTACGTGGAAAAGGTGGATGAACAACCTACTTTTTTTTTATCCTTCGCATAAAGGGCTACCTCCAGATATCTCCAACTCAGAGATTGATTGATAACGGGTCACATCTCACGCACTCAACTTCAATCTTATTATCAAATGGAACTCAAGCAAAATTATGACCTTCGACTTGTTACACCGGTTGGTTTCAACCGGTCACAATCTCCACGTGGACTCCACGGATGATCTTCGACCTCTTCTCTTCACAACAATCCACTGCAGTTGTCCTCGATACTTGGTGAAAAAATATGCAACCATATTAATATAACGATTCTCGATGCCCTTTTTAATTCTTCTCTCCCTCCCTTTATTCTAAAATATTCACCGGATATCGTTTGAATATTACTTCTATTATATGTTATGGAAACTCCCTGATTCTCGGTGATAATCTTCATTTAAATTCCCAATCAAGATCTTCCTTTAGTTCCTCCTAACAACTCAAGTAATTATTTCCAATGCAATATTTGATATCGTGATCCTATGCTCTTATGCAATATTCACAGATTTAAATTCATTTAATTTCCACCCACATATGCATGCCAATGTGCACTACAACAAAAATAGGTTTATCCAACGCTAGAGCTTTAACATCACTAGCTACAAGCACCATTAAAGACCATCTTCGTCTGCACAAAAAAACACACTGTTAAACGAGGATCTTTATCAACATTTTTTTACAAGTGCTGATAAAGAGTGGGTTTTATCAGTGTTTTTTAGAAGTGCGGATAAAGACTCCCTTTTATCATCACTTTTTTAGTAGCACTGATAAAGGGGGGGTTATCAGTGTTTTTTTTTGAAGTACTGATAAAAACCGCCCTTTATCAGCGCTTTTTAATAGCAATGATAATGGTATACTTCAAACAAATATATATATTTCATTAAAAATAATATATCAATATATAAATTTATTTATATTGATATAAATATAATATATATTTTTTAAAATATGCTTTAGATAAGATAAATATGCATTTACACTTAATATATATAAGAAATTTAGTGAACATGACTTATAAAATAATTAAAACAATATTTATAATTAATAATTTGCTTGTTATTACCAAGTAATAGTCATTTAATATCAATTTAAAAATAACAAAAATCAAAAAATTATTAAAAGATCTAAAATAAGTTGAAAACGTAACACGAACTTCAAACGACCATAACTTTTGATCTTAATGTCTATTTGTTCTATACCTCATATCAAATTGAAGTATGCGATGAGCTCTACACCCTTAGTGAAAGAGTTAAATCTTTGTTGCGTTTTTCGAGGCCAACAAAGACCCATAATGCCTCCAAAACTAAGTTTATAGTTGGGGTACCCTGTGTTTTTAACATTCGATGGATTTTCAACCTCGTTTAAGGGGGTCTTATTTCCATTTTCTGGTGCAGACCGAATTTATTCCCAGGGCTTACATTCATTTTGATATTATGGTTTTGATATTTTATCATTTTTCACAACGTAATTTTATTTACAATTAAATATAGGCATGTTTTTTTATATTTTCTTATAATAAATCACTCATATATGAATATATATATATATATATATATATCAACATATTTATGTAAGAATGTATATTATAATATATGTAAATCAATACATATTCTTAAAATGTATTTAAAACAATATCTCACCATTTTTTTACATTATACAAATATATTTATAATGTTTATATATACACATATGTGTGTATTAGTAAACAGATATATATTTATATTATATTCTAGTATATGTAAATGAATATAATATATAATATATTTAAATAAATATAAGTATATGTATATCACGCAGCCACATATATTGTATAAATGTATTTAAAAATAATTATATAAATATATGAATAATATATATATATAATAAATAAACAAAAATATCATTAAATTGACAAAAAAGCAACATTGTGTAGTGGTAAAGACATTCCATATTCGAAAGAGAGGTGCAGGGTTCAAATTCAGGCGAGCGTGCATCAGATTACAAAATTCGCAAAGCATTGATAAAATGGGTGGTGGGGTGAAAAGCGTTGATAAAGGTGGTGGGAGTGCTGTTAAAGGTGTCGTGGAAGCGCTGATAAACAGGTCGGGCTCATGGACATTCGAGAAAAAAATTTCCCCTTTAATAATGCTACCTTTATCAGTGCTAAAAAAGAACTGATAAAGTTAAAGGGGACCTTTAATAGTGTTTTTTTAGCACTGATAAAAGTTTCAGCCTTTTAACTGTACTTCAATTATCATCACTTTTTTTAGCACTGATAAAGGTCTCTTTTGTAGTAGTGATGGTTTGACTAAATATGCACAAACCATGCAATTCAGCTCTGCTAAAAATTGCAGGTGCCCTGTATGGGTGTGCATCTCCATTTACACAGTTTCCTCAAACAGTGCAACATGTAGCTCCCCACTATCTAGCCTCGAATGGTTAGTAGAATCCATTTGACCCGCCCCGTACGTTTTCTACTAACTATGCAGCCTATCTTGTTTTCCAAAAAAATTGGGCTCCAGGCTTCGAACAAGCTCCAGACACCCTAGATACACTTGTGATCTCAAAGGATATTCACATTAGGCCGTAATTAAGTATTTAAATTGAATGTAAACAAATCTATACCTCATTTGAAAACCTGAGATCTTACACCCACTGCGAACCACACCATCCTCTCATCAAACACAACCACAAGTGCACTATAATCTGCAGTACATCACAACTTGTGCGTAAGAACCTCACCTAGAAGTGAGAGCGGGGATATGGTCGAGTAGCCCGTCATCTGTCCTCACAAATTGGATGTTGGGAAGACACCCCAAAATATTTGGGTGTCAGCGCATGGTGCTCGACGTAGGTTGGGTGAATATAGAAATCATTATGAACAAACAATATATACATATATATATATATATATGTATATAAAATAGCCACACAGACAAGCCCAACCTATGGGTCTATAACAAGGATACCATTCAACTAAAAACATCACCCCCAAGGCCTCACAACTCCCACCACTTTCACTACCACCTCTAAATGCATAACATTACACAATAAAACCACACCATAAGCCACATTACACCTTTCTTTTCAAGTTAATCCATTTCTAGATTTTACAAATTACCAACCATCTTCATTTATCAATCTCATTCATTTCATATCTAACAAAAACCACTTAAGCCACACTTCCCATTTCAATTTAAGTGTTTATAATATTCCATTCCAACCCTTTAGTCATTCCAGTTTCATCATTATAATTTCATTCCATAACTACCGATCAACTAGAACAACCCCACACAACATAACAGAAACCTATCCTCATCTTACAAAAAATCCCCACATTGCCACCATTTCACATTGCAAACACTTACTCATCACAACCGCCACATATCAAAACCACACAAAATAACCACATCCCATTACAACCACCACACATAATATTTTTCACACCTCACTTTTCATATATCTTATTTGATATTAAACAATAGTCTTTCAACTTAATTCAATATTCTCATGTGAATTATAACAGAACCAGGGGTTCCATGTGCAACCAATTTATTAGTTAGATATGCATTCTTATCCATTTTCATGCGTGGTATGTTTAACAACAAGAACAATAAGGTTTTATAAATAAACATTCTCAACAATATTAAAAAAATAATATAATCCATGGATGGAAGAATAACAATCATTCTAAACATATTGGAAAAGAACAGGAACAAGTAGCCTCATCTGATTTATTCCCTTCCCCTTCAATTTTAATTATCCAATTAATTATCTTCATTAGGTCGGTGTATACCATCTCCTCAAAGGTTAAACAGAAGCATGATCCCACATGCATGTACAGCTAGAATAAAGACAAAGGATACCATACCTAATATTTTCCACTTGTAAAATGATTTAGTTGATGGATAGAGGAGAGAGAAGGTCTTACCTCGCCAATAAATAGAAAATGAAGAGTTCCTGAAAAGGGATGAAGATTGTTAACTTGAAGAGATGATTCGGGGGTCGTCTATAGGAGACGAAAATTAAGGGAAAGAAAGAGATAATGTTTCAATTATTTAACAATAATTCAAAAATTGGAAAGGTGGTGCTGGAACTACCATCAAGTTTTCCTAATAATTTTTTGTTGTGAACTAAATTGTGTATAAATCAAAACTTAGAAAAAGGAGTTTTAAATCTTTAAACAAGTCAAAACTAGTTAATTCCTCAGTTTTAATAATTTAAGAACATTAAAATGGTTCCTGGGTGGTTACAGGTCAAAGATGAATAAGAAAACTGGAGAAAATAGGGTAAAAATGTTACTAATACATAGATTAGGGGTTCTATGTAAGGGAAACATGGTTTAACTTTATATAACACTATGGAAAGGCTCATGTCAGGGTAAATCCAACTTACCCTTATGTAAGATTTGAAAATTTAACCATACCCTTATGAACGATAGGTGGTCGTCGTAAGGGTAACTTGTTTTACCCTTAAGTAGTGTTATTCCAAGAGTCACATAAGGGTAGATTCATCTTACCCAGATGAAAATTTATAAAAATAGACCTACCCTTATGTGGGATTTCTGATTCAGATTATACCTTTACATGACCAGGTCACTATCCTCAAATGACCATTAGAACTCACGGGTTTCCCTAACATAGGTCGGGATGTACCCTTACACAGTGTAAAACACCAACCTCTACCCTTACACAACCCAAGGAAACCATGACATACCTTTACACATGGTTTAAAAACACCACTTTACCCTTACATATCTTGTTTAGAACCAAGATACCCTTTCATAACTTAAGTAAAAAGGACCTTACCTATACACAACCTTTGAAAAATCATTATTACCCTTATGAAACTTCAATTTCATGCGTAAGGGTAAATATTTCACTGGAAATATGACATTTTTAATTAAAATAACTTATAAATAATTTAAAAAATGTATATTATTTCATTAAAATTTCCAAAATACGTCCAAAAACATTATAATCATTTTAGAAACTTCTTAATTAATCCCCAACTAAACTTTTAATACTTTGAAAGCACTTCCATAATTTGAAAAACCTCTTTATAACTACTTTTTAAATTAAAAAAACATTTTAAAAAACTTCTATTTTTTTTGAAATCACCCCCAAACCACTGAACATCATAGAGTAGAAAAAGAAGACTTAGGGAAATTATGAACCTTTACATTAGATACCTCTCAAACAATTCTCATCCTCGAGAATTAAAGTGAACCCGAAGTAAATAAATGAAAGAAAGGGTCCAAATAACCATCCTACAAGATACATATCAGGGATATCTTCACAACTGAAAAATTTCTATTATATCACATCAAACTCAATCCACCTTTCTCTCTCACAACCATCACATAACAAGGGCCTCAAGCACACAAATTAAATAAATCCACCTTTTGAATCAATATATTGTTCGCTTTGGGCAGCACTGACTCGCTCACATGGTTTTAAAATTTTTCATATAATGCATACTGATTAGGAAATAGTTTTCCCCTCTTCATATGCTTAATGTTTTAACACGCATCATCATCGAAGGAAAAAATTTACATCTAATAAACCAACAAGATTCAAGCATCACATCAATAAGAAAAAAACAAGACAAAAATCAAAACAACTCATGGTACCGAGCATGAATTTTTACCTCATGCTCCTAAGTACTCTCCTTCAAATCAACAAGCCTACTTAACACACAAACCAAGGGAATGGTCCATTCACATGACACCTTCTCCTAATGATCTGGGATCTCTATCAGATCCTCCACAAATTTCACATTATCCTTGATATCAAACTCTCCCCAGTCAAAGACATAGGGGTTATCATGAAGATATCATTGGATCTATGACATGTGGAAGATGCCATGGATCCTGCCCAACCATATTGGAAGTTCCAACCTATATGCCACTTTATCAACGTGCACCAACACTTCTAAATGTTCCACAAATTGGGGAGAAATCCTACTCTCCTTGACAAACCATCACTACCTATGAGTATTTTTATGTGTTTTTCTATTTTTTTTAAAATGTGTGTTGGTTTAAAATATTTTTAAAACTATGCTTGAAATGCGGCAAGTGTGCTTCCACCTTTCTATTTAAAAAAAAGAATTTAATTATATATGTTATTATATTTATAAATATATATATTTTTATATTATGATATATATATATATATATATATTGTGTTTGTGTTATGTTGTTTAGAATTATGTCAATAACATTTGAAAGTGAAAATGTTATGTTTTTAAGCAATAGCTTTGTGGTGCTCAAATTTGAGATATTTTTAATAACTAAGTATGGGTTCTGGTTGATCTTCAAGTTGATATAAATATCATTGGGTGAAAATGGGTCTTTAAGAAAAAAAATGGCCATGGAAGTTAAAGTGAATATATGTAAAGAGAGGCTAGTGACTAAAGGGTTTAAATAATAATATGGCATTGGATACAAAAAAATTCATATGGGTCGTCCACCTGGATCATGCTCACCACTTGGTTTGTTCATCTGTGGAACATGGCATTCTCTTGGTTGTCTGAGTCATTTCACCACTACCTCCTTGTTAGAGAAATTGATTATGTCACAATCATTCTCCCTATTTTTTTATGTGGTGAATTGATCATTTTTTCTTTGGATCCTCCTCGATATTACTTCTTTTTCTCTCTCACTTTTGAGTAACCCAAGAGTGACATTATAGAACCCTGGTTTTCATCCACGTAACTTCTTCTCAATGAATTCTAATGGAGATCCTCTCACCACTCCATCATCCTAAATGAGATCTCATCCCAGTGTATATTTCTGATGGAGATCCAGTTCTCATCTTCAGTGTGTATTTTTTGACATGCATTCATCAGATCCAAAACTGGTTGTCACCAAGGAGAATCAATGTGAAAATGCTATGTTTTTAAGTAATAAATTTTTTGGCACTCAAATTTGAGATATTTTTAAGAACTAAGAATGGATTCTGGTTGATCTTGAAGTTGATATAAATATCATTGGGTGAAAATGGGTCTTTAAGAGAGAAATTGTCATGGAAGAGAAAATGAGTCTTTAGCAGGGTTCAATATCTAGGGTTATTTTTAATATACAATGTTCCAGCTTCATCAATATTTTATTAAAAATTAAATTTTAGTATTGTTTTAAACCATTACAATGGAATTTATAATCTTTTTTTACATTCCTTACATTTTCATTTATTTATTTTATTTTTGAAATTTATTTTATTTTAAATAAATTTTTAGATGTTTAGGATATATTTTATATATTATTTAGATTTTTTTATACTGTATATTTTATTAGATTTTAAAGTTAGTGACTTGAAATTTAACAATTATTCCTATGTTTCAAGTAGCTGACTTTAAAAGCTTATAAAATATAAACCGTGCTTAAAATATTAATGAAAACTGAAACACTGGATAAAAATGTAAAAGGGTTGATAGTAATAACATTATATTCATTTCAATAGACATAAAACATATAAATGAACAAGTATAATCAATTTCTATAGGGATGAGATTTCATCCCACATGGTGACCTGCGAAGGGTTTACCCATATTGAGATCGTCGAGATCCATGATGGGGTGGAGTTTGATGAACTAGAGAGGGCTGATCCTCATGAACTGGAATGTCAACCGTTGCATGATCCACCAGTTTTTCAGTGGGAGGAGGTGTCAATTGCATGTCATATTGTGCTCCTGATCCTTCTCTAACTAGGGTAGTAAAAGGTCCTACCATCAACGTATTGGGGAACCAAGCCTACGATGGATCTGGGACCCAAGGTTGTGATGGATATGGACCCCAAGCTGGATAGAACTGTAGATATCTTATCAAGAAAGATGGATCCAATGATGCCTGAAGCACATCCTCAATTGGATGAGGTTGGACTGTTAGAGTGATGGACTATGCCTATGGAATAGGTGAGGCCTCACGTGCAACATGACACGGTCTACGTCGTCATCATCATAGCTTCTCATCACCAAAAACTGCTGGAGGATGTTCCTCTAGGTCAGGAACCTCCTCTCTATGAGATGGACTCTAGAATTTGCTCTCGAAAAGTTCATGATAAGATGAGCTCAGCTCCAATGCTTCAGAATGGACCAATACCCAGATAAATACCTCCTACTCATCTTCATCACTCATGCGAATAAGATGCTCTATGTGAGTTCCCAGTAAATAAATTCAAAATGAATTATAAAAAGGTTCAATAAAAAACTAATGGAAATTTATAGAATTACAATCTTTTGAATCTCTCTACTGTGTCGGGTAAGATACAGTATAGACTTCAATCTATACCATGGATCATACTCAACCTTCTCTGAAATAATGAATCGCATCGTAGGTACACCCTGGATATGAAACTATGCATGTCTATCCCAGCGGTTCAGATAGTCGACATGTACTCAACGCTAGTCCTGATCCTACCTCCCTGTCAGCTTCATTCCATGAAGCATATATGTCTTTATTAGTGGTAATGTAATTGGATGAACAAAGTAAAAATGGCACATGACTCTATCAAGATACTGTCACTCAATAATACAGAAGTGAATGAGGGGCACTACAACAATAACATCATCAAGTCTAGCAGTGCAGTATACTGGAAACTGGTCTAGTATGGCATCCATGTATTCTGAAATGACATGTGACCTTTTTCAAAAAATCTCCTTACTAAAAACCAAAATTGATGCTATTATTAAATTTTTTAAACAGTGATAGATTGTATATATACCTAGTTGGGTAAGAGACAGACCAACTTGAGTTGATATGCACCCAAATGGTATGTCAGAACTATGATGAAATTGTGTCTCTGAGACCACCTGTAAAATACAACATCGAAAGTGAAAAATAGTGAGAAATTAAATTAAATAACTCCTAGTAATATTAGAAACTAATAGAGATGATTGATCATACCAGCGTTCATGCAGAGCGTCATGCAACACCTCTATAGGTTGTGATAGATGAACAAGTTAAGGGTGGAATGAGGGGATGCGCTCCCATGCCCACATCTGAATAAGGATGCTGCATCCCTCAAGATCTGTGTAGTTGATGCGGGATACCATGCATAATGTTATGTATATATGCCAAGGAGTCAAATCCCTAGTTGTATATCACAGCCCAATCAAAGTCCTACAGTATGGCTAGATACATCATGTGTACATGCTTCCTCGAGTGATCAATGCACATGGTCCCTCCAATGAGCCATAATATATATGCACGGGCATAATGTATGGTATTATAGTCATCGTTATCATCAGGTAAATGTGAAATCTTCTCCTCCATCTAGGGAATAGATATCGACACTCCATCTGTAGCCCTACAGTCGGAAAAAATGTTGATGCCTAATCATCACTGAGCAAGGTCAGACCAAGATGCATGGGTGGGTCCAATAATGGTTACCCCTGGATAGGAAGACTGAGAAGCACTACCACATCCTTGAGGGTGATGGTCATCTCTCCCTCAGGCAGGTGGAATGTGTGCGTCTTTGGTCTCCATATCTTCACTAGAGTAGCAATCAGGTGATGGTCGACAAATGTGAAATCTGATACAACAATGCCATAGAATCCATCATGACACAAGTATGATATAATAGCATGTGGAGACTCCCTGTGATGAAAATGGTGCACTTGATGCACCCTGATCGGTCGAACGTCACTACCCTCTAACATGACCTGGGAAACATGGGTATCCTATTGAGGGGCTAGTATGTTATCCTACATCTGTATATAAACAAATGCAATGATTCATAACTGTAAAATTTAAATATAACGTTATGGTTAGTAGAATGTTATGAATTTTAGAATGTAAGAAATGTCATGTTTATTTGCATTGTTTTATGAAGTTATTTATTACCAAAAGAAAAGGGCATGTATTCATGTTTTTTAAACCATATTACTAAAGTGTTTTTAGAATATGATTTTACCTAGAAAATGGGTTTTTGTAAGATATGGTTTTATATATTTATATATATAAACTTGTTATGTAAAAGTTTATTAGAAAATGGTGTTATTTGTAATTTATATATGAATTTCCACATGATGGTATGTTTCATTATTATTTTCTCACATGTATGCTTTATGGTTTAGCCATGGATAGATTGATTATGTGTTAATGTCACCTCAAATTCACTTGTCATATTCCTTTTAATGTCACTATGAAAGGATTATTGTTATTTGATAGTAAAAGTATTTGGCAAAGTCAACCAATTCTATGTAATGGAGAAACTTATAATAACACTATATAATTAACTATATTAGAAGATCACACAGGGGACAATACATCATTTTGGATGAGAGTGTGAACATGATCCAGTAATGTTAGGGCATTGTTTCTAGTTATGACCTTCTTGATGACATATGGTGCATATCAAACTTTTCCCTTGTTCATGAGTCCAGACCATCTCATTCCGCATCTTGATGGACTTCAGTATCCATTGTTTACGCAACCTGTTTATGTCAAGTATCACTATCGACTGGCCTTCGGGCATTGGGAAATATCGAAACTCTATAATAGGAATCCATGGTGCAGCCTAACAGTTAAAAATGGTGTCCATCTAGTACACTAGATCAACATATGCTTCCCAAGATATGTTCACATATGCAAATGTTGTGATGGTGTGTGCGCATGGAAACTGTAAGGCCTAGAAGTTTCCACATTAGCATTACCTCCCTTTCAGTAATACCCACATGTTTTCACCGATAATATTTTTGATGTGTTCTGAATGCTATTGAACTTAAAATTGAGAGACTTATCAATGGAAAAGTATGACATGATAACTAAAATCTTCTTCAATGTTCTTTTAAATATCTCATTGAAAGTGCCTTCTGCACCTTATCCCCTAATAAATTCCGCTTTAGGCTAGTTTTTTTCCATCAACGAAGTAATTCACACAATGATATAATGTCTCTTGAACTAGGGAAGTTATAGGTGACTTGTGAATCCCCTTGAAGGAACCATTTATGAACTCCACAATGTTTGTGGTCATGTGTCCATAACTCTTCCCCCCATTAGATTCCAATGTCTATTTTTCTTTTGGAATCCGCATCATATAATCACACACTTCTTGATTAGCCTTGCAGATTTGTTTGAAACATTCTTCAAACCACTGTTTATCTGGATCATATTCTACACAGAATTAATAATATTTCATATGAATTGATTTTATCTTTATGTTGAAATAGTAACAAATAACAAAGATGTTTCATAACTATCCTCATGATTTCATTCTTCATAGGTTTTTTGTGGAATGCTTTCCTCACATTTCTAGAAATGTGCCTAATTCAGTACCGATGATCTGCATTTGGGGTATCTATGTATCTGGGTCTGCATTGATTGCCTCAATGATTGCCTGATGCCTATTAAATATCAAACAGACAACCTGAATACTGGTTAAATGGTTGCTGATACATGCCAAAAACCAACTCCATGATTCATAGTTTTCTTTATCCAAAATGGAAAAGGAAAGTAGAAGAGGTGAATGGTTTCCATCATGGGTTTCCGCAATCAACAATACACCCTTATATTTTCCATATAGAAACTTTCCATCAATCTGAATGAACTTTTTTATGAAATGATATGTGGAGATGCAGGGGAGGAATGCCCAGAACAACCATTCAAATTGAACACAAGATGGATCAAATCGGTTATCTTGAGACACATGTTCGTTTGTATCAAGATGGAAGACAACTTGGTTATTGCGCCTCAGTATGGATAGAAATTACATAAACACCTGATACAAGTCATCCCAATCACCATAGACCTTCACAATTTCCTTCTGTTTCACTATCCATGCCTTATTATAGGAAATCATATAACCGAATTTTTAGTATATCCTATCTTGAAAAAGGGATATAGGAACATATTGACATGTCCTAATCATCTCAACAACAACCGATGATATAGATTCAACATCCAATGAGGTATGATCTTATGTCAGTCTTGGTTGAATGCAAGTATGAGCTGCCTCAATCCTCAAGATTCTCTACCTCCAAATGCAATGTCCAGAATTTCCCTCAAGTGGAATATACAATCATCTCCATACTTCTCACACCGTATGAGATATTTATTATGGTTTTATTCCTCAAATATATATCTGCAGTTCCTCTCAATATGAAATATATTTATCATGATTTTTAATGAATATTTACTTAAAAATTTCCATCCAACGTATAAGGTTTTTTCCAGGTCACTAAACCTATCTGGTACAACTCTGGGAAACTCAGTTGTGAGTGTGAAAACATTGCAGTCAAATTCAGGCACACATGTCAATGCTTCTGAAAAAGATTCAATGATTGGTCGATGATTTATTGTGGGTCGGGGCTACTGTATAAGTAATTCATTTCTAAAAACTTCCTCCCCAACTTCCTCAGTTCCCTCCTCATTAGAATTTTTTTCACCATCTATTCCATCATTATGAAAATCCTCATCGGAATTTGGATTTACATGTATATCCAAGAGATAATCTAGGATTTCCTCTTCTGAATAATTTGGAATAGGATTAATTTCTTGGGGTAGACCATCTTCAACCACTCTTGTAAGTCTACGTCTTCGTACAACTAGAAATTATTGTTTTGTAGTAAAAATATCATCATATAACTTCATCATGGTACCATCTAACTGCTAAGAAAATAAATTTATTTCTTGGACCCACTGCGCATCAGCAACCAATAGATAATATAGATGCTTTCAAATGTATATAGCTCATAGAATTGATCTCCTAACTAGGTCCCAGATTTAAGGAACCATGAATCTTGTCTTGAAGGTCACTTAGGGTTACACAATCAGTTGTACTAACCACTATTGTTGGTTGTGTATAATAAGAATCTCCTTTCTCAATTTGAATAACCTCTCGTAGAAATACACACAGGAAAACATGTCTCTCTATGTCAATTTTTTTATCAAGATTATGATAGTGTAACTAATATTGACAATAATGGTTGATCGTATAATATTTATTATATTGAAATTTCAGGACTTCTTTTTATACCCTAAAATATAATAGCAATGTTTCATTATATAAAAGTTTATTAGAATATAAGTCAAAGAATGTTTTGGAAACCGAGGTAAAAACGAAGAAAACAATAAATCAGTTTATTTAACATTGATAAAATGAAAATTATGATCATATAAAGTGAAATGGAGAAGATAAAACACAATAAATAACATATGAATGCTTTACAACATACAAGAAATACCTGGACATTTTTCAATAGAACATGGTTTGGATGAGATGAGCCTCACTTCAAACATGAGGTAAAATCTGGATTATTTTCAATTGGTAGCATAATAACATCTTTTAAAGGTATGTACTTAACTTTGGAATTTTGAAAAGCTTTCAACCTTTTAATAACATATCTTTGATTTTATCTTATATGTCATTAAATGGTCAAAAGATTTTAAAAATTCCAAATTTAAGTACATACCTTTAGAATATATTATCAAGATACCAATTGAAGAAAATCTAGATTTTACCTCACGTTTGAAGTGAGGCTCATATCACCCAAATCACATTCTATTGAAAAATGTTAAGGAATTTATTGTATGTTTTAAAGCATTCATATGCTATTTAATATTTTTATTCTTCTCCATTTCACTTTCTATGATCATAATTGTCTATTTATCAATGATAAGTATTATTTGCTAATCATTATATATATTCATTTTTAATCATAAGTTATTCATTAATTAATCTATACCTAATCATTACTAATAATAACTATTATTTATAAACTATATAATCTTTATGATACTAAAATTTTAAAACATCTTATTATATACTAAACTATGATACTAATATTTCTTAGTATAGTTTTTAACTAGTTAATCATTATTTAATCACTAGTTAATCATGACTAAGTTATTCTTTAGTTAATCATTCTTTAATTAGTCTATAATCGTTCCTTATTCAATCAATAATCATATGATATTCATTAGTTAATGATTATTATATTATCATTACATTTATTCATTTGTTAATACTAAGTTATTCATTAATTAATTTATACTTAATCATTACTAATAATAACTATTAATTTGTTGGTTGTGTACTATAATAAGCTCCTTGCTTAGTTTGAATAACCTCCCTACAACAATACACACAGGAAAACATGAATTTTTACGTCAAAAATGTTTTTTGATAAAGATTATGATATTCTAACTAATATTTACAATGATGGTTGACCATTCTTTAATCACTGGTAAATAATTACTAAGTTATTCATTAATTAACCATTATTTAATCACAATTTAATCATTCTTTATAAAATCATTAATCATATGATATTAAAAAAGTTAATTATAATTAACTAATCATATGTGTTCATTTTTTAATCCTAAGTTATTCATTAATTATTCTATACTTATTCAATACTAATAATAATTATTATTTCCAAACTATATATAACTAATAAAACTACTTGATAAATAACATATTTATAACTAACTAAAAAAATTCAATTACTAATAATAACTTTCATTCTTTAATGTATTTTTCCTAGTCTATTTCATTTTATATGAACATAATTATCATTTTATCATTGATAAATATACTGATTTGATGTTTTATTTTCTTAGGTATTTTAGTAGCTTATAAAGAAAATATGAATCATTTAAAGTGTATCCCTTGGGAGTGTCAAACTAGGAGTGCAACAAGGCCTATTTTTGTGCACCAGTTCCCATTTCAGTCTAGCTCAAATCAGTGTTTTTGGGGTTTACCCCTAGGTACATCCGTGCTAGAGCCACATCCACTTGTTTGTATCCAGATAGGGATCTGATTGTTTAGATAACCACATAATCTTGATGTTACTAAAATTTTAGAACATTTATTCCTAAGTTATTCTATAGTTAATCTATACTTAATCATTACTAATAATAACTATGATTTCAAACTATATATAACTAAATAAACTACTAAATAAAAAAAATATTTAGAACTAACTAAACTACTTAAAAATGACATATTTAAAACTAAAAATAATTCAATTAAATAAATAAATAACTTAAAATTAAATAAAATATACCTATAAATGATTCTTTGCAAAAAAACCGGCACTTCTTTTAGACCACCAAACCCACCGCACATGAAATAGTTTTTTTAGAGAGAGAAGCAGTGAAATGAAGAGATATTAGTGTAAAATGAAGTGAGGAGAATGGGGGTTACATTTTATAGGGAATTAAGGAAAAGGTGGAAGGGAGGGGGGAGTGTTGCCTTTTCCATGTCATTAATCCAGGACAAAAGCAATGGGGGGGGAGGTGGCAACGAGGCTTCCACCTTTCAATCATATTTTTAATTTTTTTAACTTGGACACATTTCAAAAATAAAAATTTCAATAACACATAAAAAATCCTACCTATGATGAGGGTAAAATTTTAGGAATACATGGTCCCCAACCTAGAACTCTAAGTGAATCCTCCTCTGATAATTATAAGGATTGTTTTTGTCCTCCATCTCCTTTATTCTCTCATGAACCACTGAAACCTTCTCTACCATGCTCTGCACTACATTGGGACATAAAACTATAGACTCCCCAACCTCAACCCAACATAATGTAAAACAACATAGTTTCCCATAAAAAGCCTCAAAAATTTTCATGTCGGTGGATGAGTGATATTTGTTGTTGTAAGAAAACCCAACCAAAGACAATTTATTTTTCCATTATCTGTCGAAGTCCAAGATACACACCTAGAAAATATCTTCCATTGTTTGGATGGTCCACTCCATATGACTATATTTTTAAGAGTTAAAATAAGTGTTGAGGTATAATTTATTACCAAAATAATTTAGTAATCCTCTTCATAATCTCAAGTTAAAACAAGCATCCATATCTAAGACAATGGACCTCAAAACTCTATATATCCACACAACCACATCCACATACCTCCCGCCAAGACATCCATAATGCTCGAATCCCTAATCGCTATGAAGTGAGCCAACATTGTTAGTTAATCCATGATTACCCAGATAACATCACGTACTCCCTGATCTCAGGGTAATCCCATGATTAAGTCCATCAATATGTTGTTCCACTCCCACTCGGAAATATCCAAGGGATACAATAAACCACTAGGAACAAGATTCTTATCTTTTACCTACCAAAAAACTAGACATTGAGACACAAACTCTACCACCTACCATTTCATCCTGGGCCACCAAAAATGTGTCATCAAACCAAATTACATCTTATCATAGAAAAATATGAGCTTTGAAACTCATAAAAGAATCCCTCACACATCGCTACTAAAAAAATATCCTCCCTCGAAACAAAATTTTTTTCTGACCATTCTCTAATGATCCTTCTGGGGAATAACCATGGACAATACTGTCACACATCACCTTTTCCTCTAAGTCTCTGTATTTAGACTACTCTACCTACTACATCAGATAATATTGCACTATCATCTGAAAAAAACAATCTCCTTTATCAAACACCCTTGTATCTAAGTGTAGGGATTCCAACTCCTCTATTTCCCTCCAAGCATCTATAAAATCCTGAAAAACTTACTGCACTATCATCTGAAAAAAAAAACAATATCCTTTATCAAACACCCTTGTATCTAAGTGTAGGGATTCCAACTCCTCTATTTCCCTCCAAGCATCTATAAAATCCTAAAAAACTTCATTTCATGGTTTCCTGATCAGCTCAACAACCACAAAATTCCATTTTCCCAAGTTGTAGGAGATCTCAAAGTCATAGACCTGAAGAAACTCCACCTACCTTCATTTCCATAAATTCAGGTCATGCTGAGAAAAGATATACCTTAAACTCTTATTGATGAAGACTAAAAAACATTCCTCAATGAGGTAATATCACCACAGATTTAGTGCAAAAAAACCATTACTAGCTCCAAATCATGGGTGACATATTTATGCCCATAGGGGAATAAATGCCTAGACTCATAAGAGATCATAGACATATACTACATCAAGACACATCCCAATCCCTAGCATGAACTATCACAAAAAACTGCAAACATCACCCCTTCCTCCAACAACTAAAGTACTAGAGTTATGATCAATCTCCTCTTCAGGTATTCAAATTTCATTGTACATAGATTAATCTAGATGAAAGCCTGTTATTTCCTGGTAAAAGCTATTAATGGTTCTACAATTAGTGAGAAATCGGAAATGAACATCCGGTAATAGCTAATGATATTGAGTAAATTACAAACCTATACCACATTATTGGGTGCTACCAAAGAAACAACTACCTCAATATTCGATGGGTCCACAACCACACCCTGATGAGACACCACATGCCCAAGGAAATTAACCTCAAGTCTAAAAATTATACTTTGACTACTTTCTATAGAGTTGGTGTTATTGAAGAACCCACAAGACTTCTCTGATATGTTTGGCATGCTCATCCTATGACTTTGCGTAGATCAAGATGTCATTGATGAAAACTACCACAAACTATTTCAGGAACTCTCAGAACATGGATTTCATGATACCCATGAATACAACTAGTGAATTCATGTCATCAAATGACATGGACACAAAATTGAAGTTCCAAAACCTGTATCAGAAGTAATTACTCGATATATCATCCCCCTTCACCCTCAACTGGTGATACCGAGATCACAGATTGATCTTAGAGAACCAACTTGATCCTCTCAAATGGTTTAAGTGATCATCAATCCCCCAAAGAGGCTAATGAATCTTGATTGTCACCTTCCTCAACCTTTGGTAGTATGCACACAACCTTATACTACCATCTTCCTTCTCAACGAATAACATCGGAAGACACCTTAATAACACACTAGTCTAGATGAAACCATTCTATATTAGATCTTCTATCTGAATCCTCAAATTCCAAAAATCCAAAGTTTCCATCCGATATGGATCCATAAAAATCAGAGAAGCACTAGGATAAAGAACTATTCTAATCTTGATATCACATTGAGGGGGAAACATAACTACCTCCTTAGAAAAAACATCTAGAAACTCCCCAAAGACCTTGGAACCTCTACCATCCCAGCATCTAATGATTCCACTAACAACCCTTCCATAAAGGAAAGAAGGGAATATACACATATACTTCCCATTTTACAAACCTATTCACTGATGAAAACTGTACAATGACTATCCACATTTGAGAAAATTAATCTCCTATGGAAGCAGTAAATAATTGCATGCACACAATACAACCAATCGATGTCGAGGATGACATTATACAACTGTGCCTACAATTAGAAAAATATAAACATGACTGATAGTGACCCATCATCAGTATACACCCTAACACACATCAATCAAGCTAGTTTGTCCTCTGATTGGCATAGTCAACCAAATTCACATGAATCCTATCTACATCTAGTCCCATATAATGGACTAGAGTAGGTGGGAAAATAAGTTTGATGCCTATGAATCAAATAAGGTAAAAACAATATTGGATGATAAGATGATCACACCTCTAATAATATTTCACCAATATGGTACTAGTACCACCACTGCATGCAATTGTCCATGTTTTGATCCCCCGCCTCACTAATGATGAACACCTCTATAGACATGATCAATTATAGGTCCTTGAATATGAGAAACATCCTAAGGTCAGCCTTTTCCTTCCTCATCTCCTCTCAATGGAGCATAAGTTTTCTTCCCCTACTATTGAAATGACCTTGTTAGCGTCTACTGCTGAGGATGACGTTTAACCAGACCACCTAAACCAAGATGATATCCAAGAACCACAAGTCATTGATTCTGACGATGGACATGATCCCCATAGAGATAACACACTGGGCAAAATTACCCATGAAAATAACAGAAACCATTGGCCTCAAAAGGCTAGAAAATGAAGAAGCTGAGTTTTACTCCCCATTGGTCAAATCTCAAAGTCCCAAGCACTAGAGATCTTTTACTGATAGCTCCGCTTATAAAGGAACCCTTCTGGTTCACCTCTCACGGTAAACCCCCTCAAGAGTGCATATGCTCGACCACCATGTATTCTTCTAAAATTCATGCACTTTCCTCTTCCATTGATCCTCCTATTCAACCATATAAACCCTCTAGAAGTCAATTAGGTCATCCTATTTCACCTCCCCATCCTGAACCATATGTGGAAGATGTCCATGAGTCGTAACTAAAAGAAAAAAAGACTCACTAATCCCAATAGTAATAACTTTTTTTAAGACTCATTTAATTCATTTTAACTCCCCAAAACCACCCAATTCAGATAAGAACACAAGAAATAATGATTTATGTACCTATCCTAGGTATCTACACCACAAGCGGTGTCAAATAACTTGGTCATTTGGTAGGCTCATAGTCCTTACATTGGATCATAAGGGGCTCTAAAATCTCATGTCCTAGTCAGTCTTCCCTAGCCTATTTCATACACAAAGATCAACTGGCATCATTTCCCTACCAACCCATACAATACTTACTATTACTAACTCCAAACTTCATTATATCTCTCAAACAAAAGATCTAATACCACCATGTCATGACCCATACCTCCAATGGTACCCCTCCTTGGTTGACAAAGGAGAAAGGGAGATGATGACCCTCGAGTCCTACCTTTAGTAGGACCTGGGTTGGCGATGAGCACCAATGGTACAAAAATATCACATATGGAAGGAATTACCCTATATAATGTTATATGATATAGAGATAGGATAAAAAAACACTGAGAAACTCCATGACAAAGAATGATAGTAAAGGAAACAAAAACCATCCCACAATGCATGTGTAAAGTAAATAAATACAAGATTCTCTAAAGAAAATACCCAAAAAAAGTCCTAAGGTAGTGAAACAGTAACAACTCCAATGTCTGAGATATTAATGTACAACAAAATCCATGAAGTCCCCCTAGATATCTAAAAAATAGTTTCTATATATGTGGGGTGATCATAACATTTATACTCAGTAGGATCATACCCAAATTCTCTCATGCACATGTAAAAAGAGCATACTAATGCACCAATGAGAAAAAAACAGAACCAAACGCACCTAAATAGGTCAACTAACTAATTTCATCCTCACCAAGGCATGTTCTCCAAATAAAAAATCCAAATATAGTAACATAATAAGAATCATATAGATAAAAAGGGTACCCCACACCACTTTCTTAACGATTTTCTACTCTCACACCCCAACATCGTACATCCTGGCACTCCCATCTCTTTTGTATTATCCTTCCAGAATACACCTAGGACATCTCATCACATATCACCCAATTTCAATTATTCTATCACATAACATCTTTCCTAAAGAAACCTAGGCCACTACACCATATATCTTCCACAATTGTAACCAGAATAGTAGGGTATCATGAACATTAAGGACATCAAACTCATTCCCTCCTCCTACCATGCATGAACCCCACTATAAACCACATCATCCTCTCATAAAACACAATAAAAAGTAAAGTAAAATTCATAATCCATCACAACCCATGCATAAGAACTTCACCTAGAAGTGAGAGTGGGGAAACGTGGGTAGCCAACCATCCATCATCACTATCTGAATGTTGGGAAAAGCACCCCTAAAACATATGGGTGTTAGCACATGGTGATCTATGTGGGTGGGGGTGGATATGTAAATTATGATTAATATATAATATATACATATAATAGGCACACACATAATCCCAACTTATGGGTCCATAAAAAGGATACCATCCCAACCCAAAATATCACCCCAAGGCCTCACAACCCCTACCAATTTTGCTTCCACCTCTAAATGCACAACACCACACAAGAAAGACACACCACAAGTTGCATTCCACCTTTATTTTCAAGTTAATACATTTCTAGATTTTACAAATTAACAACAATATTCATTTATCAAATCCATTCGTTTTATATTTAACAACAACCACTTAATCCATACTTCCCATTTCAATTTAAGCGTTCATTAGCCATTCCAACCCATTAGACATTCTAGTTTCATTATTATCATTTAATTCCATTACTATTAGGAAACTAGAAAAACACCACAAAACACAATAAGAAACCTTCCTCCTCATGGAAACAAGACCCAAATTTACCCCATTTCGAATCATAATAACTTCCTCATTACAACCACCACATATCACAACCACAAAACACAACCACATCCCCTTGCAACCACCACACATCATATTCAATGCACCACACTTTTCAAATATCTTATTTCATATTTAACAAGGGGATTAAAATTTAATTAAATATTGTCAAGGGAATTATCACACAATCCTAGGTTTCATGTTCAAAGAATTTGTTTTTCAGTTATAAATTATTTAACATTTTCATGTAGGGTGTGTTTAGAAAAAAATCACAAAAAGGTTTGAAAAATAAACATTATAAAAAATATAATAAAACAAAACATGATCTAGATCTCAAAGAATAAAAATCATGCTCAAAATATTTTCAAAACACAAGAAGAATCAACCTCATGCGATTTATTCCCTTCCCCTTCAATTTTAATTAACCAGTTTATTATCTTCATTAATCTGGTGCGTACTATCTACCTAAAGGATAAAAATAATCAGGATCCCCCCCATGTGTATAACTAAAAGAAAGATAAAGGACCCACTTCCTTGTATTTTTCCCTTGTAAAACATTTCAGTCAAGGTATAGAAGGGAGAGAAGGTTTTACCATGCCTCACTATTGAAAAATGACCCTATAACCACGGTTTAGTGAACTGTGGGAGATTAAGCCATTGGTATAGCTCTGAGCTATAGCCAAGATTTGATAATTTTATACCCAAGGTTATAAATCATGGGAATAGGTGTACACCACCGTTTCAACAACCTTATACCCACAGTTTTGAAACCTTGTCTATAGTATTTAAAAAATACCTCATGAAAGATTCGATTCTTATACCACCTCTCTACAAATGACATGCCTAACCAATGCACCACACTCAGTTATTAGTATATAAATATATATTTACTTATATATGTATTTATCTAAACCACAACTATAAATGGAAAACCACAACAATAGGTTTTCCCGCTAATTTTTTTGGTCCCACATATTTTTTCCCGTGCTTATGTGGGAAAGCTATAGCAACAGTTTACCAAAACTTTGGCTATAGGCATGACCTATACTCATGGTTTTTGGAGAACTTTGGGCATAGGTTTTGTAACGCCCCGACCCTAGTTACCCAAAGTCAGTGCATTATTAAAACGGCGTCGCAATTAAAACTATTAGTGACAGTCTTGTCGCTAATACTATTAATAGCGACAGGAAATATTACCGTCGTGAATACTTCTCGGGTTATTTTTAAAAAACCTATTTACGACGGGCATGTCGCAAAGAACTTTTGCGACGGGTATCTTTTCCCGCCGCAAATAGTTATTTCGAAAAACATATTTGCGATGGGCCCGTCGCAAATACCTTTTGCGACGGGCTCCTATTCCCGCCAAAAATACCTTTTCAAAAAACCCTATTTGCGACGGCCCGTCGCAAATACCTTTTGTGATGAGCCTCTTTTCCCACCGTAAATAGTTATTTCGAAATAACTATTAGCAACGGGCCCGACGCAAATACCTTTTACGACAGGTCCTTAGTCCCGTCGCAAATAAGTATAAAAAAATAAAAATAATGAAATAATAATATTTTAATAATAATAATAAAATTATAATTCAATCAAATGTTAAAATAAAAAATAATTCCAATATTTAAAACATTATAATTAATTATAATTTTAAATATATTTAAAATTCTTAATATAATAAAATATGAATAATATTAAAAAATATTAACAATCATATTAATACTACAATATAAAAAATATAATATAATATAATATAATAATGTTATTATTACTATTAATATTTATGAAAATCTATTATTAATATTAATAAAATAATTAAAATATGAAAATTATCAATATTTGCAAAAAAATATATATAAAAAAACATTAAAAAAATACTAATAACAAATCATAATTTTTTATCAATATGTGCAACAAAAAAATATAAAAAAATAATAAAATAGTAAGAGTAATATTATTATTAATAAAATAAACAAACATTAAAAAAATAATACTAATAATAAATAATAAACTATTAAAAATAAATATGAATTAAATAATGCAACATTGACACCAATATAAAAAAGACAGAAACTATAAATAGAAAATAATTCATATTTTGAATTCAAAAAACTTTATAACATCAAAATAAATCACTGGTCCAAAGGAGGGGGGAGCTGGTCACTGGTCTGAAGGAGGGGGGGAGCTGAAGGATCTGGAGGAGCTGGTGGAGGAAACTCTATCCCTAATGCATAAGTCAGACGTCGCATGTACTCCGTCTTCTCCTGATGTTGTTGCTGCCACCGAATCATCTGCTCCTCGTGCTCCTGCCGCTGTCGTCAGCGCTCCTCCTCATGTTGCTGCTGCTTCTGATGCATCTCCTCCTATTCCTTACGGAGAATCTCTATCAGCTCAGTTTGTGATCGCAACTGGTCTTCATACTGTGATGCGGAAGATGATGCACGAGCTCCTCTCGAACTGGACGCCGACATCGCAGCACTACCATAATAAGCCACAGGATTCAACTGAGATCTGATACCAACTACTCGGCCCTTCTCGAAGCCATACCGGGTAGCCTGCATCTATGCGGCCTTATCAAAATGATGGACACTGGTCTGATCAGATGTCTCGGACTGACCCTCAGCCTGGGTCTGTGATGTCGCGGCCTCATATAACTCCTTTAGTTGAAATTTGAAATTAAAATTGTGAATATATTATATGCAGTTAATTTTCAAACTGAAAAAAAAATAATACTGACCACAATCTGATGCTGGCGATCACCTCTAATCTCCCCAGTAACTAGATCACTATACATCTTCCGATATACATCGAACTCCATAATATCGGGCTGCTCGAAAACCTATAAGAATATAAAATAAACTATTAATATTTAAAGTTATATAAAATACTTTTAAAAAATTTACATACCAGATGTTGTCTATGTGTACTGAATGTATGACTCCCAGCTCGATGAGTCACCTCCTGTCTCCCCCGATTCTGCCTCCCCAATGATGATCTTCTCTGAAAGTCACCACTCAACCAGTGTGAACATAATCTATCCCATACGTGGGATGAAATTTACTCTGGTCAGTGGGCTCTACAGGAATCATCAAACACGGTCACTCCAGCTTTTTTCATGGTCATTTTTATTAAATTGTGTAAAAACTGACGTAATCGCTGACGTATCACCACCTCCCATGCCTCGTGGATGGCGTCACACATGGTATCATCGATCGGATACCATAAAACCTACAAATAATTTACAATATCAAGTTATAAATGAAATAAATTTCAAAATAAAAACTATTTATTTACGTACCAACCAATGGATGAACATGGCTTGCTACAAATCAATGGAAATATATTCCCATGTGGTCCATGGCTGAGAAAAATAGTTGCACAAAATAGCACTACCCTATCCGACTGCTATATGTGGAAAACTGTAAAAAAAATAATCGAACATTTATTATGTAAATAAATTAATGAAATCTTAATAAAATGCATAGATTATCATACCTCCACGTGCATGGATCGAACCCAAGATGCAGACGTCACTCGGAGATGGGGTCAAGGATCATCAGTCGTGAAAGACCACGCCCCCGCTGCATACTCCCTGAAGTGTCAGTAGGCTGAGGGTCAGATGACCCTAAATCATCCTCATCCAAAGGTAGGTCAGCCTCCAACAACTGAAGAAATAGCTCATCGTTCATTTGAAACAGAAAATGAATATTGTTAGAAAATAATTAAAAATTATTATTATATATACATATATATAAGTTGTGATTATATATAACTAGCATTGAATTGTATTAATGTCCACCTTCATCATCATCTTCATATCTGATGATGTCATCTTCATATTCCTCCTCAATATCATCAATATCCATTTGAGTTTCAGTTCCATAATCTCTTACCATTTCAAATTAATTTGTGACATCATTAACATCATCGTCACCATCGAATCTTAATTGTGGGATGTCATCATCGATACTCATGTTTCTTTGTGAAAAAAGATGGATTTTGAGTAGTCTCTTGAAAAAATTCAATTCCTTGCACTTCAGTGAAACAAGCTTCACTTTGAGAAAACTGATTGTCTCGAATTTTGATTTTTATTATGCTCCACCAATCACTCAGGTCTCTTGACGTAGCACAGTACTTTGCATAATAAATTTGATGTGCCTATTGAGCCGGTAAAAATGGTTCATTTACTGCAATAAGACTTTTATATTTAATATCGATGATTCCATGAGTAGGATGAACATGAACTCCTCTCTCAGTATCCAACCACCGACATTTGAACATCGTTATATAATGATGTCCTAGATAACAGAGTTCAATAATTTCATCAAGCATGCCATAAAAGTCAACTTCATTTTCTCTATGATGAGATACTCTTAAGCAAATTCCACTGTTCATTGTTTTTTTTATTCCCCATATGCACGTGTATGAAATCGAAATCCATTCACCATATATGCATTATAAGATTTAACCATTTTTGATGGTGGGTTACTCAATATACACAGACATTTGTCAATTTTATCAGCATGTTGAGACACCTAAAAATTTGTAAAATAATTATCAATATAATAAACAATAAACTGAATGAGATGTTAAAACATGAAGAATTTATGTTACCAGTTTTTGAAACCACAGGGAAAATATTTTCTGCCAGCGTTCTTCGAGATCAGCTGCAGTATTTTGTGGAAGTTGTTTCTTGATATGATTATCATATAACCTAAAAAAATAAAGTTAATTATTGTATCATAAATAATACAATAAGTGATATAAGCACTTATAGTACAAATTATGTCATCTCTTCACAGTTTAGTAGAATATACGTATGAGCTCTGTGATGTTCATCATCTGAAAGCCATCGTTCATGAACTCCACCGAAACCAAGCTCTGACTGATTAAAAACTGATAATTGATTTTCCATTCCATCATCAACATTCCCCTAGTTCTGTCCCATGCAGTTGTGTTTTGAGGGATACTCAGATTCAAAATAGTGAGAGCAGAAAAAAGATATTTCTTCTTGTAAATAAGCTTCAGCAATTGATCCTTCAACAGATGCTTTGTTACGTACTTTTTTTTCAACTTCTGCATGCATCTTTCGAATGGGTACATCCATCAAAATTGTACTGGACCTCCACACTTTACTTCATGTGTAAAATGTAATATCAAATGTTCCATTGAGTCAAAGAAATATGGCGGAAATATTTTTTCTAGTTTACATGTAATTACAACAACATCTTCTTCAAGTTTTCTTAGAACATCGTAATCTGCTATCGTTACACAAATGTCTCGAAAAAAATATGACATGTCTGTTATCGAATCCCAAATCATGGAATTCAACAGACCTCTTAATCCAATTGGCATAAGTCTTTCCATTATAACATGACAATCATGACTTTTTAATCCGCTAATATAACCATTCTTTACACATCTACCCAAATTGGAAGCCCAACCATCTGGAAGTCTCAAATCTGTAATCCACTGACAAAATAATAAGAGACTTTCTTTGGACAGTGTATAAGATACTTTTGGCTTCATTAACCTTTGCGTTCTGACATTCTCAAACAGTTCAAGTTCTGGGCGCCTGCAAATTTGGGCAAGATCTAATCGTGCCTTTACATTATCTTTGCTCTTACCAGGTGTATCCAAAACTGTATAAAATAAATTATCAAAATAGTTCTTCTCAATATGCATAACATCCAGCATGTGGAGGACCAAAAAATCAGACAAATATGGAAAATCCCAAAAAATGCTCTATTTTATCCAATTGTGTTCTTTCCCAAAGCCAGAAATTTTCTGTTGGTTTATTGTGGGTCCAAATGTGATGGTAGGTAATGACAATACAACTGATTTTAACTCTGTACTTGATAGCATTTTAGGAGGTCCATCTCTTTCAATTGTACCTTTTCTAAAATGAGATTTGTTCCTCTGAATAGGATGATCAGTTGGAAGAAATCTGCGATGACAGTCAAAATAATAATATTTGTTTCCATGAAAAAGCATAAATGATTTGTTCTCTCCCATACAGTAAGGACATGATTTCAGTCCATGTGTACTCCATCCAGATAACATGCCATATGTCGGGAAGTCACTAATTGTCCACATCAATGCTGGTCTTAGTATGAAATTCTGTTTCACAGCAACATCATATGTATTGACACCAGTAATCCACAATAAATTTAATTCATCAATCAATGGTTTCAAATATACATCAATATTCTTTTTTGGATGTCCTGGGATTAATAAGGTCAAAAATATATAGGGCTCCTTCATCAGCATCCATGGAGGTAAATTGTACGGAGTTATAAATACATGCCAACATGAATACTAACTACCATAAGATCCAAATGGATAAAAACCATCAGTGGAAAGACCAAGTCACATGTTTCAAGCTTCTAAAGAAAATTACGGATGAACTCTATCAAAATGTTTCCATGAATCACCATCAGCTGGATGATTCAATCTTTTACTGGTTGAAATATTCGTTTTGTGCCATGACATCATTGTCGCTGTATTCTTAGACATGAATAAATGATGTAGTCTGGATGTAAACGGAAAATATCTCAACTGTTTTACAAGAATCAATCCAGACTTCCCATGTTGAGCTTCTTTATACCTTAGTTTTCCACATGTGGGACAACTATCCAACGACTCATTTTCACTAGAATATAAAATGCAATCATTTGAACATGTATGAATCTTCTGACAACTAAGTCCCAAATTCCGAACCATCCTCTTACTTTCATAGTAATTTGCAGGAAAAACATTTCCTTCGGGTTATAGTTTTTTAACCAAAGAAAATATCTGATCAAAACAGTTGTTTGACATTCCATTATTTTATTTGATAGCCATGAATTTTGCAACTGCTTCTAACTTGTTTATCTTGCAACCAGGATATAATGCATCCTCAGCAGACCTCATCAAATCATAAAATTCAGATGGTGCCAACTTAGGAGTTGAATCAATATCATCCTGATTTTCAGTATGTTGAACAGATGGACCTACAACATCATGTACTAAATTTTGAAACCGTGATGGATCCGGAATTAAGTTAGTATCACCTTCTCTGGAACTGCGTTCACCGTGTTGATACCAAAAAACATAATCCGGTTGAAAACCAAAACTCAAGAGATGTCCCCCAACTTTATCAAATGTGTCAAACGTTCTCAGGGCACATTTTTTACAAGGACATTTTATTGTGCCTTCTGAAACAAATTCTGGATTTGATGATGCAAATGATAAGAAAGTCTCTACACCCTCAATATATACAGGATTTAAACCAGAACCAATTGGATATCTACGTTGATTTATCCATACACAGTCTTCTAATAATGATTATTTCTGACTTTGTTGTTCCATATTTTTCTACAAAACATTAAAACATTGCTGGTTTTGAATAATTTGATATTAGAAAAATTCCCAAAGAGAAGATATTAGAACTACTTCTTAATAATTACCACTATTTACAAGCGACACAATTTTAAGTAAAATTACTGCTAATTATCGGTAATTATTACTAATTATTGGTAATTATCAGTAATTATTACTAATTATTTGTAATTACTGATAATTATTCGCAACATGATATGATATATTCTTAACATGTTCAAATCTTAAAGGGTCGTTAATATTTAGGTCATGCTCAATAAAAAGTTTGTGTTAGCTGTGTACAATGTTAACTTAGAAAAATCCCCAAAAAGAGAATATATTAGAACTACTTCTTAATAATTACCACTACTTACTAGCGACACGATTTTCAGTGAAATTACTGGTAATTACTGCTAATTATTGGTAATTATCGGTAATTATTGATAATTATTTGAAACATGATTTGACCTATTCTTAACATGTTCATATCTTAAAGGGTCGTTAATATTTAGTTCATGCTCAATACAAGTTTGCGTCAGCCGTGTACAATGTAAAATCTATAATTGTATTTTCTTTGTTGATCACCTCGCAAGTAGCGTTGCAATAAGACGACCCAAGTCATGTCGTTCATGTCTCTAAGAATCATCTCTCATTACCGTTTACATAAATCATTGTCCTTAAAAATTTAATCCCTTAAATTTTCAAGGAACAATGGTATGTAAAGGGTCATTTGATATGATTCTTATAGATGAGAAAGACATGACTTGGATCGTCTTATTGCAATGCTACTTACGAGGTGATCAACCAAGAAAAGACAATTATAGAGTTTACATTGGAAATGGCTGACGCAAAATTTTTATTGAACATGACCTAAATATTAATATTATTTTTTCATAAATATTAATCATATAATAATAACATATGTTACTAATTATATACTAATTATATACTAATTATGTTACTAATTAGTAATGGGAAGATATGCAGAGACCAGGTGATTAATCACTCGTTCAATGGAAAAGAAAACGTGATTGACCACTCATCCACCTCGATTCTCTTTTCATCTATGTATTGATGATTGACAGGAAACTTCTATCTCCAAATGTAATATTCACATTCACTAGCAGGTTCATTTTGACAGTGAATGCAAATATTACATGTGGAGATAGAAGTTTCTTGTCAAGCATCAACACATAGATGAAAAGAGAATTGAGGTGGATGAGTGGTCAATCATGTTTGTTTTTTCATTAAAAGAGTGGTCAATCACGTTTACTGCTAATTATTTTAATAACTTCTTAATTATTTTAATCACTTGCTAATTATTTTAATCACTTGCTAATTATTTTAATCACTTGCTAATTATTTTAATCACTTGCTAATTATTTTAATCACTTGCTAATTATTATTTTAATCACTTGCTAATTATTTTAATCATTTGAATTAAATCGCTATTTATTTTAATTCCTAATTATTTGAATTAAATCGCTATTTATTTTATTTCATAATTATTTTAATTATTTGCTAATTATTTTAATTAATTATTTTAATTATTTGCTAATTATTTTAATTAATTATTTTAATTAAATCACTATTTATTTTAATTCCTAATTATTTGAATTAAATTGCTATTTATTTTATTTGATAATTATTTTAATTATTTGCTAATTATTTTAATTAATTATTTTAATTATTTGCTAATTATTTTAATTAATTATTTGAATTAAATCGCTATTTATTTTAATTCCTAATTATTTGAATTAAATTGTTATTTATTTTAATTCCTAATAATTTGAATGATATCGCTATTTATTTTATTTGATAATTATTTTAACAATTTGCTAATTATTTTAATTAATTATTTTAATTATTTGATAATTATTTTAATTAATTATTTGAATTAAACCGCTATTTATTTTAATTATTTCCTAATTATTTTAATTAAATCTCTAATTATTTTAATCACTTGCTCTTAATTATTTTAATTAAATCGCTATTTATTTTATTTGATAATTATTTTAATTATTTGATAATTATTTTAATTAATTATTTTAATTATTTTCTAACTATTTTAATTAATTATTTTAATTATTTTATAACTATTTTAATTAATTATTTTAATTATTTGCTAACTATTTTAATTAATTATTTGAATTAAATCGCTATTTATTTTAATTATTTCCTAATTCTTTTAATTATTTCCTAATTATTTTAATTATTTCCTAATTATTTTAATCACTTTCTAATTATTTTAATCACTTCCTAATTATTTTAATCACTTGCTAATTATTTTAATCACTTGCTAATTATTTTAATCACTTAATTATTTTAATCACTCAATTATTTTAATCACTTAATTATTTTAATCACTTACTAATTATTTTAATTCCTAATTATTTGAATTAAATCGCTATTTATTTTATTTGATAATTATTTTAATTATTTGATATTTATTTTAATTATTTTCTAATTATTTTAATTATTTTCTAATTTTTTTAATTATTTGCTAATTATTTTAATTATTTTCTAATTTTTTTAATTACTTGATAATTATTTTAATTATTTGCTAATTATTTAAATTATTTTCTAATTATTTTAATTATTTTCTAATTATTTTAATTATTTGTTAATTATTTTAATTATTTGCTAATTATTTTAATTATTTGATAATTATTTTAATTATTTGCTAATTATTTTAATTATATGCTAATTATTTGAATAAAGCTAATTATTTGAATAAATATATTTTAATTATTTGTAAATTTTTCATTAAATCTAATTATTACCAAATAAATATCCCCCGGGAGTGTCAAACCAAGAGTGCAGCAAGACCCGTTGTCGTGTACCAGGATACCCCGGGTCAAGCCCGAAACTCCTTGTCAGAGTTTTCACTCCTAGGTATATCTGTGTCAGAGCCGCCTCTACTTGTTCGTATCCAGACAAGGATTTATTTGATTGATAAACCAAAAACTATACTAATTATACCGAATTAATTATGACTAATTATTTATAACAATATCATTTTATTAATAAAACTAAATATAAATAATAAATTAATTTAAATCTAATTTAATTAGAACAACAATTAAAATTAATATAAAAAAATTAAATAAATATAAAATTAAATAAAATGTAAATACCTTTGAAATCTTGAAGCTATAGACCCCTTTGATTGCCTTCCGACGGTCTCACAAAAAGAATGAAAAAAAAATTTGCTTAAAACAAAAGCTTTGAAAAGAAGAGAGGAGAGGAAGAAGATTTGATGGTTTTCAAAACTGAAACGGATGGGGGTATATATACGTTGGCGTATTTGCGACGGGTCCCGTCGCAAATACTTACCTGCCGACATAACTGTAGCGACGGGTGGAGTTTCCCATCGCAAATACCCTGATGCGGTAAATACTATTTGTGACGGGATTATTTGCGACGGGAAACTCCACCCGTCGCCCGCATTAATTACGGTCAGCGTTTAAAAAGGATTTTGCGACGGGAACCGTCGCAAATACTTACCTACCGACATAACATTAGCGACGGGTGGAGTTTCCCGTCGCAAATACCCTGACGCGGTAAATAGTAGTTGCGACGGGCGGCTTTACCCGTTGCAAATAGTATTTACCGTGGCAGGGTATTTGCGACGGGGAGTAGCCACCCGTCGCAAATACCTTACCCGCGTTTCGGCGCGAAATCCGTGCCAACCCTATTGCGACGGGGACGTTGTCCCCATCGTAAATGATAAGTTATTTACGACGGGAATATATGCTCGTCGCAAATATCCCTTTCGTCGGACCTATTGCGACGGGAATATGTCTCGTCGCAAATAACCCATCGCAATAAACCCTTTTTCCTGTAGTGGAAAGACTGATCAGTTTAGTATTATTGGAAAAAAGATTCATACATAAGTTCAACTTTACAACTTGAAAAGAAATACCACAATAATTTATTCCATTAGAAACATCCAATCCTCCTAGATTAAGCCCACAACTCACTCATAATTAACTTCTTCTCATCCTAGGAAAAATAAAACATAGAAAGGGGTGAGATCAGTTTCTCAGTAAGGATAACAATATGGAAGAAACTTTCATAAATAAGCATAAACATTTAAGGCAATGTGTATGACTAAAACGAAAGCCTTTTAAACTTGAACTTTAGCATAATATGGAAAAGATAAAATCAAAATAATTCCATTTACTTACATGGATATTCTACTAGTCAAATAATCACATGCAATATCAATAGCTAATTTCATAATGATGGAATGCATAATTCCAGACTTTCATAACCACATAGTCAAGGCCTTGTGCCAAGACTACAAATAAGATTTTGTCAAGGCCTTGTGACAAGACACTAGTTTGTCTCATGAGACCTACCGATGTATCGAGGAGCTATAGCAGGCTCCACCCGTCACTTACTAAGTCCAATGCATTCCTCATATGAAAAGGTTTAAACATAACATAAACATTCATATTAAAACTAGCATACAAAATGTCAATACTTTATCCATAAACCAATAATGGTATAAAAATAACACATCCACAGTAAAACATATCACAAAACCTTCAATATAATATGGAAGATTTGTTTCATAATGAATCGACTTCAAACAAGTTGAAAATCTATCCAAGGATGTTGACATAGATGAAATGAAACAATTTGAAAGAAATTCCTCTTTATATTTTGATACCATTTAAAAGAAAAAATTTATTTTGGAAATATTCTTATAAGCTTGTAAGGGAAGATTTGAAGGTGTTATAACGGTGGAAATTAGCCGCACCTTCCGTATAAGTTAAAAAAACATTCTTACATTAATTTTGTCAAAAAGGTCACCAGGTACCTTGTTTGGAAAACAACATAAAGATTCATTTCAAACCATTTTATAAAGAGTCAAACAAGGGTATAAATGACTTTAACCCATAGTCTAGTAAATAGTAAAAAAAAATTGGAATACATTTTTAAGAAACATGGATGTGGATGATAGAGAGGTCCCAGTAGATACTTACGTAAAAACAATCTCGAGTAATAAAGAGATTGTAAAATTAACCCTTACCTTGTACTTTTCCTTGGTCGAGGGTAGGTTAACCTCCTATATAATGGTGAAATCATTTTTATTAAATTATACAAGAACCATATACATTAATATGATATCATATGTGATCTTTTAATATTTCTTTGATAATGATATTTCAGTAGTATCGTCGTTTCAGGTGTTAACTGATTCGTTTTCCTTTATATGTTTTGATACATAAGCCATGTTTTTTATGGATAGGATGTATTTGATTAATATCCAGAATGATATTATGTTCTTAATAATTATTTTTAATAACCAAATGAAAATTATTCTAGAATGGTTACGATGGAGAATGAATCTTATCGCGTTCGTGGAGACGATAATCCGTATGTACGCACAAGCGAAAATATCATTCTTTTGATATTAAAATAGTATATAATTGGATGGTATATCAGATATACAGAATAATTATAATGTTATGTTTATTATTTACATCAGTTATACTCATTATTATACCCATCCAAATGATGAAGTGTTTGAATAACAAACATCACCACAACGTGGAGACGGTAAGTCGTACGTACGCACGTATGTTGACTTTGTCATTTATAGGATGGATAGAATAATGAATATGGTTGTACCATATTTATAATAACATAAAAGTATATAGAAGATACTGGAGTTATCATTTTATAATGGAAACAACAAGAAAGAGGAAGTGGAAGAAGAAAGAACTTGAAAGAGGGTGGTGAAATTATTACCTCTTCTTCAGGTTCTTCCTTTTTATTTGAGCAAAAGGGCTCCTTATGTTGTCTTTCTAACTAAAGTAAGGCCTCTATAATGAATTTAGGGATGTTGGGAGGATATTTGGGCAGGGTTTTTACGATCCAAAGGCTTGAAAAGTGTGAGAAATGGGTAGTAATTGTGGGATTTTATAAGGGAGAGGAGGGTCTCTTTAGGAAATTTTGAAATAATTATTTTATTATAACCTCATCTTCGGTTTCAAAAGGTAAAATATTAATTAATAACAAATTTAATATGACTCATGGTTGAAATAAAATAATCTAATAATAATTGTACAGGTTTTGGATATTGTTTTAATATTTATAATCTTATTTATTTAAATCATTTATTAATGAGGTAAATATTGCATCATTATTGTGTCATAAATAATTTAATTCATTTGATGTCCAAAAATTATAAAAAAATACCATGATGTAGGAAATATTTTTATCTTTCCAAATAATATTTATAGTTGAAAATATAACTTATATAACCCCATGTAAAATTTTATTTACTAAAAGATATTTGTTTATGTTATTTTTGTCTTTACTTTAAATTAATTAATATAAAATGTCATTATTGCTTCCATGTGGCTCCATGGGATTCCAAATTCAACCCAAGGATACCCATGGTCGGCTATGTATCATCCAATAGGATTAAGATACATGTTAGGGTAATTTAATATTATTATAATATTATATTTTACCCTTATTTATTATATTTACCCTTTAATCATGGTAAATAAAATATTCACCGAAGTAATTATTCAAAATGTCTAAAAATAAAAGTTACCTATTTACACAATTTGAACATCCTGATTCTAAATATGGAATCCATTTTTCTAAATTCAAAACACAGAAGTGGGAAAAATTAATTTAAAATTAATTCCCGCTGTCAAAACAAAAAGCGTGTTATTAAGAAATAATAACTATCAAAATATTGACACTTGTTTATGTTCAGTTTAAATGTGAAATTACATCCAATGGACAATATTGGATTAAATGGTAAAAATATAATCTAATTATACTTTAAAATCACACAAAATTATAATTAACACTATAAATTATTTTGATTAAAAAAGTTGTTTTTAATAAAAATTTAGTATTTTTCACTATTAATCAAAAATATGAAAGTTATCAGATAGTGCCAAAAAATCACCCGAAGCTAATTTCGATATTCTTAATCCAAAAATGAAGTCCATTTTGAAAAATAAATTTATAAAATTTTAAAAAGTGGGTATTACTATTCATAATGGCTACTTTGATTGGTCGTGGTGTATTAGAATCTCAAAGTTGCATACAATGAAAGCTATTGCGTTATTAAAAGGAAAACATACCATGGAAGCTTGGGGTGTTACATTATCCCCTCCTTCAAATAATTTCATCCTCGAAATTTCTAGAATACTACCGCATAAAAAGATTCGGGTGGTTCTTCATCATAAGTTCCTCGGATTCCCACGTTGCCTCTTTAATCTTATAGTTTCTCCATAGAACTTTTACCAGACGAGTTGTCCAGTTTCTCAACACTTGTTCTCTAGTATCAAGAATCTTGACAGGCTCTTTGCAATAAGATAGATCGGGTTCCAGTTCTAATTCCTCATATGTGAGTACATGTGTTGGGTCAGGCATGTCTTTTCTCAACAGTGATGCATGGAACACATCATGAACTTTGGAGAGACTTGGAGGCATTGAAAAATGGTAAGCTACATCCCCAATTTGTTCTAGGATTTTGAAAGTTCTGATGTACCTAGGACTCAATTTACCCTTCTTAACGAATCGTATAATTCCCTTCCAGGAGATACCTTCAAGAAAACATGATCTCCAACCTGAAATCCTAAATCCTTCCATCGGTTATCAGCATTGCTCTTCTGCCTACTTTGAGCTGCTTTGATGTGGGTTTGGATTACCTTCACCTTTTCCATTGTGTCTTCAACAAGTTCTATGACTACGTTTAAGAACCCGGATCTTCGTTTCAGGTATGGTTTTCCTTTTTCTGGAGTTTTTAAGAAAAATGAACTTTCTGGAAATTTTCGAAGTACATGCCGGGTACTCTTCTCCAGCTCAAAGCTGTGTGCTGGCCGTGCCTGGGCCACACACACGGTGTGTAGGGGTGACGTGGATGCCGATTTTGGAGGAGTACGGAAAATACCCAGTACACGTCGTGTACTTTAAAAATACATGTTGTGTACTTTTCTTTTCTTTTAACTAAACGGACTGCGGTCACGCTTGACGCTCAGAAACACCTTCTTTTAGGTCTCGTTCATCTGAGAGCGACCCGTATGGCCGGATCTTCAATGAACTCCCACCTCTCCATCTGTTCTCCGATTCAAGCACGGTCAATTACGTTGGAATCACAGTGGTGAGTTCTTCCTTCTTCTTGATCCTTGTTTTCTGATTCCTCCTTGTTTTTGAGTTATCGTGGGTTGATCGTTTTGTGCGTTTTCTTAGATCTACGACGTTATAAGAGGAATTTTTCATCGTGGTTCACGTATATCGATCTCCTAGGATCGAGGTAGGTGGTTTGTGCCTTTCTGTAGAAAGTTGATAAGTATTTTTTTGAAAATTCCACCAATACCCTTGAATGGGGTATTGCGTGTTACCTGTTTTGCTCTGTTGTTTGCCTGCTTTACTTGAATGATGTAGTAGAGGTTTATACTTATGAGTAGAGTATTTATTTTTGTGCTTAGGTTTCTTTTCCATGCTTGTTCTGCCTATTTGGTGTTTTTCCAGTTCCCTTGCCTAGTCGTAGGATAGTGGAACTGCTACTTTTTATGTTGTTGAGCCTTAGAATGGTAGCCAAGTGGTTCTTGAGGTTTACTTGGGCGATGTACGCATGCTGAGCATATTTTATCTTTCACTCAGGACTGTGAGAACCTAGAGTAGTAGACCAAATGGAGAATTGACGGAAGGGATTCTCCAGAGTGTCTTTTAATTACAATACGAGACCACAGGGGTAATTGACGTTGAGTGCTTCCTCAGAGAGTCTGTAGTTCCTCAACGTGGGCCACAGGGGGAATAGACGTTGAGTGCTTCCCCAGAGAGCTTTTAGCATGATACGAGACTATATGGGGAATTGACGGTGAGTGCTTCCCCAGAGAGTCTGTTATTTTCATAGCTAAACCAGATGGGTGAGACTGTGTGTGCCTCCTAGAGGGTTGTTAGTACTTATAGGTTGAACCATAGGGGTTAGGCTGTGAGATCTACCCATAGGGTTACCTTTTTCCTTATTTTTGTTGGCTGTTTACTTGTGTACTTTGTTTGTTAGAACTGTGGATTGTAGCTATTTGTGTTTTCTTGTTTACTGCTTCTTGTTTTATTACTGCCATGTATTCATTGACTGTTAGGCACAAATCTTTGGATGATTGCCTACTTGGATTGTATCTCACACCCTGTTTGGGCCATGCTTTTGGGCCCAAGCAGACTATGTTGTTGTAGGTATAGAAAAGGGAAAGCTCCCTTCTACTTCAGGTTCTTGATTGCACTGGAGCTGGAGAGCATGGGACTGAGCCGTGGCTCACGATGCTGAGGAGTTCATTTTGTTTTCTTTGCACTTTGTTTTTCAGTTGTACTTCAGCATGTTGGTTTGTTTTCTTCTTTCCATAGACATATGTACCATATTGCATCATTATTTTTTATCCATTGTTTCCACTGTTTAGTTCAGTTGTTGTATGCTTTTTATTGATTCTGCTATTGTGTTTGGTTGTTTTCTGTTGTATACTTTACCGAATGAGGGTATAGTTTCCCCACTGAATCACCAAGGCCCTCGCTGCTAGTGGGAAGCCTCTGGCGTTTGGGTAAACACGCTTGAGGTCATGTGACGAACCAGGTACGGGGCACCAGTTGAGGGGATCTTGATTCGGGTCGTTACAAAGTGGTATCAGAGGATTTCTTTTCTCTTAGTTTACTATTTGGAGACTTTAGCCAGGGATATGATAGATTCGGTACTTGGTATTAAGCTGTTCTCAGGAGTAGCTAACCCATGTACAGGTAAAAGCCATACTACCTCGTTAATTTCAATTTTTCTAGTTTTGAGGTTTTATGGTTGATCTGATTTCACCTAGAGTGATTCACATGACTTGTGCTATTATTGTTTTGATACTTTGGTTCTATTTCTGTCACAGCCCGATGAGATTAGGGTATTCCATCTCATGCATCATATAGGAACTTGTAGAAATCACATGCCATGCATTATTTCCATACCATCTAGGGTGCATTAGTGATTGCATGCTGTTGTGATAGACTCTGTGTAGATTATGCATTCTGTTGTGATAGATTCTTGATAGATGCTCTGGTGTTATGTTATAAATTTTTTTGTTTTGCTCTTTGCTTAAAAAATGATCTTTTTTTCTCTTGTATATGACTGTGGGAGATGCTAAACTTTGATTCGTGGGGAGTATGGTCCCTCACGGATCGGAATTTGGCACCTCTTTGCCTTGTTTTTAGTGTTTCTGGGGTTCTGTGTAGTTTCTGAGCTACTGCCTAGAAATACCCAGAATACAAAGCGTGTACTTTTTGGATACACACCATGTAGTTTTCAGTCCGTGTCACTAACCGTGTGAGCAGAACACGGTGACGTGAAAGTAACCTGGGAACATGTCGGGTAAGTTCAGAGCCATGTACCCGGTTGTGTCACTAACAACACGGGTCAGGGAAGCACGGGTAGAACACGCCGTGTATAGAGGGAACATGCCGTGCAGTCCTGTCCAGGTACCCGACCGTGTCACAAACAACACGGGCCGGTTTTACCTTCTTTTCCACACGTCGTGTTTGTTCGGAACACACCGTGTAGTTGTGTCCAAGTACCCGGCTATGTCACGAACAACATGGGACGGTGTCACCTTTTCCTATACACGCCATGTTTGTTCAGATCACGTCGTGTAAGGTTCATCTGTGTAGACGGTCGTGTGCTTAACAACACGGGCCGTCGAATCCTTGTCTAGTACACACCGTGTTTGTTTCGAACACGCCGTGTAGTCTCAGTTCGAGTCGGACCGTGTGGGTTAGTCGTGTGAGGAGACTCGGGCAGGGGAATAGTTTTCAAGTACATTTCGTGTGTTGGGGTCAACACGCCGTGTAGTTTGAGGTGTACACGACTTGTAGGGCAGGAGTACATGCCCATGTCAGTGGCTTAAGAAGACATGCCGTGTAGTTTTTATACATGCCGTGTAGTCGGGTTTTGCAATCTTGTGTGTTTTTCTTCCCATGTTTTCATTTTGTACTCATGTGTTCTCTATCCTTATTTTCTTGATCTAAGGTGTACTCTTGATCTTTCAGAGTTATGCCTCTGAGACGTCCTTCAGTCGTATGTCTGTCGTCAGGCAGTGATCAGACGCCAGACAAGGATGATCAGGGACTTCCTACCGATCCTCCAGTCAGGCCAGCCTTGGCACCAGCTGTTATACCAATTGCAGGCACTGACGCGCAGTTTAGGGAAGGTTTCATGAGGATGATTCAGGCCTTCAAGGGAGCACCGCCCCCTGCCACGACTATGGAAAACTTGACGTGGGTTTTCCAGTAGCATAATCCTCCTAATTTCTCAGGGGAAGGAGGACCTCAGGCTGCAGAGTCATGGTTGGAAGCCATGCTGACTATCTTCAAGCATCTAGAGATGCCTCCAGAGAGGCGGGTCAAGCTCACCACCTAAATGCAATGAGACTCCGCCAAGAGGTTGTGGGACATGATCTCACAGGCGAGTCAATAACAGGCTATGGCTTGGGAGGAGTTCCAGCGCGTGTTCTATGACTACTTCTACCCGGAGACCCTGAGGGTCGACCGAGCCGGGAGTTCATGAGCTTAGAGCAGGGTACTCTTTCTGTCATGGAGTATTTCGCTCGTTTCACCGAGCTGTAGTGCTTCACCCCGCTCCGAGATGGGAGTGGGGTGTTCTTATCAAAAAAGTTTGAGGATGGTCTCAGTCGGGAGATCCACTCACAGCTGAACATCTTCCATCTGACTTTCATCACTTCCATCGTCAACCAGGCACTAATTGCAGAGCGCAATCTGAGAGACTCTCGAGCTGCAATCCAGGGCGGTCCTGCTTCCAGAGCTAGTTTTCCTCCAGATGACAGCAAGAAACTCCGTAGAGATCCTATGTGCAGTGATATGAGGAAGCGAGATGCATCGTCAGGCAGCCAGGTGACATGCTACCAGTGTGGCCGGTCAGGGCACACGAGGCCGTAGTGCCAGAGGGACCCCATGGAGTGCTGATCTTGCGGCAAGATGGGCCACCTTCAGCGTTTCTGTCAGGTTTTCTCACCAGCAGCTGGTGACCGGGGTTCTTCCATGACTCCTCGTTCAGGAGCAGCTCCACCAGTTTCTCACCAGTCAGGGAACTGGAGTTCTTCTGGCCATTCGGGCCGAGGTGGAGGTCGAGGCCGCAGCAGTCAGCCACTAGTTCCTCATCACCAGCAGGGAGGTTCAGCTCATAGTGGTCAGCTAGGGGCGCAGGGCCATGGTACAGGCCAGTCTTTTTCCATGGAGCAGACTTATCAGGAGCAGGATCCCAACCCTTCTACTGTTTGAGGTACGATTTTAGTAGCCTCATTTTTATCTTCAGCCCTTTTCGATACTGGTGCTAAGCATAGCTTTATCTCCATTGCTGTCGTAGAGAGCCTTGGACTCTGCATCTTTTATTCTATCGACTCGTTAACACTAGACACACCTTTGGGAACGAGGGCATCTAGTGTACGCTAGTGTAGAGACTTCCCCCTCGAGGTTTCATGGTATCGCTTCTTATGGGATCTATATGTCCTAGAGATGACAGGATATGATTTCATCCTTGACATGGACTGGTTGATTCCATTTCAGGCAGTCGTCGACTGTTATCGCCATAGAGTGAGTTTCATCTCACCAGAGGGAGAGTATTTTCTTCATAAAGGTGAATGGGACATTTGGGCGAGTCGGGTGAGACTCAAGCATCTTGGGATAGGAGGGGTGATAGCCCAGATTGATAGTCTTTATCTGGATGATTAGGGGACTCCACAGTTGTACTTTCCTCCAGTGGTGGATTGTTTCAGGGACGTCTTTATAGAGGACTTTTCTGGTTTGCCTCCGGAGCGTGAGGTAGAATTCTCTATTGAGCTCGTGCCGGGAGCGGCACCGGTGTACATTCCTCCCTATAGGATGGCTACCCCTGAGTTGTAGGAGCTCAAGAAGCAGTTGGAGGAGTTGCCGGCAAAGGGTTTCATCCAACCCAGTACTTCTCCTTGGGGTTCGCCTGTCCTGTTTGCGAAGAAGGCACACAGTACCCTTCGGCTTTGTGTGGATTATCGGAAGTATAACCAATTGATGGTCAAGAACCGATATCCCTTTCCAAGGATCGATGACCTCTTTGATCGGATTAGAGGATCCCGGGTGTTCTCGAAGATCTATTTGAGGTACGGTTACCATCAGTTGCATGTTAGACCATCAGATATACGTCTGACAACCTTCAGGAGAAGGTATGGTCTATACGAGTATACAATCATGTCGTTCGGTATCACGAACGCGCCTGCAGTTTTCATGGAACTGATGAACCGAGTGTTTCATCCTTACTTGGACTCTTTTTTCATGGTCTTCATGGACGATATCTTGGTGTACTCTCACACTCGACACGACCATGCCACACATATTGAGATCATTCTGAGTACACTGAGAGAGCATCGGCTTTATGCTAAACTCTCAAAGTGCCACTTCTGGATGGATCATATTCACTTCTTAGGTCACGTCATCTCAGAGGCAGGAGTATCTGTGGACCCAGATAAAGTGAGAGCTGTAGTTTCTTGGGATCAGTCGGAGAATGTATTTGGGGTACGGAGATTCCTAGGGCTGGATGGATACTACAGACGCTTCATTCAAGACTTTTCTCATCTAGAAGCACCTTTGACAGGTCTGACCAAAAAGGGGGAGAAGTTCTTATGGTCAGATTCTTGTGAGTCAGCCTTTTAGGAGCTGAAAGGGAGGTTGATGTCAGCATCGATACTAGTCTTTCCGGATCCAGGAAAGAGATACACTTTTTACTGTGATGCTTCAGGTATCGGGCTGGGGGATGTGATTATGTAGGGGGTGGAGTAGTTGCGTACGGGTCTCGGCAGTTGAGGCCACATGAGAGGAACTACCCTACGCACGATCTGGAGTTGAAAGCTGTTGTTCATGACTTATGCTGTTGGAGACACTATCTGCTGGGGGAACACTTTGTGGTCTTCACTGACCACAAGAGTCTCAAGTATATCTTTACTCGGTGTAATCTGAATCTGAGGCAACGCAGGTGGGTCGAGTATCTTCATTATTTTGATTTCGATCTTGACTATATATTGGGGAAGGGAAACGTAGTGGCAGATGCACTGAGCCAAAGAACACAGGTTCAGGCAGTTCAGGAGGCCAGCAGTGAGTGGCAGCTTATGGCTCTGTTCTCTAAGATGCATCTGGAGGTGCATGATAGACACGGACAGACCTTCCTATCTTCTGTAGTTGTTACCTCTACACTACTTGATCAGGTACGGATGGGGCAACTATCAGACTCAGAAGGCTTAGTCATGTGGGAGAGTGTGTTAGGAGGGGACCCTCTTCCTGGATGGACAGTGGGAGAGGATGAGATCTTGCGTTTCCAGGGACGCGTATGGGTGCCAGCAGACATACGCGAGGAGCTGATGCGGGATTTTCATTCCTTTGCTTGGGCAGTTCATCCTGGCGTCACCAAGATGTATCTGGGATCTTCATCGCCAATACTGGTGGCCAGGTATAAAGAAGGATGTTGTGGGCTTCATCATGAGACGTTCTACTTGTCAGTAGGTGAAAGCAGAGCATCAGCGACCAGCGGGGCTTCTGCAGTAGTTACCCATTCTGGAGTGGAAGTGGAACAACGTCGCGATGGAATTTGTGACTGGGTTGCCGAGGTCGCCTCGAGGGAACGATGCTGTTTGGGTTGTCATCGACAGGATCACGAAGGTTGCCCACTTCTTGCCGATCAAGGAGACCTTCAGTGTCGATGATCTGGGACAACTTTACATCCGAGAGATCGTTCTTCTACATGGAGTCCCACACTCCATCGTTTCAGATAGGGATGCGCACTTTACCTCTCGGTTCTGGCAGGGACTTCAGAAGGCCTTGGGTACACAGGTAATTTTGAGTACAGAATACCATCCCCAGACTGATGGCCAGTCCGAGCGCATGATCCAGGTGCTTGAGGATATGCTCCGAGCCTGCATTATAGACTTTGGAGGTTCTTGGGAGAAGCATATCCCTCTGGTGGAGTTTTCATACCACAACAGTTTCTAGGAGACCATTAAGATGGCACCATACAAGGCTTTGTATAGTAGGCCATGCCGATCACCCTTATGCTAGTTGGAGGCAGGAGAAGCAGCTTTGCTGGGACCTCGTCTCATTCAGGAGACCTCAGAGCAGATAGAGCTGATTCAGAAGAGGATGGCTACAGCACAGTCTCGACAAAAGTCTTATGCTGATCAGTGGAGATGACCTCTAGAGTTCGAGGTCAGGGATCAGGTTTTCCTGCGTGTCGCACCGAGGTTGGGACAAAAGAGGATTCGGAGACAGGGTAAGCTTTCATCGTGGTACGTCGGGCCGTTTGAGGTCTTGGAGAGAGTGGGGCCAATCGCCTATCGGTTGAAGCTGCCTCAGAGGTACCGGGCCATGCACGACGTCTTCCACGTCTCTCAGCTCTGACGCTGCTTTTCAGAACCGTCTCATGTCTTTCAGCCCGAGGAAGTCGAGCTTGAAGCAGATGCGTCGTTCGAGGAGCATCCTATCCAAATTGTCGATCGCAGTACGAAGGTTCTCCATGGGCAGTTTGTTCCTCTGGTACGGGTGCTATGGAAGCACAGGCGAGTACAGGACGAGACTTGGGAAAGGGAGGCTGATGTACGATCGCAGTGGCCAGAGCTGTTTGGGGTTTCTTCTTCTCTGCCTCATTAGGGAAATTCAGGGATGAATTTCTTTAAAGGGGAAGTTTGTAAGAACCCGGATCTTCGTTTTAGGTATGGTTTTCCTTTTTCTGGAGTTTTTAAAAAAATGAACTTTCTGGAAATTTTCAAAGTACACGCCGTGTACTTTTTGAGTATACACCGTGTACTCTTCTCCGTCTCGAAGCCGTGTGTTGGTCGTGCCCAGGCCACGCACACGGTGTGTAGGGGTGACGTCGAGGCTGATTTTGGCGGAGTACGGAAAAGACCCAGTACACGCCGTGTACTTTAAAAATACACGTCGTGTACTTTTATTTTTTTTACTAAACGGACCGGGGTCGTTCCTGACACTCAGAAACACCTCCTTCTAGGTCTCGTTCATCCGAGAGCGACCCGTACGGCCAGATATTCGATGAGCTCCCGCCTCTTCATCCGTTATCGGATTCGAGCACGGTCGATTGCATTGGAATCGCAGCGGTGAGTTCTTCCTTTCCCTTGAGCCTTGTTTTCTGATTCCTCCTCATTTTCAAGTTATCGTGGTTTGAGAGTTTTGTGCATTTTCTCAGATCTACGACGTTCTAAGAGGAATATGTCATCGTGGTTCACGTATATCGATCTCCTAGGATCGAGGTAGGTGGTTTGTGCCTTTATGTAGAATGTTGATGAGTATTTTGTGCAAATTCCACCAATACCCTTGAACGGGGTATTGAATGTTACCTGTTTTGTTATGTTGTTTTCCTACTTTGCTTGACTGCTGTAGTAGAGGTTTATACTTATGAGTAGAGTATTTATTTTGTGCTCAGGTTTCTTTTCCATGCTTGTTCTGCCTGTTTGGTGTTTTTCCAGTTGCCCTGCCTAGTCGTAAGATAGTGGAACTGCTACTTTTTATGTTTTTGAGCCTTATAATGATAGCCAAGTAGTTCTTGAGGTTTAATTGGGTGATGTATGCGCACTGAGAATGTTTTATCTTTCACTCAGGACTGTGAGAACCTAGAGTAGTATACTAAAGGGAGAATTGACGGAAGGGCTTCTCTATAGTGTCTTTTAATTACGATGCGAGAACACAGGGGGAATTGACGTTGAGTGCTTCCTCAGAGAGTCTGTAGTTCCTCAACGCAAGCCACAGGGGGAATAGATGTTGAGTGCTTCCCCAGAGAGCCTTTATCACGATACGAGACTATAGGGGGAATTAACGGTGAGTGCTTCCCCAAAGAGTCTATTATTTTTATAGCTGAACCAGAGGGGTGAGACTTTGTGTGCCTCCTAGAGGGTTGCTAGTACTTATAGGTTGAACCATAGGGGTTAGGCTGTGAGAGCTACCTAGAGGGTTACCTTTTTCCTTATTGTTGCTGGCTGTTTACTTGTGTACTTTGTTTGTTAGAACTGTGGATTGTAGCTGTTTGTGCTTTTCTGTTTACTACTTCTTGTTTTATTACTACCATGTATTCATTGACTGTTAGGCATAAATATTTGGGTGATTTCCTACTGGGATTATATCTCACACCCTGTTTAGGACATGCTTTTGATCCCAAGTAGACTATGTTGTTGCAGGTATAGATAAGGGAAAGCGCCCTTCTACTTCAGGTTCTTGATTACACTGGAGTTGGAGAGCATGGGACCGAGCCATGGCTCACGATGCTGAGGAGTTCATTTTGTTTTCCTTGCATTTTTTTTCAGTTTTACTTCAACACGTTGGTTTGTTTGCTGGTTTCCATAGACATATGTACCATATTTCATAATTATTAGTTATCCATTGTTTCCGCTGTTCAGTTCAGTTGGTGTATGTTGTTTATTGATTCTGCTATTGTGTTTGGTTGTTTTCTACTGTATACTATACCGAATTATGGAATAGTTTCCCCACCGACTCACCAAGGCCCTCACTGCTAGTCGGCAGCCTCTGGCATTTGGGGAAATGCGCTTGAGGTCATGTGGAGAACCGGGTACGGGGCACCAGTGGAGGGGCTCCGGATTCGGGTCATTACACTACAAATTTTCTTTCACTAACATCATCCCAACAAGTTGGTGTTCGACATCTCTTTCCGTATAACGCTTCATATGGTTTCATCTGAATACTTGAATGGAAGCTATTGTTATAGGAAAATTCTACCAGGGGTAAATATTGATCCCACATACCTTGAAAGTCAAGTGAGAAAGATCTCAACATGTCTTATAAGGTTTGAATTGTTTGTTCCGATGGTCCATCAGTTTGAGGGTGGTAGGCAGTGCTCAAATGAAGTTCAGTATCCAGGGCCTTCTGAAGACTTTTCCAGAATCTTGATGTAAAACAGGGATCACGGTCAGAAACAATCGATAGGGGTACACCATGAAGTCTTACAACTTCATTAATATATAGTCTTTCCAGACGTTCAAGTGGTAAATATTCTCTTATATCAAGAAAATGTGCTGACTTGGTAAAATGATCAATAATGAGCCATATTGCGTCATTCCTTCTAGAAGTATTTGGTAGCCCCATTACAAAGTCCATCGTAATATCACCCCATTTCCACTTAGGTATGGGAAGAGGTTGCATGACTCCTCCAGGCCGTTGCCTTCTAGCTTTCACTTGTTGACAAACCATACATCTTGACACAAAATCAGCAATCACCCTCTTCATGTTGTCCCGCCAAAAATTTTCCTTCAAATTTCTATACATCTTAGTGCTACCAGGGTGTATAGAGAAATTTTAGCTATGAGCATCATCTAATAATTCCCGTTTCAGATAAGGTATATCGTGAACACAAAGTCTCTTCCCAAATTTCAAAATCCCATCTTTATATGTGAAGTTACTCAATATCCCATCATTCACAGTTTTAATCTTCTTTTGAAACTCCTCATCATCATTCTGGGAACTCTTTATCCTTTCTAGTAAAGATGGTTTGGAAACCATTTGAAAAATCATTGATGTTTCACTTTCCATGGTTATTCCCATATCCATCTTTACTAGATCCATGAAAATAGGATCCCTTTCAACTCTCATCTTGTTCAAAACTCCATGATACTTTCTGCTCAAAGCATCTACCACCTTATTTGCCTTCCTCGGGTGGTAGTGTATCGTGCAATCATAATCCTTGAGTAGTTCAATCCATCTCTTTTTCCTCATGTTGAGTTCCTTCTGAGAGAAAATATACTTCAAACTCTTGTGATCAGTATAAATCTCGGATTTTTCACCATATAGATAGTGTCTCCAAATATTCAAAGCAAAGATTACAGATGCTAACTCAAGATCATGAGTAGGATAGTTTTTCTCATGAATTTTCAGCTGTCGTGATGCATAGGCAATAACTCTATCATTCTGCTTAAAGACAAAACTAGGTCCTTTCTTTAAGGCATCACTATAAATAAAAAACCCATCATTCCTCGATAGTAGATTCAAGATAGGAGCATTGACTAATATTCTCTTCAGTTCTTCGAAACATTCTTCACACTCTTTTGTCCAAAAAATTTAACCCCTTTACGTGTGAGCTTCGTTAATGGGTTAGCTAATCGGGCAAAATTCTGAACGAAACTCCGATAATAACCTGATAAACCAATAAAATTGTGTACCTCAGTTATACTCATCGGTGCTTTCCATTATTTGATTGCTCTCATATTAAAAGGATCAACGGAGATTCCATCCTTAGAGACAATATGGCCAAGAAAAAAAATCTCCTGAAGCCAGAATTCACACTTGCTAAACTTCTCGTATAATTCATTTCTTATGAGGGTTTTTAGAATGGTGCGCAAGTTATTTTCATGATCTTCATAGATTTTGGAGTATATCAGGATATCATCAATAAATACCACTACAAATTCATCAAGATATTCCTTGAAAACTATATTCATTAGATCCATGAAAACAGAGGGTGCATTAGTCAACCCAAAAGGCATTACTGTAAACTCGTAATGCCCGTACCTGGTTTGAAATGCTATTTTTGTAATTTATTACTTCTTCACACACAACTGATGATATCCAGATCGAAAATCAATCTTTGAAAAATATTTAGCTCTATAAAGTTGGTCGAATAAATCATCAATGCGAGGTAGGGGATACTTGTTCTTTACTGTTATAGCATTTATCTCCCTGTATTCAATGCACAACCTCATAGACCCGTCTTTCTTATTAACAAAAAGGATAGGGGATCCCCATAGAGAAACACTAGGGAGAATAAATCCCTTATTACTCAATTACACTAGTTGTTTCTTCAGTTCCACTAATTCCATAGGGTCCATTCTATAAGGGGTATTCGATATGGGCCTTGAACCAAGAATTAAGTCAATGGAAAATTCAATTTCTCATTCTGGAGGATGTCCAGATAAATCCTCTGGAAACACATCAACATATTCTTGAACAATAGGTATATCCTCTATTTGAACATTACTTTCCTCACCCACAGTTATTTTATTCTCTTCCTCCCCAATAATTGAATTTAGTTGAGCTACTGGGGGTGGATCTAGATAAGAATCAAATGGTGACATTTCTGATCTAAAGATAAGGTACTCCTTATCATCATCAAAAATTGTAACCTCCTTATTTTTACTATAAATTTTCACATCATGGTCTGAAAGTCAATCCATACTGAGGATTATATAAAATTCAATCATGGGTATGATGATGAGATCAGTAGATAAATAACATTTATATACCTTAATGGGAACTGATTCACAAAACTTTGTTGCAATGATACTTCACTTAGAATTTTTAACTGACAACTCCCTTGTTAAATAAAATTGAAAATATCTAATTTTATTAGAAAACTAGGAAGATATGAAACAATGCGATGATCTAGAATCAAATAAATCATTTTCTAAACTTGAGGAAACCATTAAATTACCCGCCACCACGTCTTTCAGAGCTTCAACCTCAGCAGTAGTGATAGTATAAGCTTGGCCTTGATCCCTTTGACTTTTCTGAGGTAAGTTTCCTTGGCGCTTAGGAAATTCATTTGCATAATATCCCATATCCCTACAATTGTAGCATTTAACATTGGTAGCTTCTTTATTTACCTTACAATCATGAGCTTGGTGGCCTTTTTCACCACACTTGTAAAAGACTCCCATTCCCTTCAGGAAAGTTCTAGGGTGTTTCTTCCCACATTTACTGTAGGATGGATATTCAACTTTTTCCTTCTTCCCCTTATTTCCATTTCCAGAGTGTTTGACAAATCTTTTCTTCTCTTGATTTGCTTTAAAGTCATAATACTTAGAGAATTCCTTTTCTCTCTTGATAGCACATAAGACAATATCTTCATATGTCAAGAAGTATTGTGAGACTAGTGCTCGATGGAGAAATGGTTTTAACCCATCAAAGAAATGATCAATCTTACTTCTTGGGTTACGTATATAATATGCTGCATGCCTTGATAACCTTGTAAAGTTAGCCTCATAATTTGCAACATTCTCATCCTCTTTTTGCCTCAGACTCAAAAATTGTCTTTCCATGTCCGCTCGATGGTCGTGTGGAAAGTATTTTTTCTAAGAAAATATCTTTATAATCACTAAATTCCATATTTGATACTTATTCATCCTCCTTTGTGTTTTGAATCAATGACAACCATTGATCAACATCTCTAGTGAGGTGATAAACTGCCATGAAAAATTTCTCCCTTTCGCTACTCCCCAAAGCATGAAATATTTTCTCTAAGGAACTTATCAATTTATCATCTACTAATGGATTTGTACTCCCATTGAATGTTGGTGTTTGTTTCCTCATGAAGCGATCTAACATTGATCCTCCGCGTTGTGGATCAAGGTGCTCTATACGAATAAGGTTATTATTCATAACCTGAGTGAGTTGTCCTAGTATGGTGATTAGCTGATCAGCACCAGTTACATCACCAGCTCCACTATAATTATCTTCAGTAGGAGGGTAATCCCTACATGGATTACATGCATTGATACGATTTTCATTCCTTCCACTAGGCTCTATTTCTAAACAACGGCATAAACTAGATTAGTTTATGAATCGAAATACATAATTTCATACTTGTAAAACACTTAACATGAATTGAACAGTTTATGGATATAATCCATAATCATAAAAAAATGTTTTCTTTTAGGAAGTATATACTCATAAAACCTTCATAATGGTTTATAAAGAAAATGATAATTATCCTAAGCATATCCCACGGGAGTGTCGTAACCAATAGTGCAGTAAGGATCATTATTATGCACCAGTTCCCGTTCGAGTCCAGCTCAAAGCGGTGTTTTTGGGTTTTACCCCTAGGTACATCTATGCCAGAGCAGCCTCTACCTGCTCATATCCAGACAGGGATGTATTTCTTGGAAAACTCACAAAATCTCTACATTACCAAAACTCTAGGAAGTTCTTCTATACTAATCCTCAAAGTCTATCTTAGGGTAATGTGCTCTAATCAGAGTTTATCTAAATCTAGTTTCCAAGGTTTGTACTAAACTTCCTGTGATACCAATTTTAATGCCTCGACCCCAGTTACCCAGAGTTGGTGCATTATTACATAACATTGGCATGATCACAAGGAAATCATATCTCGAAAGACCGATCAGTTTAGTATTATTGGAAACAAGATTCATACATAAGGTCTGCTCGAGTACCCTAGTGAAATGGAAGCTCGATCAGGGTGTGGGATATACTAAGTAGGACACCACCAACAGTGTCTAAAGAATAATCTAGGTTGTTAGTATAAAGTAAAACCATGTGAAAGCATGAAATAAATTGGTAAAAAAATAAAAAAAAAATAAACATGTCAGGCATAGGTTTATTTCGGGCACCTGGCTGACCATACCAACCTTAGCCTAATCCAGAATCCCTATGACTAGGGTGAACCTATACCAAATTGATATGATGTAATAAATTGGGTCAACATAATTAAGTAGCATGGATGTATAGATCCCAAGCATGTTATTTTTCCTTGTGGATGCATCCCTAGATAACAACTAAGCAATCATAATCTTCAATATTTAAGTCATCACTTGAATTTGGTAAGATTCACACCAACCCCATCCAAGGTGATCCATAATGGAATCCCAAGTATAGATCCATGGGATTTCAAACTCCAAATATTGTAAGAGTCTATCCAAGGATATCCATAAAGGAATCCCAAGTATCACTCTTGGAATGACATGTAAAAAAATCTTTGAGTCCATCCCTGGTATCTCACATAAGGGACCGAGTATCACTCATGACCTAGTATAACTATCTAGACACCAATCCCATCAACGGTTGTCTCCCCTATGGAACTGATGTCGCTCACATGGAGTTAAGTAAAATACATGGTGATCTCGTCCCTAGCATAATTGGCATCACTCTCACCATATATCCAACTTAGGTAACCTATGATCCCATCCTTGGTAGTCCATAAATGGAGACCCAAGTATCACTCAATGCAAATCACAATTGTTTAATCATTTAAACATTTAACTTTTATCAAGAAGGAGGACCAAGCCCTTTAATAATTTCAATTATACCAAGAAGAGTCCATGTACTCAAGCATGGAAAAAACTCATAATAAGGATACTAAAAGAGGACCACACCCATAATATGTCTTTTAATTAATTCAGTAATCCTCTCTATTATTAAGGAATTACAATCATTGATTTAATAATTTAAGGCTAGGTGGTCTGCCCATGGAAAATAACACCATACAAGCAATTAAATGGAATATACCATGATAACATGCATTCCGTATGGATTCATTTAGATCACTTCTTAAGAACTAATTCCTAACAACTTAGGAGAGGTTTGGTCACTAGAGGATAACATGGAGGGATTTCACATCCTCCCCCATTGCATTTAAACAAAACATTTACATCTTTGATGACAATGCACCTGAAGGAGGGGTTTTATTAGAAAGGACATTAATTAATTAAAGGAATTCAAGGGTCACTCCATTATGTCCATTCCAACTTTAAGGTCCATGACCATCAATAACGTCAAATTAATATACAAATGCCACTAGATTTAAGGTACTAGGTTCTATAAATTAATCATCACATTTAAGAGGTGTTGCATAGTAATATCGGCTTGTGGAACAACATTTCACTTTATAAATCAATAAAACTTTAATGTAAAATCTATATACCACCTACTATATACCATGGAAGACTCACACATCCAATATCAAGGCTTGATTTCATCTGATCTAAGAGGAAATGAAGAAACAAACAAATTCCCTAAAAATAGGGAAAATTTGGTTGCACTAAAATAGTGCAGACGAGAAGAATGGAAACAAAAAAGGAGCTAGATTATTGAGCCTCTTACCGATACAAATCCAACGAGACTGAAGACACTCAATTCTTACACCGAATAGAGGAGATAGCTTCATACCTTGGAGGAGGCCAAAGGGGAGTTCGATTAAATGGAAGTGGATGCATGTGTGGGAGAAGAAATGATGTGGAGGAGAATATTAAAATTAGGGGAAAAGTGTAAATTTACCCCTTTAAATGAGTTTCATGGTTTAGCCACACAGTTAGCCAAACCATGTGCCAACTGTGTAAGAGACACTATCAAAGAAGGGGGGTCGCACGATTCTTGCACATGGTTTGGGAAATTGTGTGAAAACCGTGAATTTACCCACTAACCAATATATATAATTATACACATGAATGTGAATCCTAGGGAAGATGGTTTTAAAAAACCTTATATCACCCTCATATTTATTGAACATGCATCACAGTTTCCTCTAGTAGGCCGCACAGTTTCAAAAAAACTATACGCCCTAACCATTTCTTCTCAATTTTGAGATTTCAGAGTCTGGAACTCTTTAAACCCAATGGAGCACCTAAGGGACTACTCAGAAATTAAAAAAATCTAAAAGAAACACATTTAAGTGTTTAAACTCTCATAATTCCATTATGAATCTTGATTTATAATTCATCCCATCCACCAAACTGAAAATTCAAGTTCCTTTAGGAATTTTTGTTCTGTCCAAAAACAAGGGATGTTATAATCTCCCCACATTAAAACTTATCATCCCTAAGAATCTTGGGGTAAAACCATGATGATAGAACCCAAGTTACTTGGGTTGTGAAGTCTCATTAAAATACTCATGTTTTGTGTCCAAACACCTAACCCACCTCCTAGCTTCACCATAAGGATAAGGTACATGTAAGGACCCCAATTCCCGGGTGCCCATGGGGCATGATGTACTAAAAATTTTATTACAAACATATACAATAATACATCATGTCCCATGAATATAGAAGATCGCGAGGCTCAGGATTCTGGGAAACCAGCTACTTTTGAAAAACTTCTTAGTACAAATCCATGCCTGAAAATTTTTAAAACAAAAACATAGGGTGAGAAAAATATGCCCACTAAGGGGTTTTAAAACGTTTAAAGAAAATTCTTTCTTAAAGCAGTCATTTTGAAGATGATAAAACACTTCACTAAAAACAATGCATTATCTTTTCTTAAAACATGTAAATCCTACATTTTTAAAAACCACTTGCACAGAAAAGAAATACATACTTAAAATAAACTTTAAATAAGACATAAATCATAGAGCTTAAGCATGTGAAGAATAGATGATGCATAACTTATAACCAAAATTACTTCAGTTCTAAAAGATTGTGTGTAAGCAGGGAAGACATTCATACCATGATACATTGAAACATAAAGTTCTTATAACAACATACCACATGTGTTACGGTTCTTATTTCATAATTTCATTCTCATGGTCAAGGGAATTTCCAACTAGGGGATGTCCTGTTAGTTAAACTATCCCCTGGTTGACCATTTATCATCACATGTGGAGGGAATGTATAATGCCAGACTTTGTCAATACCTTGTGTCATGACCATAAAACATACTTAATACGGTTCAAGGCTAACCACCTATCCCGTTTCCATGGTAGAACAAGCCAAGGCTAACCGCCAAGACCGTCGCACATAATGTCTCATGAGACTCATCCTTTACCCAATGCATTGGAGCGTTGTATAATTTCAGGCGCACCCGTCCATAATCATTTAAGTATAATACATCCCTCACATATTTGACGTGGTCTTACATTCATAGGATCTCATTCTTAAATTCATTACTCATAATCCCTTTACATGCATTTTCATAGTCAAGGAAGGACAGTACAAACATTGATAAAAGCTAAGACATAAGAAATAAAAATATGTACACATTAGATATTAGCTTAACAATTGAAACCATGGGCTTAATGGAAACCTTATAGTAAACACCTTAACACTTTAAACATCACAATCCCAAGTTAAAAACGAGGCCATCCATATTTAAAACACATGTTGATATATGGGTGTCAAGAAATCATCATGCTGATACATGAATTGTCAAGAACGCTGATAAATAAGAATTTTCAATTGGGAGAATTATTTTGATATCAAACTAATCCTTAAACTTTTTCATATATATAAACATGTATATAAATAGTTTTGGTGTTGTTATTTAAGTAATAATCTTTAAGGGTAAAAAAAATAATTTTATTAAATCATCATGTTACACCAAAATGAATTAAAACATAATAACCATAAACATCCATTTTTTTATTCTGAAATTGTTTACACGTAATTAAATAGATGTATGCATATATTGGTATTTATATATATATGGGTACATATATATATATATATATATATGTATATATATATATATATATATATATATATATACATATATACTAGTTCATACCTTAATTTGAACAACCCAACAACAATCATTTCCCTACCTGTTTTAACATGCTAAGGATCACCCAGAAGAAACCAGGAACTCGACATAAAGCAATATTTACATATATATATGTGTGTGTGTGTATGTTTATACATATATATATATATATATACACACAAACCGAAACTAAACAAAACAAGGTGAAATCGCAAAACTCTTTACTTCCATGTTTTAAAGTTCGGTTACTATGTTCGGGAAAACCTCTTAAGTAAAAGGATCATAGTATATTCATGTTCATGTGATTATATACATATATATGTATATATATAAAATAATTCCAACCCAAAAATAAAGCTAGGTAAGATAATTTAATCCTTTGCTTACATGTTTTAAAATTTGGTTATTAGATTCAGGGAGGGCACGGAGAAAGAAAACAAGAACCATGGGTGTTTGCAAGCTTCATATACATGTATATGTTTATATAAATAAATAAATATATATATATATATAAACTTAAACAAAAACTGAAACACAAGCAAGATAAGAGGTCCCTTACCCCGGTTTAATCCTCCATGCAGGAAGAGGAAAAAAGAATACAGCGGTTCTCGTGGCCTTACATAGGTGTATATAAAAAGTATATATATATATATATATATATATATATATATATATACCGAAACTGAAGAAACACAAGGTAAACTTGATCCCTTACCTTCGCCTGGAGGGGAGGAGGGGAAGAAGCAGGTGGCGACGCCGGATCGGTGGTCGAAGATCTAAGAGCACTCGGTGCAAAACCCTCCTTGACTTCGGTGAAAACAGAGACTTAAAGACAGGGCTTCTCCTTGCATGGAGATATCGATGGGGTAACCGAGGCTGAGGCGGTGCCAAAATTGTGGAAAGGAGGGGCGACGTCGGGTCCACAGCCGGCCTAGGTGAAGAAAAACGCAGGCTACCCTGTTGGTTGGTGTGCGCGACGAAGAAGAAGAAGACGTGGGGAAGATACATAAACAAACTGATGGATGGGATTGAATGTGGTTGATCATACGGCCCGATGTGGAAGCGGTGTTAAAAACTTTAGACGGACGTGATGGAAGGGGGGAGGATTGGATGGCCTAGACGTGACGCAATGATTTTAAAAACACAAGTCTCACCCCCCTGCGTTTTCTTATTATTATTTTTTAATCATCAATAATTTTAATTTTTTTTATTACACTTATTATATGAACTTTATTATTATTAACCTACAATTATTAATCAGTTTTATTATTTTATGAAATTTCAATATTCATTAATGCTTATTTATTTACCCCTATCTATAACATATTATTATTATTCCTTTATTGGCTTGTATCAACCTATTTATTTTAATCTCTACTTAAAATTAAAGATCTACAGACAATAATGTTGTTAATAGACATAATAAAATTAATAATTATTTTCAAATTCCACAATTAAGAGTGCATTGATGTAAATATTAACATTATGAAACAAAATTTGTAATAAAAAAGAAACCATAATTTGACATCATTTCAAAACTGTTAATTATAAAAAGGTCAAATTATAAACATTTTAATTATTATTATTACTTATTTTAAATTTAGGGGTAAGTATAATACATTTAACTTAAAGTTTGATGTAACATATATATATATATACATATATCTATATATATATATAATCCAAGATTTTGCACACATATTTTCATAGACTAAAAAAAATAAATCCCACCAGATTCAATATAGTCATTCATAAAATAAATATTTACATGCTCAAGTTAAAAACGTGTATAATAAATAGTGGAAAATAATAATATTAATTCCCATTGTTTTGCATTATAAAAAAACACTCTCATATGATTCACATTTTGGGAAAACAAACAATGAATTAGTTATATCATCATTATTGTTGTTGTTGTTATTAAAACATTAAATCAAATAACACACTTAACCTTTTTGAACCTTTCGGGGGATATTCAACCCTTATCTTCAACGGTTCAGACTGAAAGTTAAAACATTAAAAGATATTAGATCATGGGGGTGCCAACGGCTATATTTATAGTCAGTCGTGTCTAATGGTCGGATAGGTGTTCTATAATAACCTGGTCTCGGGGTATCCCAAACTCAAGGCGACTGAAGATGAAAGAGGAGGAGATGGTTCAATTTATTCCTTTGGTGATCAGTACGGTTGCGGTGGCTTTGGCCATCCTTATGTTTATTTTGATGGATGCCAAAGACCCTTAACACCTTCTCAGGGTTCTTGTGGTTCTGAGTGGTTTTTCTGTAATTTTAATCAGGTTTTTAATTGGAATATTTGGTTAGCTAATCTTTGTGTTTGATCATATATTTGTAGTCACCAATATGTTCCTCATTTGAATAAAAGATCTTTTTATTCATTTTGGTGTGTTTTCTCTATTTAATTGTTACTATTATTATTATTATTATTTATAAGATGATTGTTTGTTTGATTAATGGATGAAATTGTAATATAAACTTTCCATTACTCGAAACACAGTTTCTTGGGTCGTTACATTATTTCCCCCTTCAAAGAATTGTGTTCTCACAATTCTATTCATAAAAAGAAAAACAGAAACCCCAGTCGTACAACATTACCGAAACAGGAGATCCAGATCGGTTAACGGAATACCCAAGTTGGTACATAGTTCTTCTGTTTCCCTATCCCATATGCACTTTGAGCAGTATGTCTTGAACTCCTGCTCGTGTGTACTGCACACATGCTTCCAAAGGGAGGCTCGTGTGGTAAAAAGCTCGAAAACGTCTGAGTGGACAAATCTCATGATAAATCTCCGGACTACATCACACTTGAGGTAATCGAGGGGGATGATGTGATTGAGGAGACTGAAATTTAAGACTTGGAACATAAAGGCTGCACTAAGGTGGCCATCCTGGGAAGCTATAAGGAAGCAAGATCTGGAAGAAAAGTTTTTGCGCCAGAGTAAAACATTGAAAGAGACCCTCGTAATATCTTCCCCTCCGCCTATAGTAGGGGATTTGAGCAGTGGGAATGAGATGAAAAACACGGTCATCCCCCTGACACGAACGAAGAATCTCAAGACTGTTTGCTAAATCAAGCAGACGTTAGAAAGACCCTCGCAGGTGGAGAAAAGATGGATAATCCACCGTGCAAGTTTTGATCAAGATAACCTCTACTAAATCATCAGGCAGTGATGAGATGTTTGTTTGATCATCCATTTGAAAAAAAACATTCAAGAGGACTCACTTAACAGTACTGATAAGGCAGAGACAGGAAAGCAAACAGGAAACATTCAATTACACAAAATTTTACATATCAAAGCCTGAGTTTACTAAACGAACACCACAAAGAGAGGCAAAACTCCCTAACTCCTCAAACCACACACAGGTTGAACAGACAGGACTAAACTCATGGGAACACCTATCACGCCTACTGAGTTTAGCATGAGGGGTATGGAGTTGGGAAACATCACTATACACCTGTTGCCTAAGAGACAATCGGGTGGACTCATCTTCCAACACCCCAAAGTCCATTAACTGGCCCCAAAAGCCATAGTGAAAAATCTGACATAGGTAGGCTGCTCAGAGGTCTCCAGTAGTAGCAACTTCTTGAAAGGGGTTATCGAGCATCGTGCCAAATTCCTCGCCAGTCGTGAACACTCGAAAGATTCCCTCATGGTAACTTCCCCGGCATGCATAAGAGGGGAATTGGGTCATCATCATTAGGAGATAATCCATTCCCAATCCCCGGTGAAGACTAAGCACCCTAGGCGAGTTTGACACTTCATACAGGTGCTTGCATGACATGCGAATATGGGCGTAATTAAGAAAGTTTTCACGGCTATCCAGAGACACAATGGTCTTTAGGGCCTTAGTGGGAACTGATAGTAGATCGGTAGGTACATTTTCATCAGCCATCTGAAAGTTACAACATAATTATTTAGTCAAACATAGTTGTATATTCATACTACCTAGTTTTCCAGAGTTTCCTGAACCCATCCTCTGATACCAACTGTAAGGACCCCGATTCTCGGGTGCCCATGGGGAATGATGTACTAAAAATTTTATTACAAACATATACAATAATACATCATGTCCCATGACTACAGAAGATCACGAGGCTCAGGATTCTGGGAAACCAGCTGCTTCTGAAAAACTTCTTAGTACAAATCCATGCCTGAAAAATTTTAAAACAAAAACATAGGGTGATAAAAATATGCTTAGTAAGGGGTTTTAAAAGGTTTAAAGAAAATTCTTTCTCAAAGCAGTCATTTTGAAGATGATAAAACACTTCACTAAAAACAAGGAATTATCTTTTCTTAAAACATGTAAATCCTATATTTTTAAAAACCACTTGCACAGAAAAGAAATACGTACTTAAAATAAACTTTAAAGAAGACATAAATCGGAGAGCGCAATCATGTGAAGAATAGATGATGCATAACTTACAACCAAAATTACTTTAGTTCTAAAATATTGTGTGTAAGCAGGGAAGACATTCATACCATGATACATTGGCACATAAAGTTCTTATAACAACATACCACATGTGTTACAGTTATTATTTCATAATTTCATTCTCATAGTCAAGGGAATTTCCAACTAGGGGATGTCCTATTAGTTAAACTATCCCCTGGTTGACCATTTATCATAACATGTGGAGGGAATGTATAATGCCAGACTTTGTCAAGACCTTGCGTCATGACCATAAAACATACTTAATACAGGTCAAGGCTAACCACCTATCCCGTTTCCATGGTAGCACAATCCAAGGCTAACCACCAAGACCGTCTCACATAACGTCTCATGAGACTCATCCTTTACCCAATGCATTGGGGCGCTGTATAATTCTGGGCGCACCCGTCCATAATCATTTAAGTCCAATGCATCCCTCACATATTTGACGTGGTCTTACATTCATAGGATCTCATTCTTACATTAATTACTCATAATCCCTTTACATGCATTTTCATAGTCAAGGAAGGACAGTACAAACATTGATAAAAGCTAAGACATAAGAAATAAAAATACATACACATTAGATATTAGCTTAACAATTGAAACCATGGGCTTAATGGAAACCTTATAGTAAACACTTTAACACTTTAAACATCACAATACCAAGTTAAAAACGAGGCCATTCATATTTAAAACACATGTTGATATATGGGTGTCAAGAAATCATCATGCTGATACATGAATTGTCAAGAACGCTGATAAATAAGAATTTTCAATTGGGAGAATTATTTTGATATCAAAAGAATCCTTAAACTTCGTCATATATATAAACATGTATATAAATAGTTTTGGTGTCATTCTTGAAGTAATAATATTTAAGGGTAAAAAAATAATTTTATTAAATCATCATGTTACACCAAAATGAATTAAAACATAATAACCATAAACATCCATTTTTTTATTCTGAAATTATTTGCACGTAATTAAATAGATGTATTCATATATTGGTATTTATATATATATGGGTACATATATATATATATATATATATGTATGTATGTATATACATATATACTAGTTCATACCTTAATTTGAACAACCCAACAACAATCATTTCCCTACCTGTTTTAACATGCTATGGATCACCCACAAGAAACCAGGAACTCGACATAAAGCAAGATTTACATATATATATATATATATGTGTGTGTGTGTGTGTGTGTATGTTTATATATATATATATATATATATATATACAGGAACCGAAACAAAACAAAACAAGGTGAAATCGCAAAACTCTTTACTTCTATGTTTTAAAGTCCGGTTACTAGGTTCGAGAAAACCTCTTAAGTAAAAGGATCATAGTATATGCATGTTCATGTGATTATATACATATATATGTATATATATAAAATAATTCCAACCCAAAACTAAAACTAGGTAAGATAATGTAATCCTTTGCTTACATGTTTTAAAATTTGGTTATTAGATTCGGGGAGGGCACGGAGAAAGAAAACAAGAACCATGGGTGTTTTCAAGCTTCATATACATGTATATGTTTATATAAATATATATATATAAACTTAAACCAAAACCAAAACACAAGCAAGACAAGAGGTCCCTTACCCCATTTTAATCCTCCATGTAGGAAGAGGAAAAAAGAATACAGTGGTTCTCATGGCCTTACATAGGTGTATATACAAAGTATATATATATATATATACCTAAACTGAAGAAACACAAAGTAAAATTGATCCCTTACCTTCGCCTAGAGGGGAGGAGGGGAAGAAGCAGGTGGAGACGCCGGATCAGTGGTCGAAGATCTAAGAGGACTCGGTGCAAAACCCTCCTTGCATTCGGTGCAAACCGAGACTTAAAGACAGGGCCTCTCCTTGCGTGGAGATATTGAAGGGGTAACCGAGGCTGAGGCGGTTCCAAACTTGTATAAAGGAGGGGCGATGTTGGGTCCACAGCTAGCCTAGGTGAAGAAAAACATAGGCTACCCTGCTGGTTGGCGTGCGCAATGAAGACGAAGAAGACGCGGGGAAGATACATAAACAAACTGACGGCTGGGATTGAATGTGGTTGATCGGAAATCCCGATGCGGAAGCGGTGTTAAAAACTTTGGATGGCCGCAATGGAAGGGGGAGGATCGGACGGCCTAGACGCGACGCGGTGATTTTAAAAACACGGGTCTCACCCCCCCTGCGTTTTCTTATTATTATTTTTTTAATCATCAATACTTTTAATTTTTTTATTACACTTATTATATGAACTTTATTATTATTAACCTACAATTATTAATCACTTTTATTATTTTAATAAAGGTCAATATTCATTAATTCTTATTTATTTACCCCTATCTATAACATATTATTATTTTTCATTTATTGACTTGTATCAACCTATTTATCTTAATCTCTACTTAAAATTAAAGATCCACATACATTAATGTTGTTAATAGACATAATAAAATTAATAATTATTTTCAAATTCCACAATTAAGAGTGCATTGATGTAAATATTAACATTATGAAACAAAATTTGTAATACAAAAGAAACCATAATTTAACATCATTTCAAATCTGTTAATTATAAAAAGGAAAAATTATAAACATTTAAATTATTATTATTACTTATTTTAAATTTAGGGGTAAGTATAATACATTTAACTTAAAGTTTGACGTAACATATATATATATATATAACCCAAGAGTTTTCACACATATTTTCATAGAATAAAAAAAATAAATCCCACCAGATTCAATATAGTCATTCATAAAATAAATATTTACATGATCAAGTTAAAAACGTGTATAATAAATAGTGGAAAATAATAATATTAATTCCCACTGTTTTTCATTATAAAAAAACACTCTCATATGATTCACATTTTGGGAAAACAAACAATGAATTATCTATATCATCATCATTGTTGTTGTTGTCATTAAAACATTAAATCAAATAACACAATTAACATTTTTGAACCTTTCGGGGGGTATTCAACCCTTAGCTTCAATGGTTCAGATTGAAAGTTAAAACATTAAAAGATATTAGATCATGGGGGTGCCAACGGATATATTTATAGTCGTAGGTGTCTAACGGTCAGATAGGTGTTCTATAAAAACCTGGTCTCGGGGTATCCCAAACTCAAGGCGACTGAAGATGAAAGAGGAGGAGATGGTTCAAGTTATTCCTTTGGTTCTCAGTACGGCTGTGGTGGATTCGTCCATCCTTATGTTTATTTTGATGGATGCCAAAGACACTTACCGCCTTCTCGGGGTTCTTGTGGTTCTGAGCGGTTTTCCTATAATTTTAATCGGGTTTTTAATTGGAATATTTGGTTAGCTAAGCTTTGTGTTTGATCGTAGAGTTGTAGTCACCAAGATGTTCCTCATTTGAATAAAAGAGATTTTCATTCATTTTGGTGCGTTTTCTCTATTTTATTGTTACTATTATTATTATTAACTTTTTTTATAAGATGATTGTTTGTTCGATTAATGGATGACATTTTAATATAAACTTTCCATTACTTAAAACATAGTTTCTTGGGTCATTACAGTACATGAGCCATTAAACTCAAGACAATGCTCAATTTATGAACTAAAATATCGAGACGACACTTATGCCTTTTAGAAGAAGGAACCCTGATATTTTCTTCAATAATATTCACCGAAGCCCTTAACCATCTTTTTATGACATATCTAGCTAAAACATACCCTTTAATATTTTATTTCCTAGCACAAATGAGGGTGTATACCTGATCCAACAAACCTGGATTGTTACCTTTTAAATATCTCATCTGAACCTGAATGAATTCTGGGGTAACATTGAAATAAAAAATAGGAGTCCAAAGAGATAATACAAGGTAATACATATTTGCCATTTACAAGTGATACATCTCTACAAAGCCTAACATCCACATATCAAGAACACTGACTGACAAAAAAGTGGCATCTCTCTGGAAACCAAGTCAAAAGGGGAACAACTGGTGTCCATGATTCCATCCAAAGTGTTCTTACTTAGTATCCCAGGTATCACTCAAGACTAAACATGCCTCCAAGGACAACCCTATTTTTGGAGTGCACTCTAATGAAGACCATTTATCAAGACCAAAAACTTCAAAATTTTAGCACGGTTTATAATTGATGCTCTCTCAGTGTACCCAGATAATGTCAAGGTAGGGGACATGATTGTATTTAATCTGAGTGTATACCAAGAGGATTCATATGATTTATAAAAGGATCTAAGATCCTCCCACTACATCAAAATGAAGTGCTCAATAAGGCTCTAAAACTTTCATAACCAACAACTAGAATGAATATTAATTGAGATAATACCAGTCAACCACATTTAAAGGAGCCTAGCTGTACCTACCGCCACATATTCATTAACTAATCACAATGATTATACAACATAAGGCATCCCATGATCTATCAAGAAAAACCACCAAATGTCAACCTTACTATTGAAATTTCAAGGGTTACACAAACAGATAACCATATCATCATCGTGCTTCCTTGCAAGCACTGATAGGAACCCAGCTTACCAGCCCCATGGGAATTCAAAAGTAACACTGGCCATTTTTGAATGTTCCTCTTTAGTTGTGTTCCTTCTACTAGGAAGTATATATTTTACCATAATCGATGTGATTCTACCCAGCTTAGGTGTGTCTTTATCATTCAATTTACTAAGTAAAGAGAAATCATCCCACGAAACATACCAATTGACCACTAACTGTGGTTTCTGAGTATGGATAACACGCTTTTATAAAGTGCCAAATTTAAAGGAGAAGGAAAATGGATGCTTAAAATCATGTTATAACATATTTAATTTAGTCATATGCATGACACTCCCCCAAGTTACATCCACACGCACCGTAACATCAGGCGTAAAATCCAAGATAGCCAACCAGCAAGTCAAAACACCAGATACTCTTTAAAATTCTATCAATAGCATTAGGATGAGTCTAATTCCCTTATTTCCCCTAATTAATCATATTGTTTGTCAAAAAATTTAATAATTCTAAGGGTACCATGTGTATGAACCCATAAAATCCTAAAATTCATTAGAAAATGGAACATCCTTGATATTATCTTTAGGATTATCATCCCTATGCATCCCAGTATTGATGGATCATAAAAATAGGCAACTAAGAGTCATACTACCCTTATGACTATAAATCATATTGATGACCTCCCAAGTCATCCAACACTAGAATTGAAGATGATGAAGAAGAAGGGTCACATAGCCTTCTAAGTGGTACACCATGCCCTAGGCATGTCTAACCCACTGAACTAGATAATTATCTAATGATCATGCCTGTAAAAAGTGTTTAAACACTACCTAAACAGTCATCACCCTGGGTGTATTTTTAGAAGCTAAGAGTCCTACTCGAGATAAAATGCATCTGAATGGAATAAGGTGTCTAAAAATGTTTTACAAGTGTAAAGTTGTGTTTTTAAGGTAATGAGGGAACTAACTACCTATGGGTAGCCCCTATTGAAACATAAAGTGTCTATCCTACTAAAAGATCACGCTTGAATAGATCACTAGGATTAAGGTCCTGTCATTTATGTTCGAGTCATAAAAGAAGGGGGCTATGGGAAATGATCACGTTCTCATCCTAAGGAAAGATCGTGGAAACTTTTAAAATACCTTTACTCAAGGTTTGAAGATAATAACACAAAATTAAGGGTTTATTTAGGTTGATACATTGATTTACATTTGATCTTAAAAAATTTTGAAGGCACGGTTTTTAAGCATCAAGCACCAGTCAGAAGGTAAAATTGTATGGTATTTTATTTAACAAAATCCAAAGGCAATCATAGGAAAGTTTTATCACACTTCCTTTTAAACATTAACTTTTTAACAAAAATCCAATCATAATTACAAAACTTATCACATAAACTCAATTTAACCATTTTTAACATCATTAATTTATTTATAAGGCTTCACAACTATCTTAGTTAATGAAAATTTCAAATGAAATCTATAGAGGAAAAAACCTTTTCAGTTGTAATTGAAATTTTAATTAACTAAATCCTCACAAAGTAATAAGGCTCAAAAGCAGATAAATAGAATTTTATTAATTAAAGAGATACTAGTAAAGTAAGGTGCCACCATACATCTATATGTGAGTCCATATAGGTGGATGTGGACAATTTAAATGACCATCAACACATTGCATAAGCATACCACCATGGGGTTAAGCATTAAGGAATATAAAAATAATAGTGACCTACGAGGGTCTCGTTAAACAATTATGGATTCATCTATATGCAACCCTAACATTCTAAGATGTGAATATTTAAAACACCTTTAGTGGGTTTATCTAATAATCACAAGCACCCTGACCTACCTAGTTGGGTCAAGTAAAGTCTATTTCATAATTATAACTGGTCAAGGCCAACCTACTTGGGTCAATCCATGTGACAAGGTCCATAAGAAACCAATTTATTTAGGATAAAAAGAAAAATTCAACAGATTTAACATTTATACAATAGTCATTAAGTGTATAAAGTGCATCGACAACTGCTTGATTATATGGGTTACCATTTTCCAATTTATAAACGGTCTATACAATTTAAAAAAATGTGTGTATTTAAAACATATATTAATACATGTGGAATAAAACAAAAACATAATTATGCTCCTTTATTGATATATATATATATTGATGAATCAAAATCCAAATCCACTTCCATCCCATGTTATTTTTTATGGAAGGTGGATCATGTAAATAAGGACGAAATACTAATCAATGAAAAAACATAAAAAATATGGGAATCATGTGTCACTATAACAAAATAAAAAAAAAACTTTAAATCAGTATTACATAACAATGATTACTTACATTCCTATATATTTTATTTAGTTTAGACATAAGAATCATCAGCAACTATACCTGATAAATGACTAAATTTAGTGGTCTTGAAGCATCTGTAACAATATTGCTGCATTAGAGGTTCAGTTTTTAGATTGTCACCACAAATATATTTTGAGAAAAGAAATTCATGGGGGATACATATAATAAAATGGAAGATATAAAAACATGGATAACTTCTCTAGAAAAAAATCATTAATTGGCAGTTTGAGTGGTTAGAGAATGTTATGGGAAGGAATTAAAGAGAATAAATAAAATAATAACAACCACTATATGAAGATACGACCCTAGATTTGAGTCAATCCATTCCCATAAATTTTTTTCCTTACTAGAGGTAATCAATTTATTCATAACCATTTCTGAAAAATGTGAATTAAGAAGACATTGACACATTTCCTGTACTGATATTCTACAGGGGGAAAATGATTATGATTTATATATATCAAAACCCACCCATAACCATGTTGTGAGGGGTACAATGTAAAATATACAAGGAGATATTTTACACAATAAATAAATTCTAAAAGGTCATGTTATATAGGGGATTCACATAGCTCATGAGTCGAGCAACGAGATACATATTCCCCTCAATGATCTAGATGTTCAAATGATCAAACTTACTATTATAACTTTTTTATCATAGACTTTTGTTCTTGTAAAAATATATATAGATAATGAGTCATTCATTTCCAATTTTTTTTTATGAAAAACCTTTAATTATTAATGAAAAAAGACAGGAACTAATGAATTTTATAATAAACAGAGAAATATAAGGGGAAATATAAGATCTAACTAAAAAATATAAAAGATTAACCAATAAATCGAGAAGACATTAAGAAATTACCTTTACCCCACTAGTTCAAATTCAAATTTACTAATATTAAAACTTCATGAAGATACAATGTTCAAAAAGGGTGATACAACCATAATTTATTTTGAATAAAAAATATATGGATTGTCCATTACAGACATTCTTGGTCTTGAGAATTTTGATGAAATCCTTAAACATGGATAGCTAGTAGTCACAGTTGTAAATATATACATGAGGTGTGTTTTCATATTTTTTTTATCCAAAATATGACCTACTATGTTAATTATAGTTAATTACTATTCATATTTTTTACGAGCATATATATCTGTAATATTTGAAAGAAAAACTCCGTGAAAAAAAATTTGGACTCATTTTTACTCACATCACTTCTAGACAAAGAAGGCCATTGGGTGAAGAGTAATATTTAATAATAGTGGACAAAATGGTCATAATGTTTGAATTTTTTTAGATGATAGACACTTCTTAATACACATGATACGATGGTAAAACTCTACAATTTAATCACATCAAATATATTTTCATTCCTTTCATTACTTATTCCTTTTTTTGAGAGAATTGGTTTCTAATTGCAATAAATTTGGATAATCCAATGATTTATTTTTTGGATTCAATTAAAATGATGAAATTTATCAATTTATAATACACTATATGTTGCATTATATAAATAAATTTCAAGTTATACATTTTATATTTTGTTTTAATGAAAACATTGTTATGATAGGGAGGTGTTTAAATATCATCAAAATCATGGTATGAGGATAGTTCATGAGAACAAGAAGCCTATCGACTTCTACAAGTGGATAAGTATCAAGGTATATGTAATAATATTTCACTATAAAAACAAATTAGTTATTTTTATTAATGTTTCTACAGTGTTTAAAATGAACTATTGGAAAAGATTGTGGTTATTATGTTTGAATATTTATAAAATATATCATATTACATCAACAAACTAGCATCCACAAAGAGGTATTTTTTATAATAATTACAATTTTATTTAAAAAGATTATTAATCTTTTATTTATTTATATTTTTCCAATACTACCAAGATTGTTAAAAGTCCACATATTTAAAATATGAAATATATTTGTTTAGATTTGAGTGGATAGAATACATGATGTTAGAATGTATATAGACATCATGATGAGGAGACTTCCTACTACTTATTTAATAAAATTTTGCATCATTTTATCTACTATTTTTTATTTAATTTACATATCATTTTAATCTAATACTTATTTATTTAATTTTCATAGAGATCATGAAGAAATGAATTCTTCAAGAATTGTTTTCTCTTCAACCATTTTGTTCTCTATTAAGAGCAAAAAATACTTGAAGAAAACAAAATTATTTATAAATTATTTAACAAGGATGATGCACACATGAACTATTTGTTCTCTTTATAAAGATATTTGTTCTTTATTTGATATTTTTATTATTATTAGTGTGTATTTTCATTTTACAAATGATTCAAAGTACGTGTTTTCATTTTAAATTGACATTTTAGTTATAAAGAAACATAACACACTCAAAACTGAGAAAAAACAATCATATTGTTTTTATACTTTAAGATAATGATCAATAAGTCATTTTTGATGTGTAGGAATTATTTTTACCTTAATTTGATGCATGGTGTGACCATTATGACTGAAAATGAGTGTTCTCATTTTAAAATTTAATTTTAGTTAAAAACATGTTTCAATCGCTAAAAATCAAGAAAAAATACTTGTATTATCTTGATACCTTTGTAAAATGATCCTTAAATCATTTATGAAATGTAAGAATCAGTTTCATGTCAATTTGGCACACAATGTGATCAAAATGACTCAAAGTGTATGTTTCAAATTTAAAATGACATTTTTATTAAAATAAATGACATAATAAAAACCAATAAAACACATTAATATTATTTTGATAATTTAATACAATAATCCATAAGTCATTTTTGAGGTGTAAGAATCAACCACACTTCAATCTGGTATATGGTGTGATCACACTACTGTAAATGAGGCCTTTAGCGACCGCCATTGGCGGTCGCTATTCTAAAAAAAAAAATTAATTTTTTTTTTATTGAATTGAATATAAATATATATATATATATATATATATTCATATATATACTATTAAATACAATATTTTAAATATATATATATATATATAATATATTTTAAATGTTTTAATATATATTTAATATATATATAATATCAAATCATTGTGCTATAATAATTTAAAAACTTCGATTCAAGAAATAATCTCATTTCAGGTCTTTCGGAGCACGTTTGCTCCGAATGGGACCGCCGCACGCCGTTTTGGTGTTTTATGGCGCCGGAAACGCGTTTCCGGCTGCCGCGGTCACACGGCACCTCCGAATGAGGTGCTGTCTAGCCGACCATTTCACAATTCACACCCCGGATGTTGTCGTACGGTTTCGTGGCATTCGGAGGTCGTTCGGGTGGTTTTGACCCCCCAACGCGCCATTTCAGCGCGCGCCGCGCTGCTGAAAAGGACACAATCGGACGTGCCGCGCGCACCGCACGTCCGATGGACGTGCGGCCTCCTCCTACATCTCAGGAATAATATTTCTATCGTTCTCGTGCGGTTTCAAGTCGTTCGGAGCACGTTTGCTCCGAATTGGACCGCCGCACGCCGTTTTGGTGTTTTAGAGCGCCGGAAACGCGTTTCCGGCCGCCGCGGTCACACGGCACCTCCGAATGAGGTGCCGTCTGGCCGACCATTTCACAATTCACGCCCCGGATGTTGTCGTACGGTTTCGTGGCATTCAGAGGTCGTTCGGGTGGTTTTGACCCCCCAACGCGTCATTTCAGCGCGCGCCGCGCTGCTGAAAACGACACAATCAGACGTGCCGCGCGCACCGCACGTCTGATGAACGTGAGGCCTCCTCCTGCATCTTAGGAATAATATTTCTATCGTTCCCGTGCGGTTTCAGGTCTTTCGGAGCACGTTTGCTCCGAATGGGACCGCCACACGCCGTTTTGGTGTTTTATGGCGCCGGAAACGCGTTTCCGGCCGCCGCGGTCACAAGGCACCTCCGAATGAGGTGCCGTCTAGCCGAACATTTCACAATTTACGCCCCGGATGTTTTCGTACGGTTTCGTGGCATTCGGAGGTCGTTCGGGTTTTTTTGACCCCCCAACGCGCCATTTCAGCGCGCGCCGCGTTGCTGAAAACGACACAATCGGACGTGCCGCGCGCACCGCACGTTCGATGAACGTGCGGCCTCCTCCTGCATCTCAGGAATAATATTTCTATCATTCCCGTGCGGTTTCAGGTCGTTCGGAGCACGTTTGCTCCGAATTGGACCGTCGCACGCCGTTTTGGTGTTTTATGGCGCCAGAAACGCGTTTCCAGCCGCCGCGGTCACACGGCACCTCCGAATGAGGTGCCGTCTGGCCGACCATTTTAAAATTCATGCCCCGGATATTGTCGTACGGTTTCGTGGCATTCGGAGGTCGTTCGGATGGTTTTGACCCCCCAACGCGCCATTTCAGCGCCCGCCGCGCTGCTAAAAAGGACACAATCGGACGTGCCGCACGCACCGCACGTCCGATGGACGTGAGGCCTCCTCCTACATCTCAGGAATAATATTTCTATCGTTCCCGTGCGGTTTCAGGTCGTTCGGAGCACGTTTGCTCCGAATTGGACCGACGCACGCCGTTTTGGTGTTTTAGGGCGCCGGAAACGCATTTCCGGCCGCCGCGGTCACACAGCACCTCCGAATGAGGTTCCGTCTGGCCGACCATTTCACAATTCACGCCCCGGATGTTGTCGTACGGTTTCGTAGCATTCGGAGGTCGTTCGGGTGGTTTTGACCCCCCAACGCGCCATTTCAGCGCGCGCCGCGCTGCTGAAAACGACACAATCGGACGTGCCGCGTGCACGGCACGTCCGATGGATGTGCGGCCTCCTCCTGCATCTCAGGAATAATATTTCTATTGTTCCCGTGCGGTTCCAGGTCTTTCGGAGCACGTTTGCTCCGAATGGGACCGCCGCACGCAGTTTTGGTGTTTTATGGCGCCGGAAACACGTTTTCGGCCGCCGCGGTCACACGGAACCGCCGAATGAGGTTCCGTCTGGCCGAACATTTCACAATTCATGCCCCGGATGTTGTCGTACGGTTTCGTGGCATTCGGAGGTCGTTCGGGTGGTTTTGACCCCCCGACGCGCCATTTCAGCGCGCGCCGCGCTGCTGAAAACGACACAATCGGACGTGCTGCGCGCACCACACGTCCGATGGACGTGCGTCCTCCTCCTGCATCTCAGGAATAATATTTCTATCGTTCCCGTGCGGTTTCAGGTTGTTCGGAGCACGTTTGCTCCGAATTGGACCGCCGCACGCCGTTTTGGTGTTTTATGGCGCCGGAAACGCGTTTCCGGCCGCCGTGGTCACACGGCACCTCCGAATGAGTGCCGTCTGGCCGACCATTTCACAATTCACGCCCCGGATGTTGTCGTACGGTTTCGTGGTATTCGGAGGTCGTTCGGGTGGTTTTGACCCCCCAACGCGCCATTTCAGCGCGCGTCGCGCTGCTGAAAAGGACACAATCAGACGTGCCGCGCGCACCGCACGTCCGATGGATGTGCGGCCTCCTCCTGCATCTCAGGAATAATATTTCTATCGTTCTCGTGCGGTTTCAGGTCGTTCGGAGTACGTTTGCTCCGAATTGGACCGGCGCACGCCGTTTTGGTGTTTTAGGGCGTCGGAAACGCGTTTCCGGCCGCCGCGGTCACACGGCACCTCCAAATGAAGTGCCGTCTAGCCGACCATTTCACAATTCACGCCCCGGATGTTTTCGTACAGTTTCGTGGCATTCGGAGGTCGTTCGGGTGGTTTTGACCCCCCAACGCGCCATTTCAGCGCGCGCCGCGCTGCTGAAAACGACACAATCGGACGTGCCGCGCGCACCGCACGTCCGATGGACGTGCGGCCTCCTCCTGCATCTCAGGAATAATATTTCTATCGTTCCCGTGCGGTTTCAGGTCGTTCGGAGCACGTTTTCTTCGAATGGGACCGCCGCACGCCGTTTTGGTGTTTTAGGGCGCCGGAAACGCGTTTCCGGCCGCCGCGGTCACACAGCACCTCCGAATGAGGTGTCGTCTGGCCGACCATTTCACAATTCATGCCCCGGATGTTGTCGTACGGTTTCGTGGCATTCAGAGGTCGTTCGGGTGGTTTTGACCCCCCAACGCGCCATTTCAGCGCGCGCCGCGCTGCTGAAAACGACACAATCGGACGTGTCGCGCGCACCGCACCTCCGATGGATGTTCGGCCTCCTCCTGCATCTCAGGAATAATATTTCTATCGTTCCCATGCGGTTTCAGGTCGTTCGGAGCACGTTTGCTCCGAATGGGACCGCCGCACGCCGTTTTGGTGTTTTATGGCGCCGGAAACGCGTTTCCGGCCGTCGCGGTCACACGGCACCTCCGAATGAGTTGACGTCTGGCCGACCATTTCACAATTCACGCCCCGGATGTTGTCGTACGGTTTCGTGGCATTCGGAGGTTGTTCGGGTGGTTTTGACCCCCCAACGCGCCATTTCAGCGCGCGCCGCACTCCTGAAAACGACACAATCGGACGTGCCGCGCGCACCGCATGTCCGATGGACGTGCGGCCTCCTCTTTCATCTCAGGAATAATATTTCTATCTTTCCCGTGCGGTTTCAGGTCTTTCGGAGCACGTTTGCTCCGAATGGGACCGCCGCACTCCGTTTTGGTGTTTTATGGCGTCGGAAACGCGTTTCCGGCCGCCGCGGTCACACGGAACCTCCGAATGAGGTGTCGTCTGGCCGACCATTTCACAATTCACGCCCCGGATGTTTTCGTATAGTTTCGTGGCATTCGGAGGTCGTTCGGGTGGTTTTGACCCCCCAACGCGCCATTTCAGCGCGCGTCGCGCTGCTGAAAACGACACAATCGGACGTGTCGTGCGCACCGCACGTCCATCGGACGTGCGGCCTCCTCCTGCATCTCAGGAATAATATTTCTATCGTTCCCGTGCGGTTTCAGGTCGTTCGGAGCACGTTTGCTCCGAATTGGACCGCCGCACGCCGTTTTGGTGTTTTATGGCGCCGGAAACGCGTTTTCGGCCACCGCGGTCACACGGCACCTCCAAATGAGGTGCCGTCTGGCCGACCATTTCACAATTCACGCCCCGGATGTTGTCGTACGGTTTCGTGGCATTCGGAGGTCGTTCGGGTGGTTTTGACCCCCCAACGCGCCATTTCAGCGCGCGCCGCGCTTCTGAAAACGACACAATCGGACGTGCCGCGCGCACCGCACGTCCGATGGACGTGCGGCCTCCCCCTGCATCTCAGGAATAATATTTCTATCGTTCCCGTGCGGTTTCAGGTCGTTCGGAGCACGTTTGCTCCGAATTGGACCGCCGCACGCCGTTTTGGTGTTTTAGGGCGCCGGAAACGCGTTTCCGGCCGCCGCGGTCACACGGCACCTCCGAATGAGGTGCCGTCTGGCCGACCATTTCACAATTCACGCCCCAGATGTTTTCGTACGGTTTCGTGGCATTCGGAGGTCGTTCGGGTGGTTTTGACCCCCCAACGCGCCATTTCAGAGCGCGCCGCGCTGCTGAAAACGACACAATCGGACGTGCCGCGTGCACCGCAGGTCCGATGGACGTGCGTCCTCCTCCTGTATCTCAGGAATAATATTTCTATCGTTCCCGTGTAGTTTCAGGTCTTTCGGAGCACGTTTGCTCCGAATGGGACCACCGCACGCCGTTTTGGTGTTTTGTGGCGCCGAAAATGCGTTTCCGGCCGCCGCGGTCACTCGGCACCTCCGAATGAGGTGTCGTCTGGCCGACCATTTCACAATTCACGCCCCGGATGTTGTCGTACGGTTTCGTGGAATTCGGAGGTCGTTCGGGTGGTTTTGAACCCCTAACGCGTCATTTCAGCGCGCGCCGCGCTGCTGAAAACGACACAATCGGGGGGCTGTACGGGGGTGCGGGGGGCTGTACGGGGGTGGAGGGGGGCTGTACGGGGGTGCGGGGGGTTTCACGGGGGTGTCGGGGGGCTGTACAGGGGTGTCGGGGGGCTGTGCGGGGGTGGCGGAGGGCTGTACGGGGGTGCGGGAGGGGGGGGGGGGGGGGGGGCTGTACGGGGGTGCGGGGGGGCTGTACGGGGGTGCGGGGGGCTGTGCGGGGGGCTGTACGGGGGTGGGGGGGGGGCTGTACGGGGGTGGCGGAGGGCTGTTTGGGGTGCGGGGGGGCTGTACGGGGGTGCGGGGGGGGGGGGGGGGCTGTTCGGGGGTGCGGGGGGCTGTACGGGGGTGCGGGGGGCTGTACGGGGGTGCGGGGGGCTGTACGGGGGTGCGGGGGGCTGTACGGAGGTGGCAGGGGGCTGTACGGGGGTGGCGGGGGGCAGTACGGGGGTGCGGGGGGCTGTACGGGGGTGCGGGGGGGGGGCTGTACGGGGGTGCGGGGGGCTGTACGGGGGTGCGGGGGGGGGGGGGGGGTTGTACGGGGGTGGCGGGGGGCTGTACGGGGGTGGCGGGGGCCTGTACGGGGGTGGCGGGGGCAGTACGGGGGTGCGGGGGGTTGTACGGGGGTGCGGGGGGGGCTGTACGGGGGTGCGGGGGGGCTGTACGGGGGTGCGGGGGGCTGTACGGGGGTGCGGGGGGCTCTCCGGGGGTGCAAAGGCCATCCCATTGATTACAAAAGTGAAAAATAAAAAGTGATAACATCTAATTAATACATATTTCTTTTATCGATACCATACAGAAATTTATAAAAAATATATTGGATAATACATAATCTATAATATCAGATTTATTGATCTGTTGGAATTAGTTCGACTTTTTCAAATGTAGAATCATTCAAGATTATCTGATCAAAAACTGAATATGTGTATAAAATATTTAAAAGACCACTATGGATGGTAATAATGCATTACTTAAATGAATAAATACAGTACATCAATGTCAACCCTACCAGTAAAAACAAAAAACATATCTCGTGAATATATGGTGCGTCACGCGTTGCCATCACTGCTACCTCCTTCTGGTGGGCCAGGTGCCTACAACAAATAAACATTATAAATATTTTAATAACAAAAATAATTTAAATTAAATAAATAAATACAGTATATACCTGCATCGTATGATCCCCTGTACCATCAGCTCGACGCACATATTCCCGCAGTGCTCTAACCTCAGCTGTCAATTGCGCATTTGTCTCCTCGGAAGCGCGCAGCCGTGCCTCAAAATCTGACATCTGCTGTGTCATATGAGCAACAGCAGGACCGACAACCGCAGCGCGTGACACTACAGAACGAGGAATCCCTGCTCCATAGGTCAAACTATAGCCATGCTCGTCTTGACCAATAATGCGATGAAAGATCTCATCCCGTCGCATGGGAAGCTGTCGCTGGTCCTCTGGCAGATGTTCTAACTCAGCTTCAAATTGATCCTGTGAAATATTTAAATATATATAAATATATATATGTTAATATATAGATTTATGTAATTATTGGTAAGTACAGACACTTACTATCAATGCTGCAACCTCTGGATCATTGCGATCACGAGTCCTTATCCACACCGACATTTTATCAGTTGCTGCACCTTGCCCTCGCAACTGTATATTAAAAGAATATAAACACAAAACCATATTAATTAATAAATTAAAAAATGAATAATATATACCTCATGTCGAATCTGAGACACGTGACGAGTCCCGAGCCTGTGAGCTGGTCCCTGCAACGCTCGATTCTCTGAATGGCGTGTTGACACCTCCTACATTCAATTCATTCAAATTTCAAACAAATCACATATTATTCAAAATATATATACAGCAAAATAATTAATATAAAAACCGCAACACCCTCAGTAGACCAATATGCAACCAAGTCACGCCACTGAGCCAGGAGGACACCTCTCGGGACTTTTTCCAAAATGTCAAGGGCACCCACATTTGGTACCCAGTGGTCCCTCTTCACTTTTCCTTTATAATCTTTCCACAGCTTACGACATTTTCTCATACACACGGGCCAAAACTCTTCAGGGCATACTTTCAAATTTTGCTATAATGAAAATAATCAAACATATTAGTATTATTTATAAATAGAAAATAAAGTAAAATTATTTTCTTACCTGAACCTCCCTCCATAGACGATCTAATGTGTCCTGAGGGATAGAAGCTCAATCACGCGTGGTCAATGGAAATCGATGTGGGTCACGTATGATATGACCCAGCTGACGAATAAATGCCGGGGCATTCGGTCCCACGGGATGAAATACCTCATCAAATGAAACATCTATCATCGTGTCGGAATTCCATGATAATATGCCACGACCAGGGCCTCTCCTGCGAGAGGAAGAAGCAGCCGAGTCTGATCCTGTTGAAAACAATTTTATATATAAATTGAAAAATGTTATATATATATATATATATATATGTCAATTACATAAAAAATATAGACAATGACATTCAAACATACCTCGACCCTGAGACGTAGATGCCTCAGATGGATGATGTGGATTTTCTGCCTCTTCCCCTGACATGTCTGCAGTCATACAAAATATCAGTAATGAGTCCAAAGTGTTTAAAAGATAAATTGGATTGTTCTTAATAAATCAAACTTGTACAATTGTTAATCAAACAAAAAATGGATTGAATAATTAGTTGTGAATGAATTTTAAAAAATCAGAAAGTTAATCAACCTAAATATTTATGACTGAATTAACTTACAAAAGTGAGGATTAAAACTTATAAGGATTTATAAAATGATTAGATAATTTATGATATCCTAGGACATTCTACTGAATAGCGGGAAAACAATTATACCTTTCATTAAGCATGCAAATCGACTGTTTCTCCTTCAACAGCCGCTCTGACCCAATAAATATCTTCTTCACATTGAACTACGGTATGTTGATCAAGTTGTTGGTAAACAAACGGAACAGTCTCGGGTTCATCTTCTTCAAATAAAAACACTCCTCGCCGAGACATTTTGACAATAACTTGCCAACTTGGATCCGAAGGCAAAGTAACGAAGAATACTTGTTCCGCTTGTGATGTCAAAATGAAAGGTTCATTCTCAACTCGTTCATTATTTCTGTATAACATATAGTTAAAATTCACCAATGAAAACTGATATTGATCGACTTTACATCCACGCACTGGATCAACCCAATTACACTTTAACAATATGTACTTCAAACCGTGTGTGTATACAACTTCAATGATGTCTATCAATTGACCATAGTAATAACCAGAATCGACAAAGGGACAACCGATGCCACTGTTTTGTGTTGCTCGTTTGTCGTCAACATCTTTAATGCGAAATCGAAAACCATTAGCATCAATAGCTTTATAACGAAGAGCCGTTATAGATGGACCCTCAGCCAGTTGGATAAATACTTCAGGTAGCGTGGGGTCCCCTAACTCCCTCAGCTTACGAACCTACATAATTTATAAAAATCAATACTGATATATGCAGAAAGAATTATTTTAATACTTCACTCATAATGAAAATCAATTTATACATACATAATCCTTGAACCAATCATGAAATGCCGCATAATGAGATTGTTGAATTTGCAACTCAGTCGCACGATGCATCTCTTCTTTTATCTCATTAATGTGTTTCCTGCAAATGATTATGCAATGTTTAAAAGATCAACTTATGCAAAGAAAACATGTAAAAGTTATACAAGCACATTGATAAGATACTTACTACATTAATGGTGCAACTGATGGAGTATTGAACAAGATATATCGATGTGCTTGTATCCACTCGATGTTGTCCATATCAAATGTGGTTCCTTCTCAAACTGGACCATCATGAATCCGAGAGGGCTTATCTAATTTTTTTTCAACATCCGTAAGATATTCTTCACAAAAGGTAGTACACTCATCCATCAAATAACCATTGGCTATTGATGCCTCTGGACGAGCTCTGTTGCGTACAAATCTTTTCAATGTACTCAAATACCGTTCAATAGGATACATCCACCTGAATTGCACTGGACCAGTAGCCATTACTTCATCAGTTAGGTGCAATGTCAAGTGGACCATAACATCGAAAAATGAGGGGGGGAAAAGTTTCTCAAAGTGACAAAGCGTAAGTACAATTCGGTCCTGCAAACTTTTTAAATCACTCATTCGTTGATTTCTTAAACAAAGATGTCTAAAAAAATTACTCATCTCAATCAAGGGCTGAACAACATTGGGGGATAAACAATCACAAATTGTGATTGGAATCAACTGCTGAAGTAATATGTGATTGTCATGACTTTTCAACCCTTGCAATGTCTTGCTCGTCAGATTCACACACTTTGAAATATTAGAAGAGTAACCATCAGGCACCTTGACCATCTTCAAAATGGAAAGAAATGTCTCTTTCTCCAATGTAGTCATCGAATACTGTGCAGAAGGCATATATGCCTTGTTTCCCTCAGCTAACTGTAAATGCAACTGTTTCCTTAGACCCATTTCTTCCAAATCACGGCGTGCATTAACATGGTCCTTTGACTTTCCACTGACACCTAAAATGGTCCACAATATGTTATCACAAACATTTTTTTCAATGTGCATGACATCCAAATTATGCCTCAACATGTTAGTTTTCCAATACGGAAGACTATAAAAAATAATTTTCTTTTTCCAATTGTGACTGCGCTTCCTACCCGCAGCACGAATATTACGTACTGGAGGAGCCACCAAATCCTGAATTTCATATACCGTGCAGATGTTTTCTTCCTCAATCTACGATAACATTTCGACTCCTGTCATGATCTTTGGTGCTGGGCTGAACTCTCTAGAACCATCAAATGCCACTCTGTCCTTTCTAAACCTGTGCTGGGGAGGGAGAAAAAGCATGTGACCCATGTATGCCCATTTTTTGGAATGTTTAAGCCATACAGATTTTTTACTTTTATTGCAACAAGGGCAAGAAAATTCCCCTTTCGTACTCCAGCCTGATAAATTTACATAAGCTGGGAAGTCATTGATTGTCCACAATAAAGCAGCATGCAGTTTGAACATTTCATTCGTTTCGCAGTCATAAGTCATCACACCATCGCCCCAAAATTCATTCAACTCATCAATCAATGGCTGAAGGTAAACATCAATCTTATCCCCCGAACTTTTAGGTCCATCAATAAGAGTGGAAAGTAATATGAATTGTTGCTTCATACAAAGCCACGGAGGAAGATTATATGGAACCAACACCACGGGCCATGTGCTATGAGTTGCACCAACCATAGACTTGAATGGATTGAAACCATCTGCTGCCAATCCCAATCGGACATTACGAACATCTTTAGCAAAGTCGGGATGTCTCTTATCAAAATCCTTCCATGCATGAGAGTCTGCCGGGTGGGTTAACATGTCACTTTCATGAACTCTTTCTGCATGCCATCTCATTAAATTAGAAACTTTAGATGACATAAAAAATCTTTTCAACCTAGGTTTAAGGGGAAAGTAACGCATTTGCTTTACGGCAATCGGTTTCCCCTGTATCACAATCTGACTTTGATGAGTCTTATTTCCCCTGTTCTCTTTCCACCTGGAAGCGCCACAAACCGTACAAATATCCAAATGAGCAGTTTCATTTCTAAACAACATACAGTTGTTTGCACATGCATCTATAGTCTCATATGTAAAACCTAAGTTCTCTGTCAACCTACGAGCATAGTAATACGACTCAGGAATCTTAGCGTCGACAGGAAGAACTTTTTTCAATAAAACCAAAAGCATGTCGAATGATGTGTCTGACCAATTATTCAAAGTCTTCAAATGCAACAACTCCACGATAAACGATAGTTTATTGTAAGAAGTACATCCAGGATATAATTCTGTTTTCGCATCATCAAGTACTTCATAAAACCTCCTCGAATCACGATCTGCACCAGAGCGAAGATTTATCTCACCGGTCTTAAGATTCTGGATGTCAATGCCTTCAGGATCAAACCCACGTACCATTTCAGTAAGCATTTCATGCATTGGATCAGTCATCCTTGCATCAACATCCATCTGAGCTGCATCTGTATTTTGACAACGAACATATTCTTCTCCATGATGAGTCCAACTCTTATAATTTTTCAGAAATCCATTAAAGAAAAGGTGCTCCCTCACAGTATCTCGTGTGAATTGATATCTGTTAGCACATTTTCTACATGGACAACTAATATAGTCACTTTCAAATCCTCTCGTGAAGTCAATAAACTGCATAATGCCATTGAAATATTCTCTAGACGTTCGATTTGGAAGATCAATCCAACTCTTATCCATAATAATATCTGTATAACAAACATTTACACAATACTTATTACATTTACATTTTTCAAATCAACTATATTCAAAATAAATATTAACCATTTGTTTATGAACCATTGATAAAATAATAATGTAACTGAAAGCTCATGTTACCTGATTGAGCTACAAACCTGAAAGGGAGGGGAGCCGAAGGCGGTGCTGCGAGGGAGAGGAGGCAGCGAAGGGGAGCCGGAGCCAAATGCGGTGCGGCAATGGAGGGGACGGGCGGCGGCGGCGGCGGGGAGCTGGAGGAGAGGAGGCGGTGAGGGGACGGGGGATGGGCAGCGAGGGGGGGGGGTGTCCGGGGTCGGGGGGGCTGTCCGAGGTGCGGGGAGGGGTGTCTGGGGTGTCGGGGGCCTGTCAGGGGTGCGGGCAGGGGTGTTCGGGGTGCGGGGGTGTCCGGGGTGCGGGGGAGGGGGGGCTGTCTGGGGTGCAGGGGGGCTGTCGGGGGTGCGGGGTGGGGTGTCCGGGGTGCGCGGGGGCTGTCCGGGTTCGGAGGGGGGGTGTCCGAGTGCGGGGGGGGGGGGGGGGGGGTTGTCCAGGGTGCGGGGGAGCTGTCCGGGTTCGGAGGGGGGTGTCCGAGTGCAGGGGGGGCTGTCCGGGGTGCGGGGAGGCGTCCGGGGTGCGGGGGGCGGTCCGGAGTGCGCGGGGGGGGGGGGGGGGGGGGGGGGGGGGCTGTCCGGGGTGCGGGGAGGCGTCCAGGGTGCGGGGGGCGGTCCGGAGTGCGCGGGGGGGTGCTGTCCGGGGTGCGGGGAGGCGTTCGGGGTGCGGGGGGGTCCGGAGTGCGCGTCGGGGGCTTTCCGGGGTGCGGGTGCCGTCCGGGGTGGGGGGGGGAGGGCCGAGAGGCCGGAGGGCGGCGGCCGGAGGCCCGAGGGCGGCGGCCGGAGGCCCGAGGGCGGCGGCCGGAGGCCCGAGGGCGGCGGCCGGAGGCCCGAGGGCGGAGGGCGGCGGCCGGAGGCCGGATGGAAGGCGGCGGGGGAGGGCGGGCGGCGGGGGAGGGCGGGCGGCGGGGGAGGCCGGGCGGCCGGGGAGGGGAGGGCGGTGAGGGAGGGCAGCGAGGGAGGGAGGGGGTTAGGGCGGAGGGAGATCGAGGGCGCGAGGGGGGGGGGCGCAGAAACCCCCCGAATTTTTTTATGTAGGTTAGCGACCGCCATTGGCGGTCGCTAATGGTTAGCTATAGCGACTGCCAATGGCGGTCGCCCGAGTCTGGGGGGCTCCAATGCCCCCTTTTCTAGTAGTGTCAGTATGACTCAAAGTGTGTGCTTTCAATTTAAAAATGACATTTTAGCTAAAATGACACATTACATACCCAAAACCATAAAAAAATTAGATTATTTTTCTACTTTAGTACAATGATCCATAATTCATTTTTTATATTTAGGAATCAACCATACCCCAGTCTGATACATAATGTGACTAGAATGACTCGAAAGGTGTGGTTTCAGTTTAAAAATGAAACTTCCATTAAAAATATGTTTCACTCATTGAAAAAAAAATTATGTGATTTTATTGTCTTGATAATTTAGTAAAAAGATCCATAATTCATTTTTGATGTGTACAAGTTATATTTACATCATTTCAACGTACGGTGTGATTGGTATGACTCAAGGTGCATGTTTTTAGTTTAAAAATGAAATTTTAGTTAAAAACATGTTTCACTCCCTAAAAAACTATAAAAAATGCTTGGATTATCTTAATACTTTATTACAATGATCCTTAATACATTTGGGATGTGTAGGAATCAATCAAATGTCAGTCCAATGCATGGTGTGATCGGTATGACTCAAAGTGTGTTTTTATTTAAAATTAATATTTTTTGTTCAAAACACATGTGACATAATAAAAAATTATCAAACACATTCAGATTGTTTTAATACTTTAGGAAAACAATCCATAATTATTTTTTTATGTGTATTAATTATCAATACCTAAATCAATAAATACCTAGAAAAGAAACTCATATTGTCCGGATACCTTATTAAAATTATCCTTAATTATTTTTTGACATGTATGAATCAATCACTTGTTAATCTGGCACATAGTGTGACCGGTATGACTCAAGTTTTTTGTTTTTATTTAAAATTTATATTTAATTGAAAATATGTGTGACATACTCAAAAATGAGGAAACCCATTTATATTGTTTTAATACTTTAAAAAAATAATCCATAAGTCATTTTTGATGTGTAAGAATCATCCTCACCTCAATCTGATACACTGTGTGAAAAGTATGAATCAAAATGTGTGGTTTTTTTGGGAAAAAATCCATCAAGATAACATTGCAGCATTTTTGGGTTGATTGTGTTTGTTGACAAAGTAGGTTTCCATGGTGAATTGTCAAGTTTCAGAGATGTTGTTGAAAATCAATGTTTATAAAGAACCATGAAAAAGTAATGGATGATCTGGAGGTGGTACAAAAAGAACATATACAAGGTGGTGTCGTTTTCCAGTGTTTGCCAAATTTTTGGGGTCCAAAATTTGGAGTTTGGTGACCATTAAGAAAAGTGGATATCCTTGAATATCTCATAAAAATATGGAAAAGGCATGAGTTTCGTGAAGATTGGCTTCATGGTTTGGATTTCACGAAGATCAGAAGAATGTTGACGGTGATGCTTTGCGATTACGACGACCTTCATGAACGGTAGAGTTGAAGAGTATTGCGGCGGTGAAGGGCTTCACGAGTGGTGCTTCACGACGAAGGCGCAAAGTAAATGACGGAATGCTTCACGATTACGATGAGCTCCGCGATCAGAAAATTGTCGTGGTGCTTCGCGATTTTGACAGAATTTCGGCGGAAATTTTAGAGCTTCACGATTTGAGATAATGTGGTGTTGACTTCGCGTAGATGGTTCGAGGGTCGGTGGAATCACCTATAAATAGACCCCGACCCCCTCGAGCAGAGAAGAGAGAGTTTTCAAGGAAAATATTTCACTCTCATCTCGTGTAGGTGGTTCGCGAAGGCAGTGTGCTTCGTGAAAGGAAGGAGCTTTGTGGTGGCTATTCTAGCTCCGTGAAAGTTGCGTGCTCCGTGTTGGCTCAGTGAGCTTCACGAGGGAATTTTCTCTATGACGAATTGAGCTTCGCGATAGTACTTCTCGAAAAGGCAGAATCTTCGCGAAGGGTTGTTTGAGCTTCACAAAATTAGGAGCTTCGTGAAGTAGGGTTCTTTATGAAGGTATTTCCAAAGGAATTACCCAGTGTTCAGGGGAAAGGGGGTATTCATCAGTGGATGAAATTTGGACTTCAATAGATCATCTATAAATATTTGAGGAAGCATTTATTCATGAAAGTGAAGAGACCTACAAGTCTATAAACTATGAGTGGATTCCTTCCAAGTACAGTGAGTAAAGGAAGAGGAAGAAGGTTATCCTTTCTACCAGTAGTGAGCCAGAGAGAGAGGAAAAGTGAGTGACCCTTGGGAAGCAGTGAGCTAACCCTAAACATTGTAAATGCAGTGATCCTGGGTATATAAGTGGTCTAGCCTGAGCATTATTGGCAGTGAACTTTAGTGTATTTGGTACAGCGGCACATCGTCGTTGTATGCTCCTTGGACATAGCCCAGTGAGGGTGAACCAAGTAAAAATCTCTATGTCTTCCTGGTTGCTTCCCTGCATTGAATCTAAAGCATAACCATTAGATAAAGATAAAAAGAAGTGATAAACATAAACACATAATATCAAACAAAGTGACGCTTATAATATAGAGGTCAAGATCCAGTGGGGAAAGAATAATTTTGAAATAGAATATCCATACCCTGATTCACCCCCCCTCTTAGGGTATCTAGGCCCCTTTTGGTCCTAACAGTTTTCAATTTAAAAATTCCATTTTAGTAAAATAGAAGCATGATATACATAAAATTGATTAAACACATTCAGTTTTTTTATACTTTAGGGAAATAATATGTAAGTAATTTATGACATGTATGAATTAACTGTACCTTAATCTAATAGTGGGTGTGACTGGTAAGACTCAAAATGTGTGTTTTTAATTTAAAAATTAAATTATATTTAAAAACATGTGTCACTCATATAAAACTAATAAAACATTATCTAATTGTCTTAATAATTTAGGAAAATGATCCATAATTCATTTGTGGTGTGTAGGAATTATCCACACGTTAATTTAACAAATGATGTGATATGTATAACTCAAAGTGTGAGTTTTCAATTTTAAAATGGTATTTTAGTTAAAAACATGTTCCACTCACTAAGAACCTAGAAAAAACACATAGATTGTCTATAAACCTTAGGAAAATGAAATGTATAAGAATCAACCCAAATTAATCAGACACATGGTGTGACCGGGGTGACTTAAAGTTTGTGTTTTTATTTAAAATTGACATTTTAGTTCAAAAACGGTGTGACATGCTCAAAAACCAAGAAAATTACTTCATATTGTTTTGTAAATTTAGGTAAATGACCCATAAGTCATTTGTGACATGTAGGAATCAGCCACACCTCAATCTGATACATGTTTGGTATAAATAAAAATGTTTGGTTTCAGTCTAAAAATTACATTTTTGTTGAAAAAATGAATGACGTACTAAAAACTGATAAAAAATATTCATATTTTTTGATACTTTAGGATAATGATCCATAAGTAATTTATGATGCATAGGAATCAATTATTTTTAAATCTAATACACATTGTGACCGGTATGACTCAAAATGTGTTTTTTCAATATAAAAATGTCATATTAGTAAAAAAATGTTTCAATCACTAAAAACAAATTAGACATGCTATAATTTTCTTAATACTTTACAAAAACAATCCATAAGTTATTTTTAACATGTAAGAATTATCCTCACATTAATCTGACACATGGTGTGACTGGTATGACTCCAAGTGAGTGTTTTCAGTTTGAAAAATGACATTTCAATTAAAAACTCATGTCACTCACTAAAAATCTATAAAATACACTATTTTTTCATGATACTTTAGGAAAGTATTCCTTAATTTATTTTTGACATGTAGGAATCAACCACATGTCAATATGACAAATGGTGTGATTGGTATGACTCAAACTATGTGTTTTTATTTAAAATTGACCTTTTATTTAAAAACACATGTTACATTATTAAAACTAATAAAATTTACTAAAATTGTCGTGATAATTTAGAGAACATATCTTTAAATTAGTTGTGTCATATAGAAATCAACCACACATTAATATGAACATGGTGTTCCTAGTATGACTCAAATTGTATGTTTTTAGTTTAAAATTGACACTTTAGTTAAAAACAAATATCAAATAATTAAAACTAATAAAATTTTATTGGATTGTCTTGATACTTTAGTAAAATTATCCATAATCATTTGTGATGTGTAAAAATTAACCACACATTAATCTGGCACACGATGTGTTTGGTATGACTTGAAGTATATGTTTTTAGTTTAAAAGTGACATTTTATTAACATATTGTTTCATATTTATGTTTAATTTATTTCATTATAGTATTACTAACATAATAATTATTTTTTATACAAGTGGACTTTTTTCTCTAGTTGGGGTGGTTTGTTCAGTAACTAGTAGCATGATCAAGCTTCTTTGAGAGGGGGTCGGGTGCCAAAGACAACCTAACATTGATGTTTTTTAATTATTTTATGTTTATGATAAATTTAATGTACCAATGTAATTGTAAAAAACAATGTTTTAAATGTATATAATATATTTTTTATTTCTTGTATCTTTGATGTAAATTTAATTTCAATTAAATTTTATATGTGATGCTGCAGTATGCTATAATTTTCGCAGCACACTACTACATCATGACTTTTATCATCCCTATTCTTAGCACTAATAAAAGGTCCCTTCATCAGTACTAAAGATTCACTAATAAAGGGGTTCATTTATCAGTTTTAAAAAGGCATTGATAAATATCCCACTTTATCAGTGATGGACTACTACTGATAAAGGACCCCCTTTACCAATGATTTTTTAGTGCCGATGATGAGACCTTTTATTAGTGATATTTTTAGGATTGATAAAAGCCACCACATTTTAAAGGTTCTTACAACATCAGTGGTTTTTAGCACTAATGAAGGCTATTTCTAGCACTGTTAATGACTATATCTACAATGGTGAGAGTAAAATGAGGTAAAAGAGCTAAAATAAGGGATAAAGTCATAAAATATCACAAAATATTATCTTTAAGTGTGTGGATGAGGGTATTGTCAACATCCTTTCACCATTTTACATAATTTATCCTATTCAATGCCACATTACATTCTTTAAACATTAAATAATGAGTATTTTTGAAAATGATACTCAAGATCACCTATAAAAGGACCCCTCCTCTACTCACTTCAACCCACACCTTCCCTTTTGTTTCCTCCTAAATATATGCCTATATTATCTCCCTAAAAATCCTCTCCCATTTTTAGGAATATCTTTGTCACACACTGAGATTAAAAAAACACTATGTTCAATAGCACACATAACATGCAATACTGAGCTTAAACAACCACATAATATTATTATTTAAATATGATCATTATAACATAGTCATTGGATTTATAGACATGAATAGGAATAAAAATATTTTGAAATATATGTATACAGTTCCTACTTAACACAAATTTATTCATTAATTCTTATAAAATAATCATTCAATTTTTAGCAAAGTTATTTTATGCTTAAAAAATACATTTTTCTTCAAAAATGGGTTTTATTACTTTTTGTTAGAAAATATTATAATTAATTTTTACCACATTAAGATAATTTATTTTATAAAATTAACTTTATTTTGTAAATCATCATGTAAAAATTATCTCAGAGTAAATGTTTTATATTTTTTAAAAAAAGTTTGATTTTTTCTATGAATAGAGAAAAATACTAATATTTATTGAAAAACACTTTTTTTAAGAATTTAAAATGTTAAATTTTATTTTAAAATGATTTAAAAGTAATATTAGTACATTTATATCATTAATAATCAATTTAAGGTCATTGAAATTGTTTTTTTCTTGATTTTGGAATAAAAACTGTTTATACTTAAGAATACATTTTTCAGGAAAATCACTTTTCATAAAGTTTTTTGGGTTTAATTTTAAATTAAATTCATCCAATTATAGGAATTAAATTTTATAAAATTGGTTCAATATTTGGAATTGGAATAATTAATATCAAGTAGTAAGTTCAACTTTATTTTTGGTCATATGAATAGTAACTATGAAAAATCGTTATAACTATAGTAAAGGGTAAATTAGGTTAAGTAAGGTTAAAAATAATATTAAAAAGATTTACAATATTACTAATACTTTAATTTACCCTATTGGATGAGTTTTGGTTATAAAAACTCATCTAAGTTTCAAATTTAGGCCCACTTGGATCCTTTTTCTTCAATAATGACCTATATAATATTTTAATTAAAGAAAAAAACAAGATGTCATTCTCGTTCTTTTAAATTTATCTTACATGTTCACACAGGGAAAAAATAAATTGTGAATGAATATTAAATTTTAATTTGATCATAATGAAATAATTTTTATTATGTTAACTTATTTAAAATTTTTATTGATTATATAATTACCTTAAACACTTATACACCACTGACATAGTGCTTGTGAAAATAGTAGAAAATTAAAACAAATGATTTAAAAACCATGAAAAGTAATATTTTTTGGATTAATTATGGTTTCACAAAACATTTATGGTTAATAATAATGTATAATTTATTTTTAAAGAGTGGATATTATAATTCCATACCTATAAAGTTAAAATATGTAAATAGTTCTTAAAACGACATTAATGGTATTTTATATTATATAATATTTTATTAAATGATTTGAAATTCATAAATCTATTTAAATAGGAAAATTTAGTTTTAAATAGTCTAAAATTTCATCCATGGACCATTTATTAACAAATTTTTACCATATAAGTAAATTTATAACCCTTAATGATGAAAACATGTGTTATTATGTTAAGAATAAAAAGGGCTAACTAGGGGGTTAAACTGAATAGATAAGGATTAAAATAAACTAAAAACTTTTATAAATACTATTTTATAAGTTTATTTAAATAATATATTATTTTTAATTCTAAATTAATCAAATGTTTAACCAATTATATATGAATGTGAATTTATAATATTTCAAAGTTTTGAAAAATTACAAGAGTGCACTTCCCCATACTTATAAAAGGGCACCTCTTATCCTCTATTCCTCACACCTTTTGAATAATCTATCTCAGCCAATAACTAAAAAAATAAATTAATAATATACCTCCCCACATCCTATATCTCTTATTTCAGGCATAATACCTACCTTATAGGGCTTAACTTGTAAAACAAAGGTGGTTGTCAGAAGAAAAAGTATAGCTTTTAACTGAATGTTTTAGTTTTATTTCTTCTTATAAATCCTTAAAAACTATTATAAACATTGTGATATAATAAAATAAATATATACCATATAATTATATGCTATTATGTTTATGTAATAACCTATTTCCATCTCATATTCCATAAAATGAAAAATGAAATCATCATTCTTGTGTGTGGCCGACTAAAGCCTCATAAACCAATGCAATTCATGTTTCATCAATGTCTCTCACATATGTTTATAATGATGTATTTAATATATATATATATATTATATTAATTAAATAATTATCATTTTTTAATGATAATATATCATCGTTTTCTTACCTTTATATCCATTGAAAAATGATAACGTCAATTGTGCGTACATGTGGATTACCACCTCCACAAAGTGATGTAATTCATTTTTCATTACTGTATCACATGGCTAGAATATATAAGTTTATTAAATATATAATTTTATATTTATGATATAATAATAATTATATAAATTCAAAATTATTCTTACCATATTTCCCCCATGTTTATTGAAAAATAGAAACAATACTCATGTGTAAATATGACCTACCATCTTTATTATTGGAATATAATTAATTTTTCATAACCATATTTCATAGTTAGTTATAAAATCATACTTAATTTATAAATATGATAATTATTTAATGATTAATATTTTTTATATTATGTAATAACTACCACTTTTACCATGGTTAATATACCAAAGTCATTTTGAAATTATGTACCGAACATCCTCAAAACACCCAATGTAGACTTAACCGATTAAGTAATAAAATATGTCATTGAAATAAATGAAATAAATGGTTTAATGATAAGTTATTAAACATTAAAAAAAATTCTTAATAAATTAAATCATTTATAAAACTTTATTACATATGAGATAAATAACGCGCATGAAAAATCAGACTCAGTGTTAGAGACACTTTACCTTAAAAAACATCATTTTAAATGTTTTAAAATTTATTTTCTAAATATTTTTATTCCATGTTAATATTATTTAAATTATTTCATGGATTTATTTATATGTACATAAATTAATTATAAAGGAAATTTTATTTCACTTTTTACTTTCATTCAAAGGATTTCAAAAGATATCATTTTATGTGTTTTATATAGAATGTTTTTAATTTCTTCACAAAAGGAAAAAAGGAATGTTCTATTTTAACATATATGACAACGATAGATTTTACTATTGTGATAATATTTATTTTATGTTTTTATTCCTTTATATTATTCCATATTTTATTCAAATAAAAAACCTCCTTCCCTTTGTTAAGGTATTTTAGTTTTGAAAATTTTGTTTAAAAGAAATGGGATATATCAATATCTGAAAATGTTTTACTTATGGGTTAAAAGGGATATTTTTATGATATTGATTATGTAAATGAAATATTTTATGTATTTCATGAATGTTATCATACTTGTACATTGTTTATATAATGGTTGATCCCATTTTATCTCTCCCATGCATTGGGTAATGATGATGTTCTCTGGAGAATTATATTGTAAGTTGATCACATAGGTTATTCCACTTGTAAGGGTTCTTAAAAGAGTTCTATGAATATGATTTCCTAAGAAACCTACTTGAATTTTATATTCTTACTAATGAGTTTTCATGAAAATTATTTGATTTCAAATGATAATCTAATGATATTTTTTTAAAATGAATGATTATTCCCTTTTAGGGTAAGAATGTATGTTTTTATGAAAATGTGTTCAAGGGTTCATGTGTTTTCTAAGGAATCCTCGTGATTATATTTTTGTATCTATGATATTATAAAGTTTTTATGAAAAAAATTGGGTAGTAAAGCTGATTTCATTTTTATGTAAATGATTATTTGAGCTCAAAGTTTATTATGTTCAAGATAAACTCAATTTTATGATCTCATTGTTTTAAAATGGACTAAAACATTTTTTTATTTTATTTTATATGTCCATTACTAATATTTTTGTTATAATAACACGTTTTCAAATGTTTTTAATAGGGTTTATGTATGATTGGGAATAATGATAAAGAATTAATATGGGGAAATAAAATCTGGCCACAGTTGAAAAAATGATCACTTAAAGACATGAGTATTGTTATGTAAGTTTTTTTTCATGATTATATAAAACTATAAACCTAAAAATTACTTAGGTATATAAGTGATAAAATAATTCCATTTTATGATGCATGTTTTGGATGAATAAAATTGGGTCACATTTATCATTGAAAAAGCCGAAAATATAAATATTATCTTTTTAGCACAAGATCTAGGAGTGCGGGTTCAAGGTTATTATAGTTGGTATCAGAGGAGGGTTTAGAAAAACAAATATATTGAGATTTTTTCATGTGAGATGACATAAAAGTTATGGATACTATCATGAGTTAATAATTTTAAGGTTGATCAAACATTCAATGGAGGAAATTATCCTTTTAAAATCATAAGCTATCATGACTTGATGTGATTTGAAACTTTTAATGGGTTTTTGGAAGAATAATATTTTGAGGTTTAAATAAACCTTTATATTAGTATAAGATTTTATTTTAAGGTAATTATGGTATTTTGGATAGTGGTATATCAATGATATTGATGGTTGAAAATTGATTCACTGACAAGGTTCTATTTGCAGTGATATTTAGGGTCAAGCTAATAATCACCTTTTAGGTTAGTATATAAATTTTATTCATGATATTTCGGTGAAGTTAAATATAATATAAAACGATATAGTGATTTATCATTGGTGATTAATGATATTTTTGGATATGTTTAATTGGGTTGAGGTATATATAACCATTAGGTTTAAATGTGATTTTATATAAAAGATTATTTGGGAAGAATGCTATTAATTTTTTGGAGATGTAAGATAAATTGTGTTATATTAATTTTAAGGTTAATAAATTATTTAATATTGATATTACTGTGGTTAATTGGGATATAGGGTTAGATATTTATGGAATGATCTAAGTTGAACCTTTGATATTATTAAGAAATTTTTTGATATTAATGTATTTGTTCTATATATTAAGGATTATTTATTTTGAGTATTATCTTACATTGTGCTAACCATTTTGGTTTTGGTTAATGTTTAAAGACATAAGTAATAATTGTTTATCCTTTTTTGTGTAATTTGATTCTTTAGAAGTTTATTTTCATGCTTTAGGAAAGAAAATTTCATCTTGAATACTCATAGTTTGGAGCAATAGATAAGGTTGGGGTGGAAATTGATTAAAGGATAAAATTCTACTTGTTAAGTAAGTATACTTTCTTATTTTCTTAGTCCAAATGGTAAAGAAATTCCTCAACTTTATGAAAATGATCTTGAAATAAAAAATTTGTCCCATCACTTTCTTTTATGATGAATTGATGGTCCTTTTTACACCTCATTGGTTTATGGTTTTATGATCATTAAAATATCCTGATCATTTTCTTTCTTGTGATAAATGTTCCTTTTCAATCTCCATCACTATTTGGACATTAATTTTTTCTCAATTTTAATATTTTCACTTCCCACAAATGTTCGCCTATTTATAAACCTAGTTATGTGTTATTCCAGATGACCTTCATAATTCCCTTTCCCTCTTTTGAAAAGGAAGTTTTATTAACCATTTTTATAATGTGTATTTTTAGTGAAGGCATTTTAAAATGTTAAATCCTTGATTACCAAGAATAATATAAAATTTTGAGGATGTAATTTATTAATGGGGGATATAACACCATGAGATTTTTAAAAATATTTTTTTTGATAGCGTATATGAAATGCATACCAAGCCTAAATAACCATGAAATATTATTATTTCATTATGACCATTATAATATAGTCATTAAATTAGAATATATAAATAGAAGTAACCATATGTATGTATAAAGACCTTAATCAATAAAAATTTATTTATTAATGCTTAGTAAATAAGTATTCAATTTTTAGTAAAGTCGTTTTATGCTTCAAAAATACATTTTTTCTCAAAAATGGTTTTTATTGATTTTTTTGAGTATATATTATAATTAATTTCCACAACATTTAAAAATGTATTTGATAAAATTAAATTCATTTTTTAAATAATCATGTAAAAATTATCATTGAGTTAATTTTTGAGAATTTTTTGAAAAGTTTGATTTTTTGTTGAATAATGAAAAAATATTAATTTTTATTGAAAACTGTCTTTTTTATTTCATAAATTTAAAAAGTTATATTTTGTTTTAAAATGGGTTAAAGGTATAATTAGTTCATTTATATCCTGAGTAATCCAATTAAAGTTATTGGAATCAATGTTATGCTTTATTTTGGAATAAAATATTTTTATACTTAAGAAGACATTTTTTTAGAAAATAGATTATCATTGCATTTTATGGGTTTAATTTTAAATTAAATTATACCACTTATTTGAATTGAATTTTTTAAATTTATTCAAAAGTTTTACTCATCATAATTGATAGTTAATAGGGCTAAATTAATTTTTGGTCATATGAATAGTAACTATGGTAAATAGTTATAACCATATTAAAGGGTGAATTAACTTAGTCAATGTTAAAATTAAATTGAAAAGGATTTAAAATCTACCTAAAGCATTAATTTACCCTATTTTATTAGTGTAGTTAGTCCATACTCACTTAAGTTCTGAATTTATGGTCACTTGGATACTTTTTCTTTGATAATTTCCTATATAATATTTCTATCATATTTTCACATAGGGATAAAAATAAATTTTTAATGAATATCAAAGGTTATTTTTAGAAAAATAAAATTATATTTATTATGTAATTTATTTCTAATTTTTAGTTATTATATAATTACCTTAAACGCGCATACAACAATGACATAGTGCTTGTGCAAGCAGTAAATGATTTTAAAAACATCAAAAGTAATATTTTTTTTGGAATAATTATGTTGTAACATGAAGTTTATGGTTAATAATAATTTATAATTTATGGTTAAATAGTTTATATTCATTTTTTATACCTGTATTGAAGTTTTTAAAGTAAAAATATGTGAATAGTTCTTAAAATGACATTAATGATATTTTATGTTATGTAATATTTTATTAAATAATTTAAAAATCATAAAAATCATGAAAGAGGACAAGTGGGATGGTAAATGTTCTAAAATTTCATACATGTAACATTTATAAACCAATTTTTAACTCATGAGTAAATTTATAACCCTTAATGATTAAAAACTGTGTTATTGCGGTTAAGGATAAAAAGGGGTAATTGTGGTTAAACTAAAGAGATAAGGGTTAAAATGACATAAAAACATATATAAATACCATTTTTTAGTTAATTTTGATCATATAAAATCCTAACTTCTAAATTAAGAAACATTTAAACCTCTTTTCCAAGAATTTGACTATATAATATTTTAAAGTATTGAAAAATTATAAGAGTGCATCTTCCCACACATATATAATAGTCCCTCCTATCCTCTCTTACTCACAAATTTTGAGAACTATAAATCATAAAATAACAACCAAAATACATTAATAAAATCTCTACCCAACTTCTAGAGGTCTTATTTTGGTCATAATACCTACCTTATAGGGATTAAGATGTCAAAAAAAGTAGTCGTCTGAATAAGAGGTATAGATTTTAACTAAATTCTTTAGTTTTATTTCTTCTTATGCCACCTTAAAAAATATTCTAACCACTTTGATAGATTAAAATAAATATCTAAGATTTAATAATATTTTATTGTGTTTATTTTATAACCTATATTCATCTCTATAAAGACCTAGAAATTTCAAGGAATTTTTTTTCTTAAATTCTTTGGAATTTTATGAGTACATAGTTTCTGACAGCACCTGATTCCGAGGCCCGGTGTGCCTGGAATATTTTTCTAAAGTTTAGCTCGGGTACGTTTAGTGAACGAATGAGCGGGTTTTCTATCTTTTGAACCGGTGCTCAGAATTGAAATCTGAGGGCACCGATGAATTCACAGCGTCGGTATTCGCTTAAGGGGACCTTTAGCAAAGTTGTGTTTTATGCGGGTTGAAAGTTAATAATTGGGAATTTATAATAAAATAAATAAAATTGGTAGTACACAATTTTATTTATATTTATGGTAGTTATATCCTACAAAGGGTAGTTAAGGGTGGGACCCACAACCACCTAACTTCCATGTGTGGATATTTGTGAGGTGGGGCCCAAACGAGCCCCAACCTTTCATCTTCCCTAAACTCCCTTAAACCCCCCTTTATTTAATTCTTTGACAACCCTTCTTATTTATGAGGATCCCTTCCTCTTCCTCTCTCCCTATTAATTGTTTTCCAACACACCCTAATTAATAAATTCAACCTCTTCACTTAATTAAGTAAGTGATTCCATTTTTGAATTTTAAAATTGCTTGTGTTAATAAAATAATAGCTTAGGCTTATTATTTTATTTTTGGGGGAAATCGTTGTGTCAAGGAGAGTGGGGAAGAGAGCTTTTGAGAGGGGAGAAAGGTATTCCTCTCCTCAATGAAGAACAGTGCTTTTCTCCAACGAAGAACACTCACCTTTAACAGAGAATGAATCGGCGAAGAATGCACCACGTTTCTTCAATCCTTTTCTTCCTCCGCATCAAGGGAGGAGACACCGATGCGGATAACTCGCCAATGACGACGGTTATTTCTCCGAAATTGATGAAGCAACATCTCTTTCTGCGTCTACAACGAACAAACCATATTCAAGGTAGGGGGATTATATACAATTTTAGTTGATTAAAATTGTACTTGTTCCTCATTGTTTTCTCTGAAACGAATTTGGCCATGTGTTACCGCCTAACGCGGAGGGCATGGGACGAACGAACACGGCCCAACGAACCTCCGTTGGAACTTGATCTTTTTGGAATCGGTGACTGGAGGTGGAACGCGGAAGAGGTCGGCGGCGCAAGGGTCATCGTCGCACACGCAAAGAAAAGCCACGACCAAGCGAGCCGCGGCGGAGGAAGCACAGTGACGTCGCGTCGTGCCGGGAACGCAGAGCCGCAGCCAGGGAGGGCCGCAGTGGAGCAATCCAGCGCAGTCACGCTGGTTGTGTGGAAGGAACCACAACCCGCTTTGCGGGCCGCTTCGGCAGGAGAACCAATCGGCTCGTCGGCCGGCCAGGTGGAGGAGAGCCACAGAGCCAGGAGGGCGCCGCTCTGGAAAAACCGCAGCCCGCCCATGCGGGCCGCTTGCGCCAAGAAGGTTGGCCAGCATCGGTCGTCCGGTTAGGGAGGGCAGCGCCACTTGGTGCCTCTGGTTCAGGCAGCGCCCCCGGACCGCTCGGCCTTCGGGCCGAGCCAGCTGGGTTGCGTCCAACCGGGCCGCGCACCGTCGGGTCGGGCCGAGCCGAGAATTTCTTCGGGCCGGTCCGACACTCCTGCCGGGTCGGACCCGTCAAAAAATGGGTTAACCCGACCCGCCATCCACTGGGCTTAGCGGGTCGGGCCCGTTTTCACTTAAAGGTGAATATCTTGAAGATCGCGCATCCGAACAATGCGCTGTGTGTGGCACTAGGACCCTTTAGATGAGTTGGTTCTATTTCAATACTCTATGTTAGTTTTGGACAACTTTGGAAAATGTTCAGGTTTGGAACGAGCATATTTCCAACCGGGCCCCTGGAACGAAAAAAGTCAATATCTATCAGACCGGGCGTCCGATTGACGCGTCGTCTGTTGCGTTGAGTTCCTTTTGAAGAGACAGAAATTCTGGATACATCAAATCTGGACTTCGTGGCAGTTGATGTATCGACCCCCCCCCCCTTTACTCGAGGAGCGTACCCTCCCAAGATCGAGTACGCTGTGTGCGAGAACCCTAGAGCTGGTTGTGACTACGACGACTACCGTGCTGGGATCCTCTGTGGATTCGAGGACGATGACGACTGTACTTGGATCCTATGTGGGTTCGGCAGTGAGGACGACTATACTTGGATCCTCTGTGGGTTCAGCAGCGAGGACGATTGTACTTGGATCCTGCGTGGGTTCGGCAGCGATGGTTACTATACTTGGATCCTATGTGGGTTCGGCAGCGACGACTTCTGTACTAGGATCCTGTGTGGGTTCGGCAGAGGAGATGATTCAGAGGCTACATCTAATCATCTCCACCCTTCTTCGTGAGTTGTATACCTGTGTGAGCTGAGTCTTGACTTGCAATCATTACCAACAGTGTGATTGACTTCTTTCCTGTGTGGACTGGGTTGTGCTTGGGCTCGAGAGTTGGAGTCGAACTAGAATTGATGAATTAGGTATATGTATGGTCATATACCTAAGTAGAGTCGGTTGATTCTTCGTGATTGTATCTTTCCTTTGTGGTTTATCCTTCGTGGATTCTGGGAGACCTTTAGGGGTCTCGGGGTCTCTACTGAGTATCGTATACTCACCCCCGCACGGGCTATGCCCGCACTACTTTGTGTTGGATGCAGACGACAGACAACACTGATCGAGGTAGAGGTTTGTGGAGCTGGACGGTACCCGGAGGTGGACCACTTGGTGGAACGTAAACGGGGCGGACGGCCGGACCCGAGGAGCTGAGGAGACCATCTGTACCCACCCTTCAGGTGGGATATCCGAAGGATGACTCAGTGGTTGTCACTTTACCTTACTGCTCTTGTACTTTCCTTTTAGTTGTACTGTACTTTTAGTTGGGTTTGTATACTGGCCCATTTACTTTTCATCACTTACTTTTGTACTCAGTTTTATATAGTGCTTACTTCACTTGCATACTCTGTTGTGTTTGTTTACTTTTATAAATGCAATGTCTTCCCTTTTACTGGGATTTACACCTTTGGTGCTAGTTGCCAGCCTCTGGCCTATGGAAGGCGGGATTGGGGTAGTCACGGCATGGGCCCCAAGGACGGGTCGTGACAAATTGGTATCAGAGGAGTCGGTTCTACCATGGAACTCAGGACTCTGATAATTTCTTCTCTATGAGGCAATAGTATTAAGATTATTGAGTGTAGTTGTTAGTCCAGGGAGTCCAGTGTTGGTGCAGCAGCCGACGTATCCATACACCAGGACCCTGATTTCTGTTTTCCGACTCAGTGCATGAAAACATTTATTGCATGTGTGTATCAAGAGTTTTCTTTGTGATTACTTTGTGTTAGCTCACCAGGTATACTATATTAACTGTGGTGCACCTATTGCTTTTTAGGATGGCCCCACAAAGGCAGCCAGCTAGGGTTTCGATCTACGTACGAGATGGAAGCCCACCGAGCGACGAGGCCTCGGTGCAGGGCCCCATTACAGCAGAGGCACCAACGGTACCACTACCTGCTGAGCCACCGATACTACCAGCCCCAGCAGTAGAGAGTGCACGCCACCTGAGTGTGTTGCACGAGTTTCAGGGACAGAGGTCGCCCATGTTCTGTGGAGAGATGGACCCTCAGGAAACTGAGGATTGGCTGGAGGCTATCATTAGAGTCTTCAAATTAGTAGGTACACCAGCTGACCTTATGGTGATCCTTACGCTGAGTCTCCTGCATGCAGCAGTAAGTAGATGGTGGAGCTTGATGCTCTAGGTGCACGAAGAGGCATCTCTACTTTGGATGGACTTCGAGAGTCTCTTCCACTCGGAGTTTGTTCTATCCACCCTCTGTGCGGTGCACAACCAGGAGTTACTACATCTGTGGCAGGGCAATATGACAGTAGCTCAGTACTCAGCGAGATTTACCGACCTCTCGTGCTACTCTAAAGGCATGGTATGATACCCATTCTTCTGGGATCGGACCTTTGAGCAGGTACTGAGGCATGAGATCAGGGCTTCAATGATCTCCCTCAGTATTCCGATGCAGGAAGGAGTGCTGGAGCGAGCCCTTCTTGTGGAGAGATTTCTTGCTAAGCCGATGCCAGCAGTGAGACCCACCGCAGGGAGACACGTAATGGAGTCTTCTGTAACCAGTAGTAGAAAGATGTCACAGAGGTCCAAGCGGACCAGGCCATCAGGTGGGAGACCTCAGGATACTGGTTTGGATGTGTAGGGCACACGAAGCAGTTCCAGCCATACAAGGGGCAGGCAGTGCTATGTATGCGGTGGGTAGGGCCACATGGCTCATGACTGCCCGACCTTCCATGAAGACGAGTAGCAGATAGTAGAGGTACCTCCCAGGCAGAGGCAGAGGTTCGACCGTGGAGGTCCGCAGGGAGCAAGCGGACGAGGCAGAGGAGCTGGCCGAGCAGCGGGTGGTGGACGATGCTTCGAGACTCTACCACCACCACCACCAGGAGGACCACCCCGACCACAGGGAGCTGGTAGACAGGGGCAGGCTCAACTCCAGGCAGTCGAGGCCTGTGACCATGGCGCACCTGAGATTATTTTAGGTACTATCTATGTCTACTCCACCCTTATTGAAGTTCTTATAGACACAGGATCAAGTCATTCTTTTATTTTCACTACCCTTATTCAGAGCTCAGAGATTCTGACGGAGTCGTTGGCTCGATCCTTACGGCTAGAGACTCCTATGGGAGCAGACTTGACAATTACACGTTGGTGCCGGTAGTGTGAGATTACTCTAGGAGGTGATAGCTTTAGTTGGGATCTTCTTGTAGCGGCGTCAAGGCCTTACGACATCATCTTGGGTATGAACCGGTTATCTATAGTTCATGATCAGATCGACTGTATTAGGTGAAAAGTGCGGTGTGTCCGCACAGATGGGAGCAGGTTCACCTTCACCGGTGAGAAGGGAGCCTTTGTAGCATAGTATGGACTTACACAGAGGAGAGGTCAGCCGATCACACATCAGTTGACTAGTCTCATCCTAGGAGTGGTTGATTTATGGAGTCCGAGTTTTCCTGTTGTGGTGGATCAGTATTCAGACGTTTTTCCTGAAGATGTTCCAGGACTACCTCCTCACAGAGAGGTATATTTCTATATTGACCTATACCCCAGGACATCACTGATATCTACTCCAACATATCGGATGGCTCCCGCCGAGCTTCGTGAGCTGCGGGTACAGCTGGAGGACTTACAGGGAAAGGGATTCATCTGACCCAGTGTTTCACCCTGGGCTTCTCCGATTTTATTCGCCAAGAAGGCGGATGAGAGCTTACGACTATGTGTCGACTACCATCGCCTGAATCAGGTGACTGTAAAGAACAAGTACCCACTCCCGAATATTGACTACCTCTTTGATCAGCTCAAGGGATCATGATGGTTCTCGAAGATAGTCCACAGGTCAGGCTATCATCATCTCAGAGTTCGAGACAAGGATTTGCAGAAGACGGCCTTCAGGTGTCGGTATGGTCACTATGAGTTCTTGGTTATGCCCTTTGGCGTAACCAACGCTCCAGCAGTGTTCATGAGTCTCATGAACAGGATCTTCTAGCCTTACCATGATCTTTTTGTCGTAGTCTTCATCGATGACATACTGATTTACTCGACTACTGAGGAGGAGCACGCCTACCACTTGCGGGTTATACTGGACACACTCTGAGAGCACCATCTTTATGGTAAGCTCTCGAAGTGCCAGTTCTGGATTCAAGAGTTTCACTTCTTGGGGCACGTCATCTTGGAGGCGGAAGTTGTTGTGGATCCTGTGAAGATCGAGACAGTACTTGTTTGGGAGCTACCCAGGAGCGTAACGGAGGTGCGGAGTTTCCTAGGTCTGGCTGGGTACTATCAGAGATTTGTGTCATAATTATCCAGAGTTGCAGCACCACTTTCAGCTTTGAAGAAGAAGGGGAAACCCTTCGTGCGGTCAGATAGATGTCAGCAGAGCTTTCAGGAGCTGAGACAGAGATTGACCAATGCACCCATCTTGAGGCTACCGAAGGAGGGCGTAGGGTATGTAGTTTATTGCGATGCATTAGGGACTAGACTCGGGTGTGTTCTGATGCAGTAGTGAGCAGTGATCACTTACAGTTCACGGAAGTTGAGGCAGTACGAGCAGAACTACGCTACCCATGACCTGGAGTTAGCAGCATTGGTCCTCGCCCTGAAGATGTGGCGGCACTATCTGATGGGCGAGCGCTTTACAGTCTACTCTGACCACCAGAGTCTCAAGTACATTTTCTCGCAGAAGGACCTGAACCTGAGATGGAGGCAATGGATCGAGTTCCTCCAGGATTATAACTTTGAGATAGTCTATACTTCGGGGAAGGGGAACGTAGTAGCTGATGCTCTCAGTAGGAGACCGGGCATACAGCTGCTAGGGGAGGCGACAGAGCAGTTATCCACTTTGGAGATATCCTTCATGGATAGAGATGGAGCATCCTTTCTACAGTCGCTCACAAAAAACTCCTCCACTACTTCAGCGGGTCAGAGAGGCACAGCATAGGGACGTTGACTGTGAGATGTGACATGCTCAGATTTCCACAGGGTAGGCGCCTGATGGATTTTCTGAAGGAGGAGAGCACGTCATCCTCTTCAGGGGACGTACCATGGTACCAGTTGCACTGTATGAGGAAGTGTTGATGGAGAACTAGGTACCAGCAGGCTTGGTACAACCCTTAGAGGTTCTGGAGTGGAAGTGGGATGGGATATCCATGGATTTCGTGATGAGGCTTCCACGTACTTCCAGAGGACACGACTCCATCTGGGTGATCGTCGACCGACTCACCAAGTCGGCCCACTTCCTGCCGATCAGAGAGCAGGTCTCAGTAGAGATCTTGGGACGCCTCTATGTTCAGGAGATTGTACGACTTCATGGTGTTCCATCATCTATCGTCTCTGATCGAGATGCTTGCTTTACTTCCCGGCTTTGGAAGGGGTTACAGGAGGCATTTGGGATGCAGCTATGCTTGAGCACCGCCTTCCATCCTTAGACGTATGGCCAGACATATAGGACCATTCAGACACTCGAGGACATGCTCCGTTCATGTGTCCTTGACTTTGGTCGTAGCTGGGAGGATCAACTACCCTTGGTGGAGTTTGCGTACAAAAACAACTACCACTCCACCATCGGGATGGCACCTTATGAGGCACTGTACGACCGACCTTGCAGATCACCTCTGTGCTAGACTGACCCTGGAGAGTCAGCACTTGTAGGACCAGAGATGGTTCAGGCTACGACGAAGAAGGTGCAGATCATCCAGGAGCAGATGTGGACTACACAGAGTAGACAGAAATCCTATGATGATAGGAGACGGAGACCACTGGAGTTTAAGGACGGTGACCGCGTTTTCTTACAGGTCTCATCTCGACGTGGATTACGGAGATTTGGTCGGGGCAGCAAGTTATCTCCACGCTTCATCGGACCATTCCAGGTCCTCAGCAAGGTAGGCGAGGTGGCTTACCGCCTGGCCCTTCCACCTCAGTTGCACCGGGTGCACGGCGTCTTCCACGTATCTCAGCTGAGGAGATACGTGCACGACCCATCACACATCATCGATCACGGGGAGTTGAACATCGATTATGGGGTGACATTCACGGAGTTTCCTGTGGAGATCAATGATCGATAGGAGTGGGTCCTATGTGGACGGTCGATTCCTCTGGTGCGCATTCGTTGGCATCACGGGAACCTCCAAGAGAGCACATGGGAGCAAGAGGCTCAGATGCGTGCTCAGTACCATCATTTTTTCCCCTAGTTTATGTTGTAGCTTTATGGGGATGTAAATACCTGAGGTGGGGGTAATTTAAAGAACCGTAAATTTCAAGGAAATTTTTTTCTTAAATTCTTTGGAATTTTACGAGTACTCAGTTTCTGACGGCACCTGATTCCGAGACCCGGTGTTCCTGAAATATTTTTCTGAAGTTTAGCTCAGGTACGTTCAGTGAACGAACGAGCGAGTTTTTATATCTTTTGAACTGGTGCTCGTAATTGAAATCTAAGGGCACCGATGAATTCGCAGCGCTGGTATTCTCTTAAGGGGACCTTTACCGCAGTTGCGTTTTATGCGGGTTGAAAGTTAATAATTGGGAATTTAGAATAAAATAAATAAAATTGGTAGTACACAATTTTATTTATATATATGGTAGTTATATCCTACAAAGGGGAGTTAAGGTTGGGACCCACAACCACCTAACTTCCATGTGTGGATATTTGTGAGGTGGGGCCCACACGATCCCCAGCCTTTCATCTTCCCTAAACTCCCTTAAACCCCCCTTTATTTAATTCTTGGACAACCCCCCTTATTTATGAGGATCCCTTCCTCATCCTATCTCCCTCTTAATTTTTTTCCAACACACCCTAATTAATAAATTCAACCTCTTCACTTAATTAAGTAAGTGATTTGATTTTTGAATTTTAAAATTGCTTGTGTTAATAAAATAATATCTTAGGCTTATTATTTTATTTTTCGGGGCAATCGTTGTGTTAAAGAGAGTAGGGAAGAGAGATTTTGAGAAGGGAGAAAGGTATTCCTCTCCTCAAAGAAGAACGGTGCTTTTCTCCAACTAAGAACACTCACCTTAAATGGAGAACGACTCGGCGAAGAACGCACCACGTTTCTTCAATCCTTTTCTTCTTCTGCATCAAGGGAGGAGACACCGACGTGGAGAACTCGCCAACGACGATGGTTCTTTCTCCGAAGTTGACGAAGCAACATCGCTTTCCGCGTCTACAAAGAACAAACCATATTCGAGGTAGGGGGATTATATACAATTTTAGTTGATTAAAATTGTACTTGTTCCTCGTTGTTTTCTCTAAAACGAATTTGGCCATGTGTTACCACCTAACGCAGAGGGTGCGGGCCGAACAAACACAGCCCGACGACCCTCCGTTGGAACTTGATATTTTTGGAATCAGAGACTGGAGGCGGAACACAGAAGAGGTCGGTGACGCAAGGTTCATCGTCGCACACGCAAATAAAAGTCGCGGCCAAGCGAGCCGCGGTAGAGGAAGCCAGCGTCGTCGCGCCGTTTGTGGAGAAGGAACCGCGGCCCACTTTGCGGGCCGCTTCCGCAAGAGAACCGGTCGGCCCGTCAACCGGACGGGCGGAGGAGAGCCGCTGCGCCAGGAGGGTGCCGCAACGAAAGAACTGTGGCCCGCCCATGCGGGCCGCTTGCGCCAATAAGGTCGGCCGATTAGGGAGGGCGGCGCTGCTTGGCGCCGCCGGTTCGGGCAGCCCCCCCCCCCCCAGACCGCTTGGCTAGCTGGCCGAGCAAGCTGGGTCGTGCCCAGTTGGGCCGAGCCGCGCATTTCTTCGGGCCGGTCCAACACCCCTGCTAGGTCGGACCCGTCAAAAACTGGGTTAACCCGACCCGCCATCCACTGGGCTTAACGGGCCGGTCCCGTTTTCACTTAAAGGTGAATATCTTGAAGACCGCGTGTCCGAACGATGCGTCGTCTGCGACACTGGGACCCTTTTGACGAGACGGTCCTTTTACGATACTCTAAGTGAGTTTTGGACAACTTTGGAAAATGGTCGGGTTTGGAACGAGCATATTTCCAACTGGGCCCCTAGAACAAAAAAATCTAATATCTCTCTGACCGGGCGTCCGATTGACGCGCTGTTTGTCGCGTTGAGTTTATTTTGACAAAACGGAACTTCAGGATACATCAACTCTGGACTTAGTTATAGTTGATGTATCGACCCCCCTTTACTCGAGGAGGGGACCCTCCCGGAATCGAGTACGCTGTGTGCGGGAACCCTAGAGCTGGTTGTGACTATGACGACTGTCGTGCTGGGATCCTCCATGGGTTCGACGACAATGACGACTGTACTTGGATCCTATGTGGGTTCGGCAGCAAGGATGACTGTACTTGGATCCTCCATGGGTTTGATAGTGATAACGAATGTACTTGGATCCTACATGGGTTCGGCAGTGATGGTTACTGTACTTGGATCCTACATGGGTTTGGCAGCAATGACTTCTGTACTTGGATCCTACATGGGTTCGGCAGAGGAGATGATTTAGAGGCTACATCTAATCATCTCCACCCTTCTTTGTGAGTAGTATACCTGTGTGAGCTGAGTCTTGACTTGCAATCATTACCAACGGTGTGATTGACTTCTTTCCTGTGTGGACTGGGTTGTGCTTGGGATCGAGAGTTGGAGCCAAACTAGAATTGATGACTTAGTTATATGTATGAGCATATACCTAAGTATAGTCGGTTTATTCTTCGTGATTTTATCTTTCCTTCGTGGATTCTGGGAGACCTTCGGGGGTCTCGGGGTCTCTACTGAGTATCGTATACTCACCCTTGCATAGGCTATGCCCGCACTACTTTTTGTTGGATGCAGACAACGGACAACACTGATCGAGGTAGAGGTTTGTGGAGCTGGACGGTACCCGGAGGTGGACCACTTGGTGGGATGTACACGGGGCAGACGGCCGGACCCAAGGAGCTAAGGAGATCATCTGTACCCACCCTTCAGGTGGGATATCCGAAGGACGACTCAGTGGTTGCTATGTTACCTTACTGCTATTGTACTTTCTTTTCAGTTGTATTGTACTTTCAGTTGGGTTTGTATACTGGCCCATTTACTTTTCAGCACTTACTTTTGAACTCAGTTTTACTTAGTGCTTACTTCACTTGCATACTCTGTTGTGTTTGTTTACTTTTATAAAGGCAATGCTTTCCCTTTTACCTGGGATTTATGCCTTTGGTGCTAGTCACCAGCCCCTGGCCTATGGAAGGCGGGCTTGGGGTAGTCACGGCATGGTCCTCGAGGAAGGGTCGTGACAATCTCTTCTTCTATCAAATGGGAAACGAAACCATCATTTGTGTGTAAGAAAAACTACCACCTCACGAACTGATGTAATTAGTTTTCCCTCATCGCCTCTCATAGATAGTTATAATGATGGATTTAATATATATATGATATTAATTACATAATTATCATTATATAAATATAATATATCATCTTTTTTATTACCTATCTATCCATTTAAAAATGATAAAAGTCATTCGTGTGTACGTTTGGATTACCACCTCCACAAAGCGATGTGATATGTTTTTCATCACCACATCACATGGACGATACATATAAGTTTATTTAAAGAGATAACATGATATTTATGATATAATATTTATTTAATGTTAAAATTATACTTGCGTTATTTATCTGATGTTTTTTTAAAATTTGAAACATTGATATGCGTACATACAACCAAATCTCTCCATGATTATATGTCACGAACCAACCCGGGTCGACCCTGAACCGGTCACTCGAGTTGTCCCGCGACATGGTCCAAGGGGTGTTCTCGATCCCCACGGGCTGGCAACCAGTGTCGGGCATCAAAATTAAACAGGTGGGAATGATTTGGCCCAAAATAAAATAAACTAAGCAGCAGAAAAATAAATAGAACAAAAGCAGATAAATAAAGAACAACCAACAACGCTACTAACCTGACTACGACCAAAACTCCACGTGACCCCGTGAGTCACTCTCCAATACCACAACCAACGTTGCTCAAGGAGAACAACTAAATCTGGAACCTACAACAGAATTGAAAACAAGAAAACACTATAGGTGTGAGTATTAAAACTCAGTAGGCTAGCTCGATAAATCTATTCCCAATACACTACCTTTAAAATAAAAGAAACATCATTTCAAGTTTGAACTACAATTTATAAAAGTAAGGTTTTCTACATGTTACTCAAAAACAAAGTACGAGTCATTACCCCTATCCATTTCTCAAAAACCCAAGTCATTATTTTAGTGAGACATTATCATTTTTTAAAGGGGAAGTGATGTTTGCATTTTCAATTTGCACAAAAAGTATAAAACACCTTTCTTTGAAAACAGTTTTCATAAACCACTTTAAAACCACACATCACTTTCTAGTAAAAACACTACACATGAAAACGCTACAGTAGTCACACAGTAATGGAAATGAAAAGAAAATATATACAAGTACCATATTCATCACAGCAAATAACTGAAAGCCAACAGACATGGGTGAACCTAGGAGATCAAGAATAAACCAGAAGACACCAATACATGAGAAATAATCCTCGTTGACATGTCACACACACGATGAAATCAAAACGCCCAATACGCTCGACCATCCTTTCTCAGGCAGGCCGAGGGAAAATCCCATAGTAATAAACCCAATATATCCACCTACTATGGGCCACTAGTCAGTACCATAACCTACTAGTGCAGCAATCATTCTTATAATATTCTCTCAATATGCCAGATTCCCATGTCTCAAGTTTTTGGAAAGGGGGTGAGCCTACTAATGCCAACCAATCATCCAATCGTATATATATATAAAGCACAACAGGCATCACCCTGAGCCACTCCAAGGGACAACCTCTTGCCTTTAAACTACTCAAGTACCTGGTAGCCTCTAAGCGCGGCCTCCCAAACAATCAATTGCAACCAATCTAGGAGAGTTATCCTAGGAGGGTTTCTATAAAAACATTTTCATCGTTTTCCATAAAGTGTCAAATGAGCATTAAATACATTTCACAATCACCACTTTAAAAAGAACCAAAATGCTTGTTCAAGCTTCAGAAGAAATCATTTATCATTAAAACCGGAACTATAATTGAAATTCTGTGAATTATGTTTAAAATCCAAACTGAAATTCTTTCACTACTGGGTGTCCGCTCATCATAAAAATATTTCAAGTGTAATGTATAAAATAAACGGCTCTTTTTACACCAAATAATCATTTAAAAATTTATTGTCTTATATTATCTCACTTTTATTAAAATCAATAAAATATTTAATCTGAATAAATAGTGTGTACAAATAGCAGGAAATAATGTAACTTAAATTTTAAAAAGCAATGCGATGGGAACCTACCTCGACTCACAGCTCGAACGTGACAACATGACCACATGACACGCCTCGCACAGGCGCACAAGCACGCACAAACCGATGATCGTGGTAACGTGGGGTTACCCCGCCAACGCATTGCAACCGCAAAGATAAATAAAATACACGAAAATAGACTTAAAAAAATCCAAACAAACAAACAACGCAAAATAACTAGATCGACATGTTTTGAAAATGTCACATAAAAACACGTATCAAAACACAACCAATCTCTATATTAGATTCCAATCACGACCTTTAGACACACCAACCACTTTAAAAACATCATACGTAACACATGATCAAAGTAATAAACCATTTGAATAATTTATAAAACATTTGAAAATGGTAAAACCAAGGTTCACATCAAAACATACCCAGTTTCACATAAGAAAACACTTTAAAATAAAACACACAACATCATCACACCAAAACATGTCTCGCACCTAACAACCAACCCATAAAACATTTTATAAAATAACGCACCCATTTGCACACACAAAACATCGTTGCTTTCCATTAAAAATTATATTCTTAACCCTTAAACATGTTCACCACCTTAAAAAAATATAATTCACACCTAATAAACAATTGATTAAACACTTCTATAAAATAACCAAAACAAAACCAATATGAAAAACACACCATTTTTAAAAGAAAATACAATTTCATCACGCACGCATGTTAAGACATTTGTAAGATGCATTTAGCACCTTCCAAACACTCTTAAACCCCATTTATTTGAAATATTACATCAAGGTACACAAAAAAATAGCAATTTCCTTTACCAGAAGTCTATTCTCAAACAATGAGCACCCAAACAACTTCAGAACATCTAACACACTGCACAATAAAAACAACAAACACATTTATAAAGCCACAATAGCATATTAAGAGCATCTAAATAAAATAAGCCACGGAAACAATTACAGATTGAGTGCAAATGAAACAAAACCTCGCTGGAAGGGAGGACAACACCCCGCAATGATCTGAAATCCCTAAAACCACAAGAAAACGAGTCACGCACCGACCATGGATTTAGGGTCTGGCCAAAATGAATAAAACCATAAAAATTAATAAAATAAACCCTACGGCTGGAGTGGGGAGGACACTGGAAAGGTAGGGGGGTCGGTTGTCCAAGTTGCGCGTGCCAAAAGGTGTGTCGGAGGGCCGCTCGTCGATGGAGGGGAGGCCGGAGGCTGGCTGCTGGCTCGGAAAAACTGGCATGAGGCAGGGGTGAGGGAGGTGGTGTGTGAGCGGGAGCCGGAGGCAGAGGGCTGTTTCACGATAGGGAGAGGCGGACGGAGTGGGAGAGGGCTGGCGTAGGACGCGGGAAGCGACGAGCACTGGAGGCAGCACAGGGAGCCGGGGTGCGGGGTTGACGGCGTTGGCTGGGCTTGGGGTGAAGCGGGAGGCCAGGCAGCGCGGCAGTGGCAAGGGAGGGCCGACGAGGGCCTGCAGGGTGTCGCGCGGACGGCGCACAGGACGGGGGAAGGGAGCGCCGGCTGGTTGTTGGGTGCCGAATAACAGCAGGCGAAGGAGGCGGGTTGTGGGGTAAGGGGAGCGCCCAGCGCAGGGGGTGAAGGGGAAGGGCGACGGGATTTGGGGTACTAGGGTTTGGGTTCCTTTTTTTCTTCTTATAATAATAATATTATTACAATATTAATAATAATAATAAACATAATAACAATAATAATAATACTATAATAATATTAATAATATTAATAATAATAGTAGTAGCACAAAAATAAAAATAATAAATAAAACGAAATGAAGATTAATAAAAATAAAAAAATGTTAACTACACCATATTATCAAAAATAATAAAAATAATAAAGAAGGGGAAAAATGCCCGACACCTGGGCCGACTGCGCGACGACTGCCAACCGCACGGCTGCCGCGTACGAATCTGAAACCCAGTAAAGGCGTTAAAGGACAAAAATTTTTAATCTGGGGATCAGCCTAGACCTCAACATGAATGCTCAGAACCAAGAAATAATAAAAATAAAGCAAATATAAAGGGCGGTTGTGACAATTCTCCTCACCACAGACACTTTTTGCCCCCAGAAAGTCACCCAGCCAAACGATGGACCAAACAAGAATTCATACCCAAATAAAACTAGAAGAAACCACAACATAAGAGAATGGGAGAACACGAGAGGGTTATCCCCACCACAAGAACTCAACTAGAGCGGAAATTTAACACCTAAACATACCACCTTGAGAAGGGGGGGCGACACAGGAACTCCCAACCGATCCAGACTAACCTCCATACCACGAGCGAAACAACACCTCCGCCAAACTTGGAGCTCTCGACTCAGACCAAAAAAAGGCACGAACACTGGAGAAAAACTCCAAGTAGAACTTAACCCAAGTGGTAAACCCAAGCATAACCGCAAACCTGGACTCCTCCGCAGGCACTTATATCTCCAAACAAACACCGCTAATCCAAGATTAACTCACACAAGGTCCAAACATACTTTTAAGAAAACGCACGATCCGGAACACCATAATCAGACAAACAAGACTGTTTGGATTACAAATGAACACGTTCATCCCACCCTCATGATGACACAATGAACCCACAATAATTCCAAAACTTTAACAGCGGAAGGATGAGAATGGAAGGACTCTAAATGTTTCGTTGCCAACACGGAACACAAAACCTGAACTGAGGCCTCACACCCCCGACAACTCCTGACTGCGTGCGAGCTTCACCCCCAAGACCTATGATTGGGGCTCTGATGGATGAAGCATCTTCTGCCTCACAATCAGGCACTGAGATCTTCTGGTCATAGTGTTTTCCTCAAGCAACGCTCCCTGCAAAGCTTCTCTAGATGATCCAGACACCTGCAATGACGACACGTCTTCGCAGGGGTGTGACATGACTGCTTGTATGCCCTAAACGTCCATACTGATGATACACCATTAGACGGTCCGAAGAACTAGAAGTTAGAGCCACTGTAGAGAACCCTTTAGAAACAAATTCACCTGACACACTCTGCTCGTCAGATGGGGGACCTTCACGAGCAACTGGATACGGTGGATTGCCAACCATTTGTGCTCCGGAGACCAACTTAACTAAGAACACCCCATGCACCAAATTCTCAAAAGTGATGCTCCCAAAAAGGGAGGACTCGCACCTTGATCTCTGGACGAAGACCCCTAATGAAGGGAGAAGTCTTCATCCAGTCATGCGACACTACCTCCGGAGAAAGACACAAGTTCCTTGAAATTGTCAACACATGCCTTCACCGTCTGTTGGCCCTATTTAATATACGTGAGCTCTTCCCTTTTTCTTCATCTTCACCTCTTCAGGTATAAACCATAGAATGAAGAGGGATTTAAAAACATCCCACGTCATCTCAACTTGTAGTGATGGCGGGGCGAACAACTCTCATTTTTCCAGAGTCGGACCTTCAAACAGACCCAAAACAGCACGCACTCTAACAAATTTGGGAGTTCCCAATACCCTGAAGATGCGCTCAACCTCTTCAAGCCACTCCACTGTCTCTAACAGACTCAAATCACCATGAAGGACAGACAATGTCCAAGAAAGACCAAAAACTAGGTATGACTCATCAAAACTCTAGGGACCTTTCTAGGCTGCATTTCTGAACAACATACAAAACACCAATCTGAAACCGATATCATTCAAAGAAACATCAAAGAAAGCGCCTTCATCTAAAACAACCAGCTAAAAAGAAACAAGAAAATGAAAACACAAACCAAAATTCATTTTTCAAAACCCCCTCTTTTTTTTATTTTCAAAACCACATTCTTTTAAGGCCATTTTCCAAATACTAAATCCACTTTTCAAACCAAATCACTTTCCAAAACCATTTTCCTCTTTAAAATCCAATTTAGAAAACAAGGTCAAGCCTTTAATTTAAAACACACCCAGGTAATCCCATGAACCATTGAACATGTCTTTATCCACTTTCATTCATACACACCAACACGCAATTTCCACGCATCCTCTCACATGTGCAAACATTCATAAGGAGTACCTGAGGTTTCACCCCAAACCATTCTCAACCAATTTCCAAGAAAACACCAGTTTTCCAAACCAAAAGATTTCAGTTTTAAAACCCATTTCAAAAATTTAAAGCCATATAAAAGAAATCAGTACCATTTTCAAAAACCCTTTTTCATTTCCAAAAATGCACTTACACCAACCATAATGAAAATGACACTCAAATTGCATCAAACTACCGGAGTGAGGGACTAGCGGTCACACTTAACCTGGCGACATGGTGGTGGTACATTCCCCAAGTAAGCATCAACAACTAGGAGGAATTCAAACTGTGTACCCAGACTCCACATGGGTCACTACTCCATGTGAGATCATGATGTAACATCTGTTTACCTCCATTGTCATCCCTCAATACAAAACAAACTAGAACGAAACAAAGACTCAATTCTCGGACTATCCCAGGCGACTCGAGGTGCAGAACGAGTGAGGGTTCATGACGTCCTTCTCGTACCTACCACTCTAGTCCCGACAATCCTAATCTCCATCTACCAGACACCCCAAATAACAAGAACCTCCTCTGATACCATTTTGTCATGAACCAACCTGGGTCAACCCTGAACCGGTCACCTGAGTCGTCCCACGACATGGCCTGAGGGGCGTTCCTGATCCACACGGGCTGGAAACCAGTGTCGGGAATCAAAATTAAATAGGTGGGAATGATTTGGCCCAAAAGAAAATAAACTAATTAGTGGAAAAATAAATAGAACAAAAGTAGATAAATAAATAAAAACCAACAATGCTACTAACCTGACTACGAGTAAAACTCCACGTGACCCCGTGGGTCACTCTCCAATACCACAACCAACATCGCTCAAGGCGAACAACTAAAGCTATAACCTACAATATAACTAAAAAAAAGAAAACAATATAGGCGTGAGTATTAAAACTGAGTAGGCTAGTCCGATAAATCTATTCCCAATGCACTACCTTTAAAATAAAAGAAACACTATTTCAAGTTTGAACTACAATTTATAAAAGTAAGGTTTTCTACATGTTACTCAAAAACAAAGTACGAGTCATTTCCCCTATCCATTTCTCAAAAACCCAAGTCATTCTTTTAGTGAGACATTAGCATTTTTCAAAGGGGAAGTGATGTTTACATTTTCAATTTGCACAAAAAGTATAAAACACCTTTCTTTGAAAACAATTTTCATAAACCAATTTAAAACCACACATCACTTTCTAGTAAAAACACAACACATGAAAACACTACAGTAGTCACACAGTAAGGGCAATGAAAAGAAAATATATACAAGTACCATATTCATCACAGCAAGTAACTGAAAGCCAAAAGACATGGGTGAACCTAGGAGATCAAGAATAAACCAGAAGACACCAATACATGAGAAATCATCCTCGTTGACATGTCACACACACGATGAAATAAAAACACCCAATACACTCGACCATCCTTTCTCAGGTAGGCCAAGGGCAAATCCCATAGTAATAAACCCAATATATCCACCTACTATGGGCCACTAGTCAGTACCATAACATACCAGTACAACAATCATTCTTAGAATATTCTCTCAATATGCTAGATTCTCATGTCTCAAGTGTTTGGAAAGGGGGTGAGCCAACCGATGCCAACCGATCATCCAATAATATATATATATATAAATCATAATATGAATCATGTCGAGCAACTCCAAGGGACAACCTCTTTCCTTTAAACTACTCAAGTACCCGGGAGCCTCTAAGCACGGCCTCCCAAACAATCAATTGCAACCAAGGCAGGAGAGTTATCCTAGGAGGGGTTTTATCAAACATTTTCATCGTTTTCCATAAAGTGCCAAACGGGCATTAAATACATTTCACAATCACTACTTTAAAAAGAACCAAAATGCTTGTTCAAGCTTCATAAGAAATCATTTATCATTAAAACCAGAACTATAATTGAAATTCCGTGAATTATGTTTAAAAGCCAAACTAGAATTCTTTCACTACTGGGTTTCCGCTCATCATGAAAATATTTCAAGTGTCCTGTATAAAATAAATGGCTCTTTTTACACCAAATAATCATTTAAAATTTATAGTCTTATATTATCTCAGATTTATTAAAATTAATAAAATATTTAATCTGAACAAATAGTGTGCAAAAACATCAGGAAATAATGTAACTTAAATTTTAAAAAGCAGTGCAATGGGAACCTACCTCGACTCGCAGCTCGAACGTGACAACGCGACCATGTGACATGCCTCGCACAGGCACACAAGCACGCACAAACCGATGATCGCGGTAACGAGGGGTTACCCTGCCAATGCGTTGCAACCGAAAAGATAAATAAAATACATGAACACGGACTTAAAACAATCCAAACTAACAAACAACACAAAATAACTAGCTAGACATGTTTTGAAAATGTCACATCAAAACACGTATCAAAACACAACCAATATCTATATTAGAATCCAATCACGACCTTTAGACACATCAACCACTTTACAAACATCATACTCACCACATGATTAAAGTAATAAACCATTTGAATAATTTATAAAACATCCGAGAATGGTGAATTATATTTTTTTTAGGTGGTGTGTGAGCGGGAGCCGGCGGCGGAGGGCCGGTTCACGGTAGGGAGAGGCGGCCGGAGTGGGAGAGGGCTGGCGCAGGACGCGGGACGCAGGAAGCGGCGAGTGCCGGAGGTGGCACGGGGAGTCGGGGTGCGGGGTAGATGGCGCTGGTCGGGCCTGGGGGTGAAGCAGGAGGCTGGGCAGCGCGGCAGCGGCGAGGGAGGGCCGACGAGGGCCTGCGGGGTGTCGTGCGGACGGTGCGCACGACGAGCAAAGGTAGCGTCGGCTGGTCGCTGGGTTCCGAATCGCGGCAGGCGAAGGAGGCGGGTTGCGGGGTAAGGGGAGCACCGTAGCGCGGGGGGTGAAGAGAAAGGGTGACGGGATTTGGGGTACTAGGGTTTGGGTTCCTTTTTTCTTCTTCTTATAATATTATTATTATTACAATATTAATAGTAATAATAAACATAATAACAATATTAATAATACTATAAAAATATTAATAATATTGATAATAATAATAGTAGCACAAGAATAAAAATAATAAATACAACGAAATGAAGATTAATAAAAATAAAAAAAAATGTTAATTACACCATATTATTAAAAATAATAAAAATAATAAAGAAGGGGAAAAATGCCTGACACCTGGGCCGACTGCACGGCGACCACCAACCGCGCACGGGTCCGAAACTCAGTAAAGGCGTTAAACGACAACAAATTTTAATCCAGGGCTCAGCCTGGACCTCGACGCGAATGCTCGGAACCAAGAAATAATAAAAATAAAATAAATAGAAAGGGTGGTTGTGACATTATAACATAATTAATTTTTCCTAACCATATTTCATGGTTGGTAATAAATGTATAATTAATGTATAAAAATGATAATTAGTACATGATTAATATTTTGGATATTATTTAATAATTACCACTTTGACCATGGTGAACATACCAAAGTTGTTTTGAAATTATGAACCAAACTTCCTCAAAACACCCGACATGGACTTAACCAATTAAGTAATTAAATATGTCATTAAAATAAATAAAATAACTAGTTTAATGATAAATGGTTAAAGATGTAAAAGTTTATTTATAAATTAAATAAGTGATAAAATTTTATTATATAATATATAAAGAACACACATGACAAGTCAGACTCAAGGTAAGGGAGACTTTACCTTAAAAAACCTAGTTTTAATTGTTTTAAAGATTTGTTATCTAAATATTTTTCTTCTATTTCCAAATTATTTAAATTATTTTATGGATTAATTTAAATAGAAATAAATTAATTATAAATGATATTTTATTTATCTTTTTATTTTATTTCAAAAGTTTTAAAAAATAAATTTTTATGTATTTTATACAGAACGTTTTTATTACTTTACAAAAGGAAAAATGAATATTATATTTTAACACATAAAGTGTCAATAAAATTTTCCACCACCATAACTATTATTTTATATTTGTATTCTTTTATAATATTCCATGTTTTCTTTAAATAAAATTCCTCATACCCTTTATTTTGTGAATTTTAGTTTTAATATTTGGTTTTTAAAGAAAATGGATACATCAATATCTGAAAACGTTTCACTTATTAGTTTAAATGAATATTTGTATGATTTTTATGATGAATATTTAATATTTTATGTGTTTCATGCATTTTATGGTCATTTTAAATTATTTATGATGATGTGTGAGCCTGATATATCTCTCCAATGCATTTCGTAAAGATCATGTTCTCTAGAGAATTATATAAAAAGTTGACCATATAGGTTATTCCACTTATAAGGGTTCTATGAAGACGATGTCCCAAGGAACCTATATTAATTTTCTATGATTTATAATGGGTTTTCATTGAAATCGTTTTATTTAAAAAGTTATGTTAATGATATTTTTTTAAAGGAATGATTACTCCCTTTCAGGGTAAAAAGGTATGTTTTTAATAAAATGTTTTTCAGTTATTCTCGTGTTTTCTAAGAAACCCTCATGGTTATGATTTTTCCTTTATTATTTGTTATATAGTGTTTTATGAAAAACTTTAGGTATTAAATCTGATTTCATATGTAAGTAAATGATTATTTGATTTTAAATTTTATTATGTTAAGGACAAACTATATTTTATAATCTCATGGTTTTGAAAAGGACTAGAAGGTTTTTTTATATTTATATGTACCTTAATGAGATTTTTATTCTCATCCCTCATTTTTTAATGTTTTTCAGAGGGTTTATGGATGATTAGGAATAATAATGGACTTAAGTTTAAAATCATGAAGATTTTTCATGAAAGGAAAACATGTTTCGTTTTAAAAGTTTTGTATTTTGGAAAAAAGGATACTAGGGGGAAGTGTCCAACTTGTAATGTGTGTTATTATTACATAAGAGTTATGAACTAATTATCTAAAACTATAAACCTAAAAATATATTTTAGAATGAAATAAAAATAATTATTTTTTAAAAATTAAATTGTGTATTGAATAAGGATCGAGTCCATATAATTTGTTCACAAGAAGAAATATAAAATCCCTTATTTCCAAGTGTCTCTTTAAGAGAAGATTTAATTATTAATTGTAAGTTTTATCCTCTCCATAATAATTATTCATTATATTCTTTATCTACCTATTATTCAATATAATTTATCACTTCAATAACATGATTTTGAAATCATTATAATTTTTTAAATGAGATGTTATTATTATAAAATAACATGTTTTTACTCATTAATTATTAAAATATGATCTTATTTTGGTTGATTTTACCACTTATATGAATGATGTTATAAAATTTTTATCATGGATGATTAATAAAACATAAATAATGATAATATTTTATAATAATGATACATTAAAGTTTTTATTATTGTCTTAGACCAGCACCTCCTTATTTTAATGATCCCAAATTATGTTTATAATGTAATTAATGAATTTCATGTTCTTTGTTAGTCAAATATTTTTTATGGACAAACTTGAAAAATTGGATAAGTTTTTAACTTACTGTGTGTACGTACCACATAAAAAATTTTTGACTAATTATGAAGTTAAACTGACTGTGTGGTACTAATCGTATAAAAAAATTACCTAATGTGTGACAAATATTTCTATCTTGTACTGACCATACGTTGAAACTTAAGTGACCACATGTGTACTGAAACTTCCATATGTTTAAATCAATGTGATTGTACTAAGTAAAATATGTACCACATGAAGAAATATAGTTACCATGAAAAGGAAATAAAAATCTCTCCAAGTAATGTATTGACTGCATGTGTTACTGTAGTTATCGCATGAAGAAAAGTACTTACTGCATGAAGAAAAGTACTTACCACGTGAAGAGATGCACCTTTCATGAGAAGAAAATTACATTCCACGTGAAGATATATACCTAACATGAGAAGAAAAGTACCCACCACATAAATATATGTACCTACCATGATAAGAAAAGTACCTTCCACATAAAGGAATGAAGTGAACATGCTTAGTTACTGTGCCAACCAACCATGCCTAGTAACCAAGGAATAAAGTAATTGTGCCTAAGTGAAGACAACCTACCATGTCTAACATAATTAGTAGAGCTTTTTCAAATCTCCAAAGGATATTTTTTAGTGCATTAATTTTTAAATTAGTGTTATTAAGGATGAAATGAATGTTCTCCAATAACTAATTTAAGATGAAGATATATTTAAAAATAAAAACCTCTTATGGGAAAAGAAATAATGATATACAGATAAAAATAGTGGAATATACACATGTGCTTATTATACATAAAGAATTAATTTAGAAAACCTTGGGATACTTTGTTTTACTATACTTTTTGTAAAAATGTTCTTGAGTCCTTTCAAAGAAATATTAAAGGACTTCTAAACAACTGGAGCTGATTAGGTAAAGCTTCTTTGAATTTTCACATTCTTTATTATTTTTATTTTTCCATTTCAAATTAAATTTCAAGTTGTTTTATTACTCTATTTATCTATAAAAATAGACTCATACATTATACTAGATATTTATAAACACTCAGTTTTATTCTTTTATATCTTTAATCCCATGAATAACTGTAGAAGTGGTTGTGTGTGACCTAGACTCCTTTTATCCCATAAAGAAATGTAGAAGATGATTTTGTGTATCTTAGATTTTCTGAGTATATTTGTTTATAAAACCTGATCTATGTTATGTATTAGTTTATTTTATAATAAACTTATTGGAATCATGTGATTTACAAGTGGAGGGGATTAGGAATTGGTTTGATACTGAACCCCTTGTTTAATCCCACTCTGTTTTTATGTATTTTGTTTTAATGTTTTTTCAAAACATATGTGTATATATTTTTTAAACTATATAAAAAACCTTATTCTGATAGTTAACATAAATTTTTGTTTTATATACTATTTTTGATTCAGGTAAATTAGTTTCAAAAGTTGAATTATATTGAAAATTATTTTAACAGACTGTGTTCAATATTTTCAGAAGCTATTTGAAATATCAAATTATATAACCCTACTATTTTTGTTAATTGGGTGTATTTTATAAATTTGGATATTTATGTTTAAAAACATTTTTAATGGTATTTTTTATTAGGAAATCAATCCCCCCCCCTTCTTCAGTTGTCCACTAGGACCAACATTTAGAACCAAAAAAATTTAAAAATTCTTTTTACTATGATCAAGTTTTACCAAATGATCTTAAAATTTATGTTTTATCTAAATATATATATTTATGGATAATATTATACAAGAAAGAACTAACACTTATCATCCTCCTTATTTTAATGGAACTAATTATGATAAATGGAAGATCAAGATGAAAATCCATATTGAGAGCATGAACTTTGATATTTGGACTGTTATTGAGGAAAAATATAAAATACCCAAAGATGTTAGAGATTAATGGAGTGATTCTACTAATGCTGATTATTATTAAAACCATAGAGAAATGAATAAATTATGTTTTTATTTAGTAAAATATGAATTTAATAGAATATATTATTGTTCTACTACTTTATAAATTTGGTATAATTTTGATATATCTCATGAGGGAACCTCAAATGTTAAAGAGTTTCTTTTGAATACTTAAACCATTAATTGTGATACCTTTAAAAAAAAGCTTGATGTATTCATTTTTGATACATATCTCAGGTTCAATGAAATTTTCAACACTATACATGCACTTGGGAAACAAATTTCATATAAAAAATAAGTGATGTGACCTCTAATATGTCAATATAATGAGTGGATGGGAACCTCCATTTCTACCGGATAATCCCGCAACATCAATAATTTTCTAGTAAAAGATCTTTTTATAAAGATTATGATGTATGAGTAATTTCAAGTAAATAAGGATAAAATTGATTTCATTAGGAAAATTATAAATAGGGAATTTCTATAATTTTATTCAAAGAGATGGGTGAAAATCTTACCATTACAAAATTAGGGAAACTTTTATGATTACAAAAGTTCTTATCTAGTAGATCATGGTCATTTTCAGTTTCAAAGTCCTTTAAAAGAGATGACTATGAATTGATCACCCAGAAGACCAACCTCTTTAGAAATATGTGGAAAGTGCAGGTTGTTAGCTAAGTTCATACAACATTTTATTTTTCCAAGGAAAATATATTTTACTATTATGAGGAATCAAGATATGTTCTTCATTTTTTTAATGAAAAATGTAATTCAGATCCACATGGAAAGTTCTGTGATGAGAAACTTATATGAGTTGTGTAATCATTATTCAAATTTTAGTTCCCTACCTTAACTGAAACTCATATTTTCCTTATTGGAATATAAAGTCTTAATACATAAGGGGGAGTAAAATATAATATCTTCATATGGACTGTGCTTAACTCAAAGTATTTTTAGGTACATGATAATGAATTGGAAGCCTTGTAAGAAGGAATGGGTGGATGTTCTAAAAAATATTTATGAGATGTTTGACCCTATCAAATATCTTGTTCAACCATGGGATCTAGTGGATCCAGGTCCTAAACCAGGTAAAGTTATTCTGTATTCTGATGATGAAGTGGCTATTGGTGTGAAATAAGTGGAAGTTGAGTAATTTTAAGAAAAATAAAAATAAGAATATGAGATTGTTAATCTTAATGAGGAATCCATGTAATCTCATTATGATGATAGGGGAACCTCTCCTATTATATATTTTAGACCACCTAACTCACCTATACCCTTAACATCTCATTAGGAAGAGATAAAATATGAAGATCTTATTGATACTAAGGTATTTTTCAATGGTTATAAGCCTAAATGGGATGAGTCTGGTGACTTTGAATAAGATAAAAATAGATTATATAGATCTTCTATGATAATAAGTACTCATACAAAGTCTATATAATATGCATCTACTAAGGGTTAGAAGTGCTTATGATATTTTTTGGTAGCCCTAGACTATCTAGAGTCTGATGTGATGATGATAATGGGGTCAGTCCAACTAGAAATGGTGGACGATCCATTTCTTCTACATAAAGGGTGCTAGAAGGATCTATAATAGATGATATTGATTTTCAAAATAGACTCAGGATATCTCATTTGAGACCCTTAGTTGACTAAATTCTAAAGTAAATTTTTTTCCCTACTCCCACTAAGGCTGGAGAGAAAGTTAATCATTGTACTAATCATACTGAGGATATTAAAGATGATGAGATTTCTACTCATGAAGAATAAGTTAATAGTGGAGATCAAGTTCAGTATGAAATAGATAGATCAATAGAGGATGTAGCTGAGTTATATAGAAAGAATCAGGCTTATGATCCATTTAATTTTATACCTATCTAAATCCCTTGTACATCTTATATCACAAAGTATGATTTTTAAGAGTTTAAATCAAATTTGATTGGTGTATTCAAATATTTTTTTCTTAGTTTTGGGAATTATTTGGATATAATGTGAGTGAAAGATATATCCTAGGATATTATTTTAGTAATTTCTCATCTTCATCCCAAATTTCATCTCAATATGGATTTAATGATAAATGTGACTGAGGATTTTAAAGCACATATAAGTGATTTGTAGGAATATTTATCTGATATGATGTTTAATATAGACTATAAGTATCTAAGTTCAGTGTTTCAAGCTTCTACATCTGCTCCTCCTCCTCCTGATCATTCTGTATAACCATAAATTGATGAAGTAAGAATTAGATACTTGATCAAAGAAGAGTTAAAAGTTATGTTTGATGATTTTAAATAGAAAAGTGAAGTGGTTTATATATTTTTCAAACGAACACTGCTAAAATGTTGGAACTAGCCTTGAATGATATCAAAAGGCTGGGAAAGATAGATAAAAATCAAGAAGGGCGTTGATTTCTACCTAATATAGATCTTTACTCAATCAAATTTGATGTGTATGTTCATAACTCCTATTTTTGATCTTAATATGTCACCTTTAACCCAGGCTTTTAAGTCTCAAGTTGAAAAGCTCAAGGTGATTACCCCAGTGTTTAAAGACTTTATGGAAAATTGGGAGGGATTTCTTCATGCTTCATATAATGGATCTTGGGTAGTGATTAATTTTACCAAGGTAATGGAACCCTACATTTAAACTACTAATACAACTGTACTAGATCGTCTAGTTATTCCTATGTCCTTAGCTCATTCCACTAACTCCTCCACCCTAAATCCCTTTGGCATGTCTCATATATAGGAACTTCAGCATTTGAGACCTATTTCTAGATGTATATTCATTGTTGATGCATCTTCCACCTCTACCCAAGAGACTACATCTTATGTCCCATCTTCTAATTCTAAAGGAAAATATTATATCCTTCCTTCAGATATAATGGGAGTTCCAGATTCATATTCTAAGTATAATTTCTGATAGAGGATACTTGTAACTATTTTTGTATTGTCTTTTGAAATATTAATTAAATAATACTCTTTATTCTCACTTATTTTATTATTTTTCCTATTTTCATTTTATTATATGATCCACATTTTTATAATCCCAAAAGGGGGAGTAATAATAGGGAAATAAATTATAAACACCTTTATTATGATTGAAATTGATAAAACCTTTGATATACTAAATTCAATTCATATATTTATTATTTATTTGATTACTCATATTTATAAGGATTTATTATCACAAAAAATGGGGATATTGTTATATTATACTAGCACCTCCTTATTTTAATGATCTAAAATCAGATTTATAATGCTATTAATGAATTTCATGTTTTATGTTAGTCGAATGGTTTTATGGTTAAACTTCTAAAAATGGATAAGTCAGGGACTTATCATTCATACCTACCACATGAAAAAATTCTACTAATTGTGAAGTTCAATTTACCACGTGGTACTAACTTTATGAAAAAACTACCTACTATGCACCAATTCTACCTATCTAAAACTGACTTTGTATTGAAGTTCAAGTGAATGCATGTGTATTTAACCTATTGTATATTGAACTCAAAGTGACAGTATGAAGGAAACTAAGTACCACATGAAGAAATATTGTTATCATGTAAAGGTAATTAAACTTTATCAAAGTAATGTACTAATCATATGTGTTATTTTATCTATTTAATGAATAAAAGTACTTACCACATGAAGGGATGTACCTATTGTGAGAAGAAAATTACCTATTTCATGAAGATATGTACCTACCATGGAAGAAAAGTACTTACCATAGTAACATATATACCTACTATGAGAAGAAAATTACCTACCACATGAATAAATTAATTGAACATTCCTAGTTGTCGTGCCAAGTTTTCGTGCCAACCTGCCATGCCTAATAACCATGGAAAAAAGTGATTGTGCCTAAGTGAAGACAACATTACATGTATAAATTAAAAGGTGGAGATTTTTCAAATCTCCGATAGATATTTTTCATGGAATTAATTGTAGATCCAATGTAATTAAGGTTCAAATGAATGTTTTATAATGACTACTTTGAGAAGAAGTTATCTTTAAGAAGAAAAACCACTTGTTGAAAAAGAAAGGATGATATGTAGAGAATAATAGAGAAACATACATGTGCACCTATTATGCATATAGAATTTGTTTATAACACATTATGATACTCTATTTCCAAAAATTTATCTAAAAACATGGTTGAACCATTTCAAATAAAAATTCAAGGACTCATAAATAAGAAAATTTGACCACACTTATCTTCATCAAATTTTCACTTTATTTTTTATTTGGATCTTTGTATTTTGACTTAACTTTCAAGATATTATTTGTTTTACTTTGTTTATCTATTAATATAGACTCCTGAAATATATTAGAGAGTACTACACACTATCTTTTATTCTTCTACATCTTTAATCCCATGAATAACTATAGAAGAGGTCATGTGTGACTTGGACTCCTTTTATCCCATTAAGAACCATGGAAGAGGATTTTATATTACTTAGAATATATGAGAAGAGTTATTTTTGAAATCTAATCTAGGTTGTGGATCTGTTTATTTTATAATAAATTGCTTGGAAAAAAATTATTTCCAAGTGGAGGGTATTATGTTTTTCCTTGATGTTAAACCCCTTGTTCAATTCCACTGTGTTTTTATCTGTTTTACTTTACTCTATATTTAAAACTTATCTATATCTGTTTTCTAAACTATATAAAAAAACCTTAATATGATATTTAAAATTAATTTGTGTTCTATATATTTTTTTGATTAAAGTAAATTAGTTTAAACAGTTAAAGTTTATTCAAAATTATTTTAATCGAGATGTGATCAAGCTTTTGAGAAGCCACTTGAATGATCAAATTATATATCTCTACTATTTTAGTTAACTGAGTGTGTTTTATAAATGAGGGGATTCATGTTTTAAATCATTTTTAATGAAATTTTTTATTAGGAATTAAATTCACCCTCACCCTTTAGATTTTCACTAGGACCAATAGTTTTATAAATATTTAATGGTAACATGAAAAGGTATATTCACCAATAAATTCAATTATTTTTTTAATTCAATAATCACTAAAAATGATATTTTTATGTGTTCCTTGTGAACTATCACCATAACATCCATGAAATTACCATGAGACTCCATAACTATATCAAAAACATATATTAAATATTCATAAAAATTCTATATATGATAAACCCATGATCAAGGTTCAAGAACTAGAACTGTTAAGCTGAAGCATGTGTAAAGAAATAAAAAATTAATAAATGAATATTACTTTTAACAATAAAAAATTAATATGTGGGTAATAAGGAATTATAAATGAATATAATTAAGTAAAATAAATATGAATAAGGTTCTTATATATATGAATAATAAACATAAATTTATTATATAGGAATTCAAATCATGTATGACCAAGAAGATATTTGAGGTAAGGGTTTCTTTCCTGATCTCACTTTGAAATCAAGATTATCTAAGTCCAAATTCCCATTGGGTTTTATTGTGTATTATTTATCTCTAAAACCCCATTTATTGAATTCTCATCTTTTTATTTCTAGGTTTTACATGTATCTTACCATTTTACCCCCTTTGGTTTACATTTGAAATGAAATTATGTTTGTAAGTGAAGCCAACATCATATATTTTTTTTGGATGATAATATTTCTTCTCCATGTCCATATTTTCCATATTGTTTTGAAAATTTCCTTATCTATAATTTTATTATTTCTCAAGGTCTTTTTATATTGATTTTTAATTTTTTATAATTTTTAACATGGTTACTTTCTCTCACCATTTTCTTTGGTTTTCATTACAAATGTTTCTTTATAATTTTTCATCACTCTTAAAATTAGTTTTTAATTATGTTCCCAATAATTTTTAACCATGGATTTATAAATAATTTTTCTTTTTTAAAATTTATCAAAATATATATATATGATATTTGTTCTTGTTTTCAAATAAATTTTCTAATTATCTTTTTCAGGCCCATAAGGGACTTAGGTGAGTGATACCCTGGGGGTGAATCAGGGTATATAATATTTTTACAACTAAACACTTTTACATAATTATCTCATACCCCTAGATTATATTGAACTTTTAAATATAAGGGTAACTTCTTTTTTCTATTTTCCTTATGATTCGATCAAATTACTATTTCACTCAATATGTCCCTTTACCAAGTATTATCAATTACCACTTTACTATACTTATCGGTTTGTTCCATATAGAATATAAAGGACAAAAAAACATATGAAACATAATATTTTTATTTGGTTTACCTACATTAGTAAAATATTCAATAACTTTATTCACCCCCCTCTCAGGGTATCTCTCACCCAAGTCCCTTGTGGACCTAACAAGTGTTATCAATGCATATATTATTTTTCATTAGATTTGTTTTTCTATTTATTTATCCAAGTTTAGTGCTATTCAGTTCTCACATTATGATTGATCCATATAAAAAGTAACTCATAATGGGATTCTAGTAATTAATAGAAATCATTTTTCCAACTAGAGGAAGAAATTCATATCATTCCTGAAATATCATACTAGAGTTCCTTAAGAAGTATTGTTCAATAGAATTGTTATACTTAGCCCACATAGAGTTGTATTTGACATTAATGAAATGAATTTGTAGATTACTAAACCTAAAAAGGAAGTGGTAAAGGAGTATTTAAAATAGTATATTTATAATAATATTTATCAAAATAAGTTTTCCAAGGAAATATAAATTAAGTTGAAAGATCTGTATGAAAAAGAAAATTGTAAAACTACCCAAAATAAAAATAAAGTAAGAAAGGTTGGTGGATATTGTATTATGTAAAGAGATATAAATTATAAAAATAATAGCAAGACACCCTAGAGAACAATAATTCAATATAATGTGAATTATTTTGGTATTATTGATTTTGTTTCTAATAATACTTTGGGTTTTTTTCAAATATGTAAGTTCATATTTACCCTTAGAGAGTGAAATAAGAATGGATCCGAATGATGACATGGAAATAACATCGTGTTTATAATATTAAGGATACTATTATAGTAATTAGTACAAAATAAAATCTCTTTAAGGAAGTTTTATCAAATTGATATTATTTATAAGGAGGATCTAACACTCATTGAAGATATATTCATGAAGAATAATAGTCTGAAGAAATTTTAAGTGGCTTTGAACATTAACAACAAGAATATTGGAACTTTTATAAATGGATAGAGTAATGTTCTTGAAGATATTTCAAAATAAATAAAGAAACAAATATCTATGAAGAAATAGTTTAAGGAAAGAATCATTCCACTCCAAACATATCTTAAAGAAATAAGGGAATATAGGATCGAATCTACCTCATGGATGAAAGAAATGGTTGCAAAACTAAGAAAGAAATATGAAAAGATCAAAGAGTTGGAGATAAAGCACTAATATTTAGAAGGGAAAAAGAGAAGGTAAAGTTACACTACATGGAAGTATAATAAAATAAAACAAACCGAAATCTATATATGAAATATGGAGACATAATGAAGATACTTGGAAACCCTAGAAGAAAAGACTCACAAAAGAAGATAATTTTGAAATGGTACTTTTTTTAGAAATTATGAATATATCATGATCATGTGTATTGAATCCAAAATACTTAATTAATAAAGAAAATATACTACAACCAAATCTAAAAGAGAAATTATTATATGAGGTATAATTTTAATAGGATATTATTTATATGTGATAACTATGGACACATGTCTAGAAATTATAGTAGGATAAAGGGAAAAAAATTATAAGGAAAAACTACATTCATACTACTTGTAATGAGAGAATATGCACCAAAAGGAATCCTATGTTGACGGAAAGTAGGTTTTTATTATTCAAGAAGAATGAAAAATAGCAATAAATGGTGAATTAGGGATCAAAATTAGTTTACTAACAATAGTATTCATGGAAAGAATGAAGTCGTATATAGAAGAAAAATAGAGTTGTTCTAGCTATGAAGAATATGAAAGAACATGAGAATAAGGATCCACTAAGGAAGGAGAGGTTCAAGGTGGATCTCATGGACATTAAAGTGGAATCATGACTAAGTGATCTCATAAAAAAATATAATGTAAGAGATGAGTACTAAGAAAAGAGTCCTATAATGGAAAATGAGGAATAATGGATAAATTAATCGTAGATAATCAAAATAGGAAACATGATTAAGTGGGTTTAGTCTCAATATGAAGGTGAATCATACATAAAGAAAGGATTAGTCCAAAGAAAACATCTATGATGAATTTTGTGTAAGTGGAATCATATATATAAGATCCACTTGAAAGTCATTGAAGGATATCACCATTAAGGATAATCAATAAGAAGTAGTGGTTAATGAGGTATTTCAATTCTTTCCTCAAATCCGATAAAGGGAAATAGAAATTTTGAAGATGAAGTGTTATTCCACAAAGACCAAAAACATTCTAGAACTTTAAGTAATATGAGGTACCCCTATCCCTGTATGGTTTAAATAATTTCTAATTATTATTTAAAGAGGTTAAAACTTATGTATAGATACAATACATGGGGTAGATGTTCTCACAAGGAAAACTTGGTTAAGTTGAATATAGATATGATTAGATATGGAAAATTGTCTTCAATAATTGTAATAATTTAAGTATGATGAATATGGAAACTATATCTGAAATCTATATATTGTAATGAATATTCTTGCTAAAATTTATAAAGAAAAGACTAATATTGATGAAACTTGGCACATTAGAAAAAATCTGATGTAACCCATAAAATCATGGAAAATATTCCTTAAAACAAGCCATATAAATCCATGTGTTTAATTGAATTAGTCCACTAAAAAGAAGAAAATAGATTGGATCATCAACAATGATGAATTTTTATTTATCTATTTATATTCAAACAATTATAAACTATTATTAAACTTTAATGGGTACTAAAATCTATTGTATATGATGAGTTATTTCCAACAAATTGTATTACCAAAATTTAATAATACTTATATATATAAGGTATTAAAGTTCAGGGGGAGATGATGGAGAATTTTTTAATGATGTTTATCTAGAATAAAAAGATACATGTGAAGTATAGAGGAATTTATAATTCACGTGGTGTCACTATTTATTTAGTAACTTGTGGTTTCAATTGATCTAACTAGTGGTATGTATCACATCATTATTTTTTAAAGATTATTATTTAATGGTATTGTGATAATGTGGTTGAGTTCATAGGTAAGGATTTTTTGGAGAAAGTGGATGGTTTTTAGTTGAAATAGTTTTAATGTAAAACTAGTGTATGAATCAATTTTTATGTTATTAAAAAACTCTTATTTCCTTCATCGATCCTAAGCTCAAAATTCTTAGAGAACTTTTTAATGGATAAATTTTTAAATGGTAATTAAAATGACCGGAATTATTTGACTCAATAGATCTAAAATTGAGAAGGTGTTAATAACTATCTTAAAGTAGTGTCTGGGAGTAGGATGGTCTAGCAAAAAAATATAGAATTTGGATAATCAACAAGTGGGTGAATCCAAAAGATAAATCAAGGATGATTTAACAAGCTATAATGGAACTATTAACAAAGGGGAGATATCAAATTGATGAAGTTGATGTGAAAATCCTATTATATTCTAATATCTAAAGGGCGTAATGGAGATGGAGATTTTTTCCTATGAAATTTAAAAATAAAGGGGTGAGAAAATTTGAAGTTGAATATAGATGGAGTGTTCCCATTGTATTTAATTTCATATAAAGGGTGGAAATAATTCACCTTAAATCCACATTTTTTTAGTTATAGGAATCATTGAATTTATTGAAGTTGGATTATTTAATAAAATTTGATTTAAGGTCATAGTGGAAACAAAACATAAAGGGGGGATTATTGGACTCTTAAGGGTTTATATTTAAGTTTTTTATAATATATGTTCTACAGATAATATATGTTATACTCGAAGAAGTTATCATCATATGTCATGCTTGATAGGGAAGCTTTCAAGTGATTTATCCAAAAGAGGTGTCCTAGTTTGTATAAGGAAAAAACTATATGAGTATGAGGAAGATTAAATTTTTGGAAAAGGATGTAGTATGAACGAGTCATTCCCAAACTCAGCATCATCTATATTTGAGTTCCTTGAAGTAAATTGAAACCATTGTTTTTAGAAAATCCCTATTTGTGGATGGCTTTTTTGAAAAAAGAATTTATAAAAAAATGGGGGCTAACTAAGGCTAATAGATGAAGCATCCATCCAACCTAAAGAGGGAAGTGACTGATCTTGACAGCCTCTTAACAACAAGGTGGAAGGCCTATGTGATAGATACCATGGATCTACTATGGGTTGTCACTAGATAGAGAATAATGGGGTAACATGTTAGATGAAATACACAGTGTGGGATGAAATAGAGTACCCATCATCCAATGCGGCCCTAAGGAATTTATTTAGAGTTTTATTGGAGTGTTCGAGCTAATAAATTAGTATCCCTTCCCAAAACAAATTATCTAGGATAGAGACAATGTGATTACTATTAAAAACATAAAATATGTGAAAAAATAAAATGGAACAACATATATCTATGTGTCATCTTCAACCATGATCTAGGGTTTTTATAGATGAGGGATTTTGTTCCTTATTTGTGAGTATCATGTCATAACTTTGAATATTTTGACTACCATTAGAGATCATGAGTGATTTAAAACACATCAAAAAATCCATTCTTGTGCTGCAAAGGAATTTTGGTGGATTTTTTGTACTATTAGTAGTTTGGTGACACTTTCCTCAAAGATAATTACTACACCACAAAGGTGGCAATACATTTCAAAGATATCTTTCCACAATATTCAGAAATTTAAAAGGATAGTATAAATTGTGATATTTCCAGAGGATTGGTTCCCTTAAATAAGATGATGCATGTATTATTCTTAAATTATTAAAATATGATGATTTGGGATATCATCATGCTTCAAGCTCAAAGAATGATGGCATATATTTTATGAAGCTGTGAAGAAGTTTCATGAATGGGATTTAGAAAATCATGCGAGTTACTAAAAATATCCAATCAAAATCATATTTTAAAGATTCATACTTTATAGAGATCATCATATTATAGAAACTAAATAAATAGAGTTTCTTAGGGTTTCCATAATTAATATTATGGAAATTATTTCATGAAAATTATTATATAGGTTGGACCGAGATAAATGCGTATTTCATACATAGAATTATTGAAGATGGAAAGTTTGAGATATATGGGAAACTGAATAAAAATGATCTTAAATACATGAATTATGGAGGATTATATATTCAGAATATGGAAAGTAATATCATATGGGTTTTCTGTTATTCTATAAGAAGAATAAAAGGATAAAGAAGGAAGGTGACCAATGTTGCTATTCCTTAAGAAACCTATTCATTGCTAAAAGAAAATTACAGAACTATTATAGAAAAGGACATGAAGAATATGGGGTTTAATATTGTGCGGTAAATTGGAGAACCACTACCATATATGAGAATAATAATGATGTTTCTTGTAGTCCAACAAGGTGAAATAATTCAAGTCACAAAACTGGAATGTTGAAGGTGTTTCAAACTTATTCTAGAAAGAAATAATCATAATGTTTCATGAAGAATATTTTAAAGAAGAAAATATTTTTCTTGGTAAAATTCATAGTAGGTTTATAAAGGATAAGTTTAGGAGTTAAATGGAACTAAAACATACTCAGTACAATTTATAATAGTGTTGAAAATGTTCAATTTTGGTCTACAAGCCATTATTTTTTCCCTTTGGTTTAATGAGAAAAGGAGGCATTGTGAGGGAAGTGATCTTTAGGAAATATAGAGTTGTCCCAAAAGTTATAAGGGGTGACCCTGGGTATAAATTTAATCCTTCCATTTATTGGTAAGGTTATTGGTTAATTGGTGTATCAATATACTCTCAATTCCATACTCTTTAGAGTATCCAAATGCGGGTGAACCAAGTAAAAATATCATGTTTCATATGTGATTATTTTCATTTCATTATATAATAAAAAAACTGATAAATAGAGTAAAGTGATAACTGATAATAATTTTTAAATGGGTACGTCAAGTGAAATAATAATTTGACTAACTCACAAAGAAATGAGTAAAAATAAGTGACCCTGATATTCAAGAGGTGAAGATCATCTAGTCCCATGAGAGAATTAAGGAAAAGTGTTTATTTGGTAAAATATTCCATTACCTGATTCAACCCCCTTAGGGTATCCATCACCTAAGTCCCTTTTGGTCTTGACACTCTTATATAATGTTATTATCAATGAAAATATCCTTTAATGCTTCTTATGTTCCATTAGAGATATAATTTAATAGAATCATCCACTTTATTTCTCTATATGATTGATTTTTAGGGATTGTGATGATTCTTATAAAACTTATTTCATTATCATGAGTTAATTATGTGATGACGATGTTTTTAATGTTTTCATGTTAATTTGGCACACATATGTATGATTATCCTTATGTGACGGGTTGGACCCAAATTATACAGATCTCTAATGCATTGGGTAATGATTTAGATCTTATGAGATTACATTTAAGGGACTATAGAGTGAACCCAATCCACTGTGTTTATATTAATGGGGAGTAAACCTAACCCACTATGTTGTGAGACTCTATCCACTATGTGATGATGGTCTTGACAGTGGTCCTTAATATAAGAAATAGTGTACCATGGTAATGTTTGTACCATATTTTTATATTATACCGCATTCCTATGCTATATTTTCATAACTCATGATCACTTAATCATGATTCCACAATGATATGATGCATTTTTTATGTTATTCCAATATCCACATGCTATGATTCATGATTAATGATCCATGCACTACTACAGATATGGCTTTTATCAGTGCTAGAAAAGTACATTAATAGTGCTAAAAAAAAGTGATGTTAATCGAGGGGAAGATAAGGGGGGTCCCTTTTATCAGTGCTCAGAAAAGCATTGATAAAGGGGTCTTTTATCAGTGCTAAAAAAAAGCTATGATAAAAGACCCCTTTTATCAGTGCTGATAAAAGACCCCTCTTATCAGCGCTTTTAAAAAGCGCTGATAAAAGTCAAAAAAAAATAATAAAATAAAAAAGAATATATAATTCGGGGGGAGCTTTTAACAGCGCTTGACCCCCCTTTATCATCGTTAGGTGGACCACTCCCACGTGCTGCCCTTGCCCGTGCATCCAACACATGCCCCCTGCACGCACCTCCTTGCTTCCACCAGAACTCAAACCCGCGACATCCCCCTTGCGTGCCTGCACCTTTACCACTAAGCCATTTCATTTTTTTCTATTTAATGATATATCTATTTATTTATTTATATATAGTTATATTTATTCATATATTAATATAAATTCATATTAATATAAATATATTTATTTATATTAATACATAAATATTTATTCATATATTTATATATATTTATATTTATTTATATATATAGTTATATTTATTTATATATATATAGTTATATTTATTTGTATAATAATATAGATTCATATTAATATAAATATATTTAGTTATATTAATACATATATATTTATTCATATATTAGTATATATATATTTATTCGTATATTAATTTATATTTATATTTATTTATATATATATTTTTAGTTATAATTTTTTATCCATATATTTATTTTTATAATAATATATATTTATAAGATTAGTTTTAAATACATTTATAAAATATGTTTTTTATGTGTGTATATAAATAAATAAATAAATACGTACATATATACAACACACACACAGACACACACAAACACACACACACACACACATATATATTTATGAATAAATACATATATATGTGTATTTGAAAAGACATAGAATGTTAAAACGACCATAACTTCTAATCCTGAAGCCTTTTTCAACTCCACAACCAATAAAATTGAAGAAAATGAAACAATATTCGATATTATATGTGGTACAGGCCTAACGGACATTCGGATCAGAATTTATACATGTTTGAATGTTAATTAATCGGGGTATCCCGACTAAAAACTCAGTTTTGGAGGTCTTTTAGGCCTTTTTTAGCCTCAAAAACTGTGACAAAATCTTTGGTTGGGTCATTTATGCATAGAGCTCGTCACAGGATTCGATTTGATATGTTGTAGAGCTCAAATGGATACCTGGATCAAAAGTTATGGTCGTTTGAAGTTTGAGTTACATTTTCAACTTATTTTAGATCTTTTATTATTTTTTTGATTTTTTATGTCTTCAAATTGTTATTAAATGATTTTTAATTGATGATAATTAAAAAATTATTAATTAATTATATTTTTTTAAATATTTTAAAGCCATTTTCACTAATTTCTTATATATTAAATATAATACTCTATTTATACTTATATAAAACATATTTAAAAAATATATATTATATTTATATCAATATAAATATACTTATATAACAATATATTATTTTTCATGAAAATTTATTTTTTTTGAAACATAAAATTTATAAGCGCTAGGAAAAAGCACTGATAAAGCCCCCCTTTATCAGCTCTACTAAAAGAAGCGCTAATAAAGGGGTCCCCTTTAACATCGCTAAAAAAAAGCGCTGATAAAGGGGGGACCTTTATCTGTGCTAAAAAAGCGCTGATAAAGGGTCACGTTTAACAGCATTTTTTTAGTGCTGTTAAAGGGGACCCCTTTATCAGTGCTTTTTTAGCGCTGATAAAGGCCCCCTTTTATCAGCGCTTTTTTTTAGCGCTGATAAAAGGGTAGCGCTTCCCTTGCCCGTTTTTGTAGTAGTGATGTTTTATAGGGTATGGTTTCTGTAATGACCCAAAATTTAATCATTGGAATTTACCCTCTGATTGTATAATAGCATCATATATAATAATTTAGTATTATATAAATCATTTTCACCACATGATAAAACCAACAATATTTTATTAAAATAATTTGAAGTTTACATTTAGAGAATAAACATGACTATAAGAATGGAAAATATTAAAATGTGATAAAGAATAGAAAACAATATAACAAAAATATGAAAATTTGGATATGATCAATCCACCAAAATAAACACACTTCTTAAAAACACTATAGAAATGAAGGAAAATAATAATTATAAAATATTCATATTGGAAATGAAAATATATAAAACCTTGAGATAAAATATAAGTGAATGACGAATGAATGAAATACGTGGTATTTATAGGAAGTAGGGAATCCATATAACCATTAAAAATCTGACTATTGTAATAGTAATATGACCATTGGGAATAATAACCTAACCATTATAATATTATACTACCTTATGTAAGTGTAAAATAATATTTGGGTATCTTATAAAATGAAACTATGGAATATTTATATCATGATACTAGTAAATAAATGTTTTAAAATTAATAGAAAAGTGTTTGTATTTCTGAAAACCTTATATGTTTTATTTTCATTTTTATAAAAAAAATAATAAATAAAAAAAATATTTTCATAAAAGAGTTTATAAATTAAGATGTATTATAATGATAATATAATTTAATTATACCATAAGTAATTTTTCACAGGATCTAAAAATTGATCAAATTATGAAAATTAGTATTTTATCAAATAAATAAGGATTTAATTTAAAAATTAAATTTATCATATTTATAAAATTATTTTCATAAAATGGATTTTATTTTTGGAATCTACAAATTAAAAAATGGTTAGGGTTAATTTTTTTGTATTTTTTAAAATCGTGGAATTTTTTATGAATAGGGAAATATAGTAAAATATAGTATTTATCATTATAAGTTAAATACATGATTAATTACATCATGGATGATGTAAGAACCCATTATTTCAAACTAAAACTCACCATTTACTATATATAGTTATAATAATCAACACTATTGGTAGTCTTGAGCCAAAATAATATACTAATGAATATATTATTCAAAAACACCCCTCTTCTCCCTTTATAAATACCACCCCTCACCTCTACTTCTCTTCACATATTATAAGCCTTGGAGCTTGAATTTTTTTCCCCAATTATGCTCCCAATTCTATCCCCACATCCTAGTGCTTCTGTTCTCACCAAAATACCAATTCCATGTTCCTTAATAAGTTTTTCGAGGAGACAATATTCAAGAGGTAATATTCTCACACTACCTCTTTTAAATTATTTTCATCTTTTACCTTCTCCTCACGTGACTTATCCAAAATGTCATAATAAATCCATTACAATATATATAATATAATTTTATATTTCTTATTAAATATCTCACATTCATCATCTTTTCTTCTCCTCTTATTATAAAAATGATACCATTATCCATATTATGCCAGTCCACCGCCTTCATGGATGATCTGTTTTTATTTTCCATTACTACTTTCATGGTAGGTTTAAATTCACTCATAATAGTTTAAAATTACCTAAATATGTATATTATATATTTTTTTCACATACTAGAATAAATATATGGAAATAATATTAAATAAAACAAAACTAGTTCTTGATGGTTGGTAAATTTTCCAAAATAAATTAACTATATAACATTAAAAAATTACTAAATGAATTATTATGTCAAAAAACATATGGGTATTTTGGACCACTAAATTTTTTGGAATAACATTAATATAATTTTATTTCACTTTTGGATTTGTACTCCCATTTTACAAGAATCTCCATAATTATCCTCAAGTGATCTAACCCCAGAAAAAATGAGACGAATGCCCTCAAAACAATGAAATTAAACCATATATCTCATTGAAATGGATTTAAATGAAAAAAGTATAATCATAGTAAATAAAATATTTATGGAAAACATTATGATTTAAATAATTAATGAATTTAGTTTTATTATTCAAGCTGTTAAGGGAAATTTTAGAATGATTCTAGAACATAAGGTACGAGATCTCTCCAAACTAGCCTATTTTATTTAGGTTACAATTTCTCTCAATTTACCTCACTTTATCTGTCTATTTTTATTATTTACTTATTATATATTCTATATATATTTTCCCCACATATATAACTATTTTAATTCAACTTTCATTAATGATATATATACATGTTTTAAAGGTTCCCTTCTCAATTTCATTCATTAAGAAAACCTGATTAAATGGAAATTCTCTATCTCTTACCCCATTTGAAGTACCAATCCATAAAATGTTTTAAACCATACTTGGTTTATAAAATTTCATATTTAACTATTTAAAAACATTTTTAGTTCATTTATTTTTTTATGGAAATTAATATTCTCTTTCCATTTTTAAATACTCTTTACTATTTTCCCTAAAACCCTGCTTAAGAGGTATATTCCAAAGCTACCTATCCACTCCTTTTAACATCCTCACTTCACTTGAACATCCTTTTCATGAAACATGCTTGTTTTCTATTTATGAATGTCAAATATTATTTTAATACTTGATTTCATGGAAACCATTAATATATTCCATCTAGTTATTATATAATATATGATTATGCAACCCATTTCTTTCCATGGGTAATCTTTATGTTTATGCCTTATGTTTGATTCCTTATGTTGAACACATATGAATGTACTTGTTATTATGAGTGCACCTGGATAGTTCTCCAATTAATTGGGTAACATTTATGTCTTATGGGATGATATTTATGAGATTAGGGAATAAACCTAATCTACAATGGGACTCTGTCCACCATGTGATGTTGTCTTGGAAGTTAACCTTAACTTATGCTTATGTCATGTTTTATGTTGTTACCAAATTACTATTCTTAAATGATCTTATGATTCCATGTTCTTTATGTTATGATCCCATATGATTATTCACAAGCCTTGTATTTCATGATATCATGTTATTCCTTTTGACTCATATTATATTCTTCGTTAGCATGTTTATCCCCTTACCGGGATTTATAGATCACCCCTTTTTTTATGAATTCCCCAAGTTATCCTATAAAGTTTTAGAAGATAAAATTTATTTAGGAGCTCATTATAGAGATTAAAATAATGAATTTTTATTTGAATTTCATTCTGTTTTTATGTACCTAGTCTCTCATAGTCCTTAGGCCTCTTGATCCTTAGTTTTTATTTTATGTATATTTATGTTAAAAATCATGTAATAATATGTGTAAAATTCTTGGGTCACTATATTTGACATCAGATGAGGGTCAAGTTATTTTTTTGGATTATTAAAATAATATATTAATAAATAAACTCAAGTATAAGTCTAAGTATAAGATAATAACTTGAAATTTTGGTAAAGTATAAAGCAAGTTGTTTCCAATAAATTACATCCCAATCTAGATGCTATAAGTGGACGTGGCTCTGAAACAACTATAAATAGGGACAATAACCCCAAAAGGATATATTTGGTATTAAATAGGTCATTACCTAGTTCATGATAAAGAGGAATTGATTCACTCTTGGTTTTATACTCCTGAGGGATATGCTTTGTCAAAATTCAAAAACTCTATATGAACCATTATGAAGGAATTGAATAGATTTTTAGGTTATAAAACCTAATAAGAAAATTATTATGGGTTACCTAGATTGAAATCTAGATACTCATAAGTTATTATTTATATTTAATATATGAGTTATTCATTTTATGTTCACAGTTTCCCATTTAATATGTTCTTTAGTTTGAGTATTCTCATCCCTAATTTTATTTTCTTTATTTTAGTTAATAGTGGGAAATAGGAGGAACTATGATAAAAAAATATTCTTATTGATCTAATGATATACCTAACATTATGGGAGAAGAAGATGATAACTTCATTATATTAATAGCTCAATTGACTCAAGTTTAACCTGAATTGAGTTGAATATCCTCCTTCTCCTAATAAAGAGAAATTTTTTGTCGGTTCCTTTATGAGACAAAGGCCTCCTACCTTTAGTGGATCTTATAATCCCCTTATCATAGAAAAATTGATTAACCCTATTTAGAATGTATTCTTTTTCCTCCAATTCTTATAATAATAGAATGTTTTACTATCTATTTATCACATTGAGGGGAAACCTGTTTAGTAGTTGACATTGATCAAGAACATGAAGTACAAAGAGGAAATTGATTCTATGGAATGAGAAGGTTTCAAGAATAAAAAATTCAATAAATATTTTCCCTAAACTCTCCATCATAAAATGGATAGGGAGTTCCCCATACTGAATCAAAAGTAATATGGGTTTATCATGGTGTATGAGAAAAAATTCACAAGGCTTTTACAGTGAGCCTTAAGCTCTGTAATAAAAATTAAAAGTAAGGTGGACTGCTTTTAATGGATTAAATCTGAGTCTATGAAAATATTTGGTGATTTGAGACTTTTAAATCTATGAATAGATTGTTCGTTGTTCCCTTAAGGTCAAGATAGAGATCAGTGACTCTTAGTGGTCACATGGGATTGGAGATAAAAATTATAAAATGGAGTTTAATTCTGGAGGATCAACAGACAAATCCCATGGAGGACAGAAAACCCAACTACCCACATTTCAAAAATGTGGGAAGAATCATCCCATAAACTATCTCATGGGAATAGATATATTTTTAAAATGTGGAAAATAGGGGCATTGGGATAATTAATTCCAAAGAGAGATAAATAAAACCACTAACATAATGGAAGAAACAAATGTTTAGATAAATTCTCATCATGAGGTATAGTATTTAAATTACAAATAAAATGAGGATTATAAAAACCAATTCCCTCAACCAAGGGATGTTAGAGAAAATCAACGACAATAACCTCTAAGCCCTAGATAGAAAGGATGAACATATGTTATCACTACTACTAAGGTGGATCTGAAAAATGATATAGTGAAATGTATGCTAGTTATTCATTCAAGAATAGTGAAATTGGATTTTTATTCTATATTTTCACATTCTTTTTATCTTTTATGTTTAGTAAAACTATTTAAACACCACCTCAAGACATAGGGGTAAATCTATCTGTGAGAATAGAAAATGCAGAAATTATTGCATCCTACATATATAACTCCTCCTCTATTAATGATTATGGACCGAACATCTTAGTAAATTATATCATACTTCCTTTAGTGGAATTTGATTCTATATTATTCATGTATTGACTATACTTATATAAAGGAAACATCAACTATCAAGAGAGAGAGATCACTCTTCACATCCTGATTCATCCCTCGATTTTGTACATGTGTAAGTAGGAGGATGAATCTCGTTTGGAATTTTCCAATCAAGTTTTGATATTATTACCTTATGAGAAAGTGTATCTATTTGAAATGATTTAGATAAATGAGAAAATAATTCTTAAATACATTCCCATTATGAAGGGATATATTGATGTATCCCCTGAAGAGATGCTCGATCTTTCTTCGGACCAAGAGGTTGAATTCTCAATTGAATTTATACCTGGATCTTTACCAATATCCAAGATTCCATATAGAATTTACACCGCCAACGATCTCGTACCTAAGTGGTAAGGGCTCCTGCTTGGAATCCAAGAGACCCAGGTTCAAAACTTGGTGGAAGCAGATTTTTAGGTTACTGGAGCAGTACTATAGAAGTACTGTAGAAGTACTGTAGTAGTACTGTAGCAGGCACTATAGTAGTACTGTGGAAGGTATTGTTCGGTACTATAGAAGCCAGAACTATTCACCTGAATTGGGCTTTCGGGCCACTGGTTTGGGCCTATGGGTCTCAAGGGCCTTCGGGTCATCAAAGGCCTTTAGTCCTTAGAGCCTTTGGGCCACAGAGACCATGGATTAGCTCAGTTCACATAGAGAAGGTCACAAAAGAGGATCAGGGAAAAAATAGTAGTAGTTACCAGAATTAGAGCTAACCGGATTGGAAGAATGAGAGGGTATAGAAACCACCATCAAGACCAAGCACCATGCAGCTTTGTACGGGGCAATGCTAGCCAATTAGTAATGAAAGGTGGGGAGCTAGGATATTAATGATGTAGAAGATGGGGAGTGACAGTTCTTGTGGGTTGGGCCTATGGGTTATGTAATGGGCATAGTATGCCTCTAGGTATTCAGGTCATGTATTGGATTTCAGGTCGTGTTGGGCCTTGTGCCTTGCGCCTACGGGTCATGTAAGTGTTCCCCTTCAACCCTTAAAAGGAGGATTATCCATAATAAAATAAAAATAAGGCCTTCGGTCCATTTGTGCATATAGAATTTACACCATTGAGTTTGAATAATTGAAGAAGCAGTTTCAATAGAATTTGAAAAATTATTTTATATGCTCGAGTGCTTTACTATAGGGTGGACAAGTCACTTTATCAAGAGGAAGGATGAGTTACTATGACTCTAAATCTATTATTGTGAACTAAACAAAATAATGATAAATAAAAAATATCCCTTGATATGGTTTGATGACTTTTTTTATCTAATACATGGGGATCAGTACTTACTTAAGGTAGACCTTCAGACATGATATCACTAATTAAAGGTAAAGAAGGAATATGTTCCCAAGAATTCCTTTAAAGTGTGGTATGAACACTCTTAGTTCCTAATTATTCCCTTAGGACTCACTAATACTAAAATAATATTTTTGGATTTAATTAATAGAGTCTTTAGAGATTAGCTCAAAAAAATTGTGGTAGTCTTTATAGATGATATTATTACATACTCTAAATGAATGAAAGAGCATGAGGGGCATTTGAATGATTTTATAAAGACTTTAAAAAGGGATAATATATGTGAAAATTGTAGTAAGTGTGAGTTCTAGATGAAGGAATTATCATTCTGGGGGAATTTTATCACCAGAAAATGGATATCTATAGACCCTGATAAGATAAAGGAAATTGAGGAGTGACCTAGAATAACATTTGTAATGAAGATTTGTAGATTCCTGGGACTAACTGGGAATTATCAATGATTTTTTAGAAACCTATCATGATTTTAAAAACTATTAACCAAGCCAATTAATAGGGGGGGAATTTTTTTTGGACCAATGACTGTGAAGATAGATTCATGGAATTGAAAATGAGGCTTATCACTACACCAAAACTTACACTAACCATGAGTAGGGAACACTTAGTGATATACAACAATTATTTAAAGAGGGGCTTGGATGTGTATTGTTGTAGAATGATAAAGTGATAGCCTATTACTTAATTCAGTTGAGAGTTTATGATAAGAACTATCAAACACATGATCTAGAGTTGGCTATAGTAATATTTGAATTTAATATTTAGAAGCATTATATCTATGGTGAGAACTGTGAAATATATAAGAATCATAAGATCTTTAAAACTATATTCACATAGAAGGATATTAATATACAACAAAAAATATGGTTAGATTTGATCAAGGACTATGATTTCTCAATCTACTACTATCCTGGTGAAGCAAATAAAGTGTCCTATGAGCTAAGTATTAAGGATCTTGAAACCTTATCAATGATGAGAATTGAGAGGGATCAGATTATATTAGATATAAAAAGTATGGACATGGGAATTATAAAGTAAGGAATATCATTATTACTTTCTCCAATTATTGCTCAACCATACCTTATTGTGAAGATAATGTATGCTCAAAGACATGATGTGGAAATTTATAAGAAGGTGGAAGATATAAGAAAAGGTAAATCCTTTGATTTTAAAATTGATAAAGAAGGAGTTTTAAGATTTGGGTCCTGACTATGTGTACCATCAAATACTAAGATAAAGAATGAGTTTTTCAATGATGCACATAGCTCAAAATTCTCCATCCACCCGAGCATGAAGATGTATCAAGATCTATAAGAGCACTATTGGTGGGACAATATGAAGAAGGAGATCACAAAAATATACATCAAAGTTCTTGGTATATTAGAAAGTGAAGTCTAAAAGGAAAAATTCAAGGGGATTATGCAACTATTACCCATACCCACATGGAAATGGGAGAACATCACTATGGATTTTGTCATCGGTCTTCCAAATACATCCAAAATAAATAATGTTATATAGGATGTGGTGGATTTTCTTATAAAGACTAATCACTTCATTGAAATTCAAGAGGACTTATCACTTTATCAACTTGTAAGGATATACATTAGAGAAGTGTTGAGGATGCATGGAACACCACTATTTATCATATCTGATAGAGATCCAAGAATTACCTCCAAGTTTTGGAAGAGTCTCCAACATTCTCTAAATAGTGAGTTAAACTTTAGTATAGATTATCACCACAAACTGACATCCAATATGAGAGGACTATCCAGACACTATAAGACATGTTGAGAGATTGACTAATGGTCTTTGAAGGATGTTGAGATAATCCTATTCCTTTGGTCGAGTTATCATACAATAGTTTCTTTCACACAAGAATCCAAATGTTTGCATATGAATCCCTTTATGGAAAGTGATGTAGAAAACCTATTTGTAGGGATAAATTTGGTGAATGAAAGCTTTTGGGACCATAAATGTTTGAGGAAATTATAAAAAAAGTTCACGACCATTAAACAACACATTAAGGATTCTCAGATTTGACAGAAGAGTTATGGTGAAAGTTCTTGATGAGACCTACAGTTTGAGTTTGGAGACAAAGTGTTCCTTTGTATATCTTCATGGAAGAGGGTCATGATATTTTTCAATAAGGGAAATCTAATTCCAAAGTAAATCGCCTCCTTTGATATTCTTAAAAGCATTAGAGTTTTGGCTTATCAATTATAATTCCCACCAACCTTGTCTCAAGTACATGACATGCTAGATCCATCATATGTACTGAATTAAGAGGTGGTACCGCTGGAAAATGATATATCTTTTGAGGAGCATCCAGTGAAGACCTTGGACTATACAGATAAAGGTCTATACCACAAGATAACTCACCTAATAAAAGTACCATGGAGAAACCATAAGTATAGGTATGTGAGATGAGAACCAGTTGAATACATGAAACATAAGTACCCTCACAAGTTTTTACCTTATTATATAAAATTAAATTTTGAGGGTAAAATTTCTTAAAGGGGGAAGAATGTAATGACCTATAATTTTATCAATATAATTTCCCCTCTTATTATATAATTGTGTCATACTTGATAATGTATTATTATATAAAACACATGCACCACATGGTAAAACCAAAAATATTTTATTATACTAACTTTAAATTTTCATTTAAATAATAAACATGGCCATATGAATTGAAAATATTACAATAAGATAAAAAATACAAAAAAATATAACCAAAATATGAAAATTTGGATATGCTTGATCTAGCATAATAACCACACTCATGAAAAAAACTGTATAAATAAAACAAAATATAAATAATAAAATATTTATATTGTAAATCAAAATATATGTAACCTTGATAGAAAATATAATTAAATGAAGAATAATTGAAATTTTATGTATGTATAGGAAGTAGGGAACCCATATGACTGCTACAAATCTGACCATTATAATAGTAATCTGACTGTTGGAATATTAATCTAACCATTATGAATAGAAACCCGACTATTAGAATACTATACTCGCTTATAGAAGTGTAAAAAAATGTTTAGGTTTCAAATAAAATTAAAATATGAAATCTGTATATCATAATACTAGTAAATAAATATTTTAAAATTGATAAAATAAGTGTTTGTATTTTTGAAAACCATATATGTTTTATTATCATTTTTATAAAAAATATAATAATTTAAAATAAATTTTATTTTATGAAAATATGTTTATAAATTATGATGTATTATAATGATAATATAATTTTATAAGACCATAATTAATTTTCCAAAGGGTCTGAGAATTGATCAGTATATTAAAATTGGTATTTTTTCAAATAGATAGAGATTTATTTTAAAAATTAAATTTAGAAAATTTAGAAAATTATTTTCATAAAATGGATTTAATTTTTTGAATCTAAAAACTGAAAAAATGGTTAAGATTAATTCTTGTTATTTTTCTAAAATATATGATTTTTTTGTGAATAGTAAAATACAGTAATATATGGTATTTAACATTATAAGTTAAATACCTGATTAAATGCATAAGGGGTGATGTAAGAACCCATTATGTAAAAATCACATTCACTATTTATTTTATATAATCACAATAATCAACACTATTGGTACTCTTAAGCCAAAATAATAAACTAATGTATATAATATTCAAAAAACACCCCTCCCCTCCCCTTATAATTACCTCACCTCACCTCGCCTTATAAATACCACCCCTTAACTCTCCCTCTCATCACCTATTATAATATTTGAATCTTGAAAAATTTCTACCCAATTCTCTTCCCAATCCTCTACCCCATGTCCTAGTTCTATTTTTCTCACCAAAATTCCAATTCCAAATTCCTTAAGATTTTTTTCAAGGAGATGACATTTAAGATGTAATATTCTCAAACTGTATCTTTTAAATTCTATTATTCTTTTACCTTCTACTAACACCCCTCATAAAACATGGAATAATAACTCTAGAATCATATATATATTTAAATTTTAAAGTGATAATGGAATATCTACTATTCATCCTCTTTTCCTCTCCTTTTATTCTAGAAACAAAAACATTGTCCATATTATATTAGTTTACCACCTCCATGGGTGATGAGTTTTCATTTTATATTAAATCCTTAATGGAAGGTTTAAATGAAATTATAGTTGTTTTTAATGACCTATATATTCATATTATATATATATTACATTATGGAATGAATATATGTCCAAAATATTAAATAAATTGAAACTAGTTCGTGATGGTCGATGAAAGTTCCAATATAATATAACCATGTAAAATTAACATTTTTACTAAATGGAACATCCATATATCAGAAAAAATGGGGTTTTGGGACCATTTAATTGTTTTAAGGACATGGATATCATTTCATTTCACTTCAGGAATTATAGTCTCATTTGACAAGAATCTTTATAGTTATCCTCAAGTGATCCGACCTTAAAAACCATGAGACAAACGCCCTCAGAACAGTAAAATTAAACCTTATATATTATTGAAAATATTATAAATAAACAAAATATAAGTATAGTAAATAAAATATATATATGTAAAATTTTCTTATTTAAGTAATTATTGAAGTTAATTTGATTATTCATGATGTTAAGTGCAAGTGCAGAATGATTCAGGAACATAAGGTTAGAGATCTCTCTGAACCACCATTTTTTGATTGGGTTATAATTTCTCCCACTTTACCTAAATTTATCACTCTATTTTTATTATTTACTTATTCTATATTTTGTATATATTTCCCCTCACATATATACCACGTTTAATTCACCTTTACTTGATGGGACTTACATGTTTTAAATGTCTTCTTCTCAATTTCATTCATTAAGTAAACCTGATTAAAGGGAACCTATTTGTATCTTACCCCATTTCAAGTACTACTCCATAAAAAAATTTAAACCATAAGTGGTTTATAAAATTTCTCATTTTATTATGGAAATTTTTTTTATTTTATTTATAGTTTTATGAAAATTAATATTCTCTTTCACTTTTTAAAGACTATTTACCCTTTTCCCTATAACCCTAGTCAAGTAGTACATTTACAAAGTTACCTATCCACTATTTTTCACATATTCACTTCACTTGGAAATAATTTTCATGATATATGATTATTTTTATTTTATGAACATCAAAAAAAAAATTAATCCATGATTTCATGGATATCATTATGACACACCATCTATTTATAGAATAAGATATGATTATGCAACCCATTTCCTTACATGGGTAATATTTATGTTTATGACTTATGTTTAATTCCTTATGTGGCACACATATGAATATACATGTTATAATGGTTTCACCTAGATAGTTATCCAATGCATTGGGTAACATTTATGTCTCATGTGGTGATATATATGGGATTAGGGAGTAAACCTAATCCATGATGGGACACTTTCCACCATTTGATGTTTTGTTAGTATTTTCCCTTAACTTATTCTTATGTAATGTTTTCTATTGTTTTCACACTCCTATGTTTACATGATATTATTATGAAAAATTCTTAATTTCATTCTCCAATTTGATTATTCTTGAGCCTTGTCTTTCTTGATATAATATTATTCCTTTTGAATCATGTTTATTCCTTTAATAGGCTTTGTAGTTAAACCACTTTTTTTATATAGTCTCCAGATTATATTATGATGTTTTTTGGATCTCAAAGGGATTTAGGATATCATTATTGATATTAAAATAAAAAAATTTTATTTAAGCTTCATGTTATTGTTTTATATTCCTAGTCTCCTGAAGATTCCATGACTCTCAACCCATGGTCTTTATTTATTGGATACTTATGTTAAAAATCATGTAATGATATGTGAGAAATACTTGGGTCTCTATAATTTCCTCATGATATGTTCATGTACTTTGACTATGTTCACATACCTAATTGTTCATCTTATACTCACTTATGATCTTTGATTTATATCTCTTATGTTTATGCTTACTAAGTTTTTGAGTTAATTGTTTCTCATGTTTCTATTCCTATGATAATGGAGAAGAGTATTATATATGATGTATCTCGAAGGGTATAATATGTAATGATTAATTGTGGTAAATTTTGGAGAATGTTTATAAAATAATTTTGTTATGTATCTAATATCTAAATACACTAAACATGGTTCTCAGGTGTGATTTATTGTGATATGTAATGAATATTCATGTAAATTGATGTAATATGTATGTATGTTATGTTTGGTTAATCTCACACAATTCTATTTGGTATCCCATGAAGTATCAAAACTCCATCAATACAATTCTTTCCAAGATACTCAACTGTTCGAGTCTCTATTCTTGGAAGAAAATGTGAATCTTTAGCTAACCAATCAATAATGTCCCAAACTATATCTTTCCTTTTACATAACCTAGAAAAACTTATCATGAAATCAATAGTGACATTTTATCATTTCTAATATTTAATGATTAATGATTAGAGATTTATGGATAGCCTTTAATGTTCATATTTTACCCACACATAAGTGAAAAATCTCAAAACCCCTAGCCATGTCTCATTTCATACCCAGGAACACAAATGCCTCTGAAAACCATGGTGTATCTTGGTCAATCTAAGATGAACTAAAAATTGATATACATGAAAAACTTTCATTAATCATTCTTATTGAACCATGAGAACATATAGATGACCATGTAAATATAATAGATAATCACTACTAAAGACCCACCCAAGTATTTATTTCCCACTATATAATCTTTAATAATAATCTCATCTTTCATAATCTAATATCAAGACTTATTTCACCCACTAAAAAGGTTAAAATTATGGTTAAAGGTTCTAAAACAACAAAAAAATCCTCTTTAGACACATCAAGATGCAACTCAGAGAAAACATACATGATACGCGACTCATATTTTGATTTATGAATTGTATCCACCTAGGACTTCTTACTCAAATATTCAATAATAGTATTAATTTTTCTAGCAGTATATATTATATCAAAATAAATAAATGAATATATTTGACCCACATTATCTATATTAGATTCAAATCCCTTAAAGTAAATATATACTTCAATATTTTAAGACTTATGAACACTATAAACTTCTCACCAAACAAATAATGCCACCAACTCTTAAGTGCATGCATAACAACTATTAACTCATGATCATGAGTAAGGAAATTCATCTTGTGGGAGCTTATATTAAAAGAAAATTGTGCCATTAATCACCCTTCCAACATCAATACACATCCTAAACCCACACTATAGGCATCATAATATACCATATAATTATTTTTTTATTTCAATAAATTGAGAAAAGGTGTTGATGTCAACATTTTTTAAGATCCTAGAACGTCGCGTCATATTTATTAGCCCACTAAAACATAACTCATGAAAAGATACATAATTTTTATAGATACTTCCTTTATCATTCTAGGGTTTTTAGTGGTTTGAGATATTTTTTTCATAAATTTAAATTATTTTTCTAAATAGTGTCATTATTTATAAAAATAATTTTAATACTTTAAAAATTATTTTATATATTTGTTTGAATGTTTTTAAGTGATTAAATTATTTTAAAAGGTATTTTAGAATTTTTATAGGTATTAATAAATCATATTATTGAATATCTATAATTTTTTCTAATTGAAAAATTATTTTTCTAAAATTAAACTTACTCGTATGTAGTGAAGAGCTCGAATCAATGTGAGATCACTAAAAGGGGGAGGGTGTGAGAATTAGTGATCCATTTGTCTTTTAAAAAAAACTTTCAAATTAATCTTATATGGATGGTTAAATAATATATATACTCATCTTGTGTCTCTCAGCCTTACCTAGAATAATACTGTAAATACAAAGGCACAAAACATAAGGATTTACAAGGTTCGGTACAGAGATATACTCCTTTTTTTGTTGGTTATTCTCTATAATATAGATTCTCTACTATAATCTTGTAAAAAATTAAAATGGTTGATACAGAGTCCAACTGTATCTCTCCTAAATCCACATAGGAGGTTCTTTATACTGCATCCCACAGTGTTACTAGAATCCACACCAGCCTGCTCCAGAATCTGTACAAGAGAATTCTGATCTTCAATCACACAAGAGACTTTGCCTATTCCCAAATCCAAATAAGATAATTCCTCCTTTATTCAAGGATTTATACACTCTAGGTTGATCTGTTTATATTCCTCCATGAGCTTTCTGGATCACACTTTCATGTATACCTAGTCAAACACCTTTGAAAATCTTACTAGTCTTGTTCACAAATCTCTGATCACTTGTATTCAATTAGTTTTATCAATGAAAAAATGATCACAAAATTATTCCTTTTATATAATTTAGTCCTAACCCCACTTTTGTGCATTTTTTCCATGAAATTTATTTAACAATAATAAATGAAAGAAATATCTGACATAATGTCATCCTAGTCTGCTTTCTTGAATTATTAACTCAATCTCAAAAATTAACTTCATGCATGCATAATTTATTACATAGTGCATATTTCAAACCTTAGCACATATTATATATATTGGATTCTAATTTTATGTTGCATGTGAGGTTTTTATACTCCAAACTAGTTCATGTGAAGTGCATGACCTGTACAAGATTATTTGAAGTGCTTGATAAAACCACTACCTTTATGTAAAGGGATATCATGATCTCACTGCCTCCTTCACATGACCAGGTAAGGCTCACAAGAATTGTTCTTATTAAATCATACCACCTTCATACAAGAAAATCACATGTCAGGAGGTTCTTTTTATTGTTTATCCTCAACCCTTTCATGATACCTTTATGACTCGCAGGTTGCTTCTTCACAAGAAAATGATTATCTATAGGTTTGTCTCAAAATCCTTAGTATGAGAATAGGATGTGTTTGTGAGTTCCTTGATAAGAAAAGAGGTTATAACCATGAGATCTTATCAATAGGTTCACATAACCTGTAGTTTATTCATGAGATGGTTTTGCTTGATTGAATCACGTGAACCTCTTCTTCCTTTGCAAGACCTGGAAGGCCTAAGATATTCTTCTCTAGATTTTTATGATACAATGGTTTTGATTCAAGGTTTTTTCATGAGATAAGAGGTATGTTCATGGTTTCACCTATTTTTCTTTTCATAACCAGAGTGGTTTGTGAGATACTCCTTCATGTGTTTGGATCAAATGTGAATGCACTTCCTTCACATGAAATGATTATATATGTGTTCTATTATTGATACAAGATATCTCTCTATCATTATCTCAATGTTGTATCACACATTCCCCTCATCCCTCAAACTATTTATATATTCAAGGATTGACCACCTATCCACTGATAAAATTGTTGTATTGAAGTCCTGTTAAACACCTGAGGATCTTGGTGAATCTCGGTCATTTAGAATGGACAAATTATCAGCCTTCTCATGTGACATTGAGGGATCATGTGATCGAATGATCAATTTTCTTGATCATGTGGCACGTCAGTGCATCATGTGATTTTCTATTCATCATGAAATAATATATGTAAATGATGAAACCTTCTCGTGATATAAGATATGTTTTTTTTCATGGGATGTCTTCAATGATTGTTTACATGCCATCACGAAATGTCTCTTATTCTCATTTGGTTGTCACCTTACTATCATGTGATCCATAGATCATTAAATGATGGGTTTATTTCTCCATGAAATGGAACTATTAATAAAATATTCAACATTATTAAACATTTTGTATCCTCGATTGATTCCTTATTTGAATTATGGATTTCATGCAATAAAATGATTTCATGCATGTACTTGACACGATCGACTTTGTATGGATGTCTTGAGGTGGTCAGTTGTCATGATCACACACAGATAATAGCCACATATAGAGGATAAAGACAAGAGTATTATTAATATAATCATTACACAAGATTCAATGGATGGCTCATATCATCTCCATTAGATAGACATCATTATTTTCATATCATAAAAGGATGGATGAACAGTGCCTGATATCTCATATCCCACATCAAAAAATATGAAGTAGAAGCATTATGCTTTATAATAAAATTAGTGTCTACACACCATTAAAGCTAGCTATGGGGGATCAACACCTGTAACACTTTCACCATATTCCGCATGGGTTTCACCTTACCTGTACAAGCCCACAGGAACCCTTTGGGCCTTATACACTGGCCCAACTACACCTGTGGGTGTGAACTCTTGTGGGCCTTATACAATGGCCCATCCATACCTCTACCACCATCTATGACCTTCATTGGTAGGATATCCCATGGGGGTTGACCCTTGGGACCCCCTAAGTGTGGTTGAGAGCTAGACATGGGGTATTATATGATTTGGCCATCTTTTTCATATAAGGAATACTCATATATACTTAGAAATAATCTAAGTATAAAAATTGAATTCCAAGTCCTCCTTAAATAATATTCCAAGCAATAAACCCTTATTTTTTCCATAAAAAATGAAAATTCATATTGAATAGTCCCAATCAAATATACATTCGTGGTCTTCATTCTTCTTTAACATTTTGAAAAAAAATTGTCATTAATGACACAAGTATTTGGAACTTAAGATAATATCAAAAATATTCAGAGTTATAACATGGATAATTACTCATGAATGAAATCCAATTTCATCAAGTGAGTCCATACTAATTTTCCAAGCATCACCACTTCATACACTAACACATATTAACATATTGAAAACAAATGATACCATGGTTTAATAATCTCCCCCTTTTTATTTTGTTGTCAATATCATCACATATCATAAGTAAATATGCAATGATAATTTTTCTCCCCCTTATTTTAAATCAATATAAAAATGAAAAATGGGGTCTTATCGGCTCATATTTCTTCTCAAGAGCATGATCATCCCCCTTACATGAAAATTTCAAGATCACTTTTGAGATAGAAATGTTCTCACATGGTTCCCTTAACAATGAGTCTTTATTTAATAAACTCTAAGTCTACATGGGATAACCTGGTGTATAAAATAATATAGATACAACCAAGTTTGTATAAACTATCCATAAAATAACATGAATATGAAATCATGCTCCTAAATTCTAAATTCTATTATAGGGGTTGTAAATAATCATAGTTATTAATGAAATAAAAAATCATGTACATACTTCAACAATTGGATTAGAAATTTTAAGTGAAAAAGATATAGATACCCCTTTGTTTTATCTTATATTCAACCAAGAACTCCTCCTTAATTGATATGATTAATACAATTAAGAATAAGGGATGAAATTGTGATTAGAATACCATATATTCCAATTTTATAAACCTGTTTAGAAGTTACTCATTCACTATATAGTGAATATTTAATAGCTTCATCTCATCAATTATCCCACCAAAGGGATGCATATATATCTTATAATTTACTACATGTTAGTAAAAAATAATTCATATATAAGGGAATAAATATGGACCTCTTGATTTATCATAAATAATATTCAAAATAATAGTTTCCTATCAATCTGAAATTATTCTTCCTTTTAGATTCCTTAGTACGTGTGACTAATCTTTGCTCATTAGTTTACACTTATGATGTGGATGTACCTTCCTTTTCAGTATTAGATGCATTGTTTTTTTACTTTCCACATCTTCTTAATTCTTTTTTATTGGGCTGGTATAATTTTCACAAAGTATCTTTTTTCATGCCCAGTTTATTCACACATTTTACACTTAATTATTTTAAAGTCATCATATGTTGATGAATTATTATAAACTTTAACTTATTCAACTATCACTACTTTATTTAATTTTTACTCAGTAAGTTTTTTATCTTTCTCCACTTGTTTAGCCTTGGACAGTTGGTCAGGCCAGATAACTAAAAATTATTTCTTAATATTTTTAGATTGTTTGAGTTTCTCACATAATATAATGGGGATTGTTTCTTGCTTCACAAACTATATTTTCTTAATATTTATATTTTTTAAAATTTCACTTGGTGATCAAACTCTTCATTTATCAAATTTGTGACCTTCTTGAACACATCTACCAAAAACAACCTTCAAGAATTAAAATTTGTTTTGTGTTAATAATTTGGATGATTTCTTGGTCAAAGGCATCTCTTTCTGATAATCTGATATCATTTTTTTAGCATTTCTCCCCCTTTATTCATGCCTAATTCTTAGTAGTGACATGTTATATGTAACGACCCAAAATTTCATTAATGGAAAATCCCTCTTGATCCAGTTAAATGTTCCTTTATGTTTTTATATGATGTCAACTTCTTTAACGTTAAGATTTGTGACCGTTACTTTTATAGCCGTTGAACAGTGATCATCTGGGTAGTTTAAATATAAGTCTTTAACGAACCAATTTTCTACTCAGACAAAGGAAGCGATGGCCTCATCCAGTAGAATTACCCCTTACGAAGCCCATTTGTCGGAGCTCGGAAAGGATGTGGCGTCTTTGGGCTTTGCCCTTGACCAAGCCCAAGCTGAGCTTCATCAAGTCAAGCTCGAACGTGATCGTCTACGGGAAAAATGGAAGTTGATAGAGATCACCACTCGAGCGATGTTATCCGAGCAACCCCAAGAGTCGGTCACCATCGCACACCTTACCCTTAGGTCTTATGCGGCTATTTTAAGGGGTTATGTAACAAATAAGTAGCACCATGTTCATGTACATTATTTTTGTATATAATAATGAATATAATTTCTAGTCATTTTTGATGCATTGTAATTAGTTTTTAAAGTACAAATGATGTTTTTAGTTATTATTTAATTAAGAATTATATTTTATTAAATTAAAGGATTTTTGAATTAAATAATATTTTAATAAAATATTATTATTATTATTAAATTAATTTTTATTAAATATAAATGATCTTATAATTTTATGAATGCAATTAAAATTTTTATTAAGGTTTGAAAGCCATTTCTGTCAAAACCCGTGAATTTTTATAAATGTCGGTTTTTATTTTAAAAGTGAAAATTCACATATTTAGAAAATTATTTAGATAAAATAAATATTATTTTTGGAATCAGGACGTCGAAATTATCCAACGGTGAATTTTTCATAATTTTCTGAGACAGTCAAATTTTTGGGTAAAAATTAAATACCATTTAAATATATAATGTGTTTTATGACATCATAATGACCCAATGGTGATGTAATAAAATACCATAATCCTTATGTTCGGCCAATATGTGTTTTATCAATAAAATAATGAGGTTTTGGGTTTGTTTGACTCACTTTTCAAAGCATTAATGGAGCCCCCAAGACTTATTCAACACTTTGCCTTTTTAAATTAATTTCCATGGGAGTGTGACTCACCTCCACATAACCAACCCTAATTTTTTAATAAGTTCGGACCTTGGCCTTGTAAAATATTGTTTTCCTCTTCCATTTTCCAGAAACCATGGGCAAATACCATGGGATGGTTTGTGGTTTGGATTATTTTAATATAAGGGGTCCCAAACCTAAATAATAAAGAATTCTCTCACCTTTCCTATATAAACTCACCCAAGCTCCCACTTCCTCCTCACCCAAAGCCCTTGAAGTTCGTCCAAACTCTGCCCTACTCTCTCTAGAATCCTCTCAAGGTGCCCCAAGCTCCCAAGAAGCCTCTCACAAGCCTCTCTCTAGCCTTTGGAAGCACACTTCCAAGTAAGGGTTTTTTTCTTCCTTTCTCATTTTTGTCAATTTCCTTTAAGTTGTATTGCCCTTTTAATTTAATTTATGAATGTTGGGGTATGGTTTCGCACCTCTCCCATACTTCCCTCTTATTGTTCGAATGATGGGAGACCCCTTTCTCTCCCATTAAATGCCTCCCATGTACACCCGTTACTATGCCGAAATTCCGAAAGGAACCTTTTACTCCTCTTCTATATCCAAGCAATACTTTTGTATCATGAATCTAAATTCCTTTTCAATTGTTGGGACATGTATCTATATGACCTTATTACTGTCCATTACATGTAAATATGATGAGGAACCCCTTTCTCTCTCATCAGCCTTTTTTTATGAATTCTTATGTCACGCCGTTACGCTGCCGAAATCACACCGATTTTCTAAGCCAATATCATTGTGTAGTGAATACCATGCCCATTTCTCCATCAAGGGTATTCACCTTTATGCACGTTTACTTATTGATTGTAAAGTTTCATGTATGAATTCCACATTCCTTTATCGTGGAATAAATGATTATGTTTTATGAATCCATGTTTTATGATCCATGTGGCACACTTATGCATGAAATGAAATGTTTAAGAAGGGTGCGCCCTTTATAGCGCTCCAATGCATTGGGTAAAGTATAGTATCATGATACGTCATGTGCAATGAGTGTTGACTCATGCTAAATCAAGTGCAACGAGGGTTTACTCGTGCTTCAAGTGCAATGAGGGTTTACTCATGCTCCATGTGCAATGAGCCTTGGCTCATGCTAATTCAATGTTAAGTGTTGTTGCCACATTTCCATGTTATGATTATCATGCTTTATCATGCCTTTATGTTCATGTCTCTCTTATGCTCTATTGATATGCCTATTGCCTAACATGTATTGTACTCCTCATGTTATTCATTATGTACTCCCTTACTGGGCTTTATAGCTCACCCTTTTCTTATGCATGTCCTCAGGTTATCCCATGCAATGCTAAATACGAAGGAATGTAGTGTTCATGTAAAGGAAGTTTTCAATAAGGATGTTGTATTTCAAGTTTAAAGTTTTTATGTAATGATCCTAAGCCCCAAAGACACTAAACCTCTCGATCTTCTTTGTTGTATCAAGTGAAGTTTTATGTAATAAAGCATGTTTAAGTTGTAATAAAAAGCTGGGTTGCCATAGTTGGTATCAAAGGATAGGTTTAGTTATTTTTGGGATTAGGAAACCCTGGTAAAGCCTTAGATACAAGACTAAGCATAATAAAAACATCCCTAAGTTTTGGTAAATACTAAGTAAGTGGTTTATCAAACAAATACATCCCTGTCTGGATACGAGCAGGTAGAGGCGGCTCTGGCACAGATGTATCCTAGGGGTAAAACCCGAAAACACCGCTTTGAGCTAGACTCGAACGGGAACTGGTGCACGACAACGGGCCTTGCTGCACTCTTGGTTACGACACTCCCGGGGGATATGTTTTGATAAATTCACAATCTTAGTATGAACCCTTATTAAGGGAAAAATGCCCCTAAGAATATATGTTAGAAGGAAGATCATGAAAAGCCTGGATTGAATCCTATAGACTCATGAGTTAAAGAGATTAAAGTTTATTTATAAGTCATCAACTTTTGTCTTTGGATTACCCTCTATGTGTTACCCCTAACTTTCCTTTTATTCCAGCCAATGGCCGGTAATAGGAGAACTCGGGCTAACAACCGTTGTGAAGATCAGTGTGATGATTGTACCAATGAGATGCCCAATCCAATGGGAGCGGGAATCGCGAACTTTGTCACGCTTCTCTCTCAGCTAACTCAAGTTTTGAATAGAAACACTGGTCAAGAGGAACGTTCAACCCCCCCTAAGAAAGAACAAGTCGCTATTGAAAGCTTCATGAGACAAAGGCCTCCTACTTTTAGTGGATCATCTGATCCCACGATTGCTGAACAATGGATCAACTCCATTGAAAAGATATTCTCCATCCTCCAATGCTCTGAAAAAGAGAAGGTTCTCCTGGCGGCTTATCGTATGGAGGGTGAAGCTGATCAATGGTGGACGTTGATCAAAAATACGAAGCCTGAGGAGGAGATCGAGGCTTTGGAATGGAAGGTATTCCGGAAGATGTTTTTCGATAAATATTTTCCACGCACCCTCCATCTTAAGATGGAAAGGGACTTCCTTTCCCTCAAGCAGAAAGATGAGGAATCTGTGGGAGCGTACGAGGCAAACTTCACAAGGCTTGCACGATACGCTTCTGGCTTTGTCGTTACCCCCGAATGCAAGGTTGACCGCTTCTTTGGTGGGCTGAAGCCTAGCTTGCGGAAAGCATTAGCGATCCGTGACTTCGACAGCTATGAGGAAATTGTCCGATGTGCCCTCAAGGTTGAAATGGAGATCGGAGAATCACAGGGGTATCATGGGGACAAGAAGCGGAAGGTGGACTTCAATGCTGGTGGTCCGATGGATAAATCCAACGGCGCTAAGAAATTCCAGCACCCCACTTTCCAAAAGTTTGGAAAGAAGCACCCTGGAAATTGCCTTAGGGGGACAAGAAAATGCTTCAAGTGTGGAAGAGAAGGGCACCTAGCTGTTAACTGTCAGCAAGAAGGACCCGCGGCTGCGACGGAGGGGAGGAACGCTCCGTTCGAACCTCAACGCGTTGTTCAATGCTTCAAATGCAAAGAACCGGGTCATTTTGCGAATCAGTGCCCTAATCCAAGGGTTATCGGAGGCAATCAACAACCTCCAAGACAGCAAGGAAGAGCTTTTGCCATCACTTCTGCTGAAGTGAACCCCGACAACGAAGTAGTGACAGGTACGCTAGTTATTCATTCAAGAATAGCGAACGTACTTTTTGATTCAGGTTCTACGCATTCTTTTATATCTCAAAAGTTTAGTAGAACAATCCCTGCACCACCACAAACCATGGAAGTAAAGATGTCGGTGAGTACGGCAAATGGGGCAATCATTGCATCCCATGAGTATAAGTCCTCCCCTGTTATAATCTGTGGATTGAATTTCCCGGCGAACCTCGTCATACTCCCTTTGGTGGAATTTGATGCAATTCTTGGCATGGATTGGCTTTCCTTATATAGAGCCAACATAAATTGTCGGGAGAGGGAAATCACACTCCATATGGAGAATCGACCCCCGATTCTTTACAAGTGTCAGGAGGAAGATGAATCTCCTTTAGCTCCATCATCTCAAGCATGGATATTACTGCCTTATGAGCACGCATATCTGGCTCAGATGATTGAGTCCAAGGAAGAAACCACCCTTGAAGAAATGCCTATTGTGAGGGAATTCGCTGAAGTATTTCCCGAGGAACTTCCTGGTCTTCCTCCAAGAAGAGATGTTGAGTTCTCAATTGAACTTATACCTGGGGCGCTACCAATATCCAAGACTCCATATAGAATGGCTGTGGTTGAGCTTGAAGAACTGAAGAAACAACTACAGGAGAATCTGGATAAAGGGTTTATACGCCCAAGTGCATCACCATGGGGTGCACCAGTCCTCTTCGTCAAGAAGAAGGATGGGTCAATGCGGCTTTGCATCGATTATCGTGAACTTAACAAAATCACGATAAAGAACAAGTATCCTCTCCCAAGAATCGATGACTTGTTTGATCAGCTGCGTGGAGCTCAATACTTCTCCAAGGTCGACTTGCGGTCGGGATATTATCAAGTAAGGGTGAAGAAGGAAGATATCCCCAAGACCGCTTTTCGTACAAGGTACGGGCACTATGAATTCATAGTAATGCCTTTTGGACTCACCAATGCTCCAGCAATATTCATGGACTTGATGAATAGAGTCTTTAGAGATTACCTAGATAAATTTGTGGTAGTCTTTATAGATGATATTCTGATATACTCCAAAACCAAGGAGGACCATGAGGAGCATTTAAGAACTGTACTGGAGACTTTGCGCAAGGAGAAGCTCTATGCCAAGTACAGCAAGTGTGAGTTCTGGTTGAAGGAGGTCTCATTCTTGGGCCATATCATCACAAGCAATGGGATATCTGTGGACCCCTCCAAAACAGATGCAATTGAGGGATGGCCGAGGCCAACATCGGTAACTGATATCCGTAGCTTCTTGGGGTTAGCTGGATATTATCGACGATTTGTGAGAAACTTCTCACGATTGTCCAACCCTCTTACCAAGCTAACTCGAAAGGGAGTAAAGTTTGCTTGGAGTGATGAATGCGAAGAAAGCTTCAAGGAGTTGAAAAGGAGGCTTATCACTGCACCTGTGCTCACTTTACCCACAAGTGGGGAGCTTTTTGTGGTATTCAGTGATGCTTCGAAGAAGGGCTTAGGATGTGTGCTGATGCAGAATGATAAAGTGATATCCTATGCCTCAAGACAGTTGAAAATCCATGAGCGAAACTATCCAACACATGATCTGGAGTTGGCGGCGGTGATCTTTGCCTTGAAAATCTGGCGGCATTATCTCTATGGAGAGAAATGTGAGATATATACTAACCACAAGAGTCTTAAATATATATTCACACAGAAAGAGCTTAATATGCGCCAGAGAAGATGGATAGAGCTCATAAAGGATTATGACTGTTCAATACATTACCACCCTGGGAAGGCGAACAAGGTAGCGGATGCCCTAAGTAGAAAGGATCCAGCAATTCTATCAATGATGAGAATTGAGAAGGATCCAATCTTCTTAGACTTGATGAAGATGGACGTGGGAATCATAAAGAAGGGAACATCATCAATCCTTTCACAAATGATTGCTCAACCATCTCTTTTGGAAAGGTTAAAGGATGCTCAAAGGGATGATGCGAGAATCCAAGAAAAAGTGGAAGCTATCAAAAAGGGAAAATCCTCAGAGTTTAATGTTAATGAAGAAGGAATTGTGCGGTTTGGGAAAAGACTATGTGTCCCATCATGTTCGGAGCTGAAGAAGGAACTTTTGGATGATGCACATAGTTCAAATTTCTCTATTCACCCAGGGAGCACAAAGATGTATCGAGATCTCCGAGAAAACTTTTGGTGGGATAATATGAAGAAGGAGATCGCCGAATATACATCAAAGTGCCTGGTGTGTCAGCAAGTGAAGGCAGAGAGGCAGAAGTCTAAGGGGATGATGCAACCATTGCCCATACCAGAATGGAAATGGGAGAACATCACCATGGACTTCGTCACTGGACTTCCAAGGACATCCAAAAGCAACAATGCAATCTGGGTTATTGTGGATCGTCTTACAAAGACTGCACACTTCATTGCTATTCGAGAGGATTTCTCTTTGGATCAACTGGCACGGATATATATCAGGGAAGTGGTACGGTTGCATGGAGTACCACTATCTATTGTGTCGGACCGAGATCCAAGATTTACCTCTAAGTTTTGGAAGAGTCTTCAACATGCTCTGAATACTGAACTGAACTTCAGTACGGCCTATCATCCTCAAACTGATGGCCAATCCGAGCGGACTATCCAAACACTTGAGGATATGTTGAGAGCATGCTCAATGGACTTTAAAGGAGGATGGGATCAACATCTTCCCCTAGTTGAGTTCTCTTATAATAATAGTTTCCACTCGAGCATCCAAATGGCACCATATGAAGCCCTGTATGGGAAAAGGTGTAGAACACCGGCATGTTGGGATGAGGTCGGTGAACGTAAGCTGCTTGGACCAGAAATGGTCGAAGAAATGGTGGAGAAGGTGAAAACCATTCAGCAGCATATCAAGGCAGCCCAAAGTCGACAGAAGAGTTATGCAGATAATCGTCGACGAGACCTTGAGTTTAAAGTCGGAGACATGGTGTTTTTACGCATATCTCCGTGGAAGAAGGTCATGAGGTTTGGAAAGAAAGGGAAGTTAAGTCCAAGGTACATCGGCCCATTCGAGATTCTTGATCGTGTTGGGGCTGTGGCCTATCGACTAGCACTTCCACCTACTATGGCCAAGGTGCATGATGTCTTCCATGTATCCCTCTTAAGGAAGTACATACCAGACCCTTCACATGTACTCTCTTCTGAGGTGGTACAATTAGAAGACGATCTTTCTTATGAGGAGCAACCAGTGAAGATCTTGGATCGTAGAGAAAAAGTTCTACGAAATAAGACAATGCCCCTCGTCAAGGTGTTGTGGAGAAACCACAAGTTTGAAGAAGCAACTTGGGAGTCGGAGGATATGATGAAGCTAAGTTACCCACATTTGTTTTAGTGTGGGAAAAGGAAAATTTCGAGGGCGAAATTTCTTAAGGGGGGAATGTTGTAACGACCCAAAATTTCATTAATGGAAAATCCCTCTTGATCCAGTTAAATGTTCCTTTATGTTTTTATATGATGTCAACTTCTTTAACGTTAAGATTTGTGACCGTTACTTTTATAGCCGTTGAACAGTGATCATCTGGGTAGTTTAAATATAAGTCTTTAACGAACCAATTTTCTACTCAGACAAAGGAAGCGATGGCCTCATCCAGTAGAATTGCCCCTTACGAAGCCCATTTGTCGGAGCTCGGAAAGGAGGTGGCGTCTTTGGGCTTTGCCCTTGACCAAGCCCAAGCTGAGCTTCATCAAGTCAAGCTCGAACGTGATCGTCTACGGGAAAAATGGAAGTTGATAGAGATCACCACTCGAGCGATGTTATCCGAGCAACCCCAAGAGTCGGTCACCATCGCACACCTTACCCTTAGGTCTTATGCGGCTATTTTAAGGGGTTATGTAACAAATAAGTAGCACCATGTTCATGTACATTATTTTTGTATATAATAATGAATATAATTTCTAGTCATTTTTGATGCATTGTAATTAGTTTTTAAAGTACAAATGATGTTTTTAGTTATTATTTAATTAAGAATTATATTTTATTAAATTAAAGGATTTTTGAATTAAATAATATTTTAATAAAATATTATTATTAATATTAAATTAATTTTTATTAAATATAAATGATCTTATAATTTTATGAATGCAATTAAAATTTTTATTAAGGTTTGAAAGCCATTTCTGTCAAAACCCGTGAATTTTTATAAATGTCGGTTTTTATTTTAAAAGTGAAAATTCACATATTTAGAAAATTATTTAGATAAAATAAATATTATATTTGGAATCAGGACGTCGAAATTATCCAACGGTGAATTTTTCATAATTTTCTGAGACAGTCAAATTTTTGGGTAAAAATTAAATACCATTTAAATATATAATGTGTTTTATGACATCATAATGACCCAATGGTGATGTAATAAAATACCATAATCATTATGTTCGGCCAATATGTGTTTTATCAATAAAATAATGAGGTTTTGGGTTTGTTTGACTCACTTTTCAAAGCATTAATGGAGCCCCCAAGACTTATTCAACACTTTGCCTTTTTAAATTAATTTCCATGGGAGTGTGACTCACCTCCACATAACCAACCCTAATTTTTTAATAAGTTCGGACCTTGGCCTTGTAAAATATTGTTTTCCTCTTCCATTTTCCAGAAACCATGGGCAAATACCATGGGATGGTTTGTGGTTTGGATTATTTTAATATAAGGGGTCCCAAACCTAAATAATAAAGAATTCTCTCACCTTTCCTATATAAACCCACCCAAGCTCCCACTTCCTCCTCACCCAAAGCCCTTGAAGTTCGTCCAAACTCTGCCCTACTCTCTCTAGAATCCTCTCAAGGTGCCCCAAGCTCCCAAGAAGCCTCTCACAAGCCTCTCTCTAGCCTTTGGAAGCACACTTCCAAGTAAGGGTTTTTTTCTTCCTTTCTCATTTTTGTCAATTTCCTTTAAGTTGTATTGCCCTTTTAATTTAATTTATGAATGTTGGGGTATGGTTTCGCACCTCTCCCATACTTCCCTCTTATTGTTCGAATGATGGGAGACCCCTTTCTCTCCCATTAAATGCCTCCCATGTACACCCGTTACTATGCCGAAATTCCGAAAGGAACCTTTTACTCCTCTTCTATATCCAAGCAATACTTTTGTATCATGAATCTAAATTCCTTTTCAATTGTTGGGACATGTATCTATATGACCTTATTACTGTCCATTACATGTAAATATGATGAGGAACCCCTTTCTCTCTCATCAGCCTTTTTTTATGAATTCTTATGTCACGCCGTTACGCTGCCGAAATCACACCGATTTTCTAAGCCAATATCATTGTGTAGTGAATACCATGCCCATTTCTCCATCAAGGGTATTCACCTTTATGCACGTTTACTTATTGATTGTAAAGTTTCATGTATGAATTCCACATTCCTTTATCGTGGAATAAATGATTATGTTTTATGAATCCATGTTTTATGATCCATGCGGCACACTTATGCATGAAATGAAATGTTTAAGAAGGGTGCGCCCTTTATAGCGCTCCAATGCATTGGGTAAAGTATAGTATCATGATACGTCATGTGCAATGAGTGTTGACTCATGCTAAATCAAGTGCAACGAGGGTTTACTCGTGCTTCAAGTGCAATGAGGGTTTACTCATGCTCCATGTGCAATGAGCCTTGGCTCATGCTAATTCAATGTTAAGTGTTGTTGCCACATTTCCATGTTATGATTATCATGCTTTATCATGCCTTTATGTTCATGTCTCTCTTATGCTCTATTGATATGCCTATTGCCTAACATGTATTGTACTCCTCATGTTATTCATTATGTACTCCCTTACTGGGCTTTATAGCTCACCCTTTTCTTATGCATGTCCTCAGGTTATCCCATGCAATGCTAAATACGAAGGAATGTAGTGTTCATGTAAAGGAAGTTTTCAATAAGGATGTTGTATTTCAAGTTTAAAGTTTTTATGTAATGATCCTAAGCCCCAAAGACACTAAACTTCTCGATCTTCTTTGTTGTATCAAGTGAAGTTTTATGTAATAAAGCATGTTTAAGTTGTAATAAAAAGCTGGGTTGCCATATTATACCAACCTAAATAAGCTTTATGAACAATTTATCCACAACACCAATAGTATCCTTTGATCCTTGATATTCTAGGTTGATAATATTTATACTATGTAGATTTTTTGTCATCTTTTCATAGATTTTAGGTGTTTATTCTTAAGAGGAATCCTTCTGGTTGAATTAGTATAGTATTCCTTTATGTAAAATGTTTTCTCATTTTTTCTTTTAATCCATAAAAATTCAGTCTTATTTCATCTTATTGAACTCACTTTTGAGTTTAAATTAAAAAAGAATGTATATCAGATAATTCTACCTCTTTCTCAAAAAAAACATTATTTAAGATTAGTCACCATCTTATCAAGATTAGATATATTCAATCTATTTTTTCTCTTTAATGAAAATAGTATCATCATCATTTTATTATTCTCTTCTAGGCGAATTTTCTTTAGAAAATTGTATTTTTCCTTTCTATTTTAGCTACCTTCTACACATATTCCATTATCTCATTAAGATGTGTATCTTCATTCATGACACATTCTTCATTTTACTTTATCAGTTTTCTTTTCTCCTACTTGATCTTCATGTTATTCTCAAGAGTAGCTTCAAGATTATATTTCAATTACCATTATAGATTAGTTATCTCTTTACCTTATGCACCTTCAAATGTTTCTTTACCTATTTTGGTTTTTCCTATAAAATATATCTAATTTTTAGAAGTCCATTCACCTTTTGTCCCACCACTTAATGATAAGGATTCATCAATTTTCCCACTCATCATATTTGTCCTATTTTTTCTCTATGTACTTATTATTTTTCTTCTCATAGTTACTTTTCTCATATTTCTTAGTATTTTTCTTGGATTGGTTTTCTCGTTCATCAGATTTTGTGATGTTGGATTTCTTATTTGGATAGTCCTATGAAAAATTTCCAAAACCATGATAGTTGAAACAATTTAGTGTATTATTTACTTTTTCTCTATTTTCACTATTATACATCCTTGTAAACAAGGCCCTCATTTGATTGTATTACTCCTAGGCTTCCTTATTCTTATAATCACTTGATTTTGGCTTCTCTTCAACCCTAGTTTTACCTTTTATCATGGATTTAAAGGTTATTTCATCTTTTTATTTTTTATTAAAAGTTTTTTATTTTTCTCATTTCATATAATATGAGAATATTATAGATTTTATCCAATGATATACCTTCTTGGTATTCTAGTGCATACAATTTTGAATCAAAACTATCTAGAACATTTCTCATTAGCTTCTTCATAATGGTTGAATCATCAAGCTTCACACCAAAACCTGTGATGATACTTATAATATCATTTATTGTTATAAATTAGTCATAAACACTTTCATCATCACCCATTTTGATATCTTCAAATCTGCTTCTCCATATTTGTAGCTTAACTTCTTTGACTTTAAGATTCTCGTGATAATAACTTTTTAGTTTATCCCAGACTTCCTTGGCGGTTTGGAGATTCATCGGTCTAGTGTATACCTTTTCTGATAAATCTATGTATATTTCATTTTAAGCCTTTCCATACATCTCCAAGTTCCCATTATCTTCAAAATTCATAGGTTGATTCTTAATGTAGGGTGGATATCCAACTATAAATACATCTCTCACTTCTACCCCAATTGGTAGGAGATGCGATATCATCCTATTTTTATATAAATGATAGTTCTCACCATTGAAAATGGGAATTAACCTTCTATTTACATAATTTATATTCTCTATCCTAATAATTCTATTGGATCTTTTAGAGGTGACCATCCCTATGACACTAATTGAAGTGACCAAATATGTGTGAGATCACTGAGAGGAGGAGGGGTGAATAAGTGATCCCATTTTTATTTTTACAAATTGTTTATTTTTAATTAAACATGTGTGAATGGTTAAATAATTTATCCAATATTCTTTTTTCTCTTATCCTTACCCAAAATAATATTATAAATACAAAGGCACAAAACATAAGGATTTATAAGGTTCGGTACAAAGACCTACTCTTTACTATGTTGGTTGTTCTCCCCAACATAGATTCTCTAATATAATATTGTAAATAATTACAATGGTTGATATAGATTCACACTATTTCTCTCATGAATCCACACTTGAGTCTCTTTATACTATATCTCACAGTGTTACCAGAATCCACACGGTCCTTCTAGAAAATCCGCACTAGAGACTTCTTCTCCTAAATCCCACAAGTGACTTCTCCCACTCCCAACTCCAACTAAGAGACTTACTCCTTTATTCAAGTATTTATCCACTGTATATTGATCTATTTATCTTCCTCCATTTGATTATTGGATCAAACTTTCTCGTGTACCTATTCAAACACCTTTTCAAAGCATGCTAGTCTTGCTCAAAAATCTACGATCATATGTATTTGATCAGTTGCCTCAGTGTTATAATTCTCAAGAAATTCTTACTTATGTTTTATGAAGTCCCAACCTCACTTATTGTGTGCAAGTTTTGCTTTCAAGTTCTTAAATAATAATAAATTCAAGTAAGATCTTGCATAATGTCATCCCAGTCTACCTTTTCGAATTATTAATTCAATCACAACAAATTCACTTCATGCATGAATGATTTATTAAATGGTGTATATTATAAGACTTACTATATATTATATATATTTATTTTTTATTTTATGTTTCATGAAAGGTTTTTTCACACCAAACTATTTCATGAGAAGTCAATGACCTTTCCAAGGTTATGTGAAGCGCATGCTTTGTCAAATGCCTTCACGTGAAGGGACTCATGACCTCACAACTTCATTAACATGACTAAGTAAGGATCATGTGAATTCTTCTTCTTCAATCACACTACCTTTTCAAAAGACAATAACATGTCCAAAGGTTTTTTCTATGGTTTATCCTCAAACCCTTTATGAGACCTAAAGGGTTTGTGGGTTTCTTTATCATAGGACAATGGTTTTCTATAGGCCTGTCTCAAGCTCATTCGCATAATAAAAGGGTGTGTCTGTGAGTTACTTCACAAGAAAATAGGTAATGTTCGTAAGAACTTCTCAACATCTTCAAGTAAAAAAATTGGTTCTTAATGAGATGTATTTTCATGATTGAATCATGTGATACTCTTTTTACTTTTCATGACCTAGAAGTCTCACTTGATTCTACTCTAGCTTTTCACGAGACAATGGTTGTGTCTGCGGGTTCCTTCATGAGACAATAAGTATCCACATGGTGTCTCCTCATATTCTTTGCATAGATAGAGTGATTCGTGACATACTCCTTCACATGTTTTGATCACTTGAGAAAGCACTGCCTTTGTGTGAAGTGATCCCACATATTCACTATTATTGATATGATATTTCTCTCTCTCATTCTATCAATGTTGCAGTACACATTCCTCTTATCCCCTTAACTATTTATATAGATAAGAATTCACCACTTATCCCCCAATAAAATTTTCATTTATAAGTCTTGTTAAATGACAGATGATCTCAACATATCTCATTCATTTAAAATGGCTGGAAGTCTTAGCCTTTTCATGCGATGTTGAGGGATCATGTGATCACATGATTGCTTCTCTTGATCATGAAACACCTCATTACATCGCATGATCTTCCATTTATCATGCGATAATATATCTAAATTATGGAACCTTATCATGATATAAGATATGTTCTTCTTAATGTGACGACTTCAGTAATTGTTATCATTCTATGATGTGACATCACTTATTCTTAGTTGGTTATCAGCTTACTATCACGTGATCCATAGATCATCATGATATGGTTTTCTGGATTCATGTGATGGAAATATAATTAAAATATTCAGAATGTAAAAAAAATATCATATCCTTTATTAATTACTTCTTTGAATTATGTAGTGCATTCAAGACAATGATTACATGCATATTCTCGATGCGATTAACTTTATCTCAATGTCTTGTGGTGGCTGGTTGTCATGAGTTCATGTGGAAATTATCCTCTTTAAGAGGTTGAAGATGACATTCATATTCGTATAAGTGATGTGTAGGATTTAATAGATGGATTGGGTCATCTTCAACAAATATCCAATGTTATTTTCATATCATTAAATTATATATGAATAGTATGTGACATCTAACATCCCACATCATAAATCCAAAGAGGCAACACTCCGCTTTAAAATAACATTAATATATTCCCACCATTTGATCTATACATGGGGGATCAACACCTGTAACACTTACACTGCATGCCACATGATCCATGACTCACATGAAAAGTCCCACTAGCACCCTTTGGTCCTTATACACTGGCCCAATTGTGCCTATGGGAGTGCACTCTTATTGGCCATATACACATCCCCCCATAAACACTTATTCTTGTTTATGAAAAATGAAAATACATATTGAATAGCCCCAATCAAATCCTCATGCATGGTCTTCATTATTCTTAAACATGTCTCAAACATAGTGTTATTAATGACACAAGTCTTTGGAACATAAGATCACATCAACGATCATAAGAGTTATAACATGGAGAATTACTCCTACATGAATTCCAATTTCATCGAGTGAGTCCATAATAATTTTCCAATAATAACCACTTTATCCACCAACACAAATTGACTTATTGACAAAAAATTCAACCTATATTCAATATGAAGGGATTTATCTCCATGTAAGGGTCAAAACTTTTTTTAGATGTGTAAAGGTCATTATGTAAGGGTATTTAGTCCATCTCATAACTAGTGTGAGGGCCAGGTGAGTTTTCAATTATCTATGAAAGGGTAATATCATGTCAAGGTATCCATGTAAGGGTAAATTTTATCTTTCATAAAGGTAATTATCCATTTCTTAACACTATGTAAAGGAAATATACATGAAGGTAGAGTCGTGTTAGGGTAAGATGAGAATTATAAATCATATGTAAGGGTTACCTATTTTCAAGTAAGGGTCATCCTAAACCCAAGTTGTGTAATGGTAAATCGTTTTACCTTTTCGTATCATGTATGTGTCATGTATGGGTAGTGGTTTTTGTAAAAAAATTCAGTATTTCCACCAAGTTTTCATTTTTCAGCTCTTTTTTTTATTTTAATGAAAATAATGAGAAAAATCATGGTTTAAATTTTTCTTGACAAGAGATTTGAAAAAATATAAACTTTTTTTATTTTACGAGTTTTAAAATGAGTCTTGAGAGGTATATAAAATAGAAACTAATTTAATATAGAATTAAATGGAAATTTTGGTCAGTTATTTCTAGAGTATATGTAAGCTATATATGTAATATTATAAAATAGTATATTCATTCTCACTTGAGTTTCTTGAATTATTCCTTGATTTAAAATGATTTTAACTCCTTCATTCAATATTTTTGAGTCTCCTTTGATTAGTCTAATTTCATACCTCACGTTTCCAAGCTTATACGATCTGGAATCATCATTTCTCTCTCATTTTCTTAGTATAGTGCATGTGAAGCTTCCAAGAGGCAGGGGATCAATGACTTCTATTTTATTTTTACAAGTGTAATTTTATCTTGCTTTAGATTCTTCTAGATGAATTAATGTCATTAAGAATAATCAAATAATAATCTAAAAAATAATCACTTGTGGAATGATTATTGAATAATACAGAAATTTATAATAGAAAAAAATATGAAAACACATATTGTAGAAAATTCTTAATTTTTTCTTATTATTATTTCAATAATTGAAATAGGAGTATTTTTCATGTAGTAAATATTATTATTTATTTAGTAGTAAATGCATGTAGTGAATAAATTCTATCCCATTATTAACTTAAAAAGCACATGCTGCTATTAGACTTATTTATTGTAAATTATCACCTGTTGAGGAATGACAACTTATTATCATTCTAAAAAATATATATGAATGATATAAAGAATAATCACATTCAACTTATTATAATTTTATAATCTATAAAATTACATTGAAGAGGAAAAAAATTATCGTATATAATATCAATTTTTTTGTAATCTGGGAATTATAGAAGGAAGGAAATATTATCACATGATATTTAATTATTACTCTATGATATGATTATTAAATGAATAAGGAAGTTTTTTTAATGTAGTAGATTAAATTTTTTATTCCATATTTTGTATATTTATGAGTTGAGATAGAGAATGAGAGTATATATAAGGTTATTACTTTTCTTTTATAAACTGGAAATAAAATTTCATGATTTATGAATATTACTTCATAATTTAGAAATTATTTATGAGGGAGAAAGTAAATAATCACATGAATAATACTAAAAGTAAAATTAGAGTATAGAAATTAGATAATCTCATGTTGTAGTATTATATGATTATTAATTCCAGATCATAATTTTAATTATAATTCTGTATATTAAAAAATTGAAATATAGATTATTACATGTTAAAGATAATTAATATTCTATATTGGTAAATAAATAAATATTTGTGTTTGTGATCACATGTGAATTATTTTTTCTTAATTTAGTCCCTTACTATTTATTATGAAGTGTGATATATATGTTTGGAAATATTTTTTATTGATTTTTCAAAATGGTTAATTAATTAATATAAAGAAAAAATGTAAATGTAGTTGTATTAATTAGTTAAATGAAAGAGGCATTAATTGATTATTTATTATTCATCTTGGAGTAAATTGTAGCAATATAGACATAATGCATTGAGAATGTTTATTTTATTTCTAGTTATTATTAATTACCATCTATAGTTTTCTTGATGCATAAAACTCATGTATAATAAAATGGTTAATTTAATATAAAAATTGAAATGGTTTATTTCTAAATATAAATTTTTAGGGATGAATAATCCCATTCTTGATTGTGGGGGGATTGAAAACCTCTATTTCATGACCTTAGTGACTTACTTATATGAGTAAAACATGCATTTAAAAATATATGTATGCTCTAGGATTATTAAAGCCATGTTTTAGTTTCATTTGAACCTTGATATAATTATTCATAACTTAATATGATTGGAATACATGTCGAGTAATGGGCTAGGATCTTGGGGCTTTAGTGATGGTCGATCTGGTGATGGAGGAATAGGTTGTACTACGTGAAATGGCATGGGGATGAAATTGGGATTTCGGGATGAGTTCAAAGAGGGTATTTCTCATCGAGATATCATAATATTTCTTGATTCTTACTTGATATAAAGATGTTATTTATATGTTTATTTCCCTATAACTCAAAGAAGTTTGAATCGATGTATAAAAAGTGTATCCTTGATGTGGTAGTCTAGAAGGATTTCTACAACACTCAGTTAATTACTGAAATGATAAATGGATTAATTTAAATAACGAGTCTAGTTATTAGATTTTAAATGATAATGGCATACTTTAGAAAATACAAAAAATAGTTTGAGTGCCAAAGGAATTTTTTAAAAGGATTAGATTTTAGTTTTGGAAATAAAAATAGAATCATATTAATTAATGGATAATTAATTAATCAATGTGAATATTTGGTATTTTCATGCTTTCTTGAGACCTAGACCTTAACAGTGGAACATGGAGGTCCTTTAAGATAATAAAAATAGATGAGTCTAAGGCTAGGTAGTTTCCCTTAGTGTGGTTGTGCATGATATTATTTATATTTTCTAATTTCATACACTATCCCACTCATATCAGTAGGGTAACCAACACCCAAATGTTTTGGGGTGGGGGTATTTTCCCCAATATCAAGGTTCACAAGATAATGAATGGATGAATTATCCATCTCCCCTACTCTCTCTTTAGCTATAGTTGTTATAGGAAAATCTTAGTCTATAATGGATTACAGTATAGGGTGCATACCTACCTGAGCTATGATAGCTCTCAGTTTACTATACATTTATGTGTGGGTAGTAATGGCTTGAGGTATATCACATACTTGTATCTATTCATGGAACCTATAACTTCCCTTGGATGTTATTTTATGTGCAATAATGTATTAAGGTATAATGAATTTACATGTGATGGTGCCTTATGGACTATTACTGGGTTACTATTGATATGGTTGCATGAGGTGCGGGATGAGATGATGAGACAAATATATGGACTTATTCAAACATGAGATATTGGGCCCTGCATGGGACCAAGGTAGGTAGGCTCAATTATTAACTCATGTAAAAGATTAATTTACTTATGGAAGATATTGAAACCTGATGTAATTATTGTGGTGGAAGAGAAAAAAATCAGTGAGGTAGTGGATGTGTGTAAAGACATGACCTTAAACAATCTATAAATTGAATCTTTAGAAAATAATTCACTTTATCTCAATTTTAGGATCTTTTTTGGTTTATGTTTTTAGATAATTAGGTCATAAATATTACATAACACATTGGAAAATTTCTATTAGTATCCATTTTCCCATAATACACAAACTTTTAGAATAAAACATGTTTTCTTTCATGACAAATATTTACGATTTTAAACTCATCTTCTTATTTGTTTCTGCTCGTCCCTCAGATAAAACAAAAAATTTAGTAAGGGACATAAAAAATATGAAATAAACCCATTAGTCTATTTCAAAACCATGAGATCATAAAATAGTGTTTTCCTTTAACATAATATACTTTGATATCAAATAATTATTTACTTGCACATAAAATCAACTTTACTGCCCAAAGTTCGTTATAAAACACTTTATAAGAAAACATAAAGTAAAAAATTATAATCATTAGGGTTTCTTAGAAAATATGAGAACCCATGAAAAGTGTTTTCTTAAAAACATACCTTTTACCACAAAAGATCATAATCTTTCTTTCAAGAAAATAATCATTAACTTACCTTTTGAAATGAAACAGAATCTATGAAATCTCATTATAAAGCATAGAAAAATAATATAGGTGGATAGAGACATAATATTAATAGAACCCTTAAAAGTGTAATAACCAATATGGTCAACTTTAAATACAATTCTCCAAATAAAATAATCATTACCCAATGCATTGGAGAGCTAAATTGGGCTAACCCATCATCATGAGCTATTTTAGGATCACCCATCATCATAAGCTATAACAAGTTCACCCATCATTATAACAATTTTTGAGGACCATAACATGCATGAAACACATATATGTTTTCAGTTTCATCATCAAACACATAAAAATATCATTTTTAACCCATAAGTAAAACTTTTTCAGATATTGATATATTTGTTTCCTTTAAAACCCAATTTTAGAAAAAGAAAATACCCAGAACAAAGGGAAGAAGGGTTTTTATTTGAATAAAACATGGAATAATATAAATGAATGCAAATATCAAATAATTGTTGTAGAAGTGGAAAAAATATTGATTCTGTATATATTAAATTAGAACATTCCTTTTTCCTTTTGTAAAAAAGTCAAAATGTTTCATATAAAATATATAAAAAGAATCCTTTTGAAAAAAAAATGAAATAATGTAAAAAGATGCCTAAAATTTCCTTCACATTTCATATATTTCTATATAAATAAATCTATAAAATAATTATAATAATATGGACATGGAATAAAAATATTTGGAAAATAAATCCATAAAACATTAAAAATGAGGGTTTTAAATTAAAGTGTCTCTTACCAGGAGTCCAAATCCTCATGTATATACTTTATATTAATGAATAATAAAATTATGATAATTATTTAATTTCTTAAGAAAAAAATTCATTTTTATTATTTATTTTATTTTATTTATTACCATGTTATATTTAATTACTTAATCAATTAATTTCATGTCAAACGTTTTGATGATATTCAGTTCATATGTCTGAAATGACTTTGGTAGGTTGAATATGGTCAAATAAGTAATTATTACATAATCTAAAATAATAATAATGGAATAAAAACATTTTTATACATCAATTATTATTTTAAATCCAACCATGAAATATAGTTATGAAAAATGAACTGTGTTAAAATCATGGAGACGGTAGGTCATACGTACGCATGAGTAACATTTCTATTTTTTAATGAACATGATAGAATGAAGGTAAGTATTATTTTATCTATCTATAATTATTATTATATCATAAATATCATATAATTTCTTTAAATACACTTATATATAGTATCCATGTGATGTGGTTGTGAAAAACAAATCGCATCGCTTTATGTAGGTGGTAATCCACACAAACGTGTGGACGACGTTATCATTTTTCAATGGATAGAAAGGTAAGAAAATAAATGATATATTATCTTTAAATAATTATAATTATTTAATGAATATAATATATATATATATATTAAATCTATCATTATAACAAACTATGAGAGACAGTGATGGAAAATGAATTGCATCAGTTCACGAGGCGGTAGTCTTCCATACACACGAATGATGGTTTCATTTCAAATTTAATGGAAGAAGGAGATGTATATTTTTTATTCAATTAACATACAAACATATAATTATAATTAGGATACTTTTTTCATTATTTCATCATGTTTTAAGAATAATTTAATGATTTAGTATAATAAATAAAACTAAAACATTCGGTTAAAAGATATACCTCTTCTTCAAATAACCTCCTTTGGTTTACACCTTAAGCCCTATAAAGTTAGTATTATACCCAAAATAATACCTCTATAATAGGATTAGGTATGTTATGAATTTATTTTGGTAGTTATTAGCTGATATATAGTTTTTAAATGATGTGAGGAAGAGAGGAGAGGTGGATCCCTTTTGTAAGTGAGGGGAGGGGTATTCTTAAAATTTATTAATGTATTAAATTAATATAAATTTATTTTCTTAGAAAAATGGCTCAAAATTGATTAAATTTGAATATAGGATGATTATGGGTCTATTTAATCTCATTAAATAAATTTTATATAGGTTTATATTGTGCTTTTTACTCTTATCTCGGTGTTTTAACCTCTATTAACCATTTTGATAATTATAGTGATATGAATGTTCTTTACTCTTTAGGGATTAAGAAAGTTACTATAAATGGAAAAATGACCCATAAATGAACCATGGCTGATATTTTCAACCATATACCAATAAATTTTACAAATATAGGATTTTTTTAATTTTAAATCATTTAATAAAATATTTTTTATTACAAAATAACATCAATATCATTTTTTGGATCTATTCATTAAATTTGACTTTGAAAAAAAACATGACAAAAAAGTAAATTTTAATATTAACCTATTAAATATAAATAATATTTTATATTTATAAAAAAAATTATTGGGAAATTATAAACCACCCAAAAAAATTACTTTTAGAGTTTTTAAAATCATTTACTTGATTTTTCTACATCTTGCACAACTATTGTCTCACCATTGCGTAACAAGTTAAGGTAATAATTTCATCACTAAAAATTAAAAATAAATTAACAAGATAAAAAAATTAATTCATGTTTCAAATAACCATTTATAACCAAACACAATTTTTTTATCCCTTTCAAAAAATATAATAGATATTAAAAGCAAGAGAGTAATTTTTGACTTTATCCATTATATAATATTATAAAGGTAAACACAAAAGATAAATGAAAATAAAAGGACATATTTTAAATTTTTTTATGATTATGGATGAAATATATTCATACATTGAAGTTTTAGAAAGTTTTTTAATGAATTCGAAGCCTTACAATATTACTTTTAACCCTTATTAGCCCATTTTACATTTATTGTGGTAAAACAATTTAATATGGTTACTATTCATATTGATCATAAATTAAGTTGGAATTATTATATAATATTAAATATTATTACTAAAAATATGGAATAAATTTTATCAAATTAAATTTATTTAGTTTTTAGAATTTAATTTAAAAGTAAACTCGCAAAACGCGATGAAAAGCGGTTTTCCAGAAAAATGCCTTTCTAAATATAAAAATATCTTTATACAAAATCCAAGTATAATGTTGATTATAATAAAAAATATTGGATTATTTTGAATAAAAATTAACTGATTAAATTATAAAACTAATCGAAAATGGAATGTGACTTTGTAAGTACTTGAAATGAAAAGACAGTTTTTAATAAAAATCAATATTTTTCAATATTCATTGAAAAATCAAACTTTTTAGAAAAATTCTGAAAAATTCATATTAAGATAATTTTGAAATAATTAATTTTAAATTGATATAATTTATATCAAATAAAATTTCTAAAATTCTCAGAAATTAATTATAATATTTATTCCCAAAAAGGAATAAAAAACATTTTTGAAAAAACATGTTTTTGAAGCATAAAATGACTTTACCAAAAAATTAAGTTCTTATTTAGTAACCATTAATCAATAAATTTTTATTAATTAGGACCTTTATATATATATATATATATATATATATCATAATGTGGTTAATCTTATTCATACCTTCCAATTTAACGGTTAGGTTATAATTATAACATTTAAATATTATTTTTTCATGTCTCATTTAAGATCATTGTTTCATGTTATATACGCTATCGAACATAGTGTTTTTTAAATATCAGGATATTATATTATCCCCCAATTTTATAAATTTAATCATTCCATTTTGAACTCATGATTGGTAATCAGGGTTTTTACATTTTAAATTATATTTTTTGAAATCCCATATCGTAAAAAGGGTTGATAAAAATTCCTCTTGAAAAGTAAGAAAGAGAAGTATAAAGGTCATCTGGAATAACACATAACTAGGTTTAAAAACATAAGAAAATTAGTGGGAAGTGAAAATATGGACATGGAGGAATAAAATATTGTCCAAATAATAATAGAGATTGAAAAATATTATTGATCACAAGAAAGTGAATGATCATGAGAAATTCAATAACTACAAAACCATAAACCAAAGAGGTGTGAAAAGGATATAAATTATTCACAGATGAAGGTAATATGATATCATTTTTGTTTAAATATATTTTTCTAGAGTTGAGGAATTCCCTTACAATATAGACTAATAACAAAGTAAATATACTTACATGAAAAATAAGATTTCAACCTTTAATCAGTTTTTACCATAATCACAACATTTTCTTCAAATGATGAGTATTCAAGATGAATTTTTCATGCCTAAAGAGCTAAAATAAACTTCTAATGGGTCACATAATTCCCTAAAAGTATAACAAGTTGTTACTCCTATCTTTAGACATTAATAAAATCCAGGATGGGTAACACATGATAATTCTTATAATAATCCTTGATATGAAGAAATAAATAACCCTAATTTTTTTCAAAATATTTCCAACAAAGTTCATAACCCGAAAATCAGAATGATTTGATCACTTGTTTTTCTAAGATTAATTTAACCTTTATCTCTAATCAACATTATCCACTGATAAATTCATATAACTAAAAGTGTATATGCCCTAATCGTATAATCTTAAAATATGATAATCATTTCTATAAATGACCTGAATTACCATAAAGCCACATTAAAAGTATATATGATTACAAAATATAATTCAACCTTTATTACAAAAATCAAATCAAATCTTATCCAATAATATTTTGTTTACCTTAATCATATAATGTTCCCAAATATTATAGTGATATTCTTCAAAAGTAACATAAATCACTTAATCACCAAATCACTTTTCAATCTCATGGATATCTATAAGATAAAACAAATTTTCCAAAAATAAATTTAATCTTTATCTGTAAAATCATGTAATTAAAAAAATTATACTAACCAGGACATCACATAGGCTAGTGGTAGGCTGTAACGACCCATGATTTCATCAATGGAATTTCTGTTTTTATAATTATTTCATATTTAATAATGTAGCATAATTTACACACACTATATAATAAAATAAACTACATTTATTATTAATTTAAACATTAAATTTATACAATAAAAATGGACCTAATAATTGAAAATATTAGAAGGGGCGAAAAAATATAAAATAAGATAACTAAAATATGAAAATTTAGATACTTGTGATCTACCAGAATAACCGCACTCACAAACAACACTATAGAAATAAAAAATAAGTAATACAATATTAATTTTGAAAATTTAAAATATATATAACCTTGATAGAAAATAGAAGCGAATGAATAATGAATGAAATGAGAGGTATTTATAGAAAGTAGGGAACCTATACAACCATTACAAATCTGACCATTGAAATAGTAATCTGACCATTGTAATAATAATCTAACTATTGGAATAGTAATATGACTATAGGGAAAAGTAACCTGACCATTATAATAGTATACTCACTTAAGGAAGAGTAAAATAATATTTATATATCTTATAAAATGAAAATATGACATATTTATATCATGATACAAGTAAATAAATGTTTTAAAAAAGATAAAATAAGTGTTAGTGTTTTTATTAAAACACATATGATTTATTTTAGTTTTTATAAAAATAAATTATTTAAAATAAAGTTTATTTAGAAGAATTTTTATTTTATGAGACCTTACGTAATTTTTTAAAGGGTCGACAAGTTGATCATAATATTAAAATCAATATTTTTCAAATAAAATATAATTTTATTTAAAAATTAAATTTCACATATTTATAAAATTATTTTCATAAAATATATTTCATTTTTATAATTTACACGTCAAAAAATTATTAGGTTAAATTTTTGGTAATTTTCTAAAATAGTTAAAAAATTTTACGAATAGTGAAATACAATAAAATACGGTATTTAACATTATAAGCTAAATACATAAATTTTTGAGTAATAGGCGATGTAATAACAAATTAACTCAAAATAACATGCACCATTTACTATATATAGTCACAAGAATCAATAATATTGGTAGTATTGTTCCAAAATAATAAACTAATGAATATAATATTCAAAAACACCCATCTCCTCCCCTTATAAATACGAACTCTCACCACCCCTTCTCCTCAAACCTTATAAGACTTGAATATTGAAAAATTTCAGCCCAAATATCTTCCCAATCATCTCCCCCACTTTATAGTGATTTTGGTCTCATCCAAAGTTCATTTTAATGAGCCTTAAGGGGTATCTTAAGAGGAGGTGACTAAAGGAAGAGGTAAGATTCTCAACTAAACTCTTTCAATTTTATTATTCTTCTAGCACCAAATATAATATCCATACACTTAAACATAGTAACATCAGTATCATAAATATAATTATATGTTATTATTATGGTTGAATATCCAACTTAAATCTTCCCATCTTTCATTTCTAAAATGAAAGTGTTGTTTACAATATGGTTGGTTCACCGCCTCCATGAACAATGCATTTCATTTTTTTCCACCTCCTTCAAGGATGGTCATAAAATTATTATTATGGTAAAATAATATTATAATAATTATATTATAACTTATTTCATGTTCTGTAAAGAATATATTCCCATAATATTAATTAAAATGAATCTAGTTCGTGACGGCCAGTAACTCCACCTAAATAAACTTACAACGTAATGTTAACGTTTGTACTCAATAATTTTTCCCTATGTTAGATAAAATATTGATAAATGGGACTATTTAAATTTTGTAATGGTTATGAACGAAATTTAATCTCACTTGTATAGTTTTAGTCCCATTTGACAAGAACTTCAATAATTATCCATGGGTGCAATACCTTGGAACCATGAAATGAACGCCCCTGATACAGTGAAATTAAACATTATATCCCATAGAAATGGTTATAAATAAACATAATAAAATTATATTAAATCAAATATATATGGTAAATATTATTAATTAATTCATTAATGAATCTAATTTTATTATCCATGATGTTAAGTGCAAGCACAAAATGATTCTGGAACATAAGGTAAGGGATCTCTCTGAACCATACTTTTCTTTGGGTTATGACCTATCTCTATAACTCAATTTATATTTATTTTTAATGTTATTTAACACTTATAAATTCCATATATATCTATATTTTAAATATAACTATCTTATTCTACCTTCCTTTTATGGGGTAATACATGCCTTATGTTCTGTTCTCAAATGCCTTCTTTATGAAATCTCATTTGCTTATAATATGAGGCAAGATTATAAATCCCATTTATTTTTATAGGTAATTATTATATTTATTACTTATGATTGGTTTAAGTTTGTGGAACACATAATCATGTACATTGTTTTATGGTTTCACCCAAATAGAACTCTAATTCATTGGGTAATGTTTTTGTCTCAAGAGATGTTATGAATGGGATTAGGGGGTGAACCTAATCCATGATGGGACTCTGTCCACCATGTGATATTGTATTAGTGGTTAGAATTACCTTATTATTATGCCATATTTTATGTTTATACCACTTTATTATGTTTCCATGATCATATGATGCCATTTTTATTATGTTATTCTCCCAACTGATTATTCAAGAGCCTTCCCTTTTACGATATCATTTTTTATCATTTTACTCGCATGTTATGATTCATTGCCATGTTTATTACCTTATTAGGATTTTTAGATAACCAATTTATTTTATGTATCCCCTAGTTTATTCTATGTATTTTTATGAGCTAAAATGGATTTATTAGCTCATTATGTAGATTAAAATAAATTCATTGTATTTTAGTTTCACTTTGATGTATCATGAAGATAGTCTTAAAAAGACATGAGGATTTTTGATATGTTGGTTTTATTTAATGGATATTTATGATAAAAAACATGTAATAATATGTTTAAAAGGCATGGGTCACTATATAGGCACTTCAACCTTGTCAACCTTCATTTTTTGGTTCAAGCTCCATGACTTTGTTGGATGCGATGAGTTATCAACTGAATTGTAGGTTGTCCTTTTTATAAAACTATAATAATATAATTCCATTATAAATTGAAAATATTATGTAATAATAAAATTCATAAATCACCTTGATCTTATAAAATTCCTAAATATATTATGAACATCCAAAAAAATAACATTAATCATCAAATCACTTTTTAACCTCTAAGTTTTTCTATACAGCTTTTTTTCCAAAAAATAAAATAATATCAATTAAATATTATTTACTTAACACCAAGAACATATTTACCCAGTGGTTTATTTTTCCCTCAAACATATTTTCTTAAAATATATCTTTACCACTAAATCCCTTTTCAAAGGTATCAATTCCATCCAACTTATGTTTCCAAATTTTGAAAACAAAACCTACAATAGAATAATACTTAGGTGTTCCATGATCCTCATTACATTTAGAATATACTAGAATATCATTAATAAAATAACACTACATCATAATTATGAAAACTCATTACATAAACATGTCCTTTATTTAAATTCCTTCTTAAACCTTTAACCATTATTTGTCATCATATTCCTTAAGAATTCCCTTCTGCAATCTAAAATATGAATCATGCCCTAATATTTAACAATATCAATTCAATCATGATTCCAAATTAGAATTTACTAAATAATATTTATATAATTAATACTTTTGAATATTTATCACCATTCATTCTGGTCCCAATTTTGAAGTCTAAAGTTTCATGATATGCTAGTTGGAGTCCTTATATTATCAGAATACCTCAAAACCTTTCCAAGTTCCTCTGCTTCTTTTATCTATGAACAATTGTTACATATTAACTGAAATGGATGTTGACAAAGATCAGAATTTTTAAATAATCATAGGTTTTGGACATAAATTTTTGAAACATACCCCCCCCCAAATAGTTTTCTATAATAATTTAGGATATGGTTTGACTTAAATTTTTTAAATAAGGGATATTACCTATAATAATTAAAAAAAAATCAGATAATAAAAGAATGACATATATTGATCTAATATCACCCTCTTTGGCATCTAAATAGAGTATTTAAGTACCTTTTTTATAATAATCTATTATAAAAACTCAATATATCCCCATATGATATTTCCCAAAATGAGTAAGATAGTAAAGATTTTTTTTCATAATATATTCAAATGTATCCCATAGTTCATCAGGATATTAAAGAATATAAGAAGATTGGGACATATTATAAATCATTTTTCTTATGAGTTGAAATATATAAAACATGTTTGGGTTAATTGAGTTATCTTTTTCAATTATCACTTCAATTGAATCTTCTAGTAGAGAAATTTGGTTTGTGTTTGATTTATATCCTTCCATCATGTAGAAGAGCTTTTAACCTAATGAAATAAATATGCGAGTCAACAAATAATAATTTTATTAAGGAAACCAAAGTAAACATCTAAATAAATTTTAAATTTCTTACTCTATGAAACCATTCATTTCAATTTATAAAAACTTAGGTTTAACCTATGTTATCCATGGTCATAATTAAATTCTATATCCTTATGTTCAAATCATTCATAATAGTTCAAAAAAACATGTTAATTAACCCAATCATATCCACCAAGAGTATCTAGAATGTTGTGTAGTCTTAATCCCACTCATTTTTCACAAAATTATGATAGATTTAATACCCAATCCATCCCTATTTATAGTTATTACCCCTAGGTTCATCTATGTCACAACTACATCCACTTTTCAGTATCCGAATGGGGATGTAATTTCTAGGAAAACCACACAAACTTTTCTTTACCAAATATTAGGATATTATTCTATACATAGACAAATTAATCCATAATGGTATCTAAAAATATTAAACTATCCACATATGAATCATCCTAACCTATAAAGTTATCTAAACTGACCTCTAATACTAATTATAAGGACCTGACCTTATATTATTCAAAAATTGAATCTTAACAAAGAATTAACTCTCTTCCATTTTGAGGATCATTTTAGGTTTATAATATTATAGAATTAGGTCATAACTATTACATAATAAACCATACATAAAAAGTTTTAAACATTATATAAGTATCAATTTTTCCATAATACAAAAATTTTTAGAATAAAACACGCTTGGTTACATGAAAAATCCTTATAATTTTCAAAATTAATTCTACTTTTATCCTAATCATACTTAAACCCCATGAAAAACATTTAAAAACATGGTATGTACACAAAAATATTTTCAAGGGACAAAAATAATATAAAATAAACTTTTTAGTCCATTTTAAAAAATTGATATCATAAAATAAAATTTTCCTTTAACATAATAAGCTTTTAGTATAAATAATCATTTACATACACATAAAACTAGTTTTATTACCCAAAGTTTTTCTTAAATCACTTTATAAGAAAACATAAAGTAAAAACATAATTAATAGGGTTTCATATAAAACATGAGAGACCATGAAACATATTTTCTTAAAAAAAATACCATTTTACCATGGAAGAGCACAAATTTTCTTTTAAGAAAAAGATCATTAGATTAATTTTTTAAATAAAATTCTTTCCAAGAAAAATAATTAGTAAGAATAGAAAAATAATTTTGGTGACTTGGGAAATAATCTATATAAAATACTTATAGGAACCCTTTACTAGTGGAATAACTAATATGGTCAACTTATAACATAATTCTCTAGAGAGCATAATCATTACCCAATGCATTGGAGAGATATATCAAGGTCACCCATCATTATAAACAATTTCAGAGGACTATAACATGCATAAAACACATAAAATATTTCATTTACATCATAAAACATATAAAAATATCCTTTTAAACCCATAAGTAAAACATTTTTGAATATTGATATACCTCTTTCCTTTAAAACCCAGTTTTGAAAATTAAAATACCCAGGAAAAAGGGATTGTGGTTTTTTATTTGAATAAAACATGGAATATTATAAAGTAACCCAAATATCAAATAATGTTTACAAAGGTGTGAAAATCTGTTGAATCCATATACATTAAAATAGAACATTCCTTTTTTCCTTTTGTCAAGAAAGTCAAAACATTTTGTATAAAATACATAAAAAATATTACTTTTGAAAACCATTGAAAGAAAGTAAAAAGTGAAATACAATTTTCTTTATATTTTTTTATATCCATATAAATACATCCATAAAATAATTTTAATAATATGGAAATAGAATAAAAATATTTATTAAATAAATCCTTTAAACATTTCAAACGAGGTTTTGAAAATAAAGTGTCAGTTACCACGAGTATGACTCATCATGTATGTTATTTATATTCCTGAATAATAAATTAATTTTGATTAGTGACTTGATTATGAACCATTTTAAATTTAATTATTTATTTTATTTTATTTATTACCATGTTATATTTAATTACTTAATTAATTAAGTTCATCTCAGACATTTTGATAATTTTTAGCTCATATGTCTAAAAGGAATTTGGTAGGTTGAATATGGTTAAATATTTCATTATTAAATAATAAATATAATAATAATCATGAAATAATTATCAACTATATACATAAATTATACTTTTAAAACAAACCATGAAAGATTTCTATGAAAAATGAACTATGTTACAGTCATAGAGATAGTAGGATGTATGTACGCATGAGTAATATTTCCATTTTTCAATGAACATTGTGGAAAAAGGGTAAATATAATTTTATCTTTCCAGATTTATGATTATATATTAAATATCATATCATTTACTTGAATACATTTATATATAGTATCCTTATGATGTGGTTATGAAAAAAAGATCACATCTCTCTGTTGAGGTGTTAATCCACACGCATGCCCGAATGATGTTATCATTTTTCAATAGATATAAAGGTAAAAAAATAGATGATATATTATATTTCAATAATTATATTTTTTTCATGAATATCATATATATACATTAAATCCATCATTATAATTGACCATGATATGCGGTGATAAAAAATGAATTGTTGCGTTTTACGTGGTGGTAGTCTTCCATACACACGAACCATGGATTCATTTCTCATTTGTTAGAAGAATAATATGGATATATGTTATGCCATTAAAAAATCTCAATATATTTAATATATTGATTTTATTGTTTTATCATGTTTGAATAATATTTAAAGGATGTATAAGAAGAAATGAAACGAAAACATTCGGTTAAAAGTTATACCTCTTCTTCGGATAAACTCCATTCCGTTTCACCTTAATCCATAAAAGGTTGATATTATACCCAAAATAATACTTCTTTAACATGTGTGTGGAGGTTATAAAGAAATTTTGGTAGGTATTTATTGAGATATAGTGTTCAAAAGGTGAAAGTAAAAGAGGAGAGGTGGTTCCATTTTATAAGTTAGGGGAGGGGTACTCTTAGAATTTCTTGAAGTATTAAATTAATATAAATTTATTTTCATATTTTTTATAATAAAATGATATAATTCATAGATAATAATATTTTTTGAATTATCTCATCCAATTTTTTTTAACATGTTTAGATTATGTTTTTTACCCTTATCTCTATGTTTTAACCCCTATTAAACCTTTTGACAATTACGTCGATATGAATGTTTTTTACTCTTTATGGGTCAAGAAAGTTAATATAAAAAAATGACTCATAAATAGACCAATATTGATATTTTAAACCATATACCATTAACTTTTCTAAATATAGAATTTTTAGTAATTTTAAATATTTTAATAGAATATTGTTTATTATAAAATACAATTGACACCATTTTTTGAACAATTCATTAAATTTTTATTTTAAAACAAAATGAAATAAAATTTAATTAGAATATAAACCTTTAACACATCCCTGATATGTTATATTTATCAATAAAATTTGTGGGACACTATAAATCACCCAAAAAAATCACTTTTAGAGTTTTTAAAATTATTTACTTGATTTTTCTACTACTTGTGCAAACATTGTGTTAGCATGGCATAAGTATTTAAGGAAATTATTTCATCACTAAAAATAAAAATAAATTATCATGATAAAAAAAATTCATTAATATTTAAAATAAATATTTATAACCAAACAAATTTCATTTTTTACCTGTCACAAATATTATAGATATTAAAAGAGAGAGAGTGACATTTTTTACTTTATCCTTTAATTAAATATATAAAAGTCAAAATAAAATATAATTGGTAATAAAAGAACATATTCTTGAATTTTGGATGATAGTGGATTAAATATACTCATAAAATGAAATTATGTATTTTCTTTTAATGAATTTAAATCCTTATCACATTATTTTTAATCATAATTAACCCATTTTACCTTTACTGTGGTAACAAAAAATTTCTTTGGTTATTATTCATTTTGTTCATAAATTATGTTAGCCTTATTACCTAATAGTAATTATTCTTATTCAAAACATGGAATCCATTTTATAAAATTTAATTCATATAAGTTTCAAAATTTAAATTAAAATTAAAACCACAAAACGTATTGAAAAGCAATTTTCTAGAAAAAAACACCTTTTAAAGTATACAAATGCTTTAAAACCAAATTCAAGTATAATGTTGATTATAATAACATTTATTGGATTATTTTTAATCAAATGGAACTAATGAAATTTTAAAAATAATCTAAAATATAATGCGACTTTTTAATTACTTGAAAAGAAAATACAGTTTTCAATAAAAATATGTATTTTTTACTATTCATTAAAAAATCTTACTTTTCAGAAAAATTTCAAAAAATTCATTCAATTATAATTTTTAAATGATGAGTTAAAAAATTATATCCTTTTTATAAAATAAAATTTCTAAAAGTTCAAGAAATTAATTATAATATTCACTCACAAAAAATGAATAAAGACCATTCTTGAAGAAAACATATTTTTGAAGCATAAAATAAATTTACTAAAAAATTAAGTTATTATTTACTAATAATTAATAAATACATTTTGTATTGAGTAGAAATTTTTTTATATATTTAATAATGTGTTTAATCCTAATCAAACCTAGCAATTTAACGACTAGCTTATAACTATAACATTTAAATATTAATATTTCGTGGTTTCTTTAAGCTTGGTGTTTCATGTTAAATACGTTATCAAATATAGTATTATTATAAAATCTTAGGATATAAAAAAGTGGGGTACATTAATATATATATAATATTTGATATAGAATTATTTACTTTTATGCTTTAATTTTCAAGTAAGAAATGTCGAGGATGGGAAAATATAGTATTACCTATTTAGGTGGTGAGTTGGTTTCATTTGTTAATTCATTAGGATTTAGTATTCTTATTTCAAAATTTTCATTATGGGTCTTAGGGAGGATCTTGATAAGTATATATACTGTTTACACTATATATATATAAATTGTTTTTCAGGTTTGCAAGAGCTGGTTGGCGATCAAGATGAATATTATTAGTTTGAGGAGTTGTTCATTAACAATTAGAGCATCATGGTTGTGGCCAAGGATTTATTTTATAGAACTTATAGTTATTTTGATTTTTGTATGCCATTAAATTATTATATGTTGACTTCAAATTTATTTATGCATATAGAGTTGTTTGGTGTTTTTATATTATCTCTTACCCTTAAATTTATATTAAGGGAAATTCTCCCATATGTGTGATTTATATACCATTGGGGATAGTCATCAACCTGTGTCCTATTAGAGGTGGGATTTAGGTTTCATTATCTCTCTTTATTCATTTTCAGACTAAGAGGGGTACCTTTATAAGTAGGGGCCATGAAAAATTGGTATCTGAGCCTGATGGTTGAGTGATGAGAAGGATTTCAAAGTTTGAAGCTAGTGAGGATGTATGGGTTGGTAGGGAAATAATATCATTCATGCGTAAATAAGAAAGACTTACTAAAACATGGGATTTTAGGCTCTCCTATGATCTAATGCAAGGAACTTTAAGTTCATTGGACATTCTAAATGATGTAATACTACTTACAGGGTAGAGGCCTAGGTAAGGATCATGCATCATGATTGTTTGTACCCATGTTTGAATTGGGTAGATAATAGAAAATAGGTTAAAATGAAATAATTGGTTAACATTAAATAATCAATGTCCCAAGTTAGGAGTCCACAATGATTTTCCTTTTATATGAATGGTTCTAGGTCAATTCCCCAACAAGTTGATGCCAAATATTTTCAATGAGGTGTGCTAGAAAATCGCCATAGAGTGGAGATCGATGACGATGATGCTTGGAGAAGGATGCTATGAGATTTTTAGTTCCAGAGTCTGTAGAAGTATGAGGGATCCATTTTTGAATAATTAGATAAAGGGTTGGTTGAAGGAGGGATATATAAAATATATATCGATTCGTGCTTGGTGGGAGCACTGAGTTGTGTTGGTTGTGATGATACTGCATGGGGAAGCTGGATAATGGTGGTTCTTATCCCCATGTTTTATGAAGAGTTGACTATTTTTGTGGGGGAAGTTCAAAGATGAGTTTTCAAGACAAGTTTCTTTCTCTAACTGTGAAGGTGGATTAATAGTATTATATTCATTTCCTATGATGGGGGATTTCTAGGTTATACTCTTGATATGTTGTGGAACCTTCTAAGTCCTTCTGTGGATTAAACCTTCGATTATCAGCCCCTATAATTAAATGACTCGAATTATTATCATTCTTTTTTTATTGTCATCCCTTCACATGAATTATCAGTACTTTCATTATTCTCTATAATTGAAACCCACATGTTTAATCCCATGATCGAATTTCTTATACCACTACAACATTTGGAAACCAATCTATATTTTAATTTCCTTAAGAGATAGTAAGTATAACTCTTTCCTAAGGCTCAATGTTGAGATAGAGATATAGTCTAGGGAAAGGTTTTCTCTGACCTTATTCATTTCATTCTATAACTCTCTCCTCAGGCTCAGTATTGTGAAGATATAGTCAAAGTGGAGGGTCTACAATTATCATATGCATTCTATAACTATTTTCTTAGGCCCAGTGATATGGTCCCTAGTTTGGAGGAAATTTGTAACGCCCCGACCCCAGCTACCCAGAGCCGGTGCATTACTTCGTAACATTGGCATGATCCCAAAAGATCAAGTCTCGAAAGACCGATTAGTTTAGTAGCCTTGGAAACACTAGATACATTCATAAGTCTTTCATTACATCAAAATTAAACAAACTACAAAAAAACATGGTCTTCATAGTCCACACTCATATCTTCACTGATTATTCTTGCAAGTCAGTCATAAAATACTTCTTCACAACCTGGAAAATTTTTAAACATTGAAAGGGGTGAGCTCAAATGCTCAGTAAGGATAACAATAATTCGGAAGCTTTCATAAATAAACATTAACATTTAAGGCAATGTATAACTAAAACAAAATCCTCTTAAACATGAACTTCAACATAATATGGCAAAAGTAAAATGAGATAATGCCATTTACTTCTTCACATGGATATTCTACTGGTCGAATAATCACATGCAATATCAATAACCACTTTCATAATGATGGAATGCATAATGCCAGACTATCATAACCACGTAGTCAAGGCCTCGTGCCAAGACCACAAATAAGATTTTGTCAAGGCCTTGTGCCAAGACACTAGTTTGTCTCATGAGACCTGCCGATGCATCGAGGAGCTATAGCGGGCTCCACCCGTCACTTATTAAGTCCAATGCATTCCTCATATGAATAGGTTTAAACATATCATAAACCATAACATAATCGTATCACATAAAACATGCATAAAGGAAACATAACATTTCCACATTTCAATCACAAGATATCAATACAACACATTGATATAGTAAAAATTCTTTCAAAACCATTTTCAATACCAAAATAAAAGAATGTTAAAACATTTTATTTATTTTTCATTAAAAAAAGTGATGGATTGTAAAGGAATCCGAAACTCAAATAATGGTCACGGCGGCGGAGAAGTCATTGTCGCCGCATAAGTACGGAAAGAAAAACATTCCCTTTTGTCGTTTAGCAAAACGCTTCGTATAAAAAGATTCCTTTTGTATAAACGTAAAAGTCAAAGGGGTTTATACACCGTATAAAAGAAATTTGTGTATAAAACAAAATATGCCTCAATGAAAGGAGATTGAGACGAAGTCCTTAAAAAGATCATTTTTAAAATAAAATAGATATATTATGTGTATTCACTATAGGTACACATAAAGAAAGTAAAAATACAAAATAGGACATAATAACATCATGACATAATTTGAAAGTAGGAGATTAACCCAAAGAATGGAAATTGGGTTAAGAAGTTCCCTTACAAATAAAATAGATCTATTAGGTGTATTCACTATAGATACACATAAAGAAAGTACAAATACAAGATATGACATAATAACATAATGACATAATTTGAAAGTAGGAGATTAACCCAAAGAATGGAAATTGGGTTAAGAAGTTCCCTTACCTTGTGCCCGACTTGACTCAACCGCTCTTTAACCTCCTGAATAATAAACTAGAGTTAATATCTACCTTATTAAGAACCATTTTCAATTTCATTATCCTTTTTATATCACTTATTACAATGTTATGAACGTTATGTAATTATTTAAGTCAATAACGGTCGTTTTGTCGATCTTTGGTACTTGTGTCAACAATATCCTTCTTATAATTACAAGTTGTTCATGTGGTGAAATATCCATTATATCCAGAATTATATTCATGATTTAGATGTCATATATATCTTATATATCCAGTATATACATTCATTTATAATATTACGTAACATTTAGAGGTAAGAAATGAAATGCACCGTTCATGGAGACGGTAAGCCGTACGTACGCATGAACGCTACTTTCATTTGAATTTCATATTTAATGGAACTAAATCATAATGATATAAATGTATAATATAATTCCAGTATAATATAGTGTATAATACCATTTACTCCATCCTTTATACATCCCACATATGGCATTAACGATTCAAATCACTTTGAGGGGGCGGTAGTCCGCACTTCCTAAAATGAAATTATCGCGTTTTACCCATAATGGAAATCATAAAGTATGCCATAAATGAGAAATACAGAAGCATAAGTAAAACATAAAAATATTATATATCATATATAAAAATAGTGACATCTTAATGGCCACCTTTGAAGGTGTTATATGAGTGTTGAACAATCATCGTTTCGTGAGGCAGAAATTCACCATCCACAGAAACCGTATGTTCTTTAACCATTAGATGTAGGTGTGTGTAAGTGTAGCTCGAATCCTTCTTATAACAACATCCTAGTATATTGAGGATACTGGTGTTGTTACAAAAGAAATGAATAAAAAGAGTTTAGGGGGTTGGAGAAGAAAAATAAAACAAAACAACATTATAAAAGACATTACCTCAAAATCGTGTAACTCTTTTTGATTTGAGCTAAAGGCTTCCTTTGAAAGGATTCTGCCCAAAGGGAATCCTCTAGGATGAGGAGAGGGATGTGGAGAGAGCAAATGGGCAGGGGTTGGCCGAGCCAATGGCTTGAAGAGTGTGTGAAATGAGGTAGAGGTGGGGGCCTTTTATAAGAGGAGAGGAGGGGCACTTTTGGAAAGTAAAGGAACATTACATTATTTGAAAATGTGTTTCGGTTTTAAAAGGTCCCACATTGATAGAATTCGTGGATAAGGTGATAAGGCATCGAAATCCACTCATCCAATTGGTTTTGGCCATGTGTAGTTCATAGATTTTATATTATCTTTCCATTTTATTTAAATCGTCAAATAATGATGTCATCGCTGCATCATTATTATGTCATAAATAATTAAATTTATTTAATGTCTAAAAATTATAAAAAAAATACTATGATATAGGAAATCTTTTTATCTTTCCAATGACTATTTATAATCAAAATTTGGACTTGTGTAACCCTACTTAAAAATTGTTTTAGTAAAACACTTTATGTTAGTGTCATTTTCACTTTAACATTAAATAAAAAGTAATTTATGTTATTTTCTAACTAAAGTGGCTCCATGGGGTCCCCAAGTTGACCCATGGGTTTTCTTGGTCGGCCATGACACAACCAATGAGGTTGGGACATGTGTCTAGGTCATTTCATATTATTAATGTATTATTTATACCTTAAACTACACTAATTACCACTAATCGCGATTAAGAACTTAAAAGTTACTATTCACCAAAAAATTATTTTGATCTCATTGAACCACATTTTACATCTTAATGACAACCATGTATGTCGGATTTTTGAAAATCAAATCACAGAAGTTGTAATATTTCATTTAAACGAAAAATCAGTTATTTAACTACCACTTAGTGGTTTCACTATTCATCAAAAATTGAAGTTTTTCAGAATAAGGCCAAAATTTCACCCTAAGCTATAATTGATATTCCGAATTCAAAAATGATGTCTATTTTACAAAATTCCAAACATATAAGTTGCATTAATTAATTTTATAATTAATTCCCGCTGTTACGACAAATAGCGTGTTTTCAAGAAACAATTTATATCAAAAGATTGGCAATTGTTTATGTCCAATTTCAATGTTAAATTATTTCTAATGACCACCATTGGATAAAATGGTAAAAATATATTCTAATTATACCTTAAAACCACTAAATATTATAACTTATCACTATAAATTATTTTGATTAAAAAAGTTGTTTTAAGTATTTTTCACTATTCATAAAAATTTGGAAGTTCTCAGAAAATTACAAAAAATTCAACATAGGCTAATTTCAATATTAGGAATACAAAAATGAAGTCCATTTTGACATATAAAATTTATAATATTTCAAAAAGAAGGTATTACTATTCATAACGGCTACTTTGATTAGTCGCGGTGTTTTAGAACTCGAAGTTGCGTACAATGCAAGCTATTGTATTACTGAATGAGAAGCGTATCGTGGAAGCTCGGGGTGTTACATTCTCCCCTCCTTCAATAAATTGCGTCCTCGCAATTTGAAATTTTTCTTGGAAAATAAAAGGTTGAAAATAGAAAATACCTTTGTGGAAAACCCACATCGGAAATAAGGTTAATAGAATTTAGTCTTAATAAGAGGGAAAGGGAAATGAACAAGTCACCACCCAATTATGATCTCGATTAGGAGAACATTGGTGGCAATTAGAGACATATAATTGGAGGAAAAACGCAAATATTTGTAGGGAGTGATTGAGGTCATCAATCACAATCAACTGTCAAATTGAGGGCCTCAAAGCCTTCAATCTATGTTGATTTAAAATATCATCAGTTCAACAAGACATAAGGTATTAGGATAACACATTTTTTTTATTTTAATATCCCTTTACTAAAGTTTAAGAATTAATTTATTCATTGAATAAGAGATAGGTATATATATATTTATGTTTGACAATTAGAGTTTCAACCTTCAACTCATCTTTCACTCAAAAGATAATAGAACTCAAAAATATTATACTTATCCTAATTGTATAAGGTTCCAAATGTTAACACATACCATTTAGATTAGTAAAATTATTTTGTAATAACCGGGGACTTCCTGTAGGCTAGTGGTAGGAAATAAAGGCCTGTCGCACTATGATTGTGGGTTCGATTCCTGCAGCTTTGTCTGACGCGACGGTTTATGCCCCACCCTGCAGGTTGTCCTTTTCCTAAAACTATAGTATTATAATACTCCAAAAATAATCTTCATAAATTTTTTAACCTTAAACCATACTATCCAAAAATCAACTTAATCCACTCCAACCTTTATAGTTATCCAAAATACCTCTGTCCAGACTTTCTCTAAAAGGTCTCTTAATTCCAAAATCAATTTATCAGATTCCCCAAACAAAGAAATGTTTCTCTTATTGTCACATACCAAAAATATGATTACCTTAATCATATTAAAACCTTACTGAAATCAAAAAGTAATGCAGTACAATCCATATATATATATTACATTATTCTTATAACCAGAATATAATCCTTGAGTCCAAAAGCACCAATACATTAGTTATTCTGCTTCAACTGTAGTAATAGCATAAGATTGTCCTTGATCCCTTGTCCTTTTCTGAGGTAAGTTTCCATGACGCTTAGGACATTTATTTGCATAATGACCCATTTCTCTACAATTGTAGCATTCAACTTTGACAGCCTCTTTCTTTCCCTTGCAATCACGTGCCTGGTGACCTTTTTCTCCACATTTATAACAGACTCCCATTCCTTTTAGGCAAGTACCAGGGTGATTCTTCCCACAATTATCACATAATGGAAAATCCTTCTTTCCCTTTTTCCCTTTATCTGTCTCTTGTTCCACCGTTCTCTTCTTCTCTTGCTTTACTTTGTTGTCATAAGACTTAGAGAATTCCTTTTCTGTCTTGATAGCACACGAGACAATATCTTCGTATGATGAGAAGGATTGTGATACCAAAGCTCGACGGAGAAATGGTTTTAACCCATCAAAGAAACGATCAATCTTACTCCTTGGGTTACATATGTAATCTGCAGCATACCTTGCTAACCTTGTAAAGTTAGTCTCATACTTTGCGACATTCTCATCCTCCTTCTGCCTCAGACTCAGAAATTGCCTTTCCATATCTGCTCGATGGTCACGAGGAAAGTATTTTTCTAAGAAAAGCTCTTTGAACTCCCTCCATTCCATATTCGATATGTCATCATCTTCCTTTGTGTTTTGAATCAGCGACCACCACTGATCGGCATCTCCAGTGAGGCGGTAAACTGCCATGACAACCTTCTCCCTTTCACTACTCCCCAAGGCATGGAATATTTTCTCTAAGGAATTTATCCATTGCTCAGCTACTATAGGATTTGTACTCCCATTAAAGGTTGGTGGTTGTTTCCTCATGAAACGATCTAGCATTGATCCTCCACGTTGCGGATCAGGGTGCTCCATACGAGTAAGGTTGTTATTCATAACCTGCGTGAGTTGTCCCAGTATGGTAATAAGTTGATCAGCACCAGTTGTATCTCCAGGTCCACAATAATTATCTTGAGCAGGAGGGCAATCCCTACACGGAGTTCGTGCATTGATACAGTTTCCATTCCTTCTACTAGGCGCCATTTCTAAACAATGGCATAAACCAGATTAGTTTATGAATCAAAATACATAATTCCATACTTGTATAATACTTAACATAAATTGAACTATTTATGGATATAATCCATAATCATAAAAAGGTTTTATTTGAGGAAGTATATACTCATAACCGTTCATAGTGGTTTGTAAAGAAAATGAGAATTATCCTAAGCATATCCCCCGGGAGTGTCGTAACCAAGAGTGCAGCAAGGCCCGTTGTCGTGCACCAGTTCCCGTTCGAGTCTAGCTCAAAGCGGTGTTTTCGGGTTTTACCCCTAGGTACATCTGTGCCAGAGCCGCCTCTACCTGCTCGTATCCAGACAGGGATGTATTGCTCGGAAAACTCATAACATCTCTATAATACCAAAATTCTAGGAAGTTCTTCTATACTAATCCTCAAAGTCTATCTTTGGGCTATGTGCTCTAATCAGAGTTTATCTAAATCTAGCTTCCAAGGTTAGTACTAAACTGCCTCTGATACCAACTGTAACGCCCCGACCCCAGCTACCCAGAGCCGGTGCATTACTTCGTAACATTGGCATGATCCCAAAAGATCAAGTCTCGAAAGACCGATTAGTTTAGTAGCCTTGGAAACACTAGATACATTCATAAGTCTTTCATTACATCAAAATTAAACAAACTACAAAAAAACATGGTCTTCATAGTCCACACTCATATCTTCACTGATTATTCTTGCAAGTCAGTCATAAAATACTTCTTCACAACCTGGAAAATTTTTAAACATTGAAAGGGGTGAGCTCAAATGCTCAGTAAGGATAACAATAATTCGGAAGCTTTCATAAATAAACATTAACATTTAAGGCAATGTATAACTAAAACAAAAGCCTCTTAAACATGAACTTCAACATAATATGGCAAAAGTAAAATGAGATAATGCCATTTACTTCTTCACATGGATATTCTACTGGTCGAATAATCACATGCAATATCAATAACCACTTTCATAATGATGGAATGCATAATGCCAGACTATCATAACCACGTAGTCAAGGCCTCGTGCCAAGACCACAAATAAGATTTTGTCAAGGCCTTGTGCCAAGACACTAGTTTGTCTCATGAGACCTGCCGATGCATCGAGGAGCTATAGCGGGCTCCACCCGTCACTTATTAAGTCCAATGCATTCCTCATATGAATAGGTTTAAACATATCATAAACCATAACATAATCGTATCACATAAAACATGCATAAAGGAAACATAACATTTCCACATTTCAATCACAAGATATCAATACAACACATTGATATAGTAAAAATTCTTTCAAAACCATTTTCAATACCAAAATAAAAGAATGTTAAAACATTTTATTTATTTTTCATTAAAAAAAGTGATGGATTGTAAAGGAAGCCGAAACTCAAATAATGGTCACGGCGGCGGAGAAGTCATTGTCGCCGCATAAGTACGGAAAGAAAAACATTCCCTTTTGTCGTTTAGCAAAACGCTTCGTATAAAAAGATTCCTTTTGTATAAACGTAAAAGTCAAAGGGGTTTATACACCGTATAAAAGAAATTTGTGTATAAAACAAAATATGCCTCAATGAAAGGAGATTGAGACGAAGTCCTTAAAAAGATCATTTTTAAAATAAAATAGATATATTATGTGTATTCACTATAGGTACACATAAAGAAAGTAAAAATACAAAATAGGACATAATAACATCATGACATAATTTGAAAGTAGGAGATTAACCCAAAGAATGGAAATTGGGTTAAGAAGTTCCCTTACAAATAAAATAGATCTATTAGGTGTATTCACTATAGATACACATAAAGAAAGTACAAATACAAGATATGACATAATAACATAATGACATAATTTGAAAGTAGGAGATTAACCCAAAGAATGGAAATTGGGTTAAGAAGTTCCCTTACCTTGTGCCCGACTTGACTCAACCGCTCTTTAACCTCCTGAATAATAAACTAGAGTTAATATCTACCTTATTAAGAACCATTTTCAATTTCATTATCCTTTTTATATCACTTATTACAATGTTATGAACGTTATGTAATTATTTAAGTCAATAACGGTCGTTTTGTCGATCTTTGGTACTTGTGTCAACAATATCCTTCTTATAATTACAAGTTGTTCATGTGGTGAAATATCCATTATATCCAGAATTATATTCATGATTTAGATGTCATATATATCTTATATATCCAGTATATACATTCATTTATAATATTACGTAACATTTAGAGGTAAGAAATGAAATGCACCGTTCATGGAGACGGTAAGCCGTACGTACGCATGAACGCTACTTTCATTTGAATTTCATATTTAATGGAACTAAATCATAATGATATAAATGTATAATATAATTCCAGTATAATATAGTGTATAATACCATTTACTCCATCCTTTATACATCCCACATATGGCATTAACGATTCAAATCACTTTGAGGGGGCGGTAGTCCGCACTTCCTAAAATGAAATTATCGCGTTTTACCCATAATGGAAATCATAAAGTATGCCATAAATGAGAAATACAGAAGCATAAGTAAAACATAAAAATATTATATATCATATATAAAAATAGTGACATCTTAATGGCCACCTTTGAAGGTGTTATATGAGTGTTGAACAATCATCGTTTCGTGAGGCAGAAATTCGCCATCCACAGAAACCGTATGTTCTTTAACCATTAGATGTAGGTGTGTGTAAGTGTAGCTCGAATCCTTCTTATAAAAACATCCTAGTATATTGAGGATACTGGTGTTGTTACAAAAGAAATGAATAAAAAGAGTTTAGGGGGTTGGAGAAGAAAAATAAAACAAAACAACATTATAAAAGACATTACCTCAAAATCGGGTAACTCTTTTTGATTTGAGCTAAAGGCTTCCTTTGAAAGGATTCTGCCCAAAGGGAATCCTCTAGGATGAGGAGAGGGATGTGGAGAGAGCAAATGGGCAGGGGTTGGCCGAGCCAATGGCTTGAAGAGTGTGTGAAATGAGGTAGAGGTGGGGGCCTTTTATAAGAGGAGAGGAGGGGCACTTTTGGAAAGTAAAGGAACATTACATTATTTGAAAATGTGTTTCGGTTTTAAAAGGTCCCACATTGATAGAATTCGTGGATAAGGTGATAAGGCATCGAAATCCACTCATCCAATTGGTTTTGGCCATGTGTAGTTCATAGATTTTATATTATCTTTCCATTTTATTTAAATCGTCAAATAATGATGTCATCGCTGCATCATTATTATGTCATAAATAATTAAATTTATTTAATGTCTAAAAATTATAAAAAAAATACTATGATATAGGAAATCTTTTTATCTTTCCAATGACTATTTATAATCAAAATTTGGACTTGTGTAACCCTACTTAAAAATTGTTTTAGTAAAACACTTTATGTTAGTGTCATTTTCACTTTAACATTAAATAAAAAGTAATTTATGTTATTTTCTAACTAAAGTGGCTCCATGGGGTCCCCAAGTTGACCCATGGGTTGTCTTGGTCGGCCATGACACAACCAATGAGGTTGGGACATGTGTCTAGGTCATTTCATATTATTAATGTATTATTTATACCTTAAACTACACTAATTACCACTAATCGCGATTAAGAACTTAAAAGTTACTATTCACCAAAAAATTATTTTGATCTCATTGAACCACATTTTACATCTTAATGACAACCATGTATGTCGGATTTTTGAAAATCAAATCACAGAAGTTGTAATATTTCATTTAAACGAAAAATCAGTTATTTAACTACCACTTAGTGGTTTCACTATTCATCAAAAATTGAAGTTTTTCAGAATAAGGCCAAAATTTCACCCTAAGCTATAATTGATATTCCGAATTCAAAAATGATGTCTATTTTACAAAATTCCAAACATATAAGTTGCATTAATTAATTTTATAATTAATTCCCGCTGTTACGACAAATAGCGTGTTTTCAAGAAACAATTTATATCAAAAGATTGGCAATTGTTTATGTCCAATTTCAATGTTAAATTATTTCTAATGACCACCATTGGATAAAATGGTAAAAATATATTCTAATTATACCTTAAAACCACTAAATATTATAACTTATCACTATAAATTATTTTGATTAAAAAAGTTGTTTTAAGTATTTTTCACTATTCATAAAAATTTGGAAGTTCTCAGAAAATTACAAAAAATTCAACATAGGCTAATTTCAATATTAGGAATACAAAAATGAAGTCCATTTTGACATATAAAATTTATAATATTTCAAAAAGAAGGTATTACTATTCATAACGGCTACTTTGATTAGTCGCGGTGTTTTAGAACTCGAAGTTGCGTACAATGCAAGCTATTGTATTACTGAATGAGAAGCGTATCGTGGAAGCTCGGGGTGTTACAAAATTTTATATCATGTGTTTTCTTATTTCATTATTCTTTTCTTAGTATTAGATTATTTTTCTCTATTATTTAAATTACGTACTTGTATGTCATGGTTTGCACATGTGTTTCTATTTGTGATGAGTTTGTGACTTTATGTGCTTGTAATTTTGGATAGATTTTTCATTTTCTTATAATTTATGTTACGGATTAAAGCATATAAATACAGTGGACACTTCACCCATCATGTCATGTTATTCTTATGATATATTCTAAAACCATCAAGGCGAGTCAGAACCGCCCAATGTGGACAATATCATGGTATGGTGGATGGGATCTCTTGATTCGTATGATTTTGGCGGGACTATTTATGTCGATCTAAGTGCTTTATTGGTTAAGAAATATTGTGTGGTGTAAAATTTAAAACTCTTGAAAGTAATGACATTCACCTATAGAGAATGGTAAATAGAATCATTAAAATTTTTATAGTATTTTCATGAGTAAGTTCTTGGTTAATTAAGATTTATTAACAAATTAGGAATTTGTTTTACTGAATAAATTGGATTGTTTCAAACTCATGTTTTATTTATGATGTATTTTATGTATTAAGTTGAATTATCTAATATTGATTGAAACCATTTAACCTTTCTATACATGTGAGGAAATCATGATAAATATGGAAAGTTAGACATCATGCTTGAAATGCTTAAATTTCTCACAATTATCAATCAATTTAACATGGAATATGTTAACATTTTAATTACAATAATGGGTGGATTATTTAAATTTTGTGATGCATGATAAATTAAATTAAATTATTCACTAAAATGATTGGTTTGTTTGAATTATTAATGAATTGTTTTTTGAAAATCTATTTAGGACATATTGCATTTGGTAATTTTCTTCATGCTATGTAAAAATATGTGTACTAATATTCAGTGGGACTCACTTGGTAAAATAGTTTTATGGCAATCCATTTTATTAAATAAATTAAAACAATTATTCCATGAAACTTTCATTTTTTTACATATTGAATTGGGGGTGTTTTACAGAAATGATATTTTATGAAACCCTATTATAAAAAAGTGTTAAAGTTATTTTCTTTTAAATTTATTTTAACCTGCTAGTTTTAAAATGAAAATGTCTTAGTAAAAAATTTTGAAGCGTGATTTTAATTTTTATTAGTCTTATACGAGCTGTTGTGAGTAGCATGTCTAAATTTGTTAGTAACCTGTTATGTAAACATTATAAGATATGTTCCCTGATAATTGAAATTTAATTCATGTGAATATTATGAGTCTAATTCATATATAAGCATGCCAACCTACTTTTTTATGACATATTAAGCATGATAAGTTATGAAATTTTATGAACTAAATTTTCGACGTTGTTTTTTTATTCTAGGTTTTGATTAAGTATAAAGCATGGGGGGGGGGTTGCAGGGATTTAGTGGAAAATTAAAATCATGGCACACAAGGATAAATCGTGTTTATATTTTCATTAATAAGAATTCTTCAGAATTTTTTTTTGAAGTTCAGAATATGAGAAACTCTTCTAAATGAAATTTTACACCCTTGCTTAATCAGTATGAAGTGATTATTCGATATATTGTTTTCTGCTATTGTGATTACAAGATGTATTGTTTGGCTAATTTATACGCATTGTTAGTTGGGTTTCTATAATTATCTAAGTGACCTTTGTTGTGATTGTGCGACTTTGATTGGGAACAAGAGTCATAGTTGCATGCTCAATATCTTTAATTGTTTGACACTTGATCTTGTTGAGATGATATATTTTACCTCATGATATATGAGATTAATTATCCTTCTTTATGAAATGTTCTATTGATTCTCTTATTCTTGTTTGAGAGGTATCTCTGCTAGTAGAGTGTTTTGAGGTTGAATAATAATGTTGTGTGACTATAAAATTAATCTCTCAGATGTGTTGGTTATGTTCCTGGTGTAGTGAGATCCTATAGAGGTATTTCATGAAGTACTTAATTACTCCTTTCCCTCTCAAATTCTCAGTTTTGTTTTAAATTATCAAGGATGATAATTGTATGATAGGTATATGTAAAGGCCTGATTTTTTTAGATAATTCCTTTGTCATTCTAAGGTGTCATGTGGGTTGTGAATTTTTTTTTCATAAATTTAAATAGTTATTTTAAATGGTTTATAATTTATAAAAGTAATTTTAATGTTTTATAAATTATTTTAGAGATTTATATGAAAGTTTTTAAGCGATTTAATTGTTTTAAAAATGTATGTTATAATTTTTGGAGGTAATAATAAATCATATTCTGGAATTTCTATAAGTTTTTATAATTAAAAAATTAAACTTATATGTAAGGTCCAGCCCTTCATTTTATGACGGGTAAAGGTATCATGGTTTTTCCTTTGGTTGCACAGAGTTCTTTAATCTTTCTCATAATCCGCATAAGGGTCGGGTGATTTTTACATTATCCACATAAGGGTGATCTCACATCAAGGTCTTCACATAAGGATAACTTTTATCTCACATAAAGTTATGTCTCTGCTTACTAATTCTATGTAAGGTAATCCATGCAAAGGTAGAGTCATGTATGAGTATTCCGAGAATTATAAAGATGTTGCCGATTACCATAAGCTCTCTCTGATGGGTCGCTTTGGACCGGATAAACCCCCCACTGGATTTGTTTCATTCCTTGGTGGATTCTTGGGGTGTGCATCATCCGGCGGCAGTTTCTGAACTTTCTAGGTTTGCTTTTGGGTATCCATCTGTTCAGTAAGGAGGATTTTGTGCACGCTTGGGTTCGGGAGAAGAGACGCTGTGGTTCTCGGCGGTCCACGCTATCGTGGTTGTCCTGGGAATGTCACTACGGTAAGGAGTCGTGCACGGCTGTAGTGTGGATTAAGCTCCCCGGTCTTCCTCTACCATTGCATAATCATTCAATCCTGGCGGCAGTGGGAGACTCCTTGGGGAGTTTTCTTTGCTCGGATGAGAACAGGTACTCACTGCAAGATGCGGCTAATCCCTGTATATGTGTGAAGATGAATCTATCTTTGAAATTCCCTTCGCGGTTGCTCATTAAATCGCCTGAAGGCTTCACGTGGTGGTAGCGTTTGGTTTTTATTGCTCCTCCCATGTTTCGCTCGCCTGTGGGTTTCAAGGGCATTCAGTGGAGCTTTGTCGGAAAAAGGAGTTGAGACATAGGGGCGGTAATCTTGAAGCTTCGAGGGGCCGAGGTGGTCCATCGTCCTCTTCGTTAGGACCTGATGTTGCTTCTATTGATAAGAGGAGTGCTCTGGCTCCCTTGGTTGTTCTGGATGTTCCGATTAATCGGATGTCTTCTTCTTCAGCAGTGCTGGAGAGAAGCATTGCTCCGGTAACGTTGCTGGACCGGCCGTCGTCTTCTTCGGCTAAGACCATTGAAATTTCAAATTTTGTCGGACGCATGTCCGATAAAGAGTCTGATTTTTCTGGGGGGGTCCCCACTGGCATCCTTTTGTCGGGCGTTTTGCTGCCTCGGCCTGACGGGGTTCCGTTGGTCCTATGCGATCAAGTGGTCCCTGGAGATTTCTCGTCGGAATTACCTCAGGCGACGGTGGCGTCTTCGGTTGCTGGTGGAGAGGATTTGGACACTGAGGATGTTTCCGAGCATCCCAAGAGAGTTATCCCCATCTTCTAGTATTCGGTTTTCTTCCCTTATTTCTCCAGAAACCCCAAAATCTTCTTTGTTGGACACAGTGGGTTGCCCATCGGGCAATACTGTGGCGACTGCGTGAATAACCTTTTCTGAAGGGGCGGTGAAGGAACTTCGGGCCTCCCGGACATATGGTTTTGGTTTCTTTACTCCAAGAAGAGATTGTTCCAGGTTCTTCCCCAGCTTCATCGTGGAATAGAATTTCTTTGTTATAGGAGACAGATAGTCCCTTGAAGAAGAAGATTCTTGCTCCGAGGAAGGTTGTCTCATCAGAAGGTGTTTCTAGTTCGGTTAGTGTGAATTTTTATATTCATTTTGTTGTGGTTGACGAGTCACGGATTGGTAGACAGGAGCAACCAGTAACAACGGGAATGAAAAAGGAATGGTGTCGATGATACAATCTTGAACCAAAAACAAGATACAGAAAGATAATTTGCCGAAACGTAAAAGAACAAGTGAATTTACGTGCTTTGGAACCCCTGGATCCTACTGCAAGGCAAGAACACCACGCACGCACCCGATTTATTAATCTTCAAAAGAAAGCAATACAACGCAATGCAATTGGCCTATAATGGCGCAAACCAGGAAAACTATTACAATTCTATTTAAAAACTCGCAAAAGAGATGGACGACTTACAGTGTCGGACACAAATCGCCCGGCAGTCCAGAACTCTTCTTCTTCACCTGGATCTAGTCCGAAATACCTCGCGTGCTGGTCTTCGGGATACTGAAGCCGGGGATGACCGTGACGAAGCTCCACCGAAGGCGACACACCAGCAGTGTGCCGCGGAGTTCGCTGCCGCCGAGAATACCCCAAACAACCGGGGTTCGAGAGCTAGGATCTGAGGGAAGGATCACCGAGTGTTTTCTTGGAATGAAAGGGGAACTCAACCGATCTCGACGCACGCCCTCTGGAAGAACCGAAGCAGGGGTGATGAATGCCCCTGCGAGCGGCCGTTCCCAAAAACTGAATGCCCCAATCAAGGCTCGCCACGAAGCAAGAACCAAACCGCAATCAGGTGAGCCGACGATTCAGTTCGAATGGCAATGGACAGGTGGACGACCATAACGATTTGGGCGGCGAAACGGATCAACGGTTGAGAACAAAGCAGACAGTAAAATGGGGATTGCCAGCATGAATATGCGGTGAACAATATTTAACAAAACAGGCAATATAAAAATAAATGGCAGAATAATGGAAATTGAAATAATCAATGTTTTTAATATAAAAACAAATAAAAAATTCAACCATGTTAATTCACAAATCTCCACCATTTTTAATTAAAAACAGCGATGTTCTTGCACTTAGGGGTCATGGAATCTGAACCAAGTTTAATCTATCTAGACAAAAAATAAACTTTGACAAGACCACAGCTTTAGTCAAACTATCAGCCGGGTTTATGTCTGTGTGTATCTTGTTGATACACACGGTTCCAGATTCCACGACATCTTTAATAAAATGTAACCTAATGTCTATGTGTTTTGACTTACCACGACAAACAATGTTCTTTGATAAATGAATAACTGATAGACTATCTGAATAAACATTAATTGCAGAATGGTAAATACAAAGTTCAGAGGCCATACCTTTGATCCAAAATGCTTCCTTGACCGCCTCAGTCAAGGCTATGTACTCAGATTTTGTAGTTGAAAATGCAACGACAGATTGCATGTTGCACTTCCAGGAAATGGTACCACCAAATGCACTAAACACATAACCGGTTAGAGGTTTACGGGTATCTATATTTCCAGCATAATCAACATCCACATAACCACAGATAAGGTCAGCAGAATCAATATTCCTACCATAACATAAACAGACACTAGGGGTGCTAGAGAGATATCTAAGAAGCCACTTAAGGGCATGCCAGTGTGGCTTCCCTGGTGTGGCCATAAACCTGCTAAGGGACATAAATTTAATATCTTCTTTAGCAGCAGGGGCTTGAGACGAAGACAATTTAAAATGTTGAGAGAGAGGAATATTAACAGGTTTAAGAGTTTCAAACATATACCTCTTGAGAACTTTTAAAATGTAGCTTTGTTGAGAAAGATAGAGTAATTTATTAGGTATGTCCCTAATGATTTCTACACCAAGAATTTGCTTGGCCGCACCTAGGTCCTTCATTTCAAAAGTGTTTTTCAACTGGGTTTTGACAGAAGAGATAAGATTCAAATCCTTGCATATGATGAGCATATCATCGACATACAGCAAGAGATAAATGATGCAGGTCTTGGTTTCCTTGAAATAAACACAGGCATCATATTGACTTCTAGTGAATTTATTCCCTAACATGAATGAGTCGAACTTTAAGTACCATTGTCTTGAGGCTTGCTTTAAGCTGTATAGAGACTTATTCAGAAGGCACACTTGATGTGGTTTGAATTCACTAGGATAACCTTCAGGAGGCTGCATATAAATCTTTTCTTTCAGGTCACCATGTAAGAAAGCAGTCTTAACATCTAACTGCTCAATGTGGAAGTCTTCATAGCCAGCATAGGCTAATAGGAGCCTAATAGAAGAGTGCTTCACTACTGGGGAGAAAATTTCAGAATAATCAATTCCCTCTCTCTGGAGGAAACCCTTAGCTACTAACCTAGCTTTGAACTTGATTTTATTTCCCTCAGTATTATCCTCTTTTCTTTTGAAAATCCATTTGGAACCAATTACTTTAGCATTAACTGGTTTGTTCACAACGTTCCATGTATGGTTTTTCAATAAAGAGTGCATCTCTTCATTCATAGCAAAGATCCACTGCTTGGAGTCTTTGTCTTTCAACGCTTGCCTATATGACTGAGGATCATCATCGATGAGATCATGGGCCCCATGAAAAGCATATGAAGCCATGTCATACTGGCTGAACCTAGCAGGAGGTCTTGAGACCCTTCTTTGTCTATCACGGGTCAATTGATAGTCCCTGTAGGTATTAGGAGGTTCAGAATCCGAATCTGAACCGGAACTGCTTTCAGAATCAGCCACAGCAGTGGGCTGAGGAGCAGGCTGAAGATCAGTCTCAAAATGAGCCGAAGGCTCAGGTTCATCAGACTTAGAAGGGTTTGGTTCATCGCTGCTTTGACGTGCAGACTTGGTCTTGGTAGAGGATCACTCATGAATGACCACATCCCTACTGATAATGCATTTTTGGTACCTAGGTTTATCAACCTAGAGTTTATACCCTTTGACCCCTTCGGGGTAACTGATAAAAATGCATTTCAAAGCTCTTGGTTCAAATTTATCAGTCCTAACATGTGCATAAGCTGTGGAACCAAAAACCCTTAGGTAGGAATAGGAGGGAGACCTCCCAGTCCAAAGCTCTTCAGGAGTCTTGAACTAGTTAGCAGAAGAGGGACACTTGTTGATAAGGTAAACAGCAGTGCTTGTAGCCTCAGCCCAGAAAGACTTGGGGAGGCCTAAGTATGCAAGCATGCTTCAGACACGTTCTAAGATGGTTCTATTCATCCTCTCCGCTAGCCCATTCTGTTGGGGAGTATCCCTAACAGTCCTATGCCTCTTAATCCCTTCTTTTTCGCAGAACTTAATAAAGTTTGTTGATAGATATTCTAAACCATTGTCTGTCCTCAGGGTCTTTATCTTCTTTCCGGTCTGATTTTCGACCGAAGCTTTATGGGTCTTGAAGGTGTCGAAGACATCTGATTTGTGCTTCAAAAAGTACACCCAGACCTTTCTAGAGAAGTCGTCAATGAAAGTGACGAAGTAAGATCCTCCACCATGAGAGGTAGTCCTCGCTGGACCCCATAAATCCGGATGGATGTAATTGAGTGGGGCAGTGGCATTGAAGGTGGATCTGTTGAAACTAACTCTCTTAGCTTTTCCCATTATACAGTCTCCACAAAATGGCAGATTGATAGGTGTTATGTCATTCAGCAGCCCCTGTTTGCTGAGCTCTTCTAATCCCTTGGAGCTAACATGCCCCAACCGGCTATGACAAAGCATAGCATTGTCAGAGTTTGTATTGTAAACACTACCGAATTGCCTTGAATGGGTCTTGCCATCCAAGACATACAACCCATTTGTGAGAGACCCTCTAATAATGGTCCTAGACCCTCTAGAGATCCTAATTGATCCCGATTCTGATCTAAAGGTATATCCTTTTTGATCAAGGACTCCTAGGGAAATTAAGTTGCGTTGGAGGTTGGGAACCCACTTTACATCAAGCAAGGTGATCATAGATTGATTATCAAGTTCTAACAGGGGAGATCCTCTACCCTCTACTTTACACTTCTTGTTATTCCCCAACAGGACATCCCCTTCCACTCTCTCCACCAGCTCTGAAAACGACTCTTTGTAAGGACACATATGGAAGGAACAACCAGAGTCAAGGACCCACTCTCTGTCGAGTGTATGGCTGGACACATTTAATACTTCGACGGTGTCATAACCAGAGTCAACAATAAGAGACTGGTCAGTGGGTTGTGCACGTTCTTGCTCACGTTTGAGCTTCTTACATTCGGGCTTAATATGCCCAGGCTTGCCACATTGAAAGCAAGTGACTTTTCTTTCTCTATTATTGTTATTATTATTTGGTTTTGGTTCTTGCCTAGGTTTTCTGCTGCTTCTACTATTATCCCTATTAAATTGTTTCTTTTTACTTTTAACCTGGGGTCTTCCCCTAGTGAACAAACTCTTAGCCTCACATTTGGTCTTAGGTTTTGAGTGAAGGTCTTTAGAGAGAAGAGCATACTTGACTTCTTCTAGAGTTAAGGAGTCTCGACCATACTTCGTGGTCTCGACCAAGGTACTATAACTATGGTCAAGGGAGATCAGGAGAATGATGACCTGATCTTCATAATCTACCGAGACATCTATGTTGGATAGATCTAACATGATTTTGTTGAACTCATCTAGGTGAGATTTCAAGGAAGTGCAGGTCTCATCCTAAAGGTGAACATGCGATGCTTCTTATACAACCTACCTACAAGGGCGGCAATCATGCAGAGTTTTTCTAACTTAAGCCAGATGTCGGCAGTGGTAGACTCAAAAACTACTTCCCTAAGGACTTTATCTTCTAAGGACAACAAAAGAGAACTATGAGCTTTAACAAGAATGTCGGAGGGAATAGGTTGGTGTTCGGTAACAGTTTGACCAGTTTCATTTACAGATATTATGGGTTTAGTAGGCCCAGAAAGGGCATCAAAAAGACCTTGTTGGACAAGCAGTGCCCTCATTTTTATTCGCCATAAATTGAAGTTATTGTCTCCATCAAATTTTTCGATTTCATACCTCATTGTAGACATATTTATATAGCGAGTGGATGCCGAGTAATTGGGGACAACGAAAGCGTATGCCCCCCAAAGACCGACCAATCTCACTTGGGATAAATTTGTACAATGGGTATAGAAAAACAAAGATGTTCGATAAAGACAATAATTTCAGTCAATAAAGAAAATAATGACAACAATAAAATGGCAGATTTAAACAGATACAAAAATGCGGAAAATAAAGAACCCAAGATTCTAAAGAACTGCAAACTACAAGAAATATCCAGTGATCAAAATTTTACTGGACATAATTAAAAGAACTTTGCTGAAGTCAATGCAAGTGGGCTACTAGAAGGGTACTGGCAGTAATCACGTATAGTAAAAGAACAAGAAACAAATTTTCAATGGGGCCTCTAAATCAGCGATATAGGCAAGCAGATAAAAATAATATGGCTATGTGCAATCTTAACCAGTAAGCAGTAAGCTGTAAATTGAAGCAGTAATTTAGGAAAATTGTGAACAAAAGACAGTAGGCAGGAAACAATATAACGAACAACCTATTTACATATGTGCAGCAGAACAATTACCAGTTGCTGTTAATAGAGATCGCAGCAAAAAAACAGTAACCATGGTACATGCAGTTAGACAGATAACAAGCAAACTATAGGCGATTCGACAGTGGTAAAGCCAAGAGTGGCTCTGATACCACTTGTTGTGGTTGACGAGTCACGGATTGGTAGACAGGAGCAACCGGTAACAACAGGAATGAAAAAGGAATGGTGTCGACGATACAATCTTGAACTAAAAACAAGATACAGAAATATAATTTGCTGATACATAAAAGAACAAGTGAATTTACGTGCTTCGGATCCCCTGGATCCTACTGCACGACAAGAACACCACACACACACCCGATTTATTAATCTTCACAGGAAAGCAATACAACGCAATGTAATTTAACTATAATGGCGCAAACCAGGAAAACTGTTATAGTTCTATTTAAAAAACCGCAAAAGAGAGGGACGACTTATAGTGTCGGGCACAAATCGCCCGGTGGTCCAGAACTCTTCTTCTTCACCTGGATCTGGTCCGAAATACCTCGCGTGTTGGTCTTCGGGAACTGAAGCCGAGGATGACCGTGACGCAGCTCCACCGAAGGCGACACACCAACAGTGTGCCGCGGAGTTCACTGCCGCCGAGAATACCCCAAACAACCGGGGTTCGAGAGCCAGGATCTAAGGGAAGGATCACCGAGTGTTCTCTTGGAATGAAAGGGGAACTCAACCGATCACAACGCACGCCCTCAGGAAGAACCGAAGCAGGGGTGATGAATTCCCCTGTGAGCGGCCGTTCCCAAAAACCGAATGCCCCAATCAGGGCTTGCCACGAAGCAAGAACCAAACCACAATCAGGTGAGCCGGCGATTCAGTTCGAATGGCAATGGACAGGTGGACGACCATAACGATTTGGGCGGCGAAACGGATCAACGGTTGAGAACAAACTAGACAGTAAAATGGGGATTGCCAGCATGGATATGCGGTGAACAATATTTAACAAAACAGGCAATATAAAAATAAATGGCAGAATAATGGAAATTGAAATAATCAATGTTTTTAATATAAAAACAAATAAAGAATTCAAACATGTTAATTCACACATTTTTTATTGTTAATTAAATGCATATTTTAATATGCCCTTCTTTGTTGAGAAAACTGTTACGCAGTTTAAATGGGGGCACCGCCTATTTCTTTTCCACCGTCCACGTGCCCCGCCAATTATTTCCGCATCAGCTCCACTTGAGGTGTGAGGGCACCACTTCAGGAAGGGTGCGCCGTTCGGCTTGGCAGAGAAAGAGAGCATCTCTCATATTGACCGAGAGAAGGAGAGCGGAGGCGCAACCGGATCCGCATCAAGAGATCTGTGCTGCTCCGGTTTCTTTGTCGATTCACGGCAACAGGGCGGCGTGACTCCTGGGGTTCTTCAACGATGGAGCTTCATTCTTGGAAAACTTAGATCGGGTAGCGGTGCCTCACCATCAAAGATCTGGTTCGATCCTGATCGTTGGAGAAGAAGTGTGAAGGGCCTTCTATTGGTCTCCCAGAGAAGGAGTAGTGAATATCGATCACCAAGGAGCAGGGTTTTCTTGTTCTTAAACCCTGAGGTCGGCAAATCTGATACATCAGATCTGGACGACGACTGGATTTCTTTGTTTGCCTTGAACTCAAGCAGCGACGTCGGTTTTAGACCATGCTGTCGAACCTCAACAATGTCCGACCTTGCTGCTTGTTCTATTATGATATGTGTTGTGTATCAGTCTGCTGGTTCAGCCTTGTTCGTCTCTCGCTGCTCATTATATTCTATTGTTTTTGCATAGTAAAAAAAACCATGATGATCCTACCCCGTGCACATAGACCTATGACCGAAGCACGTAAATCCTCTGTGTCCCTTTTACTGCTTTCCTTTCAATTTCCGCATTTAATTCGACCTGTATACCCCTGAACGCTACTTCTTGAATATTGATTTGAATTCTAATTTGGAATTGAAATGGTTTAATAGAAGTTGTTTTGGGCTTTGTGCTGCCTGATTAATCATTGCTACTGCACCCTTAATTTCTCATTCTCGTTTGATTCTGGTTTAGATGAATCAATGTGTTCAGAATTGTTGCGTACTGTTTTATGAGAGTTAACTGCAATGCTTGAATGTCGTTGTAATTGCCACTAACAGTGCGTTGTTCACTGCTATTGAATTCTTTTAAATATATTCATTTGATGTTATAGAATTGCAAGTCGAATTTTATTTGTTTATCAGTTTTCATGTTATAAACTGTTAATAAACATTATTTTTGCGTTTTGGATTTTAACGAACCAAAACACCCAATTGATCCTGGGCTATTTTGTGGGGATTGCCTCTCACGCAGGGGCGCCCCCCGCAACAAAGTGGTATCAGAGCCTAATTGGGTTTATGTTTTGCTTTGTTAAAATTTGAAATTGTTTGTTTGTTGCTTTCACATGATTTGCTTGTGGCTTTTACCTGTTGCAGCATGCTTTAATTGTTTAGTTTAGCTTGGTCGTTAGCTCTCTTAGGCTGTAATTTCATTCTATTGTTGATAGTTTGTTTCCTCGTTGTTTCACTATTTCCTTTGCCCGTCTGAACCTCAAAGATGCCTCTTGGTAGTAGCTACCTATGTGTGTCTATGGTTTCGGGGTAGGAATTGGTTCTGTGTGAGGTTTGCCTATGTTTGAGAGCTGGTTAGCAGTAAGGTCTTGGCATGATCTTGTGTCTCTAGTGTCTGCCTTTTGCCTAGGAGATGAGCTTATGTTAGCTCCGCTGTGTTCCTCCGTATCCTTTAGCACTGTTTTCTCCAGGTATGGTCCTGTAGCGAGTTTAGTGTTTAGTTTTGGGTAGCTTGTGGGTGCAGTGTCGCTTGGCTGATCACTAAGCTTCTTTGTTTACTGTTCGACCTTGTTTAGCGGCTATGTTTGGTTTCCCAGGAACCGTGTGCCGTTAGTAAGTCTATACTAGGATGTGTGACCCTTTAGTGACTTGTTTTCCCCTAGTTTCTAGCTGGTTCCCAGCCTTTGTTCTCGCATCTTAGAGTTGTCATAGGATGTTGGGACTCCTTGCATGTGTCCTTGCAGTTTCCCTTTTGTGTGAGGATGTCTCCTTTTGGCTCTTATTTAGGCGGTCATCTCCTATGTTGGAGATTCTGAATCCATCTGTTGAGGATCTTCTGGTGCCTTGCGTCGAGAGTCTTCCGGTTAGAGTTTTCAGGCGGCGTGTCTCGATTTTAAAGCCGACAGTATTTGGTGCTTTGGTCCTATTATGTCTTTGTGGATTCAGGTGGAGACCTCTTTGGGTTGTTTCTTTTCTATGCATGCTTCCCCTCTCCATGTTGCTCTTGTTGATACCTATAGCCTTAGGAGAGTGAGCTGGTAATTTTGCTCTGGGTTTGTTCCTTTGGTATGTCCTGGTTTTGGGCTGGTTTCTCTAGGATGTGACCCGTTACAAGTGGTGATTGGGCCTGGGCAGTGTTTGGAGTGACAATGTCATGTGAATAGGTTCGGTGATGATCGGGCTTCATGGCAGTTCTGTCGGGATCTCTTTAGTGATATTAGGCGGTTCCTAGATATCGTTAGGAAACTAGACTGAGATGAGTTTTCTTGGTCGGTAGCGTGCTGCCCTTGGATCGCCGGTGTTCTCGTGGGTCTAGAGTTTTCCCTTAGGACTCTTGGGACTGCATAGGATTTGCAGTGGTACCCGTTTTTTTGAGGAACCTCTCTTGTTGGCTTGGTTCTAGGTTGTGTCTTCTCTTTTGGTGGAGAGTTTTTTTAGTCTGTTTTAGATTCAGGTTGAGTGAACGATTTGCTTGCTTTTGAGCTTTGTGTCTTTTGTTGCTCTCTCTTTATGTTGTTTTGCATGATTGCACTGTTTTTTACTGAGTTACATTCCATGTGAATTTCTCTGATTTTTGTTTTGCCATGTTTTGTGTGAGGATGTATACTCTGTTTATTTGTGTTCTGCAGGCACAAGTGAGCTGGTTCAGGACCTATTGGTATGTGATTTGCTAGTCCCATCTTCCTCGTTGGCATCGTCTCAGAGTGTGACTCAGGTAAGTGCATGTATGGATTTATCATGCAGTTGTTTAGAACTGTTTTATTCTGAACATGTTTATCAGCTTTTCGATATCATTCAACTTCGGGCGACATGTATCACAGTAGATACATGATAGGGGGACTGTTTGGGTCATACCCCGTAGGTTTTTCTTGTTTCGGATATGCCCAAGTTGATGATGTTAGGTGGCGTAGAATCATCATGTGGTTTATGATTTAATTTGCAAGGTGGAGATTGTGGTTTTGCATATTATAGTTGTTCGTGCATTTAATTTTCAAGGTGGAGATTTGTGAATTTTTATATTCATTTTTTATTGTTAATTAAATGCATATTTTAATATGCCCTTTTTTGTTGAGAAAACTGTTACGCAGTTTAAACGGGGGCACTGCCTATTTTTTTTCCACCGTCCACGTGCCCCGCCAGTTCTTTCTGCAGCAGCTCCACTTGAGGTGCGAGGGCACCACTTTAGGAAGGGAGCGCCATTCGGCTTGGCAGAGAAAGATAATATCTCTCAGATTGACCGAGAGAAGGAGAGCGGAGGCGCAGCCGAATCCGCATCAAGAGATCTGCGCTGCTCCGGTTTCTTGGTCGATTCGCGGCAACAGGGCAACGCGACTCCTGGGGTTCTTCAACGATGGAGCTTCATTTTTGGAAAACAGCGACGCCTCACCATCACAGATCTGGTTCGATCCTGATCGTTGGAGAAGAAGTGCGAAGGGCCTTCTCTTGGTCTCCTGGAGAAGGAGCACTGAATATCGATCACCAAGGAGCAGGGTTTTCTTGTTCTTAAACCCTGAGGTCGACAAATTTGATACATCAGATCTGGACGGCCACTACATTTCTTCATCTGCCTTGAACTCAAGCAGCGGCGTTGGTTTTAGACCATGCTGTCGAACCTCGACAGTGTCCTCTCTGAGTAGCGATGAGGAATTTGGTCAGCACCGATGTATCTGCACATCACCCGTGCACTTGGACAGCTGCAGTGTACTCGAACTGCTATGGCAATCTTGAAGTCGTCAAAATTAGTGCACTCAACTGTGGTGAATTCGGCATCCTGCATCAACCATTTTCTGCGGCAAAGGTTTGACCAAGCCCCGGGTAAGGGGGTCTTGGTCCGTCAATGCATTTTTCCCATTGTCATTTTTTTTTGGGTTTCATGCTTGCTGCTTGTTCTATTATGATATGTGTTGTGTATCGGTCTGCTTGTCCAGCCTTGTTCATCTCTCGCTGCTCATTGTATTCCTTTGTTTTTTCATAGTAAAAAAACCATGATGATCCTGCCCTGTGCACGTAGGCTTATGGCCGAAGCACGTAAATCCTCTGTGTCCCTTTTACTGCTTTCCTTTCAATTTCCACATTTAATTCGACCTGTATACCCCTGAACGCTGCTTCTTGAATATTAATTTGAATTCTAATTTGGAATTGGAATGGTTTAATAGAAGCTGTTTTGGGCTTTGTACTGTCTAGTTAATCATTGCTGCTGCACCCTTAATTTCTCATTCTTGTTTGATTCTGGTTTAGATGAATCAATGTGTTCAGAATTGTTGCGCTCTGTTTTATGAGAGTTAACTGCAATGCTTGAATGTCGTTGTAATTGCCACTGCCAGTGTGTTGTTCACTGTTGTTGAATTCTTTTAAATATATTCATTTGATGTTATAGAATTGCAATTCGAATTTTATTTGTTTATTAGTTTGCATGTTATCAACTGTTAATAAACATCATTTTCGCGTTTTGGATTTTAACGAACCAAAACACCCAATTGATCCTGTGCTATTTTGTGGGGATTGCCTCTCACGCAGGGGCGCCCCCCCGCAACAATTATTCAATGTCCAAGGAGGATTGCAAGAGTCTGTTTGTCCCGAAAATAGGTACCTTTGGTCGTAGGGCCAAGGAACTTTTATTCTAATGGTTTCTGTGATCATTTTGAATTCATGTGGTTTGGGGGTATGGGATAAGAGTGCCTTTCTAGCTGCTGAAGCTAGAAAGTCTAATATCTCAATGGCTGTTATTCTTGAACCAATGCAAGATCCCAGTCGAATCATCTATTTTGTGAAGAAAATGGGATTTGGTTGTCATTTGCAAACTTATCCTTTGAATAAAAATATTTGGATTTGCTGGAAAAAGAATTTGCAGGTGGACGTGATTCATGACATGGATCAATATATTACTGTGAAGATTTTACCAGAAAATATAGGAACCAGTGGAAACTGGTCCTAAGGAGAAATATATATAAAAAGAGGTAAGAGTCAAACGTTAGAAGGGGTTATTACAAATACGTGAATGAATTTTTCCACACATGTCAGCCTCCAGCATTAGAGCACAATAAACTGGGGCAGTGAAAGACCACATCGTAGTCATGTCCATAATGGCTCTCTTTGAAAGAACATCAACCACATAATTAGCCTCCCTGTAAGCATGGGAGGCCACCAGATTAAGCTGGGCTGCTTTATCAAGGCATCTCATCCAATGAGGTAACATGTGCCACAGAACATTGCGAGTTCTTTTTCTTAGAGCCTGCACCGCAGTTTTGGAGTCAGATTCCATCCATAAAGAGGTCCAGTTATAACAGACAGCATATCCAACCGCATGTATAATTGCCCATAGTTCAGCTTCATAAGCAACCCGAACACCAGTATAATGGTAGAAACACCCATTCACAAAGCCACGGTAATTTCTAAAGACACCTCCACAACCAGATGGTCCCGGTGTGCCAGAGGCTGCCCCATCAACGTTAACTTTGAGCCAGGGGCTGATTGGTGGAATCCATCGGATATATTTGACCATTTTTGGTGTTCTTGGCCAACCCGACACACCCAAGAGGTGAAGAATATTTAAGTCCTGCAAGGTATTATGCATGATTCCCATTTTTACAATACCAGCAGCATAAACCTCTCGATGAACAGGAAGCATACCCTGATGCACAGTGGTGCGCTTTGCATCAAATAGCAACAAGTTCCGGGCTCTCCATATAGCAGCAAAAATAGCCGCGACAGCTGCTAACAGCAGGTTATGAACCTGCATACTATAATCGGCATTGCACAAAGAACTCAGGAAAAAATCCAGCAGCACACCTGTGTCAAGATAAAGTCCAAACAGAGAACCAATGTACCCCCATAGCTCCTTGGAAAATCTGCATGATAGGAAAACATGCTGTATATTTTCCTCAGCATTAAGACATAAACAACAAGCAAAAGCAAGTTGAAGTCGAGCTTGTTTGAGTTGATCCTGAGTGGGCAGCCAGTTTTTCCAGATTTTCCATATGAGAACATACCGAGACGGAGAAATAAAATGAGTGAGGAAGCAATGCAACCAGGCTGGTGGTTGAGGGGGAGCCCCACATTCCATTATGTAGAAATCCTTAGTGTTGAAGTGGCCAACACGGTTTGGTTTCCAAACGAGAGTATCACAATCCATAAAGGTGTATTGGTATATTGCAAGTTGAGCCTGGAATGGGAGAAAACTGCTAGAGGCTGAGAGCTATTTTAATAAATCATTGATGGACATGTGTCTCGTAGCAGGTTGATGACGCATGTCATCCGACATTGGGTAATCCAACCATTCAGTGTTCCAACAATTAAGATTCGAGTCCCGGCTCACAAGCCATTTGGATTCACACATTAGTCTCTTAAAAGACTGTTTTACATAGGGCCATACAGATGAGGAAAGATAAAATCGATGTCCATCAATCAATCTCCCCTTGAATCTTCTAACAAGAAATTCACCATGAGAATTCTTCGAGAGCAAACCCCATGTAAATTTCTGAATAAGACCATCATTGAAGATCCGAAAATCTTTAATCCCAAGGCCCCCCAAATCCACCAGTTTAATGCAGTCCTTCCGTGCAACTATAATCAGTTTCTTTTCATGAACTGATCCGGTCCATAAAAAGTTCCTAATCATATTTTGCAACTCCTTGATAAGACACCTTGACCAACGATAAAGTGAAAATGAATAGACAAATTTGGATGTGATGACAGAATTGACAAGACAAACCCGTCCTGCCTGGGACATTACTTTCCCCTTCCACCTTGGCATCTGATTGACAATACCAGAATATATGCTCTCCAAATATTGCCTTTTCACCCTTCCTCAAAAAAGAGGAACACCAAGATAAGTGAACGGAAGAGACCCCCTCCGAACCCCAAGTTGTTGTGTTATTCTGTTTTTCTTTCCAGTTGAAATACCATCCTCGAAGACCATGAAAGACTTATCCCAGCTAATCGCCTGGACAACAACTTCTTCATAATGTGCAAAAAGAGCCTTCACAGAGGAGATGGTCCTTTTGGAGGCTTGTCCAAACAACAAGATGTCATCTGCGTAAAGCAAGTGCGAGGGAACAAAGTCAGCCTTCCCTGCCTTAATCTTCTTATAGAAGCCACTTTGAGTGAGATCAATAATGCACCTACTCAAGTAATCTTCAGCAATGGCGAATAGAATTCCTGAGAGTGGATCACCCTGTCTCACACCCCTTGAGAAACTGAAGAAGCCTCTGGGCGACCCATTGATAAGAATAGATAGCCTTGAAGAGCTTAGAATTGCTTCAATAAGTTTGATATATCTCTCTGAGAATCTATATTTTCTGAGGACCTCAAGAAGCAAGCTCCATTTCAAAGTATCAAAGGCCTTAGAGATGTCAATATTGAGTGAAAAATTCCCATCCTTTGACTTCTTCCTCATTAAATTTATACCCTTTGAGGCTGTGAACAAACAACTTTGAATATTTCTTCCAGGTACAAATCCAAACTGATTTGGAGTAATGATACTCTGAACCATTCGCCCCATTCTGTTCATAATATTCTTACTAATGAGCTTGGGTATTGTGTTACCAAGAGCAACATGCCTGAATTCTTTGATGTCAAGTGCATTATCCTTCTTAGGTAACAAGGAAATGAAGCAAGAATTCAACCCATGTGGCCTGAAAGAATGATCAAAGAAATCCTTAACTACCTGAGTAACATCATCCTGCACAATATCCTAGTAAAATATAAAGAATTTGTTAGTGAATCCATCAGGTCCAGGTGTTCTCTCCATGTTGAGAGAGAATAAAGCCTCCTTGACTTCCTCTTTCAGTGGAGTTCTAATGAGAGACTGGTTTTGGGGTTCATCAATGCAGGGATTAATATTCCCCACCATTTTCTGGGTGCATATCAGCCCATCATCAGAGTAAAGTTTCATAAAGTTCTCTATGACTGCCTTATAAATTTCATAATCAGAAGTGTGGAGCTGGCCATTTATCCTAATTGCATTAAGTCCAACCCTTTCCCTCTTCTCCTTATGTAATCTGTGAAAGAGCTTTGAGTTTCTGTCTCCGTCCTTCAGCCACTTGACATTCAGTTGATTTTTTTCAAGTCGTTCCTTGATCATTAAAAGACCATCCAGCTTGTTATGTGCCTCAATTTAATCCCGAGAAATGGAATTTTGAAGTTGATTCGTGAGCTGAAAAAATGCAAGTTGATCCTCAGCACTTCTGATGTACAGATCCAGCCTGGAGGACAGGTTTCTGCTCTAGATTTTAAGCAGCCCTTTGGTGTGTTTCAGTTTTCCAGCAAGCTTACAAAGAGGGCTGCCAACAAACTCATTTTTCTAGGCCTCAAGAACGATTTCCCTGCAACCAGGAATAACAAGCCACCCATTATTAAATCGAAATGGAAGAGGATCTGACCTTGCCAAGTGCGAATGCACATCCACAACAATAGGATTGTGGTCAGAATGATGCTTCGGGAGAGTAAATCCTGAAACTCCATGAGCAGCACTTTGATCATCCATCTGAACAAAGCACCTATCCAGCCTACTTGCCTATCTATCATTCAACGTGTGACGAATCCATGTAAAATCAGCCCCTGCCACTGAGACCTCAATAAAGCCACAATGATCGATACAAGAGGAGAAATCCAAAGCAGCAATGCAGTTGAAATTCTCCCCAATTTTTTCATCTGGCCTTAGCACAGTATTAAAATCTCCAAGAACCACCCATTTTTGATTCATGCCTTCAGATATGACTTTGATCTCACCCCATAACTCCCTCCGAATATAGGAAGTGGAGGCATAGACAAATGAGAAGGAGATATCAAATCCTGCCACATTTCAAGAGACGAGAACACTTTGAGGTTGCTTATTGAAAGAGTTGACTTGAATCGTGTCATGCCTAAGGACCCACAAGTGATCCATATTAATATCATGGGAGTTTTGAGAGACAAATTTGTAACCAAGTGAATCTCATCTAAATGGTGTCCAATTGGAGAAAAGGAGTTTCGGTTCAGCGATGCCAATAAGCATGGGTTTGTAAGCCAAGACAAAATGTCGAAGGGTTTTGACTGTTAGGGGATTCCCTAGCCCTTGACAATTCCAAAAAAGTATCCTCATTGACGACGAGACTTACCCCTCGTTTCGGGGCCACCTTGCTTATCCATGGTCGCTTGACCCCTCCCTTTTCCCCCTTTATTCTTCTTATCTTTGGGGGCACTAACCATGTCCGCCACCATCTTATATTTCTGTGCTGGAGAAATCTCCTCATTCGCTGAGGTGGATGTGGGAGCCTTCTCACAATCCTTGGCATCATCAGACCAGAATACACCACTCAAGGGTGTAAATTTGTTCATAGTGTGCTCAGGTTGAGATTGATCATTCTGAAAGACCTTATTTCTAGCAATCATAGAGGCATGAACCTGTGAGAAATCTCCATCTTGATCACTATGTGAAGTAGACGTGTCCTACTGTTTCATGACCTTTTTCTGATCTTCAGGTGTACCTGTTTCCAGCTGATCAGGTGAGGTGGCCATCATATCTTGCTCCTGTCCAGCGGCACCAGACACTGGAGAAGAGGATTCATTCAAGTGTGGCACTGCCACATCATGAGGGGGGGGGGGGGGGGGGGGGGCATCAGCAAAGGGTCCTTCACAACCTGCACCTCTTGGGTTACATTGTGCAGGCAGTCTGTCGCAAGTGACACCTCCTTAAGAGGGGAGGTGATCGGGTAAGGTAAAGCAGCCCTCCATCCAATGCAACAACATTCCCTTGAGGACCTGCAACTACCAAGGGAGACACAACAGGCTGCTGTCCATAATTTCTAGCTAGAGAAATGTCCCTTGCACCATCTTTCAGTGTAGCAGGGACCTGATCACTCTTAGAGCAAACCATATCAATGCTGGGTTCCCCAGGGGGACCTTGCGCCTCCAGCTGGGTGCGCTGCACAACACACACATCAGTAGGAGCATCTGCAATCGAAACATTTCCTTGAGAGAATCCCTCTGTAGGCAAAGAAACAAGAATGGGAGCAGGGTGCTCTTCCTTCTCCACTGCAATCTCTCCTGCCTTAACAATAGAACCAGCAGGCTCATTGCTCTTCATGTCAGGAAAAGTGATCTTGCCTTTTCTCCTTCGACAATTGGAGATGTCATGCCCTTTCATATTGCAGAAGGAACATTCCTTCTCCCTATTGCATTCCTGAGAGAGGTGACCAAAAAACATACAGTTTGTGCAGAATTTTGGTTTTCTCTCATAATGAATCAACAACCTGATACTATCATCCCTTGTAGTTAGAACTACCTCTTCCACAAGTGTGCTGGACATGTCAACTTTCACAAGAATTCGGGCATAGTGTCCAAACCTTGGATTGTCTGTTTGCCGGTCCATCCGAATAGGATTTCCCACAGCCGAAGCAATATCCCATATTATTTTCCTCTATTTATGCCAAAACAAGATGCAGGGAAGAAGATCTCTTTGGTATTACTTGGATTATTTTGACCCGCTCAGTGTCCCTTGGTTTGTCAGAGGGGATTTTAACACCATTGTTGATATTTTAGAAAAGAGAGGTGGGTTAGGGATCTTTAAAAATGGTATGTTGGACATTAACGGTTGTTGGAGATTGAAAGGGTCTACAAACAAAGAGACAGAATTAGATGGATTACAGAAGGAGATCGCAACAGGGCTTTCTTCCAGTCTTGTATAAAGGAGAGGAAAACCATGAATATCAATATCAAGCTGGAGGATGGATCATATTCTTCAGATGTGGATGTGGTGGGGGGAATTTGGTGTTAGATCATTTTCAAAGTATGCTGGCAGGGGCCGCTCCGGGAAATGTCTTGGATCAGGGGCTATCGGAGGATGGAGAGATCTTCATGGGATGTATTCCTAGGCCGATTGATGGTGCAGCTAATGATTCTTTAATGAGTTCTCCCTCTGGAGAGGAAATATGGGATATTGTTCATAGCATGTCTATGGATAGCGCCCCAGGCCCTGATGGTTTTTCAGGGGCCTTTTATATGGCAGCATGGGACTTTGTTGGAGCTCATGTTGTTGAAGCGATTCAAGACTTCTTTCAAGGGGATATATCAACAGGAGTTCTTGCTCGTCTAGAGTGGTTCTTATACCAAAAGTCAAGGATCCCTCTTCTATTAATCATTATAGGCCCATCTGTCTATGTAATGTTTCTTATAAAATCTTGGCCAGTCTGATTTCTAGAAGATTGAATATAGTGGTACCGCGGATTGTCTCTCCAGAATAGCACGACTTTGTTAAAGGAATAAGTATTCAGGGGGCGATTGGCATTGCTAAGGAAATGGTGGAAGATATCAACAAGAGTGGTCAAATCCAATTTTGTTATCCAAGTTGATATAAATCATATGATAAGCTGGAATGGAGTTTCATTATCTGGACTTTGAGGAATCTTGGCTTTCATGAGTGGGTTTTTGATCTATTCTTTCGTTGTTACTCTTCTCCATGGTTTTTTATCTCTCTTATGGGTCATGCTTTTGGGTTCTTTAAGAGTGTGTGGGGGTTGCGGCATGGGGACCCTTTGTCCCCCATTATTTTCATTATTGCTCAGGATGCTCTTTCCCGTAACTTGAATAAGTGTTCGGCTGAAAGAAGGACTATACCATTTCATAATCCTACTGTGAAGGATTTTATTTCGTATCTCATGTTCATAGATGGTATCCTTATTTTCATTAATGGTAGGGAGATATCTCTTCATTGATTTATGAAGGTCATGGCTGTCTATGGTGGTTTAAGCGATCAGTGCATAATTTCAAGGAAGAGCAATGCCTTTATCTCTAACAAATGTACAGGTAAAATATCTAGGGTTATTCAAGATAGTCTTAGAATCCAGAAGAAGTAGCTTCCTATGGTCTATCTCGGGGCCCCGATTTCCAATGGATGAATTAAGAAGATATTTTTCGATGATATTACTAACATAATGATGGGGAGGATTCTCAATTGGAAGAACATGTTTTTGTCCTTCGGTGGTCAGGTGGATCTAATCAACAGTGTCTTGTCCTCTATTCTGATGCATGTTATCTCAACCATTAGTCCTCCGAAAGGGACCATTAATCATATGGAGAGGATCATGAATAATTTTTTTATGGGATGCTAATTCCATGGGAAGGAATCATTGGGTGTCGTGGAACCGCTTGGCTAAATCGATTGAAGGAGGCATTGGCTTACAGGACGTCACATAATCCATGCAAGCCATGCAGGCACGTCTTGCGTGGGATTTTATGGTGGGGGACTCTCTTTGAGACACTTTTATCAGATTCAAATATGGTAAAAATTGGTAGGATTGGGGTGGTTCCAAACTTTCGAAGTTGGATAAATGTTTCTTGAATCATCTGGATGTTCTTCAGGATGTGACTCGCTGGGTGGTTGGTCGGGGAGATATTAACCTTTGGAGGGACAATTGGGTGGGGGAAAAACTTTATTTCCCAGGGTATCTGGTTCAAAATACGACCTTTAACAAAGCAAGAAATTACCCCAATCTGTTAGAGGTTATCTTACACAATGATCAGTTGGATTTCGTCATAGGTATTTCTTTGAATGAGGAGGCAGACGTATGTTGTTCTACTAAGTCCAGTTCAGGTACGTTCAATAGCTGTGATTATAGATCTTTTGTCTGGATTGATGCTATTCGTGATGAGTGGGCCCCATGATTATGTTGCAAGGAGTTCCCAACAAAAATGAACTTTTTGGTTTTGAGGGCGAGGAATCAAGCAATTCCGATGGAGGAAAACGTTCAGAAGAAAGGTATTTCCATGTCTTCTCATTGTTTTTGTTGTGATAACCCTCAGACAGAATCAGTGTTGCACCTGTTCATCAAGAGCGATTGGGCGGTTAGCTTATGGACAACTATGGGGCATCGGGGGTCATCTGGTAGAGACAACGTTTCTATGAAAGACTTCCTTTCCAGGTGGTTTTTGGTCTCAGATCACCAGGAGATGGAGATAAAGATCCGTAGCATGGTTTTTATAGCCATTTGCTGGACTATTTGGAAGGCGAAGAATAGGACGAGGCTGGAAAATAGACCTTCAGTTTCTTATCTCCAGGTGAGAATGAAAGCTCTCAGTTACGATTTCTGTTTACTCATTAAAGGTGGATAGACGTCTCATCTTCTTTGTAATTTTCTGAACCGGCCAATGGCTACTTTGAGTTCATAAGTTTGTTGGGTTAAATGGATCCAACTCTCGAGTGGTTTCAAGCGTTATGCGGATGGATCCTACATGAATGGGCAGATGAGAGGTGGTGGTTTACTACGAGACAAAAAAGGGTCGGTTCATATTGCCTTCAACACCTTTTATGGTCCAGGGAGTTCCTTGGGGGCGGAGGTGCATGCTTTTCTTTCCGGAGTTGCTCTCTACAAGGAGTATGGGTTACCGATTTGTGAGATTGAATCGGATTCATAAATTTTGGTGTGGGCCTTGCATGGGAAAGCTGATATTCATAAGCATCTGATTTGTTTGGTTAGAAGCTGCTCAATGGTGACAGACCGGGACACAAGGTTTCTCATATATGGAGAGAAGTTAATTTTGCTGCCGATGCGCTCTCCCATGAGGGTAGTTTAGAGGATCCTTTGACTGTTTTCTACCGTTTGGGTTCACTTCCTTTTGTGTGTAGAAATTTTGTCGAAGGGGATGCCCTTGGACTACACCATTTCAGAACTCCTTGATTTTCCTTTGTATTTGATGGGTTTCTCAGCCCTTTAATAAAAAATAAATTATCCATCGATCGATGAGAGATCAGAACTCGTTCATTCAAGATCTGCAAGTCTAATTTGATCAGCTTAAGTCCCTCCCTCGGTTTCCATGCATGTGCGATCTAGAATTATTATCTCTCTTTCCCATTCTTGATGTAGTGTGTGAATCTCCCAAGATGTATGAGATCTGTGACTTCTCTTTTATTTGTGCAAGTGTGATTTTATCATGCTTTAGATTATTTTAGATGAATGAGTGAGATCAGCTATAATATGATAATAATCGGGAAAAATAATTGCATGTGGAATGATTATTGAATAATGTTGAAATTCTTAAAGAAGAAAAAGATGAAAACACATGTTTTAGGATATTCTTAATATTTTCTTATTATTATTTCAAGAATTTAAATAGGATTATTTCACATGCTATAAATATTATTCTTTCTTTAGGAAGAAATGCATGTTGTGAATAAATTCTATATTGTTAATGATTTTGAAATTTCATGCTAATGTTAGCCTTATTTATTTTAAACTATTTCATGCCGATGAATGATAATTTATTATCATTTTAGAAATTATCTAAGAAAGATAAAAAGAATTATCACATGCAACTTATTATCATGTGATAATCTATAAAATTATCTAATGGAGAGAAAACCAATTATTGCATGCAATATCACTATATTCATAATATGGTATTTACAAAAGGAATGAAATGTTATTGTATGATATTTAATTATTACTCCATGATATGATATTTAAATAAATTAGGAAGGATTATTGTATGTAGTAGATTAAATTATTTATTCTATAATCTAGATATTTATGAGTTAAGATAGTGAATGAGAGTATACAGAAGGTTGATACTTTTTTTTGATAAATTAGAAATCGCATTATGTGATTTATGAATATTACTTCATAATATGTAAATTATTTAGGAGAAAAAAAATAATCACATGTAGAATAATTAATGTTAAATTAGAGAATTTAAATTATATAATCACATGATTTAACATTATCTTCTAAACAATTCATGATCAGAATTATAAGTTTAATTTTGGATATTAAATAACTAAAATTGGGATTATTGCATGTTAAATATAATTAATATTTCATATTAGGAATTAAATAAATGGTTTGGTTTATGATCTTGTTTGAATTATTTTTTCTTGATGCTACCCCTTTTTATTTATTAATGGTGTGATATATATGCTTGCCAGTATTTGTTGTTGATTTTTATCATGGTTAATTACATAAAATAGATGAACAATGTGAAACTAGTTATATTAACTGGTAAAATAAAAAAAGGAATAAATAGATTAATTACCATTCATCTTTTAGATAATTTAAACATTATAGAAATAATACATTGAGCTTATTGATGTTGATTTTTATCTATTATTATCTAAGATCTATGGGATTCTTGATGTGAAAAACCCATGCATAATAAACTAGTTAATTCAATATAGGAATTAAAATGTTTTTTTTTCTAAATATAAATGTTTGGGGCCAAACCAACACATTCCAAATTGTGAGAGGCTTGACAGACTCGATGCCATGGCCATAGTGCCTTGCTTATGTGCAAAAAACATATAGTTAAGAATGTATCTATGCTCTAGGATGATTAGAGCCGCATTGAGGTTTAATGTGAACCCAGATGTGATTATTAATAACTGGATATGATTGGAATATATATTGAGCAATGCACTGGGAGCCCAGGGGTACAATGATGGTCAATGCTAGTGAGGGGAGGATAAATTATACTATGTGCAATGGTTTGGGAAAGACATTAGGCAGTTGGGATGAGTTTAGAGTGGGGATTGTTCATTGATCTATCTCAATCTTTCTCGATGCTTGATTTATGGCCTGGTGTTTGGATTTTATTTATATGTTTAGTTCCAAACTTCTCGAAACAGTTTGACTTTATGCATGAAAAGTGCATACTTGATGTGGTAGCCTAGGAGTCCTATATTACCTGATTAATTAATGAAATGATAAATGGATTAATTTAAATAATGAGATTAATTCTTGGATTTTAAATGATGGTGACATACTTGAGAATATAATATGAAGAGTTATAGTGCCAAAGGAATTAGCTAAGGATTAAAATGTTAATACTGGAAATGAAAATGGAATAATATTAATTAATGGATATTTAATTAATTAATGTGAATATTTAATGTTTGTATGCTTTCTTGAGACCTAGACCTTATCAGTGGTAGATGGGGGTTTAGTGCGATGATAGTGGCAAATGAGTTTAAGTCTAAGTAGTTTCCCTTAGTGTGGTTTTGCGTGATATTATTTATATTTTTTTATTTCATACATTACCCCACTCACGTCGGTAGGGAAAAAGACACCCAAATATTTTTGGGGATGCTTTCCCCAACATCTAGGATAGTGAAGAAACATATGGTTGACTTATATCTCCCCCACTCTCCCTTAAACTATAGTGGTGTTGTCATATCCTAGTCTATAATGGCTTATGTTATAGGGTGTGTTCCTACCTGGGTTGTAATGGATCATAGTTGACTATACATTAATGTGTAGGCTATAATGGATTGAGGTATAGAACATACTCGTATCTAATCATGGTGGCTATGGCTTCCCAAGGGTGTTTTTTGCATGGGTTTTGATGACTTGAGGTATAATGAATTTACATGGGCTATGGTAGCTTCCAGTATACTACCTAGTTACTATTTTCATGGTTGCATGAAATGTAGAATGAGATGATATGAAGGATATACAGACTGATTTAGACATGAGATATTGTTCCTTTGTGGGACATATGTAGGTAGGGATGAGGCCCAACTCACATTAGGGATGACTTTACTTATTGAAGGGACGAGCACAAGATGCAACCGTTAGGGATTGAGAGTGAAAAACTATTGGGGAAGTGGAAGTAGGGTACCTTCATATATATATATATATATTATTTAATATAGAATGAATTACTTTTATGCATCAAATGGCGAGTGAGCCATGGTGAGGATGGTAAATATAGTATTACCTGTTTAGGCGGTGAGTCAGTTTCATTTGTTCATTCCCTGGGCTATAGTATGATTCTTTCACATTTTTCATGAAAGGTTTCAGGGAGGATCATACTAAGTATACATGGTATGCTCTCCCTACGTATATATAAACATTTTTTAGGTCTGTAGAATCTATTTAGTGATTGATATCAATATTACTTGTTTGAAGAGTTGTTCAGGAGTTGTTGGAGCTTCATGGTCACCACTTTATTTATGCATATGGAGTTATTTAGTGTTTTTATCTTATTTCTTATCCTTAAATTTATATTGAGGGAAATGCCTCCCTTATGTGTGATTAATATACCCTCGGTGCCGGTCACCAACACATGACCTATTATAGGCGAGATTCAAAGGCCATTATCACCCTTTCTTAATTATAGATTTGGGAGGAGTACTTTTAGAGGGAGGGGGTCCTGAAAAATTACTTCATAATCAATGTCATTATCAGTGATAATAGTCAAGAGATTTTGGATGAATCAGTTAAATACCCTAGAAGGCCCAAGAATATATGAATCTCAAATTCATTCTTGGTAATTTCCCAAGATATCACTACCACTACTTTCTCAAGATTTATAATGAACCGAATCGGGCTTCCACCAAACTCAGCACTCAACCTGAACTTTTATAAGACTCGAAGGGTGTTCTTGATCCCGATAGGTTGGTAACTAGTTCCTAGGCATCACATGAATCCATTTGTGAATGATTTCACCCAAATCATAGATAAAAGTTAGTGGAAATAATAAATAAAAGAGCTAAAATAAATAAACATGCCAAATAGGTCATAACCAACTAAAATGATTCAATCCATTTTCAAATACATAAACAACATCCATAAATAAGATATAAAACCTTACAGAATAGATACAAAACTGACAAAAAAATAAAACAACTACAAACTAATTTGAGCTGAGCCTGAGCCAACTCTACGCAACCTTCAGATTCTCACCACCACCCAAATAACCTCACATCATCCATGATGAACAAGAATGAATCCAACTAAGAACCTAGAACATAAAATATATACAGGCATGATCTAAAAATCTCAATTGGTCACCACAACCCACCAAATATACGCCCTTTATTTCATAAGGAAATTAATCAATGCTAATTTGAAAATAAAACTAGAAAGTAAGCTTTACACATATAGCCTTATGTAAATAAAAGAAATTCGATAAAAATATTTCAAAACATTTCTCTTTTTTTTCCAAAACCAAACACACATGTTTGAAAACAAATCCACTAGCCTAATACATTTCTAAACTACACACACATTGATAACATTTCTTAAAAACAACCCATTTATTTTATCTAAATGAAAACAATCACTTTAAAAAATTAACGAGAAGAATCCATATCAAATCACCCATTTTTAAATCCACACCAAGAACTCACATAAGAGTATTTAATTTCAAAACAATTTCCAAACATCTATGAAAAGAAATTTTCCAAGGGAAAAACCCCACACACACGGGTCAAACAAAACAAAGTAGGAACCACATATCACAAATCATATATCAAATATAAACTAAATAAGGTTCTATAAAAAGGAAAGTAAGGGAAATGAAATAAACAAGTACTAGATCAAACTCTCCTCAATCACTAACCAATCAAGCAATCAAAGGTGCCATGGGCTATACCATAGGATCCCTAACATGTGATAACCTAGAATTCTCTCAACGGACCAACCTATCAACATATGTTGAGTCCACTCACAACCCACTCGACTAGCCTACACCAACCTCATTGAAGTGGAACACCACATCTATCCCTATTTTATGCTAGAGGCTCCACCAGTAGTGTGTAGTATAATCTAGACTCCCACTTAGTATCAAGGTTCCCATGACCAATAAAAAGGAAGTGAGGTATAGATAAAACAAGTCAAGTCTAACACACAAGGCCCAACTAAAGATACACTCACCCTTACCACCCAATGATGATAAGCCCAATATATAAAATGAACCCATGACATAACTAGCACATTCCCACACAAGGGGACCATCAAGAATCTCATAGAGATCAATAAATCACACAAGGGTAAATAAGCAAGGGGAATCATGAGGTGTCTATCACAACCACCATTTTAAAACTAAAGTTCCATCCAATTCTCTAACACTAAAACTTGGCTCGAAATGCTAAGCCCCTTAAACATTTTATAAAAAACTATTCCAAACGCCATTTAGAAAATGATGTATATCACTCATGCATTGAAAACATTTCAATGTCATCCTCAACAAGGGTCTTCCTCTTTGATAACGAAACTAGGGCCAATGGCCACCTATTTACATCCAAAAACTATAAAAGAATCCATTAAGGAATTTCCATAAGGGATAAATAACACACTTATTTCAAATCAACATTTTTAGTCCATTAAAAAACTCCTTTTAATAAATCATTTCTATGTAAAAACCTCACTTCAAAACAAAATTCCCTTTAAAACATAGTTTTCACCCTTTGAAAACTAAAACAAGTCAAAACCCAATGCACAACATTGAAACCATTTCAAAAGACCATACAAGTATTTCACAAAATATTAACACCCTTAAACATTCTATTTTAAATACGAAAACATTGAATTCACATGGAAAAACCACTTATACCAAGCTTAGAACACCAAGAAATGGTCTCAAATCACTTTAAAGATATCACATATATTCACGACTTAATAAAAAAATAAGTTAGAAACCACAAGAACACCTTGAATTCCAAAATAAAATAATTTCATAGAAACACCTACCTCAAAGAGATGAGAATCAAGCCAAAACCCTTCAAAACACGTCACCTTCAACGACAACCACACCCATGCGAATAGAAATGGTGTATAAAAACCCTAGACACCCAAAACCACAACATTAGATTCAACTTGAGCCCTAAAACCATCCAAGAGAGATCAAGGGTTCATGCAGGAATCCAAATCTAAGAAAAGAGAGGGAGGAAAGGAAGAAAGGAGAAAGAGAGGAATAACTCACCTCAAACCTCTTGGAAATCATTAAAGGAAGGAAAAAATACACGGTGGAGGAATTTGGAGCTCCTCCTTGGGTTCCCATGGGTCAGTCGACATAATAGGGGAGAAATGGGGGAGAAAACCCCTTAAAATCGAAGAGGGGTATTTTAGGAAAACACAAAATTTAAACTTCTGGACAGGCCGTACGGTTTTCCAAACTGTGCTATGGAAACTACCTCGGTTAGGCACCGCTCACACGATTACTCCTTGGGTACCACATGGTTTGGAAAAACCATGTACCTCACACCTAAAACTCTTAAATCCTTGCACAGATTCTGGGGAGCTCTACATGGTTTGAAAAATCATGCTAAATGGCCATGTCAAAATGACAGATCCTATCACATAGACACCATAAAGTTAGTACTAACCATTCAAGCTAATCATTCTCCTCCCAAAAATCATAAAAAACATGGATTTTCATCCCGAAACCAATCAAAACTCTAAACCACCCAAGTAAAGATAAAATAATACAAAATAAACAACATCGTGACACACAGGGTGTCACAAACTCCCCACCATGTTAATTTCTTCCCCCAGAAAATCCACAGTCAAAAGGAAAGGCAAGAACGAATGAAGGATCCACATATGATCTAACATATAAGAACCAAACAAGGCTAAAAAAACCTCAAATATGATAGCTAATATCATAAAATTATTAAACTGGTCAACTAAATTTTTTCCCAAATGTCTCCAAGCACAATCAAAATGAGAACCTCAAACAAGAAGCCCTACGAAGCAAGGGAGATGTAACATAGTCTCCCCATCATTTTGAGTTCCTATAACATGGTCAACCCACCATTTAGAGTTCTTCTAGCATGGTATCCCTACTATCTAGAGTTCCTCTAACTTGCTGGCATGAAAGAAAATCTACCGGGAAATGCATTCTCAAACAACCAACAACCATAATAGAAACTCACTCTCATCCCAACACAATTTCAACTCAAGGAAGGAAGAACAACCAAAAAATGACATGAGCTCTCAATGGGGTCATTCCACATGAAGATATCCTAAGGTGAAAAACTATATTACACTTACACAATACATCCCAAATAGTCATATCCAAACACCAACTAGTATACCCAACTTAATCGGTGTATCATACACCCTAGTTTCCCAATCATACACCCAATTCCCCTCTCATACCCAATAAATGAGAACCCCAAGGATAAAAAAAGTAATGGTTTGAACAAAAAACTATATTGGAAGGACCATCCAAACAATGAGGCTCATCAAATGATAGTCACAACCAAACACAAAAAAATGAGGCACCAGAAGAACAACCTCAAAACAAGGCATGCCATGAAAGAGCATTCAAAACATCCATCAAAACATCCTATAAGGGAATAATCTAAAAAATCCCAATAACCAAAGACCAAGATCCCAAACCAAGATTAAGACTTCCATAGGAAAGGAAAGGTCCCAAAACAACAATCCATCCTCAAAGGATAAAAACCTAGACTTGTTTTGAAAACCCATCTTACAAAACTTCTGAGGATGAACCAAATAGCCACAATAGAGGAAAAATCTAGGGGAATTGAGACAGGATGGATTAGCATGCCCTATATATCCCAACACTAGAAGAACATGATAGATCTTCTCTTCTGATAAGAATGACCCATCTCTTCTAGATTTATCCCATCCTTCTTCTTCTTTGCACTCTTTGTGTTGTCCTTACACCCACCATGATTTCACTATACATTAGATGGAATGAAATCATCATCTCCCATAGGTTTCCTAGACTGGTCAACTTCCATTCATATAGCCTCATTGACAACCTCTTGAAAAGATATCAGACCAAATGTAAGTATAGATAAACCAAAATCTGGGTAAAGACCACCTAAGAAGAAACAATATTTCTTAGAATCATTGATGACCATATTTATAAAAAAATGACTAACTTTAGAAAGTGATCGATGTATTCACTTATTGATCGGTAAAATTTATACAATATCAAAAGATTAAGTGCTCTCTCCCATTTTAAAACCTCTAAAAAGAACCACTAGATTAATTCCATCTTGAATAGATTCTAAGAAAAAATATTTACCCTGCAATGTAGAATTCAATGACTCCCGCCAAACTCGACTAAAACTGACTATAAAACTCTCGAAAACTCTCACCGATGAAGATTTCGATGTCCACCACTTCACTTGGAGTTTGGTTAGGCATAAAAATTGGATAAACCCTTTTGACCATTTCGAGGTACAAAAAAAATAGTGTAAGAAATGAACATCTTCAATACATTCCATAAAATATAAACCAGAATGATTCAAACATATCAGGAATCAATCCAAAACAACCAGCCACCAAAAATGGAATAAAAAATTAGAAAGTAACTTTGAAATCAACCTCTACTAGGGAACATATTTAAAATCAATCCAACCCATGTTAAAAAACTAGCCTTGGTGGAACCCACACCTCCCAAATAAGGCATTTCACAATAACAATTTTCAAAATTCCATTTTGATTTGAAAATAAAACATCCAAATAATGCTAATTAAAAATTATTTACCTTTTTCAAAACACATTTTGGACTTATTTAAAAAAATTCCTTTTGAAACATTTCTTTTTTCAAAATATCTCAAGGGAAACAAAAAATTTATTAAAAATTCCTTAAAACCATGTTTTAAGACAAGCATTTCACAAAAATACCTTTATTTTCCAAAATATTGTTTTAAAACCAAACACAAAAAAACCACTACACAATAATTAAAACAAGGTTCACATGAACTAAATCCACAAATGGAATAAAAACACTCCCCAATCCACCTCTAGAAAGTGTGAATCACCTTTGGCGAGATCCAGAATAAAGAGGATTCAGTACTGACTTACCGAGGAAGAAACATCGTCATGCACACTTTGTCCAAGTGGGTTAGGAAACCAAGTTCCAATTGAGAAACATACTCTACTAAAGTGGAATAATTGACCACATAGGCACCAAATGGTTTCCCAAATTTTGAATGCCACACCACGCAACTCAAGTCCCCCCTTTCTACCCTGAAACCATGGAACAACCCTTAATACAACATACATAATCAAAGGGGTTCAAAACATTAGATCAAATAAAAATCTATAAAAATCAACTAGAACAACTTGAATCCATAATTCAAACTCTAACTTCCCATGATACCTTGAGGATCAGGATGAGAAAGAGCTAGCTATACTCTCTCCAACCTTACTTTTCAAGCTCTAATAACCTTATTCTACTTTATACTAGGATATCCCCAAAATAATAAGGGTTACACTATAATATATTAGGCTTTTATCCAAAGAAAACCCAAGAATCTGATACTATTTCGTAACAAACTGTCCCTGGATACCATAGAACCTAAAACTTGACCTATCCTATCATAAGGCCTGAAGGGAATTCCAGATCCCCACGGGAAAACAAGTAGTTCCTAGGAATCACAGGAATACATTTGGGAACGATTTCACCCAAATTAGAGATAAAATACAATGTAAATAATAAATATTGCTTACAAAATAAATAATCACGTCAAATAGGTAATAACCAACTAAAATGTTTCAAACAATTTGAAAATATATAAAAACCAACCATAAAAACATGATACAACCAAGTAGAATAGATACAAATCTAACTAAAAAAATAAAATGACTATAAACCAACTTGAGTCGAGCCCGAACCAACCCCATGAAACCTCTAGTTTCTAAACACCACCCAACTCACCCCACACCAGCCACGATGAACAAGAATGGATCAAACAATGAACCTAGAACCTAAATTATATAGGGGTGTGATCTAAAAATCCTGATAGGCCACCACAACCCTCTGAACGTATGCAATTTGTTTTATAAGGAAATTCATCAATGATAATTTTAAAATTAAACTAGAAAGTAATCTTTACACATATAAATTTATCGAAATCAATAAATTCCATAAACATATTTTAAAAAATTTCCCTTTGTTTTCCAAAACCAAATGTATGTGTTTAAAAACAAATCCATCAGCCTAATCCATTTCTAAACTATACTCACACCATTAAAATTTCATAAAAACAACCCATTTGTTTTATCTAAATGAAAATGTTCACTTTAAAATATTTAACTGATCAAAGCCATATCAAATCACCCATTTTGAAATCTACACCAAGAACCCAAACAAGAGTCCTTAATTTCAAAATGGTTTTCCAAACATATATGAAAATTCATTTTCCAATGGAAACAACCCACACACATGGGTCAAGTACAAAAAAGCAGGCAACACATATCATAAATCATATATCAAATTTAAACAAAAGAAGGTTCTATAATAATGAAAGTAAGTGAAATGACACAAAAAAATACTAGATCAAACTCCCCTCAATCACTAAATAATTAAGTAATGAAATGTGTCACGGGATCTACCATAGGATACATAATGTGGTATATCCTATACTCCGCTCAATGAACTAACCTACCAGTGTATATTGCGTCCACTCATATCCCACCCAACTAGCTTGAACCATCCTCATCGAAATGGTACACCCCATCTATCCCTATTTCATGATATAGGGGACACTAGTAGTGTATGGATCCTGAGTGTAGGATAATCCAAACCCCCAATTAGTATTTGGGTTCCCGTGACCAAAAACAAGGAATTAAGGCATAGAGAAAACAATTCAAGTCTAACACACAAGGCATAACCAAAGCTACACTCACCCCTACAACTAAATGATGATAGTCCCCATATATAAAATTCACCCATCACATAATAAAAACATTCCCACACAAGGGGAGCATCAATAATCTCATAGAGATCAATAACCCACATAAGGGTAAACAAGTAAGGGGTAAGCATGGGGTATCTATCACAACCCCCATTTTAAAACCAATGTGCCAACTGGACCTTTAAAACCAAAACACAACTCTATATTCCATTCCCCTTTCACATATCATAAAACACCGTTCCAAACACCATTTTGAAAATGATATAAATCACCCATGCATTCAAAAAATTTCAATTCCACCCTCAACAAGGTTCTTCCTCTTTGAGAAATAAAATAAGGCCAATGGACACCCATTTACCTCAATTTTTTTTAAAGAATCCATCAATTCATTTCAAAAATGGGTAAATCAAACACACATTTCAAATAACCATTTGAATTACATTAAATAAACCCTTTTCATAAATCACTTCGAGGTCAACAACTCACCTGAAAACCAAATTTCATTTAAAACATAGTTTTCACCCTTTGAAAAATGAAACTGAGTCAAAACCCAATACACAACATGGAAACCATTTAAAAAGGCCATACAATAATTTCAAAAAATCTTAAAATCCTTAAACATCCCATTTTAAATATGAAAAAATGGAATTCACCTAAAAAACCACTTATATCAAGCTCAAAACATGAAGAAATGATCTCAAATCACTTCAAAGCTATCACATATATTCATACTTCCATAAAAAAAGAATTTAGAAACCAAAATAATACCTTGAATTCAAAAATGAAAACATTTCATAGAAACACCTACCTATAAGTGATGTAAATCAAGTAAAAACCCTTCAGACCATGCCACCTTCAACGACGACTACACCCATGGGAATAGAAATGGTGTCTATAAACCCTTGAAAAAAAACCCCCAACATTCGATTCACTTGGAACCCTAAAATTGGCCAAGATATATCTAGGGTTCATGGGGGATTCCAAATCTAAGAGAAGAGAGGTGGGAGAAGAAATGATAAAGAGAGGAAGAAATCACACCAAACCTCTTTGAAATCATTAAATGAAGGGAAATAATTCATCGTGGTGGAGGTTGTAGATCCTCCTCAAGCTCCCAAGGGTCGGTCGATGTAGGAGGGTAGAAATGTGTGTGAAAACCATTAAAATCAAAGAGGTGTATTTTGGGAAAACCCAAAACTTAAACACTTAGATGGATCTCATGATTTAGCCACATGAGTTTCAAAGCCATGTGCCAACTATGCACTAGATACTACCTAGGCTAGGAACACCCTATCATGCTTACTCCCTGGGTGTTTCATAGTTTAGAAAAACCGTGTGCCTCACCCCTGACACTCCCAAAGCCTCACACAACTTCTAGGGAGCTCCACATTGTTTAAAAAATCATGTTTATTATTTGCTAAATGGAACTATAAAAATGATATACACGCCCTCATGGAAACTACATGGTTAGTATTAATAACGTGGGATAATTGTGATCCTCCCAAGGATCCTCTAAAAACTCTAATTTCCATCCCATAACGAACCCAAAATCAAAACCACCCAAGGAAAGATAAAATAATACAAAAAAAAACAATACCATGACACATGGGTGTCATAAGATCCATAGATATACTTGATTCAAATAAATCATTCTCAAGAAATATTACTACTAAGATCTAAATATAATTTTTTAAAATCATTGCATATAAACGATAATCTCTTGATGTTTTTAAGAAAATATCCAAATGTTCATTTTGATCTTTGTAGGACCATGAGTATATGAATATATATTTTATAAATATAATTACAAATGAATCCCAACAAGGATTTAAACCATAGTACATGAAGGCCACAAATATAGTTGGTGTGTTCATCACCTCAAATAAAATCACCCACATTTCAAATTGGTTATACCATGTCCTAATCTTAGGCATATCTTCTGCTTAGAATCTCAACTGATGATAACCTGATTAAAAATATTTTTTTGAAAACCATATATCACCTCTAAATTTCTTATATAAATTATTAATCTAATAGAATGGATATCTATTTTTAATTTTATACTAATTCTGCCACTAATAGTCAACACACAATCACAAGCTCTCATCATCTTTCTTTTAAAAACACACTAGAGAAAACCATGGAGGTACACTTTACCTTATGAATCCTATGGATTTAAGATACTATAACTCAGTCTTTAAATATCAAAGATCAATTGAATTCATATGATAAATATATATAGATATAGGCCTACTACCTAGTACTAATTCAATTATAAAATCCATCCCCTCTCTAGTGGAATCCATGTGAAATATTCAAGAATACATCTTGATATCGAACAACCATAGGAGTAAAAATAAAACTAATAGAACCTTCTATTGATACAAGGACCACCATAGCTACTTGAGATATAATCCTTCTCAACTGATTCAAATTATAACCAAATTTTCTATCATTATAACCCCATTATCCCTAAAAAACATATGATCCATTACAAGTTAGTAAAAAATTACACATGTCACTTGTAAAAATCAATATGTTCCATAAAATGTGACAACCAATCTATATAAATAATAACATAAAAAACCATTTTATATACAAGACAAAGAAATCCAAAAGATAACCAAAACAAAAATGTCAACAGTTTAAGATGGACATCTTTTGATAGGTTCCTCCCTTATTCCCAATTGGGTATTATCAAATAGAACTCCAGGCATAAACTTAATAGTCAATCTAGGTCAAATTTCAGATAAGAAGACATCAAGGAATGATAAAAACTATAATTAAACAACACAATAACCAAGGTAGAGGTAATTTTAATCATACCTCTATAAATGGAAAAAGCCACATCAAGAACCACTCGTGTATTACCAATAAAAAATAATTTACCAAACATTAAACCTTGACCCTGCCCCTGGGATGCCTAAGTCCCCTAAATAGCATCCACTTACCGAACCTTCCCCTAAGAAGCTTCACCATCCCCATGACTAGAAATCTCAAATGATATGTATTTATTTATCTACTAAAATGCATTATATCATGCATTAAATTCCCGTGTGAAATTTTAATTGTGACCTACACTCACCAAATACCCCTTCCAAATAAACTTCTAAATATGTTTTAACTTTCCGCGAGAGTGACATTACTTAATCTCACTAGGATAAATAGATTGAGTGTTAACTATTTAGCCATTGTTATTACATTCCATTATCTCTCAGACTTGGGATGAAGGAGAAGAAAAATTCTTCTCATGGCCAATTGATCTCTCTCCATCCTTGTTATAATCATCTCCCTTCCTCTTCTTACCACTACTAGATCCACCTTCTGACGTCCTCTTCTCTTCCCCCAGATATTTATTCACCATGAGTGCCTTTTTTATTATTATTTTTTATATATGGGTAAACAAAAGAGGTTAACCTTTAAAAAAATATCCAACTTCATTCTATACTCGAATCAATAATATTTAGAAGTCCCACCACATTTAATGTCTAGAGAAAAATAGAGCAAGTCTGTAAATCTAGAGGCATAATTGAGAATAAACATATTACCAAACATAAAATTTATAAACCCATAACCTTTATCCATACTCAATTTTTTTGTTAAATACTTCTCAAAAAAATATCTTATAAATCCTATGATTAAAACCCCTCGGTCCTATTTTCCAAGAGTAAGATATCCCACCAATATTGAGTAGGCCCCTAAAGTATAAATATGGAAACTTCACATTATTACCTTTAGAAGAATTGATATACTCAAAGATCATATAAATTCACTCTATACATTATTAAAATATGTGAGGCTATGAATTTTATCTAAATATAAAAGTATGTTGTGCTAAAAAAATTCTAATCACATCAAAGAAAAAAACTACTTATTAAGGTGGTCTTACTTCCATTTTCTAAACCACCTTTAATGAACTCTTAGTGGTTTTATTGTCCACTAGAGTCTCAAGATCACCTAAAAAAGATACATTACCAACTTACCCTAATATATTCCCTTCAATGGAATGAAACTACTCAACTTTATTCTCATGGGTCTCATCAACTCACATTTTAGGTGCCATAATCCAAAAAAAATCAACACACCAGATAGAAATATACAACAATATTTAAAAAAAAAACTCAATATTACATCACTTACTTTATAAGGACACAAGGTAATTAGTCAAATTTAACTAATCACTTCACATTACTAAATTATTTCACAAATTCTAGTAAATTAATAAATTATCAATAAGCTAATCAGGAAATCACTTATTACATTATTAATAATTCAATTATTTAACTAAAATTTAAATTATAAATCAATCACACACACACACATGTAAGGTGACTATATACAAAAATGATGCATAAATACCCTCATTACTGACCCTCACCTTAGTCAACATCATACCCAAAAATCACATTTATAAATGATATAGATATAATCCCATACTCCCCAGGTAACTTGGACTTCTACTATGGTTATGCTGGCCAAACACATACACATATATTTCGTGACAAGTCCCTACTTCTAATAATTGACCTATCAATCCTCAAATATTTGTACCTAATAAAAGAAACCACTATGATACCATTATGTAACATTCCACCCATGCACAATCATACCACCAAAGTGAGACATCACATGGCCTCAAGTGAGCTCCCTAATCACTAGAGGCAGGTGACTGACACTAAGGGTCTAAGGATGTCACTTGGGGAGTGATTTACTCTATAATATTCCTTCATGTCAAAAAATGTAATAAATGATATAATAATGATAATAATAAAAAGTAATATAAACAATATAAATATTTTATAACAATATCCAATTCAATCCCATATGAATCATATGTACAAACAAGACCCTAAATTAAAAATTGAGTAAAATAGTATAGACAATAAAACTAAATTGTAGACTAAAATAAATCTTGGAAATCCCTAAAAAACTTCAAAAAACTTACTAGTTCAATATGTATCCTAAAACCATCTCTAAATCCAATGAGTCTTATTTTTATTAATTTAAATTTCATGAAAATTATTTTTACTCACCTGAGGTGAGTACGTATATTGAGTGAGAATAAATTCCTAGTAGAAACCACTACAACCCCATGAAACCCTTGGAGTTTAAATTTGATAATATATAAACAGTGTAGATATTTAAATAATTTAACAACATCATTTTCAACATAAAAATAAAGTATTTGATGTTAACTAAGAGACATAAATAACCTTATACCTTCTTCAACCATTGGTGGTATAGTTTTAGTTACTAGCTATGAAGAATATAGGCAAACACATGGACTATAATAATTATTTTTCCAAACACATGGTATCACACATTTTTACTGATCCAAACCCAAATTCAATCCAAAACCATAACCTCCATACCATTATCACATCCCTTAGACTAACCCTAGGCTCCATGTATGTCACTAAATTCATGAAACTTTTCAATATAATAAGGTTAGAGTAAAAAACACTAAACCTAATTTATAGTTCTAACATATTTCAATAAGCCCTAAGATTTAAAAAAACATATTCATTTTTTAAGAAAATACATTAAATCACTTTAGGTTCCAATCATACATTCATGCTTAATTAAATATTTTTTTGAAAACACATATAGTTCAAAAATCCCAATTTTAATTCACTTAATCGATATACCAAAACAAACATCATTAAGTAATCATATTTTCCACTTTAATATCATTTTTAGTATATTTTGAGTAGTTTATAGAATTTTTTCATCAATTTAAATCCTATAATATTTTTATTATATATTTTTTACATATATTCAATGCCTCAATTACACTAGATATGTTTAACCCCTTTACACAAGAATTTATACAAAAACATTTCTTATATAAAGTGCCCTTATATTTAGAAAAAATTGAGTTGTAACTATTTTCAATAGAGTGGTAATTCAAAGTGTGATAATGAATAATAGAGTGGATAAAATTTTATATGAAAATTAGATTTTATCAAATGTTAGAAAAGGAAAGAATAATCTTCCCATGCATTTGGGAAATGAAAGACCAAGAAAAGGACGATTGATGAATAACCCTTTATATCTGACTATTGGAGAGATTATCCCAAATTCAAAGACAATTGATGAAATGGGAGAATCATTTTATAAATAAATTACATTGGAAGTGATGATTTAAAGGAGGATTTAGCTGATGAACCTATATTTTATATCCTGCATAATTTTTATATAACAATTTTTTAGCAAGTTCAAAAGTTGGTGAGCGCTAGCCGAAGTTGTTAAGAAACCCCCAAGTGTTACTAAGTATATTGGCTGATAGAATCATTATTATAAAACACTTGGATAAAGGTTTGAGTATTCTATAATTTCTTTGAAGAATACCAAAATTAATTTTAATGAAATATAGAAAATTAATTAAGTTATAAAATTCTATAGACTTCCATAAGGATCATCTAATCATAAGGATGACCTCCATAAAGATCAACTTCCTGTAGTTGTGTAAACATCATCCCATGCCATGGTAAAGATCATACAACATGATAGAATATAATGATGAAGTCCCACATAAGCATGAAATCATGTAAGGATGATATCCCACACAAACATCATCGATTGTAAGAATGAATTCCCATATAAGGATAATTTGGATGAAAAAGCATCATATGCATAAGAATCAACACAATAAGGATGATTACCATAAGAAACATTCATACTTATAAACTAGTTACTTAAGTGATCTATGTAAGAATCAATCCTAATATTATAAGGATTATCTTATTCAAAATAATCATCATCGACTCTATGTAAGAATGAATGTCTAGACCATAAGGACCATTTTTTATTTAAAAAAGCATCAACAATTAAAGAAGATATTAATTTTTTTAGAATGAAAATTTGAGTTTCTATATTTTATTTTTGAAGAAGAATAAAAATTTTATGATGAAAAATCTAATCAACATGGTTTTAAACATTAAAAACACCTAAAATGGGTTGTGATACAAGTATTGAATTAAAGAGGAGTTGGTCTTGAAACCATGGAGAAGAAGATAAAATCAAGAGGATTTTTAAGAGGCTTTTAAAAGTATGAAATTTTAGTTCCCATACTCTGATGAATATCACCTTAAGATGCTGAAGATGTTCCTTAGAGTTATGAATATCATGATGCAATTTATATTCATGATGTAAGCATGATTTTTTGGAATATTTAGTGAGATAAACGGGGAATATATCACTCTTATTATTTCTAGAATTTCAAATGAAAATATTTGAAATTCCATTTTTGTGATAAAAATTAAATAGAAAATGAAAAGATTTAAGAGTTTCTCTCCAATGGATAAAAAATCACAAAATCATTTGAGATTAAAGTTGAGTATGGGGAAAGGATGAGTTGTTGTTTTCAATGTAAAAGTTCAAGTGTAATTAGTACAAGTTTTTATTAGAATCTCTCACATCATAAATAGAGAGTTCCACTATAAGAAATGTTGTATTTTATGATTTCATACAACTAGTGTGATTTAATTGTACAGTTTATAGAGTTTATTTTGATGAAGATATAGTCTATCCTGATATAGAATGAAATAAAGATATTTCTACCATGAAAGATAAAAGAAATAAGGGTATTTTTGTAATTCCCTTTTAGTTGAAAAAGAATATCATGGATTTTTTTAAAATGAATATGCTTTTGTATACATCACAATAGTATTTCACATTTTCCATTTTAGGAAATAAAGAAGTGAATTCATGTGGGAATAAATATTGATAATTTAATGCGATTCTTATATCGGAAAGTCACTTTCTCTAAGAGAGTGAGTATTTTTTCTTGGAAATATCAAGGATATTGAAAATTTGAGATAGTAGGAAGAATGAAATAAATATATCACAACTGTATACTAGAGGAATGTGCACAATTGAGTGAAATATGGATAATAATGTGAGATGAAGATGAGGTTGTTTGTGACTGCAAATCTATGCATTATGAAACTTACAACATTGATTCATGAAGGAGAATAAGAATAAGTCTCTTTAGGAAAGAAGAAAAGTAGGAAAATTTTAGATATAAGATACTCTCTCTAATAAGAATAATTGGAGTTTACATAACCTATATAGAATTTAAGATAAGTTGGGTTTTAAAGAGAATAATAAGTTGATCAAGATGAGTTGGTTGAAGAAGAAGAAGAAGAAGAAGAAGACATGAGTGAAATAAATTTTGTGGTACTGTATGTTGTGATAAAAGAGTGGTCCAATGTATTCTGTGTGATATAATTCAGAAAGGATCATGAGGATTTGTTCATTTATTTGTATAATCACTATGTAATATATTTTCTAGCCTATATTGAGGAGATTCTGAGTTAAAAGAGACCAATAAAAATTTCTATAGAGAATCTGAGAGCTGTACAAAGATTTAGAGGATGATTTATAAGATTATTTATTGAATAAATTTATGTAGTAAAAGTAACTATCTCATGGAGGAAGAAGATAAATTTTTCATGTAAAATTAAATACCTTGACATATTATGATATATATCAAGTAAAGAGGAATTTGAAATATTACCTAGTGTGATGCCACTTTAATAAAGTGAAGTGGGATAATCTATTGTTCAAATTTGTAATAATGTGAAAATACAAACCTATGTAATATGGTGATAGAGTGGGTTAGGATAATAATAAACCACTTACAATTGTATTGATGATAATATTCATAGTTTAAAATCTATAGACCAAAATAATAACTGGTCAAGGTAAGGAGTATAAATACATTGAGAAATAACATTATAAAAACACCTGTGCTATATTTTTTGCTTTATTTACATTTAATATAGGTGTATTCTAGGTTAAATTGTAAGAGATAGTTTTTTCTTAACCAACATAATAGATTTAAAGATCAAATACATAAAAGGATTAAAGGAGAATTTATAATCTGATATAAAATAACAGCATTTGATTCACCTCCCTCTCAGGTGTGTCTGTACCAATACAATGGTACTCTAAACTAGTATTAGAGTATAAGTACCCTCTGATTTAGTTTTATACTATTTATTACAACTGACATCAGATCAATGGATATGAATAATTGTTTTTGGTATTTCCCCCTGGTGTTTTTATTATAATTACATGAAGTGTATATTTTAAGTATTAAAATAAGGGCCTCAAATGGAGAATTTTTTTTCCATATCCGTTAAGATATATTTGGAGGTATCATAAAAACCTTGATGAATAAGAAGAAAAATCAGGATAAAAAGAAAATAAATGTGTTATAGATGAATGAGGATTCACCACTAGCTAAAATTGTTCATAGTGATAATAGATGTCATTAATATATTGATTATCATTCCTCTAATGATTCAAGTTTTGGCTGTGAGAAACATTTCATTGAATAGGATATGGGACTTTACCTTGAGGTTAATAATTATTTAAATAATGTACCCATTAAAGTGGTGACTTATATATTTTGATTCATTAATGGAAAACATGATGAAAATTCACAATGAGAAGAAGAAGTTGATGCTATGGAAGAGGTAATAAGAAATAAAGTAAGTTATTGAAACACTCTCACAAAGCTGGTGAATGTAAAATAAGAAATCGTCTCACTTTAAAATGGAATAAATTCATTGGTTGATGAGGAATTACAAAGATATTTTTGTGAGAAAGATATTTTTGAAAAGGTTATTAAAGATGTGTTACATGTATTATATAATTTTCATAAAGTCTCCATAGACATCAAGTATGATTAGCTAAAAGTAAAAACAAAAAGGATAAAGGAGTAGGAAAAATATATGATGAAGAAAATATAAATGTATGAGGATCAAACTCAAAATTTTAAAAGTGAATGTGAATGAATTTTGATATTATATAAAGATGATAAAACTATTCTCAACATGAAATGTCTTGAGTTTTGAATCATGTTAAAAAATTTGGAATCTATACAAGTTGTAACATCCCAATCAGATGAGAAAAGAGTACTTCCATAAAAACTATAGAAATGAGTCTTTCATATAAGAAGAATCAAAATGTTGACTTGATGATCTTGAAATAATGTTGAGAATATTCCACTTCAAGCACATGGGTAAAGGTATCCCATGACTCATTTAAATATACTTGTGGTAAATCTATATTTATTGCACATGAATATTTAAAATAAAAAACTATATAAATATGAAGGATTAAAAATTTCATAAAACCCACCAATAATTAAATGGAGGAGGTGATCATATCAAATAAAAATTTATCCCTAAACCAAGATTGAAATAGTGGTGTACTATCCTGGTCAGGGCCATAAGGTGTTGTTACTTCCTACGTATAAATCAGTTTAGAATTTATATTACTTAAACCAATTACTAACTAACTACAAGTGTATTATAGCTAATAAAATCCAAAGGTCGAACTGATGGGGAGTTAGAACACTTTAGAGTTAAAAAAATTAGAACCTATAACCTATTATGAATGTAAGATACTACTCTTATCCTAAGAAAAATACCAAGGATGATGAAATGTATAAGGAATTATTATGTTTGGGTTCATGAAATAAAAAAGTAGAAAATATATTATGATAAACATTATGCTATCAAAATCAGGGCCTTGTGAATCTCTTAGTTTAGTCAGACACTCTCTACTCTCTTAAGTTCTCTTTTTTTTCTTATGGTCAAGTAATTCAAATCACTCAAGTGGTGGGTAACCCAAAAATATGTTTAAATATATAATGGGAAACTATCCCGATGGTCATGGTGGAAGTATTACACTCTATAACTAACCCTAAAAATTACCATAACACTCCAAGTTAATGGTCATAATCAATCAAATGAAAGGTATTTGAATACACTTCATATCCCTCACTAACAAAATGGTAATTAATTAGAGGTATTTAAAAGAAATGATATAAAATTAATGAATGAGTATGAGAACCCAACATGAAATCATAAAAAGAAAAAAACTTTTATTAATCTAATCTCATTTACATTTCTAAACCCCCAACACTACAAAACTTCCCTCTCACACTATCCATGAGAGGTGGGAACATTTTAAAAAAACCTAAGAGGCTCCAAAAATTTTCTCCCTAAGGAGATTAGTTGAATAAGTATCCCTTAGAATTCAATCTTCTAAAGTGTTCACAAAATATTCTTATTTTTATGCAACATATTCATTGATATATCCACTTAAAATATAATTTCTATTCTAATGTATCTTCCAAAAATCTTATATATATATCTCAACTATCTCTTCCTTTGAATTTACTCAAATCCCCCATTATCTCATGTGGTAATATCTACTTATACCTCCTTTCAAGTATATCAAATATTATCCAAGTGAGAGAGGAGTTCATCCAGATCTGTATCTTCTATTCTCTCCTATATTCATCACTTTTTTAATCCACCTTCTTATTATCTTAGATATACTTCATAAACCATGTGGCATGATCCACATGTATTTCCAAAAAAGTATAACTTCATCACATGTATGGGATAATGTAGCCCAGACTCATATCTACTTTAGATATATGAACTATACCATGATGTGATTTATTCTTCCATTTTAGTAACTGTTTCTTGTATCTCATCCTTTCACCACTTCATATAACCAACTATGAGAACCTCAACACTATAGCTATGGGTGTTTCACATTATAATTTCATATGTGATCCATGGGTTATCTTCTTATGGTTAATTACTCATCTTTTTAACTCTTTATAAAGTAAGAAACCTTTACGTAATAGGTATAGAACCCTTATGTGTCTTTCGTTTACCCTTTTTTAGACTCAGATCAACCTTTATGTAAGTCCAATTAAGTATATTTAGATAGGAAACATCTTTACACAACCGTCCAAACCATTCTATATATATCATGAAAGACCACCTTTACACAAATTACTATTTTGAATGGAGCTTGATATTCCACCATGTTGTAGTTTCATTTCCTTTAGCATTTTTGTGGGATTTTCTAGTTAAGTTAAACATACGACTTCCATTTCCACTATGACATAGTGAAATTGTTTATCCCATTTAATCAAAACAATTTAGTATATTTCATTCCTTCACACACATAGGTGGCTTACAACATCGAGGAACATGATCAACAAGTCATTTTGGATTCAATTTCAACATTGAACTCCTCCTGTCAAGCATGGTTAAGGTTTTGGGGTATGCAATAAAATATGATGGCATGAAGATTTAAATTTTTTATCACTGATTGATGTAACTACATCATCTAAGCTGTTGCATATCCTGTTACTAAAAATTGAGGATCTCATGTGTATCGATTTAAGAATAATAATAAATAAAATAAATACCTATTATGATTTTAAGGCATGATAAAAAATCACTCATCACCGGTGACTTTTTTTCAAAAGAACTGATATATGTTCCCTCTAGATCATCAAAATGTGCTTAATAAGTCTAAACGATTATCATTCATTGATATATGGGTGATAGAATAGATATAAAATTATTCCTTCAATGTCCTGACTATCACAACTACGTTAATCCTTTAATTTGTGTAGGAGAACTCGAATCGGTTTCTCAGATTACCAGATTATCTCTCTTGGATATAGGAGATATGGGAGAGAGGATATCATATTCATGTGATGAATAATAACATTAATTATACCCTACTTATCCTTATATAGTGAGTTACAAATACCCAAAAAAGGCTCCCCGAACCCAAAATATTTATTACCCACTAAATAATTCATAAATGAAGTCTTATGACCATCTGTTTCATAAATTCCAGTTTTATTTTTAACAGTTACTTTTAATATATTAAATATATTATAAGATAAAAGTGATCCATTAACTCTAATCTTTATTATTGAAAATATTAAACAAACCTTGAATATTAAAATAATAATTTTTTTGATAAATATTTTCCCTTGTATTCACTTAATATCTTTTGAATACATTTAATAAATAAATTCAATACCAATGATTTTAATCTAAAATAATATGAATTTATTTATTTCATGGAAATTATTGAAACTCGGACATCACCCAAACCCCACAGTGGCACCCACCATGTCTTAAACTTCAATTCATAAGGATATGCCATACTTTTAAAAATGCTAAGTATGTGACACTCTAGGCCCTTATCTCAATAGTAGTGAATACTATTCAAAGACCAAGAGTGGATCCTAGAAACCCATCAAGGCCCCCAAGTAGATAATGAATATTCATATAAATGATAATCTCCTAGGAACACATGTCATGTAATATAATCTCTTTATCTCATGATATCTCATAGAGCATGACACACAATCCATGCCATCATCCTTTCTTTCTTTATTGTTCATTGACTTTATTGGATGACCTTAACTTCTTCTAAAATCCATAGATTTAGTGAAGGTACTACCATCCTCACCAACTAGTCCCAAGATATCACTTCCTTTTAGAATATTTTTTTGTTTTGATTATTTAATCAATTCCATATCACCAGTGGCGCACCCAACACCGGCTACCCCACCATGACATAAATTACATGGGTTTAATATAGTATTAATGTATGTAATAAAATAGTGTAAATTGATAATAATATTAAGTCAGTAGACCATTACATATTTCCATAGATAAGTTTTACCAATGAAACCTAAAACACCTGGTGTTCCTATTATTGGGTCCATTCACATGATCTCATCAACTCGAGATCACCAAGTGAAAACTTCAGGAGAATAATTCTCAGTGATTATGATCCCTGAGAACATGATGACCACAAATCATCCATTTCATATCAATATAATGTATCTGAACCATATGACATAAGTTTATATTACTTTCACGGTGTCTCTAGGTTATCATTATAGCTTGGGAACTTCTATAACCTTTTGATATGACAAACAATCTATGGATAATACCATATAAATAATGGATGTAGGAATATCAATACTATTATGGTAAGTGTACATCATGCATAACATGCAATATACGTGATATGCTAATCAAAAAGTACTATTCAAGTTGGGTCTAGGGAACTCACTTTTAAAACACTCCCACTCCCACTAGATCTAACTTGCTAACTATCCTTGTTAGCTCTCACATGATAAGATCATGCTTCTGATGTTTTATACCTTTAGTCATTGAGTCTGCCACGTCTCCACAGTGTGGATACTTTACTATATTTAAATTCACCTCCTTGAGTAAGACTCCTCAAGAGATGATATCCTTGAGTAAATTCCTTTTCTCCACTCTCAAAACATTATATCTTTGATAGTACTAACATTATGATTATCATAATTTATATTATGATAAAATTTTACTTACTAGGTCTGATTCCATGAATGGAACAAATAATTGTATATTTTACACTACTTCTTCAGCTACATCAGAATCTATAATGTACTCATATTTATAGATATGAATACCACTAGATTGAATGAGCTTCTCTTTCTCATTACCTTAAGCCTGGCTATACTATTAGATAAAATTGGCACTACTACAAAATAGGTGATTAACAGTGCTGCAATTTATCAGCGCTATAAAAAAGCGCTAAAAAATGGAATCTTTATCAGCACTAAACAAAGCACTGATAAATTTAATTATTTATCAATGATTTATTTTAAGAACTGATAACGAGTAACCTTTATCAGTTCTTTATTTTCAGCACTGATAAAGGGTACCCTTTATAAGATCTTTAATTTTAGCGCTCATAAAGTAATCCTTTATCAGCACTTTTTTAACGCTGATAAATATCTGAATAAATAAAATGAAATAATTAAATAAATAATAAAAAAAATGAATTTATTAGAAATAATATTAAAAAATTTATTAATTAAATAATTATTGATAAAAATGAATAAATTGATTATATTATATATAAATTATAAATACCAATAAATAGTATGTATTAAAGATATAAATATATGAAAAAGGAAAATTAAACAAATTAAAATTAAAAATAAGTAAAATGAGGAAAATATTAAACATTTTATTTATTAGATGATTATTGATAATGTTAATAAATAGTATATATTAAATATATAGATATATATTAATGTATATAAATATGATTTATATAATACAAAATATTATTTATGCTTTACATTAAATAATAATGTATTTAGGGAATAATGGTTTATAATCAAAAATTAATATGAATTAAAAATACTGACTAATTGCATTGAGTAATGGACATAATTGAAAATTGTTTGATTTTTCAATTTATAACATAGATCAAACGTATTATATTGATTTCACATATAGGTAATTAAGGCATTTTTATGTACATATGCACACACAAAATTTTTTTTTTAGAATTTAATCAATTTATATTATTTATTTTATATATATTTATTTGCTATGTTTTAATATTTTCAATATGTATTCATCTTTACTTCAATATATATCCATTTTTTAATGATTTATATTAATCAAACTTTTCTCAATTTTCAAAATATTGTACTCATTTTTAATTAATCAATTTTACTCATTTTTAATATGCATGAACTTAAGATTAAATATTCATTAATAATGTTAGAAATACATTTTTAAAAATATATATTTATAAATAAAAATATGTATAAATGTATATTTACTGTTTTTATACATTTATAATTATAAATAAATAAATAATATTTGTTTAAAAAGTATTTATAAAATTTTAAATAAATAATTATGAAATTATAATAAATTTATTTAAATAATGAATATATTTTATATGTTTATATATATATAATTATATAAATATATAATGATATAAATATTATTTTTTGAAAAAAATATAATTATAATTAAATAATTGTATATTCAAAGAATTATAAAATTATTATTTTATAAAAATTATTATTATAAGTGTTATAATTATATATATTAATTATCCTTTATTAAAAAAGTATTTAAAAAAAGTATTATAAGTAATTATTAGTGCTAAAAAATCACTAATAAATATTCATTTTAGCAGTGCTTATTAACTTAGCACTGATAAAAGGTATATTTATCAGTACTTTTTTTGAAGCGCTGATAAAAGTGTCTCAATCTATTTCAAGAACCCTAACCATCACGAACCAGATCACGATAGCTGAAGTTCTCCACAGAAGTGACATGCTACCAATGCTCTTTATTGCCGAATCCAAGCTCGAATCTAGGCCATAATCAAGTCTTTAACTATTCCAAGGTTCGAATCCAAGTCTTGAGCAATTCAAGGGTTGAACAGAACCACAACTCGAATGAAATCTAGGGTTTTCAATATCTCTAATTTTCCTCAGTTATCCACTGAACCTTATCATCCCACATTTGTGTATCCCAAAAAGTCTAGTTGCACTATACTATAATAAAACACCCCAAAATTTGTTGTTTTTTAGATGTATTGAAGTATCGTGTTCCCTGATATCTTATGGGTATCCTTAGGACAACATTGGTATTGTGAAAATTGAAATATGTCAAACCCAATATTGGGTAATATTGTTGTGATGTGTAATAGGCTCCCAATACCTATATTCCATGACATTTACCTCTTCACAATCATAATCTTTTAAAAAATTCACCCATATAGCGGTCGATGTTGTCATTGGTTTGGAATATTACATTGCAAATCACTTGGATGATAAAATATCTGACATCATTGGTGTCTTATATTATGTCATGTAACAATTGGTACTGATAGGGTTGAGTGAGGAGAAATTGAAATATATGGTTATCCCCTTCTATTTAAAGGTAATTCTATAAGTTGTTTCAAAAAAATGGATGATGAAATATTTGACACATGGGAACTACTTTATAATAATTTTTTCATGAATTTTTTTCCTTATATAGTGAGCACTAAAATATATTATAAAATTAGTTGATTTAGATAGGATTATTGTTAACTATTTCATGAGGCTTGGGATATATTTAGGGGTCAATTATTAAATGTAACAATCAAATGATTCTGATGAACTTGTAAAATCAGATGAGAAAAAAAATTATATACATTTGATTTGTTGCCTTATTTATTTAACTACATCATGAAAGAATATAATGTGTTCAGTTTTTATTTTTAAAATATTTCAATTTAAAGTTAAATAATATGACTTAAATTATATAAAAGTAAATATCAAAGAGGTTTAAGGTTCTATAATCCTTGGACTATATTATAGAGGAAAAACTAATTTTGAGATAAAATGTAATTGATATTTTTATTTTGGTTGTTGAAATATATTCAGAAAATAAACAATTGGAATGAGTCATTTTCTAGGAAAAAACTTAGTATCATGGTTTTTTAAGAAAAAATATTGTCTCATTATGTGCTTTAGAAGAAGAGTACATTGTTGATATAATTTATTTTTCTCAATCCTTTAGGATTGATCAAATTTTTTCTTAATTTGATATTTTCATTGAAAAGTAACTAATTTAACAAGGAACGTTTTCTATTATTTAAAATTTAGATAATATTTTAAATCATTCAAGAATAAATCTTATACAACAGGATTTAACTAATTTTGATAAAATAAAATATTAACATATATTGATGTAAATTTAATAAATAAGTTTTAATAGAATCTATTTTGTTGAAATAAAAATTAGTTTTTCATGGATAAAATCATTACACCTTTAAAATCCCACTTCAATTCAACTTTATTATTTTTTATTTAATAATTTAATGACATGATATGTTCAGTGTGGATTCTTGATTCTATTTAATCTTATGTTTTTCTAACATAAAATTAAATCCATTTTTCATGTCCTTTTAGTGGTAATGTGATGCCCCATAGATGTGACCATCTTAATTACATGACATAAAAATTGGTTCATTATAATACATTACCATGACCTTTTATGCTAAGAGTTTTATAGAATTAAGAAAAAAAATTAGCTAAAAAACTCATTTTTTTAAACTAATGGACATTTCTTGGAATAATATATCCAACTACTTGATCCATAGGATGCCTTCATTGTTCTTATTCAGATCAATCTCCCCATGTCAAATTTTTATTTTTCATATCAAACTCCCCATGTATATATTCGATCCAATTATCATTCTTGTTAGCCTCTCCAAATTATTTAGGCTTTACTTGGGAAAAAATGAGTGCTTTTGTAGAGTCTTACTCATTCTATTTTTCCCCAAAACTTTCTAATCACCAATGACATTTTATTTATCGATTTCATCCTTTATGTTATTTCTTGTAGTTGATAAAAATATATCCATCTTTGAAATGACAATCCATTCATTAATAATTCTTAAAAACTACTTCATTTCTTTTATCACACATCTAATAAACAAAATGTATATTTTTCTTTAATCCATCTAAAAATAGATCATTCTTTAACATTTCCTTTTGGTTCCACCCTTTAGAATCTCTGATTATCATCCATATAATTCTATAAATGGAAAATATTCACCATTGATAATTAATATCTTATGTTTATTGATTGATTTTTTGGAGAGATCTATTTGAATTTTTTATCATCATTCCTTCTTTACCGTCTTCATATCCCTATGGTCAATAATATTTTCATAGTAAAATCATTATCCATATAATTAATGTATTGTTTCATATGTATGTTTAATTTTTTTTTTCAGTATTACTCATATAATAATTTTTTCTTGTACAAGCAGATTCTTTTGTTTGAGTTGGGGTGGTTTGTTTAAAGCTACTCATGCTCATGATGGATTGGACTTCAAGTCTACAATTGAGATAATGACAATAAGAAAATTCATCAAGATTGCATACAATCATTAGGAAAAGGTGGATTAATATTACTTATTTAATTAATTTTGTCATAATTTTATATACTATTTGTAATTTAATTTCCTCATCATTTTTATCTAATACTTATTTAGTTTTTTTCACAGATCTTTTGGGAAGTCATATTTTTATTTCAATTATATACAATAAGCCACAAAAGAGATAAAATGATTCTTTATTCCAATGTTACAATGTTTTTCATTTTTATTTCCTTTCTTTGTTGAACTTCTAACATTGCATATTTATTTGATGTTATTAGCTAAAAAACCTTTCTCATTGTTGAAAGCCTCAGCTCTTATGACTTTCAACAATGAGAATGGTTTTTTACTAAGAACATTGAGTCAATATAAAGTGTTGTAATTTAAACATAGAAATAAAATGGAAACATGGTAATGTTGGAGTTTAGGATTATTTTGAGACTTTGGAATGTGTAGGAATCAGCCACACCTCAATCCAACACACGATGCGACCAGTATGACTCCAAGTGTTTATTTTCATTTAAAATTGACATTAATTTTTGTAAAAAGGACAACTGACATAATAGAAACTAATAAAACATATTAAGATTGTTTTGATAATTTAGGTAAACAATCCATTAGTCATTTGAGATGTGTAGGAATCATATGTGTTGACCTCACCTGTTTTGATAATCTCAATCATGTATTCATATGTATTGAAAATCCCAATTATGTTTTCATTCTCTATGATATTTTTAAGTATCATTGATCTATACTTTAATTCTTTCAAATCTGTGATCAAACCAATAATAATTTTTAAAATAGTCTTTGGAATATGTTAATCCTCATTTATCCATGTTCATACAAGTTATAAATTAATTCTAACACAATCGGATGTGTTCTGAATAAAACAGATAAGTAATCTGCCTATAGCTACTGATAAAGAGCTACCGGTAACCAGTCTACCGATAGACTTAGTCTACCGACAGACAGCTACCGATATACATAACACAGAGCTACCGATGTGCTTATAAATGTAAGCTACTAACTTACAGACAGCTACCGATACAAACATAGAGCTACCGGTGTAAGTATAAATAGCTACTGATGGAATAAGAGTCACCGATAGACGAAGCCACTGACAGACTCACAGCTACCGATACCGACACATGGAGCTACCGACGCATGGAGCTACCGATGCATGGAGCTACCGACACATGGAGCTACCGATAAACAAAGTCACCGATACAAGCATGTACCAACCGACGCATACAGCCACCGATAGAGTCAAAGCAACTAATGACTTCAAGCTACCGATGTTCAAGCTACCGATGTTCAAGCTACCGATGTCCAAGCTACCGATGCTGATTACCTACCGATCACTCGACGCACTGTTTGAATTTCTTTATTTCCTATATTTAATCTATCTAACGGTCATATCATGTACATTTTAATGATTTGTCAAATATCTGATAAAGGTTGTCGGATGTCAGGAACCCGTACCTCGTACCTGCAGAAAGGAAATATTTCCTGTCCCCTGTTGGGAGATAAATACGAGAAGACTACGCTGCCCAAAGATATACGAAAAAAGGAGACAACACACACAGAAAAAAAGACATACGACATACTCAAGAAGAGCTCTGTGCATACAAGAAGAACCAAGAAAGACAGAATCACATATACAATCAAGCCTACTCAAGAAGAGTCCTGGAGCATACAAAAGAATATCTAAGAGCTTCATCGACTACATCTCACTGTCTGTGAACCTGGAGCATACGACACTCTGTTTCTCAAACAGAAACGAGAAGAGGACTCAAACTCACTTCTGATCGAATCCAAAGGAGTCCAGAGCTACACTGAAATCACCAGAACCACTTCTAAACTCTACATCTCTTGTTCTGTGATTTATTATTACTCTTTTCGAGCAGTGTGTGTTATCTGCTGTATCTAACACATACACTGTATCCTGTACTCAAACTGAAGGATTTGTAAATCCTTACCAAACTCTTACATTCTTTCTTTCCCACGAATAACAGTGGTAGAGGTCGTGTGTGACCTGGACAGCTGGTTGCTGTTGTACTGTTTCCCACAAAGAACAGTGGTAGAGGTCTTGGACCTGGACAGTTGTAAACTGTTGAACCCCGATCCAGGGTGTGGATCATTTTTATATAAACTTTTGAGAGGACTAAGTCTCAGCTTGAGACTGAACCTCTTGGTTACATTGTTGTGCCATCTCTTTCAAAGTTTTATTCCGCTGCTAATCAATTTAAAACTAATACTGTTTTTAAAGTTACTTTGATAATTAAATTAGCAAGTGTTTATGTTAAGTGTAGATTAGTAAGTTAGTTTCAAAAGATAATCACACACTCCTGTGTTGATTAACTGGGAATTAATCAATCCCTTGAGAATCTGACAGAACCTCTACTTTAATATAAATTCACTACAGTTTAATTTATTATTTTATTTTGGGGGTCTTTAAGACACTGTTTTTAAATACAGAAATTTTAATTGGTACTCAATTCACCCCCCTCTTGAGTAAACCACTCCGACCAACACTTGGTATCAGAGGATTGAAAATACTTTCTAACCGTACTCTGCTTGTGAACTGTGATTTTAGTTTTATTTTAAAGTTCTTAAAATTTCTGTTATATCTAAATTTTTATCTCTTTAAAATTTTCTCATCATAGACAATAGACTTGAGGGTGCTGCTACTAACCGGACACCTTTCTTCAATGGAACTAATTATGCTCAGTGGAAACTGAAAATGAAAATTCATCTAGAAAGCATAGGTTTTGATATTTGTACTGCTATTGAATCAGAATACAAAATTCCTACTACTGCTAGATCTACTTGGGATGAACCTATAAAGACTGCTTACAATAACAACTGTAAAGCTATGAATGCCTTGTACTGTACTCTAGGAGATGAAGAGTTTAATAGAATTTCTGCTTGTAAAACTGCATATGAAATTTGGGATACCTTAGCTGTTTCTCATGAAGGAACAACTAATGTTAAAGAAATGAGATTGAACACTTATACTATCAAGTATGATAATTTTAAAATAAAGCCTGATGAACCCATTTCTGACATGTATCTTAGGTTCAATGAAATTGTCAATACAATGATCTCGCTGGGAAAGGATGTCTCATCGAAGGAACAAATTATGAGAATTTTGAGATGTCTACCTGATAGATGGAGAGGCACATCTGTCTCAATCAGAGAATCATGTGACATTGCTGCTCTACCTGTCAAGGAACTGATTGGCAAGCTGATGATGTATGAAGAAGAGCTTAAAGTGAATAAGGAGGAAGAAAATGAACCTGCAAGAAAGTCTGTCGCTTTCAAATCCTCAACTTCAAAGAATAAGGACAAAGAAAAGCTTCAAGCTGTAGTTGAAAGTTCAAGCTGTGAAGACAGTGAAAGTGATTCTGACAGTGATGCTGAGATGGCTCACATTGCTAGAAGATTTAAGAAATTTTATAGGAAAAATAAGTTCTTCAGAAAAAAAAATTATAAGGATAAGTATGATCACCAAGGTAAATGGAAAAAGGATTGGAAGAAGAATGACAAATCAGATGATGTTGTCTGCTATGAGTGCAAGAGAAAAGGACACATTAAAGCCGACTGTCCAAAGCTGAAGTATAAAAATAAATATGAATATAAGGAAAATAAGTTTAAGAAATCCATGAAGGATACCTGGAGTGCTTCTGAGGATAGCTCTACTGAATCTGAGAGCTCTAAAACTGAACACAAAAATAAGGCAAACATGTGCTTTATGAAAAACACTTCTCAGGTAACTGCTGAAACTCCTGCTTTAAATTATTATTACTCTGGAGATAATGCAGAATCTGACTCTGATTCTGGAACAATGTCTAAAAATGAATTGTTTGAGTACTGTGATATGCTGGAAGAGACATGTAATGAACTTAAGGATAAATACAAGTCATTAAAGAACCAGCATGCTCTCACCACTACAGTTAACACCGAACTTACTATTGAAAAAGAGAAAAATGCTCAACTGTTAAAAGAAAACACTGAACTGAAACTATCTAATGAGCAACTCAAGAAAGACTTAGAGAAGTTCACCAATGGAAAAAATACTCTAACACAGATGCTAGGAAAGCAAATAGCACCTAAATATACTACTGGTATAGGATACCAACCTGGACAAAGGAAAATTGCTAAAACTAGATTCATTTCTAAATCTGGACAGAATGAAGGTAATTCTGGAACTTCATATGCTTCAACCAGTTATATACATAACTATGGATATAATAAAGTTTATATTTCAAAGCATGTCAATTCTACAAATTATATGAGACCCATTAGACAAATATGGGTACCTAAAGTGTTATTGGCTAACCTGTCTGGACCCAAGAAAATCTGGGTACCAAAATCATCTCCCATCTAAATCTGTTTTGTAGGGAACTTGACTGAAGAGCTCCTGTAAAGAGACCTGGTATTTGGACAGTGGATGTTCAAGACATATGTCAGGATACTTCTCTTGTTTCAAGAGTTTAATAAAAGTTGATGGAGGCTTTGTCACCTTTGGTGATAATTCAAAAGGGAAAATCATCGGCCTAGGCCAGATTGGTAACACTGATTCAATTTTGATCTCTAAAGTTTTATTTGTTGATGGCCTTAAATACAATTTATTAAGTATTTCTCAGTTATGTGATGATGGTTTTCATGTTAAATTTGAAAATGATTCTTGCAAAGTTTTTAATTCTAAGAATGTTTTGGTATTTTCTGCCTTAAGAAATGAAAATGTTTATGCTGTTAATCTGAATTCTTTAGCTAAGCAGAATATTACTTGTTTGAATGCTTTTCATAAAGAATCTTGGCTATGGCACAGAATATTGGGACATTTCAACATTCACTCACTTAGAAAACTCTCTAGAAAAAATCTAGTTAGAGACCTACCTAAATTAGAATTCCCAAATGATAGAGTGTGTAACCCCTGTCAAAAGGGAAAACAACACAAAGTTTCTTTTAAATCAAAGAAAGAAGTTTCGACTTCTCAACCACTTGAATTGGTTCACATGGATTTGTTTGGACCATCAAGAGTTTCTAGTTTAAATGGGAATCACTATGTTTATGTTCTTGTAGATGATTTTTCTAGATATACTTGGGTATATTTTCTAGCTCACAAAAGTGAAGCCTGTTCTTCTTTTGTTAAATAATCTAAATCTGTAGAGAACCTTAGTGGACTTAAGATTAAAACTTTGAGGAGTGATCATGGTCGTGAGTTTGAAAATCAAGATTTTGAATCTTATTGCTCACACAATGGCTATACTCATAACTTTTCTGCCCCTAGAACACCCCAACAGAATGGTGTAGTAGAAAGAAGAAACCGAACCCTTCAAGAAATTTCTAGAACCATGCTCAATGAATATGACCTGCCTATTTATTTTTGGGCTGAAGCTGTAAATACAGCTTGTTATGTCATTAATAGAGTCTTAATCAGACCTGTTCTTAAGAAAACCCCTTATGAATTGTGGAACAATAGAAAGCCTAAGGTTAATTACTTTAAAGTTTTTGGTTGCAAAGTATTTATTCTGAATACTAAAGATAATCTGGATAAGTTTGCTTCCAAAAGTGATGAAGGAATTTTTCTGGGTTACTCTATTTCAAGTAAAGCCTATAGAGTATTCAATAAGAAAACCAAATGTGTGGAAGAATCTGTTCACATCAAGTTTGATGAAACTGATCCACATGAGCCTAAAACCTCTCTTGAGAATCTTGAAGAATATTTGTCTATTCTGGACCTTAATGATAAATCTAAAGAACCTGTTATAAAAACATCCAGTTCTGGACTTTTTCCAGAATCTGCTTCTGTTGAACCCGAACCTATAGATGAACCTGAAATTTCTAGTCCAACCTTTACCAGATCAACGAGGATTCAAAAGAATCATCCTTTAGAAGCTGTTGTTGGTAATCTTGATAGAGGAACACAAACTAGAGCTTCTCTAAGAAACCAGGTTGAACATCAAGCTTTTCTTTCACAGCTAGAACCCAAAAATATCAATGATTCTATCAATGATGAATTCTGGGTAATAGCTATGCAGGAAGAATTAAATCAATTTGAAAGAAACAAAGTCTGGGAATTAGTTGACAGACCTAAGGACACTTTGACAATAGGCACAAAATGGGTTTTTAGAAATAAAGTAGATGAATCTGGAAATATAGTTAGAAACAAAGCTAGACTAGTTGCACAAGGATATAGTCAAGAAGAAGGTATAGACTATGAAGAAACTTTTTCACCTGTAGCTAGACTAGAAGCCATTAGGATCTTACTGGCATATGCTGCACATCTGGATTTCAAGTTATATCAAATGGATGTGAAAAGTGAATTTCTAAATGGTTTTATAATTGAAGATGTTTTTGTAGAACAACCACCTGGATTTACTAACCCCCATTTTCCAAATCAAGTTTTTAAACTTTCTAAAGCTTTATATGGTTTAAAAAAAGATCCAAGAGCTTGGTATGATAGACTTAGCAATTTCCTTATCTCAAAAGGTTTTACTAAAGGGATTGCTGATCCAACTCTTTTCATTAAAAGAATTTCTAAAGATGTTTTAGTTGTACAAATATATGTTGATGATATTATTTTTGGATCTTCTAAACACTCTTTATGTACTGATTTTTCAAAAAGTATTCAAAATGAATTTGAAATGAGATTAATGGGAGAGCTTAAGTACTTTCTTGGATTTCAAGTATTTCAAAATGAAAATGGTATTATTTTGAATCAAAGTAAGTATACAAAGGATCTTTTAAAACGTTTTGGTCTGGATAGTATCAAGGAAAGTGAAACTCCTATGAGTACTACCTGTAAATTGGATGCAGATGAAACTGGGAAACCAGTTGATCAAACAAATTACAGAGGTATGATTGGTAGTTTACTTTATCTTACTGCTAGTCGACCTGATATTATATTTAGTGTGTGTATGTGTGCTAGATTTCAAGCTAATCCAAAATAATCTCATTTTCTTGCTGTTAAAAGAATTTTTAAATATCTCAAACACACGGTTAACTTAGGTTTGTTTTACCCAAAAGGACAATCCTTTGAGTTAATGAGTTATTCAGATGCTGACTTTGCTGGTTTTAAGTTAGATAGAAAAAGCACATCAAGAACATGTCATTTGCTTGGAAAATCTTTAGTTTCTTGGTGTAGTAAGAAACAGAACTCAGTTGCATTATCTACTGCCGAAGCAGAATATATAGCTGCTGGTAGTTGCTGTGCACAAATTCTCTGGATGAAACACACTCTTTTGGACTATGGATATGTTTTTAAACATGTTTCAATCAACTGTGATAACACCAGTGCAATAAACATCTCTAAGAATCCTGTATATCACTCTAGAACCAAACACATAGATGTAAGACACCATTTCCTAAGAGATCACTATCAAAAAGGTGATATCTCTCTTGAATTTATTGGCACCGAACATCAATTGGCTGATATTTTCACTAAACCTTTAAGTTCGGATAGGCTAAGTTACATAAGACACGAATTGGGAATGTTTAATCACAACCGGTGTGAAAATCCTCACTGATGTGAAATTCTCACCGATGTGAAAAATTCTCACCGATGTGAAAATTCTCACCGATGTGAAATTCTCACCGATGTAAAAATCCTCACCGATGTACAATTCTCACCGATTTGTTTTTCTCACCGATGATTAACTCACACCGATGCAAGGTTTTAAAACTTCTGTCTGCCGCCAAGAATACGAATCGTTTTATTTTATTTTATTACTCTATTTTAGTCGTTTATTTGGAATTCCTAAATGATAAAACTAAGTCTAAGCCACTTCTTACCTCACCTAGCTCAAAATCTCTCACCTTCGAACCTTAGCTCCCAAATCGGCCAAGAACCCTAAACCCGCGATGGCAAAAACTAAGCTTCCTATCGTCAGAGATGAAAGTGCAGAACCAAACGCTAAGAAGCAGAAGACACAGCATAAAGCCAGTGTTAGTGAAGTCAGAACTAGATCGGGAAGGCGACCAGTGAATCCTCACTTGCAGAATAGAGACATAGTAATCGAGAAGGAACTGTGCGTGGAATGGATACTACCGAGCAAATCGTTAGTACTCGAGATTCTGGAGGACCAGAAATGGGTGGATTGTTTTTCGAATAACAATGGCCCATACTACCCGAAGTTGGTAAAACAGTTCTATGAGTTTGTAACCTTTGAGAAGTCTGAAAATGAGAATCGGGTAAGATCTTTTGTGAATGGAAAAGAGATGTCTTTTTCTTCAGTAGAGTGGGATGAGAGTTTAAAAGTACCACATGAAGGTGTCTCTGGGTATGTATCAAGAGCAATTCCACCTAGCAGTGACATCTTTGATTATGAAACCGCCTTAAAAGAACTGACTGGTAATGGGAATCAAAGGCAAGTGGTTGATGCTGAAATGGATGGAGAGAATCAACTGCTTTTCAAGTTTGTTCAGCATGTGTTGATACCAAGGCGAAGAGATTTTGAAAATCTGAGATATCAAGATATCTATATTCTTCATTTGCTCAGACATGGTGTGAAGATCAATCTGTGCAGATTGTTAATGCTTCAAATGGAAGACATGATTAGACCAAAGTCAAAGACTAATGCTTTGTTCTTTTCCAAGCTGATTTCAGTAATGATAAAAGTGAAAGGAATAGCTGAGTCTCAGGATGAGACAGTTGTAGTCAAGAACAATTTCTGCATCACCTCGACTGTTTGTAAGTACATGAAAATTAACTGGAACCCATGGAAGGGAGAATGGGTCAGTGATGATCAGAAGGTATATGATAGGTTTAATCCTGTGGATCATCCCTCAAGACCAAAGGATATGAGAGATCCAAGTCTGAGACCTGATGAAGAGGAACCTGTTTATAGTAGTGATGAAACAGAAGAAGAAGAAGAAGAAGAAACTCCTATGGATGTTGGAGGAGATCCAGACTTGCCCCCAAGTCCTGTTGCAGAATTGGTTTATTCTAGGAAAGGAAAGGTAGAGGAAATTTTGTCTACTCATGAGGAAGACCAGTCTGTACCTCACCAAAAAGAAGAGGAAAAAGAAAATGTATCTGAATTGTCTGCTTCTGGTAGTTTAAGTATGAGTCCTTTGATTGGAAACTCAGCTATGCCTGCTGCTGAAGTAGAAAAAGATACAGAAGAAGCTGTACCTGTATCAGAATATCTTCTAGTTGCTGCACCGATGGAACTTGTAGTAGAAGATTCTGATGAAGAGAATCCAGCACTGAATGTTGTTGTGATACATGGGAATGCACCCATTGAGGGGGAGCATCAATCTGTTCTTGGAAATGTTACAGTAGCTGTTGAGCTTGGAGACTGGGTAGAAGACCCAGGGTTTATAGTCTGTGGATTGGATTATCCGGATTCAGATAATGAGATGTCTGTGAATAGACTGAAGACCAATTATGATCTTGCTTCCGAGTTGTTTCCAGATGATGTGGTCAGATTTCATGATATGAATAAGCTGAAAGAGGACCTCAAATCCAGTTTTGTTGAAGAAGTGAAGTTAATGGAAGCCTCTCTTGCATCCTCAATTAATTCAGTAATGACTGATTCTGTAGTTAGATTGGCCTCAGCAAGAGGATCTACTACAGTTGTCCCTAATGATTTTGTCTCTAAATTTGATCTTGAATCCATGAAGAATGAGCTGAAAGAATCATTCAGTGCATCAGTTGCTGAGATGAAGCAAAGCTTTTATGAAGAAATGAAAATGTTAGAGAGATCCTTCGAGCTATCTCTGGCTTGTAATTTATCTTCTTTTATGTCTGAGCTTATGGAAGAAGTGAAAGAGTTCCAGACTCAGTCTTCTAGAATCGAAGCAGATCTTGAAGCTCTCAAGACATCAGTTGCTTCTTTAGACTCTTATATGAGCTCCAAGTCTCAAGCTGACAAGGACCTAGCTTATGTGAAGAGTGTAGTAAGCCAGTTTGTCTCGGTGTTTGAAAGTTTCAAAACCTCAGTAAAGGATCATGTTCAATTACAAGACTCTCAAGTTCAAAGCCTAATTAGTGGTTTGTCTAAGAGTTTCAAAGAAACTGTTTCCTTATCTCTTGGCCCTCTCACATCCAAACTATCAGTTGATCTGAATCAAGTTCGAGCAATGTTGAAGGAGGAGATTGGTTCTATTTCAACCAGTGGCTCTGTGGACTCATCAGAGTTGAGCCGAGTGGTGCTTTCTACAAGAGATTCTGCCAGAGAAATAATGAAGATTGTTCAAGATTATATGAGAGAAGCCTCTGCCTCTCAGGAAGCCATAAAGAGCAAAGTGGACTACTACTTCACCAAAATTTTCACCAAGCATCAACTCGAACACCACTTCAAGCTGATGTTGGAAAACATGAAGCTCCCTCCAGTCACTCAAGCCTTTAGAGAACAAGTGAGCAAACTAAGAGAACTGACTCCTGCCTTAGATAAATTCATGGAGAACAAAGATGATTTCATCTCTGCTATAGAAAGAGGAGGAGGAATTATTATGGATTTTAGAAATCTGTTGCTACCCTTCTTGCATGTTGATGCCAGACCAGTCATCATACCTCCTGCTTTGCCTGCTTCTGCCTCAGATGCTTCCACAGTCCAACTGACTCCTGCTCAAGCTATTTGAAGCCTCACACCAATGATCACCCAAAGATCTTCAACCTCCAGGCCTGACTCTGTGTCAGTGGCCCAGCCTCCTTTGATCTTTTCTGGCATTCCAAAACCTTCACCTGCATCCTCACCACCCGATCCTTCTTCTGATCCCAAAGGGAAATCTCACGTGGAAGATGAGGATTGATCCAGTGGCTAGGATTTTTGATAGGAATTCATTTGTATTCTGTCTCTGTACTTTCTGACTACTCTAATACAGAAGAGCTCCTTTTACTTCTCATGTTTTATTTGTCTCCTATTACTGCTTTCCCACTTTTTGATTATCACAAAGGGGGAGAACAAAATGAGAGAATAATAAGGGGAGAACAATAATAAGGGGGAGAACAAAATGAGAGAATGAGAAATATTTTCAATGGAGAAAAATAAGGAATAAGGGGAGACACATTACCCTTTTTTCACTTTTCCCTCTGATACCTTATGTCTATATAGTACCTTATGATTGTTACCTCTGATAACTTATATCTATATCATACTGTTTCTATTATCTCTGATGCTGATTTCAATAAGAAAATTGAATTCAATATTATACTCTTTACTATTATATTTTCACTATGTTAAATACCCATATCATAAATTGTGATTATCAAAAAGGGGGAGATTGTTGACCTCACCTGTTTTGATAATCTCAATCATGTATTCATATGTGTTGAAAATCCCAATTATGTTTTCATTCTCTATGATATTTTTAAGTATCATTGATATATACTTTAATTCTTTCAAATCTGTGATCAAACCAATAATAATTTTTAAAATAGTCTTTGGAATATGTTAATCCTCATTTATCCATGTTCATACAAGTTATAAATTAATTCTAACATAATCGGATGTGTTCTGCATAAAACAGATAAGTAATCTGCCTATAGCTACTGATAAAGAGCTACCGGTAACCAGTCTACCGATAGACTTAGTCTACCGACAGACAGCTACCGATATACATAACACAGAGCTACCGATGTGCTTATAAATGTAAGATAATGACTTACAGATAGCTACCGATACAAACATAGAGCTACCGGTGTAAGTATAAATAGCTACCGATGGAATAAGAGTCACCGATAGACGAAGCCACTGACAGACTCACAGCTACCGATACCGACGCATGGAGCTACCGACGCATGGAGCTACCGACGCATGGAGCTACCGACGCATGGAGCTACCGATAAACAAAGTCACCGATACAAGCATGTACCAAACGACGCATAGATCCACTGATAGAGTCAAAGCAACTAATGACTTCAAGCTACCGATGTTCAAGCTACCGATGTTCAAGCTACCGATGTCCAAGCTACCGATGCTGATTACCTACCGATCACTTGACGCACTGTTTGAATTTCTTTATTTCCTATATTTAATCTATCTAACGGTCATATCATGTACATTTTAATGATTTGTCAAATATCTGATAAAGGTTGTCGGATGTCAGGAACCCGTACCTCGTACCTACAGAAAGGAAATCTTTCCTGTCCCCTGTTGGGAGATAAATACGAGAAGACTACGCTGCCCAAAGATATACGAAAAAAGGTGACAACACACACAGAAAAAAAGACATACGACATACTCAAGAAGAGCTCTGTGCATACAAGAAGAACCAAGCAAGACAGAATCACATATACAATCAAGCCTACTCAAGAAGAGTCCTGGAGCATACAAAAGAATATCGAAGAGCTTCATCGACTACATCTCACTGTCTGTGAACCTGGAGCATACGACACTCTGTTTCTAAAACAGAAACGAGAAGAGGACTCAAACTCACTTCTGATCGAATCCAAAGAAGTACAGAGCTACACTGAAATCACCAGAACCACTTCTAAACTCTACATCTCTTGTTCTGTGATTTATTATTACTCTTTTCGAGCAGTGTGTGTTATCTGCTGTATCTAACACATACACTGTCTCCTGTACTCAAACTGAAGGATTTGTAAATCCTTACCAAACTCTTATATTCTTTCTTTCCCACGAATAACAGTGGTAGAGGTCGTGTGTGACCTGGACAGCTGGTTGCTGTTGTACTGTTTCCCACGAAGAACAGTGGTAGAGGTCTTGGACCTGGACAGTTGTAAAATGTTGAACCCCGATCCAGGGTGTGGATCATTTTTATATAAACTTTTGAGAGGACTAAGTCTCGGCTTGAGACTGAACCTCTTGGTTACATTGTTGTGCCATCTCTTTCAAAGTTTTATTCCGCTGCTAATCACTTTAAAACTAATAATATTTTTAAAGTTACTTTGATAATTAAATTAGCAAGTGTTTATGTTAAGTGTAGATTAGTAAGTTAGTTTCAAAAGATAATCACACACTCCTGTGTTGATTAACTGGGAATTAATCAATCCCTTGAGAATCTGACAGAACCTCTACTTTAATATAAATTCACTACAGTTTAATTTATTATTTTATTTTGGGGGTCTTTAAGACAGTGTTTTTAAATACATAAATTTTAATTGGTACTCAATTCACCCCCTCTTGAGTAAACCACTCCGACCAACAATATGCACCTCAATTTGATGTATGGTGCGACTGTTGTGACTCAATGTGTCTATTAATAGTTTAAAATTGATAGTTTAGTACAAAAAATGTAACTCAATAAAAACAAAGAAAAAACCATAATATTTTCTTTATAATTTAGGACATCGATTAATAAGTCAATTATGACATGTAGGAATCAGTCTCATGTAAAACCGATACATGATGTGATCAATATAGTTCAAAGTGCATGTTTCCAGTTTTAAATGACATTTTAGTAAAAAAACAAATGACGTACTCAAAACCAAGAAAGAACATTATAATTGTTTTTATACTCTATTTCATAGTTCCATAAGTCATTTGAGACATGTATGAATCATTCGTATCTCACTCCGACGCACGGTGTGACCGGTATGACTCCAAGTGCGTCTTTTTACTTAAAAATGACATCAATTTTTATAAAATTGACAACTGGACTAATAAAAAACTAGAAAATGATTTTTTTTTATACATTATGAAAAATATCCTTATATCATTTGAGATGTTTAGGAATTAGTCATACCTCAATACTATGCAAGGTGTGACCAGTATGACTCCAAGTGAGTCTTTTTATTTAAAAATGACATCAATTTTAATAAAAAGGAAAACTAACCTACTCGAAACCAAGAAAACACATTTTTATTGTTTTAATATATATAAAAAATGATCCATAAGTAATTTTAGACATGTAATAATCAGTCGTACCTCAATCTGATTAACGGTGTTATCAGTATGACTCCAAGTGCATCTTTTTACTTTAAAATGACATCAATTTTAATAAAAAGGAAAACTGACCTACCAAAAACCTATAAAATTTAGTTGAATTGTTTTTATACTTTATGAAAATGATTTATTATTCATTTGAGATGTGTAGGAATTATTCGTACCTCAATCTGATGCATGGTGTGACTGGTATGACTCAAAGTGCATCTTTTTATTTAAAAAAGATATCAATTTTAATAAAAAGGACAAATAACCTTCTCAAGACTTAGAAAATTCATTCATATTATTTTTATACTTTAGATGAATGATCTATATTTTATTTTTTACATGTAGGAATCAGATAAACCTCAATCCGATACATGATGTGCCTGATATGACTCAATGTGTGCGTTATCAGTTTAAAATTGACAGTTTAGTTCAAAAAATGACACTCACTAAAAACTGATAAAATGAACTCTTATTTTCTTGATAATTTAGGATATTGATTCATAATTAATTTTTAAGATGGATGAATCAGTATCATATCAAACCAATACATGATGTGCTTGGTATGAGTCAAAGTGCGTGTTTCCAGTTTAAAATGACATTTTAGTAAAAAAGACAAGCGACGTACTCAAAATTGAGTAAACACATTCGAATTGTTTTGATACTTTATGAAAAAATCCTTATGCCATTTGGGACATGTAGAATTTATCCACACCTCAATCCGACATACAATGTGACTGATATGACTCCAAGTGCATACTTTTATTTAAAATTGACATTAATTTTATTAAAAATGAAAACTCACCTACTCAAAACCAATAAAACACGTTAAGATTATTTTGATAATTTAGTAAAATGATCCGTAAGTAATTTTTGATATGTAGGAATCAGCCCCACCTCAATCTGATACACGATGTGTCTAGCATGACTCAATGTGTTCATTATCAATTTAAAATCAACATTTTAGGTCAAAAAGTGCTAGTCTATGTAAACCAAGAAAGCATGCTCAGATTGTTTTTTTAACCTAAGAAAATTATTCATAAGTCATTTTTGACATGTAAGAATTGGTATCATGTCAAACATACACATGATGTGACTAGTATGAGTCAAAGTGTGTGTTTCCAGTTTAAAATGATATTTTAGTAAAAAAGACAAGCGACATACTCAAAACTAGGAAAACACATTCATATTGTTTTAATACTTTAAAAAAATGATCCATAAGTCATTTGAGATGTGTAAGAATCATCCACACATCAATCTAATGCACAGTGTGACTGATATGACTCCAAGTTCATTTTTTTCAATATATAAGTATTCTTTAAGTTTAAAATGCGCATCACATCACCAAAACCGAGCAAATGAGCCTAATTGTTTTGTCTTCATTTAAATTATATATTCATAACTGATTTTTATGATTTAATGGGTCTTTTTGTTCAATAGTGTTCTGTTACAGAACACTGCACTGGTGCTACAGTGTGTCGTAACAACACACTACAGTATGCCCCTTTATCAGAACTTTTACAAGTGCTGATAAAATCCATTTTTATCATTGTTAATATCCAGTTTTATATTAGTGTGATAAAAAATTAATACTTGTTTTCCCCCTTATAACTAGTTTCCATTCCTCTCCAAGTACAAGGAACATATCCCTTGTACTCTCTCAAGTACAATTAGATAGTTCTAAATGCTTCCCATACAGTTCTCCTAGATTTAACCAATATTTACCTACCATAATGTATAGGTTGGAAATATAAAATCTTTTATATATCATGGAATATTTTATTGATCTATTACAAATGAATATGGAATTATACTGACCACATTAATCTCCTACTATGTCTCACACATTTTTTCTTGGATATATTTATTTCACGTAACATTGGTATCAATCCTCTCTTGAATTGTTCTAACTTGTATTTTTTTTCAATAGCTTATTAGCATATAAACATTGAATTGTTATAATAATACCATTAGATCTACCTCAGTAGATATCATTCCCTATAACTTATGTTTCTACCTTAAGTCATTATTTAGAGAGTTACATTTATTTTATTCTTAAATAACTATAAGACTAAATAATTATTTTCCATATGTTATTAACATATCACACTTGGAAAATAGTAGCACTCCCACTATCCTCTTAGAGACAAATTTAATAAATTTATTCCGAATGAATATTATTTAATATTTTTCCTTAATTCAATATAAAATTGGATTTAAGTAACTTTCACTCCACACTAGCATTCTATGGTGTCACCAAATCTTTTTGTTTGTATTGAATATACACTTTCCATGAAAGGTGGTCTTGATATACAATTACAAATATAATGATCATAGAAATTAGTTACGATGATTTTAATTAAAATGGATTGAGCATGATAGTTGGTGTAATTTTTTCATCATAGTCTACGTATAGAAACAAATGTTTAAACATTTTGACCATTAATCATGCTTCATTGATTCAAGGATTATTGAACTACTAGTTGAGTAATAGACACCAAAAAAATCATTTATTCATTTTTTAAATAATGTATCCTTGTGGTCATTAGACACATAAGATATTTTTTTCGTAATACTTGATAAAAGTTCAACAAGAACAATTAAACTTGGAAAATAGAAGTTTGGTACTTTTCACCACTAACTTAAGAATAACCCTTTCTTACCCACTTGGATAATTCACCTTACTTCTTATAAAATTCCATTTATTAATTGGTGACTATATTTAAGTGCACATATTTGATAGGAATATTGAATTTAATACCCTATATGTATGATAAAAACATCACATAAAACGATGCCACTTCTTGCTTCTACTTCAATTCATTACATTTTTTCTTCCACAGACTTATGTCACTATATGTGAAGAAAATAAACACCTATATAATGATCGTCCCATTTTCTTTGAAGTAAATTACAAAGGTTTCTTTGGCATCACACTATCTATTGGCCTTTTTTCCATTCCTTTTAACTTTTTTTCCATAATAACTAAAGACTAATATTTATTTAAGTTCTTATTTGATTGGAAAACCTTACCAAAAAGGTAATTAATTATTTTATCCATTTAATGTCTATTTTAGTAATTCTAAATGAAACTAGATTAATAGGGTAATATGGATATATTAATGTGATGTATTGAAAGACCATGATCCAACATTCAATTTACATTTATGCAGTGTAATCATTATCTCATTCATTTCTCACTTATATTTATCCTCATAGGCTTCTCAGAGATGATACAACTTATGAAATTATCCATATCCTCATGTTTTTTCCAAAAACCATTGAACATTGATTATATAATTATGATTTAAATACAAAATATGTCATACATGAGTCTACTGTAAGTATCTTTCACACTCTTACTTCTTGAGGTAACTCAACAAGTAATGGGGACTCCAACACATAAAATTTCTTATGTCACAGCACTTTGTGAAAGAGGCTATGATACACTTGAAAATTCATGTTGGATAAGATATTTTCTTTGTCTATAATTTACCATAGTGAACTTTTGGTATTACTATCCATTATTCTATAAAATAAAACTTCATTTGGTTAGTATATTATCTTGATTATTGATTAGAAATTATAAATTAATTAAATCATTATATGTCTCCCACTATATTAATGAACACCAGTAACCCTCACTACTAGATTTCAAATACCTGGTAAAATGAGTATTCTAGTGGTAAGGATACCTGAAACCTATCATCATAGTACAAGATGTGTCTATTACACTTCTCATAGAGTTTTGAGGTAGGTGTTTGACTGGAAAACCACATTAACCCACAACTCCTTGAACTTTTGAGTGAATTTCCAACTTATAAAAATCAAAACCCTTATTTACTCAAATTTTTTTCCAATAAAATGGAAAACATATAGTGATGAATACTTATTTAAAAAAATATATTGTTAAATAAAACCATAACTCTCATAAAAACTCCCCAATTGTATGAGTCACCCTCAACTAGGGCGGAAGAGAACCTTGTACACCCTGTTTTGTTCAAATTCAAATGACAAGAGGTGTTAAGAATTTATATTTCTTTGATTTTTTTATTATTTCTGGATGAATTAAATAATATTATATTTTATATACTCATACTAAGTGTTCTCACTCACAAATTGATAATGCATTAAATAGAAAAAATTCAATGCATTAGAATCTCTGCATTTTAGTTTATTATTTTATGTGATCGTGTAAACTTGTATATTAAAAATAATAATAAACCATGCATAAATTAAATTAACAAAATTATTTATCTTGATAATTTACTATTGGTTGATCCATTTAATGTAAATTGATCAATCGTGAACCTAGGGGTTGAATATTTGAGTCATGTCTTACTCGTATCGTAGCTCGCACCTTAGTTCAATGTATCTATACCATGTTTGGAATACCATCTCATCTTGTTCTAGTCTGAATAATATAACATTCTCAATATTATATATATACACACTCTTAGGAAAGAAAACAATATTTGATGAAAAAAACTAATGGACATTCAGACCTTTATTCATATAAAGTAGGGAAAGATGATGCACATACCGTCAAAATAAATTTAATTATTTCATGCATCACACACAATTGAAATAAATAATTGAATAAATTTAATTCCAAACATATATTGGATGGTATTTCTTTAAGATTAGTCAGAATGTAAAATAAATATGATATAAAATCAATTTTTATATAAATTATACTTAAAGGAAATTAAAATTAATTTAAATAAATTTATCATATTATAATTCATGAAATAAATATCACATGGCCCCCCAATTTTATTTTAAATAATTCAAAATTTTCAAAAAACTTTTAAAATTTTTTGGGCCCTTGGATGGCTCAAAAACTTATTAAAAGGGGTTTCAGGGATTTTTGGACACATAAGGGTCCAAATAGTTCAGGCGACATCTGACCTGACCTTTTTTGTTTGCTGGATTGGATGGAGGCGACACCCAGACACATTACATTTGAATGAGGGGAGTGGTAAGGGCTATCTACCTTTGTTTAATTTTTTTATAATACTTCCACCTTATATTGTGGGCGGGTTTCTCAACCCCCCCCCCCAAATTTGGGAATAGTTGGAACACAGGGGGTGAAACAACCACCCCCTTGAAAATATTTTTAGTTTTTTTCTTTTTCTTTAACAGTTGGACCAGCACACCCCATCCTATTTTGGGTTTTATTTTTTTATTTTTGGATTCCATGCATGAGATTCACCCCAACCCCCTTATTTTTTTTGTTTTTTATCTTGTAGTTCCCAATGAACCCCTTCTAGATTTTTTTTATAAATTTATCTTCTTTTTATTGTTAAATCCTACTTAATAGGATATTGAAAATTATTACTATTTTTTCCATACTTATGTGTAAATAAGGCCCAAATGGAAAATACTATTCTAGTTGCTTGAATCTGACTGGTGTTCAGTGGTTAAGAAGAAACCACCACTTTTAGTTAAGAAAACATATAAATAAATACATTCTTTAAATTTTTAAACCACAAAATCAATTTTGATCTGATTTAGAACTTCAGATAGCCACACCTTGTCCATCCAAGATCAGATCGAAGCCTAGTTTGGTGAAATGGGACTATTTCAATGTATTATACATGAATTTAATGACAATTTAACCTTTTTATTAGCTCTAACCATCACACGATCCCTATGATACCAATTAAAGGTACCGAGACACAAAATAGAAGTAGAAGGGATGAATATTTAATATTCTTATCACCAATAAATTTAAATAAATCGTCTCTGGTGATACATATATTGGTAAAAAAATCCAAGGATCTCACATGAATTTATTTAAACACAAAAAATAAGTCAAATAAATACCTTATTTTATTTCATGGTTCATATAGCATCCCGCCTTTTTATCACATAAACTTTCATTACATTTTACAAAACCGAGGATCTTTAAGGTTTAGTGTCTTGGAAACCAGGAACTTAAAATATGAAAACATAAAACATTCTTCTTAAACACTTGAAAGACTTCTCCTTATGTTCATCCTAGGTTCCTTACTGCATCTCATAACCTAGGGACATACATCAAAAGAAAGGGTGAGCAGAAGGCCCAGTAAGGGAAACAAGGGGAAACATTTACATGTGAACTTGAGATACATCAACAATGTCATGAAAAAAAACTTTAAGGCATGAGAAAGAAATCATGAGACATATCATAATAAAAATAACATTTTTCATAACTTTATGATGTGGCTACAACATTTTACAAAGACAATAATTTCCGTTTCACCAAGGTCCATCCCCAAGGTGTCAATAAAAATTACCAAGGTTATTCACCAAGGTATCAGTCTAAAAGATTATCTCTAGAGATTAAGTCTTCACCCAATGCATTGGAGCGCTATCAGGGCGCACCCTTAAATTTTCCTTTATTATCATGTGAGAAACATATATCATCATCAATCATTTCATAAACAACCCATATAGCATAAAATAAATGGGTTTCATTTCATAATCATAACGTTTTAAAAACTGCTTTAAAGACACAATCTTTGTGTCACTTTAAAACCCACGGAAAAGGAAGGTGGGTCTCATGTATGTAAATCCCAGAATTTAAAATAGAAAATTTTGGTATATATGTGAATACACATATAGAAGAGAGATCTTTGAGTATTCACTTAATAAAATAAAATTACTTTAGAAAAAGAGAGAGACATTTTGAGACGGAAATGTTGCAGCATAACGACTTTGTTTCGGGGTTTTAAAAAACATTGAAAAGAGAGGGGACATGAGTCAAACATTCATAAATGACCCATAAAATAGTATAGGGACAGAATATGAAGGATATATAAACATGGTAATGAAATTTTAAATATATACCATATGAAATGAAGAACATGAAAGGAAGACAAAAATAAGATTTCTCTTATGAAAATTCGGCAGCCTAACAGCGTCACTTAAACATCAAAAAATGAATTGACGAGATAAAATAGGGTATCTCATAATATGAACATAAAATAAAAGTATGATAGATATAGAGATCATATCCCAACATAATAAATATGAACTTGAAAGACTTTAAATGAAAGTAGAACTTTGAAAAATGAGAAAGGTGAACGAATCCCTTAAAAATTCGGCAGCCTAACGGCGCCACTTAAAACATCAAAATACTGAATTGAAGAGATCAAATAGGATATATCATCATATGAACATAATATTTCAGTATGATAGATATAGAGATCATACCCCAACATAATAAAAAGGAACTTGAAAGACTTTACATGAAATTAGAACTTTGAAAAATGAGAAAGGTGAACGAATCCCTTAAAAATTCAGCAGCATAACGGCGCCACTTAAAACATAAAAATACTGAATTGAAGAGATCAAATAGGGTCTCTCATAATATGAAAATAAGAGTTTAGTATGATAGATATAGAGATCATACCCCAAAAAAATAAAAAGGAACTTGAAAGACTTGACATGAAAGTAGAACTTTGAAAAATGAGAAAGGTGAACGAATCCCTTAAAAATTCGACAGCCTAACGGCGCCACTTAAAACTTCAAAATACTGAATTGAAGAGATAAAATAGGGTCTCTAATCATATAAAAATAAGAGTTTAGTATGATAGATATAGAGATCATACCCCAAAAAAATAAAAAGGAACTTGAAATACTTGACATGAAAATAGAACTTGAGAAGGGTGAAAGAATCCCTTAAATATTCGGCAGCCTAACAGCGCCACTTTAACATTCTTAAAATGAAATGATGAGAGAAAGATGGGGTCTCTCATAATATGAAAATGAAAAAGATAGTAGTTTGAATATAAAAGAACATCCTACAACATAAGAGCATGGAGAATACAAGAAATGACATAAAAGAGATTACTTGAAAAGAAAGAGGGAGGTCGGATCCCTTACCTTAAAACGTAACTTTTAAAACTCAAAGGTTGGGACCTTGAGGGCTTGGGGGCAACTTGGAAGGACTACTTGGGATGTAATGAGACTAGAGCTTCGTTGGGGGAGATTTGGGAGTCGAATGTATGAGAGGATGGCTTGCTATTTATAAGGAAAGTGAGGGGACAAGGCATTAATGGCCAAGGGACACCTCATTAGTGGTTTTGGCAAAACCATGGGCTTGCCCATGGTATTTTCCCATGGTATTGGCCACTTGAGACACCTAATACCTTATATTACTATTAATAAGTTGAAAATACTGATTACATACTTAATACATCATTTAATGATGTCATTAAACACCCGTAACTTAAAAACTGTATTTTCACTATTCATCGAAAATTCAACTTTCTTAGAAAAATCCCAAAATTTCACTTTAACCAAATATCGATGCTCTGATTTCAAAAATGAACTCCATTTTATAAAAATAATTTTCTAAATATTTTTAATTTAATTTTTAAATAAATACACTATTCACTGAAAATTCATTTGTTTCAGAAAAATACCCAAAAATTACCATAACATAATATAGATACTATGAGTTCAAAATAAAGTCCATTTTATAAAAATAATTATCTAAATATTTTAAATTTAATTTTTAATTAAAAAACACTATTCACCTGAAAAAACTAATACTTGACTAATAATTTATGCAACCGTTATTTAACCATTTGATTTGAATCACATTACTTAATCAAGGTGCCTAGATTATATTAATACTTTCTTTAAGTGAGATTACTAATCCATTTGGTCACATTAATAATCCTAAGCATAAAATTACTATTCATAATTTACTATTCATTAAAAATTAAGTTGATCTTATTAGATTCTAAATTTTGTACTGAACATAATTGTAGAAGACCATTTTTTGAAAATCATTACACATTTTTAATCATTTAAGATTTACATAAACATTTTTAAAATATCATTTCTCTAAAATTCATCAAAAATATGCATACTATATTTATCCGGACATTTGAAAGTTCATAAACTTCATCATAAAAAGAAATAATTTTTTTTTATTTAAAACAAAGGATTACACAAGGCAGTTACGTTCTCCTTACATAGCCCCTTACCACACCAACATAGGACCTAAGTGTAAGGTGTGCTAAGGTGAGAGAATTCGAGGGAGGCTCGGCCAATATCGCACGAGTAGTAATTTCTATCAGTTTGAACTTCTCACGAAGGCGATTCCGTTCTAGCTTCACACGATGAAGTTCAGCTTGGGTTTGGTACAGAGCAAAGCCCAGTGGTGCTACCTCTTTCTTAAGTTCTGTTAGATGGGCTTCGATCGGTCCAAGACTATTGGGTGAGGCCATCAAATCTTCTTTCTATATTAATTAACCAAGATTACTTGTATTTAGAGACAAAAATTGAAACGTTTAGTTTCCAGCGGTCATATTTACCAATGGTCATATAACAGTCAAAACCCAACAGTATCATTTTAATTATACTCATGTTATCAAATGAAAAAGTTTTGTTTAGTATAAAAATGAAATAACACACAAAATTAGGAAACAAGATTTATTCAAAATTTCGGGTCGTTACAATCTTCCCCCTTAAGAAATTGCACCCTCGCAATTTTTAAAAACTGGGTTTTGAAATTTCATTTAAAGTACCACATCGGAAAAGGATCCAGTAAAACTATTACTTTAAAAGAAAGAAAGGGAAGTACAAAGGTCACCCGAGTTAGCCAACACTAGGATTCCATGTTGGAAAACATGGACATGGAGGAAAAAACAAAGGGTCACGTTCTGGGGGAGAGTGATAGAAAACATGATTAGGAGAAAGTTAACAACAAGAAAATCACAAACTTATGATGGGTTAAACGGTATTTGATTTCCCATTAGGAAACATTAATAGACAACGTTTTTGTGTTACGTTCCTTTTCATAGTTTTGAGGAATTCATTTAGTACATAGAACAAAAACATAAGGAAATATACCTACCTTCAAGTAGAGTTTCATCCTTTAATAAATTTATACCAAAACTAATATTTTCTCCAAACGATGTGCATTCAAAAACACTTGGTTTCATCAAAACACAAGAATCATCTTCTTGAGAGTCACGTAATTCACAAAATATTAACTATCAATTTCTTCTATCTTTAAACATTATCCCAAAAACAGAAAGAGTAAGATAAAAAAACTCTTCAAAAAGAAAGAATCCCATAGGAAGGGAAACTAATTTTAAATCTCCAAAGTTACATGGTACTACCCAAAGTTCATCATAGACCATTCCATAAATAACTGTCCTTAAAATTCATCAAAATAAACCAAACTAAGATTGAAACCCAAATACAAGAAGGATTTGATAACACAGTCTTCCAAAATAAACTTCATCGTTCATCTCCAAACAACATCAACCACTCCAAACATCTTATAACAAAAGTAGATAACCTAAAAATATTTTCCCCAAGATAGGTTAATCATTTCCATAAGTAACCTCAATTACTATATGTCCACCTTAAATTCATCGATTCCTCAAAATATAAGTCAACCTTTACTCCTCAAAGAAAATACCATAGTAATCTATTTACCTCGATCAAATAGGGTTCCCAAAATAGTGAACGTCTTCCAAAATAATAATCACATTTTAATCCCCTAATTATATCTATCATATTAATAGGGAAATCATCACATTTCCTATCACATTGGTTGTTGGGGCATGTTCTTCTATTTCCCTCCATTAACTAAGAAAAGAAAGTATAATTAGGGGGCTTAAATACTTAGCCAATAATCATGAAAAGGAAACTCTAATCATATAAGGATAAACTTGTAGAATAAAAGTATATCCTAAATTGTGATCCCCTAGGTTCCAATCTAGGTTATCCATGATCATATATTATTATGTGAATCTTTATTTTATTTTATCTTTGTTCCTTTAATAATGGTTCATACTAAGCTTATGAATTTACCAAAGCATATCCCCCGATAGATTCGTAAACAAGAGTGCAGTAAGGCCCATTGTCGTGTACCATTTCCTGTTCGAGTCTAGCTCAAAGCGGTGTTTTAGGGTTTTACCCCTATGTACATCTATGCCAGAGCCACCTCTACCTGATCGTGTCCAGACAAGGATGTATTTACTTGGAAACCCCTTACTCAATACTCACCAAAATACCAGGAAGGTTTCCTATATTTAAACTTTTCTATAGGGTTCTTCCTAAAGTTTTCATATCCTAATTTCCACAAATAACTAAACCATCATTTGATACCAACTATAGAATCATGCCTTTTTATCACATAAACTTTCATTACATTTTACAAAACTGAGGATCTTTAAGGTTTGATGTATTGGAAACCAGGAACTTAAAACATGAAAACATAAACCATTCTTCTTAAACACTTGAAAGGATTCTAATTATGTTCATCCTAGGTTACTTACTATATCTCATAACCTGGGGACATACATCAAAATAAAGGGTGAGCAGAAGTCCCAGTAAGGGAAACAAGGGGAAACATTTACATGTGAACTTGAGATACATCAACAATGTCATGAAAAAAAACCTTAAGGCATGAGAAAGAAATCATGAGGCATATCATAATAAAAATAATGTTTTTCATAACTTTATGATGTGACTACAACATTTTACAAAGACAATCATTTCTGTTTCACCAAGGTCCATCCCCAAGGTGTCAATAAAAATTAACAAGGTTATTCACCAAGGTATCAGTCTAAATGGTCATCTCTAGAGATTAAGCTAAATGGTCATCTCTAGAGATTAAGTCTTTACCCAATGCATTGAAGCGCTATCAGGGCGCACCCTTAAATTTGTCTTTATTATCATGTGATACAAATATATAATCATCAATAATTTCATAAACAACCCATATAGCATAAAATAAATGGGTTTCATTTCATAATCATAACGTTTTAAAAACTTCTTTAAAGACACAATCTTTGTGTCACTTTAAAACCGACGGAAAAGGAAGGTGGGTCTCATGTATGTAAATCCCAGAATTTAAAATAGAAAATTTTGGTATATATGTGAATACCCATATAGAAGAGATATCTTTGAGTATTCACTTAATAAAATAAAAGTACTTTAGAAAAAGAGAGAGACATTTTGAGACGGAAATGTTGCAGCATAACGACTTTGTTTCGGGGTTTTAGAAAACATTGAAAAGAGAGGGGACATGGGTCAAACATTCATAAATGACCCATAAAACAGTATAGGGACAGAATATGAAGGATATATAAACATGGTAATGAAATTTTAAATATATACCATATGAAATGAAGAACATGAAAGGAAGACAAAAATAAGATTTCTCTTATGAAAATTCGGCAGCCTAACAGCGTCACTTAAACATCAAAAAATGAATTGACGAGATAAAATAGGGTATCTCATAATATGAACATAAAATAAAATTATGATATATATAGATATCATATCCCAAAATAATAAAAAGGAACTTGAAAGACTTGACATGAAAGTAGAACTTTGAAAAATGAGAAAGGTGAACGAATCCCTTAAAAATTCGGCAGCCTAACGGCACCACTTAAAACATCAAAATACTGAATTAAAGAGATCAAATAGGATATATCATCATATGAACATAATATTTCCGTATGATAGATATAGAGATCATACCCCAACATAATAAAAAGTAACTTGAAAGACTTTACATGAAATTAGAACTTTGAAAAATGAGAAAGGTGAACGAATCCCTTAAAAATTCAGCAGCCTAACGGCGCCACTTAAAACATAAAAATACTGAATTGAAGAGATCAAATAGGGTCTCTCATAATATGAAAATAAGAGTTTAGTATGATATATATAGAGATCATACCCCAACAAAATAAAAAGGAACTTGAAAGACTTGACATGAAAGTAGAACTTTGAAAAATGAGAAAGGTGAACGAATCCCTTAAAAATTCGGCAGCCTAACGGCACCACTTAAAACTTCAAAATACTGAATTTAAGAGATAAAATAGGGTCTCTCATCATATAAAAATAAGAGTTTAGTATGATATATATAGAGATCATACCCCAAAAAAATAAAAAGGAACTTGAAATACTTGACATGAAAATAGAACTTGAGAAGGGTGAAAGAATCCCTTAAAAATTCGGCAGCCTAACAGCGCCACTTTAACATTATTAAAATGAAATGATGAGAGAAAGAGGGGGTCTCTAATAATATGAACATGAAAAATATAGTAGGTTGAATATAAAATAACATCCTCCAACATAAGAGCATGGAGCATAAAAGAAATGACATAAAAGAGATTACTTGAAAAGAAAGAGGGAGGTCGGATCCCTTACCTTAAAACGTAACTCTTAAAACTCAAAGGTTGGGACCTTGAGGGCTTGGGGGCACCTTGGAAGGAATACTTGGGATGTAATGAGACCAAATCTTCGTTTGGGGAGAGTTGGGAGTTGAATGGATGATAGGATGGCTTGGTATTTATAAGGAAAGTGAGGGGACAATGCATTAATGGCCAAGGGACACCTCATTAGTGGTTTTGGAAAAACCATGGGCTTGCCCATGGTATTTTACCATGGTATTGGCCACTTGGGACACCTAATACCTTATCTTACTATTCATAAGTCGAACATACTGATTACATACTTAATACATCATTTAATGATGTCATTAAGCACCCGTAACTTAAAAACTGTATTTTCACTATTCATCGAAAATTCAACTTTCTTAGAAAAATCCCAAAATTTCACCTTAACCAAATATCGATGCTCTGATTTCAAAAATGAACTCCATTTTATAAAAATAATTTTCAAAATATTTTTAATTTCATTTTTAAATAAATACACTATTCACCGAAAATTCATTTGTTTCAGAAAAATACCCAAAAATTACCATAACATAATATCGATACTCTGAGTTCAAAAATAAAGTCCATTTTATAAAAATAATTTTCTAAATAATTTTAATTTAATTTTTAATTAAAAAACACTATTCACCTGAAAAAACTAATACTTGACTAATAATTTATGCAACTGTTATTTAACCATTTTATTTGAATCACATTACTTAATCAAGGTGCCTAGATTATATTAATACTTTCTTTAAGTGAGATTACTAATCCATTTGGTCAAATTACTAATCCTAAGCATAAAATCACTATTCATAATTTACTATTCATCAAAAATTAAGTTGATCTTATTAGATTTAAATTTCGTACTGAACATAATTGTAGAAGACCATTTTTTGAAAATCATTACACATTTTTAATTATTTAAGGTTTACATAAACATTTTTAAAATATCATTTTTCTAAAATTCATCAAAAATATGCACACTATATTTATCCGGACATTTGAAAATTCATAAACTTCATCATAAGAAGAAATAAATTTTTTTATTTAAAACAAAGGATTACACAAGGCAGTTACAGTCTCCTTACATAGCCCCTTATCACACCAGCATAGGACCTAAGTGTAAGGTGTGCTAAGGTGAGAGAATCCGAGGGAGGCTCGACCAATATCGCACGAGTAGTAATTTCTATCAGTTTGAACTTCTCGCGAAGGTGATTCTGTTCTAGCTTCACACAATGAAGTTCATCTTGGGTTTGGTCTAGAGCAAAGCCCAATGGTGCTACCTCTTTCTTAAGCTCTGTTAGATGGGCTTCGATCGGTCCAAAACTACTAGGTGAGGCCATCAAATCTTCTTTCTATATTAATTAACCAAAATTACTTGTATTTAGAGACAAAAATCAAAATGTTTAGTTTCCAGCGGTCATATTGACCAATGGTCATATAACAGTCAAAACCCAACAGTATCATTTTAATTATAATCATGTTATCAAATGAAACAGTTTTGTTTAGTATAAAAATAAAATAACACACAAAATTAGGAAACAAGATTTATTCAAAATTTCGGGTCGTTATAATCTTCCCCCCTTAAGAAATTGCGCCCTCGCAATTTTTAAAAATTGGGTTTTGAAATTTCATTGAAAGTACCACATCGAAAAAGGATCCCGTAAAACTATTACTTTAAAAGAAAGAAAGGGAAGTACAAAGGTCACTTGAGTTAACCCACACTAGGATTCCATGTTGGAAAACATGGACATGGAGGAAAAAACAAAGGGTCACGTTCTGAGGGAGAGTGATAGAAAACATGATTAGGAGAAAGTTAACAATAAGAAAATCACAAACTTATGATGGGTTAAACGGTATTTGATTTCCCAGTAGGAAACGTTAACAGACAACGTTTTTGTGTTACGTTCCTTTTTATAGTTTTGAGTAATTCATCTACTACATAGAACAAAAACATAAGGAAATATACCTACCTTCAAGTAGAGTTTCATCCTTTAATAAGTTTCTACCAAAACTAATATTTTCTCCAAACGATGTGCATTCAAAAACACTTGGTCTCATCAAAACACAAGAATCATCTTCTTGAGAGTCACGTAATTCCAAAAAGATTAACTATCAATTTCTTCTATCTTTAAACATTATCCCAAAAATAGAAAGGGTAAGATAAAACAACTCTTCAAAAAGAAAGAATCCCATAGGAAGGGAAACTAATTTTAAATCTTCAAAATTACATGGTACTACCCAAAGTTCATCATAGACCATTCCATAAATAACTGTCCTTAAAATTCATCAAAATAAACCAAGCTAAGATTGAAACCCAAATACAAGAAGGATTTGATAACATAGTCTTCCAAAATAAACTTCACCGTTCATCTCCAAACAACATCAACCACTCTTAATATCTTATAACAAAAGTATGTAACCTAAACATATTTTCCCCAGTATAGGTTAATCATTTCCATAAGTAACCTCAATTACTATAAGTCCACCTTAAATTCATCGATTCCTCAAAATATAAGTCAACCTTTACTCCTCAAATAAAATACCGTAGTAATCTATTTACCTCGATCAAATAAGGTTCCCAAAATAGTGAACGTCTTCCAAAATAATAATCATCTTTTAATCCCCTAATAATCTCTATCATATTAATAGGGAAATCGTCACATTTCCTATCACATTGGTTGTTGGGATATGTTCTTCTATTTCCCTCCATTAACTAAGAAAAGAAAGTATAATTAGGGGGCTTAAATACTTAGCCAATAATCATGAAAAGGAAAATTTAATCATAGAAGGATAAACTTGTATAATAAAAGTATATCCTAACTTGTGATCCCCTAGGTTCCAATCTAGGTTATCCATGATCATATATTCTTATGTGAATCTTTATTTTATTTTATCTTTGTTCCTTTAATAATGGTTCATACTAAGCTTATGAATTTACCAAAGCATATCCCCCGACAGTGTCGTAACCAAGAGTGCAGCAAGGCCCATTGTTGTGTACCAGTTCCCGTTCGAGTCTAGCTCAAAGTGGTGTTTTCGGGTTTTTCCCCTATGTACATCTGTGCCAGAGCCACCTCTACCTGCTCGTATCCAGACAAGGATGTATTTACTTGGAAACCCCTTACTCAATACTTACCAAAATACCAATAAGGTTTCCTATATTTAAACTTTTCTCTAGGGTTCTTCCTAAAGTTTTCATATCCTAATTTCCACAAATAACTAAACTATCCTTTCATACCAACTATAGCATCCCGCCTTTTTATCACATAAAATTTCATTACATTTTACAAAACTGAGGATCTTTAAGGTTTAGTGTCTTGGAAACCAGGAACTTAAAACATGAAAACATAAAACATTCTTCTTAAACACTTTAAAGGCTTCTCCTTATGTTCATCATAGGTTCCTTACTACATCTCATAACCTGGGGACATACATCAAAAGAAAGGGTGAGCAGAAGGCCCAGTAAGGGAAACAAGGGGAAACATTTACATGTGGACTTGAGATACATCAACAATGTCATGAAAAAAACTTTAAGACATGAGAAAGAAATCATGAGGCATATCATAATAAAAATAACGTTTTTCATAACTTTATGATGTGGCTACAACATTTTACAAAGATAATCATTTTCGTTTCACCAAGGTCCATCCCCAAGGTGTCAATAATAATTACCAAGGTTATTCACCAAGGTATCAGTCTAAATGGTCATCTCTAGAGATTAAGTCTTTACCCAATGCATTGGAGCGTTATCAGTGTGCACACTTAAATTTTTCTTTATTATCATGTGAGAAACATATATCATCATCAATAATTTCATAAAAAATCCATATAGCATAAAAGAAATGGCTTTCATTTCATAATCATAACGTTTTAAAAACTGCTTTAAAGACACGATCTTTGTGTCACTTTAAAACCCACAGAAAAGGAAGGTGGGTCTCATGTATGTAAATCCCAGAATTTAAAATAGATAATTTTGGTATATATGTGAATACCCATATAGAAGAGAGAGCTTTGAGTATTAACTTAATAGAATAAAAGGTCTTTAGAAAAATAGAGAGATATTTTGAGACAGAAATGTTGCAGCATAACGACTTTGTTTTGGGGTTTTAGAAAACATTGAAAAGAGAGGGGACATGGTTCAAACATTAATAAATGACCCATAAAACAGTAGAGGGACAGAATATGAAGGATATATGAACATGTTAATGAAATTTTAAATATATACCATATGAAATGAAGAACATGAAAGGAAGACAAAAATAAGATTTCTCTTATGAAAATTCGGCAGCCTAATGGCGTCACTTAAACTTCAAAAAATGAATTGACGAGATCAAATAGGGTATCTCATAATATGAAAATAAAATATAAGTATGATATATATAGAGATCATATCCCAAAATAATAAAAAGGAACTTGAAAGACTTGACATGAAAGTAGAACTTTGAAAAATGAGAAAGGTGAACGAATACCTTAAAAATTTGGCAGCCTAATGGCGCCACTTAAAACATCAAAATACTGAATTGAAGAGATCAAATAGGGTCTCTCATCATATGAACATAATATTTCATTATTATATATATAGAGATCATACCCCAACATAATAAAAAGTAACTTGAAAGACTTGACATGAAAGTAGAACTTTGAAAAATGAGAAAGGTGAACGAATCCCTTAAAAATTTGGCAGCCTAACGGCGCCACTTAAAACTTCAAAATACTGAATTGAAGAGATAAAATATGGTCTCTCATCATATGAACATAAGAGTTCAGTATGATAGATATAGATATCATACCCCAAAAAAATAAAAAGTAACTTGAAAAACTTGACATGAAAGTAGAACTTTGAAAAATGAGAATGGTGAACGAATCCCTTAAAAATTCAGCAGCCTAACGGCGCCACTTAAAACTTCAAAATACTGAATTGAAGAGATAAAATAGGGTCTCTAATCATATGAAAATAAGAGTTCAGTATGATAGATATAGAGATCATAACCCAACAAAATAAAAAGGAACTTGAAATACTTGACATGAAAATAGAACTTGAGAAGGGTGAAAGAATCCCTTAAAAATTCAGCAGCCTAACAGCGCCACTTTAACATTCTTAAAATGAAATGATGAGAGCAAGAGGGGGTATCTCATCATATGGACATGAAAAAGACATTAGGTTGAATATAAAAGAACATCCTCCAACATAAGAGCTTGGAGCATAAAAGAAATGACATAAAAGAGATTACTTGAAAAGAAAGAGGGAGGTCAGATCCCTTACCTTAAAACGTAACTCTTAAAACTCAAAGGTTGGGACCTTGAGGGATTGGGGGAACCTTGGAAGGACTTATTAGGATGTAATGAGACCAGAGTTTCGTTGAGGGAGAGTTGGGAGTCGAATGGATGAGAGGATGGCTTGGTATTTATAGGGAAAGTGAGGGGACAAGGGATTAATGGCCAAGGGACACCTCATTAGTGGTTTTGGAAAAACCATGGGCTTTCCCATGGTATTTGCCCATGGTATTGGCCACTTGGGAAACCTAATACCTTATATTACTATTCATAAGTCGAACATACTGATTACATACTTAATACATCATTTAATGATGTCATTAAACACCCATAACTTAAAAACTGTATTTTCACTATTAATCGAAAATTCAACTTTCTTAGAAAAATCCCAAAATTTCACCTTAACCAAATATCGATGCTCTAATTTAAAAAATGAACTCCATTTTATAAAAATAATTTTTTAAATATTTTTAATTTAATTTTTAAATAAATACACTATTCACTGAAAATTCATTTGTTTCAGAAAAATACCCAAAAATTACCATAACATAATATCGATGCTCTGAGTTCAAAAATAAATTCCATTTTATAAAAATAATTTTCTAAATATTTTTAATTTAATTTTTAATTAAAAAACACTATTCACCTGAAAAAACTAATACTTGACTAATAATTTATGAAACCGTTATTTAACCATTTTATTTGAATCACATAACTTAATCAAGGTGCCTAGATTATATTAATACTTTCTTTAAGTGAGATTACTAATCCATTTGGTCACATTACTAATCCTAAGCATAAAATCACTATTCATAATTTACTATTCATAAAAAATTAAGTTGATCTTATTAGATTCTAAATTTTGTACTGAACATAATTGTAGAAGACCATTTTTTGAAAATCATTACACATTTTTAATTATTTAAGGTTTACATAAACATTTTTAAAATATCATTTCTCTAAAATTCATTAAAAATATGCATACTATATTTATCCGGACATTTGAAAATTCATAAACTTCATCATAAGAAGAAATAATTTTTTTTATTTAAAACAAAGGATTACACAATGCAGTTACGGTCTCCTTACATAGCCCCTTATCACACCAGCATAGGACCTAAGTGTAAGGTGTGATAAGGTGAGAGAATCTGAGGGAGCCTCGGCCAACATCGCACGAGTAGTAATTTCTATCAGTTTTAACTTCTCGCGAAGGCGATTCTGTTCTAGCTTCACACGATGAAGTTCAACTTGGGTTTGGTCCAGAGCAAAGCCCAGGGGTGCTACCTCTTTCCTAAGTTCTGTTAGATGGGCTTTGATCGGTCCAAGACTACTGGGTGAGTCCATCAAATCTTCTTTCTATATTAATTAACCAAGATTACTTGTATTTAGAGACAAAAATTGAAACGTTTAGTTTCTAGTGGTTATATTGACCAATGGTCATATAACAGTCAAAATCCAACAGTATCATTTTAATTATACTCATGTTATCAAATGAAACCATTTTGTTTAGTATAAAAATAAAATAACACACAAAATTAGGAAACAAGATTTATTCAAAATTTCTGGTCGTTACAATCTTCCCCCCTTAAGAAATTGCCCCCTCGCAATTTTTAAAAATTGGGTTTTGAAATTTCATTGAAATTCCCACAACGGAAAAGGATCCAATAAAACTATTACTATAAAAGAAAGAAAGGGAAGTTCAAAGGTCACTCGAGTTAACCCACACTAGGATTCCATGTTGGAAAACATGGACATGGAGGAAAAAACAAAGGGTCACGTTCTGAGGGAGAGTGATAGAAAACATGATTAGAAGAAAGTTAACAACAAGAAAATCACAAACTTATGATGGGTTAAACGGTATTTGATTTCCCAGTAGGAAACGTTAACAAAAAACGTTTTTGTGTTACATTACTTTTCATAGTTTTGAGGAATTAATTTACTACATAGAACAAAAACATAAAGAAATATACCTACCTTCAAGTAGAGTTTCATCCTTTAATAAGTTTCTACCAAAACTAATATTTTATCCAAACGATGTGCATTCAAAAACACTTGGTCTCATTAAAACACAAGAATAATCTTCTTGAGATTCACATAATTCAAAAAAGATTAACTATCAATTTATTCTATCTTTAAACATTATCCCAAAAACAGAAAGGGTAAGATAAAACAACTCTTCAAAAATAAAGAATCCCATAGGAAGGGAAACTAATTTTAAATCTTCAAAGTTACATGGTACTACCCAAAGTTCATCATAGACCATTCAATACATAACTGTCCTTAAAATTCCTCAAAATAAACCAAACTAAGATTGAAACCCAAATACAAGAAGGATTTGATAACATAGTCTTCCAAAATAAACATCATCATTCATCTCCAAACAACATAAACCACTCCTAAAATCTTATAACAAAAGTAGCTAACCTAAACATATTTTCCCCAAGATAGGTTAATAATTTCCATTAGTAAACTCAATTACTATAATTCCACCTTAAATTCATCGATTCCTCAAAATATAAGTCAACCTTTACTCCTCAAATAAAATACCGTAGTAATCTATTTACCTCGATCAAATAGGGTTCCCAAAATAGTGGACGTCTTCCAAAATAATAATAATCTTTTAATCCCCTAATAATATCTATCATATTAATAGGGAAATCGTCACATTTCCTATCACATTGGTTTTTGGGACATGTTCTTCTATTTCCCTCCATTAACTAAGAAAAGAAAGTATAATTAGGGGGCTTAAATACTTAGGCAATAATCATGAAAAGGAAACTTTAATCATAGAAGGATAAACTTGTAAAAGAAAAGTATATCCTAACTTGTGATCCCCTAGGTTCCAATCTAGGTTATCCATGATCATATATTCTTATGTGAATCTTTATTTTATTTTATCTTTGTTCCTTTAATAATGGTTCATACTAAGCTTATGAATTTACCAAAGCATATCCCCCGGGAGTGTCATAACCAAGAGTGCAGCAAGGACCGTTGTCGTGTACCAGTTCCCGTTCGAGTCTAGCTCAAAGGGGTGTTTTTGGGCTTTACCCCTATGTACATCTGTGCCAGAGCCACCTCTACCAGCTTGTATCCAGACAAGGATGTATTTACTTGGAAACCCCTTACTCAATACTCACCAAAATACCAGGAAGGTTTCCTATATTTAAACTTTTCTATAGGGTTCTTCATAAAGTTTTCATATCCTAATTTCCACAAATAACTAAACCATCCTTTGATACCAACTATAGAATCCCGCCTTTTTATCACATAAACTTTCATTACATTTTACAAAACTGAGGATCTTTAAGGTTTAGTGTCTTGGAAACCAGGAATTTAAAACATGAAAACATAAAACATTCATCTTAAACACTTGAAAGACTTCTCCTAATGTTCATCCTAGGTTCCTTACTAAATCTCATAACCTGGGGACATACATCAAAAGAAAGGGTGAGCAGAAGGCCCAATATGGGAAACAAGGGGAAACATTTACATGTGAACTTGAGATACATCAATAATGTCATGAAAAAAAACTTTAAGGCATGATAAAGAAATCATGAGGCATATCATAATAAAAATAACGTTTTTCATAAATTTATGATGTGGCTACAACATTTTACAAAGACAATCATTTCCGTTTCACCAAGGTCCATCCCCAAGGTGTCAATAAAAATTACCAAGGTTATTTACCAAGGTATCAGTCTAAATGGTCATCTCTTGAGATTAAGTCTTTACCCAATGCATTGGAGCGCTATCAGGGTGCACCCTTAAATTTGTCTTTATTATCATGTGAGACACATATATAATCATCAATAATTTCATAAACAAACCATATAGCATAAAAGAAATGGGTTTCATTTCATAATCATAACGTTTTAAAAACTGCTTTAAAGACATAATCTTTGTGTCACTTTAAAACCCACAGAAAAGGAAGGTGGGTCTCATGTATGTAAATCCTAGAATTTAAAATAGAACATTTTGGTATATATGTGAATACCCATATAGAATAGAGATATTTGAGTATTCAATTAATAAAATAAAAGGACTTTAGAAAAAGAGAGAGACATTTTGAGACGGAAATGTTGCAACATAACGACTTTGTTTCGGGGTTTTAGAAAACATTGAAAAGAGATGGGACATGGGTCAAACATTCATAAATGACCCATAAAACAGTATAGGGACATAATATGAAGGATATATGAACATGGTAATGAAATTTTAAATATATACCATATGAAATGAAGAACATGAAAGGAAGAGAAAAATAAGATTTCTCTTATGAAAATTCGGTAGCCTAACGGCGTCACTTAAACTTCAAAAAACGAATTGACGAGATCAAATAGGGTATCTCATCATATGAACATAAAATATCAGTATGATATATATAGAGATAATATCCCAATATAATAAAAAGTAACTTGAAAGACTTTAGATGAAAGTAGAACTTTGAAAAATGAGAAAGGTGAACGAATCCCTTAAAAATTCGGCAGCCTAACGGCGCCACTTAAAACATCAAAATACTGAATTGAAGAGATAAAATAGGTTCTCTCATCATATGAACATAAGATTTAAGTATGATAGATATAGATATCATACCCAAACATAATAAAAAGTAACTTGAAATACTTGACATAAAAGTAGAACTTTGAAAAATGAGAAAGGTGAACGAATCCCTTAAAAATTCAGCAGCCTAAAGGCGCCACTTAAAACTTCAAAATACTGAATTGAAGAGATCAAATAGGGTCTCTCATACTATGAACATAAGATTTCAGTATGATATATATAGATATCATACCCCAACAAAATAAAAAGGAATTTAGAAGACTTGACATGAAAGTATAACTTTGAAAAATGAGAAAGTTGAACGAATCCCTTAAAAATTCGGCAGCCTAACGGCGCCACTTAAAACATAAAAATACTGAATTGAAGAGATAAAATAAGGTCTCTCATCATATGAAAATAATATTTCAGTATTATTGATATATAGATCATACCCCAACAAAATAAAAAGGAACTTGAAATACTTGACATGAAAATAGAACTTGAGAAGGGTGAAAGAATCCCTTAAAAATTCGGCAGCCTAACGACGCCACTTTAACATTCTTAAAATGAAATGATGAGAGAAAGAGGGGGTCTCTCATCATATGAAAATTAAAAAGACAGTAGGTTGAATATAAAATAATATCCTCCAACATAAGATCATGGAGCATAAAAGAAATGACATAAAAGAGATTACTTGAAAAGAAAGAGGGAGGTCGGATCCCTTACCTTAAAACGTAACTCTTAAAACTCAAAGGTTGGGACCTTGAGGGCTTGGGGAACCTTGGAAGGACTCATTGGGAGGTAATGAGACCAGAGCTTCATTGGGGGAGAGTTGGGAGTCGAATGGATGAGAGGATGGCTTGGTATTTATAGGGAAAGTGAGGGGACAAGGCATTAATGGCCAAGGGACACCTCATTAGTGGTTTTGGAAAAACCATGGGCTTGCCCATGGTATTTGCCCATGGTATTGGAAACTTGGGAAAACTCATAACTTATCTTACTATTAATAAGTCTACCATACTGATTACATACTTAATACATCATTTAATGATGTCATTAAACACCCATAACTTAAAAACTGTATTTTCACTATTCATAAAAAATTCAACTTTCTTAGAAAAATCCCAAAATTTCACCTTAACCAAATATCGATGCTCTAATTTAAAAAATGAACTCCATTTTATAAAAATAATTTTCTAAATATTTTTAATTTAATTTTTAAATAAATACACTATTCACCGAAAATTCATTTGTTTCAGAAAAATACCCAAAAATTACCATAATATAATATCGATGCTCTGAGTTCAAAAATAAAGTCCATTTTATAAAAATAATTTTCTAAATAATTTTAATTTAATTTTTAATTAAAAAACACTATTCACCTGAAAAAACTAATACTTGACTAATAATTTATAAAACCCTTATTTAACCATTTTATTTGAATCACATTACTTAATAAAGGTGCCTAGATTATATTAATACTTTCTTTAAGTGAGATTACTAATCCATTTGGTCACATTACTAATCCTAAGCATAAAATCACTATTCATAATTTACTATTCATCAAAAATTAAGTTTATCTTATTAGATTCTAAATTTCGTACTGAACATAATTGTAGAAGACCATTTTTTGAAAATCATTACACATTTTTACTTATTTAAGGTTTACATAAACATTTTTAAAATATCATTTCTCTAAAATTCATCAAAAATATGTATACTATATTTATCCGGACATTTGAAAATTCATAAACTTCATCATAAGAAGAAATAATTTTTTTTATTTAAAACAAAGGATTACACAAGGCAGTTACGGTCTCTTTACATAGCCCATTATCACACCAGCATAGGACCTAAGTGTAAGGTGTGCTAAGGTGAGAGAATCCAAGGGAGTCTCGACCAACATCGCACGAGTAGTAATTTCTATCAGTTTGAACTTCTCGTGAAGGTGATTCCGTTCTAGCTTCACACGATGAAGTTCAGCTTGGGTTTTGTCCAGAGCAAATCCTAGTGGTTCTACCTCTTTCCTAAGTTCTGTTAGATGGGCTTCGATCGGTCCAAGACTACTGGGTGAGGCCATCAAATCTTCTTTCTATATTAATTAACCAAGATTACTTGTAGTTAGAGACAAAAATCGAAAAGTTTAGTTTCCAGCGGTCATATTGACCAATGGTCATATAACAGTCAAAACCCAACAGTATCATTTTATTTATACTCATGTTATCAAATGAAACAGTTTTGTTTAGTATAAAAATAAAATAACACACAAAATTAGGAAACAAGATTTATTCAAAATTTCGGGTCGTTACAGTTCATTCGACAACTGCTCATCTCTGGTGAACGTTGCCCAGAGGAAAAATGTTGGATCCCTCTAGTAATTATACACATACTCCATAAGTCCATGAGAATATCGATTGTCGATATCCAGGTGAAGGCATGGTAATCTAATGATGCCTTCGAAATCCCTACGATCTCTACTATATCGATCCTTAGATCAATATAGGGTAACTCGGATTGGTTTCTTGGATTGAAAAATTCTCTCATTGGGATGAGGGATAAATGTGAGAGGGGATCTCAAATTCATATGATGAATAGTACCATGAATGAGAGACTCATACTCCTTATATGTAGAGTTAGAAAATAATTGAAAAAGGATCCCCAAACCCCATATATGTTTTACCAAATAAATGATACATAAATAATGTGTTATGAATAACTAACTATTTAATAAACATCATTTATATTTTTATCACTTATAATATAAAAAATGTATTACTTGATAAAATCAATCCATTAACTTGAATCTTCATTCCCACAAATATTAAATGATCCTTGAATATTAAAATAATATTCATTCATTAAATATTTTCTCATGTATTCTCTTATTATCTTGAAAATAATTTTAATAAATACATTCAATACCAATTATTATAAATTTGAAAAAATGAATTTATTTATTATATGGTGATCATTGAAACTCGGACATCACCCAGACCATATGGTGGGATCCACCATGTACTACACTCATATTTATAAGAATAAAACAGACTTTTGAGTACGATTAGTGTGTGAACCTCTAACCCTTATCTAGATAGAAATAATACTATTCAAAGATAAGATGTGGAGTCTAGAAACCCATTAAGTTCCCTAAGGAGATAAGGAATAGGCATATCAAATACAACCTCCTACAAACACACACTAAGTAATATAATCTTTTTATCTCATAATATCTCATAAAGAAATATGTACACTTTATGTCAAAATTATTTCTTGCTGTGTTTTAGGAGGATGAAAACTACCAGCGATGAGCCCTAGTTGATGACTGATGATGAATTTAACCCTTTCCTCATGGTGGGAGGGGGGGGGGGGATGTTTTGGCTCCACCACCTCCGGTGTCGCGGGAATCGTTTGAACCCTTTTCAAACCCTAGTTATCTCCTGGACTTCCCGTCAATTTCTATAAGCCCGAAAGTTCTAGATCTTCATCTTGGGGACCCTCAGCTCTCGATTACATTATCAGAATTCTTTGTAGCCCCGAGCTTCCTAGATTTGACCTTGATTACTCTCCTTATTCATCGAAGGCCTTCAGTTGATGAGTTCGATCGCTTCATGTTCATTAACTGGGATCTAAAATACTACACGGTTGTAGGGATGATTGATAATCATCACCTAATGAAACAATTTGCTTCGGAGGAAGACTTAATTTGTTCATGGTCCAGAGCTCCTTGCAGATGCAACAGATGAAAATTTTTCCTTCTCCGATGGTCGTTTGACCTTTGTATGAATCAGGATCCTCCTTCAGTAGCGACCTGGGTATGCCTTCCTCATATTCCTTTGACTTTTCAAAATCCATAAATAATTCGTATGTTAGGGAACTTGGTTGGTCAATTTCTCTGTTATGATGCTTGTACATCCTTTCTGAGTCACCCGGTTAATCCATGTTTTTGTGTCGAGGTAGATGCTTCGAAGCCACTGGTTGATTGGATTTGGATTACAATTAGCGAGGAGTTCCTATGGAGGAAAGTTGTTGTTTTTTAAGATTGGGTTGATTACTAATAGATATTTTGTCACTTGGGTCATATGGCTGGTCACTGTCTTTGTGGATCCAGGAATAGAAGGTTGGCTACTTTGATGAAGAGGCCTGGTAGGGTATCTGGTCAGGGACATATGTGTGTTGATGCTGATAGGCATGGCACTACTGATGGATTGGGTGGTTCATCTTTGGGAAGGTAGGCGCAGACATCCTCTAACCCATCTGTTACTACGATGTTTGACTTGTTGAAGCAAGATCTTCTCCTGATTACTGGTGTGAATCATATTTATATGGATGAAGCTGGTCCTGATAATGGAATTGGAGGCAGTTTGGGAGTGCCTCGTCCTTCAGGGGATGCAATGCATCATGGGAAAAATCGATTCGATCAGTGTGTTGTAGGTAGGGAAGACAGTGGGCTGATCAAAGCTGGTGATGCTGGGAAAAAAGAGGGAGAGCTGGAATTGAGCTCAATCTGTGATGGGCAAACTCATGATGTAATTCCTCTTTGTTCGGCTGTTAAGGAGACTCATTTGCAGCCAAATTCTGATGGTGGTTTGCCGATCAAAATTGATACTTGTAACCGATTTTAGGAATTGAATCATGATGAGATGAAGGGGAGTTCTCAAATGAATAAAGGAAACAACATATAGCTTGTTATAGAGGATGCATTGAGGAAGTAGGTGGATGTTGGTCATGATTTTGTGGATCCTCCACAGTGTTTGGATATAATTGACCCTAATAGATGATATGAGATGGACCAGACTATGATTGATACTTGCCAAGCTGTGCTCATCACTGGAAATGAGGAACCTCTACCAGCTAAAAGAAGACTGAGGAAGGATTATTTTGATCTACCAAAGCCGGCGCTAACTAGGTCCTCTACCAAGAAATCCTCTAGGGAGTTGATATCATTAGAGAAACTGAATCTTAGAAGGAAGTATGCTAAGGTCTTGAAGCACTATGAAAGCTCAGAATGAGAATCAGATACCGCAGATGAAGTCATCTATCATGGGTGTGGTTATGAGTATGAATTTTATGACATGTAACTGGTTTTTCTAGTTTGTTGTGCTTGTTTACTATACTTTTCCTTTCTTAATAAATGGTCAGAAGCTTTGCCTCTAACTGAGCTTTTCTGGTATTTATTTCTTTATTTTATATTGACCAAACTAGATAGGCCTACCTTATTTTACCACGGACATGGATTTAGTTAAGGTAATACCATCCTATTTTACTATTCTTGAGATTTACTTCCTTTCATAAGTTTTTTTTCTTGATTATTCAATCAATTCCACACCACCATGGAACACCCAACACATGTTACCTCACTATGATATAAATTTCATGTTTTTCATATTGCATCAAATTGTGTAATAAAATAGTATACATTGATATTAATATCAAGTTAGGATACTATTACACATGTTTGTAGATGGGAACTACCAATGAAACCTAAAACATGTGGTGTTTCAATTGGCGGGCCAGTCCTCATGATATCATCAACTCGAGATCACCAAGTTCAAATGTCATGAGAAGAAGTCTCAAAGCTTACGTGTCCCCAACACTTGATGGTCACACATCATCCATATCCTATCAACATGATGTATATATACCATAAGAAATAAGTTTCAGATAAATGTCATGGTATCTCTTGGTGCACGCTTACGCGTCATTGGTAACAGACAACAAACTAAAATTTATAACCTACTTACTACTTAGGACAATGTCAAGGAAGGGTCGAACCACATGGAGGCATTATGTTGTGTTTGGAAATCTAAAAAAAATAAACTAAACAAAAACACACACAAGAACAAGCTAACACAGTTGGTGGTGGTGAAGTGGAGAGAGTGAGAATTGGTGTGTGAGGAAATGAGGGTAATCTAGTGAGTGCAAAGGGAGTAGAAAGAGTAGCAAGAGAAATTGCGGTGTAAACAACCAATAGATGAGTAGGGGGGAAAGTCCACTAGCCGATTTGATATTTCTTAGCATTGTTCATGCACTGAGATTTAAGGAATATGGATCTGAATTTAAGTACTAGACAGATTTATCATTTGGTCTGTTTGGGATGAAATAACTATTACAGTTCTTCAACTGTAACAGTCATTTTATCCGATAGTGATGAAGGTCAGATATCACTAGGCTCAACTTGTCAGTTGAGTTTAGTGTCTCTCTCTCATTCGAGCATAACTCACTTGTCAGTGAGTTCCTCAAATTGAAATAGTTTTCATTAAGGTGAAAAAAAGATCGATTTTCACTCGATCTTGTTGTTTTGAAAATAAACTCGTCTGTAAACAATGAGAGAGACAATCCAATAAAATGTTGCGGTGCATGAATAAGACTAAACAAATAAAATCAACCATCTTATTCCCCCCAAAGGAATTTAGATGGACATAGTGGTTGGTTTTAATGCAACAATAGGGTAAGAAATAATGAAGTTCATGTTAAATTGAGTTGTAGAAAAATAGAGCACAAGGAAAAGAAATTTTTTTGTCTCCCTATTTGATCTCCTGAAGTTCTAAATTCCTGCTACTTAATGGTGGATGCGATGCTGGAATGCGCTCAATGTCCTTCCCTAGGAATCGAGGTGTGAAATTCTCTGACTTGGTACTCCAATATGCTTGCAAGGAAAATGTTGTATGTTACTCTTGCTCTGCTCCCCCAGTCTCAATCAAAACCCCGCTGCCTATCTCTAGTTCCATCTTGTCCCGAATGATTTTTTTCAATGCTCCCACTCCACTGGATAGATCAATGCCTCTCCCACCTTCTGCACATTCATCACCTAGTCTAAGTCTCTGGAATCTCCCCTGAGAAGTTTCCTGGCCTCCACGTGTAGTTTTCACTGTGTTGCTTCTCCCGCGCTGGTCACTGGAGCAGTTTCTCCTAACTGAATGAAATGATGCGCACGACAAACCTCCCACCCTCTGCAAAAAATGCACGTGATTCAGATCCAAAAGAAATGAAAATATCTAAATATATTCTATATATTTATAACACTAAAATAAGAATACCAATATCTAATATTATTATTAAAATAATAACTATTAATAACATATAAGAAATTAATATTATATATATAAACTTATATACTTTTATTAATATACCTATTACTATTATTATATTGTATATGATATATATATATTATAATATATTATGTTATATTATATGTTACAATAAAATATAATAAAAAAACTAAAATAAAAGAATAAAGAAAACACAAAGAAGGGGGGGGGGGGGGTCTTCGTGCGGTGTGGATAGAGGAGTGCGGTAGGGGAGGAGAAGTGCCAACAACAATGGTTGTTCTGCGGGTTTGGTTTGTGCGGCGTAGGAGTGTCAGGGTCGAGATGGCATAAGGATAGCTGAGGCGAGGTCACAGGGTTTGGGTGGAGCAGGGCTTGTAGATAGAAGTGGTGGCTCGGATGGCACAACGACAAGGTTCTAGGTTCACGGCTAGAAGGTGGAGGATGAGGGGGAGGGTTGTGACAACTATGCAGGCTTCAGGTGGCTCGCCAGCGAGCAGGGGATTCGCTATGAGGGGGAACTGAGGCTGGAAGGAGGGAGCGACAAGTTGCAGTATTGATATTTTAGGGTTTAGGATGAAGTGGTGTGGCGGAAGAACAAGGGGCGGCGATGGTTCAGGGAAAAGTGTGGTTTTTGCGCACATATTTGTGTAATGGAAGTCTGACGATTCAATGGTGAGCGAGTAAAGAAAGTTGCGGAGGCGTGAGCTTCAGATATGGAAAGGGCAGATCAGCATCGGGTTTTTGTGCTGGTTCAGATCGATTGAGGTATTTCAAATCTGGTATGAATTTTGGTGAATTTAGATTCCAAGGTTTCCTTTGATCTGCTTGTTTGTGAGAAAAAAAGGGCATGAGTGTGTTTTTGTCTCAATTTACGCCACTATGAATGCTTCATGTTGCTGCTGCTTTGATGCACTACTGTGTGTAAATTGCTGTGCTGCTGGTGTGTTGATGCGGTGGGAAGAAGATACAGCGATGCATGGGTGGAGGCAAGGAAGTGGAGGCACTGTGAAAATGATGGGGAGACTGTGTCATGGTGAGTGGAGCGGTGGCAAGGGCAGAATGGGGGATACAATGGGTAGAGAGAAATAGTGAGACAATGATTGAGGCACCATGAGTGCTGCTCATGGTGAGATAGTTGAAGCGGACACGGTGACACCGTGAGGGGAAAAGTGGAACCATAAGTGTGTCTCACGGTCTCACCGTGACCGTGAGTGTGGGACAGTAAGGTAATATGGTGGCATCGTGACCGTGAAGAAACCGCGGTGCACAACAACACCTGCAAAACAAACAACAAATTAAATAAATAAATAATTTAATAAAACTAAAATTAGATTAATCAATTAATAAATTAAATTAAATATAATTGAATTGAAAAATAAATAAATAAAACAAAGTTAAATAATAAAATTAATAATGCTTTATTTAAAAGAATGAATTTATTTGGGTTTAATAATTTAAAACACAATAAAATAATACTGTTACTTTCTTAGATTGATTAACCAATTAATTAAATAATTAATTAAAATAAAAAATAAAAATATTAATTGAATAAGATTAAATTGTTAAAACTAATTAAATTATTAAAATGCTAAAAACTAAAATGAGTTATTTATTTACAATTTAAAGAATAAAAAATTAATTAATTAAATTAATAAATTAACAAACTAACTAGAATGAAAAATTTGTAAAAATAAATAAATAAATAAATAAAAGTAAAATCCAGAGGACTAAAAAGGGTGTGAAAACACTGCCACATCAAAATCCCCCACACTTAGAACTTTGTTTGTCCTCAAACAAATACATGCCTTTAACTTTAAAATAGAAAGATGATTAGTGAGCCTCAGCTCAAAAAGGTGCATGATTAAACTTTAATATCCAGAGGAGCAGGACCAAACAATGAGTCAGGATTTTCAAAGGTGTTCAAAAATGATGTCCTGTCTAGCTTCAAAAACTCACTAGAAGTCAATAGCCTCACAAATTCATACACTTTCAAGAATGTCATGCCTCATATGTCTATTCATTAATTGTCCTACTTCACCTTCCAATTCAAATTCTAATTCAAGGAGTGATAAAAGTTTAGATGAAGTGGAATTCAAAACTTAACCAAGGGCCCCTTCCATTCTCACCTTCCCCTAAGTTCCAAAAATTAAAGTCTATTAAATTGATCACTTTATTAACTCAACTCAAATGAATATTAACCAAGTAAAATTCTCCCTTCTTCATCTGGGTTCAAAATTCTCCTCACCTTAAGGAGTTCATTTTTGACATGGGAACTTTATTTTAATATTTCCCAGCCATATTCCATGTGCAGAGCACTGTGCATAGCACTTATTAAGATTGAAATTGGCTTTATTTATTCACAAAAATGCACCCAGTGCACCTTGTCTCAGATACTCACCGTGGGATCCCATTTTCCCATTTTACTCCAGTTAGAAAGGACTTAATTAATAAACAATTGAGTTGACTTCCTAAAGTGATTGAATATTATTTAATTTTCAATAAGTGTGAGTCCCATGGGTTCCAGTGAGAACTTCTAGTTACTACAAGTCATGATCATCATCCCAAAAATACCTATCCTGTCACACTCTCATCCCTAGTTGCTAAACAGAAAGGTTCATAGAGACCGTGCACAATTACACTCAACAATCACTCATGCTTGACCATTTATGACTAAGTGCCACTCTCAACACCCGGCACACACTTATCCACTAAACAGGACATAATTGAAGTACCACTGAACCTCCAATGACCATAAAGTGATGAAAGAATTTGAAAAATTTTGAAGGAATTTTGAACCATTTTTTTTAAAAAAAATTTGACCAATTTTTTAAACAGCCACAAACTCAGGTTCAAGAAGGGGGAATTAAACATGACACTAGAATGACCCCTCTCCCCCACACTTAAAACCCAACATTTTCCCCAATGTTGTATTCTAAGGTGGAAGACATATTATGTTAAAAAAGTGGACATTTCAGCTTAAAAAGGATATGGAGGGGGTATCAATGAAGTACAAAAATTTTCTATGCCACAAAAAAAGTGAAAGAAAATAAAAACAAAAACAAAAGAACCCAACCCCACCAAATTCACTAACAAAAAGATTAGTTTTATTCCTAAAATATTCATGCTTTTAATGTTTAAAGAGTAGACAAAGGATTTAATCAATTTACTTCAGATAGTATCATGATTAACAGTGATGCGAAACATCAACATAATGAAATTGAAAGCAGTGGGTGCAAGCATGTTTTAGAAAATCAGCTCAAAATACATTTTAAACTCTCTAGATACTAGAAGATAAACACCCATGAAAGAAAACACAGTAATTTCTCACATATTATGGGGAAGTCCCCCACACTTTGTTCACAGTGAAGATTAAGCAATTTATTGAAAGTGAAAGAGGGCAGAACAACACTTCTCTGAATTATTGAACCTTTAACAGTGGCTTCCATCAACAGATTCTCTTTAGCATCACTGGGTTGGTACTCCTCTTCATTAACCTATAGGTTTAAATAAGTAAATAAGATTTCAGACTTTAAAGTTTATGATAAGTAACCCAAGAGAGTGAGTAGAGAGAAATGTTATCCATATGATGTAGTGGATTTCTCCCTTGGGGTTTCTTGGCCAAGTTTATGGCAGCAACAAATCTCTCTAAAACAACAACAGATCATGAATCACCATCAAGAAATTGAACTGGAGAACAAGCAACAGGGGTTAAATTTATTAACAAACAAAAATAAAAGGGAAACAACTAAGGAACCATGGGTTATTTCCCATGAAACACTGAGTTTATAGTCCTTAGTTAGACCTGAATCAGTTCATTCTTCCAACATAGAGATGGCATCCAAGCCCTTTGGCTGCCCTTTAAGAAAGTGCTTTATTCTTTGACCAGTGACTATGAAAGGTAGATTCTTTTCTCCAACTAGCTCAACAGCTCCATTAACCAAAACTCTAAGAATGGTAAAGGGTCCTGACCATTTGGACTTCAACTTTCCTAGAAACAGCTTCAATCTAGAATAAAAAAGTAGGAACCTCTCACCAACCTTAAAATTCCTATTTTGAATGATTGAGTCATGAAAATACTTTGTTCTTTCTTTGTAAATTTCAGCATTGTCATAGGAATCTCTTCGAACCTTCTCCAGCTCACTCAGCTCTAACAATATCCTCTCTATAGTAGACTTAAAATCAAAGTTAAGAGCCTTCACTAACAAATAAGATCTTTGTTATAACTCAATAGGTAGATGAAATGTTTTCCCAAAGAGTAGCCTATATGGTGACATCCCTATAGGAGTCTTATAAGCAGTTCTGTAGGCCCAAAGGGCCCCATCCAACTTCCTTGACCAGTCTTTCCTAGAGCTAGACACTGTTTTCTCTAAAATCTGTTTGAGCTCTCTATTTGAAACTTCTACTTTCCCACTAGACTGTGGGTGGTAAGTAGTGCCTGTCCTATGTGATCACCCATACTTCTCCATCAAACCTTTGAACTTATAATTCTTGAAGTGAGTTCCATTATCAGTGATGAATGCTCGAGGCACACCAAATCTGGAAAAGATATTTTTCTTGATGAATTTCACAACACTAGCAGCTAAATTGTTGGGCAGAGCTACTGCCTCTACCCACTTGGACACATAGTCCACAACAACAAAAATGTACTCATTCCCATAAGAGGATGGGAATGGTCCCATGAAGTCCAAGCCCCACACATCAAATATTTTGACCTCCAGAATACCTTTTTGGGGTAGTTCCTGTCTTCTTCCAACATTACCCAACATTTGACATTTCTCGCAGCCAATAACCAGACTCCTAGCATCTTTAAACAGTGTTGGATAGTAGAAACCAGCCTGTAGGACCTTTTGAGCAGCCCGTTCTCCTCTATGATGGCCACCCTAAGGTGATGAATGGAAACTCTCAAGAATGGAAAAAATCTCATCCTCAACCACACATATTCTTAGAATCCCATCAGCACACCTCCTAAAGAGAATAAGGTCATCCCAAAAATAATATTTCAGTTCAGATATAAACCTCTTCCTCTGGTTGTGTGAGAGATCCTTGGGCATGACTTCAGCTGCCAGAAAGTTGGCATAGTCTGCAAACCAAGCAGACTGCTACACAGAGGAAGCAAACAATTGTTCATCAGGGAAAGAAGTGTTGATCTCTTTTGGTTCCTTACTTGGGGAATTGGGAAATCAGAACAAGTGATCTGCAACTACATTATCATCCCATTTCTTATCCTTAATCACTAAATCAAACACCTATAACTGCAAGGTCCACCTCATGAGTCTGGGCTTTGAGTCCTTTTTATCCAGAAAATACTTAAGGGCTGAATAATCTGTGAAATCTATGATCCTTGATCCTATAAAATACTGCCTGAACTTTTCCAAAGAAAACATCACAGCAGCCAACTCCTTTTCAGTGGTAGAGTAATTTTTATGGGCATCGTTCAACAACTTGCTTGCATAATAAATAACATGTAATTTCCTATCCTTCCTTTGTCTTAACATAGATCCTACTGCAAAGTCACTAGAATCACACATAACCTCAAAGGGAAGCTTCCAGTTAGGAGCCGTGATTACATGTGAAGTATTTAACTTCTCCTTGAGCAGATTAAAGGCCTCTAGACATGTCTCATCGAAGACAAAGGGTGTGTCCTTAACCAGCAGGGAGCACATGGGTCTAGTGATCTTAGAAAAGTCCTTAATGATCCTCTTGTAGAACCCAGCATGACCCAAAAAACTTCTAATTCCTTTGACATTTTCAGGTGGGGGTAACTTTTGTATGACCTCAATTTTAGCATTATCGACCTCTAGCCCCTTATTATAAACTTTGTGTCCCAAAACTATGCCTTCAGTGGCCATGAACTGACACTTTTCCCAGTTTAAGACTAAGTTGGCCTCTTGGAACCTTTCTAACACTAGTTCCAGGTTTTTCAAACAGTTCTCAAAGTTATCTCACATAACAGAAAAATCATCCATGAACACTTCAATTATCCTTTCAATCGTGTTTGAAAAAATTTCCATCATGCACGTTTGAAAAGTGACAGGAGCACCACACAAGACAAAGGGCATCCACCAGTAGGAAAATGTCCCAAATGGACAGGTGAAGGTGGTTTTCTCTTGGTCCTCAGGTGTAATGGTAATCTGGTTGTAACCAGAATAATAATCAAGAATGTATAAGAATTCATTGCTTGCCAATATCTCTAACATTTTATCCAAAAATGGCATGGGGAAGTGATCCTTTCTTGTGGAAACATTCAATTTTCTGTAGTCTATACAAACTCTCCATTTATTCACTGCTCTTGTCTGGATTTGCTTATTCTTTACATTAGTGACCACTATCACTCCATTCTTTTTGGTTACCACCTGGACAGGACTGACCCAAGGGCTATCAGAAATAGGAAAAAATATTCCAGCATCAAGCAACCTAATCACTTCTTCCCTCACAACTTCCTTCATGTTGGGGTCGAGTCTTCTTTGATATTATACTCTAGGCTTACACCCAGGTTCCATGGGAATATTATGCATGCAGAAGTCTGGACTTATCCATGAGATATCAAAAATTGACCAACCTATGAATAACTTGTATTTCTTCAAAACAGTAAGCATATTTTTCTCTTAACACACCTCTATATTGGATGAAATGATCACAGGAAGGGTGAAATTGTCTCTTAAAAAGGAATATTTGAGATGGGTAGGGAGGGTATTGAGTTCAAGGGTGGGTGGGGACTGGCTTGAGTGAAGACACTTAGGCCTGGGTGGCCCAAGGTCTTCATGCTGCCTCTTGAAGAAGGTAGTAGAGAAGGTTTTTTCCTCAGTGAAAGAGCTTCCAAAAGATATCTCCTCAAACTTAGACTCCTCTCTCATGGTAAGAATGTGCTCCAAAACAAACTCATCTAGGTTCTCTAAGAATTATCCCTCGTATTCATCAACAAATTCTCTCCCCTTACTTGAGCTGATCCCCATGCAAGCAGTAGCAGGGATTTCAGGTTCACAATTGATTTTAACTATCATTCTCAGAAACTCTTCTTCCTCCTTATCATCACTACTCTCAGCAACTAACATCTCATCTTTTAGAAAAAATGGGTGGGTGGGTTCTCAGATTTTCTTAAACACATTGAATTCTTCTTTATGTTCACCCAAATTGAAAATTAGTTTCCCCTTAGGCACATCTATCATAGCTCCCCCTGTGGCCAAGATGGGCCTACCAAGAATGATAGGAACCTCCTGGTCAAACTCTATATCAAGGATAAGAAATTCAGCAGGAAAAAATAGTTTTCCTACTCCCACTAATAGATCATCGACCCTACCCACTGGATGAGTAACAGACCTATCAGTAAGCTGTAACACAACAGTGGTGGGTTGGGGAACTCCTAATCTCAGGTGCTGAAAAAGTGATAGTGGAATCAGATTAATACTAGCACCCAAATCACAAAAACAATTGAAATTACCACCTCTATCCCAAAATCTTCAAGGGATGACAATGCTTCCTGGGTCTTGAAGCTTAGAAGGTATCCTATTCTGCAAGACTACACTACACTCCTCTGTTAAGATATAGGTGAAAAATTCCTCCAATTTCTTTTTGTTTGAATAGATTTTCTTGAGTGATTCCAGATACGATGGGATTTGAATCAATGCTTCCAAGAATGGGATATCAATGTTTATCTTTTTTACCACTTTCAAAAATTTCAACAGTTCAGAATCATGAATTGGTTTCTTAATTTTTGTGGGAATGGGATTGCAGGGGCAACATTCCTCACAATTGGGGGAATCTCTACATCTACCTCTTCAAAAAGTTTCTTTCCTTTATTGTTTTTGTTTTTAAAGACATTTTATTTGGGTTTTTGTGTTGGAACAGCAGGAACTGGAGAGATTCCAGTGGTGCTGTCTAGTTTTCCAGACTCAGGTTCTTTCATATTTCAGTTTCCTTCTTCATCCAGTTTCTCATTTTCAGCATTTTGGGGTTCTTTCCTAGTCTCTTGGTGAGTTTGGATACCACTTCTGGTGGTCACAACCATGAAATTCTCCCTAGGATTGGCTTCAGTGGTGCCGGGAAACCTACCCATTTCTCTATTACTAGCATCCCTAGCCAACTGACCCATTTTAATTTCCAAGTTCTTCATTCTAGAATCCATTTGAACTTTATCAAAATCATTTTTGGTCTTTTGTTCATAAAACATTCCTATCAACTGATGGAACATGTCCCTCACCTCATCTTTTGAGTTGGATGACTCAGCCTTAGGTCGGGGTTGGGGTTGGAATTGCTGCCTAGGAGGCTGCTGGAATCCAGGAGGGGAAGTAGGTCAGAGGACTCCCTGCTCCCTCCATGATAGGTTCAGATGGTTCCTATACCCTTTATTGTAGGTGTTGGAAAAATGATCTTCCCTAGGCTGCATCCGAGGTCCATAGCCAGCAAATCTGAAACTTTCATGAGGCTTCACAGGCATATCAAAGTTTGGATAACAAGTTTGAGAATGGACATACATGCCACAGTGGTGGCACTGCTCCTTAAGGATTTGATGTGGGTTCTCATTAAATAACCCAACATCTTGGGCTTCATCTTGAGGAGCAAGGGTGGTTTCCTTTCTCACAATGGTTCTCCTCCTAGAGCATTTGTGCTGGGAATTTTGAGCTAAGGTGCTAAAGATCTGTTTGAGCTCCCCAGCAGTCCTATCACTAACGTCTCCTCCAGAAGATTGATTCACCAAGGTTTGGTGGTAAGGGGTGAGACTATTGTAGAAGGTGTCCATGAGGAATTGGGGTGTACATTGATGGTTTGGACACTACCTAAGTAAACCTCCAAACCCATCCCAGGATTCATGAAATAGTTCTCCTTCATCCTGAAGGAATCCATTTATTTTTTTCCTAATTTCAGATGTCAACCTCCTAGGATATAATTTCATTGTGAAGGCATTGTAAACTTTATCCCAGGTGACAAATATTTATTCTTATAACTATTGGAACCAAGACCTAACATCGCCCTTGAGTCAGAAGGGTAACACTCTTAGTTTAAGCTCTTCCTCAGTGAGACCCCTAAGTGTTAGCTGTTGGACACTACAATAGAAGGCTCTACTGAAGTCAAGAGAGTCTTCACTAGGAATTCCATTGAAGGTAGGAGGATGACTAATCATAGATTGCTTGATCTCATAATTCCTAGACCTAGGAGAGAGTCTAATGCATGAAGGGTTGCTATACACTGAAGGTAGCGAGAACTCTCTCAAACTGTGCCTCTCAGCTATCTCATTCCCTGGTGGGTTCATCATTCCAGGTTGGTTCAAATTCTCAGGAAGTGGGTTGTTCAAGTTTTAATTTCTATTATCTTTCATTTTGACCTTGTCTTTGTTCTTTTTCACTTCCTTGAGGTGCTTATCAATTTCAGGATTACCAGGTACTAAGTATTCATACTTAGACCTGGTTTTAATGCAGCAGGTTCACAATGTTTTTTTGAATTTCAATTTTTTTACAGATTTTTTAGTGATTTTTATTATTTCTTTTATATATGTAAATTTTTTTTAGTTATTTTTAAATGCACCTAGATTCCCTATCAATGACGCCAAAATTTGCACACTCGCGCGTCGTTGGGCACATATAACAAACTAAAATTTATAACCTACTTACTACTTAGGACAGTGGAAAGATAGGGTAAAACCACAGGAAGGCCTTATGTTGTGTTTAGCGATCTAAAAAAATAAACTAAAAAAAACACACATAAGAACAAGCTAACACAATTGGTGGTGGTGAAGTGGAGAGAGTGAGAATTGGTGTGTGAGGAAATGAGGGTAATCTAGTGAGTGAAAAGGGAGTAGAAAGGGTAGCAAGAGAAATTGTGGTGTAAACAACCAATAGATGAGTAAGGGGGAAAGTCCACTGGCTGATTTGATATTTATTAGACTTGTTCATGCACTGAGATTTAAGAAATATGGATCTGACTTAAAGTACTAGCCATGTTTGTCGTCTGGTTAGTTTGTGATGAAATAACTATTACAGTTCTTCAACTATAACAGTCATTCTATCCAATGGTGATGAAGGTCAGATATCACTGGGATCAACTTGTCAGTTGATTTTAGTATGTCTCTCTCATTCGAGCATAACTAACTTGTCAGTGAGTTCCTCAAATTGAAACAGTTTTCATTAAGGTGCAAACAAGATCGGTTTTCACTCGATCTTGTTGTTTTAAAAATAAAATCTTCTATAAACAATGAGAGAGACAATCAAATAAAATTTTGTGACACATGAATAAGACCAAAAAAATCAAATCAACCAGCTTATTCCCCCCGGAGGAATTTAGATGGACATAGTGGTTGATTTTAATGCAACAATAGGGTAAGAAATAATGAAGTTCATGTTAAATTGAGTTGCAGAAAAATAGAGCACAAGGAAAATAAAATCGTTCGTCTCCTTGCTTGATCTCCTGAAGTTCTAAATTCCTACTGATCAATGGTGGATGCGATGATGGAATGCGCTCAATGTACCGCCCTAGGAATAAAGGTGTGAAATTCTATAACTCGGTACTCCAATCTACTTTCAAGAAATTTTTTTTATGTTACTCTTGCTCTGCTTCCCCAGTCTCGATCAAAACCCCATTGCCTGTCTCTAGTTCCGTCTTGTCCCGAATGATTTTTTTTCAATGCTCCCACTCTGCTGGATAGATCAATGCCTCTCCTACCTCCTGCACATTCATCACCCAGTCGAAGTCTCTAGAATCTCCCCTGAGGAGTTCCCCAGCCTCCATGTGTAGATTTCACTGTGCTTCTCCTCCCACATTGGTCACTTGAGCAGTTGCTCCTAACTAAATGAAATGATATGCGCAACGAACCACCCACCCTCTACAGAAAATGCACGTGAGTCAGATCCAAAAGAAATGAAACTATCTAAATATATTCTATATATTTATAACACTAAAATAAGAATACCAATATCTAATATTATTATTAAAATAATAACTATTAATAACATATACAAAATTAATATTATATATATAAACTTATATACTTTTATTAATATACCTATTAATATTATTATATTGTATATGATATATATATTATAATATATTATGTTATATTATATGTTATAATAAAATAGAATAAAAAAACTAAAAGAAAAGAAGAAAGAAAACACAAAGAGGGGGGGGGGGGTCTTCGTGCGGCGTGGATAGAGGAGTGCGGTAGGGGAGGACCAGTGCCGACAACAATGGTGGTTCCTTGGGTTTGGTTCATGTGGCGTAGGAGTGTCAGGGTCGAGATGGCGCAAGGAGAGCCGAGGAGAGGTCCCGGGGTTTGGGAGGAGTAGGGATTGCAGATAGGAGCAGCGGCTCGGATGGCACAGCGGCGAGGTGCTGGGTTTGCGGCTGGAAGGATGAGGATGAGGGGGAGGGTCGCGACAACCGTGCGGGCTTCGGGTGGCTCGCCAGTGAGCAGGGGATGCGCTGTGAGGGGGAACCACGGCTGGAAGGAGGGAGTGGCAGGTTGCAGTATTGAGATTTTAGGGTTTAGGATGAAGCGGTGTGGCGGAAGAACAAGGGGCGGCGGCGGTTCAGGGAAAAGTGTGGTTGTTGCGCACGTATTTGGGTAATGGCGGTCTGGTGATTCAACGCCGACCGAGTAAAGGAAGCTACGGAGGTGCGAGCTTCAGATATGGAAAGGGAAAATCGATGTCAGGTTTATTGTGGTGGTTCAGATCGATTGAGGTATTTCAAATCTGGTTTGAATTTTGGTGAATTTTGATTCCAAGGTTTCCTTTGATCTGCTTGTTTTTGAAAAAAAATGGGCACGAGTGTGTTGTTGTCTCAATTTGCGCCACTATGAATGCTTCATGTTGCTGCTGCTTTGATGCGCTGCTGTGTGTAAATTGTTGCGCTGCTGGTGTGTTGATGCGGTGGGAAGAAGATGCAGCGGTGGATGGGTGGAGGAAAGGAAGTGGAGGCACTGTGAAAATGATGGGGAGACTGTGTCACAGTGAGTGGAGCGGTGGCAAGGGCAAAATGGGGGATATGATGGGTAGAGAGAAATAGTGAGATAGTGATTGAGGCACCATGAGTGCTGCTCACTGTGAGACGGTTGAAGCGGACACGGTGACACCGTGAGGGGAAAAGTGGAACCGTAAGTGTGTCTCATGGTCTCACTGCGACCGTGAGTGTGGGACAGTAAGGCAATACGGTGGCACCGTGACCGTGAAGAAACTACGGTGCACGACAACACCTGCAAAAAAAACAACAAATTAAATAAATAAATATTTTAATAAAACTAAAATTAGATTAATCAATTAATAAATTAAATTAAATAGAATAGAATGGAATTGATAAATAAATAAATAAAGCAAAGTTAAATAATAAAATTAATAATGCTTTATTTAAAAGAATGAATTTATTTGGGTTTAATAATTTAAAACACATTAAAATAATATTGTTACTTGATTAGATTGATTAACCAATTAATTAAATAATTAATTAAATTAAAGAATAAAAATATTAATTGAATAAGATTAAATTGTTAAAACTAATTAAATTATAAAAATACTAACAACTAAAATGAGTTATTTATTTAAAATTTAAAGAATAAAAAGTTAATTAATTAAATTAATAAATTACCAAACTAACTAGAATGAAAAATTTGTAAAAATAAATGAATAAATAAATAAAAGTAAAATCCATAGGACTAATTTAATTTAATAATTATTTAAAAATTCAATGATGAATATTAAAAACACATGATTAAAACCAAAAAATGATTATTTTACACAGAAAATTCAAAAACAAATTAATTGTCAATTTTTTAATAAAAAACAACATTTTAAAATAAAAAAGTCAATAAAAATATAAAAAGGATGTGGAAAAGGGTGTGAAAAAACTAACACATCACTTAGTTCTAATTATATCCTGAGAACTACTATAACTTTTTGATATGAAAAATAATATATGGACGTTACTATGTAAATAGTGGACAGATAAATATCAACACTATTATGGTAAGTGTAAATCAAGTATAACTCTCTATATACATAAAACTGTAATAAAAAAGTAATGTTTACGTTGGGTTTAGGGAACCCAATTTTACAATACATGTACACTCACTCCATTTTATTAGACATAAAATTTTTATCCTCACCATGCATTGGTAGGGAGATCTAATGCAACAGACTTCATTCATAATCAAAGTCTTCACTGTGGGTCGCTCAAGATCTAGTGCGACTCCCATGGTTATTCCAACCCTTCACAATAGAATTTGGAGGTAAGATTGATCTCCCCTAATATCATCATTGGTGGATTTCTAGAGATAAATGGTGGCATAGGAAGGCGAAACATGATGTAGCTGGTGATGTCTTATATACAAGAAAACAATGGAGGTGAGCTCTAGATACCACCACTTTTCTAAATGGTGAACACTATCTCATTGTATCTTAATCCCATATCAGTTCATCTATTTGATTAGATTTCATTCATACATGATCATTCTTTCTATAGGGATTAGTGAAGACTGTAAGGGTGTTGGTTCTTTCCCTCGACCTCCCATACTGAACACCACATGATAGGCTATTCAATCTTCTCTCGTATGTGAAAAGAACACATTCTCCTAACTTGACCCATGCTTGATCATGTATACTTGGATAGTTCCTCATTATTTTGATGAGTTAAGGATTATTTTTGTGGCCTAAAAATATTCCTTAAGTAAAAAATTTCCCACAAAAGAACTTATATATTTTCATTTATCTTATTTTTCTAAAAGTTCAATTATAATATTAATTACCCATGGATATAATAAATCAATGAATAAATGGTTCTAGGATATTTGAATAATAAATTATATCAATTAAATTAGATATAAAAATTATGAATTAAAATAAAATCATCAAATAACCCCACTCTTAAACTCATGGTTTTCCTCATGCATAATATCTCAACTAAAAATATAGAGGAAAGTAATGATACCAATATTTTAAATTCAAAGTAATAGAATTAAATAATTATCAAAAAGGCGATCAAAATTTCAAGCTTCAGAAATAAAAATTAATTTAACTCCTCACTTTTCAAATAAATCAATCAAATATATATTTTACTCTTATCCCTTGAAATTGGTGGATCTTATCATAACTTATATTAATGCCTCTTAATTTATTATTACTAAGCATGAAACTTTGTGATCTACCTCTCCTAATTTTTGTTCACTCATCACACAAGGAAATTATATAAATTGAGTAATGATGATACCTTAAGTACATGTACCTTTTCATAGGATTTGATTGGATCTTAAATATTTACCCCGTAAAGACAAAGATCATAATTAATCCTAAGGAATTTTAATTTAGGATCAAATGAATTAGAGGATTTTAGTAGGTAAGAATTAATGTAAAAAATATAATCTCAAAAAGGAGGTTTATCTCTAAATAATAATTCAAGACAATAAAAAATATCTCAATGTATTTCTCCTCTCTAAAGTGACATCTACCATATTTCCCAAACTCAAAGTGAGCTCATGATTACCCTCTTTTATTTTTTTATTCTTTTTTCTTTTTTTCTTTTTTATTTCAAAATAATTTTTCAATTATTTTTTATAAGTTTTAATTAAGACATGTATCACATCCACAATCCAACCCCAAATGATCAAGATCATCAGTGAAGAAATGGTGATTTTTAACTTTCACAAGACACAATCAATTTTATCTCTATTTAAAAAAATCATTAGGGGTAAATAATGAAGTACAATGAAAAATTATTATTAAAATTCACCTCAGATCATATCCTCACAATTAAACACATCCCCTTTGACCATGTATAACCTATCCCTCACACTTTAACCTTTGATTATCATGAAAAAAACAAATAATGGATTTAAAGGGTAAAATATTCTTATAATTAGGCTCTTTTCTATCAAAGGCAATTCATGAATTTTATTAGAAAAGTAGGATTAATTAAAAGGTGGGTCTCAAGGATAAAGTTCTTTTTCCATAAAATGCATCAATTATTTTAAAATTAAATCATTACAATCATAACTTTGAAAATATACCTATAAAAGTTTTAGATGGTAGACATATCCTATGTTCTTTCAATAAATGTACTCTAGAAAGACAAGAAATATTCGATAAGAATCCTCTTGGAAATTAGAACATATAATATAGAATAAAATCACTCATGATTTGAATAATAATAAAAAATCAATCAACATGAATTTAATAAATTCATAGATGAAAAATGGAAGAGAAATTACATCTACATTAATTAAATAGCCTCCCCAAATCACGATTCATTAAATATATACCTTTGTACTTATCTATAACCATTAACCCCCAATTTACTCATTAAATATTATTAAAATTGAAATCTAAAACATGGAATCATGATTATCCTAATTATTATTTTTTATAATAGATTTATATTGTAGCAAAAATTCAAGTAGGGCATGTAATTTCTCTTTTAAAACTAAATACTAAAAAATAAAGTGGAATAAAAATAAGTAAAAACTTAAAAGTAATAACCCCCTTTAACCATGAAACACTTTATTCTTTTATTTTCTCTATTTGAGACTTCATCCAATATTGGACCTACATAATAAAACTACCAAGTGAAATAATATGGTATATGAATTTAATATAAAAAATATTAAGGGGAATTGAAGCTACAACCTAAACTAGATTCCTAATATAAATATTATAACTAATTTATAAGATAACAGTAAGGACCAAATTCCTATAAATAAATTAAAAAATATCAGTTTCCTCCTATAAATATTTTTTATTAAGGCCTTTTATCTCATCCTTACCTTGTTGGATCATTTAATTTGAGTATGATATAGAGATAAGCATCTCATATTGGATCAATATCTTCTCTAACTCCTCATTGAAAGCTTCTCACTTTGTTGAGGATACCACCAAGTAGTGGACAACCATAATGATTAAATTAATAAATCACTCTCTGTCCATATCTGATAGAACTCCTCTTACACCTATTATTATGGTTATTCTTCATTAAATTATACAATAATATTCTCAGTTTCAGAAACCATAATCTATTCTTCTTTTTGTTCTTATTACTGATCTTCTATATTTTCAAGGATCTCATATATAAATTCAGAAGTCATCCTCTCCTCTCATTCTATCCCCATTTAATCTTTAGTTTAAACTTCCTTTCCTTCCTCTTTCTCCTTTGGTTCAACATCATCTTGTTTTTTAAAAGGAAACTAGCATATGGATAACCTTTGATATTTTTGATGTATTTCTCTAGCTGTAAAAGCCTAAAAAACATCTATTTTTGTTGTACAGATTTTTTTCTATGTTTTTTCTCATTGGTTTCATCAAAATTTAATGAGTATTCCTTGGAATATTCAACTTTATGATTAGATTCATAATTTAAAAGAGGAATTATTGTAAATTCATCTTCATGTTTGTCACTCTGATATGATTCTTAAATTTATTTATTAATATGACATTACAACTTTATTTCCTCTCTTTCTTCCTTAACTTCATTTGAAATCCTTTTAAAGTCCTCACATGATTCTTTGAAGGTTAATTATAGCCCAAAAAGGAGTGCCTCATCATCACTCGGGTACAGTTATGGGTTGCCTTGTTTTTAACTAATTTGGATTATCTATATGATTTTATCTATTATATGTGAGAGATACATCATTTTAATGGAGGAATTATCATTCTTAGTCAATTATAAATTATTTCCTTCCATCAAAATACAAAAAATACCCATGTTTAAGATATATAAAAAATAATAAATAAAAAACCTAAACTAAAATCAATAAACATAAAAGCGGGAGGGAAAATATTTATGATAACTATTGGACTAATTTTATAACCTTGTACCCTATAAAAATGGAAAAAACTTGTTTAGATCATAGGGTATTATTACTTCATATGTTCAAACCATTTTAGAATTTCTAATAATTAAACCACCTACTAACTTACTACAAGTGTAATATAGCTAATGAAAGCCCAATGTCGAACCCAAGAGGACTTGGAACACATAATAATTCAAAAATTAGAACCTATAACCTATTATATATGGAATATAACTACTACCATCCTAATAAAACTACTATGTATGATGAAAACTATAAGTAATTTATTGTTGGATTTTGGTACAATGGAAGTGTCCTTTAACGGTATAAAAAACTTTTATTTTAGTTATGAATCACATGTAATTGTTTCTTTACACGATAAAAAGGCTATGTACATTGAAATTAATAGATTAATTGAATATATTAAAATGTAACAACCATGGGTGAATGATCTTTACAAGTAATATATAATTAATTTATTAGAAGATATAGAATTACCTTAACTCATAATTCTCTCTTTGTTGATGATCAGTTGAAAAGATATCATCACAACATCAGTGTTATATGAGATTAAAGTATATAATCTCTCTAGTAGTGATCAAAACATGCACCAAAATATTTGGGCTATGTTGTAGAATCACTAGGTGCTAGTTAAAAAAATCCAGATCACTTGCGTTGTTCGTGGTTGACCGTAGTATAATTGTTCTTAAGAGAGGAACAACTCTTGATGATATCACATTTTATTGAGAGAGTAAGAGAGGAGATATATCTAGATATCTTGATCTCTCTATAGGGCTTGATATAGTCTCAATCTATCTATTGTGCACAACAAAATTATTTTAGGAAAGTGATATACTTAGATAATTATTTTAGCAGGTTTGGGGTTTGAAAATCAAACACAAGACCTTTCCTAATTCCATAATTATTTTTTGACCCCATGTACAATAATAATAATAATAATAATATTATCATTAAATTATTTAGATGTAAAAATCATAAATAATATAAATAAATATTATCTATACCATTTCCAATTGGACTATTAAACCCAGTCCCCTTTCCCTCATCCACATTTACCAATTCTTAAAAAAAGACCATTTATTTAATAAATATATATCATTGAATTATTCATCAATGAATATTATATTATCCAAATGTGAAAACAAATATTTATTATTAGTATTTAACTCACTTATTATTTTAAATAAAATTTGATTAAATTATGGTGATCAACCAATATTGAATAATTATTATTTATTCTAACTTGTTAAATTCAATACTATAATTTAACGGATATTGTGGATACACTAAGTGTGTGACCCTCTAGGACTCTTTCTTGCTGGAATTAGGCATATCTTTCTAAATTACATGGTTAGTATCTAGTAACACACAAATAAATCCATATAGAAATAAATTAACACTTCAATGATGTACAAACTCTTATTAACTTTTACCGCGTAATATGATATTTTTATCAAAATATCTAAAATAAATCACATTACATTCCAGTTCCATAAACCTATATGATTGATGTATCTTTCTTTGAATTTATAAAAATAAGATCACCCCTAGAAAACGATGGCCAAGTATTTATTCTGGCAGTCCCATTCCCATCAAAGGGCTTGAGATATTAACTTTATTTAAGATACAAAAGAGAAAAATCCATTCTCGCATTATCCATTAATGTTATATCATTCATGATGTAACCAATGTATCCTACATCACTGTGAACATATTTCATCATGGTTTTTTCAATACAATAAAGTACAAGATTCATTATATCCATTAATGACAATGTTAAAGTCTAAGGATCAATACACGCATCTTTAGATAGGAACATCCAATGATACATGGAAATATAGATTTCCTATTGAAGGTTCGGTTCTAATAAACTCTTATCTTAGAGATTAAAAAGGTTGAACATGATGAGAAGTTGTACCAATTTATTATATACATCCTATCCTTGATATATTTTATTGTCTATGTCCCATCAGATAAAATCATATGAACATAAAATAAGTTTTAAGAATAATGTTTTGGTACCTTTAGGTTCTCATTATAGGAGTTAACTACTATAGCCTTTAAACATGACATATATTCAAAGGTCATTATCACATAAAAAATATCATTCATAAGAATAATCAATATGTGATAAGAAAACTTATTTAATATGAAAAAATTTAATAAATAACTAAACAAGTTGGTTCTAGGGCACTAACTCCAACAAACTCCCACTTGGCCTCGACCCGACTGACAAAAACCATCATCACACTAGATCTTACTTGATACACATGCTTATACATAGGTAAATCCTTCATAATGGGGTCTAACACATTTTCCTCCATGGATACTCTTCTCACTGCAAAATCACCTCGTTGATAAAAATCCCTCAAGAGATGAAACTTCCAATGTTTGTGCTTTGTCCTTTGGTGTGACCTTGGCTCTTTAGAGGGTGTAATTGTTGAAGTTTAATCATAGTAAAATATGATATTATCTTAAATTCTAGGTACCACATCAAGATCATTGAAAATTCTGCGAATACAAATAGATTCCTTAGCAACATTAGAAGCCACAATATACTCAGAATCTGCTATAGAAACAGTGAAAATTGGATTCTTTGAACTATTACAGCTCACAACTCATCTGTTGAGACAAAATAAATATCCAAAATATGAATTCAAATCATTTTAATCTATCTAAAATCTAGAATCTATTTAACCCATGATAATTAACTCTTCATATCATCTATACACCAGAAATATATCTTTAGTTTTCCTCATATACTTAAGGATAGTTTTAATATAATTCCAATGATGTTCACCTAGAACTTATTGATATATTTCTACCATGATCAAATAATAGGAAATATCAAGCATTGTACATAACATGACATACATGATGGATTCTATCATAGAATCATATGGGATCTTACTCATTCTCTCTCTGTTTCCTCTTATGTACGGGGAGACATTTTATTGGAAATATGTATAGCATGTGACACTGGAACCAATACCCTATTGTATTGTTCTATAATAAACCTCTTAATTCTCTATTCAATGTATGTACCTTGACTTAGTTCAAAAACCTCTTGGATCTATCACAAATGATCTTGATCCCTAGAATGTATGTTGTTTCACATAAGTAATTTATAGAGAAGTACTTTCTCAACCATGACTTAACCTCTTTTAAGGATAGTATATCATTTCAAATCAGTAATATTTCATCAAAATATACTACTATTAAAATAACCACACTCTCACTAAACCACTTGTAAACACATGGATCACATTTGTTTTAATGAAACCAAATTCTTTTATGGATTCATTGAATCAAATATTCCATGACCTGGATGCTTGATTTAATACATAAATGTATCTATACAAATTGCATACATTTTTTTTCATTTATTGGACCCAAATAACCTTTTTTGTGTCATATATACTTCATCCAGAAGGTTCCAATTAAAAAATATATTTTGACATCCATTTTCCAAATCTCATAATCATGGTAAGATACTCTGGAAAACATGATTCTGATGTATTTAAAAATGTAAAGTATAGAAAAGGTTTCACTATATTCAATACCTTAATTTTATTTAAACACTTTGGACACTATCTATGGTTTATAGGTATTTACATTACCTTTCATGTCCATTTTCCCCTTGAATACCCATTTACACCAAACAAATTTTACATCAATGGGTGTACCAATCAAAACCCAAACTTGGTTTTGATATATGGAATCCATCTTATAATTAATGGATTCTTTCCATCATTCATATTATGATATCTATACTACATCCTTATAAAATATAGGATCATTATTATGAACCAATAATGACTCACCATCATTAGTGACTAGAAAATCATATCTCTCTGGTTCTCTCACCTATCTTATACACTTACACAATACTTTAATTTTAGGAACAAATTCTTTCCCATGGATATATGGACTCTCTTATTATATTAACTCTTTTATATCTTGAGAACTAACTTCATCAATGTTAATATTACTCTCACTATCCTCCTTAAGGATGTTCTCCCTCTCATGAAATATTGTTTGTCTTATGGAATTTACTTTTTTTCATAAAGGGTTTATATAGATAGTATCCCCTTGTCTCCTTGGGATTCCCTATAAATATACAATTCATTCCTTGGGGTGCTAGTTTGTTTCTTGAGCTAGAATTTACAAATTACTCACAACCCCATGCATGAACATGTGATAAAATAGGTTTCTTTCTAGTCCATAACTCAAAGGAAACATCATTTTTCTCTTTTATTGGTACTCAGTTTAGTAAGTATAATTTTGTCTATAATACATAACTCCAAAAGGATAATGGAAGTAGTATGTGACTCATAATTGACCTTACCATCTCCAACAAGGTACGATTCCTCTATTCACTAACACAATTACATTATTGAGTGTAAAGTGGAGTGAGTTTAGATAAAATCTCATACCCTCATAGAAATTTGATAAAGTCTTGGTTAAGACATTCTCCACATTAATCCGATCAAAGTTTTTTTTATCTTTTTACCAAGATGATTCTCAACCTCATTATTTCACTCTTGTAACTTCTCAAATTATTCAAAATTACACCCCATTAAGTAGATATAACCATACCTACTCAAGTCATCGGTAAAAGTAATAAAGTATGATTATCCACCTATATCTTATACTTGAAAAGGTCTATACATATAAGTGTGTACCAATTCTAGAAGCTCTTTAGCTCTTTCACCTTGACCACCAAATGGTGGTTTATTCATATTTCATTGTAAACAAGCACAACATATTTCAACTGGAATTATCTCAAAATATTCTAAATAACCACCTTGATAGGAAATTTTCAAAATCTTCTCATTTACATAACCAAGAAGGTGGTGCCACAATAGGGTGTCATATGATTCAAGGGTATTAGTTTCGTTATCAATTGACAATATTTTGTTTTCATAATTCAATACATTAATACCATTATTTAATTTTTCCAAACCATAACATATGATATCTTTATAAAAGTATCAAACTTTATTTCCAAAGATAAAAATAAATCCATCAATATCTAAGAAATAAATATAAATAATGTTCTTGGTAACAATAGGCATATAATAACAGTTCTTTAAAACCAAAATCAATTATGTCAGTAATGTGATATGGTAGTATCCAATGGCTAGAGTAGCCAACCTCACTTTATTGGAAGCCTGTATATCCACCTCATCTTTATAAATATTCCAAAATCTATTTGGTTCATTTATTTGGATACAAATGTGAGCACCATAGGTAGTATATAATACCCAAATTTTAGATATGGAAAGATAAAATTCAATAAAGAATACACCTGAAGCTTCCCCTTTCTTCTTTGGACAGGTAAAATTTATCTTCTAGTGTCCCTGATTTCCACATGAAAAACATACCGCATCATGTTATTTTACTTTCCTGTGGATATTTTTCTTTTTAAAGGGATGGTGCTCTAGTGCCTTAGACATGAAATGAGTCTTCATCCCCTTTTCCTTATTCATCAGCTTCTTATATACCATAAGGGTAGTAGGGTTTTTCATGCCCCATGTATTTATCAACTTAGTGAATAAGAGAAAGAATTTACAATTGTATCTTCTCACTATTGCTCATATTATAATTCACAATAAAACTGGAGAAGTTTTTGGGTGGTGAGAAAAGAATTAAATATATACACATATCATCAGAGATCTTAAACCCAAGATGTTCAGGTGCTCAATGTAGCTAATCATCTTGACTACATGTTCCCCAGCTAGTGTTGACTCTTCAAGCTTACATGTGAATAGTTCATTGAAGATTTAATATCTCTCTCATCACACCTTCTCTTAATCGAGATCCCAGAGGTGAGAGACTATGTTATACCCATCCATGACCTAATAATTCTTTAAAATATCCCTCTAAGTAGTAGATAACATAAAAAATTAGATATCCATAATGTCATCTATATTATTCAAATAAAGAAATACCTCTTCCTCACTAGCTTCTTTGGAAAGAAATTCAGAAATTGGGGCTTCTAGAATATATAGTTTACATTCATGTCATATTATAACATGAAAGTTTTTATTACCATTCTTGGAAAATCACACTAGTGAGAAGTTTATCCTTCTATTGTATGAATCATAGAGATACTGTCAAATTTGTTTGATTTTCCATTTTTAAAAAATTAAGAGTTTATAATTAGTACTTATTTTGATTACAAAAATAGATTAACTAATTAAATTCTTATTAATCTACCACTATTTTTTAAAACTTAATAGGCTTCATCATCAGTTTCATAATATCTCGTCTCTTATATATTCAAGTGTTAAGGATCTATATCCCCTTCTCATAACCCAGACTTAGGCCTGACAATATATTTGAAGAGTTTTAGGTAGGAATAACTTTATAAATACATTAACTCGGAGTTTATTAATTTATTGGGTGGACTACCCAATCCTAAAATCCCATTTTCAATATTTTATCAGCCTTTTCTTCTTATTTACACCAATTCCTTCTTGGGAAGCCAACCCAAAACTTCAAGATAAAATTTTCATGATAATTGAAAGCACCCAAACTTGGGTTTTCTAAGAACTTTGAACAATGAGGTCAATTATAAATTCAGTATTAAAAGGATAAATAGACTTAAAATTTTAATTGAGGGGTTTTTTATCCTTATGCATAAATCACATTTTATCCTTTTATATACCTTTCTAATATTAAATGGATTCTAATTAAGTGATTAAACATGTATGATAAAACATTTATGCATAAAAAAGTTATATTTTATTCCATCTTTCATGATTTTTAATTAATTTATTAATTGACCGCGCAACATTCAGAAACATAAGTAATTAATCATGAAACTTACAGAAATAAAATATTAGTGAAATGATCATGAGATTCTCTAATGGTTAGTTTATCTATAGGATGATGAACTAATCCTCAAACCTAGAGGAAAATAACTTAAACATTATCTTGGTTCGTGTTGTCTTATTCCACCTTTTATCCTACACATCACCTTGATTGGTTTAACCTTGGATCCTTGATTTAGACTACCACCACTAGCTTAGGAGCTCCATCCTTACATAATCTTTTAATCACATGTGGATGAGGGGATCCAATGGATTGGATAAAGGAGGGTTTAAATAAAATAAAATGTGGGAACATAACCCCTTACATGATAAGTAGGAGGGGATGAATCATATTCCATCAATAATAGTTGAACTGTAATAAATTAAAAGAAACCAATCACACACAAGGTCTGGTCTAATCTAATGATCATCCACATATTAGGCAATTATAATATATTTTCAATATTGTAATCAATTACTTAGATTCATTTTTTAATTAAGATAATGTGCCATTAATTTATCCAATTAATTCAATTTATCATAATTCCATACAACCATACTTACTCACCATAATCTATAATTTTTAAAAAATAATTTTCATTTTAAATTAATGTAGTAAAAAAGATAACTTGGAGGAAACCTCATGTAAAATTTTAATATAGAAATTAATTTAATATATAATTGTTAATACTCTGACACAACATGTACTGTAAAATGAATGTCACATGGAACACATAATAAATAGGTTTAATTATAAATTTAATTCTTATTTTAGTTAAAATTTGAAAACAATACTGATAGAAGACTACATGGCTGTAGAAAAAATACATGGTGTGTACTTTGTCTTATTCCCATATTTGCAGCACACACCTTGAGTTTGACCATGCGGCCTATTGTGGATGTGTTTGAGGTACATGTCATGTATTGGGAATACATGGTGTGTAACCTATGATTCCCTAGAATACCAGTCCCCATATTAGGTATCTGATACATGGCACACTTGGGACACCCCGTTCACTTAATCGGGAGATGAAAAGGACTACACATCATGTACAGTAGTTACACAACATGTAATTATTCATTATTGTATTTCAGTCTGTCTGAATCTACACGCTGTTCTAATCTACTAGGATCTAAGATATGATTTTTTCATATCTGACATGATATAAAGAGATGCAATCAATAAAACAAAAGTACATGACATGTACTCTAGAAGTACATGTTGTGTACTCTAGTTTTGTCTAGGAAAAGACTTTGGTACCTTCAGATAGTGTAAATCAAATTCTTTTTCATTATTAATCGTCAACTGATTACTAGTTATATTGTTGAGAAAGAAGAAATATAATATAAAATTATGTATGATATTAAAAAAATTGTTTTTAATTAAAAGAAATCACAAAAACATGAAAATAATCAATAAATAATAAATAATTATAAATTAAACATGTGATCACATGGATACTACTTGTAGGATCTGGGCACATTAGAAGAATCCTTTGAAGGCATGCCCAACTCGGGTTTTAGTCATGAATTGTGTATAATTATTTATTTACATGATCAAAAGGTCATTTCCAAAAAAAATTAGATTACTTGACTATATTAAAACATCAAAACTATGGGAAAATTATCTTCACATGTAATTTATAATTAATTTATAAGAAGATATAGAATTATCTTAACTCACAATTCTCTCTTCATTAAGGATTAGTGGAAAAGATCCCGATGCACCATCATTTCACTATAGGATCGAATTATAGAATCACTCTATAGGTGATCCAAACATGCACCACAATATTTGAATGATGTTGGATAATAATCATGTTCTAGCATGTGTAATATTGATTTCTTATGCTATTTTTGGTTGACCACAATAGAATTATTATCAAGAGAGGAATAACTCTTGATGATATCTCATTATCCTGAGAGAGGAAGAGAGGAGAGCGCTCTAGATCTCTCTCAAGGGATTGAGAGTGTCTCACTCTATCCATTTTACAAACCAAAATTATTTTAGGAAAGATATATAATTGGATATTTATTTTTACAGGTATAGGGTTGGAAAATTGCACACAAGCCCCTTCCCAATTCCATAATAATTTTTTGACCCCATGTCCAATAATAATAATAATAATATAAATATTATCATTAAATACTTTACATTTTAAACACATAACAAATATAAATAAATATCATATATACCTTTTCCTATCAAACTATTAAACTTGGTCCACGTTCTCTCGTCCAAATTTACTGATTTTTGAATAATGACTATTTATTTAATAAATAAAGATTACTTCATTATTCATCAATAAATATAATAATTATTATATTCTACAAAATTAAAAACACATATTTATTATTATTTAACTCAATTATTTTTTTGAATAACTTGCGATTAAATTATAGAGATCAACCAAACTCAAATAAATATTGTTTATTATAACTTGTTAAATTCAATACTATAATTTAAATGAGACTGTGGATACACTTAGTGTGTGACCCTCTAGGCCTCTTTCTTAATGGTATTAGACAAAAATACCTAAATTACAAGATTAGTGTCTAACAACATGCCAAAACATCCATAGATAAATAAGTTAATGACACAAATATGTCCAACCTCTTATGAACATTTTATATTTTATATAATCCTTTTTTCACAATATCTCAAATCAAACACATTTCATGCTGGTACCATCAACCAATATGCTTGATGTATCTTTATTTGAATTTATATAATTGAACATTGACATAAAGAACCATGTCTATGGATTTAATCAAGAAGTTCCATTCCCATCAAAGGGCTTGAGATACTAACTTTCAACAAGAGACAAAAAGGATAAATCCTTTCTCGCATTATCCATTAATGATATATCATTCATAATACACCCAACATATCCTACTTTCTCGTGAACATATTTCATCATTATTTTTATCAATACATCAAATTACATGAGTCTTGATATCCATTAATGATAATATTAAAGACTAATATCCACACACATGTCTGCATATAGGAACATCCAATAACACATGGAATTAAGGATTTTCTATTAGTGGGCATGCTCTCATTACCTTTTATCTTAGAGATTACCAATGGAGATTACCATGGGAAGTTGTCTTAATGTATTTTAAGGATCCTACCCCATATATCATTTATTGTATGTGTATCATCATATAATATCATCCGACCATAGAACAAGGTTCAAGAATAGGTACCTTTAAGTTCTCATCAGAGTGGGGAACTACTGTGATCTTTCATCAAAAAATATATTCTAACGACATTATCACATAATAATGTCATGCAAAATAATAATCAATATGTGACAAGAAAACATTTTTAATAATAAAAACATGTAATCATTAACTAAACAAGTTGGTTCTAGGGCACCAACACTAATATTTACATTCTCAGGTTTATAAAATAATAAAGTAAAAATTGGATTATAATACAAATGATGTCATCAAAATCTTCTCCTAGTAAATCCCTTGGTCTAGGTTGACACTCACAATTATCATAAGTTATAATTTTCTTATTTTCAAGTAATTTGGATCATTCAAGAGGTGGGTAACCTAAAATAATGTTTAAACATAGAATGGGAAACTTGACCAATGGTTATAGTGGAAGTCTCACATCATATAACTCACCCAAAAACTTAAAGGTAATGTCCATACTCAATAAAATAAAATTTATTTGAAGCCACTTCCTAATCCTCACTAACAAAATGTTCATTCCTCAATGAAAATTAATATAAAGGAAATAAAATTAAATAATGAGTATAATAACCAAAAAAGAAATCATAAAAAGAAACTTATTTTTAAAAATCCAAACCCATTTATATTGTAAAAACTCTAACAAAAAAAAATTCCCTCTTATGTTAGCCATGAGCGGTGGGAAAAAAAATAAAAAAAAAGAATAAGGGACTCCATAAACAACCTTACAATGGAGAACAATTGAATAAGATCCCCTAGAATCTGATCTTCTTATGTTTTCCAAATAAATTCTTATTTATAGGAAAAAATTCCATAGACATCTCCACATAAATTATTCTTTATCTTATCTTGTGTTTTCCTCAAATCTTGTATCTATCTCTCAACCATCTCTTCCTTATATTTTACTTGAATTCCCCCTTATATCATGTTTTAATATCCACTTATATATCCTTTAAAATATATCAAATATTATCCAAGTGAGAGAGGAGTTTTACCCAAAATTTGTCTTCTATTATCTCATATTTTCAATACGTTTGAATCACCTCCTTATCTTCTTATATATTCTTCATAATCCATATGAAATGATTCACATGTATTTCCAAAAAAGTATATCTTTCTCATGTGCATGGAACAATGAAACCCAAAATCATATATACTTTAGATATTTTTACCATGCATTGAAAACATTTATTCATCCATATTAGTAATTGTTTCCTATATCTTACCCCTTTACCCCTTTACACAGGCATCCAAAATCACCTCCACACCATAACTATGAGTGTTTCATATTTTTAGCTTACCCATGATCCATGGGTTCTATTCTTATTATGAATTAATCATTATTTTAACACTTTATTAGGCATGAAAACTCTATGTAATAGGTTAAGGACCCTTAAGTATCTTTAATTTACCCTTCCATAGCCTTATATCAACCTTTATGTAGGTCCAACCAAGGAAATTTATGTGGGAAACACCATTACACAGTTCTTTCAAACCCTTTAATAGATAGCATGTAGTGAAACCTTTAAAAAACATACTCTTATAAATATGGATTGATCTTCCAACATGTAGTAATGTCATTTCATTCAACATTTTTTTGGTAATTTTGAGTTTAGTTAAACATAATTCTTCAATTTTCACTATGGAATAGTGAAAATTTTAATCCTATTTCACCAAACATTTTCATTATCCTTTTTCCCTTCATCTATATAGGCATATTTAAACATCTTAGACCGCACTATACAATGTGTTTTATTCACCATTTCAACCCTTAACTTCTCTTTTGACATCAATAACTCATTCTATGTCATTAGACTCATCTTTTTCATCCTCTTCATTAATTGAAATGGTCTCTCATGCATCAGGATTCATTCAGCATCAAAGGCTTCATCTTAGGTCACTTGAGATCCATTATGGCTCCCATGGTTGTTTTGGAACTTCATAATATCATTTAGAGGTAATATGTATCTCCATTAATGGATTTAATGGTAGATTCCTTATGGTAATTGGCATAATATGCATGTGACACACAAAGTATGTAGTGATGTCTTATGTAGGAGAGAGATGATGAAAGAAAGTAATGGAAAACTTTGCTTTTATAAATGATGAAAACTTCACCACTGTATCTATATCCCACATCATTTACATTCTCCAGTTGAAGCTATTTTATATCTTATCGTTCATCCTTTAAGAGTATGTGGAGAATGTAGTGTTTCTATTTCTCCCCCAGCCTTCTATGCTATCCTATATGTGAGTGGCTGAACTAACTCCCTTATTTAAAGTGTCATGTGTGCATGATTCAGACTTGACCCATGTGTTCCCCCCATGGTATTGTTTGGTTCTATATTAGTTTTCTAAGTTAAGGACTTTTTATCGGCCTAAAATAATAAAATTACACAAGTAAAAATCCTCCCACAAAACACTTATATACTTTTTTTTTTATTTTTTGAAAAATTAAATTAAAATAATATTTAAGCATAGATATAGTAAATCAATGAATAAATAGAGCTATAATATTTAAATAATAAATTAAATAAATTAACTTAAATTGAAAAAATATATATGAAAATAAAATAAAACAAAACCCAAAATAAGTAAGGTATGTAATATAGAAAATTTAGATAGGCTACCCCAAATGTAAAAAGAATAAGGTTTTTTGGAAGATGATGGTGTTTTTAGAGATTTTGAAACAAGGATATGGATTGGTGGTGCAACATGTCAATTTTTACACGTTCTATAATGCTTAAAGTCATGGGAGAATAGATGAATTTATAGGAAAACCTACTAGTCTGAAACAAACTTCATAAATGTGGAAGAATCTTCCCATGTGGAATATATTTGAATATTTATAAAACTTATATTAGTTTTGTAATATATATGACCAATTTTATGAGGATTTTTGGTATGTACCAACCCAAAAACCCTCATTCTAATGTAAAAAAATTATATAATAGAAACAAATATGGGTAAAAAATAAAAACAGGTTGGTCATGGGATAGATACAAAAGAAGAAAGCAGAAATAAATCCTCCCAAGAAGTCAGTGAAGAATACTCAAAAGGATGTTCAACCTATATGGAAGAGATACTTCTATTGTTGAAATAGAGACACAATTATTGACCATTTAAGGATATACATGAATTTTAAATTAAATGGGATACATATGAATCTAAAAAGAGTCAATCCAAGAAAGAGACAAAAAGATTGGCATGGTGGTTGAAATTTCTATTGAAGAGTCTAACGAGGTGTCCAAAAAGAATAACCCAAAGATTTCTCAAGATGTGTTTGGATGGTATAAGAATGTAGAGCACATGATTATTATATTTATGGATATATTTCTTGGAAAAATAAATAGAAATCAGCCTTGAGTCCATGCATAAATAATAATTTTGTCGTGAATAAGAAGCATACACACCTAAATAAGGATGGCCACACTCCAAAAGAGTGCTTGAAAATATGTCCAACAAAGTTAGAAGAGGAAATGAAAATGGATAAAGTTGAAAAATATGGATTTTCCTTGTTGGATCAAGTAAATAATTCCATTAAATCTAAGAATAGAGTAGAAAAAGTGAAGAAATCTATGTTCCCCAAAGGTGAACATATTTGGAATATTAAAAGGGAATAAATCATGAAGAGTTCAAAAGGAAGTGAAGCCTCAAAAAAAATATGTTTGGTTTATAAAAAAAAATCAGGACTACTTCTCTAACTAAAGAGTCTATGGAGATCCACGTAATTCTCATATTATATTTTTTATACATCATAGAAGAGGTAATTAATGGTAAATCTTAAAAAAAGGAAAAATGATCAAATATATAATTTTAAGACAACTTGGAAGGATTACCCACCATTTAATATCTTGATTGGAATTCATTTCAAAATTGGTATCAGACATCAGAACTATTGTCATACATTCTTAGAAATTATCTATAGTGAAGAAGCGTTTAAGATCATTCCTTGATGGGGAGTATAGAAGTACAATCTTCCATAAATTAGTTATTTCACATGAATTTATAATGTTTTTCACCCATATATAATGAGAAAATATCAATCCTCTCAAAATAGGGTGATATTTAAAAGTGAAAGAACAAACAAGGATAAGAAATTTCTCAAAATTAGAGGAGTTAATTGGAAATGAGAATCCTTCCTCTTGAAGTTTTGATATCAATAAACTGGGAGAAGAAAATTTCAAGACTCCCTATAATGTTAATATGGGAAAGAAAAACTTTCCCTCTAATTCATTTCTTATCAATAAGGTGGAGGAAAAAGTTACATTTACTTTGGATGAAAAATGATATTAACAATGATTCCAAAGAGATAGAAATTCAAGTACCCTAGGATTTAGATAATCTTCAGTTTTATTTGTTGTTAATAGAGTGGTAAGTCATTGTGTGCTAAATAATAATGGATTGGATTCCATTATAGATGTAAAATATTTTTTATATCATGTTTCCAAAGAAAATAAGAATATTCCCATTCATTTGGGAAATGAAATAATATTAAAATGCTACTTGGTGAGAAACCCATTATATCTGATGATTGGAGAGCTGATCCAAAATTCAAAGACAAGTTATAAAATCAGAGAAACACCATCTATAATAGTTACATTTAAAGTAAAGAGATGAAGAAGGAGTTGGATACTTAAACTATACAAGAAAACTTGTATAATATATAATTAACAAGTTTTAATAGGTTCAAAATTTATGGGAGCTATTTAAAGTTATTGAGAAACCACCCAAGTGTTACTAAGCATGTTGGATATTAGAATAAGTGTTATAAAACACTTTAATGATGTTTTGAGAAGTATAGAGTTTATTTTTAGGAATACATGATTTTTTTTGAAGGAAATATAAAAAAGTATTTAAGTTATATAATTCTATAGATTCATGTATGGACCATCCTTCATTAAGGTTGAATTATATAATGATCATCTTCCCGTAGGCATGAAGCCACATAATCATAGTTCTTTCACTGTGTAAACATCATCATGTGCCATCATAAGGATTATCCAATGTAAAGGTACATAAGTATGAAGGAATGAATAAGTATAAATATTCATAAAGATGATCTCCCATGTAAACATGATCACCCATAGGCATGAATTCCAATGTAAGTATCATTTGGCTAAGGGCACATCATATGCATAAGATTCACCATTATAGAGATCATTTATATAAAGTTCATTCATATTTATAATCTAGTTACTAAAGTGATCTATGTAAGAATCAATACTTACACTGTAAGGATTATCTCTATTTGTGTAAATAGTATTGTCTCTGTGTAAGAATGAATGTTCAGACCATAAAGGTCATCTTACATCTTCATAAGCATCAACACTTTGATAAAATATGAAATTATGCGTAATAAAAACTTGTGTTTCCATATTTTATTTTTGAAGAAGAAAAAAAATTATAATGATTCCAAAGATAAATTTCATGGATATAAACATAAAAAACATCAATAGTGTGTGATCCAAGTATTTAATTTAAGAGAAGATAGCCTTCAAGCCCTGAATAAGAAGACCAAAGAAAGAGGATTTTTAGAGGTTTTTTAATGTCTAAAATATGATTTTCTAGAATTTAATTATTTTAATGAATATCATATATTAAGATACTAAAGTTTTTTCTTAGAGTTTTGAATATCTTAATGCTATTTATAGACATGACTAAAGAATGATTTTGAGGAAGATACAATGAGAAAAATAAGGAAGATATCATTTTTCTTATTTCTAGGATTTAAAATGAAAATATTTTAAATTTCATTTATATGAAAAAAATGATAAAACCAAAAGATATATGATCTGATATTTGGGGGATAAAAAATTAAAAAATTATTTGCGATTCAAGATGAGTATGAGGAAAAGGTCTAGTTACTATATATAGTGTATGGGTTCATGTGGAATCTATATATGTTTTTATAGGAATCTTTAATACTGTAAAGATAGAATTCCATTCCACAAGAAATGTTGTGTTGTATGATTTTCATATAGTTTAGGATATTGAAGTGTGGAGTTTGTGGAGTTTATTTTGAGGAATATGAAATTTTTCTTACTTTAGAACAAAGGAATGATATTTTATCCATGTAAGAAAAAATAAATAAGGGTATTTTTAGTACCCTTTTATTTATAAAAGTAGATCATTAATTATTTTAAAATGTATATGATTATGGTGTGAACCACTATAAAAATTGACACTTTCCATTTTAGGAAATAAACAAGTGACTCCATGTGGGAGTCAATATCAAGAAGTTAATGTTGCATCCGTACATGAAAAGTTCCTTCTCTAAGAGAGAGAATATTATTACTTGGTAATATCCATGTTATTAAAAATTTGACAGAGTGAGGAAGATAAATAAAAAATATCATTAATGTACACTATAGGAGTGTGTGAGATAGACTGGAAGAAGAATAAGGAGGTTAGATTAAAGATGAGTAAGTTTATGAATAAAAATATATTTTTTATTGATCTTATAGTGTTGAGTTGATAATGATAAGAATAATACTATCAAATAAATAAGATGATAGAGAATAAACTCTCTTGATGAGAAAAAAGAAGAGTTAGCTAAACCTGTATTTAACTAAAGATAAGTTTTGTTTCAAAGAGAATAAGAATTTGACCATGATAAGTTGGTCTAAGATTAAGAAGAAGAATATAGGAGAAACATACATTTTTGGTACTAAATTATTTTAGAAAGGAGTATTCTAGTTTATTAAATGTGTTATATTTCCATGTAAGATCTTGAGAAGTCATGAATTTTCCTAAATAATCTCCAAATAAGATATTTATTAGGTTGTATTTTAAATATTTTAAGTTGAGAGATACCAACAACAATTTTTGTAGAGAATTTTGGAGATATTAAAAGATTCAAAGATATATTTTTATGAGTATTTTTAGAATAAATTCAGGTAGTCAAAGTCACTTTTTCATTGAAAAAGAAGATCAATTTTGTGGGCACAAAGATATCTATAGATAGACTGTGATCATTTCAAGGAAGAAGGAAGTTAAAAGACCAGCTGGTGTGATTCCAACTTGAAGGAAATGCAGTGAGATATTTCATTTTTCACATGTTTAATATTTTAAACATCCCCACATGTGTAATATGGTGAGAGAGTGGGTTATGATAAAAAACCACTTACACTTTTATTGATGATAATATTCATAGTGTAATTTTTTGGAGTAGGATAATAACCCGTTGTAGCAATGAGTAGGCTCGCATTGGGTCCAAACCTTGTAAAAACACGTGTTCTATATTTTTTACTTAATTTCTATTGAATATAGGTGTATAATATGTTAAAATATTATATATCTATTTGTATTAATTAGAATCAAAGGTTCAAACACCAAAGGGGTAAAAGGATTAAAGGAATATTTTGAATTTGGTAAAAATTAACAACACCTGATTCACCCCCCTCAGGTCTATTTTCACTAATCCATTGGGACTATCAATAAAACATCTAACCTAAAGGAAAAGATACATAATATGAAATAATTTCTTCAAAACAACTTACTAATATTCATTTAATCATAAAATTAATTAAGGAAGCAATAAAACATACTTATAACACCAAAATTATCACTAAATCAACATTTCCAGCTATCTATTATTATCATTAATTATTCTATTAATGATTTAATAAATTTTATAATTCATATTTCCTCAATAAATTATTTCTTAAAAAAATTATTTCTATAATTCCAACAGTATAACACATAATCAAATCATAAAAACACTTAAAAAATCATGTAAATTATTCTACAACTTTAAAATTGATTATTAAACAAACATATCGCAATTATGAGTTGAAATGATGGAGAAATAACTTCTTCAAGTTAAGAAGTGACATTTACTTGTTACTTGATTTAGTTTTACATAATTAATTAAAAATATCCAAATATTTTGGATCTTGAAATTTTGTGGGCATTTGGTGTAAGAGCCCGGATCTTCGTTCAGGTATGTTTTTCCTTTTTCCGGATTTTTTGAGAAAAATGATGTTTCTGGAAATTTTTGAAGTACACGCCGTGTACTTTCTGAGTACACATCGTGTAATCTTCTCCGGATCGAAGCCGTGTGCTGGATGTGCCTGGGCCATACACACAATGTGTAGGGGTGACGTGGAGGCCGATATTGGCGGTGTATGGAAAAACCCACTACACGCCATGTACTTTAAAAATACACACCGTGTAATTTTTCTTTTTTTTACTAAATGAACCAGGGTCTCACCTGACACATAGAAACACCTCCTTCTAGGTTCCGTTCATCCGAGAGCGACCCATACGGCTGGATCTTTGACGAGCTCCTGCCTCGCCGTCCGTTCTCTGATTCGAGCATGGTCGATTGAATTGGAATCACAGTAGTGAGTTCTTCCTTCTGCTTTAGCCTCGTTTCTTGATTCCTCCTCGTTTCCAAGTTATCGTGGGATGGACGTCTTGTGCGTTTTCTCAGATCTTCATCATTCTAAGGGGAATCTGTCATCAAGGTTCACGTATATCGATCTCCTGGGATCGAGGTAGGTGGTTTGTGCCTTTCTGTAGAAAGTCAATGAGTATTATGTGAAAATTCCACCAATACCCTTGAATGGGGTATTGCGTGTTCCTGTTTTTCCCTTTTTGTATTGCCTGCTTTGCTTGATTGCTAGAGTAGATGTTTTTCCTGTGATTATGGTAGATTTAATGTACCTTGGATGTTTGCTATGCTTGTTCTGCCTGTTTGGTGTTTTTCCAGTTGCCATGCTTAGTCGTAGGACAGTGGAACTGCTACCTTGTTATGCTGCTGAGCCTTAGTTGATAGCCAAGTAGTTCTTGAGGTTTACTTGTATGATGTAAACACGTGCTGATCATGTTTTATCTTTCACTCAGGACTGTGAGAACCTAGATTATTAGACCAAAGGGAGAATTGACAGAAGGGATTCTCCAGAGTGTCTTTTAATTACGATGCGAGACCACATGGGGAATTAACGTTGAGTGCTTCCTTAGAGAGTCTGTAGTTTCTCGACATGGGCTACTGGGGAAATAGACGTTGAGTGCTTCCCCAGAGAGACTTTAGCACGATACGAGACTATATGGGGAATTGACGGTGAGTGCTTCCCCAGAGAGTCTAATAATTACATAGCTGAACCAAAGGGGTGAGACTGTGTGTGCCTCCTAGAGGGTTACTAGTAATTATAGGTTGAACCATAGGGGTTAGGCTGTGAGAACTACCCAGAGGGTTACCTTTTTTCTTTATTGTTGCTGGATGTTTAATTCTATACTTTTTTTTGTTAGAACTGTGGATTGTAGCTGCTTGTGCTTTTCTATTTACTACTTCTTCTTTTTATTACTGCCATGTATTCATTGACTGTTAGGCACAAATTTTTGGGTGATTGCCTACTGGGATTATATCCCACAACCTGTTTGGGCCATGATTTTGGGCCCAAACATAATATGTTGTTGTAGGTATAGATAAGGGAAAACTCCCTTCTACTTCAAGTTCTTGATTGCACTAGAGCTGGAGAGAATGGGACCGAGCCGTGGATCGCGATGATGAGGAGTTTACTTTGTTTCCTTTTTCACTTGGTTTCAGTTGTATTTTAGTATATTGTTGTGTTTTCTGTTTTCCTTAGATACTTGTACCTACTGCATCATTATCATCATTACTATATGTATTCATTGCTTCCGTTGTCTGGTTTCTGTTGTTATGCATGTTGTTACTGCTTCCGCTATTGACTGTTGTTTTTCCGCTGTATACTTTACCGAATGAAGGCATAGTTTCCCCACCGACTCACCAAGGCCCTCGCTACTAGTCGGTAGCCTTTTTCATTTGTGGAAACACGCTTGAGGTCATGTGGTGAACCGGGTACGGGGCACCAGTGGAGGGGCTCCGGATTCGGGTCATTACAAATTGGTATCAGAGGAGTTCTTTTCTCTTGCTTGCTATTTGGAGACTTTATCCAGGGATAGGATGGACTCGTTACTTGGTATTAAGCTGTGCTCAGGAGTAGCTAACCCATGTACAGGGAAAATCCATACTACCTCGTTAATTGCAGTTCTGGTTTTTAGATTTTATGGTTGATTTGATTTCACCTAGAGTGATTCACATGACTTGTGCTATTATTGTTTTGACATTTTGGTTCTATTTCTGTCGCAACCCGATGAGATGAGGGTATGCCATCTCATGCATCATATAGGCACTTGTAGAAATCACATGCCATGCATTCTTTCCATGCCATCTAGGGTGCATTAGCGGTTGCATGCTGTTGTGATATACTCTGTGTAGATTATGCATGATGTTGTGATAGATGCTTGATAGATTCTGTGCAGTTATTCTAGAAAACTAGTTTCTTTGTTCTTTGCTTAAAAAAATGAACGCCAAATTTTAGTTCGTGAGGTGTTATGGGCCCTCATTAATCGAAAATTGGTGGATCATGATCCTGATTTCTCTTGTCTATAACTGTGGGAGATGCCAAGCTTTGATTCGTGGGGAGTATGGGCCCTCACGGATTGGAATTTGGCACCTCTTCCCCTTGTTTTTAGTGTTTCTAGGATTCTGTGCAGTTTCTGAGGTACTGCCCAGAAAAACCCAGAATACACGGCGTGTAATTTTTGGATACACGCTGTGTAGTTTTCAGGCCGTGTCACTGACCGTGTGGGAAGAACACGGTGTTGTGAAAGTAACTTCGAGAACACACTGTGTACGGTAGGTACACGCCGTGTGAGTTCGGAGCCATGTACCCGGCCGTGTCACTAACAACACGGGTCGGGGAAGCTTGGGTAGAACACACTGTGTCCAGAGGGAACATGCCGTGTAGTCCTGTCCAGGTACCGGACCGTGTCACGAACAACACGGGCTGACTTTACCTTCTTTTCCACACGCCGTGTTTGTTCGGAACACGCCGTGTAGTCTTGTCCAGGTACCCGGCCGTGTCACGAACAACACGGGACAGTGTCACCCTCACCTATACATGCCGTGTTTGTTCGGAGCACGCCGTGTAAGCTTCAGCCGTGTAGACGACTGTGTGCTTAACAAACACGAGCCGCCGAAGCCTTGTCTAGTATACGCCATGTTTGTTTCAAACACGCCGTGTAGTCTCAGGTTGAGTCGGACCGTGTTGGTTAGCCGTGTAAGGGGACTTGGGCAGGGGAACAGATTTCAAGAACACGCAGTGTGTTGAGGTCCACACGTCGTATAGTATGAGGTGTACATGACTTGTAGGGTAGGAGTACACACCCATGTCAGTGGTTTATGAAGACACACCGTGTGGTTTTTATACACGCCGTGTATTCGTGTTTTGTAATCTTTTGTGTTTTCTTCCCCTATTCCCGTTTAGTACTGTTGTGTTCTCTGTACTTGTTTTTCTGATCCAAGGTGTACTTTTGATCTTTCAAAGCTATGCCTTCGAGACGTCCACTGGTCGTACGTTTGTCGTCAGGCAGTGATCAGACGCCAGACAGGGCTGATCAGGGACTTCCTGCCGATCCTCCAGTCGGGCCAGCCTTGGCACCAGCTGTTATACCAGTTGCAGGCGCTGATGCACAGTTCAGAGAAGGTTTCATGAGGACGATTCAGGCCTTCCAGGGACCTCCGCCTCCTGCCACGTCTATGGAAGACTTGACATGGGTTTTCCAGCAGCAACATCCTCCCACGTTCTCGGGGGAAGGAGGACCTCAGGCTACAGAGTTATGGCTGGAAGCCATGCTGAGTATCTTCGAGCACCTGGAGACGCCTCCAGAGAGGCGGGTCAAGCTCGCCTCCTACATGCTCCGAGACTCCGCCAAGAGGTGGTGGGACATGATCTCACAGGCGGGTCAGTAGCAGAATATGGCTGGGGAGGAGTTCCAGCGCGTGTTCTATGACTACTTCTACCCGGAGACCCTGAGGGCCGACCGAGCCCGAGAGTTCATGAGCTTAGAGCAGGTTACTCTTTCTATCATGGAGTATTCCACTCGTTTCACCAAGCTTTAGTTCTTCACACCCCTCCGGGATGGGAGTGGGGTGTTCTTGTTAAGGAAGTTTGAGGATGGTCTCAGGCGGGAGATCCGCTCGCAGGTGAATATCTTCCAGCTGACTTCCATTACTTCCATCGTCAACCAGGCACTGATTGCGGAGTGCAATCTGAGAGACTCTGGAGCTGCGATCCAGGGCGGTTCTGCTTCCAGATCTAGTATTCCTCTAGATGACAGCAAGAAGCACCGTAGAGAGCCTACACGCGGTGATCTGAGGAAGCGAGATGCATCGTCAGGCAGCCAGGTGACATGCTGCCAGTGTGGCCGGTCATGGCACATGAGGCCGCGGTGCCAGAGGGACCCCATGGAGTGCCGATCTTGCATCAAGATGGGTCACCTTCATCATTTCTGTCAGGTTTTCCCACCAGCAGCTGGTGACCGGGGTTCTTCCATGACTCCTCGTTCAGGAGGAGCACCACCAGTTTCTCACCAGTCGGGGAACTGGAGTTCTTCCGACCGTCCGAGCCGAGGTGGAGGTCGAGGCCATGGCAGTCAGCCACCAGTTCCTCAGCACCAGTAGGGAGGTTCAACTCAGAGTGGTCATCCAGGGGCGCATGGCCGCGAAACATGCCAGTCTTTCACCGTGGAGCAGACTTATCAGGAGCAGGATCCCGACCCTTCTATTGTTCGAGGTACGATTTTAGTAGCCTCAGTTTTATCTTCATCCCTTTTCGATACTGGTTCCACACATAGCTTTATCTCCGTTTCTATCGTGGAGATCCTTGGGCTCTGCATCTTTTTTTTTTCTGTCGACTCGTTGACACTAGACACACCTTTGGGAACGAGGACATCTAGTTTACGCCTGTGTAGAGAGTGACCTCTCGAGGTTGCAGGGTATCACTTCTTATGGGATATCTATGTCCTAGAGATGACAGGCTATGATGTCATTCTTGGCATGGACTGGTTGATTCCCTTCCAGGAAGTCATTGACTGTTCTCGCCGCAGAGTCATTTTCATCTCACCAGAGGGTGAATCTTTTCTTCATAGAGGTGAATGGGACGTTCGGGCGAGTCGGGCGGGACTCGAGCATCTTGGGCTAAGAGGGGTGATAACCCAGATTGCTAGACTTTATCTGGATGATCAGGGGACTCCACAGTTAGACTTTCCTCTAGTGGTGGATCATTTCAGGGACGTATTTCCAGAGGACTTTTTAGGTTTTCGTCCGGAGCGTGAGGTAGACTTCTCTATTGAGCTCGTGCCAGGAGTGGCACCGGTGTCCATTCCTCCCTATACGATGGCCACACCTGAGTTGCAGGAGCTCAAGAAGCAGTTGGAGGAGCTACAGGCTAAGGGTTTCATCCGACCCAGTACTTCTCCTTGGGGTTCACCTGTCCTATTTGCGAAGAAGGCAGATGGTACGCTTCGACTTTATGTGGATTATCGGAAGCTGAACCAGTTGACAGTCAAGAACCGATATCCTTTGTTGAGGATCGATGACCTTTTTGATCAGCTTCGAGGAGCCCAGGTGTTCTCGAAGATCGACTTGAGGTCTGGTTATCATCAGTTGCACGTTAGACCATCAGATATACCTCTGACAGCCTTCAGGAGCAGGTATGGTTTATACGAGTATACAGTCATTCCGTTCGGTCTCCCGAATGCACCCGTAGTTTTCATAGAACTGATGAACTGAGTGTTCCATCCTTACTTGGACTCTTTCATCATGGTCTTCGTTAATGATATATTGGTGTACTCTCACACTCGACACGACCATGCCACACACCTTGAGATCGTTCTAAGTAAACTGAGAGAGCATCGAATTTATGCTAAACTCTCAAAGTGCCACTTTTGGATGGATCAGATTCACTTCTTGGGTCACGTCATCTCAGATGCAAGAGTATCAGTAGACCCAGATAAAGTGAGAGTTGGAGTTTCCTAGGAGCAGCCAAAGAACGTCTTCAAGGTATGGAGTTTCCTAGGGCTGGCTGGATACTACAGACGCTTCATTTAGGACTTTTCTCATCTGGAAGCACCCTTGACAGGTCTGACCAAGAAGGGGGCGAAGTTCTTATGGTCAGATTCTTGTGAGTCAGCCTTCCAGAAGCTGAAATGGAGGTTGACGTCTGCACCGATACTAGTCTTACCGGAGCCAGGCAAGAGCTACACTATTTACTGTGATGCTTCAGGTATCGGTCTGGGAGCTGTGCTTATTCAGGGGGATGGAGTCGTTGCGTACGGGTCTCGACAGTTGAGGCCACATGAGAAGAACTACCCAAAAAACGATCTGGAGTTAGCAGCTGTTGTTCATGCCTTGCGCTGTTGGAGACACTATCTTTTGGGAGAGCACTTTGTGGTTTTCACTGACCACAAGAGTCTCAAGTATATCTTCACTCAGCGTGATCTGAATCTGAGGCAGCGTAGGTGGGTTGAGTATCTACAGTATTTTGACTTTGAGATCACCTATACACCGGGTAAGGGCAACGTAGTGGCTGATGCGTTGAGCAGAAGAACTCAGATTCAGGTAGTTCAGGAGGCCAACAGTGAGTGTTAGCTGATGGCTTTGTTCTCTGAGATGCATCTGGAGGTGCACGATAGACAGGGATAGAACTTCCTATCTTATGTATCTGTTACCACTACACTACTTGATCGGGTACTGATGAGGCAACTATCAGACTCAGAAGGCTTATTCCTGCAGGAGAGTGTGTCAGAAGGGGACCATCTTCCTGGATGGACAGTGGGCGAGGATGATATCTAGCATTTTCAGGGACGCGTATGGGTGTCAACAGACATACGCGAGGAGCTGATACAAGATTTTCATTCCTCTATTTGGTAAGTTCATCCTGGCATCACCAAGAGGTATCGGGACCTTCATAGACAATATTGGTGGCCAGTTATGAAGAAGGATGTTGCTGGTTTTGTCATGAGATGTTCTACTTGTCAGCAGGTGAAAGCTGAGCATCAGCGACCAGCGGGACTTTTGCAGCAGTTACCCATTCCGGAGTGGAAGTGGAACGATGTTGCGATGTACTTCGTGACTGGGTTTCCGAGATCGCCTCGGGGGAACGATGTTGTTTGGGTTGTCATCGACAGGATCATGAAGGTTTCCCACTTCTTGCCGATCAAGGATACCTTCTGTGTTGATGAGATGGGACGACTATACATCAGATAGATCGTTCGTCTGCATGGAGTTCCATGCTCTATTGTTTCAGACAGATATGCGTGCTTTACCACTTGGTTCTGGCAGGGAATTCAGAAGGCCTTGGGTACACAGGTACTTTTGAGTACAACTTACCATCCCCAGACTGATGTCTAGTCTGAACGCACTATCCAGGTGCTTGAGGATATGCTCCGGTCTTGCATCCTTGACTTTGGCGGTTCTTGGGAGAAGAATATTCCTCTAGTGGAGTTCGCCTACAACAACAGTTTCCAGGCGACCATTCATATGGAACCATATGAGGCTTTTTACAGTTGGCCATGCCGATCACCCTTATGCTGGCTGGAGACAGGAGAGGCAGCTTTGCTGGGACCTTTTCTTGTTCAGGAGACTTCAGAGAAGATAGAGCTGATTTGGAAGAGGATGGATACAACACAGTCTTGACAGAAGTCTTATGCTGATCAGTGGAGACGACCTCTGGAGTTCAAGGTCGGTGATCAGGTTTTCCTATGTGTCGCACCAAGGTTGGGACACAAGAGGATTTAGAGACAGGGTAAGCTTTCACCGCAGTACGTCGGGCCGTTTGAGGTATTGGAGAGATTGGGGCCGATCGCCTATCGGTTGTAGCTACCTCAGAGGTATCGGGCCATGCATGACGTCTTCCACATCTCTCAGTTCTGACATTACTTTTCATAACCGTATCATGTCCTTCATCCCGAGGAAGTCGAGCTTGAAGCGGATGCATCATTTGAGGAGAATCCTATCCGGATTGTCGATCATAGTACAAAGGTTCTCTACGGGCGGTCTGTTCCTCTGGTACGGGTGCTATGGCAGCACGGGCGGGTACAGGACGAGAACTGGGAGAGGGAGGCCGATGTACGATCGTAGTGGTCAGAGCTGTTCGGGGTTTCTTATTCTCCACCTCATTAGGGAAATTCGGGGATGGATTTCTTTAAGGGGGAAGTTTGTAAGAACATGGATCTTCGTTCAGGTATGTTTTTCCTTTTTCTAGAGTTTTTGAGAAAAAATAATTTTCTGGAAATTTTTGAAGTACATGCCATGTACTTTATGAGTACACGCTGTGTACTCTTCTCCAGATCGAAGCCGTGTGCTGGCCGTGGCCGGGCCACACACACAGTGTGTAGGGGTAACCTGGAGGCCGATATTGGCGGAGTACGGAAAAACCCACTACACGCTGTGTACTTTAAAAATAAACGCCGTGTACTTTTATTTTTTTTACTAAATGAACTCAGGTCATGCCTGACGCACAGAAACACCACCTTCTAGGTTCCGTTCGTCCGAGAGTGACCTGTACGACCAGATCTTCGACGAGCTCCCACCTCGCCGTCCGTTCTCCGATTCGAGCACGGTCGATTGCATTGGAATCACAGCGGTGAGTTATTCCTTCTGCTTTAGTCTTGTTTCTTGATCACTCCTCGTTTCCAAGTTATCATGGGATAAACTTTTTGTGCATTTTCTCAGATCTTCATCGTTCTAAGGGGAATATTTCATCGAGGTTCACGTATATCGATCTCCTATGATCGAGGTAGGTGGTTTGTGCCTTTATGTAGAAATTAGATGAGTATTATGTGCAAATGCCACCAATAACCTTGAATGGGGTATTGCATGTTCTTGTTTTTCCCTTGTTGTGTTTCCTGATTTTCTTGATTGCTAGAGTAGATGTTTTGCCTGTGATTATGGTAGCTTTACTATACCTTGGATGTTTGCTATGCTTGTTCTTCCTGTTTGGCGTTTTCCAGTTGCCATGCTTAGTCGTAGGATAGTGGAACTGCTACCATGTTATGTTGCTGACCCTTAGTTGATAGAAAAGTAGTTCTTGAGGTTTACTTGGACGATGTACATGCACGCTGATCATGTTTTATCTTTCACTCAGGACTGTGAGAACCTAGAGTAGTAGACCAAAGGGAGAATTGATGGAAGGGCTTATCTAGAGTGTCTTTTAATTACTATGCAAGACCACAGGGGGAATTGACGTTGAGTGCTTCCTCAGAGAGTCTGTAGTTCCTCGACGTGGGCCACAGGGGGGATAGACGTTGAGTGCTTACCCAGAGAGCCTTTAGCACGATACGAGACTATAGGGGGAATTGACGGTGAGTGCTTCCCCAGAGATTCTAATAATTACATAGCTGAACCAAAGGGGTGAGACTGTGTGTACCTTCTAGAAGGTTGCTAGTACTTATAGGTTGAACCATAGGGGTTAGGCTGTGAGAACTACCCAGAGGGTTACCTGTTTTCTTTTTTGTTGCTGGCTGTTTACTTGTGTACTTTGTTTGTTAGAACTGTGGATTGTAGCTTCTTGTGCTTTTCTTTTTACTGCTTCTTGTTTTTATTACTTCCATGTATTCATTGACTGTTAGGCACAAATCTTTGGGTGATTTCCTACTGGGATTGTATCTCACACCCTGTTTGGGACATGCTTTTGGGCCCAAACAGACTATGTTGTTGCATGTGTAGATAAGGGAAAACGCCCTTCTACTTCAGGTTCTTGATTTCACTGGAGCTGGAGAGCATGGGACCGAGCCGTGGATCGCGATGCTAAGGAGTTTACTTTGTTTCCTTTTCACTTGGTTTCAATTGTATTTCAGCACGTTGTTGTGTTTGATATTTTCCTTAGATACTTATACCTGCTGCATCATTATCATTATTACTATATGTATTCATTGCTTCCGCTATCTGGTTTCTGTTATTATGCATGTTGTTACTGCTTTCGCTATTGACTATTGTTTTTTTGCTGTATACTTTACCGAATGAGGGCATAGTTTCCCCACCGACTCACCAAGGCCCTCGCTGCTAGTCGGCAGCCTCTGGCATTTGGGGAAACACGCTTGAGGTCATGTGGTGAACCGGGTACGGGGCACTAGTGGAGGGGATCTGGATTCGGGTCGTTGCATTTGGAGTGTTTCCTATGATGAAATAGTCCTTCCTAGTGTCACTCTATCATTCACCTAAAGTATCCTCTTATTTAAGCATAATTACTTCAAGAATTTATCATATACGGGTATCTATTTAAGAGAATCCATAAGGGGTGTGTTTATTTTAAACTTTTTTAATGTTTCAAATATTTCCTTCTAAATTTCTTCTTCATTCATTTTCTATGATTGGGCCATTCTTAATGGATAGGTAAGAAGAATTTTTTTCCTTTTATTTTGATTTTTTTAAGTTAGAATTCTATTTATTTCTTTTTCTTTTCATATTTTTCTTTTATCACCTTTTTATTGGTCGAATTGATTTTTCCTTTTGGGGTTTTGAGTTGGGTTGAATTTATTTTCCACTCATTATTATTTCCATGTTCACATTAAATTTAGGATTTGGTTGTATTTGATCTGGAAATGTTTCTGGAATTTTAGTCATCATTTCTATAAGAGTCCCTAACTATTTTTTCAATTATTTCATCTTATTTTTAAAATCATAAATGTTTAGATTTTGTTGCTTTTGAACTTATGGTTGAGAACTAGTTAAAGTATAATCATGGGATTTAATTTAAAATGGCGGTGATTGGTATGTTTATTGGTATCTTTCTTATAATAGTGATGAAAGGGTGGGGATTGGTGGAATTGCTATTCAAATAGTTGTTGTCTTGATTCTGTTGACTTTTAAGTCCATATTATACTTAGGGATTCTCCCTCCATACTTGGTTTGGTTATCAAAACGGTCTACTCTGATAGGAATTAACACAAATATTAGTGTCTTTCACTTGATAAAATTGGTTAATAAAATGGTTTGGAGAAGAACAAATACCATATACCTTTATAGGAGTTTATTGGTCATTTAACAGTTTAAATCTATATATCTAAAAAACGTTTTTTATTCTTTAATATTTGATTCAAATAAAGTATATATATATATATATATTATTTTACCTCATAAAATACTCTGGTGGTTATGCCTATGGTTCAATAAAATGAGAGTTCTAACCAATCATTTCAAGAAGTCCTTTAGCTTTCCCTAGTGATTTTTCAATCAAGGATCTTTTAGACGATGGATCCAAAATATTTTTGTTACTGTTAAGTATTACATGATAGATGAAAACTAGAATGTAGTGATCCTTAGTGTCTTGGTTTGGATAACTCATAAAAAGATTCTTGAATCTTTCTTAGTACTCATATAGTGTTTCTCATGATACTTTTCTGATTCCATAGATCTCCTTCCTTAAAGAAGTGATTTTGGAAGTGGGAAAGAATAATTAGATAAAGATCCTTTGAAGTTCAACCCAAATATGACTTCTTCAAGAAATAGTTTGTATAACCACTCCTTTCCTACTCCTTCTAGAGAGAATGAGAATATTATCCACTTAACTTGTTCCTCATCTACTCCTATGAGATTCAAGGTTTCATACACCATGGTGAATTAATTAATGTGATTATTTGGATCCTCAATTTTAAGAACATGAAACTTTAGAAATAATTGGATTAGTCCATTTTTAGATGAAAATTCATCTTTTAAAATAAATTATTTTTTTGGATATTTTGATTTATAAAATAGGGTACAAAGATCTCTCAAAGGTTTATCATGATTTTCTGAAATATTTTCAAATATAAATTTAGAGTGAATACTATAAGTTTCACTTGAATTAGAAAAAGTAATATCTTCAAATTCAAACTAAATATTCTCTAAATTCCACAATCCATTTCTTAGGAAAAAAGTTATTTCAATTTAAAGATCAATAGTGTATTGACCCTCATTGTTGGATTTATTAATTCATTTCTAGATTAGTGATTATGTTTAAATATGGTACCACTTCCTTAGAAATGACACCAAGTTATTAGCATAACTTCCATGGGATGTGTAAAAACAATATTATAAATCCATGATTAAATTTAGTATATCAGTGAGATCAGATTGTCTAAAAGGAGTGATGAAAATTCATGGTTTTCGTTATGTCAAAGTATTATCTATCAATAAGTGTAAATTAATGAGTAAGGGGGGTTTTGTTTGATTTTATAAATTGTGAAAAAAGAAGAGTAAAACAACTATATATTCTATCAGGATATGGATCAATGATTTATTTAAGGGTAGGAGGAACAATGTTATGCTGTTATATTTATTTGTTTATGAACCATTATTATGTTGTAGATCAATGATAATGTTAATGATCATGAACTTCCCACCTATGGATTTTAATTTGGTGAGTTTAGGCATTATAATAATCAATGTAATTGGGAACCTTTCTTGTGTTCAAGGGGGAATATAAAGAAATCAACCAATTCTATAATAGTCAAATCACCTCTAATTTCTTAATAAACTTTTAATCAAGAGAGGGTGATCTATATAAAATACAAAAGAGAACCTATCTTCCACACACATCCCAACATGCATCAAGCACTTCACAACTCAATTACTCATGTTCCATCATATATGGGGGTGATTAAGTAAACAGATAAAATAAGTTAATAATCAAAGTAGATAAAAAATAATTTAAATAACATACTAAATATGTTCACACTCAACCAAACATCTCAATCACTATAAACTAAAATTAAAAACTAAAATTTGAATTGAATACACACACACACACACACAGATATATATATATATATATATATAATAGAAATCATGCATAACAAGGATCTCGACCACTTAATCAATCATTGATGCGGGGATTATCACTCCATATGAAGGTTAAAAACCATGGGAATCAAGATCAACATAATATAATTAAAGAGAAAAAAATAAAAAACTCGTTAACTCTTGAAAATGAAGGCACCCAGTTCCTTAATTAGGATTTTCCTCTATACAGATGATTCCATGTGTTAATGAGGTTCCTCTAATTCTTTTTACATGGAATGTATGATCATTACATCATATTTCTAATTAATTTCACACTCACATAATATCAACTGATTTCCTTTCTCTAGGATCAGGTGTTATCTATTAGTTTTATTTTTTATTACTTTATTTGGTTATATATGAGGTGGGAATATTCTTTTGGTCCCTACATCCCTTGTATACATACCACATGTGATATTTTATAAATTGATTTCACTATTGGATATGAGAATATATTCTTTTTGGTTTTTAGTTAAGATGGTATAATGTGGAGAAAAAAATCTATTTTGGGTGTAATATGATTCCAATGATTTGATATGTTTTATAATTTTTTTATGGAAAATTGAATCCTTATATAGTATTAGGTGTAATATGATTCTAATAATTTGAGGTAGAGAACATATTTTTGGGATATAGCCTTAGGTTTGTGTTCATGTAAGTTATAATTTACAGTCATTATCTTAAGTATCATATGATTCAATTTTTTTGGAAAATAGGGAATCTAAATTCCTGTTATGTACTCCTGATAAGGTTTTCTTAAGTTCCCTTGCCACACTTTATTGAGGTAATATCACTATCTTAAGAGGAATTGTGGAAAATATTTCAGTAAAATAGAGCCTATGTTGGCCTCCATTATTTTAGACACATGGAGCAATGGAAGTTGATGTAGTCTTAAGTAGAAAAACCACATATTGTTCTCAGTAAGACTTTATTGAAAAATAAATACAATCCATTGATTATGTATATCCTTAAGAATCAATGCGAGGTAGTTTCAATAGAGAACATATCCTGAGAGGTGTTAGGTCAGAAAAATACAAATATAAACAAGAGGGGGTGATTTGAGTATTTTTTATAATCTTCACCAATTCTAGATTTTGACCCTCTTTTCTATTTATAAAGATACGCAACATTTTATTCTATGTGTAATATGTGCCTCAAATAAACAAGAAGAATTAACACAATTATTTTATAGTGGTTTGAGGCAAACATATCCCCTAGTCCAGTTCACCAATGCTCTATTTGTGAGCTTGGTGAATTTAACTAGAAAGGTACTCTTATCACAAGACCTTCAAAACCAAAAATGAGTGCAGTTAGTTGAAACCTTTACAAAAAGGACAAAGAGATTATTATGGTTCTTTTATAGGGAATCAATTATCCATAGCTTAGTACAATAAGGTGACAATTCACTATAATAGAGTATGAGCAGTTAAAACTATAATAAATCAAAAGATTTTTATTTCTTGATGGTTTGGGTTGTACTTCACAACTGCATCAAAAATTGAGAAAACATGGATCTTATTATTCAGAAATGAATGTCTTCAAGAAAGAATAACTCTAAAGAAATACTGGTTTAAAATGATCTTTAGTAAAATTAGAAATAAATAAGCATCGATTTCACAGCAGTACGAGGTTAAAAATGAACATATCCAAAGTGTATCCTCTTTCCAAAAACAACAAATCCAATCGTTCTTTGTAGTAGTTATATATTCAAAAAATATTCACAAGTATATAGTCTTATATATATTATTTAAAAATAAATTATAATATAATATATAGAGAGATCGATATCTTACTCTGATATTCTAGATCCCAGAAAGTCACCTGACAGATCATGGATATTCAAAATTAAATCGACTAGGGGAGTCATAAATTCTGTTAAGAATAGGATTTATTTTCTTTGATGAATAAAATTATTTTAATAGATCATGATGAACCTTTGAATCAGTAATAAAATATTTTTTAATCAGTCTTTTATTCCATTAAGACTTTTTTAGAAATCTCAGATAAAACCATGGATTAAAAATCTCTGAATTTGAATAGAACAACATAGGGTTGAACTCCATAGCATAGGGTTCTTTTTCATAATGTAGGGTTCCTTTGTGTAGCGTAGGGTTCATATTCATAGTATAGGGTTCTTTTAAACATATGGTTCCTGAACTATACTTTCATATGTACTGAATATAGGGATCAAAAGTAACATTGGGTTGAGAATCCATACGTTTATCCTTTCAGCATAAGGTGGATTAACCATACGTTCATTTTCCAAATGTAGGGTATGAACAATGATTCCAGAATTCAACATTGTATTGATATTCCATACGTTTATTCAAACTTAGGGTTGATAATCCATACTTTCATTTATCGAACATAGAGTTTCTGGTCCATACATTAACTGTTCAGTATAGGGATGATGTTCCATACTTTTTGTCAACATAGGTTATGAAATCCATATGAATTGTTTTGAACATAAGGTTCATTCCTTATGTTACACTTATCAACGTATGATATGAATAGTGTTTCTAGAAAACACTAAAACACTTTATGAAAACTTGATGAATATTCCTTACAGATTAATAACTTGAATATAATTCTAGAATAAATATTGCAAAGAATATTAATTTCCTAAAGCTCACTTAAGGATACAATTTGTAAAAAAATGCTATTTTTGAGCATCAAAATCAATAAGATTTATAAATTATTTTTGAGACAATACATTTCCAAAATTTCCCCCTTTTTTAGGATCACAAAACCCATAAGATAATTTATATAAAATTTAGGAATTGTAAACACTAATAAAACGATATTTTAAAGAAAATATTTGTTGTTTTGAAAATTAATTTTTTATAGTATTATTTCAATTTTATAGTACTACTTTGATTAAAAGAAAATAGATACCTGAAAAATTTAGAATGTTTTATTTACCCAAATTTCTCCCTCTTTTTGGGATATCAAAAAAGAAAGAATATGAAAATGGATTAAAACACATTAAATGTGGTACATAACTGTAAGTGAATGTTTGTTAAAAATTGTTAAAATATAAATAAATTTTAAATTAGCATTGAATAAATTATCATAAATAAAATAAATTAAAACTATATAAAACTCACAGATATAAAAATAAATTAAATTAAATTAAGTTGAATTTCAAATCAAATGATAAAAAAATTCCATCAAAAAATTTAAGAAAAGTTTTAAAAGGATGAGATTGGGTCTAATTGATTTTCTTGATCTGAATCTACACTAGGGAGGATAAAGGAGGATGATAAATTGATTGATAAACATAATAAATAACATGAATCTTTACAAAAAAACACTAAAAATTATTTTTGAAAACCTCTGTCCATCATTGGATAATCTTCCTAGAATCTTATCCTATTCTCCAATTCTCAACCAAATTTACTTTAATAAAACCATTAACTGATTCTTCAAACTAAATAAAAGCAGTCAACTTATCTCTCACTTGATTAAGTACTATCCCTAACCAAGAATCATTAGGGGTCAGTTGACATATCAAATGTATTTGATTCTGTAAGAGAACATTCAAAATATTATTATGACAATGAAGAGTGTGTGGTCTTTCATTAAAATTAGTTAACACTAAAGTTATAGTTTCAAATATTGCGATCAAATATGGAGAAGTTTGTTGTGAATAGGTTGATGCTTAATGAATTTCACTGATAGATTATAACTCTCATCCCAACATCTACTTCAACTCATCAACATATGAATTCTTTATTGATTCATCCTTTTAAATTTCTCATTTAAACAACTAAAGTTTTGATAAAATCTTTAATATCTTCCACATAAATAAAAGTTTTTTGAATATCTCTGAATTGAGTATGAAGAGATTCAAACTCAGCTCTAGGCATATTATAACTTCTTAATTATTCAAATTTATTCTTTTCATATTTGAAATCTTATATAATAGACAAGTTCTGGTCATTCAAATGATTGAAATTATAAATCAAATCTTTTTTATTTTAGTTCAATGATTCAGAAGATTTATCAGAAATTACAATGGATTGATGTCTAGCTTCTGCAATAGCCATCCTTATCTCTTGTTTTAAAACTTATATTTTTTCTCTCAATGAAGAAACATATACATCTATAGAATAAAAAATAACAAGAGATAAATCATCATGGGTGGATCCACTGAAATAGGGGAATCTATCTCAAATTTGATTTTCCCATTGAGCTACTTGCTCAACATCTTTATCCAATTGAGTCATAGGTTCAATTATTTCATCATTTTCTCTTTCATAATAAGAAATAAATATTTAAATTCTTCTCATTTTATTAAGTCTATCTTCATCAACCCTTTATTCATCTTCTTATTCTTTAGGCCCAGGTCTCACAAAACCAATGGCTGGTACCCTCATCTACTACCCTTCAGTTTCCATCATTTTTTTTCTTATACTATAATAGGCAAAAGAATACCAATGGAATCAATCTAGAAGTATCCCATCTTCTTTATAGTTCTGGAATTCAAACCATTTCTATGATGACATCTTGATCCTAATGATATGTCCTAAAAATTTTCATGTTTGAATAAAAAAAGATAAATAATCCTTCCATAAGGAAAGAAAACCATTATTGCTTCTTTATGATAACAATGATTCAATACTTTATCATATAGCGACTGAAATTAAACTTAATATTTGTCACCAACAAAAACAGAACATACATATGTTGATAAAAAACTTTTTCTAACTTAGTCGTCCTTAGAAAAATTTTAGATTGAATAAAATTTATCAAGACCTTTAGATAGGCATTAATCTCTTTAGTCATCATCTTCTTGATATTTCGAGTTCCAAACAAAAATAATTATATAATATGACTTAAATTTATTATCTCCAATATTTCTTAAATTGAAATGAAATTCCCCCTCATGAGGAAAAATCATTAGCCTGGCAATTTTTGATGAAGAAATAGAAAATTCCTTGAGGTAAATCTTATAGAAAACAATATCTTCATCATCTCCAAAACTAAGTGAAGAATTTAAAAAAAACTCTTTTAATTCAACTTCATATACCATAAAGAAAATTACCATCTCCAAAAATAAATTCCAAACCTTTAAATCTAATAGCATTTTCAATAGAAAATTTGTTTGATTTAGAAAATAAAAATCAATTAACTTTCATTGAATAACTTTTCAATACATCAATTGGAGGATTCACACATTTAGTTAAGCTTCGTCAATTATGTCTGAAAGATACATTATCAATGGTTTGAGGATTGAAGGTTCAAATGTTATGGTTTTGAAAAACTAAAATGAGAGACACTTTGTAATATGAAGGATTGAAAGAGTACGAGGGAGAGATGGAATATCACGGTTTAGGTGATGAGGTCTGATTTGGATGATATTGAGAAAGTAATCATTATTTTTATTTTGAAAAGGCGCGGTTTAAAAAACAATCGAGACAAATATTTAAAAAAATAAATAAACAATTATTAAATAAAATAATTTAAAAATAAATTAATGATATAAATTAAAATAAATTAATAAAAATATATTTAAAATTAAATATTCCTAACTCCCCCTTAATAAAATCAAAACATGTAGTGGGAAGTGGTTTAGTACAAATATCAACTAATTGATATTCGGTATTTATAAATTTAAAATATATATCATTTTTAAGAACATGATATCTTAAGAAATGATGCCTTATATCAATATGCATAGTCTTATAGTGACATATAGGATTTTTGGAAATATTAATAGCACTAGTACTATCATATAAAATAGGTATATTATTAAAATTTAGTCCAAAATCTAGTAGAGTGTGTTTATGTAAATACCCAAGCATGAAATAAAAAGAAATTACATTACATTTGGGAAATACTTAATACATGGCACAAATAGACACCGAAATACCGTATTAGTTTAGTGCCTTTGGAAATTGGAAAACATAAAAAACCGGTTTGTAAAACATCTACATCATATCATGCTTTATCCTTAATAACTAGAACCCCCTTTTGACACATCTTACTTAATACCCTTCTTCAAATCCTGGGAAAAGAAACATGAAAATGGGAGATCTCAAATGCTTAGTAAGGGTAAGCATGAAAAATATCTTAAAAAACTTAAGCATAAGAATCTAAAAACATGAACATAAATTTTGAAAAAAAACATACCACATTTAACACATACCGAAATCTTGAGTCATGAAATAAATCTTGGTAGTTTATAAGGCATAAATCATAATGTAATCATGAACCATGAGAAAATAGTATTGGAATAAAACATGAAATTGTGGAAAAAAAATAAGTACATAATATGATTTCTATAGTATCCATGTAAAAGTTTCCAAGACCATTATAGTGGAAATATTCAATAACTGAACCAGGTTTACTTGCCATTCCATCCATGTATTACTGAACCAGATTTACTTGTCGTTCCAGCCCTGTATTACTAAACTGGATTTACTTTCCATTACAGTCATGTCTATCTCATTAGATATAAATCTTTACCCAATTAAATTGAGAGAGATATAGGTCTCAACCATCTCATAATTAAATCATTCTTACATGTGACACAAAAATATAAATCATTCATCATAGCATAACCCATGAAATAAAATGGGTTTCTTAAACATCATTCTATCATAACATATTACATATAAAATATCATTCCATAATTAACACAATAAAATCATAGTAATAATAGGGATATAAATATAACACTATTTAAATAGCATCGTCTTAGATGGAAAATATTTTTGATAAAACACTCGAACGTTATTATTGAGAGAAATATCATTTCTTCTTCAAAAATTATTTCTTTTCACAAAATACCGCGCAATTTTAAAAGAAAATAATTTATTTGAAAATAAACTTGAAATCATGTAAAGTAAGCTTCATATAAATAAGTTATTATGAAGATGTAAAAATCCATTCATGCTGTGTAAGTTAAAAAAACATTCTTCTCGTACTCTTGTCGGAAATGTTAAAAAGTACGTCATATGGAAAATGCAAGAAATATTCCTTCCATTCCGTTTAATAAAAATTCACCAATGGGTAAAATTGACTTTAAAAAATACTAGAAGAATGGATATAATATTATATATTTAGGAAAAATGGATGTGGATGATAAATACACCCCAGTAAATACTTACATATAAACAATCTCAGAAAACAATGTGATTGCAAAATTATCCCTTACCTTAGGTTCAATTTCTTCCGTATGTGTCTGAAACTCATGTATAATGGGTTTAAACATATTATTAACTTGTAAAATAATGATAATAATATCTATGATATCATATATGATTCACTTATGACTTTATATTAGCCGTTTATTTTTCAATTCCATGTTAAAGTAACATTTTGGGTAATAATCGTTTTATTTATCATACGTGTTTTGACTTTTTATTCTTGATATTATTACTTAGATCATGGTTTAATTAATATAGAATGTAAAAAATGATTTTTATATCATAAATATTCAGTATATAAATATATATAATAGATAGATAAATTAAATGGAATACACCATTTATGGAGACAGTAGGTTGTATGTACGCATGAACATTGTTTCTGTTTATTTATTGAATTGAATGGAACCAAGTAAATGAAATATATATATAAATAAATCCAGAAGAATTATTATGTCATATATTTCATTCTTATTTATTATATATGCTTTTTAATCATTGTTGAATGGTTAGCGTGGAGAATGAATCTCATCGAGTTGTGGAGACAATAGGCCGTACGTACGCACGAGCGACGATATCATTCACTTAATGGTTAAATGGTATAGAATTGGATGGTGTATTAATTATAAAGAATAATTATCATGTTATATTATTTTTTTACATCCATTATACTCATCATTATACCCATCGAAATTAAGTATTGTTGAATAACAAATTACACCATGGCATGGGGAGGGTAAGCCGTATACACGCACACATGGTGATATTGTTATTCGTAGGATGGATAAAAGGAGGTATAAGGTTATCCCATAATTATAATAATATCTCAATATGTAGAAGATACAGGATTTATTACTTTAGTATGGTAATGATATAATAAGAGTAAGTATAATAATAAAATAATTTTGAAAGAGATGATAAAACAATTACCTCTTTTTCGAGTATCTCCTTTTGATTTTCAAAAAAGGTCTCTCTAGGATGGATTTATTCTAAAAATGTAGCCTCTAAGAGGAATTTAGGGATGTTTGGATTTTATTTAATCAGAGGTTGTATGAGCCAAAGGGTTTTAAATGTGTGAGTAAGTGGGTAGAGGTGGTGGCCTTTTATAAGAGGGGGGAGGGGCACTTTAAGAAAGTATTAAAATATTAATTTATTATAAATTTATTTTCAGTTTAAAATTGTCCCAAACTCATTTATTTCAAAAATAAGATGAGTATGGGTCTAAATAATCTCAAAAAAAAAAATTTAGACATGTTTTTATTTTATTTTAAACCTTATCATTTTGATTTATCCATATTTAATCTATTTAATTTTATTTGGGGTAATAATAATCTAAATATTAAATGGTTATAAATATTTACTTATGTGTTGTCAATATTCCATAATTGGATATTGTATGAAATTTTAGACCTTATAATTTTCACTTTGCAATTTTTAAATACTTTTGTGATTTTTAAATAATTTAATATTATTTTATTTTTATAAAATATCAATAGTGTCAATTTTGACACTATTAATTTATTTAACTTTAAATAAAATAAAAAATATATAAATTCAAAAATAAATATTTAATACACTCCTAATATGTCATAGTAACCTATAAATTCATGGAGAACATTAATTAGTTTATATGATATTTATTTTAATATTTTTAAAACCATTTATTTGATATTTCTATCAACAAAGTAATTTCTACCTCACTATTGTGACATTATTAATGGTAATTATTTATTATCTAAATTTTTTAAATAAATTCCCATGATATATATAATTTAATTATATTTTTTTATACTATTAATGTTTGAAGTTTTAACAAGTTTATTACTATATCAAAATTATTATACTTATAAGAGATAAGAGAGTGACATGTTGTCACATTCTTTTGTTTTAATTATAATTACATCACTTTCATAGAAACAAGTCCATTAAATAAATAAACTATGAACATTGGGTGATATTGGTCTAATTTAATTCATCCAATAGGATTTGGTCTGGTTTTATGGTAATTTTATTATCTTTATCATATTGTTTGTTACCCTAATTTACCCGATTTACCTTTAATTTTGGTAAATAAAAATTACCATAGTTACTATTCATAATATCTAAAAAAAGTAACCTATTAACATAATTTGGACCCACAAAATCCAAATATGGAATCCATTTTTCAAAATTCAAAACACAAAAGTTTTATTAATTAATTTAAAATTAATTCCCATTGTCAAAATTAGAAAGCAGGTTTTTAGGAAATAAAAACTATCAAACGATTGACATGTGTTTATGTCCAATTTAAATTTTATATTAATTAAAATAACCAAAATTGTATTAAATGATAAAGAAATAATACAATTAAACTTTAAAACCAATTAATAAGAAAATCTGACTATATAAATAAATTAGATGAAAAGGCAGTTTTGAATTAAAATGCAGTATTTTTCACTATTCATTATAATATGAATTTTATCATAAAAATACAAAAAATTAAACCAAACTAAATTTTGATGTCCCAATTACAAATAATAAGTTTATTATGTCAAATAGAACTTATAAAATTATCAAAAACTAGATTTAAAAAGGGTTTTCCATCAAAAGGTGGCAAAACTTTATTTTTTTGAAATATACTTCTTTTATTCAAAAAACTGAATTTGTTCTTATATAATGTCTATAAAATACATAAGATGAATTTTAATGTTATATAAAATTAAAAATTTGGTTAATACTATTCATAACACCTAATTTATTTCCCATTAAATAATAATATTTTAATAATATATCATTGTTTAGTGAAACTCGGTATTGCGTAAAATGAAAGCTATAGAGGAAGGTTGTTCTTGCATGTAACTCAAGACAAGTCAGTTTTGCATGTCATGAAAGATTACTTTGGTGTTTCATATAACATAATCCAAACACAGTTCTTTTATATATTGAACAAAATCTATACTCATTGTTGCGTGTATCGTACGCCAAATCGGTGTTGCGTATAACTTATGACCAGTCAATTTAGTGTGAAAGGAATGTATGACTTAGTGAATTACAATATATAAATTAAAATTTTAATTTATTTGATAAAAATGGTCCATAAAAACTCGGGGTGTTAGATTATACCCCTTAAAATGAATTTCTCCCTCGAAATTTGTTGGGGTTATAAAAGGTTTACTACTTGAATATTTATTTCATGGAAACCCATATCGTAAAAAAGAACACTAAAACTTCATTTTAAAAAGAAAATTTATAAATATAATGGTTACCCAATGTAAGTCATCACTGGGTTTCCACATAGGATAACATAGGCGTGAAGTGAAAAATGGATATAGAATAAAAATCTAACCATAAAGTTTTGATGGATAGTTATAGAGAAGAAGGTTTGGAGAAAGTTAACAACCAGAAATCCATAAATATTCAATGATTTAAGGGACAACCTGATTCATCAGATAAGAAGGTACTAAGATAACATTTTTGGTTTTTAAGATTATTTCCCTAAAGTTGATGAATTTTTCATGATAATAAATACTTACTTGATTTTTGGTACAATATCACCATTGTTCCTGCCTTGAACAATTTTCACTTCATCTCTTATTTAAAGAAATGAAGTTGAATTTTTCATTTTTGAAGTCTTAGTAGATAATATGATAGAATAATAGTTCATTCCATTTTTCTTAGAAAAAAGTTTAGCATAGGTAATCAAATATGAATAAGTCCACCTATAGTGAGATAATACATTAATCTAACAAAATTCAACTAGAATATAACTTATACTATCCATAAATTGATAACATTAAAATCCTTCAAAAAACAAGAAATATTAAACTTTATAAAGAGGTGAACTAAATCGACTTAACATTTATCTCCCATATCTCATAGGGTAGTTATTTTTTGTCACATTCCAAATATGTGAATACTTTAATAATGTATTCACTCGAAACATGATAATAACATGAATTACCATAGAGCCTTAATGAAAACATGCATTCAGTCAAAATTAACTTTTCCCACACACTAATAATACCAAAAATTCTATATACTCAAACCATGATATCACTTTGTCCTTATATTAATTATGAGGTTTTTAATACTATAAAACATCTCATTATCTCTTTATCCCTTCATTATGTGCATATCATGTGATTTCAAAAAATATTTAAATCACTTTTCATGGTTACTGGTACCATATACTTATGGAAAACCACAATGGACCAATACATAGATATTCTAATATTTCATAATACTATAAAATAGATTCTACAACACTATTTTGGAATCCCATTACATAAACACTTAGTCATTCCACTAATTCGTTGTCATACTCAACATCTCTAATATTAATGGCATGTGATTTGCCTTTTTTCTTTTGCCTTAAGAGGTTTTTTGACATCGATAATCATCCATAACCCTTGTATTAGGGAATTGGTTAGAATAATGCCCCATTTCCTTGAACTTGTAACCCTGATTTGTGGGAGGTGCACTCTTTGGAGCTTTCTGTTTACTCCCATTACTTCAGTAGTAAAATTCTTGATAACCTTCTTTCCCACACCTACAACATTTATCAGCCCCTTTAAGACAATTTCCTCCATGTGTCCTTCCACACTTTGAGCATAAAGAAAATCTAATCTTCTTTTCTCTTTAATTTTTATAGTTTCCTTTTAATTCTATCCTTTTTTTCTTATCATAACCATAAGATAGATGAGAAACTACAATATCCCTTTTTGTAAGAAGAATACAAGGAAGGTACATACTGAAAAATAAGTTCCTGAGCTCATCCCAATCCATAGAGTCAATTTTATCTCTTTGCCTCATATTCTTGATAAAGTTCCACCATAGATTCACTTTACCTTCCAAGAAATAAGTTCCTAACTTAACCTTTTCACATTCTAAACAAAAAAATGAAAAATTTATTTTCAATGGTAGAAATACATTTCCCAGTAACTAGTGGATCAATCGTTCTGCTAAAATAAGGCGGATGTTTCCTTAAGAAAGATTCAAGATAATGTTGTTCCCACCTTTTGTCATTTGGAAGCCTAACAGGATTTGCGGTCATAGAAACAATATTCTTTATTCAGGATCCCAAAACATTTGTTTGTTTAGGAGGAAAATCATTGCATTTCCCATCACATCCAACATTAACAAGGTTCCTTTGGATTCCAACCATTGTCTAAAACCCAAAAAGAATAGTGTGAGAGGAAAAAATCATACTAAGAAAACGAAATAATCAAGGGGGATTACTTTCAATCTCTAAAATATTAGGTTTAATCCTAGGTTATATAGGATTTTTACCATAATTATGGGATTGTAACCTATAGTTATAATTACCCTTAGCTACATACCTACACATACCTTACAAATATCTCTAGGTATCTCACTAAATTTTTGCATCCTAGTTTCCAAATGTTGACTAAACCTTTTCTCTGATACCAACTGTAAAGACCCAATCTTGACGTATATAATCATTAAATTACTTTTGCGGAATTCATAATACATGACATAAACAGATGCCTAAATACCATATTATTTTAGTGACTTTGGAAACTGAAAAACATAAACAATTGGTTCATAAAATATCTATATCGTCTTCTACTTTATCCTTCGTAACTAGAACCTCCTTTTGACACATCTTACTTAATACCCTTCTTAAAATCTTGGGGGAAAAGAAATATGAAAATGGGTGAGATGAAATGCTCAGTAAGGGTAATAATAGAAAATATATTACAAATATTAAACATAATAATGTAAAAACATAAAAATAAATTTTGAAAAAAACATACCACATTTAACTTATACGAAAATATTGAGTCAGGAAATAAATCTTGGTAGTTCATAAGGTATAAATCATAATGGAATCATGAACCATGAGAAAATAGAATTGGAATAAAACATGGAATTTTGGTAAAAAAATAAGCACATAATGTGATTTACATAGTAGCCAAGGCATTGTTTCCAAGACCATCATAGTGGAAAAATTCAATTACTGAACCGAGATTACTTGTCATTCCAGCCATGTATTACTGAACCAAATTTACTTACCATTCGATCCCTGTATTACTGAACCAAATTTACTTTCCATTCAGTCATGTCTATCTCAAGAGATATAATTCTTTACCCAATGCATTGGAGGGAGATATATGTCCCACCCATCTAATAATGAAATCATTCTTACATGTGCCACAAAAACATAAATCATTAATCATAGCATAACCCATGAAATAAAATGGGTTTCTTAAACATCATTCTATCATAACATATTCCATATAAAATATCATTTCATCATTAAAAAAATCAAATCATATTAATAATAGGGATATAACCATAGAAATATTTAAATATCATCATCTTAGATGGAAAAATAATTTTGATAAAACACTCGAACTTAATTCTTGAGGAAAATATCATTTCTTCTTCAAAAACGTTTTATTTTCTCAAAATGTCGTGCAATTTTAAAAGAAAAGAATTTAGTTGAAAATAAAATTGAAATAAGGTAAAGTAAGATTCATGTAAATAAGTTTTTATAAAGATGTAAAAATCTGTTCATTCCATGTAAGTTAAAAAAACATTCTTCTCATACTCTTGCCAAAAAAGTCAAAATGTACCTTGTATGGAAAATGAAAAAAAGATTCCTTCCATAATGTTTAATAAAAATTTACCAATGGGTAAAATTGAATTTAAACAATAGTATAAGAATATAAATAATATTTTATATTTGGGAAACATGGACATGGATGATAAATATACCCCAATAAATACTTATAAACAATCTCAGAAAACAATGAGATTGCAAAATTATCCCTTACCATAGATCTGATTTCTTCTGTATGTGTCTGAAAATTATATATAGTGGGTTTAAACATATTATTAACTTGTAACCAAACCATATTAATATCTATGATATCATATATTATTCACTTATGACTTTATATTACCTATTTATTTATCAATTCCATGTTAAAGCAATGTTTTGGGTAATAATCATTTTATTTATCGTATGTGTTTTGACTTGTTATTCTTGATATTATTACTTATATCATGATTTACTTACTTCCAGAATGTAAAACATTATTTATATATATCATAAATATTCAGTATATAAATATATATAATAGATAAATAAATAAAATGGAATACACTGTTAATAGAGACGGTAGGCTGTACGTATGTAGGAATGTTATTTATGTTTCCTTATTGAATTGAATGAAATAAAGTAAATAAAACACACACATATAAATAAATATAGTTGAATTATTATGTCATATATTTTATTAATATTTATTATATACAATTTATAATCATTATTGAATGGTTAATGTGAAGAATGAATCTCATCGCATCGTGGAGATGGTAGGCCATACATATGCATGAGCGGCGACATCATTCAATTAATGGTTAAATGGTATGAAATTGGATGGTATATTAATTATAAATAATAATTATCATGTTATATTCATTATTTAAATCTATTATACTCATCATTATACCCATCAAATTAAGTATTGTTGAACAACAAATTACACCATAGTGTGGAGACGGTAATCCGTACGTACGCACGCATGGTAATATTGTTATTCATAGGATGGATAAAATGAGGTATAAGGTTTTACCATAATTATAATAACATCTCAGAATGTATAATATACTATATTTATTACTTTAGTATGGGAACAACATAATAAGTGTAAGTAGAAGAAGAAAATAATTTTGAAAGAGGTGATAAAACAATTACCTCTTTTTCGAGTATCTCCTTTTGATTCACACAAAAGGTCTCCCTAGTACGACTTTATAACAAAAGTGTGGAATCTAGGAGGAAGTTATGGATATTTGGAGTTTATTTTAGTAGATTTTGGATGAGAAAAAGGTCTTGAAAGGTGTGAGTAAGTTGGTAGAGGTGGTGGCCTTTTATAAGAGGGAGGAGGGCCACTTTAGGAAAGTATTGAAATATTAATTTATTATACAGTTATTTTTAGTTTATAATGGTCCAAAAATCATATTTTTAGAATATAAATGATTATGGGTCTAAATAATCTAAAAAAATAAAATTTAGACTTGTTGTGATTTTATTTTAAACCTTATAATTTTAATTTATCCTTATTTAATCTATTTAATTTTATTTGTGGTGATAATATTCTAAATATTAATTGGTTATAAATATTTACTTATTTGTTGTAAATTGTCCATAATTGGATACTTTATGAAATGTTAGACCTTATAATTTTCACTTTGTAATTTTTAAATATTTTTGTGATTTTTAAATAATTTAATAATCTGTTATTTTTATAAAATATCAATAGTGTCAATTTTTGATAATATTTATTTATTTGAATTTAAATAAAATCCAAAAAGAAGATACATTCAAAAAAAATATTTAATACACTCCTAACATGTCATATTCATCTATAAAATTTTTGGAACACATTAATTAGTTTATATTATATTTAATTTAATATTTTAAAAACCATTTATTTGATGTTACTATCAATAAAATAATTTCTACATCACTATTGTGTCATCATTAATGGTAATTATTTAATCTATAATTTTTTTAAATAAATTCAAATAATGTATATAATTTCATTACATTTTTTTAGAATATTTATATTCAAAGTTTTAACAAGTTTATCACTATATTAAAATTATTATACTTATAAAATATAAGAGAGAGACGTGTTGTCACTTTATTTAGTTTTAATTATAATTACCTCAATTTCATGAAAACAATTCCATTAAATGAATAAATTATTACCCTTAGGTGATATTGTTCTAATTTAATTCATTCAATATGATTTTGGTAGGTTTTAGGGTAATTTTATTATCTTTATTATATTGTTTGTTACCCTAATTTACCCTATTTACCTTTAATTGTGGTAAATAAACATTACCGTAGTTACTATTCATAATATTAAAAAAAGTAACTTATTAACATAATTTGGTCCCACCGATTCCAAATATGGAATAAATTTTTCAAAATTCAAAAAACATAAGTTACATTAATTAATTTAAAATTAATTCCCATTGTCAGAAACAAAAAGCCAGTTCTTAAGAAGTAAAAACTATCAAAAGATTGACATGTGTTTATGTCCAATTTAAATGTGAAATTACTTACAATGAAAAAAACTGGATTAAATGATAAAAAAATAATCAAATTGCACTTTAAAACTAATTAAGAAGATAATCTAACTATATAAATAAATTAGATGAAAAGGCAGTTTTGAATTATAATGTAGTATTTTTCACTATTCATTAAAATATGAATTTTATCAGAAAAATACCAAAAATTCAACCAAAGTAAATTTTGATGTCTCTATTCCAAATAATAAGTTAATTATGTAAAAGAGAACTTATAAAATTATCAAAAACTATATTTGAAAAGGGTTCTCCATCAAAAGGCGGTAAAACTGCATTTTTTTTGAAAAATACTTCTTTTATCTAAAAAATTGAATTTGTTCTCATATAATGTCTAGAAAATATATAATATAAATTTTAATTTCTTATAAATTCAAAATTTGGTTAATACTATTCATAATTTCTAGTTTATATCCCATTAAATTATAATATTTTAATAATATATCATTGTTTAGTGAAACTCAGTATTGCGTATAATGCAAGCTATCGATGAAGGTCTCTCTTGCGTGTAACGCAAGAAAAGTTAGTATTGCGTGTAGTGAAATATTCCTTTGGTGTTGTGTATAACATAATCCAAACATATTTCTTTTATAAATTGAACAAAATCTATACTTAGTGTTATGTGTATTGTACACCATCTCGGTGTTGCGTGTAACATATGACAAGTCAGTTTAGTGTGAAAGTAATGTTTGACTTAGTGAATTGCAAGATATAAATGAAAATTTTAATTTATTAAAAAAATGTTCCATAGAAACTCAGGGTGTTACATTTTCATACACAACACTTGTGCACAACAACTACTAGAAGAAACATATTCTGCATCGGCTGTTAATAGAGAAACTGGGTGTTTTTTCTTACTTGACCACGACACTAAATATTTTCTTAAAAAGTGACAGGTTCCTAAGGTGATTTTTCTATCTAATCAACATCCTACAAAATTTCAATATGAGTATGAAATTAAATTAACAGCATAATTTTTTATGTAAATAAGAGATTGAAAAATAGGTCCTTTTAAATATTTAAAAACTATTTTAACATCAATAAGATGGGATTATTTTGGTTTTGACTGAAATTTAGCACATAGAAATACAGAAAATATTATGTCTAGTATACTAGTAGTAATATATAATAAACTACCAATCATACCTCTATAAAACTATTTTTCAACTGGTTTTTCAGTTTCTTCCAAATCAAGTTTTATATTTTTACACATTGGAGTTGTATAGGTTTTACTATTTTCAAGTCCAAAATTTTTCAATAAATCCATAATATATTTACTTTGATTTAAAAAATTTCCATAATCTTTATGATAGATCTGAAATCCTAAAAATAAATTCATTTCTCCCATTATAATCATTTCAAATTTCATTTTCATTAGATTTGAAAAATCATTATAAATATTTTTATTTGTTGAACCAAAAAATACATCATCAACATAAATTTATATGTATAAAATACTATAGAAAATGGTTTTCTTAAAAAGGGTGGGATCTACTAATCCCACATAAAATTTATTTTGTAATAAAAAATAGTGTAATATTTCACAAAAAGCTTTAGGTGCTTGTTTAAGTCCATAAAGAGCTTTAGTATGTTTAAAAATAGAATTTGGTTTATGAGTGTTTTTAAAACTTGGTGGTTTTTTAACATATACTTCCTCCATTATAAATATATTTAAAAAAGTGGATTTAACATTCATCTGATATAATTTAAAATTCATATGAGATGGATAAGATAAAAGGATTCTAATGTATTCTAATCTAGCTATAGGTACAAAGGTTTCATCATAATCTATACCTTATTCCAGATTATATCCTTTAGCTACTAATGTAGCTTTGTTTCTATTTATGATCCCTTGATCATCCAATTTATTTCTACAGATCCATTTAGTTACTATTACTAGATAATCAGATGGTCTTTCTACTAATCCCCAAACTTCATTTCTTCTGAATTGGTTTAGTTCTTATTGGATGGATAACAACCAACCCTCATCTTATAAATATTCTTCAATAGACTTAGGTTCCAATTGAGATAGAAAGGTATAAAGTTCAACTAGGTTTCCTAAATTTCTTCTAGTCCTAACTCCAATATCAAGATTTCCTATAATAGTTTCTAAGGGATGGTACTTTAAGGTTCTAAACTGTCTAGGTAAGAAAATTTTAGGTTCTTCAGTTTCATTTTCTTCTAAACTGGACTATGTTTTATGTATATCATTTTCAAAATCCATTTTGGGCGATTTCAGTCTCATATTGTCAAATGAGTCAGTAATTTCATATTTTTGATCTTTCTATTTAATGAAAGGTTCAGTTTCATCAAACTTCACATGAACTAATTCTTCAAATATCATTGAATTTTTATTAAACACTATAAAGGCTTTAGAATAAGAAGAATATCCTAAAAATATTCCTTCTTTAGCTTTTAGATCAAATTTACCAAGGTTATCCTTAGTATTCAAGATATATACATTGTATCCAAACACTTTAAAGTACTTTACTCTAGGTTTTATGTTATTCCGATGTTCATAGGATGCATTTAAATAATTGGTCTTATTAAAACTCTATTCATGATATAGAAATATTTGGTTAAATATTATGCCTAAAAATAGGTAGGAAGGTTATATTCCTTCATTATAGTCCTTACTATTTCAAAAATAGTTTTGTTTCTTCATTCAAAAATTTCATTTTATTAAGGTGTTTTTGGTGCAGAGAAGTTGTGTTTAATGCTTAAATTTGAGAAAAAAAATAAATTCTTAATTCTCAAACTCTCCACCAGGATTACTTCTCAATGAAATTATTTTAAAATCTTTTTCATTCTGAACAATTTTTCAAAATATTTCAAAAAATAGTGAATACTACACTTCTGAGTTTTAGAAAATAAATCCATTTAAATCTTAAAAAAATCACCAACTAAAACATAAACATATAATTAACCAGCCAAACTTTCTGCCATATATTGTCTAGAAAAATCCATATGGATAAGTTAAAATGGTTTAGATGTAGAAATTTTGTTAATAGATTTTAAATAATATTTAAGTTGTTTACCGATTTGACATGAATCACAGAATCTATAATTTTGAAAATTAAGACTAGGAAAATCAAAAAATAATTATTTCTGAGATAATTTATATAAAGAATATACAGTTCAATGTCCAATTATTCTATGCCAGGACCATGACTCGTTTGTCTTAATAGTTAAATAATTCACTTTTTTACACAAGGATTTGAGATCCAAAGTATAAACATTTTCAATTCTAAGTGATCTAAATTTAAGAAATTTATCTTTGAAAACTAAGAAGGAATTGTTAGAAAAATAAAAAAAATACATCATTATAAATTTGATAAATAATCATCAAGTTTTTCTTATCCCTTGTACATACAATACTTTTTCAATGAAATTGTCTTTGGATCTCCAACAGTTCCAACTCCAACAATCTTTCCTTTTATATTATCAACAAAAGTGATTAGACCTCCATCCATTTGAGTCAATGTATAGAAATTTGAGGAGTCTCCACTAATGTGTCTAGAACATCCATTGTCTATATACCATATAGAATTTTTGTTTCTATGACCTTTTTCTTGCAAAATAATTTAAACACATGTTTGTTTTGGTATCCATATTTTATTAGGTCTATCTATGCCAGTGGGAAATGATCTGGGAATCCAGATATGATTTATTTTTCCATAATTTATATTGTTTGATTTAGATATATTTATAGAAATAAAATCTTTTTTAATACAACTTATTTGAATATTTCTTAAATAACAGTTTTTAGTGAAATGACCTTTTATTCTACAATAATACCAGGTGGCATATTTTGAATTGGTCACAAAATATTTTTTGTATAATTTTGATTTTTCTCCCTTTATTCTGATTCCAAAAATTTCTATTTTAATAACAATATTTACAAGAATCACATTTATAATTTTTTTCTCCTTTAGTTAATGTAATTTCATCACTTTTATAAGATTTGACTTCATCTTGTAATTCTTTAATACTTTTTTGATGATCAATATAGTTTGATATAGATGAATTGAATTTTTCAATTAGATCTTGGTGTTGTTTTAACATAGTGAATCTTTCACCTAAAATAACATTGGGAATGTTTTTTAATGATTTATGTTTCTTTATTAAAGAATCATATTTTCCTTCTAGAATTGAACAGTAAGAAACCAATTCACTATTTGAACAACTATCAGAGTTAGATGAAAAATAATATTAAGATTGTTCCGCTTCTTTTTTCCTTATACTTAAATCACATATTGGCCTTTAGATTTTGTGAATATTTTTCTAAATCGGATTTTAAGGGGCTACTGGATTCTTAAAATACAATCCACATAGCTTTAATAGGTATTTTTCCTTTATGTTCATAATCTACATTCTTCATATATTTATTTATTGTCCTTCTTCTTTCATCTTTCAATTGAAGGTAATAAGGTCCAATATGACCCATCTTTTTTCATTCATAAAATATTACTTGTCTCAGTTCTTTTTCATCCTTCTTAAAGGATTTTTTGAAGACTCTTTTCTTTTTATAGATTTTTCTAATATTTTTAGATATCTGAGCCAGTTCCATTTCAAAGTCTAATAAATTTTATTTTTTTCTTTTGACTTCTTATTTTTATTTTCTTTCATTCTTCTTAGATGTCACCTTAAGGGAAGTATTTTCCCTTTTCACTATCTTGTGATCTTCAACTTCATCTTGAATATCTTCTTCTTACATCATCAATGTTGTAATTATTTCCTTCATAGTTAAATTCTTGATAGGTAATGATTATCGAATAACTATAGATATTCCATTCCATTTATAGGGAAGTACTATAAGTACTTTCAATGCTTCATCTGATTGATTGATGGGATCTCCCAAGGCAATAATATTATTGACAATATCTGTTAACCATCCATTAATTTATGTGATTATTTCACCATCAAACATTATAAAGGTTTAAAACATTAGTTTTTCAGTATAATACCTCATTTGTATGATATTTTCCATTCTTTTATAAGAAACAATGATTGTTTGACACTTTTTATAGGTAGTAGGGAATTGTGAAAATCAGTTGAATTCATTAGGTCTTAGACCATATATGATAGCATTCATTACCTTTGATTTTATGTCATATTAATCTTCTTTTTTAGCATCCCATGTCTCTAGTTTCTAAGGAATCAAATAGGGAATGATGATCTTTGAATAAAATTTGAATCCAAGATTCTTCAGATAGATGATCATTCGTGACTTCCAAAATCCATAGTTGTCACCATTAAAATATGGATCTCGAATCATAGACATACCTTTTTTAGATCATCCATTTACATATACTTTGTATAGACCTTATTCTCTTAGTATTTATATAGATTTATTAAAAATATCTCCTTTGATACAAATTGTTAGGTTGAAAAAATACAAATATACACAAGAGGAGGTTGAATTTTGTCTTTTCAATAATCTTCATCGAATCTAGATTTTGACTCTCTTTGTGATTTATGAATATATTAAACATTTTATTCTATATGTAATATGAGTAGTGATTAAAAATAAATAATGAAAAAAATCAATTTTATAAAGGTTTAGGGCATAAATATCTCCCAGTCCACTCCACCAATTCTCTCTCTGTGAGCTTGGTGAATTTCACTAGAAAGGTCCCCTTATCATAAGACCTTGAAAACCAAAACTGAGTGCATGTAGTTTAAACCTTTACAATAAGGGTAAATAGATCCTTATGGTTCCTTTATAGGTAATCAGTTATCTATAGATTAGTACAAGAATATAACACTTCACCACAACTGAGTATGAGCAATTGAAACTCTAATAAATTAAAAGAGTTTAATTTTTTGATGTTTCAGGTGGTATTTTATAGCTATAGTGAAAAATGAAATTATATGGATCTTTTACTTCATAAATGAATGTATTCAAGAAATAATATCTCTAAAGAGATCCTGGTTACAAATTATCTTTAGTAAAAGTTACAACAAACAAGAATTAGTTTCAAAGCAGTACGAGGTTGAAAATGTATATCTCCAAAGTGTATCCACTTTCAAAAAAAAAGTCAATCCTTATTTATAGAAATTATATATTTAAAAAATATTCAAAAGAATACATATATATATATATATTATTTCAAAAAAAATTGTGATAGAATATATAGAGATAATATAGCTTTATTCGATATTCTAGATCCAAGAAAGTTGCCTGATATGTCACGAATATTTAAAATTGAACTGACCAGGGGAGTCGTAACTTCACTTAAGAATAGGTGTGATTTTATTTGATGAATATAGTTATTTTAATCAACCATGATGATCCTTTCAATCATTCATAAAACAATTTTCAATTGATCTTTAATTCCATCAAGACTGTTGCAGAAATCTCAAATAAAATCACAGATTAAAAATATCTAAATTTGAATTGACCAATATAGGGTTGAACTCTATAGCATAGGGTTCATTTTCATATCCTAGGGTTCCATACATTAACTATTCAGTGTAGGTATGATGTTCCATGCTTTCCATAAATGTAGGGTATGAAATTCATATGCACTATGTTTAATGTAGGGTTCATTCCTTACATTATTCTTGTCAACGTAGGGTATGGACGATGTTTCTAGAAAAAACTAAAATGATTTCTGAATACTTGGCTAATATTCCTTGCGGATTAATAACTTGAATATAATTATAGATTAAATATTTTAAAGAATATTAATTTCCTAAAACTTATTTAAAGTAACATCATTAGTAAAACAAACAAAGGTATCTGTGAGCATCAAAATCAATAATATTTAGAGAGTATTATTGAGACAATACATACCCAAAAAGGGGTTAAAATGGTCATAATTAGATTTATGACACATACTTATATTATAACACACATATCATTGTATCCTAAACATATCATGCATTAATTAGAAAAATTCATGGCTCCCTTTCAAGTTGTTCTTACATAAGTGAAATCTTCACTAATATTACCTAATGAAAACCTAATTTACTCTTAAAATTTATGAGAAAGCTTCCATTTAATCATATGTAGATTTTTTAAATCCTTATCCATGATTTTCTTTAGTGATCAAACATCCCTTTTACATTAACAAATAAAATAATAATGAAGATACAACCATTCATTTTATTCCCAAAATGAATTTATCAATGAAATACATGGTAACATCATCAAATTTATATTTTAGAATGGGTAACAACTAAGATTATTTTATACCCTTTGACGTTTAGTTTTTACCCACAGATAGATGAAACATCTTGAAAGAAAAATATCCATGCCCATTTCATTTTTAGAAACCAAAAGAGTCAAATAACACCATAGTACATCTTAGTCAAACCCATATGAAAAATAAAACGAGAAATATGAAAAGATATCTTCAATTGCGCTCACTCTATCAAATAATTTAGGAAAATAAAAGATAGAATCCACACTAAGAATCAATATGGGTATAGTCTCCCCTCCATATAAAAATTCATGGGAAACCTGTTACTAAGAATTTTAACTCTAAAATTCCTTCAGTCAATCTATAAATGATGAATTTAATGTCAATGATTCTATAAAAACATTTAATTCCTCCATAAATATATCATGATGATTCTATAATAAAAATGACCTGAGAAACCACTCGTTTGTTTAACTCAAGAACTATATTCACCAGATACTTTATAATTAATGAATTAGCAATGGAATTACTATTTCTAGGAGTATATATCATCAAAAAATCAAATGAATAAAGATATTAAACACATATTTTATGTTTTTGATTTAAATATCACTAAAAAATTATACTTCAAACTCTTATGGTTGGTGAATAAAACAAATTTCTCACCGAAAAAATAATGCTTCCAACTTTTGAGTGCATGTGCAACTAAAACCAAATTAATATCACGAGTAGTGTAATTATTATCATATAAAATAATCTTATGAGAACTATATTCCACTACCATTCCCTCTTTCATTAACAAACAACTTAAACCAACACTAGAGTAATCATAATATACCACAAATTGCTTATCTGGATCTGGTAAAATGAGAATATATGCTAATTCTAATTTCTTATTTGGATCTTAAATTACTACCTCTCATTTAACATCCATTTGAAAATTATCTCCTTTGTTATCCACTATTTTCATTATTATATTCAGGTTGTATAAGACCTAGATAAATTGATTCTAATGACTAGAAAGACCAAAAAAATATGGATCTCAAAAAATTTCATGGGAATCTCTTATTACATTACAACAACAACTTTCTCAGTATCAATTGATATCATAGATTCAAAGATAACATGAAATAGAAAATTTACCTCTAAAATATTAGAATGATTCTTTGAGATCTTGGAATAAAAATAATGATCTCTCATTGTATCTAAAACAATAGTCAAGTATCACTCATTCTATTTATAATATTGTGATTTTATCAATATATCATTGATAAATATAATCAAGAGTGATATTGATAAGGATGAAAAACATGGTTCATCACACCTATAAACAAATCTGGTTTGTTCATTACCTAAAATAACATCAATCATAATTCAAAGTGGATATACCACATTAAAAAGGCTATCTAGTTTATATCTTCATCTCACACCCTTAATTAATGATAACCGGATTGAATATCGATCTTTGAAAACCATTGATATTATCTCAACTAATCAAATAAATTATCAATTCATGGATAAATATATCAATTATTAATGGAAATATAATTGATCTTATGATATCCAATCCATAATTTCAAAATCATATCTTACTTATTGGTAAAAATAATTGGAGTACCCCATAATGAAACACTTTTCCATATGAATCTTTTTTATTCAAGATAATTTGATTGAGAATTTAATTCATTTATCTTAGTTAGATCCATTTGATATGGAGGTATATATATAGGGTTGATTCCTCATACTAAGTCAATTAAAAAACTCCACCTCCTTATCTGGTGAAAACTATAAAAAATATTCAAAAAAAACATCCTTATACCTATCAACCATGGGATAAAAAATAAAATTAAAATCAACTTAAATCAATCCAAGAACCATCAAAATTACCTGATATGTAATCATCATCAAATGCCTAAAATCATATCTAACTCTATTTAAATGAGAGTCCCATTATCCTAAAAAATATATGATTCTTCATTATAAATAAATAATGTTAACCATCTTTGGTAACAATTGATATACACTTGGACATGTGATAAACAATGCATCCCAATAATCACATCAAATCCTTTTATCTCTAGAACAATGAAATCCCATAGATGTTTCTATACATGAATATCAACTATATAAAGTTGGGCATATTATTATGTGATCCTCCCTTATTACTAATAATTTATTCATTAAAAAAACATAGATATAAATTCAATAGTAAAACCAAGTTCAGATATCAAACAAATACACATAAAATAATGAGAGGAATCAGAATCAAATGATAAAGTGAAAAAGATAGAGGTAACCATCATCATACCTTTAATTATGGAAGACCCCTCACCAAGATCCAATAATTCTTATTTAACATAAAATAATTAAAAAAACCCTATACCTCAGACCTTCCCTTGAGTTTCATGGAACCTCTGTATAATATTTCTTCACCAAACCGGCCCCCAGGAACCACCACCTCCCCAATGACCAAATCTATGATATGATATATAAATAAAACTCTATTATGGTTCAATATACCATGTATGATATTCCTATAGGTAAGATAAGTCTTGAATTTTCCCCTTTGAGATTCTTCCTAATAAAACTATTGATGTTTTCATACTTTTCTACAAGAGTGACACTCCTTTGTCTTACTAAGAAAAGAAATCATGTATGGCCTATTTGACCATAATAATATCACTCTAATGGATCCCTACATCTCGATGGAGGAGAATAAAAACTCTTACCTTGGTCACCTAAACATATGTTATACCTATAAAATAAATCTCCCATTAAAGATCTCTTCTCTTCCTTAAGATCCTTGTCTACCATAATATCCTTGTTTACCACTTCTGTGAATATAGAAAAACAAAATAATTAACCCTTTGATCAGATATCTAACTTCATATTGTACTCCACTCAATAATATTTAAAAGTATCATCACTTACTAGAGTCATAGAAAAATGGATTAGGTACCAAGATTTGGAGGTATAATAAATAATTTAAATATTCCCCTTCTTCAGCTCCATAAACTCTAATCCTCTATCAATTATCAGTATACAAGGGTAAAAATTATCAATGAAAAGATCCTTAAAATCATCCAATGACAACCCCTTGGTCCTATTTTACTAGACAAAGATATCCCAGTGGTGTCGATATGGTCCCTGATGTATAAAAACAACAAGCTTCAACCCCTCTTAGAAATAACCAACTCTATGAGTCCTAAAATCTCATTTAAAGATAGGATGATGTTGTTATTAAAAATATTCAACCACTCTGGACACCAGCACAACTTCCTAATATGTTCTAACTTCCATACATTGAATTAATTTAAGAAATTTCTCAGTGATATTCTTCTTCACTATAATATCAGTCTCACCCACCAAAAGAACATGATGAAATTCCCCTTCCATATATCCCTTATGGAAATTTTCCTTATCAAAAGCATTCCCATGAGGATTATCTACTAAATTAATTTATTCCATGATTCTATAAAAATAAATACACAAGTTAGATATAAAAAATATATATCAAATAAATGAACCATTCATCACGTCCTTTGCACAATCACAAAATAATTAGTTAAATGTAACTAATCACATTACATAATTAAATTCATCACACATATTTTAGTTAATTGATCCATTATAAGAAATCTATTTATAAAAATACTAATTAGTTTAAAAATTATTTAATCATTTAACTAAAATTAAATCACCATTAAATGATAAACACATTCACACATACACATATGTCATGTCACTATGTGATAAAATGATGGATGAATAACCCCCTACTCATCCTTAACTATAATGAATGTTATACCACTAAATTATTATATATAAATCTCAAAAATACAATCCCATACTTCCCTTGGTATTTTAGACATACAATGTGATTTTTTCCCAACATTCACATATAGTTTTTATACAAAGACCCGACTTCTATTCTCCAATATAATAATTTCTAAAATATCAATACCTTAAGAAAGAAAATGATCTAATGCCATTTAATAATGTCACACCCCAACATGACCATTCCACAAAGAAAAAATGACACATCATCTCAATTGTTCTCCCTTATTAAAAGAGGCAAGAAACTACCACTAATGTTCTAAAATTTCCCTTGTGGAATGACTTACCATCAAATGGTCCTTCATATAAAAATCATTATAATAAACATCACAATAATAATAAATGATGGAAAACAATAATAACATGCATAATATCTCATAAATTACACAATATGGTATATATCTAATAATATCCTAAAAATAAAACTCAAGTACCAATATATGATTAACAAAACATAAAATGGTAACAAAATAATTTTTGGAAAGCATATAAATTATATGAACATGTGGTGTGTACATAAGGGATTCATAATAAATCCAAAACATAAACCACTATAATTAAATAATTGGGTGATTATATTTAAATTTATTTCAATATTTTAAATCATTTAATAACATTTTTTTGACATATAATTAAATCATTAGGTTCTAATCAAGGCATCTAGATAGTTCCATACCATATTTGGCCACTACTGATAAAATCTATAATATAAATTGTGGAACAAAATATCCTAATATATCGATTGAATCCAAAAAATTCCAAAACACATGGAATATTAGAAATTCTTAGTTTCAACAAAAGGTATAAAAGAAACCCATGAATCACATATCACTATCTCACATCATAGCCTAACCCCAGGATCCCTAAAAGTTACCAACTTCATGGAACTTCAAAAAAAAGTTATAAAAAAACATGTTACAAATCAAAATTATCATTTATGGTCACTTAAACTCACTTTATCATTATCGAGTAATCATTTTATCCTTTATTATCACTTTAAATTATCATAATTATAATTTACTAATAAGTATATATAACTTTATATACTAATATTTGTATCATTAAAATATTCAAAACATATAACTACCTCTCCTAACTCATTTAAATATGTCAAAAAACTTTATATATGTATCTTCACATGGTATTAATTTTATTATAGAAGTTAAACCCACGAAAAAAATCATAATATCATTCAATTATCTCACAATACTTAATTGTCAACTGTATAGTGAAAATTCACTACCTCCATACAAGTGCATAGGGTTGATCACATTAACTAGAAGTTCCCCCAGGTAGTATCAATTGGGATGACTAATTCAAATCAAAATTTAATTCCACTGGTGTGAAAAATTTATGATACGTTTTTGTGTTTGTGTGAAGTTGAGACAAGTAACAAGGGGTGTTAAAATGGCATTAGAAACCAATCAAGGTTGATAAAATTAGTATAATAGGAGCAATATTAAATGTTTTTGAAAATAAAATGAGTTAATCATTGTAACAACGTCAAATACAGTAACCTAGAGTCAATGTATACTTTATTACATTGGTATATGATAAAAAGTATCACATCACCAAAGATCGACACGTTTAGTAGTCTTGAAGAACCAGATACGTACATGATTCACATTTTACATTAGAATTAAAATATAAAATATAGTAAAAGTAAATATTTTTCATCCTTGAATCTCATTCATATATTCCTTCTTCATATCCTAAGAAAAGGAGAAAAAAATAAGGGTGAGTTAAAATTATCAATAAGGGTTGTGTATAGTGGAAGATATCAATATTAAATAAGGAATAATCAATATGGAAAGGTAAATAAATGAAAATACATATCATTTAATCAATCGGTTGACCATGAAATGCCTCCATGGATAATATCAATGAAATAATCTCATGTATAATTATAACTGAATTCTTAATGAAGTAAATGCATAATTTTTAATGCCACGATTTCATATATCATGATATCTTACCATCAAAGCCTTTTTCTAATGTAGTTTATGTTGATTGAGTGGTATGAACTAAAAACCCATTTAATATTTCTATCAAACTAGTTTTATCCTGAGACCCGTTGAAGCATAAAGGGGATATGTAATTCTAGGTCCCTCTCAACACTGCATGTCCAATGAATTCCTCATATATTGAATGATAAATTTAATTCCTAAACAAAATTACTTATCAAAAAATATTCATATTGAGTAAATAATATAGAATATAAATATTTCCCCAATTAATAAAACAACTTTCGTAGGAAAACATCATATGTAAAAATGGTATACAGTTTAGGCAATAAGCATATCTGTGATATAAAAAATATAGATATGGACTAGAAATTTAATGTTTAACGAAATTTTATCAAAAGAAATTTTATGTTTTAAGATAAATTTAATAAAAAATAATCATGATATGAGATATGACCATTAATTCAGCAAAAAAGTAGATTTTGTAGTAAAATATAGTATTTTGGAGATTAGATTAAAATGGAATAAAAAAAATTTAAATAAATTTTCATTAAATAATTTTATTTATAAAACCATTGAAATATTATAGAAGAATATAAATAACAAAAAATAGTTATGGTAGTGGGAAAATATGTTAATATCATATAAGCTAAAAAATAGACTTTCCTTTTAAATTTTTGTAAAGAAATTTTAGAATAACCCTTTCATAAAACACTATAAATATTCATTTAAAAGCATTTAAAATTCCATTTATAGCATTAATTTTCCTTAATAAATTATTTAATTAAATAAAATTGATTTTTTTAATTAATTTTGAAAAATATGGACATTGAAGAAAAATATACCTGATCAAACAGATAAATTATATCAAATTTTATTTTAAATATTTATTTGCTTGATTTAATCACTAAATAGAGGAAAAGTTGGAATAAAAAATGGAACTCATTAAATATAAATAATATAAGAAAATATATAGAGTTTATAAATGATTTTTTATAATATTCCTTCAATGAAAAATATAAGCAATCCCAAACAAAGGAAATTGTAAAATAAATTCTTACCTATTTAGAAACTTTTAAATTGTAACCCCTTAAAAAATTGAAATTTAATTGAAATTTTAATCACCATTAATAAATATATATTAATTTTAAATACATCCAATTTTAATTATATACACCACATAAAAGTAAATATATTCATAATACTAAATATGTCTCAATGAAGTAGAAATTGAGACAAAATCCAATACCACACACGTCCACTTAGTTGAATGTGATTTACAATCCTATATAATAAATTTAGATTTATTTTATGTATATAACATAACCAGATACATATTTATAATATTATATATGATCCACTTGTAACATATTATCACCTTTTTGTTAACAATCTTTCATTATTATCATTGTTTCAGGTGTTAACTACTTTATTTTTCATCTTTGTTTTGATTCAGTGGTTATGGTCCTTGTGTCTTGATCATGGTTATATCATCTACAGAATGTTAATAATTATATTAAAATCCTAAATATTCATTATATACATATTTATACTAATTCATGAAAATCATACATGAAAAATGAACCACATCGCTTCGTAGGGGTGGTAGTCAATACACGTGCAGAGGCGACATTATTTTTTTTAATGGGTGGAAGGGTAAGGAGGTATATGATATATTAAATTTATAAAATCCTGAGTGTTTTATAATTACCATATATATTCATTAGTTATATCATCATGAATATACATGTGAGGCGGTGATGGAAAACAAATTACATTGGTTTGTGAGGTGGTTGTCCATCGTACACACGAGTGATGATTTTGTTTCCCATTTGATAGAGAAAGAGATGGATAAATATTATAACATAAATATAATAACACCTTAGTATATGGGAGATAATGGTTTTATTATATTGGAATGTTTAATACATAATTTAAGGTGGTTAAATAAGAATAAAAATGGAAGTGTTTGTTTAAGGTTTCTTATTTGAAATAGATCCTTTAGTTCTCCTATTAAGTCCCCTAGGGATGGTATTTTGGTAAGAAAATAACCTATAAAACATAGATAAGGATTAATGGGATATATTTTTGAAGGGTTTGGTTGAGATAAATGACTCAATATGTGTGAAGAATTAGTGGAATTAGGTGCCCGTTTTTTAATTGTGGTGAGTGACACACTTGTAAATTTTCAAAGTTTTAAAATATTATTAAGTAACTTTCTTGAGAAAATAGATCCAAAATGACTCATTTTAGAAGTTTATATGGTTATTTATGAACAAAACTCAACTAATAGTATTTAGAAAAGTTTTTAGGCCATTTTAAACCTTATCATTTTAGATTAACCCCTGGTAAACCTATTTTAACCTTGACCGTGGTAACATAATTTTTTCAATATTTACTATTCATTATGAAGAAAATTATGTTGAAATTATTAAATAATATCAATTATGATTACTCCAAATATGTAATCTATTTTATCAAATTAAATTTATATAATTGGTAGTATATAATTTAAAAATAAACCCGCAAAGTGTGATGAAAAACAATTTTCTAGGAAAATGCATTTTTCAAACATAAGTTGAACTTACATTAACTATATGAATAATAATCAAAATTATATGGATTTATATACATATAGTTCGATATATAGTATATAAATTTAATTTAAATAATTCATTATTAGATATTATTTAAGTGAATTAAAGTGTAAAAATATTATGCAATTAAAAACAATTTTCTGAAAAGATATATTTTTTACCTGCTAATGATCTTATATTTATTTTAATCCAATTGATAATAAATAAGTGTTTAATTATAAATATTATAAAAAATTATTAAAAATACGTGGTTAATTATAAATATCATAATATTAGTTGATTTATTACACTATTTTATGATTTCTCTGAAGTACCTTTACCAGTCGAGTGATCTGGTTTTTCAACACTTATTCCCTAGTATCAAGAATCTAAATAGGATATTCACAATAAGATAGATCAGGTTTAAATTATATTTCTTTAGAGGAAATCACATGTGTTATGTCAAGAATATACTTCCTCAATAATGAGATATGGAACACATCGTGTACTATAGAGAAGCTCAATGACATTTCCAATTGTAATCTACTACTCTAATTCTATCTAGAATTTCAAAAGGTCTAATATACCTAGGGATCAATTTTACCTTCTTACCAAACCTTATAACACCCTTCCATGGAGATACATTCAATAAAAAATTATTTCTCACTTGAAATTATAAATCTTTCTTTTGGTTATCGATACAACTCTTTTGCCTACTTTTATTTCCTTCAATATAAGTCTGAATAGTCTTAAACTTATTTATTACCTCCTTAAAAAGTTCTAGGACTAAAATATTCCTTTCAACAACATCATACCAATAAGTTGATGTAAGAGATATCTTACCATATAAATCTTTAAATGCCACTATTTGAATATTTGAAAGGAATATAATTTTATAATAAAACTCTAAAAAATAAATATTGATCCTAAATACATTTAAATTCATTTGAGCATGACATCAACATGTATTATATTGTTTGAATGGTCCTTTTAGACTCTCCATTGGTTTTAGTATTATAGGAACTACTCAAATGAAGCTCGATATCATAAAATTAATATATATTTTTATATAATTTTGATGTAAATAATGGATCAAGATCAGATACAATTGAAATAGGTTCACCATAAAGTCTTATAAATTCATTAATATAGAGTTTTTTAAGGTGATCAAGAGATAAATTTTCTCTTATAGATAGTAAATGTATTTATTTGATCAGGTGATCAACAATAACCCATGTGGAATCAGTCTTACTTAGATTATTTGGAAATTTAGTGACAAATTCCATAATAATTTCATCTCATTTCCACATAAAAATGGGTAGAGGTTTCACGACTCCCCTAGGATGCTATCTATCAGCCTTAATCTATTGAAAACCCTAGAATATTGATATATAATCAATGATTTACTACTTCATATAATCCCACAAAAAATGTTCCTTTAGATACCTATACATCTTTGTAATACCATAGTGTAAATAGAAATTCAAGGTATGAGCACCATATAATAATTCTATTTCTATCTCAGTTATTTGTGGAACACATAGTCTCTTTAAAAATTTTATAACACCATATCCATAAATGAAGTATTATAATTTCCCATTATTCATGAATTTTATTTTATTTTGAAAATTCTCATCATTAGGCTGAGAACTTTTTATCTTTTATGATAAAGATGGTTTGAAAATCAATTGTAAAAATGAGTTATATTTCCCCTTCCTTAATAATTACCAAATCAATATTTACTCTATCCATAAATATATGATCCCTTTAAATCTTAATTTTGGATTGTATTCCATGATCTTTCATAGTCAATGCATTCACTACCTTATTTTCCTTAGGCACTAGTGTATTGAGCATTCATAATCCTTGAGTAGCTCAGGCCATATCATTTTCCTCACGTTGATCTCTTTTTGTGAAAAGATATATTTCAGAATCTTATGATCCATGTTTATCTCACATATTTATCCATTGAGATAACTATTACATGCTTTCAAAAAAATATTATGGCTTTCAACTCAAGATCATGGGTTGGGTAGTTATGTTCACAAGTCTTTAAATGTATTGATTTATAGGAAATAACTTTATCATTCTACATAAATATAGAACCAAATACCTTCTTTGATACATCACTATATATAACATATCCATCATCTCTCGATGGTAGAGTAAATATGGTAGCATTGAACAATTTCCTCCTCAATTATTTAAGAAATTCTTCACATTACGTTTCCCATGTGAACTTAACCCCTTTACATGTAAGCTTGGTAAATGGGTTAGCCAATCATGAATTTTTTTGAACAAATCACAAATAATAACCTACAAATACAAGGAAACTACATACCTAAGTTATTTTTGTTGATGTAGGATATTTTTTGACTTCCTTTTTCTTCACAAGATCAATTGAGATTCCATAATTAGAGATAATATGTCCAATAAAAGAAACTTTTTGATGCTAGAATTTACACATGCTAAATTTCCCATATAACTCTTTTACTTTAAGAGTCTTAATAATTATCCCCAAATGATTCTCATGGTACTAATATAATTTATATTACACTAATATATCATTAATAAATACCAAAGAACAATTATCATGATATTCCTTAAATACTCTTTTCATTAGATCCATAAAAATAGAGGTTGAATTATTTAATCCAAATGGTATTACTATAAAATCATAATGTATATAAATTTTATAAAATTATATATTCTAAATTTCTTCCTTATTTACTTTAAATTTATGATACACAAAATGAAGTTCAATATTTCAAAAATATTGATCTCTAGGAATTTGTTCGAACACGTCATCAATATGGGGTAGATGATACTTTTTCTTTATAGTAATAACATTTATTTCCCTATAATCAATGAATAGTCTCATAGATACATATTTATTATTAATGAAATGAATAGGGGCTCCCCAAGGTTTATAAATAGGGTTTATAAATCCCTTATTATGAAAATCTTTTAGTTTTTTTTCTTAAACTCCACTAATTCGACAAAGGATATTCTATAGGGTGCCTTTAATATAGGTCTTGCATCAAGGATAAAATCAATATAAATTTCAACTTCATGTTTTGGTGGATGTCTAGGTAATTCATTAATAAATAAATCAATGTATTTTCAGATAAAAGGTATATTCTCAATTTGAAGATTACCTTTCTTGTATTGTCCCCAGATCCAACATTCTCTCATGTGGACAAATTAGGTTTGTTATTTTTAATTTCCCAAATTTTAAATGTATTATTTTTAAATATCATATGGGATTAATTCGAGACCAAGTGCTGAGATGGAGTGTGATTCTGAGTTTCGGCGTGCCCAGAATAAATGTTTGGAATATATTAAATATACTAAATAGTGTGAGATAGTGTTTTTCCTGATAAAGTGGAATAAATTATAAAAAACTACCTGGATCAAAAATATAAGGGCACCATTGCATTCAAAGCATCAATTTTACCCTAGTTGTGACCTAACTTCGACCAGTGAAGGCTAGATATGGAAAGTAGTTTTTGGTGTTTAATAAATAAAATAAATGGAGAATCTATTTTATTTTAATGTTTTGTCAATGCAGTGATGCAACATCCTTTCTTTTTTTAATTAACCTAGAGGTAGGGTTCCATGGTTAGACTCATAACCCTAGAATTCCCTAAAGGCTTTGGAGAGAGGAACATGGAGGATTCTCTTGGCGACGAATGATGAGGGGAAGTTGGATAGAAGATCGATGAGAGCCATTCTTTGGAGATAATTCCAATGAAGACGATGCAAAAAACTTATATTCTTTAGTGAATGATCCAACCTCAAGGTATGGCATATTGTTTTGATTACTTTTCCCATTATTAGATTCAATGATGAACGCAGACCAACCTACGAATAGGTTGATCCGCGGTTCGCTCGTTCTTATATGATGGGATTTTATTGTGAGTTTTTATTGGGGTATGATTATGATTATATTACTATTTTGTTATCCTGATCTTTCTTATATAATAGATAGAGGCTGGAACAAACTTTGGATGAGGTTCCTTCCTTGGGTTGTTCAATTGTGCTTTTCTCCCCTATATTCTTCATGTTCTTCGTGTTCTTCATTGGATATTAATGGATGATCATTGTGAATTAGATTATTAGTGAAATGATCTAAAATTGTAGATCCAACCTCGTGATGAACTAGTAAATGTGTGACGATGATGGATGCGGATTGATCAAAGTATTTTGAGAGATATCATTTTTCGGGTGATTTTTATGGGGATGATCATAATCGGTTTTTGGAGCTGATCAAAGGACATAAACCCCATGATTTGGTGTTTCAATGGAGAGAAGACCCTGGATATTTAGTTTCAAGATGAATAGATCATCGAATCAAACACCAGAGGATTAACCAAGGCATGCAGAGGATGAACCATTGTTCTGGAAATTTCTAAAGAACACGGTGTGTGGTCTAAACTACATGGTGTGTGGCCCCCATTGCATGGAGACTAGGTTTTCAAGAGGTATTCAAGTGCCACACGACATGTGAACCATATCACAAAGTGTGTGGGGCCTTTATAGAGAAAATTTTTGTACTCTACGAGTACACGAACATGGGGTGGAGTACATAGCTTTCCTATATGGTGTGTAACCCACCACACAACTTTGCTGAGCCAGTTATACGGATAACCCTATTTACTTGTAAACGGGTAGAGGAAATGGGTTGATGTCGTGTACTAACACATGTATAGGCCACACGGGCATACCCTGGATATAAGGACACGAAATGTGACTCTTACTACACACCGTGTAATATGTTTTTACATGACATGTACTTCTGACACAGGTCGTTGTACACATGCAGTACCCGGGGTCAAGGGACACGGCGTGGGACTCTTCTACATGTTGTGTACTCTATTCTACATGGATTTATCTTCCTTTCCATCGTATCATGGACATGTTTCTTTAGGTTTTGTTCTATTGATATGTCCCCTAAAGTTTAGTTGGTATCGTTTCCTACTCACAGAAGTATGATCCCTTCCACTGGAATTTCTGGATAGAGTAGTTGGAACCCCCTTCGAGAGGCCCAAGAGGATCATCTATCTATTATTTTTACCTAAGTAGAGTCTTGTTATCAACATGAGAAATCATACTGAACATCGTTCCTATACTTAGCAGGTAAATACGTATAAGCTGTGTTATCACGCCATGGCCCTGGAAGTGATCCTCATTTGTGTATCATGATCTTCCACAATCATGGAGTGTGTTCACCCAGAGTGAGTGTATCCTATCTCTCTTTAGATCGATCAACTTATCTCTCTCATGATGGTTTTTGATGAGAATCCCCTCTCATACAGACATCATTAGTGCTATCAGACTTCGGAGTATATTCTCCTGAATGAGTGCATCATGGAATCTTTAGGATGAATCTCTAGGGTTGGTATACGGTAGTTGCGACTTACCTTTAGAATACGGGTCTAGGATCGAGTATATCTAGATATCTTTGTTACATGTGTTGTAGACACATACTTTTATAGAGTTGATTGTACCTTTACTTTATATATTTATTTGTTGTTTTGGGATGTCCTACTGAGTATTGTTATACTCACCCATGTATGGGTTTTTCTAGCACGTGTCTTGTCTTGTGAAGGCAGTAGACCTTTTTGATAGAGTCTTAGGTAGACCATGACCATAACCAGGCGGTGCTTCGTGAGTTCAGACATGCTGATGTGTTCCTATGACTATAGACAACAGTCCAAATACCTTTTGTTTATAGGTTGGACTTTGTAGTTTATAGACTCTTTATTTTAGTGGGAATGTATTCTATCCCAATTTACTTTACTAAACTTTACTTTCCATGTTGTACTATATTGGTTGGGTTTAGTGGTATGCATGCAGTTTGTTCCTTAGTGGTTTTTAAATTTCATCATTTTTGGTCCTGGATATGTGTTTATGTGTAAAAGTACTTAGGAAATGCCTCCCATGTTATGTATATTCCTACTCAGTGCTAGTCACCATCCCTTGGCCTGTTGATGGTGGGATTGGGGAGTCACAATACGGGCCCCACTAGGACGAGTCATGAAAGAGTGGTATCAAAGGACGTCGGTTCTACCTTAGGGACGAGAGTCTGTGATATTGGTTTGGGGAAACAATTTTAAGTGTTTTGAGTTCGGATTTCACTTCAGGGACTCCAGTGTTGGTGTGGCCGTCGACGTATCAATACACCTGGACTCTAATAACCTACTTTTTGAATTGGTACATGAGAACACTGGTTGTAGGGAAATAATAATGGTATATGCATCATATAGGAATGATTTGTGGTTTCCTTGTACTTCTTCCACTAAAAATATGGTTGATTAGAAAGGGTTGTTTTCATTTAGAAGGGTTTATAACCCCTTCTAAACACATTAGCAGCGGTTACCCAAAACCACCGCTAAAGTTCCCACCTACTCCGATTAGAGGCGGTTATGGGTAAGCGCTGATAAAATAGTAGTGAGTTTAGCAGCAATTAGATTAGAGTGGGTTTTAACCCCTGCTAGTGTTGCCCAAAATTCACCATAAACGAATCAATTAGAGGCGGTTAAAACCACCTCTAATTGAGGCTTAAACTTCAAATTTAGGGGCGTTTTTACAACTTCCCCTAATCTAGATGACCTTTTTACATAGTTGACCCCCCTGACACCCCCCCATAAAACCCCTTAGACCCCCTAGACACCAATAGGCCACCCCCACTACACCCATGGACACCAACTAATGCAACCCCACTACGCCCCCAGACACCCCGCTATACACCATGACACCCACCACTGACATCGTGCTACACACCTTGACACCCCCACTGACAGCCATCTGACACCCCCAGACGCCCCGCTACCCACCATGACACCCCCACCGATTCCCCACACACCCCGTTAAAGTGCCCACCTACTCCGATTAGAGGCATTTATGGGTAGGCACTGATAAAATAGTGGTGAGTTTAGCGACATTTATATTATAGGGGGTTTTAACCCCCTCTAATGATTCCTAAAATTCACCATAAACGGATCAATTAGAGGTGGTTAAAACCACCTCTAATTGAGGCTCAAACTTCAAATTGAGGGGTGGTTTTACAACTTACCCTAATCTAGATGAACTTTTTATATAGTTGACCCCCATGAAACCCACCCCCACGAAACCCCTTAGACACCCTAGACATGTAACACCCCAAGCTTCCACGATACTCTTCTCTTTGAATAATACAGTAGCGTGTGTTGTACGCAACTTCGAGTTCTAACACACACCACAACCAATCAAACTAGCCGTTATGAATAGTAATACCCAATTTTTGAAATTTTATAAATTTTATCTTTCAAAATGGACTTCATTTTGGATTCGGAATATCGAAATTATCTTAGGGTGAGTTTTTGGTATTTTTCTGAAAACATTCAATTATTGATGAATAGTGAGAAAAACACTGAGTTATAGTTTAAAACCGAATTTTTATTTAAATAATTATTTATTTTATTTAAATTTAATTAAGGTCAAAATAGATACATAATACCTATATAAGTTCAATGTAATTCATTGGAGTTAGTTTAGAATAATTTTAGATATATAAAAATTTTATTGAACTTTTCACCGTCTTTTACCCACCTCCTAGGAGAATTTGGAAATTCACATAAAACTTAATTTTACCACTTCTGTGAGTGGAATTTCAAAAATCCGAGAGACACGGTTAATATCAAGGAGTAAAATATGGTTCAATGAGATGAAAATAATTTTTGGTGAATAGTAACTTTTTACTTTTATTTACCACAGTTAAAAGTAAATATGGTAATTAAGGGTAAAAATGATATTAATATTACCCTAACACATGTCCTAATTCTATTGGAAAAGTGTATCTCGACCAAAAACAATCTTAAGAATAAAATATTATCATTTAGGTCCACTTGGATTAGATTAGGACATTTATTATTATTTAATTCAAAGAAGAGTTAAAAGAGATAAAATCAAAGTTTAATAACTAAAACATTTTTAATATAGGGTTATACATAAGATAAATTTGATTGTAAATATTCATTAGAAATATAAAAGAATTTACTACATAATGGTATTTTATTTATAATTTTTAGACATTAAATAATTTAATTTATTTATGACACAATGGTGATGCAGTAATTGCATAATTAATGAAATATTAAAATAATTGATATTATAAATATCCAAATAAATGTAATTTTAGACTTTTGATAAATTTCACTAATTTTATAGGTTAATATGACATGTTAATATTGATTTAATTATGTTTTTTCAACGTAATCATGCTATTATGATTTTCACAAAAATCAAATACCAAATAATGTCGAAATTGACATAAAAGAGTTTTTAAAACAAATATTATATTATTAATTGATATTCAATTCCTAAAAATATAAGGTTCGTCCAAGAGACTTATATAATGATAGGTGTATCATTAATGAACCACTTGGGGTTCTCTTGGATGTATATGGTAAGTTTATTAACTATATAATATAAAAATACAAAGAGACATGGTAAATGTCAAACTATTTAACTAAGAGTTAAATATAAATGATAAGGTTAAAATAGTGAAACAAACCTGTCTAAAATCTATTGGTTGAAAGGATTTAGATCCATACCCACCTTAAACTTTAAATAATCCACTTTGGAGCCATTATAAACTGAATATGAATTTATTATAAAATAACATTTCTAGCTTTTCCAAAGGTGCCCCTCACCCCTCTTATAAAAGAGCACTCCCCCTTCTCTCTAATTTACACCTTCAAAGCCTTTTTTAAAGGCCAAACCCTGCCCAAATATTCTCTAAACTTCCCTCAATTCTACCTATATGATTTATTTTGATCATAAATCCAACCTAATGAGCCCTTTTTATCAAATCAAAAGGAAGAAACCGATTAAGAGGTAATGTTTTCACCACCCTCTTTCAAGTTCCTTTCTTTTTCAACTTATTCTTTCTTTGTTATTCACATTATAAAATAATAAATCCAGTATCATATATATACTGTTATGTTATTATAAATATGTTACAACCATATTTAATATTCTATCCATCCTTTGAATGACATGTCACCATACGTGCGTACGTATGGCTTACCGTCTCCACATCGTGGTGTAATTGTTATTCAAAACATTATTATTTGTATGGGTATAATAATGATGTGTAATTCATGTAAATAATAAATATAACATGATAATGATTCTGTATATATGATATAACATCCAATTATATATTATTTTAATATCAAAATAATGATATTTTTGCTCGTGCGTACGTACAGATTACCGTCTCCACAAACGCGATGAGATTCAATCTCCATCAAATCTATTCAAGAATAAATTTAATTTGATGATTAAAACTAATGTTTAAGGAATTGATATCATTATGGATATGAATAAGATACAACCTATTCATAACAAATAGGGCTTATGTAAAAAAACACATAAAAGAAAACGAGTAAGTTAACACCCGAAACGACGATAATACTAAGATATTATTAACAAAGAAATGTTAAAGGATCATATATGATATCATATTAATGTATATGATTATTGTATAATTTAATAACAATTATTTCACCATTATACATGAGGTTAACCTACCCTTAACCAAGGAAAAGTACAAGGTAAGAGTTTATTTCACAATCTCTTCATTATCCGAGGTTGTTTATACGTAATTATCTACTGGGACCTCTTTATCATCCACATCCATGTTTCTTAAAAATTTATTTCAAATCATTCTTACTATTTTACAGACTATGGGTTAAAGTCATTTATACCCCTTTTTAATTTTTATAAGAAGTTTATAAAGGAATCTTTCTGTCGTTTTCCAAACAAGGTCCTTTTTAACCTTTTCGACAGAATTAAGGTAAGAATGTTTTTTTAACTTATACGGAGGGTGCAGCTATTTTCCACCATTATAAAATCATCTAAGCTTCCCTTACAAGCTTATAAGAATATTTTAAAAGTAAATGTTTTCTTTTATAATTATGTGACTTTTAAATGATTTCAAAAAAAGAGATATTTCCCTCAAATAGTTTTGATTTCATCTAGGTCAACATCCTTTGATGGATTTTAAGCTTATTTGAAGTTGATTTATTATGATACAAAACTTCCATATTTTATTAAAGGTTTTTTTATATATTTGAATGTGGATGTGTTATTTTTATACCATTCATGGTTTATAGATAAAGTATTGACATTTCGTATGCTAGTTTTAATACGAATGTTTATGTTATGTTTAAACATATTCATATGAGGAATGAATTGGACTTAATAAGTGACAGGTGGAGCTCGCTATAGCTCCTTGATGCATCGGTAGGTCTCATGAGACAAACTAGTGTCTTGGAATAAGACCTTGACAAAATCTTATTTGCAGTCTTGGCACAAGGCCTTGACTATGTGGTTATGGTAGTCTGGAATTATGAATTCCATCATTATGAAAGTGGTTATTGATATTACATGTGATTATTCGACTAGTAGAATATCCATGTGAATAAGTAAATGGAATTATTTCATTTTATTTCTGCCATATTATGCTTAAGTTCAAGTTTAAAAGGCTTTTGTTTTAGTTATACATTGCCTTAAATGTTTATGCTTATTTATGAAAGTTTATGCTATATTGTTATCCTTACTGGGCATCTGAGCTCACCCCTTTCTATGTTTTATTTTTCCCAAGATGTGAAGAAGTATTTTATGAATGACCTACAGGGATATTATAAGGGGATATGAGTGTGGAGTCAAGATGTTGTTGTAGTTTTCACTTTATGATGTAATGTAAACTTTATGAATGTATCTAGTGATTCCAAGTCTACTAAACCAATCGGTCTTTCGAGACTTGATATTTTGTGATCATACCAATGTTATATAATAATGCACCGACTCTAGGTAACTGAGTTTGTGGCATTACAGTTGGTATCATAGGAAGTTTAGTACAAACCTTGGAAGCTAGATTTAGATTAACTCTGATTAGATCACATATCCCTAAGATAAACTTTGAGGATTAATATAGAATAACTTCCTAGAATTTTGGTATTTTAGAGATTTTGTGAGTTTTCCGAGTAATACATCCTTGTCTGGATACGAGTAGGTAGAGGCGGATCTGGTACAGATGTACCTAGGGGTAAAACCCAAAAACACCGCTTTGAGCTAGACTCGAACGGGAACTGGTGCACAACAACGGGCCTTGCTGCACTCTTGGTTACGACACTCTCGGGGGATATGCTTAGGATAATTATCATTTTCTTTACAAACCATTATGAAGGTTTTATGAGTATATACTTCCTCAAAGAAAACATTTTTATGATTATGGATTATATCCATAAACTGTTCAATTTATGTTAAGTGTTTTACAAGTATGGAATTACGTATTTTGAATCATAAAATGATCATGTTTATGCCATTGTTTAGAAATGGTGCTTAGTGGAAGGAATGGAAACCGTATCAATGCACGAACTCTATGTAGGGATTTCCCTCCTACTCAAGATAATTATAGTGGAGATGGTGATGCAACTGGTGCTGATCAGCTAATCACCATACTGGGACAACTCACTCAGGTTATGAATAATAACCTTACCCGTATGGAGCACCCTGATCTGCAGCGTGGAGGATCAATGTTAGAACGCTTCATGAGGCAACAACCACCAATATTAAATGGGAGTAAAAATCCCTTAGTAGCTAAGAAATGGATAAGTTCCCTAGAGAAAATATTTCAGGATTTGGGGAGTAGTGAAAGGGAAAAAGTTATCATGACAGTTTATCGCCTCACTGGAGATGCTGATCAATGGTGGTCATTGATTGAAAACACAAAGGAAGATGTTGAAGTATCAAATATGGAATGGAGGTAGTTCAAAGGGATTTTCTTAGAAAAATACTTTCCTCGTGACCATCGAGAAGATATGGAAAGGCAATTTCTGAGTCTGAGGAAAAAAGAGGATGAGAATGTCGCAAAGTATGAGGCTAACTTTACATGGTTAGCAAGGTATGCTGGAGATTATATACGTAACCCAAGAAGTAATATTGATCATTTATTTGATGGGTTAAAACCATTTCTTCGTCGAGCCTTAGTCTTAAAATCCTTCTCGTTGTACGAAGATATTGTCTCATGTGCTATCAAGATAGAAAAATAATTCTCTAAGTCTTATGACTTTAAAGCAAATCAAGAGAAGAAGATATTTGCTGATCACTCTGGGAATAGAAATAAGGGGAAGAAGGGAAAAGTTTAATATACATCCTGTAGTAAATGTGAGAAGAAACACCCCGGTACATTCTAAAATGGAATGAGAGTCTGTTACAAGTGTGGTGAAAAAGGCCACCAAGCTCGTGATTGCAAGGGGAAGAAAGAAGCTACCGATGTTCACTGATACAACTGCAGGGAGATGAGACATTATGAAAATGAATTTCCTAAGTGTCAGGGGAAATTACCTCAGAAAAGGCCAAGGGATCAAGGCCAAGCTTATGCTATCACTACTGCTAAGGTAGAAGCTCCGAAAAACGTGGTGGTAGGTAATTTAATGGTTTCCTCATGTTTAGCCAATGCTTTACTTGATTCTAGATCATCACATTGTTTCATATCTTCCCAGTTTTCTAAGAAAATTAGATATTTCCAATTTGATTTAACAAGGGATTTTCCAGTTAAAACTCCTAAGGGAAGTATCATTGCTATAAAGTTCTGTGGATCCGTTCCCATTAGGGCATATAAATGTTCTTTATCTGCTGATATCATCGTCATACCCATGACTAAATTTGATATAATCCTCTGTATGGATTGGATTTCGGACCATGATGTGAAAATTTATTATAAGAAGAAGGAGGTTACGATTTTTTATGGTGATGATAAAGAAATCCTTATCTTTAGAGAAGAATCATCACCACCTGATTCTTATCTAGATCAACCCCCATTAGCTCAACTAAATTCAATTATTGGGGAGGAAGAGAATGAAATGACTATGGGTGAGGAAAGGAATGTTCAAATAGAGGATGTACCTATTGTGAAAGAATATGTAGATGTGTTTCCAAAAGATTTACCTGGACATCCTCCAGAACGGGAAATTGAGTTTTCTATTGATTTAATTCCTGGATCAAGGCCCATATCAAAGACCCCTTATAGAATGGCCACTGTGGAATTAGTTGAACTAAAGAAACAACTAGAGGAATTGAGTAATAAGGGATTTATTTGACCTAGTTTTTCTCCATGGGGATCCCCTGTCCTTTTTGATAAGAAGAAAGATGGATCCATGAGGTTATGTATCGACTATAGGGAAATCAATGATATAACAATAAAGAACAAGTATTACCTACCTCGCATTGATGATTTATTTGAAAAACTACATGGAGCTCAATACTTTTCAAAGATTGAACTTCGATCTGGATACCATCAGTTGTGTGTGAAGAAGGAAGACATTTCGAAGACAGCATTTCGAACCAGGTACGGGTATTACGAGTTTACAGTAATGCCTTTTGGGATGACTAATGCACCCTCTATTTTCATGGATCTAATGAACAAAGTTTTCAAGGAATATCTCGATGATTTTGTGGTGGTATTTATTGATGATATCTTGGTATATTCCAAAATCTACAAAGACCATGAAAATCACTTGCGCATTATCCTTAAGACTCTTAGGAGACACGAATTATATGGGAAGTTTAGTAAGTGTGAATTCCGGCTTCAGGATATTTATTTTATTGGCCATATTGTCTCTAAGGACGGAATCTCTTTTGATCCTTCTAAGAAAAGAGCAATCCAATAATGGCCAGAACCAATGAGTATAACTGAGGTATGAAGTTTTATTGGTTTAGCAGGTTATTATCAACGTTTCGTCCAGAATTTTGCCCGATTGGCTAACCCATTAAAGAAGCTCACACGTAAAGGGGTTATATTTTTTTGGACAAAAGAGTGTGAATAATGTTTTGAATAACTAAAGAGAAGATTAGTCAATGCTCCTATATTGACTTTACCATCGGGGAATGATGGGTTCGTTATTTATAGTGATGCATCGAAGAAAGGACTTGGTTGTGTCCTTATGAAGAATGATAGGGTTATTTCCTATGCATCACGACAGCTGAAAATTCATGAGAAAAACTATCCTACTCATGATCTTGAGTTAGCTGCTGTAATATTTTCTTTGAAGATATGAAGACATTATCTCTATGGTAAAAAATGTGAGATTTATACTGATCACAAGAGTTTGAAGTATATTTTATCACAGAAAGAACTCAACATGAGGCAAATACAATGACTTGAACTACTCAAGGATTATGATTTCATGATACACTACCACTCGGGGAAGGAAAATAAGGTGGCAGATGCTTTGAGTAGAAAGGATCATGGAGTTTTGAACAATATGAGAGTTGAAAAGGATCCTATATACATAGATCTAGTAAAGATGGATATGGGAATCACCATGGAAGGTGAAACCTCAATACTTTTTCAAATGGTTGTCAAACCATATTTACTAGAAAGGATAAAGAGTTCTCAGACTGGTGATGAAGAGTTTCAAAAGAAGATTAAAGCTGTGAATGATGGGAGATTGAGTGACTTTGTGTATAAAGAAGGAATTTTTAAATTTGGGAAGAGACTTTGTGTTCCCAATATACCTGATCTAAAAAGAGATTTGTTGGATGATGCTCATAGTTCCAATTTCTCTATACACTATGGGAGCACCAAAATGTATAGAGATTTGAAGGAACATTTTTGGTGGGACAACATGAAGAGGGAGATTGATGATTTTGTGTCAAGATGTATGGTTTATCAACAAGTGAAAGATAGAAGGAAACATCCTGGAGGAGTCATGCAACCTCTTACCATACCTGAGTAGAAATGAGATAACATTACGATGGAATTTATCATGGGACTACCAAAGACTCCTAGAAGGAATGATGAAATATGGGTCATTGTTGATCATCTTACCAAGTCAGCACATTTTCTTTCTATATGGGAATATTTAATACTTGAACGTCTAGCAAGGATATATATTAATGAAGTTGTGAGACTTCATGGAGTACCCCTATTGATTGTTTCTGATCGTGATCCCCGTTTTACTTCAAGATTATGGAAGAGTCTTCAGAAGGCCTTGGCTACTGAACTTTGTTTGAGCACTGCCTACCACCCTCAAACTGATGGACAATCAGAACGGACTATTCAAACCTTATAAGACATGTTGAGATCATGCTCACTTGACTTTTAGGGTATGTGGGATCAATATTTACCTCTGTTAGAATTTTCCTATAACAATAGATTCCATTCAAGTATTCAGATGGCACCATATGAAGAGTTATACAGAAAGAGATATCGTACACCAACCTTTTGGGATGATTTTGGGGAAAAAAACTTGTAGGCCCAGAATTGGTGGAGGAAATGATGGAAAAGGTGAAGGTAATTCAAAACCACATCAAAGCAGCTCAAAGTAGTTAGAAGAGCTATGCCGATAATCGAAGGAAGGATTTAAAATTTAAGGTAGGAGATCATGTTTTCCTGAAGGTATCTCCATGGAAGGGAGTTATACGTTACGGTAAGAAGGGTAAATTGAGTCCCAGGTACATCGGACCTTTAGAAATTCTAGAACGAATTGGGGCTGTAGATTACTGTTTGGCAATGCCGCCAAGTCTCTCCAAAGTTCACTATGTGTTCCACGTATCACTGTTGAGAAGATACATGTCTGACCCAAAGCATGTACTCACTTACGAGGAATTAGAACTGGAAAACAATCTATCTTATTGCGAAGAGCCCGTAAGGATTCTTGATACCAGAGAACAAGTGCTGAGAAAACGGACGACTTGTCTGGTAAAAGTTATATGGAGAAACCATAAGATGGAAGAGGCAACGTGGGAACCCGATGAACTTATGATGAAGAACCACCTAAGTATTTTTATGCAGTAATATTCTAGAAATTTCAAGGAAGAAATTAGTTGAAGGAGGGGAGAATGTAACACCCCAAGTTTCCACGGTACGCTTCTCTTTGAATAATACAGTAGCGTGTGTTGTACGCAACTTTGAGTTCTAACACACACCACAACCAATCAAAATAGCCGTTATGAATAGTAATACCCACTTTTTGAAATTTTATAAATTTTATCTTTCAAAATGGACTTCATTTTTGGATTTGGAATATCGAAATTAGCTTAGGGTGAATTTTTGGTATTTTTCTGAAAACATTCAATTTTTGATGAATAGTGAGAAAAACACTGAGTTATAGTTTAAAATGAATTTTTATTTAAATAATTTTTTATTTTATTTAAATTTAATTAAGGTCAAAATAGATACATAATACCTATATAAGTTCAATGTAATTCATTGTAGTTAGTTTATAATAATTTTAGATATATAAAAATTTTATTGAACTTTTCACCGTCTTTTACCCACCTCTTAGGAGAATTTGGAAATTCACATAAAACTTAATTTTACCGCTTCTGTGAGTGGAATTTCGAAAATCTAAGAGAAAAAGTTAATATCAAGGAGTAAAATGTGGTTCAATGAGATGAAAATAATTTTTGGTGAATAGTAACTTTTTACTTTTATTTACCACTATTAAAAGTAAATAGGGTAATTAAGGGTAAACATGATATTAATATTACCCTAACACATGTAATAATTCTATTGGACAAGTGTATCTCGACAAAAAACAACCTTAGGAATAAAATATTATCATTTAGGTCCACTTGGATTAGATTAGGACATTTATTATTATTTAATTCAAAGAAGAGTTAAAAGAGATAAAATCAAAGTTTAATAACTAAAACATTTTTAATATAGGGTTATACATAAGATAAATTCAATTGTTAATATTAATTAGAAATATAAAAGTATTTCCTACATAATGGTATTTTATTTATAACTTTTAGACATTAAATAATTTAATTTATTTATGACACAATGGTGATGCAGTAATTACCTAATTAATGAAATATTAAAATAATTCATATTATAAATATCCAAATAAATGTAATTTGAGACTTTTTATGAATTCCACTAATTTTATAGGTTAATATGACATGTTATTATTTATTTAATTATGTTTTTTCAAAGTAATCATGCTGTTATGATTTTAAAAAAAATCAAATACCAAATAGTGTTAAAATTGGCATAAAAGAGTTTTTAAATCAAATATTATATTATTAATTGATATTCAATTCCTAAAAATCTATGGTTCAGCCAAGAGACTTATATAATGATAGGTGTATCATTAATGAACCACTTGGGTTTCTCTTGGATGTATATGGTAAGTTTATTAACTATATAATATAAAAATACAAAGAGACATGGTAAATGTCAAACTATTTAACTAAGAGTTAAATATAAATGATAAGGTTAAAATAGTGACCCAAACTTGTCTAAAATATATTTTTTGAAAGGATTTAGACCCATACCCACCTTAAACTTTAAATAATCCACTTTGGATCCATTAGAAACCGAATATGAATTTATTATAAAATAATATTTCTAGCTTTTCCAAAGGTGCCCCTCACCCCTCTTATAAAAGTGAAATCCTCCTTCTCTCTAATTTACACCTTCAAAGACTTTTTTCTGGGCCAAACCCTGCCCAAATATTCTCTCAACCTCCCTCAATTCGACCTAGATGCCTTATTTTGATCAGAAATCCAACCTAAGGAGCCCTTTTTATCAAATCATAAGGAAGAAACCGATTAAGAGGTAATGTTTTCACCACCCTCTTTCAAGTTCCTTTCTTCTTCAACTTCTTCTTTCTTTGTTATTCCCATTATAAAATAATAACTCCAGTATCTTCTATATATTTTGATGTTATTATAAATAGTGTACAACCATATTCAGTATTCTATCCATCCTTTGAATGACATGTCACCATACGTGCGTACGTACGGCTTACCATCTCCACGTCGTGGTGTAATTGTTATTCAAAACATTATTATTTGGATGGGTATAATAATGATGTATAATTCATGTAAATAATAAATATAACATGATAATTATTCTGTATATATGATATAACATCCAATTATATATTATTTTAATATCAAAAAAATTATATTGTCGCTCGTGCGTACGTACGGATTACTGTCTCCACGAACGCGATGAGATTCATTCCCCATCGAATCTATTCAAGACTAAATTTCATTTGATGATTAAAACTAATGTTTAAGTACTTGATATCATTATGGATATGAATAAGATACAACCTATCCATAACAAACATGGCTTATGTAACAAAACAGATAAAATAAAATGAGTAAGTTAACACCCGAAACGACGATAATACTAAGATATTATTAATAAAGTAATGTTAAAAGATCATATATGATATCATATTAATGTATATGATTAATTTATAATTTAATAACAATTATTTCACCATTATATAGGAGGTTAACCTACCCTCAACCAAGTAAAATTACAAGGTAATGGTTTATTTCACAATCTCTTCATTATCCGAGGTTATTTATACGTAATTATCTACTGGGACCTCTTTATCATCCACATCCATGTTTCTTAAAAATTTATTTCAAATCATTCTTACTATTTTACAGACTATGGGTTAAAGTCATTTATAACCTTGTTTACTTTTTAAAAGAAGTTTATAAATGAATCTTTCTGTCGTTCTCCAAACAAGGTCCTTTTTAACCTTTTCGACAGAATTACGGTAAGAATGTTTTTTTAACTTATACAGCAGATGCGGCTATTTTCCACCATTATAAAATCATTGAAGCTTCCCTTAAAATATTATACGAATATTTTCAAAATAAATGTTTTCTTTTATAATTATGTGAATTTTAAATGATTTAAAAAAAAGAGATATTTCTCTCAAATAGTTTTGATTTCATCTATGTCAACATCCTTTGATGAATTTTAAGCTTATTTGAAGTTGATTTATTATGATACAAAACTTCCATATTGTATTGAAGGTTTTGTGATATGTTTGACTGTGGATGTGTTATTTTTATACCATTTATATTTTATGGAGAAATTATTGACATTTCGTATGCTAGTTTTAATACGAATGTTTATATTATGTTTAAAAATATTCATATGAGGAATGCATTGGACTTAATAAGTGACGGGTGGAGCCCACTATAGCTCCTCGATACATCGGTAGGTCTTATGAGATAAACTAGTGTCTTGGAACAAGGCCTTGACAAAATATCATTTGTAGTCTTGGCACAAGGCCTTGACTATATGGTTATGGTAGTCTGACATTATGCATTCCATTATTATGAAAGTGATTATTCGACTAGTAGAATATCCATGTGAATAAGTAAATGGAATTATTTCATTTTATTTCTGCCATATTATTCTAAAGTTTAAGTTTAAAATGATTTTGTTTTAGTTATACATTGCTTTAAATGTTTATGCTTATTTATGAAAGTTTCCGCTATATTGTTATCCTTAATGGGCATCTGAGCTCACCCCTTTCTATGTTTTATTTTTCCCAGGATGTGAAGAAGTATTTTATGAATGACCTATAGGGATATTATAAGGGGATATGAGTGTGAATTCAAGATGTTGTTGTAGTTTTTTCTTTATGATGTAATGTAAATTTTATTAATGTATCTAGTGATTCCAAGGCTACTAAACTAATCGGTCTTTCGAGACTTGATCTTTTGTGATCATGAAAATGTTATGTAATAATGCAACAACTCTAGGTAACTGGGGTTGGGGTGTTACAAGACACCAATAGTCCACTCCCGCTACACCCATGAACACCCACTGACGCACCCCCACTATGCCCCCAAACACCCCGCTACGCACCATGACACCCACCACTAATGTCGCGCTACATAATATGACACCCCCACTGACAGCCAACCGACACCCCCAGATGCCCCGCTACCCACCATGACACCCCCACCGATTCCCCACACACCCTTCTATGCACCATGACACCACCACTGATAGCCAGCTAACACCCCAAACGCCCTGCGCACCCACGCTGATTCTCCACGACACCCCCGAGGCACCTCCCTTTGTTGCGGAATCACAAACACCCCCACACCAACGGTGCCTGATGGACACACGCCCACAAATAATATACCTACCAGCAAAAAATTATAGCTTTAGAGTTTCGATCCCGCACCAAATTCAAGGGTCAGCGATGTCGCACCATTCCGCCAGTTTTGTTTTGTTTAATATATAAAGGACTATCAATATATTTAGATAAATAATTAGAATATAATATATGGTAATATATATATATATATATATATTTGTATATAAATATATAAAATATATTAGTATATATATATATATATTTATATATAATATATATAAATAATTATATTTATATATACATTTATATTTATTTGTGTATGTGTGTGTGTCTATTTATATATTTATATAATTTTTATCGATATAATATAATTATAATATATATACACACTAAATTAATTTATAATTAATATGGTATATGACAATATATATAATATAATTATAATATATATATAAATTTATATATAATAAAATATTTATAATATAATATGTATAATATAATTATATAATATATATATGTTTATTTTTATTTAATTTTTCTATATTATATATATTTTTATACATAATATAATATATTTTTTAAATAAAATATATTTTTGTATATATTTATATAATATTTTTATTCTTTTATATAATATATAATTAATATTATATGAAATTCAATTTATACAAATAAATATATATAAATGTACATAAAATTATACAATTATATTTATGTATACATATAAACTCAATTAAATACATTCACATAATTAGAAGTATATAATATAATTAAATAATATATATATATATACTAATTTAATTTATAATTTATGTGGTGTACTAAAATATATATACAATAATTATATAATATATATAAATTTATTTATAATAAAATATTATATATATATATATATATATATATTTTATATGTGTACATTTTTGTTTATATATATACATTTTTGTTTACAGGTATAAGTATTTATTTAATTTATATAATGTCTTAATATATATGTTTATAATGCATTTAAATACATTTATATAATGTGTTTATGTTAGACACACACACACACACATACACACACACACATGCACACATATATATTATAATATTTGAATTTATATGAGATTTATTTTAAAAAATAAATAAAAATTTGGAGGGGGCTAAAAAATCCTCTATTCTAACTGATTAACAGGGGTTCATGAACCCCCTATAATGTCATAAATTAGAGGGGGTTGACAACCCCCTCTAATTTCGTAAATTAGAGGGTTTCAAAACCCCCTATAATGTCATATATCATAGAGAGTTCAAAACCCCCTCTAATTTCATAAATTAGAAGGGGTTCAAAACCCCCTCTAATCTAAGCAATTAACAACGGTTTATGAATCCCCAATAATTTAAGAGATTAGAGGGGGTTATGAACCCCAACTATTTCCTTTAAAAAAGAATTTCCATTATATATATATACCCTCTAATATCCAGATGAATCATATATGTATGTATATATATATATATATATATAGTGTCTTTAAAATCCAACCAGACATATATGGACACTAATTATTAGATTAGCGTTGGTTTTGACATAACCACCTCTAAAACCCAACAAAATATTACAAAGAAAAATGCTAAAAAATTTATAATGGGTTGTAAACCCCAGCTCAATTTGATGATTAGATGGGGTTGTGCATAACCCCCTCTAAAATTAATTTAGAGGGGGATGTGCAAAACCCCTTCTAAAAAACCGCCGCTAATCAGTTATTTTTTGTAGTGTTCAGTCATCTCTCCAGATATACTCATTGACTGTGGTACATCATGTTCTCTTACAGGATGTCTTTGTAACATATACGAGCTAGGATTCAGCAGCTTGATCATGAGGATGACCCCCTTAGTGAAAAGACTTCGATATAGGGATCAGTTCCCCAGATGTTACCTCCAGGTGGGGCACCAGCCATACCTCCACATATAGAGCAACACATGGTACTCTCAATACCAATAGATGAAGAGAATAGTCTAAGAACGCTTCTTGAGTTTCAGTAGTAGATATCCCTTAGGATCTGAGGTGGTCCTGACACACATGGGTATAAGGAATGGCTTGAGGCAATGAACTAAGTCTTACGTCAATTCAGAACACCAGCAGATTAGATGGTGGTTCTGGCGGTGAGCCTTCTCTTTGTCTTAGTAGAGAGATGGTGGGGTTTAGTTACCTAATCTTGCGATGAGGTGACCCTTCTGTGGGAAGAGTTTGAGGAACTTTTCAAATAGGATTTATCACCTTATAAGTTGAGAGTTATGCGTATCTAAGAGCTTCTACAACACTGGTAGGACAACATGTCGATGTATGAGTATTCATTAAGGCATACCTACCTCTCTAGTTACTAGATGGATATGACACATGATCAGAGCTACAAGGCTCAGACCTTTGAGTGAGGTCTGTACAGAGACATATGAGCTAGTGTATCCCCTCTTTTCATTATTACCTATGTTGGGGTTCTAGAGAAGGCTTTGGTGGTTGAGAGTTCCTTGGATGGGAAGATACATCTGACGGTAGTCAGCAATGGGTAAGCAGGAGTAGAGACCTCAGTAGCAGAAAGCTGACATCATACTCAGAAACATAAATGCAGGAGACGTCATAAGAAGAAGACCCAGAATAAGGAGTCTACCATTCAAGACTCACAGGGTGGGTCCATTTACCCTAGAGAAAGGCGATGATTTTCTTGTGGCGGTAGGGGACATCTCGCTAGAGATTTTCCAACCTATTGAGCTACTAATAGGGATATATTGGATGGGCTGCCAAGGCAATGGCATAAATAGGAGTAGGTAGATCCACATAGTGGTAGATGTGGTCAAGGATCTAGGAGATTAGTATGAGGTGGTATACATTTCGACATGCTACCACCACCACCCCTAGGTAGTCTATGCTAGGATCAGGGAGTTGGAGGATAGGGGCAGAGACAGTTGTGTGTAGTCGAGGCGTACAACCCAAAGGATCCAAGACTGATTAAATGTATGATATGCGTCTTTTATACTTTAGCTTCCATATTTATAGACATAGACACTATTCATTATTTTCTTTTCACAAATCTTGTATAGGACCTTGAGATTCTGGTTGGACCATTTACTTAACCCTTATGCTTGGAGGCACTTACTCAAGGAGACTCAATAATCACCCTTATTTTGATAGTGTGACCTGAACATTGGAGGAAATAGTTTTGGTTGGAAACTATTGGTGGTAGCATCAAGGCCTTACGACGTCATTCTTGGTATGTATTGGTTATCTTTGGTCTATGCTCAGATTTACTATTTTAGGTAAAGTGTGCGGTATGTCCGTAGTGATGGAACGAGGTCTTCCTTTGTCAGAGAAAAGGAAACCCATGCAACATAGGATGGACTCATACATTGGAGGGTGCATCCGATTACTCCTGAGTTGGCTAGCCTGACCCTTAGAGCAGTAGATGTTATGAGTTTTTAGTTCTCAGTAGTAGTAGTAGAATACAAAGATGTATTTCCCAAAAATGTTCCAAGATTATATCACCATCACGATATAGAATTATGCATTGTTTTACACCCTAGGAAAACACCGATATCTACCCCAACATATCTAATAGATCCTTTAAAGCCTCACAAACTGAGGGTTCTATTTGAGTATGTGCAAAGGAAGGGCTCAGTAAGACCCAGTGTTTCACACTGGGTAGCCCCAGTTTTGTTTACCAAAAAAAGGGCAGACATGAGCTTAAGGTTGTGTGTGGATTGCTCACACCCAAACCAAGTGACAGTGGAGAATGAGTATCCATTACCAAGGGTATATAAACTATCAGAGTAGTTTATAGTGTCATGATGGTTCTTGAAGGTTGAACCCAGGTCAATGCTTCTAGAAGTTAAGGCCGAGTTTTATGAGTGAACCAATCATTATATTGTCGAAGAAGGGAGTTGATTATGTAGTGTTATGATATACATCAGGGACTAGAATTGGTTGTGTCATGATGTAGAGGAAAGTAGCGATTGCCTATGGTTCATTACAGTTGAGGCCACATTAGAAAAAATATGAATATTATGATCTTGAGTTGGTAGTAGTAGTCTTCACATTGAAGATGTGGTAACACTTCCTGATGGGCGAGTGGTTTATTGTTTAATCCAATCACAAGAGTATCAAGTATATCTTCTCTTAGAGGGATTTAAACTTGAGACAGAGGCGATGGCTAAAGTTTCTCCAGGACTATGACTTTGAGATTTTCTATACTCCTAGGAAGGGGAACATGGAGGTAGATTCTCTCAACAGGAGATCTAGTTCATAGTTTATAAATGAGGAATCAGAGTAGTTGACCTCATTACAGTTATCCTTTGTGTATGGAGATGATACAACTTACCTCTAGTCAATAGTTATCACCCCTCCACTCTTGTAGTGAGTTAGGGAGGTACAACTTGGGGATACTAACTGTGAGACATTATATGCTCATATTTCTATAGGATATTCCCCTGATGGATATTCCCAAGGTGGGGATCATGTCATTATTTTCATATGAAGCACAATTTTACCATAGGTGTTGTAAGAGGAGGTTCTGTGGGAGTTTCATGAATCCCCTTTGGCAATAGACCCTAAAGTGGAGAAAATGTACAAGTACCTATGAAATATGTTCTGGTGGATAGGGATAAAGAAGGCAGTGACAGAGTTTGTTTCTCGATGCCTTAAGTTCAAGCAGGTGAATTCTGAGCATCAGGTTCTAGTGGGTTTAGCTCAACCCCTTGAGGTGAAAAAATGGAAGTGGGATGAAATATTGATGGACTTAGTGATGAGTTTACCATGTACGTCCAAGGGACATGATGCCATCTGGGTGATCGTTGACCAACCCACCAAGTGATCCCACTTATTATCTATTCGAGAGAATATTTCAGTAGAGAGATTCAGATGCCTCTATGTGAAGGAAATAGTTTGAGTCCATGGAGTCCCATCAATGATTATTTCAGATTGTGATGGTGGTTTCACATCCCGGTTGGGGAAAGGATTATAGGAGGAATTTGGGAATCATTTGGGCTTGAGCACAGAGTTTCAACCATAAACAGACGACCATATGGGGAGGACCATTCAAGTCCTAGAGAACATGATACGAGCTTACATGTTGGACTTTGGTCATAGTTGTGAGGATCACCTACCCCTAGTGGTGTTCACATAAAACAACAACTACCATTCCACCAATGGTATAACACTATTCAAGGATCTGTATAGGTGGCCCTATAGGTCACCACTTTGCTGGACTGACCCAGGAGAGTCAGCACTAATGGTCTTGAAGTTGGTGCAATCTACTGTTAAGAAGGTGCAGATCATCTAGGAGTGGATGAATACTATACATAGATGGAATAATTCTTATGCTGACAGGGGATGAAGGTCTTTGGAGTTCGAGGAAGGAGACCATGTGTTTTTAGGGTCTCACCTTGATGTGGGTTATAGAGTTTTGGTTAGGGTTACAAGTTATCTCCGAGGTTCATCGTCCCTTTTCAGATACTGCATAGAGTTTTCAAGGTGGCTTACCACTTGGTTTTACCCCCACAGTTAGATCGGGTACATGATGTCTTACACATTTCATAGATAAGGAGGTACGTGCATGACCCATCACATGTCATCGAGTGGGGTGAGCTGGACATTGATGATGGAGAGACATTTTCTGAGTACCTAGTAGAGATCAATGATTGGCAGGAGTGTATCCTTTTTGGGTGATCAATTCTCATGGAGCGTGTCCGATGGTAGCATGAGAATCTCCAGGAGAGCACATGGGAGTGGGAGGCTCAGATTCTTGCGCAGTACCCACATCTTTTTATGTATCCTTTTTTTGGATTTTTGGGGATGTAAAGACCTAATGTGGGTAGAATTTATTATCCTGGATTTTTTATTTATTATTTTTAAATATCATATGGGATTAAGTTGAAACCAGACACTGAGACGACATGCGATTCTGATGCCTGGTGTGCTCTGAATAAATGTTTGAAATATATTAAATATATTAAATTGAACACATGAGAAGTTTTACTGAAAAAGTGGAATAAATATTAAATGGGTTCCCAAATCATAAATTTTAGGGCATCATTGTGTTAAGAGCATCAATTTTACCCTAGGAACAACCTAACTTCGGTCGTCACGGGTCAGCTATAGAAAGTAGTTTTTGGAATTGGATAAATAAAATAAATGGAGAATTTATTTCATTTTAACATTTTGTCGATGTAGCGATGTAATATCGTTTATTTATTTTAATGAAACTAGAGGAAGGGGTCTAGGGTTAGACTCATAAACCCGATAATTCTTGGGAGGCTCTGGAGAAAGGAATGTAGAGGATTCTCTTGATGAATAATGATGATGGGAAGTTGGATTGAAGATCGATAGGATCCGTTCCTAGGAGATCCTGCCAATGGAGATGACACGACAACCGATCATATCCAGTGAATTATACAAACTCGAGGTAGGGAATGTTTTTTTGATTACTATTTTCCCTGTTCTTATATTCAATGATGAAAATAGACTGACCTACGAATGGGTTGATCTACAGTTCATTCATTCCTGTAGGAGGACTTTTCTTGCGGGTTTTTTATTGGGTGATGATTATGATTATATTACTGTTTTTTTATCTTGATTGTTATTATGGAATGGATTGAGTACAAAATAAATAATGTTTTAATTTCATTCCTTGGGTTGTTCAATTGTTCTTTTCTCCCCCTATGTTCTTTGCATTCTTAGCATTCTTTAAAGGATATGAACAAATGGTTTTTGGGCCTCTGATTCTCAGCACAGTGATCCAAAATCAGATATCCAACTTTGTGAAATCTATTATAGGTGATATGATGATGGAAGTGTATTAATTGAAGTATTTCAAGAGATATCATTCTTCAGGCGATTTTCATGCAGATGATCAGAATCAGTTTTCGGAGCCTATCGAAGGCCTAACCCCCCCCCCCCAATTTGGTGTTGTAATGGTGAGACAACCCTAGATATTTAGTTTCAAGGTGAATGGACAATCATATCAAACATCAGAGGAGCAACTGAGGTGCATGGATGAAGAACCAACATTCTGTAAATTTCCAAAGAACACAACATGTAGTCCGGAATACACGGTGTGTAGCCCGCATAGAGCAGTAGCTAGGGTTTTAGGAGGTAGTCAAGAATCACATGGTGTGTGACCCCTATCACATGGGGTCTTTGACCTTTCTTAAGACTCATCATGTACATTGAGAGTACATGGACATGAGGTAGAGTGCACAGATTTCCTACACAGCGTGTACCCCACTACATGGCTTTATTGAATCAGTTACATAGATAACCCCATATACTTGTACACAAGCAGAGTAAACATGTTGATTCCATGTACTGGAACATGGATAGGGTACACAGGGGGACCCAATATATAAGTACACAAAGTGTGACTCTTACTACACTTGGTGCACTCTGTTTTTACACAACATGTACTTATGACAGAGGTCATTGTACTTGGGAAATACCTAGAGTCAAGGAACACGACATGTGACTCTACTACACACTGTGTACTCTATTCTACATGGCTTGATCTCATTTTCCACCATATCTTAGACATTTTTCATTAGGGTTGGTTCCATTGATTCTTCCCCTAAAGGTTAGTTGGTACTGTTTCCTACTCACAAGAGTATGATCCCTTCAACATGACTTTATGGATAGAGCAGTTGGAATCCCCTATAAGAGGCCCTGAGAAAGATCCTCATTGCAATGTTGTTCCCTAAGTAGAGTCATGTTATCAGCGTTACCAATCCTACCGAATGTTGATCCTCTACTTAGCATGTGAATTTGGATGAGTTTTGGTATCACCCCATGGCCTTGGTAGTGATCCTCATCTATGTATCGTGATCTTCCCCAATCATAGAGTGAGTTCTCCCAGTGCAATTGTATTGTATCTCTCTTTAGATCGATTAGCATATCTCTCTCATGATATTTTCTGATGTGCATCACCTCTCAGACAGACATCATCAGTGATATCAGAATCAAGAATATGTGCTCCCAGATGAGTGCTTCGTGAAATCTTTGGACTGAATCTCTAGTGTTGGTATACGGTAGTTGTGACTTACCTCTAGACTATGGGTCTGGGTTTGAGTATATATGGATAACTTTATTACATGCGTTGTATACACTTAATTGTGTAGAGATAACTATAACTTCACTTTGTATTGATTTTTTTTCGGAGTTTCCTACTGAGTATTTTTATACTCACCCCTGCCCGAGCTTTGCCCGCACATGTCGTGCCTTGTGCAAACATGAGACCTTTTTGACATAATCCTAGGTGAACCAGGACCAGGACAAGGACCAAGATGTGCTTCATGAGTTCATATAGGCTGAGGTGTTCCTAAGACTACAAACAGCAGTCCCAATACCTTTTTTTATAGGTTTCACATTGAAGTTTACTTATTCTTTCTTTTGGTGGGCTTGTAATATATCCCAATTTACTTTACTGAACTTTACTTTCCCTATTGTACTTTTTTGGTTGAGTTTAGTGGTATGCATACATTTTGTTCTTGGGTGGTTTTCAAATTTCATCATTTATGGGCTTGGAGATGTGTGTGTGTGTGTGTGTGAAGGTACTTAGGCAACACCTCCCATGTTAATGATATGCCTACTCTATGCTAGTCATCAGCCCCTGACCTATTGGAGGCAGGCTCGGGGAGCCATGGCATGGGCCCCACTTAGACATGTCATGACATTATTGGACCTCAAGAACACCTCCCCGTATTCTATAGGATTCCAACTAGAAGAGATAGTGTAGAGAACATAGTGGGGAGACTATTCCCCCTAGTACAGAGTTGCAATACAACGGAAATAAAAAAATATTAGAGTAACTAAAATAGAGGAAACAATAAAACATACAACTAGAAGATGAAGTATAAACAATGTAAAGAAAATAATATTGAACCATGTAATGTCAAGATAAAATGTAACTAAATTAAATTCTAGAATTCATATTGATATAATAACTATAAAACACAAATAAACTCAATAGGCATCAGTCCCAAATCCATGGTCGATATCATATCCAAGATCTAACACATCCAGCAAGAAACAATTAACAACAAGGTCATTTTCCCTTCTCCCAACCTAAATTTATGTAATCTACTCAGGTATCAAATGATATCCAGAAAAGGGTGTGAGTAAAAATTATTAGGTAAACACCACCATGTATAAATAAAACCAATCTGATAATAAGTACATGAAATAAAGTGATAAACAAGTGTATTAATTAATAAATTCATACAATAAAACAATTAACATTCTTAGGTACCATGTCAAAATATATCTATGAGTATATAGAATAACCTTTCCAAGTGAAATCACAAGTCCATGGCATAATCACATAATCGTGTAAATCCCTACGTATAAGAATTTTAGCATAACCATACCAAGTACTATATTTGATCATTTTAGTATAACTAGGCCAAGCCCTTTATATAATGTTTTCCTCATAACTGGGACAATACCTATAATCATTATATCATAATTGGGCCAATCCCTATAAGTATTATAGAATAATTGGGCCAAGTCCTCTATATGATCATTTCATCGTAACCAGACCAAGCCCTTTATACAATCATTTTAGTATAACTGGGACAAGCCCTATAAGAATTACAACATAATTGGGATAAGGCCGTTATATAATCATTTCAAAATAACTAGGCTAATACCTATAAGAATTTCAACATAACTAGGACAAGCCCTTTATATAATCATTTCATCATAACCATGCCAAGCCCTTTATATAATCATTTCAACATTACCAGGCCAAGCCTATTATATAAGTATTTCAGCATAACTGGGCCAATCCCTTTATATAACCATTTTAGTAAAATTGGGCCAAACCATTTATATAATAATTTCAATATAAGATATAATAAAATTCATAATGGAAATAAATAACACAACATAAATCATGATCCCTGAAGGTTAATTCATCCAATTTCCTTTTATCTTTCAATCTCATTTCATTCATCAAGTTATATCTTAATCCCTTAACAAGCCAATGTACACAACCATATCATATCAAAGTATCACCAGTCATTTATATAAATAATTCATCCATTTTATAAATTAATTATATCCTAAGAAATCACCTTTAGTCATTATGTCATGCTAATTCATGTTTTAATCCAATATCCAATTCATCATTGTTCAGGGGTAGGCTCACCTTATGGGTTTCCACAATCCAAGTCTCAACACTGTTGGATCCAAATGGATCAAAGGAGTTATAAACACACATGATTATCATTACCCATTATTATATTAGTTAATGCACATGTTCTTTAAATGAAACCATATAATATTTCATGTACTTAAATAATTATAAATAGACCATATGGATTTGTTCTAGACTACCTACCTTTATCCTATGATCCAATCAATACTCCAAAAATAGAAAGCCAATGAATAATGAAGGAGAAGGAGATCATAAGAAAAAACTATATCACACAAAAATAAAGATCAATGCCTAATTCAATGATGGTAAAGAGATCCCAATACTATAATAGAGAATAGATGAAGGAAGGGGGAAACCATAGTGAAGGAACTCATAAGAGATTAAACACTAGACTAAGACATCTGGAAGGGAAGGAATCACTCTAAAATCACTTATACTCTCCCTAGGGTTAACAGAGGAGGCTTCATGATGGTTTAAATAAAATCACATGCACAAAATGGTTTAAAACCACTTGTACCAATATATTCACAGCAAGAACCCCTTTCAAGATGTGAATTTGTCAATTTATAAGATATGATAAAAAATGGGTCACCTTGGGTTGAAATAAAAAAGATAATACCTTTCATGATGTGAACCAGTTTTACTGTGTGTAAATGTTTCATAATCTAAACCAGTTCACAGAATATGTCTGACAACAGGTTCATGTCATGTAAACTGTTCATGATATTATAGTTTCCTAGAGACAACTTTCTTCCCATATCTTGTGGAAAGAACAAAAACCACATCCAAATATTTCCAAACCCAAGGATACTCTTGATATCTATTTGAAACATTTATAATAGGACTCCATTAATTCAATAAAACACACTTCTTTGAACTTTAAGTCATTTTCCTCATCAAAAGATCTCCACCCCAAGTATTTTCTTAGAAAACACAAAAAATATAAAAGTGTGTGAAGATATATAATAAAATAAATAAATATCTAAATTTGAGGCTATGATAAAAGTACCTACCACCACATCATTTGTAACATCAGCCTCTGCTATAGTGATCACATATGCTTGGCCCTCTCCCCTTGGCCTCTTCTCTATCAGGTTCCCTTAATGCTTGGGAAATTTTTGTTCATAATTCCCATTTCTATATTGATAAATAACTATACGGTATTGTTTTCTTTCTTCCCCTTGAACTCATTATGCACATTACCCTTATCTATGAACTTGTAAAAAACTCCCATTCCCTTCAAGTATTTTCTAGGATGTTTCTTTCTATAATTTTCACATGAAGGAAATTGATCCTTTCCCTTATATTTCTTTGATGTGTTACATTTTTCTTGGTGCTCAATTAGCCTATTCTTCTTTTAATTTCTATTGAATATATATGATCTATAAAATTCATTCTCTATTTTGATGGCACATAATAGTATTTCATCATATGATTAAATTTTTTGAGAAACCAGTTCCCTTTGGAGGCTTGGATTAATCCCTTCAATGAAATGGTTAATATTACTTTCCATATTATGTATATAATCCAAATAATACCTAGATAGTCTTTTAAAGGTAGTCTCATACTATAAAACACTCTCTTATTTATTTTCTTTAAACTATGGAATTTCCTCTTCATTTTAGTTCATTGCTTTTGAGGTAAATATTTGTTGAATAAAACTACTTTAAAATATCACCATTACATTTCTTCTATTTCTTACTCCTCTATAGTATTTAGGATAAATGACCCCCATTGATAAATATCACCTTTAATAAAACACACTTCTATCATAACATTTTCCCTTTTATTTCATCCTAAAGCTAGAAATATCTTTTCAAGGGACAAAACCCATTGATCAACTTCCACTAGATTATTATTTATAATAATATATGGAGGATTAAATCACATGAAATATTCCAATATATCTGTATCACATCATAAAAAATCATGTAAATCTATATTTTCAAGTTTATTAGTCATAAGTCAGGGAATCTTCCCTAATATTTCCATGATCTACTCAGCTACATCAACAGTTTTATTTTCCTACTCATTAGAGAGATATTTACATTGTTTATGAGTATTGATACCATTGTTTCTACCAGGAACCATTTATAAAAAATGGAATATATTTAATTACCTCATAAAATTATGAAATTTAAATTAGAATATACAATTTTAAATCTGGTGTAACAGTTAACATAAATTGAAAATTTATGCATAATTAATCTTAAAATCACAAACTTTGTTTCTTTGGTAATATCCTTAAATAATAAACATATTTTCAAATATTTCATAATTATTTGTAAAGAAAATGTGAATTAACCCAAGAATATCCCCAGGAGTGTCAAAATTGGTGTGTAGTAAGGTCTCATTATCTATGCATTAGAATGACAGCTAATATATACTCAACCAAATCTTTTTAGGGTTATTACCCTTTGAAGAATCTATGTTAAAATCCTATACACATGTACTGTCTAGATAGAGTTGTATTTCTAAGAAGACCACATAATCTATACCTTAAAAAAACATTTATGATATTATCCAATAGTTATGGATATACTCAAAGTCTGTCATAGGGTTATGTTCTCTAATCCACATTTTCATAAATCTTGTTCCCAATGTTTCTATTAAACTTTCTCTGATACCAACATTAAAAATAAAATATCTAGTAACCCATAGTTGGTGTCTACTTTATTACATTTAAATAAGATAAAATGGATCATTCCACCAAGGATTTATTAGTTTAGTAGTTTTAAAGAAACATATTCATGCAAAATTCCCATTTTACAATGTAAATAAAATATAAAACATAGTAAAAGTAAATATTATTCATCCTAGAATCTAATTTATATATTTCTTCTTCACAACATGTAAAAATTAAAAAAAATAAAGGTGATATCAAATGCTCAGTAAGGGATTTATATGATTGAATCTATCATGATTAAATAACCCATAATCAATATAGTATGGTAAATAAATAAAAATACATGTCATTTAATCAATAGCTTGATTAAAAAATGAATCCATAGATAATGTCTATGAAATAATCTCATGGATAATAATAGATGAATCATCAATGAAGGAAATACATAATGTTGGATGTCATGATTTCATATATCATGATATATCACTATCAAGGACTTGTGGTAAGACGGATTAAGTCAATGGGTAGGTATACACCAAACACCCATTTAATAAGGCTAGTCAACTCGTTTGTCTCATGAGACCTATCCATGGATTGAGGGGCTATGTAATTACAGTTCCTACCCATCACTACATGTCCAATCCATTTATTATATATTTAATGATTGATTTAATTTATAAACAATATTCTTTACCAATAAATATCCATATTGTGTAAAGAATATGAAATATCCGTATTTCCTCGGTCAATCAAATAACTTTCCGAGTAAAACACCATATGTAGAAATGGTATAAATTTTTTGAAATAAGAATATCCATGATAAAAAATATAGACTTGGAATATAAATGTAATTTCAAATGAAATATGATAATAATAAAGTGGATGTTTCAAGAAAAATTTAATGACCACAAAATTAATCAAGATATGAGATATGACCATCAATTCATCAGAAAAGTAGATTTTAAAGTAAAATAAAGTATTTTAGAGAGTGGAAACAAATTGAAGTGAAAAAAATATTTATAAAACAATTTAAAAATTATAAAATAATCTAAATATCATAAAATGGTTATTATGGTGGGAAAATACATTAACATCGTATACATAAAAAAGAACCATTCCTTTTGACTTTTTATAAGGAAAGTAAAAAAATAACCCTTTTAGAAAAAATTAGAAAGATTACTTTCAAACATTATAAAAACTAAAGGATAACCTAAAATTTATTTAATAAATCTTTTAAGTAAATAAACTATAATTTTGTAAAACAACTTTAAAAAATATGGACATTTAAGTGAAATATACCCGATCAAAAAGAGAAATACAATCATCTTTTATTTTAAACATTTATTTACTTGATTAAAGTGAAAAGGGGAGGAAAATTTGGAAGAAAACATGAAAAATCCCTAAATATCTGGTGTGAAATAAAATTTATCGAGTTTATGAAGGATGTATTATAATATATCTTCAATGAAAAATATAATAATTCCTAAAAAATGAGGTTGTAAAATAAATTCTTACCTCTTTAGTAAATATTAAATTGTAACCTCTTGAATGAGTAAACTTGAATTGAAACTTTTATCACCATGAAAATATATATATATTCATGTTAAATAAATCAAAGTTTTGTTATATACACCACATAAAATAAAATAGGTGCATAATACTAAATATGTTTCAATGGAGTGGAAATTAAGACAAAATCTCTTACCTCACACTTCTACTTAGTTAAAAATGATTTAAAATATTATATAATATATTTATATTTATTATAATTATATACCAGAATGATATAAATATTTATAATGTCATATATTATCCTATTATAACATCTTATCATACATTTGTTAACAATATTTCATTATTATCATTATTTTTGGTGTTAACTACTTCGTTTTAATCTATGTTTCAATTCAGAAGTTAGGGAAATTGTGTCTTAATCATGGTTATATTATCTCAAGAATATTAATCACGATATAAAATTCATACATATTCATTGTTAATGTATTTATAATAATTCATGAAAACAGTAATGAAAAATGAATCACATCAATTCATGGAGGTGGTAGTCCATACATACATAAGAGCAACATTATCATTTTTAACAAGTGGAAGGGTAAAGAGGTAGATGATATATTAAATTTAATGAATAATTATTAAATCATAACTATCATGTATATTAATTAATTCCATAATTATAAATATCCATGCGAGGTGGTGATGGAAAATAATTACATCAGTTCGTGAGGTGATAGTTTGTCATACGCACGAGCGATGGTTTTATTTTCCATTTGATGGAGAAAGATATGGATAATAATTATGAAGTAAATATAATAACATCTTAGTATATAGTGAATACATTTTTTATTATATTTAAATGGTTAATACATGATTTAAGGTGGTAAAAGAAAAATAAAAATGAAAGTGTTCGATTAAGATGACTACCACTTATTTTAAGGAGCTCCTTTAGATATCCTCTGAAGGACTCTAGGTTTGGTATTTTGGGGAGAAAAACACATCTAAAATGTTCATAAGGATGTTTTTAGAGATTTTATAAGGTTTTGGTTAAGCTAAATTGATCATGATGTATGAATAATTTAGGGGAGGAGGTTTCATTTTATAATTGAGGTGAATGACACACTTCTAAATCTTCAAAGTTTTAAACTTTTATTAAGTTTCTTTATTGAAAAAATTGATCCCAAATGAATCATATTATAAGGTTATAAGATTATGGATGAAATATAATCAAAAAATATTATTTATACATTTTTTTAGTCCATTTTAATACTTTTCTTTTTAGATTAACCCATCAGTAAACATATTTTAAACTTAACCGCGGTAAAGGATTTTTTAATATTTTTACTATTAATTATAAGAAAATATTAAGTTAAACTTATAAAATAGAATTAATTAAACTAATTAAAAATATGGAATATATATTTTCAAATAAAATTTATATAATTTGTACTATTTAATTTAAAATTAAACCCACAAAACATGATGAAAAATGGGTTTTCGTGAAAAATAGTTTTTCAAGAATAAGATGGCCTTAAATTAAATTTATAGCTTGTAATAATAATTATATGGATTTAAATTAATATAGTTATATATAATATATAAATTTAATTTAAAACATTCATTTTTAGAGATCATTTTCATTAATTAAAATGGGAAATCACTATACACATAAATACAATTTTCTAAAAAATATACATTTTTTTTCCTACAAATGATATTTTCTTTATTTATATCCAATTGATAATAAATAAATTATTAATTATAAAAATTATATCACATTATTATAAATAAATTTAGGAATAGTTAAAATCTACATTTTCAATTATTCATAAAAACTTATTCCTAAGGGGAAATTTCAAAAATTCATTCCAGGCTTATTTTGACTGAGTAAGTTCAAAATAAATATTTGTATTATCAAATTATAATTTTTGTGATATTAAATATTAAAATGATAATTCTATTATAGTTTAATGAAAATATATTATTCACTTACTATAATTAAATCTCAATTTTTATAATAGTGTGGTATTGGGATTAGTTTTGTTACTCCATGTAACTTATAAATAAATTCATTGATTAATTCCATGAACACCCACTCTTCCTTTTCAAGTACTCTCTCAGGTCACTTTTCATATTCTTGATGCAATAATAGGCCCCCATAATGTCTCCTATACTAACTACACTATGATAATTAACCTAAAAAATTCCATTATTAGTGTGTGTCTTTGCCTCTTTTGAAACTTTGATGCTTCATAGAAGTAAGTCCCTACTCTAAGATCCTAAGTTTATATTTTCAATTTCGTTTATTCACCCTATCCCCTATATTCATCTACAAGTTTATCATTCTATAACATTATGAATATAAAAATTAAAATATATTTATATAGGTTCTAATAGGGAGATGGTGGATGGTCTAGAGGGGGTGAATAAACTAGATTAATGTTTTTATTGAAATCAATTAATTATTATAGTTAATTAACGAAGTTAATTATTATAGTTAATTTTTAGTCGAAAGAATAAAAAACACAAGGATGTTTTTTATAGTAGTTCGGTACAAAGTGTGTATAATCTATACTTATATATCTCTACTCAACGAGAGATATGTTATGCACTAATATGATTTTTGAGGGGGAATCATAACCTGATTAAAAAAAAAATCTTTTTCCAGTGGAGGGATAACCAGGACACAATGACTTTTGTATGGGGATTCACAACCCTTACAACACTAAATTTAGAAAATAGTATTAACAACTTTAATAGTCCTAAGTTTAGATACATGGAGTCACAACCCTAAGATACTGACTTTAGAATCTAGGAGTCATAACCTGAGGACAGAGAAGAAGAAATGGTTTTGTGTATAAAATCATAAACATAGAAGCAGAGAGTGAATGTGAGAGATGGTAAGTAGTGTTAAAAATGTAGAAACTAGATGAATTAGAGGATAAAACATTGAAACAAATGTACTGGTTATCGAACAATTCATATATTTTGTCAAGGATGTAGTATTTATAGATGATTAGGTATAATCCTTGAGATATTTTCCAGATGATGAAATGGAGTATTGTATAGGACATTGAAGTTCAACATTGATCTTTTGTTCTCACAATGTTCGTTTACTCGTAAGAATCATCTCAGTAATGTTATATCCTTTAAATGTATCCCAATTCCTTTAAATAGGATCTAAAAATACTAAAAAACCAATCTCAAGATGGGTAAAACAATTCAAATTCAAATAACATAATTATGCAGGAGATATAATATTATCATGCAGAATAATCATACAAAATAAATGTTTGAATTCAAAAATTAAAGCCCAATTCAAACTAATTTGAGTTACCCATTAAATGATAATAACTATTCAAATGTAATCCCATAAAATCATAAGTTAATTTGAATATTTAAATTCAAATATTAAATAAAATATAATTTAATGCAGCATGTAACATAAAAAATTAAGTATATTTATTTAAATAACATAAAATTAATAAATAAATTTCATGTCATTAAATAATAATTTAGAAAATAATAAGTCAATGAAATTATCTTGAAATATAAAATATTAAATATTCTGAATACATTCTATAAAAACCATGTTACAAAAGTCAATAAATTTAATAACATTTTAAAACTAATTAAAATATTATAATAATACCTCTCATAGATTATATATAATATATGTGAGTTTTAGAAATTAATAAAATAATTAAAACACTTAGAATATTAATTAAGTTAACTAAATAATCAAAAATAACAAAAAATAGAGCATGTGTAGTAAATTAGATTTTAGAAAAAGTAAATAGAAGAAACAACTAACCATGTTCCCAATGTTCATGCAATCGATATGATTACTGTGCCATCATAACGTGTGGTCAGTTGTCTTGTGGTAGGTTATCTTACGGTCACCATACTGATAGTATGTAGATGTTTCAACTTAAAAATAAAAAATGAAGTGACATCATGCCACTTGTGGTAAGGTGAGGTGGTATTTCGGTAAGTTGAGAAGTGATCATGTGGTAGGTTGAAGTTCTATTAGGTTAAGGTAGAAATATACACTTTCCATAAGGTAGAAATAGTTCACTATAGGATGAAATTGGACATAGAGTTAGGTGTAAATGGTCATATGGTAAAGTGGAGTGTTGACTACAACAAAACTCCCTTAATGTGGTAATGTGAGGTGAAAGTTCACGATAGGTTCAAGAATGTTGGTTCTTTATAATGTATGTTGGATGAAAGGCATGGATGAAGTTATAAAAACTCATCCTTATGAAAAAATAATGAAATTAAAACTCCAAAGATTGGATTTAAATGAATTTTTTGTAGTTGAGTTCAGAAAACCCACTTCATAAGAGGGATCATTTTAGTTTTATTTTTCTGTATGGTATGGTGGAACTCAACTCATTTTATGGTGGAGAAATAAGAGAGAGAAACTGAGAAATTATGATAACAAAAGACTCTATAAATTATTTGAGCCACTAAACATTAGAATTTGTGTTCTATTCATAATAATTTTGAGTAGATAATCTATAGGTATTTATAATTAATTAATAAGTGAATCAATCCAACAAGTATATCATGAGATATTATTGAAAAAAGTGTATAATATACTAAAAATTGTACAAAAATGATAATATTGTTTTATATATTCAGACTAATTTTGATATACATAAATAGAATTTTAATACTTCTATGTCAGTTTATTAATTGTATAAAAGAAATTTAGAGTTATAACCCAAAAAACTCCAAGTGACTATGATGTGAATTGAATGAGATATCAAATAAACAAAAAATAATTAAATTCTGGAAAATCCAGAATTCCAGAACTGTCACAAGATCTTCAGAAATTTGACGCACCACTTAAAAAATTAATTCATAATTCAATTTATTATAATTAAATGTATATATATTTTTTGGCTTTCCAAAGGAGTAAGTTTCGTAATAATCTAATCAGTATATGTCATATTATAAATGAATAAATAAATAAAATTGTAAATAGGTTTAAACTAAAAATAATTCTTGGAACCAAAATGAAGTATCATGTTTAAACCAAAATGTGAAGATCATAAATATAGAATTAGGCTTCATCATAGTTTAATGAAATTTATATAAACTTGATATCTTTTTTATGAAATTTAAAATTTAAAAACCAGATCACTACAAAATAATATATGATAAAAATAAAAAGTGGTTGTAAAAACTAGATTTTCACATAAAATGATAAGAGGGTTTGTAATTTTTAAAAACATAAAATAATAATAAATTACAAAAAACTCCCAATAAACTACCCCTTTTTGAAAATAAAAAAAATTGAAAAACGATTTTATAAAATTATCCCCTTTTAAACTTTTCAAAATTTCAATATTTGATAAATATAAAAAAAGTAGTTTTAAACCAAAGAAACCCCCTTAATAAATGAATATTAAGGTAAGCTAAAAAAAATTAATTTAAATTTTCAAACTAAATTTATAACATAACAAATTCAAATTTTAATTTATCAAACTTTATAGAATCCAACAGTTTAGTAAAATATTATATAATTGATTTTCTATTGGAATATATTCAAGAATAATATCAAATTTATTAACATACTCATGAAGAAAATGAAAATTCATATTTATATGCTTAGTTTTAGAATAAATTAAAGAGTACATTAAAAGGTTATTTGAAATATAAATATCAGAAGAATTATCATAATAAATAGGAATATTTTCATAAGTAAAACCATAGTTAGACAAGGTTTGTTTAAACCATAAATATTGAGAGAAACAAGATTCAGTAGAGATATACTCACTTTTAGCAGTTGATAAAGAAATAGATTTTTTTTCTTGAACTCCAAGAAACTAAATTCTTATCGAAAAAAGTGACACATGCCTAAGGTGATCATTCTATCAAGTTTAAATCCTCTAAAATCAGAGTCATGATAACTAATTAGATCAATACAATTTTTTTGAGAATAAAATAATCCATAGTTAATAGTTCCTTTAACATATCTAATAATAGGTCTAACAGATTTTAAGTGAGTTTCCCTCAGATCAGATTGAATTCTAGATCATAAAAAAATACTAAACATAATATCTGGTCTAGAAGTAGGTAAATTCAACAAACTTCCAATCACTCTGCTAAATATTTTATATTCAATATATTTTCCAAAAACATCGTAATTTAATTTACAAGAAATACTCATTGGGTTTTTTTAAGATTTAAAAGAATCGAGACCAAATATTTTAACTAAATATTTAACATATTTTGATTGATTAAAAAATATTCAATCATTTCTTTGAAAAATTTGAAGTCCCAAAAATAATTTTTAATTCTGTTATAACACTCATGTCAAACTCACTTTCCACCAAATTTGAAAAATATTTAGAAAGAAAATCATTTAAATATCAAAAAAAAATATCATAAACATAAATTTTTATCATTAAAATAAAATTTGAAATTATTTTAATAGAAAATTATTATCTACTATAAATTTATAAAGAATAAGTTTTTAATAAAATTATTGTAAGTCTATCATACCAAGTATGCAGTGCTTTCTTAAGAACATATAAATCCTTTTGATAACTTCAAAACATGATTAGGAAATTTTTCATTCTCAAAACCAGGGGGTTGAGAAACATAAACTTCTTCAGAAATAAAACCATTTTAAATAAAACTTTTCACATCCATTTGAAATAACTTAAATCCTTGAAAAGAGGAAAAGCTAATGAAATTTTAATTGATTCAATTATAGTAACATATGAAAAATATTCATCAAAATCTATACCTTCTTCTTAAAAATAACCTCGAGTAACAAGTCTATATTTATTTTTAAAAACTTGTCCAGATTCATCCATTTTATTTCTATAAATCCAGTTTTTTCCTATAACATGCCCGTACTTTGGTTGTTCAACTAAATTTGAAACATTATTTATAGAAAATTGATTAATTTCATCATGCCTAAAAAAAATTAAATTATAATCATTTAAATATTTATCTAAATTATTAGGAATATTATCATAAATAAAATAAGAGTTTGCATAAAAATTTAAAATAGAATTCCTAGTTTTAATACCAGAATAAATATTACCTATTAAATTTCTAATAGGATAATATCTATGAGTCTTACATGATTTAGGATTAGTTTGATAAGGTATATACTCTCCCTCAATTTATTCATTACTATCTTGAGGCATTTCTTCACCAAAAATAAAATCTCTAATATCATCAACAAAATAATTAGAATCAAAAATTATTTTCAAATTATTTTAATCAAACATAACATGAAAAAATTATTCAATAATAATAGTTCTTTTATTATAAACTCTATTAGCTTTAATATTATTTGAATAACTAAAAAAATACCTTCATCATTTTTAGCATCAAATTTATCTAAATTATCTTTTGAATTTAAAAAAAATATTACATCAAAAAACTATAAAATAAGAAACTTTAGGTTTTTTATTTTTAAATAATTCCTAAGAAGTTATCTTCAACAAATTTATAATAATAATTATTTTTTAAATATAACAAGTAGAAAAAATAACTTCATCCTAAAAATATATAGTAAAATTATATTCACTTAACATATTTATTTTCATTTCAATAAGAGTTTTATTTTTATATTCTACAACACCATTTTGTTATGGTGTTCTAGGAGAAGAAAAACCATGAAAATTTCCATTCATTTCATAATTTTTTTTAAAATATAAATGATTAAATTCATTGACTTTGTTACTTTGAACATAAAAAATCATACAACCTTTTTAATTTTGAACTAAATTACAAAAAACCGTAAATCTAGATAAAGTATCATTTTTATGAATAAGAAATTAAACCCATGTAAATCTACTATAATAATAAAAAATTACTATAGTATATTTATGTCCTCCAAGGATAGAAATTTGAGTAGGATGAAATATATGAAAATGTACTAACTATAAATGTATATTAGTACTCATTTGATTGATAGGTATGAAATAGAATTTACATTGTTTCCATTTCATGTAAGTGTTGCAAACATGAAGGTATTATTTCTTCAAGGTAAGTAACTATAGAAAATTATCTTGTTTAAAGAGATTATGTAACATTATGAAATTGACATTACCTAAACATTGAGGCCAAAAAATGACATCATTCAGCACAACACTAAAACACATAACATGTTGAACAATTAGTTTAGAAAAATAAATAGTATAAATATAGTATTTTCTATTAGCATAAAATAATAAAGATTCATTTTTAAAAACTAAACATTTATCATTTTAGACTTTAACTTATATTCCATTATCACATAATTGAGATATATTTATTAAATTATGTTTTAAACCTTTAATGTATAAAACTTTCGAAATAAAGGTTGAATTAGATATATCAACTTTATCAAAACCTTTTACATTCTTTAGAATTATCTCCAAATGTAACAATGCCACCATCATATTTGTTGTAAGTGGTAAATTTTGATGGTTCTCCGTTTCCATTCCTAGAGAATTCACTATCCATGTACCATATGTCATTTTTGAGACATCCAAGTCATTTCTCATATAGAAATAAATTACTTGACAATTTTGGTACCCTAGCTACTTTAGGTCTAGTCAGATTAATAATAAAATTTTTAGCTACCCATACAAAATTTAAACAAGTATTTTATGGTACTCTAGATAAAAAATATTTATAAATATGAGTTTTTATAAATCCTAATCACTACTTGAATCTAATAGAACAATCATGTTCATAGTGACCTTTCATGATACATTTAAAATAAGTAAAAGTGGAAGTACAACCATTGTTACTTTTAACAAAAATGAATTTTAAATATTTGAGGTAATCTTCTATCATATCCAAAACCATATTTGTTTATTTTATTTATTCAAATAAATCGATTTATGATATTTTTCACGACCTTGAATAAAAGAGAATGAACATAGTTTAATACTTTAAACATGGTTTTTCAAATTTTCATTCAAATATGAGAAGATTTTAAATTTTCATAAACTATTGAATGAGAACTGTTAGGACCAATAGGGGCCTATATACCCTAATAGGGGGGGGGGGGGTGAATCAGGGTATGGATATTCTTTCGCAAAGTTCTTCCCGCCCCACTGGATCTTGACCTCTTTATTACAAGGGTCACTTTGTTTGGACTCGTGTGATTATTATGACCACTTCTTTTCTTCTTTATCTGATAATAATACTTTGAATGTAATGCAGGGAAGCAAACAGGCAAACACAAATATTTTTACTTGGTTCACCCTCAATAGGCTACGTCCAAGGAGCATACGCCGACAAGTTGCCAGTCGTACCAAATTCCACTATTCTTCACTAGATGTGGATTACAATGTTCGGGCACAGTCACTCTGTCCCAGGCTCACTGCCTTTACAAGATTTAGGGTTAGCTCACTACTTTCCCAAGGGTCACTCCCCGTTTCTCTCTCTCTGGCTCACTATTGGTGGAGAGGATCACCTTCTTCCTCTTCCTTTGCTCACTACGTCGAAAAGGATCCACTCACAGTTTATAGACCCGTAGGTCTCTTCATTTTCATGAATACATGCATCCTTAACTGTTGATGGATGCTCTATTATAGTCCAACTTTCATCCACTGATGAATACCACTTTGCCACTTAACCACTGGGAAATTCACTTTGTAAACACCTTCACAAAGCACCCTACTTCGCGAGGCTCCCAATTTCGCGAAGCTCAAACAAGCCTTCGCGAAACTACTTCCTTTTCGCGAAGCTCAAAATTTCGTGGAGCTCATACCGTCACAAAGATCAAGCCTTTGCAATTCCTAGGCCATCGCAAAGCTCAATTCATCGCAAAGAGACTTCCCTCACGAAGCTCACTGATCCAACGCGGATCACACGACTTTCGTGGAGCTAGAATAGCCGCCGCAAAGCTCCTCTTTCGTGAAGCACATTGCCTTCGCGAACTTCCTTCGCGAATTGAGAGCAAAGTATTTTCTTTGAAAATTCTCTCTACTTCTCTCAAGGGGGTCGGCCTCTATTTATAGGTGATTCCACCGACCCTCGACCCTTCTGCACGAAGTCCGCACCATGTCATCGCCACTCGCGAATCTCCGAAGTTTCCGCCGGAATTCTGTCAAAATCGCGAAGCACCTGGGAAATTTTCAGATCGCAGAGCTCTTCGTAATCACGGAGCATTACCGTCAACATCAATTCGCGCCTTCGCCACGAATCTCCCTCACAAATCCCTTCATCGCCGCGATGCGCTTAAACTCTGCTGTTCGCGAAGCTTTGACGTAATCACAAAGAATCACCACCATCATTCTTCTGGTCTTCGCGGATTCCAAACCATGAAGCCTCTCTTCGTGAAATCCATGCCTTTTCCATATTAAAATATGATCTTCATGGATATCCACTTTTAGCGATGCTCTTCAACCTCCAAATTTTGGAACCCAAAAATTTGGCAAACATTGGGAAATGGCGCCACCTTGTACTACTCTTTTGTACCGCCTCCAGATCATCCATTCCTTTGTCATCGTTCTTTGTCAACATGGATTGTCAACAACTTCTAGGGAACTCGAAAATTCTCCATGAAAACCTGCTTTGTCAACAAACACAATCAACCCAAAAATACTGCAATGTTACCTTGAGGGATTTTTGCCAAACAAGAACTAGAAGTAGTGTTTCTAAATTTTTCATTCTCTTGTAAAATGAATTTATTTTTTAAAAAAAGTTTTCATTATTTTCCTTATTCTTTTTATATAAGTAAATATCTTTGAAAATATATTTCCTTGATCTTTTAATTTATTCAATTAAAACAAAAACATTTAAATTGTTAGAATCATTTTTAGAGTCAGAAAATATAGAAAAAAATATAGAATCACCAAACTTATAAAGAGAATCCATAAATCACAAGTTAATAGATTCTTTCTCATTTTTAGATTTTTCACTTGAATCAAATTCTTGTATACAACTCCAACTAATTGTAAAATCCTTTTTGTTTTTACTTTTGTATTTCTATTTATTTTTTAGTTTTTGATAGTTAGGTTTGATATTCCCATTATTTCGGCTTTCAAAACAAGTAACATCTGAAGTATTACAGTTATTACTCCCTTTCTTATATCCTTTTAATTTTTCTTTTTGTGGTTTTCTTCTAAATCGGTTCTTAAATCATTTCTTTTTTCATTCGTTTGTAGACTCCAACCAAAATCTGATCCATATCTTCTTTTTTAATATCCTAGAGATCAAAATCATAATAATCAATAGTAAAAACATTCATAGATTTAAAAGTTGTACATTTTCTTTTTATTTTCTCCTCTTTGGTTATGTTCTTCAGTTCTAGTTCACACTACAATAGCGATCCAATCCATTGATCAAAAGTATACTCTTTGAAGTTCTTTTTTTTTCAGTGGATACCTTCTATTCATTCCATTTAATTAGTAGTTCTTGTAGGACTCATTCAATAAGTACTAGGTCTTACAAAACCTCCCTAATTGAAATATTTCCATTCATAATGTTTGTGAATCGATATAAAATTTGGTTTACTATTTTGTCTTCACCCATCTTGAATTCTTGGTACTATACTCTAAGCATTCCAAGCTTAGTTCAAATAAATCTTTCTGATCCAAGGTGAGTGACTTGTAGATTCTTCTATATCTCATGAACTATCTTAAAAGTAGATACATGACTAAAAATACTTCTGTTAATAGAATAATATAAAATATTAACAAATTTTTAATTTAAAACATATTTAATAACATTATTTCTAGTAAGTGTATTTGGGTTAGCTTTTGGTGGAGTATACTATTCATTCATGATGTACCAATGTTATATGCTTAATTGTTTGAGGTATACCTTCATTTAGGATATCCAACAGTCTTAATCATTTCTATCAAAATGAGGTGGCTTCTGTGGATTCAAAACACTGTTTACATTCACTCCTTGCATCTTAAAGATATTTTTCCTCATACTATGAGGTCTAGGAATCGGTTGACATAAATAAAATAAAAGTTGAATCTATATAAATATTGGATAAATTTCAAAAGGAACAATCATTGATACCAATTGTTTGGTATCAAGAAAAATAATAACATAACTAATAAATTCTTAAAAGTATTAGGTTATGATACCAATTGTTAGGACCCAATAAGGAGATTTTGGATGGCCTAGATGGGGTGAATAAACCATATTAAAATTTTTATTTAAATAAATTGATTATTATTGTTAATTAATGAAGTTAATTATTAAATTTATTTTTCAATGGAAATAATAAAAAACACAAGGATATTTTTTATAGTAGTTCAGTCTAAAGTGGGCCTACTCTACTCTTATATCACTCTACTTGGTGAGATATATTTTGTGTACTAGTAAGATTTTTTATGGGGAATCATAACCCTATTAAAAAATAATTTTATAGTGGAGGGATAACTGAGATACACTAACTTTTTTATGGGTATTCACAACCCGTATATTGGAATCACATGTTTTGATAATATCAATTATGTTTAGATATACTTTGATAATCCCAAATAATGTCTATCTATATATTAATTATACTTTGAAATTATAAAATCATGATACTGAGTTGATATGAATATCAAAATGGTCATATCATATCATTGTAATATGTTACTCAATGTTTATTTATGATTATAAATGTTTAACAATGATTAATCTTGATACTAACTCAATCTAGAAATGATATGCATAGAACAGATACTTTATAAGCATTCAAGTTTTTGAGTCACTGATACAAAAAGAGATATCGATAAACAAAGGTCACTGATATACCAAGCCTTCTGTTATATAAAAAGTCACTGATACATAGTCTACCAATACAAAGTAACCAGTACTATATCTACCGATAGAAGGAGCTACCGCTACACAAGAAGATACCGATAGAAGGAGCTACCGATACAAGCGAGCTACCGCTACACAAGCAACTACCGATTGAAAGAGATACCAATACAAGCGAGCAACTGCTACACAAGCAGATACTGAAAGAAGTAGATACTGATACAAGTGAGCTACCACTACATGGAGTCCCTGATACATGAAGATATCATTATAGAGAGTAATAGCTACCGATATAAGACCTACCGACACAAGTCCATAGTTACAAGTTCATTGATACAAAGAGATACTGATGGAAACCAGTCACTGTTCCTCTAAAATCTATTTCTATTTGTTTATTTAGCAATGGTCATATTTGGTGATTTTAATGAAACTGTTATTAATTAATGATGTTTATTGGATGTTAGGAAACTGTACCTCATACCTGCATAAGTAATCATGCCTTATGTTGGACTGCATGAGCTATAAAAGGAAGATGAAAGCTGCACATAAAAAAGAGGATGCACAAAGAGATGTATGTTGTAGGAAAAGGAATAGATACACAAGAGGTTTAAAGAAGAAATTTATTGGGAGTTGAAGGACATTGCTGTGCTACAAAGACTACTGCAATCTCAAGAAAAACACCCATACCTGTAAGTCAATAAACAGAACCAAGATACTCTGTGTTCTAGAAAAATTTTAGAGAAGGACTCAAAACAACATCTGATCAATCCAAAAGATGTCCAAAGCTGCATTTCCATCACATAGATCTTTCCAAACACATCTCAATATTATTAGCACTATTGTGATTTTTTTATTTACATTTCGAGCAGTGTGTGTGCTTTTGTTTATCTTAAACACACACTATCTTCTAAGCATAACTGGAGGATATCTAAAATCCTCACTCAAACTTTCTAAATCTTCTTGTATCCCATTGTGAATTGTGGTAGAGGTCAAGTGTGACCAAGATAGGCTGTGTTCTATTTTTATATTTTTTCCCACGTAGAACTATGGTAGAGGTCTTAGTACCTGGACAGTTTTCAGTACTATTGTATACCCCAATCCAGGGTTTGGATCAAAGTTTTATATAAACTGTTTGAGAGTATTAAGTCTCATCTTGAGACTGAACCTCTTGGTAAAAATCGCTGTGCATATTATTTCAGTTTAAAACCCTTTTTACTTTTCCACTTCTAATTACTTTGAAATAAAAATCTGTTTTAAAGTAACTCTGATAGTTGAACTAGAAAGTGTTTAAAATTATTGCTAGCCAGTAAGTTAGTTTCAAAAGCTAAAATAATCTTCAGATTATGTTAACTGAGAAATAATCAATCTTTGAGAAACTAATTTAACACTTAAAATCTTTATAAATTCACTACAGTTTAACTTGTTTATTAAATTGGGAGTTTTTAATATAACTCTTTTAATCAGAAATTTTTTATTGGGTACTCAATTCACCCCCCCCCCTCTTGAGTATCCTATGGGAAAACATTTGGTATTAGAGCTTTATTGATAAAATTTTTCAAAACACTTTGTTTTTTAACTGTGATTCTAGTTGTATCTTAAAGATCTTAATTTTTTTTATTTCTAATATATTTTCTAAAATCTAATTATGGAAAATAGATTAGAAGGTGCAGCTACCAACATGCCACCTTTCTTTAATGGTTTTAATTATTCCCAATGGAAAATAAAAATAAAAATTCATTTAGAAAGTATGAGATTTGACATTTGGACTACTATAGAGTCTGAGTATGAGATTCCAAAGACTGTTAGAACCAATTGGGATGATCCTAAAAAATCTGATAACAGTAATAATTTTAAATCAATGAATGCTCTTTATTGCTCTCTAGGAGATGAAGAGTTCAACAGAAATTATTCTTGTAAAACAGCACACAAAATCTGGGATACTTTGGCTGTTTCTCATGAAGGAACAACCAATGTGAAAGAGATGAGATTAAACAATTACACTATTAAATAAGATAACCTTAAAATGAGGCCTGATGAACCTATTTCTGACTTGTATCTCAGGTTTAATGAAATTGTTTACACTATGAGCTCACTGGGAAAATTTGTTCCAGTAAAGGATAAAATCATGAAAATACTCAGATGTTTGCCTGAAAGATGGAGAGGCACATCAGTTTCAATAAGAGAATCGTGTGATATAAGTTCAACACCTGTTAAGGAGCTAATTGGTAAGTTGATGATGTATGAAGAAGAGATAAAGGTAAAAAAAGAGTAAGATGACGAACCTAAGAAGAAGTCAGTGGCATTTAAGACTACTACCTCAAAGACCAAGGACAAGGAGAAAGTTCACATACCTGTTGAAATCTCAACAAGTGAAGGTTCAGATTCTAATAGTGATGAAGAGATGGCTCATATAGCCAAAAGATTCAAGAAATTATATAGGAAGAAGAAATTTTTTAGAAAATCAAATTATAAGGGTAAGTATAACCAATGAGGTAATTGGAAGACAGATTGGAAGAAAGCTGATAAAGATGATGAGATAGTCTATTATAAATGTAAAAGGAAAGGACATGTTAAGGATGACTGTCCAAAATTGAAGTTTAAGAAGAAATATGATTATAAGGACAAAAAATATAAGAAATCTATGAAGTCAAGATGGAGTGCTTTGGAAGATATCACAAGTGAGTCTGAGGCTTCTGATTCTGAAAATAATCATACCAACATGTGTTTCATGACTGAAACATCTAAGGTAACTTTCTCCCCTAAGATGAATGATTACTATGAAAGTGATTCAAATAATGATGATAATATATCTAAAGATGAATTATTTGAATACTATAATATGTTAGAAGATACTTGTAATGATCTGAAAGATCTGTAAAAATCATTAAAGAAATAGTATGGCTTGAATAGTACTATTAAATATGATCTTAGTATAGAAAAGGAAAATAATTCTCAACTATTGAAGGATAATACTGAACATAAATTGTCTAATGAGAAACTTAGAAAATACTTAGAGAAGTTCACAAATGGAAATAATACTCTAACTTAAATGATTGGAAAATAAGTTGCACCAAAGTATACTACTGGTTTAGAATACCAACCTAGATAGAAACAGTTTGTTAAGAATAAATTCATTCCAAAAACTGGACAGTTTGCTGCTAGTTCTAGCTCTGGAAATTCTGTAGCTTCATCTAGATATTCATATTCTACTAGACCAAACAGAATACATTATTCAAAATATTTTGAACCTGTTAACTATAGAAAACATGTTAGAAAAATATGGGTGCCTAAGGTTTTACTTGCTAACCTGTATGGGCCCAAGAAAATCTAGGTACCAAAATCATTTTCTTTTTAAACCTATTTTGTAGGAGACCTGGTTGAAGAGTTCTTGTAAGAAGATATGGTACTTGGATAGTGGATTTTCATGGCATATGACTGGAGACTACTCATGTTTTAAGAGTTTAATCAAGGTTTATGGAGGTCATGTCACCTTTGGTGATAATTCAAAAGGAAAGATCATCAGCTTAGGCCAGATTGGTAATAATGATTCAATTTTAATTACTAAAGTATTATTTGTTGATGGAATAAAATACAACCTGTTAAGCATTTCTCAGTTGTGTGATGATGGTTTCAATGTTAAATGTGAAAATGATTCTTGCAATGTATTTGATTCTAAAAATATTTTTGTATTTACTGCTTTAAGAAATGTAAATGTATATGCTTTAGATTTAAATTCCTTATCCAAACAAAAGGTTATTTGTTTAAATTATTTTCATAAAGAATATTGGCTATGACACAGAAGATTAGGACACTAAAATGTTCATTCACTTAGGAAACCGACTAAGAAAAATTTAGTTAGAGACCTACCCAAAATAAAATTACCAACAGACAAAGTTTGTAATCCCTATCAAAAGGGAAAGCAACATAAAGTTTCATTCAAATTAAAGAAATAAGTTTCAACTTCTCAACCTCTCGAGTTGGTTCACATGGATTTGTTTGGACCATCTATAATTTCTAGTTTAGATGGGAAGCATTATGTCTATGTTCTAGTAGATGACTTTTCTAGATACACTTGGGTATACTTTCTTGCTCACAAAAGTGAAGCTTTTTCCTATTTCATTTAATACTACAAATCTGTAGAGAACCTTAATGGAATTAAGATTAAGACCCTCAGAAGTGATAATGGCCATGAGTTTGAAAATCATGATTTTGAAACCTATTGCTCACATAATGGCTAAATTCACAATTTCTCTGCCCCTAGGACACCACAATATAATGGTGTAGTAGAAATAATAAATAGAAACCTTCAAGAAATTTCAAGAACTATGCTTAATGAGTATGACTTACCTATTTACTTTTAGGCAGAATCTTTAAATACAACTTGTTATATTATCAAAAGAGTATTGATTAGACATGTTCTTAAAAAGACCCCTTATGAACTGTGGAATAATATGAAGCCTAAAGTTAGTTACTTTAGAGTTTTTGGCTGCAAAGTCTTTATTCTCAATACTAAAGATAATATTGACAAATTTTCTTCTAAAAGTGATGAGGAAATATTTCTAAGTTACTCTATAACCAATAAATCTTATAGAGTCTTTAACAAAAGAACCAAATGTGTGGAAGAATCAGTACATGTAAAATTTGATGAAATTGATCTGCATGAACCTAAGTCTTCTCCTGAAAATCATGAAGATGACCTGTTTATTCTGGATCTTAATGATAAAAGAAGTGAACCTGCTATGAAAACAAGTAATTCTGGAAATTTTCCAGAACCTGATTTTGTTGGAACCGAACCTACAGAAGAACCTAAATTCTCTAGTCCTACCTTGACCAAACCAACTAGGATTCTAGAGAACCATCCTTTAGATGCTGTTGTAGGAGATTTAGATAGAGGAACACAAACTAGAGCTTCTCTAAGAAATTAGGTTGAACATCAAGCCTTTCTTTCACAGTTTGAACCTAAAAATATCAATGATGATATCAATGATGAATTTTGGGTGATGGATATGCAAGAAGAATTAAATAAATTTGAAAGAAAAAAAGTATGGGAATTAGTAGATAGACCTAAGGAAACTTTGACCATATGCACTAAATGAGTTTTTAGAAATAAAGTTGATGAATCTGGAAATATCATTAGAAACAAAGCAAGACTAGTTATACAAGGATATAGTTCAGAAGAAGGAATAGACTATGAGGAAACCATTACACCTGTATCTAGGTTAGAAGCTATTAGGATTCTACTTTCTTATGCTGCTCATCTAAATTTCAAGTTATATCAAATGGATGTTAAAAGTGATTTTTTAAATGGTTTTATAATTGAAGATTTTTTTGTTGAACAACCACCTGGATTTACTAATCCTAATTTACCAAATCTAGTTTTTAAACTTTCTAAAGCTTTGTATGGTTTAAAACAAGCTCCACGAGCTTGGTATGATAGACTTAGTAACTTTCTTATTTCAAAAGGCTTTATTAAAGGGATTGCTGATCCAACTCTCTTTATCAAAAGGATTTCCAAAGATATTTTGATAGTACAAATTTATGTTAATGATATTATTCTCATATCTTCTAAAAATTCTTTGTGTATTGATTTTTCAAAGAGTATGCAAATTGAATTTGAAATGAGTTTAATGGGAGAACTCAAATATTTTCTCAGATTTCAAGTTTTTCAAAATGAAAATGGTATTATTTTAAATAAAAGTAAATATACAAAGTATCTTTTAAAATGTTTTGGTTTGGATAGTAATAAGGAAAGTGATACACCTATGAGTACCACTTGTAAATTGGATGCAGATGAAACTGGGAAACTAGTGGATCAAACCAATTATAGAAGTATGATTGGGAGTTTACTTTATCTTACTACCAGTCAACCAGATATTTTGTTTAGTGTGTGTATGTGTGCAAGATTTCATGCTAATCCAAAAGAGTCGCACTTTATAGCTGTTAAAAGGATTTTCAGATATCTTAAATATACTAAAAATTTAGGATTATTTTATCCAAAAGGACAATCATTCAATTTAATAAGTTATTCACATGCTAACTTTTCTGGTTTCAAGTTAGATAGGAAGATCACTTCTGGAACATGTCATATTCTAGGTAAGTCCTTAGTATCTTGGTGTAGTAAGAAGAAGAATTATGTGGAATTTTATACTGCTAAAGCAGAATATATTGTTGCTGGTAGTTGTTGTGCACAAATTCTGTGGATGAAACATACTTTATTGAACTATGGATATCAATTTAGTCATGTATCTATAAATGGTGATAACACTAGTGCGATCAATATCTCTAAGAATCCTATATCTCACTCAAGGACTAAACACATTGATGTAAGGAATCACTTTTTGAGGGATCATTATCAAAAGGGTGATATTACTCTTGAATTTATAGGCACTGAACATCAATTAGATGACATATTCACCAAGCCTTTAAGCTCAAAAAGGTTAAATTACATTAGACATGGGTTAGGAATGATAAACTTTCCATAAACCTCACCGATATAGAAACCTCACCGTTAGTAGAAACCTCACTGATAGAGAAACCTCACCGATAGATAAACCTCGCCGTTAGTAGAAAACTCACCATTAGAGAAACCTCAATGTTAGTGAAAACTCACCATTAGTATAAACCTCACCGTTAGTGAAACCTCACCATTAGTAGAAACCTCACCGTTAGTGAAACCTCACAGTTAGTGAAACCTCACCGTTAGAGAGACCTCACTGTTAGATAGACCTCAACGTTAGGATTCTCACCGGTATTTGTCACCAATATGTTTTTCACTATCTGAATTTTGTGTTTTTAGTCGAAACCATTATTGTTTTTAATATATTTCTTTTTATTACATCTCGATTCCTAAATGATAAAAATTAAGTCTAAGTTGTGTTTCAATCCACCGCGAACTCTCTTCACTTCAAACCTTACTTCTCGAACCCCCGCATTTCTTGTGAACCCTAAGTTCTTCGATTTGGAAATCGAAAGAGTAAAAAGGATGGTAGTCAGAGATGAAGGTGATGCGCTGAGTGCAAAGAGGGAGAAAGAAGGATCTAGAGGCAGTGGTAGTGAAACAAGTCGTGAGAAGAGTGCAGTGAACCCGCACTTACTGAATAGAAATATCGTAGTCGAGAAAGAACTCTGTGCAGAATGGCTTCTGCCTAGAAAATCTTTAATTCTAATGATATTGGAGGAAAAAGGGTGGCTCGAATGTTTTTCGAATAACAATGGTCCTTATTACCCAAAAATGGTGAAGGAATTATATGAGTTTATTCGTTTTGAGAAATCTGAAGGTGAGAAAAGAATGGTATCAATAGTCAATGGAAAGATAATATCTTTTTATTCTATTGAATGGGATGAGTGATTGAAAGTTCCACATTAGGGTGATTTTAGATATTTATCAAAGTTAGTACCTCCTACTAGTGACATTTTTGAGTATGAAATTGATTTGGAAGAGCTCACTGGAAATGGCACACCAAGATAAGTAGTTGCAACAAAAATGGATGGAGAAGACCGATTGCTGTTCAAATTTATCTAGCATGTGTTAAGTCCAAGAAGAGGGGATTTTTTAACCCTTATATTCCAAGATATATTCTTGTTGTATCTTCTAAGGCATAGTGTCAAAGTGAATTTGTGTAGGCTTCTAATGATTCAAATAGAAGATATGACCAGGCCAAAGTCAAAAACAAATGCTCTATTCTTTGCAAAGATGATTTCTTTGATGATCAAGGTAAAAGGTGTGGCTGAGTCTCAGGATGATATAGTGGTTTTGAGAGACAAATTTTTTATTAAAAAAATAGTTTTTAAGTACATGAAGATTGGGTGGAACCCATGGAAAAGGGAATGGGTAAATGATGATGAGAAAGTTTATGATAAATTTAACAATGTTGAGCATACCAATTGGCCAAGAGATAGGACAAATCCAAATCTAGGACCTGATGAGGAAGAACCTGAATACTGTGACGATGATGCTGAGATGGATACCTCTATAGAAGATGGAGGGAATCCTGATTTTCCTCCAAGCCCAGCTTCTGAAAAGGAATCATATGGAAAGGAAAGTCCACCTGTGACCCTACATAGAAAGGAAACAGTTCTGGGAGAGACTATTGAAGAAACCTCTGTATACGAGGGAGACCTACCTCGATCAAATCATAAGGAGACTGCTTCAGATTCCATTAGTAGTGATGATGAAGAGAAAAAAGTATCTGAAAATGGAAGTACCTATTTGATTCTCAGTCCTCTGATTGAGATCTCTATTATTCCTGTTGAGGAGGTTTTTGAAGTGGAAAAACCAGTACCTATTGCTAATATACCCCAGTATGTGCCACCTGGTTTGGATATAAATATGGTTGTATATGACTCTTCTGAAGAGGAGATGGCTGTAGTTGGTGCTAAAGAGGAGGAAGCTCCACTTGAGGGGGAGCAATCTCCTAAATATGGTTCTGTCTCAATTTTACTTGAGATAGAGGATTGGTTAGAGGATCCAGGATTTGTGGTGCTTGGAATTGATTATTCAAGATTTGATGAAGACCAACCCAAAGGAAATTTTGTAGCCTCAGTTGATGTTTTTTTCTGATAGAGCCTCAGTAGTTTTTCCTGAAAATCTTGTAACTAAGGCTGATCTTGATTATTTAAATGCTGAGTTAAAAGAGACTTCGACTGCATCTGTTTTAGAATTGAAAAGTTTCTTTGTTGATGATCAAGGAAAAATGGAAAAATCTTTGGAATTATCTCTTGAAAGAGCTGTGTCAAGTGTTGTGACAAATATGATGAATGAAGTGAAAGTGTGTCAAAATCAGATTAGGAGTTTGACAAAGGCTGTTGATTCTGTGAAGTAATCTATTGCTTCATTTGATACCTTTTTTAGTGCCCAAGCTCAAGTTGATGCTGTCATCATTTACATCAAAAGTGTATTGAAACAGTTTGTGGTTGTTTTGAGAGTTTTAAACAGAACATAAAAGAGCATGTAGGTACTCAAGATTTGGTTGTGAAGAGACTGATAAGTAATTTGACCCAATATTTCAAAGAAATAGTAGCCTTTACTGTAAAACCTCTTGGTACCTCCAGAGTTTCAGTTGATGTTGAACAGTTTAGATTTGTGCTGAAAGAAGAACTTGGTCAAGTTAGTGCCAGTAGCTCATATGATTCTCAGGTGATATCTACCCCAAGGGATATCAGAAAAAATGTTCAGGACTATATGAGAGATGCTACTGCTGCCCAGAAGGAAATCAAAGACAATATTGATCTATATTTTCAGAAGGTGTATACCAAGAATCAGCTAAACAATCATTTGAATCTTCTGTTAGAAAACCTGAAACTGCCCCCAGTCACTCAAGCTTTCAGATATCAAGTCATTAAGCTTAGGGAGTTGACTCCTTCTTTGTACAAGTTTATAGATAACAAGGATGATTTTCTCTCTGCTATAGAGAGAGGAGGAGAAATCATGGATTTTAGGAACCTGTTACTGTCCATTCTGCATGTGGACAGTACCCCTATTATTGTACCTCCAGCCCTGCCTACCTCTGGTCAGTCTGCTTCCACACCTTAGTTGACTCTAGTTCAAGCTATCAGAAGTCTTACTCCTATGATCACACAAAGGAGTACCCATTACAGGCCCAAAAGTGTTTCAGTATCTTAACCACCTTTGATCATCACTAGTGTTCCCAAGCCTTCACCTACGCCTACCAAGCCTGAATCCTCTTCTGATACCAAAGGAAAATCCAAATTACATATTGGGGATGTGGATTGATTAGTGTCTAGGAAATTTGATATGGATCACTTGTATTATTTTTTGTATCATTTCTGTATTTATATGTATTTTTGCATGAAGTAATATCTACATGATCTCATTCTATTTTACTTTTTGTTGTTTCTCTGATCCATTTTTTTTAATTTTTTTTACTCCTTTTTTCTAATCACAAAGGGGGAGAAATAATTATATGAAGAAATAATGATATGGAGAAATAATTATATGGATAAATAATGAGTATAGAATATGGATAATGAGTCTTGGATAAATAATGAGTCTATTAAAATTTCATTTATGGTTAAAAGGTATGATATTTTGACATCATTTGAAAATGTCAGTGAACACACTGAGAAGTGAGAACAAATGTATTTTATACTGATACATTAATGATTATTCTGGATTATAATACAATAATTTGTGATTATCAAAAAGGAGGAGATTGTTGGACTCACCTGTTTTGATAATCTCAATTATGTTTAGATATGCTTTGATAATCCCAAATAATGTCTATCTATATATTAATTATACTTTCAAATTATAACATCATGCTACTGAGTTGATATGAATATCAAAATGATCATATCATATCATTGGAATATGTTACTCAATGTTTATTTATGATTATAAATGTTAAAAAATGATTAATCTTGATACTAACTCAATTTGGAAATTATATTCATAGAAAAAATACTTTATAAGAATTCAAGTTTTTGAGTCACTAATACAGACAGAGCTACTGATAAACAAATGTCACTGATAGACTAAGCCTTCTGTTATATAAAAAGTCACTGATACATAGTCTACTGATACAAAGTCACCAGTACGGAAGCTATCAATAGAAGGAACTACCGTTGCACAAGTATCTACCGATAGAAAGAGCTACCGATACAAGAGAGGTACCGCTACACAAGCAGCTACCAATATAATGAGCTACCGATACAAGTGAGCTACCACTACACAAGCAGCTACCAATAGAAGGAGTTACCAATACAAGCGAGCTACCACTACAAAGAGTCACTAATACATGAAGCTATAATTACAGAGAGTAACAGCTACCGATACAAGACCTACCGACACAAGTCCACCATTACAAGTTCATGATACAAAGAGCTACTGATGGAAACCATTCACCGTTTCTATAAAATCTATTTCTATTTGTTTATTTAGGAATTGTAATATTTTATTCTTTTAGTGCAACTGTTATTAATTAATAATGTTTGTTGGATGTCAGGAAACCGTACCTCGTACCTGCAGAAGTAATCATGCCTTATGTCGGACCGCATGATCTATAAAAGGAAGATCAAAGTTGCGCATAAAAAAGAGGATGCACGAAGAGAAGTATGTTGTATAAAAAGGAATAGATACACAAGAGCTTCAAAAAATAACTTTACTAGGAGTTGAAGTACATTGATATTATACAAAGACTATTGCAATCTCAAGCAAAATACCCATACCTATAAGTCAAGAAATAGAACCACGATAGTCTGTGTTCAAGAAAAATTCCCAAAAAGGACTCAAAACAACATATGCTCAATCCAAAAGGAGTCCAGAGCTGCATTTCCTTCTCATAGAGCTTTCCAAACTCATCTCAATCTTATTATATCTATTGTGATTTGTTTATTTACATTTCTAGCATTGTTTGTGCTTCTGTTTATCCTAAATATACACTGTCTCCTAAACATAACTGGAGGATATCTAAAATTCTCACTCAAACTTTCTAAATCTTCTTGTATCCCACTGTGAATTTTGGTGGAGGTAATGTGTGACCTGGATAGCCTGTGTTCTATTGTTATAGTTTTTCCCACGTAGAACTGTGGTAGAGGTCTTAGTACCTGGATAGTCTCAGTACTGTTGTTTACCCCAATCTAGGGTGTGTATCAAAGTTTTATATAAACTGTTTGAGAGGATTAAGTCTCATCTTGAGACTAAACCTCTTGGTTAAAACCATTGTGCATCTTATTTCAGTTTAAAACCCTTTTTACTTTTCCGCTACTAATTACTTTTAAATACAAATCTGTTTTAAAGTAACTCTAATAGTTGAACTATCAAGTGTTTGTAATTATTGCTTGCAAGTAAGTTAGTTTCAAAAGCTAACTTAATCTTTAGATTAAGTTAACTGAAGAAGTAGAAGATAAAACAATGAAACGGAGGTACTAGTTCTCTAGAAATGCAGATGTCTCATTAATTTTTTTGTATTCGTATAATATTAGGTAAAATCCTTGAGAGATCATCTAGATGATGAAACGGAGTATCACACAGGATATTGAAGTTCAACATTGATATTTTGTTCTCATAATGTTCATGTACATGTAATCATTGTCTCAGTATCTTTATATCCTTTGAATGAATCTCTATTCCTTTAAATAGGATCTAAAAAAATTTAACAACCAATTTTTAGTTGGGTAAAACAATTCAAATTCAAATAACATAATTATCCAGGAGAGAGAATATTACCATACAGAATAATCATAAAAAATAAATGTTTGAATTAAAAAATTAAAGACTGATTTAAATAGATTTTAATTACCCATTTAATTATAATAACAAATCAAAGTTAATACAAAAAAAATCCTTAGTTAATTTGAATTATTAAATTCAAATATTAAATGCATTATAATTTAATTCAGCATGTAATATAAAAAATTAATTATACTTCTTTAAATGCTATAAAATTTATATGAATAAATCCCTTATCATTAAATAATAATTTATCAAATAATATTTCAGATAAATTATTAGGAAATATAAAATATTAAATATTATGAATACATTCTTTAAAATCCACATAAAAATAATAAATACATTTAGTAACATTATAAAATAAATTAAAATATTATAATAATAATTATCATGGATTGTATATAATATATATGAATTTTATAAATTAATAAAATAATTAAAAGACTTATAATAATAATGAAGTTAACTATATAATCAAAAATAACCAAAAATAGAGCATGCATATAAAATTAGATTTTAGAAAAAGTAAAAAAAGGAAACAACTAATCATGTTCCCAGTGCTCATGGGGTTATATTCTTTCCATACCATCATAATGTGTGTTCAAATGCATTATAGTAGGTTATCCTGTAGTCACCATGCCTACTGTACAGACATACAATAACTTAAAAATAATACACGCGTTATAGAGACCCTTCTTTTTATTAGATGAATTTTACATCATTTTTAAGATAAACAACATAATATATATATACATCTTGGAACAAAAGGTTTAGTGTATTGGGAAAATTAGGCTCATACATAACTTGTAAATAATAAATCATAAACATTTATTTAAATCCTTCTACTTTATCCTTTTAAAATCATGTGTTCTCCTTAGTACATGTAATCAACTAAAGATATACATTAAAGAAATGGGTGAGCTAAAATCACAGTAAGAGGATAAATAAGGGACATGAATCAATATAATATGGGTGAGAATAATAATAATCATCATAACATATGCATAATATCATCATAAATATCACGAGAGAAACATGTGATAAAGTCATGGAATGTGGCAATGCATAAAAATGAGACATCATGTTATAGTGGCCAAATATCACACATAGTTTTGAACAAAGCTAGCTTCATGTTCACACATAACATATGTGAGTAATAACATCATCATCATTATAAACAAAGATATCATCATGATCATACATATTACACATTATATCATGAGATGGATCACATTACCCAATGTATTAGAGGGATATATAATTTCAATCCCACTCATCACATCATAATATTTTCATAATCATATTTTCCACATAAAACATATAATAATAATAGTCATGAAATAACCCATGGAAGGGAATGGGTTTTATAATTATTTCATAAAGCATACATTCCCAAAACAATATCATACTTTTTAAGAAAAGATCAATTGCCTTTGGATAATAAACAACACATGAGGAGTTGAGGAACTGTTTTGGAAAGAAAAAATCATTTTGAAAAATCATAGTATTTAGATAAAAAATCAAGGTGGAAACATGTATATCCCTAAAATAAAAGTGAATAATAATGAAATATTATTTAAAGAAAATTAAATTAATATCCATAATATAATTGTTGTGAAAGAGGTAAAAACCCAAATAAAGGAAGTTGGGTTTAAGAACCCACTTACCTTAATTTCTACTTTATTTCGTCGCTTTTGTACCTCCTGAATAATAACTTAGATTAATTAAAAAATTGATCCAGAATTAAATTATTTTAATTTTTACCACTATTTATAAATTATAGTCATTTTATTATATTTATTAATTTCCTCGGTTATATGGTAGTCATTTTGATATCATGTTTTACTTAAAAATTTAGTGTTTTTCATTTATTTCTCTATTTAGTTAAATGTAATTTATATATTAGTATAATTAATTCAAGAATATTATAATACATATAATTACATTTTTATATGTTATATATAATTCATAATATCTATCCATGATGATGTTTATAAGTGTTGACATGGAAATGTATCCATAGGTGGTTAATTGACCTTTGATGAGACAATGTCTAAAGAGCGGGAAAAAGAATTTCCAAATTTTTATATATAGTAAATATGATACTTATAGTAGGATAACATCATAAATATAATGTAAAATTACTTCCTAATTAATTTCTATATGTTTTGGTTGTGAAAGGGTTGGTGAAAAAATAAATAGAAGAAGAAGAGGAAATAAAAAAAGAGAAGAGTTTATTGAAACTTACTTAATCCATGGTGTAACTTCTCTTGTACAACACTAAAACTCCCTTAATGATTAGAGTTGGATTAATCTAGAATTTCCTTAAGTATTCAAAGGGGATTAATAGTAAGTATTTTGGTATAGGTTATGATTTGTAAAGTGTGGGATGAGTTGTTTTCCAAGGGGAGGGAGTGGGGTTATTTATACTTGAGGAGAGGGGTATTTTTAGAATAAAATATTCAATAAAATAATATATCAAATTTAAAACATGTAATTGTGATTTTTTGACATTATAAATCATATATAAATATAATATATTTCATTTTAATCCATTAAAAATATTTATAATTTTAATTCATTATTTTAGTAAAATGGAAAGTGGAAGAAAAGAAAATTTGTTATTTTAAGGGATCACTTTTGACTTTATGTTTTGGAAAGTTCTAATTAGGTTTGGAATTTAATTTAATTTTATTTTAATGAATCATTTATGAAATTAAATATATAATTTCCAAACCTCAATTTCTATAAATTTTTAGGTCATTATTACATCACGAATTATGTAATTTAAGATACACCAGATATATGACAACTGTATTTTTACCATTAAACTAAAAATTGAATTATTTTAGAAAATTACCCAAAAAAACCATTTTAAAAGTTCTATTTTTTTATTTAAAAAATTATATATATTTTACCAAAATAAATTCCTATCATAGGTAGTGTTAAGTTTTAGTATATAAAATCATAATTTTTAGAAAATACTTTAAAATTCTGTTTATTAAAAATGTGCCTATGTCTTCTTTGAGTTTTTTAATCATGATTTTTATTTTTTGGCGTTATAATATTTACATTTAATTATATTAATCATGATAAATATTATTTATATTTAATTTTATTATTTTGAGGTCAAATTACTATTCCAATGTTTTGGTTACTATACCTAACAGGCATGTTACTATTACAACAGTCATATTGTTATTCCAACAATCACCTTACCTCCTATAAATACCACTTCATTATTTCACTCAATATTTAACTCAATTCCTCTCAAGGTTATATATTTCCATTTTCTAAGATTTTGATTAGGTTAATTATATTTTGATTCTTTTATTTAGTGTTTTCAGCGGGGGTGATGATTCTAGTAGATTGGGGCAATCCATATTTTCCCATTTTAGCTTCTCTATTTTATATTTTTTTCCCAACTGTAATGTTCATAATTTTAATTGGTTTCATTTTCAATTAATGTAATAGTATTTAACAATGAAATTAATTATTTTTGGTTTCTTTATATATATAATATATATAGTATATTAAAACAAAAATTTATTTCAAGTGATGAATATCATTTATAAAATATGGATTGTTATGTTCTTCCACCTTTTAGAAATTTCATCTCTTAAATTTCAACTCATATTCTTGGTTGATAATAGGTGAGGGTGAATCTATTTCATTATTTCCTATAGTTCCCTTATTTCCTCTTCATGCTTATGGTTCCTCCACAAAAATTTTACAAGGTGAGTTGTCTCGTTGCGTATAACTATGTCACTTTGGTCTAAGATATTAACTAGTTGATCTTTTTATAATAGGTCATTCTATTGTTATACCACCACTAGATTCAGAACATATAAGGGATCAGGTATGTACTTCATTAGGATTGATATGTGGAATATTTCATGAACTTGTTCTATACTTGGTTGAAGTGAAAGTCAATAAGCCACTGCTCCTATGTGATCAAGGATCTCAAAAGGGCCAATGTACATTGGGTTGGGATTTCCCTTATTTTCAAACCAAATGACTCTCTTCCATAGTTATATTCAAGGTAAAAGTTTTTATCCTACATTGAACTCCAATTACCTTGGATGGTTGTTATCATAACTCTTTTTATGACTATGAGTAGATTTTATATATTGTTGGATGTCTTGAACCTTCTCTTTCATCTCTTTCACAAAGTCAGGTCTAAGTATGTTTTTACCCCAAATTCATCACAACAAGTTTGAGTTCTATATTTCTTCCCATACAGAGCTTCATATGAATCCATTTGAATACTTGAGTGGAATCTACTATTATACGAGAACTAAACCGATGGGAGATGTTAATCCCATCCACAATTGAATTCAATTTAGTAGGATCCTAGCATGTTCTCAAGTGTCTGAATAGTCCTTTCATATTGGATGTCAAATTGGGGGTGATAGGTCGTGTTGAAATTCAATTTAGTACCCAAATAATGTTGAATAATTCTCTAGAATTTAGATATGAACCTTGGATCACAATCAGATATGATTTAAATTGGTGCCCCATATAGCCTCACCATATTCTTTACATATATCTTGGCAATTTTTTCAAGTGAGAAATTTTACCGAATAGCAATGAAGTAGTCAGTCATGGTGATTTTACACACCATAATCCATATCGCATTATTTCCTTTGGATGTATTTGGGAGACCAGTGAAAAAATCCATATTGATGTTCTCCCATTTCCATGTGGGTATAGGAAATGTTTCATCATCCCTTTAGACTTCTTTCACTTTGATTTAACTTGCTTATATACCAAACACCATGATATATACCCTGCAATATTTTTATTCATGTTGTCCTACTAGAGGTGCTCTATAAGATCATGGTATATCTTGGTACATCGAGGATGGATAGAGAAAGATGAGCAATGTGTATTATCCAATATCTCCTTCTTTATCTCAGGTGTTGAAGACACACAATGCCTAGTTCCAAACAGAATCACACTGTCATCATCAATGTGGAACTCATATACCCTCCATTCATTACTGATTTCACCTTCTATTTTATATCTAGATCATCCTTTTATGCCTCCTTGATCTTCTCTTGGATAGATGGTTGGGAAATCATTTGGGCAATGTAGGATGCATTCTCTTCTGTTATGATTATAAAGTATATCCTTTGCATATCCTTGAAGATAGGGTCTTTCTCAATCCACATAATGGATAAGTAATAGGTTCTTCTCTACTAAAAGAATTAGATACCTTTTTTACCTTTCCCGAATGGAAGTTAATAGAGCAATCATAGTCCTTGAATAGATCTAACCATCCTATTTTATTCATGTTGATCTCCTTTTTGAGAATATATACTTTACACTATTATGATAGGTATATATGTCAAACTTTTCACCATATAGATAGTTCCATAAAATATTTAAGGTGAATATCGCTGCTTATAACTACAAATTTTGTATTGGGTAGTTTTTCTCATGTATATTAAACTATCATGTGGCATATGCTACCTATTTATCATTATATATGAATATTCAACCCAAGACTTTCTTCAATGCATAATTTTATATCAAAAAACATTATCCACTTGTTGGTAGTGTGAGTACATAAATAGTTTAGCCTCTTCTTGAGATCCTTAAATATTTCCTCACATTCCTCTATCCAGACATACTATACTCCTTTCCATGTTAACTTAGTTTGTGGGATAGAAAACCATGAGAAAAATCTTAAAGAAAATCAGTAGTACTCAACTAAGATAAGAAAAGTACGGATTTTGATGACACTAGTGGGTCCAAGCCATTCCTCAATTGACTTTTTCTTGGAAGGGTCTACAAATATTCCCTCACTTATGATCATGTTCCCCAAGAATGTGAATTTCTGTATCTAAAAGTCACACTTTCTAAAATTAGTGTACATTTTATTCTTCCTTAATGTCTCTCAAAAAATCCTTAGATTCTCTTTATGTTCCTCCTTTATATTGGAGTATATGAGAATATCATTAATACATACTACCACAAATTTATTGAGGTAGTCTCTAAAGACTCTATTAATAAACTCCATGAAGACTGAAGGGAAATTAGTAAGTATGAAGGTAATCACTATGAAATCATTGTTTCGAGTACTATAGTAGTACTATTCACTGTGGGGCTATTTGAGCCAAAAAATGGGCTTTCAAGCCTAGTCTTTAGGCCACTTGGCCTTGGGCCTTCAGGATATGTAATGGGTCTCCCTCCACCCAGTCTAAATAGGTCTTTTCTTTAAATAATAAATTGAGGCTTCAGCCCCAACCTTTTTAAAAAAATATAGTTCCCATGCCTTGTATAAAAATAAGTCTTCTAAATATCTTCCTTATCCACCATTAGTTCATGATATCTAGAATGAATGTACACATTTTAAAAGTATTTAGATGCTCATAGTTAATCAAAAAATTCATCCTTTTCTTTATGGTGATCTTTTTGAGCTCCCAATAATCAATACACAACCGAATTGATCCATCCTTCTTCTTGAAAAAGAGAACTGGAACACCACATGGTGATGAACTAAGGTTTATCAACCCTTTGTCTAAATTCTCTTGTAGATACTTCTTTAACTCCTCTAGTTTGATCGATGCCATCCTATAGGGGTATTTGGAGATAATCGTGGCTCTAAGTATGAAATCTATTGATAACTAAACCTCATGATCTAGGGGAAGTCTAGGTAACTCTTTGGGAAATACATCATTCTATTCCCTAACAATGGTAATTTCCTCTATGTTGATAACCTCCTTTTACTTAACCATTTGGGAAAGTTATGATTCTTCATAGGGTATCAACACCAACAACTTTGATGGATTTTCCAAAGGAGAATCCTAATATTCCTTTAATTTTTATAAGAGCATTAGATGGTTTGGAATATAAGATTTACTTTTCTTAATATTTCATGTGTGCTCTATATAATGCGATTCAATTAATTCCTATTATAGAATCAAATTATACCAAGGTAATTATTATAATATTATACAAAATAATCTTCCCATAGATACTTATAGGAGAAGATTCCAACACTTGGGTTCAAATGATTATAACACTAGGTGTTTTTATAGAAATATTTACTTCAAGGTAGTGTGGTTTCGATTCAAAAGTTCTAGAAAAAATTAAATATATAAAGGAATGTTTAGAATCAAAATCAAATAAATATTATCCCATTCTTGAGTTAATTGGAAGTGTACCTTGTAAAACTTCATTTTCATGTTCTACTTCAATATTAATGATAGAATAATCTTTCCCTTTACCCTATAGATTTTGTGTTTTCTGACACCGATTACCCTCAAGGACCCATGGTTTAATGAACTAGCTTGAATAGCTCCTTTAATCCCTACAGGTGAAGAATTTAACCATGGGTGGTACATTAGGGTGTGCCTTTATTTTCTCCATCATGTTGTCATATTTCTTCATGTATCTTCAACATTCATGCTCTTGGTGGCCTTCTCTCTCACTTGAAGAACTTCCCCATTCCTTTGAGTCAATTCTCGTGAGGTTTCTTCCCAAATATTTGACATGTGGGTTGTTAGATCCCCTTTAGACCATTTTAATTTGACCCACCATCTTGAATCTCTATTCTTCTCTTATTATCTCCATGCCCATGGGACCATTCTCTGAACTAAATTTCTACTTTTAGAGCACATCAAACTACTTCTTCATAACTCATGAAGTCACAAATAGATAGATCCTTTCAAAGGTGTATTTTTAAAACACTAAAGAATCTATCTATTTTTCTATCATTTTTTATAAAAAAAACTCAAGGCATATCATTCAAGCCTTGTGAATTTTTCCTCTTAATCTGTGACATATTTAGCTTTGTTTTTATTTATCTCAATGAATTCTCTCTCCATCTTCATTCAAATAGTTTGAGGGAAATAATTTTTAATAAATATTTTCTTAAAGTATTCACACTCTATATATTCTATTTTATCCTTATTTTTGGTTTTCTTTATCGATTCCCACCATTTATCATATTCTCTATCTAAACAATAAACAGAAAGAGCCACTTTCTCCTTCTCATAATAGTAGATGTACAAAAAATATCTTCTCCATTGAGTTATCCCATTTCTTCAAAACTAGTGGATTTAAATATCCACAAAATTTTTGTGGTCATTGTTGTAAAAAAGATTAAATATCTAATTTATGATTATTGGGTGAAGTAATATGCTCCACATGGTTTAGGATATTATTCATATCCTGAGATAACTGGGTAAACATTTCTTTGATGTTTTGAACTCCACCACCCATGGAATTGGGGATGTAATTTGGGAAATCATTGCATTTTCCTTCACATGGATTTTTAGCCTAGTTTCTTCTGGTTCCCACCATTTTCTAAAATATAAAATGTTTTAAAAAAATATTAGTTAACAAATCATGAATAAATAATTTATTAATTTTTCTAATTAACTCTAAAGGCATATCATATGGGATCCCTATGTTTATACTTTTTCTAAAACAATTTTTCTTGGATATTTACATATACATAGAATCATCCTATGAGTTATAACTAATGTTCCCTAATCCTAATTCCAAAATTAACTAAACCATTATTAGATACCAACTATATTGACCTTGATTTTTCTTACATGACTATTACATCATTTTTAAGATAAACAACATAATTGAGATATAAATGAAAAATAAAAAGATTTAGTGTATTTGAAAAAATTAGGATCATATATAAATTGTACATAATAAATCATAAAAGTTTACTTAAATCCTTATTATTTATCCTTATAAATGGTGGCATTCTTTTTTGTACATGTAATCACTGGAGGATATACATCAAAGAACGGGGTGAGCTAAAATCCCAATAAAAGGATGAATAAGGGACATGAATCAATATAACATGGGTGAGAATGATAATAATCATCGTATCATAATCATAAGATCACCATAAATATCATTTGGGAAATATGTGATAAATCATAGAATTTGGTAATGCATAAAATGAAACATCATGTCATAGTGGTAAAATACCACACATAGTTTTGAACAAAACTAGCATCATGTTCATGCATAACATATGTGCATAATCATAACATGATCATTTTGAAAAAACATATAGCATCATGTGCACATATATTACACATTATATCATGATATACATCACATTACCTAATGCATTGGAGGACTATATAATTCCGGGCTCATCTATTACATCATAATATTTTCATAATCATACATGCCACATAGGACGCATAACAATCATAGTCATGAAATAACCCATAGAGAAGAATGGGTTTCATATGTATTTTATAAATCCTACAATAGAAAAATAATATATCATAATTTGGAATAAAATATAATTTTTCTTTGGAGAAGAAAAAATACATGAGGAGTCAAAGATTTTTTTTGGAAAGAAATGTCATTTGGTAAAATCACAGTATTTGTCTTAAAATCAAGGTGGAAACTTGTATATCCCCAATATAAAATGGAATAATAATGAAATTTTATTTAAGGACAATTAAACTAATATCCATACTAAAATTGGTGTGAAATAGGGAAACCCCAAAGAAAGGGAGTTGGGTTTAAGAATCCCCTACCTTAATTCCCGCTTTATTTTGTCACTTTTGTGCCTCCTAAATAATAAACATAGATTTATTAAAACATTGATATAAAAGTGAATTATTGTAATTTTTACCACTATTTATCAATTATATTCATTTTATTATTTTTAATTTCCTTTTTTATAGGGTATTCATTTTGATATCATGTTTGACTAAAAAAAATCTTGTTTTTCCTTGATTACTCTATTTTGTTAAATGTAATTTATACATTAGAATAATTAATTCCTGAAGATTATAATCTATATAATTATATATTTATATAATATATATAATTCATAATATCCATCCACGATGATGGTTATAATTATTTATATAGAAATGTCTTCGTATGTGGTTAATCGACCATTGATGAGACATTGTTGAAAGAACAAGAAAGTGGATTTCAATATTTATATGTATAGTAAATATGATACTTACAGTGGGCTAAAATAAATAATATAATGTTATATTACTGAATAATTAATACTTATATGTTTCCGTGGTGAAAGGGGTGGTTAAATAAGAAATATAATAAGAAGAAGAAGAAATAAAAAAACAATTGATCGAAACTTACTTAATCCTTGGTGTAGTGTCTCTTGTATGACACTAAAAACCCTTAATGATTAGATTTGGATTACTCTAGAATGTACCTAAGGATAGTAAGGGGATTAAGAGGAAGTATTTTGGTATAGTTTAGGCTTTGGAAAGTAGGGGATGAGCGGGTTTTCAAGGGGAAGGAAATTTATACTTGAGAAGAGGGGTATTTTTCGAATAAAATATTAAATAAAATAATTTATCTGTCACACCCGATTTTTTATTTCAATTAATTATTATTATTATTATTATTATTATTATTATTATTATTATTATTATTATTCCTTGGTTTCGGCTCAGGTCGGGGTTCGGGTGAGACCCTGTTTAAATTTATTTGAGCGTTGACTTAAAAATGCATGTGTTGGGGCTTGGCGGCATCAAGCGCACGAGCAGAGTATGGTCCGGAGATCGTGCGGTTATGACCAGACACTCGCACGATCACTATTGGATTGGAAAAAACTCATTGCACGGTTCGCACACGACCACATGAGTCGCACGCGGACTGTGCGGTTGCCCAACATTCAAATAAATGAATTGAGTAAAATAAAAGCGAGAAGAGAAACGATAATTTTAGAAATTAAAGTAAAGAAACTGAAGCTTCATAATTTTTAATAATAATATTACTATGGTTGCGGGTCTTGTTATCATCATTATTAAAATTTTATTTCCATTATAAATGTTACTATAGATAATATAATTACAATTAATATTAATTAGTGTATCAATTAAGAATTATTATTATTATTATTATAATTATTATTAATTCTATTATTATTTTATTAAGTTATTTATGTTGTGACCAAAAAAATTTTAATATCATTAATACTATAATTATTTCAATTATTATTTTTCATTTAAGTTTTCTTTTGGTTAGTTTAAGTTTTATTTTATTTCTTTTTTTTCCTTTCTTTTTTTTTCTCTCTTCTTTTCCTCTCCCGCTACCCTATTTCCTCTCCTCTCTCTCCCTATCGCGACCCCCCTATAACCCTATTTATTTTCCAACTCCACACTTACTCTCCTCCTCCGGTTGCAGCATCCTCCTTCACAGTGCCCCCAGCAGCCGCCTCGCTACGACCCTCCTCACTCGCCCCATCCTACCTCCTCCCTCTCGCTGGCGCGACACCCTATCTCGTCTGGCCTTCAGCAGTAGCCACATCTCCCCTTCCATCATGCCGGAGCCACCATCCGCGCCTCCTACCCACACCCTCAGGCCGCCGCGCAGCCACTGTGCATCGGACCCCAACCTCGGTGAACCCCTCCCCTAACCCGCACTGCTCTCTCCTCACCGGTGCGACCCAGCTAGCACGCCCCAACCGCTCCTCCCATGTCTGACGGAATCCCTTGTGCGCAGCAACTCCGGTTGGCCGCGACCCTCTAGAGGCCCTCGTTTCTGGCGTGCATGACTCGCTAGCGACCACTTCTTCCGGCGATAGCCCCCTTCTAACCGGTAGTCTCCCTCCCTCCCTTTGTTGAGTTTTATTTTATCCAAGTCTTAAATGTTAAGGTTTAATTCCACGTTTTATGGTCCGAGGTTGTTGTTTAGGGCCGTTTTGGTTCCTCGCTGGTGCAGTCGAGGTGTTAACAGTGTTCTGCACCATTTTTGGGATTTATTCATCATTTGAGGTGAGGTTTGCGATGTTCTTACTTGAATGTTAGATAATTATTTTAGCGTGTTTTGTGTTTAATTAAATTTTTGCGAACTTAGTTTTTAAAATAATTGAGTTTGTTTAATTAGTTGGGTGAAAGGTTACTTTTTTATGAACTTAGTTTGTGTTTTATATTGTGTAACCGCCCAGGTGAATTAGGGTGCATTTTGATGAAAGCATGTTGTGTACTGTTTAATAGCTTTTTTTAAGTTGGGAAGTTTGTTATTTTAACTATGCAAGTGGTGCGAATTCTGATTTGGTGTGTTGCGTGTGTGCGTTTAATTTTAAGGAGGGGTTTTTGAATAGGTTAGGGTGTGTAAAGTCATGGGTTCCTCCTTGGAATTTGTTTTATAAAATTTAACGTGGTTTATTTAATAGTGCAGATGACGCATTTTGTGTGTTAAAAACATGTCGAGGTGGTTCTTTTGTGTTTTTTATTCGGTTGAGTTGTTTTAAGTTAGTTCTTATGTACTTTGGTTGTTGTGTGTTTGTTGTAGTGCATTAGCGAGGTAATTCCGTGAAATTGAGGTCGTCAGCCTGCGCGTGCTTGTGCGCCCGCTCGAGGCGTGTCGTGTCATCGTTTTTCGACTACGAGTCGAGGTAGGTCCCCCACTACACTTACCTTTAGATTTATAATTTATTAATTGCTTGATGTTTTATTAATTTTAATAAAGTTGAAATAATATAATATAATTAATTTTTATATTATTATTTGGTGCGAAAAGAGCCGTTTATTTTATACCGAACACTTGAAACAGTTTCTTGACGAGCGGACACCCAGTATTGAAATAATGCATGTTTGGACTTAAAACATAATTCACAAAATTTCAAATGTACTTCTAGTTTTAACGATATATGATTTCTTCTGAACAAGGTTTTTGGGTTTTCTCAAGAAATGAGTTTTTTCTTTAAAATTGGTGAAGGCCCATTTGGCACTTTAATAAAATAAATTATTTTGGAAAACCAACTCATGGGTGATCTTTGTTGTGCGTTGATTGCATGAGTTGTGTGTGATATTTGTGCATGGTGACTGATTTATATACATTGTGGATGCATCCCTTTTTATTATATGTGTTGACATGGGAACCTGGCATATTGAGTGAATTTTCTGAGAATGATTGCTGCACTAGTTTAGAATACGCACTGGCTAGTGGCCCCATAGAAGGGGAACACTGATTTATTACTGATATGGGGATTGAGCCCCTCAGTTAGGCCATGTAGGGCTATGCCGAGCGTTAGGGCGTTATGACATCATCGAGTTAGGGCATGCCTTGAAGATGCGCCACATGTATAGTATGTTCTGGATTGTTCCCGATCTCCTTGGTTCAAACCATGTTTCTTTTAGTTTTTATTTGTATGTGGCAGACGATTGAGAGGTCTAGTTCGGTTTCTGGCCCCGTGTGCCACTTTTTCCATTGCCCTTTGTGTGTGTTGTGTGTTGTGTGTGATTTTCCATTTGACCAACAACTAAAATTTGGATTTCTAAATTGTTCGTAAAAATGTTTTAAAATGAAATACAATTGTTTCTTCCAAACACTAAACTTTTTCTTAAATTAAAAAGGGAAATATACTGTTACTTGTTTTAGAAAAGAAAGTGTGTGTGGAAACCAATATTTTATATAATTTAGTTCAAACCTGGAATTGATAAATTCTTTATTTAATGGTATGTGCATTGGGAATAGAATTAGTCAAACCTACCTACTGAGTTTTAATACTCATGCCTATAGTGTTTTCTTGTTTTTAGATTTTCTGCAGGTTTGGTTCGAGCTTGCTCACCATGGGCGAGAGTTGTTTGTGGGCTGGTGAGCGACTCTTGGAGTCGAATGAGTTTTGGTTGAGACCAGGTTAGCATACTTTGTTGGTTGTTCATTCTTTTTAGAGTCATTTTTTAATTTCTGTTATTCTAATTTTTTGCTGTTTTATTTATTTGTACTAGGAGAAATCATTCCCATTTGTCTTCCATTGATGCCCTGGTGCTTGTCGCCAGCCCAGGAGGATCGGGAACGCCTCTCAGATCATGTCATGGGCCGGCTCGGGTGATCGGTTCAGGGTCGACCCGAGTTGGTTCGTGAAAAAATGGTATCAAAGGAGCCCTTTTTATTTGTGGGTTGTTAGGTAGTTTGGTGATTAGGTGTGTCGGGACTCAAGAGGTAGGTGCGGGAAGGACGTCATGAACCCTTGCCCGTCCCGAGACTCGAGTTTCTAGGGGTAGTCTGGGATTTGAGTTTTTTCTTTTGCTTAGTCTGTGTGGATGAGGGATGACCAAGTAAGTGAACCAGTGTTACGCGGTGGACTTGCATGGAGTAGCGACCCATGTACAGCCCGAGAACACGGTTCAAGATACTTTCTGTGGTGGATGCCCGCTCAGAGCATGGTCTTCTAAGCCATGTTACCGGGTTGTAATAGCCACTAGTCCGTTATTTTTGGAAATTTTGATGTGAGTTATGTATGACCTTCGTTTTGGTTGGTGTGAGTAGATCTCAAAAATGAAAGTGGATTTTTGTGAAGGTGTTTTCAACTAGGAATGTGGTGTTAAAGTGGAAAAGTGGTTTTGAAATGGAATTTGATTTCTTTTAACGAATGTATGGTTTTAAAATGGAAAATGGGATGTGTTTTGGAAGTTGTTTTGGGATCTCAGTAACACTTTCTGGAATGTGAGATGGGAAAATGTTTTGGAAATTGGAAATATATTGCTTTAATGATAAGTTACTTGTTCAAATTGGTTGGGAATTTGTGCTTAATGCTGAATGATCTATTTTGAAAATGATAAGTGTCTTGAATTGACCCTTGGCATTCATATGAGTGATCACATACATTGATGTGTGCATGTGGAAAGTGGAGAAATTGGTGATGTGAGTGGATGGGTGCTTGAGCTAGCACAGAGATATGTATGTGTGAGACTTCATGGAATACCAATGGTGGATATTTAAGTTGTTTTGTTTGCTGAAAAAATGGCTTTCAAAAAGGGTTTTTCAAATGTTTAGAAAAGTGAGTGAGAAATTGTTTAGTGTTATCTTTTTGTGTTTGGCATCTTTTTTCGTGGGCTCTTGGCTTTGAGATATTGAATTGTGGTTGGAATAGTGATTTGAGTTTGAGCTTTAGTTTGTGATTGAGGTGTGTAATTTTGATTTATTATAAATTTTTAATACGGATTTGTGCCTCTTTTTTTTGAGTATGCTTCCCAGAAAAGTTCTAGAGGTTTCTAGTGAGTCTATTCTAGTTTTTGGTTCTACCCAGACTCTTAGTGGAGTGGTAGAATTGAATTTTCTTCGGTTGTTGCCCATCTTCTTGGGTTATCGTGATCTATTGAAGGTAGCATACTGTCTTGGTGAAATTGTTGGTGTTTTTCGGTTATTGGAAACTCCCAAAGGTAAGAGAGTATGTTCCGATTCGGGTTCGTTTGAAGGTTTAACTTTGGATTGATAGAAGAAGATGATCCCCACGTTGTTGCATGATGGGATGTCTTGGAAGGTGTTTAAGACCACTCTCGTCCGATGGATTATACATGAGGAAGTGAGGGTGAGTAAAGTGGCATAGCTCGTGAGTGTCCAACAAAGCCAACAGATAGTAAAGGATTACATCGGGCATTTTGAGGGGTTGATTCCCTTTTCTCCATAGGTAGAGTCATGGAATCAGTTAAAGTTCTCTTGTGATAGGTCTTCGTCTAGGTTCCAGGTTTGATTCTTTGTGGTGTTCGGGAAGGTCCCCCATCCGGTGATGAGAGCATACCGGAGGAACATGTCTCATACAAGTATTCTGGTCAATTATATCTTCTCTTAGTCAGTCCACCCTCTTGTTTGGTTCAATTGTGGCTAGGTTGAGTACTTTAAGTCACCTTGTCATCATCCTATGAAGGCTTGCCATTGGTGTGGCCATTTGAGACAATTGGAGAGGTTCTGCTAGCGGCATCGTCAGCAGGAGTCTCGACCGAAGGACGTCTGCTCCTGACTGCGGGGCAGCAGATGCTTCAAGACATCAGAGCTCCAACCATAGGTCTCGGAGTGAATCTCTTCACGTAGTCAGGAATTGTTGGTTGTGGGGAACCTTGGTCTAACTTTTTCCTCCAGTGCTGAAATAGGGATGATTTAAATTTCTCTATTCAAGCTCCCTTGTCTTTGAAGGTTCTGTCCTGCTGTAAGTGGCATAGAGGTCTCTTTTCTTCATTGTGGTATCTGTTCTTTGAATACCCCACTTTGGTTGTAAGAAGGAGTGGTGATCTCGCTTTCTTGTAATTCCAGTTGTTGTGCCTCCTCAAATATGAGTTTTGAAGTTTGTCTCTTTATGCATGTGAGTCTCAAGGTTATTGTCTCTCTGGTGTGGCTAGCTCCTTTAGAGACTCATTCTTGTTTTAGGATGTGCTCATTTTTGGAGACACATGTGTCTTGGGAAATAATAAATAGGGGCATGGTCCGCCATTTGGTTTGGGGTCTTTCGTCGATGACCCCATGTGGTGGGGGTATGTGTTATGTAGAGAGTTCATGGGTCGGTTTGTGCTGGGTTTCTCATATTGGTCTATGCTAATTGGCTTTAGCTGGTCAGTTCTTAAATGGTGGGGAGACCCACCATTAATCTTGTCGTGCCTTTTTTGAGGTTTGGTCTATGTGGCGGTTCCCTCTCGGATCAAGTTAGCAGTTCCAGAGTTAGACCATGCTGAGAGTCTCAACGTTTGTTGTGCTAGTCGGGTTCTTGTGGTGCGGATAACCCTCCCCATTTCTTCATGGATTTTCTCGTTGTGTTTTCCCTTAGAGTTCGTCTAGTGTGACTGATGGAGTGAAAAGTCACACTGAGTACGTGTTTTTGTTAGCCTCGTTCAGTTTCGAACTCGAGTTTGTTTCCTCGTTTGGCCGAGTGACTTTCTGGGGGTAGAAAGTTATTATGGTGGGGAGATTTGTCAAACCCGAGTTTTTATTTCAATTAATTAATAATAATAATAATTATTTTTCCTTGGTTCCGGCTTGGTTTAGGGTTCGGGTGAGACCATGTTTAAATTTATTTGAGCGTTGAATTAAAAATGCATGTGTTGGGGCTTGGCGGCATCAAGCGCACGAGCAGAGTATGGTCCGGAGATTGTGCAGTTATGACCAGACACTCGCACGATCACTGTTGGATTGCAAAAAACTCACCGTATGGTTCGCACACGACCACGTGAGTCGCACGCGGACTGTGCGGTTGCCCAACATTCAAATAAATGAATTGAGTAAAATAAAAGCTTGATGAGAACAAATAATTTTAGAAATTAAAGTAAAGAAACAGAAGCGTCGTAATTTTTAATAATAATATTACTATGGTTGCGGGTCTTGTTATCATCATTATTAAAATTTTATTTCTGTTATAAATGTTACTATAGATAATATAATTAAAATGAATATTAATTAGTGTATCAATTAAGAATTATTATTATTATTATCATTATTATTAATTCTATTATTATTTTATTAAGTTATTTATATTGTGACCACAAAATTTTTAACATCATTAATACTATAATTATTTCTATTATTATTTATCATTTAAGTTTTCTTTTTATTAGTTTAAGTTTAATTTTATTAATTTTATTTTTTTATTTCCTTTCCTTTTTTACTGTCTTCATTTCCTCCCCCGTTACCCTATTTCCTCTCCTCTCTCTCCCCATCGTGACCCCCCTATAACCCTATTTGTTTTCCGCCGCCACACTTGCTCTCCTCCTTCGGTTGCAGCATCCGCCTTCACAGTGCCCCCAGTAGTCGTCTCGCTATGGCCCTCCGTGCTCACCCCATCCTACCTCCCCCCTCTCGCTGGCGCGACACCCTATCTCGTCCGGCCTTCAGCAGCAGCCACATCTCCCCTTCCATCATGCCGGAGCCACCATTCGCACCTCCTACCCACACCCTCAGGTCGCCGCGTAGCCGCCGTGCACCGGACCCCAACCTCAGCAAACCCCTCCCTTAACCCACACCGCTCTCTCCTCACCGGTGCGACCCAGCTAGCGCACCCCAACTGCTCCTCTCATGTCTGACGGCATCCCTTGTGCACAAAAACTTCGGTCGGCCGCGACCCTCCAGCGGCCCTCGTTTCCGGCGTGCATGACTCACCAACGACCACTTCTTCCGGCGATATCCCCCCCTTCTCACTGGTAGTCTCCCTCCCTCCCTTTGTGGAGTTTTATTTTATCCAAGTCTTAAATGTTAAGTTTTAATTCCAAGTTTTATGGTCCGAGGTTATTATTTAGGGCCGTTTTGGTTCCTCTCTGGTGCGGTCGGGGTGTGAAAAGTGTTCCGTACCATTTTCGGGATGTATTCATCATTTGAGGTGAGGTTTGCGATGTTCTTTCTTGAATGTTAGATAATTATTTTAGCGTGTTTTGTGTTTAATTAAATTGGTGCGAAATTAGTTTTTAAAATAATTGAGTTTGTTTAATTAGTTGGGTGCAAGGTTATTTTTTTATGAACTTAGTTTGTGTTTTATATTGTGTAACCGACTAGGTGAATTGGGGTGTGTTTTGATGAAATCATATTAAGTACTGTTTAATAGATTTTTTTAGTTGTGCATTTTATTATTTTAACTGTGCAAGTGGTGTGCATTCTGAGTTGGTGTGTTGCGTGTGTGCATTTAATTTCAATTAGGGGTTTTTAATAGGTTAGGGTGTGTAAAGTCGTGGGTTCCTCCTTGTAATTTGTTTTATAAAATTTAAAGTGGTTTATTTAATAGTGCAAATGACCCGTTTTGTGTGTTGAAAACATGTCGAGGTGGTTCTTTTGTGTTGTTTATTCGGTTGAGTTGTTTTAAGTTAGTGCTTATGTACTTTGGTTGTTGTGCGTTTGTTGCAACGCATTGGCGAGGTAATTCCGTGAAATTGCGGTCGTCAGCCTGCGCGTGCCTGTGCGCCCACTCGAGGCGTGTCGCGTCATCGTGTTTCGACTACGAGTCAAGGTAGGTCCCCCACTACACTTACCTTTAGATTTAGAATTTATTAATTTCTTGATGTTTTATAAATTTTAATAAATTGGAAATAATATAATATAATTAATTTTTATACGATTATTTGGTGCGAAAAAAGCCGTTTATTTTATACCAAACACTTGAAACATTTTCTTGACGAGCCGACACCCAGTATTGAAATAATTCTCATTTGGCCTTTAAACATAATTCACGGAATTTAAAATATACTTCTATTTTTAAAGATATATGATTTCTTCTGAACAATGGTTTTGGGTTTTCTCGAGAAATGAGGTTTTTCTTTAAAATTGGTGAAGGCCCGTTTGGCACTTTAATAAAATAAATTATTTTGGAAAACCCACTCAAGGGTGATCTTTGGTGTGCGTTGATTGCGTGAGTTGTGTGTGATATTTGTGAATTGTGACTGATTGATTTACATTGTGGACACACCCCTTTTTATTGTATGTGTTAACATGGGAACCTGGCATATTGAGGGAATTTTATGAGAACGATTGCTGCACTAGTTTAGAATACGCACTGGCTAGTGGCCCCATAGCAGGGGAATACTGAGTTATTGCTGCTATGGGGATTGGCCCCTCGGTTAGGCCATGTAGGGCTATGCCGAGCGTTAGGGCATTATGACGTCATCGAGTTTGGGCATGCCTTCAAGATGAGTCACATGTATAGTATGTTCTGGATTGTTCGCGATCTCCTAGGTTCGACCCATGTTTATTTTAGTGTTTATTTGTATGTGGCAGATGATTGAGAGGTCTAGTTCATTTGTTGGCCCCATGTGCCACTTTTTCCATTTACCTTTGTCTGTGTTGTGTGTTGTGTGTGGTTTTCAATTTGACCAACAACTAAAATTTGGATTTCTAAATTGTTCGCAAAAGTGTTTTAAAATGCAATGCATTTGTTTCTTCCAAACACAATACTTGTTCTTAAATTAAAAAGGGCAATGAACTGTTACTTGTTTTAGAAAAGAAAGTGTGTGTGGAAACCAATATTTTATATAATTTAGTTCAAACCTGGAATTGATAAATTCTTTATTTAATGGTATGTGCATTGGGAATAGAATTAGTCGGGCCTACCTACTGAGTTTTAATACTCATGCCTATAGTGTTTTCCTGTTTTTAGTTTTGCTGCAGGTTTCGTTCGAGCTTGCTCTCCATGGGTGAGAGTTGGTTGTGGGCTGGTGAGTGACTCTCGGAGTCGCGAGGAGTTTTGGTCGAGACCAGGTTAGCATACTTTGTTGGTTGTTCATTCTTTTTAGAGTCATTTATTTACTTTGTGTTATTCTAATTTTCTGCTATTTTATTTGTTTGTAGCGGGAGAAATCGTTCCCATTTGTCCTCTATTGATTCCCTGGCGCTTGTCGCCAGCCCAGGAGGATCGGGAACGCCTCTCATTTCATGTCGTGGGCCAGCTCGGGTGATCGGTTCAGGGTCGACCCAAGTTGGTTCGTGACATTATCAATGTTAAAACATATAATAGTGAATTTTTGACATTATAAATCATATATAGATATAATATAATTTTTTAAGAAATTAAGCCTCCTTATAATTCAAATTCATTATTTTATTAAATAAGAAAGTGGAAAAAAGAAGAAATGTTATTTTAAGGGATCACTTTTGACTTTAGGTTTTAGAATGTGTTTTTAGGTTTTGAATTTAAGTTTATTATATTATAATGACTCTTTTATAAGATTAAATATATTATGGCCAAAAATCAAGTTATATAATTTATTATTTGATTATTACATCAAGAATGATGTAATTTAAGATACACCAAATATGTGAAAACTGTATTTTTACTATTCATCCAAAAATTAAAGTATTTTAGAAAATTACCAAAAAAATGCCCTTGGAAAATTTTGATAATCTGATTTCAAAAATGATATTAATTTTCTCAAAATAAATTTCTATCACAGGTAATTTTAATTTTTAATTTTCAAAATCATGTTTTTTATGAAATACTTTAAAATATAGTTTATTAAAAATGTATCTATATTTTCTTTGAGTTTTTTAATCATGGTATTTATTTTTCGGAATTATTATATTTATATTTACTTATATTAATCACGATAAATATTATTTATATTAATTTTTATTATTTTTAAGTCAAATTACTATTCCAACGACTAGGTTACTATTCCCAACTTTCATGCTACTATTCCAATGGTCACATTACTATTCCAATAGTCACCTTACCACCTATAAATACCACTTCATTATTTCATTCAATATTAAACAAAATTCCTCTCAAAATTCTATATTTTTATTTTCTAAGATGTTGATTGGGTTACTATTTTTTTTCTTTTCTATAGTGTTTTTAGTGGGGGTGATTATTCAAATAGATTCGGGCGATCTATATTTTCCCATTTTAACTTTTCTATTTTATATTTTTGGTCCAATTGTAATGTTAAAGATTTTAATTAGTTTCATTTCCAATTAATGTAACCATATTTATTAATGAAATAAATTATAGTCAGTTTCTTTATATATATAATACTATACAGTATATTATAAGACACATTTCTTTCAATAGAAAAATATCATTTTTAATATCTAGGTTTTTACATTTGGTAAATTCATGCCACTTAATGTAAGGTTAGGTGGTCTAGTGGTAAGCTAAGAAGTGATCTTGCAGTATGCTGAAGTGCTCTTAGGGTATGGTGGAAATGGTTATGTGGTAGGGTGGAAACAATTCCTGATAGGCTGAAAGTTGACATACGGTTATGTGGAAATGGTTTTGCGATAAGGTGGAGTGTTAAATAAAGAAAAACTCCCCCCATATGGTAAGGTGAGATGAAAGTTCATGATAGGTTCAATCATGTTGGTTCTTTATGCTGTAAGTTGGATGCAAGGCATGGATGAAGTGCTGAAAACTCTTCCTTGTAGGAAAATAATGAAGTAAAAACTTTATGGTTTGGATTTAGATGATTTTTTGGAAACTAATTTCAGAAAAAACATTACATAATAATGCTCATGGTAGGTTGATTTTATTGTATGGTAAGGTGGAACTCCACACATGGTAAGTTTGATAAATAGGAGAGATAACAAAAAAATTATGATAACATAAGATTTGACCAATTATTTGAGCCACTAAAAACCAGAATTAGTGTTTGATACAGAATAATTAAATGTATATAATCTTGAGATATTTCCAAAAAATAAATAATCACATCAATATGACAATATATCATGATATATTATTAAAAAATAGTGAATAATATAAACTGAAAACTATACAAAAATGATAACACTATTGAAGATATACAACCTAATTTTTAGGTATCGAAAAATAATTTTTAACTTTGATGTAGTTCGATTAAATTTATAAAAACATTTTAGATTTCTAACCCAATAAATTCTCAGAGATTCTAATTTTAATTCAATAAGATATCAAAGTAACAAAAAATATTTTTTATTCCAGAAAATCCAGATTTCAGAACTATTTCAAGATATTAGAAAATTTTTAGTTCCACCTAAAAAACAAATTCATACTTCCATTTTTCATATGAAATGTATATAAATGTTTTGGATTTCTACAGGAATACATTTTTTAAGAATCTGATTCGTGTAGCCCATGTTATAAATTAATAACCAAAGAAAATTGTAATGCAGTTTAAACTGAAAATAATTTATGAAACCAAAAGCATGTATCATGATCATACAAAACGTTAACATCATAGAGAGACAATTATGATTTTTAATAGTTTAATAAAAGTTAGATAAACTTGTTATCATTCATGTGAAATTAAAATTTTAAAAATATGATCAATATAACTAAAGATATAATAAAAATATAGAGATATTGTAAAAACTATATTTTCACATAAAATGATAAGATGGTTAGTAATTTTTAAAAATATAAAATAATAATAAATAACAAAAAACCCCCAAAAATATATAATTTGATTCATCAAAAAATGATAATAAATATATAGCTACCTCCACTATAGGAAATCGGGCGTTTCACGGCGGTTTAAAAACCGCCGTGAAATGTGTTAATTTTTTTAATTTTTTTTTTAATTTTTTTAAAAATTTTCAAGGATTAACGGCGGTTTTTCAAAAAACCATTGTGAAATATTGGCGGTTTGGGTAAAACCGCCGCAAAATGAAAAAAAAAATAAAAAACATGAGAAGCCCCAAAAATCACTAAAATGACGATAGCTTTTGATCCGGGCATCCGTTAGAGTGCCACAACCAGTAAAATCAAAGCTCATGAAGAGACCTAAAGGCACATATAATCAAAACCATGAGACAGTCTAAGGTGTTGAAGATATGAGAGTTATAAAAAAGTTGAAAAAAGTTCTCCAACTTCAAATATCCATAACTTTCGCTTCGGGTGTACGTTTGGGCTCTACCACATATCAAATCAAAGCCAACGAAGAGAGATACGCACTAGTTCAACATATGGAAGCTTCTATAGTGTTTTTTGACCCCAAAACCCCTCCAAAGTCCTCTGAAACCTCGTTTCCGTCACCGGTGTCCCATCGAACTTGTCTTCAAATGGACCTAACTTTTGATCTGTATGTCAGTCCGGACTCCTCCACTTGCCAGATCGTAGTTCATTCCATGAGGTTCAGTTTGACTGGTCGCGGCACCCACATGGACTCTTGGATCATAAGTTATAACCTTTTTAGTAGGTATTAGGTTTATTATGTTTTTTGATGCCTCATTTCTAGCACCCGTTCCCCGACAGTTTTTTTAAATGGTCTTAACTTCCGATCCGCCGGTCCATTCGGTCTCTTTCACCTATCAACTCGAAGATCGTTTTAGGATCTTTGATTTTATGGGTCGTGGATTTGGAACAGACTCTTAGATCATAAGTTATCTCCGTTAATAAGAGTCTAATGTTTTTGTCACTTTATGACCGTTTTGACGGGTTTTAACGCTTGCTCCATTTATTACTATTTATTTGGTTGTCCATGACTCTTTATCTTTATCAATGGTTTTTTGTGGGTTATTATGATGATTATGTGGAATTCTTAAGGGGTTTTCTAGAGTTTTCATGAGTTTTCATGCGTTCTCATGCTTTCTAATACTTCCTTCTTCATGCTTCTCCATCTGTTTTCATGTGTTTTCATGATTTTTCATCCCTTATCACATCTTTTCATACTTTTTCATGTGTTTCATATATTATATATTATATATTATCATTTATTTATTATTATTTATTATTTATTATTTATTATTTATTATTTATTATTTATTATTTATTATTTATTATTTATTATTTATTATTTATTATTTATTATTTATTATTTATTATTTATTATTTATTATTTATTATTTATTATTATTTATTGTTTATTATTTATTATTTATTAATTATTATTATTTATTATTTATTATTTATTATTTATTATTTGTTCTTTATTATTACTTATTGTTTATTATTTATTATTTATTATTTATTATTTATTATTTATTATTTATTATTTATTATTTATTATTTATTATTTATGATTTATGATTTATTATTTAATATTTAATATTTAATATTTAATATTTGTTTATTATTATTTATTATTTATTATTTGTTATTTATTATTTGTTATTTATTATTATATATTGTTTATTATTTATTATTATTTATTATTTATTATTATTTATTTATTATTTATTATTATTATTTATTATTTATTATTTATTATTTATTATTTATTATTTATTATTTATTTATTTATAATTATTTATTATGTGTTATTTATTATTATTATTATTATTATTTATTATTTATTATTTATTATGTGTTATTTATTATTTATTATTTATTATTTATTATTTATTATTTATTATTTAATATTTAATATTTAATATTTAATATTTAATATTTATTATTTTTTTATTATTATTTATTATTTGTTGTTTATCGTTTATTATTTGTTATTTATTATTTTTTATTTATTATTTATTATTTATTATTTTAATTTCATAATTTTATTATTTTATTTTCATAATTTTATAATTTTTGTAAATATTATTATAATTTATTTGTTATTTATTATAATAAACAGTAAATAATAATAAATAACCCAATAAATAACTAATAAATCAATAATTATTAAATATTAATTATTAGTTATTAATTATTGATTATTGCTTATTGTTTAATTATTATTGAGTTTATATCTATTAGTTATGTATTATTTGTTTTTTCAATTAGTATATATAAGTATATTAAATTCCGTTTATTAACCACATGGCGAGCTTGCTGGAGTGGTAAAGTCTTTGGAAAATATGCAAGAGGTTAGGGGTTCAAATCTCACCAAACACAGTATTTCTTTATATTGCATGGGCATGTGCATGGGCATGTGCATGGGCATGGGCATGGGCATGAGCATGTGCATGTGCATGAGCATGCATGCATGGATAAAGTAAATAAAGTAATATGAATTAAATAAAATAAAGGTATCACAGAAACAAAAAATAAAAGTTGGTGATAAAGTGGCTGGAAGACGTGGAAATAATAGGCATGTGCATGGGCATGAGCATGCATGCATGAATAAAGTAAATAAAGTAATATGAATTAAATAAAATAAAGGTATCACAGAAACGAAAAATAAAAGTTGGTGATAAAGTGTCTGGAAGACATGGAAATAAAGGTATCATTCCAAAAAAAAATCTAGACAAGATATGCCTTATTTTTAAGATGGATGACCTGTTGATATGGTTTTCGATCCATTAGGAGTACCTTCAAGAATGAATGTTGGACATGTGCATGGGCATGTGCCTGGGCATGGGCATGCGCCTGGGCATGGGCATGGGCATGGGCATGTGCATGGGCATGTGCATGGGCATGAGCATGCGTGCATGGATAATGTAAATAAAGTAATATGAATTAAATAAAATAAATATGAATAAAATAAAATAAAAATGAAATAAATAAATAAAATAAGAAATAAATGAATAAAATATGAAATAAATAAATAAAATACGAAATAAATAAATAAAATATGAAATAAATAAATAAAATACGAAATAAATAAATAAATTATGAAATAAATAAATAAGATACGAAATAAATAAAATAAAAAAATAAAAAAAAAATAAAAAAAATAAAAAAAATAAAAAAAATAAATAAAATAAATAAAAAAATAAATAAAATAAATAAAAAAAATAAAAAAAATAAAAAAATATAATAAATATAATAAAAAAAATAAAAAAAAATAAAATAAATAAATAATAAAATAAATAATAAAATAAATAATAAAATAAATAATAAAATGAATAATAAAATAAATAATAAAATAAATAATAAAATAAATAAAAAATAAAAAATAAATAAATAATAAAATAAATAATAAAATAAATAATAAAAAAATAATAAAAAATCAAAAAAAATCAAAAAAAATCAAAAAAAAATCAAAAAAAATAAAATAAAAAAAACCGCCGCTAAAAAACTGCCACGAAATGTTCTACGACAGTTTTGAAAACCACCGCGAATAGTTTCCCGACGCACAATTTAGCGGCGGTTTAAGCCACCGCGAAACGAAAAAAAACCGCTGCTAAATTCGCATTTTGCCGTAGTGCTCACACCCTTCCCCACTGGGTTCCTAAAAAGGCACCTATCTAAACATGCACACACACATGAGGGGAACAACAAATTTACAAGGTTAATCTTTCAAAATAAAAGTCTAAACATTGACATGATCCATATTTCACCAAGAGTATATGACCCGCTATTATCAATATATTGGTATAATAAGTATAGAATATCCTTGTATCTATGTTACAATAAGTATCTCAGCTATGTTTGAGTGCTTCCTGCACTATTACAATGATAAATGATTTGGTTTTTCAATAATAAGGAAATATTGAACGGAATTGGACTTCCATTCAAGTTTTCACAGTGAAAATTCTCCTTATTCTTCTTAAAACTATATTGTTGCATATTTCTTCCCTTATCATTGTGAAATATACATAATCTATTATTGTAATGTCCCTAAATTCCATGGAATTGTTTTTTTTAATTTAAATGGGATATTTCTGAGACTAGTCTCTGAGACGGCACATAATTCCTAGACTCAAAGTGGCCGGAATGGATTTTAAAACTTTTTTTAAAGTTTATTAATTAAACGTATGAGTGGGATTTTATATATTTTGAACCAGTGATCAGATTGAAAATATGAGGGCATCGTTGAACTCAAAATGGTGGAATTAACCTAGAAAGAACTTAACTTCAGTCGGCGTGGGTCGACCGAAGAAGATAGTTTTTTGCAATTTTCAGAAAAATTAAAAATAAAATAAACTTGTTTATTTTATTTTTGTTTTAATTCAAAATCATTTCAGCATAACCGATTTCCACCCGAGCGTAACCGATACACTGTTTCATTTATGAAATAGTGTAATGACATGACGATTCAGCGTAGCAGAAACGCTGCGATGCGTTTTCTTTTAATGAGATGTCAAGCTGGAGAATCAGGCTAGAATTCCTCTAACGAACATTGAAGGGATTCTCTCCAATGACAAATGCTAGAGAACCAAGAAGTGACGATGACACCTTTGGAGATTGGAACTAAGACCAGAGATCAACGATCACAAATGACAATGTGGAGACGTTCTTCATCAGCTTAAAAACCTTTTGAGGTAGGGGTTGTTGTTTAATTCTATTCTTTCCCCATTCTTGTTTTTTTAAAAAGACAATCACAGATCAACCCACGAATGGGTTGACCCGCGGTTTGATCATTCTTGCAGATGAATTTCATTTTTTGATCTTGATCCTTCTAAGGAGAATGGATTAACACCCTGAAAAACAATGGTGTGGGTTTGTTATGCGAATTATTTATTTGATTTTTCATCCCCCCTTGATGCACATTCTTTGAGTTCTTCATGGGACAATGAGCGGTCGGTCATTGCGCAATCATTCTTGCTAAAACGACAAAGGAGTTACAATGAAGATGACGATAGACGAATTGAGGCGGTGTGAGAGATGCCTCCAATCGATCAATTCCCAGAGGAAGTGATCATGACGAAGTTTTGAACCCTGGGCGATGAGGAATGAGACCTGAGGGTTACAGAACACCCTCTAGATCGAAGAACGGACCAACGAAGCACGTTCGATGGCCCGCGAAAAAATATGCCAACATGCGGCAGCAACTGCGTGCCAGACAGTAGGGTGGCATGCCGTAGTGGTGCTGGATGGTGGAATCCATTCGGATGCCGTGTGAAGAAGCTTCGGCATGTTTTGGACTTACTAAAAGAATAGGTTCGCATGAGTGGACCGGTTGACTGGAGGTGGTGGTGCCAGCTGGCGCCCTTTACGGTGGGATAGACACGGCGGAGTTGTGTATGGTCTGGAGGAGTTAGCCCACACAAATGGCGAGCTGGGTTGCTGTTGACGGGCCGCGCCCAGAAATCTAGGATGGGTCGAACCCATTGGGTGGGGTTGGGTCAGTGCAGTCAGACCAGGTCGGACCAAACCCGAACCCAACTGGCCCCCGTTTCGCTAAAACGCCCGTAACTTTCAAATGGAGTGTCCATTTGATGAGACATCTACGATGTTGGGACCCTTGGGACAAGAATGTACTTTTGAGATACTCTAAGCGATTTTTTGAGAATTTTAGAGGGATGCCTCTTTGGTTTGAAGAGTATGCTCTGCCATTACGGGCAGGATTTGGGTAGAATCATGGTGATTCTTATGATGAGATGTTAGGACGGTTACTCCCTTGATGACTCAAGGCGCAGGTACCCCTTATCCCTATTCTTTGGTAGAGACAGGACTCCCCACATTTTAGGGCACGATTTCTCGGAGAAGTTCCTAAAGGAAGAGTCAATACTCCCCTGTCGTGCCAGGGAGCAAGTCCTTTATCCTTGGAGTCGGTACTCCCTATTGGACTAGGGTGCAGGTCCTCTATATCTAACACATGTAGAGTCGGTACTCCCCTACTGGGTATGGAGTGGGTCCTCTATTGTAGGATTCTATACTCCGCTATCATAATTGGGTGCGATTCCTCTTTACGTAGTGCTACTGCAGAGTCGGTAATCCCTTGTCGTGCCAAGGAGCGGGTCCTCTAGCTTGGGGTCGGTACTCCCCTAACGTACTAGGGTACATGTCCCCCATAGAGAACGGACTGAAAGATTTGGTACTCCCCTATATTACTAGGGTGAAGGTCCTATAGTCACTGAGTGGTACTCCCCTACTAGGTAGGGTGCAGGTCCTTGATATATGAAGTTGTACGCCCCTGCCGATATGGGGTGCAGGTCCTTTATGAGTAGTACTCCCCTATCTCACTAGGGAATGGGTCCTCTAGTCACTGATTAGTAATTCCCTAATGGGTAGGGTGTGGGTCCTCAATTGTATATGGATCTCCCCCGGCTTTCAGACGCAGTAGTGAGGAGCGGTCCCATCCACTTGATGAAAGCCATACCTAGATAGAAGTTAGTTCTCCCTCGACAAATTGAGGCGCGAGCCACTCCTTACAGGAGCAACTGAGGTATCGCAGGTTAGTCTGGAGCAATGATCCCTCAACTGAGTGCAGTGAAGAGGAGTGGCCTCTTCACTTGGGTTTACTTAGTCCTGTATAGGGCGCATAACTACGATGACTAAACCTCTAGTGACAGAAACTAGAGTCAAACCTAGTAGAATGTTCTTAATGGAGCACGTTCTCTTGGACGTACCATTAAGAATGGTAGGATTGTACCCAATGGAATGCGTCTCTCAGATGGGTTCCATCAAGGATGACTGAGCTTGTGGAGTGTGATCTCCTGGTTTGTGTGTTATGACTTGAGCCTTCAATGAGAATCCTAAAGTTGGCTGTATGGTTGGGACCACATGTTTTCTTAGTGGATGAGATGATTATATCTAGATGTTTATGGTATATGTATGAAATATACCTAATTAGATCTGATTGTGAATTCCTTTGTGGGTTTTCTCTTCTGCTTTACCTTTGTGGTTTCAGGGTCCCCTACTGATTATTGTTTTACTCACCCCTACAGAATCTTTTCCCGCACATGTCATGTCTTGGGTAGAAGAATGATGCTTTGATGGAGGAAGGACCCGGGCTTGGTGGTGTTCAGTTAGATCAGATAGATGAGGTACACTTCTACAGCTTTACGAAGCTAGCATTCACCTACCCTTTAGGTAGTCTCCCTGATAGATGAGCTTCATGGACTTGGAATTTTACTTTTGTTCTGTTTTTCTTTTTGGTGGGCTTGTATACTGGCCTAGGAAGCCACCTTGTACTTAACTTTTTATTGTACTCTAGTTGTGTTTTACTTAGTGGATTGCATGCGTGGTTTCCTTGGATTTTACTTTCTGGTACCTCTGGATGGGATTTGTGTGCGTGTGTATAGGTACTCAGGCAATTCCCTCCAACTTGGGGAATAATGCCTTTGGTGCTAGTTGCTATCCCCTGATCTTTGGGATGCTGGCTTGGGGTAGTCACGACATGGGCTCCAGGGGATGGGTCGTGACAAATTGGTATTAGAGGTGGTTAGTTCTACCTTAAATATCTGGGATCTATTTTTTTTTGGTTTTTGGAAATAGTGTTAAGTGTTTTGAGTTCAGCTTTCAGGCCAGGGACTCTAGTGTTAGTGCAGTAGCCGACATATACATACACCAGGACTTTGGGCACCTGTTTTCCAACTCAGTACATGGGAACATTGGTTATAGGGAAATAATGGGTACATGCATCATGTAGGAATGGTTTTTCTTTCCATGTACTTGTTGAGTCAGCTCTATGGATATACTCTTTAACCATGGTTCATCTTGATATATTTCAGGATGCCACTAAGATGACATCCAGATAGAATCTTACAATATGATCATGATGATGATACACCCCGAGTGGAGGCTTCAGTGCATGGAACTGAATCTGTGTAATTACCTTAGGGTGGTTCACTAGTGATACAACTACCCATCGATAAGCCGTTTCTACCAGCACTACCAGTGCAGGATGCACGCAAGCTGAGTGTGCTACATGAGTTCTAGAGGTAGAGACCTCCCAGGTTCTGAGGTGAGATAGATCCTCAGGTAGCTAAGTATTGTGTTGAGGTGATTACGCGAGTCTTCCACCTAGTGAAGAAACCTCTCGACCAGATGGAAATATTAGGCGCGAGCCTGCTTCAGGGCTCGAAAATGAGATGGTGGAGCTTGAAGATCCAGATGCATGACAAGGTGACCCTTACTTGGACAAAGTTTGAGGACCTTTTCAGGGAGGATTGCTTTCTGGTGATGTTATACTCTATGCGTATATAGGAGTTGTTGCACCTATAATAGGGCATCATGACAGAAGTAGAGTAATTGGAGAGATTCATGGATCTTTCTCACTACTCTACATATATGGTGTGAGACCCTTACTTTAGGGCTCATACCTTCAAGAAGGGACTACACTGGGAGATCAGGGCGTCGGTGAAACCCCTTAGCATTCCTACATATGCTGGGGTGCTAGAGAAAACCCTGGTGTTTGAGAGCTACCTGGTGGAGGAGAAAATGGATGTTACCTATAGTAGAGTTCACGAGGTAGAGGCACAAATAGAGCTAGAAGACAACAAGAGATAGGATCACGGTGTAGGAGGCATACCCATGCCTAGACACAGACACGTGAGTCTATGGAATATGAGCAGCGCCAAGGAGAAGATCAGCTATAGGAGAGGCGGTGTTATGCTTGAAATGGATAGGGGAATATTTATAGAGATTTTACGTCCCATCATGCCACTAAGAGGGATCTAGAAGATGAGACTCCTTGATAGAGACAATGCTTGGAGCAAGGAGTTCCGCAAGATAGCGGGCAAGGAAGAGGAGTTGGACGAGCAACAGGAGGTTCCAGGCAGTTTGTAGCTTTGCCACCACTACCCCCAGGTGGTTCACGCCAGGCTCAAGGAGTTGGAGGATGTGGGTGAGGGTAGCCGCATGTGATCTTGTCTTATGACCAAGAATATACAGGAGAGATTCAAGGTATGATCTGTATCTTTTCTTTCGGCTTCCATTTTAAATAGACCAGGTGCTTGTTGTTCTCCATTTCCCGTGAGTTCTGTTTGAGACTTCAAGGTTCTGGTTGGACCGTGGACTTGACCCTCACATTTAGAGACTCCTTCTGGAGGAGACCCATTGATCAAACACTGGCGCTGTTAGTGTGACCTGACTCTTAGAGGTGAGATTTGCGGTTGGGATCTCTTATTCATGGTTTTGAGGCCTTACGGCGTCATTCTTGGTATGGCTTACTACCACTCATACCCGAATTGACAGTATTAGGAAATGTATGTGGTGTATCCGTGATGGTAAAGAAGGGTTTTCCCTTATATTGAAAAGTAAACTCATGCAGTACATTGTGGACTCTCGCAAAGAGTCATGTTTTGGATCATTCCGTGGTGGAAGAGTTAGAACCCATGATGTTTCTGCAGTATGAAATGGTTACTTACCATCCATACACATATGGAATACCACTAGTGAGTGTGGTAGTGTTCTAGTTTCAGCAAGTTGTGTGGCCATTGGAGGTTATAGACATAGGGCCTAGTAATACCCAACGTTCGCTCGTGGGCAGTCCTGTTTCGTTCATAAATACCCCTTCACGTTTAGCGTCAACCCTAAATGTGTAATGCTTGTGGAGGCTTAAGCACAGTTCATCCAAAGGTGGATGTGAACTATGGGTTTCTATCTATATATGCATCAGGTTAGTATGGAGGTGAGCTGCTAGACCCCATGATTGCAGATGGATCATAGTGCTTGGTGGTTTTCCTCACTTGTTACAGATAAAGAAACATCGGTCTGTTGTTGCATGATATTGACCTAGAAAAAGTTGGATATGGAAATTGGTTGATCTCAGGTTCCTCAAGGTGCGTTCCTGTAAGCAGTTCATAGTCCCTTAATGAAATCAGTTTTCTTGCCTTGGGTTTAGGCCATTTCTTTTTAGGGATGAAAATCCTTAAGGTGGGGAGAATGTAATGTCCCAGAATTCCATGGATTTTTTTTTCAAATTTAAATGGGATTTTTTTGAGACCAGGCTCTAAGATGGCAGGTAATTATGAGACCCGGAGTAGCCAGAATGGATTTCAAACTTTTTTTAATGTTTATTAATTAAATGTGCCAGTGAGATTTTCTACCTTTTGAACTGATGCTCGGATAAAAAATCTGAGGGAACAATTGAACTCATAATGACGATATTTGACTAGAAAGGACTTAACATCGGTCAGCGCAGGTCGACCGAAGAAGATAGTTTTCAGAATTTTAAGAAAAATCAAAAATAAAATAAACTTGTTTATTTTATTTTTATTTGAATTTGGAATCATTGCATCATAACATTTTTTCACTTGAACATAACCGATATGTTGTTTCGTTTATGAAACATCGTAATGGAACGACGACACAACATAACAAAAATGTTGCGATGCATTTTCTATTAATGAGATGTTGGAGGGGAGAATCAAACTAGAATTCCTCTGAAAAACATTGAAGGGATTCTCTCCAATTATGAATGTCAGTGAACCGAGAAGTGGTGGTGATGCCTTTGGGGATTGGAATTGAGACCAGAGATCGACAATCAAAATCAACGACAATATGGATACATTATTCGTCAGCAAAAGAACATTTTGAGGTAGGGTTTATTATTTAATTCCAATCTTTCCTTGTTCTTGTTTTTTTTAAAACAAAAACTATGGATCAACACATGAACATGTTGACCCGTAGTTTGATCATTCTTGGGGATGAACTTTCTTTTTCGCCTTGATTCTTCTTACAATAATGGATTAACACCCTGACGAACGATGGAGGGGGTTTGTTATAAAAATTATTTGTTTGATTTTTCATCTCCCCTTGATGCACATTGTTCACAGGATGAAGAGTGGTCAGTCTTTGTGCAATTTTTATTGGTGCAACGATGACAGAGGTGAAACGATGATGATAATAGATGAATCGAGGTGGTGCGAGAGATGCCACCAATCAAGTGCTTCCCTGATAAAGGGATCACGCTGAATTTTTGAATCCCAGGAGATGAAGAACGCACCATGAGGGTTCCATAACACCCTCTAAATCAAAGAAAAGACCACTGGATCATTTTTGGTGGCCCATAGAAAAATATACTGGTGCACCAACGGTGGTGGTGGCCGCATGTCGGACGTCGGGGTGGCGTGCCATGGTGGTGCTGGACGGAGGCAGCTGTGCAACCTCCACATGAAGAATTTACGATGTGATCTGGACCCACATCTTGTCACAAGTCTTGCTGGAAGAACCTGTCTGCGTGAGCCGACCAGTTGAATTGAGGTGGAGGTTCTAGCTGGTGTTTCCTGGGATGGGACGGATGTAATAAAGCCACGTCTCGTTTGGAAAAGTTGGCCCGCTCAAATGGAGGGTCGGGTTACTTGTGGCAGGCCGCGCCTAGACAGTTAGGCCGATTTAGACCCGCAATCTAGTGGGCCAGGTCCAGGCCCTACTGATCTGGTTCGGACCCATTGGGCTGGTTTAGACCCGAGTTAGGTCGGTCTGACCAGTTCTAACTAGTCTCGGACCCAACTGGACCCCGTTTCACTAAAATTCCAGTAACGTTCAAATGGAGAATCTGTTTGACGATTCGTCTATAGCATTGGGACCCTTGGGATGAGATGGTACTTTTGAGATACTCTAAGTGAGTTTTTGAGAAAGTTATATGACAACCTATTTGGTTTTAAGTGTAGGATCTCCTAGTACAGGAAGACTTTGGGTAGAATCAGGGTGATTCTTATAATGTGATGTTATGACAGTTACTGCTTTGAGGACTCAAGGTTTGGGTACACCTTATCCCTATGATTTGGAAGATATGGGACTACCAATGTTTTTGGGTGATGGTTCTTAGAGAATTTTGTAAAGGAAGAGTCAGTACTTCCCTGTCGTGCCAGGGAGTGGGTGCTCTACCCTTGGAGTTGGTACTACCCTATTGGTCTAGGGAGAGAGTCCTATATATCTAATGTATGTTGAGTCAGTACTCCCCTACCAGGTAGGGAGCATGTCCTCTGTTGTAGGAGTCGATACTCACCTACTATTCCAGGGTTTGGGTCCTCTTTATGTAGTGCTACGACAGAGTCGTTTCTCTCCTTCCATGCCAGGGAGTGGTTCCTCTAGCCTAGGGTCGGTACTCCCCTAACGTACTAGGGTACGGATCCCCCATAGAAAATGGACTGACAGAGTGAAAACTTCCCTATATTACCAGGGTATGGGTCCTCTAGTCACTGAGTGGTACTCCCCTACCAGGTAGGGTGCGGGTCCTCGATATAAAAAGTTTTACTCCCCTACCGATACAGGGTGTGATTCCTTCATGAGTATTACTCCCATGTCGCACCAGGGTGGAGGTCCTCTAGTCACTAAGTAGTACACCCCTATCAGGTAAGGTGTAGGTCCTTGATTGGAGATGGAACTCCCTTAGATGTTGAACAAAGTTGCGAGGAGTGGGCCTATCCACTTGATTAAAGAGATACCAAGGTAGAAGTTAGTTCTCCCTTGACAGACTGAGGCATGATCCAATCCTTATAGGAGAGACTGAGGTATCACAGGTTAGTCTAGAGCAGTGCTCCCTCAACTGGGAATAGTGATGAGGAGCATGCCTCTTCACTTGGGTTTCCTTATTTTTTCATGGGGCGCATGACTATGATGACTAAACCTATTGTGTCAGGCACTAGAGTCGGACCTAATAGAATGTTCCCAATTGAGCATGTTCTATCAGACTTACCATTCAGAATGGTAAGATTTTACCCAATGGAGTGCATCTCTCAGATGGGTTCCATCAGGGATGGTTGAGCTTGTGGAGTGCGATCTCGTGGTTTGTGTGTTATGACTTGAGAGCCATTTATGATAATCCTAAAACCAGTTGTGTGGTTGGGACCACATGTTTTATTAGTGAGTGAGGCAAGTATATCTGGATGCTCATGGTATATGTATGTTCATATACCCAAGTAGAGATGATTGTGAATTCATTTGTGGTTTTTCTCCTGTTCTTTACCTTTTTGGTTTTGGGGTCCCCTACTGAGTATTGTTTTGCTCACCCCTGCATGGGTTTTTCCCAAACATGTCTTATCTCGTGCAAACGATTGATGCTTTGATGGAGTCTAGGGAGGACCAAGGCATGGTGGTGTTAAGTGAGATCAAACAGACAAGGTTCACTTCTACAGCTTCATACAGCTACCCTTCACCTACACTTCAGGTAGGCTACCTAGTGGATGAGCTTCAGGTACATGGAGTTTTACTTTTGTTCTCTTTTTCCTTTTGGTGGGCTTGTATACTAGCCCGGGATGCCACCCTGTACTTTACTTTTCATTGTACTCTGGTTGTGTTTTACTTAGTGGATTTCATGCATGGTTTCCTTGGATTTTACTTTCTAGTACCTTTGGATGGGAGTTGTGTGTGTGTGTATAAGTACTCAGGAAAATACCTCCCACTTGTGGAATAAAACCTTCAATGCTAGTCGCCAACCCCTGGAATTTGGGAGGTGGGATTGGGGTAGTCATGACACGGGCCCTAGGGGATGGGTCATGATAATTATTATTATTCTTATTTCTCTCAAAAATATTCTAGTTAATTTTTATAGAGATAAATGTATTCTTTCTATTTTACACACATCTTCTTTACATGAATGATAAAACATATATCTTACACCAGCAAAAAGAAAAAGTCCTGTTTAAATTTTAATTTTAAATTAAAATTTAAACTATTAACTTAATTAAATTATTTTATAACCTATTATTCTCCTTCCCATTTATTATTTTTCTATTTTAAACTTGTTTCCAAGTCACTATAGAGTCGTGAAGCTGGTTGTAGCATGACCAAGCAGTTACAACCGTAACAACTGCTTATTCTTTGATATAGTGAGAAACTTATCCATTTATATGAATCAAAAATACTATTTTGTGATGTTTAAATCATAGATAGAAAACATGACCATCAATAATATTATTTACTTATTATAAATAATTAAATCTGGAATTTTTCATTTTTATCATTATTTTGGCGTGTTGTTGTAACTTATGAAGTTTATGTACCCTATAGAGTTTGTAGAGTTAATGAATTTGTAAAAATTTAAGATTTTATCCTAGATTTTACCTTATGAATCACCTTCATAGAGTTTATTATATCCTATAATATATCTATTCACACCATTGAACATTATAAATATCCAATCATAAGGTTCATGTTCCATTCAATGTCTTCATTGTACTTTATGAAGGTACCCTATGATGTTCAGTTTACCTTATGTAGTTCTACTATACCTTAAAATGGTACCCTATGAATCTTATATATACCTTATGATGATTCACATGTATCCTATGAAGGTATCATTTGCAATTTTTACCCTGTGAGGTTTTCATGCCTTTTCCAAAATCTGCATTAGGGCATACCATATGCAATCCAGTACCATGGTGTACCCTGTGAAGGTCTCCTTTATATTTCATCTCAAACTTACATCCTTACAAATAACATAAAATAATTTCTAAATAAATTTCATTCATATTTAATCTCTTAAATAGACTTCAACTTAGCATAAACATCTTATTTTTGGTGAGTTTTAACATTATTTATATATTGAAATCAAAATCCAACACATTAATCACATATACTTAAAAAAATTCAATACATTATTATCTAGAAAAATTAAACATGTTAGATATAAATTATTGTATCAACAATATTATCATGTACTCAAAAAATTATGAACAACTTTTGGGATCAACAATCTCCCCCTTCGGATTTTTGTGGCAACTAAAAAATATAAATCACTTAAAAATTCAAACCACTTATCCACAAATAATAATTCAATAATTATGATCCCACTCGATAGAAATAAATGTTGTAAATAATAATATTGAATAATAATACCAAGTTATCCATAAAATAGTTATTTATATTAATACCTTTACAATATTTGATTCTCTTTATACCACTATGAAAAATAGTTAACATTTCTCAGCTTTTTGGTACCACTGGAAATATCATTTGATATGCCACTTGAGAATAAAAAATTCTTCCACTTCACATAAAATTTTATAGAACTTATAAATGATATATTCCTATAATAATTCTCAAAAAAATATTATAATAGTTTACAAGTTACAAAACAATTTTTATATTCCATATTTTATAAATAGATTTCAGATATTTAGTTTTTTGTAAAGAAATTCTGAATTTTCACACACCAAGACATTATTGAAATTACAACTTACACCTTTTAATAACTCTCTATAAAAAATTATCCTCTTAAATAAAATATCTATCTCCATTTATAAAAAAACATTAATAGATTCATTTTGAAAATAGTTTACTCGCCTTTAGTAAATACATAAAGGAATAAATAGATTTATGTTGTATTTTATTTTCTACCCCTATAATAGTAATAATAAAAAGAATAAGATAAGATAGGGGACATAATCATCATACCTTATCCATGAGAGTAATTAGTTCTAACTCCAATTATCAACCTCAAACTTTGAAAATCATCATTTTCCAATGGTTCTGTGAAAATAGCATCCACTTTCTCCTTTATATGAATAAATTCAATCATTAATACATTTTCTTCCACAAGTTCCTTGGTAAAGAAATAATTCATATAAATGTACCTAGATCTTGAATTCTGAACCAAATCACTTGAATGATTGATAACTCTTTAATAATAACACCCAACAAGAAGTGGTAATTTCACTTCAAACATGAGATCTTTCAATTGGGTCTTTATCCACATTGATTGGGTTATGGCATAAGTGGTATCCACATATTCTACGTATGTAGTACTTAAGGTGATCAAACTTTTCTTCTAAGTGTTCCAAAAAACACACCTTTCACCATTAAATATAACTCTATTGTAGTTATATTTTATATCATCAACATTTATTTCCCAATATGCATCTATATAACAAAATAGATCGAGATTTACCTTGTTATCATACTACAATACTAAGTTTATTGTACCTATGATGCACCTTAAAATACTATTTATTTAACTAAAATGATAATTTGTTGGTATACTTTGATACCTGGTACAATACTTGACAAAAAATACTATATTGGGTCTAGAAATTGTTAGGTATAACAAACATCTAATGAAATTATTGAATTATATTAGATTTACATCCTTTCATTGATCATATTTGGAAAACTTAGTTCCCAATAATATGGGATTGTAAACTATCCAAGAACACATGTTTTTTCCTTCCTACAGTCTCAAATTAGTTTATAATTTAAAACTCGAAACCAAAAATCACTTAAATTTCTAAGAAGTGGTATGGGATATGAAAGTCCTAAGGATGAAACCATGAGGGATAGGAACAAATAATAACCTACTAGATATGAATTTATCATAAGATATTAAAACTAAACTAAAAAACCTAAAAAAGTAATGGAATGAACAAAGTCAAAAACCAAAAAGAAGATAAAGGGAAAGATTCAATATCCATGGATTTTCTCATTAATTAAGAACAACTCAACCTCACATTTGAAATAAATTATATCATTGTTCATGAACTTATTATTTTATCTACCACTACCTCTTAGCACAAACTAGAACTACCTTGGTCTATTGATCCCTATATAGTGGAAAATCTATAAACAAACTAGACACAATAAGATCAATCTCAATATGGAAGATCAAGTTAAGTTGGATCTCACTCCCTCACTTCCCTTTATCACACTGGGTTTCATACCCTAGAATACTCACTCCCACTAGGTAACTAGGGAATAAGATATGAAGTGATCATAGTGAAACACTAAATATATATGAAAATATCACAAGCTTAGAAGAATTGAGACATGTCCTATACACCCCCTTTAACCAATCTCAGCCATCATATGATATTATCTCTTTATAGTTGAGTGTTTGTCAACCATTAATAATCTTGAACCATAGAATTTGTAATAAAAAATTATAATAAATTGAAAGTGATGAATAAAAATGGAATACTTACTTTTATTGATTATAAAAAAACACATGAATTGAAAAATTACACAATAATAATAAAAAGAAAATGAATACCTAAACTACGAATCTCCCTTGGTGGTTGATGTAAAACCACCTCCTCCCACTGTTGCTTTTAGTATTAGAACTCCAACATCCCCCATTTTTCAATCCTTTTTACGTGAACAACTCCTTTCTATTTATAGGAAAATAAGCACATAAATATCTCCCATTCCTACATCTCCCTTCATATCTTATTATATATCTCGAACATATCTTTAGATATACCATTTCTAATTTGAATTGGCCACAAACTCTCTTAATATCCATGGATCCCATGTGCATTCATATCTTCTTATCTCTATTTAAGATATAACTTTGTACCTTCATATTATATCCATATCTTTTCCAAGTATCTATGTTAATATTTGGATATTTAAATATCACTTGGTATCCATGGTATGCACATGTGATAATCCACTCATATCTCCCATGATATATATCTTATTTATTTCCCATATCTTCATGTATTTTAATTTAGACATATTTCGTTGTCTTTCCTTATTTTGGATCCCTTGAATTGAACTCTAACATATCTAAATATAGGAATTAATTCACATTAATATCTCTCTTGTATCTCACTAAATATATATATTTAATCATGTTTATGGGGTGAAAATACTAAAAATTATATCTATAGTAGATATTATTTCTACAATGCGGTACTGTGATTAAAATATAATAAATATATTCATGCTCCAAGATGCAGTGGTGACATAGTATTGTGATGTAAGGTTTATTTGATAAAAAATTCATTATCTATAAATATCACCACTTCCATGATATATTAGATCACTACTACAGATCCTACTCCCATATATCTCATTCCACGATGTAAGTTGATGTCCCACTCCATAATTATCTTCTATATTTATTCATTTCTCTTGAAAATAAAATTTAAATTCTACTTGAAAAATATGAATAAACCCAATGATAATTTATGTCATAATTATCAATTAAAATTTAAAATCAATAGATATATATTTTAATTTTTTTTCTTAAAATAGACTCATCAGATTCTGGCCTCAAATCCTCTATGATTTTTTTTGAGAATATCCCTTGCACGCTTATCTTTAGAAAGAAAAATATGATCACTCTCTTGATAAATTTTTAATCAAATAATGTAATGTATCTATCTAAGAATATAAATTTTTGTAACATCCCCTAGTTGGAGAACATTGAAAGGTGTTCAAATTAAAGGTTCTACGTGACCTTAACCACACCTCCCTCTATGCTAGATATTCAATTAGTATCGAGGGTCTAAGGTGTTACCAGGGGGAGTCTATACTCTTAAACCAGAGTGTAAAAATAGTATAATGAACCATATGACATCCAAAATATTAAATAATCCATCAGAGTATGTACAAACAATAATAGAAATCAATAATAATGAATGTGGAAGTATACAGTCATACAAAACCCATGATAATGCCAACATACATCAGCTGATCATCCACTGGGCTGATAACACATACAATATAAATAAAAGAAATAGATGCAAGGAGGATTCATTAACATCCTAAAGCCTCATCACATAATATCCTCTAGAATCCATCTGATCTATCCAGCTTGATCATATAATATCATTCCTCTGCCTAACCTAAACTTGTGACCAGTGAAGTCTGCTCGAGTACCCAAGTGACATGGCCTCCTGATCTAGGTGTGATTACAACTTAGTAGAGAACCACCAACGAGGTCCTAAACAAGACCAGTGAAGAAATTTATATGTTTATAATATTATCATGTAAATAAACATAGTTTTTATATATAAATAAATAATCACCATTGATACTTAGGTTCTAAAGTGACACCTGAAATCAAATATACCTACTTAGACCGGTGTTGGAGTGTCTCTAATCATAGATAACCACTTAGGTTAAATATACCCATCCTTGAAAAAAATAATCCACCAAATGGAAATATACCAATCCTAGGAACCATAACCTACCTAGGGTCATAGCTCACATAGAACCATTATCCTACCCAAGGGGATCTACAATTATCCCTAGAGCCATGATAATATCTACTTAGGGGGGATTTCACAATGGAACCATATAATCATTATCTAACCAGGTGGGTCGCATCCCCTAGATGAAACTAGTCACCAGGACTTTATTACCTGAGGGTCATATCCCTCCTGTGTTCCTAATGCCTCATTTACCAATCATATATACATAAAATATATAACACATAAACCCGAAGACCACAACTAACCCAAAAATTAGTTATAACATGAACCCAGGTTATCCCAACCTATAATCTTAGATATATCACATATATATAGGGAATATCCCCTACCCATAACCTCACACCATTCTACATGTGTTGGACAATCACCCCAAACCCAGCACACATCTCCATGGGTTGGCCAATCACCCCAAGACTAACATATCATATACAAATCAAGACTTCATAATTGTTCTTAATCATTATTAATCCTTATTAAAAACATTTTAAAACATGGGATGATTATAAAAATTAGTAAGGGATATATAAGAAAAATTAAAACTCATTAGGCCCTTGAAAAGTTATTTTTTCAAACAAATAACTTGGATCTTGTAAAATAACATAAACTTACTTTAAAACTCAAAATCAACTTATTTTATTAAAAAGTTAAATAAAATAGTCACATAATAACGCATAAATCATGAATTTTTCTTAGAAAATCATATTCATATCACCCTTTCAATGGAATAACTTACCAAGTTAATTCTAAGATCATTCATAATGGAATAACTTAATCAGTTAATTCCAACATCATAAATTTGTAGTGGAATAATTTAAACATTTAGTTCTATCCTCATATATCTAAAGAATAAATCATTAACCAATGCATTTTAGGGATATATATATCAGACCCACCCCTAATCATATATAATTCCCAATAACCATATATTAATAAAAAAAACATTAGGTCTTTCACTTGCATTATAAAACTCATAAACTATATTCATTTGTACCTATATGCATAATCACTTATAGTTTTCAATTAAAAATAATAGGAAATGTCCTTATATTTAATAATTATTTAAATGAAAGTTTACAGAATAATGGAAATTTAATGTACTTTAGAAAACCATGAAAAATCGAAAATAAATCATAATAAGGAATAAAATACATAGTTGTGGGGAAATATGTTCATGTAGAAAATTTTAAAAGAAATCATTATTTTCACAATTTTGTAAAGAAAGTAAAAAATATCATTTAGAAAAAGATAAATATATTTATATAATTTTTTTAAATAAATTCAATTATAGTATAAAATTACATTGAATAATCATATTTACATTTATAGATACATTTATAAAACAAATTAATGAATATAGATAATAAGTAGAAAGTAAAAATTTGAAACATTCAAGGTAAAGGTTTAAATGAAAAAACCCTTACCTCAAGTCCCGACTCACTTCGTACACCATATACCCACCTGAGTAAGAAAATTATATTAATTATTTAATTCATTGATAAATTTTTTCATGTTCATTACCTTATTATTATTAATTCTATTTTATTTTTTATCATGATTCATTTAATTACTAAATTGATATAGGTCACATAGGTCATTTTAGGGTTGTTTAGTTTATAATTTATAAAACAACATTGGTATCTTATTAGTGGTAAAAAGTTATTATAAAATGATTCCATAAGTTCTAGATGTTTCATGTTATGGGGTTAATATCATTCTAGAGAGAAAGGAGTTCAATAGTTTATGATATATTTATTTTTCTGTGAATCATCCTTGATAAGCTTGTTTTTTCATGGTTTAAAATAACTTTGTTTTATTAATTTTAACTCCATTTTCATGATGAATAATTCACCCTTATAGAGGATTAATAGATATTTAATAATTGTTTTTATATATTTATGAAGTCCCATGATCATTTTATAGAACTTATGGATATGGTTCACATAAAATACTTAAAAAATTATTTTTTTAGAAATTTTAATTTCATAAAAAATGATTTTATTAAGAAATATACATATTCATATCACCATTACATAAACATGAAAAAATTTAAAATTAATCATTATTACATAATATTACAATTATTTATGTTTTCTTAATCATTCGTGACATAAAAACTATAACATCATTCTTGTTGGTGGTAAAACCGACCTAAAATGACCATGGGACTCCATAAACAAAGTGCATTAATATGAATGTTTTATGTAGTTGGATTTTATAATGAATATTTTTTGTTAATATATATAATATAGGGGAAATTTTATCTCTCCAATCTCTTAATAATGCAATAAATATCATAATAATTCATTATTATTTTAGAACCATCCATGTAAAGCGGTGATGAAAAATGAAATACATCATTCATAGAGGCAGTAGTTAACATGTTACACGACTGATATTTTCATTTTCCATGGGATGAGAAGAATTTATATAATGGTTGTTCCATAAATATAATAACATTTAATTATACTAATAATATTTATGTCATTATATTAGTATGGTTATAAATGGTTTTGAGTATGTATAAGAAGAAATAAACTTGAAGGAACTCAGTTAAGATAATAACTTCTTCCTTGGATAAAATCCTTTAGGAATATCCTTAATCCTTATTAGATTGGTATTTTGGAAGTAAAAAACCCACTATAACATGAGAAAGCGAGTTAGGGAGGTTTTTTTAGGTCTTAGTTGAGCAAAGTTGCTACACTTTTGTAGAGAAGTGAGGTAGTGAAGGAGCCCTTTTATAAGTGAGTGGAGTGACACTCTTGTAAATACTTGTTTTATTAATTTATAATAAATTTTGTACTTAAATAAATTATCAAAACATTATACAAATTTCAAATATAATATAGGTGGGGTTGATATTCCACTCAAACACTTAATTAGGGATTAGTTTTTTTATGATATTGGAATCCTTATCCATTATTTTAACACCAACTCTAACCTTTTTAACCTTTAATATGTTAAAAAAGATTTTACCATGGTAAATAATTTTAATGAATGAAAATGAAATTCAAATTATTAAAAAAATTACCTTATTCACCGTATTAATGTTTTTAATATAAGTACCATTAACGCAACAAAAAACAGTTTTTAGAAAAATCCATTATAAGAATAAAAATAAATTTTCTCCAAAATCATCTATATTATTAATTATATTTAAATTTATTATTTTATAAATACAAAATGATAGTTATATGCTTTTAAAAATAATCCAAACCCTAATGGACCTTTTTGAATAGTTAATTAAAGGAAAAGATACCAAAAATAGTTTTTATTAAAAATAAATATAACATAGATTCTAAAATGTCAAGAATAGGTTTTTGAATTCAAAATTTAATTTTTAAATGCATTATTTTACTCCTTAAATACATTTTTTATTGATAAAAATATTTCATAAATTTTTAAGTCATACAAATATCATGATGATTTCATGAAAGTTATGGTTTTGTGTGAAAACATATTTTACACTATTCACCCTAAAATCAACCTTAGTAAAATCATAAAAATACATCCTAATATATATTTTATGTGGTGAAACCAAAAACGAAGTTATTTTTATCAAATTAAAATTCTAAAATTTAGAAAAATAACTTTTAAATAAAACCATATAATTCATGGAAAAATAATTTATTTAAAGTAAAACCTATTTGTTTTTAAATGAAAACCCATACAATTGTTTCATACCATGATAAAATTAATTATCATAATAAATATGAATATTAATTTTTATAATTAACTTGAATATCCATTTATAAAATATCCAATGACTAAATAATTCTTAAGATAGATAAAAGTACCAATCATGATAAGTAAATATATTGAACCTTTAAATAAAATATATTTTATGTCATGAAGTAAAAAAAATAATTTTAAATATATAATTACTATCTAATTGATTATATAATATATTTTGTGTCATGAAATAAAAATATATAAATGTTTAAAGTAAATAGATAAATTCATAACCATGAATATTAATAAACCTTAATGGTGATAATTTATTAAAAATTCATTGGTTGTCACATTCTTCCCCTTAAAGAAATTTCATCCTTGAATTTTTTTTAATTAATAGATAAGTTTAAAGAAAATTATTCATACCTTAAATCCAGACAACATGGTCTTCTTTTATATTTTTGATATTCCCTTTATCTATTATCATAAAGTACATAACTCTAGAAAATAAATGGTCAATCCCGTTGTGGGTTATCCCTTTCTGAGTGAGATGAAAGAGTTGATATTTTGAAATCAAAAAAAATATATACCATAGTCCATAGAAAATTTTAGAGAAATGAAATGGTTTTGGATAGATAAAATATTTTTTTAAAGGTGATTTGGATATTTGAAAATCTTTCAAAATCATTTCAATTATGTATTTCACTAATAGTAATGATTAAATAAACTTGAAGGGATAAGAAGGTTAAGTCACATCTTTTTCCTTCCATATTAAAAAAAGATATTTAATTTGTTAAAAATTACTTTATTAAAACATTAAATGGATTATTACATGTTATATTTATCTTAAATGAAAATGGTTCATATGATTAAATAAAATACCCAAATAAATTTCATAATACTTTAAACTTTAAAACCCTCATTATAAACAATAATAACCCATTTTTTTCTTAAATAATTACACAAATAAGTAAACCCTATAAATCTTTAACACATGACTAGCTAAATCAAAAATCCAAAAATAAGAAAAAACATGATAACATATTCTTCCAAAATCAACTTAATTATTATCCCCAAATAATAAAAATACATTCATAATATCACATATCAATTACATATATACCATATTCATATATTCTATATAAATATGGCAATATTTTCTAAAAATAAACTAAATCACCTTGACATAAAACCATAAAAAGAAAATATATATGATAAAAATATTAAATCAATATTTATACTTTAAATAATATTAACCCTAATCATTTAATGTTATCAAAAATATATCTGGCCTTTACCAAAAAATAACCATAGTCAATTTTTCACAAAATCACTTATCAATCCCCAAAGTGATCTATACCATTCAACTTATTTCCCAAAATCAAATAATCATTTATAAAAATTAACCTTAACTACCTCAAAATCAAATAATTTACTTATATAGAAGGTTATCTATACCTTTCATCTTATTTCCTCAAAAATATAATAACATTGATCTCAAATAACCCTCACACTAAATCACAAGTTAAACCTAAGGGTTAAATATAACTCAATTATGTATTCTTCATAAAAACCAATAAATTTCTTCCAAAATATCATTAAACACTATTAAATATAATCATATAATACCTCAACATAATTTATATACCTTTTAATTATGATCATCCATAGAATTATTAACTCATGATGGTAAATAAAACTCTTAAATTATCCTCATCAGATAACTTCATAACCTCTAAAGTTATTTAAATCCTACTTTGACGCCAACTATAACAACTAGAACATAACCATCTCATGATTAATTGGCCTATAACAAATATTTCATTACTTACATTCCCATTACCGTTTAGTTTTGGAGTTTTATAAAATTAGTAAATCCTTACACAACAAAACCCATAATTTTCCTACACATTGACACTTTTTCCACTGAACTATAATCTTTAAATAATACAATTTACTATTCAAAGGCCAACACATCATATACATTGTTGGAATTCATAATCAATCACAATAATTATTAATCCCCGTGACAAAAACTTAAAAATTGGGATGTGCATAAAATTCAATACGGAGTTCAGAAGAAAAGGTAAAAATTGTCAGGCACTAGAAATACTTAAAACCCTTGAAAAATAAGTGATATTTTAAAATAATATAAACTTAATTTAAAACCAGAAATCAGCTTCTTTGATTAAAAAATTTTATAAAAAAAACATGTAAAAAAACATAAATCATGATGGTTTATTTGAACACCATATTCCTATCACCCACTAAATGTATTAACTTGCCCCCACTAATTCCAACATTATTCACAATGGAACAACCTAACCATTTAAGTCCAACATCATAAACCCATGATAGAATAAATTAACCAATTAATTCAAACATCACATGTTCAGAGAATAAATCATTACCCAATGTATTAGAGGGATATATCATACCCACCCATCATCATATAAAATTTCCAAGAACTGTGACATGAATAAAACATATAGGGTCTTACACTTACATAATAAAACTCATAAAAACATTCATTTGAAACTCTATGCATAACGACTTATAGTTATCACATAAAAATAAAAGGAAATATCCTTTTATTTGATAAATATTTAAAAAAAACACAGAACAATGGGAATTGAATATACATTGGGAGACTATTAAAACTTGAAAAATAATCTTAGTAAGGAAAAAAGGGCATAATTTTGGGAAAATGTGTTCTTGTGAACACCATTAAAAGAAATCATTATTTTCACATTTTTATAAAGAAAGTAAAAAATGTTTCATGTGGAAAATCATAAATATATCCATTTAACAAGTTTGTAAATAAATTCATGGCTTATATAAAATGGACTTAAAAATCATAGAAACATTTATAAGGATATTTATAAAAAAATTTGAGAATATAGATATATAAGTGAAAGGAAAAATTTTAAAAATTAAAAGGCTTGATATAAAAACCCATTACCATGGGTTCTGAATTGCTTCACATGTACTCTTCCATCATGAGTAAAAAAAATTATATTAATTATTTACATGATTAAAAAAATTTAGTTACCATTAACTTATTATTATTCATTTAATTTCATTTATTATCATGTTTAATCTACTTACTAAATATGTATAGTTCACATTGGTCATTATGGGTTCACTTAGTTCATAAAATCCATTTTTGGTATCCTAATAATATTAAAAATTACTTGTAAAATAATTAAATAACTTATAGATGTGTCAAGGTATATGGTTAATATAATTCTAGAAATAAATCAGTTTAATAATATATGAAAAAAATTACTTTTTGGTGCATATTCCTTCATATCTTATTTTTTGGTTTAAAATAATCATGATTGGTCACTTTTAATACCATTTTTGTGATAGATATTTCACCATTATAAAAGCTTCATGGATAATTAATAACTTTTCTTGCTATATTTATGGAGTCCCATGATCATTTTATTGAACTTATAGTGATTTTTCATCCAAAACACTTAAAAATAACTATTTTAAAAAACAAATTGATTTTAGTAAAAAAATATACATATCTAGATTACCATAATGTAATCACTAAAACTTATTAAATTTATGATAATTACTTAATATTACTTTTATTTAAGTTTTCTAAATCATTTGTGATATAAAAACTATAACATCATTTATGTATATTATAAAACCAACCAAAATAAAACCCATTATAATTTATTATAGGAATAGGGATTTACAAGAAATGGAACACACACACACACCCTAGGCACCCTAGTGGATTAAGCCTCATCCATCCCCATAAGGAATTAAAATTACCCACTGGACCTAATTTATTATAATAAAATGATTAAAGGCCTAGAGGCCTTAACACATGGGTTGATTGAAGTCCTAATGACCCGAAGGTAGAATACATAGTTTCACCCTAGAATAGAAACCTACAACATGTAGTTTCAAAAATAAATAACCCCCCTCCCCTCAAAATTCAATTCACATGTGGTTCCAATAACGAGTGTTGTGTTTTCCATACCAAATAAAATCTATTTAACTTGTTTGATACACCATGAAAGGTCAACCCTCTATCCCAAAATGACATGTGGGAGGAATGGTAAGAAGTTATTACTTACAAATTGTCTTAGTATGCTTTTATTAGGTGGTTAAATTTTAGGATGACCATTTATTATTAATATTTTAAATAGAATGGAAATTTTATCTTCAAAGAACATTTTACATGTTATAAATATCATATTAATTCATTAAAATTATTTTTATAACCTTTCGTGTAAGTTGAAGATGAAATAAATACATCGATCATGGAGGTGGTAGTCCACACATAACACGAGCGACATTTTCATTTTCCAAGGGATGAGAATAAAGTAGATAATGTATATTCCATCATCATAAAAAAATTTCATTGTGTTAATTATACTTATTTAATTATATTATTATAGTTATAATATATCTAAAGGTTGTATAAGAATAAAATAACTTGAAAGAAATTGATTAAGACAATTACCTTTTCCATGTATGGCCTTCTTTAAGACTCTCCTTAAACCTTAGTAAACTAGTATTTTGGTGAGAAAAAAACCTCTAATACATGGTAAAGAGAGTTGGGGAGGAATTTTTTATGCCTTGTTCAGGCTAAGGTCATCAAAGTGTGTATAGAGGTGAGGTGCTGAAGTGATCCTTTTATAAGTGAGAGGAGTGGCACTCTTGAAAATACTTATTTTCCTAATATATAATAAATTTCATAATCAAATAATGTGTTACCAAATTAGTAAAATTTTGAAAACAATATAGTTAGTTTTGAGAATCCACTCAATAAATCAATTAGGGACATGTTGTTTGTGATATTTGATACCATATCCCTTAGTTTAACCCTAAATTTAACCCTTTTAACCTTTATTATGGTGTAAATTCTTACCATGGTAACCCATTTTCATGAAAAAATTGAAATTGAACTTGTTAATTTTTTTTGAAACTTTTAATTTAAAATATGAAAATAATATTATAAGATTAAATTTCTATATGTGGTAAAAATAAATTTTATTATAAGCATGCTTAACACAATAGAAAATAGTTTTTAGAATAATGATTTTTAAGCATGAAAAATGAAACTTCACCAAAACCATTTATAGTATTGATTCTCATAAAATTGATTAGTTTATGAAAAAAATGAGAGTTATTTTACTTTAAAACTAATTTATGACCAAATGGATAATTGAGAATACTTAATTAAATGAAAATATCACAAAAATAGTTTTTATTAAAAATAAATACAACTTAGGTTCCAAAATATTAAGAATATATTTATAAATTCAAGATATTATTTATAAATGAATTATTTTTATAATTAAATACATTTTCGGTTGATAAAAATGTTTTCATAAATTTTGTATCCATATTCATATCACGAGGATGTCATAAAAGTTACGGTGTTAAGTAAAAAATTATATTTTCTATTAACCCAAAAAATAACCTTTCTAAAAAAAACAAAAAAAACACAGTAATATATATTTCACAAGATAAAACAAAAAATTAAACCATTTTTATTTAATTTAAAATATAAAATTTAGAAATTAACTTTTAAATAAAACTATATAATATATGAAAAACCAATTTATTTAAAATACAATGTATTGGTTTTAAAATGAGAAACCATATCATTGTTTCATACCTTGATAAAATTGTTTATCATAATAAATATGAATATGAATTTATATAATTAACATGAATATTGATTTATAAAATATCCCCTAATTAAATAATTCTTAAGATAGATCAAAGTACCAATCATGATAAGAAAATATATTGAACCTTTAAATAAAACATATTTTATGTCATAAAGTAAATATAATAATTTTAAATATATAATGATTATCTAATTGATTATATAATATCTATTGCATCATGAAATAAACATATATACATGTTTAAAGTAAATAAATAAATCCAAAATCATGAATATTAATAAACCATAAATGAGGTATCATATTAAAAATATATGGGTTATCACAACTACAACCATGATCGGTTATCATCAACGATTCTTGTTATATGGTTCCACCTAAGTTCAATAAAACCTACCTCATGTAACTAACCCTTACTAGGGTTGACGTATATTGGGGCACCCAATAATGGTCCCCTAGGTCATTCCATAGCCCAAAACCCTATATTGGTTCCCTTGTCTCATTCAGAACTCCTTGGGCCAAGCCAATCACTCAGAGGGTATAACATTCCTCAACATTGACATAATCACATCACAACCTCAATGACCTCCATGATCATTCCATACAAACGTCTCTCTAAGGAAATAGACTACAACCCATCTACCCTTCCATACCATCCTATTCCAGTCCAATCAACTAACCTATCATCAATTCACCTATGTCTACCCACTCGGATGCCCACATACTGGTGGAGGAGGAACACTCACCCCACTCCCTAATATTTTAGGTCAACAAATCTAAGGAAGCTCACAATTCCATCATGGCGTACTTGGTATAACCATTCTTAACTCATCACATATTCCTACTTAAAGGGTTTAAGGGAACCTATCTCGGTCTTTCACAATCATTAAGTTCCTTAAATTTTCACCCCTTAGGGTTTTTATACCTCAAGGATCACATTTCATAAACAAGTCCTTGACCATCAATGATTTAAGCACTAATCTATGTTTCAAGGGTTGGTCAAGGCCCATGATACTTTATCTATCCCATTCAAAGTAATTCATTTTTTAATTAAGTAATTTATTTATTTTTTGAAGGGAAATTTTTTATAGTAGAAAGAATACATATGACAAGCTACATAAATAAAATTCATAAACTATAGGGTGATTCATAGAGAGCGCCTACCTAAATCAAAGCTATTTTATTCAAATCATTTTTGGCAGTTCTCACATAAGCCCATCCCTCTCAAACCGACCATCACCAACCCACTGAAGGCCTTAACTCATTCCAAAAAAATACATTTCAATTACATAAATCAATTATAATTAGTTAAGAATTTTAATTTTAATAGTAATAAATGCCTAATAACTCATTGGGTGACCCCTTCACACCAAAATAGTGATTAACCACCCATAGAAGGTCCATAGAGTACTGACAACACCATCCTAGGAAAAAGTAATAACATGCTACAGCTGGGTAATAGCCAATTTAAATATATTTAGGTAATAAACTTATTGAAATAGATTTGGTGGTATTCCTTTAATGAAACAACATTTGATGGTATATGATCATCCACTAGGGATTTTCTCTAGTGAAGATGAGAAAATTCCATTCCATATTGGATGATTTCCACCATGCTATGGAGGAAATCATTATCAAATCCCTAACTAAATCACCCTAAAATTGGAGGCAAATAAGAGAAACAAAAATGAAAGGAAGGATAGGTAGAAACTCTCCTAGAATCACTATGAAATAACCACAAAACACCCAAGATTGAATGGAAATAAAGAGAGAAAGGATAAGATGAGGACCATTCATAATGGACTCCTCAATTAAGCTATTTAACCTAAGAAAAACATGGGGGATAACCCTAAATTTTTTCATCAGAATATATTAAAAAACAAGTCCTCAATCATAGTGTGACAATAGGAGTCACAGTGAAACCTCTCCTCTTCAAGAGTGATCACCATAGGCCCTCTTGGTCTTCAAAGTGTGACCACCCTCACCCTACACCTCTCACATCATGATACCACCAAAAAAAGGGTCCAACCCCTCATCCAACCTCCCTACAGTGTAGCCCTCCCGTCGCATGACATGATACCCCGTGTTCCCTCTTATTTCAAAAAACTCATGAATTATGGTGTGACACCCCTCTGTAGTTTTTCGCGGTGTGAATTATGGGTCATGATGTGACCTATGGGTCATAGTAAGACCTGTTTTAGGTGTATAATTTCTGCACGGTTCTCATCTTTACTTCACCACTCACCCTAGAACCAGTTACACCACCTGAGCCTCAGAACATGTCCCAAAACCTCTCCTTCAGATGTCCCAACTCTCAAAATTTCATATAAATCCCAATTATCAAAATGAATCCCTCACCAGAATCATAAATTAAAATTTCCTTTGATAATAATAACTCATAAAGGAGTAGTGTTTTACAATATCTCCACTATAATACTTCTCATCCTTCATAAGCCTTAGTGTTTATTCAATAATTTTTCTTGACCTATTTCAGTTATTAATTCACTCTAAATTCATTGTGTTCTATCACTAAACATTGAACAATATTCTATTTCACAACTCTAAACATGAGGTACACCATTCATCAAAATAAAATCCACTGCTCATCATCATCAATATTATCAAGATGATGCTTACCCATTTATGTCTATCCTAAGGCACTAGGGTGTCCTAAATAAGTTCATCCTCATAAACATGGAACTCTCCACCATATGTCTCAAATCATAAGGTCTAATTCCAAGTCATGGTGATCCCCACTATTAAAATCACCTACTAAAACCCAATTAAAGCAGTCTATCAACCCTCCTTGTGTTCTTTTCAACTCACCACACCTAATTATGCATAAAAACATAGGCTAAACCTCCTTCTTCAGATGACTATTCTTGAAAATTCTTGGTCTTACCCATCAACACACTACCTCATCTCCCAATATTGATTCCTAAATACCCACACCAAATTCCATCATGAAATTTAATTAAATTATATGATCGGATCATCAACCAACCATGTTAGTTATCATTCTCTCACTTAAGCACTAACACACCATCAACCCGACACACATTCAGATCACATCTAAGAACACCTTGAGCCTATTTCCAATGCTCAAAATACATCCAAAATCGAATCTAAAACACAAATATGGTATTCATTATAGAACCAAATAAAATTAGATTCACCTACTCAATGGAAACCAAAATCCATTTTGACTGTACAATGACTAGTCTCAGAACATCCATAACTCTACCCTCATGGGGTAGTTCGTCCATAACATGCATTTTTTCTCAAATGTACATAATTATTGGTAATTTCAATCCTTCTCACACATGGAAGCCAACTCAAAAAATTAAATACCAAACATTCTTGGCTCATTGGGAATGTCACACTCGATAACTGCCTAAATGAACCCCTAATAAAGTTTACACCCTCTAACGGCCTATGATACACTCCCAACCATAAAATTTTCCTTAAAACACTCCTTAAGAACAACCTCAATAGGTTCCACCATCTCACGTGTGTCTCTTCTCCCAATCCATGCTCATAAACCTTCCAAAATTTGATACCATCTATATATGATGTCATCATGATCACAGGGAAAATTTTCTATTCAAGACTCTAGGAAAGACAACCTGTAATCATCTCATTGAATTCATCGGTCCTTGTTCTACACACAACCAATCACTATTCCCCATCCAAATAACCCAACGCATATCCAATGCATATTACCAACCATCCCCAATGGTTGTATGCTCCAGTAAAACCCAATCGTAAAACCCTACTCATGCTCCCATGAGTCACATGCTATCTAACTAGGATCAAAACACAATCTCCATGGGATATTTCAAGTGAAACACACTTATTAATACCATTCATGAACAACTTTATCAAATCAAGGCATCCCGAAATAAGAATACACCACCATATAATTTGGATTAGGACACCTAGAGACCTATTTATCCCAGGACCATGTGCCTAAACCACTGAACATGCTTTATAACATGTCAACCTCATATATTTAAAATAACCACAATGATTTCATTCTTAAAATCCCAACATCTCACCAGTGTTAGGGATATTTACATGATATACCACCATCAAGGTTACATTTTAAAATAAATATTGTATAACCATGACATATAAATCCTAGATTCAACCATATAGAATCATTATCCTTTTATCATTAAGAACCATGCCTGCAACACCAGGGTCATGAATAATACCAATCTCACCCTCAAAACCTAACCTTGATATCACAATACCTCAATTGATCTACATCCCAAAAGGCCAAGGCACCTCCATTCTCATACCTTATACCTGATACCACCTCATGTGCATGGATATTAACCAAAATAATCTACCCATTCTATCTATTTATAAAGTCACTCACCAGTATAGGGTAACCACTCTCTTAGGTTACTCTCATACATTCCACTTGGATCACCATTATTCTGATCCATAACCCAAAGTCACTTAGATCTCCCACTTGTCCCCTAAACCATGTCTCGCATAGGCCACTATTCAAGAATCATACCTACTAATCCTATCTATGATATCATACAGAAACCCACATATCAAAACCAACTCTAGGGTTCTCACATATATATTAGAAAGGTCACATACTGAACCACTGGCCCTCCTTAGTCACCCATCCTCATTGGGAATCTGTACACAAGATTACCCCTCCCAAGGATCAGGTATAATCCACATATATATAATAACATCATCCCATTATGATACATGTTGATTATTCCATAATCATATAGTTCAATTAAGTAAAATTCCACTAGGAAGATATAAGGGAAAAATATATGTTTTTTTGAAAATTTTAGTAATTGAACCTATTTTATTTTAGAACTAGTACCAAGGCATAAAATTCCTTTTTCAACCCACTAATGGTCACTATACATCCCTTAAAATATGGGTTGCATAGTATTAATCAAGGAACTCTCCTCCATAGAATCCACATGACCTTTCACTGGGAGAAAATATTGTGGTTAAACTGAGTATAATTCCACAAACAAGTTATATAGGAAAACACTACATAAATTATTATTGACACGTTGAACAACCAAACCCCCATCATCAATGATATAAATCATAATAAAGTACATGAATTTATGTGATTCCTATATACCAAATGTGATACATGTACACATGAATCTTTATAATGTGTTAATAGTTAAAACCCCATAAATCATACATCCAAAAAGCAAGTTTATCACACTAGGTAAAATAATACAATTGTAATAACATAAAATAAGAACAATAATCCCAAATTCTTGGTAAGATAAACTTATCATCAGAAAAGGTGTTCATGAAACACCAGTTTAAGGTCCATCACAAGATCCACCACATTTCTATATCTCCTGTCTACTATCTAAAAAAATAGTAAGACAAAATAACGGATATATGATACCACTTTGTAATGTCCCCCAGTCATAGACTACTAAAGGATGTCCCTACTAGAGGTTCCACATAACCCCAGGCATACCTCTCCATACATTATATATTGTCGACTAACAGTGAGGGTCTAAGGTGTTGATGAGTAGAGACTATACCCTTATATTAGAGTGAAATAATTGAGAAAATAACCAAATGGAATCCATATTTCTAAATCATCCATTAGAGTATATAGAAACAATGATAAGAATCAATAAAAAAATAATGCATAAACACACAGTTATACAGACCCACGATCATACCAGTATACATTAGTTGGTCTCCCATGAGGAAAATTACATATACAATCTAAATAAAAGAAATAAAATAAAAGGAGACTCTACTACTATCCCTGAACCTAATCACATCCCATACTATGGGATCTATTTAAGTTATCCCAATAAATCATGAAAAAATGATCCTCTTACCAACATGAACTTATAATTAGAGAAGTTAGATCGGGTATCCAAGTGTCATGGTTGGCCGAGTAAGGTGTGATCACAACTCAATAAGGAACCACCAACGAGGTCCCAAACATGACTAATAAATAATTTTTTGTGAATGTTCTATACTCAAGAAAATATATATAGGGTGCACAAATGAATAAATAATCATCATTGATCCTCTAGTTCCAATGTGACACTTGGGATCGAATACACCTACTTCATCCAATGAAGAAGTATCTCTAAGAACAATTAACCACCTGGGGGAAATATAACCATCCCCAAAACATAATAGTTAACTTGGGATAAATATACCCATCCCTAGATACATCATCTATCTAAGTTCATAGCTCACCCAAAACCATTATTTGACCCAAGGGGATCCACTTCCATCTAAAGAGCCTTAAGAATACCTACCCAGGGGGCATCCCAGCCCATAACCATACGATCATCATCTATTTGTGGGGTTGCTTCCCCCACCTAGAACCAGGTACCAGACCTTCATTATCTGAGGGTTATATCCCACCCTTGATTCTTAAACCCCCATTCACCAATCGAATATATATATATATATATAATATAATAGTTATACATGGGGCCACATCTCACCCCAAAATCATGTATAATATGAACCCAAGGTATCCCACCTTAGAAACTCAGATATATCACATATACCTAAGTCATATCCCCTTTATAGAACCTCTCAACATGCTTTATATGTTGTCACTTACCCTAAAACCTACACATATCTCTTAGGTCAGCCTCTTAAGTTCACAACCCATCCCTAACACTATGTTCATTCTAGGCTATCCTCATCGATTCTAGTTCTAATATACCATTAGAGATCGAAAAAATGCACCTCCCGACACTAACCATTCCCAAGGCCAACATGATACTGGGGGAATACCATACTATACATGTATTTCCCTAACTCATTATCAAATCATTGGTCCAGTATTATCACTCAGAGGGCATATTATACCACTAACTTGATATAATCATATAATGTCCTCAGTGAACTCTATGATCATGACATATAAACATCTCTATGGGGAGATGACCTATATCTCGTCCCCCTTTCAATCCATACTAGGTTGGTCCACCCACGCAACCTATCCTCAATCCACTAAAGGCTACCCTTCTGAGTGCCCACATGCTATTGAAGGAGGATCATTCACCCCATTGTGTAATCCTCTAGGAAAATGACTCTAAGGAAACTCATAAATCCTTCAGGACCAACTCAGGCTAATCATTCTCAACTTGTCACATATCCATGCTCAAGGGGTCTAAGGAAGCATATCCTGATATATCAAAATCACTAAGTTATTTAAATTTTCACCCCTCAAGGTTTCTATACCTTAAGGTGCAAATTTTATAATCAAGGCCTCAGTAATTGGTGACCAAGGTATTACGCTCATGATCAAGGGTCTATCATATCCCTTGAAAATTTATCAATTCTTTTCACATGACTTCATTTTAAATTGAATATATATTTTTAATTTAATAAGGTAAATTTTACACATTTTCATTTCCATACATCACATGCTATATAAATAAAATTAATAAACCATAGGGTAATGTATATAGACCACCTACCTCAATTGAATTCATTTCCTTTAAATGAATTCTTGATAACTCACACCCATCTCCATCCCAAAAAATGCCTTATCTCATGAAAAAAAATCAATTTTAATTACTCAAATCAATTATAATTAATTTAAAATATTAATTTTATTAGGCATAAATTATTAATAAATCATTGGTTGACCTTGTCACATTAAAATGAGAACCGAAATCATGTAGAATTTATATAGAGTACTCCTGACACCATCCTATGAAATATCCATGACACACTACACCTAGTTAATAGTTAGTTTAACAAAATTTAGTTATAAAACATAAGAAAAATAACTGGGGTATGTACCTTCATCGAAATAACATGTGAAATCCATCACTCATCCTCTCAGGACATCCTCTAGCCTAGACAAGAAAAATATACACAATATCGAATGATTTACACTAAAATATAGTGGAAAACATCAATAAATTCCTAAAATAATCACACAAAAATTAGAGGTGATTAATATAAACCAAAATGTAAGGAAGGATAAGAATAAAATCACCCATAATTACTATGAAATAACTATAAAATTGCTTCATATTGAGGGTAATTGAGAGAGAAAGGGGTAGGGGAGGACCGATTGAAATATCCTTCTCACACGACTATTAAAACTAAAAAAAAGTGTTGTATAACCCTAAAATTATGGGTCTAACTCCATAAAAAATATTTAGGCCTCAGTCATAGTGTGGACATAAGGGTCACAATGTGACTTCCCCTAAATTAGAGGCACCATATAATTACCTCTTGGACTTCACAATGCTACCTCCCTTTCCCCAAACCTCTCATGATTCAAAACCACCAGGAAGAGTGGATAAACCCTAATCCAAAAAAAACATGGTTTTAACCTCCCATATCATTGTTTTATTCCCCACACAACATATTGTGGTGTGTCACTCATGCCTTAGGACAAAACACCCCTATATAGTTCATCGTTGTGTGACCTTCTACATGTATAAAATTTCAACAAGACCCCTAGCCTTGATATGCTACTCACATAAGAACTTGATATATCTTTTGGGCCTCAAAAAAATCCAAAATTAACTCATTTATATGTCTAATCTCCCAAAATTCCAATATGAATCCCAATTCTCTAAATAACACCTTCACTAGAATAAAAAATTAAAATTTCCTCAGAAATTAATAACTCACAAAGGAGCGAGGTTTCCCAATTTCCAATGGAATATTCATCACATTTGAAAAATATTCACAAACATCCTCATAATTTCAAGTAGAAATTATGTAAAATATATAAAAAATAATAATTATTGATTCTAATTTTTTATCTTTAATATTGAGGTTTTTGTCCACCCTTCTTTTTCTAAATTTCATCTTCTTCAAGTAGGTGTCTATCTTAGAATACCAAAATCTATGGTCTTGTTTTATACCATATAAATCCTCCTTTAACCTAAAATCATATTTATTATATTCTATAAGAAATAAACCACAAGTTTTATCAATTGCTACTTCCTCTTCAAACACACCATTGAGGAAGGATGACTTGGAATCCTTTTGAAAAATATTTTATTTAATTTGGTAAAAAATGGATAGAAATACTATAACAGTTTCAAGTATTGTCAATGGTGAAATGGACTTATAAAATTACACTACTTGAACCTGATAATATCCATTACATGCAAGTCTTTTTTTTCTTATAAATTCTACATTTTCATTCAACTTGTTTTGGAAAATCCAGTTAGAGCCAATAATATTTTTTGCTTTCCAGATTGGGGATCAACTCCCGAGTTTCATTATTATCAATCTAGTATAATTCTTAATTCATAAAATTGATACACACTTGAATATACATATATTATTTCACATTTCTTAGTTCAACTTGGGATTATAGTAAGGTATTTCATATTTCCTTTAGAGTTCTTCTTACTTGAACTTTCCATCCTTGATTTACAATATTATTTTGAACATGAACTTTCATTATCGGACTTGGATGATGCGAACAATTTTTTTATTCATCACCTGATATATCTAAATCCAATTCTATAACCTATAAATAATATGAAATTTTATTATTTTATAAAACCTCTTCATTATTTTTAATGAAAATAGCTTCTTCGTCACTTTTGGAACTTACTTATTGAACTATGACTTCGTTCTTTGTATGATCCATAACCTTAACATTAGTAGTGTAAAAAATATCTCCTATCAATTAATTTTAACAATGATGTCCTCTTTCATTTTTAGGGTAAAAAATTAATATCCCATCAATACCATTATACTCAAACTTCCTATGATTTTAACCTTCGACTTTGACCACACAAGGGTTGAAAAATTCCCTTAGTTCCTTCAAACTTAAACACTTATTCTAATACATCTCATAAAGGTACATATTTAAATTTTCCTATAAAATCAATGATTATGAAATTGAACCATTTAAAAAATAACTTGTCTCCAAAAATATCAAGAGGTTTCATACTCTACTAGTGATTCTTGAGTCATCACCACTAAATTTCTATTCATCTATTCAGAAAAACCATTTTTTTTGTGGTGTATATGGTGCACTGATTTCATGGTGAATACTATTATTATCAAGATAATAATTGAATTATCAACTTACATATTCCTCACCATTATTTTTATAAATATTATTTAAGGATAAATCACACTCCTTAATACTTCATTTAAAACTTTTGAACATTTTAAGAGCCTCTAACTTGTGGTTTAGACAACATGTTACAAGTAATTTAATTTAATTAATTAATAAACTAAAATAAAACACTTATATCTACTGGTTGATTACTTCCTCATGAGCCTATATTTGTCAGAGTGGATAATCTCTAAAGGATTAGTAGATTGTATCACTATCCTCTTATGTACAAAATTCATAATATTTCTCTTTTGACATAAATATCACATCCAATTCATCTCACTTTTCAAATTAAGAATTTCATGAACATTATCTTCTCTAGTTATATTACTCATATTATTTATGCCTAAATGACCAATACTTCAATTAAAAAAAATATTTTCTTCATCCATTCTTAAATAATAAGAATTTGTATCATTTCCAACATAAAATAGATTACCCCTTTTCCACTGTCCACTTGTCAATATATATATATATATATCGTTCAAGATCTTTACCATAAATACATCCTTTTTGAAATATCTCTTAATTTCATGCATCACATAACTAAGACACACTAAGAATATTGTGTTTCAATCCTTAAATAAATAAATTATTTTGGATTTAAATTGAACTTTCCCAATCACAACTGATCTAGATTTTGAGTGACTCGTTATTTTCAAAGGTTATTGAGTATTCCTTAAACTTTTCAAAATGTTTTAGAAGTTTTAAATCCCTTGTCATTTAATAGGATTATCCACTATCCAAAATCAATGGATTATCCCCTTTTGACACTTTTAGTTTCAATTCATTGACTAAACATTTATCCTTACCTTTACTCTTCATATTTTTAGATTTTTGAGTATTGTAATTTATACTATGATGAGATAGTAAAAAGATCATACATTAATTTTCATGGTGACCTAACTGGTCACATATTCAATAGCTTCCTCAAGAACTTGAAACCCATTTTTTACTTTCTATCCAAAATTTTCAATGTGTTTATGAATATTCCTATTTTGAGAGGGTTTAACCCCCATAAAAATTACCTCCCAAGACTCCTAGTAATAGTTTTACGTTGGTAATTAAACCAATACAACTTTTATACATTCCCAAGGACTCTATAATACCAAAAAATCCATAGAAAGGATAATTACCTTTGTAAACATAATGCTATAAAAAATTTGATACCCATATTCCTTCCCTTTTTCATCCATAAATCCTGGATATTTTTATGTGAAAAAAATTATTATTAATTCCTAACATGTTGTTATTAATATTATGATTCTTATTATACTTTTAAAAGTTACCAAATGTTATAGTTTTTTACTTCATGTTAGTGTGCCCATAATTTCTTGATTTGTGAGTATCACCATATTTTAGTACAAACTTTGTCTTCTTAAAAATATTATTCATATAAACCTATCCATAAATATTTTTAGGATTTTTTTATCTCTTTAATAGATTTTTTGTTGGTATACTTAATACTCTCTCTTATTTGAACATTATCAAACTTCTAATATAGAATTCTGAAATCTGGATATGAACTTGTTCAATTCTTCTTCTATTTTAACCAATTTTAGTTGAATATGATCAAACTATTTCTCATTATAATTAAATCTTTCTTTAATCTTGATGTTATAATTATTTAAATCACTAATAAATTTCTTTAGATCATCATTGTCATTTGAAATTTTTATTTTTCTTCTATAAAAATAGATTCACTGCTATTGGTAGACTAATTATTCTTATTCAATATTCTGATATACTTTTCTAGTTTAGATATCTTTGAGTGAAATTATTTTATCTCTATAATAGCATTATTTCCATATTAGAATATTCTTTTTCACCTTTAGAACTAAAAATTTCATCACTATTGATTTATTTATTATTTAAATTAGTAATAAGAAGTTTTTCACCAACTCCATCACTGAAAGTCTTAACTTCCTATTCATCATCACTACCTTCACTTTATTTATATTTAAATAATATGTTTCTCTTTTTTATTTAGATAAAATACTTTCATTATTTTAATAATAAGGTTTGATTTTATGACCTTATTATTTTAAGATCTTCAAGGCATTTATTTTTTTTTCATTATATTCTTCAATTGTTTCTATTGGTCAGTTTGCTATGAAATTCCCAATATATCCACACCTAAAATATTTTAATAGGATATTTTCCTAGAACTTTACATTTCTTTTTATCACATTTCTATAGATAAAATACATAATTTTATCAAAATTCATATCCATATTTGAATCCTAATATGAAATGTTAAATTTTTTTTCAACAACATATTTCTTTAACTTGTAGGTTTTGAGTCTTTAAAAGAAATATCATTTTCATCCATTCCCTTTTTCTTAACAAAATTATATTTTATCATCTTATAAGATATTAAAATGTTGTATAAGTCATCAATAGGCATATTTCCTAGATATTTATCTTCAAAAAACAAAAAATTTACATTAAACTTGTACAATAGCATGAGATAGATATTCTCTATAACTATAGAGTCTTGTAAATTCTCATCATATCCTATGATCAAGATCACAACCAAATTTAACCTTGTGAATAACTTGTCAATAGTTTCATTATCATGATCCTAAGTTTTTCATACTTCAACCTCAAATTATGAAAATATTCCTACTTCACATTGGTATTTATTTAATAGATATTCTAAAGTTTATCCTAGATTTATTTCCCCATTTTTATCCCTTTGACTTTTAAGAAATAAATGTCTTAAAGGGAAGAAAAAATATAATTTTGATCATGTCTATAATTTTATAGATTATTCTTTTCAACCAATTTAATAGAATGAAATTCATTATGATGATTGGATTCATCAGTTTTAGCTTCACCACCAAGGATGAAGGCCTTTTAATTATTTATTTATTTTCCCCCTTTTTAAATGGGTTGAGGGGTAACCTTACATGGATCATCATACCATAAGAACATATGCCTGAATACATGACCCATAGGCCCCAAAGACCTGAAATCACTAGTATAGACCCTACCTAGCACATTATTTATTAAATCAAGCATCCAACCTTGCAAGGAAGAATAACTAGCATTGCCCCATGTAGAGAATGATTCCTAATACTGATGGAAGATGTCATACCATCTCATTCTTGCAATATGGTAGCCTTGAAAAGCTGGATAAAAATACTCTAGAGTCCCCATATGGATCTACACCAAAGGATATCAAGGACCCAAGTATTTCCTTATTCATTTTCTTCTTTTCGTCAATAGATCTACTCCACTGCTTTCCCGTAGAGCATAGCTAGCCATTTGTCGCCTCGTCGCCACTGGCAGTTCCACCATCATCCCAAGCAAGGTCATCTACTGACCCCTATAACATTGTTTCCTCCATCTCCAAGGATATATCCACCATACACCAATCCCCACTAGTGTCGTTGCCTTCTACCTCCATTGCTGACTCCAAGTCTTAGTGCCCCACCTCCATCTATCCAAATCGCCAAGCTGACACCCCGCCGCACAGCCCCCACCTCATTCAACTATATCTTCCAAGACATCATATCTGATAGATAAAATATATAGTAATATCCCATCATTACATACATGATAAATTCTCCTATAAAATGTGTGAATACCCATATTTTCATTGAATTATACTTATCCATTATATACATTAAAAATTATTGATAAAATATTAAACCAAAGAGAAAATCCAAAATTAAGATCACAATTGAGGGAAAATATATATTTGATACAAATTGAAAAGGGACCCATTGATTGGGGGAATTCACTGAGAAGTGCAGGGTGAATTAATGATTTAAATTATTTTTAAGTTTTCTTCTTAGAAAACCATTTCTACCATTCAAGATGAATTTAAATTAATTCCAAACACATACATGATGGGAATAATAGATTTACAAGGCTTGCCTTTCAAAATGAAATTATAATAATTTTTATGATCCATATTTTACTAAGATTATATGACCTATCAATATCAGCATGTAGATACAAAGAATATACTTGTATTTATGTTATAAAATGTTTGACTATTCTGTTTGAGTGCTACCTAAACTTTTACAATAATAAATGATTTGTTTTATCAATAACAAGAAAGTATCAAGCTAAACTAGAATTCCATTCAAGTTGTTGTAGTGCTGCTTCTCTTTGTTCTTCTTGAACCTGTAATTTCATATATTTCTTCCCTTATCATTGTGAGAACTTTACAAATTATTATTATTATTATTCCTCTCAAAAATATTCTAGATATTTTTTTATAGAGAACATCCTCTTATTTCTATTTTACAGAAACCTTATTGCATTCATGATATAACATATATTGCTCACCAATGGTAATAAAAAGGAATATTTAATTTTGAAATAAAAATTCAAATATAATCTAAAAACTTTTTTTAGTTGTTTTCCAACTTCTTATTATTCTTCTTAACACTTATTATTCTACAATTTCAAACTTGGTTCTGGGTCAATATGGAGTTGAGGAACTGATTATTGCATGAATAAATAGTTATAATTGTAATTTCTTCTTCTTCTTTGGTATAACTATCTTCTTCATAATGAAAAATATCTTCTCGATTTGCATGAATCAAAAATACCATTTTGTGATGTTTAAATCATATATTTTGAACATGAGAATCATATATAGTATTTATTTGTTTTAAATAACTAAATCTAGAATTTTTTATTTTCACAAAATTTTAAAAAGATTTCATACCCCACAAAGTCCATATACCCTAAAAAGTGTGTAGGGTTCATGACTTTATTAAAATATTAGATTTTAGCTTGACCTATACCTTATAAATATACATCATAGGGTTTATTATACCTTTTTATGTCTCTATTCCCTTTAGTGTTCCTTTTAAAGATCTAATTATAAGGTCAATATACACTATGAATTCTCCATTGTACAATACAATGGTACCTTATAAAGTTTAGCGTGATTTATAAATTCCCAATATACCTTACAAATGTACGCTATGAAACTCTTATGTACCTTAATATTATCTACATATATCATATGATTTTATCTTATAAAATCTATACCCTTCCTGGTTTCCATGCCTTTACTAAAATCAACATCAGGGAATACCCTATGAAATACAATAATAGGGTGTACCCTACAAAGGTTTCCTTAAAATTTCATTTCAAACTTTACAACCTTCCAAGTAATTTTTAATATTTTCCACATCTACTCCAATAATAATTAATCTTTTTAAATACTTTTAGAACACATTAAACTTCATATTTTAGGTGAGTCTGAACATGATTTATATATTGTAAAAAAATATCACATTAATTACATCCACTAAAACACTTTCAATTCCTTCTTCTATAGAAAAATTGTATATATTTTAAGGAACTTCATTTCCTAACAATATTATAAATTACTCAACAACTTATAAATAACACTGGGTATCAATAGTTCTTATCCACATATAATCAATCCAAATTAATCAAAATAGAATATTAAATAAGAAACTTCTCTAATGAATGTTGGTGTGGCTTCCTCCAGTGGTTGAGATCTCCAAATCATGAGCCTCCTTCACAAGATTCCACAACTCTCAAGAGATGTATCCCCATTATTTTTTTCATAAGATCTTAATTATGTACTTTATCTTAACTTCTATGATTATTCCACATGGATATTAAGTGATGAGATCAATCCACATAGAAAAAAACTTAAATTGTTTATGGTGAAGTTACACTAACTTTAGATATGTGGGTTATTTCTCTATCCATTTGATTGACCACCATGTTTCTAGGTTATTAATAAATTTCATGATTTAGTTATGAAATAAATTTTTGGGAATATTTTTGTTTTTTTGAGATATTTATGTTTTCTACATGGAATATCCATTGATAAATGGACCCCAATTCTCGATCTATATTTATCCCTTAAGTGTTAATATTTTAGAGAAGTTTTTTAGTGATTTGGGGTTGTAAAAACACTTTTGGTGTATTTATGATCCTTCACTAGATGACTTACAACAATTTTAAAAATAGACCCATAAGAATAAGTTGAAGTTAAAAAATCTTGTGTTGGATCTTGGAAATAATTTTTCTCAAAAATATATCTCAAGTTAGACTCCTATAAAATCCATTATAATCTTGATGTAACATACCTGATGACCACACATGTCATTAGAGCTCTAATTTATTCTCGAGAAACAATGTGGGTCACGTTAGTGCTAACATAGTCTTGGGTTACAATGAAATATTTCAATGGATTTGAAACTTAATCTCAACCTACCAACTTTTGTAATTCCTAAAAATAGAGTATTGAAATTACAAATTCATTTCCTTGAGTGTGTATCTTGAATTATCTCTCCAAACTACTTTGGATCACATGAATATTCTACTTTGGATTCTATGAGGCTATGTTGGTAGTGAAAAAACCTCATGTTTTTTTCTCAAACTAAATTAAAGTGGGAATAATTTCACTAATTTGACACAATGTCCATTAATGATTGGATACATCCTTAGGGTGATTATCACAGGATTATGTTGGTGTGAAACGTGCTCTAAATCCTAGACCTGGGATTGTATTATCCTTAATGAATTCCTATAGTACTCTGTAGTGCTATGTCGTCATGTTTAATCCTTCTCATGAAAAGAGTTGAGGCTATAATGGAAGTGGTATGTATCCTAAGGTTACCATATCATATTACATTACCTATAAATTATAATCTTAACCTCTAAATTTAATCTCACATGACACTTATTTATTCATCCACAATAAACTTCTTCATATTTATCTTATGTGGTTCCATTCCATCTATCCAAATACTTTCAAAAACTAATGATTCACATAAAAAAAATTGAATTAAAATAATAGATTGAATGAATACAAATACATGCATGGATATACACAATAAAAATATTATACCCAAAAATAAAATAATATACCAAACTATCCATTCCTTTGAAAACTAGCCTCTCACACTAATTTTGATATTTTTGAGTTGTAGAATGTAGTTTTTACATATTATTTGAGTATAAATATTCTATAACTAAACTATCCCCTACAACATGAATCTATTTGGACTAGTTGAATGAAACAAGGCATGAAAGTAGGATAGGGACAGTCGGCTCACGGAATGTCATTTCCCCCATTATGGATTTCACTCGTACACCTAACCAAATATGAAATTTAAATTAGTGTCTTAATTTCACATTTTAATCTAGTTTCAATGAACTTATATGATTTTTTTAAGTTGAATCCCTAATGTGTTATTCCATTATAGTGAAAAATTCACCCGAATTAAAGATTAAATTCTAGTGTGAACATGTCATATTATGACCCCTAGAGTTTTTCCTTTAACAAATCACTAAATAAGTTCATATATAATAAACTTGTTTTTTCTAAGTGATCTATATCCTTTAAAATTTTTGGAAAAAAACTCATAAGTGTTATTCTAAATCATTTTATATATCAAACTCCTCCACACTTGGTTTTCACATAATGCACAATATATACCGATGCATGAGATTTTAGTTATGATAAAATAGTAAGCTCAATAAAAAGATTTTAGGTAAGTATAATTATATCTTCATTGAAAGATCATCATGTGTGGTGCAAACTTTTTCCTTTGTTCAGAAATTTTTATTCTTCCTATCGATCTTGTAAAATGTTAATAATACGCTCGGTGTGTAGAATTTTGATCATTCAAAAACTAACAAATAGAATAAAATAATTTGGGTTTCTTCCTAAGAGTTCTAGTTTTATAGTCATTAAAATGAATATTTAACCACTAATTCTTGAAAAATAAAAGTTGGGGATTTATCTACCTTTCTGCCTTTCAAATATAGATTCAATCCCTATCCATTCATAGTGATTGGTTATCTTTCTTCCCCAGAAACAACCACCACTCCATTGGGATATAATTTTTCCACCTTGAATGTTCTAGACCATATGTACTTAATATTTTTTTAAAACATATTCATTTTATAATTTAAAATAAGTACTGAATATCAATACATTAAGTCCAACCTTTAAATAATCCTATTATTAAACAACTTAACATTTTATTTCATGATATTAGAATTATAATATGACTCTCTAATTACTCAAAATCTATATTTTTATATTTTTAAAAATCCAATTTATGGTTAAGTGAGAAAGAATCCACCACCAAATAAGATGAAAATGTTTCCCATGTAGTGATGGGAAAAGAAATGAAAGCTTCTTGCTAGTGATTATGAAAAGGTAGTCTCATTTATATCATAAATAAGGAAATAAGTTAATGCTAGTGCCTTTGAATATTTTTCTAGATATATTCTGGTTATAAACTATTTAAATTAGATGATTGGAGAGATGATACTCATGGAAATGACAAATTTTTATGGAATGATTCTTGTTTTTTCACCAATGTTTCAAAGTAATTGTAAAAGTTGTCATTTAGATATATTAAAGATATGTTATAAAAGTGGAAGAGTTGGATGAGTTTGAAGAAACAGCCTCTAGATTTATGGATGAATATTTTTAGAGGAAATAATTGTGGATAATTCATCCATTGATATTTTCATATGTTGGTTGTTGTATTTATTGATAAGAATCACTTGGATGAAGGTTGGTGTTGAATTACAATGTTTGAGAAATCCCTCTAAATATTTTAAGAGGTTCTGAGATATTTGAGATAAAGTGTGGAATTTTATCACTAAATTAGAAATTTTCCTAAGTCCTGAGATCTTCTTATGGGTCATCTAGACTCTGCATATGAGTCATTTCAATATGTTATTTAAAGATTTTAAAAAAAGTGGAGGGAGCGTATAAGTTAATCTAATATATGTATGAGTCAATTAAACCTATGCATGAGTTATTTTTCATACTTTGTATATGTCATTATATTTTGACATGAGAATTCAGAAAAGTTAAATCCATGTATGAATCATTTTGAGAGACACCTAAAACTATAGAAAAGTGATTTGGAGTTATCATATGATTCTTTTAATCATATAATGAAAGTGATAACTGAAAAGATACTAAGTCAGGATCTATATACAAGTAATATAAAACTATGAATGAGTCATTTAAAATTGAATATAATTCATTTATGATCCAATTCATCTATGTATCAGTGATTATATAGTCGTGTATGAGTTATTAGACTCTATGTAGAGTCATCTATAAACTCTATAAGATTCATGAATTTGTGAACATTTTTATTTTCTACAGATAAAAAATCAATGTTTCCATAATTATATTTTGAAGAAGAATTCGTTTTTGATGATTTCTGTGTTTTTCTTTCAAGTTAAAAACATCATGAAGCTAAATTAAGTCAATATTTAAGCTTAAGTTGAAGAATATTTAATGAGAAGTGTAGATACCCGAAGCCTGACGTACATGGACATATCATTACTTTTGCGGAATACTTAGTACATAACAAAAACACACACACAAGGACCATAATAGTTTAGTGTCTTTGGAAACTCAGAATATAATCTTCTAATCATGGTGAAAGATCTTCAACATCTCCCATAAAGATATCCTTTTTTTAAACCTAATTCCTTTCTTTATGTCCTAGAAAAAAAACATAAAAGTGTGAGCTCAAATGCTCAGTAAGGGTAAACAAAAGAAATATCAATCACGTCATATTCATAAGAACATATCTTTTGGAAATCTTAACCTGCAAAAGAGATCATAATTTCATAACATGGGATAAATCATAGTAGTGAAATGTAATCCCAATAATCAAAACTTAAAACATGAAAATTTGTGGCATACACACATAATCATAGAGAATCATTTCTTATTAGTCAAGACTCATTGCCAAGACTATCTTAGTGGACAAAGTCCCTTTCTGAACCGAGTTCACTCCTCATTTCAGTCCTATTTCACTGAACCGGTATAACCTACCATTCCATCCATGTCTATCTCATGAGATATAAAATCTTTACCCAATGCATTGGAGGGAGATATAGGTCCCACCCATCTCATAATGATACCATTCTTATGTGTGCCACAAAATCATAAATCATACATCATTGCATAACTCATGTAATAAAAATGGGATTCTTAAACAACATGACATCATAAAACAATTCATATAAGATAAAAGAATTCATAAAAATAATTCCATCACAACATAATCAAATCAATGTAATAATAGGTATGGAAACATAACCCTTTATTATCTTAGATGGAAAATAATTTTGATAAAACACTTGAACTCCATTCTTGAGGAAAATATCCTTTATTCTTCAAAAACACTTCTCCTTTCATAACATGTCATACAATTCTAAACTAAAAGAAGTAGAATAAAAATAAACTTGAAAACTTGTAAAATAAGCTTCTTGGAAATAATTTTTTAAAAATCCATTCATTCCGTATAAGTTAAAAAAACATTCTTCTCGTACTTTTGTCAGAAAAGTCAAAAAGTACCTCGTATGAAAAACGACAAAAGATTCCTTTCATATCTTTTACTAAAAACTCACCGAAGGGTAAAATTGGATTTAAAAAATTATAGGTGGATGGAAATAATATGAAATATTGAGGAAACATGGATTTTTATGATAAAATACACCCCAGTAAATACCAAAGTATAAACAATCTCGGATAAAAATGAGATTGTGATATTTTCCCTTACCTTATGTACGATATGCTTTGTACGTATCCGAACCTCCTGTATAATGATTTAAATAATTTCATTAACTTATTACATAATCATATTCATTGTTATGATATCATATATGGTTCACTTATGACTTTATATTACCCGTTCTTTTGTAAATTCCATGTTAAAGAAGCGTTTTGGGTAAAATCATTTCATTTATCGTAGGTGTTTGGACTTGATGTTCTTGACATTATTATTACTTATATCATGATTTACTTACTTCTAGAATATAAAATATGATTTATATATCATATATATTCAGTATATATATATATATAATAGATAGATAAATGAAATGAAACACACCGTTCATGGAGACGGTAGTCCGTACGTACGCATGAACGCTGTTTTCCTTTCCTTATTGTCTTGAATGAAGTAAGTAGATGACATATATATATATATATATATATATATATATATATAAATCCAGTAGATTTACCATGTCATATATTTCATTATTATTCATTATATATACTTTATAATCATTCTGGAATGGTTAACATGGATAATGAATCTCATCGCGTCGTGGAGACGGTAGTCCGTACGTACGCACGAGCGATGATATCGTTCCCATGGTCGTGGAATTGTGTTGAAGTGTATGTATACTATTTAAGTATCAATATCACTTTATAATAATCATATATAGTTACTCATTACACCATAATACCCATCCAATTAAGGTGGTGGTGGAAAATAGATTACACCACGGCGTGGAGACGGTATTCCGTACGTACACACGCGCGGTGATTTCCTTTTTCCGTAGCATGGATAGAAGGTTAATTAGAGTTGTTTCATATTTATAATAACATATCAGTATATAAGAAATACTGATGTTATTACTTTATCATGAAACAACTAAATAAGAAGAAGTTGAAGAAGAAAGAAATTGAAAAAGATCGGTAATGGATATTACCTCTTTTTGACGCGCCTTCACTTAACCTCTACTTAAAAACTAAGGATGGTCTTTGAAGAAGACCAGGACCTCTAGGATGATACTAGGGAAGTGGATAAGAGAGTTTTTCAGGGGTTGGATGTAACGACCCAAAGTTTCATTAATGAAAATCCCTCTTGATCCAGTTAAATGTCTCTTTATGAAAAATGTTTTTATAAGATGTCAACTTCTTTAGTTTTACGTTATGATTTGTGACCGTTACTTTTATAGTCGTTGAACAGTGATCATCTGAGTAATATAAATATAAGGCTTTAACGAACCAATTTTCTACTCAGACAAAGGAAGCGATGGCCTCATCCAGTAGAATTTCCCCTTATGAAGCCCATTTGTCGGAGCTCGGAAAAGAGGTGGCGTCTTTGGGCTTTGCCCTTGACCAAGCCCAAGTTGAGCTTCATCAAGTCAAGCTCGAACGTTATCGTCTATGGGAAAATGGATGTTGATTGAAATTACAACTCGAGCGATGTTATCCGAGCAACCCCAAGAGTCTGTCACCATCGCACACCTTACCCTTAGGTCTTATGCGGCTATTTTAAGGGGTTATGTAACAAATAAGTAGCACCATGTTCATGTACATTATTTTTCTATATAATAGTGAATATAATTTCTAGTCATTTTTGATACATTGTAATTAGTTTTTAGAGTACAAATTGTGTTTTTAGTTATTATTTAATTAAGAATTATATTTTATTAAATTAAAGGATTTTTTTGAATTAAATAATATTTTAATAAAATATTATTATTAATATTAAATTAATTTTTTATTATGTATAAATGATCTTATAATTTTATGAATGCAATTAAAATTTTTATTAAGGTTTAAAAGCCATTTCTGTCAAAACCCGGGAATTTTTTTTATAAATGTCGGTTTTTATTTTAAAAGTGAAAATTCACATATTTAGAAAATTATTTAGATAAAATAAATATTATTTTTGGAATCAGGATGTCGAAATTATCCAACGGTGAATGTTTCATAATTTTCTGAGACAATCAAATTTTTGGGTAAAAATTAAATACCATTTAAATATATAATGTGTTTTATGACATCATAATGACCCAATGGTGATGTAATAAAATACCATAATCCTTATGTTTGGCCAATGTGTTTTATCATTAAAATAATGAGGTTTTGGGTTTGTTTGACTTACTTTTCAAACCATTAATGGATCCCTAAAGACTTATTCAACACTTTGCCTTTTTAAATTAATTTCCATGGGAGTGTGACTCACCTCCACATAAGAAACCCTAGTTTTTTAATAAGTTTGGACCTTGGCCTTGTAAAATATTTTTTTCCTCTTTCCTTTTCCAAAAACCATGGGCAAATACCATGGGATGGTTTGTGGTTTGGATTATTTTAATATAAGGGGTCCCAAACCTAAATAATAAAGAATTCTCTCACCTTTCCTATATAAACCCAACCAAGCTCCCACTTCCTCCTCACTAAAATCCCTTGGAGTTCGTCCAACCTCTGCCCTACTCTCTCTAGAATCCTTCCAAGGTTCCCCAAGCTCCCAAGAATCCTCTCACAAGCCTCTCTCTAGCCTTTGGAAGCACACTTCCAAGTAAGGGGTTTTCTTCCTTTCTCATTTTTTGTCAATTTTCTTTAAGTTGTAATGCCCTTTTTATTTCAATTATGAATGTTGGGGTATGGTTTCGCACCTCCCCCATACTGCCCTCTTATTGTTTGAATGATGGGATAACCCTTTCTCTCTCATTAAATGCCTCCCATGTACACCCGTTACTATGCCGAAATTCCGAAAGGAACTTCTCTCTCTTCTTTTACATTCAAGCAATACTTTTGTATCATGAATCAAAATTCCATTTCTATTGTTGGGACATGTATATATATGATCTCATTACTTTCCATTACATGTAAATATGATGAGGAACCCCTTTCTCTCTCATCAACCTTTTTTATGAATTCTTATGTCACGCCGTTACGCTGCCGAAATCGCACCGATTTTCTAAGCCAATGTCTTTGTGTAGTGAATACCATGCCCATTTCTCCATCAAGGGTATTCACCTTTATGCACATTTACATATTGATTATAAAGTTTCATGTATAAATTCCACATTCCTTTATCGTGGAAGAAATGATTATGTTTTATGAATCCATGTTTTATGATCCATGTGGCACACTTATGCATGAAATGAAATGTTTAAGAAGGGTGCGCCCTTTATAGCGCTCCAATGCATTGGGTAAAGTATAGTATCATGATACGTCATGTGCAATTAGTGTTGAATCATGCTAATTCAAGTGCAATGAGGGTTTAATCATGATTCAAGTGAAATGAGGGTTTACTCATGCTCCATGTGCAATGAGCCTTGGCTCATGCTAATTCAATGTTAAGTGTTGTTGCCACATTTCCATGTTATGATTATCATGATTTATCATGCCTTTATGTTCATGTTTCTCATATGCTCTATTGATGTTCCTATTTCCTAACATGTATTGTGCTCCTCATGTTATTCATTGTGTACTCCCTTACTGGGCTTTATAGCTCACCCTTTTCTTATGCATGTCCTCAGGTTATCCCATGCAATGCTAAGTACGAAGGAATGTAGTGGTCATGTAAAGGATGTTTTCAATAAAGATGTTGTATTTCAAGTTTAAAGTTTTTATGTAATGATCCTAAGCCCCAAATAAACTAAACCTCTCGATCTTCTTTGTTGTATCAAGTGAAGTTTTATGTAATAAAGCATGCTTAAGTTGTAATAAAAAGCAGGGTTGTCATAGTTGGTATCAGAGGATAGGTTTAGTTATTTTTGGGATTAGGAAACCCTAGTAAAGCCTTAGTTACAAGACTAAGCATAATAAAAACATCCCTAAGTTTTGGTAAATACTAAGTAAGTGGCTTATCAAACAAATACATCCTTGTCTGGATACGAGCAGGTAGAGGCGGATCTGGAACAGATGTATCCTAAGGGTAAAACCCGAAAACACCGCTTTGAGCTAGACTCGAACGGGAACCGGTGCACGACAACGGGCCTTTCTGAACTCTTGGTTACGACACTCCTGGGGGATATGTTTTGATATGTTCACAATCTTAGTATGAACCCTTATTAAGGAAAAAATGCCCCTAAGAATTTATGTTAGAAGGAAGATCATGAAAAGCCTGGATTGAATCCTATAGACTCATGAGTTATTGAGATTAAAGTTTATTTACAAGTCATCAAACTTTTGTCTTTGGATTACCCTTTGTGTGTTACCCCTAACTTTCCTTTTATTCCAGCCAATGGCCAGTAATAGGAGAACTCGGGCTAACAGCCGTTGTGAAGATCAGTGTGATGATTGTACTTATGAGATGCCCAATCCAATGGGAGGGGGAATTGTGAACTTTGTCACGCTTCTCTCTCAGCTAACTCAAGTTTTGAATAGAAACACTGGTCGAGAGGAACATTTAACCCCCCCTAAGAAAGAACAAGTCGCTATTGAAAGCTTCATGAGACAAAGGCCTCCTACTTTTAGTGGATCATCCGATCCCACGATCGCTGAACAATGGATCAACTCCATTGAAAAGATATTCTCCATCATCCAATGATCTGAAAAAGAGAAGGTTCTCCTGGCGGCTTATCGTATGGAGGGTGAAGCTGATCAATGGTGGACGTTGATCAAAAATACGAAGCCTGAGGAGGAGATCGAGGCTTTGGAATGGAAGGAATTTCGGAAGATGTTTTTTGATAAATATTTTCCACGCACCCTCCGTCTTAAGATGGAAAGGGACTTCCTTTCCCTAAAACAGAAAGATGAAGAATCTGTGGGAGCGTACGAGGAAAAATTCACAAGGCTTGCACGATACGCTTCCGGATTTGTCGTTACGCCTGAATGCAAGGTTGACCGCTTCTTTGGTGGGCTGAAGCCTAGCTTGCAGAAAGCATTAGCGATCCGTGACTTCGACAGCTATGAGGAAATTGTCCGATGTGCCCTCAAGGTTGAAATGGAGATCGGAGAATCACAGGGGTATCATGGGGACAAGAAGCGTAAGGTGGACTTCAATGCTGGTGGTCCGATGGATAAATCCAACGGCGCTAATAAGTTCCAGCACCCCACTTTCCAAAAGTGTGGAAAGAAGCACCCTGGAAATTGCCTTAGGGGGACAAGAAAATGCTTCAAGTGTGGAAGAGAAGGGAACCTAGCTGTTAACTATCAGCAAGAAGGACCCGCGGCTACGACAGAGGAGAGGAACGCTCCGTTCGAACCTCAACGCATTGTTCAATGCTACAAATGCAAAGAACCAGGTCATTTTGCAAATCAGTGCCCTAATCCAAGGGTTATCGGAGGCAACCAGCAACCTCCAAGACAGCAAGGAAGAACTTTTGCCATCACTTCTGCCGAAGTGAACCCCGACAACGAAGTGGTGACAGGTACTCTAGTTATTCTTTCAAGAATAGAGAACGTACTTTTTGATTCAGGTTCTACGCATTCTTTTATATCTCAAAAGTTTAGTAGAACAATCCCTGCACCACCACAAAACATGGAAGTAAAGATGTCGGTGCGTACGGAAAATGGGGAAATCATTGCATCCCATGAGTATAAGTCCTCCCCTGTTATAATATGTGGATTGAATTTCCCGGCGAACCTCGTGATACTCCCTTTGGTGGAATTTGATGCAATTCTTGGCATGGATTGGCTTTCCTTAAATAGAGCCTACATAAATTGTCGGGAGAGGGAAATCACACTCCATATGGAGAATCGACCCCCGATTATTTACAAGTGTCATGAGGAAGATGAATCTCCTTTAGCTCCATCATCTCAAGCATGGATATTACTGCCTTATGAGCATGCATATCTGGCTCAGATGATTGAGTCCAAGGAAGAAACCACCCTTGAAGAAATGCCTATTGTGAGGGAATTCGCTGAAGTATTTCCCGAGGAACTTCCTGGTCTTCCTCCAAGAAGAGATGTTGAGTTCTCAATTTAACTTATACCTGGGGCGCTGCCAATATCCAAGACTCCATATATAATAGATGTTGTTGAGCTTGAAGAGCTGAAGAAACAACTACAGGAGAATCTGGATAAAGGGTTTATACGCCCAAGTGCATCACCATGGGGTGCACCAGTCCTCTTCGTCAAGAAGAAGGATGGGTCAATGCGGATTTGCATTGATTATCGTGAACTTAACAAAATCACGATAAAGAACAAGTATCCTCTCCCAAGAATCGATGAATTGTTTGATCAGCTGCGTGGAGCACAATACTTCTCCAAGGTGGACTTGCGGTCGGGATATTATCAAGTAAGGGTGAAGAAGGAAGATATCCCCAAGACTGCTTTTCGTACAAGGTACGGGCACTATGAATTCATAGTAATGCCTTTCGGACTCACCAATGCTCCAGCAATATTCATGGACTTGATGAATAGAGTCTTTAGAGATTACCTAGACAAATTTGTGGTAGTCTTTATAGATGATATTCTAATATACTCCAAAACCAAGGAGGACCATGATGAGCATTTAAGAACTGTACTGGAGACTTTGCGCAAGGAGAAGCTCTATACCAAGTACATCAAGTGTGAGTTCTGGTTAAAGGAAGTCTCATTCTTGGGCCATATCATCATAAGAAATGGGATATCTGTGGACCCCTCCAAAACAGATGCAATTGAGGGATGTTCGAGGCCAACATCAGTAACTAATATCCGTAGCTTCTTGGGGTTAGCTGGATATTATCGACGATTTGTGAGAAATTTCTCACGATTTTCCAACCCTCTTACCAAGCTAACTCGAAAGGGAGTAAAGTTTTCTTGGAGTGATGAATGCGAAGAAAGCTTCAAGGAGTTGAAAAGAAGGCTTATCACTGCACCCGTGCTCACTTTACCCACAAGTGGGGAGCTTTTTGTGGTATTCAGTGATTCTTCGAAGAAGGGATTAGGATGTGTGCTGATGCATAATGATAAAGTGATATCCTATGCCTCAAGGCAGTTGAAAATCCATGAGCGAAACTATCCAACGCATGATCTGGAGTTGGCGGCGGTGATCTTTGCCTTGAAAATCTGGCGGCATTATCTCTATGGAGAGAAATGTGAGATATATACTGACCACAAGAGTCTTAAATATATATTCACACAGAAAGAGCTTAACATGCGCCAGAGAATATGGATAGAGCTCATCAAGGATTATGAATGTTCAATACATTACCACCCTGGGAAGGAGAACAAGGTGGTGGATGCCCTAAGTAGAAAGGATCCAGCAATTCTATCAATGATGAGAATTGAGAAGGATCCAATCTTCTTAGACTTGATGAAGATGGATGTGGGAATCATAAAGAAGGGAAAATCATCAATCCTTTCACAAATGATTGCTCAACCATCTCTTTTGGAAAGGATAAAGGATGGTCAAAAGGATGATGCAGGAATCCAAGAAAAAGTGGAAGCTATCAAAAAGGTAAAATCCTCAGAGTTTAATGTTAATGAAGAAGGAATTGTGCGGTTTGGGAAAATACTATGTGTTCCATCAAGTTCGGAGCTGAAGAAGGAACTTTTGGATGATGCACATAGTTCAAATTTCTCTATTCACCCAGGGAGCACAAAGATGTATCGAGATCTCCGAGAAAACTTTTGGTGGGATAATATGAAGAAGGAGATCGCTGAATATACATCAAAGTGCCTGGTGTGTCAGCAAGTGAAGGCAGAGAGGCAGAAGTCTAAGGGGATGATGAAAACATTGCCCATACCAGAGTGGAAGTGGGAGAACATCACCATGGACTTCGTCACTGGACTTCCAAGGACATCCAAAGGCAACAATGCAATCTGGGTTGTTGTGGATCGTCTTACAAAGACTGCACACTTCATTGCTATTCGAGATGATTTCTCTTTGGATCAACTGGCACGAATATATATCAGGGAAGTGGTACGGTTGCATGGAGTACCACTATCTATTGTGTCTGACCGAGATCCAAGATTTACCTCTAAGTTTTGGAAGAGTCTTCAACATGCTCTGAATACTGAACTGAACTTCAGTACGGCCTATCATCCTCAAACTGATGGCCAATCCGAGCGGACTATCCAAACACTTGAGGATATGTTGAGAGCGTGCTCAATGGACTTTAAAGGAGGATGGGATCAACATCTTCCTCTAGTTGAATTCTCTTATAATAATAGTTTCCACTCGAGCATCCAAATGGCACCATATGAAGCCCTGTATGGGAAAAGGTGTAGAACACCAGCATGTTGGGATGAGGTCGGTGAACGTAAGCTATTTGGACCAGAAATGGTCGAAGAAATGGTGGAGAAGGTGAAAACCATTCAGCAGCATATCAAGGCAGCCCAAAGTCGACAGAAGAGTTATGCAGATAATCGTCGACGAGAGCTTGAGTTTAAAGTCGGAGAGATGGTGTTTTTACGCATATCTCCGTGGAAGAAGGTCATGAGGTTTGGAAAGAAAGGGAAGTTAAGTCCAAGGTACATCGGCCCCTTCGAGATTCTTGATCGTTTTGGGGCTGTGGCCTATCGACTAGCACTTCCACCTACTATGGCCAAGGTGCATGATGTCTTCCATGTATCCCTCTTAAGGAAGTACATACCAGACCCTTCACATGTACTCTCTTCTGAGGTGGTACAATTAGAAGACGATCTTTCTTATGAGGAGCAACCAGTGAAGATCTTAGATCGTAGAGAAAAAGTTCTACGAAATAAGACAATGCCCCTCGTCAAGGTGTTATGGAGAAACCACAAGTTTGAAGAAGCAACTTGGGAGTCGGAGGATATGATGAAGCTAAGTTACCCACATTTGTTTTAGTGTGGGAAAAGGAAAATTTCAAGGGCGAAATTTCTTAAGGGGGGAATGTTGTAACGACCCAAAGTTTCATTAATGAAAATCCCTCTTGATCCAGTTAAATGTCTCTTTATGAAAAATGTTTTTATAAGATGTCAACTTCTTTAGTTTTACGTTATGATTTGTGACCGTTACTTTTATAGCCGTTGAACAGTGATCATCTGAGTAGTATAAATATAAGGCTTTAACGAACCAATTTTCTACTCAGACAAAGGAAGCGATGGCCTCATCCAGTAGAATTGCCCCTTATGAAGCCCATTTGTCGGATCTCGGAAAAGAGGTGGCGTCTTTGGGCTTTGCCCTTGACCAAGCCCAAGCTGAGCTTCATCAAGTCAAGCTCGAACGTGATCATCTACGGGAAAAATGGAAGTTGATTGAAATTACAACTCGAGCGATGTTATCCGAGCAACCCCAAGAGTCTATCACCATCGCACACCTTACCCTTAGGTCTTATGCGGCTATTTTAAGGGGTTATGTAACAAATAAGTAGCACCATGTTCATGTACATTATTTTTGTATATAATAGTGAATATAATTTCTAGTAATTTTTGATACATTGTAATTAGTTTTTAAAGTACAAATGGTGTTTTTAGTTATTATTTAATTAAGAATTATATTTTATTAAATTAAAGGATTTTTTTGAATTAAATAATATTTTAATAAAATATTATTATTAATATTAAATTAATTTTTTATTAAGTATAAATGATCTTATAATTTTATGAATGCAATTAAAATTTTTATTAAGGTTTGAAAGCCATTTCTGTCAAAACCCGTGATTTTTTTTTATAAATGTCGGTTTTTATTTTAAAAGTGAAAATTCACATATTTATAAAATTATTTAGATAAAATAAATATTATTTTTGGAATCAGGACGTCGAAATTATCCAACGGTGAATTTTTCATATTTTTCTGAGACAGTCAAATTTTTGGGTAAAAATTAAATACCATTTAAATATATAATGTGTTTTATGACATCATAATGACCCAATGGTGATGTAATAAAATACCATAATCCTTATGTTCGGCCAATATGTGTTTTATCATTAAAATAATGAGGTTTTGGGTTTGTTTGACTTACTTTTCAAAGCATTAATGGAGCCCTCAAGACTTATTCAACACTTTGCCTTTTTAAATTAATTTCCATGGGAGTGTGACTCACCTCCACATAAGCAACCCTAATTTTTTAATAAGTTCGGACCTTGGCCTTGTAAAATATTGTTTTCCTCTTTCCTTTTCCAGAAACCATGGGTAAATACCATGGGATGGTTTGTGGTTTGGATTATTTTAATATAAGGGGTCCCAAACCTAAATAATAAAGAATTCTCTCACCTTTCCTATATAAACCCACCCAAGATCCCACTTCCTCCTCAATAAAATCCCTTGGAGTTCGTCCAACCTCTTCCCTACTCTCTCTAGAATCCTCCCAAGGTGCCCCAAGCTCCCAAGAAGCCTCTCACAAGCCTCTCTCTAGCCTTTGGAAGCACACTTCCAAGTAAGGGGTTTTCTTCCTTTCTCATTTTTTGTCAATTTTCTTTAAGTTGTATTGCCCTTTTTATTTCAATTATGAATGTTGGGGTATGGTTTCGAACCTCCCCCATACTACCCTCTTATTGTTTGAATGATGGGAGAACCCTTTCTCTCTCATTAAATGTCTCCCATGTACACCCGTTACCATGCCGAAATTCCAAAAGGAACTTCTCTCTCTTCTTTTACATTCAAGCAATAATTTTGTATCATGAATCTAAATTCCATTTCTATTGTTGGGACATGTATATATATGATCTTCTTACTTTCCATTACATGTAAATATGATGAGTAACCCCTTTCTCTCTCATCAACCTTTTTTATGAATTCTTATGTCACGTTGTTACGCTGCCGAAATCGCACCGATTTTCTAAGCCAATGTCTATGTGTAGTGAATACCATGCCCATTTCTCCATCAAGGGTATTCACCTTTATGCACATTTACATATTGATTATAAAGTTTCATGTATGAATTCCACATTCCTTTATCGTGGAAGAAATGATTATGTTTTATGAATCCATGTTTTATGATCCATGTGGCACACTTATGCATGAAATGAAATGTTTAAGAAGTGTGCGCCCTTTATAGAGCTCCAATGCATTGGGTAAAGTATAGTATCATGATACGTCATGTGAAATGAGTGTTGACTCATTCTAATTCAAGTGCAACGAGGGTTTACTCGTGCTTCAAGTGCAATGAGGGTTTACTCATGCTCCATGTGCAATGAGCCTTGGCTCATGCTAATTCAATGTTAAGTGTTGTTGCCACATTTCCATGTTATGATTATCATGCTTTATCATGCCTTTATGTTCATGTTTCTCTTATGCTCTATTGATGTTCCTATTGCCTAACATGTATTGTAATCCTCATGTTATTCATTGTGTACTCCCTTACTGGGCTTTATAGCTCACCCTTTTCTTATGCATGTCCTCAGGTTATCCCATGCAATGCTAAGTACGAAGGAATGTAGTGGTCATGTAAAGGATGTTTTTAATAAAGATGTTGTATTTCAAGTTTAAAGTTTTTATGTAATGATCCTAATCCCCAAAGACACTAAACCTCTCGATCTTCTTTGTTGTATCAAGTGAAGTTTTATGTAATAAAGCATGATTAAGTTGTAATAAAAATTAGGGTTGTCATATTGGACGAGCTTGAATGCTCAAATTGGTGTGAGGAGGAGAGGGAGGAGGTGCCCTTTTATAAGGGAGGATAGGGGCACCTTAGGAAAATCTCAAAATATTATTTTATATTATGGTCAAATTCGTTTTATAATGGTTCCAAAGGGTCTTATTTAGAATATAAAGTGGGTATGGGTCTAAATCCTCTCATCCAATAGGATTTAGACAAGTTTAGGCTATTATTTTAACCTTATCAATTAGATTTAACTCTAAGTTAAATAATTTAACTTTTACCGTGTCTTTTTGTTTTCTTACATTATATGGTTAATAAACTTACCATAACAAGCCAAACGAACCCCAAGTTGTTTATTATTAATATATCTATCCTTATCTAAGTTATTTGGCCGAACCTTAGATTTTTAGAAATTAAATAACAATTAATAATATAATATTTTCTTTAAAAACTAATTTATGTCAATTTTGACACTATTTGGTACATGATTTTTATGAAATTCATAACAGAATGATAAGTTCGAACCAAGTTACTTATATCAACAATAAAATGTCATATTAACCTAGAAAATTAATGTAAGTCATAAAAGGTCTCAAATTACATTTATTTGGGCGTTTATAACATCAATTATGTCAATATTTCATTAATAAGAAAATTACTACATCATCTTTGTGTCATAATAAATGATAATTATTTAATCCCTAAAAATTCTAAATAAATTCCTATGATGTAGATAATTGTATTAGCGTTCTGGAGACTATTCATGTTCTAAGTTTCATGAAGTGTATCACTAAATTAAAATTATTATACTTATAAGATTTAAGAAAGTGACATGTTGTCACATTCTTTGGTTTTAATAATAATTAAATTATTTTCATGGACAAAAGTCCATAAAATGAATCTAATCCGACTCTTAGGTTATATGGGTCTACTTTTAGCCATCCAATAGGATTTTTCCAAGTGTTAGGGTAATTTTATAATCTTATATTTACCCTTAATTACCCGATTTACCTTTAACTATAGTAAATAAATTTTACCGTAGTTACTATTCACAATGCCCAAAAATAAAAAGTAGCTTATTAACATAATTTGGACCCAATGATTCCAAATATGGAATCCATTTTTCCAAATTCAATACACAAAAGATATAGAAATTAAATTAAAATTAATCTCGTTGTCGAAAGAAAACGGGTTTTTCTTTAAAACATTGCAAAAGATTGAATTGATTTAACCTACGAATTCAAGGTAAAATCAATGCTAATGACCTACATTATATTAAATGGTAAAAATATATTCTATTTATACTTTAAAACAATTCAATATTATAATTTAACCACAAAAGATATTACGATGAAAAAAGTTGTTTTTAATTAAAATATAGCGTGTTTTTACTATTCATTAAAATATGAAAGTTATCGGAAAAATATCAAAAATTTATCTATTGTAAATTTTTATATCCTGATTCAAAAGAAGAATTTTATTTTGTCAAATTTAACTTATAAAAATGTCAAAAACTAGATTTAAAGTGGGTGCACCATAAAAAGGCGGCAAAACTGCATTTTTTGAAAAATACTTATTTTACCCGAAAAAATTATTTTGTTCTTATACCATGTTCTAGAAATGTGTAAGATGAATAATAATTTTATAAAATTAAAAATTTAGTTAACACTATTCATAACAGCTAGTTCATAACAATATTATAATAATATATTGTTGTTTAGTAAAACCCGGTATTGCGTACAACACACGCTATCGAGGAAGGTCGCGATTGTGTGTAATGCAAGCCAAGTCAGGGTTGCGTGTAGTGCACAACTCCTTTGTTGTTGCGTATAACAGAATCCAACCATATTTTATTTATACATTGAATATATATATATATACACACTCAATGTTGCGTAGAATAACTTCTATCAAACGAACTTGAAATTGTGTGTAACAAGAGCCAAGAAAAGTGTTGCGTATACTGCAAGCTAATACAGTGTTGCATATAGCGCAAGATAATATTGGTGTGTCGTAAAATAGAAGATATGAATGAAATTAAAAAGAATGTATCTTATAAAATCTCAGGTTGTTACATTCTACCCCACTTAAAATGAATTTCGCCCTCGAAATTCGTCAGGGTTATAAATCGTTTACTATTCATAAAAACCCACATCGTAAAAAGAAATACCAAAACTGAACTTTAAAAACTAAAGTATGAAATATAACGGTTACCCAAATGAACTCATCACTGGGTTTCCATATAGGAGAAAATATGGACATGGAAGAGAAATCTAACCGTCATGTTCTGATGGAGAGTGGTAGAGAACATGGCTATGAAAAAACCAACAATCACAAAGCTATTGATTTGTGGTGATCTAAGGTACCATCTGATTCATCGGATATAAGGGCAGTAGGATAACATTTTTGGTTTTTCAAGATTATTTCCCTAAAGTTAATGAAATTGGAATTAGAAGAAATACTTTCGTAATTTTGGTATAGTCTCACCGTTTTTCATTATTTGGACAATTTCCACTTCATCTCTTAAAGAAATGAAGTTGAATTTGTCATTCGTGATGTGTTAGCAGATCATGTGATAGAATGATGGGTCATTCCATCTGTCTCAAAAAAAAGGTTATAAAAGTTATCAAAAAAAATACATAAGTCCATCTATCGTGAGATTAATCTTATATAGTTCCTAAAATGGACTTATACTACTTAATATAATAAAACTAGTTTCTACTAAAGAGGGACTTCCTGTAGGCCAGTAGTAGGCGAAAAAGACCAGTCACACTTCGGTTGTGGGTTCGATTCCCACAGACTTGTCCGACGCGATGGGATGTCGCCCGTCCTGCAGGTTGTCCTTTTTCTAAAACTACATTACTATAAAATCCCATTAGTAATATCGAAAAAAGTTCTATCCTTAAACAATACTTAGCATATGTCCAACATAATCCATTCCAATATTTAGGCTTATCTAAAATACTTCGGTCCAAACTCATAGTATAAAGAAAACGATTACTTGAAATGTCATCAACCAAGCATGTGAATACCATCATTTATCCCCCATATATATATATATATTGTTGGTCACATTCCAATCATGTGAATACCTTAATCATGTATTCTCTTGAAAAAATGAATACCCATTTAACCATAGTGAAAACATGAATGCAGTTAAAAGTTAACATTTTCCACATACCAAAATCCTCAAAATTCTATATACTCAAACCATGATATCACTTAGTCCTTATATCAATCATGAGCTCATGAATACAATCAAACATCTCATTATCTTCTTATCCCTTCATTATGCGCATATCATCTACTTTCCAAAATATTTGAATCGCTTTTCATGGTTACCGGTACCATTAAACATATACTTTCAAATACTTTAGGAAAAACAATAGTGTAACAATCCTTAGATGATTCTTTATTCCATAGTACCATACATTATTCTTTATAAACATACAATCATTCCACTAACTTCTTAAACCACTGACTGAGCTTCATCATTTCTTTCATCTCATATTTCATTTGTAGTCTCTTCATCATCATCCACATAAATACTACTCATATGACCATGCTGATTCTCTTCATGAGATTTTCCCTTAGGGCATTGGTTTTCATAATGCCCATACATTCCACATTTAAAACATCTAATCATTGTTGATGTCGTAGAAATACCATTATCCTTTTCCATGGTGTTAACTGAACCTTTTCCTTTGCACTTATTGGCTTTGTGTCCTTCTTTTCCACACCCAAAGCATCTTCCAGATCCTTTGAAACAGTCTCCCCGATGCCTCTTCCCACATGATTTACATGAGGGAAATTGAACTTTCTTTCCTCTATGATCATCATGAAACTCTATCTTTCTCTTATTAGCTGAGTCAGGAAACTTACCAAATTTGAGTTTATTGATCATATTATGAGATTGCTGATTCGGAATAATAATGATGTTTGGACTTCAAAATCCCATTTCATTTGGTTTCTCATGAAGAATATCATTCCATTGTCCTTCATATCCTCCATTATCATGAATCTTCCTGTTTCCAGCCATTTTCTAAAACCCAAAAAGAATAGTGTGAGAGGCAAAAATCATGCTAGGGAAAAAAATAGTAAAGGGGGAGTACCCTCAATATCTAACAACTTAGGTTAAATTCTAATATCGTTACCATAGTTCTAGGACTATATCCTATACGTATACTTATCCTTAGGGACATCCCTAGACATACCTTAGAAATATCTCTAGGGATCTCACTAACATTCTCACATCCTAGTTTCCAAAGGTTGACTAAACCATTCCTCTGATACCAACTGTAGATACCCGAAGCCTGACGTACATGGACATTACATTACTTTTGTGGAATAATTAGTACATAACAAAAACACACACACAAGGACCGTAATAGTTTAGTGTCTTTGAAAACTCAGAATATAATCTTCTAATCGTGGTGAAAGATCTTCAATATCTCCCATAAAGATCTCTTTTTTTTTAAAACCTAATTCCTTTCTTTATTTCCTAGAAAAAAAACATAAAAGGGTGAGCTCAAATTCTCAGTAAGGGTAAACAAAATAAATATCAATCACGTTATATTCATAAGAACATATCTTTTGGAAATCTTAACCTGCAAAAGAGATCATAATTTCATAACATGGGATAAATCATAGTAGTGAAATGTAATCCCAATAATCAGAAATTAAAACATGAAACTTTTTGGCATACACACATAATCATAGAGAATCATTTCTTATTAGTCAAGACTCATTGACAATACTATCTTAGTGGACAAAGTCTCTTTCTGAACCGAGTTCACTCCTCGTTTCAGTCCTGTTTCACTGAACCGGTATAATCTACCGTTCCAGCCATGTCTATCTCATGAGATATAAAATATTTACCAAATTAATTGGAGGGAGATATAGTTCCCACCCATCTCATAATTATACCATTCTTATGTGTGCCACAGAATCATAAATCATACATCATTGCATAACTCATGTAATAAAAATGGGATTCTTAAACAACATGACATCATAAAACAATTCATATAAGATAAAAGAATTCATAAAAATAATTCCATCACAACATAATCAAATAAATGTAATAATAGGTATGGAAACATAACCCTTTATTATCTTAGATGGAAAATAATTTTGATAAAACACTTGAACTCCATTCTTGAGGAAAATATCCTTTCTTCTTCAAAAACACTTCTCCTTTCATAACATGTCATACAATTCTAAACTAAAAGAAGTAGATTAAAAATAAACTTGAAAACTTGTAAAGGAATATTCTTGGAAATAATGTTTTAAAAATCCATTCATGTCGTATAAGTTAAAAAAACATTCTTCTCAAACTTTTGTCAGAAAAGTCAAAAAGTACCTCGTATGAAAAACGACAAAAGATTCCTTTCATATCTTTTACTAAAAACTCACCGAAGGAAAAAAATTGGATTTAAACAATTATAGGTGGATGGAAATAATATGACATATTGAGGAAACATGGATGTGGATGATAAAATACACCCCAGTAAATACCAAAGTATAAACAATCTCAGATAAAAATGAGATTGTGATATTTTCCCTTACCTTATGTCCGATATGCTTTGTACGTATCCGAACCTCCTGTATAATGATTTAAATAATGTCATTAACTTATTACATAATCATATTCATTGTTATGATATCATATATGGTTCACTTATGACTTTATATTACCCGTTCTTTTGTAAATTCCATGTTAAAGAAGCGTTTTGGGTAAAATCGTTTCATTTATCGTAGGTGTTTGGACTTGTTGTTCTTGACATTATTATTACTTATATCATGATTTACTTACTTCTAGAATATAAAATATGATTTATATATCATATATATTCAGTATATATATATATATATAATAGATAGATAAATGAAATGAAACACACCATTCATGGAGACGGTAGTCCGTACTTACGCATGAACGCTGTTTTCCTTTCCTTATTGTCTTGAATGGAAGTAAGTAGATGAAATATATATATACATAAATCCAGTAGATTTACCATGTCATATATTTCATTATTATTCATTATATATACTTTATAATCATTCTGTAATGGTTAACATGGATAATGAATCTCATCGCGTCGTGGAGACGGTAGTCCGTACGTACGCACGAGCGATGATATCATTCCCATGGTCGTGGAATTGTGTTGAAGTGTATGTATACTATTTCAGTATCAATATCACTTTATAATAATCATATATAGTTACTCATTACACCATTATACCCATCCAATTAAGGTGGTGGTGGAAAATAGATTACACCACGGCGTGGAGACGGTATTCCGTACGTACGCACGCGCGGTGATTCCCTTTTTCCGTAGGATGGATAGAAGGTTAATTAGAGTTGTTTCATATTTATAATAACATATCAGTATATAAGAAATACTGATGTTATTACTTTATCATGAAACAACTAAATAAGAAGAAGTTGAAGAAGAAAGAAATTGAAAAAGATCGGTAATGGATATTACCTCTTTTTGACGCGCCTTCACTTAACCTCTACTTAAAGAACTAAGGATGGTCTTTTAAGAATACCAGGACCTATAGGATGATACTATGGAAGTGTAGAAGAGATTTTGGTAGGGGTTGGCCGAGATTTAATGCTCAAATTGGTGTGAGGAGGAGAGGGAGGAGGTGCCCTTTTATAAGGGAGGAGAGGGGCACCTTAGGAAAATCTCAAAATATTATTTTATATTAAGGTCAAATTCGGTTTATAATGGTTCCAAAGGGTCTTATTTCGAAGATAAAGTGGGGATGGGTCGAAATACTCTCATCCAATAGGATTTAGACAAGTTTAGGTTATTATTTTAACCTTATCAATTAGATTTAACTCTAAGTTAAATAATTTAACTTTTACCGTGTCTTTTTGTTTTCTTACACTATATGGTTAATAAACTTACCATAACAAGCCAAACGAACCCCAAGTTGTTTATTATTAATATATATATCCTTATCTAAGTTATTTTGACGAATCTTAGATTTTTAGGAATTAAATAACAATTAATAATATAATATTTGTTTTAAAAACTAATTTATGTCAATTTTGACACTATTTGGTAGATGATTTTTATGAAATTCATAAAAGATTGATAAGTTCGAAAAAAGTTACTTATATCAACAATAACATGTCATATTAACCTATAAAATTAATGTAAGTCATAAAAAGTCTCAAATTACATTTATTTGGGCATTTATAACATCAATTATGTCAATATTTCATTAATAATACAATTACTACATCATCTTTGTGTCATAATAAATGATAATTATTTAATCCCTAAAAATTATAAATAAATTCCTATGATGTAGATACTTGTATTAGATTTATGGAGACTATTTATTTTCGAAGTTTCATGAAGTTTATAACTAAATTAAAATTATTATACTTATAAGATTTAAGAAAGTGACATGTTGTCACATTCTTTGGTTTTAATAATAATTAAATTATTTTCATGGAAAAAAGTCCATAAAATGAATCTAATCCTACCCTTAGGTTATATGGGTCTAATTTTAGCCATCCAATAGGATTTTTCCAAGTGTTAGGGTAATTTTATAATCTTATATTTACCCTTAATTACCCGATTTACCTTTAACTATAGTAAATAAAATTTACCGTAGTTACTATTCACAATGCACAAAAATAAAAGGTAGATTATTAACATAATTTGGACCCACTAATTCCAAATATGGAATCCATTTTTCCAAATTCAATACACAAAAGATGCAGAAATTAAATTAAAATTAATCTCGTTGTCGAAAGAAAACGGGTTTTTCTTTAAAACATTGCAAAAGATTGAATTGATTTAACCTACGAATTCAAGGTAAAATCAATGCTAATGACATACATTATATTAAATAGTAAAAATATATTATATTTATACTTTAAAACCATTCAATATTATAATTTAACCACATAAGATATTACGATGAAAAAATTTGTTTTTAATTAAAATATAGCGTGTTTTTACTATTCATTAAAATATGAAAGTTATCGGAAAAATATCAAAAATTTATCTAATGTAAATTTTTATATCCTGATTCAAAATAAGAATTTTATTTTGTCAAATTGAACTTATAAACATGTAAAAAACTATATTTAAAGTGGGTGCGCCATCAAAAGGCGGCAAAACTGCATTTTTTGAAAAATACTTATTTTACCCGAAAAATTTATTTTGTTCTTATACCATGTTCTAGAAATGTGTAAGATGAATAATAAAGTTATAAAATTTAAAATTTAGTTAACACTATTCATAACGGCTAGTTCATAACAATATTATAATAATATATTGTTGTTTAGTAAAACCCGGTATTGCGTACAACACACGCTATTGAGAAAGGTAGCGATTGCGTGTAATGCAAGCCAAGTCAGGGTTGCGTGTAGTGCACAACTCCTTTGTTGTTGCGTATAATAGAATCCAACCATATTTTATTTATACATTGAATATATATATATATATACACTCAATGTTGCGTAGAATAACTTCTATAAAACGAACTTGAAATTGTGTGTAACAAGAGCCAAGAAAAGTCTTGCGTATACTGCAAGCTAATACAGTGTTGCGTATAGCGCAAGATAATCTTAGTGTGTCGTACAATAGAAGATATGAATGAAATTAAAAATAATGTATCTTATAAAATCTCGGGTTGTTACAAGAAGGATATGAGAATATCATTGTTCTATTTATTTTTTATTTTCAACTGAAAATATTTGAAAATGAATATTTATGATTGTTTCATCCTGATTCATGACGCACCAAGTATATTTATAGGGCTAGATGGTCCCATTGGGGTTGGAAATCGTATCCTTTTTATGTTATTAAGGAGGTACCACGTTTTCATGATCTCGAAGGGTGATTACAAAGGGGGTTATACATTCGTGCAATCGGCCTATGTTGGGTATGATGTCCTCAAATGGTATCTAGTGGGTTTATTCCTGGATCCATAAATTCCCAACAACCCTAATATCCATGATTCATGGACCTTCTTTCTAAAGTTAGATGGTCGTTGGATGAATATTTGGCCAACGATGCTTTTGGACTCCATTGGTTGAGAGGATGGGAGATCAGGCTCATCACACTCTTTTGGGGTGAATTATTGACTACTCTAGGACTCTCTTATATATTTAAACAATTTTCATATGTTCATTAATACTTGGTATTTTCTTGAAGAATGTGTCCATAGATTACCACTGGGTTGAAAGATTAATCATGGATACACATGGATTAGGAATTACTGAGACAACGCTAGTTTAAGACCTATGATGAAGCACTCTGAAGTTTATCGTCATCTAGGGGGGATGTAAGTTACTTCGATATCGAGATCGAACCCATGATATGGGTTTCCTATGTATCCTCTTGATAAGAATTAGAAACCACATAGTTCGGTGTCACTTAATTGGACACATCACCTTTTAAGGTCGTGTGACAAGGACCTATTCATGCAATTTAACATCATACAACAAGGACGTCTAGGAGAAAGGAGCATACTGAAGATCCAATGTGGGGCTTAAGCTATGGCGGCCTAGGATTCCCAAGAAAGATATGGTCTTCTGGATGAATATGACCATATTGGGATTATGTCTTAGAGAATTCTAGGGTGCTTTGGGAATTAGATTCGGACCTTAGGGAGGCTTCCTACGTATCATGGTTGACTAGAAATCAAATCCCTCGAAGTTTGGTTAGAGTTGTGATTTGATCGGGCCTTATGTGTGTGATCTTCCCGTTTGAAGGGGACATGATCTCTCATTTCACGGATTAGATGATATGGTGTTTGGGTCTGGACAATGGCTTCATACGTATACCAGTTGTGTGGGGAATCAAAGTTATCATAGTTCAGTATGGGTTGTTCCAATGTCGTATTATCACAGTCCTCTAAGCCCACGTGAGACATTCTCAGTGTGATAAACAAGAGGATGTTAAAGATTCAACAAAGAAAAACTTTCTCTTTTCTACTGGTGGAAAAGAAGGAGCCCATGGCGGAAGATGTTGGGGCGACAGTGAACGAGGGCATGGAGCAATGAACCCTTTATTGTGAAATCAAAGTGACGGTAATTAGGTCTGTCTTGAAAGGTTAGGGGAATACTCCAGGAGAGACACCCAAGAATGTGTTCTGGGAAAGGGGAGGAATGTTGATTCTCATCAAAAGGAAAAGTAAGTGTGATTCCTTTGACAGATCGTTGTCCCTTATCGAATAGAAAATCAAGTGATCTCCCTTAATCCCTAGAAGGGGTAGGTATATCTTAGTATCCCAAGGTAGAACCCTGGGTTACCATGGTAATGTAGACTCAGAAGGGTGCGCTGATATGCCCGATGGTCTATTCATATGGGTCTGGTGGATTTGGAAGAGGCTTTGTCCTGATGCCATTGGACTGGTTCGTGAAGGGGATTGGGAGGATGGGAAGGAGATAGAAGGTTTTGAACAGTATTGAAGGGTGGAAAGCCTGAAGGTACCCTACTAAACATACCATTTGTTCATACGGTGTGGGGTACCTTCTGTATAGCATTTTTCTATGAGGGTGGAAGGGTCGTCCGTGTACTAGAGTGGTACGTAGAGATAGATATTATCCACATAATGGGGTGGTACATGGCCTTGGTCTTCGTTCGCATACCATGGTGGTATTCGGCACTGGAGTCCCTCCATGCGACGAAATGCTATGCTGGGTAGGGTTTCGTCCGCTTAGGGTTACACTATGTGGTACGCCAGATTGAAGAAGGGGCGTTAATCTCACAATTCGTGGGAAGTTCATCCACAAAGGGAGTATTGTTTGTGGTTCTCCCTTTAGTTTTTAGGTTTACCCATGTTATTATGCTTTCTTATTTTTATGGTTCATGGTGTGTTTATACCTGCTAGAAACTGTTCATGGTTCCATAATTCACCAAATTTTCACCTTTGAAGCCTTCCATCTATAGAATCCCAGTTCTCCCAAAAATCTTACCCTTTTAATGGCTCTCCTTGGGATCCTTTTATAGAGTTCTAAAGAGGTCATATATATGGGAACACAACACCTTTTGTGGAAGCCCATGGAGGGATCATCTGACCCGTGGATGACTCAGTCAACCGATATTTTCGGTGTTACGATTCGCGGAGGTAGAAATCACCACCTCACTTTCACAAACGATATAGTTTGTGGGGTTTTGTCAGCCTTGTCACATCTACAAACTGCTCAGTTTGTGGGGATGGTATGCAGGGGGTACCTCTCCGTCATGTTTTCGCCAATGATGTGGTTTTCATGTGGAATTTCTCAACCTCTATTCTGCCAGTGACATGGTTCGTGGTTGACCGACACCTTTCCTCATTCCTTCCATGAACAAACTGGTTCACTAGAAAACACTTCACGGACCAACATTTCATGGACCACCTATGTACCACTTAGTTCACGGTCTGTGACTTCCACATGCCTTCCTAGAAACCAATATGAGGACTATTTTGGGTCCTTTTCCAAACTATATTCCTTCATTATTTTCCTCTAATTCTTATCCCCACATGAATCCCTTTCCTTTATCAATTTTACAGAAGTATGTTCTTTCCCTTTATAGATTTTTTGGGACCCTAAAAATACCCCCCATCGGAATGGGGTCCAGTCGTATTGAAGAGGTGGCTATTCCAGTGTAAAAAATGGTCCCGAACTGAACTGGTTTGTATTATCAAGGTGGAGTCGTTGGGGACCATGCCTATATATATGGGTCCCAGGTCATTTTTCTTTTACCTAGTTTCTCAGCAAAAAGTACTCCACAAATCACTCTCGACTTTCCTTACTTCTTAATACCAAATTCTTCGAGAAATTTAGTTTCTGGGAACCATGATTTTATTTTTTCGAACTACTTACTCTTCACAATTGCCTCAGCCGTGAATCATCATTTGGATTAGCGAACCGAATTATGTAATTTTAAAATATAATTCTAAAATTCCATGTAGTAAGATGCTATATGGATTCCCTGTCCCACAGAATTAACTTCAAATTTAGAAAACTAAACTTTAAATTTTCAAATCAGATTTTAAATCTCTAAATTTTGAACATCCGCATAGCGGGGCTTGGTACGTAGCTTCCCCATTTCGAAAACCAATTGACCCACTAGACAATGCATTGCGTGACATCTTCTTGTAGGCCATTCTGTATATTGATGGTTTGTGGGCTATGCATTCTGCATACTATTGGTTCCTGGATAATGTATTCTGTGTACTGTTCTCGGGTTTTAGTATGCAGAGCCTTGCACAGGGAGTACTTCTTTGGTCCTTTAGAATTTTTTAGCCTTTTTCCTAATTATTTTAATTTTAATGACCCTTTTGAATGGCCTCTTTGTTACAGGAAGAAATGGATCTTCCTTTTAACTCAATGGAAGCAATCAGGAGGAGGGTAGACAAAGTTGAGAATGTTGAATAGAACCTTCATAATTTTTTTTTCAAAGGGGTATCCTCCAAGATCTACTTTAGTTGGTGCTAATAGCCTATCCACTATCCAATCAGATACCACTTTATAATTTTGGGCTTCAAGATGAAGATCCTTTTATAAGGATTGATCGTGGTAATCATATTTCACATTCTAGAACATCATGTGGGCATAATAGTGAAAACATCTCTTTTTCCAGAGAAATCGTTACTACTTTGAGTTGGGAGGGTGATTTTATACTGAGTGTCTCTATGTGGACTCAGAGAGGCCAACGCCCTTGCAGTATATCCTTGGATTCCATTTTCCACAGTTATCTATCCATCCTTAACCTGTCATGAGATAATCCTAATAGAGGATGGAGCTCCAAATGATACCTCTGACCGGGAGGGTGTTTTCCTAATGAGTGGGCTTGGTCATTCTAGGTTCATCATAAATTTTTGGAAGACTCCACACCACTAAAATTTGATGATCTATATCAAGTGTTGTGGGTCTCCCAATTCGCCATCTTTTCATCGGGCAATATAATTCCTGAGATTCTCAGTCGTTCACGTCTGGGTACCAATACCTTTCACCTCTCCCATGGTAAGGTGGGGATCAGCCTATGGGAAATCTACCAGATATGGGGACTTCCTATCCTTGGAAACATGTATGACTAATTTTTACTGGTGGCCAAAACTTGGAGGAATGTTGAGAAAGTATCCCCTTTGGCGGGAGAATTACTGTTCATGGAAGAGAGGCTACTTGGTCAGACCCTTCATGCCCGCTTAATTATATCATTTGAGAACTAGACATGGCTATTGCTATAGGTGAACGGGACGAGGCTGAGAGTTTGTCATAGCTGAACCCATCTGATCCAGCAGTCATGAATAATTCATGGTTCTTACTACACTACCATTGAGGTGGGTCAATACACCACTTGGGGTTATAAAACCCACCAAGATGTGTCTCCAGAGCTCTGGTGGGAAGATTTCTTGTCTATGTTCCTAAGTGGGTGACTCTTTCCCTCTCAGGATTTTTATAACTGTGTTAGGGCCTACACTTTGATGATAGAAGTGGAATTGGTGAAGGGTCATCCCATTAACTAGGTCTTTCCTACTCTTTCTAAGATCTAAAAATTGTTAGGGAAAATACTAGAAGGGAAACCCCCACATCGTCTTAGCGGGTTATTTCAATTTTTATATGGATGGATGGAAGAGAATTTCCCCTACTATGAGTACTGGAATGCTTCCATAGTTCCTCATTTTAATGTCCTCCAAACCTTTCTTAACATTTTCGTCGTTCGGGAGAAATCTTTGAGCGTGGAAGGCATGATTGAATTGCTAAGCGATGTCTCCCACTTCTATTTTGTGCCTTACACAACACCTCATGGGCCAGTGATAAATACTGGTAGAGGTTTCCCCAAAGAACATTCTTACATCATTGAACTTCGAGATTGAGTGTTGACCTCACACATAGACAGTGTGACCATTTGTGAGCCTTACGTTCTATATAGGTTCGTTAGTCAGTTTAAATGCCTTCATTAGATCACATTTCTCCCTGCCACTCTGGTGAAGTGGGAATCTCACCCTGTAATCCTTCTCCAATTATGGTTGTCCATAACACGATAGGATGCTAATGTGGAATTCCTTATTCCTCTATCAGTAACATCAACCTACCTATCATTAGATTATGCCCATATGTGGGTGGCTTTCTATATTGACGGGGTATTGGCAAGGCTAGTTCAGTGGGTTTAGAGACTGTTGGATGTTTCAAATCCAATCCCAATCATGCTAGTTATTCCATCTATTCCCCTTCCTATGGTGAGAAGGCATTCTACCCACCATCATATGCATTTGGAAGGGTTTACACCCACATAACCCATTTCTGTAGAGAGTGATTCAAGTCCCAAATATTTGTCTATTGTGGTCCATGGTCAGGCTGAAGCTGGTCTGAGTAGGACATCACCCAATGTTCCTAAAGTCACTTATATCCCCCCTCATTTAGTCTTGGAGGCCAAAACATCTATTGGGAGGGAGATTACCCCTTATTAGGTGACTCAAATTAGATTTATTTAATCCACTGCAATGATTCTTCCTCATTGTGTACCTACCATGGTGAAGGAGGACCACGATTTTGATGCTATTAGGAGGCATCGAGATGTGAAAAATCGGGCATGGCGTCAAATTCATACTCTTACCACATAAACTCCCCTAACAAATTTCTCCAATGAGGAAGATAACTTTCAATAAATATTTTTTGAACTAGGTTCGGGTGACTTTGATTATAGATGCCTATGTCTCTCGTATTGTTATAGCTTGAGAGAATCTTTCCGCTTGAGAATGTGACCTTGCTCGGTTCAATGCTTCTCACCACCAAGCCCAGACTTTCTGAGGTATTACTGACGAGTTGCATCATCTGGAAGCTAAGGAGGATAGTGCTCATGACCAGGTGATTGCCCAAATGGAGTATCTGTGCAAGTGCGAGGCTTACATAACCAAATTAAAAGTGAAACTAGTCTCATCAAATGTTAATTATGAGGCCATTCAACATAAAGGGTGATACCTCCAGACTTTTATGAAGCAAGTAGGTGTGATGGTTGAAGATAAAGATAAGGAGATGGCTGCTTTAGAATAGGCCCTTGATGACCCTCATTAGGAAGTTATCAGCCTATTAGAAAGAGCAAGTCAGGCCTCGTTGTGATCTATCGGGCTACCCTGCATCACCTTTGTTTTGACATTGAGGAGAGGCTCTAGATTGTAGAGCCCCCCCCCCCATTCTCACTTCCCATTCTTGTAAAATATAAACATTTTTATTTCTATTATTCCTATTTTACTCCTTCCTACAATATAAGTATTTAGGATCAAATTAATTTTAAACAATTATATCAACTAGATATCAATTTGAATTATAACCTAGGATTAAGGAATAATTAGGCTATACTCTAATTTTTTCTTGAATTGAGGGGATCAACGAGCGTAGTTTGAATTTTTCTGGGGTTATATGGAGAACCCAAAAAGCTTCATTCTTTTTCCATTATCACCCTAATTTTTTCCTAAACCTGCGGTGCAGACTTAGAGAGTAAAACTCAACTTTTTCTTAGGATGCCCTCTTCAAGTTTTTTACCTAACAAGCTTCTTGTATTTTGATGCTTTTCGATCGCTCGATGTTTTTCCTAAACCGTATATAGCATAGATTTTGTGAGCTGGTACTCGACTTTTGTCCAGGGTTCCCTTTGTGGGTTTTCATCCTGGTGAGTGTTGCATCTTTTTCATTATAAGTTTAGAGTCTTTCCATTTGAACTATCATTACTGATGTTTTAGGTTGAATAATTTTGACCATAACTTGTGGGGAGATGGCCCCATTTCAGGATTCACTAACTAAGGATGCCCTAGAAACATTCAGACATGGATAAGGTATTTTCTTTACCCTGACTTGTGATTTCTGGATATGAAACATGATATGGGGAATGGAAGCCATGGTACATACCGAGATAAGAAAATCCTATCATGAGGACAAATTTTTCTTTGGTTGAGATGGAATTTTTGTGGGAAATGTATGTAGAGCCGCATGGGAATGATGTGCATAGTCAAACATAGACGTCCGTAGAACACTGGCCTTCCATTTCTGATGGACAAGAAATTTTTATGCAACCTTGGATTTATTTTTCTATTAAGGACAACAATGGGTTCCCCTTTGAAGGAATGAAAATTGGAAGTAATAAGGTCATTTGTATCGACTTTTGATGGAGAACCACTCCCATACTAATTTGGTTTGTTTAAAGGAGGGTTGAAGTATGGTTCAATTTTACATCGTACAACCAAGAAATTTGGGACTAGTTTTGGGAAATCATCCTACTATGGCTACAGGAGGGTTAATGATTCTTTTCTTCCACAATAGTTTGGAAAAAAATGTACTTAACCTTTAAGCATTGAGAGGGGGAAGTATGTAAATTGTAATCCGAGGGGTTTTTAAATCCAAGGGCTGAGGTGGGACATAAATGTTGTAAGGTAATATGTAGGTATGAAGAGTCACTCATGAGGATAGGTTTACCTTTGGTTGATAGTCCATTTTTGTGGGAAACATATGAAGAGCCTCTAGGTCATAATGTGCATAGTCAATCAAAGGTTCCCATAGGACACCAACCTTCTACTTCTGATGGCCATGGAGGATTATATAGGTTCAGACCTTTTTGGACACAGAGTATAGCTTGTGAAAAGGGGTATGCCTTAATATGAAGAAGGATCATTTCAAGTTGAAGTTTATTGGAAATTCCAAGAATTGGTGAAGGCATCTCTATCCCATCTATGAGATTTGTTTCATTACGCAGGTCTGACCATTTCACAAATAGGGATGGGATGTTTTTTGTATCACAGATAGATCTGATTATGAGATTCGAATGTCACTATGTATCCTATGATGAAAGGAGTCAATATGTACATAGTTATTTTAAGGTTTACCTATATGTGGATCTAATTCGTGTATATGGATGATCATTTCTATTTTGTACATGGATTCACCAATGAGGTGAGAGTGTATGTCGAACATCCTTGTGTAGATTGATTTCTTGTGTAGGGTCCTGAGGGGAAATACTCTTGGACATGACCTGAACTAAAGTTGAATATCAGGTATCAGTATCATGTGGTTTAAACATCATTCAATAGGTACATCTATGTAGAATCCCTGGGTAACTGAAGAGTAATTGAGTTGGGTTGTTCTGACATGTCCATGATGTGGGTAGGAAAGAAATTATAAACCATGGTTTTGAGGGTTCATGGATTATGAGGAATGACATAGGGATTAGAATCCATTAGGTATATGAACATAGGAAAATCATCTCCAAGGGAAAAAATTTCTTTGGTTGATGGGATATTTTTGTGGGCAACATATAAAAATTGTCTAGGGTATAATGTGTATATTCAAACAAAGGTGTCTGTAGGACACTGACCTTCCATTCCCGATGGCCATGAAGGTTTATGAAGATCCAAGATTACTCAAAGCACAAAGTCTGGAAAATGGAGAGGGTTTGTTTGGATACATCATAAACACCCAGGCCATGATTATTCACGAAATTGGGAGTCTCTCTATATCGATTTAACCTATATGTGAGGTGGGATATTTTGACTCCCTTGTTGGATCGAGGCCTAGTTTTAAAGATCCAGGCATACCGAGACTAGGTTTTCTACATAGATTTTTGTCTGTGTGTAAGGATTGGGGGTATTTTAGCCATATTTGGGGTGACTTGTATTTTTTTTATGTCATACAGTTAGGACTTTGGGCTATGTAGTTTAATTTCATGCGGTTAGTACTTTGGTCCATGCAGTTTAACATCATGCAGTTAGGACTTTGGGATATGTAGTTTAATGTCATGTGGTGAGGACTTTGGGCCATGATGTTTAATGTTGTGCAGTGAGGACTTTGGTCCATGTAGTTTATCATTATGTAGTGAGGACGTTGGACCATGAATTTTAAAATCATGTGGTTAGTAATTTTGTCCACGCATTTTAGCGTCATGCGGTTAGGACTTTGGGCCATGTAGTTTAACATCATGCGGTGAGGACTTTGGGCCATGAAGTTTAATGTCATGCAGTGAGGACTTTGGGCCATGAAGTTTAACATCATGTAGTGAGGACGTTAGGCCATGAATTTTAACATCATGTGGTTAGGATTTTGGTCCATGCATTTTAACATCATGATTTGAGGAAGTATTCCATACAGTTTAATGTCATGTAGAAAGGACATTGACATCATGATTTAATCATCATGTTACAGGGATAAAACATCAAAGGGATCATGTGAAAATATGAGATAATTAGTCCAGGGTGTTCCTGGTATACTCAAAACATGAGCAGGGGAAGAAGTTGTAAACCATGATTGTGGGGGGGCCTCGAGTTAGGATGAATGACTTGGGGATTAGAATCCATTAGGCATACGATAATAGGAAAAGCCTCTCTTAGGGATGAATTTTCCTTTTGTTTACTGTCCATTTTTGTGAGAAATATATGAAGAGCCTCTAGGGAATAATGTTCATAATCAAACAAATGCGTCCACATGACAATTACTTTCGATTCAAAATATCCCTAGATGATTATGGTGACTCGATATTTCCCAAGGTATGGAGTTTGATGGATGAAAAGAGGATTTTTGGGTTTGTGAAGAATTTCCAAGAAATGATTAGTTTTGTGGTAAGAGATCCTTTATATAGATATGATTCATATTTAAGGGGAAGCATGGTCTCTTGACACTTTCTGAATGTAATAACCTAGATTTGAAATCCTCTGCATCTATTTTCATTTCACATGTGGGGAATTAGGGGATCTTTTCCCTTTTGGTTTATTCTACGTGTCTAGACCTAGGATTCCAGGATCAAGTGTCACTGCGTATCTCATTATATTGAAAAAAGGCCATATGTAGTTTTTTATATACCAAATAGTTTAATGTCATGTGGTTAGGAATTCTTTGGCCATGCAGTTTAACGTCCTGCCATAGGGACTTCTTTGGCCATGCAGTTTAACATCATACGGTAAGGACTTCTTTGGATTCCCCTATGAAATTATATCTTATATGTAGAGGGGGTATTTTTTTCATGATGTTTGAACCTGAGAAGGCCCAGTTGTCACTACATGTCCCATTAGTGGGTGAGAATAAATCCACACAAAGTTCTAGTATCCTGTGTATTTTAATATCATACAGCAGGGATGCAAGTAAAACAACTTGAAAAGTATAAGGTGGGTGAAGTGTCGGGCTTGAACCTCGTGGAGTTTCCTATATATCCCAGTTAATTGGGAATAAAATTCCATGTAGTTCTTGAAGGAAATTCCCTTCATATGTCTTATTTATATGCAGGAAGGAGGGAATTTTTTTTAAGTAGTGTCTGGACTAGGATAAAGAACCCATGCGTCACTACATATCCTATGAGAGTATGAATCAATCCATACGCAGTTCTAGAGTGTGGAATGGTAGGTAATTGATTCCTGCAACAATTTCCCCTCGAGTGAGAACATCGTTGGGGACGTATAGTTTAATGTCGTGTGGTAAGGATGAATGTTCTCCCCACACAAGCCTGGATTGTATGCAGGGAGAGGGGAATTATTGATTTTGATTGGTGGATGGACTTTGATGTAAAATTAAGGTGTTGCTACCCATCCAGTGAGAGAAGGAATCAAACCATACGTAGTTCTATGGATTCCCTCACCCCCATGTCAGTCTGAACTACGCATAGAGAAGGGGGGAATTTTATACCATTCTTTCAAGATGATGGGAATATTATACTTCTCCATGATTTTTCCATATGGGGGAAATCTTGACCACCATTCCTAATATCACATGAGTTATGCTCTGTGTGATAAATGAGGAATGATGAGAAATTCCCTTATAGTAAACAGGCGATAGAGGATACAACTGAGGTGCTCCATGTCATGTGGTGGCTAGACTAAGACTTAGGGTCAAGGTGTCACTACATGTCCTATTGTTGAATAGGAATCAAGTTGTACATATTTCTTTAGCATGGAATGGTAGATGACTGATATCAGAGACAATATTCCATCGGGTGAGAAAATTTTTGGGGCCATGCATTTTAACATCATGCGGTAAGGATGAAAGTGTGAATAAATTTAATGTCATACATCTAGGATAAATATATCACTATGCAGTTTAATTTCATGCAACTAAGATGACTGTTCTGAGCATTTTAACGTCCTGCAATAGGGACGAATATGTCACTATGCAATTTAATGCCATGCAGCTAAGACCATCGTGATGAGCAGTTTAACATCATGTAGTAGGGATGAATATGTTGTTATATAGTTTAATGTCATGCAGCTAAGATGATTATACTGAGTAGATTAACATCCTATAGTAGGGACAAATATGTCACTAGGTAGTTTAATTTCATGCAACTAAGATGATTGTGTTGTTATTACACAAAGTACTTTTTTAGGAACCTCTCATTGGTGGGAGTTATTGTGAGCTATCCTTCCATTGAAATCAGGGAATACGATCCATTAGAGTATACTTTATTTACATTATATGGTTCTTTCTATTTTGGATCCAAATCTGGAGGATTCTTCCCGAGTATCATTGGGGTTCTGAGGACCAATGCCATATCTCCTTCGAGGAAATATCAAAGGAGAACCTTTTTATTGGAGGCTATTGCAATCCTATTTTGGTTGACTTCAAGATGGTATAGAGTGTGAAATATTTTCTTATCCAACCACTCCAAATCATCAAACCATTTTTGATATTTCTCATCTGCATATAGTTGATCACAAATAGTGAAACGGAGTGATGGAAGTTGAATTTCAATGGGAAAAACCTCCATCATCCCGTATACTAATGAGTACAGGGTTTCTTGAGTAGTGGTGTGGTTTGTGGTCTGGTAATCCCAAAGAGCATGGAGGATCTTGTCCGGACACAATTTATTATCCCTATATACCATCTTTTTGAGTATATTGGATAGGGTCTTGTTGAAAGCCTCTATCTGTCTATTGGCCACTATGTGGTAGCGGGATGAATGGTTGTACTTGATACCATATTCATGGTATAGTTTTTCCAATTCAACATAGAAAAACTTTGTGATTTTGTCGATTAGTATTGTGTGAGGGACACCAAACCCAATGATTATATTGGACTTCACAAAGCTAAGAATGATTTTTTCTCTGACTTCTTTAAGGGGTAAAGTTTCTTCCCATTTGGAAAAGAAGTTGGTTACTGTGAGAATAAACTTAAATTTTCTGGCCATTTTAGGAGGATATGGTCCCCTAACATCCATTACCCATATGGAAAATGACCAGGAGTACTTAGCTGTGTGAAGCAACTATGGGGGTTAATGAATGAAATTGGCATGGACTTGCCAGGAGTGACACTTTTTGGTAAAATTGGCACAATCCTATATCATGGTGGTCCAATAGTATCCAAACGTCCAAATTTGGTGAGAGAGTTTGGATGTTGACTGGTGTTCCCCACAAGTTCCAGCATGCACTTCTTTCATGATGGTGGTGGTCTCTCCTCCATCAACACAACTGAGAAGGACCCCTTCAAGTCCTGGATTATAAAGAACCTTATTATAGTTTTTTTCATCATATAACATGAAATTTAATACTTGTATTTGGGTTTATTCCCTTCCATCCCTATCTAGTGGGATTTCTCCATTTTAAAGATTGATTACTTTGCGATTCATCAAACCGGTGGTATGAACATGTGGCTCAGAGATGGGACTAATCTCATTAATTTCTTTTTTTTTTGGCCTGAACATCTGGTAAAACCATCCAGTGGTGGGAAATACTAATGATTATCTCATTCTGATCCATTTCATCTAGAGTTATGGCTTCATTTGTAAATTCATTGGCTTACACATATTGTTACTCGGGAACATAAGTCAATGTCAGTTCTAACGGGAACTCTGCCATCAATTCTCGGACATGGTTCATCAAAGGAATAAACTCCTCTTTCTTGATAGTATAATCACCATTTACATACTTAATCACTAGTTATGAATCACCTTTTACATTCAAGAGTCTGTTTGGAACTTGGAGTGATAATTCCAGCCTTGTAATGAGGGCTTGGTACCCCACTTCATTGTTCATGCACCATTATGATAGTAGGAAGGAGTAGGGAAAAACTAATTTTTCTGGGGATAAGGGTATGACTCCCAGACCCACGTTGTTGAATTTGGGGTCTTCAATTATTTTTTTATCAAGATTTTTGAGCCACCATCGAAGAGAATTTCCCACATATAGGAGTTCTCTTGAATAGAGATCACTTCATAATCAAGTTTCTCAACATCTGATGGGGCCACTCCTATTGAGGTATGCTCAGCCATGAAATTTTCTAATTCCTAGACTTTGATAGCTTTCTTTGGTACGAACCGTATATCGAACTGTTGCAGTATGGCCAACCACTGTGACAGGAATCCAGTTAACATTGGACGGTTGAGAATGTACTTGAGTGGGTTGCTACATGATACCAAACGGACTTTGTGGTGTGGCAAGTAATGTCTCAGCTTCTAAAAAAATATTAATGCAAGGTAGCTCTTCTTGATATTTTAATAACAAGTCTCAGCATCAATTATGGTTTGGCTGAGATAATAGATACTATTATCACTGCCGACATCATTTTTCTAGGCGATAAGGGCTCTTAGGAATTTCTTCAAGGCGGTTATGTATAGAATTAGTGGTCCTCCTTTAATGGGTGACATTAGCACTGGTGGACTCAAGAGATATTTCTTGAGATTTTAGAATGATTCCTATCAATCATCAGTCCATTGATATTCTACCCCTTTCTTTAGTAACATGGAGAAGGTAAACCATTTTCCTATAAGTTTGGTTATGAAGCACTGAATATAAGCCAAGTTTCCTTGGAGTCCTCTCAACTCAGTGAGGTTGCAAGGTGGCGATATACAAAAGATAACCTTTTTATTTTTTGGGTCGACTTTGATGCCATGGTGGTGTACAATGAAGAAGAGGAATTTCACTGGGGTGACGCTGAAAACACATTTTAGGGGGTTCATTTTCAGACTGTGTTGTCGTAGTTTATTGAATACGATTTCAAGGTCATCCAGATGGTCTGAGAGTTTTTGTGATTTAACCACCAGATTATCTACATAACATTCAACAAACTTTCCTAGTAAGGGTTTAAAAATTCAGTGCATGGAACACTGATATGTGGCACCAACATATTTCAAACCGAAGGGAACTACTTTATAGAAAAACACTCCTTGGAGAGCTCTTATGGTGGTGGATTATTCATATTTTTGGGAAATTATGATCTGGTTATATCCTGAATAGCCATTCATGAATGAGATATCCTCATATCCAGAAGTTTTTTTGATCATAAATTATGTGATCGGGACTGATAAATCATCTTTAAAGCAATGCCAGTTAAGGTCTCTGAAATCAATGTAGATCCTGATATGCCCATTTTTCTTCTTGTTAGGGACAATTTTTCTAGCCATATGGAGTATTAGACCTCCCTAGTGAAGTTATATTTGATAACCTTGTTGGATTCAACCTCTATTTTTGTAGCATTTGTCGGGTGAATCCTTCTAAAGGCTTGGTTGTAACCACAATGGTCTTATGGAAAGCCCAGGTGGTGAGTGGCCACCTCTGGATCAAGACCTATAATTTCTGCATAATTCAAGGAGAAAACATCTTGATTATACTTCAAGAAAGATGTGTATATCTCTTGATCTTTGGGTGGAATGGATGCACTAATTATAGTGGGTCGTGGGTCTTCTTCCATACCCAAGTTTATTTCATTGATTTCCTCAACCGTGGTGGAAACACCTTCTTCAAATATTGTAGGGGTATCCATTAGGTCTTCTTATCCTTCTTATCCTATATCCTCTTCATCTTCCTCTTCATCTTCTGATGGGGAAATAATCCTTGAAATGATTTCTCCATAGTTGAGGGGGGAGTTTCACTTTTGGTTTCTTGACATCTCTTCCACCTCATCCATTGGAAAGTTTTTTTAGGAAATATGCAGTGGAGAGTAAAAGAGTTTCCTCACCTTCCTTGAATGAAGAAACACTTCTTCCTACCTCAATGGATGAGGGGGAAATTTCTTGGAGTTTTAATTTCGGTTCAAGGGTATTTTTATCTAAACCCTCCCCATTATCTCAGGATTCAATGAGTTTTTCAACATCATCAGGCTAGGTAGTCATAACTGAAATCATGAGGAATTCTGAATACATGTTCAAATTTGGATTTTTTATTTCAATCTGATTGATGGGAAGTATGTATTCTTCCCAAATATTCTTTATGGGATCATTAGGAAACATTTCCAAACTATTTTGGGTGAAGACCTAATCAATTTCATTAGCTGAGGGTAGTTTCCCCTTTGATCGTAGAACCCTACATCAATGTAGTGTGACTCGCGGGACTCGAACAGGGCTTTATCGGTATGCAGTATCCCACTCTGTCCATTAATGTTACACTTCAGGAACTGATGGTACGAGGAAAAGATTGCTTCATGCTTATTGGCTAGGTCCTTCCTAGTAGATCATTGAAGGATGTATTATTTTGGATCACCAGAAATTCTAGGTGAGCTACGAGGTCACTGAATCAGGTTTTGAGCTTGATTTAGCCTAATGGATTCTGCTCGCATTTGTTATAGAACAATAGGGTTGTGGTGAATGGTGTCAGATTATACACATTGCATCCCAGCCAATGGAGTGTTTTTAGTGGGAGTAGATTAACCCAATAGCCATTGTCGATGAAGAATTTTTGGATATCAATGCCATTTAACGCGCTAGACATGTCTAAGGGTTTGATGTGTCCTTGCATGATGGAATCTCCATCTTGATTTATGAAGGAGATTATTGCATGACATTCAACAGAATTGATCTCTGTCTAGAAGAATTTAGAAACATCTACTTGAACTTAAAACTCCTAGGGACTTATAAAAGCCTATATGAGAGATTCCCTAAGATCTACTGATTGATTTAGTGCATCAATAATTGAGAGATTAAATGACACTGAAGCTATCTATTTCAAAATTTCATATTTCTGATCTAAAGGTCATCACTTCCCAGAATGGGGATTCTCTTTCACATGAACTTTGGGGGCTTGAGCATTTGATAAATACGGGTAGGCCCTTGGTATCAGAGATGTAGGAGCTTCCATCCTTTGTGAACTAGGTCGGGAAGATCTACTCACATTAGTTATTTTTTCTTCCTCTGATGGGTACTCTATGATTATTGGACCAGGGTGGTTTCCTATGGGGGAAAGGAAATTTTTATTTCCCTATTGGATCCACATGAGGGTCCTCCTATGGTTTTTTGTGACACTAATGGTTTGAGCAGGGTTGCGACCATACGCTTGTTTTCTACCATGGATGCATCTCCCTTGGTATCCCTATATTCTGTGGATTCTTCCTCCAGATCCCCAGTTGGGTGCAGGGAATTATGGCTAATAACTATACTCATCATCTGAGAAAGGATCCATCAAATGGATAACATTGATGGAGCCAAAAATTGGAACCTTTTCTAATGATGTATTTGCCTCATCATATGCTTCTAGCTATGTCATTTGGTGAGGTAGTTCCCATTTCTTTAGATTTTATGGCATGAAATCTGGGAGTGTCAAATCCAACTTTGGACTTGGTGTAATTTCATATTCCTGTAGTTTCTTTTCACCCTTTTGATTAGACTGCTTTTGGGCGGATGTCCTCTGAGGGATTGTGGAGTAGAGGATGGCAGTTGTGTTTCATTAATAGATTTTGGATGCACAATTGGTTGCCTCAATTTTGATTGGAGTATTTCATGAGTTCAGTTGACTATCTTCTTAGTCATCTAATTATCAAACTTTTTATCTTTTTTGTAAACAACTTATTTCTAGTTCCCTTATTCATCTGGATTAGTGGTGGAAACATATGCCACTTATGTTGGTGGTTGTCCTATGTTGACCTATCCGGGATCTATCCTCTTCTACAAGAGATCATTAAATAAAAAACACTCCTGGAAATTGTGTCCCAATATCAAATGGAAGGGAAAATAGTCTTTCTAGTCATCAAGACCAACTTCATCAACCTGATTTGGCATGGGAAGCTGAAGCAAGTTGCAGTTCATGGAAGCTATGAAGTAACTGCAGACCTTGTTTTCCCAAAACGAGTATACTTTATTTTTGTGTTCCTCAAATTGATTTCTTTTGGCCCCCCTCTACTCGTATTGATGGGTCAGAGGTGGTTGCTGATTTCCAGGAGGCCCTTCATGGTTTAGTGGGGCCTTGGAGCTGGAGCTGGTGCAAGGGGTGGCTTAAGCATGAAAGTCACTACTTCAGCTCTTACTACATTTTTTTACAGGGGTTGATGGGGCTTCATAGGAATTGATATTGGTCTATTGTAAGGAATACTCTATCCTTTTATCCATAGCAGAGAAGTCTCAAAACCCACTTGTATACTTCACTTGAATGAGAAGTGTATGCATCTCATCTTAGAGATTATCAATGCACATGGAAAGCATCTCATCTTAGGGGAGTGTCCAGTTCAAGGAATAAGTCAGAACTTTCCATCTGGTGATGAAGTCTAAGACTCTCTCATTCTCTCACTTTTTCAATTCATGAGATCACTAACTGTTGTTTTTGGCAATGTCGAGCTAAACTAGAACAAGAACTAGCACTGGAGATCCTCTCATCCTGTTATTTAGTTTTCTTGCAAACTGGTGTACCACACAAAGGCTGAACCTTGTAGGGTTCACACAAAGAATATGATCTTCAAAACATCTTGTTTCTCATGAGTTCCCATCATGGGATTACAGTAGGAGTAGTAGTTCATTAGATTCTGCTCTGGGTCCCCCTATCCATCAAACACTGTAAATACGGGATTCTCGATATTTGGTGGAGGCGGGAAGTTGCTCACCTAGTTTGGGTAAGGCCTCTGTTCTAGTTGTACTGGAGAATTATATCTTTTAATTACTTCTATTCAAATATTTAATAACTCGATGGTATTCATGAACCCTTGATACATGTCCTGTTGGACCTGAGCATGAGCGGGTGTAGTAGAGGTCATGATTGAATGTGCTGGCACTGCTAGAACTTGAGGTGGATACACAATCGAGGGAATACCTTGTGGGTTTTCCTGAATCTATTATGGTTTCTTCCCTAATGGAGGGAAATCTTGATATCCTATTGGGATTGGGTTCAGATAGACTGATGGTGCTGACATCACCCTGAGTGAGCCTTCCATCCTTACTTTGTTTTTCGGGATGAGCCCGTGAGAAAGAGGGACATTTAATGGAAGTGATTGTTGATGCTCCAACTAAGGAACATATCCAGTAGTACATCTTTATCTTAACATCTCATCATTGAGACACCTTAGTTCTTTCATTTCTTCCACCTATCGAGCAAATCTATCCTCAAGCGTAGGGGAATCATCCTCATGGGGGGGAGGAGGTGGGTCATAGACCTTTCTCTTATTCTTATCCTTGTTGATGATTTTCACGGGAGGTAATAAAGGATTTACTAAGGGGGAACCCAAGTTTAAGAAAACTATTTTGTTTCTGTTGTTCACACCCCCAGGCTCGATGTGGACCATCTTCGGGAGGGAACCCTCTTCTTCAGTTTCCTCAATATTTTCATTATTATCAGTGAGGTTTATGGGGATGATGTCCATGAAATTCACTAATGCATATCACATATGGGGTGGAATACCTGGTGCTGAATGGTAAGATAGATTCTTAAACCCTTCATATATTTTCATTTTCTAATATTTTTATTCATTTACTAATGTTTTTTTATTTCTATAGTTTTTCTGTGGGGTTGATGATTCTAATAGTTTAGATCGCTCCATATTTTCCCATTTTGGATTTTCTATTTTATATTTTTTTCTAGTTGTAATGTTTGGAATTTTAATTGGTTTTCATAGATGACTAATGTATTTATAATTTTTAATGAGAGATGGTTTTATTATTTATAATATAATATAACACACATTTTCTCAAGTAACAAATATCATTTAAAAATTTTGGGTCATTACATTCTTTCCCCCTTTAGAAATTTCATCCTGAAACTTTAACTCATGTTTATGAAAATGAGGGTATTTGTGCTTCATTGTATCCTATGGTTCCCATGTCACATATTCATACTTATGGTTCCTCCATAACACTTTCACAAGTTGGATAGTCTTGTTGCATAGAACCTTTTCCTAACAGTCCAAGATCTCCACCAGCTGCTCCCTATAAGAGAGGTCATGTTCAAATTGTACCACCTCCAGTTTCAGTACATGTGGGGGATCAGGTATATACTTCCTCAATAGAGATATATGGAGTACATCATGAACTTGAGATATATTTGGTAAAAGTTCTAGATGATAATCCACTACTCCTATATGATTTAGGATTTCATATGGATCCAATGTACCTGGGGATAATCTTCCCTTTCTTCCTAAACCACATGAATCTCTTCTATGGTGATATTCAAAGGAAAAATTTAATGCCAACATCAAACTCCAATACCCTTCAATAGTTGTTAAAATTTCTCTTATTCCTACTCTGAGAAACTTTTATATGTTTTTGGGCATGAACCTTTTCTGTCATCTCTTTCACAAGATCAGGCCCAAGAATCTTTCTCTCACCAAATTCATCCCAACAATTAGGAGTTTTACATCACTTCCTATATAGATATTCATAGGGTTCCATTTGAATACTAGGGTGGAAGATATTGTTGTATGATAACTATGTGTTTATCCCATCCACCATTAAATTTCATTTATCATGTTCTCATCATATCCTTGAGTGTTTAAATAGACCATTAACATTGGTCATCAGTTTGGGGGTGATAGATCATACTAAAATTCAATTCTATATTCAAAGCATGTTGACAGCTTCTCTATAATTTAGTTGTGAACATTAGATCATGATCAGAAAAAATTGAAAATGGTGTCCCATGCAGCCTCACCACTTCCTTTAGGTATATCTTGGAATGTTTTTCAATAGAGAAATATTCCAAAATAGAGATAAAATGGAAAGTGTTGGTGATTTGATACCATATAATTCATGTCTCAATATTTCCTTTGGATGTTATTTGAAGACTAGTGAAGAAGTCCATAGTGATATTGTCTCACTTTGATGTTGGTATGGGTAGTGGTTTCAGTACCCCTTTAGGAAGATTTCACTCCACCTTAACTTTATAACATATCAATAAATTTTCATTGTAGTCATTAAAATATATTTTCATATTATTCCACCCATAATGATCATAAAGGTCCATATACATTTTAGTGTTTCCAGTATGTATAGGGAATGTTGAGCTATGAATTTCATCTATTAGATACTTCTTTATATCTTGGATAGATGTAACATGTATCCTTGTATGAAGTTTTAGTACACATTCTTGATCAATATTGAAATCAGGAAACTTCCCATTATTCACATCCTCTATCTTATTTTATGATAAAGGATCTTCTATTTAAGCATTCTTGATATTATATAGTAATGTTGGTTGATAAATCATTTGGGGTAGGATTGATTATTTCCCTTCCCTCATGAGTCCCATGTCCAATATTACTAGGTCCTTAATCAATGGATCTCCTTGAATCCTCATATTTGACATCATAATAGGGTCTTTCCTACTTAATGCATTAGTGAACTTTTTTGATCTTCAAGGGTGATAATGAATTGAAAAGTCATGGCCTTTGAGAAGTTACAACCATCTCCTTTGTCTCATGTTCAATTCCTTTTTGTGTCAATATATATTTCAAACTTTGGTGGTCTATGTATATATCACATTTATCCCCATAAAGATATTGCCTCTTTATTTTTAGAGAAAAAATAATCATTTCTAGATCTAGGTCATGCATAGGATAATTCAGCTCGTGATTATTTAACTATGAAGATGCATAAAAATCACCTTTTAATTTTGTATGAGGACACACCCAATCCCTTTTAGATACGAATATCTATAAATAATGAATCCTTTACTAACAGAGAATAGATTTAACACAGGTTTTATAACCAATCTCTTCTTCAGTTCTTGGAAACTTTCTTCATACTCCTTTATCGAGATAAACTTATCCCCTTTTGATTTAACTAGGTTTGTGGATTATAAATTTGTAAAAAAATCACAAACCTCCTATAATGTCCTGGTAAACTAAGGAAACTATGAATATCAGTTATTATTATAGGGTGAGGCCACTCCTCCACATCCTTTGTCTTGGCAGTACCAACTAAGATTCTTTCATTGGTTACAATTTTCCCCAATAATGAAACTTGTTATAACCAAAATTAACATTTTTTTTAATTTTTCTAAATAGTATATCCTTACTCATAGTTTTCAATATAAACCTTAGATAATCATCATGATCCTCAAAACTATTTGAATATATCAGAATATCATCAATAAAAACTACCAAAATTTTATCAAGGTATTCCTTAACAGCTCTATTCATCAAAACCATAAATATAGTTGGAGAATTAGTCAAGCTGGAGGTCATAACAACAAACTTGTAATTCCTATATCATGATTAGAAGGAAGACTTTGGAATATTATATTGCTTTACCCTAAATTAATGATACCCAGATTAATGATCAATCTTAGAGAATAATTGAGCCCCACAAAGATGGTTAAATAAATCATCAATCCTTGGGAGAGGGTACTTTTTCTTCATTGTGATCTCGTTAAGTTCTATATAATCAATTCATAGACACATTAATTTATCATTATTATTCAAAAAGAAAAGGTTCTCCCCAAGGAGACACACTTGTCAGATAAGTCCCATCTCCAAAATATCTGGAATTTGTTTCTTTAATTCCTCTAGCTCAACATTTTCAATTATATATGGGGTCTTCGATATCGAATTAGATAAATGTATGAGTTCAATGGATAACTCTACCTATCTTTTTAGGGGAAGTACATGTAACTACTCATGAAATACATCAATATATCCCTGAATTATGGTGACATTTTCTATCTTTATTCTTTCATTTCCTTCTACCTATTCATTGATCATCTCAATAAAGAAGGATAATGGAGGTGCTTCTATAAAAATATTAGGTCGGGATATCTCTCCTTTGAAAAATATTGTATGTTTTCCATTCAGGAATATTGAGATTTCCTTATTTCTACAATTTATCTTAGAATTATAATTTGAGATCCATTACATCCCTATTATAGTGTTGAATTCAGCATATAAATGACTACAAGATTTTCAATGAGATTATGCTCACCAAAGTCAATACTAGAGTTTCTATACACTGATAATGATTGGATAATACCTCCAGGAGTCTTGACTGATAACTATACTAATATATTCTCAATTATTGATTTTATATTATTTTCAAACAAGGATTAAATAATGGAATTCATAGAACAAGAATAAAACAAAGTGCTTTCTAGCTTTGAGAGCACAATGAGTGTACCTACCACCACATCATTTGGCCTCTCTACTTTAGTCATCATGATAAAAAAATCCTAACCTTTCTCCCTTGGACTATACTAAGGATTATGATGATTTCCATCTATTATTTTTTATTTTGACAGTGATTGGAAAAACTTACAAGATGTCCACACTTGAAGCATTGAACGTCAGGTTGGGCCTGCATCATCTTACTCTTTTCGTTAGTGTTGAGAAGTTGAGGCTTCACCTCAACATGAAAGTTCCGAGCTATATGAACATATCTTCCACACTTGTTTCATTTTCCACTCCCAATAAATTAGTTCCTAGAATTATTATTCTCACATTTTTTTCACATGGTAAGTTACACTTTCTTTCCTCATCTTCCATGATCAAAGTTCCTCCCTGAGTTTAGATCCATAGCTCTCTTTTATTCATTAGACCTATGTGACCACTACATTTCTCTAAACTCCAATTCAACCTTCATAGAACTTCTCACTATCTCCTCATATATTTCATAGTCATGATTGTCTAAATTCCTTCGCATATGGGGTCTCAGTACACCGAACAACCTATCAACTTTTTCCTTAGGATTCATAAAAAAGATTGAGGTGTATTGAGAAGGTCTTGTAAAGTTCATCTCATAGCTTCCTATCAATTTATTTTCCTTCTACTTCATCTTGAGGAATTCCTTTCACATTTTTTAACATAAAATGGGGGGGATTATTGAAAATGATTCTCCTAAACTCTTACCACTCCATAGCATTAATATCACTTATTGGATTTGTATTTTTAATCAGTGTACACCACTAGTCATCTTATCCTTCTAAGAGGTGTATTGCCAGGTTGAATTTCTCTTTCGATAAATAGTAGAGTATAGAAAAGATATTTTATATAGAGACAATACATTTACCAGAAATCAATGGTCCAGTAGATCCATTAAAATAAGGTGTTTTTTGACACATGAAGGACTCACCAACAAGTTGTTTCCTTCTCGGTGAATCTGAAGGCTCAACTTGATTCAAGTTATTATTCAAAAACTGAGATAGTTGGTCATCATTATCATGATGTTTTCCATTTCATCTACTATCATAGGTCCATCAGTGCATCATCTATTGCGCTCATCATTTATGTGGTTCCTCCTATTTCCTTACATTTTTTCTAAATTAAGAAAACCTTAGTGAGAAAGGTGTTTTTATGAATCTTATAATTGTAAAGTAATTTTATGTCTTAAAACATCATGTGTAAATATTTTATTATTTAATAAAAATTTCATTTTCTATATATCCTTAAAAATGTTTCATAAAAATCTTGTGATTAACCAAATATATCCCCTAGGAGTGTCAAACTAGGAGTAAAGACCGACCCATTTTCAAGCACCAGTTCCTGATTGAGTCTAGATAAATACCTTATTTTCAGTTGTTACCCATAGATATATATTTTTCAGGTCCACATCCACTTGTTCATATCTAAACATATATTTCTTTTCTGGGAAACCACTTACTTAATACTTCACCGAAATACCAGGATATTTTCCTATATTTAAACTTTTCTATATGGTTCATAATAAGGATTTATATTCCTAATTCCCACAAATAACTAAACCTTACTTTGATACCAACTATGGCATCCCACCTTTTTTATTACACAAAATATTTCATTACATTGAAAAAAATGAAGGATCTTTTAAATTTTAGTTTCTTAGAAAATATGGATATAATACATGAAAACAAAAAACATTCTTATAATACACATTAAAAGGTTATTCATGGGTTAATACTTATTACATTTACTGCATATCATATCCTATGTACATACATAAAATGAAATGGGTGAGCATGAGGCCCAATAAGGGAATAATAAAGGGAAACATTTTACCTGTGAACATGAGGAATATCATTATGGAATGAGAAAAAAGCATGAGTTATATAATAATAAAAACAAAATTAATCACAACATAGAAATGTGGATAAAAAATTTAAATGACACATTCATAACCATATCACTAAGGTTTTTCACTAAGGTTTCATAAATGAAAATTACTAAGGTTATTCACCAAGGTATTGTAAAACATGTCATATCCAGATATTAAATTCTTTACCCAATGAATTGGAGCACTATCAAGGCACACCATTCATATTTTTTAATTAATGTGAGCCACATAGATCATAATAAATCATTTAATTAATAACTTTTAGAGAATAAAGAATCGTTTTCTTATCAAAATCATGGCATACAAAATTGATTAAAGACATGATCATTACATCATTTTTAGCACATAAAATGGTAATATAGGTTTGTTATGTGTAAATACCAAAATAAAATAAATAATTTTTAAATTTAGGTTAATATACCTAGAAAATAAATAGATTTTGGTATTCACAAAAATAAAATAAAAGAGAATTTATTAAGTATAGGAAGAAATTTTAGAATTAAATTTGGTAGTATAATAGGTATAAAATGTGGTTTAAGAGAAGGGTAAAATGAGAGGAGAAAAGGTTATCTGATTGATAAATAATAATTTTGAAGTAAATTTATGATTAAAATTCTAATAAAAGAGAGTAACCATAACATTTATAAGTCATAAAAAAAATTGGTTCTTGAATTGAAGATAAAGAAAGGACAATTCCCTTACCTTAAAGAGTTACTCTTGGATCTTGAGGAATGGAACCTTGGGAAATTGAGGATTCCTTGGGGGACTCATTGGGAGGAAGAACCACTAGAAATTAATGTAGGATGGATTTGGAGTTAAATTAAATGGAGAAATGAGTGTTTATTTATAACAAAAGCGGATGATTTGTTTAATAATTTCCAAATTTATGCCTTTGAGATCTAGGTTTTGTAAAATAAAAACCCATTGGATTACCATGGGTTTTCCCATAGTTTTGGACATTTGGGACACATTATATGTTATTTTAATCCAAAATAACTGAACAATATTTTTTATTACTTATTCTTTTCATGGAAAATAAATGTTTCCACAAAGTAATGTTTTTAAAATCAATGTTTCCATTTTAGACTTTAGAAAGTCACTTATAGGTTTGGAAATTGATTAAAATATATTAAAATAATTCATATTAATAGAATAACATATTATAGCTTTTTTATTTTGTCGAATTAATTATCAAATCATTATTACATAATTATGAAGTCGTTAAACATTCCAAAAACCCAAAATTGTATTTTTACTATTCACAGCAAAATAAAGTAATTTAGAAAATTATAATAAATTCACCCTAACCAAATTTAGACATAATTATTTCAAATATTATGTTTATTTTAGAATAATTTTTTTTTTAAATATGATAATTTTAACTTTTAAATATAAAAAACCTTATTTATTAAAAAAAATAGCGTGTTGTAAGGAACAATCAAATTTCTGACACTTAAAATTTCCTTGAACATAATAAAATTATTTTATCATTTATATTTAAATAAGGGAATTATAAGATAATATTTCATTAAAATAAATACTATTTAGAATAGGTTAGTTTATTATAAAAAAATTATATATTTTCTGCAAATTACAATTTGTGTCTAAAAAATCAATTTATCAAATTCATCTCAATTAAACGTATATTTTATAAAGAAAAAAATATTCTTAAAATGGAATTGATGAAATAAAAAATTTATTTATAAAAATTAATTTAAATTTAAGTAACTAAGGCCTAGAAAATTAATCCCTTATTAAAACTTCATATTCCTTAAGGTTAAGGTGTGCAATGGTGTAAGTTTCAAGGGGTGGCTCGGCTAACATTGACCAAGTGGAAATTTATACTAACTTAAACGTCTCTCCTATGAAATTTCATTATAGATTCACTTTTAGAATCCTAGACTAGGCTTGGTCAAGGGTGAACCACAGTGATGCTACCTCCCTCCCAAGTTTTGACAAAAAGTCTTCAAATGGCATGGTTCTACTGGTTAAGACCATGACTTCTCCTTTCTGCATTAATTATCCTTTTTCATCGCTACTTATAAACAAAAATTATCATGTTAAAATTATTACCAATGACTATAGATCCCAACGTTCAAATTGTAAAATATTTTTATTGACCAATAATCCTATGATGGTCAAAAACCTAACGGTCTCATTTCCCTTTATACACTATAAATACCACTTCATTATTTCACTCAAAATTCAATACAATTTCTCCCAAGGTTATATATTTTTATTTTCTATTATGTTTTTTGTTTTACTAATATTTTTTTTATTTGTATAGTTTTGGCTATGGGGGTGATGATTCTAATGGATTTCCATGATCCATATTTTTCTATTTTGGATTTTCTATTTTAATTTTTTTAACTAGTTGTAATGTTTGGCATTTTAATTGGTTTCACGTCTAACTAATTTATTGATCATTATTAATGAGATATGTTTTTGTTGTGTATAATATAATATAACACCCATTTTCTTAGGAAACAAATGTCATTTAAAACTATTGGGTTGTTACACTCCTACTATAGTACTCACCAAAGTTTTTCCCCTAGGGTTAAGTCCTTTTTAAAATAATTACATAAGCCAAGAATGTGGGAATTGGTGATGGGGGAACTATTGGTAATAATTATTCAACCATTCTAATACTTTATAAACATTCTATTGATCCTTATGTATAATGGTATAAAACTCGGTCCTGAAGTCAACAATCCTCACTATAATATAAAATATCCTTATGAAAGAATTATAGATATACTCTCACATGCCGAATGAATCTTAATATTATTTCCAAAACAATGTCATATTTTTTTAAGACAATAGGGAAATAATATCATCTGTTACTCATCTTCACTCACTCTAATGAGTGGGAATTATTGTACAATGGATATAAATTCCTTAATGAAATACAAATAATTCTCTTAGGGTGATCTATTAAAAAGTGGTTGATGTTATAAGTTATGGTTCCTCAACTCATGGTTACTTTAATTATATTTAAGTGTAATTAATGAGGGATTTCTAAAAACCTAGGATTCTTGAAATTCCCCAATTATTAGTGTTACTTATTCATTATTTATGATTTCCACATTGAATCTTGTCCCTCTCCATCCTATTCTCACATGATTAGATTAGCTTCATTCATACCATCAGTTGTAGTTTCCTTACTTATAAGAAGTGTCCTTAAATTTTATAAATTAGAGGTGGTAGATCTGTACTCAATATCCTTATGTACATATGCCTATAATTTCACATAGTTGAGTCAATGAACAATCAATATTGTCTAGTGAATTTAAATCTATGACTCTTTTTCAATGATTTATACTTTATAATCCTATTTTTTTCTTTCTATATGTACTATAACCTAAATAGAAGATCGGCACAACCTTACTCAATAATGGTTCCAAGTGTTTCTGAATATCAAATGTGTAGTGAAGCTATACAAAATTCTTATAAGTGCATATGGTCAAGTATCACATTAACTAGTAGTTCCCCCACATTATATACATAGGGACATCTGATCAACTCGTAATTTAATTCTATTGGTACGAACATATAAACGGATGTTTGGGTATTTTTTTGAACTAGGTAAAATTAACAAGGAGCATGAAACATGAAATATTAGACAATCAAGGTAGATAAAATTATGATAATATGAGAAAGATTAAAAGGATTTTAAAATGAAATGAAGGATTAATGGGATGTTGGGATTGTTTTTATTTCTTCATATTATTTATACATAAATATATAAATTCATTCCTAACACACTTAATATTTTTTTCCAAGTTCTCTCTTAAGTCACTGTTCAGCTTCTTAGTACAATAAAAGGTCCCTATGATAAAATCTCTTCTAACTAGACCAAGATAATTAAGCACTGAAAGTTTGTTATTAGGTTGTTCCTTGACATCTTTAGACACTCCCAGGATTTTGAGAACTTATCCTCTACTCCAAGTTCTTGGGATGATATTTTCAATTTTTCTCATTCTCCTTCTTCTATATGTTTATCTACTAGTTGATCAGGACAGAAAATTATTAAGAAAAAAATAAAATGTAAGGGTAATTTGAATCATTAAATCATTAGAAACAATATGAAACTACAACATACTATTCCCCAATGGGTGTTTATCGATGCATATTCAAGATAAAAAAATAAAAATAGAATAAAGAGGAAGAAAATTCTTTAATGATTTATGGTGAAGATTTCTCTAATATAAGGGATGTATATATATCCCAATCCCCCTTTTCCAAATTCTCTAACTCCAGAGATATTTACCAAGAAGATCCAGGACCCGTGCAAGCTGGTCCTAAAATATTTATTAAGTAAAATAAATATGAAAAGTCAAGAATTACAAAGTGATTAACATAAATGGGAGTAAGTCACTCCATTCATGTCCAAACCCACCATTTGTTTACAATAATGTGGGGTTTGAAAGGCCCACATCATACTCCATGATCATACTCTTTGATAGAGAACCCACCTTCTAATTATATTCTCTATAGACATGTGATATAGTTAAATTAATATGACTGGTATGATATATATAATCAATCCAATGGGGCAAGATCTTTCAAGGGAGTGTTGAGATCCATCCACATGGAATATAACTTGCATTTCCCCTAGATATATATTTTTCAGATCCACATCCACTTGTTCATATCTAAGCATATATTTCTTTTCTTGGAAACCACTTACTTAATACTTCACCAAAATACCAGGATATTTTACTATATTTAAACTTTTCTATATGGTTCATAATAAGAATTTATATTCCTAATTCCCACAAATAACTAAACCTTCCTTTGATACCAACTATGGCATCCCACCTTTTTTATTACACAAAATATTTCATTACATTGAACAAAATGAAGGATCTTTTAAATTTTAGTTTCTTAGAAAATATGGATATAATACATGAAAACAAAAAACATTCTTATAATACACATTAAAAGGTTATTCATGGGTTAATTATTATTACATTTACTACATATCATATCCTATGTACATACATAAAATGAAATGGGTGAGCATGAGGCCCAATAAGGGAATAATAAAGGGAAACATTTTACTTGTGAACATGAGGAATATCATTATGGAATGAGAAAAAAGCATGAGTTATATAATAATAAAAACAAAATTAATCACAACATAGAAATGTGGATAAAAAATTTAAATGATACATTCATAAGAATATCACTAAGGTTTTTCACTAAGGTTTCATAAATGAAAATTACTAAGGTTATTCACCAAGGTATTGTAAAACATGTCATATCCAGATATTAAATTCTTTACCCAATGAATTGGAGCACTATCAAGGCACAACATTCATATTTTTTAATTAATGTGATCCATATAGATCATAATCAATCATTTAATTAATAACTTTTAGAGAATAAAGAATCAGTTTCTTATCAAAATCATGGCATACAAAAGTGATTAAAGACATGATCATTACATCATTTTTAGCACATAAAATGGTAGTATAGGTTTGTTATGTGTAAATACCAAAATAAAATAAATAATTTTTAAATTTAGGTTAATATCCCTAGAAAATAAATAGATTTTGGTATTCACAAAAATAAAATAAAAGAGAATTTATTAATTATAGGAATAAATTTTAGAATTAAATTTGGTAGTATAATAGGTATAAAATGTGGTTTAAGAGAAGGGTAAAATGAGAGGAGAAAAGGTTATCTGATTGATAAATAATAATTTTGAAGTAAATTTATGATTAAAATTCTAATAAAAGAGAGTAACCATAACATTTATAAGTCTTAAAAAAATTGGTTCTTGAATTGAAGATAAAGAAAGGACAATTCCCTTACCTTAAAGAGTTACTCTTGGATCTTGAGGAATGGAACCTTGAGAAATTGATGATGCCTTGGGGGACTCATTGGGAGGAAGAACCACTAGAAATTAATGTAGTATGGATTTGGAGTTAAATTAAATGGATAAATGAGTGTTTATTTATAACAAAATGGATGATTTGTTTAATAATTTCCAAATTTATGCCTTTGAGATCTAGGTTGTGTAAAATGAAAACCCAATGGATTACCATCGGTTTTCCCATAGTTTTGGACATTTGTGACACATTATATGTTATTTTAATCCAAAATAACTGAACAATATTTTTTATTATTTATTTTTTTCATGGAAAATAAATGTTTCCACAAAGTAATGTTTTTAAAATCAATGTTTCCATTTTAGACTTTAGAAAGTCACTTATAGGTTTGTAAATTGATTAAAATATATGAAAATAATTCATATTAATAAAATAACATATTATAGATTTTTTATTTTGTCTAATTAATTATCAAATCATTATTACATAATTATAAAGTCGTTAAACATTCCAAAAACCCAAAATTGTATTTTTACTATTCACAGAAAAATAAAGTAATTTAGAAAATTATAATAAATTCACCCTAGCCTAATTTAGACATGATTATTTCAAATATTATGTTTATTTTTACATAATTTTTTTTAAATATGATAATTTTAACTTTTAAATATAAAAAACCTTATTTATTAAAAAAATAGCGGGTTGTAAGGAACAATCAAATTTCTGACACTTAAAATTTCCTTGGACATAATAAAATTATTTTATCATTTATATTTAAATAAGATATTTATAAGATAATATTTCATTAAAATAAATATTATTTAGAATACGTTAGTTTATTATAAAAAAATTATATATTTTCTGCAAATTACAATTTGTGTCTAAAAAATCAATTTATCAAATTCATCTCAATTAAACGCATATTTTATAAAGAAAAAACTATTCTAAAAATGGAATTGATGAAATAAAAATTTTATTTATAAAAATTAATTTAAATTTAAGTAACTAAGGCCTAGAAAATTAATCCCTTATTAAAACCTCATATTCCTTAACGTTAAGGTGTGCAATGGTGTAAGTTTCAAGGGGTGGCTCGGCTAACATTGACCAAGCGGAAATTTATACTAACTTAAACATCTCTCCTAGGAAATTTCATTATAGATTCACTTTTAGAATCCTAGACTAGGCTTGGTCAAGGGTGAACCACAGTGATGCTACCTCCCTCCCAAGTTTTGACAAAAAGTCTTCAAATGGCATGGTTCTACTGGTTAAGACCATCACTTCTCCTCTCTGCATTAATTATCCTTTTTCATCGCTACTTATAAACACAAATTATCATGTTAAAATTATTACCAATGACTATAGATCCCAATGTTCAAATTGTCAAATATTTTTATTGACCAATGGTCTTATGATGGTCAAAAACCTAACGGTCTCATTTCCCTTTATACACTATAAATACCACTTCATTATTTCACTCAAAATTCAATACAATTTCTCCCAAGTTTATATATTTTTATTTTCTATTATATTTTTTGGTTTACTAATATTTTTTTTATTTGTATAGTTTTGGGTATGGGGGTGATGATTCTAATGGATTTCCATGATCCATATTTTCCTATTTTGGATTTTCTATTTTAATATTTTTGACTAGTTGTAATGTTTGGCATTTTAATTGGTTTCACATCTAACTAATTTATTGATCATTATTAATGAGATATGTTTTTTTTGTGTATAATATAATATAACACCCATTTTCTTAGGAAACAAATGTCATTTAAAAATATTGGGTTGCTACACTCCTATTATAGTACTCACCAAAGTTTTTCCCCTAGGGTTAAGTCCTTTTTAAAATAATTACATAAGACAAGAATGTGGGAATTGGTGATGGAGGAACTATTGGTAATAATTATTCAATCATTCTAATACTTTATAAAAATTCTATTGATCCTTATGTATAATGGTGTAAAACTCGGTCCTGAAGTCAACAATCCTCACTATAATATAAAATATCCTTATGAAAGAATTATAGATATACTCTCACATGCCGAATGAATCTTAATATTATTTCCAAAACAATGTCATATTTTTTTAAGACAATAGGGAAATAATATCATCTGTTACTCATCTTCACTCACTCTAATGAGTGGGAATTATTGTATAATGGATATAAATTCCTTAATGAAATACAAATAATTCTCTTAGGGTGATCTATTAAAAAGTGGTTGATGTTATAAGTTATGGTTCCTCAACTCATGGTTACTTGAATTATATTTAAGTGTAATTAATGAGGGATTTCTAAACACCTAGGATTATTTCAATTCCCCAAGTATTGGTGTTACTTATTCGTTATTTATGATTTCCACATTGAATCTTGTCCCTCTCCATCCTATTCTCACATGATTAGATTATCTTCATTCATACCTTCAGTTGTAGTTTCCTTACTTATATAGAAGTGTCCTTAAATTTTAGAAATTAGAGGTGGTAGATCTGCACTCAAGATCCTTATGTACATATGCCTATAATTTCACATAGTTGAGTCTATGAACAATCGATATTGTCTAGTGAATTTAAATCTATGACTCTTTTTCAATGATTTATACTTTGTAATCCTATTTTTTTCTTTCTATATGTACTATAACCTAAATAGAAGATCGGCACAACCTTACTCAATAATGGTTCCAAGTGTTTCTGAATATCAAATGTGTAGTGAAGCTTATAAGTGCATATGTTAAAGTATCACATTAACTAGTAGTTCCCCCACATTAAATACATAGGGACATCTAATCAACTTGTAATTTAATTCGACTAGTATGAACATATAAATGGATGTTTGGGTATTTTTTTGAACTAGGGAAAATTAACAAGGAGCATGAAACATGAAATATTAGACAATCAAAGTAGATAAAATTATGATAATATGAGAAAGATTAAAAGGTTTTTAAAATGAAATGAAGGATTAATGGGATGTTGGGATTGTTTTTATTTCTTCAGGTTATTTATACATAAATATATCAATTAATTCCTAACACACTTAATATTTTTTTATAAGTTCTCTCTTAAGTCACTTTTCAGCTTCTTAGTGCAATAAAAGGTCCCTATGATAAATTCTCTTCTAACTAGACCAAGATAATTAAGCACTGAAAGTTTGTTATTAGGTTGTTCCTTGACATCTTTAGACACTCCCAGGATTTTGAGAACTTATCCTCTACTCCAAGATCTTGGGATGAGATTTTCAATTTTTCTCATTCTCCTTCTTCTATATGTTTATCTACTGGTTGATCAGGACATAAAATTATTAAGAGAAAAATAAAATATAATTGTAATTTGAATCATTAAATCATTAGAAACAATATGAAACTACAACATACTATTCCCCAATGGGTGTTTATCGATGCATATTCAAGATAAAAAAAATAAAAATAGAATAAAGAGGAAGAATATTCTTTAATGATTTATGGTGAAGATTTCTCTAATATAAGGGATATATATATATCCCAATCCCCCTTTTCCAAATTATCTAACTCCAGAGATATTTACCAAGAATATCCAGGACTCGTGCAATATGGTCCTAAAATATTTATTAAGTAAAATACTTATGAAAAGTCAAGAATTACAAAGAGATTAACATAAATGGGAGTAAGTCACTCCATTCATGTCCAAACCCACCATTTTTTTACAATAATGTGGGGTTTGAAAGGCCCACATCATACTCCATGATCATACTCTTTGATAGAGAACCCACCTTCTAATTAGATTCTCTATATACATGTGATATAGTTAAATTAATATGACTGGTATGATATATATAATCAATCCAATGGGGCAAGAGCTTTCAAGGGAGTGTTGAGATCCATCCACATGGAATATAACTTGCATTTCCCTTGATTATGTTCCACTCCCCTTGACCAAATTGTAATATTCACTCTAACTTATATCAACTACCGTGAGTTTAGGTTGTTAATGTATTTTATAATTTTGTTAGGAAAGAATGTTTTGGGAATATTTTTACTCCCCATGAGTAGTGAATCTGATCTATGTAACATCTCTATTTATTGATAAATTTAAATTATTTATATCCATTTATTCCTTTATAGTTAATATTTTAGAGAAGTTTTTCAATTATTTTAGCATACATGGACATTTTTTATGTGCTTATAATCCTTCATTAGTTGACTTGCATCTATTCTATGTTGAGTCAAAAGTCTTATTTTGACTTTTCTATTCATTTTTGTTTTGGAAATTACAAACTCTATTTTAAAATGAATTCATATATTTTATTTACTTTAAGGATTTTTTTACTCTTCTTCATTAAAATTTTTCATATGAAGATGATAATAATCATACCCATGAGTTTTACTATATTACATGATTATTATTATGACCCCAGATACGATTTACATCATACTCACTGAATATGATTTTCATTGAACACACTGATTATTATTTTCATCAGACACACCGATTAGGATTTCCATCATAAACATTGTTTAGTATCACACTGATAATATAAATATTGTCCAATGTCTTAAATAAAATCATTGTACTCATTTATTATTCACATTCTATTTTATCAAAAGATCTAAATTCTTTTTTGACCAATTTTATCATATCCAAAAAATAGTATCGTATCGAAAGGAAAATATTTTAATAAAAATGATGTCGTGTATTCTATTTGAATATACATTATAAAAATATGCATTTGTTTTAGTTACAAAATGATCGTTGGAGTGCTAGGTATCCAAGTCCCTCCATATGTTCAGGAAAAAATCCAATTGTAGGAATTATAGATGACCATTGGGACATTAGCCTATAAATAACAGGTCATTTGAATGAGCTCGATGTTGAATAGTTGTTGAGTTTTTGAAAAATTTGAGATCTATGTCAAATTGTTTCTTCATGTGAAAGACTTTGAATTCATGTTGTGAACTGGTCATTCTACATACTTTTTACTCTCAATAGTTTTATTTTTCTTAGTGCGACACTGATTGTTGGTGATTATGATCAAGGGATTTTGTGGATAGGAAGACAGTTGTGTCTATCATTTTCTGATTGAGGGATTATATAGATGATAATAAAGGGGTATTGATCACCTTCTTAATTGAGGGATTGTAGGGATAGTAAGATAGAATCTGATCATCATTTTTAGGGCTTACCTAGGTGTGGGTAAGATATAATTACTTGAAAGTATAAATCAAGGAACCTCTATCTAAGGTTATTTGATACCCTTATCTTTAAGTTAAAATAATTATATTATTTTACATTTACACTGCATTATAATAGAAAGTGAATTTTTTTATATATTAATTTTTTCAATTTCTTATTTTTTTATTGTAACCAATATGATTATGATAGTTTTTCAATATAATCTGATTATGATCTTTTTAATCATGATTGAAGTGATTATGATCTTCTCAATTACTCAAAATGATTCAGTATGCTTTATGATTGAATCATTGTATTGTTTTACTCTGATAATCGTAACAATTTTGATTATGATCTTTTACACACTTTCTTTGCTTAAATCATTTCAACTATGAATATGATTAATTTCATTTACGACTTGTGGATTACATTATCACAATCATCCTAATTATGATAATTTTATAACTCGGCCCAGGGCCCTGTCTGATTAATGTTTTAATAAATTAAGATGTATTGTGAATTGAATTAGTTTAAATTATTTTAAAATAAATTCCTTTAGGGATAAAAATGAAATGTATTAAAACCTACAATTCACCCCCTCTTGTATTGTGACATATGTATATACATTATGATATAAAAATTGGTATCATAGGAGGTTTCCACTGCTTAAATATTTTCTTAAATTACCTTTTCAAGTTAATTATATTTACTTCATAAAATTTTTGTTTATAAATATTTATTACACTAACGTTTACTGTGGGAAAAGAAATTTTGTATTGTTTTAAAGATGGTAGGACTTAATGTCAGTTCAATTGACAATATCAATCCTAAAAGACCGCCATTTTTTATAGAAATTATTATGAATATTAGAGAGATAGAATAGAGACCTTTTAATCAAAAATTCTATTGATAATGTTTTATGCTGATTGGAGAGTATAAAATACCTGACAAGGAAGTTAGACTCTTTACTAATCAAGAGAAAGAAGAATATCAATTGAATTACAAGGTACTTAATACTTTACTTTGTTCTATAACTAGAAATATATAGCCATATTTCATCTTCTGAAGTAGCTAATAGTATTTGGAAGAAACTAGAGATTACTCATTTTGATACATATAAAGTGGTTGAGACTAAAAGAGTTTTGCTAAGAGAATACTATCAAGCTATTTAATTCCCTTATGGAGAACCTTTTTGTAAGGTATAATAAAGATTTATTACAACTGTGAATAGTTTACAATCAATGAGAGATAAAGGACTGGATGATGAAAACCTTGTTGATAAGATCATAGAAATCATGCCCAATGAGTGGGAATAAAAAAAACCTACTATTAATGAATAAATAAAGCTTACAAGTGTTAATTTTGATGAGTTTTTTGGAACTCTTTTGCAACATGAAAACAGATTGAAAAGAGATGCATAAAAAAGCTACGAAAAATAATGTTAGAGTTTCTTTTACTACTACTTCAAATCGGAACAAATCCAAGAATCCTGAGAAGATTGTTAAGTCTACAAAGGGAAATAAAACTATGATTCAATCAGATTCAAGTGGATCATAACATTCATAGAATGAGTTATACAATCTTGATCTAAGAATGAAAAAGATTGTTGGAAAGAAGTACTTTCATTATAGATATAAGAAATCCAATAAAGATAAGAAAGATACTAAAGTTACTTGTTATGAATGAAAGAAATATAGACACATCAGGCCTGATTTCCCATAGAAAAAAGGAAATATAGAAATAAAATACATTTTGAAAAAAATTAGAAATGGTATTATAAGTCAAAATGAAAGAAATTATTAAAGAAAAATGACTCCTGGAGTGCTAGTGGTGGAGAATCGTCAGATGAATCTTCAGAAAATGAAAATTCTAGACAAAAGAATATTGGAATTCTTACCAGAATACCTATTGAAAATCAATGTTTCATGAAAAAGGTACACACTGCTGATTCTTTGACTAACATGTCTTTAAATTCATATTATCTTGATGAAAATAATTCTTCATCTTAAGATGAATAATCATCCTTATCCAGTGATAATAATACATTACATTCATATGTCGAAGTTTTTAGATTTTAAAATTTTCTTGAGAATGAAAATTGTAAAGTTAGTATGAAATTTGAAAAGGAAAATGCTAGAATAAATGTTTTGACACAGGAAGTATCAGATCTTTCTAAATATCTTGATAAGAAATTTTTTGAAATTGATTCTGTTTCTAAAAAACTTTTGGAATCTAATTCTAAGAAAGATAATATTTTTAAATATTTTGAAAAATACATTTCTAAAAAAAGAATCAAAACTCACTTCTAAAACTAATACTAATGTGGACAAGAATTTTGTTATAAGAGTAAAGTCTAAAATATTTTCTTTAAATAAATATTAGGAAAACATTACCACTGGTAAAGAAGGTTTTGATAAAATGTATAAAAAAATTCATATATAAGGTAATAGTTTAGTAATGGGACATACTCATTCAAAACCATTTTTTAGTAATAATTTTTTTGTTCATGAAAATACCCTCTTTTTCAAAAAATGTCAATGTGGTAGTCATTGGAATACAAATTGTTCCTTAAATAAAATAAAATCTTTTGGGTTCCACAAATCCCATTTCTCAAAAGAAATGTGGGATCCCAAAAGTTTTCATTCTAACATTTCTTGATCCAATAAATTTTGGATTTTGAAAACCTAATTGTTTTATTTTCTTGAAAATAAAGAAAGTACCAAAAACAAGAATATATGGTACATAGATAATTAATGTTTCAGGTATATGACTGGTAACAAAGACTTATTTGAAAATACTATTGAAATTAAAGGTGGAAGAGTTACCTATAGAGATAATTCTATGGAAATATTGGTGGTATAGGTAATATTGTTCTTCTCATAAAATGTTTGATTTAAAATGTTTTATTTGTAAAATGTCTTAAGCACAAATTCATAAGCATAAGTCAGTTATGTGATGAAGGTTACCTTGTGAATTTTAGGAATGATAAATTGTGTAGTAAAAAATTAAAAGGATTAATTCTTTCTTTCTACCCATCGGCACGAGAATTTTTACACACTAAACTTAGAAGACATTAGGATTCAAGACTTACCTTGCCTTAGTGAAATGGAAGATCAACCTTGGTTATGGAATTGAATATTAGAACATTGTAACCTTAGGAACTTATATAAATTTTCTAATAAAAGAGTTGTTAACGATCTATTGAAACTTATATTTGATTCTTAAAAATCCTTTGACCCTTTTAAATATGTCAAGAAACATAAGTCAAGCTTCAAATCAATCAGTGAAGTTTCAAATTCTGATGATTTATAGTTGGTTAACATGGAATTATTTAGTCCTACATAAACTGGAAGTATTGGAGGAAATTATTATGTATTTTTTTAGTTGATGACTACACTAGATATATGTGGGTCTATTTTCTAGCAAAGAATTATGAACCCAATAGTTATTTGAAAAATTTTATATCCAAATTTAAAAATAAGAAAACCCTTCCATTGATAACTATTTATAGTGATCATGGTGGATTATTTATAAATTCTGATTTTGAAACTTTTTGTAGTAATAAAGTCATTACACATAAGTTTTCATCACCTAGAACTCCTCAAAAAAATGGAGTTGTTGAAAGAAGAAATTGTATTCTTTGGGAGATAACAAGAACCATGTTGAGTGAATATTCTATTGTAAAACATTTTTGGGATGAAGTTGTGAGTACTGCTTGCTATACTATAAATCGAGTTTCAATTAGACTATTTCTTAATAAAACACCTTATAGGTTATAGAGAGGCCGAAAACCAAAAGTCTCAAACTTAAAAGTATTTGGATAGAAAGTATTCATTTTGAATACAAAAGATAATTTACATAAATTCACACCCAAATCTGATGATGGTATTTTCTTAGTTTATTCCACTACTTCTAAGGCTTATAGAGTGTTCAATAAAAAATCTTGTACTATTGAGGAAACGATAGATGTTAAATTTGATGAAACTGATCCTTTTGTTTTTAAATAACCCCAACATACATATTCTGATGCTTTTTCCAAAACTGATTATCAAACTTTGATAGAAGACTCTTCTAATAAGGAAAATACTCAAGAAATTATTTCTAAAGTATTCACACTAGAAGACTTTCTATCTTATGATGATGAAATTTTTTTGCAAAACCAAAATTAGTTTAAGAACCATCCCACTGATAGTATCATTAGTGATATAAATTAACCTTTAAGTATTAGATTTTCTTTAAGAAATGAAGTAGAATATCTATCATTTCTTTCACAATTCAAACATAAAAGCCTCGATAAGGATTTAGGTGATGAATATTGGATTAAATAAATTCAAGATGAACTAAATTAATTTGAAATAAATAAATTCTGGACCTTGGTTTAAAGACCTAAAAAACTTATGTAATTGGAGTAAAATGGGTATTCATAAACAAATGTGATGAAAATGGAATAATCATTAGAAATAAATAAAGACTAGTTGCTAAAGGTTATAATCAAAAAGAAATCACAGATTATGAAGAAACCTTTGTTCTGGTAGCAATACTTGAATATATTCGTATTCTATTATCCTTTGCAACATTCTTTAATTTCAAAATTTTTCAAATGGATATGAAGTGTTGTTTTTTAAAGGATATGTTCAATAGGAATTTTTTATTGAACAAAATTCTAGTTTTGAGGAAACAAAACATCCTGAATATGTTTATAAACTTAGAAAAGATTTATATAGCCTTAAAAAGGCCATAGAGCCTAGTATAATAACTTAGCATGATTTTTTCTGAAAATTTGTTTTAAGGGAACTATTGATCCAACACTTTTTATAGTGAAAGAAAAAAAAATGTGTTGATCATTAAAAATTATGTTGATGGCATTATATTTGGATCAACTCAATAATATTTAACAGATTCTTTTGTGAATACTATGAAATCTAAGTTTGAAATGAGTATGATGGGTGAGTTATCATTCTTTCATGGTTTCCAAATTTCTCAAAAACCATAAGGAACATATATCTCTCAACATAAGTATATTAAAGTTATTCTTAAAAAGTATGGATATAACAATACTAAAATTATTTGTAATCCAATTGGTACCTCAAATACTCTTGAAATTGAAGAAGCTAGACAACCAGTAAATCAAATAACTTTTATAGGGATGATAGGAAGTCTACTATACTTAATAGTTATTCATCCAAACTTAATGTTTTCAGTATTCTTATATGAAAGGTATCAAGAAAATTTAAATTAATCCCATTTAAAAGCTGTAAAAATAATTTTTCATTACTTAAAAGGAACCTTGGATTTAGGTCTATTATATTCTTCTAAAAATTATTTTGATTTTTTTTAGATGTTAACTTTGGTGGTTATAGAATGGATAAAAAATTACATTCAGAACTTGTCATTTCTTAAGTGATTATTTAGTTTCTTGGTCTTGTAAGAAACAACACTCAGTAGCATTTTCCACTATTGAAGCTAAATATGTGGTAGATGAAAGTTGTTGTGCTCAAGTTTTGTGGATTCAATACACACTCACTAATTATGGCATGAGTTTTACTAAAACTAAAATACTATGTGATAACACTTGTTCCATAACTCTAAGTAAAAACCCTATACACCACTAACGTGAAACATACATAGATATTAGGCATCAATTTCTTAGGAATCAAAAATTAAAGAAGATATCAGTTTATAATTTATCAGAATACAAGAACAACTTTTTGATATATTTACAAAACCATTACCTTACGATAGATTTGAATGCATTAAACAGAAGCTAGGAATAATCACTGTAAAGTAATCATTCATATCTACTTATTATTTAAACTATCTCCTTACATTATGTTACTCATTTTCAAATGTTAAGTTGATATGTTTTTCCCTTTTATAAAACTTTTATTTCACCAAAAAAAATCGGCCAAATGTTTTTCATCACCACACAATTTTTCAGCACTAGAAAACTTCTTGTCTTCAAAAAAAATTTCTTTTTTTTCTCTTCTTAAAAGTTTTAATTTATTTTGAATAAAAATTTATTGAAACCAAAAAATCTATCTTGGGATTATGAAAGGTAAAATTTCTTATAATTTTTACTTTGTTTTCAATACATTTATGTTTTTTGGTATTTTTTAAAAATTTCATCAGATTCACTTTGTATATGATAAATTTTTTATAAAAAAACATTAAGAGTTGATTTATTTCAACCATTGGATCTCCTAGATCTAATCCTACCCATAGAAGTTCAATGGAAAAATTTCCTTTGCCTATATAAAGGTACCCCCTCCCTATCCCACATTGGTTGTCCACTTATTTGCGATGAAGCTCTAATGCTCCTCAAATAGTCAAGATTGAAGGTTTCCACGCTTACTATTTTCAATCGTACTCATGTCTGAATCATTATAAAATTATAAAAAGGAAATGGCACCAAAATATTACTCAAAATCAAGTTTTTCTGGGAAAGATTTCTCACTAGAGATTTTTATGACAAGTATGATTCATATTTGAAAATAATCATTCTGTTTCAAGGATGGGAGTCAGTATGTATTGAGAAATCTAAAACTCAAGATCCAATTATCATGGATGAAGTGATAAAATTCTATAAAAATATGAAGGTTGATGTCATATTAAAGGTATCCTTTCATATTTATTATAGTGAAATCAGTATGTCGGCAAAACAAGCAGCATATTTTCTTATTGTTCCATCTGAAGAAGATGTTTTTTGTCCCTTGCATAAGTTTTCAAAAGTAAATAGAACATTTATAAAGGAAATAGTTGAGAAATATCATTTTCAAATTCATAAATATAAAAGAAAAAACACTCATCTTTCAGTTGATAATATACTAACCGCACTCTGAATACAAGGTTTCTTAATCCTCGGGAGTGGTGATAGAGAAACTCTCAAAGTTTCAGATTTTTTTACACTTTATTATCTTGTGAATATAAGGAAGATAAACTTAAGGGGTTATATTTTCAAAACCATTAATAAACTCAATTCTTGAAAAATCAAGACCCAATTAATCATGTTTTCAGTTATCCTGAGTAAGTTCATTCATGAAATTTTGAAGTTTTTCAATATTTTTCTTAAGTCAATACTAAGAAATTTGAGAGTAATTTTGATTAGTGATGATATAGTAAGGAGAACGAAATTTCATTTTGATCAAGAATCTAAAAATGTTTTAGGGATGTTAATGCTGAAACTTCAAAAGAAATAGTTGGAGGAAGCCAAGTAATACTAAGAAAATTAGTGATGATCGTTACAAAGAAACATAAGAAAGAATAGTCTGAAACTATTTTAAAACCCAAGAAGAAAAGTGTTTACACTGAAGGAATGGCTAAAAAAGGAGAAAGGAATATGATGAAAATAAATAATGAGATCTACAATTCAGTCTCAATCCTGTTGAAGTCCTTGCCAAAAATATTTGGACCGATGAAACCCTCAAAGAAAAAAAAGGAAAATAAATTCAAACATAAAAGAATATTAGTTTTGATATTGATAGTTTGATAAATTGTTTTGAAAAATCAAGTTCCAAGGAACCGATTCCAAAAGAAACAATTAAGCCCACTATACAATATAAAGTAAAAGGTAAACAAATGATTGGTGGATCAGATCCACCAAAATTATATTAAGAAAATTATTTAGAAGAACAAGAGGATACTAAAATGATAGAAATGGATGAATATTTGAGAGAAAAATGATATAGATAAAGAAGAAGAAGAGGAATAAAAATAATTAAAGGAAAAAGAATATGGTGAAGAAGAAAAGTCTCAATCTGATAAAATTCCTTTGAAATCCATAGATGAAACATCATATAAGATACCTTCTCTAGAAGGTAAAACCTAAAAAAATCCTCAATAGTTAAAGTCATTCAAATATCGACTAAGGAGGAACAAACTAGATTCGATGACAATCCAAATCAGTATTCAGATAATAAAAATGTTAGAAGTTATAGTGTAGAGCTTCCCAATTATAAGGAAGATACTGATTTAGACCAGACTATCTCTTTGAAATTAGATCAATATTTTGTTAAATCACTTATAAGAATTTAAAAGGCAATCCTATATTTACCAAGAATAGAAGGTAAGATTGATTTTGTTGCAGACAATCAAAATAAGTGATCAAACTCTATCAAGATTCAAAGAAAAAGACTAATGAAACTTGAGGTTGATTTCAAAGTATTGGAAGAAAGCACTAAGGAACACATAAAGGCTTTTAATAAAGTGGTGAAATGATCACATAAGTATAATGAAACTTTCAAACTTCATAAAGATAAAATAGAAGATATTAGAAATTTATTTAATGAAATATCAGATACATTCAATAAGTTACAAAGTGATACTGCTCAAAAATTGAAAATAGTCAAAGGGACAGATGGAAGCTAGTCTGAATAATTCAAAGTGATTGAAAAGAAGCTTAATTTTATTAAATCCAAAGTATTAAATATAGTTTTTTATAATAATCATATCATTGAGTTGAAAAATCAAAATTTCTTGATGATTTATAGGATTTAAGTCCAAGATAAGAAGATTAATATTAGGAAGTTTATATTCGTTCTCTGGAAGAGAATCTGAAATCCCAGGAAGAACTCATTTGTACCTAGGACCAATTGTTTGAAGATCAAGAACAAAAATTCTAATCTCAACAATAATAACTTTATAATATCATAAAGGACAATAAATAATTCAAAAATATTAAGATAACCATGTTAGATCTTATGAAAAAGGAAAAGGATAAATAAAAGGAAAAGAAATTATCTTTTTGAACTCTTGTTGTATTGTTTTAAAAACATCAAAGATTGTTTCATAATCTATATTATTTTGTTTGAATATTTTTCAATTCCTTTTGGAAGAATGTTCCTTTAATAATTCTATTTGATCAAACTCTTTATTTCTCTATAGATTGTGTTTCTATAGCCCTTTTTCTAGGTATTAGAAGATCTTTCCTATTCCTTTTTGTAAATAAAAAAGTGGGAGAATAATTCATAAAATAGGAGAATAATTCATAAAGGGGGAGAATGTATTCGACAAGGGTATAAATATTCAAAAGTAGAATACTTTTAGTAAGGGGGTAATTTTTTATAGAATATGATCCTTAAGGATTTTTTTATCCTAAGGGGGAGGTTAGTTGTATTAAAATTATATTTAGAAGAGTTTTTAAAAACTCAAAGAGATATAAGTATAACTGTTCACTTCTGAATACAAAAACAATTTACTCTTTTAATCCTCTATTTTTTTAACTTTTTGTTTTTTCTTTCCAAAAAGGGTGATATTATTGAGTCAAAAGTCTTCTTTTAAATTTTCTATTGTTTTTTTTGGAAATCAAAATCTCTCTTTTCAAACGAATTCATATATTTTAGTTACTTTAAGGATTTTTTTTTACTCTTCTTCATTATGATTTTTCATATGAATACGATCATAATTGTACCCATAAGTTTTACTATACTACAAAATTATCTTTATGACCCCAGATAAAATTTACCTCATGCTCACTGGATACAATTTTCATCGAACACATTGATTATGATTTCCATCACACGCACCATTTAGTATCTCACTAACAAGATAAATCATATTCACTGTCTTAACTAAAATCATCGTGCTCATTTATTGTTCAAAATCTATTTTATTAGAAGAGATAAAATATTTTCAGAACCATTTTATTGTATCCATAAAATAATATCATATCTAAAGGAAAAAATTTTAATCAAAATGATGTTGTGTATTCTGTCTCAATATGAATTATAAAACGATTTCGTTGTTTCAGTTACAAAATAACCATTAGAGTGTTGGGTGTCCAAGTCCCTCTATATTTTCTAGAGAAAATCCAACTGTTGGAATCAAAGATGACCATTGGGACATTGTCCTATAAATACCAGGTCATTTGAATGAGCTTGATGCTGAAGTGATACTAAAATTTTTCAGATCTCTTTCAAATTGATGATTCATACAAAATACTATGAAGTTAATTTGTGAACTGATTTTTCTACATACTTGTTACTCTCAATAGTTTTTCTTTTCTTAGTGTGAAACTAATTGTTGGAGATTAAGATCGATGGATTCTAGGGATAAGAAGAAATTTGGGTTGATTGTTTGTTGAACTAGGGCTTCTGTGGATAGGAAGATAGAGACACTGATCACCTTCTTGATCGAGGGTTTGCGGGGATAGCAAGACAGAAGACGATCATAGTATCGAGAGATTACCCTGATAAGGGTAATACAGACTTACTTGAAAGTATAAATCACGATACTTCTATCCAAGGTTATTTTATACCCTTCTATTTGGGTTAAAATAATTATATTCTTTTATATTTATGTTACATTATAATAGAAAGTGAATTATTTTATATATTAATTTTTTATATTTCTTATTTTTTTATCATAACCAATATGATTACGATACTTTTGTAATATACTCTGATTATGACCTTTTTAATTATGATTGAATTGATTACAATCTTTTAAATTACTCAAAACACTTAATTATGCTTTATTATTGAATCATTTTATTATTTTACTCTTACCATCTGTTTCGCACGGATTTCAGGGATGACCTCCTGGACGGGAGATTCAAACGTTCCGATCGGTTTCTAGCGGGTTTGTTCGTAGAACCGGAAACATCCAATGATTCCACATCTGTTTGGACCTACTTTCCAAAGGTAGGCGCTCATTAGCTTGTGGACTAATGAGGCTTAGGAATTTTCATTGGTCGAGAGGATAGGAGGTCGGACTCATCACACCTTTTTGAGGGGAATTATTGTCTACTCCGGGACTCTCTTTATAGATTTAAGTTATGTTCGTGAATCCTTATTACATTACCAAGTATAAAATGTGATTTCCTTTAGTTTTAACAATCAATGATTAAATATGCAAGAAATTTAGAGAATCTTTTATATGTATCTGAGGTTCTTCATCAATAGAGAATCATCTATATCTGTTTAGAGATTCTTGGTCAATGGTATCCTTCAAAATATTTATATAAAAGTCTCTTGGTCATTATGATGACCAGGCTGGTTTTAAAGCCACTCAGTGGGGCACTTGAAGTTTATCGTCATTCAGAAGTACAGGGATTATTTCAAAGTTGGGATCGAACCCATAAATGGGCTACCTACGTATCCTTTGTTTTGGAAAAGGAATCAGAACCCATGTAGTTCGAGTAATGGAGTATGATGTTTATGATTGATGGCTCAAAGAATGTCATAATTACTTTTACACTCTAAGCTCACGTGAGTCATGCTCGGTGTAAGAAAAAAGAGGTATTGGTAAAAATTATACAATTGTGCCATGAAAGATGCAATCATAAGAAATTGTTTGGGGCTTATGTATGTATGAATGCCCAAATAGATTAAGGTTTAGTATTTACTTTTAGGGAGAAAATTCATGAACAGGGTCCATAAAGGTATATGTGCTTCATGGAGATTTGAATACTCTAATCTTGGGGCTTACTCCTAAGGAGGATGCCCAAATTAGGAGGGGACTTATGATTGGGTTTTACTCCTAAGAAGGATGCCCAAAATTATGACTGGGACTTATTCCTGAAAAGGAGGCCCAGGTTAGGGGGTTTGGGGCTTACTCCTGAAAAGGAAGCCCAATATTATGACTGAGTCTTATTCCTGAAAAATAGACCCAGGTTAGGGATTAAGGATTGGGGCTTACTCCTAAGAAGGATGCCTGGTATTTGGGATTGGGGCTTACTCCTGAAGAGGATGCCCAAGTTAAGGAATTAAGGTTTGGGGCTTACTCCTGAGGAGGATGCCCAGATTTAAAGGACTTATAACTGGGGATTATTCCTAAAAAGGAGACCCTGGTTAAAAATTCTCTCATCTTAAAGGATGAGGTTGAATGAATGAACTCTCAATCTTTGGTGACATAAATATGTATAAACCACTAGGTTTTGAGAGATATTCCACCGAATTCCTTTCAGATAAGGAATTCAAATCAAGAAATCATGCCATAAATGGCTTTGAAGAGTATCTTGAAGACTGAATCTTGAATAGGAAAGGTGAAATGGCTTAAGAGGGGTAAAATGGGCAAGATGGGCACCCAAAAAGGTAGGGGCACGCAAGTCTTGAAAGGCGTGTAGGTCTTGCGTGGGCGCGCAAGTATTGATCGCGCAGGTATACCTGCGTGACACATGGTGTACTTGCGTGATTTTCAACCAGCATTGAAATACTTGAGAGACTCTTTATTAAACCATTTAGAATCCTCTTGAGGTTCTTCCAGATAAGGGACGCGCAAATTTCTATTGAAGGAATAAGGCGGCGCGCAAGTGTGACCAGTTCCCTTAAGGGCTGGCCATTCAGGCGTGCAAGTGTTTATGAGTTTTAACACTTAGGCCTTCCTCCCTCTCTTTAGATCTTCCGTTCTAGGTAAGAAATTACCTTAGAAGTGTTCCGGAGGCTTTGATAAGAGACTTGGGCGTCGGGAGCTTCAATCTGAGTTTCTGGAAAAAGCTCCTCCCCGAATGGGGGGCCCACAGGGTCTATTTATAGGCAAGAGAAGACCTCAGGCGGTTACCGGGCGGTTACCACTTAGGTCGTGCAAGTCACTTACACGACCATAAGGCGTCGCGCAAGTACTTGCATGACCACTAGGCGGCGCGCAAGTGTACTTGCGCGACCATGAGGGAACTTGCGCGACCTATGGGAAATGTTCTCCTTGTTCATCCCTTTTTCGATTTTTGATGTTTCTTCAAAGGATGAATCACTTTATGCTTAGATATTCCCCTTTTCCGATCTTTAGATTCTGTGACGAAAGGAGCGTCAACAAAAGTCCCCCCTCAGAGTTGGATCCGGAGAGAAATGAGGATTTGACTCTGAGGAAATCAAAGACATCCAAAGGAAGAGGTGGTTTCCAAGTCTTCAGTGCACAGAAGGCAGCGCGCAAATGTGTTGGAACTTGACTTTTATTCAGAGTTCCTTTGTCTTTTGTGGGCAGTTTAAAGTCATGCATGCCGGACATAAATGGGCTAATGTTTAAGGTCGAAATAGATTTGACCGAAATGTACTAAAATTGATTCAATTCCTTGACAATTTATCTGAAAACATATTACCATACTCGAGTATGAGGGAAAAAAATGTAAACTATGGCTTAAGAATATTTGAATCTGAGGAATGATATGAAAAAGAGCTAAAAGGCATTAGAAGAATTAGTTTCCAAGAATAAAGTTACTATTATTTAAAAAAAACCCATTAGGGGGTTGAAATATGCAAGGCCACCTAATGGCATTGGCTGCATGGTTAAATAAATAGCATCTTTTGGCTGACAAGTCTGTTATGTGGACTCTTTATGCAAGGCCACCTATGGGCACGTGCTGCATAGTCAGGTGAAAGAACTCTTAGAAATTTACTTTCCTAGTGCTAAAAGCCAGTGAAAGTTTATGGAGATTCAAATTTTCTAAAGTATAGAGTTTGTTGTATGGAAAGAGGTACTTGAATATGGAGAAGATATTTCCGAACAAGAATATCGAAGAACTGGATGAATATCACTCCTACGAAGGTCTGACCCAAACGTAGGGAAGAAGAATAAACCATAGACTTGAATACTTTCAGATCATGAAAAAGGATATGGGACAAATATGTTAAGGATGGCTATTTTTTGCGGATCCCTACATACTGTCGTTTAAGACAAATAAGTACAAAAGAGGCATTCTTCCCAAGAATGAAGTTACTATTATTTAACAAAACCCGTTAGGGGGTTGAAATATGCAGGGCCACCTAAGGGCATTGGCTGCATGGTCAAATAAATAGCATCTTTCGGCTGACAAGTCTATTATGTGGACTGTTTATGCAAGGCCACCTATGGGCACATGCTGCATAGTCAGGCAAAAGAATTCTCAGAAGTTTGACATTTTGTGACTAGAAGTCATGAAAAGGGTTATGAAGATCTGAAAATATTTAAGGTTAGGATTATAACACATAAATATGGGTATTGTCTAATGTATATAGAGATACATAGGTCAATGATAACCATAATCATGTTGTGGCTGGGTCCTAAATTGAAACTTGGACTTCACTACGTATCTCATAAGAATGAGAATCAATCCATACGTAGTTCTTGAAATGCAGTTTAACGTCGTGTAGGACGAAAGTATGAGTGATCTTAGTTTAGGGTCATAGAATTCGGACCATAATAATGAATACACAGTGTGTGTTTTCATGAGGACTTTTCAGCCAAGGGACTGAAAGTGAAATTTGGGGTTAGGCCCAAAAGACTTGGGACTGGATTCGAGGGATACTCGAATGTTCCTACGTATCCCATAAGGATGGGAATCAAGTCCACGTAGTTCTAGAATTACCCTTTGTACAAATTTGGTTCGTACATGTGAAGGGTGAAAGGGGACTTTAGTGCAATGATGGTTTAACCTGAGATAAAAAATTTAGGCATTACCATGTATGCACGTAGTTTTTTTGAAATGAAACATGATTGAAAAATCAATGTCAATAATAGTTCTCTCTCAAGTGAGGATATCAAATAATATTGTAGTTTATTGTTGTACCGGACAAAAGTGTTGTATAGTTTAACGTCGTATAACAAGGACGAAAGTGAATCAATGTAAAAAAAATATTGATTCTAGGGGCGGTTTCACAAATCAACATCATATGAGATGGTGGTGAACCGATGTGAAGAGATTATTTTTGGGCTTGAACCTTGGGAGGCTGCCTACATACCCAGCCTGGAGGGCAAGGATCAAAGTCCGTGTAGTTCAATTAAATAATGAATTAATGATCAAGTTGTTCTTGGGGACAACGATTTAATTAAAATGTTGTTGGGACTTACACATGGTTAGGGGCCCAAAGAGAGTGTTATGGTTGAGGTTTGCTCTAAGCTCACGTGAGTCATACTCGGTGTGAGAAACAAGAGGTAATAACAACCTTAACGATGCACAGTTTAATGTCATGTAGGACATATTCAGGGACTATGCAGTTTAAAGTCTTGTAGTTAGGACTATTGGTGCTGCACAGTTTAGTGTCATGTAGTAGGGACAAAATAATAGTTTAATGTCATGTAGGACATATCAAGGACTTTCTGTACAGTTTAGCGTCATGTAGTTAGGACGATGGGGACAATACAGTTTAACGTCATATTGGACGAATAGGGGGATTGTGCAGTTTATTGTCATGCAGTAAGGACAAAAGAGTGTACCATTTTAATGTCATGTCGGACGAAAGTGCGAATAGTTTAAGGTCATATGCATGGACCGTGAATGGTGTAGTTTAATGTCATACTTGACCTTTGAGATTATATAGTTTAACGTCTTTCCGGATGTAAGGGACTTTTATATAGTTTAGCATCATGTAGTTAGGACGTCACAGTTTAACGTCTTGCTGGACGTAAGGGATTTGCAAATAGTTTATGGTCATATACATGGACCAGGGATGATGCAGTTTAAGGTCATGCTGGACGGTTTTAGGGAACTTTTTCACAGTTTAATGTCGTGTGGGATGAAGTTGCAGTTTAAAGTCATACTGGACTATTGCTGTATAGTTTAACGTCATATAGAAAGGACGAACTGGTGCTGCACAGTTTAGTGTCATGTTGCAGGTACATCTTCTTTTCTACAGTTTAATGTCATGTTGGACGAAAAAAAGGAAACTTTTCAACAATTTAATGTCATGTAGGACAATTCAAGTAACTGTTACAGTTTAACATCATGTTGGACAATAGAAAATTTATACAGTTTAACGTCATGTTGGACGATAGAACATTGCTGTACAGTTTAAAGTCATGTAGCTAGGACTAAGGTGAACCAATATGAGGATATCAGTTCTGGGGACTTTTTACAGTTTATCGTCATGCTGGATGATGAAAGTGCCACACAGTTTAATGTCATGTTGCTAGGACACAATATAGTTTAATGTCATCTCGGACAAAATATAGGAACTTATATACAGTTTAACGTCATGTAGATAGGACATAATACAGTTTAGTGTCATGTAGGACATAATAGTAACCAATATGACTGTTTTGGCTCTGGGAACAATATTTTTTGTTTATACAAAATAATTCTTCAGAAATCTGGCATTAGTTGGAGTCGTGATGTGTTCTCCATCCATTGAGATTAGAGAATACGCTCCATTGGAGTAGACCTTATGTATTGAATAAGGTCCTTCCCATTTTGGTTCAATCTTGGGAGGCTTCTTTCCTGGTATCATTGGTGCTCTGAGAACCAATACCAATTCTCCCTGAATGAATGAACGAAGACGAACTTTTTTGTTAAAGGCTCGTTCTATTCGATTCTGATAGATTTCCAAGTCGTGCAAAGTGCACAATCTTTTCTCATCTAACTGTTCCAATTCATTCAACCGCTTTTGGGATTGCTCATCTGTAGATAACTGATCACAAATGGCTATTCTGAGTGAGGGAAATTGAACTTCAATTGGCAAGACTGCTTCTGTTCCATATACCAATGAATATGGAGTTGACCGCGTTGCATTGCGAGTGGTAGTCCAATAAGCCCATAAAGCATGAAAGAGTTTATCAGGTCATGAATTTTTATCTTTATCCACCATCTTTTGCAGTATATTTGAAAGAGTCTTGTTGAAGGCTTATATCTGTCCATTAGCCTCCGCATGATATCAAGATGAATGGTAGGACTTAATGTTGTATTCTTGATACAATTTCTTTACCTCAGAAGAACATAAGTTGGTGCCGTTGTCCGTCAATATGGTATGAGGGACACCAAATATAGTAATGATGTTAGACTTGATGAAGCTAACAATGCATTTAGAACTGACTTCTTTGAGAGGTACTGCCTCTACCCATTTGGAAAAGAAATCAGTAGCAGTAAGAATGTACTTAAACTGCTTGGCCGTAGCTGAAGGGTAAGGTCCCACCACATCCATTCCCCATGTGGAAAATGGACATGAGTATTTAGCTGTATGAAGCAACTCTGGAGGTCTATGAATGAAGTTGGAATATACTTGGCATGAATGACACTTCTTTGTGAAATTAACACAATCTTGTATCATTGAAGGCCAAAAGTATCCAAGCCTTCGAATTTGATCAGACAGTCTATGTCCAGACTGGTGGGCACCACAGACTCCTGCATGCACTTCTTTTATGACAGCCATTGTCTCTTCACCATCAATACATCTAAAGAGAACTCTATCAAAACCACGTTTGTAGAGAATTTTCTCGAGGTGGTTTGGGCTATCATAAAGAGTAAAATTGACCACACGTCGCCGGATTTGTTCTTTCTCGGCTCTATCAGGTGGAAGTGTTCCATTTTGAAGGTATTCCCTGATAGGTGAGATCCATCTTGTAGTATGACCATATGGTTCAGGAATGGGACTAATTTCATTAATTTCCTCTGTTCTGACTTGAACATAAGGTGAAATTGCACGACGGTGGGAAATACAGATGGTTGTCTCGTCCCGATTTGGATCTGCTAAAGTTGTGGCTGTATTAGCCAGTGCATCAGCATGAGCATTTTGTGATCTTAGGACATAAGAAAATGTCGGTTCTGAAGGGAATTCCGACATTAACTCTCTGATGTAATCATAAAAAGTGATTAATTCTTCTTTTATGATGGCATAATCCCCATTGACTTGTTTGATTACCAGGTCTGAATCACCTTTCACCTTTAAGTGATTCACTTGTGCTTGAAGCGCTAACTCCAAGCCTATAATGAGAGCTTGGTATTCAGCTTCATTATTGGTACCACCTTCCCACAACAAAAAGGAATAAGGTAACACTACCTTATCTGGAGAAATGAGCACAATTCCTAAACCAACTTTTTTGAATTTAGGATTTTCCATTTTCTTCCCTGTTGGACTTCTAGAAGCACCATCAAAATACATTTCCCATGTTTGAGGACTCTATTGAATAGAGAAAACTTCCTCATCAGGGAGTTCGATATCTGAATACGTGTCTTCCACTGAAGGATGTTCAGCCAGGAAATCAGCCAGAGCTTGGCACTTAATTTCCTTTTGAGACACATACTGAATGTCGAACTGCTGTAGAATAACTGCCCACCTTGCCAGACGTCCTGTAAGCATTGGACGACTAAGGATGAATTTGAGCGGATTATTACGAGATACCAATTGGACCTCATGATGTTGCAGGTAGTGTCTCGGTTTCTGAACTGCAAAGATTAATGCTAGGAAGCACTTTTCAATACTTGAATACCGGGTTTCTGTTTCAAGCATAGTTCTACTGAGATAGTAGAGACTATTTTCATTCCCAGCATCATTCTTTTGAGTGAGAAAGGCACCCAATGATCGCTCTAAAGCTGTCACATAGAGGATAAGCGGTCTACCCTCAACAGGTGGCATGAGTACTGGTGGACTCAAGAGGTATTTCTTGAGAACATCAAATTCTTCTTGACATTCTTCAGTCCACTGGTAAGTGACTCCTTTCTTCAATAATTTGGTAAAGGGTAAACTTTTGCCTGCCAAATTGGCGATGAAACGCCGAATATAGGCTAAGTGTCCTTGAAGTCCTCTTAATTATTTCAAATTATGAGGAGGTGACATACCAAGGATTGATTTGGTCTTCTCAGGATCGACTTCAATACCACGATGGCGTACAACAAAGCCGAGGAATTTTCCTGAGGTTACCCCAAAAGCACATTTTAAGGGGTTCATCTTCAAATTATGTTGTCGAAGCTTGTGGAATATGACTTCCAAATCAGCCAAGTGATTAGAATGTTGTTTGGATTTAACCACCAAATCATCTACATAGCATTCAACAAACTTCCCTAAAAGAGGTTTGAAGATACGATGCATGGCGCGTTGATATGTTTCACCTGCATTCTTTAAACCAAAGGGCATCACCCGGTAACAAAACACACCTTGAGGAGCTCTCAAGGCTGTATATTCCTCATCTTCTGGGGCCATTCGGATCTGATTATATCCGGAATATCCATCCATGAAAGAAAGTAATTCATAGTCAGTCGTCGCATCAATTAAGAGTTCTGTAATCAGAACTGGGAAATCATCTTTAGGACAATACCAATTAAGATCTCTGAAATCGATGCAAACCCTAATTTGTCCGTTCTTCTTCTTTACAGGGACAATATTAGCCAACCACTTGGGATATTGAACTTCTCTGACGAAGTTGGCTTTGATCAGCTTATCCACTTCAGCTTCAATTTTGGAATCATAGGTTGGGTGTGTTCTTCTCGCGGCTTGCTTAAAACCTCGATGTTCTTTTGGTAAACCCAAATGATGAGTAACAACATCAGGATCAAGCCCAGGCATTTCTGTATAATTCCAAGCAAAAATATCTTTATTTTGCTTTATAAAAGAAATATACATCTCTTGCTCTTCAAGGGTCATGGCCGCACTAATTAAAGTGGGGCGTGGATCTTTCTCTGTACCCAGATTTACTTCTGTGAGTTCATCCACAGTGGTAGAGATACCCTCTTCAAATGCTAGAGGAGCATCTCTAAGATCTTCCTCTTCCTCTTCATCATGTGTTATTTCTTCCATTTCTACTTGCAAAGTAGATGAAAAAACGAAATTCTCATGATCATAAGAGATGTCAAAATTTTCACATTTTGAAGAAGAAGCTTCCATTTCCGACCCTATTGATGATAAAGGGTATTCTTTGGGAAATAAAGAGGAGATGATGGATTGAGAATCAATATCATTATTCACCTTTGGTGTTTCTATAACTTCTTCTGGCCTGATTAGCGAAGTATAGACTTGTTGGACTTCAGCAGATGAAATGAAAACGTCACTACTTATGCTTTCATCACTGCTTGGTAGTTTACCAATTTCTCCCATGTTGTCTGGCTCGATCGCCGTAATTGACATTATGGATCTTTCCATAAGAGTATTTTGATTTGGGCCTATTTTGTCAATTTGACTGATAGGTAACACATAATCTGTACTCACATGTGAAAATGGATTTATTGGAATTTTCTCCAAACCATATAGAGCATTAACTTTGGTAATTTCCTTCATTGTAGATTTTTCTATTCCCTTCATGTGATAAAATTCCGCCTCAATGTATTGATACTCACATGTCTTGAATGGGGCTTTATCACCATACAATGTTCCAACTTGACCATCGAAACAGTATTTGAGACATTGATGGTATGATGAAGGAATAGCTGCATGCTGATGTAGCCAGGGTCTTCCAAGCAAGATATTGAAAGCTGAGTCTTGATCAACAATCATGAAATCCGAATTGGATACAAGATCTCCAAAATGAGTTCTGAGTGTAACTTCTCCCATTGGTTCTTGTTCATTTTTATCATATCCTTTTAACATCATGGTAGAAGGAGATAAATCAGATTTCGTGAGGCCCAATCGACGAAGTGTACGAATGGGCATGAGGTTGACTCCTGAACCATTGTCAATGAAAGCTCTTCGAACATTTATACCATTGACTTTGCCAGATAAGTACAAAGGTTTTATATTCCCATGCACAAAATCATCTTCATCTTTATCAGTAAAAGATATCACTGCATGGCATTCTACAGGATTATTCTCTATGTGATAGATTTCTGCTGCAGCAATTTCAGCTTCAAACTCCTGAGGACTTGACAAAGCTTCGATGAGTGCTTCCCGAAGATCTTTTGACAGATTCAAAGCATCCAAAATTGATAACTTGGCTGGTACTTGGGCCAATTGTTTCAATATATCATACTTTTGATCTAGAGGTCTGCGTTTCCCAATAGGAATATGCGGTTTAGCAGGTACCTTGGAAGCAGATGCTTTGGAAGCTGATGCATCTTATATTGAAGTTGGCAACATCCTTGGTTTTGGAAGATTAGACTGATTAGATCCATTTACTTGCTGAGATAAAGAAGATGGAACCTTTAATCGGTCTTCCAAAATAACTGTGCCAAAACTGAGTTGGCCATTGGAAGAAGAACTTGTTTGTTCTTTTTGAGCTCGCTGAAGGGCTCTACCACGAGTTTCTGCTGCATATACAGTGCTAGCAGGGGTAAAATTAGAGTAGTGGCTTCGGAAAGATCCACGTCTTCCCCTGTATCCTGAACCTCTAGAACTTCCTCGGATTCCCTTATTTGATATAGGGAATTCAGGCTCATCAAGACTGGAATATGGATCTGTTAATTGAATCATATTAACAGAACCAAAGATTAACTCTTCGTCTGATAAAGACTCTGCCTGGTTAGCCTGTTTAGGCTGTGCCGTTTGGTGGGATGGTGCCCGTGGCTTTAAAGTAGATGGCATGAAATCTGCGAGAGTCAAAGAAAATTTAGGCTTTGATACATAGTCATCTTCTCCTGATTCCTCTTTCTTCTTTGAATTGCGCTGCCCTTTTGAGGATTTGTCTTTTGATGGAGGCTTTACTGTAGCTTTTGTAGGAGACACAATTGGATTCTTCAATTGTGTTCGCAAAATGGAATGGGTCCGATTGATTGTCTTTCTGACCATCCAATCATCATATTTTTTCGCAGTTTTGCTTTTGACTTCCTGCCACTCACCTCCTTCCTTTGGATCTGTAGCGGTAATACATGCTACATGAGCTGAAGAACCCTTCAATTTGACTTGTCCCAAGTCGACCATCTTTTTCAGGAGGTCTTTAAAGACAAAACACTCCTGGATGGGATGCCCCAACATTTGATGAAAGGGACAATAATTGGGACGGTCTTCATCTCCTTCCTTGTTTGGCCTCTTGGGCACTGGTAATTGAACCAAATTATTTTCCAGAGCTGAAATGAAGTAACCAGGAACTTTCTCACTTCGGAAAGAGTATGTTTTACTCTTCAAATTCTCAAATTGTTTTCATCTTTGATCTCTTTGATCATTTGGACGAAACAACCTTTGTTGTTGGCGTTCAGGAGGTGGAGCCCTTCGAGAAGATGAAGGTTTTGAAGTAGAAATAGGTACATGTGCTTGTTTAAGCATAACTGTAGCAGTTTCAACTTTACCCATTCTCCTTCCTGGAGCTGATGGAATTATACGAGATTTAACCTTAGCCTGTATAAGGGAATCTTCAATCTGTTGAGCGATTAAAGTAAGGTCTCGAAACCCTCCTGTGTATTTCACGGGGATCAATGGCGTGCGTAATTCGTTACGCAAATTTTCCACACAGATTGGCAACAATTCTTCCTGAGGGAGTGCTAAACTCAGGGAATACGTTAATCCCTTCCAACGAGCAATGAAATCAGAGACTCTTTCATTCTCCCTTTGCTTGCAGTTTGTAAGATCGAAAACTGTCATTTTTGGAAAAGTTGAGCTAAACTGAAAAAGGAATTTTTGACTAAGATCCTCCCATCCGATGACTGATCGGGATTGCAAGCTTGTATACCAGACAAAAACTGGTCCTTGCAAGGTTCGCACGAAGCATCTGAGTTTCACTACTTCTTGCTGCTCTGGATTTCCCATCATAGGATCACAACAAGACACGTAATGCATCAAATGTTGTTCAGGGTCGCCTGATCCATTGAAAGTAGGGAAAACAGGGTTTCCAAAACTGGATGGAGGAGAAATTGAATCTACCCATTCAGGGTAAACTTTCTTTTCAGGTTGAACTTGCGCCCGTTTCCCTTCCATAGTTTCTAACCGAGCTGTTAATGACTCAATAGTAGTTATTAACTTTTGAGAAACATCAGGTTGAACTTGGTTTTGGGTAGGTGCAATGAATGGAGCTTGGACAGACGTGGTGGTTGGTGCTGAAACTGATGGTAGTGCTTCCAACCGTTGTTGCGTTTGACCCGTAGGATTAGACCTCTGAGGGTGTACTGATAAAGGAGGATATTCCTGATCCATCTTAGTAGTTACAACAAATTCCTTCGGTTGTCAGACTTCAGCATTCTTAAGAAGAAGACTACTCTGAAGTAGTTCTGCATTCAACTTTCTTAATTCTTTCATTTATTCCTCCTGTTGTGCAAACCTTTTCTCTAATGAGAGCGATTGACCTCCTTCAGAGGAAGGGTGAGAAGTAACCTGATTCTTTCCTTTACCCTTATTGGATCCTTTTCGGAGAGGGGGAAGTGGGTTACTTGAAGGAATACCCAGATTTTGGGTAAGCCTTTGATTACGTGTGCACACACCTTCTTCATTTAGGTCTGTGTGCGCAACTTCTTGAGCAGAAACCTCTTCGTCTGATCCCTCTGATTGAGCCTCATCTGGTGAATCAGCAGCAACGACATTGATGACATTAATGGATGCATATTGCATGGAATCCTTTCTATCATCATTTCTGTGATATTGTCTTCTTCCATGTCCATGATGAGACATGAAATTCCGTTGACTTGATCCCTCAGGAACTTCTTGGAGAACCGTCACTTGGAGAGAATCTCCTGATAGCTTGGATCTTCGTTCCTCTTGAGGCTTATTCCCTAATCGAGAGAATACTGACTTTCTCTGAGGGAGGGATTGAGGATTTGAAAAAGTCCCCAGTCCGGTGGACTGGGGATGTTCTTGCTGCTTCCGCTCAACTCCTCGAATCCCATTTGTTGACTCTGAGGGTTGGGTTAGAGAAGTCCCCAGTCTGACAAGCTGGGGTGTCTCTTGACATGCTATGTTTGAGATCTTCTTAAAATCTCTCTTGATCTTGCGAATCTTAGTTCGGAAATTAGCTGGATGCATTAACCTGTATCCACTTTTATCACCTGGTTCAACAGACCGTTGGATGATTTCTGAAACTTCTGTCATTTGATGACGTGTTTTCTCCAGACGAGAGGCTTGCGCAATATTCTCACCTGCTTGATGTAGGAGCAATTCAACAACTTGTTCTCTATATACTTGATTTTGAGAGGAACTAGTTGAAGCCTGTTCTTGAGCAAGCTTTTGATTATGAACAAAGCCCATTGACTGTGGCCGGCCATGGGCAATAACATTGCATGAGACTATTTTCGGTGGGCTTTGCTGACTGGAAAGCACTGTGAAATGTAGTGCTCCATGAACACCCCATCCTCTGATATGAACATCAGATGGAGCATTGGAAATTAACTAACACAATTTTCTTAGTGCGCCAAGGCATGAACGTTGAAGGGTTCTATGTTGCTTTTCAGCCTTCGGATACCGAGAGACTGATAGAGATGCCAAATCAATCTGACGTTGTATCCCTTCTATTATCTTAAGATGATTTTCATATTCATCATAAGATAATACCTTCTTCTTCAATTGACAAAGAGTCTTCCATATGTTGAGACGAATATCATGGATTCCATCATCCGCCAACATCTTTGGAATGTCGTACTGGGAGTCAGCCAAAGGCCAAAACATGACTTGTACTTCACCTTTTGTCAGTTTTTTCCTCATGTTCAGCATTTCCTCTTTATCATTAAATGAAGATTCTTCTACCTGTTTTGACCAGAGTTGGTGTTTCCTTATTGCTTCATCGGATTCAACAAGACTGGTAGAGAGATCATTAATCAAACTAGAAGATGCATGACTTAGGGGTGGTTCATAGAATGACCTACACCCTGGGATATCTTCTGATTGAGAAAGTATTTCACTTGTTAGAGATAAAGCATCAAACATGACTGGTTTCGCATTTGCAAGTGCCACAAGATAAGAGGCCTTTCTCGGCACTACATTATCCACTGGAGTATTTTTCAGGCAATGTGAATCACTACTGCGGAGAGGAATTTCGCAGCGAAGTTCATCATCATGGGGAGGACCACCATAATGGGTTACAGCAAAAGATGAAATCTCTTGCTCCTTGGTCTTCTGACCACACAGAGGGTTCTTATGGCTCTCATCTGAAGAAGAAACTTCAAGATTGACCGAACTTTCATGAAGAAAGCCTTCATGAGGAAGTGTCTGTTGAAGACCTTCAAAATTAATGTTCCCGTTATTGGGAACTGAGGGATTAGAATCTTGAATTCCGACAGATAAATTTCTGAGGGCTTCAAGAACTCCAGCATCGAGCAAGGCCTTGTTGTAGATTGGCCTTTGATCTCCTGACTGTGCTGGGCGGATCTTTTTCTTAGATGTCTTCTTACTCACTTTAGAAACCACTTGTTGACGAAAGTGGTTACTCTGAGCAGGTGTATGTGCCTGATCAGGAAAGATGGTCAGGTTAGGCTGGCGATCTCCACTCAAATCAGGTGTATGTGCCTGGCTTGGTTGTCCGTATGATATGGGGGAGTATGCCCCATAACCTTCTTGGACTGGAACGGATGTGTGTGTCTGTTTCAGAGTGAATCGTTGATGTGTCACTCCACTGCTAGGGATAGATTTATGTGTCTGTCCCTGAGATGATGCTGAAGCTGTTATGATATCCTGGCAAGCATCCAGAATATGAGCAGGAATTTGCTTCTGCTCTTTCACCATTGACAAAATATGTTTGGTGACTTCAGCCGCCGGAACGAGGATATACGTCCATTCTGGGCTTGGAGTAGGTGTATGTGCCTGCTCCTGTCCTCCTTTTCCTGTCAGTGAATCCTGACAGTACTCAAGTGTGGAGAGAGAGAGTTGAGTCTGCCTCCTGTTTGTCGTCGGGGCTTTCCGACTGACTTCTCCGTGCGCTACCAAGCGAGACTGTTGGTAGGCTTGATTAGTATTAGCAGGTGTATGTGCATGCTGATTACACTTCGCCAAACGCGGTTGACGAGATCCATCATATGTAGTCAGACGAGCCTGCTGACTAACTGGTGATGTATAAGCAGGTGCATGTTCCTGCCTATGGTACTCCGCCGGAATTTCCTGGCGGGATTGGCTTGATGCTGCCAGACAAGTCTGCTGGACAGCGGAATTAAAACGGGCAGGTGTGTATGCATGCTCGTTGTTCTCCACCAAGTTAGGTTGGTGGACTTCATCATATGTAGTCAGGCGAGCCTGCTGAATAACTGATGATGCATAAGCAGGTGTATGTTCCTGCCTATAGTACTCTGCCGGAATTGCCTGGCGGGATTGGCGTGATGCTGCCAGACGAGTCTGCTGGACATCGGAATTAAAACGGACAGGTGATTGTGCCTGCTCGTTATTTGCCACCAAGTTAGGTTGGTGGACTTCTCCGAAGATGGAAGGGATGACAACCTGCCTATTGTTAACCGGATTCCGTCTCTGGCGGTTCATCTTGCCTGCTCGGGTTCGAGGAACCTGAGCTGAATGCCTGGAGTCGGTACCCTCATCATGTTGAGGGCGCACTACCGCACGAGTCTGGCGGCGATTGTTGATGGGAGCCCTCAGGAAGGACTCCTGTCTTTTTGAATTAAGGTCCTGAGGGACCTTCTCATTCACTTCCTCAGAGTAAGGGAGTGAATGGAAGTTGCGTTCCGGGGATAACGACCCGAAACGGTTGGAGACGGTAGTCAGCACCGCCTGCTTCTTGATCGCTGGTCGCCGTTGTCCGGACGACCAGGTAGAGTTGTTAACTTGGAGGGCTTGACGAGCGGCCTCCAGAGTTGGGATAGTACCGTTGCGACGATACTCCTTAACCAGTGCATTAGAAACCCATTGTTGAAGACGCTGAGTTGGTGATGTCATCCTTAGAGCGGACGACGTTCCAGCAGGAGTAGCAGCATTGGTTTTCACAGCAGCAGACCTCATAGTAGAGGTGTTCACAGCAGTAGTATTCACAGGGGTGAATTTAAGAAAAGCCATTTTGCAGAAGATCTTGAGAAAAGAGTGCCTGTTCCATATAACAGACATAATCAAGATGAATTTGGCCACTGCATATTTTGGATGAGCACATGTCAATGATTGATTTGTTGGCCCAAGGGGCCTAACAAATAATAAGAACATCACTTTAACTTGGTTAAGGATTCACGTCGGGTTCACCATTTTTTGTTTCGCACGGATTTCGGGGATGACCTCCTGGACGGGAGATTCAAATGTTCTGATCGGTTTCTAGAGGGTTTTTTCGTAGAACTGGAAACATCCAATGATTCCACATCCGTTTGGACCTACTTTCCAAAGGTAGGCGCTCATTAGCTTGTGGACTAATGAGGCTTAGGAATTTGCATTGGTCGAGAGGATGGGAGGTCGGACTCATCACACCTTTTTTAGGGGAATTATTGTCTACTCCGAGACTCTCTTTATAGATTTAAGTTATGTTCGTGAATCCTTATTACATTACCAAGTATAAAATGTGATTTCCTTTAGTTTTAACAATCAATGATTAAATATGCAAGAAATTTAGAGAATATTTTATATGTATTCGAGGTTCTTCATCAATAGAGAATCATCTATATCTGTTTAGAGATTCTTGGTCAATGGTATCCTTCAAAATATTTATATAAAAGTCTCTTGGTCATTATGACGACCAGGCTGGTTTTAAAGCCACTTAGTGGGGCACTTGAAGTTTATCGTCATTCAGAAGGACATGGATTATTTCAAAGTTGGGATCGAACCCATAAATGGGCTACCTACGTATCCTTTGTTTTGGAAAAGGAATCAGAACCCACGTAGTTCGAGTAATGGAGTATGATGTTTATGATTGATGGCTCAAAGAATGTCGTAATTACTTTTACACACTAAGCTCACGTGAGTCATGCTCGGTGTAAGAAACAAGAGGTATTGGTAAAAATTAGACAATTGTGCCATGAAAGATGCAATCATAAGAAATTGTTTGGGGCTTATGTATGTATGACTTCCCAAATAGATGAAGGTTTAGGATTTACTTTTAGGGAGAAAATCCATGAACAGGGTTCATAAAGGTATATGTGCTTCATGGAGATTTGAATACTCTAATCTTGGGGCTTACTCCTAAGGAGGATGCCCAAATTAGGAGGGGACTTATGATTGGGTTTTACTCCTAAGAAGGATGCCCAAAATTATGACTGGAACTTATTCCTGAAAAGGTGGCCCAGGTTAGGGGGTTTGGGGCTTACTCTTGAAAACGAAGCCCAAGATTATGACTGAGTCTTATTCCTGAAAAAGAGACCCAGGTTAGGGATTAAGGATTGAGGCTTACTCCTAAGAAGGATGCCTGGTATTTGAGATTGGGGCTTACTCCTGAAGAGGATGCCCAAGTTAAGGAATTAAGGTTTGGGGCTTACTCCTGAGGAGGATGCCCAGATTTAAAGGACTTATAACTGGGGATTATTCCTGAAAAGGAGACCTAGGTTAAGGATTCTCTCATCTTAAAGGATGAGGTTGAATGAACGAACTCTCAATATTTGGTGACATAAAGATGTATAAATCACTAGGTTTTGAGAGATATTCCACCGAATTCCTTTCAGATAAGGAAGTCAAATCAAGAAATCATGCCATAAATGGCTTTGAAGAGTATCTTGAAGACTGAATCTTGAATAGGAAAGGTGAAATGGCTTAAGAGGGGTAAAATGGGCAAGATGGGCACCCAAAAAGGTAGGGGCGCACAAGTCTTGAAAGGCGCGTAAGTCTTGCGTGGGCGCGCAAGTATTGATCGCGCAGGTATACCTGCGCGACACATGGTGTACTTGTGCGATTTTCAACCAGCATTGAAATACTTGAGAGACTCTTTATTAAACCCTTTAGAATCCTCTTGAGGTTCTTCCAGATAAGGGACGCGCAAATTTCTATTGAAGGAATAAGGCGTCGCGCAAGTGTGACCAGTTCCCATAAGGGCTGGCCATTCAGGCGCGCAAGTGTTGATGAGTTTCAACACTTAGGTCTTCATCCCTCTCTTTAGATCTTCCGTTCTATGTAAGAAATTACCTTAGAAGTGTTCCAGAAGCTTTGAGAAGAGGCTTGGGCGTCGGGAGCTTCAATCCGAGTTTCTGGAAAAAGATCCTCCCCGAATGGGGGGCCCACAGGGTCTATTTATAGGCAGGAGAAGACCCCAGGCGGTTACCGGGCGGTTACCACTTAGGTCGCGCAAGTCACTTGCACGACCATAAGGCGTCGCGCAAGTACTTGCACGACCACTAGGCGGCGCGCAAGTGTACTTGCGCGACCATGAGGGAACTTGCGCGACCTATGGGAAATGTTCTCCTTGTTCATCCCTTTGTCGATTTTTTATGTTTCTTCAAAGGATGAATCACTTTATGCTTATATATTCTCCTTTTCCGATCTTTAGATTCTGTGACGAAAGGAGCATCAACACCATCATAACCATTGTGATTATAATCTTTTACATACTTAATCTATTTAAATCATTTCAAATATGAATACAATTAATTTCATTTATGACCTATAGATTACATTATCGCAATCAACCTGATTATGATAATTTTATAATTGGAACCGTGCCCCTGCTCGATTAATGTTTTAATACATTTAGACGTATTGTGAATTGAATTAGTTTAAATTATTTTAAACTAAATTTATTTAGGGATAAAAACAAAAGGTTTTTAAACCTACAATTCACGCCCCCCATCTTGTATTGTTCCATCTGTATATACATTACGATCCAACATTCTAAAATTAAATACCTAAGAGTGCATTAGAGTTAATCCACCCTGTATTGGGGATTGGAAATAAATTGGATTGATAATGTATTCAGACATTGGTCACCTCTATGATCCATTAAAATATTGATGTAACATGTGTTTCAAACCCACATTTCATTGGATATCAGACATATTCTCGAGAAGGAATTCATGTCATGTTGTTTCTTATTGTAACGTCTCGACCCGACTCACCCTTGAACCGATGGCCGGACCGGTCGCCACATGACCTCAAGCACGTCTCCCTGTATGCCAGAGACTGATGACTTAGAGTGAGGTTATAAGGATAGTCAGTGGGGAGACTATACCCTCTTATCAGAGTAAAAATAGTGGACAACATCAGAAAATAGGGGAAGTAGTGTGAATAACGATAAAGCAACAGAAGACATAATTTTATAAATCTTGTTAAAAAAATGGTCAATGCAAATGTAATACAATGCATGCATGTTATGATAGTACAACTACAAAAGTAATAAACAATACATCGTGATTTATATATCTGTAAATAAATGAATAAATAATGACTCAAAATCCCCAAGAGCAAACTCCACGAGCATCCTGAGCTCCAACTCAGTCCTTTTCTCTTATCTCTAGGTACTAGAGCACAACAACAAGAAAGGTCCAAGTTCCGAAGTCCTGCGAACAATAAAGGTCTACTCAGGCACCCCAGTGTAATGGAATCCTGAGTAGGGTGTGAGATATACATCTCAGTAGGCCAGAACCACTGGTGTCTAGCTCTATCCAGAAAATGAAATATAAATAGTGTGCAAGTATAATGAAGTAACAATCGAATTGAATAAATAAACTACAACACATCCAGGTTCCTAAGGGACACCTGTAGGAGATAATTGCTTCATCTCATAGATAGAAATAAGAGTATAAATTGGAACTATACATATATATTTCATAAATAAACTATTTAACAAATTAATTTATATTCTTTATTTAACCACATAAATCCCCAGGTTCCCCTGGACACCTATATCTCAATACTTACCTCACCCATGCCGAGGTCTATGTTGGATCGAATATGTAGATGTATATGTATATTAGATGGAACAATACAAGAGGGGGTGAATTTTAGGTTTAAAAACTTTGTAATTAAATACAAAAAATTAGTTTAAATGATCTTAAACTAATACAATTCACAAAAAAAACTAACAACCACAATTGTATTGAATATAAAGGTATGATATGATGTAATACTATAAGAAAAGTAAAGCAATTGTATTAAAGATGAATACAATAATCAGAGTAATACAATAGATAAGGATTCTACCATAAAGCGTATAGAATCAATCGATACAATATGTAACAGTATGAATGTAATTGATACAATTACAAATGAATATTGAATGAAGAAAGTAAAACAATACAATTCCCTTTCTTAAAAAAACAGCAGCGGAAATATAAAATTATTACAATTCTTTTGACCCAAAGAGAAGGGTTATCCTTTCACCTAGGATAAGAGGTCTATCTTACCACCACCTTGGTAAGCCCTCGATACGATGATCGGTACGTCTGTCTTGCTATCCCCGCAAGCCCTCGATACGATGATTGGTACGTCTGTCTTGCTATCCCCAGAAGTCCTCAATTTTGTAGGTAATCAGCACCTCTGTCTTTCAAACACTTGAAATCCCTCGATACGATGATCGGTAGCACCGTCTGCCTATCCCCAGCAGCTCTCGATCATTATCACCTGATCGAACACACAAAGCAAAACAAAGCACTTATTGAAATAAAAAAACTAAGAATGAGTTGTTCATGTTTTTTAGTTTCAAGGCTTTCGCACGAAGCAAGAGATAAGTCATAGTCTCTCCCTCTAGAACTTGATATAAGGAAAGTCTCACACACTTTTCTTCTTAGATTCAAATGACCTCCTATTTATAAGCTTCAGGTTCCAACAGTCATATTTTCTCCAACTGTCATATTTCTCCGGAAAACTCGGAGGGACTTGGACACCTGGCATTATAATGGTCATATTGAAACAGAAAACATGACATCATTTTGATTAGTTTATAACTAACTCCACGACATCGTTTTGGTTAAAACAAAAGATATATGAAGATGATAACCATGAGTACGATTAATATGAAACATGTGTTTTTGATAAAGGACCAAAACAAGTAAGTAATGAAAGTAAAGTATGAGTACTATAAGTATTAGTGTAATGTATTGATACGATACAAAGTGAGTATGATTCATAAAACTCAGTACGAATAACAGAGTCAATATGATTTCCAGAGTCAGTATGATAAACATGGGTGGTACGATAAACATAGTAAGTACGATAAACATGGGTGGTACGATAAACATAGTCAGTACGATCAGCATGGTCAGTACAATAAGCATGGTCAGTACGATCAGCATGGTCAGTACGATCAGCATGGTCAGTACGATAAGCATGTTCAGTACGATCAGCATGGTCAGTACGATCAGCATGGTCAGTACGATCAGCATGGTCAGTACGATAAGCATGGTTAGTACGATCAGCATGATCAGTACAATAAGCATGGTCAGTATGATCAGTATGGTCAGTACGATAATCATGTTCAGTATGATCAGCATGATCAGTATGATCATCATGATGAGTATGATAAGCATGGTAAAAGATATTTGTGATTTCCAAAAGAAGATATAAAAGTAAAAAAAAGAAATTTTGACTTAACAGTCTGAACCATTTCCCTTATTCAATTCACAAATCATTATATCACATCATCTTTCATTAACCATTTAATTTAGTTTATGTACAACTAATTGGACCCACCGTCTAATGTCAATTAATGGGTGTAGATCATCATGTCTAGCACCTTCAGGAGTATTTGGAGCATTAGTCCTTGTCTCAAAACCCATAGGTATTTGGAGCATCATTTCATGTCCCATAAAATAATATTTACATGCAAGATGGGTGTAGAACACTATGTCTAGAACCCCATGAGTATTTGGAGCATCAGTACCTGTCTCACAACCCATTTATCAATCATACATATATATTTATTATTGGTGTAGAACGCCATGTCTAACACACCAAAACCATCCATTAATGAACTCATAAATTAATTAATCAAAATCGTTAATTAATTCAATAACTAATTAACAAAATAAATCTCCCATAAAATAATTCTATAATTAATTAACCATTCAACATCTCAAAATTAAATAATTAATTAATAGTTAATTATTCTTAACCACACGAAAGTCAACTAGATAATTAACTTAACATTTAATTATCCCAATTCCTTACTCGAAAACATGATAATTAATTAATCAATCAATTATATGTATTCCATTAATAATCCAATTGATTAATTAAACATAAAAAATATATTAGTTAAAACAATAATTAACTAAGTACACAATACCATTAATTAAACCATCAATTAATTAATCTACAAAACAAATCACATCCCACAATTAATTTTCCAGAATTAATTATCTAAAATGTCACTGTAAAATCACTTCATTTAATCCATAAATAAATATATCTATTTACTAAAAACAATGTATTTCAATTAATCACTGGATCAAATATCTCATTCAGAAAAATCAATATCTCATAATTAATCCTTTGATTAATTATTTAATATTACAGTCTCAAAGCACACAATTAATTCACCATTAATTATCTCCATTTATCTCACTCAATAACTCATAATTATTCCCCTAATTAACTGTCTCAATTCTAATTCTCAATGCACATAATTAATATATAATTTAATTATCTTAAATTATCCAAATCCAAACATCATTTAATTATTTAATAGTATCACTTTAACCAATTCATAAATACATGCTTAAAACCAACATATGGATGTGTCCTCATTTATCTCACATGGAAAACATCATTTAATAACATTAAAAGTCTTGTATCAATATATCATATATCACATTTATCAATTTAATCAAATTTACTAAATTCACATATGAATGATATTCAATATAAACACTTCACTGCATAATTTAAATACCAACAAAAGTGCATCAATTTTTTTATAAATGCATTTATTAAAGTTAAGGACTTGGAAAAAGAACCCTACCTCAATGAATTTGGCCGAGTCAATGCTTCATAACTCAATTTTGATCCGCATGTGTACACGCACCTCAACAAAAACAAACGTGTATCCAAAATTTATCATCGCACCTAACAACTATTAACCAATACCCATAAATAGTGCGGTGGGGACCAACGCACACCCAAAATATTAACTATAATGAAAAACACCATAAGAATCCAAATCATGGGGTTCGAAACCAAAAAACAGGTTTAAACCCATACCCAAAAATAGCGTTGATGAACCAAAACTGAGCCTAAATGCTTTTCCCTTGGAGACATTTATCAGAAAACAGACAAATGGGTCTAGAGGATCCCATTGCACAACCCTAGAACCAAAGAAACAAGGAATCCCAATAAAACCCGAGCCTTAGGGTTTCAGCCGAGAAAACAGGGTGATAGAGGAGTCAAATAGCCGATGTGAATCACGAAACATACGCAGATGGACTCACCTTGACAAGGCAGAAAAAATTCTTTAAGACACCAAGAGGATTCGAGCGTGTGAACAGGAGTTGACAAGGGGGTGTAGGGCACCTCATAGGGGGTAGGGGACTAGTGCATGTTGCTTCTCCTGTAGTGCGCCTCCTCCTTCATTCTCTATCAATCAACTAGTTAACACCCTATTAAACTAATAGATATAATATAATAATAACATTTATTATTATCGTTTAATATAATGTTTCTTCATTAATTGACCTTTAAATAAATGATTCATAATTAATTCTAAAATCTCCCATTAATCAACCAATTAAAATCTTGTAACATTTATTTAATTAAATAAATACAACAATAATAATAATAACATCCTTATTATTATTATTAAAAATTTATTTTATTTAAATTAAATAAAAACACATTTTAAAAAGCAGGTAACCGCACAGCTGACCCACACAATTTGACTAACCGTGTACAACCTGATATCTACATTTAAAAGGGTCCCAAAGCGATTTCAAATTCAACTTGACCATGAATTTAATTAAATAAAATCCTTTATTTCACATTGATTAATTAAATTCTTTATAACCTTGAATTTAATTAAATTAAACCCAACTACGCATTTATTCTTCATTTAATATCACCATTTAATATTACCCTTCTTCGATAACACCCAACTCCTCATTTACATGTATTTTAATATTACCCTTCATTGATAACCACCAACTCCTCATTAACACATTATTTAATTAAATTCATTCAAAAAATTTAATTAAATACGTTCCCCACTTCGTGTTATTTCATTAAATTCTCTCAACCCAATTTAATTAAATTAAAAACTCCAAATCATTGTTATTTAATTAATTCTCTCAAAACAATTTAATTCAATTAAAAACTTCAACTCATCATTATTTAATTAATTCTCTCAACAAAAATTAATTAAATAAAACCTACACTTCGCAGTGATTAATTATATTCATATTGACCTTGAATTTAATTAAATAAAACCCCAAACAACTCATTTAATTAAATTCATTTCAACCTCAAATTAAATAGATGAAACCACCATAATAATAACCATCATTATTATTATCATCAAATAAAATGCTTCTTTGACAAAACCCAAAAATCCCCACTACACATCATTTAATTAAAATCGGTTTAACACAATTTAATTAAATGAAACCATAGTTTGACAACAATTAATTAAATCCCCATATTCCTTGTATTTAATTAAAAAACACCAAAATCCATTATTATTATTCTTCATAATTAAAAAAATCATAATTAATAAAAATTATTATACTCATAAAACCATAATAATAATAATCGCATTATTATTATTATTCAACCTTAGATAAAAATCAACACCTCTATTAAATAAAAACACTTATTTATTAATTACGAGACTACTTATTTAATTAAATGCATCTTCATTAAATCTGGAACTCCTCATTTAATTCCACACAACTGTTACTCCTCATTAATTATTCAATTAAAACTCTTTTAACATCAATGTAATTTATTCCACCATAATAATAATAATAACATTATTATTATTAACACATTCTTCTATTTAAACACAAATCTCCCATTTAATATTATTTAATTAAAATAAATAAAATATTAAACTCGGTAAGATGCATGGGTTGGACCACAACCGTTCATAGCTTGTGCAGATCTATTAAAGTGGACTTTTCTAGATCCGGTGCTCCCGAGACTTATCCAGAAACCCATGGAAATTATCATGTATTCACCTAAGTCCAAAAACAACACCTTTAAGTGTTCTAACATTTATAATAATGTTCTAGAGCTTGGTTTAAGAAAATGACCTGTTGATAAACGGAAAAAGTTCAAAAACCTTCATAATTTAAACCCAATTAAAAAACATGGCACTTTACACCTATGTAGTCATGGGTTGTAACTATAACAACCCAAATACAATAATCTAAAGTTGGTAGTTTTTTATAATAGTGGTTCTGAATATATAGACCACAATACAAAATATCAAATAGTTTATCAATCTTAGAAAACTAGATGCATACATGATCAATACATTATATTGAAAACATAAGGTACGTCAACTGAATACATGAAAATTTATTATTTATCTTTTCAAGTCCATAAGTCACACAAAGTAATCTTCATGTTTTCCTTAGTAAATGAGAAAAAATATAAAGGGTTGAGCTCAAATTCTTGGTAAGGGGTAGCATGCAATAGAAGATATCAACCATAATCATGGAAATAATAATATAATAAGAATAAATAAATTCCATAATAAATAATACATTCATGGATTACATAAAAAAGAATAAAATAATGGATAAAAATAATTGATCTTGTGGTGATGGAATTCACAATGCTGAATATCATTAATATACCATTTTTTCTTCATTCTAAGAGATCATACATAAATGGGCAACGATTTTACTAAACACCCAAGATATTTTGTCTCATGAGACTTTCCAATGCATTAAGAGGCTATATAATTTTGGGCCCCACCCATAAAATAATAAGTCAAATGCATCCATCATATGAATATAATTGATAAAAAAAATATAAATCATAAGGTTCCCTAAGGAACCAAATACATAATAATGGATAAGTATTCAAAAAAATTCCATATAAAAATATAGATATACAAAATATAAATATTTCCCCATTCAATGAAACAATATGGCTATCTAGGTGGATACCCCATAATAAACTTATAAAAAATAGGATATTCATAATGTAATGGAAAGTAAACTTATTAAATTAATTATAACAATGTAGTAGTGAATAGTACATTCATAATGTAGGGTTTTCAATAGGAAATAATCCTTAATTATAGTATGTAAAGAGATCGTGAATCATTCAAATCATATCCCTTATGAGTGTTTAATGAGGTCCGCATTTAGGATCATTAGTTATGTACTGAGTGAATATTGACTTAATACCCAACCAAACTTTTTAAAGGTTATTACTTATAGGTACATCTGAGCTAGAGCATGGATCTGCTTGTTTGTATCTAGATAGAGATATTATTGCTAAGAAACCATGTACTCTTTATTTTACCAAAAGTTTTCGATGTTTGATGGCCACAAGAGTTTTTAAACTTTATAATAGATTAAGAACGTATTATATTGAGATAAAATGATGATATATCAGTAAAATATAATAAGAAATTTATATTAATAAAGAATAATAATATTTATCATTGAAAAGAAAAGTAAATGGATGAATTACAAAAATATTGGTAGAGAAGAAGTTAGGAACCCTTACATTGAAAAGTAACTGCTTAAAAATTGATAGGAACACCTTAGAACCCTAGAAACTATTTGGAGAGACTCTTGAGAAAGAAAATGAAAATATATTCATGTTCAAATGCTTTGGAGTGAAGGGGAATGGGAGAATGGGTGAGTATTTATAGTGAATAATGGGGAATTGATTACTGACTTCTAAACATAGGCCTTATAAATATAGGTTGTGGGAAATACCAAAAAATTGGATAAGACATGGGTTTTAGTTCATGGTTTTTGAAATTTAAGACTTTTGTTTTGACATTCTAATGTTTGAGAACCGAAAGGAATTATTTTATATTACTTTGACCTTATAAATATTATTTTTCCACAAAATATTTTTTTTAAATTCTTAATTCCCATTTTAGACTTTGGAAGGTATATTATATATATGGAAATTGATTTTAATTCATTAAAATATATTATATTAATAAAATAAATTATTTATTTTTGAGGATTCATTTATATTATTTATTATATAATTTTTACATTATAATGAAGTCATATAAATTATCATATATTCATATTGTATTTTACTATTTACATAGAATTTTTACTATCTCTAAAAATTTTGAAAATTTTAGTATTGGATAATGTTGATGTTTTTATTCAAAATTTAAGGTTCATTTTATGAAAATACCTCTCTATCTATGTAAAATTTAATTTTTTTAAAAAATATTTTTTATTTAAAAATCATGCATTTGTCATATAAAATTCAAAAACTCTTATTCTAGTAAATTTTATTTTATTCAAATACATATGTGTGCGATTATATAACTATTTATAGATTGATAAATTTTTAATAATTATTAATTAAATTATTTAATTAGTTTTATTAGAAACTTAAATAAATAATAGTAATGTTACTAAAAATGAATCTCAGGTCTTATATTATCTCCCTTAAAAACATTTCCCTTTAAATTGGGAGTGTACATCAATAAATGAAACAATGATGGTGATTATTACTCATTTATTCTTGAGGATGCCCTAATTTGAGAATATTCAAAAGAACTTTCACTATTCGGGTTATCTAATACCATAGCATTGTCTCTCCAGTGTTAAGAATTTGGATAGGTTCTTCATTATATGATAGGTCAGGTTCTGGATCTATTTCATCATTGGTGAGAACATGAATAGGTTCTAACATGTACTTCCTTAACAATAAAACATGGAATACACCATTCACTTTAGAGAGGTTGGGTGGAAAATCCAAATGATAATACACAAATATGATTCTCTCTAAAACATCAAAAGGCCTAATATACCTTAGGCTTAGCTTCATTTTATCACCAAATCTTATAACTCCATTCTATTGTGATTATATTAAGAAGACATAAACCCACTTGTAATTCCAAGCCCTTCCTATGATTATCAGCATATATATTTTTCCTATTTTGATACATCTTGATATGATTCTAGATAGCTCACACTTTTTCATTTGTCTCCTTAATGAGTCTTTGACCAACTAAAATCCTTTTTCACAACTTCAACCCAACATGTTTGAGTACAACATCTTTTTCCATATAAGGTCTCATATAGTTTCATTTTTATGATAGAATGAATTATTTTATTGTATAAAAAATCCAAAGGAGGTAGGTATTGGTCCCATATTCCTTATAAGTTTAGAGAGAATAACCTCAATTAAACATCTAAGGTTTGGATGGTAGATGTGTTTGGATTTTCTATATATCCTTGGTTAATAAATTTTGTATTACCTAAGCTTTTATCATAGTGCAATAATAGGGTCGATATCTCAAGGAATCCACTTACACACACAAAATATTTCTTTTCACTATTATATTAAACTAAAATATATAAAATTGGGGTTTTGTAAAATACATGGGATATATAAAAATAAAAATAAAAATAAAAATATGAAAAACACAAATAAATACATAAATAAGTTAGTGAGAAGAATTTTTTGTTATTAGTAGTTCATAGTAATGTAATCATTGATCTTTAGAAATATATCTCATCATCTTACTTAATGTATTGATCAAGACTCGTCACACTACACCATCATGTTTTCATTGTAATTATCCCAAATATATGTATCTATATATTGGATGATATTATATCAAACTATGATTATGAAACCTCTTTCCCATAAATCACCATCACAATGTTACTCTACCATATACAACATTATAATGATAAAGGAGAGGAATATAGATTAACACGAAGAGGAAGTCAGTGGTAAAGAAAGGGGGAAATCCAATCACCCCAATAAATTTAACCACCACTTAAATCATAGAATAAAATGATAATAATGCATTGAATAACAATAAAATCAAACATCGTTACTTCCCCCCTCAAACAACAAAACGGGTTAGTTCTCCAAAACCATAGATACCGAGAGAAACATGGTGGTAGAAACATAAAAAAATGAAAGAAAATAGATAAATAAGAACTAATATATATTAAAAGTATAAAAAACTATTACAACATAAAAACCCCACACGAAGATTATGAAATGGAAAACTCCTTTTAATTGAAGTGGAGTACATATTTATAAGAAAGAGGGTGGCTGATTTTTACTCCAAACAGGCCTAGTAAATTGAAGAATCATGGAATGTGTTCTTCTAGAAAGTTATTCTTTTATTCTATTTTCATGATCCCTCTATATTTCAGTATCATTTTCTGTTTATATAAAAATTTATGAGAATATTATTAAATAAAAAAATCCCTAAATAACAGTTTGAATTCCAATACTCTAGTTTCACATGCCTTTATACCCATGATATAGTCTAAATCATGAGTGTCCAAAATTATTGGAAATGATCCAAGAAATATTCTCAATGTTACTTAAAAATATTGGCTCATTTATACATTACATTGGTGATATATAGTCTCATATTTAAACTTGTCCAAAATTGGGTATGGATTTTGAGGCCTGACCGGCAAACTTATTTTGGGCCTTCTATGGTTGGATTCAGATTTAGCTATAGTTGAATTAAATGTATCCCAATTACCATGTAAGACTAAAAAAATGAACTTAACATTATGGGTTAGTATAGAAAATTTTGTGACTAAAAAACGCTAGAAAATCAAAGAATAATTCATGTTCACAATTAAGATCAAATTATTCAAAAAACCTAAAATTGTGACAATTAACCTTAAAATAACAATTTGGTGGGATTAAAATATTGATATTTTTGTTATATAATGTATGAAAATATGAGATCCATCAATCCCCCACACTTAACCACTGAACTCTCAAGCAATTTTCTAATGCCAAGGTCAAAAGAAAAACTTCCCAAGGCATAAATGGAAACACCACTTGATTATCACACTCAAATAATTATCATGCCTCATAAATGGATAAAAATTCATCAAATATTATCCAATAATAAAATTATATTCAATATCATGTTAATCCCTAAGTTCATGTTGTACCTACCTCCCTGGAAATCTATTTTTCTCTCACTCAAAGAATTTAATATAGATTTTTAATTTTCATATGGTATTCATGATCTCTATAGGATTTCTAAAATTCTTATTTATCCACACTATGAGACATAAAAAAAATTATAATCATTTAAATATTTTCTGATGATTTTGGTGGCCACAGTTTGGTGAGTAAAGCATTTAAACATTCAAAGGCTGGAAAGAGGTGACTAAACTCTTAAATACAATCTAATCGATATTCAAGTTAAAACATATGAAATATATCTTATTCAATTCCACTTAAAATTTGAAATAACACACCCCCTTTTTATGTGTAATATGACATGAGTCAGATAATGAGTTCAATAAATAATTTCATCATAATCCTCTTTTATTTTTTTCAATTTTTTTCTCTTTTTAAATTTTTTTTATTTTCATGGATAATGAGATGATAAACAAATGTATCTGTTGAATGAAAAATAATGAAATTAAGAACAATGATAAATTTAATCTCATATACATTTTTTATTTTTCTATTTATTTATATTTAAGTATATGTTTTCATTTTTTAGAGAACCATGTGATAAAAATGAAGCAAAATGAATGAAATTTATATATAGTCATTTATCTCCCTCCATTTCAAAAAATAGTGACACACACATCACGCCACCCTGGAATGAATTGTGTTCCAAATAACACATTTGAAAGACCCTCCCCCAACACTCAAACATGAAATATCCATTCATAAGATTTAAGAGTGAAGTTAGTTAATGAAAAAATAACTTGTAATGTGCCTTAAATCTATATATCAGATCATGGTTGCTTAGGGTTAAATAAGAGTAGATGTAAATGTAGGTATCAATTTAACATGTGTCTTTCCAAATAAGTGTATCAATAATATTAAAAATATTTCTTGAACTCTAAATCTTTGAAAGAGAAAAATCATAAGTTTTAGATCATGTAACATGAATCAAGACTCTCAAGAAAAATAGGAATATAAAGATGATTTCAAAAAGGTTTATAAATCTCTTGGTATGGGGAGATTTTCAATTTTGATAGTATAAGTGATCATGGGTTTTATAATCAACCAAAATTCCCTAAATGAAAATATTTAAAGTTAAGAAAATAAATCTATTCAGAAATTATTTAAAACCATAAACATTAAGTGGTGTAAAAAAATAACAAGATTTTTTAATTTCCCAAAGCATTCGATTAAGCTCAAGATCAAAAAAATTTAAAAATTTAAAAAAAACATGTAATATAAATATTAATAAATTTAAAAACATGAAAAACAAAATAAAACACAACAAATTAAAAAAAAAGTTTACATCCCCCTCACACTTAGGATTTAACTACCATATCATATAAGATCAACTATAAATTTGAAATATAAGGGTGGGAAAAAAGGGAATGAAAGAAAAAACTTTGTTTTATTTTTTATTGGTAGCATGAAGTTAAGATCATATAAGATTCAATTTTAAACCTAAATGAAATAAATAGAAAAATAAAAAAAATTGAAAGTAAAACAAATAAATGGAAAGATAAATGGAAAGAGGAAAACATATATAACTTGGTCAGACCTCCTAAGTGAGTGATGGTTTTTGAATGCCTCCAATTAGTAATTATATAATTGTATCCCCAATCCGATAATGGATTGGGTTTATTTGATATAAACCACCACATGTGACTTTTCTCAGTAATGTGAATATATATTGAGAATTGAGACCCCCAAAAGAAAATAAATGAAACCCATTTCCTGGAATGAATTGAGAAAAGATATGTAAGGGGAGAGGGTAAAGTATAAAGGGGTGATCCCTGTTATTTTTAGCTATATGATTGGTTTTCATTAGTGGTGTGGATATTAGGAAAATATGCAGTTACTTAATATTGATTCTATAATGATTCCATGTTCTCTACTATCCTCACCATATGAACCATTGCACAACTCAACTAGATCATCCATTCTCTCCTTAAGTTATTCCATTTATTCATCCTTTTCATCATCCTCCATGTAAATACATGTGTTTTAAAAATATAAATAATTAAATTAGTGGGGGATAATACTCAATTTAGTTTCAATTAAATTGGAAATAAATGAGTTTAAGAATATATTATATCCCTGTATTGGCTTGGATTCAATTTATTTTTATTCTCTTAGTGCCTCTTGGAGTTGGTTTAACATGGATGGAAATAGGTAGTCAATATAATCCATTATTTATTAAAATTCCACAACTTCAATGGTTTCTTCATACAATTAGATAGAGTGACAGTGAGATTCTAATTATTCATTTTCAAATTTTTGAGATTCGATTACCTTTTTATTTTCTATAAATTTTGTCCAATATTCATCCTAGCCTTGTTCATATCCCACATGCACATCATTCGACATGTATTATTTTAGAAAATAATTAATAAATGATAAAAAAATGTCAAATGGATCTTCTATTTATTTCCTAAAGGCCTCCTTAGGATCTTCAACTACAAATTTTAGTGTAACAAGCTTCACATGTTCTTTATATTTCTTTTATTCTTGTTCCCACCATAAAGATTTTATTTAATTTATAGAAGTGCCAAGAATCTCCTTTTGTCTTGTAACCTCTTTAATCATTTTAAAACTTTGTTTCACTTAAATATTCAATTCTTATTCCCTGTTGGACTCATCCACATGTTTAACAGGACATGCATAATAAAAATTACCATAAAAACCCATCTTGATCTAAGAAATATAAGATATATAATGAATTTATTTTTTCAGTTTTTTAAATATATGATTTTTTAGTGAAAAATAGTATATTCAAGTAATTTTGAATCATTTAAATGGTGTAAAATTGATAGAGGTATTTTTTAAGAAATATAAATCAATATTCTTAAACTATAAATGCACCATATTGGTGTACCCTAGGTTGATATCATGAGGATGTGACTCAAAAAACACTAAATTTTTATTTTCACTATTATATTAAACTAGAATATTATAAAATATGGATTTTATAAAATTAAAATGAAAACTAAAATGAAAAATTAAAATAAATACATAAAGAAGTGATAAGAATTTTTTATTCTTAGTAGTTCTCAATCATGTAATCATTTTTATTTAAAAATATATGTCTCATCATCCCACTAAATGTAGTGGTCATTATCTATCATAGTACACCCTCATATTAAAATTTTAATTACCCAACATCGAGAAATCTATATGGAAAATAATACTCTCTAAAACAATGGATAGGAAACTTCTTCACCATGCATCACCATCATAAGGTTACTCCACTGTATGAAACCTTATAGTGATGAAGTAGATGAATATAGATAAACTAGAAGAGGAAGTCAGTTTTAAGGGAAAGGGGGAAACCACTCACCCTATTCAATTTATCCACTACTGAAATACTAGAATAAAATAATCAAAACACATTAAATCACAAGAAACTCAATCATCATTGTGTCCCCCATTAAACAATAGTGAGGGTTAGTTCTCTATAACCAAAGAGATTAAGAGAATCATGAAGATAGAAACACAAAAATGATATTAAAGAGAAGATATGAATAAGAAATAATATATTTTAAATATACAAAAAACTATTATAATAGTAAAACCTCACACTTATCTTGTGAAGTTAGAAATTACTTTGAATAAAAGTGGATTAAAATTTTAAAAGGAAGAAGGTGGCTGATTTTTTCTCCAAATTTTATTCTATGAAATATCTTGTGTGGTTAGCCTATTAAATTTCCAAATATAGGGATGTGGTATTCTAAAAAAAATTACTTTATTTATTCCACATACTTGAGCTAAATTTATGCTTTATGATCCACTTATAGAAAATATTAATACTAAAATATTAATGAAAAAATTTCTATCATGGTAGACTATTTGAATTTCAATCCTCCATATTTTTATACCTATATGACCTTTAAATAGGTATAATCTCAGGTATCTATGTTAAATTAAAATGTTCCCTAGATTATTTTTTACATTACTTAAAAATTTTATCCCATTTGGAGAATACATTTTTGCGATATGGTCCTATATTTAAAATTCTTCAAAACTAAGCAAAGATTTCAATGCCTGAATTGCATTATTTTTGTAGGCTATATATTTTTAGATTAATATTTAGGTCTAGTTAAATTAAATGTATCCCAATAACACCATAATACTAATAAATATAATTTTACAATTTATATCAATATATAAACATTTGTGGTTGAAATACAAAAATGATAAAAAAACACTTAAAGATAAAAAATAATACATTTTCACAATTAAGCACAAATTATTCCAAAAACATAATATTGTGGTAATTTATCTTAAAATAAAAATTTATTGGGATTAAAGAATTAATATTACAATATATAATGTATGAAAATATGATATTCATCAATCCTCATCAATTACCCATTTCACTTCCAGGTAATCATCTAATACCAAGGTCAAAACAAACTTATGAAGGAATAAATGAAAACAATCTCCAATTCTCACACCCAAAGAATCACCATGACTTATACATAGATAAAAATTCTATAACTCGTATCGAATAATAAAATTATGTTTAATATCATGTTATTTCCCAAGTGCATGTCAAACATACCTTATATAAAATTTATTTCTATATTACTCAAGTATTTTCATATTGATCTTTACTCATTACCAAGTCATGAATGATCTCCATGGGATTTTAAAAATTATTATCTCTCCACTATTCAATTAATAATAATTTCTACTATCATGAGGAAATTTATTGGTGATTTTTGTGGGAAAGGGTTAGTGGGTAAATAATTTAAAAATTCAATGTCCAGAAGGAGGAGGTTGAACTATAAAATACAATTATATGGATATTCAAGTGAAAACATAATAAATATACCTTAATAAACTCACTTTAAATATGTGAACCACCACACCCGTTTTCTGAATGGCATAGGACATGATTATAACAATGAATGCATTAAATGATTTCATCTAAATTACCTTTTTTTAATTTTTTTCCCTTTTCCACATTTTTTTGTTTTCCTCATGGAGGATGAGATGATAAAAAATATGGTGATTGAATGAAAAAATATGCAAGTAATAACAATGATGAATTAAATCTCATCTCCATTCTTTCCTTTTCTATTTTTTATCTTATTTATTTATTATTTTTTTGGAGAACCTGAAGAAAGAAATGAAGCATAATGAATGAAATTGACTCATTCCCATTTCTCTCTCTATCCATTTCTCATAATAGTGAAATATTCCTCAGAGCATCCTATGATGAATTTATTCAAAAATAACACAAATTAAAGGAGCTTTACCCACACTAAAATATGAAATATCCATGAAAAATATTAAGAGTGAAGTAAGGTAAGGGGAAATCATTTTTTAATGAGGTTTAAACCTATAAGGCAGTTCATGGAATTTAAGGGATAAAAAAGGGTAGAAGTAAAGTTTGGACTCAATTTAAAATATGGAAATCCAAATAAATATATCAACCATATTAAAATTTGATGAAAATCAATTATTTGAAAGATAATTATACAACATTATTAAAGAATATTAATAAAAATAGAAATGTAAAGTATATTTTAAAATGGTTTAAAAAAATATTAGGTTGGGAAATATTTTCATTTTGGTTAGTATTTCTACACATGAGTTTCATAATCAAATAAAATTATTTAAATGAAAATATTAAAAGTTAGGAAATATAATTCATTTTGTAATAATTTAAAATTATATAAATTAAAATCAAGTAGTGTTCCAAAATACCAATATGTTTTAAATTCCTTGAAGCATTTTGTTAAGATCAAAATTCTAAAAACACTCTAAAAATTAAAATATAAAAAAAACATGTAATATAAATCTCATCAATAATTAAAACCCTAAAAAACAAATTAAATTTATAAAAAAATTGACCCCCCTCCCATACACATAGTATTTAACTACCCTTTTATTTAAGTTTACAAAGAAATTGGAAATATTAGATCAGAAAAACCAAAGGGAAGAAAAGGAAAAACCTATTTTTATTTTTCAGTGGAATCCTTGTGTTCATCTACTAGTATCTTCAACTTTACCCCAAAAATAAAGGAAGAATAAAATATAAAAAAATTATTGAATTAAAGTAAATAAATATAAAGGTAAATGGAAAGAATAAAAAGGATAGAACTTTGTGTGACCCCATCAAATGGGTAGGGGGTTTTTACTCTCTCGGGTTAGAAGTTCTAGAATTTTATCCCTAATTAAATTATGGATGGAGTTTCTTTGAGGAAAATCACCACATGTGACTTTTCCAGTATCCATGAGTAGATATTGAGAATAGAGACTCCTGAAAGAAAAGAAATGAAACCCATCTCCTCTAATGAATGCGGAAAATATATGTAAGAAAATAGGGTAAAGTATGAAGGGGTGTACCCTATTTTGTTCAGCTGGAGGAGTGGTGTCCACTGATAGAGTATATATTATGATATTATGTGGATACTTAATAATTTATTCTATAATTATTACCATTTATGTACCATCATCCTCATATGCATCAGTGTAAAACTCAGTTGTCTCCTCTATTATTACCTCAAAATATGCCACTTCATTATCCTATTTTTTCATCCCCTAAGGCAATCCATGGGTTATAAGAATATAATAAATAAAGGTAGTGGGAGATAATGCTCAAATAAGATTTAATAAAACTATAAAAATTGATTTTTTTTAAAAATATCCCCTAAATTATCTTGGTTTCAAGTCTTTTTTTTCTTTGTGCCTCTTAGAGTTAGTTTGTCATGGATAGAAGTAGGTAGTCAAGTTTCGCAATTTTTCTTCAAATTCCACCACTTAATTGGAATCTTCTTTCAAAGAGAGGGAGAGAGGTAGTTATGTGATGATTTTTCTTTTTCAAGTATGAGAGAATCAATTAACTTTTCATCTTCAATAAAGTCTACCCAATATTCATCAAAACCTTATTGATCTCCCACATGAACATCATCTGGCATGTCAACTTTAAGAACCTCTTTAAACAATGGTAGAGAAAGGCCAAATGTATCTTCAATGTATTCCATCATAGAATCCTAATTTTTTCAACTATAAATTTTAGTGGAATGAGATTCACTTATTATTTAGATTTTTTTCCCCACCATAATGTTTTTATTTCATTAAAAAAAGTGCCAAAAATCTCCATTTTTATGCCGAATACTTTAAGAATTTTGAAAAATAATCACCAAAATTTATAATTCCACTTCCCTATTGGGATCATACACATGGTTAAAAATACAAGAATAATAAAAATCACCATAAAATTCCATCTTGACCTAAGAAATAAAATATATGCAATGAAGTTGTTTTTTTGTGAAAAAGAGTATACACAAATGATTGTGCATCCCCAGAAATGGAACCAAATTGATAGAGGAATTTTCTCAAGAATCCCAATCAATATTTTTAAACTAGAAATACACTATAGTAGTGTACCTTAGTTAAATATCTTAAGGATTCCATTTATACAACATTGAATGTCACGAACCATCCCAACGGGGCCGGAGCAGTGACTCCCCAAGCCCACCTCCATAGACCAGGGGTTAGCATCCAACATCGAGTAAGCATATCACACATATGGGAGGCCTTATCCTAGGGTACCTATATGTACACACCCACAAACATCACCATGAAATAATAATGAGATAATATAAACTAAAAATAAATACATCCATACATATATCCCACAACTAGAGTACAACATAATTACAAAGGGGAAAAATACAATCCTTCCGAAAGAAAATAGTAAAATCATCCAACCCACTCAGCAGAAGGGGATCATTGTCAAATGTAACTAGTAGAAAGCGCTTTGTCCAAGCTTCTATAAACAACTTAGTTTCTCTAGATCACTAAGCTTCTCCTACTCTGGGTCCGTTTAGAACTCTGTCAAAAGGAATGTGGTCTGAATAATACATAACATGAGCAGGAAAATCCCGTGAAAGGTTTTGTATAATAATACTCAGTAGGTGACCCAAATACCCAAAAGAAAAGGTAGAAATTAAAAGGAAATATTATGCTCGACCCATCCAAAGGGAACCCAATCAAGAGATAAAATACATCTCATACCCATCCTCGGATATACATGACTATTTAGATCAATCCATATGGGGTGTCAACTAAGAGATGTGACAACACCGCAAGGAAACCGAAAAAATATCAAGATATAATTTTCTAAAACTACAAGAATCATGAGGTTTTGAACTTATGGCTAACTACAAGATCCAACTCAAGGATTAAAGGTAATTATAATATAGTAAATCACACTCTAAAATATAGGACATCCCAAATGGAACTTTTGTGAGATATAGAACTCCATCGGAAACAACCCTACCATCCCTGATGGTCTAACCAAGAGATACCACTCCATCAGGAACAAATCATCCATCCCTGATAGCACATCTAAGAGATACCAATCCATTGGGAGTCAAAAATCCTATGGAACATCCCCACCATCACACGTGGCATGCATCCAGGAGGACATGCTCATCAGATCTTTCCACGAATAAAGTAATGATGTCACTCAATAGATCTTGATACTTATATAGGGGATCTCACCCATCTCAAATGGGGGCACTACTAACCCTACTAGAACCAAAAAAGGTATATGATCCAGACATTTTATAGAGATATCTCCATCTTATTTTTAGGTACCCTTTTTCCTTTTTTTAATACTTTTTGTTTTGGTTGTATGGTTGGTGCATTTTGGTGGAAATTAGAGAAAATTGGAAGGAGGGAAGGCAATGAATGGTTGGAGCATGGTTTTACCAAATCATACACCCAACCTAGAAAACCGCATGAACCCAAACCAAGTGTATTCACATGAACGATTCATGTTTTATCAAAATGTGTAGCCTCTCAGGATTAATTGTGCACCCCCCCCCCCCACAGAAGAGGTACATGGTTTAGGCACATAGTTTGGAAAACTATGCGCCCCTGCCCAACAAGTCATGTGTGCAGTTTTAATTAACCCAAAAATTAGATTTTAAATACCCAAACCACTGAAAATAACCAAAAATATACCCCAACTCAAACCTAAATGAGTCCTTTCAATTTTTGAGGCTCGTAGATTAATTCCTAGGGATTTCAACCTCCGATCGTGATGATTTGAAGCCTAGATTGAAGATTAGAACCTCCCAAGGTATGTGGTTTATTTCAGATTATTTCTCTATCCCTCCCACTCCTTTATCCAAATAAAAAATGGATGATTTATCCTATGTTGTAAAGGCTTTAAATCTAGGTTTAATGGATCTTGTTTTTCTTAATCTTGGATCTATGTTTTGGATCTAGATCTCATTCTTTTTTATATTCTTGATCATTCCGCTTGAATTAGGGAATTATGTTGGTGAGTATTTAGAAACAATATTGAGTTAGGTGGTCTAAATTTAAATTCCATAGTCTTGATTTAATTATGTGTATTTAATTATGAGAATTACAATTTCCATGATTGGGAAATTTCTTTGATAATTGAATTATTTTGTTTTAATTTCCATGTGTTAACAATTTACTTTAAATTGGGGAAATTGAATGGTGGAATTGAATTAATTAATTATTGAATTAATTAATGGTATATTGGTATTGTGAAAATAGATTGAATTGGATTAATTAATTTTTGAATTAATTAATGTAAATTGTTGTGATTATGAAATTGGAATTGAATTAATTAATAATTGAATTAATTAATGGATTGTTGTGATTGTTAGTGGAATTAATTAGCTGTTAAATTAATTAAGGAATTGTTTTGATTGTGAAAGTGAATTAATTAATTGGTTAATTAATTAATTAATTGTGTGACTGGTCAATTAATGTGTTTAAAAATTAATTTTCAATTGAAATTTTGAGATGGTTAACTAAACATTGATGTTTTTGAAATTTTGATAAGAGAGTTAATGTTGATTAAAATTGATTGATGTGATATAAGTGATATTGTGATATATGTGATATAAATGTTTGGTACATGGTCTATTTCATGAAAATCCTATAGTGATGAATGGATTGATAAATGTGAGAGGGGCACGGTCTATTGCATGAAAATCCCATAGTGATGAATTGATTGATAAACATGTGTAGGAAATGGTTTGCTGATGACCTTTACTATCGTTGAAGTTGGTCAAAGTCTAAAATTTATATTCATAATAACTACGGTATATGTGGAAAGCATGGTCGAACCCACAGGGAAGGTAAATTTGGCCACTAATCTTCTAAAAAACTTGGTAAACTCCACTGTTGTCAGCAGTGGGGTGATTTTTCTATTTTTTTAGCTTTTTAATATTTTTTTAATTATCTTCTTACTTTTTATAAGTAGTACAGTGATATAACTTTGTAAAACATTTATTTAAACTAGATTGAGGCTAGAGATAGTAGAAAACATAGAATGACATAGATTTAGAACACTGATAAAAGGACAATCTATTAAAACGCTCGGGGAGTGATCTCCATTCTACTGGTTTTGAAGGTGTTTAAATTCAGTTATAGGTTGTTGCAGAGTTCCACTGTAAAAGGTATGACTCACCAACCTCTCCATGTATTAATTCACACAAGTTAACTAATTAAAGAGTTCACCACTCCAAAATTAACCAACTGTGAACTATTTTGAAAATTAACAACAAGACAAACTCACTGTAAGTCTTGAAGTCTTTTGAATCTATTATTCTTTTTGAAAAAAAAATATTTCCACAATCAATCTCACCAAATGACTGTGAAATTTTGAGATTATGTTCTAGTGGTAAAATCAATTATATGAACTCAGTATTGATCTCACCGATCAATACTAAATACATTCAAATGGTTAAGTGAAACGAGACTTAAAAGTAACCAGTAGAACTTTAATTCATCCCCGAACTAAATTATTTATCTAAAAAACATGTATATTATCAAAACGATAATTGAAGACATGATAAGAAGAGTGTAAGAATTCAAAAACAAGGGAAACCAAACTCCCAGAAGATACTCTACTCCTATGCTTCTCCAGCTCCAGGTAGAGGTACCAGAGTTGCCCTCCGAACTCCCTATGCTCCTGATGAGAGAGAATCCTCAGATATTCAATCAATCACCTAATGTGTGAATCCCCCCCCCCTCATTATGTTGTTTTCTCTACTTTAAGTAGCTACTGTAAAAAGCTGCTTGTCACCCTTGTTTTCCACCGACTTCAAATGTCCTTCAACTATTCACCGCACAACGTGCGTTTTTTCACGACTGGCACATCACACTAATTTTCCTCACATAACTAACTTCCAATGAGTTAGTTAAGTGCACTTGGACGCGTTTTTGACTCTTAAATGAACCTTCATAAGAAAAACACACAGAACAATAAAAAAATGAGAAGGAAATAAATTAATATTTAAATTCATTAGTTAATTAAAAATTTTAAAACATTTATTTATAAAGTCATTTATTCTTATTAATTAAAGTTATCAATGTTAATTTAAAAGTCTATTATTATCTATAAATTAAATTATTCACTAATTTATGTTGATTATATTAGCTTATTTAAGTTCGAAATAAATTATTATTATATATTTAATTTTATTAACAAATAACTATTTAGTATGCCTCATTAATTTAAATTTAATTTAGATATTCTTATTAATTAGTTTAATTTATTTAATGTTTTATTTAAGTTAAATAATTTATTAATTCTATTTTATAAGTTAATTATTCTATATTGATTATTTACTTCTAATTGATATTGTTTTACATTAAGTTATTTTTAAATTAGTTTTTTAATCTTAGTTTTTTTATTAGTTTCAGTTTGTTTTTTTATTCATTAACTCCTTCCCCCAAATCAGCACAAAGCAGGGGGAGGTTTTTCGGTCTTCTTCTTCCAAGGAGAGCAGCGGCTCAGCGCCTTCTCTACAGTGGTCTACTCAACTCGGTTTGGCTCCTCCATGGCCCTACTAGCTCGTCTACTCCAAGCCGGTGGTGGCGCGATACGACTTAGACTCCTCCTTCATATAAACACCAATAGAAGCTTCTTGCGCAGCAGATCGACAGCTTCAAAACTCAGGTGGGGCGACCAGCTCCTTCAGGAACAGTGGCTGGGTAGATCAGAAACTCGGAACGGGCAGCACGGACCTCCTCCGTAGTGGCTCGGTTCTTCACGTAGTGGCACGATGTTGGTCTCGGCTCGGAGTCTTCCTTCGGATGCAACACGACGGCGGGCTGGTTCGTCTTCTGTTTACATCATCACATGGTCCTACGGCATAAGTAGGGGAGCAAAGGAATAAGGCCAACAGTGGGGTGGGAAGATGGAACAGGGCAACGAAAAAGTGCAAGGTTACTCATAGGCTTAAAATAAATAATAGGTCACCGGTCCACGTTAAAAAAAATAAAGGTGTAACAGTGAGGTGCAAGGAGGAGATAAATAAGGAAATAAAAACGGTGAGAGAGAGGTGTGCAATGGTGAGAAAAGTGGAAGTCTACCGGTGACGGGAAAGAATTAAGAAAAGGAGAAAGGCTAACTGTGAGGTGCTTGGGAAAGCAAAGGGTCACCACTAGACTAAAAAGAAAAAGTGAGGCAGAGGGACCAGTGTGGTATTGGAGTATCAGTGAGGAATAGATCACTAATAGAAGAATAAAAAATGTTCACTGTTAGAAATAAAAAGAGGATTCACTGGTAGAATAAAAATAAAGAAGAGGAGCACCGGTAGGGGGGTCACTGATAGAAAATAAAAGGAAAGCAGTAGTGTAGGGAGTCACTGGTATACAGTAGTATCAGTGAGGTGTAGCGAGAGTAGTCTAACAATGAGGTATAAAAACCAATAGTGAGTTACACAAGGTCAGTGATAGAATAAAAAAGAGGGATACCGATGAAAAAAATAAAAGGGTCACCAGTACAATTAAATAGAACAGGTTACCATTAGAAAATAAAATAAGAAGCTCACCGTTAGAATGGGTACTTTGTGGGTCGAGGGTCACCGTTACAATTAAAAGAAAAGGTTACCGGTACCGATAAGGTCACCGGTATACAGTAGTAACAGTGAGGTATGGGGGTCACTGGTAGAACACTAACGGTGACCCTTTAAAAAAATAAATTGAACATAAAAAATAAAACTTACGTTATTTAAAACAAGGATTGAAACTAATTAATTACAAGGAAGATAAATATCATAAATTAAAACAGGATTTTTATTAAACTTTAGAATAATAAAACCACAACTAAGATTATTAATTAGATAACACTTAAAATAAAAACTGGATGATTAATAAACTAAGGTTATAAAATACTTAAATTAAAATAACTATATAAGTTCATTACAGAGTAGCAGTGAATAATAAAGATTAGCATCAGTGACCCAATAGGTTACCGCTAGTTCTTGTCTACCTCACTAGTAGACTAAAATCAAAAGAAAATGAAAATATCTTACAACTGCATACATTATATAATACAATTAATGTTTAAAAACTCTTAATTAATTAATTAAATAACTAGTTGATCACATAAAATTAAAAGAGAACTACTTAATTTAATTTAAAACACAAATTATTTACTTAAATGATTAGCAGGACGATTAAACATATTATTTAATAAAGTTAAAATATTTTAATGAAACTAAATTAAAAGATAAAATATTAAAATAAAGACTAAGTTAATTAAATAGAGTTTCAACGATTAAATAATTATTTTATAAAAAATGTTAGTTTAATAAAAAGTTAAGAAGATTTAAATTAACCAAACTAAAAAAACATAATTAAATTAGAAAAGTAAAGTAAGATTAAAATTACTATTTTTATGACTAAAAATTCATAATTAATTATAAAAAATTGATTAATTAACAAAATTAATTATAAAAATAAAAAAGTACAAATATTTAGTATAAAGTGATTAAATAATTAATTAAATCATTAAAAATTAAATAAAAATATTTGGAAAAACTACACAAAAATAAACCCACATCAGCTGCATTAAAATATCATAGTGATAAACGAGGTGTGGGATAGACACTGAGACTCCAAATACCCATGTGACATTGAGGTTTGGGGAAGGTACTGAGGATCTAAAACCCATGGGTCTTAGACACGACGTTCTACACCCATGTGTTGGCATTAGACCATGGTTCCAACTGTTTTTATAATGAATTGAGATGAAATGGATAATGAAATATTATATGTTATAATAAATTGTGAATTGAATATGTTATATGGTTCATACTCTGGCATGTTCTAAAGCTAGTATTGAGAGTTTGGTTGTCCTCAGGAACCCAAGGGTTATGTGGCTAAAAAAATAGTAATTGAATAAATGTAAACTTTTTAATTTATTGATTTAAATTATTATTTATTCAAATTTATACATTGTTATTGACTATATATTATTTTAGACTCCATTTTTGGTGGCCTACTAAGATGTACTCACACTCTAATCAGGCTTCCTGATCAGTACCTGAAAAGATTTCATGGTTGGAGAATAGGATAAGGGAATGATTCATATGTTAGATGGCTGATTCAGGATGCATCATGGATGAGGGAACCAGACTTGGTGTCAGGACTCACTTAGAGTTGTTATTGTATTAATTTTGGGTTTTTTTAATGGAAACTTGGAATGTAATTGTCAAGAAATATCTACTATTTTAGTGTAGTTATTGTATTACTGTTTTAGTTGTCATGTGATACTAGTATTGTCTGGTTATTTAGTAATATCATTTGGTTATTCTTACTTATTTACACTCTTTTGATTCTTTTATAAATAGTTTATAGTCTCCCCATGATGGATATTGACCCTTGCTACTATTCGGATACCACTGGAATATAGGGAGGCATGCCTAAGGTCATGTGACCAACCAGCTCGGGGCACCAGTGTGTGAAACCCAGTCTGGGATGTTACAAAGTGGTATCAAAGGTATTTTATTTTATTTTTCTTTTGTATAACTATTTGGAAAAGGTGGATAGAATAATAGGATGAGTTGAGCCTTTTTTAAGTTCTCATTCATGGGAGTAGCTAACCCATGTACGTGGGGTAAAATCCAAGTATCCAGGGTGAGATTGGTGTTATTCATGTAGGTAATTACGGTTGGTGTTATTTCACCTAGAGTTACACACTTATTGGGCGATGTGATTATTGTTTATGCGTTTTTTCTAAAATTTGACTCATGGACCAGTAAGGTAAGAGATTTTTGTATGCATTCATCATTCTAGGAACTCAGGATTATTTTGTAACATGCATAGTTTTAGGCATTCATGGGAAAATGGGTTTTGGGTAAGTTGTTGTAATTGAACTATTTTTCCTTTCTTGTGAAATTGAACTAAAAATGGTTCCTAATGTGAAATTGAGAATTTTAAAATGTTTAAAAATGTGAATAATTGGGTATTTAATGAGAAACTTGAATATGAGAACATGCGTACCCTTTGTTAACCATGAACTAGATTTAGGATGGTTAAGGGTAGTGATAGCTCCTCAATTTTGACCTTGTGGTGGGGTTTGGGTAAAATACTTTTTGTTCTTTATTGTGATTTCTTCTTATGTAAACATGATAAATTGGTGTTATGTGTCTTGATACATATGTTTTTAATTGTAGAGATATGCCTCTATGATGATACTTGTTGAGAGGACGACAGGATGATATGGATAGATATGATCTACCAGTAGTTCAACCTAAGGCACCAATGGTGCCGGGTGAGAAATTTGGGGAACAGTTCTGAGAGAACTTTTCTTAGTTTATACATTTTATTAAAAGACACCCAAGTCATGTTTTTAAAAACAAGTCTATTTTGATGATGGAGTTTTAGTTTCATCACTCTCTGAAATTTACGAGAGAGGGTGGACCTGAGGCAGTAGGGTTTTAGATTGAGTCCATACAGACTATACTTGAACATTTAGAGAATCCTATTTAGAAGAGGGTGAAGTTGCATTCTTACATGTTGTGAGTAAAAATGAAGCGTTGGTATGTTCAAGCCCAAACAGGGAATGCCGACGAGATAGCTTAGAAGGACTTTTTAGAGAAGCTCCTAGAACACTTTTATCCAGAGATGCTGATATGAGAGAGAGTAGCAGAGTTCATGTGGTTGAATTAGAGATTTATGTCTATGATGGACTATGATGTTCTCTTTATAGACTTGCAGTGCTTTTCTCTACCACTGGAAGGGTATGAGACAGTTACGATAAGGCATTTCTAGGACATATTTAAATTTGAGATTAAGTCTTATGTTAACATTTTCTATTAAATAAGTTTTCTAAGGTTGAGGATCAGGCTCTCTTAATTGAGGGAAACCAGAAGGAGGATTACAGTGTAGTAAATATGGTTGTTTTTGGATAAACTGTAGGTAAATCTTCCAAGAGTAGGAAGCTTCACTATAATAATATTATCCAGGGGATATTGGGAAGAGTCGACAGGGGAAGTATTAGTTTCTTAGGATCTTACCAGAGTTCTTTTCCACCGGTGTGATAGGACAAGCCATTATCAAATACATTATCCTAGAACACCAGTAGAGTGTTGATCTTTCAACAGTATGGGACATCTACAGAAGTTATGCAGGAACCCATGACTGATGGGTAATTATAGGGTAGTTAGATATAATAAGGGGGTAGCAATGGGATCTTCTATGCCATATCATTTTGGTAGTTTGAGTACTACTAGCCTTTGTGGTCAAAGTAGTGGATGATTTTCTTTTGGGAAAGAGTTCCTGTATCAATAAAGTGGTGTAGATTAGGGGAATTAGACTGCATTTCAGGGAAGAGGGGTAGAAAATTTGTATTTCGTTCAGCCTACAATGGTGGATAGTGAGGCTGGACCATCTACAATTCGAGGTACTATTCTTGTATCTTCTATTCTAGCTAGTTACTTATTTGATACCGGTGTATCTAATTATTTTATTTATATATAACTTGTGAATGGTTTTAGCATGGTGGTGGAGTTCTTGAGTGGGGTATTGACGATAGATACACCTTTGGGGTATGATGTAGAGACATCTATTTGTGAAAAGAGTGTTCTCTAAAGGTTGGGGAGTATAATTTCAGTTGATATTTTACATACTTGATATGTCAGGGCTCAACCAAATTATGGTTATGGACTGGTTGGTAGTGTACTGATCCCATATTGATTTTTACCATAGAATAATTATGTTTATGTATCCCGAGGGTCACAAATATATTCACTGTAGAGAATGGGATATCTAGGTGATCCATGTTGGGTCAATTCATCAGTAACTGGGGGAGCTTACCACCCAGGTTTCTAGTCTATTACTAGATTATGGGGGTGTGAAGTTGGATTTACTTTCACCTATAGTGTAATTGCTTTAAAATGTGTTTTATGAAGACTTCTTAGAGATTCCACCTAAGATATAAATGGAGTTTCAATTGAGAACATGTTGGGGGCTGATCCAATCTCTATTTCACCATATATAATGGTACCAACAGAGCTTCAAGAGATCATGACTTGGCTGGAAGAGTTCATAGACAAGGGGTTTATCCATCAGAGTAAATCACCATGGGGTTCTCTAGTCTTGTTTGAAAAGGAGTCTTATGGGAATTTGTACTTATTTTTTGATTACTAGAATTTTAAACTAGTATCATCTTCCACGCATCGATGATCTATTTGACCAGTTGATAGGATTTTTGTTTTTTCTCCAAGATTGACTTAAGATCAGGGTATCATTAGTTGAGAGTTCAAAATTCTCATATAATGAGGATTACTATCGAAAGTAATAATGTCCTATATGAATTATTCATAATTCCATTTGCTAAAAAGAATACACCAGCAATATTTATGGACTTCATGAATAGAATCTTCCATCAGTTCATGGATTAGTTTGTGATTGTGTTTTTGATGACATCTTAGTGTACTCCAAGACTCATGATGATCATTGATAATATCTTGAAATCATCTTGAGTACACTGATAGAGAATCTTCTATAAACCAAGATATTTAAGTGTAAATTTTGGATTGATCAGGTACACTTTTTGGGTCACATCATCTCAAAGTATGGTGTGTTAGTAGACCCAGAGAAGGTTCAAGAATTTTTATCTTAAGAGAAGCCCAATAATGGTTTCAATATCCATATCTTTTAGGGATTATCTGAATTTTATTGGAGTTTCATCCATGACTTTTCCAATTTGTAAAAACCTATTTTGGTCTTGATTAAGAAAGAATTAAAGTTTGGATGGTTTAGAGAATATGATAATGATTTCTATAAGTTGAAGAAATGATTTATAACAACACCGATCTTGATCCTACCTGAGATAGGTTAGGATTATATGGTGTTTTTTTATGCTTCTAGAATTGGACATGGAGTAGTGTTTATATAGGGAGATTAAGTTGTGGAATATGGGTCTTGGAAGTTGATTCCACATGAACAGAACTACCCTACACATGAACTCAAGTTATCTGTAGTGGTTTATGCTTTAAAGTTTTAGGGGAATTCCATTTTGGGTGAAAATATTACTGTATATAAAGATCGCAAGGGATTAAATTATATCTTATTACAGTGAGACTTGAATCTTCGATAGTCGAGATGGGTTGAGTATATGTAGTCTTTTGGCTTTGATCTAGCATTTATGACAAGGAATAGAAATAGTTTTTCTGAATCTATAAGTAAGAAAACAAAGACATAGGTAGATAAGGATTCTATTGCTAAGTGTACAATGATGGATTTACTAAATGAGATGCATGTTGTGGTTTAGGAGAGTCAGGAGTAGATGAAACTCATATTAGTTTTAGTGGAGTCTATACTTTTGAGATGGATCATAGAAAGGTGGTATCAAGATCCATAATGGCTGACCTTGATGTAAATCCTTTAAGGTGGGTATTAACCTTTAGATTGGACTATAAATAATGATGAGATCATATATATCATGAATTAGGTTTTTGTATCTAAGAGTATGCGTGAATTTCATGCCTTAAAGTGGGTAGTGCATCCAAGTGTGATCAAAATGTACTGTGACATACAATGATTGTTTTGGTGGTCAAACATGAAAAGGGAGATAGTGTGGTTCATGACATGATTCTACATCTTCAAAAAAGGGAAGACTAAGCATCAATGACATAGTGGTTTACTACAACCCTTACCCATTCAGGAATGGAAGTGGGATGATGTTACTAGGGAATTTTTGGTGGGTCTTCAGAGGATGCCTCAAAATAATGATGTTATTTGGGTGGTTGTGTATCGATTGAATAAAGTTGCACATTTATTGACTATATAGGAGACTTTCTCAGTGGAATAGTTGGGAGAGTTGTACATTCAGAAAATAGTATGTCTGTCTGCATGGGGTTTCATGGGCTATTGTTTTATAGTATGACTTGTGTTTTATTGCATTATTTTATTAGGTCTAGTAGAAGGAAAATATTAGATAGGTTTTACTAAGTATGGTATTCCAACCATAGACAAATGGGAAGTTAGAGTATGCTATTTAGGTGCTTGAGAATATGTTGTCAACATGTTTTATAAACTTTATAGGGTCTTGGGAGAAGTACCTAGATTTTGTGGAGTTCACCTATAATAAAATTTATTAGGAAAATATACATATCAAACCATATGAGGCTCTTAATGGTAGGTCATGCAGATCATATCTATAATGGATAGAGGCAGGTGAGTTAGAGCTTTTGGGATCGAGTCTCGTGCAGGAGACATCAGAGTAGGTTCAGTTAATTCAGAAAATTATGGATATGTATTAGAGTAGATAGAAGTTATATGTTGATCGATGTCAATGAACCATAGAGTGTACCGAGGGTGATCGTGTATTCCTTTGGGTTTCACCTATATTGGGTCACTATAGGATATAGAGACAAGGCATGTTGGCACCTAGGTTTATTGGATTGTTTGAGGTTGTAGAGATAATCGAGTTTATGGAATACTGATTCAATCTTCCATAGAGGTATAATGATATGAATGATGTTTTTCATGTGTCAAAATGTAGGTAGTATTAGCCCAACCCTAATCATGTGATAGATGTGGATGATATTGAGCTTGATACTGATGAATCCTTTGAGGATCATCTGATACATGTGTTTTATCCCAATGAGAAAGTGTTGTAGGGAAAGAACATGCTGATAGTTCGTGTATTGTGGAAACATTAGTGTGTGCAAGAGGAAAAATGGGAAAGATAAGAAGATATGTGGGATCAGTGGACCAATATTTTTTCATCGAAATCTTAGAGAGCTTGGGAGTATAGGTCGAGGACGATCTATTATATGATGGGGAGATTATAATATCATGACCTTTTCTGGAGATATCTCAGTCTCTTTTGTTGGTACTCTTTTTCCTTTTTAGAAGTACTTTTTGTTTGGGTTGTATCTTGGGTGTGTTTGGGTGGAAATTGGAGAAAATTGGAAGGAGGAGAGGCAGTGCATGGTCAGTGCCCAGTTTTCCCAAACCGAGCACTCATCCCAACAAATGCAAACCCAAACAGAGAGTATTTACATGGCTGACACATGGTTTTTCAAACTATGCGCCCTCTTGGAAGTAATTTCCCCTCCCACCAAGAAGTGGTGCATGGTTTGGAAAACCATGTGACCCAACCCAAGAAACCATGTGTGTGGTTTTAATTAAACCTAAAATTATATTTTAAATTCTCAAGCCCCCCATAAATAACCCAAAAATTGATCCTAACTTAGACCTAAACAAATCACCTCATCTTTAGAGTCTCCCAGAGGAATTCCTAGTGGTTACGACCTCCATTATTGATGATTCAAAGCTCGAATCGAATATTTTCACCTCCCCAAGCATGTGGTTTCTTCCTGATTAGATATCTATCTCTCTCTCCCAATCCTCTTTCTAGATAAAATAGGGATGTTTTATATGATGTTGGAAAATATTTACATCTTGGTTTAATGGATCTTGTTTCTATTAATATTGTATCTTGGTTTTGGATCTAGATATCATTATTCTTCACATTCTTGATCGTTACCCTTGAATCATAGAATTCCATTGTTGAGCGTTTACCCACGATATTTAGGTAGGTGTTATAAGTCCAATAGCATAGTCAGGATTTAATTACATGTATATAATTTTGATAATTTCAATTTCCATGATTGGGAAATTTATTTGATAATTGAATTATTATTTTTAATTTCCACGTGTTAACGATTTATGTTAAATTGGGGAAATTGAATGGGGGAATTGAATTAAGTAATCATTGAATTAATTAATGGGATATTGGTATTATGAAATTGGATTTAATTGTATTAATTAATTTTTGAATTAATTAATAGTAATTTTTTTATTATAAAATTGAAATTGAATTAATTAATTGTTGAATAAATTAATGGATTGTTGTGATTGTGAATGGAATTAATTAATTATTGAATTAATTAATTGATTTTTGTGATTATGGAAGTAAATTAATTAATTAATTCTATGATTGGTCAATTAATGTGTTTAAGAATTAATTGACAATTGAAATTTTGAGATGGTTGGATAAACCTTGATGTTTATGAAATTTTGATAAGAGGGTTAATATTGGTTAACCTTGATTGATGTGATATATGTGATATTGTGATATATGTTGTATACATGTGTGGGACATGGTCTGCTGCATTAAAATCCTATAGTGATGAATAGATTGATATATGTGTGTGAGACATGATCTGCTTCATCAAAACTCCATAGTGATGAACTGACTGATAAACTTGTGTGGGACATAGTCTTCTACATTAAAATCCCATAGTAATGAATTGATTAATAAATGTGTGTGGGACATGGTTTGTAACATCAAAATACCATAGTGATAAATGAGGTGTGGGATATGGAATGAGTCTCCAAATACCAATGTGACATTAAAGTGTGGGATAGGGACTGAGGCACAAAATACCCACGGTATGTTAGACACGATGTTCTACACCCATGAGTTAAAATTGGACCATGGTTCCAATTAATTGTGATAATGAATTGAGAAGAAATGGATAATTAAATCCCAGGTGTTATAATAAATTTTTAATTGAATATATGATATGGTTCTGACTCTGGCATGGGCTGAAGCTGGTATTGAGAGTTCATGTGTCCTCAGGAACTCGAGGGGTTATGTGGTTAAATAAATAGTAATTAAATAAATGTAAATTGTTTACTTTATTGATTTTATTTATTCTTTTTACAACTTCATACACTGTTATTGATTAGATGTTGTTTTAGACGTCGTTGGTGGTGGCCTACTGAGTTGTACTCACACCCTACTCGGGATGCTTGATCAGAACACAAATAGATTTCATGGTTTCAGGATAGGATAAGGGTAATATCCATATATTGGATGGTTGAGCCAGGATAGAGCATGGATGAAAGAAAATAGACCTAGTGTTAGGACCCACTTACAATTTTCAATGTCTTAATTTTGGGTTTTTCATTTGAAACTTGGCACATACTTATCATGATATATCTATTATTTTAGTTTGTTATTTTATTCCTTTTTTAGTTATCATGTGATACTAGTATTGTCAGGTTATTTGGTTATATCATTTGGTTATTATTATTTATTTTCATTGTTGTGATACTTTGATAAAGAGTTTATATTCTCCCCATGATCGATATTGACCCACACTTCTATTCAATAGCCTCTGGCGTATGGGGAGGTGTGCTTGAGGTCATGTGACTAACCGACTTGGGGCACCAGTGTGTGGGACCCAGGTTAGGATGTTACAAAAAGTCTCAACACTCAAAATGGGGATCACTCCCGAAACCTATGGGGGACACTACAAGCCAAGTTTGATATACATTAGGACACACCTCCTCAGATAGGGGATCACTCCCAAGATCGTTGGGGGACACCAAAAAACCCCATATGGTAACACGAAGATCTCTCTGTTAGGGGATCACTTCCAGAACCACTGGGGGACACCACAAACCCAATCTAACATACCGGAGATCATATCACTCAAGTAGGGGATTATTGCCTATGTAGTGTTAATCCTGATGATTCTAAAAACCCAACTCGGTATAACTTGTAAAGCAGGTAATCATACTCCCAATGATACCATAGACCCTACTTAAACCATCTGCTGAGTAGGAGATCATATAATTGACAATTCCACAAACCTATTGAAACCATCTACTGAGTAGGGGATCTAATAATAAATGATTCCACAACCCTATTGATACCTCTCATTGAATAGGGGATCATATACCCAATGATGCCACAAACCCTACAGGGTTATCCTACTAGATTGTGGATCACTACCCCTGTAGTTTTGGTCATGATGATTTTAAGAATCCTATCTAGGGGAAATGATATGACATAGGATCCCACCCTATCCACCCTGAATGGATACAGAAACTATATCTACACTCATCCTATAGAGGGGATCACAATCCTCTACTAGGGACATAATACCATTGTACATTCATAAGGATAAACCAAGGGACTGGTTTAACAAGTGCTAGTCCTAGAATCACTAACAGAAGTGCCCCTAAACATCACCTCAAAAATGCATCTCCAAATCCCAAACTATGTCTGCTATTGTATTCTATGCAGAAAACTACTCATGATAGACTACTCAAATGCCTGAATACAGGCCTCAATGAAAGAGATACGCAAGATGAATGACTCTAAGAGGAAGACTACATAGCGTGTACGGGGGTCCACACACTATATGACCCCACCTGACCACATGTCTGTGTCCTCTATTATATATATTGGCAGGCCATGTGAACTCACATGGTGTGCACCCATGATACACGACATGTCTTGCTTCACCCGGGCATTGGCTATACTCTTTGTCCACACATCTCACCAAGCTATGTATACTACACAGCGTGTACCCCAGGTACATGGTGTGTCTTTGTTGATCAGCCCCTTCACCATGTCTATAACCCATGTTAATATCTATAAACTTGTGCCTATTTATGTTGGTTGTGTAATTCCACACATCCATGTACCATCACCCGGCTACCCTGACCATATCCTCTAGCCACACATCTTGTGGTCACTATATGGCATATAACTCTGGTACTCAGCATGTAGTACCCAAAATCTATATTACCAAAATATGAAGAACACATGATATGTGACCCTGCACTACATGTTGTGTGATCAGGAATTTCGATGGGAACTCCTCTACGAGCTACTTGAATCACCATGGTTTACAGAAAAACCTATAGATAGAACCCTACGGGATCTCTAGCAGTCCTAATAGGGCTCTAAGACCTTAAAAACACATCAAAATGGTATTGGGACTTAAAACTCAAATCTACCTACCTCATGGTAAAATGATGAATCTTTGGTAATAGATCCATACTCTAAAGTTGTTACACCATGATTCGAGGGTGATTTTCATTATGATCATAGATCTGTGATGCCTCTTCTCCTTGGATTTTCCTCGGTTTTGTTTTTCACTCTAAATGGGGTAGGGGGATTCCTCCTTTAATGCGCACCAAGGGTGAGGGGAGGGGTATTTTTTAATTTCATTAAAATAATATCCTCCACTTAAAACCCCTCAAACAATTCTCCCCCAACCCATCACCCACACTGAAAAATTTGATGTCACACCCAAGGTAAACACAATGTTCTAAACTCAATTGTGGTCTCAGAATTCTGATCTGAGACACCAGTTAGGAGTTATTCCATGTTTCCAGAGAAACTGTGCATGTGTGATAGAATATATTTAATATTTTTGATATCACTAAACTGAGGATCTATGGGCCCTAGAATCCTATGTCGACTCATAAACTAACTTTAGAAACATTCCAAATTCTTACAGATCAAAACCTAAGTCACTAAAGCCTCCTCACCTTAAGTATTTTCATCACTAAAAAGGAAAATTCTAGGAAGAAAGAGTAAAACTAAGATCTCCACTAGGACTCCCACACCAGAAATCTCAACAAGGGTTCTTGTGCTACCTAAAATTACATAGTGAGGGGAATAACAAAAACCAAACCTCACTTATGTCCAACTCCAACCAGGTTGATGTCATGCAGAAATGAGGGAACAAGTCTCCTCTACTTTGATGGGTTGAAAACACAAAGCACCCACCAAATGGTCACCCAAGGGTCTAGAAGCATGCTACCCCACTAACCCAAAAACAAGATAATGAACTTATCCATCACACCTCGATATCATCCTCTTTTGGTGGCACTAACTCACTCACATAGTTTTTTATCATTTCTTAAGGATGCGTCTTGGTGGGGGAAGCGTCCCTATGTCTAGTGAGTTCTAAACTATGAAAATCCACACCATGTCCTCCTCAAGCATCTCATGTACAAAGATAACATTGAACATGTGAGGGTACCAAAAAAGAACATAGGGCTAGCCAAGTGTAAACACTATGTCTTACCAGGCCATGCGTCTATGAACCTCCAACACACAACCCCACCCTAAACACACAAGTTGGGGGGACTCATCTGCCACACCTTGACACTATCCTTTTTGGGAGGCACCAACTCACCTACATGGTTTTACTTGTTTCACAAAAATTCATATCTGTGGGGGAATTATACCTCTTCCTCATTCATTCGAAGATACATCAAACAACACCAACATAGGGTTCTACCGATGTCTCTTTAACCCCAAAAAAACCTCAAGAATGAAGTTTCAATGATAGAGTAACACACAACAGTGTCTAACAATACTACTATAGAAAGTATAAAAGATATAGAGTGTACCTCTAATCATCCTTGGAGCCCTTGAGTTAAAGGCCCCTACTGCCTAAATATTTCTTCTCCCACGTCCTCTAGCTCCCTGAATGTGGCAGGGACCACCTGGAGGGGACCAACTTGGGTGGTGGTGGAAACTCATACTATATTAAACCTTCTAATTTTATTCCTTCTTACATACTATGTTCTCCATCACATGAAACTCCATTATCCAAATGCTACCCCTGCCAGTGCAGTCCATCGACTATATCCCTCTTAATAGCACGACAGGTCAGAAAATCTCGATCAAGATGTCCTTATCCACCACAAGTGTAAAACCGTCTCTCCTACAGGTAGCCAAAACTAGCCCGTAATCCCTAAGACTCAAACTCTCCATCATAGGATCACCTTCAGAAGCATCTCGCATGCCTGGGTCTCTAAGCCTACCATCGGCTTCTAGCCACTGAGGTCTCATCTCTTGTGTTCCCAACACTAAAATATGGATTCTTATCATCCAAAAATATTTCCACCACCAAGGCCTGCTCAAGAAATCCAGCATAGGTGGGTATGCACAGTGGAACCAATGATGCCATGATATCCTAGCGTAAGTCCGTATCAAAGTTCCATGCTCTAAAATATTGATCTCAAACCATATCCATGGGTTATTATGAAAGGTCTTTGAACCTCACTAAGTAATCTAACATGGTCATTCTATCCTGCTGAAGTTGTAGAAGCTTTTAGATATGAACCAACCTCAATGTGGATGGATAGAACTCTTCCCTATAGATCTACTCAATAGTAATCATCACTAGAATCAACTATCACCCAGCCGAACCCTACATAAGGATTTACACTAGGACCACAATCTTCTCAAGTGGTGTCCTCACAAGGTGGAAAACACATGTGACTTCCTTGAGCCAGTCATCAGCTACCTGGGGGTATAGATCACTCTGATACCCTAGAGGTCACTTCCTCTAGAACTCATATAGTTCAATCAGCCTATGTGCTTCATCGTCCTGCACTTATGGTACAACTTGATACTTGATGGGTCATGGATCAACATGTATACCACTAGGAGGTACAACCTCACAACCAGTTCCCTACACTGAAGCATCAACACTTGGAAAATCATCACCACAATTTGGTCGTAGAATCTTATCTAGATTTCATTATGGTGGCATATTGAAATAGAATCAAGATGCACCACAGTCAAATATTATATTTGGGGAGATGACTTAAGAAGGAAACGGAAAACCCACAACCCAGTCCTATATGATGTATGTACCAATATTTTCCCACTGACCAATTCCCTAATTTACCGAGTCAACAAGAAGGTTATCAGAATCCTATTGAATTATTATGTTGGATGATTCACCAACAATAGAGTCCCTAGCCTGAAATATGAACTCAAAATACTTTAACATTGTCGCTATGAAACCCAAACCAAGCTCACGACACTACCGCCCGAAAGTGGAACCCACTCTAATACCACTCTATCATGACCCATACCAATGGGGCCCAATCCACGACTCCCCAAGAACACATCCATAGGCCAGGGGCTAGAGACCAGTGCTGAGTAGGCATATCAAAAACATGGGAGTCCTTAGCCTAAGGTACATATACTCATGAACCCACAAACATCACCATGAAATAGTGAAATGATAATATAAACTAAAAATAAATGCATTCATACATCTATCCCACCACCAGAGTTCAATAGAAGTACAAAAGGAAAAAATACAAGCCCGCTAAAAGAAATATGTAAAAACATACAACCTTCTCTATAGGAGGGGATCGATGTCAAATGAAACTGAAAAAAATATCCTCATCCAAGCTCTGGTACACACCTCAGTCATTCTAGCTCGCTAAGAGTTGGCTACTATAGGTCTTTCTAGTACTCCATTGAAAGGATTTTTGTCTTCACAAGACATAACATGTGTAAAACAATCTCATACAAGGGTGAGTATAACAACACTAAGTTGGTGCCTCAAATACCCAAAAGAAAAGGGAGAAATTTAAAGGTAACAATTCACTCGACCCAGCCAAAAGAGACCAAATAGAGAGAGAAAATCCATCTCATACCCATCCTCGGCTATACATGACTTGTCAGATCAATCCACATGGGGTGTCAAATAAGAGATGTGACAACACCACATGGAAACCCAAAAAACACCTAGATATACTCATCTCAGACTCTAAGTCCCACAATATTCTGACCTCATATCCAGCTATAGGATCCTACTCAAGGCTAAAAGTTAATTCTCATCTAGGAGATCACACTCCATAAGACCAGTCATATCAGATGTCAATCATCTGAAAGATAACACTCCATTGGAAACAACCCTACCATCACTGATGGTATTTCTGAGAGATATCACTCCATTAAAAACAGATCTTCTATACTTGATGGAACATTTGAGAGATACCACTCCCTCGGGTAAGAAAGCTAATAGAATAACCCTTCCATATTAGGTGGCATGTGTTCGAGAGAACATGCTAGTCGGATCTAACCATGAATAAATTCATGTTTTCATTTAGTAGATAATGATACTCAGACAAGGGATCACACCCATCCCATATGGGGGATGCTACTAACCAACTAGAACCATGAAAAGTATCAACACTCAGAAAGGGGATCACTCCCAAAATCAATGGGGACACTATGAATCCACTCTGATATATTACAGGCCACACCTCCTCGAATAGTGGATCACTCCTAGGACCGCTGGGGGACACCATGAACCCCATATGGTAAGAAAATATCTCTCAGATATGGGATCGCTCTGAGAACCACTAGGGGCACCAAAAACTCAATTTGAAATACCAAATATCTTATCTATCAGATAAGGGATCACCTCCCTTGTAGTGTTGGCCATGAAAATTCCAAAAACCCCACTTGGTATAACTTGTGAAGTAGGAGATTGTACTCCTAATGATACAACAAACGCTAATTAAATTATCTGTTGGGTAGGGGATCATATACTCAATGAAAACACAACCATAATGAAACCATCTACAGAGTAGGGGATCATATACTCAATTATACCAAAACCCTAATAATACCACTCATAGCATAGGGTATTGTATACCTAATGATTCCACAAACCCTGCAAGGCTATCCTTCTAGATAGGGGATCATCACTCGTGTAGTGTTGGTCACAAAGATACCAAAAAACTAATCGAGGGATCATGATATGATAGAGGATTCAACCCCCGAACTCCCCATAGGGATACCCAAACTCTATCTATGCTCATACTATCAATGGGATAACAATCTTGTGTTAAGGACATAATGTCAATGTACCCTCATAGATCTAGACCAAGTGACTCACTCAAAAACTATTTTTCTAAGAATTGATAATATAAGTGACCATCAACATTACCTCACATCATATCTCAAAGGCCCAAATTGAAGGTACTATTGAGTTCTACAAAGAAAACTACTCATGATAGGCTACTCATAGGCCAGAATCTGACGCCCAAAGAAGAAGATAAGCAAGGAGGAACACTCAAAGAGGAAGACTACATGGCACGTATGGGGGTCCAAATAGAGTGTGACCCTACATGAAATCCTGGTTGTGTCCTATTATGCACGTCTTGGCGGGCCATGTGAACTCACACGATGTGTACCCATGATAAATGGAATTTCTTGCTTCACCTGGGCCCTAGTCATGCCCTTTTTTCATACAGGTCACCCATCCATGTCTACTGCATGGCGCGTACCCCAGGTACATGGCATGTATGGATGAACAACCCCTTGGTCATGTTCGTAGCCCGTGTATGTGTCTAACACCTCATGCTTGTGTATGTTGGACATATACTTCCACATTTCCATGTACCATCACATGGTTAACCTGGCCATGTCCTCTAGCCACACAGCCAGGGGTCACTACCCGATGTGTAACTCCAGTACATGAAATGTAGTCCCCAAAATTCATATTACCCAAATGGGAAGAAAACATGGTGTGTGGCCCTATGCAACACTCCATGTGATAAATAATTCTGATGGGGATTCCTCTATTAGTTGTTCGAATCAACCCAGTTTTCCCCAAAACCTATAGATTGACCCCTAGGGGATCTCTAGAAGTTATAATAGGGCTCTAAAACCTTAAAACAATGCATAAAAATGGATTAGGACTTAAAAATAAAATACACTTACCTTATAGTGAAACACTAAATATTCAGGTGTATATCCATGCTCTGAAGCCACTGCACCATGATCTGGGAGTGATCCTCATCAAGATCAGAGATCGGTGGAACCTCTTCTACTTGGATTTGCCTCAATTTGGTCCATCACTCCAAAGTGTGAAGGGGGATTCCTCCTTATATCATGTGCACTAAGTGGTAGGGGTATTTTTTTAATTTAATTAAAACAATATCCTCTACTTAACACCCAACCAACAACTCTCCTTCAAACAGCACCCAACATCGAAAAATATTCTGTACCTAAGGTAAACATGATGTTCTAAGATCAATCACAGTATTATAATTATAATATGAGACACCACTCATTAGTTATTAAACATTTACTAAGAAACTACATGTATGTGGTAGAATGTGTTTGATATTTTTAATATCACTGCACTGAGGATCTCTAGGCCCTGGAATCTCATGCCGACTCAGTACATGGATTCAGAAATATTCCAAAAATCTTACATGTCAAAACTTGAGTCACTACATTGAATTTTTATTTTCATTATTATATTAAACTAAAATATAATAAAATATGTGGTTTTATAAAATGAATTTTATATAGAAATATATAAATATAAATGAAAAAAATCAAAACACAAAGAAAGATGAAAGCAATTCATTGAGAAGAATATTCTTTTATTAGGAGTTCACAATGATGCAATCATTGTTCTTTAAAAATATATTTCTTATTATCCAACCTAATGTAGTGATCAAGACCTCTCATATGACACCCTTCTATTTGAGTTATAATTACCGCACACTAAGACCTCCATATATGAGATAATAATCTCTCAAACTATGTTAAGAAAACCTCTTCACTACACATCACCATCATACTGAAACTTTATCATATGTAAAGTTATAATGATAAAGGAGAGGAATATAGATGAAAAAAATAAGTTAGTGGTAGGTAAAATGGAGAAACCTCTCACCCTAATCAATAAAACCACCAATAAATCCTAAAATAAAATTATGAGAACACATTAAAGTAGATTAAAATTAAACATCACTACTTCCCCCCTTGAAGAACAGTAAGGGTTAGTTCTCTACATCCATATAGATTGAGAGAAACACAGTGGTAAAAACACAAAAAAAAATATAAGAGAGTAAGAAGAAATAATATATATTAAACATATAAAAACTATTACAGTATAAAAACACAACACTTAGATTATGAAATGGAAACCTCCTTTGAATGGAAGTGGTGTACAAATTTATAAGGAAGAGGGAGTCTGATTTTCACTCCAAATTGATTTTCTTTAGAATGTAATACATGGTTATTAAATTACATTAACAAATATTGGGATGTGATATTCAATAAAATTTTTCTTTTGTTTTGAAATATATCTATCTCCAAATTTGTGATTTATTGTCCATGTGTATCAAAATTTATGACCATATTATTAAATAAAAGTTTTTGATCCCAAAAAACTTTTTAAATTCCAATAACATACTTTTATACATTTATAACCTTGAAATTGGTAAAATAATTTGAAAAAACATTTAAAAAATGATCCACATAATATTATATATATTTCTTTAAAATTTAATCACATTTAGATCTTCCACTTGTGATATATGGTCCCATATTTAAAATTCTCCCATACTGGGAATAGATTTTGAGCTTAGACCAACATGAAACCTTTGGACCTTCTATATTTAAAGTCATCTTTAGGTCCTGTTGAATGAAATGTACCTCAATGAACTAGTAATACTAAAATGATATTTAAAATTTTGGATCAATATAGAAAAAGTTATGGTTGAAATAAAAAAAATAAAAAAATTAATTTATCTTCACAATTAATCTCAAATTATTCCAAACCCCTAAAATTGTGATAATTACCCTTAAAATAATATTTTTTTTGGATTAAAACACTGAGATTACAAAAAACATTCCTAGGGAATAAATCAAAAAACCACACAATTTTCACACCAATAGAATTATCATGCCTCTTTCATGGATCAAAATTCCCTCATACATGGATCAAAAGTCCCTAACTCCTTTTAGTAATAAAATTAAATTAAATCTCATGTTAATCCCCATGTTCATGTCAAACCTACCTCACCAGAAATATATTTATATCTTACTAAATTATTTTCATATAGATTTTTATTATTTCCTAACGCATGAATGATCTCCACAGACTTGTGAAAATTCTCATATCTCCACATCGTAAAAATAAAAAAGTTTCCAATGATGTGGAATTTTCCCAGGTGATTTTAGTGGTTAAGGTTTGGTGGATAAATAATTTAAAAATTCAAAGTTCAAAAAGAGATTGTTAAACTCTTAAATATAATCACATGGATATTGAAGTGAAAACATAAGAAATATACCTCACTTTATTTTCATTAAAAATTTGAAACACCACACTCCCTTTTTTAATGACAAATGAAATTAGTCAAACAATGAATTTAATGAAGGATTTCATCATAATTCTCCATTTTTTTAAATTTGATTAATTTTTTAAATTTTGTTTTGTTTTTTTCATGGAGGATGAGATAAAAAATTAATGTAGTGTTTGAATTGTTATTTAGGAAAGTAAACATAATGATGAATTAAATTTCATTTCTATTTTTTATTTTTTTTATTTTTTCTCATTTTTTATTTTTTTTATTTTCTTTGGAGAGATGAATTATAAAAATCAGGCATAATAAATGAAAATGACACATGACCATTTCTTTCTCCACTTCCTAGAATTTTAAAATGCATATAATACCACCTTAGAATGAATTACTTTCCAAAAATACACATGAAAGACCCTTCCCTGATAATCAAACTCTAAATATCCATGAAAATTTATTAAGAGTGAAGGTTGGTATGTAAAAATAATATTATAATATAGATTAAACATATAAATCAATTTATAGATTCTAATGGATAAATAAGGGTATATGTAAAGGTATGTATCATGCTAAAATGTGGCTAGAGAATGAAGTGTATCAATAATATTAAAAACATTTCATGAACTCCTATGATATGAAAGATAAAAAACCAAAATTCTAGATCACATAACATTAGTTAAGACTCTCAAGAAAAAGGGTAATGTAAGGAAGATGTCAATAATGTTCAGAAACCTCTCAGCTTGGGAAATATTTTCATTTTGGATAGTATTAGTGCACTTGAGTTTCAAAGTCAATCTAGTTTCCTTAAATGAAAAGATAAAAATTCAGGAAAAAATTTATTTAGAAAACATTTAAATATGTATACATTCAAATCAAGTATTATGAAAAAATACCAAGATGTTTTGGATTTCCTATAGAATTTTATTAATCTTGAGATCTTAAAAAAATGTAAAATTTAAAAACATAAAATAATACATGAAATCTGAATCACTTATAATTTTAATAACATGAAAAATAAAAAGGAAACACATAGAATTTTCAAAAACAAGTTGAAATCCCCCCCACACTTAAGATTTAACTACCCTTCTAGTTAATCTGAAATTAAAATTAAAAGGACAAGGGTAGAAAAACATAATGGGAGAAGAGACATAGCCTAAATTTATTTTTCAATAGAAACATTGAGTTAATATCCTAGAAACTATCACTTTAAACCTAAAATATATCAAGAAAAAAATATAGAAAAAATTGAAATTAAAATTAAAAAAAATAAAGATAAAGGTAAAGAACAAAAGGACATAACTTGGTGTAGGCAATGGTTTTTGAATGCATGATATTGGAAATTATAAAATTTTATCCCCAACCCAATGGTGGATGGGATCTCATTTACATAAACTACCACATTTGAATTTTTATACTTTCCCTGAGTAGATATCAAGAATAGATACCCCAAAATAATGGAAAGGCAACCCATTTAATAGAATGAAAAGAGAAAAGAGATATAAGGGGAGAGGCTAAAATATGAATTGGTGATCCCTATTTTTTTTAGCTAGAAGAGTCATGTAATTTGTGGTGGATATATTATAATACAATATGTTTTCTCAAAAATTGATTCTATAATGATTCCTATTTTTTACCATTATCATCATATTTACTATTGTACAACACAACTGGATCCTCTATTGTCTCCTCAAAATATGCCCTTTCTTTATCCTCTTCATCATACTATAAGGAAATATATTTATTAGTTGAATATAAAAAATCAAATTAGTGGGATATAATACTCAATTAATTTCAATAAAAATAAAAAGAAATGATTTTAATAAAATATTAACCATATATTAGATTGAATTTAATTATGTTTTATTTTCTCAGTTCCTCTTAGAGTTAGTTTTTCATGGATAGATATAGGTAGTCAATATGCTCTATATTTTTCATCAAAATCCACCACTTTAGTGGTGAATTATTATAAAATAATATTTTGGTAAATGGTTCTAATTTTCCATTTTAAAATATTAGAGAATCACTTATCTTTTCAACTTCTACAAAATCTTCCTAATATTCATTCAAACCTTATTGATCTCCCAAATGTACATCAGTCGTTATTTCTTATTCAATAACCTATTTATGAAATGGTCGATAAAGGCCGAATGAATATTCTATGTATTCCCTCAAGGTATCCTAAGATTATTCAACTAAGGCTCCTGGTGGAATAAGATTCACTTATTCTTCAGCTTTATTTTTTTTGTTTTTCCAACCATAAATATTTTATTTCCTTTATAGAAGTAATAAGAATCACTCTTTGTTTACTAAATGTAATAACCCATAAGTTTATAAATTATATTGGTCTCTTGAAATAAATTTTTTATAATATACTATATAGTATTATAAACATGAAGAAACAGATAAAACATTATTATAAAATAATGTTACATTAGTCAATAATGAAGCCAATTAAGATTACAAAAAATTAAAACTAGATAAAAAATTTAAAATAGAAAAGTAAAATGAAAAAATATGTATCTCTCTAGTCTAATAGAATAATCGCCTCCCACTATCAACAATGTGAAGAATAAGAAAAATATTAATAAACCAAGAAACATTATAGAAAATGAAAATATAAAACATTGAGAGGAATTGAGTTGAATATTTAATGAAATAATGGAGTGGTATATATAGGATTTAATGTTACCATTAGACTAGTAATATGAATTTTCGAATAGTAACCTGACTATTGGGAACAGTAACCTGACCGTTAAGAATAGTAACATAACCATTGGAATAGTAATTTTAACGAAAAATAATAAATTGAGATATAAATAAGATTTATCATGATTAATTTATGTAAATATAAATTTTATAATTCAAAAAAAAATATCATGATTAAAAACTCAAATAAAATATAAGCATGTTTTTAATAAACTGCATTTTAAAGTATTTCGTAAAAATAAAAATTTTTATATTAAAAATTAAAATTAATTATTTTAGACATTTATTTTGATAAAAATGATATCATTTTTTAAATAATCATGTATAAATTTTCCTAGGGTAATTTTTTGGTAATTTTCTAAAATACTTCGATTTTTGGATGAATAGTAAAAAATATAGTTTTTTACATAACTGGTGTATCTTAAATTACATCATTCATGATGTAATAATGAAATAATACTTTATATATCTTGAGTTTTGGAGATGATATTTTTAATTTTATAAATGATTCATTAAAATACAATAAACTTAATTTCCAAACCTAAAAAAATTACTTTCCAAAACCTAAAGTCAAAAGTGATTCCTTAAAATATCAATTTCTCCCTTTCCAATTTACTTTTTAATAAGTTAATGAATTCAAATTATAAATGGAAGTATTAAACCCATTATATTATATTAAAATATGATTTATATTTTTAAAAATTCACTATTACATGTTTTACCTTTGATATAATATTTTATTCAATATTTTATTCTAAAAGTACCTCTCCTCAAGTATAAATAACCCATCCCCATTCCCTTGGAAAACTACTCCTACCACCCATTAAAAAGCCTAAGATCAACCAAAATCCTCCCTATAAATACCCTTATAATAATTATGGAAATTATAGAGCAATCTAACTCTAATCACCAATGGATTTATAGTTTCCTACAAGAGAAGCTACATCGAGGAGAGAGTAAGTCTCTATTAACTTTTCACACTTTTATTCTTCTCTTTCTTCTTTTTCACAATTCATTTCAAAACCATATACTATAAAATTAATTATTCAGTAAGTTAAAATTATATTAGTGATTTTAACCTACTTTAGTTATCATATTTATGACAAATATAAATTTCATACTTCTCTTTCTCTCTCTTTCAACAACATCTCATTAAAGGTCAGTTAACCACCTACGGAGAAATTGTCACGACATTTATTATAACCACCTTTATAGATGGATAGTATTAATTATCTATAACATATAAATAATTAATTACATGTGTTATAATCTTCTGGATTCAATCATATTTTTCTATAAATGTCTTTGAACGAAAATAAAGAAATCAAGGCGAAATGATAAATATTTAAGAAAAACATGATATCAAAACACTTCAATTTCATCAAAGGAAATTAAGAAATATAATCCAATGATTATAATTGATAAATAGTTTATTAAATGACTATAATTAACATATGTATTAATGTTTTAATAAATATAAGTTTATTATTTAGTAGGTGTAAAATCGATTAAATAAAGTGGGAATTGAGGTAAGTGGATTCTCAAACCCAACTCCTTTTCTTTGGGTTATCCCTATATCAAGAAATATTTGGTATAAATACTCCTCTAATGTTCCTTAAATTTCATTTAATTTTTATTCTATTTTATTTTAATGGATATAAATTTTTTCTAATTGATTTTATGATAAATACAAAGATTTTTTAAAGGATATCTTCTCTCTAAAGAACATCTTTGACTCCTATTGAGTTATTTATTCTTTACTCAAGAATGATGAATCTTATATAAAATATTTTTTTTTCTTTTTCATTTGGGAACTGCAAGTTTATTCATAAAATAATTATTGATGAAATCCTTATAAAACTCATTCCTTCCCATTGTTTATTTCATAACTATGATTTTTATACATGACATGCATGATTATGTAAATATTATGATGTGACAAGTGGTCCCATAGTTACATAGTCCTTAAATGCATTAGTTAATGTGATTTATCTCATGAGATAATTTTTATTATGTGTGAACATGATTGTATCTTTTTTTATAATAATGATTTTATTATTATTCACACATGTTAGGCATGAATATGATGTTAGATTTGTTCACAACTATGTGTGGTATTTTACCATTATGACATGATATTTATTTTTTATGCATTGATATATTTCATTCCTTTTTCACATTTTTCTTTCATGATGTTGATTATGATCTGATTCTTATGATATGATGGTGATGTTTATGCTCACCCATGTTCTATTTATTAATGTCCCATATTCATTCTCTTACATGGATTTTAGCTCACCTGTTTCATTGATGAATATCCTCAAGTGATTACTTGTGCTAAGGAGAACACGAGGACCACTAAGAAGATAGGTAAGAAGTAATTAAATAATGTTTAATTTTTATTACACAAAATTTATGTATGATCCTAATTTCCCCAAGAAGATAAACCTTTTGATATTGGATTTTTATGTCTATTTTGTTGTTTATATTAAAAATGGTGTAGTAGACATGTAAGAAAAATCTGGATCACTATACTAACTTCTTCAAGCATTTTGAAAAAAAACATGAATCGTCAATGCCTCTTCTGTTCCAAATTCATAAAAACATTTAACTGACTGATAATTATAAAAAACACCATAAAAATATATCATGACCTAAGAAAAAATAAATATACAAAGAAATTTTCTAAAATTTTTAAAAAAAATTATTTTTTTAAAAAACATTATGTGTAAGTAATTTTCCCTCCCTAAAAATAGAACCAAATTGAAAGATAGATTTTTTCATGAATTCCAATCAATATTTTTAAACTATAAATGTATTATAATGGTGTACCTTAGGTCAATATCTTGAGTATAAAACTCACACAACATTGAATTTATATTGTCACTATTATATTAAACTAAAATATACTATAATGGTAGTTTTTATAAAATGATTATGATATATAAATATATAAATGAAAATGGAAAAAAATAAATACATAAATAAATACATATATAAGTTAGGGAGGATAAATTTTTATTCTTAGGATTTTATAGTGATGTAATCATTATTTCTTAAAAATATATGTCTCAACATCATTCTCAATATAGTGATCAAGATCTATCACACTACACTATCTTGTTCAAATTTTAATTACCCCCCACCAAGACATATGAATAAAGCATAATAATCTATCAAACTCTATCTAGAAATCCTCTTCACTAAACACCACCATCATAATGATACTCTGCTATATATAACTGTGTAATTATGAAGGGAAGGAATATATATGAACATGAAAAGGAAAATGGGTAGGGAAAAGGGGGTAACTTCTCAACCGCATCAATTTAACCACCCCTAAAATACTATAATAAAATTATGATACTATATTAAAGTATTGGAAAATAAAGCATCTTTACTTCCCCCCTCGAAAAACAATGAGTGTTAGTTCTCCATAACCAATGATATTAAGAGAAGAACAGTGATAGAAACATAAAATTTCAATTTGATAGAATATAAGAAGAATAAGTAATATATATTAAATGTATAAAAAACTATTACAATAGAAAAACCCAAAACTTATCTAATGAAATAGATAACTCCTTTGAATATAAGTGGAGTAAAAATTTATAAGGATGAGGGTTATTGATTTTCTCTATAAATTGTTTTCTTCAAAATTACACACATGGGTGGTCTATTAAATGGATAAATCTCAAAATGTGGTATGATAAAAAAAAGTTATCATTTATTTCATACTCAAGATCCCTCAAAATTATAGATTTATTGTCCATGTGTACCAATGATATGAACATATTTTTAAAGAAAAGGTTTATGGCCTTAAATACTATTCAAATTACAATCCTTTGGTTTCCCATGCCTTTATGGCCTTATAATCTACAAAATAATGAGAAACCAAGGTTATTGAAAATTTTATCCGAACTCTTATCAATATTCATTCTAAATTAAATATCATTTAGACCTTCCATTTTTGATATATATTCCCATTTGTAAAATTATTCAAAACTAGAAAAATTTCAAGGCCCAACTTTCATGCTTCTTTTGTGCCTTTTATGCTGGGATTCATTTTTTGGTATGGTTAAATGAAATGTATCCCAATAAAATTTTAATACTATAAAAAATAAATTTTAAAATTTTAATTAGTATAGAAAAATTTTAGTTTGAAGTAAAAAAAATGATAAAAATACTAGAAGATAAAAAATTAATACATCTTCACAATTAAGCTCAAATTATTCAAAAAACCAAAAATTATGACAATTTCCCTTGAAATAAATTTTTTTGTAATTATAAAATTTATATTACAACATATAATTTATAAAAATTTGTTTTTTATCAAACCCCCACACTTAACCATTGAAATCATAGACAATCATAAAATACCAAGGTCAAAACAAACTTCCAAAAGAATAAATATAAACACTACTCAATTTTCACACCCAAAAAATTATCATTCCTTATGCATCAATAAAAATTCCCCAAATCCTCTATAATTATAAAATTCCATTAAATATCATGTTAATCCCCATGTTCATGTTGTACCTACCTCTTTATAAATGTATTTCTCCTACTAAAGGTTTTTTATATGGATATTTACTCATTCCCAAGGCATTCATAATCTTCATAGGCTTGTGAAAATTTTCATCTCTCCTCACCATGATACAAAAAAATATTTCTAATCATGATAACTTTTCTTCATGGTTTAGGTAGTTTAGGATTAGTGGGTAAAGATTTTAAAAATTAAAAGGTAGGAAAGGGGAGGTTAAACTATTAAATAAGATCACATGGATATTCAAGTGAAAACATAGGAAATACACCATACTCAATTACACTTACAATTTTGAAACATCAAATTCCCTTTTTAAATGGTATATGACATTAGTCAAATAATGAATGTAATGAACAGTTTCATTCAAATTCTCTAATTTTATTTTCTTTTTAAAAAAATTATTTTTTCTTTTTTGTTTTTTCATGGAAGATAAGATGAAAAATAAATGTACTGATTAAATATAATATCATCCAAGTAAGAATAATAATGAATTCAATCACATCTCCATGTTATTATTTTCCTATTTTATTTTCTATTTTTTTAAATTTTTAGAGAACTTGGTGAAATAAATAGAACACAATGAATGAAATTAACACATTACCATTTCACTCTCATCACTACCAAGGATATTGACACACACCTCACACCACCCTTCAATTAATCGTTTCCCAAAGAACACACATGAAAGGCCCTTCCCCCACACTCAAACTTGAAATATCCAAGAAAAAATATTAATATTGAAGGTAGGTATATAAAAACTAGGTTGTAAAATAGATTAAACCTATAAGGAAACTCGTTTATTATAAGTTATAAATAAGAGTATATGTAAAATTAGGTCTCAAGTTGAAAATGTTTCTATCCAAATAAGTTTCTTAGTCATATTAAAAAAATTCATAAAATAAAAAGTTGTGAAAAAAACCCCAAAGTTATGGATCACATAACATGATTCAAGACTCCCAAGAAAAATATAAATGTAAGTATGTTAAAAAAGGTTTATAAATATATCAGGTTGGTCAAGATTTTCATTTTGTTTGGTATTAATGTACGTGATTTTTGCAATCAACCAAACTTCTTTCAAATGAAAATATTGGAATTTGGGAAACAATATACATTTAGTAATCATTCAAAACCATAGACATTAAAATAAAGTAGTGTGACAAAAATAACAAGATGGTTTGAATTTTACAAAAAAATTGATTAATCTCAAGATCCTAAAAACACTCCAAAAATTTAAACATAAAACAAAACATGTAATCAAAATATCAGGAAATTTTAAAAACATGAAAAACAAAAAATAAAACACACAAAATTCATAAAAACTATTTGAAATACCCTCACACTTAGGATTTCACTACCCTTTAATTTAGGATCAAATATAAATTATAAAGATAAGGGTATAAAAATAAAAATGAAAGAAAAGAGACAACCATTGTTTATTTTGTAGTGTAAACCTTAAGTAAATATTTTAACATCTTCTAATTTAAAAAAAAATTGTAAGAAAATAATTTAATTTTTTTATTGAAAGTAAAATAAAGAAAGAAAAATAAAAAGATAAAGATAATAAGGATATAAATTGGTTTGACCTTGCAAGTGAGTACTAGTTTTTGACTGCCTTCATTTGATAGTTCCATAATTTTATCCCCAATCCAATGGTGGAATAATTTTCTTTAAGACAAATCACCACATGTAACGTCTTCCAGTACCCATGAGTATATATCAATAATAGTGATCCCAAAAAAATAAAATAAAGGAAACTTGTACCCAAGAATGTATGGAGAAAATATATGTAAGGTGGGAGGGTAAAGTATAAATGGGTACTTACTTTTTTTAAGAGTGGTGTCCACTAGGGGTGTTGATATTAGGAAATGATGTGGATTATCAACAATTGATTCTTTAATGATTCCTAGTTCTCTACCATCATCCCTATATGAACTTGTGTACAACTCAATTGGATCCTCCATTCTATCCTCAAAATATGCTTATACCTCCATCATCTTCATCATCCTATAAAGTGATACATGTATTATATGAATCATAAAAATAAATTAAATGAGATAAAATACTCAATTAACTTTAAAAAAGTTTTTAAATAAATGATTTTAAGAAACTATCATCTCCTTAAATTCGCTTAGATTCAATTTTTTTTCTTTACTCAGTTCCTTTTAGAGTTGGTTTGTCACGAATGGAAACAAGTGGTAAATTGTTTCCCATTTTTCTCATAATCCCAGCACTTTAGCAGTGTATTCTTCCAAAGTAAGAGAGAGATAGATAGGTGTAGAATTTTATTGTAAAATATTAGAATATAAATTACCATTTTATATTCCACAAATTATGACCAATATTAAACCAATCCTTAATGATCAACCACATTCACATAAATTTTCATGAGTAATTCAAGAACCTCTCTAAGAAATAAATCATAAAGGTTAAACAAATCTTTTTTGTATTCCATCATGGCCTACTCAGGGTTATTCAACTATGAATGTTGGTAGAATGAGCCTCACTTATTCTTTAAATTTATTTTATTGTAGTTCCCACCATACAGTTATGATTTAATTCACAAAAGATCCAAGAAACTCCATTTTCACATTGACTTCTTTAATCATTTTCAAATGAAATTACAGTTAAATATTATAGAATCCAAAGACTGGTTAGGTTCCACTGAGAGGGGGGTGAATTAGTGGTAAACTTCTTTTATAAATTTTTATTATTTTAAATTCAACCTATTAAAATATTTAAATTTCTCAATCAACTCAATATTATCCATCAATATCACCCCAAGTGTAGTTTTAATATAAGATAGAGAATCACAAAGTATTTACAAGGTTCAATATAAAAGTATACTCCCTTATATGTTGTTTATACTCCAAACATTGATTCTTTACTAAATATAGGTGGTTAAATATATGGAAATACCATTCACACCAACACTGATTCCACACTATTCCTACTCTAGAGGCCACTAGAGATTAAAAAACTCCCAGCTACTCAAGTGATAAACACAGTATTAACTATTCCCTTCTCATACTCTAGAGTTCACTAAAGTTTTCCACTTCATGAGTCCATTAGAAGATTACTTCACTCCTTTAGAGATGATACATAACTAGAAACGTAGAGACCCAAAGCTTGACGTACATGGACATTAAATTAATTTTGCGGAATACTTAATATATAAGAAAAACAGACACACAAGGACCGTAATAGTTTAGTGTCTTTGGAAACTCGGAATAAAATCTTATAATCATGGTGAAAGATCTTCAACATCTCCTAATGAAGATCTTCCCTTTTTTTTCTTAGCTAAAACCTTTCTTTATATCCTGGGAAAAAAAATATCAAAGGGGTGAGCTCAAATGCCCAGTAAGGGTAAACATAGAGAACATAAAACAATCCATAAACATTTGAATGCAAAAACTTGAACATAAAATCTAAACATCAAAATCTTGAGAAAAGACATGAATCTTGGAAGTACGTAAGGAATATATCATAAGGGAACATCAATCATGATAAAATAGTATGGGAATAAAACATGTAATTGTGGAATCCATTAAGCACATGTAATGATTTCCATAGTAGCCAAGGCATTGCTGCCAAGACCATCTTAGTGGACAAAGTCCCTTTCTGAATCGAGTTCACTCCTCGTTTTAGTCCTGTTTTACTGAACCGGTTTAACCTGCCGTTCCAGCCATGTCTATCTCATGAGATATAAATATTTACCCAATGCATTGGAGGGAGATATAGGTCCCACCCATCTCATAATGAAATCATTCTTACATGTGCCACAAAATAAACATACATCATTCATAGTAACCCAATAAATAAAATGGGTTTCATAAACATCATCCCATCATCACATAATCCATATAGAAGAAATGGATATCATTTCATAATAAGAAAAGTGAAACCATGTAAATCATATAGACATTAAATTTGAAACATACACATATGAAATAATTTCATCTTAGATGGAAAATGGTTTTGATAAAACACTTGAAATGAATTCTTGAGAAAATATCCTTTCTTCTTCAAAATCAATTTCTTTTCACAAAACGTCATGCAATTTTAAAAGAAAGAGATTTTGTTGAAAATAGTCATGAAATCTTTTAGAGGAAGCTTCATTAAAATAAGGCTTTATAAAACTGTAAAAATCCGTTCAAGCCGTATAAGTTAAAAAAACATTCTTTTCGTACTTTTGCCGGAAAAGTCAAAAAGTACCTCGTAACGTAAACAAAAGAAATATTCCTTACATACCATGTAGTAAAAGTAAAAATGGGTAAAAATGACTTTAAACATACATGAAAACACTTTTATAAAACATGGACATGGATGATAGAAATAACCCCAGTAAATACTTATGAATATGCAATCTCAGATAAAAATGAGATTTGCAAAATTATCCCTTAACTTAGGTCCGATTTGCTTCGTAAGTGTCCGAACCTCCTGTATAATGATTTAAATAATGTCATTGACTTATTCCAGAATCATACTCATTGTTATGATATCATATATTGTTCACTTATGACTTTATATTACCCGTTCTTTTGTAAATTCCATGTTAAAGAGCGTTTTGGGTAAACTCGTCTCATTTATCGTTCGTGTTTTAACTTGTAATTATTCATATGATTACTTAGATCGTGATTACTTAAATCCAGAATGTAAAACATGATTTATATATAATATATATTCAGAATATACATATATATAATAGATCAGTAAATGGAAAGAAACACACCGTTCATGGAGACGGTAGGCCGTACGTACGCATGAACGCTGTTTTCATTTCCTTATTGAGTTGAATGGAATTAAGTAGATGACATACATATATATACAAATATATACAGTATCATTATTATGTCATATATTTCATTATTACTTATTATATATACTTTATAATCATTTGTGAATGGTTAACGTGGAGAATGAATCTCATCGCGTCGTGGAGACAGTAGTCCATACGTACGCACGAGCGATGATATCGTTCTCATGATTGTGGGTCTGTATTGGAGTGTATGTATACTATTTCAGAATCAATATCACTTTAAAATAATCATATATAGTTATTATTTACACCATTATACCCATCCAAGTAAGGTGGTGGTGGAAAATAGATTACACCATGGCGTGGAGACGGTATTCCGTACGTACGCACGCGCGGTGATTTTGTTTTCCGTAGGATGGATAGATGGTGAAATAGGGTTGTTTAATACTTATAATAACATATCATTATATGAGTGATACTGATGTTATTACTTCATAATTAAACAACCTAATAAGAATAAGTGGAATAAGAAATAAAGTTGAAAGAATCGGTAACGGACATTACCTCTTCTTTGAAGCCGCTCTTTGAGTCCTCTTCTTAGGGCACTAATATTGGTATTTGAAGAAGCCCAGGACCTCTAGGATTTTTATAAGGAAGTTGGTAAGTGAAATGGTCAGGGTTTGGCCGAGCTTGAAGGCTCAAAGTGGTGTGAGGAAGAGAGGGAGGAGGTGTCCTTTTATAAGGGAGGAGAGGGGCACCATTGGAATAACTAAAAATATTATTTTATTATAAAGTCAAATTCGGTTTTTAATAGCTCCAAATTGATATATTTCGATGATAAGGTGTGTAGGGATCTAAATCCTCTCATCAAATAGAATTTAGACAAGTTTAGGTATCAATTTTAACCTTATCATTTATATTTAACTTTAAGTTAGATAATTTAAATTTTACCGTGTCTTCTTGTTTTCTTACACTATAATGTTAATTAACTTACAATATCAAGACAAACGAACCCCAAGTTATTTATTAATATATATAACCTTATCTAAGTCATTTGGACAAACCTTAGATTTTTAGGAATAAAATAACAATTAATAATATAATATTTGTTTTAAAAAACTATTTTATGTCAATTTTGACAATATTTAGTAATTGATTTTTGTAAAAATCATAACAGAATGATTAGTTCAAACCAAGTTACTTAAATCAATACTAACATGTCATATTAACCTATAAAATTAGTTTAATTCATAAAAAGGCTCAAATTATATTTATTTGGGTATTTATAACATCAATTGTGTCAATATTTCACTAATAAGATAATTACTGCATCATCGTTGTGTCATAAATAAATTAAATTATTTAATGCCGAAAAATTATAAATAAAATATAATTATGTAGGAAATCTTTTTAGATTTCTAATGAATATTTATAGTCAAATTTATCTTATGTATAACCCTATATTAAAAATTATTTAGTTATTAAACTTTGATTTTAACTATTTTAACCCTTCTTTAAATAAATTAATAATAAATGTCCTAATCTCATCCAAGTGGGCCTAAATGATCATATTTTATTCCTATGGTTGTTTTTGGTCGAATTACACTTATCCAATAGAATTAGGACATGTGTTAGGGTAATAATAATAACATTTTTACCCTTAATTACCCTATTTACTTTTAACCGTGGTAAAAAAAAGTAAAATGTTACTATTCACCAAAAATTATTTTCATCTCATTGAACCACATTTTACCTACTAAAATCAACCATGTCTCTCGGATTTTTTAAATTTCACTCACAGAAGCGGTAAAATTTTGTTTTATGAAAAAATCATTTTTTTAACTACCACTAAGTGGTTTCACTATTCATCAAAAAATGAAAGTTTCCAGAAAAATACCAAAAATTGGGCCTAAGCTATATTTGATATTATGAACTCAAAAATGATGTCTATTTTACCAAATTCAAAACATATCAGTTGCATTAATTAATTTAAAAATTAATTCCCATCGTCAAAACAAATAGCGTGTTCTTAAGAGATAATAACTATCAAAAGATTGACACTTGTTTATGTCTGGTTTAAATGTGAAATTACATCCAATGAAAAACATTGTATTAAATTGTAAAAATATATTCTAAATATACTTTAAAACCACTCAAATTAATAATTTATCACTATTAATTATTTCGATTGAAAAAGTTGTTTTTAATTAAAATTTAGTAATTTTCACTATTCATCAAAATGTGAAAGTTATCCGAAAATTACCAAAATTTCACCCAAAGCTAATTTCAATATTCCGAATCCAAAAATGAAGTCCATTTTGAAAAATAAAATTTACAAAATTTCAAAAAGTGGTTATTACTATTCATAACGGCTAGTTTTAATAATATTTTAATAGCATATCATTGTTTAGTGAAACTCGGTTTGCGTACTACAAACGCTATCGAGGAAGGTCGCGATTGCGTGTAATACCAGACAAGTCAAGGATGCGTGTTGTGCAAGCTCTTTTTGGTGTAGCGTACAACACAAGACATTAATGAAATTAAAAAGAATATTTTTTTCATAAAATCTCGGGGTGTTACATTCTACCCCCCTTAAAATGAATTTCACCCTCGAAATTCGTCGGGGTTATAAATGGTTTACTACTCGAAAGTTTATTTAATAGAAACCCACATCGTAAAAAAGAATACCAAAACCAATATTTAAAATCAAAAGTATGAAACGTAACAGTTACCCAAATAAACTAATCACTGGGATTCCACGTAGGAGAACATAGGTGAAAATATGGATATGGAAGAAAAATCTAACCATCAAGTTCTGAAGGAGAGTGGTAGAGAACATGGCTATGGAAAAGCCAGCAATCAAAAAGCCATAAATTTGTGATGATCTAGGGTACCATCTGATTCATCAGATATAAGGGCACTAGGACAACATTTTTCTGGTTTTCAAGATCATTTCCCTAAAGTTGAAGATTTTGAATTAGAATAAATACTTACTTTATTTTTTTACAATCTCACTATTGTTCGTGCTTTGAAAAATTTCCACTTCATCTCTTAAAGAAATGAAGTTGAATTTGTTATTCATGAAGTGTTAATAGATCATGTGATAGAATCATGGGTCATTCCATCTGTTTCAAACAAAAGGTTAGCAAAAGTTATCAAATATACATAAGTCCATCTATGGTGAGGTTAATCGTATACGATTCCAAAAATGAACTTATACTTCATATATCATACCGCGTAATAAAATAAAACTAGTTTCTATTAACCAGGGACTTCCTGTAGGCCAGTGGTAGGCGATAAAGGACAGTCGCACTTCAGTTGTGGGTTCGATTCCCACAGCCTTGTCTGACGCGATGGGATGTCGCCCATCCTGCAGGTTGTCCTTTTTCTAAAACTACATTACTATAACCTCACATAAATAATATCAAAAGTTCTATCCTTAAAAAATACTAACTTATGTCCAACATAATCCATTCCAATCTTTAGGCTTATCTAAAATACTTCGGTCCAAGCTCATAATATAAAGAAAATTATTACTTGAAATGTCATCAACCAAGCATGTGAATACCATCATTTATCCCCCATATATCTTGTTGGTCACATTCCAATCATGTGAATACCTTAATCATGTATTCTCTTGAAAAATGAATACCCATTAAACCTTATTGAAAACATGAATGCTGTCAAAAGTTAACTCTTTCCACATACCAAAATCCAAAAATTCTATATACTCAATCCATTACATAACCTTCTCCTTATATCAGTCATGAGCTCATGAATACTATCAAACATTTAATTTTCTCCTTATCCCTTCATTATGCGCATATAATCTATATTCCAAAAATATTTGAATATCCTTTAATGGATACTGGTACCATTAATCATACACTTTCAAAACTCAAGGAAGGACAGCAGTGTAACAATCCTTAGATATATTTTTATTCCATAGTACCATGAGATTACTTATACAACATTACACTTGATAAAAATGTAATCATTGCACTACCTTCTCAAACAACCGACTGAGCTTCAACACTTCTTTCAGGTCATATATCATTTTTAGTCTCCTCATCATCATCCACATAAATACTACCCATGTGACCATGCTGATTCTCTTCATGAGACTTTCCCATAGGGCATTGGTTTGCATAATGCCCGTACATTCCACATTTAAAACATTTAACCATTTTTGATGTCGTAGCAATACCATTATCCTCATCCATGGTGTTAACTGAACCTTTTCCTTTTCACTTACTAGCTTTGTGTCCTTCTTTTCCACACCCAAAGCATCTTCCAGTTCCCTTGAAACAATCTCCCTGATTCCTCTTCCCACATGATTTACATGAGGGAAATTGAACTTTCTTTCCTCTATGATCATCATGAAACTTCATCTTTCTCTTATTATCTGAGTTGGGAAACTTACCAAAGTTGAGATTATTGATCATATTATGAGATTGTTTATTAGGCATAATAACGATGTTTGGACTTCCAAATCCCATTTAATTTGGTTTCTCATGAAGAATATCATTCCATTGTCCATCATATCCTCCATTATCTTGAATCATCTTGTTTCCAGCCATTTTCTAAAACCCAAAAAGAATAGTGTGAGAGGCAAAAATCATGCTAGGGAAAACAACATAGTAAAGGGGAGAACCCTCAATATCTAACATCTTGGGTTAAATTCTAATATTGTTACCGTAGTTCTAGGACTATATCCTATACGTATACTTATCCTTAGGTACATCCCTAAACATACCTTAGAAATATCTCTAGGGATCTCAGTAACGTTTTCGCATCCTAGTTTCCAAAGGTTGACTAAACTTTTCCTCTGATACCAAATGTAGATACCCAAAGATTGACGTACATGGACATTACATTACTTTTGCGAAATAATTAATACATAAGAAAAACAGACACACAAGGACCGTAATAGTTTAATGTCTTTGGAAACTCGGAATAAAATCTTCTAATCGTGGTGAAAGATCTTCAACATCTCCTAATAAAGATCTTCCCTTTTTTTCTTACCTAAAACCTTTCTTTATATCCTGGGAAAAAAACATCAAAGGGGTGAGCTCAAATTCCCAGTAAGGGTAAACATAGAGAACATAAAACAATCCATAAACATTTGAATGCAAAAACTTGAACATAAAATCTAAACATCAAAATCTTGAGCAAAGACATGAATCTTGGAAGTACGTAAGGCATATATCATAAGGGAACATCAATCATGATAAAATAGCATGGGAATAAAACATGTAATTTTGGCATCCATTAAGCACATGTAATGATTTCCATAGTAGCCAAGGCATTTCTGCCAATACCATCTTAGTGGACAAAGTCCCTTTCTGAATCGAGTTCACTCCTCGTTTCAGTACTGTTTTACTGAACCGGTTTAACCTGCCGTTCCAGCCATGTCTATCTCATGAGATATAAATCTTTACCCAATGAATTGGAGGGAGATATAGGTCCCACCCATCTCATAATGAAATCATTCTTACTTGTGCCACAACATAAACATACATCATTCATAGTAACCCAATAAATAAAATGGGTTTCATAAACATCATCCCATCATCACATAATCCATATAGAAGAAATGGATATCATTTCATAATAAGAAAAGTGAAACCATGTAAATCATAGAGACATTACACTTGAAACATACACATATGAAATAATTTCATCTTATATGGAAAATGGTTTTGATAAAACACTTGAAATGAATTCTTGAGGAAAATATCCTTTCTTCTTCAAAATCAATTTCTTTTCAAAAAACGTCATGCAATTTTAAAAGAAAGAGATTTTTTTGAAAATAGTCATGAAATATTTTAGAGGAAGCTTCATGAAAATAAGGCTTTATAAAACCATAAAAATCCGTTCGTGCCGTATAAGTTAAAAAAACATTCTTTTCATACTTTTGCCGGAAAAGTCAAAAAGTACCTCGTAACGTAAACAAAAGAAAGATTCCTTACATACCATGTAGTAAAAGTCAAAAATGAGTAAAAAGGACTTTAAACATACATGAAAACACTTTTATAAAACATGGACATGGATGATAGAAATAACCAGTAAATACTTACAAATATGCAATCTCGGATAAAAATGAGATTTGCAAAATTATCCCTTATCTTAGGTCTGATTTGCTTCGTAAGTGTCCGAACCTCCTGTATAATGATTTAAATAATGTCATTGACTTATTCCAGAATCATAATCATTGTTATGATATCATATATGGATCACTTATGACTTTATATTACTCGTTCTTTTGTAAATTCCATGTTAAAGAGCGTTTTGGGTAAAATCGTCTCATTTATCATTCGTGTTTTAACTTGTAATTATTCATATGATTACTTAGATCATGATTACTTAAATCCAGAATGTAAAACATGATTTATATATAATATATATTTAGAATATACATATATATAATAGATCAGTAAATGGAAAGAAATACACCGTTCATGGAGACGGTAGGCCGTACGTACGCATGAACGTTGTTTTCATTTCCTTATTGAGTTGAATGGAATTAAGTAGATGACATAAATATATATACACATAAATACAGTATCATTATTATTTCATATATTTCATGATTACTTATTATATATACTTTATAATCATTCATGAATGGTTAACGTGGAGAATGAATCTCATCGTGTCGTGGAGACAGTAGTCCGTACGTACGCACGAGCGATGATATCATTCTCATGATCGTGGGACTATATTGGAGTGTATGTATACTATTTCAGAATCAATATCACTTTAAAATAATCATATATAGTTATTATTTACACCATTATACCCATCCAAGTAAGGTGGTGGTGGAAAATAGATTACACCACGGCGTGGAGACGGTATTCCATACATACGCACGCGCGGTGATTTCGTTTTCCGTAGGATGGATAGATGGTGAAATAGGGTTGTTTCATACTTATAATAACATATCAATATATGATTTATACTGATGTTATTACTTCATAATGAAACAACCTAAGAATAATAAGTGGAAGAAGAAATAAAGTTGAAAGAATCGGTAACGGACATTACCTCTTCTTTGAAGCGGCTCTTTGAGTCCTTTTCTTAGGGCACTAATATTTGTCTTTGAAGAATACCAGGACATCTAGGATGTTTATAAGGAAGTGGGTAAGTGAAATGGGTAGGGTTTGTCCAAGCTTGAAGGCTCAAAGTGGTGTGAGAAAAAGAGGGAGGAGGTACCCTTTTATAAGGGAGGAGAGGGGCACCTTTGGAATAACAAAAAATATTATTTTATTATAAAGTCAAATTCGGTTTTTAATAGCTCCAAATTGATATATTTAGATGATAAGGTGGGTAGGGGTCTAAATCCTCTCATCCAATAGAATTTATACAAGTTTAGGTATCAATTGTAACCTTATCATTTAGATTTAACTTTAAGTTAGATAATTTAACTTTTACCGTGTCTTCTTTTTTTCTTACACTATAAGGTTAATTAACTTACCATATCAAGCCAAACGAACCCAAAGTTATTTATTAATATATATAACCTTATCTAAGTCATTTGGCCGAACCTTATATTTTTAGAAATAAAATAACAATTAATAATATAATATTTGTTTTAAAAAATTATTTTATGTCAATTTTGAAACTATTTAGTAATTGATTTTTGTGAAAATCATAACAGAATGATTAGTTCGAAACAAGTTGCTTAAATCAATAATAACATGTCATATTAACCTATAAAATTATTTTAATTCATAAAAAGGCTCAAATTATATTTATTTGGGTATTTATAACATCAATTATGTCAATATTTCACTAATAAGATAATTAATGCATCATCGTTGTGTCATAAATAAATTAAATTATTTAATGCCGAAAAATTATAAATAAAATATCATTATGTAGGAAATCTTTTTATTTTTCTAATTAATATTTATAGTCAAATTTATCTTATGTATAACCCTATATTAAAAATTATTTAGTTATTAAACTTTGATTTTAACTATTTTAACCCTTCTTTAAATAAATTAATAATAAATGTCCTAATCTAATCCAAGTGGGCCTAAATGATCATATTTTATTCCTATGGTTTTTTTTGGTCGAATTAAACTTATCCAATAGAATTATAACATGTGTTAGGGTAATAATAAAAACATTTTTACCCTTAATTACCCTATTTACTTTTAACCGTGGTAAAAAAAGTAAAAAGTTACTATTCACCAAAAATTATTTCCATCTCATTGAACCACATTTTACTTACTAACATCAACCGTGTCTCTCGGATTTTTGAAATTCCACTCACAGAAGCGGTAAAATTATGTTTTATGAAAAATCCATTTTTTTTAACTACCACTTCGTGGTTTCACTATTCATCAAAAAATGAAAGTTTCCAGAAAAATACCAAAAATTAGGCCTAATATATATTTGATATTATGAACTCAAAAATGATGTCTATTTTACAAAATTCAAAACATATAAGTTGCATTAATTAATTTAAAAATTAATTCTCGTCGTCAAAACAAATAGCGTGTTCTTAAGAGATAATAACTATCAAAAGATTGACACTTGTTTATGTCTGGTTTAAATGTGAAATTACATCCAATGAACAACATTGTATTAAATTGTAAAATTATATTATAAATATACTTTAAAACCACTCAAATTAATAATTTGTCACTATTAATTATTTCGATTGAAAAAGTTGTTTTTTATTAAAATTTAGTAATTTTCACTATTCATCAAAATGTGAAAGTTATCCGAAAATTACCAAAATTTCACCCAAAGCTAATTTCAATATTCCGAATCCAAAAATGAAGTCCATTTTGAAAAATAAAATTTAAAAAATTTCAAAAAGTGGTTATTACTATTCATAACGGCTAGTTTTAATAATATTTTAATAGCATATCATTGTTTAGTGAAACTCGGTATTGCGTACTACACACGCTATCGAGGAAGGTCGCGATTGCGTGTAATACCAGACAAGTCAAGGATGCGTGTTGTGCAAGCTCTTTTTGGTGTAGCGTACAACACAAGACATTAAAGAAATTAAAAAGAATATGTTTTTCATAAAATCTCGGGGTGTTACATTCTACCCCCCTTAAAATGAATTTCACCCTTGAAATTCGTCGGGGTTATAAATGGTTTACTACTCGAAAGTTTCTTTAATATAAACCCACATCGTAAAAAGGAATACCAAAACCAATCTTTAAAATCAAAAGTATGAAAAGTAACAGTTACCCAAATAAACTAATCACTGGGTTTCCACGTAGGAGAACATAGGTGAAAATATGGATATGGAAGAAAAATATAACCATCAAGTTCTGAAGGAGAGTGGTAGAGAACATGGATATGGAAAATCCAGTAATCACAAAGCCATAAATTTGTGATGATCTAGGGTACCATCTGATTCATCAGATATAAGTGCACTAGGACAACATTTTTCTGGTTTTCAAGATCATTTCCCTAAAGTTGAAGATTTTGAATTAGAATAAATACTTACTTTATTTTGGTACAATCTCACTATTGTTCATGCTTTGAAAAATTTCTACTTCATCTCTTAAAGAAATGAAGTTGAATTTGTTATTCATGAAGTGTTAATAGATCATGTTATAGAATGATGGGTCATTCCATCTGTTTCAAACAAAAGGTTAGCAAAAGTTATCAAATATACATAAGTCTATCTATGGTGAGGTTAATCGTATACGATTCCAAAAATGAACTTATACTTCATATATCATACCGCGTAATAAAATAAAACTAGTTTCTATTAACCAGGGACTTCCTGTAGGCCATTGGTAGGCGATAAAGGCCAGTCGCACTTCGGTTGTGGGTTCGATTCCCACAGCCTTGTCCGACGCGATGGGTTGTCGTCTATCCTACAGGTTGTCCTTTTTCTAAAACTACATTACTATAACATCACATAAATAATATCAAAAGTTTTATCCTTAAACAATACTAACTTATGTCCAACATAATCCATTCCAATCTTTAGGCTTATCTAAAATACTTTGGTCCAAGCTCATAATATAAAGAAAATTATTACTGAAATGTCATCAACCAAGCATGTGAATACCATCATTTATCCCCCATATATCTTGTTGGTCACATTCCAATTATGTGAATACCTTAATCATGTATTCACTTGAAAAATGAATACCCATTAAACCTTAGTGAAAACATGAATGCTGTCAAAAGTTAACTCTTTCCACATACCAAAATCCAAAAATTCTATATACTCAATCCATTACATAACCATCTCCTTATATCAGTCATGAGCTCATGAATACTATCAAACATTTAATTTTCTCCTTATCCCTTCATTATGCACATATAATCTATATTCCAAAAATATTTGAATATCCTTTAATGGATACTGGTACCATTAATCATACACTTTCAAAACTCAAGGAAAGACAATAATGTAACAATCCTTATATGTCTTTTTATTCCATAGTACCATGAGATTACTTATACAACATTACACTTGATAAACATGTAATCATTCCACTACCTTCTTAAACAACCGACTGAGCTTCAACACTTCTTTCAGCTCATATATCATTTGTAGTCTCCTCATCATCATCCACATAAATACTACCCATGTGACCATGCTGATTCTCTTCATGAGACTTTACCTTAGGGCATTGGTTTGCATAATTCCCTTACATTCCACATTTAAAACATTTAACCATTGTTGATGTCGTAGCAATACCATTATCCTCATCCATGGTGTTAACTGAACCTTTTCCTTTTCACTTACTGTCTTTGTGTCCTTCTTTTCCACACCCAAAGCATCTTCCAGTTCCCTTGAAACAATCTCCCTGATGCCTCTTACCACATGATTTACATGAGGGAAATTGAACTTTCTTTCCTCTATGATCATCATGAAACTTCATCTTTCTCTTATTATCTGAGTCGGGAAACTTACCAAAGTTGAGATTATTGATCATATTATGAGATTGCTGATTAGGAATAATAACGATTTTTGGACTTCCAAATCCCATTTCATTTGGTTTCTCATGAAGAATATCATTCCATTGTCCATCATATCCTCCATTATCTTGAATCATCTTGTTTCCAGCCATTTTATAAAACCCAAAAAGAATAGTGTGAGAGGAAAAAATCATGCTAGGGAAAACAACATAGTAAAGGGGAGCACCCTCAATATCTTACATCTTGGGTTAAATTCTATGATCGTTACCGTAGTTCTAGGACTATATCCTATACGTATACTTATCCTTAGGGACATCCCTAAACATACTTTAGAAATATCTCTAGGGATCTCACTAACGTTTTCGCATCCTAGTTTCCAAAGGTTGACTAAACTTTTCCTATGATACCAAATGTAGAGACCCAAAGCTTGACGTACATGGACATTACATTACTTTTGCGGAATACTTAATACATAAGAAAAACAGACACACAAGGACCGTAATAGTTTAATGTCTTTGGAAACTCGGAATAAAATCTTCTAATCATGGTGAAAGATCTTCAACATCTCCCAATAAAGATCTTCCCTTTTTTTCTTACCTAAAACCTTTCTTTATATCCTGCAAAAAAAAACATCAAAGGGGTGAGCTCAAATGCCCAGAAAGGGTAAACATAGAGAACATAAAACAATCTATAAACATTTGAATGCAAAAACTTGAACATAAAATCTAAACATCAAAATCTTGAGCAAAGACATGAATCTTGGAAGTACATAAGGAATATATCATAAGGTAACATCAATCATGATAAAATAGAATGGGAATAAAACATGTAATTTTGTCATCCATTAATCACATGTAATGATTTCCATAGTAGCCAAGGCATTGCTGCCAAGACCATCTTAGTGGACAAAGTCCCTTTCTGAATCGAGTTCACTCCTCGTTTCAGTCCTGTTTTACTGAACCGGTTTAACCTGTCGTTCCATCCATGTCTATCTCATGAGATATAAATCTTTACCCAATGCATTGGAGGGAGATATAGGTCCCACCCATCTCATAATGAAATCATTCTTACTTGTGCCATAAAATAAACATACATCATTCATAGTAACCCAATAAATAAAATGGGTTTCATAAACATCATCCCATCATCACATAATCCATATAGAAGAAATGGATATCATTTCATAATAAGAAAAGTGAAACCATGTAGATCATAGAGACATTACACTTGAAACATACACATATGAAATAATTTCATCTTAGATGGAAAATGGTTTTGATAAAACACTTGAAATGAATTCTTGACGAAAATATCCTTTCTTCTTCAAAATCAATTTCTTTTCAAAAAACGTCATGCAATTTTAAAAGAAAGAGATTTTGTTGAAAATAGTAATGAAATATTTTAGAGGAAGCTTCATGAAAATAAGGCTTTATAAAACCGTAAAAATCCGTTCGTGCCGTATAAGTTAAAAAAACATTCTTTTCGTACTTTTGCCGAAAAAGTCAAAAAGTACCTCGTAACGTAAACAAAAGAAAGATTCCTTACATACCATGTAGTAAAAGTAAAAAATGAGTAAAAAGGACTTTAAACATACATGAAAACACTTTTATAAAACATGGACATGGATGATAGAAATAACCCCAGTAAATACTTACGAATATGCAATCTCGGATAAAAATGAGATTTGCAAAATTATCCCTTACCTTAGGTCCGATTTGCTTCGTAAGTGTCCGAACCTCCTGTATAATGATTTAAATAATTTCATTGACTTATTATAGAATCATAATCATTGTTATGATATCATATATGGTTCACTTATGACTTTATATTACCTGTTCTTTTGTAAATTCCATGTTAAAGAGCGTTTTGGGTAAAATCATCTCATTTATCATTCGTGTTTTAACTTGTAATTATTCATATGATTACTTAGATCATGATTACTTAAATCCAGAATGTAAAACATGATTTATATATAATATATATTCAGAATATACATATATATAATATATCAGTAAATGGAAAGAAATACACCGTTCATGGAGACGGTAGGCCGTACGTACGCATGAACGTTGTTTTCATTTCCTTATTGAGTTGAATGGAATTAAGTAGATGACATACATATATATACACATAAATACAGTATCATTATTATTTCATATATTTCATGATTACTTATTATATATACTTTATAATCATTCATGAATGGTTAACGTGGAGAATGAATCTCATCGCGTCGTGGAGACGGTAGTCCGTACGTACGCACGAGCGATGATATCATTCTCATGATCGTGGGACTATATTGGAGTGTATTTATACTATTTCAGAATCAATATCACTTTAAAATAATCATATATAGTTATTATTTACACCATTATACCCATCCAAGTAAGGTGGTGGTGGAAAATAGATTACACCATGGCGTGGAGACGGTATTCCGTACGTACGCACGCACGGTGATTTCGTTTTCCGTAGGATTGATATATGGTGAAATAGGGTTGTTTCATACTTATAATAACATATCAGTATATGATTGATACTGATGTTATTAATTCATAATGAAACAACCTAAGAATAATAAGTGGAAGAAGAAATAAAGTTGAAAGAATCGGTAACGGACATTACCTCTTCTTTGAAGCGGCTCTTTGAGTCCTCTTCTTAGGGAACTAATATTGTTCTTTGAAGAATACCAGGACATCTAGGATGTTTCTAAGGAAGTGGGTAAGTTAAATGGGCAGGTTTTGTCCGAGCTTGAAGGCTCAAAGTGGTGTGAGGAAGAGAGGGAGGAGGTTCCCTTTTATAAGGGAGGAGAGGGGCACCTTTGGAATAACTAAAAATATTATTTTATTATAAAGTCAAATTCGGTTTTTAATAGCTCCAAATTGATATATTTCGATGATAAGGTGGGTAGGGGTAGAAATCCTCTCATCCAATAGAATTTAGACAAGTTTAGGTATCAATTTTAACCTTATCATTTAGATTTAACTTTAAGTTAGATAATTTTACTTTTACCGTGTCTTCTTGTTTTCTTACACTATAAGGTTAATTAACTTACCATATCAAGCCAAACGAACCCAAAGTTATTTATTAATATATATAACCTTATCTAATTCATTTTTCCAAACCTTAGATTTTTAGAAATAAAATAACAATTAATAATATAATATTTGTTTTAAAAAACTATTTTATGTCAATTTTGACACTATTTAGTAATTGATTTTTGTGAAAATAATAATAGAATTATTAGTTCGAACCAAGTTACTTAAATCAAATCTAACATGTCATATTAACCTATAAAATTAGTGTAATTCATAAAAAGGCTCAAATTATATTTATTTTTGTATTTATAACATCAATTATGTCAATATTTCACTAATACGATAATTACTGCATCATCGTTGTGTCATAAATAAATTAAATTATTTAATGTCTAAAAATTATAAATAAAATATCATTATGTAGGAAATATTTTTAGCTTTCTAATTAATATTTATAGTCTAATTTATCTTATGTATAACCCTATATTAAAAATTATTTAGTTATTAAACTTTGATTTTAACTATTTTAACCCTTCTTTAAATAAATTAATAATAAATGTCCTAATCTAATCCAAGTGGGCCTAAATGATCATATTTTATTCCTATGGTTGTTTTTGGTCGAATTACACTTATCCAATAGAATTAGTACATGTGTTAGGGTAATAATAATAACATTTTTACCCTTAATTACCCTATTAACTTTTAACCGTGGTAAAAAAAAAGTAAAAAGTTACTATTCACCAAAAATTATTTTCATCTCATTGAACCACATTTTACTTACTAACATGAACCGTGTCTCTCCGATTTTTGAAATTCCACTCACATAAGCGGTAAAATTATGTTTTATGAAAAATTCATTTTTTTTAACTACCACTTAGTGGTTTCACTATTCATCAAAAAATGAAAGTTTCCAGAAAAATACCAAAAAATAGGCCTAAGATATATTTGATATTATGAACTCAAAAATGATTTCTATTTTACCAAATTCAAAACATATCAGTTGCATTAATTAATTTAAAAATTAATTCCCGTCGTCAAAACAAATAGCGTGTTCTTAAGAGATAATAACTATCAAAAGATTGACACTTGTTTATGTCTGGTTTAAATGTGAAATTGCATCCAATGAACAACATTTTATTAAATTGTAAAAATATATTCTAAATATACTTTAAAACCACTCAAATTAATAATTTATCACTATTAATTATTTCGATTGAAAAAGTTTTTTTAAATTAAAATTTAGTAATTTTCACTATTCATCAAACTATGAAAGTTATCCGAAAATTACCAAAATTTCACCCAAAGCTAATTTCGATATTCCAAATCCAAAAATGAAGTCCATTTTGAAAAATAAAATTTACAAAATTTCAAAAAGTGGTTATTAATATTCATAACGGCTAGTTTTAATAATATTTTAATAGCATATCTTTGTTTAGTGAAACTCGGTATTGCGTACTACACACGCTATCGAGGAAGGTCGTGATTGCGTGTAATACCAGGCAAGTCAATGATGCGTGTTGTGCAAGCTCCTTTTGGTGTAGCGTTCAACACAAGACATTAATGAAATTAAAAAGAATATTTTTTTCATAAAATCTCGGGGTGTTACAAGAAAGATATTAAACCTCATATAGAAATTTTTTCCTTGGGAATTATTTCAAATCTGGTATGATTTGGATTCTCCCCAACTTCCTTGATAATAGATGTATCATTCTCTCTTTGAATACTCTTGCAAAATGTATACAATATCTCTTAATTCTCAACCACATTTCCTTCAATGCCTATATAAATATTTATCTAAATTCAATTGTATGGATATATTTCAACCTTATCTTATCCCAAATTTTAATCCCTATCTATTTTTAAGTAGTTTAATTGAATATTACCATATTATAATTTAATAAATTCCAAAATTACCCCTCACTTATAAAAGGGAACCCCCTATCCTCTCCCATCCACACATTAAGAACAATTTTGGATAAAAACCACAAAAATAACTTCATTAAATCCCTCAAAATTGCATAGAGTCCCTATTTTTAACATAAAACCATCCTAGGAAGGTTTTATATGTAAACCTAAAGAGGATGTCCAAATAAGAGGTGTCATTCTTAACTGGGCATTTTTGTTTTATTTATTCATTCACCACCTTAATATATTATTCAAACATGATGAAATATAACCTCAGTATATTATATATAATGAGATGTTTTTGTGTAAATGTAATACCCTATATCCATCTCCTCTTTCATAAAATTGCAAATGAAACAATTGTTCTTGTGTGTGGCAGACTACCGCATCGCGGACCGATGTAATTTATTTTTCATCACCACCTGTAATGAATGGTTTTAATGATTTGTTTAATATGTATTTATATTATTTTAATGAAATATTTATCATTATGGAAATATAATATTTCATATAATTCCTTACCTTTCCATTCATTTAAAAATGATGATGTTGTTTTTGCTTATGTGTGGAGTACCACCTCCATAAAGTGATGTGATTCTTTTTCATAACCACATCACATGAATGATATATATAAGTTTATTTGAATAAATAATATGATATTTTTGTTTTAATTATAATTATGGAATGTTAAAATAATACTTATGTCTTTATCATCCTAATCTTTGACAAATGAAACGTTACTCATGTGTACGCATGACTCACCGTCTTCTTGATTGTAACGTAGTTCAATTTTCATAACCATTTTCCATGATTGGTTTAAAAAGTATAATTTATATATATAAATGATAATTATTTCATTATTATTATACTATATATGAAGGAAAAATTACCACTTTAACCATATTCAAACTACCAAATTCATTTTGGACATATGAACTAAATATCATCAAAATGTACGATGTGAACTTAATTGATTAAGTAATTAAATATAAAATGGAATAAATAAAATAAAATGGATAATAAAAATGAAAAATTTTCTTCTTAAATTATATAATTAACATATTTTTAGTATTCATGAAGATAAATAATGTATGTGACAAGTCAGACCCGAGCAAGGGACTTCATCTCAATTTCCGTTTATTGAGGCATGTTTTAATGTAAGGCACTTAATTTATTTTATATGGTGTACATAATGCCAATTTTACATGTTATATATTGAATAATCCATAATTAATAGTATTTTAAGTTTAAATTCAAATTATTTCAGCAAGTTTTATTTGACTTAAAAGTTACCAAGTGTTAAGGGGTTTCATAACTCAAATTCTTTTCATTGGGTTGTATTACATATTAATTGTATTTGGTATTGTAATATTATATATGTAATGAAATTTTAATATTATATTTTTTGTTTCAAATTTTTTTATATGTATTTACATTTTATACACATAATAAATTCATTTATTAATTCTCATGTTAACGATATGATTTTTTTAAGAGATTTCATCTCAATTTCCACTCCATCGAGACATAATTGGTATTATAGACCTATTTATTTTTATGAGGTGTATCTAATGGCCATGTGATATGTTATATCAAAAATATATTTATATTCATGATATTTAATGTTTCATTTAATGTTATTTCTTTTATGGGGATTATGATTCAAAAGATACCTGAGTGGTCAGGGTTTATTACAGTCTCATCATTACTCATGATTATTTATGTTTAAATATCTGATGGGAGGATTATTTGATATTTACATATTAAACACTATCCATTTTATTCTAAAAATTTTATTTCTATAACTTATAATTTTTTCTTTCATTTTACACTCTTTAAGTACTTAAGATTCCAAAATCAAGTTTTTAACCAAAACCGACTTATTTTTCTACTCGGTCGGGAATCATTTTATTTTATATCCATATTTTCCTTAAAATATTTTAACAAATTTTTTTAATATTTCCAATTATTTCTTAAAGAAATTTTTAACCGTGTTTTAATTTTTTTTAAATATTTAAAAGGAATCTTCTTGTCATTATCCAAAACAAGGTACTTCTTTTATTTTTATCAAAAATGTGAAAAATAATATTTGTTTTAATATACTCAGAATGAATGGAATTTTCATATAATTTTGAACACTCATTTATTTTAAGCTTCATTTAAAAGTTTAAATAATTCTTTTCAAAGAAAATGTTTTTCCCGTTCTTTTTGAAATTTTTAGTCTTTAAAGTGGATTTCAAAATGAAAAGGGTATTTTCCTCAAAAATGTTTGTAATTCTCTTTTTATGGTATATTTATTCTTTAAAAAAAGTAACCCTTCTATTATTCACTAGGGATATATTATAATAATAATATCCTTATTCTTTATTTATATAGTTTTTGATCAGTTTGATTGGGGAAAGGTTTAGAATTTTTGTATTATAGTTCTTTTTATATGGCTTGTTTTTTAATAAGTTAGGTTTATTAAGTTGTATTGTTTATTCATATGATGAATGCATTGGAATTATGAAGTGACATGTGGGGACTAAAAATATATATCCCCTAAATGAATTGATAAGTCTCATGAGACAAACCTATTGTATAGCTTTATTAAATGGGATTTTGGTGTGCTTTTACCCACAGATTATATTGTCTTAGAATAATACATCAATTATAAGTTTCTGATATCTGACATTATTCATTCCATTATTATGAAAACAATTATTGATTTCAAAATGATTATTTTATTAGTTACGATATCCATGTATACATTTCAAACTCATGTGATTATTTATATGGAATTATTTAATCATCATTTACTCTTTCCATATTAATTCTCTATGATTATGTTATTGATTAATTGGAATTTGTATCAGTTATTTACCTTTCCATATCGATTATGACTTATTTACTTATGATACAATATAATGTACATAACTCTTACTAAGAATATAAACTCACCCTTATTTTTTTCTTTTCCTAGGATATGAAAAAGGAATATTTTATTGTGTTTAAAGCCGCTTAATATTTACTCTCACTATGTTTTTTATTTTATGTTTTCAAATGTAATGTGAGACTCAGGTATGTATATATTTTTCCAAGACTACTAAACTATTAAGTCCTTTAAGATTCCATAACTTATATATTATACCAATATAATAAATTAACCTATGATTCCAGGCTATTGAGTTGGGGTTTTTATAGTTGGTATCATAGAAAGTTTAGTAGAAACCTTGGGAACTAGATTTAGGAAAACATAGATTAGGGAATATAACCATATGACTGACTTTGAGGATAATTACAAGTATTGGATAACATCCTAAATTTTTTGTAAGGTAGATATTATATGGGTTTTCTGTCAATAAATCCATGTCTAGATACTATAAGTGGATGTGGTTTTGGAAAAGATGTATCTATGGGTAATAACCTCAAAAAAAGATGGTCGAGTATATCTCGATCACCATTATGGTGAATGGTGAATGTTCCCTTACTTCACACCTAGTTTAACACTCCTATGGGATATGTTTGGGTTAATCCAAATTTTCTTTGTGAATAATTATTATAAATGGGATAATAAAACCTATAGAAACCAATGATATTCTATAGAGATATGGGATAAACCTAAAGTGTCTTAGGTTGATAAGTTAACGGTAGATAATAAGTTTAAAGTCATAGATTCCCATTCTTATGTTTTATGTGATGGTATTTTAAGATTATTAAGGATATTTTTGGTGACCTTTAAGTAATAAAACTCTTTGGTTTAATATGTGTTTTAGTGTAATGGTTATTTTATGAATAATGCTTTTATATTTTGGGGACATAAGTATAAATTTAGTGATAACATTTATAGTTAATATGATCATTGATGTTAAGGTAATACTAGACAATTAAGATTATTTTATTTTGTGGCAAAAATAATTTATATATAAAACCTTAGTGGTTAAAAGTGATATAATTATTAATGTTATTTTGATGATTTTCATCATATTTTTGGGAACTTTATAGGAGTTGTATTAATACCATTTTATAAAAACGTTAACCAGCATCTCGGGAGAGAACCCACCACATCTAGAACAGCCATAGGGATTAAACCCACAATATAAGGGTGACAAGGGTGTAACACCTACAACTTTCCAATGTTATTTCATAATTATTAACATTTTTTTACTTAAATGATTTGACATATAGATATTTAGTTAATTTTGGGAATAATATTACAATTTGATAACCGTTTTTTATTTTGGTTAATGTCAAAAGATAGAAGGAATATCTTCATATAATTATATAGAATCATATAATCCATTAAAAGTTAATTTTAGTGCTTCATTCATGAAAAATTCATCTAAAATACTTATCATTTGGAGAAACAAATGAGATTATAACAACAATTGATTAAAGAATGAAATTATACTTATTAAGTAAATATATTTCTTTATGTCCCCAATATATATGGTAAATAAATTCCTTAACTTTAGGAAAGGGATATTAAAATAAAAATTTTATGCATTTACCTTTATTTCTGATTAATTAATTATATTTTAACTAATCATAGATTTATAGATTTTTTGTCATTAACTTTCTCCTGACCATGTTCTGTATCACTCTTTAATTTTCCCTAGACCTTGTTTTTCTCATACATGTCCATATTTTTACTTCCCATTAATGTAATCATATTTGTAAACATAGTTTTATATTATCTTATATGACCTTGATATTTCTTTTACACTCTTTTAAAGAGGAAGTTTTATTAACCCTTTTATGATGTGGGTTTTCAAAAAAATAAATTTAAAACTCATGTTTTTTTATAATAAGTTAAAATTGATAGAATTAAATTTATTTAAGTTGGATATAATGTAACACCCCCATTATTTTAAAATAATAACATTTTGTTTGACAGTTTGTGACACACGCAACACTGAGTTTAAATGAACCACAATATACTATTAAAAATTTTATTATTCAAATGTGACTATTAAAATTAGAAGTATGAATAAGGATAACCATATTATGAAAAATATCTATAAAGGATTTATATAATATAAATTTATTTATTAATTCATAATAACTAAGTACTCAATTTTTAGTAAAGTCTTTTGTGCTTCAAAAATACATTTTCTTCAAAAATGATTTTTATTTATTTTTGGGTGTGGATAATATAATTAATTTCATATAATTTTAGTAATGTTATTTTATAAAAATAATATAATTTTTTAAATCATCATATAAATATTATCATAGGGTGAAATTTTGGGATTTTTCTGAAAAACAATTATTTTTCAGTAAATAGTGAAAAATGTCGCTTTTTGTAAAACACTCAATTATTTTCAATAAATTAAGTAATTTAAAAATCTCATTATTCTTTGAATTTTATTTAAAATTAATATAGATATTATTTAGTTAGATTTAATTTAATTAATTACATTTGATTCATCTTTATACCGAATTTTAGTATTAGTTTGTTTTTAGGCTAAAAAATGCATTTTTCCTAAAACGGTTTTTAAGTGCATAATATTTCACCATTTTATTTAATTAAAATAACTCATATTTAGGAATGGTTTAAATTAGATTTATATATTATATATCTAATTATATTAATTAAAATTCATATATGATTATTACTAGTCATAGAGTTAATGTAAGATCATCTTATTCTAGAAAAATACATTTCTTGAAAAATCGTTCTTTCAACACATTTTTCAAGTTATTTTTAAAAATATATTCTAAAATTTTTTAAATTGAATTTAATAAAATGTATTAAATATTTTTAATCATAATAATTAATATTAAATAATAAGTTAAACTAAATGTTTGGTCATAATGAATAGTGAAAATAGTAAAAATTCATCACCATGATAAAATGGTAAATCAGGTTAACCTAAGTTAAAACTAAGTGATAAGGGAATAATTTTTCATATTAATTATTATTGGATGAATTTATTTATATTATAATTACCTTATTATTGATATTAAATTATTTATGAAAAACTTGTCCATGAAAATGACATATATAATAATTTTAGTAAAGAAAAAAGAAAAAAATGTCACTCTCTTTCCCTTTAATATTTTTATATATTCACATAGGGATAAAAATAAGTTTTGAACAAAAATTAAATTTTATTTATATTATAATTAAATTATTTTGATGATTCTAATTTATTTTTAATTTTAAGGGTTATATAGTCACCTTAAACTCTTATACAATGCTCGCATAGCTCTTGTACAAACAATAGAAAATTCATGGTAAAAATTTAGAAAAACATTAAAAGTAATGTATTTGGAATTATTTATTGTTAAAAATGATTTTATTATTAATAATTAGGTTTTATTTATGGTGAAATTGATTATATTATAAATTCATTACTATATTAATGTCTTTAAATTCAAATTAAATTAATACTGTCAAAAATGACATTAATTATATTTTATGTTAATAATATTTTATTAAATTATTTAAAAATACTAAAAATAAATAAATAGGAAAATTAGGATGATAAATAGTCTAAAATTTCATCCCTTTTACATTTATGATCCAAATTTTATCTTATTATTAAAATTATAAACCTTTTAATTTGAAAAGTTATTACAGCAGTTAAGGTTAAAATAGGTTTACCGAGGGTTAAATCAAGAGATATTTGTTGGTTTGATAATTAAACTTATATAAATCCTATTTTATGGACATATTTCAACATTATAATATCTCTATTTTTAATTCCTATCCATTTTGAAGTATTTTAATTTAATATGACTTTATTATAATTTAATACTTTAAGAAATTCAAAAAATTCCCTCCCCTAACTTATAAAAAGAAACCCACTCTCCTCCCCTATATAAACATAAAAAAAACTATTTTAGACAATACCTACCTAATTAACTATATTAAATCCATAAATATGACCTATATTTTATTTTTTATCATAAAAACATCCTAGTAAGGCTTTAGATATAAACCTGAAGGGGTTGTTTGAAAAAGCGATATTGTTCTTAACTGAGTGTTTTTATTTTATTTATTTTTCCACCTCCTTTAAATATAATTAAAACATGATGATATAATAACATTATTATCTACCATATATTTATATGTTGTTGTGTTAATGGAATATTCTATATACATATCCTCTTCCATTAAATGGGAAATTAAATAGTTGTTTGTGTGTATGATATATTATCACCATGCAAACTGATGTAATTCATTTCCCATCACCACAGATCATGACTAGTTTTAATGATGAGTTTACCACATATTTATATGATATTAATGTTATATTTATCATTTTTTAAATATAATATATTATTTAATTTCTTACCTTTCCATTCATTTAAGAATGATAATGTCATTCGTACGTACATATGGATTACCACCTCCACAAAACGATGTGAATCATTTTTATTAACCACATCAAATTAATACTATATATATAAGTATTTTTAAATAAATATTATGATAATTATGATATAATTACCATTATATAAATAAAAAATAATACTTATGATCTTTACATTATGATCATTGAAAAATGGAAAGGTCACTCGTGTATACGTATGGCTTACCAACTCCATGATTGTAATATAGATCATTTTTCATAACCAAGTTCCATGGTTAGTAAGAAAATTATAATTTATGTATAAAAATGATAATTATTTCATGATTATTATTTTTTATATGATGTAATAATGACCTCTTTTACCTTTGGCAAACTACCGAAGTTATTTTGGACATATGAACTTAATATCATCAAAACATCTAATGTGAACTTAATTAATTAAGTAATTAAATATAACGTGATATTAAATGAAATAAAAGAAATAATAAACATGAAAAAATTTATTAATAAAGTAAAAATTAACATAAATTTATTATTCATGAAGATACAGAATATGTGTTACGATTCAGACTTGAAGTAAGGGATTTCATCTCAATTTCCCTTCATTAAGGAATATTTTAATGTTATGTGCCTAATTTATTTTATATGGTTTATGTACTATAAATTTTAAATATTATATAATTAATAATTAATAATTAATAATTAATTTTATTTTTTGTTTAAATTCAAATTATTTTATCTAAGTGGATTTGACTTGAAAGTTTCCAAGTGGTAAGGGGTTTCACAACTAAATTTATTTTCATTAGGTTATATTACTTCTTCATTGTCTTTTATATTCTAAGATTATATGTGTAATGAATTTTTATTATTTTATATTTTATTTACACTTTCTTTATGTGGATTTAAATTTGATACTTATAATCAATTCATTGATTAATTCTCACTTCAATGGTATGATCATTGTAAAAGAATTCCCCTCAATTTCAACTCCATTAAGACATATTTGGTATTATACAAAAAAATTATTTTTATGAGGTGTATATAATACCACTTTGATATGTTATATCATTAATATATTTATATTCATGATCTTTAATTTTTCATTTTGTGTTATGTATTTCATGGGGGTTATGATTCAAAAGTTACCAAAGTGGTAAAGGTTTATTTCATAGTCTCATCATTACTCAAGATTATTTATGTTTAAGTCTCCATTGATAGAATTGTTTGATATTTACATATTAAACACAATATATTTTTTTATCCATAGATTATTTCTAAAAATTATAAGTTTTACTTTCATTTTTTCACTCTTTAATTATTAAATATATTAAAATCATGTTTCAAAGGAAGATCGGATTATTTTTTTACTCGGTCATGAAGATTTTTTTACATGTCCATATTTTCCTTAAAATGTTTTAAAGAATATTTTTAATATTCCCCAATGATTTTTTAAATACATTTTTCCCAAGATTTAATTTTTAAAAAATGGTATAAAATGAATTTTTTTATCATTATCCAAACAATGTACTTTTTCAATTTTTGCTGAAAATGTGAAAGGGATCTTTGTTTTAACATACTTTTCATGAATAAAATTTTTCTGCCATCACGACCGCTCATTTATTTGAATATTTATTTAAATTTTTCTATAATTTTTTTAAAAGAAAATATTTTTTCTAAAATTATGGAAATTTTTAGTTTTTAAAAGTGGATTTAAAAATGAAAGGGGTATTTTCCTCAAAAATGTTTTTAATGGTCTTTTTATGGTATTTCTATTCATTAACAATAAAAACCATTTTATTCTCCATTGGGTATATTTTGTAATGATACCATCCTTAGTGTTTCTCTATATGGTTTATGATCAATTTTACTAGGGAAAGTACTGACATTCTTTATGCTTGTTCTTCCTATATAGACAATTTTTGAATAATAAATGTTGATTTAGTTATATTGTTTATTCATATGATGAATTCATTGAAATTATTAAGTGATGGTTGGGGACTATAATTATATATCCCCTATATGCATTGGTAGGTCTCATGATACAAACTAATTTGTTATTCTTATTAAATATTTTTTTGGTGTATGTATACCCATAGTTTAAATTGTCTTGGCATAAGGCCTTGGCGGTATGTTTCAGATGTCCAACATAATGTATTAATAATTATGAAATTCGTTATTGATTTCCATGTGATTATTTAATTAGTTATGATATTTATGGATAATTTTCATCTCATTTGGTTATTTATATGGAACTATTTTATCATAATTTACTCCTTCCATATTAATTCTTCATGCTCACGTTACTGATTAAATGGCATGTTTTTCAGTTATTTACCTTTCCATATTGATTATTCCTTATTTACTCATCATAGATTTTGTTATACATAACCCTCTCTGAGAATATGCGCTCACCCTTATTTTTTTCCTTTCTCTGAGATATGAAAAAGCAAACTTTGATTGAGTTTTTGTATGCAGAATATTTACTCTCATTATATTTTATATTTTATGTTTTCAAATGTAATACAAGACTCGTGTATATATCTAGTTTTCCAAGACTAATAAAATATTTTGTTCTTTGGGATGTGATTTCTTGTATCTTATTCCAATGTAATAATGTAACCACCAATTCTGAGATGCTAGAGTTGGGGTATTTATAGTTGGTATCATAGCAAGATTCATAGAAATCTTGGGAACTAGATTTTTTAAAACATAGATTATGGAACATAAACCTATGAATGACTTTGAGTATAAGTATAAGTATGAGATAACATCATAATGTTTTTGTAATGTAGAAATTATGTCGGTTTCCTAGCAATACATCTCTATCTTGATACTAAAAGTGGACGTGGTTTTAGCACAGATACATCTGAGGGTAATAACCCCAAAAAGAGATAGCTGACTATATATTGACCTTAATTATAGTGCACAGTGATTATTCTCTTACTACACACTTGGTTTGACACTCCCATGGGATATTCTTGGGTTAATTCACATTTTCTTTATAAACCATTATGATGAATGAGAGAATATAACCTATAGATACCTATGATATTCCATAGAGATATGGGATAAACCTAAAGTGCCTTCATTTGATAAGTATAAGGTCAATAATAAGTTTAAAGGCATAGATACTCAGTTTTAGGTTTTATCTAATGGTATTTTAAGATGATTAAATATATTTTTGGTTACTTTTAAGGAATACAACCCTTTGGTTTAGTATGTGTTTTAGTGTAATGGTTATTTGAAGAAGAATGATTTTATATTTTGTTAACATAAGTATAAAGTTATTGATATATTTTAGAGTTAATATGATCATTGATGTTAAGGTAATACTATTCAATTAAGATTATTTTATTTTATAGTAAAGATAAGTAGTTTATAAAACCTTAGTGGTTAAAAAGTGATTTGATGATTAGTGTTGCTTTGAGGATGTTCATCAAATTTTAAAGAATGTTATAGGATTTATATTAATATTTTTTTAGAAAAAGTAAAACCTATATATTGAGAGACAACTTGTTGAATCTAGTATGGTTGTAGGGATTAGACCAACAACTTAAGGGTGAGAAGTGTGCAACACCTACCATTTTCTTAGGTGATTTCCTAGTTAGTATGACATTGTTATTAATTAAATGATTTTATGGATAAATATTAAGTTGATTTTGGGAATCATTCTACCTTGTGTTAAACATTTTTTTTATTGGTTAATTTCTAAATATGGGAGAAAGATCTTGATATCATTTGCTGGAATCATATGATCCCTTAAAAGTAAATTTTAGTTCTTTAGGCATAAAAAATCATCTTGAATACTCATATTTTGTAGAAATTGATTATATTGTAATGGAAATTGATTAAAGGTTGAAATTCTATTTGTCAAGTAAATATATTTATTTATGTTCCTATTTTATATGGTAAATAAATTCCTTAGATTTAGGAAATTTATCTTGAAATAAAAATGTTATAGATTTAACTTAATTTTTTATGAATCAATTGTCTTTTCACCCATCATAGATTTATGGATTTGTGTGTAACATCCCGGACTGGGTGCCATTAAATGGTGCCTCAAGCCGGTGGGTCACATGAACTCAATTGTGCCTCCTCATATTCTAGAGGCTACCAACTAGAATTAAGGGCCTAGGGTGTGTCTGTGGGGAGACTATTCCCTCATTTTAGAGTGTAAAAAAAGTAAGAATCATATAGGTCAATAGTAGAAGTAGATAAATAGTTGACATAAGATAAACATCCAAGATAAGAATAAATAAAAATTCCAAAAGTAATCTCATACATAATATGATGTGTCATGTCATGTCTCTACAAAGCAAGAAAATAGGTATAAAGACATCCAGTACAATATATGTATTAAAAAACTAAAAAGAACAAAAGTGACTCTCCAAATAAAATCGTGATCCTAGATCAGTCCTATGCTCCCCTGCTCTTAAGTATATAACAATTCAAGCATCATATTAGGGGATCTTCCTTGGTCCCAACTAGTATCCATGAGTTCTATCCTGGTACACAAAGGAAGCTTGAACAGGGTGTGAGATAACACTCATTAGGCCACCACCAATGGTGTCACTGCTAGAAAACTAGGTTATAGCCACAGACCTATAGCCATGGCTTTCCAAAACTGTGGTTATAGGTATTTATATCAAGGTTATAGCCACAGTTTTTATAAAAATATGCCTATATAGGTACTTTATAGACATGGTTTACTTAAACCATGGCTATAAATAGTTTTTTCAAGTATATATCCATGGTTCTATGAAAATGTGGTTATACCCTATACATATAGCCATAGTTTGTGTAAATTATGGTTATAGGTTTCCCACCTAAGGGCGGGGGGAAATCACATGGGAATCTATCAAGAAGACCTATTTCCATGGTTTTTTCCTATTTCCATAGTTTTTAAAGATATATATAACAAAATATATATTTATATACCATAAGTTTCATCCAGTGTAGTAGTAACATAGACGACTACCCATGGTGGAGGTATGGAGATTGAATCCCGATAGAGACAATTTATTGTTCACATATATCCATAGTTTATATGGGATATATAAATTGTTTTCCATTGTAGAAATAGGACCTATATCCACATTTTAAACCATATATATATCTATATAGACATAGTGGACAATTGGGTGGGGTATTTCCATGGTTTCTAAAACAATGGCTATAGGTATTATTTCCACAGTGGAAACCATGGATACATCCCATCATAACCAAGGCTATAACATTTTTCTATAGACACACCAATATGATTCATGACCCATTGAAACCATGGCTATAGCTTATAGCCATGGTTTTGACCCCGATAGCCATGTTTTTAGACCATGGATATATCAAAATTTTCTATGTGTGTTTCTATTAAAAAAATCATGTATATGTGATATAAACAGAAGTAGTGTGTAATATATCATAGGTATAAAAGTGCTGAAAGTAAAGTTTGATCCTATCTAGCCAAGAATGGATCCCTATAAACAACAGTCAGGCTCCCATAAATAAGGGAATCTATAAAAAAATAAAGTAGGTGTGAATCTACCCATTCTAACAATTGTAATATGATACCCCTAATAGGGATCTCTATAAGAATAGAAAAATATCCACAATTGTCTCACTATGTAATCTAGTGTAAAAAACTACCATGGAAATTCTTTATTATCCATGTGTATAACACATATCACAGACACACCATATAATCAAGTGTCATCCACAATGGTTGCATTATGTAATCAAAAGTGTCTTACAATGAAGTCTGTATCCAATGTATATAAGATCAATAAATCCATGTTGAGTTCTAGGAACACCTTGATGGAAACTAGATAACGACTTAGTTGGAGTCCTAGGAGCATGTCAACGAACCATTTACAACATAAGTCCAAGAAATCAAGATCTAAGGGGTAGAAAGGCCCTTTGAATCCTATGGAATCAGGTTCTAAGGAGCATATAGGTCCAAGGAATACACTACCATAAACAGGATCTATGGGAGAAACATCCATGGAATCTAATGGAATCAGGACCCAAGGTATAATGACCAAGGAATCCACTACCATAATCAATTCACAAAAAAAATTACATTTATCATTTCAGGTACATTATCATTCCTTGATTTCATCTAACTTATATAACAATTTCCATTTAAACAATTAAATCAATTCACATCATGTTATCACATGGTAAAGTAGGAATAACCTTATCCTAATCAATTTATTAAATTTTACAGGATCCCAAAATAGTAGTGAGATAAACACACACCCAATAGGGTGGTATAACATAGGGAAAAAGTGATGGAGCACCCCATGGGTGGCCTCCATTGAGGATACATGACCTCCAACCATGAAATGGTACTCAAGGGGAAACCTAACAGGTTCTATTAAATTCACTTTAAAAATTTTATTAATTTATGAGTAATTTCCAAAAAGTCTGGTGTTTTTCATATTAAAAAATATAGTTTATAAAACACCAAACCATAAGGGAAAAATTATAGTACACCTGTCATATGTCTATAGTAGAGCACTCATCCATTATCGAGCTTTGATTTAGTCCAGGTCTAGAGAAAAAATAAGAATGAATGAAAATACTAGAAATTTGGAATATTATCTTACACCTAAATAACTCTATCGATATGAAGGAAAATGAAGAAAAAAAACAAAATGATTGTATAACTTACTAGCAAGAATCCAATGAGAACGATGATGCTTAAATCTGAGTCTGGGTAAATGATTGGTGGTCAAGACTAACTTAGGCTTCAAAAGGGAGCTCTAAAATGTGAGTTTTTTTCCAATGGAGGAAAAGAGAAATGAATTTTTTTTATAATATATTTTAAGGTAGAAATTATCATTTCAACTATTTAAACTAGGCCACGCATTTTGGCCACATAGTTGTCCAAATCATGCACAAACTATGCACCCTTTCACTATGTAAAGGGGTCCTTGCACGGTTTCATGCTCACAGTTTTCCAAACCATGCGCAAATCATGCACAATGCCTCAGCTAAAACTCTACAACATTTTTTATGGGTGTGATCCTAAGGTTGCATGGTTTCCTTAAACTATATAGACTCTTGCATCCTATTATCCAGCCCCGCAATGTTGGTAGTAACCATGTGTCTTGTCCTGCACGGTTTCTACTAACCATGCGGACCTGCTTACTTTTCCAAAAAAATGGGGATCCAGGATCTAAACAAGCCTCGAACACCCCCATGGCCTTATTAGGCATCCTTAATAGGTAAAATAAAATCATTTAAATTGAAAAACAAAAGATTTTTACCTCATGGGAAAACCCTTGATCTTACAATATTCCCCCCTTAAAGAAATTCTTACCCAAATTTCCCTTCTAAGGGTGGTTAAGAATCGACTAATAATAACTCTATCCACTGAGCATGTACTTCAGTTTATCGCTCCCAAGTCTCATCCTTTAAATGGTCATACTGACATAGAACTTGTACTAGAGGAACTGAATGGCCTCAAAGAACATTCTTTCTCCTCTCAATGATACGAATAAGATGCTCCCCAAAGGACACATCTACCTATAACTCCACCACCTTAGGCTGAAGAATAAGATATGGGTCTGAATGATAATTGCACATCTAAGATACATAGAAGACATCATGCATGACCCAATACCTCTGAGGTAAATACAATTTATAGGATATTAGCTTGACTCTCTCTAGAATCTTGAACAGCCCAACATATCATGGTGAAATATTACCCTATCTTATGATCCATCTATGTCCCATCCTTAGTGAGGCACACAAAAAACCCAATCCCTGATCTTAAACTCAATAGGTCATTGAAGGAAATTGATGTAATATTTTTGTATTGAATGTGCAGTATCCATCCATTTCCGAATCAACTGGACCTTCTCTGAAGTCTCATAAATGAGATGTGGTCCTAGTAAAGTTGACTCATCTACCTCTAGCTAGCATAAGGGCGATCGACATGTCCTACCATAAAAATAATCATAAGGTTCCACCTTTATAGTTAAATGATAGATATTTTTTGTAGGATAACTCAACTAAAAGTATATTCCTCTCTTAAGAGCCCCAAAAATCTAGGATGCATGCTCGCAGAATATCCTCAAGCACCTGAATCATTTTCTCTGACTAACCATCAATCTAAGGGTTGTATGTTGTACATAGAATCACTTGTGTACCCAAATCCCTCTACAAACATTTCCAAAAATGAGATGTGAAATGGGCTTCCCTAGTATATGCCACAGTCTGAGGAACCCCATTAAGTTACACTATCTCATAGATATACAACCACCTAAGCTAATCTACTGAGAAGGTCTCCCTGATCAGTAGAAAATGAGTAACCTTTGTGAGACTGTCAACAAAAACCCACATATCATTACATCCTTGAGGATATATCGGAAAATAGGTCATGAAATCCATTACAAAATATTCCCATTTCCACCTAAAATGGATAACTACTATAAAATCCCATATGGTCGCTGATATTCTACCTTTACTTGCTAATAGGTGGAAGATCTTGTGACAAAACCATCCACCTCATATTTCATCCCTGGTCAGCAATACTGACAATGTAAATCATGATATATATTGGTAATGCCAAGATGCACTTCCCAAACAAAGGCATGAAACTATCACATCATCTCCTCACATATATGCATTGGAACCCAAATGTGACCATGGATACACATAATTTCATCCTCACCTACTGTCCAACTAGGATGTGGGTACTCACTTTCCACACTCTTCCATAGGATTGGGTCCTCAACATTAGATAACAGTCTCATCCACACTATATCTATAAGAGTGGAAATCACTACCACAAATGAGAGAAAAGTCTACCATTTTCCATACTACAACTCCAAGTTCATCTTTAAAAACATATATGTAAGTTGTCACTCACTATTGGACTCTTGAACTGCATGTATATGAGTCCTTCTACTTAGTGCATCGGTAACTACATTGCCTTTACCAAGCGTATAGGAATCTCATTGTTGAAATACTGTAGTAACTCAACCCAGCTTCGTTGCCTTAGATTCAGATCATACTATATAAATATATACTTGAGGGATTTTTTGTTCTGTGTACACCAAAAAATGATCTCCCATTAAATAATGCCTCTAATAGTATAAGGCATTTACAACATTGGAAAACTCTAGATCGTTTGTTGGGTAATTCCTCTCATGTGTCCTAAACTGATGATAACTATACTCCACGAATCATCCCTCTACATAAAAACCGATCCTAAATTGATAATTAATTCATCACAATACACAACAAAGCTCCTACCCAGATCTAGAAGAATTAGGACTGCCACTAAATTCAATATCTATTTCAACTCTCGAAAGTATGTCTCATAGGTATTTGTCCATACAAACTTTACACCCTTCGTAGTCAAGCCTATAGGATTTTCTTATAACCATGATAAGTCCTATATGAAAATCATGTAATATCCATCTAACACCAAGAAACATCGTATGTAAAATATGTTCTTGAGATGATTCTAGGAAACTATATCTCTCACCTTATCTTGGTTAACTAATGCTTCTATATATGAGATAATATGACCCAGTAAGTGAGTCTTATCCATCCAAAAGTTTTACTTTGTGAGATTATCATATAACTGATGCTCTCTCGTTGTATCCAAAATTATCTAAAGATTTTTGGAATGGTCGTGTCTATTATGAGAATACACCAAGATATCCTCCATGAATACCACCAAAAATGAATCTAGATAAGTATGGAAAACTCAGTTCATTAGTTCCATAAAAAAATTTGGCATGTTCATAAAATCGAATGGAATAAAAAAATACTCATATAGAGCATACCTACTATGAAAAGATGTATGAGATATGTCTATATATAGAACACATAACTGATGATAACTAGAACTCAAATAAATTTTTGATAAAACATGATCTCCTAGGAGATGATCAAAAAGGTCATTTATCCATGGAATGGTATATCGGTTCTTAACCATCAACAGGTTAAATTTTTGATAATCCACACATAGCCTGAGGGTACCATCCACCTTTTTCACAAAATGTATTGGAGAACCCCATAGAAAAGCATTGGTTCATATAAATCCATTTTAATATAAGTCCTCCAGCTCCCTCTTGAGCTCCTTTAACTCTGTAGTAGCCATTCTATAAGGAGTAATGGATATTGTTGTAACTCCTGTCATTAGATCGATAATGAAATCAACCTATCTCTTAGGAGGTAAACTATAAAATTCATCCAGGAAAAATTCTATGAAATAATAAACTACTGGATGGAAATATACATAATGAAATCCCTGGCCATCTATATACAAACTAGATATTTAGGATGTCATCCCACCTATCCCAATATTCTATGTTCTATCTCTACCATCCTAGACACCCCATTCACCCTTGTGAATAAATTGTTTTCCCTTTGGTGATGTGAAAGTTACCCTTCAGCGATAACAATCAACATGGGCTTGATAAGAAACTAGTCGGTCTATCCTGAGTATGGAATAAAACCCTATCATATTGAGGATAAAAATATCCCATACAAAGTGAAACCCACTAATCTAAAGTGGGAACTACCTGAATTTTCATACACCCTCCATTCTGATTCCCAACAGAGTATCCAGGGTCAAAACACAATAAAAAAACTTTATAACAATCCCAAGGATTTCCACAATAGTTGAAGATATGAAAATATGTGAAAAACTTATATCATAAAGATAATATAATAGAATAGAAGCTACTAATATTGTACCTTTTACTATAGAAGGTCTTATGATATGCTCCTCATGTGTAGGTTGTAAAAAATATATCTGGCCTAAACTGTGGCCCTACGAAACAACCTCCCTGCCTAGAGAAAGCCCACTCTCCTGTCTAGGTACAATTGGTACCTGGATTCCTAGACCATTACCACCACCTAAACCTAAATGACTAGTATTGTTATAGCTCCCGACCTAACTAGGAGCCTACTCATAAACCTAGAGTTGGAGTTGATCCCCTTCCACTGACTATTGGGTGGAAGTTCCTACAAAATGTTGTATGTGGACCATCCTACCATAAGATAATAAGTAAAATGGGTATCAATCAAACTAATTCATCATATTTCCCTTTCTTCCACACTAATGATAGAAAACAGAGCTACCGGTACTCATAGCCTGGCCAGTACTCCCCTCAAGAGAGGCCTCAACACAACGCTTCCTACCAGAAGTCGTGGAACCATTAGTTAGAGAGGCTAAACTACCCTGCTCTGCACCCCAAGATTCCATCAGGTTCTACTCTATAATCATTAACCCATTCACTATCTCATTAACAGTCATAAACTTGAACATGTTGACATATGATCAAACAGCATTTCTAAGACCTTCTTTGAGGCGTCTCTCCCTCGATGGATCATCAGCAAGATAAATCAGCGCAAAACATTGAAGATCTATAAATCATTCCAAATATTCCATAACTATTATCACGCCCTACTCCGGATGCATAAAGTCGTTATCCCTTTCAGATATTAGGGTCTCAAGAAAAAAAAGTAAACATAAAGACTAGATTTGAAATCCCTCCAACCCATATCTCGAAGCGTATTATCCTGGTTCAAAATATCCCACCAGTGCATAGTTTCTCCTCGAAGCATAAAAGTCGTGAGATTAACTCTCTTATCAGGAGGTGTATCTATACACTTGAAAATTGAAAAGGTAGTATCATTCCAAATATTAGTATCCTATATACCTCCATCCCCTGAAAACATGGTAGGATTCTGCTTCTAGTACACACACGCCATCTCTGCCATAGATGAGGTAGGCTATGCGGTTCCTTTAAAATTCTACATAAAGAATAAGAATCCCTCACAAAATTTGGAATCATAACCATCTTCTGGTAAAACTACTAGTGTCGTAGCTAGCACTACAATAGGATATATTGGTAGCTCATGGCCCACAACTTCCATAGTATAGTCTTCACCACCATCCTATAATGCGACTGGAGGTCGTCTTGGTGGCATGTAAGATCCTAGAATTCCTATGAGGTACGTTCTTGTTTAATTATTGTTTCGGTATCTTTATTTTGGTTAAAGTAATGGTTTTGGAGTGTATGAAGAGTATTGAGTGTGTCCTAGGGGTTCGAGGTAATGAAGTGGGAAAAATTGTTCTTCTAGTGAATGTTGCACAGTTGGTTCATAGTTAGTAGTAATCATGCACCCAAATCATGCATTCCTGGAGGAGGGGTTCATGGTTTGAAGAAATCATAAAAGGGGAAGGAAAAACCTTTAGGGATTTCACAAATCCAATCCCCGTGGTTAGAGCATTGTTTTTCAAGCCGGTCGAGATCCCCATGTAACCATGTGGCCTAGCCCCCTCTTGGACAGATTGTGGCACATGGTTGGCACATGGTTTGGGAAACCGTGCGGCCAAATCATGCACCCCTTTAAAAGTGGGATTTAACCATTTTTTCCTCTTGGGAATTAAGTTTTCTAACTTGGTATTTCTCTCTATTCATCCTCCAATGACCCTATTGATGAAACCAAATGTTCAAGGCCTTCCAATGATCGATATCCATCATTTATAAGTTGTTTGGAGCATTGTTGGTTTTGAATCGAAGATTTTGGTGAATCTAATACTCTTATTCCTTATCTTTTTCAGATTAGGGATTGTGTAGTCATTATTCTTATTATGAAGCCCTAAAACCCCCTTTTTCTAGTAGATCTTAGGATGAGGCTTAAAGGGGTTTTTAAATCTAAACCAAAGGATAGGGTTAAGAGAGTGTTTTTCTTTAGAATTGAGGTGGGTGTTCTACAAGTTATATCCCATAGTATTGTCATTTATTTATGTGTATGTGGTTGGTATTATGTGTCATTGTGTTTACCTTTTGGTTTGACTTGGTAGAAATGATAAATTCATTCGGAAAATGTTTAATTAACCCCCATCATGATCCCTGTGGGATGTGTTGAGGTTGATTTGATTGGGTTAAGGGTCACCCATGGGGTGTACCGCCTCTTGAATATGGAAATTAAAATAATAGGTGTAGAATTGAATTTTTATGACATAAAGCCCAAAATAAATGTGTTTTCATGTTATCCAAGGTTATAGAATGAAAGTAATGGTAATTGTGCTTAGTTATTAACTTGGCATAAGTGGTTTTTTGGTATATTTTGAATGGGTTAAATGAATTAAATTCAATGTGTTAAATGACTTATGGGTTGTAATGAAAATATGAAAATGAAAAAAGGCATGTGAATTAGAATTTGTAAACGGGTTAAGGCATGAAAATGATTTATTTAATGAATGAACTATAAATTGTGAATGTTATGTGTATTTTTTGGGTATGGTTTTTGAAATGGAATATGTGGTAAATGTTTTAAGAAGTATATGTACATGGCTTGGTGGTTTGTGGGGTATTTACTTGAGGTTCTGCGTCTATAGGTCAGGTTAGATTGAGTCTCTAAACCCCAACCCTATAATTCATAGGTTAGGGAGTCGGACTAAGGCTTTATGCCCATAATGGTTTCATTGGATCAGACTACCTAGATTTGAGGATCCAAGGTAAGTGTGATGTAATTGTTTGTGAAATGTTTTCCCTAGTGAGATAGGAAGATTGACTTGTCTCCTTATGTGTAGTGGTTGACCATCATAGGCCATTGTGTGATAAATTATTTACCTAACCCATGGATTATATGATGTAAACTGTTTAAGTTAATATTGTTAACTAATGGAACCATGTTTATATTTAGTTTATCATTTTAATCTTTGGTACATGCATACATTGTCTGTTTAGATTTGATATTTTTTAGACACTGTTGGTGTTGGACTACTGAGTTATACTCACACCCTACTTAGACTGCCATTGGGTACCTGAGCAGACTTCATAGTTGCATGTCAAGATAAAAGAAATGGCCTAATGATAAAAGGTTGATTGGGCATGGGATGTTTATAGAGGAGGGGACCAAACTTGGTGTCGAAACCCATTTTGGGGATCTTCAGTTTGTGTTTATTTTGGGTTTTTATACACTTGGAATTTCATGATATTACATGGAATATCTACCATTTGATTGTGGGGCTATACCCAGTTTTGGGAAATGGTTGGTAATGCAGGTTTATTGTTTATTGTTTCCTTGTTTCATGTTTTTTCTATTGTGGCTTACTATGGTAAATATGGTATAGTCTCCCCACATGTTCTATTATACCCTCATTTCTAGTCAGTAGTCTCTAGTGTATAGGGAGGCGCACCTGGGGTCATGTGGAGACCTGTCTCAGGGCACTGATTTAGTGGCCTTCAGGTTGGGGATGTTACAAAGTGGTATCATAGTGGTTCTTTCTTGTTGTATTACTATTTGGGTATGGTATAATGGAAAGTAAGATGTTTTATGCCATGGAAATGAGCTCTTTCATGGGAGTATCTAACCCATATATGTGGGGAAACCCAAGAACCTCATGGTGGGATTGTGTTCTTGGTGTGTGTTGTTACAGTTGAATGATATTTCACTGTTGTATGATGCACATATTGTGTGATGTGACTATTTTATTACATTTTTTCATGGATTAAATTGTATGAGGCTATGAATTCATGTATTATTTTAGGCACCTTGGGGTATAAATGGCATGCATCATGGTAAGAACAGACAGTGAGGGTGTGTGGGACATGAAGGATAGAATGCAATTTATTTTCGTTGAAAACTTGAAAAAAGTGGTGTCTAATAAATATAATGAAAATGGGTAGATGTAAATAATGTGAAGAAATAGTTAAAGAATAGTTCCTAATGAAAAGTTATAAATTGGATAAAATTTTTATGGTAACAAATTGTAAAAATGGAAAGGTGTCTAAAAGAGAAAGGTTTTCATTATGAAATTGAGAACGGTTAAAAAGTATATTTTATGAAAAATATTGTAGTTGTGTGAGTTGTTTTTCCCATTATGACCATAACTTATGGGATGTTTTAGGGTATTGATAGAGGTGTGATGATATCCTTTGGGGTGGTGTATGTGTAATGGGTTGTTTATGGCTAGTGGAGAGCCTTATTTTTTGAAAACCATAGATGTTTCATGTTAAGTGTTTTGAGGTGTGTGTTTAGAATTTTAGAGAAATATTGTCATGATGATGTGTGTAGGTTGGGTGATAAGAATATTTCGCTAAGAATAGTCCTTTGGAAGTGGGTCAAGAAACCCCAGTGATCCTGGTAAGAGAGGAGAGGATCTGCTCCATGAGAACTTTAGTCATTTTAGACAGATGATGGAATGGGACCTAGGAAGGGTTGCACCGAGTATGTGTGAGTTGACTAGAGAGTTTCAGATACAACACCCTCCAAATTTTTATAGAGAGGGTAGACATAAGGCATCCAAGTTATTTATAGAGTCTATCTAGATGATTCTTGATCACATAGAGACTCCTCCTAAGAAGATAGTCAAGTTTGTAGCTTACATGTTGTAGGGGCAGGCGAAGCGCTCATGGGATAAATTGGTTCAGATTGAGCAGGAAAAGGGTATGTTATGGAAGGGTTTATAGGATGATTTTGGAATATTTATATCTAGAGACCTTGAGAAAATGGAAGGTAGTAAAGTTTATGAGTTTTACTTAGGGGACTATGACAGTGATGGATTATACTAGCTGCTTTACCGAATTACAACACTTTGTTCCAATGTTGGTAGGGGATGAGCCATCTATGGTGAGGATTTTCTAGGATGGAATTAGACATGATATTAAGTCCCAAGTGAATATATTCTATTTAAATAAGTTTATTGAGGTAGTGGATTAGGCCCTTATTTATGAATGAAATCTTAAGGAGTCTTCTGGTAGTGGACATGCAGTTATTGTTGGGAGATCCAGTGGTATAGATGTTCATGGTTGGAAGCACTGCTTTGCAAGTTTTCACTAGGGAAGATGTGGAAAGAGTAGTTAGAAAATAGAACTGGCCTCTCAGGGTAGTGATCAATTTTTATGTTATCAGTGTGGTAGGTTGGGACACAAGAGAGGTCAATGTCCCTGACCACCAGTGGAGTTCTGAGTGTGCAGTAGGTTGGGGAATGTGCAGAGGTTCTATAGGAACCCTTGATGTTTGGGTGATGATGGAGGAACAATTACAATACAGAGTGTATGAAAGTTTTCGGTTACCCCATATCAGGCAGGTAGTTGGATATTTATTGGACATACCAGTTGGGGTAGTTGGCATGGTGGTCCAAGACAAGGTAATCCTTATCTATAAGGTAGTGCAGTGCCAGGAACTCAGACCGAAGCCCAGGGAAGAGGAAAAGGTTGTCTTCATGTAGTTTAGCCTACACATGGAGGTGGTGAGGCTGGTCCATCAACAGTTTTAGGTATGATTCTAGTGTCTTCCAAGATTTCTAGTGTTTTATTTGATACAAGTGCCTCACATTATTTTATATCTTCCAAATTTTTGAGTGTTTTGGTCTTCATGGTGGAACATATTTGTGGTGTTATGTTGATTGATACACCATTGGGGGTGCGAGTAGAAAATATCTGGAAATCTAAGAAGTGTTCCCTTGATATTTGTGGGTACTGTTTTATATGGGACTTTTTTTTACTCAAAATGTCAGGTTTTGTTCTCATTTTAGGGATAGATTGATTAGTGTTGTACTAGGCCCATATTGAATTTTACCTCCATAGGGTAACATTCATGTCTCCTGAGGAAGACACTTATGTTCACCAGGGGGAGTGGGATATCCAAGAAATCCTTGCAGGGCCAGTCTATCAGTAGTTGGGTGAACTCATAGCCCAAGTGGATTTTCTTATGATGGATGATGGGGGAGTAGATCGGCTTGTATTTCCTCATATGGTGGATCAGTTTTAGGATGTGTTTCCTGAAGACTTCTTGGGGATTCCACCTGAGAGGAAGGTTGAATTCATGTTAGATTTGTTTATGGGAGAAAAACTAGTTTATATTATTATATATATAATTACACTAGAAATAATCTAGGAACTTAAAAATCAGTTGGAGGAACTGGAGAACAAGGGGTTTATTCACCCGATTACATCACTTTTGGGATCTCTAGTTTTTTTTTCTAAGAAGGCTGATGGATCCCCGTGGTTGTGTTTTGATTATAGGAAGTTGAACCAGATGACCATTAAGAACCAATACCCTATTCCATGGATTGATGATCTTTTTAAAAATATAAGGGGTTATTATATGTTCTATAAGATTGATTTTATATTGGGGTATCATCATCTAGGGGTGAGACCTTATGATATACCGTGGTCGGACTTCAGGAGTAGGTACAGTTTATATGAGTTTGGTGTGATATCGTTCAGGTTAACCAATGCGTCGGTAGTGTTTATGGCCCTAATGAACTGAATATTTCACCTTTATCTAGATCAGTTTATAGTAGTATTTATGGATGATATCTTAGTGTACTCCAAGACTCATGAAGATCATGCCAAACATATTAAAATTATTCTGAGTACACTAATAGGGAATAATCTATACACCAAGCTATCTAAGTTTCATTTTTTGATTGACAGTGTACATTTTTTAGCTCACATTATCTATGAGGAAGGTGTGTAGGAAGACCTAGAGAAGCCAACAAGCCTGTACCCTAGTGGTTCAGGCTCCTGCTTGGCATCCAAAAGACCCAGGATCAAATCCGGGAAGGGTAGAATTCCCGAGTACTGTAGCAGGTCACTGTAGCAGTACTATAGCAGTGGCGGACTGTAGCAGCAATAGCACTGTAGCGGCTAAGGGACTGTTGTAGGTACTGTAGCAGTGGTTGTACTGTAGCAGGGACTGTAGCAGCGCGGGTACTGTAGCAGTACTGTTCACCGACGGGTCCTTTGGGCCAAAAAATGGGCTTTCTAGCCCTGTATACAGGCCACTTGGCCTTGGGCCTTCGGGCTATGTAATGGGTCACCCTCTACCCAGTCTAAAGAGGTCTTTTCTTTAATAATAAATTGAGGCTTCAGCCCCAACCTTTTAAAAAAAAGGCAAACCTAGAGAAAGTGAAATCTGTTATATCTTGGGAGCATCCGATGAATGTTTTTGAATTCTAAAGTTTTTTGGACTTAATGGGATATTAATTAAGGTCCATCAAGGATTTGTCTTTATTATTAGTTCCACTTTCGGGTTTAACCAAGAAAGGGATCATGTTTTAATGGTTTGATACATGTGAGAATTCTTTTCAGGAGTTAAAGAAGCAGCTGACCACTACACCGATTTTGATCCTACCCGAGTTGAGTAAGGAGTATAACTTGTTTTGTGATACATATAGTGTTTGGATTGGGGAAGTTTTAATGAATAATGGACAAGTTGTAGTGTATGGGTCTTTGTAGTTGAGGCCTCATGAATTAAATTACCCTACACATGATCTAGAATTGGCCGCTAATATTTTTTATTTAAAGTGTTGGAGGCACTACTTTTTGGGAGATAGGTTGATGGTGTATACTCGTCATAAAATCCTTAATCATTTCTTCTCTCAGCGTGATTTGAATCTTCAATAGTGAAGATTGGTTGAGTACATGCAGTCCTTAAATTTTGAACTGGTATGCACACTGAAAAAGGGAAACAGTGTTTCGGATTATTTAAGTCGAAAGACTCAAAATTTGGTGGCACATGAATCCAATTCTGAGAGGAGGAGGATGGAATTTTTTATTGAGATGCATCTGGAGGTTTAGGATGGACAAGGTAGGATGACCCATGTATCCTTGACAGTGGATTCTACCCTTCTAAATCAGATCAAGTAGATGCAGTATGAGGATCCAGAGTGCTTAGTTTTGAGGTAAAGTCTTAAATGTAGCGATTCACCTTCCAATTGGACTATTAGTGAAGATGATATCGTTTATGTTTATGGTCATGTTGTTGTTCCTACATATATATGGGAAAATTTGATGCATGATTTCCATGTTTTGAATTGGTTTTTACATCCTAGTTTAACCAAAATGTATTGTGACCTTCATAGACAATTTTTGTGGCATGAGATGAACAAAGAGGTTGTGGGTTTTGTGATGTGATGTTATACTTGTCAATAGTTGAAGGTCGAGCATCAGTGATCAAGTGGTTTATTATAGACTTTTCCCATTCTAGAATGTAAGTGCGATTATATCACAATAAATTTTGTGGTGGTCCTTCTGCGGATACCTTATAATAATGATGTGAACTTGGTAGTTGTGGATCGGTTGACCCGGGTGGCACATTTCCTACTAAATTGAGAGACCTTCGCTGTTGATCATTTGGGAGAGTTGTATGTTCATGAAATAGTGCATTTTCACAAGGTTCCTTGAACTATAGTTTCTAATTTTGATCTAAGTTTTACTTCATACTTCTAATAGGGGTTACTGAAAGTGGTTGGTACTTAGGTGTTTTTTAGTATGACTTTCCACTAGTATACTGATGTGAAGTCGGAGCATAATATTCAAGTACTAGAGTTCATTTTGAGGACATGTGTCCAAAATTTTAGAAGATCATGGTAGAAGCACATGGTTCTTGTTGAGTTCACCTATAATAACAGTTATCAGGAAATGATTCATATGAAACTGTATGAGGTGATCTATGGTAGATCATATAGATCATTATTGTTTTGGATGGGGACTGAGGAATCATAGTTTTTGGGACCGAGTCTCATGGAGGAGATGTTAGAATAGGTTTAGTTGATTCGGAAGCATATGGATTTGGCTTAGATTAGGCAGAATTCATATGATGATTGGCATCATAGACCTATTTAGTTAATGGTGGGTGATTGTGTGTTTCTTCAAGTGTAACCTAAGTTGGGCCATCGTCAGATTTGGAAGCAGGGAAAGTTGTCACATAGGTGCATGTGTCTATTAGAGACTGTGGAAAGGATCAGACCAGTGGCATACTGATTGGATCTTCCATAGTGGTATAGTGTAATGCATGATGTTTTCTATATGTCATAGCTTTGGCGGTATCACTTTTCCCCATCTCATGTAATTGATGTTAATGATGTTGATCTTGAGGTTGATATGTCCTTCAAGGAGAATCCAGTTTATATAGTTGATCATAGTGAGAAAGTATTTTGGGGAAAGACCATTGATGAGTGTGGTTTTTTACAGATCGCTCACCAATAAATTATTATTATCTAAGAGTGTATCATAGTTCCTAAACCTAGGGTCGTTGTCGAGGAGGATGCTCACAACATGCCAAATTTCTATTGTCACTATTTATAACCTAACTAATACAAAACAAATTGTCTACTAATATAAATGGGGGGTTGATTCTGAAAATACATAAAATATAATATGTATTAAAAATAAAATTAAAAACATAAAGGAATGAAAGAATAAACAAAGAAGTTAGTGAATAATCATTTTCGTTCTTGGGAGATCGCAGTGATAAAATCATTTGTTCTTTAAAAATATTTATTCCCAATACTCTACTCAATGTTGAGATCAACCCTATCACTCAACACCTTCCCATGAATTGTTATTATCCAACACCTACCCTCCACATGCAATATAATACTCACTCACATCATCACTACAATGCTACTCCACCCTAGATACAATATTATGATGATGGGGAGAAAAATTTTAAAATAGGAAGAAAAACTCAATAACAATGAAATTGGGGTGAACCCTATACCAAAACCATTTTAGTACTATTGAAATTCTTAGAATAAAATAAAGAGGAATTTTTAATCATAATGAACTCAAGAACCACCACTCCCCCCTCGAACAACAACGAGAGTTAGTTCTCCATTTGCATGGATATTAGAAGGATCATTATGGGGGAACAGAAAATAGGAAATGAAATAGAAAATAAATGAAAAGAAGAAGAAGAATAACTAATATAAAATATAATTAAAATATAAAAAAACTATTACAAATAACAAATTCCACCATGCCCCCTTGAAAATGGTTATCTTGTAAGAGGTAGAAGATATGACAATTTATAGAGAAAATAGGTAAGAAAATTTGGCTCTCAATTCGTCCTCCTAATTGATCCAAAATTTATAGTCATTAAATGGCTGAATATTTGAAAGTTTCCTTCTAAAATATTGTTTATTTATTTTTCCCAAGTCCACCCTCCAAAATTATGCTTTAATGGAGATTTTTGTAGATAGTTATGACTTTTTTAGTCCGGAACATTTAATCTGATCAATTGAATTTTCATATTCTACTTGTCCAACTTCCCACGCCATTATAACCTTTAATAAAGTTGAATACCATGTGGACTCAATTATTAAAGTTTATATACAACTTTTTTCCTATATCCATGCCAAATTTGAGCTTCATTTTACCAGTACACAAAGAAATATAATCTCAATAGTAAAAGTGTCCAGATCTATACACAGTTTTTGAGGCCCGATTTGTGAGCTAGATTTAGGCCTCCAAATGAATGATTGAGCTTTGAATCCAGAAGGATGAAATGGGCCCCATGATGTATAAAAACCTAAAAAAGTAATTTTACAATTTTATTTAGTTTATAAAAAGATATTTTCTAAATACAGAAAACAAATAAAATAATTAAATCCCAAAATTAGGCCATTTAGCAATTATGCTCTAAATTCATCTAAAAACTAACAATGTGACAATTTTCCATAAATTAACACTATGGTGGGATTTAAAACATTTAATTAAAGTATAAAATATGTGAAAATGTTGTCTTCATCACTCCCCCACACTTAACCATTGCACTCCCACGCAATTATCATATATTCCAATCATAATCTACACAACAATCAACCTTGAGAAAACATAAATGATCATTTTTTAAAGTAGAATTCCATCATGTATCCTCTATGAAAAACAATTAACTATCATTTTAATTACTCAAATTTAAATTTTTTCAACCTCAAAAATCCATCCATGGCCCAATCACAACCTACCTCACATTGAATTTTATGTCACACTTCACTCAAGAGAAATTAAATCTGGAGTTATGCTCATACTTGGAAATCGCATGTATCACCATATTCTTATGACAATTCTCATTTATAGACAGCTTGAAACATGAAAATATTTTCAATAATGAGGTATTTTCTATGGTAATTATGTGGCTTTGGGTTGGTGAGAAAATGATTGAAAATTTAAGGCTAAAAACAGGAGGTTATGACTCTTAAGTACAATGTATGAATATTCAAGTGAAAACACAAGATGAACCTCAATAAAATCCCCTTAAAAGTTTGAAACAAAAATTCAAACCACATTTTATGACATGGTACATGTTCCAATTAGTGATTAAAAATAATGATATCATCCAAATTCTCCCCCGTTTTTCTCATTTTTTTAAAGCTTCAAAAAGGCACAACTTTATTTTTTATTTTTTCTTGGAGAATGAGATGAAAATTGAATAAAATGAAAGGATAAAATAATTAAGTTTATTTGAAAGAGGAACATGAGTCATAAAAGGAGGTACAATTAAATATTCGAGCTCATCTCCGCTTTTTTCATCATTTATTTTTTTCAATTTTTTTTGAAGGAGAACCGGATGGATGAAATAAAGCACAATGAAATGATAAATAAAGCCCAATTATCTCATTATCCACTGACCATAATATTTACATAAACTTCACACCACCAACAAGTGAAACACGTCCCAAAAAATTCACACAAAAGCCCCTTCCCCCACACTCAAACTCGAAATATCCATGAAAATTTACCAAGAGTGTGGGTAGGTAAAGAAAAATTGACTTTTAATGTGGTTTAAACCTATAAGTAAATTCATGGTACCTAAGGGATAATAAATGATAGATTTAAGGGTGGTTATAAAGATAAAAATGTGGATAGTCAAATAGATTCCTCAATCATATCAAAAACATTCTATGAAATCAAAATCTTCGAAAGAGAAAAATCACAAATTATGGTTCTCACACAAAATCCAAGTTTCTCTCAAGAATGTGTGGGTATTAGGAAAAATATTTTGAAGTGGTTCAGAATACCTCACAGTAATAGAAAAATTATTTCAGTCAGTTTTTCATGGTAATAGATTTCAAAAATTGGTCAAACTCATAAAAACGCTTGAAAATACAATTCAATGAGAAAGTTTTCAAATCAACAGTAATTTAAAATCCATTTTTTCAAAAATCATTTCAATTTTCTTAAAATAAATTGATGTGTGAAAATGATCAAAACTTACATTAAAGCTCAATAATCTTAAAGATATAAAAAAAATGGAAAAGCACACATGAACAACTTAGTAGTTTGACACTCCACCACACTTAGATTTAACTAAACCTCATTTTAGCATAATAAAAATAAATATAAGGGAAAAGGGAAGGAAATATACAACCTAACATTATTTTCTAGTGGTATCTTTGAGATAAGCTCCTAGTTGCAACCACTTCTTCCTAGAAATCAATAAATAAATAAATTCATAAGAAAAATAAATAAAAATAAAGAGGTGGTTAAAAGAGGATAGAACGTGGTTTAGACCCCCATGTGGGTGATAGGATTTTACTACCCATAATTAGGTAGTTTCAACGGTTTAACCCCAATCAGATGGTGGGTGTGGTTTTATTGAGATGAACCACCACATGTGACTTTTCCTAGTGTCCATGAGTAGACACCAAGAATATAAAACCCTGAAGAAGATAAGAAAATTCCCAACCCCCAAGAAAGAATAAAGAGATAAATTAAGGTATAGTTTGGGTGGGAAAAGAAGATAGGGGTACTCCTTGATTACTTTCGTGATTTCATCTTCCATATGTTATGCAATTTGTTGTAGAGGAGGTAGTCGAACCATGTGTTTCTATATCTCTTCTTCTTATTTGACCAACACCACATGGTTGGTTCCTTCCTTAACCTCGAAGTTATTCTCCATTTGTGTTATGTTATAAATTTTAGGAAAAGATAATTTTGAAAATACTTCAGCTTGAATAAGATTAAAACATGAAAAATCAATAAAGAAATATTCCCTTTCAAGTAAGTCATCTTGGAAATTGATTACTTTGGGAAATGACATTGGAAACTCCATCTCAATAGGTATATATTCTATATCATATTCCAAAGAAAGAGAGAGGTATAATGGTGCTTATTTTCATTATCAAATATGGGAGAATTACATACCATTTCAGCTTTAAAAAAATCGGCCCAATATTCATCCAATTCACCTTGATCTCCCACATGTGCATCAACTGGAAAGTCTTCTTCTTCAACCTCCTCTGGAAATGATATGGATAGTTTTGAGGCCAGTTCCTTCATAATTTCATCCTCACATGGATCTTATATTTAGAATGTTGGAAAAATAATCTGTGATTCCTCTTTTTCTTGAGCCTCCTTTTGAGCTTCCAATTCCTTCAAGGAAGATAAAATAAATTCCATTTGATTCCACAACTCTTCTATCATTTTTGCATTCTCATCCAACTGACTATTCAGTGATACTTTTTTGATATCCTCACAAATATTTTATCATGAAAATCATAAGAAAAATTACCTTGAAATTCCATCATTAAACCAAGAAAACAAATATATGCAATGAAGTTCAATTTTTTTGGTTTTTGAAATTTATGATTTTTTTGATTTTTTTGAAAAAAGTGTGAGTAAGCACTTGGATTCCCCAGAAAAGGCACCAAATTGATGAGTGTTTTTTGTCGTAGATATCTCACTAATAAATTATTATTACCTAAGAGCGTACCATAGTGGCACAACCTAGGGTCGATCTCGAGGAGGCCGCTCACAACATGTTAAATTTCTATTGTCACTATTTATAACCTAACTAATATAAAACAACTTATATACTAATATAAATCGTGGTTTGATTCTGAAAATACATAAAATATAATATTTATTAATAATAAAATTAAAAACTTAAAGGAAATAAATAATGTAAAAAGAAGTTTGTGAAGAATCAATGTCGTTCTTGGGAGATCGTGGTGATAAAATCATTTATTCTTTAAAAATATTTATTCCCAATACTCTACTCAATGTTGAGATCAACCCTATCACTCAAAACCTTCCCATGAATTGTTATTATCCTGCAACGACCCTCCTCATACAGGATAATACTCACTCGTATCATCACCACAATGCCACTCCACCTTGGATACAATATTATGATGATGGAGAGGAAAATTTTAAAATCGGAAGAAGAACTCAATAGAAATGAAAGTGGGGTGAAACCTACACCAAAACCATTTCAGTATTGTTGCAATTCTTAAAATAAAATAAAGATAAATGTTTAATCACAATGAACTCAATAACCACCACTCCCCCCTCAAACAACAATGAGAGTTAGTTCTCCATTTGCATGGGGAATAGAAGGATCATTGTGGGGGAACACAAAATAGAAAATGAAATAGAAAATAAATTTATAGAAGAAGAATAATAACTAAGATAAAATATAATTAAAATATAAAAAAATATTACATATACCAAACTCCACCATTCCCCCTTGAAAATGGCTATCCTGTAAGAGGTAGAAGAGATGACAATTTATATTGAAAATGGGTGAGAAAATTTGGCTCCTGATCTTTCCTTCTGATTGATCCACACTTTATCCTAATTAAATGGATGAATCGTATAAAGTTTCCTTCATAAATTTTGTTCCATTTTTTTCCTGAGTCCATCGTCTAAAATTCATCTTTAAAGTAGACGTGTGTAGATAGTTATGACTATTTTAGTCCGGAACATTTAATATGGTTAGTTGACTTTTCATATTCTACTTTTCCAAATTCCCACACCATTATGGCCTTTAATAAATCTTAATACCACGTTGAATCCTTTATTAAATTTTATCCCAAGATTCTTTTCTATCTCCATGCCAAATTTGAGCTTAATTGGACCAGTTCACGAAGAGATATAATCTCAATAGTAAAATTATCCAGATCTGTACACAGTTTTTGAGCTCTGATTTGTGATCTAGATTTAGGCCTTCCGATGAATGATTGAGCTTTGACTCAAAAAGGATTAAATGGGACCCATGATTTAATGAAACCTATAAAAAATTAAATTCATAATTTCATTCAGTTTAGAAAAAATTTATGCCTGAAATACAGAATACAAATAAAATAATTAAATCCCAAAATTACACAATTTAGAAATTATGCTCTAAATTCATTTAAAAACTAACAATGTGACAATTTACCATAAAATAAAAATGGTGGGATTTAAAACATTTAATTGCAATATAAAATATGTTAAAATGTTGTCTTCATCAACCATACCTTTGGTTCGAGTTTTGTAGTATCTTGGTAATGTTCCGGAAGAAACATGGGAGATGGAGATGGACATACAGGCCTAGTGGTTTGATCTATTTACCTTGGAATCTCAATGATGCTTGGGAAGAGAATCTCAAGGATGATTTTTTATAAGGTATAGTAGTTGTAAGATCCTAGACTTCTTATGAGGTATGTTATTGTTTAATTTTTGGTTTTAGTGCCTTTATTTTAGTTAAAGGAATGGTTTTAGATTGTATAAGGAGTCTTGAGGTGTCCCTGGGGTTTAGGATAAGGAATTATGGAAAAAATTTCCATACAATGCATGTTTCATGGTTGGAACATGGTTGGTAGTAATAGTTCGCCAAAACCATACATGCCTGGAAGAGGGATGCATGGTTTGAAGAAACTGTGAAATGTGTAATGACACCCCATATGGGATTGTAAAAATCCATTCCACATGGTTTTTCAAATCATACGGGGATGACAAGCAGTCATGCAGCCCAGACCCCTCTTGGAAAGAGGTTGGCACACAGTTTGGTAAACCATGCAATCAAACTATGTGTCCATTTAAAAGTGTGATTTTACCAATTTTTTCCACTCATGCCTTAAGTGTTCTAAATCGGGATTTCTCTCCATTATTCATCCAATAGCCCTAGTGAAGAACCAAAACACCCAATACCTCCCAAGGATCGATCTCCCTCATTTCAAATCCATTTGGAGGACCGTTGATTGTGAATTGAAGCTCTGGGTGAGTCTAATACTCCTTTTCCTTCTATTTTTTTGGATTAGGGTTTATATATCCATTCTTCTTCTTCTGGATCCCTAAAACCCTATTTGTTTAGTGGATCTTAGGTTCGAGATTCAAGGGGTATTCAGATATGAACCAAATTCTAGGGTTAAGTGATCATTCATCTTCAAAATTGAGATAGGTGGTCTATATTGTATATTCCATAGTCTTGTTGATTATTTATGTGTATGTGGTTTTTCTTGGGTTTCGGTGTGTTTCCCTTTTGGTTTTCATTGGTATAAATGATGAATTTGATGGGTAAATTTTTAGTTGACCCCCTTATGATCCTTGTAGGATGCGTTGTGGTTGATTTGATCAGTTTAAGGGCCACCCATGGGGTATTCCACCTCTTGAATATCTAAATTATAATGATAGTTATATATTTTAATTGTTATGAAATAAATACCAAAATAAATTTTTTGTCATGTTATCTTGGGTTATGGAATTAAAGTAATTCTTATTGTGTTTGGTTGTTAACTTGGCATAAGGGATTTTTTGGCATATTTTGAATGGGTTAAATGAATTAAAGTAAATGTGTTAAATGAATTATGGTTTGTAATGTAAATATTTAATTGAATTAAGGAATGAGAATGAGAATGTGTAAATGGGTTAAGGCATAAAGATGATTTATTTAATTAATGAACTATGAATGGTGAATGTTATGTGTATTGTTTGAGTATGTTTCTTGAAATGTTATAAGTGGTAAATGGTTTAAGAATCATGTGCACATGGATTACTAGTTTTTGGTGTATTGACATGAGAATTTACACCCACGGGTTGAGTTGGACTGAGGATCTAAACCCCACACCTAGAATGCACAGGTTAGGGATTCGTACTGAGAATACCTAGATTGAGGCTATAAGGTAAGTGTGATGTAATTATTTTTGAAATGTTTTACCTCTTGAGATAGGAAGATTGAGTTATCCCCTTATGTGAAGTGGTTGACCGGCATAGGTCATTGTGTGATAAATTATTTTCCCAACCCATGGATTAAATGATGTAAATGGTTTCATTGAATATTGTTAACTAATAGAACTTGTTTTATATTCTTTTTATTTTGTTACACTTTGGTACTTTCATACACTCTCTATTTGGATTGGATATTTTATAGAGACCATTGGTGGTGGCCTACTGAGTTATAATCACACCCTGCTCAGGTGTCGGAACCTAGTTTTGGGAAATTGTTGGTAATGCATTTTTTGTTTATTGTTTCCTTGTTTCATGTTTTATCTATTTTGGATTACTCTGATAAAGAGATTATAGTCTCCCAACATGTTCTATTAAACACTCGCTACCAGTCGATAGCCTTTGGTTTATGGGGAGGCACTCTTAAGGTCATGTGGTGACCCATCTTGGGGCACCGGTTTAATGGCCTCTAAGTTGGGGATGATACATGGCATGTCTCTACAATTCCAAACACATGCCTCAGAAAATATTGATAACCAAAATATCACAAATATCAAAACATATGACAGGTAAAATCCTTCTTATAAACAATTCTCAACCCTCCATCTTCTCTTAAATCCAAGACTAGGTAAAAAGAAACATCCATAAAAAGTCCTAGAGACACTATCTACTTCCCACTCTAAAGTCGGGTCTAAGTCATGTTCTTTATTTCACCCATTCAATTTCATTTAAATTCACATTTATTTCACAATTTTCATTAAATTTTTGAACCAAATGGTTCACCACTTTTTATCTATAAGGTCTCATACACCTCATGAACTAAAATATGGCATCCACTTAATCCAAACCATAACACGTTCCAGTCCATGTGACCAATTGAAATGGTCCATGACTCAACATGCCATATTTAACTACTTAAGGTGTCTATTGTAGCCTAAGCAGGAAACCACTATTTAGGTTACAGTAGTAACTCTAAGTACCAACAATGTTTTTACTAATTCCCTATAATAACACTAGTGGTATAGAAAGTATATCACACAAGGAACATATCACAAAGTCATGTAGTCAAGAAATACACCCTATATGGCATGGCATGTGAATCTTAACGGGTTCCTAAAATGATGCATGCGATTCATACCCTCATCTCATTAAGAAATGGTAAAAAAAATCCTAAATCATATAAATAATAACATCACAATTCAAGTGTATCACCCAATGGTGGAATCAAATCAACTATAATAGGAAAAATCCAGAAAATAGAAATCTCTGTTCTAGGAAATTTGGATTTTCCCCATATGTGGATCAGCTACTATCAGGCATAGATCATTAAAAAATTACAACACTTCCAAATACCCTATATATTTTCTCAAAATAGTAAGATAACCATAAAATAAAATTCTCATATACTACTTTGTAACATCTCAACCTAGGTTCCATTAAATGATGCCCCAAACCGGTGGGTCACATGGACTCAAGCGTTCCTCCCCACATGCCAATGATTTTGACTAGTAGTGAGAGCCTAGGATATGTATATAGAGAGACTATGACCTCATGTTAGAGTGTAACACAATGGTAGAAATCATATATATCAATAATAGAAGTAAATAAATAACTGATAGAAGATAAACGTCAATGAAAAGAATAAATAAACAATACAAAAAGTAATCTCATATACAATATGATGTGATGTCATGTATCTACAAATTAGGAAAATAGATATACAAACAACCAGTACAATACATGTATCAAAATACCAAAAATACTAAATATGATTATCTATAGATAGAATCATGGGCCTATCTCAGTCTTGTGCTCCCCTGCTCTTAAGCATGGAACAAATCAAGCATCGTACTATGGTTACTTGCCCTGGTCTTGCCCTGGTCCCTACCTACATCCGTGAAGTTTTTTCAAGTACCCAACAGTAGCCTGAACAAGGTGTGAGATAACACTCAGTAGGCTACCACCAATGGTGTCTATAATAAATCCAGTCTGTGTGATATAAAAAGAAGCAGTGTGCAATATATCACAGGTATAAAAGTGCTGAAATTAATGTGTGATTCTATCCATCCAAGTGTGGCTCCCTATAAACAAAATGTAGTCTCCCATAAACAAGGTTGGCTATAAAAAAAATAAAGCAGGTGTGAATCTATCCAGTCTAACAATTATAACATGATACCCATACCAGGGATATCTATAAGCATGGAAAAATATCCACAACAACCTCATCGTGTAATCCAGTGTAAACAACTACCATGACCACACCGTATAATCCAAGTTTATAATATATATAATGTCTATTTCATATAATCAATTGTTATCCACAACAGTCACACTATTTAATCAAAAGTTTTAGATCATGAAGGGTCAGATCCAAGGTATAGAAGACCAAGGAATCCATTCTGAGTCTCAGGAGAATCTTGATGGAAACTCGATAATGACTTATTTAGAGTCCTAGGAGCATTTAAATAGACCATTTCCATCATAGTTCTAAGAAATCTAGATCAAATGGGTATAAAACCCTTAGCATCATACATAATCAGGATCTAAGGAGAATACAGGTCCAAGTAATCTACTAGCATAAACAAGATTTATGGGATAAATGTCCATAGACTTTAATGGAATCAAGATCCAAGGTATACTGACCAAGGAATACACTACCATAATCAATTCATCAAACCCTTGCATTTATCATTTCACATACATTATCATTCCATGAGTTCATCAAACTCATATAACAATTTACTTTTAAAAAATTAAATCAATTCACATCATGTTATCACATGGAAAAAGAGGCATAACCTTCTCCTAATCAATTCATTCATTTTAACAGAATCCCAAAATAGTGGAAATATAAACACACACCCAATGGGGTGGTATAATATAGGGAAAGGTGATGGTTCACCCCAGGGTTGGTCTCAGTTGAGGCTAAATGACCACTAACCATAAAATGGTACTCAAAGGGAAACCAAACAGGTTTCATTCCATTCACTTTAAACATTTAATTAATTTATTGGGAAATTTCATAAAGTATGGAATGTGGAATAATGGAAAATATGGTTTATAAAACACTAAACCTTAAGGGAAAATGTATAGAACACCTACCATAGGTTTGTAGTAGAGCACTCATCGAGTATCGAGCACTAATTCGGTCCAAATCATGAGAGAAATGATGTACGTAAGAAAATACTAGAAATAAGGAATATTATATTGCACCTAAATAACTCATTTGATACAATTTCAACATAAAAATGGCACAAGAATATTGTATAACTTATCATCATGGATCCAATGAGACCAATGGTGATTGAATCTGAGTTTAGACGGATGATCGGTGAATGATCCTAGCTTAGGATTCAAAATGAAGCTTCAAAATGTGAGTCGTTTTCCAAAAAAGGAAAAGAGAAATGAACTTTAAGTTATAAGATATTTTAAGGTTGAAATATTCATTTTATCTCTTTAAACTAGGTCACATGGTTTGACTTCACAATTGGTCAAATTGTGTTCCCTTTACTGCATCAAGGGGGCCCACACGGTTTCATGTGAACGGTTTTCCAAACCATACGTAAATTGTACCCAACACCTCTACTAAAAGTTTTCAACATTTTACACAAGTGTGCACCTGAGGTTTCATGGTTTCCTCAAACCATTCAGGCTCTTGTACCCCATTTTCCAACCCCACACGGTTAGCAGTAACTGTGCATCTTGTCCCACACAATTTCTATTAACCATGCAGTCATGCTTAATTTTCTAAAAATAAGGGATATCGGATCTAAATAATCCTTTTACACCCCTGATACACCCTTTTCCTCATTATTCATCTTTAATAGGCCAAATAAAATCATTTAAATGGAAAACAAATATCCATACCTCATATGAAAACCAAGGATCTTGCATTATCATTGTTAACTTTCTCCTAACCATGTTATTTATAACTATTTATTAGTCCATAGTATTATTTTTCTCTTCAATTACCATATTTTCACTTCCCATTATCATCCTCGTATTTTGAAACATAGTTTTGGGTTATTCTAGATGACCTTGGTATTTTACTTTCCAACTTTTTAAAATGAATTTTTATCAACCCTTTTATGATGTTGGTTTTCAACAAAGGAATTTTTATATGTCAACCCCTTATTTTAAAAGAAAAATTTAATATTGAAAAGATAAAATTTACTATAGGTGAGGAGAATGTAACACCTTGAAATTTTAAAATAAGAACATTATGTTTGATAACTTATGTCTCATGGAACATGGATTTTAAAAGAATTGTGATATATTATTAAAATATTGTTATCTAAACATGACCGTTAAAATTGATGGTATGAAATGTAATAAACATATTATAAAAAATCTGTAAATTTTTTATATAATATAAATTTATTTATTAATTCGTAATAAATAATAACTCAATTTTCAGTAAATTCATTTTATGCATCAAAAATATGTTTTCTTCCTATTTTGCTGGAAGGTGTTATTGAGGAGGAACAAAATGGTCTGACAAGGACTAGGAAATATATCCTTTTTTTTCTTGTGAAGAAGGTTCCATAGTTAAGTGTTTCATGTTGGGTTCACTATTTTTTCTTTTACCTAAAAACATTATTATTTTGTACTGATGAGGAATGTGTCCCATCGGTTCGATTATAGGGGTTAATTGGTGTGAAATCGCTGGCATCGATTATAACATCTTCGATGGTCTCTAAAGGGTTTGTTTGAAGATCCAAAAACACCCAATGACTCTCATATCCATGGTTCATGAACCTTCTTAACAAAGGCATGCATTCATTGGGTGATTTTCCCAATGAAACTTAAGAACTCACATTGGTAGAGATGATGGGAAATCGAGCTCATCTCACCCTTTTGGGGTGAACTATTGCCTATTCTAAGATTATCTTATAGATTTCAGCTATGTTCATATGTTTGAGAATTCGTGGTTCATTCCCAATCATGTGTATACGGTATATCCTTGGGGCTACAGTCAATCATGATTATACATGGGTTTGGAATCATTCGGATATATTTGGGGTTTTCTATTGATGGAAAGATCTACCTGTATTCAAGGTTTTCCATAAATGTTACCCTTTTATGGATGAATCAGGGATAATTTATCCATTCTCTATGACAATTCTTATTTCAAGCCATATGGGATAGTGTTCTGGAGTTTATCATCATCCAGGCGGATAGGATCTATTTTTATGTCGGGATTAAACCCATAATATGGGATTCCTACATATCCTCATGAGAGGAATCAGAACCCACATAGTTCGGTGTCACTTTACTGGACACATCAACTTTTAAGGTCATGTGACAAGGACCCAACCATGCAGTTTAACGTCATGTGGCAAGAATACATAAGCAAAAGGTTTCCTGATCAAGGGTGGCTTGGTTCTTACATTGAAGCGACCTGAGGTACCCAGAAGGGATATGGTCTCCTGGGTATATGTGACCTTACTGGGTATATATCCTATAAAACATTAGGGTGATTTGGATGTCGGGTTTGGACCTTAGGGAGGTTTCCTACGTATCCTAGTTAATTTGGAACCAAAGCCCTCATAGTTCAGTTTGAGCTGGGAATTACACTTTAGAGGAGGCCCGTTAAGGGAGCATTATTGGGGATTATGCATAGAGCTTCCCATTTGGATTGAAGTTGGGGCTTACGCATAGGATCTTCTCATTTGAATTGATACTGGGGCTTACATCTATAGAGAAGCCCCATTATTTGGATTTACATTGGGGCTTACATCTAGGGAGAAGTCACGTGCTTTGGGACCATGAAGATGTCATGATTGCCACCATCATCTAAGCCCACATGAGTAATTCTTGGTGTGAGAAATAAGAGGAGGTAGTGGGTCTGAAGATCACACTTCCCACTTCTTCTACTAATAGATGGTATTGGATACCAAGGGGAGAGATAAAGGGATTTAGGTGTTCCTATCTCCTCTCTTTTTTCATATCTTGGATAGTCAAATCTAGTGAACTATCCAGATATGTCCTGAGTGATGGTAGAGAGGAGCACGAGTGAAACCTCTTTCAAGAAAGTCTAGGGGTTACCTTAGTGGGAGTTCTATGAATTTGGTTCTAGGGGTAAGGATCTCGTTACTTATCAAAAGAAAATTCAAGTGTGATCCCTTCTATTCTTTCTCAAAATGGGGAGGTGCATGTGTGTATCCCAAGGTTAGACCCTGCGTTATTATTGTAATGTAAACTTATGGTCATTCTGTGGGTCTGATTTATTGTTGGGATAACCAATATGTCTCTGCTTACCATGGGTATGAAAACTCAAAAGGACACACCGGTGATCCTAATGGTTTTTTCATACGGGTCTGGAGACTTTGGAAAAGTTCTTGGCTTAATGTTTTTTGACTGGTTCGCGGAGGAGTTGACATGGGGAATGCTGATGCGATGGAAGGGAATGATCAGGGATGGAGAGTGGAATGCCTTGGGGTACCCCCCCCCACATGGGGTAGGTTCTTGTGTGAGATAGGGGTTCTTACGTGTATCATGTTTCTATGCTTGCAAGGGGTTGTCTGCATACCATTGTGGTATGCAGAACTCGGTGAAGTCCATGTAGCGTTCAGCTATGCGGGGCCAGGTTCCATCTGTGTAGCATATTGCTATGTGAGTCCAAATTCCTCCCACGTAGTGAATTGTTGCATGGGGTAGGGTTCTATCCACGTAGCATTTTTCATTGAAAGATACCTAGTTATTAAGGGAGCATTGGTTTTATGCCTCTTGGGGGTATGCCTATAAGGGATCTTCAGTCCGTGGATTACCAATTTTAATTTATTCACCTTCTTAATTCTATGTGTAGGTGTTTTTACCTATAGGGAATTGTAGAATGAGTCCAAATTCTACGATGATTTTGATTTTTTTCCTTTTATCATCGATCCTTCAAAATTTTGATCCACTCTTTAGCTCCCCTCGAACTCTATTTATAGCGAAGTTTGGAACTGGATACCGATGTAGCTGGTTCTTTGTAATGAGGATGCGATCTTAATTTTTTGGAAGCCCCTGGCCATTACTCGGCCCATAGATGACTTAATAAATGGAAATCACAGGGTTACAATTTGTGGAGGAAAAAATCACCACCTTGGTCCCATAAATGACTTTGTTTTGTTTGAAGGAATCCATTTGATTTTCCTTACCCACAGACCATTTGAGTCTATAGGGAATGTAGTGTGTGAGGTGAATTTATCTTCCCTCATCCCGTGAATGATTGTGTTCATGGATTTGGAACTATTGTTTTCCTCCCAAAAATAGTTTTACTAGTGGTCATCTTCATGAAACGGATCTTCATATGGAGTGGTGATCCATGAAGGATTTCCCTCTTCATGGTCCAACTTTTTTCCTTTGCTAAATTCTCTCGTTTAAAAAAAATTTTCTTTAATTATTCCTTCAGTTTAATTTCATGGGATAATTTTAGTTCCCTTTTCAAAGTTTTCAAGACCCAAAAAATTCCCCCAATTAGAATGGGGTCTGATCAGGATGAATAGAAGGAAATTCTGATGTAGAAAGCGGTCCTAATTGGAGTTGGTTTTTAGTATGAGGTTGTACCCGTAGGAGGGGGACCATGCCTATATAAAGGGGGACCATGTCATTTTTCCTCTACCATATTTCTCGAGGAACAAAGTGATCCTATGACCTTCTCTTGATCACTTGTTCCCGCATACTGTAACCCTTTGCGGACAACTTCATCCACAAATTGAACTTTGGATTTGTGAATCGAAATTTTGAACTCATGATAGGTGGGTTTTGATTTCTGCATAGTGGGGTCCAGTGTATGGATTTATTATTCTATGAACTGATAGTTAACTAGCCAACGCTTCATGGTACAGCACCTCTCAAGCTTCCGCAAACATTTGGTTTGCAGACGACATTTTCTGTGAACCATTCATTCATGGGAATTTACAGTTTTTAGATTACTTTCAGTCCTTTTGAAAAATTTTATAGGCTAACTCTTTTTTTTACATGAACTTTTGATTTAGAAACGAGATGGATCTAACTCCTATTTTAATGAATGTGACTGGGAGGAGGGTAGCTATGGTCAAGAATGTTGAAGATGATATCCATTCTTACATCATTTTTCAGGAGGGTATTCTAAAATACCTCCTTTTACCAGAACTTATGGCCTATCCACTATCCATCCAACTTCCTCATTAAAACTTTAGACTTCAAGATGAAACTCTAATGCCACCAATTGACCATAATATCCATATTTTCCACCAAGAGATGTCTTAGGGGGTGTGATTGAGAAAATGTGTCTATTGTAGGGGAAATTATATCTAGCTCAGGCTGTATAAATGCATTTGTTTTAGATGGATCCATGTGGGATCATAGTAATCATCATGTCCAAGACATGTATTTGGAGTCATTAATTCATAAATATCATTCATTTTCAACCTTTCACAAGGAAACCCCAATGGAGGGTGGAGCTCCAAGTGGGATCTGTGATTTGGAAGATGTTTCTCTGATGAATGGGACTAGGCATTCTAGGTTCATCAAAACTATTTGGAATCCCCTGAGTTGTTGGAAGCTATTAACTTATACAAGTTAGTCCGGGTTTCTAAATTTACCATTTATTCACCGAGTGAGATATTACCTAAACTGATCAGTCAATGGTGTTCAAGCACCAACACCTTCCACTTTTCCCATGCTGAAGTGGGGATTAGTTTATGGGATATCTATCAGATAGGGGGACTTCCCATCCTCAGTAATATATACAATGAATTTTTACTAGTGGTAAACACCTGGGGAAATGTTGAACAAGTATCTCCATTAGTAGGAGAATTATTTATCATAGAGGAGAGATTACTTGGTCATCATATTCATACTCTCTCACTCATTTAGTTTGGGGATTGGATGGGATTTTTCTTTCAAGTGAATGGACCAAGGCTGATAGTTCTTCATAGCTAAACACATCCAACCCAGCAGTCGTGACATATTCATGGATCTTATTGTTCTACCCTCAAGGCAGGTCGATATTCCACCTGGGGTTATGAAATCTGGTCTGACATATCTTCTGATCTTAGATTAGTAGGTTTATTTTATGTGTTCTTAAGTTGCTGGATTTTCCCTTCTTGTGACATTTACAATGGTATCAAAGTTTTCACTTTGATGATGGTAGCCAAGTTGGTCGAAAGATTCCCTATTAATCTAGTCATTCCTACCCTTACTCGAATTTATGAGTTATTAGGGTAGATACAAGAGGGAAGATCTCAACATCATCTTATAGGGTCATTTCAATTTTTATATAGCTGGATAGCAGAGTGTTTCTCCTACTATGAGTATTGACATACCATGATGGTTCCTCATTCTAACTTTGACCTATCTCTACTCAATATTGTTGCAGTTCATCCAAAAACCCTAGATGTTGATAGTACCTTTGGATTATTGAGTGACTTCTCTTGCTTTTCCTTTTCGCCTCACCCGGTGCCTCGCCTCACCCGGTGCCTCGTTGGGTAGCGATGGATGATAGGGGTAGTTATTAAATTGAAAGAGTAATTATATGCAATTCTTATACACCCTATAGTTTTTTTAAGGCAATTCAGATCCCTGCATCATGTCGTGCCTATCCCAGTTACTCAGGTTGGGAGGGAATCCCATCCGGTAATCCTCCATCAATTTTGGTTGATGATAGTGCAGGAGGATTCTGGTACGTGAGTCCTTATCCCCCCCCCCCCCCCCGCAATGGCCTTAACTTACTTTTCATTGGAGTGTGCTTGAATGTGGGTGACTTGTTACCCTGATGGAATATTGGTGATATCGGTTCAATGGGTGCAAAGGCCTTGGATTCCTCCATTCCTGTACCAGTTGAAGTACATCCCCATGTTCTTGTTGTAAGGAGGAATTTGTTCCACCACCATATACATTTTTAGGGACTTCATCCATATACCCCATAACTATAGAGAGTGATTCATATCCTTTATATTTGGTTGACCCTATTGGTGGTCCTTCTAAGGTTGGCCCATGTGGAACATTACTGGGCATTCCTAGAGCCACAGACAACCCCCCATACTTAGCTTTAGGTGGTGAGCCGTGTATAGAGGTGATAGATATCCCTACTTGGGCATCACAACCTAGAGAAATTATATTGTCCACATTGTCATTTTTGGATTATATTCTCATGAAAGTAGGTGATCAGGGCCAAAGTTCAGATGTTATCTAGGGTTACTAGGATATGCGGGAATGAGCATGGCTTCAAATCTATACTATTTTCATTGAAACCCCTTTGGAAAAATTTACTGACCAAGCAGACACTCTTTGATGATTTTTCATTGATTTGGTCTCAGATGGCTTTAATTATTAGCATTTTCACCTTCTTGCATACAAAATCATCATAGATCAAGAGGACTTACATGTTCGTGAACATGACCTTGCTCAATTCAACACCTCCCATCGTCAAATAGAGGATTTTTGGGATATTACCACCCAGATAAATCACCTGGTGATGGAGTAAATGAACTCTTATGATCATGTGATGGTGAAAACTGAGGAGTTTTGGGAGTGTAAAGCTCATGTTTCACGGTTAAAGGTACAACTATCATCATCAACTAAAAATCTTGAAGCTATCAGACAGAGATTTCGAGATCTCAGGGCCACTATTAGACACATACTCCCAATGGATGAGACTAAGGATGAGTGGAGGATGTCCTTAGAATGGTCTCTTAATGTTCAGCACCAAGCAATGGTCAATTTGCTGATCAAAGTGAGTTGGGATTCATTATAACCATTTTGGTTGTCCCAAGTTTCTTCTTCTCTTGTGTTCAATATCATTATAAAGAGACTCCATAATGTAGATGTTCCTTTGTCTTTATGAAATGAAATACAATTATTTTTCTCTCCCTGGATTTCCTTTATTTTATCCTCATATGATAATCTTCATCAAATATTGATTTGAATCATGATTCTGAGTAATTGAAATAATCAAAGCGTGGTCTAATTTTTTCCTAATCCAAGTGACTCAGTGAGCATATCTTAACTATTTCTAGGGTCACGTGAAATACCCTAAAAATTTTATGTCTTTTTCTATTACAACCCTAATTTTTTCCTAAGCTTTTTATGATGCTAGTTTAGCGGGCATAAATTGACTTTTTCTTAGGCCACCCTTTGTGGGTTTTCATCCTAACACAATTTTTGTCTTTTTTTATTGCTCTATATATTTATTAAACCATATAATTTTTTGGTCTAGAGAGCTGATACTCGACTTTTAACTAGGGTTCCCTTTTTAGGTATTCAACTTGGTGAGTTTCATGTCTCTTTTCATGGGCAGTTTAAATTCATGCAAGCTAGACTATCATTACTAATGTTTTAGGTTAAACAACTTTAACTGTGAATTTTCTAGGTGAGGGCCCTAATAAGAAATTTTGGCATATAATGCCCTAGTATTTTCTATACACGAGTGAGGTATTTTTCTTGACCCTGGTTTTATGATTTGGGGTTATGGAATCCATTGGGGCATGTGGAGGTAGGAAAATCCTCTCCTAAGGAATAACTTATCTCTGGTTAGAAATCCCCTTCTTTTTTTGTGGGAAACATATGTAGAGAAATCAGGGAATATTTTGAGTAGTCAATTAGAGGTAACCTCAGGACATTAACTATCCATTTATGATGGTCATGGTGATTTCAGAAGACTTTTTTTTCTCAAGACCATAAGGGGTGGACTGTCAAAAGAGTGGTGTAAGTATGAAGGTATTCATGTCAATTTAAATCATTAATAAGAGAAAAATCCTAAAATAAATTGTGTTGTGTAAATGAGGGTTGAAGCATGGTGCAGTTTAACATCATGCAACCAGGACTTTTGGGGTTTACCACTTTGTTTTGACAAAATGAGGGGAAACAACTCACCCTTTTCATAGTAGTCTGATTAGAAATGTTCTACCATGTTTAGGCATAAAAGTGGGGAAATGATGAAAACTATAACCTGGGGGTTTCTTAATCTCAGGAATGATACAGGGCATGGGATCCATTAGGGTGTGCAGAGGTAGGAAAATCATCTCCTAGGTATGAACTTGTCTCTGGTCAGTATGCCTTTTTTGTGCATAATGTATGCAGAGCCATCGGGGCATACTGTGCATAGTAAATAAAAGGTGTCCTCAAGACACTAACTATCCATTTGTGATGGCCATGGAAGTATATGAGGATTCATACCTTTTTAATCACATAGTTTGGTTTATGAAGAAAGGTACCTAAACATGACAGGGGTATTGTAAGTCACAATTTCCCAATGAAAATGTTAAATAAATTTTTTCACACTAGGGTGAGGAGGTTCCCTTCTGCCAGACTGACCCATGCATAAGATGGAACATTGGACATGCATTAATGTCTTGCGATAAGGACATACCCATATCGTATCCTCCCATGCAGATCTAGCTCAGGCATGGGAGTGGGGTGTTGTTTGAATATGAGATTACCAATGGGTCCAAACTCACATTGGACTCCACCATGCATATTTATTTCATGCATAGGAGTATGGGGAAAGCACTCTTTTTCATGTCTAAAATTTCTTATGTAGATCTGGCTCTTACACATTGATAGTGGGGAAATTTATGTCTTATGTCTAGACTAAAAATATGATGTTGAGGTGTCACAATGTATCCTATTATGAAAGGAGTCAATACATACATAGATCTTGAAGTTAAAACTCCTTGTATGAGTCTAACCCACACAAAGAGAGGGGTAATTTTTTTAAATTTGTGGTGGTTGGAGCAGGATGTAAGAATCATTGCATCACAGCAGAATCAAACCACACTTGTTTTTTTTATATCATCCAGTTTAATGTCATGTGATTAAGACTTTTCTGTATAGTTTAATGTATTATAGTTAGGACAGTGGTAGCATAGTTTAGTGTTATATTACGGGGACTGGAAGTTGTGGAAATCATGAGTAACTTGATGAAAAATCGGGACAAAAGATTCTGGAATTATCTAGACATGAAGGGCAAGGAAGATGTAAACTACGATCCTAGGGACTCTTGGATCGGGAGGAATTATATGGGGCATGGGAGCCATTAGGGTGTGTGGGGGTAGAAAAATCCTCTCCTAAGGGAAAACTTCTATCTAGTTGGCAGACCTTTTTTGTGGGAAACTTATGCATATCCACTAGGGAATATTGTGTATAGTTAAGAAGAGGTGACCTCAGGACACTGACTGTTCAATTCTGATGTCCATGGAGGTTTATGAAGATTTGATATTTTTGGGGCACAGAGTTTGGTGAATGGAAATGATGTGTCTGGACACACAAGAAACATCCAAGATACAATTGGCCATAAAGTATGGATCTCCCTACATAGATCTAACTCATATATAGGGGGTATTTTGATTTCCTGACTTATCCCTGATTTGGAATCCATATTTGAAACCTTCTGCACAGATCTATATTCATGTGTAGAAGATGGGGTAATTTTTTTCATTGGTTGGGCCCAAGATATAGGATCTGGGCATCTCTACAGACCTTGTTGAAACAAGTATCAATCCACGTGTAATTATTAGGTACTTTCATGTTAAGATCTAATTCATGCACAGGGGGGACTTTTTTGTGGTGGTCCTGTAAATAGGACCTATTTAGAAGTCCCCTGCATCAACTTGGCTTGTATGCAGGGGAGGAGTCATTTTATGCTTTTGGGAGTGGATGGGCTAAGATGTGATATCCGAGAATCACTACATATCATGAAAGGGTATGAATCAAGCCATATGTAGTTCTTGAAATATCGGGAATTTTAGCTTCATGTAGTAAGAATGTAGGTGAACTGATTCAAAAGTGTAGGAATGTTATTATTGGGCCCAAATATGGAGACTTGGATGTCACTATGTATCTCATGGGGATGAGAATTAATCTAGGCATAGTTCTTTTCTAAGGATTATCCATGCAAGTCTGACCCATACGTGGGGGAGGAAATTTTTTTATTTGTGGCTGGACCCATGACATAGAGTTTGGGCGTCACTATGTATCCTGTATAAATAGGTATCAAGTTGCAGATAGTTATTGGAGTTCTATGTATGTTAACATCATGTGGTGAGGAAAAAGGTGAACCGACACTAATAAATGGAAATTTTGTGGTTGATCTAGAAGATGATGGTTTGGGCATCACTATGTATCCCATGATAATGAGAATCAACCCACACGTAGTTCTGTGAAGAAACCTACTTGCATTAGTTTGGTCCATGTGCAAGGAGGGGACATTTTTAGATGATTAATGGGCCTAGGAAACAGGGTCTAAGAAACACTATGTATCCTATGAGGGAAGAAATCAATCAAAATGTAGTCCTATAATGTGGCATAGTAGGTGACCAATTCCAGAGGTGATGTCCTCTCATGTGAGAACATCATGGTGTTATGCAATTTAACATCATGCAACAAGGACATGCGGGCTATGGAGTTTAATATCATACAGTAAGGATGATGGTAGTATAATTTAATTTCATGTTACAGGGATGAGTTCTATATAGTTTAATGTCATGTTTCCAGGACGTAGATGATATGTAGTTTAACATAATACAACAATGACATTTTATCCTATAGTTTAATGTCATGCGATCAGGAAGATGGATATTGTGTATTTTAACATCTTGCTGTCAGGACATGTTTTTATAGTTTAATTTTATATAACTGGGATGAGTTAGTACAATTTAATTTCATGTTTCTAGGATGTAGATTTTATGCATTTTAACATCATACAATAAGGAGTTTTTATATTGCAGTTTAATGTCATGCGATCAGGATAATGGATTCCATGTAGTTCAACATCTTGTTGTCAAGATGTGTTCATATATTTTAACATCATGTAACTAGGATGAGTTGGTATAGTTTAACTTCATGTTTCTAGGATTTAGATTCTATGCAGTTTAATGTCACATAGCAAGGATTTTATATTATGTAGTTTAATGGAATTTGATCAGGAAGATGGATGTCGTGTAGTTTAATGTCTTGCTTTCAGGAAGTGTTTGTATAGTTTAACGTCATGTAACTAGGATGATTTGGTACAGTTTAACATCATGTTTCTAAGATGTGTCCTTTGGATAAATGAAATATTTCTTCATGAACCTTGCATTAGTAGGCGTTGTAATGAGTTGTCCATCTATTGAAATTAAGGCATATGCTCCACTGGAGTAGAATTTTTGTATTACATATGGTCTCTCTCATTTTGGTTCCATATTTTGAGGTTTATTTTTGAGTATCATCAGATTTCTAAGGACCAACACCATTTCTCCTTCGGGAAAAGACCGCAGGTTCACCTTTTTGTTAAAGTCTTGTGCAATCCAGTTTTGGTAAACTTCCAAATGGTGAAAGGTATGCAATATCTTTTCATCGAATTGTTCTAATTCATCTAGTAGCTTCTATAATTAATTAGGTATAGACAATTGGTCACAAATGGAAATATAGAGAAAGGGAATTTGAAATTTGATGGGTATGACTACTTCTGTCTCATATACCAACGAATACGGGGTTTCTTGAGTAGTGGTATAGGTAGTGGTCTGATAATCCCAAAAAGCATGGAGGATCTTTTCTGGAAAAAAATTCTTATCCTTATCTACCATCTTTTGGAGTATATTGGATAGGGTCTTGTAGAAGGCCTATATCTATCTGTCATCCGCTACATGATAGTGAGATGAACAGTTGGTCTCAATACCATACTCCTGATATAATTTCTCCAATTCTACATAATATAAATTTGTTTTATTTTCCATCAGTATTGTATGAGGGAAACTAAATTTGGTAATGATATTTTCTTTCAAAAAGATAACAATGATTCTTTCCCTAACTTCTTTAAGGGGTGAAACTTCTTCCTATTTTTAAAATAATTCGGTTGTTGTGAGGATGTATTTTAATTCCTTAGTCATTGTGGGTGGGTATGGTCCCACAAAATTCATTCCCCATATGGAAAACAACCAAGAGTACTTGGCTATATGAAGTAAATCTGGGGTCTGGTGGATGAAATTGGAATGAAATTGGTAGGAATGACACTTCATGGTAAAGTTAGTGCAGTCTTGAGTCACAGTGGGCCAGTTGTATCCAAACCTTCAAATTTTATGGGAAATCTTGGATCTTGGTTGATGTGCACCATAGGATCCATTGTGTACTATTTTGATGACGACAACTATCTCCCCTTCATCAATGCACCTAAGAAGGACCCCATTAGAGGCCTCATTTATAGAGGACCTTTTTTCATTTGGGACGTCGTATAGAACAAAATTAATTTCTCATCTCTAGATTTTCTCCCTCTTGGATCTATCTAGGGGGAGTTATCCATTTTGGATATAGTTTATAATGTGAGTCATCCAACCATTGGTGGGACCATATAACTCTGGGAAGTGGTTGGTTTCATTGATTTATTCCATATTGACTTGAATGAATGATGAGACCATCTGGTGGTGCGCAATGCTGATGATTGTTTCATCCTGATCTGGGTTATCTAAATATGTGGCTGTATTTTCCTATGCACCGACTTGATAATTTTGTTACTGGGGGATATAATTTAATGTAATCTTTAAAGTTAATTTTTCCATCAGTCCTCAGACATGATCAAACAAAGGTATTAGATCTTCCTTTTTTAAGGCGTAATCATTGTTAACTTGCTTGATGATCAGTTATGAATTTCCTTTTATCTTCAATTTTTTTACTTGTACATGAAGTGGCAGATCTAGACCTATAATTAGAGCCTAGTATTTTTCTTCATTATTTATACACCCCTCTGACAGAAGGATGGAGTAAGGAAGTACTGGCTTTGCTGTAGATATGAGTATGATTCCAAGCCCTACTTCATTAATCTGCGATCTTCCATCCTTTTTTCCTATCAGAATTCTAGATGCACCATAAAAATGAATCTCCCATGATTGGGAGTCCTCTTTAATAGAGAAGACCTCTTCATCTAGTAATTCAACTTCTAAGGAATTTATTTCTATCGAGGGGTGATCTACCAAGAAATCTGCTAGTGTCTGTCCTTTGATGGATTTCTAAGGAACAAACTGGATGTCAAACTATAGTAGAATGGTATTCCACCATAACAAATTTCTATTCAGCATTGGAAGTTTGAGAATATACTTGAGTAGGATGTTGTACGAGACCAAATAAACCTCATGGTGCTGCAGGTAGTGTTGTAGTTTCTAGACCATGAAGATTAGTGCCAGATAGATCTTATTGATATTTGAATACTAAGTGTTAGTGTTTCTCATGGTTTGACTGAGATAATACAGGTTGGTTTCGTTGTCGGTGTTATTCCTCTGTGTAAGGAAGGCACTTAGGGATCTCTCTAAGGCAGTCATGTACAAAATGAGTGTCTTTCCTTCAACAAATGGCATTATCACTCGCAGACTTAAGAGATATTTCTTGATAATGTTGAATGATTCCTGACAGTCATCAGTCCATTAATATTTGACCTCCTTTTTCATCAATCGGGTGAAGGAGAAGGATTTTCCTACAAGGTTGGCTATGAAGCACTAAATATAGTCCAGATGTTCTTTAAGTCCTCTCAACTCTATGAGGTTGCGAGGAGGTGAAATAAAAAGTATATCCTTTGTATTCTTAGGGTCCACTTCAATTTCATGATGCCGTATAATGAATTCGGGGAATTTCCCTGAGGTAACACCGAAAACACATTTCAAGGGGTTTATTTTCAGGTTATGTTGTTGTAGTTTGTCGTAGACTGTTTTGAGATTCATTAGGTGGTCTAGATGTTGTCGTGATTTAACCACCAGTTCATCAATATAGCATTTGACAAACTTTCCTAGGAAGGGATTGAAGATACGGTGCATGGCACGTTGATATGTGGCACCAGAATTCTTTAGACTAAAGGGTATTTACCTATAGAAAAATGCTCCCTAGGGGTCCTGAAAGCGGTGGATTCTTCATATTCTCTGGGAATTTGGATTTGGTTGAATCTTGAATAGACATCCATGAAAGATAGATCCTGATATCCAGTAGTTCCATCGATCAATAATTCTATGATCGGGACTGAGAAATTATCTTTCGAACATTGTTGGTTGAGATCTTAGAAATCAATGTAGACTCTAATTTTTCCATTCTTATTTTTAACGGGAACTATATTTCCCAACCAGATGGAATATTGGACCTCTTGAATGAATTTGGCTCTGATGATATTGTCAACTTCAACCCTTATTTTGGAAGCATGTGTCGGGTGAGTTCTTCGGGTCACCTGTTTATAACCATGATGATATTTTTTCATGCCTAGGTGGTGAGTGGCCACTTTGGGATTGAGTACTAGAATTTCTTTTTAGTTCCAGGAAAAAAATCTCTATGATTTTTTAGAAAGGAGGTGCACACCTCTTTATATTTAGAATTCATGGATGGACTAATTAGGGATGGTCGTGGATCTTCTTCCATTACTAGATTTATTTATTTGAGTTCATCAATGGTGGTACAGACACCTTCCTCAAATGATGGAGGGGCATCCCTGATATCCTCTTACTCTTCTTCCTCCTCATTTTCCTCTTCTTCTTCTTCTTTCGATAGGGAAATAGTCTTTAAGATTAGATCTCGATAGTTAAGAGGAGAGTCGAGACCTTGACCTTTAGGGGATGAATTGTTTTCTCATGGCCTGGCTGATGGTGGGGAATGTTCCAAAGAGGGTTGAATGAGGGATGGAAGGGTGATTTATTCCTCTTCTTCATTAGTGGGTGAGGCAAGGAATTTATGGAGCTCTAATGATGTTTTAGGGGCATTTTTATCAAAGTATTTACCGTTATATTGGGTTTTAGCACATTACTCATTGTTATTGGACTCAGGGGACATTACTAAAATCATGAGGACTATCAAATACGCATCCAAATTTGGAATTTTTCACTCGACCTGGTTGATGGAAAGTACTTATTCTTCACTGAGATACTCGAAGGGGTCAGTGGGGACCATCTCCAAACTATTTGGGATGGTGACCCAATAAATACCATTGACCAAGGGTCCTTCCCTTTCTTCTCAAAGAATCCTACATCGATATAGTGTGACTCACATGATTCGAATGGGGATTTATTTGTGTATAACATCCCATTTTGTCCATTAGTGCAATATTTTATGCATTGGTGGTAGGATGAAGGAATCTCTACATGCTATTTCAACCAAGGCCTTCCTAGAAGAATATTGAAGATCGTGTTTTTCCAAACCACCAGAAATTATGAGTTGGCTACAAGGTTGTTGAATCGGGTTTTGATCTTGATTTGGCCCAATGGTTTCTACTCGCTTGGTCATAATCCAACAAGGTTGTGGTTGATGGAATTAGGTTATATTCTTTGTAACCCAACTAACGAAGTGTTCACACTGGGAGGATATTAACTCCCAATCCATTATCAATGAAGACTTTTCAAACATCAACACTATTTATCATGATTGACATGTATAGGGGTCATATGTGTCCCTGCATTATGGTGTCTTCATCTTGATTTGTGAAGGATATCATTATGTGACATTCTATAGGGTCAGTATCTATCTGATAGACTTTGATGACTGCCACATCAGTTTCAAACTCCTAGGGGCTTAGTAGAGCCTCTATGAGTGCTTCTTTGAGGTCACTAGACAAACTCAAAGCTTCTAGGATTGATAGTTTGGCTGGTACTGAGGTAAGTTGCTTCATGATATCATACTTATAGACTAAAGGTCGGTACTTCTTGACTTGGGGATGCTCTTTCACAAGAACTTTAGGCATTACTGTATCAGATGGGGATGGACCAGATCCTGATATAGGATCTGGTGGTGCTTGTGTACCTTGTGGGTTTTTCTAGGTAGGTCTTCTTGCATGTTGTGGGAAATTAGACACATGTTCTTATTCTGATGGATATTAAAGAATGATTGGACCAAAGTGACTTCTGGTAGGTGTAAAGTAATTTCTCTATTCTTGTTGGGTCTGCTAGAGTGCTCTTCTCCACATTTCTATAACATTAATGGTTTGAGTTGGGGTGCATCCATAAGCTTGGTTTCTTCCATGGATACATCTTCCTTGGTATCCCCATCTTTTTCAGCCTATTCCTATAGTTCCCCAATCGGGTGTGGGGTACTCGGGTTTATAGCCACACTCATCATTAAATAATGATTCCATTAAATGAATGACATTAACATAACCAAAAATCTTTTTCTCATTTGATGATGAGTCTACCTGATTAACTTCTTTCAGTTCTGTTGTTTGGTGGGGTGGTTCTTGTGCATTCAAATTTGATGGTATGAAATCTGAGAGGGTCAAGGATAATTTTGTCCTTGATACAAATTCATCTTCATGTTATTTCTCCATGCTTTCCTCATCATAATTTCTTATGGATATTCGGATTTTGAAAGATTGTGGGGCCAAGGATGTCAGTTGTGTTGTAGTAGAGAAACTGAAGATATAGTTGGTTTCTTCAACTATTATTGGATAATTCCATGAGTTCGGTTGATTTTCTTTCAAGTCATCCAAATATAAAAAAAAATTCTCTATTGTTGACAACTTATTGTCACTCATCTCCCTTGTCAGGGGAAGTGGTAGATATATACGCCACTTGCGCTGGCAGTGGTACCAATTTCTCTTGACCAGAATCTGGCATTCTTTATAGGAGGTCCTTGAAGACGAAGCAGTCATGTATGGTGTATCCCAGTATATGGTGTAAGGAAAAATAATTTGTCTAGTCTTTGAGACCAACTTCATTGGCCATTTTTAGTTCTGGAAGATGAAGTAGGTTGAAGATCATAACAGATATAAAATAACCATGGACTTAGTCATCTCAGAATGAGTAATAATTTTTCCTTCGTTCATCTAATTGGTTTCTCCTAGGTCCAATTTTATTATATTATCAAATTGGGGGTTTATGTTGACATCCAAGGGGTCCTTCATGATTCGGTGTAGGCCTCGAAGCAGGATCTGACACTAGGGGTGGCTTGAGCATGAAAGAAGTTGTTTCAACTCTTCTTACCCTTTTCCCGGGGGTCGGTGGGGCTACTTGAGACTTGATCTTGGTCTGTTATAAGAAATATTATATTCTCTAGGTTGTGGTAGAGAAATTCCAGAACCCATGTTTATATTTCACCAGGATGAGCGATGTGTGAAGTTCATCATAGTGATTATCAATGCATATAGTGATCATCACATCTTGGGGGAGCGACTGATTCAAGGAGTAGGTCAACCCCTTTCACCTAGTGATGAAGTCTGAGACTCTATCATTATCTCATTGTTTTCAGTTCATGAGGTTGATTACTGTTGTCTTTGGCATTGTTGAACTAAAATTGAAAAGGAACTATCATCGGAGATCCTCTTATCTTGTTATCGACTAAGCTGGAAAATTATTGTACCATATAAAAGTTGAGCCTTATAGGGTTCGCCTGAAGCATCTGGTTTTCACTACCTCTTGTTGCTATGTGGTTTCGATCATGAGATCACAATAGGATGCATAATGCATCAGATGTTGTTCTAGGTCACCTAAGCCATTTAATACTAGGAATATAGGGTTTCTAAAGTTTGGCGGTGGTAGAACATTACTCACCCAATCGGGGTAAGGTTTATATTTTAGTTCTATTAGATCACACTATCCTTCCATGGATTCCAATCACGATTTCAGTGACTCTATGGTATTCATGATCCCTTTATGTGTGTCATGTTGGACCTGAGCATGGGATGGTGTAGCAGGGGGTACATTTGGTCATGGTGGTGTTGTTGTTAATCGAGGGGGATACCCAGCTGAGGGCATCCTTTGTGGATTTACCTGAAACTATTTCAGTTGTTTCCTCAATAGGGGAAAATATTGATATCCCTTCAATATTGGATTTAGGTAGACTAATGGTCCTGCTGTTGTGTTGGATGAACCTCCCAACCTTGATTCATTCACCAGGATGAACCCTTTTGGCTATGGCACACCTACTAAGAGCGTATGTTAAGGTTCTGCTAGAGAAAATTAAGGAGTATATTCCATAGGAAGGATTTCCTGGAGTATCTCATCATTGATTCACCTTAACTCTTTAATCTCTTCCTCTTGCCGAGTGAATCTCTCCTCAACCATAAGGTGCGCATTCTCATTAGGAGGAGGAGGTAGGTCGTATGTGACCTTTCTTTTATTCTTCTTTTTATTAGTGATTCACAAAGGAGGTAACTAGGGATTGGATGAGGGAGCACCCAAATTTAAGGCGAACCTCTGATTCTAAGTACACACACTGTTAGGTTATTTATGAACCAGATTTTGGGTAGAATCATCCTCTCCTTGTTCTTCTACATTTTTATCATCCTTAGGGTTGTTTGTGGGATTTATTTCCATGAAATTCACTAATTCATAATGCATTTCAGGTGGCGTGATGGCTGTTGAATGGTATGGGAGCTTCTTGTATTCCTTTTTGGATCTTTCCCTCCCATTTTGAAATTATTTTCGTGATTCTTAGCGAATAATAACTTGGAAGGAACCATGATGTGATCTATTCATATTCCTCCCTTATGGGGGAACTTAATCATGATACGAGACATACTAGGTGACCTATTTACTTGTCTTACTACCCATGTGGGAAAATACCGATGTCCACTATGCGGGTGATTGAGGTAAAAATTCCCCCAGTACTATAGGATGGGGTTTCTCATGTTCCTTTTTCATGATACCTTGGCCCATATTTGTTGGTCTTAAAGGGGTATTTTGTGTTAAAAATTACATCATCCCTAAAGTATAGGGATCATCCCATATTGCGACAGGTGTTGTTTCTTTTTATGCTTTCTTGATCTCATGCATTCTCATTTGAGTGTGATCTGGATATAGTTTCAGGTCTACATGTGACTTATTTTCGTCTAAGGACATTAGCAATGCTTGTTGATTGGCCTCTCGTAAATGAGAGGCCTACTGAATGTTCTCGATTTCTTGATTCAGGAGTCTTTAAGTGGCTCACTCTCATTTGTATTGATTCTTTTGAGACTTATTTGAGAACATTTAATTTCAATTATATAACCTTTCCTGCACAAGAATTTCATTTGATCACCATCTTGGGATGATGACATTGTAGGATGTCATTTCAGATGGGTTATGCTAAATGGGATTAGGGGTAAAGTGCAATGCCCCATGCTCTCCCCATCCCCAGATATGAACGTTAGATGGGGCATCACAGATTAGGAAACACAACTTATGCATCACAATGAGGCAGTTCAGTTAAAGATATTTCTTTCGCCTCCCTGATCATGGTTTCCACATAGAGAGGAGGGATTCTAGGTCTATTTGATAGTGGATCACCTCTAATACTTAGACATGGTCTGTGTACCCATTCTAAGGTAAGGACTTTTTTTCAGGTGGAGGAGGGTTGTCCAAAGATTGAGGTGAATGTTATGTAAGCATTATTCTTACAATTCCCTTACTATGTTGAACTGAGAAGTGGGTGTGGGCCAAAACATAACTGGTATGTCATCCTTGTCCAATTGTCTTCTCACAAGTAACATGTCCACTTTTTCTTCCACCAGAGATTCCTGTACTTGATCAGACCAATTTGGATACTTCTTTATAATTTCATCACAAGAAATGGGGATTATAGATATCTCGTTGATATAAGAATAGTATGGGGTGGATTTGATGATGGTCCCTAGACCATATTCTGGTTGAGAAAATATATCAATTTTCATTAATATGGTATCTAACATGTCTGACCTTATCCTTCCAAGCACCTCAGAATATGAGGGCTTCCTCATGCTTGCATTGGAAATGGGTAGACCTTCTTTCCAGAGTGAAATTTGACTACGAGGAGGACCTTCATAGCCAAATCCATGATGGATAGTGCTACCATCACGGCTTGGTATTTTCTTGTAGGGAAAATATCTAAGATTTTAATACTAGGGAGGAACTTCAGGATGGACTACAACAAGGGGAGGTCCTTCTTGCATCTTTATTTTATTACAGGGAGGACATTCGAAGTGATTGCCATCATGGAAAGGACTATCAACACAGCTTGATGTCTGACTGCGGAGAGAATTTATGTAGTATATACCCTGGAGAGGACCATCAAGGTAGATTCCAGCAAGGGGAGGTCCTTCTTTCTATTCAATCTTCTAGTCATTCAGAGGGATACCATGAAACTCATCTAGAGATAGGCTCTCATGATTGATTGTTTCTTGCCCATGAAGTAAGCCTCTGTGGTATGTGCTCTAGGGAGGACCTTCAGAGTTACTAGTAAAAATATTGCGAGGAGGACCTTTGAAACTATTAATGTTGATTTCGTAATTTAGTAATGGATCGATAATATCCTGTGCCTCTATTGATAAATTTTTTATGGCTTCAATAATTCCATCTTCCATCATAGTAGGTTCATGAATGTGCTCTTCATTTTCCTGATGCATTTTTCACATTTCATTTTTGGGTGCTTTCTTGCGGGCAATTGGGGATGCCTGCTATTGGTAACTTCCTTCATATATGAGTTCCTATTTGAGTGGTTATCATGATGCTGTCGGGATATTCTGATGATAATTATGTGTTATGATAGGGATATATTCCTACCCTGTAGTGGCCATTATGGTGGAATGGTGTCCCTGAGTTGGAACTAGTATTTATTCATGGTCTGATTGTCCATTTATCATAAAATATGGATGATGACCCTCCTAGACTGGATTAGGGATGCATGTTTTCTTTGGGATAACCATCCTATATTTTAGATGAGTCTCCCCACTTGGGGAGATGGGGTTGTGGGACCAAATCCTTATTATTTCAACGAACATGATTACATCTTGACAGGTTTGGAGGATATGGTCAGGAATTGATGTATGATCCTTTATCATAGTTATAATGTGTTGAGAGATGTCTTTGGTTGGAATGGGTATGTATGCTCATTCCGATGTCGGAGTAGGAATATGTGTCTTCTCTGATCCTCTATGTTCTAACAGTGGATACCAGTGGTTCTCCTAGGTTAAGGAAGAGGAATGAGTATTCCCCTGATTTATGACTAGGATATGCCCGTTTTATCTTGTTGATTCCATATTTGACTGGTGGGCTTCATATTTGCGAGCAAGGATTTTCATATTCTTGTTTTCCACTATATTTTTTTGACGGTCTTGATATTCTTCCACTAGAATTTGAATCTCCTTTTTTTCATCGTATTTAACCGGTGGGATTCATTTTGGTAAGTAGGAATTTACATCTGTCTATATTTGTGTGCCACCGTATTTGACTATGGGGCTTCATATTCATTGGAAGGGTTGTATGACTTCCCATAATTTTCTATCCTATTTGGATGACAGGCTTGGTGTGCATTAGAAAGAATTTATATCTCCTTATAGCTGGTTTCCATCTTATTTGGATGATGGGCTTCTTTCACATCAATAGGTATTTGCATCTGCCTATAATTGGTTGTCGTCCTATTTGGATAATGGGATTCTTATACATTAGAAATGATTTACATCTGTCTATAATTGGTTGTCTTCCTATTTGGATGATGGGATTCTTGCACATTAACAGGGATTTTCATCTACCTATAATTTGTCGTTGTCCTATTTGGATGATGAGATTCTTTCACATCAAAATGTATTTATATCTACCTATAATTTTATGGTGACGTCTTTCAGTCCCACAACCCCTTCTCCCCAAGTGGGGATCTGGAATATATTTCTTCTCATAGTGCACCACAGTATTTGTACAGTGGATCTCTTCCTTGGGGATCAGGGTGCTGACCTATTCCTAGTTATATGTTTTTCTCTCTTGGTGAGCATCCTGAGGAACTTATTTCGGTCTTCCCTCAATAAGAACCCATGGAGAAGTATTCTCCTTGAATTGAGGATACTGAGATGTATGGAATTTGCGGTGATGTCTTTCAGTAGGGGACCTCAAGCAGGGATCCTATATAGTAGGAATGAAGTCATTGATGATGTACACATTTTCCTCCCTAAGAGAAGTTAGGTTCTCATAGCTGGGTTCCAGGGATAGTCTCCCAAAACGATTAGAGATGGCTAGTAGGAATTCCCTGTTCTGGAATGTTGGTCACTGCTGAAGAGGCGGCTGGAGAGATTTCATTGATTGGAGGTCATGTCTTACAGCCTCCACTGTGGGAAGAGTACCATTCTAGTGGTACTCTTGGATCAATGCATTTGAAACCCAGCATTGGAGACACTGGTTGGGTGCTGGAGTCCTCTATTTTTTTGGAAGACTCAGCTGGTACGTCGATTGACATGTGTGTCTATGAGAACTTTTATGATTCCATTGAATTGATGGTAGCTCTGAAGACCTGAAATAAATGTGAAAATTATAGACAACAAAACCTCACCAAATTAGAATCTCATGATGACATGCATAATTGATGATCTTACTTGTCCCTCTTTATTTTTGGATGAGATAGGGGCTTTGGTGGGGTAATAATACCACCTTGGTTAAGGATTCATGTCGGGTTCACCATTTTTGTTTCGCTTGAAGATGTTATTGATGAGGAAAAAATGGTCTGACAGGGACTGGTCAGTATATCCTTTTTATCTTATGAAGGATGTTTCATAGTTAAGTGATTCACATCGGGTTCACCATTTTTGTTTCGACCCAGAAATATTATTATTTTGTCCTGACGGGGAATGTAGCCCATCTGTTCGATTACAGGGGGTTAATTGGTGTTCAATCGCTAGTGTTGGCTATAACATCTTCGATGGTTTCCAAATGGTTTTTTCACAAATCCAGAAACACCCAACGACTCTCATATCCATGATTCATGGACCTACTTTCCAAAGGAAGGAATTCATTGGGTGATTTTCCCAAAGTCACTTAATAACTCTCATTGGTCAAGAGGATGGGAACTCAGGCTCATATCACCCTTTTGGAGGAAACCATTTCATATTTTGGGACTCTCTTATAGATTTATTCTATGTTCATATGTTCGTGAATCCTTGGTTCATTCTCAAGCATGTGTCTGCGTTATATCCCTTGGGTAGCAGTTAATCATGATTATGTGTGGGTTTGGAATCATCCAGATGTATTCGATGTTCTCCATTGATGGAAATATATGCATGTATTCGAGGTTTTCCATCAATGTTACCCATGGATGAATGGGGGTTGATTTGGTTGTTCTCAAAGACAATGCTGGATTCAAGCCATATGGGATGGCGCTTTGGATTTTATCATCATCTTGGGGGGACGGGAGCAGTTTTGATGTCGAGATCAAACCCATAATATGGGATTCCTACATATCTGCATGATAGGAATCAAAACCCACATAGTTAGGTATCACTTTACTAGACACATCTCCTTTTAAGGTCATGTGACAAGGACCCAGCCATGCAGTTTAACATAATGTGGTAAGGACACGCAGGCGAAAGCTTACCTGATCAAGGGATATGGTCTCCTAGGTGGATGTGGCCCTACCAGGGATATATCCCAAAAAAACATTAGGGTGATTTGGATGTTGGGTTTGGACCCCAGGGAGGTTTCCTACATATCCCAGTTAATTGGGAATCAAAGCCCTCTTAGTTTGGTTTGAACTGGGACTTACACTTTAGAGGAGGCCCATTAAGGGGCATGATTAGGGCTTACACATAAGAGATACCTATTTGGATTGAAATTTGGGATTATGTATAGGAGCTACCTGTTTGGATTGATATTGGGGCTTACATATATGGAGAAGGATCATTCTTTGGATTAATATTAGGGATTACATTATGGAGAAGGCTTGTGATTTAGGACTATACAGATGTCATGGTCGCCACTAGCCTCTAAGACCATGTGAGTCATGATCAGTGTGAGAAACAAGAGGAGGTAGTGGGTTTGAAGATCGCATGTCCCACTCCATCTACTGATAGATGGTACTGGATCCTAAGGGGAGAGAGAAAGGCATTTGGTTGTGACTTTATCCTCTTTTGTTTTCATATACTAGATAATCAAATCTAGTGACCTGTCTAGATATGTCCCGGGAGAGGGAAAAGAGGAGCACCAGTGAAACCTCCTACAAGAAAGGCTAGGGGATTACCTTAGTGGGAATGCCCTGAATTTAGTTTTTGGGGGAAGGATCTCATTCCTTATCAAAAGAAAATGAAAGTGTGATCCCTTCTATTCCTACCTGAAATGGGGAGGTGCATGTGAGTATCCCAAGGTCGTACCCCATGTTACTATGGAAATGTAAACTTATGGTCATTATGTGGGTCTACCTTACTATTGGGATAACCTACATGTCTCTGCTTACCATGGGTATGTAAACTCAAAAGGAAACACTAGTGCGCCCAATGGTTTTTTCATACGGGTTTGGCGGCTTTAAAAAAGTATTTGGCTTAACATCGTTGGACTGGTTCATGGAGGAGTTGACATGGGGACTACTTATGCAGTGAAATGGAATGATTGGGGCTGGATAGTGGAATTCCATGGGGTACCCCCCCCCCAACATGGAATGTTCTCACATGAGGTAGGGGTTCTTCCATGTAGCATGTTGTTATGTGCTCAAGGGGGTTGTCCACGTACCATTTTGGTATGCGGAACTGAGTGGAGTCCATGTAGAGTTCGGCTAGTCGAGGCCAGGTTCCATCCGCTTAGAATATTGCTAGATGGAGATAAATTCCTCCTACGTAGTGAATTGCTATGTTGGGCAGGGTTCCATCCGCGTAGCATTTTACTATGTGGGATCCTGGTTCTGAAGAAAGCATTGGTTATGTGCCTCTCGGGTATTATGCCCGTGAGGGATCTTTAGTCCACGGATTACCAATTTTAATTTATTCTCCTTCTTAATGCTATGAAGTGGTTTTTTTACCTACAGGGAATTTTCAAATGTGTTTGGCTATTGCGGAGCTTTCTATTTCATCCTTCAATCATCGATCCTCCAAAATGTTGATCCTTTCTTTGGCTCCCCTCGAAATCTATTTATAGAGAAGTTGGGGACTGAATACCGGTGTAGATGGTTATTTCTAACAAGGTCATGATCCTCCTTTTGTAGAAGCCCATGGACATTACCTAGCCTACAGATGGCTTATCCAGTGGAGTCCATGAGGTTACGGTCGACAAAGGTGAAAATCATCGCCCCGACCCTGTGAAAAAATTTGTTTCATTCGCGTGAAGCCGTTGGATTTTCCTTGCCCACGGACTGTTTGAGTACACGAGGTATGTAGTACATAGGGTGAATTTCTGCACCCTCATCCCGCGAACAACCATGTTTGTGGAGTTGGCACTGCCATTTGCCTCCCATGAATGGTTCTACTCGTGGGTAGTGGATCGTCATGTAGAGCAGCAATCTGTGAAGGGTTTCCCTTTTAATAGACAGGATTTTTTCTTTTTTTCAAATCTGCTCCTTTAAACCATTTTTCCTTCAAGTATTCATTCATTTTAATTTCATGGAATAATTTCAATTCCCTTTGCAAAGTTTGTAGGACCCAACACTTCTTAAATGATTTTCATTACTTTTTTTGTGCAGATAAGATAATTAATTTCTACCAATTTTATTAATGGTATTTATAAAAAGGATATTATTTCAAAAATAAAAAAATCAAAATTATCTTATCATGAAATTTTGGGATTATTCTTAAAAAATTATTTTTCAGTGAATAGTAAAAAATACTGCTTTTTGTAAAATTACCAATTCTTTTTAATAAATTAAGTAACTTAAAAGTACGATTATACTTTGAAATTTATTTTCATTTAAAATAATTTTTATTTATTTATATTTCATCTAATTAATTACATTTTAATCATCATTATACCATATTTTTGTATTAGTTTATTTTTTAGGCTTAAAAACACATTTTTATGAAAAATGTTTTTAAGTGCATAATGATTCTCCATTTTAATTATTAAAAATAAACCATTATGGGTAATGATTTAAAATAAATATATAGATTTTATATATATATATATTAATTTAAATTCATATAATTATTTTTACTATTTTTATAGTTAATGTAAGATCATTTTATGCTTGAAAAATGCATTTCATGAAAATCTATTTTTTCGGCACCAATTGTGGGGTATTTTTAAATTAAATTCTACCACTTATGTAAATTTAATTTGATAAAATGGATTATATATTTTTAATCATCTTAATTAATATTAGCTAATAACGTCAACTTAATTTTTTCATAATGAATAGTAAAAACTGTAAAAAAAATCACCATAGTAAAAGGGTAAACTGGGTAAATCTATGTTAAAACAAGTGATAAGGCCACCATTTTTCATATTAATTATTATTGGAAGAATTTATTTCTAACTTTATCACATTATGATTTAGATTCAATTATTTTTTGGACACATTTCCATGAAAATGACTTATATAAAACTTTAAGTAAAGAAAAATAAAAAATATCTCTCTCTTTCCTTTAAATATCTTTTATATGTTTATATAGTGATAAAAATAACTTTTTAATGAATATTAATGGTTTATTGGAGTATAATGAAATTATTTTCATGATGGTAATTTCCTTTTAATTTTTATTTATTTTATAGTTACCTTAAACACTTATACAATGTTGAAATGTCGATTATGCATACAATGGAAACCTCAAGGTAAATAATTTTAAAAACATTAAAAGTAATGTATTTTGAATGAGTTCTAGTTTAAAATAGATTTTATAGTTAATAATAATTTACTATTTATGTTTAAATGTATTATATTCTAAATTCATTATTATCTTCATGTCTTTAAAGTCAAATTAAATGAATAGTGTCAAAAATGACATTAATGATATTTTATGATAAATAATATATTATTAAATTATTTAAAAAACCTAAAAATAATGTTATTGGAAAATTAGTATGATAATTAGTATAAAATTTCATCCATTTTCCATTTATTATCCAATTGGTATCTTATAAGTAAAATTATAACCCTTTCAATTTGAAAAAATTATTACCGTGTTTAAGGTTAAAATGAGTTTGTTGGGGGTTAAACCAAAATATAAGGGTTATTTTGCTGATTAAACTTGTCCAGATCCTATTTATTTTCATATTTAAACCATATCCAATCCAAAATTTTAATTCATAACCATTTTTAAGTATTTTAATTGAATATGGCCTTATTATAATTTATTACTTTAAGAAATTCCAAAAGTGCCCTTCCCCTCACTTATAAAAGGGCACCCACTCTCCTCTTCTATACATAGTTAAATAACCATTTTTTCAGCCAATAACTATCCAAATATATTACTTATATCCCTAAACATTACCTAGAGTCCATTTTTTGATCAAAAAATCATCCTATGAAGGCTTTAGATATAAACATAAAGAGGTTGTCTGAAGAAAACGTATCGTTCTTAACCGAGCGTTTTTTGTTTTATTTATTCCACATAATTCCTATATTATTCAACTTTTAGGATATAATAACATAAATATATCCCATATAATAAGATTTTTTATGTTAATTTTATACCATATATCCATCTCTTATTATATCAAATGTGAAATGGAACAATCATTCGTGTGTACGATGGATTATCGCCTCGCAAACCGATGTAATTCATTTTCCACCACCACTGATCACGACTTTAATGATAGATTTAATATATATATATATATATATATATATATTATTTATGAAATATTTATCATTCTATAAAGATAATTCATCATATAATTTATTACCTTTCCATTCATTTAAAAATGATAATAGCATTCGTGTGCGCATGTGGATTACCAAATCCACAAAGCGATGCGATTTGTTTTTCATAAACACATAACATGAATACTATATATAAGTGTATTTAAAAAAATAATATTATATTTATGTTATAATTATAATTATATAAATATAAAATAATATTTATTTTCTTTCCATCATGGTCATTTAAAAATGGAAACTTTACTTATGCATACATACGGCTTACCGTCTCTATGATTGTAACATTGTTTATTTTTCATAACCATATTACATGGTTTTTTTAAAAAGTATAATTGATGTATAAAAAAATAATTATTTTATGGTTATTATTTTTAGACAATGTAACAATTACCACTTTTACCATAGTCAAACTACCGAAGTCATTTTGGAGATATGAACTGAATATCTTCAAAACGTCCAACGTGAACTTAATTGATTATGTAATTAAATATAAAATGGTATTAAATAAAAAAAAGTGATAATAAACATGAAAAGGGTTACTAATTAACTAAATAAATAACATAATTTTATTATTCATGAAGATAAATAAGGTACGATATTTCGTCTCAGCTTCCCTTTATTGTGGGATATTTTAATGTAATGCACCTAATTTATTTTATATGGTGTATATACTACCACATTTACATGTAATATCATGAATCCATCACAATAAATTTTATTTTAAGTTTAAATTCGAATTACTTGATCCAAGTGGATTTGGATTGAAAGTTACCAAGTGGTAAGGGCTTTCATAACTCAATTTCTTTTCATTGGGTTATATTACTTCTTCATTGTCTTTCATATTCTAAGATTATGTCTATAATTAATTTTGATTTTTTTATTTTTTTTATTTACACTTGTTTTATTTGGATTAACATTTTATATACATAATTAATTAATTTATTAATTCTCACTTTAACTATATGATATTTGTAAGTGATTTGGTCTCAATTTCCACTCCATTGAGACATACTTGGTATTATGCACCTATTTATTTTTATGAGTTGTATATATTGCCCCTTTGATATGTTATATAATTAATATATTTATATTCATGGTATTTTATGTTTCATTCGAATTTATTTATTTCACGGGGGTTATGATTCAAAAGTTACCAAAGTGATAAGAGTTTATTTCACAGTCTCATCATTACTCGGAATTATTTAGGTTTAAGTCGCTGCTGGGAGAGTTTTTTAATATTTTTATCTTAAGATAAATATATTTTATTATCCATGGGTTATTTGTGGAAATTATAAGTTTTCATTTCATTTTATACTCTTTATGTACTCAAGATACTGAAATCGTGTTTTTAAGAAAAATTGGCTTATTTTTTTACTCAGTCGGCAATATTTTTCCTCCATATCCATATTTTCCTTAAAAATTTAAAGAATGTTTTTAATATTCTGTGATGATTTATTAAATACATTTTTACCATGTTTTACTTTTTAAAAATGGTTTAAAATGAATCTTCTTATTTTTATCTAGATAAGGTAATTTTTGAATTTTTACTGAAAATGTGAAAGGAATCTTTTCATTAACGTACTCAGCATGAGTGGGAGTTTCTAGAAATAATGGCCACTCAGTAATTTGATTCTTACTTTTAATTTTTCTATGATTCATTTCAAAGAAAATATTTTTCCTATTATTCTGAAAATTTTTATTTTTTAAAAGTGTATTTCACAATGAAATTGGTATTCTCCTCAAGAATGTTTTTAATAATCCTTTTATGGTATTTCTATTCATCCATCTGGGCCTTCGGGCCACCGATTTGGTCCTTAGGTCCTGCAAGGATTTCGGTCCACCCAAGGCCTTCGGGCCAGTTGATTCTCAAGGCCTTCGGGCCACCTTAAGGCCTTCGGGCCACCCCAAGGCCTTCGGGCTATATGAATGCAGGCCCCAGAAACACTACAAAAAAGGGGCAGCCCCAGATGAGGATTCAGAGCAGGTGCACTCACCAAAGCAGAGCCAAATGGATTGTCAGAATGAGAGGGTATGACTATGGCACCGGTACCAGCTTGTGCTTGCACAGGAAGCCTAGCCAGACGGTCATGGAAAGGTGGAGAGCTACTATCAAGATGCAGATGCTGGGGAGGGGCAGTTCCTTGTAGATAGTCTGGTTGAATTTCCTTAAACCTTCGGGTCATGTAATCTCCTAAGCCTATGGGCCATGTAATCTCTGAGCCTACGGGCCTTGTAAGGGTTCTCTGTCATCCCTTGAAAGGGGGGTTATCAAAATCAATAAAAATGAAGGTCTTCGGGCCATTGAGGCTATATACTAGTTCTTCTTATATGGATATTTTTTTATTACAGTATGTTGATTATGTTGTATTGTTTATTCATATGATGAATTCATTGGACTTATTAAGTTATGGGTGGGACTCAGAATTACATATCCCCTTGATGAATCAGTATGTATCATGAGATAAACCATTTGTCTAGCCTTTTTAAATGGGTTTTTGGTGTATGCCTAACCATAGTTTAAACAATCTTGACATAAGGCTTCAATGGTAAGTTTTAGATGTCCAACATTATGAATTCCATTATTACAAAAACATTTTTTGATTTCCATGTGATTATATGATTAGTTATGATATCTATATATATTTTTCAAACTCATGTGGTTATTTTTATGGAATTATTTTATCATCATTTACTCCTGCCATATTAATTCTTCATGCTCATGTTATTGATTAAATGGAATGTGTTTCAATTATTTACATTACCATATTTATTATTCCTTATTTACTCATGATAGATTTCACTATACATAACCCTTACTTATCCTCTAATCTCACCATTATTTTTTTTACTTTCGCTAAGATATGAAGAAGGAATATTTGATTGAGTTTGAGGATGCAGAATATTTACTCTAACTATGTTTTGTATTTTATGTTTCAAATGTAATGTGAGACTCAAGTATGTATCTATTTTACTAAGACTACTAAAGTATTCAGACCTTTTATAATTGATTTCTTGTATCTTATTCTAAATTAATAAAGTAACCAATGATTCAAAGATATTGGAGTCGGGGTCTTTACGCATCACTTCTTCCTTTTACATAAATTAGATTTTATTATAACCGTTAACATATACTAATCTTAACGGTCATAAAACTTAATAGTATTTGTTCCCAATAGTCATATTATGGATATATTTTATAATGGTCCAAAATAGTAATGAAATATAGTGCATGAGTTTTGTATAATCGCATTACATAATAATTCATATATTCACTCAAAAGGAAATATTATTTATAAAAGTCTGGGTCATTACAAGTTTCCATGTGGTCCCATCAAGGAATCAAGTAAGTGAACATGGGAGGATCATTAGGGGAATTAAAATATGGGAAATATTTTATTTTTATACACATATAATAATCTCCCCCTTGATAATTCACATGGAAGAAATTTGTTGAAGATGGGGTTGTGTGGGAGATTTGAAGAAGGAAGACCAAATATAATAGAAGATTTAAAGAAAATCCAATATGTGGATTTTCCAAAATCAAATAAATAGAATATCTTAAAGCATGACTGGGATTTTAATGAGGTCGTTTTTTTCTAAATTGGGAGGTGTGTTGATTCATAGAGAGTGGATGAGTGCGAGAAGAAGTGGAGAAGTGAGTGGGATATGGAGTTTTAAACCTTTATAGTTATGTCAAGCTAAAATCATTGTAGTAGTGAGCTAGTGGAGACTCACAGATGCCCTTATGAGTCCAAATCTCCTTTATCTTTTTTCTGAGTTCTTTTGGGATTATTATGCTTGAATTGAGCTGGTTGTTTTATTCTGGAATATAATTATACTTCTAATTCTATTTTAATTTTTATTCTTTCAACCATTAATGAGTGTGGATGAAACTATTTATTATGTAATAAATATATTATTTCTATTCAATAGAAGTAATGTGATCTAGTTTTTTGTTTAAATTTCTTAATCAAGGTCTTGTTTATAAGAACAATTATGATTAGTTTGGATTTATTAATGGTTTTGATTAGTTATATCACTTTTATAGTAGGAATATCATTCATACTGAGATTTTAGAGTGATTTTTAAACAATATTATGTGCATATTCTAATGATTAGAGTGTGTATCGAATAATTTAGATGGGAAAAATTTATGATGACAATGAATAATGTGATATCAAAAGAACTGTTGTATTTTACCTTCACTCACATGCTATTCTCACTTCAACCTTTCTGTTTTCATGGTATATTCATTGATTACATAAAAATATCTAACCCACTTAAAAAATATAAAATAATAAGTGACAAATTTATCTTAGTTGCAACCTTCAAGTGAGAAAACCTTGGGGACTATTATCACTGCATTCTTAGGGGGTAAAATTTACCATATAAATTGAAATTTTACTATGTAAAGCGTCAATTTTCTTTTTATGTTGGAAATTTTATTATGTAAAGTAATAATTTACTATGGAATTTGAAAAATTATTATATAGTTTTAGAGTTTATTAGGTATTTTGATAATATACTATGTAGATAATCACTTTGAAAATTATAAATTTATATTATGAATTGATAATTTACTGTGTCATTTGAAGATTTTATGTGGATATATATATATATATATATATATATATGTGTTTCTATTAAAATAAAAATATATTATTATAAATATATAAATTTTCACTACAAAAATACACTAACATGAAAAGTTGAATAAAAATTATGTAATATTTAAGCTTGATTTTATAGAAACTTAGGTTCAATATATTACTGGAATATATATCACTAGGAACATACACACACACTCACATAATTATTTTATATAAATATTAATGTTTTTATTTACAACCTTTTAAATAAAATCAAATATATTAAGAACCAATATCCTTTAATGAAAAAATTACAAATAAAAAATAGAACACAACCCATCCAAACGTGTTCAAAATGAGAGGATTTAAAATATTCTAAATAATGAACAAATTTATTCACAACTCTCCAAATAAAAGAAATTTTTCAATAATTAAAAACCATAGAAACATCACAAATTTCATCCAATATAATACCAATTAAGTAAGGGACTATACAACCAAAATTTATCATAGAAAATAAATATTAGAAATCTAATTCAATGATAATTCTACTCCACTCATGGGACCCAACAAACTTTAAATCCAAATAAATAGAAAATTCCTTAATAATCAAGGGAATCCATTTTTCAACAAAATAATTATGCAATAAAGTTTCACCCACCCAAAATAATCTCTACACACCACTCCAATAGCCACCTCATCATTACCAAAAATATCAACATCAATATTGATCTTAATAAATTTGGTTTATAGAGAGCACCAACTCTTGTCATAACCCCTTCTCTCATTGAACCACATATCAAAAATATCCCTACTCTTACTCTATAGTGACCCATAGACTTTTACACATATTATTACATGGTTGTAATCAGATTTATCCCTATAATACAAACCAAGGATAAAAAATTCTAGTGTCTTTAGAAGAATTGGTACATTATTAGAAAACATGAAACTAGAATAAAACATCTTTTTATTAATCTCCATTTTGAGCTCTTAACTCCCATTAATATCTTATAACTACATAGGATAACCTAGGGAAAACATAGACAAAGGGATGATCTAAAAATCGCAGTAAAGGAATAAAAATGGGATTGAAGCATAACATATGAGTTAGAAAATATAATATAATAACATATAAGAATGTATCATGAATATACATGTGGAAATATAACATATAGAACATGTAATCATATGATCATGGTAAAATAGGAAAGTGATAATGATATGTAACATGATACAAACGTGAGTTGAGGATAACTTCCTGGACTATATAACATGGTGGAAAGAGTCTCATGAGGGATTAATTTTAATCTATAATCCTATATGTGACGTATAATGAGACTAAAACATTACCCAATGCATTAGAGCACTATCTGGGTACACCCATTATAACATGCTCATGAATATCTGTGCCACATAAAAAATCCAACATAAGGAATAATTATAAGGGTTACCCATGGAATGAAATGGGTATTGTAATATTGTCATGAGGCATAAGAAAAGGGAATATAACAATGGTATCCATGAAATAAGAAATTAAATCAATCTTGGAAATTTATAAGGAAAATAATAGATAAAATATTATGTCCAACGGAATTGAAAGCATGAAAATAGTAGCCATAAATTTTCTACTTAAGTGCGGTTTTAGGAAAAAGAATAGAGAGACATTTAGAGGATAAAGGAATAATTTATTTCATAAAACCAAAAATTAACTAAAACAGATTTTAATAATAAAATTAGTTATTTTGGAAAACAAATTTGTTTAAAACATTTTGTTGAGTGAACTTTAAAACAAGTAATAAACAGAGATGTTCCCTTTAATCAGGTTCATTTATCAAGAGGAATTTACAAGGGAACCTTATAAAATATGTAATTCACCATAAAATAAAAATTAATTGAGAAACATGTATATTTTTGGTAAATATATAAATAACAAAGGATAATTATACAAGAATAATGAAGGAATTAATTGAGGCAAAGAGAGAAAAAGCATAACCCAAAAGTAATGTGGGGGTTTAGAGAGATCATATCATTGAAGTGAGTATTAATCAAATGAATAAATTATGTGTTTCCACTGTAAATCCATATAGAAGAATTGAAAATACAACATAAGATATTAAAAATTAAATTCACACATAATATTATCATGACATAATCAAGAAGTAGAAGTTTAACCCAAAGAATGGAAATTGGGTTAAGAAATCCTTTACGTCACGCTTCTTGTTAGTTTTTCATACTACAACCTCATATATAAAGATTTAAAGAATTTTATTAATTTTTTTTAGAAATATATTCATATTTATAATATCTTTTATGATTCTTTTATAACATCTTACCAACTATTCGTTAATAATATTTTATAATTTTCATTGTTTTGGGTGTGTTTGTTGCATGGTTTCAAGGTCGGTTCACTTGTGTATAATTATAAATTTTCTTGTCAAATGGAAGTAAAAATCTAGAACTGAAATGAAATGGTACTAATGAAATTAAAAAAAATTAAATGATCCAATATATCATTTTTTTATGATATGACGATGATTTATTTGATAAAATGTTAGTGATAAATGTTTAACTTTTTTTGTTCGTTTTTCCAACCATCGCAAAGTAGTTTCATTTTATTTAATATTATGTATATATATTTTAAAGAACATAAAATAAGTTATAAAATTAAAATTAAAATCTTATTTAACAATAATAATACTTTTATGTTCATCCATGAAGGCGGTAATGGAAAATGAACAAAATCATTATTCATGGAGGCGATTAACCTGCATAACTTGGACAATAGTTTCGTTTCTTTAAATAAGAGGAGGTAATAAAAGCTATGGATATAATATATTCCATTATAAACATAAAACTCAAGTATATACATTATTATGGAATTATCATGCCTTTATGTATGAAATATGTGATAAGAAAGTATAAGAAGGAAATGAAATTAAGAGAGGTGTTTTCAGAAAATTACCTCTTGAATATCACCTCCTTGAATGACCCCTTGAGGGCCTTGGATTTGGTATTTTGGTGACGGAAACAGAACTTGGACATGGAGGGAGTTGGGGTTATATGTTTTGATAGATATTTTTGGAGATTCAAATCTTTTTAGTAGAAATGGGGTGGTGAGGGGTGGTATTTATACTTGAGGAAAGGTGAGTTTAAGTGATTAAATACTGATTATTTTATATTTAAAGCCAACCACATTTGGGAGGAATTAATTTCCAAAATATTTGGAGGATAATTAATGTTATAAAGTTTGGTTAGGGTCACTAAAAACATCAAACAACCATTTAAGTTTTTATTTTTTAATCATTTTAATATTTTACCTTTTGACTTTAACTCGCTACATTATTTAACTTATACTACAGTAAATTTTTTTACCCTGGTAACTTTTTTATGCATAAAAATGAAAATGAAAATACTATATAATTTATATATTATGATTAAAAAAATTTAATCTATTTTTCTTGATTCAAATTATAAAAGTGGTAAAAAACAATTCTAATGTGATACCCGTATAACTCATAAAACAACTTTTTTCTTTAAAAGGATAAAATAATGGTTTTTTCAAAAATGATAAGCATGTGTTTATAAATGTAAAATATTATTTGTTATGTCATTACCTAAATACCATTTGATCAATAATAAGGTTTAAAAAACTTGAAATCATGATCATATAATAATTATTTCATAATAGTTATGTAAAAAATAGTATTTTCACTTTTTAACCCAAAAATCAACCTTTTTTAAAAGAAATCCCAAAAAATTACCCTAAGATAATTTTGAAATGATGATTCAAAAAATTATATTTATTTAATTAAAATAATTCTATATAAATGATAATTTAATATTTTAAATAAATATCCTTATTTATTTAAATTTAGAAATTTCATAGAAAAATAAACATTCTGTCCATTATAAAAATTACTTAGAACTTTATTAAATTATATTATCATGTAAAATGTGTGTTATTGGTTTCTTTATGTGATATATGTTCCTTGTACTACCTGAAATAATTATATAAAGGTAAATTCCATTGATAAAATCTTGGGTCATTACATACTCATTCAATCCTTTATAAAATGAAATGAAAACTAAATCTATATTACATTGGATAACAGTCTCTGATTAAATATTAATTCATTACGACATGTCCAAACCCACCAAGATAAAGAACAGGCCTATGGAAAAACATTCAGTGTTAGAGTAACTAAGGAACCACCTAGACCATTTTTAAAATCCTTTATCGATTCCATGAACCATATGCACCTCTATCCATCACTAGGTTCCTAACATCAAACATTTTCCCTGACCTTCACTCAAAAATATAATTTTTTCACACATCCTAAAGGGGCCCTGCAGGGTGTGAGTATGAAATCAGTAGGCCAATAATGGTGTCCCTATATTACATCCATACATATAACAGTCCATGTAAAAACATAATAAATGACAATCAACTATATCAGACAACATTCCCCCATTATGCTCAACACCCAGAAGTGAGAATTTACCTTCCACAACCTATACCGGAATGGAACGATACATTCATGGTATTTCATACCAGAAGAACCCTCAGCCTTCTGACCAATCACATAACACATTATGTAACATTCCAATTGTGACCACATAACTATCCAAGCCATCCTGCTACCCCAAAGGCACATCCACAAGTCGTATCACAAGTCCCAATGATTTTCATATACATTACCACTATCATATCAACATAACAATATCCCAAAGCATGATGATACTCATCCTTCCAACTCTCAGACCAATTACCCCACTTAAATAGTGATCCTCAATTCCCAATTGGTGGTCTCAACTACCACCAACTATGGCCTTCTATAGTGTGAACCTCATCCACATTGATGCCCAACACCATCCCTTATATTGCTTAATCTATGGAGGCCTCCACCCACAACGAGTAGTCAACACCACCTCATGGGTATTATCCTATGTGCACATGGACCCATCATCTAACCATGATGAGATACCTCACCAACATCCTAGGCCACACCTTAAAAAATCCTCCATCTTCACAACCATGGTTCCCAACCACGGTAATGGTCAACACCATCTGCTTTATCTTGGGAAACCATGTCACCTCAATTCTGGTGATCATCATCACTCATATAAACATGATCCACATGAAACATGTTTTTATGAAATCATCCCATCCCTTACAACATGAAAATAGGTTCTATAATTTTTGTCATCACGCCCAACCAAAGAACCACATGTCACACCTTTTATGCCATAACTAGATCAACGACACTATTTTATACACAAGACTACCATGTGATATCTCTTAGGAACAATAAAAAAATATGTGAACTTTATAACTAATCTTACTTGGACCACCACACACACACTCATTTACCACAGATCACATAATACATGTATACTTTAAGAATAAGCTACAAACCACCTACCTGGATTTTTTAGTACTCCACTTGTTATAAATCTTCGTCTAGTTAAACTTTAATCAGAAGAATTTTCAAAATATAAAAAATGGCCTAAAATTAGGTTTTTTAGGAAGTCATGAATAAATAAGAAGAAAATAAACATTAGTCACATACAGACACTTAACCTTACCCATAGCTCCCTCCTACCTCAGACGACACATAATTTCGATAAGAAACGGAGTATATCTTTATAGAAGAAGAAGAGAAAAATATGAGAGCCTCTTGGATGACTTTTCTATCCATGTACAAGTCATAGGAATCCCCAAATCCCCTTTAAATAAATTTTTTTATCATTAATTTAATATTTGGATAGTTCTTGAAACATTGTTCCTTCAAGTCATCCTTACTCAAATGGATAAGGATAAATGATCATTACTCAAACCAATAAGGATAAATTAAATCTTAGCCATGATAGTAAGGATTCTTGAAACACTATTCATCTAAACTTATCCTTACTCAAATGAGTGAGGTTAAAATGACTCTTACTCATAATAGTAAGGATCCTAAAAACACTATTCATCTGCGCTTATCCTTACTCAAATGAGTAAGCATAAATATTACCTACTCAAATGAGTAAGGATAAATGATCCTTACTCAAAATATGATACAACTCCCAAATACCCCTAACTCCAAAAAACATTTTTAAAGCCTTCTAAACCTCCCCAAACTCTTAAATAACTGAAAATTAACTCTATAAAACCCGTAAGAACATTTTTAAAAATTAAGCCCTTGATCTCGAGCCAACATCCAAGGCTATTTATTCAACCTATATCAACACTTCTAACACCTCTATTATGTCCCAAAAAACTTGGATGAGACAAAACCCAAACTGAATCACTATTCCAAATACTTGAGATGAGTAAGAATAAATGATCTTTACTCAAAATCTACTCCAACTCCCAAAAACACCTAAAAAATCCAAAATTTCATTTTTAATACCTTCCAAATATCCATAAAACCTTAAATAACCAAAACAATCATGATATAAAAATTTCAATAATATTTATAAAAACTAAAACCTTGAGCTTGGGCCAACTCCCAAGGCTTATTCCTCACCATACACCAACACTTCCAACACCTCTATCGAGTCTCAACACGCTTGGCTGAGCCAAAACCTGATCCAAATAACTGTTAAAAATACCCAATAACTTTTAACCTTCACACCATATGATATCTTGTACATGAACTATCATGACCACTTACCAGCTAAGTCTTATCTAAAACCTGAGGCTCCTGCTCTTCCATTCCCAAAAATTTGAGATGATGTTGAATGTATCCACCTCCTTCCCAAATACCCAGACTACCACATTTACCTAACTCAAATAGGTTTATTCCTTCCATGGGAACTCCCCACCATATGAATCACCTACTCAGTCTAAAATTGACCCAACCCATCAACACATGAAGAAATAGCATATGTTCATTCCGCACACATCGATTATCCACTTATAGTCATTAATCACCATTAATTGTCACCCTACATCATGCTGATACCCACCTATCATCTTGCATCATACCTGATACCCACTCTCATCTCACGTCATACCTGATGACCAATTTCTTCTCACATGATACCCATTTCTCACTTTTATCTTGTATCCCATGCCCACTATAATTATTGATGATAACTCATCTCACATTTACCATGCATCGTATATTATGCGCACATGTTAACCAACACTTGGTTGATTTTTTTACCATGTACACACCTTGTAAACCCATACCTGTAATAAAAAACCATATCCATAAGATCATTTCATATAAAGGCTTTTAACCTACTCTGCGTACATTTACTTGATCACATATAGTAGGCCCAAATCCTGACTGCATGGTACATGTCCTCCTAACATAGTCATACTGTCCACTAGACATTGTCCTTACTGTAAGATATTATTGAATTCAGTGCCCTAGAACACTACTACAAAAGATGACTTTAAAACCACTATAATAAGCCTTTATTAGCGCTAAAAAATCACTAACTACTTCAGCATGATTAAAAGGCCTAGGATTTTATCAGTGCTAGAAAAGCACTGATAAAGGATTGATTTATCAACACTAAAAAAAGAACTGATAAATCATAAATTTATCATCACTTTTGGAAGCATTGATAAAATATACCATTTATCAATGCATTTATTTAGCACCGATAAAGGTACTCTTTATCAACACTTGTATAAGATTTGATAAAGGCATCTTTTATCAGTGATAATAAATGTGCTGATAAATGGGGATATTATAATGTGATGTTACAGCACACTACTGCACTGGAAATAGAGAATGTAGTGTACTGCAACAACAAACTATAGCATGATAAATGACACTAAAAATTAGAAAAATAATATACAAATATATAATTTAAATGAAATAAAATTTCCCACACAGATACAAGAAAAAACACTATTATAGGGATAAAGAACGCTCTTATATAAAATAACAAGCCACCCTTTCTCAAGAAAAAGAACATGCCTATATAAAAACCAATTATTATTTTAGTAATAATATAAGGAAATAAATTAAATAAAAACAATTAATTCTAAACTAAACTTTGAGTCATACCTGAAACATTGTGTATTGTATTGCATTGTAGATGATTTTTACATGTCACATGCCATTTATTGTTCATCTTCAATCATTATATTTGTAGTTTTGTAATTTAACCTCCCCAACCATTTGTGATATAAGATAAAATTGATTATTAAATTAATTAATTAATAGTGTATAGAATGATGAGAAAACAATTTAGGCTCGTTTTCTCAGTTTTGGTGATGTGATGCGCATTTTAAAGTAAAATGACATTTATATATTCAAAAGACATACTTGGAGTCATACCGGTCACACCATTCATTATATTAAGGTTAGAATGATTCCTACACATCCAAAATGACTTATGGATCATTTTCCTAAAGTATAAAAACAATATGAATGTGTTTCCTTGATTTTGATTATGCCACTTGTACTTTTTACTAAAATGTCATTTTAAACTGGAAACATGCACTTTGAGTCATATAGGTCACATTGTGTGTGGGTTTAACATGAGACGGTTTCCTACACATCACAAATGAAGTATAAATTTTGTTCCTAAATTTTCAAGAAAATCTGAGAGTGTTTTTTTTCTTTTAGTGACACTTTTTTGTATTAAAATGTCAATTTTAAACTGATAACAGACACTTTGAGTCATATCGAGAATATCGTGTATCGGTTTGAGGTGTGGGTGATTTCTACATGTCAGAAATGAATTATAGATCATTTTACTAAAGTACCAAAATAATCAGAATGTTTTTTTATTGGTTTTGAGTATGTTAGTTGTTTTTTATTAAAATTAATGTCGATTTTGAATAAAAAGACTCACTTGAAGTCATAATGGTCACACCATGCGTAGGATTGAGGTGTGGTTGATTACTAAACATCACAATTGACTTATGGATCATTTTTATAACAAAACTAAACAATATGAATGTGTTTTCTTGGTTTTGAGTATGTCAGTTTTTTTTTACTAAAATTAATGTCAATTTTGAATAAAAAGAAGCACTTGGAGTCATACCGGTTACACCGTGCGTCGGATTAAGGTATGGATGATTCATACACATAAAAATTAATTATGGATCATTTTTATAAAGTAAAAAAAACAATAAAAATGTGTTTTCTTAGTTTTGAATATGTTTATTGTTTTTTTACTAGAATTAATGTCAATTTTGAATAAAAAGACACATTTGGAGTCATAACAGTCACGCCATGAATCAGATTGAGGTGAGGTTGATTCCTACACATCCCAAATGACTTATGGATCGTTCTCCTAAAGTATAAAAACAATAAAAATGTTTTTTCTCAGTTTTGAGTACATCATTTGTGTTTTTACTAAAATGTCATTTTAAACAGGAAACACGCACTTTTAGTCATACTGGTTGAATCATGTGTGGGTTTGACATGAGACTAATTCCTACATGTCAAAAATTAATTATGAATAATTATCCTAAATTATTAAGACAATCTAATTATGTTTTCTTATTTTTTTAGTGAGTGATACTTTTTTGTATTAAAATGTCAATTTTAAACTGATAACGGACACTTTGAGTTATATCGGGCACATCATGTATCATATTGAGGTGATTCTAATTCCTATATTTAAAAAATGACTTATGGATCATTTTCCTAAATTACTAAAAAAATATGAATGAGTTTTATCATTTTTTAGTATGTTAGTTGTTTTTTAGTAAAATTAATGTCAATTTTGAATTAAAAATGCACTTGGAGTCATACTGGTCACATCATGCATAGGATTGAGGTGAGGATGATTTCTACATGTCTTAAATGAATTATGAATCATTTTCCTAAAATATAAAAACAATCTAAATCTGTTTCCTCTGTTTTGAGTACACCACTTGTGTTTTTTTACTAAAATGTCATTTTAAACTAAAAACATGCACTTAGAGTTATAAAGGTTGCATAATGTGTGGGTTTGACATGAGACTAATTATTACACATAAAAAATGAATTATAAATATTTGTTATAAATTATCAATACAATCCGAGTTTTTTTCTTAGTTTTTAATAAGTGGTGTGTTTTTTATTAAAATGTTAATTTTAAACTGATAACATACACTTTGACAAGAACTATCCTTGATGACCATGATATGTCAATGTTGGTTGTCCTCCAATGGTTCTATCATAATCCGGTTGACTTTGATGGTTGATTACACACATATTTATTCAAACATTTATGTTGGATTATATACTTGTTTGATAATTGGGAGTTTTATAGATTTTGAGCTTCCAACACAGAATCATCATCAGTCATACAAAATACAATGGTTGAACAATAGGAGCACACATCAAGTCAAAAAATAATTTATGATTTCATTTTCCATTAGTAAGATCTTTTTTTATGAGGTAGTGTGTAATGTTATTCCTATATATTCTTATCACTTATTTTTTTGATGGTCTTAGTAGTTTGGAAGGTAAGTGAAATATAATGGGGGGGATATCAAATATTCTTTCTAATATAGAGAAGATAATATTACACTTTCTCATTTAAAACCATACCATTTTCTTCAAGTAAAATTTTTTATAGAGAGCCCAAAGTTTGAATCTTTATCAATAACCCTCTAGTAGAGAAATCAATCAGTAAAAAAAAATTCTATTTTTTCTTAATTGATTATGGTGAAGGCATGCCATGAGTAGAAGAGTCATCACCATACGTTATCTAGTTCATTGATTGAAGAATATCATGATTTTTTTTTTCAAATGATCTTACAAGTGGATTACTGCCCTATATAAAATCACTTAAACAAGTGGTAAAACACATTTTTTTAAATAAGCCGCCTGAAACACTTGCACAATGGATCTTATCCTAAGTGAAAAGTGTTGTGCGCACTTTTCAACAATTTTTCTGAAACAAAATCTTGGTATGCTCCTCATTATACTTCATTTACAAAAAAAAATTATTATTTACAAGCAAAAACTTCATCTCTTACTCTGCCTCAGTCTACTCCTTGGTCTCCACCTCTACCTCCTCCTCCACCTCGGTCACCAAATTTGAATCCACCTCCACCTCCGCCTCCACCTCTACCTCCATAATTTCCCAAAAAAAATTATTATTTGTAGGTCAGTGCTTCTAAAAAAAATTATTTACTTCATTATACTTCTCCTTGAGAAAGAGATCAAAAATAATATATAAGCATTCTGAAACTAATTTTTCACACCCAAAATATATTTATAAGTTAATAACTCATACCAGGTCACAAACATAGTAGTTAATAACCTTAATTTGTTTCCAGGATACATTCTGACAAAAAGTACATTTCTCACTAATCTCTAAAAAAATTTACTTATTATTTTGACTACGGAGGTTTTCCGAAATCTTGATAGTATTGAGAAAATATAGAAAAAAAATTATTATGAAATATATTTAATGAAATTATAATTACCTTAAAAAATTACCTATTGGGGGATGTTGGTCTTTTCATGCTTTATGATCTATCTCATAAATTTGGAAACATAATATCTACAATTGATGCCATTTTGTTTCTTCGGACAGTACATAAAAATTGACCAAAATAAGTAAATTGTTTTTAAATGTTTTGATAATTAAATATTTCTGTATATACCTTATTTTTTTCTATTTGTATTAATCCATAAGATTTATCTCTTTAGAAACTGAATTCATGTCATGATTTGGATTTTATTTAGTGACCACCCCATCATAAAAAAAATATTGCTAAAACATAGAATGAAACATATAATTCGAAGTTTATCTATAAAATGTTGATTGTGGTGTATTAAAAATTTACAATACACATCATGTGTGGTCGGTTGGTTGGATATCCATGAATTAGATCAAAAAAATAAATATTTGGGATGTCCAGATTGACTGTGATCAATATCCAGTGCTCCCTAAAAAACAAATAAGTAATGAAAAAATTAAAAATATATTTTATGTGATTAGATTGAAGAGTCTTACTTCTACATTGTAGGAATCAAAAAGAGTCTGTCATTTGATACCTTTTTATCAAACTCATTAAGTAACTCATATCTTTTATTCTCAATTTCATCATTATTCAAAGTAAGTTTTGGCATAGAAATGACATGGGGATTAATGAATCCAAATCATGTTTCAAATGATCTTCCCTTTATATAGTAGTAATATAAACACATATATAAAATATGAATAGTTATTAACATTAATAAACATATTACATTACTATTTAGAAATATGTATTATGAAAATAAACCTTATATATGTATTCATAATTGAGAGGCTCAACCATTCATGCTTGAGAATCTCATTTAGAGTCTCGAGACCAATTATTTATGTCATGTAACATCCATATATTTCTTCTTCATATGGAATGTAAGGCATATTTCCTTCTTTAAATGTGGTCTATGCATGGAGTTGTAATGATAATAAATGTTGCTCTAAAACTGGTAGGGAGAAGGTACTCTTGAAAGGTCATTTTGATTTCTTGGTCAATTTACTAGATTTTCTTGATTCAACCTTCTATTTCTCTACCATTTTATCCATATATAATATCATAACTCACTTCAAACCTTTTATCATCAGCCGTTATAGGTTTTTCATATGAAAAAATTTGTTAAAGACAAACCTCATATATCTTTATAAGATTAGATGGCCATGCTATGAAAGCTCCAATAGCATCATTGACTGTTGTAATATCAGAATCATTAAGTGGAATAGGAAAATTTGTAGTTAGCTCATGAGATACCTCAATAGCCACACTCATGTGAAATTTTTGGAGGTCTATATTGTGTAGCTTGTCTCTCGAGATATTATACAATATACCCATTGCAACATGGCGGTGCATGGGTGTTGACAGATACAAATCATGTACAACTATACCATATAGAATTTTAGTAATATAAAGTTATCGGAAGTTGTTTGATTCAAATTTAGGAGAAAGAGTAATGAAAAAATTGATTAAATAGGGTAATATATGTGGTTGGGGGAATGAATGGCCTCAAAGATAGTGGGATTGTTTGGTTCATGTGAGGATCTTTACTCCACCGCCGATTCGCTTTGATCCTTTCTCATACATTGGTATGCCAAACTAGACCAAAAAATAGTTTATTGTATTGAGTCTATTTGTGTCTTAAATCATCTCACTATATTATATTTATCTTCATATTTTTTTATCTTCTCAAAATATGTTTGAGGAGAGACACCAAAACCTAATCCTCTAACGTGACCATGTTGTTTAGGCCGCTTCAAAGCTACTGAAAGTAGATTTTCTTCTGGTACGATCATTGTTGATTCTTGTGATAAACCATATTAAAAAATATGAACATAAATATATATTTTTATGCAATATTATTATAAATAATATTGAATTATAGTTTTGTCAAACTTACACATGTTTCCTGTACTGATTTTGTATTTTCATCAACCAGTTTACCCTCCATATTTACACAAGCCTCCTTCTATAGCACATGACATGAGATGGAAGTGGATTCAGATTTTGATTCATCAATCTGCATATAAAAAATGAACATATGTTGTTTCATATCACATAATTAAACTTTTATTATTGAATTAAAATATATACCAATTTCGTATCAAATGAAGCGTACCCCATTCTTGCTTTGCAATAGAGTACATTGGTATTTATGCACATTCTATATTTTCACCACTATTTTTTTATTTCATAAATTAACAATTTTGAATCAAGTTGGATAAAATAAATAATGTCTAATAGTATATTATCGACTACAATGAACTTTAAATGATTTATCATTATGATGATTAATGAAATCAGTCCATGTTTCCTACTTTATAATGTGTACATAACTAACTAGTGGGTGGGGTTTTACTTTTCCCTCAGCATCCCTAAGATATAACTCCATAAGAAGAGTTAGGAAGCCTTTATGGGATTTTCCAGTGTCCATTAAGACAGATTTCATAAAGAAATCTTCTAAAATAAATGAACTATATAAGGAATAATGAAAATTAAATCAACATTTCATTATATAATTTTTTGGTAAAATAGAGAAAGTATATCATAACATTGCTGCTATATTATTCTAAAGGATTTCCTTCATTACTGGTTGAACATGGCGCTATGAATCAATATCAATCAGCACATTCATCATCATTATGACCCCAATATAACTGATGAACATTTACTTGTTAGGGTCAATAGTTTATTCATTTTTATTCCAAGAAACCACAAATTTTATACCCTAACTTCTAGACTTGATAATTTTATTCAAAATTGTGATATTTCATCATTGTTGTTTTTTTTTCATCAACATGTTGTTGACCTCTTAATAATTCTGCTAGTTCCACATTAATATTATATTCTTACTTGGGATTGGAAACATCATCATGTGTAGAAGAAATTATCTACATGAGTAGTCAAATATTTAATGTGTCTTCAATAAAAACAACATAAACACGAAGAAAGGATTTGAGAAGGGTCACATTCATGCTCTATTGCAAACTTGATGAACTCTTTAACTCCATATTCATACTCTTTTTTCAAATGATCAGAATGTATCCATTTTTAATGAAATAGGTAATTGAATTTAAGAAAATAATTACCCCACTATGGTAGGTTTTATCCTTTGAATTCATCCAAAGGTGAAAGTTATAGACAACTGTCATCCTCATCAGCTTCATCTCCCGAATAGTTATTATTTCATTTTGTTACTTGATAATCATCCCTCGTCTCTTTTGGACATCCACCTATGTTTCTTGAACTACTATAACCAAAATTCATCCCATACTGGGTACTAGTGATCATTTTGGATGACTACTACTCATAGTAGTTCAAGCAACATAGAAGAGATGGGGGATGAATCTCAAGCAATAAAATGCAATAATAACTGTTCAGGAGATGAAGATAGTGAGGATGATAATTGTCCCTTTAAAACTTTTTAAATTACCACATCAATTTTTAATTTTAAATCTCATATAAAAAAATCTAAAAGGTCCCCTAAACTACCATGAGAACATCAACGCATCCCCATTGAGCCGAACCAACTCTAATCTATGTTACTAGTACTTTTCCCTCACCTGTATCTCAAATATAAGAGATCTATATCCAATGAGGTTAAAAAATAACCTAAATGGAATTTTAATTATGGATTTTAACATATTAAATTTCAAAAATTAAGGAATGAACATTCAAATATAAATTTAAATAAATTTTGATTCCCTTAATCTGTAAAATTGGTTATTCCCTAATCCATTCATTTTTTTAAATCACTATTTTTCTCCCCAAACAAAACCTAAATTCTAGATTATATTATCCTTTCTGGAAACCTTGTTCATTGTAATTGGAATCTTTGGAGAAAGGGAAATATGAGTAAAATGTATTCAAATTATCTGAAGATCATAAGGTTAGATGGTATTTTTTTTCTTTCAAGTGTCAATTTTTTATATTTCTTTGATCAAATTTTACCCTTGTATATTGTTTCCAGAGGGAAAAGAAGAGTATTATCCAAAAAATAATTGAACTATAAACATAACTTGACATAAATAAGGCATTGGAGTTGAAATTTTAGGGGTTAAATGGGACATTAAAAGTCATGAAGCACATGTAAGATAAAGGTGACGTGGAAGTTATGAAAAAATATAGAGGGAATCCTAGAGCTGTTGAGAGAAAATAAGTAATCCCTCGATGGCCTAGAATCATTTAATCAAACTATAAATATATATCTATTATTAAAGGATTGGTAAAGTTTGTTTTAATGATTCTAGGTCATCAAGGGCTTCCTTCTTTTCTCTCAACAACTATAGGATTTCCTCTATATTTTTTATAACTTCCACATCACCTTCATCTTTCATGTTCTTCATGACTTTTAATGTCCTATTTAACCCATAAATTTCCAAATCCAATGCCTGATTTCTATCATGTTTTGTTTCTAGTTGAATATTTTATGCATGAAGTGTATTTTATTGTATATTTATCTTACCAAAATCAATCCTTATTTACACAACCTTATTTGTGAAACCCATGGTCCTTTTTTATGAAAATTTATCTGTGTTGATTATGGATATTATTTGTTGTATAATTCTTTCAATTATCATAAATTAGAAGTATTTTTCATAAAATAAAAATGAGATACATGGTTTTCATGTGGATCAAGTTCATGGAAAATCGTCATAGAAAACCTACTTAGTTAATTTACTTAACAACTTTATGTGTATATTGGTGCACATGTAACTGATGTTTCCTTAGGTTGAAGGTTGAAAGGATTGATTATTTATTGGAAGGGATTGAGTATAAAATTATAGTTAGTGGAGACTTGTGGAGTTTGTGTCATCAATGGTAGGTTGGTTATTCATATAGGGTTATATTTTCACCTAGGATTTGTCAAATTTTTATTTTTTTATGCATGTAGTCATTTATATTCATGGGATTCTATTGTTTACTATTTTACATATATTCACTTTTCACATGAGTTGGTTTTTTAAACCATTTCCCATGGATCATTTTGAATGCTATATATTTATTATAAATCCTCTGGAAGTTGGTTTATGGTTCCAAGGGTTGATTAAAATTTTGATTCATCTTAGGTTTGGTTATGAATTGTTAGACTAGATTTTGATGTTACAATTTTATAAAAGAGAAATTTATTGATAAGATAACACACACACACAAATAAAGAAAATAAATTTTCTTTAATCAGGTCACTTCATCAAAAATCACTTCATTCTTGGAGAGGAATTTATTTATAAAATAATTTTATAGAAAAATAAACTCATATATAACATCTTTTATAGATGATGCTGCATATAGAAAGTCTTCTACGAGAATTTGATCTGGTGTGTTGTGCTATGACATGTTTTCATTTATAAATGTAAAATAAAGTAAATTCATAAATTATATTTACTCTTACTTTATAAAAAAAACAAACTTTATTTTAACTAATTATAAATGTAAAGGGCATGGGAAAGTATTGGAAATCATTCATTGATAATGGAAATAAATGGTATCTCCATTAATGATCTCCCTAACCCGTTGAATATCATCTTCTCTCATAACTGTAATGTTTTAGTAAATATATTTTTCAGTAAATGTACTAATATTAGGAACCTATCAATCAATTATAAACACACCTCTTATTGAAAATCCATCACAACTTTTGAGTTTGGATCAAATAAAGAACTGAAAAATTATACCTATTTTGATTTCAATGAAAATTTAAATATTTTGTTCCTTATTAAATTATATCTATATAACATATTGATAATGTTAACCAATATAAACTGGAAAATTTAAACTTTAGTTCTCTAAATTAGATTAACCCATTAACATTAAAACAATATGTTTATTAACCCATGAGAATATATAACTTCAATGATTTCTTGTAGTTATCATAATAATAACAAGTATCAATAGATGGAAAACTAATGTCACAATTTTATATTTCTAAATTCACATAAACATCTCAAATATAAAACCAAAATAAATATGCGCCTATAGTTTTGTAAAATAATTTCATTATAAATAGATTTAGGAGTTATTTATATTCAATAGTCAATGTAATTTTACTCGATTCTTTCTAGTTATAGACCTATGTATTTCACATAAATATATGGAATGAAGTGGTGTGAAAACATATCACAAATATATTTTGATCATAATTAAAATCAATATATACATAAGTTTACTGAATTTGATAGTAATTTATATGAGGAAAGTATCACTTCATCTCATAGATGTGTGCCATGTAATGGTGAACATTATGATTTAATGATCTAATTGAGTATACAAATGAAACACAAAAAAATTACGTTATAAAAAAACTTATTATATTTGTGAAATAACTGATAGAGTGTTAAAAAATACATATCAAAAATCATAAACCCACTTTATATTATTCATATCAAATAACATTCCCTCTAAAATTATTCCAATATAATGTTAAACTTTTTTTCATCTTCATGCGCATGTCATACTATGGAAACAAGATTCAAACAATGAAAATCCACATTGTCTAAAAGGTACTAAGAAAAAATATAATGGTAACATTAAGAAAATAACTTGAAAAAGTGGATGGAGATGCAGTTTGCAGTGGTCTCGTATGAATATGGAATGACATTATAGAGTAGGGGTGGTGTTGTGTAGTTATAGGTGAGTGAGAGAGAGAGAGAGAGATAAGATGTAGGGTTCTTAATAGTTAAGAACAGCACAAAAATGCAAACCGCAAACCCAAAAATTAAAACAATGAGAGAGGAAATGGAGAAAATAGCATATCTGGGATTCTAACCGTGATTCATCCAGGAGAACGTAGAGGAGTAGCGTCTGTAGCATGGGAGTTCTGTAAGAGCTTGAGAATTGCGACTGAATAAGTTGCGGTTAGGGTTCTTATAAATATATCGGGGATACTTTTATCAGCGGTTTCAAAAAATCGCTGATAAAAGGCATCTTTATAAGCATTTTTTGAGCGCTAATAAAATATATCTTTATCAGTGATAATGTTTTAACACTGATAAAGATCTCTTTTATCAATGCTTTTTAAGTGCTGATAAATCTCTATCTTTATTAACACTGATAAGATGTACCTGTATCACCGCTAAAACTTAGGCACTGATAAAAGATTTATAATTATAATTATAAATAAATAAAATTGTAAAAAAATTTCTATAATTATATATTTTTTATTATAATTTTATATTTATTTAAATATATAATTATTTATTTATAATTACATTAATACTTTTTCTAAAAAATATTTTTTATTTATAAATATAAATATATGATTTTATAAATATAATAAATATAAATATATAAATATATTTATATCATTATATATATTTATATATATTTATATAATTATATATATATTTAATAAATATATATAAATATAAATATAGTAAATATATTCATTATTTAAATATATTAATTATAATTTTATATTTAGAAATATATTTATATCATTATTTATATTTATATAATTATATATATATATAATAAATATATATAAATATAAATATATTCATTATTTAATATATATATATATATATATAATAAATATATATAAATATAAATATATTCATTATTTAAATATATTTATTATAATTTTATAATTATTTAAATATATAATTATTTATTTATAAATATATGAATAATAATTTTATAAAAATAATATATATATATATATATATATTTATATATTTATATATTTATATATTTATATATTTATATGTTTATATATTTATATATTTATACATATATATAGCCTCTATGGTGCAACTCAGTGGTAGCTGCCCCTATGGGTCTCAGTGAGGTTTTAAGTTCAAGTCTCACTGAGTACATTCCTAGATTATATGTTTCCTGTTTTTCTTTATAATGTAGCATCTTTTCCCAAATAATATTTATTTATTTATAATAATTATAAATATATAAATTTATAAATATAGTAAATATACATTTATAAATATATTTATTTATAAATATTTATTTAAAAATATATTTTTAACATTAGTAATGAATATATAATCCTAAATACATGCATTTTAATGAGTGAAATTGAATAATTAAAAATGAGTATACTTTAAAAAAATTGAAAAGCTGGAAAAGTTTTATTAATTAAATATAAATTATTAAAAAAATGGATATATACATTAAAGTAAAGATGAATACATATTGAAAATACTAAAACATAGTAAATAAATATATATAAATAAATAATATGAAGTGATTAATAAAATAAAAAATATTAAAAATGAATAAATAATACCTAACTATAATAATATTAAAAATAAATAAATAAAATTAACCGATTAAAAACATAATATATTAAATGTATCCTGTTGTAATGAAATTCTAAAATATACTAAAATTTGAATAAATTACGTAAATATTAGGTGTATGTGTTTCTATATATGATGTTATTAATTGCGTAAATATTTTTGGGTGTGTGTTGTATATAAAAATTCATTAATTAAATATATTTATGTGAAATCAATGTAACACACAACGTTTGATATATGTTAAATTGAAAAATCAAACTACATTAAAAATGAATAAGACATTATTATGTTTTTAATTATTGCATTTTATTCATTTTCGATATATTTATATTTAATATATATTATTTATAACTATTTATAATTAATATATATATTATACTAATTAATTTTTATTAATAATTATTTAATTAATAAAATTTTAAATAATTTTTTAATTTATTCATTTTAAATTTTTTGTTTAATTATTACAATTTATTCATTTTTAATTTTTTTGTTTAATTATTATAGTTTATTCATATTATATATCTATATTTAATATATACTATTTATTAATATTTATAATCTATATATATGTATATTAAATTTATTCATTTTTATCAATAATTATTTAATTAATAAAATGTTTAATATTTTTCTTAATTTACTCATTTTTAATTTTTATTTTCTTAATTATCTCATTTTATTAATTTTACATATCTATATATTTAATATATACTATTTATTAATTTTTATAATTTATATGTGTGTGTGTGTGTGTTCTATTTATTCATTTTTAACAATAATTATTTAATAAATAAATTTGTTAATATTTTTTTGTTTTTTTGTTTAATTATTTCATTTTAATCTGCACATTTAACAGCGCTAAAAGAGTGCTAATAAAGGCTACTCTTTATCAGCGCTAAAAATAAAGCACTAATAAAGTGTACTCTTTATTAGTGCTAAAAATAAAGCACTGATAAAAGGTATTGTTTAGCTACACCAAATAAAAGCACTGATAAAGGTTGCCCTTTATCATCGCTAAAAAAAGCGTTGATAAAGGGTACCCTTTATCAGCTATTTTTTTAGAACTGATAAAGGGTTGTCTTTGTTAGTGCTTCTTTTAGTGCCAATAAAGGTTACCTTTATCAATGCTTTTTGTTAGCACTGATAAATGATAGTGTTGTTAAAAGCCACTTTTGTAGTAGTGGAACCAACTTATGTGTACTTTATTATAACTTATGTTCATAGTTTTAAATATTAATATACTTCTTATTACATCAGGATTCTTCTTTTGTGTAATATAGTATGTGATAATGTCCTAAAAGTAGTTGTCACACTGAAATGTCATTGTAGTTCCCCGCTATGATGAGAACCCATAAGTGCTATGACACTATTCTTAAATATATGTTCTATAGTCATATGGTATCATTTTAGGGACACAAATGATACAAGTTATCAAGAGTGGAGACTCATAGGACTTTGAGGCACCTTCTCATGGTGTACACCATTGGTAATATCCAGTAGGATATTATGAGAATGAGACCCACCAGTAGGAAAACCACATTTATATGTGTCATTTTATATTCTTATCTGTGGATGTGTGTATTAATACTTAGATTTTAAGATTATTATTAATGAGTATTATGAGTCACTTACTTTGATGCGTTGATGAAAATCGTGACTACATATGTTCGTGGTGAGGTAAGATATGTGTGGTTCATTACAAGTAGTATTGCATTAATGAATAATGCAAGAAAGTATTTGTTCATTCTATTCTGTAAAGGAATTTGATATCTCAGGCCCTTTTATGGAAATGATATAGTCTAAATAAATCCATGTCCATGGTGTTCTATAGACAAGTTCAATTTCTAATAAGTCAAAGAAAGAGACATCGAGCACATAGGTTGATGGCACCAGCGTGCAACCTACTTGATTAGAGATATCGTGATAAAGGGATTATATTACATAGTAAGTATATGTATGAGGTATTATGTCGTTATGACATTAAATTTTTTCTCTATGAACATCTTGGCGTGTTTCTTGACTCTAACCTTGGAATTTAGGCTGCTTCACCTAATGCCACTGAGAAAGAGGCCTAGAGGGTTACACACTAAGTGTATCTAGAATCTCAGTTAAATAACAATATTATTATTTAATTAAATAATATTTAATTTAATTTTCAAGTTAAACGTCTGTCGAGATATAATAATAATATTATTATTAATTGACATGGGGTTCCATGGGGATAAAATAAATAATAAAGGGAATTTGTGCAATTATTTATTTCTAACCCTAGCAATATATAAACCCAATTATATTATTTTCTTAGAGATCTAATTCATTTGTTTTGGTCATGCACAATGGATATAGAGAATCCTATCAAGCCCTAGAGAGCCCCTTATCCAAGAACGTTCCCAAGAACGGAGAGTGATCTTCCTCCACCTCCCACTCTCAAGTCAATAGAGATCAAGGAGAACACTTTGAAAGTGGTTTTTGTGGTGATCAAAGGTAAATGATGCAAGTGATAGGATCTATCGTGCTAGCACCCAAATATTCCTATGGAAATGTTTGGGGATTTATATAACATGTGTAGATCACCACTATAGAGAATCTACTCTTGATTCCTACAACACAACAACGATTCAATGTAGATCTGTTGTCAAATCCATCAATGAAGAAATAATTGCAACAAAGTAATTATTTAATTGATTAAATTAATTATAAATAATATGTGATGATCCTCTCTCTTGTTCTTAAATTTTATCCCATTTATGTTTTCTTTGATTCAATTTTGTAGATCGCGACGTTTATCATTGTGTAAATCTTAGTTTGATTATCAATCATGACAAAAATAAAAGTTTGCTAAGACCCATCACACACTTCTATTACACCTAGAACCTACAGATATCTCACCCACTACCATGTATTGTGTGTGTAGTTTCATCCCAGCTGCCAACACCTTGTACTACTCTAGGTTCTACTTTGGATACCTAAGTTTTCCTTGATCTATGACTCCATGTTTTCCGTGAGGTCCTCCAATAAAACCTCTCAATATTCCCCATCTAGCCACATGTATGGCACTCCTTCGGCGACTGGTCGAACTAAGCCTAAACATGTCCCACCTTCCCACACTAGAAACATGTCATATATAATTCACTCTATGGTGGAATCATCCCACCTCTGCTCTAACTGCCCAGTTGAGTTTCCTCACGACCCTACTTCTGGCTACCTGGAGCTCCACTACCTATCTCACCTAACCCAATTGTCAAACTTGATATGGTCTCATCTTTTATGCTTCTCTTAACTATCAATGTCTGATTTACTGCCCCTAAGAATTAGGTCAACTTAAAGATGTTCAGTTTCACCCTAATAGCACCCCGTAAACCATCGTCAAACTATCGTACAATGGTGATATCATATTTCTCCATCATTGGTGAAAAAACGAAATTGGTTCGTGAACCTCCTATAATAATCCATAACTGAGGTATCTCTCTATTTTAAATGCATGAACTCATAGGCTCAATTCACCCTCAGTGACTCAAGGAAAAAGTGCACAAAAAACATGGCATCAAATTCCATATATGCCCACCCCCTCATGCATGACCGCTTATACTTGTATGTGCCAATGGTATTTTGATGGTATTTTAAGAATATGTGTGGCCAACTTCACCCTCCACCATAAGGGTGTCTCAATCTGATCAATTATCATCTTCATAGACTCTATCCAATACTCCATCTTTTGTGGTCCACCCTCCCCCTGAAACAAATATGGATGTTGTGACTAGAACTCTCGTGTCATATAGTCCATTAACGGCTTGATTCCCTGGTCTTCCCAATCAATGCTCTGAATAACTTATACCAAGCTCACCTTGAGGTTTTCATTCAACCATTGTCACCTCTTTTATCTGTTGTGGTTTTCCTTCCTTCCTTGATGCCTCTACTTGCAGCTCATGCCCCCTGCACTCAGGGGACTCATCCTATGGATGCCCTAGTGGAAGAACATCTCCTCCCTCTTGATACTCCAACAAATTTTTTCTATGCAACATCAAATACCATAATCAACATAAATATAATAGTACCAATATCATAAATAGGGAAATTTGTAATAGGTGGTGCAACTCACTATCCCTTACACCTCCCCACCAAACCCATGTAATGTATCATCTGTCCTTATGGTCCCTACCAACCCAAATCAGGGTCAAGTACCACACACTCCACACACAAGTAGGATCACATACCCATTCAAATCAAGAATCACATACTTGATATGGTTGATAAAAATTCCACCAAAAATTATAATGGAAAACATTTTATAGCTTGTTGGTGACACTTAAAACAACCAAACTCCCTTTCCTTTCTAGAACCATTACCCATTTGAGATTAGTTGAGTATAATCTCACCAATATACTATATAATAAATAAATGTTTAGCATGTTTTTGACACTTCAAATAGATAAACCTTTCTTTTTTATTTCCAATCTCCAAACAACAATCACAAGTAGCACACATATGTCATGTAAACCTTACATTCTAAATCTAATGCATGAGCACCACCTCTTGACTTTTGAGGCCAAGTGTACAAAAAAAATCAATAACATCAAAAACCTAATTAATCAAATCAAATAACTCAATTGTAACCAAAAAAATAGAATAATAAACCCAATTTTGTAACATCCTGTTACTGTTTTCAAGTATTCCTAAACCCCTCTTTTTACTATGCTTTGGTTGGGTTTCTTTTGGGGTTATTTCAGGTTAAATTTTTGATGTTTTGAAAATTTCTGAGCTAATGAACAATTGTAAAATGTTTTTCCAAAACCTTGTTCCCTCTCAGGGAAAACCATGAAAACCTAGATAGTGTGGTTTTTCATGGATTGTGTATGGTTTGAAAAACCATGAATCCCATTTAAAATAGATGCACAACCAGGGTACACAGTTTGATCTAACCGTGTGACTCTACCTAGGAAACTGTGCATGAATTTTAATTAATCTGAAGATCTAATTGTAAAATTTTGAAACCTCCCATTTAGCTTCCCAAAAGGCCTAGCAGGACCCCGTATGGTTTCTTCTTCTTTAGAAGCATCCAAGAAGAAATTTTGGCCTCCCTACACCCTCTCAAAAGAGGATCGAAGCTTGGTGAACAATGTTCAATCTCCACCTGGTAGGTTTACTCTTCTCATTCTCCATATCCCTCTCTTTCCTATTTTCTCCCTAGGTTTTTGTATATCTATGTATGATGTTGGAGGATCTAATACTTCTTTTATATATTAAACCTAGGTTTGTTTCTCGGATCCCATTCTTGACGTTCTTCGTTGGGAAATCCCATTTAAGATTCGGTGTTTTGAGATTCATTGATCTCGGGGTAGGTGGTTTCATTGTAATGCCTAATTTTTATTAACCCTAAATTTCTTGATTATTGATTTAAATTCATTTACTATTATAAATGAAATTTCTTTCAATTTATTGATTAAAAACCGATTTCAATTGAATTGGGGTGTTTGGAAATTGAATTTTGGCATGAAATTGGGAAAACCCCCAATTTCATTAAATTGGGGTGTGATTGTGAAATAGATGGAAAATTGTGGGGATTTAAATTGATGAATTTAATTTATGAAATTGAGGAGAATTGTTTTAATTAAATTGTTAAATTTAATTGTGGGAATATAATTGTGAAACTGAATTGTGTATTTATTTCAAATTCTTATTTGGGAAAAATGGATTAAAATGGTTTTGGTAGAAACATTTTGGTTTTATCTTTGAAAAAGATATATTTTTTTTATTAAAAATCCATTTTAATTTTTAAATAGAAAATTTTCATTATTGAAATGGGTTAATGGGATTTAATTTTATTTTAAGGTTGTTTAATATAAATTTCTCATCATTGATTTGTTCTAGATCACATGCAAGGCTAGGTAGGTAATGCATTATTTAGGACAAACATGCTAGGATGAGTATTTCCTAGCATCGGATTGATGTTTTACAACACTAAAAAAAATACATTTTAGCACATATTATTCCTCAGTAGGACATAGACGACTCCCCTCTTTCTATTTATTAGGGACGTGTGTACATATTATGGTTATTATCACATGAGTCTGTGAGGATCCCATAACCTAGAACTCTCATATCTCTTATAAGATGACCATGTTTCTCGCTTTTTTATATATGAGATATAAATGTATGTCAATGTTTGTAAACTATTTTACATGCCTTATGATTTATATAAACTTCTTTACATAAAAGTGTTTATTTAATCCATTTGTTTAAATTATTTACATCATTTGAAAAGCATTTCCATAATTTGAAAAGTATTTCCATCATTTGAAAAGTATATCCATCATTTGAAATGTAAAGAATGATTTGCTTAAATATTCTCTTGAAATGAAAAACCTATTTATTTGAAAAAAAATGAAAGATCTTATTTGGTTAATAAAATATCAACATATTATTGTGGAATCATTAGTGATAACCTTCTGGGATTTTAGTTCACACCCTACTTATGTCTTTGGGTGTTTGTAGATTATCTCCTTTCAGGTTTGAGTAGGGGTAAGGCACAACTTGGAGGTGGTTTTAGTTGTTGATCTGTGGACTTGGGGAGTTGATTTCTTTGGGACATGGGTTGTTCTTTTAGTTTTATGGTACTTGGTTGTAGTACTTTGGGTTGTTTATACATGTTTTAATTCTGATACACTTCTCCATATAGAGTTTCTTTTGTATGCATATTGTCTTGTTATCTTTCTTATGCAATGATTGTGGTCAAAATCATTCCCACTTTAATTTTGTATGATTCCAGGTGCTAGTATCCAACCCATGGGGATCGGGAACTCCCTTTGGTCCATGTCAGTGTTGGCTCGGTTATCGGGTTACTAGGGTACCTGGGATGGTTCATGACAAAGTGATATCAAAGGAGGTTGAGATTCTTGTCTTGAAGTCAGTATGCATTGTGTAATCTTATCGGGACTTAGGAGGTAGTTGCGATTGAGTGTCTGACCAACTCTCACTACAACGAACCTTAAGTCACCAGGGGTGGTCAAGTAAAGATTTCTTGAGAATTATTCTAGTATTTTTCTTGATTTTGATTTGGATATTTTGAAATACAAATCTTTCTTGTCTATATGTTGCGATTAATTTTCCTTTTTTCTCTGTTTGAGTGTTAATATGATGTATTCATTGTTGTCTACTAATGTTTTGTAGCATCATGCCTCCGATAAGATGTGATAATCAGATCCAGGAGGAAGATATTGTTGAACCTCATTGAGAAAATCCTCTTGTGGACCCACATTTGGTTGAGGTGGTCATGCATAATGTCCAATATTTGGGATATGCACCACTACCAGTTCTCATTCAGGCTCTAGCTATGGGACCTCAGAGGGATGATCTCTAGAATTTTTCTCATGAGTTCATTCACCAGAAGCCAGTAGTGTTCAAGGGCTCAAATGATCCCTAAGAGTCTGAGGAATGGTTGAACTAGATGGAGCATTTGTTTGGGTTCTTAGAGACACCTAACGAAATTAAGGTGAAGTGTGCCACCTTTTTGCATGACGAACCAAGCAGGAGATGGTGGGACACAATGATAACGACAAAGAAGCATGAGGGATTATAGTGGAAATACTTAAAGGTTATTTTCATCGGCCAATTCTATCCAAATTCGATGCTGTTGTCCAAGGCTATAGAGTTTTTCAAACTTGAGTAGGCTAACATGACCATAACAGAGTACTCAAACCATTTTTCTAAGCTTGTGCAATTTTCACTCGAGATAGTATCGAATAAGAAGATTAAGGCTCAAAGGTTTGAGTTCATAGTTAAATATGATATTCGCTCTCAGGTTTTCTTGTTGAAGCTTCCCTCTTATGCTGATGTGCTGGATAGAGCACTGATGGTCGAAATGTACCTGACTGGCAAGTCAGGGTTTTTAGGAGTTTATTTTTCTCCCAGTGGCAGTGTGGGTTACTTTAAAGGAAAGTGTAAGTGTGATGATTCTCATGGTGGTTCTCGAAAGCAGGTTCATTCTAGACCTCATGTAGTTCCTGGAAGAGGCCCTTTGTTTTGTTACCAGTGTGGAAAGTTAGGGCATTCAAAGAGGGTTTTCACTAAGGCACCCAAGATATGTGGATCTTGCGGATGCTCGGGTCACCTACAGATGTTATTCTATATCTATTTTACTCCTCTTAGTGGAAAAGGATCATCACCTTCTTTTAAAGTTATGGGGAAATCATATGCTTCAAGTAAAAAGGGGTTCCATCCATAGGCATTTGTAATGACGATTATTCATGCAGTGGAAGAGTCTCTAGAGGAAGTGGATATGGGTCCAGTGATTGTGAAAGGTACCATCACTATATCTTCATCATTAGTGACTGTTTTATTTGATATTAGTGCATCTCATTTTTTTATTTCAACCTGCATTATTAATCTGCTAAAGCTTTCTACAAAGCCTATATCTTATGTAATGGATATTACCACTCCCCTTGGTATGAAGAGAGAATAGGGTCTTTGTAGTCCCGCTTATGTTTTCTCTCTATCATATGTTGATATTTCTTGGAGTTTTCTAGTTCTCTAAATAAAACCTCTTGATTTCATTTTTGAGATGAATTGGCTCATCGAAAAAAAAAATTGGATTGATTGTTATCTTCGACGGGTCTCCTTCACTACACCTGATGGTGTGTTCCATGTCTTCCAAGGAGAATGGGACCCAAGGTCAAGTAGAGATGAACCTTCTTATCCAGATTTGGGGAAAGTGATATATGTGTTTTCTTTTGATCTGAAGTGGGAATCTTTGAGTGGTGGTCTCCCTCCAGTTGTCATTGAGTTTACTAATGTATTTCCTTATGACTTCTCTTGTTTTTCGCTGGTAGGAGAGGTGGAGTTTTCTATCGACTTAGTGTCTGGTACTCAAGAAGTGTTTATTCTATCTTACCACATGGAACCAGATAAAATGAATGAGTAGAAGACTCAATTAGATGATCTTCTAGAGAAAGGATTTATACGCTCGAGTGTGTCACTTTGGGTGGCACCGGTTCTCTTTACTAAGAAATTCAATGGTTCCCTTCACTTTTGTGTTTATTAACAAAAACTAAATAGAGTTACGGTAAAGAAAAAGTATATGTTTTCAAGGATTGATGATCTATTTGATCAGTTTAAGGGGTTTAAGTGGTTCTTAAAGATCGATCTTTGGTCTAGTCTCCATTAATTAAGAATAAAGGAATATAACATTCTGAAAACTGCCTTTCCGAGCAGGTATGACCATTATGAGTACCTTGTTATGACCTTTGGTCTAACCAATTATCTTGTAGTCTTTATAGATTTGATAAATAGGATTTTCCATGAGTATCTTCATACCTTCATGTTAGTCTTTGTGGATGACATCCCCATTTACTCTAAGTCCAAGGAGGATCATATGCATCATCTGAGAGCAGTTCTGGAATTATTGAGAAATCACCAAATTTATGTCAAGGTTTTGAAATGTAATTTCTAGATTCAGGAATTGAAGTTCATGGGACACATGGTATCAGAACATGATATTTTAGTTGATATTGATAAGGTGAAGGTTGTTATGACACGGGATCAACCACGAAATGTTTTTGAGATTCAGAGTTTCTTGGGTTTAGCTGGGTATTATCACTGGTTCATTAAGGATTTATCAAAGTTGGATTCTTTGATGACTTCTCTAAATCATATGGGAGTAAAGTTTTCTTGTGAAGAAAAATGTCAAAATTATTTTGTTGAGCTGAAACGTATTTTGAAAGCTTCTCTGTTATTGACTCTTCCAAAGGCTAGTCAGGGCTATGTGGTCTTTTATGATGCATTGGGTTTGGGTTTGGGTTGCATTCTTATATAGGGTGATCATGTAATTGCTTGTGGATCTCATCATCTTAGGCCACAAGAAAATAATTATCCAACCCATGACCTTGAAATTGTAGTTGTGATGCATACACTTAAGAGTTGGCGACATTACATTTATGGAGAAAGGTTCACCATGTATTCAAACCACAAAATCTTGAGTTATATCTTCTCTAAAAAATATTTGAATCTCCACTAGAGGAATTGATTAGAATACCTGTAGTATTTAAACTTCGACATCACCTATACCTCGGGGAAAGATAATGTCAACACCGATGATTTGAGAAGGAAACTTCCAACCCAAGACTTGAATGAATCTTCAGAAGAGTGGAACTTGGTGTCTATCTTTGCACAATTTTATATTTGAGTCTGGGAATCAAGGGTCGAGATTTCCTTGGCCAATGTTCAATTTTCACCTGCTCTTCTCAAGATGATTCTCTAGGAACAACAACTTGATGATGATTTCTATATAATTATAGACTCTCTTTATGGTGGGGAGATCTTGAATGATTTATCATTATCCAATGAGGGAATTCTATGCTATCAGAATCGCTTTGTTGTGTTGTTAGCGGTAAGGAAAGTTGTTATGGTGGATTTCCATAACTCCTGTAGGTAGTGCACCCAGGAACCATGAATATGTTTTATGACATGCGATGATGATTCTAGTGTCCAGGTATGATATGGGGCATTTCTAAATTTGTATCTCATTATTATACATGCCAATAGGTCAAGGTCGAGCACCAGAAACCTTCAATTTTGCTTCATCCTTTTCCAGTCCCTACTTGGAAGTGGGATGAGATCTCTATGGAATTTGTGGTTGGGTTTCCACATACCCAGAGAAAGAAGAATGTGATATGCGTTGTGATCGATCGACTGCCTAAATCAGGTCACTTTATACCCATTCATGATACAACCAAAGTTGGGGAGTTGGGAAGTCTTTATGTGAAATATATTTTTTTCATGAAATTCCTTCTGCTATAGTCCCAGATAGGGATGCTTGATTCACTTCTCATTTTTAGAGAGGCCTTCTGTAGGCACTGGGATCTCAGGTCCGTTTGAGTACGGCATACCATCCATAATTGTATGGCCAAACCGAAAGAGAAATACAGAGGATATGTTTCACTCTTGTTCTCTTGACTTTGGTGGGGCTTGGGATGATCACTTAGGGCTGATTGAGTTTTCTTATAATAATAGTAATCAATTCATGATCAGAATGGATCCTTTTGAGGCCTTGTATGGCCGACCTTTTAGATCTATGTTGTGTTGGTTAAATATTGATGAAAGTTCCTTGGTTGAACCAATATTAGTTCAAGAGAAGACAACAAAGATTTAGTTGATTCATTAGAGGATGTTGATGGCACATAGCTGGTACAAGTCTTATGATGATCGATGTTGCAAACCTTTGAAATTCTCAGTTGGTGATCAGGTGTTCTTGAAAGTTTCACCTCAGTTGGGTCATTGATGGCTTGGGAGGAAAGATAAGTTTTCTCCTCACTTTATGGGAGCTTTTGAGGTTGTTGAGAATGTGGGTAAAGTTTCTTATCATTTAGCACTTCCACCACAACTGATGTCGATACATAATATGTTCTATGTATCTCAGCTATGAATTTATCTATCTAATCCATCTCATGTTCTGATATGGAGTGATCTTGAGGTCGAACTTAATTTATCCATGACTGAACGAACAATCAGGAAGTTTACTATGAAACCAAGACACTTCATAGGAGTATGATACCTTTGGTTCACGTGCTATGACAACATGATTCAGATAATCATGAGATGTGGGATAGGGAGGCACTGATAAGAGTAGTGACCTTAACCTTTTGGCATGGAATCTTCTTCGTAGGATTTATGGGGACAGAAAGTTTCTATGGTGGCTTGTTACTATTTTCAGGTATTTCTAAACCCCTCTTTTTACCATGCTTTGGTTGGGTTTCGTTTGGGGTAGTTCCAGGTGAAATTGTAAATGTTAATTTCTGGGCTAGTGCACGAGTGATGCATGGTTTGCCCAAATCGTGCGCCCTCTCAGGGAAAAACGTGTAAAACCAGACAATGGGGTTTTTTATAGCTTAGATATGGTTTGAAAAATCATACGCCCACTTAGGAGAAACCACGCAGCCCATTTAAAATAAGTGCACGTCCAGGGCCCACAGTTTGGTTTAATCATGCAGATCTACCCAAGAAATCATCTGTGGCTTTTAATTAATCTGAAAATCTAATTTTAAATCCCGAAACCACCCATTTAGGTGCCCGATAGACCTAGAATGACCCCCTATAGTTTCTTCTTCCTTAGGAGCATCCAAGAAGAGATTTTGGCCCTCTATACCCTCCTAGAAGCGGATCGAAGCATGGAGAACAACATTCGATCTCCACTCGGCGGATTTCCTCTTCCCGTTCTCCATCTCCTGCTCACTCCTCTTTTCCGCCAAGGGTTTTGTAGATCTCTGTGTGATGTTGGAGGATCTAATACCTGCTGTTTGGAATCTGAAACCTATGTTTGTTTCTCAAATCATGTTCTTTATGTTCTTTATTGGCGAATCCTATTTAGGGTTCAGTGTTTTGAGATCCATTGATCCTGAGGTAGGTGGTTCCATTGTGATGTCCAATTTTTATTAACCCTAAATTGCTTGACTGTTGATTTAAATTCATTTACTGTTATAAATAAAATTTATTTCAATTGATTGATTAAAAACCCAATACCATTGAATCAAGGTGTTTTGAAATTGAATTTTGGCATGAAATTGGGAAAACCCCCAATTCCATTTAATTGGGGTGTGATTGTGAAATTGATGGAAAATTGTAGGGATTTAAATTGTGAAATTGATGGAAATTTTTTCAATTAAATTGTTGAATTTAATTGTGGGAATTGAAGTGTGAAATTGAATTCTAAATTGATTTCAAATTCTTATTCGAAAAACAGCTTAAAATGGTTTTGGTAGAAACCTTTGGGTTTTATCTTAGAAAATGCATGTTTTTTTATTAAAAATCCATTTTGGTTTTTAAATGAAAAAAATTGAAATTTTTTGAAATGGGAGAATGAGATTTAATTATATTTTAAGGTTGCTTAAAATAAATTGTCTATCATTGATTTGTTCTAGAGCACATGCAATTCTAGGTAGTTTGTGAGTTATTTGAGACAAACACGCTAGGATGGGAATGTCCTAGCACCGGATTGATGTTTTATAACACTAACAAAACACTTTTTAGCACATCTTATTCCTCAGTAGGACATAGATGAGTCCTCTCTTGTCAGTGTTGAGGGACGTGTGTAAACATTGCAGTTTTTATCACATGAGTGTGTGAGGATCCCATAACCTGAAACTATTGCATCTCTTTCCAGATGACCATGTTGCTCACTTGTTTATATATGAGATATAAATGTATGTCAATGTTTGTAAATTGTTTTACATGTCTTCTAATTTATATAAATTGTTTTATATAAAAGTGTTTATTTAAGCCATTTGTTTAAAGTATTTCCATCATTTGAAAAGTATTTTCATCATTTTGAAAAATATTTCCATCATTTGAAATGTATCTCCATCATTTGAAATTTAAAGCATCATTCATTTAAATATGCTCTTGAAATTCCAAACCTGTTTATCTGAAAAATTAAAAACTTTTATTTGGTTAATAAAATGTTGGCATCTTATTATGAAATCCTTGGAGAGACCCTACTGGGATTTTAGCCCATACCCTACTTGTGCCTTCGAGTGTTTGTAGATTATCTCCTTCCAAGTTTGAGCAGGGGTAAGACACCACTTGGATGTGGTTCTAACTATTGATTCGTGGACTTGGGGAGTTGCGTCCTTTGGGACTTGGGATGTTCTTTCAGTTTTCTAGTACTTGGTTGTAGTACTTTGAGTTGTTTATACCTGTTTGACTTCTGGTACACTTCTCCCTGTGAAGTTTCTTTTATATGCATATTGTCTTGTTATCTCGCTCTTCGCAATGCTTGTGGCAAAAATCGTTTACACTTTCATTTTGTATGATGTCAGGTGCTAATAGTCAACCTGTGGGGATCGGGAATGCCCTTTGAGCAATGTTAGTGTCGGCTCGGTTATCGGGTTATGACGGTACCCGGGCTAGTTTGTGACAAGTTTCCTAGTAACACTGACTTCTACTCATGCAGGTGCTGACCAAACACACAACACAACATCCATCTCATGTTCTGACACAATCCTATACTGTAACCTACCACAACCTAAATAAAAAACCACTTATAATCACCCAGTTTTAATACCAATCAGAAACAACTGGACATTGTTGCCAATTTTGGAATCAATGTAATAAGTTGTTGTGGGACAAAAACACATTGCAACTCTAAAATAACAGATGGTAAAATCTTTCTCATTCTATTAGCTAAAACCTTTGAAAATATTTTATAAACGAAATTGCATACACTAATTGGTCTAAAATCCTTAACCAAGCTTAGATTGATGACCTTTGGAATCAATGTAATAAAAGTCTCATTAAAAGACTCAAGAGGAGTGATACATTTTCAGAAATTATTCACGAGGTTTATAACATCACAACACCAACCAATTTTTTTAAAAGAATATTGCATGAAGCCCATCAAAGCATGGTGCCTTGTTGGATGCATCATCTTCAAGGACTCAACCACTGCACAACTCTTAATGTCAACTGTCAACAGAGCATTCATATCATCCATGACTGTTAAAATCAAACATTCAGTGATATCTTCACAAATGTAGTTATGTTTAGAAGAACACGCCCATTGATAGAAATCTGTAATTAACTTCATTACTCCTTCAGATGTATCAACCCACAATCCATTTTCAACTTCAAAATACAATTCTTCATTCATCTGATAGTGGCTTTATAGTGAATGAAAGAAATACTTTGATATCCTTTTTGAATATAAGTTGTTTGTGATCTCAAATGCAAATACTGCTCTTTTTAGAGGTCAGTCTGATTTTATAAGTATCAAATTCTATCTACAATATCATCATTCAAATGTACTCCATATAAAACATGAAGCTCATCTTCAATATCTTTAATATCCTTAAAATCATATAAAGTTTTATTATTATTCTTAATATTATTACTATTATATATTATTATTAATATATGTTATTAGATATTATATATATATATATATATATATATATATATATATATATATATATTATAATGTTTTTTTATGGTTTTGTTGTTCCACACACACATATATTAACATTTTTATATAAATTATTCTATATAAATATATGTAATTATTAATATTATTACTTTTTATATAAATAATAATGTTTTTATACATTGTTTTGTTATTATTGTTATATATATAAGAGACGTTATATGGGGGCATGATTGTCCAAAAAAATTGATGTCTTCATGGGTGACTCCCATGAAGATGATGATAATCCATGAAAATGGTAATATTTTCCCCCCAATTAAACTCATGGAGGTTGAAGGTTTGAATATCACTAGTTGCTGCAAGATCATAATTACACCGGGTATTGATCTAAGTGTGTGCACTTGTTGCCCAAAGAGTGGGCCTGGTTGTATGATGGGATGAGTTTGTAGTGGTTTTATGGGGAGTTTCTTGTTCACAAAAGAGAGAGAGAGAATGGTAACATTTAATTGTTTTGGAGGGATCAAAACTGAAGTTTTAGTTAAGAACCTTATTTAATGTTCATATAACTGCTGGGGTCTTAACCAGAATAAACTTCCAGTTTTGAGCTACCATCATTCTCCAATTGTTTGGTGGTCATTCTAAATGTCCTGTTAATCAAATCATTCTAATGGCCAACCAAGAATTTGAAGAGTACTCCCACTAAAACAACTCGCAGTGCATTTCCGGTGGTGGCGTCCAGCGAGCTCTGTCAAATTTGATGAACAGTGAAATTGTGATGGTCGTTGGCCGCACCAGTTGCATTAATGCAACTTTCAAAAGCACGGCAGAAAAAATCTGCCCCAGCGGAGAAGAAGGTATATAACGGTATGGGGGGTGGCCGTAGCATGCAAGCCTGTCAAAATCTGATAGCGATTTTATGAATTCAGGTTCAAATCAACCCTTAAATTCTTCCCTTCTCTGTCTATTTGCACTCTTGCAGCTTACCCGGACCGGGTGATCTGCGGGTTCTCATGTGCATGAAATCGATGATGAAGTTTTTCATTCAACCCACCATTGGGGCGCCGCCTCCTGCCGTCGGGGTTGGGTAGGTCGTTCCCAGTCTCACGTTGCGGCGCGGCTCCAAATCTGTTTTCACCTTTGCATCCGCTTACCTAATATTTTAGTATCTTTGACTCGTTTATTTACTTTCCCTGTACAGCGTAACCACCCTTCGTGCCCTTCCCTCTCGTCTATGATTGACCCGCAGGGTATTGGAGTACCGGCATCGGAGCCTGCCCAGTGGAAGCTCAATCATCTCATCGGTCGAAATTCTGTCTGGTAGCCCTCGCTGGCTTGGAATTCCGAGGTGACCGTGTTTGTCTCTCCTCTCTTCGTTATTCGGCATTTCGTCGTGGTTTGGAGGAGATGAAGTCGTCCTTGGGGTTGCTTCGGAAATTCGCGCTTCACAAGGGCGACGTGAAGGAGAAAAAAAGGTGTCCAACTTCTGCGATCCTGGACGAGCTTGCCGACGCCGCTCAGGTGCTTACCCGTGTTTTTGGTTGTTGTTGTCGTCTTATTGTGTTTTCCGCTTCGATTAATTCGAGTCTTTGAACGAGCACAGCCTATATTTGTGTTTGCGCTAGTTTTTAGGACCTAAAACCTAAACGTCTGATACTATTTGCATCGGAGACCTTCCGATGCTAAAAATATCAAAATGAATACATAATTGACCCGCCCAGAGAGCCGAAATTCCATGCTAAACACGATCATATTTGGCCTCTAACTTTTGTGGCCTGGAAGAAAGTTACATGATGCCCATTGAAGCTTTTTGCGTGGTGAAGAATGGGGGTTTTCATCCATTTAGCTCTTTTCTCCAGCTTAAAACTGTTATAAATGGTATCCTTGAAAAACCATGAGACAGGTCTGCATTGTATGGTAGCGGTTACAATTTCTTTATGATATAAAGGTACAAAAATTATGCTTCTTAAAAATTCTTCTCGCTGTCTTGCTTGACTCCTTTTTCTATGGCGTTGATCGCAAAATCTCTATTTCATATTGCCATCTCACATTTTTTTCTTCATCAGGACATGCAGAATATGAGAGACTGCTACGATAGCTTACTCGCTGCAGCTGCCGAGGCAGCCAACAGTGCACATGGTATGCATTTTGCATTATTTTATATGGTAGGCATGATCTGATTGTCTAGTATTGGGATTTCGGGGCACTCTATTCATTTCATATGCATGGCTCATTTTGTCAAAACGAAGAGGAAACTGGTTCATCAGTCCTTAACAGCGGAGAAATCTCTTTCGGCAGGTTTTGCATTGTAAAGTTGCATGTCTATTAACCATCAGGGGGATGAAAAAAGAATGCTTGATGACCTTACATATCCGCTCTCTCATCATACCCTTTTACACAGCCATTAACTGAGTGAAAAGCCATGAGACTAAAACACACGTTTCTGTTTCCTGTATTATTGGAAATGATCTCAAATTTGTCCATGTCTAAAAGCCATTAAACTAATGATGGAATTGCAGACTTACCAATCCATTGCAGTCCATTCTCATTAATTCTAGACTGAACCTTACATCTCACTGTTGGATCTTTTATATTTCAATTTCACTGTTGGATCTTTTATATTTCAATGAGGATGGAGTGGCCACTACACAGTTGCATGGAATGATAACCTCCACAGTGTGTTAATTATCCACGACTCTGCTGCGGTTCTTGTGTGTGTGATACTCTGCCTTTTTACTGAATGAAATGAAGTTAATTTTGTCTGTGCTTTCAGAATTTTCAGAGTCGCTGAAGGAAATGGGTGCTTGTCTAATTGAGAAAAGCTCAGTTCATGTTGATGATAAAAACGGTGAGTCAATATTGAACAACTGTGACTATTTTTTTTTTGTTCATGGCGTAAGTGTACTCTTAGTATGTAGAATTATGTAGTTTTGAATTTCAGTATTTTTCTGAAGTTCTGTTTCTTCTTCTTTTTCTTTCTATTTCCTGTTTTGGGTAGTGGGGATGATTCCTTTATTTTGCAGCATTTTACTGTTTGTTCTGCATTAGTTTGTTCATGGATCATGCCATATTTACTTTGCAAATAACACGCAGATGGAATTTTGTTGATGCTGGGAAAAGTTCAATTTGAACTTCAGAAACTTGTTGACAGTTATGTGAGTGATTATTACAAAATTTTGTGTTCGTGTTCACTTATTGATTTCTTTTTATACATTGCTTGAATATCACAGGAATAAGTTTTTTTTTTTTGTATTACAGCGTTCTCATATATTTTTAACAATCACGACTCCGTCCGAGTCTCTTCTAAATGAACTTCAGACATTGCAGGTTTCACTTCTTGATCCCTTAATATTTATGATACAATAGAAAGTTAACAGAACTTCACTGTGGTAGTGGTGGTGGTGAACTTTTCTCCCTTTTCCAGGAAAAGGTTGGAGGGGGCATCTGTGCCCTGATTAAGGCCATTACATATATATCTCAATACATGAATTTTACAACTCTAGTTTATTTTCAATATTATTTTCTCTTTCATTTTTTTTTTGAATTTCTTTGTGTAAATCTGTAATTGGGAGGAGTCTATAAAAGTTTTCCTTACCACCTGGGAGGCCATTGGTCTTCCCTGAATACCTTTGGAATGCACTGCTATTAATGTTAACTGGTGTGCTTAATGTCTTTTATGCTATTGCAGGAGATGAAGCGACAATGTGATGAAAAAAGGTTCGAGAACTTGGAACTGTTTTTCTTTGGTTGAAATGAGCTTTTTTTTTACAAAGAAATAATCTGTGGGGCAATTGTTTTCAGGAATGCATATGAGTACATGATGGCACAGAATAGGGAGAAAGGAGGGTCAAAATATGGGAAGAGGGAAACTTTTACCACACAACAATTGCAAGCAGCACACAATGAGTATGATGAGGAGGCAACCCTGTGCGCCTTTCGGCTGAAATCTTTAAAGCAAGGGCAGCCATTAAGTCTTCTAACACAGGCTGTGCGCCATCATGCGGCCCAGGTTTCCTTCATTTATGTTTTTTGCGAAGCTTCAATTCATGATGTTGTTAGTTGAATCTTGATTTCCCTTTCTTATGGTTTCTTTCAAGTCAGTTGGATTTCTTTCGGAAGGGACTCAGATCTCTGGAGGCTGTTGAGCCATACATAAGGTTATTCACCGAGCAGCAGCACATCGAATATCAGTTAAACGGACCCGAAGATGATGATTTAGGGGACGGTGAGTGCCGTGATGATGGTGATCTCAACACTGATGATGATCAGCTCCAGGTTTCGAGCCCGCAACCTAAGCTTGGCAGCTATTCCGCACCAATACTCGCAGAGAAAAAGTTCGACCAGCCATTATCTAGAAGGAAGTTTCATGCATATGCACTGCCCACGCCAGTTGGTGCGAAGAGACGAACCCCTGCTAGGACTTGTACTTCGACACCGCTGACAATGCTGTTGAGCCCTTCCGGACATGCCTCTAATTTGTGGCACTCTACCCCTCTGGAACGGAGTGGGCACAAGAAAGATGTCAGGGATGATGATTTTTCAGGGTCTTTGATCTTCAGGGGGCAGTATTCAAGAAAAGATGGAAGCATGAAGAACAGCTTCAGCCAACAGCCACTGCCTCCATACGGTTCTCGAAAGCCCAAGGGGCATGCATTTTCGGTTCCACTGACCAACAATGGCAAGCCCATTCTGTCTTCCAGTGGTCCCATGGCTGCTGCTGAATCACATCGAGTTGTTTCTGGGTTTCATGTGACATCTCCTTGTGATGCCTTGCTGCCTCCCCTGTCTCCGTCACGAATCAGTGAGCTTCACGTACTTCCGAGGCCGCCACCTGCTGCCAAAGAGTCTTCCATTCTGGGCGGTCTTGGGGCTCCTGCGCGAAATAGGGTGCCTCCTGCCTTGTTTGCTGTGGCTTCTCCGCTCCCCACTCCTGTCCAGCCACCCGGTGAGTGGGCAACAACAGTAGAGGCAGTGGATGGGCCTTCCAGATCTCCCCAGAGGCTACTCTCCCCAAAGGTTGTATCCCTTGAAAGCTTGAGGCCATCAATTCCTGCAGTAGTTATCTCATTCTAGTGAGATGGGAAATGGGTGGGATTTGAGGTTGGTTACGGTTTCATCTTAGCCTCACATGCCTCCTTTTCAGTGTCTGGTGTTTAATACCACATGTCTGCCGAAGCGCCATGATCCATGGGTTTTCTAAGGTTGTAGTGCAGTTCATTTATGTGGCCAGTTTACTTCAGTGATCTTTCTGCTAGATCTCAAATGGCTAAGCCACCTTACTAGTTTTGTGGCTCTGTCATGTGATTATAATCCGTTCTAATTATTTTTTATCTTTGCTTTAATTTGAGCATGTTCATATTTTAGAACAATTGATTCCTAAAGGTGGTGCCTTGGCAACTGAATCCTTTCTTTATGTCGTAACCTCTTCTATTCCCACCCAATGTTAATCTTTGAAAATATACTTTTTTACTCACCCTTGTTTGGTTTTGTACCCTTAATCTTTCATATATTATCATGCGTCCTAAGACTCGCCATACGTGTCATGGACGGCGTCTCTTGAATCAACTACAACATTCAAGTCGGTGGAAGAGAATGCTTAGTGTGTATGGTTGTGACATGCCTCACCCGCTTTTCTTGTGCATTTGAGCCAATAAAGATGTCTTCAATGTGATGTATGAGGCCTTGCCTTAGTATGATTACACCATGAAAAACTTGTCATTTGTTTGATATGCCTTCCAGGTGGGAGGAATGAGTAGCTGATTTAGAGGAAACAATTCAGGATCATGCCCCCCCTTCCCTTCCCCACATTCCTCTTTCTCACGCCCCATGATTCTTTGAGCCCTCTAAACATTTTGGCACTTGTTATCACCGAACCATCAACCTATGTTGTCTTTCCCTTTCTATATGACACCCCCTTATTCCCTCTATGCAATGTACCTTACGTGTCCCCTCTTCCTTCTCCTTCATGGTTTAATATTGACCCAGAATTTCATCATGCTTCCATGCCCGTAACCTTCCTTCTCCTTAACAAAGTCACCATGACACTTCAGTAAAAATTGGTTCCATGTAAGAACGATCTTCCCCCACCTTTATGATTGTTGAGCATTAATCCAATCATAAAGTTTTTCCTTGACCCCTCAAACACAGGGTGTTATGTGGAGTCCCTTAAATCTATTTTTATGTTTCTCCTTACATGGAACCGCCATAATAAAACTAGCCTTAACTTCTTGTGTGGTTTGCAATGCCTTCTCCAAATCCACTTACCATCCCTAGTTATCTTGATGGAATCACACGTGTTATTATTATAGTTAGAGAGGGTATAAAGCAAATGCAAATTACACACACCCAATGGACCGATATGGATCGAACCCTACTACCCCCACAAGAGCAGATTCACATCACAAATGGCCCTTGTTACAAATTTAGATGACCTTACAAGGCCCAATTTTTTGTGACTTGAAGGAGCCCATTAGATAATCCATTTTTTAATGGCATTAATATATTAATTGTTGATCCACATGTTTTTTCTAGCCCACGCCCTCTTGTGATCATGCGACGTAGCTGCGTCTTCCCTTGCCAGCCGCTTCCGCCCTGCCCAGTGACGCCATTCAGCATCGCCATCCCCCATCTCGTGTTTTCACACGGTTTCACCCATGGCTTGTGCCGCTTTTCCCCCACCAACCGAATCTATGCAGCTTTCCCTACACGAGAGAAACACTCACCTGAAATAGAGAGCCGAATTAATTCCCCAAACTTGAGGTAGCAGGTTTTGAACCCCCAACACATCAGATGCAATGCATCATCTTAGTGACAACTCGTCTACCAGTTGGATTGCAAGAATAACAAGTGTTAGGGCACAAAGAAAATAGTTTAGTTTATCATATTTCCTTATCCAAACTCATTTTAAGTTGAAGCAAATGGGTCCGTAGAAGGATAATCTTGTAGTTGGCATTCACCAGGTTCAATGGTTTCTTACCTAAAGAATGATCACCCTTAATTATGTGTTTTATATGAATCTTATATACCTCAAATGTAGAGGAATTAAACATCAAAACCTTTCCAAGATTGGATGATAGAGAGATCGGGCAATTTAAATGAAATGAAATGAAAACACTTACAATATTCTCTGTTGATTCTTGTTTTTTCAATTTGATGAAGATAAAAGCACTAATCGATAGATTTGTGCATCCTTGGGTGAATCACAAACTATAGAATTATGAATCTTATCGAATGAACTTATTTTTTACCCATGGTTTGCTAGAACCTCCAAAATTGAAGAGAGGAGGGAGGGAGGGAGGGAGAGCTTCATCCAAGAAGGTTCTGTAAAAATGTATGTCAATTGATGAGGAATCAATAACCTTATTATAGAACCATTTAAATGAATTAATTAGGTTCCTAAGGAGTTATAACATTTCTTAAACCATATTGTTGGATCTTGGAGACTAATTATCATAGTTTTAATAAGCACAACTATTTGTCTTTTGTTTATACTATATTTATATGAATTTAGTTGAGTAAATTTTCTATTGAATACATCATATTATTATTATTCACATATCGTTTTCTATGATATAAGAGCATTTAAATATTCTAAACTATGATAAAAGGTGAAATGAGTGTTCAATTTATATCACATAATGTGTTATGGTTGTTGGGCGTTGCAGTATAGCCTTATCAAGCCAAGATACATTTGTTAGGCATACAAGGAAAATATCCTCAGGGAGGGGGTAAATTAGGGTATTAAATTAATTCCCTCTGCTCACTTTGTTCCCTTATGGATCTTGTTATTGGAGTTGGTTCCCTAGAACCAACTACTTTATACTTTCAATTAACAATATATTCAAATGCTTGAATATTAATAGATATCTTATTATATGATGGGTTGTCTTCTGTGTAACATTGATGTGATAATGTTCTTAGAGCATTTGTGACATCGAATGGTCATAACAGTTCCCCGCTATGATGTGAACCTTAAAATGCTATCTATGAAAATATTCTTAAATATATCTTTTATGGATGAATGATATCTATCTGACAGGACAAAGATGATGTACGATCTCAGATGTTAGAGGCTCATATGACATTGATACATCTTCTCATGAAGTTCAAACTTGATAATCTTCAAGAGAGGAGGCTATGAGAATAAACTCGTTGGTAGGAATTCCACATGTTAAACATGTCATTGGATATTCCTATATGCGGACGTATGTATTGGTCCTTAGACTTCAGATTATTATTAATGTACATCATGAATCAGTCACTTTGATGTATTGATGAAAATTGTGATGACATATGCTCACAGTGAGGTTGCATACATTGGATGTATCACAAATGATATGACATTAATGAATAAGTCAAGAAAAGATTTATCACTTCCAAGTTAATGGAAGTAGATAGCTCAGGCTCTTTGATTGGAATGAAACTGTCTTATGAATTCTATAGCCACGATGGTTTTATTGAGGAGTTCATTTTAGAAAAGTCAAAGAATGATATATCAAGCATATAGTTCTATGGGTTTCTTCTCCTCCAATGGCCCGAAGACCTTCATTTTTTATTGATTTTTGATAATCCACCTTTCAAGGGGTGAGGTGGAACCCTTACAAGGTCCGTAGGTGTAAGCATTACATGCCCCGTAGGCCTTAGAGGAATTCATTGCCCATAGGCTTCAAACATTACATACAACCCAGACTAACTACTTGGAACTGCTCCTCCCCAACATCTTCATCGTGAAATCAGCTCTCCACCTTCGCATGATTGTTCGACTAGGCTTTCCCGTATATGCACAGGCTTGTCCCGATGGCAGGTGCCATACCCTCTCATTCTTGCAATTCATTTAGCTTTTTCAATGGTGAAATCTCCTTGCTCATCCTCCTTCTACGAGTTTTCTGCATGTCAAGGAAATAATAATAATAATAATAATAATAATAATAATAATAATAATAATAATAATAATAATAATAATTGATGTTGGGTTTTACTTAGAATTAATAGATCGGTTAAGAGATTTTGTACAATAAATAATTATATAACCTAAGTATATAAATTCATTTATACAATTTCTTAGGTAATTGACTTGTTGTGCATAACATCTCTCTTTAGAGAATTATCTCAAGTCTATAAAGAATTCTCTCTAGAATGTTCTCAAGAATGGAGAGCATTGATCCTCCACCTCCCTTTCAAGTCCCTGAGAGAACTAGATAAATTCTTTCTATATTATAAGGAATTCTAGTAGCAATCAATGGGAACGACACAAGACGATTGGTCTTTGGTGCTAGCTTACAAAGACTAATCCAGAATGTTTCAAGGTCTGTGGAGCACATGTGGACTACCGCTAAAAGGATTCTACCCTTGGATCCTTTATCGTAACGATGACACGATAAGAGTGGTCAACCTATTTGACAATGAAGAAAGAATTACAAGAAAAGGTAATTTTTATTTATATAAATTAATTATAAATTATATGCGAAAAATTCTATCTTGAGGATTCTAGGGTTGTTATTCATTCGGTTTTAAAGAGAAATCTAAGGAAACCGATGAAATCAATTGTTGGGCACAAGCCTAATGTGCTTCCATTATGCCCAAAACTTTTAAATGGCATCTGAGTGGTCACATATTAATTTATAATTATTTAATATATATTGATCAAATTACACATTTGTTTGTTATTTTTTTTTCATTTCTAGTTTATTCGTTCTTAATTTGAAAGTTGAGATAGGATGTTCATTCACTTTTATATGACAAAAAATATAACAATAACAGACGAAGAATGCTCAAAGATCCTTTCTAGAGGTGCTAAAGATTCTGAATGTAAGACATGGTTACACGATGTGTAATAGAAAAAGTGCACATCCTACACCCATGTTCACTGCACTGGGATGAGCTACAAAAATCGTGGCACATCATGTGGGAGAACAATACATGGAGTCATTACACACCCTGTATTAACCGGGCTAGATGGAATGCAGATTAATGGATTACATGGTGTGTAACTGGCGTACATGCTATGTAACTCACATGGTTTCACCCTATGGGAATCACAGAAGTCGTGTGGTCAAAGTATGTGACATATATTAATTACACACCGTGTATTGACTGAAAACCAAGTAACATGGGCCAGATGAGATTACAAGATGTGTTGCTAGAATACACATTGTGTAACTCATAAATCTTCATTCATAATATATGTTGAGTCCCCAAGCATGTGTTGTGGATGAACACAAAAAATGGGCTACATGACATGTAGTAGGTTATACGTACTGTGTAACTCATACCCATTCACATGGAGTACACATCAAGCCAGCCTATACACTGAGTGAATTAATTATACTAAATGATAATTAATTGTAGCATTAAACCAAAATACATGATGTATAGATGGTGTACACGTCGCATGACACTGTTTTTAGAGTATTAAATGATTAATTAATTTCCATGTTATTTTGGAACTACAAGATAATTATTTTCATCATACATGTCATGTACTTCATAGGCATTAAATGAATTACATTCCATGTTTATTAATAGTGTGTGAAAATCCACCCACAAGATCAGTGAAATCACAGAGTTGGGGGTGAATCAATGATTAACAATTCTTTTATGTTTTCCAATTAAACAACCTTAGTAATTGGTTAGAGTAAAATGAATTAGCTATTAAAATAAACCCACATACACACAAAGACAAGGAACATTAAAATTTTCAAGGTTCACTATTGAAAATGAATAGCTAATCCTTGGAATGATCTATAAACACCCAAGATCACAAAGTCCACTTGAAACAATCCTATGGATTACAACAAGAAGGGGATAACCATGAACTTTCGATACATCATAGTCTCCCAATAGTGCATGTGCATCCTGTATAGTAATAATAATTTAAAGAGTTTTGCAACAATGTAAAAGTCTTCCACTGCTTCAGGCTTCGAGTATGTTGTGACCATGCTACTTCCTTCTTCTCAACTTACACTATTGCAAGTCTTCTCTTCTTCTTCTTCGATTTATTGCATAGTACTGAGAAATAACCTCTTCTCATTTCTTCTTACACACTCTCTCTCTCCAATATAGCCAATATAACAGTGTGTCAGTTATTCACATAAATTCACAACACATCTCTTACTCTTCATTTTCATCTTTTATATTCACTGAATATTAGTGAATATTATTTCTATAAATTATTTATAGAAATTCCCATGAACTCCAACCTTCTTCCTCTCATGGTCCAACCATTCCCAAATACTTCTCTATATTTATTAAATATTTGAATTTCAAATATTTAATTTGAAATTCACTCCTTTAATGCACCGCAATCTTTCCCTTTAATTCCTCCAAAATTTCAGCAATATCTTCTCTTCTTAAGACACCCATGAAAACTGATGTTGTTACTCTATCTGAATATTCCCATAATATGTGCACCCATACACCCACACAACACAACAAATATCTTTGTGGTGTGGAGTCCTTGAATGTATTCATGAATCATAATCTTTTATTGTGATATTTATTTTGATGAATAAAATATCACATTGCATCATCATATTTGATATTTTCTTCAAAATAAATATTTTGGAAATTTCATTGCAAACATAAGGAAAAATAATCCCCTTATGTGGATCCCCTTACATTGATATCCATATATTGGCCACCTTGCATCAATGACTTTGGACTGGATCCTCTTATATTAAGCTTCACCCTTGCATATATTCACATATGTTGGCCACCACTCTTATGTCAATCTCCATACACGACATGGATATCATTACGTGATATAAATCCTCTTACATTTATTTGTATACATGGTGATGGATTCCCTTAAGTCGATCTCAAATACTGATCCCTTTACATAGATTTTTATACATATTGGACCCCCTTACATGTGAATCCCCTTATGTAGATTTCCCTTACTTGAGTCAATACTTATCCATTTTTTCTGTTTTAACTTCAAATTCTAGATTTTTCCAACTCATCCCTAAAAACCACTAGACCTATAAAATACACTTTTAAACATTTAAATATCTTTACCGCACATTGTATTATGTGAGTTCTAATATGATTTAAGTGTTGAAAAAAATACAACACAAGGATCACATCCACTTCAACCATTTCAAGACTTCCAATCTAGAAAATCTCCATATACTAGAGGAGACTTATTATCTCAACAAACCCCTCAATTATTCAATAACTTCCAAACACCACTTGGGATAAATAATCTCTTACTTTTTATTTTATTGGAAAACATTGAAAATAAATCACTTTCAAACTTAAATCACTTAGAAATGAATCATCATTAAATAACTATAAGCCTACTTGAGTGAACTCAGTGTAGGAAACAAGAACATTGAATAATAATATCATGGTATCTATAAAGAAGTTATTTTACATTCATAACTTATTCAAACCAAATCATTTTAATTCTTTAATAAACACTTCATCATCACCATCATTGATTTTAAAAACAATCTTAACTCTTGATCCACTTGATCAAAAAATAATCAACTCTTTAGTTTTGAAGTTTTAACAGTTCTCTTACCCATTCAAACTAGTACACAACAGATTCTTGCATCCATTCTCAAACAAGCTGTTAAAATAGTTCACAAACATCTCATACCACATCCCAAAATCACACCATAGGCTAAAATTAAATATTACCCCCTTTAAAACCCACCTAAATATATGCTCCCCCTGAATAATTGAAACACATACCTTTGAAAATATCCCATATAGTTTTCCTCCCCCTTTGTAAATACATAAAGAGATTAAACATGAATATATTTATGTTTCCTTTTACTCACTGTTTGACATTAATATCCAAAGATAAGGATGATATAAGGGAAAAAACATACCTTATCCTTATTAGAAGGGAGGTTGAACTCCTATTTGTAGCCTCAGTCTTTCAAATGCATCCTTTGACAATGGTTTAATGAGCACATCATTTATTTTCACCAAAGTATGAAAAAATTATAGCTTTAACACATTTCTCTCTACAATTTATTTGATGAAGAGATATTTAATATCAGTTTTCTTAGAACTTTAATTTTGAACATAATTCTTTGATAAATTAATAACACTTTGATTATCATAAGTCAAAATTAGTGGTAGATTTACTTCCATCTTGATGTCTTCCAACTAATTTCTCATCCACATCAATTGGGTTGTGGATTGAGTTACAACCACATACTTGGACTCAATAATTATTAGGTCCATGGAATTCTACTTCATTATGTTCAAAAAAACATAACTTTTACTAAGAAATAAAACTCTACTAGATGTTAATTTTTTTTCAACAACACTTCATATGAAATATGTATTTGTAAAACCAAACAAATTTAACTCTCCTTTAATGTTATATTTCAACCCATAATGAAAAGTTCTTTTTTTATGTATCTAAGAATCATTTTTCCAGTCATAAGATATAAAAAATTTGGTGTACTTTGAGATCGATCAAAAAGGGTGAAAACATAGGCTATATCCAACCTTGAAGCTGTCAAGTATAACAAATTACCAATCAGCTTTCAAAATTCTCTTTGGTCCACTTCCTTTCATTGTTCATATTTATGTAGCTTGGTTCTTGCTAAGATAGGTGTAGAAACTAGTCTTGAAACCTCCATGCCAAACTTTTTAAAAATTTTCCTAGCATACTTTTCTTGAGAAAGAAAAATAAAATCTCTATCTTGAGAAATTTGTAAGCTAAGAAAGTACCAAATCTTACCAATTATGGAAATTTTAAACAACTTCTTCATATCCTTGGAAAAGTTTTCACATACTTCTTCATAATTTTGAGAAAAAATGACATCATCTGCATAAATAATAATAATAAGAGATATGTTTTCTTCATATTTGATATAGAGGTTGTTTAACACTCTTACTTTTATGAATTTTTAATTCTTTAAATAGGTTTCCAACTTAGAATACCAAGATCTTGAAGTTTTTTTCATCCCTTATAAATCCCTTTTTAACCTAAAAACATGATTTTCATCTTATCCAAGTAAGAAACCACAAGGTTTCTCAATATTAACATTCTATTCTAGCTCATAATTGAGTAAAACAGACTTGAAATCTATTTGAAAAATTGTATTTCATTTGGGAAGTAATAAAAATAAATTTTCATATAGTTTCAATCCTAGAAACTGGTGAAAATGTCACATCAAAATCCACTCCTTCAATTTGAGAATAGACTTTACACATAAGTATTTCTTTATTTCTAATCACTTCACCATTTTCATTCAACTTGTTTTATAATACCCATTTTTTCCAATGAACTTATTATCTTTAGGTTTGGGTGCCAACTCCCATGTATTATTCTTCTCTATATGGTCTAATTATTCATTCATTACATCAACCCATTCTTGATGTGATAAAGATTATTTAACAGATCTTGGTTAAACCTATGAAAACAATGAGGTATGTGATTCCATCCTTAGGGTTCTCTTAGTTTTAACTTGTTTTCATTGATCTCTAATTATGTTTTGACCTACACCTATCTTCTCAGCCTTGGATGAGATGGGTGGGATTACTCTTTATGACTTGATTTGTCTAAATCATCATCTTTAACATGAATTTCTTCAAAATTTCCACAATTTTATGCAACTTAATCCCATATTTTAACCAAAATATATTTATCTCCGTTACTTACACAACTTGTTATTTCATATGAGTTTTATTTCTTTTCATGTTCCAGCACTTTAATATCACCAGTATCAATGATCTTTTTTTTCTCCTTGTTGTTGCATTGGTATCCTCTTCCATTTGGAGAATAACCTAAAAAGATACATCAAACTTCCCAATATTTTATCCTTTGACTTTGATAATGTGGTGGATTCCAAATTCCCTTAGGTAACTCAAAATTGGGGTATTCTTATACTATATCTCGTATAGTGACATGTCAAAATTTTGTCTATATAAGTTACAATTTTGAATATGAACTGCTGATCCAATAGCTTGTCTCCAAAATACCATGAAGTACCATGCCCTATTAATATTGTCCAATCCATCTACACTAATATTTATATTCTTTCATTTAGCCACACTATTTTAATGTGGTTTACATGGTTCACCAATTTCATAAATAATATCATGCTTTTTTAGATAATATTTAAATCTACAATTTGTGTACTCAACACCATTATATTTACTAAATTTCTTCAAGGAGTAACCACACTAATTTTTATAACTCCTTATAAAAGTTTTAAACACCTTTAGAGCCTAATATTTATGTTTTACAAACATAATGTAAGTAATGTGTGTAAATTCACCAATAAATGAAGTAAAATACTCATATCCTTTTTTTGATTTCTTTCTCATGGGTCCACAGATGTCAACATAAATAAGCTATAGGGAATGAGATATATGAATCTCAAATTTTTATGTGAATTAGTAATCTTCCCCTTTGTGCATGTAGAGAACATCTAGTCCCTCCTCTATTCATCTTAAGAACATCGTATAAAATTTCTATTTGTGTAATATTTCTCATATTCCTTTGGAAAATATGGCCAATAATTTTATGCCACAATTCATTTTTTTATTTCACACTCAAGTATCATAAATTTTGAGCAAATCCAATTTGAAACAAGTTTACTTTAGTTCATTTCCCTCTTATAACAATCTTAACATCTTAAATAATTTTCACTAAGAAATAATCTTTTCAAAAAATTACCTCATTAAATTCATTTAGAGTTTAGAGACACTAAACATGTTTTGTTTTATCCCATAAAAAATAAGGTATTATTAGACTTCAGTTTTTCTTTCCAACCATAGTTGAACCAACTCCTTTTATCTTGAGTGATCCATAATTCCCAAAGGACACTGTGCCTTATTTTAAATCTTCAACATTCTTCAACAACATTAAGTTTCCTATCATATGTGAAGAACACCCACTATACAATATCTATGAACATTTACCTTTTGAATCCTTGAGAACAAGTTCCATAATAAGATCATTTTCTTTACTTTTACTGTTCCTCTTCTGAGTATTTTGAGTATTGTAACTTATACTATGTTGGGATGGTATACAGATAAGTCATTATTTTTCATGGTTACCTATATGGTCACATCTTCCACATACTTCCTCAAATACTTGAAACCCTTATTTTTATTTTGTCCTAAATTATATGCCTCCCTTTGAACATATCCTCTTTGAATGATCTGGTTCCCCTCAATTATTACCTCGCAAAAATTTTAGATTAATAGGAATGTTGATGGTTGAACCAAAAAATTATTGTTGTATGCACAAAGCCTCTACAGTTATAATAATACCTATAAAAAGGATATTTTCCTTTATAAGATTACTATTGTAAAAAACTATGAACCCACCTTTCAACCTTCTTTGACCATAAATATTATATACTTTATGATAGATAAAGTTATGGAGAACTTCCAAAACTTTTCTCTTAACATTAGGATTATTTTCAGTCTCTTTAACTTCACTATTTGTAGTAATTTTTTCATTCAAGTTGGAGATTCCATAATCTTTAGATTTTTGAGCATCACTTATTTTTTCTACAAAATTTGTATTCTTGACTTGATCCTTGTTCTCAAACTTTGAAACAACATTTTTAGTGTTATCTTCTTTTGAGAGTGGTTTTAGTTGGTCTTAAAAATGCTCTACCATATTTGAACTTTATCCAACTTCATGAATTTATTTCTAGAAATTGAACATGAATTTATCGAGTTCCTTCTCAACACTCAAATAATTTATTATAAATAATATCAAGATCCTCTCTTTCTTTTATCTTCTCTTCCACCTTGATATCTTTGATCTTCTCATCACTAAGAAACTTTCTATGATCATCAATGTTCATATTTATTATTATTGGTATGTTAATCATATTTTTTAGCTTCCTAGTTTCCTTTTCAAGCATTGAAATTTTTGAGAGACATTATTTAATTTCCCAATTCAACAAAAACTCTATTTCAGTTTCTTCTTCTTCATTTACAAAGTTGATACTTTCATCAGTAGTGAAATTTTCATCATTCACCTTAGCAATGAGTATCTTATCATCAACTTTATCACCAAAAGCCTCAACTTCCTCCTCAACTTCACCATGATCACTTCCTTTACACTTATATAAGAATTTTATCTTTTTATATTTTGTAAACTTCCGACCCTTACATTTATAAACAGTCTTTGAATTATAAATATTATTCTTCAATGAGTTTAAAGGTATTTTATCTTCTTTATTTCTAGATTCTTCTTCTTTTAATGTTGGAAAATTTTCCATAAAGTGTACAATAGCTCCACACTTGAAACATTTTGGTGGAAGCTTCCTATTGAACTAACCAATTCCCCTTCTCACATTTATAGAGAAAAGAGACATAGGTTGATAAAACTTCTCATTCACATATTCCTATAATTTAGAACAAACAACTTCATCATCTTCATTTTTCTTATTACATTTCCCCTTCTTTATGGCTTTAAAAGATATTTTTTTTTTTCAAACACACCTTTTTCTTTGAAGAATTATCCTTCTTATCTTATATGTTATGAGAATACTATGTAGATATCAAGAGTAAGTTCAGAAGGTTCACTATCTTAAAAGGCTGATACTTTTTCATAAAAAATTTATAGTAAGATATGTATAATCATCTCAACCATAGTTAAATCTTCCAGCTTTTCACCAAAGCTTCTGACAGTGGTAACACTTTTATTATCTCTTATGAAAAAGTTATCTATAGATTCATCATCCTTCATCTTTAGATTTTCATATTTTAATATCTAAATTTGTATCTTTTCTTACTTCACTTTGGTTTCATTTATAAATATTTTCAATTTTATTGCACAAGCCTTTAATTTTCTTTATCACTTTTAATTTAATAAACTAATTCTATGATAAGGAATACATTATAGAATTTTGATGATGACCATAATTCTCAAGATAAATTTAATTATTTTTTGTCATGATACAACCATCAACATGTATATTGAATCCATCAATTACAACTTCCAAACAATCCACACTTAATGATAGGAGATAAGAAAACATCCCATCCTTCCAAATGTTATAATTCTTCCCATAAAATATGATAATCCCATTGATATTCATTTAATTGTAGTTGTCCATAATTATAGGAATAAAATTTAGTGAATAAATATTGAACTAGATAGAAACACATTCAGTTTATCCTCCAAACAATACAAATTCAATTGAAGGGAACTGAGATCTGATACCAAATGAAAACCCACCCACAGGATTAGTGAAATCACTGGGGAGGGGGTGAATCAGTGATTAAAAATTATTATTTTTGTTTTACCTTTAAACAAGCATTTTTACGAGTTGGATTAAAATGAATTATATATTAAAACACACCAACATGAACACATAGACAAGTGAGAACAAAATTTATAAGGTTCACTACTAAACAAGAGTAACTAATCCTTGGAATGATTTGAAAATACCTAAGATCACATAGTACACTATAAACAATCCCATGGATTACAGAAATAAGGTAATGACTATAGACTTGCGATATACCATTGTATTCCGATGGTGTATGTTCATCCCACACATTAATAATGTTTTAGAGAGTTTTCATAATAATAGAAAAATAATCAATCACTTCAAACATCAAGTATGTTTCCACTGTTCTACTTCATTCTTCCCAACTTTCATTATTCTAAGTTTTCTATTCTTCTTATTATTCAATTTCTTGCATAGTAGAGAGCAAACAACTCTTCTCCTTCCTTATTATTCTTATATGTCTTTGATATAAACAATATATAAATTCATTGATTCTTCACAAAAATTCAAAACACATATCATTCTATTCATTTTATTCTTTTATATTCATATAATATTAGTGAATATTACATCCATAATTCATTTATTAAAATTACCATGAACTCTAACCTTCTTCCTCTCTTAGGTCAACCATTCCCAAATACTTATCCAGATTTATAATAGCTTTGAATTTTAAATATTTAATTTGAAATTCCCTCCTTTAATGTGCCATGATATTTCTCTTTAATTATTCCATCAATTTTGGAAACTTCTTCTCTTCTTAAGACTCCCATGAAAACTGTAACAATTACTTCATTTGAATATTCATGCATCTTGTGCATCCCTATGACCATATGATATAATACCTCTCCTTGTATAATGGAGTTCTCAAATGCTTGAATTAATCACAATATTTAATTATTATATTTATTTCAATTAAGAACATATCACATTGCATCATTAGATTTAATATTTTTTTAGAATATTTTTTTTGTAAATTTTAGTGAAAACATAAGGAAAAATAACCCCCATCTAGATCACCTTACACTGATCTCAATATTTCATCCACCCTTATGTCAATGACACCAAATTGGATCCCCTTTCATCAAGATTCACCCTTACATGGATCCACATATGTTAACCTCCACTATTACATTGATCTCTATATGTTACTGTTGACGCCCACCAAATAAACATTGAAAAAATCACAAAAGGAAGAAATACCTGAATATGAGTATTATTTTCCTTGTGAAAGCATGGAAGAAGAGGATGGTAAAAGATTTGTGAAGCCTCTTAGAGACTCGCGATCACATGACCATTTCAAGGTCACACGAAGGCCCCATGCATGTCACATCACCCACGACTAGTCCCACAGAGCCCTATTCAACAAACCTACCTATTCTTGCAAAGGCACCCATGACAACAGAATGAGAACCCCTAGGCTACATGGTTTTTCATTGGAAAGTTCCTAAAAAACCATCAAAATCCTTCAAAAATAAATAAGGATTTCATTCAAAGGAAGATACCCACAGTGGTTATAAAGCTTATGTGATAAATCATCATTAGGAAAAATAAAATCCCTTGGTGATATCTAAGAAATATCACATGAACTTCGATCCTTCACCACATAAAATGAAGGAGATAAAGGGGAGGAGGAGAAAGGGGTTCACAGTTAATGAATGACATACGACGCACACCCTGAGTGATCCATGAGACACCACGAAACCTCATAGAATCCCTCTGGCTTGTCAGCCTTGCTGCATGGAAGTCCTCAAGAGTGTCCAGAAAACTCCACGATGCTTAAGGACAAGCAGATTAACTTGTCTATTGTATTCTTGCACACTCTCCATATGAACCATATTGGTCAAGTGAGACATTATCCAAAAATTGAGTAAAAATCCAAGATATTACCCGTGTTAGCTCTCATGATCCTTGAATGATATGTGACCTGCAAGGCACCATGAGCCCTCGATGATGTGCCCACCTCATCTCATATAATCCCTTTGGATTTTCATTCTCATCTTTAGTAAAAGGAATGCTTGCGCACCCCTATGCGACCCATATTGGTCATGTGATGTATCTCCAAAAAATAGAAGAAATACCCTCAACAACACACATGCAATCTCACATGACTCCCAAACTTTGTTACATCAAACAAAGGGGATCAAAATGGAGGAGGTGAGAGTTACTAGCAGTCACTAAAAGGCATGTGACGCACCCAACACACCCTTAGAGCTATCCCGTGAGACCCCAGAACAAGTCACCCAAGGTCTCGCGAGTGTCTTTTCATAGGAACTTGGATCTTGTGAACGCCCTCAGACATGTGAACATGACAACATGAAAGTAATTCGATACATCTTCATGATAAAAAAGTCTATAATAATAAAAAATAATTCGATAAAGGAAGATATTTGCAATCACTAAAAATCAGGTGATGTGATCAAAGTAGTCCATGACAGAGACTCATGAAACTGTGTGGTGCCATGCCCCCTTCACTGGCTCTACCATGGACTCACGATAGATTCACCACACAAATTGGAGAGTATATGGGGTGGATAGGCCTATAAATCCCCCACCCAGCATGAAAAATAGACCATGACTATACGGTTGGATTCTTGACACCCAGACTCTACAGGACTCGACTCTCAACTTATATGGACTTCTTAGAGAAATCATGCAACTTACTAGCTTTCTGTCAGGTAATATATCGGCAAGAATCCTGAGTAGTCATGCGCTAGGTATAAATCACTTTGTGTGATCATTCATAGATCACATGAAAGTCCTCTGGTGGGTTATGTGAAGGAAATCCTGCAATCCCATTGAATTATGTGAGATTCAAGATAATTGACACTGAAAAAAAAACCGAGGTATTCACAATTCAAGGGTGAGAACCAAGATCAAAGGTGGAAGGATTAAGTGAAAGACATGCTCACTACCCCCATGCATTTCACGTGTGTCATACAAAGATACGCGACAACACCAGGGCACGTCGCCCAGATCTCATGAAACTTTTTTGGCATGCCACTTGGGACACACAAAATACTTCATACATACTAGGACGAGTCACATGACTCTCATGCAGACACCAATTTGATCTTGCAGACCCCCTGGGTCCATCACCCAGGATGTGAAACATCACTCAGAAACATCACATAATTCATATAACAGATCCTGCTCATGTTAGCTGAGTCTCACGAAATCACTTGGACATGATAGGCAAGCCCTCATGACATTCTCTATTCATGTTAGCTGAGACTTGTGATGCCCTCCAGACATGTCATCCAGGTCTCGCAGTGCCCCCCAGAGGTGTCATCCAAGACATGCAACGCCTCTCAAACTATGGAACACTGGTTCTTGTGACACCCTCCATACATGTCAATCTAGGTCATTCAATGGCTCCCAGGATGTGCCAAATGGGTCTCATGACATCTTCTAGATAAAATGGCTATATCAACAAGGTATTCCAAGACTGGAGAATATTGTTTGTCCTTAGTGTGTAATCCCCGATCAGTAGGGCAACCTCAGTGTGTAAGCCTTGACATAAATGAACTATGATAACTCTGATTCCTACCATGACTAGGATACATAGGACACCTTCCTAAGGCCCAAGATCTATACTAAACACCCCAAGGACTATTCTAATATACAAGTCCCATACCCATATTCCATGAGGATGATTATCTGATCCCCCTTATTTCTCACCCTGAGCATGACTCACGTGGGCTTAGGGGGGGTGAAACAAACACCTCACTGGCATCATAAATCTCTACCATCCAAGTAAACCTCAGCGTGTAAGCCCCGACATAAATGGAACTACACCGACTCTAAGTCCAACTATACTCAGGATACATAGGCTACCTCTCTTTGAGGTTCGAGCTCCATATTGATCATTCAGGGAGATCGCGGTATCTAAGTACCTTACTCAAAGCAACAACATTTTTTTACTTTCTATCCCTTGTTTCTCACACCGATCATGGATCACATGAGCTTAGGGAGTTGCAGTAATCATTTCATCTGCACCACGAGTCTCTATAATGACATGGGCAGCCCCAATATATAAGTCTTAAAGGAATGAACTATGACAACTCTCATTCTCTCTATATTCAAGATACATAGGAAATCCCTATAGGACCCAATCTTGAAGGTGTCCTAGAGAACCCATATAAGTCCGTCCGCATGATGTTAAACTGCAAGGGTTAAATGAACTATGTGGATTTTTATTCTAGCAATAACCATGATACATAGGATGCCTCATAATGGATCAATCCCATCCTCAAAATATTAATTGCCTCCTCATATGGGAGTATGTTTTGAAGCACTTGGTTACATAGATTCAGCATATAAGGAACCGCCTGTTACCAGAGAGTGATGAAGAACCTCAAATACATACAAACAAATTCACTAAAGAAATCCTAGTCTTTTTCATATGAGAAATAAATTAACCTATAATCATTTGTTAGGGTAAAAATTCCCATATCGAGATTAAGAAGATGTTTATGACCATATATTAAATCTATAAGAGAGTCCTAGAGTCGGTAAAAATTCCCCCCAAAAGGGTTTGATGAGCCCGAACTCCCATCCTCTTGACCAATGTGAGTCCCCAAGAGTCATTGGGCTTGGAAACCCAAATGACCGCCGACCTTTGGAAAGTATGTCTATACCTAGCTATGGATAAGAGAACCTTTGGGAGTTTTTAGGGAAGATGGAACAAATGGTAAACCCGATGCACACGATTGAGTGAGGCCATAAAATACCCCTCAATCAAACCATCAAGGGAGATCCCATTCCATGTTTCCCATCCAAAACTCAATGAAATAGTTACATAGATCCCCTTATATAAATTTTTATATGCGATGATGGATTCCCTTATATTGAGCTCAGATTTTGATCCCATTACATAGATTAGAATATATGCTTAATCTCCTTACATGTGAATCCCCTTATACAGATTCCCCTTATATTAGTTAAGACTTATCCATTTTTTTTATTTTAACTCCAAATTCAAGATTTCTTCCAACTCATTCTCGAACTCCTCTAGACCTATGAAATATAGTACCAAACATCCTATGATATACACCTCACATTGTATTATGTGATTTTGAACATGATTTATATATTGACGAAAAAATATAACATAAGGATCACTTTTACTTAAAATTTTTACAAGCCTTTTTCTCTTGATAATATACATATACTAAAAGAAACTTATTTTCTAAAATAACTCCCCAAGTATTCAAAAGCTCCCAAAAAACTCTTGGGATCAACAGTGTACCATGTAGTCATATATTTTGTATTGGCTATAAATCTGGACTAAAAAACTACATGCCATTAAATATTATGACACACCATGTACGCTACATTCTATGTAAGTATACAATAAATGAAAAATACCATATAGAGCATAATAAAACTTGATGTGAGTGAAAATAAACAATATATAGAGAAGAATGGTACACACTATGTTTCCTATAATACATGACATGTTAAATTCGAGACAGAATTTAAAACTGAACACAAGGGTACATATCATATCACTTATCATTACAAACCATGTACATATTAATTTTAGGTTAAATTAATTTATTTTAATTTATTTAAAATTAAAAAATATGGGAATTTTCAGGATTGTTTGGATGGATAATTAAAATAAAATAATTAACTAATTATTAAGATAATTAATATATTAATTCAATAATTTTATCTTAATAATGAATGAATTTAAATGAATGCTATCTATTTTATTTAAATTCATATTCATTTCATGCATTGATGATCATGAGTTTGACTATATGTTCTGGATTTGTTTTTAATTTAATTATCATTTCACAAGTTTTGTGATAATTATTATTAAATTCAAATGATAATCTGCGCATCATCTCATCCCTTTATATATGTGTTGGATTTATTTTAATTTAATTATTATTTCATGAATTTTGTGATAATTATTATTAAATTAAAATGATGATTTTTGTATCATTCCCATACTTTATTATATACGCTCCAACATGTCCTTGATTTAATTTATGGAACCCTGTACCCATGTTTTTTCTCACCCATTGGTGAGTAAACATATGTAAAGGAAAGATATACCGGTAAAAAGGAGACAATTCAAATAGGTGTTGAGGTGAAACTTAACAAGGAGATACATAAGTGAACATGTGGAATTTTGTAACTTGAACCAAGCTCAGGTCAAGGAGTTATTCCCCTAGGGTCAATGGTGATTTTATCATTTGTTCAAAAAAATTACCACTAGAGAAACTCATGATCATTACACATATATTTTTTTTATTTCTGTCCAGTGCATGATTATTTATTTATGTTTATTGGATTCTTAATTTCAATTTATTAAAATAAATAAATTAATAAGCATGCATGATAGAATAAAATAAATGGATTATGCATACATTATTTTATCAATGAACGATTAATAAATTATGTAAAAATATACATAATATTGACAAGAATATAAAAAGATAAAATAAATAAAATTTATTCATAAGATAAAAATCCCTCAAAGAAAGAATTAAGTCAACATAGCCTTCCCTTACTTGAGTTAAAATGGAACCATAGTTTAAAGTACTTGTCTGAATTCTATTAGGATGATTTCAATTATTGGGGAGTTTTAACAAAAGTTTTGGGTCCTACTTGGCATCAAGGGTTGATCCCCCCATAAGACTTCGTGCATCTAGGAGGAAAATGTTGAGGAAATCCAAGTTCAGTATTTCAGGATTAGGAGTCTACTCAACGGTCAAGGAGTTGTGACTTAATGTAGTTGGAAAGACCACATACCTAAATAACTTCAAATAACTTTTTAGGACTCTATCTAGGTTATGAGAAGAGAAATATAGATCCTTTCCACTGGAATATTAATATGATAGTATATTTTGAATACAACGGTGAATTTTATTGGGATTTGAAAAAATAGTGGGAAACATATAAATAATATTTATTATGTCATGTTTTGGTAGTCAAGATAAAGCACTAAAACCAATTTTATTATTTTTTGTATAAAATTAAAAGTCATACAACCTTGAAGTTATCCTTGTGATCCATATCAGAGAATGAAAATCAACTAACCAAAAGTAACTTATAAGAGTGATAAATACATTTTCACATTGTACCACACTATGAGTAGAAGTCTTACATACTAGAGACCCCTGTTATTGATGATCATTTTAAGGAGTCAAGTGAGGAAGAGATTACTATTTACCTAAGACACCTAGATGATTCACTCAATTCCTAGTTCATGTTCTTATCATCAATGTATAGTGAGCATCAGAGGATGCATGAGAAAATAGATTCATAGACTATGTTGCATCACCTATGTGATATTTATTAAGAGAAGGATAGAAATGAGTGGTATGAGATCTCCATGCCACTCTTTATATGAAATTTTAGAGAAGGCACACTATTCATACCTCATGTGGTCAATATGATTAGCTATATTGATTGTTTGGACATCTTGTGTTTTAATCTACCCGATGAGTTGCAAATTGACCCAATACTTATTTCACTCCCTTATATCTTATATAGTTTTATTGTGATTTATAATATGAAAAATATTGAGAAGTATCTATTAGATATTATTACCCTAATTCACCAAGAAGATAAGGACATGAGGCATGAAAAACATATAGTCCTTATGGTGAACAAGAAGAAGGGAAAGTAAAAGGGACCTAAGAATCATTTGAAGTTTAAGGTTTCTATGAATATTCATAATAAGAAAAAAAATATCCAAATACATGACAAGGAACAAGATGTAGAGTGTTTTTCATGTAGCAATAAGGGCTACTAGAATAATAACTGCATAATATTAAGGAAGCAAGGGGAAGATTTATGTGCATTTTTTATCAAATATAACCTATCTATATCTACTAATTGGATATTAGATATAGATTATGGTTATCACATTTGAATCCAAATAAATTGAGTAAGTTTTCTAATGGTGAGGTGGATATTCAAGCTTCCAAAAGATTAAGACTAACTGTAGTGGATATATGAGGATACCTCCTTACTTTTTTTAATGGAATTGATTTTAGTTTTAAAGAACTATTATTTTGTGACTAGTGTTACCAAAAATATCATATCCATTTTTCTTTTAGAAGTGGATGCATTGTATTCAAGTTTGGGAATAAAATTTGATACTTTTATAATGATAACTTTTTTTATGGTATGAAAAATCTTAATAATGGTCTTTATATACTAGAATAATAAAAATAGGTGTTGGAAATCGATAATGAATAAATTTTTTGTGACTCATTTCACACCTAATTATAAAATCACAAACTTGTTCATATAGATGATAAGTTATTGAAAAATATATATCAAGATGGGTATTTGGATTATTTTAAACAAAAATCACATTGTATGTGTCACACTGGTTTACAATGAAAAATAAACAAACCTCTATTTGGTGGAAAGGGTGAAAGGGCATCAAATCTTCTTGAAAAAGTTCATACTGATGTGTGTATAAATTTTCTAGTTTAATCTAGAGGTGGATATTATTACTTCAATACTTTTATCAAAAACTTGGGTAGATATGGATATGTCTACTTAATGAGGTATAAGTCTAAATACTTTAAGAAATTTAAGGAGTTCAAGAATGAAATATAGAACCTAATTGGTAAGAAGATAAAGAAACTTAAATCAGATCAAGGGGGTTAATATCTTAACTAATATTTCATCAACTATCTAAGAGAGTTTGGGATTCTATCTCAACTCACTCCTATTTATAATCCACAATGGAATGATGTTAGTTATAATAGGAACATCACCTTATTGAACATGGTGAGGTCAATGATGAGTCATATAGACCCTCCATTATCCTTTTAGTGATATGTATTATAGGCTATGACACAAATACTAAACCGAGTTCCAACTAGAGCGAAAAATGAAATACCACATGAGTTAATATATAAGAGGGAATTTGTTTTGTCACTCACTCATGTATAGGGCTGCATATCATTTATTAAGGATATCTCTGGTAACAAACTAGAACCTTGGATCACAAAGTGTATCTTTATAGGATATCCCAAAGAAACAAGAGGATATTATCTATACAAAGAATCAAATAACAAGGTAATAGTGTCAAGGAAATCAATATTATTTGATAGGGATCAAATATATAAAATAGATAGTGGGATAAAGATTAACTTCGATGAAGTTTATACTCAAGATACACATGAGTTGGCACATATTTTTTTTCAAAAGGCCCCATGGAAGAGGTTGTTATAGAGACACCAGTATTGTATTGGATCACTATAGAGGTTAGAGAATAAGAGATACATGGTTCTATAGTCATCGAGTATAATGAATCGTTACTAGTTGATAATAAGTAACCTTTTTATTACAAGGAAGTGTTATACATCTCAGAAGTTAAAATATGTAAAGAAGCAATTAATTATGATATGGATTCCACGTATTAGAACCAAGTCTGGGTTTTAATAGATCCCCCAATAGATGTAAATCATGTTGGGATAAAAAATGAATTCAAGAATAAATTGGAAATGTAAGGTAAAGAAAGTACCTATAAGTCATGACTAGTGGATAAAGGGTTTAACAAACTCCAAGGAATATACTATGATGAAACCTCTTCACTAGTTTCTATGTTAAAATCCACCGTAATTATACTTACCATAACAACTTATCATTATTATGAGATTTGGTAGATGGATGTCAAAACTAATTTCCTTAATGGAAACAATTTTTAAGATATCTATATGGCATAACTAAAGGGTTTTGTAGATCCAAGAGATTCAAATAAGGTATGAAAGTTACATAGATCCATTTATGTGTTAATGAGATCATCTAAATTAGGGAACATTTTCTTTGATGAATCCATAAGAGAATTTGGTTTCATAAAGAAAGAATGTGAGACCTATGTCTATAATTAGTTTAGTGTAAGTGTAGTTATTTTACTATTAGTATATGTTGATAACATATTAATTATTGTAAATGAGATACCAGTGTTATAGTTAGTTAATAAATGGCTGAACACATGATTCTCTATGAAGAGATTAGGTTAAGTAGACTATATTCTAGGGATCAAGATCATTCATGATAGATCTAAGAGGCCTATTGGACTAAGTTAAGATACATATATTGACAAGGTAATGAAGAGATTTAGTATTGAAAAATGTAAGAGGGGATTATTTCCAATGTTAGATGGTATACATATTTCTAAGAAAATATGTTCTCAGTCACAAGAGGAAAGAGATAGGATGAGTTAGATTCCTTCTACATCATTGATAGAAACTTCCATGTATTCCATACTATATATTAGGCTTGATTTTTCATATTCCTTGAGCATTCTATACATATATTAAGAAGATCTAAGAGATTTCCATTGGATGATAATCAAAGTTATACAGGTTTCTAAGGTATACTAAGTATATGTTCCTAATTTATGGAGTAGATGAGGAGTTATACATAAGTGGATATACAAATCCTATTTTCTAGAAAAATCAAGATGACCTAAAAGCATAGTTGGGATATTTATTCCCCCTTAACAGAGGAATTATGAGTTGGAAGAGCACAAAGAAGCTAGAGGTTTCCAATTCTACAGTAGAGTTTGAGTATGCTGTGGTTTTTATGTAGCTAAAGAAGCATTGTGGGAACATAATTTTTTCTAGAAGCTTGATGTGGTTCTTATCAATAAATACATTATAAATTGTATTGTGATAATACTACAGTGGTGACGCTTGATAAAGAGACAAGTTTGCATCAATAGATGAATCATATACTTCATAAGTATCATATCTTGAGGGATTTTTCTCAAAGAGGTGAGGTTATAGTAATTAGAGTTTCCATGATACAGAACATGATAGATCCATTGACTAAAGCCTTATCTAAACAGAATCATGGATATCACGTGATATATAACACACTCAAAGTTGATAGTAGATGACTTTAGTACAAGTGGGAGTCTGTTGGAGTGGGATCCTTAAAACCAACTACTTTGAAATTTCAACTAACTATATATTCAAAGACTTATATATTGATAAATATTTTATCACATGATGAGTATTATTCTATGTAACATATGTGATAATGTCCTTAGAGTATCTATCACATTGAATGATCATGAAATTTCCCTACTATAATGAGAACCTTGAAGTGTTGTGATAGTATTCTTAAATATAAGCTCTATATCTAGATGATATCTATATAATAGGACATAGATGAGGTGTGCTATCAGGTATTTGAGGCTCATAATACATTGAGACTTCTTATCATGAAGTTCACACTTGGTAATCTACAAGAGAGGAGGTTCTGAGAATATACCCACCAATAATAATTCCATGAGTTATATGTGTCATAGAATATTTCTATATACAGACATGTGTATTGGTCCTTATACTTGAGATTATTGTTAATTTATATTCTGGGTCCTACATTTTAATGTATTGAAAAAAACCTTGAAAATACATTCTCATGGAGAGGTAGGATACATTGGCTATATCGTAAATGATATGACATTAATGAATAAGTCAAGAAATGATTTTTAGCTTCTAAGTTAATGTAAGTAGATATCTTAGGAAATTTTGTTGGAATGAAATTATCTAATTAAGTCCATGTCCATGGTGGGTTTATTGGCGAGTTCATTTCAAGATTTTCAAAACAATGATATACCAGGAATATTGGTTGATAACATAGGTATAAAACTTTATTGATGAGATATTGAGATAAAGTGATTATATTTATAATGAGAATTCATAGGTGGTTATTATCATTGAGGCATTGACATATTTATGTATGGGTTCATTGAAGGGTTTCTAGATGTTGATCATTGAATTTAATCAAGTTAACCTAATTCCATTGAGAAATAATCCTAGAGGGACAAACACTAAGTGTATCCATAACCTTAGTTAAATTCTATTTGAATTTAATAATATATTTAATATTATTATGATGTTTTGAGTAATAATATTTTTTCAGGTTATGTTGATCACATTATAATTTATTGATGGAAAATAAAGTGATATTTTTTAAATAAATAATTGTTATTCAAGGTTCGATAATTTCCAAGGAGGATTGATGAGATGAGTTAAAGGGTCTAGAAGGAATTATATATTTAATATCATTTAAATAAATAAATAATATTTAAATATCCTTGAGTTTTGTACATATTAAAGAAATAATAATAATAATATTGTTTTATGTGGGGGTTTTACTTTAAATTAGGAGATTGGTTAAGGAATTTTATATAATAAATAATTCTTTGACCTAAGAATATAAATCCGGAAACACATCTCTTTAGAGAATTCTCTTAAGCCTAAAGACATTTTTTTTGTAGAATGATCTTAAGAATAGATATCAATGATCCTTATCTTCCCTCTCAAGTCCTTTAGAGAACCAGATAGATTTATTATAGTCTAGAAGGAATTCTATTAGTGTTCAATGGGAGAGATGAAATAAAGTTGGTCTCCATCACCGACACACAAAGATATAGCTGTGACATTCCATGGTTTATGGAGCACATGTAGATTACTGCTAGAGGGGTTCTACCCTTGGATATTTCCTCATAATGATTTCATAAAAAGAGTGGTCAACTGATTCAAAAATGAAGAAAGAATTATAAAAAATAGTAATTATTATTTATATAAATTAATTATAAATTATATGTGTAAGATCTCATATCAAGGATTCTAAGGTTTCTATTCATCCAGTTCTAAGGATAAATCTAAGGAAAATGAAAATTTTCATTTTTGGGAATGGGCCCGATGCACTTCCATTGTGCCCTAAAACCTTCACTTTTTCATAAGGTAAGTTAGAGATTTTAAACATCTCCCAGCCTCTCCTTTCACATATAAGTAAATAAAGAACATAATTCACAAATGAATTTAATTAGATTACCCCTGATGTAGAGACTACATCCAAAGAAGTAAGAAAAACTTATTTCCATCTCAACCAAATTCACTATAATCATCACTCAATTATAAATATTTTGATAAGACTCACTAACCCTCAAGGAACACTTACCTCACTACAATTTTCTTACTACCATTACAAAGAATCTCTCAAAATATAAAGAAATATAACACCATTTTTGTTGTGGTTCAAAAAATATTTATTCTTTAGACTTTGGGATTGGATAATGGCTTCACATATTTATTAAGTGACATACATGTTAGGTAGGGATGGGTATAATGAAGAATAATACACAAGAGGGGGGGGGGTGAATTTTGTTCTTTAAAAACTTCGATAGATTAATAATACCTCTGCTGTCATGCACCGAACCTTTCCTTATCTATTAAAGATGAGCAAGTAGCGGAAATACATAAAGTAAATGAACACAATGATGTAAAGTGTTTTACGGAACAAAGATTCCTTATTCCACTCCAACAATGCTAAACTTCACGAGTTTGGTGATTTTTCACTAGTAGGTCCTCTTATCCAGATACCTATAAAAAAATAACTGAGTACAGACAGTTGTAACCTTATAAGGATTTTATAGGGCCTTATAGTTCTTTTACAAGGAATAGTAAATCTATAACTTAATACAAGAATCTAACACATCACCACAACTGAGGAGGAGTAGTCAAGACTCCAAAAAATCAACAGAGATTGATTTTATTGAGAAAAAATGTTAAACTTCACAGTTTCAGAAACAAATGACAGATGTATTCAGATCTTCAATAATGCATAGCAGGAAATAGGTCTTTAACGCCACACATGATTTCTTCAAATAGTGATAGAGAAAACATCAGACAAATGTATAAACATGTATGTCTCCAAATTTTATCTTTTAAAAACGATTCTTTGATCTTTAAGAGGAATATGTAAGAATAATATGCAGTATCAGTGACAACTATAGCAGTGAGTCAATTAGATAGATCAAAACATGAATGTCTCCAAAGTGTAGCTCTAAAGGCAATGACATACTTATTTAATTTCAAACATAGATTTTCCTTATGTATATATCCTCTCCTCTATTTTTTTATGAATAACATCTTGATATTTATATTGTAGGTTGAACAGATCTAGGTAAACCAGCTCCATAAATATCACACAATAAATCATGAATATTTTAATTCACAACCATTCAAGAGAGTTGTAACTTCCCATAATAATAGAAATGATTTACTCCGATGAATATGAGCCTTTAAAAAAATCATAACAATCCTTTGATTTAGTCATAAAATAGCTTTGAATATATATTTACTTCCATAAAGACCTTTGTATAAATATCAGATATTAACATATATTTAAAAACTCCATCATTGAATAATCAAATATAGGGTTTCTTCATGTGATAAAAAAACTCAAAACATAGGGTTGGAAATGTAAGGTTGATTACAAAAGTAAGGTTCATGTACCCTATTTTTGTTTCCTTAAAAGTAAGGATGATTCCAAATGTAGGGTTGTTTATCCAAAATTTTCCAATAGCATAGGGTACATGATTCATATGTACTGTTTCAAATGCATAGTTTTTAAATATTATGTTACACTTAAAAAAGTAGGGTATGAACAATGTTTCTAGAATATGTTTAAACATGTCCAATCCAAAATAATTCAAAAAATATTCCCCATAGATCAATTATTTGAATATATTTCCAAAAATAAATATTTTTATGAATATTAATTTCCTAAAATTCACTTAAAAGAAAATTCATTAGTAACAAAAATGTGGGCGTTTGTGAGCATCAAAACCAAAAATAAATTAATGAAATTATTGAATCAAAATATTCTCAATGATCTCCCCCTTTTTGATGATCACAAAACCCCTGAAAAAATATGTAAAATATAAAAACATTTTTCTGAAAAATCTATAATAAATTTCTCCCCTTTTTTCTTTTTAGAATTTGTTTCTCATAAAGGAAAATTCTACCCCATTATCCCTTTATATAAATTTTGTTACAATAAACTTACTTCTCCCCCATGTTAAGGATGTTAAGGATAAAATTTATAGAAAAATTAATTCTCCCCCATGATGATAACATTAAAACTATAAAATATTTCCCCTTTTTGTGACATTAAAAACATAAGACCAGTAAATTTAACTCCACCTAAATTCATACTTTATTAAAAAGATATAAATTTTTAAATAAGGAGTATTTAAAAAAAATAATGAATAAAATGATTATTTTCTTAAAAATCCCCCTAAGTCATAGTATATAAGATATTAAAACATTTATAATATTTTTTTGACAAGTAATAAAAATAAAACGATTATTATTATTTTCATTATTTTTTTATTATTTTTACTAACAATAATAAGATTATTTATGAAATAATTAAATATTAATTTCATGATCATATAAGATAACTTAAAAAAATAAACTATAAAACATATTATAGGATATATTTTCACTAAAAAACATATATTAAAAAATATAACATTTAATTTAAATAAGTTGAAAAAAATCAGGTCTAGGAAGGAGCATATAGTTCATCCGAACTTTCTAAACACCAAAATTGTTCACTTAAAGTAGTTAAAAATCTTGAGAGTTCTTCTAATCTATTTTAAATATATGCTGTTATTTGATACAAAGAGGATGAAAACTATTCAACCAAGAATAATTTCATCTTATCAAGATCTGTCTTAGTAACAACTTCTCTAATGAGTAACTCTATCCGACTTAGCATTTCTATCTCGAAAACTTTAATGTTTTCTTTGGAGATCGAACTATCTTTCACATCCTGATATTCCTTTTTTAATGAATAAAAATCCATTTTCAACATATATGTTTTATGTAGTTCATCATATTACTTTCTAGATGTATTCTAAGTAACTTGAAGCTTCACTTTTTCTTCATTCAAGGTGATGACTTTGAATAGAATATTTTCATAAGAAATCTGAGAAGAAAAGGCTTTTAGTTCTTCATGACTATGAAATTCATTATTTCTTTCAGAACACTTTTCAAATGAATCTTTAACATATGAAAATGATTGTTCTTTTAATAGATAAAAAGGATTACCTTTTATCATTTTGTGAGAAAGATTTTCTTCTCTACTTGAAGTACTTGATAACTTCATCTTAATATGGATGGTTTTTAGAAGCCTTTGAACAAGATATTTTGAAGAATAAGATAGATAAATAAAAAAATTTAATAAGAAGATGATATGTTATGTTCTGACACAATGTAGTTGATGTTACATATTCTTTAGCTGAAAAATACCGAATAATCATCACAAATTATAATTTTTGAAAATACATATTATGGAAGAAAGATGTTTTGGTTTTGAAATTTTAAAAACCTAAAATATAAAGATTTCAATAGTTTTAAATATTAAAAAATATAATTACTTACATAATTAATGTATTTATCTAAATATTAAAATAATGTTTAAAGATATTTGAATTTTTTTAGCAAATTAATTATACAATAAAAATAGATTAATAATTTATTTAAAGAATAAATAAGAGTCTTTATTAAATTATCAGAGATAGATCTCTATAATTAATGCACCATAAGTATATTGATAAAAATGAGATACTTCATGGATTAGTGATTTTAGTACTGAGGAATTTTTTGATAATGAACTACTTTAGATTTGGTCACTCCTTTGGTAGAGACTTTCATATATCAATCAATTAACAACTTAAAGATTTAATGATATAGATTAGTGATGTAATCATACAAAACATGAAATAAGAAATGATTTTTAGTACCCATATTATTTTTGGTATATCATTATTAGAAATTAAATTTTTAGGTAACTAAGATTGTTTATTTTGAGTAGGAAATCTACCATTCATGTTAAAAAATTATTTTGAGAAATAAACATTTTTAACATCAGAAATTTGAGGTTTTATAAAGTAGTAATAATTAAAATAATGATCATTAATACAAAAGTAAAATATTTAACAATAGAAATGTTTTTTTGTTTAAACTAGGAACAAAATAATTATTATATATTTTTGGTCTTTCACTTTTACTTCCTATTTAAAATTTTCATTTCTAAATTTTTTACCAAGGATTTGATTTAAATATTTTTCACTTTTTATCAGTATAATAGAATCTTGTTTTAAATTACTAACTTGAGCAAAAAATTATTTAATCCTAGTATCATAAAAATCACAAGAAATTTTAGAATAATTAGATTTTAAATCTATAATCTGTTTTGGAAAATTTTCTTTATCAAATAGAACAATATAATAATATTTTATAATTTTTCTATGATCTCTATTTAAGGATTAATATTTATCTTGTAGCATAAATAAATAACTATTTAATTCATTATAATAAAGTTTTTCACAACTGGAATTTTGAGAGTAAGAAGATCATACCTCCTCATTATGATCCATAAGACAGACCATTTTTCTTTTATAGTTAGCCTCAGAATCTATAAAAGATTCATCATGTAGGCCAGAAGTATTACTCCAGGTAGCCTTTATATTTTTCTTTCTATTTCTATTATAACTGAATTTATTTTGATCCTAGTTAAGGACAATTATTCTTTGTATAACCTTTTTCCTTGCATTCACAACATCTATTTTCTTAATTACCTTTATTTTTCTTCATGTACAATTTTTCAAATCATTTAGCAAGATCTAATAATTCTTTGTCTATATATGGATGACATGAATCAAATTATTCATATATAGTAGATTTTAGAGTAGTTTCTTCATTTTTTGTATGATTTTTATCTTTAGCCTTCATATCAACTTCATACATCATTAAAGTTCCAATCAATTCCTTCATAGATAAATTTTTCATTGGTGTAAATTAATATATAAATGCAGATATTCTATTCTAATTAGAGGGAATTACTCCAATTACTTTTAATTATTGATATGATTTTGAAATTGGATCTCTTAAAGAAGCAACATTATTGATAATATCTATCAATATTACGTTTCTTTGAGTGATTGTTTCATCCTCACACATTTTGAAAGTATCAAATTTAATTTTATAGTAGTGTACCTTAATTTTCCAATATTTTCAGTTCCTTCATAGGAAACAAAAACAGTCTACCGCATCTCATATGTAGTAGGACATTGAGATACTCAGTTGAATTCATTAGTTCCTAAACCACACACAATAAAATTCATGGATTTTTAATTGAGATCATATTATATTTCTTGATCATTATTCCAATCATTCAAATCCTCCTTAGGAATCTCATAAGGCTTAACAACCTTTAAATAAACCCTTATTCTAATATTTTTTAAATAAATGATCATACGGGCTTTCCAAAATCTATAATTTTTACCATTAAAATAATAAGCACAAATCATTGAAAAACCTTCTCTATAATCATCCATTTCAAGATCTATTTGTCTGAATCTTTATCTTAAAATTTTTAGAGCCCTGCCTATGATATTACTTGTTAGTATTGGATAGAGCCAATAGAATATTCAAGGATTTCCAAAAAGAGAAATATAAAAATATATAACTTCCTTTCATACCACTTATTAAGTCAAGATGGATATAATGAAGAAAAAGACACAAGATGAAGGTGAATTGTGATCTTTAAAAACTTTTATAGATTCAAAACACCTATCCTGTCATACCGAAAACCTTTCCTTTTCTCATAAGGATGAAAGAGAAGTAGAAATAAATAAATGAAATAAACACAATGATGTATAGTGGTTCAGGGCACAAAGACCTCTTAGTCCACTCCACTAACACTCAACTCCATGAGTTTGGTGATTTTTCCCTAGTAGGTCCTATTATCTGGAGACCTATAAACAAAAAAAACTGAGTGCAGGAAGTTGACACCTTACAGGGATTTTACAAGGACTTCTGATTCTTTTACAAGGATCCATAAATCCACAGCTTAGTACAAGAAGCTGACACTTCACTATGACTAAGTACGACCATTAAAAACTCTAAAAAATCAATAGATATTGATTTTATTGAGAAAATAGCTTAAAATTAATAGTTGTAGAAATAACTTATAGATGTATTTAAATATTCAATAATTCTAAAAAATAAATATATCTTCAATGTTGCATAATATTTTTTAAAATAGTGATATAGAAGACACCAGACATATGTATAAACATGTATGTATCCAAAGTGTATCTCGAACAAATTATTTGTTAATAAGATGCAGTATTAGTGACATCAATAGCAGTGAGTCAATCATATAGATCAAAACATGCATGTCTCCAAAGTGTAGCTATAAAGGAAAAAACATTCTTTTTTTATTTCAAACATAGTTTTTCCTTAGGTATATCTCCTCTTCTCTATTGTTTTATGAATAACATCTCCATATTTATATTGTAAGTTGAATAGATCTAGGTTAAACCTAATATAGAAATATCACAGAATAAATCATGAATATTTAAATTTAAAACCATTCAAGAGAGTCATAAATTTCCATAAGAATATAAATTATTTACTCTGTTGAATATGAGACTTTAAAAATAATCATAACGAGCCTTTGAATCAGTTATAAAATATCTTTGAATAGACCTTTACTTTTTTCAAGACCATTTCATAAATCTTGTATAATAACTTATATTTAAAACTCCATCATTGAATAGCCAAACATAGGGTTCCTTCAAGTGGAGACAAAACTCCAAATGTAGGGTTTGAAATGTATGATTTATTACAAAAGTAGGGTTGATGTACCATACGTTTATTTTCTTAAAAGTAAGGTTAATTCCAAATATAGGATTTTTTATCTATACTTTTCCAATAGCGTAGGGTGCATGTATATACATGGTATTTCAAACATAGGGTTTCTAAATAATACATTATGCTTACAAACATATGGTATGAATAGTGTTTCCAGAATACATTTAAACATGTACATAATACTTCAAAAAAAATCCCCATGGAAAATTGCTTCACACTTTATTTTACCTTTTTATGTTATCCACCCTTTAATATATGATAAATTTATCTATTAAAAATATCATAAAATATTCCTTGATTTTAATATATTCATTTCACATGAGAATATAATTAAATACACTTTATATTCATTATTAATATATGAGTGAAATAATCTTATTAAAGCTCCCATATTTCCATATTTGAGTGAGATATAAATATTCAAACCTTTTCTATCAACACTCAACCCACAAATGGTTACTTTTCACCAAATAAATGATGTCTTTATTCAATATTTTAATTCTAGAAACAATTATGTGAAATAAACATCTCATTGATATTGTTTTCATTTCTATAAATTTATATTATGACTCATAAACTCACCATGAGCTTGGTATTCTCAACCACAAAGTGCATTTTTAGCTTTATTTGTCACATTGATTAACTCTAGGTAAATAGATCACACTACTATGTGTATTTATCTTCTCCTCATTTTATCTAATGACTTTGAAAAATATCCTCCTTTGAAATGGATTCCTATAATGACATGGTTTTCTACTCAACCCATTTCAGGAAGTGGCTAATCTAAGTCCTTCAACCACTATTCCCACCTTCAATACATAGTGTTATATTAAGTCATTTGAGACAATAGCACCACCAAATCCTTCTATTTGAAACACCTAATAACATAATGTAATTTTCTAGTATCCTAATTTTATGTAGTGTCTCATAACTAGCCTGTTTTTATTACAGATCTAACCATGATGTTTTTTATATAGGTATGATGATCAGTAGATTCTATATTTTTTTGATTCACAACAGGAATATTTTTCTAAACAATGTGGTATGTTCCATGCCATGGTACTAACCACCATTATCATGGTTTTGCTTTGCACCACTAAAACTATTCTAACATCTTAAATACTCCATGAAACCCTTCAAATTATTATTCAATCATTATATGTGTTTTTACTTAATTATTTTTTCCTAATAAATATAACCCAAACTCTATATTCTAAATTAGAATCAACAATATCCACCTTTGAGTTTTTTGGAAACATACCTCATCTTAAACACCATTAACTCTCTGTATTATGATAAAAATTTGTTTTATAGTAATTAATATAGAAAAAAATCATTCACTATAAACCCACATGTGTTAAAATCACTGTGATAAATAAGAGTAAAACAAAGTATTTTTAGAATAATCCTTTAAATTTCATGCCTTGATGATATATACTACTTGTTAAATACCATAGCACACACCATACCATTCTATGAAATGACCAACTTGCCAACTTCATCCATTGACAGATTTATCCTTGTTTTAATTAATGTTGACAAGGGATTTCTATCCTCTATTAAAAAAATACTTCAATACCTCATTGGTATATTTTGACTATGAGTTAAATATTCTAGTAGTCTTTTGAGTAACTAGTATTCTAAGAAAGAATATGATTTCATCTATCATGGTAATTTCAAATTCATTATTTATTATCCCATTGAAATATTTGAAATTTTATCCTCTTGAGACACAAAAAATTACATCTCTATTATACACTCACACCATGAGTATATCTTTACTAGCTTTTTTCTCATATAAGTTATGATAAACTTTACCTCATGTGAATCCTAAATTCTTCATAAAAAATAAATCCACATGTACCTTATTATTGGGGGTTATTTGATTAAACATAATTTTATTGAATATTTTATTTATAAAAAATGAAATAATTTCATTATATTATGTTTAATATGTTTATTTATAGAATATTTGGGATTAGATCATTCATTTGAAAATTTTATGAAAATTCCATTTTTCCCCTTTTAAAGTGAATTGTAGTATTTTGGAAATAACTATTTTAATGTGACTTATTTAGACTTTAAATTTTGTAAAAGTGTTTCTAAATCAATGGGATACAACTTTAATTTAGGATATTAGAGCTAAATCATGCATTTTATTGAAGTAAAAGTGTTATGAAGCCAAAGATGGGATGAACTCGCCAGATTGGACACCAGTTCAATTTTTGGGCCATAACATCTTTATCAGTTCTTGTATTGGACCCAAATTTTGAGATAATATAGAGATTGTTTTTCATGAATCATCCTACTATAAGAACAACTAGTTCAAACTTTTTATAGGTCTAATAGTCGGTGAAATTTGGATTAAAATTTTTGTCCTAATTTCACCATTCACACTTGAAACCACTTTTAGACCTAGCCTCCTGACCCACTATATAAATATATATTTTTATCATTTATAGGGGTTGGTAAGTGACTTAGAGGATTGGGAGTATAGTATAAGTGGGTTATTTCCATTTTAAGTCACCATTGGAGGAGGGAAGCTATCAAGCTAGGATCTCCTCTAAAATGTTCTGTTTTTCCTCTTCTTTGTTGTAACATTGTTATTATTTCTATAAAATCTAAATTTCTCTCACATTTATTCTATTATTTTCAATTAAATTATTATTTTATTCACTTATTTGGTCTGGAACTCAAGATTAGAAACTTTATTGGGGTATAACCTTTCTAAACCTTTTTGAATGCAATTCATTTCTACGATGACTACACCGCCCATGTAAGAGTAGTTTTCTTAGTAATCGATCTATCTCTTGACTTCTTCATTTATTTATTTTGAATAAATGAGATACTTTAATTTAGTTAATATGGTTTTTAATTGAGTTTTTAATTTAAAATAAACCAATAAAGTAATTGAAAAATTAATATAAAATACACGGGGTTAAGAATTATGTGAATTGTGAGATCTCGAACTTAATCAGGAAAAAGAACAACACAAGATAAATCTATAAAGTTTAAATATATTCCATAAAATATATTCATACTAATTTATCGAATTTAAATTTTATCTAATTTACCACTATCTATAATCTATCCTTATAATGATAATAAAAGCAGGGTGTTGTGATTACATGTTTCGAAGATAGCCTAGGGTATAATTAACTTTATCTTTGTGGTAAAGTTAATTCTCATAAGGTTTAGGAATTAAAAAATTAGGGAATCATAATTAAGTTTATAATAATTTAAATGATAATGATTAATAATTAAGTGAATAGGTATAGTTAGATCAATTACACATTCTAAAAATAGGTTTCTAAAAAAATTTCTTCTCATTTCATATTCTCAACATCATTTAAAAAACAAAAAATGAAAAAATAAAATCTTCTTCTAGAATTCATCTTCTTACTTTATAAACCTCCAAAAAAACCCCATCATTTCAAATACTATGTTTATTTTCTTTTATTTTATTTCAAAAATAAATTTAATATTTTTTTAATTACTTCCTCCTTTGAGAGACGATGTTGGTCAGTCACTCTACTGCACCTAAATTACCCAAAAAACAAACAATATTTGAGAGCTCCCATTCCAACTCCTTTAATTATTTAAACACATACTATACCTTATCAAGTTTGATATTTTTTACTCATAATGGAACCCTCTAGTTTCTCAATATAGTATTCTTCATCCAAAAATAAATTTATAAATATTTTTTTGACATCTATTTAGAAGATCATGAACTTATTTGGTATATAAATGAATAATAATATCATTATTACTTCCAACCATTCCACTAAGGTGAACTTTTTATACATAGAAACTCCTATAATTTGGGAATAACCACTTTTCAATAGTTATGATTTATTCCTTATCACTTGAACATATTCATTCAACTTTTTTTGGAAAACCCATTTGGTTTTGATAACTTTTATTATTTTTCACCCTTCTAATAAGTTACCAAGTTTAATTATTATCAATTTTTTTCATGTTGTCCATCTATTTATTTAACCCAAATTTCTTCTTTTAAATCCTTTTGAAAATTTATTATATCAAAAATAGACATCATATTTATTCATTTCATACTTTTTATCTATATTTTTAGAACTAGATAAATTTTACCACTAAAAATTTCCATTTCATATATTATATCTACCTAATATAACTTTATCACATTTTATCCCAAAATTACCTTGGCCACTATCTTAATTTAAGATATAACACTTACTCTAAAAGGTAAAAAAGAATTTGAGATTTTCATTTTCATTATACCACATATCTTATAGATTATTCTATACATTGGCAATCCCCAATGCCCAATTATAATTTAAAAAATTGTTAAGATCGATTAATTCTAATATTTTTTATAGAAACCTTTTTTCATTAAATTTATCCATATTATATTATTGATCATTTAAATTACCCTCTCAACTATTCTATTTTGTTTAGGAATCCTCACTATTGAGTATTAATAAAATATCCCATGTTTATTAAGTTATTCTTACACTATGTGAATTAATAATCCTACACCATTTTTAACTTGACAGTTTTCTTACCGCACATATTTTCATAAATTTATATATATCATTTGATGTAATAAAACAATTTAGTTTTGTAATTAATCACACTCACCCAAGCCATGTTATTGATTCATTAATTAATAAATCCTAATATATTTGATCATTATAGGCTTTTAGAAAATTTAAACTACACACATCAACATTCATCGACACCTATAATAATTTTTATTTCATCCTTTTAAAATTATATATCCTTAAATTTATTTTATGATATATCTAAATACATGGATAATTTATTCTATATTTCATTAAAAAATAATCCCCTATAAATTATTCATTTAAGTATATTTATAATATTTTATATGAATTAGGAATTTTTTGAATTAATTTTTAAATTTAGCTAAAATAGGAATTAAAAAGATTATTTTTTTTGTAATTTTATTCATATGAAAAAATTTATATTATTTTATTTTTATATGTGAAGGTGATGGTGAAGTTAAGGAATTATAATAGAATATTAGAAATCAAATGGGTAGATAGAAACAAATGTGTATCATTCAAGATTATATAGGGATATCACCTTTGGTGATCGAATGCATATTAAGAAATAAATCGTATTTTAAAGAGTATAAGAGAATGTTATAAGATATGAAAAATTACAAGCCTTAATGAAAAATATTCCATGAGTATTAATAATGGCATGGAGTTTTTTGTGACACAATCAGTGACTATGATATACATGTACCATTACTTATGAAAGATTCACTTGTTATGATACATCTATATTAAAAAATAACCATGATGAAAATAAAATATCTTCTTTTATGATAAATCATATCAAGGGAAATTTTCCAATTATCGATGAGGATATCAATATATCGTTAAATATCTACATTGATCTATTTTTAGTGAATAATTCCATATACTGTTATCATCAATTATGATATTTATCTCATAATTACAAAATGCTGGTTCTAATGGTTGAGAATGATGAAAATGTGTATTTAATTATGACTTCTGATATCGACAAAGGTGACTCAACCACCTACGATAACCATATGTTTCTTGATATTAATCCCTAGAAACACTAATGAATTATACTCCACCAATTATGATATACCCATATTAGTAAATTCTACTTAGGAAAATGAAATACAACAGAGTATATCATGAAATATTATATCCAATATTATAAAGCACATAATTTATTTAGAAAAAAAATCAATATTTTTATCAACAAACTGATGGAAACTCTATTTCATTTGACACTAATTACTCATAAATATTCCTTATGAATGGAGAAGAATTATTCTTTGGGTAAACTAATAACATTGACAAAGAAAAGAAATACCATGTGGGTGGTATGAAATGGATTGAAAGAGAGAGATTAACCCATAAACTATTATCTAAATAAATTGAAAAAATACACTTATAGCTTAACCTATGGTTCTTTAGGAAAATATGAGAGATTGATTGTCATATATCATGGGAGGATTTGAAAACCAAGATATCAATAGAGAATAATTTGAGATAGAATAAAAGGATAATAAGATTAAATTACAATATGGATATATGAAAAGCCTCTCAAGAACACTTGGATAGATCCCAATAAAGAAATGAAGAACCAATGATCATGATAATTGTATAAAGGAAGGAGAAGAATCTTAAGAGAACCTTGTTCCGTAAGGGATAAATTATTAATCTTTGAATAATATTAGGAGTTTTATTTTTATAGTTTAATTATATATATATTATTTATATTCTTCCGCAATACTCTAAACTCCTTCCATGTATCCATCAATGGTTTATCTAAGGGGGGAAGAACTGGTATTTTTTTTCTTGAGTCTATTTTATTTTAATTTTAGAACTTATTATATTTTAACTATAAGAATTTGTAGTGATTTGTTTGAGTTATACGTTTGTGATTATCATTTTTCATTATTATTACTCACATTATTTTCTTCTTTTAATGCTTATGTATTACTAATTTCCTTTAATTGGTTCATCTATAATTTTATGAAGTTGAGTAAGAAAATGTTTATTTACCCATACTTTTCATACCTAAATATTAAATCTTATTAGATGAATATTCAATACACAACATTATGATCCATAGTATAATAATAAATTTTTAGTGTCTTTGGAAACTTGGATACATAAAAAACTAGTTCTACAACATCTACCCCTAATTTCTTCATAAATAGAATCCTTCTTTGACATATAATACTTAAAACCTTTATTTATAACATGGGGAAAGGAAACATAAGAAAGGGAAAGTTTTTATTCTAAGTAAGGGTAAACAAGAGAGACATCAATGACCACTTAATAATAAAATGAGCATAAGGATTTGAGAAAATGAGCTTAATATTTGAAAACCATACCTAGTATATCATTGATTATAATCATGATTAATGAAATACATTTGGTAGTTCATAAGACATGAATCATAAAGGAATCAAATAGAATGAATCATGAGAGAATAAAGTTGGCATAAGACATAAGTTTTTATCATACACATAAGAATAAAAAATCATTTCCTTAGTCAAATCTCATTTACAAGACTTTCATAGTTTATTAGGATCACTCCACATTACATCTTATCCATATCTAAGGTTCACACCAAAGACTATACTAGTGGATAGAATCCATTACCTAACTGGGTTCACTCTACATTCCAGTCCTTATTATCTTATTAGATATCCATCTTTACCCAATGCATTATAAGGCTATATAATTTTTGGCCCATCCATCACATAATGAAAATCATACATATGTGCTCCAAAAGATCATATAAAATTCATCATATCATAACCTATGAAAAGGAAATGGTTTTTATAAATATTTCATCATACCATAACCCATTTAAAGGATATAGGTTTCACAAAGGCTTCATCACAACTTAATTAACCCGTGGGAAAGAAATAGGTTTCACAGATTCATACTTAAATAATCATCATCATAATCCATAAAAATAATTAAAGTGGATGGTATAATTGGACCATATCCCCAATTATTAATAAGTAATGTCAAAGGATGTTATCATAGATGAAAAATTCCTTTTAAATATTAGAAAAATATTTCTTGAGTAAAATATTCTTTTCAAATTGAAATCAAATATTGAAAATATAATTTTTTTTCTAAATATGAAAGAAAAATTTCCTTTCAAAATAACATTGTAAAATTGTAAAGGAAAATTTAAATCATTGATTGGTCATGATGGTGAGAAATTTCATTAATTCCATATACCTTAAAACAAATATTCCTTTCACATTTTTGGTAAAAAGTCAAAAGTACCCCATTCAAAAAACAACAAGAAGATTCCTTTTAAACCATTTTGTAAAAACTAAAACATGGGTAAAAAATGACTTAATAAAATCACATGAGATTAGTAAAAAAATTCTTGAATTTTTTTTAAAGAAAACAAGGATATGGAAGAAAAATATTCTAGATCGAATAGTAAAATAAAGTCAGTTTTCTTTAAAAACATTATTTTCATCTGTTGAGTAATTAAAGAGAAGAAAATGAAAGGAAACCATCTAATATCCATAAATGAATAGACAATAAGAAAAATTAAAGGTTTTTATTATTAAAGTATCATATAATTTTCTTAAATGGAAATTTAAGCATAAGAAATCTCGAATAAAATGAGATTGAATCATAAATCCCTTACCTCAAGTTTGACTTTCTTCGAAAGCACTCTATCCTACTGTACAATAAATTTAAATTTATTATATTTATATTACATAATCATGTAAATAATTATAATATCAAATATTATTTACTCATAACATTTTAATAGCCATTTATTAATAATTCATTATTAAAATTGTCATTTTCAGAGGTTTACTATTTCTTTTTTTCATGAGAATTTTAGGTTGTAGTTCTCGTCCTTGTAATTTTATCATGGATAAATCATCCCCAAAATTTTAATCATGATATAAATATCATAAATATTCATTATATATATATATATATATATATTTAGAGTCATCAATAAAAGGTATAGGTAGAAAAATGATTTACATCGTTCATAGAGATGGTAAATCGTACGTACACATGAATGCTAATTTAATTTTCTAAAAAAATGAAGGAAAAAAATATAAATATTATTTTATCATTAAAGAACCATAATTAAAACATAAATAACATTATATACATTTAATCTATCATTATTACTATCCAATAAAAATTAAAATGAAAAACAAACCACATCACTTCGTGGTGGTGGTAGTCCATATGTACTTATGAGCGACATTATTATTTTATAAAGGTAAGAAGGTTGATATGATGTTATAATTATAGTAGAATAATTATTTCATAAATATCATATATAAACATTAAACTCATCATAATAATCATCCATAAAATATGGTGATGGAAAACGAATTGTATTGATATGTGGAGGAAGTAGTCTACACGTACGCACGAGAAATACTTTAACTTCCCATTTGATGAAAAAGAAAGAGAATAGTAGTGGTTTTCATAATAATAATAACATTTAAGTATATTGATAATACTGAATTTAATATTTTATAATTAATACCACATATTTATATAAGGTAAAATAATAAATAACTTGAAAGAGGTTGAGTAGGATGATTACCTCTCCTTTGGTTAACCTCCTTTAGATTCTTTCTTAAGGATCTTTGGAATGGTATTTAAAAATATGAGTACCTATAATTTATGGATAGGGAAGTTTAGAAGATAATTCGTTAGGTTTTGGTCAATATATATGACTTAAAGTGGTGTAAATAAGAGAAAATAGAGGTGTCCTTTTATAAGTGGGTAGAGAGGATGCACTTGGAATTTCTTAAAAGATTAAAATATAATAATGTCATACTCTAGAAAAATGATTCTAAATGGACATAAATTAAATAGAGGGATAATATGACGTAGAAATATGTCCATAAAATAGTATTTAGACAATTTTAATTGGCAAAAATACCCTTATCTCTTGGTTTAACCTGCTTGGTAAACTCATTTTCACCTTAACCGTGGTAACATTTTTTTTAATTTTTTTACTATTCATTATGACAAAAAATTAAGTCTAATTTATTACCAAATATTAATTATTATTATAAAAAATATATAATTCATTTTATCAAGTTCAATTCACAAATTTTTCAAAATTTATTTTAAAATTAAACTCATAAAACTCAACAAAATGCAATTTTCTAGAAAATATGTTTTCCTAATTATAATTTTTTTAAAAATAAAGTAAAAAATAAATTAATTAAAATATACTAAATTGTATTATTAATAATATAAATTAACTAATTTAATTTTCAAATAATTTTAAAACAAAATGGAACTTTTTAAATGTTTTAAACCAAATGATAGTTTTTGACAAAAATATGTATTTTTCACTATTCATTGAAAAATCAATATTTTTAGAAAATTCAAAAAAATTCACTTTAAGATAATTTTTACATTATAATTTCAAAAATTAAGTTAATTTTTTCAAATAAAGTTTCTAAAGTTATCAAAAACTAATTATATTATTTGCTCACAAAAACTAATAAAAACCATTTTTGTGGAAAAATGTATTTTTGAAGAATATAAAGACTTTACTAAAAATTGAGTACTTATTTATAAAAAAATTTATTTATCTAAAAACTATATATATAATTTTTAATATTTAGTTATTTGTATTCATATCTCTATTTTAACAGTTAGGTTGTAGTGGTATGCTATATTACAGTTCATTTAGACTCGGGTTTGCGTGTATCACAAGCCATTAAAAAAGTTAAATTTATTTGAATAGAAATATAGAATAAAATATAAGGGTATTACATTATAACCAAATTAAAATTAATTTATCCCTAAAAATTACATTAATTCAATAAAAACAAATGAGGATATATCTGTTTCATCACATCCTCAGGTTCCCATGTAGATTCTTTGAATTTTTGATTCCTACATAGAACTTAAACAAGGTGAGTAGTCTTATTATGTAGATCTCTATGATCCAAAATCTCTATCGGTTTTTATCTATAATAAATATTATCATAAAATGTTAAAAACTTCTAAGTTTATTACATGTGAAATATTAGGTATATACTTACTCAAAATAGATGCATAGAACACATCGTGAACTTGATGGAGGTTCGATTGAAGCACTAAGTGATAAGCTACCATCCCTACTCGATAGAGAACATTGAAGGGGACATATAAACAGGGATCAAATTTTCATTCTTTAAAAATACAATAACCATATTCTATGGAGAAATTCATAGGAATAAATTCTCACAAATTTAAAATTCAATATGTTTTTGATGATTGTCAGCATAACTTTTCTACCACCTATAACCTACCTTAGATGTGTTTCTTAATGTATCTAAATTTATCTTCCATTTCCTAATCTATACCAAGTCATAATATATTTCTTTCTTTAACTTAATCCCATCAAATTATAGTTCTATAATTATTTCTATAAAGTTATTCATAAGGATTTCTATGAATTCTCGAGTGAAAGATATTGTTGTAAGAAAAATCGACTAGAGGAAGGTGTTGATCCAAAACAAATTTGAAACCCATATAATTAGACCTCAAAAAATACTTTAGGGTTTGAATCATTCTCTCATACTGATAATCTATATTAGGATGATAAGATGTACTAAAACACAACTCTGAATCAAGATCTTGTTGAATACTTAATTAGATCTTTGAGGTAAACATCAGATCTCGATCAAATAAAATAAAATGCGGTACTCCATGAAACCTTACCAATTTATTAATGTATCTTTAAAAAATTTATCAAGATATAAATATTCTTTGACAATAATAAAGTATAATTACTTCATAAGGCGATCGACTATAACCCAAATAGCATTATGGACTTTAGATGTTTTGGGGAGTTCAATGAAAAATATCCATAGTGATACTTTTCCATTTACATGTTGGCATTGGTAATTATTGTAACATCCTCTTAGAATTTTTTTCTCTTAGTTATAAGTTAATATTATACCAAGAACTAAGATACATACTCTATAATATCTCTCGTCATGTTATCCTAGAATAAATACTCTTTCAGATCCTTATACATCTTCATAATTCTAGGATGAATAGAGTGTGATAAAATTTGAGATTCATCCAATTACTCCTTTAAATATGGTACGAATGAGACACATACACTATTCCTGAATCTTACCATTCCATTATAATCAAGGTTTAAATAAAGAACATTTCGTACCTACTTTTTCAACTCTATATCTTCATTATGAACCTCTTTAATGTTTACATGAATAAATGGTTGAAAACTCATTTGAGAAATATAGTTTTTTTCAACATCCTTCAATATTTCCTGATCCATAATTTTAAAATCTATAAAATATTGGATGTTTTGTGATCCTCATCATAGATAATATAGCATTATCCTTTCGAATTAATGCATCAACAACCTTGTTCTCTTTCCCAGGGTGGTAATTTATTGAGTTGTCATAATCTTTAATTAACTCCAACCATATTCATTGTAAAATATTCAAATATTTATAAGTAAATATATACTTTTATCTTTTATGATCAGTATACATGTCACACCTTTCTCCATAAAGTTAATTCATCTACATCTTTAATGTAAATATTACCACACAAAAATCTGAATCATGAGTTGGGTAATCTTTCTCAGGAACCTTATATTTTCATGAGGCATAAGCTATAACCATATCATTATCTATGAGGATGTATCCCAATACATTTTTCTATTCATCACTATGGATCACAAAACATTATCTACTACAAGGTAGTGTAAGCATAGGTGTGTAACTAAACTTATCTTAAATTCCTTGATATTTTCCTCAAATTCATCTATCCAATATAACTTAGATCCCTTTAAATTTCACTTGGTGAGTGGATTATAATTCTATGATAAATTCTCCAAAAAGTGTCGATAATATGCATTCAAACCAAGAAAACTAAGGATCTCTATCACAGTGGTTAGTCTAGGCCAATGATCAATAACTTCCATCTTTGATAGATATTCATATATACCCTCACTTAAGATTATATGACCAAAAAATGAATCTTTTTATAGCCAAAATTCACACTTGGTAAATTTTTCATACAACATCTCCTTTCTTTGGGTCTTCAGTAAAATCCTCAAGTAATCTTCATGCTCTTCCCTACTCTTGAAATATATAATAATTTTGTCTATTAATACTACTACAGATTTTTCAAGGTAATCTCTAAAGGATATACTAATTAAATATATGAAGATAAAGTTGGAATTAGTAAGAAAAAATTGATTCACTATAAACTCATAGTTTTTATACCTCATATGAATGGTTATATTTGGTATGCCTTCACTTTTTACCCTTAACTGATGGTATACAAATCAAAGACTAATCTTGTAAAAATATTGAGTTTCTCATAATTTATCAAAAAAATCATCTATAAAAGGCATATGATACTTAATAATTATTGTTATGTTCATAAGTTTCTAATAATCAATGAAGAGTATCATTGATCCATCTCTATTATTAAAAAAAGAACTGGTGCACCCCATGGTGACACACTTGGATGAATGAATCCATTATCAAGATTCACTAATATTCACTTCTTTATTACTAGAACTCGATATGGGTCATCCTATAAGGATTGTTTGAAATAGGTGTGGCACAAGGTATGAGTTATATTAAAAATTAAACTTCATGATTTGGAGGAAGACTAGTAAAATATTCCAAAAAAACATAAAAAAAATCTCATACAATATTCATATATTTGATATTTATTTTTCCCCAACCATTTGAGATAAGAATCCATTTTGAATAGGAATCAAGTCCTATAAAATGGATTTAATTTCTATTGAATGTTCATGTTTACCAATGCACTGATATATGATCATAGGTTAGTTTGGAATATCAAATTTGACTTTCCTTCCTTATAAATTGATGTGGGATTTATGTAAACAACTCCAATCTATTCCCATGATAACATAAAATTCAAATAGAGGGATAATAATGATATTTTAAGGAAGTAAATTCCCCAAAAAATCAATCGAAGAATAATCATAGGCTTGATATGTGATCATCATACCATAATATTTTTTCAATACTAATTTGATATCTAATAATTGAGGATATAAATTAATATTCCTTGAGACTTTTCCTGATATACATAAATTCATATAACTATTATCAAATAAGGTACTTTAATATTTGAGCATACCTGAAACCACCTCAACTTTATCATTATATATCCAATCCCTTAGTAAAACTAAAATGAATAGCATGACTATTAGACATCTTTGATTAGAGTGATCAATCATGAAAAGTCATTAATAGGATATCTAAATATTTCCACCTTATTTTCAATCAATGACACCTTAGGTTTAACCTAGGACATTCATGGTATTCATCTATTCATATCCTTCACAATGGTTCTTAAATAAAATGTAAGTTAACCCAAGAATATAACCCAGGAGTGTAAAACATGGTGTGTAGTAAGTGAAAATTCACTATGCACCATAATGATGATTGATATATAATCTACCAACTCTTTTCCGGTTTATTACCCATAGATACATCTGTACTTAAACCACATCCACTTATAGTAACCATACATAGATGTTTTTCTAGGAAAACTACACTCCTTTATTTACCATAAATTAAGATGTTCTCATATATATAAGATTATCCTAAGGTTTCTCACTAAAGTTTATCATCCTATTTTGTAAAGGTAACTAAAATTTTCTCTGATACTAACTATAGTGACCCATACTTTTCATACATAATTATTATATATTATTAGATGTATATTCAATATAAGAAATTATGATCCATTCTAGAATCATATAAGTTTAGTGTCTTTGGAAACTTGGATACATAAATAACTTATTATATATCATCACCCACAAATTTATTCATAAATACCACCCTCCTTAAACCTAACATACTTATTTTTTTCATAATGTGGGAAAGGAAACATAAGAAAGTGTGGGATTGGATGCTTAGTAATGGTAAAAAAGGGAGATATCAATGATCACATTATCATAACATGAGAATAAGGGTATGATAACATAATATTAGCATTTTAAAACCATACCTAGAATATCATATATCATAATATTGATTCATGGTATAAATATTGGTAGTTTATAAGACATGGATCATAAAGTAATCAAATAATATGAGCCATGAGAGAATAACATTGGAATAAGACATAAGTTCCTGGCATATATATGCTCGGGAAATCATTTCCTTAGTCATGGATCATTACCAAGACTATCATAATGTTTTTGGTTCACTCCATATTCAATCATATTCTTATTCCACATTAACTCCCAGGACTATCATAGTGGAAAAAGTTCCTTATTGAACTAGGTTCAATCCCCATTATAGACTATATTATCTCATGAGATGTCCATAATTACCCAATGTATTGGAGGGATATAAAATTTTGGGACCACCCTTAAAATAATTAAAAACAAATATATATGTGTGATGTAATATCCTAAAACATTTATCATAACATAACCTATTGAAAGGAACCAAGTTTTATAAACATTTCATCATTTCATTATAGCATTACACATGGAGAATCCACCCAAATAATGAAATAAGATGACATCATTAGATCATATCCACAATAAAGAATAAGTAACTTCAAAGGATGTTGTCACATATGAAAAGTTCCTTTAACATTATTGAGGGAAATAACATTTTCACTTTGAAAACAAATATATAAAATCTAAAACTTTCCCAAATATTAAGGGAATATATTTTTTGAAAATAACATTGTAAAATTTAAAAGTAATATTTAAATCATTGATGGGTTATGATGATGTGAAATCGCATTCCTACCATGTACATTAAAACAAACATTCCTTTTACTTTTTGGGAAAAAAGTCACAAGAACCTCATAAAGAAACTGACCATAATATTTATATGAAAACATATTTTAAAAATTAAAACATGGGTAGAAATGACTTTAAACAATAATTGAAGATTATTTAGAACATTATTTAAAATATTTTAAAGAAAACATATACATGGAAGGAATATATTCTTTATTAAGTAGTAAATCAAAGTCGATTTTCTTTAAAAAAACTATTTTAGTCTCTTGAACACTTAAAGAAAGTAAAATTAAATTAAAATATGTAATATTTATAAATAATCTTAGGATAATAAAAATTAAATGGTTTTATCATAACAATATCATATAATTTCCTTCAATAGAAATTCAATCATAAACAATCCTGAATAAAATGAGATTGAAACATAAATCCCTCACCTCAAGATTGACTTGCTTCCAAAGCGATCTAACCTCATGTAAAATAAATTTAAATTTATTACAATTATATAAAATAATAATTTATATACTTATAATATCATATATTATTCACTTATAATGTTTTAACACCCATTTATTAATAATTCATTATTAAAATCGTTATTTCTAGGTGTTAACTGTTTCATTTTTCCTGGGAATTTTAGTTCAATAGTTACGATACTTATAATTTGATCATGGTTAAATCTTCTACAGAATTTTAATTATGATATAATATCATAAATATTAATTATATATATATTTATATTCATAAATAAAAGGTAGAGATAGAAAAAGGATTTAAACTATTTATGGAGACGGTAAGATGTATGTAGGCATGAACACTGTTTTCATTTACTAATGAAAAGAAGGAAATAAAGATAAATATTATATTATCATTTGAGAACCATAATTATTTCATAAATAACATAATATACATTAAATATATCTATATTACCATCCAATTAAAATATAAATGAAAAAAATCACATCGCTAAATAGAGGTGGTAATCCACATGTACACACGAGCAATGTTATTGTTTTCCAATAGATTGGAAGGTAAGAAGGTAGATATGGAATTGTAATTATAGGAGAATAATTATTTCATAACTATCATATATAAACATTAAACCGATAATAATACCCATCCATGAAATATGGTGATGGAAAATGAATTGTATTGGTATGTGGAGGCGATAGTCCACATGTACGCATGAGTTATACTTTAACTTCCCATTTGATGGAAAAGAGGGTGAATAATGGTGGTTCCATAATCATAATAAAATTTAAGTATATTTAGTATACTTAATTTTTTATTTTATGATGAATATAATATATTTAGAGGAGGTAAAAGAACAAATAATTTTAAAGAGGTTAGGTAAGATGATTACCTCTCCTTTGGTTGGCCTCATTTAGATCATTTCTTAAGGATCCTTGGAATGATATTTTAAAAATAAAAGAACCTATAATTCATGGAAAGGGAAGTTTATAATAGCATTTTTTAGGGTTTGTTCAGTATAGATGGCTTAAAGTGGTGTAAAAAATAGAGAGGAGGGGTGTCTTTTATAAGTTGGGGAGAGAACACACTTAAAATTTCTTAAAAGATTAAAATATAATAATGTCATACTCAACAAAAATACTTCCAAATGGAAATATATTTAAATTTTGGATATTATGAGGTTTAATTATGTCTATATAATAGGATTTAGATAAGTTTAATTGCAAAAATTACCATTATATCCTGGTCTAACCCCTTAGTAAACCTATTTTCAACTTAACTGTGGTAATGATTTTTTATGTTTTTACTCTTCATTATGAAAAAAAATTAATTTAAACTTATTAAAAAAAATTAATTATTCTGATTTAAAACATGTAATACATTTTATCAAATTCAATTCCACGAATTGGTAGAATTTAATTTAAAATTAAACCCCCAAAACGCGATGAAAATTAGTTTTCTAAAAAAAAGTTTTACTAAGTAAAGAATGTTTTCATACCAAAATCCAACATAAAAATAATTTTAATGTGATAAATTAGAATATTAATAATATAAATTAAATAATTTTACTTTTAAAACCATTATAAAACAAAATTTATGTTTTTAAATTCTTTAAATGAAAAGATAGTTTTAAAAAAAAAATCAGTATTTTTCACTACTCATTGAAAAATCAATCTTTTCAAAAAATTATTAGAAATCCTCTTTAAGATAATTTCAAAATGATAATTTCAAAAATTAAATTCATTTTATAAAATAAATTTTATAAAAGTGTAAAAAAATTAATTATATTATTTACTCACAAAAATTAATAAAAACAATTTTTAGGAAAAATGTAATTTTGAATCATATAAAGAAATTACTGAAAATTGAGTAATTATTTATAAATACATTTTCTTTAACTAAAAAATTTATAAATAATTTTCAAAAATATTATTATTCCTATTCATACTTCCAATTTAACTGCTATTTTATAATGGCATACTATATTACAATTCCTTTAGACTTGAGTTTTCATGCATCTCAAGTTATCAAAGAAAATATATTTATTAAAAGAAAAATATATCATAAAATATTGGTGTGTAACAAAATGTATGAGTTGCGCATAATCATGACAATATATACTAAGAACACTACTTGAGACACCAATTATTGATAAATACATTAGTATATCAAGTATGTTTCAAGTAACAGGATTTAAGGTATTATTGGATCACATAAATATTTTTGAGTGATTCAAAATAGTTAAAATATAAAGATGAAAGGTCCAATTCACTAGGATCATAGAGTTATAACAATTAAATTTAGATGAAAATGATTATAATCTTAACAAATGGTACTAATTTAAGTCACTAAGTGAGGATAAGGCTAGAACAATCATTAATTAGAATAATAAAGGAATTCACCTGGTAAATTACCTAAGATCACCTCTATTTCACACTATAATTTTCATTATCTTTTTTTTTACTTTGTTTCATTTACTTTATATTTTCATCACAAAAAATAAAAATACATTTCCTTTTTTTTATTTAATAAAAAAATATAAAAAAATATATAATAAGAAGGGTGTGTATTTAGCATTTATCCTTGATATACGACATAAATGTTCATTATACCTCATGATTAACATTATTTTAAATAAAAATTTTGAGCATCCCATGAAAAATTTCATAAAAATTAGTGTTGTTATAGGGAATGCCAATTTTATTTCACTTAATTTTATTTCTTTAATTATTTATTTTATATCTTTATTTTATTTCATTTTTGTTTTATATGGAATAATTTAATAATTCTGAGATGAATCCATCATTACATACTCATTTGGATGAATTCACTTCTATTGATAGAAAAATGTAATTTAACCAATGTATTGATAAATATTTGAATCCATTGAAATAAGAACAATAGAGCTATGATAGAAGTGGAGAAAGTTCAAGATTTAATTTTAAATTTAGATAACAATAATGATAGATGTATTGAAAACAAAAATACCAACTTCCATCATTCTATAAAGAAGAATAAGAAAAAACCACGGATGACCTATTGAGAGATATTTTAAGAGAATAATATAAAATGACCATGGAGAATTAATTGAGTGACCAACAAGATGAAATGGATAACAAAAAAACTGACATGGATAAATTAAAGGAACAAATGGAACAAATGCTACTTCCTTACAATATTTAATATGATAGAGGTTATAATAATGAAAGTAAAAAATGGAGGAATAATAATAATTTTATTTTAACTTTGATGAAGAATTAATAAAGATAGAGAAAAATTTAAAAGAATATGATCCAATATCTACTTCTATAAAAAGAAGCTTCCTTATAGGCAATATATAAAGAATAGTTTCTTACCAAGGCATTAATATGGGATAAAGAAATCTGAATACATATTTGTTTAATTATTGACAAACTGAATTGAAAAATGACTCTCCCTTATTTAACCACTAAGTCCCAACATAATTATTGCATGATATGAATGAGGAAGAAGAATACATATTTTTTAAGAGTGAAGAACACATTAATTAACCTATGGTATTGATATTTAAAGTGTAAAATGAATTTTTTTGTAAGATGGAGTATATTGAAGAATATAATACTAATGAAAATTAAGTGAATCCACTTCTTGAGACATAAAATAAAACCTAAATTGAATGTATATCTAGTGAAGCTCAAGAAAAGGTGGTCCCATATATTATACTACCTCTTGTAAATTAAATAATTCTCACTGGACTAGGGGTGGAAACAAAATTCATCAGACAAGGGGAATTATAGAAGAAATAAAGTGCATCTGGAGTACTAAAGCTAAGAAGATATGGAATTTTAAATTGAAAAAACTACATACTCCTTCTATTTGGGGTTAATATTTCTAAATTTATAGTATTTTGTAGTAAAAATTCATCACTTCTTAAAATAAAATTTAAGTATTTTTTTATTATTTTTCCTATATTTTCATTTTTTAGTTTTTATATAAATAAATAAATTATATATATATTTTTATAAAATCATAGATAGAAATTAGTTTCCTTTTCCAAGTTATCTACTGAATAACCTTAGGTTGTATCTTTTCATATAATTTGTTTTATATTATCAAATATTTTTAAATTTGCTCAAAAATGTGATAAATATATACTGGTTCTATTAAGGATTTAGAAATAAATAACTGTGGGGTTGGGGAATTACTATAATATTAAGAAGTTTTTTTTAATTTGGGTTTTTAATATTTTTCAGGTTTTTAAAAAATTTATTTAAAAATGGGCTTAAAAGCTACCCTACCAAGTTATAATACCTTATCAATAACGGGGAATTATATTATTCTAAAATCATTAATTGAAAGAATTGTTGACATGGTACTATTTTTCTAACATTAATTCTATAAAACTCATGTAAATTGATTGATTATTTTTTTCATGTCATGTGTGACTATCAAAAATTTAACTACCATTATCAAGAGGTATTCAAAACCCTCATAAATACATTCTTTTTAATACCCACTTTCATGAGTGACTTGATATATAAAATCAATATGAACTTTCCTTGTTTATTTTTAAATACACTTAGAGTTAATTTAATATGATTTAGTCCATTATTAATTTTATAACTCTTCAAATCCATTGAGACTACATTTTTCATTTATCCCTCTTTAATTCATTCAAAACTGTAACACCCAGAGATTTTAAAAGAAGAAAATTATATTTGATAGCATAAAGAACACACAACATTGATCTTAGAAAAAAATGTATCTCCATGAGAATTTATTATATATTTATTTTTAAATAAATTTAATTTGTTAAATATCTTGCGGTATATACAACCCCAAGATTTTTATGTTCGATAGTGTATTCAACACGCAACACTGAACTTAAACAACCTAGTATACATATTACTGTTATAACCTAACCGTTAAATTATAAAGTATGAATATTATAAATTAATTTATGATATATATATATTAATGTCTTACTAAATATAAATTATTGATAAATATTTAGTAACTAGTCAATCAATTTTTAGTAAAGTGATTTTATTCTTCAAAAAATAAGTTTTCTTCAAAAGTAATTTTTATTGATTTTCATGAAAAAAATATTATAATAAATTTTTGTAACTTTTATAAAAGTTATTTGATAAAAATAAAATAATTTTTTGGAATCGGGATATTAAAATTTACTTTGAGTGAAATTTTGGAACTTTTCAGAAAATAATTAATTTTCAATGAATTGTAAAAAATACTAATTTTTATAAAACTATCTTTTATATTCAATAAATTAAGTAATTTAAAATTACCATTACGTTTTTAATATGTTTTAAATTAATATAAGTATTATTTCTTTATATTTAATATAATTAATTACTTTTAAATAAAATTTATATTTATTTTTAGTATAAGTTTGTTTTTGGTTTTGAAAACAGGTTTTTCTAAAAACTGTTTTAAAGTGCATAATGATTCTCCATTTTAATTAATTAAAATAACAATTAATGAGGAATATATAAAATCAAATTTATATATTATATATAAATAAATTTTAATTTATATTTATACCATGATTATTATTTTACATAGTGTTAATATAAAATCATCTTGTGCTTGAAAAATACACTTCTTGAAAACCCGCTTTTTCATCGCATCTGCGGGTTTTGTTTTAAATTTAACCTTTTAAAATTTTAAAAAATTTATTTGGAAAAATAAAATTCATTTTTTAAGTCATCATGTCAAATTTTATTAGGGTGATTATTTTTTATAATTTTCTAAAAAGTTTCATTTTTTGATGAATAGTGAAATATACTGAATTTTAATTGAAAACGACCTTTTCATTTAAATTAATTATAATGTTAATTATATTTTCAATTGGTTTTAAAGTAAAATAAGTTCAATTTTATATCAATTAATCCAATTTAGTTAATTTTAATCAATTTCATATTGATCTTGGGTATAAAAACTTTGTAAAATTTTAATCATTTTATCTTTAAAAACCATCTTTCTCATTGCGTCTGTGGGATTAATTTTAAATTAAAATTTTTGAATTATGTGAATATAATTTGGAAAAATATATTCCATATTTTTAATAATCATACTTTATATTATCTAATAATCTAAACTTAAATTTTGACCAAAATGAATAGTAAATCGAGTAAAAATTAATTACCAAAGTTAAGGTAATAATGAGTTTATTAGGGGTTAAACTAAAAAGATAAGGGTATAAATGAACTATAAAATTTTCTAAAAACTATTTAATGGAAATATTTTGACAATTAAACCAATAAGGTTTTATTATGGTCCGTTTTGGACCCTTTGTGATATTAAAAATGTGGGAGGATTCATTTCTTTTCAAAAATACCAAGTGTATCCTTTCCCCAACTTATAAAAGGCTGCCCCATCTTTTCTCTTCCTCACAGCTTTAGACCACTTGGTTTCATCCAATATATGACCAAATAACTTCCAAAAATCCATAAAATTATCATAGAATCCTTATTTTGGTCAGAAATCCAACATAGGATATCCTTTGGTGGAAACCTAAGGAGGATACCCGAAGAAGAGGTAATGTTCTTTAACAGGAGTTTTTATTTTATTTATTTCCCCACCTCCTTAAATTATTCTAAAACTGGTATTATATAATAAAATGTTTATATTAAATATAATTATATGTTATTGTTTTAATTTAATAACCTATATCATTTCCCTCTTCCATCAAATGGGTTACGAAATCATCATTTGTGTGCACGATGGATTATCGCCTCAGGAAACAATGGCATTCATTTTTTCCATTACCACCTCTCACGGTTGGGTATAATAGTGGATCTATAATTTATATATGATATTTATAAAATAATTATACCACTTAATTAATTAATTCACATATACCTTTTTAAATTCCATACCACAGGGAATACGATAACATCCCTCATGAGTACGACAGACTACCGCCTCGCGAAGCGATGTAATTCGTTTTTCAATAACACATTACATGGAAGGTAATAAGGGTAAACATAATCAATATATGTGGTATAAATGAAATAATTATGATATAAATTACATATTTATAATTCTTTAAATATAATATATCATTTTATTTCTTACCTTTTAACTCACTAAAAAAGTGATAACGTCGTTCATGGATGTGTGGACTACCGCCTCCTCGAAGCGATGTGATTTCTTTCATCACCGCATAAAAACAATTATATAGATATAAGTATATATAATTAAATATTATTTTATTTATGATATAATAATATTTCTGGAAAGATAAAATATTACTTATATTCTTTCCATAATGATCATTGAAAAATAGAAATGTTATTTATGCGTACATATGACCTACCGTCTCCATGATCGTAACATTTGTTCATTTTTCATAACCATCATTCATAATTGATTTTAAAAGTGTAAATTATGTATAAATATGATAAATATTTCATGATTATTATTCTTTATATGTTTATATAATCACCTCTTTGACCATATTCAACCTACCAAATTCATTTTTGATACATAATCCAAATATGGTAAAAAAATATGGTGTAAACCTAATTAATTTATTAATCATATATAACATGGTAATAAGTGAAATAAAATGAATATAAAACCTAAAAAAGGTTATTAATCAATTAAATAATTAAAATAAGTTTATTATTTAGGAATATAAATAACAAGATTGACGAATCAAACTGGAGGTAAGGGTTTTCTCATTTCACTTTTATTTATGTGAGATGTATACCATATTCACCACTTATTTTTTTTATGTGGTGTATATAATAAACATGAATTTATTTTATGGTTATTATAATTAAACCAATATAGATTTATATATCCATTTAATATCTCTCTTTCATGTGGTTTATGGTTTAAAAGTTACCAAAGTGGTAAGGGATTTTTGTGTCAATTTTTCTTCTTTAAGAAATATATTATATTATACACATATATTATTTTATTAGGTGTATATACTACCCATTTGATATGATATATAATGGATCTAATTATTTTAATGATATTATAAGTTTCATTTAATGACATTCTTTCATTGGTATTACTATTCAAAGTTACCAAAGTTATAAGAGTCTTATGTTATAATATCATCATTTGTTGGGATGATTTATAATTATGATTCCAATGATGAGATATTATGATCCATAGCTCAAGAAATTAATTAATTTTACCATCCTATTGTTATTAATGATATTTTAATGTAATAGTATCATTTTACACTCTTTTGTAGTTATAATAATTGAGAAAATGTTTTTAAGAAAATATGATTTAATTTCTCTCTTTGGTTAGAAATATGTTTTACACCAAAACCTTGTTTTTATGAAATGTTTTATTTTTTTTTACCTTTTATAAATTAATTTTTAAATAAATTTTTATCCAATTTTCTTTTTTTACAAAATATTTTCAAAGAAATATTTATTTCATTTTTAAAACAATTCTTGTTTGAATTTTACTGAAAATGTGATAGGAATATTTGTTTTAACATGTATGACATGAAAGAATTTTTATACTTTCATGACCATTATTTCCCTTGAAGCTTACATTATAAAATTTTAAGGTTATTTTAAAGGAAAATTATTTTCAAAATGTTTTAAAAAGTTTTTTTCAAAATGGAAAGGATATTTTCCTCAAGAAATATTTTAAACGATTTTTAAATCTTCCATTATATGTTTCCAAGGATGATTTAAAGAAAATAAGTTTTACAATATTTTTTTTAATATTTAGTTTAAAAAAAGTTATTTCCAAAATTAAAAGGTTATTTCACTCAAAATGTATTTAATTATATTTTTTAATGGTATTTCCATTTACTAATTTCAACAACCCTTATTGTTACGTATGCTCCAAATAGGATATCTTGTAATGATACCATCCAAATTCTTTCAATGGATGGATTAATATTGTTTCAAAGAGATTAATATGGAACCCATTTAGTTTATGTGGGTTAATCATGTTTTAAAGAGATTTTTATAAAACCCATTTCTTTTCCATGGTTTAATCATGTTTCAAAGATATGTTATAAAACCTGTTTCTTTTCCATGGGCTAATCACGTTTCAAAGAGATTGACATGAAAACCATATATTTTACATGGGTTAATTAGTTTATCAAATCATAATCATTATTTCTATTATTTTTATGATGAAATGAAATCTACAATTACTTTATTAATGTTGTGGTTCTTGGACATTATATATGATGGGTGCACCCATATAGCACCAGATGAGATCGTTATTGATTATATGATGGGTGCGCCCACCTAGAGATCCAATGCATTAGGTAATGATTATGTTACATATAGAATTATATTAGATTTTGGAAATATAGTTATTCCAATTGTAAGGGTTCAGTCAGTGTTCTGTAAGTGTTCTATAAAGATGATGTTATAAGATACCAATATGTTTTTTCTATGCTTGATATGGGTTTATGATGTTTCATTTGATCAAGATTGATATCATATAGAACATGATTATTGATTCTTATGACTCTTTCCTTTGATGAAGCCTTATTCCATGTTTTCATTTTTGATGATCTTGGTATTGCTGGGTATGAATATTCTTATTTTATACTCATGAACTTTTATTATGTCATCATTTTCTTATTCTCTTCTTATGCACAATGATGAAATTCATTTTTTAATGCTTATATTTTCCTTTACTGAGCATTTGAGCTCACCCTTCTTATATTTCCTTTTCCCTAGGTTATAAAGAACTAGGTTAAATGAATTATGTCTAGAAGGGATTTTATATGGATGATGATGATGACTTAATGCAAAATGAAAAAAGTTGGGTTAAGTGGGAGAAATGATCATTTGACGACATAGTTATTTTTTATGTATAAGTTTTTCCAAATTCTCTAAAAATATAAACCTAAATAGTCCTTGATAATGTAAGTGATCCAATTTTTTCTTTGTATGTTTAAAGGGTTGGATGGAGAAATGGTCACAATTATCATAAATAAATCAAAAAATGTAAAGTTTATGATTTCAACATTGGATTTGGGAGTGCGAGATATGGGTTTTTAGAGTTGGTATCAAAGGAAAGGTTTAGATAACTTTAGAGATTATGATGTTTTCATGAGAGGTTATCTTAAGAGTTATGGATACCATCATAGGTCTATAATCTTAAGTATGATCATAAATTCAAAGTCTTAGACACCCCTTTTAGGTTTTAAGTGATGATTTCTTAAAGTGATTAATGAAATCCTAGGAGATTTTTTATAGGTTGAAGTATTTATAGATATATGGTTTAACATGAAGTATGAATTTATTTTTTTTAGAAATTAGAATTAAGGTATTGATAAACATTAGGGTTTATATGATCTAGGATATTGAAAAAAAAGTTTTATCATATATATAACAACAAGATTGAATAGTGATTTATTAACTAAGTGATTAATGATACTTGAAAAGAAGATCGCCATATTTTTGGGCTTGAAATCTGAAAGGTATGAGATAACCTTTGAAGTTAAAACACTCTTTAATGTTGAGGTTATTGAGGTTATTTGGTATATATGGTTGTGGAATGGTTTAGATTCAAATTTGGGTATTACTATTGAATTTTGAAGATTATTGTATCATATCAAGGTTTATTCATTTTTGGTATTAGCATAAAAGTTATAACCATTTTGGTTTTGGTTAATGTTTAAAGACACGAGGAATATCTTGTTATACATTTTATTGTTATGTTATATTTTCCATTTTATTTTAGTTCTTCAATCATGAAAAATTCATCCTGAATACACACAATATAGATAAAAAGATGATATTGTGGTGGAAATTTATTAAAGGTTGAAATTATACTCATCAGGTATGTATATTTCCATACTCTCTTAGTCTATATGGTAATTGATTTTCTCAAATATAGAAAAAGGATGTAGAAACAAAAATATTATCCTAGTACCTTCATTTTTGATGAATATATGGTCTTTTAGATCATTATAGATTTATGGTTTTGAGGCCCTTAACTTTTCATTGATCATTCACTTTCTTGTAATCAATGACCTTAATGAGTCTCTATAATTATTTACATTTTTCTTCCATTCCCACCTATGCTATAATATTTAGAAACCTAGTTATGTGTTAATATATAAGTCCTTTTAAATTCTCTTTTATCACTTATTAAGAGGATGTTTTATTAAACCTTTTTATGAATTAGGTTTACAACAAGAGTATTTTCAAATGTCCATCCATTGATTACCGATATACAGTTCAAATTACGAGGACACAATTTATTGGGGGGCAGGGATGTAACACCCAGATATTTTAAAATAATAAAATTATATTCGATAGAGTAAAGGGAACATATAATTGAGATTATATGAGAATTTAACTCCTTGATTCTTTAAGATAAATTTATTTTTAAATAAATTTAATCGCTTCAATAGCTTGTTGTACAGGCGACCCCTAGATTTTTATGTTCAATAGCATATTCAACATGCAACACAGAACTTAAACAAACCATGATACATATTACCATTATAAAATATCCATTAAATTGGTGGGTATAAATATTATTAACAACTTTATGAAATATATATATATATAAATTGAATTTTTAGGGAATAGTAAAAAATACCGCTTTTTATAAAACTATCTTTGCTTTTTAATAAATTAAGTGATTTAAGAGTGCCAATATGTTTTGAATATTTTTTCACATAAAATAATTATTATTTATTTATATTTAATCTAATTAAATAATTTTTAATCAAATTTATATTGGTTTTTATTATAAGTTTTTTTTGGGTTTGAAAACTATTTTTTCTGAAAACTATTTTAAAGTGCATACAGATTCTCCATTTTAATTAATTAAAATAATACCTAATGATTAATTTTTAAAATTAAATGTATGGATTATATATCAATAAATTTTAATTTATATTCATACCATTATTATTATTATCTGTAGAGTTAATATAAAATCATCTTATGCTTGAAAAATACACTTCTTGAAAACCCATATTTTCATTGCATATAGTGTTTTTTTAAATTTAGTTTTATCCAATTTTGAAAAATTTATTTTAAAAAATAAAATTTATTTTTTAATTAATCATTTCAGAATTTTATTATTGTTATTTTTTATAATTTTCTGAAAATTTTCATTTTTTTGATGCATAGTAAAAAATATTGAATTTTAATTGAAACTACCTTTTAGTTTAAATTATTTATAAGGCTAAATTATATTTAAAATTTATTTTAAAGGAAAATAAGTTCAACTTTATATAAATTAATCCAATTTTTTTCATTTAAGTCAATTTCATATTGATCTTATATATAAAAAATTTATAAACTTTTGAACTTTTTATCTTTAAAAACCTACTTTCTCATCGCATCTACGAGATTATATTTAAATTGAAAATTTCCACTTATGTGAATATAATTTGGAAAAATGGATTCCATATTTGGAATAAACATAATTTATATTATCTAATATGGCCAAATTATTTTTTTAGCAAAATGAATAGTGGGTCCAGTAAAAATTAATTACTTCCATTAAGGTAAAAATGGGATTACCAGGTGGTTAAACTAAAGAGATAAGGGTAAAAATGACTTATAAACTTTTCTAAAAACTATTTTATGGAAAAAATTTAAAATTTAAACCTATAATTTTTTATAATGGTCCATTTTTTACCCTAGTGACATGAAAAACATGGGATCACTCATTTATTTTCAAAAATACAAATTGTGTCCTCTCCCCCACTTATAAAAATCCACCCTATCCTATCTTCATAACACATTAAAATATATTGGGATTGTAAAATAACTGACAAAGTAACTTTAAAAAGTTTCCTCATACCATCCTAGAATCATTATTTTGTTCATAAATCTAACCTAGGTACGCCTTTGGTGGAAACATAAGGAGGATACCCAAAGAAGAGGTAATGTTCTTCAATGAGCATTTTTATTTTATTTATTTCCCCACCTCCATCAATTATTCTTAAAACATGATTATATAATAACCTAATTATCTTATAAATAATTATTTGTTATTATTTTAATTCAATAACCTAAATAATTTCCATCTTCCATCAAATGGGTTATAAAATCGTTATTCGTTTGTATGATAGACTTCCACCTCACGAAACAATGCCATTTGTTTTTCCATTACCACCTATCATGGTTGGGTATGATGATGGATATAAATTTTACACATGATATTTATAACATAATTATACCTATTGAGTCATTATATAATTTATACCTTTTTACATCCCATACCATAGGGAATATGATAACGTCCCTCGTGTGTATGGTGAAATACCACCTCACTAAGCGATGCAATTTTTTTCACTAACATGTAACATGGAAGGTAATACGGGTAAATATAATGAATATATGTGATATAAATGAAACAAGTATGATATTTATAACACATTTATCAATCTATAAATATAATATATCATTTTGTTTCTTACTGTTTCACTCATTGAAAAAGCGATAACGTCGTTTGTGGACGTGTGGAATATCGCTTACTCGAAGCAATGTGATTCCACTTTTAATCACCACATCACAAGAATGATATGTAAAAAATTATAAATTAAGTATTATGGTATTTATCATATACTTATAATTATATAAAGATAAAATATTACTTATATTCTTTCCATAATGATCATTGAAAAATGGAAATGTTACTCATATGTACATACGACCCACCATATCCATGATCATAATGTTAGTTCACTTTTTATAACCATAATTAATTATTGATTTGAAAATTTTAATTTATTTATGAATATGATAAATATTTTATGATTATTATTCTATATATGTTTATATAATCACCTCTTTGACCATAATCAACCTACCAAAGTCATTTTTGACACATAAACCAAATATGGTCAAAACATATGACATAAACCTAATTGATTAGGTAATCATATAAAAAATGGTAATATATTAAATAAAATTAATATTAAACTTGAAAATGTTTTTTAACAAATTAAATAATTAACAAAAGTTTATTATTCAAGAAGATAAAGAACAAGTGAGACAAATCAAACTCATGGTAAGGGTTTTCTCATTTCACCACTTATTTTTGTTTGTGTGGTGTATATACTAACCATGTATATATTTAATTATTATTATACTTATGGTGATTTAAATATCTATTTTAGGATATCTATTTCATGGGGTTTACGGTTTCAAAGATACCAAAGTGGTAAGATATTTTTTATCTCAATTTGTCTTTTTTGAGACGTATGTTATATTATACACCTTTCATATATTATGAGGTGTATATAATTCCCCTTTGACATGTTATATCATGAATATAATTTTTTAAATGATATTATAAGTTTCATTTAATGATGTTCTTTTATGGGGATTACGATTCAAAGTTACCAAAGTGGTAAGATTCATATGTTATAGTCTCATCGTTTGTCAGTTTTTTTATAATTATGCTTCCAATAATGAGATCTTATGATCCATATATAAATAAACTCATGAATTTTCTTATACTCTTGTAACTCATGATATTTTCATGTAATAATACCATTTTTATACACTAGTACTTAGAATAATTGAGAAAACGTTTTTAATAAAATCTCACTTCATTTCTCTATACGGCCAGAAATATGTTTTCTACCAAAACCATGTTTTCAAGAAATGTTTTCAAAAATGATTTTAACCTTTTAAAAGCGAATTATTAAATTAATTTTCACCAATTTTTTATTTTAAAAAAATTCAATGAAATCTTTATGTCATTTTCAAAACAATTCCCATTTGGATTTACTGAAATTGTTAATGGAATCTTTGTTTTAATGCGTACGACATGAACAAATTTTTCTACTATTATGTACATTATTTTCATTGAAGAATAATTTATAAATTTTCACGGTTATATTAAAATAAAATTATTTTAAAAATGTTTCAAAATTTCTTTTCACAAATGAAAAGGATATTTTCCTCAAGAAATGTTTTAAATTATTTTTTAAAGATTTCTTTTTTAGGATTCCAATGTTGATTTCAAAGAAAAGTATTTTCAAAATATTGTTTTTTAATTTTTAGTTTTTAAAAAGTGATTTTAAAAATGAAAAGGTTATTTTCCTCAAAATTTATTTAATGTTATTTTAATGGTATTTCCATTCATCAATGTTAAATACCCTTGTTGTTAATTATTCTCTAATGAGGATATTTTGTAACGATACTATCGTCATTATTTCTATTTATGGATTATGATTTTTTCAAATAGATTGTTATGGAACCCATTTTTTTACACAGGTTAATCATGTTTCAAGGAGATTGTTATAAAACCAATTTCTTTTCCACATGTTAATCAGGTTTCAAAGAGATTGTTATAAAACCAATTTATTTTCCATAGGTTAATCACGTTTCAATGACATTGACATGAAACCCATTTATTTTCCATGGGTTAATCTGGTTATAAAATCATAATTATTGTTTATATATTTTTTATGATTAAATTAAAGCTCTATGTAGTCTATTAATGTTTCATTTCTTAGAAATTATATATTATGGGTGTTCCGAGATAGCATGAAGTAATCCCATTATATATTATATGATGGGTACACCCAGATAACACTCCGATGCATTAGATAATAATTATGTTCTCTATAGAATTATATTAGAGGTCAACCATATGGTTTTTACAATTGTAATGTTTCTATAAGTGTTCTATGAATATGATGTTCCAAGATACCAATATGTTTTTTATATGCTTAATATAGGTTTATAATGTTTAATTTGACTAAGATTGGTATCATATGGATCATGGTTATTTATTATTATTACTTTTTACCTTTTTAATGAATTATGACATGTTTTCATGTTTGACGATCCAATTATTGATGTGTATGAATATTCTTATGTTATACTCATGCAATTTTATTATGTCATCAAAACCTTATGCTCTTCTTATTATCGCTAATGACATTCATTTTTTAATGATTATGGTTTCCCTTAATGAGTGTTTGAGCTCAACCTTATTATGTTTCATGTTCCCTATGTTATAAATAATTAGGTTGAATTAATTATGTGTAAAAGGGATTTCATATAGATGATGATGTTGACTTAATATGAAATGATAAAATCTAGGTTAGGTGGGGGAAATGATCATTTTAAAATATGGGTATTGTTTATGTAGGATTTTTTCCTATTTTTCTAAAATTATAAACCTAAAAGTTCCTTGAGAATGTAAGTGGTCCAATTTATCATTTTTATGTTGTATTGTTTGTATGAAAAAAATGGGTCACAATTATCAACATCAAATCAAAAAATGTAAAGTTTATGATTTTAGTACTTGATCTGAGAGTACGGGTTCTAGGTTGTTATAAAAACTATAAAAAACCTTATAAGTGAGTTATATTATAAGAATAATTTTCAATGTCTTCCTATCTATTTTATGGGGTTTTAGGAGACAAAACATGTTTAAACATATTTTAAATAATCCACCAAAACTAGTTTATACTACATAACCTTTTTATTTATTTTAAAATAAATAAATAAATAAAGAACGTGTAACCTTTTCTTCATTGAAATAAATTTTCAAATATCCTTAATAAAATAATTATAGGAATCAATGAGAACTAAGCAATAAGATATTTTATCATTTGGTATCCATGGGATATATAAATACCTCAATGATTTCGGAGGATTACTTTTAAGACATGGTTGGCTAGATTTTTTAGATTAATGTTGTGATAAAAAGAGAGTAAGAGAGATTTAGTTTAAAGAGTTTTATATCAAAATAATCATATATCATATCACAATCACATCGTATTGAAATTTTTTATAAGCACTAAGGACACTATGAAATTTTTGATAATAAATGTTAGTGTTACAAATGTTTTTTCACTTATTAAAAATAAAAAATGAAACATTTATCACCGTACAATTTTCATACTCTATCATAAAAACTATTATAATCATCATTATATGATAATCCATAAATGTTTGATAGATTCAGTGCAATAATCAAACAAATCCCAGAATTATATCATAATGATGACATGCCCATGCACTAAAAAATGATATAGCGACCTTTGCTAAATCATGGTTTATACCATATTAGATTATGATTTGGTTTATACCCTAGAATAATGTTTTAGTATTTAGTGTGTATTTAAAAAACTATTGGTATGTTTCATGATTAAATTTAATCTAAGTGTGAGGGGATGTATTGTTTAATGAATTTATTTGGTAGTTAGTATCATTGTTGAGGGGAGAGTGTGAGGAGTTTATATTAATTTTGGGTAGAAGTGTTTACAAGTAAATTTATTATTCTAATCATGTATCTCAATTGGTATTCAAAAAAAATATATATATACATGAATAAATTAAATATAAAAAAATTGAAATAAATATTAAAAAATAGAAAATAGATGAGAATCATTTAATATTTTTTATTTACTTGACTTGTATACTGACCTACAGAAGTGTTAGACCTATTTATATTGAAATGAGTGAGAAATTTTAACTTGATTTTAATTTTATATCATGAAATTTACTTTAGATATTGAACCTTCTCATTGATTCCTTTAAATTTTTATATCATTATTACCCACACAAGACCTAAATGTAATCCTATCAAAAGTTTTCTTGATTAATGTATAATTTTGGTCTAAAAATAGAGATTTATATTCATTCCAAGATTATGTACATAATAAATATACTTAATGATTGGATATAACTTCAAATATATAATCATGGAGTGATGAGAGAGATTAATTCCTAGTAAGATAGGTCACAAGTGAGCATGAATAATTATAAAAAGTAGAAAAATGTGTGTAAAGAGGAAGCAAGATAGAGAACTTGGTATATACGAGATGTATTATATTTTTCAATGATTACTAAATTAATATAATATTCTCATTATTAATTGTGTATTTAAACCATGTAGGGGAATTATATTCTTTGATTGGTCTCCAAGGGTTACAATGTGGCCAAGTAATAACTTTTTTATGGCCTAACTTTGTTACCTGTATCTTGTAAAAAGGTTGTTCATAGAGATTCTACCATCCTCCATTATTATAGTCCCCCTAATTGTCTCCCACAACCTTTGGTATTGAAGATTTTTTTAATAAGTAAATAATTGTATTAATAATATTATTTAAAATTAATTGATGATATTCACTCAAGAGTGGAAAGGATTTGTGTTGGAGGATTGGGAGAGTATAATAATTGCCTAATTTATTCAGTATTGCATCACAAAATATTCCCTCACAATTCACTTATTCAAAGGAACTTATCAATTTTTTTATTATTTAGGTGTTTTGTGAATTATTTTTTAAATTTAGATAAAATTAGAATATAAAATATTAATAATAATAATTTTGTATTTTATTTGTATTTTTAAACCTTAAATTTTTTATTTTACTATATACAGGTGAAGAGGAAGCCGAGGCAAGAAAAAAGTATCTTGAAAATTAATTGGGATGATTAAAATAGATGTATGTCATTCAAACCAGTATATATATATATATTGATCCTAGTGATTAATTTCTTTTGAAAAAATAAAATAGATTGTAAAGTGTGTAAGGGAAAGTCATAAGCTATGAAAAACTAAAATCCCCAAGGAATTAGATGTTACAAGTAACAATAATGGATTATAATAGCTCATAAAAAAATAGAGACTATAAAATCCATTTTATTGGAATTAGGTTGAATTTAATCACCCTAAGATGGTGTGGGGGGGGGAGAATTAGGGTGTATATGATTAAAATATTTTCATTTTATTTGGTTCTCTTTGCAACACATTGAGTTTTTATGAGTTTTTTTGAATAATTAATTTTATTTGATAGATTGAATTACATGTACACCAAGATAATATTTCATTACACTATAAAACAAGTTAATATTTAATTATAAGCAACACCAATTTAATCTTTCACTATATGAAACATCGGTTTAGCTTACGTTACACACGACACTGAGTTTTAACAAAACAACAATATATTATTAATATAGTTATTTAAACCCGACCATTTTAACCTAGCCATTAAACATAGAAATATGAATTTTAATAAATAATTTTACATATGATAGTTTTATATAATGGAAGAATATTTATGATAACATACATAATTTTTTATAAATTATTTATATGTTTTGAAAATACTATTTTCATTAAAAAATCACTTATTATTTTTTTTGTGAACAATAATAAAATTAATTTTAGGAAACTTTTTTAATTAAATTTTTAAAAATAAACTTAATTTTTGAATTCATATTTTTAAAATTATATTAGGGTGATTTTTTTTATGTTTCTAAAATATTTTATTTTTTGGATGAATAGTGAAAAATACTGTATTTTAATTGAAAACTATTTTCTATTTAATTTATTTATATATATTAAATTTACTTTTATTTTTTAAAGTATATTATTATCAATTATACACATATTAATCCAATTTAGGTCATTGGAATCAATTTCACATTTAAATTGGATATAAAAACATTTCAATCTTATGAACATTTTTCACTTTAAAAACCTGTTGTTTTGTCTCGTTTGTAGGATTAATTTTATATTAATTTATATAAATTATTTGAATTTAATTTGGAAAAATGGATTCCATATTTTTAATAAAAATAATTTATAATTAATAATATTTCCAACTTAATTTTTTACCAAAAGTATTAGTGAAAGCTATTAAAATTAATCATAGTGATAAAGAGAAAAATGAGTTTACCAAGGGATTAAACATTAAAAATAATGGAAAAAATAACCTAGAAACTTATAAAAAACCAATTTTATTTCCATATTTTGACCATATCCCCTATTTTATATAAAAAAAATCATTATAGAAGGAACATGATATATGGTAGACTTCCCAATAGTGTTTACTTTTTAGTATTTATAAGAATGACAATCCCCTACTATAAAAGGGTTTTCACCCCCTCACTTATTCACACATCTTAAGCCATTTTACCATAAAAAACTATCCAAATCTATTAATATATTATCTAACTTCATCCTATAAGCCTTAATTTGGGTATAAATTCTACCAAGGAAGTCCTTTGGTGAAAACCAAAAGGAGATACCTGAAGAAGAGGTAATGTTGATCAATGAACATTTTTGTTTTATTTCTTCCTAAAACCCATTTATTTATTTTTATATCATGATTAAATAATTAAATAATTATATTAAATATTATTATAAATTTTTATTTTAAGGGTAAAACTTACAACTTCACACACTTCCATCAAATGGGATACACAATCATCGTTTGTGTGTACGACAAACTACCACCTCACAAACCGATATCGTTTGTTCTTTCATTACCAACATTAAAGGTTGATAATAATGATGGATTTAGAATTTTTATATGATATATATTATTTTTTTGATTTTATTATGAATATTTAATTTTTATATCACACATAACTTCATGTTTTCCATTTTGTGGGAATACGATAACATCGTTCGTGTGTACAACAGACTACTGCCTTACAAAGTGATGTCATTCGTTCATGGTTTACATGGAATGTATTAAGGATGAGTTTAATAAAAAATGTGATATATATGAAATAAAAAACGATTATGTAATTATAATATCTCATTTATTTTTATTTCTTTCAATACGACAAGAAAATGGAAACAACGTTCCTGCGTACGTACAACCTACCGTCTCCATGAATGGTGTATCTCATTTCCTAGTTATATATTTTATAGATTATTATAAATACATATATAATGAATATATATGAAACTTAAATCATTTTTATAATTCTTTATATTATGAAATCATGATTAAATAAAGAGGACAAAAAATATAACAAATCAAAACATATATGAAAACAAAACGGTTATTACATGAAGCATAACTTTAACATTGAATTGTTAATAAATGGGTAATAAAAGGTCATAATAAAATAATATATGGTATTATATATATGAATATGGTCCTTTTATAAATTTATAATAAACTTATATTTATTATACAGTAGGTTTGAACGAGTATGGCGAGAGTCAAGACTTAAGGTAAGGGATCTCGGTCTCACTTTTATTTTCCATGGGACAAAATCCATGTTCACCACCTATTTCTACTACACGGTTTCTATAATTACCAAGTATTTTTTTATAATTTTTATAAATATAATTATTGGTATTTATATATCTACTTTAGGTTCTCTCTTTCATGGGGTTTATGGTTAAAATGCTACCAACGTGGTATGAAGATTTTTGTCTCAATTTTACTTCTTTGAGACGTACGTTATGTTATGCACCTATATTATATTATAAAGTGTATACACAGCCCATTTGAAATGAAATATCATGAATGTTTTTATCCCCATGATATTTTATGTTTCATTTTATGTTATTACTTTATGGGGTTTATGATTCAGAGTTACCAAAGTGGTAAGAGTTTACTGCTATAATGACATCATTTATTAGGATTATTTATGATTATGATTCCATTGATGAAATATTAAGATCCATATATTAATAATTATCATTAAATTTGTTCTCCTATAGTTATTAATTATATCATCAATTAATGGTACCATTTTACACTATTTGGTACTTAAGATAATTAAGATTTTTTTAAAGAAAATCTGACTTTATTTCTCTCTTCAGTAGGAAATCTATTTTCATTAAAATACATGTGTTCTAAAAATATTTTCAAAAGTGTTTTTGATATTTTCAAAATTATTTTTAAAGAAAGTTTCACCCAAATTTTTCTTTAATTTTTTTTCAAAGGAATCTTCTTATCATTTTCCAATCAATGCACTTTTCTAAACTTTTTACAATGCAAAAGGGATGTTCATGTATGGATTTACCCTCCATACTAACCATAATTTATATGAATATTACTTTTAAAGTTTATAAGTTTATTTGTAAAGAATTTTTTTCCCTAATATTCTATAAATTCATTTTTTAAAAAGTTATTTAAAAAATGTTTTCACAAATATTTTATGTTAAAAAAATGTTTTCAAAGTGGAAAGTATATTTTAATCAAGAAATGTTTTAAATGATATTTCAAAATTATTATCTATATAAGATGAAATCCATTGGTGTTACTCATGACTTACTAGGGATATGATCCAATGGTACCATTCATATTCTTTCTCAGAGTGGTTTATATTTTGATGGAATGTTATTTTTGAAACTCATTTCTCTTCCATGGTTTATATGCTTATGAAACTTGATTCTTTTCATAGGTTATTCTATTATTATGAAACCTATCACTTTTCCATAGGCAAAGATATGATGAATTTTTTATGATACCAATTTAATTTTAGGGGTTATTATATAATGAAAGTTTATGATCTTTTGGTACATAGATGTATAATCTAATTATGTGTAGGGTGGGACCTATATCTCCCTCCAATTCATTGGTTAATGATTTATATCTCAAGAGACAAACACAAATGGAATGGGAAGTGAACTGAGTTCATTAATACAAGGCTATAAGGGGAAGTGAACATGGTTCAATAAAATAGGGATGAAATGGGAAGTGAACTTGGTTTAATAATACAGGGTTGGAACGAGGTGTGAACCTAGTTTATTAAAGGACTTTGTCCACTATGATGGTCTTGGGAGTGAGCCTTGAATAACATGGAAATTATTTTCTATTCTTATGTGTATATCACAAATTCTAGGTCTTATTCTCTTATGGATCATGTTCTTTGATTCCCTTATGATTCATGTCTTATGAACTGCCAATATTTATTCGGTGACACTTGATTATGATCTTTGATATGCAGGGTATGATCATTTAATGTTATGATCATATTATCATATCCTTATTCTCATGATTATGCTTACATATCTTCATTGTTTACCCTTATTGTGCATTTGAGATCACTTGTTCTTATGTTTCCTTTACTTAGTTTATGAAGATATGTATTATGTATGATGCGTCTAAGAACAATTCTAATCAGGGAGAACTAGTGAGAGATAACATAGCTCACTTATGTACTAGTGTGTATGTTTCCAAGTTTCCAAAGTCACTAAACTAATACCGTATTTGGGCATGTGTTTTTGTAATGTAATGAATATTCCACAAAAAATAATGTAATGTATCTTTATGAGAATTTTGGGTCTCTATAGTTGGTATCAGAGTGAATGTTTAGTAAACATTTGGAAATTAGGATGAGAAAAACTTAGTGAGATCCCTAAATACATGTATAAGGATAATTATAAAGATTATTCAAAGTATAATAAAATGTAATAGAATTTTGATAAAGTGTAGAGTGAGTGGTTTTCTAGAAATACATCCCTGTTAGGATATTACAAGTGGATTTGGATTTGGCATAGATGTACCTAGTGAAAACAACCCTAAAAACATCATATTTATTTAGACTCAATTAGGAATTGGTGAACAAAAATAGGCCTTGATACACACCTAGTTTGACACTCCTGAGGGATACACTTTAGAAATTCAAAAACTCTTATGAACCATCATGAAGGATTTAAATAGAAGATGGATATGAATAACGTCAGATAAACCTAAGATTTCATAGATTAAAGAAGGTGTCATAATTTATAAATCTTATAAGTGATTTACATGATTATGTGGTTTCATACTATGATTATTGTTTCTTACTCTATGTTTTTTGGTTTTATACAATGACTGGAACCTAAAGGAACCAAATTAAGATTAAGTGAGACATGTAATGCAATGATTTTCCTCCTAAGAATCCAAATTTTATGGAATATGGAATGAAAAATCTTGTGTATATGCTCACAAAACATTCCTAAGATATAAATCATATTGGAATTCAAAACAAACAAGAGGGAACAATATTTCGTTGAGTCCATCATGAGGAAATGACCACCTTATTTCATAGGGTCTTCAGATCCACTAGTTGCTGAGCAATGGATCAATACCATAGAAAATATATTTTCCATTCTACAGTTTTTTGGAACATGAAAAATTCATTTTGGATATCTACTGTTTGAAAGGTGAAGTTGATAAATGGTGGACTCTTATCAAGAATATGAGAAAAAAATGAGATTGACCCCATGGATTGAGATGAGTTCAAGAACTTATTTTTTAATAATAACTTTTCTTGTATTATTCATACGAAGATGGAGAAGGAGTTCCTTGAGTTAAAATAAAAGGATAATTAATCTGTTGGTACCTATGAGGATAATTTTATAAGACTTTCAAGGTACACTTCTAGAATTATCATCCAAACTAAAATTAAGGTTGATTGATTCTTTAGTGGATTAAAACCAAGTCTCTAAAGGGTGTTATCCATAAGATACGTCATTTTTTATGAATATATTGTTGATGTTAAATCAAGGTGGATACATAGGTTAGAATTACGTATCAATCTCATGGTTTTGAGAAGAAAAGGAAGATGAAGTTCAAAGGAAAATATAAGAACCACAGAGAGAAGAAGATAAGATTTCCTTTATGCTCTAAGTGTGTTAAGAACCATGGAGAAAATTTCCTTAGGGGGACTAATAAATGTTTCAAGTGTGGGAGGGAAGGTTATACAGAAATTTATTGATGAAGTGATGGAAAGAAGTTAAGTAACAATGTGAATAGAGATAAATCAACACAAAATGCACCTACCACACTTCAATGCTTCAAGTTTAAGGATAATGGTAATTATACTAACTAGTTCCCAAAACCAAGGTTTCATGAAAATGATTGACATGAACAACCTCTTAATCCAAGGGACAAGGGGAAGTCTCATGTAATCACTATTTCTTACAAAGGGTGTGATAACGATGCGGTGAAAGGTACAATTACCATCAACTCTAGAACTACTAATGTCTTATTTGACTCAGTTATCTACCCATTATTTCATATCTAAATAATTTTATAAGGGTATAATGATGACACCCAAATTATTAGATGTGGAATTAGTAGTAAAAACCCCTAGTGGTATGATTATTGCATCTCAAGTCTATGATTCCTCTTTGGTTGAAGTTTGTGGTAATGTGGTCCTTGAAAATCTTTTTATTATTTCTCTAATTGAATTTGATGTTATCTTAGGAATGTATTGTATTTCTCTATATAAATCCCACATCAATTTTTGAGTAAGTGAAGTCACATTTAATATTTCAAATCAACCTATGATCACCTATCAATGTGAAGATAAGTATGGACTTCCTATAGAGATTACATTAAGTGTGTGGGTCTTAATTAGCATTTAGAAGGAATTTTTATCTCAAATGGTTGGGGAGAAACTTGAAATAGATGATATTCCTATTATTAAATAATTTCTAGATTTCTTTCTAGAAGAGTTTCTTAGATTTCCACCAAAATTTGAAGTTGAGTTCTTGATAGAACTCATAAATCATACCACACCAATTCAAAGACTCCCTATAGAATGACCCTAATTGAGTTGTAGGAATTGAAGAACCAACTCTAAGCAAACCTTAATAAGATACTCATTCGGACAAGTGTGTCACCTTATGGTGAACCTATTATTTTTTTCAAAAAGAAAGATGGATCAATGCGATTGTGCATTGATTACCAAGAAGTGAATAAGATCACAATTAAGAACAAGTATCCTATACCCCGTATTGATGACTTTTTTGATCAACTTCATGGAGATCAATACTTTTCCAATATTGAACTCATTATGGATATCATAAATTGAGGATTAGGAAGGAGGATATATCCAAGATTAAATTCTATACAAGGTATAAACACTATGAATATATAGTGATTCCTTTTGGTATTACTAATTCCCCTACCATATTCATGGATTTGATGAATAGTGTATTTAGAGATTACCTTGATCAGTTTGTTGTAGTCTTTATAGATGATATTATTATCTACTCAAAGAAAAATTAAGACCATGAAGACCACTTGAGAATTGTACTAAAGACCCTAAGGAAGGAGAAACTATATGAAAAAATTACAAAGTGTGAATTTTGGCTACAAATGGTTTCATTTTTGGGTAATATAATCTCAAGATAGGGTATATCAGTAGATCCATCAAAGATAAAGGCTATTGAATGTTGGACCAAACCAACCATAATGACTGAGATTCATATTTTTCTTGGTTTAGTTGGATATTATCGACAGTCTACGTATAATTTATCATGAATATCTAATACTCTGACCAAGTTGACTCGGAAGGAAGCTAAGTTCCTATGGACATATGAATTTGATTAAAATTTCAAGGAACTGAAGATAAGGTTAGTCAATAAACCTATGGTTACATTAACCTACAATTAATAAGGGTTTGTAATCTATAGTAATGAATCCAAGTAGGTATTGAGATGCAATATTATGCAGAATAACATGGCTATAGCTTATGGCTCATGACAATTAAAGATTCCTGAGAAAAATTACCCAACTTATGAATTTTATTTAGCTTTGGTAAATTTTACATTAAATTTATGGAGGAATTATCCTTAAAGAGAAAAGTGTGATATATATACCAATCATAAAAGTTGGAAGTATATATTCCCATAGAATGATTTGAACATGCACCAGAGAATATGTTTATAGATGAAAAAGTATTATGACTGCTCAACACATTACCACCCTGAAAAGGTGAATAAGGTGGATAATGATTTGAATTAAAAAGATCATGCTATCTTATCCATGATGAGGATCACAAAAGATCCAATATTTTTGTATTTTAAAAGGAAAGATCTAGAAATACTGAAGGAAGGGGAAAAATATTATCCTTCTTAATTAAATGGTCAACCATCTATCCAAGTAAAGATTAAATAGGTGCAAAAGGAAGATACAAAAAATAAAAATAAGGTGATAAATGTTCACGAGTTTAACCTTGATCCTGATGGAATGATAAGGTTTAAGAACTGTGTATGTGTTCCTTCCATATCAGATTTAAAGATGGAGTTGTTAGAGGAAGCTCATAGTTATTCATTCTCTATTCATCATGTAAGTACATATATGTATATAGATTTGAAAGAATACTTCTGACAGAATGGAATGAAGAGGTATATTATAGAGTTTGTATATCTATGCTTGGTGTGTGAGTAAGTTATTGCAGAAAGGAAAAAGTATAAGGGGATATTATATTTATTACCCATACAAAAACAAAAATGGGAGAACATCACTATGGATTTTATTGTTGGACTCCCCAAAAAATCTAAAGGGAATAATTCTATATGGGTGGAAGTCGATCACCTTACTAAGTCAGTAAAATTCATCTCTCTCAGATAATACTTCTCTTTGGATCATCTTTCTAGTATATTCATCAAGGAAGTGGTAAGGTTTCATAGAGTACCACATCCCATTATATATAATTGAGATTAAAGGTTTACCTAAAGGTTTTGGTGAGGTATTCAGCAAGCCCTTGATATATAATTGAGTTTAATCACTTCTTATCATCACTATACAGATAGTCAGTCTAAAAGAACAATTCAAACCCTAAAGGATATGTCGGGATCCTGTTCTATGAATTTCATAGGTGGTTGGGATCAACACCTTCCTATAGTTGAGTTTTCTTACAATAATAAATTTCATTAAAGAATTCAGATGGCATCTTATGAATATTTATATGGGAAGAAATTTCAATCTCCAACATGCTATAATTAAGTTGTATAAAGAAAGATATTGGGACCTCAGATCACCAATGTGATGGTAGAGAAGGTTAAAGACATTCAGAAGCACATCAAGGTAGGCCAGAGTCAGAAGAAAATTTATGTTGATAACTACCAGCATGATATATAATTTTAAGTTAGTGATAATGTGTTTCTAATAATTTCTCCATGTAAGAGGGTTATGATATTTAGGAACAAAGGTAAATAATCCATAGGAATATCGATCCCTTTTAGATTCTTGATTGTATTGGGATGATATCCTATCATTTATTGATTCCACAAAATATCTCTTAATTACATGATTTTTTACATGTATACCTCATGAGAAAGTACATACCTTACCCTTAACATGTACTTAAATCAGAGTTCATACCACTAAATCAAGATCTTTCTTATGAGGAACAACCACTTGAAATTCTAGATCGTACATAGAATGTTCTACGAAACAAGGCCACCGACCAGTCAAATTTTTGTGTCAAAACCACAAGTTTGAAGAATATACATGGGAACACGAGGATACTATGAGGTATAAGTATACTCATTTGTTTTTATTATAGTGATTATTTTCTAAGGATAAATTCATTTTAAGTGGAGTAGAATGTAACATCCCGAGTTTTTATGATCTTTTTTTAAAAAATTAATTTTCTTTGATGGAATGCATTTAACACTATACCAAGATAATATTTTATTAAATGATACAAAAAGTTAATATTTCATTATATGCAAACCTATGTTAATCTTGCGCTACATGCAACACTGGCTTAGCTTGTGTTACATGTGACACTGAGTTTTAACAAAACAATGATATATTATTAATATAGTTATTTAAACCCAACCATTTTAACCTAAAAATTAAAAATAGAAATATGAATTGTAATAAATAATTTTAAATATAAGGGTTTTATATAATTTAATCATATTTATGAAAAAATAAACAATTTTTCATAAAGTCTTTATATGTTTTTAAAAACACCATTTTCTAAAAAAATAGATTTTTATGTATTTTTGTGATCAATAATAAAATTAATATTTGAAACATTAAGAAATTGAATTTTATAAAATACACTTAATTTTTTAATTCAAAATGTCAAAGTTATATTAGGTTTAATTTTTCATATTTTTCTCAAATATTTCATTTTTCTATGAATAGTGAAAATACTGAATTTTAATTGAAAACTGATTTTTTGTTTAATTTATTTATATAGATAAATTATTTTTTATTTGGTTCTAAAGTATATTTAGATAAATTATATATCTAATAATCCAATTTAGGTCATTGAAATCAATTTTAAATTTAAATTATATTTAAATACATTTCAAACTTTTAAACATTTTTCACTTTAAAAACCCGTTGTTTCATCCCATCTGTGATATTAATTTTAAATTAATTTCTGCCACTTATATAAATTGAATTAATTAAAATGGATTCCATATTTTTAATAATCATAATTTATAATTATTAATAATTCAAACTTAATTTTTTACCAAAAGGATAAGTGAAAGTAGTTAAAATTAATCACGTTGATTAAGAGAAAAACAAGTTTACCAAGGGTCTAAACTTTAAACTTAATGAAAAAATGACCTAGAAACTTATAAAACACCCATTTTATTTACATATTTCAACCATATCTCATATTGGATAAATAATGGTTCATTATTGGAGGCATATGATGTAAGGGGGAACTCTCACTATTGTTTACTTTTTAGTATTTACAAGAATGTCACTCATCCACTATAAAAGGGCACTCACCCCCTCAAGTATTCACTCATATCAATCCATTTTACTCATAAAAAACTATAAAAATATCTTCCCAACTTACCACCTTTAATACTATACTCCTTACTTTGGGCATAAATCTAACCAAGGAAGTCCTTTGGTGCAAACTAAAAGGAGATACCTGAAGAAGAGGTAATGTTCATCAAAAAAAGTTTTTATTTAATTTATTCCTCAAACCCTATTAATTATTTATATATCATGATTATATAATAAACTTATTATATTCAATATAATGATATTTTTTTATGTTCAGGGTGAAAACTACATCTTCACACACTCCCATCAAATAGGATATGCAATCATTATTTGTGTGTATAGTGGACTATCATCTCACAAACCAATGTCATTCATTCTTCCATTACCACATTTCAAGGTTGGGAATAATTGTGGATTTATAATTTATATACAATATATATTACTTTTATTATTTTATTATGATTTTTTAATTGTTATATCACACATACCTTCATTCTTTCCATTTCGTGGGAATACGATAACATTATTCGTGTGTATGGCAGACTACCACCACACAAAGTGATGTGATTCATTTATTCTTTGAATGAAATATATAAAGGAAATTTTTTAAAAAAATATTTAAAATATATGAAATAAAAATGATTCTGGAATGATAATATCTCATATAATTTTCTTTCTTTCAATTCAACAAGAAAATGGATACAACGTTCAGGCGTATGTATGACCTACCATTTTTGTGAACGGTGCATCTCATTTCCTATTTCTATCTTTTATAGATTTCTATAAATACATATTTAATTAATATATATTATATTTATATAATGGTTATTATGATGGATATTATGAAATATTTATTAAATTAAGAGGAAAAAAATATAACAAATTAAAGTATATATTAAAAAAAAGTGGTTATTACCCAAAATGAAACTTTAACATGGAATTGTTAATAAATAGATAATAAAAGGTCATAAGAAAATAATATATGGTATCATATATATGAATATGGTTCTTTTATATATTTATAATGAAATTATATTTATTATATATGAGTTTTTAATGAGTACGACAAGAGTCAATACTTACGGTAATGGATATCCATCTCACTTTTATTTTTATGAGAAAGAATCCTTGTTCACCACCTATTTATTGTATGTGGTGTGTATACTACCCATGGTTTTATTTTAGGATTATTTTATTGATAATTATTTTTATTTAAATATCTATTTTAGTATCACTATTTCTTGGGGTTTACGATTAAAGTGTTACCAAAGCGGTAAGGGGATTTTGTCTCAATTTTCCTTCTTTGAGACGTACATTATATTATGCACCTACATTATTTCAAGAGGTATATATAAAACCCCTTTGAGATGTAATATCTTTAATTTATTCATCCACAATATATTTTAAGTTTAATTTTATTTTATTCATTCATGGTGTTTATGATACAAAGTTACCAAAGTGGTAAGTGTTTATTGCTACAATCTCATAGTTTATTGGGATTTTTTATGATTTCATTTATATTGTTAAAATATTATGATCCATCTCAAAATAATTCTCATGAATTTTATTATTCTCTATTTATTCATAATATCTTCAATTAATGGTAGCATTTTTCCATTCTTTGGTACTTAATATAATCAAGAAAATATTTTTAAGAAAATTTGACTTTATTTATCTCTTCGATTGAAAATATATTTTCCTTCAAATACATGTTTGCTAAAAATATTTTCAAAAATATTTTTAATCTTTTAAAAATTATTTTCAAAGAAAATTTTAGCCACTTTCCCTTAAAAAAATGTATTTAGAGGAATCTTCTTTTCATTTTCTGGTCATGGCACTTTTATAAAACTTTTACGGTGCAAAAATAATGTTCATTTAATATGTATCGCATGTACGGATTTACCCTCCATCATAACCATCATTTATTTAAAATTTATTTTTCAATTTTATAAGTTTATTTTTACATAATTGTTTTCCCAGATATTCTGGAATTTTTTTTAAATTTATTTTCAAATAAAGTGGTTTTTAAAAAAATTACGTTAAAAAAACATTTCCAAAGCAAAAAGTATATTTTCCTCAAGAAATGTTTTAAATGATATTTTAAAAATATGTTTTTATCTAATATTACATCTGTTGGAGTTACTCATTCATTACTGGGGATATTATCCAAGGGTACCATTCATATTATTTCGCTAAATGGTTTATGTTTTGATGGCATGATGCTTATGAAACCCTTTTCTCTAACACATGTTATATTCTTATGAAACCCACTTCATTTCATAGGTTATTCTATGATTATGAAACTTGTGTTTTCCATAGGCCAAGATATGATGAAATTTTTATGATACCCATTTCATTTCATGGTTTATAATATAATGAATGTTTAAGATCTTGTGGCACAAATATATATGATTTCATTATGTGATGGGTGGGACCTATATCTCCATTAAATTTGTTGGGTAAAGATTTGTATCTCATGAGATAGAAACGACTGTAATAGGAATTTAAATATGTTCCAAAATATATTTCTTGAATGGGAAGTGAACTTAGTTCAGTAATAGAGGGTTGTAATAGGATGTGAACTCGATTTAGTGATGCATGGCTGGACTAGGGTGTGAAATTAGTTTAGTAAAATACTTTTTCTACTATAAAAGTATTTATAGAGGGCCTTGAATAATATGGAAATTATTTTTTAGGCTTATATGTATGTCAAAAATTTCATGCCTTATGCTCTCATGGATCATGTTATTTGATTTCCTTATGATTTATATCTTATGAAATACCAATCTTTATGCCATGACTCTTGATTATGATCTTTAATATGTAGGGTATGATCTTATAATGTTATGATCATTTCTTATACCCTTATGCCCATGATTATTATTATATATATCCATTGTTTACCCTTACTAAGCTTATGATCTCACCCTTTCGTATGTTTCCTTTCCCCAGTTTATGAAGATATGTATTATTTATGATGTGTCTAAGAAGGGTGCTAGTCATGGAGAACCTAGTGGAAGATAATGTAGCTCACTTATGTAGCAGTGTTTATGTTTCCAAGTTTCCAAAGGTACTAAACTAATATGGTCTTTGGGTTTGTGTTTTTACAATGTAATGAATTATCCACAAAAACTGATGTAATGTCTCTATATGAGAAACCTGGGTTTCTATACTATCAGTCATATAGATCTTGTTACTATGTTAGTAAGAACACGTTCAATCTTGAATTATCACTTGCACCAATCACACCAAATAATAAATATGAATTAAAAAAAGGAAATAACACATAAAAAATTATTTTACATGGTTCACCATTATTGTATAATATAATAAGAATACACATGACTTTGTGTCAGTGTACTAAAATACACTATACTTACATTTAGTGGGTACATGTTTTAAGGTTATTGTCACTACTTTCCAAATCCCACATCTCATACAGGTTCTGGAAAGTATCATTGATGATCCAAGGACCACTCCATCTTATTATCCTCTATGCACTGATTCAGTGAAGGCTTGATTAATTTATATATGTGAGGTTCTATTAAATAATTAAATGATATGTTTTTCTATCTGTAACATTATGTGTTTTTAACCAGATGGAAATTCAGAAGGAATTTTAATTTTTTGTAATTACTAGATGAGCTATTTTTAAAACTGACCCTTGGAATGAAATTATGAGAGTTGTGATCTTTCAAATAAATTTTATTAGACTTGGGTAAAATATTGAGAAGTTTCTCGGGTGGTATGAGGAGTTTCAGGAGCACCAGACCAAGAAAAATAAGTTTTGAGGGACCTTTAGAGGCTGCACAGTTTGTATGAAACCATGAGGCCCATAGTAGGAAACCATGCAGCCTTATGTAGGTGGGAAGAGGTTATCGCTCACATTGAACACAGTTTACCAAACCATGAACCTAGACCACATGGTTAGTGGAAAAGGCAATACCTAAACACTATTACTCACATGGTTGGTGCACAATTTTACAAACCGCGTGACCTGACCATGTGGGGTTCCATAAGTTCCCAGTAAAGGGCACATAGTTGGTGAACACTTTAATAAACCATGCATCCAAAACTGTTCATTTTTCCATATTCTAAAAATTAGATTATTTAATTTTAAACTAAAACAATATAAAATAAAAACATACACTACCACCCCCTATGATTCCATGCGACGCACCCCTGGATCCCTCAGCCTCACGTGAACCCCCTACCTCATCTCCTCTCTGGTGTGCCGTTCAACCCAGATTTCTTGGGGTTATTTATTTGATCTATCATAGTAATCCTCCTTCCTCCTTCCTCTTCTCTATTATGTCCATTCTTTGGTCTCCCCATCACCCAGTAAGGTGTGGTTAAACGTAGGGTTTGAAGTTAACTTGAATTTTTGGTTTTATTTTGGTTGTAGATTATGAGGAGGGTATCTCAGGACCCATTCGTGCATAATTCGACAACTGCCACTAAAGGTTTAGTGGTTTGGGTCATCTTGGTCTGCTACCATCGATTTAGGGTAAGTTTTCCCACCTTTATCCTTTATTTCTCAGTTTATAATTGGGAATTTTTTGGTTTATGGATTCCTAGTATTTTTATTTAAGTGTGTTGAACCTTTCCATGATGAATTTGAGACCCTAGTGTTGTTTTTAGTGTATTAGATCATCCTTGAGGTGGTATAAGTCATTGGAGTCAAAGGTGACTCATTGCGGATGAATCAATAGGAATATTTATATGAAAGTTCCCCCATTATATGTATATTCATCCATGGTAGTGAATATATATATATGGGTCTAAGTGTGCTTACATATAATAAGAAAATGAATACGCATATGAGTAGAGATGAGTGTATGCATGTGAGCATATATATAAGGACCCCCTCACACATATTCATGGTCTATGTGAATATGTTCATAGGGGCTAGGTGTCCTTATATATGTGTGAAGGTGAATATGCTCAAAAGGGGTTGTAGCAACTTTGAGTTAGAAATCATCAAGATATGAAGTGTTCGGCTTGGTTCCTCCCTGAGGTAGAATCCTTTTCCTTGACCTTTTTATTTAATAAATCGTTAATTATTTAATTACTAGTTCCTAACATCTTTATTTAATGATTTTCCAAGTATGATAGTTCATTCTAAAATGATTCCTTTGATAAATTTAATGTAGTGGTTAAAGGTGATAAATGATTTTTTTATTAACAAATTCAAGTTTTTGTAATAAAACCCCTCAAACGGAGGTGTACTATCTTCAATCTAAAAAATAGAGGTTAAAATTTTAGGATTTTTTAGTTTATTTCATTAATGTTTTTTAATACTTTTTCCTTGGATAGTAAATCACATGTTTAGGTGCTTTCCCCCTTTGAGTTGAAATTTCCCAAGTGGGTACATGCCTTGTTTCCATGACCCCTCTCCTTTACACCAGATCCCTTGAAATTTAGTTTTCTTAATGAGATAAATGGATGGGTTAAATTAAATGGAAATGGTATAATAGATTATGAGTGTTGGTATCATTATTTAATTGAAATGAATATGATACTTTCCTTGGGAACTTATACCTTAAATCCATTTTCCATGATTAGGGAAATTGAGTGAGATGACCTTGATTAGGATAGATCACACCAAATGGAATTCCTTGATTAAATGGTTTCATCATAATGAACTGCCTTCCTTGTATTATTTGGTTTAAATGAAATAGATCCTTGAAAAGGAATTGAACATGGCTATTTAAATTCATAAGTGGTATTTCCTTATGAATTAAATTAAAAATGTAAATAAAGGTTTTATGAATGTTATAAAACCCTTATATGGGTTTATAAATGATATTCATGAGAGGTCTATACCTCATGTAGTTAATTGAGTATAAATGTGTCCAAGCCTATAATAATGTTTTAATTTAAATGATTAAGAGGTATTTACAAAAGTAAAATTGTGAACATGCCTCCTTATGTGTAAATGAAATGGACTAATGGGATTCATGAAAGGTTAATGACTCATGAATTATATATTATAATTGATTACACCTTGCATAGGCTTGGGATCCAAGGGTCCATGAGAGCCCTTCGGGTGGAAGACTGTGTGAGCTTCCATGTCGATTTGTAACGGACCATGAGAGCCTTGAGTAGGAAGACCGTGTGAGATTCCATGTTGATTTTCAAAGAACCATGAGAGCCTTTGAGTAGGAATACCATAAGATCTTCCATGTTGGGCCAGGTATTAGATCGTGAGAGCTTCCCCCCATGATGGGATTTCTATGAGCTACATCTCGGTTCAACTAGTAATTGTATCCCAGGTTTATGACCATTTAGCATTTGTGGGAACTTGGTTATATAAGAGGATGCTATATATAACTAAACTATATATATATTTACTATATATATACATACATATATATAATTTTCATGATCAGACTTGTTTCGAATATGATCCCAAGTAGGTATAGCTTTCAGGTGTCCCTTAAAAATTAGAGGGGTGATTGATTTATTATTCACTTCTTTTTATCTTTTCTCTATACCTGCACACTGCTTAAATTACATTATTGCACTGGATTGGGATTGATATCATGGGTGTCGGCCTATTATGATTTCATCTCACACCCTTCTTGGGAACCCTTAGTACACAAGTAGATCTTATATTTGTAGGACCTAGGTTGATTTTTGTATGCTTATACTTGAAGAGTTTGGAGAAAAGGACTGAGCTGAAGCTCATGATGCTCATGTAGATCGCCTTATAGATTTTTATTTCTTTTCTTTAATTGAGTCTTGTACTATTAGGAATTTTAAAGCATAGTATATTTTTATTGTTTTTAGTTATGTTTCATCAAAATTTCATGCATAATTTGGATAAAATGATATTATCCACTTTTATTAAATTGTTATTATTTGTATTCCATTGTTGTATTTCATTAATTTACTACTTCTATTATTATCTTCTATTTAGTTTCTATTTTACCACTATGCTACTATGATATAAGGGTATTTTCTCCCCACTATAACCTTATGATACCTTCCCTGCTAGTTGGAAGCCTATGGCATATAAGGATACACACTTGAGTCCAGGTGATCCACCGGTCCTAGGGGTTTCCTGACCCGACCCAGCCTACCGGGTTCGACCCGACCTGAGCAGGTTGGGTCAGGTTGGGTCAGGTTACACAGAAAAAAACTTAGTTTGAGTTCATAATAGGTCAACCCATACATGGGTTGGGTTAGGTCTTGGTTTGGAGTCATTTAGACCTAACCCGACCCGTGACCCGATGGGTGCCAACATAAAAAAAATCCTTATTCCCTCTCGACTATGGAGTAAGTCATGTCGCCCTCCCTTATGCTCTCACGCTTGCCTCTGCTATCCTCCTCTCCCCCAAACCAACCCCTACCTTCCCTCATGTGGTAAAGTAAACCCTACTCCTTCCTTCCCTCGCGATCGACAGGTGACAAAACCCCCTTTCTTCCTTTTTTTCCTCCTTCCTCGTGCTTCCCCAACTCCTCACCTTCTGTTCTCTATTCTCCTTCCCTTGAGAAAACCCCTCTTTCCATAATCATATCCTCTTGACTCCTTTTCACCTCCGAAACCACCCATAAAAGGTCTCCTCGCTTACCTACTCCTAAAAAAGCCACCTTCCCAGCAATCGTGTTCGGGATTCGGGAGAAAATCCCTTGGCTCGAGTCACCTCCTCCTCCTGCCTACTATTGCGTGTGGGTATGGTGTGGTAGTAACAGGTGGTAAGTAGTTGATTTTTTTTATCATTATCTTTTAAATTATGTTTTCCTTTCCATTATGAGTTCTCAATTTTGTTTTTCTACTCTTGTAAATTTTTTTTAGTCACACATCCATTGCTTACCTAGTTCGACTCAACCTCTACACCTTCTTCTCAAACTATTGCACTACAACTAGGCCCAATTATGGCTTGGTGATGTGTTTTTTGTAGGTATTTTAGGATTTGTTGGTTGAGAATCCACCAATTTTATTTTACACGAGGCATGACTAGCATTGGTTTAATTTCTTCATTCGAGCTTCATTTTTCCTTCGATGGTGGTAGTTATGGTTTTCCTTGTTTACTGCTAGTGGTCTTTTGATAGTGATGATGTGGTTTTGTAGCGACTGCCATTTGGTCTCATCTTGATTCAAAATTGTTTTGCGGTCAATTGTGTTTTCTAGTGGCATTGGGTTTTCTTATCTCTAGTTTTTTTGTGATGGTCTAATAATAATAAAATTGGTTTTTAGTGTTTCATCCTCGATGATGTTGACAATGGTGTATTGATATTGGGGGTTCTAGCAGTGTAACGTGTTGGTTTTTATGATGATGAGCAGTGATAAAATAAGCCTTGGTTGTTGAGTAGGTGTCGTGTTGGGCTCAAGGCATGATGCGCCTTATAATCATTTAAAAAAATGGATCTTAAAATATTTATCATCGATTATCCTTGTATTTGTAATTTAAAATCCATATATTGGTTTTAAAATTTATTCTCCATATTCTACCAGGGGTGTGTGTGCCACAGTTGACAGCATCTAGCTAGTGATTCATGGAAGGTGATAAAATAGGTGGTTCTAATCTTCTAGTTGACGCATGAACCCAAAGTCATATGTGGTCTAATCCAACTACACATTCAATAGAAATAGTAGGGTGGATTAGTTGCATACTAGTTAAAGAAAGTGAGGGTACTGATAGGTCTCCTAATAACAAGGTAACAATTCATAAACCTCCCAGTTCTAGAATTTCTCAAGCTTGGGATCATTTTCATAAGAAAAATTGAAGGGATTTTTTTAATTATCGTGGAAAATAATATGCTTGAAGATTTGGCCAACATGGAACTAGTAATTTAAATAGGCATTTGATAAGGTGCAACAAAAATCCAAAAAAAAATCTAGAAAAAATTCAAACCACTCTTGGTCTTAAAAAAAGTGTGAAGATGAGGATGGTGAGATGGTTAAAATTTTAGTAGCTCATTTTAATCAAGAAGAGTGCAGAATAGATCTTGCTAAAATGATCATCATTGATGAGTTATCATTTAAATATGTTGAGAATCAAGGTCTTAGTGAATTTATTGAAGTTGTTCAACCTCAATTTCAAGTTCCATCTAGACAAATAGTTCCTAGAGACTACTTGCAGTTATATTTGGTTGAGAAAGAAAAATTGAAGTCTATGTTTGATATGTTCTCTCACATGGTATGTCTTACCACCGACACATAGACTTCAATTTATAATCTAAATTATATGTGTGTGACTGCACATTTTATTGATGATAATTAGATATTAAATAAAAAAATAATCCATTTTTTTCTTGTTGTGGATCATAAAAGGGAAACAATTGGTAGAGTATTAGAACATACATTGAAAAAATGGGGGATTTAAAGGATTAATACTATTACCGTGGACAATTCTAGTTATAATAATACAATGATTAGTTATTTGATGAGGAGGGTTAATGATTGGAATGGGTCTATTCTTAATGGAGAGTATATACATGTGAGATAATGTGCACATATTTTAAACCTTATTGTTAGTGATGGCATAAAGGGAATATCAACATCAATTTCTAGAATTAGAGTTTCTTGCAAATTTTTGAGAAGGTCACCTTCAAGTTTAGATCTTTTCAAGAGTATATCTGAGGAGTTAAAAATTCCTAGTAAGCAGTACATAATTCTTTATGCGCTTACTAGGTGGAATTCTTGTTACTTTATGTTGGATGTTGTAGATAAGTATTATAAATTATTTATTCACCTTGAGGAGGATGCAAGTTTTAAGAGTTCTCTTGTCTGTGAAGGTGGGGCTCCTACAACATATGATTAGGAGTGTTCTCGTGTATTTTTCAAGTTCTTAATTTTTCTTATGATAGCACTTTTGAGTGTTCTGTTTCTATGCATGTGACGTGTCACACTTTCTTTCATACTCTTTGTGACATATATAGAAAAATCAAGAAATGGATGAATAGTCATGATATTATTGTGAGTTTAATGGATATTGCAATGAAGCTTAAGTTGGACAAGTATTGTGTTATTAGTTCAAATTTTAATTCTCTCTTACTTGTGGTAGTTTTTCTCGATCCCTGATATAACTTGAAATATGTTTGGGATAGTTTTGAAATGATGTTTGATGACGAAGAAGACAAAAATCAGTTGATCAGTAAATTAATAGAGGTTCTGAATAATCTCTAATATTTTTACAAATGTAAATATCCCATTCCAATTGTTGATAAATGTGGGTCAAGTTCTCATCACGATTCACATATTCATGATGCTAGTACCAATAGTGAGGATGACGAGAAATGGAAAGATGAATATAGATTAAAGAAAAGGAAAAGGCAATTGACACAACAAAGGAATGAACTAGAGAGATATCTTGAGATTGATGACTGTGATGTTGATTTAGAAGTATTTGATATTTTAAGTTGGTGGAAAGATAAGGAAAGCAAATATCATGTTCTCTCAGGCATTGATAGAGATATTCTAGCAATTACTTTAACTACAATATCTTTAGAGTCCACTTTTAGTATATGAGGATGATTCCTTGATCCATTTCATAGTTGTTTGAATCACAACACCATTAAAGTATTAATTTTCTCACAAAATTGGTTTAGAAAGTAAAAACCAATTGATATTTGAAAGAAACTAGAAGAAGTGGAATCAATTGAATCAGGTACCATTAAAAATATTATGATTTTTTTTATCATTTTCCATCTGTCAATTATAAACTTTTGTTTGAAAAAGTAAAACATTGAATTGTTCTTTATTTAGATATTTTTTTTAAGATATGCCATAATCTACCACCACAAAAATTCAAGATCAGAGTTTAACTATCTAAAGTATAAGAATCAAGGATGATGGATGGATCAATCTTCATTAAGGTATAAATTTATGATTGATTTAAAAATTCACGTCATTTGTTTTGGAATTTTGGGAAATGATAAACTTGCTCAGTGAGAAATGGTTCATGCCATAATTTAATGTGGATTTTTTTAAGTTTTTTCTTAAACTGATGAGGTTTCTGAGACAAATATTTGTACTAGGTGATTGTTGCAGGTTTGTTGCGTAGATATGTAATGTAATCCTTGATGGCTTCCGATTTTATATTAACATGTTTCCTGAAATTGATCTTGATAATCTTAACTTTTAAGTTAAACATGGTTGTTCTTATGTTTTATTCCCTTATTCATTTTGTTCTTAAATTGTCAAAAACTTTGAGCTTATATAGGGTGACAGATGGTGGAGTATCTGCTCTTAAAATCTTGGAATTGGCTAATTTCTTATGTCTATAGGTTTTCTTACCTATACATAGCATACACATTTTATGAATATCTGAACTTCAGAATATTGATTTGAACCTTTACTTATTGAAATTTTAGTATAATTAGATGCTATTTTTTGTCTGAGATATGTGTGTGTGGCTACATGTAATAATTTTAAAGTAAAATCAAATAAAGATTTGTATGTTCAATGTTGGGTCTGGTCTGGGGAAGGGGTGTAGGCTTGTGTAGGGGTGCATGGGGGGAGGTTGGTGTAGGGGTGTAGTGAAGTGCAGGGGGGAGGGATGCTGGGTCTGGTGTGTAGGGGTAGGAGAGGGGTGGGCTGGTGGTGTGCAGGGGGAGGGGTGCAGGCTGGGTGTGTGTGTCTGTGGGGGGGGGGCAGGCTGGTGTGCATGGGGGGGGGTGCAGGGGGTGGTGTGCAGGGGGTGGGGGTGTAGGCTGGTGTGCAGGGGGGAAGGCTAGTGTGCGGTGGTGGGGATGGGGGGTAGGCTGGTGTGCAGGGTGGTAGGGGTGAAGGCTGGTGTGAAGGGGAGGGGGTGCAGGCTGGTGTGCAGGGGGCAGGGTATGGGTGTAGGCTGGTGTGCTGGGGGGGAGTGCAGGGGTGCGGGGGGTAGGGAGGTTGGTTTTGGTGTGCTGGGGGGGGGTGTAGGCTGAGGCTGGTGTGCAGGGGGGTAGTCTGGTGTGCAGTGGTGCAGGAGGGAGGGAATCTAGGTCTGGTGTGCATGGGGGGGGGAAGACTAGTGTGGGGGAGGAGGCCGATTGGTGCAGTGCAGGGTCTAGTGTAGGGGTGCAAGGGGGAGGGAGGCTAGGTGGTGTTAAGGGGGAGTGGGGAAGGATGGTATGAAATGGTAGAGGAATGATATATTCATCTCTCAAGTCTGATGTTCAAGATGTTTGACCTGGGAAAATTAGAAACTGAGAGATTTGGTCATATCTAGGATAACCCCAGTTAATTATGATGAAGATAAAGAATAATATTGATATGAATTTGATGGAATTTGGTAAGGAACTTCAAATACTTATCACTGATGATATGTATTTCTGTACAAGTGTTTTTATGGTTGTTTAATAAAAAATGTCTATTTTTTATTTATTTAAATTTTTTTCTTCATAAATTTAAATGTAAGTTTTTTTAGAAATGAAATACACACTCACTTATATTTTTAGATTTTTAGTTTTTAGTAAGTGATGTCAAATTAATCCCCAAAGATGAGTAATCTAGAAGATAAAAAAATTATCATCCTAGATCTCAAACTCTACTGCTCACTCTGTGTGCATGCTGGTGTGCAAGGGTGTAGGTTAGGGGTGTTGGGTGGAAGGGTAGGGGTGAAGGTTGGCTGGTGTGCTGGGGGGGAGTAGTGCAGGGGTGCAAGGGGGGTAGGGAGGTGGGTCTGGGGTGCTGGATGGCTGGTGTGCAGGTAGGGGGGAGGGAGCAATGTAGGGGTGTAGGGGGGAGGGAGGTGGGTCTAGGGTGCAGGCTGGCTGGTGTACAGCCAGGGGGGAGGGAGCAGTGTAGGGGTGTAGGAGGGGGGGAGGTGGCTTCAGGGGGGAATTGGGTCTGGGGAGCAGGCAGGCTGGTGTGTAGGTAGGGGGAGGGACCAGTGTAGGCGTACAGGGGGAGAGGGAGGTGGGTCTGGTGTGCAGGGGGTTGGTGGGTCTACTGTGCAAGGGGGATGGGGGGGGGTTGGGTCTAAGGGGTTGGTTTGGGTCCATCAGTTTGGGTCGATTTGGGTCAGTTTTATGTATATAACCCAACTCAAAATGACCCGACCTGCAGCATGTTGGTTTGGGTCGGGTCCTTCGGGCATGTGTCAGGTAACCCTACCCCAATGGGTTGGGTTGGGTTGGGTCAACTCCTCATGAAGCATGAGACCCAACCCGACCCGACCCAATATTTTTTGTTCAGGTTGGTCCCTAAAACGCCCCGACCTGACGTGACCCGACCCATGGACACCCCTAACCGGTCTGGCAACCATTTTGTTGGTAAGATGAGTTGGTATGTTACAAATTGGTTTCAAAGCCTATGTTTTACTTTGTCTTACTGTTTTGTAATGGTAGATAGGAGACTAGGAATGTGTCAGATCATGGTTAATAGTCGTTCTTGGGACTGATCACCCCACGTATGGGAAATGAACAAGTTTCCAAAGCTGGGAATGTTTTTATGCTATTCGTGGTTACATTTGATTATGATTTCACCTCAAGTAATTGGATTATTTTTCCACTTCTTATGATTTATGAAATTATATAAATTTTCATTGGCCTGGTATATAAATGATTAAGTACTACTTGTATCATATTAAGAACATATAAAATTTACCTACCATGAATATTCCATGCAATGAAGTTGCATATATAGGATACTTGTTGATTTGAAATTTGTTCCAAGAGTGTTATGTCGTGTAAGGTGTTTGAATAATATGCTTAGTTTTTTACATACTTAGGTAATTTTTAAGCATGCTTTCCTTTTATTATATCATTCCTAGTGGATTAGTATGTCGTGTTTTTTCTTTCTTTAGTATGCCTTTCTTGTTAACATTCCTTTCTTATGTGTTTATAGCATGATTCTATGTGTTTAATATTTGTTATAACATGATAGTACTATGTTGATATATGTAAATGGTTGCATGGGATAAATATATGGGTTGTGAATAAATAGGATCCATTTTTCAATCATAGGGTGTATTAGCGCCTTATAATTGGGAAAACGTGACCTGTATACTCGAACCATTTTTTCACTTTTTTTAAATTGTAAGGCAGATAAAGTTTAGATGTTAAAGTAATTTGGCTATGATTAATGAGTTCCAAATTCCAAACTGTAAAGTGTATGGGCACATTATGGATTGGTAGATGGCCACCCATATGACTAGACCATGAATATGAGCATGTTAAATTTGAAATTGGATTGGTTTCAAATAATGGGAGCTAATTTTCAATCCATGAAGTGTATGGGCGCTTCATGAATTGGGAAATGGAATCCCATTTTTAATGTAATGGAATGATGTATTGTGAAGTGGATATAAATGTAAATAGATGTTTAATTTTTTAATTTGAAATGAATTAGTTAACTTCTAAATGCTCAACTAAACCCAAGTAGGTTAGTTGAGGCATGTTTCTTATGGAATGACCCATTTGGGCGTTTTCAACTTTAAAAACTAAGCAATTTCTATTTGGTTGCATTTTGTTGAACCCCGATTGGCTTAACGAGAACCTAATAGGTCACCTTATCGATTATAATTTTAAAAGAATTTATTATGATAAATTTACTAAAAATGATGAGTTGTCTAAAAATGTTTAATGTTTTAGAAGTATGTTTAATGAAACTTTTCTATTTTTCCCTTAGGGTGTTAGCTTAATCAAGTACCTTGTGTTTTTTTTAAAATTTTACTTAATGTTTTAAATTAAATATTTTAGAGGTTTAAAGATTAAATGTGATTAAATATAAATGGATTGGAAAGGGAACCTATAGTGGTGTCCTTGGTAAAACCCCCATATAAGGTTAGGTTGAGTTTCTCTTTGATTTTCCTTAGAATAGAAATGTTAGTGTTTTGTGTAGGATGTATTTTACTTTTAGAAATGGTTATATGAATGATTATTGAGCCTATATACTTTTTTTGATGTGACCTAGTGACAAGGTTGGTGCTTGTGTTTTAGTAAGGGGCTATCCCTTGATAAGTAGCACCCTTATAACTTGAATTCCTTGCTAAACACTCTCATCTTTCTAACATTTGGTTCCATTTGGGTACAGTTGTCCCCTGTAGGACTATTAACTTCAAAATTATACCCTTTTTTGGATGGATGGTCATTGTTTTTTCGACCTTTTTTATGGGCGTGAGCATCGGGTGATGCTCAGTTTCAACAGGCTAGACATATCTCAGGCATGTTTGGTTACTTCGTTGGTCATTTGACCGCATTTTATTTTCCTCAGGTAGTATGTGTTGATATACACGGTAAAATTGAGTGTTAATTTTGGTAATGAACTGATTGAGTTAGGTGAATTCTTTGAGTCTTGTGTTTTGAGTATGGTCTCGGGTCATCTCTGTAGTAGAGTGATCTGGGCATAAATAAATAAAATTCATCCTAATTATAGGGATGAATTTTTGGAGACTTTAGTGTTTTGAAATGCGAGTCTCATTATTTTGGATTTCTTGTAAGCTTTGGAATATGTGAGCATGGATCAGAAGAGCAACACACATACAATTAAGGTGGTTTTGATCTAGCGAAAATGGTAGCAACTAGTCTGTATTTTCCTTTCATTGACTAGGAAACTCCTAAGGTGGGGAGAATCCTGTTAGTAACAATAAATTTTCCCTTCCAAGTAAAAGTAACGCAATAGATAAAGTCTATTTGGAAATGGTTGCTTTTCTTAAAATACCTTGGGGCTGTTGGGGTTTTTGAATAACGGTTCTTGTTTGGAAGAATGATGTTGATGAGGTTGGTGGTGTGTGCAGCCCTTGAGAAACACCATTGGTCATGGAGGGATTTAGTGGTACATCTTGAATGATCACATGATTTCTTGGGTGGTAAAGGCATGTGTTCACTTATATATTGGTGCATCGGCAGGTGATGTCGATCTTCTTCTAAGGTGTCCACTAGTAGTGGTTCAGCTGTTTTCCATCAAGTAATATTTAAAAATCATTTTAGTGTATTATTCTAAGCAATGTGCATGTACCCTATATTGGCATCATCCTAGATGAACTAAGAGAGCATCGGTATTACACCACACTAAAGCTTTAAAAGATTTTGAGCTGGTTGGATGGTTCTCTTTTGGTATTGCACGCTAGATGCATGGTTTCCTTTGTGGTTTGGTCAATAACGTCATTGGAAGCCAGGTATGTACTTCGGTGGACATATTCATGGTGAATGCGAGATGTCTTGGGAGAAGGAACCATAGTATAGTTTATAGAACAATGACCATCTAAGCTGGGTGTCTTCTTGAATAGTCGGCTGAGTGGCTTGAATATTTTCCTATCTTGTTTAATTTCTACAGTCAGTGGAGGACCATAATCTTTCATGTCATCAGGTGGAGATGTGTGCCATTTGTGTCAGCTGATGCATTTCATGAATAGATGGCTCAACTTGTGCTTTGAGTTTTATGGAGATCAATCATTTTAATCATTTTGGGAATCACATGATAAGCATTGTTATAACACTTAGAGGCACTCTTGAAAGGAAAATCCAATGGTGGGTTGAGCCGTGGTTTGGAATTGGATTCTTAACATTAAAGGCTAAGGTGGAAACTACCTTTGGATATATTTCTGACGAGATGATGATGTGATTATGTCTCTAGCTAAATAAGATCATGTAAGAGTTGTCTCGGTGTTTTGGTTGGAGAACGAGCGTTAGATCGAGTTTTATCATCTTAAGCGTAATGGGTTTAAAAGAATTCTTGGAGGTGCATTGGGAATTTTTAAATGAAACACGATTGTTTTAATGAATATTTAAGACCATTATAGGTTGGTTTTTGTCTACATTGTTCCTGAAGGCTTCTCATGGATGAGAAGTTCTAAGGTGGGAAGGTTGAAATATTTCGTGTTTTGAACCAGAGAGAAATTCAGAAGGAATTTGAATTTGTTTAATTACTAAACGAACCATTTTTAAAACCGAGCCTCAAAAGAAATTCCAAGAGTTTTTCAAAGTGATGTTTTTGGACTTGGGTAAAATCCCAAGAGGTTTCTTAAGTGTCTCAAGGAGTTTCGGGAGCACCGGGCCAGGAAAAATAAGTTTTAAAAGACCTATAGATGGTGCACGATTTTTCTGAAACTGTGCAACCCATAGTAGGAAACTGTGTATCCTTATACAGGTGGATAGAGGCTATCTCATGGTCTTCACATGGTCAGTTTAAGTGGTAGTACCTAAGAACTATTCACCACACAGTTGGCTCATGGTTTTCCAAACCATGTGGCCTGTCCATGCGGGGTGACTTAGGTGCCCGGTAAAGGGCACACAGTTGGCACACGGTTCAATAAACCATGTACCCCAAACCGTGCATCGATAACTATTTAAAAAATTAGATTATTTAATTTAAAATTAAAAGAAAATAAAATAAAAACCTACACTACCCTCTCCCACTATTCTATGCAACACCCCCTAAATCTGTCAGCCTCATGCGAACCCCTTACTCCTTGGATCCTATCTGGTATACTGTTCAACTCATATTTATTGGGTTTCTTCCTTAGATCCATAATGGAAAACCTCATTACTCCTTCCTATTCCCTATTTCATTCATTTTTTAGTCTCCCCATTGCTTGGTGTGGTGCGTCTGAACCCAGGGTTTGAAGCTAAGATGGATTTTTGGTTTTCTTTTGGTTATAGGTTGTGTGGAGGGTCTCTAAGGACCCATTCATGTAGATTCTGGTAACCTCCACTGAAGGTGAAGTAGTTTGGGTCATCTTGATCCACTATCATCAATTTGGAGTAATTTTTATTTCTATTCTCCTTTGTTTCACAGTTTATAATTCGGGTTTTTGTGGTTTATGTGTTCCTAATATTTTTCATTGAGTGTTTTGAACCTTTCCACAATGATTTTGAGACCTTAGTTTTATCTGTAGTTTGTTGGATCGTCCTTGAGGTGGGTTCGAGTGATTGAAGTCAAATGAGACTCACTGCAGATGCATCAGTAGGCATATTTATGCGTAAGTTTTCTTGTTATATGTATATTCATCCATGGTAGTGAATATATATATATGGGGCTAGGTGTGCTTACGTATAATATGAAAATGCATACGCATGTGAGTAGAGATGGGTGTATGCATGTGAGCATATATGTAAGGATCCCCTTAAACATATTCATGGGCCATGTGAATAGGTTCATAGGGGCTAGGTGTCTTAATATATGTGTGAAGGTGCATATGCTCAAAGGGGGTTGTAGTAGCTTCGAATTAGAAAGCATCAAGATCTGAAGTTTTCGTCTTGGTTCCTCCCTGAGGTAGGATCCTATTCCTTGCCCTTTTTATTTAATAAATCATTAATTATTCAATTTATAGTTCCTCACACCTTTATTTAATGCTTTTACAAGTACAGTAGTTTATTATAAAATGCTTCATTTGATAAAGTTAATTAAGTGATTAAAGGTTATAAATTATTTGTTTGTCAACAAAGTCATGTTTTTGTAATAAAACTCCTCCAACGAAGGTGCATTATCTTTAAGCTAAAAAACAGAGGTTCGACTTTTATGCTTTAATGGTTTATTTCATTAATGTTTCTGTATGATTTTGACTTGGATAGTAAATGGCATGTTTAGTTTCTTGGACCCTTTGAGTTTCAATTTCTCATGTGGGCATATGTCTTGGTGCTATGACCCCTCTACTTTACACTTGAGCCCTTTAAATGTAGTTTCAATATCTTAATGAGTTAAATTGATGGGTTAAAGTAAATGTAACGGTTAGAATGAATTATGAAGGATGGTAGAATTATTTAAGGGAAATGAACAAGATCCTTTCCTTTTTCACTTGTACCTTAAATCAGTTTTCCATGCTTAGGAAAATTGAGTGAGATGACCTTGTTTAAGATGGATCACACCAAATGGAATGCCTTGATTAAATGGTTTCACCATAATAAACTAATTTCCTTTTATTATATGGTTTAAATGAAATAGATCCTTGAAAACGAATTGAACATGGATATTGAAATGCATCAAAGGAATTTCCTCATGCATTAAATTATAAATGTAAATTAAGGTTTTATGAATGTTATAAAACCCTTATATGGGTTTACAAATGACATAAATGAGATGTATATGCCTCATGTAGTGAATTTGGTATGAATCTAGCCAAGCCTATAATAATGTTTTAATTTAAATGCTTAAGAGGTGTTTCCTTAAGTACAATTGTGAACATGCCTCCTTATGTGTAAATTAAATGGACTAATGGGATGAATGAGAGGTTAATGACTCATGCATTATATATTATAATTGATTACGCCTTGTATAGGCTTAAGAGACAGGGGACCATGAGAGACCTTGGGGAGGAAGACTGTGTTATCTTCCATGTCGATTTTCAAAGGACCATGAGAGCCTTTAGTAGGAAGTGTGTGTAAGATTCCATGTTGATTTTTAAAGGACTGTGAGAGACTTTGAGTAGTAAGAACATGAGAGATTCCATGTTAGTCCATGGGTTAGATTGTGAGATCTTCCCATGGTGATGAGATGTCTGCAAGCTACATCCCTATTTAGCTAGTAATAGTATCCCAGGTTTATGACCATTTGGCATCAATACACACTTGGTTCATATAGGAGGATTTTATATATAACTAAACTATATATATAAATATATATAATTTTCCTGATTAGACTTATTCCAACTAAGATCTGAAGTAGGTATAGTATCTAGGTGTCCCTTAGGAACCTTGATGGGTGATTGATTTAATATTCAATTTTATTTATCTTTTCTCTATACCCACACACTATTTAAATTACATTAATGCACCATATTGGGCTTGACCCTATGGGTGTCGGCCTACTGATATTTCATCTCATACCCTACTCAGCTACCCTTGGTAGCTAAGTAGACCTTATATTTTCAGGACCTAGGTTGATTGATGTATTCTTGTACATGAGGAGTTATGAGAAAAGGATTGATCTGAAATTGATGATGCTCGTGGAGATCACCTTATATATTTTTAGTTATTTTCTTTACTTTAGTTTTATATTGTTTTGAATTGTAAATCATGATGTATGTTTATTATTTTCAGTTATGTGTCATCAACTGTACATGAATACATTGGATAAAATTGCATTGGCCACTTTTATTAATTTTTTATTATTTATTTTCCACTGTTTTATTTCATCTATTTACTGCTTCCACTATTAGCTTCTATTTAGTTTCTATTTTACCACTGTGTTAATCTGATATGAGGGTGTAGTCTCCCCACTATCACTTTCTGAGACCCTCACTACTAGTCAAAAGCCTCTGGTGTACGGGGAGATATACTTGAGGCCATGTGACCCACTAGTTCAGCTACCGGTTTGATGGTAATCCGGGTGAAGATGTTACACCATATATGTTTTTCACAATTCACTACTTGCATTATTGATCTTGATTTGAGTATAATTTTAAGTTCACACCACTACACTCTCCTTATTTAATTCCCGATGAGACTAATGCCTCATTACAAGGTTTGAATATGTTTCTATCAAAAAATATAGAAGTAAAAAACTCCCTCTAGATGAATATAATTCTAGAACTGCTTTATAATTATTACTCTTCTCTTAATTAGATATATATAACAATATGACCTGAATATCATATTCTATTATCAAAAAAATTAGAAATAAAATTATATTTTTTTACTTTTTCTAGAACTTATACAAATAGTTTTATAAGCCCACCATAATCCAACCCTTAATCTGAGTGTTGATATTGATTATTATCTCTATACCCTACTTAGATCATTCCAATTGTACCACATTAATTTATTTTGTTCATTAAGTGATAATGAATTTGAGTTAATCTTTGAAATACTAATATATGACATCATCGTTTTAATTTCAAACCAAATCTTCCAAATAATATGAAATCAATATTTTCTCACTAAAACTTCCCTCATTGCGTTGTGATCTTCTTGGATTTACCCATTTTAAGCCTAGTTTTCTTCACTATGGCATGTTCTAATTCAACAATTAGAACCATAATTTATAGATAAGAACTTCTCTTTTAAATTCTCATGCAGATCATGATGGGATTCTTTAATTCTTCTTAACCCTAAAACCTATTGTGGGTTGGTTTATTATTACATGGTGAAAAGTTATATAGGCAGCCAACTCATACTCCTTTCATTATTCTATAAACAAAACCTTCAATATGTAAACAATACACTAAAACATGGTCTAGTACTTCATAGAATGAACCTCATCTCACTCATAAAAGGATGTAGTACTGCAATCCTTTAAAACATAGAGGCCCCTAAACTTCAATAACCATTCAATCTCTTATATACATCATTCACAAAGAAATATATGTTTTATTGTATAAAATACTAATTTGTATTTCTTTGTTGAAAATGATAAGGTGTTTTATGTTCTAAAAACACAGGCATCTCCATAACTCTAGAACCAATGAAATCTTCTTTACCATATTTATGTCATGGCCATCAATTCAATAGTCCAACCAAATCCACTTCTTGAAATTTTAAAAAGGAAAAAAACTCACATATCTTATAATATATATTTATAAATTGATAGAATTTTCTATATTTTGTCTCATAACTCTACTTATGAAATTTATTATGTGCTTATGATATGGTTTATGTCTATAGAACAAAACTTCTATCTCTTATAAAGAAGACTAATGATCTTTACAAAATGATTTTATGAATCAACACTTTTATATATTTTCCATCATGATCTCTATTTTTGGAATGGAGATTTTAGTCATGATGAAACCATCCATTTCCATAAACTTCTAGAATATGACACAACCTTCTCAGTTTAATTCCAAACTTCCTTAAACCAAGTCTCACCATCTTCAATTCCATGTCCTTGATATATATGAATATCAAGGTGCATCTTTTCATTTTTACACTAGTATATCCATGTTCAACCCTTCCTAAAATATTCCATGAATATATTCACATCACATAGTCTTCAATGAGTGCTTATCCAGTTATTTTGAACTTCAGTTCTTAACAAAATATCCAAATATTGAAAACAAATCCATTTCAAAATACCTTTGGTTCAAATATCTCCCCCTTTATATTTTTTTTATATTATCATAAATACCTCCTATATCAAATACCTCCAAGGTTCCAAGTTTATGGATTCATGATTCCTTAATTTCTTCCCCTTTTGAGATCAATATTAAAAGCTCCTTCCAATTTCTTCATTCCCCATTTAATAATAAAGATTCAAAGGGACATCAGATCTATATCTATCTTTTCATACTTCTACTTTTGGATTTATCTAGATATCCCTTCAGGTATTCTTCCCCTATTTATCTTAACTCCATAGGGATTCATTTCTAATATATTTACCCTTATATAAAATCATTTTATCCCATATGACACCATTAGTTTACATCCAAAAAATTATTTTATCTATAAATTTTTTATATTTATCTTTACATATATTTATTTGTTCCAAACTAATTCTAAAAGATTCATAATTATTGAAATTTTGGCTTGATCTACTATTTTAATATCTTTTTGATTGACTATTATTGGATGATTATTTAAAACTTTTATTGCCTGTTGGTACCTCTAGTTAGAAATCAATTCTAGATTTTTCATCTCTACCTCTGGTCCACTTACTAAATAGAATAATTACAGAGTCCCCACCTTTTAAAATTTGAAACAATTTCTTCCAAAATCAACTACAACATCCTTATTTATTTGAATTAGTGAATTTATCACTTAGATTTTGTGTAATGACCCCAACTCTAATAACTTGGATCCAGTGTATACTTTGTTACATTGACATAAATACAATGGGTTAAATCTTAAAGGACTGATTAATTGAGCAGTTTTAGAGAACTAGATACATACATGATACTATTTTACATTGGTAAATAGATTATAAAACATATTAATGGAAAAAAAATTAAGAATCCTTGAACTCATTCAAATAATTCTTCTTTATATCCTGTGGAAATGAAAAAAATAAGGGTGAGTTAAAATGCTCAGTAAGAGTTATATACAATAGAAGATATCATGAAAAAATAAGGAATGATAAATATATCAAGGTAAGTAACTTAACACATATTCCATTTAATAAATAACTTGACTATCATAATTTGATAAGGCATAATCAATATGTCAAGGTAAATAACTATAAACACATGCCATTTAGTCAATAACTTGAGCACAAAATGCATCCATGGATAATATAAATGCACCAATCACATGGATAATTATAATTGAATTATCAATGAAGGAAATGAATAATATTGTATTTCATGATCTCAGACATCATGATATTTATACACTCAAGACCTTTCACAAGATGATTTAAAACTATGGGTAAAAAGCCATTTATTTTGGCTAACTGATTTGTATCATGAGACATACCGATGCATCAAGGTGCTATATATTTCTGGACCCAACCCATAATTTCATGTATAAATCATTTATTATATATCAAATAATCAATTTAATTCATGAATAATATTATTTATCAATAAATATTCATATTGAGTAATGAATACATATTTATCAATACTTCCCCAGATAATTGAATACATTTCAAAGTAAAAAAATCGTATGTACAAATGATACAATGTTTAGTAAATAATCATATCCACGATACAAAGAATATGGATATTTAATATAAATTTAATTTCCAATGATAAATTATTACAATAAATTGATTGTCTTAAGAGAAAGTTAATAATCACAAAATTAATAAAGAAATGAGAGGTGACCATCGGTTCATTAAGAATATATGTTTTTGTAATAAAATAACATAATTTGGAAGAATAAAGGGAATGAAATTTAAATATTATAATAAGATTTCTTAAAATATTTTCTTTGTAAAATATTTGAAAATGTGTAAAAGAAGCTACATTTCATAAAATAGTTACAATAACGGGGAAGTCTGTTATCATCATATATGTTGAAGAAAATATTGATTTTAACTTTTTATTAAAAACATACATTTTGAAAAATAGTATAAATTTTCATTTAAAAATATTTTTAAAATAAAATTATAACTTAATATGTACTTAATAAATTATTTGAGTAAATAAAATTAATTTTTTTTAATATATTTTGGAAAACATGGACATAGAATAAAAATATATCTGATTTAAAAGGAAATAAAATTGGTTTTTCATTTAAACATTTATTTTATTAAATCAAGTACCAAGGAGAGGAAAATTTATAATAAAATATAGAAAATTATTAAATATACAGAGGATAAGAAAATTATTGGAGCTTATGATGTATAAATGATAACATTCCTTCAATGAAAGTAAAAGCAATCCCCAAAAAAGTGAGATTGTAATAGAACTTCTTACCTCATTGGTAACTTTTAAATTATAACCCCTTGAAAGTATAAACATGAATTGAAACATTAAACATCATTAATAAATATTTATTCATGATAAATACATCAAATTGGTAGTATATACATTGTATAAAATTGAATAGGAGTATATTAAAAAATATGTCTCAAAGAAACAGAAATAGAGATGAAATCCCTTACATCAGTCTTCCCTGATCATGATTTAACCTCCTATATAATGGTTTTAAACATGTTATTAATTGATAATAGAGTCATATTAATATTTATAACATTATATATTATTCTCTTATAGTATTTTACCATCAGTTCATTAACAATCTTTTATCATCACTTTTGCTTTGGTTGTTAATTGCCTTGTTTTCTCATGCATGTTTTTTAACAGAAGTTCCAGGTATTGTTTATAGGATATAAATACATAATTTTAAGACTTATATAATGTTATAAATATAATATTTACTCATTATATACATTTTGAGAACCATTTATGAAAATTATACATTGGAAATGAATCACATCACTTTGTGGAGATAGTTGGTTGTACATATGTACGATAAACAAAATAATTCTATTAATGGGTAAAGGTTAATTAATTGGATGGTTTATTAATTTTAAATAATTAATATAATGTCATATGTATCATATATATTCATTATTACCATCATTATGACTATCTATGTGATTCAGTTATGGAAAACAAATTACATCAGTTCATGAGGCAGTAGTTCGATGTACACACGAGAGATGGATTTGTTTTCTATTTAATGGAGAAGGGTATGGATAAATATTATTCCAAAAAATAATAAAATATTAGTATATTATATATTCTCATGTTATTATATTGAAAGTGTTAATACACAATTGAAGTTTGTAAAAGAAAAAAGAAAAATAAGGAACTTAGTGAAGATAATTACCTTCACTTCAAAGAACCTCCTTTGGATATATTATTAATGAATATAGGGTTGGTATTTTTGGAATACCAACCCCTATATAATGTTCATAAGTATGTTGGTGAGAAAATTTATTAGGGTTTGGTCTATTTAAATGGCTTGAGAGGTGTGAAGGAGCGAGGGGAAAGAGTACCATTTTATAATTGAGGAAGATACCAAAAACTACTTAATAATGGGAAGACAATATCACCTAAAGTGCCACCAAAATTGACAAATAATGGATTTGAGGGAATTTAAGTTCAAGAAATACCACTAAAAAATAAAAAGAAACACATTTTAAACATGTTCTTTTCTAATCCTTTATGTTTACTTACTTTTACCATTTTATTTTCCACCACAATAACTAGTTTTTGTAACCTTGGTAAATTATCCATTAAGAAAAAATTAAAATAACCACTATTAGATAATTTTTACCCACTAATTCTAAATAATAAATCCATTTTATCAAATAAAAATTCTATATGTGTGGAAAATTAATTTTAACGCAAGCACATATAGCACACAAAATCTCATTTTAACCTTAACCGCGTTAATTAGTTTTTAATGTTTTTATTAATAATTTTAGAAAAAATTAATATGTACTTGTTAAATAATATTAATTATTATTATTAAAAATTTGGAATACATTTTATCATATTCAACTCACAAAAGTGAAAAAGATTAATAAAATAAACCCGCAAAATGTGTCAAAAAATGGTCTTTTAAGAAATTAAATTTTCAAGCATAAGATGATCTTATATTAACTATAAAACTAGTAATCATCATTTGATAGAATTAAATTATTATATTTAGATATATATTCTATTAATTTAATTACACCATTCATCATAAATTATTATTTTAATTAATTAAAATGGACCGAAATTATGCCTTTTTAAACAAAAATAGTTTTCCAAAAAATATTTCTTTTTTACCCCTAAATGTTCCTATCTACATTTATATAAAATTTATAGTTAATAAATTTTTAATTATAAATATTTTTTCACATTATTATAAATAAAATGGGGAATTTTTAAATACTACATTTTCAATTATTCATAAAATCTTATTTAGAAGGGAAATTTTCAAAGAGCCATTCTAGGCATTTTTGACCATGTAAGTTCAAAATCAATATTCATCATATAAAATTATATTTTTTCCATAAAAATATTAAAATGTGAATTATATTATAGTTTTATTAAAATATAAATTTCACCTACTATAACTGAGGCACTGGTTTTACATTTTGTGTCATCAACAAATCCTCTAAGCCTACTGAGCGAGAATTCAGACTATGATAAAAAAGTTTAAATAAATAATATCAAAGATTTCAATTTCACTCACGTAATTTATTACATAATATAAAAAATGTAAGTTTATATCTCAATCCTTTTAATAAATCATCCTATAATATCAATCAAACTTTCAAAAAACATCAACAAATAATCTAAGAAGAAAAAGTGTATTAGACATACCAAATATTTAATCAACTGATACCACTTGTTAAGGATAAACTTATGATACAACTTGATATCTTTGATATTCAATCTTCTGAGGAATTTTTTTTCATCAGATGATGTCAAAAACCCTTTTGAGTGATCATCACCAACTTCCCTGAATGACTTTAACTCTTGACATAATATCTTGTAATACTTTTCAATATTAGCGAACCAATTATTGGTAATTCTATTTTTATTATAGATAATTTTGGTATCCTAAAAATATCCAGAAGATGCCACACTTGTTAGTATATAAAAAACAAACATGATTTTAAATATCATTCTTTCTATATCCATTAATCTTTCTTTATAGATCTTTAATGCTGGATTTACACCATTGGAACTTCTAGATACAACATTGAAACATATACAACTTAATATCAGGATCTATATAATTTTTATTATTCTTATCTGCATGAAACTTATAGATTTATCTTTGAAATCCAAAGTGGTTTCTTGACACCACTTATTGAGTCATATCAAATCCTTGATAACAATTCTACTTTGTGTTAATTACTTATACCAACTAGGAATCTTAAATAGAATGACTCTACTTATTGCATGTATCCCCTTTATATATAAATACCTTCTCACTTTGATTTTATATCCTTTTAATGCATTATTCCATGTATCATATCTCTCACTCAAGGTTGTACTAGTTTCAACTGATATTATAAATATTTATGTACATGGGGATAGGGGTATCTCCAAAATCCTCAAATTGAGGATTATGGTTGGTTATGATGAACCTAAAATTTATGTCTCACTTCCTTATAAGATATCTTAGTGGTTAGTCTTGAAATATAACTTATATATATATTTAATTTTAGATGCTCTCTATATGATTATTCATTTTTATTATCTTTGGTTCCATCTACATTTATGTTATTAGACTTATCACACATGTGAAAATTTCATTTCATGATTCATTTTCCATACATCCTTCAATACGCTTCCTCCTTTATAGGAGGGATCTTCCTCCAACATTCACCTCTTGCATTGTGGTAAGATTTATGAAATCACTAAGTCATAAAACATGTCTCTCCTCTTGTATTTCCATAAGATTCACTAAGCACTTTCTTGTACTTGGTGATTATTTATTGAAAATATCATCCATCTTCCCCACAACTAAAGAAGTTTCCTTCTTCCCCTTCCAGATTGTTTTTTCATTTTCTCAAAGAGGGATGTTGTGAGTGAATCATTATATGTTCTTTATTCACCTTTCATTGAGGACTATTTTTCTACAAAAAAAAATATTTTTCCAACTTAACTAATTTTATTATCATGAAAATTCACTCCTTGTATTTCATAGGAATGGAGGAATTCCTATTGAATTATTTTTATTCATTAATGAAAAAATTCCTTTCCATATATCTATAGTTTTCACATATAAAACATATCTCGTTAAAAGAAAACATCTTGTAGTCATTTCTTGGTTGAGATATTGAAGCAAAAAAAATACTCTTCCACCTTTGAGCCCTTGGGATTTTGGAAACACAGACTCATGATGTGACCCATCCTCCCAAAATAGTAACACTTTGTTTCTACCTTCTCTTAAAATACATTGTTTCTAGATTTGGATTGATTCTTCCATTTACCCACCAATTCCATATTTTAATTTCCTTTCCTTCCACTCTTTGAAGCTTCCATAGAGGGGATCTATAACTTCTATTTACTCTTTAATGATTAAAAATTTTATGCAATATATACTACCTTATCATTTTTTATTTATAATTGATATATTCTCTCTTTAACTGATGATACAAAATAATAAATACCAATATAGAAAGTAAAGAACAAAGAACACATGAATTATACATGGTTCATCACTATGGGATAATTCAACGGGTATGCACACAATGTTATTCTAGTGTACCATAATACACTATACTCACATTCATTAGATATGTATTTTTTGTCATGATCAATCCATGCTAAGGACCACAACTTGTACAGGTTCAAAAAAGTTTCAACGATAATCCAAGTTCCACTCCACCATCTTCTCCTTTATACACTGCTTAAAAAAAATTCTTTTTTAGTTTATAGATGTGAGAATATCTTCAATAGATTAAGGATATTTTGGTCTATATTTGTTCAATATGAGCTTATGATTGCATTATTGATCCTGATTAGATTCTCCTTTGATATTCAATTCACTATGCTCTCTATCTTTGATTCCAGATGAGACCAAATTCTAAATCTAATGGTTGAATATGTTTCTCCCAAAAAAGTAAACCAATAAAAACTCCTTATTCATGATGAATGTAATTATAGAACTAGAATTATCTTATTTCATTTTTTCTTCACCAATAAGATATTACAGTTTTATCCTTACTCTTCTCATAATTTTGATATAACAACATGCTTATGCTCTCTTATTCTCTTTTAACAAAATTGTTTATAAAATTATATACCTTTATTTTTAAAGAACTTATACAAGATGTTTTATAAGACCATTTGTATCCAACCCTTAATTTTATGTTTGAAATTGATTATTATTTATCTACCTCATTGAGATCATTCTAGGTACACCATAATAGTTTAGTGTGGTCATTATGTTCTAAAAATATGAATTAATCCCCACAATATAGATCCATTACTTTATCTTTTAACTTCCTAAATAAATTTCAAGGTAACTTGGAAAGAACCTGTTCACAGTGCAACCTAACTCATTTTGGCATGGTCTTTTCAACTTCATCTATTTTTTTGTAGGGTTTTCTTCACTATAGTGTGGTATCAGTCAACAATAAGATCAATAATTTTTTTAATAATAATAATAATTTAATTCTTGATTATATTTTGGTGTGATTATTAAATCATTCTTAGCCTTAGAAACTATTGTGCAATGCTCTATTGTTTCATGGAGAAAATTATTATAGTCATCCAACTAAGTATCTTTATGTTCTATAAAAAAACTTTCATGTTCAAAACAATACACTATGATGTATTCTATATCTTTTTGGTATGAACCTCATCTCTCTTGACAGGTTATAGTGGAATCATCCTCCAGGATGCAGAGGTCCTTAGAATTTCATAACCATAGAATCTTATCTAAACCTTCACACTGTGAAACCTCTATCTCACGACATGGCATCCCCAGTAATATTTTTCTACTGAGTCTTTTATGGTCTAGAATGTTCTCCAAGATCTAGGAATCACTAAAACTCTAAAACCACTGAAATCCACTTTACCATATTTGAGACATGGACATCAATTCGATGACTCAACAAACTCCCCTTCTAAAAATTTAACAAAGGATAAAAATTCATGTATCCTAAAATAAATCATTATGCATTGTTGGAATTTTCCATATTTCAGGATCCAAATCTAGTTGTGAATGACTATTTCACCTATTATGTGGTTTCTTCTTATAGCTCAAAACTGTAGACTCTTATGAATAATTCCATAGAACTTTAAAAATTACATTCATAAATTTTTTTTCCATATTATCTTACCTGAATTCCATTAATGGTGTTAATCTTGTGGTCACAATATGACCGACCATTCTTTTATATTTTTATAATATAATACAACCTTATTAGTATAACTCCAACCTTATTCAAATCAAGGCACATAATCTTTATTTCCATGACAAAGATATATAGAAATATCAAGGTTTTGATTTTCTTTGGTCCACTAGTGAATTCATGTGAACCTATTCTAAAAATATTTCTTGAATATATTCACATCACCAAGCATTCAATGAATTATTCTTTAGTTCTTGGAAAATTCATTACTAGACAAAAAGTACAACACTAAATACCTTTGGTTCTAACAAGTATACTACTGGTTATGAATGAGTCACTTCTTATGATATATTTAACTAAATAAGAAGGGGTTATAAACCTCAAACTTAGAACATGATATTATATTTTAAAGTATCCCATATCTCTTTCTATGATCCAATAATTAATAATGATATTATTATATCATTAAATATTTATGATGTTGTGCTTTTAGGGAATGATTCCATGAAGAGATATCTATAATTATGATATTCATCTCAACATTACCACATGATGATTTTAATTGATGAGAATAAAGAAAATATATATGTTGAAAATTATGAATTTTGATATAATCTAAGGTGAATCAATCACTATTTATGATATTTATATGTTTCCCACTATGATTAAACATAATAGGGAAACTATTTGATATTAAGTGTGGGGAATAAGTTTTGGAAACACTTGATATTTGTTTCATGAAATTAGTGGTCTATGAGATATTTTAATTAGGATACTTCTCTTGACTAGAGGAAATTAAGAAAAACCATATAAATAAAAGTATTATTTTTAATTGAAAAATATTGAAATACAAATACTTGTTTCTTATTTGGTTAAAATACAATATAATTACTAAATTTATTTTTCTTTAAATTTTAATTTTCTAAAGTTATAATTAATTAGACTATTAATTAGTATTCATGCCTTACATTATTGCTTAATATTTTAAATCATATTCCTAAGAGGTATTATAAGACACTTTATTTTACTCTTTATAATACCCTTTTTCTAGAGAGATTATTGATGCATGAATTAGTACTAGAACTTTCTTTTTAATCCTTAAAAAAATAAGGATTTTGAACTACATTAAAATTATTTTATCCCTTTTATCTTGTTAACCACCCTATGTTTGGTCCTTTGAAAAGACTTTAAGACCATGGAATACTTTATAGGAAGCTACATTATAAAATGATTTTTACTTCCTACCATAATTATTTGGTATTAATTACTTGTTTTATTTTCAGTTATAAATAGGGAGATTGGTGAATCATGGTAATGAAGGGGTGAGGATTCCTTGAAACAAAATTTTAGAGTTTCTATTGATTGATTGAGAATAAGTTTTATAAACCATTTTTTATTATTCTTACATTGTTACTCAATTATTCCAAGAAAAGTTGAGTAATGGAATAACATGGATTAACCTTTAGCTGACCAAATTCCATATCTTATTTATAACTATTACAAATTGTGACCGGAGTAAATTGAAAATGGGATTAATCTTCTATTTTAGTTTAAATATTAAGGTATGGGATTTTATTCTTACATAAATTCCATTGAAAAAAATGAAGAGAAAGAGGAAAATTCATAACTATTTTACATATTTAAATCATTTATCCTTTTAGGAATGAAGATAAAGGAGGTCGTGATTGATTATTATCAAAAATATAAATGAGAAGATTCTATATATTGATAATGAGAGGATATAATTTATTTCAATTAAATATTTTAGACTTCTATTTGATGCCTTTGATCTTAGATTTTTACATCAATGAACTACCAAACTTTTAACCATACAGGAATCAGAACCTTAGTGAAAGTCCTCTTTATTATTTTGGTTTAATTTCTAAGTAGAAATTTATATGACATATAAGCATATGGATAGAGTTTATGAACATAATATTGAGTATAACTCTAGTTTTACATAGATCTTCAGTGTTGTGTTTTTTTGGAAAAGTATATCACAAAATAGAAATAGATGTTTGGGGAAAGGTTAAAAAATGATAATGGAATAAAAATTGAAATAAGATAGTGAAATCAATATTGTTCATTATGGGATACATAGGGGAATGAGCATGTTGAAATTTGGAGATCTTTAATCAATCTATTATTTTAATGACATTATTAGTACTAATTTGTTTCTTGATAAATCATTTTTTATAATTTAGAATATTTGTTGAGATGTTTCACTTAAGGATAATAAAAAGATTAAGTGCGGTAGAATTTAATGTGTAATATTTATACCCTTTTTCATATATTTTTTATTTTTAATCCATTATTTTATGTCCATATTTTTTAATTTTTATTGTTTTAATAAAAATTTACTTTGGACCTTAAAAAAGAATTTTGGAATAAGGGAACTATTTTTATCCAAAATATGTCATGGATAGTCTTTTAACATCCTTTTTAAGGCTGGTGAGTTAAAAAATGAGTTGAATAAATTTATTACATAGATACCCCACAACATTTTTATAGGGATTTTGATCCTCTAATACGAGGAGAACTCTGTCGTATGATCGGATATTTTAGAATTCCCTTAGAAGAAGATACATGAAACCTAAAAGGCCACACCGAGCACTAAATCAACCATTGTTTGATTCATTTATCTAAATTTTTAAGATTATTTTGAGTCATTTATCTAAATGAAATATCTTCTCGATCCTTTTTTTGGTGAATCACAAATCAAATCTATATTTGAGTTGTTCTTATGTTATGTTTTTTAGTGTGTGTAGATTTAATTTTTGAATCACATGTTCTCAATGAGCTAATTTTGAACTATGTCTTTCCCAAAACATCATGAAGTCACTTGTATCTTTGAATAAATATAATATCACATTGAATCATCCAAGTTTTTATTAATTGAAAAATATGCATAAAGTCCATGGAGAATCTAGTTATAAGTTTTTTATACTCATTTCCTATAAGTAGAGACCAAGGTCTTGAAGATGAAATACTGGATCACAGTGATTGACCATCATTAAATAGCTGTACAATACCTCATTGTGTTATTTATTATATTTTTTTCATTACAATCTTATATATTTTGATTGTGACTATTTCATTAAAAAATATATAAGCTTTATTTTTTAATCATTTGATTACGATCAGCCAATAATGGAAGAGTTTTAGGGATAGGACCTGCTAATTCTAAATTTTTATATTGGAAGAAGTCCTGAGGATAAGAACTTATATGATTCTGATATTTTAAATGAAGAAGAGATTTTGGGTAAGATACTATTACTTCCAAACATATTTTTGAATAAGTTCATAGATAAAACTTGTACTTTTGACGTTTTTGAATAAGTCCAAGGTTAACACTAATGCTTCCGATCATCTAATCGAAGTAGTTTTCCTTCTAAAAACCATGTATCCTTTGAATTCCTATATTGATCTTCCATACACCTTGGAAAAAAATAAAAGAAGTATGAAAGATAATAACTTGATTATATTATTAAATAAAATTGTTTATGGGGAATAAATAATATTATATGAAACCTCATCATTTTGTCAAGTTCTATTTACTAAATTGCATTCATCTTATAAACTATAGTTTGTTTACTTCTAATAGTTCATAACTTATGATTTTTTATATTTCACTTAATTTATTAACTATTATTAATTTGATAGTTCATAATATATATCTTTTTAACTTCACCATGTTTAAGAGGGAAGAATTTTGTAAGTTTTAAAAGTTTTAGTTACTCCCCTATTTAAGTTTCCATGTCGGGACAACATGTTTCACTTAGAGGACTATGGAATGAATTATTCCATGGAAATTCCATGCAATGAATTTTAGAATATAATATTCAAATTCAAATATTTAGTCTTAAATTTTAATTTCCTATCTATTATCCTTATAATTCTATAAATTATTGAAAAATGGGGCGATCTGGTACACCGTGCCTATAATGGAACCCTTTTTTGTTTAAATTGAGGAGATCTGGATATTTTGACTGGGCATGGATGATAAAATAGTGTTTTCTACTAATATAAGACCCCACTATAGCCATTTTAAGACCCATTATGATGTGGTAGATTTAGTCTATAAATATTAGGTTTCCATGATTTTTCTTGAAACCACTTTGATCTTAATTTGATTTTTATTAGTCTTTTTAATCTCTTTTATACACATTTCCATTCAAGAACTAATTATTTTTTGATTCATCCATTAATTCAAGTAAGTTTATTTTTTTCTCAATTGGATTTTAATTTCTTTTTCATTATTTTATTTTATTTTCTCACTTTTTAAGATGATCATGTCAAATATGATGTAATTCATTTTATGAATGAGTGGATAATCACTTAAGGAGTGAGAGATCAAGAAGAAGGGGATTGGTATTTAATTTATTTTCAAATTTCATTCATGGAATTTGTTTTAATTTGGAATCAATTTGAGAACTCATTATTGATATTATTATTCAATATGACTTTAAGAAAATGGATTATTAAAAGTTTATCCTCTAAGTGATTGAGAGAATTAAACTATTAATAATAGTTTGGATTCATATTTTTCTTTTAATATTAAACTTAATGCACTTATATTAATTAATTTCTTCGATCAAGTGGTTTATATTTAGTTAAGTATAATCAATGGATTTGATCATAAATAAATTGGTTACCCTTTTAAAATATTTCAACCAATTAACATAACTAAATCATGAATGAATGAGATAAAATCCTTAATGAAAAACAAACCTTAGAAACTGATCTATTTCTTATGTTTTTAATTAATTTTTACAAACCATTTTTTCTTGAGTTTTTTTAAGTTAAATCATTTTTAATTCATAAATTACAGGCTAAAACTAAGGACTAAGATGTGATCTTAAGTCTTTGTTGTTTTCCTTGTGGGATCAAACTTGGAATTACACTATTATACACACTAGTAGTCTGGTAAAGGATCTAACACACTTAATTTATAAAATTTATTCACCAATTATAATTAATGATACCTTATGGTAATTAAAACATATAGGTACAATAATGATCTTATCCTTTATATTTTGGGGTTGGATAACTATAAGTATGAAAAAGTACTTTCCCACATTCTATTTTTTCTCATAATATCAAAGGCATATCATTTCTTACACTATTTTTAGTAGGTTTTAATTGAGTTATTTATAATAAAAAATATTATTTATAAATTTTAAATAGTATTTATATATCTCTTATCCACTTATTCAAAGATATTTTCCATGCCATTCATCTTTAATTCATAATTAAGCCCCTATTAATTTCATCCTTAAAAACATAGTGGCATTAGAAAAATAATATCTTCAAGTTTTCATATCCAAGAGAGAAATAAAATACAATATGGAAATAAAATATTACAAACAATAAAATATTCCTCATTACCATAACATTTTTCTTTGTAATTAATATCAAATATTAAAAATCATGACTTTCCCAAAAAAATGTTTGGGTTTCCTTTTTTTTTTGAATAATATGAACCTTTATACTTTATCATAATATTGTTTCTAATCACAAAATATTCTTTAAAGTTTTTTGGTTAGCACCCAAAAATTGATAATAAAATCCTCCTTACCATAGGTATTTTCATTCTTCATAGTGAAATAAACAACTAAAAACAATATAGTTTCACTCCGTCGACCCTTTTTATAGGGATAACTCCTCTGAAATCTTCAAAAATGGTCAACACTAAAAATTTGACCTATTCCATTTACTATTTTATATAGAAATAAAACTCCTTAGTTCCTTAACCATGTCCACAACCATAATGTGGTTTCCTATGTCCCCTAATTTATTTATTGATCACTTTATTTTCTATTTATAAAACAAAAATCATCTATAACTTCATCCACCCAAATAATTTTTGTTTCTTATTTCATACACACAAACCATTATAATTTTTTTTCAAATTTATTGGTTATTTATTGTACGCAACACATACTAAAATTATCTTCTACATGAGCTAACTATGATATATATAAAATTCACCATGGAATGGTTTTTTATTAACCATTATCTTTCTCACCACCTCCAATCCCTTTAGTTATCTTTAAAACTTCTTCCAAGATATCAAAAATAATTTACTAACCCAGTTTTCTAAAAAATAAAATCCAAGAACTAAAATTTAATTTGATATCCATAGTCTATCCATTTGGGTTTATTGGAAACAACTCATAATTTAATATCAGAAACACCACATGATTACTTAATTATATTTTTAAGAAACCCCAGATTTAAAGATAAATATCAAAGAAACACATTTATCCTCTCGAAGTCAATATGGATTAAACTCGATGTAAGTAATAAGAGTAAATAAATAATTTCATTAGTATTCATGAAAAATATTTTCATTAAACGAGATATTAAATACATGGAATGTACTATACCAGTTTTCCATTAACAATTATCCACCATATCAACAACTCCCTCACTTATTTAACTCTTCCACACTAAATCAAAAAAAAAACATACCCCTTTTTTCTCAAATATTTCATCACCTTTAATTTTATTATCTATTTTCTCAACTTTTGAAAATAAACCTAAACATATACTCAAAGTATTATGCTTAATCACAACCTCATTACATCCAAAACATTTTAATACATCAAAAAATTAACGATAGAGAGTTTTTATCCATCCAACCATGTGGAATGCGATCATTAATCTTAAAGGTTCAACTTATGATTATCAAATTTTATTCTTAGGATTTTATTTTCATTACATCAGACACATTATCCATAGTGGTATTTATAATTTCTTTATCTACCTCTTATTTTATAAAATAATACTTAGTATAAATATTTGTTTTAGTGTGTCACTTGATTTTTTTAATATTTATATCATTACCATTATCAAATAAAATTTATATAGGTGAGAAAACCTATATACCAAATTCTTCAAGTTTATTATTTATATATACCAATTGGATACATGATTAAGTATAAATTATATACTTATACTATTTTTTCCAAGTGGTACAAAAATATTATTCTTTTTAAGCTTTGAAATTCACTTTATTCCATGATAGAAAACACATTCATACATAGATTTTCTATCATCCACCAATTCATTCTAGTCAACATTGTTAAAGGCCATTAATACCCTATCTTTTACTGTTACATAATATAAGACATATTATATCATATATTTTATAAAATAAAGTATCAACTTCACTACAAACAAGTAATATTTTAGGCAATAATTCTACCTTGTTTCTTAAAATGTTGAATACACGATATTTAATATGGTTACCATTGAATAAATTAGTCTTATAATTATTTATCTATATTCCATGATGTTCACCAAATTAAAATATTTATTAATTATATGATTCACCCTTGTTAAAGTTGTTATAGAAACTTACATACAATCATAAATATAAAATATCTTCAATACCACCTAATATTTTTTCAGTAATAATATTCATAAAAATAATTTTCACAACCTAAATACCAAGGAAAAATGTAATCTCACCAATCATGAACATTTTAAACTTAATTTTTATTATTTCAGTGAACTCCTTACTGCTTTATTATTTTGAACTACCAAATATGATGTTTCCCATATAAAAAAAATCATTAATATATCTCTACATAAATTATTCACACATACATTTTGACCAACTCATATAATCTTGAGTCATAAACAACGTAAAACAAGTCACCTGAGAGTATCATTCTCTTGGGGCTTCATTTAACCCATATAAAAACCTTTTCAGATTAAACACCTTATTCACATCATTTTAAATATATAATTCATATAATTTATATCAATGTAAACATTTTTTATAACTACCCATTGAATAATGTTTACTTAACATATATTTTAAATATTTTAAATCTATTTTGAATGAAAATATCCAAGAATAACCTTATTGATTCGAATATTCCAAAAGAGGAAATTTGTTTCCACATATGTTCCTTCAATTTGAGAATATACCTTTAACAATAATATTTATTTATTAATTATATTTTATATTAATTTAAATTTTTTAAAAAATATATTTTCCCCAATAAATTTTTTATTCATTATCCTTTAAAGAATATCCCATGTGAAATTATTCTTTTTTTGGTTAATATTTTCATGTATAACTTAAATACAAATTTCTTGCTTCACTACTTATTCAAATATATTAAGTTAATTGATAAATTATATTTTTTACTAAAAATTATATAATATCTGATTTTTCACTGATAATTCATTCTTTATCAATTCGAAATCACATTTTTTGTTTTTAGAAGTTCCAGGTGTTGGGGTATAATCTTCATTAAAATATATTTCCAAATTAGCTTAAGGGCCATCTTCATTCACCTTTGAATTATATATATGATATATTTATTCGAAATATTATTTAATAATTTCTAAACTATTTAAATAAGAACCATATTCATATTAAACTATAGTGATATCTTGAATTTCAACCATTTTTGAATCTTATTATATAATCAATAAATATTTCTTCATAATGAATACCCAATAATGATAACTTCATATTCCTAACTTCTAAATTTTCATCATTTTATTTATTTCTTTAATATACATCACTTATATTTTGTATCTACTCACATATGGAGTCTTATATTCACCAAGGAACAATAATGATAAATTTTTTATATAATCCAATTCTATTACTACTTAATTACAAAATTTCATTAAAAACACATTTATGGTAAACATCATAATTTATATATTATTTATTATTTAATTTATATTTTAAAGTGATTTTTTTCATGGTTTACTCATAGATGAAACTTTTTACATTATCACATGATTCTCAAGAAACTTAATGATATTGTTAATTCAAAATTCAGTGTCATTTTATGATCAAAATGTAATTATCATTCTATTATATATATTTTATAAATGTATTTTATTTCTCTTTATATAATGTTACACGCTATATTTTTAAGATATCAATATACCCAAGTCATCCTTCTATAATCATCAACAAAAAAAATATATTTTTCCTCCATTGGAATTTGAGTTGAATATTCTATACAAATCAATATGTAAAATATTCAATAATTCTTCTTAACTTATATTTTTTAGATTTATCATGTTCTATATTGATATGAGGAGCATTGGGGGTGAATTTTTCCTCATAAAATATAATAAAATAAAATACTTTTATCTAATTATTAGTTATTGTGTAAAATCAACCTCTAACTTTATCAACTCATGATGAATAATAAATTGATAAAACAAGTATATGAAAACATGTAATGTTATAAGGTTCACCATTATAGGATGATGTTATACCTTATCAAATGATAATTATCTTAATGTAAAAAATAACATTTAAGGGTTTGGTGAATGACCTTGAATCCTTTTTAGTTAATGTCACTTGAATATCAAAGAATGTTTCACACATATAAAAATAATAATTTCAAATAAATATGAATAATTATAAAAAATAAAATAAATGAAAAATGAATGATCTTATTACTTATTCATAAGTGACTTTGATCCATTATTTAAGTGTGAAATTGTTCTATGTCTTTTAAAAATTTGGTCCAATGTCACTCTTTTCATTAATTGAATCTATATAATTTAATAAATATTTTAAAACTATTGAATATTGTTGAAACCTAATTTGTCATGGATGACTCATAATAAACCCAAATTATCGATAATGGAATATCATAAAAGACTCCTCAATCATTCTTAAATATTTATAGGCAACTAAAAATACTCCTATGAGAAACACACAACTAAATCATATAGACCACATAATACATGCCTCATGATGTACTTGCCTCCCATGAGTTATATTAGGTGGTATTATACAACCATGTGGTGCCACCCCCATATGTGAAAATATCATATAGGGCATGTGGACTATGTGGTTATTGTCTGGTTATATACCCCTATCACTTATGCTTCCTATAAATATCTCATTTTTTACTTTTGGAAGTGGGAGAAGAGATAACATACGAAGGAAAAGTGTGGAAGGAGAAATAGAGATCAAATATATTTTTTATTGGGAAATTTTGTTAAATCCAGAGTGAAATATAATTATGAATAATTAAAAATCTTGTAAGATACATCCACATAGTATAATCCCACAATATATTTCTATGTGGCATAATTCTACAAGAGTCATCCACATGGTATAATACTGATAGAGATGTCCACATGAAAAATTCTCACAATATACATTTATTTGACCTTATCTGCATGATCCTCATACAATCCCATAATATGAGCATCATTTGAAGATATAAGGTATAATCCTCACATGGCCTCATGATAATGGACTCATTCGGTCACATATCACATGGTATCCTTTTATAGATGTCTCATGAAGGCTCATTCCTCTTCGTGATATATTATCCCCAAAATCAAAGTTGCTCTAGCATGTATTTCCTCCCCCCACACTAATTCTTCCACACATAGAAATTTGATGTTTTAGAAGATTTATGTGATATATCATCATCCAATTCAACTACTTGATCCATACTGACCAAGTAAACCTATTTTAATTTATTTTAATAGGGTAAAAACCTCGAGATAGTCAAGACAAGGCATCCTTGAAAATCATTGTATGAACTGAATTAAGGTATGTAGACTAGCATGGATCCCTTCCAATCTTAGATTCCTTTGATAAAAGGTGTCTCCCATGTTTATCCCCTAATAGATATAGTCCCTAATGTTCTTATAATCCTACATTACTTTGATAATGGGGGTATTAATATTAAGAACATCAGTGATAATTCCCTTGGCACATGCAATAATACTTGGTTGACCCTAATCTCAGCTTGATCAACCTAGGTTTCTGAAGGATTCCTAACTCCACCCAAGGAGATGGATTTTGTTTTGCATAATCCCTACATCTACCCTTAAATTCCCCCAGTTATGAGTAGGCCTCCTATATTCCACCTAAAACATGAAGAATATTTACCATATAACTTCCAATCACACCTATGTAGAGGATATATAAACCCCAATTATGTATCTATTGAAGGTGACCACTCTATATACTTCTATCCATTAATAAGTGGGACTAGGTAGTGTAATTTATAAGCCCCAAAATCATGTCCAAGATGCATGAATTTAAATTGTGTAACACCAAATATTAGTCACATGATAATAAACCACATGATAACATCCTCATCTTAAGATGTGAAATTATAGCCTTATCATATGTGAATAACCTAGTATTACCGATGTAATGAGTTAAATATTCCTCTTGTTACAAGAATGAGATGATTCTCCACACTCTATGGGACTCATCCTTAGGTATAAGACCATATAATCTTAATTGTGTATTCTGGTTCAAAGTGATTAATCTTCCATTATATATTGATTCTCACACTGAACATGACTCATACGGGCTTAGAGATTTGAGTTGATCATGAAATTGGAATAATTAAATAATATCCCCAATTTAAACCTCCTATAAGGTATAAACCCCAACTATTATCTCTGGGAATCCTTATATGTATAAGACCCACTGGATGTTTTGATGCCAAACCTTTCATGATATAAAAACCTCTATAACATTATGTTAAACTATGTGGACTAAATCTTAGTCACATGATAAAAAATTCAAGATAAATACATTACCTTATGATTCCAAATACACAGTATGGTCCTGCTATATAACCTTAAAATGTTCATTTTGAGCTATGTGGGATTTTATTTATATCAAATAGGATATGTAGGGTTACTCATTGAGGTTCAAACCCAACATCATCACCACCATTTTCATCCTTATGGGGCTATATTCCTCATGTGATCAATTATGTCCTTTCCTCAACTGACTATATTCATGTGATCTTGGAAGTACATTTCTCCTGGCCCGTATCCCTTGGAAAAATTATTTTTTAGTCATATTCATAATAAAATCATACCCCCACCTAGGGGGCCATATTTCTTCCAGGTATTATTACAATATCCTCACTGATCCATATTCCATATAGTGCCCATCATCACAGGTCCATATTCTTCATGAGAATAACCTAATCTTTCACAAGTGTAGAGACCCAATCTTGACGTACATGAAAAATACATTTATTTTGTGGAATACTTAATACATGACACAAAAAGACACCCAAAAACTGAACTAGTTTGGTGTCTTTGGAAACTTGAAACACAATCTTCTAATCATGGTGAAATATTTTTAACATCTCCCATAAAGATCTTCCCTTTTTGTTTTTCCTACCTAAAACCTTTCTTTATATCCTGGGGAAAATAAAACATAAAAATGGTGATATCAAATGCTACATAAAAGTAAAAATAGAGAACATAAAACAAACCATAAACATTTGAATGTAAAACCATGAACATAAAGTTTAAACATCAAAATCTTTAGTCATGAAATAAATCTTGGTAGGATGTAAGGAATAGATCATAAAGGAACATTAACCATGATAAAATAGCATTTCCATAAAAAATGTAATTGTGGAAATAAAATAAGCACATAATATGATTTCCATAGTATCCAAGGAATTGTTTCCAATACCATCATAGTGGAAAAATTCCATTACTGAACCGGGTTTACTTGCTATTCCAGCCATGTATTACTGAACCAAATTTACTTTCTGTTCTAGCCCTATATTACTGAACTAAATTTACTAGTTATTATATTCATGTATATCTCATGAGATATAATACTTTTCCTAATGAATTTGAGGGAGATATATGTCCCACCAATCTCATAATGAAATAATTCTTACATGTTCCACAAAACATAAGTCATTTATCATAGCATAACCCAAGAAATAAAACATGTTTCTTAAATATAATTCCATCATAAAATAATCCATAAAAAGATCATTACATCATTAACTCAATAAAATCATTGTAATAATAGGGATATAAATATAACCCTATTTAAAGAGATCCATATTATATGGAAAATAATTTTGATAAAATACTTGAACTTAGTTATTTAGGAAAATATCTTTTCTTCTCCAAAAACACTTTCTTTTCTGAAAATGCCACGCAATTTTAAAAGAAAATATTTTAGTTGAAAATAAAATTAATATAGTTTAGAGGAAGATTCATGGTAATAAGGCATCATGAAACCATAAAAACCCATTCATGCTGTATAAGTTAAAAAAATATTCCCCTCATACTTTTGTTGGAAAAGTCAAAAAGTTCCACGTTTTGTAAAAAACAAAGATTCCTTCCATACCATGTAGTAAAATTAAAAATGGTAAAAATGAATTTAAACATACATAAAATAATATAAAACAAATTATGAGAATATTTTTAGAAAACATGGACATGGATGATAAATATACCCCTAGTAAATACTTATGTATAAACAATATCAAATAAAAATGAGATTGCAAAATTATCCCTTACCTTAGGTCTAATTTCTTCTGTATGTGTTTGAACCTCATATATAGTAGGTTTAAACATATTTTTAACTTTTAACAGAACCATAATAATATTTATGATATCATATATGATTTACTTATGACTTTATATTACCCATTCATTTTTTCATTCAATGTTAAAGCAACATTTTGGGTAATAATCGTTTTATTTATCGTACGTGTTTGGATTTGTCATTCTTGATATTATTACTTATATCCTGATTTAATTACTTAAATAATGTAAAAAAATTATTTATATATCATATATATTCATTATATAAATATATATATAATATATGGATAAATTAAATGGAATACATTGTTCATGGAGACGGTAGGTCGTACGTACGCATGAACACTGTTTTCGTTTCCTTATTGAATTGAATGGAAGTAATTAAATGAATAAATATATATATGTATAAATAAATCTAGTAGAATTATTATGTCATATATTTAATGATTATTTATTATATATACTTAATAGTCATTCTTGAATGGTTAACGTGGAGAATGAATCTCATCGCGTCATGGACACGGTAAGCCGTACACACGCACGAGCGACGATATCATTCCCACAATTCTTGAATGGTATTGAATTGTATGGTGTACTATATTTAATAATAAATATAATTTTATAATAATAATATGTAGTTATTACATCCATTTTTATACCCATCCAAGTAAGGTGGTGGTGAAGAATGAATTACACCACGGCGTGGAGACGGTAAGCCGTACGTACGCATGCGTGGTGATTTAATTTTTCTTAAGATTGATAGAAAGTGGAATTTGGTGGTTTCATAATTATAACATACTATTAGTATATAATTTATATTGTAGTTATTATTTTATAATTAAAAAACTCATGAATTATATGTATAAGTAGAAAGAAATATGAAAGAATCGGTAGAGGGGATCACCTCTTCTTTGGCGCGCTCTCTTTAGATCTCCTCTTAATGGAATTAGAGTTTCTCTTTTGAGAAGACCAAAACCTCAAGAAAGTAACCGGGGAAGTTTACAAGAGAAATGGGTAGGGGTTGACTAATCTTAAAGGCTCAAAATAGAGTGAATAGTAGAGGGAGGAGGTGACCTTTTTTAATTGAGGTGAGGGGCACTTTTGGAAACTTCATAAATAATAATTTATAATAAAATAAAACCCTTCCCAAAAACCACCAAAATGTCCCAATTTAGAATATGAGAAGAGATAGGGTTTTAATATAATTAATCAATAAAATGAGGACAAGTTATGTTTTTAATTTAATCCATATCTTTTTAATAGGCACTTAGTTATTCTATTTAAATTTAATCGTGGAGATAACATTCTAAATATTTAATATTTATAAATATTTACATATATGGTGTTAATTGACCATAAATGGGTATTTAATGAAATTTTAGATCTTATAATTATAAATTTGTAATTTTTAAATATTTTTATGATTTTTAAATAATTTAATAAAATGTTATTTTTTATAAAAAAAACAATAGTGTCAATTTTAAAACTATTCATTTATTTTACTTTAAATAAAATCCTCAAAAAAGATAAATTAGAAATAAAATTTTTAATACACTTCTAACATGTCATAGTAACCTATAAATTTTTTAGAGACCATTAATTAGTTCATATGTTATTTATTTTAATATTTTTAAAACAATTTATTTGATATTTCTATTAATAAAATAATTTTGACATCACTATTGTGTCATATTTAATGGTAATTAATTAATATATAAATATTATAAATAAATTCAAATTATGTATATAATTTAATTATCTTTCTAGATACTATTTAATTTAAATGTTTTATGAATTTCATCACTATATTAAAATTATTATACTTATAAGATATAAGAGAGTGACATGTTGTCCCTTTCTTTTGTTTTAATAATAATTACATCATTTTTATAGACAAAAGTCCATGAAATGAATCAATTAAAACCCTTATGTGATATGGTTCAACTTTAATTCATCTAATAAAATTTTATCTTGTGTTAGGGTAATTTTATATTATTATTTTTACCTTCAATTACTCGATTTACCTTTAACCATGGTAGTAAAAATAATTTCCAAAGTTACTATTCATAATGCCAAAAAATAAAATTAGGCTATTAAAATAATTTGGACCTATTGATTCAAAATATTGAATCTATTTTTGAAAATTTAAAACACAGAAGTTGCATTAATTAATTTAAAATTAATCATGTTGTTGAAATGAGAAAACGAGTTTTAAAAGTTAAAACATTGCAAAAGATTGAAATGTTTTTACCTACGAATTCAATATAAAATTAATGTTAATGTCTTAAATTATAGTTAATAATAAAAATATATTCTATTTATACTTTAGAACCATTCAATATTATAATTTAACCATCTAAATTATATCGAGGAAAAAAGTTGTTTTTAATTAAAATTTAGCATATTTTTACTATTCATCAAAATATGAAAGTTATCGAAAAAATATAAAAAATTATTCCAAAGTAAATTTTTATGTTCTAATTTTAAATAAGAAGTTTATTTTGTCAAATATAATATATAATAGTGTTAAAAACTATATTTAAAATGGGTGCGCCATTAAAAAGTGGCAAAACTGCATTTTTTTGAAAAATACTTCTTTTATCAGAAAAATTGAATTTGTTCTTATATCGTGTCTAGAAAATACATAAGATTATTGTTAATGTTATATAAAATTAAAAATGTGGTTAATAATATTCATAATGGTTATTTTATATCCCATTAAATAATAATATTTTAATAATATATCATTGTTTAGTGAAACTCGATATTGAGTACAACACAAGCTATCGAGGAAGGTCTCTCTTGCATGCAACACAAGCCAAAAATTATTCTGCATATACTGGAATCCAATACGGTGTTTCATATATAGAAATATAATATTGTTGTATCATACAACACGATATATAAAAGAAATTAAAAAGAATCTATCTCATAAAATATCAGGGTGTCACATTATACCCCCCTTAAAATGAATTTCACCCTCAAAATTCATCGGGGTTATAAATGGTTTAATAATTTAAGGTTTATTTCATGGAAACCCACATCTTAAAAAAGAATACTAAAACTTTATTTTAAAAAGGAAAGTTCAAAACATAAAAGTTACCCAAATTAACTCATCACTAGGTTTCCACATAGGAGAACATAAGTGAGAAGTGAAAACATGGATATGGAAGAGAAATCTAACCATCATGTTCCGATGGATAATGATATATAATAAGGTTTGGATAAAGTTAACTATCAGAAATCCATAAATATTTTATGATTCAAGGGACTATATGATTCATCAGATAAGAAGGTACTAGGATAACATTTTTGGTTTCAAGATCCTTTTCCTAAAGTTGAGGATTTTTTTCATTAGAAGAAATACATACTTGATTTCAATACAATCTCACCATTGATTGTTCCCTAAACAATTTCCACTTTATCTATTATTTAAATAAATGAGGTTGAATTTTTCATTCTTGAAGTGTTAAAAGATCATGCGATAGAATGATAGGTCACTCCATCTATATCAACAAAAAGGTTTGAATAGGTTATCAAATAGGCATAAGTACAACTATATTGAGATAATACATTAATCTAACAAAATTCAATCTGAATATAACTTATACTATCCATAAATGGATAACATTACAATCCTTACAAAAACTAAAAATATAAAACATTAGAAGGAGGTGAACTAAATTGACTTAACATTCATCTCCCATATCTTATAAGACAGTTCTTGGTCATCACATTCCAAACATGTGAATACCTTAATCATGTATTCTCTTGAAACATGATAATAGCATGAATTACCATTGAACGTTAGTGAAAACATGCATTCTATCAAAATTAACTCTTTCCACAAACCAAAAATACAAAAAATTCTATAGACTCAAACCATGATATCACTTTGTCCTTATATCAGTCATGAGGTCATTAATACTATCAAACATCTCATTATCACCTTTCCCTTCATTATGTGCATATCACGTGCTTTCTAAAAATATATGAATTACCTTTCATGGTTACCGATACCATTCAACATATACTTTCAAATACTTAAGGAAAACAAATAGTGTAACAATCCATATATGTTTCTTTATTCCAAGTACCATTAAATTACTTATACAAAATTATTCTTGATAAACATGTAATCATTCCACTACCTTCTTAAACCATTGAATGAGCTTCATAATTTTATTCAGTAACACTTCTTTTATCTCACATATCATTCTTAGTATCTTCATCATCAACAACTTTAATACTACCCATATGACCATGCTGATTTTCTTCATGATATTTTCCCTTAGTGAATCTATTTTCATAATTCCCGTACATTCCACATTTAAAACATTTAACAGTCGTTGATATCTTAGCAATGCTATTAGCCTTGTCCATTGTGTTAACTGAACCTTTTCCTTTTCAATTATTGGCTTTGTGTCCTTCTTTTCCACACCCAAAGTATCTTCCATTTCATTTGAAACATTCTCCTTGATGCCTCTTATCACATGATTTAAATGAGGAAAATTGAACTAAATTTCCTCTATGACCATCATGAAACTCCATCTTTCTCTTATTAACTAGGTCAGGAAACTTACCAAAGTTGAGATTATTGATCATATTATGAGATTTTTGATTAGGAATAATAACAATGTTTCACCTTCCAAATACCATTTCATTTGGTTTCTCATGAATAATATCATTCCATTGTCCATCATATTCTCTATTAACATGAATCCTCTTGTTTCTAGCCATTTTTTAAAACCCAAAAATAATTGTGTGAGAGGAAAAAATCATACTAGGAAAACAACATAATCAAGGGGGAATACTTTCAATATCTAACATATTAGGTTTAATCCTTGGTTATTCATGATTGTTATTATAATTCTAGTACTGTAACCTATACTTATTCTCAACCTTAGGGACATCCCTATACATACCTTATAAATATCTCTAGGGATCTCACTGAAGTTTTCTCATCCTAGTTTCCAAAGGTAGACTAAAACATCACTCTAATAACAACTGTAGTAACCCAAGCTTGATGTACATAGACATTATATTTCTTTTTTAGAATACTTATTACATGAAAAAAATAGACTCCCAAAGACCGTATTAGTTTAGTGTCTTTGGAAACTAGGAACATAATATTCTAATCATGTTGAAAGATCTTCAACCTCTCTGATAAAGATCTTCCCCTTTTTTTTTCCTACCTAAAACATTTCTTTATTTCCTTGGGAAAATAAAACATAAAAAGGGTGAGATCAAATTCTCATTAAGGGTAAACCTGGAGAACATAAAAAAACATAAACATTTGAACAGAAAAATATGAACATAATGTTTAAACATCAAAATCTCGAGTCATGAAATAAATCTTGGCAGTATGTGAGGCATAGATCATAAAGGAATATTAACCATGATAAAATAGCATTGGTATAAAACATGTAATTGTGGAAATAAAATAATCACATAATATGATTTCCATAGTACCCAATGCATTGTTTCCAAGACCATCATAGTGTAAAATTTCCATTACGGAACTGGGTTTACTTGCCGTTCCATCCATGCATTACTGAATTGGATTTACTTTTCATTCCAGCCCTGTATTACTGAACCAAATTTACTTTCCATTCCAGTCATGTCTATTTAATGAGATATAAATATTTACCCAATGGATTGTAGGGAGATATAGGTACCACCCATCTCATAATGAAACCATTCATACATGTTCCACAAAACATAAATCATTCATCATAGCATAACCCAAGAAATAAAATGGGTTTCTTAAATATCATTTCATCATATCATAATCCGTAAAAAGATCATTCCATCATTAAAGAAATAAAATAATATTAATAATACGGATAGAAACATAACCATATTTAAATAGATCCATCTTAGATGTAAAATAATTTTGATAAAACACTTGAACTTAGTTCTTGAGGAAAATATCATTTCTTCTTCAATAATGTTTTCTTTTCTAAAAAATATTGTGAAATTTTAAAATAAAAGAATTTAGTTGAAAATAAAATTGAGATATTGTAGAGGATGCTTCATGGAAATAAGGCATCATGAAACCATAAAAACCCGTTCATTTAGTATAAGTTAAAAAAACCATTCCCCTCGTACTAAAAGCCGAAAAAGTCAAAAAGTTCCTCATATGGTAAAAGAAAAGATTCCTTCCATACCATGTAGTAAATGTAAAAATGGTAAAAATGACTTTAAACATACATAGAAGATTATAAAACACATTATGATAATTTTTTAGAAAACATGGACATGAATTTTAAATATACCCCTAGTAAATACTTACGTATAAACAATCACAAATAAAAATGAGATTGCAAAATTATCCCTTACCTTAGGTATGATTTATTTCATATGTGTCTGAAACTACTATATAGTGGGTTTAAATATATTATTAACTTGTAACAGAACCATAATAATATTTATGATATCATATATGATTTACTTATGACTTTTTATTACCCATTCATTTGTCAATTCCATGTTAAAGCAATGTTTTGGGTAATAATCGTTTTATTTATTGTACATGTTTAGACTTTTAATTCTTGATATTATTACTTAGATCATGATTTAATTACTTCCTTAATGTAAAAAAATGATTTATATATCATATATATTCAGTATATATATATATATAATATAGATAAATGAAATGGAATACACCATTCATGGAGACTGTAGGTCGTACGTACACATGAACGATGTTTTCATTTCCTTATTGAATTGAATGGAACTAAGTAATTGAAATATATATATATATATACACGCATAAATAAAATAGAATTATTATGTCATATATTTCATGATTATTTATTATATATAATTTATAATCATTCTTGAATGGTTAACGTGGAGAATGAATCTCATCGCGTCTTGGAGACGGTAAACCGTACATACGCACTAGTGATGATATCATTCCCATAAATATTGAATGTTATTGAATTGTATGGTGTAACATATTTAAGAATCAATATAATTTTATAATAATCATATATATTCATTACATCCATTTTTATACCCATCCAAGTAAGGTGGTGGTGAAAAAAAATTACACCATGACGTGGAGACGGTAAGCTATACGTACGCACGCGTGGTGATTTAATTTTTCTTAAGATGGATAGAAAGTAGAATATTATTGTTTAATAATTATAATAACATCTAATTATATAAGTTATATTAGATTTATTATCTTATAATGAAACAACTCATGAAGTATAAGTAGAAGTAGAAAGAAATATGAAAGAATTGGTAGAGGGGATTACCTCTTCTTTGACGTGCTCTCTTTAGATCTCCTATTAATGGAACTAGAGTTAATATTTTTAGAATACTAACACCTCAAAAATGTAACTAGGGGATTTATAAGAGAAATGGGTATGTTTTTTCCATGCTTAAAGGCTCAAAATGGAGTGAATAGAAGAGGGAGTAAGTGCCCTTTTATAATTGGGGTTAGGGGCACTTTTGGAAACTCCAAAAATAATAATTTATAATAAAATCAAACCATTACCAAAACCCCCCAAATGTCCAAATTTAAAATATGAGGTGAGATAGAGTTTTAATATCATCTACCAATAAATTTTGGACAAGATATTTTATCAATTTAAACCATATCCTTTTAATAGACACTTAGTTATTCTATTTAAATTTAATCATACTAATAACATTCTAAATATTTAATAGTTATAAATATTTACTTATATGGTGTTAATTGAACATAAATGGGTATTTTATGACATTTTAGATCTTATAATTATCAATTTGTAATTTTTAAATATTTTTATGATTTTTAAATAATTTAATAAAATGTTATTTTTTATAAAAAATAAATTGTGTCAATTTTGATAGTATTCATTTATTTGACTTTAAATAAAATCATAAAAAAATTTAAATTAGATATAAAATATTTAATGCACTCCTAAAATGTCATAGTCAACTATAAAATTCATGTAGAACATTAATTAGTTCATATGTTATTTATTTTAATATTTTTAAAACCATTTATTTGATATTTCTATTAATAAAATAATTTTGACATCACTATTGTGTCATATTTAATGGTAATTAATTAATCTATAAAAATTATAAATAAATTAAAATTATGTTGATAATTTCATTATCTTTCTATATACTATTTACTTTTAATGTTTTATGAATTTTATCACTATGTTTAAATTATTATACTTATAAGATATAAGAGAGTGACATGTTGTCACTTTCTTTTGTTTTAATAATAATTACATCATTTTCATGGAAAAAAGTCCATGAAATGAATCAATTACAACCCGTAGGTGATATGTTTCAAATTTTATTCATCCAATAAATTTTTTTCATGTGTTAGAGTAATTTTATAATATTATGTTTACCTTTAATTACTCGATTTACCTTTAACTATTGTAATAAAAATAATTACCAAAGTTACTATTCATAATGCCCAAAAATAAAAGTATCCTATTAACATAATTTATACCTACTGATTCAAAATAATGAATCTATTTTTCAAAATTTAAAACACATAAGTTTTAGTATTTAATTTAAAATTAATCCCGTTGTTGAAATGAGAAAATGTGTTTTAAAAGTTAAAAAATTACAAAAGATCGAAATGTTTTTACCTATGAATTCAATGTAAAATTAATGCTAATGACTTAAATTATATTTAATGATAAAAATATATTCTATTTATACTTTAAAACCATTAAATATTATAATTTAACCATTTAAATTATCTCAATGAAAAAAGTTTTTTTTAATTAAAATTTAGCGTATTTATACTATTCATCAAAATATGAAAGTTATCATAAAAATATAAAAAATTAATCCAAAGTAAATATTTATGTTAATATTCCAAATAAGAAGTTTATTTTTTTCAAATAGAATATATAAAACTGTTAAAAACTATATTTAAAATGGGTGGGCCACCAAAAGCCGACAAAACTGCATTTTTTTTTGAAAAATACTTCTTTTATCAGAAATATTGAATTTGTTCTTATATCATGTCTAGAAAATACATAAGATTAATTTTAATGTTATATAAAATTAAAAATTTGGTTAAAAATATTCATAATTTCTAGTTTATATCCCATTAAATAATAATATTTTGATAATATATCGTTGTTTAGTAAAACTCGGTATTGAGTTCAACGTAAGCTATCGAGGAAGGTCACTCTTGCATGTAAAGAAAGACCAAAATTATGTTGTGTATACTGCAAGCTAGTACGATGTTGCATATAGCACAAGCTAATATTACTGTAGCGTACAACACAATACATCAAAGAAATTAAAAAGTATATATCTCATAAAATCTCATGGTGTCACAAAAAGTCCCACACCAACCATTGATAAAAATCATTCACCTACCTAACCTTAATATATGACATTAAACTACATTGATTAGTCCTTGTCACATGAATTTAAAAGTTATTACAAGTCCCACTAAATGTCACTGAACTACATGGGTTCTGATTCATTTCACAAGGATATGTAGGAAGTCCTTCATTAGGGCCTGATCTCGATATAATCAACATCTACTACCTTTCTGAATGATAATAAACTCTAAAGCACCCAAATTTATAGATTTAAACCATCATAAATAATAAGTAAAAAAATATAGATCCTTTAATATGTATAGATGTTTTTTGATGGAATACCTAAGATATGTATAGACAGACACATCAATACTTGTTAATGATCAACCACTAACATGGGGGTAACCTATTATACACTGGGATATGGGAAGGATTCCTGAAATACATCTTAAATCTATAATAGAGTCTAAGAGTAGGCATGAATCCCTTTAAAAAGGAGCAATTAGCCCAAAATCCTACCATCTTAACCAACATTCATTCCAAAGAATCGTTGAAAAGACCACCCCATCAACCACCTACCTTTGGAAAGAAGACATGTAGTGACATACTTGTTGGACCTTCACAGACACCAGAGCATGTCAATTTTTTCTATTAGAAAAAAAAAATGGTGAACTTAACATAAAACTTTAAACTATGATTACCTTTATAGCTGGACATTAGTCCATTCCCACAAAACAAAAATGACCTGATATGAAGCCTTCAATTATGAAAGAAATTTTTTGAAAATATTTCTTACTTTTAATGTTTCATTGACATATTTTTTTATTCATATTTATTGATCTCACAAAACTGAATCATAAATCACTTTAATCCAAACTCATGGAATCACCTCGACAATAGTCATACACCTTATCCACTACCAAATTTAGGGCCCCATTGAACCAAAATATGTTATCACCCACCTAGTTCCTTCAATGCTAGGAGAAAAAAATTCACTAGTTTAGTAGTACTTCCTCAATAGTACTATCCCAATCCAAGAGTCCATTTATGAATCCCTCCTCATCATGAAACCCCACCAGTCATCCTTTTAAATATGGGTGGTGCCAAAAAAGAAGGTGAAACCTATCACCGTGTCAAATAACTTTGAGAAACTTTCCACGAAGTGAAATAATAAATTCATCCCTTATCTTAGGAAGGTTGCTCAAGAGGTCATCTATGAATTCACCTCAGTTTATGAGTCACCTAAGAAGGATCTTTTTAACCACTACCATCAACACCATACAAATTTAATCCCTTGGTATCTTGTTATGGACACCACTTAGGAAATAAATTCTCTAGTTATTTAGAACCAAACACCCAAAAGACCTTACTAGGTGTGGCGAGATGATAACCACATTCAAAAATCCCATATCCCCATTACCCTTAAAGAATCACACTAACATACCTTGGAGAAAATTGACAACCAGGAACACTTTCTTATTCACACACATCAAACCTACTAATATACCCAAACAACACCAGAGGAAACATGTTGACACATTCATGAAGCAACTCTAGGGTAAGAATACATTCACACCCCTACACATAAATCCCATTAACATATCCCAATAGAAAATGGATGATAAAATCATAACCACATCTTTTTTACCACTAAATAATGAGCACATATTCCCACTCTCACTTTAGAATATCATCAACATATTTTGGAATAAATGGAAGGGAATACATATATTTCTACTCACATTATACTAACTTATATCATATCCTAGTAGTGAAAAAAAATATTATTGTCAGCATATGCATACTTCTAATCGGGGGAAGGACTAAATTCTATCCACAACTATTCATTGTATATTAAGAGTTACTCAGTATTATACAAAAATTTTTACACCTATTTAGGAGGATTGTTGGAACATCCCAATAAAAAAATGAATAATAGGATCAAGAACATGTTCCTATTCTAATTGGAGATCAAAAACCAATTTCAATGAAAACTTTGGGGTAGGAATATATTAATATAAAATCATCAAAACTTTCCAACATATTCCAATAGCTGCTAAGGAGTAGACATATATTCCCCCCCTTCAATGAATGTAATTTCATTAATATATCTTGATGGACACCAAGAAGTATTCTCATATTCCTACTCATTATGAATAATCCCATCAACCTAGTCCAATGGAAAAAGTGGGAAAATTATAGTGTAATTGAGGCTATAAAACATGTTTGAATAGTGAACTAATATTCTGCTGACTCATTATCTGATAGAGGAGGTAGCTAGAGTTGTGAAGTTCCTCCCGAAAACATTACTAGTAGAAACTCTAGAGGTTATACCTAGAGTATATTCTATGAAGTCTCTCAATATATAAATATTAATATCAATCATGGAAAATCTTCTTATAACACGAGATTTGAAAATACTCATTGAAGTTGGAAGATAAAATAGTAAGAAAGTATTCCCCTTTCCATTGTCCACCCTAAAGTTCCTCCATAATACATATTCTATAGGAATTATCCTTATTGCTAGATATTACACTATATTGGTTGTCCTCCCCATAATGGTGTTTACTGTAAAGGTTATACCTACAATTATATATTACTTTGAAAGGAAGGTCTTCCCTAACCAAAGAAACTTTGATAAATACACCATATCATGAGACACTCGAGATATTGATACTGGCTACACCAATAACCCCATCCCTAATGAGATATATTCCTTCTCAACTAGAAGAGATCCTAAGGGAGCAGTTATTTTCTATACCATCTTGGGAACAATTATATTATAATGTAATAGATAAGATTCCAACCAATCATTTTCCCATCAGTATGGAAATTGGAAAGAGAGCACTCTAGTTAGATCCTATAGAGTAATCTCTCAATGAATATGAAGATAATGACATGATAATGGGGAAATAACTAGATAAATACAACATTCCAATCATGTTTTAGCGCATAAAGACTTCTCCATATGAGATATGAATGCCATTATAGAGAAACACATACACTATATTTACTTATTTGTGTATTAATATTCATCATCTAGAAAAAAACTCAACCTTATACAAAATATACAAATCAAATCAATGTAATAGAGGAAATTCAAAATCAAATTGACTTGGATTCTCTTTCAGTTGCATAGTGTATAAAATTTGTAAGCAAAAATTAAGATATCTAGAACACCTATCTTGATGATTTAAGGGATCTATATAAATTTATTACTAATACTCCATCCAATATGTACATAAAAGGATGGGGAGAACATTGAGTACTACATTTCACTCCCCCGGACTATACGGGACATGAGGAACAAGTCCCACCATAAGGGAAACCACTAATCAAATTGTCTCTTGGGCATTAGAACTGGGTGTATGGTGGCTAAAATAGTTCCCATCATCCATCATTGGGAGAACTATCCATACCTCAAAAATATTATTTCTCAATGAGGTAATCCCCCTCTTATGCAGAAAGTGACTCTGCAAGGGTGTTGGGTTTGCTGGGATCCCCCTACTTTTGGTTTCAAAATCAACATGGACAGGTTATTCTCCTTCAACCTCATGCATGTTAGTGGAATCATATGATACCCTTAGGGTTCTATTATCATTTCTTTTAGTGCAATGTATGGAGTTGGGGGATCCCTTCTCATAGAGGAATGTACTATGCGCACTAGGATAGAGTTGTGCAGTGAGAAGCACATTGATTTGGAATAAATAGAAACATATTTGATGATTATCTTCAACTCTCTACTCGAATGGATGGCTATTACTTGGTCCATTGTTTACCCTAGTCATAGGTACTAAGATCTCATCAAAGAACACACCACTCTTCTCTATACCTAGAATTAGGGGAATCAAGTGGTGGAATTATTTTCTTCAGGGGGTTGTTCTGTTAGTGTGTGCAACCTTTTTACTAGTATTTGGTATCTTCCTATTGGCTGGATAGACATTGTTAGGGAAGAAGGTCCTAGTTTTCACTATTTTATCCCCCCCTAAACTTATTTTTCCTTTTCCCTATATGAATAAAAATAATTAAACTTGTGTAATGCAATTCACATGTTTAATTAAAAAAAGTAGCAGTGTTTGTAATGATAGAAATATAGAATCATTCCCAACCCATAGGGATGAGGGAATTTTTAAATCAACCACCACCCCAAAGATCATAAAATATGTGATGAGTATAAAAAATTATGGTGGAAAAACCAAGTCACCTTGAACCCATAGGGATGGGGTCATTTTTATCACAACCTCCTTCTGAACCACGAAAGACTCTCTTCTATAGGTTGTGGAATATGAAATAAGAGATACTTTTATAGTTACTATAAAAGTGTAATCTATATCTTGATTAGGGGTGATTCTCCGTAATAATGTATAGATATTCTCTATGGATCAATCACCATAAACATATTTTGTGGGTGAATTGGATGGATAAGCTGATGCCTCACAATGTATGAAAACTAAAAAGGTATATTGAGAAATTAAAGGAAAAGGGTTTTGCTTTTATTCTTCATGGAATATCAGAAAGTGGCCACCACTTACCCTTATGATAAGTACATGATCTCGAAAACATATCATGCATCGGTTAATGTTATCAATATTATCCCTATCAATGATTTGTGACATAAATTCAATAAAAAAGAACAATATATATAACTTTCTATTCAAAATACAACCCACAATGAAAATTTCAAATAATGCATACATGCTTATCAACATAGGCCAAAATATAATCTAGGTGGTACCCCAAATGATATATTACCACTTTTTAGGTGTATTTATTCCAAATAAAATGGTTAGAGAGTGGCCACATATCATCTAACACATAAAAAAGTTACCACAAACATCTTCAAGTTTACAAAAATTTAATATTTATAAAACCTAGTTACTACCAGTGTAGTGTTAAGAAAGGAGTCAAACCACATGGAAGGACTTATTGTTTTCTTAAGTGACAAAAAAATAAAAAAAATTTAAAACAAAACAAATAGACAAAAAATGTGGATGATGGTGATGAAATTTCACAGTGAATGAAATTATGAGAGTGTGGAAGTGAATGCATGTATATACAGGTAGGAAGGTAGAAAAGAAGCAAAGACAGTAAGAACAACCAATAGATGGAAATGGGGAAATTAGCTAACTAGTTTTTATAATGTTTTCCCTCTCTCAGGAATTATAATTTAAACTTCAGAATTTTATTCAAGGAAGCTGACTAGATTTTTCATCATATCAACTTGTGAAAGAATGATCCCTATAGTTTATCAACTACAGAGTTTATTTAATCATCATTTGGGAACAAACCAGTAACCACTGAGTTCAAATTATCAGTTGAACTCAGCATGCCTCTCACTTTTGATCATGATTAAGTTTTTCAATGAAATTATCATATTGAAAAAAATTTAAATTTAAATATGATCAAGATCGGTTTTCACCAATTCTTGATGTTTTATAAAAGATGATTTTTTGGGGAGAGATAACGATAGAGAGACAATCCAGTAGAAGAAACATGAATGAACAAGGGAAGATCATATTTAACTAACTCAACCTATTTCCCTAAAGGATATTATCTGAGAATCAAGGTTTATTTTAACATATCAACATATTTCAAAACAAAGAAGTTGATGCTGTCAAAATGAAGAAGATAGGAAAATAAGAAGAAGAGTGTTCTTTCTCCCTGCTTGATCTCCAGAAACTATGATCATATCAGTTTTCCACTAACTGCCTGAATAGTGTTTGGAATATTGTGGTGTACTTTACTCTCATATATCCCTCCTTGGGAATGGTAGGTGTGGTGATAAGTTTGGTCTGCACCCTGTTGGTGGAAGTTAAGTGAATCTACTGTGTATGATGTGATCTGGTGGTCATCTTCTCGTGTGAGATTATTCTCAAATATAAGGGATGTCCTTGATCTTCTGCTGCTTATGGATTCTTCTAACCTTCACCACAAGTCCCAGTCACTGTTTTTGAATGTATCTCTCACCTCCACATGGAACCTTCTTGTGCCTCTTCCTCTTTATTGGTGACTGAATCAAAATAATCTCAAATAGATTGATTAACTCTCCTTGATCCATGAAACAAAATCCTCTAAACCTACATTAGTGACACACTCATAAACAAATAAATTTACAAATAAAAAATCATTTAATTTAATTATATTATTACTAGAATTAAATATGTACATAAACAAATCAATATATATATTCTAATACTTATTTACCTATAATTATTAATATATATATAGAATATAAAAATAAAAAAACCTATACAAAGAAACATTAATATTAATATATAAATTATTTATATATACCTATTATCACTATTATTATTAGTTAAATACACTCATATTTAATTACTATTATATTTATTTATTCATATTCACTATTATAAATAAATTAGTTTGTTTACTTATATTATAACATATATGTATTTTAATATATAAATACATATTTTATTTATATATGTTTAATAATAATAATTATTATTATAGTTATGTAAATAAAAATAAAAATAAGAACAAATGGGGGGGGGGGGTGTTTCAGGTGAAGTAGGAAGGTGGGGGCTTAGTGATTGAAGGAGAGGGGTGCTGAATTCAGTGTCTTTGACAGTAGGCGGCAACGCCAAGAGGAGTGTTCTTAGGAACTTTGGTTTCAAGAGGCATGGGATAACTCCATGATGACATTGAGTTTTCTAGATATGAACTGAGGCACCGCCTGCTCATCAATGGAAGGGTTCTTCACGACACTGGCAGTGCAAGCGATCAGGATCGTATGGTAGTTTTTTGTTCTTTCATAGTGGCATGAGGGTTTGCTCAGGCAGGTGAGAAGGTTCTTCAGATCTTCCACTGTGGTTTCGATTGCAGATGGGTATTCTATTTTTTAATTTTGAAATCTCGACTTTTTCATATCTAGATTAGTGAAATTTTGGGGGTTCTGTGAGATGATCTTGTTATTATTATTCCTTTGTGTATTTCTTGTGCTATTGTATATTTTACTTTCTACTAGTGATATGGGTGTTGGAAGAGGGTGTGGTTTTGGGTAATGATGAGTCAAAGAGCATAAAATGGTGGGTCGGTGTGTTACCTATGGGTTGAGGACACATGGGAGGTGGCGACGACTCAAGGTGCTGGTGGTGGGTGGAGAAAACAAGGGCTTGCAGTGACTCGGGGTGACAATGGGTGTGGGTTGCAGCGGTGGGTGTGGGGGAAATGGTGGCTGAGGAGCCACCATTGGGTGAGATGGGAAACAATGGGAAAATAAAGAGTCACTATTGGAAATGCCAATGATGGGTTGGGAGAAAGGCATCCACGCGGTGGGTGATGTGATGGTGGGTAAACATGGGAGGTATCGAGATCGGTAAATGAGTCTCTATTGGAAAGAAACAGTGGTTGTAGGAGGCTAGCGATGGGTAAAACAAGGGAGTAAGTGGTTAGTCCCTCCAATAATGATTCAACTGGTGGTGATTTCAGGATCTGGTGATGACAAAAATATCTGAAAAAAATTAAAAAATTAAATTAAAACATAACAAAACAAAAAAACAAATGAAAATAAAATTTAAAACAAATAAAAAAAAATTAAAAAATCAATTATATCAAATATAAAAAAATATATAACTTATATTAATTAATTTTTAATAAGAAAAAATTGTTTAAACACAAGTGAATACATAAATAATAAAAAGAAGGAAATAATTTAATTGATGAATTAAATGAAATCAATAAAACAATAACATAAACAAAAAAAATAAACCAATTAAATAATAGGATTAATTAAATAGATAATGATTAATTAAATAAAAAAGTTAAAATAAAATAAAATAAAAAAATGAACTAATAAATTTAAAAAACACAAAATAATAAAATAATAAAAAAAATTAAAAAATTAAAAAAAGTATAATTAAAAAAATAAAAAAATAAAAAAATAGTTGTTAAAATAGAATAAATTATTTAATTTTAAAATTATTGAAAAATGACTAAAATAAACATTAAAATGCATATTTTAAAAAAATCATTTTTTTATTAATAATATAATAAAACAACATTTCATAATTATGAATTAAAATACATTATCTTGATAATAAAAAGTGAAAATTTGATTTAGAAAAATGGAAAAAAATCAACCACATCAAACTCCCCCACCCTTAATTGCTTGTTTTTTTTGTTCTCGAACAAATTCATGCTCTTTTATTTATAAACATAAATTTTTTTACAGTGAACTCAAAAATGAAGCATGTATAGACTTTTATTAATAGAGGACCATAATCAAGGAGTTAGGTTTTTAAATTGAAATTCTCAAAAGAGGTTCTACCTAATTTCAAACAACCACTAGAAATCATGGAAACATATATTTATTCACTATCAAAGATGTCATGCATTCTATTTATAATCACTTACTACCCTACTTCAATTGTAATTCAAGTTTCTACTATAAGAGTGATGACATGTTAGGTCAAGTGGAATTAAAACCTTAACTAAAGGCACCTTAAAAAATCAAATTTTCCTAGGTTCCAAAAATGATGATTATTTTTAATTTATTTAAATCACCTTATTGATAAAACTCAAATGATATTCATTCAAGTCAATTATACCTCTTCATCTAGGTTCAAAATTCCCATCACATTAATGCACTCATTTTAGACTATTAGGTACTTTTTTCTTTTATTTTTTAATTTTAATTTTACCCTGCCATGTATATATACAGATCACTATGAAAAATAACTTATTGATATGTAAATATGTCTTACAAACACACCCAGTTCCTAGAGTCTCAGATGTTCACCATGAGATCCCATTTTCCCATTTTACCCCAGTTTTAAAGTGCTTCTATGATTACAATTTGAGTTGGCTCATTAAAGTGATTTTTTTTTCAAATAATGAGACCACTAGGTTCGAGTTCAAAAATCCATATTCCTTAATAAATGATCATAATTCCCCAAATAACCATCCTATCTCACTCCCTTCCCCAGTTCTTAAACAAAAAATCCATAGAAATAGTATGCTACTTCACTCCAAAATTATCCATCCTCAATTATTTTAGACTTAGTGAAACCCTTGACAACCATCAAACTGTTATCTACAAGGAAGGAATTAATTGAGGTTAATATTGAAGCCAAAAGACCCTCATATTATGATATAATTTTATTTTTTTGTAATAATTTTATTTTTTAAAATATTTTAACCATTTGTTTCTGAAAAAAATTAAGGGGGAATTTGATGTGAATGAATTTCAGAACAGATTAGCACAAATAGACCTTTCTCCCCCACACTTAAAGCTCAACATTATACCCAATGTTTACTCTTAAGGTGGGAGATAGTTAAGTTCAAATCAGATTGGTAATTTAGAAGTAAAAGTATTTTTAAGGGGGATTTCATTAAAGTCCCAAAATCACTTTCCACAAAAAATGAAGGAAAAAAACATATACAGAAGAAACCATACCAGACACCACCAGAAACCAAGTGTAATTAATGGTTATTTTGTTTTTGAAATGTTAATTATTTTAAGTTTTATAGGAAGAAACAATATTTTTCAATGTAATTAAAATATAAGCATGATGACCAATATAGTACAACATCAATGTAATTAAAGTAAAAACAAAGGGTGTAAGAAATTTTAACAATATAGTTCATCTAAATTTTCAAATCACTAAAATATGATAAGCTAAAACCCAGGAAGGAAAATAGATTCCAAATTTTTAAAAGATAATAAAGGGGACTCCCCTACACTTGAGTCACAATAACCGGGAGTGAAAGATGAGAAGAAATAAAAAATGTAAGAAAAGAAACAGAACAACACTTCCCTAAATGTTTGAGATTTTCCATTAATGTTTATTAAAAAGATCCTCTTATATGGTAAGTGATGTGATATTTTTGGTATTCTCATCTTTATAAAATATTAATAAAATAATAATAAGAATACATAATTTAAAATTTAATAAAAAATAAACAAAAGATTTATTGAAAGAGGTTTTATCCATATGATGCTGTGGATTTCTTTCTTGGTTTTCCCTTTCTGAGTTTCTGGTAGAATGAAATCTCAAGCAGTAGAAAGTTATGGGACACCTTCAGATAGGAACAATAATAAACTGGATAATCAAGTAAAAGGAGCTATATTTATTGAAAAAGAGAAACAAAAAGAAAACAGAATGGAAATAGTGGGTTAGTTTCCTTGGAACACTGAGTTTATAGTCCTTAGTTAGACTTGGGATAGAATGAGCTTTCAAGCAGAGAAATGGAAGCCACTCCTTTATCTTCCCTTCCAAGAAATTCTTGATCCTATGACTATTGACCTAGAATGGACTATTTTACTCTCCAACTAGATCCAAAACTTTATTAATCAGAACTCTCAAAATGGTGAAGGGTCCTGACCACTTGTTCTTCAATTTTCCGGGAAAAAGTTTCAAACTAGAATTGAACAGCAAGACACTTTGGCCAACCTTGAAATTCCCATTCTAAATTTTTGATTCATGAAAATATTTTGTTATTTATTTTTAAATTTAATAATTATCATAATACTCCATCATAATTTCCTCCAACTCACTCAGCTCTAACAACCTTCTCTCACCAGAAAACTTGAAGTAAACGTTCAGGGCCTTCACTGCCCAATAATACTTTTGATGTCGTTCCACAGGTAGATGGGAAGTATTTCCAAAGAGAATATTGTATGGGTAAATCCCTATGGTATTCTTTTAATAAGTTCTATAGGCCCACAAAGCCTCATCCAACAACACTGAATAATCTTTCCTAGAGCTGGAAACTGTATTTTCTAGAATTTTCTTAAGCTCCCTATTAGAGATGCCTACCCACTAGACTGTGGGTGGTAGAAGGTACCTGTTCTATGAGAGCATCCATACTTCTCTATGAATTTCTTGAACTTTTTATTATTTAATTGAGTTATATTTTCAGCAATTAATGGTATAGATACTCTAAACATAGAAAAAAAGTTTTTCTTTATAAACTTAACTACACAAGTAGAAGAATCATTTGGAAGAGCCACTGCCTCAACCCATTTGGACACATAGTCCACAGAAACCAGAATACATTAATTCCCATAAGATGATGGGAATGGTCCCATAAAATCCAATCCCCATACATAAAAAACATCAATCTCCAAAATTCATTTTTGAGGTAGCTCTTTACTTCTTAAAAAATTTCCAAGAATTTGACAATTGTCATAGAAAATAACCAAACTCGTAGTATCTTGGAACAATGTTGGCTAGTAGAAACCAGCTTGTAGAACCTTTGTATAAGTCATTTCTTCTCCATGGTGGCCACCCTGAGGTGATTAATGGGAGATCTAAAGTATGGGTAGCTTTTCTTCCTCGCAAAAACATCTAATCAAAACATCACATCTCTTAAAAAGAAGACAGTCATCCAAAAAATAATATTTCAATTTAGAAATAAACCTATTTATTTTGTTTTGTGAGAGGTCCTTGGGCAAGAAACCAACAACCAAAAAACTGGCATCGTCTATAAACCAAGAAGACTACTGCACATAAGCAACAAACGACTTTTCACTTGGAAATTAGGTATTTATCTCTCTTGGTTCATCAGGTTGAGTGTTGGGAAACCTAGACAAGTGGTCTTCCATGACATTTCAGACCCCTTAACATCCTTAATAACCATATCAAAATCTTATAATTTGAATGTACACCTCATGATCATGGGTTTTGATTCCTTATTATCCAGTCAGTACTTGAGGGTTTCATAGTCTGTAAAAACGACCTCCTTAGAACCAATCAAGTACTGTTCGATTTTTTCAAGGGAAAACATCGCAATATACAATTAATTTTCAATGGTGGAACAATTCTTATGAGCATCATCTAGTATATTTATGTCATATTAAATTAAATGAATCTTTTTATATTTCCTCTGACCTATAATAACACCTATTACTAGGTCATTTGCATCACACATTACCTCAAATGGGAGCTACTAGTCTAGGATAGTGATCACTGGTGAGGTAGTCATCTTATCCTTAATAAAATTAAAGGAATCCATGCACATATCATAAAAAAAGGGTGGGTCCTTAACTAGTAGTGATCAAATAGTTCTTTTAATCTTAGAAAAATCCTTAATGAACATTCTGTAAAACCCGGCATGTCCCAAAAAACTTCTGATCCCATTAACATTCTCCAACGGGGTTAAATTTTAGATAACTTCAATCTTGACATTATCAACCTCCATCTCCTTCTTAGACACTTTGTGACCTTTTATAGTTCCCTCAGTAGCCATGAACTGAAACATTTTCCCCAATTTAAGACCAGATTAGTCTCTTGGAATCTCTCCAACATAGTTTCCAAATTTCCAAGATAGTTTTCAAAATTTCTTCCTACAATTGAGAAATCATCCATGAACACATCAATTATCCTTTCAATCATATCTGAGATAATTTTCATCATGTAGCTTTGAAATGTGGTTGGAGCACCACACAAGCCAAAGGGAATCCCTTGATAGGAAAATTTGATAAGAAAATGTTCTAAATAGATAAGTGAAGGAGGTATTATCCATATCCTCAAGAGAAATGAAAATTTGGTTATATCCTAGATATCCATCAATAAAATAGAAAAATCCATTTCTATCCATCCTTTCTAGCATTTGGTCTAAAAATGGAATGGGAAAATGGCCCTTCTTTATGACCGCATTAAGTTTTATATAATCAATACAAAAAATCTATTTGTTCACAAATCTTGTTTGGATTTTCTCATTCTTGTCATTTGTGACAATAATCACTCCACTCTTTTTGGGGACCACCTAGATAGGACATACATAGGGCTATTATAAATGGGAAAAATAATCCCAACATCAAGTAATTTGGTGACTTATTCTCTCACCACTTTTTTCATGTTTGGGTTAAGTATCCTTTGGGATTCCACTCTTGGTTTTCACTCAAGATACATGGGGATTTTATACTTGAATAATGATGGACTTATCCCCTTTATGTCAGAAATTGTCCAACCAATGATAGAATTGTTCTTTCTTAAAACTGTTAGTAGGTTTTCCTCTTAGGTTTCATCCATCTTGGATGAGATGATCACATGTATGGTGGATTTATCTCATAAAGAAGAATATTTTATATGTAATGAGAGGGGTTTGATATATATAATGGGTGGTGATAGGATTTTAGGAAGACACTTTGTCCTAGGTGGACTAAGGTTTTCATGCTACCTCTTAAAGAAAGCTATGTAGAAGGATTCCTTCTCATCACTATTATTTCAAGAAAAATTTTCCTCAAACACAAAATCTTCCTTTAGGGATAGAATATGTTCCATGGATAACTAAAATAGGTGTCCCAACCCCCCCCCCCCCCTTCAAAATCATCTCTAAGATCCTTCTACTTACTTGAGATGATCCCTATGTAGGTTTTTGGAGGCATATCTGGTTCACCATTGACCTCCTCTAACAACCTTAGAAACTCCTCTTCCTCCTCATCAATATCTTCCTCAGCCACTAACGACTCGTCTATAGGAAAGATTTAGTGGGTGGGTTCTATAATTTTCTTGATCACATTAAATTCTTATTTTCATTCCCCCATGTTGAAAATTAATTTTCCATTTGAGACATCTATGAGAGCTCCACTTGTATCTAGGAAGGTCCTACTAAGGATGATAGGTACCTCCTGGTCACACTCCATATCTAGTATGAGAAATCCAGTAGGAAGAAAGAGTCTCCCTAATCCCACTATAAAATCATCTACCCAACCAAATGGGTGAGTGGTGGACTAATCAACAAGTTGTAACACAACAGTGGTGGGTTGAGGAACACCTATTCTCAATTGTTGAAGCAGATATAAAGGAATCAAGTTGATGGTATCTCCTAGATCACACAAACAATTTAACTTACGACTTCTATTTATAAAGATACAAGGGATGACAAAGATCCTTGGGTCTTAAAGCTTAGGAGGTATCATATTCTACAACACTATACTACACTTTTCTATTATATTGTAAGTGTAAAAATCTTCCAGGATATTTTTTTAAGTAGATTTTTTGAGGTATTTTAAGTAGGATGGGATTTTAATCATGAATTCAAGGAATGTAATGTTAATTTTCATCTTTTTAACCACTTTTATAAATATTTTTAAATTTGAATCATGGGTTTATTTTTTTATTATTTATGGAAAAGGGATTATAGGAGAAAAGGTTCTTAAAGTTTTTTGTATCCCTAAAACTTATTCTCCAATATTCTTATTTCCTTTATTTTCTTTGTTTTTAAAGTCATTTTATTTTTCTTTTTTAGTTGGAATAGTAGGGACCAAAGGGTTTCCAGTATTACTTTCCAAATTTCTAAATTCTTAATTTTATAGATTTAAATTTACATATTCATCTAGATTTTAATTTTTAGTAGTTTGGGTTTCTTTCTTAAACACTTAGTGGGTTTATAGACCACTTCTAGTGGTCACATCGATGAAATTTTACTTGGGTTTGGATTCATTGGTACTTGGAAGCTTATCTTTGTCTCTATTTCCAACATCCCTATCCAACTATCCCATTTAAATTTCTATATTTTTCATTCTTAAATCCATTTGAACTTTATCAAAATAATTTTCAGTATTTTGTTCATCAAATCTTCCTATAAACTATTGAAACATTCCTATCACTTCATCTTGTGAATTGCATGACTCAGCCTTTGGTTGGGATTAGAACTACTACCTAGGGGGATGTTGAAAACCGTGAGGGGAAATAGGTCCAAGAACTCTCTACTCCCTACAAGAGAGGTTTGGGTGGTTACTATACCTCTGATTGTAGGTTTTAAAAAAAGGGTCATCCATAAGCCACATCCTAGAACCATATATATAAAAATTGGAACTCTTAGGAGCTTGTAAAGGCATGTCAAAAATCAGAAACCTAGTCTGTGAGTGCCCAAACATTCCACAATGGTGGCATTAATCCTTAAGGGTTTAATGAGTGTTTATTGAAAAAAAATTCTGCTTGGGATCCAGCTTGTGGGACATGGGTGGTTTCTTTTCTGACAATGTTTCTTATCCTAGAGCATTTGTGATGTGAGTTTTTTTCTTGTGTGTTAAAGATATGTTTCATATCTAAAATAGTTTTATTAATAAAATATCATCCAAAAGACTGGTCCAACAAGGTTTGGTGGTAAGGGATGATATTGTTATAGAAGGTGTCCAAGAGGAATTGGGGAGTACACTGGTGGTTTGTACATTGTCTCTATAATCCCCTAAATCCATCCCAAGCTTCATGGAATAGCTCCCCCGCATCTTGAAATAAACTAGTGATTTTTTGTCTAATCTCATTGGTCATTCTCCTAGGATAGGATTTCATATTGAAATCATTGTAGACTTGATCCCAGATGAAAAAGATTTCATCTTCTAACAATTGAAACTAGGACTTATCATTTCCCTTAAGGCAGAAAGGGAAAAATATCAACTTTAGTTCTTCCTCACTCAGCCCTCTTAGTGGAAGCTGTTGGACACTATGATAAAAGTCCCTAATTAAGTCAAGGGAGTCATCACTGGGCGTTCCATTGAAGGTCAGCAGCTGAGAAAAAATTGACTGTTTGATTTCATGGTTTCTGGTCCTATGTGTGATCCTAATCTAGGATGGGTTTCTAGAAACAATATAGAGTAAGAATTATCTCAAACAATGTCTCTCTACAATTTCATTTCTAGGTTGATTCACATTTCTAGGTGGTGGGTTATTCATGTTCTATTTCTCAGCTTCTCTATTATCTTCCATTTTTATTTTCTTTTTGTTCTTTTTCAACTCCTGGAGGTGTTTATCAATCTTAGGAATTACAAGTTATAAGGCCTCATATTTAGACTTAGTTAGCATGCTCCAGGTTCAAATATTTTGTTGAATATTCATGGAGATTTTTTTTTGATTTTTTTTCAATTTTTTTTCTGATTTTTTAATAGTTTTTTATTTGTATTTCTAATTTTTTTGTGTTGTGTGTATTTTTTATTTTTGTTTTCTTAGACTTGGTTGCATGTTTCTTCCCCGTAAATGGTTCCAAAATTTTACCACACATATTTTCAGGCATGCACAATTTAATATTTATAAAACCTAATTACTACTACTATAGTGGTAAAAGAGGTTTCAAACCACAAGGAATGACTGACCGTGTACTTGAGTGGAAAAAATAAGACAAAAAGAAATTAAAACCAAAAAAATAGATAAACACAAGTGGATGTTGGTGATGAAATTGTGTATTGAATGAAATTGTGAGTGTGTGGAAGTGAATGTAAGTGAAAATAGGCATGAAGGAAGATAAGAAACAAAAACAGTAAGAACAACCAATAGATGGAAATGTGGAAATTAAATGGACACTTTTTATACTGGTTTTCCCTTGATTATGCATTATAATTTAAACTTATGGATCTAATTTAAGTAATCTCACCAGATTTTTTGTCAGGTCAACTTTTGACAAAATGATTCTTATAATTTATCAAATACAGAGATGATTAAATCACCACTTGGGAACAAATAAGTAACCATTGAGTTCAAATTGTTGGTTGAACTCAGTGTGTCTCTCTCTTTTGATCATCATTAATTTTTTCAATTAAATAATTATATTGAAAATAATTTTAATATAAATCCAATCAAGATCAGTTTTGACCGATTCTTGATGTTTTGTAAAAGATGATTGTCCGAAGAGTGAGTGATAGAGAGACATTACAGTAAAAGAAAAATATATGAATAAGGGAATATCAGATTTAAACAACTTAGCTTATTCCCTAGAAGGATATTAGCCGAGAAACATGGTTGAGTTTAACATATCAAAAAATTTAAAAAAAAATAAGCTCATGTTTTAAAAATGAACAAAGTATAAAAATAGGGAGAAGAACGTTCTTTCTCCCAATTTGATCTCTAGAAACTCTGATAATCTCTATCTTCTTCTTACTACCTAAATAGTGTCTGGAATAGTGTGTGGTACTCCTCTTTGATCTCCCTCCTTGGAAACGGCAGGTGTGGTGAGAAGTGTGGTTTCCTCTCTATTAGTGAAATTCAAGTGAATCTATTGTGTATGATGTGATCCAGTGGTCCTCCCACTCTTGCTGGATGGTTCTCGAATGTAAGGGATGTCCTTGATATTCTGTTGCTTCTGGATTCTTCTATCCTTCATCGTGATTCCCTATCACTACTTTTGAATGTCTATCTCACCTCCTCGTGGCACCTTCATGCACCTCTTCCTCATTGGTGATCGAAGTAGAAGCCCCTCAAACAGAATGATCAACTCCCCCCGAGCCATGAAACACGATCTTATAAACCTGCATCAGTGACACGAGCATAAAAAAATAAGTTTACAAATAAAAAAATTCATGTAATTTAATTATATTAGTTCTAGAATTAAATATGTACATAAATAAATCAATATATATTCTAATACTCATGTACCTATAATTATTAATATGTATGTAAAATATAACAATTAAAAAAAACATATAAAAAGAAACATTAATATTATATATAAATTATTTATATACACCTATTATCACTATTATTATTAGATAAATACAGATATTTATAATTAATATTATATTTATTTATTCATATTAACTATTATAAATAAATTAATTAGTTTACTTATATTATTATATATATGTATTTTAATATATAAATACTTATTTTATTCATATTTGTTTTATTATTAGTATTATAATTATTATTATAGTAATGTAAATAAAAATAAAAAGAAGAAAAAAGAAGGGCGGGGGGGGGGGGTGTTTTGGGCAAAGCAGGAAGGAGGGGGCTCGACGATCGAAGGAGAGGGGTATAGAATTCGGTCGCTTCAATAGCAGGTAGCGGCACTGAGAGGAGTGGTCTGGGGTGCTTCGACATCATGAGACGATAGGATTTCGTAGAGGATTCAACTTTTACAGATCTAAACTGAGGCTCAGCCTCCTCAAGAACATAGGGGTGTCGCGTGGCACCCCCGGTGCATGCGCTCGGGATCTTTTGGTGGTCCGACATTCTTCCACGATGGCATGAGGAACGACTCAGGTAGGTGCAAAGGTTCTTCAGATATGCAGTTGTGGTTTTGATTGCAGTTGGGTGTTCTGATTTTTGATTTTGATATATCAGCTTGTTCAGATCCAGATTAGTGAAATTTTTGGGGTTCTGTGAGTTGATCTTGTTATTCTACTTCTATTGTGAATTTATTGTGGTTTTGTACATTTTTCTTGATACTGATGACATAGGTGTTGGCAGAGGATGTGGTTTGGGCCGGCAGCGAGTCAATGAGCATGCAATAGTGGGTTGGCGTGACACAGGTGGGTTGAGGATGCAGGGGAGGTGGCGGGGACTCGAGGTATAGGCGGTGGGTGGAGAAAAAAGGGGCTGGTAGTGACCGGGAGTGACAGTGGGTGTACGTTTCAGCGCTGAGTGTGGTGGTAATGGTGGCTGAAGAGCCACCATTGGGTGAGAGCGGTGATGGTGGGTGAACAGGGAGCCATTGTTATCAGCCACCAATGGGTGTGGTGAGAAGGATTCATCATTGGCAATGCTAATGGTGGGTTGGGAGAAAGGAAACATAGCGGTTGGTGCTTGGATGGTGGGTAAATAGGGGAGGTATGCCGGTAGGCAAATGAGTTACTGGTGGAAAGCAACAGTGAGTGCAGGAGGCTGGCGATGGGTAAAATAGGGGAGGGAGCAATGAGTCCCTCCAATAGTGACTTGCCTGGAGGTGAGTTCATGACCTGGTGATAACACAATTTCATAAAAAAATTAATAAATTAAATTAAAACATAATAAAACAACAAAACAAATGAAAATTAAATTTAAAACATATAAAAAAAATTAAAAAATAAATTACATTCAAATATAAAAAATTTATAACTTAAATTAATTAATTTTCAACAAGGGAAAATTATTTAAATGGAGTTTAATAGAAAAAAATAAAAAGAAGGAAATAATTTAATTGATGAATTAAATAAAATTAATAAAAAAAATAACACAAACAATGGAATAAATAAACCAATTAAATAACAAGATTAATTAAATATTTAATTATTAATTAAATAAAAACTTAATCAAATAAAATAATAAATGAAATAATAAATTTGAAAAAAAAAACAATGAAATAATGAAAAAAATTAAAAGAATGAAAAAATTATAATTAAAAATAATAATAAAAATCTTAAAATAAAATGAATTATTTAATTTTAAAAATATTCACAAATTACTAAAACAAACATTAAAATACATATTTGAAAAAAAAAACATTATTTTATTAATAATGTAATTTTTTTGACATTTTTTAATTAAAATATATTATTTTGATAATAAAAAGAAAATAAAAAGTGAAAAATTTGATGTGACAAAGTGAAAAAAATCAGCCACATCAAGAAGTAGAGCCTCTTACAACTAAGGAAAGATGAACTTAATATGAATGATTGATAAAGGAGTTAAGGAGAATAAACTTTAAACTACTCAAGTGAAGAATTCTTAACACAATCCTCAATCAGTGATTCACACATCTACTTTAGAACTATTTCCTTAAACTCAAGAAGTTTTTCCAACAATAAGTGTAAGATCCAATCATCTGAATAACTTGTGTTTTCAAAAGTCAGCATACTTGGATCTAAATATAGTAGATTATTAGGACTTTCTTCCATTGGTATGGTAGCCAGAACCATGTCAAGAGATCTACCTCAGGTTAACCCATATTGGTCATCAACAATAATTGCAGGCAAGCCAACCATATTAGGGTATACCTTCTGCCTCAGATCAATTGTCCGACCAACCAACTATCCCATTAGAACTTATAAAGTCCATTGAATCTATGATTGATTTAATTAAGGCCATGGAAGGGAGGCATGTGCTGATGCAACAAAAAATAATTCCATATCCTGAATGAGTGGATGTGATTCCTCCTCCTCCCAATTTTGGAAATCCAACATTTTCAACATTCATTGGAACTGGTGACCCATAAAGGTATTTGATCCACTTCATATCTTAATGTGGTCCCATGATGGGAACCCTTGAGAAACAAGAGTTAACTAAGATCATATGCCTTGTACAAACATAGGATAAAACACTATTTGTTTGGAAGACTAGTTTACCAACTAGATCAATCATAGGGTGAGAGGATCTTCACTATAAATCCCTCTATTAGTTTCACTCCATAGTGATAAATAAAAAAAAGTCCTCGATCTCTTAAATTACAAAAAAACCTAGGAATGTGCAAGTCTCATACTTCATTACTAGATTGAAGGGTTTAGTTTACTCCCTAAACATACTACTTCCCCAAGATGAGTTTCTAAGAATTTATATTGAAAATCTATATGATGAGTTATAAATGCTACTTATTATGGTAAAGTATCTCAGTGGATTTTGTGAGCTCTCTACAATTTCACAATGGTTAGAATATTCCAGTTGGAAAACTAAGCCTAATCCTTGGACATTGCTAAAAACTCCAAGAAAAAAGACCAATAAAGCAGAAACACTAATTGTTACGCTTAAACCATCTCCAACACCCTCTATAGCATTCAAACCTACACAATATCACATGGTTTCCCCTCCTAATTGGAAAAAACAATGAATACCTTGATAGAAAGGGAGAATAGTGAATAGACACATGCTATTTGAAGAAAAAGTGAGTAACATTTTTCATTTATGAAATGATAATTTCACTGGGTATTACATCACAATTATGGAAATAATTTACTAAAACTACCAAAACCCAAGTATCTTGATTAGGTTGGCCTCACTAACCACTATAATTATTTCACCTTTAATCATATATTTTAAAAGATCATCCAGTACTGCTTTATCTTTAAATAAATCATCTAAAAGATGATGGATTATGGGTAGGTGAAGCTGAGAAAACTACTAGTAAAAGTATCTTGTGGTTCTACCACTTTATGAGAAGAATAAGTAGAACAACAAAAAGTTTCGAATGGGGGTGCATGGAAATTTAATGAGTCGATGACAAGAACAATTATCAGCCATGAAAATTCCATTATAAAGGAATAACTGAATCGCACAGGAGCCTCAGCCCGATTGGTGAGGACTCTTAAGTACATCCAGGCGACCTGAGATTAAATCTAGGCGGAGGCACAATTTCCGGGGTACTGTAGTAGTACTGTAGCATGAACTGTAGCGGGAACTATGCAGTACTGTAGTAGGCACTGTTCGGCATTATAGCAGCCAGGAATTTGACCCTGTTTGGCCCTTTGGGCCACTGATTTGGTCCCCGAGTCCTTTAAGGCCTTCAGGCCAGCCAAGCCTTTGGGCAAGTAAGGCCTTCAGGCCACCTCAAGGACTTTAGGCCACCTTTAGTGCAGATGAAAACCAGACAACCTACAAGGAAAAAGATCTATAGGAGGATGAACAAGGAGCTTTCAGCACAGCAGAAACTATACGGATTGCAAGAATGAGTGGGTATGGCACCTGCCATCGGGACAAGCCTGTGCATGCATGGGATAGCCTAGCCGAACAACCATGTGAAGGTGGAGAGCTGATTTCATGATGAAGATGCTGGGAGGAGCAGTTCCAAGTAGTTAGTCTGGGTTGTATGTAATGTTTGAAGTCTACGAGCAATGAATTCCTCTAAGGCCTACAGGGCCATGTAATACTTACACCTATATACATTGTAAGGGTTCCACCTCACCCCTTGAAAGGTGGATTATCAAAAATCAATAAAAAAATGAAGGCCTTCGGGCCATTGGATGGAGGAATAACTGAATCAACCAGTTTTGACCCCAACTCTCTCCATGATAATTGTTCCAAATTCTTTGGAACTATATACTTCCAAAGGCTGACCTTGTAAGAACTAGCATAATTTTCACAACTAAAAGGAGATGAAAGTGGGGGGAAGAACTTGTACTGAGGCCTAAAATGGTTCAAACCCCCTCAATTTTTATGCATTTGGAATTGGAAGGATGGTCACCATCCTATAAAATGGTTCAAAAGAAATAAAAACCTTAAAAGAAATCCTCATCAGTTGAATAATTTCTATTTGGATATGTCAACATGATCCACTTATCATATTCATTCTATGATGAAAAATATACATATGACCTTGATTTCATCTATCACAATTAGGGATATGGATAAAGTGGTTTTTGAAAATGATGGGGTCTAGGTATATGAGGTACACACAAATTTTAGTCGTCAGGTCACATCCCTGCGGATACCATATACATTACAGAGACTTAGAGACAAGCACTTTAATGATCTCAACAAGAACATTAATCTAATCTCGAGATATACATGACCCATATGGGTCCCATTATACTAAAAGATCGATTGTATAATCAATATATGTCAGTTCAAATTAAAAAAATGGTAAATTTATCTTATCCTAGACCAAATATGACCAAGACACCCTCAAATTTTGACAAAGGAAGGAAACCATCTTCATAATCAGCCTCACTTAGGGAAACATACAACTCAAGCCAAAAAGTATGATAACTCAAAATATATTTCCATCATTTTGGTTAAATTATAAATCTAAGATTCCATTCATTTATCATAGTTTCTATGGGAAACACTTATTGAGGCTCTTTAAATCCTTCAATAATTTAAAGCTGAGGTTGTTACCCCCCAAAGTATATCACACTCAGACCGACCCCACCAAATTTAATGTAGTCATCTCCTTTACAGAGAAAGATAGGGAGACTTCTATACAGGGACATATCAGCCCCATTTTCATTTCTAGTAATATGAATGGCATGGATGTTCATTTATCTCTCAATCATAATGGTTATAGGATCAATATCATTTTGGTCTAGATGCATCGATTCTTAGACCATAGTGAAGATGATTTTCCTCCCTACACTTTGATGATAAAAGGCTACAACGAAAGAAATAAAAATTCACTCAGCTGAATAAACCTTAGATCCAAATTTTTGAATATTGTCTTTGATTTCAAGTTCATGGTTTTCTACCATGATATAACATTCAATGCCCTCTTAAAAATACTATGGATATATTTTCACGCAATAATAACTTCTTCATACAAAAAATACATCAAGTACTTTATCAATGAAAAATATGGAGTGATACATGGTGATTTAACCCCCTTTGAATCCCATGATTCTCAACAAATAGAAGAAGGAATTTATCAAAGAGAGGGATAATAGCCTACTATAAATGATACCACCTAAATCATAACCCTACAATGGTTTGGAGATGAATCATATTAACCCATTAAATGAACTCGATGAGGAGTATATGCTTTTTATCAACTAGATTAGGGGAATATATATATATATATATGTGTGTGTGTGTGTGTGTGTGTGTGTGTTGATGCCGAAATTTGGAGAAGGACCGCATAGGGTGGATAAAAGATCAATGAATGAATACCGGACCAAAAAAGGAGGAGATTTCGGGGCCTGGGAGGCGGGCACGGGCAAGATTGGGGAGACGCGCACAAGAGGAATTCTGGAGCGCAAACTCTTGCACGCCAGCCTCCCCTTCCGCACCCAAAGAACCGTCCTCCATGACTGGCCGTGCCCGACCCTGTTTCTGTGCCGAAGGCGACATCGAACGAGAGTTTGTGTGCCTGGCCTCGTTTTCATGAACAAGTCAACGTTGAACCGGCATTTGCGCGCCCGACCCCTCTGCCCGGACAAGCCGACGACCGACCAGACTTTAGGCTCCAGGCTCTTGCGTTCCACTCTATGGAATCTAGCTATAAAACAAACTGTATCCCAACCCTTCAGGAGGGGTAACCGAAGATGAAGCGATGTTCTTCTGTGCGAAAACCTCATCTTCCGCAACCGTGCAAAAAACCCATGGACTTAAGGTATTGGTTGTTGCACGATAGGTCCCTCGGGGGCACCTTCAGGTGAGCCCTCTTATCCTCATGGATTTCATTTATTCCCAAAGTCATTTGTGCGCAAGAGGGGACTTTCACACATGTAACCTTTGCGTCAGGTGCTCCTGTGTGCCACCCATCCAAATTGTGTGCAAAAAGTCCATCTTGTGCACAACCCCTCGGTCTTGCACACCACCCGTCCAACTTTCGCGCAAACCATCCGTCTTGCGCGCAACCCCTCCGCATTGCGTGCCACTCGTCCATCTTGCGCGCCAACCCTTCATCTTATGTGCAAACCTTGCATCTTTCACGCATGCCTCATATCTTTTCTCAACCCATTCTCTTACGCGCTCTCCATGTGATGCCCTCACCTTGAGGCACCTTGTTTGAGCCTCTCTTATACGCAACACATATGCGTCACACGCTCTTTTCCTGTGTGGCCCCTCAGGTTTGCACAGAGCAATTTCAAAGTCCCTTGGGTGACACTTTCCGCTGCGTTGCTTTTCCTCATGATTCTTCGCATAGGCATGCTAACGAATATTGCTTCTTTGCATAGCCACACTAATGTGGAACCCCAACGGGATCACCTCTCGACACCCATTTTTTATAGCATTACCGATGCCTTCCTTCCCACAAGGGTAGGAAGGTATCGGTTATGTAAGTCCTAGGGGTGCAGAGCAAACCCACCTCGTCTAAGCTGCAGGACGTTAAACTGCTAAGCCCCATCGTCCTCAGCACATGATGTTAAACTGTGACCTCGCTCCATTCCTCACATGCGGGGTGCCCCATATTAGACATTCTCTATTCCCACTTATCTCTACAGGATTGAAATCATTCCTCACATGTAATGACATCCTCTTTATCGGAGCGACGTTCGTCCGCGGGGAAAGGGAAACCACCCTGGTGTAATCCCCTAGATTTTCTTACGGGAGGTAGAATCCCTACTTTTCCTCTCTTCCTAGGTTCCAAATCCCCCTCCCACTGGGCTTTGTCACCACCAAGGCCTCCACCCTAGAGTAAGTCCCAATCTCCATCTCTTTGGGCTGCTAACCACGCGTAAGCCCTTGTTTCCTCTTTGGGACGCCAACTACGTGTAGCCCCAGTCCACTTCCCACAGACGCACCTTTCAAGATGTGATCGTCAGGTCTTTGCTGCCTCTTGTTTCTCACACCATTCATGACTCACGTGGGATTAGAGTAAGCATCAACCATGAAATCCTCTCCGTGAATCCTAGAGTATAATCCCCAAACACTATCTGAACTACGAGGTCTTTGATCCTTGCCAAGGAGAGGTACATAGGAAGCCTCCCTAAGGTTCAAGCCCATCACCCGGTCACTCTGACCCTTTTTCATGGCATTACCGATGCCTTTTTTCCCTCAAGGGTGGGTGAGTATCAGTTATGTAAGTCCTAGGGCTACGGAGAAAACCCACCTCATCCAAGCTACATGACATTAAACTACCAAGCCCCATCGTCCTCATCACATGACGTTAAACTATGACCTCGCCCCGTGCCTCGCATGTGGGGTGCCCCGTCTCAGACATTCCATATGCCCACTAATCTCCACAGGAGTGAAATCATTCTTCACATGTAATTCCATCCTCTTTATCGAAGTGAAATTCGTTCGTGGGGAAAGGGAAACCGCCCTAGTGTAATCCCATAACTTTTCTTATGGGAGGTGGTATCCCTGCTCCTCCTCTCTTCCTGGGTGCCAAATCCCCCTCCCGCTGGGCTTTGTCACCACCCGGGCCTCCACCCTTGAGTAAGTCCCAATCTCCACCACTTTGGGCTTCTAACCACACGTAAGACCTTGTTTCCACTTTGGGCCACCAACTACATGCATCCCCAGTCCACTTCCCACAGACGCAACTTTCACGATGTGATCGTCAGGTCTTTGCTTCCTCTTGTTTCTCACACTGAGCATGACTCACGTGGGTTTAGAGTAACCATTGACCATGACATCCTCTCTCGGAAGCCTAGAGTGTAAGCCCCAAACACCATCTGAACTATGAGGTATTTGATCCCTGCCAAGGCAAGGTACGTAGGAAGCCTCCCTGAGGTTCAAGCCCACCACCAATTGGTCCCGACCATCTTCACATCAGTTCACCAAACACCCCATGAACTACGAGGTCTTTTATCCTTTCCAAGGTGAGGTACGTAGGAAGCCTCCTTGAGGTTAAAGCCCAAAAACCATTGGTTTCGACCCCCCTTCATGTCAGCTCCCGCACCATCATGAACTATGAGATCTTTGATCCTTGTCTCATATATAAGGTACATAGGAAGCCTCCCTGAGGTTCAAGCCCCACACCCAATCGCTCCAACCCCCTTCACGTCGGTTCAACCAAACCAACCTGAACTACGTGGTATTTGATCCTTTCCACGACGAGGTACGTAGGAATCCTCCACGAGGTTCAAGCCCACCATCTATCTGGGCCCCAGGTCCTCCTTAACGTCGGTTCATCCCCGTCCTGCATGACGTTAAACTATGGATCCCAATCAGTGGTAAGCCATTGAAATCCCCATCCGACGGTAAGACGTTGTGACCCCATCTAGTGGTAAGCCATTGAGATCCCCAATCGATGGTAATCCGTCGTCAGATGAACTATGAGGACTTTGATTCCCTGCCTCGGGGATAGGTAGGAGGTATCCTCGAGAATCAAGCCCAACATCACCGTCGTCCTTGAGTAAACTCCATCTCATTCTCCACCTTCCTCATTAAACTATCCATCATCCATCCCGATTCTTACCCGAGCCACCACATCCCGGTGGGATCACACCACCTCATTCCCCATTCCCCTTATCAATAGCCAGGAAGCTAACCACACATTGGCCCCAACATCAGTGTTCCCTCCAGGGGTTGCACTCATCTAATCCACTATAATCAGTGTTTTGATCAGTTTGATCCGTCTACACTAGACGTTAAACTCATGGTACACCCTATGTTAAATATAGGAATCTGAGGAAAACCTCATACACATGCCTATGGAATAAAATTCCCCGTGTTCGACGTGGGATGCCTCGGGCTTCCGCACCCTCGAGAAGCCCTATAATAAGGGGAAGAAACCCAGATGTTCCATTTTCCCCACGTCCAGAAACGTCAGTGATGTCCAACATGACTACTCCCCTGACCGAAGGTTGCTACCCTGACTGGACACTTTGGAATGTCCCAACATAAGCAGTGTAATTAACTGGCGTCCATGAAGTTATGACACTAGGAGGAGTTTCACAAATAACGTCTTAAATTTATAAGGGAGACCCAAACTAGGTGATGAGTTCTGAGGATGAATCCACAGAAGGAAGAAACGACATCCCATCATCCCGTTTAGATCAAGGAGAAAACATCCCTGAACAAGGAATGGATGATTCCAGTCTTTGGAAAGTGGGAATGTGGGGTAACAAACAACGTCACCATCCCCAAACAAGACGGATGCGTGCGCCCCGAAAAAAGCATTGAAAACAGAAATGTTAAACCTGACATGAATAACTTCTACTCAACATAAAGACTAGTATCGTTCGAGGCATAAATGAATTCACGTGTCACCGGATCCAGTTATCTGGCACTGGGTCCCGCCAAGAAAATAGCGAGCCTAGCGTGAAACTCACCAGAAGTTGGGACAGTAGAGCATTGGACATCCCGATCTGCAATGTTGTTAGCATGTACCCCTATTACCGGTCATTGAAGACGGGATGGCACTGGGGAACTGGTCATCAATTCCTTTTTTCTTTCAGCACTAATGAGTTAATATCCCTGCTTTCAGGAACCAAGTTGCTGCACCCGGAACTCGATCACTGCCCGCCCACCGACGTAGGGGCAGGGGCAGTACCAGCGTGGCAGTCTCACGTGGTTCCACCTCTTCTCTGACGGTCTCAATGGCCATGACCATGGGGTGCCCATGACCCATCTCCCCATATGATATTGTTCCACGGAGGGTGATCAATGACCTCTTACGTTGGTACGAGGAGGCGGGGATCATCCCCACAAGGGATATGGCCCGCCTGGATTTAGAGGCATCTGCGCCTCGTCATCAACGCCTCCCCCGAGGGCTGCGTAGGGATCCAATGCTCCCCAATACAACATATAACCGTTTCGGGAGCCTCTCCCCAGAACATCCCAATGAATCCATGCCTTACGCCGATGAGGTAGGGGATATCCGGGTCAGACCAGTCAAGATCCCATCACATAGGCTCCCAGCAAGGGCTCCCACCAGGCCACTTCAGCGCCACCATCTAGTATTACTGGTTGATGAGTAGGTAATCCATGTACCTGCACCACTGGCTTTGGTCCATCTGACCCGACTCTAGCATCGGGCGCAAGCGGAAGAGGACGTCTGCCAAGGGGCGTCAATGTCAGTGGCTACTGTGGCCCGAGCCACCGCTGACACATATCATCAAATCCTTGTGTACTCTAAGCAGGGACATTCATATGCCCGACCTGGATCGAGTCCCCAACCTCTCCACTAGTAGGCTGGGTCGACTCTCTTGGTCTCCAACATAGGCAGTGGCCACCACGGACTAACCCGCAGTGATGCCACCCAGTACGGAGGTCCTCCCCGTACCACTACCATGGAGAACGCATGCCTTACCTACTTCCAGGATCATCATGGAGGTCCACCCCATGCCACCTTTAATCCAAATGAGGGTCCTCCCTGTGGCAGTGACGCTCAGTACAGAAGTCTCTCCTGTTCCCATTACACCGGATATGGAGCCATTCCTCCTGCCACAGACCATAGGTATGGGGACGTTGCACATCCAGTCGCTCTCCAATGTGGGGACCCTCCCCTTGACATCATTACAGCTAGCGAAGGTCCTCCTAGCCCCAGAAATTAGAGGAGTGAGGGCCGACTTCACTTCACCAGCGCCCAACATGGAGGTCCTACCCGTGTTCATCTCGACCAGTACGAGGACACTCCTCATAATGATGTCACCAGGGGAAACAAGCATGGAGCCCCCCCATGATACTACCGGTTCCAGCAGAGGTCTTACCCGCTTCATTTCTCCCCATGGAGGTCCTCCCCATGCCCCCTTTGATATCTGTCCTGGTGCTCCTCACACCCCAGCTTACTCAGGTGGAAACCCTCTCTGCCCCAACACGAGTATGGCCGAAGGACCTCCTCATGTCAAAAACCTACCCTGTCCCGAAGAGCCATCTAGGGGTAAGAAGGTGGGTCGTCGCCACCATAAGAAGAATTCTGGGAAGGTCCGGACAAAGATCAAACCGGTCCACTTCTCAGACTCCGAAGCAGAGTACGACTCAGCGCAGGAACCCTCCCCTTGCTTCTCGGAGTCAAGGGCTGGGGCAGGAATGGGTCACATCATCCTAGTACTCCCAAAATGCGAGGTCCATCAAATTCCTACCTCCCTCTGCAGGTATATCCAAGAGGAAGAAAATTTGGCAACCCCGCAGGTTACGATCAGGCAATCACCACCGTCGTCACCAGAATCACTCTCTACCTTGACTAGAGATCACAGAGAGCTATTCTAGGGACCAATGGTAGGCGAGCAGCAGTGCGAACCATTTCTAGTAGCCCCAGCCCCTGCACCAGGAACTGTGGCCGTCAGCCCATCCTACTGCGATGTGGTGTCTAAGTCGCTACACTCTTCGGAGGACAACCCGAGATGTGGTGGTTTGTCGGCTCACTCGCCATACTCTCCACTAGCCAGCCTACTATCCCAACGGTCTATTTCAGTACCGCTATCAGTTCCTTAGCCGCCTTCGGTTGACAAGTGTGGTAATGAAGGGCCATACCCTGAATCCGAGGCAAGGATCTGAAAGAATATCCTCACAGTGGACCACTTCCCTAAGATGTTATGGCTCGTGGAAGCACCCAATTTCTGCGCACCAGAATCCCTTACCCTAGAGGAAGTTGAGTGTTTCTGTCAAACCCTATGGGCGACACACTTTCACCTTTTTCATCATCAAGTGGTTTATCCCAGGATCCAACTGCATTTTAAAGACATTGGAGAGCAATGTGTTCTAGTTTATTTGGCCGCACTCCCTGTGGCCCAGTGCCCTGAGTCACCAGGTCACCATAGGGCCCTCCAATAGCAATTCATTCAGAGTTTCAAGGTACTCCACAAGATTATAAAGGAGGATTCCCCCCACCTGTAGATCCGTGGCTGGGGGAAATATGTTTCCCTCCTCTTCAGTCATATTCGACGAAAACCTGACTTGCTAGGCGACATTGAGGACATGCCCCCAGGTAGAGTCGCGGTCAACATGGACACCCTATCAGAAGAGGAAAATGAGCTAGAGATCTTGGATGGGGACCTATCTCCTGAAGGCGTTCCACAACTACTGGACCCCTCGGGTAGGGTTACTCATCAACAAAAGAGCCTGCTGGGTCTCCCTACGCCCACCGAGGCATTAGTCCTTAGTCGAAATCATGGTAAGGGTAAAGGGAATCTTAGAGCCACCAAAACCTCTGACCTATCCGACTTAGTGCAGAAGACAGAGGAAGACTTTGAAAAAGCTGCGTTGCATCAGCAACTTGCTAAACAGAAAAAGTTGGTCGATGACCTCCTGGATGAACGAGCTGTAGAGTGACGGCTAGACTACGACAATCCTAGGCTAGGGCAGTTGGGGCATAAACAACTTCACCTTAGAGAGCTGCCTCCAGGTTACCCTGACCATCCTACCACTACAGAAAAGTTTGAAGCTGGAACTTATGGAAAGAGGGAGTGGTATGTCTCACCAAACCCTCCAAAACAGCGCGACAATCCAAGGGACCCATCTCAGGTTCTCCCAGCTTCCCTAAGGGTCGTTCCACCAGCCACTCCATAATCCGCTGGGTCTGATTACCATGTTGAAGAACCCACCAACACACTCGCGGTTAGGGATCCCCGTAAAGACAGGGATCCCCGCCCAGATGATCCAATGGCGACACTCATTTCCCGCCTTGAGGTATTGGAAACGCGACACGTGACACTCCCACCTGATGGAAATCTATATCCGGTGTGGGTGGATGATATGCCAGCACCCCTAGGTTTCAGAAATCCCACCTTCTCACCCTTTAATGGGATAGGGGACCCACCAATGCACCTGGCCCACTTCACCTCAAGGTGTCGCCCCATGTTGGGAACTCCATAGCAATAGGAAGCCGCCAAACTCTGGTGTTTTGGGCAGACAATGGAAGGCCTTGAGTTTGTCTTGTACAACCCGCTCCCCATCAGATTAGTGACCGACTGGGAGGAACTCCATAGGCAATTACTCTACCAGTTCAGCTCCACCATGTGAAAAATGAGAATCGATGACCTCTTAAAGTGCAAACAGAGGCCTGATGAGCGCGTCGCTGACTTTTTCACCCGGTGGAAAGGACTCACGTATTCCCTAGACATGCAACTAACTCAGGAGTAATTACTGACGATGTGTGTGGGAAATGTTAATATTGAACTGGTTCCCTCTCTGATAACCTAGAACTATCCTGGGGGGTTTTGAGACTTCTCTGATAAGGCCCAACGCCTAGAGGAAGCCTTAAAGTAGGCTAAGCAGGCACATATGTTTCCTCCTACAATCCTCATGAGAAGGGATGCTAGGGCCGAACCCACTACAGTGGCCCAAATAGACCCCCCATGGGATTAGAGTTGTTTCCAGTAGAGCCGCCTCCACAACCTCGTAGACGCCCACCACCACAGGCGCAACCTCTGGCCCAGCAGCGGCCGCCTCAAAATCGGCAGGTGCCCCCATGCAATGCGCCGCCACCGCCCAGGCAAGATAACTAAGTTTCACCTCCTCAACAGGCTCCTCTAGCCCCCTATCAGGGTCAGGCTCCAAGGGACCCCTTTCATGACAGGAGAAACTGGACATACTCATTCAATGAGACAGAGGTCCCTGGTTACTTCTGTAGTTCCTTGGAATAGAGGATTGTGCGTTTTCCTGAGTATAGAAGAGTGGAAGAGGAAAACCTTACTGATCACCCTAATTACTGCCCCTATCACCAGATCCTGGGGCACACTCTCAAGAAGTGCTATGTGTTCAAAGACTGGATCCAAGACTAGGTCGACAACAACATAGTCAGGCTGGGCCCTGCCCCGACGCAGGTAGCATGCCTCTATGTGAGGCCAGACAACATCAATGACAGTGAGGGTGAGTGGTATCAGGTTTCCAATCACGGATCCCAAAATTATGACGACTGGATGGCTCGAAAAATAGTTTCCCATGCCCATGGTATCATCCGGGCATGCCTGAATCGGCCCGAGCCTTTAGAAGCTACAACCACCACTTCTGCATTGTCATCTCAGCCAACCTCTTCCTAGAAGAGAAAACACCAGTGATGCAAGGGAAAGCAAAGTCCCCCACTGATGCCATCGTCATCCCGAACTCTCAGCGACTTCATGCCTGCGGAGATGGAGATCCTGTCCAGAATCCGTCCAGTAGTTGATGACTCTTCAAGTGATAGTCTAGGGTAAGCCTCAGTTAACACAATAGAGCTAGTAAATCCCTACATGATTCCTGATGATGAGGATCACCAGAAGAATCTCCCCAACGTCCCCATCCAAAGCCAACGTCGGTGGAGCCGTGACCATATGGGTTGTCGAGGCACATCAGTTGGCACTTCCAGTCAAGCCATGCACGCCACTGAGACTAGACAGTAGGCCCAGTGCAGAGCTCTGCACATGGAACCTCCCCATCTGGTGTCATCAGGTCCACCTCCACCACTGTTTGTGCTACTGGACCAAGCAGAGCCACCTAGGCCTCACTATGGTCAACCACGCTCAACCCCGGACCAGTCCCAGTCTGCTAGCCTCAGTACAGTATGTACTCCGCATACTTCAAATAGTGAGTAGCGAGACATTCCCAGCACCAGTCAGCCACCGGTCCAGCCGGCAGGGCCCGCCATACCTCCTATCATAGAGAAGCCTCCTAAAAGAAGAAGTTCATGCCTGGCATGGAAGTATGATGTTCTTAAGCATCTTTCCAGTATTACATCAAGGCTCTCCATCCTTGAGGCTCTTCTCCTATCATCAGATATGTGCGAGTCCCTCGCCGAGGCTTTAAGAACCCCCCCTCCAATTTGAGATGGAAGTAGTAGCCGCATAAGATTTTCATGCTGAAGTGGTCGAGAATGCTGAATGCTAGACCATTATCTCGTTCTCTGGAGAAGATGAAGGCTCCCCCATACAGGGGTCCATTCTCCCACTGTACATCACCGGAGAGTTCAATGGCGTGGAGGTTCGTCGCAGTCTTGTCGACACGAGCTCTGGAATTAACCTAATCCTGACTCGAACACTGCGAAAGATGGGATTGTCTAATGATGATTTGAGTCACTATGACCTAAGAATCCAAGGTTATGACAGGATGGAACAGACGCTGGTTGACAAGATCTGTTTAAAGACCTAGTTTGGTGTCCTAGTTTCCAGCACCAAATTTATGGTAGTCTCCCAGGACACCGCCTACAATGCATTGATGGAAAGGCCATGGATCCACCTGCATGCGGTGGTTCCTTCATTATATCATCAGAGACTCAAGTACCCCCTTAATGGTCAAGTGGGCATACTTCAAGGTGATGCATCTCCCTTTTCTTCTTGTGAGGCCTGCTATCTGGATGCCAACTACTACAAGAGAAAGGACAAGAAGATTCAGACCAACGAGGTCGAGCATTCCACAACTAGGACCGACCCATGGATAGATCTAGATGATGCCTAAGTCTTTCCAATCCACTGATTTGAAGCCACGAACCCTAATATGGGGCAATGTTTTGTTGTCTCTGGGACAAGGGGGAACCATTTCCCAAATCCAGGCAGCATCGGAAGATCACCTCGTATTCTTATAAGAATCAGGCCTCGGTGATCCCTGAGCCCCCTACTCCCATAAGGTATCGGGATGTACGCCCCATGACAATGACAACACGTCATACTTACATGTTACGCTAGGATAGAATTAACCGGCTCAAGATGAAACACCACTATTGATTTTATATTATCAAGTGTGGCCCCTTGGGCCGAAGACCAGATGAGATCGGGTTGACAACCTTCATTGTTATGGTTTTGGTAGCACTGGAATCACCTGATGCAGTGACCACTGCCGCTCAGGCTGGTACCAGCCTCTCCTCGGGATCTACCGACTTAGAGAAATCTCCTCCCATTGGGGATCCCTTCTCCATAAGTGAATAAGAGGACCTAGAGGATACCCCTACCTTTGAAGAGGGAGTTTCTACCACGGTCGATGAGTTGGTACAGGTAAACCTCAGTAGCGAGGTAGATTCGAGACCTACATTAATAAATGTCTCCATGCCCCTCGAGGAGCAACAACAGTACATAGAATTCATGAAATAACACCGCGATGTATTCTCCTGGAGTTATGATGAGATTCCAGGACTAGATCCTCAGGTAGCCGTCCACTACCTCGGTCTCCCTGCAAATCATCACGGGTTCAAGCAGCCTCCTAGAAAGATGCACCCTTCTCACTGTTCCATGGTATAGGCGGAAGTTAATAAGATCATCATATCCAATTTCATTAAGGAGGTCCAGTGCCCCAAATGGATAGACAACATTGTGCCAGTTAGGAAGAAGAATAGACAGATTAGAGTCTGCATCGACTTTGGGGATCTCAACCATCACTATCTGAAGGATGATTTTCCCCTTCATGTGATGGAGTTGTTGATTAGCGCTACAACTGGATTCCAATCCATCTCCTTCATGGATGGGTACTCCAGGTACAACCAGATCTGAATGTCCCCCAAGGACGAAGAGTTCACAGCCTTCAGGGTGCCGCAAGGTACTTTCTGTTACCAAGTCATTCCCTTAGGTTTAAAGAATACAGGTGCCACCTACCAGCAGGTTATGAATAACATATTTAAGACGATCCTTCAAACGTTGGTGGAATAATATGTGGATGATCTGGTGGTCAAATATCGCCAGCGTCAGAACCATATCAAAGACCTTGAGAAAGTGTTTGGCTTCCTCCGTTCCCATCACCTAAAGATGAACCCATTGAAGTGTGCCTTTGGGGTCACCTCTAGAAAGTTTCTTGACTTCATTGTCAGATACAAGGGCATTGATATCGACCCATATAAGATCAAGGCCATTATCCAGATGTCTCCCCTGAGCAATATTCGAGAGCTTCGAGGTTTCCAAGACCACTTAGCCTATATACGCCGATTCATGGTGAACCTGGCTGGAAAGTGTAAGCCCTTTTCACAGATCATGAAGAAAGGAACCACTTAAAAATGGGACAAAGAGTGTCAGATTACTTTTGAGGAGATCAATCAGTATTTACTCCAACCTCCAGTCTTGATGCCACCCATCTCTGGAAAACTGCTGGTCCTTTATCCGACCGCCTTGGAACGATCTCTCGTTGCACTTCTCTCCCAAGAGAACAATGAGGGAACTGAAAACAGCCTCTACTACCTCAGCCACATGCTCTTCGATACAGAGACTAGATACTCCCCCATCGAGAAAATTTCAATTGCGCTCATATTCGTAGTACATAAGTTGCGACATTACCCGCAACACCATGATGTATAGCTAGTGTCTTGAGTAGACCCACTGAAGTACATCCTGAGCTGTCCCTTGCTGACAGGCCGCCTAGCATAGTGGGTGGTAATCCTCCAGCAGTTCGACATCAAGTTTGTACCTTAGAAGAATATTAAGGGGAAAACATTGGTATATTTCCTTGATGCCCATCTGACCCCCACGGACCAGTCTCCAGACCTTGATTTTCTTGGCGAGGAAATCCTCTCAGTAGATCATGTCATCCCGTGTTCGTAGATTCATTTTGATGGTGCTTCCTAGAGTCCCACTGGAAGAAGTCTCAATGACCCCAGACTCAACAGAGTGGGCCTGGGTATCGTCTTCATTACCCCGGTGCAAGCCATTCTACTATATTCATTACTATTGTCATGAGGCTACACCAACAATGAGGTGGAGTATCAGGCTCTCATCACTGGACTCGAGCTGACCCTTGAGATTGATGTGCCCCATTTGCATGTGAAGGGGGATTCCAAACTAGCCATCAAGAAGATCAACGGTGACTATATCGTTAGAAAGCCAGAGCTCGTACCATTTTTGGAATGCACTCTCCAGCTAATGGCCCAGTTCTTATCTCGACCAGAAGTTACTCATGTCCCTCGATCTCAGAACGGTTGAGCTAATGCCCTAGCCGGCCTAGCTGCATCACTTGTAGAACCTGAGCAGGATGATCTGATTATCCACATGGCACATCGAAGATTCATTGCTCCTGTCTCCCCAGATAACAATGACGACCTGCAAGTGAGCCATCTTACCGCCAGAGCCTCCATGCCAGGACCCCCAGATGTAGTGGTTGAAGTGACTCCCAACTAGAGATCCCCCTTTGTTGAATATCTCCAAAATGGTTACCTCCTAGCTGATCGGGCTAGGCATGAGATAATCCGATGCTGTGCATTGCAGTTCACCCTCTAGGATAGCCCTAGCCATGAGCAGATCCTCTACAAGCACGGGTTCAATGGGGTTATCCTCCGTTACATTCAAGGAGTCAAGATTTCTCAGGTCATGCAAGAGGTCCACACCGGTTCTTGCGGGGATCATCTGACTGGGATGAAGCTATCTCACCAGATCTATAGACTGGGGTACTTTTGGACCTCCAAGATCTATGATTGCATCCAGTTCTCCAAGAGATGCCATGAGTTCCAAATTCATGCTAACATTATGCATCAGCCGCCGTAGCCTCTCCACTCTACCAAGTACTCTTGGCCATTTGCAGTATGGGAACTGGATGTTGTGGGACTATATCCACCAGTGACAGATCACCAGTGCAGATTCATCCTGACGGCTACAGATTTCTTCTCAAAGTGGGAAGAGGCAGTGCCACTTAGGGAGGTCAAGGCCCGATCCATCATTGACTTTGTGAGTTCCAACATCATCTACTGATTTGGAGTCCCTCATTCTGTCCTCACCGATAACGACACAAACTTCTGACCAGCTGAGCTGAAGAAATTGTATGCTAAGTACAACATCCATTCTAACCATACCTCCCGCTATCATATGCAAGAAAATGGACAGATTGAGTTGTTTAACAAAACCCTCTCTAACATTTTTCAGAAAATGGTTGGTCAGAATAAGAAGAGTTGGCTGTACAAGCTCCCCAATTCCCTTTGGTCTTATCGGACGACGACTCGTAATTCCACCCAAGTGACCCCATATTCCCTAGTGTATGGAACTGAGGTCGTCTTGCCCATCGAGATTCAGTTGCCTTCGTTACGCACAATGGTCTATGACCAGTAGGTGCCATATAAGGTAGCTGAAATCCATCTGGCTGAATTGGAATCACTTGATGAGAATAGGATTCATGCCATGAACAATCCAAAAATGCATCAAAATAAGATATCCATATCTTTCAACAAGAAAGTCCACCTCCTCTCCTTCTTGCCGGGCGACTTGGTACTGACCTTGAGGGCACCAATGATACCTAGCAGGAAACCACCCAAGTTGAAACCCAAATGGGAAAGACTTAATATCATTCACAAGGTTTACTCCAATGGCAAATACTCACTGGTTACAATGGATGGTGAGTGTATTACTCCCCCCCATCAATGCCAAGTTCCTTAAGCAATACTTTTCTTGAGCCATAGGGTCCCACATGACCATAAACTGTATGGTCTTGCATGACCTGAAACTGGTCGGTCCCGCATGACCCTAAAATGCATGATGGTCCTACATGACCTTAAACTACATGGTCCTATATGTCCTCAAATTGTGCATCATCCTGCATGATTTTAAAATGAATCTTAAGAATTATGTACGGCTTGATTCCCATTCCCATGGGATACGTAGGAACACTCAAATGCCTCCTCTTGAGTCTAGCCCCAGTTTCCTCTTTGGCTATCCCCTCCTGGGAATAGTTCTTTTGGGGGATCACACATGGCATCATGTAGGATTATTAGGCCCCACCCATGTCAAGGTTATGATTATTTCACCATGTGCCCTCTTTCGTTATTCTAATCCTCCCACGTCCTTACCGCATGACACTAAACTACATGGAATTTTCAGAACTACGCATGGCTTGATTCCCATCCTCATGGGATATGTAGGACCGCCCAGACATTTCATTCGTAGGCCCAGCCCCAAAACTTAAGGACCTTCCATTGGGACGAAACACATGGTGTGGCACATGCCTTTTCCCTCATTCACATCAACTTCGTCATAACCATACAATGTATCTCTCTCCCCTGAAGATCTCTATCTCTTCTTCTATCCAACTTCATTTGAAATTTCATGGGTGCATTCATGTTCCACACACCCTGTCATTTGGGTTTCCGTTATCTTTCACACCTGAAGGGACCCCCAAATGGCATGGATGTTAGGCATAAAGACTCTCCTACCATTATAGGCCAACGTCCTCAAGGGTTTCAAACAAAAAATCAATACAAGTCCCGCGTTGTGAATATGGTCATCGGTCGATGCTCATTTGTTGTTCCCATTTCAGGTTACACAATACAGATGCTGTGTTTCGAATCTGGTCAAAAACTATACTTTGTTGTTGTCACTAACCCTGTAGATTCCAAACATTGAGTGTGGTAGTTTATCCTGCCCGCTGTATCTTCAAGTTGCAAATCCCTTTAGGTGATTCCAGCTATCAGAACCTTATATGATAGGGAAATCTAAATTCGGCTCCTTGTTTCCCACACTGAGCACTGCTCACGTGGGCTTAGGAGTTGTGATGAGGTGGTAACCACACAAGAGGTCATATAGCTAAAGTTGGCCAGGACACCTAGCCTCAGGTCCTTCGACCCCTTCGATCCCCTGGCCCAAGTTCTCATTTAGGATTCTGTAGTGCGATACAGACTCATGTCCTCATTCATGTTGGGATATTTCGCTATTCCACACATATCCCATTGAGATATCCCTCCAATCATTTATCATCCGTCCTGCAAGCAAGGGCCCTGCCATGCTTCGTAAGTCCCATCATTTGGGCTTCCATCACCTTCTATATCCAAAAGGGCCCCGAATGGTAAGGATTCTTGGACCAAAGGGCACTCCTACCATGGCTAATGCCCTCGAGGATTGCGAGTGACAAGTTGATACAAGTCCTGTGTTGCGAACCTGGTCAATAGTTGTCCTCTATCATCATTGCCTCTTTGTGGTCCACCATAAGCACGATGATTCTCCCTCTCTGTCCCACGCATATGACATTATACTAGGAATCTACAGTCCGAGCTCTATGAACCTAAACTAAGATCACCTTCATCCTCAATGCAATATGTTAAACTACAAGATGGCCATGACATTCTGTCCATGGCCCAGCCTCAGGCCCCTCAGCCTTTTCGGGCCTTTGGACCAAGTTCTCACTTAGGGTTGTACGGTGTGGTGCAGGATTATGTCCTCATTCACTTCATGTTACTCTCCATTCCATACACATCCCTAGACGAGATACCTTACCCCTACCTTCATCCTCACTACAAGACATTAAATTGTAATCTGGACATGACATTATGACCATGGACCATCCTCAGGCCCCTTGGCTTTTTTGGGACCTTGGCCCAAGTACTCACTTAGGGTTGTATGGTGTGGTGCGGGATTATGTCCTCATTCACATCAGGTTACTCTTCATGCCGTACACATCCCTGGACGAGATACCTTACCCCTACCTTCATCCTCACTACAAGACGTTAAACTGCAAGTTGACCATGAAATTCTGTCCATGGCCCAGCCTGAGGCCCCTTGACCTTTTCAGGCCCTTGGACTAAGTTCTCACTTAGGGTTGTACGGTGTGGTGCTGGATTATGTCCTCATTCATGTTGGGTTACTCGCCATGCCGTACAAATCCCTGGATGAGACACCTTACCCCTACCTTCATCCTCATTACAAGACGTTAAACTGTAAGCTGGCCATGACAGTCTGTCCATGGCCCAGCCTTAGGTCCCTTGACCTTTTTGGGCCCCTGGCCCAAGTTCTCACTTAGGGTTGTACCGTGTGGTGTGAGATTATGTCCTCATTCATGTTGGGTTACTCGCCGTTCCGTACACATCCCTAGACGAGATACCTTTCCCCTACCTTCGTCCTCACTACAAGACGTTAAACTACAAGCTAGACATGACATTCTATCCATGGCCCGACCCCAGGCCCCTCGGCCTTTTCAGGCCCTTGGCCCAAGTTATCACTTAGGGTTGTATAGTATAGACTCACGTTCTTATTCACGTTGGGTTACTCTTCGTGTCATACATGCCCCTCATTGGGGTATCTAGACCTTATTTTGATCATCCCTTTTATATAACTACATGTGTCTTGATTTCCATCCTAATGGGATATGTAGAACCGCCCAAACGTCTAGACTTCGGGTCTAGCCCCCTCTCTTAGAGATCTCCCTGATGTCTAGGCCCCTTGGCTTGCATTCTTCCATGAGAGGGATATGTGGTGTGGTATGGGCTTATGTCCTCATTCACATCAGGTTTGTAACAATCGCGCCATGTAACTATTTCTATTGAGAGTTCTCAGTATTTTTTTCTATACTCATCTTTCCAAATTGGATGCTCTTAAGTTGATCCCCTCGACCCTCTAAGGTGGTTCACCAATGTGCCTAAGATTACTCTGGTTCAGCGCCCGAAGTGTCAGATTCTACGTGGACATGCTTTCTCCTATTTTCAGGCTTCGTGTTCCCCTTAATTTGGGATTCCATAATCTTTCACAACCAAAGGGACCCCTAAATGGCATGGATGCTAGGCCTAAGGGATCTCCTAATATTATGGGCCAACATCCTCGAGGGTTTCAGAAAACAAATTTATACAAGTCCCGCATTATGAATATGGTCTACGGTCAACGCTCATTTGTTTGTCCCCATTTTAGGATAATGTGATATGGATGCTGTGTTTCAAATACGGTCAACAGTTATCCTCCACCACCACGCCAAACCATTCAAGACTTCAATGCTGGTTACATGATTCAAATTATTTTCCACCCCATCATGTCAAAATAGAATTTTGAAACTCTTGAAACTATCCCTCAGTTCGCATTTGCGCGTTAGGAGGACAAAAGCTGCAGTAAAGGCATCATTTGGGGCTCCACACTTACTTCTCTATAGCGTGCGTTCCAGGTATTTCAAAAAACCTCTTCTGCCTTTGTTTCCCACACCGAGTTTGACTCATGTGGTCTTAGGGATTGGGTTGAGTTCTTCACTTACTTGGAAGGATTTCGCTCCTCTAGGGTTTGAGAACTAAGACCATAAACTAAGATCTCTTTTAGAACTATGTACAACTTGATTCCCATTCCCATGGGATATGTAGAAACACCTAGACATCTTGTCTTTGGGTCTAGCTTGAGTTCCACTAATTTATCTCTTTTATTCTACCTTTGGGGCTTTAACTCTTATGGGACTGTGTGGTGTGGTATGGTCTTATATCCTCATTCACGTCAGGTTTGCATTAGCCGCACCACATACTTCCCCTTCTAGGAGTTAGCCCCCCTTACTTCCTGTTCCACATGACATTGTCCCGCACGACGTTAATAGGAACCATCAAGAACTATGCGTGGCTTGATTCCCATTCCCATGGGATACATAGGAACACCCGGACATCTCGTCTTTGGATCCAGCTCAACCAGGGGCTAACCTCTCCTGCCCCATATCCTCTAACCTTTTCTAGCCCCTCGGCATGAGGTTTCCAATCCGGAATCATGCACGGTATGATGTGGACCTCGTCCTCATTCGCGTTGCGTATGATTTATCATGCCGTGCACATTCCCTGCTGAACCTCATCTTCCGTATATATATCTGAGCCATATGAATTTAAACTATGATGCCTAGTCCCACATGACTTTAAAATGTTTCATCTTTACTGCATGACGTAAAAATGCATGGTTGGTCCCATCACATGACCCAAAACTGTGACAATATCGTCCTGGACGCACGACAAAAAATGGCGTTGCATTGTGATGTCCTCACTCAAGGGACATCATGTTTGGTATCCGTCAAACACCATACCATTTGTCAATGCCTTCATTTGGCTTGATTCTTATTGTGATGCCTAGATTCTCTATTCCAAGTCCATCGCTTCACAAAAACACACAAACATCCATTCACCCTAAAGGACAAACAAGACCTATCATATGCCACTTATTTTGGTGCGAGGTCCAGACCCGCACACCCCTTTTATCTATGGAACTGGTACCATACCATGCCGTCTCCTAGAACTATGTACATCTTGATTCCCATCCTCATAGGATATGTAAGAATGCCCAAGAATCTTGCCTTTGGGTCCATCCCCAAGAATCGTAAATCAGGTTTCCCTCTTTTTCATCCCCTTGGCACGAATTCTTTCAGGGAACCCTACACATACATCATTACCCTGAACAAGTCTAGGATGCCCCATGAAAATGATGGGATGCGCCAGCTTCCTCACCAGAGAGGTCCTGTCTGGGAATAGGAATGATCCATGATCAAACCAGTATGTCCACCTAACATGTTTCCACCATGGGGGCATAACTTCAAGAGTGTTGGACTCCATTAGAACAACCCATCGCTCCACTCTCCATGCTTCACGTGCCCTTTATTCAGACCCTCATTCCCTTTCACGTCTAAAAGAACCCCCTAATAGTATGTATGCTCGGCCTATGGCTTGCCTATTATCTTGGGCCAACATCCTGGAAGACTAATGGATGCCATTATGAGTCAGGTCCCGTGTTTTGAGCATGGTCAGCAGTCGACCCCCATATGTTGTCCCCATATCAGGCTAATACAATATGGATACTGTGTTTTGAACACGGTCAAAAGCTATCCTTTATTGTCACGCCACCCCCACAATGTTCCAAATCTAGGGTATTGTGATTCACACTTTCCATTCCCTTATGTTTGGGTTGATTTCAAATGCCCCTGGTGTTACCCTACTCGTGCACTAGAGCACATTGGGAAGACAACACATCGATTGTTCTAAGGTCCTCGCCCTCTAATTGGGCCTCTCCCATCTCTTCCTAGGAATCCAGATTGGTTGTTCAAACCTCAGGTGTCTGAAGCTTGGTTGACACTCCTATATTCAAATGAAGTAATAGTGCGAGCATCCCTTGTTTCTCACATTTTGTACGACCCACATGAGCTTATGAATGGATTTCTATTTATTTCAGGATTGTGATTGAATTCATTAAACCAAACGAACAAGTAAATAAATCTATCCATACATCTATCCATACATGCAGTTCAAAATAAGAGGTAGTAAGGAGAAATGAGTTTATGAGTTCTACCAAAACAAGGCCCTTAAGGATCCACATCTTGGATAGATCGTTCCAATGCCACTAACTTTTGGCTTGTGGCCTCTAGGATTGCTTCCCTCCCCCTAAGAACCCTCTCTTCATCAGCGGCCATAGAGTGCAGTGCACTTTCCCTAGCTTGTGCTTGTGCCTGTTCAGTTTGAAGTTCAGTCATTTGGTTACCCGCTTCCACTAGCTGCAATACCTCTTTTTCTTTCATCTGTTCTTCAAGGCATCAGACCTCTTGTTCCTCCTTCAGGAATGCTTAGGGTAATCCCCGACTCTTTCTAACACTAGGCAATGTCGGAGCATCGACTTCTCTCATGTAGCTTCTCGGCCATGTAGTCATGAACTATTGAATGAAGACGGTGAGCATCCACCCCTCCAACACAGAGAAAGAGAATACAGGTGTGGATTGATCCCATATGTTTTAGCCATTCCATTTGAGGCTGACCGAGAAAGCGCTTGATACACTTCCAGCCTTTGAGCCGTGTCATACAGCTATCATCAGCCACCTCCAAATCAGAATCATCTATCTCCTCAGGACATGTAGGCCGATAGTTGGGGAAAGCTACAAGGAGTTCAACAGTAGGGTCTTCTTCGGGGACATCCACCCCATCAGCAACTTCGCTCTCGTCGGACTGGAGTTCCACCCTGGCGGCATTACCACCCCTCATTGCGATCTCCAGATCTCAGAGTACCGGGGTGGGGTCACCTATAATGTTTGTTTCTATAAAGGCTGATGTGGTCACTGCCCATCTCGCTCCTGCAGATGTTTCGGACTCGACGGTTTGTCGTGCATCCAACCTTGCGATCACTTCATTAAGAATCAATATCTTGATTAGCTAAATTCTCCAGCAAAAAGGGAAAACCAATGGGAAAGGATATACAAGAGCCAAGTGTAGCGGTGTCCAATGCCTATGTCATGGAAGGGTCCCCCTTCACAAGAGAGCCTTCAACACTTTTCAACTCGATCACTGATGTCCGCTCCTCTTGGATAAAGGGGATAGAAGGGGGCTCTCCTTCTGGCTCATTATCGCCTAATCTAGCTAAAATCGATGCCCCAATACACCTGGCCCCGAAGACTGGTCCCCTGAGGTTGCCCCCCAGTCTCCATAGGCATACCCACGCCCCTGGTGGGGAAGGCTTCTTGGAGACCCTCACCCATGTGTTCCTAAATAGGATGAGGTTTGGTTGATAGATCGAGACTATGAAAAGATGAAGGCCAATATAAGGTTTAAACCATACCTAAAATTGATTTACCAGTTCTGCATTAGAGCCAACAATTTCGCCACTATCCCGGGAACTCCACTGGTGAGTGGGAACTTCTGCGGGACCCTCACCACCAAGACCCTCAGATTGGTCCTCTTCCTCTAGTCCTTATTCTTCTTCTTCCTCCTCCTCTACACTTTCATCCTCAAATGTCAGAGTCTCTGGGTCATGCTCCAGGCCAAGCATTACTTTCCCAAGGAGATGCAGTTCTTCATACCACCCCCGATAGAAAGCTTACATGTCCATGGATGTCAGGTATTCATACCGGCGATGAAATTTTACTCTATCCAATATCCGGATGCGCCCTATGTCTGGCAGATCGATCCCAGTGCATGTCAACCACTGCCATAACTCTTCGATGGACAGGGACTGTCACAAAATTCTCCAAGAAAACCACAAATAAGGGAAGATAACATCGGAGGACGACGTCAGGAGGTACCTGAGTCACTTTCCTCGGAGTTCCCTAGTCAGACCCCAGGGCTGTGCACGAGACCACCCTTCCTCAGAGGGTAGAGGCATGCTCTCAGTCTACGCTTCCCCTACCGATGAAGTACCGGCCTGCACCATGCTAGCTTCCCAACCCATTCTTTGCCTCACTTCCCCTGCAGCACCTCGTCTATATTCTTGATCTTCAGGATCTAAACTAGTTGCCTTGATTTTTCGAATGTGTTTCCAAATAATCTCCTGAGGGTACGTTCTCGTCCAGTGTTCAACATACTTTGTTGAGATTCCAGCACTGACATCAGTGGGGGGAAGAGTGATGATTTTTCCTAGGCCTTCCATCATGAACATAAGCCATAGCTGGCAGAGAATGTAGGGATTCCACTCTTCCCGAACCTCTGTGTATACTTTCTTGGGCATCCATTGCATGCAACCGAACTTCCTGGCAAACCTAGTTGGAACGTAGGGTTCGTAGAAATTTTTTCCATCAATTTGGGCCACCAGAACGCCACCCTGGATGCTCTGCAGGTACTCCCTCTGCTCTTGTGGACCTCGACCATCGTCTACCATCTGTGTGACTGGGGTTCAGAACGGGTGGAAGTATAAGTGAGTGTGACTGCTGATCTTGAACTTGATTCCATCATCCCTGAGTGTCAATGGGTGGATCTCAGCAATGTTCAAGAGGGATGGAAGCATCCCATTACCATGGGGGGAGGATGGCATTGGGAAGTCATAACCACCACAGTGGGCTGTGACCCAATCGTGGAGAATCTGGAATGGCCCGCATATCCTCCTGGGCGTACTTCCCCTTGAAATGCGCCCTAGAATATTGTATATCCTTGCCAACATTGGTACCCCTAGGTTAACTTTGTTCTTTGCCGCCATAATCCCAACCATCACTAGCGTCCCTGAGAGGACTCCCATCCTCATGTCCCTCACAGGTAAAAACCATCCGATCAAGAATGCGGAAAGGAACCCGACATATTGCACATTTGGGTCTCGACCCTCATTGATGCCAAAGCCCCACGACCAATACTCTCTCGTCTCCAAAATCTTCCAATATGATCTTGCATTTCCCCTCAGAGATGTGTTCGGGCATTGATTTCCATGGCTGGGCAACTTCATGGCCGTGTCTTGGGTCAGGAAGTGACTAAACCACCCTAAATAGGGTATGTTCTTTAGGATATATTTTATTCTGAGTTCCTCTTTGGCCAGCTCCAGCAGATGCCATGACTGGACTAGGGTGTAGGTCCTATCCCCCCAGACATTATCCATTGTGAGGAACTCATCGTCCTGATACCCCTCCAATGGGATTCCCCCCGATACAGTGGACATCCCACAGACTGATGCCCACATCCCCATGATAGAGGTGAAAAGTGTTGGTATCATGCGACCATCAATTGAACAGCTCTGTAACCAAGTCATGCTATCAGTAAAAGTGGAATTGAGACATACAAACAACCTAGAAAATCTCAATGGCTTGCAATTCCAGACCGAATTCCTTTCATTTCTAATGTACCCAGTATTCCCATGCCCATTCATTGGTAAATTTTCCCCCGAATCTGAAATCCCAATCTTTCTAGCCCTTCATATCATCAGTAATATTGCTTCTGAAAGTACTTGAATAAATAGTAGGAGATTCCTTGGGAACTAGATTGCTTCCCACAACCATCCTGGTCTTCGGATTTAGGACATAGATGGATGTGTTCTATGTTTCCCTAGCAGGATGGCTGTTGTTGGTAATGTGGAATTGTGGAAGACTATCCCCGCGTGTCACCCATGACCGCGGTGTGTCCATATCAAAACTGAGCATCAACACCTCTTCCAGAAGACCAAAGTTCCATAATAGTAGGATACCGCTCAGGACGTAATCCTTTTGAGCTTGCGTTAGCATGAAAAAAAGAATTTGGTTATCATACAAAACCCTACTCATGTAAATAATTTGAGGGTTCGCGATCATTTGGGTTCTTCTTGCAGCAGCGGTAACTTCCCTCTTAGCGTCGGTCTGTTGAGCAGCCATTCTTAGAACTTTAAAGGGATTGAAACGAAAGAAGGAAGATTCGGCATGCAAAAGTGGTGGTGGTGTGAAAGAAGGTCAATGTGCATGGAAAAAATTTGTATGGCCCACAAAACTCAGAGTCGGTCGTGGAATCTTACGCGTGGATCACTACTGTTTTCATGTGTGAGAGAAAAAAGCCTATCGCGCAGAAAAAATTCAGAGTAGGGCCTAGGTGGGCCCCCAACATATTTATAAAGCTATGTGGTGGATTTCGTGGACATGCAACATTCTTGACCGTGCAATGCTCGTGCGTGCGAAATGCTCCTATGCGTGCAACGCTCATGCACGTGCAATGCTATTGCACGTGCATAATGAATTTTTGCGCGCCACTGACAATGTCTTTTCTATTTTTCAACGTACCCTCAGAATCCGACCTTCGGGTTCCCTTTCGGCTCTGATTCTGAGGGGTGGATTTTTTGATGCCGAAATTTGGAGAAGGACAACATCGGGCGGATAAAAGAGTAATGAATGAATCTGGGATGAAAAAAAGGATGAGATTTCGGGGCCCGGGAGGCAGGCGTGCGCACGATTGGGGAGATGTGCGCAAGAGGAATTCTGGTGTGCAAACTCTTGCATGCCAACCTCCCCTTCCGCGCCCAAAGCACCATCCTCCGTGACTGGCCACACCTGACCCCATTTCCATGCCGAAGGCGACATCAAATGGGAGTTTGTGTGCCTGACCCTATTTCTGTGCACAAGGCGATGTCAAAATAACATTTGCGCGCCGGACCCCTCTGCGCGCACAAGCCGACGACTGACCAGAGTTTGCGTGCCAGGCTCTTGCGCACCACTCTGCGGATTCCGGCTATAAAATGAACCCTATGCTCGCCCTTCAGGAGGGGTAACCTAAGACAAAGCGGCGCTCTGTTGCTCGAAAATACCATGGACTTCAGGTATTGGTTGTTGTGCGATAGGTCCCCCAGGGGCGCCTTCGAGTAGCCCCTATGATCCTCGTGGACTTCATTTCTTCCCAATGTCATTTGCGCAAAAGTGGGGCCTTGCGTGCACATAACCTTTGTGTTTGGTGCTCCTGCGCGCCACCCATCCAACTTGCATGCAAACCGTCCATCTTGCGTGCAACCCCTCGGTCTTTCTCGCCACTCATCCAACTTGTGCACAAACCATCCGTCTTGCGCAGAACCCCTCTGTCTTGTGCGCCACCCATCCATCTTTCATGGAACTCCTTCGTCTTGCACGCAAACCTTGAATCTTGCACGTAGGCCTCATATCTTGCTCCGAACCATTCTCTTACATTCTCTCCATGTGATTCCCTCACCTTAAGGCACCTTGTTTGAGCCTCTCTTATACTCGACACACCTGCGTTACATGTTCTTTTCCCATGTGGCCCCTCAGATTTGCACGGAGAAATTTCAAAGTCCCTTGGGCAATGCTTTCCATTGCGTTTCTTTGCCTCATCCTTCTTTGCATAGGCACGCTAATGGCTATTGCTTCTTCTCATAGACACACTAATGTGGATCCCAAATGGGATCACCTCTCGACACCCCTTTTTTATGGCATCACCGATGCCTTCCTTCCCTCAAGGGCAGACGGGTATCGGTTATGTAATTCCTAGGGGTGCGGAGAAAACCCACCTCGCCTGAGCTGCATGACGTTAAACTGCCAAGCCCCATCATCCTTAGCACATGACATTAAACTATGACCTCTCCCCGTGCCACACATGTGGGGTGCCCTATCTAGGAAATTATCTATGCCCACTAATATCCACAAGAGTAAAATCATTCCTCACATGGAATTAAATCCTCTTTATCGGAGCAACGTTCATCCGTGGAGAAAGGGAAACCACCCTGGTGTAAGCCCCTAGCTTTTATTGCAGGAGGTAGCATCCCAACTCCTCCTCTCTTCCTAGGTACCAAATCCCCCTCCCTCTAGGCTTTGCCACCACCCAGGCGTCCAACCTGGAGTAAGTCCCAATCTACATCTCTTTGGGCTGCTAACCACGTGTAAGCCCTTGTATCCTCTTTGGGCCACCAACTATATCTAGACCCAGTCCACTTCCCATGGATGCACCTTTCGTGACATGATTGTCAAGTCTTTGCTTCCTCTTGTTTCTCACACCAAGCATGACTCACATAGGCTTAGAGTAAGCATCGACCATGACATCCTCTCTGGGCAGCCTAGAGTTTAATCCCCAAACACCATCTGAACTACAAGGTCTTTGATCCTTTCCAAGGCAAGGTACGTAGGAAGCCTCTCTAATGTTAAAGCCCAACACCTGGTCACTTCGACCCTTTTCCATGGCATTATTTATGCCTTACTTCCCTCAAGGGAAGGCATGTATCGGTTATCTAAGTCCTAGGGGTGCGGAGCGAACCCACCTTGTCTGTGCTGCTGGATGGTAGACTACCAAGACCCATTTTCCTTAGCACATGACATTAAACTGTGACCTCGCCCTGTGCCTCACATGCGGGGTGCTCCGTCTCGGACATTTTCTACACCCACTGATCTCCATAGGAGTGAAATCATTCCTCACATGGAATGACATACTCTTTATCAGAGCGGCATTCATCCTTAGGGAAAGGGAAACCACCATGGTGTCATCCCCTAGCTTTTCTTGCAGGAGGTAGCATCCCTGCTCATCCTATCTTCCTAGGTGCCAAATCCCCCTCTCGCTGGGCTTTGTCACCACCTGGGCCTCCACCTTGGTGTAAGTCCCAATATCCATCTCTTTGGGATACTAAACATGCATAAGCCCTTGTTTCCTATTTGGGCCGCCAACTACGTGTAGCCCCAGTCCACTTCCCAAGGACGCACCTTTCGTGATGTGGTCATCGGGTCTTTACTGCCTCTTATTTCTCACACGGAGAATGACTCACGTGGGCTTAGAGTAAGCATCGACCATGACATCCTCTCTGGGAATCCTAGAGTGTAAGCCCCAAATACCATCTGAACTATGTGGTATTTGATCCCTACTAAGGCAGGGTATGTAGGAAGCCTCTCTGAGGTTCAGGCCCACCACCAATTTGTCCCGACAAACTTCACCTTGGTTCACCAAACACCCATTAAATATGAGGTATTTGATCCTTTCCAAGGCGAGGTACGTAGGAAGGATTTCTGAGATTCAATCCCAACAACCATTGGTTCCAACCCCCTTCGCGTCAGCTCCCACACCATCATGAACTACGAGGTCTTTGATCCTTGTATCCTAGATATGGTATGTAGGAAGCCTCCTTGAGGTTCAAGCCCAACACCCGGTCGCTCCGACCCCCTTCACGTTGGTTCGCACAAACCCACCTAAACTACGTGGTCTTTGATCCTTAACAAGATGATGTACGTAGGAAGCCTCCATGAGGTTCAATCCCACCATCTATCTAGGCCCCAAGTCCTCCTTCACATCGGTTTTCCCCCGTCCTACATGACGTTAAACTGTAGACCTCAATCAGTGGTAAGCCGTTGAAATACCCATCCAACGGTAAGCTGTTGTGACCCCATCAAGCGGTAATCCATTACAATCCCCAATTGGCTATAATCCATCGTCAGATGAACTACACGGACTTTGATTCCCTACCTCGGGGATACGTAGGAGGTGTCCTCGAGACTCAATCCCAACATCACCATCATCCTCGAGTCGACTCAATATCATTATCCACCTACCTCATTAAAACATCCATCACCCATATTGATTATCACCTGATCCCCCACATCCCAGTGGGATCACACCACCTCATTCCCCATTCCCCTTAACAACAACCGGGAAGCTAAGCACACGTTGGCCCCAACATCAGTGTTCCCTCCAGGGGTTGCACCCATCTGATCCACTCTAATCAGTGTTCTGATTAGTACGATTCATCTTTGATAGACGTTAAACTCACGGCATATCCTGTGTTAAATATGGGTGGATGAGGAAAACATTAGACACATGCCTATGGCATAAAATTCCAAACGTTCGACGTGGGATGCCTCAGGATTCCGTGCTCTCGAGAAGCCGTATAATAAGGGGATGAAACCCAGATGCGCCAGTGTCCCCGCATCTAGACATGCCAGTGCTATACAACGTGAATAATCCCTTGACCCGAGGTTGCTTCCTTTACTGGAACCTTTGGAATGTCCTAACAGAATAAATGTAATTAACTGGTGTCCATGAAGACATGACACTAGGAAGAGTTTCACGAACAACGTCTTAAATCTATAAGGGAGACACAGACTAAGTGACGAGTTCTGAGGAGGAATCCATAGAAGGAAGAACCGACATCCCATCATCCCATTTCGATCAAGGAGAAAATGTCCCTGAACAAGGAACGGATGCTGCCCGCCCTTGGAAAGCGGGAATGCGGGGCAACAAACAGTGCCACCATCCCCAAACAAGACAGATGCACGCACCTCGGAAAAAGCGTCAGAAACAATATATATATATATATATATATATATATATATGTGAAATTATAGAGTAGTGATAATTCTTTCTAAAAGGACTGCCCCCTTGATTACCTTTATATCATATAATGATTAGAAAAATACCTTCATAGAGTATCTAGCATTGACTGAGTAAGAGATATCCTTGATACCTATGTAAATTAATATTTCTCCTAAATGTCTCTACAAGAGGGTTGGTCTAACCAATATTTGTATTATAAATTTGATATTATTGGATTGGATTAGCTTTATACCTTAGATAAGGAGGAAATCACAAGGTTTAAGCACACCACCCATCTTTATGATATTAGTGGCATTAATTGAGTCCATTTATGTGAAGGAAGGATATGATCCCAATAATAATGATGATTTTCTAGAGGAGAATTATATTTATTCAACTTTAGTATATAAATAGAATATTACATCACTATCTAGGCTGTAAAATGCCTCCACATTATTGAAAAAAATAGAAAAACCCCATGTGACACCTCTTGAATTTCAAGATACCGGCACCTCTTCATCCCTCGATGATAGTGGATAAGAAAGGGAGAATATCCAGAATTTACCTAATGATAATGCTCACACATTGAAACTTTCAATTCATAGAAACACCTTATTATAATTCAAATAAGATAAAAATTCCATCACATTATTTTTTCGCCTATAAAATGTCCCCTAATCGCCTAATTCTACCAAAATTGAGGCATATGGAGAGGAAGGAGAGAAGATCTAGATAATATCATACAATGATGGTCATAAATACATAATCTTGGGATATAAATACACCTCCTCATCATTCACAGATGATGAAAATTCCCTTTCATTGTCTCATAGTTGATAAAGTATCCCTTTATCAACCATTTCTATTGAAACTGTAGTATAGGAATAAAATTAAGAGGATCTTAGAGATTCCCCTATAATATTTGAGGAATTAATATCTACCACTATTGATGAACTTAGGAAGGTGAATCTATGTATATAGGATGACCCATGAGCTACCTTAATCCGTGATTCCATGTATCCTAAAGAAAAAGAGATATATACATCTTTTTGAAACAACATCTTGATGTATTTACTTCTAATTACATATAAATTTCTAGTATTGATCTTGATGTGGCCATACATCATTTAGGTCCACTTGAAGATCATCATAATTATAAGTAGATAGGTAAGAGAATTAATCTAACTCATGATATAGAAGTCAAATCTAAAGTTGATAAGCTTATCAAAGTTGACTTCATTCGAGTGGTTTAGTACCCAAAGAGTCTTTCAAATATTGTGTCTATCAAGAATAAGAATGGGAAAAATATAGTTTTCATCAACTTCAAGGATCTCATTTTTCATTAATCAAAGGATCTCTCCCTAGTTATGATCACAAATATTTTGATTGATGAAACTTTTGGGTTCTATTCCATCTTCTTCATGGACCGATATTCCTATTATAACATGATATGAATGGACCTTAAGGATTAGGGGTCCATTAGTTTTAGGGATCTCCATGGGTTTTAATTCTACCAATTTATTCCCATCAATTTAAAGAATAATTTCACTATAAATTAGAATTTAATTCTTCAAATTTTAATTTTTTTCTAGGAAAATCATGGAGTGCCATGTCGATGATCTGGTAGTCAAATATCAATAGTGATGCAATAATCTAGTAGATATTTAAATAGTTTTCAATAAATTGTGGTAGCATAACCTAGAAATGAATCCCATAAAGTGTTCTTTTAGGGTAATGTTAAGAAAATTTCATGGATTTATTATATTCCATCATAGAATCAAATTCAACCATGAGAAAAACAATGTGATCTTTGGCATGCCACCACCTTGAAATATTAAAGAGTTGAGTGGGAATCAATAAATCCTTTATTATATTAGTAATTTTATAGAAAACCTTATAGGAAAGTGCTTACCCTTCAATAATATTATAAAGTATGGAGTCAATTACTGGTGGGATAAAAATTTTCATGAGGTGTTTATTAATCTCAAGAAATACCTCTCGATCCCACCAGTATTGATGCCTCTAGTAAAGGGGAAGCCACTCATCTTATATATAGAAGCCTTAGATCAATATCTTAGTGCTCTTATCATAAAAAATAATGATTATATGAATGAAAACAGTCTTTACTATATCAGTAAAACCATTCAAGATACTAAGACTTGATATTCAAATATTAAAAAGAATTTCCTTGGATTGATCTTTTCAATTCTAAAATTGAGGCACTACCAACAACATCACAAGGTCCATTTGGTCTCTCGCATTAACCCACACAAGTATATCCTTAATCTCCCAATTATAATCGGATGAATGGCATGATTGGAAATCATTGTGCAGTAGTTGGATATCCAACTAATAAATTAAAAGGAAGTCAAAGGATAAGCATTGAAAAAATTTCATCTGGTGCATCCCATCTCATGAATCACACCAATGGATACTGAACTACTCGATGAAGAGGTATTATCTATTCAATATTCCCCCAAACACAGAAGATGTATTTTGATGGTGATTCCAAAAGTCTAACAAGAAAAATTATGGAAAACTCAAATCTTATCTGGGTTGGGTTGGGAATTATTCTCATATCCCCAAAAAACACTATCCTTCCCTATTCCTTCATGTTTTTATAAGGACACACAAATAATTAAGAGTAGTAGAAATCCCCCATTATTGGTTTAGAATTTTCCCTAATGATATGAGTGGACCAATTGAATATAAAGGTGGATTTAGAGTTTTGATCAAGTAAATTAATGGTTAATATTAAATTAATAAATAGAAATTGATTACTCTATTTGATTATGTATGAGGGTTGATGGATTAATTCCATTCTGATTCGACAGTGTTCCATGTTCCTAATTCACAAAATTCCTAGGCATATGCATTGGATAATTCAACCAACACCTTAGTATATTCATACCAATATGAGACTGTTATTAGCATTTCCCACCATAGAGTAGTATCCCTAATTCACTGGAAATGGTATAGAATATATTGATGAGATAAACACCACAAATGAGGTAGGTGAGATGAAATATTCAAAAAATAATACCATAATTGAATGGATGTCTCCCATACTAAACTATCTTAGAAGTTAAATTATTTCCTCATATCAATCCAAGAATGAAAATATTCGATAGTGGGCTGTAAACTTTATCCTTTATGATGACCCAAATGATCATAAAATATTTGATAAATAAGGACTTGATAAATTCCTCCTTAGATGCATTGAAGGAGGAGTTACCATCAATATTATGCAAGAAGTCCACAAAGGTTCTTGTAGTGCTCAACAATCAGGGACTATGCTCTCCCTCCAGATCAGGAGGCTTGGTTATTTCTATCCATAGATGACATAATATTTCATGGAGGTCACCAAGAAATGTCATTATTTCTAGATACATTCCAATTTCATTTATTAATCCCTAGAGTTTCTATAAATTCTAAATAGTATTAGTCATTTTATATTTAGGTAATAAAAGTCTTGGGGACATATCTCATAACAACAACCTAGAAGTTCAAGTACATACATACTGACACTAATTTTTTCTTTATATGGGCTAAGGCAATAACCCTCAATGAATCCAATACAAAGGCTATCATCATCTTTGTGAAGAAAAATATTGTTACCAGATTTTGTGTCCCTTACATGATATTAATGGATAGTGGAACCAATTTCTTCTATTCCATGTTGAAAAGGCTATATAAATAATATAGAATCCATTACAACCAATCATATACTTTCCATGTGAAGAAAAATGGGAAAATTGAGGCTTTTAACAAGACAATATCCAATATAATTCATAAAATGGTGGATAAGGACAAGAAATCATGCCCCAAAAAACTTCTAAATACTTTTTGGTTCTACCATACCACAACCCATACTTCCATGAAAGTTCCCCATATTTTCTTTTATATGGGATAAAGTTAGTCCATCTCATCAAGGTACATCTTCCATCACTTATCATTTCCATATACAATCAATTATCTAAAGATGAGCAGACTCAAAAGAGGATATATGATTTAGTATGACTCAAGGAGAAGAGGTACCACACTATGAACAACTTGGAAGTTCATAAAAAGAAAATTTTACAAGTTTTCAATATGAAACTTTTCTTTCATTCATTCCTCAATTGGGAGAAGGTATTAGTTCTCAAAACCTTGATGTTACTAGGGAATAAGCCTAAAAAACCCATAGAAATGTGGGATGGACCTTACATCATACACAATGTCTACTATAATGAATCCCATTACTTATTAACTTAAAATTTATATAAGTATATGAATTTATGATGATAGATGTAAGTGATAAAGTAAAAATAAGACAAACACAATATATAAGGAGTTTGGTAATAACACACAAGTCTCACCTAAATCTTCACCCCTCAATTCGAGTGATATGTATTATTAAGAAATTCCATTGGATTTAAAGAGACCCAAAAACCACATCCCTTGGTTTTAATGGATACCTAAGAACCCACTTCCCTTGATTTTAATGGAGACCCATGAACCAAATTTTCATTGGTTTTAATTGGGACCCAAGAACAAGAAATTATTTGGTTTTAATAGAAACCTGAGAACCAAATGTAGAAAGATGGGTTGAGAAAAGATATATTTTCTTGAAAAAATCCATTAAAATTTTGGATTTATATATATATTGAAGGATGGATACAATTTTTAGATAAAAAGATATAGAGATAAAGGGGAGAACCTTTTAGATTTAGAAATAAATAAAGTCTATTGATTGGAGGTCTTGGAGAATGATATAGCGTTATAATAGATTCATGTGGAGAGTAGTTTTAGAAGTTGATTTTTGAGAACGAAGCACCAAAGGCCTCTATTTATAGCATTTGAAACCAAAAGAAAACTTCTGGAATTAAACATGAAGTAAAAAATCCATTCAATACCAAATTTAAGAGGTTTGACTAATATTAAATGTATCATTGATGTTGACATGAATTGTATGACGCCTTGGTGAAGAATAAAAATCCATTTTGTCCTTTAAAAAGAACAAAACTTCACCCTAGATCTATATGTTTTGTCATAAAAACCTATCTATCCACCATGGCCTAGTCTACCATTCCCTGGTTCTAGCCATTTTGACCTTTAATTCATGGATATTCAAAAATTGTCTCCTCCACTTCCATGAATAGACTTCTATGGTTCTTTCAAATTGATTAAAAGGACTTGAGACATGAAATACAACTTCGATAAGATATTATATGACATTGAAATAATTTTTATATGATCATCCAACTTAAAAAAGTTTTATTCAATGAGTTTTTAATATAATTACTAAAACTTACTCAAATTAAAATTTTAGAAACATAGGTGAGTGTTTGTGATCAACAAAACACCATGTGTGTGTGAGAGAGATACAATATATACCCATCTACAAGCCATTACTAGGAGAAAAAATTTCTGAATCAATAATTTTGAGGAAATTTTTTGACCTTTACCATTATCAAATCAGTTCTCAAATGATTTCATATTATCTTGATGATGTTGCCTTCTAGAGTTTCACTAGTTATTATGAAGTTATAATTGATCTGAAATATAATCAAGGGAATGAATGTCCATTAAGAACAAAAATAATCTTCATTCATTCATCAAAACAAATGATAGGTGCATACACAATCTAGAGGCTCTCCCTTAAATATGAAGGTGTTTTCATTATAAATAATTTTAAATAAATTTTTTAACTTGATTAATTATTCACTTAAATTCATTTACAGCTAGTCATAGTTTAAAAAAATTGCAACCTCTACCTCTAAATTAGGTCACAATGCATATGATCTTATAATATCATCGATTCCGACCTTCTAAAATTTTTAAACTATTCACTGATCCTTAGCAGTTTATTTTTTAGCATCCACTAGTTCTTTATGTAGCTGATCCAACTCCCAAAAAAGTTGATCTTAATATTTTTCAAAGCTACTCCACTAGGACCTACTTCTCCATTACATGATCTTGTCGCTCTACCACCAAACTAGTATTCTTAATGGCTTCATGAAGCATGAAATTACTAGCTATAAAAAAATGGGCTTTATATTCTGTAACACTAATATTTGACTAGAATATTATTCTATTTTCTTGAGATGTAATCACCACCTTCACCTTGGAATGAACATCATTGTAATCATACCCACCAAAGACCAGGGTGATAATAATTTGTTAAAGGTGACGATTCTTACTGCTATGTTTTCTAATGGGGGTCTCTATGATCTATTTTTGGATTATTTTATATACTCACCACAACACAATCTACTATAATGTGGCCTCTTTAGGGGTTTCAACAAAGATAGTTTCAAGTATCAAAAAATATTCTAGAACCACATTGCTGAAAAATGGTCTAATATTAACACCTCATGAATTCCCTTACATTATATTTATTTGCATCCCACTAGTTCGTAATGAAAGGAATTTAAATAATAAAAATTTGAGTTTAATGTTCTATGATAGGTTCTCTATAATTCATAAAAAAAAAGAATTAAATTACTCATGTAGGAAGTGTATATGTATTTGTAATAGGAGGGGGTGAAATTCACCTTCACTAAAAAAAACCTAAGTCCTCTCAATTAATGGCATTCCATTAATGGGTATAACAGGTAGATCTCCTTGAAGAAACTCCTACACCAATCCCTGAGATTCTATCTTCATAACCATAGGCACTAAATCTTCTTCCATAATCAAGGTAACTACATCCTTTGTTGGGGAAACAGACCTATGAGGGACCTCTGACACTGTCCATTCCAAGTCATTAATATTAAGTGCTATACATGAAGTTTGACAAAGGTCAAAACACTTTTCAAATGGGGGAGGGGGAAAAGAATCTAAAATTCATAAGGGTTATAAAAATTATTTTATGGTTGTTGTAACTATAACAACATCATGATCAGTGGTTTACTAGTTAACTAGGTCTTTGTTCCTCATAATATCATCTACTGAATCTTGATGTGAAAGAGCGATGACCAAATTAACTAGACTAAAAACCAGTTCTGATCCTCTCTATGCTTCATCTGATGATGATTATTTGGTCTCCATCATTTCTATGGGTCCCCCTTTGAAAATATAAAGGGAATTTACTCTTGGAGAGAAGGAACTACCAAATCCTAAACCTTGGAAAGTTTATTTTCAAGGATAAGTTCCATAGTTGGATATATCTTCTCCCACACTTAACTCATCACCAACCATATGGATATCCCTTTAATAAGTGTAGAGATAATTTTCTTCATAGAAGATGAAATTCGAGTATCTAAAATTCTTGTGGTTCCATTCACCAAGATCATCTCAGTTTGAATAATGGCTTGCATATCCAAGTTTAAACTTTATTGAAGTAATCATATCATCATTACCATAGGAATTACATCTTCAAGGCTATGTGCTATGGGTCATAGGGGATTTAATATCACAAAATACACTACCTCTATGGTGTCACCCACTGGCCTTAGGTCCTTAGTCACCTCGACCACTAGGGGATCACCTCTATTACCACACCCATGGGTTCCCTTTTTGGGAGTACTATATTATCACACCTCTAGGTAACTCGTACCTTAGTGCATGTGTAACTCAAGAAAACATCTTCACTAAATTTATTCCGCCAATAAAAATTAATGGGAATGACCAGATAATTGGGTAAAGAGGTATAATACTCACTCATCATCCATGAATGAAGGTATATGGTTATTTTTTTTAATTTCATTGACTAGTAGTATCCCATGAATATAATAGAATGGGATGATTAGATATTTATGGTGGGGGAATAAATTCATTTATAGGATCTATAATTACCTCCTACATGTGATCTTTCACTCTAAGAGAACTTTCATCCCCAACTCTTTCATAATAAAGAGTATTCTCTCCAAGAGATGTTCCCCATTCAATATATTTTGGTGATGGAGTAGGTGATATATTTCCTATGGACTCCTATAAATTTTTTAAAAGGATAATAATTGAATTAATGATGAAAAGTTAAATCCAAATAAAATTCTATTTTACCTTTTAATTGATTTTTCTACTACTTGTGACATCAACATATCCATCTACATACATGAGGAGTAAATACTACCATTTTAGGAGTGGATTGAGGTTTCTATCTCATAAAGATAAGCCAAAACATCTTTAGGTTTCTCTTTGAAAGAGATATGTTCTAAAAAATTTACATTCCTAAAACCTATTAGGTCAATCTACTACACTTGGAGTACCTTCCAAAATACTCTATATGGACAACTAATTATCCAAGAATATTATTTCATCTAATAATCTAGAGAATCCACTATCATGGTGAGGACAATTACAAAGGTTCCCTAATTATTAAAGGGACCAGATCCAAATTCCTTATATGATTTATTAGTATCTACAAGAGATTTCCTTGGAAGAATTTATTTTTATGCTTTGAGGTTTTTACCACAACCCCATATTCCTCTCCACCTTTTGATACTAAAGAACCCTTAACCATTGTTACTAATTCATCCAGCTTCTCTCTAGGGTATGAACAGATCTAAGTATTAGAATAACATGATTTTATCCCATAGATAGAGACTAATAGTGGAAAGGTCACATGAAAACCCATATATTACCTCATTATAAATAACCAAAATTCATGTGTTATTATTAGGTTTCTTTTAACACAAACACTCGAAAGAGGTGCAAGGAATTTATTCTAAATACAACTGAATTGTCTCCCAAAATTTCAAGGTGGATATCATTTGTTGATAACTTCCCCATATATTTTGGCATCCAAGATTCCCTCTTGAATGGATATGAGATATACATGTTCCAAAAGTCTCCCAGTATAATTATTAGGGATTATACCAATAGGGAATACATATGGTGGATAAAAAAATTGGCCATAGTAGTTGAGTTTTATATTTATGTATCGATCCTTCAGAGGGATTGGTTGAGCCCCAATGATACTCTAGAGATGTGGTCTAAATATAGCACTAAGAATATCTTGGATATTGAAAAAATCATATCCACCTATATAAGTTTCCATCTTTCCACATAAAACATATAAAGGGATGATGATCCTAAATGAGGCCTTTCCCTTGAAGACAAAGCCAAGCTGGTAGTATAATTTCACTAGTATTGGGTCTTCCACTACAAAATAATCAACTTTTTCCAATAGGGGTATATATATTTGTAAAGGTGAATTTTCTTTTGGTAAAACATTTTACCAACAAAAACTTTCCTTTCAATAAACTTTTTGAAAAAGATCTGTTACTAAATGTTATTGAAACATATAAAATAGTACCGTTACAATTATAATAATTCCAACAGATAATATATGTGTTGGTCAAAATATTTAGTAGTAGGTTTCTATGAAAACATTATCTGTTGGTAATATTATTATAAAATTTTATAACCAATAAAAATAATTATTATTTGTTTTTAATTTATATTTTAAATAATATATTATGTTTAGGTGTTAGTTTCAATATTTATTGCTAAAACTTTATATTATATTTATTAATTTATCAGATATAATACACCTATTTTAATTATCAAACCGAAGATAATTTTTACACATGTTCAAACTTAGAAAAATACTAATCATAGTAATAATGAAGTTTAATACAAAATTAATCAATACATAGTTATGCTGATTGACACATAAAAAGATCAAAAAATACAAAAAAAACCCCAGATCCACCACCACACCCCCACCCCCACCCCCCACCCCCTAAATGAAAAAATGGCATGTTGTCTCTTGAATGCAATACTCCATAAACCATTATTATAGAATCATATTTAATCCCACCAAATATCTTTCATCAGCACCCATTTAGGTCATTAGAAGAAACAAACCATGTTAGCTCCAATACTAGTGAGTAACCTCAAGTTGTTATGCCACACCCTCAGCTCCAAGATCTACATTGAAAACAACCAAAGAGCATACCCAAAAATTAGTGCAAAATATCTATATGAATTGAAAAAAATGAAGGTATAAAAAAATGATTTTTATAGAATGATCATTTTTCATTCAACATCCCAGTTGACATCTCAACAAATCAAGTCGGCTCCAATACCAGTTAGGAGCCTTAAGTCACTGCTATGACACAACCTTCAGCATCAAGATCTACACCACACAAACAAATATAATACACACAAATTATTGAAAAATATCTATATCAATTAAAACCAAAATAAAATAAAATAAAATATAAAAAAATGATATGCATAGATTGATAATTTTTCATTCATCATCTTTGTTAACATATCAACAAATCAAGTCACCTATAGTGCCAGTGAGAAACCTAAAGTCAATGTAATGACAAACCATTTAGCTCCAAGATCTACACCATGAATAACCAAAGAAAATAACCACAAATACATGAAAAAAATATCTACATGAATTGAAACCAAAATATAAATAAATAAAATGATAAAAAAATATGTAAAGGTAGAAGACATAATAATCATGAAAAAATTATAGAACATTTTGAGTTTCCTAAGTGAAAGTGTTATTAAAGTTGGTGGATATAATAATTAATTGATTTTTATCTTTATTTTTATAAGGCAATTAACTAGAAGAACAAAAACATACCTAGCTATGTAGTGCTACAGAGAGTTTGTTTTAACTGAAAAAACATCACATAGCCCCAACAATATTCTCCTGTGCTTTCTAATATAATAGATTCAACATGGACCTCCGAACTTGGAACTAGAACTACACCTTCATGACCAATTTCTACACTAAGATGATGTTCATTTGATACTACTACTATATATAGATGTTGTCAGTCTGGTAACTCAACAGTCCCTACTAAAATTGAGGATTAGGATCTGGAAACAAAACTGGTTGGGGAGGAATCATATTTGGGTCCCCTGGTTATTGAAATGATACTTACGGCTACAAAATTTTAGCTAATGATAAATTTATTAGATGAGGAGTAATGTATGTGAAATGAGGTTGGGTGGTTAAAGTGATTGAAGCCCCAATGAATGAATCCTTTCATGATGATCTTCAAACCTCTTAACATTCGTCGTGAGTTTCTTATCAGCGATATGATAGTCCGGAACCTCCAATGTCTCGCACTTCACATTACAAAGGTCATAAATGTGAAATCTATTACAACAATATCAATTAAAAAGCACATAAAACACATGATTATAATGGTATGTAATAGGTAATTCGTAAATAAATTAACTCTAAAAAATTAATTATGTTCAAGGATAGATAAAAAAAGGAAAATTCAACTAGTGAATAACTTTAACATTGTTGTCAATGTTCTTTGAGGTGAAAACATGAAAATATCAGAATATGTTGATAGGTAGAGTCTAAGGTCTACCACTAAAATAATTCATTGATTCCTACACCACATAAAATACACATAAATACAAATAAAAGTTATTGAGCATTTACACCACAAATACATGAATATTGATACATAATAGTCTTCATATGATGTTAATATAGAATAGTCTACTATGATATTAAAAATATATTACAGTCTGCCATGTATAAAGTAAAAGAATAGTTGTTTCATGTCAATATCTAAAATAATATAGATTTTTGGACCATCAAAGGAAGTTTTACAGTAAGAGAAGCTAAAAAAACTAAACAATTGATTGAAATGTGTTTTTGTGTGCGTGGAATCTAAGGTATTAATGTGTCATTCCCCAAAGAGAATATATAAAATTAAAATGATGTTCTGAATCTAGTGGATCACACCCTATTGATTTTAATTTAATAAAATCATTCTCTCCAATTGAAGGATTATGTTAAAAAACCATGAAAATTATGGAATTAATGTTTGAGACCATTCAATGCCAAAATTCACCCTTATTTAGACTTATTGTTGATAGGTTAATGAAGGTAAATAAAATTATCATGTGATGAGTACCAATGCATGAGGTTATTCCTAAGTTCGATGTAGCACTCATCCATTTCATGAAGATCCAAAACTGGTTTATCTAGGGTTTATGTTATCTCTCTAAGGGGAACTTGAATAGTTGAGCAAAAGATGGGAATAATTTCAACCATGAAAATGGGTATGACTATTATTTTTAGAGAGTTGATCAATCCAAACTGATGGTCGACTAATCCATCATTATATAGGGAGAAGACCATGTCCAAGAGATATTGTTTGAGAGTATCAATGGATTCTATTAATGCGATGAATGATTATAAAGATAAAATTACAGATCACATTATATAGACTTATTAAAGGATAAATAAGTAACAAAGAAGAAGATTAATTACTCATGACCTATTAAGGGTTCCCATGTGTCGCATCTGGCTTTAATTAATCTACCCCTAGAGAATATTTAGTGCAGTAGGCTATGATATTAAAAATAAAGAACACTATACTATGAAATTAATGCAGAATTCTCTACTATGAAAATCTATAGTTTTATTATTTATCATGATTATGAAATTCGATCAAAATAATATGATATTAAAAATATATTTTTCAAAGAGAATAATAATCTATGAGGTAAAAAAAGAACTTAAAATTTAAATATACCAAAAACATAACTATTTATGTCAAAAGATACTGGAAGTCATGGTCATACTATTGAAGTGAATCTGATATGTAATATTAAAATCCTATTAAGTGGAACTTATGTTTCTTATGGTGATTCTTGAAACATTTCTATTGATGCTTAGTAATAGCAAGACAATCTTCAACTACATTGATGCTCTAGCAGCATCAACATCATGTAACCCTATTCCACATATCTATTTCAGAAAAAACTAGATAAAAACCCTACAAAAAGAATGATATGTCATTAGCACTAGCACACCGTCACATATAACCACAATAAACAAGCACAAGAAATCATAATAGAACAAAAAAAATGAATAAACCTTAACAAAACCTTTTTTAACATGATTGACGAGAAGCCTTACATTGGTTCCTAAAAGGTAAGTATGGGTCCGTTAAACCACCTCCATGATCTGTATTAGGTACAGAAGGATGAACTGGTCGACATCCAATGGGATGAGCATAGGTTTCAAGGGGAAGTGATGCAATACCTTTAATGATATTTTTTTTTACCATTTTTTAATTTAATAATGTTCCCATTATTAGTAGTTTTCCACCTCAAAGTATCAGAATTTGGGAAATTATCAATGAAAAAAATTTCTTTATGAAAAAATACACAATCATACAAGAATGAAAAAAAATTATTATAACCATTCTAGTGTTTTATTTACTAAAAAATGATACATGGGTTGGTTTCCCAACCCATTACAATAAAAAATTTATTAAATAAAGAGAAGTATATAGTGAAAACATGAGGTGTAATGATATTACTCCATCAAGGAAATAAAAGATATAACAAACAAAAAGACATAAAACACACATTATAAGAGATACCGGGAAAATATTCTAATTCAAGTTTCTACTCAATCCATCCCCAGGTGCAGATCAGACCTCCCATGGTAGTGACACATGAATCTGTGAATGTATCGGGTGAACTCCATCTCTCCAATTGATGATTCCTTTCCAGCTTCATTATAATTTCATTACAGCCCAGCTGATCCTCAATTAAGTATATGAGAGACAATATTTCTAGTAAATTCAAAAATGATAAGAATACAGTTATCATCAAAATAAGTATCACCTTTTTCATTTGATACCTTTCGGTGGAGTATAAAAAATATCCTTCACGCACTTTTGAGAAGAAGAGACATGGTTATTTTTCAAGTCTCCATCTGTATATTGTAAAATATACTCTAAAAGACAAATAGGATTTTCCATTACACACCAAAGATATTTCAACAGAATTAATAGTTCCATGATAGCATAAATTCCTCTAATAAAAGAACAAGGATTCCAAACATTTTCAACATTTGGATCCAGTTCAATGAAATCATCAGTTAAAACCGGAAACTTCAACACAAACCAATATAAAAATATCAACTATTCTAAAAAACATCAAATAACCATAGCCAAACTGATATCATTCTATCCCTTACTGATGTTACAAAGTAAATATCAAGGAATAAATCAACTACACATAGATAGTCTTGAGATGTTCCTAACTTCACCCAACTTTTATCATTAAATATATTCATTAAGAATGTTCCTCTGTATTATTCAATTTTCAACCAATTAAACATAGTAAATAAACATGTTATTACTAAATCTTATTATAATTTTATATAGATTATAAAATTAATTAACATGGAAACTAAAACTAGAAACTTTCTATCATAAAAAGAAGAAAAATAAAATTGAATATTAATTTTTCATTTGTTTCATCATTTTTTAGGGAAATGGATGACATTGATAGCTTAATTAAAAATTAACACTGGTGTAGTAGAATATTAGTCTAGAGAGGGACACAATGAAGGAAGATTTATTGAAATCATGAAGAGGATATAATATGAACCAAATTCAAAAATATCTGAGCCAATTATGAATATTATAATGGGAAGTTACAAGAGAGTAACAACAAGAAGGGAATTTAGGGTTTCCATGGTACCTTTTAAGGGCACCATTAAAGATTATATTTTGTGTCACAAAAGCATAATTGGTAATGATTTTGGGTTATGGGGATATTTTTTGGGTGCATGAATGGATTAGCGGTGGAACTATGAATCCAAAACAACATGGGGTGGAATGATCGAGGACATGGATGTGTTGGGGTCTCCACTCAAACTATAGGTGATAAATTTTTTAAAATTAAAACTAAATAAATAAAATATCAAATAAAAAATATCATTTAATATTTTAAATTTGAAATATACTATGTATTTGTATGAATAATTTCAACATGAAAAATAAAATTAAAAATAGAATAATATAACTTAATTGATTGTTATGTATTTATTTAATATAAATAATTGACCTTTTGAATTTATTTTGATTATATTTAATTATGTTTACTAACTATAAATATAAAAATTAAATTATCATGTATAGATAGGGTATCTGGGATATATGTAAACTTTTCAAATTTTATAATGACTTAAATTATTATTTTATAAATTATATTTAAATTCTTATTAATTGAACAACATTGAAAATTATAAACACTATTAATATTTGGATAAAATTTAAAACTAAAATAAATTAATGGGATATTTTTAATATAACCCCAGTAAATAAATATTGACTTTGGTCATAAAAATAATAATTTGTATAAAAAATAGGTTTCTCTTAATTGGTTATTCATAAAATATTGGTTTTTATTGAATGGGTTATTGTAACAACCTTTATTGATGGAAATAGATTTATTGGTGATAATTATTATTAATAATAAATTTATGTGTTATTAAAAAATGTTGGTATTAGTATGAAAAATAAACATATATAATTATTGGTAAAAGATTTGTTGGTATTGAACTATCAATATCAACAGATATATCTGTTGGTAAAATCAAGTGTTGGTAGTAAAAATTAATACCAATAAAACCTAATATCTGTTTAATTATTCAGTTTTACAAATAGATATATTATCCATCATTAAATTTATGTTGGTAATAGTCAAATATTTTTTAGTTTTATGGGATGATATGTTTCCCTATAGAATGTTTTTCTACTATCAGGAAATTGTTAATTCTTAGCCTAGGTTTTTACTCTTGAATTGGGAGTAGGTAGTTGCTAATAAACATAACAAAAAATTCTAAAAAAACAGAATAAAATATCATATTCAAAAGAAACCTCTCATCCCCAACTATTGAACTATCCCTCTTCTATGGTAGGCCAATATAAACCCTCATCTCTATGGGTTTTATGAGTTTTAAAGACACCAGTAATTTTCACCTGTGGTTCATGATTGATTTTATTGATGAACCAATATTCCCATGTCCTAACATGAATATCAACACTAGGGAATAATCCATGTACCATGATTTCCTACACTATCTCAAGTATCTCCTTGGAAATCAGTGGGGTTCTCTCAACATTATCACATTTAGAAATTAGGGGGGAAAATTCATAATAAATTTCTCCTATAATCTAATATCCAAAGATGATTTTCACATCCCATAGGTTCATTATTATCTCTCTATCCATTAAGTTAATGATTATGGTATCTATAATCCACCTACTGATAAGGTCTGGAATAATATTTTGGTTACGATGGGTATGGTTTTGTGATATCCATCCAATTTTGAATAATCATACTTCAATTCTGTCTTGAATTCCTCACAGCTCTATTGGACTAAGAAAGGACATCCTTAGTCCATATAGAATGATCCTCCTAATCATAAGTCATAGCTCTTTGAAAAACTAAATTTTTTATTATTCATTGATTTCTTTATGATGGTATTATATATATGAGCCTCAAGTTCAGGTGAATGTCTTACTTATTCATGTTTCAAAGGAGTTAAGCATAATATTTAGCCTTTTACATTCTTGTATTCCTTGATGAAATGACCAATTTTTTATATATTTTATTAAATCAACCTCGATGGTTGATAATATAGAGTGGTGGATGATTTCCTTCCCATGGTAATAAAATTTAGGAATCGTTTAGTAGTATAAACCCATAGAAATAGAGCCAATATGAAAATGGTTAATCCTAAGTACCAATCCCCATGAGGCTTTAATGAAAGGTGTTATACTACTGAATATACTAGCATTAACTAGTGTTCATGTAATGACCCAAGATACTGTCAATGGAATTTCAATATTGAATATATAATTATCAAAAATAATATTATATAATGAACATGCACTGCAAGATAAAACCAACAAAATTTTATTATTATAATTTTAAAAATACATTTGGAGAATAAATACGTCCCAATGAATTGAAAATATTATGATGGGATAAAAAATAGAAAATAATATAACTAAAATAAAAAAATTTGGATATGCTCAATCCACCAGAATAACTATAACCACGATCAACATTGTAGAAATGAAATAGAATAACAATAATAAAATATTAATCTTTAAAATTAATATATATATAACCTAAATAGAAAATAAAAGTTAATGAATAATGAATGAAATATGGTGTATATATAGGAAGTTGGGAACCTATATGACCATGACAAATTAGACTGTTAGAATAGTATCCTGATCGTTGGAATAGTAATATAACCTTTAGGAAATGTAAATTGACCATTAGAATAGTAACATCACCTATATGAACTTAAAATAATATTTAGGTATCTTTTAAAATGAAAATATGATATATTTATATCATGGTAAAAGTAAATTAATTTTTTAAAAATGAAAAATTAAGTGTTTGTATTTTTGTAAAACAAAATTATTTTAATTCATCTTTTATAATAAATATAACAATTTAAAAGAAATTTTATTTTCATAAAATGGGTTTATAAATTAATTTTTTGTTTTATTATAATGATAATATAATTTTATGAGACATTATGTAATTTTTCAAAAGGGTCAAAAAATTGATCATAATATTAAAATTGGTATTTTTCAAATAAATGAGGATTTTATTTAAAAATTAAATTTCTCATAGTTATAAAATTATTTTCATAAAATGGAATTAATTTTGGGAATTTTGTTTCCAAAAAATTGTTAGGCTAATTTTTTTAGGTATTTTTCTAAAATAGTTGGTTTTTTGGTGAATAGTGAAATATGGTAAATTACGATATTTAACATTATAAGCTGAATACATGAATATTTGAGTAATGGATGATGTAATAATTAATTAATTCTAATTAAAATGAACCACTTACTATATATATTCAAAATAATAAAAAATATTGATATTCTTGAGCTAAAATAATAAACTAATGAATATAAGATTTAAAAACACTCCTCTCCTCCCCTTATAAATACCACCCCTCACAAAGACTTCCCATTACACCTTATAAGCCTTGTAGATTTCCAAAATTCTATTCAATTATATATCCAATCATCTCCTCCATGTCTTAGTGCTAGGGTTCTCATTAAAATACAAATCCAAGGTTCCTTAAGTGGAAACCCAAGGGGAGACATCCAAAGGAGAATGGAATACCCTCAACCAAGTCTTTTATTTTTCCCTTCCCCCTCATCATCCAAACCAATTCGATTATAATTGGTATAATAAATTCAGTATTATATATATTATATAATGTTATTTTGTTAAGGTAATATCTATCGTCCATCATCTTCTCCTCTTATTCTAAAAATAAAAACATCATCCATTTTATGTTGGTTCACCCCCTTCATGGATGATGAGTTTTTGTTTCCCATTACCACATTCATGGAAATATTAAATTCACTTATAATTTTTTAAAATTACATAAATATGTATATTTTTTTTTCAAATTTTGGAATCAATATATGGACATAATATCAAATAAAATGAAACTAGTTCATGATGGTCAATAAAAACGCCGAAATAAACCAACCCTATAACATTAACATTTTACTAAATGAATTATACACATGTCAAAACACATATGAATATTGGATAACATTCAAATTTATAAAAATTGGTGAAAAAAATTTATTTTCACTTCTGGATTTGTAATCCCATTTGATAAGAGCTTTCATAATTATCCACAAGTGATAAGACCTTGGCCCCATGAAATGAACACCCTTAGAACAGGGAAATTTAACTTTATATCTCATAAAAATAGTTATAAATGAACATAATAAAATTACAGTAAATAAAATATAGTTTTAAAAGGTTATAAGTTAAGTAATTAATGAACTTAATTTTATTATTATAGAAATTATGTGCAAGTACAGAATAATTTTGGATAATAAGGTAAGGCATCTATCTGAACTGCCCTTTTTCTTTGGGTTATGAATTTTCTCCCTCTAAATCACTTTATATCTCTCTTTTATGTTATGAAATGATTTAAAATTATTTATATATATATCTCTTAAATACATACCTAGATTATTATCCCTTATTTTGATAGGGTAATACATTCCTAATGTTCATTTCTCAAATTCCTTATGTTTATGCCTTATGATTGGTTCCCTTTTGTGGAACACATAAGTATATACAAGGTATGATTAGTGTTCCCAAATAGCACTCCAATGTATTGGGTAATATGTTTTTCTCATGATATGTTATGTATGGGGTTAGAGAGTGAACCTAATCCATGATGGGACTCTATCCTCTATGTGGTGTTATCTTGGTGGTTAACCTTGACTTATGCTTATGTCTCACTTTTTGTTGCTACCACTTTCATATGTTGCCATGTTATTTTAATACCATGATATTTATGTTATTATACCATGTGATTATTCATGGGCCTTCTCACATATGATATCATGTTATTCCATTTGAGTTACATGTTATTCTTTTTTATAATGTTTATTCCCTTATTGGGATTTATAGCTCACCCCTTTTGTTTTTTTATTTCCTAGGATATCCTATGCAATTTTAGGATATCAAAAGAATTTCAGATTTAATTAAGGAGGATAAAATAAATATGTCATTTTTTAGTTTCCATTTAATGTATTATGAATCTAATCTTCCAAAGACACTATGCCTCATAATCTTTGGGGTGTATTTACTAGATATTTATTTTAAAAATCATATAATAATATGTATAAAAGGAATTGGTCGCTATAGACGGCATCAGAGTGAGGGATAGTTATTTTTTGTAGATGAATACTATAATAATTTAGTAATAACCCTAAGTATAAGTCTACTTATAAAAAAATATCTTTAAATTTTAGTGAAGTAAAGAGGGATGTTCTTCCATGCAATTACATCCCTCTATGGATACTATAAGTGGATGTGGATCTAGTACTATTGTACATAGGGGTAATAACCCCCAAAATATTTCATTGGGTATTAAATCAATTTTCAACTAGTGTACAATAGTGATTCCTTTATATACACCTAGTTTGACACTCCTGTGGGATATGATTTGGAAAATTTAAAAACACTTTATGAACTATTATAAAGTACTTGATAAGATTGTTAGGTTATAAACCCTATTAGGGAAATTACCATGGATAACCTAGATTGAAACCTAGACACTCATAAGTTAGAATTTATGTCTCATTTATAAGTTATTCATTATAATTTTATTATTTCATATTTAATTTCTTATAAGTAAAGTATTTACATCCCTTTTTTGTTTTAGTTAATGGTGAGAAATAGGAGGATCCATGACAACAACCAACATGATAGGTAATGCGATGATTTCCCTAATTATATGACTAAAATTATAGGATTAGGATATTAAAACTTCATGGTAGTACTATCTCTATTGACTCATTCTATAAATATTAACTTGAATCACGTGGAACAACCTCCTTCTACTAATAAATATAATGTTGTGGTCAAGTCCTTTATGCAAGAAATTTATCCTTCCTTTAGTGAATCATATGATCAAATCATTTCGAATAGTGGATTAACTTAATTTATAAGACATTATTTATCACCCAATGCTCAAAAAAAGATAAATTTATGTTGAATGTATATCATCTTAAAAGGGGAAGTAGAAAAGTGGTGGAAAATGATCAAGAACACATAGTCAAAAGATGAAATTGATTCTATAAAATGATGAGATTTTAAGAAAATATTTTTTCAATAAATATTTTCCCTAAACCATCTATCTAAAAATAGAGAGGGATTTCCTTAAACTAAAGAAAAATCAATATGAGTCTATTAGGGTGTATAAAGAAAACTTCACAAGGATTTCATTGTATACCTATATCATTTTCATCAACAAAAAATGTATGGTGAGCCATTTCATTAGTGGGTTAAAGCTATGTATAAAAAAATATTTATTTATCTAAGACTTTGATAGCTATGAAGAGATTGTTTATTATTAACTTAAGGAAGATATGTATATTAGAGACTCTAAATGGTCTCATGGGCCTAGAGATAAAAAGTATAAAATGGATTTTAATTCAATAGGACCAATAAATAAATATCATTATGGAAATAAAAACCAACATTCCATGTGTCAAAAATATGGGAAGAAGCATCCCATAAATATTATAAAGGGAACATGGAGTTTCTTCAAGTGTATAAATGAAAGGAATTAGGATAATCAATGCTAATGGTATATAAAGAATCCTACTAATTTGACATAGAAAAATATTGTTCAAATTAATACTTAGCCTATAGTCTAGTGTTTTGACTGTAAGAAACATAAACATTATGTGAACCAATGTCATATACCATTGGTTTCCAGAGATAATAAACCTTAAAGGCTTATAGACAATAGAAGGGTATATGATATCACTTCAATTGATGTGGATCCCAAAAATGATATGGTGATTTGTATGCCAGTTATTCATTCAAAAATAGTGAATTCACATTTTGATTATTGTTTTAAAAATTATTCCATATCATGAAAGTTTAGTAAAAATATTCAAGAACCACCTCAAAACATGGGGGTTGATCTATATGTGATGACCAAAATCATAGTAATTATTTCATCCCAAGTATATAACTCCACCCCAATCACTATTTATGGAATGATCCTCCTATAAACTCTTGTTCTACTTCCTTTAGTGAAGTTTGATTCTATTTTGGGCATGGATTGGATTTCCTTCTATAAATCAGAAATAAATTATTGGGAGAGAGAGATTAATCTTCACATCCAAATTCATCCTCTGATTCTATACAAGTTTAAGGAGGAGGATGAATCTCTTTTGGAATCTTAAAATCAAGTATGGATATTATTTCCATATGTAAAATAGTATATAGATTAAATTATTGAACAAAAGGATAGAATCATGATCAAATACATACCCGTTGTGAGGGACTATACTGATGTATTCCCTAAAGAGTTTCCTAGTATTTATCCTGTCTGAGAGGTTAAGTTCTCAAACAAACATATACCTAATTCTCTACCCATATCAAAGACTCATTACAGATTGACCACTACTGTGAGGGATATTACTCTTCACATCCAAATTCATCCTTCGATTCTATAGAAGTGTAAGGAGGATGATGAATCACTTTTGGAATCTTCATGTCAAGTGTTGATATTATTTCCATATAAAAAAATAATTTATAGCTTAAATGATTGAAATAAATTATATAATCATTCTCAAATACATACCCATTGTGAAGGAGTATACTGATATATTACCCAAAGAGTTTCCTTATATTTCTCATAACCGAGAGGTTGAGTTCTCAAACAAACATATACCTGAATATCTGGCCATATCAAATACTCTTTACTGAATGAACACCATTGAGTTAGAAGATTTTAAGAAGTAGTTATAAGAGAATTTAGAAAAAGGTTTTATATCCCTGAATGCTTCACCACAGGGTGCACTCGTCCATTTTTCTAGAAGAATGATGGGTCAATGTGCCACTACATTGATTATCATGAGATCAAAAAAATCATGATAAATAATTAGTATCCTGTTCCATGGATATATGACGTGTTAGATCAAATAAATGGGGATCGATATTTCTCCAATGTTGACCTTTAGTCGGGATATCACTAATTAATGTTGAAGAAAGAAGATATTCACAAGACTTCATTTTGAATAAGGAATGGACACTATGAGTTCACAGTGATGACCTTCAGACTCACTAATGCTCCATAAATCTTTATGGACTTAATTAATAGAGACTTTAGAGATTACCTCAAGAAATTTATGATAATATTTATAGATGATATTTTTATATACTCAAAAATCAAGGAGGATCATGAAGAGAATTTGAATATTGTGCTGAATACATTGATAAAGGAGAATATGTATGAAAAGTATAGTAAATGTGAATTCTACATGGAGGAAGTATAATTATAGGGGTATATTATCACTAACATAGGGATATTTTTGGACCCTTATAAGATAACTTCAATTAAAGAGTGTCCAGACCAATATATGTAATGGAGACCCATAATTTCTTTAGATTAGATAGGTATCACCAATGATTTATGAGAAATTTATCATGATTATAAACTATGATAATCAATCTAACTTGAAAGGGAGTAAAGTTTTTTTAGACCTATGAATGTGAAGAGAGATTTATGTGATTTAAAAAGAGTCTTATCACAACAAAATTCATCACATTTACCTCAAGTGGGAAACTTTTCATGGAATATAATGATGATTCAAGGATGATATTAAACTGTGTATTGATGTAGAATGATAAAATGACAGCCTATGTATCAAGGAAGTTGAATTTTCAGGATCATAACTATCCAACACATGATATTTAGCTAGTTATAATGATATTATCATTAAAAATATTGTGGTTTTATCTATATGTGGAAAGGTATGAGATATATACGGATCATAAGAGCCTAAAATATATATTAAAATAGAAATAAATTAATATGATCCAGTGAATATGGTTAGAGATTTTCAAGGAAAATTAATGATCAATCCACTACCATCATAAGAAAGAAAATAATGTGGAAGATTCTCTAAGTAGAAATGATCCTGAAAACTTATCAATTATGAGAATTAAAAAGGATCCAATATTCATATACTTACAAAGTATGGAAATTATAATCATATATTAAGTGACATCATTATTCCTTTCTCAAATTATTTCGCAACCATCCCTTCTAGATAAGATAATGGTTTCCCAAATAGATGATGTGAAAATACAAAAGAATGTGGCAGGTATAAGAAAAGGGGAATACTTAGAGTTTATAATTAATTAATGGGGATTTGTAAGATTTGGGTCATGACAATTTGTAATAAAAAATCTGGAATTAAATAAGGAGCCGTTGAATGATGCACATTGCGCGACCTTTTCCATCCACCCAGGGAGCATAAATATGTATCAAGATCCTCAAGAGAACTATTTTTATGAAAATATTAAGAAGGAAATAATATAATATGCATCAATGTTATTATTATATTATCAAGTGAGGTTTGAATGGAAAAATTATAAGGGGATGATGAAACTATTACTTGTGCCTACATAAAAATAGGAAAAAATCACCTTGGAATTTGTCACTGGTATTTTGAACAATAAAAAGTAAATAATTCTATATGGGTTTTAGTGATAATATTATAAATAATATTCATTTAATTGAAATATTATAGGGCTTATCATACAATCAAATTGAAAGGTTATACATCAGATAAGTAGTGTGGCTATATGGAGCACCATTATTGATTGTATTTGATCGAGATCTAAGATTTAACTCTAAGTTCTCAAGAAGCCTACAATAGTATCTAAACACTAAAATGAACTTTTGTATGGATATAACCCTTAAAATAATATCCAATATGATAAAACTATCCATACACTTGAATATATGTTGGGAGCATGATTGATGGACTTCAAAGGATGATGCGATCAACATCTTCATATGGTTCAGTTCTCATACACTAATAGTTTCCACTCAAGCATCCAAATAGCTCCATATGAATACCTTCAAGGGAAGAGATGTAGAATAAATTCATTCTAGGATGATGTTGGAGAGTTTAAGCTATTGGTCCTTGAAATGGTCGAAGAAATGGTAGAAAAGATCCAAGATATTCAACAGCAAATCATGGCTGCTCAAAGTCAAAAGAGGAGATATGCTAACAACAATCGATGAAACCTTAAGTTTGAGGTTGGAGATAAAGTGTTCCTCTAGATATATACATGGAATATATTTATGAAATTTCGGAATAAGATTAATTTAATTCCTAGGTACATTATCCCCTTTGATATTGTTGATAGTTTCAGAGTCATGGATTATCAGCTTATACACCCACCAACCCTATATCAAGTACATGAAGTATTAAACATTTCCAAACCGAGGAAGTATATACCATATACCTAAAATTTACTGAATTTAGATGTGGTATAGTTGTAAAATGATCTATATTATGAGTAGAATATGTTGAAAATCTTAGACCGTAGAGATATTGTTATATACAATAAGACAATTCACCTTGTCAGAGCACTATAAAACAATAATAAATACAAGGATAAGATGTGGGAACTAGAGGAATCCATGAATCATAAGCACCCTCACATATTTTCATCTTAGTTTTTAAAATGATATTTCAGGGGAAATTTTTCTTAAGGGTAAGAGAATATAACAACCCGGAATCTTATCGATTGAATTTACCTCCTAAATATATAATTGTGTCATAAAATATTATATAATTCACACACACCACATAAGAAAACAAATTTTTTTATTATAATAATTTTAATATTAAATTTAGAGTATAAATATGACCATAAGAATTAAAAATATTACAGGGGTATAAAATATATAAATAAGGTAACTAAAATATAAAAAATTTGATCTGATAAATCCACCTAAATAACTATACTCATGAACAAAACTGTAGAAATGAGACTGGATATTAGTAATAAAATATTCATATTGAAAATGAATATATATATATATATATATAACCTTGAGATAAAATATAATTTAATTAATAATGAATGAAATATGAGGTATATATAGAAAGTTTAGAACCTATATGACCATTACAAATATGACTATTGGAATAGTAACTTGCCAGTTAGAATAATAATCTAACCATTGAATTTAGTAACATGACCACTAGAATAGTAAAACCACATATGTAAATGTAAAATAATATTTTTCTATATTATAAAATGAAAACATGATACATTTATACCATGGTACAAGTAAATATTTTTTTTTAAAATGATAAATTTAGTGTTTATATTTTTCTAAAACAAAAATGTTTTAATCACACTTTTATAATAAATATAATGATTTAAAAGATTTTTTTTTTCATAAAATGGGTTTATAAATTAATATTATGTTTTATTATAATGATAGTATAATTTTATAAGGGATTAAATAATTTTTCAAAAGGTCAAAAAATTGATCATAATATTTAAATTGGTGTTCTTCAAATAAATGTGGATTTTATTTATAAAATAAATTTATTATATTTAGAAAATTATTTTTAGAAAATTATTTTCATTTTTAGAATGTAAATGTCGAAAAATGGTTTGGTTGAATATTTTTTATTTTTCTAAAATAGTTTATTTTTTTGTGAATAATGAAATATAATAAAATATGTTATTTGTCATTATAAGGTAAATACATGACTTTTTGAGTCATGGATGATGTAAGAACCCATTATTTAGAACTGAAATATTGAATTTACTTTATATATTCACAAAAATAAATACTATTTATTGTCTTAATTCACAATAATAAACTAATGAATGTAATATAAAAAAACAAACATCTCCTCCCCTTATAAATACCACCCCTCACAACTCCTTCTCCTCAAAACATATCATCCTTGTAGCTTGAATAAATTATACCCAATCCTATTCCCAATACTCTCCATCATTTTCTAGTGCTACTGGTCTCATCAAATTACCAATACAAGGTTCTTTATGTGGAATCCCAAGAGGATACATCCAAAGGAGAAGGTAATACCCACAATTGAGTCTTTTATTTTTCTCTTTCTCCTCATACTCCAAAAAATTCCATTAAACATGGAATAATAACTCTAGTATCATATATATTTTATAATTTTATTTTGTTAATGGAATATCTATCACCCATTATCTTCTCTTCTCCTCTTATTCTAAAAATGAAAACATTGTTCATTTTATATCGGTTCCCCACCTTCATGGATGATGATATTTCATTTTCCATTATTGCCTTAATGGTTGGATTAAATTCAATTATAAGTGTTTAAAATGACCTAAATATGTATATTTTTTTTTTCACATTTTGGATTAAATATATGGACATAATATTAAAAATAAACTAGTTTATTATTGTCAGTAAAACTGCCAAAATAAACTAACCATATAACTTTAATTTTTTTCTAAAAGAACCATCCATATGTTGGAACACATATGGATAATTGGGACAATTTAAATTTCTATAAGTTCATGAATACCATTTAATTTTACTTCTATATTTTTAATCCCATTTTACAAGAATGTTAATAATTATCCACAAGTGGTCCTACCTTGTAACCATGAAATGAATGACTTCAAAATAGTGAAATTAAACCATACATCTGATAGAAATGGATATAAACGGACATAATAAAATTATATTAAATAAAATATAGATGTAAATGGTTTTGAATTAAGTAATTAAAGAATTTAATTTTATTATTCATTACATTAGGTGAAAGTGAAGAATGATTCTGGAACATAAAATAAGGGATCTCTCTGAACCAACTTTTTTATTTGGGTTATGAATTTTGTCTATACTTATAAATTATTTATATGTGTCTCTTATATATTTAACTATATTATTATTACTTCCATTTATGGGGAAATACATTCCTTAAGTTCTTTTCTTAAATGAATTATGTTTATGCCTTATGATTGATTCCATTTTGTGGAACACATAAGCATGTACATGTTATGATGGGTGCACCCAGATAGTGCTCCAATGAACCAGTTAATGTCTTTGTATTATGATATGTTATGTATGGGATTAGGGAGGTAAACTAATATGTGATGGGACTCTATCCACCATGTGATGTTGTCTTGGAAGTAAGCCTTGACTTATGGTTATGTCATGTTTTATATTGCTTTTAATTTCCTATGTTTCCATGATTTTATGATACTGAGTTCATTATGTTATGATCCCATGTGACAATTCATGATAATTATCTTTTATGTTATCATGTTATGCCATTTTACATATCTGTTCTTCCTTTTTATCATGTTTATTTTCTTACTGGGCTTTATATCTCACCCCTTTTCGTTTATATATTTCTAAGGTTATCCTAGAGTTTTAGGAGATCAAAGGGATTTTGGAGATCATTAAGGAGGATAAAATAAATATGTTATGTTTTAGTTTCCTTTTTATGTATTATGAACCTATTTTTCCAAAGACACTAAGACTCATGATATTTGGGTTATATTTACTAGATATTCCCATTAAAGAATGTGTAATAATATGTTTAAAATATTTGGGTTTCTATAGATCTTGTTGTTTTAAATTTCCATCCACCTCACCAAATTTTCTCAATCCTCACATTTTTAAGTAATATCCATAGGAAATACTTTAGTTTATAGAAACAATTTCAATAAAATACAAAAAAATGGCTAATTAAATATAAACGCATGATGGTCATGCAGTCTTCATGATACATCACACAGTCTACATAAAATATCACATAGCCCGCATTTGAAATCAAATGAATGAGAAATTATTCACATAACCCACTAAAAATACAACCTACATGAATTAAACCATTTAAAGAGGATATTATGTTGTTGAGTTACATAGTTCTTCCACACAATATGCTCATGAAAAATGGTCACACGACACAATATCACATGGAAATTCTAAAATCCATTGGGTTATTACGCAAGATTTTAAATTTTTAATAGGTAATAAGGGTCCCTTGTAATAATATTTATATGATTTGACCACCATTGGACCATGAAATCCTCATGAGGGTTTAAGATTGCTAAAAAATAGTTCATTTTCATGATGAACAAACCCGATTTCTAGTTGGGGAATTTTTTGACTCCTACTTTGTCATGGATGACACACAAAAAACCCAAATTATTGATAAAGGTTGCTCTAAAAATATATCTAAATCATTCTTAAAGATTTATAGGTAATAGTAAATACTCCAGTGAAAAACACACTTCCTACATGGATGAATCATGTTGGACACATAATGAACTCACCTTATGTGAGTTATAGATAGTGATATTACACACTTGTGTGGTGCCAACACTATATGTAGAACTCTTATACATGCTATGTGTCTTAAGTGGTTATCGGTTAGTTACCAACCCTTTACCTATACACTGCATATAAATACCTCATTTTCCACTTCAAGAAGGGGATATAAAAGATAGAACAAGAGGGAAAATTACAGCCGAAGAAAGATATCCCAAAAACCTTTTATATTGGGAAATTCAAGAAAATATAGAGCCAAATATAACTAAAAATAATGAAAAAGACCACTAGATATATAAATATGATATTCTCCCATAAACGACTTCTATGTAAAAATTTCTCACAATCGACATCCTCATTACCTTATTTGCATGATCCTTATATGATCACATAATATGAGTATTATCTATAGATGGAAGGTGGAAGCCTCATGCGATTGCATGATAACGACGTCACATGATCATGTATCAAGAGTTCACCTAATACTAATGTCTTACATGGTCTTTTTACACCACAAGAGATATTCTCCCAAAACTTGAGATGCTTCAGGATTTCTTACCTCCACCTATGCTGATGCTTCCACACATGGAAATTTGAAGTGTCAAAAGAGATCAGTGTTTTATCTTCACACAAGTCACATACTTGGGACATACCAACTTAGAAGATATTTTTTGATTTCTTCTTCGAGATTCAGAACCTTGATATGATCATGGAAAGGCCTCCTTCAAAGCCACCAAATATACGAGATCAGGGTATTCAAACTAATCTAGATCCCTTTTTATCATTCATTATATTAATAAAAGGTGTCTCTAGTGTATCTCCCCTAAAATATAAGATCCCAAGGGGTATTATAATCCTATATTTCCTTGATAATGGGGGTCCTAATATTAAGTACATTTGTGATAACTACCTTATAACGTGAAACAATATTTGGTTGAAACTGGTTCAATCTTGATCAACCATGGTGTCCGGATGATGCTTAAATATATCCAAGGAGAGATACAAACACAATTGGAATACGACCTACATATACCCTTATATTTTACTAGATGGGAGAATCTATCCTATATGATATCTAAAATGGGTGGAAGCTTCACATTCTACTTTCCAATCACACATGTGTGGAAAATATATAAGCACAAAAAATGGATCTATTGAGGGTGACTACCTCATACCCTTATCTTCTCCATTCCTAGGAGTTACTGAGAAATATAATGAATACATTGAAAATTTATTCATAGGATGCAATAATTTAAACAATATAGCACCACATCCTAGTTGAATAATAATAAACTCTATTATAATTTCTTCACCGTAAGATGTTAAACTATATCCTTAACCTATATGAAGAACCCAGTATGGCCTATATGATGAGCGCATGATGACTCATGTTCCAAACATGAGATGATTCACCATACTCTATGGGCCTCATCCTTAAGTATAATCCCATTAAATCTCAATTGTGTATTCTTTTTAAATGTGGTTAATATTACATTATCTTTTGTTTCTCACATAGAGAATATATCACATGGTCTTAGAGAATTGAGTTGATCATTATATTGGCATAGTTAAAGAATATCCAAAATTTGGGCATCCCAAAAGGTATAATCCCTAACTATTATCTCAGGGTAGCCTCATATGTGTAATCCCAAATCAATACTATGATGTCTTACTATTCATGAAAAATAAGTCCTTGCCTCACGATGTTAAACTATATGACCAATGTCCTAGTTGTATATTGTAAAACTTTATCAAAACATCCTTACCGAATGATTCTAAAATTCATAGTATGGTCCTTTCATATAACCTTAAACTATGTATTTGAAACTATATAAGATTTGATTATTATTAAATGAGATACTTAAGATGCCTCCTTGAGGTTCAAACCCAACATCATCACCACTATTTCTATCCTCACGGGGCCTTATACCTCATGAGATCATTTACACCCTTCCCTCACCTGGTTATATTTCTATGAGCCGGGGAAACCATTTCCCTAGGGAGATATCCCCATAGAAAATATACTTATTGGTCTATATTCCCAGTAAAATCATTCCCCCACCTGAAAGTCCATATTCCTTCCAAGTCTTATTACATTATCCTCATTGGTTCAAATTCCCTATAGTGTCCATCCTCATAGGGTAAAATTCCTTATGAGACCAACCTAATATTGGGGGGGGGATATATTAGATATGACGTCACCTAGAAAGGGATTCTATTTTGTAAGTCCCACACCAACCATCATTAGACATATTCCAACTAGTCATTATTACTGTACTAATTTAAACTACATGGATTAGTTCTTATCACTTGACCTTAAAATGCATTATATATCCCACTCAGTGGAATTTAGTTATGTGTATTTTTTTCCTTTCACAAGGTTACGTAAGAATCCTTATTATGGGATTCATCCCAACATCATCAACATCTACCAACTTTTTGAGATGTTAATAAAATCTAGAGAATTTGACTATATGACTTTAAACTAGCATCAATAGGTAGTAAAATAAATAAATATGGATTACGTCTAATATATAAAGTTTTTTTACTTTGATGGAATACCTCATATATGTATATATGGACACATCAATACTTGTTAACAACCACCCACTAGCATGAGGGTAACCTATTCCACACTAGGATATGGGAAGGATTAAAAAAATAAATCATAAATTTATAAGAGAGTTCAAGAGTAGAAAATAATACCATAAAAAAGGTGTGATGAACCTATCCTCCCACCCTCTTTACCAATGTACATTATGAAGTGTCACTGAAAAAAAAACCACAGTAACTACCTACCTTGAAGTTAGTCCTGTAGAAACATCACTTCAGGATCATCATGAACATGGGAGTGCATTAGAGTTTTCCATCAGAAACACATTTCAACTTAAATAGAAGCATTTTTTCTCTTATTTAACTTGATATCCAAAAACCATGATTGATATGATCATTTTCAAAAAAATATAGAAGCTAATTTTAAATTGTTTTTCATATAATTTATAGGAAACATAACTTTTTTTCTCCCTGATCATGATATGTTTTACCTTCATGAACTCCAATAGATTTATTTAGAATCATGTTCTTCAGATTATGGATGTTTTATTTCTTTAAAACATTTTAAATAATTGTTCATGCAATTTCCTTCTGAACTAGGATCATCATTATGATATGGTATCTGTATACAGTGGATAATACATTATCTAATACTAATAATCAATTAATTACTATAAAAAATAAATTATTTTATTAAAATACATGATTTATTCATAAAAACCATAAATTGTTTTCTCTCTTCTTGGAATTTAATGATTATTTTGTTTTATCTAAAACCAATATTACTAGCATGTTCATTTTCTTAGGCTCATTCAAAATTCATTTTTCCTCTAAAAAACCATGATACATTTGAACTACTAGAATGTATTAGTTTCCACATTACTGTTTATGCATTTCTTCGACACCTATGAAACTAAAATCTATCTCAAATAGTTCCATGATCACTTTAACAATAAATAAAATATAAAAATAAAATTCATAACTCAAGAGTCACCATATCAATAAACTAGCCCATAATGTACTCCCAATATAAGATTTATTTAATCACTATGTTACTAAATAGAGTAATATCTTTTAGATAACTCCATCACTCGATGTATATAACATTACTACATTAACTAAATATAATTACCAATGAAGGGTTTATTTAATATCCCCATTTCATTAAAAATTCTTAATGAATCTTTAATCCACACCTTTATATATTTTTGTAACATGATACTAATTAAAATTATTCACTAGAAATTAAAATTACAGTATTTATTTTCAAGAACTACCCACTACATGATGGTTTCATTCTCCCCCTTTATTTCTCAACTAATATCCCTAATTCATCTTTATCATTAGTTTAACCCTTTTACATCATCATGAAATTTCATAAATACTTATCATTATTTTTTAGTAAGGAATTATTCCCCTTTAAATAATAAAAAATCTTATAAATTCCCCCTCTTTGAGAATAAATGAAAATAAATGTATGATAAAAAATATAACCCCTAAGAGTTTGGGAGAGAATACACTCCAAAAAAAAACTCTCATGTGATGGAATAAATCCTTTAACCTCAGAATCAACAAAATATTTTTATACTATTATATTATTAAAATCTATTCTAAATTGAGTTCACCACATTACACATTATCCTTATTTAAATGAAATCTAATACCATTATTCTTTAATATTGAAAATTACAATACATTAATTGAAACATTTATCACAATTTGGGTTCTACACACAATTACCAATGGATATGAAACTTAAACTCTCATATACCAATTGTATAATTTCATCCAAATAATATATGTTATATATTTTGATACCATACAATACTCAACTACATTGGTGTTAAGAGTGACTGAAATTTTCTTCTTAGAGTTCCATGAAACTCAACTTCCATTAATTAACAATTTCAAATGTTGAATTTATATCTTCGATGTCACCTACCTAATATGTATCACTAAATCTATACAATCAAATAAATTTTTATTTATTATACCTTAAAGTGCATAAAATAGTTCATTAGATATATCATAATATTATCTTCATTGTAATAATATGAGATTACTTTGGGATTCTTTGGGATCAATTGTTGGAAAAAACACTTAAGATATTTTTTGGACTATTTTTGATTATAATTATGTTGATGGTATTTGAAAATAGAATAAAGGGACATATAAAATCTTTTTTATGAATAAAGAAGAGTTCTATAACTTTTATATAAGAAAAATGTGATCACTACGACATGGTGAACTTGTATATTCCATGATGAATACCAAAATGCATAGAGGGCCTCCACCCCTCTATGGTGTATAGAATTTTAAGAAGGAAGAGTTCCCTGATCATTGTGAAAGTTGTTATTATGACTAAGAAAAATAAATTACATACATACATATATATATATATATGTTGAATGGATAAATTTGGTCAGTTGTAGTTATGCATAGATGAAAAATGAGTTTCTAGGGTGGGTTTTCACTGGATTTGGATGACCGTAGCTAGAATGAGATGATACCAACATGAAGGAAATAGGGTTAATAATGGTTTAATGTGACACCATAGACCTCACAGGATAGGTAGGCAACTGAGGTATTTGGTTGAGCCAAGGATGGTGTGTTTTGGTTGATAAAGAGGTGATTATCCAAGAAGAAGTTCTATATAGGAAAAATTTAAGTGTGTACTATTAAAATTAGATGAAATCAAGTGATGATGTGGAAAAAGGTTATAAAAAGGTTATAGAATCCACAAAACCACATGGATCTAGGTGTTTTTCTTTATAGTTCCCCCTACGTAAAATATGAAGGGGAAGCTGCAATGTTTTTATTTTTTTGGTTAAGTACAAAGGAATTTTTGATAACATAGACTTAAAAATAGTGAAATGGGAAGAAAAAGTTTGGTACAATATGGTAAAATATGTGGTGGATAGAAAACATGTAACCATAGGTGATCCCAACATAGAGGTGACAATGATGCATTTCCATAATCTTTGTAAAACATAGGGAAGCCCTATAAAGGATATTTTATCATAATAGTGGACTTGTGTAAGGAGAAGAAAAGAAGAAGGATTTATAAAACCTGTGTTATAGACCAAGTCATTTTGGTGTGTTGAGTGTGGCAACCATCAATTTTTTCAAGAGGAATTTGAAATATACAAGTAATAATGGTTCTAAGAGTTTAAAATGAAAACTTTCTAATAGAATCACTACACCATGCTATGGTGTTAATGTGATAGGCATTTCAAAGGGTGTTTCAATTTGAAAAGAAAATAGAAGGATCCCACCATGTTTTTTTGGATCCAATAAAGGAGGAAATAATAATATATTTACATGTGGTTATTTAGAATTTTTAGGAACCACATTAAGTGAAATCAAATGATAACTGAATGGGGTGCATAAAAAAGAGAGATGAAACAAATCTTGAATAGGGAATAAGGCTTGACATTCATAAAAATCAAATATAGAAGAGAAGGATTTTATATATTTACTAAAAATAATAAAATTAAGATCCAAGAGACTCTCTGATTGAAGTTGTGTAAAATTATTCATTATGAAGATGGAGGAGTAAAGTGGTACACCATTTCTGGTGTAATTTCTCATCAATAGTTTCTAGAGAATAAATTTATCATAGGAAGATAAGTGATAAAGTTTCTATGAATAAGGGTAGTGAGTTATTATAATGTCTTATGAATAATGATTACAGAGGGTTAGTGTTCCCATTCAATTATGTAAAATCAATCAAATGCAGTGAAATTTAGTGTCTTGGGTGAATTGTCAAATTTCCATGCATGTTTCTTAGATTTTATAGTTTGGTTGGACTATGTAAAATGACCATGTTAATTATTTAAAACTTATTCTATAATGAGTATTTGTAAGGAAGAGAAACAAATAATTAGCTAAAAGGGATAACAACATCATGATCTTGGGTAAGATTTAATTTTCAATACCTTGATTCACCCCTTTCATGGTCTATTCCTTGTTAGGGACTAATAATTGGTATCAAATATGAGGTTTTGGGGTGAATAATTTTATCTCCTAGAATTATGACAATAATATCAATAGTCAATAAAAAAGACATACCCATTTTCAATGGAAATAATTTCATGTTTTGGAAAATCAGAATGAAAACTGCTTCCTTTGGGAAGGGATTTTTTAATGGTGGCCATGCATGGAATCAAAACTAGTATATATAAAAGATATTTTTCAGAAATATATCATAAATATATGGATTACTATTCTAAAGAAATTAACTCATCAATGCAATCTTTTCCCAATCCCATTTATAACAAGTTAATTTCATGAAAAACCTCTCATACTATGTGGAAAAAATTTATAAATATGTATGGAGGTTATATTAAAGATTAAGAAAAAAAAGTTATAAGTGATATGGAATAAGTATGAAGATTTGATAATGAACCTAAATGAAATAGTTGATTCAATATTTGACCTAATCATCATCTTGTTGGAATACATGCGTAGGCTTGGATAAAAAATTAATGATGTTAATATTCTTAAAATTATTCTAAGAATACTTCCTCTTCATTTTAATACAATGGTCCTGGTACTTGAAGACAAGAATTTGAAGTAAGTATCTCTGGATATCCTATAAAGAATTCTTGTCACATATGAAATGAGAAATGAGGATAATGAACCTAGATCAATAGAGAACTCATAGGATGTATCCCTTAATTCTATGAATAAAATTTTGGTGAAAGTGGACCCCAAATATGAATAGGTAAATGAGGTAATGAAATTACTTGCCTCTAATATAAAAATAGATAAATTAATTACATATATGAATAATTTTTATACATCATGTGGAAAAATATCCTAAAAAATATCAAGGGGGTGATGAAGAGGAAGTCCCTCCTAGAAAAAATTGAAAAGAGATGAAGGGAAAAATAGTCTCATAGAAGATATTCTTAAAAAATAATAATATACTCTCTCATGAAGATCATTTTTTTAGGAAACCAGAGTATAAGATTTCAAGGATTGTAGAGATATCATTGAATACACATTGTGGCTATTGTATATAGGTCGTAAGTTGATGATAGTGATATTGAAAATGATAATGTCAATGGTAGAGTTGATCTTATGGTAGAAAATAAGGTATCCTTAGAGGAAATTGATGTTTGGATACCTAAAATGAATAAGGATAATGTATTTATGCATGAATAAAAATTTTATATAAAATAGTAGGTGGAAGAGAAGTCAGAAGTAAGAGAAAAAATTGAAAAAAATAAAGTTTTTACACTTTAGAGATAGAAGTAGAGTTAAATATTAAGATTGAGAAAAATTATTATATTAATAATGGTATAACTAAATGTGTAAATGGAGGAATTAATAGAATTAAATAACTCAAATGGGAAGTCATGGGTTTGTGACAAATTGTGAGTATCAAGATAGAATCCTTTCACCTTATATGAAAATGAGTAGTTCAAAGACACTAACCTAAATTAATGATAAAGAATTATTTGGGGAGTCTATTGAATAGTGAATTCCAATCCCACATATGAATCACTTAAAAAAGATAAAATATTTTAAATCACGATCAAAATATTAATACATCCATGATTGGTATTAAACTACAATTATCAACACCCCATAATAAAGTGGATTGGAAAAATTCCTTAAAGACTACTAATGATGCAACAAGAGATGTGATAAAGACAATTTTTTTTTGTATTTATATAGATAAAATTTGGGATACATTCAAAATGTGTGTTCTATTATCAATAGATAATTTTGAGAGTAAGAATTAAAATAACAGGGGACCAATTTGTCTATATTTTTTATGATATTAATCGATACTACTTTTGGCATGAAATTTTTGGGTGAAAAAAAATTAATTGTGATTAAGGGTAAAAAATAAGGTTCCAAAGGTTACTGAGAAAGGTTTTGTAAAGTAGTAAAAAAAAGTCATCAAATAGGGTAAAATTAAAAAATATATTTTCTTACCTATATGAAGAAGAAGATTCTTAGAGCTTGAGGTGGTAAAATATGATTTACCACCTAAGGAATTAAAGTTGAAATAATAGATCAAAAAGGGTACATTTGAGAAGGAAAATGTGGTTGAAATATCCTTAAATTATTCAAAAAAGGCTAGATTTTGGATTCTAGATAGTAGATGTATATCAAATATGATTATAAATAAAGAACTAATCACATATATAAAATATGATAAATATGTAGTTATTCATTTGAGTAATAATGATGGACTCAAAATTATTTTCTTTGGGAATGAAAAATTTGGTATAAATGGACTTATATGAAATAATGTACAATTGGTTAATGGTTTTAGTCACAATATACTATATGTATGTAATTCTTGTGACTCAAGACATGTAGTTTAATTCAACAAGAAGGTGTGCACTGTTAAGGTAAAATATGGTTCACTTATTTTACAAGGTAAGAGGATGAAGGGAAATATTTACCTTATTGGTGAATAACGTTGGGGCATGATATCCAAGGGGGATCAAAAAAGATTATGGGTCATGTATCATGTTTATTTGACCGAAACATATTTAGAGAACTTTGTGAAAGATTATAGTGATCAAGATCTCACCAAGATCACATGTAATCACACACACACATGTGCGATTCTTATAAAAAGATAGGATTGTATAAAATACCTACAAAATAAAGAAATGAAGATCTTAAAGGTTTATTATGATAGTTAAATCCGAATTTTGTGGTCTAATGTCACCCAAATAATTAAATTTAGCAAGGTAGTTTGACTTATATATTGATGACTACTACATTATGGCCTATATTATTGATATCACACAAAAATATGAGGTATTTAAATTCATCAGAGAATATAGAAGAGAATATAAAAACATACTTAGTGTAAAGATATAAAACTTCCATACCAACTATGGTATCAAATGTACTAATAACCAGGTATAATAATATCTAAGAAAATAAGGGATTCAACATAATACTTCAACGGTGAGGACTCCAAAATAGAACGATGTTGTTGAGGGGAAGAACCAAATAATAAAAAATATTTTGAAAAAATTGTTAATGTGAAAATAAATCATTTTCATGTATTATTAATATTAATAAATTATATTTTATATAGTTGTATTCATTATAATAATATTAGGTAATTTTTCAGTCAAAAGGGAAAAAATTATTTCAAACCGAATTGGGTTTTCATGCATTATAAGATTTTATTTAAAAATACAATTTAAAAATTTTAGAATTTAAATTTTAAAAAAAATTATATAATTTTTTAATTAATCATATAAAAATTATCTTATTATGAATTTTTGATAATTTTTTGTGAGGTATGATTTTTTTGAATGAATAGTATTTTTATTTTTATTGAAAATTATCTTTTCATTTCATGAATTTTAAAAGTTACACATTGTTTGAAAATAGTTTCAAAGTAAAATAAGTTTATTTATATCATTAATAATCTAATTAAGTTAATTTTAATCAATTTTATGTTTTATTTTGGAATAAAAAAATTTTATACTTAAGAAGACAATTGTTTTGGAAAACCGCTTTTCGTCTCATTTTTCGAGTTTAATTTTAAATTTAATTTCTAAAATTATTTGATTTTAATTTTATAAAATTTATTCTATATTTTAAATCAATATAATTAATATTATGTATTTAATTCAAAATTTTTTTGGTTATAATTAATATTAAAAATAGTAAAAATTGATTAACATCGTTAAGGTTAAAACGAGTTTACAGGAGGGTTAAACTAAAGTGATAAGGATTAAAATAACCTAAAAACTTGTATAAATCCTATTTTATGGCCATATTTAGACCATATATAATCTCATATTTTTATATGGTATATTTTAGATCCATTTTTTCCTTTGTAATACATTAATATATTTTAATCTTTTGAAAAATTCAACGTGTGTCTTCTCCCCCACTTATTAAAGGACACCCACTGTCCTCTCCTATCAACACTTAAATATCAATTTAGTTTGGAAAATAACTACCCAAATACATTTATAACTTCCTTAGAAATTTTCTGTAGGTATTATTTTGGGAATAATGTCATCCTTATAGGGCTTAAGGTATAAAGGAAAGAAGGTTGTCTAAAAAAGATGTATAACTTTTAACCAAATGTTTTAGATTTATTTCTTCTTATTCCTCCTTAAAAACTAATATAACCATTATTATATAATAAAATCAGTAAATTATAGGTAATTAGATGTTATTATTTTTATTTATTAACTTTAACCCATCTACTTATTTATCTATTGGGAAATGAAACCACAGTTTGTGTGTACGACAAACTACTACCTCACGAACCGATGTAATTCATTTTTCATCACCGCCTCTCAAGGATGGTTATAATGATGGATCTAAAGTATATATATGATATTTATAAGATAATTATAATTCTTTAAATAATATATATCACCTATTTTCTTACCATTACATCCCTTGAAAAATTATAATTCTCATGCATACATGTAGATTACCACCTTTATGAAGCAATGTGATTTATTTTTTTATAAATTCCTCACATGGATGGTATATATAACTATATTTAAACTATAAATATAATATTTATTATATAATAATCATTTTGGAATGATAAAGGGATACATAACACCTTTCCATCATTGTTCTTTGAAAAATGGAAACGTTACTCATGCATACGCACAACCTACCGTCTCCATGATTGTATCGTAATTAATATTTCATAACAATCTTACATATTTAGTTCTAAAATTATAATTATTATATAAAAATTATAATTATAATTTTATTAATATTCTATAAATTATGTAATCATTATCCATTTGACAAAAGTTAACATACCAGAAGTTATTTTGGACTTATAAACCAAACATCCTCAAATAGTTCGAAGTAAACTTAATCAGTTAAATATATATATATAACATGGATATAAGTTAAATAAAAGGAATAATTAATTTGAAAATGGTTATTAATAAAGTAAATAATTCACACAATTTTATTATTCGGGAATATAGAGAACATACTCAACAATTCAGACTCGAGGTAAGAGACACTTTACCTTAAAACATCATTTTAAATGTTTTATTTTCTAAATAATTTTATACAATGTTCATATTCTTAAAATCATTTTATTAATGTATTTATATGGACATAAATTAAATATAAATGAAATGTTTTTAATATTATTACTTTATTTAAAAGGATTTCAAAAAGTAATATTTTTATATATTTTATATGAAATATTTTGGCTTTCTTTACAAAAGAAAAAAATGAATGTTTTAATTTAAGGTATAATACATATAAATACTTTAACATGACCATAAATATAGTTTTGTACTTATATTACTTTATAATCATCTATGTTTTCTTTAAAGAAAAACCCTTCTTCCCTTTCTTCTAGGTATTTTTAAAAAGATTTTTAAATTTAATGGATATTTCAATATACAGAAATGATTTTCTTATGGGTGAAGAGAATAATTTTATGAGTGTCATGATGAAAATGAAAATGTTCATTTTTTATGTATATGTTATATTTTTTTGCAATTTTTTATTATGATAGGTGATACAGATATAGATCATGATGATGGGTGAGCCCATTATAGCTTAAGATAACTGGTGCGCCAGATATTTCTCTCCAATGAATTGGGTAAATGGATGAAGATAACTGGTTATAGGTTTCTCCTAAGAGATTATTGGAATTTACCATGAAGGTTTTTCCATTTTTAAGAGTAATTATAATAGTGATATGAAAATGATGTCCCAATTTACATACATTATTTATCTATTCTCTTTATAGGTTTTCATGGATTGCCTTTGATTTCAAAAGGTAAGATAATGAGTTTAAGTTCAATGTAAAGTTTATGATATTTATTAAGGGTAAAATAAATAAATTTAAAATATTTTCATGATATTTTCATGATCATAAACAAAACTTTATCATTTTTATTTTTTCTTTAATATATCATATGATTTTTTTATGAAAATATATAGGTTGTGATGTTGATTTATTAGGTAAGAAAATGTTTATTTTGAACACAAAGTTTATTATAAAAGGATTGTTTTTATAATTTTTATTCATGGACTAATGAGTTTCTTTATTCCTTTTTATATGTCCCTTACTATTATTTTTTATGATAATACCACATTTTAAAATGTTCTTCGCATAGTTTTAAGGATGAGTAGGGACAAGGATGGGTCAAGTTGAAAATTATGAAGATATATCATGAAAATAAAACTTTTTATATCTTAAGAGATTTTTATTGTGGGGAAAATGGATACTGAGTGGAAGTGTCCACTTTATTCTAAAATATTTTATTTTTTATGGATGATGACCTAATTATCTAAAATTATAAACCTAAAAGGTTTTTTAGAATATAAGAAATTGAATTCTTTCTAAATATTTATTTTTCAGATTTTTTTATGTATGAGTTATTATAGTTTGTATCAAAGAGAATGTTTAAATAATTTTATAGGATATAATAATTTAATTTAAATCGCTCAAGTGATTCTAATTTATGGTTACCATGATATAAAATTTTAAAATTACCATATTTTTTCATCTAAACTATGTCTTTTCAGAATGGTTTTCCATAGAGGAAACAATGAAGTTGAATTAGGAACACACTAAGAGGACAATATACTTCCAAATCAGCAGGTTATAATTGGTGGAATTAGAGTTCAGATGTTTGTTGCTATAATATATTAGTTGAACTAGAATATAAATAGTGGTGGGATTCATACAAGATAACAACCAGATCTACCATATAGAATCATGTCAACAGTGAAACATTTTATGAAACAAAACCCTCTATAATTCATTAGATCTTATAACCCGGTGATATATGAGGGATGGATTAAATCTTTAGAAAATATATTCTAAGTGATGGGTTGTTCAGATAAAAAAATGAAACTCTTTGTATTTATCATTTTGAAGGTGAATACAATCAATGGTGATCAATGGTTAAGAATAATAAAGAAAGTGAATAAATTAAATCCATAGAATATGATACATTTAAGAATATTTTCCTTGAGAAGTATTTTCTGAATGTTTTTTGAATTAGGATATAAAATAAATTATTAGAATTGATATAGAAGGTGGAAGATTTAGTGGTCACGTATGAAGAAAAATTCCCATATTTGTTATGGAAAAAACCAAATTATATCTTGGATTTTAATATTAAAATTAATTAGTTTTTATCAAGATTAAATCCAAGATACTGAAGAGAATTGGCCTCTCATGAATTTAAAATTTATGAGATGCTTTTTCACTATACTCATAAGGTAGAAATGGAGTTTTATAATGACCAAGTTTTCCACTATAATAAGATGAAAAAGTGTTATAGGTAGTAGGAAATGTGATGAAATACATTGAATAAATATGAAGGTAAGAAAATCATGCTTCAATATTATGATAAGTGCGGTAAAAATCACCTTGGAGAATGTATTATAAAATATAATAATTACTTATGATGTGGTAAGTTTGAGTATTTGGAATGTTACTAGAAAAAAAAGTTATTTGTAGTTGTTAGACCAATTTTGATAAGTAAGAAGTAATGTGTTTTCAATGTAATGAGATGTGTCATTATCCAGATGCCTGTCTAAAGAAGACAAATGATGGGAATCTGAAATACTATAAGTAAAAGTGTGTGGTGAAATACTTTGTAACTACTTCTATATATGTTGTTCTATAGAATGAAGTTGTAATATTAAAATTAATTCTTTATTTAGATTATTCTAACATCTTGTTCGATTCAGGGTCTACACATTCTTTAATTTATAAGAAATTTTCTTATAAAATGAATGTTTCAACTTAAGAAATGATGTTAATACTTTTGGTAAAAACAAATAGGGATAGTATTAAGGAAACAATAAATTAAAAAGACCTTCATTTTGTTATATGTGGAAGGGGTTTCCATACAAAACGTTTTTGTATGGATCATTATAGAATTTTTTGTTATTCTAGGTATAGATTAGCTTTTAGATTATCATGACAAGATATATTATAGATCCAAATATGTTGTTTTTTGAAATGAGTTTCTTTTTGTATATAATAATTTATTCATACCTTTAATAGAAAATCAATAATCTGAGAAACTTTTAAAATATTTAGGTGAAAGTTATCTTACTCATATTGTTGAAAATAAGGTAACTATTTAGATTAATGTTGTGCTGATAGTAAAACATTATATATTTGTTTTTCATGGTGAGTTTCTTATTATTATACCTGATTAGAAATTTGAAGTTTTATATTAAATTAGTTCCTAATGCTAATCCAATTTCAATTTTTTTTTCAAAGAGATTAATTAGAAGTTATGGAATTGAAAAGGTAGTTTCAAAAATTTATTGATAAAGGTTTCATTCATCACATTAATTCACCATGAAGTTCTTCTATTTTATTTGTTTAAAATAAATATCATTACATGATGATTTTAATTAATTATAAAGAATTTAATAACATTACTATTAAGAATTTGTATCGACTTCCTCGTATGGATGACTTATTTGATCAGCTCTAGGGATGCTAATATTTTTTGAAGGTTGATATTAGGTCTAGTTACCATTAATTTAATCTGAAGGAGGTTGAAATACCCAAAACAACATTTTTTAACTATGAATGTTCAATATGAGTATGCGGTTATACCATTTGGGTTGATGAATGATCCATCAGTATTCATGGATCTTATGATTTGAGTTTTCCATGAATATTTGGATAAAATTTCCATTATGTTTAATGATTATATTTTGGTTTATTCTAAATTTTAAAATGATCTTGAAAATAATTAAGTATTATTTTGTGAACCATTATAGAAAAGAAGTTATATGAGAAATTTTTCAAATGTTAATTTTGGTTACCCAAAATTACATTCCTTGTACATATGGTAAATAAATATAGAAAAATTGTTGATCCTATGAAAACTAAAGTAGTTGATGAATGTCCACGACCTATAAATGTTAATAAGATTCATATTTTTATTGGATTAATATACTGTTACTGATAGTTTTTTGAAAACTTTTCACAGTTATCTATCCCACTAAACAAGTTAACACAAAAAGAGTTAAGTTCATCTGAAAAAAGTAATGCAATGATTGTTTCCCAAAATTGAAAATAAGAGTGGTGAATACTCTAGTTTTGGCCCTTCAATTCAGAAATGTTTAATTTTTTTATCTAAAATGATGCTTCATTGAAGGGACCTGGATTTTCTTTAATGAAGAATGATTTGATAGTCACTTATGCTTCACTTAAATTAAAATACCATGAACTAAATTATCCTACACAAGGACTTGAACTGGAGGTTATAGGTTTTTATTTAGAAATTTGGAGACATCATTTATATGGAGTAAACTGTGAAATATATGCTGATCATAAAAGTTTTAATTATATATTCACTCAGAAAGATTTTAACCAGAGATATAGGATATGGATGGAATTGATAAATGATTATGACTTAATAATTCATTAACATCCAGCCAAAGAAAATATAGTGGTTGATATATTGAGTTAGAAATATATTGCTACATTAACCATGTTATGTTTAGAACATAACCCGTTGTTTAATGATTTGATTAATGTTGGTATAGAAATTGCGCATGCTGGAGAACCCACTTTTTTTCATGTGTCAATACAATCATATTTATCAAACATAATTAAAAAAGATTATAAGGAAGATCGTGTTTTATAGGAAAAGGTACAATTTATCAAGAAGGGTAAGTTTATAGAGTTTAATATTGAAAAAGAAGGTATTTTTATTTTTAATAGAATTTATATGTTTTATGTGATCCCCATTTGAAGAAATAACTATTAAGTTAGGCTCATAACTCTCTATCTTTGATTCATACAGGTATTAAGACAATATACAGAGACCTTTAATATTTTTTTGGTCGGAATGAATGAAGAAATATATTTTTGATTTTACTATGAAATGTTTGAATTGTCAATAGGTTAAAGATAACCAAAAATTACTAAAGGTGATTATTCAAACCTTTCCAGTGTCATAATAGAAATGTGAGAATATATCCATGGATTGAGTGGCAGTATTAACAAATAACTCTCAAGGTAATAATGTGATTTAGGTAATTATTTATTTATTAACTAAATTTTCTCACTTTATTTCAATTTTAGAAAATATATCATTGGATCAACTTTATTGTCTTTATGTTAAAGAGATAATTAGATTACATAGAGTCCCTCTTTAAAATATATATATATATATATATATATATATATATATTCTTGATCCTAGATTCAACTTTAATTTCTTAAAAGGACTTCAAAAGGTCATGGGTATTAAATTAAATTTTATTATAGTCTTTCATCCACAATCTGATGGATAGTCAGAGTGAAAAATTGATACTTTGGATTACATGTTTCAAGTTTATTCAATGGATTATTTGGAAAGTTGGGGTCAACATCTGACTTTGTTTGATTTTTATTTTAATAACAGTTTTAATTCTAGTATATGGATGACACCTTTTGATGAATTATAAGTAATTCCATGTCATACTATAGTTTTTTGGTATGAAGTTGGAGAAAGAAAGTTGTTGGGATCAGAATTGGTAGAATAAATAGATGAGAATGTGAAGATTATTCAGTAACATACGAGGATGAATCAAAGTAGGCATAACCATTATGTGGATAATTGGAATAAATATCCATCATTAAAGGTATGTTATCCTATTTTAATTAAGGTATCTCTATGGAAAAGAGTTATGCATTTTGTTAAGAAGGTAAAGTTAGTTTTTTAGTTCATTGTACCATATGAAATCCTAGAGAAAATTGGACCAATTTCCTATAAAGAGGATTTTCCTTTGAGTTTATCTTTAGTATATGAAATATTTCATGTTATGTTGTTAAGAAAATATATTTTAGATGCATCTCATGTTTTTAGCCTGAAATTAGTTAATTTTAAAGAAAGAATTTCTTTTGAGTAAGAACCAGTACAAATTCTTGATAGAAAAGAGAAAGTGTTACAGAATAAAGTGATTTACATGGTTATGGTTTTTTAGAAAAAACATATGATTGAAGATGTAAATGGGGATCATGAAATTATATGTGGGAAATATATCCCCACTTTTTTGAATAGTAAATAAAATTATGTGGATGTAATTTCCAAAAGGGGAAAATGTGATAACCAAAGTAATGTTAAAATAAACCATTTTCAGGTATCATTAATATTCATCAATTTGATTTTATAGAGTTATATTTATTACAAGAAGTTTTGGAAATTTTTTATTTGAAATGAAAAAGATTTATTTCTATCCAAATTGATATTTTATGAATTATATAGTTTAATTTAAAAATATAATTTATAAATTTTAGAATTTTAATTTTATAAAAAAGAAATCATTTTTTAATTCATCATGTCAAAATTATCATAGGATGAATTTTTAATAATTTTTTGAAATTTTTATTTTTTGAATGAATAATAGAAAATATTTAATGAAAATTATTATTTTTATTAAGGGAAATAACTTTTAAGGTTTTAGTGAGAATCCAAAATAGTGGAATTTTTTATTGAAAAAATCCTTTTTGTTTCAGGAATCTACAAAGTTAAATTTTATTTTAAAATATTTTAAAAGTGAAATTTATATATTTATATTGTTGATGATATAATTAATTTCATTATAATCCATTTTATGATTGATTTTATTATAAAAACGTTTTATCCTTAAGAAGAAATTTTTATGGGGAATTATTTTTCCTCACATTTCTTGAGTTTGATTTTAAATTAAATTATTTCCCTTCCATGGAATTAATTTGATAAAATGGATTATATATTTATAATAAAATGTATTAATATTATTTAATAAGTTTGACTTAATTTTTTGCCATAATGAATAGTAAAAACCGTTAAAATCCATTACTACATTAAGGTTAAAACAGGATTACGAGAGGGTTAGAATAAAGTGATAAGTGTTAAAATGACCTAAAATATTGTATATATTAAATTTTATAGAAACATTTATACCATATCTCATCTCATATTTATAAATGGTTCATTTTTGATCCACCGGGATTGAGTAAGGCATTAATATATTTTAATCTTTTGGAAAATTAGAAGTGTGTTCTCTCCCCTACTTAAAAAAAGAAACCACATATACTCTATTATAAATATGTAACTAGCCATTTATTTAGACCAATAATGGAAAAAATGAATTTTAAAAATCAATAACCATGTCTTAGAGGTTTTATTTTTGGAAAAATACCAAACATATAGGGCTTAATGTGTAAAACAGAGGATGTTGTCTGAAGAAGAGGTATAAATTTTAACAGAATGTTGTAGTTTTATTTCTTCTTACACCCCCTTAAAAAATATTATAACCATTATGATATAATAAAATATGTACCTACCATATAATTATATGTTATTCTATTTATGTTTTAACCTTAATCTATCTCCTTCCAATCTAATGTGAAACAAAACCATTGTTCATGTGTGCGGCGAACTTCCGCCTCATGAACAGATGTAATTCGTTTTCCTTCACCGCCTATCATAGATGATTATAATTGTGGATATAAGGTATATATATTATATTAATTACATAATTATTATTTTTTAAAGATAATATATCATCTATTTTATAACCATTCCATCCATTTAAAAATGATAATGTTGGTCATGCGTACATGTGGATTTCCACCTTCATGAAGTGATGCAATTTATTTTTCATCACCATATCATATGGATGGTATATATAACTGTATTTAAATATATAATATTATATTTATGATATTTTCATCATTATTTAAATATAAAATTACACTTAATTTCTTCCCCTCATGTTCATTGAAAAATGGAAACTTTACTCATGCGTACGTACGTTCTGTCTTCTACATGAAGAAACATAATTCATTTTTCATAACCATATTACATAGTTGTTTAAAAAATTATAGTTAATATATAAAAATTATACTTATAAAATTATTAAAATTCTATAAATTATATAATCATGATCCATTTTACTAAATTCAACCTACAAAAGTCATTTTGGAATTATAAACCAAAGATCCTTAAACCATTCAAAGTAAACTTAATCAATTAAGTAATTGAGTATAATAATGATATAATTTAAATAAAAGGAATAATGAATGTGAAAAATGTTTTTTAGAAACTAAATAATTTACATAATTTATTATCTTGGAAGATAAAGAATGTATGTGGCAATTCAGACTTGAGGTAAGAGACACTTTAACTTAAAACCTCATTTTAAATGTTTTAAAGATTTATTTTCTAAATATTTTTATTCTAAGTAAATATTCTTAAAATTATTTTATGTATGTATTTATATGGTTATAAATGAATTAAAAATGCAATTTTATTTCTCTTATGACTTTATTTCAAAGGTTTTCAAAAAGGAATATTTTTACATATTTTATACAAAACATTTTGACTTTTTTAAAAAAAAGAAAAATTAATGTTCTATTTTAACATTTATAAATTATATGAATTTTACCACTTCTATAAAAACTATTTTATGTTTTAATTCATTTATAAGTTTTCATGTTTTCTATAAATAAAAATCCCTTTTCCATTTGTTCTATGTATTTTCAAAAGGGTTTTAAATGGAATGAATATTTAAATATCCAAAATTATTTTTCTAATGGTTGAAATGAACATATTTATGAGTATAATGATGAAAATGAAAACTCTCATATGTTATATACATTTAATGGTTCTTGGAAATTTTTTTATTATGATGAGTGAGCCTGATATCTTTAACAATGATGGGTTATCCTGATAAAGACAAAGATGATGAGTGATCCTGAAATAATTCTCCAATGTGTTGGGTAAAGGGATGGAGTTAACTAGTTATAGGTTTATATTAAGTAATTATTTGAAATCTCGGGGTAGATTATTCCTTTTTTAAACGTGATTTTAAGAGTGATATAAAAACAATTTCCTAATTTACTTACATGATTTATCTTTTCTTTATCTAGATTTTGAATAAAATCTTATAATTTCTCAAGGTAGGTAATAAACATAAGTTCAAAGGATAATTTATGATACTTATTATTGGTGAAATATATAACATTAAAAATATTTCATGAGTTTTTCATGATTCAAAATAAACCATTATGTGTTTTATTTTTCCTCTAATATTTCTTATGAAATTTTTTATTAAAATATTTTCGTATTTTACTTGATATATTGGTTATGAGAATGTTTATTTTATGTTCAATGTTTATTATGAAAAAGGAAATTTTTTATAATGTGTATTCATTAAATAATTAGTTTCATTATTTCTTTTTATATGCCCCTTACTAATATTTTGTGTTGATCCCATGTTTTAAAATGTTTTTAATAGGGATTTAAGGATCAATAGAAACAAAGATGAGGTGAAGATGAAAATAGTGAAGATATGTCATGAAAATAATACTTGTTATATCTTGAAAGTATTATATGGTGGGAAAATGGATAGTGAGTGGAATTGTCCACTTTGTGTTGTAATATTTTATTTTTTAATGAGGATGACCCAATTCTATAAAATTATATACATAAAAACTCTTAATGAATATAAGAAAATTAATTTTTTTTCTAAATATTCAAGTTATAGATTATTTAAGGTCAATTCCTTATAAATATGAATTTCACCGTGCTAATAGATAATTCCATACTAGATAAGTATCGAAAATATGTAGTTATTATAGTGGTCTAAATCGCTAATAGGGCTCCGTTTCATCTAAAATAAGACAAGTCTCTATATGATATTTGGTATGGAAATAAGCCCAAACATAAATAATTCCAGGTAGTGGGAAGTTAACTTCTTATTCATAATATAAGAGAAAAATATAATGTTCAAAGATCATGTTGACAAAGGTATTTTACTTGGATATTCATCCATTAAAAAAGATTATAGTTGGTTCAAAAAAATACTTGAAAAACAATGAAATCAATGGTGTTAAATTTATTTAAAACAAGAAGAATTCAAAATAAAATAAGCAGATTTCAGATTTCAACAAATATATTTTTCATAGAAATTGTCTAGTTTTTGAAATGAATGAGATGGAGAAGTGCGTAGACTATGAGGAGTTTAAGGAGATATTTAGAACTTAGTGTTGTACCTCAAATAATAATTGTTTTAATAATCACAAACACTCCCTTGTTGTTATAACTTGTTTCATATTGTTTCAAGTGTATTTTGGTTGTTTCTATTCAAGTTTAATGGAAATAAGGAATTAGACCATTATATGTATTCGAAATAGGTTCAAAAGTACTTCTTGAAAGGGTTATACAATAGGAAGTACTAGCTACCTAGTGTAGTTCCAACAGATAATCTGTGGAATGAGTAGCATCCTATCAGCTAGTAGGAATCTACTAGCTAGCTAGTGTTAGTGAACTCACTATCTAGTTGGATATATATAGAATTAGATACTGCCAGGCATCCTAGAAGCTACCTGGTGGAGTCTACTGGGTATCTAATGGTGTTGGGACATCTAGTCTTAGGTGGAATTTATGGCAGTCAAAAGTGTATATACTGAGTCTTATTTTTCTTTTCTCAATTCATTATACCTAATAAATTCTTGTTGGATATAAAATAATGATTCAGGAAGATTGAACCTTCATCTTATTGTAGTGAGCTTCAAATGAAATTCTCATTATTCTTAGTCATATTATTAATCCTTTTTTGAATCAAAGTTTCTTCATTTTTCTTTTAATTCTAAAATAAGTTAAAGTGATAATTAACCACGGGAATTAAACATCTTCTTAAAAGGCACAACATAAGGTGACACAAGATTCAAAAAATTTATTCAAAATCCTTCTATATTCATTTGATATATTAATTATTTGTGCCTTCTTATTATTTATAAATCTTCTCTTGAGTCTTTATTCTTTATTTTATTACCACTTGGCTCTCAATTTTAATTTGTTTCTCTCACCTCCATTCAACTTCTTATATTTAGTGAGATTTGAGAATGTGTTGTATTTGGTTTTACAAAAATAAAAACCATATATTTTCTCTATCCATATAACATTGGTTCTTGATTCCTATTAAAACCAAGGGTTCTTTTGGTTTGTTACTTTTTCTATTAAGAAGCAAGGGATTCTTTATTTAGTTCTTTGTTCCCATTAAAACCATGGTTTCTTGGTTTATTTAAATTTCTATTCAAAATTAGGGGACTTATTTTCTTCTTAATTACCATTAAAATCAAGGGGTTATATACCCTCTAAATCCTTATAATGGGATGATATATAGTGGTACCATTGGGTATTATTTCTTAACTCTTTTATCAACATGTTCCTTTTATATTTACATTTTCATTTACTTTCCATATCGATTTCACATTATTTCCCAATTTCAATTTCCATTGAACTTTAATTTGATTATATAATTGCATTGATTTATTATTAACTTTAATTTTTAAAAAGGAAATTCACCCCCTATTTCTATAATCTCTGACCAATATTTGGTATCAAAGGGAACCTTTGATCTTATTTTAAAAACACATTTTGAAAATATTTTTACCTTAATACCAAAATTTGGTATAAAAAGCGATCTTTATTTTTATTTTAAATGATCATTTTGAAACATTATTTTTTATTTTCAAAATCATTACCAATTTCAAAGTATGATTTTATTACTACATCTCATTCTTATTCAAATGACCTAGTTTTTGATGACGACGATTATTCATATTGAAAACTCACATGTCTATTTTTATTATAATCATTGGACATTATATTCAGATAATGTTAATGTATGTTTATACTATAATATATTATTATTAATATAAATTAAATCCTCAAAAAAAATTTATCTTTTGAATTATATGAAAATTCAATGATTTCTTTACACTGTGGACTTAAATGTAATGAGTTGAATCAATTTTCTTCTTATAAAATGGTTTATGAAATATAGAAATTATTAGAAGTCACAAAATAAGTCATGAATAAATTAAAGGACAATAAATTATATATTTATCATCAAGATATAAAAAGTTCCTTCATATATAGAAATTAATCTATTACTAGTATATTTACACATTTCACTAGTATTTGTAATGTCAGAAAGTCTCTCAGTGATGACTTGTCCAAACAAATGCTTGTGAAGAAAATACTATGGGTTTTACCTAGTTCATGGAATTTAAAATTTATAACAATACAAGAATCCAATTATATAAAAACTATGGTGCTTGAAGAAATCATTGGATCCCTAATGAATTATGAAATAATATTGACACACTAAGAATTTAAGGATGTAGTGGAGTCCTAGGAAACCAAAAAAGAACATTGATTTTAAAGTAATCAAAGGTTATGATTCTTCCAAAAGTGACACTGATGAAGTAGGAGAACTTTAAAAATTGTTCAAATGGTGTAAAAAAATCTAAATAATAATAAATCATCCCAAAATTACAAAAATAAACATCTTAATGATGTTTTTGAAGTGACGTGCTACAAGTGTAACAAAAAGATCCATATAAGACCAGATTTACCAATCTAAAAAAGGGGTTAAAATAAAATAAGAAAGGTAATAGAGATTTACTTGGAGAGATTCATCCTTATCAGGTGGTGAAATTATAAAATGCCTCATGGAATGTCTCGAGAAGGTAATAATGTCAGTACTCCAAAACATCACTATTCTTCTACCACATATTCTTTTTGATATTCTTCATATTATTCAAAATCCTAGTGTTATGAATAACTAGAATACACCTGTGAGAAACTAAAAAATAGTTATATTTAAGCCAATTATTTTTAGAAATAAATTGATAAAGAATATATATAAGTTTTAAATAAAAATTATCTTATTTTAAAAGATAATAATGATATGATTTTGAAGTTAAAAAATAATTCTTATGTTGAAGTTTTCAAAAATAAAATCATGGATCTCAAAAATTATCTTTAAATATTCTCCTATGGTGAACAATCAATTAATACTATCCTTGGTTCTAAATGTGTTAAAATACATAATAATAATTTTATTTTTCAAATGATAATGACACTTCTTCAAAAACCTATGATTTTGTTTCTCGAAATAAGTTTTTCAAATATTGTCATAAATATGGGCATATTATCTACAAATGTGATAGAAAAAACAATATATATGTAAGGAATAAATTTATTCATATTTATTTTAATATATCTAAAAAATTTAAGAAAGTTTAAATCCCTAAGTATTATTGACACATGTTTTTGGACATAAATTTATCACCTTACCTAAATATTGTGTGAAAATTATCGGAACCTCAAAGGTACCAAAATGATTTCTTTCTATATATTATAGGGATTTAATAAAGACCTTAATTAATCTATCATATGATGGATATGAAACTTAATAATGACCCAACTCAAGAATAATGTCTTCAAAAGAAAAATCTATAGAGTTGATATCTAAAATTAAAATTGAGGAAGTATCTAGTTCTAAAATTATTTAATTGTTTTATTTAAGGGGGAATTATTTAAGTGATATTTTATTTTTATCCCCTCTCTTATCCAAGGATGATTTAAATGATCTATCTTGATTTTATATTCTCAAAATCATGTTTTTAAAATTTTTATTTCTTTGTAATGATTTTTTGATTCTTTTCAAATCATTTCTTAATTCTTTGAAAATGTTTATACATGGTTCAAAAATCCATTTTTTCAAAAGTTTAATTTTTTAAAGGAATATATTTTTTATTGTATTGATTTTAAAATTAGGATAATATTATTTTTTGTTATCCAATATATTATTGAGTTTAATTATATTATATTTATATTATATTTATTTTTTAAAGTTCATTTTTGATAATCTCAAATATAGAAAAGTTTTTTATGGAATTAAAATGTAAAATAATTTCCATTTCAAATGTTTTTTTATTAAGGGGGAGATATTTGTTTGAAAGTATCACAATAGGGGATACATGATTTCATGAAAATTTGGAAACCTCTTAAGTTTTATCTATTTTTCTCTTCCTTTTATAGATTTTAATATAAAGTGTTTGTGATCATAAAAAATTGGAATATTATCACACCATGAAGCATAATTATTTTATTTATAAAAAACTACCTTATTGTTATAACTTGTCTCATATTACTTCAAGTGTATTTTTGTTTTTCTTATAGAAGTTTAATGGAAGTAAGTCATCTATAAGTTAGATGGATTCAAAATAGGTTCAAAGGGCCTTCTTGAAAGTGTTGTGCAACATGCATCACTAGATACCCGGTGTAGTTCCACTAGATAGTTGAGGGAATGAGTAATATGCTCAAGTCCAGGTTGAGTCGACAAGAAAGATAGTGGAGGTGTACCGACTAGATGGTTGAAAATTTTCAAAAGAAGCTACTTCCAGGAAGACCACCTGTAACGTCCCAAGTAAGTAATGAATAATAGATATTTTTATCTATGCCTATTAAATAATTAGATAGTGTTTTAGAGGCTTAAAATGAAAATAAATCCAATCTTAAGCATGAAATGCACTAATATTTTAAAAAGATTGTTTTACTGCCTATTTATGGAAAACCATTTTTAAATCTATCTTTTGAAAATTTTATAAGCTATGTTTGTCAAAATAAACTTATTCTTTATTATTGGGACATCAAAATTTACTTTGTGTGAATTTTTGGTATTTTTCCGATAAAGTTCATTTTTTAATGAATAGTGAAAAAATGTTGTATTTTAATTCAAAACCTCTTTTTAGTCTAATTTATTTATATGATTAGATTATCTTTTGAATTGGTTTTAAAGTTAAATTATAATATATTTTTACCATTTAATCCAATGGTGGTCATTGGAATCAATTTCACTTTGAAATTGTACTTAAACTAGTGTCAATCTTTTGATACTTATTGTTTCATAAAAACACGCTATTTGTTATGACAGCGGGAATTAATTATTAAATTAATTAATGTGACTTATATGATTTGAATTTTGTAAAATATACATCATTTTTGAATTCATAATATCAAATATATCTTAGGGTGAAGTTTTGGTATTTTTCTGAAAAACTTCAATTTTTGATGAATAGTGAAACCACTAAGTGGTAGTTAAAGAATCCGAATTTTCGTTGAAATGAAACTTTGTCACTTCTGTGATTTGATTTTCAAAAATCCGACATACATGGTTGTTATTAAGTAGTAAAATTTGGTTCAATGAGATTAAAATAATTTTTTGGTGAATAGTAACTTTTAAGTTCTTAATCGCGATTAGAGGTAATTAGTGTAGTTTAAGGTAAAAATAATGTCTTAATAAAATGAGATGAGTTTGACACATATCCAACCCTCATTTGATGTGTCCTGACCGACCAAGAAAATCCATGGGTCAAATTGGGGACCCCATGGAGCCACTTTTGTTGGGAAATGACATAAATAACTTTTTATTAAATGTTAAAGTAAAAATGACACAAACATGAGATGTTTTACTAAAACAATTTTTACATGGGGTTATACAAGTCATATTTTTGACTATAAATATTCATTAGAAAGATAAAAATATTTCATACATCATGATATTTTTTTTATAATTTTTAGACATTAAATATATTAAATTATTTATGACATCATGATGATGCAGCGATTACCTCATTAATAAAGGATTTAAATAAAATGAAAAGATAACGTAAAATCTATGACCTAAACATGTCCAAAACCTATTGGATGGCTATATTTCGAACCCTTATCACCTTATCCTCTAATTATATCAATGTGTGACCTCTTAAATCCGAATCTTATTTTAAAATAAAGTAACTTTTCTTTACTTTCCAAGAGTGCCCCTCCTCTCCTCTTATAAAAGGACCCCACCTCTTCCTCTTTACCCACACTTCCAAAGCCTTTGTCTCAGCCAAAACCTACCCATTTTTTCTCTACACATCCCTCTCTTATTCCTTGAAGCCTCACTTTGGGAAGAAGTCTTCCCAAGGAAGCCTTTGAGCTCAAATCTAAGAGAGTTACCCGATTTTTAGGAGGTTAAAGAACGACCGAGTCAAGACAGACTCGAGGTATGAGACTTTGTCTCAATATCCTTTCATTGAGGAATATTTAGTTTTATACACAACTATCTTTTATACGATGTATAAACCCCTTTGACTTTTACTTTTATACAAAAGGAATCTTTTTCTACGAAGCGTTTTACTAAATAACAAAAAGGAATGTTTCTTTTAATGTACGCGGTGACAACGACCTTTTCCGCCGCCGCAAGTATTATTTGGTCTTTGTCTTCCTCAACAAGCCATGATGTTTTTAAAATGAAATAAATACCATATACTCTTTTATGTATTTTGGTATTGAAAATGGTTTTTATAATGGATTTGTTATGTCAATATATTTGAGTGATATATTGTGATCAAAGTGTGGAAATGTTTTCTTTCCATTATGTTGTTTTATGTCTTATGATTTTATAATGGTACTTGGACATTTGACGGGTGGTTACGTGATAAACCATATGACGGGTGGTGCCGTGAATACCAGGATGGGTGGTTACGTTATAACCTCCAATGCATTGGGTTTGGAAGTCGGCCGTATGGCTATTCCATTAAGTATGTGTGGAAGTCGACCGTATGGTTATTCCATTTAAGTATGTTTATGTTCCAAGTTACCTTTATATGTTATGTGTTCTTTATATGGGTTTTATGGTAATCCTTTGGTTACAAAAGGGTCGGTAATGATATTTTATTTAGTGAAGAGTTTTTACTACTTCATGAAGGTGAAGGTATTATTTTGATAAAGTATACATGGTTTACTTGATGTTTGAAAAACTAACAGTTTTCATTCTTTGTGTATCCCTTACTAAGCTTTTTATGCTCACCCCAAGTTTTTTTGAAATTTTTTTCACAGGACTTAATGTGGAATAGGGTCAAGGATGGGATCAAGGGAAAGTCATGCTATCTAAAACATGGAACTAGACATGTTTCTTTTTAAGAGTTTTTATTTTATGGAAACTTAGTATACTTTGTAATCTTTTGAGATGTAACAGTTATGTCCTAATTCTCTAAAACTCTAAACCTGAAAAGATCCTCAATGTGAATTATTCATTTAATTAAATATTAAGTAATGTTTAAGTCCGGAGCCTTATAGTTGGTATCAGAGGTCGGTTTAGAAAAATTTAGGAGTTAGAAAAGTGCAAAATTATAAGTTAATTTATGGTATGATTGAAATGATATAGCATTTAAAGATTACCATGTTGCTTCGCCTAAGATATTTCTGTGTTTAGAATAGTTTTCCGCAGAGGAAACAAAGCAGCTATGTTGGGACGACATCAGGAGGAAGACAACCTTCCAAATCAGCAACCTGAGATGGTCGGAATCGGAACTGAACAGTTTGTTGTAGTTATGACACAGTTGACTTAGGCTATAAATGGTGGTGGTATCCATGCACGAGATCATCCAGATCAACCGCAGAGGAACATGTCAGTGGTGGAACATTTCATGAGGCAACATCCCCCATCATTCAGAGGATCATCTGACCCCGTGGAAGCTGAAGGGTGGATTAAAGCACTGGAGAAGATTTTTGATGTCATGGGGTGTTCAGAACATCAAAAGGTTAGTCTTTCTGTTTACCGTTTTGAAGGTGAAGCTGATCAATGGTGGTCGATGGTGAAAAATATCAAGGATAGTGATGAGATTGAGGATCTTCACTGGGATGAATTCAAAGGTATGTTTCTTGAGAAATATTTTCCTAAGGTGGTTCGTCTTAGGATGGAAAACAGTTCCTAGAGTTGAGGCAGGAGGATGATTCAGTGGCTGCTTATGAAGCAAAGTTCACTCGATTGGCAAGGTATGCTCCAAACTTCATACGAGATCTTGATAGTAAAATAAACCGTTTTTACTTAGGGTTAAATCCAAAGTATCGAAGGGATTTAGCTTCTCGTGAGTTCAAAAGTTATGAAAAACTTGTTCGATGTGCGGAGAAGGTGGAAATGGAGTTTGCCGATGATCAGGTGTTCTATGGCAAACAACAGAATAAGAGGTCCAGTTGGTAGGAAAAGGGGAAGAATTTATCAAAGAAGCAAGGAGGTAAGAAAACCAAATATCCATCCTGTGAGAAGTGTGGTAAAATGTATCCTGGAGAATGTTTATTCAAGTCTGGTAAGTGCTTTCGGTGTTGTAAGTCTGGTTATATTGCTCGTAACTGTAAGGAGGATGATCAAGCAGGCAATGAAAAGCCAACGGTAAGATTTTTTAAGTGTAATGAAATGGGTCATTATGAAAATGAGTGTCTAATGAAGAAATCAACTGGGGGAAAGCAGACAGACTACAATCAGATAGGGGTGGTGAAATCCTTTGCAACAACCTCAACAGATGTTGGGCCATCGAATGAAGTGGTATCGGGTACACTGTTTGTTTGTTCAGATTATGCCAATGTGTTGTTTGATTCAGGTTCTACACACTCTTTCATTTCTGATATGTTTTCTAGTAAATTGGAAATTCGATCTCAAGATATGAATCCTGAACTTATGGTAAAAACACCTAGAGGGAACGTTGAGACAAAAAGAAATTATAAGAACCTTCCTATCCTTGTGTGTGGAAAGAATCTACCATCAAACCTTATTGTTCTGCATTTAGTAGAGTTTGATGTTATTTTGGGCATGGATTGGATTTCTGTTTATCATGCTAAGATTGACTGCAGAGCTAAAATGGTTTCTTTTCAGAAAGATTTTCAGTTTGTGTACAATAATGAACCCTTGATTTTGATAACATATCAGGAAGTTGAGAAACTAGTAAAATATGGAAATGAGTGTTACCTTGCACATATTGTTGAAAATAAAGGAACTGTTCAGATTAATGATGTGCCAGTGGTAAATGAGTATCTTGATGTTTTTCCTGATGAGTTTCCTGGTATTATTCATGATCGGGAAGTTGAATTTACTATTGACTTAGTTCCTGATTCTAATCCAATTTCAAAACCCCCTTATCGAATGGCTCAAGTTGAACTTTTAGAGTTAAAGAAGAAATTGCATGAGTTATTAGATAAAGGTTTCATTCGACCTAGCACATCACCATGGGGTACTCTTGTCTTGTTTGTTAAAAAGAAAGATGGCTCAATGAGACTTTGCACTGATTATAGAGCCTTGAATAATATTAATGTTATGAACAAGTATCCTTTGCCTCATATCGATGATTTTTTTGATCAGCTCCAGGGAGCTCAGTATTTTTTGAAGATTTACTTGAGGTCGGGGTACCATCAGTTGAAATTAAAAGAATCAGACGTTCTAAAGATTGCGTTCTGTACTAGATATGGCCATTATGAATTTGTAGTTATGCCTTTTGGGTTAACCAATGCACCTACTGTATTCATGGACCTTATGAATAGAATTTTTCATGAGTTCTTGGATAAGTTTGTGGTTGTTTTCATTGATGATATTTTGGTGTTTTCTAAAAGTAAAGAGGAGCATGAAAGTCATTTAAGGGTTATCTTGCAAACCTTAAAAGAAAAGAAACTATATGGAAAATTCAGCAAGTTTGAGTTTTGGTTACAACAAATTTCTTTCCTGGGTCACATTGTTTCAAAAGATGGCATAACTGTTGATCCTTCTAAAACAAAAAGTTGTTGAAGAATGGCCAAGACCCACAAATGTAACCGAGATCTGTAGTTTTCTTGGTTTGGCAGGTTACTACCGAAGGTTTGTTGAAAATTTTTCACGGTTATCTAGTCCAATGACTAAACTAACTCGGAAGGGTGTTAAGATTATCTGGAAATAAGAATGTGATGATTGTTTTCAGGAGTTGAAAAGAAGATTGGTGAATGCTCCAGTTTTGGCACTTCCTTCTAGGAATGGTGACTTTGTTATATACAGTGATGCTTCGTTGAAGGGACTTGGCTGTGTCCTTATGCAGAATGATCAGGTAATTGCTTATGCTTCACGTCAGTTGAAAACTCATGAGGTAAACAACCCTACACATGATTTGGAATTAGCTGCTGTTGTTTTTGCTTTAAAAATTTGGAGGCATCATTTGTATGGAGTAAAGTGTGAAATATATACTGATCACAAAAGTTTAAAGTATATATTCACTCAGAAATAATTGAACATGAGACAGAGGAGATGACTGGAATTAATCAAGGATTATGATTGTACAATTCACTATCATCCGGGAAAAGCAAATAAAGTGGACGATGCTTTGAGTCGAAAAAGTAATGCTTCATTAACCATGCTACGTTTGGAATGAGATCCTTTGGTTTTTGATTTGATGAACTTTGGCATAGAAGTTTTTGGTGCAGGAAGTTATTATGTTTTGTTTCAGGTATCAGTGAGATCATCCCTATCAGACAGAATTAAGCAAGCACAGAGGGAAGACATTGAGTTGCAGAAAAAGGTAGAGCTGGTTCAGAAGGGTAAGTTGCCTGAATTCAACATTTATAATGATTGTGTTTTGAGGTTTGGGAAGAGATTATGTGTGCCTTGTGATTCACAGTTGAAGAATGAGTTGTTATGTGAGGCTCATAGTTCCCCGTTTTCAGTTCATCCTGGCAGTACTAAGATGTACAAAGATCTGCGGGAGTATTACTGGTGGGATGGAATGAAAAGGGATATTTCTGATTTTAATGTGAAGTGTTTGACTTTTCAGCAGGTTAAAGCAAAGTGGCAGTTACTGAAAGGGATGCTTCAGCCTTTACCAGTGCCATATTGAAAATGGGAAAACATATCCATGGACTTTGTTATGGGATTACCGAGGACATATCGAGGTAATAATGCAATATGGGTTATTGTTGATCTCTTGACTAAATCTGCTCATTTCCTTGCTATACGAGATACTTTTTCACTAGATCAACTTTCCCGTTTGTATCTTAAAGAGATAGTCAGGTTACATGGAGTTCCTCTCTCCATTGTGTCCGATCGTGATCCCATTTTACTTCTAACTTTTGGAAAGGCCTTCAGAAGTCATTGGGTACTGAATTAAATTTTAGTACAACTTTTCATCCTCAATAAGATGGGCAGTCAGAACGAACAATTCAGACCTTGGAGGATATTCTACGAGCTTGTTCGATGGATTATCAGGGAAGTTGGGACCAATATCTTTCTTTGGTTGAGTTTTCTTATAATAACAGTTTTTATTCCAGTATACAGATGGAACCATTTGAGGCATTATATGGGAAGCGGTGTCGAACTCCAGCATTTTGGGATGAAGTGGGTGAAAGGAAGCTGATGGGACCAGAATTGGTAGAAGAGATGGCGGAAAATGTTCAGCTGATTCAGAAACACATGAGAACAGCTCAGAGTAGGCAGAAGAGTTATGCGGATAACTGGAGGAAGGATCTATCTTTTGAGGTAGGTGATCATGTTTTTCTCAAGGTTTCTCCATTGAAAAGTGTGATGCGATTTGGTAAGAAAGGAAAGATGAGCCCAAGGTTCATTGGACCATATGAAATTCTGGAGAGAGTTGTATCAGTTGCATACAGAGTGGCATTACCTCCAATTTTATCTCAGGTACACAATGTTTTTCATGTTTTGATGCTGAGAAAGTATGTTCCAGATCCATCTCATGTTTTGAGCCCAGAGGTAGTTCAGCTGGAAGAGAACCTATCTTATGAGGAAAAACCGGTCCAGATTCTTGACCACAGGGAGCAGGTGTTACGGAATAAGGTGATTCATCAGGTAAAGGTTTTGCGGAAAAACCACAAGATTGAATAGGCAACATGGGAATCTGAAAATGCAATGAGGGATAAATACCCCCACTTATTCGATAAGTAAATAAATTATGGGGATGCAATTTTCTAAAGGGGGGAAGGATGTAACATCCCAAGTAAGTAATGAATAATAGATATTTTTATCTATTCCTATTAAAGAATTAGATAGTGTTTTAGAGGCTTAAAATGAAAATAAATCCAATCTTAAGCATGAAATACACTAATATTTTTAAAAGATTGTTTTACTGCCTTTTTATGGAAAACCGTTTTTAAATCTATCTTTTGATAATTTTATAAGCTATGTTTATCAAAATAGACTTATTCTTTATGATTGGGACATCAAAATTTACTTTGTGTGAATTTTTGGTATTTTTCCGATAAAGTTCATTTTTTAATGAATAACGAAAGAATGTTGTATTTTAATTCAAAACCTCTTTTTAATCTAATTTATTTATATGATTAGATTATCTTTTGAATTGGTTTTAAAGTGAAATTAGAATATATGTTTACCATTTAATCCAGTTATGGTCATTGGAATCAATTTCACTTTGAAATTGGACTTAAACTAGTGTCAATCTTTTGATACTTATTGTTTCATAAAAACACGCTATTTGTCATGACAGCGAGAATTAATTATTAAATTAATTAATGTGACTTATATGATTTTAATTTTGTAAAATAGACATAATTTTTTAATTCAGAATATCAAATATAGCTTAGAATGAAGTTTTGGTATTTTTTTGAAAAACTTTAATTTTTGATGAATAGTGAAACCACTAAGTGGTAGTTAAAGAAACTGATTTTTCGTTTAAATGAAACTTTGTCACTTCTATGATTTGATTTTCAAAAATCCGACAGACATGGTTGTCATTAAGAAGTAAAATGTGGTTCAATGAGATTAAAATAATTTTTTGGTGAATAGTAACTTTTAAGTTCTTAATCACGATTAGAGGTAATTAGTATAGTTTAAGGTAAAAATAATGTTTTAATAAAATGAGATGAGTTTGACACATGTCCTACCCTCATTGGATGTGTCATGTCCGACCAAGACAATCCATGGGTCAACTTGGGGACCCCATGGAGCCACTTTGGTTGGGAAATGACATAAAAAACTTTTTATTAAATGTTAAAGTAAAAATGACACAAACATGAGATGTTTTACTAAAAAATTTTTTACATGGGGTTATACAAGTAAGATTTTTGACTATAAATATTCATTATAAAGATAAAAATATTTCATACATCATGATACTTTTTTTATAATTTTTATACATTAAATATATTAAATTATTTAGGACATCATGATGATGCAGCGATTACCTCATTAATGAAGGATTTAAATAAAATGAAAAGATAATGTAAAATCTATGACCTAAACATGTCCAAAACCTATTTTATGGCTATATTTCGAACCCTTATCACCTTATCCTAGAATTATATCAATGTGGTACCTCTTAAATCTGAATCTCATTTTAAAATAAAGTAACTTTTCTTTACTTTCCAAGAGTGCCCCTCCTCTCCTCTTATAAAAGGCCCCCACCTCTACCTCTTTACCCACACTTCCAAAGCCTTTGGCTCAGACAACCCCTTCCCATTTTGTCTCTCCACATCCCTCTCTTACTCCTTGAAGCCACACTTTGGGCAGAAGTCTTCCCAAGGAAGCCTTTGATCTCAAATCTAAGAGAGTTACCCGATTTTAAGGAGGTTAAAGAACGATCGAGTCAAGACGGACCCGTGGTATGGGACTTCGTCTCAATCTCCTTTCATTGAGGCATGTTTCGTTTTATACACAACTATCTTTTATATGGTGTATAAACCCCTTTGAATTTTACTTTTATATAAAAGGAATCTTATTCTACGAAGCGTTTTACTAAACAACAAAAAAGGAATGTTTCTTTTAACGTACATGGTGACAACGACCTTTTCCGCCGCCATGGGTATTAATTGGTCTTTGGCTTACTCAACAAGCCGTGATGTTTTTAAAATGAAATAAATACCATATACTCTTTTATGTATTTTGGTATTGAAAATGGTTTTTATAGTGGATTTGTTATGTCAATATATTTGAGTGATATATTGTGATCAAAGTGTGGAAATGTTTTCTTTCCATTATGTTTGTTTTATGTCTTATGATTTTATAATGGTACTTGGACATTTGACGGGTGGTTACATGATAAACCATATGATGGGTGGTGCCGTGAATACTAGGACGGGTGGTTACATTATAACCTCCAATGCATTGGGTATGGAAGTCAGCCGTATGGCTATTCCATTAAGTATGTGTGGAAGTCGACCGTATGGTTATTCCATTTAAGTATGTTTATGTCCCAAGTTACCTTTATATGTTATGTGTTCTTTATATGGGTTTTATGGTAATCCTTTGGTTACAAATGGGTATGTAATGATATTTTATTCAGTGAAGAGTTTTTACTACTTCATGAAGGTGAAGGTATTACTTTGATAAAGTATACATGGTTTACTTGATGTTTGAAAAACTAACAGTTTTCATTCTTTGTGTATCCCTTACTGAGCTTTTTATGCTCACCCGAAGTTTTTTTGAAATGTTTTTCACAGGACTTAATGTGGAATAGGGTCAAGGATGAGATCAAGGTAAAGTCATGCTATCTAAAACATGGAACTAGACATGTTTCTTTTTAAGAGTTTTTATTTTATGGAAACTTAGTCTACTTTGTAATCTTTTGAGGTGTAATAGTTATGTCCTAATTCTCTAAAACTCTAAACCTGAAAAGATCCTCAATGTGAATTATTCATTTAATTCAATATTAAGTAATGTTTAAGGCCTGGGCCTTATACCACCAACTACTTAATAGAGTATACCGAGTATCTGATGGCATTGTGACTTCTAGTTTGAGGAGGAATATATAGCTATCAAAATTTTTTGGTTCATAATTTGCTTGGAAAATTAATTAGACCCAGGAAATCCTAGCAGTTTATAAAAGGAGGATTAGGAAGGCTTAAATCTTCATCAAAATGTGGCATATATCAAGTGAAATGATCCTCATTATTCAATGACACCTTAATCCTTAAGTGCTTAAACATTTCACCCTTTCTCCATCAATTACAAAAGTAGTTCAAGAGATCATCATCCATGTTTATTGGAAATATTTCTTAAAGTCATAACCCAATGTGGCACAAGCTTCAATGACTTTTGTCAAATTCCTTTAATATTTAATTAATCTATTCTTTCTTTGTACCTTTTTATTCTTTCTTCATCTTATCATAAGACTTTATTCATTGTTGTATAACCCCTTTTCCTTTAGTTGTAATTTATACCTATCTCTATCTCTCACACCTACATTCACATTATTTTCTTAAGTGAGATTTGAGACATTATTGTAAAAAGTTTTCAAAAAAGGAAAACCATCTCCTTCTCCTTACACATCTCATTGGATCTTGGTTCCTATTAAAACCAAGGGTTCGTTTGGTTTCTTAATTTTCCATTAAAAATTAAGGGATTAGTTTTTTGGTTCTTGGTTCCCATTAAAACCAAGGTTTATTGGTTTATTTCCATTTCTATTTAAAATATATGTAATAATTTAGTTCTTGATTTCCATTAAAATCATGGTGTTATATAACCTTTCAGGTCTTCTTGAGGGGAAGAGATATAGGGGTACCTTTGGTTACTATTTACAAACTACATTATCAAAGTGTGACTTGTTTATTTAATTACCACATTTATTTCACATTATTTTATTATCTTAATTTACAGTAAGATATATTTTAATTATATAGTTTCTTGTTTTATCTCAAGACAACAATTTACTTATTCTATTTAATTTTTAAAAAGTAAATTTACCCCCATTTCCATAATATTTGACCAAAAATTGGTATCAAAAGGTACTTTTGATGTTATTTCAAAAACTCTTAAAAATAATTTTATCTTGATACAAAAATTTGGTATCAAAATAAGTTCTTGTATTTTATTTTAAATTCTTATTTTCAAAAATGGTTTTTGATTTAAAAAATATTTACTTATTTCAAAGTACAATTTTATTATTTTATCTCATTATTATTCACGTACTTATTTTTTTATGGAAGTAATTATTTATATTAGAAAAATTACAAGTAAAATTTTCTTAGAAGCATTGTATATCCTGTTTGGAGAATAGTATTTATTGGTTACACTCCTACAATTGAACAAGAAGATAAATATACTACCAAAGTCATTGTATCTTTTGAATTATATGGAAAGGTTATGAATTTTTTACATTATGTCCTTGATTGTAACGAGTTTAATCATGTTTCTTCTTATAAAACATCTTATGAAATATGTAAATTATTAGAAGTCACACAAAAAGAACAAATAAATTAAAGGACACTAGATTATATACTTATTGTAAATATTTTTAAATATTATCTATACATGTTAAAAAATCTATTACTCGTATGTTTACTTGTTTCACTAAAATTTTCTATGGTAGAAAGAATCTCAGTGATGAATTTTCCCTAAAAATGCTTGTGAAGAAAATAATATAGGTTTTTCCAAGTTTGTAGGCTCCCAAAGTCATGAGGATACAAGAAGCCAAAGGCATCAAAACTATAGTGGTTGAATAACTCATTGAATACCTAATGGATTATGAAATAATGATTAAACACCAAGTGGTTAAATAAGAAATAAAGGTTAAGGAAACAAATAAAAATATTGTTTTTAAAGAAATAAAATATAGTAATGCTTCTAAAAGTGACATTGATGATGAATGATAACTTTAAAAAATTATAAAAATCTTGTAAAAACTCTTAAATAGAAATAAATCATCCATATATTCTAAAAAAAATATTATTGATGATCTGGGAGTGATGTGATATGAGTGAAACAAAAAGGGTCATACAAGATCAGATTGAACAATCTCTAAAAATATATTAAAATACAAGAAGAAAGGTAAGAAATATTTAAAAGTTTCAAATTGGAGATATTCATCCCCATCAGGTTATGAAAGTCCAAAATGGCCCATGGAACTTATTAGGTAAGGTAATGAGGTTAATACTCCAATGTATCAATCTTCTTACACCACCTCTTTTTATTTCTTGTTTTCTTCTTCTTCTTCTTCTATTTCAAAACCCTTAATTTATTAATAAATAGAATACACTTGTAAGAAAATAATTTTTTTAATCATTAACTTAATTATTTTTTATAAATATCTTGATAATTTTTTTTAACAATCTTTGAATAAAAAGGATCAAATTTTAAAATATAATAATTATTTAATTTTAAAATATAAAAATCAACCCGATGTTGAATATTTCAAAAATGAAATCAAGGATCTCAAAAATTATCTTTCAAAATTTACCCAAGTTGAACTGTCTCTAAATATGATCCTTGGATCTAAATGTTTTATAAAAAATAATCATAATTTTTTGTTATTTAAATGATAATATAGCTTCCTTAAAAATCTCTACTTTTATTCCAAATGGCATTTCTTAAAATAATTATTTCAAATATTGTTTTAAATATATGAGTCTTATATATGAATGAAATTTAAGAAAATTCTAGATATGGAAGGCCTAAATCAATCCATATTTATTCTAATCATTTTAAAATATCTAATAAAGTTTGGATCCCTAAATATTTACTTGTGCATGTTTGTGGACAAAAAATTGTTACCTTACCTAATTGTTATGATAACATTGTAGGACCCTCAAGGGTACCATAAGGAAACAATTTTAAATATCATATTGGGATTTTATATGGACATTAATTGATCTGTAATACAGTGTCTATAAAACAAAAGGATGATCCAATCTAAATAAGGATATTATCAAAAGAAAAATCCAGGAAGTATCTAGTATTTAAATTATTTATTCTTAAGGGTGAGTTGTTTTAAAAAATATTTTATAGCTATACTCTCTCTTATCCAAGAATGATTTCAGTGATAAATTTTGATTATATTTTTTGAAAAGACTATTTTTTTAATTGTATCTTTTTAAATATTTAATTAATTATTTGAAAATATTTATACATGGTTTAAAAATTATTATTTTCAAAAGCTTTATTTTTTAATGGATTTTTTTGTTCATGTATTGATTTTTTTAGAATAAGCTTATTTTTTATTATCCAATGGCTTCATGAGTTTAATTGTCGTGTATTTATACTTTGTTTATTAATTAAAACATTTTTTTTATAATTTTACTTTTTGATAATCTCAAAGGGGTGGATGTTTTTTTGATGGAAGTAAAAGTTAAAAGAATATTCATTTCAAATGATATTTAATCAAGTTTGAGAACTTTGTTTCAATGTATCACAAAGTGGGAGATGTGGTTTCACAAAATGTTTTCAAACTCCTTCCTTTTATTTTTTTCTCTTACTTTTATTAATTTAAATATAAATTTTTTGTGGTTGTAAAAAGGGAGATATTGTTTGTTTTAATGATCATAAGCACCCCTTTTTGTTCTAACATTTTTCATGTTCTTTCATGTGTATTTTGGTTGTTTATATTGATGTTTAATAGAAGGAAGGAAACCAACCATTAAATGGATTAAAAATAGTTTAAAATTTCATTCTATAAAGTGTTTTGTAGAAGAAAATACATGTAAATCTGTTAAGTTCCACCAGATAGCCAATGGCATGAGCTATATCAACTTATCCAATAGGAGTCCACCGACTATTCGGTTGAGGTTAATCGACTAGCCAGTGAGATATGTACAGAAATAGATACTGCCAGTAATCCCACCAGATACCTAGTGGTGACTAGTAAGTATCCTATGACATCAATATTCCTATTATAATGAGGAATTTATGGTAGTCAAAAAGTTTATATTTCAGGTATTAATTTAATTTTCTTCTTTCATTGGACATTGAGAATCATTAGAAGCTATCAAAGGTGGCTTAAATCTTTATCCAGTTGTAGTTTACATTAAGAAAAATTCTTCTCATTATTTAGTGGCTCCTTAATCCTCAAACGCTTCAATGTTCCATTCCTTCCATTTTAATTCCGAGATAAGTTCAAGTGATTATCATCCATTGGAATTTAATATCTTATTCAAAGGCACAACCAAAGGCAACACAAAATTGAATGAATTTTGTTCAAATTTCATTGATTTTAATTTTATCTAATATTTATTTTTTTACTTATTATTATTTCATTATATTCTCTTAAGCCTTTATTCTTTATTATGTAACCCAATGGATATCAATTGAAACTTATGTCTCTCACCTCAATTAACCTTCTTATCTTTAGTGAGAGTTGAGACTGTGTGGTAATGAGTTTTCCAAAAAGGTAAAACATCTATTTTCTCCCACCATATCTCATTGGTTCTTGGTTCTTGTTAAAACCTAGTATTCCTTTGGTTTATTACTTTTTCCATTAAAAATAATGGGATTCATTTTTCAGTTATTTTTCCCTTAAAACCAAGGATTCTTGGTTTTTTTAGTTTTCCATTTAAAAGCAAGGGAATTTTTTGGTTCATGATTCCCATTAAAATCAAGGGGGTATATACCCACTTAAGACATCTTGAGGCGAGGATACATATGGGTAACTTTAGGTACTATTATCAAACTCTATTATCAAAGTGTTCATTATCTATTTACTTTTCTAATTTTTTTCACACATCACTTTTTTATTATTTATATATTTAATTTTCCACTACACTTTACTATGATTATATCATTTATTAGTCTATATCACTACCTAAATTTATTTTTTCTATTTAATTTTTAAAAATGAAATTTTACCCTATTTCTATTATCTTTGACCAAAAATTAGATGATTGATATGACTGTGAGGAATGTTTTTCAAGAACAACAATTAAAAAATAAAATTCTATTATAGTAGAAGTCACTAAAAGTTATATCAATGGTGACCAAACAACCTTGGTTCAAAAAATAAGAATGAAGTAACAAAATTAAATATATTTTCTATCTAATGTGGAACTAAAAAACTGTTAATAGTATATTGAGTATTATTATTAGGTTAATTATATGAATGAATATATTGAAAAAATTGAATAAAACTGTCATGGTAAGTTGTTCCATGGCCAAAGAATAAAATTATGATCTGAAAAAGTGGTTGTGATTAAATAAACCTGACAAATATGGACAAGTGACAAGGAATAAGAAATTAATAGCGTGTTTAGTCTAATTCAATATTTAAGTCATTTATATTGATGAGATGTTTTCACCATTAGTTCGAATTGAAAATATAATTGATTTGTCCGTGGTTATGATATAGGGGTTCAAAGTGTATCAAATTGATATCAAAATGGAATTGTTGAATGGAGTTCTAGAAGAGGAGGTTTGTATCTAAAATCTATAATTTTTTATTTTTGATGAAAATATAGGGAAATTGTGCTAGTTGAAGAAGGATTTATATGGCCTAAAACAAAAACCAAGGGCATAGTACTCTCAACTTGACTAAAATTTTATAAAGATCAATTTTCATAGAAGTGGGGTTAATCATAACCTCTACATAAAAAATTAGAAAGTGTAGTGAATGATGGTGCATATATATAGATGGAATCATATTTGGAGGCTTGGATGAAAATAAATTAATTTAATTTTAAGAACTCTTAAGGTATGAATTTGAGATGTATTTATTAGATGAGTTATTTTTTCCCTTGTCTTGTAGGTCATTCAAAGAAAGGATGAGATATTTTCCCCCCAAAATAAATATGCCTATAAGTTTCTAAAATGGTTTCACATGGTTGATTCTAAGAGAATAACTACACTAGCAGCCAACTAGATGAATCTATCAAAATATAAAGAAGTAAAAGGCGTTTTTTATTAAAAATTATCATAATATCATTTAAAATTTTCTATACTTGAAAACCACTCGACTAGAAATCAAATTCTATACATACCGAGAATATCATTAACAATTTTTTCCTAAAGAAACTTATATAAAATATGTGAGAATAATACTCTGTTATATTAACCAAAATGTTTATTTTGGGCTATTTTATTACAAAACTTCATAATAGAAACTCATGGGATATAAAGATATGGATTAAGAGAGTTTTTTGGATGAACCAAAGTAAAATTATATATGTGCATTCCTTCTCATCAATATTTTTCATCTATTGTCTATGAAAGAAGATATATTTCATATCCTTAAGAATTATTGAGGCTAAATATATAACATCCATTCAAGAATATACCCATTTGATATGGATGTAAGAAATACTTGAAGACATTGGTATGGAAGTGGAATATCCAATTTTGTTCAAGTGTGACAAATCAAGTTCCTTAAATATCAGAAAATATCTGACTCATCATTCAAGGAATAAACACATTAAAATTAAATATGAATCCATAAAGAAGATATTTGATAAATATAATGTGCAATTTTAGTATGTATCTACTCAAGATCAAGTGGATGATATAATGTCTAAGGCCCTAACTAAGGTTTATTTCAAACAACATTCGATGGATCTTGGAGACTATAGGAATCCCCCTAGCTAGATAAGTTATACAGGTACCCTCACTCTCTCATGGGAATTTCTATTTAAATCAAGGTATATTTTCTATTCTATATTAAATTATTGAATTACAAAATCCTTTTTCCCAAAAAGTAAAAGGAAGTTCTCTTTGGTTTCATTAAAAAAGGGTGAGAAGGCGTTCATGGTTTTCAGAATAGAATACATTCTAGCTATTTTTCTCTTATAAAAATATGGGGTGAATCATTGTTTCATAGAGGGGGAGAGCACATGAAAAATTTATCAAGGGGAGTAGATTTGGAAGTGAATGATAATGTGAATGACCAATAATTAAGTGTTTTTAAGAGGATATTATAATAAACTCTTATTTCTCATGTTGATATTGAATTATGTGGGCTTAGAGTTTCTAATTAGTGAATCATTGATACACTCATAAAAGGTAAAGGTTTCATATAACATTATAGGTTTGATCAGATCAGTTTTGAATCTTGAAACATTGAATCTATTTTGAAATTTTCAACAAAATCATAGGGAGAGACTATTTAAAAAAAATACAATTAGATGTTTTTTTGGATTGTGTTTGTTGAAAATTTTATTGAAGGTATTTCCAACATAGATTACAAGGTTATGTGGAATATTCTTTGTTAATAAAGGAGAGTAGGAAAAATTTTATGGGAGAAGTAGGTGGTCACCATGGCATGTTGAACTTGTATAAGTACTGGTGGATTCCCAAATTCCCAGAGGGCATACACCATACCATAGTGTATGGAGTTTTCTGAACGAAGTGTTGTATGGTCATTGTGGAGACTAGTGTTTATCTAAATCAAAATAAATAATATATATATATAAGATGAAAATTTTAGTCTACTATATCTTTGAATAAGCTGTAAAGACCCAAAATTATCATGTAAATATTTGTTTAAATATATGGGAATTTTACAAGTCTGCGAAATCTGACGGTGCGTGATTCCGAGGCCCGGAGTGCCCAGAATGATCTGTCAAAGTTTTGATAAGCTTTAATTAACGCTCATAAGCATTTTCCCTGAAAAAGTGGAATAAATCTTAAAACAGTTACTCGGAATTGAAATCCAAGGGCAGCGTTGAACTCGCAGCGCCGACATTCACTTACAAAGACTTTCACTTCAACGACAGTGAGTCGGAGGTAAAAGTTAGTTTTTGGCTTTTTATAAAAATAATAATAAAATAAAATAAAGTACAATACTTTATTTTATATTTGAGACGGCATGTGAGTGCGGGTAGTTGGAACCTTCACTTGGGAGTTGATGGTGGGACCGCCACACCCCAACCTCCCATGAGAGGTGACGGTGGTGGGGCTCACCCGAGCATAACCTCCCTATTAATGATAGGGGTGGGGACCACCCAACCCCTATTGATGGTGGATGATGAAACCTCTCCACTCCCCATCATTAATGAGGGAGGACCTCTTGACCATTTCTACGCAATTAATTGTGCCAACGCACGTACCAATTAAGTGTGCCAACGCACGTGCCAATTAATTATGCCAACGCACGTGCCAATTAACTGCACCAACGCGTGTGATTTTATTACGGGGAGTTTCTTTCTCTGTTTGAATTATATGCCAATAATAAAATAATAGACAATCAATTATTATTATTTGGTTGGAATTATCATTTGGTGGAATGGAGGAAGAGGAGAGCTAGGGAGAACCATTCTCCCAATGAAGAACTCGAAGAACGTGAAGAATGCCGATGATACTTCTTCCTCAGTCTTCAACCACGACCACTTTCCAATGTAGAGAAACTTCCCTCTTCATCGTCATCAATGAACCGACGCACGAGCTTGGATTGGGAGTGCGTGACCAACACAGTGATCGATTAACTTCATCGTCTTCTTTCCGCAACACCGTCAACGAATGTCGATCAACGACCGGTGAATCAAAGGTAGGGGGTTTTAATACTTGTTGATGTCTTATCATTTTATTTTCCTCTTCTTCAGATTTGAAAAGAATCGCTGCATGGTTTAAAAACAATTGAAGATCACCACCTTCCTTGAGACTATTGTTTCCACACTAAATGCGAAGGGTGTGGGCCAAAACAACATGGCCCGACTCCTCCGCCGTTATTGTTGTGTTGTTCTTCGGAAGAATGACAAGGTGATGGCGACGAAGGAAACAATGACAAAGGTCATTCTACCCACTTCCACTATGAATCGCACTACCCCCGCGGCACACCGAAGCTTCCGGCCGAATACCACCGGCCCGAGCGGTGCGCAACCCGCCTGCCCGTGGCCTCCCGGTGCCCTGCCCGACGCGAGGCCCGCCTGCCTGAGGCCTCCCCGCGGCCTGCTTAGACACTGCTGCGCCCTACCCGGTGCACCCGCGCCTTCCCCGACACCCTACCCAGCACCCCCGCAGCCTTCCCGACCCCTGCTGCGCCCTACCGACGCCCGCGCGGCCTGCCCGGCGCACCGACACGCTGCCTGGATCTGCCGACGCCCTACCCGGCACCCCTACGCTACTTTCTCGCATGCCCTGTGCACTTCCTGGCTCCGCCGACACCCTTCTAGGTGCCCCCACATGACCCGCGTGCTGCCCTGATCCGCCGGCGCCCTACCCAGTGCCCTCGTGGCCTGCCCGGTGCACCCGCGGCCTGCCTGGCATCCTGCTGGCCTGCCCGCACCTTGCGTGGCCTGCCCGCTGGCCTACCGGCCATTGACATTTCGATCCATGCCCCTCGCGGCACGGTCTGAACTGGCCCCGACCTTCAAGCCGAGCCGCCTACGTGGCGGCATCCGGGCCGAACCGCCCTCGCAGTCCGCTGGGCCGGGCCCAGCGGACTGAGCCAAACATAGTCGGTTGACCCATCCAATGGGCTAGGTCAAACCCATCTGGTCTATCCGTGTTGACCCAGACCGGGTCGGCCCATACTGGTTTGGGCCGAGTCGGTCCAATCGGGTCGGACCGGACCCGGGCCCACCACCGACCCTTTGCTTACGTTGGCCATATCTTTAGCACCGGACGTCCTTTTGAAGAACCGTCAGCGGTGTTGGTAATCTCGATGAGGGATGGTCTCGTTGAGAATGCCATACTAGAGTTCGGTGTATAGTTGAGATACAGTCAGGTTGGTTCGTAGACAAATCCAACTGGGCCCCCGGGACTAAAAGGCTAATAACTAATAGACCAGGCATCTGATTGACGCGCAATCTATTACGTTGAGACCCCTATGACGAGGTGGACCTTTGTGATACTTCTACGTGGGACTTCACGACACTTGAAGTATTTACTTGTAGCTCATGGAGCAGACCCTCTCGGTGGCAAGAGAGCAGATTGCAGAGACCTAGTAGCTAGCTAATACTTGATGATTGCTGACCAATCGACTCAGAGTGATTCGAATGGCCCAGTGGGGAGCTATTGGTTGCAGCAGCAGACCCACGACGGAGGAGCGCTTGGTTGTAGTGGCAGACCCGTAGTGCTCGATAGAAGGAGTACCTCTGTAGGCTATGAGGGGGAGCGCTTGAATGTAGTGGAAGACCCATGGTGGGGAGCGCCTCTGTGTGAGCGTGGAAGACCCATAGGACTCGACAGGTGGAGTACCTAAGCAGTCCAAGGTTAGTGGGAAGGGATTGGTTGTAGCAGCATGCCCACTGTACTCGACAGAGGAGGAGTTTTCCAACAGCTGTGGTTTCAACATCATGAATAAAAATCATGGTTTGAGCTGTGTGAATGACTTTTGTGTTTTCCTCATGATTGAGATGGGTTTTTAGATAACTTAGGTATTTGTATGGGCATATAACTAAGTAATGGTTATCTGTTGATTTCATAATTTGTGGTTTATCCTTGTTGGATTTTGAGAGACCTTGGTGGTCTCAGGGTCCCTACTGAGTATCATTATACTCACCCCTACATGGGCTATGCTCGCAGCTCATTGTGTTTGTTGCAGACGACGAACAATGCTGATTGAGGCAGAGAATAGCAAGACTGGACGGTACCCGGAGGCGGATCACTTGGCATGATAATACACGTAGTAGACAGATGGACGTGGAGAGCTGAGGAGGCCATATATACCTACCCTTCAGGTAGGAACCCCAGAGGATGACACGGTAGCCTCTTTACTTACTTTCAGTTGTACTTGATTTCAGTTATACCTGTACTTTACTATTGGTCTTTTATTTCCGGCCCCTTCACTTTCCAGAACTTCTTCTGTATACACTATTTCTTAGTGTTTTGCTTTCAGTTGTGTACTCTGATATTGTGTGTTTACTTTTTATAAAGCCAATTCCTTCCCAGTTTATGGATTTATTCCTTTGGTGCTAGTCTCCAGCCCTTGGCCTATTGAAGGCGGGCTTGGGGTAGTCATGATACGGGCCCCGGGGGACGGGTCGTGACATAAGCAATGAAGGAGTAGTCAATATGGTTAACACTAGTTTAGGAAGAGCATAAATTGAATGGGTCAGCACTAATGTGAAGGATAATGGTGAAACTAAGGCAGAAGGAATATTTGTGGACTCTTCAGGACTGAGGGTCCCAAAGGGATTTTGTAAAGATAAGGATAGTGTCTTCTAGATGAAAAGTAGTGATCTTATAAGCCAATGTTTGATATGGGAAAACATCACGGGTCTACTATTAAATGTAGAATAACTAAGGTGACATTTTAGAAAACAATGTTTGAAAAATATTTAGAGGATCCACACCACTTTATAAAACCAAACATTTAAATTTAGAGTTATCCCTATGTAAAATGGGGAGTGGTATCTTAGATGTTTTGGTTTCTATGGTCAAGGAAAAATGTGTTTTAGAAAACATAGAGTTAAGAATAATGAAATAGTAAGAAGATGTATGTCATGCCATAATGGAATATGTGTTGTATGGAAAACATGAAACTATAGGTGACCACATAATGAATATGACTATGGTGAATCTCCATTATCTATGTAAAACATGAGTAATCCCTGCATATAGCTTTTTTTCCACTATGTTAGAATCATGAAAGGTGATGTGATGAAGGAGGCTTGAGAACCCCTAAGCTATAGACCATGGGGTTTTGTTGTGTTGGTCATCAGAAGCATTGGGTTTTTAGGAGGAAATTGAAAAAACTAAGCAAGCATGATTTTGAGCATTTAAAAAGTCATTTTACCTATAGAATAACTGAACCATATTATGGTGTAAATATATTAGGAGTTTTGAAGTGTGTTTCAATTTGAACCAAAAACAAAAGGACATTGATAGTATTTTTTGGCACACTAAAGGAGTAAGTAATAATCATTATTGAGTAGTTTAAAGACCAAAATTAATAGTGGTCAAATGGTAGATGAATGGTGCTAAAAAATATTGAGTAGGGAAGAAGGTTTGATGTATAGAAAAATTATAGAGGTAAGAGTGGAATTTAATATATTCACTAACAATAAGAAGTAGAATATCCAAGAAACCCTCTTACTAAAGTTGTGTATAATTATTTTATCTGAAGAAAGTGGAGCAATGTGATACACCAATTATCATGTAATTTCTCAGTAAAAAACATTTTTAGAATACATTTATCTCAGAAAGGATAGTGAGAAACTTTTTATGAAGAAAAGAATTGAGTTCTAATAATTGTTTGTAGATTGTGAGTTCATATGGTTAGTGTGTCCCCTCAATTGTATAAAATCAATCAAAAGTAGTTCACCTTAGTGTCTCTAATTCATAAGAACATTACCATGAATGTTACTTATATTATCTCATTTGGGTGAACTAAGGAAAATTCCTATGTTAATTCCTTAAAGATTTATCTACTGAAGAGTATTTTTATAGGAGATAAATAAATTTTCCTCTAAAATAGAGAACATGATCATTATCAAGGTTAAGTTTTAATTTACAATACCATGATTAACTCCATCTCTCAGGGTATATTCCATGTTAAGGTATAACCGTTTTCATATAATACGACACCATAAATAGTTTTGAGTATAGATACTATCAATTATAAAAGATTACCAAACAATATTCTATACTCTTTTTGAACCACACCCTTTTCATCATCATCTATAGAGAATTTATTTTTGACTGAAATGAGCATAAATACATCCTTTGATTCTTTTATTTTGAACCTCTTTAATAATTCCAAAACATATTTTTTTTGTGGTAAGAAAATGAAACATGATGTTTATATCACTTGAAAACCCCTAAAACATTTTATCTCTATAATCATTGACAACTTGAATTACTATTCATTTGGATATAAAATTATTTCTAAGACTTTATATCATTTCTTGGAAAAATAATCTCATAAAAATACAATATCATAATGTGTGAGTTTGTGTTATATATTTTGATATAAGAATAATTTTATAATTTACCTATTTGAAAACTCATTCTCTTAAAAAAATCATCTATAATTGAATACCATACATAATGTTCTTGTTTAAGACCACAAATTACTTTATTCATCATTCAAATGTGGAAACTATTACTGTCAAGAATAAATCCATCTAGTTATTTGATCTAAACCTCCTCATGAATATCACTATTAAAAAATATTGTCCTTATATACATTAGGGATGTCATATATTTTTTTGAGCACATATTTCATGATATATTCATAAAATTTTAATAATTTCAAGAGGATAAAACACTTCATCAACATTACCTTTCTCATAGTGTTTATTTATAAAAAACCAATTTCTAACCATTAAATTATTCTCCTAGAGACATGTAACTAACTCTTAAGTATCATAATTTTCTATTAGATTAATTTAATAATCAATAGAATATATCCATTCTTTATATTATAAATATTATTAAACACTTTTAATTTCAAATTGGGAAGGTATACTTGTGTGATAATAATTCCTTGAATTCCTCTGATTTCAGAATACCTCACTATTACGGATAATTACATTTTTAGTCCAAAATTGTTTTATAAGAATTTAATTCACCATTAAACCTATATCCATTCCTTCTCAAGAACTATATATATCTTAGAGTCAACATGTGTATCATTAAAACCTACGACACTTCTATAGATACTACCCCACTAATATTTACTCACTCTATATGAATTTTCAATATCATATTCAAAATATAATGATATTCATTGATTACCATTATACTCAATGATAATAACAAAAAATATATCCATACTCTTTATAAGATTCTTGTTATAAAATTGAAACATTCTTGAACTAGGTGTATGGCTAAGAACAATTCCCTCAGTAGGTCATTCTTTAAATTTTCTAAAATTACTTCCTTTAATCATTATTAGGAATGAGATTCTAAATAGTATCAAATTTTTTAAATTTAGAATATTTTAGAAATATAACTCAAATGTCACATTGATTTAACTCTTTCAAAGTAATCATTTTTTGTATATAAACTACCATTATTATTATTGTATCTATAAAAACATTGAATTTACATACTTTGTTAACATAATCTTCCTATATTGAATAAATTTATATTTTTATTCTATAATAATCCATTTTTAAGGATTGTATGTAGATATTTATTGATTTAATATATCATATTTCTCAAGATATGGTTAAAAATTATGGTTTGTGTATTCAAATATATTGTTATATCAAATTTTTTTGATGAAATATCTTATTTGATTCTCAACATCTCAATGATAGCCTTCAAATTTTTAAAGACTATAATTCACTCAAAATAAATAAAATATAATTTATAGGAATAAAATCATTAATAAACTATTTAAAGTAAATATCTTTGACTCATAGGTCAATACACATCTCATATACATGGATTCTCATTAATCAATGCTTTATAAGAAACCTAAACTACTATCACTTACTATTTATATATCCTTTTATTATGATTTTTTAGATCATAATTTAATTTAACCACTCTATTATAATGGTGAGATAATTTATAGGAGTATTTCTTTATTGCTCATATCTTATATAAGTTTAGTAAATAACATAAAAACTATTTTCACTTTAACATATTCCATTGGATATTGTGATAGTTTCTTATTCATGATTTTTTAAGTTAATCACATGACAAAAAAAACATGTGAAACAATTTACTATAAGATATAACTAATTTATTATCCTTTTATTATCGCTTAAATAATTAAATCTATCTAATTTAGTTCCCATAGGATATAAACATTTCTTATTTATAAAATCATAAAGTTCATTTTACAAGTGTTTTAGAATATTCCCTCACTAAATTAATAGATTTATTAAAATCAAACTAAAAATTAATAACAAATATTTTATGTTCAAGTATTATGGCTTTAAGTGAGTTAAAATATTTTCATATCATGTCTAATACATTAATTATACTATAAATGATATTTTTTCTCTTTAAAATAATGAAATTTAAATCATTATCAATCCTTAAAAACTATCCTTCCTTCAATATATCCATTTTGACATCATGTGTACAATCACCTTTTCAATGATTCATTCTCATATATAAGATTAAAAATATTACTGATATATACAATGAGTTCTAATTTTATTATATACTATTTTTTTAATTACCATTGATAATCCTCATAAAAATTTTATTCTTCACTAGAACAATTATTTTCATGCTTAGATTGAGCCATAAAATCACAGCTATATCTAACTTATGAATTTTACTCTTATTATTTACTTTCATAATCATAAGATAACTCTTAAATTATAGATATAATATTACTATTTATTAATGATGTAGAAAAATTTCCTTAACCTTTTGATAAATTTAATATGTTGTGATTGTTATCCATATTTTTTATTCTTATGGGATGATCATTTGAGCTGATCATCATTAGCATCCTATTTGGTCTTCTCCATGAATTTTATTAAAGAATAATTAATCATATTTTAATTAAAAAATTTAAATTAAATTTTACCATTCTAATTTCCTTTTACATTATATAATAATTTTGAGAGATGTGATATTAAAGCAATGTAATCCATGGAATACTCTTTATTCTCAAAATGTCTATTGTGATATTTATTTATTATCACCCCTTAAGCCTTTTAAATATAAGAATGAAATTATTTTTATATTTGAAATTTTTTATTCAATATTATACCTCTTAATATTTCTTTTATGATCAATATATTTATCAATTTATCAATCATTAAGTTATCCATGTCTTAATACTCAAGGTCTAAATTGTGTTTATCACATTTATTTTGAAGAATATCAATTTCTTAAAATTTTTGAATTCACAAGAGTTTCCCCATATCCATGTACAGTGATAACAATCCTTTTAACTCTTGTAAAAAAATATATTCCATTGATCCATAAACTACTATTAAAATATCATCAAACTAATCATGTCATAATTATAATCAGTCTACTTTAATTTTTTTTATAAATTTAATAAATACCATGGAGTTTATCTCATATATATTTATTAGTTTCATAACCCATTATATTTTTCAATTACATCTTATAAAATGATGAATAAAAGTATGTTGAGACATATTCCATCAACATAAATGTTACTATTATTAATCAAAGTATAATACATACTTTCTCTTGATGGTTTAAATATATTTAGAATAATGTTAAGTGAATTTGATATTAAGTATAGTAAGTAAGGTATAATCATCCCATATGATAGATGAAATCCTTTTTAGTCTATCTTTGGAAATAAATTGTTATTAGAGGAATTCATGTGATCCTGGAAACATTATTCAATAGAAAAATATATTAAAGATAGAAAAAATACAAAATATCTTTCAAATAAAACCTATGTCATTCCACCTTCTTAATACATAAAACATTAATTACATGGTACAATACTTAATAACACACAAGATCTTTGAAGGTTACGTTTCATTGAAATTAGGAACATAATACATGAATTATATAAACTATATTATAATCCAATTGAAATTAATCTTCATAAGTTCATCCTAAGTTGGTTTTACTATATCTCATATCTTGGGGACATATATGAAAAGAGATGGGTGCGCATAAATCGAAGTAACAGAATTAACAAAGGATATATTTTTCATGTGACCATATTGAATATCAATAAAGAAAGAAAATAAAAAAATTAAGCATATCATAATAAAAATGTCTTGAATCATAGCCTGAAAATGTTGGCAAAATAGAAAAATGATACATTCATATGAATATCAACAATGATTATCACCAAGGTGTCATAATTAAAAATTACCAATGTTATTCACTAAGGAATCACACATCACTTCTTATATAGAGGTTAATTATTTAACCAATTAATTGGAGATATATCAGTGTTAAAATTTAATAATTATTAATTAATGTGAGGTAAATTGATAATAATAAGTCATTTCATCAATAACAAATTTAGAATAAATAATGGGTCTCACATAAAATCATTGTGTACATAAGTAATTAAAAACTTAAACATTAAATCATTTTTAACACATAGAAAGGGAATATGGGTTTCATACAAGTAAATAACTAAATAAATAACTTATAATTAATTATAAGTGAGTAAATATTGATAAGGAAACGGTTTGGGTATTTACAATATAATTATTTTTCATGTGGAAGAGAAAAATTCAAAAATTGAATTCTGCAACATTAATGTATAAAATATGGATTAAGGAAATGAAATAATGGGAGGGGAAAAGGTATAAAATTGATAAAAAAATATTTCAGAAGTAATGGGAAAATGAAAAATGTAAATAAAATATTATAATACAACATTTATAAAACATTCGATAGAAGTAGTATTCGAACAGAAAAGAGGAAGGGAAGAATTCTCTTACCTTGAAGAGTTTCTTTCTAAAACATGATGATGGAAATTTGAGGAATTAAGAAAAACTTTGATGGAATATTTGGGAAGTAAAATGACTATTATATTTTTTATTATGAATTTTTAGTGGATAGGAATGGGGGATGAGTGGTTATTTATAGGAAAATAAGAGGACCTGTTTAATAATTTCCAAATATAGGTCTTGAAATTATAGGTTATGGAAAATGAAAAACCATTGGATTGATCATGGTTTTTACTCATAGGTTTAGAAATTTGATTCATATTTTATAGTATTTTAATATATTAGAAGCACAATCCATATTTTAATATTACTTGAGACATGAAAATGTGATCTTTCCACAAAATATCATTTTTAAAATCATAATTTCAATTTTAGACTTTGGAAAGTCATTTATAGGTTTTGAAATTCATTTAAATCCATAAAACAAAAATATATTAATAAAATAACATATTTTAGTTCTTGTATTATGTTTTATTAATAATTACATCATTATTTCATATATACAAAGTCATAAAACTTACTAAAAACAAAAAACTATATTTTCATTATTCATTGGAAAATAAATTATTTTAGAAATTTCTCAAAAATACACCCTAACATAATTTAGAAAATTTTATTTCAAATATAAAAATTATTTTATAAAATTATTTTTTCTAAATATGATAATTTTAATTATTAAATAAAATAAAATTATTTTTTTTGAAAAATAATATGTTTATGACATTATCAAAATTATGAAACATACAAATTTCTCATGACATTTTAAAATTATATAATCATTTATGTTAAAATATATAGTGTTTTATAAGGCTATTTTATAGAAATAAATATCATATCGAACTAGAAATTCACCTGTGTAAATTCATATGCCTCTTTACCATTTTTTCCCATTTGTTATTATATACCTTTTCCGTGTTGATAAAATATACATAGGTAAAAATGTCAATAATCATCCCATAGAACAAAGATAATTTTTTAACTAATATTAAAAAATATATTAAAAAATTAGATATACTAATTATAATATCTCATGGTTGAAAATTTATTTTTTCAACATGAACAATTGACATTAGTATTATATTTTTATATAAATATCTCATAATGATTAATTTTAATCTAGTATATATAAATTTACATATTGTAACAAAAATAAATGAAATGAATTATATTACAGTTAAAAAATATTTTATCATCATTATAAATAATTCCAAAATAATTCACAATAACAAATTAGTTGATAATGGATAACCAACTGAACTCCATTATTATCCATCATTCTCTATGAAACTCCCATTCCCATCAGGAGAAAATACTATATTATCAATAGTTCTTTATAAAGTCAGGGTTAAATTTACATAAAGTTTCTTCATGTTCAAAAGTTTATATAGAATTTATTTATGTAAATATGAAACTAAAAATTATTAAAAGAGAATTGGAATGATGAATATAATGTTTTGATAATGTAAAGATAGTCTAAAAATAAAAATAAATATTTTAGCATTAATTAGTCATGAAAAAAGAATTGTTATAGCACATAGAAAAGATCATATACATCATAATAAAAATACAATAATAATAAAAAGAAAGTTTATAATAATAGTGATCACTATAACTGATAAAAGTGAGTGATCACTATAAATTAATAATGAGATAAATACATACATACATACTACAAGGCCCCAGCCTTAAACATTACTTAACATTGAATTAAATGAATAATTCCCATTGAGGATCTTTTCAGGTTTAGATTTTTAGAGAATTAGATCTTAACTATTACATCTCAAAAGAATACAAAGTAGACACTTCTACTAAGTTTACATAAAATAAAAACTCTTAAAAAGAAACATGTCTAGTTCCATGTTTTATATAGCATGACTTTCCCTTGATCCCATCCTTAACTCTATTCCAAATTAAGTCCTATGAAAAACATTTCAAAAAAACTTGGGGTGAGCATAAAAAGCTCAGTAAGGGAAACACAAAGAATGAAAATTGTTAGTTTTTCAAAACAACAAGTAAACCATGTATACTTTATCAAAGTAACACTTTTCACCTTTATGAAGTAGTAAAAACTATTCACTGAATAAAAGATCAATACTTACCCTTTTGTAACCAAAATATTACCACAAAACCCATATAAAGAACACATAACATATAAAGGTAATTTGGGACATAAACATGCTTAAATGGAATAACCATACGGTCGACTTCCACACATATCACTTAATGGAATAGCCATACGACAAACTTCCATACCCAATGCATTGGAGGTTATAACGTTACCACCCGTCCTAATATTCACGACACCACCCGTCATATGGTTTATGATGTAACCACCCATAAAATGTCCAAGTACCGTTATAAAATCATAAGACATAAAAAAAATATAATGGAAAGAAAACATTTCCACACTTTGATCACAATATATCACTTAAATATATTGACATAACAAATCCATTATAAAAAACCCTTTTCAATACCAAAATACATAAAATAGTATATGGTATTTGTTTCATTTTAAAAAAAACATTACAGCTTGTTGAGGAAGCCAAAGACCAAATAATACTCGCGGTGACGGAAAGTTCGTTGTCACCGCGTACGTTAAAAGAAACATTATTTTTTGTCATTTTGTAAAAAGCTTCGTAGAAAAAGATTCATTTTTTATAAAAGTAAAAGTCAAAGGGGTTTATACACCGTATAAAATAAAGTTGTGTATAAAACAAAATATGCCTCAATGAAAGGAGATTGAGACGAAGTCCCTTACCTCGTGTCCGACTTGACCCGTTCCTTATTTAATCTCATGAATAATAAACTAAAGTTAATTTATACTTTCTTAAGAACCTTTTTTAAGTTTATTATTCCTTTTATATCACTTATTACCATGTTATAATCATTATGTAATCATTTAAGTTAATAATGTTCATTTTGTCGATATTTGGTACTTGAGTCAAAAATGGACTTCTTATAATTACATGTTGTTCACGTGGTAAAAGGTTCATTATATACAGAATGATATTCATGATTTGGGTATCATATATATCATATATATCCATCATGTACATGTATTTAAAATAGTACATAACATTTGGTGGTACGAAATGAAATGCACCGTTCATGGAGACGGTAAGCCGTACGTACGCATGAATGCTAATTTCATTTCTATTTCTTATTTTAAGGGAATTAAAACATAATGATACATAGGTATATTATAATTCCAGTATAATATCATATAAAATATCATTAACTCTATCCTTTATACATACCACATAGGGCATTAACGATTCACATCACTTTGAGGGTGCGGTAGTCCGCAATTCCTCAAATGAGATTATCGTATTTAACCACCATGGAAACCATAAAGGTTTGATATAATTGGGAATTACAGAAGCATAAAGAAATCATAAAAATAATATATATCATATATAAATATAGTTCCATCATAATGGCCACCATGAGAGGTGGTAAGATGTAATTGAACAATCATCGTTTCGTGAGGCGTTAGTTTTCCATCCACAGAAACATTATGTTCTTCATCCATTAGATGGAGGTGTGTGTAAGTGTAGTTCTAATCCTTATAATAACAAAATCCTAGTATATTGAGTATACTGGTGTTGTTACAAAAGAAAATAAATAAAAAGAGTTTATGGGCTAGAGAAGCAAAACAAAAGAAAACAATTTAAGAGAAACTCTTACCTTTAAATTAGGCAACTTCCTTTGGTTTAAACCAAAAGGACTTCTTAAGAGCATTCTGCCTAAAGTAAAACTTCTAGGAGGAGGAGAGGGATGTAGTTAGATTAATTGGGTAGAGTTTGGATGAGCCAAATGGCTTGAGATGTGTGAGGAATTGCATAGAAGTGGTCTCTTTTTATAAGGGAGAGGAGGGGCTCTTTAGGAAAGAGTGAAAATATTATTTTATAATATAATGATATTCAATTTATAATGGTCCAAAAATAATTATGGTCAAAGATAAGATGACTCATAACCGAAATAAAATAATCCAATCAGAATTGGACATGATTTGGATAATATTTTAATCATTATAATATTATTTAATTAAATCATCTATTAATGAGGTAAATACTGCATCATTATTGTGTCATAAATAATTTAATTTATTTGATGTCTAAAAATTATAAAAAATACGATGATGTATGAAATATTTTTATATTTCCAATGAATATTTATAGTCAAACAGATAATTTATATAACCCCTTCTAAAAATTAATTTACTAAAAGATATTTTCTTTTGTCATTTTTGTCTTTTCTTTAAGTTAATTATTCTAAATTGTCATTATCACACCCAAGTGGCTTAAAGGGGTCCCAAAATTGACCCAAAGATGCTAATGGTCATAAATGACTCAACCAATAATATTTGGACAAGTTTTAAAGTAATTTTTAATTATTATAATATTCTTTTAACCTTGAATTACCCTGTTTAACTTTAACCGCGGTAAATAAAAGTCAAAAGTTACTATTCTAAAAAATTATTTTCATCTTATTGAACCACATTTTACTTCTTGATAAAAATAATGTATGTCGGATTTTTTAAATTCAATTCACAGAAGTGGTCAAATTCTATTTAAATGAAAAAGTTAGTTTTTTTAACTACCACTAAGTGATGTCACTATTCATCAAAAAATTGAAGTTTTTCAGAAAAATAAAAAAAATTCAGCCTAAGATATATTTGATATTCCAAATTCAAAAATGATGTCTATTTTTCCAAATTAAAAACATAGAAGTGGCATTAATTAATTTATAAATTAATTCCCGTTGTTAAAACAAATAGCGTATTTTTAAGAAACAATAACTATCAAAAGATTGATACTTGTTTATGTCTAATTTCAAAGTGAAATTAAATCCAATGACCAACATTGGATTAAATAGTAAAAATATATTTTAATTAAACTTTAAAACCAATTAAAAATATAATCTAACCATATAAATAAATTAGATTAAAAAGCACTTTTGAATTAAAATACAATATTTTTCACTATTCATTAAAAAATGAACTTTATCAGAAAAATACCAGAAATATACCCAAAGTAAAATTTGATGTCCCCATTCTAAAGAAGGATTTTATTTGGTCAATTAGAATGTATTAAAGTAACCAAAACTATATTTAAAGAGGGTTCTCCATTAAAAGGCGATAAATCGGCATTTTAATGAAAATTATGCTTAAAATTAGATTCATTCACTTTTTAAGCCTCTAACCTTTATTTGATAAATGTAAATATATTTAACAAACATTTATAATCATATTGTAGTTAGTTTTTTTCATTCCCACCAATACAATGTCTAGGAGTTAAATACCGTTTAAAATAATAATATTATATTATTAGTGTGCAACGTAAGATTCCAAAGAAACCCGTTGTTGCGTATCGGGTACGCTATCGAACAAAACAACCCTTTTAAGCTAAAATTAATATTTAATTCACAAATATTAATTAATATAAAAATATCTTATTCTTCATTTACCAGGGATGTTACATCCTTCCTCCCTTTTGGAAATTGCATCCTCGCAATTTTATTCACTTATCAAAATAAGTGGGGGTAATTTATCCCTCATAGCATTTTCAGATTCCCATATTGCCTCTTAAACCATATGGTTTTCCACAAAACCTTTACCTGGTGAATTACCTTATTTCACAACACTTTCTCTCTTCGGTCAAGAATCTGGACTAGTTGTTCTTCATAAGAGAGATTCTCTTCCAACTGAACTACCTCTGGGCTCAGAACATGAGATGGATCTGGAATATACTTTCTCAATATTGAAACATGAAAAACATTGTGTACCTGAGATAAACTTGGAGGTAAAGCCACTCGGTATGCAACTGATCCAAATTTATCCAGAATTTCATATGGTCTAATGAACCTTGGACTCAGCTTTCCTTTCTTACCAAATCGCATCACAATTTTCCATGGTGAAACTTTGAGAAAAACATGATCACCTACCTCGAAAGATAAATCCTTCCTCCGGTTATCCGCATAACTCTTCTGTCTACTCTGAGCTGTTCTCATGTGTTTCTGAATCAACTGAACTTTTTCTGCCACCTCGTCTACCAATTCTGGTCCCATCAACTTTCTTTCACCCACTTCATCCCAAAAAGCTGGAGTTCGACACCGCTTCCCATATAATGCCTCAAATGGTTCCATCTGTATATTGGAATGAAAACTGTTATTATAAGAAAACTCAACCAAAGAAAGATGTTGGTCCAAACTTCCTTGATAATCCATTGAACAAGCACGTAGCTATCCTCCAAGGTCTGAATTGTTCGTTCTGACTGCCCATCTGATTGCGGATGAAAAGCTGTAATAAAATTTAATTCAGTACCCAATGACTTCTGAAGGCCTTTCCAAAAGTTAGAAGTAAACCTGGGATCACGATCAGATACAATAGAGAGGGGAACTCCATGCAACCTGACTATCTCTTTAAGATACAAATGGGAAATTTGATCTAGGGAAAAAGTATCTCGAATAGGAAAGAAATGAGAAGATTTAGTCAACCGATCAATAATAACCCAGATTTCATTATTATATCGAGGTGTCTTTGGAAATCTCACAACGAAGTCCACGGATATATTCTCCCATTTCCACTCTGGTACTAGTAAAGGCTGCAACATCCCTTTCGGTAACTTCTGCTCTGCTTTAACCTGCTGACAAGTCAAACACATTATAGTAAAATCAGCAATATCTCTTTTCATTCCATCCCACCAGTAATACTCCCGCAGATCTCTGTACATCTTAGTACTTCCAGGATGAACTGAAAACAGAGAACTATGAGCTTCACATAACAACTCTCTCTTCAACTGTGAATCACAAGGCACACACAATCTCTTCCCAAATCTCAAAACACAATCATTATCAATGTTGAATTCATGCAACTTACCCTTCTGAACCAGCTCTACATTTTTCCACAACTCACTATCTTGCTTCTGTGCTTGCTTGATTCTGTATGATAGAGAAGATTTCACTGATACCTGAAACAAAATAGAAGGACATCCTGCACCAACAACTTCTATTCCAAAGTTCATCAAATCCTTAACCAAAGGATCACGTTCCAAATGCAACATTGTTAATGAAGCATTACTTTTTCGACTCAAAGTATCAGCCACTTTATTTGCTTTTCCCGGATGGTAATGAATTATACAATCATAATCCTTGATTAGTTCTAGCAATCTCATATGTCTCATGTTCAATTATTTCTAAGTGAATATATACTTTAAAATTTTGTGATTGGTATATATTTCACACTTTACTCCATACAAATTATGCCTCCAAATTTTTAAAGCAAAAACAACATCATCTAATTCCAAATCATGTGTGGGGTAATTTACCTCATGAGTTTTCAACTGACGTGAAGCATAAGCAATTACCTGATCATTTTGAATTAGGACGCAACCAAGTCCTTTCAATGAAGAATCACTGTAGATAACAAACTCACCATTCCTGGAAGGAAGTGCCAAAACTAGAGCATTCACCAATCTTCTTTTCAACTCCTGAAAGTAATCATCACATTCTTTTGTCCAGATAAACTTAACACCCTTATGAGTTAGCTTAGTCGTTGTACTAGATAACCGTGAAAATTTTTCGATAAACCTTCAGTAGTAACCTGATAAACCAAGAAAACTACTAATCTCGATTACATTTGTGAGTCTTGGCCATTCTTCAACAAATTTTGTTTTAGCAGGATCAACAGTTATGCCATCTTTTGAAACAATGTGACCCAGGAAAGAAATTTGTTGTAACCAAAACTCACACTTGATAAATTTTCCATACAGTTTCTTTTCTTTTAATGTTTGCAGAATAACCCTTAAATGACTTTCATGCTCCTCTTTACTTTTAGAAAACACCAAAATATCATCAATAAACACAAGCAACATTTTTCACCTGAGTCAACTAATCCATCACTACAACAAACTGTTTAGTTCTGATTCTGACCATATCAGGATACTGATTTGGAAGGTCATTTCCCTCAGTATGCCTTCCCAAAAAATCTTCTCTGTTTCCTCTATGAAAAACCATTCTTAACACTGAAATACCTTAGGTGAAGCAACATGGTAATCTGTAAATGCTATATCATTTCAATCATACCATAAATTAACTTATAATTTAACAATTTTCTAACTCCTAAAGTTGTCTAAACCGACCTATGATACCAACTATAAGGCCCCATCATTAAACATTACTTGACATTGAATTAAATGAATAATTCCCATTGAGGATATTTTCAGGTTTATATTTTTAGAGAATTAGATCTTAACTATTACATCTCAAAAGAATACAAAGTAGACACTTCTACTAAGTTTCCATAAAATAAAAACTCTTAAAAAGAAACATGTCTAGTTCCATGTTTTATATAGCATGAATTTCCCTTAACCCCATCCTTGACACTATTCCACATTAAGTCCTGTGAAAAACATTTCAGAAAAACTTGGGGTGAGCATAAAAATCTCAGTAAGGGAAACATAAAGAATGAAAACTGTTAGTTTTTCAAAACAACAAGTAAACCATGTATACTTTATCAAAGTAACACTTTTCACCTTTATGAAGTAGTAAAAACTCTTCACTGAATAAAAAATCAATACTTACCCTTTTGTAACCAAAAGATTACCATAAAACCCATATAAAGAACACATAACATATAAAGGTAACTTGGGGCATAAACATACTAAATGGAATAACCATACGGTCGACTTCCACACATATCACTTAATGGAATAGCCATACGGCTGACTTCCATACCCAATGCATTGGAGGTTATAATGTAACCACCCATCCTGGTATTCACGACACCACCCGTTATATGGTTAATCATATAACAACCCATCAAATGTCCAAGTACCATTATAAAATCATAAGATATAAAACAAATATAATGGAAAGAAAACATTTCCACACTTTGATCATAATATATCACTTAAATATATTGACATAACAAATCCATTATAAAAAACCCTTTTCAATACCAAAATACATAAAACAGTATATGGTATTTATTTCATTTTAAAAAACATTATGGCTTGTTGAGGAAGCCAAAGACCAAATAATACTCGCGGCGGCGGAAAGGTCGTTGTCACCGCATACGTTAAAAGAAATATTCCTTTTTTTTCGTTTTGTAAAAAGCTTTGTAGAAAAAGATTCCTTTTGTAAAAAAGTAAAAGTCAAAGGGGTTTATACACCGTATAAAAGAAATTTGTGTATAAAACGAAATATGCCTCAATGAAAGGAGATTGAGACGAAGTACCTTACCTCGTGTCCGACTTGACTCGTTCCTTCTTTAATCTCCTAAATAATAAACTAAATTTAATTTCTACTTGATTAAGAACCTTTTTTAAGTTTATTATTCATTTTATATCACTTATTACCATGTTATAATCATTATGTAATCATTTAAGTTAATAACGTTCATTTTGTAGATATTTGGTACTTGAGTCAAAAATGGACTTCTTATAATTACATGTTGTTCATGTGGTAAAAGGTTCATTATATCCAGAATGATATTCATGATTCGGGTATCATATATATCATATATATCCATCATGTACATGTATTTATAATAGTACATAACATTTGGAGGTATGAAATGAAATGCACCGTTTATGGAGACGGTAAGCCGTACGTACGCATGAACGATACTTTCATTTCTATTTCTTATTTTAATGGAATTAAAACATAATGATACATAGGTATATTATAATTCCTGTATAATATCATATACAATATCATTAACTCTATCCTTTATACATCCCACATAGGGCATTAACGAGTCACATCATGTTGAGGGGGCGGTAGTTCGCACTTCCTCAAATGAGATTATCGTATTTACCCACCATGGAAACCATAAAGGTTTGATATAATTGGGAAGTACATAAGCATAAAGAAATAATAAACATAATATATATCATATATAAATACAGTTCCATCATAATGGCCACCATGAGAGGCGGTAAGATGTAATTGAACAATCATCGTTTCGTGAGGCGTAGTTTTCCATCCACAGAAACATTATGTTCTTCATCCATTAGATGGAGGTGTGTGTAAGTGTAGTTATAATCATTATAATAACAACATACTATTATATTGAGTATACTTGTGTTGTTACAAAAGAAAAGAAATAAAAAGAGTTTAGGGGTTGGAGAAGAAAAATAAAAGAAAACAATTTAAGAGAAACTGTTACCTTTAATTTAGGCAACTTCCTTTGGTTTAAACCAAAAGGACTTCTTAAGTGACTTCTGCCTAATGTAAGGCTTCTAGGAGGAGGAGAGGGATGTAGGGAGCGTAATTGGGCAAAGTTTGGATGATCCAAATGGCTTGAGAGGTGTTAGGAATTGCATATAAGTGGTCTCTTTTTATAAGGGAGAGGAGGGGCTCTTTAGGAAAGAGTGAAAATATTATTTTATAATATAATGATATTCGGTTTCTAATGATCCAAAAATCATTATGGTCGAAGATAAGATGAATCATAACCTAAATAAAATCATCCAATCAGAATTGGACATGTTTTAGATAATATTTTAATCATTATAATCTTATTTAATTAAATCATCTATTAATGAGGTAAATACTGCATCATTACTGTTTCATAAATAATTTAATTTATTTGATGTCTAAAAATTATAAAAAATACCACGATGTAGGAAATATTTTTTATATTTCCAATTAATATTTATAGTTGAACAGTTAATTTATATAACCCCTTCTAAAAATTAATTTACTAAAATATATTTTCTTTTGTCATTTTTATCTTTTCTTTAAGTTAATTATTCTAAACTGTCATTATCACACCCAAGTGGATTAAAGGGGTCCCAAAATTGACCCAAAGATGCTAATGGTCATAAATGACTCAACCAATAATATTTGGACAAATGTTAAGGTAATTTTGAATTATTATAATATTCTTTTAACCGTGAATTACCCTATTTACCTTTAACCGCGGTAAATAAAAGTCAAAAGGTACTATTCACCAAAAATTATTTTAATCTTATTGAACCAAATTTTACTTCTTGATAAAAAACATGTATGTCATATTTTTGAAATTCCATTCATAGAAGTGGTAAAATTCCATTTAAATGAAAAAGTCAGTTTTTTAACTACCACTAAGTGGTGTCACTATTCATCAAAAATTGATGTTTTTCAGAAAAATACCAAAAACTCAGCCTAAGCTATATTTGATATTCCGAATTCAAAAATGATTTCTATTTTTCCAAATTAAAAACATATAAGTGGCATTAATTAATTTAAAAATTAATTCTCGCTGTTAAGACAAATAGCGTGTTTTTAAGAAACAATAACTATCAAAAGATTGATACTTGTTTATGTCTAATTTCAAAGTGAAATTAAATCCAATGACCAACATTGGATTAAATAGTAAAAATATATTTTAATTCCAATTTAAATCGAATTAAAAATATAATCTAACCATATAAATAAATTTTATTAAAAAAGCACTTTTGAATTAAAATACAATATTTTTCACTATTCATTAAAAAATGAACTTTATCAGAAAAATACCAAAAATTTACCTAAAGTAAAATTTGATGTCCCCATTCTAAAGAAGGATTTTATTTGGTCAATTAGAATGTATTAAAGTAATCAAAACAATAATTAAAGAGGGTTCTCCATTAAAAGGTGATAAATCAGCATTTTAATGAAAATTATGCTGAAAATTAGATTCATTCACTTTTTAAGCCTCTAACATTTATTTGATAAATGTAAATATATTTAACAAACATGTATAATCATATTGTAGTTAGTTTTGTTCATTCCCACCAATACAACTGCAAGGAGTTAAATACCGTTTAAAATAATAATATTATATTATTAGTGTGCAACGTAAGATTCCAAAGAAACCCATTGTTGCGTATCGGGTATGCTATCAAACATAGCAACCATTTTAAGCTAAAATTAATATTTAATTCACAAATATTAATAAATATAAAAATCTCTTATTATTCATTTACTAGGGATGTTACACATACATACATACATACATACATACATACATAAATACATATATATATATATAGAAATATGAGAAGCTGAATGATACCTCATATTCTGATTGAATTGAATATTATAAAGAGGTTTTTACACAACCAATTCCAATATTTTATTTTTAAAAATAAATAGAGTGATATTTTTGAAAGATAAATGAGTTGTTACAAAAAACCTAAGAGTATGGGTGATCCTGATTGATTTTAAACTCCAAAGTGATTATTAGTAACATTTGATGTATTGGATGAAACAAAATCATATGATGAACCCACATTACTATTTATCAAATAAACTAAACATGGATAATAAAAAATAACAATATGTTATAGAAATGATTTTGTCAACATTATATAGAATAAAGAATATTTAGTTCATTACACGGGGGTAAATGTTTTCTAACATGATTCTTATTTAGTTTTCCAATATTTTATATGAGTGAATAGTGAATATTTAATTTTGGAAAGTTGAAACAACCTTACTACCTAAAAAATAATCATAACCAGTAAGAATAATATAAAAATGTAGAAAAATTATTTTATTTTAACATTAATAAAAATAATTACACTAACCATTCTACAACAAACTTTATAAATTAAATAAATTCAAAATATCTATATTTATATTAATACAAATCATTGTTTCCAAATTTAAAGTTAATAGTATTTGAGAATGTTAAGTTCAAGTAGTTTAGGAAATAGATAAACTTGTAATGTTAGTGAAAACTTTAACAAAAAATATAGCATGCATATAGAAAAGTGAAATAAAATAATATAAAATAAGAATATTAAAACCTGTAGAAAGGAATAATCTTCTATGTAACATTCTCTCCTTGAACATTTCTTTATTGTTATAAGGAATAAGTTCCATCTTTGTAATCACATGATATGATATTTAATACTAATAATATTTAGATTAAATAATTTATTATTAATCAATAATAATTATAAAATAGTAGATCTTATAGTTGAAATTAATTTTAGAGAGATAAAATAATAAAATATAGATATTATTACTAATATATTAAAATAAAATCAACATATATTGGTAAAAGTGTTTTAATTAAAAATAAATGTCATAGAAATATATAAACATTGAATCACCTCAGATGGAATCACATTATGTCTAAATAAAAATTAGTTTAAAAGAATAGTTTAGAAGGTAAAAAAATTCACATAATAAAATCACCTTGAAATTAAAATCTTTCACCCATGTAGAATAAAAATTAATTTTTTTTAAAATATATGAATTACATGCCATGATAGAAAATAAAATGTAAATGATGTGTCAAGAAATATTTATAAGGCATGCATATTTTGTTTAAATTGTTGATGTTTATAATAAAATGATTATAGTATGTTTTCACATTTCGTAGAAATTATTAAGTTTAAATGAGATTGTAACTAAACAAATACATGTCATTATAGGATAGAATTGATTTATTACCTGGAAATAAACCACAAAACTCCTATGAAAAATTGTTGAGTAGGATGAAAAGAAACATGAATTATAAAAAATACTATTAATGAGGAATGTAATTAGTTTAGAATAACTAAAATCAGTTTAAAAGAGTTGATACTTGTCATTTAAAGAAGAAATACATTAATAAAAAACAACAAAAAGATTGTAAATATGGAAAAATAAAAAAAATACATAAATTAGAATAGTAATAATTACATAAATACTCTTCTTCCTGATGAACAATTTATGAGTCAAGTAATTATATCATAATATTGACCATAAATTTATATAAATTAGTTTGGAGGGATTCCTGAGTCTCGATGGAAACATGAATAAAAAAATTTGTGTATTCATTCATAATATGAAACAATAAATTTATAACTAAATTTGTAAAATAAAAATATTAGTGGAAGTATGAATAACAAAATTAAAAAAGAATTTTTTTTAATAGAATGACTATTATTAAGATAAAAATGAAAATAAATCAAAACTAACCTTGAAGTGGTGGTATACTTTTCCCATTTTCATAGACTCTTTGAATAATTAATCTCCCATAAGAAAATATGTAATGGTCATTAATATATATCAAATAAAAAAATGAAATAGTTAAATAGTAGAAAACACCAATAAAAGTAAAATTTGATCTAATTCCCTTTTTTTAAAAGAATGAAATAAAATATAAGTGCTATGAGAAGTTACAATAAATTATTTGAAATGGATATTTAGTATTTCAAACTAACAATGATATTTTATCAATGGATAAATTAAAATAAACTATAAATGCGATGGAGTGTTTCATGATTCTCAATGGAAACCTGAATAACTAAATTTTTTCTGTGCATGTTTAATATGAAAAAATATACTTATAACTACATTTTTAAAATCAAAATATTAATGGAAACATGAATAATTAAATTAAAAAAATAAAAAAAATTAATTGAATCATGCTTATTAAATTGAAAATTAAAATAAATTAAAATTAACCTTCAAGTGTTGGTACACTTTACCCATCTTCATGGCCTATTTGAATAATGAATCTCCATTAAAAGAGTATGTGACACTAGTTAATATATAAAAAATAATAAATAAAAGATTCAAATAGGGGAAAATATTAATAAAAATTAGAATTTGAGGGTATTCCATTTTTTGAGAAGCAAGAATTAACATTTATGTTCTATGAGAATTTATAACAAATGATGTCAATCAGATCCTTAGTAATATACACTAAGATCAATAGTTTATCAATGGATAAAAATAAATTAGCCTCAAATTTCATAGAGGGAGGGAATTAAAAGCTTCAATTATAAAGGAATCATTTGAAATTCATGTAAAAAAGACGAGTTCAAGTGCATACTGTAAACAACATGCCAAAGTGTTGATACTCTCTAAAATTAGTAAATTGGTAGACACTAAATTAAAATAGTCCATTGAACTTCTATGTAACCTACTCATATATTGAAAAATAATATAATATAAGTAACATAATGATAATTATATACTACAATGAACATATTCAAAAAACATATATTTTGGAAGTATTGTCGAATGTTAATGAAATCTAAAAAAGGAAACAGTACAACTAATAAAAATTTTATTATTAATAATTGATGAGGAGTTAAATGTATTTATAAATGATGTCCAAATATTTATATATCTAATAGGTTACAATTAATTCAATTTAATAAAATGTGAACAACAAAACCAATTGCATCAATAAATGATGCCAATGATGTGAAATAGATCCTTAATAATGTAGTCTTATGGGTTTAATTTTAATATGATAATGAATTAGTCTATTATATTATTTTTACATAAATTTATTAAATACCATATAAAAATATGATCAATAAATAAATAATTGATAAGTAATAAAAGTCTAGAAATGAATAAAATAATTTTTTTACACTTAATATGTAGTCACTAGTAGTTAAGTAACCAAGATATGAAAGAAATGTGAGATTTTACTAATAATAAATAACTAAAAATAAAAATTATACAAATTATTGAATGTAAATAAACATATCAAAATTTGGAGGCTTGGAAATAAATTTAAATCTTAACTGGTTGTGATTAAATTGAAATATTTTAGAAGATTCAAGTTATTTTAGAATAGATAATTGAAACCCTTCAAAAATTCAAATTAAATCTTTGATAATTTTCACATAGATGAATAATATTTAAAATAAAAGGTATATATAAATTGCTAAGCTTTTCATGTCATTTTAAAGGGAAGAGAAGAAGAAAAAAACCCAATTACTGTGATATGAGGATTCATAGTTCTTGAATGGTTGAAAAGGGTGGGCTAGTGGAGGTTCTTGATGGAGGATGATATGTTACAGATAACACCAAAATACAACCAAAAGGTGGATCAATATGTGAAGATGGATATGATGGAGCTGATAAAGAGAAATGAGGAAGAAAAGGGAGGAGTAACCAAAGGATATATTTGTAGAGATGAAATCTAATTTACAGTGGTAAGAAAAACGATTCACTAAGGGAGGGATGATGGTGGAGACTCTAAAATTATGTTTAGGGATGAATAATTACATGAGGAGGTTGTCGCTGATGTGAAAACGAGAGAATGATGATTCACTATGGGAGAGGTGAAGTTGGAGAGTTATGAAGAATCATAGGATGAACCCTGAATAACAATTGGAAGGAGAAAAATTCACATGGAGTGACAAGTTGATAGAGGAGACATAAATCATAGTAACACTAGAGATAAGGGATAAATAGAGTGGAATATTAGGATGAGGGGAGATTATTGATGATTAAAATTTTGGAGGGAAAAATGAAATGAGGTATTAATACATGTAAAAAGAGAACATAAGTTTAATATATAAAATAGATATATGAGTTTATTATAAAATTGTATATATTTTATGGAAATAAAATTTTATTTGTATTTAATAATCAAATTACCAAATTCACCTTATTTTCATGAATATTTTATTAAACATAATAATACTATAAATGTGATAATCATTTCATTTATACAAACAAATTACACTTTTATGATACTAAGGTCTAGGAACATAACCCATTACTACACCAGCATACACCGTAAGGGTAAGGTGTGAAATTGGGGTAGTTTCATGGGGTGGTTTAGATAACATTGAATTAGTGGTGTTATCTAATTACCTTGACTTCTTCTATATTTCGATCGAGCCTCACATTTTGATTCTCTACTTGGGTTTGGTTAAGGGTGAATCATAGTGATGCTACCTCCCTCCCATGTTCTGACAAATGGGATTCAAAATGCATGACTCTACTAGTTGAGGGCATACTTTCTCCATTACATATCAATTATCATTTTTATTACCTTTTTAATCAATAAATATAATGGTAATATTATTACCAACTATCATAGTTCCCAATGTCCATATTGAACAATGATTATATTACCATTCCAATAGTTATATTACCTCCTATAAATACCTTTTCATTTATTCATACATTATTCACTAAAATTATTCTAAAGGCTCTATATCTTTTCCATTTCTAAAATTTTGATTGGTTTACTAATATTCATTGTCTTTTCTATAGTTTTGTTAAAGGGGGAGATGATCATAGTAGATTAGAAAGATAAAAATTTTCCCATTCAATTTTTCTTATTTTATATTTTTTTCTTATTGTAATGTTTAGAATATTAATGGGTTTATTTTCCAATTAATGTAACATTCTTCATTAGTTAAATAAAGAGTTTTTTTTTGTTTTTCTATTTGTTGTATGAGTATAATACAATATTATATAATACATAATTAATCAGGGAAAAAGTCACTAATAATGTTTGGGTCATTACATTTACCCCCTTAATAAATTTAATCCCCTAAATTTCAATTCATATTCTTGTTTTATAGTAGATAATGGTGCTTCTTTCTCATTATTTAGTTAGATTCCCTTATTTCTTATCCATATTTAGGGTTACAAAACAACACTTTGGCAAGGTGGGGTGTCTTTTTTGTATATAAATTTATATATATGACCTAAGATCTTCACCGGATTATCCTCATAAGAGAGATCATTATCTGGTGGTACCACATAAAAATTCAATACATGTGATGGATTAGGTATGTACTTACTCAAGAGTGATACATGGAACACATCATGATATTAATCCAGATTTGATGAAAGTTCTTGCTAGAATTACACTACTCCCATTCAATCAAGGATCTAAAAGGGGATAATGTACCAAGGGATAAGATTTCCTTTATTTCCAAACCTCATAAACCTCTTTCATGGTGATATTCAAATAAAGATTTTATCTCCAACATTGAAATCCATGTCCCTTTGATGATTATTAGAATATATCTTCTCATGAATCTAAGCAACTTTTATATGTATTTGGATGGATTGAAACTTTTCTATAATCTTTTTTACAAGATCGGGACCAAGTATCATTCATTCACCAACTTCATCCTAAAAAGTAGGATTTATAAATTGATTCCTATATATAGCTTCAAATGGATATATTTGAATACTCGAGTGAAATATTTTGTTGTATAAGAAATCAACTAATAGGAATATTTGATCCCATAAACCTTTAAAATCCATTGAGCAGGCTCTCAACTTGCCTTCAAGTGTTTGAATGGCCCTTTCATATTAAAAATCATTTTGGGGGTGATAGTACACACTAGAATTTAATTTAGTAACTAGATCATGTTGAAGTCTTCTCCATAATTTTTAAGTGAACATAGGATTAGTATTATAAATGATTGAATGTGGTAACCCATGCATTCTCACCACTTCTTTTCTGTATATATTGGAAAGTTGGTTAAGAGATAACTCTTATTGAATAGTAATGAAGTGGTTAGTCTTGGTGAGTCGATCCACCACAACACACATTGTATTGTTTCCATTGGATGTATTTAGGAGACCAATGAAAAAGTCCATGGTGACGTTACACCATTTCTATATGGGTATGGGCTCTAGTTACATCATCCCCTTGGACTTATATCTCTCTTATTTAACATTCTAAAACACCAATCACTTTGAGGTATACTGAAAAATCTCATTCTTCATGTTATCACACTAGAAGAACTATCAAATATCACAGTATATCTTTGTAATTTTAGGATGAATAGAGAAAGACTAGCTATGTGGGTTATCTAATTGCCAATTATTTATATCAGTTAATGAAGGCACACAAAGTCTAGTTCCAAACCAAATGATACCATCTTATTCAATATGGAATTCATGAAGATCCTCTCCTTTACTTATTTCACATTATTTTGAATCTCTAGATCATCCCTTTGTGCCTCCTTGATCCTCTATTAGATATATGGTTGGGTAATCATTTGAGAAAGGTAGGATATATACAATTCTGTTATGATTTCCAAATCCATCATTTGCATATCCAATAAGATAGGATATTTCTCAATCCCTATTATGGATAGATTAAAAGGTTCCTTTATACTAATAACATCAGTTAGTTTTTTCACCTTTCTAGGGTGGTAGAAAATAGAGAAATTGTAGTCCTTGATTAGCTCTAACCAACTTCAAATACACATATGGATCTCTTTATGTGTGAAAATATTCATCACATTTGTGTGGTATGTGTAGATATTAAATTTACTCCATAAAGATAGTGTCTAGAAATCCTTTGAGAAAAGATGACTATAGCTAAATCCATGTCATGATTAGGATCAATCTATTCATGAGTCTTCAACTATCATGATGAATAAGTAATCACATTTTCATTTTCATGAGTGAACATTCAATTACTTTTAAGGATGAATCACTATAAATAAAAATTCCTGCCCTATTAGAGGGTAAAGTTAGAATAGGTTCACTAACTGACCATTAATTTAGTTTATATAAACTCTCCTCACACTCCTTTATCTAATAAACTTAACTCCCTTTCGAGTGAACTTGGTTATTTTATTAGAGTGTTGTGGAATTGTTTTCCCAAAACCTATACTATATCCTCCTATACCAAAAAAAACTAGGAATATTAGTTACAGTAGTAGGAAATGGCCACTCCTATATAACCTTTTTCATGGTAATATCAATTGAGACTAATTAATTGGTTATGATGTGCTTCAAGAATACAACTTTTTGTTACTAAAAATAACATTTAATAAATTTACCAAATAGATTTTACTTCTTTAGAGTTTTTAATATGGATTTTATCTGATCCTCATTTTCCTCATGACTTTTAGAATATATTATAATATCATTAATAAATACCCCCAAAAATTTATCAAGGTAATATTAAAAGTCTCTATTCCAAAAATACATAAACATGGAAGTAGTATTAGTCAAGTTGAAGGGCATAACAATAAACTTGCAATTCCCATATCTTATTCATAAGGAAATATATGGGATATTTTTTTCTTCACCCTTAACAAATGATACCCCAAACATAGTTCAATCTTGGAATATAATCGAGCCCCATAAAGCTAGTCGAACAAATCAATAATTTTTGGAAGAGGATATTTGATCTTCACAATGATCACATTAAGTTCTCTACAATGAACACATAACTTAATTGATCCATCCTTCTTCTTTATAAAGAGAATAGGTGCCTCCCAATGAGACACACTTGGTCAAAGAAAATATTTCCCCAAAAGATCATAAATATTCTTCTTTAATTCTTCTATAGTTGATATAATCATTATACTTGGAGATCCATTCCATCTCTAGAATAGTTTTAATTCAACCATTGGATTGACTACTAGATTTTTGATGAGATTTTACTCTCCAAAATTGATAATAGAGTTTCTATATGACTTTTATTCTTTTATAATTCCTTAAATAGTTTTAGAATATAACCCTACTTCTAGTAGTTATAGGTTTTATTCTACATCACTTTTAAAATTGGGTGAAATAAAGGAATTCATATAATGAGATTCAAACAAATTACTTTATATCTATGAGAAAATAATGAGTATACCTTCCAACACATCATTTAGAGCCTCTACTTCAACCATTGTGATTGTGAAAGCATGAAATTGCTATATTATCCTATCCTTATGGTGGTTTCCCTCCGTTATAATATGATTTGGACATTGATTTTAAAATTTCCAAAGCTATCCACACTTGAAGCATTGAACTTCCACTTTTTCTTGCACCATATTTCCATTTTTGTTCATATTGATATATTAAGTCTTCACATCACTATAAAAATTTCAAGTTATATGTCCATCTCCACCACACTTTTATCACTTTAAACTATCTTGAATGTAGTTCAATGTTTATTTATTCCCACATTTATTGCACATGGGATGTTATAGTTTCCTTCTTTCACTTATGTTATCAAAATTATTCTTTTAGTTTTAACCCATTTCCCACTTCTTCTCTTTATCACAAAGTGACCACTAGGTCTCTCAAAACTCTATTTCGACCATAAAATAACTACAAACTATCTCCTAATATCTTTTATAGTCTCGATTTTCTATATTCATCCACATATGGTGTCTCAAAACACTAAATAACCTGTAAAACTTTACCATATGATCCACAACAAAGCTAGAGGTGCATCAAGAAATTCTTATTAAAATCATGTTATAGCTTCCCACTGATTCATTTTACTTCTTCTTTAACTCTGTGAATTCATTATCAATTTTTTGTTCTCATATAATGAGGAAAATATTTAATGAAAAATATTCTCCAAAAATATTTCCAATCAATAACATAAATATCCCCTTTTGGCTTCATGTCATTAATCAATGTCCACCACAGATCAAATTCTCTTTCAAAGAGGTATACTTCCAAGGTTACTTTCTCTATCTTTGAGTGATGGTTTGAAAAATATATACTTTCTATAGAGGAAATCCATTTTAAAAAAATTAATGGATCAAAATATCCACTTAAGGAAGGTGGTCGTTGACACATAAAGAGTCAACTATAAGATTTTCTCTTCATGGTTAATCTTTCCACTCAACATGATTATGGTTATTATTCATAACCCAAGATATTTTATTCATCATCCTCATTAATTATTCCATTCCATCATCCATCATGTTAATAAATACGTTAGTGAATCATCCATTACACTAATCATTTACATAGTTAATATTATTTCCAACAGTTTCTTTAATATATTAAAAAATTAGTGAGAAATATTGTACTTTTAGTAATATTGTGATTCTAATGGGAGTTTAAGTCCAAAAACATCATGACTAAATATGTTATTATTTTAATATCCTATAATAATAATAAATAAATAGTATATTTATCTTTAATAATGGTCTATAAAGATAATGTGATTAAACAAACATATCCCCTAGGTGTGTCAAACCAGGTGTGTAGTAAGGACCGTTGTCATGCACCAGGTGATTATAGATTCAAATCCTAATGATCACCTTTTGAGGTTGTTACCCCTTAGTATAAATGTAACATCCCAAGTAAGTGATTAATAATAGATATTTTTATCTATGTCTATTTATTAATTAGATAGTGTTTTAGAGGCTTAAAATGAGAATAAATCCAATCTTAAGCATGTAATACACTAATATTTTTAAAAGATTATTTTACTGCCTTTTGATGGCAAACCATTTTTAAATCACAATTTTGACAATTTTATAATCTCTATTTTTCAAAATAAACATATTCTTTATGATTTAGACATTTAAATTTACATTGGATAAATGTTTGGTATTTTTCTGACAATGTTCATTTTTTAATGAATAGTGAAAAATACTGCATTTTACATCAAAACTGCTTTTTCATCTAATTTAATAATATAGTTAGATTATCTTTTTAATTGGTCTTAAAGTGTAACATGAATATATTTTTACCATTTAATCCAATAGTGGTTGTTGGAATTAATTTCACTTTGAAATTGGACTTAAACTAGTGTCAATCTTTTGGTACTTATTGTTTCATAAAAACATGCTATTTGTTCTTACAATGGGAATTAATTATTAAATTAATTAATGTGACTTATATGTTTTGAATTTTTTGAAATAGACATCATTTTTGAATTCGTAATATCAAATATATCTTAGGGTGAAGTTTTGGTATTTTTATGAAAAACTTCAATTTTTGATGAATAGTGAAACCACTAAGTGGTACTTAAAAAACTGATTTTTTGTTTAAATGAAATTTTACCACCTCTGTTTTTTGAATTTTAAAAATACGAAATACATGGTTTTCATTAATAAGTAAAATTTGGTTCAATGAGATTAAAATAATTTTTTGGTGAATAGTAACTTTTAAGTTTTTAATCGCGATTAGAAGTAATTAGTGTAGTTTAAGGTAAAAATAATGTTTTGATAATATGGAATGACCTAGACACATGTCCTACCCTTATTGGATGTGTCATGGCCGACCAAGAAAATCCATGGGTCAACTTGGGGACCCCATGGAGCGACTTTGGTAGGAAAATGACATTAATAACTCTTTATTTAATGTCAAAATAAAAATGTCACAAACATGAGTTCTTTTACTAAAAAATTTTTCAAATGGGGTTATACAAGTCATATTTTTTACTATAAATAGTCATTGGAAATATAAAAAGATTTCCTACATCATGATATTTATTTTATAATTTTTAGACATTAAATATATTAAATTATTTATGACACAATGATGATGCAGCGATTACCACATTATTTAACGATTTAAATAAAATGAAAATATAATGTAAAATATAAGACCTACACATGTCAAAAACTTATTGGATGGGTTTATTTCGAACCCTTATCACCTTATCCTCGAAATTTATAATTTTGGGACCTTTTTTATCCGAAAATCATTTTATAACAAAGTATCTGTTCTTAACTTTCCAAGAGTGCCCCTCCTCTCCTCTTATAAAAGGCCCCCACATCTACCTCCTTACCCACACTTCCAAAGTCTTTGGATCAACCAACCCCTGCCCATTCTGTCTCTCTACATCCCTCTCTAACTCCTAGAAGCCTCACTTTGTGCATAAGGCCTCCCAAGGAAGCCTTTGAGCTCAAATAAAAAAGAGTTACCTGATTTACAGAAGATTAAAGAGCGATCGAGTCATGTAGGACCCGAGGTGTGGGACTTCGTCTCAATCTCATTTCATTGAGGAATATTATGTTTTATACACAAATTTCTTTTATACGGTGTATAAACCCCATTGACTTTTATGTTTACTCAAAAGGAATCTTTTCATACGAAGCGTTTACTAAACGAAAAAAGTGAATGTTTTGTTTTTGTCGTACGTATGCGGCGATAACGACTTCTCCACCGCCGTGACCATTATTTGAGCTTCGGCTTCCTCTATAAGACATAATTTTTTTTAAATGAAAAATAAATACCATGTTTTACTTTTCTTTTATTTTGGTATTGAGTGGTTTTCATAATTTTTTTATTATATCAATGTGTTGTATTGATATATTGTGATTGAAATGTGGAAAAGTTATGTATCCTTTATGCATGTTTTATGTGATATGATTATGTTATGGTTCTTGGGAATTATTATGAAGATGGGTGGTTCCGTGATAAACTAAGGGCGGGTGAGCCCGATATAGCTCTCCAATGCATTGGGTAACACGAAGGAGTTAAACGTTAGGGTTTCTCCGAAGAGATTTATGGAATATACTGTGATGGGTATTCCAAATGTAACCAAGAGGGTTAATCCCTACGTAAGAATGTTATGAATTCCTCAAGTTACCTTTATGTCTTATGATTTCTATGATTTATTCATGATTTGATGAGGTATGTTTAAGTGCTTATGTTTTATGAGTAAAGTATGATTTCATTGATTCTTATGTATACATGTACTCATGTTTCCTTTCCATATTTTCATAACCCTTACTGATCTTTTTATGCTCTTCCCAAGTTTTTGAAATGTTTTTCATAGGTCAAGGGAAGGGTACATGATATTATGATAGTGTCAATGAAGTGTCAAGAAAGAATCCACGTTTTATTTTAAATATGTTTCCATTGATGGGAAAAATGAATACTATCTTTTATGTAACCACATTGTTTAAATGTGGAATGTAATGAAAGTTTTATGATCTAATTATCTAAAACTATAAACCTGAAAAGATCCTCAATGTGTAATCTTGTAATAACTCAAGATTAAGTAAGGTTTAAGTCTGGGGCCTTATAGTTGGTATCAGAGGTCGGTTTAGATAACTTTAGGAGTTAGAATTCTATTAAATGATTATCCCAAAATATTTTTTGAAATAATATAGCATTTGAAGATTACCATGTTGCTTCATCTAAGACATGTTTGTTCAGAATGGTTTTCCATAGAGGAAACAGGGAAACAGTGCTAGGAAGGCATACAGAAGGAAATAACCTTCCGAATCAGCATCCTGAGATGGTCGGAATTGGAACTGAACAGTTTGTTGCAGTAATGGCACATTTGACTCAAGCGATAAATGGTGGTGGTATCCATGCACGAGATCATCCAGATCAACCACAGAGAAACATGTTAGTGGTGGAACATTTCATGAGGAAACATACCCCATCATTCAGAGGATCATCTGACCCTGTGCTAACTGAAGGGTGGATTAAAGCACTGGAGATGATTTTCGATGTCATGGGGTGTTCAGACAATCAAAAGGTTAGTCTTGATATTTACCGTTTGGAAGGTGAAGCAGATCAGTGGTGGTCGATGGTTAAAAATATCAGGGACACTGATGAGATTGATGCTCTTGACTGGGATGAATTCAAAGGTTTGTTTCTTGAGAAGTATTTTCCTATGGCTGTTCGACGTAGGATGGAAAAACAATTCTTGGAATTGAGGCAAGAGGAAGACTCAGTGGATGCCTATGAAGAAAGGTTCACTCGAATGGAAAGGTATGTTACAAATTTTATCCGATACCTTGATAGTAAAATCAATCATTTTTACTCAGGATTAAAGCCAAAATATCGAAGGGATTTAGCTTCTCGTGAGTTAAAAAGTTATGAAAAGCTTGTTCGATGTTTTGAGAAGGTGGAAATGGAATTTTAAGATGATCAAGTGTCCTATAACAACCAGCAGAATAAGAGACCGAGGTGGAAGGATAAAGGAAAGAATTCTTCAAAAAGGTCTGACGATAAGAAAACTAAGTTTCCAGTTTGTGATAAATGTGGGAAAAGGCATGCTGGGGAATGTCTTCTGAATTCTGGAAAGTGCTACCGATGTGGTAAGATGGGACATAAGGCTCGTGATTGCACTGAAAAAGATCTAGGTGATGGTAAGTCCAAATTTGATTTGTAGTTAGTGAACTGTTTTAAGTGCAATGAGATGGGTCACTATGCAAACGAGTGTCCAACAAAGAGCTCGAGTGATGGGAAGCAGTTAGACTACAAGCAGAAAGGGGTGGTGAAATCCTTTGCAACTACTTTAGCAGATGTCGGGCCATCAAATGAAGTTGTATCAGGTACTTTGTTTTTTTTTTCAGACTATGCCAGTGTGTTGTTTGATTCAGGGTCTACACATTCTTTCATCTCTGAAAACTTTTCTAGTAAAATGGGAATACCATCTCAAGAAATGACTCCTGAACTTGTGGTAAAAACACCTGGGGGAAATATTGAGGAAAACAGAATTTATAAGAATCTTCCTATCCTTATCTGTGAAAAGAACCTACTTGAGAACCTTATTGTTTTACCTCTAGTAGAGTTTGATGTTATCCTGGGTATGGATTGGCTATCTATTTACCATGCTAATATTTACTGTATTGGTAAAGAAGTTTCTTTTCAGAAAGACTTTCAGTTTGTGTACAAGAATGAACCCTTACTATTGATAACTTATCAAGAGGCCGAAAAACGTGTAAAAGATGGAAATGAATGTTACCTTGCACATATTGTCAAAAACAAGGGAACTGTTCAGATTAATGATGTGCCAGTGGTAAATGAGTATCCTGATGTTTTTCCTGATGAGTTTCCTGGAATAATACAAGATCGGGAAGTTGAGTTTACTGTAGACTTAGTTCCTGAGGCTATTCCAATTTCAAAACCCCTTTATTGAATGGCTCAAATTGAACTTTTAGAGTTGAAGGAGAAATTGAAAGATTTATTAGAGAAAGGTTTCATTCGACCTAGAAAATCACCATGGGGTGCTCCTGTTTTATTTATTAAAAAGAAAGACAGTTCTATGAGACTTTGCATTGATTATAGAGCCTTGAATAATATCACTGTTAAGAACAAGTATCCTTTGCCTCATATTGATGATTTGTTTGATCAGCTCCAGGGAGCTCAGTATTTTTCAAAGATTGACCTGAGATCGGGGTACCATCAGTTGAAGGTAAATGAAACAGATATTCCAAAGACTGCGTTTTGTACAAGATATGGCCATTATGAATTTGTAGTAATGCCTTTTGGGATAACCAATTCACCTGCTGTATTCATGGACCTTATGAATAGAATTTTCCATGAGTTCTTGGATAAGTTTGTGGTTGTTTTCATTGATGATATTTTGGTGTTTTCTAAAAGTAAAGAGGATCATGAAAGACATTTAAGGGTTATTTTTCAAACCTTAAAAGAAAAGAAATTGTATGGGAAATTCAGCAAGTGTGAGTTTTGGTTGCAACAAATTTCTTTCCTTGGTTATATTGTTTCTAAAGATGGGATAACTGTTGATCCTACAAAAACAAAGGTTGTGGAAGAATGGCCAAGACCCACAAATGTAACTGAGATTCGTTGCTTCCTTGGTTTGGAAGGCTATTACCAAAGGTTTGTTAGAAATTTTTCATGGTTATCTAGTCCAATGACTAAGCTAACTCAGAAGGGTGTTAAGTTTATCTGGAGAAAAGAATGTGATGATTGTTTTCACAAACTAAAAAGAAGATTGGTGAATGCTCCAATTTTGGCCCTACCTTCCAGGAATAGAGAGTTTGTTATCTACAGTGATGCTTCATTGAAAGGACTTGGTTGCGTCTTTATGCAGAATGATCAGGTAATTGCTTATTCTTTACTACAGTTGAAAACTCATGAGGTAAATTACCCTACACATGATTTGGAATTAGCTGCTGTAGTTTTACCTTTAAAAATTTGGAGGCATCATTTGTATGGAGTAAAGTGTGAAATATATACCGATCACAAAAGTTTAAAGTATATATTCACTCAGAAATAATTGAACATGAGACAGAGAAGATGGCTAGAATTAATCAAGGATTATGATTGTAAAATTCATTACCATCCAGGGAAAGAAAATAAAGTAGATGATGCTTTGAGTCGAAAAAGTAATGCTTCATTAACCATGCTACGTTTAGAACGAGATCCTTTGGTTTTTGATTTGATGAACTATGGAATGGAAGTTGTTTGTGTAGGAAGTCCTTCCATTTTGTTTCAGGTATCAATGAAATCATCTCTATCAGACAGAATCAAGCAAGCACAAAAGCAAGACAGTGAGTTGCAGAAAAAGGTAGAGCTAGTTCAGAAGTGTAAGTTTCTTGAATTAAACATTGATAATGATTTTGTTTTGAGATTTGGGAAGAGATTGTGTGTGCCTTGTGATTCACAGTTGAAGAGAGAGTTGTTATGTGAAGCTCATAGTTCTCCATTTTCAGTTCATCCAGGCGGTACTAAGATGTATATAGATCTTCGGGAGTATTACTGGTGGGATGGAATGAAAAGGGATATTACTGATTTTACTATGAAGTGTTTGACTTGTCAACAAGTTAAAGCAGAGCGGCAGTTACCGAAAGGGATACTTCAGCCTTTACCAGTGCCAGAGTGGAAATGGTAAAATATATCCCTGGACTTTGTTGTGGGATTACCAAAGACATCTTGAGGTAATACTGCAATCTGAGTTATTGTTGATCGCTTGACTAAATATTCTCATTTCCTTTCCATATGAGATAATTTTTCCCTATATCAACTTTTCCATTTGTATCTTAAAGAGATAGTCAGGTTACATGGAGTTCCTCTCTCCATTGTATCTGACAGTGATCCCAGGTTCACTTCTAACTTTTGGAAAGGCCTTCAGAAGTCGTTGGGTACTGAATTAAATTTTAGTACATCTTTTCATCCTCAATCAGATTGGCAGTCAGAACGAACAATTAAGACTTTGGAGGATATGCTACGTGCTTGTTCGATGGATTATCAGGGAAGTTGGGACCAACATCTTTCTTTGGTTTAGTTTTCTTATAATATTAGTTTTCATTCCAGTATATAGATGACACCATTTGAGGGGTTATATGGGAAGCGGTTTTGAACTCCAGCTTTTTGCGATGAAGTGGGTGAAAGGAAGTTGATGGAACCAAAATTGGTAGAAGAGTTGGAAAAAAAAGTTCAGTTGATACAGAAACACATGAGAACAGCTCAGAGTAGGCAGAAGAGTTATGCAGACAACAAGAGGAAGGATCTCTCTTTTGAGGTAGGTGATCATGTTTTTCTCAAAGTCTCACCATGGAAGTGTGATACGATTTGGTAAGAATGGAAAGATGAGTCCAAGGTTAATTAGACCATATGAAATTTTAGAGAGAGTTGGATCAGTTTCTTACATAGTGGATTTACCTCCAAGTTTATCTCAGGTACACAATGTTTTTCATGTTTCAATGTTAAGGAAGTACATGCCAGATCCATCTCATGTTTTGAGTCTAGTGGTAGTTCAGCTGGAAGAGAACCTATCTTATGAGGAACAATCGGTCCAGATTCTTGACCACAGAGAGCAAGTGTTACAGAATAAGGTGATTAATCAGGTGAAGGTTTTTTTGGAAAAACCACATGATTGAAGAGGCAATATGGGAATCTGAAAATGCATTGCGGGCTAAATACCCCCACTTATTCGATAAGTAAATAAATTGTGGGGACGCGATTTTATAAATGGGGGAAGGATGTAACATCCCAAGTAAGTGATGAAAATAGATATTTTTATCTATGTCTATTTATGAATTAGATAGTGTTTTAGAGGCTTAAAATGAGAATAAATCCAATCTTAAGAATGAACTACACTAATATTTTTAAAAGATTGTTTTACTGCCTTTTGATGGCCAACCATTTTTAAATCAAACTTTTGACAATTTTATAATCTCTATTTGTAAAAATAAACATATACTTTATGATTGAGAGATTGAAATTTACATTGGATAAATTTTTGGTATTTTTCTGACAATGTCATTTTTTAATGAATAGTGAAAAATACTGCATTTTACATCAAAACTGCTTTTTCATCTAATTTAATTATATGGTTAGATTATCTTTTTAATTTGTCTTAATGTGTAACTTGAATATATTTTTATCATTTAATCCAATAGTGTTTGTTGGAATAAATTTCACTTTGAAATTGGACTTAAACTAGTGTCAATCTTTTGGTACTTATTGTTTCATAAAAACATGCTATTTGTTCTGACAGTGGGAATTAATTAATAAATTAATTAATGTAACTTATATGTTTTTAATTTTCTGAAATAAAAATCATTTTTGAATTCGGAATATCAAATATAGATTAGGGTAAAGTTGTGGTATTTTTCTAAAAAACTTCAATTTTTGATGAATAGTGAAACCACTAAGTGGTACTTAAAAAACTGATTTTTCGTTTAAATGAAATTTTACCACCTTTGTGTTTTGAATTTCAAAAATCCGACATACATGGTTGTCATTAAGAAGTAAAATGTGGTTCAATGGGATTAAAATAATTTTTTTGGTGAATAGGAACTTTTAAGTTTTTAATCGCGATTAGAGGTAATTAGTGTAGTTTAAGGTAAAAATAATGTTTAATAATATGGAATGACCTAGAAACATGTCCTACCCTTATTGGATGTGTCATGGCCGACCAAAAAAATCCATGGGTCAACTTGGGGACCCCATGGAGCCACTTTGGTAGGAAAATGACATAAATAACTCTTTATTTAATGTTAAAATAAAAATGTCACAAACATGAGTTATTTTACTAAAACAATTTTTAAATGGGGTTATACAAGTAAGATTTTTGACAATAAATATTCATTGGAAAGATGAAAAGATTTACTAAATCATGATATTTTTTTTATAATTTTTAGACATTAAATAAATTAAATTATTTATGACACCATGATGATGTAGTGATTACCTCATTATTTAACGATTTAAATAAAATGAAAAGATAATGTAAAATCTAAGACCTAAACTTGTCAAAAACCTATTGGATGGGTAGATTTCGAAACCTTATCACCTTATCCTCGAAATTTATAATTTTGGGACCTTTTTTATCCGAAAATCATTTTATAACAAAGTATCTTTTCTTAACTTTCCAAGAGTGCCCCTTCTCTCCACTTATAAAAGGCCCCCACCTCTACCTCTTTACCCACACTTCCAAAGCCTTTGGCTCGGCCAACCCATGCCCATTTTGTCTCTCCACATCCCTCTCTAACTCCTAGAAGCATCACTTTGGGCAGAAGGCTTCCCAAGGAAGCCTTTGAGCTCAAATCAAAAAGAGTTACCCGATTTAAAGGAGATTAAAGAGCGATCGAGTCAAGTCAGACCCGATGTATGATACTTCATATCAATCTCCTTTAATTGAGGAATATTATGTTTTATAAACAAATTTATTTTATATGTTGTATAAACCCCTTTGAATTTTACTTTTAATCAAAATGAATCTTTTCATACGAATCGTTTATTAAACGAAAAAGGGAATGTTTTGTTTTTGTCGTACGTATGCGGTGACAACAACTTCTCCGCCGTAGTGACCATTATTTGAGATTTGGATTCCTATACAGGACAAACTTTTTTTTAAATGAAAAATAAATACCATGTTTTACTTTTCATTTATTTTGGTATTGAAAATGGTTTTCATAATGTTTTTATTATATCAATGTTTTGTATTGATATCTTGTGATTGGAATGTGGAAATGTTATGTTTCCTTTATGCATGTTTTATGTGATACGGTTATGTTATGGTTCTTGGGAATTATTATAAATATGGGTGGTTCTGTGATAAACTAAGGGTAGGTGAGCCCGATATAGCTTTATAATGCATTGGGTAACGCGAAAGAGTTGAACGTTAAGGTTTCTCCGAAGAGATTTAGGGAATATACTATGATGGGTATTCCAAACGTAACCAAGAGGGTTACTCCCTAGGTAAGAATGTTCTGAATGACTCAAGTTACCTTTATGTCTTATGATTTATATGATTTATTCATGATTTGATGAGGTATGTTTATGTTCTCATGTTTTATGAGTAAAGTATGATTTCATTGATTCTTATGTATACATGTACTCATGTTTCCTTTCCATATTTTTATAACCCTTACGGAGCTTTTTATGCTCATCCCAAGTTTTTTAAATGTTTTTCATAGGTCAAGGGAAGGGTACATGATATGATGATAGTTTCAAGGAAGTGTCAAGAAAGAATCCATGTTTTATTTTAAATATGTTTCTGTTGATGGGAAAAATGAATACTATCTTTTATGTAACCACTTTGTTTAAATGTGGAATGTAATGCAAGTTTTATAATCTAATTCTCTAAAACTCTAAACCTGAAAAGATCCTCAATGTGTAATCTTGTAATAACTCAAGATTATGTAAGTTTTAAGGCCGGGGCCTTATAATAATTATTTCATAACTAATCCACTTATATTATCTATATAAGGATATTATTTTTTGAAATAACGTTTTTAATAGTTCACCAAATTTACCATAATATTTCCCATATTTAGATTTATCCATAGGTTTCTTATTAAAGTTTTACAATCCTAATTTAAACAAATAACTATATCATACTCTGATACCAACTATGGAATCCTACCTTTTTAACACATAAAACTATCATAACAAGGCACAACACTTAATAACACAAAAGATATTTTAAGGTTAAGTTTATTATAAATTAGGAACACAATACATGAATTAAATAAATAATATTCTAATACACTTGAAAAGATTATTTATTGGTTTATCCTAAGTTACTTTCATTTCTTCCTATATACTGGGGACATACATCAGGGGGGGATAAAGCCGATTAAGGGAATAAAAAAAGAGATATTTTTCGTGTGACTACAAGGAATATCAATAAAATATGATTATAAGAAAATGAGGGATATAATAATAGGAATATCAAGAATAAAAAAAATTAAATATGGCTATAACATAAAAAATATACATTCACAAGCATATCACTAAGGTTTTATAAATCATAATTACCAAGGTTATTCACCAAGGTAATGTAAAATATGTCATATCTAGAGAATAATTATCTACCCAAAGAATTAGATCACTATCAAGCAAAAACCTTCATATGAATTAATTCATGTGAGACACATTGATCATAATAAATCATTTCATCAATAACCCTTGGAGAATAAAAAATGAGTTTAATATAAAATCATTGCTTATATAAGTGCTTAAAGACTTGAAAATTGAATCCTTTGTAACCCAAAAAAATGTAATGCGAATTTCTTAAATGTAAATATCCAAATCAATAAATTATATTTACATTTAGATGAATAATCATGGATAATAAAATGGTTTGGGAATTTACAATATTATAAATTTTTATGTGAAAGAGAGAAGTTCTAGAAATAAATTCGGCAACATGACGACATAAAATGTGGATTAAAGAAATTGTATAATAAGATGGGATGAATGCACCCCATTGATAAAAAACTATTTTGAAAGTAAAAGGATAATGAAAAAAGGCAATAAATTGTTGTAATCTAGAATTTATAAAACATTCTACAAAAGTGGTACTTGAATATAAAAGGGGAAGTAAAGAATTCCCTTACCTTGAAGGGATACTTCCTAAAACTCGAGGATGAAAATTTGAGGACTTAAGGACACATTTGAGAGACTATATAAAAATTAAAATGAAAATAAATCATGGATTACATATTTATATTTGATAGGAATGGTGGATTAGTGTGTATTTATATTATAAGAGGAGGGATTATTTAATAATTTCCAAATTTAGGTCTTGGAATTCTATATTGTGGAAAATGAGAAACTATTGTATTGACCATGGTTTTTACTCATGGTTTTAGAAATTTGAGTCATGTTTTTTAGTATTTAATATATTAGAACCGAATCCCATATTTTAATATTTATTTGGACATAGAAAATTTATTTTCCCACAAAATATAGTTTTTTAAAATAATAATTTTTATTTTAGAGCTTGTAAAGTAATTTTTAGGTTTGGAAATTCATTTAGATCCATTAAAACACAAAATACTAATAAAATAACTTATTTTAGGTCAATTATTATGTTTAATTAATTATTACACCATTATTACATATATGTGAAGTCATAAAACATACAGAAAACACCAAACTATATTTTTAATATTCAATAAAATATAAACTATTTTAGAAAATTCTTAAAAATTCACCCTATCATAATTTTGATGTTATCATTTCCAATATTTTTTTTATTTTATCAAAATAGTTTTATAAATATGATAATTTTAAATTTTTAATAAAAAAATCCTTATTTATGGAAAAATAGCAGTTTTTACGGGATAATAAAATTTCTAACACATATAAAAATTTCTCAGGCTATTGAAATTTATATTATAATTATATTTAAATAGATACTATTTTAAAATTATATTAAAATAATTTTAAATAATTATAAAAAATTTATATGTGATCCTATGATCATGATGAAAAACTATTGAAAGTGTACCGCATGCAGCCTCACCACTTCCTTTACATATATCTCAGAAATTTGTTTAAGAGAGAAATTATAACGACCCGGCCATTCCTTACATTACTATTACATCATTTTAAAGATAAAAAATACAATAGTATTACACATGGAGGATCCATAGGTTTAGTGTCCTGGGAAAACTAGGACCATACATAACAAATACAACATCAACCATAAACATTTATTTAATTTCCTCTTCACTAGCTTCTTAGTGGCACTTGACCTCTCCTTAGTACATGTAGCCACCTAAGGATATACATAAAAAGGGGTGAGCTAAAAGCCCAGTAAGAGGATATACAAGAACAATATAGCATGAGGTGAGCATAATCATGACGTAGGCAAAAGATCATGAACATGAGAGGAGCATAAATAAAAGACTTGAAATGTGGCAATGCATAAAAATGAAACATCATGTATTAGTGGTTAACTACCACACATACTTGTGAAAAAAGCTAGCATCATGTTCACACATCATTTTACATTTACTCATGAGATTAATCACTTTACCCAATGCATTAGAGCGCTGTATAATTTCGGGCGCACCCGTCACATTTAAACATTCATATTGCGCTATATAATTCCGGGCGCACCCGTCACATCATAACATTATCATTATCATGCTTTCCACAAAGAAAAAATATCAAAGATGTACATAAATAACCCATGTAATGTAATGGGTTTCATCTCATAATAACTTATTCATAATCTTAGGGTTCCCAAAATAAAGAGGGAACAACATACTTGATACAAAAACCATCAACCTTGAATGAGAGGTAAAAGGTGAGATCTTGAAAGAAGAGTTCTTTTGGAAAACATTTTGATGGACATAAAAACTAGTGACAAACATTTATATCCCAGAAAAGTAAAGGAAATGATGAACAAATGATATTTGAGGAGTAACCATATCAAAAATGGAGTGAAAGAGGGAGAACCCGAAGGAAGAAAATTGGGTTCGATATTTCCCCTTTCCTTGTACTCGAATGCCTCCTTCTCTTTAATGTCCTGTATAATGACATTATATTCATTAATTAGAAATTACAGAACCTTTTATAAATTAATAGGGTTAATTCTGGTTTCATTATTTCATATTATGTTACTTTTGATGACTTATAGAGTTTAAAAACATTGATCAGGGATGTTCGTTTTCATGGTTTTCTTTAGCGGTCCACTTGTATTCTTAATTTCATGTTTGGGTAGATCATGGGTAAACATCCAGAACTGATATTACATTTTTTTAATGATATTATATAATCTTGAATGATTTTATAATGAGTTATATTATATCCATGTGGATGAATCATTAGATAATAATTAAATGAAGATTATTTTGGTTAATTTGAGCGGTTTTTGGATCACAACAAACTTGTTTTAACTTTTCACTTAGTAATATTGCCATAGGTTATTTCAAGAAAATAAAATAGAACATAATACATATAAAATATTCTGGTTCAACCATAAAAATGGTTTCATGACCAGATTGAAGGTAGAAATGGAAGAAGAGAGCATGTTGTTTTTGAAGGTGATAAATTATCACCACATGAACACTGTTCTCTTTAATAAAATAAAAGGAAGAGGGAAAGGGTGTGGGGTGATATAATATACCATTAGAATCATAAGATTACAGTATATGTATAATACTGGAGTTACAAAACAGTTTGGATGAAGATAGGTAGGGAGAGATCAAGAAATGAACTTGAACTTGAAAGGAAATTAAAGGAGAAGAGGGAGAGAAATCACCTTTTGGATCCTCCTCTTGAGAACCTACTTAAGGGCCTAATCTTGGTCTTTTGATGAGACCAGAAGCTCTTGGACGTGGGGAAGGGGCTAGGGGAGATGATTGGGAAGATCTTAGACAATTCTTGAATCTTGAGAGGTGTGGTTTGTCAAGAGAAGGGGGAGGGCTTATTTATACACGAGGAGGGAGGTGTTTTTGGCATAAAATATTAAATAAAATAATATATCAAGAGTTAGACTTGTAATAGTAGTTTTTTGACATCCTAAATCATATATCAATATAATATAATTAGTTTTAGGCTTTTAATCTTCTTTATAATTCGTATTCATTAATTTATTAAAAGGAAAGTGAAAGAAAGAGAAAAAGACACTTTAAGAAATCACCTTTTGACTTTAGGCTTTGGAAAGTTCTTTTTAGGTTTGAGAATTGGATCTAATGTATATAAAGGAACAATTTATGAAATCTAATATTTTTTGGCCGAAACTAAAGTTCTAGATTGTTTATGTCATCATTACATCATTAATGATACAATTTAGTATATACCGATTATGCGAAAAACTGTATTTTTTACTATTCACCTAAAAATTGAAGTATTTCAGAATAAACCCAAAAATTTACCCCTACCATTTTTTGACGTGTAGAATTAAAAAATGATTTCCATTTTTTAAAAATAATTTTTTAAATATTATTAATTTAATAATTAATAAAAATCACAATTTACTTAAAAAACAGTTTTTAAGATTAAAACTGAATTTATAGTTCTTTCAAAAATTACGTAGGGTCTTATAAAATTATCTAAAAACTATTAGACATTGATTCAATAAATTACAGGAAAATAAAAATATTGTTTTAAATTAATTAATTATTTATAATTAACTATTTATGACTTATAACATACCAAACACGTTTACTAAGGTCAAATTGTCACTTTCTAAGATGTCTAAATTTTATTTTATTATTCATAGGTAATGTTACTCTTATTTACTATTAATAAGGGTCATATTACTATAAGGGTAGGATACTATTCATAAGGGTAGGTTACTATTCACCAAAACTTCTTTTAGTTTCATTAGACTCCAAAAACTATCTTGAACACAACTGTGTATGTCAGATTTTTAAAATTCCAAACATAGGGGTGACAAAATTATGTTTAAAGGTCACTTATCACTAAGTAGTTAATTATTTTGTGTTTTTATGACATAGATATAAGAAGGGAATTTTCTATTGAAATACTTTGGGTCGTTACAGAAATATTCATGAATTGCGATGAATTGGGAAGTCTTAGTGGGTTGATTCAACACAAACTGTATCAAATTATTTAATTTGGATGTCTTTAGAAGACCAATGCAAATTTCCATTGTGGTGTTCTTCCATTTTTATGTGGGTATGGGTAGTGGTTGCATCATCCTATTGAGTTATGTTTCTCTAATTGTACTTTCTAAAATACCAATCATTTTGCAGTATACTCAGCAATACCTTTCTTCATGTTGTACCACTAGAAGAACTCTTAAATATAACAATACATTTTGGTACTTCTAGGATGGATGGAGAAAGAAGATTTATGTTAATCATCAAATATCTCTTTCTTTATCTCAGGTAATGAAGGCACAAAACGTCTAGTTCCAAACTGGATGAAACAGTCTTCATCAATGTAAAATTCCCGAAGCTTCCCCTTATTTACTGCTTTCACCTTCTTTTGAAGCTCCATATTATTTCTTTCTACCTCCGTGATCCTATATTGGATTGATGGATGAAAAATCATTTGGGTAAGGTAGGTGGTATTCACCAGTGTTATGATTTCTAAATCCATTATTTTCAAAACCCCGAACATAGAGACTTTCTCAATCCACATCATGGATAGAGCGGTATCTTCCTTTTTGATATGAGTATCATATAACTTATTTTCCTTTCCAAGATGGTTGAGAATTGAGTAATCATAGTCCTTTATTTTCTATAACTATATTTACCGACCCATGTTGATCTCTCTCTATGTGAATATATACTTCTATATTTGTTGGTATAAGTATATATTACATTATTACCTATAAAGATAGTGTCTCCATATATTTAGAGTAAATATAACTACATTTAATGGTAGTTAATGATTGAGATAGTTCTTTTCATGGGGATTTAAATATCGTGATACATAAGCAACCACTTTTTAATTTTTTATGAGTACACATCCAAGTACTTTTAAGGATGTATTACTATAATTGATAAATACTTCCATATTAGAGGGTAAATATAGAATATCTCACTAACCAACCTCTTCTTCAGTTCACAAAAATATTCCTAACACTCCTTTATCCAGATGAAAATATCTCCCTTTAGAGTTAACTAGGTTAGTGGATTAGAAATCCATGAATTGTTTTTCAAAAAACATATATAGTATCCTAATAGTCCAAATAAATAATGAATATCAGTTATAATAGTAGGACATGTCCTCTCTTCCATCGCCTTTGTCTTGGAAAGATCAACTAACATTAATTCACTAGTCATGATGTTCCCTAGTAATGCACCCTGTTGTAACCATAAATCACATTAACAAAATATTCCAAATATATTATACTTCCTAATAGTTTTTAATATGACCATTAAATGATCCTCATGATCCTCACAAAATATATCAAAATATTTTCAATAAAAACTACTAAAAATTTATCAAGTTAATATTTAATAACTCTATTCATCAAATCCAAAAAAATGATAGGATAAGTAGTCAAGAAAAAGAGAATAAAAAAAATATCGTTATGAATTTATCTTATTCAGAAGGCAGTGCTTGGGATATCTTATTTCCTCACCCTTAACCGATGATACCCCAATCATATCTCAATAATGGAAATGAATTAATCCCCATGAAGATGGTCAAAAAAATCATCAAACCTTTTAGGATGATATTTTTTCTTTACTTTGATCCCATTATGTTATATATAATCAATGCATATCTATATTGATCCATCCATATACTTTACAAATAGAATATTTACTCCCTAAGGAGACACACTTGGTTGAATAAAACCTTTCCCCTAAAGATCTTGAATTATATTTTTTAATTTCCATGACTCCACATATTACATTCATTATGGGGTATTTGATATTGACTCGGATCTACACATGAGTTCAATGAAGACTTATACCTCTCTTTATAGGGGAGTCCTGGGTAACTCGTCAAGAAATACATCAATGTATTCCAGAATAATTGGAATATTTTATATCATTAAAAAAATTTCTTCTTTTTCTTCACCAATTATTTCTATAAAGATGGATAATGAAGGTTCTTCTATAAAGAGTTTAGGACGAAGTATCTCTACATTGAAAATAACTCTAGGTTTTCCATTCAAGAACACTAATATTTCCTTGATTCTAAATTTTATCATAGCATTATACTTTTACATCTAGTCCATCCCTTTTATTGTTTAAAATTCCACCGTAGGAATGACTAATGGTTTGCAATGATATTTTACTCACCAAATTTGATACTAGAGTGTATATACAATTTTTATGCTTGGATAATTCCTCCAATAGGTTTTACTTATAAATATACATCTAGCAGTTCTTGGTTTGATTCTAAATTCTTACAAAAATGGATGAAATAAAGGAATATATAGAAAACAAATCAAACAATATACTTTACATCTTTGAGAGAACACTAAGTGTAACTTCCACCACATCATTTGGAGCCTCTACTTCATCCATTGTGATTTGGAAATCATGAAATTTCCCCCTTGTATTATGCTGATGTTGATAGTAGTTTTACTCTATTATCTTCTAATTTTTATGTTGATTTGAAAGTGACCAATCTATCCACACTTGAATCATTAATGATTAAACTAGGCTTGTACCATCTTACATTTTTCGTTTCATTGAGATTTTGAGGACTCAACTCACTCTAAAATTTCTTAGCAATATGGGAATCTATTATATACTTATAACACTTTCCACTCCCAAGAAATAAGTTCCTAGAATGTTACATCCCAACTTTTCTATATGTGGGGAGTTTTAGTTTCTTTCCACCTCTTCCATGATTGAAATTATTCTCTGAGTTGGGATCCATTTATCTCTTCTTTTTATTCATCCTATATGGCCATTTCATCTCATCAAACTACATTTGAACATTCAAAACACTCAAAACTATCTCCTTATTAGTTTCTTAGTCTCAATTTTCTATATTCTTCTGCATATGGGGGGCTCATCTCATCAAATAACTAATCATCATTTCCCTTAGGATCCATAATAAAGATAGAGGTGTATCGAGAAAGTCTTTTAGAGTTCATTTCATAGATTATAAACTATTCATTTTCCTTCTGTTTCAGATATAATAATTCATTCTCCATTTTTTTCTCATTGAATGGGGAAAATATTTATTGAAAAAGACTCTATCGAACTCTTCCCAATCTATAACTTCAATATCCTCTCTTGAATTCATTTTATTAATTAGTGTGAACTACTGGACAACTTCTCCTTTTAATAGGTATATTTAAAAGTGACTTTCTCGGGATATGAACAATGGAGTACACAAAATAACTTTTCAATAGAGGCAATCCATTGTTTGGTAATTAATGGATTAATATATCCACTAAAGGAAGGTGGTCATTGATGCATGAAGGACTCAACTATGACTTGTTCCTTTTGAGGTGAATCTAGTTACTCAATATAATTCAGGTTATTATTCATAACCCAAGATAGTTGATTCATCATCCCCTTGACATTTTCTAATCCATCTTCCATATTGTTTAGAAGTTTATCATTTCATCATCCAATCCAACCATAATTTACATGGTTCCTCCTATTTCCCACCATTTTAATAAAAACAACCTTTGTGAGAAATGTTTTAATTTTAGAAATATTATAATTATAAATGAAATATAATTCCTAAAAAAAATTCTTAAAGATGTGATCCATTTAATTTCTTATAAAAATAGTTACATTTTCTATATATCTACCATAATGGTTCATAAAAAGCAATAGATTAGCCAAAAATATCCCATGAGAGTGTCAAACTAGGTTTGATGTAAGGCCTATTATCGTGGACTAGGTGATGATAGATTCAAATCCCAATGTTCACTTTTTAGGGTTGTTACCCTGAGGTACAACTTTGCGAGAGCTAATCCAATTTTATTATCCAGACAAGAATTTCATTGTTTGGAAACCACATTCTTAATACTTTACAAAAATTATAATATGTTTTACTATATTTATCCATATCACTAGGGTTCTTAGTAATGATTTATAATCGTAATTTCCAAAAATAACTAAACCATGATATTATACCAACTAGGGAATCCCTCCTTTTTAATACATAAAAATTTTATTACATGGTGAAACAATTAATAATACATAAGATATTTAAAGGTTTAATTTTTCAAAAAATAGGAATATAATAAAAGAATTAAATTAAAAACATTCCAATCCGCTTAAAAGTATTCTTCATTGGTTTATCCTATGTTAATTTTAGTGCTTCTCGTATCTTGGGGATGTACGTAAAACGTAAGGGGGGTGTATAAGGCCCAGTATGGGAATAAACAATGAAGATATTTAGTATGTGACCATGAGGCATATTAATAAGGAATGGGAAGAGAAAAATAAAGTATATAAAAATATAAATATCATTAATCAGAAAACTGAAATGTAGAAAACAAAATAAAAAATGATACATTCCTAATTATATGACCATGGTTAATCAACAATGTTTCGTACATCATAATTACCAAGGGTATCCACAAGGGCATCCTAAAACATGTCAACAATAGAGATTAATTCTTAACCCAATGTATTGATGCACTATTAGTGCATAAAATTCATATATATATATATATATATTAATTCATATGAGTAACATTGATCATAATAAATAATTTCCTCAACACAAAGAGAACAAAGAATTGGTTTCTTATAGAATCATTGCTTACATAGGTTCTTGAATACATGAACATTGCATTAATTTAACCCATATAAAGGGAAGATGGGTTTTGTACATATAAATTTCCAATAAATAAATTATATATACATCTTTTTGAATACCCATGGATACAAAAAATGGTTAGGTATTCACAATAAAATAATTTTTCATGTGAAAGAGAGAAATTCAAGAAATGAATCTTCCAACATTAGGGTATAAAATGCTGATTAAGGAAATGGAATAATCAGAGTGGAGGAAGGTTTACCATTGATAAAAAAAATAAAATTTTAAGTAACTAGATAATGAAAAAGGGTAATAAAATATTTTAATCCAATATTTATAAAACATTCCACAAAAATGGTACTTGAATAGAAAAGAGGAAGTGGAGAATTCCCATACCTTAAAGAGTTACTTCATAAAACTTGAGGATGTGACCTTGAGGAATTAAGGACACCATAGAGGGAATATTTGGGATATAAAATGAACACCACATCATGGATTATGGATTTGGAGTAGAGGGGAATGGGGTATGGGTGGGTATTTAGAATAAAATAGGAGGAATTGTTAAATAATTTCTAAATATTGGTCGTGGAATTCTTGGTTGTGGAAAATGAAAAACCATTGGCTTGCCCATGACTTTATCTTATGTTTTTTGAAATTTAAGTAATTTTATAGTATTATAACATATTATAACCGAAATTCATATTTTAGTATTACTTTGGACATGGAAAATTGATTTTCCAAAAATATAGTTTTTAAAATCATAATTTCAATTTTAATATTTGGAAATTCATTTTTAGGTTTGAAAATTGATTTAAATCCATTAAAATACATATTATTAATAAAATAAAATATTTTAGGTCATTTATTATATTTAACTAATTGTGAAATTATTATTAAATATATATTAATTCATAAAACATATCAAAAATATAAAACTGTATTTTTTCTGTTCATTGAAAAATAAAGTATTTTATAAAATTCTAAAAAATTAACCACAACCTAATTTCAATTTTCAGATTTCAAATATAAAGTTTATTTTATCATAAAAATTTCCCAAATACGATATATTTAACTTTTAAATAAAAAATCCTTATTTATAAAAAAATTACAGTTTTTATGACATAGTCAAGGTTCAAAAACAAATAAACATTTCTTAGGCCATTGAAAAATCATTTTACCATTTATATTTAAATATTTAGTGTTTAAAAGGACAATTTATGAAAATAAAATTTATATAGAATACAAGAGTTCATTACAAAAATTTATATATTTTTGGAAAATACAATTTTCTTTGTATCCAACTATCAAATTATGAGATTCATCTTGACCTCATGAATATTTTATTAAAAAATAATACTAAATATAGGATATATATTTCATTTATACAAAGTAAATTACACTTTTATGATACTATGGTCTAGAGTCATAACCCCTTATTACACCAGTATAAATCCTACAGTTAAGGTGTGTGATGGATGTAGTTTTATGGGGTGTCTCAGATAACATTGACCTAGTGGTGATCTCCACTAACATGAACTTTTCATATATTTGATTTGATTTGAGCCTCACTTATTTAATCTTTACTTGGGTTTGGTTAACGGTGAACCCCAGTAATGGTACCTCTCTCCCAAGTTATATAGAATGGTCTTCAAAAGGCATGAATCTTCTGGTTGAGGCTATTATTTTTACTTTATAGATCAATTATAAATTTTCATTACCTTTTATTAACACTATATCTACTGGTAACATTATTAAAAACAATTATAGTTACCAATAGTCATATTGACCAATAGTTAAATTACTATTCCAATTGTTTTGTTACCTCCAATAAATACCTTTTCCATTTTTTATACATTATTCACTACAATTCCTCTCAAGTTTCTATATCCTTTTCTTTTCTAAAATTTAGTTTGATTTAATAATATTATGTTTTTTTTCTATAGTGTATTTACTGGGAGAAATGGTCCTGGTTGATAGGAAAGATCCAAATGTTCATATTATACTTTCCTTATTTTATATTTTTCCCATTATAATGTATTTTAATTTCATGGGATTAGTTCCTGACTAAGGTAATGCTGTTCATTAATGAATGAAATAATATTTTGTTTTTCTATGTGCTGAATGAGTATAATTCTATACAATATAATAAATAATTATTCAAGAATCAAAATCCACTAATAATGTTTGGTTTTTTAAAGAACTTATGCTCTAATACTAATTGATTTTTTATATAGGCATGAAAAGAACCTGTGGAGGTGGATCAGTTCTCATAAAAACGTATTCCATAAAACCATTTTCTCTTATTTCTAGTTATCATATAGTATAAACCATTAAATGTTTTTAAATAATGATGAATAATAAATCTATACAATTATCATATAAACATATGATTTTTTTCAAGGCTCACTGACTCATTATGAGTTTTTAGTACTTTATAACTGCTGGTTATTATCTGACATTACACAATAATTTTCCTTTTATTAATGAAAATTATAGAGGGTAAAATGATTAAATGTAACTCATTATAGTCAATTTCTTCTAGAAATCAAAACATTTTTCCTAAATATTATAATATTAATTTAAAGTGCACATTGAATGATTAGAAAAAACTATATTTATAGAGGCATGAATTTGATTTAATTTGTATCAAATATTGTGTATTTTGACTAATTATAGATGCACAATAGGTTGAATGAGGATCCTGATTGAAAATATATTAAAAGATAATGGTGTAAAAATACATATTAAAAAAATTATTTTTATAGAGATCTTGGTGTGAGGTCACCAAAATTTATAAAAGGTGAAAAAATTCATCTTTTTACAAGGTTTACTACACAAAACTATTAGATAAATCCTAAGCATGATATAGTAAAACCCATGATTACACATGCCACTAGAATCACCATTTTTATTTCAAATGAGTAATGATTATCCTTAAACACATCATAAAAAATGTGTTTACTTAATTGTGTAATTTTATCCCACATAACAAAACATATATACACAAATGTTGTAATAAAAAGAGAGTCTTCACCAAATTTTGGCTTCCAACAACTTTCCATTATCCTTATTCCCTCACTTCTTCTTCTTTTCTATTTTCCTCACCCTTTTATTCAATAATTTATATTAATAACCACTATAAAAACTATCTTCTACATTTTACACTCTCTACTCTATCAGATACTTCAATACCTCATCCTCTATCTTGAACAAAATCAAAACCACAAAATTCAATGTATATTTTCAATTTAAAATTCAAATTCTAAATAAATAACTTACATAAACCTTCCCACAAATTTTTTATCCTTTTAATCACATATAATCTTTAATTAAAACATAGATGTGATTTAGGGATTTTAGAATCAACTTTATATAGGACGATGTGGCACTGAACAAGACACATAATAAAAACTGTTTAATTCAAGAAGTTCTCCATCACTATAGCATAATATGAATCACCATGGCTTGTTTGGAGTCATGTCAGTTCAACTACTCAAAATTTCATTGAAAATTGTTCCCAATTCAAAAATGGGATTTCACCAGAGCATGTATATATTCCATTTGAGTTCAAATCTAGAGTACAATGCATTGTTATATGGAATATTCATCCCCATTTTGGATTTCTAGACACACTGCATTCTCTAGTCAGGCCGTTTCACAACCCTGGGTGCAATCCTCTTTGATGTCTCATCCATACCTTAAAATGAATTCTTTAGATTGGATAAAATATTTTCAATCCCATTTTTGTTCTCCAATAACCACATTTCCATTTTTAATGACCATTTCACTATTCAATCCATTTTACCTTCCGTATGATTTCATTGTACATATAACTGAGTTATTCAGTTGCACCCCCATGATATATTCCAAGAAGTATTTGAGATTCACCATTTTAGACTTGGAAATTTTATAACTAAAATGGATTATGTAATTCTGGTTTCAGGGTTCATCTCTAATCTTTTCATTATTATGGATTAAAAATCATTTTACCATGATGTAGTCTGGTCTTCTTCCATAGACTACAACTTATCCTCCATGATATAGAGCACTTACCATTTTCATACAAGAAATTTTAAAAAAATATAATTCCTTATAAAACATCCATTTTAAATCCCATGAATACTATTTTTTCTTCTCTAATAAGCACCATGAATTTGTGATACTATCCATGGAGCTATAAAGTTATCCTTCTCTTCAGTAAACTACAAACACCTTCGTAGTTCTTCAAATCGCTTTCAATCACTCCCAAATATTGGAATAAAAATCACCACAACTACAACAAAATGAATCAATTAATAATGAATATAATTCATTAATGAAATTTTTTTTTGAGAAATATACAACACCAATACATTAAATCATATCCACTTTATCTTTAAATATTCAAATCCCCCTTTGTAGAATACCTTATTTGGGGGAACCTTCATCATATAAATAAATTTTGGGTTTAAAAATATTCTCTAAATTCTCTTGGCCTAAAAAATCTACCCCTTTGGATATTCTTTCAACCAATACCATGAAACAAATAAACTTAGATCTCCATTTCAATTGATAAATGAATCATCATTCAATAAATCCATGCCTATATGAGTATACTCAGTATAGGAAACAAGAAATATGATTAATAATATATTTTTCCATTAGGGTAACTTATATCCTCTTTTAAAAATAGATATTCCTTAAATATTTCCACATATGAGTCTTCCAAATAATATTTAAAACTAATACTATTTGTTCCAAATAAACACATCCGATAAAAATAAATTGAAACAATATTATGTTACTTCACATAGTCACGTATGATGACTTTGAAACTTTCACCTTTTAAAAACTCAACCTAAATATATTCCACCCTATAAGGAAGCATATATTCTTTGAATTTATGTTGTTCTTATCCAACTTTAACTAAAAAACTTTAAATATATAAGGATATGGGATAAAATAAACACACCTTAACTATGATTATATTGAGATTAAACTCCCATAAATAACATAATTTTGTGAAATGTATTTTTTGGAAGTACTTTAGTGAAAACATTCTCTATTTTCTATATGATTGTAATGAAAATTAGCTTTAAAACTTCTTTATCCCCCATATCTATGATAAAGTTTTATTTGATATTGATGTGATTCATTTGAGAGTACTAAACCATATTTCATAAAAGGTTGATAACAATATCATTATGAAATCCCATAAGTAGTGTTAATTTTACATCCACCTTGAGATCTTTCGATTGGGTATTTATCCAAAATAATTGGGTTGTTTCTTGATTTAGAAAAACATATCACACCTTAGAATTACTCAAGGTTAGTGAAATTTTATTCCCTTTGTTACATGCCATGTGCTTCTCTCTATGAAATAAAAATCCACTTGATTTTAATCTCCCATTATCATAATTTCTATCCCAATTTATAGCTAAATTTTAAAAAATAACAATCCCAAATTTAATTTCATATTTTAAACTATAATTAAACATGAGTTATATGTTTATAAGAATTATATTTTCTACCACAATATATGTTTCCTTATTCAAACTTTGAAATTTGGAAAAAATTTAGCCTCAAAATTTTCATATAGTGTAAACTCACAAAAGGTTTTCTAAAATACATAGAATCAACTTCCTTTCAATATTTATCCTTTGATAGATTTGTTCCCACTAAAATTAGAGTAGAAAAATTCTTATAATTCACCATTCAAAATTTATTTAAATTTTCCCAAGCATAATTATGTTGACAAATTAAAATATAATCCTCTCCTTGAAAAGTTTTTAACTCCAAGAAATAATTTATCTCACACAAAATGAAAATCTCAATAATTTTCTTCATATCCAATGAAAACTGCTCCCAAAAATTTTATTTATTTTTTAAAAAGATAATATAATCTGTATATACAATAAATATTAAGTATACCACCTTATTGTCTTCAATATAGAGGTCACAATATACTCTTCACTTTATGAATTTTAGTGCTTTTGAGAAATAATTAAACATTGTGTATAATTCACTTTGGACTTTATTTAAACCATAATATTATTTTTTCAAATTTCAAAAAAATACTTCATATTATCTATTAAAGAAATGATTAGGTTGATCAATATAAACTTCCCCTTCCAACTCCAATTTAGGAAGGCCAACTTTACATCTATTTGTAAGATCTTGTATCATTTATATATAGTGATAACAAGAAAAAAACTAAGTATTTAAATCCTATAAACCTTTGTTAAATCCCCATAAAAATAAATTCCTTATACCTATGAATATACTTTACACATGATTATTTCCTTATTTCTCAAAAACTTTTCTTTTACATTCAACATATTTCTTAACTCCCACTTTGTTATGATAACAACCTTGTTACTTAGTTTGGGAACCAACTAACAAGTTTCAGTCTTCTCAATCTAATCCAACACTTCATTCAAAGCATCAATCCACTATTGATGCATCAATGTTTCTTTCACATATTTTTGTTCAACTTGAGAAAACCATAAGGTATGTATTTTTTTTAAAATAATTCCCTTATTTTGAATTAGATTCCCTTTAATTCCATTTATATTATAGACATCCACTTTTTTTCCTACATAAATGAGTAAAATAAGGTTGTTCTTCACCTCTGGTAGTGTTTTAATCACCATTTCAACCAAAATTTTATCTAAATTCAATTCATTTTTAGAAACTTCATCCTATTTCTCAACAAATTATACTCCACCGGCTTCACTTATAAATATTTATTGTTGATGTGTTACTTCATTCATTACGTTTTTTAGAATCTTCACATGAAAAATATCTATAATATTCCATATCCATTTTTTTTAGCAATGATTTACTTTAGCATTATGAAGATAACCAAGGAATATACATTTTGATCATCCTTTTTTGAACTTCCCTAAGTGTTTACCTTTAAACTTGATATTATAAGGGTTTGAAAATAAACTAATTTATTTCAAGATTGAGATATTATTTTAATATATCACAAATGAAATCATATCTAAATTGGAATAACACAAAAAATATTATCAAATTTTTCCCACTGAAATAATAGATTTCCTCTAGTAAAATTGGATGGAATCATGCTCTACCAACATGGTGCAATATATTTCCACTAAGATCCTAATTTCTATTTTATCAACACAGTTTTATTGGTTTTTTAATCTCAAAAAATCTTTCTAAAAATTTTACTCTATTTGTCCATAATATTTATGCATAAAATCATCAAGATGCTCAATATATACCTATTATTCTGGGCCACCATTTCAAAAAGTAGATTTGACATCCACTTAATAGATTTTTTACTAATTTTAAGCCACTATAGTAAGAAACATATTGATATATTCCAATATAAAAACATGCGAAGAGATTTATTCAATGTTAATTCACTAAAATTGAGAATAAATCTTATAAATAAGTCTATACTTATTCATTTTAAGTACTCCTCTTTTATTTAATTTGTTTTCTAAATACCCACTTAGTCTCAATGAAATATTCGTCAATATGACACTATAACAAGGTCCCAAGTAGCATTCCTCTCAATTTTTTTCATCTCCCCATCCATAGCTTGAATCCACTCTTTATATCTAAAATATTCTAAAAAAATGATGTTCAAACTAAAATATAAGTGAGATATAATTTTCAATTGTTAGCTTTAATTTAGTTGGTTCTGTTTCAGTTTTATCATATCCTAGATTCCTTCGTATTTGTAAAAGATCCATTTGATATCTAATGTTTTTTCCTTCCATTAAATTATTCTTCAACATTTGATACTTATATTTTATAATCACTTTAAAATTTTCCTCATCACTTGTTTTATTAGATTCATCTTCTTTTACACATGGTTCAATGTTAATATGTATTTCACTAATCTATCCATTAATATTCTATCTGAATTAATTACTTTCATAAAAAATGTTGTATATAAAACAATATTTATTTGTTGATTTTAAATAACATTTAAATAATTAAATTAAACCATATTATTAAGCCTTTTATTCTATCATATTTATCCTTTAACATTATAAATCTATCCAATAAAGATACTATCCTCATATCTTTCATCAATTTTTCCTTGTCTTGACTATTAGATTTTGATAATAAAAGGGATGCCAAAATCACTAACTTCATACAATGTAGGTTTATTTTTATAATAATTTTCATATCACGTTAGATTCTAATTTGATCTAAAAAATAATTTATTTTGAATGTGTAAGACTATAAAAATAGGTTAGCATAAAAATAATTTTTGGTATTTTAAATTTATAAAGAAATATTCTCCATATTTCCATAATAATTTTTTTCATTATATTAGTAATACCATTCCATTGAGGTGTGTAAGGGGTGTTATATTGATTTATAATCACATACTTTCCAAGATAAAATTAGAATTCATTTCCAGTGACTCTTCTTTTATCATCTCTCATTTTTTTAATATGAATTCCAGGATAACTTTTAAATTCTCTTTTGTAAATCTTAAAACTGTCCACTACTTATAAATTATGCTTAATAAATAGAACTCTTTTAATTCTTGTATAATTATCAATAAAAGTTATAAATATAATTAACTTATTATGAATTATTGTCTCATTTAGCCACAAAAATCTAAGTGGATTAATTGAAGGGGCCTTATTGATTTTGTTTCCACTCCCTTGCACCACCTTTGGATCATTTTACCTCTTTCATAGATTATAAAAATTTGGTCTCTATATCATCTTATCTAGAGTATATACCTGAAAAAAATTTCTTTAGATAATTTATATACATTATTTTAGCTTATGTGGCCAAGTATTATTTACTAAAGATTTTCTTATTCACTTACATAAAGATAATAATAAATTTTATGTTTTATAATATTAAATATATTCATGTTGTTTCTTTCTTCTATTATGATGATTATACTATATTTAATTATTTTGATGATATATGGATTTTTCATGATTATCACCTTATTACATTCATCAAAAATTTGACTTACTATAAATAGATTATGTTTGTGTATATAAAAAAATTAAACATCTTCTAAATTTAAATTATTTCACCCAATTTCACTTATTCTAATAACATTTATTTTCAATAATCTCTCACTAAAAAAGGTTACTCCACCACCACAATATTATTTTTACATTTTTTAGAATATTTTTATCCCTATTAATATATGTTTAAAATCCACTATAAAATATCTATGGCTTAATTCTTTTCCTTGATTTAATGCTACCTCTATAATTAATGATTTTCTTGTCTTACTAATATTTTATATCTTATTCTATTTTGAAATTTAATTTTGTTGACCATGAATCATGTTCATATAATTTTCAGTATAATGAACTTATAATCACATATTTCAAAGATATCATCAATCCCATCAAACATATTTTGGATAGATACACATGTTTCCCTCTCATATATAGTTTTTTATTCTAGATCTGTTTGTCATACTTTCAAATTTTCTTTCCCTTAATTCTGACATTCTTTGGTTCTATAGGAGATACATATTATTTAAAAAAACATAATCTTTGTACCCATGGAGACCACATCACCTAAATTAGTCTCTAAAATCATTCATTCTAGAAAATTATTGAGCATTACCCATGAAATATACATGATTTTTTATCAATGAATAAACATTCCTTAGATTAGTTTTTGAGGGAAATTGATTCTTATAGTTGTTCTCAACATATTTTAGTGAGGTTAACCCTGAACCGAACTCCTTAATTTTATTCTAAAAACATATAATTATAACACTAGAATTGATATAAATATTTAATGAAAAAATCATTCTCATATAAAATAACATTTAAAAACCATGACCCTTCTTAAGATTAGGGTTTTAGAGAGTTTGGAGAAACATTAACTAACACAACTTATGTTATTAAATAAAATTAACATTCTAATGCTAAATATAAAACTAGTTAATCCATAATGAGTCTTCAAATTATATTATAAATTTTCCATACAAGATACTCTTCTAGAAATATCATACAAATACTTTCCTTTATAACTTAGGGAAAAGGAAACATAAGAAGGGGTAAGATCAAATACACAGTAATGGTAAACATAAGTTATAACAATCAATGACCATAAGTGAGTATAAGATGATCATATGGTTATAATAAATATACATAATAAAATACTACCCTAAAAAACATAGATTATAAAACATGTATTAATAAGCATAAAAGATATACCCAAAATATAAAATGATAAAAATTTCCTTATAATAAGAAAGAAAAACATGAATGATAAATCATGATACCTGAAACATAAGACATAAAGTCTCACAATAATAAACATAGAATCTATTATCATTTTGAACCTATATACTCACTAACCTGTTCATACAAAAAATTATGAGTAGAGCTAACCACCATCACACCCACCCTTAGTGAACCTAGATACAATCTAACCTATTAACATAAAATTTCTATAACAAGAGATATAATCCATTACATAATGAATTTGAGGGAGATTTAGGTCCCACATTTCTATTTGCCTATACATTTGTGTGCCACTTACAAAAATCATCATACCATAAAATAACCCATTTAAATAAAATGGTTTTCATGATATTTCCAAATCATTATATAAAGAACCCATATAAATGGAACAAGTATCTATCTTTTTTCGAATGTATTTACATAAGGTATAAATTCAAATTTACATCAATAATAATGATAAACTAATGCAAAATAAATAGGTATACATTGAAATAAAGAAACGTTCTAGGTAAATACCCTTAAAACAATATAATACAATGTTTTTACACCATTTATGAAATGAGTATAAGGTTTAGTAAACATTTTCCCAATAAACTGACATATATGTAACTAGGTGGACACCCTTTAACCAAAGAAATCAATAATAGGATATTCATAGAGGAAAATCATTGGAAGAAAAATGATTCCCATAGAGATAGAATGATTAGAAAAAATAAAGGTAGTGGAAAATAATTTATTTGAAATAAAGAACATTACATAAGATATCAATATATATAAGTTGGATAATATTATTTAAATAATATCCTCGATTATGCATGAGTTATGTATAATTATGTTGATATCAATGAAAAAAACTTTTAGGAAGAATTAGAGAAACAAATTTTTAAAAAAATAAAAATACCCAATCTCTTAAAATTATTTAAATTTTGTTTAAAAATGAAAATAAATAACTTCATTTTTAAATCCTAAAAATTTAGAGAGGATATTTCAATGAAAATAACTAAGTTGGAAGAAATATTCATTAAAAAAAAAATTAAAAGTGATTATTTTTGTGGAAAATGAATCTTATATAAAATTATAAAAGATTTTATTTTAATTAATTTTTAAAAGTAAACAGAATTGATAATAATAATTAAATTTAAAAAATAATAATTTAATATCCACAAAGTCTAGAGTTCAAGATAAAAATATGGGAGAAATATTTTTTTATAAATACATTTATTGAAAACCAGATTGATTAAAATATTTTAAAACATCTAATTTAAAATGAAATAAAGAGAAATTAAATTTCTCCAATTATATATAGAAGAGAGTAAAATGTTATAGGATTTATAATTAATGTTCATACAAATTCCCAAACCAGATTATCACATTTGGGAGATATTGATTTATGGAAAGAAGTTGAAAGTAAATTCTTACAACTTGAGTAATATTTAAATAAAATATCTTAAAGGAAAAAAGTGAATGAAATTGAAATTAAAATAACAAGAATAAAAAATTTATTAATGATAAAATATATCAAAAAGAAGTATACATACTACTTAAATAAATATTTGTGCATAAATATGAACTATATCTCAGTGAAGTGAAATTAAGTTAAAACCCCTTACAAATTTTGTAATATTTTATTTAAAAACCCATGAGGGAATGAAAATAGAACAGAAAATAGAACATAATTAAATATAATGAAATCATGATAAATTTTTTTAATAGGTATAAATATTCACCATGAAAATAAAAATATAGTTTATAATATAAACATGCATCACACAATTCAAATTTTAGCCTAAGAACCCCTTACATCTTTAGTAATTATTAAATAAAAAGTCATTAGCATCTTTTAAATCATATAGTTATAAAAATACCTTGAATTAAATAATATATCATGCCAAAATAAATTACTTTTCACTATATACATGATATAAATAATGAATTTGTTCATAACATTAAAACACATCTCAATAAAAACAAGTTTTGATGAAAAACCCTTACCTTGTTTCCTTTATTAGTTGACGACACTATAGATATTTTAAAAAACCATAGATAAATTAATCATAAATTTAATAACCTTATTCATATATTTTTACATTTATAACCCTCATTTATAATTATTTATAATGGTTATATTAGTTTTTATAGCTTATTTCAACCATAAAGTATTAGTACATTTAACAGTTTGGGTAGATTTTATAATATCGATATCATGACCCATTATTTGATAAAGAGTTAATAATTAATATATCATTTAGGATGCTATAATATATAACTTAAACTAATAAACAAATATATTAAATAATTCCATAACTCTTTTTGTTATGTTGTGTGAAAATGGAATCAATGTTGGATTATTTCGGTGTTTTTTAGAGGATAAAGATGATACTTTAATAATTAGTTAAATAGTAAATATAACCTTTATAGAAAAATATAAAAATAATATAAAAATAATTATAATATAATAAAATTATTATTTATTTTTTAATATACATCCATGATATAGTTTCATAACATCGTTCATGTAGGTTGTTAAACTGACCTAAACATGAACGCACTTTAACTTGATAAGTGAGTACAGTTAAGGAGACAATTATTTTGAAATAATATCATTATAATAGAGAAATAATTATATAATTTTTTATTTTTATGATTTTGAACCATATATTAATATTATTGGATAAATAATGAAAATATATATGAAAAACAAAAAACATTTCTTCATGGAGGCAGTAGTCCCCCCACACACACAGTTGATGTTCCTTCATTTTTATAAGTAGATTAAATAAATAAATAAGGGATTTAAAATTATTATGAAAACATATCATTATACTAATTATATTAAATTAATAATATTATAATGGTTATGATATATTTTAAAGAGTAATATTAAGAATAAAATCTTAAGAATGAGATAATACTAATGTTGGGGACTTGATCTTTCCTTGGAATACTCCCTATAATTGAAGGGCCTAGGATAACTTACTATAACCATGGGATTTAAGAATTATTATTGGGTTATAGTGGGGAACAAATATCAGAGTTTAAAGGAAGAATTCTAAGGTTTAGTGTAACTTTTAAAGGGTGTAATTGGTATCATTTTATAAGTGAAGAAAATGGAACTTTTGGAAACACTCTTCATTTTTAAATAATCCCCTAACACTATTAAGGGATCAATGGATCAAAGTGAAAACATAGGGGGTGTAAAAAATATAATGTAAAAATACTCTCATAAAATAATTTTGAGACATGTTATGATTTATTTAAGGATTCTATTTTTACTTTTAACCTTTTACCCAAATTACCTTTTACTTTGGTAGCTAGTTTTTAACTAAGTAATTTTATATACTATTAAATATAAATAGATAAAATCTAAATTAATTTTTATATGAAATAATTAAATTTAATATCCATTTAATACAATTAAATTTATAAATTATATAAAATTAAAATTCTAATTTATATGATTATATATAGAAAACTATATTTATCAAAAAAGGTTATTTTCAATATTAAGTGTTCATAATTATTTAATATTGATTAACCATTAAATGAGTGTTAATATATATATATATAATTATAAATAAATTTTTTTATATTCAATATTTAAAATATATTAATATAATTTATAATATAAACATTATGCGTTATTATTAAAACAATTCAAAAGTTATTTGTTCACCATTAACATGGTAATTGACATTAACCTTGGTAGTCAAATTTTTATGCCTAAAAATGAAAAGTTTCAAATTGACTAAAATCAAAATTATGATATAAAATATTATATAGATTTTATTAAATTATGTTTTGATATATTAGAAAATTAATTTTAATGTTAGCACATGTAACGTGTAAAAACCCATTTTTAGGAGAAGAGTGTTTTTAAGTATAAAGTTTATGTATGGGTAAATATTATCAAAGTTATTGATTATAATGGTATTAATAATATTATTATTGTTAAAATAATAGTTATTTGATATTAAAATAAATACAAAATATAATCTCCCCAGCCTAAATTTTATTAAAGAAATAGATGAAAAATAATTTTCATAAAATATAACTTGATTTTCTAAATGATAGTTATGGGTTTTAAAAAATATATAAAATATATTTAAATGTATTATTTTACTTATAAATTTATATTTTTATATAAAAAATGTTTCAAAAAATTTGAATTCATCTAAAAGTGATGGTGTTTGCAAAATCTATATTGTTACTATTCAACTAAAAAGCGATTATTGTAGAAAAATGTCAAAAATTCAGCCTAAGATAATTATGATATGTTAAATTAAAAAATTGTGTTTATTTTATGAAATTAAAATCCCAATGTTTTTAAGTTTATATTTTTAAATAAAATTTTAAATATAAATAATTTTTTTTAGATAAATCTTTTCAATATTAAATCATATTAATAATTTTCCCTCTAAAGGTAATAATTTTATAATTGATTAGTATGATTGAGTTTTTAACCTAGTTTTATTAACAATTACCATCCAAAATTTAGTTCCATGTTTATATCAATTCTGTGTGTAGCAAAAGCTATAGAACATAATATATATTTTATATGATAAAAAATATTATACCATTACATTTGATATAATAGTATTATTCTCAAGGTTTCTCTCAATCCAGGTTTTCCTAATTTGAAATTTAGAACCAAAACTATTACCTGATAAATTTTTTAATTTTTTTAGAAAATACAGTTGTAGATTTTACTTGAGTTGTTGAACACACATTCTCATTACTCTGTGATGACTCTTATTTTACTTCAACAACTTTATTAAAGTCATTATTAAATTTTCCAAGGGTATTTTTAGCATTAATATGCCTATATGAATATAAGTTAAATATTTATTCTTATTCTATTATTTTATTATTCTTTATTACTCAACTACCTCCACTTCTCGGATTTTAATTTTCTACCATCTATGAAAATCATCTTCACCTTTCTTCAGTTTATTTAATTAATTAATTAATTTTTATTATTTTTTATATTGTGTTTTTATCTTAAGGCACACTTTAAGTTCATTTTTCAACATATGATCCTCATTGGGTTATTCTACCTATTATTCATTTCGACATGAGCTGTCATGATCATTTTTAACATGTGCCATGTAATTAGTATCTTTTTGAGAAAAATCTTCCTAAGATTCACTACTTGAGGAATAACTATCATATTCCCATTTAATCAATATAGTTTGTTTCTATTTTCCTTTAAAATTTCTTCTACCATGACAAAATTTATTATACACTTTGGAAGATCTACTTTTAAATATTCTTTAATTATTTTCTTCATCTTCTTCATAACCATATTCCAAAATTTTATTTCTTCTTGGGAAGTCATTTTTAAATTCTCAAACTCTTAAAAATCTAAAACTTTTTTGGATGAGGCTCAACTTTTATTTTCCCTGACCTATTTTAATATTTTTAGTGATGAAATCCATATCCATTTTGAGACATTAATCACTAAAATTATCTTTTTTATAATCACAAATAGATTCAACTTCCTCTTGTTTAATATTAAAATTACTCATGGATTTAAAATCCATATCCTATCTATCATAATCTTTAAATAATGGTTCTTGTATTACAACACAATGTTAATGGGAGTAGTCAAATCCATCAAATAATATAATTTAATTCTTACAAAGTTGATATATTTGGTTAAAATATATCTGTAAAGTTTATCATTAATTTCTTTACGACAATAGAATCATCTAGATTGAATCTAAAACTTTTGACATGAATAACTATTTCATTTTACCTAGTGAAATATTAATTAATAGTATCATCTTCTAACATTTTTATTTATTTGAATTTATCTCTCCAAATATAAAATTTGGATTCTTTGATATTGATGTTTCCCATATACATACTCTCAATCGTATCTCACATATCTTTAGTAGTATATAGTCCCATAACTTTGGTATAAACGTTTTAAAAAAAGGATGATAATATTGCATTTATGTACTACCCATGTATCTCAATATTCCACATGTTAGTTAATTTTATATAACCATCTCTTATAATTGGTGGATAGCCCATAATGACAACATCATTCACTTTTAGTCTTTAGGAGAGTAGATATGGTAGCATCAAAATTTTCCACACATTAAAATTATTTCAATCAATATAAGGATCAAATATTGAATTTATGGAGCTCTAAATGTCCATGATTAACATTATAAGTGTAGAATATCAAGGCAACTTGGTTTTCTTTGATACTACTTATAGAGCTTAGTTCCTACGAGGGTGCCATTGTGGTGGGGGTGGGGGAGGGTGAATCAGCATCACATAATTTCTTTTTACATTTTATCTTTTTAATAAAACCAATATGACTAATTAAATATAGACTCTCTCAATTAAACTCTTATCCTTACAAATTTTTAATAATAATAGAGAAATTTAGTACAAAATAACTTTTAAATGGTTCAGCCTCGATGTGAGTGACTACTCTTTACCAAGATCAACATTTGATTGATCCACAAATTTTATCGTCACTATAATTTATTATGATTAAAAATTAATACAATTGGTACATATGGTTTGAATAGGAATTAAAAATATACCTTTTTAGGTAGATATCATCCATATCCTAGAATAAATGTATTGTGTTATATATACCAGTACAACGAGTTATTTTATAAATCCTATTTTCTTTTGGATGTGAAATAGATCATCCGAAATACATATAAATAAATCAACATCAAAAATAAGATATGGTTTTGGGAAACATCAATTCAAAATTGTTAAAATATTGTAATATTCAAATTAAAACTTTCCCACAATTATATATGATGATCTATTCATGAATGAGAGCATGAAAACATGATAACGACCTACTTCTTACTCAGTAGCACTCACCTTGATCAACACCGATCATCTTACCTTGACCTATTCAAGAAAAAAAATTCATCACATGATGATATTATTTAACATTTATCTCTTGTAAAAAACAAAGTATTATTATATCTCACAAAAAAATTCTCAAACACTATATTTTTTGTCATTTTTTAAATTCTATATAGAATACTCATAAGATATTTCTATAATTATTAATGAAATTCCCCCATGAAGTTCAGATGCAGTGACTTCTCTAGTCAAAAACCTATATTTTTATTCCTATAGATTTGATAATAAATAATTTCAAATATTTAACTTGAAATCTCTAAGAATACCACATGATCCTTCTCATTTTTATTCTGATAAAAATACGATATTCAAAATCTCTAAGAATAATGGAATAAATATCCCTATAAAAAATTCCACAATACTCATAGTAAATAAAATTAAATTTTCACTAACATAAAACCTTATCCTATGTCATGGAGGACTAATCTCATCACATAACATCACATTTTTTTATTGTTTAACCTCAACTTGAATTATAGTACTTTCAAATCACTATGATGAATAATCCATAAAGCTTAGCACTTAAATCACTATCTAATATATTCTCCTTTTTACCCAAAATATTTATTATGAAATTTTTAATAATTATGGTTATTCATAGGAATTTATGAGTCTTATGATATCAAATTAAAATGAGTTAACCAAATTCATATTTTTCTTGATACAAAGTCATACACCCAATAAAAGTCATACGAAGAAGCTGATAAAGCCATATATAGACCATTAAATTTCTATGATTCCTCCCAAAGTCTTACTGGATTTAATATAAAGTCATAATAAATAAAATTCATATTCTAAACAAAAATTCATATATGAACTCTATTAATGTCAGACACTAGAACCAAATCCAGTCAACTTGAACAAATTCATAGGCCTGAATGCTCAAATTCATAATCAAGCTCATCCTTTTTCAAAATCAATCACAACTCCACATTCAAGAAATGTAAATACAAGTAGATAATTTTCATAGCTTCATTATCCATATATAAAAACCTAAAAAACACTTCTCAAACAATAAAAAAACCATTCTATTAATATTTGAAAATAAATACATCTTCTTTAAATATTCTAAATGAACTTTAATAATAAGACACGAATCACTCGACTCTATGTTTATTTAATCCATTCATGGTGTATATTTTTTTATTAACTATAAAATTAAATCTATCTATAAAATATTTAAAAAGTGATAAAATTTCAAAAAATTCTTTTAGAGGTAATCACAATGGTTTTTATTTAAATTATATTCTAAAACTATCTCAAGAAATTGATAAACAATTTCAACCCAAAAACAAATCTCCCCCCTTTACAAAACTATTTTAACCTTTTCATATAATGATATGGTTACCCACTTAATTTTAGAATAGATTTTTATATAAAGATGTGATATAATGCCATAATAATTCAAATATTACATAAAGTTAAAATTTATAAATTTTCAATATCCATAAATTCATCATCATCACCACCATCATCCAGAGTTTCAAACTATGGGTAATTAAGTATTCAGTTCACCAGATTTATAGCATTGATTTTCATAGTTCTTTGGATGTCTAAAATTTATAATATTTAATATATAGAAGATGAATTCATTAAAACTGTGATATCCATCTTAAATACACTTAAAGGGGTTATTTCTACCAATATTTATTTCAAAGATACCCTTGAATCACATCACATTCAATTCCATTTTTAGTAAAAACATTTGGATAAAAAAATGGTTCTTCCAATATCATTAATTAAAGAAATAATATTGAGATGGTTTTCTTAATCCAGTAACTCCCTTCAATTCAACTTTATTTTCATTTATCCATTCACCCTATATTTTTATAATTAATACTATTCTTGGGAGGAATGAACTTATTCTCCTTACTAATACATTTTTGTGTGTGTGGGTTTCCCTTCTTAATTTATACCAACACATCTCAAGAATTATTATTCTCCTTTTCTTCCATCTACCTTACAACATATAACCATTCTGTATATATTTTTATGCAAACATTTGGAGTATATTCACCTCTTTTCTTTCTATTGAGATCTACCCTTCACAATTTTTTTTTCACATTTAAATATATTTTTCACTTTGTTTACAAAATACTTCTAGATAATTACCCATGTCATAATTTTTTAAAAGTGCATCCAGTCTTATTGCACCTTCCCCAAAGTTTATCAACTTTCAGTAAGTTAAACTTCCATGCTAACTTCAGGATAACCACAACATTTTCAGTAGATATTTTATTCATTTTAATAATCCATTTATTCTTATCATGGATTGATTTCATATATTTAAATATATTTATTACATTATTTTGAATATTCATAGAGATTTTGAAACTATCCATTATGTGTGATTACCAATCATAGTAGAATCATCTTCTATTTGGTATGACTTTTTCTCTTTACATTCCTCTTTGGTGCATTATTAATAGTATCTTTTATTTATTTGTACCTCAAGGTAGACATAGTTTTTATCTCCAGTTCATTTTTCTTCCAATTTTGTGGAATCCTTATATTGGTTGTAATAGATCTATGCTCTATATTTTAAAACCATCATCGTTCATTACTATGACTACTTTAATTGTTCCATTTATAGAAATATTTGAGATTTTAAAATATTTCTGATGTAATCATATTATTCTTTGAGGAGGTTTGATTTTACTTGAATGGATTCTTATTTTGTTTTATTCTTATCCCCCTTTATTAATTCCTTACTTGATTTCAAGTGACTAAAAAATTGTTCCATGAATTGAGCACCTAGTGTCCACATTTTCTAATACACCATAAATAACCAACTTTTTTATCTTTTTTATAGATTTAATCTATAGATAGTCTTGGTTTCCTATATTTAATAGATATTAACATTATCCTTCTAAAAACCTTATATGGGTTTCCTTCAATTCATTATTTCTTCCACATATATAGAAGTTTTGGATTACTACAAATCTGTCTTCACCCAAATTTCTCTAGAATTTAATTTATACCCTACGCTTTTGAAAGATTTAAACCTTATAAAACTGTATTTATCAAAACTTGTGTTTACCTTCTCATTTGATCTAATATAATATTCAACTTCTGAAAATTTCTCACTTCTTCTATCGCTCAATTGAGTCTTTTGTAAAGTAATGTAACAACACCGAATAGAGAAGCCTGGAGCCAGTGGACTACTTTATTACATTGTAATGATTACGACGAATCAAATACCAAAGGTCAAGAATTTTTAGTAGTTTTGGAAAACTATATTCTCTATATTGTACACATATTACATTGGATGTGAAAATAAAACATAATACATAAAAAAAGATAATAAACTGAATCCTGGAAATTAATTCAAAAATATATTCTTCATAATCCAGGGAAAGAAAGAAAATAAGGGTGAGATCAAATGATTAGTAAGGGTTAATTATAGTGGAATATATGATGAATAAATAATAATAATCAATATGGAAAGGTAAATAACTGAACCAAAATCCCATTTAAATAACTGTATATGTAAATAATTGAACACAGATGAAATTTAATCAATAGAATGATAATGAAATCAATCCATATATTTTTTCATAGTGAAAATATCATTGATAATAATAACTAAATTTTTAATTAAGGAAATTCTTTATTATGGGATTTCATGATCTTAGGCATCATGGTACCTCTACCATCAGGACCTTTAATAATTTTTTTACAACTATAGGTAGATACCTGTTTAATTTGGACAACTTAATTTGTCTCATGAGACCTAAAAATGCATTGAGGGACTATATTATATCATTACTAACCCATTAATGAAGGTAAAAATCATTCTTCATATGTTGAATAATCTATTTAATTAATCAATATGTTGTATCATCAAATGTCTATATTGAATAAAAGACACTAATTTATCAATATTTCCCCTATTAATAATATAATTTTTAAAGTAAGCACCATATATAAAAATAGAATATGGTTTAAGAAATAATAATATATATAATAAAGGAATATTAATATTTAATAGAAATTTAATATCCAATGAAAAATTAGTATAATAAACTTATTTTTTCATGTGAAAGTTAACAATCACAAAATAAAGTGATATTGGACTATAAGTTTTATCACATAGAAATTTTCAAGATAAATCAAATAGGATAAAATAATAAAAATTTAAATTTAAAATACCATTAATAATGAATAATTCATGATATTAAATGTCAAATGGTAGAATATAAAACATATAATAGTGAATTGGTGCATGATAAAAAATAAATCTCAATGGGATGTGAATTGAGATGAAATCCCCTACCTCACGCTTTCCTTATGGTTGTAATTTATTTAACCTTATTTATATTAGTTTTAACCATTATATTAAAATATAAAATATACATATTAATATTTATGATATCATATATGAACCTTTTATAACATCTTATCACCCTTTTGTATTGATCATTCATTATTTTCATTGTTCCAGGTGTTAATTGCCTTTTTTTCGAGTATGTTTTGACTTGTTATTTTTATATTCATTTACTTATATCATGATTTAATCATCTAAAAAATTTAATCCATGATTTAAGTATCATATATATTTAAATTAATCGGTAAAATTCAGTGATTTGAAATGGAATACACCATTCATAGAGTTGGTAGACCATATGTACGCATGAACACTGTTTCCATTTTATTATCATATTGAAAGAAAGAAAAGTAAATTATATATAAATATATTATAATTCTAGTATATTTTTTCTATCATAAATTTTAAATATTTTTATTAAAACCACCCTTAATACATTCTATGAAAGCGTGATCGAATCACATCATTTCACGAGGTGGTAGTCCACCACACACACGAACGATGTTATCATATTCCCAAAAAAATGGAAAACAAGAAGGTGTGTGTGATTTAATAATTAAATAACAATTATAACATTAAAATTCAATATATATAATATATAAATCATAAATACATCATTATTCGCAACCTTAAAAGGTGATAATAGATGAACGGGTGGCATCAGTTCGTGAGACAATAATCCGCCATAAACATAAATGATAGTCGATTATCCCATTTAGTGGAAGTATGTGAATTTTTAGGTTATATTACTAGAATAAAAAAAATCAGAGTATCTTGAAGATACTAAGGTTATTATATAATCATTATTTAAGAAATATTAAAGGTGATGTAAAAGAGATAAAACAAAAGTCAACGTTGATGATCATTACCTCTTCTTTGGGTAAGTCCATTTGGTTTATACCAAAATACTTCATTGGATTGATATATATACAAAACAAAGATTCCAATATTATAGGAGGGATGTTGGGAGTTTATTTTTATAGGTTTTGGATGAGACATAAGGCTTTATAGGTGTGTATAATGGGGGAGAGTGAATACCTTTTTAAAATTGAGGAGCGGTATTCTTGCAAATACAAAAAGTAAAAAAAAATATTGGGAGGTATCCCTTACATAATGTGCCTTAAATAATGATATATTTTCTATAAAATAGGTTATATGGTCAAAATATGTTGATAAAATGGATTTTGGGAAACGTTCTAGGTCATTTGGCCCCTTAAGATAATGTTTAACCACTAAGTAAACTATTGGTTACCTTAATCACCGTAATTAATTTTATTTACTTTCACTAGTTTTTTTTTAGTTTAAATTAATATAAATTATATATTATTATAATTAAAAATATATAATCCATTTTTATAAATTAAAATCTAATAATTTTCAGAAATTAATTTATAATTAATCCCACAGACAGGACGAGAAAATATGTTTTTAATGTGAAAATGTTCAAAAGTTCACTAAGTTTTGATATATATATATTCAACATAAAAATGATTCCAACGACCTAAATTGGATTAATAGATGTATAATTGACATAATTTTACTTTAAAACTAATTTAAAATATAATTTTATATTATAAATTATTTAGTTGAAAAGTTAGTTTTCAATTAAAATTCAGTATTTTTCACTATTAATCAAAAATGAAACTTCTCAGAAAAATACAAAAATTTTACCCTAAGATAATTTTAATATTATTAACTAATAAATGATTTATATTTTTTAAAATAAATTTTTTAAAAGTTTAAAAATTTAGTTTTAAAAAAAAATTTCCATTAAAAGGAGGAAAAACTAAATTTAAAAAAATACAGATTTTTTGCATAAAATTGTTTTTGTTCTTATCTCATACCTGTAAAATCTATTATATTAATATAAAAAAATTATTGAATATATATAAATTTAATTTCGGTCATAAAATACTAGTAGTTAATTTAATTTGTTAAGGTCAAATTCCTTAGGCACATAAAAATATTTCTTAAATATTCAATTGGTTTTTATTTTCATTTCTAATTAACTAGTAACCAATGAATTCAACCATATATTTTCATAATTAATTTAATAATATTTGTAATCTATGATCTAACAACTAGTAATTAATTTTCATTTTCTATAATAATATTAATAATATTTGGTAAAGCTCAGTCTTGTGTGCAACACAAGCTATTAGAGAAAGTCATTATTTTATGTAATGCAAGCTAAATCAATATTGTGTGCATTGAAAGCTATCAATAAAATTTAACTTATTATAAAAGGAATATGTTGTATTGTATTTGGGTGTTTCATTATTCCATCCTAAAAATATTTTTCTATAGTATTTCAGTGGTATTATCTTTTAAAAAATATGATGGTAGTTATCCTTTATAATGTCCTATAGTTCCCATGTCTCTTACTCCATTTTGTAATTTCTCCAGAGTACCTTTACCAGATAAGTCGTTTGATTCCTCAATAAATTATCTATAGTATCAAAAATATGTATGGACTATTCATAGTATTATATATCATATTTAAACTCTATTTAATCATATTTATTCACATGCATTGATTCTGGAATGTACTTCCTTAACAATGATATATAGGACACATTAAGTAATTTTGAGATGCTTTATGGAATTTCCAAATGATATTAAATGAATCGACTTATTTACATAATTTCAAAGGGTTCGATGTACCTAGGTATAAGTTTCCCTTTCCTACCGAACATTATAAAATCCTTCTATAGAGATACTTTTGGGAAAACATGATATCCCACTTGGAATTACAAATATTTCATATAGTTATCAGCATAAATATTATTTCTAGTTTGAGATTACTTAATTTGGGCATGAATAGCCTTTAACTTTATTGTTGTATCTTAAAAAATTTATAGGCTTATAATTTTCTTTTCAGCAACATCATCCCTACAAGTTGGACTATGACATCTCTTTCCATATAATGTTTCTTATGGATATATTTGAATACTGGAATGAAAACTGTTGATATATTCAAACTCATCCAAAGGTAAGTACTGATCTCACATACCTTGAAATGGGAGGGAGCATAAACTAAAAATTTCTTCCATTGTTTGAATTGTTCTTTAAATTTATCCATCAGTGTGAGGATGGTCTGCAGTTCTCAAATGAAGCTAAGTATTAGAAGAATTATGAAGACTCTTACAGAATTTCAATGAAAAATGAGGATCTCGACCAAAACAAATTGATAGAGGTACACCATGAAGTTTTACAAATTCATTATTATAGATCCTTATGAGCCTATCAAGAAGTAAATATTCACTTATAGAATGGAAATTTACTAATTTGGTAAAGGGATTGATGATAAACCATATCACATTATTATTTGTGGGATTCTTTGGTAATACAATGACAAATTCCACAATAATTTTATCCCATTTTCACATAGGAATAGGAAGAGGTTGCATTGATCCTCTAGGATTCTTCCTCAAAACTTTCAATTATTGGAAAACCAAACATCTAGAAACATAATAAACAATTTTCCAATTCACATCATCCCACTAAATATTTTCCCTCAAATACTAATAAATTTTTTTATACTAGGGTTTATAGAGTAATTTTTATCTTAGGTACATATGGAACACATAATCTCCTTCCAGATTTTTGAAGACCATCTTCACAAACAAATTTTATTAATTTCTCGTCATTGACATCTTTAATATTCTTATAAAATTTATCATCATCAGATTAAGTATTTTTTATCTTCTCCAACAAAGTTGGTCTTGCAATCATTATAAAATAGATTGATGTGTCCCATTACTTAGTAACTCACATATATATATATATATACTAGATCCATGAACATAGAATCCCTCCCAATCCTCATTTGGGTCAAAACTTCAAGATCCTTCCTAATCAATGCATCTGCTACCTTATTTTCTTTCACAGGGTGGTAGTGTATTTAGAAATCGTAATCCTTGAGTATCTCGATCCATCAAATTTGTCTCATATTGAACTATTTATGTGAAAATATGTATTTTAAGCTTTTATGATCCATGTATATTTCACATCATTCACCATAGAGGTAATGTATCTATATATTCATAGGAAATAACACACATTCTAACTCAATATCATGGGTTGGGTAGTTTCATTCACGAGTCTCCAATTTCCTTGACACATATGTAATAAATTTAATATTTTATATTGGGAAATAACAAAGTCCCTTGAATGATACATCACTATACCTCACAAACCCATTACTTCTATATAGTAGAGTCAAAATCGGGTCATCGACCAATATTCTATTTAGTTTTCAAAAAAATTCTTGAAATTACCATATGAAAACAATATTAACCCCTTTACATGTAATCTTGACTCACGAGTTATACAATCAAGAAATTGTTTGAAATAATCACCGATAATAACCTACCAAACCAATAAAACTATGTAGCTCAGTTATGTTTGTTGGTGCATGCCATTCTCTGGCTACCTTCTTCATTCTAGGATCAAATGAGATTCCATTTTTGGAGACAATATGGCCAAAAAAGGAAACTTCCTAAATCTATAAATCGTACTTACTAAATTTTCCATATAGCTATTTCCTTATAAGAGTCTTAAGAACGATTCATAATTGGTTCTCATGGTCCTCATATCTTTTATAATACACAACAATGTTATAAATGAATCCTAGAAAAAAAATCTTCAAGATATTCCTTGAATACTCTGTTAATTAAATCAATAAAAATAGAGGGATAATTATTAAATAAAAATGGAATTACTATAAAATAATAATATATATACCTCATTTGAAAATTGGTATTCAGAATGTATCCCATATTCAATCGTAACTAATGATACCTACAATGAAGGTTGAGCTTTAAAAAATATTAGGCTCTATGAAGTTGATCAAATAAGTCATCAATATGAGACAAAGGATACTTTTTCTTTATTTTAATTGCATCGATCTCCCTATAATAAATGCTCAACCACATGGATCTATATTTATTATTAACAAAGAAAATGAAGGATTCACATGGTGAAACACTAGGGGTGAATAAATCCATTATCACCCAACTCCTCTAGACATTTCTTAAGCTCCACTAATTCTATATTATCCATTCTATAGAGAGTCTTTGATATTGGTCTTGCATCAAGAATTTAATCAATATAAAACTCAAATTCACACTCTTGGGGATGTATGAGTAATTACTAAATAAATACGTCAATGTATTCCTATAAAATAGGTACATCCTCATTTTTACGACGACCTTCTTCATCCTTATATGTTGTTTACTATTCTTCCCCATGAATTTTATTCAATAGATCCACTAGGGATGGATTTAGATAAGAATCCGAAGATGATGTTTCATCTCTAAAGATGTGGAATTCTACATCTTTATCACGAATATTAATTTACTTATTCTTGTAATATATTTTTTGCATAATAATTTGAAATATAGTCTATATAAAGGACTATATAGAAATCAACCATAGGTATGATAATAAGGTCATAAAATAAATCATTTTTATGTGTCATAATGGGTATTTAATGACACATTTTTGTTGCAATGTGACTTCCCTTGGGTGTTTTAACTGAAAAATATCTTATTAAATAATTTTTTTCTTATTTTCTTTGAAAGCTAAGTAGATAAAAAAGATGGTGAGGATCTAGAATAAAACAGATCATTAGAAAAATTTGAAGATAAGACTAATGTTCCTACCACCACATCCTTAGGTACTTCCACCTTGACTATAGTGATCATATAATCTTAGCCTTCTCCCCTTGGACTCTTCTATAGTGTATTCCTTTGGTGCCTGGGATATATTTATGAATAATGAACGATTTAACTATAGTTTAAGCACTGTAAATCATTGATTTGTTTCTTCCCCTTGCATTCATGAGACATATTCCCCTTATCTTTCCACTTCTAACTGACCCTCATGACTTTCAGGCATTTTCCATTATGTTTCTTTCTATAATTTACAGGTGATGGAAATTTTTACATCCCTCTCTTATTCTTCTTTGATGTAATACTTTTTTTATTGGTTCTCAGATAACATATTTATCTCCTAGGTTCCCTTGAATATGTAATTTTTCTATAATTCCTTCTCTATTTTGATGGCACATAAGACTATTTCATCATATGATGAAACATTTTGAGAGACTGGATTTCTTTAGAGACTTGGATTAATCCCTTTAATTAAATGGTCGATCATGCACTCCATGTAGCATATGTAATCTGTAGCATACTAAGATAAACTTTTAAAGGTATCTTAATAGTTTACAAAACTCTCTTCATCATTTTTCCTTAAGAAAAGAAACTTTTTCTTCATATCATGTTTTTTATCATGAGGCAAATATTTATTGAAAAATGTCTCCTTGAATGTTATCCATGCTATGATTTCTATTTATTCTTCCTTAGTATTCTAGATCAATGATCACCATTGATCATCATTACATTTTTACAATACACTTAAATTGAAACCTTTTTCTTTTCATTGCATCTAATGTTTAGGAATATCTTTTATAGATACTTAATCCATTTCTCAACTATAATTAGATTATTATTCCTACTAAATGATGGGGTATTATGTCATGTAAAGCGATCAAAGATTGGATAATATCATTTTTGAATAGTTTTCTCCACCTGAGAAAGTTTATTTTTCATAACCAAATCAAGATTCCCTAATATGGACATAATTTTATCAATTATAATACCAATTTTATTGGTTTCCTTAGAAGGAAATCTCTATATTTTCTGTGAGTATTGATACCACTCTTCCTTCTAGGGAAAATTTTTAAATAATAGAATGTACTGGATTAGTTCATAAAATTATGAATTTTAAATCATAGTTTATCATTCCAAATATGTTGTAACACGAAACATAAATGAAAAATTTATGCATTATTGTTCCCAAAATTATAAACTTTCATTTCTGAGAGGACATATTTTCTTTCAAAGATTTCATAATGGTTTGTAAATAAAATTTTAATTATTCTAAGAATATCCCCATGGATTGAAAAACTAGGTGCACAGTGAGGATTGTTTTCATGTATCAGGCTATGCTCAAGTCAACCCTGACACACCCTTTTTAGAGTAATTACTACTAAGTATATCTATTCTCGAAGGACATCCACTTTTAGTATCCAGATAGGCATGCAATATAAGGCCCTGGCCTTAAACCCTACTTAATATTGAATTAAATGAATAATTCACATTGAGGATCTTTTCAGGTTTAGAGTTTTAGAGAATTAGGTCATAATTATTACATCTCAAAAGATTACCTAGTAGACACTTCTACTAAGTTTCCATAAAATAAAAAAAACACTTAAAAAGAAACATGTCTAGTTCCATGTTTTAGATAGCATGTCTTTCCTTGATCCCATCCTTGACCCTATTTATCTTTATGTCCTGTAGAAAACATTTCAAAAACAAGGGATGAGCATAAAAAGCCCTGTAAAGGATACACAAAGAAGGAAAACTGTTAGTTTTTCAAAACAACAAGTAAACCATGAATACTTTACCAAATTAATACTTTTCACCTTTATGAAGTAGTAAAAACTCTTTACTGACTAAAAGACCTTTACTTACCCTTTTGTTACCAAACGATTACCATAAAACCCATATAAAGAAAACATAACATATAAAGGGAACTTGGGACATAAACATACTTAAATGGAATAACCATATGGTCGACTTCCATACATACTTAATGGAATAGCCATACAACTGACTTCCATACCCAATGTATTGGAGGTTATAACGTAAACACCCGTTCTGGTATTCACGACACCACCCGTCATGTGGTTTATCACGTAACCACCCGTAAAATGTCCAAGTACCGTCATTACACATAAAATATTGAAAATATAAACATTTCAATAAAAACATTTCATTTTCAATCACAATAGGTAATTCCAAGATATTGAACTAATCAATCCATTTTCAAAAACTATTTAAAAGAGATTTTTGAATCAAAGTGTCCCATACCACTTTGAAGCTTTTAATGGAATTATAATTTTAAAACATTAATGTCCATATAAATAAATACTGAAAACCATTTTGGAAACATGGAAATTAAAGATAAAGATTTAGAATAATAAATCTTTAAAACATTTAAAACGATATTTTTGTTAAAGAGTTTTTAACAAAAAAGAGAGACTCTTGAATAAAAATAATTGCGGAAAAACATTTAATCAGAACATTATAATATCATTAGAATAAATGGATTCATGATATAATATGTCAAAGGAAAGTATACACACTATATAAGAGTGAATTGGGGAATAACAACAATAAAGTCTCAATGGGAATGTAAATTGAGATGAAATCCATTATAAAGATGGTATCATTAAATTAAGGATAAATCTATCACATAATTATGTGTGAGAAATATAAATAAACCCAATATAAATGGATATCAAGTTTGAAACAATAAGAGGTAATTCACACATATTCATAGGATGACATGTTCAATAAGTACAAGTTAAACCCAAAGAAATCGAAATTGGGTTAAGATGTTCCCTTGTAAAAAATTCAACAGCCTAACAGCGTCACTTCAAAATTCATAGAATTAGTCGATGAGAGAGAGAATGGTATCTCATAACTTGGACATAAACTTTACATCAATAAGGATATAGAAGAACATATCCTAACATAATAAGATGTAAATTAAAAGACATAACAACAGAAGTCTTTTAAAAAGAGGAGGGTGAAAGGTTCCCTTACCGACTTGGGTAACCTTCGAAACGTACACCCCACGGAACAAGGGTAATAAAATGAACATGTAAATACCCATAAATGAAAGTATATTAAAAAAATAGTAGAATAATGGGTAGTACATACACCACTCAAAGGAAATGGTGGCAAACGTAGCATAAATGTCACGGGAATAAAAGTGAGTTGAAAAATCCCTTACGAAAAATCAGCAGCCTAACAGCGCCACTTAAAACATCCAAAAATGGATTTATGAGATCAAATAGGGTCTCTCATAATATGAAAATAAAAATTACAGAATTAGGAATATAAAATAACATCCCCAAACATAAGAAATTTGATCATAAAAGAAATGACATAAAGGAGAGTACTTAAAAATAAAGAGAGAGGTATGATCACTTACCTCAAGTCCGACTTGTCTTGTTTGTTTCTTTATATTACTGAATAAAAAACTTTTTTCAATTTATAATTGCTTAAGGACCTCTTTTAAAGATTATTATTCAGTTCATATCACATATTATAATGTTATAATAATTGGTTAATAATGTGAGTTCATATTAGACGTTTTTGTCGATGTTTGGTACATGAGTCAAAAATAAACTTGTTTGAAAATGATTTTCCATGTAGTTATAAGTAAATCATCTCCATAATAGTATTAATGATTTAAATATCATATATATCCAGTACATATTCATTTTATACTACTCATAACATTTGGAGATAAAAAGAAATGAAATGCACCGTTCATGGAGACAGTAAGCCGTACGTACGCATGAACGCTACTTTCATTTCTTTGTCATATTAATGGAATTAAAAATAATTGAGAGAGAGATATATATATATATATATTATAATTAAATTATAATATATATGTTATATAGGTCACATATGTTCATTAATTTCATTCTTTATACATTCCATGTATTACATGAACGAGTCACATCACTTGAGGGGGTGGTAGTCCACACTTCCTCGTACGAAATTATCGCATTTTCACAACATGAAAAGCATAAAGGTATGTTTTAAATATAAAATTCAGAAGCATATAGAAAAAATAAATACCATATATATCATATATAAAATACAGTGACATCATAATGGCCACCATGAAATGTGTTAAGAGAAGATTGAACAATCATCGTTTCATGAGGCCGAAATTTTCCATCCACAGAAACAGTATGTTCTTTAACCGTTAGACGAAGGTGTGTGTAAGTGTAGCTTGAATCCATTACATAACAACATCTAGTATATTGAAGATACCGATTTTGTTACAAAATAAAGGAATAAAAAGAGTTTTGAGGGTTGGAGAAGCAAAATAAAACAAAAGAACATAAGGGAAGACATTACCTTTAAATCGGGTAACTCTTTTTGATTTGACCTCAAAGGCTTCCTTGGAAAGGATTCTGCCCAAATTTGAGGCTTCAATGATGAAGATAGGGATTTGGAGAGATTAAATGGGCAGAGGTTGTCCGATCTAAAGGTTTGAGAGGTGTGGCTAAGGTGGTAGAGGTGGGGGCCTTTTATAAGAGGAGAGGAGGGGCACTCTTGGAAAGTTATAAACTTTAACTTTATTATAAAATGCTTTTCAGATTTTAAAGGTCCCAAAATTATATATTTCTAGGATAAGGTGATAAGAGTTCTAAATCCACCCATAAAATAGGTTTTTGAAAAGTGTAGGTCTTAGATTTTACATTATCTTTTCATTTTATTTAAACCGTTAAATAATGAGGTAATCGCTGCATCATCATGGTGTCATAAATAATTTAATTTATTTAATGTCTAAAAATTATAAAAAAATATAATGATGTAGTAAATATTTTTATAATTCTAATGAATATTTGTAGTTTAAAATATGACTTTTATTACCCCATGTAAAAATTGCTTTAGTAAAACAACACATGTTTGTGACATTTTAATTTTAACTTTAAATAAGAAGTTATTAATGTCATTTTCCAACCCAAGTGGCTCCATGGGGTCCCCAAGTTGACCCATGGATTTTCCTGGTCGGCCATGAATCATAAAATAAGGGTAGGACATGTGTCAAGGTCATTTCATATTATTAAAACATTATTTTTTCCTTAATTTACACTAATTACCTTTAATCACGATTAAAAACTTAAAAGTTACTATTCATCAAAAAATTATTTTAATCCCATTGAACCACATTTTACATCCTAATGACAACCATGTATGTAGGATTTTTGAAAGTCAAATCACAGAAGTGGTAAAGTTTCATTTAAACAAAAAATCAGTTTTTAAACTACCACTTAGTGGTTTCACTATTCATCTAAAATTGAAGTTTTTCAGAAAAATACCAAAAATTCACCCTAATATATATTTGATATTCTGAATTCAAAAATGATGTCTATTTTACAAAATTAAAAACATATAAGTTTCATTAATTAATTTAAAAATTAATTCCCGCTGTCAAAACAAATATCGTGTTTTTAAGAAACAATATCTATTAAAAGATTGATACTAGTTTAAGTCCAATTTCAAAGTGAAATTAATTACAATGAAAACTATTAAATTAAATGTTAAAAATATATTCTAATTTCACTTTAAAACTAAATCAAAATATAATATAATCATAAAAATAAATTAGATAAAAAGAGGTTATGAATTAAAATACAACATTTTTCACTATTCATTAAAAAATGAACTTTATCAGAAAAATACCAAAAATTTACACAAAGTAAATTTTGATGTCCCGATTCTAAAGAAGAATTTTATTTTGTCAAATATAACACATAAAATTTTCAAAAAGTGGATTTAAAAGATGTTCGCCATTAAAAGGAGGTTAATCGTCCTTTTAAAGAATATTAGAATGTTTACGCTTAAAATTGGATTCATTCACATTTTTAATCCTCTAACATTTATTGTAAAAAGTAAAAATATTTAACAAAAATATATAATCATTTTGTAGTTAGTTTCGTTCTTTCCCGCCATTACAATGGCTAGGCCTTAACTACCATTTAAAATAATTTTATTTTATTATTAGAGCGCAACATAAGATTTCAAAGGAACTCGTTGTCGCGTATTGGGTATGCCATCGAGCATAGAATTCCTTTTAAAGTAATATTAATATATTTTTTACAAATAGGGATAAATATAAAAATGTCATATTCTTTATTTACCTGGGCTGTTACATCCTTCCCCCCTTTTGAGAATTGCGTCCTCACAATTTTAAAATCGGGCTCGGAAACATCATTGAAAGTCCTATATTAGAACAAGAGTCAGTAAAACTATCACTTTAAAAGAAAGAAAGAGAAGTACAGAGGTCACCCGAGCTAACCCATACTAGGATTCCATGTAGGAAAACATGGATATGGAAGAAAAATAAAAGGGTCATGTTCTGAGGGAGAGTGATAGAAAACATGTTTAGGAGAAAGTTAACCACAAGAAAATCACAAACTTGTGGTGGGTTAAATAGTATTCGATTCCCCAGTTGGAAAAGTTAATAGATAACATTTTTTTAAGTTACTTTTCATTGAGGAATTTATTTTTGATCTTAAGGAAACATACTTACTTGTCATGTTGACTTTCAACTTTTACTAGATTTCTTACACAAACTCATACTTTCTCCAAAAGAAGAGTATTTAGGAAGGCTTGTTCGCATTAAGAGTACTATAATAAACTTCTAGAGAATCACTTAATCCACAAAAGGGAACTATATACTTCCCATTACTTTAGACTTCAACCAAAACCAAAACCAAAAAGGTTAGTACAAGATCAGATAATCCAGAAAAGGATAACCCTTTATAAAAAGAAAATCTATTCTTAATCTCCAAAATTTGTCCAACAAAACCCAAAGTTCAACGAAGACCATAAGTAAACCAAACTAAGATTTAAACCCAAATATTTTAAGGATTTAATCACATATTCTTCCAAGTTAAATTTTATCATTTATCTCCAAACAACATCAGTTTCTCTTAAAGTCTCGTATTGAAAAGTAATTAACCTAATCACATATCCTCCATGATAGGTTAATAATTTCCATAGATAACCCAAAATAAAATTACTCTTAATTCATAAAATCATCTAACTAAAAATAATTAGTCAAACTAACTAGGGACTTCACGTAGTCCAGTGGTAGGCGATAAATACTAGTCGCACTTTGGTTGTGGGTTCGATTCCCACAGCTTTGTCCGACACGACGGGTTGTCACACGGTCTGCGTGTTGTCCTTTTTCCAAACTATATAATTCTCAAATCATTCCCAAAAAAGAGATAAAATCATCAAAAATAACCATAACATAATTTAACCTCAATTTTATCTCATGCCTTTCACTTTCCATCACAACATATAGTAACCCATAATTACCTCAAAAGTAAGGATCATATAAACCCAAATGGTTCTTTATAACTATGTCCACAAAAGAACAGATAACTATTCTTTGAATAAAATTTTCATATATCAAACATCATGGTTACACATACTATAAAAAGTATTCTAATGTAACCCCATAATCAAAAGAGACTTAATACTCTTAAGAATATCACCATAACTCTTGAAGCCCTTTTATGTTGACTTCTTACTCATTCAACATTCTTCATGATCCATTAACCATTCCTTTCCAACTTATTCTTAAATACTTCTTTCCTAAAAACAAAATCATGAATCATATCCTAAGATTCCAAAATAGGAAAACAAATGTTAAGAAATAATCCATACCTTTGATTGGTCATTGTCAGTTTCTTCAACCTCAATCGGAATGGCATTAGGTATTGGTAAACGAATATTTGTACGATCTTGGTGATCCTATTCTCGAAACATCTTCATAGGACATGTGTTTTCATAATGACCATGCACACCACATTTAAAACATTCAATCGATCCATCAGAAAGAACTTCTTTCCCTTTCCTCGAGTCAACTGGATGCTTCCTTTTTCCATGGAAGGTTCTTGCTTTATGACCTTCATTTTCACATATATACCATATTTCTGTCCCTTTGAAACATTTTCTCAGGTGTTTCTTTCCACATCTTTGACACATAGGGTTTTGAATGCACTTACCTTTATGATTATTACCTATAGTTCTGTAGGGATTTGTTTCTTGCATATATTATGCCTTATAGAAATCACAAAGTTTTAGGTGGTCAATCATGACTCCAGATAGTTGGTTGAGGATAAACACAAGATTTCTCATTGCAGCTCCAATATCATTCATTTTCTTGCTTAGAAAACTATCACAGTTTCCTTCACATCCACTGTTACTTTGGTGCCTACTAGATCCATCCATTTACAAAAACAAAAAAGGTCAATGTGAGTATATCAACAAAACCATCATGTACTAATGAGGAAGATAAACACTAAGATATACTTACTCATTCACTTTATCTAAAACTAGGAAACTTTCTGAAATCCTAACCATTATGTAATGTCACTTATGCTTAGAGAATACCCTAACCTCCAAAGTTATCTAAACCGACCTTTGATACCAACTATAAGGCCCCGACCTTAAACATTACTTAATATTGAATTAAATGAATAATTCACATTGAGGATCTTTTCAGGTTTAGAGTTTTAGAGAATTAGGTCATAAATATTACATATCAAAATATTACCTAGTAGACACTTCTACTAAGTTTCCATAAAATAAAAAAAACACTTAAAAAGAAACATATCTAGTTCCATGTTTTAGATAGCATGTCTTTCCTTGATCCCATCCTTGACCCTATTCATCTTTAAGTTCTGTGGAAAACATTTCAAAAACTTGGGATGAGCATAAAAATCCCAGTAAAGGATACACAAAGAAGGAAAACTGTTAGTTTTTCAAAACAACAAGTAAACCATGAATACTATACCAAAGGAATACTTTTCACCTTTATGAAGTAGTAAAAACTCTTCACTGACTAAAAGACCATTACATACCCTTTTATAACCAAACGATTACCATAAAACCCATATAAATAACACATAACATATAAGGGTAACTTGGGACATAAACATACATAAATGGAATAACCATATGGTCAAATTCCACACAAACTTAATGGAATAGCCATACAGCTGACTTCCATACCCAATGCATTGGAGGTTATAACGTAACCACCCATCCTGGTATTCGCGGCACCACCCATCATATGGTTTATCACGTAACCACCCGTAAAATGTCCAAGCACCATCATTACACATAAAATATTGAAAATATAAACATTTCAATAACAACATTTAATTTGCAATCACAATAAGTAATTCCAAGATAGTAAACTAATCAATCCATTTTCAAAAACCATTTAAAAGTGATTTTTGAATCAAAGTGTCCCATACCACTTTGAAGATTTTAATGGAATTATAATTTTAAAACATTAATGTCCATATAAATAAATACTGGAAACCAATTTTAAAACATGGACATTAAAGATAAATATTTAGAATAATAAATCTTTAAAACATTTAAAATGCTATTTTTGTTAAAGAGTTTATAACAAAATGAGAGACTCTTGAATACAAATAATTGCGGAAAAAATTTAATCAGAACTTTATAATATCATGAGAATAAAGGGATTCATGATATAATATGTCAAAGGACAGTATATACACCATATAAGAGTGAATTGGTGCATAACAACAAATAAGTCTCTATGAAAATGTAAATTGAGATGAAATCCATTATAAATATGGTATCCTTAAATTAAGGATAAATCTATCACATAATTATGTGTGAGAAATATAAATACACCCAATATAAGTGGATATTAATTGTGAAACAATCAGAGGTCATTCACACATATTCATAAGATGACATGTTCAAGAAGTACAAGTTGAACCCAAAGAAATCGAAATTGGGTTAAGATGTTCCCTTGTAAAAAATTCAACAGCCTAACGGCGTAACTTCAAAATTCATAGAATTAGTCGATGAGAGATAGAATGGTATATCATCACTTGGACATAAACTTTACATCAATAAGGATACAAAATAACATATCCCAACATAATAAGATGTAAATTAAAAGAGAAAACAAAATAAGTCTTTTAAAAAGAGGACGGTGAAAGGTTCCCTTACCGACTTGGGTAACTTTCGAAACGTACACCCCACGGAAGAAGGGTCATATAATGAAGATATAAATACCCATAAAAGAAATTATATTACACAAAGAGTAGAATAATGGGCAGTACATACACCAATCAAAGTAAATGGTGGAAAACGTAGAATAAATGTCACAGGAATAAAAGTGATATGAAAAATCTATTACGAAAACTCGGCAGACTAACAATGCCAATTAAAACTTCCAAAAATGGATTTATGAGATCAAATAGGGTCTCTCATAATATTAAAATAAAATTTAAAGAATGAGGAATATAAAATAACATCCCCAAACATAAGAAATATGAGCATAAAAGAAATGACAGAAAAGATAGTACTTAAAAAGAAAGAGAGAGGTAGGATCCCTTACCTCAAGTCCGACTTGTCTTGTTTGTTTCTTTATATTCCTGAATAATAAACTTTGGTCAATTTATAATCACTTAAGTACCTCTTTTAAATATTATTATTCAGTTCATATCACATGTTATAATGTTATAATAATTGGTTAATAATGTGAGTTCATATGAGACGTTTTTGTCGATGTTTGGTACATGAGTCAAAAATGAACTTGTTTGAAAATGATTGTCCATGTAGTTATAAGTAAATCATCTCCAGAATAGTATTAATGATTTAAATATCATATATATCCAGTAAATATTCATTTTATACTACTCCATAACATTTGGAGATAAAAATAAATGAAATGCACCGTTCATGGAGACAGTAGGCCGTACGTACGCATGAACGCTACTTTCATTTCTTTGTCATATTAATGGAATTAAAAATAATTGAGATATATATATATTATAATTACAGTATAATATATATGTTATATAGGTCACATATTTTCATTAATTTCATTATTTATACATTCCATGTATGGCATGAACGAGTCACATCACTTGAGGGGGTGGTAGTCCACACTTCCTCGTACGAAATTATCGCATTTGCACAACATGAAAAGTATAAAGGCATGTTTTAAATATAAAATTCGGAGGCATATAGAAAACATAAATACCATTTATATCATATATAAAATATAGTTACATCATAATGGCCACCATGAAAGGTGTTAAGAGAAGATTGAACAATCATCGTTTCGTGAGGCAGAAATTCGCCATCCACAGAAATAGTGTGTTCTTTAACCATTAGAAGAAGGTGTGTGTAAGTGTAGCTAGAATCATTCTCATAAAAAAATCCTAGTATATTGAATATACTGGTGTTGTTACAAAATAAAGGAATAAAAATATTTTAGAGGTTTGGAGAAGCACAATAAAACAAAAGAACACAAGGGAAGACATTACCTTTAAATAGGGTAACTCTTTTTGATTTGAGCTCAAAGGCTTCCTTGGAAAGGATTATGCCCAAAGGTGAGGCTTCAATGATGAAGAGAGGGATGTGGAGAGATGAAATGGGCATGTTTTGGCCGATCCAAAGGCTTGATAGGTGTGGGTAAGGTGGTAGAGGTGGGTGCCTTTTATAGGAGGAGAGGAGGGGCACTCTTGGAAAGTTATAAAATTTTACTTTATTATAAAATGGTTTTCCGATTTTAAAGGTCCCAAAATTATATATTTCTTGGATAAGGTGATAATAGTTTGAAATACACCCATACAATTGATTTTTTACATGCTTAGGTCTTAGATGTTACATTATCTTTTCATTTTATTTAAACCATTAAATAATGTGGTAATCGCTGCATCATCATGGTGTCATAAATAATTTAATTTATTTAATGTATAAAAATTATAAAACAAATATCATGATGTAGGAAATAGTTTTAGATTTATAATTAATATTTATATTAAAAAATATGACATGTATAACCCCATGTAAAAATTGTTTTAGTAAAACAACACATGTTTGTGACATTTTAATTTTAACTTTAAATAAAAAGTTATTAATGTCATTTTCCAACCAAAGTGGCTCCATGGGGTCCCCAAGTTGACCCATGGATTGTCGTGGTCGGCCATGACTCATCTTATAAGGGTAGGACATGCGTTAAGGTCATTCTATATTATTAAAACATTATTTTTTCCTTAATTTACAATAATTACCTCTAATCGCGATTAAAAACTTAAAAGTTACTATTCACCAAAAATTATTTTAATCCCATTGAAACAAATTTTACATCCTAATGACAACCATGTATGTAGGATTTTTTAAAATCAAATCACAAAAGTGGTAAAGTTTCATTTAAACAAAAAATCGGTTTTTAAACTACCACTTAGTGGTTTCACTATTCATCTAAAATTGAAGTTTTTCAGAAAAATACCAAATATTCACCCTAAACTATATTTGATATTCCGAATTAAAAAATGATGTATATTTTAAAAAATTAAAAACATATAAGTTGCATTAATTAATTTAATAATTAATTTCCGTTGTCAAAACAAATACGTGTTTTTAAGAAACAATATCTATTAAAAGATTGACACTAGTTTAAGTCCAATTTCAAAGTGAAATTAATTCCAATGACCTATATTGGATTAAATGATAAAAATATATTCTAATATAACTTTAAAACTAATTCAAAAGATAATTTAATCATATAAATAAATTATATTAAAAAGAGTTTTTGAATTAAAATACAACATTTTTCACTATTCATTAAAAAATGAACTTTATCGGAAAAATACGAAAAATTTACACAAAGTAAATTTTGATGTCCCAATTCTAAAGAAGAATTTTATTTTGTCAAATATAACACATAAAATTGTCAAAAAGTATATTTAAAAGAGGCTCGCCATCAAAAGGCGGTTAATCGACCTTTTAAAGAATATTAGAATGTTTACGCTTAAAATTGGATTCATTCACATTTTTAATCCTCTAACATTTATTGTAAAAAGTAAAAATATTTGAAAAACATATATAATCATTTTGTAGTTAGTTCCATTCTTTCCTACCATTACAATGGATAGGCGTTAACTACCATTTAAAATAATATTATTTTATTATTAGAGTGCAACGTAAGATTTCAAAGGAACTCGTTGTCACGTATTGGGTACGCCATGGAGCATAGTGTTCCATTTAAAGTAATATTAATATTTTTTTTCACAAATAGGGATAAATATAAAAATGTCATATTCTTTATTTACCTGGGGTGTTACATATAATTTTAGGAAATACCACTTAATCTATACCTTACAAAAATTTAGGATGTTATTCTATACTTATCATCAATGTCGATCTTAAGGTCATTTTCCATAATCTATGTTCTCCTAAATATAGTTTCCAAGATATATAATAAAATTCCTTTAATTACAACTACAACAACCCCGACTCCAGAAGCTCGGAGCCAGTTTCTTACGTTATTACATTATAATGATTATAAAGAATAAAATACCTAATATCCTAAAAGTTTAGTAGTTTTGGAAAAATAGATTTCATAAATGGTATACATATTATATTGGGAAAATAAAATAAAACACAATACATAACAAAATATAATAAACTGCATCCTTGAAACTCAGTAAAATATCACTTCTTCATAACCTAGGGAATGGAAACAAAATAAGGGTGAGATCAAATAATTAGTAAGTGTTAAGTACATCAAAAGCTATGATGAATCAATAAGAATTATCCATATGGAAAGGTAAATAACTGAACACACATTCCATTTAAATAAAAGGATAAGTAATAATAAATATGGAAAGGTAAATAACAGAGCACACATGCCATTTAATGAATATACTAAAAATGAAATGCATCCATAGATTTTTTTCATAGTGAAAATATCATGGATAATAATAACTAAAATCTAAATGAAGGGAATTATTTATTATTGGACACCATGATCTTAGGAATCATGGTACCTCTACCATCGGGACCATTTCTAAGAAGGTTTGAAACTATATGTAGAGACCCGTTTAATTTGGCCAACATAATTTTTCTCGTGAGACCTACCGATCCATCAAGGTAATATATTACCCCAGCCCCCAACAATCATTTTAGGTCCAAATAATTCCTCATTTATAAAATAATAGATTTAAATAATCAATATTCTTTATCACCAAATATCCTTATGGAATAAAAGATAAATATTTATCAATATTTCCCTTATCAATCAAATATATATCAAACTAAACATTTTTTATAAAAATGGAATACGTTTTATGAAATAATCATTTGTTTCATAAAAGAATATTTATATTTAATATAAATGTAATTTATAATGAAAAATTGTTAATATAAAGTTTGTTTTTTGAGATAAAGTTAACAATCACAAAATAAAGTGTTATTGGACAATAACTTTTACCACTTGGTTATTTTAAAGTCAAATTCACTTGGATGAAATAATTGAAATTAAAACTTAAAATACCATGAATAATGAATAATACAGGACATTACATATCAAATGGGTAGCATATAGGCAATATAAAAGTTAACTTGTTCATAATAACATATAAGTCTCAATGTAATGTGAATTGAGATGAAATCTCATACCTTGAGCTTTCATTTCGGTAATACTTGATTCATCCTCCTGTATAGTAGTTTTAAAAATGTTATTAACTTTTAAAATAACCATATTAAAATTTATGATATCATATATTACCATTTTATAACATCTTATCAACTATTTGTTAATAACCATTCATTATTTTCGCTGTTTTGCGTGTTAATTTCCTTGTTTTTTGTGTATGTTTTGACTTGTTATTTTTTTTGTTCCTTTTAATCAGATCAGGATTTAAATATATAAATAATGTAAAAAATTATTTAAATACCATATATATCTATTATATATGTATTTAAAGTAATATATAAAATTTTTTGATAGGAAATTGAATACACTATTTATGGAGACAGTAGACTGTACGTACGTATGAACCCTGTTTCCACTTTCTTATCGTATTGGAAGAAAGAAAAAGTAAATGATATATATTTATATTATAATTCTAGTATAGATTTTTATTTTATATATGTAAAATATTTTCATTAAGCCCACCCTTACTAAATTCAATGTAAAGCATGAAATAATCACATCGCTTCACGAGGTGATAGTCCGACGTACACACGAACAACGTTACCGTATTCCTCCAAAATGGAAATCATAAAGTTATGTTTGATATAATAATTATAGAATCATTATAAAAGTTTAAATATCATATATATTATATATAAACTATAAATCCATCATTATTACCAACCTTCAAAGGTGGTAATTTAAGAACGAATGACATCGGTTTGTGAGTTGGTAGTCCAACGCACACACGAATGATTACTGCATATCCCATTTGATGGAAGTGTGTGGAGTTATAGGTCATAATAAAAGAATAAAAAAAATATCAGTATATTTAAAATACTTAGGTTATTATATTATCATTACATAAGAAATATTTGAGGTGTTGGAGAAATAAATAAAACAAAAGTGCTCGTTGATGAACGTTACCACTTTCTTGGGTAACTTCTTTTGTTTATACTAAACACTTTCCTTGGTTTTATTTATGTTCAAGTAAAAAAATATAATATTAGTCGAGGTATGTGTGGATTTTAGTTTTTTAAGGGTTTTATGAGCCAAAAGGCTTGAGAGGTGTGTATAATGGGGGAGAGTGAATGTCCTTTTATAATCGAGGAGTGACATTCTTGTAAATACCAAAATAAAAACAGTATTGAGAGGTTCAAATTAAATAATGTGGCTCCAATAATGAACCATTTTCAATAACATAGGGTAAATGGTTAAAATATTTCCTGAAAATGGGTTTGAACAATTTTCTAGGTCATTTCCCTTTAATATTAAAGTATAAGAACTAAGTAAACACATTTTTACCTTAGTTGATGTAATTAATTTTAATTAATTTCACTAATATTTTAGGTCAAAAATAATTTTAACTTACTATAAATTATAAATTATTATAATTTTAAACATTTAATATATTTTTTAAAATTCAAATCACATAAGTGGTAGAAATTAATTTAAAATTAATCCCATAGATTGGATGAGAAATGAGCTTTTAATGTGAGAATGTTCAAAGATTAACTATGTTTTTATATCTAAATTAATTTTAAAAATGATTCAAATGACATAAATTGGAACAATATATATATATATATATAATTTATCTAATTTTACTTTAAAACCATTTTAAAATATACTTTATCATCATAAATTATTTAGATGAAATGTCAGTTTTCAATTAAAATTTATTATTTTTCAATATTCCTCAAAACATGAAACTTGTCAAAAATAGAAAAACTTCACACTAAGATAATTTAGAAATTAATAATTGAAAAATAAAGTTTATTTTTCAAATTAAATTTTTAAAAGTTTCAATATAATGTTTTAAAACAAGTTCTCAGTTAAAAGGTGGAAAAATTGCCTTTAGACTAATATAGATTTTTTATGCATAAAATTGGATTTATTCTTATCTTATACCTATAAGATATATTTGATGAATGTAAAAAAATTATTTAATATATATAAATTTAATTTATATAATCCACTTATATTTATTAATTTAATTTATTAATTTAAACTTCCTTTGGTGCATAGTAACATTTCCTTTATTTTCAATTGTTTTTTATTTTAATTTCTAATTAATTGGTAACCAATGAAATAAACCATATATTTTCATAATTTATTTACTACTATTAGTAATATTTTATTTATTTTCAATGTGAAAATTTCCATTTTAAATAATAATATTAATATTTTTCAGTAAAAAATTATCTTGCGTGTAATGAAAATTATCATAGAAAGGCGTTGTTGTGTCTAATGAAAGCTAACTCAGAATTACGTTCATTGTAAGCTATTAATACAACTAAAAATATTCTAAAAATAATATTTTTTTAATGTCTTGGGTATTTAAAATCTATACTTTATTTATAATTTATAGTAGTGGATCTCCTCTCATCTTCTTATGAATACTCAACTTGAATAACTTCTATGTATTTAAATTTTATCTCTAACTCAAGGGACTCTAAACTGAAAGTTTTTTTTTTCATTTTTTAAGGAAATTTAAATTTAAGTTCACATTATGATTATATATTTTGAATAAAATATTTATGAAAATTTATTTTTTGAATTATATATTTTTTAAACTCCATTATTCTGTTATCTTTAATATCTATGTGAGAATCCCTGATATTGACAGTAACTTCTAATGCATGGATCTTCTCCTCAACAACTTCTGATACTTTATATTTCTTAAAAAAACTAATTTTAAATTATTATTAAACAGGGGAAAATATTTCATTGAAAAGTGAAATTGATAGTTATTTTTCTTTAATAAGTTCCAGGAGAGTTTTACATTTTCATAATTTCTTAGTTAGTGCAAATTCCATTTCATTGGATTCCTATTCCTGTTATGATTTTTCATTTTGTATCCCCATGATATATGAATTTATATATTTTAATACCTTTATAGGGACATTATTCATATAATAACTTATTTTAGAGTAAATGTATTCAATGGTTTAAATATACTCATAATCAATATATATTGAGTTATATTTTTACGGTGGATAAATTATACTAGATTTATCTATATAACTAACACTCTATTTACCTTTAGATAGTGGTGAATACTCATTATGTTAAGATTTATAGGTTATTTTATGCTATATATGAGACACTTTATTCTTCTATTTTTTATGTTTTTTCTGAAACCACTAAGTTTTCACGACAAGAATATTTTTCTTTTTCTTCATATTAGGCATACATTTTTTAACTTTCATAACTAATAATAATGTAACTTCTGGAGTTACTTCATGAAACCTACACTTTATATAAAATACATAAACACCACTATCCATAAAATTTTAGATACATTCATAGGGATCATATTATCTGATACCAATTGATATTTTGAGGGGATCATGGAGTCACATTGGGGGGGGGGGTGAATCTAGGTAAATTTTTTGTCGAATAAGTTTAGTAGCTTGATTTGGATCTAGATTTAAACTACTAGTTACACAAATGTGGTGACCTTATTCACCTTATTTAAAACCTAATGAATTTATTTTATCAACTCTTCAGCCTAATAGATCTTCTATAATATACTGGGTCAACTGCACACTCTCTCTTATGCTTCTTAAAAGTGTCAAAATGTCTCTCAATTTTATATACCTATGACCCAAATGGTGACCCCCTTAAAATAACCAAACATACAAAAAAATATGGGTAACATGTGAGCTTTAACTTTAATATCATGATCACTTGATTTTTGGTTGATAAACATTAATCTCTTATGATGATATCATGATTTAAATTTGTTTAAACTCCCACAATACATAGAATCAATTTTCCTCAACTCGTCTAAAAATATCATCTTGCATCAGAAACATTACTTATTGAATATTGAAACATTTTATCTCTTTATTCTGATCATCTCATAAAAAGAAACAAAAAATTAATCTTTTTTACTTTTATCAAATTTCATTATCATTTTCTAAAGTGAACATCATAATTGACTTCATTATCTTTTAGTGATTCGGTATTCACATAGAAATTTTCATCTTATATTGAACACCATCAACCTATAGATTCCAATTATTTTTATTTCCATGTATCCAAGATCCCTCATTTCCATTCCAAAAATAATTCATCTATTATTCCATACCTTTTACAAATAGGCCTATCATCACTCAAGGTCATCAGTATTCCTGGAATCCTAGACTTTTGGTGATTTAAATAATAGTTTTCCCTCTAATGATCAAATTATGATTTGATCTTCTTATGAACCACATTATCTTCAAATTCCTTAAAAATCAACCTTCTTTCTTTTAGCATCTGATCAACTCAACCTTCAATCATCTCAAATTGGATTATAATAGACTCTTCAACTTGTGATGTTCTTATAATTAACAAAAAATGCATGGATTAGAAGACTATAATTATAAGCATTTAATCCAACTCAGGATTATATATTTTTTACTTTTAATCTTCCTATTTTGGATACATTAAAAATTATTATTTTTAATATATCTTCTAGAGATATTTCTTTCATAATTGTAGACTTGACTACACTTCACATAATTCCTTTGAAAAATTATATGGTAGAAAATAAATTCATAAGATGAATTTCACATTACATTATTCAAAGATTAATCATTGGGAATTTATGAATTCTTCTGTGTGGTAATTTAATATGATCATCCAAGATTACTCTTTGATTATTACGTGACTTTCAATCGTCTAATATTTCCATATTTAATATTCACCACATCAGAGAAACCCTTTATTCTATAAAAGTAAATTTTATTACTTATGATCAATATATTTTAACCAAATTTATCATATATTTTTAATATATCCAATTGATTCTTCAATATCCCCATCCACTGGCTTAAACATTGAATAGTTTCAATCACCCATTTGATCATACACTCATAGTACTTGTTGTAGATAGTTATCCTTTAACCTTCAAAATATTTTTGACTTGAAAAAAAGTTCAACAATTGTAAGATGTTTTTTATCTTTGAGAAATCAAATTATGGGAAACTAAATTTGAATATGTAATTGATAGTTCCTCTTCATACTTTATAACTAGTCAATAAAATAATGATGATCAATTTTTCAATTGTTATATGTATAATATAATTCAAGATAGAATATTTTAAATGAATTAATCCTACTTCCATCATCAATAAATTCTTCAATTTTCTTCTTTAATTATATTGATACTAGTTTCAGCTATCATCTAGTTAGATTATATAGTGTTCTTCAGTATCATTCTATAAAAGTAGACACTTTATCTACATTTCTTTAGTTTTTAATGATTCACCCTCATATAGTGTAAAATTATTATAATTTTACTTTTATAACACCAATAGGAAACTTCACTTTCACCTTCTCAAATATCCTTACCTTAAATTGTAAATAGTCACTGACCAAAAAAATAGTACTTTATCATCACCATTTTGGGGGCTCAAAAATATCTTTAAGATTTCATTTTCATATTTCCAAACTGACTCCTTTTCATTATGTAAGATATATTTTCTAGCTGAATCTTGGCCATATTTCCTCATATTCTTTTTCTCATTCTCTAATTTTGAAATATTTGTAAGAAATTCCCTAATATCCCTCTTTAAAATGATCTTTATTTGTGTTTTTTCTTCTATTCCATAATTTTTTCTCATCATACATAATATCATCTTTTTTCATATTAAAAATTAGTAATTTTTATCTAACTATAATGGTTTTCCAAATTTCATCTTTATCCTCACTATTATCTTCATCTTCAAACATGGATAATAAATTTGTCCTTTTGGTTTTAGAAAAATTATTACCATTCCCATTTGAAGAAAAATTCAACTTTTTAATTTTTGAAGCATTATTACTTAAGGAACTTATTTTCTTATCTTCATCATCTTTACAATATTCATTTTATTTTTTTATGTGGGATAATTTAATACGAAATGTCCAATTACTTCAGAAATGAAACAATTTATTGGCGGGTATCCTTAATAATTTCCTTTTCATTTTTTCACACTTATATATATATAAATAAAAAAAGTTTGTGAAATTTTATTTCTAGATATTATTCACCATAAAAATATTCTTCTTCTATAGAATCTTCTTTCTTTCTATTTACTTGTTTCAAATATTAAAATAATATTTCCTTATCATTATTTATTATATTCTTTATGACAATCCTTTCCCTCATTTCATAAGGAATAATAATGTTACACAAGTCATTCAATACATGTTTACCCAAATTATGTTATTTGAGTTCCAAAAAATTTACATCAAATATGTTCTACGAGATACATAGTATCTTTTCAATGACCATAGAGTCTTTCAGTTTCTTACCAAAACCACTAATGGAGTTCATAATTTCATTGAATGGAGTGAAGAATTCATCCACTATCTTATTATTATTAATCATGATATATTCATATATTAACATCAAAATCCATAGATTTTCTTAATTCACTTTCAAAATACTTTTAAAAATATTTTATAATATATCCAAAATTTATCTCACTATTATAGTCCGTATGAATTTGAAAAACTTCTTTGAAAAAGATGACAAGATAGAATTTTGAGCATGGACATCATTAAATAAATTCTTTTTTATCAGATTCGATCATCATAGTTCCTCTAGCATGTGGTGTGAAATAATCTATAACATCCTCTAAAAAATCCAAATTTATTAAAAGAATATATGAAAAGATATGGTCTTTACATATGTAATAATTCTATTTATAAAAAGCGGGAATCCACTTGATATTGATTAAATTGATGTGATATATTAAAAAAACAATTCAGAAATAAAATAATTAATCATAGTGGAATATATTTTCTTTGAAATTAAGATAGTTTCTAATCATTAAATGAAACTTGGAGGCTTTAATTATATATAAAAAGGATTCCACATTAATAACTACAATCCACTATGAGGGGGGATATATGAATCTAATTCATTTAATATTTATCCTTCAAAAAAACTTCAACTATTATTAATGTTTATGAAAATATGACTGCAAAAAAACCACAAAAATGTTAAATTCCAAACATATAAAACAAAATAAATTTTAATAAGGTTCGCTACTAAAAAAAATCAGTCACATCCTTGGAAGAATTTTTTAAAATATATGACCATACATTCAATTAGAATCACTATTTTGATTACATATGAGTAGGAATAATTCTTAAAATCATGAAACATAATGTGTCTCTAAAATTTCTTAATGTTCCCCAACATAATAAAATGTTGATATATATATATGTTGTAAAAAAGTGTCTTTACCAAACATATACTACCACAAATTTATCATTCTATCTATTTCTAATTTTCTTATTCTTTCCATTCCACTTTTTTTCTTCTATAATTTCTAAACATAACCCCTACCGACACACTATTCTTTCTAAATAATTTTTTTTATTATCTCCACTCTCTCAAACACTTCAATACCCTGTACACAATCTTATATAGTAGTAAAACCACAACATCCAATGAATTTTTTTTATTTTAAATTAAAATTTACAAGAAATATCTTCCATAGATTTATCCTACTTATTTACTAGCCTTTAGATAAAAAAATATCTTTTATTCACACTTATATGTTATTTAGGGACTTTATGAGTTATTTCAAATAGGTATATGTGGAACCAAACCCTTCACATCATCAAAACTCTCAAATTATGGAAATTATTTTTCACTATTGCATGAGGGTTTCTACTATAGTGTGTTTGAATTAATTTCAATTAACATGCTCTAAATTTATCTGAAAGATACTCAAAATTATATCATAGGATTCCAAAATAGAATGTTTTTTGACCATTTTAGCTAAAATCTAAGGAATCATGAATTGTTCCATCACATAGTCTTTTTTATTTTGTATTTATAGACTAACCACATTCTAAAGTTAGGATATGTCACATCCTTAGGTATAAGACTCCTTGATGTTTCATCTAGTTCTCAAAATGGTTTCTTTAGATTAGTTATAGAACAAATACTCTCATTTTGGTTCCCAAGAAACCGACTTAATATTTTCACTGATCATTAAACCATTTAATATTTTTTACCTTCCACTAGATTTAATTGTATATATCTTAGATTTATTCTCAGATTCCACTATGATAGAGTCTTTAGCATGTATAATATTTACTATTTCAGGCAGGAAAATTGTTAAACTAAAACATCTTTTGTAAGTCCTATTTCAAAATTCATATCACTCATTTTCTCTAGAATGACATACTATTACTACTTAAAAAACCATTATCAAAATATTTTCTACTCTAGTTTCACCATTCCTCACATATTATTTTCCTTGGGAAACCTCATCTCTAGAAAATCACTTGTGATAGGAGTATTACCAAGAGAGTCTTAAAAGGTTTTAATTATTTTTCTCACTATCCAATAAGGGATCTACTATTATAGATTATCCTATATTAATTATACATGATAATGAAGAATGTATATCAATATAGTGTGGATATCTCTCCCATAAAAGGCCTCTTTTAGAGAGGGGGTTCTTAAATAAAATCAAATTCATGGGGGACAAAGGGACCAAAGTAGATATTATTATGATTATATATGGTTTGGTATATAAAATATAGTATTAGAGTTATTATCTATAATGGTGTGTGAGTGAGAGTGATGAACACTAAAGAGTTGGGTAGTATATCCTACATTGGTTAGAGTGGTGAACAATTTATAGTTCTTAAGGGGGTATGTATACATCTACTATTAAAATTCCATTTCTATGGATGTGGTTCCTTGAGAAAACAAATCCATGGTGAACTATGATCCTAAAGAGTAAAATATTATAATTTTGGGTGGATTGGACTATTAAATATGCCATAATTGTTTTGAGTCAAAGTAATGATCAAAATTTATCACACCAAAATTCCATTAAAAATAATTAATTCTATATAGTGATGTAATTCAATTTAGCAAAATTGAAAATTAGGATCATACAATAAATAGTTCTAAAAATATAGACAACTTAATTTTAAATAATTTCACCCACTCTATTGTAACTTTCATCACACGCTAAATCAATTACAACACCATAATATGATTGTATCATGATAAGATAGGTCGCTATAATCTTCCTTAATGTTTATAATTATTCTATATATGAATAATTAAAAACAAAAATATTCCTTTCAATATAATTTGAGTAAGTGGATGAGATATATGTTAAAAACTATCTAAAAATAATTGATGAAGGGTTATAGTTCCTCAAAAAATATTTATATTTATCTCTAAGGATGGATTTGGTATCTCTCGGATGACTATTATTTTTGATAGATCCACATCAATCAAATATCTTTAAACTTTTTATCCAATAATAATACTATTTTTGAATATAAAGTAGTAATTATTCTTATTTAGAAAAATAAAATTCTATTCACAACATTTAATCCCCATATCAAGGTTTTTTGGAACACTTTTAGTGATTATATATATATTAAAAATACATACCAAAAAATGCTCCATGAAATCCTCTTCTATAATTTAAAACATATGCCTCATGCATCGTTAGAAATTCACTGGTTAATTAAAAATTATAAATAATAGATTTATATATGACAAGTTTATAAATGTTCCTATGAATTTTATCCTGATTTGATTACCCAAATCCATTTTAATTTGATTATATTTAAATTATACTCCTAAAAATTAGTAATACTCATGTTTGAAAATATATTTTAGAATTAGTCCAACAAAGCAGGGGGTGGATGGTCCTTCCTTATAGATTCCTTTAACTTCCTATTTTCCACACATAATATCTAACCCTTTACTGTACATGTTAGAATCAACTCATTATCAAAATTCATAGTAACTATCATTACTTATTTTTTATAAATTCATTACAATAGATTTAATTAATCACCATTGTGGTTGGACTAGATAATTATCTTATCCAATTATTTCATTCTATTTCTTCATGAGATTGTTCATTACTAGTGTCAATATTAATTAGGGTTGGTAGATTTTTTTCCTTCTTCCAAAAGTACCTTATGTGTAAAAATAAATGATATTATTCTCTATATGTCATATATACACCATACATTGAATTTATCTAGTTGAATATCATATTCCTTCATCGATCGGATGTTAAAAATTCCAATTAATGAATCCTTTTATCCCATTAATTATTAAGTCAATGTTTATAATAGCTTCTCCAATTCTCTCTCAATTGTATTAATAATATGATACAAAAATTTTATGCAAAAATATTGAGATAACGAATCTATGCACTGAGTATTAAATTATTTTTCTTCTTTTATACTACTTTGAGTTATATAGTTCCCCATATTTTCAAGGATTTATATTTTGTCTTTCACTTTCTATTGATATATATCAATATTTTTTGTGAACTATTATGATGAAAATTAAAATCTAAAATATTCTACATTAGATCATTTCTTTTGGAATTCCATCATGTAAAATTTAAAATTTAAAAAATACTTCTTTTCTGATTGAAATTGGACTAATATTTTCTAGTAGATAGGTACGGTCCTTCAACTATTATAGGTACCTCAACATATTTATCAATTTTCAGGATAATAAAATCTATAGAAAAGAATAACTTACCCCCCTTAAAAATAATATCTTTAAGGACACTTGATCGATTTTTGTTTAATATTTCTATGAAATAAATTTAAACTCTTTTATGGATTTAATATTATAATACAACCTTATTAATCAAACCTAGAGTCTTCTAATTGTTGTTATAACCAAATTAACATAGTTATTTACTAAACTAGAACAAGTATGTTGTGAAAGGGTTTGGAAAAACATTCCAGATCTCATAGTTTGTGAGGGATATTTCATTAAATCCTAACAAAACAATCTTTGTTAAAGGAGATAAATATTCTATATCCCTTTTGTTTATTAATAACATCTTTAAGAACAAATAAACTACCTACATTTTAGATATTTCCTCAGAATATTAGATGTTAATATTGAAAATTTCTATAACTTTTTATACTAAGAATTAATATTTCCTCGATTTATCCTCTTCAAAAATTAATGAGGGAGTTATTATAGATGGATTTTTTTTTTATGATTTTGTTTATTTTTTATTGGAATTCATTATTTATAAATTTTTGTCTTATTTTTTATTATTTTATTTTATTTATTTTTCTTTTCCATATGGTTGAATTTTGTTTTATCAATTTATATAATTTTGATAAACAATTTCCCTAATTATTTCACACTTAATAGGGTTACCACCTTTATCTCTTGTACTATGTTTTTAATTGGGTAACCTAATAGTGTATTGGTTAATATATAATATAGTTTAATGAAAATTTGGTCCAACAAGTGCTCAATATATAAAATGGTGTTGCCCCTCTATGGTACTTAGGTGAGATCTACCATTAGAGGGTGGGGGGGGGGAATCAGGGTATGTTAACTTATTCCAGTTTCTTAACTTTTACTTTCCACTCTCATTACCCTAATATTCTTGAATTCTTAATAAGAAGGGTCACCTTGTTTTTACCTTCTTGACTTATTGATTTGATTACCTTTATAATTGAACGTCCATTAATCAAATTTATTTGAGATATCTTAATCCCTTTTTTAGATTTTTTTATGAAAAACTAAATGACCATGCACATAGAGACATTCATTATTACTTGGTTCACCACTACAGGCTAGTCCAAGGAGTATAAAATTGACATTGTCCCGATGCACTAAAAAAACTATAACCTTAATACTTGGGGTTCATAAAGGTCACTCCTACCTTGGATCACTACCCTTATAATGTTTTTGGTTATTTCACCACCACCCAAAGAACACATCCCTCACAACTTCCCTTTTTTAACTCACCATCTCAATGGGAAAACAAGATTGTATCAAAGGATAAGAACAATATCAACTTATTTATGTAGATTCTCCAAGAATGCTGGGATAACTTCTTATGATTTATTTTTTATCCTTCACAAGTCTGATGTGAACATCACTTTGAGAATCATCTTCTTTCCATGAGATGTCATGAAATTACATTCTTCACTTACAAAAATATTCTTGAATCCCCTTCCTCACCAGAAAATAGTGAAATTTTCTTCTTCTTCTTCTTCTTTGAAAAAGTCTTAATTAGATTACATTAATTATTCTTTCTAGAATAATTGAAGATATAATATTTATTTTAAAAGTAATATTGGAATGTATTATCATTTTTAGATATCTAAAATCTTCTCCCATTCCTTATAATATTGATATTTTAATGGAACTATCTCTCTCTCTACCCCTCTCTCTCCCTCCTACTAGTATTTTGAATGGTGAAGAGTCTTTCTTATCTTCTAGATTTAAGATAAATCAACAGGGTTTCCTTTTATTTTTCTCCATAATGATCACCATCATGTGATGAAAATATTATATTCTTGCACATACACTATCAAACCTACTGTAAGTTTAGTTTTTAATAATCATAAAAGTATCTTAAAGATATTAAAATGTCTCAAGTTATTTTCTATAGACATAGTATCATATATTATTATCATAATCTCAAGATATAATTTCCCATGAGAACTATACTCAATAAAATCTCAATTTACCTAACCCCTAATCTCATAGGTAGTTTTAATGTTCGATTTCATCTACAATGATAATGGTTTGTAGCTTTTAATTATTCATGGAACATATTCATAAAAACATCATTAAATGTGGTTGTCCCTATATTTATAAATAATTATACACATTTGGGAATTTTTTAATAGTTAATGATTCCCAAAATTCTCTCCTTCAATCATGTGTTCACACTAAAACATGGCTAGTAATTCTACTGCGTAAGATCATATGGGCTAGCTATTTCTTCCAAATTGAAATACATGTTCCTATTCAATGATCAAGAAACTGCAGTGCCATACCATAAAATATGTATTTTTTTATAGTGCACCTCGTACTCCATGGTGGAGTGACCAACTATTTTCTAGGAGAACAATACTCAAAACAATATATGATTGCAGCATAACACAAACCTTTTCAGTGTATAGATTATCAAATTTAATTTTGATAAACCTTACAACATGGAGAAATGATATATTCAAAACTCCCAAAATATTCTCTATGGTGTAGTAATCTTTATTATTCCATATCCTCCACTTCCTATACATTACTTCAGTTAAATTTCACATACTTTGGGATAAACCTATATAGGATTAGATTCCTCTAAATTATTTACCTTTATTATGATCAAACCCCCAATGACACAAAGCTTTCATGTGGCGCGAGAATATTGTCTTCTATGGGATTTTGATGAAGTGATCCTTCTTATGAAATAAACTCATTATTCATATGGCTTGGAGGTCAAATTATAGAATGGTGTGAGGTAAAAGGAGACATTTAGAGAATATCAGACATATGACATAAAACACATATAATGGAGATCATTATATGCCGATGTTTTTTAGGAATATGGATAGATCCCACAAACATAGAATCCCACAATGATCATCCCATCATACCTCTTGGCTTAGTAAACATATTCAGTTCCCCTAATCACAATTTGTGAGTAACAAGCTCTACTCCCAAGCTCTTTTACACTACTACCCTATAGTACAGACCACTGCTTCCATGCACACACTTATACCCACATGCGTTCTTTACTGTGCACACCCCTGTGATATTTTTCTTAGTTATGCACTCCAGTGAATTCATAGATAGCTGGACCTTGGTTGATTATTAATATTATTTGTATAGTTATGTGATTCCTAGTATTGGATGGCCTTGGATAGACAAATTTTTGGAAATTCCCCATCTCACCCGTTTTCCAAAAATAGAACTCATTGAACAAATAATTACTTTATCATAATGCCACCAATAAGAATGCCTCTAATGTTTATATTATGAATTGAAAGAATCTATAACTACACTCAAACAATAAATCCAATATCTATTCTTAAAAATTCTATGATCACATATTTTTAAAATATCCGCTCCAAACTCATAGATGTTCAATAATCACCCCATATATTTAGATGAAAAAATCCCCTTGAATCTAACTCTATTCAAATCTAGGTACATTCACCCCCATTATTGTCAATGAAATAAAATGGGTCAATCCAGGTTTGTATACTCCCCATGGGCTTATAAACTGCATAGGAAAATATCCATTGATTCTTGAAGGTTACCCACATATCAATAGCTTCTTTGGATCACTGTGAGAATTTTTTGGTTAAATTTCCAAATTTATAATCCTTAACACATCCTTATTTTGAAAATATTTTTTTCAAAAAATTATGTATCACTTACACAAGAAAGATAGTGAGAATAATTACCACTTAGAACATGGTATGTCAAAAAATTCTATAAGCCTACTGGCCTTGGACTCAATATAGGAAACACAAGTCTTAGATAACACTTATAAGGCTATCCAGGTAACTCATTAGGTCTAATAAATTCATCGAAACCTTTAAATCTCATTTTCTCAACCCAACCCATTATCCAAAACCATAAAAACTATTATAAAATATGATTTAAAGATAAAGGAAAGAATGAAATACCATTTCTATAAGTAGTATTCCAACTTCTTTAAATAAATAAAGACAATTCCTTCTATTTTTGGTGTCATCCATAATGACCCATTATTGTTTTATATATCTCATTTCATTCATATATTTCTTAAATATCAGTCTCTACATCAGAGTGCCTAAAATAACAAATAAATTTCAAAAAAATAGATCGATAAATTAATGAATAACTATAACCTTCCATTGAAAACAAATATTTCCTCCATTAGTGGGAAAATTTCACTAAAGGGATATCATTTGGGACTTGAAATCCAATTTCTTGTTGATTTAAACATTTTGTATTTGAAATGTTTTTCATTTGGGGACAAAATATTTTGAGTACCTTATCTATTTTATCTACATTTAATAACCTAAATATGATACAACTATAGAAACATAATAGAATAGGAATTGGTATACTCAATAACCATCATTGCTACATCCTCATAAAATTCTCCTATCTTAGTGGACTGATTCCACTAACCACATGACCTGTAAGCCATAATTTTAGTAAAAGTTTATAAAAGTGTATCAGATTACATTATATATATCCAATAGTAATAGATTTAATTTAAATTAGTCATTTCATTTCCAAATTCAAAAATATATTTTTAACCATTCACGTAGCTTTGGGATTGGCACCAAACTGAACTTTTAATACTTTAACCTCCACTTTATTTATAGAATTTCCTAGTAAATTTATGATCTCACTTAAACTTCACTTAAATTTCTTTTTAGAAACCAAAACCCAATTATTGTATCTCCTCCCTAGTGCTATATTTCTTTAAAATGTTAGAACATTTAGAGAATAAGGGGAGAGGGATACCATGATGTTACTTGAGATGATTAATGGGGTTTTTCATGATAAACCAAATCAACACCTTCCATATTTTCTATTCCCTATTTTAGTTTCTTGAAAAGGAATGAAATCATCTCTTCAAGTTCTTTATCATCACTTTTAGTCATAAAAATAAACCATTTTCAAAAGTATCTCCCTTTCATTCTACCAATTGCACACCTATCTTCACAGATAAGAGATTTGATATTCTTCATCATCTTGTTTTATTTAAATTTTTAAATAAATTACACTTGAACCAGTATATTTTATATTTCCATGAGTAGTGGATTTATGTTTTTGTTTTTTTCTCCATGAAAAATTCCTCTTTTTTTAATTAGTGTTTTATGTAGAACCACATAGGAAAAATGCTTTCTTGTTGGGGAAAAGAAACATATTGGAATAAATAATATTCATAAGTGGATTCTCTTTTATTTTTACCTCTTTCTTAGATAGAACAACTTATTTCTTTTCATTATAGATTTTACTTCATTTCCTTGAAGAAATTTGTTTTGTGCACCAAGATCATGGTGCTTGAAAAACCCTAAATTGAGTTTATTTCTCACACTCTAAAATATGGAACCTATTTTATAGTTTTATAGTTCTTTTCTATGATGATTATTTTCCTTGAAAGTCATTGTAGTTGAGTGTGTCCATATATATTCTTTTACCTTCCATGTATTTTTCCAATCGCAATACCTAGCCATATAACCAACGTTAGAGAAATTAAAACATCTACCAAAAGAATTATACCTCATTTAGTCTCTTCTTGATATATATGTTATCACTTTTGGGGTTTTACTCAAATATTTGGGACTTCTGGATTTAAAATATATACTCATGATATGACCAAATATTATATAATATAATCACTTTGGTTCCTTATTCTTTTGTGGAACCATACTTCCAGATTTTGAATGGAACCACTATTTCTTCTAGATTTTAGATATATACCTATTAAGGATACATATAAGGGGATATTCATAATTTTATTTGAGGTGTTAATCCACTCTAAATGTTTTTTGATATTATCATCTTTATTATTTAATTTAGTATCCATTTATTTCAAACTTCAAGCAAATACCATTCTGCTTTATCTTCTTTCATCAAGTTGAGATTTGAGAGTAATGATGCCTACCTTAACTCATTTTAAGTATCCATTTTATTTATGATCTCTTGTTATATTTCTATAAGAAAATAAATTTATTTTTCATTGTAAAATTTATTTGATAAATAGAATATTTAAGGAATATCATTTCCTTTTACAACCATAACCACTTCATCCATATGACCAAACGACTCACTGAACCTTCATGTTATAAACATATCTCATGTTTAGACTCTTTTATATTGAATTTTATTTGATTTTTTCCATATTCTTGGATAATATCATAAAATATTCTCTTGGATAATATATCATGTCACTAAAGTAAGCTGAAACATCAAAAATCCTTTTATTTAAGAATATCATATTTTCTAATTCATTTTCATGGACTTTGATATCCATGTTTAGTGACTTTTATCCTCATAAATTATAAAAATTTATTTTCTTAATTTCTGATCCACGTTTTCTATTTAATGAGAATATACCATTTTTAGACTCCTGAGTATTTCTTCATCATTTTTAGTATATCGCTTTTCCATTTTTCCACCTCATTCATACATGATGATTCATTGAATGAGTTAGTGGATTCACAATATGAATTTTTAATATGAATAGTTTCCAGATTATCAGAATCATTCAAATGAATCTCACTATTTCTAAAAATAGTTCCACACTAGGGGATTCCACATGACTTATGATTCTTCTTAGAGTTTATGTCATATTCCATGATACACTAGTACGTAATGTCAAACTAAAACTTCAACTTTAAAACCATATGAAAAAAATTAGGTAAAAGTATCGAATAAAAGAAACCTACCATTTGATACCAATTATTAGTCCCTCAAGGAATTAAGAGGGATATACCAAGGGGGTCAAGGAATGTGAATTGATTCCAGTTTATTCACTTTTCCTCTTCACTCTCACTACAATAATTACATCAAAATCTTACTAAAAAGGGTCAAATTGTTTTTATCTTGTGGAATTACTAGTTTAATTAAATTTTGACTTGACCATCACTTAATAAAATGTATTATATATTATTTAACACCCTTTTCATATTTTCTTATTCTAAATATAAACAAGAATGCACATAGACACAAGCATTTTTACTTAGTTTACCGTTGCAGTATAATACAAATAGAATTAAATTAACATTTTTTTGATTCACTAAAAACAATATAAGCTCACTTATTATGGTTTGGAAAGGTAACTACTACCTTGGATTACTGCCCTTAAAATTAATTTGGTTGGTTCACTACCACTCAAGTTACAATTCCCTCACCAATTCCCTTTTTCACTCACTACTTCAAAGAGAAAACAAGATTGGATTATAGGCTATGTAAAATATCACCTTATTATTATATATAAACTATGAATTTAGAGATAGGTTCCTTTTATGTCCCTTTTATCCTTCAAAAGTCTTCTGTGAACATCACCTTGATTATACCCACATTTCCATGAGATTTCATGGAATCTCTTTTCATCGTTTCTAGAAGGATTCTAGAATCCCCTTCTTTACTGGACAACAGTGAACTCATAGTATTCTTCTTTGAAAAAATATTCACTAGATTCCAATAATTATTCTTTCTATTATAATTTTAAAATTAAAATTTCTTTCTAAATTAATATTAGAGTGTCTTCACCATATAGGGTGTAGAATTTACTCTCTCTTTCCTTTGAATATTTATATTTTAAGGGTATTATATATCTCTCTCCCATTATGTAGGTATTTCAAATGGTGAAAAGTCTCTCTTCTCTTATAGTTTTTAGATTACGCAACATGGAATCCTTTTATTCTTCTATATAATGATTAATGTCCTGTGATGCAGATCTTCTATTATTATAAATGCACTGTGACATGTCATATAACTGTAATTTCTAAGAGTTACAAATGAATCTTAAAAATCCTATCATGTCTCATGTTTTTTATGAACATATTGTAATTTAATGATCTAAATTCCTATGTTAAATTTCTCTTATAAACTCTCTATTTACCAAAAAATGATATGGAAGGTATTATTCATGTTTGATTTCATGCTCCATGATTGTGGAATTTATATTTTAATTCTTCAAGAACAATGATAAAAAACCTTCACTAGATACAATTGAACCTTTATTTATAAATAACCACACATGTTTAATAATTTTCCAATAGTAAAGAACTCCCATTATTCTCTCCTTAAATAATGATTGTACACTGAAATGTGGATAGTAATTCCATAGTGTATGCTTCTACAAAAAATCCATTAGTTCCACTATGAAATCCATGCTTATGTGTTGTTATCAAAACCCTTTCTGAGTGGGTACCATAAAACATTGATTTTTTCTTATGGTGTATCTCATACTCTATGGTGTAGTGAAATTATATTTTATAGAACTAAAAAATTCATCAAAACATATGATTTAAATGTTTCACATGAATTTGCATTGTGGAGATCATATCTTATTATATGGATACTTCTTACAGTGTTAGGAAATTATATATGAAAAACTTCCAGACAAGACTTTATAGCATATTAATATTTATTATGTTATATCCTCAAATTCCTAAACTTTATTGTGGAGAATTCTCATATACTATAGATAACCTTATGTAGGATTAGAGACCCAATAATTCTTTACCTCTATTAAATCCAAACCCTTTATGAAATAAATATTATCTATGGCATGGTAATATCTTCTTCTATATAACTATGTGAGGTGATCCTCCCTACAAAACTGAATCCAAACTCTTATAAAATAGAGTTCAACCAATGATGTGGAAATAACTTGAATACGACTATTGGAGTAGATTAGATAACTGACATCAAATAGATCCAATAATAATCATTATATACATATATTTTTATGGTGTATGAATAGTGAATGCTACCCTCAAATCCCACATTAATCTCATCATCATCCATGATCCACTTAATAAACATCTTCACATCCCTAAATCTCCAGTTGTGATTAATATGTTCTCCTCCTGGAATCTTCAATGATTCCACCCTATGGAATAAACCACTACCCCATACACATTCTTAGTCCTATGTATGTGCTCACCTATACACTCCCTTTCAAGCTCTACCATAGCTATGCACACTAGTGCCTCCATGGATGGATGGGCCTTGGATGATCACTCATATACTATATATGGTTGATTTATTCCTTGTAATGGCCTAGGATGTCCTAATTATATTCTAGTCCACATCTCATTCATTTTCCAAAAACACTACTCTTCTAGCATATAATTCTTTCAGTATATTACTCTTTCATAATAATGCCAACAACCAAAATTCCTCCAATTTCAATATTATGATAATTATCCTCAACCAATAAATCAAATCTATTTTTCTAATAAATCCATGATTACATTCCACTCTAGACTATAGATGTTAAAATAATGTAATATTTTTGATTTTTTTAACAAAGTATCACGATTCTATATGAAAACATCATTTTAAGTAAAGTAATTTGTGGGAAAATATTCTACTATTTTCTTGAATACTTAATGTTTATATTGAAATTAAGGCTGAGTATGATTAGAGAATAGTTTTTGAGGTTTCTATTATAAATGAAAAATATAATGTTCTTTTTGTGATGGATTAAAACCCATTAAATCGTTATCTAAGTTGAAAAATTTCCCAATGTTTTATTGATTTTATCTAAAACTTTGGTTTTCTTTACTTTTATAAAAGTTTTTTATTTACCAAATTTATTTAATGGAATTTATTATCCAAAAAAATCTACATCCAAGGGATGGTTATATTGACATTCTAATATATACTCATGGTATGAGTTTGGTTATCCCCACATCTGATATGATTATACAAGTATTAGAGGTGTTGTAGATGTTGGTAGAATAATTTTAAATGCTTATAATAATATATAAAAAGTTTGAACTTAGCTAGAAAACAAAGATGTATATTCTATATAATGAATTTATTTTATTGATAGGCCTTGATACATTTTTTAAAGGATGATATTGTTTGATATTTTATTAATAATATTATGAGATACAACATTTTTTAGTATGTGGCCTCTATTGTAATAGCCTAGAACTTTTTGACCCATTAATTCGTGAATTTTTGGATTTGGAGGTATATAGAGGAGGTTTGAGGAAGTAAGGGTATAATTTTATCTGAAATTTTAATTAGAGGATAATATTGAGGCATAAAGGTCTACACTGCTCCATGGAAGGTCATATGAATAATTATATTATAAAATGGATGGAAAACTATGCAGTAGAGATTGATGTGTCAATATTTGGGGGGGTCTATAATTTTTGGGAACTTTCATTATAGATTTTGGGCCTTGTGTCATTTTTCTTTGATGTATGTTGTGGGACGATATTTTGAGGTTTGGATATAGTGTGGCATTGATATTTGTATTTTAAGACCCAGGGAGGAAAATATTTAGCATTGTTTTACTTTGGGCACTTCGTAGCATGTTTCTTGTTCTATAATGTGGTTGGGTTCATAAGTCCTAAGGCCATGCCAAGTAGATGATCCTTACACTATAGTCCTATCCTAATTTTATTGGATATCATCTTCGACCAAAACATGACTTACAAAGGGTGTTTTTTATTAGGGCCATTATTTTGTGTCCACCACTACTGCACCCTTTTTTTGATAAAAAAATATTCCATTATTGTGTGGATAAGGTATGGCACTATAATATTTTGTTTTCCATCTCAGGAATAAATTTAAGAGCTACACAAAACATAATTATTTTATATTTTTTGATCTAACCCTTAGATGACCTCAACAGTGATTTTGGGATACCTTTAAATAATTTTTTATTATATCTGATTATAAGATTTGAGAGATTTATTATTAGTGATAAAAGGTATGTCCTTCCCCTTTTCAACTTGTATTTATCTCTATTGATCATACAGAGAAGGTTGTGGCTATATGATACAGTTATATTAGGTGAGGTAGAAGTTAGTGGTTGATGATGTATGCTATAATCTAGGTTTCTGAAGTTCCCTTTAGTGTGATCTCAGTCCTGGGAAATTATCTTATTTTCCTTACCTCCACACATCAATTTATATATATTTGATTAAGGTGGGGGATTCAAGAACTCTCCCATATTTTGTATAGATTAGGAAATTAACAGGAACTTGTTTTATTCTGGCGAGGAGTATGGATTAGGTTAATAAACATAATAAATTAGACATAGAGAAATTTTATAGGAAGGGGGTGTTTATCATGTTTTTCCCATTTTAAATTATATTGTTTTGGAATTTATAATTTTATATTAATTAATTTTTTTTAATTTTTATTTATATAACATTATTGTGATTGAATGATGGAAAAACCCTCATAAAATGTTAATAAGTAAAAAATGGAAACATATTATTTTTTTAGAAGAAGATAATTAATATGATGATTTCCCTAAAAATGGTGAAGTGATTAATTCTAAAAATTATAATCGCGTGTTCTGGTAAAACTTGTTCATCAGGTTTTGTTTGTATGATCATTATAAAGATGTTGTGTGGTAAGGTTTTTATCAGCTGTCAGAATGATTTAGTTATGGGTATTTTTTCATGTTGGGTAGTTGGGATGCATTTGGCTGGAATGAGTGGTGATGGATGGGTTATTGGTGTAGATTGAGGCAGTTAGGCTATTATTGGTTATCTAGGGATACATTGTGCGCTAGTTTTATGGTGATCGTTTGATATTGTTCAGGTGGGTAGAGTGGGTTATACAATGAGGCTATGGTTTCCTTTCTTTGATTAGAAAAAATTAATGTAGATTTTTTTATAGAATGATTGGTTATTATGGGTTTGTTTTTTAGGTTCCTGATAAAAGATAAATAAATTGGTAACAATAATATGGTAAATGGTGTGGTTAAAACTAAATTTAATGATGGTTTTAAATGAAATAATGATAAAGAAATATTAAATGGGTAGTGAATGGAATTAAGATGGAAAATATCTGTGATGGTTTTTTATTAAATATTCAATTTAACGAAACGGTGAACATAACATGAATGGTAAATTGTAAATATGGAAATGGTGTTGGGAATGTGTTGATCCAAAAATTTCATTAATTTATCATTGATTTTGAGTATAAAAACAACCAAATTTAAATTAATAATGAAGCTACTTTAAGTGGATTTGGGATAATATTAATTGGAATAATTATTTTATGATGGAACTAATTTAGTTTTAATTTATATTAAGTTTAATTTTCATAATAATTATAGACATTTTGATGAATTCTAGATTCACAATTACCAACACCATGTTTGATAAAAAATTTCACCAGGAACCCAATTTTTTAAAATAATCATTAATATTGGGAACCTTACATTAGGATTATATGTTAGCTTTAGAAACCCATTGTTTTTATCAAAAACGAAATTTTCATGATTAATTTTCGGTTTATCAACCCAACTTTTGAGATCAATTACTTATTTTATACTATATACAGTGAAACCCAACATTTTACTCGATCATCTACAAAATTTAAAATATGGATTATTTCTGTGATTTTTGAAATGGTATTACATGAGTAAATATCTTATTAAACTTCATTCAATGACTGATTCCAAGGATCTTATTCAATAGATTATATCATACCCATTTCTAAGGGATGTCACAATTTTATCTAAGTTTTTAAATTAAAATTTAAAATAGTATGTGAGTTTTAAAAATATTATGTTTTAGTAGGTGCTTTTTCCATATCTGTTTGACTTCAAGAAAATCATGATTTTTGTTAAATACTATGAGTTAGATCTTTTGAAAGGGTATGGTGTCTCCAGTTATTTGAAGATATACAATTTGGAGACATACAAGTTTTTATCTATTGTTAGTTGATCATAATGATGCTACTATTGTATCCATTTTTTATCTTTTCCTACAGTTCATCGAAGAAATTATCAGAGCTACAGATTAGAGACATATATGTTTATTAAAGTCTGAGTCTGTTCCCTACTACACAAAAAGTTTGTTCTTAATTCTGCTATATATTTTCAGAATTTTTTTAGAAATAAAAATCAGAGTTTTTATAGAGTAATGCATACTGAATTTCTTATATTTACCTTTGAATAACAATTCATTTGTCATTTGGTGTTGAAATTGTGTTCTAATTATTTTTGCTCAATTACCATTTTATCTATTTTCCTAAAGTGTTAGATATTTTTACTCATTTGGGGTAGAGTTTTAGTTTCTCATACTAACTTGTGGTTATCGAGGTTCCTTATAAGTGAACCAAACTTTTTATAAGGTATCAACTACCTGTACTCAGTTTTGGATGTCTTATCATAAGAGGGATTGTTTAATAAAAATAATGTAGCTCACTAAGAGAGTGTTTATTTAGCGGACTAGGGTATATTTGTGCCTTGATCCACTATAAAAATTTCTAATTTATCGTATTTATCTTTCCACTACATAATTTTTTTAAGGAAAATAACACTTCACAACATTACAAATCAGAAAGAGGGAGTAAGTTTGATTTTTTCAGGATTTTTAAATGGAAAAAATTCACCCCCTCTTATGTCTTTATATTGTTTCCAGCTAACAATTAGTATAAATGGTTTGGATATAGTGGGTATATTTATTTTGGATATAATAATCATGAGTTAAAGGTCTAGATGAGGACAAATTTCAATGGCTAATCCTAGATAAGGTATGTTGATGATCTATGCTACTATTTTAATGGTTATAATATTATATGTATAAAAGAAACGATGATTATTTATTTGAAAAATATTAGAATAAGAGTTTATTTCTAAGTATTAAAGCATTATGAAAGTCCTAAATTGTAACCAGAGAAGTGTAATTCTACCCAGGAGGCTGATTATGATCTAAATTCAAAATATATGAATGCTATTCTTTTTTAGATTAGAAACTGATGAATTTAATCAAGTTTCTTAGTGTGACCCATCTTATTAAATGTGGTAAACCATTTCATTTTACTATGAAGTAACCTATAATGTTTTAAAATTGAGGTAAAATACTACTTAGAATAAATTCAAAACATTCATAATGAAGGAATATTAAATTATCACTCAGATGAATGAGAGATTGATAGAAGATGTCAATGATATTGAAACCTTGAAAACTATAATTACTGAACTAGATCAGGAATTAAAGAAATATAGAGTTTTAACTTCTAAGTGGAATTGAATATTTTTTAACATTTGATAACCCATTATAGTTCCATATCTAAATATAAAATAACTAATCAGAACCATGATGATGTGAAAAGACAACATGAAAGAAGAAATTAAAAAACACATTTCAATAAAAAAGGATAGCATTGCACTCAATGTTTTGAATGATGAATTTTTGGATTCATATTCTAGATATTCATGTCTAAGTGATGAGCTATAATATATTACTAGAAAATCTAGAAAGCTATATAAAATGAGAAAGGAGATATTAAAGAATAATAAAGAGAAGGAAATCAGATTCTATGAATGTAAGAAGAAAGTCCATTTATGACGTGACTTCCATTTGATTAAATCTAAGAGGAAATTTAATTATAAAATAAAAGAATATAAATTCAGAAATTCCAATTAGATGTATTATGAAGTTTTAAGTGGTGAATCTACTACAAAATCTGAAGCTAAGAATGAAAATCAAAAATTAAATATATGTCTAAGGGCTCATGTTGAGGAGGTATATTCATCTTTCTCTCAAATGAATACTCTTGAAAGTATTTATTTTAATGAACTTAATAAATATTGTTTTATTATTGAAGATAAATTTTAATTCTTAAATAAATATAATTGAAAACTAATAAAATATTGTGATTCTATTTAAATTTAATAAAAGATTTTGGCTAACCATATTACATATTTAAGATATAATCATTCCAAAAAATATTATTACTTTCATGAAAATAAAATCATGGAATTATTTGATGAATTTAATACTTTAAAACAATATTCTAGTATTCTTATCAATGTATATAATTATTTAAATCAAATTCTAGGCGAAAATAAAATTAACAAAGGCAAGATTGGTGTTTTTTGTAATGAATACAATCCCATTTTATATAGGAATTTTTTTCATGGTTCTAAAATCAAAATCATGTCTACTATTAAATGTTTCCATTATATTATTAATGTAATTATTCTAATGAACTCTATTTTAGATGTCCTAAATTTAGTAGTTTCAACAATTTTCATTATTTAAAATCATTATCTGAATCTGAATTTGAAATTTCTGCTCAATATATATATTTTGGGCTATCTAAGTCTTTTATTGATAACAATCCTGGAACCAAAATCATATAGAGACTAAAAATAAGCTTTATTTTATATTTTTAAGGTCTATGACACTATAAATCATTGTTATAATCTTAGATGGATACTTAAAATAATATTTGATAGTTTCTTTTATTTTAAAAAGGTCGACCAACTCTGAAGTAGTTCCTAGTTTAAATAGAAAGATCATTAGATATGGAATAGTTAAAATCTAAGAATTACTTAATTTATATTCTATCTTTTAAATTTTGTTTTTATACACTAACTCTTTTATATATAGGATAAATTATTTTAATTTTTTTTATGAAACTTCTGGATTTCTAATTAATTAATATAATGTCATTATACAGGACATTAAAGAGAAGGAAGCATTCAGATACAAGGTAAGGGGAAATTCTGGAACCTAACATTCGTCCTTTGGGTTCCCCCTTTGTTACTCCATTTTTGATATAGTCACTCCTTACAGATCATTTTTTCATCATTTTCTTTTAATTTTCTGAGATATACATGTTTTTTAATGAAGTTTATGTCAATACAAATGTTTTCCAAAAGAACTCTTCTTTTAAGAATTCAACTTTTACCTCTTATTCGTGGTTGATGGTTCTTGTATCAAATATGTTGTTCCCTCTTTCTTTTGGGAACCCAAAGCTTATGAATGTATTCTTATGAGATAAAGCTCATTCCTTAACATGGGTTATTTATGTTCATTATTGATATATGTTCTATGTGGCATGCATGATAACGATAATATTATGAGGTGATGGGTGCACCCGGAATTATATAGCGCAATATGAATGTTTTAAAGTGACGGGTGCGCCCGGAATTATACAGCACTCCAATTCATTAGTTAAAGTGATGAATCTCATGATTAAATGTGAAATGATGCCTTAACAAGATGATATCTTGGTTCACAAGTATGTATGGTAGTTAACAACTAATACATTATGTTTCATTTTCATGCATTGCCACATTTCAAGTCTTATATTTATGCTTCCTATCATGTTCATAATTTTTTTCCCATGATATGATTATGCTCACACCATACTATATTGTTCTTATCTATACTCTTAATGGGATTCAATCTCAACCCTTTTTATGTATATCCTCTGGTGGCTACATGTACTAAGGATAGGACAAGTGCCAATAAGAAGCTAGAGAAGAAGAAATTAAATAAATGTTTATGCATGATATTGTAATGGTTATGTATGGTCTAGTTTTCCCAAGACACTAAACCATTGGATACTATATGTCTAATACTATTATGTGGTTTACCTTTAAAATGATCTAATATTAACGTAATAAAAGGTTGGGTGGATATAGTTGGTATCAGAGGAAAGGTTTAGTTAATTTGGTAATTAGGATTAGTGAACCCTAGAGAAAACCTCTAGAATGAGACTAAGTACAAATATGCACACAAGAATATTTACATACGGATCCCATATGTTATGTTATTGATATAAATTGTTTAAATGAATATGTTATTCATGAATTGTTTACTTATTTTTTGTTCCAACCTTTCCTATTTTAGAAAATGGTGGGAACCGAGACAAATCAGGCCAACAAATTGTGCGAGGGCCAATGCAACGATTGCCAGAATGACATCCCCAATGATTTGGGAGGTGGAATTCAGAACTTCATGGTGATGATTACCCAATTATCTTGGGTTATGAACAATAACAACAATAACATGGAACGTCCTCCTTCACCAAAGAGAGGGAGACTGGCTATCGAATGTTTTATGCAGCAACGACCACCGACGTTTACTGGATCTTCTGATCCACTAGTTGCGGAATAGTGGTTCAACATCCTGGAGAAGATCTTTTCTATTATTCACTATTCTGAGATAGAGAAGGTGACCCTAGCCATTTATCATCTAGACGGAGAATCCAATCGATGGTGGTCTTTTATTAAGAACACCAAGCCAATGGAGGAAATTGATGATATAGAATGGAAAGACTTTTAGATAATGTTTCTTAATAAGTATTTCCCACGAACTCTTCGTATGAAGATGGAGAGAGAATTAATAGAGCTCCATCAAAAAGAAGGAGAATCTGTAAAAACCTATGAAGCGAATTTCACAAGTCTTGAAAGGTATGCTTCGGGTTTTGTTATCAACAATGATAGAAAAATTGATATATTCTTTAGTGGATTAAAACCACACCTTCGAAAGGCTCTTGCAATTCAAGACATTGGTAGTTATGAAGAAGTTTTTCGATGTGCTCTCAAAGTTGAGATGGATTTTGGAGAATGTTCCCATGGATATGGGGATAAGAAATGAAAGATGTAATTTCAAGCCAGTGGATCTAATGATAAAGGTGGGAAGAAAACTCAACGAACCACATGCAAAAAATGTGGGAAGTTGCACCATGGGAACTGCCTCAAAGGGATGGGGAAGTATTTTAAGTGTGGGAATGAAGGACACCATGATAAAGAGTGTCAAAAAGACACAAAAAGGAAGGAGAACATAGCCGAATAAAGGAGAGAACCACTCATGGTTCAATGCTACAACTGTAGTGATCTAGGCCAATATTCAAGTTAGTGCACTTAACCTCAAGTTCTTGAGGGTAATCAACATTAGCAACTACCAAAGAAAAATGAACAAGGGAAGGCTTATACCATCACTACTGCAGAGGAGGAGCATGATAATGAAGTTGTACAAGGTACACTCCCTTTTCCATAAATAATGGACAAAGTATTATTTGATTCTGGTTCTATGCACTCCTTTATATCTTGCAAGTTCACTAGAACTATAAAAGCGAAACCTCGAAACCTTGAAGTAGAGATATCTGTAAAAACACCAAGTGGTGCAATCATTGAAACCAAATTGTTTGACTCTTCTCATGTTGGAGTATGTGGGAAGATTCTTCCATAAAATCTCATAATACTTCCCTTGGTGGAATTAGACGCTATAATGGTAATGGATTGGATCTCGATATATAGATAAAATATCAACTATCGAGAAAAGGAAATATATTTTCATATTCTGAACCATTCCATGATCCTATACAAATTCAAGGAAGATCTTGAATCTCCTTTGAAAAATCCTTCAATGGTGTGAGTGTTGATTCCCTATGAAGAAGAATACCTCGCCCAAATGGATGAGTTAAAGGAAAGTTCCAACCTTGAGGAAATTCCCATCGTGAGAGAATACAGTGATGTATTTCCCAAAGAGTTACCCAGAATTCCCCCAGATCGTGAGGTAGAGTCCTCAATTGAACTCATACCTGGGGATACTCCTATCTGAAAGTGTCTCTATAGGATGGCTCCTATAAAACTGGAGGATTTAAAGAAGCAGCTGCATGAGCATCTAGAAAAAGGGTTCATATTCCCTAGTGCATCACCTTGGGGTGCACCAGTTCTCTTTGTGAAGAAGAAGGATGGAACAATGCGGTTGTGTATCGATTATCGGGAACTCAAAAAGATCCCCATAAAGAACTAGTATCTTCTCCCAAGGATTGATGAGTTTTTCGAATAGTTAAGAAGAGATAAATACTTCTCAAAGGTTGATCTTCGTTCTGGATATCATTAGGTAAAGGTGAAGAAGGAATATATTCATAAAACAACCTTCTGTACAAGGTATGGGAACTATGAGTTTTTGGTTATGCCCTTCGGACTTACTAATGCCCCTGAAATCATCATGGATTTGATGAATAGAGTCTCTAGACATTACCTCGAAAATTTTTTGGTAGTGTTTATTGATGATATTATCATCTACTTTGATAGATCAGAGGAACATGAAGAACATCTAAGACTTGTGTTGGAGACATTGAGAAAGGATAAGTTGTACGCCAAGTACATCAAGTGTGACTTTTGGATGAAGCAAGTCACGTTCTTGGGACATGTGATTCAAGTGAGGGAATTTCTATGGATCCTTCAAAGACAAAGGTGATTAAGGAATGGCCCAGGCCCTCTAGTGTCATAGAAATCAGCAGTTTTCATGGATTAGATGGGTACTACTGACGTTTTGTGATAAAGTTCTCATGATTTTCAATCTTGTGAACTATGTTAGCAAGGAAAGGGGTAAAGTATTTCTGGATAGAAGAATGTGAGGGAAGCTTCATGGAGCTGAAGAGAAGGTTGATCGCTGCACCTGTACTCACACTACCAAAAAGTGAAGAAATTTTTGTGATATACATTGATTCATCAAAGAAAGGCTTGGGTTGTGTACTCATGAGAAATGAAAATGTGATAGCCTACGCCTCACGGAAATTGAAGATCCATGAGCAGAACTACCCGACGCATGATCTAGAGATGGCGGCCGTGATATTTGCCTTGAAAATCTCACGTCACTACCTTTATGGTGAGAAGTGTGACATATACATCGACCACAAGAGCGTAAATTATGTATTCACACAAAAGGAGCTCAACATTCTTCAAAGGAGATGGTTAGATCTAATTAAGGATTATGATTTCTCTATTCACTATCATCCTGGAAAGGCGAACAAGGTATCTGATGCTCTAAGTAGAAAATAACCTTCTACTCTATCCATGATGCGGATTGAGAATGACCCTATCTTCTTGGATATGCAAAGAATGGATTTGGAAATCATAAGGGTAGGGGATAAATCCTACCTTACCCAAATGATTGTGCAACTATCCATCCAAGAGAAGATTAAGGAAGAACAAAGGGGTGATGTGAAGATACAAAAGAGGGTGAATGCAGTAAAGGAAGGGAAGCTGCAAGAGTTCCATATCGATGATGATGGTGTGATTTGGTTTGGAACGTGGATTTGTGTGCCTTCATCACGCGGGATAAAAAAATAGCTTTTGGACAATGCACATAGCTCAATTTTCTCTATCCATCATGGGAGTACCAAGATGTACCATGATCTCCGAGAACACTTCTGGTGGGATAACATGAAGAAGGAGATTGAAGAATATATATCAATGTTCTTGGTTTGTCATCAAGTTAAATTTGAGTAACAAAAGTCCAAAGGTATGATGCAGCCATTACCTAAACCCATGTAAAAATTAGAAAATGTTACTATGGACTTTGTCACGGGTCTCCCAAAGACGTCAAATAGAAATAATGTGATATGGGTTGTGGTTGACCGACTCACCAGGACTGCACATTTTATCGCTATTTAGGAAGATCTCTCGCTTGAGAAACTTACAATGATATATGTGAAGGAAGTGTTGAGACTGCACAATGTTCCACTATCAATTGTCTTTGACCGTGATTCGAGGTTCACATCTAAATTCTAGTGGATCCTTTAACATGCTTTGAGTACTGAATTAAATTTCATCATGGCCTATCACCCCCAAACCGATGGACAGTCTGAAAGGACTATTGAGACACTTGAAGATATGCTAAGAGCCTACTCTCTTGAATTCAAAGGTGGTTGGGATCAACATCTCCCATTGGTTGAGTTCTTATACAACAATAGATTCCACTAGAGTATTCAGATGGTTCCATATAAAGCTCTATATGGAAAGCGATGTAGAACTCCAACCTGTTGGGATGAAGTTGGAGAAAGCAAGCTACATGGACCTGATCTTGTTCAAGAGTTTATAGAGAAGGGTCAAGTCATCCAGAAACACATCAAAACTGCTCAAAGTTGGAAAAAGAGCTATGATGACAACCATCGAAGGGACTTGAAGTTCGATGGTGGAGATAAAGTCTTTCTTCGAATATCTCCATGGAAGAGAGTCATGATATTCGGGAAGAAAGGGAAGCTTAGACCAAGGTATATTTTCCCCTTTGAGATCCTTGATCGCATAGGAGTTGTGGCCTATCGTCTTTCACTTCCACCGAATATGGATCAAGTTCATGATGTGTTTCATGTATCTCTACTGAGGAAGTACATACCAGACCCCTCACATGTACTAAACTAAGAGGTGGTGCAGCTGGAAGATGATCTATCCTATGATTACCAGCCAGTAAAGATTCTGGATCGAATAGATAAGGTTCTATGCAAAATGACAACCCATATTTCCAAAGTTTTATAGAGGAACCATAAGTTTGAGGAAGCTACTTGGGAACCAGAAGAGGCAATGAAGTAGAAACACCCTCACCTGTTTGTGTAAAGTGAATTTTCTAGGGAGAACTTTCATAAGGGGGGAAGAAAGTAATGACCCAAATTTTTCCAATGGAAATTTCATTCTTATAAATATGTCATAAAATCACATGAAAACACAACATAATGAACTACTGAGTGCTACGTGACTTGTAAACATAATTTTTTCAATTTTGTGTTTTGAATTTCAAAAATCCAGATTACACGGTTGTGTTGAAGATGATTTTTGGAGTCTAATGAAACAAAAATAATTTTTTTTTGAATATTAACCTACCCTTATAAATAGTTAATCATCCAACATAAGAGTAATATTACCCATGAATAATGAAATAAAATTTAGACATCTTAGAAAGTGACAATTTGACCTTATTAAACGTTTTAGTATTTTGTAAGTCATAAATAAATAGTTATGTTTAATTAATTAATTTAAAAGAAAATTTATTTTCTTAAAATGTATTCATTTACTATCAATCAATGTCTTATAGTTTTTAGATAATTTTATAAGACCCTGTATAATTTTTGAATGTACTATAAAACCAGTTATAATTTTAAAAACTATCTTTTTAAGTAAATTATGATTTTAATTAAATATTAATTTAATCATATTTAGAAAATTATTTTTGAAAAATTGACTTCATTTTTGGATTCTAAATTTAGAAAAATGGTAGGGGTAAATTTTTGGGTTTTTTCTGAAATACTTGATTTTTTTGAGGAATAGTGAAATACTGTAATTTACTAAAATAAGATAAATAAGCTAATTATTGACTCATGTATGATGTTATGCTGATGTAAACCCACTTGGTTCTGGATAACATGATAATATTACTATTATTTGTCATTCAAGAATAGATATTTCTTTTCTTAGGGGAAATTAATAAACTAATGAATTTTATATTAAGGAAACCCCTCTCCCCTCCACTATAAAAACCACCCTTCACACCCTCATTTCCACACACCTCTAAAGCTCCAATCCTTCTCTAAACTATACAAAAACATCTTCTCTATCCCCTATCCCACGTCCAAGAGCTTAGGGTCTCATAAAAAGACCAATCTTAGCTACCTTAAGGAGGATATCAGGAGGAGGATTTAAGAGGTAATTTCACTCCCACTTCTCCTTTAATTTCCTTTCTTGTTCAAGTTCATTTCTTGATCTCTTCCCACTATCTTCATCAAAATGGTATTTTAACTATAGTATTATACATATATTGGAATTTCATGATGCTAATGGGATATTATATCATCCAACCCCCTTTCCCTCTTCCTTTTATTTTATTAAAGAGAACATTGTTCGTGAGGTGTTAATTTATCACCTTCAAGAACGAAAAGTTTTCTTCTTTCATTTCTACCTTCAGATCTGGTCATGAAACAATTTATATTGTTGGAATAGAATATGTTATATTTATTAAATCCTATTTAATGTTAAGCAATAACTTATTTCCATATTACTATGAGATAAATTAAAACAAGTTCGTTGTGATCGAAAAACCACCCAAATTAACCCAGACAATCATCATACAATTCTTATCTAATGATTCTTCCACATGGATATAATATGATTCATTATAAGACCATTGAAACTCCTTTAATATCCTTAATAACATGTAATATCAGTTATGGATGTTTACCCATGTTCTACCCGAACTTCAATTTAAGAATACAAGTGAACCACTCAAGAAAATCATAAAAAAACATTCCCAATTAATGTTTTTAAACTCTATAACTCATCGAAAGGCACATAAAATTGCATAATAAAGAATAATGAACCATATTAATGTAAAAAATGTTCAGGATTTCTAATTAATTAATATAATGTCATTATATAGGACATTAAAGAGAAGGAAGCATTCATATACAAGGTAAGGGGAAATTCTCAAACCCAACTTTCGTCCTTCGGCTTCTCCCTCATTTACTCCATTTTTGATATGGTCACTCCCTAAAGATCATTTGTTCATAATTTTATTTAAATTTATGAAATATACATGTTTTCTAATGAATTTTATGTCAATCCAAATGTTTTCCAAAATAACTCTTCTTTTAAGAACTCAACTTTTACCTCTCATTCATGGTTGATGGTTCTTGTATCAAATATGTTGTTCCCTCTCTATTTTTGGAACACAAATATTATGAATATATTATTGTAAGGTGAAAATAATTCCTTACCATTGGTTAGTTATGTTCATTATTGATATATGTTCTATATGGCATGCATGATAATTATAATATTATGAGGTGATGGGTGCGCCCGAAATTATATAGAGCAATATGAATGTTTTAAAGTGACGGGTGTGCCTGGAATTATACAGCTCTCCAATTAATTGGGTAAAGTGATGAATCTCATGATTATATTTGAAATTATGTGTGAAAAATATTATATCTTGGTTCACAAGTATGTGTGGTAGTTAACCACTAAGACATGATGTTACATTTTTATGCATTTCCACATTTCAAGTCTTATATTTATGCTTCCTCTCATGTTCACAATTCTTTTCCCATGATATAATTATGATCACCCCATGAGATATTGTTCATATATATCCTTTTTTTGGGCCTCTATGTCACCCATTTTGATGTATATCCTCATGTGGGTACATGTACTAAATAGAGGACAAGTGCCAATAAGAATCTAGAGAAGAAGAAATTAAATAAATGTTTATGCATGATGTTGTAATTACTGTGTATGGTCCTAGTTTTCCCAAAACATTAAACTGTTGGATCCTCTATGTGTAATACTATTATGTTTTTACCTTTAAAATGATGTAATAGTAATGTATGAAAAGGTCAGGTCGCTATAATTTTAACACAATATTTTAGGTTGGTGGTTACAAAAAAAGTAAATAACTTATGAGACTATATTATAGAATTCATTAGGTAAAAATTAATTATAAATAAATACGAGAACAAATTTAATATAAAAAAATTGTATTATATATACTATTTAATGGCGCCAGAAAATTTTTTATACCAGTAAAATAAAAAAATAATATTTTTTGGATTATATTAATGAGATATACATATAATATTTTCAATATAATTTTTAGAATTCATCATATGTTTTTCTGATACATGATAAAATAAAAATTTCAATTTTAAGCAAAAATATATATTTTTATAAAAAGATTTTTTTACTACCTTTTAAGAGAAATTTTTTTTAAGTATAGTTTTTGAAAATTTTATAAATTTTATATGACACAATAATAGTATTCATTGAAATATTAGTATCAAAATATAAATTGGTTTATTTTTTTACTGATAATATTTATTTGTAAAAGAATTGTGAAAAATAATGTATTTTAATTGAAAATAACCTTTTCTTATGAATTATTTACGTTAACAGATGATATTTTAGGTTGGTTTTAAATTTATTATAAGATAAATATTTTCTCATTTAATTCAAATATGTTCATTTTAATTAATTTCTCATTTAATTTTTATACAAATATGTTTCAATATTTGGAACTTTTTTCACTTTAAAACATGTTTTCTTAATCCGTCAATGAGATTAATTTTCAATTAATTTATAAAAATTCAATTTTTTGAATTTTGAAAAATTGATTCCATATTATGAATCCGAATATCAAAATTTTGTAAACTAGTTCCTTTTATTTTTTTTCACATTATAAATATCAACATTAGTAATTTTTGTATTAACGTTATTATGGGTAAATCATGTAATTAAGGGTAAAAATAATATTTTAAATTTTAAAAAATTAATCTAAAATTTTAAAAAAATTATTAGATTTTGATTTTTCATCCATAAAAATTAATGAATCATTTATGAGCCCATTTGTATCCATTTTTATGAGAATATTACCCTTAAAATATTATATTCAATGGAATCTCAATTATAAAAAACTTTTGTTTTTAACAACATAAATAATTTCAATATGGAGATATATGAGGGATAAGTTAGACTATAAATTGTATTTATAAATATAAAATTTTAATGTACCTCATTGTCATTGATTTATAATTTTTATTAACAAAATAATTTCTTTAAACAGTTACAAAATGATGATGTTGTAGTTGTGTAATGAATTGAATAATCCAATAAAATATATTAAAAACATTAAAATAAATATTATACGATATAATTAATGTCATCTGCAAATTTTAGGTGTTAGTTTAACATGTTATTTATGATTTATAATATTTTTTGTTGATAAAATTTTGTTATAATATTTTTAAAAATTCAAGTAATTAATATTATCCAAATTAACATTAATTATTTTTTAAAATAAATAATATTTTCTAAAATGATATAAAATTAATAAAAAAATAAAATTTTGATAAATGATTTTTAACATTCTTAAAATGAAATCAAATACTCATTTATTTTTTTATTTTCATTTTAGTGAAATTATATTAACCCTCATTGTGTAAATTAAATAATATCACGATAAGAATTAAAATCATTATATAAGGATTAAGATTAAGGAACAAAGATTTAAAAATTCAAAACATATCCAATTTTTATTGGATGATGTCATTTCCACCCAAAATCATCCAATATTTGAAATTAATATATTTTGATAAATTTAGAATTAAAAAATAGTTTATATTTTTTACCAATTTTTTCATCATCTCCAAAAAATAGTTTATATTAATTTAATATTTTGAAGAATATCATGGGTGATTTTCCCCTCTCTTATAAAAGGTAAATTAATATTTTATATTACTCACTATTAAAAACATTTTTCAATCTGCCATGTTCTACCTAAATATCTTCGTATAATACATCCCAACATTATGAAGTAATTATTTTAATATGTACACCATCTTTAGAGGTGTTAAGGTATTGATCAATGGAGATTATCTCAAGAAGTGTTTCATTTTTTATTAATTATTTCTATACCATTTCATCTCCCATATCAGAAAATTATTTTTCATCCAAGATAAAATAATAAATATATTATCCTCAAAATACATATGTATTATTATGTTAATATCATCACCTAAACTCATCTCCAAATCCATTAAAAGGTAAAATAATTAATTATATGTGTATGTGGCAAAATACCACCTTACAAATTGATATAATTCATTTTCCATAACCATATTTCAAGAATAGTTGTAATGATAGAATTAATTATTATATATAAAATTTATTAAATATTTATTATTATTTAAAAATAATATATCATTTAGGGTCTTAACATTGCACACACATGAAAATGATAGTGTCATTCGTGCGTACATGTGAACTATAACCTCAATGAAGTAATGTGATTCGGTATTCATCATCACATCATGTGGATGATATATATGAGTACATTTAAATTATTTTTATGATATTAATGATTTTATTATCATTACAGGAAGATAAAATCATACTTATCCTCTTTGCATAGAGATCATTGAGAAATAAAAATGTTCATTTGGCGTACATATGACCTACCATCTCCATGATTGTAACGATGTTCATTTTTCATTACCAAACATAAATGGATCAATTTAAAAGTATAGTTTATTTATAAATGATATTATTATGACATAATTATTATTGTTTATGTTATTTACTAGTACAATTTTGAATATATAAATCAATAAATATCCATTTTGGACTCATGTTTCAAATATGGTTAAAACATCCAATGTGAACATATATAATTAATTAACTATAATAAAATTATATAAAGTGATATAAAATGAATAAATAACATGAAAAAAGTTATTATGAATTTAGAAAAAATAACAAATTTTTATTATATTTGGTTATAAAGATTTTATGTGATGAATCTAAATCAAGGTAAGGGTTTACCAGTCACACTTTTACTTTTGTGAGATATAATCCATGTTCATCACATATTCCCTATGTGTGGTGTTTTTTATTCCCCTTGAAATATCATATCATAAATATACTTATTATCATGATCTTCTATGTTTCATTTAATTTTTTTACTTCATAGGGTTTATTATTTAATTGGTCCCAATTTTTATGGGACACATTGTAATGTTTAATGATTGTTATCGTCGATAATTTTTCCATGGTAAAATTTAATAGTATCATTATCAATATTAAAATATATTTTTGAATAATTTAAATCATATAGGTTTATTTACTATGATACCATCTAACATATTTAATTTAAGGTTTTATGATCATTTCGACTAAGGATGTGCTATTTTGATACCATTAATGGTTTGTGGTTAAATTATTCACATTTCATATTCTAGTTTTTTAATATGAATGATTATGTTGTTTATGGTTCACCATTTTCCTATGAATAATGTACTAGACTAAGTATGTGATGGTTGGGGCCTGATATAGCCTCATAAAGTATCAGTATATTTCATGATACAAACTATATATGGACTCGGTCGGGGACATGACCATTTATTTTAAATTATGGATTTGGCTGAGGCCTTTAGCATTTATTTTATGATGTCCTGGATAATGCCTTGATGGAATGTTTCAGATATATATAATTATGCATTACATCATACTAAGATTAGTTATCAATATTCAATGTTATTATTTTTCTAATCGAGCATCCATTGTTATGGTTCCTAGCTCATGGGATTATTTAAATGTAATGTGTTTCAGTTATTTAATTTTCTATATTTTTATGCCATATTTACTTACAACTTCTAAAGTACGCTTACCATTACTAATAATTTGAAATCACCCTTTCTTAAATTCCATTCCTTATGAATCGAAGAAGTGTAGTAAGAATTATATTTATGTATATTATAATTGTGATTAATTTTATTATCCAAAAAAATTATGGTGTTGTTAGTTTATTCATTTGTATTGCAATACTCATGTATGTAATATAGTTTTCCAAAAATATAGAACATTTTGTACTTTTAAGATTTGATTCCTTGAAATCATTGCAATTTTATAAAATAATGTGCTGGCTTGGGGATGCTAGTTTTGGGGCATTAAATTTTCAATCAAATGATATTTTTCATAAACTCTGGAAACTAGATTGGGAAAAATAGATTAAAAGACATAACCCTATGAATAAATTTATTTTGACTCTATAAATACAATATCATCCAATAGATTGGGTATTACCATTGATATCATATGATAAACCTAACGACTAATAGATGTAATAATTTCTTGTTTTAGACAACCAAAAAAAGATTATTATTGACTATGTCACTATGAAATGTGATTCCCACATTATGAATTGACTTTTCTTCAATGGATGGAATCAGCAATGTTATACAAGTAATGATGGTACAACAAATGATGAGGAGACAACAATAGAAAAATGAATGATGGGATGTATTATGAAATAATATGAAGAATCATTGTTAATGGTTTAATAATGATTTATAATGATTAAGGATCTTGTGTACTTGGATTTATGAAACATCAATGGTTCTATATTTATATGAAAAATAAGCTATATAAGGATTGTGCTATAGTAAATCTTCATTTATGGATTTGGAAGAATGGATGTTTTCAGTAATATTTTCCTAGTGACCAAATATTTGGTATGTGAAAATTGTGAAAAATTATGTTGTTTTTATAGAAATGTGATGTTATATTGCTTTTATAAATTTAGTGACCTTTATTATGAATTTTTGGAGACTAAATTTGGATATATGTGATTTGGATGAGTTTAACGTTTGGAATGGATAAATTTTAACATTGGATATTAATATTTTAGGTTAATATATGATTTATTGGGTACTATGTGATGAATATATTTTTTCAATAAATATATAAAGGTCAAAGGGATGAATTATGGATCCATTTATAAAGGTTCATAAGGTATAAAATTCATCTTCATAATACATCCCACGGTTTAAGGGATAATGTGAATATGGATAAAAGAATAACCAAATCATGAAATTATGAAATAGATTGAAATGATGTAAATTTTCATGATTTATTTATATATATATTTATATAAACCCTAAACGTTTTGAAAAGTAATTTGAAAAACAAAGTTATATGTTTACTTTTCATACTGAGAACTCAATGGTCCTTTGACTGGTCACAACATTTGTGGTTTTGTGATGATTATCATTTTAATGACAATGTTCTTTATCACTCTACATTAGATCATGATAGTTATAATTTTATTCCATTTCCATGTATTGAATTAATCTAATGTTATCTTATTATAAATCCAAATTTTCAGGTGACATTCACATTTAGCTTTCCCACTTATTAAGAGGATTTTTTTACTAACCCTATTTTTGACGTGGGTTTCCCAAAAAATATTTTTCAAGTGTCAACATTTGAGTTTTGAAGTTTGATTAGAAATTAAAAGAATAAAATTTATTCAAGTAGGGTGTTATGTAACACACCATGATTTTATGGCATGTTTCAATTTACATTTATTCACTTTTATAGCTTATGTTTCACACAATACTGAGATTAAACAAACCATGATATAATATTAAATATTAGTTTTTTAACTTTATGTTATGTTTGTGTTTCTAATAGGGTTAAATGACTTACAGAAATATATTCATGAATTATTTGGTTTCCAATAAATTATTTATCAATATAGAATCCAATTTATTAAAAAGAAAACTTTTTTATAAATACCATTTAATGGTACACAAGTCTTGTCTATGCCAACAAAGTTTAAACAAATCTACATATTTGTATTTTATAAATAATATATATATATATATATAATATTCGATATAATGTTTAAAAATAATATTAAGTTTTTTCTTCACATTATATAAGGACAAATCAAATTTTACGCAAAAAAGTTATATTTCTAAAAAAAGGTATTTTTAAAATAATTTAATGGTGCACTTGTTTCAAATATTGTTTCTGACACTTTTATAAATTATATTTGAAAAAGTAAAATTCCCATTTTAAATTTGAGAAAATAAATTTACATTGGTTTAGTTTTCATTATTTTTTTGATAAGATTCATTTTCTAAGTAAGATAGAAAAAATAATGTGTCCTAATCGAAAAATGAATTTTCATCTCATTTTTTATACTATTGGATTATATGATTGTTTGGTTTTAATATATAATGATATCAACATATTATCAGTTAAAATAATTAAGGTCACTAGAATAAATTTTTCATTGAATTTTGATATAAAAAATTATAACCTTTAGGATGTTTTACATTGAAAACAAGTTTTCCCGATCTGTCAATGGGATTTATTTTTAAATAATTTCTGAAAATTCAATGTTTTGAAAGATGAAAAATAGGTTTAATATTTGAAATAAGAAGTTACAAATTTAAAAAATAGGTTCCATTTATTTTTGGACTTTATGAATGGTTACAATATTAATTATTTTATTAACACTACTAAGGGTAAATCATGTGATTAAGGGTAGAAATAGTATGATAATTATTATATAATTGTCGTAACCCAAGTCCTAATTTTATTTTATGATTATTTTTATCACCTAATAATTAAAGGATCAGTTATGAGACCATTTATGTCCTTTTGGATGAGAATCTAACTTTTATAATATTATATTTGAAGGAGAGCCAATTCTGTCATACTTTTGTTGTTTACAAGAGAAATACATTTAATATGGGGTTAAATAAGAGAAATGTTTGACTATAAATATTATATAGAAATATAACATTTTAATCTTCATCATGGTAGTTTATTTATAACATTTAGTGATAAAATAATTATCTAAATTGAAAACAAAATGATGATACAGTAATTGTTTATTTAATGGAAGAAACAAACAAAAGATATAAAAAATATTGAAATAAATATAATTTCATATATTTAATTTCATCCATGAAATTAGTTATACATTTTATAGAAAATTTTAATGTTTTTTATGATATAAGTTTGATTTTATTTTTTCAAAAATTCATGTTATGAATAGTTTCAAAATTGACATAAATGATACTTTAAAATGAATAATATTTTATTAAATTATATAAAATTCATAAAAAACTAAAATTCACATAACTAATTGGTAAAAGTATTAAATTAAAACCAATTACTTATTTTCTAGTATTTTCCATTTTATACTAATTATATTAACCCTGACAGTGTAAATTATATGATAGCATGGAAATAATTAAAAAGGATAAATAATGGTTAACACTAAAAGATAATGATTAGAAAATAATAAAAATATAAAATATTATTATTTAATGAATAAATTTTTTCCCAAAACCATCTTATCATTGAAATTAATATATTTGGAGATATTATTAGTATAAAATTAATTTCTATAAATTTCATATTTTAATGATTTCCAAGGGTGCCCCACACATCTCTTTTAAATGGGAACCTCTTATTCTATAATCTCCCACATAATAACATATTATGATCTGCCATTTTCTTCTTAAATTAAATTCTATAATCCCTCCCCATATTCTAGAAGCATTAATTTAGGCACAAAACAATCCTTAGAGGTGTTATGGTTTTAATCAATGGACAATGTTAGAAACAAATATACCATCTTTAATTAAGTATTTGTATTTTATTTCTTCATCTAGTTCCATAAAAGATTATACTTATATAATGAATTAATAAATATAGTATCCTAAATATACTAATATTTTTTAGATAATACCATTACCCAAATCTGTCTTCACTTACATCAAATTGAAAAATGATGAACTGTTCATGTAAATAGAGGAATTCCACCTCACCAACCGATATAATTATTTTTCCATCACTATATCTAAAGTGTGGTATTAAAAAATGAATTAATGACTATATATTATATTATTAAAACATTTATCATTAATTAAAATTAATATATCATTTAAATTCTTATCCTTCCTTATACATGAATATTATAACACGGTCCGTGGATATGTGTGAACTATCTCCTCCATGACGTGATGTGATTAGTTTTCCACCACCACACCACATGAATGATATATATTATTACATTTAAATTATTAATATCATTTTTATGAAATTATGATCATTATATAAAGGTAAAATTATACTCACCTCCTTTCCGTAATATGAATTGATAAATGTGAAATTTACTCATGTGTATGTATGACCTACCCTCTCCATGATTATAATATTGTTTATTTTTCTTAAACATGTATAAATGGTTTGATTTAATTTTATAATTGATATATAAAAGTTATTATTATATCATTAATATTAATTTTTAAATGATTTTCTACTACTATTCTGACTATATACATCAAACCAATGTTATTTTGGACCCATTACTGAATATGGTGAAAATATACAATGTGAATTTATTTAATTAAGTAACTATTATAAAAAGATATTAAGTGATATAAAATGAATAATAAACTTGAAAAAAGTTATTTATAAATTAAATAATTGAAATAAGTTTATTATTCAGTAATGTAAATAATGTACATGAATATTCAAACTCAATGTAAGGGTTTCCTTGTCTCAGTTTTACTTCTATGAGATATATTTGTTATTCAGTACATATTCCTTTTGTGTAGTGTATGTACATACCTTTTATATAAAATATCATGAATCTAATTATTATACTTATATTATATGTTTTATTTATTTTTATTCTTTTATCGAGATTATGATTTAAATTTTTTTAAATGGTATGTGACACTTTGGAATGTTTAAAGATTATATTACTCAAGAATTTTATAATTGTCTCATTTAATTGTATCTTAATATATGTAAACATCATTTGTTTAATGTTGTAATTAATTGAGGTATATACCTTATGAGACCATCAATAAATTTTTATTTAATTTTTTATGATCATTTTTACTGTGTTTGTTCTATATTGAAACCATTCATTGTTTGTGGTCAAGGTATTCAGATTTTGTAATCTAGTTTTTCTATAATAATGTTCATGATGTTTATGTATCACCCTTTTCATATGTGGAATTTATTAGATGTAGTATTTGATGGTTGGGTCCTTCTATATCCCAACTATTCATATTTAGGCCTCATGAGAAAAACCTGAAATGGAATTTTCTATGTCATTTCCAATTTATTTTTAGATATGGATTCAGATGACGCCTCAACCATTTATTTTCATATGTCTTGGATGAGGCCTCAACAGTATGTTATAGATGTCCGTCATTTTGAATTCCCCCATTATGATATTATTTATTATTATCATATTTGATAATTTGACTAGTATAACATCCGTGATAATTTTTTCTAGATCATGTGTTTATTTAAATGGAATTTGTTTTATTTTTTTACCATTCTATATTGTTTATTATGTATTTACTCATAGACATCATTTTATGCATACCCTTACTGATCATTTTATTTCCCCATATTTTTTAAAATTTTATAAGGAATATAAAAACTGTGCTATTAAATATATGAAAGGATATTCTAATTATGAATAAATTTATTATCCAAAAAATAATTTTGTAATTACTGCATTCATTTATAATATAATACTCATTTATGTAATCTGATTTTCTAAAAATTATTTATTGTGCCATCCTTTTGGATTTTTATTCCTTGAAATCATGCTAATGTAATACAATAATTCATTGGCTATGAGCATCTAGGGTTGGGGTGTTACACTTAGAGTGTTATGAATAAAAGATAAATGAATTGGTTAGAAATATTACACTACTATAACATTGAGGTTTCCTATACTCATTGTTAGTAGAACTTGGGGGATGATTAATTTTGTCCGAAGTCTCTTTATCCCTTGTTGAAGGAGGTGTCTCCATAGTTGGATTTATTGTAGATGAACCTAGTGTTGAAAAGGTATGTACTTATTAATCAGTCTATATAGTTTGATCCTTCTCTTCATAAGTGTGTGATAGAGTCCCAATTGGGATAAATATACAGTGAGGTTATATGTGACATCATTTCCTCATGGTATGAACAATAATGATTTTATAATGAAGCATGGAACATCATTTTCTTATATGAGTGTCTTATTGTTCCTCAAACAATTCATGAGGAGGCGATGTGTGAGTTTCAAATATCCCCTTTGCCTATATATCCAAGTGTGGAAAATATATCCATGTACCTTCATGAAAAAAAATTGATAGTTGTATGGAGGTGAAGTCTTTCTTATTTTCTCTCACTAGGTATCACATATTAGAAAGAAAAGGATGAGCACCATGTTTAAAATGAATTTGTATAGCCTCTAGTGATTATGTGGTGGAAATTAGATGAAAAATAAATGGACATTGGGATGGGAATCCCATGTACTATGATAGTGCATGATTCCATTAGGATTTTTATAGATCAAATTACCATGTTAAAATAATTCAATTATATTATGGAGAATAGTTAATTTGATTTGTTTACGTAGTTGTATGTTCAATAGATCATCTAAATTAATGGTGTATGCTTGATGATTGTATATGAAAATAATTATTGATTCACATGACAGTGATGTAGAGTATTATAATATGAATTTTTGAACCATTTGATGATGAGTATTATGTTTCAACCTAAAATTATTTTTCATGATAAGAAGACTATTCAGGTGTTGGAGGATATTCTAAGGGGTTTTAGATTGGGAATTAGTCAGAGCTGGAAGGATCACATTCCTTTGGTAGTTTATTCTTATAATAATAGCTATAACTTTCTTATATTTATGGTGCCTTTTGATTCCGTATAAGGGATACCACTATGGACACCCTTATGATGTTGTGAGATTATAAAATCATCTCTATTAGTGTGATAGACGGTTCCAGATATAATGCAGAAGGTGAATGTGATCCATTTTCATAGTGGATAGCATGGGGATGACATTAATCTTATATAAATTGATATCATATGAAGATTATGTTCATAAAGAGAGACCATGTTTTCCTAAGGGTATCTATATTAATATAATAATTTTGGTTTGGATATTGAGTCATTCTATTCCTTTGTTTTATAAATCCATTTGAGGTCTTATGGAGGGTTTGGGTGATTTTATACAATAGATACTTACCCTCAAAACATGTACTAAGAACATAAATACATCAATGTGTCTTTGTATAGGAGATATGTGTATGACCCAACACATGTTATCGACTAGGTTGAGATTAACATCAAGGATGGATCCACCCCCTTGGAGTACCTGATATAGGTATAGTATCAATAGGAAAGGATCCTACGTGGGTGAATTATTCCATTTGTTCTTGATATTTTTCAGCAAGAGATAATGAAGGAGAGTTGTTGATTACGTGAGATCCAAATGAATGCTAGTACCAAAATCTTATTGTTTACTTCTTGGATTAGGGTTAAAATTATTTACCGATGGAATAATTTAAAAAAATTATTTTAAATTATTTTTTATGTTTAATATTTATATTAATATATGTCTATGTGTCCTCGAAGACGGTGTGGTGTTATGGTACCATGAGACCCCAAAATTTATAATCATTAATGGACATACATATCATTTTAGTGTTATTTTTTCCAAATTGTTAATGAAATAATATTTGAAATATGAGACAAAATTGATTCTATAATTTTGGGTTTAATCAAGGAGTGACCAAATGGTTTTTACTGTGAGGCATTCTAATGAAAGTAGATGTTGGTTTCTGAGTTTAATTAATAAAAAATAATATTTATTTATATTATTTATGATGACATTGATTAAAATAAGTATAAATATGTCATAAAATTTTTAACCAAGCTTATATATATAACTATTTGAGATTTTGAGTGTATATTTGTGCATACTTCTTTTGAGGATGGCATTTGAGGGACATGAGTAATCCAATATTGATAAATCGATATTTTGTTAACGCAGAAAGTCATTTTTCTTCACTAGGTAGAACATACTTTACCAAATATCAATCCTAAATAACATTAGGGATTATCTATTATATGTTATACAATATTTACTAGAATATTGATAATGGGATGTTATATAAAACTCTTGATTTTTGTGTTATTGTCCATCACACGATCCTCACAATTGTTTTGTTATATTTATCTAATATAATTCTTCCATTTCGCCAACTATCACCCTGGATGCCCCGATTATTTTTACATTTCCCATTAATGTTTGGAAAATAATGTATTAATTTATCTAATGTTCTTTCACCCCTATAATGATTTATTTATTTACCATAGATGCTTAATGTTATGGTATGGAATTTCCTAGGTGGATCAGAGTGAGATTAAACCCCCTAATTCATGGAAGAGTCACAAATGATAAAAAGATTGAAAATTTTAGTATTGATATAGAGAAGATGAAGGTTGTAGGTGAGACCTTCATGGATCTGGGATCTAATTTGGATATATGTTGATTGTAGAGGTAATTGGAATGAGTCAACTAGGGTTTGACTAAAAAATTCCTACCACTGATGAAAAATCATGCATGAATGTCCCATTAACAAATCTCCCCAACATAATTTCCAATATAAACAGTGATGGGGATGTTCTCTAAAGAATATAGATATTTTCTTAGTATCTGAGAAAATCCAACCACTCATCATGTAGTCTATGATGACACACTATTTACCCCACTAGTTGTGGTGTAAAGGTTTTTTTGGCTAAAAATGATATCACATATCTTGTTCACCCACCACTCTCTATGAGTACCTATAATAGAAGATCATGGTATAATATGTGAGTACATGAGAAAAGAAGCATCCATTAACATTAGAAAAACAAAAATACACACGAATGAATTTATATTCAAACATTCCCAAAATTTACAGATATGGCTACAAACACTGGAATGAGAAAATATACATAGGAACAACTACATGTACATAGGTAGAACCCATGTGGAAAAGACACTCTATATACCACATGTATAAGACATTTATTTTTACATGGTTATCCATGATATTTCTAGAAATGAACACGGCTAGGAAGTGATTTGAGGTTATAGTCCATGTAAATCCCCATTCACACCATGTAGTTCCCTTAGGAAAATCATCCACTTATATTTCCTTCCTTTGGAAATAGATTTTTATTATAGAGTAGTCTATACTTAATGATATACACATAGAATAAATTATTTCATTAATTGTAAAAAAATGGGGTATAATATGTGGTGTTTGAAGAGTATCACATCTTTAAGCGATGCTCGGTGATGAAAATGAGAAGGGAATGATCATATAAGATATGTTTGTGGTTGGAAACAACGAATCACACTAGGATATATGTACACCACATTCCACATATTATACTAATTAATATTCCCCTAATTACTAAGGGATTGGGTCCTCTGTTTACTAAGTGTTACCCCAAAATAGACACAATTCTGGATCCCATGCCTATATAGTGGAACCCCTATCATACTCGTTATTAGGTCCCCGATTTACTAAGTGGGACCCCATGATGCACTATGGTATGGGTCCTATACCTACTGACTATCACACCCTTGATGCACTAAGGCATAGGTATTATGCTCAATGAGTGCTAACCCCTATCACACTAGGGATCAAGATCACCATTTTTTTAGTGTAATTCCCATATATCTCTATGGTACTAGCATCCTATTGTTAGTTATTCACCCTGAGGTTGTAGAGTAGTGGGGTGGTGCAGGTCCTCCACATTATTTTCTCAGATAGACAATCATTTGGAAAGGAATCATTAGTGTACCTTATGAATTATTGTAATAGTCATCATCCTAGGTTGGGTTGGGGATTTGGAAAACCCATTTCACTATTATCTGGGTTTTTTGAGCATATGTCTATTATGGGTTTCATTTCCCTATTTTTATTGGTTGAGCTATCCCTTTATCCATATTTTTCAAGATTCCATTTTCCACCAACTACTCGAAGGCCATAGATTTGTTTTATTAACATCCAATTTTAATGGAATAATGGGAAACTGAATAGACTTTGTGGACTTAAAACATTTCACCACCCAAGGATCATGAAAATAAAACCCATACTGACAACTTGGAGCTAGCTCTCCCCATCATTTAAAACATGGTAAAGCTCTCCATAATTCAAAGATTGTATGGCTAACAAGTGTCATGTGTCAAAGGACATGCCCGATCCGGTGGCTGACTCCATACCCTCTCAAACATCCAATTCTATTAAGCCTTCAAATGTGAATCACCCACTCTGAATAGTCATTGAGGTAAAGTACTATAGCATATGTATATACTCACCCCTACATGTTATTTTCCTATAAATGTCAAATCTTATGAAGACTATTGATATTTTAGTTGTGACATCGACGGAGCATAGTGATACCTACATGCATAGAAAATGTATAGGGGTTATATATATTGATTTGGATCCATTATATCTCATATTTCCTTATTATAGTTATTTTTAGGATGAGATATCATTAATTTTTGGACATATATTTTTTCCCTTTATCCATTAATTTATATTATCGTCCTCTATATTATTTCCTTGAGTATATTACACGCATGTTTTTGGTCTAGATGTTAAAGGAAACATATTATTCATGTATACTTGTTTCATCAAGATGGTTCATTTCATGATTATTGTTCCATTAAGAAAATGACTCCCATTTAATTTATGCCTTATTTGCAATTGTCTCTAGCTTCTAGCCCATTGGAGGTTGTTTTGGGGTTGTTAAAGATCCTCTTGTTGCTGACCAGGTGCACCCTGATGGGCATAGTGATTACAAAAAGTTACCATTATATAAATAAATTATTTTCCTATGGTGATAATGGGAGAATTTACCTCTTCTAGTAAGAATTATAATAAAAAATTATGGCCTTTAAAAAGCATTAATGGTCATTATTATTATTTACCCATTACCAAGGTGATACGTTTTACCACAAATATAATTCACATTGACCCAAAATAAAGTTTTTCTATTTATCATATTAGAACATAAAAATTCTATATATGTAATTAATATTTTCTTATTCAATACAAATAATTAGATAAATTATTTTTAAACTAATTGGGAAAAAACATGAAAATTGATTTTTTGAACATTAAATTTTAAGAAGAGAACTGAATATATTGTTATAAAATTACTAGAAAAATATTTTTTTAATGCTTAAAAAATATGATTAACAAAATAAGATATTAAATTAATGCAATAATATGTTTTATCCTTATTTATTAATAAAAAATATTTTTCCCACATAAAAATATTTTTTCACAAAGAAAATAAATTTTCTTTTCAAAAAATGGCATTTTCATTTTAATCATTTTATAACTAATTAATTAATTTTATATAATTGTAGACATTATAATTTTCTTATTTTTACATAACTATTAATAAATAGAAATCCAATTTATATTTGATAATGGATACATAATATTTAAATAATGTTATGTTGTTTTTCTAAACTCATTATTGCATGTAATAGAAGATATTGAAGAAATAAAAAATTAAAGAGAAATATTTCATAGAAATCACCGGGTGTTACATTATACCCTAATTAAAATTAAATTATAAATCATATTCAATAACCTTAAATAAATATATGAAGGTTATTATTATAATTCCCCGACCCCATTTACCTAGAGTCGATGCATTATTACGTAACATTGGCATGATCACAAGAGATCAAGTCACGAAAGACCAATTAGTTTAGTATCGTTGGAAACACTAGATACATTCATAAACGTTACATTACATCCTAAAGTGAAAAACTACAATAACATAGTCTCCATAGTACACACTCATATCCCCTTCAGACTATCCCTGCAGGTATGTCATAAAATATTTCTTCACATCCTAGGAAAAATAAAACATAGAAAGGGGTGAGTTCAGATGCTCAGTAAGGATAACAATATAGCGGAACCTTTCAAAAATAAACATAAACATTTAAGGCAATGTATAACTAAAACAAAATCCTTTTAAACTTGAACTTCAGCATTATATGGAAAAAATAAAATTAAATAATTCCATTTACTTATTCACATGGATATTATACTAGTAGAATAATCACATGAAATATCAATAACCACTCTCATAATGATGTAATGCATAATTCCAAAGTATCATAACCACGTATCCAATTCCTCATGCCAATACTACAAATAAGATTTTGTCAAGGCCTCGTACCAAGACACTAGTTTGTCTCATTAGACCTACCGATGCATCGATGAGCTATATAGGGCTCCACCTGTCACTTATTAAGTCCAATTCATTCCTCATATGAACAGGTTTAAACAAAACATAAACATTTGTATTAAAACTAGCATACGAAATTTCAATACTTTCTCCATAAACCATGAATGGTATAAAAATAACACATCCATAGTCAAACATATAACAAAACCTTCAATACAATATGGATTTTTTGAATCATAATAAATCAACTTCTAATAATCTTAAAATCTATCAAAGGATGTTGACATAGATGAAATCAAAACTAATTGAGAGAAATATCTTTTTTTGAAATTATTTAAAAGTAAAATAATTGTAAAATAAAAAATTTAATTTGAAAATATTCTTATAAGCTTGTAAGGTAAGCTTCTGTGATTTTATAATTACAGAAAATAGCTGCACCCGTCGTATAAGTTAAAAAAACATTCTTACCTTAATTTTGTCGAAAATGTCAGAAGGTACCTTATTTGGAAAATGACGGAAAGATTTCATTAAAAAATGTATAAGGTTAAATAAGGGTATAAATGAATTTAACCCATTTTCTAATAAATAGTAAAAATGTTTTGAATGACATTTTTTAGAAACATGGATGTGGATGATAAAAAGGTCCTAGTCGATAATTACATATGAACAACCTTGAATAATGAAGAGGTTGTAGAATTAACCCTTACCTCATGTCTGACTTGACTCAATCATTCTTTAATATCCTGAATAATAAACTTGAGTTAATCTATACTTGATTAAGAACCTTTTTCCTGTTCATTATTCCTTTTATATCACTTATTACCATGTTATGAACATTATGTAGTCATTTGAGTCAATAACGGTCATTTTGTCGATCTTTGGTACTTGAATCAACAATAAACTTATTATAATTAAAAGATGTTCATGTGGTAAAATATCCATTATCTCCAGAATTATATTCATGATCTAGATAACATATATATCATATATATCCAGTATATACATGCATTTATAATAGTACATAACATTTATAGGTAATAAATGAATTGCACCGTTCCTGGAGACGATAAGACGTACGTACGCATTAACGCAACTTTCATTTATATTTCATATTTAATAGAATTAATTCATAATAATATAAAAATATATAAAAATTAAAATATGATATATAATATATTTTAACTCCTTCATTTATATTTATCTCATATGACATTAACGATTCAAATCACTTTGAGGGGGTGGTAGTCCGCACTTACTAAAATGAAATTATTGTGTTTACCCATAATGGAAACCATAAAGGTATGCCATAAATGAAAAATACAGAATCAGAAGGAAAAAATAATCATAATATATATCATATATAAATATAGTGACATCTTAATGGCCACCATGAAAGGTGTTAAAAGAAGATTGACCAATCATCGTTTCATGAGGCAGTAATTCACCACCCACAGAAACAGTATGTTCTTTAACCATTAGATGGAGGTCTGTGTAAGTGTAAATCAAATACTTCTCATAACAACATCCTATTATATTGAATATTCTATTTTTGTTACAAAAAAGGTTTTTAGGGGTTGGATAAGCAAAATAAAACAAAAGAACATGAAAGAAGACATTACCTTAAAATCGGGTAACTCTTTTTGATTTGAGCCAAAGGATTCCTCGGTAAGACTTCTGCCCAAACAAAGGCTCTTATGAGTAAGAGAGGGAACATGAGAGAGTATTTTGGTAGAGTTTGGCCGAGCCAAATGGATTTGAAGGTGTGAATAAGGTGGTAGAGGTGGGGCCATTTATAAGAGGAGAGGAGGGGTACTCTTGGAAAGTCATGAAATGTTACATTATTATGAAATGATTTTCCGATTTTAAAAGTCCCATAATGATATATTTCTAGGATAAGGTGATAATGGTTCTAAATCCACCCATACAATAGGATTTAGACATGTGTATGTCTTAGATTGTACATTATCTTTTCATTTTATTTAAATTGTTCATTAATGAGGTAATCGCTGCATCATCATGGTGTAATAAATAAATTTACTTATTTAATGCCTAAAAATTATAATAAAATTACCATGATGTAGGAAATATTTTTATCTTTATAATGAACATTTATATTCAAAAATATGACTTGTATAACCCCTTATAAAAATTGTTTTAGTAAAACAATACATGTTTGTGACATTTTTATGTTTACTTTAAATAAAAGGTATTAATGTCATTATCTTATAAAAGTGGCTCCATGGGGTCCCAAAAATCGTCCCATGGTTTGTATCAGTCGTCCATGACTCATCCAATAAGAGTAGGACATGTGTAAATATATTTTTATATTCTTATAATATCATTTTTACCTTAAATTACCCTAATTACCTCTAATCGCGGTTAATAAAACTCAAAAGTTACTATTCACCAAAACTTATTTTCATCCCATTGAACCAAATTTTACTTAATAATGAAAACAATTTATGTTGGATTTTTTAAATTCAATTCATAGAAGAGGTAAATTTTCATTTAAACAAAAAATCAGTTTTTTAACTACCACTTAGTGGTTTCACTATTCATCAAAAATTGAAGTTTTTTAGAACAATACCAAATATTCACCCTAATCTATAATCGATATTCCGAATTAAAAAATGATGTATATTTTAAAAAATTCAACACATATAAGTTCCATTAATTACTTTTATAATTGTTTCCCGTTTTTAAAACAAATACCGTGTTTTTAAGAAACAATATCAATCAAAAGATTGACAATTGTTTATCTCCAATTTCAAAGTGAAATTAATTCTAATGACCAACATTGGATAAAATGGTAAAATTATATTCTAATTAAACTTTAAAACCACTCAATATTATAATTTATCACTATAAACTATATTTATTAGAAATGTTGTTTTTAAGTATTTTTCATTATTCATCGAAAATTGGATGTTCTCAGAAAAATTCAAAAAATTCAACTTAGGCTAATTTCGACATTCCAAATCCAAAAATGATATAAATTTTGAAATATAAAATTAATATAATTCATAAAGTGAGTATTATTATTCATAACAGCTACTTTGATTGGTCGTGGTGTGTTAGAATCTCTAACTTGCGTAAAATGCAAGCTATTGCATTATTGAAAGAGAAGCGTACCATGGAAGCTTGGGGTGTTACAATTATTCATTATTATATATTTTTATTCCCACATAAATTCTTTAAATTAGTGGTTTCATTTTTTCACTATGACCATGTGAGTGGACTTATTTAAGGTATCTTTCTCTCAATATTCTAGAATCTCTATAATTTGTTCATTATATGAATGTTCCTCTAAAGTGAGTACAAGATAAGGGTTATGCATTCACTTACTATGTTGAGATAAAAGAAAAAAATCATGAACTTGGGAAATATTCAATAGAATCACCATTGATATGTTATTATATAGATACAATCAGTAATTTAGATAGACCAAAATACCTAGGGAGTGTATTTCCTTCCGTTACAAATTTTATAACCCTCTTCTATTGAAGTGTTATCCAGAATATCTTGTCTCTAGATTATAAAAGTATATAATTCCAGTGATTTCCAACTTATTTTATTTGGAATTTAGGCTATTTATATTTGTTTTTGAATGGATCTAACTATATTTTCCATTTCCCAAGTAATATCATGTAACAATAACATCATTTTACTTAATCTGTTCTATCATGGTGGAGATATTTATTTCGTAATATATAGGATTATATGGGGACTCATCTAAATTATCTAGTGAAAGAGATTATTGTAATAAAATTCTACCGAATGGATGGGTTGATCCCAACAACCATTTTAACACATAGATAAATCTCAAAACATATCTCTTCATTCCAACCCTATATAAATACTATATAAATTAAATATACATCTTCATACTTCTAGGATGAATATATAAGTTATTATTATGAAATTTATTGATCTTACCATTACCGAAATCTGTCACAAAAGGAAAAATATATATAATTATTGGAACTTATTATTCCATAACAAGATATTGTGATCTCAGAAAAATTTATTACCTTAGTTGGAAGACCTATATATTCCTTATACTACTCATTGATTTTTTCTTTGATACATTATTGAACAATAATTTTTGAAATATAAGTTTTCTAATATTTTAACATGATTTCATAATACATACTTCTCTAGTCCATAAGTATCAAATCATTTTTTATTCTTATCATAGACCATATTGAATGGTCCTTAAAACCAATACCCTCAACCTCATTGTTCCCCTTCCCAAGGTGGTAATGTATTGATCATTCATAATCTTCAATCATCTATAAAAATATTATTTATTCCTTGATAAACACTACATAATTTTAAATATAATTTAACCATTATTAATATGTATATATGTTGCATCGTTATCCATTTAGATAATTCCTCCACACCAATAATAAAATATTTTTCGTAGTTATCTCTATATAATGAGTGGGGTAATTTTATTCATGGACCCTCAATTTTCATTAAGAATAATTTATAACAATATAACTCTTCATGGGGTTTCATCCCAGACCCATATATGATGTATAACTATATAATAGAAATCATTATCCATTTCTAAATAGTGTGTGAACATCTGTGCTGACTAGCCTTATCTTTTTTTAATTTATATGTTCCTCGCATTAACTCATCCAAAGGCTCTTCTAAACCTTTTATATTAACCGGATGAGTGGATTCCATAGCCATTAGAAATTCAACCCAACAAAACAATAATACTAATAAAATCCTTCAAAACTATGTGTCTCAATAAAAATGGTTTTTATGGTCCAACATTCAATGAAATCAATATTTTATGGATGTACTCATATAACATCAATTGAGATTATATTTCTCAAAAAAGAAACATTCTGATGACAAAATTCACACATGGGAAAAAGTTTCATAATGTTTATCCTTCCTTACAGTATTCATCACAATACTCATGTGATATTGATACTCTTTATTTATCATTGAATAAATAATAATATAATATATAAAGAATACCAAAATATAATCATGGTAATATCTAAATACTCTATTCATTAAATCCATGAATATAATAATGGCATTATTAATACCAAATGGAATCACTATATATTGATCGAGACTTTAACTTATATAAAATGTTGTCTTTTATATATACGCCTTATCGAGTCTAAATTGATAATATCTAGAACAAAGATCAAAAAATGGAAAATTTTGAGACCAAGATGTCGATCAAAAAAGTAATCAATATGGGGTAGATGATATATTTTTTTGATAATGTTTTTATTATATTCTTGATAATTAATGATATGTTGCATTGATCTGTCTATTTTCTTAAAAATAGAATAGGTTCACCCTATGGTGATTAACATTGACAAATGAATCACGTTTCATGAGTCCTCAATATTTTGTTATTCAATTCAGAAAACACAACCACATGTATTCCATATATAGTCTTGGACATAGGTGTTGCACCATATCTGATTTCAATTGTAATCTAAACATCAATATTTGGTTGATGACCTCGAATCTCTTCCATAAAGTCATCAATACACTCTATCACAATATTAATATATTCCATATTTAGTTTCTCTTATTCAAATGAGATATAAACCCCTTTTTAAAAGGAATTATTACCCATATGATATATATATTTTCTATTAGAAGTTCATTTTTCCCTAAAATTGAGAGTTAGTTAAATAATGGTAATAATATCAAAAATAACATTCCTTCCTTAGAAATTGAGGTGTTATATATATAGATAATTCCATTCCATTCCCATAATAACATCAAAATAATGTATAAAATGAATGAAAAAAAATACGAAGGAAACATATTCCCACAATTATCAACCGGTGAACAGTCATAGTCAAGATATTCAATTATAATATCTTTTTATGTTTTTATTACAAAATAAACATAAAATATTTGATGTGGGACATTAATATAGTTTGTAAAATAATTAGATATAATAGTTTGGGAAGTTCTAGAACCAAATAATACATTATTTGTTCTAGAGTAGATGGTATTGATACTATTCAAAATTTCATTATAGTACCTCTAATCAGAAATATGGAATTTACTATATTTTCCTTTATCTAAAAGATTAGTAGTTTATTTTCACTTATCATATTAATTAAACATTAAATTTGGTGAATTAATAGTATAATGTCTATATTCCATGAATTTAAAAGACTATAGTTTTAGTGGTTCATTATATGGATCCATCCATTGATTATTATAATTACCTAAGATCCTTCTATCACATAATCATTAAACTACACAGTTAATTTCCATTCCATAAATGAAACATTTTCCATTTCACATGAGATAATTTTAACTATATTTCCTTCCACACATCGATCATAACTAAATTTTCAACTTATAAACCTGATTTTTATAGAATTTCTTTTGAATTCAATCATTTTTTCCATATAAAACACATGATATTGAGGTTTTATAATGATATTCATATCCACCAAGATATAATATTGAATGATTTATCAAAACTACTCTGGTACCATATGAATAAAACCATTTAGAGGATTGTTTTTTTCCTTTGTTGAATTTATTATCATTGTTGAGTCAAAAGTTCTCTTTTGACTTATATATCTTGTTTTGGAAATCACAAACGTCTTTTTAATAATATTGAACTTGTCAATCGTATCGTACTGACCTTGTCAATCGTATCGTACTGACTCTGTCAATCGTATCATACTGACTCTGTCAAACGTATCATACTAATTCTGTCAATCGTATCGTACTGACCTTGTCAATTGTATCGTACTGACTCTGCTATTCATGCATTCATTACTTATTTTGGTACTTAGTCAAAAACACTTGTTTCATATTAATCGTACTATTGTTTATCATCTTCATATATCTGGTTTTAAACAATACGATTTCGTTGAGTTAGTTACAAACTAATCAAAACGATGTCATGCTTTCTGGTTCAATATGACCGTTATGATGCCAGGTTTCCAAGTCCCTCCGAGTTTTTCGGAGAAATATGACCGTTGGAGGAGATGTGACCATTGGAACCCGAGGACTATAAATAGGAGGTCATTTGAAGCTGAAAGAAGAATAGACAACTGAGAATAAGCATAAATGTGTGTGTACAATTGAGATACTTTGTTTCGGTCGAGTTCTAGAGAGAGACGCTGTGACTTCTCTCATGATTTGTGCTCTGTGCGTCCGATCATCGTATCGAGGGATTTAAATTAATTGAAAGACAGAGGTGCCGATTACCTACAAAATCGAGGGCTTCTGGGGATATGCAGACAAACAAACCGATTATCGTATCGAGGGCTGCTGGGGATATGCAGACGGACGAACCGATCATCGAATCGAGGGCTTACCAAGGTGGTGGTAAGATAGACCTCTTATCCTAGGTGAAAGGATAACCCTTCTCTTTAGGTCAAAAGAATTGTAATACTTTTACATTTCCGCTGTTGTTTTGTATTAGAAAGGAATTTGTATTGTTTCCTTTCTTCATTATACTTTCAATTGTAATTGTCTCAATTACAATTATTCTATTACATTTTGTATAAATAGATTCTATACGCTTTATGGTAGAATATCTCACTTGTATTACTCGGATCATTTTATTCATCTTGAATACAATTACTTCACTTATTTAATAGTATTACATTACTTCATACCTTTTTATTCAATATAATTGTGGTTGTTTGAATTGTATTAAATTAAGATCTTTTAAACTAATCTCTTTAAGTGTTTAAACTCTAAGTTTTTAAACATTAAATTCACCCCCACCCTCTTGTATTGTTCCATATAATATACATATACATCTACATATTTGATCCAATATTTGGTATCATAGGTGGTTTTCCACTGATTTTAATTACTTGTTCTATTTCTTTCTTTTTTTACTACTTACTACAATAACATGTGGAGTGGAAAAGATATTGTTTCTTTAGATGGAAGGAATGAATATTGGGTCAATAGACAATCTAAATCCTTCTAGACCACCTATATTTGATGGGAATGATTATGAGTACTAGAGAGATCTTATGAAGACTTTTGTGATCAATACTGGTGTAGACAATTTTATAATGCTTACTCGAGGATACAAAATTCCTGACATAGAAGTAAGTACTTTCACTAACCAAGAGAAGCAATAATATCAACTGAATTACAAGGTACACAATACTTTATTATGCTCTATGACCAGGAATATATACAGTTAGATATCTTCATGTGAAGCAGTCAACTGTATTTGGAAGAAATTATAAGTCACTCATTTTGGTACATCAAAGGTTATAGAAACAAGAAGAGCAATGCTTCGAGCAGAGTATCATGGATTTGTTTTTCCTTATGGAGAGCCAGTATGTAAAGTGCAACAATGATTTATGAAAATTTTCAATAGTTTACAATCTATGGGTGAAAAAGGCCTTGATGATGAAGCTCTAGTAGATTAGATTATAGATATAATGCCAAATTAATGGGAGTCAAAAAGGACAGGTATTGATGAAAACAGAAAATTTTCCCAGATTACTCCTGATGAACTCTTTGGAACTCTTCTACAGCACGAGACAAGAATGAAGAGAGATGCTGATTTCAACAAGAAGAAGAATGGGAATGGAAGTGTAGCCTTTACATCTAAATCTAAAACACCTAAAAGTCTTACAAGATCCAAAGCCAAGAAAGTTGTTTTATCAGAATCAGGTGATAGTAATCACTCAGATAATGAGCTAGCCAATCTTGCTCGAAGGATGAACAAGATTGTGGGAAAGAAAGACTTCCAATATAGATTCAAAAATATAGATAGGAAGGATAAGAAAGATTCAGAGGTAACATGTTATGAATGTAAGAAAGTAGGACATATAAGGACTGATTGTCCTTTACTGAAGAGGAAACACAGAAAAGAGAAACACTCTGAAAGAAACAAGAAAAGGTTTTATAAGACAAAGAAAGTCTTGAAGGAAAATGATACTTGGAGTGCAAGTGGTAGTGATTCATCAGATGATTCTTCAGAATATGAGTCCTCAGGATGAAGGAATATTGGACTTATAGCCAGATTACCAATTGAAGATCATTGCATCATGGCTAAGGTACACAATTCTGAAGTTATTACAAATGTCTCTTTAAATGAAAATTATATTGATAAAAAATATTATGAATCTTCAAATGATTAATCTTCATCATCAGAAGATGATACATTACCTTATTTTGAAGAAGTACCTAGATTCTCTAAATTACTTGAACATGAAAATTATAAACTCAAGAAGAATCTTGAGAAAGAAAACTCTATAATTTCAGTTTTAACTAAAGAAGTATCAGATCTTTCTAATGATATTGATGTGAAAACATCCAATTTTGAAAGTATTTTAAAAACCCTTGAGAAAGTCAAATCTGATAAGGATGAACTTTCTAAGGACCTAGAAACCGTGTTTTCAATGAAAAATGTTTTAGAGCCTAACTCTAGTTGAAAATCAAATGTTTTGGAAAATAAAAACATAGTTTTAAAACAAAATTCAGAAAATGTTTCCATAAAGAAATGTTTGTCAAACTTTACTCATGGAAAGGAAAAGTTTGACAACATGTATTCTCAAATTAGACCTTTGAGAAATCGTTCTGGTCTTGTTTATACCCATTCCAAACCTTTTTTTAATAATAACTATTTCATTCCACAAAAAACCTCTTTTTGTTCTAAGTGCCAATGTGGTGGACACTGAAGAAGAGAGTGTTCTCTCAATAAAACTCAATCTTTAGGATTTCATAAAGCTCAATTCGTAAAACAAATGTTGATTCCTAAAATTTTGTTATCTAACTATTCTAGATCCAAACAAGTTTAGATTCCGAAAAACTAATTATTTCCTTTTCAGAAAAATGAGAAGTGTACCAACAAAAATATTTGGTACATGGATAGTGGTTGTTCTCATCACATGACCGGAAGAAAATATCTCTTTGAAAAGGTTATCAAAACAAAAGGTGTAAAATTTACCTTCAGAGATAATTCTCAAGGAAAGATTGTTGGTATAGGTAATATTTTTTTTCTTGGAAAAGTTCTTATCTCAGATGTTTTGTTTGTTAAAGGTATTAGGCACAATCTCATCAGCATAAGTAAATTATGTGATGAAGGTTACCTTGTGAATTTTAGGAATGATAAGTGTCTAGTTCACAATTCCAAAGATGAGTTCATTCAATCTGCCCATAGGCAAGAGAATGTATACACTATTAACTTAGAAGACCTTACGATCCAAAATTTACCCTGCTTAAGTGCAATAGAATACCATTCATGGCTATGGCATAGAAGTATAGAACACTGTAATCTAAGAAACCTTTGTAAAATCTCAAAGAAAAGACTTTTAAAAGGTTTACCGGACCTTAGATATGATTTTTGAAAAGTCTGTGATCCTTGTCAATTTGGAAAGCAACATAAAACCAGCTTTAAATCAATTAATGAAGTTTCAACTTCTAATGCATTACATCTAGTGCACATGGATCTTTTTGTTCCTTCAAAATATGGAAGCATTGGAGTAAAATACTATGTATTTGTATTAGTTGATTACTTTACAAGATTCACATGGGTCTATTTTCTCACAAATAAATCTGATGCCTTTTCCTATTTCAAAACATTTACAGCCCAAGTTAAAAATGAGAAAAACCTACCATTGATAACTATTGATAGTGATCTTGGTGGTGAATTTAAAAATTCATAATTTGAAACTTTTTGCAGTAAGAAAGGTATTACTCACAATTTCTCATCTCCAAGAACTCCTCAGCAAAATGGTGTTGTTGAAAGAAGAAATCGTATTCTTCAGCAAATGACTAGAACCATGTTGAGTGAATACTCAATTTCTATGCACTTCGGGGATGAAGCTGTTAGTACTACCTATTATACTATAAATCGTGTTTTAACTATACCATTTCTTAATAAAACCCCTTATGAGTTATGGACTGGCCGAAAACCTAAAGTTTCATTCTTCAATGTTTTTGGGTGCAAAGTATTCATTCTGAATACAAAAGATAATATACACAAATTATCAGAAAAATATGATGAAGGGATATTTCTAGGTTACTCCGCAACTTCTAAGGCTTATAAAGTTTTCAATAAAAACACTTGTACTGTTGAAGAATCAGTACATGTGAAATTTGATGAATCTGATCCTTTGGTTTTTAAATCATCCCATCCTATATCCTCAGATGTGTTTTCAGAAACTGATTATCAACCTTTGATATAAGATCCTTCTGGTAAGGAAAATATTCAAGAAGATACTTCTGAAACATTTACCATAGAATATTTTCTACCATATGTTGGTGAACAGGTTTTACAAAACCCAAATCAATTGTTTCTTAGGAATCATCCCAGTGATAACATCATTGGTGATGTAAATCAACCTGTAAGGACCATAAATTCCTTAAGAAATGAAATAGAACATCTTTCATTTCTTTCCCAATTTGAACCTAAAAGTACAAGTGAGGCCTTATGTGATGATGATTGGATCAAAGCAATGCAAGATGAACTTAATGAATTTGAGAGGAATCAAGTCTGGACTTTAGTTGAAAGACCTAAAGAAACAACTGAAATTTGTGTAAAATGGGTTTTTAGAAAAAAATGTGATGAAAATTGAATCATTGATCAAAATAAAGCAAGACTTGTTTCTAAGGGCTATAATCAACAAGAGGGAATAGACTATGAAGAAACATTTTCTCTTGTAACTAGACTTGAATCTATTCGTATTCTATTATCCTTTGCAGCATACTTTAATTTCAAACTTTTTCAAATGGATGTAAAATGTGCTTTTTTAAATGGTTTTGTTCAAGAAAAAGTTTTTGTCGAACAACCTCCGGGTTTTCAAGACTTAAAATATCCTGATCATGTTTTCAAACTTACCAAGGCTCTATATGGTCTTAAACAAGCCCCTAAAGCATAGACTTACATAATTTCTTTTACAAAAAAATTATACAAATGGTACAGCAGATCCAACCCTTTTTATAAAAATGGAAAATAAAAATGTTTTGACTGTTCAAATCTATGTTGATGACATAATATTTGGATCAACTCAGTAATCTTTAACTGATTATTTTGCAAATTTAATGAAGTCTGAGTTTGAAATGAGTATGATGGTTGAGTTAACATTCTTTTTAGGTTTTCAGATTTCTCAAAAACCAGAAGGGAGATATATATCTCAACATAAGTATATTAAAAACTTACTCAAAAAGTATGGATATGACAAAACTAAAAGTATTAGCATTCCAATTGGTACCTCAAATACACTTGATCTTGATGAAACTGGGAAACCAGTAGATCAAAAAATCTTTAGAGGTATGATAGGAAGTTTTCTATACTTGAAAGCTAGTTGACCAGACTTAATGTTTTCTGTATGCTTATGTGCGAGATACCAATATAATCCAAAAGTGTCTCATTTAAAATCCGTTAAGAGAATCTTTGGGTATTTAAAAGGCACTATGGATCTAGGTCTCTTATATTCTTCGGGAGATGATTTTGTTTTAAAAAGTTTTTTAGATGCTGACTTTCGTGGTTGTAGAATGGATAGAAAAAGTACATCTGGAACACGTCATTTCTTATGAGGTTCTCTGGTTTCTTGGTCCTGTAAGAAACAATACTCAGTTGTACTTTACACTACTGAAGCTGAATATGTAGCAGTTGGAAGTTGTTGTGCTCAAGTGTTGTGGATGCAACACACACTCACTGACTATGGATTGAGTTTCTCCAAAACTCAAATTCTATGTGATAATACTAGTGCCATAGCGCTTAGTAAGAACCCAACACATCACTCTCGTGCAAAACACATAGATGTTAGGCATCACATTCTTAGGGATCACACACAAAAAGGATATAGTATTTTACAATTTATCGGAATGCAAGAACAACTTGCTGAGATTTTTACAAAACCATTACCTACCGATATGTTTGAGTTTATAAAACAGAATCTAGGAATGATTACATTAAAATAATCATTCATATCCACTTCCTGTTTTACATTTCTCCTTATAGCAAACAACTCCCTTTGAAAGGGGGAGGACATTTCTTACAATGTTTTTTTTCTTCTTACTATGTTTCTTTTCATCTTATGATCTTTTTTTATTTACACTCCTAGTATGTGTTTTTGTTTTCTGTTTATCGTATTGACAGTTTTATCGTATCATTTACTTTTCTGTTTATCGTATTGACAGTTTTATTGTATAATTTCTTTTCCATTGTATCGTCCAATCATGGTAATGAATTTCATTTCAATCGTATCAACCGATCATGTAATTGAATTTCTTTTCCATCGTATCGACCGATCATGGTAATGAATTTCTTTTCCATCGTATCGACCGATCATGGTAATGAATTTATTTTCCATCATATCGACCGATCATGGTAACGAGAATGTTTTCCATCGGCTTGTCAGTTAATGGTAACAAGATTGTTTTCCATCGGCTTGTCAGTTCATGGTAACAAGATTGTTTTCCATCGGCTCATCAGTTCATGGTAACGAGATTGTTTTCTATCGGCTTGTCAGTTCATGGTAACAAGATTGTTTTCCATCGGCTTGTCAGTTCATGGTAATGTGATTTTTTTCCATCGGCTTGTCATGTCATGGTAACAAGATTGTTTTCCATCGTCTTGTCAGTTCATGGTAACAAGATTGTTTTCCATCGGCTTGTCAGTTAATGGTAACGACTTTGTTTTCCATCGGTATGACGATTGATAGTATTCTTTTACTTCGTACGATTGTGTTTTTTTAACTCTACCAAAACCAAAAATTACCTTACGTTCTCTAGCAGGTACTTTCCATTTTTTTCCTTTCATTTTAATCCTAACCATTGTTCTTTTTTTTTCTCTAATATTGACTGTAGAAGATCAACGGTCACCCCTATATCGCCTATAAATACCCCCCCTCCCCAAACCCACATTGGTTTCTTAGGTTTTGAGGCAAAGCTCTGCTCCACTGTTTTTAAGTCATCGTGCGATCTTTCATCGACATCACCTATATGTCTCAGTCCTCTTCTAATACTCCCGTCGAAATGTCATCAAAGAATTTTTCAGAGAAAGACTTTTTTAGAGAAAGGTTAGTTTCCCAGGACATTTTTGATTCGTATGATTCCACAATCAGAAGAATCATTTTGTTTTAAGGATGGGAGCATTTATGTGTCTAAAGACCTGTTTCTCAAGATCCGGTTCTCTTCGATGAAGTCAATCAGTTCTATAAAACCGTATCTTTTGATAAAGAAATTACTATCAATTTTGCTGTGTACGATAGAAAGTTTTCTTTGTCTGTGAAACAAGCGGCTCATTTTTTGAATCTCCCAATAGAAGGGGATTCTTTCTATCCATCTCATAAACTACCAGAGGAAGTCGGTACGTTTAATAGAGAATGTACTGAGAAGCCTTTGTTTGTTATAAATGAAGAGAAGATAAAAGTGGCTCATCTTTCTCCAGACGATCGGTATGTGACTTTATGGATGTAAGGATTTCTTATCCCAAGGAAAGGGGATAGAGAAACTCTGAAAGTTTCTAATATTTTTATGCTTTACTGTCTTGTAAACATGAGAAAATTAAATCTCATGGGGTACGATTTTGAAAACATCAAGAATGTCAAGACATGATGAATGAAGTCCCAAATGATTATGTATCCAGCCATCCTTACAAAGCTTATTATTGAGAGCATGAAGTTTTGAAACATTCCTTTGAAAGGTAACCCGATAGATCTAAAGCCATCTTGGATTAGTAATAGTACGATGAAAAGGCTGAATGTTTATTTTGATCCAAATTCAGAACTTTTTATAAGAGATATAGAAGATGAATCTGCTCAAAATCAATCGGCACCTATGCCAGCCAAATACATTACTTCTATTATTGTTCCTCAAAAGTATGATCTGTAAACCAGCTCAAAGCCAAAGAAGAAGCCTAAGTACAGTAAGGAGGTTGTAGCCAAATGGAGAAAGGATAAGGAACAGAGAAAGGAAGGTGATCCAAAGTTTGGACTTGATCCAGCCGAAGCCTTTGCTGAGAGATTAAGGTTTGAGGAAACCCTTTAGGATGAAAAGAAGAAGAAGGTTATTTTGAAAAGAAAAGCACATGAATTTGATGCTTCAAATATCTTAAAAGAAGTTGAGGAAGCTAGTGATCAACTTACCACAGAAGTGCATCAAGAGCCCATCGTACAGAGCCTTTCTAAGAAAGAAAAAGGAAAACAAATGATGGAAGAGATAAAAGAAGTGGAAGAGGAGGAATGAGATTTTATTTTAGAATTCCTTCAGAGTTCGAAGAAGAGTAGGGTGGAATCTGTTCAAAAGCATAGTGAAGGTGTTCAACAAACCCCTCATGCCGATCAAGCACCTTTTGAAACTTCTGAAGCTCCGGATAAAACACCCCCTCAAGTAATGAAAGGTGGTCAATCTTCTCATACTAAAAAAGTTATTGTCATTAGTGAAAAAGTAGAAGAAGAAAGAAAAGAGAAAGAAAAAGCAAAAGGAAAACAACCAGTTGTTGACTCAAGCCGATCAAATGAATTACCTTCGTACGATGAGGATACTGATTCAAAACTTACAATCTCTCTCAATAAGATTGATTATATTATTCATGTTTTACGAAGGGTGGAAAATAACACTCCTTACATTCCCAGGTAGGAAGGGAAAATTGATTTCATTACTGACAATCAGAAAAAAAAAGTTTGGTTCTGTAAGACAGTTGAGAAAGAAAGTTTTCTCAGTTGAAGCTGATTTGAAAGTTCTTTCTGAAACCTAGGCTTCTCATAAGAAAGCTTTCAACAGGATTACCAAGTGGTCATATAAAACATAAATCTCGGTGAATGTCTATGAGATAGAAATTGAAGATATAAGGAGGTTGTAAAATGATCTTGAGATTGCTTTCAATAAGCTTGAAAAATAAATTGTTGAAAGGCTGAATTAGATAACTCATGGAGATGATATTACTTCAGTGAAAGAATTGGAAGAGAGAATGAATGCTTTTCAGTCTGAATTCTTGAAGTTTTCATCTTTCAAGGAAGAAATGGTTTTGTTGAAGAAACAAAACTCTATTTTATCCAAAGACAACAAGAATTTTCAAGACAGAATTGATACCCTTGAGGAAGTAATTAGAGTCCATAAGGAGACAATAAAGAATCAAGATCAGATTTTTGCGGACCAACAAGAGCTTCTCAGAACTCAGGGTGATTCAATTTATGAAGACAAGAAAAAAATCAAGAAGATGAAAACTGTTCTTCATGAGCTCATAAATAAGGATAAGGAAAGAGAATACAAATGAATGTTGTTGTTGTTTTTCTTTTGTTTTGGAACCTGTCTTTTTTTTGTAATAACTTTTATGATTCTTTTCTTTTGTCCTACAAATTAGTTTCTCTAATCCTTTCAGGAAACTCAAAGTGACCCCATTCTTTTTGTAAACCAAAAATGGGGAGAATGTTTTATAAAGGGGGAGAATGTTTTACAAAGGGAGATTGATTTAATCAAATACTTAGAAACCAAGGAAAATCTATGAATACAATCCTTAAGAAAGTATACACCTAAGGGGGAGTTAGTTGTATTTAAATTCATATTCAGAAGAGTTTCCAATAACTCAGGGGGAGATAAGTATTTCTTGCTATATTTACTTTGTGTGTTGTTCTTTCCAAAAAGGGGGAGATTGTTGAGTCAAAAGTTCTCTTTTTTACTTCTATATCTTGTTTTGGAAATCAAAAATGTCTTTTTAATCGTACTGACCTTGTCAATCGTATCATACTGACCTTGTCAATCGTATCGTACTGACTCTATCAATTGTATCATACTGACTCTATCAAACGTATCATATTGATTCTGTCAATCGTATCAAACTGACCTTGTCAATTGTATCATACTGACTCTGCTATTCATACTTTCATTACTTATTTTGGTACATAGTCAAAAAAACATGTTTCATATTAATCATACTATTGTTTATCATCTTCATATATCTTGTTTTAACCAATACGATGTCGTTGAGTTAGTTACAAACTAATCAAAATGATGTCGCACTTTCTATTTCAATATGACTGTTATGATGCCAGGTGTCCAAGTCCCTCCGAGGTTTTTGGAGAAATATTACTGTTGGAGGAAATGTGATAGTTGGAACCCGAGGCCTATAAATAGGAGGTCATTTGAAGCTGAAAGAATAATAGACAACTGAGAACAAGCGTGAACGTGTGTTGAGATAATTTGTTTCTATCGAGTTATAGAGAGAGACGCTGTGACTTCTCTCATTCTTTGTGCCTTGTACGTATGATCATCATATCGAGGGCTTTCAAGTAATTGAAAGACAGAGGTTCCAATTACCAACAAAATCGAGGGCTGCCGGGGATAGGCAGACGGACGAACCGATCATCGTATCGAGGGATATCGAGGATAGGCAGACGGATGAACGGATCATCGTATCGAGGGCTTACCAAGGTGGTGGCAAGACAGACCTCTTATCCTAGGTAAAAGGATAACCGTTCTGTTTGGGAAAAATAATTTTAATACTTTTACATTTCCTCTACTGTTTGTATTAGAAAGGAATTTGTATTGATTCTATTCTTCATTATACTTTCAATTGTAATTGTCTCAATTACAATTATTCTATTACATTTTGTATTAATAGATTCTATATGATTTATGGTATAATATCTCACTTGTATTACTCTGATCATTGTATTCATCTTGAATACAATTACTTCAATTCTTTAATAGTATTACATTACTTTGTACCTTTTTATTCAATACAATTGTGGTTGTTTGAATTGTATTAGTTTAAGATCTTTTAAACTAATCTCTTTAATTGTTTAAACTCTAAGTTTTTAAACATAAAATTCACCCCCCCTCTTATATTGTTCCATCTAATATACATATACATCTACATATTCGATCCAACAATCATTACATCCAGGTTGGATGATATTACCTAAAGAATCCATTCCTCGTATTGTGAAATTTTCCTCATATGTGATAATAAATTCATAATCCTTCTACATTAACTCATACATTTCTATCTCTATTTTTATTCAATGAGTGAGGGTAAATTATCTTTTGAATAATGAGATTATAAATTTATTCCAATACATGTACCTTAAGGATCCACAATATAGGTTGTCAGAATGGCCCCGAGTGCATCTCCACAAATTCCATGGGATGACGTCCAGAATTGAATTCATAGTGTGTTTTTTAGGGGAGAATATTCTCTCAATACCAAAGTGGATAATCATGTATAAATATAAAAAAATATAAATTGTTGAATAATTATATGTGACCAGATGTTATAATAGAAACATACCTCGAACACACTAGACCAATATCCTACAATAGAGAATGAATATAGAAATAAAAAACTGGTGAAGAAACAAATAATAATACTCAATGATGATAACTAAATAATATAAAAAATCTTATTATAACATATATCATATCTCTAAGGAAACTGGAAAACATGTATATATGGAATTGGGAAATGCATTTCATACAATATAATAAAAAATAACTCAAAAAATATACAAGAATCATGATCTCTAGCTTGGTCATCTACTACTAATAATCATCCCAATGTAAGAAAAATATATGAGGTTTCCAATGAATGAATCTTCCATTTTCCAACACCTACATAAATGTAACCATCCCCTGTACAAATAGTGACCATGATAGTTTGTGATATAAATCTTAGTAGGCCACAAAAATATTCTCTTTAATTTATAGTCCATGTAATATAATTTGAAATAGTGTTCATCTATGAATATTAAAATTGAAGTAGTATAGTAATGTAAATAACAAATATCTAATTTAGTCATAGCTAGTGTCTAAACATACAACCATTAATTTTTTTAATTTTTATCCAGTTAATATTATAATTCACATTAGGTATAACCAACACAGAAATCATTTTATAATAATAATAATAATAAAGGATCAAAGATATATCAAGGTATCCATGATAAAAAAAATAGTGTAGAGGATCCAAGGTAATAGCCAACACATTCTTGACCTCGGGGGTCGATCCCATCAGGGATTATCTATAGTCGGAAAATATAGTGTTTGTTTGTAATCCCTGAAACATATCCCATGTCTTTCCACTATAATATGATTCTAATGAAGTCCAAGGAATTCATCTAAGGTAAAACTAGATAAGTAAGGAATATGGATAATAAGTGTTTCCATGAAATCTCATGTCCTTTGAAGTCATGATGGATCGAAGTTGTGTATCCAAAGAATATTGAAATGATAATGTAGGGATACTATGGTGTCTTATTAGGAATCCACTAGTAGAAAAAACTGAGTTTCCAAGATGGGTATCAACCCTGGTTGCAGGAATCCGAGAATCACAACAGTTTCTAAAGGTGCTCAAGGTATTCTACCAGGAATACATAAATGGATCTAGTATAACTACTCTAATGAATATGGGAAGGTCCATATGTAAATTTAACCTTATACTAGATTCATTTATTGGTACATTAGTCCATGTAATTGTTATTCCTATTAATAATTCATTTGTTTTAAGGATTTTCATTCCATTACTATGAGAAGGAATACCAAGACATGAAACCATTTATTATTTCATATATTCCCTAACCTACTTGTTATGATCCTTCATCTAAATATCAATGAAATTTTAATGGTGTGATATAGATGTTAAAAAATAAATTTAGTTACCTTTCATTAGCCCAAGTCATATACACAGTATACTTTCCATTCGTATTTACGATTCATTAAATATATTGGAAAAAACCCTTATAAGGGTCATGTGACATTATCATACAAAAGTGAAACTATTACAATTCATAATTAATTTTATAATGGAAATAATTACAACTAATAGGTTCAATCTACTTAATTTGTGAATGGAATCATATAGGAACATAAAAAAAAATTATGGAATAATTATTGAAGACACCCCACTTTTGGTTGTTAGGGGTTAGGAAGTAACCACCAATGATGAGAAATATTTATAAAAAGGATCTTAAAATAAATTTATAATTACTATAAGAAAGTCATATGAATTTAATTGGTTATGCATGATGAAGCTAGAGCACACACTATATGAAATTTTATAAAACAACAGAACAAGAGTGTTATGTCACATACCACCTACCTTAAGCTAGTATGAGTCTTATCATCCAGTATCATCCTATAATGTTTTGTGGATCATAAAAAATATGATTAGTCAATAAATTCCCTTGAAATTAGTCATATGAGACAATATTAAAATAACACTTTTAAGGGGAAGGAAAAAATATCAACTTAAGATGAATCTAGTACATATCAATGTGCATCCAACGTGATTAACGGGGACTGAATCAGACTTCAGATTAGATATTGGGATGAAAACATATGAATTGGGGTTTAGGATTAAAAATGAATAGAGAGGAGATTGATTCCTACTATAATGATCCAATTATTAATGAGGTAGTATTAAACATTAATTAAATGCAATTTGTTAATTTTAACATGGAAAAAATGAGGCACACAATTTGGTTTTATGGTTGGAAAAAACATGCTCCAACCATCAGATATGCCTCTGAAAAAAACAGAAAACATTTCACATGGGCATGCGGACCCTGGAGGAATGTTAGGGAATGCTTTTCAATAGGTTTTATCCCACTACCTAGATCGATAAAGATACTGTTAAGTAAGAAGGTTGGGTCACATGGTGACTACTACCCATATGACCCTGTGTTTTTCTCCACCAAATCGGGTTCCATGTTTGTAACAATCCTTGAACACCCCTAAAACCATTCGATCCCCATAGGTCAACCATATTAGGTCAAAAATATATAATTAGACAAAATTTAAAGTATCTTTACATAAGATAAAAACTAGTTTCATATATTCTTTCCCCCATAATGGAACTTGTCCCTGAGTACACCTTCAAATGGTGAAGAAACACTGTATGAGAATAACACCATCCACTGGGAATGTATGTCATCCTCTCACTCCCATGTTTCATCATGTACAAGTTATAGACTACATATCACTCATACTAATGGAATATACTATTCTATTAGATCCTTCCTACTCTGATCAATGATGCATATGGGATAGTCCTCAAAAGCAGCACCGTCATATAATTCAACCTCATTGGGTCAAAATCATAGGATTGTTTGACCTGAAATTGGTGAATCTATAAAACATGGAATAATTCAAGAATAGAATGGTACCTTTTAGTTAGTAGAAACTAAAAGTCTATCGGCCCGACTGTCTCCAAAATATCAAAGTCTTTAACGTCATGAGGAGAAATATTCCCTTTCCTCGGCATCCGTCTACACACAATCATTAGGGATAACCTCAGGAAAACATGAACCCAGCCTCAAACCCCATAGGTCAATGATGATTATCGACATATATTTTCCACATATATTGAACAGTATAGATACACTTCTTTATCTGATGAACCTGATATGATGTATCATGCACGAGATCATCCCTTACTAGTGTTTCCTCTCATTCATCTAGCCAACGTAGGGTTAAACAAAACAACCTACCACATAAGGCCTCAAAAGTCTCTATATGAATCATCAACGAAAATAAATAATTGTATGTGAAATTGATGATGTTTATATGTATCTCCAAAGCATCTAAAAAATCAAGGATTCATGCTTGGTGAACTTCCTCTAACACCTATGTTATCCGTCAACATTGGGAAACATTTTGAGTTTGGAATTTTTTTAGAAGCAAATATACACCAATAAACATTTTTAACCCCTACTAGAACCATGATGTAAAATGATATTTCCTATCTGAAATGATAGTATTAGGGACCATGTGTATTTGGATGACATCATTGACATAAAATCATCATAGGTCATCAGTTAATAATTCCTCCCGAATATAATGGAAGTGGAATAATTTCATCAGTATGTCAATGACTACAAATAATTCTTTACCAACTCAATGCGACCATGTTAATCCATATAAATAGTATATGGAAAAATATTATAATTTCCATTCAGAATCTAGATGCACCTGTGACAAGATATATTTATAAATTAACTAATTATACTTTAAACCCAATTTAAAATATAATTCAACTATATAAATATTTCAAACAAAATAACTCAAACCCATAAATACCCAGATCTAAAAATATGAAAAAACATGGAAAAATAAGTAGTTATCTGAATCAATAACAATGATCCATGATATATTAATAATGATCATGGGAAACATTATAATCCAATAAAATTAAATTAAAACACTCTTCATAAGATCATCACATTCATAAAATCCTTTAAAAAAGGTTTAATTGAAATAAAAATACAGATAACATTGAATATAATCATTTACCATGTAATTAGGGAACTATATGGGTTCAACCATTATTTAATCTATTATGGTCACACATAAAACTATCTTCGCCTCCCCAAGCTATGTTTTAATGGGATTACATAACAATATCTAGGCCACCGAAATTTTGGAGATAATTTTCTTCCTCAAATCTATCTTGGCCTCCCCATATTAATTTTTAATGGTCTTAACTGAATATAACTGGGCCACCTAATATATGAGATGTAATTTTATTTAATCAAAACATTAATTAAATGCATATTACTCATCATAAAACACATAGAAACAATCATAATTATTTTATAACTGGATCAACAAACTGAAAATAAATGTAATTCATTTCAATATAAATGGTTCATTTTAAACCAACGAAAAAATAGTTTCCATAATAATATATCTAATTCTGTGTTTAACCATGTAATATAAAAATGGTCAATACCAATATTATTGAATCACAGTTACCATGTGGAAAAATAATTGTTTCCATATCAATCTATTTGAAAAAATCGTAATCAATCTTGAGAAAAAATGAGGATTATAAAAATACAAAAAATATCAAGTGGATGATAATTAAGAACATTGTTACATGAAATTGACGAATTTAATTACAAATAAATGTTCATTAATAAAATTTATAAAGGAAATTCCCTTTTCATTTTCAAAATCAGTTTTTTTAAACAAAAATCATTTGGAATGTCATTTTCATTGAAGATATCCTCGAAATCATATAAATGGTCATTTTAAAAATATTTTAAAATATTTAAGGAGAAAAATATCCATCCTTTTTTTAACAACAATTATTTATACATTTTTTAATAAATATTTTGAAAGCATGGTTTTATATGAAAATCAATTTTTGACCAAAATGATGATTTTCCATATAAACATTATTTTAAAATTACAGGTACATTAAGATAATAAAATTAAGTGAAACATTTATTATCATATAATAACTGGTGGATAAGAAATTGTATGATAATAATTTATAGTTATATCATAATATTTCAACATTGGAATCATAATAACTGTGAATTCCTATAATATATGAGATTGTAATATAAAACTATTACAACTTAGGTAACATTGAATCTTAAGCCCCATGAAAGGATTTCATTAAATGAAATGTAAAATAAATTGATAATATATAAATTATTTATGTTAAATTTCAAACTATAATTATATAAACATCATAAAATATGATCGTTTCATAACCGGACATAATTTCTATAGAAGGTATATTGTGAAAAAATTCCATTATCTCTTTATTGGCATTGAATCTTTAAAAACCCTGGAAAGAGAGATCATAAAATAGATATGTAAATCACCATAAATTTTTATATAATAAACATTAAATAAATTTATGGTTTTTTTATATACCACACAACAAAATTTTCTAGTAAATATTGAATGTATCTTAATGAAATAAAATTGAGGTGAGAAAATCAATTACCTTGAGTTTGATTCATCAATCTTGTTATGTAAATTCCTAAATAATAATCATATTTTACTTATTTTACATAAGGAAAAAAACATTCATTTTTATTATTACTTTCATTTAACTTATTTACATGTTATATACAATTACATGATCATTTATGTTTACATTGGATGTTTTTTCCATATTTGGATATTGTGTCCAAAACAACTTTAGTTGGTTGACTATGGTCAATGGGGTCACTATTGATACATATCTGGAATAAAAAAGTAAAATAATTATCATACTTTTTTTGATCATTTATACTCCTAAAATCATTCATGATATATTTTTATAAAAAATGGACCATTGATATGATCACAGAGATGGTATGCCATAGGTACGCATGAGTGACATTAAAATTATTTAACAATATTTATAGAAAGAATATAAGTAACATTTATATTTATAAAATTATTATTATTTCATAAATACTATGTTTTCAAATTATATATTTTTATATATATAATTATTGTGTTTTAAAAGGAATCATATCACTTCTATGAGTCGGTAGTCCACATGACTATGAACGATGTTTCCAATTTTTTAGTGTTTGAAAAGGTAATAATTAAAATGTTATATTTTATTTTAAAAAATATATTTTTTCATTAATTTCATTATGTATTCATTTATATCATACATATTCCTTATACATAAACGTATTTCCGTACTTGAACATGATAGTTAAAAATGCTTCAACATCGCTTCTTGAGGTTGTAGTTCACCGTACACAGGAGCGATATTATACAACCTCTGAAGCTATGAAATTTAAAATGGAATTTTATTATATAATTAATAATGAAATAATTATTTTATAAATATCATTTATATCATATATAATTATTATTTTTACATAATTATACCTGACCTTGAGAGCTCCTAATGTAGAGACGAACGATGTCGGTTTGCAAGGCGGTAGACCACCGTACACACGAATGATGAACTCAGAGCCCATTTTATGCATGTGTTTGTAGTTGTTGGTAATAAACATAACATAAGGAAAATGTAATTATATTAATGAAATTAATGTTATTATATAGGAATTGTATATGAAGCATTTATGGGGTTTCATGAGGAAATAAAAAAACATTTGTTGCTGGACATTATATATTCCTCGAGAATCTTATTTTGGTTTCTATCAAATGAATTACGTGGTGTTATTAATTCAAAATTTAAAAATTCATGGATAATAGGATAAAGTATTGTATGAAATTATTTAATGGATTTTCCAAACGAATTTTTTTGTAAGGTTTGAAGAGATGAGGAAAGGTCTTGGTGTTTTATAAGTTGGGGAAAAGAAAAACATGGAAATTTTTAATAATAGTTATGTGAAAACATTATTTAAAATAAATTCCCTAATAATTCACCAAACTCCATAATTTAATTAATTAGTTCCAAATATTTACATCTAATGGGTTGTTGTAAATTTTCTAGGTCATTTGGCACCCTATGGTTAAATTTAGCAACGTTTTAAGTTGATTTTTTACACTAATAGCTATTATTAATTTGAATATATTTCTCTAAAAAAATAGTAAAACATTTAATAGATAATATTTGAATATATAAATTATAATTGCTCCAAATATTTATTACAATCTTAAAAATTCAATTCATATAAGGGGGAAAATATAATTTAATATTAATCACATAGTCATGGCGAGACATATGGTTTTTAACTAACTGAAAAGGAAATTTTTTATTTCAAAAAAACATTTGAGGAAATATGAGAAACCAAAAAAGGTAGTCATACAAATTAACAATAAAAATCTTACACAGTTATCAAAAATAATACTAAGGATGTCAAATTCAACTACACTGAATAACACCTAATTCCACATAGTTACCTAGATCTCTAGATTGACTTGTAGTGGAGATTCAATTTGATTTAAATTATATTCCAAGATTTATTATATTACTCCAATGTGATATTCATTCAATTTAATACTCACTCTAGAATTTGAACTTTTTTCAATCAACTTCCCTTTTCCCTCATTAAAGGATACCTACTTCATTCTCTCGTACATCTATTTGAAAACATCTTCTAGAGAATTAATATTAAGGAATTATTTTATCATTTTCTCAATGTAATTTAGAATAAGATTCATTTTTTTCTTTCTATCATATTATTTTGTCATCCCTCCATATTTGATCATTTATTGAAAATTATGCACTCATGCACCTTGAATCCACCATCTAGTGAATTTCTATCCTCAGTATGGGTCTTCTTTCCTATCATAACTAAAACTAACTTCACACCATCAATCAATGAAGATGCCCCCGATTTAAATTCTATCCCATTACTCCTTTCCTTTCCCAATTATCGAGTTAAAATTATTTATGGGGTATTTGAATAATAATTATGGGGTCTTGATTTTCCCCCTTGTGGACTTGGAAATTCCCACATAAAATATTCCCTTATTTCACATTCCACAACCTAGTCCCACCCAAGGAGTCATTATCTAAATAAAAATTAGATCCTGATGCTTAATATTTATTACTTGGATCCTCATCTTCTGAATTTCTTAATCTATCATGTTTCCTTTTATATCATGGGATAAAAAGTTTCCATCCTCCAGGATCTAAATTTTCTTTTCTAGCATTATTTATAGTCGAAAAGGGGTTATGTATTTTGATTTTCTTTGGTTCTCTGCACTTACCAGGCACCCCAAAACTCAGAGTCACTTAAAAATTCATTTGAGTGGTGATTTTTTACTTCTTCAATCACCCTAGGACATAATTTACTAACTTTACCATTTTTTTGGTTGATACTCATTCTATTGTACATACACTATCGCATCTTCCATGACTACATCTACAAAGGAATCAATAATTTTAGAACTAGGTACTCCAGAGACTGAAAACATGGGAGAATCTGGATCTTGAATCAATCTAGAAAAGATTTCCCAAATCATGGGTCATGATTCGTAGACATTAGATTTAATAAGGGAGGATCCAAACTATGAGTTTGGTCATAAGGCATTCTAGAATAAAGAGGATTACTGAATTCTAGATTAGTATGTTGTATTGGAGTGGCCACCACATGATTACCCCTAAACCCCAAGTGACCAGATAGACAATGAAACCTAATAGATTGTATGATGAACCAAAATAATTCCACTATTCCAAGACTACCTTGTACTCTCTCTGAAATTCTTCTCTAACAAATATCCAAACACATTCAATTGATGTTTTGGAAACATCAACCTTAACGTATAAATGCTGGAAAACAATATGGATAATAGAGATAGTTCTATGGTACATGAATAAAATTTGGCCGACCATTTTCCCTAATATATTATGGATGGATGAATTTTAAAAAAGGAGGGAGACTTTCAGAAAACTAAGCCAAATTTCCATCGACAGAGAATCGAATTACATATATATGTCATATGACTATATGAAGAGAAATAAATGAGAAACCTAGAAGAAGCAAGGAGCATTCAATGATGCCATTATCAAATCATCATCTAAGTAAAACCGAATCAAATTATAACAATTTTAAATCAGACTAATAACCGCTAGATCTTGAAAATCCAATAGATGATAAAAAATTGTCCTATGAGTCCACCGAAGGTTGAAAATGAGTGAAATATTCCACCAATGTCATATTAAGAATGTTCAAGGACTCTATGGTATTTTCCATCAACATAATATGTTATGGAAAGTTGTTGAAGAGGTCAACTAATTTAGGGAATTACATGATATCACAAAAGGGTATGTAAGATCTGGGTTGGAGAAAGGTATCTAAAGAGAGAGGCGATCATCTACAAGAGATGAGGGAAGCCCCCCCCCCCATGTGCATGGGTGGGGGAGGCGCCACAACAGCTAGAATCACCAACTATAACATAACTGGAGAGCCAAAAGAGAAGACACTACTGACCATTACACAATTTCTAATGTTCTCACAAGATATAATGTTTTTAAGAATAATATATTTTAAGAAAAAATCTGAATTTATATTAACTCTATATCTAATAGTACTCATTAAATTATATAGAAATAAAATTTAATGATATATATCTTGTACCCATAATTTAAATAATTCCCTATTATATATTATTTTTATTATTTAAAATGAATAAACATTATGCATTTTGAAGCATTTTTTAGAAAGAACTACCATTAAAAAATATAAAACAATTATATTAAAAACCAATATAAATATAATTCAAAATTAATTTTGTAGACTAAATATAACTATGTAAATATTTTGATACTTGAGATTATAATAATAGAATATTAGGACCCTTAAATAAATTATTTTACTAAAAGAAATTCATTGTTTTTAAAATCATTAATATTCTACATCTTATGAAAAATCAATACCTTCAAAAATTATTCAAGATTTCACCCAGAATATATATAGATATTTATATTAATAAAATGAAATTTAATGGTTCAAATAAACTGTATATATTTTTTTAAAAAAATTATTATTCCATAAAAAAGGGAAAAACAACTATTTGGGAAAAAATATTTCTAAGAGAAAAAATGATTTTATCAACTATAGAAAACACATAGTATGATTGTTAAAAATAATAATGAATATACTATATATAATTTTCATTAATATAACTAAATTTATTTGTCGGATTAATTTGTTTGTAAATAACACTTCTTCATATTAAATTAATTTTGAATAGAAAGATTTACTTTTCATTTCAAAAGAGTATTATTTTAATTTCAAATTTATTGTTCATAAATGAATTCATTGTATATAAATATTTAAAAGTTATTATCTTAATTTAGATAATCCTATTCATTCTCACTATTCCAATGTCCATTTTTTAATTAAAATATATATTATGAGTTTTTTAAGATCGGTGTTTCAAGTTGAATACACCATCTAAAAGATAAATATCTATATTTCATGTAACTTCATATAAAAATAGTGGTTTGTGTAATAAAAGATAAAAAAATTGTTTCATTTAAATTATTCTATAAAATAAAATTTCATTATTTTAAAATCATAGGTTGTCACATTTAATTCCTCTATGGTGTACTTATTCCTTTTATATATGTTCTATTGTTTTTTTTACATAAATGTAAAATTTAATATATCAAATGATTATGAAATATTCCATGTTACAATATAATTATACTCATAACACAACCATATGGCATAGTATCATAAAATATATAATCCAAAATTCATTATATAAGACTATATATCTCAAATACATCACCTATCTTAATTCTAGTCCAATGGATTATTCTGAAATAACCCCTACCACCACATATTGAAAAACTACCACTATATTACTCTCTTATATATGTAAAATCCCAATTCTGAGGATACCTACTCTAGAATAACTATTTTTACATATATTTTTCACCTTGAAAAAAAACATAGTCTATAGAATGATTTAAAAATTACATTATAGTGTTAGATTAGATATGTAAATAAGAACCATTATGTAATACATGAAAATGTAGAATACATTTTAAAAATACTAATTATAACCTATTCTAGTACATAAATCCATTTTTCTATCTAATTATATAATACGCAAGAAATGTAATCTATAATATTTTGAATGATGTCGGTAAAAATAACAAGTTTCACCCAATTAGTTTATTAGAGTATTAAATCATCACTAAAACATAAATCATTATTAAATTTATAAAAACCCTAATGGAAAATAGAGTTAAACTATATAAATAAACACCATATAATATTGAATTGTATGATCTCAAACAGTTTAGTAGATGAATCTTGTTTGATTTGAGTGCCTCCTGGATGGATTCCAATCTTTCCCAACCATATTTATTCAGAATTAAAAATCTAGAATGAAGATCTGCACCAATCCCGGTTAGAGAATCATATCATTCTTGAGTTTTAATTCTTCTTCCTTTCTTATCCCATCAATTATAGGGGTTCTCTTCCTATTTTTATTAGATCTAAATCTATGATTGTAGATATAGATCTATAAGTGGTGGATCCTAATTTGTTCGATCTTGATTTAGGGTTTTAGATCTAGATCTCATTCTATGTCATTGTGAAATGTAAATTTTGGGGATTTTCTATGGGGAGGTCATTCATCAAAAAAGTCTTTTAGGTGATCTATTATTAATATCCCAAAGTATTAATTTCATTTTTTGTGAGTATTTTTATAATTTTTATTAGATGTTTAAAAATCGTGTTTTTTATTAGTTAATTAACTTTGGTGAAGTAATTAATTGATCCAAAATTTTAAATTGGTGATATTGGACTTGTAGATTGGGAGAAATTAATTTTGGAAATAATTTGAGGACATTAAGATCGTTTAATTGAGTAAAAAATTTGGAATTAATTTAGGGATATTTAGAATGTTGTATTGAGTTATTAATTGTGGAATTTATTATGGCATAATGAGATTTTTTGATTGATTAAATAATTTTGGAATTACTTGGGGGATAATTGGATTGTGATATTAATTAATTAATTATTGAGATAATTAATAATGTTGAGATGATTAAATAATGATTGAGTTAATTAATATTATTATGATTAATAATTAATCATTGAGTGAATTAATATGATTTGGATGATAAATTAATTTTTTAGTTAATTTATATGATTAATGTGATTAATTAAATGATGGATTAATTAATGAAATTAACATTATTAATTATTTATTGAGTTAGTTAATGAAATTCCAAATATTAATTAGTTATTCTGTTAATTAATGTGATTGATATGACTAATTATCTATTGAATTAATTAATAAAAATATAAATTTTGACAATGGAATTAATATTAGCAATTAGATAAAGAATGGTAAAAAATGGATTTTTGATATATGATATGAGATCTAGAATTGAAATAAAGGAATTATAGTTCATGATATCCCTTGGGTATAGTTTAGACTCCACCATGATCCGAAGACGTTATTGAGGATTAGGTTTCCTAAAAACCTAAGAAGATTAAGTGATTAAACAAAGAATAATTTGAATTATGGTAACTATTCTTACACATTGGACTTATTTCATTATACTAATACAAACATTATTATTGACCTAATATTTCATTGGACATCATCGATGGTTGCCTACTAAGTTGAACTCATACCCTACTCAGGGTGCCTGATCGGTACGTGAAAATATTTCATGATTGACTAACTGTATAAGGGAAATTGCCCTATGTTAGGTGGCTTTCTCAAGAACGATCATGGATGAGGGAACTAGACATTGTTTGGCAGTCGCTTGGGAGTTTTTTGCCTCTTTATTTTGAGTTTTCATTCTAAAAAGAGATAATTATTTCGTCATGACATATCTACTATTTAGTCTTGAGTCTATATTCCACTCTGGTCAACTTGTTATACCGGTATTGCACTATTGATGATATAATTACATTATTTAGCTGTTATTTTTTATGTAATTTCTCTGGATAACTACTCTGATAAAAAAATAGTGTATAGTATCACCTTTATTGACAATAGACCATCACTACTAGTCGGAAGACTAAGGCCTATGGGGAGTAATACTTGAGGTCACATATCAGACCAGATTAGGACACTGATGCATTACATAGGGGTCAGTATATTATAAATTCATATCAGAGCCCAATGTTTTCTTCCATATTTTTTGTGAATTATACAAATGTGACTTGGAATAGTCGAGCCCTAGTAATAAGCTTATGAATGGGAGTAGGTAAGCCTTACATGGGGAAAAATCATGTCATGAACCAACCTAGGTCGACCCTAAACTGGTCACCCAAGCCTATCAGAGGCATGTACTGAGGGGCATTCTCAATCCCCCGAGGATGGAAACTAGTTTCTGGCATCAAAAAATAAACTATGTGAATGATTTCATCCCAAAAGAAAAGTTACTATGACCAGAGATATAAACAGATCAAATTAAAAATGAAGCAAATAAGAACAACTAAATCATGATAAAAAACAACTGATCTAGATAAAAAGTAAAACTAAACAACTAAAAACTTAAACAAACACAACTAAAACACTTCTAATGATCTCAATGTTTCCTTTATGTCACCTCTAACCACATGAGAGACCATGCTCCACAATGAGAATATAATCCTGGAAACATGAACAAAAGCGGAACCAAAAACTAAAATAGTATGATAGGTGTGAGCAACAAAATTCTCTCTAAGGATGAGACAATTTAACCACTGAATCCAAGTGTTTCATTACCCAATGGAATCCAATTCCACAAGATTGAAAATATATAAATAAAAATAGGTTTGTATATGGTTTAAAAAATAAAATAGAATAGATATTATTTCCATTAACCAATGTCTATTTTGTATTCAAATTCAAAAATAGGGGGAAACCTAGGTGGTGCTAAAAGAAACAAATAAGAAATGACTGCATAAAACTAGTACAAAAAAAATTAATCATGTAGCATAAATATTGGAAATGGTTGATCCTAAACATCCATAGAATACCCTTAGATGTACTCAATTCAGAACCCCCTGCCGATGTTTGGGGGAGGCCCTATGTAAATAAAAAACTAGTTGCTCTATCATATCCTCACCACTAGAACAACCCTGATGGCCTATCTACAACTCTTGTAGGGTACCATCCTATCTAATTAGGGCTGGTAAGAAACTATCACTTGATCATCTAAATGATGCCTAGGAACCCATAGTGGTGATTCCAATATGGTGTAAGTAGGAGGCCAATGCACACATGACTTAACATAATTGTCACCACTGCACCTGCCTGCCACAAACATGGACACCAATATACAATAACCCCTAAGGAATATCCCTCTTATAATGGTGCCCCATATAAATATACATACATTTCATATCACACAAAGGCACTAACTGGGCCGCTATACTACATAAATGATCAAACCATTTCAATAACCATTTTATGTTTCCAATCGGGTACACACCTTTTCCAAAAAATAACCATTTCCAAAATCTATCACATGTATCACCTTTAAATTGGAATATCCAAATGGACCTTTAGTTAAACACACACCAAAAACTGTTCACCAAGAACATTTACTAATCCCCATTTAGAAAAACTTGTAACTAGTAATACAAACCAAATAGCCCCTTTGGCCACACATTCACCCAAACACAGACACCAAAAGGCAAACAAGAAAATGCATGAGAACATCACTTTAAACTATTCCTTGAAAAAATAGACACATGTAACCCCATCCATTAGTATTGAAAGAATGATTTTTTTAAACCATGATTTTTAGTAAACATCATTTAATGATGCCATCATCATTTGAGGGAACATCCATGTGTTCACCTTTTTCTGCAATTCATGTGCAAACATCCAATTGAACAACAAACCACAAGGGGTCAGTTCAAAACCATTTCCATAAGGACACAAATTTCATTAAAACCAAAACAAACCATTCACATTCTTAAAAGAGCACAACTCATCTGTTAAAATTCATAAAATTCCTTTCCAAAGCATTTACGCACACCAATCAAGCAACACCAATACCAAGTTATATACCCCACACCTATCTCACAACAAATAATCATTAACACAACCTTGTAATGTCATTAAATTTCAATAAAGGATCAATTCCATTTGATATGTATAAAGACATTTAAAATAATCAATCTAGGTGCTATAAACATAGGCAATTCACATATAATTATTTTCAAACCTATTTTTAGAAAACCAAATAAATTCCATGGTACCATAATAAAATAATTAAGGATTCCATGGTGGTGAAAACTAATGTATAAGTTTATTTAAAACCACAAGCATCAATGGAAGAGTCTTAGGAATGAAAAACAAGGACACGCCTTCTAAAAACATGTTTGGATGAAATAAAACTTTAAGGGGAGGGATATCAAGGCCTTGCGAGTTATATTCACCCCTAGCCAAATGAAAAATGATCCAATTGTTATCCAACCCCATTCCTATGGTTTTTACAAGAATAAATACCCCAAAGAAAACCAAGACAATATAGGGGAAAAGAGAAAGAGGATAAAAAATGACTCAAAAATCCAAGATCTTACCTTTGAAAAAATAAGGAAAGCACCATGGAGGAAGGGAGATCCAATGAATAGGGGTTTGGGGGCCTTTGGGGTGTGAAAATGAGAGGGTGGAGAGGGATCCATACTTTGGTTAATAATAGAGGGGTGATAAAAGAGTAAAATATATTTCTAATGACCTTGTGAACCTGCACGGTTTGGCCACGTGGTTTTACCAACCTTGTTGTAACCGTGTGGGTTTCTATAGCTAAGGGAGATCTATTACATTTTTTACTGTAACATGGCACATAGCTATGTATAGGCCCGATGGTTAGTTATGTATGGCCTGCAATATTTTCACAGTGTCCACATGGTTGCAACTAATTCGGTGTTAACCGTGTTTCACTAACAGAACTCCCCAAACAAACTCAAAAAAATAAAAAAAATACCCAGACTCAAACCCAGACCACAACCAAATGACCCAAGACTAATAAAAGGATAAAAATAACGTGTTTTAGAGGCTAGGGTGTGAAAATTATCACCACCAGAGAAACTTTATACCCCCAGAAAGTCACCAATTTGTTTGATAACCCAAACTCAAGTCCATGCACTGACAAAAAGGTGAAAAAAATGATACCTGATTGAACACACTCTCTACATGTCACACAAGACCAATCAAAGAGAACCCAAATATCTAAAGAAGTAGAGAACATGAGAGGTTTCTCCCCACCAAAAGAATTACCCATACGCGAGAATTTAAAACTAGAAAACACCACCACGGGGAGGGGGAAACACATGAACTCCCAATTACAATTTACCCAACCTGTAAAAAGAACAAAAAAACTCCGCCCCAAGAATCCATATAGATAACCTACTATGGAGCAATCCGGAATAATGGGGCATCAGGATTTGGAAACTTCCAACATTGACTGACAACCCTCTGTACAAGGGTGAACAAGAATACCACTATAACTCATAATAATTATCCACACTAGCCATTTTTCTCTAACACTGGGGAAAATCCCGAGAACAATTCAAGCTAAAACTAAATTGAAGATCAAAAATACCACTCATCCCCTTAAAAAACTATAACATTTCCTAAAACAAACTCTCCAATGAAGAAACCAAAACACACCATATCCAAACACACCTCATGAAAATGAATGATCCAAGAAACCATGCCTAGATAAACCAAACCACTCAGGTTACAAACAAAAATGCTCATTTAACTTTTACATTAAAATATTAACACAAAACAATTATATGGAGAAATTTTAGGAAAAACCGTTCTAGGCCACAGGCTTCTACTACACCAAGAAACTCTTAACTGTGCTCGAGATTCACCCCAAGGACTATAGTTGGGGATCTGACAGGTGAATAATATCCTTCCCCACAGTCATGCATCACCTCCTCTTCTCAAGACTACATTTTTTATACAATGATTCCTAAAAAACATTTCTAGATGACCAAGATGTCGAAATCAATGACAATCCTTCATAGAAATATGAAAAGACGGCTTTGAGTGTTCAAATGGACCCACTAGAACATAAAAGAAAATGGTTCGAAGAAATGGAAGCTAAAACTGATGAAGGATACTTTCTAGAAATGACATCCTCTAGCAGACCCCACTTTCCCGATGTGGAACGATCATGAGAACCAACTACCACTGGTTGCACCCCAAAAAATATCTCATCCATGAATGCCTCATCCACCAACTTCCCAAACCAAGTTTTACCAGATTGGATAACTTTCTCTACAATTTTTGGACAGAGACCCCATACAAAGGGAAGGGATCTCATTGGATTCTCCAATGAAACCTACCAAGAGAAGGGAACCAGCACTCTAAAATGGTCAACATAATATTGTACTAACTACTGACCCTATTGAACACCTCGCAAATCTTCCATCTTCCTCAGATTCACCTCCTTGGTTATGAACTATTGGATGAAAGTGTCCTTAAACACCTCCCATGACATCTAATTTTGTATTGACGATGGGGTAACCAACTCCCACTGGTCCATTGATGGGTTCTCAAAAAACACCCTAACTTCACAACCTATAATAGCTTAGGTAGTTCCTAACAATAGAAAATGACAATCATCTTCTTCAACCCACTCCACAAACTCCAATGGACCTCGATCACCAGTAAATATTTGCATCTCCCAAGAAGGACCAGGAACTAATAATGACTCATTCGAGACCTTGGGGACCATTCTAGGAGGCATTTCAAAAGACACAAATGAAACAAAAACCAAATCCAACATAAAACTAAGGAATAATTAAAAAGAACACCTCGAGCCAAGAATAACTAGCTCAAAGGACAACCAAACATAAACACCACCAAACATAACTTTTCAAAAAACCACAATTTCCCTTTTAAAATATAAAAGTTCTTTCTTCCAGGGAGAAAAACCACCTACCAAAAACCCATTTTTCAAGAATTTTTTTTTCTAAAATCATTTTCCCATTGAAATCAAATTTAGGAAAACCATAACCAACCTTTAATTCCATAACCCAACCCATGGTATCTTATGAACCGTTACATGTGTGTTCATTCATTTCCTTCCCCACATGCCCACATGCATGTTCCACACATACCCACAAACATGTCAACGTCTATAAGGAATACCAAGGGTCACATCCAATCCACATTATCAAACCCAAAACACATTCAATTATAAAATCTACATTCCTAGTTTAAAACCATTTACAAGAAAGCACATTCATTTTAAATATAATTTCATTTCAATTTATGCATTCACATTCAATATACACATACACCAAGAAAACCCATAATGAGACACAACCAACCACGAAAAACTGGAATGAGGAACTAGTGCATATACCTAACACGAGGAAATGGTGGTGGGCCTTGCCCAAAGTAAGGAATATCCCTATGATGACCTTTAATTGGGCACTTGGACTCCAAATGGGTCACTACCACATGTTATTCCACAACATCACACTAGTTCACATCCATTGTAATCCCTCATTCCAAAACAACTCAAGACATAACACTCAAGTCCCAGATTACCCCTAGTGAGTCGATGTTAGAATGATCCAGGGTTTATGACCCCCTTCCCTTGGAAATCTCCCAAGTCCAGACAATCCTAATCTCCATCTCCAAGACACCCCAAATAAAAAGAACCTCCTTTAATAGTATTTGTTTCCAAAACCAAACCAGGTCGACCCTAAACCGGTCACCTGAGCCGGTCTGTGGCAAGTCCTGAGGGGTGTTCATGATCCCCCTAGGATGGAAAAAAGTGACAGGAAACAAAACATATAATATGGGAACAATTTCAACCCAAAATAAAAGCCACCAGAACTAGAGATATAATGGGAAAAAATTAAAATCATAGAAAAGCCGGAAATGAATCATGATAAACAAACAACTGACCAAGATAAAAAGGAAAACTAAATAGATTGAAAACAAAAACAAAAAACAAAAATTGGTTTCCCATGATCAACATGTGACCTCTTGGTCAATTCCAACCACTAGACTGTCACTAGTCCATAACGAGCCTCTGAGCCAGTAAACCTTAACAAAATATGATCCTACAAATTAAATGGTAGGATAGGTGTGATCACTAAAATGCTCAATAGGATAAAAAAATTAAACCACTGAGTCTAAGAATTTACTTACCCAAAGAAGTCCAATTACACAATATTGAAAAAACATCAACAAAATAGGGTTTTACATGTTTTACAAAACAACACACAACACACCATATTTTCCAAAACCAATGGCTATGTTGTACTCAAACTCCATTGCAGTGGGATACCAAGGAAATGCTAAAAGAAACAAATAAGAAATTCTAGTAAACAAACTTTTACACGTAAAGTAAGCAGGAAGATTAAATAATGACCATGGGTGATCCTAAACATCCTTATACAACCCCTAGACGTACTCCATTCAGAACCACCTACCAGACTATAGTGAATCCCCTATGTCAATAACCAACTATCTTCTCTTTCCTAGCCCCACTAGTAGAACAAAACTCATGTACTATCGAGAAATCTAGGATGATACCAACCCATATAATTGTGGATGGTAAGAAATCATCACTCGATCATCTAAAATATGCCCAAGAATCCATAGTGGTAATACCAATACTATGTTAGTAAGAGGCAAACACACACATTACTCCACTCGGTTGTCACCACTGCACTTGCCTTCCCAAAACATGGACACCATTATATGATAACCCCTAAGGTATATCCCTCCTATAATGGTTCCCCATATAAATATGCATACATTTCATACCATATAAATGTTCCAACTAGGCCACTATGCTACATAGACTTTCAAACCATTTCATTAACCATTTCTTGTTTCCAATTAGGAACACACCTTTTCTATACCATAACCCTTTCCAAAATCTAACACAAGACACACCTTTAAATTATAGGATCCAAGAAGGCCTTTAGTTAACTACACCCCAAAAACCATTCACCAAGAATATTTAAAAATACCCATTTTGGAAAACATGTAACTAGTAAAACATTCCAAATGTCCCCTTGGGCCAAAAATTCACCAAAACACACAAACAAAAATCCAAACAAGAATACGCATAATGAATTCACTTTAAACCATTTCTTTAAGAAACACAAAAGGTAAACCCCATCCCTTAGAATCCGAAGAACCATTTTATAAAACCTTGATTTTTAGGAAACACCATTTAAAGGTGTCATCATCATTTGAGGGCACATCCATGTGTGAACATACTCCATCCAAGGATGTTCCAACATCCAATTCAACATCCAACCACCATGGGGCATTTCAAAAACATTTCCACAAGGGCATAAATAGCTTGAAAACCAAAACCAACCATTCACCTCCTTAAAAGAACACAAATAATCCTCTAAAAGTCATATAATTCCCTTCCAATGCATTTAAACACACGAATAAAGATACACCATTAACTAGTTATATACACCACATTGAACTAAAAAATAATAATAAATAACACAACATCATAATGTCTTGACATTTCATAAAATTATCAATTCCATTTTATAAGAATAAATGAATTTTAATGAAAAACTCTAGGTTCCATAAACCATGTAAATTCACAAAAACATATTTTAAAACCTATTTTAAGAAAACTGAATAAACATCAAGGTATATAATAAACAAAACATGGCTTCCATGGTGGTGAAAAACCAATTTATAAATTTATTTAAAACACCATGAATCAATGGAAAACACTTAGTAATGAGAAACATGGAAACACATACTGAAAACATGTGCAGATGAAATAAAACATCATAGAGAGGGATATTGGGGACCTATGAGTGATCTGCACCCCCTATTCATAAGAAAAATGAACCAAATATTATCCACCCCCATCCCAAGGGTTTATCCAATAAGATATCCCCAAAAAAACAATAAAAGGAATGGTAAAACAAAAAGAGGAATACAAATAACTCAAATACCATAAATCTTACCTTAAATCCAAAGGGAAAGCACTATAGAAGAAGGGAGATCCAAGGATGTGGGATTTGGGGCCCCTTTGGGGTGAAAAAATGAGCGGGAGATAGGGAGCATGACCTAGGGTAAAATGGGGGGAGAGAGAAATGATAAAAATAAGTTTTTAATGACCTGGAAAACCCACATGGTTTGGCCGCATGGTTTTCCAAACCATGCGGTAACCGTGCAGACCTTTCTTCATATGAGATATTTGTCATATGGTTTTGTGAAACCAGACGATTGTCCGTGCAATCAGTTCTTTCTGGATACAAACAATTGCGCATCGTCTACACAGTTTCTACTAACCATACAGTTACTGTGTTTCACTCATAAAACTCCCCAAAAAACTCTAAAAAACAGAATATTTGACTGAGACTCAAACCCAAACCTTGAAATTCCATGACTAAAAAAATGATAAAATTAAGGAGTGTCTAAGGTCGGGGTTTGACAACACATGTACCCATTTAGGGATTATTGTTATTTCAAATTTTTGTTAAAATTGAATATTAATTCACTTTGATTAATGCCCTTATTGTGTAATGGGAAAATTATTTTTGATATTTTCTCAGTTTTGATTCATCGTCTGGGAAGTCATGAGAGTTGTGTATGCTTTCATAATTCTACGTACATAAGAATATTTTATTGACTTGAATCATTATAGGAATGAATGAGAAATTGGGGTTATGGGTGAATAGTTGAACATGAAAATGATTTCCTTGATTGTAAAATAGTACTTAAAATAGTGTTTAATATGTAATTAAAGTTGATAAAATGATACTAGATGATAATATTTTGAAGTGTAAATGAGAAACTTGAATGATGAAATTTATTTAACCTTTTTTTAATGTTGAACTAAGTGATGGATGATTAAGGTTAATGTTAGAACCTTTGTTTGGAACATGTGATGAGGTTTTTGAAAAATGAATATTTGTGCCTTATTTTTTCTGGTATATCTCTTAATTTTGTCATATTTGTCTTGAGGATCATTTTTTTGTATTATAGAGTTATGCCTCCATGAAAACACCAATTTATGGGAACATAGGATGTCATGGATAGACATGATCCGCCAATGGGATAACTTGAGGCAACAATAATGCCATGTGATGAAGTTGGAGAGAAGTTCTAGGAGAAATTTAAATGGTTTATTAAATTCATGGAAACAGACCCGGCGTATGTTATGAAGATAATTTTTTACATGAAGAGTTATTTTTAGTTGTATTACCCTATGATACTTCTAAAGATGATCTTCATAAGGGAGATGTGTTCTAGACTGATTATATAGAGATTATACTTTACCACATCGAGACTCTTACTGAGAAGGGAGTCATGCTAGAAGATTTTATACCATGAGATTCTGCCAAAAACTGGTTTGTTTTTTAGGCTCCAAATATATATGTTGATGGAATATTATGGAAGGACTTATTGGATTGGTTCTTGGATATATTTTATCAAAATACTCTTAGGCCGAAGAGAGTAGTTATGTTTAGGATATTGACTCAGGGGACTATGTCTATAATGGACTATGTTGTATACTTTACAAATTTAAACAACTTTTCTCTACCATTTGTAGTAGATGTGGTTACATCAGCAAAACTATTTAATGAATAAGTTTTCATAAGTATTGAATCGGTCACTAATAAATCAGGGGCACATGAAAGATTCTTCCTATGTAGGTCAGATATATGTGTCTAGATGATCATGAGGTAATTTTTCCTAGATAAGGAAGTGTTTTTGTGATAACATTATCCAATGAATTTAAAAAAGTGTTTCCATGTAGAAATTATAGTTATATAAGACCATTCAATAGTGATTTTCTACCATTGAGGTAGGCCATGGAACTATCATAGATATTTCCCATGTACACTAGTGGAGTGATTATCATTCGAAAAAGTGGTACATTTACATAAGTTTTAATGGAACCCTCAATATATTGGTAATGATATGGTATAGAGAAACAATTATAGTGTAAAAATAGGATCTTCTACACCTAATCAATTTGACAGCTAGAGTTCTGCTAGAAGAGAATGGAAAGAAAATGGATGTGTTACTTTTGTGAATAAGTTATTGTATCAGCTGGGTGGATTAGATCACGGGGCATAGGCTCCATCAAATGGAAGAGGGTAACGAGAGTTGCATGCATTTTTACCTACACTTACGGATATTGAGGCTATAATATCAATGGTGAGAGGTACTATTCATGTTTAATCGTAATTAACTTATTCCATAATTGATATTTATGCCTCACATTCCATTAATTTTATAATGCTTGTAAATAATTTGATCCCGGTAGTGGAGTTTGGGAGTTGGGTATTGAAAATAGATACACCATTGTGAGTACATTATAAGGAAAAATACTTATGTAAGGGATGTTCTGTAAATTTTTTTATGTATAGTTTCTAGTGGGATATTTATATTCTGGGGTTATAAATCTTCACCCAAAATGTTTTCATTGAATTTCTAGTATTATACCAAGACCATATTGATTTTTACCCCATGATAGTGACTTTTATGTATCCTAATGGTAAGAAACATATAAAATATATAGAGTTGTATATCCAAGAATGATTAGAAGGAAAAATTACTCAGAAATAGATATATCACAACCAAAGTTACTAGTTTAATGCTTTAAGAAGGGGGTGTAAACATGTTGTCTTCCCACCAGTAGTGAAACAGTTTCAGGATGTATTTCTAGAAGAAATATCGAGGATTCCACCTGATAGAGACATGTAGCTTACTATTGAGTCCATGCCTACTGAAAACCCAGCTTCTATTACACCATAAATAATGTCTCCAATAGATGTTCAAGAGATCAAGACTCAGCGTGAGGAGTCAATGAATAGGGTGTTTATCCGTCTGAGTACGTCACCTTGGATATCACGTGTGTTGTTTTCAAATAGGTATTATGTGAGTTTTTTCTAGTGTTATGATTCCAAAAAGATGAATATGATGAATGTGATATATAGTTATCCACTTCCACATATCGATGATCTTTTGACTAGTTGAGATGAGCTTGGGTCTCCTCTAAAAATAGCATGATATCTGGGTATCATTAGTTATGAGTTTGATCTTATGATATAATGAGGAATTATTTTTCAATCTAGTATATCCAATATTAGTTTTCTATAATACTATTTGAGTTTCGAACTCACTTAAAATATTTATGTACTTGATTAAAAATATATTCCATAAATAGTTGGATCAATTTGTGGTAGTGTTTGAGGATGAAATCATGGTGTGCCCCAGGAATCCTGATGATCATTCCTATATTCTAATATTGAGTATGTTGAGAGAGAATAATATATATTTCATTCTATATAAGTGATAATATTTTATTTATCCGGTTCACTTTTGGGGTTACATCATCTCAAATGAAAGTGTATTAGTATACCCAGATAAGGTGATTGTAGTTGTTTCATGGGAGCTCCCCATGAATATTTTTGATATCTATAGATTTATGGGAATATACATATTTTATCATAGGTTTATCCATGACTATTAAATATTAGTCGAAACTCTTTCATGACTAAAAAACATTTGGATAATTTTTTATTGGTTGGATTAATGTGCGGATACTTTCCAGGTGTTCAAGAATCAATTGATTTCAGCACCAATCCTGATCATACCCGAACTAGGTGAGGAGTAAAAACTATTTTTTTATGCTTCTGGGATAGTTATTTGAGATTTTTTAATGGAGGAAGATCATGTTTTAGACTATGGGTATCATAAGTTGAGTCCACATGAATGCAATTATCTTATGTATGACCTCAAGTTTCATTGGTTTTTTTTCTTTTATTTTTTGTCATCATTTTATGGTGGGTGAGAAGTTTATAGTTCTTCTTAGCCAAAATATATTAAGGTATCTATTTTAGGAATGTGATTTGAATCATAAAAAATGAGGGTAGGTTGAGTATATGCAGCCATTTATTTTTAAACTGCCATATACACGAAGGAAATCATGTAGTGTTTTAGATGCTCTAAGTAGAAAACTACGAATCATGAAATTCTGAAATCTGGTGTTGAGTGGAGGATGATTACACTACTAGATAATATTCATGTTTTAGTTCACGATAATTAGGATAACATGAATCTAATGTCCATTTTTGTGGAGTATACACTTTTGTGATGGATTAGATACATGTCTTATTAAGTTCTAGAAGGTTTATCACTGATGGAAAGCATTAAAGATGGGGATAAAACATGAGGCTGGTTGATAGATGAGGGTGATATCATCAATGTCAAGAAATTATTTTCTATTCCTATGAGTATATGGTATATGTTGGTGTGGGAATTTCTTGCATCAATGTGGGAGGTATATCCAGGTGTGAACAAACACTAATGTTATATACAATTACAGTTTTGGTGGTGGGAATAAAAAAGAAAATAGTAGTGTTTATTACGTGATACTACACCTATCAGTTGTTGAAATTAGGGAATCAATGACCTAGAGGATTGTTGTAGACATTTATGAATCAATAGTGGACATGGGATTACATTACCAGGTAATTTTGAATGGATCTCATGAGGACGCCATATAAGAAATATTTTATTTGGGTAATTATGGATAGATGGACAATGGTAGATCATTTATTACCTATATGGGAGACTTATTCAGGGGAGAAGTTGGGGTATTTTATATTAATGAGATATTCATTCTTCACATGTTGGTGTGGATTATTGATTTAGACTGCGACTCACATCTTACTTCATGCTTCTGGTAGGGATAACATAAGGTGCTTCGTACACATGTTTTTTTGTGTACATATATTCACCAAAAGATACAAGGGATGTCAGAGTGTACCATACATGTCCTTGAGAATATGTTGCGAGAATTGTTTTTCTATACATCAGAGGGTATTGGGAAAAGCACATAGACATGGAGAAGTTCTCCTTGAACAAAAATTATTAGGATTTAAAATATATGTAACCATATGAGGCTCTTAATGATAGGCCATGCAGATCACTTATGTTCTGGATACAGGCATGTGAGTCGGATTTATTGGGACCAAGTATCATGCATGATATGTTCGAGTAGGTTTTGGTGATTCGGAAATGAATGGATATGACTTAGTGTAGATCGAATTTGTATGTTTATTAACTTCGATGACCCATATAGTTTACATAGGGTGGTTGCGTTTTTCTTCGATTGTCACCAAGAATGGTCCACCTTTATATACAATGATAACAAATTCAAGGGCCTAGGTTTATTAGACCATTTTAAATAGTTGAAAGAATAGGGATATTGGAATTATGGTTGGCCCTTATATAGAAATACATTGTTATGAATGATTTTTTTCAGGATTCAAAACCTCAGTGGTATCACTGTGAAACTTCTCATGTGATCAATGTGGATGATGTTGAGTTTTGGATTGATATTTTCTCTGAGGAGGATCAAATTCATGTGTTGGATCACATTGAGAATGTTTTATATGGAATGACTATTCCAATAGTTCTTGTATTGTGGAAACATGATCATTTTCATGTGAAAAAATGTGAGAGAGAAACACAATGGGGGATACTTGTTGAGATCCTTTTGGCTACAAATCCTATAGATTCCTGGAAATACAAATTGAGGACAAGATATTATAAGCTAGTCAGATTCTAAGAACCCAAACATTTCTAAATATGACTCGCAAGTGATTTCATAGCCTCCCAGAAAGATTCTAAACCATTCTGATCTCTGTTCATTGTGATTTTAATCCCCATCGAGTCACAAACTAAATGCTGGTCGTTGAACCAACCCCTGAATTCCCCCACCATCTTGAAAATTACTCATAGGACATTCTCTTATGCACTAAAGGAATATGTATTAATACCCTATCAATATAAATATGTACACTATTTTTTATATAATAATGAATATATTCTCATCATATTACTGCAACTTTGTAAAGGATTTATATTTTGATACAATAAATTAATAATAGTATTTTTTTAATATTAAAATTCAATTAATGAATTTATGAATAAATATATTTTCGAAATTAAAAATAAATTAATATTAAAATTAAATATTTTTTACCATTTATAAATTAAGGTAAAAAAAAGTTTAAGTCAAATGAAAATTTTATACGGGTTCGACAACTATTATTTTCAAAAACTGGTCATTTTTAATACATAACGATTTTATATTAAAATTAAAAATTAAAATATTTAGGAAATTATTAAGATAAAATTAATATTAATTATGAAATCCTAATGTCGAAATTATCTAATGATGAATTTTTCTTTTTGTTTTGATACAATTAAAATTTTTGGGTAAAAAAAAATATCATATAAATATACTTTGTGTTTTATGACATCATAGTGAACCAAAAGTGATCTAATAAATAATATAAATTAAATGCACAATAAATAATTATTTTCCATTTAAAATAATATTATTTTTAGTTAATTTAATTTATTTTGAAAACCCATTATGAATCCTCCATAACCTATAATATATTTGAATATTTTAATATCATATCATTAAGATTGTGAGTCACCTCCACATAATCAATGGAATTATTTTCATAAGTTCAGACCTTGTCCTTTTAAATTAATAAAAATTGTCCCATTTGTATTAATCCATGTGAAAAAACTATTGTATGGTTTTTTATTTTTGATATATTATTTTATAGTGTACATAAACTAAATTAGAAAGAAATCCCCCTAATTTCATATATAAACCAACCCATGATCCCAATCCACTTCAATAAAACACTTTTGATCATGTTCATAGTATTCCCTCCACTCTATAGATTCATCCATGGGAACCACCAATATCTCAAGAAGCCCCTCCCAAGATTTTGGAGTCACACACTCAACTAAGGGATCCTCCCCTTCCTCTCCTCCTTTCAATTCAAGAACCTCCCTTGGAATATGACTTATAAATTTAAAATTTTTATGTTTTCATTTTTTAGAAACATTACCACTATAAAATGGATTTTATTGTTTTGATATAACATTTATTCTCTCTCATTTTGATCTTTACCAAATTTTTTACTCTATCGAAATACGATAAAGGATACTTTTCTCAATAACCTTCAAGAAATTCATTTATGGGATGCCTCTTAAATTACATTATATTATAGTGGGATAGGTTATTAATTGTTACCCTTACTATCCATTTAATTTATAAATTATGAGATCCCCTTATCACTCTCATTATTCATCTCATAATTCTTTATGTACACCTTTTACCATGCATAGTTACATTTAGGATTATTTTTATTATTCATGATTCTTCATTAAATTATGCCTGATTTTTCCAATTTCTAATTTGGGATATGTTTTTTCATGTCCCAATTACTTCATAATCTATTTATATGTCATTATAGACCCTATTATCTCTCATAAACACATTTTTATGAATATTTAGGTGAAGGTTTTATGCATCCAATATTTCACCATGATATCCCATGCCAAAAAAATTCTTTAGTGATTTCCATAATCATTTACTCTAAATGGAGTTCTAATTTATGAATATATATACATTTTGATTGGGGAATTATATATTGGGATTTCACATTCCATGGTAATGGAATAAATTATGGTGATGAAATAATCAATGTTGAATGTTCTAAGTGGAACACGTAAGCATGATAATGAAATGATTGTGATGATTCCGCCTATAATTATATAGCACTCCAATGCATTAAGTAAGGTTTATTATCATAATATGTCATGCTGGGATAGCGAGTGAACATGATAACATTTATGGGACATTTTACATTATGAATTCTTTGTGATTTATCCTTTTAATAAGTTTATGATGTAGTGTTTTAAGTTGTGTCCATATTTCCCATGTTATGATTATCATTATATTTAATTTCTTATTGATAATGTTTTTGTTTTTTACCCATTATTTTCCAAATTGATATGTTTTTTCAAGCTTGTATCACTTTATTCCATGTTTATTCCCTTACAGGGATTTATATCTCACTCATTTATTATGACTTTATTCTTTTTATTCCTAAGAGTTTTAAAAATCCCTGGAATTTTAGAAGAATTTTATAGATATTTTCAATAATATTGTTTTATCCCAAGTTTAAGATTTAATTTTATGTGCCTAATTCCAATATAAAATAATTATATTTATATTTTGGTTGTATTGTGTGTAGTTTTATAAAAAAATCATCAAATAATTTCTAATAAAGGAAAGGGTTTTTATAGATTCTATCGGAGGAAAAGTTCAATTATTTTTCAGACTATGACTAGAAAAAAATAGAGAATGTCTTTGGGATAAGAATAATTATAAAAAAACATCAAATTTCTTAAATTATAGTTTAAGTTGATTATCTAGAAAATAAATCCATGTGAAGACACTACAAGGGGATATTATTATGGTAAAGATGTATTATGGGGTAACAAATCTGAAAAAGTGTGGTGGCCCTAACACGATGTATCGTTGTAATAAAAATAGGACTTAATGCACAAATTTCTTGACACTCCTAGGGGATATTATTTTCTAAATTCATACGATCATTATAAAAAATTAATAAGAGAAATAATTTCCTATAATAATATATGATAATAAATTGATCATGGATAATATAGATTGATGCTTATAAATTCATAAGTTAATAAATAATATTAACTTATAAGTTATACCATTAATGTCATGGGATTACTAGTCATGTCCCTAATAAGTTTAAAATAATCATTCATAATTTCCTTTTTATTTTTTCCAATGGCCAGATATATGAGGAATAATGTTAAAAATCAATGTAATGGGAAATGTCATCTTTAACAAAATGAGATGCCCATCCTGATGGAAGAAATAATTGAAATATCCATGACGATACTCCTTTAGATGAATTGGGATTTAAATAGAAGCCTGATCGGGAGTAGTTTGCATGCCCATTAAGAGAGAACAAGTTTATATTGAGACCTTTATGTGAAAAATTCCTCCAACATTCAATGGATCATCTAATCCTTTAATTTGGGAACAATGGATAAAATCCATAGTCATGATCCCCTCCATTGATCAATGTTCTATTCGTGAGAAGGTACTAGTGGATGTTTATCATATGGGGGATATATTGATCACAGGAGTACATTGAACAAGAAAATGAAACATGGGGATGAGATCAAAGTGAGTAAGTGGTTGAAATTCCAAAAAAAAAACATGATAAATATTTTCCACACACTCTCCATCATAAAATTGAAATGGATTCCATTTCCTTCAATAAAAAAGATGATGATTCTTTTAGGTAATATGAGGAACAGTTCACAATACATTCATGATACACCTACTTCTTTATCATTACCCAAATATAAGGTTGGAAGCTTCATTAGTGGGAAAAAACCATGTTTATGAATAGCCTCGGTGATCTGTAACTTTGATAGGAATGAGGAAATATTATGATTTTACCTCAATGTAAAAATAGATACTATTGAATCACATTGGTATTATGGAAAAAATAAGCTGATAGTAGAGTTTAATTAAGGAATTCTGATATGGTTCCATTAAATTTCATCATCCCACATGTTAAATGTGCATAAATAAGAAACATGATTATTACCTAAGGGGGATGAAGAAATGATTTTTGTGTCAGAAGGGAACCTAGATAATGTTTTCTAATAGGAGAAACATTCTAATGTGATAGTAAAGGACTACTCAAGTAAACCATCATTATATTTTTCAATTCAACAACTTTAAGGAACCCGGTAGCATTGTAAACCAATTAACTAATCAAATGGGTTTTGGAGACAACTAAAAAATAAAATTTAGTAAGGGTGATACATTTCCCTCCCAACCACTGAGGTGGATCTCAAACATGATATGGTGATATGTACGTTAGTTATTCATACTATAATAGAAAAAGAAATTTTTTATTCTAGTTCTATGCATTCTTTCATATCATGAAAATTTAGTAGAACTATTCCAACACCACCACAATGCATGGAAGTTGAGATATAGATAAAAGTGAAAATGGGGAAATTTTTACATCTTGAGTAAAAAACTCATCCCCAATCCAAATTGTTTGTTGAACATTCTATAAATCCTTTTTGTACACCCTTTTTTGAAATTTGATAGAATTCTGGTCATGGATTAGCATTGTAAATATAGATCCAACATTAATTTCCACGAGAAGTAAATATATCTCTATATTGATGATCAACCCATGATTTTATACTAGTGGATGGTAAATGATGAATCTTAATTAGAAAAAACATCTCAATAATGGATATTATATCCCTATTAATAATAATATGTAGATAGAATTATTGGTTTTAAGGAATGAACCATCATTGAATACATGCCTATTGATAGGGAATACAGTTATGTTTTTCTTGAGGAAATTTATGGTCTTCCACTAAACCAAGAGTTTGAATTTGTAACCTGGTTTATACTTAGGGAGTTTTCACTATCAAAGAATCTATATATAATTGATTTTGTATTACATGAGGATAAGAAGAAACAAAAAGTGGAGAATCTACATATATGGTTCATATTCCCAAGTGCTTCACCATGGGGTTCACCAGTCATGTTCTTTAAGAAACAAAGATGGGTAAAAGAGCATTTACATTTTGTATCATGAGTTAAACCTGATGAAAATAATTAATAAGTTCCCACTCTAGAATATTTCTTTTTGTACAGGTTATGTGCACTATGAGTTCATATTAATTCCATTCGAACTCACACAAACTCTAGAAAACACCATGGACTTTTTAATATAGTATTTAGAGATTACCTTGAAAACATTGAGGTATTAAATATCTAGGATATTCAAATATACCTAAAAATCAAGGAGGAGTGTGAGGAGAATCAAAGAACAATGATAAAACCCCGATGAAGAGTGACGATTTATGCTATGTACAAAATAATGGATTATTGGTGAAAGGAAGTCGCTTTATTTGAGAATGTATCCCAAATAATGGGATGTCTATAGACCCATCCAAGATAGAATCAATTGAATGATGTCCAATTACAAGAACATTGATAGATAACCATAGTTTCCTTGGTTTAGATGGGTATTATCATCAACTTGTGAGAAATATCTTTCAATTTTCAAACTATTTAACTAATATAAATTAAAAGTGGTTCAAAGTTTCTTGGAATGATGAATTTGAATAGAGCTTCAAGTAGCTGAAAATGAGTCTTATCACTACCCATGTAAACACACGACCAAAAAGATGAAAAATATTTATAATATTTAGTGACATCAATGATGGTATAAGGATATGTTTTGATGAGGAATTTAAAATTCATATCTGATGATTCTAGGATATTAAATTTTCATGAACAAAACTACCCAATCCATGATCTATAGTTGGTTGAAATGATCATCTCATTGAAAATATGGACGAATTATTAATTTGAGAAGAAAACTGAAATATATATGGATCAAAAAGAATACTCAAGTGTATATTCGCACATAAAGGGTTCAATATCTTCCAATGAATATGGATAGAGCTGAAAAAGAACTATGAAGGCTTAATTTATTACCATTATGGGAAAGAAAATAGAGTGGCAGATCCAATAAGTAGAAATGTATGAGAAATTATATCAATGATGGGAATTGATTGGTATTTGATATTCATATATTAGGAGAGTATGGACATTTGAATCATAAAGGAAGGAACATCATCATCCCATTCACAAATTTTTTCTCAACCTTATCTTGTGGAGATTTTAAAGTGTGATCAATGAGATTATGTTGGAATTCAGATGAAATTGGAATCTATATGGAATGGGATATCCTTAGAGTTAAAAATCATTGAATTAGGATCCATGAGATTTGGGTCACCACTATGTGTACCATCAAATCCAATGTTACTGAAGGAATTGTTGGATTATTCACATAGTTATACATTACTCATTCACCTAAGAAGCAAGAAGATGTATCCATATCACATAGAGCTATATTGGTGGGAGAATATGAAAATAGAGATCAATGAATATACATCAAATTGCCTCATATTTAAGAGGATAAAGGTTAAATGGAAGAATTCTTATGTGATTAGTCAACCATTACCCTTACCAACATGTAAATAGGAGAACTTCATCACGGAATTTATTGGAAAACATCACAATACATCTAGGGGAAACAATTCAATATGGGTTTTTGTGGACTATTTAACAAAGAAAACTAAATTTATCACTATTCTATACGACTTACTAGATAAACATTCATGGATATACATCAGAGAAGTTGTAAGGCTATGTAGAGTACCAATATCGATTATATTTGATCGTCATCTTTTATTCACCTCTATGTTTTGATAATGTATAAAACATTCTATAAACACTAAACTGAACATTAGTATGGCCTATCATCCTCAAACTAATGGCTAGTCTAGATGTACAATTTGGACACTACAAGAGATGTTGAGAACATGTTCTATAGACTTCAAAGGAGGATGATACCAACACCTTCCTCTGGTCGAGTTCTCTTACAATAGAATTTTCCACTCAACCATCTATATGGGTATATATGAGGATATTTATGGGAAGAGTTTCATAAAAAAATCAAGAAGGAATGAATTTGTGGAACGAAAACTACTAGGTCCTAAAATAGTCGAGTTAATGGTAGAAAATGTTATGGAAATTCCATAGAACATCATGTTTCTCAGTGTCAACAAAAGATATTTGTTTTAAATCATCAACGAGACCTATATTTTGATGTTAGAGATATGGTATTCCTTTATATATCCCCAAGGATAAATTTTATGATATTTAGAAATAATTTAAAGCTTATTCCAAGATATATCAGACCCACTTAGATAATTTATTGCATCAGAGTGGTGTCATATCCACTAGCACCCACACTGAACCTATATCAAGTTCATGTTGTATTCCATGTATCCATATTGGGAATGTATATAATAGAAAACTCATATGTCTTCAATCCAGAGGTGATTCAATTAGAGAATTATATTTTCAAAGAAGAGAGTTCAGTGAAGGTATTGTATTGTAGTAAAAAATTTCTGCAAAATAAAACAATGATCCTAGTAAAATTTTTATGTAGAAATAAGAAGGTTGGAGAAGAAACATGGGAAATGGAGGATGAAATGAAGTAGAGTAACCCACATCTATTTTAGTTTGGGATACACAATATTTATGGTGAATTTTATTATGGGGAAGACTATAGAAACCAAAACTATTATAAATAGATTTCTCATTTTAATTTATTTAAATATACTTTTATGTAAAATAGTATGATAAACCATATAAAGTTATTTGAATTTATCGTATCCTATATAATTTAATTGACCATTCCAAATAATTACAATTTATAATAATTTTTTTGGCCAATGGTCATATGATTAGTATAAATATAGGGTTGTATCAAATCCAATTTTCACATACATAGGAAAAGATTATCTTGACAAGTAGGATCATACACAAAGAAGCCCATTTATTAGAGCTTCTAAGGGAGAAATTATCTACATAATTTTCCATTGACCGAGATGAATATGGTATCCAAAAACATAAGCATGATAGAAATCGTTTACCAAAGAATATCAATATCATCGAGATCACAACTAAAACCATATTCACTGAACCACCCAATAAATGTCCCACTAATGCTCACCATACTCATAGGCCATTTTTGGTGTACTACTAGGATATATATCAATACACTTACTATATTAATATTTACATTATTTTTTATAGAATTTTGAATATATTCTCATCTGGTTATTTTTACTTTCCTATTGATTTTTATATTGATACAATAAGGCACAAAATGTATTTTTGGTAAATATTAAAATTCAATTAATAAATTTATAAATTAATTAATTATTTAAATAAATATTATTTTAATATTTTTATGAAATAATTTTCATCAAACGTAAATGATCATATATTTTTTATGAATTGAATTAAAATTTAATAAGGTTTTGAAAAGTATTATTATAAAAAACCTAACATTTATTAACAAATGCCAATTTAATTTTAATATTTTAAATCCACATATTAATGAAATTATTTAGATAAAATGAAAATTATTTAATTATTCATAATAATGAAATTATCCAGTAATTAATTTTACATAATTTTCTGAGACAATCGATTCGTCGATAAAAATTAAATACTGTATAAATATAATTTCTGTTTTATGAAATCATAATGACACAAACGTGATGTAATAATTACTATAAAAAGGATATGAGACCAAATATTTTTTTCCATTTAAAATAATTTGATTATATTTTTATTTGTTTTTTATTTTTTAAACCCAATATGTATCCTCCAAAACCTATAATATATTTTAATGTTGTAAAATCATCTCTTTATTCTTATAATGCACCTCCCCATAAGATACAATCTAATTTTTTATAAGTTAGTCCAATGGACTTATAAATTAATTAAACCCAAGCCCATTTAGAAGAAAAATTTGGAAAATTATCCGGATGGTTTTTGGTTTGGGATAATATTTTGTCGATTAAAAAACCTAAATAATAATGAAATCCCCCTCATTTTGTATATAAACCCACCAAATCCCTAATTGGAATCACTAAAATTCATTAGAGAATGTACATACTATGTACCCTAATCTATATAGTAATACCAAAGATCCCCAAAGCTCTCAATATTCCCCACCCATGCTTTTCTAATCACACACTCAAGTTAGGGATCGTCACCTTCTTATCCTCATTTCAATTTAAGCATATCCTTTTAATTTTAATTTTTAATTTCAATTTATTATGATATTATTTATTAAAAAAGAACTGTACTATAAAAATGATTTTATTTGAGTGTGAGATCATTTATTCTGACTCATTTTGATCTTTAACGACTCTTACTATGCTAAAATTCTGTAAGTGATTTCTTTATTCTTATTAACATTAAAGAACTTATTTTATGTTATTTATTCTAAATTCCATTTTGTTATATTGTGATTTTTTATTAAATATTACCCATAATGTAAATTTAATTTATACATTATTATATTATCGTTTAAATCTTATTATTCCTCCCATGATTCTTTATCGAAACATATTACCATGCTGAAATATAGTTATAATATTTTTCATTATTAACTATTTTTCATTAACTTATGCCATATCTTGTAGATTTATAAGGTAATATTTTTTTAAATATCCTATTAATTCCCATTTTATATCTATGTCAACATATACCCACTTCCCTCTCATGGAAACATTTTTATGCATTTTTATGTCTTTTTGTTATACACCAAAAATTTCACTGTGATTTTCCATGCCAAAACAATTGTGCAGTGACTACCAAACTGATTTCCAATCATCGATGTTCACATTCTTGAACATAAAATTTTATATAGGTGACATACGTATGTGAATTAAACACACATTTATATATTTATAAATTTTTATGATGGATGAATCAATTTTATATGATCTATGTGGCACAATTTAGAATGAGAATGAAATGACAACGATGGATTCATCCAAAATTATATCATGCTCAAAAGTATTAGGTAATTTTTGTTATCCTAATATATCATGTTGGGACATGGAGTGAAAAATATTAATTTTATGGGAAAGTTCCCACCATTATGTCTTTGAGATTTTTTCTTGACCTATGTTTTTTATTCAATGTTCTATATTGTTTCCATATCCCTTATGTAATAATTATCATATTTTATCTTCTCTCGTTGTTGAGGTATATTATTACTACTCTTTCTATGGAACATTTATATTTTAATTTCCTAAAATTTATCACATAATTCAATTTTTATTCCCTTTATAGGCTTTATATCTCACAAATTGCTTATGATTGACCCTAGGTTATCCTGTGATGTTTAAAAAATACCTCGAATATTATAAGCATGTTAAGGAGGTTTTTAAAAATATTGTAGTATCCTAGATTCAAGAGGTTATTAAGTGTACCTAAATCACAAAATACTAAATATTTATATATATTCTCATATATTATGTTTATTTTTTTTATAACAAACCATGTATTTATGTTTTTTAACAAAGATATGGGTTTCATAATATGGATTTGTATCCCTGTGCACATAGAGAGAAATCAATCCCATTCTAGAAACCATATGATGTGTATGAAAGGTTCATTCTAAATATGAAATGGTAATATATTATACTTTATTATATCATATGAATTTCCACTTATAGATTATATATTGGGATGTTTTCCTTACATTTTTAATTCCCCCCTTGGGTCTTCAACAACAACACAAACATTGAAAATTAAGAATAATAATTAAAATAGAAATCATGGATATCAACGTAATTAAAGACTATCTAATGTATATAAGACATTGGGTATTATTCCTAACAAAGTATTATATACTCATGTTATAATATCCTATTTATAAGATCTTTTTTATAAACAATGGTAAATTAGTTGTGACTACTATAAGAATATACCTTTTCTATTGAATGGTAGTCATTTTTTTACCATATTTATCATTAAAAATATTAATTGGTTCCATCATTTAATTTATATTCATGAAATTAAATATGTAAAGGGTACATTTTTTGACTCAAAAATAGGTCATATCATATATACCACTTTTGTAATATGGTAATTAAATGGCAACTCACTAGTCCAATGATGGGTAAAGACCACATACAAATGAGTATATTACTACATATAAATTATTATAAATCTGAGTCAATAGAGATAATTAGTTACACTGTAATTCATATCTAATAAGTGTGGGAATGTAATACATTATTTATTTTATAGAGAAACCACTACTCCCAAAAGAACATCACCATACCATTAACAGTGCCTCAATTGTCGACTATACAATTTAATAAATAATTGAAATCCCTTAATATACATCTCAAATTAAAACATAGGTCCATATTAAAATGATATAAATAATATAAAAATCCAATAGAAGTTTTGGGAATCACCACTACATCCCTAAGACTCCAGTAATTATATTTCCAAACAACATTTTCCCCCTTAGCTTTCACTCATTTTTAACACTCCCTATTTATGCCAACTGAATTTTATATTATTCATAAACATACATATTGGGTATCCAAAAATAGTGACAACTTACAATGATTTATATATTTCTTACTTATTCATATTCTTCTACAATATATATAATTTAATCATTGATCATTTTCAAACTGTAGATAAATCCATTTTAATTTAGCCCATATATTCATGAAGGTATCAAAATTAATTACAATTCATTATATATAAAATAATAAATAATTTTATAATTATTTTGAATGTGTATTAATCCTCTACTAGTTATCGATATTTTTATCCATTCCAAAATCATTTTCATCCATTTAATAATCTCACATAAGAATCTTCTAGTCATTGAAGTGTGAAAATCCTTAACTTTCAATATCAATTCGTCATCTATTTCCTAACAAAAATATGAATATTTTTTAATAAATAAATTTTTTTATTTGTCATTATGATGTTTTAAATATAGTAGTGGGTATTGATATCAAAAATATTCAACTACCAATGATATTATTATATTATATTGTCATTATTGGGCATTATTTACTTAAATTTTATGGTAAAAACATTTTTTAAATATAAATTTTATAACATTACCATACATTTATGTCTATTGAATAAGTATATTTCTCTCGAAATAAACATTTTCTTGAAATATAAACACAAAAATGCATTAATTGTAAAATTTAATGTGTTTAAATAATTTTATATGATTTTAATATACTGGTTTTTTCATTTCATTGTTATTTTTTAAGGATATTTTTCAAATAGATATCACATTTTATTTAATAAAGTGATATTTATTGATTATATGATAGACATGGAACCACGTATTTATGAATATTAAAATAACTCTTTATTTGATAGATCATATTTATAATAGTGAATTAATGTATGATTTAGATATTTTTTGTTGGAAGTGTTCAATGAGGACAATTATGTCTTTATAGGATTTGTAGTGATAGGTTCCAAAAATTCATATAATTTATTTGATATATGTATATATTATAACATGATTATATAAGTAAATAGAAATAAATAGAAATAAATTTAAAATACTTATAAATTTAAAAACATAAAAGGATAATATCAACCATTTAATATTTATAATTTTAGATGTTACAATCTTCTCATAGAACTGGCTACGAATAAATCATCATAAGGTAATTGATCAATAATTATTGAGTTACAATGTAATCTTCATTCCAACATAGGTCTGACTTGATGAATTTTGAAACTCATAAAATAGTCTTGGAACTATTATTATAAACATTAATAAAATTTCAAATTATTTGTTTATATATAATTTTTTCCCTCTCACTAAACATAATGGATTGAATTAAATGTTTATTAAAAGAAATTGGATATTAAAAAAATAAAAATGTTGACACTATTTACTTTAAAAAACCATATTGTCATCCCATTAGGGGGATTAATAATAAAATAAATTCATCCACTTATATTCATGGAATTATGAAAAAAAAGAATAAATTTTTGGAATTTTAATAAATTATAATTTCTAGTATTATCATTTTTTTGACTCAATATATTAGTGAATGAGATTAAAATTAATTACAACTATTAATAAAAAAACAGGTTAATAATGTACAAATCCATAAATTTCATACCCAAATCGAAATAGAAACTAATTGAACACACATTGTCTAGACATGATTCTTCCATTAAAATTACATATTGAGTTTTATTTCTTGGTTGTGGGTTTTTTTGGTAAAAAAGTGGGAACACCAAACTTATTTAGAAACAATCCAATTTTGTCCTTTCCTTTCCCTATAAAAGGCTACAACATTTCCATCTACATCACACATATAAAACCAAATTAGATCAGTAATACTCTTCCATATAAACTTCCCAAAATCCCTCCCTTCCTTTTTGAATCCTCCCTTTGTGCAGATAGTTATCTAAGGAATCCATTTGTCACAAAGCAAAATGAGTTATCTTATTAATAGGTAACACCTTCCCTCAAGCTCTTTTCATTTAATTTCATTATCCACCCCTCCATTATATTAATTACATGCTTGTTTAACATTACCAGTATCCAAAATATAATATGTGGTTTTTATGATATGGTTTGATACTACATTTTCACACACCTCCATCTAATGGTTAACAAACATAGTGTTTATTTATATGGAAAACTATCGCCTCGCAAAACTAATACTGTTCATTTTTTCCTTCAATGCCTCTCATGGTGGAAATTATGATGGAATATTTTTTAAAATATGATATATATTTTATTTATTATTTCATTAAACATCATTAATACTAATAAAACAAATATATGTATACTTTCCACTTGGTGTGAATATGATACTTTTATGTTAGGATGGGTAGATTTCCACCCTCTCAAAGCGATGTGATTCGTTCACACACTACATGGTATGAATTAAAGAATTAATTAGTGAAACTATGTGATATATATGAATTAATATTTATAATTTAATTAATATATATATACATATATTTCAATTTCATTCTTTCTTTTAATACAATAGTAAAAAAGAAAACAACATTCATGTATACGCACAACTTATCAACTTCATGAACTATATAGTCCATTTCATATATTTAGATTATATAGATAATAATAATACACATATTATAAATATAGATGAAACTTATATCATGTTTTATATTCTATAAATAATTATAAATGTGTAAGTACAAATGATATAACAAATTATGAAACATGTGAAAAACCAAGAAAATATTACCCAAAGTGAACCTTAACTGAGAATTTTTAACATGCTAGTAATATAAAGTCATAATAAAACCATATAAGTTATTAGATAAAATAATATAGTCCTTGAAATTGTTTATATTAAATATATATTTATTATAGAGGTTTTTCTAATGATTATAACAAGAGTCTAGGCACAAGGTAAGGGAATTTTATCTCACTTTTTTATTTCCATGAGATACAATCTTTATTCACCAATAATTTCTTTTGTGTGGTGTATATAGTTTACAGGGAGGAATTATATAATTAATATATTTATATTAATGTGTATTTTAATACGCTTTTTTGAATCTTTATTTCATGGGTTTTATGTACCAAATGTTACCAAATTTGTGAACTAGTTGTGTCTTATTTTTTCTTCTTTGCGACTCATGCCTTGTTATGGACATAAATTTTTTTTTCGAGGTGTATAAACTTCTATTTTAGGTGTTATATAATGGATCTCGTTATTGTAATGATATTTTAAACTTCATTTAATTTCATTTTTATAACTTTATATTACATTCCCTAATTAATAAGTGATATGAATTTATTGAAAAAAATCATCGCATATCGATATTGTGAATGATTATGGTTCTTTGATGAAATCATATGATCCACCTCTCAAGAAAACACATGTGTTCCCCTATAACCTATTCATTCACTATATACTATTGTTTTAATAACATTTTTATACTCTTTTCTACATAAGATATTTAAGAAATTGTATTTATAAAAGGTCAACTTTAACCTCTCTTCAGTCAAAAGTATTTGTTTAATAAAAAGGGGTTCCATGAATATTGTACCATTTTCTTATAATCATTCAAAGAAATTTTTAAAATTTTTTCATTTACCAATGTATATAATTTAATACACTTGTTTGCTTTCTGAAAAAGAATTTTTCGATCCTTTTTACCTTAGAAAACAAATTTTTCCCCTTATACTACATGTTCGGATATACCCACATACATTTCATTAACACATCCTTTTCATTTCAATTTTTTTTAATAAAATTAGTTTTAAAATAAATTTTAATTAGAATCATATTCCAAATGTTTTTAATATTATCTTCAATGTTTTTATGGGATTTTATTTCAAAACAAATTCAAGCTTATTTTATAAATTTTCATGGAGAGTTATTTTGAAAATGTTTTCAAGAATTATTTATATGTTTTCAATGTTTTTTAAATGATATGGTTTTCAAAAAAAATTTAATATTAATTCATTTTTTATCATGTAAAAAAATTCAAACCAATTTCAATTATTCCTTATATGTTTTCATTGTGTTTTCATTGAAAATGGGGATAAAATTGTTTTGAATATTATTTTATATTTTTTCATGGAAAAAGGATTTGAAAATGATTTCATGTATTACTTACTATTTATCAATATAAATTCAAAGTAAATGATTTTCAAATTGGATTATGTATAAAAACAATTTTATAAATAAAATGATATTTTCCATAAGAAACGTTCTTGAATGATATTTCAAAATTATTTTCCATCTAAGATCACATTCGTTGATGTCACCCATTACATTATTTGAAATGATGTAATGGTTCCATTAATATTCATTCTATAAATGGGTCATGCTTAATGTCATGGCCTTTATGAAACTCGTTTCTCTTTAACGAAATATGTGGTTATGAAATCCATTTAATATTCATAGGTTATTATTTAGATAAAATGATTATGAAATATATATCTCATTCTATAGGTTATGATATGTTTCCATGTTTATGATACCAATTTCATTGCATGGGATATTATATAATTGTTAAATATTGTATGGAACATGAATTTATAATTTTATTATGATATGGGTGGGACCTATACCTCCCTCCAATGCACTGACTAATGATTTATATCTTATGAGATTGATATGGATGGAATGAGAAATGAAATCAGTTCTAGTGTTGTAGGTTTAGAATGAGAAATGATCTCTTATTAGTATTAAAGGGATAGAATGAGAAATGAACTTGATTTAGTGTTACAGGACTGAAACAAGATGTGAACTTGGTTCAATAATACAAGGATAAAAGGAGGAGTGAAATTGGTTCAATAATACAAGGCTAGAATGATGAGAGAACTCTCTTATGAAATATTGGGTTGGAATGGGTTGTGAACCTAGTTCAGTAAATGACTATGTCCAACAATATTTCCTTGGTAGTAATGTCATGACTACTATAAAAATAATTATATATGCTTATGTTTCTTCCACAATTCCATGTTTTATTCCTATTTTATTTTTCCATGGATTATGTTCTTTATTTCCTTATAATTCAAGTCTCATTAACTGCTGTAAAGTCCCATGTTCTTGAACCAAGTTAAAATATAAATGTTTTCGAGTAAAAAAAATATTCATCAATGGTTCGTTTCTTTTAAACCGAGCTCTGGAATTTTATTCTGAGTGTTGGAACACCTAATGCTGTCATTTCTGGACTTGTGTAATTACTCGATAAATTTTAGCTGGTGTCCAGATGTGTCCCGGGTGCACCGGACCTGAAAAAATCCACTTTAATGGATCTGCATGGGCAGCGTATGGTTGCGGTCCAACCTGTGTAGTTTATCTTATTTAATAAATTATTATTATTTTAATTAAATATGATTATATGATAGATTTGGATTAATTAAAATAACGTTTTAATAATAATAATAATAATGAAGTTATTATTACTATTGTTGTGGTTGTCAAATTTATTGAATGTTAAAGAATTAATTAAATGGAATTTTAAGGTATTGATGTGGCTTTTGGGCCTATCATAGAACTGTTTTATTTAAATAAAGAGTTTCAAAATTATTAAAGGACAATTTATTATTAAATAATGGAATGTTCTAATAATAATAATGTCATTGTTATTATTATGGAGTCATAAATTATTTTCATACATTGAGATTTTGATTTCATGTTAATGAAGTGTATCATTTATTAGAATTAAATGTGGATTTTGATCTTCTCAAAGAAACATTTAATTAAATGAGGGGTTATGGGTTGGGGTTTTTATCATATTAATGTTATTGTAATAAATTGGGGGTTTGGGTTTTTTTTAAAATAAATTAAAGTTTGATTAATAATAATAATGATGTTATTATTATTTTTGTGGTTATTTGGTTAAGTAAATCGTAAAATAATTTAATGATCAATAGGGAGTTTTATAAATAATTACGAAACATTTATTAAGAGAATAATAAATGAAGGTTAAAAATGAATTAGATAATTAATGTCGATTTAAATGGGGAGGTTAGACATAATCAAAATGAGCGTTTTATTGTTTCTTTTAATAAAATTTAATTATGGGGTTTATCAATGTTGTATTTTTATTTAATAGGGTGTAATACTTATGTGAATTTAATGATTTTTTTGGGTATCTCAAAGAAACGATTAATAAAATAAGCTGTTTCAAATTTAATGAAGCAGTGATGTTATTTAATACTGGTGTTGGGTTATATCAAAGGTTTGTGTAATAATAACTATATTTTTATTATTTTGGTTTTAGGAGTGTCATAATTATTGATTATTATGGATACTATTATAATAAATAATAATAGTTACGAATTGGGGAGTTTTTCACTTTTTAGATAAGTGTTTAAAGTGTATAATAATAATAATAAAATGAGTATTATTATAATCATTTATTATTGTTTTTATCACATTAATGGTAGTATTATTATGGTGTTTTTAGAGTTTATTAATAAATATTTTTAAGGGTAATTAATTTAGAGGTTTGAAAAAGAAAATAAAAGGAATCAAATTCCCCTATTCTACCCCCCTATGCACAAGGTGCTACATGCACGCAGCAGCGCACCCCATGACGTGGCCCCTTCCTCCCTCCTTTAAGCTCCCTCTTCGGCGTGAGCTCCTTCCCTCGGTGTGACCAAGAGGCACACGAACCCCCGGGCGACCCTCCCTGGAGCAGTGCGACACCCGAGCGGAGCTCCTACAACATGCAACCTCTATGGCGTGACCCCCCTCCAGGAAATACATAGAGGCGCAACACCCCCTCTCCCGGACTCCACTTTGTGCATGACCGTTCCCCTCGGTCTCTTCATGAATCTTGTCTTCCTCGTCAAGGTGAGTCTGTCTGGGTATAACTCTTGACTCGCATCAATCATTTGACTTCTATCTCTTGACTTATTTTCTCGGCAACAACGAAAAGGTTCCGGTTTAATCTAATTCTTGCATTCTTCTATTTATTTAGGTTATGTGAATGTTGACTCGGGGACCAATGGTCCATAATCCAGCATCCACAGCCAAGGGCAAGGTGGATGGTTTTGAATTGTCTTGCCGCCGTTGGTTTGGGTAGGTTTCTAAACCAGTTGTATGGTTTTTCACAGGGTATATTAAGGCCAATTAATTTTTTTATGAGTTCCTGGTACCAAGTTAGGGATGCGTTGTTCATTACAACTTTGATTCTGGTTACCAGTTTAATATATTGAATTTTTTTTATCAATGTAGGAAACACACACAAATGTATATATATATATATATAATGGTGTGTGTGTGTGTGCGATTACGGACCAGTTGTGAATAGGTTTCCGCCAAGTACATTAAACCGTTTTGGATTTTAAAATGGTTCCACCCAAAGGTAGGGTCCCTTCCCATGTGTTTAACATTAATAAATACATTAATAAAATCCCTGATGAATTTTTGTGGATATTTAATTCATGCAATGAAGTATTTATATTGTATTTCATCTAAATATGAATTTAGTAAGTTTGATTTAATTTCAAAATGTGATATATATTATTTTGATACATGAATTTTGAAGTTATTAAATGATGTCACCCACATGAGATAAATGAGGTCAAGAACTTTTGTTGATTTTAAGCATGTTTTTTTTTAATTTGGTTAAAGTGATATGATTAAACAATTAAATTATTTGAATGGGCAGAATGTGAAATAGGGAAATTAATTGTAGAATTAATTATCAAGTCATGAGTTGGAATAAAATTGTGGCTTTTATTGATGATTGGGAATATTGAATGTTTGACATGTTCAAAAATATAAATTTTAAATTGGTAATAATTAATTGATGGATTAATTATTACATGTTAAAATGTTAAATGGTGAATTAATTTATGATTAGTTAAAGAGATAAAATTTAATTAATTAATTTTTTTGATATAGTTTATTTTCATGCATTAAAATTAATATTGTGAATTGATTGTTTGTTACGACTGTTGGACAAGGGTCCTTTTTTATGCATGTTAGATTTACATAAATTAATTTTTCTTGGATGGAGTTGTTTTATCTTATGAGATGATGCGTGAGATGGTTGCTAAATATATGGGATTTGTACAACATGTTTTGTGATGATTATGACGTGCATGTAAATTGTTAAAGTCCTAGACGAATCACTATTTGAGTGTACGTGTTCAGAATTGTTAAAGAATTTGGATAATTAAATGTTGAGTTAATTATTTATTTGTCTTGATAATAATAATTAATTGTTAATTAGTTATTTAATGTTGAGATGTTGAATGGTTAATTAAGGTTTGACTTTTGATGGGCGATTTGTGTCGTTAATTAGTTGTTTAATTAATTAACTGATTGGATTAATTAATTTATGAAATAATTAATGGTTGGTTGTGGGGTGTTAGACATGGAATTCTACACCAATGATAAATATTTATGTATTATTGATAAATGGGTTCCGAGACATGGACTGAAGATCCATATACTCACGGGGTTTTAGACATGAAGTTCTACACCTCGCTTTCTAGAAAATAATCTTTTTTGGGACAATGACTGATGCCCCAAATACCCATGCATTGTGAGACATGGAATGATTCTCCAAATACTCACGAGGGTGGTAGACATGAAGTTCTACCCCCATTAATTAACATTGGACTATGGGTCCAATTGTTCGTGCATGAAATGGGTTTAATGGTTAGTAAAGGCTGTTGTGACATGATGACTTGTGAATTGATTATGATAAATGGTTCAGACTTTTTATGAATTGGGTGAACCACTTTTACTGGATAGGCTCAGACTTAGTATATGAAAGGTTGAATTGAATAACTTATGACGCATTATCCAAGCCAAAGCACAAGCATGGAATTGGTCTTTACTTTGATTACTTAGATGGTCCTTAGATGCATCTGTGGTGAGTGACTTATACTGGAGATGTTGGGTGTAGGACGAATCTCAAGACCTTCATAATTTATTAATATTGGAATAATTAATAAACGATGAATCATTATGTTTTGAATACTGAGTATGTATGACAAATCTACAATGCATGTTCAGACACCAGCTGAGGGCTGAAGCTGATACTTTGGTATATAGTTACATTGAACCATTTACTTAATTTATGCCTCCCTTGACATGTTATAAGTAATTTATTAAATGTCTAGTTTGGGATAGACACCGGTGTTCCCGGCCTACTGAGACTTATATCTCACACCCTAATCGGGCCGCTATTGCACAGGGTACTCGAATAGATTCTATTTTGTTGCAGGAATATGTTGTTTGCATTTACTTGGGAGTTAGGAGCACGGGACCGAGCGGAGGATCAGGATGCTCGAGGAGATCACCCATGGGGCTTTGAGACATTATTTATTTATTTATACATTGAAATGTAAAGCATGTTTTTTTGTTCACTGTTTTCTACTTTTGTATCATTACCATGTCATGTATGTATCTGCTGTATAATTTTTCATTGGCCATTTATTTTGTACAAGATTTATAAAATCTTTTTTCTACTGCTTATTCATTTATTATACCATTCCCGCTATTTATTGCCTTTGTCTATTTTTAAACAATAAAATGAGGGTATAGTCTCCCCACTGACTATCCTTAGAACCACGCTGCTAGTCAGCAGCCTCTAGCATACGGGGAGGCGCGCTTGAGGTCATGTGGTGACCGGTCCAGCCACCGGTTTAGTGGTGAGCCGGGTACGGATGTTACAAAGTGGTGTTAGAGGGTTAGGATTCTTTCTTTTCCATTTTATTACTTTTTTGGGGTTGGTAGAAGCAGACTAGGAATGTTTCGGTTCTTGGGTTAATAACCGTGCTTGGGACTGATCACCTCATGTACGGTAAATGACCAAGTGTTCAGGTATGGGAATTGATGTTTGTACTATTAGTGGTTATAGTTGATATGATTTAACCTTGAGTGACTGCTGTAGTATCCTTTATTTATTGATTTTCAAAATTTTGAAAAAAATAATTGTCTTGGCCATGATATAGCAAGGAATTTTTATACATGCATCATCTTAGGCACTTAGAGATTCATATTTCATGCATTTAACATGCCATGTAGTTTCATTAGTATGATGCATACTAATATTTATTTTGTTCCTTGGGTGAAATTCCATGTTTTGATCTGCTTTATCATGCCTCTATAGATAGAATATTTCGGTGATAGATTTAACATTATTGAGTTAATATATTCTATAGTGCCTTAGTTATTAGCTTGTTTTGTTGTTATGATGTTATTCTATGTTATAGCATGTTGTTGTGTTACAGCTTATGCTAACATGCTATTGATGTTTTGAAATATGAAAGGGATGATAAAGTTAAAATGTTAAATGAATGTTGATTATTATAAATGGGATCCAAATTACAGTGGTAAGGTGTATGGGAGCCTTATCGATTGGTGGATGGCCACTCATGTGTATGAACCTTATATAACCATAGTATGTTTGAAAATGGTTATAAATGTAAAACTGCTGAGTTTTGATTGTAATGAACCATTGTGAGGTTGCTTTTGAAAAACTTTGATTAAATAAATGGGATCATTGGAGGTGTCCTTTTTGGTAAAAGGTATTTAGATTCCAAATTTCCTATTTATATTTGAAAAGCACTGATTGTTAAATGTTTAAAGAGGACTTTTGTGATAGCATGCATATTTTTTCCGTAGGGCATTGTTTTTAAAACCAGGTGGCTTGTTGTGAAAAAAGTACTTGTGTGTTTTTTTTAAATTCATTAAAATGATTAAAGGTTTAAATGAATTAAATAAAATGGATTAAATTAAAACGGATCTTTTGAATATTGTTTTTTTGTTTTGTGTGACCAAGAGAGAGGGTCGACGTTATTGATTGTAAGAGGCTAACCTGTGGTAGGTAGTACCCATAGAATGTTCTAGGCAATTAAAGTAAGTTCCTCCCACTACTCGGGAGGACTTATTGGGACTCAGCTATCTTGGCACACTGATAATTTTATATTACAGATTTTATGATCAATGTTTGATGTGGTGATCATGGTTCATAGAATGTCACACGCATGTGTTAAGGCGTTCTGTAATAGCGCGTTGGTGAGAAGCTGATCTTTTCTTGCGACGTCATGGAAAATACTAAGGTGGGTATTGTTGCATCGTTTTCAATTAATGTGTTAGCAGGTGATGTTGAGATTTTAGAACAAAGTTTTTCAGTAATAGTTTGAATAATATTCTTAATGAACTTAGTAGGTCAGATGTTTTAGAAGTGGTTCCCAATGGATTTTCGGGGAAGAGAAGTTTTTAAGGTGGGTATATTGTAAAGTCCCGTGTTTTTTAACAGGGATAAAATATTAATTTTTCGAATTTTTTTCTATTTATCAACGGTTTGTTTTTTTAAACCAAGCTCTATAATTTTATTCCGAGTGTTGGAACACCAATGGTGTTGTTTTTGGACTTGCGTAATTACCTCATAAATTTTAGCTAGCGTCCCGATGAGCCTCGGGTGCACAGGACCCAGAAAAAACAACTTTAATGGATTTATATGGGCGGTGCATGGTTGCGGTCCAACCTGTGTAGTTTATCTTATTTAATAAATTATTATTATTTTAATTAAATATGATTATATAATAGATTTGGATTAATTAAAATAAAGTTTTAATAATAATATTAATAATTAAGTTATTATTAAAATTATTGTGGTTGTTGAATTTATTGAATGTTAAAAAATTAATTAAATGGAAGTTGAAGGTATTGACGTGGCTTTTGGGTTTATTAGAGAACCGTTCTTTTAAATAATGATTTTTTGGATTATTAAAGGACCATTTATTATTAAATGAAGGAATGTTCTAATAATAATAATGTCATTGTTATTATTATGGAGTCATAAATTATTTTGATACATTGATATTTTAATTTCATGTTAAAGAAGTGTATCATTTATGAGAATTAAATGTGGCTTTTGATCTTGTCAAAGAAACATTTAATTAAATGATGTGTTATGGGTTGGAGTTTTTATCATATTAATTATATTATTATAAATTGGGGGTTGGTTGTTTTTTTAATAAATGAAAGTTTGACTATTAATAATAATGATATTATTATTTTTTTTGGTTTTTTTGTTAAATAAATGTTAAATGAATTTAATGATTAATAGGGAGTTTTATAATTAATTACGAAAAATTTATTATGACAATAATAAATGAAGGTTAAAAACTAATTAGATAATTAATGTGGATTTAAATGGAGAGGTTGGATATAATCAAAATGAGTGTTTTATTGTTTTTAATACAATTTAATTATAGGGTTTATCAAAGTTCTGTTTTTATTTAATGGGGTGTAATAATTTTTTTAATTTAATGTCATTGTTGGTTATCTCAAAGAAATGCTTAATAAAATAAACTGTTTCGAATTTAATGAAGGAGTGATGTTATTTAATAGAGGTGTTGTGTTATATCAAAGGTTTGAGTAATAATAATGATATTTTTATTATTTTGGTTTTATGAGTGTTATAATTATTGATAATTATGGATATTATTGTTATAAATAATTATAGTAACGAATTGGGGATTTTTTCACTTTTTAGATAAGTGTTTAATGTGTATAATAATAATAATAAAATGAGTATTATTATTATCTTTTATTATTATTATTATCACTTTAATGGTAGTATTATTATGGCGTTTGAAGAGTTTAATAGTAACTATTATTAATGGAAATTAATTTAGGGGTTTGAAAAAGAAAATAAATGGAATCAAATTCTCCCCTTCTTCCTCCATATGCACAAGGTGTTGCACGCACGCAGCAGCGCACAACCTGACACAACCCCTTCCTCCTTTCTACAAGCTCCCTCCTCGATGTGAGATCCTTACCTCGGTGTGACCAAGAGGAACACGAACCCGGAGGCAACCCTCCCTAGAGTAGCGTGACACCCGGGCAGAGCTCCTGCAGTGCGCGACCTCTGTGGCGCGACCCCCCTCCAGGCAATACCTAGAGGTGCACCACCCCCACTACTGGACTCTACTTTGCGCCGGACGATTCCCCTCGGTCTCTTCACGAATCTTGTCCACCTCTTCAAGGTGAGTTCATCTGGGTATAACTCGTGATTTGAATCAATCATTTAACTTCTATATCTCTCCATGTTTTCTCGTCTAAAACATGAAGGTTTGGCTTTAATATGATTCTTGCATTCCTCTATTTTTTAGGATATGGGAATGTTGACTCGGGACACATTGGTCCATAATTCGCTATCCGCCTCCATCGGCGAGGTGGATGGTTTCGAATTGTCTTGTCTTCGTTGGTTCATGTAGGTTTCTAAACCCATTGTTTCGTTTTTCACAGGGTATATTAGGGCTTATTAATTTTTTATGAGTTCCTGGTACCAAGTTAGGGATATGTTGTTCATTACAACTTTGATTCTTGAAACCGGTTTAATATATTTAATTTTCTTTTATCAATGTAGGAAACGCACACATACATACATATATATATATATATATATATATATATATCTGTGTGTGTGTGTGTGTGTGTGTGTGTGCATGCGTGCGATTGCGGACCAGTTGAGGACTAGTTTCCGCCATGTGCATTAAAGCGTTTTGGATTTTAAAATTGTGCCACCTTGAGGTAGGGTCCCTTCCCAGGTCCTCTGTAACATAACAAGTAAGTAATGAATAATAGATAATTTTATCTATGTCTATTAATGAATTATATAGTGTTTTAGAGACTTAAAATGAAAATAAATCCAATCTTAAGCATGAAATACACTAATATTTTTTAAATGATTGTTTTACTGCCTTTTGATGGAAAACCATTTTTAAATCTATATTTTGACAATTTTATGAGCTATGTTTGTCAAAATAAATTTATTCTTTATTATTGGGACATCAAAATTTACTTTGTGTGAATTTTTGGTATTTTTCTGACAATGTTCATTTTTTAATGAATAGTGAAAAATACTGCATTTTACATCAAAACTGATTTTTAATATAATTTATTTATATGATTAGATTATCTTTTGAATTGGTTTTAAAGTTAAATTAGAATATATTTTTACCATTTAATCCAATGTTCATCATTAGGATTAATTTCACTTTGGAATTGGGCATAAACTAATGCCAAACTTTTCATAGATATTGTTTCAAAAAAACCCGCTATTTGTTTTGACAACGGGAATTATTTTTAAATCAATTATTGCAATTTCTGTGTTTGGAATTTGGTAAAATGGATTACATATTTGGAATAATAATGTCCAAATTATGTAATCAAGACTCTTTTGTTTTTGGACATTATGAATAGTAATGATGGTAATTGTCTTTAATTATCTTGATTAATGAGTAATCGGGTAGTTAAGGATAATAAAATAATATCATAATAATATCAAAATGACACCAACATGTGTCCTAATTATACTTTTTGTATCATGGCCGACCATGGGATGTCTTGTGCCAAACTTGGGGACCCCATGGAATCACTTTTGTGGAAAGTGACTTGTTATCTTTTTATTTTTTTTAAAGAAAGTAAATATAACAAGAATGTATCACCTGATTAATACATTTTTAATTTTGTCTACATAGATGATATTTTAAACTATAAATATTCATTGGAAATCTAAACATATTTCCTACATCATAGTATTTGTTTCATAATTTTTAGACTTTAAATAAATAAATTATTTATGATATCATGATGATGCAGCGATTACCTCATTAATAAAATATTTAAATAAAATGAAATGATAATGTAAAATATATGACCTACACATGTCCAAAACCTATTGTATGGGTGGATTTCGAACCCTTATCACCTTACCCTCTAATTATATCAATGTGGGACATTTTTAATCTGAAAATCATTTTCAAATAAAGTAACATTTTTTTACTTTCCAAGAGTGCCCCTCCTCTCCTCTTATAAAAGGCCCCCACCTCTACCTCCTTGCCCACACTCCCAAAGCCTTATGATCATCCAACCCCTGCCCATTTTGTCTCTACACATCCCTCTCTTACTCCTTTAAGCCTCTCTTTGGGCAGAAGTCTTCCTAATGAAACCTTTGAACTCAAACCAAAGGGAGTTACCCGATTTTAATGTAATGTCTTCACTTGAGTCCTTTTGCTTTATTTTGCTTCTCCAACCCCCTAAACTCTTTTTGTTCATTAATTTTGTAACAACTACAGTATCGCAAATATACTAGGATGTTTTTATAAGAAGTATTATATCTACACTTACACAAACCTACATCTAATGGTTAAAGGACATACTGTTTCCGTGGATGGTGAATTTATGCCTCCTGAAACGATGATTGTTCAACATTATTTTAACACCTTCAAAGGTGGACATTAAGATGTCACTATATTTATATATAATATATAATATTTTTATGTTTTCCTTAAGCTTATTTATTTTTCATTTTGGGCATACCTTTATGGTTTCCATTATGGGTAAACGTGATATCTTCATTTAAGGAAGTGCGGACTACCGCCCCCTCAAAGTGATTTGATTCGTTAAATACCATATGTGGGAAGTATAAAGGATGGAACTATGATATTATATATGATATTATACTGTAATTATAATATACCTTTATATCATTATGATTCCATTCTATAAAATACGAAATAGAAATGAAAGTAGCGTTCATGCATACGTACGACTTACCGTCTCCATGAACGGTGCATTTCATTTATTACCTCTAAATGATTATGTAATATTATAAATTAATGTATATACTGGATATATATGATATATACATCATGATTATAATTCTGGATATAATGGATACATGAACAACTTGTCATTATAAAGGGTTTATTTTTGACTCAAGTACCAATGATAGTTAAAACGACCGTTATTAACTTAAATAATTACATAGTGTTCATGACATGGAAATAAGTGATATAAAAGGAATAATGAACTTGAAAAAGGTTCTTAAGAAAGTAGAAATTAACTCAAGATTATTATTCAGGACATTAAAGAACGATCGAGTCAAGTCGGACCCGAGGTATGGGACTTCGTCTCAATCTCCTTTCATTGAGGCATATTTTGTTTTATACACAAGCTTCTTTTATATGGTGTATAAACCCCTTTTTCTTTTACGTTTATTCAAAAGGAATATTTTTTATACGAAGCGTTTACTAAACGAAAAAAGGGAATGTTTTTGTCGTACGTATACGGTGACAAAGACTTCTCCGCTTCCGTGACCATTATTTGAGTTTCATCTTCCTCTACAAGCCATACATTTTTTTAAAAGAAAAATAAATACCATGTTTTACTTTTCTTTTATTTTGGTATTGAAAATGGTTTTCATAATGTTTTTATATCAATGTGTTGTATTGATATCTTGTGATTGAAATGTGGAAATGTTATGTTTCCTTTATGCATGTTTTATGTGATACGATTATGTTGAGGTTCTTGGGCATTATTATGAAGACGGTTGGTTTCGTGATAAACTAAGGGTGGGTGAGCCTGATATAGCTCTCCAATGCATTGGGTAATGCGAAGGAGTGAAACGTTAAGGTTTCTCTGAAGCGATTTAGGGAATATACTATGATGGGTATTCCAAACATAACCAAGATGGTTACTCCCTACGTAAGAATGTTATGAATGCATCAAGTTGTCTTTATGTCTTATGATTTCTATGATTTATTCATGATTTGATGAGGTATGTTAAAGTTCTTATGTTTTATGGGTAAAGTATGATTTCATTATTATGTATATGTACCCATGTTTCCTTTCCATATTTTTATATCCCTTACTGAGCCTTTTATGCTCATCCCAAGTTTTTTGAAATGTTTTTCACAGGTCAAGGGAAAGGTACATGATATGATGATAGTGTCAAGGAAGTGTCAAGAAAGAATCCATGTTTTATTTTAAATATGTTTTCATTGATGGGAAAGAAGAATACTATCTTTATGTAACCACTTTGTTTATATGTGGAATGTAATGCAGTTTTTATGATCTAATTCTCTAAAACTCTAAACCCAAAATGATCCTCAATGTGTAATCTTGTAATAACTCAAGATTAAGTAAGGTTTAAGGCTGGTGCCTTATAGTTTGTATCAGAGGTCGGTTTAGATAACTTTAGGAGTTATAATTCTATTAAATTATTATCTAAAAATATTTTTTTATGGTCAAATTGTGGTGATATAGTATTTGAAGATTACCATGTTGCTTCATCTAAGACATGTTTGTTCAGAATCGTTTTCCGCAGAGGAAACAGGGAAGCAGTGCTAGGAAGGCATGTAGAAGGAAATAACCTTCTGAATCAGCATCCTGAGATGGTCGGAATTGGAACTAAACAGTTTGTTGCAGTAATGGCGCAGTTGACTCAAGCGATAAATGGCGGTGGTATCCATACACGAGATCAGCCAGATCAACCGTAGAGGAACATGTCAGTGGTGGAACATTTCATGAGGCAACATCCCCCATCATTCAGAGGATCATCTGACACTATGCTAGCTGAAGGGTGGATTAAAGCACTAGAGATGATTTTCGATGTCATGGGGTGCTCAGACAATCAAAAGGTTAGTCTTGCTATTTACCGTTTGGAGGGTGAAGCAGATCAGTGGTGGTTGATGGTTAAAAATATCAGGGACGCTGATGAGATTGATGCTCTCGATAGGGATGAATTCAAAGGTATATTTCTTGAAAAGTATTTTCCTAAGGCTGTTCGACTTAGGATGGAAAAACAATTCTTGGAATTGAGGCAAGAGGAAGACTCAGTGGCTACCTATGAAGAAAGGTTCACTCGATTGGCAAGGTATGCTCCAAATTTTATCCGAGACCTTGATAGTAAAATCAATCGTTTTTACTCAGGATTAAAGCCAAAATATCAAAGGGAATTAGCTTCTCGTGAGTTTAAAAGTTATGAAAAGCTTGTTTGATGTGCTGAGAAGGTGGAAATGGAGTTTTCTGATGATCAAGTGTTCTATAAAAACCAGAAGAAGAAGAGACCAAGGTGGCAGGAGAAAGGGAAGAATTCTTCAAAAAAGTCTGATGGTAAGAAAACTATGTTTCCAGTTTGTGATAAATGTGGCAAAAGGAATGCTGGGGAATGTCTTCTCAATTCTGAAAGTGCTACCAATGTGGTAAGATGGGACATAAGGCTCGTGATTGCACTGAAAAAGATCAAGGTGATGGTAAGTCCAAATTTTATTTACAGTTAGTGAAATGTTTTAAGTGCAATGAGATGGGTCACTATGCAAACGAGTGTCCGACAAAGAGCTTGAGTGATGGGAAGCAGTTAGACTATAAGCAGAAAGGGTTGGTGAAATCCTTTGAAACTACTTCAGCAGATGTCGGGCCATCAAATAAAGTTGTATCAGGTACTTTTTTTTGTTTTTTCAGATTATGCCAGTGTGTTGTTTGATTCGGGGTCTACACATTCTTTCATCTCTAAAACCTTTTCTAGTAAAATGGAAATACCAACTCAAGAAATGACTCCTAAACTTTTGGTAAAAACACCTGGGGAAATGTTGAGGCAAAAAGAATTTATATTAATCTTCCTATCGTTATATGTGGAAAGAACCTACTTGCAAACCTTATTTTTCTACCTCTAGTAGAGTTTGATGTTATCCTGGGTATGGATTTGCTCTCTATTTACCATGCTAAGATTGACTGTAGAGCTAAAGAAGTTTCTTTTCAGAAAGACTTTCAGTTTGTGTACAAGAATGAACCCTTACTGTTGATAACTTATCAAGAGGCCAAGTAACATGTAAAAGATGGAAATGAATGTTACCTTGCACACATTGTAGAAAATAAAGGAGCTATTCAGATTAATGATGTGCCAGTGGTAAATGAGTATCCTGATGTTTTTCCTGATGAGTTTCCTGGAATAATACCAGATCAGGAAGTTGAGTTTACTGTTGACTTAGTTCCTGATGCTAAGCCAATTTCAAAACCCCCTTATCGAATGGCTCAAATTGAACTTTTAGAGTTGAAGGAGCAATTGCAAGATTTATTAGAAAAAGGTTTCATTCGACCTAGCACATCCCCACGGGGTGCTCCTGTTTTATTTGTTAAAAAGAAATATGGTTCAATGAGACTTTGCATTGATTATAGAGCATTGAATAACATCACTATTAAGAACAACTATCCTTTGCCTCATATCGATGATTTGTTTGATCAGCTCCTAGGAGCTCAGTATTTTTCAAAGATTGACTAGAGATCGGGGTACCATCAGCTGAAGGTAAAGGAAGCAGATGTTCTGAAGACCGCGTTCCGTACAAGATATGGCCATTATGAATTTGTAGTAATGCCTTTTGGGATAACCAATGCACCTACTGTATTCATGGACTTAATGAATTGAATTTTCCATGAGTTCTTGGATAAGTTTGTGGTGGTTTTCATTGATGATATTTTGGTGTTTACTAAAAGTAAAGAGGAGCATGAAAGACATTTAAGGGTTATCTTTCAAACCTTAAAAGAAAAAAAACTGTATGGAAAATTCAGCATGTGTGAGTTTTGGTTGCAAAAAATTTCTTTCCATGGTCACATTGTTTCTAAAGATTGGATAACTATTGATCCTGCAAAAAAAAAGTTGTGGAAGACTGGACAAGACCCACAAATGTAACAGAGATTCGTGGCTTCCATGATTTGGCAGGCTATTACTGAAGGTTTGTTAGAAATTTTTCACGGTTATCTAGTCCAGTGACTAAGCTAACTCGGAAGGGTGTTAAGTTTATCTGGACAAAATAATGTGATGATTGTTTTCAGGAATTGAAAAGAAGATTGGTGAATGCTCCAGTTTTGGAACTACCTTCTAGGAATGGTGAGTTTTTTATATACAGTGATGCTTCATTGAAAGGACTTGGTTGCGTCCTAATGAAAAATGATCAGGTAATTGCTTATGCTTCACGACAGTTGAAAACTCATGAGGTAAATTACCCTACACATGATTTGGAATTTGCTGCTATTGTTTTCGCTTTAAAAATTTGGAGGCATCATTTGTATAGAGTAAAGTGTAAAATATATACTGATCACAAAAGTTTAAAGTATATATTCACTCAAAAAGAGTTAAACATGAGACAGAGGAGATGGCTGCAATTAATCAAGGATTATGATTGTACAATTCATTACCATCCGGGAAAAGCAAATAAAGTGGCTGATGCTTTGAGTCGAAAAAGTAATGTTTCATTAACAATGTTGCGTTTGGAACATGATCCTTTGGTTAAGGATTTGATGAACTTTGGCATAGAATTTATTGGTGCTGGAAGTTCTTCTATTTTGTTTCAGGTATCAGTGAGATCATCTCTATCAGATAGAATCAAGCAAGCACAGAAGTAAGACAGTGAGTTGCAGAAAAAGGTAGAGCTGGTTCAAAAAGGTAAGTTTCCTGAATTCAACATTGATAATGATTGCGTTTTGAGATTTGGGAAGAGATTGTGTGTGCCTTGTGATTCACAGTTGAAGAGAGAGTTGTTATGTGAAGCTCATAGTTCTCCGTTTTCAGTTAATCCTTGCAGTACTAATATGTACAGAGATCTGCAGGAGTATTACTGGTGGGATGGAATGAAAAGAGATATTGCTGATTTTACTGTGAAGTGTTTGACATGTCAACAGGTTAAAGCAGAGTGGAAGTTATTGAAAGGGATGCTTCATCCTTTACCAGTGCCAGAGTGGAAATGGGAAAATATATCCATGGACTTTGTTGTGGGATTACCGAAGACATCTCGAGGTAATAATGCAATCTGGGTTATTGTTGATCGCTTGACTAAATCTGCTCATTTCCTTGCTATACGAGATACTTTTTCCCTATATCAACTTTCCCGTTTGTATCTTAAAGAGATAGTCAGGTTACATGGATTTCCCCTCTCCATTGTATTTGATCGTGATCCCAGGTTCACTTCTAACTTTTGGAAAGGCCTTCAGAAGTCGTTGGTTACTGAATTAAATTTTAGTACAACATTTCATCCTCAATTAGATGGGAAGTCAGAACGAACAATTCAGACCTTGGAGGATATGCTACGAGCTTGTTCGATGGATTATCAGGGAAGTTAGGACCAACATCTTTCTTTGGTTGAATTTTCATATAATAACAGTTTTCATTCTAGTATACAGATGGAACCATTTGAGGCGTTATATGGGAAGCAGTGTCGAACTCCAGCTTTCTGGGATAAAGTGGGTGAAAGGAAGTTGATGGGACCATAATTGGTAGAAGATATGGTAGAAAAAGTTCATCTGATTCAGAAACACATGAGAACAGCTCATAGTAGGCAGAAGAGTTATGTAGACAACAGGAGGAAGGATCTAATTTTTGAGGTAGGTGATCATGTTTTTCTCAAAGTCTCACCATGGAAAAGTGTGATGATATTTGGTAACAAAGGAAAGATGAGTCCATGGTTCATTGGACCATATAAAATTCTGGAGAGAGTTGGATCAGTTGCATACCAGGTGGCTTTACCTCCGAGTTTATCTCAGGTACACAATGTTTTTCATGTTTCGATGTTGAGAAAGTATATGCCAGATCCATCTCATGTTTTGAGTCCAGAGGTAGTTCAGCTGGAAGAGAACCTATCTTATGAGGAACAACCGGTCCAGATTCTTGATCATAGGGATAAAGTGTTAGGAAATAAGGTGATTAATCAGGTAAAGGTTTTGTGGAAAAACAACATGATGGAAGAGGCAACATGGGAATCTGAAAATGCAACGAGGGATAAGTACCCCCATTTGTTCGATAAGTAAATAAATTGTGGGGACTCAATTTTCTGAAGGGGGGAAGGATGTAACATCCTATGTAAGTAATGAATAATAGATATTTTTATCTATGTCTATTAGCGAATTAGATAGTGTTTTAGAGGCTTAAAATGAAAATAAATCTAATCTTAAGCATGGAATACACTAATATTTTTTAAAAGATTGTTTTACCGCCTTTTGATGGAAAACCATTTTTAAATATATCTTTTGACAATTTTATAAGCTATGTTTGTCAAAATAAAATTATTCTTTATGATTGGGACATCAAAATTTACTTTGTGTGAATTTTTGGTATTTTTCTGACAATGTTCATTTTTTAATGAATTGTGAAAAATACTGCATTTTACATCAAAACTGATTTTTAATCTAATTTATTTATATGATTAGATTATCTTTTGAATTAGATTTAAAGTTAAATTAGAATATATTTTTACCATTTAATCCAATGGTGGTCATTAGGATTAATTTCACTTTGGAATTGGGCATAAACTAATGCCAAATGTTTCATAGATATTGTTTAAAAAAACCCGCTATTTGTTTTGACAACGAGAATTATTTTTAAAAAAATTATTGCAATTTCTGTGTTTGGAATTTGGTAAAATGGATTACATATTTGGAATCAGAAGGTCCAAATTATGTAATCAAGACTCTTTTGTTTTTGGACATTATGAATAGTAACGACGGTAATTATCTTTAATTATCTTGATTAATGAGTAATCGGGTAGTTAAGGATAATAAAATAATATCATAATAATAAACAAATGACACCAACATGTGTCCTAATTCTACTGTTTCTCATGGCCGACCATGGGATGTCCTATGCCAAACTTGGGGACCCCATGGAATCACTTTTGTGGAAAGTGACTTGTTATCTTTTTATTTTTTTTAAAGAAAGTAAATATAACAAGAATGTATCACCTAATTAATACATTTTTAATTTTGTCTAAATAGATGATATTTTAGACTATAAATATTCATTGGAAAGCTAAAAATATTTCCTACATCATAGTATTTTTTCATAATTTTTAGACTTTAAATAAATTAAATTATTTATGGCATCATGATGATGCAGTGATTACCTCATTAATAAAGGATTTAAATAAAATGAAATGATAATGTAAAATATATGACCTAAACATTGTACAAAACCTATTGGATGGGTGTATTTCAAACCCTTATCACCTTACCCTCGAATTATATCAATGTGGCACATTTTGAATCCGAAAATCATTTTCAAATAAAGTAACATTGCTTTACTGTCCCAGAGTGCCCCTCCCCACCTCTTATAAAAGGCCCCCACCTCTACCTCCTTACCCACACTCCCAAAGCCTTTGGCTCGGCCAACCCCTGCCCTTTTTGTCTCTCCACATACCTATCTTACTTCTTTAAGCCTCACATTGGGCATAAGTCTTCCCAAGGAAGCCTTTGTGCTCAAACCAAAGGGAGTTACCAGATTTTAAGGTAATGTCTTTACTTGAGTCCTTTTGTTTTATTTTGCTTCTCCAACCCCCTAAACTCTTTTTATTCATTTATTTTGTAACAAATCCAGTATCTTAAATATACTAGGATGTTGTTATAAGAATTATTCTAGATAAACTTACACACACCTACATATAATGGTTAAAGGACATACTGTTTCCGTGGATGGTGAATTTATGCCTCCCGAAATGATGATTGTTCAACATTCTTTTAACACCTTCAAAGGTGGCCATTAAGATATCACTATATTTATATATAATATATAATATGTTTATGTTTTCCTTAATCTTCTTTATTTTTCATTTTGGGCATACCTTTATGGTTTCCATTATGGGTAAACATGATATCTTCATTTAAGGAAGTGCGGACTACGGCCCCCTCAAAGTGATTTGATTCGTTAAATACCATATGTGGGACGTATAAAGGATGGAACTATGATATTATATATGATATTATACTGGAATTATAATATTCCTTTATATCATTATGATTCCATTCTATAAAATACGAAATAGAAATGAAAGTAGCGTTCATGCATACGTACGGCTTACCGTCTCCATGAATGGTGCATTTCATTTATTACCTCTAAATGATTATGTAATATTATAAATGAATGTATATACTGGATATATATGATATATACATCATGATTATAATTCTGGATATAATGGATACATGAACAACTTGTAATTATAAAGGGTTTATTTTTTACTCAAGTACCAATGATCGTTAAAACGACCGTTATTAACTTAAATAATTACATAGTGTTCATGACATGGAAATAAGTGATATAAAAGGAATAATGAACTTGAAAAAGGTTCTTCAGAAAGTATAAATTAACTCAAGTTTATTATTAAGGACATTAAAGAACGATCGAGTCAAGTCGGACCCGAGGTATGGGACTTTGTCTCAATCTCCTTTCATTGAGGTATATTTTGTTTTATACACAACCTTCTTTTATATGGTGTATAAACCCCTTTGACTTTTACGTTTATTCAAATGGAATCTTTTTTATATGAAGTGTTTACTAAATGACAAAAGGGAATGTTTTTGTCGTACGTATGCGGCGACAACGACTTCTCCGCTGTCGTGACCATTATTTGAGTTTTGGCTTCCTCTACAAGCCATACCTTTTTTAATGAAAAATAAATACCTTGTTTTACTTTTCTTTTCTTTTGGTATTGAAAATGGTTTTCATACTTTTTTTATATCAATGTGTTGTATTGATATCTTGTGATTGAAAGGTGGAAATGTTATGTTTCCTGTATGCATGTTTTATGTGATACGATTATGTTGAGGTTCTTGGGAATTATTATGAAGACGGGTGGTTCTGTGAAAAACTAAGGGTGGGTGAGCCCGATATAGCTCTCCAATGCATTGGGTAACACGAAGGAGTGAAACGTTAAGGTTTCTCAGAAGAGATTTAGGGAATATACTGTGATGGGTATTCCAAATGTAACCAAGAGGGTTACTCCCTACGTAAGAATGTTATGAATGCCTCAAGTTACCTTTATGTATTATGATTTCTATGATTTATTCATGATTTGATGAGGTATGTTAAAATGATTATGTTTTCTGGGTAAAATATGATTTCATTCTTATGTATATGTACCCATGTTTCCTTTCCATATTTTTATATCCCTTACTGAGCCTTTTATGCTCATCCCAAGTTTTTTGAAATGTTTTTCACAGGTCAAGGGAAAGGTACATGATATGATGATAGTGTAAAGGAAGTGTCAAGAAAGAATCCATGTTTTATTTTAAATATGTTTCCATTGATGGGAAACAAGAATACTATCTTTATGTAACCACTTTGTTTATATGTGGAATGTAATGCATGTTTTATGATCTAATTCTCTAAAACTCTAATCCCGAAAAGATCCCCGATGTGTAATCTTGTAATAACTCAAGATTAAGTAAGGTTTAAGGTTGGGGCCTTATATCCTCAACTTTAATAAATACATTAATAAAATCCTTGCTGCATTTTTGTGAATATTTAATTTGTGCAATGAAGTATTTATATTTTATTTCATCTAAATTTGAATTTAGTAAGTTTGATTGAATTTATAAATTTTATAAATATTATGTTGATACACGACTTTTGAAGTTATTAAATGATGTCGCCCATATGAGACAAATGAGGGCCTGAACTTGTGTTGATTTTAAACATGTTTTTCTAATTTGGTTAAAGTGATATGATTAAATAGTTAAATGATTTGAATGGGAATAATGTGAAATAGGGTAATTAATTGTAGACTTAATTATCAAGTCATGTGTTGGAATAAAATTGTGGCTTTTATTGATGATTGGGAATATTGAATGTTTGACATGTTCAAAAATATAAATTGGAAATTGGTAATAATTAAGGGATGTATTAATTATTACATGTTAAAATGTTAAATGGTTAATTAATTTATTATTGGTTAAAGAGATAAGATTTAATTATTTAATTCTTTTTAATTAATTAATTTGCATGTATTAAAATTAAGATGGTGAATTAATTGTTTGTTACAAATGTTGGCCAAGGGTCCTTTTTGATGCATGTTATATTTCCATGCGTTACATTGTCTTGGATGGAGTTTTTTTATATTATGAGATGATGCGTGAGATGGTTTCTAAATATATGGGATTTGTACAACATGTTTTGTGATGATTATGACATGCATGTTAATTGTTAAAGTCCTGGACGAATCACTATTTGAGTGGATGGGTTCATACTTGTTAAAGAATTTGGATAATTAAATGTTGAGTTAATTATTTATTTGGGTTGCTAAGAATAATTAATTTTTAATTAATTATTTACTATTGAGATGTTGAATGTTTAATTAAGGTTTGACTTTTGACATGCGATTTTTGTTGTTAATTAGTTGTTTAATTAATTAACGGATTGGATTAATTAATTTATGAAATAATTAATGGTGGTTGTGGGGTGTTAGACATGTCCTTATACACCAATGATAAATATATATGTATTATTGATAAACGGGTTGTGAGACAACGACTGATGCTCTAAATACTCACTGGGTGCTAGACAAGAAGTTCTACACCCTGCTTGCATGATAATATTCTTTTATGGGACATGGACTGATGCTCCAAATACCAATGGGTTGTGAGACATGGAATGATGCTCTGAATACTCATGAGGGTTCTAGACATGATTTTCTACACCCATTAATTATCATTGGACTGTGGGTCCAATTGTTCGTGCATGAAATGAGTTTAATGGTTAATGAAGGCCGTTGTGACATGATGATTTGTGAATTGATTATGAGAAAGGGTTAAGACTTTTTATGAGTTTGGTGAACCACTTTTAGAGGAAAATCTCAGACTTAGTATATGAAAGGTTGAATTGAATAACTTTTGACGCGTTATCCAAGCCAAAGAACAAGCTTGGAATTGGTCTTTACTTTTTTTACATAGATGGTCTTTAGAGACATCTGTGGTGAGTGACTTATATGAGAGATGTTGGGTGTAGGAAGAATCTCAAGACCTTCATAACTTATTAATATTTTAATAATTAATAAAAGATGAATGATTATGTAATTAATATTGAGTATGTATGACAAATGTATAACGCTGGTTCAGACACCATCTGAGGGCTGAAGCAGGTACTTGGGTATATAGTAACATTGTACTGTTTACATTATTTATACATTCCTTCACATGTTATAAGTAAATTATTAAATGTCTGGATTGGTGTAGACACCATTGGTCCCAACCTACTGAGATTTATATCTCACACCCTACTCGGGCCGCCATTGCACTGGGCACCCGAGTAGATTCTATTTGGTTGTAGGACTATGCTATTTGCATTTACATGGGAGTTAGGAGCACATGACCGACCAGAGGCTCAGGATGATCGAGGAGATCTCCCTTGGGGTTTTGAATCATTATTTATTTATTTATTCATTAAAATGTAAAGCATGCTATTTTTTCACTATTTTCTACTTTTATATCATTAACATGGCAAGCATGCATCTACTGTATAATTTGGCGTTGGCCATTTATTTTGTACAAGATTTATAAAATCCGATTTTCTATCCTTATTCATTTATTATACCATTTCTTCTATTTATTTCCTTTTTGTATTTTTGAACATAAAAATGAGGGTATAGTCTCCCCGCTGACTATCCTTAGAACCTCGCTACTAGTCGGTAACCTCTAGCATACGGGGAGGCACGCTTGAGGTCATGTGGTGACCGGTCCGGCCACTGGTTTAGTGTTGAGCCGGGTCAGGACGTTACAATGTGGTATCAAAGGGTTAGTTTTCTTTCTTTTCCTTTGTCTTACAATTTTGGGATTGGTAGATAAGAAACTAGGAATGTGTAGGCACTTGGGTTAAAAGTCAGGCTTGGGACTAATCACCTCATGTACCGGAAATGTCCAAGTGGATAGGGATGGGAATTGATGTTTGTATTATTAGATCTTACAGTTGATATGATTTCACCTTGAGTGACTGGTGTATTTTCCTTTGTTTATTTATTTTATAAATTTTGAAAAAATAATTTTCATTCCCATGATATGGAACGGATTTTTCATACATGCATCATCTTAGGCACTTAGATATTCACATTTCATGCATATAACATGCCATATAGTTGCATTAGTAGGATGCCTGCTAATTTGGATTTTGTTCGTTGGGTCAAATTTCATGTTTTGATCTGCTTTATCATGACTCTCTAGATAGCATGTTTCGGTGATAGATTTAACATGCTTGAGTTAATATATTCTATAGTGCCTTATTTATTATCTTGTATTGTTGTTATGACATTATTATATTTTTTAACATGTTGTTTTGTTATTACTTATGATAACATGATATTGATGTTTTGATATATGAAAGGGTTGATCAAGGTAAAATGTTAAATGAATGTTGATTGTTATAAATGGAAGCCTAGTGCCAGTGGTAAGGTTTATGGGAGCCTTATCGATTGGTAGATGGGAACCCATGTGTTTGAACCTTATATAACCATAGTATGTTTGAAAATGGTTATAAATGTAAAACTGCTGAGTATTGATTGTAATGAGCCATTGTGGGGATGCTTTTGAAGAACTCGGATTAAATAAATGAGACCATTGGAGGTCTCCTTTTTGGTAAAAGGTATTTAGATTCCAAATTTCCTATTTATGTTTGAATAACATTGATTGTTAAATGTTTAAAGATGATGTTTGGGATAGCATGCCTATTTTTTCCAGAGGGCATTGTTTTGAAAACTAGGTGGCTTTTTGTGAAAATGTACTTGTGTGTTTTTTTAATTCATTCAAATGATGAAAGGTTGAAATGAAATAATTAAAAAGGATAAAATGAAAATGGGTCTTCTGAATATTGTGTTTTTGGTTTTGTGTGACCAAGAGAGAGGGTCAATGTTGTTGATCGTAAGGGGCTAACCTGTGTTAGGTAGTACCCATAGAATGTTCTAGGCTATTAAATTATGTTCATCCCACTGCTCAGGACGAATTCTTGGGAATCAGCTGTCTAGGCATGCCGTTAAGATTATATTAAATCTTTTATGATAAATGTTCGAAGTTGTTATCGTGGTTCAAGGAATGTCACCCGCATGTGTTAAGACATTCTGAAATAGCGCACTAGTGAGCAGTTGATCTTTTCTTGTGATGTCCTGGAAAATACGAAGGTGGGTATTGTTCCATTGTTTTCAATTAACGTGTCAGCAGGTGATGTCGAGATTTTAGAACAGAGTTATCCTATAATAGTTTGACTGATATTCTTAATGAACTTATTATGTCGGTTGTTTTAGTATTGGTTATCAATGGCTTCTTGGGGATGAGAAGTTTTTAAGGTGGGTATATTGTAACGTCCCCTGTTTTTGAACTAGGTTAAAATATGAATGTTTTCGAAAAAAAATTCAATTCATCAACTGTTCATTTTTTTAAATCGAGCTCTAGAATATAATTTCGAGTATTAGAACACCTAATGGTGTTCTTTCTGGACTTGCGTAATTACCTGATAAATTTTAGTTGGTGTCCCAATGAGTCCCGGGTGCACCAGACCCGAAAATATCAATGTTAATGGATCTTCATGGGCAGCGCATGATTGGAGTCCAACCTGAGCAGTTTATCTTATTTAATAAATTATTATTATTTTAATTAAATATGATTATATGATAGATTTGGATTAATTAAAACAAAGTTTTAATAATAATAATAATGAATTTATTATTACTATTATTGAGGTTTTTAAATTTATTGAATGTTAAAGAATTAATTAATGTAATGTTGAATGTATTGATGCGGCTTTTGGGTTTATCAGAGAACTGTTTTATTTAAATAAAGAGTTTCTGAATTATTAAAGGACCATTTATTATTAAATGATGGAATGTTCAAATAATAATAATGTCATTGTTATTATTATGGAATCATAAATTATTTTGATACATTGGGATTTTAATTTCATGTTAAAGAAGTGTATCATTTATGAGAATTAAATGTGGCTTTTGACCTTCTGAAAGAAAGATTTAATTAAATGGGGGTTATGGGTTGGAGTTTTTATCATATTAATGATATTGTAATAAATTTGGGGTTTGGGTTTTTTTAATAAATGAAATTTTGACTATTAATAATAATGACGTTATTATTATTTTTGTGGTTATTTTGTTAAATAAATGTTAAAAGAATTTAATGATCAATAGGTAGTTTTATAATTATTTACGAAACATTTATTACGAGAATAATAAATGAAGGTTAAAAATGAATTAGATAATTAATGTGGATTTAAATGGGGAGGTTAGAAAAATCAAAATGAGCGTTTTATTGTTTCTTTTAATACAATTTAATTATGGGGTTTATCAAATTTCTCTTTTTATTTAATAGGGTGTAAAACTTATGTGAATTTAATGACGTTGTTGGGTTTCTCAAAGAAACACTTAATAAAATAAGCTGTTTCGAATTTAATGATGGAGTGTTGTTATTTAATAGAGGTGTTGGTTTATATCAACGGTTTGAGTAATAATAATGATATTTTTATTATTTTTGTTTTATGAGTGTCATAATTATTGATAATTATGGATATTATTATTATAAATAATAATTGTAATGAATTGGGGAGTTTTCACTTTTTGGATAAGTGTTTAATGTGTATAATAATAATAATAATAATAATATGAGTATTATTATTATCTTTTATTATTATTATTATCACATTAATGATAGTATTATTATGGTGTTTTAAGAGTTTAATAATAATTATTATTAATGGAAATTAATTTTGGTGTTTGAAAAAGAAAATAAAGGGAATCAAATTCCACTCTTCTTCCTCCCTACGCACAAGGTGCTGCAGCACGCAGTAGCGCACCCCATGACGTGGCCCCTTCCTCCCTCCTTAGAGCTCCCTCTTCGGCGTGAGCTCCTTCCCTCGGTGCGACCAAGAGGAACACAAACCCCCGGGCGACCCTCCCTGGAGTAGCATGACACCCGGGTGGAGCTCCTGCTGCGCGCAACGTCCATGGCGCCACCCCCCTCTGGGCAATACCTAGAGGCGCACCACCCCCTCTCCCAGACTCCACTTTGTGTGCGACGATTCCCCTCGGTCTCTTCATGAATCTTTTCCACCTTGTCAGGTTGAGTCCTTCTGGGTATAACTCATGATTCACATTGATTATTTGACTTCTATCTCTCGCATTGTTTTCTCAGCTAAAACGTGAAGGTTTGGGTTTAATCTGATTCTTGTATTCCTCTATTTTTTTAGGATATGTGAATGTTGACTCAGGAAAAATTGGTCCATAATCCGGTATCCGCCGCCAAGGGTGAGGCGGATGGTTTCGAATTGTCTTGCCGTTGTTGGTTTGGGTTGGTTTCTAAACCCGTTGTTTGGTTTTTCACAAGGTATTTTAAGGCCTATTAATTGTATTATGAGTTCCCAGTACCAAGTTAGAGATGCGTTTCTCCTTAAAACTTTGATTCTGGTTACCGGTTTAATATATTTAATTTTTTTTGATCTATGTAGGCAACACACACACACACACACACACATATATATATATATATATAAAGGTGTGCATGCGTGCGATTACTGACTAGTGGTGGACTGGTTTCCGCTAATTACATTAAATCATTTTGGATTTTAAAATGGTGCAACCCCCATGTAGGGCCCCTTCCCATGTTCTCAACTTTAATAAATACATTAATAAAATCCATGTAGCATTTTTTTGGATATTTAATTTGTTCAATAAAGTATTTCTATTGTATTTCATCTAAATGTGAATTTAGTATGTTTGATTAAATTTCTATATGTGATATATATTATGTTGATACATGACTTTTAATGTAATTAAATGATGCCACCCACATGAGATAAATGAGGGCTTGAACTGTTGTTGATTTTAAGCATGTCTTTCTAATTTGTTTAAAGTGATATGATTAAACAATTGAATGATTTGAATGGTTAGAATGTGAAATAGGGTAATTAATTGTAGAATTAATTATCAAGTCATGAGTTGGAATAAAATTGTGGATTTTATTGATGATTGGAAATATTAAATGTTTGATATGTTCAAAAATATAAATTGGAAATTGGTAATAATTAATGGATGGATTAATTATTGCATGTTAAAATATTAAATGGTTAATTCATTTATGATTGGTTAAAGAGATAAGATTTAATTAATTATTTTTTTTTGAATTAATTAATTTTCCTGCATTAAAATTATGATTGTGAATTGATTGTGTGTTACGACTATTATCCAAGGGTCCTTTTGATGTATGTTAGATTTCCCTGAATTAAGTTGTCTTGGATTGAGTAGTTTTATATTATGAGATGATGCGTGAGATGGTTGCTAAATATATGGGATTTGTACAACATGTTTTGTTATCATTATGACGTGCATGTAAATTGTTAATGTCTTGGACGAATCGCTGTTTTAGTGGACGGGTTCATACTTGTTAAAGAATTTGGATAATTAAATGTTGAGTTAATTATTTATTTGGATTTATAAGAGTAATTCATTTTTAATTATTTATTTACTACTGAGATGTGGAATGGTTAATTAATGGTTGACTTTTTACGGGCGATTTGTGTTGTCAATTAGTTGATTAATTAATTAATTAATTGGATTAATTAATTTATGAAATAATTAATGGATGGTTGTTGGGTGTTAGACATGGTTTTCTACACTAATGATAAATATATATGTATTATTGATAAATGGGTTGTGAGACAGGGATTGATTCTCCAAATACTCATGGGGGTGCTAGACATGAAGTTCTACACCCATCTTGCAAGCTAATATTTTTTAAGGGACAAGGACTGATGAACCAAATACCCATGGGTTGTGAGACATGGAATGATGCTCCGAATACTCACGACGATGCTAGACATGATGTTCTACACCCATTAATTATCATTGGACTGTGGGTCCAATTTTTCGTGCATGAAATTATTTTAATGGTTAATGAAGGAGGTTGTGACATGATTATTTGTTAATTTATTATGAGAAAGGGTATAGACTATTTATTAATTGGATGAACCACTTTTAGTGGACAGGCTCAGACTTAGTATATAAAAGGTTGAATTGAATAACTTATGACGCGTTATCCAAGCCAAAGCACAATCTTGGAATTGGTCTTTACTTTGATTACTTAGATGGTCTTTAGAGACATCTGTGGTGAGTGACTTATATGGGAGATGTTGGGCGTAAGCCGAATCTCAAGACCTTCATAATTTATTAAGATTGGAATAATTAATAAATGATGAATGATTATGTAATGAATATTGAGTATGTATGAAAATGTATAATATAGGTTCAGAAACCAGCTGAGGGATGAAGCAAGTACATGGGTATATAGTTACATTGTACCGTTTACTTAATTTATTCATGCCTTCACATGTTATAAGTAATTTATTAAATTTCTAGTTTGGGTAGACACCGGTGATCCTGGACTACTGAGAATTATATCTCACACCCTACTCAGGCACCCATTGCACTGGGTACCTGAGTAGATTCTATTTTGTTGCAGGACTATGTTGTTTGCATTTACTTGGGAGTTAGGAGCACAGGACCGAGCGGAGGCTTGGGATGCTCGATGAATTCTCCCTTGGGGAATTGAGTCATTATTTATTTATTTATTCATTGAAATTTAAAGCATGTGGTTTTGTTCACTATTTTATACTTTCGTATCATTATCATGTAATGCATGAATCTGTTGTATAATTTAGCATTGGATATTTATTTTTTACATGATTTATAAAATCTGCATTCTGCTTCTTATTAATTTATTATACCATTTCCATTATTTATTTCCTTTGTCTATTTTTGAACACTAAAATGAAGGTATATTCTCCCCACTGACTATCCTTAGAACCTCGCTACTAGTCGATAGCCTCTGGCGTACGGGGAGGTACGCTTGAGGTCATGTGGCGACCGGTCCATCCATCGGTTTAGTGGTGAGCCAGGTCGGGATGTTAAAAAGTGGTATCAGAGGTTTGGTTTATTTCTTTTCCTTTGTCTTACTGTTTTGGGGTTGGGAGATAGGAGACTAGGAATGTGTCAGCACTTAGTTTAATAGTTGTGCTTGGGACTGATCACCTCATGTATGGGAAATGACCAAGTGGTCAGGGATTGGAATTGATGTTTTCACTATTAGAGGTTACCATTGATATAATTTCATCTTGAGTGACTGGTGTATTTTCCTTTGTTTATTGATTTTAAGAATTTTTAAAAAATAATTGTCTTGGCCATGATATGGCAAGGATGTTTCATACAGACATCATCTTAGGCACTTAGAGATTCACATGTCATGCATATAACATCCATGTAGTTTCATTAGTAGGATTCATGCTATTTTTGATATTGTTCTTTGGGTGAAATGCCATGTTTTTATATTCTTTAGCATGCCTCTCTAGATAACATGTTACGGTGATAGATTTTACATGCTTGAGGGAATATATTCTATAGTGCCTTAGTTATTAGCTTGTTTTGTTTTTGTGACATTCTTCTATGTTATATCATGTTGTTGTGTTACTACTTATGCAAACATGCTATTGATGTTTTGATATATGAAATGGTTAATAATGATAAAATTTTAAATGAATGTTGATTGTTATAAATGGGAGCCAAATGTCAGTGTTAAGGTGTATGGGATCCTTACTAATTAGTAGATGGCCACCCATGTGTTTGAACCTTATATAACCATAGTATGTTTAAAAATGGTTATAGATGTAAAACTGGTGAGTTTTGATTGTAATGAACCATTGTGGGGTTGCTTTTGAAGAACCCATATTAAATAAATGGGACCATTAGAGTTCTCCTTTTTTGTAAAAGGAATTCATATGCCAAATTTCCTTTTTATATTTCAATAACACGGATTGTTAAATATTTAAAGAGGATGTTTGTGATAGCATGTCTATTTTTCAGTAGGGCATTGTTTTGAAAACCAAGTGGCTTGTTGTGAAAAAGTACTTGTGGGTTGTTTTTGAAATTCATTCAAATGATGAATGGTTGAAATGAATTAATTAAAATGGATAAAAGGAAAAAGGGTCTTTTAAATACTGTGTTTTTTCTGTGTGACCAAGAGAGAGGGTCGGTGTTATTGATCGTAAGGGGATAACCCATGGTAGGTAGTACCCATAGAATGTTCTAGGCTATTAAAGTAAGTTCATCCCACTGCTCTGGGGGACTTCTTGGGACTCGGCTGTCTTGGAACGCTGATAAGTTTATATTAAATCTTTTATGATCAATGTTTGAAGTGGTGATCGTAGTTCCAGGAATGTCACCCGCATGTGTTCAGGCATTCTGAAATAGAACATTGGTGAGTAGCTGATATTTTCTTGCGATGTTATGTAAAATACTAAGTTGGGTATTATTGAATTGTTTTCAATTAACGTGTCTGTAGGTGATGTCGATCTTTTAGAATAGAGTTGTCCGGTAATAGTTTGACTGATCTTCTTAATTAATATATTAGGTCGGTTGTTTTAGAAGTGGTTCCCAATGGCTTTGTAGGGATGAGAAGTTTTTAAGGTGGGTATATTCTAAAGTCCCGTGTTTTTGAACCATGTTAAAATAAGAATGTTTATGCAATTTGTTTTCGATTTATCAATGGTTTTTTTAAACCATGCTCTGGAATTTTATTCTGAGTGTTGGGACACCTAATGGTGTTGTTTTTGTACTTGCGTAATTACCCGATAAATTTTAGATGGTGTCCTCATGAGTCTCAGGTGCACCAGACCTGGAAAAATCCAATTTAATGGATCTGCATGGGCAGCGTATGGTTGCTGTCCAACCTGTGCAATTTATCTTACTTAATAAAGTATTATTTTTATAATTAAATATTATTATATGATAGATTTAGATTAATTAAAAAAAATTAATAATAATAATAATGAATTTATTATTACTATTATTGTGGTTGTTGAATTTATTGAATGTTAAAGAATAAATTAAATGGAAGTTGAAGGTATTGACGTGGCTTTTGGGTTTATCAGAGAACCATTTTATTTAAATAAAGAGTTTCAGAATTATTAAAGGACCATTTATTATTAAATAAATAAATGTGCTAATAATAATAATTTCATTGTTATTATTATGGAGTCATAGATTATTTTGATACATTGAGATTTAAATTTCATGTTAAAGAAGTGTATCATTTAGGAGAATTAAATGTTACTTTTGATCTTTTCAAAGAAACATTTAATTAAATGCGGGTTTATGGGTTGGATTTTTTATCATATAAATGATATTATAATAAATTGGGGGTTTGGGTTTTTTTAAAATAAATGAATGTTTGACAATTAATAAAAATGATGTTTTTATTATTTTTGTGTTCGTTTTGTTAAATAAATGTTAAAATAATTTAATGATCAATAGGTAGTTTTATAATTAATTGTGAAACATTTATTACGAGAATAAAAAATGAATGTTAAAAACGAATTAGATAATTAATGTGGATTTACATGGGTAGGTTGGACATAATCAAAATGAGGGTTTTATTGTTTCTTTTAACACAATTTAATTATGGGGTTTATCAAAGTTCTATTTTTATTTAATCGGGAGTAATAATTATGTGAATTTAATGACGCTATTCGGTATCTCAAAGAAATGCTTAATAAAATAAGTACTTTCGAATTTAATGAAGGAGTGATGTTATTTAATAGAGGTGTTGGGTTATATCAAAGGTCTAAGTAATATTAATGATATTTTTATTATTTTGGTTTTATGAGTGTCGTAATTATTGATAATTATGGATATTATTATTATAGATAATAATAGTAATGAATTGAAGAGTTTTTCACATTTTAGATATGTGTTTAATGTGTATAATAATAATAACAAAATGAGTATTATTATTATCTTTTATTATTATTATTATCACATTAATGGTAGTATTATTATGGTGTTTTAAGAGTGTAATAATAACTATTATTAATGGAAATTATTTTAGGGGTTTGAAAAAGAAAATAAAGGGAATCAAATTACCCTCTTCTTCCTCCCTATGCACAGGGTGTTGCACGCACGCAGCAGTGCACCCCATGACGCGACCCCTTCCTCCCTCCTTCGAGCTCCCTCCTCGGCATGAGCTCCTTCCCTCGGTGCGACCCAGAGCCACGCGAACCCCCGGGAGACCCTCCCTGGAGCAGTGTGACACCCGGGTGGAGCTGTCACAGCGCGTGACCTCTGTGGCACAACCCCCCTCCGGGCAATACCTTGAGGTTCACCACCCCCTCTCCCAGACTCCACTTTTCACGTGACGATTCCCCTCGGTCCCTTCACGAATATTTATCGCCTTGTCAAGGTGAGTTCATCTGCATATAACTCATGATTTGAATCGATGATTTGACTTTTATCTCTCACCTTGTTTTATCGGCTAAAACGTGAAGGTTCAGGTTTAATCTTATTCTTGAATTCCTCCATTTTTTTAGGATATGTGAATGTTGACTCGGGACCCATTGGTGCATAATCCGGCATCCTCCACCAAGGGAGAGGCGAATGGTTTCGAATTTTATTTCCTCCTTTGGTTCGGGTAAGTTTCTAAAATAGTTTTTTGGTTTTGCACAGGGTATATTAAGACCTATTAATTTTTTATGAGTTTCTGGTACCAAGTTAGGGATGTGTTGTTCATTACATCTTTGATTCTAGTTACCGGTTTAATATATTGAATTTTCATTGATCAATGTAGGCAACACACACAGATATATATATATATATATAAAGGTGTGCATGGGTGCGATTACAGACCAGTTGTGGACAGGTTTCCACCAAGTACATTAAAGCGTTTTGGATTTTAAAATGGTTCCACCCTGAGGTAGGGTCCATTCCCTTGTGTTCAACTTTAATAAATACATTAATAAAATAATTGCTGAGTTTTTGTGGATATTTAATTTGTACAATGAAGTATTTATATTTTATTTCATCTAAATATGAATTTAGTAAGTTTTATTAAATTTCTAAATGTGATATATATTGTGTTGATACATGACTTTTGAAGTTATTAAATGATGCCACCCACATGAGATAAATGAGGGATTGAACTTGTGTTGATTTTAAGCATGTTTTTATAATTTGGTAAAAGTGATATGATTAAACAGTTAAACGATTTGAATGGGCAGAATGTGAAATAGGGTAATTAATTGTAGAGTTATTTATCAAGTCATGAGTTGGAATAAACTTGTGGATTTTATTGATGATTGGGAATATTGAATGTTTGAAATGTTCAAAAATATAAATTGGAAATTGGTAATAATTAATGGACGGATTAATTATTAAATGTTAAATGGTTAATTAAATGATTATTGGTTAAAGAGATGAGATTTAATTAATTATTTTTTTTTGAATTAATTAATTTTCATGCATTAAAACTAAGATTGTGAATTGATTGTTTGTTACGACTATTGGCAAAGGGTCATTTTTTATGCATGTTATATTTCCATGCATTAAGTTGTCTTGGATGGAGTTGTTTTATATTATTATATTATGAGTGAGATGGTTGCTAAATATATGGGATTTATACAGCATATTTTGTGATTCTTATGACATGCATGTAAATTTTTAATGTCCGGGATGAATCACTGTTTGAGTGGATGAGTTCAGACTTGTTAAAGAATTTGGATAATTAAAGGTTGAGCTAATTATTTATTTGGATTTCTAATAATAATTAATTGTTAGTTAATAATTTACTATTGAGATGTTGAATGGTTAATTAAGGGTTGACTTTTGATGGGAGATTTGTGTTGTCAATTAGTTTTTTAATTAATTAACGGATTGGATTAATTAATTTATGAAATAATTAATGGATGGTTGTGTGGTGTTAGAAATGGTGTTCTAGACCAATGATAAATATATATGTATTATTGATAAATGGGTTGTGAGATAGGGACTGATGCTCCAAATACTCACGGGGTGCTAGACATGAAGTTATATACCCACCTTGCAAGAAAATATTCTTTTATGGGACATGGACGGATGCTCCAAATACCCACGGGTTGTGAGACATGGACTGATGCTATGAATACTCACGAGGGTTCTAGAGATGATGTTCTACACCCATTAATTAACATTGGACTTTTGGTCCAATTGTTCGTGCATTAAATGAGTTTAATTTCTAATGAAGGCTATTGTGAAATGATGATTTGTTAATTGATTATGAGAAAGGGTTCAGACTTTTTATGAATTGGGTGAACCAATTTTAGTGTACGGGCTCAGACTTAGTATATTAAAGGTTGAATTGAATAACTTATGACGTGTTATCCAAGCCAAAGCACAATCTATGAATTGGTCTTTACTTTGATTACTTAGATAGACTTTGGAGACATCTGTGGTGAGTAACTAATGCGGGAGATGTTGGGAATAGGCCGAATCTCAAGACCTTTATAATTTATTAATTTTTTAATAATTAATAAATGATGAATGATTATATAATGAATATTGAGTATGTATGACAAATGTATAATGCATGTTCAGACACCAGGTGAGGGCTAAAGCACGTACTTGGGTATATAGTTACATTGTACCATTTACTTAATGTATGCATGCCTTCACATGTTATAAGTAATTTATTAAATTTCTGGTTTGGGTTAGACATCGGTGGTCCTGGCCTACTGAGATTTATATCTCACACCCTACTCAGGCCGCCATTGCACTGGGTACCTGAGAAGATTCTATTTGGTTGCAGGACTATGATGTTTGTATTTACTTGGGAGTTAGGAGCACAGGACCAAGTGAAGGCTCAGGATGCTCGAGGAGATCACCCTTAGAGATTTCAGTCCTTATTTATTTATTTATACATTGAAATGTAATGCGTGCTATTTTGTTCATTGTTTTCTACTTTTGTATCATTATCATATCATGCATGCATCTGTTGTATAATTTGGCATTGCCCTTTTATTTTGTACAAGATTTATAAAATCTCCTTTCCGCTGCTTATTCATTTATTATACTATTTCCGCTATTTATTTCCTTTGTCTATTTTTGAACACTAAAACGAGGGTATATTCTCCCCACTGACGATCCTTAGAACCTTGCTGCTAGTCGGTAGCCTCTGGCATACGAGGAGGCATGCTTAAGGTCATGTGGCAACCGGGCCGGCCACTGGTTTAGTGGTGAGCCAGGTCGGGACATTACAACTGCCAATCATTATGCTATGATTCATATATATGATCTTAGATATGAAGGTTATGATATTGTATTTTCATGATAATGTTATAATACCTTTATAATCATGATTATTATTATATATTTCCCTTGTTTACCCTTATTGAGTATTGAGATCACCCCTTATTATGTTTCCTTCCCAAGGTTATGAAGATATTTATTATTTTTGAGGTGTCTATGAAGGGACCCAGTCAAGATAAACCTAGTGGGAGATAATGGAACTCATTTACATAATAGTGTTTATAGTTCCATGATTCCGAATGGACTAGACTAGTATGGTCTTTGGGATTCTGTTTGTATAATGTTACAAGTATTTCAAAAATGTTATGTAATGTTTATGAATGATAAGACAGGGTCACTATAGTTGGAATCAGAGAAAAGGTTTAGTTATCTAATGGAAACTAGGTTGATAAAAATTTATTGAGATCACATGGTTTTTTAATAAGGATATTTTTATGGCTGTTTCTAAGAATATGTATAAGGATGATTCAATGCTTAGGAAAATGTCCAAGAATATTGGTAAAGTATAGAGTGAGTGGTTTTCCAGAGGTACATCCATATCTAAATACTATAATTGAATATGGATTTAGCACATATTCACCTAGGGTAACAACTCAAACATTATTCCCCTGGCATGAATCAAGATAATATGGTAAGTGGAAATGGTCCTTGTTTCACATCTGGTTTGACACACCTGGGGGATATGATTTCAGAATTCACACACTCTTCATGAACCATTATGAAGGATTTAAATGTATTTTTATTATGAATAAACTATGATAAACCTGAGGTTTCATAGATTAGAAAAGTGGGATCCAAGATTTTGTAAACCTATAGGTAACTTTTCATGACTATATGGTATCCCAATATGATAGATTTTTCTCACACTATTCATTACGGTTTCAGTCAATAGAGTGAATTAGAATGAACATGGTTAACATTTAATGTTTTTGATGTGGAATTTATATGAATAATACGAATTTATTTCCCATGTAGAAATCTCATAAATTGAATTAAAATGGTGATACAAGTATTGTTTATTCTTCTAAAGATAAAGATACTTCTAACAACATGTGAAAGGTATGTGTTGTTCTTCCAATATTGTTCACATTAAATAAAATAATCATGATTAGATTGATGTTTAGGAACCTTAAGTCATGATTCGAATTTTATATTCTAAGAAATATATATTGAGTAACAATTTAATTATGCATGATTAATAATTTTGTAACATCCCAACCCAGATCATCTGGTCCAATCAGGAATGCTACATGACCTCATGTGCACCTCCCTGTATACAAGACGCTGAAAAATAGTAGAGAGGGACTCAAAGTGTATAATGTTAGATGAATGGAGTATTTATGTTTAGGAATTCAGATATTTTTTTTATATGAATCATGTAACATATAATTATCTTCAAAATAAGTATTCATTATGGATTGAAAAGGAAATTTTGAATTTGGATTAATACATAGAAAACTGATTTAATAGAAAGGTTATGTTTTTATTAAGGGGGAGGTATCCCTTAATCAAAACATGGCATTGAGATAATGATGTCTGGATAAAGATATGATAGATATTTATAAGTAAATTTCATGGTACAGATTACCCTAGAATTGATCACTGAAAATGTGTTCTATGTCATCGAAGATGATGTTTCAAACTTCTTGGACTTAAATAATATATCCAGTAATCATTGGAATAAGGAATTTTTCATGTTTTCTAAAAGGATTTATATAGATTATGGTTTTTACCATGATACAAGAGAATATATGATATGGTTATTAACATTTATTTAATGTGAAAACATGTGTTACTTTTTGATATATGAGGGATCAATGTTAATCCTCTTTTATGACATTCTTTCTAATGATTTTGATTTTATCCTTTCGTAAGTGTTATAAGGAGTACAATTAATGGGATGTTCATGTAAACCTTTGGATGATTTTTTTGAGAATAATGTTTTACCTTACCACATAATGATTTTTAAAATATTGTATAACCTATTATAAAAATGTGGTGTTGATGATAACTGATGACATATGGTATGTAATATCATGGATCTCGTGATCTATTAGTGCTTCAGGAATAAAACAATCACCTTCCTTTTTGGATAAAGATGTTATGTGGATCAGGGAACAAAAAAGGGTGAGGTTTTCCATAAATCATGAATATACATCATTTTATGAAAATTCATTATCTTTAGGACAATGGATCTTGTTACCAAAAAAATTTCCTAGAACCTCTATTTTGGATGAATCTGATGATCCTTTATTTAATCACAGAATTATGGCTTTCTGGTTGTTAACATTCTTTTAAATTTATTCTCTTTCACTCTCCATCAGTACATGATGGTCATATTTCTCTTCCATTCCCATATTTTTACATGCCACTTATGTGATCCCATATGCAAACCCAAATATATGTCTATTTTTGTAAACGTTATATTTCTAAGATTCCATTTCAATGGGATGTTTTAATATTAATTTTTATGACGTGGGTTTCTATGAATTGAAATTTCACATATTAATCCTTTAATAACTAAGCTGAATTCTAAGGGTAAAATTAATTTTTATGGTGGTAGAATTTAACACCCGGAGATTTTATGAATTATATTTTTATAAATTAATTTAACCTTTTAAAGTTTTCATTTTAAAAAACACTAAAAATAGTATATTTTTTTATTAAATCATGTTGTTTGGATTATGTAATATGGAACACCATGTTATTCATGAACTACATGAAAAATAAATTTTAGCTTCCTCTACATAGAACATCTTTGTTAGCCTGTGTTACACTTAACAACCGCTATAATTGATGGCTTGCATAACATGAAAGACCAAGTTTTATTGAATAATAGTATATTATAAAATTGTTATTATTTAATATTATAATATATAACCTAGATGTTAAATTAGAGGTTATCAATAGTATTAAATAATTTATTAAAATATATAGTGTACAAAAATATAAGATGAATTCATAGTTTACTTGGTATATCGAACTGAATATGAAAACATATTGAAGATAAAGGTAAATATAAATATATTTATGATCACGAAACTATTTTACCCTAATAAATGAAATTAATCATTATTAGTAAGTGAGAATAATGTAGAATATATGTTATATATTCAATAAAATATTTTTGATATTCATATAATATATTTTATATACACATGATAAGAACAAGACCAATTTTATTCTTAAAAATCCTATATTTTTATAAAGTTATTTTTATCGCATTTTAATGGAGAACCCGTTTTTAATAAAATTTTGGAACTTTTATAGATTTAATATTTCAAAATAAACATCCTATTTGGAATAGAAACAAAAAAATTATATTATGATAAATTTTTAGTATTTCTCTGTAAGGTTTCATTTTTTAATGAATAGTTAAAAATAATTAATTTTAATTCCAAACTAAATTTTCATCTAATTTATTTATAAGGTTAAAATATATTTTTTTTTTCTTTAATTAAATTATATTTTTACTTGTTATTTAAATTTAGGTCGTTGAAACTAATTTTACATTTAAATTGGATATAAAAACATAGAAAATTGCTGATCATTTTTATATTAAAAAATCTCCAATATCATTCAGTCAACGAGATTACATTTAAATTAATTTATACCACATTGGATATTGGAATTTGGAAAACTGGATTCCATATTAGGATTAAAAAAAATTTATAATTTATAATATTTTTGAAATTGTTTGTTAACAAAACATGTAGTGGAAGTGATTAAAATTAATTACAATGTTGAAGAGAAATATTAAGTTAATAAAGTACTAAAACATAAATTTAAAACCCAAAACAACCTAGACACATTCCAACACCCATTTTATAGACATTGTGCTTCAATTTAACTTCCATTATTTATTTTTTTGGTTTGGTGTGAAATTTCATAGGTTAAAACATGGGTACAACTAACTTGTTTCCAAAAATGCATTTTGTGTCCTCTCCCTTCCCTATAAAAAGTCACCACCTCCCCATATTCTACGCACATCTCATACCACATAGAATCAGACATGATCTACCCAATCAAATTCCAAAAAACCCTACCTTCCTATATTATTCCTCACTTTGGGTAGAATGTATTCAAAGTATGCTTTTTGGCACAAAACAATGTGAGTTATTCAAATAAAAGGTAACGCCTTCTCTCAAGCTCCTTTCATTTATTTACTTTCTCCACCCCCTAAACTCACTTTATTCAATTCATGTGTAACAAAACCAATATATTTAATATTATAGGATTTTTTTGATAATTTTTTGACATAAACATAAACACACCTCAATCTAATGTGTAACAAAACTACTGTTTATGTGTTTGGTGAAGTGCTGCCAAATGAAATGATGATTGTTCATTTTTTTCATTTCCCGCCTCCCATAGTGGAAATTATGATGAAAACTATGCTTATAAATGTTATATATTATATTATTTATGTATTTAAGGTTAGAAAATCATGTTACCATAAATAAATTTATAATTTCAACTTGGGGTAAATACAATGATTTTCTTTGAGGAAGTGTGGACTACCGCCCTCTCAAAGCGACGTGATTCATTCACACACTAAATGGAATGTATTATGGATGTGTTTGGTGAAATTATATGATATATATTAAATAATAATTATTATGTAATTATAATATATATATATATATATATATTTAATTTTCCTTATGTGTTTTAAAACGACAATAACAACGGAAATAGTGTTCATGTGTACGTACAGTTTACCATCTCCTTGAACATTGTATTCCATTTCAGAATTATATATTATATAAATTATTATAATAAAAATATACCTAATATAATTTTTATTTATATATTTTTTTTATATTTAATAAATCATGATATATGTATAAAAACCATAGATTTGATATATTAAGGCACATGCGAAGAAAAAAGTGAATATTACCCAAAGTTAAAACATAACATAAAATTGTTTACAAGAAGGTAATAAAATCCATAATAAAATCATATATGTTATTATATATAATAATATAGTTCTTTAAAAGTGTTATAATAAATTTATCAATACTGTAAAATCATTTTGAACGAGTACCACAAAATCAAAGATACAAGGTAGGTGAATTTCTTCTCACAATTTATTTTTCTGAGATACATGCCTTATTCACCACCCATTACTTTTATGTTGTGTGCATACTTCCTATGTTTATGAAATATTTATTCCTATATTGGTACCATTTTTTTACTCATCGATACATAAGATAGTTATGAATGTATTTTTATGAAATCCATACATAACCCTCTCTTCAGCCAAAAATCTATATTTTCTAAAAAGGGTTTCCAAGAATATTGTACAAATATCCTATAATATTTAAAAGAAATTTTTTTTCATTTTTTCCCTTTTACCATTCTATTAAAATTAATTTTATTTTCAATTTATGAAAATTTAATTTTTCTATCATTTTTACCATACCAATGGAATTATCTTTTTACCTCTTACGACATGTACGGATTTTCCCCTCATCCTTTCTTTAATGCTTCTTTTTCTTTTTTAAAAGGATATCTTTTAATAAACTTATTTGATAAAGTAATTATAATGTGATTTTTTTTCAAAAATGTTCTCAATATTATTTATATGTTTTCAAAGGATTTATTTTTGAAAAAAAAATTCAAGATTCTTTTATACGTTTTCCAAGAAAAGGTTTTTTCGAAATGTTTTCAAGAAATATTTATAAGTTTTCCATTTGTTTTCAATGAAATGGTTTTCAAAATTTTTTGAAGATTCATTCATATGGTTCCATGAAAATGGGTTTCAATAAATTTTCAAGATTTTTTTATTTGATTTCAATGTGTTTTAAAGGAAAAAAGGTTTTCAAAATGTTTCGAAGTTTATTTTATGAGTTTTAAAGGATAAAATTTTTTAGAATGATTTCATGTCTACTTTTTATGTTTATAAGGTATTTCATTTGAAAATTACTTTCATACAATTTTTTGTATCAAAAAATATTTTTTCAATAAATAATAGATATTTTATTCCAGAAACATTTTTGAAATATATTTCAAAATTTCATTCCATCTAAGATGACACCTATTGATGTTACTTATTCCCTTATATGGGATGGTCTAAAGGTTTTATTCATATTCTCTCTATGAATGGGTTATGTTTAATGTCATTGTATTTATGAAACCCATTTCTCTTTTAGGGGTTATATGTTTATGAAGTCATTTTATCATGCATGAGTTATGATTTTTATGAAATTATTAAGAAAAATATATCTTATTCTATAAGTTGTTATATAATTACATGTTTATGTCACCCATTTACTTTCATGGGTTATGATATGATTATTTATGATTTTTTGGAACATGTGTGTATGCTATTATTAAGATGTGGTTGGGGCCTATTTTTCCCTCAAATTCATTGGGTAAATATTTATATCCCATGAGATAGACATGGCTTGAACATAAAATGAACATGGTTAATTATTACAGGGAAAGAATAATAAATACACTCGATTCACTATTATAGGAATGGAATGAGAAATGATCGTGGTTCAATATTACAAGGATACAATATGAAGTGAACTTCGTTCAGTAATAATGTGCTGGAACGATAACTGAACATGGTTTAGTAATACAGGTCTGGAATAAGAAGAGTGCTCAGTTATGTAATATAGGGATGGAATAGGGTGTGAACCTGATTCGGTAATGGAAAATGTCCACTAAGATGGCCTTTGCAGCAATTACTTTACTTTTGCACAAATAATTATATATTCTTATGTTCCTACCACTATTCCATGTTTTAATATTATATTACAATTTCATGGTTTAGGTTAATTGCTTCCTTATAATTCATGTATTATGAAACACCTTTCCTAATTACATGATTCATGTATATGATTTATTATATGAATAGTATGATCTTATATTTTATGATCTTGTTCTAATAATCTTATTCTCATGATTATGCTTATATATGTCCCTTTATTACACTTATTGATCATTTTAGATTACCCCTTTCTATCTATCCTTCCATAGGATATAAAGATATGTATTATTGCTTACATTTATAAGAAGGGTTATTATCGAGAAGAACCTAGTGGGAGAATATGTGGCTCCATTATGTTCCAGTTTTTATATTTCCATGTCTCCAAAGGAACTATACTAGTATGGTCTTTGAATATTAGTTTGTATAATGTTGTAAGTATTCTATAAAAGTTATGTAATTTGTATGAATGAAAAATGAGATTTTCAATAATTATTTATCTAAATAGATATCCATAAATATAATTTTTATCATGTATGAAATGAAATCCATTTTGTAACATACAAAATATCATTTACAATTAAATATGGATATGTACTTATATTCAGAATTCAGTTTTTATACTGATTATTTAAATATAACTAATAGACTCCCTATTAATATTTTTATACATGAGCATAATATTTCTATTAGTGCCTTTACTTTCAATAGAGTATGAATAATATTATATTAGTAAAATGAATATTTAACAAGATTGATGTTAATTTTTATCCAATAACAATCTAATGGTGAATCCCTATTTATAATGTCTCTGAAATATTACAAAATGTTCTTGCATTAATCAATATATATTTTAATATATAGTATATATATATTCATTTAAAAAATCATAAAATAAATTAATCATTGGTCATCCTACCCATTTCATTATTTTAAACATTCAAAATTAGCGTAGTAAATATTATTGAAAATACTTACATTAAAAATAATCATTATGCTAAAAATATATCATATTATTCCTAGTAAATTGTACTATATGATAAAATACATTATCATATATATGGAAAATACCTTTGATTTAAGATTTTCAATATTATTTGACATATAATGATGTACTCCATATCATTTTCAAATCTTTAATATAAATACATCATATATATAATTTTATTTTAGAATATGTATATAAATATCCATCTTCTACAAAATCCTCCTAATAACTATCCATATCATAATATATTGATTATTTTGACCTCACATGTTTTGATAATATCAATTATGTTTTAATATGTTTTGATAATCCTATCTATATGTTAAATTATGTTGAAAAAAATATCAAAATAATCATTGGAATATGTTAATCAATGTTTATCTATGTTTATACATGTTTTGATATAATACTAACTCAATCTGAATATGATTTTCATAGAATAGATAAGTATTATGTCCCTGAGTCACTGATATAGAACTATCAATACATAGTCACCGATGCAGACATAGTCTACAGATAAGCAAAGATAACCGATAGACAGAGTCTACTGTTATATCAAGAGCTACCGATACAGACAGACATACCTACCGATACAAGTCTACCAATACAAACAGACAACTACTGATATGAAGTCTACTGATACAGACAGACCTACAGATACAAGTCTACTGATACAAACATACAGCTACTGATATTAATTCTACCGATAGAGATAGATCCACCGATATATAGAGAGATCCACCGATACAAGCAGCTACCGATATAGGCAAGTTACCAATGGAGAGAGCCACCGATACAAGAATGATACCTATACAGAAGAGATACTGATGAGAGGAGATACTGATACAGAGTCACTGACACTGATACATATTCTACCATTATAACGAGTAACAACTACTGATACAGACCTAGTGACTCAATTCCACCGATACAGGCTCACTAATACTAAGAGATACCGATGGAAACCAGTCACTATATCTCTAAACCCTTTTTTATTAATAAAGGTCATATTTAGTGATTTTAATGCAACTACTATTAATTAATTAATGTCTCTTGAATTTTAGGAAATCGTACCTCGTACCTACAGAAGTAATCATACTTTTTGTCAGTCCACATGAGCTATAAAAGGGAAGACATAAGTAGCGCATTAAGAAAGGATGTGAAAAGAGTGGTGACACAGTGCTGGAAAAAAGGTCATACGCACAAGAGCTAAAACATAAGAGAACTTTTACTAAGAATTCGAGGGACATTGCTGTGATAAAGAGATTATTTCAATCTCAAGTAAAAACCCCAATATGAGGAAGTCAAGGAACAGAACTGTGATACTCTATTTTTCAGAAAATATTCAGAGAAGGACTCAAACGACATCTACACAATCCAAAAGTAGTCCAGAGATAAATTTCCATCACATAGAGCCTTTTAATCTCAGATCTATTTTATTAGCTCTATTGTGAATTATTTATTTACATTTCGAGTAGTACGTGTGCTTCTTTTCATCTTAGACACACACTAACTCCTGAGCATAAATGGAGGATATCTAATATCCTCACTATATCAATCTAAATCCTTTTTATTCCCACTGTGAATTGTGGTAGAGGTCATGTGTGACATGGATGGCCTGTGTGCTATTGTTTTGGTTTTTCCTATGAAGAACTATGGTAGAGGTCATAAGACCTGGATAGTCTGAGTACTGTTGTTTTCCCTGATCCAGGGTGTGGATCAAAGTTTATATAAACTATATGAGAGGACAAAGTCTTAGCTTAAAAATGAACCTCTGGGTTAAACCTGTTGTGCATCCTATTTCATTTTAAACTATATCTTATATTCTGCTTCAAATTACATTAAAATTCAAATCTGTTTTAAAGTAACTCTGATAGTGAAACTAGAAAGTGTTTGTAATTGTTTTTAGCCAGTAAGTTAGTTTCAAAAGCTAACTTAATCTTCATATTAAGTTAATTGAGAAGTAATCAATCTTTCAGAAACTAATTGAAACCTTTCAAGAATTATAAATTCACTACAGTTTAATTTTTATTTATTTAGGGGATATTTTATTGAAAACCTTTTTAACAGAAATTTTAATTGGATCTCAATTTACCCCCCCCCCCTTGAGTATCCAATCCGACCAACATTTGGTATCAACGGATTTTTATTGACAAAGGATTTTCAAACACTCTATTTTTCAACATTGAGTTTAGTTGTATCATAAAGATATTAAATTTCTTTTAGTTATAAATTTTATCTCTTTAAATATATTTGCAAAAATATAATTATTGATAATAGATTATAAGGAGTTTCTACTAACATGCCACCTTTCTTTAATGGTTTTAATTTTTCCCAATGGAAAATCCAAATGAAAAGTCATTTAGAAAGTATAGGATTTGATATTTGAACTGCTATAGAATATGAGTATGATATTCCAAAGACTGCTAGAGATACTTGGGATGATTCTAAAAAATCTGATTACAACAATAATTGTAAATCCATGAATTCCATTTACTACTCTCTAGGAGATGAACAGATTAACGGATTTCCTTCTTGTAAAACAACACATGAAATCTGGGATACTTTTTTTGTTTCTCATGAAGGAACAATCATTGTGAATGAAATGTTATTTAACACTTACACTATTAAATAGGAAAATTTTAAAATGGGGCCTGATGAACCTATTTCTGACATGTATCTCAGGTTCAATGACATTGTTAATACTATGAGCTCTCTGGGAAAAGTTGTTCCAAAAAAGGATAAAATCATGAGAATACTCGGATGTCTGCCAGAAAGATGGAGAGGCACATCAGTTTCAATTAGATAATCTTGTGATATTGGTAATTTTCCTGTAAAGGAACTCATTGGTAAGTTAATGATGTATGAAGAAGAACTGAAAGTAAAAAAGGAAGAATATTCTGAAACAAGGAAGAAGTTTGTAGCTTTCAAGACGTCTACTTCAAAACATAAGGACAAAGGGAAAATTCAAAGTGCAAGAGATAGCTTAAGCTATGATGAAAGTGCGTCAGATCGTGATGCTGAAATGGCTCAGATAGGCAGAAGATTTAAGAAGTTTTATAGAAAGAATAAGTTTTTCAGAAAATCCAATTACAAGGGAAAGTATGAAAATAAAGGTTATTGGAAAAAGGATTAGAAACGTACTAATAAAAGTGATGACATAGTCTGCTACGAATGCAAGAGAAAAGGACATGTGAAAGCTGACTGTCCAAAGTTAAATTACAAGAAGAAATATGAGTACAAGGACAACAAATATAAGAAATATATGAAAGAAACTTGGAGTGATTCATAAGACATTTCAAGTTATTTCGATTCTACTCAAAATGAAAAATCTCAAAAAGCTAATATGTGTTTCCTGAAAAACACATCTGAGGTAACATTGGATACTCCTGCATTAAATTCCTATTATTATAGAGATGATTCTGATTCTAAAAACATGTCTAGTGAATAGTTATTTGAATATTGTAACATGCTAGAGGATACCTGTAATGAGATGAAAGATAAGTATAAAACCTTAAAGAAACGGTATGCTTTAACTAGCACTGGTAAATTGGCACTAGAAGTAGAAATGGAAAAGAGTGCTCACCTACTCAAAGAAAATACTAAACTCTAATTGTCTAATGAGAAACACAGGAAATATCTAGAAAAATTCACTAATGGAAAGAACACTCTTACACAAATTCTAGGAAAATAAGTAGCACCAAAATATATTACTGGTTTAGGCTATCAGCCTAGACAGAGACAGCTTACAAAGAATAGATTTATTCCTAAATATGGATAGTATTTTGCTAGTTCCAGTTTTGGAAATTCTTATGTCTCAACTACCTATTCACATAGTTATAGATCAAAAAAAAATTTATCTTCAAAAATATTTTGAATCTATTGATTATATGAAACCCATTAGACAAATCTGGTTACCAAAATTTTTTCTTTCTAACCTGTCTAGACCTAAGAAAATCTGAGTACCAATATCATTTTCTATTTAATCCTATTTTGTAGGAGACTTGCTTGAAGGTTTCCTATAAGAAGATATGGTACTCATACAGTGGATGTTCAAGGCATATGACTGAATATTACTCATGTTTCAAAAGTTTAATCAAAGTTGATAGAGGACATGTCACCTTTGGTGACAATTCAAAAGGAAAAATCATCGGCATAGTCCAAATTGGTAACATTGATTCAATTTTAATTTCTAATGTATTATTTGTTGATGGATTAAAATACAACCTTTTAAGAATTTTTCAGTTGTGTGATGATGGTTTCAATGTTAAATTTGAAAATTATTCCTCCAATGTATTTGATTCTAAAAATTCTTTGGTATTTAATGCCTTAATAAATGAAAATGTATATGTTGTAGATTTAAATTATTTATCCAAACAAAAGGTTACTTGTTTAAATTATTTTCATAAAGAGTCTTGGCTATGGAACAGAAAATTAGGACACTGATGTTCATTCACATAAGAAAATGACTAAGAAAAATTTATTTAGAGACATACCTTAACTAAAATTCTCATCAGAGAAAGTTTGTACTCCCTGTCAAAAGGGAAAGAAACATAATGTTTCATTCAAATTAAAAAAAAAGAGGTTTCTACTTCTTAGCATCTTGAGTTGGTTCACATGGATTTGTGTGGACCTTCTAGAATTTCATGTTTGAATGGAAAGCACTGTGTTTATGTCTTAGTAGATGAATTTTCTAGATATACTTGGGTATATTTTCTAGCTCACAAAAGTGAACCATGCTCTTACTTTATTAAATAACCCAAGTCTATAGAAATATTTAGTGGTATTAAGATTAAAACCTTGATAAGTGACCATGGTCGCAAGTTTTAAAATCATGAATTTGAATCATGCTACTCACAAAATAGATATAATAACAATTTCTCTGCCCCTAGGACACCTCAACAGAATGGTATAGTTGAACGAAGTAATATAACTCTTCATGAAATTTCAAGAACTATGATTAATGAGTATGACCTACCTGTTTACTTTTGGGTAGAAGCCATAAATATAGGTTGTTATATTATAAATAGAGTCTTGATTAGAACTGTTCTTAAAAAGACCCCTTTTGAACTATGGAATAATATGAAGCCTAAAGTTAGTTAGTTCATGGTTTTTGGTTTCAAAGTCTTTATTCTCAATACTAAAGATAATCTGGATAAATTTTCATCTAAAAGTGATGAAGGAATTTTTCTTGGTTATTCTTTAACTAACAAAGCCTATAGAGTTTTTAATAAAAGAACCAAATGAATGGAAGAATCTGTTCACATCAAATTTGATGAAACTAATCCACATGAATACAAACCCTCTCTTGAAAATATTGAAGAATATTTGTATGTTCTAGACTATAATGACAAAGCACTAAACCTGCTATAAAAACAAGTAATTCTGGAAATCTCCTAGAACCTGATTCTGTTGGAACCAAACCTACATAAGAACATAAATTCTCTAGTCCTAACTTTACCAGACCAACTAGGGTTCTAAAGAACCATAATTTAGATGCTATTGTGGGAGATTTAGATAGAGGAACCCAAACTAGAGCTTTTCTAAGATATCAGGTTAAACATTAAGCATTTATTTTATAGTTAGAAAGTAAAAATATTAATGATGCAATCAATGATGAATTTTGGGTAATGGCTACGCAAGAAGAAATAATTCAATTTGAAAGAAACAAAGTCTGTGAATTAGTTTACATACCTAAGGACACTTTGACCATAGGCACTAAATGGGTTTTTTTTATGAATTAGGAAATATCATTATAAACAAGGCAAGAAAAGTTGCACAAGGATATAGTGAAGAGGAAGGAATATACTATGAGGAATCCTTTGCACCTGTTTCCAGATTAGAATCTATTAGGATTCTACTTGCCTATGATGCTCATCTTAATTTCAAGTTAGATCAAATGGATGTTAAAAGTTCTTTTCTAAATGGTTTTATAATTGAAAATTATTTTGTTGAACAACCACCTGGTTTTACTAATCCTCATTTTCCAAATCGATTTTTTTAAGATATCTAAAGCTTTATATGGTTTAAAACAAGCCCCACGAGCCTGGTATGATAGACTTAGTAGTTTTCTTATTTCAAAGGGTTTTTCTAAAGGGATTTATAATCCAACTCTCTTTATTAAAAGAATTTACAAATATGTTTTGATAGTACAAATCTATGTTGACGATATTGTTTTTGGATCTTATGCTTTATGTATTGAATTTTCAAAGATTATGAAAAATGAATTAGAAATGATTTTAATGGGAGAAATCAAATATTTTCTTGGATTTCAAGCTTTTCAAAATGAAAATGGTATTATCTTAAATCTAGGTAAATATAAAAAGGATATTTTAAAACGTTTTGTTTTGTATAGTAGTAAGGGTAATGACACACCCATGAGTATCAAAATTAAGTTCAATGCTGATGAAACTGGAAAACCAGTGGATTAGACTAACTACAGAGTTTTGATAGGGAGTCTGCTTTATCTTACTACTAGTGGACCAGATATTATGTTTAGTGTGTGTATGTGTTCATGATTTCAAGCTAATCCAAAATATTCACACTTGTTTGATGTTAAAAATAAAATTCAAATATCTTAAACATAATACTAACTTAGGATTATTTCATACAAAAGGAAAATCATTCGACTTAATAAGTTATTAAGATGCTGACTTTGCTGGTTGCAAGTTAGATAGAAAGATCACTTCTGGAACATGTCATATTCTAGGTAAGTCACTGATATCTTGGTGTAGTAAAAAGTAGAAATATGTTGAATTGTATACTGCTGAAGCAGAATATATTGATGCTGGTAGTTGCTGTGCACAAATTCTGTGGATGAAACATAAATTATTGGACTATGGATATCAGTTTAGATAGGTATCTATAAACTGCGATAACACTAATGCAATAAATATCTCTAAGAATCATATATCTCACTCTAGGACAAAACTCATTGATGTAAGGCACCACGTTTTGAGAGATTATTACCAAAAGTGTGATATTACTCTTGAATTTATAGGCACTGAACATCAATTAAATTCCATATTCACCAAGCCTTTAAGTTCAAATAGGTTAAGTTGCATTAGACATGAGTTAGTAATGATAGAATTTGTAGAATAAAATACTCACCATTAGACAAATCCTTATTGTTAATAAAATCCTCACCATTAGCCAAATCCTCACTGTTAATCAAATCCTCACCATTAGCCAAATCCTCACCGTTAAGCAAATCCTCACCGTTATCCAAATCCTCGCTGTTAAGAAAAACCTCACCGCTAGAAAACCTCACTGCTAGATACACCTCACCGCTAGAGACACCTCATCGCTAGAGACACCTCACCACTAGAGACACCTCACTTCTAGAGACACCTCATCACTCAAGACCTCACCGATAGATAAATCTCACCATCAGGGTTCTCACTGGTAATTGTCACTGATATGTCATGCGTTGTCTGATTTTCATTTTCTTTAGCTGAAACTCTTATTGTTTTCTGTATAATTCTTTTTATTACATTTCTATTCCAAAATGATAAAACTATGCCTTAGTCACATTTTAATCCACCGCAAACTCTCCTCACTTCAATCCTCACTTCTCGAACCCCTGCATTACGCGTAACCCTAAGTTCTTCGATTGGAGATGGAAAGAACAAAACTCCCAATAGTTAGGGATGATAGTTATGTTCCAAGTCTAAAGAAGCATAAAACAGGACCTGAAGGTAGTGTAAGTGAATGTAGAACAAGGTCGGGGAAGCGTGTAGTGACACCGCATTTGCAGAATAGGGAAATAGTAATAAAAAGGGAACTCAGTTAGGAATTTCTCTTGCCTATAAAGTCATTGATTCTAAGAGTATTGGAGGAACAGGGGTGGCATGAATGTTTTGAAAAAAAACAATTGTCCTCATTATCAGAATTTGGTTAAGGATTTTTATGCTTTTGTTCATTTTGAGAAGTCTGAAGAAGAAAACAGAATGGTTTCATTAGTGAACGGAAAGGAAATTTCTTTTTCCTCTGTTTAATGGGATGAATGTCTGAATGTCCCACATGAAGGTGTATTTGGGTATAACTTGAAGAAAATACCTCTGAACAGTGACATTTTTGACTATGAGGTTGCTTTGGAAGAGCTAACCAGTAGTGGAAAACAAAGAAAGCTAGTTGCTGTTTAGATGGATGGAGAAAAATGGTTGTTATTCAAATTCATCCAACATGTGTTAAGTCCAAGAAGAGGGGACTTTTCCAATCTAAGATACCAAGATAATTATTTGTTTCATTTGCTGAGGCATGGTGTCATGATAAATTTGAGTAGGCTATTGGTGATCCAAATTGAGGATTTGACCAGGCCTAAGTCAAAATCCAATGAATTATTCTTTGCAAAGTTGATTTCGGTAATGATCAAGGTGAAAGGAGTAGCTGAGTCTCAGGATGTTACAATAGTTGTGAGGAACAATTTTTCTATCACAAGAAAAATCCATGAGTATATGAAGATTGGATGGAACCCGTGGAGAAGGAAATGGTTTTTTGATGATGAGAGGTGTATGATAAGTTCAACCCTATTGACCATCTCAATAGGCCAAGAGATAGAAGAGATCCAGGTCTAGGACCCGATGAAGAGGAACCTCAGTATTGTGATGATACTGATGATGAGGATACCTCTGTAGCTAATGGAGGGGATTCGGACTTGCCTCTAAGTCCAGTTGCTGAAGTTGTATCATCTTGAAAGGAAACTGTGTTGGGATTAAGAAATGAAAAATCCCCTATTGATGAGGAAGACCAGTCTGCTCCAGAGAATGAGTAAGAACAAGAATCTGAAAATGAATCATTTTTTTCTGCCTGCATAAGTCTTAGTATACTGATTGGGTACTCCTCAATGCTTACTGAGAAAATTGTTGAAGTAGACAGACCTGTATCTAGTTGTCAGTTAACTCAGTTTGGGACACTTGATGTGGATGGAGTTGTTGATGATTCTTCTGAGGAGGAGATAACTGCAGTTCATGGTGAAGAAGAGGAATCTCCATTTGAAGGGGAGAAAGCTTCTATTCTTGGATCTGTCTCAGTTCTTCATGAGATAGAGGATTGGTCTGAAGATCCAAGATTCATGCTGCTTGGACTTGTTTGCACAAGATCTGATGATTACCAACCCAAAAGAAATATTGATACTTTGTCTGAAAGATCTCCTTTAGTTGTGCCTGAAAATCTGGTCACTAAGGCTGATCTTGAGTCTTTAAAGGCTGAGTTGAAGGAGACTTGGACTGTATCTGCTACAGAATTAAAGATCTATTTTGTTGAAGAGTTGAGAAAAATGGAAATATCATTTTAACTCTCTCGTTGATGTATTGTGTCAAGCACTATGGAAGATATGGTGGATGAAATGAAAGTGTGTCATACTCAGATTGAAACTTGGATGAGGTTGTTATTTCTTTGAAGAAATCTGTTGATTCATTACATACCTTGGTTAGTTACCAAACCCAAGTTTCTGCTGACATAAATTATATCAAGATTGTAGTAAATCAGTTTGTGGATGTTTTTGAATCCTTTAAGAAGACTGTCAAAGAGCATGTGAGTGCACAGGATTTGGTTGTCAAGAAGTTGATATGTAATTTGACCCAATCTTTTAAGGAAACTATTTCATTCACTGTCAAACCTATTGGTTCATCCAGTGCTTCAGTAGATATTGATTAGTTTATAACTGTGCTGAAAGAGGAGCTTGTTCAGGCTAGTACCAGTAGATCAGTTGATTCTCAGGTGTTGTATACCTTAAGATATATTAGAAAATTTGTTCAGGACAATATGAGGGATGATACTGGTGCCCAAAAAGAAATCAATGATAACATTGATATCTACTTTCAAAACTTTTATACCAAGCATCAGCTCAAAACCCATTTCAAGCTTCTGTTAGAGAACATAAAACTACCTCTAGTCACTCAAGCTTTCAGAGAACAAGTAAGCAAGATCAGAGAGTTGACTCTTACTCTAGACAAGTTTATGGAGAACAAGGATTAATTTATCTCTATTATAGGAAGAGGAAGAGGAATCATTATGGAATTTAGTAATATGTTGCTTCCATTTTTTTCATGTTGACAGTACCCCTATCATTGTACCTCTAGATCTGTCGGTCTCTGCTTAGTCTACCTCCATTCCTCAGATGACACCTGCTCAGGCAATCAGAAGTCTCTCTCTTATGATCACCCAGAGAGCTCCACATTATAGTTCAGGCACTGTATTAGTAGCTCATCCCCCTCTGATTATCCTTGGTTTTCCCAACCCTCCACTTGCATCTACCCTTCCTGAATCCACTTCTGATTCCAAGGGAAAATCCAAATCACATGCTGAGGAGGTGGATTGAATAGTAGCTAGGACATTTTATAGGAATCACTTGTACTCTTTTTGCCTCAATTTTGTATTTCTCTGTATTTTTTCCCCAAGAAATATGTATGTTCTTATTCTCTTTTACCTTCTGTTACTTCTCTCATCCAATGTTTACTAATTTTTTCTAATCACAAAGCGGGAGAAATATAAGCATAATATACTCTACCTCTGGTACATTTGATTTATAATTCTACCTCTGATACAATTTCTTCATACCTCTGACACATTTCCATGTAATAGTCTATTCTCTGATACATTTCAAAATGTCATTACTCACACTGAGAAGTGAGACCCAATGTATTTTATACTGATATATTAATGATTATTTTTTATTATAATACCATAATTAGTGATTATAAAAAAGAGGGAGATTGTTGACCTCACCAGTTTTGATAATCTCAATTATTCTTTAATATGTTTTGATAATACTATCTATATGTTAAATTATGTTGACAAAAATATCAAAATAATAATTATAATATGTTAATCAATGTTTATCTATGTTTATACATGTTTTGGAAAAATAATTACTCAACCTGGATATGATTTGAATAGAACATATAAGTATTAAGTTTTTGAGTCAGTGATACAGACCTACCGATACATAGTCACTGATATAGACATAGTCTACCTATTAGAAAATATCACCAATAGACATAGTCTACTGTTATATCAAGAGCTACCGATGTAGATAGACAAACCTACCGATACAAGTCTACTGATACAAACAGATAGTTACTAATATGAAGTTTACCAATACATTCAGACCAACCGATACAAGTCTACCGATACAAATAGATAGCTACTGATATGAAGTCTACCGATATAGATAGTGCCATCGATATAAAAAGAGAGCCACCAATATAATCAGCTACCGATATAGGCGAGTTACTGATGGAGACAGCCACAGATACAAGAATGATACCTATACAGAAGAGCTACCGATAATAGGAGCTACCGGTATAGAGTCACTGTCACTGATACATAGTCTACCATTATAAAGATTAACAGCTACTGATACAGACCTACTGACTCAAGTCCACCAATACAAGCTCACTGATACTAAGAGCTACCGATGGAAACTATTCACTATATCTCTAAACCCTACATATATGTTTTATTAACAATGGTCATATTTGGTGATTTTAATGAAAATGCTATTAATTAATTAATGTCTGTTGAATGTAAGGAAACCGTACCTCATACCTGCATAAGTAATCATAATTTTTGTCGGACCACATGAGCTATAAAAGGGAAGACAGAAGCAGCGCATAAAGAGAGGATGTGCAAAAAGTGGTGACACGGTGCTGGCAAAAAGGTGATACGTACGAGAGCTAAAACACAGAATAACTTTTTCTAAGAAGCCGAGGGACATTTTTGTGCTAAAAATATTACTACATTCTCGATCAAAAACCCCAATATGAGGAATTCAAGGAACAAAACTGTGATACTCTATTTTTCAGAAAAATTTCAAAGAAGGACACAAACAACATATACTCAATCCAAAATAAGTCCAGAACTGCATTGTCATCACATAGAGCCCTTTAATCTCATATCAATTTTATTAGCTCTATTGTGAATTTTTTATTTACATTTCGAGTAGTGTGTGTGCTTCTGTTCTTCTTAGACACACACTAACTCCTGATAAGAACTGGAGGATATCTAATATCCTAATAAAATCTTTCGAAATCTTTATGATTCCCACTATGAATTGTGGTAGAGGTCAAGTGTGTCCTGGATAGCCTATGTGCTATTGTTTTGGTTTTTCCCACGAAGAACTCTGGTAGAGGACATTGGACCAAGATAGTCTGTGTATTGTTTTTTTCCCTGATCCAGGGTGTGGATCAAAGTTTATATAAACTATTTGAGAGGACTAAGTCTCAGCTTGAGACTGAACCTCTTGGTTAAACCTATTGGGCATCCTATTTCATTTTAAACTATATCTTATGTTATGCTAGTAATTTCTTTTATATTCAAATCTTTTTTTAAGTAACTCTGATAGTTAAACTAGAAAGTGTTTGTAATTTTTGTTAGCCAGTAAGTTAGTTTCAAAATCTAACTTAATCTTCATATTGAGTTAACTGAGAAATAATCAATATTTGAGAAACTAATTGAAACCTTTCATGCTTTAAAAATTCACTATAGTTTAATTTTTATTTAATTTGGGGAGATTTTATTGAAAACCTTTTTAACAGAAATTTTAATTGGAACTCAATTCACCCCCCCCCCCCCCTCTTGAGTATCTACTCCAACCAACAGATTTAAAGGTAATAATTTAAAAAAAATACAATAACACTATTGGTTGTATTCCAAACCAATTTAGAAATGGTATCATCAAATTCACTATGTATCAAATCATATGTAGTAAATTCTGAATATCCATAAAAAACAATAGGATAAATATAATTCTCTAGCACAATTTGACATATAAAAAAATATAAAATTTAATACAACTATTTTTGTAAGAAATTGGCCATTATGGTATTCAAAACTAATTTGAAATATTCAATTAATAATTATAATCATTGAAAGGATTTTAATAATGAATAATTTCTTCTTTGGATACAATAAAGTTTTTCATGACAACCATTAAAAAATCTATCTCAATACATCTATCTAGTACATTCATCAAATATGACTATAAACATTTTCATAATCAAATTATCTATGAAATTGTGAAAATATAGTACACTGAGTATATGAATTCCATATAACTACTCATCAATTCTAAATTCGTCAATTTTTGTCTAGATTGGTGGATGAATATATCAAATTTAATTTCTTCTTAAATGTAAGAACATCATATAAACATAAACTGATTTCTCTATAGAAAACATCAAATATAGTTTCTTTAATTCAATTCCTCAATATATATCAATTAGGGACTAATTTTTTCATAGTAATTACATGAGTGGAAAAGTGTGATATTAATTATCATCATTTATATGATATGATAAATAATGTACCCAATCCACTAATGATTTACTACATTTGGAATTAATATGAAATGTTTCAATAAATTTTTGGTTCCCATATGAGTTATCATTGCATCCCATTTTTTATAGAAAACCATATATGAAACAAATGTCACTAATATACCAAATATAATGTGTTTCATTGTCCATGTGGTATACATCATAGAAGTCATTGTCATTAACTTGACAATATAAAATGTACAGTATTAAATTTTTTTATTCTTCATTGGCATACATAAAACATATCAATGAACAACATCAAAATACGATGAATATATTCTATTAAACATTTCCAGTAAATTTTAATATATCATTTTCTTTTATAATATAACCCATTTTGTATATAATAGATATTGGTTTATTATTTAAATTTATATAAACATTTTTAAGATTATCACATCACCAATTATAATCATAAATCTATATTATTTGTGGAAACTATATTCACTCTAGAATATTGTGAAATGATCCACACACTCCACATATGTTAGAAAATAAAAAATATACCTTTTACATGAATATTTATGAAATAAAAAAATTATATGTCTCATCTTTTATATTTTATATTCCTAGATAAATATAAAAAAAATATTTTATTCATTGAAATATTCTACTAGTGATGGGGTGAAGTAATTTTTAATAGTATTTTTATTTAAATATTACATAATGTCTAATGATATAATTATATCATGTATTTAAATTTTTTGGATCATGTTATTTAGAATATATATTTAATAAATGAAAACATATCAAAACATATAATATAGATATTATAAAACTCACATATCTTATATGCTTTTTATCGTGATTTATTCATTATCATTTAAATTTAGGATTTAATAACTCTTTTCAATATCACTTTAACAAAAACTACATGAATAAGCAATTCAATAATTTTTTATGAGAACTAGTATATTTTTGGTAATTTTAAAATATATATTTGTTTTCATATAGAATTATATAACATGAGATTTTATTTCTATAAAATCAATACCTAACAATAAAATTATATGGGGTTTTAATAAATATCATATTTAAAAATTCATTTCCATAATATATATTAAATTTCATTCATTATTGTAATTTTCATTAGGTCTAATGAAATTTAGTAAATAAATTAAGAATCATTGTTTGACATTTAAAAATTCATTTCTTAAATTATATTTTTATTTTCCCTAATGTAATATGGATACAGTAATAGAAAATATTTATTCAGAATATATTAGTAAAGGATAAATTTAAATGGTACATTTTGAATATAATGTCACTAAAAAATAATTGAATCATTATATGATTTTTTAAATAATCAAGACTCATGTATAAAAAAATTTAATAGTTTTTTAATTAGGTTATTATTGTGTTCTCAAATTTTTTTATTAATTTTGTAAATAGTTTAGGCAGATTATTATATTAATATTATTATTCTCTATTATTGACTTAATATATTAATTGAATGATTATAACATAATGTTTTGTAATATTACTCAATGAGAATATTTTTAATTAAATTTATATATATAATTAATAAATATTAAACAAAACAATTATGACCCCTATAAATATTACCATATTTTTAATGAATATTCACTAATAAATTACATAAAATTAGCATGAACCTCATAAAATTAATTATTTAGGTAGAAATTAATATAAACTTAGTATATCAAAGAGTAACATACAAAAATACTTAGTCATTTTAAATGAATATTTAAACATTTCTAAATAAAACACAATTCAAAACAGTAATGGTTTTTCGTGTTTGTAAACTAGAGAAATAATTATTTTTTATCATAAATGATGATAAATATCACCAAAACATTATTATCTCAATATAACCATCATAGAAATATTATCATTAAGTACTATATCAATACCCATGAAATATATATTGATAAGAAAGGGAGATATGAGATTCCTTAAGAGGGTAAAAATTGGATATATTAATCAATGATCATAAAAAAATGTGCTTAGAATAATTTTACAAGATAATGACCATAAAAAATTATTTTCATACATATTCATTCATAGATAATTTATTTTGATTTATGAAATAATGGTTTAGCATTTTAAAATTCATCTTTCATACGTGTATATAATCATCATGAATATGTTATGATCCACGAGTACAAAACATAATTATAAGATAATTTCAAATAAAATTTATCTTAGTCATAAGTATATATAATCAAATCTATAGTCATGTATGAATTATAATTCTACCATTATTGAAAAATTACCAATGGTTATTTTGTTTACTCACCATTTCATCAATAACTTATTCTTGGTTCACTCCTAAGACTATCCTAATGTTCAAGGCAATTACATAAATGGTATTTCTCACACTTAAATTGAATATTAAATCATGTCATATCAAATATTATCAAATAATTTGGAGTATTTACTGACCCAACAAAACACATAATTAAAAACATTCATATATATACCACATTATTATAAAATATTCATCAATTCATGATTTCATAACTTGGGGAAAAACTCATTTTCAAAAAAAATTCACTATCACATAATCAAAATCCATCTATTGGAAGAATATGGATGAAATCCATAATTTATATTTTCAGTCACAACTATAAAAGTTTTTACAATGGTGAAATTATTTAAAAATAACATAAAATGATTATTTAAAAAAACTTTTTAATGTCATGTGAAAAATAACATTCCCACTCAAAAATATTTTAAAATAAAATTAAAAATATTTTGAAAAATATTTTTTAAAATAAATTATTGATAAATATATATTAAGAATTAATGTAAATATTATTTATGATGATGGAAAAAGAAGTTCATCAGGATAATGTTAAATAACTGAATCATTTTTTACTCTAATTATAATTTATAAAGTACAACATTCAAAAAATGATAATTATAGAACATTAGATAAATTAAAAATAAATTAATATATTGATGAAAATTTAAATAAACAATATTATGATATTATAAAACAAAATACTTTATCACAATTTATAAAACAAGTAAAAGGTATAGAAAGATAGTCGATTTATTTGGAAATAAGGTGTTCTTTTAAAAAATATATTTTCCCAATAATTTAAAATTACAAAGAGAGAAGAATGAATTGAAATTTTTTTAACTATAAATAACCGGTGGAGTAAGAAATATATTCGATTTAAGAGATAATTTTGACATAATTCTGCTAATATAGATTCATTCATAACAAATATTTAATGAAAGTAAGGCTATAACATTAACAATTAACAGAGATTGATACTTAAATTGAACACATTATATTGTTACAATATAAAAAATTATATTTTGAATATATATCATAACAATATTATTTCTGATCATACAACATATAACTACCTTCTAACTTTTAATATCACAATTTTTTAGAAATACCATATAATAATTAATATTTAATTGAATATTATTTTATATATGATTAATTTTTCAGTTTGATAGTTCCACTCATTTTACCATGGTCATAGATTCATTTTCTCTAAAAACATATTATTTTTAAACATTTAATATTTAAAAAATATCTAAAAGTTTATAATTATTAATATATTCTGGTTATTAAAATTTAATTACATCACTTCGTGAAAGATGTATTATTTATGTACTCATTGTTATGTTCTTATTTTCATTCGAATTTAGTGAAGGAAATATAAATAGTAATAAATCAATAAAAATCATAATAATATTATATATGTTATAAAAATTCATTGTATCCATTCATATACCATAAAATTTATGGTAAACGTGATCATTGAGTCATATTACTTCATTTAGGTGGTTGTCTACATGTATGAATGAGCATCTTTATTATTTATCAAAGGATAGAATGTAGTCATTGAATAGTTTTTCATTAACATAATTACATTTAAATGATTTAAATATAAATATTTCCCATTGTTATAGTGTTAATATAATATCCGTACATGGGTACGAATGAATGAATCATAACATAGAATAGTGAGGACAATTTCCTTTTCTTTGGTGAATTTGTTTTAGCCTACACGCTAATTAATAAATGGTGGATCTTTTATAAAGAATAAATTCTTTAGGATGTGATGAAATAATTTAGAATGCTATTTTCATACTAAATTTCTTCCTCTAATGTATAAAATGTTTTGATGGATTGATGGGAAGAATATATCATTTTATTAGGGAGGGGAGTGGTAGTATTCTAAATACTCAAAACATTAAAATATATTTAATTTATAATATTGTGAAGGTAGCCCTAATGAAAATAAAATTTGATGATAACATTAGTATGGTTTGATATAATCAAAAAATATATTTTTTAATCATGATTTTTAAATATTTAACCCTTTATATTTAGTTTAACCTCCCATTAACAATTGTTTTAAAATTTATTCTAGTAATAGATTTTAACCTTTTTTTATTATTCACTGTACAAAAAATTAAATTTTATTATTTAAAAAATATTTGAATTATTAATTGTAATTATGAAATCATTTTATCATATTAAATTTTTTTATATTATTGGAATTCACCTAAAAATAAACAAGAATAATGGAATGAAAACACATTTTTAGAATAGTTTTTTCAAATAATGAATAAGAATTTATTCTAATCAAATTCAACATTAAAAATAAATGATATTAAGTTATACTTATTAATATATATTATTATGTTTTAATTAAAATATTTCACAAATAATTATCATTTTATTTCATTTTGATGAAAACACATTGTGCGGCGGAATACAATTTTTCAGAAAAATGTTTTTTATATTCAGATAATTTTATTTTCATTTCGAAATAATAAATATAGAGTGAATTTTTTTTCATCATAATTATACTTTTTAATATGTTTAATACTATGAATTCTTTTTTAAAAATAATATTTGAAAAAATAATGACTATAAATATAAAATAATAAAGAGTTCCCAAAGATGAATTGGATTTCCAAAATGCATTTCAAACTATTTATAAAAATTATATAACATATAATGTTTGTAATTGTACAATTTATACATATTATTTGTAGTTGACCAATGTTTAGTTCCTCCCATGTTATATAATGGTATTATTATTTAATGTGAAATATATTCCAAAATATCAAGGTGTTACCTTCTAAAATAATATGATAACTTACCTGCTGAAATATTGACACTCTAATACAATCAAGAGAGGATACCTCCACCTCATAACAACATTGTTATCCTATAAATTCTTCACATATTTGTCTTCCTAGATAGAAACTTAAGTAATACATCATTATTATTATGTATCCCTTTATATTCATTTTCATTAACTAGGGTTTTGAAAAAAGGGAATAGATTCATTAAATATTTAAAGGGATTAATAATTTCCATAAAACCAAAAATGAACTATAATGGTTTTGATGGAAAAATAGAAAATTTTATAAACCATATATATTTTAAAATTATTATAGTGAAGAACGTGAAGTCATCGAAGAATCAATGATGTTTCTAATTATTATAGTTTAACAATAAATGAAATAGAGATGGAACTATAAAAAAATCTATATCCCTAGTAATGCATAGTCATGATATCATGATAGGTTTATGGGAGGAATATAAATATAAATTTTTAAATAACCAAATGTGGATAATGTGTGATGAAGGAATTTTTAGAGGAAAATTTCATATCCCAATTTAAATGAGGACGGTTTGGATGTGAGTTTAACTTAGGGTCTGGAATGTGTTTTAACTTGCAAATAACATCATGAATAATAATATAATGAAAAATAATTACATAATTAAAATACATAACCATATATATGTTAATTAATATAATTATATTTTTATCATTTATGTAAATTTCTATTTGTTATAACAATTAATATAATTATTTATTTAACATTCATTTCATGGTTCTATTATTAGATATATTTTTATTGTTTTCAATGTTCTTGTTAAACGAAACATTGATGGTAGAAGATAAATTAATGAATATTAATTTCCATCTATAAATTTAAATACATAAAAATATACTTATGTTTTTTAATATAAGGATATTTCATTTGGGAAAAATTATTTTTATAAATGATTAGTTAAATTATGCATTTTTAATAACCTTCATAACCTATATTTATTTTAATTAGTACAAGGTTAATTAAAACTTATAGTTTCAAAAAAGAAGTTATAATATACTTATTTTCGTTATATTATCAATAATAATATTTATATAATAGTCCATGAAGGTGGTGGAAAAACATAATATATTTAGTTTATGGAGATGGTGAACCAAACATAATGTGAACATCCTTTTCATTTTAGTGTCAAATATAGGGAGGTTGAGGAAGACTATTCAATAATAATAATAATAGATAATAATATTTAGGTTATTTATGTTATTATTCCTAGGTGGATGGAATAATATTGGGGTTTTAAAAGAGGAATAAAATTAAAGTAAATTTATTTGAGGAATGGCATATCCTATTGTATATCCCTATTTAAATATCAATTAAAGAACCAAGGAATGGTATTTGGTGAGACTATCAATTCAAGGGTAGTGCTGAGATAGATGAGAAGAGTTTTTGGAAGTGTTTTTCTATTCTTTGTAGTATATAATATATAAGGGGAATGTGTCGTGAGGGGTGGTAATTATTCTTGGATCCATTGGGAGTTTTTAATATTATTTCATATTGTTTATTATAATGGCTCAAGGAAAACAATAGTGTTAAATATGGTTACTATATCATTCAGTTATGGCATACGAATTCAAAATAATGCTTTTCTACATAATCTATGAATCATATATTCATTTATTTATCCTATAATATTAAATATCATATTTTATATATTCCATTACTCACTAATAATTCAACTAGTTTAAAAAAATTACACAAAAAAAAATTCAATTAGTATAATAAGAAATTGAAACCAATTTTATAAAAATAATTTTCTCAATATTATATATTAATTTTTTGAAATTAAATACCAATTTGGGAAATGAATTTTTTATTATTTTGATTATTTTTCTGTCTGATTGAAATTATTTTATTTGTCATAATATTTAATTATCATGATAATTAATAGAAACGTTAATATATGAAAATTTAAAAAACTCATTTAATACATTACATTTTTTATAATAATTGAAGTTAATATTTTTTATTTTACAAAATATAAAAACAGATATTTTATTATTTTTTAAAAATATATTGAATAGAATCCTAATATAAATATTGAATACTTTTATTTTATTAGGTAAGTAAATATTAATTAAAAAACCAAAAAATGGGAATACTATTCTAAAATTTGGTTATAATTCATAATGGTAATATTACTATTCTAGTTGTTAGATTAATAGTCCAAAGGTCATATTTATAAATTTCATGTTGACTCCATGCTTTTTAAAATTACCCCATATATAATCATTCATTTTTTTCATTCATATTAAATCATGGGTATATATCATTATTTTCAAACAAGAAAATTTAATTACTAATATTTTAATTCTTTTAAATAGTTTTTTAGATGTATTAGACTACACTGATGGTGCAAGCGTATCCAAATTTTCATGTTATACTTATCTTTTCTTATATTTTTATCCAATTCTATTTTTTTAAATGGATATTTCCATTATTATTAATTAAATTTAAGGAAAAAAATATAATAATTGTTTTGGTTGTATCATCTTTTAATGTGCATCATATATAGCTATATTATTAACAATGTCTCATTAATATTATAATGGAAAATTCAGTTTATTAAGTTTAGGGTTGTAAAATTATCCCCCTTAATATATTTTGCCTCAAAATCTCATTTTACATTCTAGTATCAAAATATATGGGGGTAATTATTATTTTTTGATTATCTAGTTCCCAGGTCACGTTCATAGAATTAGGGTTCCATTATAATAGTCTAACTATGATATTTGTCTTGTTTTTTAAATGGTGTCTCTATTTTTGATAATATTAAATAATTGCTCTATAGAAATAGATCATTTTTTCGTTGAACCACCATTAAAATTTGTACATTTGAGTGATATTTTATGTACATCCTCAAGAATGATAAAATGAGAAATTCATTAACATGATAGAAGTCTGATGGGAGTTTTAGTTGATAGGATACACCTCACATGCAATCAAAAATCTCATAGGTACTAATGTACTTGGGATATATTTTTTCATTCTTTACAAATATAATATCTCGTATTCATGGAAATATTATAATTAACTCTTTATATATGTCATAAATTAATTTCTCTCATCAATTATCATTATAACTCTTCTATATACATGGATAATCCTTGATGTGTTGGTGAATAGTTTTCACCTTTTCAACCACTTATATTATAATTTTAGGTCCCAATAAATTATCGCAACCTACTTCAACCAAATACGTAAAAGATATTTATCTATTATAATAAATTGATTTTTATTGATACCTTTTTATTTTAGTTTGAATAGTATTATTATATAATAATGTGACAGGATAATTATTTTTATCCCATACTCCTTTGAATTCCATAATACATCCTCTAAACAAGTCCTCAATTTTCTATATTATTTTCTCATTTGTACCATTATATAGGTTTTGATAAGATGTATTGATGTTAAATATATTTTTTATTGAATAATGGATACTTTATTAAAAATTGGTGGTGAATATTTAGTATCATCCATATAAAATGAATATTGATGTTCCATGAAACCTCAAAACATATCAGGTTTATCTCATTTCGTGTTGGCCGAGTAACAAGTAATCTTGAATGTAAATAAAGTGATAAATATTTTTATAAATATATAATAAAACATATATAGAAATATTTCCAATTTAATTATTAGTAAGGCTAGTGGAAAAGCCTATGAGAATTTTTTCTTGCCATTTCCAATTATATACAGGAGATGGTTACATAATCTCCGTTGACTTCTTCCTTTTTGTCCTCATATTCTAACATACCATGATAGATGATACTTATATATATATATATATTACCAGATATGAATCTTCATATTTTCCTACCAATAGTTCTCTTAGAGATCTTGATACACCATTATGCTTCTTGGGTGGATGGATAAGTTTCAACCATGTGCATAATTAATCAAATTCTTTATTATCTCGATATTATATTTTCCTAATACTTGTGACTAAAATTTTAAAATTTATTTTTTTTATTTCCAAATAAATTGAAATTCATTTTCAAATAGATTAATAATTATATATGATTTTCAATAAATCATTTTAGATATTTCTAGAGATATTCCTTCAAATTTTATTCTCATGTCGATCCATTCAAAGTCTATATTTATTGGATATTTTGGAATTTTCTTAATTATTTAAGTTATTAGATCCAATTTAGTTAAATCCTCATAAATATATTTTATTCCATATTATATTAGTCTATTATGAATTCATTGACCTTGATCATCTCTAACCATAAACCCTATACCGTATTAAAATAATAATTTGTCAATATATAAAAAATTGTCTAGTGATCTGTATATATTTACACTCAAACATATAAATATAATGCCTGTAAATTTTCAATTTCAGTATTACTATATCCAAATCTTAATTGAGCATTGGATAATTTTGGTGTAGGCTTTCTCATAATCTCTTTTCATCAGTACCTAACCTAATCCCACCATTTATTTATCCCAATATACCAAAAATAAAGTTCTCCATATGAGGGTAGTGTTTGGATTTCCTTATATATAGTCCTATTTTTTTAAAAAAAATGGATTCATTGCATATGAATAGTATAGAGATCAGTACATCCATCTTATCCATTATTATTTGTGGGATTTAAAATAATAATTTATTTCATTGTAATTCTTTATACTACCTAGATGATCTAAGGAACAATGGATTCCCCTTACTTATATCATTTGGGTCCACTATTCAATTTCATTTTTTCACACATGGGTCCATTTATATCTTATCAATTGAGATAAAACTAAAAACAATAATACATCTTACATTTAGAAGTCACATTTAATCTACTTTGAATAGATATTCTAATTTAAATTTTTTCTCTTATTAAAAAAATAATCATGGTGTTCCACCATGATTTTGGATTGTATAAAAAATCATCTATAAAGATGCCCAAAAATGATGATATAATCTATAAAAACATTATTTATTAATTCCATGATTATTTCAAGATCTTTATAAAAATTTATAGGAATCACTATGAATTTTCATTGATCATTATTTTTTGTAAATCAAAACATGGTAATTTACACTTTTCAATATTTATATGATGAAACTATGAATAAAGGTCAACCATAATGAAAAAATGTTTCAAAAAACTTTTTAATGGGTCTTATGCCATGAATCCTCATTCCCGCCTCAAATAGGCTAGGGGATAATGACTAGATCTATGTAGGATTGTCACTAACATGGGATGTCTTAGTCTATAACTTGTCATCACAAAATTGCATGTCTTAAATTCCATAAAATGATAAACTATGAAAACAAATGAAAAAATGCATCAATGCATCTAAATACCACAACCAGAGTACTAAAAGAAATAATTGAATGTATTTAGGACCAAATAAAAACCCAAAAAATGTGTTTGAAAAATTTCCAACCTTAAACTAAATATTGGGACTTCTATTGAGATATCATAAGAACACACCCTTGTATTCTAGTATCACTATTCAATGATTGGTCCACATCCCTATAAGACTCTTTCAAAAGTATGATCATATGCACAAGACATGAAACATGTGGGAAAATATCATGAAAGTGTGAGTATATAAATACCATGTTGGACACCCTAAAACCAATAAGTGTATAAAAAATTAGTAACATTTATCTCTACACAGGTATATTTTTACAATACATATAAAAAATATCTAGATATACTTAACAAATACACACATTAAAATGTTAAATTAAAACTTTTCATACCATCCTTAGATTCCTTCTTTTATGGTTTTATGAATAAGTCCTCCGAGAGAAAACAATCCATGAGTTTTATTGAACAAATGAATTATTTCTAAGGGGTATTGGTCATCAAAAATAACCTTTAGAAGTACTAATTATACATATAAAAATATAATATATATAGATTAGGATCACTACCTAGGATATGGAGTATACCAGCAACTCAATCTAGACTATCCTACTATGTAGAAGATTGTCGCCCACATTTTGTAGGTAATGATGATACCAAGAACTATACCGAGGGAAATTATGGTAGTGGGTATAACTTATGGCCTAAAAAAGGATTCCAAATATTGCATACAATAACTCCTTCTAAAGAGATCACATTCCTATGAGTAGGGTGTGAGTCCATCCTAACCCATAGGGAAAATGATACGGGGAACACACCTTAATTGTTTCCAATCAATAGAGGATAGGGATCCAAACCAAAATTGAAGGAGTACATATCATTAATAGGAATACTCGATGTGTTACTTCTGCACTGGTTCCTACCCATGTAAATGGGCCATGCCAAGGTTTAGGTAGAAGTACACAGAATTCCTATACTCATGAACTTGTGTATGTGTTGATATACTCACCTCTGATCATGTACATTAAGGATAGTTGTGTCGTTTTGGGAGTACATAGAATTCCTTTGATTGTGTACTACTAACCGTGACTATGTGCACTCCAAGGTACAATCCATGCCAACTGGGAAGGTTCACATGCCATTTGATAGGGTTCACGTGTTATTTGTTCCTTAACATCTTCTTGAAACCATAGACGCCACTAAGAGGGCCCCACATGGTGCATATCATTATAGTACAATCCGTGTTGTTTATAATTTTTCAAAAATTAGTATCTAGATTCCATATCCTCATCCACACCTCTATCTACCTATCCAGGCACCTTTCTTATCAAAAACATGAGTTTGGGGTCATCTAAACTTTTTATTGTCGAACATTAGGATTGGGCCCTTGAATCCCTTCGGGAAATGGCCAAACATGCCAAACCATCATCATGTGTCTATGAATAGAAATCAAGAATCCCATATCCATCTCATCCACTACTTCATCCATCATCACATGATCATTGCATCATGAGAACCAATATATATGATTTCAAACCATTATTCGATGAAACAAGTGTGAAATAATTGATTTTTCGATATATGTCGAACCATGGGCCACAAGAAATTTCCCATGATGAATGAAGTAATGTGGAAGAAAATAAGATTAAAAACAAGAGGAATTATCCTCAGAAAAGGTTCCAATATTACTCAATACATTTTAGTTAGAATGATGAAAAAATTTATAAATTATTAATTAAAAATAAATTACCCAATAATAATCCCAACAAATAAACCAATCCCACAAAATTACCGATTAGTGAATCTATCTATTGGTTGATTGATTCATATTCATCATAGAAATTTATTACGGGGAATAAATAAAAATAATCAAAGTTTCCCCCTTTGGTTGGAGTAACTGATGATGATGAACATTTCTGGGTCATCAGAATTGGAGAGATATCTAAATCTCATTTCACATGGATCAATGATAAATGATCTAGATTATGTTCATCTAATATAGATCCCACAACGTTCATTCCAATGTCTCTTTAATTGATCTTGGGTTATGTGGATAAAACTAAGGATTTTTATAACCATATTCCTATATTTGAAATTATGTCACTACATCAACAGATGAAATAAAATAATTTATTTTGTTATTTTGTTTATATTATGCCCACAAGGACGTTTCCACATTCTTATATCATTGACAAGGGTTATGTCATGCCTAAGGTAAAACCCATGTTCTGAACACAATGGTTAACATAGTTTTCTGATCTAGGAATCCTTTTAATTATATAAAAACATTTTTAGAAAACATTTCCACATACCATTTAATTTATTTAATATATTTCAAACACTTATGCTGAGAAGATCATGGATTATAATAACATGTTGTGTCATCGCTTGTCCTAAAAAAATAATTCATACAATATCTAAAAATAATATAAGGAAAATCCAAGTCATTAGATTCTCCAAAACAATGGGCTTTATGTCTTGAAAATCACAAAAAAGTTGCTACGCAAAGAGATGTGGGTACTAATCATGAATATGATCCTCCTTCTCCCAGGTTCTCTCCTCAAGATTTTCTTATAACACTACAAACACAGTAAAGGAATCAATCACAAATTAAGAATCTCTTTTTAATCCTTTATCTCCACTTTATACTAAGTAAATACACTTCCATTATACATGTGAAAATCACACTAGTCCAAAATGTGTGATGAACTGTGCACAATATTCCTTAGTAATGAAATGTTGTAGACATCATCTACTCAATCTAAGTGTGCTGGTATATCTCATAGGTACACCACATATCCAATTATAAAAAGTATCTAGGATTGTCCAATGAGTCTTTCATATTTCTTTCCACCACTTCCAAATATATATAATCCATTTTGAGATCAAATACATAGGAACACATTGTAAACCTCCTTGAACTCCAAGGGACGACGTAGTCCATCTACAAAATACTTATGGTAAATATATGTAGACATCATCTTCTGCATGATGATCTACACATTCTCAGAAATGTCTCTTACCAAATCTGGGCCCATTCATGGAGACTATTTTGGGTTCGTCTCGGAATTTGGTAACCTACATGATCGGTCATATAGGGCCTAGAATGTTTGAAAACAAATGCCAGTATGGTAGCTATTGTTGTATGAAAATACACTAGTGGAATTTAATACCCCTAACTATTTAAAAAGTCCAAAATTCAAGAAATAATCATTTATTATAGAGCCTCAATGGTCCAATCACTATATATTTTAGTCTAGGGGTGAAAAATTATTCTCAAACAAAGTTCAGTCCCAAAATCCACTTATAAACCCTTCCATTATTGATTTTTAAATTGAGAATCATGGATAGAAAATAAATTCATTGTAAAACCATGGAGTTGGAAAATATCCCTCACATAGTGGAATATCATACTCTCTACTAGACTCTACTCTTATCTAGATAGGATATTCACAAACTAGGTGATCCGTTATATGATCAAATAGATGTAACTGTGTACCATAGAAGTATGTGGTAATCCCATCATGAATTCCATGGATATACAATCCCACTTCAACATTGGAACCTCATGGGTTTGAGCAAAACTCACTGAAACATATTGTTTATCCTTCACATTATGACAAGTAAAGCATCAAGAGAGAAACATTACAACTCCATTCTTCATACAATTCCACCAAAAATTATTTCTGGGGTCCTTTTACATAATTACCACTCATGGATGTTCCACCTAATTACATTTATTAATCTCTATCAGAACCTCATCCTATAATCTCAATGGTATCATCATTCACCTATGATAGGAATTACATGATCCCTAATTTTAGAAAATCCATTAGCAAAATGTCCAACAGATATTTGAGTATGTGGGGTATCATAGTAAATATCCCCATATTGTTCCTCCTAAAATGTCATCGAAATAAGATGGTTAATAACCATCAAATGGAGGTATATTTTCCCCTCCATCCAAAAAGGATAACTACAATGTGTTTAACTACCCATATTCCATGATTAGTAACTATGAACAAGATATCCTCTTGATAGCATCTAGTAATAAGTTCATATTCCAAGGAGTATATAAAATCTTAAATTAAAAAATCCTCAAGGAACTATAGAAATTACCTCTATATCACATTGTGATCCTTATAATAGAAGATATACTTGAGACTATGTTGGTTATAATAATTAAAAAATTGTTCACCCATCACGTAGTGTTTCAACATATATAATGAGAAGACAATTGCTGCTAACTCCATAATGTGGGATACATAATTCTTATACTATGGTATCAACTAATGTGAACCATAGGTAATATTTTTCTTCCCCTTCATGAAAACACAACCAAGCCTAGTTATCTTTATGTGATAATACACTACGTACTTAACACTCTCCTCTGGTAATCTATCGATCGAATCACTTGAAATTATCTACCTCAATTTCTAAAATGAAAAATTGAACATCTTCATCCACATGTAGAAATTACCCTTTCTATTCAATGATATCATGAGGGATGTCATGATAGAGAAATAATATATGAATCTATGGTAATAGCCTACCCACCCAATGATGATATGTACCTCCTTTACACTCTTGGATTTCTCTTAATTATGCACTACCTTAACCATCACTGTGTCCACTACCACACCATTAACTGATATAATGTGTCCCTGAATGTGGACCTCCCCTAACCAAAACGTGCACATTGTGGGCTACCTATAAATATGGTTGTCTTAGAACACCTAAAGATCAAAAAACAAGTGTCTCAAATGATCCTCCTAATATTCCAAGTAGAAAAGGTTGTTTTTGATGAAGACTACCATGAACCATCCAAAAAATGGGATGAAAGATCTAGTTCATGAGTCTTGTGAAAACTATTAGTGAGTTCATCATGATAATGCTAATCCCGCAGTAATTATAGTGAACATAGTGAAATCTGAATGTTGTTTTTGGTATACCCTCATACTGTACTCAAAATTGGTGATACCCTGACTAGAGTTAAACCTTCTAGAACCATCATTCCCCTATAAAGAGATCATAGAAGTCATCAATCCTCATTTGTGGATACTTTTTCTTTAAGGAAACCATGTTCAAGATTCAATTCTCTACACATTACATGATGAACCTATCCACCTTCTTAAAAAACGAACCCAGAGCTACCAAGGGTGAGACATTGGGCCTAATAAATCCCCTATACTTAATGTGCACCAAAAAAACCCTCAACTCGTGAAGCTTTATGGGAGCCATCTTATATGCTGGTAAAAATATCAATATCATATCGGGTTGTAGATCAATGCAGATGTATGTCTCTTGGAAGGGAAGAAATCCTAGAACATAATTAGGGAATATTCATTCATACTCTTCCACCACTGTTGTGAATATGAAACTCATAAAAATCACCTCACAAAGGGTCTCTCTAGGATACTAGTCAGTAATGAGATAAAACTTCTTAGGTATGAGTCCTTCATATGATTCCTAGCATTCCTTTTCAACAACAAAGGAAAACAAGGTCCCATTATTGTAGACACACCGCATCCTACGCCTGATGTAGTTGATCTAGAAATGAACTATAGATTACAATTCCATTCCTAATATGACATAATAAAGAAACACAGTTTCTAAAAATATTTCTCAACAAAAACTCTTTACTCCAAGATTCATCTCACACAATAAAAAAAAATGTGTTATCACTGAGTCGTCTACATTAGGAGTCTCTAATATCATGTGTTGATCCAAGGGAACAACCAAAATATATGTATCAAACAAGATATTTGAAAATAAAATAATGAATAAATCTTGGGTCTATTAGTACTACATCTATGGTAGAAAATATATAGATCCCAACTCGCATCACTTTTAGAGACTCTCGGTCGTATGCCTCAACCGTATGTTATTTCCCCTACTCATATCCTCCATCTCCCTGAGCTAGGCAAGGACCAAATAGGTGTTTTTGTTCTAAATAGTCAAAGAATATACCACCTCAAGATTCTCTCCTAGTTCCTTTTCAACATATTTCGCCCTTCAGGCCATTCTGATCCTGCCATTGTTTCTACCATGACGTCAGAATGGTTGTCTTCCTATTCGTCATACGGCGGGTCAGAAAATCCATCATTAGATGGCCACTATCATCACATTAGTAGAACCACCTATCCATTGGCTGAATATAACCATCCTATGATCCCTAAACCACATACCCTCTTCCTTAGGACCTCCTCCGGAAATTTCATACTTTTCCAAGTCCTTGAGACTGATGTTGGATTCTTGTTTCCAAAGTCTTGGATTCTGCATGAACACTACCAAAAAAACACCATTGAATTTTCTCATATAAGAATCACTCAAACACTATAGCCCTTATTTGCAATCCAAACTTAGGTAAGAATTCACAAATTTAGAAAAACATTAACTGAAAGACCATATATTCAGACAGTAAAATCCCATGGAATGATTAAATATAAAAGTAACTTCACAACCCTACTATAATATATCTAAATCCCAAACAATAGTATGATAATAATTAATGGAATGTAAGGAGGTAATATAAAATCTCACCACAAATATTCTAAAAAAATTCGAAGAATTATGTAAAGATTTGGACTGCTATCAAGATATTGCATGATCATATACTAGTCTATATTACTCACTAAGAACTAATTAGTACTATATCCTCTGGAACTCCTTCAAAAGTTCAATAATATATAAAATATATTACACGTATTGGAAAATAAAATGAACTAGGGAGTTTAGAAATACCTAGTAGGAAACACAAAAATAATAAATCATATAATAATAGAATGGAAGTGATATCTACAAAGTAATATATATACTGAACCTAAAATAGGAATATGCAGATATAAGAAACAATGAAAACCAATCTCAGGTTAAAGTCCCAATTGTAATTCCATCTTAGTATTCTAGTTCAAAGGTCCCATGAAGCTCTATTCTTGGAGAACTCACCTAATGAGTAAGATTGCACTGGTGAAGTCTGTCTGACATGTATTTCTCATCGGGTCTCTCTATTAAAATTATATTTTGGAAGTCAATAGAGATACAATAAATATATGGGTATCACTCATAAGAACATGGGGTACACCAAAAACTCGATTTTTATTATCCTACTAAGTATAATATTGGCACCCACATCGTGTTGGAAACGAATATACCAATAAACCCACTTAGGGAAAGAAGATGATATAGTGTCTCTATTTAGACATTATTGAATTATTCTAAAATATATATCCAAGAGGTCCTGCATAAGGTATCACCATCCTATGTGTAGGATGTGATTCCATTCTAACCCTTGGAGAAACAAATATGCGGATCTCACCCTAACAAACTTTTTCAATGCTATAGAGGACAAGGGATCCTCTCCAATATTGAAGGAGTACACAATATATACTAGTAGTACATGGTATGTACCTTTGAAATTCTATCAAACCCATGTAAATGGAACATTCCCATGTCAGTGATGAAGTACATGGCTTGCCAATTCCCATGTTTTTTTCCAATTCCCAAGTATATCTCTAATACCACGTACATCCATGATTTTTATGTATGTGTCAGAGTACATGGTTTTCCCTTTTCCGTGTACTCCTTCCCTTATCTATATAACATAAGATGTACACATTGATCAATTTAGGAAGGATCACATGATATGTGGGATGGGGAAAACACCATGTGATCCTTAACTTCATCTTGAAACCCATGATGCTACTAAGAGGGACCAGCACATCATGAAGCTCAATATTACATGTCTTATATTTGCGATTTCACTAATATATAGATCTGGATTCAATAACTACTTATTTTACTTAGGACACCGATATAGAAACCTAAATTTATTAAAAAAACAAATCTAGAGTCGCCCACAGTTTCAATTGATCTATCCATTGAATTTGTTCTGAAAACTTCATCGCATACCACACTAACATCGTGCATCGAATAACATAATTTGATAATCCAAATTCCATCAGATTCACTATCACTTGGGTATTTACATGATCCCCATTTATATAAGATACCAGATTTATTATTTGAAACCATTACACCAATACAAAGGTGCACGATGTTCGACTTATTGATATAATTGGAAATCTAGGCCACCAAAAGAAATTTCCCATGATGAACAAAGTAATGGGGAATAAAATAAAATGAAAAATAAAAAGAATGAACATAAAAAAAGGTTTGTGTTGGATTTTATCTGTTTCCATTAGAACAATTGATGAATACAAGGAAAATAATCATTAATAAATTCCACAATATTAATCCCCAAAAATAAACTCATACTTCAAAATGATCAAACCGAGAATCAATATATTGGTCTATTGATTTTTATTAATCATATATATCAATTAGAGGGAATATATGAAAAATAAAATGAATCCTATATCAAAATGGATTGATCGCTGATGAACAAACAGCTTTGGTCATTTTTTATAATGATCTATGAATCTCATTGCATACTAATCGTGGATCTATGATCCCGTTGATGTTTTTCTGAGATAGTTCCTCTAAATATCTCTCCAATAGATCTTAAATAGGTCCAACATTATAAAAAACAATGATTATTTTGAATGAAAAATATATTTATATGTGTAAATTGGGTTACTAGATCAATAGATGAAATGAAATATTTATTTAATTATTTTATTCATTTTATGTATGGAATGACTTTTAAACAAAAATACTGAACCTATAAATGTTATGTCACCCTAAGGTAAAAACCACAATATAAACTCAATGGTTCCCCTATATATCATATCCAAGAATATTTTTGGAGGATATTAAACATTTGAGTAAAATTACAAGAATTATATTTAGAAAATTTAATATATTTAAAGTATTTTTTCCATGAATACAATAAATCATAATCACATGACATTTCAATGCATGGTCTTGAAAAAAACCAATAAATAATCCATAAATAATACCTGGAAAAGATAATTTATTACATACTTGGCCTAATTTAATTGATTAAACATCACCTCAATCAATGAAAGATAATAATTTTACCTTATTATGAGTTTGTTGGAAAAATAAAAATCAATGTAGTGGTTAATTAATCCATCCTTATTTATGATGTATAAGACTAGTGCACGTCATGGTGATGCACTCAATTATATAAATCCATTTTCTTGACTCTCATATAAATGATTCAATAGATCATATAACTCAATGGTGTCTATTGTGACAGTTTTTTATAGATTTGACTTTTTATATATGTATAATTTCAATTGATAATTCATCCTCTAATTTATTAAGAAGAATATGAAACTCTTCATGTATTACATCATTATATCCCCTTAAAATTGGCCTGTATTTGAGACTGAAACACTCCATTTTGTCAATATTTTTTTCTCGATAATCATTACCATTAGGTAATTATATCCATGAATGAGAAGTATCATCCAATAAATATTTAGCATCCTTACTAAACCAAAACCAAAATGGAGGATGACTCTTAATATGAAGATTGATATCTATCTCCCAATGGATGATTTAGGATTAATATGGGGATATCAAATTCAATCCTAATATCGTAAACTTTTAAATTAAAATGGTATTAGTTTGATTTTTACAAGAGTATTCTCCTTAACAAAAATAGATTGATATTATAAAAATAGATGTTCTCACTATTGAAGTGAAATCATTTTGGGTAGTTACTCAACAAATATATAATATTTCCTAGATAAACTAGAGTGGAAAATATTGAAATAAAAGATTACATACTCAACTCTTAAGTAGATTTTAATTGTGACCATTTTATCATGATACAATATAAATATTTATCATATTGTAAATATTTCATAGATCCCATGATATTGATTTAGAAAATCTTTATAAACCTATTTCCCCTTATATTGGGGAATTGCCTTGTATAATTCCATAGTTCCCAATAACTTGGACATTAAACTAATATTTTTTCCATATATTGGTCTTCATTTTCATTAATTTTATTAACTAGAGTGTATATTTTTTATTTTTCTACCATCCACTCAATTCCCTCTATTTCACCATATAAAACAGCTCCCTGTTCCATTTTGTGATTTCACATTTTAACTCTTCCAATATTTTTGACTTGAAGGATGTTGAATAATCTAAACATTATAAAAAAATTTAAACATTTTGCTAAATTTAATTATTATGTTCCATTATCTATTGGGAAATTAAAAAATTATTTGGTTCTCACTTTTATTTATTGATAGCTATTTTTTCTTATTCAATTCATTTCTCACTTAATCTAACATAAAATTTGGAATATCCTTATTGAATTAATCACATATCCCATAAAATTATTGATTTTTTCATTTAAATTATTTTCCAAAATTATATAATATGAAGGAAAATAACATTATAGATGAGAATGAATAAATTAAAATCATAAAAAAGTGAATATATTAACATAGAGAAAAAATATAAATTGCCTTTATAGTCTATCATATGAGTAGCTAGTTTTCAATCTATTTTATCTATGGTAATTTTTCAATTATATTTTGGGTTATATAAAACTATTTATGTTCTTTATAATGGTTAATTCAGAGTTTTTCAATTTTCTTAAGCATGTAGATCGAGAATAAGAAACTAGGTTTATAACAAGGCCTCTTAATTGGGGATTATATATAGGTTGGGTTAAATCCCAATGCGACCATTCAAGGTTACTTCCTTGACATACTTCTATACCATAGCAGCATCAAATAGTAATATTCTGATAGGGATTTAATTATTTGGAACCACCTTTCTTATGCATCTCCTAATTTCTAGGATATTATCCTATACAATAATATATACCTTGGTCTAACACTAATTTATTCTAGTAAAAATCCTTGTGAAATACTAGAGTTTTTTCTGACACCATATAAAGAGACAAAATACTTTTGAAAATATTTTTATTTTATATTATCCAATAAATACTACATAATGATCGATATACATTTTTTTAGAAGATTTGTATCATAAAAAATGAAAGTGATTCAAAAATAAAATTTATTGATTTTAATAACTATAATGATATCCTAAAACCCATTTATATATTGAAAAAAAATGATAAATAGTGAAATACACACCAAAAGGGGTCCTCTGAAAAATCCTAGTAACAAAAAAACATGTTAACGACACAGGGAATAACAACCAAAATTCATTACAAGATATCATATATGACAGTTCTAATGAATAATAATATGGGATCACTTTATAATGAATATAGAATAATAATTTCTTATAAATATTTTAATCTTTCAATAACATAAATCATTATAAAAACAGATGTCAAGGATAACCATAACAAATCGTCACATGGTTGATAGAGATCCATCATTGAATAGGTTTAAACTCCAATCCTATACAAATTATATCATGGGAAATAAAAATTAACCTAGTAATTGGAGTGATATCATGGTGAAACAATCATATAATATAAATTAATATGAGTTACAAAATATAAAATTATACATATGGAATATATATACGTATTACACATTGAGATAGTTGAATTTCATAATATTTTCTTATAGCATAACCATATGGAATATCCGGATGAATTTCATGAATAAAGGGGTTAAATAATTATTGGATGTTAATAGATTAATAAATAACCAAAGGAAAATAAAAATATGTCCATTTGAATTGATTAAATAATAATTAGTTTTCAAATAGTTTTTGAAATATTCCATTTGATTTGTGTTTTAGGGAAAAGGGTGTAGAAGAATTGAAGGAGGTAATAATATATTAATTTTTTAAAAAATATAAATGAACTAAAATGTTTTTCCATAATGAGCTAATAATTATTCGAAACCATTTATTGTTAAAAACATTATAGAATTTTCATTGAAATAGGGAATGATATATAAATGTTCCCTTTAATTGGTTTAACTAAATGAATTCAATAATTAGGGAACACTTAAAGACATATATGTACCAAAAAATTAATGGTCATGAAAACTAGATATAAATGTGATTTCAATATATATGTACAGAATATTTAATCATAGCAATTGAATAATATTGTGATTATGTATGTTTTAGGGGGAAAATATGTGACCAAAAATAGATTGGGATTTTTCTAAAGTTCTATTAAATTTTATTTCATAATAGTTAGTCACATGCACATAACATCTCGAGTAATAAAATAAGTTTCCATGGTTAACTAATTAATAAATATTTATATTTTTAATTTATTTACTATAATAATAATACATTCACATACAATAATTTTAATGATTTATAATTTTACATTTATTGTTTTTTGAGGGAAATCAATTTCTGGTTAAAATATCGGATCACATGTGTATAATTATTAATTTTATTATTAAATTAGAATTTGACAGTATAAGGAAGTATAAATAATATTCATGTCATTATTTAAATTCATATGGTTCACAATATCCTTGTGGGTACTGACATATGTATCATTCATTTAGTATAAAATAAATTTATTTGTCCAATTCATATAGGTTTTTTAAACGACCATTATGAACAAGGTTTATTTTATTTAATTAATTTTTTATTAATACATTCAAAAAAATAACTTTGATAAATTATACATATTATAATCAGATTTTTAGAAACAATATTTCTTTAACTAGACATGAAGGTATTTGACATATACAAAGAATTTTGTCTATTGAGATGGTGAACTAAATATATTGTGAACAAGATTTGTATTTTGGAATCATATGAAATGATTCTAGAAGATTTATATTCCACCATAATAAGAAAATATCATTATACTTAACATAATGATGATAAAATTTCCTTGTGGATGGATTTCTTAAGAGGTTATTCAAGATTAAAAAATGTAAAATAATGTGGGTTATCAAATTTCAAATCATTTTGGTTTTCTCCTCTTAGAAGACCTCATAAAGATTCCTGGAATGATATTTTGGTGTATTATGGATTATAAAGGCCTGTAAATAAATATTATTAAGGGGTTAGGTAGAGTTTTGGTAGGCCCCGTGGAATATATGGTGCAAGGAGAAGTGGTGGTATTTATATGTTTATAAGATGGGTGTTTTTAGAATACAATATTAATTACATTATTATTTTAGCTCATGACTACCCATAATGTTTATTATTATTAATATATATTGAAATTATAAACATTTAGCACATAAAAATAGTTTCTTATGTTATCCACGACTCATAAATTCATCTACTTATCATATAAGTTTTGACAACTTATGTGTTCATATGTCACTATTCCCCAAAAATTCAACATTTTAAAAAAAATCCCTAACCTTTTTTCAGTATGTATATTCCAAAAAAATACATCTTGCTGATACAATATTTATAATACAATATATATAATTTTGTAAAAATTATTGTTATCTGAAAAAGACTAAAAATATTGTTATGAAAAAAAAATCCATTGAAAAATTAATTATGGCCAATAAAATTATATTGTCATTATAATAAAACATAATATTAAATTATAAACCAATTTTATAAATATAATATGTTTTTAAAGTAATTTAATATTTTAAAAAATGTTAATAAAACATTATTTATTTTCTAAAATAATAATTCAAATTTTATAATATACAAATGACATATTTAAATGCCTATAAATATACCATATTTACATATTATAAGATAGAAAAATATTAATATAAACCTCTATATGTGAGGATAATATTCATTCACTCTTATTACTATTCCAAATATTCATATAACTATTCCAGTGGTTGGATTTAAATTCTAAAAATTAGATTTCTATTCCATTAGTGATATTTTTAATGATGGTATGGGTTCACCATATTGAATAAATAGCTCATTTTTATTCAATATTATTATTTTGAATTTTCACTAAAAGATATATATTTTCAAATTAAAAAATTAATTTTTACACTAATATTTGGTTTCAATTTTATTTTTTTGATCATGGTTAAATTTTTTCTGGTGGATTGAGAATAACCAAATTTCCATATTACAAATATCTTGTTGTCAATTTTTACCCCTTTATAATAATGTCAATTTTATCTATATATTTATTAAATAAATTTAATGTTTTAATTTATATAATAAAATGTGTTTGGACGTCTCAAGTGGTTCAGGTTCCTAATATAATATTATATTACTAAATCTATCAAAATTATATAACAAGGGAAATTGTCAGTGCTTGATTTATAGGTCGATAAATTAAACAATATCCTAGAATACTATTATCCCTCATCGGGGATAATTATTATATCATACTATTTACCATAATTTATTATTCTACTTGTGAAGAAGTTATGGATAATAATGAGGATGAACATATAGATTCCCCACCAACATTTGAACAATGAATATCCAAAATGGCTGATAAGAATATAAATGTAAATCATAGAATTGAAGAGACCCTATGGATAATAATGATTTTTTATTTACATTAATCTATAATAGTAATGATTTCATATCCCATTAATGATAAATAATTAGTACAAGTTCCCTATGGATTATAAAAATGTTTTAGAATTGGAAAAGGACATGGAAATCCATCTACTAGATCTTCCATGTTACCATCATAGTCTCATGCATGTGGCTAGGATAATTTACCCCTTACAAGATTCTTGGGTAATTATTATTAGTATATTCTCATAAAATCCATCATCAACTGAGAGGTGAAATACATGAAATGGATCTAAAAAATTTCATCATTATGAACAAGAATAAGATTATTATTGTCTGTATTGATTTCAAGGATATCGACGGAAATTTTTTAATTTCTTTTTTATTAGTTTTTATTTTGAAACACTTAGTTAATGAATCATCATGATTATAATACATTTATTTTTTCTAATTATTAATTAGGGTAGATAAAAATAAATATAGACCAAAAATATGATAAACCCATCACTTACAAGTTTCTTTCAATTATGTTATGAGTTTTAATGAAAATATTGATAGTTAATTCCTTTTATATAGAAGGATAATGATGAAGTTAATTTCTTATAAATGATATTATTATTTCAATGAAGCCTTTGAGAACATCAAAAAATATATGTTTCACCATCTGATATTGTCCCCAATGGTATATGGGATGATACTAATTATAAATGTTTCTACTATATAGAGATTCCTCAATACCAATATTATATAGAAAATTGATATACTGAAAGATATTTTTAATTATTAAGTCATTAAAATGATTTTACACAATGAGAAATGATATCTAATATCGAGGAAATATTTACTTGAATTTATTTACTACTAGAAAATTATGAACCTTTACTTATAACACCACTAAATATTTATGATATCCTTTTTAGATCGTTCAATTATATCCTAAGCTACCCAAAAGTAATTGGGAATGTGGCCTAAGGGTTGTTATAATAAAATAATATGATAATGATAATCAATTACATAAGGAAATCATGGGGATAGGCTAGCTGATTTTCACATGGAAAATCCAACCCAATATACCATATTGGTAAACACTATTCTCTCAGATGATGGGTATTTTATATGCATGGCACTCCACAAACATGGGATATATATTTTATGGGGGCTCTCAAATTTCATCAAGAAAAATAATGGAATTCATAAAATCCAACAATTATTTTATAAGTATTATCTATGTCCCTTGTATAGAGTAAATCCTATTTCATTCCTTCATGTTATATGAATGATATACCAATAAAATAGTGGAATACGAAACCCTCAATATAAGACTATAACTAGCATTTCTTCTTTGTAATGTTTTATTTAAAAGTTTAATCAAAATATGTAAATATGATTATCCATGATTTATAGTCCCCCAAAAACAGGTAATTAAAATCCACTTACCATCTAATTGAGGTGACTAACAACATATTTCCCTTTTAAACAGATATTGAAAAACCTTCATTGTTTACATAGTTGGTGTGCTGACATGATTGAAAAATTAACCATATCCCTGGAATAAAGAGAGAAGGATTAGAAATTATTTTAAATATTCCAATTATAGGTACCCTCCTTGGCCATCATCAGTGACATGGTGGAGATCAACTAGAATATAAAATCCCCTAGCCACATTTATTCGACATCCACCATCTGATAGATGTTCCCCAAAATGGACTACCACCAATAACAATCCCTCTATTTTATTCGAGAAAAATTCATTACATCTAATTTTGAGAAGAAAAATTCACTCATTATGTCTAGATGAGTAAAAATAAGGTCCAATATAAATAAGGCATCAATGGCATTCTCCTCAATTGTTTCATAGAGTTAGTGACCCTCTATATAATGATAGATTTCAAATAAGGCTCTTTCAGTGCTCAAAACACAATAACTTGTCTCTCCAACTATGTTATAATGATCTGTAATTTATTAATTAAAATGATACGACACAGCATGGAATTAAATAGTAATTTTCATAAAAGTAAAATCAATGTGAACTTATTCTTGTATCCCACATAATTGATGCATGTATTTAAAAACTACTAATATAGTTCCAAATCGGGAATTCTGGTCATGGGGATATATCACGCATGGAAAAATAGAATTTTTAATACGTTTTCTCTATTATAAAAATTTTATCTAGATGGTCTGATGTCAATCCTCTCAATGATGTTGGGTAGAAGAAATTCTTCATCATTATGAAGTCCAGTGTCACTAGCATATTTTAATTCTCTCAAACAATTTTGTTAGATAATGTTATCTTCTTACTACATTATGATATGAAAAAGTAGTACCAAGAGATCAAAATAGATCCCAACCATTATTCATTATATCATATAGTATAAAATTGGTAAATATCTGATTTTAAAATGACTATGTAAAAAACATAAAATGTTGAAAAAATAAAAATATATTGTCCATATAGAGTCTTGAACACCTTTTGGGCCTATTATATCAAAAACCACTACACCAAATATATATCTCAGTATTCTCTTTTCTATAGAATAGTATAAGTTAATCCCATCATGATCCAGTTACCCCCACATTTAATCACTCTATGTGGTCATCTCAGAGAATATGAATTATTATATAATCCGATTTTTGATCTAGAGTGAATTGATGTAAATATGTTTCTCGCAATTAAAAATATTAAGTTCTATATTTATAATATTGTGTAATATATAACCAATATTTTATACCTCTACACAATCAAAAATGGATTGTTGGTTTATATTATCAAGACCATGATGATAAATGTAATGAAGAATCCCTAGTTAGAGAAAACATGGGATGGATATTTTTCATATATGAGGTTCATTCCAATAGAGAATTGATAACATGAATAATGGATATGAAATTCAACCCACATCACTAAAATGAATGGTTCCTATTGATATGTATTTTTTAATTTCTTTGTGAACTACCATGTACTAAAATATAAACATTAAAATTTTATCAATGATTTTCCCACTATATGATGATAAACGACATGTCCATCATCCCCATAACATGATGGAAAAAATTTAGGTGGTATTTCATTAGTCATGGAAACAAACTGATCATATATTTTAATTAATTAGGACCACTTCCTTCTATAAATATGAGATATAACTATATAAGTATAATTGGAACATGGAAATTCAATGCCTTTGAGAAATAATTCTCTCTATTACGTTCATAAGATCAAAATTTATGCCACAAATAATTATTTTTGATAATTCAATATAAGCATGAATCCCTATAACTATTGAAAAATAATTGACATCTGTGTACTCTTCCATGTGAAAAACCATCAACATCATAAAAATTTAAACATTCCATCTCTTGAGTAAGATATGGGTATAAGTAGGATATTTTGACATGGGTTATCTCATATATTATATTATTCTATAAATAAAATTTCCCCTCAACTATATATATTTATTATCATAAAAGGAGGAAATTAATTTAATTAAAATAATTTCAATTGTTTTGTATTAAAAATGATATTTAGTAACACCCTGGTCACAAATCATTGGCCTGGCCATATTGTCAAAACAAAATCCACCTTGTATAAGATTGGGATCTATGATGGATACATTATTCTTAAAAACTACATAATGATTAATAATTGAACATTTAGGATATATAATAATGCACAGTTACATCATCCTAATTATATCCATACGATGACCAATCGTATAAACATATTGAATGATAGTTCTATAAGAATCAATCACCCCAATATTTCTAAATGATATGAATATTCCTTATGATGTGAGTGATTATCATGAGATGATATCTCATAGACATAAAAATAAAATAAATTTATATAGATTATTAAGCCAAATTATAGTGGAAGTATTATCTCATGAGGATCAACAATGTCATTTTTCTAGAACGTGACTCATAGATGCACAGGGGACCCTATTTTCAAGAACAATGAATGAATTTATTCTTATCTGTACAAGATAGATAGTGAGGCATTGGATCTCAAACATGGGCCCTACCATTACCCTCAAAATAATAATACCAATGATTTCATCCTAATATATGATCATCTAATGTGATGAAGATCATATATTGAATCAAAAAAACATTTCATTATTCTTTATAAAAATACAAAATGAAAACTCCCAATTTAGTGGAATGTTATGGATTCCATAACATAACTATATTTCAATTCAATGGTTTGAAACTACAATTAATTTCCCATATATTTGACCCATATCCATGTAGTGAAATTATTTATTCAATAACTATAAATGGTTTGAATCATGTCTATAAATTTTCTGTAGTGACCACCAAATTTTGTATCCCTAGCCCATGATTAAATATGATAAATACCCCCACCAACCATAGCGATATATTTTTTGAGTAAATACTCCAAATCCCTAATGATAATGCACCAATATATGGGTCAATTCGTATTCCTATATGTCAGTATGATATTTATATAGGAATTATAGAAAATAAATTTAATGGAATGATATGATTTACCATATCCCTATAAATTGGATCTATCTATATGGTGAGTCCTAGAAGATCAATGTCTTCCTTGATCATTATTATAACAATATATATAGTAACACTAGGAGTTAATATTATATTCCTAAAATTTAATCTAATATAAAATTAAATGTTCCACTGTTTGTTGAAGATGGATATATTCATGGGGTTGTCCTGGAAAATTTAGTATTTTTCTTGAATCATGTCTTGATAGGGTAAATAGAGACACCCAATTCGGACTAGCTAGAGAAATTGACACTACCCCTAATATTACTTGGTTTCTGATAAAATCATGAATATATGATGGGGATAATATATTTTAATCACTAGGGTGTGTTACTCTTACCTTACGAGTGAACTAGATAAAAACAGGGTGTTTTGATGGAGGCGGCTCGCCCTTTCTAGAGCATTGAGGGTTTGGGAGCACTGAGGAGCAGGCATCTCTCCCTTTCGGGCGGCGGCGATGGCCGCCCACCCGTCCTTCCCCAAAAACACCAATTAGCTACGGCGTCCTTCTCACTATTCTCTGATCCATATCTTCTACCCAACTTCCCCCAGATTCAACTTTTCCCTAAAGTCCCGACCCTCCATCAAGGGGCTCCTTCGCTTCCACTCTCCCTACAAGAGTCAACCATTAAATTTACTAATGAGTTCGGATGAAGAAATGGTTGAATAGGTTTTGTTTCTTAATGCTACTGAATAAGAAGATTCTTTAGTGACTAGAAGGTCTTTGAGGATAAATCTTAATGAGGAACTGCATAATGGGATCGACAGACAGAACTTTATTTTAGTTGGGGGTTTCAACAATGGGAATATCAGCCTTGAGGAGTACGTTCAGACTTGGGATAAATTGACATTAAGACTTGAAGATCTCTTAACAGATGAACTAGAAACTCAGGTATGAAATATCTCATAGAAACTATTTAGGGAGCCAATTTCTGGTAGTCGTAAATAGTCTTTTAATGGGTCAGTTATTTCCTTTTGTGTATGATCCAAAGTTTCTCACTTTTCCCAAAAATGTTTTTGGAAATAAAAAATTTAATTTTCAGTCAGATAAAAACAGTGTTGGTAATTTTCCACCATATTTCATATCCCTATTTTTTGAACAATTTATCAATAAATTATAGGTTATTCTTAGATAAATTGTTGTTTCCCACAATGATCAAGGGTCTCATGGTATTAGATATCTTTTTTGGTTAAATATTTTATCTATTATGGATCCATCAATACTTCATATGAAAGGGAGTTTGTTTCACGATTATTATTTTGTCTAAAAATCTATTTTTATGATACCTTGAATTTGGTTTCTAAGAATTTGGGAACTATTTTTTATGAATTTATTTTGAAAATGGATTGGAATTTTTTTTTGAGAGATGATATGATAACATATCATAGATTTTTAGTTTTTTTAGGAAAATTCATTTTCCTCCTTGGTAATGATAGTGAAAATGTCTTTGATCATTAATTATATATGTTTGATGATAAAATTTTTGTTAATTGTGATTGAAATGGTCTAAGCGATTGTGATAAAAAATTATGTAGGGAACTATGTGTGGGGGTAAAATCATATCCATATAAATATACTATTAGGGTAATGTTTTATTCAAGTGACTAACTATGTTGATGGTAGAAACTCTATGGTGTGAATTCTTATGAACTAGTCACATTCAAGTTGGATATTGTGAACACTTGTAGGTCTACTAATTAGATAAAATTTATGAGATTCCTCACCAACCTTGAAGTAATATTACTCAATAATAATTATACATGCTGTATACCCTTTATTTTCAATTTTTATTGTTTATTGATATTAAATTTTAATGATTCTATTGGAATATTTGATAAACTATGATAATTAGTGATTTCATATCATTCAAACTAAACTATGTACATTTTGTCTTATTTCATTTTCATGTTTATTTTTTCATAATTTAACAATTTTATAATTAATTATTATGAAATATATTATCTTATATAAGAGTGCACATATCCTCACACCATTAATAAAAATCTATATTTATCTAGATGATTTTTTTACTGATGTATGTAATAGTAATGAAACGCAAGGTGGGGGAAGATGTCTTCATTTTTAGGGTGAGAGCATATTATGGGGATTTCATGTCACATTTAGAGGTGATTTGGTTACAAATTCAACTTTTTTTGGTTTTTATGGTGTTGTATCCAATTTTCCATAATTTGTTTATCTCCTCAATCGTTGACCAATATTGGAATACCATCATACGTATTATTTTAGATGTTAGGGTTTGTGTTATTTCAGGTAATGTTTTTTACAATTATTTTCTAAGGATGTTCAATCATTGAAAACCATAATATTGATCAAAAACACTATTCTAGTTAGGTCAAGACCTATAAATTCTTTATTGGGAAGGTTACTCTAGTTAAATTAGTGAAAAATTCCAATTAAATGGCGGTTTTCAATTTCAATTATTAGTAAACAATTTGGTGTGACTTCGTAGATATGATATATGTATTTAGGGGAATTAGTGTTAAGTTGTGAGAGTTTTTCTAGACTAATATCATCGTGAAAATATTAAAGAGACCACGGGTTGTTGGAAGATGTTTCTTTTGGGATACATTATTATTTATCCCAGTCTTTCTTTTCAAAGCCTCTTTATAATTGTAGTTGACTATTTACATTTAATGTTAGAATTGATTCATGGGTATAATATGCATGTGTATCATTGTTATATTATATTTTGTAAATTCCCCCTGAAGTCATCAAAAGATTTATCAGGAGGGTGTACCCAACAAATAAAATTAGTGAAACCAAATTTTTATCACGACCATCAATAATGATAATGTGTTCATGGTTAGAGTTATGATTAATGTGTGCAATTGTACCATGTTAAAAAATGAGGATTCTAAAGTAGATGAGGATATTAATCAATACATAGAGATTCATATTCAAAATATACCTCAATTCCAAGGGAAAAAAGATCTTAAATATGTGTATTATTGGATTAGGATAATAGAATGACTCTTAGAATTTCTAGAGACCCATGATTATTCTTTTTTGATTTTTTACACCATTCTAGAAGTAACGAGTGGAAATTTTTGGGGATTAGTGGTTTTGGATGAGAAGTATGAGGTATTGTAGTGTAAACAACTCTAGGGTGGATTCTTCAAGAAAGTATACTCAACTTCTATTAACATTGTGAAATTTAAGGAGTTCCTTGAAATTGAAAATAGATTTGTACAGTGAATACTTATTCTAACTTCAATGTGACCTCTTTTATTTCAAAAGGTATGTATCTAAAAAATATGAAAAATAAGATATTATAGTGGGTTTTCAACATAATATGTGACCATAGGTATTCATTTTAATTTTTCAAAACAGTGATCATTTCAGGATGAGGGTAATTATGGAATAGACTTAAAAGAGGGTCTATAATGGATAACTAGATCTCCTCCAGCCCTCATATGTTGCTCCAGTTTTTATATTAAATGGATTAGGAAGTATAAAATTATTTAAAAAAGAAATATATGTCGTTATTTTCATTATTATTTTATTTCTCATCCATCACTGGTCATTTTCATGAATTATTTACAATGTGGATATATGAGAAAAATAATAAAAATTATTATGCCTCCAATGTACTGAACTTCTATGGAATCCATTGTCACATGTAAAGGTTCTATTAGACATTTTCTTTTATATTATCTACTGTAGGATTGTCTACCCCAGGATACTCTATGGTGTAGTTCATTTATTCATAGACTATTTGGTTCCAATCACATGACTCTTAATATAAGAAGAAGCATGTATTGGAAGAGTATCTATTTATTTTCAAAGTAGGTAATAAATATTTTATGATTACTATATCTATTTATTTGACCATAGATTTTGTTTTATTAAAGATATTTGAATCCCACTCCATCGTATTGATATGTATGGTGTCTTTTTTAAAAGGACCATTATAAATCATGCCATTCATTATAGAATTTATGACACCTCCATAAATGAAAAAGGTGTGAGGTTTTGATACCCCTCATTCACATTCTATATGACGGACATAGAGTTGTTATGGATTTCAATGTTTGCAACATGTCTCTCTTAAATATTATTATTTTCATGGATTTTTTAATTCTTACATTGCTTGAATTGATTATTACAATATCTATTTTTATTTTTTTTCCTAATATAGGAAGTCTCATATGAATCAATGTGAGTGGTACCCATGTTTTTATCGTTATATACCTCCTCTTCTATAACTGGGTACATTGATTCATTTTTTAGGGATAAAATTTATATATGAAACTATTAGTTTTGTTAATTATCTAGAATTAATTGTTTTTAATTAATATATTCACATTCACTATTCAGGTTTTCCACTATAACAGGATGTAAAATCCTTGATTTACAATGTATTAAAACCCCATTTGATATTAACTCCATCATAATGTATTGATTTAGAAATGTTGAGAGGGAAGAATATTTAACTGTATGATCTAGGAGACAGGATATATATTTGAGAAAGTGTGGTAGCATTGGCTTATCTTGTTCTTTATTCCATTAATAATGACATATGTACTAACTATTGTGTTGATTATCAAAATATCAAATGGGTAACAGTTAAAAGAAATATCCCTTTTACCTATATTAACTCATTTTTATTTTTTTGTATTTGTAAATTGGATTATCAAATATTAATAATTAATCAATATATTAGTAAATCATAACTAATTATTTATATCTTTGAAAGACCTATTTCATGCGTAATTATACTAACTTCATGATCATTTAGAAGTTGTTTGGACTAACTAACATAAATATAATTTAAATGGAAATGATGAATTTAATTTTGAAATATTATGTAGACACATGTTATCATGGTTTTTATTGATTAAAGTATAAATCAATCTATGGTCATATTAAATAATATTCACCACTTGAAATTTTTTTGCAAATTTGGAGGGATCACGAAATTAATGAACAAATTTGGAGGGATCATGACATTAATGAAAATATTATTAAAATTTAAATTCAATATTTTGGAAATTAAGTACTTATGAGACATGATCTCAAAACACATAATCATAATTGATCCTAAAAATTTAACAACAATGATTTCATGGGAAGAACCATTAAATTTATTTGATATTATATTGTTCCTTGGATTTGAAATATATTATTCTTATGTAAATGACATCATAAATTACTAAAGACCTTTACTAATATTACCAAGTATATTGTTATGTTCTAGTGGGAATAAAACTTTTAGGAATTGTTGGTTGAGATGAAATTATGTTTGACCACAAAATCAATTTAGATGTAACCATATTCGAGTCTGGTTTATGTGTTATATTTTGATTTTTAGTTTCATGTATTAGATGTGTACATGTGTTAGGAGATATTTTGGTTTCTTATGTCTCAGGTCAGCCTCTAACACAAATGTTGAATTATCAAACACAATACTTGGAACTCACATATTTCATTAATTCCATTATTATTTCAGAAACTATTATTTCTTTGAGAATTATATCATTTATATAGATGACATGATTTTTTGCAATATATTTTTTCAAAAAAATTTAATCCTCTCATATAAATGATGGGTGGAATTCCTATAATTTTTTAAATTTCACATCCCATATATTCCAATAATGTATAATCTTTTCACTAATTGTTTTATCAAGATGAATCTTTTTTAGTCTATGAAAGAATTAAATATTGAATGTAACATATTGGGGATATTTTGTCAAGATATATAGTGGATTAGTGAGGAACTATCTAATAATGATCTACTTGGAATAAATTTTGTTCATCTCTAATTGAGATGATTGTTCTATAGAAGAAACAAGATAAAAAATTCAATATTATAAGGGATGCCATATATTGAGGTGAGAACATCAGATAATGGTATACTTATATCAATACCTTCTACAAAATCCTATATATAATTCCTTTTTTACTACATTGAAATAAGATACAAGGTTCCTCATCTTGGACGGACTGACCAGTTTAGTTTCCTTGATGAATCAGATATATATGGGAAAGGATAAAAATTAAAGGGTAAGCATAGATTCTGATTAAATTTTATGTACAATAGAAGCTATCATGAATAAATAAGTAATAAAAAATATAAGGTAATTAACTAAAAGACATTATATTTTATCAATAACACTAGGATGAATTGTGTCAATATATAATATCAATTCATTTACTTCATGGATAAAAATAATGGATGTACCAGGTAAATAAATTATTGATATTAAATTTCACGATCTCAGATGTCTTGATATCTTTATCATCATGGATTTACACCATTTATGAAGAATAAATAGGTAGGTATACATCAAATTCAAATTTAATAAGTCTAGAAAAAAATTCTAAATGAAAAATATAAATACCTCAACACGCATAGCCCATCATTTTTTATGCAATACATTGGAACTAGATTTGATAAATTTTATCCAAAACAGAAAAAAAAAAGTTTTATAGTATTGGGTAACATGCTACTTAATTTAATTTCACATTATATTTGAACATTTAAAATAGAAACTAGTATTTTATTATATAACACCATTGTACTCTTTAGAATATACCTCTATATTAATCCTAAAACACATCCTGTAATATAGTGGAATGAAATCCTAATAATGGGTTGATCTTAGATTATCCATGTGGTTATGCATACAAAAAAATATACACAAAATATATATAGTATTGAAATAATCAAATATGATCATATAATTCAATATAAATTATTTAATTACCTAAAATCATATCCATTAATATCAAAAAAAACTAAATAATCAAATGTAAATTGATAATTAATCTCAAAATAGTGAAATTGATATTATTGGGCATATGAAACATGATATCAATTCATTGTAAAAATACCTTATGATACCATTGAGGACATATTAATTCTCATTAACATAAATTGGAATGCCCTTAATAGATAAAAAACCATTTTCCTTATATAAAAGATCAATTCACAGTGGGTATATATTTTTCCAACCAATATATTAATTAGTCAAATTAATTCCAAAAATGAATAATTAATTCAACTTAATCAACATCCATTAAATCCTCATATCTATCCATATTGGCAAAAATAGAATAAATAATATCAATACATTACTTAGTAAAGATGATCATTAACCATCCAAATATATATGATTGATTTAATAATTAGATCACATAGTAAAAATAATATACAATAATTCATGTTTTCATATATGGGAATAAATTAAATAGATTAATGGAATATTTATTGAATAGAATACCTTTTCACTATGAAAAATAACATTTGATAAATTTAAAAACATCACACATATTAAGTAACCATTTCATTTTAAAACAACCATCAGAACATTAAATGTATGATTCAATGAAAATATTATCCATGACATAGGGAAATGTCCTTCACGTTGTATAAGGATGAAAAATAGTAGTTTTTTACTGATGTAAAAAAAGTTTAACAGTTACATCATTTTCAAAAAGACATAAAGATTCCTTTTAAACAATATTATAAAAGTAAAACTTGGTTGAAAATGTAATTAAAATATATTAAGAGAAGATTAAATGAAAATTTGAAAAAAAATACAGAAAACATTAATATTGAAGTGTGTTCTTCCCATGTGAAGAATTAAATATAAAAAAGTCCTAAATATTGATGATATTCTGAAATAAACCCTAACCACTTGGATACCTATTGAATGGTATACCACATTAATGAAATAATATCATATGAAACATTCAATAACGTTATGAAAAAATGATTAATGATATGTTATTTAAAAGGGGAATTATTTATATAACAAAAAAACAATTAATTATTGAATATATAATATTCTACGTATGAGTAAAAGTAAAATGAGAAATCATTAACATATGTCAGAAATCCTTGGTATTTGTTCAAACTACCTATTATATATAATAGTTTTATTATAAATATATTATTTTACTTGGTTCATATATATAATTCTCCATATTACTTATTTATAATTTTTATCATAAAATTATTAATAATATTTTATTAAAATATCCAATTTGTTAACAAATAACTTTTTGATTCATTAATGATTCAGATCTTCAGTTTGTTTCCATATAATTTGAGTATATTTACATAATATAAAAATTACTAACAATTATATAAATATCATATATATTCATTATATATGAATTTATATTATTCCACTAATTATATTTCTGTAAAATTAATTACAATATTCATGGAGATGGTATGTTGTGATTATACTGGAATGTTGTTTTCACATTTTTATGGATGGAATGAATGAATGATAAATATATATGGACCTTTAAAAAATATTTATTATATCAATTAAATCATTTTTTTAAATTTCATAAACATTAAAATCCCTATGAAATATAAATGAAAAAAAATCGCAACTCATCATGGAGTTTTAATTCCACAGGAACACACGATATGAAGTTTTTTCACAGTAGTTTAGAAGGTTAGGATGTAGATTTGAAAAGATAATTATAAAAGATTGATGATATTAAAATTGAAATATATAAACATTAAAACCAATTTTACTCAAATCAATATAATATGGTAGTGATAATTAAATTTCATCCCTTGATGGAGAAAGTTAGCCATATGTTCGCATGACTTATACATTAACATTACATATGATCAGAAATAAGGTCGGTAATTTTAGTATCATATTCCTTTAATCCTTTAAATATATTGATGATAAAAAATATACCACTTGAATATAAATACAAAATATTTAGAAGAGTTTTAACCGAAATGAAAATGAAATTGATCGGTAAAGGTGATTAACACATCTTTGGAAGAACTCAATTGGATCTCATGCTAATGACCATAAAGATGATGTTTTGGGAATATAAAACCTTTATAATGTGGATATTGATGCTTCTGAATGATTTTTAGGGGATGGTCGATAAATATGAATCATAGTGGTGATTGAAAGAAAAGAAAGTGGTTCCATTTTATAAATTAGACGATAGGATTTCTTGAAAGTTCATTAAAAAATTAAAATATAATATGAAAATTCTATATCCAACGGATTAAAAATAGTGATTATTTAAAACAAAATTTTTCTAAACATGGGATAAAAAATATAGTAAAATTTAGACCTATTTCGATATCTCTTAAATCCTTTTATTTTTTATTAAACACTTAGTTAAATATTTATTAACATAACTATGATAACTACTATATTAATCGCAATAGATTAATAATGATTATATAAATGAAAAAATATCTCATAAATTAAAAATGGATATCTTTTAATCAATATTACATTGAAAAATCCAAGGATATGATTATTATAAATTTTCAATAATTTAACAGAATATTATGTTGATAAAATATTATTAAATTAAATTTTAAAACTATTAATATCATTTGATATTAAATAAATCAATTTAAATGGGTAATTTCAATTTAAACCTTATAAAATATCTATAAAATCATGTAAATATATAATATTAATGGATCACGTGAATTATATCATAATATATATTTTTTAGTATTGTTAAAATAATTATTTTAATTTTTAAATTAATTAATTAAATGTTTTTACCATTACATAGTAATTTAAGTTAATTATAGAATTTATAAAAATTTAACATAAATTTAAATAATTAAAAACCTCCTTAATTACAATATATAAAATTAATTTCATTCATTAATTTCATTTTTTCTTATGTGGACACACCATATATATTTAAAATAGAGAGAGTAACATTTTGTTTCTTTATTTTGTTTAAATATTATAATGGAATTTTTCATGGGAAATTGTCTATTGAAATACTCAATATAGAGAAAAAGCTGGCATAGGGGGATTAAAATCCATCAAATAAGAAATATTATGAAAAACATTCCTTATCACTTAGTTTTATCCTATATTGACCTGATTAACTTATTATTAGAGTGATAAATTTTTGCAATGTTATTATTCATAATGTTTTAAAATAAAATGGTAATAGTTACCAAATTTTAGAAAATTTATTCCATACATGGAATAAATTTTAATAAATATATAACATATATTTTTCAGAAGATAGCACTCAAATATTTGTGTGAAACACGATGAAAAACGCTTTTTGAAAAATAATATTTTCAAGCATAAAACATAGTTTATTTTAATTCCATGTATAGAAAAATAATAATTTTTTGTTAAAATGTTTTATTTATAAAAATATATATTAATATATTAAATTAATTTAAATATTTCTCCAATAGTTATTTTGTTAATTTATTAAGATAAAAATATAGTTCAAGCATAAAAAATGTTTTTAAAAAAATGTATTTTTATATATACAAATGTTTGTAAACCCAATTCAATCATAAAATTGATCCAAATTAACCTAAGTGAACAATTAATTATATAAAGGAAATAGATATAGTTTTAAATAATTTTAAAAAAATGGAAAATTTTAATGTTATAAAAAACATTTTTTTAAATTAAGTAATTTTAAATATTCACTGAAAAATATTTTTTTTCATAGAAATCCAAAAAATTCACTATAATATAATTCATATATGAATATTTAAAAAATAAAATTATTTTAATTAAATAAATTTTATATATGTTTTAGAAATTAACTATAATATTTTCCCATAGAATGTAATAAAAATTATATTTAAAGAAAACATATTTTTGAAGAATAAAACAACTTTACTAAAAATTAAGATCATCTTTACAATGAATTAATCAATGAATTTATATTTATTAGTTATATATTTCTAAATGTTATTAATATTATTTATACATTCATGTTCAACATCTAGGTTATGAATATATTATTAAATTATTATATTTTGGGGTTTGTTTACTGTAAGTGTTATGTGTCGTATATTCTATCAATCATAGTGTTCTTTTTAAAATTAGGGTGTTACATTCTATCTCCACAATGAAACTGCACACCTGAAATTTTAAAAAAATTTGAAATAAATTTTATTATATTTGAAAATACATTTTTCAGAAATGAAATACATAAAATGATAAATAATTCTTCATCTTAAAACTAGAGAAGGGGAAATATGATATTGATTAAAAAATTATGATTTCGAATAACACATCATGGGTGAGAAGTTGAAATATGGAAAGAAAGGAAAAAAAGTAACACACATGGATTAATAAGTAGTGATAAAAAAACATTTCTCATGACAATGTATACCACAAAACATAGTAAATATATATCATATTAAATGGACATTGATTTGATGCTATGAAAAGGATTGAAAAATATTTTTATTTCAAGGTCATTTTCTGAAATTTGAGATACTATTTTTTATATAATGATAAATCACTCGATAAAATAAAAATTCCTAATTGCTTATTTATTTTATAATCATAATATCAACCTTTGTATGAGATTCAATCTATTTATACTTCATCTCTTACTCCTATAAATGTAAATTCTATATGACATTTTGATACTTAATGCAGTTTTAATGTTTAATAAGATCCATAATCCATTCATTCACCTTATAAATAGTTACCAAATCAAAAATGTATATAACTAATTATCCAATATGTTAAATAATATTTTGAAATCATAAAATATTACTCTAATACCATATCAATTAATTCCAAAATTAGTTATCCCTAACACTCCTAAAATATTATGACCAAATAAAATGGTCAAAAAAATTTGGAATAAACATTTTATTAGTCCTCCATTATATATCTAGAAAATTCTCATGAAAATACATTGATCATATTTTTATCCTAAAATATGGAAATAAATTTTATCATTAAGAATCATTAACAAAAACATCCCTGAATAAAATAATTAATTCTCTCTTTATTCCTTAATTAAAATCTCATAACATAGAATATAAATCCAAAAATGAAATAAACATATACATTTATTTCTTTTTCATAAATTCAAAAAACATTACCAAGGTCACCCATACTATTATATTTTCTTCTTCAATTATAATATTCAATTTAACCTAACTGTAAATTTTTAACTTCACATCACAAACACATTAATTGGTATCTTATACTTATTAATGTATTAAATAAAAATAACACATTCACAACTAACTAACTTTTCATGGTTATCAATAACATTATACATATGATTTTAGATCCTAAAATTAAACTGATATTAGTATAGTCATTTTAGTTTAATTAATATGTTAAACACAATATCATTGATAAAATAAATCTAAATACAAATTCTTTAATATTAATACACAATCACTTTAATCATTTTTATTGGGTTGTATTAAGAGCATAGTTATGACCTTAATCTAATGGATTATTTTGAGGAATATTCCATGGATATATATATAATTATTTGGGGGTGTTTCAGTATCTCCATAATAATGAATAATTACACATTATAATCATCTATAATACTCTTGAAATAATTAACTTTAAGATAACCATTTTTCCTCTTAATACTTTAATATATTTATATATATAAATTTGGAGACAAGTGCTATGATATGATGTGATTCTATGTCCCAGTGTTCCCATAAGGATTTTTATAAAAATATTAAATATATTTTATATTATATTCACAAATGGTTTCTTCATTGAAATTGGATTACTCTAAAAAGATATATCATATTAGAAATATGAGTCCACAATTTAGTCTTGAACACAGCGTTTACCATTGGAGCAGCCTAAAATTGTTTACTCTTGAATTTTCAGATATCATGATCATTAGAATGAGCATTCAGTTGAAATAAATAATTAAATTTATTTATTCTAATTAATTAAATTTACCATGTATTTATTATTAATTACATGATATGGATATTTTTCTACAGTTATCTTCAAAACACCTAGGATAATCGAGAGGCGTTCATCCTCCATTCGTTGGTGAATCAAGATCTGGTGACGATGAGACTTTGGATCAAAGAAGATCAAAGTGTATAAAAAAACAACTCATTTACAAATTTTTTGGGAACATTATTCAATTAGTAATGATACAAAAGAAAGGTAGGTATATTTTTATGCGAATTATTACTAATTTTATTCTATTTTTGGGCATGATCAATATCGTTTTTTGATCAGCACCAACTGCAGACAATTTAATGTGCCCACATAAAAAAATTAAATTGATTATTCTTTCGTTTCTCACCTCAAATATTCCCATTAATGTTCTTTAGTTGTGGATTATCTTGATATACTGATAAATTGTTTTAAGAAATTTATCCCAAAATTTCTTCATGTATTTTATCATTGGACTACGGGGTCATGATTCCTCATTGTCGGTTGACACAAAGCCTGATCAGATCCCTGAATTCCGAACAGTGTCACATTAAATAAAGGTATCAGTGATCATGGATGTATTTTAGGGTTAATAATGGTATAACGGGTTCTATTTTTCATTTATATCGTATTTATGATGGTGGGGGTATGATGGGAGGTGCACGGTGCCTACAATAAACCATAGGAAAAATCAGAATCAAACTTCTATCTAACAGATGGCCATAAAAAATGAATCAAAGGATTCCCCCCATCAATTTTGGGTTGAATGGTGGAGATACAGTAAGTGTAGGATATGTAACATTTTCATATTGAAATGTTTCTAAACTTATATACTTCTATGAAAAACATGACTACAAAAAATGTAGTCTAAATATCACATGGCGTGGGGATTCTTTCCTATGATAGCTAAGGATTTTTATAATTATAAGTATCAAACTCCATGTTATATGAAAACAAGTGGTGTAACCTTGTGCTTATGGAAATTATTTTACTTTTGGAGTTCACAAGCATGGGAATGGACAAACACATGTCGTGCTCCAAAGTACACAAACACAAGTAAAGAGTACGGACATAGGTATAGAGAATGGGTAGGACCCCAAAAGGCTTGGACATGTCATATAAACCATCTACACACCATGTATGGTATCATTGGATTGATATGTTAATGTTCAAGGAAAAATCCAGGTGATAGAGTGAGGCCACATGCCATTTCAGAACCCTCAAACACATTGTACCCCTTGTTTCCTTTTTAGGGAACCTCAATATCCAGTATCTCCTTTTTTGACACTGATTTGGTCACATGAGTAGCATATACTGATTTATTTAAAATTAAAATGAGATCGAGGAATCCTTATTGAATTTTAATATGTGATGCAAGATGATACGTAAGTGAATCTTATTTAGTTGACACTAGATAATGGAAATGAATAGGATGAGGATCACCATTTACACTAAATTTGAACCCCCTGATGGATAATGACACGGGTCCTATGTCTATCGAGTATAACCCCCAATCGGATGGGAAGAGGGTCCTTGAAGAACTAGAGCATAACCCCTATTAAACTGTTGCATGTTTCTTCTACCAACTAAGTGGAACCCCCTATCAGATTGGGTTCTTTTCGTCATGACACTAGAGTGGATCCCCCCTCACGGACCCGTCATTGGACCTTTATATACTGAGTGGAACCCCACTATCATATTGGGAATGGTCTTAAATATAAAAAGGTGGTACCCCTCAGAAGTACAATGGCGTGGGTCCTCTATCTACTAAGTGTAACCCATATTGGATAGGGTGTGAGTCCTTGTGACACTAGAGTGGAACCCCCTGTTGCACCAGGGTGGGGGTCCTCTGCCTACAGAGTTGTATACCTTCCACGAATCAAGAATTTGTTTTGATACCTTCAGAGTAGACCCCCCCCCCTAACTCATCATTGTATGGGTCCCTAGTGGATATTTATTGAATGGAACCCCAACGAAACACTAGGTTGTGAGTCCTCAAATTAGAGATTATTCCTCATCAATACTGTGGCCCAGTAGAGAAAAGTGGGCCTCAGAAAAATTACTTAAAGAAAAGTTGGAAACTCTTTTCCTGATATAGGTTGTGAGATGGAGATCCCCTTCTCTCTCTTTTGGGTTTCCTTTATTTGATCATATATATTAATATATATATAGGTCATTGTATTTTTTACACTTCTTATTGGGTTTTACAATTTTCTATCTATTCATATTGTGTATCTTAATAATATCCCATCAACATTTGGGGTATCCTAATAGGTGTAAATATTCTCATCCCTACATGTACCTTTCCTACTTTTGTTGCGTCTTATGAAAAATAAAGCCAGGTCGGTAGCGAGTACCGAAGATCATAGGGATACTACTTACATTGCACCTCGTATGGTGGTCATAACATGGAGATCATGAGATTGGCTCTATCATCAATTGTCCTTTCCATTTTTGTCATTCGGTAAACTCTTTCTAGTTGGAAGTCTAATTTTTCCTTTTATATTACATGTTTACACTATTGTAACTTTTTACACCCAAGAGGTATTTCATACTTGGTTTATGTTATAACTATTTCATCATTTTTACATTATTCCACTATAATTTTTTATTCAGGTGTCCAGTTGTGTTCATATAGATAATTTGGAGAATGCCTCAATTATAGGATATGTTTTTCAATTCTTGTCTCCACCCCCAGGCATATGGAGGTGGGATTGGTGTAGCTACTGCTCGAGCCTCTATTCGGTCGGGTCATGACAGATCGATATTAGAGTAGTTCATTCATTGGGAAAGTTTTTTTAGTAGTACCCTTACAAGGATTTGGTTGGGATTTATGGAATCTATTTTAATGATCCTCAAGTGTGGTTTTATGTCTAGGGAACCCAATGATGTTATAGGCGGCCAACATAACCATTCACCAAGAATTTGACTACCTGTCTACCAACTCGGCATATAGTGACATTAGTTGCAGGTATAAAAGGTAAATGCATCATATAGGCATGAGTATTTCAATTTCCTTGTTTACTTATCTCTCAATCTAATATTTATTCTTATATGACTATGATATTTCACGATATAAATTTTAGGATTCCATTGTGACAACATCCATCCACATTGACTATTTTGGATCATGAAAATGATATAATGAGTGTAGAGGACCTTATTCATGGTCTTTACCATGAGATCCTTCTTCTAGGTGGACCATTAGTAGTACCCCCACCTTTTGAGTAGTAGATCATACCATGAGAGATGACTGGGGATAGGCACATGCTTAGCACACATTGAATAATCCAATGAGAGAGGCCATCAAGGATCCTTGGCAAGCATGAAATCTACGAAATATGGGATTGTCTAGAGTCAGACGTACATGTTTTTAATATTACAAGAATAACGATGGATTGTGTTGTTTAACCAGAATAATGACTTTTCCTTGTAGCATATATAAAATAGTGGAGTCTTCTTACCAAGATGCATATTGAGTCATCACTATTGTGGCCCAACATATAGCATCTATTCGTGTCGATTACTACCCCTAATTTTTGTTCTCCATTTTTATTAATAGAATATAGAGATTAATAAGGGAGATATAATAATTGATGAGTATCCCTTGAGGTTTAAATACCTTATGGGGTACTCCCTATACACTATTCTAGATAGATACATCTGAGCATAGAAGTTTGAGCAGGGTCTCCAAAAAAAGATCAGTTCCAATGTGGTCCCCTTGTGAATTACCACATATTTTGAAGATTTGTATTCGTACCAAGTGAAAAATAAATTCATGTCAATAGGATTACAAGTTTTTAGAGCTAGAACTAGTATTCATAGGGTTTTGTAATCTTCAGTAGCTACCAGGCACCATACAAAAGGATATCTATGTATGAGTCATCCACATGATCATACTCACGCATGTGGTACTACAGAATGGAGACTTTGTAGAGGATCATGGAAGCCTATAGAGGGGTGGTGATATTATTTTTAAGGGAGATGTCATAAGGAAGATGATTACCCAGCCCAATGAACGATGGAGGGAAGGTAGATTGCTGACGGACATCCATGGAAGAATAAGCACTCTATCCTAGGAGGTAGAGATGGAATATTTTTAGGTGTAGATACATGAGGAGGAGATATGGATGATGGAAAATTTTATGATACCCCTCCACCACCCCAAACTAGAGGCTCACATCAGAATCAGGGAGAATGTAGTCAAGGCAACAGATCGTAGAAGGCTGTGTACGCTTATGACCCAACTGAACATGAAATGATTATATATAAAGAATATGTTTATTCTACTCCTTCCTCAATATTAGTAGACATAGGTTAAATTCATTCCTTCATCATTATACACCCCGTGTGAGAGATGTATTTCCTAGAAGAATATGTATAAAGTAACGTTTTCATGGGGTTCTTACAGGGAACACTTTCTTGTAATGTTTCTCCACTGGTAGTGCAAGTAATACCATACTGGATGAAGGTTCAAATGGGTCCTTTTGATCATCCCAATAAAACCCTATAACATCGTCATGGGTAAGGATTTTTTATCCATGATCTGAGAGATGATTTATTGTGACCACAAATGAGTCATGTTCATTTACACTGATGGGATGAAATTATCCTTTATAAGAGAGATAGATCTTATGGAAGTATGAGTGGGTTCAATGAGTAAGATGATGTATCCCATCACCAATTAGTTGGAGTGTATATCTCGTAGTGGATAAATATCATCAAATATATGGATTCCTTATTTCATTAAGGATTTCATGTATGTCTCACCTAAGGAGGTTATATTACTACATCCAAGGTAGATGATGGATTTTTGTATCAATTTGCATCGGGGGACCACTATGACATCTTCAGCGGCATATCATATGGCCCCTATCATGTTTTGGGAGATGCATTTTCATTTGGAGGACCTTTTAAATAAGGGTTTCATCATCCCCAGTGTGTCCCCAAGGGATGTTTCAGTGTTGTTCATTAAATAATTGAATGAGATATTAAATAATTATGTTAGTTTTCATCACCTAAACCAGGGAATGATGAAGAATATGTACCCATTTATGTGGATTTATGACACCATTGTCAGGTTTTGAGGAACAATATGGTTCACAAAGATAGATCTATGTTCTAACTACCCTCAGTTGAGCATTCTCGAGCTTGATATTCTGAATTAGTCATTAAAATATTTCTATATAAATTATGTGTTTTAATTGATTCCCTTTGGTGTGATTAATTCCCCCTTCATGTTTTTGGAATTAGTGAACCATATTTTCTCTCCATAGATGGACTCATTTTTTGGTTTCTTCACTGAAGAAATAATCATATTCTATGCATCAATGGATTAGAATATCGATCACTTGAGAATGGCATTAGAATTTTCTAGGATATGAAATGGTAAGATATTAATGTTATTGTTTTGGGATCATTATATTCACTTTCTAGTGAATGTAATTTATGAGAATGGTTTGGGCAAGATCAAGGAGAAAATTGATGTGTTGCATGCATGGGAACCACCCTAGAGTGTATCAGAGGATCAATGTTTTAATAGCTTTTTGAGGTACTACTTGAGGATTGTTACATACTACTCTAGGATTTCATCCATTTTAAACACCATGATGAATAAAGGGATTCATTTTATTAGATTGAGAATTAATAGAGGTCCTTAGAGGAGTTAAGGATAAGGCAGATGTGTGCACCTATTTTGAGACTACAAGAGGAAAACATAGAGGATGTAGTGTATTGAAATGCCTCTGGATCTAATCTCTACTTCATGCTGATGAAGAGGCAACACATTATCACTTATTGGTAAAGGTAGTTGAGACCCCATGATAAAACTGAATGATTCGTGACCTAGAGAGGGAAGGAATGATTTTCTCCATGGGGTTGCGGATTCACTATCTTATAGGGGAGAAATTTGTGGTTTACATGGACCATCCAGGACTCAGGTATGTATTCACATAGAGAGATATGAACATGCAACAATGGAGCTAGTGAAAGGTGTTGTTGGACTATGAATTTGGGATAGTAGATACTCTGAGGAAGGTAAATATGGTATTAGATGACCTTATGAGGAATTCTTAGGATCTATTGATGTAGGTGGCCTCTGAGATGTTTTCTTCCTTACAGCTAACCTTGGTTGAGAAGGATGGTGCTATTTTTCATCATTTGATGTTGTCGATTACTCATCTTATAAAACATATGAGAGATATCATGCTAAAATATATTGAATTTGATGTCATCAATGACAATATTTCCACATTAGATTCACCATATGGATATTCTCAATTAGTGAATCACCAAATAATTTTCTAAGAAAAAATGATGGTCCCAATAACAATTCGAGATGTGGTGATGCGTGTGTTCCAGAAATCCCCTTTGGATTTACATATAGTATGTTTAAGATGTATATAGGCCATGGGTAGTAGTTTTGGTGGTTTGAAATGAGATAAAACATAGTTAGGTTCATATCACACTACCTCACCAATCCACAGGTGAATGATGACCACAAGGTTATGATAGGTTTGTTGTAACCCCTTGATATCCTAGAGCGGAAATGGGATTACATATCCATATAATTTTTTATATGACTACCATAGATTATTAAGGACCATGAGAGAATATGGGTGATATTTTACTGAATAATAAAGTAAAAAAGAATCCTATTTATTATGCAGAGGAATCATGTGAAGTGTTTTGGGATGATGTACATACGGGATAATTTTCACCTCCATTGGTAACCGTACATTGTTTTCTCTGGCCCTAATGAATGTTTCACAACACATTTTGGAGAGTCAATAGGAAGAATTATATATCCATATGAGGATGAGTACATGCCTTCACCTACAAACATATTGGTATACATAGTTCACTATTAAGGACTAGGAGGATATTCTGAGGGCTTTCTTGTTAGACTTCAGCTGGAGTAGAGAGGACCACATTCCCATGGTAGAGTTTTTATAAAGTTATAGATATAACTTTATTATCATTAAGGAAATGTTGATTCCTTGTATAGGAAACCATCCATGTCACCCTTTTTTCAGAAATATATTGGAAAGGAATCTATTATGGTTTAAGAGATAGTGCATGCAATGATGAATAAGGTCCATGTCATCCATGAGAAGATGTGGAAATCTCAGAGTATGCATAAATAAGACACATATTGAGGTCATAATCCCATGGAGTTCACTAATGGAGAAAATATTTCCATAAGTGTCTCCATAGACTGGGGATTGTGTTGGATTGATAGGGGAGGCAAGCTATAAATGAGGTTCATCTGGATGTTGGAGATCATTTAGTTGGATAGTGTGGTTTCATAAGGCCTCTCCCTACCCCCAAAATTGGATTGGGTGAATGAAGTATTCTACATTTCATAGATGAGGAGATATGTGCATGAAAACATCTAGGTTATTGACTGGGGAAAGTTGGAGATCAAGGATTGAGATAATTTTCTAGGTCACTTGATGGAGATCAAAGATAATTAACAGTGTACCATGTTTTGATGGACCTATCCCTTGATTTCTATGTTGTGGTGGGATGAGAATGTTCATGATAGATCCTTGGAGTGGGAGAGCTATAAGTGAGATATGTATCCAAAATTCATTGATTATTTGTTTTTTTCAATGAAAAATTTCTTAAAGGATGTAATGAAATAAATACCTCGTTTTATCCTTTTAATACCCTAATGTGTATATATATATATATATTCAGAGCGAAGCTATTAGATTACATGCGGTTCTGAGACACTTTTTTATCATAATTAATTTTATAATAATATTAAATATATTTCATATTATTAGTGTTCATGATTTCAAAAATAATATGAGACAACTCTAAAATAAGATCACAGATTAGAAATTCATGCCAATAGTTGAGTCTATAATATGATTTTTACTCGAGTTCTGATTTAAAATCGGTTAGCATGAGGTTTTTGGATATCGTGACCATAGGCGTGTGTGTTCAATTAAAATAAATAATTGAATTTATTTATTTTAATTAATTTACCAAATCCATTTTTTTCAATTAATAACATGTTATGGATCTTTTCCTATGGTTATCTGGATAATAACTATGAGAATCAAGAGGAATTATTCCTCCTTCTATTTTCAATTGAGATCCAATGATGATGATTCTCCATATTGATGTAGATAAAGGTGGAGAGAATGCAACAACTCCACTCAATCATTTGTGAGCATGTTCTTCAAAAAAATAAGTCCCAATATCCAGTCCATACTAATACATTTTTATTTATACCTAATTTAATTAAATTTCCAAGATATGTCAATCTCTTTATTTGAACTTCACCAAATGAGGAAAATTTCTTACCCCCACATACTCGAATTAAATTGATAATTATTTTATTATTCACCCAAGGTATACCAGCTCGTTAACATTGGAAAATAATGTTTGGAAAAGATTTATACGAATATGTTTTTTATTTCTTTGTCCAAAAATTTCTTCGTGTTATTTATCATTGGACCATTAGGTCATGATTCAACATTGTCAGGAGAGACTGAGCCTGATTGGGCACCCAAATTCATGTCATTTTGGCATGTAACTAATGGATATATGATCAAAGATATATTTAGGGAATATTTTTTATATAATTTGTGATTTTTTTTCATAGATATAGGATTCCAGGTGGTGGTGGTGTGATAGGAGGCACGTAGTGCCTACACAGAAACATCGGGACAAATCAGAATACAATTTACGACTAACAGATGGCCAAAAAAAAAACAAATTTTGAACTTATACATAAATTATTGGGATCATGGAGGTCAGATACATGATAGGGGATAATGATATATAATTTTTTTTAAAGATATAAACCTACGTATTTCAATGAAAAACATGACTAAACACCTTATAGTATGAAGAAAACATGTCATGTATGGACTTGGATTTAGTCATTAGGGTTTCACAAAATTATAAGTGTAATAAACTGTGTGGGATACCAAAATTCCATTTGACCTTGTTTATTCATCCCATCATATTCTCTAGGAATACATGGGTATGGTAATGACCAATCACACACTTTGTGTCGACGTACATAGAAAAAAGAAATGTCCATAGACACCAATAAAGAACACGGGTCGGACCACTAGTTTCTTAGAAATGTCAAGTAAACTTACTAAACTACATGTATCGATACATGTGTAGGGATCCATGTACTTAAAGGGATATATATGAGTGATGGATTGGGACTAGACACAGTGTACTCCTTCTTTCCTTTGTAGAAAAAATCAACCTCTCATATCCACTTCATCCTGACTTGAATTTTTGGGTTTAAGTACACTATCCTGATTTGTTTCTCTACATAGAATGAAATGGTGGCCTCCATAGTGAATTTCATGATTTGGTATGATATTTTCTGGTCATGAACCATATTTTGGCTGCATTAAATGATGGAATTGATTACACAGAGGATCACCCAATACACAAGAGTGGACCCCCCCTCCCCCCTGACGAACCAGGGTGGGGTTCCTCTCTCTACAAAGTGGAACCCCCTATCAGATAGAGTACAAGTCCTTGTGAAACCTAAATGGAAACTAGTTGATGGAAATGGGATATTTTTTTATCTACTATGTGGAAACACCCATTCATATATTATGCATGTCCTCATGATAGAAGAGTCGAACTCCCCTGACTTACCATAGTGTGGGTCCTCTATCTACTGAGTGGAGCCCCAATAGGATAGTGTGTGGGTCCTCATGAAATTAGAGTGGAACCCCCTTTATGGGACATTGTGTGGGTACAATAAATACCAAGTGAAAACCACCTATCTGATATGAATCATTTCCTCATGAAATAAGAGTGCAACTCCCCTAATGTAATAGGGTTTGGGTCCTCTAACAACATATTGGAATCCCCAAAACACATCAGGGGGAAGGTCTTATACTTATAGGGTTGATTCCCTTTGATACATCAATTTTTGAGACTTATATGGATGAATATTCGAAGGCATCACTCTAACAAACTATGTAACATGTCCTCTACAAGGATATTGTGCCTCATCAACTACGATGAACATTCACATTGAGTGGAACCCCATCCAATTTCTTATGAAACTTTTTTCACTAAATTATTATGTTGGGCTATGAGATGGATATCCCATTCAACGTCATTTAAGTATATTTGGTATTATTATATATTAAATTCTATATCTATATAATTAGATTTATTTACTCTGTTTTTTTGTCTTGATTTTTTTACCAAACATTCTTATCATGTCTCTTTCTACTCCCCCTCAAGAATTTGGGGCATCCTAGTGTGAATGTATATACTCACCCCTAAATGGAATTTTATATCATGTGGCATGCCTTATATAGAGGATGTGAAGGTTAATAATGAATATATTAGTTCTTAGGGACACAAGGTGTGTTGGACATAATATGGTGGTTAGATCATGGATATCGGTATTTAGGCTTTCTCTACAAATTTACATTCTAGTTTGTCCAGGTTGGGACATATTTGTTGTTCGGCATGTTTTTTTCCTTTTAGTTTTCATGTTTACAATGTATTACCCTATTACAACCTAGAGTTTTTCATTCGTGGATTATACTCTAGATATTTCATATTTTTTTATTATTCATCTACACTTATTCATTGATATGGTCATGTGTGAGAATACATGTACATTAGGAAAATTCCTCCCATTTACGATAATCCTTTTGTCACTTTTCTTTACCCTTATCCTATCCAAGAGTGCATAGGTTAGTTGCATCTTGACCCCTGATTGGTATAGGTCATGAAAATATTGGGGTCTATTCTATCTACAGATGTAAAAAATAGCCTTACATTCAATAATTTACCATTGGTGTTTCTTTCAAATTTTATCTAATATAGGGAAATCCTTCATTCCCTTCTTTCTCTTATATATATTTTTCAATGTAAATATTTTCTTATATTTATATAATTGAATAAAATATGACATGGATATGTATTTATCTATCATGACAGCATAAGAAACTATATCCTCATGTGATTATATTGGTTATGAGAGTAGTTCCCTTCGAATGGTAACTTTTAATCCCTCGTGAAAATGGTCAATTTGTTACTTTAGATTTTGAAAATAGTGTAATTAATTTATTAATAATGATGTAATGTTAGCCTCATAAATATAATGTTTTTTCACATTCTTTTGTCTTAGAAAAAAATCTATCAATCTCCACTCATTGTTTGTAAGGAAATTATTTTTCATTGAAATGTTCCTTAAAATAAATATATTACATATCCATCATAATCTATACTATTTATAATCAATTCAAAATATGTATCATCATCCCCTGAGTTATGATAAATATCTGATAAAACCTTATCCCTTTCATTACATCCATCTTGAGACATATATTCTCTGAGGTATACATCCATTTAACATCATTAAATAGATTTATATTACCACTAAATGATGGAGGTTTATGCTTCATTAATCAGTATAGAATTTGTTTAGTGTGTTGTGGTTTGAAAATATGTTCCATAGTGGAATGGTTTTTTCTCATAACCTAAGTCAATTCTATGAATATATATATATATATATATTCAACTCCTGGTGTAGTTATAACTGTAGCTTCATTACAACACCTTAGAAAGAATTCAAAACATTGATAATCTACATTAACATTGATTTCATTGCATACACTTGGTTTCATTATGAAAAAATTACATATACTATATTAGATCACAAAATTATGATTCGTACTATATATTTTATAAAATATTGAAAAAATTATCTATTTCCAGACTTTGAATTATAAGGTTTATTTTTTTTTTTTGGGTATTTTTCTCAATGTTCATCATAACTATTGGTACCCCAATATAAGTTTTCATAAATATTCTTAACATGGTTCCTAATAAAATTTCATGGATACAACCTATAAATACCCTTACCCTCATCGCCCAGAAATAGAATTTTCTTTAATATTTTTAAAAACATACATGATATCATATCTCAATAGAAAGAATACTTTAGTAGTCATGGTGAAGAAGATACGTAAATAAATTTCACATTAAATTTGATAATTTTAAAAAAATACATAATATTTTATTTGAAAACACCATTAAACGCATTAGAATATTTTTTTATATCAATTATAAAAAACATTATTGTATCATAGGTATATAAAAAATAATAAATGGGTGAGATCAGGTGCTTAATAAGGGTGTGCATATAGAGGATACCAAATAAGGCATAAATAATATTTAATTAATTAATTTGGATCAAATAATTACATATAAATAATATCATAGGAAAAAACCTATTCATGGATTCCATAAAAACTAAATAATTACATGGAAATCAAAAACTGATATCATAATTATATAGTTCATAATTCCAGACACCTGAAACATATCATTGAGGCCTTAGTCAATACATTTTATAATACAATCAAGGCTATGTTACAAGACATCTACATAAATTGGTAAGACTGTAGTCAACATCCAATATAGTTTTTATCATGATTCCATGGGATGCATCGTGAGACTACAATGGGAACTGAAAATCACACTTTATGTCTAAATCAATCCTCATTGGAATTAACAAAAAAACATAATCAAAATGACTTAAAAATAAATAACTCCTTTTATTTGAATAACTAATAAATAGAAAATTATTATATTCACCAGCCAAGCTACTCATAAACCATCTAAAGAAATGAGTTTTATGGTATCATTAGACTATATCCTCAATATATAAATCATCAAATATTTTTGACATTGATGAAAATAAATAAAATATTTTACATGAATTTTTCTTATGGAATTTACCCTATTCACATTGAAAATCATTTTTTAATATCTAAAAAGATTTTACTTGTTAATAAAACCATTTTACTATAATTGAACACTATAAAATTGAAAAATTAATATCTAGTAAAATTATTATTCATGAATTTGGTAAAATTATTTCATTGCACATAAGTAAAAAAATTTATTTTTACCAAAGTGTAAAGACATGAAAAAATTTACCTTGTCTGGGATATAAAAGGATGATTGCTTTTAAAAAAATTTAAATTAAACCGAGTGTGTAAATTAGTGATCAAAATATTTAAATAATATTAAATAAGTTTTATTTTTATTTATTAAAACTGGATATATTATGGAAATATTCCCTTGCTGATACAAAAACATAAACAAACCCAATTATCGATAAAATGGTGAAATAACCCCTTACCTATTCAGTATCATTTGAACTATAATCCCCAAGAAAGAAATAATTATAGATGAAATGTTAAAATACATTAAAATAATAGATTCATGGTATAATATATCAATGGGTATGTATATTGTCCACACATTATAAATAAGTTGTGAATAAGGAATATGTCTCATATAAGTAAACGTGAGACAAGGAGAATATACCTCATGTATGATTTCTATTTTATGTGTTCAAATACCATTTATAAAAAGTATATATTTATTATAAATAAATTAATGTAAAATTTTATAATATAACATACCTTATATGATTTATTATAACATTTTATAACACATTTTATACAAATTATTTTTTAAAATCTCTATTTGGGTTAATAACCACATCATTTTTCATGATTTATTCTGATAAATAGATGTTTTCATAGTTCTTATATTATACATCCATTACCTCTAAAATGTGAATAATGATATATGTATCAAATATATTCATTAAATAAGAATTTATAATGACCCATTACTTTTAGATGCACTGATCAGGGAGACGATATCTTGTACATACGCATGAACGTTGTTATCACATTTTGATGGTTGGATCATATGAAAAGTATATAATTATAATAATTTATAGTATATTTTTAAACCATTCAATAATATATATTCATAAAAAACACCCCTATTGACCTGTGAGTAAAATATAAATGGAGAATAAATTATATCACCTTTTGGAAGTGGTAGTCCACATGTACGCAGAAGAAAAATTATCATTTCCAAATAATTTTTAAGGTATGAAGGTTGGTATAATATTAACATTAAATAAATAATTATTTTATGAATATTATGAATTAAAATTAAACCCATAAAAATTAATCTCCATGAAATATGTTAATGAAAAATTAATTATATCACTTCATGGAGATGGTACACCATACATATGCACAAGCGATTCATTCAAATACCATTTGATGGGAATGATGGGGGATAATTGTGAATTATTAAGAATTATAAAATTTTATTATATTTTGGATAATGAATTTAATATTTTGTGATAATTTTGGTATATGAAGAGGTAAAAATAAAGTGATTGGTTTAGGTGATCACATATTTTTTAGAATAATTCCATTTGATCCCCTCCTAGTGACCCAAAATATTTTCTTTTGGGAGGGACAATAAAATAAGTATGTGAATAAGTAATTTTATAAGAGATAATAGTGTGTTAAATTATTTGATATAATGAAAAATATGGTTTAAAAAAGAGATATAACAGGATCCCATTTAAAATTGATCTGAAGGGCACTATTGGACTTTAAAAAAAATAAAACAATATGACTATTATAGTCAAAAATGATTCAAAATGGATATGAAATAAAAGTTAATGTGGTTAATGTTAAAATAACCTCATCCTATTATATTGACTCATTTTTTTATATAAATCAAATCCATGTATTTTCTATTATCTAATACAAAGATCATTTTTCTACATAACAAAATTAACTACTATTTTTTCAAAATGGGTTAATAGTATTTCTATATTTGGATAGTGACTCATTAATGGGTCATGGAGTATTTTTTAAACCATATTATATTCATATATATATTCATAATTTTTTATTAATTTTATATATTTTAGTAAAATATAATTTTGATGAATTATTATTAATTCCAATTTTGAAAATTTCATTTAATTTGACAGTAAATATATCAAAAATAATTGGGAATTCAAATATAATTCTGTAAAACATCCCTAAAAAGTAATATATAACTGTAAATGTTTTGGGATATATTTATTCTTTAAAATTATTTTACATTTAGTATTTTGAAAATAATTTATTTTATTTTTTATTAACAAATTAAATTATGTATTAACATTGAAAAATAAATTTTGGTAATTATATATTACATATAACATAAAAAAATGTTTTTAATGAAAATTATTACATAAGTGTAAAAAATAGTAATTTAATTATGTAAATTCTTTCCTATGTATCTATATGGACAAATAATTGATATTTAGAACTAACTGTTTGCATGTTCTAACAATACATTCATTATATATATAGATCATTTTCAAGTAAATGTTTCTATTAAAATATTCAATTTTGTGAATATGGTTATAAGTGTAATGTTTTAACCATGAATTTTGATATTGGAGAAAATATTATACACATATTAGGTAGACTTTGGTTAGATTATCCAAATATACAATTTATTGTAGTGGTTGATTGTAATACAATTACAATTTTTATTGCCTAAAAACAACTACAGACTATTTAAAAATTTTAAAATTTATGATTAAAATATGGAATCCATTTTATCAAATTCATTATATAAATTTGGTAGAAATTAATTATATATATAAGTGTGAAAATTGAGAGGGAAACAATTTTTTGGAAAAACATTTCTTCAGAATTAATCATGATTTATTCATATATGGAGATAAGAAAAATATTTTATTATTTATATAAAATTTCAAAGAATATAATTTTTAATATATAATATAAATTTAATTGAAACCATTAAAAATTGTGGTTATGTTACATTATTAAGATAAAAATACATTGCATTAATAAAAAAATTCCAAAATAATACTTTTATAAATAAAAGTTTTTTATAGAATATTCAATAATAAAATAGATTCCAATTAACCTAATTTAATTATTTAAATTTAGATAAAATAATTTTAAAAAAATGAATAAAAAATTAAAATTTGTACAGTTTTTAATAAAAATTATTATTTTTTAATAAAATTCAGTGTTTTTCATTATTAACTAGAAAAAAAATCTTTTAAGAAGAAACATCCAAAATATAATTCCTATATATTTATGAAAATAATTATAATATATTTTTTGGAACCGAAATATGTGCAGAGGAATATGATGCAATGAGGAAACCAATTCCAAAGGAGCTGCATCATGGAGCCCATTCGTAGTGCCAGTTAGCACCTCAGCCTTCGTGAAGCCCCTTAGCACCGAGGCAAGTGCGAAGCTGAAGCCCCCTCTTTGACCATTGCAGAGTAAAATAGTCAGGATGCTCTGTGGTTACGACACAATTGACTAGAATCTCCGCATTGTGGAGGGAACCAAATCACCTTTAGGATCCCAAGAACATGATAGAAGCCTCCGCGAGGGCCACCGAGGGAATTCATGATGGCTCTACACCAAGGATGGGATGACTTTCAACTATGTAGTCATGAAAAACTTGACACAATCCCTGGCTGATCACAGAGAACCATGTGGCTTCACGACGAGATGTCTGAGCTTTGCGCTACCTCTTTTTTATAAATACTTGGCTCCCCCCAAACCCAATGGATGGATACCCTGACCTTTCGCCTTCTCATCTCTCAAATCATGAAGCACATTATTTTCTGTGAATCCTTGAGAAAAATGAGCTCTTCAAGTTACTTCACCATTGTGTATTACCTTTCCCTTAGCTCAAATACAACCCCTCTTCAAGTAGGGATGCCCTTCGTAGATACCACACGCCATCACGAAGGAAGGAGATCCCTAAGGGGACTCGGGTCTTTTCAAAGCACTCGTGATTTGAAAATTACCTTACATAGTAATGTGAACCACATGCTAAGGAAGGGTCACTGTGCTTCGTAATGAACATTGCTTCACAGTGCTATGCTTTGCAAGGTACCATTGCTTTGTAAAGTTCTACTCTGCAGAACCCTTTTTACTTCATGAATCACCCTTCATATGCACCTATACCCTATTCCCATGCTAGGCCACTCCACTTCAAAAAGAATACCCCTTCAAGAAGTTCCTCCCCTACATGGAGCACTAGAGATTCATAAGGACCTTTCTTGTGGACCCATTTAATTCGCAAACCCTTCTCCTGTATGACCCAATAGGTTCGTATGAAGTGATGTCAAGGTCCCTTGTGTGGAACTTCATATTTCATTCCTTAGCCTCTTTTTTCTTCACATAGTCATGATAACGGCGATTTCATATTCGCATAGCCACGCTAATGTCATCCCCTCAGTGGATCACTCCACAACCCCGCTTCACAATGGTATTGCTAATGCCTTCCCTTCTCCATGGGTGGGTATGTATCAGTTATGTATGTCCTAGGTGTGCAGTGTGAACTCACCTTGTTCGAGCTGTAGGAAGTTGAACTTGTAAGAACCATCATCCTAAACACTTGATGTTAAACTATGGCCTCTCCCCATGAAATATTCATTGGGTTACCTACCTTGGACATTCTCTATGCCCGCTCATCTCCGCAAGAGTGATATCTTCCTCACATGGAATGATATCCTATTTGATGGAGTGGCGTCTGTCCTTAGAGAAGGTAAACCATCTTTGTGTAATCCCATAACCTTTCTTATGTGATGTATTATTATGACTCATCTTCTCTTATTCTGTGACAAATACTAGAGGGGATATGGGCACCGAGACCTTCATTACCTCGTCCCTCTCCCTCTGGAGTTTGTCACAATCGGGCCTCCATCCAAGAGTAAGTCCCAATCTCCATCTCCATGGGCTGTTAAACAAGGGTAATCCCCCATTTCATCTATGGGATTATAACCATGCATAAAAACTACTCCACTTCCCACGTCCTCACCTTTCACAATGTGATCGTCAGGTATTTGATGCCTCTGGTTTCTCACACTGATCAGGACTCACGTGGGCTTAGAGTAAGCATTGACCATGACATCTTCCATGGGATGCCTTATAACTTAAGACCCAAATACCATACTGAACTATGTGTACATTGTTCCTTGTCTCCTAGGCATGGAACGTAGGAAGCCTCCCTGAGGTTCAAGCCCAACACTTACTTGTCCGGACCCCTTCACATCAGTTCACCTTCATCCCGTATGATGTTAAACTGTATACCCCATCTCGATCAATGTATAATTTGATCATCATATCCCAGTAAGGGTACGTTGGAAGCCTCCCTAAGCTTCAATACCATCATCCATTGGTCCCGACCATTTTCACATTAATTCACCCTCATCTCGTATGACGTTAAACTATATTCCCCTTTTTGTCCATCATGACACTAAATTGTATACCTTAAAACTGTGTGGGTTTTGATCCATGTTTCCTAGATAGGGTATATAAGATGCCTCCCTGAGGTTCAAACCCAACCAGTCATAAGCTATTGTCAACCCCAACCAACGGTAATCCACTTTCAACCGCAAAAAACGGTACATCATTGTTATCCCTAACCAGTGGTAAGCCGTTGTAACCCCAACCAGTGGTATTCCATTGTTATCCATAACCAGCAGTTATCCATTGTCATCCCTTTCATTGGGACCCATATCTCTAGTCCTCCCCCGTCGAGTCAAACCAACATAGGCCACTAACCATGCATAATCCATAGTATATCATTAGGTCGTCGTCCTATGCGTACACCCCGATTCCATGCCACTCAATGAACTATGTGGACATATATTCCCTTCCACAAGGATATGTAGGAAGACTCCCTGAGGTTCAATACCATCACTCATGTACCATCATTTTGTCTCCCTCGACCCTATGTGCTTTGGAAAGGTCATTCCCCACACTTAAGGTTCTCCTTCCTCCAGATCCCATCGATGCTTCCATTCTCATGGGCCACCTCCTCAAGTTTCCCATCGCTCCACCGAACTACACAGACATTGACTCCCTACCATAGGGATATGTTGGAAGTCTCTTGGAGGCTCAATTCCAACATCACCTTCATCATCACCTCAGTTCCATCTCATTCTCCATCCAATCTCAACCATCCATATCCATCCTGATTCTTACCCTGGCCGCCACATCCAAGTGAGATCATGCCACCCACTTTTTCACTGCTCCTAGCAATAATCGAGTAGCTAACAGTGTGTAACCCCCACACAATATATAACCACCCAACGAAGAGTTTCCATATTGTGATGGGATACTATCCGTGCATAATCCCCAACATTTCTTCTGGTTGTTGTCCTCTATCTACTCCCTGATTCACCACCAATTCAAAATGTGCGGGTTTTAATACCTCTCTCTTGAGACAGGTTATGTATGAAACCTCCTTGAGGTTCAATCCTAGCCAACGATAAACCTTGGGGTCTTCATTATAAGTAACCAAGCACCATTGGATCCATCTTCATTATATGTTATTATCTGCCTATCTAATATGTAACGCCCCGACCCCATCTACCCTGAGCCGGTGCATTACTTCGTAACATTGGCATGATCACAAAAGATCAAGTCTCGAAAGACCGATTAGTTTAGTAGCCTTGGAAACACTAGATACATTCATAAGTCTTTCATTACATCAAAAAGTAAACAAACTACAATAACATGGTCTTCATAGTCCAAAATCATATCCCTTTCTGACTACCCCTGCAGGTCACTCATAAATTACTTCTTCACATCCTGGAAAAATATTAAAACATTGAAAGGGGTGAGCTCGGATGCTCAGTAAGGTTAACAATATAGCGGAAGCTTTTCATAAATAAACATTAACATTTAAGGAAATGTATAACTAAAACAAAAGCCTTTTAAACTTGAACTTCAACATAATATGGAAAAAGTAAAATGAGATAATGCCATTCACTTCTTCACATGGATATTCTACTGGTCGAATAATCACATGCAATATCAATAACCACTTTCATAATGATGGAATGCATAATGCCAGACTATCATAACCACGTAGTCAAGGCCTCGTGCCAAGACCACAAATAAGATTTTGTCAAGGCCTTGTGCCAAGACACTAGTTTGTCTCATGAGACCTGCCGATGCATCGAGGAGCTATAGCGGGCTCCACCCGTCACTTACTAAGTCCAATGCATTCCTCATATGAATAGGTTTAAACATATCATAAACCATAACATAATCGTATCACATAAAACATGCATAAAGGAAACATAACATTTCCACATTTCAATCACAAGATATCAATACAACACATTTATATAATAAAAATGCTTTCAAAACCATTTTCAATACCAAAATAAAAGAAAGTTAAAACATTGTATTTATTTTTCATTAAAAAAAATGATGGCTTGTAGAGGAAGCCGAAACTCAAATAATGGTCACGGCAGCGGAGAAGTCATTGTTGCCGCATAAGTACGGAAAGAAAAACATTCCCTTTTTGTCGTTTAGTAAAACACTTCGTATAAAAAAATTCCTTTTGAATAAACGTAAAAGCCAAAGGGGTTTATACACCGTAAAAAAGAAAGTTGTGAATAAAAACAAATATGACTCAATGAAAGGAGATTGAGACGAAGTCCTTAAAAATATCATTTTTAAAATAAAATAGATCTATTATGTGTATTCACTATAGGTACACATAAAGAAAGTAAAAATACAAAATAATACATAATAATATCATGACATAATTGGAAAGTAGGAGATTAACCCAAAGAATGGAAGTTGGGTTAAGAAGTTCCCTTACCTCATGTCCGACTTGACTCAACCGTTCTTTAACCTCCTGAATAATAAACTAGAGTTAATATCTACCTTATTAAGAACCATTTTCAATTTCATTATCCTTTTTATATCACTTATTACAATGTTATGAACGTTATGTAATTATTTAAGTTAATAACGGTCGTTTTGTCGATCTTTGGTACTTGAGTCAACAATAAACTTCTTATAATTACAAGTTGTTCATGTGGTAGAATATCCATTATATCCAGAATTATATTAATTATTTAGATGTCATATATATCTTATATATCCAGTATATACATTCATTTATAATATTACGTAACATTTAGAGGTAAGAAATGAAATGCACCATTCATGGAGACGGTAAGCCGTACGTACGCATGAACGCTACTTTCATTTCAATTTCATATTTAATGGAACAAAATCATAATGATATAAATGTATAATATAATTCCAGTATAATATAGTGTATAATACCATTTACTCCATCCTTTATACATCCCTCATATGGCATTAACGATTCAAATCACTTGAGGGGGCGGTAGTCCGCACTTCCTAAAATGAAGATATCGCGTATACCCATAATGGAAGCCATAAAGGTAAGAAAAAAATGAAAAATAAAGAATCATAAGTAAAACATAAACATATTATATATCATATATAAAAATAGTGACATCATAATGGCCACCTTTGAAGGTGTTAAATGAGTATTGAACAATCATCGTTTCGGGAGGCACAATTTCGCCATCCACGGAAACCGTATGTTCTTTAACCATTAGATGTAGGTGTGTGTAAGTGTAGCTCTAATCCTTCTTATAACAACATACTAGTATATTTAGGATACTAATGTTGTTACAAAAGAAATGAATAAAAAGAGTTTAGGGGGTTGGAGAAGAAAAATAAAACAAAACAACATTAGAGAAGACATTACCTCAAAATCGGGTAACTCTTTTTGATTTGAGACAAAGGCTTCCTTGGTAAGAGTTATGCCCAAAGTGAGGCTTCTAGGAGTAAGAGGGGTAAGTTGGGAGAGTATTTGGGCAGAGGTTGGCCGAGCCAAATGGCTTGAAAGTGTGAATAAGGTGGGAGAGGTGGGGGCCTTTTATAAGTGGAGAGGAGGGGCTCTTTTGGAAAGATTGAAATGTTACATTATTACACAATGCTTTTCTGATTCTAAAGGTCCCACACTTATATAATTAGAGGCTAAGGTGATAAGGTTTCGAAATCTCCTCATCCAATAGGCTTTGGACAAGTGTAATCCTTGGATTTTGCATTATCTTCTCATTTTATTTAAATCATTAAATAATGAGGTCATCGCTGCATCATAATGATGTCATAAATAATTTAATTTATTTAATGTCTAAAAATACTATGATGTAGGAAATCTTTTTAGATTTATAATGAATATTTATAGTCAAAATTTGGACTTGTTTAACCCCACTTAAAAACTATTTTAGTAAAATAACTCATGTTTGTGTCAATTTAATTTTAACATTAAATAAATATATATTAATGTCATTTTCCAACTAAAGTGGCTCCATGGGGTCCCCAAGTTGACCCATGGGTTGTCTTGGTCGGCCATGACTCATCTAATAGGAGTAGGACAAGTGTCATGCTCATCTCATATTATTAAAACATTATTTGTACCTTAAACTACACTAATTACCTCTAATCGCGATTAAGAACTTAAAAGTTACTATTCACCAAAAAAATTATTGTAATCTCATTGAACCACATTTTACTTCTTAATGACAACCATGTATGTCGGATTTTTGAAAATCAAATCACAGAAGTGGTAATATTTCATTTAAACGAAAAATCAGTTATTTAACTACCACTTAGTGGTTTCACTATTCATCAAAAATTGAAGTTTTTCAGAACAAGGCCAAAATTTCACCCTAAGCTATAATTGATATTCCGAATTCAAAAATGATGTCTATTTTACAAAATTCCAAAAATATAAGTTGCATTAATTAATTTTAAAATTAATTCCCGCTGTTACGACAAATAGCGTGTTTTTAAGAAACAATTTATATCAAAAGATTGGCAATTGTTTATGTCCAATTTCAATGTTAAATTAATTATAATGACCACCATTGGATAAAATGGTAAAAATATATTATAATTATACCTTAAAACCACTAAATAGTATAATTTATCATAATAAATTCTTTTGATTAAAAAAGTTTTTTTAAAGTATTTTTCACTATTCATAAAAAATTAGAAGTTCTCAGAAAAATACCAAAAATTCAACATAGGCTAATTTCGATATTCCGAATCCAAAAATGAAGTCCATTTTGAAATATAAAATTTCTATAATTTTAAAAAGTGGTTATTACTATTCATAAAGGCTACTTTTATTAGTCGCGGTGTTTTAGAACTCGAAGTTGCATATAATGCAAGCTATTGCATTATTGAATGAGAAGCGTATCGTGGAAGCTCGGGGTGCTACATTCTCCCCTCCTTCAATAAATTGCGTCCTCGCAATTTGAAATTTTTCTTGGAAAATAAAAGGTTGAAAATAGAAAATACCTTTGTGGAAAACCCACATTGGAAATAAGGTTAATAAAATTTAGTCTTAAAAAGAGGGAAATGGAAATAAGAAAGTCACCACTAAATTATAATCTCGATAAGGAGAACATTGGTTGAAATTAGAGACATATAATTGGAGGAAAAACGTAAATATTTGTAGGGAGTGATTGAGGTCATCATTCATAATCAACTGTCAAATTGAGGGCCTCAAAGCCTTCAATCTATGTTGATTTAAAATATCATTAGTTCAACAAGACATAAGGTATTAGGATAACACATTTTTTTGATTTAATATCCCTTTACTAAAGTTTAAGAATTAATTTATTCATTGAATAAGAGATAGGTATATATATATTTATTCTTGACAATTAGAGTTTCAACCTTCAACTCATCTTTCACTCAAAAAGATAATAGAACTCAAAAATATTATACTTATCCTAATTGTATAAGGTTCCAAATTTTAACACATACCATTTAGATTAGAAAAACTATTTTGTAAAAACCAGGGACTTCACGTAGTCCAGTGGTAGGCGATTAATCCCAATCGCACTATGGTTGTGGGTTCGATTCCCATAGCTTTATCCGACGCGATGGGTTGTCACTCGGTCTGCGTGTTGTCCTTTTTATAAATATCCAAAAATAACCTTAACAATATAATCCATTCAACCTTTATAGTTATCCAAAATACTTTTGTCCAACTCACAGTCCAGATTTTATGAGGAAGGTAAACATAATGAAGCTCCTTTTTTTTCTGCGTAACAACATGTGAACACCTTCATCATGTATTCTTTTAAAACATTGCAACATACTGTATTACCATAAATCCTTATTGATTACATTCATGATCCCTTATTCCTTATAGAAAAAAAGATATACTCCTTCTATCCAAAAATGTATACAAATCATTAATCAGTTTCAAGGATGTTAAGAATATCCAACATAATTTATCCGAATCAATCATGTCTTATTCCAAAATCACTATCTTGGTATCAGAACCATATTATGGTTTATCTTTCTCTCAACCATATATTTTCCAAAAATTTAACCTACTGTGGAGTCACTTTTCTTGGTTCCACACAATCTCAAGTCCTAGATAAAATAGTACCACAGTACAATCATTATATACTCCATAATTATTATAACAAGTACATCATTGATACAACACTCAAATTGAAAAATTCTTTAATAACAACATAAGAACTCTAATCATTCCTCCTCATCTGTGGTAGTATCATAACTCGATTATTATCCAATAACATCATTTGGGGCATACTCTAATTATTTGAACATTGGTTTGCGTAGTGTCCCCACTCCTTGCAGATGAAGCATTGTACATTTGAATCCTTTTTCTTACCCTTGCAGTCACGCACTTGGTGTCCTTTTTCTCCACACTTATAACAAACTCCCATTCCCTTCAGGAAAATTCCAAGGTGTTTCTTCCCACAGTTATCACATATTGGAAAATTCTTCTTTTCCCTCGTCCCTTTATCCATCATTCTCTCTTCCATCCTTTTCTTCTCTTTCATCCCTTCAAATCCATAAGACTCAGAGAATTCTCTACTTATCTTATTAACACATGATACTATTTCTTCATATGTTTATAACACATGGGAGAATATTTCCCTTCTAAATTTTGGCTTAATACCATGAAAGATATGATCCTTCTTACTCTTTGGATCATACGTATTGATGGAGTTCACATTCCTTCTACTGGGAGCCATTTCTATACAATGCCATAAACTAGATTAGTTTATGAATCAAAATACATAATTCCATACTTATAAAATACTTAAAATAAATTGAACTATTTATGGATATAATCCATAATCATAAAAAGGTTTTCTTTGAGGAAGTATATACTCATAACCGTTCGTAGTGGTTTGTAAAGAAAACGAGAATTATCGTAAGCATATCCCCTGGGAGTGTCGTAACCAAGAGTGCAGAAAGGCCCGTTGTCGTGCACCAGTTCCCATTCGAGTCTAGCTCAAAGTGGTGTTTTCGGGTTTTGACCCTAGGTACATCTGTGCCAGAGCCGCCCCTACCTGCTCGTATCCAGACAGGGATGTATTGCTCAGAAAACTCACAAAATCTCTATAATACCAATATTCTAGGAAGTTCTTCTATACTAATCCTTAAATTCTATATTGGGGCTATGTGCTCTAATCAGAGTTTATCTAAATCTAGCTTCCAAGGTTAGTACTAAACTGCCTCTGATACCAACTGTAACGCCCCGACCCCAGCTACCCTGAGCCGATGCATTACTTCGTAACATTGGCATGATCATAAAAGATCAAGTCTCGAAAGACCGATTAGTTTAGTAGCCTTGGAAACACTAGATACATTCATAAGTCTTTCATTACATCAAAAAGTAAACAAACTACAATAACATGGTCTTCATAGTCCACAATCATATCCCTTTCTGACTACCCCTGCAGGTCACTCATAAATTACTTCTTCACATCCTGGAAAAATATTAAAACATTGAAAGGGGTGAGCTCGGATGCTCAGTAAGGTTAACAATATAGCGGAAGCTTTTCATAAATAAACATTAACATTTAAGGCAATGTATAACTAAAACAAAAGCCTTTTAAACTTGAACTTCAACATAATATGGCAAAAGTAAAATGAGATAATGCCATTCACTTCTTCACATGGATATTCTACTGGTCGAATAATCACATGCAATATCAATAACCACTTTCATAATGATGGAATGCATAATGCCAGACTATCATAACCACGTAGTCAAGGCCTCGTGCCAAGACCACAAATAAGATTTTGTCAAGGCCTTGTGCCAAGACACTAGTTTGTCTCATGAGACCTGCCGATGCATCGAGGAGCTATAGCGGGCTCCACCCGTCACTTACTAAGTCCAATGCATTCCTCATATGAATAGGTTTAAACATATCATAAACCATAACATAATCGTATCACATAAAACATGCATAAAGGAAACATAACATTTCCACATTTCAATCACAAGATATCAATACAACACATTGATATAATAAAAATGCTTTCAAAACCATTTTCAATACCAAAATAAAAGAAAGTTAAAACATTGTATTTATTTTTCATTAAAAAAATGATGGCTTGTAGAGGAAGCCGAAACTCAAATAATGGTCACGGTAGCGGAGAAGTCATTGTCGCCGCATAAGTATGGAAAGAAAAACATTCCCTTTTTGTCGTTTAGTAAAATGCTTCGTATAAAAAAAATTCCTTTTGAATAAACGTAAAAGTCAAAGGGGTTTATACACCGTAAAAAAGAAAGTTGTGTATAAAACCAAATATGACTCAATGAAAGGAGATTGAGACGAAGTCCTTAAAAATATCATTTTTAAAATAAAATAGATCTATTATGTGTATTAACTATAGGTACACATAAAGAAAGTAAAAATACAAAATAATACATAATAATATCATGACATAATTGGAAAGCAGGAGATTAACCCAAAGAATGGAAGTTGGGTTAAGAAGTTCCCTTACCTCATGTCCGACTTGACTCAACCGTTCTTTAATCTCCTGAATAATAAACTAGAGTTAATATCTACCTTATTAAGAACCATTTTCAATTTCATTATCCTTTTTATATCACTTATTACAATGTTATGAATGTTATGTAATTATTTAAGTTAATAACCGTCGTTTTGTCGATCTTTGGTACTTGAGTCAACAATAAACTTCTTATAATTACAAGTTGTTCATGTGGTAGAATATCCATTATATCCAGAATTATATTCATGATTTAGATGTCATATATATCTTATATATACAGTATATAAATTCATTTATAATATTACGTAACATTTAGAGGTAAGAAATGAAATGCACCGTTAATGGAGACGGTAAGCCGTACGTACGCATGAACGCTACTTTCATTTCAATTTCATATTTAATGGAAATAAATCATAATTATATAAATGTATAATATAATTCCAGTATAATATATTGTATAATACCATTTACTCCATCCTTTATACATCCCACATATGGCATTAACGATTCAAATCACTTGAGGGGCGGTAGTCCGCACTTCCTAAAATGAAGATATCGCGTATACCCATAATGGAAGCCATAAAGGTAAGACACAAATGAAAAATAAAGAAGCATAAGTAAAACATAAACATATTATATATCATATATAAAAATAGTGACATCATAATGGCCACCTTTGAAGGTGTTAAATGAGTATTGAACAATCATCGTTTCGGGAGGCACAATTTCGCCATCCACGGAAACCGTATGTTCTTTAACCATTAGATGTAGGTGTGTGTAAGTGTATCTCGAATCCTTCTTATAACAACATCCTAGTATATTGAGGATACTGGTGTTGTTACAAAAGAAATGAATAAAAAGATTTTAGGGTGTTGGAGAAGAAAAATAAAACAAAACAACATTAGAGAAGACATTACCTCAAAATCGGGTAACTCTTTTTGATTTGAGCCAAAGGCTTCCTTGGGAAGAGTTATACCCAAATTTATGCTTCTAGGAGTAAGAGAAGTAAGTTGGGAGAGTATTTGGGTAGAGGTTGGCCGAGCCAAATGGCTTGAAAGTGTGAATAAGGTGGGAGAGGTGGGGGCCTTTTATAAGTGGAGAGGAGGGGCTCTTTTGGAAAGATTGAAATGTCACATTATTACACAATGCTTTTCGGATTCTAAAGGTCCCACACTTATATAATTCTAGGCTAAGGTGATAAGGTTTCGAAATCTCCTCATCCAATAGGTTTTGGACAAGTGTAAGCCTTGGATTTTGCATTATCTTCTCATTTTATTTAAATCGTTAAATAATGAGGTCATCGCTGCATCATAATGATGTCATAAATAATTTAATTTATTTAATGTCTAAAACTATTATGATGTAGGAAATATTTTTAGCTTTATAATGAATATTTATAGTCAAAATTTGGACTTGTGTAACCCCACTTAAAAACTATTTTAGTAAAATAACTCATGTTTGTGTCAATTTAATTTTAACATTAAATAAATATATGTTAATGTCATTTTCCAACTAAAGTGGCTCCATGGGGTCCCCAAGTTTACCCATGGGTTGTCTTGGTCGGCCATGACTCATCCAATAGGAGTAGGACAAGTGTCATGCTCATCTCATATTATTTAAACATTATTTGTACCTTAAACTACACTAATTACCTCTAATCGCGATTAAGAACTTAAAAGTTACTATTCACCAAAAAATTATTTTAATATCATTGAACCACATTTTACTTATTAATGACAACCATGTATGTCGGATTTTTGAAAATCAAATCACAGAAGTGGTAATATTTCATTTAAACGAAAAATCAGTTATTTAACTACCACTTAGTGGTTTCACTATTCATCAAAAATTGAAGTTTTTCAAAACAAGGCCAAAATTTCACCCTAAGCTATAATTGATATTCCGAATTCAAAAATGATGTCTATTTTACAAAATTCCAAACATATAAGTTGCATTAATTAATTTTATAATTAATTCCCGCTGTTACGACAAATAGCGTGTTTTTAAGAAACAATTTATATCAAAAGATTGGCAATTGTTTATGTCCAATTTCAATGTTAAATTAATTATAATGACCACCATTGGATAAAATGGTAAAAATATATTCTAATTATACCTTAAAACCACTAAATAGTATAATTTATCACAATAAATTATTTTTATTAAAAAAGTTGTTTTAAAGTATTTTTCACTATTCATAAAAAATTAGAAGTTCTCAGAAAAATACCAAAAATTCAACATAGGCTAATTTCGATATTCCGAATCCAAAAATGAAGTCCATTTTGAAATATAAAATTTCTATAATTTTAAAAAGTGGTTATTACTATTCATAACGGCTACTTTGATTAGTCGCGGTGTTTTAGAACTCGAAGTTGCATACAATGCAAGCTATTAAATTATTAAATGAGAAGCGTATCGTGGAAGCTCAGGGTGTTACATAATAGGACTCTCAGGTTCTCTCTCATGGGACTGCACCTATCTGATCCTCTCTTATCAATGCTCCGATCAGTCTTATTTGTCTCCTCTAGACGTTAAACTCACGGCATACCCTATGTTAAACATGAAAATCTGAAGAAAAAAAAACCTCAGAGACATGCCTATTTAATATAGTTCCCCGCACTAGACATGGGACGGCTCGGGATTTCACGCCCTCGATAAGACATATCATAATGGGAATAAACTCAGACACATCAGTGTTCCAGTGTCCAGACATGCATGCGATGTCCAATGTGACTACTTCCCCAATTGAATGTTACTTCCATAACATGAACCATTGGAATGTCCTGACATAGGTAGCGTAATTTACTGGCATCCATGAATTCATGACACTGGGATGAGTTTCACGAATAACATCTTTATCATTATAGGAGACCTGAACTAGATGTCGAGTTCCGAGGAGGAATCCACGGAAGTAGGAACAGAAATCCCATCATCCTATTTCGATCAAGGAGTAAACATCCCTAAATAAGTGGTGGATGTCACACACATTTAGAAAGTGGGAATGTGGGGAAACAGTGCAACATGTTCTTCCACAGATATATGAGTGCCCCAATGAAGGTTTTGAAAATAGAAATGCTGAACTTGATGTGAATCGCTTATCCTCAATGTGGTGATTAGTATCATTTGAAACATCAGTGTATTATTATATCATTAGATCCAATTATCTGGCACCATCTTCCACCATGAAAATAGTGGGCCTGGAAGGAAACTCACCATAAATTAGGGAAGTTGAATGTTTGGAATCCCAGTGTATGAGGTTGTTAGTGTGGATCCTTCTTACCAACCATGGATGATGGAATGGCGTTGGGGCACTAGACATCTCTTTCCGTCTTTCAGCAATAATGATTGAATCTCCCTCCTTTTTAGGACCCAATTTTCTACAACAGGAAATTGATCACCTCCCGCTCACTAACGTAGGGGAAGAGACAATGTTAATATGGAAATTTCATGTGGCCTCATCTCATCCAGGGAAGCCTCCACATCCACGATTGTTTGGCACCCACTCCCCATATCCCCGTCTGAATTCGTTTAGAGAAGGGTGATTAACGACCTTGTCTGACGATATGAGAAAGAGGGGATTATCCTGAACTGGGATATGGCTCGACAATACCTAGAGTCTTCTGCTCCTCATCATCCCTACCTCCCCCAAGGGCCGCGTAGGGAGCCACTGATTCCCACCTCGACCTACAATTTTTTTGGAAGCCTCTCCCTAGAACTCTTTGATCACTCCCTACCCTACGCGAATGAGGTGAGGAATGTTCGGGCTAGCCCAGCTACAATCCCATCTTAGGGGCTTCCAAGGAGGGCTCCCACAATTTTGTGTCAATGCCAGCACTCAGATCCACTAGCTGAGGATCAGGTGAGTGATGCACCTGTTCCACCGACCCTAGTCTGGTTAACCCAATGCTAGCGCCGGGCACAAGCTGAGGAGGAAACCCTCCAAGGGGCGTCAACATTTATGGCTATCGTGGCCCATTCCACCATTGAATCATACCATCAATCCCCTATTTATGCCAAATATGGGGACTCATATTCCCATCCTGGTTCGAGGCCCCTACCACTGCACGTGCAGGTAGGGACGACTCTCTTGGTCACTGACATAGATTTCGCCCATTTCAGGCTGGACCATGACAAAAAAACCTAGTACGGAGGTCCTCCTTTTGCGACCACCAATGAGAGTGTAGGTCCTCCCCACTCCCAAGCTCTATATGGATGTCCTCCACAAGCTACCATCAATCCAAGCGAAGGTCCTCCCCACCCCATTAACACCCAATACAGAAGAATCTTCCACACCAATGACCGTAGAAACTGACAAAGGTCCTCCTTTTCCTATAAATCAGAGATGTAGAGGTCTTCCTTGCTTCCTTGGCACCTAGCACAGAGGTCCTACCTTTGTTCGTCTCAACCAAAAATAAGGCCCTCCTTGTACTGTCACTACTTTGGGGAACAAGCATGGAGGCACTACCCATGCTCCCACTATCTCAAGAAAAGGTCCTACCAACTCCAGAACATCCCTTGTAGACTTCCTATGAACATCAGCTAGCAAACATGGAGTTCCTCCCCATGTTCCCTTTGACATTTTTCCAGGTGATCCTCGCAACTCATCTCACCCAAGCGGAAGTCCTCTCTACCCCAACATTAGTTTGGTCGAAGGTCCTCCTCAAGTCAAAAATCTCCATTGTCCTGAAGAACCATCCTTGGGAAAGAGGGCCGGTCTCCAATTCCATAAGAAGAATACCAAGATGTTTCAGACTGTGATTAAGACTGTCTTCTTCTCAAATTACAAGGTAGAATGCAATTTTTCAGTGGAACTCTTACCCCAATATTCTATGTCAAGGGTCGGGGAAGGAGAAATGATTATCATTCTCATCCTTCCAGAATGTGAGGTCAACCGGATTCTTTTCTCCCTCCATAGATACATTTATGAATATGAGGATTTGGCCTCTTTTTGGGGCATCATCCTAAAATCATCCCTATCATCAAAAGGTTTATTCTTTAACTTGACTAGAGATCATGGAGAGTTATTCTAGGGATTGATAGAGGACAGACTGAAAAATGGGCCACCACTAGTAAATGTATCCCCTTCACTAGAAACTGTGTTCTCCACTCTATCATACTGAGATGTGGTGCCTCAATCATTGTATTCATAATAGGACATCCTAATATGTGGCAGATTTTCAGCCCATTAACTGTATTCTCTACCAGACATTCTATCGTCTTAGTGATCTTTTTTGTGCCATTACTGGTCCCGCAGCCACCCCCAGTTGATGAGTGGGGAATCCGAGGGTCAGATCCCAATTCTGAGATAAGGAGCCTATGGTACATCCTTATAGTGGATAATTTCCCATAGATGTTCTTGCCAATTTCAACCACAAACTTTATTTCACTGAAATCACATACCTAGGAGGAAGTCGTGTGTTTTTGACAAACCCTCTGGCTGAAGAACTTCCGTCTCCATTATTATCAAGTGTCTTACCCTAAGAGTCAAGAAAACATTGGAGATATTGACCAGCAATGTCGTATGGTTGACTTGGATGTGCCCCATGAGGCCTATCACACTGAGTCACCCGGTCTCCATTAGACCCTCCAGCAATGATGCATTGAGAACTTTAAAGTGCTCCAAAAAATTATCAAGGAGGTTTCCCCCCATGTTCAGGTCTATGGATAGGGAAATATACTACCATCTATTTCAATTTTATCTTATTCAAGCCCGAAATTCCTGGTGATATTGAGGATATTCATCCAGGTAGATTCACAGTTAACAAGGCTAAACTATCAGAGGAACAGACCGACAAAGAACTCCTTGGAGAGAACATACCCCCTAAGGGAGTGCCACACCTATTGGACTCATTGGGAATGGTTACTGGTTGGGAATATCTTCATATGTAGTTGATTTACCTGTTTAGATCTACCACCCAGAAGACGAGTATTGTAGACCTCTTCAAGTGAAAGCAGAGGCCTGACGAGCGCATCACAGACTTTGTTGCCTAGTGGAAAGGTCTCACCTACTCCATTGATATACTGCTGACTTAGCGACATTTGTTGAAAATGTGTGTGGGGAATTTCAAAACATAAATTGTCCCCTCCCTGATCACTCATAATTACCCAAGAGGATTATGATATTTCTTTGATAAGGCCCAGTGTTTATAAGAATCCTTACAATAGGCCAAGTAGGCACGTCCATTTTTTCCTGTAATTACCATGAGAAGAGACACTAAGGATGATACCACTATTGTAGCATAGATAGATTCCACAAGGAAGCAATATTTTTTACTAGTGGAGCCACCTCCACAGCCTCATAGAGGACCTTCACCTCAGGTGCATCCTCCGGATCAACAGTACCAACCTCAGAATCGGTAGGCGCCCCGCGTAATTCGCCACCACCACCTCGGAAAGACATCCAGGTTTCGCCTCCTCGATAGGCTCCTCCATCACCTCGTTAGGGCCAGGATCCTGGAGACACCATTATATATAAGAGAAATCAGACCTATTCATTCAACAAGTCATAGGTCCCATGTTATTTACGATGTTCCTTAGAATAGGGAATTCTACGGTTGCTAGAATGCAGGAATCCAGAAGAGGCAGATCTCACTAATCTCCCCAACTATTTCCCATATCACCATATCCTAGGGAACACCCTCAAGAAATTATATGTTTTCAATGACTATATTTAAGACCAGGATGATAAAAACACAGTCAGGTTAGGCCTATCTCCAGCACATGTGGCATGTGTGTTCATGATGCCTGATAGTAGTAGTGATTGTGAGGATTGAGTGGCATCAAGTTCCTAACTGTGGGTATCAAAAATATGATAATTTGATGGATCTTAAGTCATTCTCTCATTCCCATGGTATTATCCATGCATGTTTGAATCGACCCAATCCTTCAGAAGTCATTGTGTCATCTACCTCTACTACTTCTTCACCGATGTATCATCCTCCCTCTTCCAAGAAGAGAAAGCAATGACGATGCAAGTGAAAAAAATCCCCCCACTGATGTCATCATCATCCCATTCTCTTAGTGACTTCATGGCCCCAAAGATAGTGATTACCCCTAGAATCCATCTAGTGGTGGAGGATTCTTCAAGTGATAATTAACTGTACGCTTCGATTAACATCATGGTGCTGGTAAACCCCTATATGGTTCCTAATGATGCGGAGTACCAGATGAATCCTCCCAACGTCCCCAATCTTCGCTTGCATAGAAAGAGCCGTGGATATATGGGTCATAATAATCCCTCAATAAATGATTCTATCCAGGCTGTGCATCCCACCGAAACCAGACAACAGGCCCAGTGCAGAGCTCAGCACATGTAGCCTTCTCATCTGGTATCATCAGGTCTGCCTTCACAGTCGTTTGTGGTACATGACTAGGCGAAGCCACCCCGACTATGCTGCAATTAGCCATGTTCTGTAATGGTCCAACCTTATTCATCTGGACCTCATTCAGAAGTCGTTCCTCATGTTTCAAATAGTAAGAAGTGGGATATTCCCAACACTAGTCAATTGTCAGTTCAGCTAGAAGGGCCCATCGCACCTCCTTCCATAGAGCGACCTCTTTTTTGCAGCATTTTGTGCATGGCATGGAAGTATGATGTTATTAAACATCTTCCCAGTATCCCTATAAGGCTCTCTATCCTCAAGGATCTTCCTCTATCAGCATAAATGTGTGAATCCCTTTCCTGGAATTTAAGAATCCCCATCCATCTTGAGACGGATGTAGAAGCTGTAGAATCCTTACATACCGAGGCATCCGTGCATGCATAATGTCAATCCATCTTATCATTCTCCAAAGAATATGAAGTCTCTCCCATAAAGAGGTACATCTACCCACTGTACATCACTTTCCACTTCAATGGCATGGAGGTTCATCGTTGTCCTGTTGACAAAGGCTCTGGGATCAACCTTATCCCTACCTAGACATTCCAAAAAATGGGGTTGTCTGAGGATGATCAGAGCCCATTTAACCTAAAAATTCGAGGTTATGATAGGACTCAACAGACACCATTCAGCAAGATTAACATGAAGACCCAGTCTGGTGGTCCGGTAGCCATCACTGAGTTCATGGTTGTCTCGTAGGACACCGCCTACAATATGTTTATGGGTAGGCCCTAGCTCCACCTGCACATGGTGGGTCCCTCTTCATATCACCAATTCTTGAAGTACTCCCTTAATGGTCGAGTAGGTGTGATCCAGGGTGATACGTCTCCCTTTTCCTCTTATGAAGCCCGCTACTTGGATTCCGACTATTACAAGATCATGGATAAGCAGATCAAGGCAAACGAGGTTGAACATGCTACAGCAGCAACCGACCCGTGGACAATCCTGGATGATGCCTACATATTCCTAATCCACCGGTTGGAGGCTATGACCCCGGATCTGGGGAAATTATTTGTTGTTTCTGGAACTAGGGTAAGAACATTCCCAAGTCTAAGAGACTCTAGATGATTACCTAGTATTCCTATACAAATCTGGCACAGATAATCCCAGAACCCCATGCTTCTATAAAGTATCGGGATGTCCGGACCATGTAAATGAAAATACATTATAATTTCTTGTTTTTATAGGCTGGGATAAATTAGATCGAGCTGATGATCCACTATTTCTTTGACATGATCATGTGTGGGCCCTTGGGTCGAAGACCATAAGGGATCTAGTTGACAGCTTTCATTGCTAGGGCTTCAGTAGCACAGGAGTCCCCTGATGCATTGTCCATCGCTGCTCAAGCTAGTACCAGTGTCCTGTTAAGATTTTTTAACTCAAAAGAATCACCTCTCGATGAGGATCCCTCCTCCATGAGTTAAGAAGATGTTTTGGATTATTGTTATCCTAAATTCGAAGAGGGTTTCTCCACCGTGGTTGATGAGTTCGTACTGGTGAACCTTAGTGAGGAGATGGATCTAAAACCCACACTGATCAGTGCTTCTATGCTTATCAAAGAGAAATGTTGATACATGAATTTTCTGAGAAAAATCATGATGTATTTTCTTGGGGTTATGATGAAAGTATAGGACTACATCCTTAGGTCACCATCCACCACCTCAGTCTTCCAACAAACCATCGTAGTTCCAAATAGCCTACCAGAAAGATGCACCCTTCTCGTGGTGCCATGGTTGAGGATGAGGTTGATAAGCTCATCAGAGTCAACGTCATCAAGGAGGTCCAGTACCCCAAGATTGTTAGCCAACATTTTTCCGGTTAGGAATAAGAATGGATATATAATAGTCTCCCTCAGCTTTCAGGATCTCAACCATCACTGTCCGAATTATAGATTTCCCCTTTCTAGGATGGAAGTGTTGATTGATGCCACCACAGGGTTCCAAGCTCTCTCCTTCATGGATGGGTATTTTGTGTATAACCAAATCTGAATGGCCCTCTAGGATGAAGTTTCTATAGCCTTTAGGGCCTGATAAGGTACTTTCTGCTCCTCGGTGATATCCTTCAGTCTAAATAATTCATGTTCCACTTTTAAGGGTGCCATGCATTGCATATTTAAGTCGATACTAGGGACATGGGTGGAGTTCTACGTAGACGATCTAGTTGTCACATCTCACCAATGCAAGTACCATCTCAAAAATCTGGAGAAACTGTGTAGATTCCTCTATTATCACCACCGGATGATGAACCCCTTGAAGTGAATCTTTGAGGTCACTTTGATAAAATTTCTAGGATTTGTTGTCAGATATAAATGCATCGAGATCAATCCAGAGAAGATCATGGCCATCTGCCAGATGTCTCGTCTGAACAACATTCGAGAGCTCTGAGGCTTTCAAGGAAAATTGGAATATATATGTTGATTCATCAAGAATCTAGCTGGAAAGTGTTATCCCTTTTCCAAGATCAAGAAGAAATATGTTGATTATCAGTGTGATGAGGACAGTTATACTACTTTTGAGGAAATCAAGTGGTACATATTAAGGCCTCTGGTACTGATGCCACCCATTTCTGGAAAGTTTTTGGTCCTTAATATGATCATTCTGGATTGATCTCTCAGTTCCCTTATCTCCCAAAAGAATAATGAGGGAACGGAGAATAGTGTGTACTATCACAGCCCAATGATCTTTGATACAGAGACCAACTATTCCTCTATCGAGATAAGTTTCCTTGTGCTGATATTAGCAATGCAGAAATTACGACACTACTTACAGAATCATAAGATACAGCTATTGTCCCGATTAGATCTTCTGAAGTAAATTCTGAACCACCCTATGTTGATAGGCCATCTATCTTGGTGGGAAGTGATCCTCGAGCAGTTTGACATCAGTTTTGTCCCCCAGAAGACCATCAAAGAAAAGGAATTGGCAGACTTCCTTACCGCCCATCCATCTCCCATGGACAAGTCTATGAATCTTGATTTTCACGATGAGGAAATCCTCTTAGAAGACCAGGTCATTCCATATTAGAAAATTCACTTTAATGGAACTTCTCAAGGCCCTACCGGTAGAAGACTCAAAGTCCCCAAACTGAACAGAGTGGGCCTGGGTATCATCTTCATCATTCCAGCACTAGTCATTCTGCTATATTCATTCCTATTTTCAAATGGTTGTACCATCAATGAGGCAGAGTATCAGGGCCTCATTACTGGTCTCTTGATAGTCCTCGAGATTGATGTTCAACACTTACATGAGAAGGGGGACTCTGAACTACTAATCAAACAGATCAATGGTGACTACATCGTCAGGAAGCCAGAGCTTGTACCACTGTTTGAACGTACCCACCGGTTGATGGCCCAGTTCCCATCTTGGCTAGAGGTTACTCATGTACCTCGTTCGCAGAATGGTCAAGCTGACACCTTGGCCAGCATGGCTGCATCCCTTGAAGAACCCAACCTGGATGATTTGATTATTCATGTAGCGTATCCGAGAGTCGTATCTCCCACCACTTAGGATGACGATCAATGTTCGAAGGTAAGCCAAATTACCACCGATTCCTCCACGTCAGGACCCCTAGGCCCCCGGCCATAGTGTTGGAGGTGACTCCCGACTGGAGGACCCCCTTTATTGTGTATATCTAGCATGGAAATCTCCCGGTAGATTGAGCCGACCGCGAGTGAATCCAACGTCGTTCATTAGAGTTTACCCTCTAGAGTAGTCCAGGTATTGATAAAATACTATAAAAGCTCAGGTCTAATGGGGTTTTCCTCCATTACATTCAAGGCGGTGAGATTTATCTGGTCATGCAGTAGGTACATGTCCGTTCATTCAGGGCTCATCAGACGTGGCCAAAACTATCCCACCCGATCCGAAGGTTGGGGTATTTTTGGACCACCATGATCTATGACTATATCGAGTTTTCGAAGAGGTTCCACGCATGCCAAATCCATTATAACTTTGTGCATCATCCACCAGAACCTCACCAAACTACCATATACTCTTTGTGTTTTTCATTTTGTGGACTTTATGTCATGGGACCCTATCCATCGGTGATAGCTCACCAGTTCAGGTTCATCTTGAGAGCTACAGATTTATTATCCAAGTGGACGGAGGTAGTTCCACACAAGTAGATCAAGGCATGTTCTATCATTTAATTTGTGAGCACCAATATCATATACCAATTCAGATTCCCTCACGCCATCCTCACTGATAATGGCAGTAAGTTTCAGGCAGCCAAAATTAAAAATTTGAACACCAAGTACAACATCGGTTCTAACCATACCTCCATCTATCATGCGCAAGAAAATAGGATGTTTGAGGCATTTAATATAACCCTATCTAACATTCTTCAGAAGATAGTTTGTCAGAAAAAAGAATAGTTGGCCAAATAAACTCCCCAACACTCTCTGGTATTATTGGACAATGACTTGTAATGCCACTCGGGTGACCCCATATTCCCTGGTGTACGGAATGGAGGTAGTTCTTCCCATAGAGATTTATTTTCCTTTATTATTCACATCTATTTATGAGTATAAAACACTAGATAAGGAAGATAAAATCTATCTGGATAAACTGTATGCTCTCGACGAGAGTAGGCTTTCTACCCTACACAATTTAGAGAGGCATCCGAACAAAATAGATAGAGCATTTGACATGAAATTTCACCTTCTCTCTTTCTTACAAGGTGACATGGTGTTTTCCATGAGAACACTTATTATACCTAGTAGGAAACCACTCAAAATTGGAGCCTAAGTTGGAAGGACCTTACATCATTCATAAGATTTACCCCAATGGAGCATACTCCCTAGTTACCATTGATGGAGAGAATATAACTCCTCCCACCAATGACAAATTCCTCGAGCAGTACTTTGCATGTGTAGTCTATGGTCCTACATGACCTTAAACTATTATTTCCTTTAGGATGTTAAACTAATTTGTCCTCCTTCATGATGCTAAAACTGCTAGCGGAAGATATACCATTATGGTCCGAGCTCCTAGACCATAAACTAAGATCTAATCGGCCCTCTATGACCATAAACTGTGATGTCTTTACCACATGATGTTAAAATGTGTAATCCCTCCAGTCCTAAGGATGTAAAACTATCCTGAATCCATATTGCGTGATGTTAAACTACATCCTCGAGAACTACATATGGAATTATTCTCATCCTCATGGGATACATAGGAACATATGGACATTTCGTCCCTATGCCCATCCCCAAATTCTTATGCCCCTAGTTTAGCTCTTTAGTTGATCGCACTATGTGACCCTCCCATTCTTCTATCCTCCCACGTCCTTACAGAATGACATTAAACTTTATGGCCCCTTAAGAACTATATATGGCTTGATTACCATCCTCATGGGATTTGTAGGAACGCCCAGACATTTCGTCCGTAAGCCCAACCCCAAACTTCCGGATCACTCCCTAGGTCTGGCCCCTTGGCCTAGATGTTTCTAACACATGGTGTGGTGTAGTATGTTGACTTAATTCACATCAAGTTCATCATGACCACACCATGTACCCCCATCCTTTAAGATCTCCACCTCTTCTGTCTTTACTGCGTGACGTTAACTTATGTGGGCATATTTACACACCATGAGTCCCCTTTATTTGGGTCTCCATCATCTTTCACATCTAAAATGACCCCCTCCCCCGAAAGGCATGGATACTAGGCCTCAGGGATCTCCTAACATCTCAGGAAAACATTCCTAAGGATTTTGGTCAAAAAATTTGATACAAGTCCCACGTTGCGAATATGGTTAGCGGTCGACCCGTGTTTTTTGTTCCCATTCCCGGTCACACGGTATTGATGTTGTTTTTAGAACACAATTAACAGCCATCCTCCATCATTATCACCACCCCTATATGTCCCAAATATTGGGTGCAGGGATTAATTTTGTCCTACTATCCCAACAAACATCAGTCTTCCTCGAACAAGAGTGTTGGTATGGTCGGGATCGACCATGACCGATCTCTTTCCTTTATTGCATGCTCGCATATGCTAGGTAGAACCGGATCCCATTCCTTGTTTCCAATAAAGATATTTTCTCACCTGGGATTAGGAGCATTGGTAAGTCAACACCCACTTAAAGGGTCACGTATATATGGTCTGAGCCCAATGAACTTACACTAAGATCACCACTGTCCCAACCGCAAGATGTTAAACTACAAACTGGTTGGGACTTCCCTTCTCAGTTCCCTCAGCCTATTCAGCCCCCTAGCCCAAGCCCTTATTTGGAATTGTGTGGTGTGGTATAGACACTATTTCCTCATTCAGGTTGGGATATTTTTTCCACACCACACATATCCCCTTTAGACATCCCTCCTTCATTCACCATCCTCACCGCAAGATGTTAAACTACAAACCAGATAGGACTTCTCATCTCGGGTCCCTCGCCGTTTTTGGCCCCCTGGCCCATGCTCTCATTTAGGATTGGGTAGTGTGGTATGGAATTTATGTCCTCATTCACTTTGAGCTATTTTTTCCATTCCACACATATCCACTTTAGATATCCCTCCTTCATTCATCTTCCTTATTACAAGAAGTTAAATTGCATAGGTCCCACCACGCATTACATATCCCATCATTTTGGTTTCCATCATCTTTAAAATCCAAAAGGATCCCGCAAACTGAATTGATACTAGGCCCTAGGTCTCTCCTTCCATTTCATGCCAACATCTCTAAAGATTTTGGACATCAATTTGATACTAGTCCCGTGTTGCAAAAATGGAAAACGGTCGATGCTCAATTGTTTTCCTCCATCCCTAGTCACACAATATGGATACTATGTTTTGAACATGGTCAGTAGTTATCCATGATAATTTTTTTCATTCTATGGTATCCCACATAGAAGGTGTGATGATTCACCCTATCCACCCATTTATCCCTTGCACATGACATTAAACAAGGCATCTATAGTATGTGCCCTATGACCATAAACTAAGATCTAGTACATCCTCGGTGCATGACATTAAACTTAACAGCATCTACAGAAATGTATGTGGCTTGATTCCCATCCTCATGTGATATTTAGGAACACCATGATGTTTTGTCTTTTGGTCCATCCCTGCTTCTCAGGAACGTCCTCATCTCTTTGGAACCTTGTCCTGAGTCCTCCAATAAGGGAGGAGGGGGTATGTGGTGTGTTATGGGATTATGTACTCATTCACATCAGGTTTGTAATAGCCACACTAGGTAAATCTCTTTTTTGATATCTCTTCCTCCCCCAGTTCTCCACTCACACTTTTGAGTCATCTTCTCTTGAATCCGGCCCCTCGATCCTCTTTGGCAGTTCACCAATGTGACTAGGAACACTCTAGTTCTAGACCTAGAGAGTTGAATTCTACATAGACATTTTATCACTCGTTTTAATGCTTCATGTTACCCTTCATTTGGGTTTTTATCATCTTTCACATTCAAAAGGACCCCCTAATGGCATTGATGCTAGGCCTTAGGGCTCTCCTACCATCTTGAGCCAACATACATGAAACTTTTGAACGAGAATTTGATACAAGTCTCATGTTGGGAATATGATATGTGTTCGATGCTCAATTATTTGTTCCCATTATAGGTCACATGATATGGATGTTGTGTTTCAAACACAGTTAATAGTTATCCCCCATTATTACACAACCATCCATTGAGCCCTAAATATTAGCTGCATGATTCACATCCTTTTCAACTACATCAGGTACTAGTGGAATTTCGACACTCTTGGTGCTATCCCTAAGTGTGTGTGTGCATGTTAAGAGGACTAATCCACAATATGGTGTAATTCGAGGCTCCGTACCATTTCCCCTTTCTCTCTATTCTATGTGTTGTGAAGATCTTATCCACCCTTGTTTCCCACATCGAGCGTGGCTCACGGAGGCTTAGGGATTTGGTCAAGGTTTACACCCGCTTGGAAGAGTATCACTTCTATGGTCTGAGATCTAAGACCATAAACTAGGATCTCTATACATCCTTTTCATATGACATTAAACTACATGGAACTTCTAGAGCTGTGTGTATCTTGATTCCCATCCTCATGGGATATATAGGAACACCCGAGCAACTAGTATTTGGGTCCAGATCAGTTTCCATTAATTATCTATTTTGTTTGTAATTTTGGCCCCAACATTCATAGGATTTTGTGTTGTGGCATATATGAGAATATGCCCTCATTCACGCCGGGTATGCAAGAACTGCACTATGTACTCTCCTCTCAGGAGCTTGTCTCTCATTCCTTTCATTCTGCATGATGTTAAACTGCACTCTCAGAACTATGTAAGGCTTGATTCCCATCCTCAATGAATACCTAGGAAAACTGGGACATTTCATCTCCAGGTATATCCCAATATACTTGTACCTTTTTTTCCCCTTCGCCCGAGGTTCCTTCCATGGAATTGTGCATGGTGTGGTGTAGACCTCATCCTTATTCACATCACGTATTCTTTATCTTGGCAACTGCATTCCCCTCTCAATGCATCTAAGACATATGACTTTAAACTATTATTTCTATTCCCACATGACTTTAAATTTTTACTTCTTTACTACACGATGTTAAAATGCATGGGTTGGTCTAATCATACTACCCTAAACTATGACATTATCATCCTGGCTGCATAATGAAAAATAGAACTACATTATGATGTCCTCATTATATGGGACATCATATTTGGTATTGGTTATCCACCATACCATTTTTCAAGGCCTACATATGTCTTGATTCCATTAGAAATGCCTAGATTCTTCATCCTATGTTTTTTCCTGCCAAAAAAACACCCATCCATCCGAAAGAACAAAGAAGATCTATTAAATGCCACTTCTTTTGGTACGTGGGCTAGACCTACACGATAGTATCATCTATAGAATTTTTACCCTACCATTCCACATTTAGAACTATGTACGTCTTGATCCCCATTATAATGGGTTATGTAGGAACACCCACAAACATTCCCTTGGGCCCAGCCCAACATTAATTTTCAGTACCTCGACCTAAAACCTCCTGAGGGAGCACATGGTGTGATATGGAATCCTTATTTTTTCCATTCACATCAGTTTTTTTAATTACCACACCATGTGTCACCCTGCCTCCTTTCCATCTATGGTTCAATCTCTAAGACCATAAAACTAAGATCCATTCGCCCTTTCTGTAGGACACTAAACTGCATGAAATTTTCCAGAACTATGTGTGGTTTGATTCTCATCCAGATGGGATAAGTAGGAGCACCCAGGAATCTCATCTTCAGGTCTATCCCTATGAATATTAAATCCTTCCCCTTTGTTTTTGGCACATTGGACCGAAATCTTTTCAGAGTATGTGGTGTCAAAAGTACCTCTTGTTTCTCATTCACATCAGGTTTTGCAATAACCACACCATGTGTGTCTCTTGTCTCTCCCCAACCCGGTCCAAGTTCTATGACTATAAACTAAGATCTTCCCATAAGAACCATGCATTAGGTTTGGATTCTTCACTACCCTATGTGCATTCCATTAAACCAAGTCACCACTCAAACTAAGATTTTGCGTCTCCAGGACCCTTGTCTTTAGAAAGGGATTTGACCCCCTTTTATCTGATATGCCTCATTGCCATACCCAAATTCATCATGGCGAAAAGTTCAAAGTGTGGAGTTTTTACATAGAAATTCCCTCATTTCTTGTCCATGCTTTTTGGGCCCTTAATTTGGATCCCCATACTCTTCCATGTCTAAAGGGACCCTCTTTACTGCCTAGTCTCAGGCCACATTAGCTCACCTACCATATTTTTCCAACACCCTAGAAGACCTCAGACGACATTTTTTGAAAGGTCTCATATTTCAAACATGGTCAATGGTCAACCCACATTTGTTTTTCCCCAAGCCCGGAAAACATGAAATGACTGTTGTGTTTCAAACATGGTCAGCATCTATCCTTTCTCATCATGCCACTATCATTGCAATCCTGATCTTGGGCACCATGATTCACATTTTCCACTCCCCTATGATCAAGTGGGAATCCAGCACACTCGGTTTTACACCCCTACACATTAAAGAAATTCCCACCGCTACTCCTTGTTTTCAACACCAAGAATGAATCATGTGGGCCTAGTCTTTTCAGGAGGATGTGTACTAATGTAGCCAAAACACACATGCCTTTTATCCCACATGACATAAAACTACACTCTTAGAACAATATATGACTTGATTCCCATTCATATAGGGTACGTAGGGATGCTCAGACACTTTCTCTTGGGCCCGGCCCAAATTTCAGCATCCTTGGCCTCTTCAACTAATATTTCCCTAGGGTTACATGGTGGGATATGAGCTCTTACTTTCCTCATTCACATCAGGATATGTACTGCACCATGTGTTTCCTTTATAGGTAACCATGTCCTCACTGCATGAAATTAAATTGCAGTCTTACCTTGAGCAAGTTCAGGTTTCCCCCATGATAATAATGGGATGCATCGACTTCCTTCCCAGAGAGTATTTCTCCTACCAGCATTGGTCTCTAACCACACTATGCTTAAAAACTACGTTTATCTTGATTCTCACCCTTATGGGATACATAGTGACGCCCATACATTTTGTCTTCGGGCTATCCCCAAGGTCGTGAACCCTTCTGGACCCTCGGACTTGATCTTGGTCCAGGAAGAATGACCTTAAAACTATGTTCACCATCCTCGTCATATGCTACTAAACTACATGTTTATCATCCTCCTTGGTATGACATAAAACTACAAGTCATTCCAGTCCATCACCAAAGAGGACTTGTCTAGAAGTGGGTATAATCCCCGATCAGATTGATGGGATCACCTAATGAATTTCCATCATAGTGGTGTAAATTCAAGAGTGTTAAAATTCATTTGAACAACCCATAACCCCACCCTCTATGCTTTGTGTGCCCATTATTAGGACCCTCGTACTCGTTCATGCTAGAAGGTACCCCCTAACAGTACGGATACTCAGCCTATGGATCACCTATTGTCCTTGGAAAACGTTCCGAAGACTAATGGATTACATCTCAAGTTAGGACCAGTGTTTTGAACATGGTCAGCGGTCGACCCTCATTTGTTATCTCCATTCTAGGATTATGTAATAGGGATACTATGTTTTCAACATGGTAAACGGTTATCCTTTGCTGTCTTGTCATCCCTATAGTGTTCCAAATTTTGGGTATCGTGTTTCACACTTTCCAATACCCTATGTTCGGATTTATTCTAATTCCCTCAGTGTTACCCTGATCGTGCACTATATCACATTGCGAAAACATCAATTCGACTACTTGGAGAACTTCCTTCTCAATTCATTCCTCCCCCTTTTTACCGAAAATATAGATTGATTGTTCAGACCCCAGGATGACTAGATCCTGGTTGGTACTCGCATATTCAATTGAAATAAGAATGTGATCATCCCTTGTTTCTCACATCGGGCCTGACCCACGTGATCTTAGGAATTGATCGTGGGATATTTCATGAATGTGATGGAAATGTAGTAAACCAAAACAAATAACGGAACCCATGGATACAACCAACACAAACAAACAAATCATGAACGTATGTTTATGAGTTTACATACATTATAGTACGCTAGGATTGTCCCCTCCCATGGATGGTTTGACCACTTAGATAGAGCGTTTTAGCTCCACCAGTCTCTGGATTGTGGAATCCATGATCTGCTATCATCGGTTTAGATCCTTCTCCTCCTCGATGGAAATGGGATATAAGTCATCAGCCTCGATCCAGTCCTGATCCTTATCAGCTCTGATAACGGCCTTCTCCTTGAAGGATTTCTTCATTCATTCGTCGCCCTCTGCTAGGTGGTCTTTTAGATGCAATACAAGCCCTAATTGCACTTTGAGAAAACAAGAGTACTCATCCGCCCACACCCTCAACCATTGGATCTTATCCTCGTCCTCCCGAAGCCCCTTGATGTTCACGGATTTCCACTGTTCCCAACCCACACCAATGCCATGATCATTCTCCAAAATAATATCCACCATGATGTCTTGGATAATCATATGAGTATGTTTGGAATCCACTCCCCCAACACATAGTTCTCATAGTTAGGAACGAATCCTCCCCATCAGGTAAATCCATTGCACTTGAGGAGTCTCCCTGATGAAGCGATTAATCAGCTTCTATGATTGCTGAAAGATGATCTTACTATTCTCTTCATCAGAAGTCATCTCATCCCAGTCCGAAGGGTCGGCGGGTATATATATAGGGAATGCCTCTAGGAACTCATCAATTGGGTCTTCATCCAGTGTCTGATTGGGTAGATCAGGACACATGTCATCTGATTGATCCTCATCAATGGATTCCACCTCAATGACTTCCGGTTCTGTCCTACTGATTGTCCCACCCGTGATTGGGAGCATTGTGGCTTGTCCAGTATGGTTTTCCACTTCCATGAACACTGAAATTACCCTAGGAAAGGCAGTGCCAAGGTCACTATCCATCTTCTCCAAGGCTTCCTATTCCATTTGAAGAATTGTGAATACCAAAAGTGAACTAACATTAGTTAACCTGATCAATGGATGATAGTTATAAATTCTATGAATAATACTTATAGAGACCAAAAATTTGGTCTCTCCCTTGATCTATTTCCATTTGGACCTCGAGGCGTGGCCCTCCATAAATGGTTGGGAAGTCCGAAGACTCCTGGAGAACCACCCTGGGTATCGCTGCCCTACTAAGCTTGGTGATCGTTGTCATCATGGGTGAAGATATCAATGTCCCTGCAGCTGCATATACTATTATGAGAGAGAAAGTCTGGCGTATGATTTCCTCCTGCACAGGTAAAATTTTAGTTGAGAAGTCCTAAATAAATTGGATGAGGACTACGAAATATTGGTTTAGGGTTCTACCTCAAGAGCCTCTGAAAACTCTTCCAGCTCTAGGTCTAAATTTCCATCCTCACCCTTGTCCAAAGAGCTCCCTTCATCGGAATATTCACCACTCGAGGACCCTTCCAATTCCTTCGATAAATGTAATATCTCCCTCAATTCAGCAACCAATAAGTTTTTAGGGGTATTTAGATCAAGAAACATCTTCACTCGATCCATCATGGGATGCGGTGCACCTAGATAGTGCACAAAGTCCTCTATATTGACAATGTACTACTTCCCCTCATCCAAGGATACATCAAAGATAGCCCTGAAAGGACCGATCCCTAGAAAATCTATCCCAATATGGTTCTGATGATGCCACATTTGGGAAGGGTTGAGGAATTTTTTATTGACACTCCAGATTTCCCAAACCTCCGGGAAGACAGTATTCTCAGGAATGTCTATATGGCACATCCACTTCCCCAGAGCCTAGGTAAATATCCTACTGAACCCCTTGGGCATCCTCCCCTCGGGATAACATTGCTCTTATGGGACTGTAAGGTCATCTGCTTCTGCATACCTCTTGGTTGATGTGAGTCTCACCTCCAATGAAACCATTCCACCATGGGATGTCCTAACCACCTCTGACCCCAACCTCAAGTTTGAAGGGGGGACCCCGTCACTAGTACAGCTAGTCTACAGCTTTAGTATCTCCCCTGGGTAGGATACCTCCCAAATCATAGAATACTCCTTCACCAGCCCATAGACAGCTTTGGGTGGAGGAATATCTTTTTTAGATCTTCTCATCCTATCATGTGAGAATGAGCCACATATTTTTCATCACACAAGGGTGATACTCTTGGCACACTCCAAAGTAGACCTCTGGGGTGAGCCCCTACAAACACCAGAACTACCTTGAAAAATGGTGTAGGGTGTACGGATCACAGAAAGGCTCACAATAAACCCACACCACTAGGAATACACCTCGAAAGTCCATGAAGTAGGACCAATTCTCTTTAGTTCCATGGATATCAGTAGTGAACACACCTATTGGCAATGGGAATAGATGGAAGTTGAACTCATCCACCTTTCAGACCCGGTTCAGCACCATCGGTAGGGTTATCTTGGTCGAAAAACTCCCCATCATGTTCAAAATAGTTGGTCGTAAGTCCATCCTTAGAGGAGAAATGGGGTTCAGGTATTCATAGATGACCATAATATGTTTCACTATCCACCCATACTGAATATGGAACAGCCTGCATACCCTGTGTGGCTTCGTTCCTTCGTTGATATTCCATAATAACTTATACAGTTTAGTGAGCATCGTGATCCCCAGGTTGACCCTCTCCGTTGTCGCTAACGCGGACTCCATGATGAAGGTGCTCGTCCATACGCCATTTTTTGTGTCCCTTATTACCAGAATACCGCCGTAGATAAGAACCAAGATGAATGTTTCCAACCTAACCACTGGTTATTATTCATTACTAATACTGAACCCCCAGCTCTTCTACTGGTTTTCCCCCAAGATTCTCCAATAGAAATGATCCTTGCTACGTTGAAACACCTTCAGGTAGGTTGGATACCTCACAGGAAACTTCCCATCTGTAGGGGAAATCAGGAACCAACTGAACGACCACTTAAAGTTGGTGTCCCTCATTGACTGCTTGTCCTCCCTCAGCACCGGGTCCATAAATGCCTTTGACACCAATGGAATTTTATCCGGGTCCTCCCAAGTATTTTTGGTGTGTAGGAAATCATCACACATCTCCCCCCATATCGGAACCCCTGAGATTTGGGGCAGGTCCCAAAGATTGATACCAACCTCCCCATGGTGAAAGTGGAATGTTTTTGTCATCGATGGCCATCTGCTTAGCAACTCTGGCATCAACTGTTTTGGTTAGTAGATGTGGAATTGGGAAGCCCCGAGCACCTCATATAGGCTAACTCTCCTTAGCTCCACCCTGAACTCCTTGAACAAGCCACATACCCAGTAAGACCATGCCCAGTCATCTGTGAAGTTTCCACCACAGTGAGAATCCCCGTCATCAGTCCACCCCTTCTTTTGGATCCATAGGTCCACCTTCAAAATGGTGTGATATAGTGTGGGGGGGGGGGGTATAAATCTGTCTGTAATTCCTTTCCATGAGTTTTGTTCACCTGGTTATACAATAATTTGGCATTAAAGGGTGTGCGATCCTCATAAGTATGACTGTCGGCTACCCTGAACCATTGGTGTTGGCACTACATCTCCTAAACCAGTCGGTCAGCTCCTCTCTACTCACTTCTGGAATGAAAAAAACATCCCTCAGACCGAAACCATAAAGAGGCAGCCTTTTTCACAGAGGGTAGTTCTTCTGACTCTCCAAAAGAAGTACCACTAAGGACTTGTGGTCTAAAGGGCTTAATACATACTCCCCGATACCTAGGTCATCGGCCATCTCTTCCCTTCGGGTAGCATCCACAAGGACCCCCTGGAAGCTTCCTTATTATCCATTTCATCTCAATGTTTTTGATTTTTTTGTTCTGGATTTCAGAGCTTGTTTTCAAAGCTCAATCATAGAGATATGTCGTAGAGCCCTACCACTGACCTCGCAGGCAAAATCCATGAAGTGCTCTATCACAGAGTCTGAAGACTGATTGTGTGATGTAGATTTTAAAGCATCGATTCGCAAAATGTATTCATAGAGCATGGAGAGCTTCACAAATCAAGAGCACAATCATAAAAAACATAGAGAAGAGTAAGGAAGAAATAAGGTTTATCCTTCATTATTTATAGGTGACTACCCCCTTGGATTTGCGGTGCACCTAGCCATGGTGGTCTTCACATAAATATCAACCTGTGCATCACCCCTCCACATCACGACCCCTCTTCGCAATCTTGATTTGCAATTGTTTAAATAATTTTGGTGATCTACCCTCAAACATCGAACCTTGTTTTCTCCTCGGATACATGTCTGAGTGGGGGAATTTTTCGGCACCAAAATATGTGTAGAGGAAAATATACAAAGAGGAAACCAATTCTAAAGGGGATGCCTTGAGAAGCCCGTTAGAAAATCGGCCTTCACAGATCCCCTCAACATCACAGCCAGCATGAAGCTGAAGACCCTCTACAGCCATTGCGAAGGAAAAGAGGTGGGAGGCTTTGTGGTTATGACTTAATTGACTAGAACCTCCATACCGCAGAGGGAACGGAATCGCCTCTGTGATCCCCAAAACATGACAGATGTCTCTAAAAGCACTGTGGAGAGAATTCAGGAGGGCTCTACACCAAGGAGGGGATGGTGGTCAACTCTATGGTTACGACAAACTTGACGTAATCCATGGATGATCGTAGAGAACCATGTGCCTTTGAAAAGAATTTTCTAAGCTTTGAAATTCCCCTTTCCTATAAATATCGGGCTCCCCCCAAACCCAAAGGATGGGTAACCCAACATTTCTTCTTCCCAGCTCTCAAATCACAAAGCACCTTCTGCTCTGCGAATCCTTGAGAAAAATGATATCTTCATTGTACTTGATCATTGTGAATTACTTTCCCTAAGCTCAAATACAACCCCTCTTCAAGAAAGGATGCCCTTCACGGAGCCCACATGCTATCACAAAGGAAGAATATCCCTAATGGGACTCGGGTCTCCGCAAAGCACTTATACATCACGAAGTACCTTCCATGCACATGTGAACCACATGCCAAGGTAGGGTCAATGTGTTGGGAAAAGCACATTGCTTCATTATTCTATTCTTTTCAAGGTACCCTTGCTTCGTGAAGCCCTACTCCGCAAAGGCCTTTATAATTTGCGATACACCCTTCATATTCACCTATACGATATTCACAAGCTACGCCACTCCACTTCACGAAGCATAACCCTTCGCGAAGTCCCTCCCCTATGTGGAGCACCAGAGCTTCACAATGTCCATTTTTGTGAACCCATTTGCTTCAAAAACCCTTATCTTGTATAACCCTATATGTTTGTATGAATTAATTACAAGATCTCTTGGGTGGTCCTTCATATTTCTTTGCTTAACCTCATTATTCTTTCCATAGTCATGATAACGGCTATTTATTCTTCGCATAGGCCCACTAACGTGATCCCAACAGTGGATCACTCCACAAGACTACATCACAACATCATTATTGATTCCTTCCCTTCCCCATGGGTGGGTAGGTATCAGTTATGTAAGTCCTAGGGGTGTGGAGTGAACCCGCCTCATCCAAGCTACAGGACGTTAAACTGCCAAACACCATCATCTTCAACACATGATGTTAAATTTTGGCCTTTCCCCGTTCAATGTACCTGGGGTTCCCCACCTTGTACATTATCCACGACCACTCATCTCCACACGAGTGAGATCATCCTCAAATGGAATGAGATACACTTTCTTGGAGTGGTGTCTCTTCACAGGGGAAGGGGAACAGTATTGGCGGAATACCCTATCCTTTCTTATGGGAGGACGTATCCCTTCTCCTCACATCCTCTTACATTCCATAGACAATAGGAGATATGTGCATTGAGACCTTTGTTAACTCGTCCCTCTCCCTCTGGGATTTGTCTCCATCAGTCCTCCATCCTAGAGTAAGTCCCAATATCTATCTCCATGGGACGCAAACCAAGTGTATGCCCCTTTTCCCCCTTTTGTCCCTTAACCATGCATAATCCATACTCCAATTCCCACGTATGCACCTTTGGCGATGTGATCGCCAGGTCTTTGTTGCCTCCTGTTTCTCACACTGAGCATGACTCATGTGGGATTTGAGTAAGCATTAACCATAAAAGTTTTCATGGGATGCCATAGTGTGTAATCCCCAAACACCATACTGAACTACATGGACTTTCATCCTTATCTCCTAGGCATGGTACGTATGATGCCTCCCTGAGGTTCAATCCCAAAACCAACTTTTCCTGACCCCTTCACGTCGGTTCACCTTCATCCCTCATGATGTTAAACTGTATCCCCCATCCTGAACTATGTGGACCTTGATCCTTGTATCCTAGGCAGGGTATGTAGGAAGCCTCCCTAAGGTTCAGTCTCATCACCCATCAGTCCCAACAATCTTCATGTCAGTTCACCCTCATCCTGCATGATGTTTAACTATATACCCCTTTTTGTCCAGAATGACACTAAACCGTATACATTTGAACTTAATGGGTTTTGATCTATGTTTCATAGATAGGGTATGTTGGGTGCCTCCCTGAGGTTCAACCCCAACTTGCAGTAAGCTGTGGTCAACCCCAACCAGCGGCAGGGAGGTTCAACCCCAACCAGTGGTAAGCCGTTATCAACCCCAACCAGCGGTAAGCCTTTTCAACCCCAACCAGCGGTAAGATGTTGTCAAACCCAACCAGTGGAAATCTGTTGTTATCCCCAACCAGCGGTAATGCATTGTAACCCCAACCATTAGTGATTCATTGTTATCCCCAACCAGTGGTAAGCTGTTGTAACCCCAACCGGCGGTAATCCATTGTAGCTCCCAACCGGCGTAAGCTGTTTCAGCCCTCAACTAGTGGTAATCCACTATCATCCCTTTCAATGGGACCCATATCTCTAGTCTTCCCTATGATGTCAGACTAACTCAGGCCGCTAACCACGTGTAAGCCCCATTATGTCATCGGGTCGTCATCCTATGTGTACACCCTGATTCCATGCCACTCTCTTAACTATGTGGACATTGATTCCCTATAACTGGGATATGTAGGAAGCCTCACTAAGGTTAAATCCCATAACTCATGTCCCATTGTGGTATCCCCCTCAAGACTATGTGTTTTGGGAAGGTTATGTCCCACCCTAAAGGTTATACTTCCTCTAGATACCATCCATGCATCCATTCTCACTGGCCACCTCCTCGGGTGTCTCATTGCTTCACCGAACTACATGGACTTTTATTCACTACCACGGGGATACGTAGTAATTATCTTCATGGATCAAGTCCAACATCGCCATCATCCCCATGATAGATCCATCTCATTCTCCATCAACTCTCTTCCATCCATATCCATCCTGATTCTTACCTAGGCTGCCACATCCCAATGAGACCATGCCACTCATTTCTTCACTACTCTTAGCAGCAATTGGGTAGCTATACATGCATAATACCCACAAAATAGATAACCATACAACCAATATTTTCCCTCTTGCGATGGGCCTCTATCCATTCATAATCCCCAGCATGTCTCTGGGTTTTTTCTTCTGTGTACACACTGATTCATCAACCATTCAAACTACGCAGGTTTTGATCCCTCTCACTCAATACAGGTTACGTACAAAACCTCCTTGAGGTTAAATCCCAGCTACTGATTAACCCTGTTGTCTCCTTTATAATGACCCAAGAACCCGAATATCCTTTGATATTAGATGTTGTGATCCACCTATCTAATAGGACTCTCAGGTGATCCCTCCTGGGACTGCACCTATCTGATTCAGTCTTATGAGTGCTCTGATCAGTCTGATCCATCTCCACTAGACAATATACTCATAGAATACCCTGTGTTAAACATGAGAATCTATGGAAACCCTTAGATACATGCCATGGAATGTTGTTCCCCACACTTGACAAGGGATGACTTGGAATACCGCTCCCTTGAGAAGCCATATCATAAGGGGAAGAAACCCAGATGCATAAATGTTTTAGCATCCTGACATGCCAGTTATGTCCACCATGATTACTCCCTCGATCGAAGGTTTATTCCATAACTTGACCCACTGGAATGTCCTGATAGAAGCATCATAATTAATCAGCATCAATAATGGCATGTTTTTTGGGAAGAGATTCAAGAACAACATATTAATCTTTAAGGGAGACCCAAACTATGTGACGAGTTTGGATGAGGAATCCATGGAATGAGGATTACTCAAAGGACTATAATAATGTAATGGGTTCACTCCATTATCCATCATAGTCATCTATGAACACTCCCATGTTTACCATGGTTGACTGGGTCAATTACTGATCTGGGTTCGATCCCAATTCATTCCTTGTTTATCTCATAAGATATTATTAATTAAAAAATTAATTTGAGGGAGATATTGGTCCCTTATATAATATAGTAAAAAAATATACATATTTGTTCCATTGGAAGAAAAATCATTCATCATATTATAACCCCTGAAAAGCAATGTGGTTTACAAACATTTAAATATAACATAACCATCTAAAATGAAATAGATTTCATAATCCTATTTTCATAATACACATAAACCATAAAAAATAATAATAATACCAGTATCCTTTTACCGTTTCCCCATTATATAATAATTTACATTAAATAATTTCATCACATAATTAAAAATTACGTTTTACGATCACATGGAATAATTCTTCATAAAATTAACCATTCCATTTTAAAATAATATATTAAAGGTTGTACGCATATAAAATAAAATATTTTATTTGAAAATAAGAAATAAATATATTAATGAATGCTTCAATTAATTTAGGTTTTGGTATTTTTGGAAAATCCTCTTATTTCTAATAAGTTAAAAAACATTTCTTCCTATATTATTTTTGTAAAGTAACAGAGTACCATATTTAGAAAACATCAAAATGATTCCTTCCAAACCTTCTATGAAAAAGTAAAATATGGGTAAAAATTATTTCATATAATTTTAGGAGAACATTAAAAAACTTTTTGAAAATTTTTCATTAGAAAAATGGACAAAAAATTTAAATATTATCCATGGGATACATAAATATAAACAATCCAAAACAATGATGATATTTTGAAATAAACCCTTACAATGGGGGTTTATTTTGAATCGTAAGTACTAAAAAAATGGAAAATAACATGAATATAATGAGATTAATAATATAAAATATCAATGGGGAATTATGTACACCGTAAATAACAAACATGTAGTTAATATGGCATGTGTCCCTTAAAATAATAGTGAGACGAAACTCCCATTACACACGGTTCCATTTAGATAAAATTGATTTAACCCCATGAATAATATTTTAAAACAATTTATTATTTTATACAAGGATAATATTATTATTTTCAATATCATATATTATAATCTAATTAAACAATTGTTAATAATATGTCCTTATTAACCTTGTTTGGGTGTTAACTGTTTCATTTTATAATAAATAATTTTCATGTGTGTTTTTTGTTCTTGTGTCTATGATATAGTTCCATAATCTCTACAATATTATTTATGGTGAAAATATAAAATAATATATATATATATATATATATATATTCAACCATTAATATAGATAAATAAAATTTAATTACCCTATTTTTGGGGATTATAGGTCGTATATATCCATGAACCCTGATTTCATTTTACTCTTGGATGGAATGGATGAATGGTAAAGGATAATTAAACCAAAATAAATCATAATTATTCCATATTTATCATATATATTAATTACATATATACTTATAACCATTGAAGTAAAGTGGAAATGAAACATTAATTAGACCTATATGTGGAGATGGTATGTAGTACTTGTGGAGGAAAAATGTTTTTTCTTTTCATATAATGGAAATGAATTCGAATATGGATTTATCATATCCATAATAAAACATTATTATATTTATTATACTGTATTTATTAATATTTCATGAATGAAACACATTAAGAGGAATTAAATGAAGAAATAGTCTTGTTTGAGTTGTTAAAGATGATTTTTTCTTCATCTACAGATTTCCATTAAATCGCTTCATAAGGGATCCAGGGTTGGGGTATTCAAATTAACAAAAAATAATGAACCCTTATTAGGATTTTAGAAGAGTAATGGGTATTAAATTTTCATGATATATGACTTAATGTGGTATGAATATGTTTGTGAGGGCATTCCCTTTTATTAATGTGATGTGGGTCCCCTTTAGAGTTTCTCAATAAATTAAAATATTATAAGACTATTCAAGATCAGAATTCATCAAAATTGAATATAAAAGATAATGGGATATAATTTTATACCATATCATATCACCTTTGTCCTAATTTATTAATTTAATTATTTTTCAATAATTTTAAAATATTATTTCCCAAAAAATTACATTATTTTCAATTTTATTACTAATCATTACATTTAAAAAAAATTAAAATTTGATTAAAAGATTTTATTATATACTAATTACATCATGTAAATATATATAATGTGTTTCTCACCTTATGTATCTCATTTTATTCTACTTTTGTAACTTTTAATAAGATTGTTTTGTAAATTAATTTAAAATCATGTTATCATTACATAAGCATATGAGATATATATATAAATACTATTAATTATAAATGAATTTATATCAAGAAAATATTTTTAAAATGATAAAGATATCAGTTTATATTAGTTTAATAATTATTTTAATTCTCACATATATCATTACAGTAGATTTATTATTTAATTTTGACTTTTTTGGTCCTGCGTATGCATCACCCATGAATTTTTACTTAACTCTACATTCATGTATAAATGAAAATACAATAAATAATTTAAAATATTTTATATAAATGTATAAAAATTACTTATATTGTCTCTATTATTAATTTTATGATGTAGTATTTGACTTGTCAAGTGCTTCGTAGGCTCTGCATCAGTAGAGAAAATGACTTTCATATATATTATGGAATTAATTCTAATAATATGTTTTCAATAAATTTATAATTATATATTTCTTATTTTATAATACATGATTCATTCTAAAATATTCATAATTTTTTATATTTTTTCTATGAATTTTCTTTATAAAAAATGATACCATATTTCATGAAAATGGAATGTTTTTTCAATTATCATTATATTAAATTTAATTTTTTAAAAAAAGAATTATCCATTCATAAATTTGGATTAATTAATCAAAATATATAATGAATTTAATGAAATTCATTTCATATAAATGATATAAATTAGTTTGATAATAAGTTCACACAACGGCATTAAAACTGCTTTTTAGAAAAAATCCATTTTTATAAAATCCAAGTTTATGTATAAAAAAATTTTTATAAAAAATTTAATTATTATATTGATTAAAATTAACCTAATGAAATAATTCATAATATAATATAATTAATTTTTCATCTAAACCATTTTAAAATAAAATGGAACTTCTCTATTGTTTAGAAAAATAATAGATTTTCCTTAAATATTAGAATTTCTAAATATTCACTTTAAATAAATCATTTTAAAAAACTATTAACCTTTCACACAAATATTATTTTTTATTCTGATTTAAAGTATGATATTAATTTTACTAATTAATATTTATTTATGTTTAAAAAATTAATTTAATATCCACTCATAAAAGGAAAGAAAATCCATTATAGAAAAAATATATTTTTAAGCAATAAAATAATTTTCTAAAAATTCAGTAAATATTTCCTAAGAATAAGTCAATTATATTTTACTTTGACATTTAATTAAATATATATATATATATCTCATAATTTCATTAATTTTATTCAAATATGCTAATTTAATGGATATGTAACAATGGTCAAATATAAATAATACAAATTTTGGTTTTTTCTGGGATTTGTCATCCATGAGACATAATCTATTGAACATAGTGTTATTATAATATCAAAAGGTTTTACATTATCCTTTTAAGGTCCTATATCTGTATGGATCGACTCTATCTATGTTCCTAAGGCTTGTGAAGCTTGGAGGAGGTGCAGAGGATGTCCATAGAAACTCATGTGCTGAGAACGTGGAGTATGGAACTTTCGCAGTGTGAGAGTGGATTTCACATTTTGTAAAAGAATTTCACAATGTTAATTTGAGATTCAATTCATTTAATATTTTGGGGTTTGAAAAAAAATTAATGCGAAAGGTGATAGTTTTTTCAGTAGAAACAGATATATGGGAATTACACGATGTGAAAGTGGATTACACATCATGTAATCCCCTAATGATGTAGTTTTTTGAAACATTCTAGCCACTCCAGTTCCCAAACCATACAACTTCTACTTCCCTCCCTCTCGTCCCAGGATAACTAGTAGTCCCCTACTTTCCATTTTGGATATCCCTTCGACAAGAATCGATCTTGGTCTTCCATCTTTGATCTGTGGTGACCCAGTTTGATCCAAGGTGTTCTATTCCTTAATTATCTAATGGTTTCTCCTTGTTTGTTCTCATTTTACTCTTGTACATTTCTCTATGATATGGAGTTTTCTTACCTATGTTTCTAATGGGGTTTCTATCAATTGTTGTTAATGCGGTGGTGCTATGTTGTAATGGATTGGACCTCTCTGGTCTATTCCATTATGAAAATCAGGTCTTTGGGATGTTCTAGGGGATATCGATAAATCATTCTGAGAAGTTTACCCAAAATGTAAAGTTTTTTTATCTGTATGTCATTTTGAACTATTGGTGTTAGCATGTTATATTTAAATTTTTCTTTCATCATGTCATTTTGAACTATTGGCGTTGGTGAGTTATTTTGGATTTTTGGTGTTGACATTTCATTTTGAACTTTCAGTGTTGGTGTGCCATTTTGAACTGTCATTGTTGTCATGTCATTTGGAACTATCGGTGTCGGTGTGTCATTTTGAATAATTGGTGCCGGCATGTCATTTTGAACCATCGTTGTCAGAAATTATTTTTGAATTTTCAACAATGACCTGTCATTTGAACTTTCAGTGTTGGTGTTTCATTTTGAACTATCGGTGTCAGCATGTCATTTTGAACTGTCGGTTTCGACATGTCATTTTGAACTGCCAGTGTCGATGTGTCATTTTGAACTACTGGTGTTGGCATGTCATTTTGGGTTGTTGGTGACGGCGTGTCATTTTGAACTATCGTTGTTAGTGTGTCATTTTTTACTGTCATCATTGGAGTAAGTATCACCGTCGGTGTCGGCGTGAGCATTAGCATCAGAATCCGCATCAGCATTATCTTCAGTGTCTTCACCAATGTCATTTTTTTTATTTTTCTTAGTTTTTCTAGTTTCACCACTCTTATGTTTAATTTGACTTTAATTGAGTTTAACAGATTTTTTGAGTGTTTCTGAAGGCATTTCAATGGATATTAATTATTTCATTAATATCCAAAATCTCTATGAACATTGAAATAACCAAGCCGTGTAATATTAAGGATGATATGACTATTTTTTCCTAGATGAGTCATGCACCTTTTCTAGAGCCCTTTCCTATCCAGTTGTTCATAGAGTTCACTGCCACTCGCGTGACCCCTATTTTGTGTAAGGAGGAATTCTGGTCTCCTGTTGTTCCAATTATGAATTTTTCTTCATCTTTTTTTAATTGGGTATCATGCGGGGTTGGTGTAGTAATAATTTTTGTGAGATAATGGTTGGATTAGTTCATTAACAAGAGTAATAAATGACCAAGGAAGATGATGATAAAAAAGTCAATAGGACCTATTATGATAATGGGTAGGGGATTAAAAATGGATGAATGTTCAGCACTATTTTATTTTAATTATCTTTGTTTTTTTGTTATTAATTGTTATAAATGTAATTCCTTATAAAAAACATGGCTTTTGTGGCTTTTCTTATGCATTGGTAATGTTCTTATTCTTGTTAATGATACTCAGTGGGTCATTATCTATCTTTCCTCTTGAAGAAGGAAGGGCATTGCACATTGATGTCCCTCCCCACACCATGAGAAAGGTGGGTTCGAACATAATGGTATCAGAGGTTATGGTTGAGATATAGAATGGAGTTTTGAGTTAGTAATAGTGAGTGTAGCATGAGATGGTAAGGAAATGGTGTTAGGTGATCTTGGTTTATGACGTCGGCCAGGGAAGACCGACTAGGAAAAGGAATTTTATGGGGGGCCATGGCATGATGCAAGGACACTAGACCTACTGAACGACCAAGTGAGTCTATACTAATTGTGGAGTAGATACCCTATGAACATTAAATACATCATAATGACTTGTGTTCTTGTTTGTTTTGGGAGTTTCAAGAAATTAAAATAAATAATGAGTCAAAATGAATCAAAATGGATATTCTATACTACTTGGGATTAGGAATTCGTTGTTTACCTTTTTTTCAATGGAACCCAGATGATTCCCACAAGTGGATCGGGTAGTTAAGTCCCAATAGTCTAACTTGGTCGATCAGTGTAGGGCTGATCGGGAGGAGGAAGATGACTTTTGGAAGATGAAATTTCATTCTTACCAGCATCAGACCCTGTGGAATTATGAAACAAGGGTTTTAGACTTAGAGACGGAGGGCAGTCGTGAGGAGTTTGTGATCTCCTTTTCCTTGATATTAATAAAATGGAGTATTGGGATCCTCTGGTGGTTATCCATATTTGATAATAGGTGCGTAAGTGGTGGACACTTTACCTCAAGTAGAGGAAGGAGATTGATGTCTCTTGGGTTGAATTTGAGAAGGTGTTTCGGGCGGAGTTTCCTTCCTCAATGATGAAGGCTGAGAACAGGAAGGATTTTATCTCCCTCCAGTAGGGGATAATGTTGGTGAGGGAATTGGGGATCATGTTAAACAATCTCCAATGCTTTTATCCAGATCACATTCTTGATGAGGAGTCGTAGGCAAGATGCTTAGAGGAGATACTTTGACCTTCTATTCCGTATGATGTCACTCAGTTTACCCTACCAACATATACAGTGGTTCATAAAGAGGGTGAATTAGTAGAGAGGATGGACTTGCAGTGAGGTATACCATGAGAGGTGAGCCAGTTGATTTCATCTAATTGGAAGGAAGTTAGTTGTAGATCTCCCACGTCAAGTACTTTCAGGTTTTGGCTGGTATGGAGTAGGCCTCAGCAGTTTATGTTCTGATCTCCTGGTACCCGTCCTTTACCTATGGTCATAGGACTAAGGTGTTTTTCTTGTGTAGGTGATTGGAATATCTAGAGTCATCACCTATTTCTTGGTCATCTAAGTGGGGATCGGTAGGTTCTTCCCCCGCCTCAATAATAGTTGTTACTGATTAGGCCTTTCCAGCAGCAGTAGACACCCTCTCCACTGAGGGAAGATGGTGATGCAGGAGGTCGAACACAGGGATCTCCTCAAGGACATCAACCAGGGCGTGGTCAGGGACAAGATGGATAGATGAGGGGAAGAGGAGCTGGTCATGGGAAGTTGCACACCACATAGATAGCATATCTAGTATGGCATGAGGACTTTTGAGGTACAATCAGTCTATTTAGAACTCTTTCTTGTGAGTTGTTTGATTCTTGAGTCTCTCAGTCCTATTTTACCCCAATCTTGCCCATTATATATTTCTAGACGTATAGAGAATTATCATTCCCTTGGTGTTGGGAACACCATTTGGAGGTTAGAACAGTTTATTTGAGGTTTTTTGGGGATGTAGAATGATATTGGGGCCACATCATCCAAGTGGGGGTCTACTTCTATAGATGTAGCCATATGATTTCATCCTTGGCATAGATTTTTTGTTCTCTAGGAATTCCATTATTGACTACTTCTATATGAGATTTGTGTCTTCATATATGAATGGCCAGTGTGAAACTTTTTTTGGCAAGCATAGTTGTTAGTTGTAGATCCATCGTGTGGAGCCTTTTATTTATGTGTTATCTGAGCTGTCAAAGGGGTCAATGAATACTGAGAGGGTAGAGGTTCTCGTAGTTTTAAAATAGTTCTTGGATGTCTTTCTTGTTGAGTTTGTGACTCTACCCCCTCGATGTGATGTCAGGTTTTGGATATACTTATAACCCGGTGACCGTCCAATTTTGATGGTTCCTTATTGGATGGTCCTTTCTGTGTTTTGGGAGTTTCATGTTTAGATTGAAAATATGATGAGGAAGGGATTTATCTGAACTAGTGTGTCATCGTAGGGTCTTTAGTTTTGTTTAAAAATAAGGTGGATGGTGGTCTGAGGTTGTGCATCGACTACCAGAGTCTGAAACAGGTAACGGTCAAGAACCATTACCCCCATCCGATAGTAGATTATCTTTTTGACCAGTTGAGAGGTGTAGGACGGTTCTCTAAGATTTATTCGTGGTCTGTATATCACCAGTGGAGGGTGAAGGATGGTGACATCCCGAAGACTCGTTTTTGGTGTAGGTATTGATACTTCGAGTTCATGGTCATGTCATTCAGTGTCACGAATGCACTGGTCCTGTTCATGGGGATGAGGAGCTATATCTTATGCAGGTTTATGGACCCATTTTTCATCGTGTTCATTAATGACATCTTGATTTACTTAAAGAAATTGATGCAGCACGCTGAGTACCTTATGATAGCCATTGAGGTCCTCCAACACCACCATCTCTATAGGAAGTTGTCCAAGTGCAAGTTCTGGATGCTAGTGGTGATTTTACTTGGACATGTGGTGTTTTTTAAATGTATAGAAGTTTACCCATCAAAGGTTAAGTTAGTTGTTTCTTAGGAAGCACCCAAGAATGTGGTTGACGTTCGTAGCTTTATGGGTCTGTAAGTATATTACTGGAGGTTCTTGCCTGACTTCGCTCAGGTTGAAACTCTAATCACATCTTTGATAAAGAAGGACCAGGCCTTTATGTAGAGTGATAAGTGTCAAAAAAAATTATCTATATAAAGGGGAAATTGGTCAGTGCTATAGTTCTCAGGTTTCTAGAGAAAAAGGTGATGTTTGATGTGTTTTATGACACATTTGGTCTTGGATTGAGATGTGTTCTAATGTAGCAGTGAGGAGTGATATCTTATAGGTTTATCTAATTACTTCCCCACAAACATAACTATGCGACCCAAGGTCTGGGATTTCTGGGGTCATTTTCACATTGAAGTTATGGTGGCATTACCGCATGAGGAGCCACTTCATGGTCCTCACAAATCACAAGAGCTTGAGGTATATCTTCTCCTAGAAATACCTAAACTTGTAGCAGTGGAGGGGGATTGAGTTTCTCCATGACATTGACATAGATATATCTTAAACCAAAGGTAAGGGAAATGTTGTATCCAATTCCTTGAGAAATAATTTGTAGAGGGAAGTGGTTCAGGAATCTGTGGATGCTTGGAAGGTGATGGAGGAGTTTGTTTCCTTGCACCTGGATTCTGGGGTGGATAGTGTTAGTGGATATCTATTTTAGATGATAGTACAGTCTTCCATGATGCATCAGGTGGAGGAGTCTTAGTGGAGAGACTCAGAGACTAAAGTGATGTGTGATCGCATTATCTAGGGTGATGCTCTGGAGGGTTGGTTAGAGGATAGTCAAAATCAGATGCTCTTCCATGGGACGTTGTTTGTCCCAGTGGTGATGTGAGGGGGGGGGGGGGGGGGTTCTCTCTGAGTTCAATAGATAACCCCTATAGGTACACCCAATAGCTTCAATGATGTAATGAGACTTGATAGAATAGTTTTGGTGGCCTAGGTGAAGTGGAAAGTTGCAGAGTATGTGGCATGTTTAATGGTGTCTCAGCAGGTGAAGGTTGAGTACTGTGTTCCTGACGGTCTGTTGAAACCTTTATATTTTCCTAAGTCGAAGTGGTATGACATCTCCATGGATTTATGCATAGGGATACCTATGGCTCTAGGAGGCTATGATGTTATCTGGGTAATGGTGAACTGGATAATGAAATCGGCTCACTTCTTAGTGATCAAGGAGTTGAGTGTAGTGGATTCCTTAGAAAGGAGGGATGTGGATGAGGTGGTGTGGCTTCATGGGGTTCCAAGATCCATATTATCAGATCAGGATGCACATTTTACCTTATGAGTCTGGAGATGAATACATCATTGTTTTGGCACCAAGTTACGCCTTAGCACTGCTTCCACCGTCAGACAGATGGGCTAACTAAGCAAGCCATCTAGACATTGAATGATATGATACTAGCGTGTGTTCTGAACATTAGGGGATCATGGGTATGACATTTTCCTCTAGTAGAGTTTTTCATAAAAAAAATATCACTCTACCATTGGCATGCCACCATTCGAAACCTCGTACGGAATACCATGTTGTTCACCTTTTTGTTGGACAGAGGTTGGATAATCAGCTATCCATAGACCATATGTGGTTAAATATTGATAGAGAAGGTTCATCTCATGCTTGAGAGGATGAAGTCGTATTAAAAATATTAGAAGTCATATGTTGATCATAGAAGGAGGCCCTTGGAGTTTGAGGTTGGGGACCATCTATTTCTGAGGGTTTCCCCAGGATGTGGGAAGTGGAGGATCGGTGGGGGAAGAAAGATTTATCCTAGGTTCATCGGACCTTTTGAGGTGTTGGGATGAGTTTTGAGGTGTCATATTTTCTTTCATTTCCACCACGGTGGGGGAGGATACACAATGTCTTTCAAGTATCACAAATTGTTTAGTATCTACACAATGACTCCCATGTCATTGAATGGGGAGAGTTGGATATTGAGGATGACGCGACGTTTGTAGAGTAGACGAAGAAGATCTAGGACCATCGGGAGAAGGTAATTTATGGGAAAACCATTCTTTTGGTTTGTTTGTTATGGAGGCATTGTGGCCTCAAGGAGAGTACATGGGAGCAAGAGGCACATATGCATTCCCAGTACTTGGAGCTATTCTGAGATTTTCTGTTGTGTTTTTCTTTATGATTTTCATACATTATAATGATTGACCAAGTTGTTATGAAAGGAGTTGTTTAGTTTTCACTGATGTGTGAGAAGTATTTACATAAGTGTAAGGTAGGATCATATCCCTAATCACGATTCATTAACACGGATGTGATTAAACCTGTGCGGGCGAGTCAGTGCATCCCAAAGCAGAAAATATCTTGACATGGGGGAAGAATCTCCCTAATCCATGTGTCTCAACCATGTGACTTCTAGTTTCTATATGGATATTTGGGTCAAGAGATGTTAGGGAGGTGCTCTTGGATGTCAATTGTTTCACTGTAATGTTCGAACAACATTGGGAGTCTTACCCTTAGGAGGTATCTTATGGGGTGGTTGTTCAGACCCCTCATTTTTCCTTTTGTTGGTTTTAAATTCTTGAGGGAGAGAATGTTTTTAGAGGTATCTGATGTAATGTCACAAACGTCTTTGATCCATTCCTTTATGAAAATCCAATTTCTGGGGTGTTATAGGGGCTATCGGTGACTCATTCTGATAATTATACCCAAAAAGTCCAATTTTTCTGTCAGCATGTCATTTTGAAATGTCGGTGTAAGTGTGTCATTTTGACCTATCAGTTTCGGTGTGTCATTTTGACCTATCGGTTTCAGTGCGCCATTTTGACCTATCGGTTTCAGCGAGTCATTTTGAACTGTCAGTGTCGGCATGTCATTTTTAAATTTTTGTGTCATTGTGCAATTTGAACTATCAGTGATAGTTTTTCATTTTGAATTGTAAGTGTTGGTGTGTCTTATTAAAATGTAGGTGTTGGAATGTCATTTTGAAATGTCAGAGTCGGCAAGTCATTTTGGACTGTCAGTGTCAGCATATAATTTTGAACTTTTGGTGTCGGTGTGTCATTTTGAAATGTGGTTTTCAGAGTGTCATTTTGAATAGTCAGTGTCGGTGTTTCATTTTGAACTATCAGTGTCAACATGTCATTTTGAACTATCGGTGTCGGCATGCCATTTTGGACTATCAGTGTCGGCATTTCATTTTGAACTGTCGATGTTAGCATGTCATTTTGTACATTCACCATCGGATTTAGTGTCAATGTCATCATTGGTGTCAGCATTATAGTTGGCATTAGCATCTATGTCAGTGTTGATGTTAGCGTCGGCATCATTTTCCAGTTTTTCCCAATATTTCTAGTTTCGCCCCTATTACATTGTATTTGACGTAAATCAAGTTAAAAGGATTGTTTTAGAATTTCAAAAGCCATTTCAAAGGATATAAATTATATCTTTATTAACCTAATGCTCCCTGGACTTTGAAATAGTCATTCCACACATTCTTAACAATGATATGACTTTAATGCCCCTTGAAACCATTTCCCATTCTGTTGATATAGGATCTGGATTTTATAAAGTCGTGATCCTCTCGTCTCTTTTCTCTTGGTGTGCGGAGAACTTTTCTTCCCTAGAAGAGTTGTTCCCCTGTTATATATCCCTTTCCTATACAATTTTTCATCTAGTTTCCACCTGCTCATGCCACCCCCTATTTTTCATAAGGAGGATTTCTGGTCACCTATTTTTCCAAGTAGGGATTTTACACTATCTCTCATTAATTTTGTATCATGTGGGGTGGGTTTAGTAATGCTTCTTGGGATTGAATGGCTGAATTATTTCATTCACAACAGTAATATATTAGGTGGTAAGATGATGTCAAATAGAAAATGAGACCAGTTATGATAACGATCAAGGGATTGAACATTGATGAATGTTGAGAACTATTTTATTTTAATTATCATTGTTTAAATATTATTAATTTTTTGGGAAGTAAGGCCTTCTGAAAATCATATCCCTTGTTGGCCTTTGATTGCGCACTTGTGATGTTATTTTTCTTGTTGTTGATACTCTATGAATAAGTGAAAATATCAATCCATTTAATCATGTACACTTGGTTAAATAAATGGATTCTCTATGATGAAACCTATTTTTTGATCACCACTATTATTATAAGTGAAATTAAATAATCCCTATTGGCTAAATCAAAATATTCCTAGCTTGATAATGTGGTTTTGTGTTGTTTTTTGTTGATTTCATGCCTTGTGTTGGTTTTGTGATGTTACTGTCGGTATGTTGGATGTGGGTATGGGGGTGGACAAAAGGATTGTTCTGTGTTTTGGTATGACATGTTTGTGCAGTGGGGGCGCCGAATGGTTGTTTGTGGAATAGATGAACTTGTAGACAGTGGGACTGCCTTTGGTTATGTTGTGGTCGTTCGAGGGACTGTTCCTTGGCTTGATTTTTATTTTGGGATGGTTATGGTTGGTAGTTTCCCTGGTGGTGCTGGAATAAATTAAAGTAAACCCCATAAAAAATAACGACAAGTGGTTAAATGAAAAAGAGATTGGGTTTATGATTTTTGAATTGTTGTTTGTATGGTTTTCCAAATAGGGGTAGAATGAAATGTGGTTCTTGTGGGTTGGTTGTTTTTTTTTGGGACACATAGTTAGGTCTGAGTGTTTTTACACATATATGTATAAATTGTAGTTACTTTTGATTTTCAATATACACCCCACCTTTCTTGAGAACTACATGCCGAATACCCCCATTTCATGGGGGAGGGTGTCTTTCCCAACATCCCAATGGGAGGATGGATGGATGGTATGGACATTCTCCCTCACACCCCCTTCTGAGTTCTTACTTCTCAAGCATATCTAGATAGGATGTAATAGCTTGAGGTTTACTATAGCCCAAGATCCTTCGGGTTGGTTTTCTTATAGATAAGTGTCCCCGATGTCTGCGGTATAGGTTTGTTTCCTAGGTGTCTTTAAGATTAGGCCCTCGTCTTTTCGAGTGAGAGGTGTGGTTTTTTTGACCCAGGTGTCTGCGGGCAAGATATGTGAGGTTTGTGGCCTAGGTGTGTGTGGGTAGTTGTGTAGTGGGACTGCATTTAAGTCATAGTGATAGCATCAAGACATTATCCATTAGGAATGAGTAGCTAACCAATGGGGAAAGTGGTGTGATGTACCCAAATTATATACGTTCTTATATTATTACTTTAATTGAAATCTATTATTTGGTGAGCATTCCTTGGTCAGGTTGGGCTGGTTATTATTTTTCCTTGGTAGGTGTAATTAGTTTCTACTGTTTTCACTAGGGCATTAGTATATGTCTCCCACTTGTCCAAAAGTGACTTTGGTTTCTCTAATTAGTATACTTGTTTTCTCACCCTACATTATAAAACTATTTTCAAGTCTCTAGGAGGACACTGAGAACCATGCGGGATATTACTATCTCAGGCGTTGGGATAGTTGTTGTGTTACTTCTTAGACTCTTTCTTTTGGTACATTACATTAGTTATTTGGTTGTACTTTTGTGGTACTTTATTTTTAAATCATGCATGTTTTGGATTTTGGTTTCAGTTATTGAAAATTATGGTGTTTTTTGGTATTTTTTACCATCTTATCTCCCAATCCTGGTTTCATTAAAAATGGTTATGCCTTCCATTTTATGTGAGATCCTATACCCTTGGAAATAGTCTCCACTCTAGGGCCCATTGATGGTGGGATTCAGGTGTAATTATCACTGTTTATTATTGAATAAGGAAGGTAATGTCACATTGTTATCCCTCACCTCACCTTGAGGAAGGTGGGTCATAACATGTGTCATCCCCAAATAGATGCGGATCTTGCGGGATGTGTGATCAGAGATCATTTGTGTGGTCTGTTCTCATGAGAAGAATTTTGAGGACCATTTTAGGTAGGGGAGTAGTTTCTTTTTTATTTTATTACATGAAATATTATATTTAGAATGATTTATCCCCTCATATCTTAATGAAAAAATACTGATAATTACTTAAACTAGATTATAGAATTGATATTGATTGCATAACGATGGTGTTGACTTATTACATTATAACAGGATGCCACTTGATTTTCTAGATAGTGTGATATCCAATGCATTTATTGTTTTAGAATGTTTTTCTTGAAGGAAATGTGTATAGAACCTATATCTAGAAATAACTGATAATTAATTAGCTAAAAGATAAATAGGATTTCTTAATGAATCTGGTTGTTGGTATAATTTGATGTTAATCCAACTGATGTTGTCTTTTATGTTTATTTTAATTTTTTAATGAACATGATTCTTGTGGATTATTTTCGATAAAACAATTAAAGGAATGTCCAATTAATTTGTTTAATTAATTTGTGATATCTTTTGATAGCATGTTTCTTTGGTTTCCCATTGTTGGAACCCCTGATTAATGAATCAGAAAATTCAAGATGGATTAAGAACTAGCTATGTGCTAAAATATAATTCCATTGTAGGTCCTGAGTTTATCATTTTCTTATAATTTCCAAGTTCCTTACGCATTAGATCTAGGAGGGATCAATGTGTGTGAAAGTTAATTTCCTTACTTTAGGTCCAAGTTCCTGGTTGATATGTTTTTTTAATGATGCATATGATATGGATGAGCCTGGAGGGCTATTGTGGATTGTGAGGGTAAGAAGGCATGAATGCAACGTGAACCGGTGATGGATGGGCCTCGAGGGGTGTATTGGTATGAGGGGAAGGGGGCTTGATTATAGTGGTATAATTTAACCCCTAGAGGGGTGAGATGCACTAGTTTATGCATGTGGTTTTCATGTAGGACATCGGAGATGAAGGAATGGGTTGAATATGGTTTTAATCATTAATATGAAATATTGATTCCCATTGGAATCTATTTACTGGATTGACGTACTGTTTTTATCTTATTTCATTTAACTTCTACATGAGGTATACATTTGTGTTTGGTTACTCTCTTTACATGGGAGGTGAAGAGATGTTGGGTATTCCATATGCATTCCATGTGTATCTCCTCATGGTTGGATGAGTTTACTCTCCATCTGTATATGGAAAATAGCTAATGGACATTTCATATACATATCATTTTGATACCCATGTGTTTGGGGAGCATAGAAATATTTCCTAGAGAACCTAGTGATATGGAAAGTAATTTTAAAAAAAAAATTAATTTATGTTTAACCCATGGGGTTGGAGCATGTAGGAATGAAATGCTAAGGTTTTAATTCTAAGAGGTCATGTATAGAGTTTTCATATCCCTGGAGGGTATGGATATTTTTTGAGATTCTAATGTAATGTAATTTAGAAATGATAATGGTTAATTAATATTTAAGAATTAATTAATGCAAAGTTCAACTGATAAAAGGAGATAATGTAACCAAATGTATCTCTTTAAATGGTTGTGTTCTTATAGAATATCTAGTCTTAACAGGGGTAGTCGGGAGTTCTAGAGATGTTAGATGTAGTTAAGGTTGAGACTATGTTATTCACATAGTGTGGTTGTTAGCTATATTATATCATGTAATTTTATAAAAGTCTACTCCACCCGGTCAGTTAGGGACACTAACACCCAAGAAATTCTGATCCATGGGGGTGTTTTCCCAAACATCCCAGTGTCAGGATGGATGGATGACAACCCCTTTGGCTCAAATATCTTCTCTTGGTAGTTAATTTTTCTGTTTTGTAAGATGGTTATTTTTCCAATATATGTGTGTAGAGGTCTATAATGTATTGTGGATATTTATCACACATGTATTCTAGATATAGTTTACTAAGGACTATTATATGTATAATGTGTAAATATAGTGATGGATTGAGTATCCTTACTCACTGAATGGGTTTTGATGGCATGACGTATAATACCCAACATATGACACATGTTATGAAATTAGTGGTCACTTCTATAAACTACCTGGTTACTTTTGATTATGTGGACGTAGTGTTGTGTTGCACGATGTTCCTTTTTTGGTGCTTCGTCCAGGTGTCAGCATCCTAACATTTTTTATGAAGATTCTCTAGACGTGAGGCATTGAGGAAAAACAATAATCTAATGGGGAATTGGTAGCATGGTAACCGTAGTATTCGTTAATATTTTATATACTCATGTATTGTTTACTTGGAAAGAGTATCTGTGGTGAGGTTGATAACTTATTATACTTGTTTAGGTGATGAGTTAATTTTACATGATGTTCACTATTCTCCAGAATTGATTATTTATCTTTTCATGAGATTCTATAGATAGAATCCTACTGATTATACAATTATAATCACCCTAAGTATATATATACAATTTTTTAGGTTATTTAGAGTAGGTTGGAGATCTTTCCACTTACTATTAGCTTGTGGGTTGTAGGAGCTGTTTGGGATTCAAATATATTGTCATCCTTATGTTCATTTCATACTTTCAGTTTTCTTTTTTTATTTTTAGTATTTAATTCGTGATATTACATTAGTGTGCATGAATATTATTTTATATTGTAGTCTTATTATGAGTTGTTGGTGCTATCATATCTCTCTCTTCTGCAAGTGTTTCTGTTAGAGGGCAATGCCTCCTAACTTCATGTTCATTATACCCTTTATTCTAGTCACAAACTCAGGGCCTAATAGAGTGGGGACTCGGGGGTCACTGTCTCTCTTCTCTCATTTCTAACCTATGAGGAATAATATTTTTCGTGAGGGGGTTGTGATAGAGCGGTATTAGAGTCCAGATTGAGGGATAAGATGGAGTTTGGAGTTATCCACATGTGAGGTTGCATGGGTTGGTTGGTAAATAGTGTCATCTATGTTTAAAAAGAACTGTAAACATGGGGTACTAGCGGAGACACGAGTATATAAGTCCACCTATGATCTAAAGCATGGATATTTAAGCATAAAGTGGATTCTAAACGAGGTGAAACTGATTTTAGGGTAGAGTCATAGGAAAGGGTCATGAATCATTTTTTTCTACTGTGTTTGAATGGGTAGAGAATGAGATATGTTAACATAAAATGAATAAATTAAAAAAATAATTATTGTTAAAGTATTCCTTATTCATTCTTAGTAAATATGACTATTTATTATTTTTCATGTATGGATCCAGGTCGACGTCATCATCAAGTTCACATAGAAGATGTTTAGTAGGTTGTTCTAATAGATCACCACATATTAGAGGTTGATGACGATGACACTTGGAGGAGGACACTCCAAGAGTTTCATCCCTAGAGTCTTAAAAAGTATTAGGGACCTGTTTTACATGTAGCCATAGAAAATTGCTTGGAGGAGATTGGGATAGAATTTAGTTTGATACACGGTCAGAAAGATAACTGCATATCGTTGGCTGTGATGATGTTTTATTGGTATGTGAAGTAGTGTTCATTCTTGTTCCTTGGAAACTGCAATGAGTATGCAATCTCATGGGAGTAGTTCCAAGACCAGTTCAGGGATGAGTTTCTTTCTTCGATTGTGAAGGCAGCAAGTCGCTATGAGTATTTTACCCTTCATTATGGGAGATCAAGTGTGATAGAGTTTCAAATCCATTTTAGTAACCTTTTGAGATATGCTTCAACCATGTTTCTGGATGAAGAGGAAAGAGAGAGGCCTTTAGAGTGGGATTTTTATCAAGATATCCCACGCTAGGTCACCCCACTTATGCTAAATATGTATCATGAGGTGCTATAGAGACAATAGTTCATTGAGAGTACATTATCTAGAACCTAATAATCATGATAGGGGAGTTTTCAAGATTCCTCATGAATTAGTCTTGTGGTTGGGGATCCCAATTCTCTAGATAGAAGAGCTTCTAATCAACCTGGGTAAGTTCCAAACCCCCAATATCTCATTTCTCTGGGGTAAGTAGCTCTCAGGGATATGCTATGGTATTAGACACATGTTTTTTTGTGTGGAGGTTGCAGTCATTAGTGTCAAGAGTTCCCAAAAAATCTTAGCAGTCAACATGTTCTAGGTGTTCCACATCAGGTTCCTCTATTGTGGAAATTCTAACTGAGGAATCAGCAGTAGGTTTCATATGTTTAGATTTGTAGAGAGTGTATGGGGGAGGCATATGATATCCCCAATATGATCCTCATCTTCAGAGAGAATATCACTGATGTGGAGGTAGTCAACAACATGTTCATAGAGTCCATGGAGTTGGTTGTGGTCAGCTTCACACTTTAACATTACCAACGCCATAAGATTCATATGTTATTCAAGGTACTCTTTGTTTTTTTCTACTTGGGTGCATTCCTTTTTTCATCCATGAGTGTCACACTCCTTTATATCACCTTCCATTTTACATACTTTTGGACGTGAGGTAGCGAAACATTCTATTACCTTGGTGTTGACTAAGTTTGTTGTCTAGAAAGACCCTCAGATGGGTCAGAGTCATGTCATATCCTTGTCATCTATGATGGCTGAAATGATACTAGGTTACTCATAGGTTCATTTGTATATGTTTTATAGGGTCCAAGAAGAATACCTTGATGTCTCTCAAGAAAAGGTTTCAGAATTAACCCATCAATGAGAGATTGTTTTTTAGATCGAACTATAGCTAGGAATGTATCTTATCCCAATTTCTCTATATAGGACGGTGGATTGAGATTTTCAATATCTATGAATACAAATAGATGGTTTAATATAGTGTGGTTTTGTTTGAACAAGTGTGTCACCATGGGGTGCACTAGTGTTTTTCATAAAGAAGGTTAATAGAAGATTGTGGTTGTGTTTCCATTATCATCTTTTTAACCAACTAACAGTGATGGGTGACTATCCTATTCCATGGATTCATGATTTATTTGATCAAATGAAGCTTTCAAGTAAGTTCTATAAGATCTATTTTTGGTACGGATATCATCAGATTCATGTAAAGGATGAAGATAATTTTAATACTACTTTCCATATTCGTCATGGGCATTACGAGTTTGTTGTGATTTCATTCGGTGTGATGAATGATCTAGTTTTGTTTATGGGATTAATGAAATCTATGTTTCATGATTTCATGGACAATATTTGTCCATTTTCCTCAATGATATTCTTCGGTACTCCACATTTGAGGAGGATCATGAAGAATGTCTATGTGCCCTTTTGGGAGTTCACTCTTGTGAGAAGTTGTTTCGGAAGTTTACAAAGTGTGAGTGCAATGATCGATAATTCCATTTCATATAGAATGATGTGTCCCAGTAGGGAGTATCTAGGGAGCAGTTGATGATAGAAGTATTTTTTTTCTTGGGAATACCCAATGATAGTAGAAAAAGTTCTATTTTTTCATAGTCTTTCATGCTATTAATGGAGGTTCTTAGCCAATTTCTCTGAGGTTGTTACTATTTGTAAATTAATAACTAGAAAGTATTAGGCATTCATGTGGACTGATCGGTTTCATTAAGCTTTTGGGTATCTGAAGGATAAGTTGTTCAGCACTCTAGTTCCTTGTTTTCTTACCTAAGGTGTTCAGAATGATGTTTTTTATGATTCTTTGCGTCATCTGTTATGTTGTGTTCTAACTCAGTAGAGATAGGTCATTTCATATGGGTCTCAAAATTTATATCCCCATAAGCATAAATATTCCACCCAATATCTCGAATTGGTTGTGGTGATATTTTCCTTGAAGTTGTGCAGAAATTACCTCATTTTTGAGTACTTGGTGGTCTTAATGAATCATAAAGGCTTATGTTATGTTTTCTCCCAGTGTGACATGAAGATTCCCCAATGTATAATGATTTTGTTCTTACAAGACAATGACTTTTTTATTTCATATACACCAGGAAAGGAAATGTTTTGTTTAATGAGTTGATTAGGAAGTCACGTGGTGATGCAGTGTATGAATCAAGCGATTCCTATATATTAATAGAAGAACATTCACCATTACATCTTCATATGGTAGATGTTGGGGGAAGAGGGTTTATTTTTCATATAAATGTGGAGTAATATTTGTTGAAGAATTTGGATTAATCCTATGTTTTGGACAATGAGGTAGAGGTCTTGAGATACTGAGTTTTTTTTTTGGGAGGCCTTGAATGGTTAGTCTAAAGATAAATTACATTGGGAGTTGTTTTATAGAAGGATGTTTGTTCCTTTTTTGATGCAAGATATGGTTCTTAGGGAGATATATAGTTCACCCTTATTAGTAGATCCTAGTGTGAAAATGATGTATGTTTAAATTAGAATATATTTTAGGTTTCCTAGGTTGAAGCGTGTAGTTGTAGATTTTGTGTCTCGATGTTTGGTCTTCCATAAGGTGAAGATAGAGAATCGTGTTCCTGGTGGTTTTCTCAAGCCATTAGAAGTTCCTCAGTTTAAGGTCGATGACATTTCGATGGACTTTTTTACTTATTTACATCGATCTCATGGAGTCTATGATGTTATATGGGTGGTATTGGATCATTTGACGAAATAATCCCACTTTATAGTGTTCATGGAGTCAAGCATAGGGGAGGATATGTCAAAGAAGTATCTGGAGGATGGGGTGAGAATCCACAGAGTCCCAAGGATGATCTTTTCAAACTGAGATCCCTATTTTAACTCTAGGGTGTAGACTGGTCTCCAAATATTTTTCCATTCTCAGCTATGACTTAGCACTAATTTTCATATGCACAAGGATGGTCAGACAAATCATACTATCTAGACACATGATGACATGTTCCTCTCTTGTTTCATAGCTTTTGGAGGTTCATAGATGAGGCAGCAGCCCTCGGTACTATTCTATTACAACAAAAAGTTTCACTTCACCATTTGTGTGGTTCTATTTGAATTCATTAATGGATGGCCTTGATGTCCTCTATTTTTCTGGACCAGGGTCAATGAGCAATAAATTCTAAGGCCAAACTAGTACAGAATACAATAGAGCTCATTTGGGTGGTTCTCATAAGGATTATGGTAGTGCAGGATCATATGAAATCCTATGCAGATCATAGGAGGAGACCTCTGGAGTTTGATTATGGCGATCATGTGTTCCTAAATGTGGTTCCCTATCTTGGGAAGTGAAGGATTGGTCATGGGAGTAATCATTCTTCCCAGTTTTATGGTCATTTCTAGGTTTTGTCTCATGTTAGAGACATGGTGTAGTTGATAACACTTCCCTTGCAGTTGAGCCTGATACACGATGTATATCACGTGTCCTGTCTCCATGTTTATCTTTATCAAGACTCTCACACTATCGATTTGGGTGAGATCTATGTTGAAGATGATGAGACTTTTGATGAGTATCCTATAGAGATCTAGGACCTCCATGAGAAGGTATTGTGCGGGGATGTTATCCCCATGGTTTGTGTCTTGTGGTGACATAGTTTCATGGTGGATATTACCTTGGAATTTGAGTCACAAGTTTGTGCTCGGTACCCTGATCAATTTGATATTTAATCGTTTCTTGTAATTATTTCCATTTTTTGGTTGTAGACCATTTCTGTTTATGATATGCCCTTCTCTTGTCTCTTATTTTGAAAAGCTCTCTTTGGAGAGGTATCTCCCACATGAGAGTGTTTATGATCTAGTTGTGGTTGTTGAGTATTTTTTCACTTGTTCCTCTACTGAAGCAGTTGAGGTCATATGGGGGAAAGATCCTTGAGATTTATCTTGCGAGGTGGTGGTTTGGATGACCCCTTTAGGTTTCCTCTATGGTTTGGTTTTAGATTCTCACAGATGAGAATTTTTTGGAGAGGTATCTAATGTATGGGATTGGATCTGTGTGGATCAACCCTTTGTGTTTTCTAGATCCTTTTGGAGCATAAATTTGTCTTAGAGGAGGTCCGGAGGACTCTAGTGTTATGAACATGGAGTATATAACATTTATTATGTCAAAGTGGGTTTTACACCATGTAGAAAAATATCACAATTTCAAAGTGAGATTCATGTCATGTTATATTTTGGGGTTTCAAAATTAAAATAAATATGAATGGAGATAGTTTTTTGTTGGAAAATTACCTTGAGGAATTATATGATGTGAAATATAATTACACATCATGTAATCCCCCAATACTAAAATGTTTAAAAACATTCAAGTCACTCAGGTTTTCAAACACTTCGGCTGCTACTTCACCCCCTCTCATCCCAAGTGACCCAGCAGTCCTCGTCTTAGCATTTATGAGATACCTTTGATGGGAACCAGTCTCAGGCATCCATCTATGATATGTGGGGACCCTGATTGATCCAAGGTGTTATTTTCCTTCTTTTTCATCTGATTTATCCCTGTTTAATTTCATTTTTCACCCTTTCTTCTCTCCATGCTATGGAAGTTTCTTACTCGTGTTTTTAATTGGGGATCCCTTGGTTGTTGTTTATGTGGTGGTGTTGCGACATCCCCGAATGGATGAAAATATTGTGGGAGGGGTGATCAGAAATCTATTGTGTGGTTTTTTATCATGAAATGAATATATGTGACCATTTGTGGTAAGTGGTTCATTTCTTATCTATTTAATTATGTTAATTTTTAATGTTTTCATGATGTATCCCCTCGGATCGCAATGAAATGAGTCAAATAATTTTTTTGAAACTAATTAGTGAATTCGCATCGATCACATAGATTTTGTTTCCTTATACGATGATAATGGGCTTCCACTTGATTTTCTAGATACTATGATATCTATTCCTTTCTTGTTTTATCATGATTTTCATGATGTAAACTATTAAATAACATAAAGTTGTAATTAAATTATAATTAATTGTTTAAATGATAAATATTCATGCATAATGAATTCAGTGGGTTTTATAATTTGATGTAAATAAAATTGATGCAAGTATGCATATTTAATTGAATTTTTTAATGAGACATAATAAAATTAATGAATGTTTATTAAATAATTAAAGGAACAACCAATTAATTATTTATATAATTTTGGTTATATTCTGATGGTTTTTTTCTTAGAATTCCTGTAGTTTGAACTTGTGAATAATGAATTAGTTAATTCACGATGGAATAAGAACCGGTTGTGTGATCAAAGATAATGCCTTTATAGGGCCCGAGTTGACCTCTTTATTGCAAAGGCCAAGTGCCTAATACATTCAATATGAGATAACTCATTGTGTGTGAAGGGTGATTGACTTGATTTGGGTCCAAGAGCATGGAAGGTATATTTGTTTCTTACTACTTATGATATGGATGATCCTAGAGGGTAGTTTTGGTTTTGGGGTGAAGGGGGACTATATGTGATGTGATCCTAGGATGGTTCATCCTGGAGGTCTGTTGTGTTATGAGGAGTAGGGTGGCCCAGTTTTTGTGGTAGTAGTTGATGCCTGGAGTGGTATGATGCGTTGGTTTATTCATCTAGGTGTCGTGGAGGACACCAGACATGACAAAACATGTTGAATATTGACTTACTTGTTGACATGAAATATGGATTCTTGTTTGAATCTTTTTCTTTGCTGGAGGCTAGCTGGTTTGTTTGTATAACTTCTTTTCCCCACTGAACAAGGAATAAAAATGTGTTTGGTTACTCCATTTCCATGGTAGGTGAAGATGTTCATGGTATTCCATGTGCATTCCATGTTTATCTACTTGTGGTTGGATGTGTTTACACTCTTTCTATAGGTGGACTCGGGGGGGTCACTAACTCACTCCTCTCATTGTTGACCCATGATGGGTAAACTTTTTTGTGAGGGGTTCGTGACCATCACCTCCATTAATAAATTGTGACCTAACAATTTTAAATTGATCTTGGTATCTAGGGTTTGAATTTTTAAAATATCATTTTTGAAATCCCTCATCATAAAAAGGCTATATAGAAATTCCATTTGAAAAGAGCTAAATAAAAGTATGAAGTTTATATGTGAAAGACACATACTAGTTTTACAAATATGAAAAAAAATTATTTTAATGTAAAAATATGGATATATAAGACAAAATGACACACACATAAAAATATCGAGTGATAGAGAACATGATAATAAGAAATACATTGATCAAAAACCTATAATTTTGTGATTGGTTAAAAGGTAATCAATTTCATTATAATAAGGTTAAATGAATAATGTTTTTATTTTAATATCATTTTTCCTAGAGTAGAGAAATTACATTACTTACTTTGAAAATAATAGGTGGAGTCATACTTACAGGAAATGAGTAATTTCAACCATCAATTAATTTTGACCACAATCTCATTATTTTCTCCAAATGATAAGTATTTATGATAAATTTACCATGATTGAAGCACTAAAATCAATATCAAATTTATTTCATAATCCAATTGAGAATAAAAATAAATTAATCATGTCTTTATCTATTATCAAAAAAAAAAAAAATCCCCTAATAATATGATTGCAAAAACTAATAAACAATTATAAGTGGAAAACTAAATTGATATCCAAAATTCAATAGTAATAAACAATGCTCAACTTATATCATTAAATAAATAACTATCCATAAAATTCTATAAACTATTTCTGACTATTTTTAAAACCCAAAAATAATATGTACTTGATCACGTCATATTAGAATATATATTTTATATTTATTATCCAAAATATACATGCTATAAAAATATAATCTAAGAAATATGATATTTATTTCAACAAATAACCTGAATCACCATAAATACACAATAAAATGGTACATAACTCCAATTGACCATTAAAAATTTGTCCCTCAAATAAAATTCCAATATATTTTGTTTACCTAACTCATATTTGGTTCCCAAAATACTAAGTGTAATACAAAAGAAAATTTAATAAAATAACAAAAAATCAATCTCCAATCCAATTGTTATCTATTTGATAACATATATGTTCAAAAAAAGAAAATATATTTTGTTTTCCTTATGATTTTAATAAATTAAAAAACTCATAATAACCCATGAATCGTTTTTTCTAGTCATAGGTGATTCACCATTTTCACCCATTTGTTGTGTTCGATGCCTCATGGACATTCTATATATGATGGGTTTTCAACCGAACATCAACTTATCCATTTTATAAATTTATATTAATATAATTCTAATATAATTCTCCAAATATGATGAACATCAAGAAAAGTAAATAACCCATAATTACCAAAAAATGAGAGAAATTATTAATAAGAAAGGATGATAGTACCTTTAAATATTTGTCTAACAAAATTAAAGGAATTATTCCACATATAATACTTCATGTTATACCTAGGGGTTACAAATAATTGTCCCAAAATATAATTATCCTCTATAAAAACCCATCACATTAAACCTAAAATGTGGCTATAAGACTCTTACAATTTGGTCAACCTAAAACATTTATAAACATTATGGTATCTAAAAATATAAATAAAACTTCTCAGGAAAACTGATTAATATCCGATTTTGTGAAACCCATCTATGATACCAGCTATAATATCCCAAAACATGTGCTCCCAGATATGGTGCTAAAAAATATATTTTCATTTGTGTCTTTGATAAAAATAAATTTTAAATAGTTTCAAAAATCCTATTCATAGAAAAGAAATGGAAATATTGTATCACTTTCATATTAATTGATCATTTAGGTTTAGTGTTTTAAATAATTAGGAAAAAATCATACATATCATTGAAAAATAAACAATAGGTTAATAAAAATATATATCATCCCTAAAATTATTCATATATAGAACCATTAAACTTCATACCCTACTCATAACCTTTATTTATAAATGGGTAAAGGAAATATAATAAAATTATGATCTTAGAGACTCGATATGGGTAAAAACAAATTGATATCAATTCTTGTATAATCATAAAATGAGCTTAAAGGAAAACAACCATGATTATAATTGTTGAAAATTATACCCTTCATATTTGTGAGAAAAATTTGTATTTGTAGAATATATCTTGTTAGATAACAAGATATGAATCATAAAATAACACAATCAATGATAGAATAAAATATTCATAAGTCATCTAATTTTTGAATTCACATAAGTATAGAAATTCATTTCCTTAGTAGTAAAGGATTTTTTTAAGAGAATAATTGTGGAATGGGTTTCATCTCCAATCGATATTAGTAGTGATTGTTCACTCCCAATACTATCATATTGTAATGATTTCACTCTATATACAATCATAGAACTCTTTTTTCATCCTAATACTATCATGGTGAAGAAGTTCCCTTACTAATTCTTTGTTTACACCCCCATTCCAGTACTATTTACCTCATGAAATATAATTATTTACCCAATAAATTGATGGTAGATATAAGTCCCACAAATAAGATAATTAAAACCATACATATTATTTACAAAAGAGAAAATTGAAATCTTCATATTAGAAACCTTGAAAATAAATGGGATTCATAAACATATCAATATATCATTACCCGTGGAAAATAAAATAGTTTCATAAACATCATTTCCACACAAAAATAAACCATCATGATAATTAATAATAATGTTATCAATGTATAATATCCCCATTAATGAATAGGTAATAGAAAATGATGTAATGTTGGATTGAAAAATTATTTTTAATGATAAATTTCAAAAATTATTGAGGAAGCTAAACTTTTAGTTTCAAAATATTTTTTTTAAATAATCACAATTATAAATGAATTTTTTTAAACAAAATTAATAATAATAATTTTTATTTATATTATTTATGCATCATGAAATCTACAATTTTTTCTAATGTATTTTTGGTTAAAAACCATTCCTTTTATATTTTTTCAGGAAATTCATAAAGATCCACATTTATAAAAAGATAAAAATATTCCATTCAAACCATTTAGAAAAACTAAAATCAAGGGAAAAATTATTTTAAAAATAATTATTAAAAACAATTCTAGATAATTTTTGAAGACAATTGGATATGGTAGTTTTATATTTTATAGCAAAGATATAACCATAAAAAATCCTCAATAATCAAGAGATTGTGTAATAATCCCTTTCCACATGGGTATATTTTGAATAGTTATCCAAAATAAATAAATAACATCAAATGAAATGTTAAATAAAATGACACAAATTTATTCATTGTGTAATATATAAATGGGTTAGTATAAACACCACATGTATGAATAATGTGATGAATATGGCTTATGTCCCATGTAAGGAATAATGGTTCTAAAATCCCTTACTACCATCTTATTCTAATTATAATGTACTTTTAGATATAATATAATGGTTTAATACATTTTATGAATTTATATTTAGACTATATTAATATTTAAAATGTCAAATATGGTCATCTCATATCATTATAACACATGTTTTCTAATAATATTCCCTTATTACCTTCGATTCGGGAGTTAACTGATTCATTTTCCCATGCATATTTTTCCATCAGTGTTTCAGTTCTTGTTCATAGGTTATTTTTAGATATTATACCAAATAATATATATGTTTTAAATAATATATATATATATATATTCATCAACATTGAGATAGATAAATTAATTTAATTGTACATGGACATGGTTAGTAGTATGTACGCATGAACATTATTTTCATTATCATTAAAGGTTGAAATGGAAGAATGGTGAAGTACAATGAAAATATCCAAATTCATTAAAAATTAATATAAATAATATATATTAATTATTTATATATTAATAACAATTCTTGTAATGTGGTGATGAAAAATGAATTACAATGCTACATCGAGATGTTAAGTTGTATGTACGCATGGGTGTTGTTTTCAATTTTTTATAGGATAGAAACGAGTTTGAATATGGTTTTCCCATAAACAAAATAAAATATAGTTATATTTATAATACATTATTTTTTAACTAATAGTGGATAAAACATATTGATCGTAAGTATATGAAGAAATAATTTTGAATGAGTTGTTAAATACAATTATCACTTCTTTTCCATACAACCTTTACATCACTTCTTATTTGATATATTGAAGGTATTTGAAGGGAAAATAACCAATATAAAATGTATAATTATTTTTATAATATTAATTGTATGTACTTGGTCATTCTAAAAGGAAAAATATTTTGTGAATATGTGAGGGAGGTGTTTCCCTTTTATAATTGAGGAATGGTGACCTTTTAGAATTTCTCAAAATTTTAGAATATAATAATATTTTTCTAGATGAGAATGAATCCAAAAGGAATAAAAATTCAAAGGTGATAAATATTTATGACATATATTATCCCTTATTTCATTATTTTATATTTTATAATTTTGAAATAATTTTAGAAAATATTAATCCCATAAAATATCATTACTATCGGTTTTGTTACTATTTATTACATTGACTTTTAAAACATAAATAAAATAATTAAAATTTGTTCCAAATACTTTCTTAAAAATAAAAAATTTCATCCTAATCTATTGATTTTCAGTATCAACTTAAATATCTCAATTTATCATAATTTTTTTATTATTAATATCATTTATTTTTGCTCTTATGTTAATAAAATTAATAAAATATTAGTGTTTCAGATGGATAAAAGATAATTATACAGTTTATAAAAAATAATTAATAAATTTATATCAAGAAAAAAAAAGATTATTAATATCAAAAAATTCATTTAAATTTGTTTAATACTTATTTTAAATCATAATAAAATCATTAAAACAAATTTAATGTTTTATTTTAATTTTTATTGCCTTACGAAAGCATTGCAAAAGCATTTTTATTAGCCACTTCTTATATTACTCTATAATTTGAGTCAAACCATTAAAATTTTAAGAAATGGATAATATTTAATATCAATTCAACTAAGTAAAATATCATAACTATTATAATTTTTAATATAAATAATTTTATTTTTCTTGTGAGGTGTATGCTTTGCATCATTACTGAAAACGATTTTCATATTTTCTATGGAATAAATTATAATATATATGTATTATATTATTTTAGAATAACATTTTTTGTATTTTAGCATAAATTATAATTTTCATATGTTTCATAAATATTTATATAATGATTAATTCTTTTCATTATCATAAAATATATAATATTTTATAAAAAAAGGTATTTTTTTAGTTTATAATTAAAATAAGTTAAAAAATCATCATAAGATAATTTTGGATTTTCTAAATTAAAAAATAAATTCAATTTCATGAAAAAAATTCATATAATTGATCTAAATTATTTTTAAATTATTTTTTCAAACAAGATGATTTTTTACGAAATAATTCAGTTTTACATAAAAATGATTGATAATGTATACAATGGATGTAATACAAGATTAAATTATAAAATTTATTACAGTTATCCTAATATAATTTATATTATGATTATAGAATTATATTTTTTTAAATTAATTTAAAATAAAATAGATATTCACAATTCATTGAAATAAAAATAATTGTTTCCATAAAAGTCGGTAATCTTTTTACTATTCAGATGAAAATTATTATTTTCATAAAAATACAAAAAATATCATTATAATAAAAAAAATTATGATTAAATTAAACAAATTACTTATATAAAATAAAATTTTCATAATTTCTAAATATTTATTATAATTTTAACTCATAAAATGTAATAAACTCGATTTTTTTATGAAAACATATTTCAGAAGCATAAAATAACATTAGTAAAAATTAACTACATAATTCATAGGAATTAATATGTGAATTTCATTTTAGTATGTCAGATATATATAAATTTAATAAATTAGATAATTCTCTTCTTAAAGGATAATTTAATAGAATGGTTATAACGATTATATATAAATAATAATATTTAGGGGTACATTTATGCTTATTATTATGTAAAATATAGGCAATCAAACATATTTTAATTTTAAAATATAAGGGTGTTACATTAATTCATCATTTATATTTTTCATAACATAATTCATCATATCATTTGGAAAGGAAAAAAAATAAATATCGAGGTCATATGCTCAGTGGGGGTTATGTAGATCAAAATATATCATGAGTGTATAAAGTATAGTAAAATGGAAAGGAAAATAATGAATACCAAATTTAATCAACAACATGAGTATTAAATAAATCAAATGATAATATAAATATAAAAATATTATTAATAATAACAAATTAATTCTCAATAAAAGAAATATATAATATTGTATTTCATAATATGATGAATGATGATATCATTTCCATTAGGGACATGAACAGTGAAATATTAATCAATGAGCATGTATATTCTAATTTAAAATTTAATAATCCTATCCACTAGTTTATCTCATGATACATGTGGATTTCTTTAGGGAGGAAATATTTCTAGGACCCACCTATCATTTCATGTCCAATGCATTCCTAAAATATTGAATGACCAATATAATTCATAACCAATAAGTCTTTTCACAATAAATTTTATTGGGTGAATTATACAAAATTTCAATGTATCTACATACATTAAAATAACATTCATGTAAATCATCTTATATAGAAACTAAATATATATTTGGAAATAACCATATCAATGTTATAATGAATATGGACATATAACAGGATTGAAATGTACAATGAATGATGATCAAAATAAATTTACTTTTTCAGAGAATGATAATGACATCAGTATTAATAATATATAAATGATTCTAATCCCATAATCAAAAACATAGTTCTTTTATAAAAATGATGACATCTTAGTAATAGAAAAAAATTGATGTTACAAATTTATAATAAATTTTCATAAAATTTTATTATTTCCAAAATAAGTGAAATCTTGTGTAATAAGCTATTGAGTATAAAATATTTATGGTGGTGGAAAAATAAATTTACTCAATATAATTTAAATATATATATTCTATTTGACATTTTCAAAATAATGTGAAAATGTACCATTCAAAAAAAATACATTTATTACTTTAAAAATATATAAAAAATCATCTTTAATATAAAATTACATTAAAAAATCTTCTGAGTTAATTTAGTTGAGTATTTTAAAACATTTTTGAAAAATATAAATATATAATAAAAACATACCCAATCCAAAATGAAAATTAGTTAAGTATTTAATTTTAAAATTTCATTACATTATTTATGTCAAAAAGTGATGAAATGATGTCCAAAAAGTTGGATGAACTTAAATAACATGAGTATATGAATATAGAATAGGTTTATGATGGATAAATTATACTATTCCTCCAATGAAAATATAAGAAATCCCAATGATATTATATTATAATAAAAATTCATACATCTTTGATGAAATTTAAATCCTGACACTTAGAAATTCTATGAATGAATTTAAACATTACTAACCAAAAATAAGAAGATATGTATTTTAAATAAATCAAATGGTATGTGTATACACCATAAAATATGAAATAGTTTCATAAAATGAAATATGTCTCAATGGATTGTAAATTGAAATGAAATTCATTTCCTCATTCTTCTAAATAGTAATAACACATTTAAAATCCTATGTAATAAACAAATATAAATTATAAATACATTAAATTTCTATATAAAAAATTATATTATCATATATGATCAATTTATTACAACATATCACCCTGTAGACGATCCTTTCCATCACAGAGTCTAAACTAATGGAAAAGAGAAATACCTTAAGCACAAGAAGAGTCATCCTTTGAAGAACATCAAAAATTGAAAAAAGGAATAAACATGGAACCCTTTAAGAAGAGGTCGCACAAGTTTCCTTCTGGTCATGCAAGTCACTTGTGTGACACATATGGGTCGGGCAAGTCACTTGTGAACCCTTTTCCTTTTGTGGCCCAAGGTTCCCAGTGGCCTATAAATAGCCCCTGTGGGCCCCCCATTTCAGGGACAAAAAATCCAAAACTCAGATTCAAGCTCTGGTCACCCAATTCTCTGTATAAAGTCTTCCGAATACATCTATGGAAATTCTTTACCTAGAATGGAAGCTCTAAAGAGGGAGAGTAAGGCCTAAGTATTAGAACTCATCAATACTTGCACGCCTAAGTGTCCAACCCTTAAGGGAAATGAAGACACTTGCGCGCCAACTTGTCCTCTCATGGAAACTTTTGCGCCACCCTTCTAGAAACATCTAGGGATAATACTAAGGGCTTGAGCCAAGTCTCGCACAATTATTAACCTACAGGTTCTTCATCACCCAAGTGAACTCATTTCATGCAAGTATACTTGCACAACCAGGACCTGCGTGCCAGACCAGTACTTGCACGCCTCCTTCCAATTCACTTCCTTTCCTCAAATTCACATATCCTCTTCAATATATAGCCTTCAAAACCTTCTTGAATTCCATTTATGGCATCGTTCCTTTGTTGGATTTCTTATCTGAAAGGAATTCTATGGAACATCTCTCAAAACCTTGTGATTTAAATAAATTTATGTCACTAAGGTTAGACATTTCCTTCATTCAACCTCATCCTTTAAGATGAGAAGATCTTTAATCTGGGAATCCTCTTTAAGAGTAAGCCCCAAGTTCCCTGTTCATGGGTATCCTCCTTAAGAGTAATCCCCATGTTACCAGATCTGGGCATCCTATTTAGGAGTAATCCCCAATCATAAATCCTCTTTAATTTGGGCATCCTCCTTAGGAGTAAGTCCCATGTTCCAAGTCTGGGCCTCCTTCTCAGGATTAAGCCCCAAGTTATAAGTCCCCTTTTATTTGGGCATCCTTTTCATGAGTAAGTCCCAAGTTAAAATTCCAAATCTCCATAAAGCATAAATACCTTTATGGACCCTACTCCTGGGCTTCTTTCCTGAACTAAGTCATAAACTTCATTTACTTGGGCCGTCATACATATATAAGCCCCACACCATTTCTTATGATTGCATCATTCATGGAACAATCGTCATGTTTTACTAATACCTCTTATTTCTCACACTAAGAATGACTCACATGATCTTAGAGTGTAAGATTAATTATGACATCTCTCTTTTGGCCATTAATCATGCATAAACCTCATACTTCTTCACTCGAACTATGTGGTTTCTGATTCCTTTTCTAACAAGGATACTTAGTTATCCCATCTACGGGTATGATCCCAACTCTAAAATAATTATGTCTTTATAAATGACAATAAACATCAAGTTCCCCACTGAGATGCTTTAAAACCAGTATGGTCATCATAATGACCAAGAGTGTTCTATATAATGTATTGAAGGATACCATTGACTAAAAATCACTAATTCATATGGATGATTCTCTATTGATGAAGAACCTAAAATAAATATAAAAGATTCTCTAAATCCCCTATATATCAATAATTAATTGCAAGGTCTAATGTTAAAACTCATTTTCAAGCTTGGTAAATTAATAAGGATTCAAGAACATAACTCAAATCTATAAGAGAGTCCTGGAGTAGAAAATAATTCCCCCCAAAAAGGTGTGATCAGTCTGACCATTCATCCTCTCCACTAATGCAAATTCTTAAGCCTCATCAGACCACAAAAAATGGGAAACTACCTTTGAAATATAGGTCCAAATGGATATAGAATCATTGGATGTTTCTAGTTCTACGGATAAAACCGTTAGAAACTGATTGGTATGTTTGAACCTTAAACAAATAAGGTCATCCCCATTTCCAGAAGAAAAAAAATGGTGAACCCAATGTGAATCCTTAACCATGTTAAATGATATTTTAATTATTTGTTAAGCCCCTATTTAACTCAATGTGGGGGCCAAAAAAGCAATCAATAACATATGTGCTCATCCAAAATATGTAGTTTGGACAAAATTAACTTGATTATGTCTGTTATATCAAATAGCCACTCTTTTCCATGATCTCTCAGCATTATATAAATGGATTCTTTAAAATCCACGCCTGTGAATTCCTCGACTGCTACTCCTCCTAGATCCTCGTCTGCTCTGAGGACTACATCACCTACTCGGCATCTTCAACGCTTGGTCACAAATGCATTGGTTAAGTAATACCGTCAATATGGTATCATTCGGACTCTGGAGGCCACTCGAAAATCCCTCCAAGTTAACAACTCACCCTGGTTGTCTGGACAGCGACGACCAGTGGTCAAGAAGCAGGTGGTGCCAACCATCGTCTCCAACCGTTTCGGGTCGTTATCCCCATAACGCAATCACCAGTACCTCCGATATTATGGGAGGAGAATGAGAAGGTCACTCAAGGCCTAAATTCAAGAAGACAAGAGTCCTTCCCGAGGGCTCCCATCAACAATCTCTTCCAGACTAGTGTGGTAGTGCACCCTCAACATGATGAGGGTATCACCTTTCGGGGTTCGGATCAGGTTCCTTAGACCCTAGCACGTAAGACAAACCCTCAAAGACGAAATTCGGTCAACAGGGAGTAGGTTCTTACATTTTCCCCCTCTAGAGAAGTCCATCAAGATAACTTGATGGCAAACAACGATCGGGCATATACACCCATATGTCCTGATGTTAATGCCCAGCAGACTTGTCTGGTAGTAACACGCCAATCCTGCCAGGAAATTCCGGTGGAGTATTATAGGCAGACATATACACCTGTTTATAATTCATCAGCTAGTCAGTAGGCTTGTCTGACTACAACTAAAGAAACTCACCAATCAAATGTGGTGGGGAATAATCAGTAGGCACATACACTTACAATTCATCAGGCTAACCAACCGTCCCTTTTTGTAGCACCCAGAGATGTCAATTGGAAAGCTCCAATGACAAGAAGGAGGTAGACACTATTTTATTCCCCCACACATGAGTACTGTCAGAATTCACTGACAGGAAAAAAAGGACACGAGCAGAAATACACACCTACTCCAAGAACGGAATGGATGTATATTTCCATTCCAGTAGCTAAAGTCACCAAGCACATTCTGAAAATGGTGAAAAGGAAGAAGCAAATCCTTGCCCATATTCTGGATGCCTGTCAGAATATTATAACAACTTCAGCAGCATCACAGGGAAGGAATCATAAATCTATCCCTATTAGAGGAGTGACTCATCAACATATCACTCCGGAATAGATACACACCTCTTTCCCAGTCCAGGAGGGTTGTGGGGCATACTCCCCCATGTCATATGGACCATCAATTCAGGAACATACACCCAATTTTAATGGAGATAATCAGCCTAACCTGACCATTTCTTCTGATCAGGCACATACACCTCCCCATAATAACCACTTTCGTTAACAAGTGGTTTACAAAGTGAGTAGGAAGGTGTCTAAGAAAAATAATTGTCCATCATAGTCGAGAAATCAAGAGACAATCTGTAATAAGGCCCTGCTCAATGATGGAGTTCTTGAAGCCCTCAATCAATTATTAGTTTCAACTCAAGATTCTACTCTTTCATTTTCAAATTCCAGAAATAACGACAATAATTCAGAATATATTCATCAAATATTTCCACATGAGGGCTTGCTTCATGATAGTTTGGTCGATATCAAAGTATCATCTTCAGATGAGAGCCACGATAACCCTCTGCGTGGCCAGAAGATCAAGGAGCAAAAGGTTTCATATTTTGCTGTAACCCACCATGGTGGTCCTCCCCATGATGATGAATTTAGTTGTAAGAGTCCTATCCGTAGTAGTAATTCGCATTTCCTAGAAAATTATTCAAAGGAAAATGCAGTAATGAGAAAGCCCTCTTATCTTGAGTCACTTGAAAATGTGAAGCCAGTCATGTCTGATGTTTTACCAATGGTAGGTGAAATAATTTCTCATTTAGAAGATGGCCGGGGGTGTACGTCATTCTCCGAACCACCCCTGGGTCATTCATATTCTAATTTGATAAATGAATTCTCTACCAATATTTTTGAATCTGATGAAGTAACAAATAAGCACCAACTTTGGTCTAATCAGGTAGAAGAATCTTCATCAAATGATAAGAAGGAAGTGCTGAATATGATAAAACAACTGGTGAAAGGTGATGTACCGGTAATGTTTTGGCCTTTGGCTGACTCTCAGTATGATATTCCGGAAATGTTGACGAAAGACTGTATTTATCATATTCGTCTCAACATGTGGAAAAATATTTGTCACTTAAAACAGAGAATATTATCTTATTATGAATATGAAAATCATGTTAAGATAATAGAAAGGTTGCAACGCCAAATTGACTTCGCATCTCTCTCAGTTTACTGATATCCAAATTCTGAAAAGTAGCGGAGAGCCCTTTAGCGTGCATTCTTTGGCGCACTAAAAAGATTGCTCCAGTTAATTACCAATTCCCCATCTAGTATTCATATCAGGGGATAGGTTGATTATGGATAATTGCATTTCAATGTACTCTCCAGTCAACAAAGTCCTCCAAAAGTGGTCCCATGCAATGTTATTTCCCATGTCCGACCACAACCAATTGGTTTTGTGAGTAATCAAAGGCTTGCTCAGGAACAAGCCTCAACTAGTTCTTCCCTAAGTCAGGAATATAAAGAACAAGTTGTCGAATTACTCTTGCATCAAGCAAATGAGAATATCGAACAGGCTTCTCGTTTAGAGCATGCACATCATTAGGGGACAGAGGTGTCAGAAATCATCCAACGGTCAATTGAGACAGGTGATTTGATAGGATGTTGGATGATGCATCCGACTAATTTCCAGACTAAAATCCGCAAAATTAGGAGGGATTTTAAGAAAGTCTCAGATGTAGCAGCTCAAGAACCACCTTAGCTTGCCATGCTAGTGACTCTTTTAGCCCAACCCTTGGGATCAACAGATAGGATCCAATAAGTTGAGCAGGAAAAGCAGGAACAGCCCCATTTCACCAGACTGGGGACTTTTTCAAATCCTCAATCTCTTCCTCAGCGAAAGTTAATCTTCTCTCGGTTAGGGAAGAATCCACAAGAGGAATGCAGAGCCGAATTATCATGAGATTCCCTCTAAATTACGGTTCATCAAGAAATTCCTGATAGAGGAACTAAACAAAAGGCAATGTATCATCAAGGACATGGAAGAAGTCAGTATCGCAGAAATGTTGATAGAAGGGATGCAATGCGCTATGCATCGATAAATGTCATCAATGTCATTGTCCCTGATCCCCCAGAATATGAGGTTCACTTAGAGGAATCAGATGAAGTAGTTCCTATTCAAGAAGTTGTACATACAAAAATAAATGAAGAAGGTGTGCATACCAGAAGCCAGAGGGCTGCCCATAGGCAAGATATTCTTTTGGGTAATTCCCTTCCATACACCAGAAAGGCACATGCCAAGGAAAAGGGTAAAAGTCAGGTTACGTCCCACCCTACCTCTGGAGAAGTCCAATCACTCTCATTAGAGGAATGTTTCTCACAACAAGAGGAATAAATGAATGAGTTAATGAGGTTAAATGCAGAACCACTTCAAGGTAGTCTTCCTCCTAAGTGTGATGGATTTAGTCAGTCGAAATAATTCATTGCATTTATTGGGATGGATCAAGAATATCCTCCTTTACAAGTACACCCTCACAGGTCCAATCTTATGTTTCATGCACGATAATAACCGGTAGTGCTACCATCATTTGCAGTACCAGTCACCACACATGTCCAAACTCTAATTATTGCACCTGCTCAAGTCCAAGCTCAACCAGATGTTTCTCAAAAGTTAATAACTACCATTGAGTCATTAATAGCTCAGTTCGAATCTATGGAAGGAAAACATGCAAAAGTTCAACCGGAAAAGAAAGCCTACCCTGAATGGGTTGATGCAATTCCTCCCCCATCAAATTTTTAGAATACCATATTCCCAATTTTTAATGGTTTGGGAGACCCAGAACAACACTTAACACATTTTTTTCTCTTTGTGATCCTATGATCGGAACTCCTCAACAACAAGAAGCAGTTAAGATTAGATGTTTTTTACAGTCATTACAAGGTCCTGCTTTTGTCTGGAATATAAGTTTGGAGTCTCGATCAATTACCGGGTGGGAAGATCTCCGTCAACAATTCCTTATTCAATTTAGCTCATCATTACCAAAGATGACAATTTTTTATCTTAAAAATTGTAAGAAAAGGGAAAATGAAAGAGTTTCGGATTTAATTGCTCGCTGGAAGGGATTAACATATTCCCTAAGCTTAGAACTCCCTCAAGAAGAGTTGTTGCCAATCTGTGTGGAAAAAATTTGCATGATGATTTACTCACATCATTGATTCCTGTGAAATAAATAGGAGGGTTTCAAGACCATACTTCAATCACCCAATAGATCAAATATTCTCTTATAGAGACATAGGCTAAAACTCGAGTAATTCCATCAGCTCTAGGAAGAAGAATTGGGAGAGTAGAGACTGCTATAGTTACACTTAAACAAGCATCTTTACCTACTTCCACTTCAAAACCTTCATCTTATCAAAGGGATCCACCTACTGAGCATCAACAACAGAGGTCATCTCATCAAGATGATCAAAGAGATCAAAGTCAAAAACAATTTGAGGAGTTAAAGAACAAAGTTTATTCTTTCTGAAATGAACAAGTTTGTGGTTACATCATTTCGGATCTGGAAAATAATTTGGTTCAGTTTCCAAGGCCTAAAAGGAAAAATAAGGAAGGAGATGAATACCTTTATAACTATTTCCCATTTCATCAGATGTTGGGGCATCCCATTCCAGAGTGTTTTTTCTTCAAAGACCTTTTGAAAAAAACGGTGGACTCAGGACAAGTAAAACATAAAGGTTATTCAGCCCAGGTAGCATGTCTTACTGCTACATATCCATACGATTAAGGAGACTAGCACGAATTCAAAAGGAAAAATGCACAGAAATATGATGATTGGATGGTCATAAAAATGATCAACCGAACTCATTTCATTTTACGAACTCAATTGAAGAAACCAATGGTGCCTTCTTCTATTTCTGCCACAGAAAAACACCCTTTGTTAGAAGGAAAATCCTCAAAGAGGCGGCATAATTAGAAAAAATAAGAGTAGTCAGAAGAAGTTGAGCTTGTGTCAAATCCTATGTTGTCTTTCACTCTAGTAGATTTTATGCCATCTACTTCCAAAGCACGAGAACCGCCCCACCAAATGGCATGACCTAAAATGGTTCATCAGGAAGAGTCTTCATTAGATGAAGAGTTGATATTTGGTTATGTTAACATGATTCACTTAGCATATCCTTATGCCAGTAACAGTTTTTATCTTGATGAACCTGAGTTCCCTGTATCAAACAAAGGAATTAGAGGGAGTTCCAGAGGTCTAGGATACAGGGGAAGACGTGGATATTTTAGAAACCACTATTCCAATCCTACCCCTTCTAGAACTGCATATGCAGTAGAAACACATGGACAAGCCCTTCAACGGGCTCAATAAGAACAAGAATGTTCTTCCACCCATGGAAGATTCATTCCTGGCATAGTTATTTTGGAGGATCGATTAGAGGTTACACCTTCTTCCTCTCAGCAAATTAATAGACCTAGTCAGTCTAATCTTCCAAAGACCGGAGTATTTCCAACTCCTACCCCGATACAGGATGCATCTACTTCCAAAGCATCAACTTCTAACGCACCTGCGAAACCACATGTTCTTGTTGGGAAACGCAAACCTTTGGACCAAAAGTATGATGTCTTGAAACATTTGGCCCAAGTACCGGCCAATTTATCAATTCTGGATACCTTGAATCTATCAAAGGATCTTCAGGAGGCACTCATTGAGGATTGGTCAATTCCTCCGGAATTCGAAACTGAAATTGTTGCGGCTGAAGTCTATAATATAGAGAATGATCCTTCAGAATTCCATGCAGTGATATCTTTTATATATTAAGATGAATATGATTTTGTGCATAGACATATTAGATCGTTGTATTTATCTGGAAAGGTCAATGATATAGACATCCGACGAGCTTTAATTGATAATGGTTTGGGAATCTACCTCATCCCTATTAGTACACTTCATCGATTGGACCTCACTGAATCTGATTTATCTCCTTCTACTTGGATGTTGCAAGGATATGATAAAAATGAACAAGAACCTCTAGGCAAGATTACACTCAGAACTCAGTTTGGAGACCTTGTATCCAATTCAGATTTCATGGTTATTTGTCATGACACAGCCTTCAACATTTTTCTTGGAAGACCTTGGCTACATCAACATGCGTCTATACCTTCCTCATACCATCAATGTCTCAAATATTGTTTCAATGGTCAAATTTGTACATTGTATGGTGATAAATCCCCATTCAAAACATGTTAATCACAATACATTGAGGCTGAATTCTATCACATGGAGGGAAATGAGATATCTATGACAAAAGAAATACCCAAAATTAATGCTCCATATTGTTTGGAAAATATTTCAGTAAACCCATTCATACATGTGAGTACAAATTATGTGTTTCTTATTAGTTAAATTGACAGGATAGACCCAAATCCAAATACTCTTATGGAAACATCCATAATGTCAATTATGGAAACCAAGCTAGAAAGCATGGTTGAAATTGTTGATTCACCAGGCAATGATGAAAGCTAAAATGGAGATGTCTTCATTTCATCCACTGAAATCCAGCAATTCCATACTTCATCAACCAGGATATAAGAAGTTATAGCAATGTCAGAGATGAATGATGATGTCGATTTTCGTTCCATCATCTCCTATTTATTACACAAGGAAGACCCTTCATCATTAATAGGGTCAGAAATGGTATCCTCTTCTTCAAGATATTCAAATTTTAACTTCTCTTCTGATCATAGAAATTCTGTTTCATCATCTACTATGCATGTAGAAACAAAATACGTAACACATATTGAATAATAAGAGGAAGATATCATGGATGCTCCACCATTATATGAAGAAGGTATCTCTACCACTGTGGATGAACTGAGAGAAATAAATCTGGGTACAAAAGAAGATCCACTCCCCACTTTAATTAGTGCGGCCATGACTCTTGAAGAGCAAGAAATGTATATTTCATTTTTAATGAAAATCGAGATATATTTTTTGGAATTTTATAGAAATCCCATGGCATGATCCTGATGTTTCTACTCATCATTTGGGTTTTCAAGAAGAACATCGAGGATTCAAGAAAGCCACAAGAAGAACACAGCCAACTTACGCCTCCAAAATTGAAGCGGAAGTGGATAATCTTATCAAGGATAACTTCATCAGAGAAGTTCAATATCCCAAATGGCTGGCTAATATTGTCCCTATGAAAAATAAGAATGGAAAAATTAGAGTTTTCATTGATTTCAGAGATCTTAATCAGCAATTTCACAAGGGTGATTTTCCAGTTTCGATCACAGAACTCTTAATTGATGCAACAGCTGTCTAGGAAGCACTTTCCTTCTGGATGGATATTCTCGGTATAATCAAATTCGAATGGCTCTAGAAGATGAATAATCTACAGTCTTCAGAGCCCCTCAAGGTTTTTTCTTCTATCGGGTAACACCCTTTGGCCAGAATAATGCAGGTGCAACATATCAACATTCTATACACCATATTTTCAAACCCTTTTTAGGGAAATTTGTCGAATGTTATGTGGATGATTTGGTGCTTAAATTAAGACAATGTTCTAATCACATGGATGATTTGGAAATCATGTTCCACAAACTTCGACAACATAATTTGAAGATGAACCCCTTGAAATGTGCTTTTGGGGTAACCTTAAGAAAATTTCTCAGATTTTGTGTATGCCATCGTGGTATCGAAGTTGATCCCGAGAAGACAAAATCAATCCTTGGTATGTCACCTCTTCAAAATTTGAAATAATTGAGATGACTTCAAGGACACTTGGCCTATATTCGACGTTTCATCGCCAATCTGGAAGGAAAATGTTTACCCTTCACTAAATTAATGATGAAGGGAGTCACTTACCAGTGGACTGAAGAATGTCAATAATCATTAAATATTCTCAAGAAAAATATCTTGAGTCTGTCGGTATTAATGTCACATATTGAAGGAATACTGCGTATTATTTATGTAACAGCTTTGGAGTGATCATTGGGTTCCTTCCTTTCCCAAAAGAATGATGCTGGGATTGAGAACAGCCTTTACTATCTTAGTCAGACTATTCTTGAGGCAGAAACTCAATATTCAAGTATTGAAAATTTCTTCCTAGCATTAATCTTTGAAGTTCAGAAATTGAGACACTACCTACAACATCATGAGGTTCAATTGGTACCTCTCAATAACCCGCTCAAATTTATCCTTAGTCATCCAATGCTTACAAGACATCTGGCAAGGTGGGCATTTATTTTGCAGCAGTTTGATATCTAGTATGTGTCTCAAAAGGCAATAAAGGGCCAAGATCTAGATGATTTCCTTTCTGAACACCCTTTAGTAGAAGATACATCTTTAGATATTGAAATTCCTAATGAAGAAGTCTTATCTATTCAAGATAATATTTAAACATGGGAAATATACTTTGTTGGTGCTTCCAGAAGTCCAACAAGGAAGAAAATGGAAGATCCTAAATTCAACAAAGTTGGGTTGGGAATTGTACTTATTTCCCCATAAAAGGTAGTGATACCATATTCCTTCTTATTTTTGGACGGTGGTACAAACAATGAAGCAGAATATCAAGCTCTCATCGTAGGATTGGAGTTGGCGCTTAGGGCACAGGTGAATCACTTAAAGGTTAAAGGTGATTCTTACTTGGTAATCAAACAAGTCAATGGGGACTATGCCACAAGAAAAGAAGAGTTAAACTCTTTATATGATTATGTCAGAAAGTTAATGGTGAAATTTCCTTCAGAACTGATATTTTTTTATGTCCCGTGATCACGAAATGCTCAATCTGATGCACTGGCTAATGTAGCCACAGCTCTGGAAGATCCAAATCGGGACAAAACAATCATCAGTATTGCCCACCGTTGTACAATTTCACCTTATGTTCAAATCAGAATAGAGGAAATCAATGAAATTAGTCCCATTTCTATACTACAGGATGGATGGTAGCTATCAGGGAATACCTTCAAAATGGAACACTCCCACCTGATAAAGTCAGGAAAGAACAGGTCTGGTGACGTGAGGTCAATTTTACTCTATATGATAGCCCATATCAACTAGAAAAAAATTATCTACAAGTGAGGTTTTGATATAATTATCTTTAGATTTATTGATGATGAAGAGACTATGGTCATTATGAAATAAGTACATGCAGGAGTCTGTGGTTCCCACCAGTCTGGATATAGACTATCTGATCAAGCTCGAAGGCTTGGATACACCTAGCCTTCAATGATACATGATTGTGTTGATTTCACTAAGAAGTTTCATTCTTTCCAAGTATATTCCAACTTCATTCATCAACCCCCAAATTTTCTCCATACAGCTAAATACTCATGTCCATTTGCAACATGGGGAATGGATGTTGTAGGACGTTACCCTTTGGCTACATCCAAGCAGTTTAAGTATATTCTTACTACTACTGACGTCTTTTCCAAATGGGAAGAGGAAATACCTCTCAAAGAAGTTAGTTCTAAAAGTACTATTAGCTTCATCAAGTATAACATCATTACCAGATTTGGTGCCCCTCATACCATATTGACTGAAAATGGCACCAAATTCTGTTCATCTGAGGTAAGGAAGTTGTATCAAGAGTACCACATCAAATACAACCATTAATCTCGGTATCATGTAGCGGCCAATGGAAAAATATAAGCCTTCAATAAGAATATTTCAAAAATACTAGAGAATATGGTGGATAAAGATAATAAATCCTATCCTGATAAACTTTTTCATGCTTTATGGGCTTATCGGACCACCACCCGCACTGCGATGCGGTCAACTCCATATTCATTGGTATATGGAACAGAAGCAGTCTTGCCTATTGAGGTTCAATTACATTCGCTCAGAGAAGACATTTGTGATCAATCATCTACAGATGAACAATCTCAAAAGCAATTGGATGAATTTGAATGATTAGATGAAAAAATATTGTGCACCCTGCAACACATAGAAGTCTATCAGAATCTAATAGTATGGTCTTTCAACAAAAAAGTTTGTATTAATTCATTCATTCAAGGAGAATTGTAAATGGTCCTCAGAAATCCAATGATACCAGGAAAGAAACCTCAAAATATTGAGTCAAAGTGAGAAGGACATTAATCAATACATAAGTTCTACTCCAATGGAGCTTATTCTTTAACCTCAATGGATGGAGAACTCATCACGAATCCAACCAATGCTAGATTTCTGAAGAAGTATTTTGTGTAACAAAAATACATCTTTAGTCCTTACTATAAGACTTTAAACTGTATGGTCCCTTTAGTCCTTACTGCAAGACTTTAAACTGCATGGTCCCTTTAGTCCTTACTGCAAGACTTTAAACCGCATAGTCCCTTTAGTCCTTACTGCAAGACTTTAAACTGCACGGTCCCTTTAGTCCTTACTGCAAGACATTAAACTACATGGTCCATTTAGTCTTTACTGCAATACTTTAAACTACATGGTCCCTTTAGTCCTTACTGCAAGACTTTAAACTACATGGTCCCTTTAGTCCTTACAACAAAACATTAATCTGCATGGTCCATTTAGTCCTTATTGCAAGACTCTAAACTACATGGTCCCTTTAGTCCATTACTAGAAAACATTAAACTGCATGGTCCCTTTAGTCCTTACTACAAGACTTTAAACTGCATGGTCCCTATAGTCCTTACTACAAGACTTTAAATTGCATGGTCCCTCCATTTTCCAACATAACGTTAAACTGTGTTGAGTCCCTTATATGTCATATATGACGTTAAACTGTGCATAGTTAGGGTTGTTTCTACCTCTTGTTTCTCACACCGAGTATGAATCACATGAGTTTAGAGTAAACTTCAACCATAATACCCTCTCTGGGCCACTAACCATGCGTATGTCCCAACACCATTTTTAGGTCATTGTCCTCAAGTAAAACTCGATCACCAATTCATTTTCAATTGAACTACACTGAATTTGATCCTTGCCTTCTAGGATAGGTATGTAGGCAACCTCATGAGGTTCAATCCCAAAACTAACATCTTCACATCGGTTCACCTCCATCTCAAATGATTTTTATCCTTGAAGCCCCCCCCCCCCCGAAACCAATATCTTCACATTGGTTAACCATCATCCTTGCTATATGACATTAAACTATACATTCTCGCATTGTCCTCACTGTAAAATATTAAACTGCATAGAAATACAACTCAACTACATGATGCTAAACTATGCAGCACTGGTCCATGAATATGACCCTAAACTATTCGTACTTTTGTCATGTATGACAATAAACTACCATAGTCTTTGACACCCTCACCTGAGAGGGAATCATTATTGACATTGATCTCCAACCATGTAATTTTCCAAGGACTACATGCATACATGGAAATTCCTGAACCATTAATATTGGGTCAAACCATCATTGCACTAATGTCCCCTTTCACCCTTCACTTGTACAAACCAAATCTATACATAGGGTATTTCAAGAACTATGTATGGCTTGATTCCCATCCTTATGGGATACATAGGAATATTCAAGTATCCCTCGAATCCATCCCCAAGTCTTTGGGCCTAACCCCAAATTCTACTTTCAGTCCCTTGGCTGAAAAGTCCCCCTATGAAAACATGAATGTGGTATGAAAACCCTAGTCTTCATTCATGTAAGGTTTATAAAACACACAATGTTTATTCTTAATTATGCTCTGAGCTCTATGACCCTAAACAAAGATCTCTTATACTCTCGTCACACAAGACATTAAATTGTATTTCAAGAACTATGTATGGCTTGATTCCCATCCTTATGGGATATGTAGTGAAGTCCAACATCTCGATTCAGGACCGAGCCACAACATGATTATGGTTAGCATTGGTCTGTGTATCTCCTTCATGCATTGGAAGATACCCATTTTGATGTCTCATACTCCAAACCTTAAATACTTTCAGTTATCCATAACACTTTTCTTGACTTATAGTCACAAAATGTCTAATACCTAGGAATTCTTTTGCCTGATTATGCAGCATGTTCCCCTAGGTGGCCTTGCATAAGTAGTCTACATGACGGACCTGCCAAGAAAAAGATGCTATTATTTGACTATGTAGCCAGTTCCCTCAAGTGGCCCTTCCTAATTCAACCACCTAATGGGTTTTTCAAATAGTGGTAATTTCATTCTTGGCAGGATAACCAATTTTGTCCTTATTTTTCTTAACGACAATATATAGGGATCCTCAAAAATAGCCATCCTTAACATATTTGTCCCATACTCGTTTTCATGATCTAAAAGTATTTAAGTATATGGTTTATATTTCCCTTCCCTAAGTTTGGGTCAGAACTTCGCAGGAGTGACATTCATCCAATTATTTGACAATCTTGATTGGAAATATCCTCTCCATATTCAATTACCTCTCTCCATACAGCATACTCTATGCTTTGGAAAATTTGAATCTCTATAAACTTTCACTGGCTTTTACCAATAGAAAATTAAAATTTCTGAGAGTTCCTTTTCTTAACTATACAGTACGTGCCCCTAGGTGTCCTTGCATAATTAGTCTACATAACAGACCTGTCAGCCAAAAGATGCTATTATTTGACTATACAGCCAATGCCCTTAAGTGGACCTGCATAATTCAAACCCCTAACAGATTTTTTAAATAGTGGTAACTTCACTCTTAGGAAATACTTCCTCTAATGCCTTTTATCCATTTTTTCATATCATTCATTAGATTCAAAATTTATTAAGTCATAGTTTACATGTTTTCCCCCATACTTGAATGTGATAATATGTTTTCTGATAAATTTTCAAGAAATTGAGTCAAAATTAATCCATTCGGTCAAAGCTATTTGACCTTAAACATTAGTATTTTTATGTCCGACATGCATGACTTTAAACTGAAAACAAGAGATAGGGAACTCATTAAATTGGAAACCTGTAAAAGGAACCTTGAACAAAAGTCGAGTCCTATCTCTCTAAACGTAAATTTTATATGATTTAGCAAATATTGAGCAGTAAAAATATTCAATGTTTGTAGGGTTATTTTTATAATTCTAGAAACAATTAAACTATGCTTACTAGGGCCGTTGGATTAGGTAAAAAAATATATAGAAGTAATTAGCAAAAGGATGCAGGTACAAATGATTGAAGGTGAAATTTCTTTTTCATTGATGCATAAAATTAGAAGATAATCCACAGACCAGAGTCTCTTCTCATTTCCAAGAATTACAAGAGGCTTTCAACATCACTCTTCATTTGATTTATACCATCCCAAGCTTCATCAGCAGCCACCTGGAATTCATTCATTCAACTGGATACAATAAGAGATGCAGTGATACCAACTCTTCTTGGAACAATTTTAAAATAATGTTCTTGAGTATGGTTTGAGAAAATTTTCTACTAATCAAATAGTGACTCTATTTCTATCCAAGAGACTTGGAAGATGGATACATGGATTTGAGAATAGAGCATTTGAAGTAAAGAGCCATTTGGAGAGAGTACTCTTTTTAGATATTGTACTAATGTCATGATAGTCTTCTCTCCACCAATCGGCAGTGAAAAACATATCAGACCATGGGTTTTCCATTTTCATATCTGTAAGGAAATGGCATGGAGGAAAAATTTTAAAGTTCACACCATTGTTACTTCTCTTAATGCACAATATAACCAAAATTGAGGGGTAGTAGTGCGGCTGCATCTCGGGCGTATGATTCTTCGTCTCTACGGTGTTGACTTCTTATAGATGAACATGGAAATATAAAGAAAAGTAAATACTTTGTGGGAAATTGACATGATATTTCTTCAAGTACTTGGCCAAATCTGGGAGAGTGCTATCACAGATATCATAATAGTCATGGACAACGATGTTCATCATATCATCAATTCTCTTTCTAGCCAACTCATCAGCCAATCCAATTCTTTTGAGAGCCACTGAATCTGTGCAAATATCTAATAGTTAAATTTTAAATAAGTCAGTTTTTTTATGAAATAATTGTGAAGAAAAAAAATGGCCAAGGTATTAAGGCGCGCAAGTGTGTTTGTGCAAGTGTGGTCACTCAAGTATGGTCACACATGTACTGTCGCGCAAGTCAAAATCTTATTGGAGAAGCGTGACACAAGAAAAAAAGCGATCGACCGAAGAGATGCAGACACTTGCGTGACGAGAGATCAAAAACTCGAAAGGAAGGATGGTTTATGTGAAGTGACACCCATATATATATGTGATCCCACAACCCTGCATGCTGGAACCTGCACGCCAGAAGTTGCGCGCCTACCACCTGCGCACGGCTGAACCCTTGTTTCAAGTTTTCCTCTCAGTCAAATCCTCTTTACTTTTTCAGATCCAACTCTATGGGGGGACTTTTTGTTAACGCTCTTTTCCGTCACAGAGTCTAAACGAATGTAAAAGAGAAATACCTTAAGCACAAGAAGAGTCATCCTTTGAAGAACATCAAAAATTGACAAATCCGTGAACAAGGAACCGTTTAAGAATAGGTCGCGCAAGTTTACTTCTAGTCACGCAAGTCACTTGCGCGCCACATATGGGTCTTGCAAGTCACTCGCACTCCCTATTCCTTTTTTCTCCCAAGGATCCCAGTTTCCTATAAATATCTCCTATGGGCCCCCCATTTCAGGGATGAAAAATCCAAAACTCATATTCAAGCTCGGGTCGCCCAAGTCTCTATCTGAAGTCTTCCAAACACTTCTGAGGTAATTCTTTACCTAGAATGGATGCTCTAAAGAGGGAGAGTAAGGGATAAGTATTATAACTCATCAATACTAGAACTCCTAAGTGTCCAAACCTTAAGGTAAATTAAGACATGTGCGCATCGCCTTGTCCTCTCATGGAAACTTACGCACCGCACTTCTAGAAGAATTTATGTATAATACTAAGGGCTTGAGCCAAGTCTCGACCAAGTATTACACTACAGGTTCTTCGTCACCCAAGTGAACTCATGTCGCGCAAGTATACTTGCTTGACCAGCACTTGCGTTCCAGACCAATAATTGTGCGCCTCCTTCCAATTCACTTCCTTTCCTCAAATTCACCTCTACTATTCAAGATTTATCCTTCAAAACCTTCTTCAAATCCATTTATGGCATGGTTCCTCTGTTGGCTTCCTTGTATGAAAGGAATTCTATTGAGCATCTCTCAAAACCTTGTGATTTACATAAATTTTTTTCACTAAGGTTTGATATTTCCTTCATTCAACATCATGCTTTAAGATGAGAAGATCATTAATCTGGTCATCCTCCTTAGGAGTAAGCCCCAAGTTCCCTGTTCGTGGGCATACTCCTTAGGAGTATGCCCCAAGTTCCCTAATATGGGCATCCTCCTTAAGAGTAAGCCCCAATCAAAAATCCCCTTTAATATGGGCATACTCCTTAAGAGTAAGTCCCAAGTTCCATGTCTGGGCCTCCTTCTCAGGATTAAGCCCCAAGTTATAAGTCCCCTTTGTTTTGGGCTTCCTTTTCAAGAGTAAGTCCCGAGTTAAAATTCCAAATCTCCATAAAGCACACATACCTTTATGGACCCTGCTCCTTGGATTATTTCCTGAATTAAGTTCTAATATTCATTGACTTAGTATGTCCTAAATACGTAATCCCCACATCATTTCTTATGATTTCATCTTTCGTGGCACAATCGTCATGTTTTACTAATACCTCTTGTTTCTCACATTGATCATGACTCACGTGAGCATACCGATCACGACTCACAAGAGCATAGAGTGTAAAAGTAATTATGGAATCTCTCTTTGGGACATTAATCATGCATAAACCTCATACTTCTTCACTCGAACTATGTGGGTTCTAATTCCTTTTCTAACAAGGATACGTAGGTAGCCCATCTGCCGGTATAATCCCAACTCTAAAATAATCTTGTCTTTATGAATGACACTAAACTTCAAGTGCCCCACTGGGTGGCTTTTAAACCAGTATGGTCATCATAATAACCAAGAGAGTTCTATATAATGTATTGAAGGATGCCATTGACTAAGAATCACAAATTCATATGGATGATTCTCTATTGATGAAGAACCTCAAATACATATAAAAGATTCTCAAAATCCCCTACATATCCATCATTTATTGCAATGTCTAAAGGAAAAACTCATTTTCATTCTTGGTAAATTAATAAGGATTCACAAACATAACTCAAATATATAAGAGATTCCCAGAGTAGACAATAAATCCCCCAAAAAGGTGTGATGAGTCTGACCTCCCATCCTCTCGACCAATTCAAGTTCTTAAGCCTCATCAGTCCACAAATAATGGGCACCGACCTTTGGAAAGTAGGTCTAAATGGATATAGGATCATGGGATGTTTATGGTTCTATGAATAAACTCTTTAGAAACCGATTGGAATATTTGAACCTTAAACAAACAAGGTCATACCCATTTTTAGAAGAAATACACATGTTGGTCAACAATCATTTACTGTTGTAATTTTTTGGGTGTTAACAACTTCGTTTCCCTTATATGATTTTATTATTCTATTATTTTTCTTATATCATGATAATTTATCAATAATACATAGATTTTTTACTCACTATAGAGACATAATACATATACATTGTATACTAATAGTTATGATAATCTATGTATATAGGACATGAAAAACAAGTTGCATCCCTTCGGGATGGTGGTAATCAACACATACACACGAGCTGCATTATCATTTTTTAACATATCAAAGATAAAAAAATTATATCCTTTATTATATTATAAAAATTATATTTTTATATTAATTATCATATTTTTTCGTTACATTAAAAATTTTCATAGACCTTTTTAGGTATATTTGGAAAGAAAATTACATTCATTCATGAGACGGTAGTACCCCTCTTCTATGAGTAATGATTTTGTTTCAAAATTAATTAAGAAAGGGATGTAAACATTTTTTTAAATAATGATAATAATATTTAATTTTATGTGAGTATATTGTGTTATTATGTTAGAATGTTTTTTTACATAATTTATGTTCATAAAGAAGATGAAATATTAATATGTTTGGTGCAGATGATTACCTCTTTATTGAACGTATTCTGTTATATATTTGTATAATTTATAAAGTTATTGTGTTTTGGGAAAACCAAAAATTTATATAACATGAAAATGTATGATTATATTAGGTTTTTTTAGGTTTTTAGTGAACTATATGGAAGAACAGGGTTTTAAAAATAGATTATTAGTTGTATCTTTTTATAGTTATTCAAAGGACTCATTTAGAATAAGTAAAATTATTGGAATATAATAAAATTATTTTAAAGAGAAAATTGAATAATATGGACATAATTTCATAAATTATATAGGATATAGTTTAAAACCCATTAATCAATAAAATATGGGTTGTTTTATCTAGTATTTTATATCTTGTATTTTGGTTTAGACCCTTCGTTAACCGATTTCAACCTCCAACATTACAATAAAATTTCCAATCATAAATGATATAATTTTTATTATAAGTTTAAAAATTTTCCTAAAATGGAAAATGGATGACATTTTAGAACATTTATAATCCTATTTTTCCCAGTCAATGTTTTTTGTGATTTTTAAATAATTTGATGAAATATTATATCTCATAAAATATATATATGGTAATTTTAAGAAAAATTTATATATTTTGTATTTAATGAATTAAAAAGAGTAATTGGATTATGTTATAGTCCAATAAAACGATTTTTTTATTAATTATGAAATTATTGTTTCATCATTTTTCATCTCAAATACAAAACTGTAATTTGTTAAAAATTATATTTTTTTTGATTTATTCACTGCATTAACTAGAACTATTTAATCATTTTGAAAGCATTTATGTTAATTATATTATAACTAAATGATATAAATAAATTAACATAAAATGTATATTCATTATTCTATAATTTAAATCTAATATTACATTAGATCAAATTTGTTTTTCTATGTGAAAAAATATGATAATTTTAAAGGAATGAGACAAATATTTAAATTTTACATTATTAAAAGTAATATAAATATTATAATCAATGGAATTAGGTACAAAAATGATATATATTAAATTTTATGATCATTACTAATGAAATAATCCTATAAAAGGAAATTATTTAATCTGTTCTATATATTTTTAATTACTTTTCAAAATATTTGTAGCATTTATTACATGATTTACTCTTTTACAATTTGATATAATTTAAAAACATTACCATTCTAAATAAATAATATCTAAATTAGACTATTTAAAAACTTTTAACCACATAATTATAAATATGGAATCTAATTTTATTATGTGTATGAAATTAATTTCAATTTCAATTTATAAATGAAAATGATATTTTTTGAAAAATTACTTTTGAATCTTGAATATGAACTTATATAATAAAAATGAAAAGAACATATTCTAATGGTATTAATTTTATTATTAAATAAATGGATCTTACATCCCTCAAATAGATAATACTAAAATGAATGGAACACTAAAGTCATCTTATTTAGGGAAATATTGTTTTGTTAACAAAAAAAATTATTTTTATTATTGTCTAGAAATTAGTTTTTTTAAAACAAAAAAATAAAAAATAAAAAATATTCTAATATTTTTAATTTTATTTGTTCAAAAAAGTCACCATTAAAAAATTAAATTTCTAAAATTTTAGGAAATTAATTAAAAATATCAATAAAAATTTTGGAATACCACTTTGGGGGATAATATATATTTTTAAAGGATAAAATATACTTACTCATAATTGAGTAAATATTTCCTAATAGTTAATAAAAAAATTTAATGAAATGATATATATATTTATTTATTTATGTATATATATATATATATTTAATTTTGTTATATCATATCCATACTCAGAAATCCAACGTCTAGGCGATTCAAGTGACTTTATAATATTTTATTAGATTTTTTTGTTCATTTAAACATAGATGTGTGTGTAAAATAATCTATAAATGAACATATATTTATATAGAAATATATATTAGTAAATCATTGAGTATTTCCCTCTCTCCATGAAGGGTATCCTTATATAATAAATCATAATGTTGTTCCATCAATTACAATAAAGGATAAGTTGGGGTAATGTCTCAATTTATTGTGGGTTGTTCAGCCAAGAAGTAAAATTATTAATAAATACATAAAAGGTTATTTATGGTGGATTATCATGAAATGGGATATATCTGGCATTGTTTTTAGGTTCCACAATAGACTGTGATAGTTTTATAACAAAAAAATCCTTTGGAATGATTAAAACACTCCTCAAACCACTAAATAAATTGAATGATGTATCAACTGATATCAATGTTTTATTACATCAAACTACAATAGGAATTAACACCATTTGTGGGTGATCGATTGGTTATCTATGTGTTCATGCTTCATTTTGATTCAAAATATCACAAATTTGGATTCCCTAGGTATGTCGTATATGCAAGTGATCATATAGTTTTATTGGGATACTATGACCACTAATTTGGATAGAAATGGTAATGGTGTTTGTCCCCATGGTCCATTACGTTGAGGGTTTTAGAGTTTATAAATGATCAGAAGGATTTTGGAGAGGTTTGGGTTCTAAAGGCTAGAAGTGGGAAGATTAAACACTGTTTAATTAGGTTAAACTATTTGAATCATGGGTTCAAAGCTTGTCTAGATGGGTTCAATGTGTGAGGATGTTATTGGTCTAAAAAATATTTTAATTCAGAAGGAGACGCATTCTTTGATGGAAGTGGACCTTTAGGGGTTTCATGTTTTTAAGTGGTATTTGATGTTGTCTCATACCACAACAATGTTTAATGTAAACATTTCCATCCATTTTAAAATTATTTCATTCAAACATTCTATATTTTTACTCTCATTCCAAACAAACCCTAGGCTCCCTGATGAGACCATCGAGCCCCACTCCTCCCTCCTTAGTCAATAGAATATGATGGTTATTCATGGGAGATCTTTTATCGACCCGTGGTGTTGTTTTAAATATATTTTATTTGTTTTCTCTTGTTCTTTCTCCCCCATCCCAAAATTCACTGTGGGAATTTGGGTGGGAATGGGATGAGTGTTGGGGTAGTGTTTTCATTATCCTTTAGTATGGATTAGGTTGATATGTGTTTCTATTGGTGTGGTAATCACATTTGGGCTTTCTTCTTCACAATTCGATTGCTCAGAATAATTGAAAAACTTCTTTGAGGTAGTGTTTCTCCTTTATTTCTCAATGATTTTGTATCATGTGGGAGGGACTTACTTTTTTTTCCTATGAATCATAGTTTTTACACTCTAATAAATGATAATGAATTGGATAATTTAATTGAAAAAGGAATTGGGTTATTTTTTAATGATTTTTATAACCTAGATCTTTTTTTATGTTGTGATTGTATGGGTTAAAATGCCTACTAAATATCAAGGTCATTTGTGGTCCTTCCATTTACAGTAAACAAGTTTCATGTTGGTTAATTCTTGTGAAACAATTAAAAATGGAAATTGGTTAAATACATGCACTTGGATAACAAAAGGATGCCATGGTATCATACATTTTATGTGATAATCCTCTGAGTTAATAAGAAGAATTAATTATTTGATTTTTTTCTTAATTCGGAAATGTGTTGTGCTTTGGTATGTGGAGTGATATGCTTTTTGGGATAGTTCTTGTTGTGTGAGTGAGATAGATGGGTCATGAAGTGGTTGCATTGTGCCATGTGGGTTTTTTCAGTCGGTGGAATGGATGAAATTGTAGACGATACATTAACCTAACCATGTAATGGAATCTCAGGTTGACAGATTTATTGATGGTGGAATGGATGGGCGATGTTTTTTAGTGGGACTACAATTGTGTTGTGTTTTGTTTGTGTTTCTGGGTGTGGTGTGTTTATGTGGTAGGGCTACCAATGGTTACAATAAGGGGAATTTATGTGAGTGTTTGTGAGTTAGTGGTTGTTTTGTTGTGGGTGAGATGGTGGATTGGGCTGAATGACGTGGAATAATTATGATGTCAGTGGTTGGCATGGGCATTAAGTGGAGAAGAAATGTGGAGTGGTATATTTGAACATTGTTATTCTTTCTATGTGTTTTTTATGCAGTGTGGCCTGTTTTTGTGATGTTCTTGGTAGCTTCCTAGGTAGATATTTAATGAATAAATGGTTTCCTTAAAAAAGAATCATATTTGGATAAATGACTGGGTTGGGTTTATGAATCAAATTGTAGATTGTTGTGTAGTTTTGCATTTATAGGTACTAAAAAAGGCGGTTTTGTGGGATGGTTGTTTGTTTTAAAAAACCCATATATTGGTCTGAGTGTTTTATACCTATATATATATATATTAACTTTATTTTTATTTCTATTTTCACCCCTCCCTAGTTGATCACTATGTTCCAAACTCCCCAATTTTTATGGAATAGGTTGTCTTTTCCCAACATCCCAGTGGGAGGATGGATGGCTGGTTATTGGCTCTTCCCTGCTCCCTCTTCCATGCATTGGTATCCCCAGACTCTTTAGGAAGGTTGTGGTTTGGTTTTGAGTCCCAAGTGTTTGATGGAGAGGGGTGTTTTCTCTTGTGTGTATAGGATGAGATGTGGTGTTTTTTCCACGGTTTCTTCAGGATGATGTATGCTGTGTCCCAGGTTTCTGTGGGAAGGATGTGGTATGGTTGTGGCCCATGTGTCTGTGGGTGGAATGTGGTATGTCTTTGCACTAGGTTTCCACTATAAGGATGTGTTGAGATTCATTTTCTTATGTTTTGGTACTAGATATGAGGCCAATGTGTGTGTGGTAGGGTTGTGACATGAATATTGTGGAAGAGTGTGGATGTTCTAGGAAATTTTTTGTTAGGGTATGAGCAGTTAACCAGTGGGAATTGGTGTGGGGAACCCAATCATCAATGTTATTATTTCAATACATTACTTGACATGAATTATTTGGTGAGTGTTTCTTTGTGAGGTTGGGATGGATAGTATTCATTTTTAGGTGTTTTTGGTTGTTGTTGTTTTCTCACAGGGGCATTAATATACTTCTCCAACTTCTATATGAGAGACCTTGGGTTTTCATATAGAGTATACTCATATTCTAAGCCTATATATATATATACTATTTTCAGGTTTCAAGGAGGATTATGTGGACCATGTTCGCCTTTACTTTCTTATACATGGGGCATTCGTTGTGTCACTTCTTAACATTGTTTTTTGGTACTTAGTTTGGAGTTTGTTTTGTATTTTTAGTAGTTATATATTTTAAACATGCGAGTGGGATGGATTTACGTTTTCTTTAACATATATCATAGAGTTTTTTTATGGTTGATACATCTTATATCATGGTCATGGTCACTATAAAAAGGGTAATTCCTCCCATTTTGGGTGATTTGTATACCATTGGATCTAGTCACCACCACAGGGCCTACTGCAGGCAGGACTCGAGGGTCATCATCTCTCTTTCTCCATTTCTAGCTCAGTAGGGTCAAATTTGGAGGTAAGGGGTCATGAATTAATGGTATAAAAGGTTATGATTGATATATAGGATGATTTTTGTATCTAGGAATATTGAGTATTGCATGGGTTGGTAGGGAAATAGTGTCAGGTGACCTTGGTGTGTGACATAGGCCATGGAAGATTGATTAGGACACTGGATATTAATTCCCCCCAAAATCCTATGTAAGGACTTTGATCCTACCAAAAGTCAAAGATAGGATACACCATTTATAGGGTAGATACCCTAAGAAGGTTTTATGCATCATAATGAGTTTTTTTCCTATTTAAATTGGGTGTTTTTGGTAATTTGAAATAAATAATGAGTTAAAATATATCTTATATAAAATACCTTATTATCTGTATGAGGAGATCCTTGTTTACTCTTTTTCAGATATGGCATCTGGTCATCATCTGCATGTAGTGATGTTAGTAGAGGCTCTGTAGGCTGAACCGTTCAATTGATAGAGTATTGATCAATCAGTGGAGGATGATCATAGGAATATTCTCTTTCTTCCTTCCAGTGGCAGACTCGGGGAATGTACGAGGTAAGATTTTTATAAATGGATACAGAGAGACAGCTCGAGGAGCTTGTTCTCTCCTTCAGCTTGATTCAGGAACTGATGGAGTACTGGGTGCCACTAGTAGTGATCCATATGTGGAGAGTTAAGTGTTACTTGTGGATGGTAAACCTAGGGGAGAGTATGGAGACTAATGTTCTATGGGTCTATTTGAAGAAGGAGTTCTGAGCATAATTCCTTTCTTCGAGCCTTAAGGATGATAAGGGGTTGGATTTACTCTCCCTCCAGAAGGGGGTATGTTGGTATGGGAGTTAGGGATCAAGTTCAAAGATCTCCTTCATTTTCCCTAGATCTCTTTCCAGATGAGGGGTCTCATGTGAGACATCTAGAGGAGGCTCTTCATCTTTCTCTCCACTATGTAGTTACTCCCTTTTCCTTGTTAACATAATTGGATGTCTATAAGAAGGAAAAGGTATTTGATAGGATTCACTTGAGATGAGTTCGACCATGGGAGGAGATCTAGTAGGGTTCTTATAAGGTAAAGGCTACAAGGAGAAGGTTTTAGGAACTAGGGACTTCGAGGTTTCGACTAGTAGGGAGCAGACATCAGTAGTTTTTGTTTCAGCCTTCAGGTCCTTGTGATTTTCCCATGAACATGGGACCAAGGTGTTTCACTTTTGGTTACCCATGACAATCATCAGAGTCATTGTAAGTTGGTCATCTGACCTCAGTATGGTGGAGGTGAAAACATTCAAAAATCACCTCAGTAGTAGTTTCCATCCAATCCATTTCAATAGCATGGACAACAGGCTCCTACTCCACCGAGGGGAGACAAAGTAGGTGGAGGTCAGCCTATGTTTGATCCTCATGTACCTTGACTTGGGAATGGTCATGGAGGAAGTCATCAACAGAGGTACAGAGGACCCGAGTTTGGTTAGTTACATGCTGCATAGGCAGCAATTATAGTTTCTCAAGAGATCATTTGAGGTGTGATTAGTTTTCTCAGTACTCTTGTCTGCCATTTTAGTGATTTGGGAGCTTCACACTCCTTTGATTCACCCAGTCTATCCCATGCTATAGGACTAGATGTAGAGATGATTATCGTTCCCCTGGTGTTAAGTATTCTAGTCAAAGGTCAGACCAGCTTATTTGAGGTGTTCCGGGGATGTAGACTGATGAAGAGGTCGCATCAGTCACATGGGGATCTCTTCATTCTATAGATGCATCCATACGATATCATCATTTTCATATAATGTTTGTATTCTATGCATACTATTATCAATTTATTCTATATGGGAGGCATGTTTTCATATGTGGATGTCTAGTGTGTGGATTTTTTTTGAGATTGTTGTTTTTATATGGGATGTCTGTGTATGCATACCATTATTTTATTATTAGCCAAGCTATTAGTGGAATCAATAGATGATGAGATGAGTGAGGTTCCCAAAATTATTGGGGAGTTCTCGAATTTCATCTTAGAAGAGGTTTTGACCCTACCCCCCTAGACTTGATGTTGAGTTCATGATATACTTATATCCCAATGATTCTCTGATTTCAGTTGCTCTTATAGGATGGAATAGTCTGAGTTGTGAGATTTAAGTATCCAGGTAGATGATATGATGAAGAAATGATTTATTTGGTCCAATGTGAAACTATGGGGTGCTCTTGTCTTGTTCTCAAAGAATAAATATAGAGGTATTTGGTTGTTCATAGATTATCGATGTTTGAATCATGTGACAGTCAAGAACCATTATCCCCTCCTGATGATAGAAGATATTTTAGAATAGCTGAAAATAGAAAGTTGTTTTTCTAAGATCAGTATACTATCTACATATAACCAGATGATGATGACGGAGGGTGATATACTGAAGGATAACTTTATGTTCATATATAGTAACTTCATGTTCTTGGTTATTCCATTCTATGTTATGAATGACCCAGTCATTCTAATGGGGATTATGAACTCTATCTTTCATGAGTTTCTAGACCAGTATTTCATCATATTAATTGATGATATCTTGATCTACTCAAAGTTAGATGAGGATCATATTGAGCAGATTATGACTATTCTTTAGGTCCTTCTATGCCACTATCTCTACAGAAATTTATCCAGTTGCAAGTTATAGACACTAGAGTTTCATTTCCATTGACAAGTGTTGTCACAGTAGGGTGTATTAGTGGACCCATCAATGGTCTAGGCAGTTGTTTCTTGGACTTCACCTACGAATTTTGTGTGGTTTTGTAGTTTTCTTGGTCTGGTGGTCTATTACAAAATATTTATATCTGATTTTTCTTGAGCAACATATATATTGATAACTTTGACCAGGAAAACCTAGGGCTTTGTGTGGAGTGAGCAGTGCCAGGAATAATTCTTCTAAAAGAAGGGGAGGTTGGTCGGTGCTCTAGTACTCTAGTTTCCAGAGGAAGGGGTGATGTTCGAAATTTTTTGTGATACTTCCCATATGGTCTTGGGATACATGATGTTGTAGAATTGGGGAGTGATCCCTCCTGGGTCTAGGTATTTAGATCCCCATAAACAATATTATTCCACCCATGATCTGTAGTTGGCACCATTTGTGTTTGTGAAAAATATGGGGTGGTATTACCTCATTATGGTGAGCTTTGTGGTCTTCACAGATCAGAAGAGGTTGAGGTGTATATTTTCCAACAAGGTATGAACTTGAAATAGTGTATGTGGGTGGAGTTTCTCTAGGACTATGATTTATAGATCTATTACACCTCATGAAATGGGAATGTCATGGTTGATTCCTTGAGTAGGAAGTCACAGGAGGAGGTAGTTAGGGAATCAAATGATGCTTGGAGGGCAATGGATGAGTTGGAATCCATGCATGTATATGTAAGACTAAATTGTGGAAGAGTCTATCTATTATAGAGGATAGTTTCTTCTTCTATAATCTATCAGGTGGAGGAGTCTCTGTGGGGATACTCAGAGGCAAAGGTGATGCATGATTGCATTGACTAGGGCGATGCTCTAGAGGGATGGTTGAAGGATGGTCAGAATCAGATTTTATTCTATGGGAAGTTATTTTTTATAATGGAATTTTGTGATTTACTCTTATGTATGTTTCATATATCACCCTTATAAGTTCACCAAAGAGTTTTCTAGATGTATCATTTCTTAAGGGGGAAGTTTCGGTGGCTTGGGATGAAGCGGGTAATGGCTGGGTTTGTGGAAAAGTGCGTAGTATTCCGGTAGGTGAAGGTTGAGAATCGTGTCCCAAGTGGTCTGTTTCATCCCATAGATTTACTCATGTGTAAGTGGGATGACATCTCAATTGATTTCATCACAGTGATTCTCAGTGATCAGGGAATCTACGATTCCATCTTGGTAGTAGTGGATTAGATAACAAAATTATCTCACTTATTAGTGATTAAGGATTCTAGTGTAGTGGATTACCTGGACAATAAGTATGTGTACATGGTGGTGAGGATGCATGGATTTATGAGATCCATATTCTTGAAATGGAAAAAATGTTTTACCTCATGAGTATAGAGGGGATTGCAGCCTATTTTTTTACAAATTTACCCCTCACCACTTCTTTCCACCCTCATATGGATCGTGAAATAGAACAAACTATTTAGATGTTGGAGGACATGTTGTGAGAATTCATCTTGTACTTTGTATGATCTTGGTTACAATATATAACCCTGGTATATTTTTATTACAATAATAGATATCACTCTTCCATTAGAAATACTCCATTTTAATACTTGTATGGAAGACCGTGTTGTTCACCTTCATGATGGACAGTGGATGGGGAGATAGTTGTTCTTGGACCTGGGTTTTTATAGAGAATGACATAGAAGGTCTAACTCTTTCATGAGAGGATGATAGCAGCATAGGACTTGTAGATATCATATGTCAATCATAGGAGGAGGCCCTCGGAGTTTGATTTTGTGGACCACATGTTCATAAAGGTTTCCCCTCCTCATGGGTAGTGGAGGTTTGGAATTGGAAGTAAGCTTTCTCCCCATTTCATCAGACCCTTCGAAGTGTTGGGATGAGTTAGAAAAGTGGAATACCAATTTTCATTTCCACCGTAGTTTGAGAGGATCCTTGATGTATTTCATGTCTCTTAGCTTCACCAGTGTCTTCATGATGACTTCCATGTCATCGAATGGGATAGTTGGATATCAAATATGATGCGGTATACATGGAGTTATTAATAGAGATATAGGATCGAGAAGGTGTAGGGTGGAAGAAATATTCCATGGTTTGAGATTTGTTGAGACCTGGTGTCCTGGAGGGGAGTACATGGGAGTGAGAAGCATAGATGCATACCCAGTACCTAGAGTTGTTCTGAGTTTTGTCTTGTTCTTTTTTTTCTTATGGTGTATTGTTTGAGTATTTTATGTTATGAGACTATTTTTTTCCTTATTCTATGATGTTTTATAAAGAATTAAGCATGATGTAATGGTCTGGACCTTCCTGGTATATTATGTTTCCAAATTAAAGTGTTTGGGGTTTCCTGGACACCATCGATGAGTTAGGAGGGAATCAGTGTCAGTGGAAGGGTGTCACCATGGTGTCACCTGTTGGTGCCACCAAATGGTGCCACATATTTGTGCCACCAATCGCAACAGATCGGTGTCTCACCAATTGGTGGATCACCGATCGGTGTTCCACCCGAACAGTGCCATAGAGGTGTGTCGTGGTTTCTTTCCCCCAGTTTTCCTGTAATGCCTCTTTTAAGTTTCAATACCTCTTCAGAACATAAATAGTATCGTAAGTCCTATAAGAGTGGTCTGACCCTTTAAATACCAAAACATGTGGCTTTTTATCAGTGTCTCGCCCTTTTTCATGTTTTCCAAATCTACCGTGTTCTCCATGTTTTCCCATTTTTATGTTTTTTTCTCCATTTAAGGTAAATCTATCTAATCACAATTTTCCACTGGTCTATCTCCACTATCTCTGAGGAGAATTATTAAATCTTAAATAATTACAACGTGTGAAACTGCCCAACCATGTGTTCAAACCATGATCCAATTTTTTTATGCAGTTTGAGATCGCATATCCCGTAACTCTAGGATCGGGCCTCTTATCACACCAAGATCTTATTCTTCCTTGGTCTCTTTTCTTTTCCCTTGGTGCGGCTGGAGTCCCTCTTCTGGAGAAAAATTGTGCCTATGTGAGATCCCTCTTTTTTAGTTCTTCATGGTGTTTCATGATGCGCGACCACAATTCTTGGCGCAAGTAGGAAACATCAATCTTTGATCATCCAAGTAGGGGATCAACCTTCATCACGCTTTATTATGCATCTTGCAGGGTGGGTATGATGATGTTCCCTCATGACGTAGATGAGAACAACTTTAATGAAGATAATAAATGGAATTTTTAATAATGAAGGGGTGGGAAAGATGATGATGTTTTTGTTTTTATCCTCATTTTTATGCTTTAAATTGTATGGGCTTATGTACACTGAAAATTGTGGTTGTTGGTAGTCCTTTATAGCACACTAATGAAGCTCTATTTTTTCAAATAATCTGGTGGTTGAATGATTGTAACATGGATACTGATTAATCACATAAACGTGGTTGATTAAATGGATTACTACTGAATAAAAAAACCCTTGTGTGATTACCTAGGTTAAGCAACTGGAGATAAGGAACGTAATAAATGGTGTTGGATAAGTCTGAAAACTTATTTTCTTTGTTCGGGTGATATGCATGGCTATTATGTTTGATTCCTTGTGGGGTGATGTTGAATGGAATGGAAATCTCTAGTTGAGAGGTTTTTTGTTTTTGAACCTAGATCCATGTAAAGCTGGTGGTAAATGTTCTTAACTTTGTATTTTGGGGCTTGGTTTCATTCTAGTAATTTGAGGGATCTCTCAAATCCCTTTTAATTTTGTTACTTACAGGTGATCTAGGAGTGAATACATAAATGCCTTCTTGGCTATTTCTTATAGTTGTTGTTTTGGCTTGTGGTTGTGCCTATTAGCTGATCGGTAGTGGAGGAATATATTTAAATGGAATCACATGAACATGATAACGATAATGGGTATAATGGGAAATTATTTTTCAGAGATGAGTTGTGCTTTGGTTGTGGCTGTTTTATACGTGTGCATGTACAAGTAGTAGGAATAGTGGTTGTGTGTTGAATGTTTGTTAGTTTTGGGACCCTTAAGTTGGGATGAGTTCTTTTTTAACAATATGTAAAAAATTTAGTTATTGTGATTCTTATATTCACCCCACCCATGTTGATCACTTCGTGCCGAACACCCCCATTTACTTGGGGAGGGTGTTTTTTCCAATATTCCTATGAGTGGATGGTTATTAGATCCTTTCTGCTCCCTCTCCTGGGTAGCCCAAGATTCTTCAGGTAGGATTTGATGGCCTGAGGTTCATTATAGAACAAGACTCTCTGGTCATGGTGTGTTGTGGTGAGTTGTCTCGGGTGTCTGCAGACTTGTTTATTTCCCAAGTGTCTTCGGGATATGGCCCAGGTGTCTTCGGGTGTTGCATTGGTTGTTCTAGATGAGGTGTCTTTGGGAATGGAAGTGGTTGTTCTGGACTGGGTGTCTTTGGTTGTGGAATTGATTATTCTGGTCCAAGTATCTTCAAGCGTGATAGTGGTTGTTATATCGCAGGTGTCTACCGGCGGGATGTGTGGTTGTGGTGACCCAGGTGTTTGCGGGAGGGATGAATGTGAGATTGTGATGGCCCATATAGTTGTTATTGGGGGCGTCAATGGGACTATAGTGGATCTTATTGTGAGGTCTAATTTATACACTACTACAAAAACAGGCTTTATCAGTGCTCAAAATGGACTTTAACAGCGCTAAAAAAGCATTGTAAAGCTCAGTGCTGATAAAGGGTGCCTTTATTAGGGCTAAAAAAGCATTGATAAAGGGAGCCATTATCAGTTCTAAAAACACACTGATAAAGGATACCTTTATTAGTATGTTTTTAGCATTGATAAATGTCATGCCTGCTGTAACATGAAATTTTGCAGCAGCACACCCAAACAAGACCTGCAAAAAATAAGCATATCAAACAAGCAGTTCGCATAGATAAAATATGCAGTGGTAGTCAATTTGGGATCAAATGATGGGAAAAAATCCATACATAATGTGATTTATTAATTATACATTGTGATTATAAAAAGGTACCATTAAATACAATATCCTCCAAATGATACCTTATATGGCCTTAGATAAAATATATAGAGAGAGTTCAATGTCAGAACCATAAGAAAAATTTGATTAAGGAATGCATGTGAGTTATTCTTCATGTTTATTGTGGTTAAGATTCATGTGAAGCTTGGATATGGAATTTGTTTATAGATTTTGAGTTCCTTTTGGGATATGTTTCCTTAGTAATTAGAGAGTTTCCCCAGTAGATTCCTCATGGTAGACGGATTATTGTGATTCTTAGGACACTAGGAAATGTGTTCTTGTGGTTGATTCCTTTATCTTATGGTGTGTTGTCTTCTTTTCACACCATTTATAGAATTTATAAATGGTGGGGAGATATATGCTTATTCTTTGTACATCCTAGACTCTTGATTAGTAGTCAGGTAGTGCTTTTATTGGGGGACATAATTTAGATGAACCCATGTGGGTACACTTTCTTGGGGATGTTTCCTATTAAATTTGAACTTTTATTGTCTTACATACATAGGAAAAGGCTGGGTTGTATGACTCCAAGTAAAAACCACGAAACTTACCTTTTTTAGGAAGTTTTTAGGAACAAGGGTTATTCAAGGTTAGGAGAAACCATGTGGTATGGATCTATAGTTTAACTATGTCATTTTGAATGATTGGAACACAGTTAGTTAACTGTTTGTCCAAACTGTGCAGAAGAGGGTTTCTTATCCAATAGATCACAAGAAGTTGATGAATACTTTGGAAAACTTCCCAAACAGGCCATGAAAGTTGTCGATCATATGGAATAATTTAAGGAATTTCAACCTATTTCCCCCCATCCCCTTCCAAAAACGTAGTCTACAAGCCCCTTATCTTGTAAATTTATCCAATTTAAATCGTCTATTCTTTTTTCTTTCCCTTTTGTTATTCTCCCTCTCCCTTTTCTCTTTGTTTTCATCCCCCACTATGAACTCTACGTCTAAAAATTTATATTTAGGGTGTGTGATGAATTATTAATGGGGGTTTACTATCTAAGGACTACCTAGGAGTCTTTTAGTCTTTTCTAAGTGTATTATGTTATAGTTAATGACTTTTGGATTGTTTTTCGTACGTCATTTATTATTTTCACTTAAAAATTATGTCCATTTAAAACAAAAGAGATACACTTTGAGGAATACCGATCACACCATGCCTCGAATTGAGGGGGTTTGACTTGTAAATGTCACAGATGACCCATGAATCGTTCTCCTAAAGTATCAACACAATCTGAATGTTTTTTTGTCATTTTTTTGTATTCCAGTTGTTGTTTTCACTTAAAATTCTATCCATTTTAAACAAAAGAGAGACACTTTGAGTGATACCAGCCACATCGTGCCTCGTATTGAGGCAGGGTTTACTTCTACATGTCATATATGACCCCTGGGTTGTTGGACTAAATTATTAACACAATCCTAATGTGTTTGGTTATTTTTTTGTATGTCAGTTTGTTGTTTTCACATAAAAATTTGTCCATTTTAAACAAAAGAGAGACACTCTGAGTCATACTGGTCACACAGTGCCTTGGATTGAGTCGGGGATGACTCTAACATGTTAACAATGACCTGTGTATCATCCTCTTGATGTATCTACACAATTCGAATGCGTTTGTTCAGTTTTTCATTTGTCAATTGTTTTTTTCACTTAAAATTCTGTCCATTTTAAAAAACAAGATAGCCACTTTGAGTGATAAAATCCAAATCATGAATCATATGGAGGCGGAGTTGACTCATACATGTCACAAATGATCCATGTATCATTCTCCTAGATTATAAACACAATCTGAATGCTTTTGGTTGGATTTCTGTATGTTAGTTGTGATTTTCACTTAAAATTATGTCCATGTTAAACAAAAGAGAGACACTTCAAGTGATACCGGTCACACTATGCCTTGGATTGAGGTAGCGTTGACTCTTACATATCAAAAATTAACCATGGATCATTCTTCTAAAGTATAAACTCAATCAAAATTCGTTTGGTTGGTTTTCTGTATGTCAGTTGTTGTTTTCACTTAAAATTATGTCCATTTTAAACAAAAGAGAGGCACTTTGAGTGATATCAGTCACACCATGCTTAATATTGTGGCGGGGCTGACTCATACACATCCTAAATTACCAATGTATCATTCTAATAAAGTATAAAAATATTCCGAATTCTTTTGGTGGGTTTTTCGTACGTCATTTGTTGTTTTCACTTAAATTTATGTCCATTTTAAACAAAAGAGAAACACTTTGAGTGATATCGGCCACATCGTGCCTTGTATTGAGGTGTGGTTGACTTTTACACATCTCACATGACCCATGGATCGTTTTACTAAAGTATATAAACAATATGAATGTGTTTGGTTTTTTTTCTGTATGTCAGTTGTTGTTTTCATTTAAATTTTTTTCCATTTTAAACAAAAGAGAGACACTTTGAGTGATACCGGCCACACTGGGAGAAACATTGAGGTGGGGATTACTCTTACATGTCAAAAATGACCCATGGGTCGTTCTCATAAATTATAAACACAATATTAATGCATTTGGTTGGTTTTCCATATGTCAGTCATTGTTTTCACATAAACTTTTGTCCATTTTAAACAAAAGAAAAACCCTTTGAGTGATACCGGCCACACCATGCCTCGGATTGTGGCGGGGTTGATTCTTACATGTCACACTTGACCCATGGATCGTTGGACTAATTTATAAACATAATCCTAATGCCTATGGTTGGTTTTCGGTATGTAAGTTGTTGTTTTCACTTAAAATTCTGTCCATTTTAAACAAAAGAGAGACACTTTGAGTGATACCGGCCACACTGTGCCTCGCATTAAGACAAGGTTGACTCGTAAAAGTTAAAAATGACCCATTTAATGTTATCCAAAATTATGAACATAATCCGAATTTGTTTGGTTGGTTTTCCGTATGTCAGTGGCTGTTTTCACTTAAACTTCTATCCCTTTTAACCGAAAGAGAGATACTCTGAGTTATCCCGGTCACACTGTGCCCTTGATTGAGGAGGGGTTAACTCATACACATCACAAATGACCCATATATCTTTTTACTAAAGCTTTAACACAATACTAATGTGTTTGGTCAGTTTTGTGTACGCCAATTGTTGTTTTCACTTAAAATTCTGTCCATTTTAAACCAAAGACAGACCCTCTGAGTGATACCAGTCCTATTGTGCTTCATATTGAGGTGGGGATGACTCGTACATGTCAACAATGAAATATGTATAGTTTTCCTAAATTATCAACACAATCCTAATGCATTTGGTCAGTTTTATATATGTTAGTTGGTGTTTTCACTTAAAATTCTGTCCTTTTTAAACAAAAGAGAGACACTTGGAGTCATACCGGCCACAACGCGCCTCGGATTGAGGCAAGGTTGACTTGTACACATATCAAATGACTCAGGTATCGTTATCCTAATGTGTCATCATAGTACGAATGCGTTTTTTTGGTTTTCTGTACGTCAGTTGTTGTTTTCACTTAAAATTATGTCCATTTTAAACAAAAGAGAGACAGTTTGAATGATACCGGTCACATCGTGCCTCAGATTGAGGCAGGGTTTACTCTTACACGTCAAAAATGAACCATGGATTATTATCTTAATGTATAAACACAATCTGAATACGTTTGGTCAGATTTCTGTAAATGACTCTTTGTTTTCACTTAAAATTCTGTCTATTTTAAACAAAAGAGATACATTTTGAGTGATACCGGTCACGCCGTGCCACAGATTGAGGTAGGGTTGAGTCTTACATGCCATACATGACCCATGTATTATTATCCTAAAGTATCAAAACAATCCAAATTTTATAGGTTGGTATTCCGTATGTTAGTTTTTGTTTTCACTTAAAATTTTGTCCATTTTAAACAAAAGAGAGACACATTGAGCGATACCGATCACACCGTGTCACGGGTTAATGAAGGGTTGACTCATACACATCACACATTCCCCATGGATGGTTTTCCTAAATTATTAACACAATAATAATGTTTTTGGTTGATTTTTTGTATGTCAGTTGTTGTTTTCACTTAAAATTATGTCCATTTTAAACAAACGAGAGACACTTTGAGTGATACCGGCCACAACGTGCCTCATATTTAGGTGGGGTTGACTCGTACACATCATAAATTACCCATGGATAGTTATCATAAAGTATCAACACAATAAAAATGTGTTTGGTCGGTTTTCCGTATGTCAGTTATTGTTTTCACTTAAAATTATGTCCATTTTAAACAAAAGAGATACACTTTAAGAGATACCGACCACACCATGGATCAGATTGAGGCAGGGTTTACTCGTACAGATCACACATGACCCATGTATAATTGGACCAATTTATCAACACAATAAGAATGCGTTTGGTTGGTTTTCTGTATGTCATTTGTTGTTTTCACTTAAAATTTTGTTCCTTTTAAACCAAAGAGAGACACTTTGAGTGATATCGGTCACATCGTGCCTCGGATTGAGGCAAGGTTGACTCATACATGTCACAAATAAACCATGGATTGTTGTGCTAAATTTAATATATGGATGTGTTGGGGGAGACCTTGTGGAGGAAGGAGGTTCCCACAATGTTCATTTTCTTATTATGGATAATCAGAAAACATTCCTTCCCTAGATAAATTGGACACTATTTCTAGCACCACACTTCATAAGTATCATTCTGATCATCACCCTATTTCTATAAATGTCTCCACTAACACTTTTAAATGTACTCCTCCTTTTATATTTAATAATGCTTGGTTATCTAACACTGAATGCACTGACATCATAAAGAACTTTTGGATCTCCATGTCTCATTGAAATGATGCATTTTCTTTCCCTTCCAAATTAAATTCTCTTAAAATGATTCCCAAAGTTTGGTGTAGCTCTCATGCTAAAAAAATAGACCAGGATATACTCCTCCTTGAAAATGAGTTGAACCAGATCCAAAACCATAGCACAAATTCTGACTTTAGCACTGATCCTAACCATGAAATCAACATTTTGATAAAGCTCAATTCTTTTCTCACTTTTAAGGAGAGGATGAGGAAACAAGTGTTTAAAGTAAAATGGATATCTGACAGGGACAAAAACACTATATTCTATAATTCCCTTCAAAGAGCTCAGAAATCTTGTAGTCCTCCTACCTATTTAAAATATGGTGACAACATTTTAGACAATGAAAATGATATTGTCGAACACATTGTGTCTTATTTTGAATATATCTTTAATAGACCTGATAGAAACAAAGACCTCTTACCTGAGATGATTCTGATGGTGGTTAGTGATGAAGATAACAACTATCTTCTTATCACCCCTCTTGACCATGAAATTAAAAACATTGTCTTTAGTTTAAACCCTGGTAGTACTCTTGGACCTTATAGTTTTAGCAATGGTTTCTTTCAACACTACTGGGATATTATTAACCTTGATGTCTGCAAGCTTATCAAATCCTTCTTCTCCAGTGGTGTTCTCCCTCATGTTCTAAACTCCCAATTTCTCTCTCTAATCCCAAAGGTTGATAATTCTTTTGAGATCCATTCTTTTACTCCCATTTCCCTCATTAACACCCTCTATAAAATCATTACAAAAATAATTGCTAACATACTCTCTTCTATCACTGAAAAATTAGTTTCATGGAATCAATTTGGGTTTATTAAAGGTAGATCCATCCAAATTGGATTTTTCTTCCTTCATAGTGCTTTAACACCATAAAAAAAAGAAACAGAGGTGGTAATATTTAAATTAAAATTGATATTAAAAAATCTTCTGATACCATGGACTGGAGTTTTATTTTTAAAGTTCTTCAATCTTTTGGTTTTAGTGATGCTTTTATCACTACTATCCAAATTTTATTCAATTTTTCTTCCATCTCCATTCTTATTAATGGTTCTCCCATGGGTTATTTCAAATGTACTAAAGGTTTCAGATAGGGGGACCCTCTTTCTACCATCCTTTTCTCCATTGCGAAGGACTATCTTAGTAGACTTCTCACTTGCCTGGTTGATCGAAAGACACTCAAACCCATCCATGTTTCGTGAAATCTAAACACTCCTACTCACATGTTGTATGCTGATGATATCATTCTATTTCTTCCAAGTTATAACAGAAACATTTTCACCCTCAAAAATTCCCTTTCACACTATGAGGATATCTCTGGTCAAATGAAAAGCTGGAACATATCTTCTATTTATATTGGAATGAATTTTACTCATAATTGGAAATGTTGTATTATAAATGAATTGGGTATAAAAGAGGGTTCTCAATGTAACTCCCTGACATTAGTTACCCAGAGTCGTTGCGTTATTACATAACATTGGAATGATCACAAAAGATCATGTCTCAAAAGACCGATTAGTTTAGTAGCCTTGGAAACACTAGATACATTCATAAGTCTTACATTACATGAAAAACTGAAAAACTACATCAACATAGTCTCCATAGTCCACACTCATATCCCCTCAAACTATCCCTACAGGTTATTCATAAAATACTTCTTCAGATCCTGGGATAAATAAAACACAGAAAGGGGTGATCTCAGATGCTCAGTAAGGGTAACAATATAGAGAAAACTTTTATAAATAAGCATAAACATTTAAGGAAATGTATAACTAAAACAAAAGCCTTTTAAAATTGAAATTCAGCATAATATGGAAAAAAATAAAATGAAATAATTACATTTACTTATTCACATGGATATTCTACTAGTCAAATAATCACATGGAATATAAATAACCACTTCTATAATGATGGAATGCATAATTCCAGACTATCATAACCACATAGTGAAGACCTTGTGCCAAGACTACAAATAAGATTTTGTCAAGGCCTTGTGCCAAGATAGAAGTTTGTCTCATGAGACTTACCGATTCATCTAGGAGTTATAGCGAGCTCCACACGTCACTTAATAAGTCCAATGCATTCCTCATATGAACAGGCTTAAACATAACATAAACATTCTTATTAAAACTAGCATACGAAATGTCTATACTTTATCCATAAACCATGAATGGTATAAAAATAATACATCCATAGTCAGACATATCACAAAACCTTCAATACTATATGGAAGTTTTGTATCATAATAAATCAACTTCAAATAAGCTTAAAATCCATCAAATGATGTTGACATAGATGAAATCAAAACTATTTGAGAGAAATATCTCTTTTTTTAATAGTTTAAAAGTCACATAATTATAAAATAAAAAATTTACTTTGAAAATATTCATATAATCTTGTAAGGGAAGCTTTGACGATTTTATAATGGCGGTAAATACATGCACCCGCTGTATAAGTTAAAAAAGACATTCTTAACTTAATTCTTTCAGAAAGGTTAAAAAGGACCTTTTTTTGGAAAACAACATAATGATTCCTTTATAAACATCTTATAAAAAGTAAATAAAGCGTATAAATGACTTTAACCCATAGTCTATAAAATATTAATAATGTTTTGAAATACATTTTTAAGAACCATTTATGTGGATGATAAAGAGATCTCAGTAGATACTTACGTAAAAACAACCTCGGATAATAAAGAGATTGTGAAATTAACTCTTACCTTGTACATTTCCTTGGTCAATGATAGGTTAAACTCAAGTATAATGGTGAAATAACTGTTATTAAATAATAAAATAATCATATACATTAATATACTATCATATATGATCTTTTCACATTTCTTTGTTAATAATATCTTAGTATTGTCGTCATTTCGGGTGTTAACAGATTCATTTTCCTTTATATTATTTGTTATTTGAGTATTATATGTTATGGATGGGATGTATCTTATTCATATTAAAAATTATATGAACTCTTTAAACATTATTTTTAATCATATAATTAAAATTAGTCTTGAATGGATACGATGTGGAATGAATATCATCGCATTCGTGGAGATGGTAATCCGTACGTATGCATGAGCAACAATATCATTCTTTTGATATTAAAATAATATATAATCGGATTGTATATCATATATAAAGAATAATTATCATGTTATATTTATTATTTATATGAATTACACATCATTATTATACCCATCCAAATAATAATTTATTGAATAACAATTAAACCACAACATGGAGACGGTAATCCGTACGTACGCGCGTATGGTGACATGTCATTCAAAGGATAGATAGAGTGATGAATATGGATATACCATATTTTTAATAGCATCATAGTATATAAAATATATTGGATTTATAATTTTATATTGGAAATAACAAAGAAATAAGAAGTAGAAGAAGAAAGGAACTTGAAAGAGGTGGTGAGATATTTACCACTTCTTCGGGTTATTCCTTTTGATTTGATCCAAAGGTCACCTTTGGATGGCTTTATGACCAACGTGAGGCCTCTAGGATGAATAAAGGATAGTTTAGAAGTTATTTGGGCAGTGTTTGGCCAAGCCAAAATGCTTTGAAGGTGTGAATTAGAGAGAAGGGGGAGTGCCCTTTTATAAGAGGGGTGAGGGGCACCTTAGGAAAAGCTAGAAATATTATTTCATAATAAAATAATTTTCGGTTTATAATGGCTCCAAAATTGATTATTTAAATTATAAGGTGGGGAGGGGTAGAAAACCACTCAACCAATAGGTTTTAGATAGGTTTGGGTCACTATATTAACTTTATATTTTAGATTTAACTCTTAGTTAAATAGTTTTAAATTTACCATGTCTCTTTGTATTTTTATATTATATGGTTAATAAACTTACTATATACTTACAATAGAACCAAAAGTGGTTCATTAATGATAAAAATATCATTATATAATTATTTTTTCCAAACCTTAGATTTTTAGAAATAGAATATCAATTAAATATGTTATATTTGTTTTAAAAACTCTTTTATGTCAATTTTGACACTATTTGGTATTTTGTTTTTTCTAAATACATAACTTCATTATTACTTCGAAAAAAATTCATATAACCAGCCCTAATATGTCATATTAACCTAAAAATTAGTGTAATTCATAAAAAGTCTCAAATTACATATATCTAGATATTTATAATATCAATTATTTTAATATATAATTAACTAGGTAATTACTACATCATCATTGTGTAATAAATAAATTAAATTATTTAATGTCTAAAAATATAAATAAAATACCATTATGTAGGAAATAATTTTATATTTCTAATGAATATTTATCATCGAATTTATCTAATGTTTAACCCTATATTAATAATGTTTTAGTTATTAAACTTTGATTTTAACTCTTTTAGCATTTTTTTTGAATTAAATAATAATAAATGTCCTAATCTAATCCAAGTGGACCAAAGAGGTTCATATTTTATTCCTAAGGTTGTTTTGGTTCGAATAATACTTATCTAATAGAGTTATGACATGTTTTAGGGTAATAATAATATCATTTTTACCCTTAATTACCCTATTTACTTTTAAACGTGGTAAATAAAAGTAAAAAGTTACTATTCACCAAAAATTATTTTTATCTTATTGAACCACTTTTTAATCCTCAATATTAAATACCTTTCTCATATTTTCAAAATTCCCCTCACAGAAGCGGTAAAATTATGTTTTATGTGAATTTGCAGATTCTTCTAGGAGGTGGGTAAAAGACGGTGAAAAGTTCTATAAAATTTTTATATATCTAAAATTATTATAAATTGAATTCAATAAATTACATTGAAAATATATAGGTATTATGTGTATATTTTGACCAAAAATATATTTAAATAAAATAAAACATTATTTAAATAGAAATTCAGTTTTAAACTATAACTGAGGGTTTTTCACTATTCATCAAAAATTGAAAGTTTTCAGAAAAATACCAAGAATTCACCCTATGCTAGTTTCGATATTCTGAATCCAAAAATGAAGTCCATTTTGAAAGATAAATTTTATAAAATTTCAAAAAGTGGGTATTACTATTCATAACGGCTAGTTTGATTGGTTGTGGTGTGTTAGAACTCGAAGTTGTGTACAACACACGATACTGTTTTATTCAAAGAGAAGCATACCGTGGAAGCTTGGGGTGTTATATTCTACCCTCCTTAAAATAATTTTGTCCTCGAAATTTCTAGAATATTACTACCTGAAAAGACTCGGGTGGTTCTTCATCATAATTTCCTTGGGTTCCCACGTTGCCTCTTCCATCTTATGGTTTCTCCATAGAACCTTTATCAGACGAGGCATCTGGTTTCTCATAACTTGTTCTCTTGTATAAAGAATCCTGATGGGCTCTTTGCAATAAGAAAAATCAGGTTCCAGTTCTAATTCCTCATAGGTGAGTACATGCCTTGGGTCAGGCATGCATTTTCTCAATAGTGATACGTCGAACACATCATGAACTTTGGAGAGATTTGGTGGCATTTCCAAACAATATTCTACAGCCCCAATTCGTTCTAGAATTTCGAAAGGTCTGATGTACCTAGAACTCAATTTTCCCTTCTTATCGACACGTATAACACCCTTCCATGGAGATACCTTCAAGAAAACATGATCTCCTACCTGAAATTCCAAATCCTTCCTTCGGTTGTCAACATAGCTCTTTTTCCTACTTTGAGCTGCTTTGATGTGGTTTGGTATTACCTTATCCTTTTACATTGTTTCCTCCATCAGTTCTGGGCCTACGAGTTTTCCTTCACCAACATCATCTCAATAGGTTGGTGTGCGACATCTCTTTCCATATAACGCATCATATCGTGTCATCTGAATAGTTGAATGGAAGCTATTGTTATAGTAAAATTCTACCACAGTTAAATATTTACCCCACATACCTTGAAAGTCAAGTGAGAATGATCTCAAAATGTCTTCTAATGTTTGAATAGTCCATTGTGATTGTCCATCAGTTTGGGGGTGGTAAGAAGTGCTCAAACGAAGCTCAATATCTAGGGATTTCAGAAGACTTTTCCAGAATCTTGATGTAAAACGTGGTTCACAATCAGAAACAATTGATAGGGGTACTACATGAAGTCTCACAGCTTCATTAAAATATAGTATTTCTAGACCTTCAAGTGGTAAATCCTAAATTTTTACAAGAAAATGTGCTGACTTGGTAAGAAGATCAACAATGGCCCATATTTCATCGTTCGTTCTGGGAGTCTTTGGTAGTCTCATGACAATGTCCATCATAATATTATCCCATTTACACTTTGGTATGGGAAGAGGTTGAATGACTCCTCCAGTCTGTTGCCTTCCGCTTTCACTTGTTGACAAACCATACATCTTGAAACAAAATCAGAAATCTCCCTCTTCATGTTGTCCCACCAAAAATGTTCCTCTGAATCTCTATACATCTTGGTTCTCCCAGGGTGTATAGAAAAATTGGAACTATGAGCATCATCCAACAATTCCCTTTTTAGATCAGGTATATCGGGAACACAAAGTCTCTTCCCAAATTTCAAAATTCCATCTTCAAATAAAAAGTCACTCAATCTACCATCATTCATAGCTTTAATCTTCTTTTGAAACTCCTCATCATTAGCCTGGGAACTTTTTATCCTTTCTAGTAAAGATGGTTTAGAAACCATTTGAAAAAGAATTGATGTTTCACCTTCCATGGTTATTACCATATCCTTATTTACTAGATCCATGAAAGTGGGATCCCTTTCAACTCTCATCTTGTTCAAAACTCCTTGATCCTTTCTACTCAAAGCATATGACACCTTATTTTCCTTCCCTGGGTGGTAGTTTATAGTGAAATCATAATCCTTGAGTATTTGACGTCATCTCCTTTGCCTCATGTTGAGTTTTTTCTGAGAGAAAATATACTTCAAACTCTTGTGATCAGTATAAATCTCACATTTTTCACTGTAGAGATAGTGTCTCGAAATATTCAAATCAAATATTACAGCTGCTAACTCAAGATCATGAGTAGGATATTTTTTCTCATGAATTTTTAGCTATCTTGATGCATAGGCAATAACCTTATCATTCTGTATAAGGACACAACCAAGTCCTTTCCTTGAAGCATCAGTATAAATAACAAACTTGTCATTCTTCGATGGTAGAGTAAATATAGGATCATTAACTAATCTTATCTTCAGTTCTTCAAAACATTCTTCACAATATTTTGTCTAAACAAATTTAACAGCTTCATGTGTGAGCTCTGTTAATGGTTTAGCCAATCGGGAAAAATTCTGGATGAAACGTCGATAATAACCTTCTAACCAATAAAACTACACACCGGAGTTACACTCGTTGGTGATTTCCATTCTTGTATTGCTCTTGTATTAGAAGGACCAACAGAGATTCCATCCTCAGAGACAATATGGACAAGAAAATAAATCTCCTAAATCTATAATTCGCACTTTCTAAACATCCCATATAATTTATGTCTTTTAATAGTATTCAGGATAATGCGCAAGTGATTTTCATGATCTTCGTAGCTTTTAGAGTATAACAAGATATCATCAATAAATACCACTACAAATTCATCAAGATATTCCTTGAAACCTTTGTTCATTAGATTAATGAAAATAGAGGGTGCATTAGTCAGCCCAAAAGGCATTACTGTAAACTCGTAATGCCCGTACCTAGTTCGAAATGTTGTTTTCAGAATGCCTTCCTTCTTTACACACAACATATGATATCCAAATCAAAGTTCAATCATTGAAAAATATTAAGCTCCATGAAGTTGGTCAAATAAATCATCAATGCGCGGTAGGGGATACTTGTTCTCTATTGTTATAGCATTGATCTCCCTATTGTCAACGAACAACCTCATAGATCCATCTTTATTCTAAACAAAAAGAACAGGGGCTCCCCATAGAGAAACATTGGGGAGAATAAATCCCTTATTACTCAATTCCTCTAGTATTTTCTTTAGTTCCACTAATTCCACATTGTCCATTATATAAGGGGTCCTCGATATGGGCCTTGAACAAGGAATTAAATCAATGTAAAACTCAATTTCTCGTTCTGGAGGATTTACAGGTAAATCTTCTGGAAACACATCAATATATTCTATCACAATAGATACATCCTCTATTTTAACATTCCTTTCCTCACACATAGTCATTTCAATCTCTTCCTCCCCAATAATTGAATTTCGTTGTGCTACTGGGGGTGGATCTAGATAAGAAGTAAGTGTTGAAGATTATTCTCTAAAGATAAGGTGTTCTTTATCATCGTCATCAAAAATAGTAACCTCCTTCTTCTAACAATAAATTTTTGCATCATTGTCTAAAATCCAGTCCATACCGAGGATTATATCAAATTAAATCATGGGTATGACGACAAGATCAGTAGATAAAGAACATTTATATTCCCTAATGCAAACTAATTCATAGAACTCTGTAGGAATGATACTTCCCTTAAGAGTTTTGACTGACAACTCCCTTGTTATATAAAATTGGAAATATAAAATTTTCTTATCAAACTGGGAAGATATGAAATAATGTGATTATCCAGAATCAAATAAAGCATTGGCTAAAGTTGAGGAAACCATTAAATTACCTTCCACCATGTCTTTTGGAGCTTCAACCTCAGCAGTAGTGATCGCATAAGCTTGGCCTTGATCCCTTGGCCTTTTCTGAGATAAGTTTCCCTGATGCTTAGGACAATCATTTTCATAATTTCCCATCTCCTTGCAATTGTAGCATTGAACTTTGGTAGCTTCCTTCTTCCCCTTGCAATCAAGAGCTTGGTGGTCTTTTTCACTACACTTGTAACAGACTCCCATTCCCTTCAAGCAAGTATCAGGGTGTTTCTTCCCACATTTACTGAAGGATGGATATTCAAATTTTCCCTTCTTCCCCTTATTTCCATTTCCAGAGTAATCAGCAGATCTCTTCTTCTCTTTCTTTGCTTTAAAGTCTTAAGACTTATAGAATTCCTTTTCTGTCTTGATAGCACATGAGACAATATCTTCGTATGATGAGAAGGATTGTGAGACTAATGCTCGACAGAGAAATGTTTTAACCCATCAAAGAAATGATCAATCTTACTTCTTGGGTTACGTATATAATCTGTAGCATGCCTCCCTAACCTTGTAAATTTAGCCTCATACTTTGTGACATTATCATCCTCCTTTTGCCTCAGACTAAAGAATTTCCTTTCCATATCTGCTCGACGGTCACGAGGAAAGTATTTTTATAAGAAAAGATCTTTAAAATCCCTACATTCTATATTTGATACTTCATCATCTTCCTTCTTGTTTTGAATTAATGTCCACAATTGATCAGCATCTCCATTGAGGCGGTAAACTACCATGACAACTTTTTCACTTTCGTTACTCCCCAAGGTGTGGAATATTTTCTCTAGGGAATTTATCCATTGCTTAGCTACTAGTGTATCTGTACCCCCATTGAATGTTGGTGGTTGTTTCCTTAAGAATCGATCTAACATTGATCCTCCACACTGTGGATCAGGGTGCTCCTTACGAGTAAGTTTATTATTCATAACCTGAGTGAGTTGTCCCAGTATGGTGATAAGCTGATCAGCACCAATTGTATCACCAGCTCTACTATAATTATCTTGAGCAGGAGTACAATCCCTACATGGAGTTCATGCATTGATATGGTTTCCATTCCTTCCACTAGGCGAAATTTTTAAACAATGTCATACACTAGATTAGTTTATGAATCCAATACATAAATACAAACTTGTAAAACACTTAACATAAATTGAACAGTTTATGGATATAATCCATAATCATAAAAGAGATTTCTTTGAGGAAGTATATACCCATAAACCCTTCATAATGGTTTGTATATAAAATGAGAATTATCCTAAGAATATCCCCTAGGAGTGTCATAACCAAGAGTACAGCAAGGCCCATTGTCGTGCACCAGTTCTCGTTCGAGTCTAGCTCAAAGTAGTATTTTTGGGTTTTACCCCTAGGTACATTTGTGCTAGATCCGCCTCTACCTGCTCGTATCCAGATAGGGATTTATTGCTCGGAAAACTCACAAAATCTCTACAATACCAAAATTCTAGGAAGTTCTACTATACTAATCCTCAAAGTCCATCTTAGGTCTATGTGCTCTAATCAGCGTTTATCAAAATCTAGCTTCCAAGGTTTGTAGTAAACATCCTCTGATACCAATTGTAATTCCCCAACCCCAGTTACCCAAAGTCGGTGTGTTATTACATAACATTGACATGATCACAAAAAATAAAGTCTTGAAAGACCGAATAGTTTAGTAGCCTTGGAAACACTAGATACATTCATAAGTATTACATTACATAATAAAGTGAAAAACTACAACAACATAGTATCCATAGTCTACAATCATATCCCCTCAGACTATCCCTGTAGGTTAGTCATAAAATACTTCTTCACATCTTAAGAAAAATAAAACATAGAAAGGGGTGAGCTCAGATGCTCAGTAAGGGTAACAATATAGCAGAAACTTTCAAAAATAAGCATAAACACTTAAGGCAATGTATAACTAAAACCAAAGCCTTTTAAACTTGAACTTCAACATAATATGGAAAAAATGAAATGAAATAATTCAATTTACTTATTCACATAGATATTCTAATAGTTTAATAATCACATGCAATATCAATAACCACTTTCATAATGATGGAATGCATAATGTTAGACTATCATAACCAAATAGTCAAGGCATTGTCCCAAGAATACAAATAAGATTTTTTCAAGGCCTTGTGCCAAGACACTAGTTTGTCTCATGAGACCTACCGATGCATCGAGGAGCTAGAGCAGGCTCCACCCTTCATTTACTAAGTCAAATGCATTCCTCATATCAAAAGGTTTAAACATAACATAAATATTCGTATTAAAAATAGCATACGAAATGTAAATACTTTATCCATAAACCATGAATGGTATATAAATAACACATCCATAGTCAAAAACATCACCAAACCTTCAATACTATAAGGAAGATTTGTATCATAATAAATCAACTTCAAATAAGCTTAAAATCCATCAAAATATGTTGACATAGATGAATTCAAAACTATTTGAGAGAAATATCTCCTTTTTTTAATCATTTAAAAGTCACATAATTATAAAATAAAACATTTACTTTGAAAATATTCTTATAAGCTTGTAAGGGATGCTTCAACAATTTTATAACTGTGGAAAATAGATGCACCCACCGTATAAGTTAAAAAAAGGCATTCTTACCTAAATTTTGTCGCAAAGGTTAAAAAGTACCTTGTTTGGAAAACGACAGAAAGATTCATTTATAAAAATCTTATAAAAAGTCAAAAAATGGTATAAATTAATTTAAACCATAGTCTATAAAATATTAAGAATGTATTGAAATACATTTTTAAGAAACATGGATGTCGATGATAAAGAGGTTCTAGTAGATACTTACGTAAAAACAACCTCTGATAATAAAGAGATTGTGAAACGAACCCTTACATTGTACTTGTCCTTGGTCAAGGGTAGGTTAACCTCCTATATAATGGTTAAATAATTGTTATCAAATTATAAAAGAATCATATACATTAATATTATATCATATATGATCTTTTAAAATTGCTTTGTTAATAAACTCTTAGTATTATCGTCGTTTCGGGTGTTAACGGACTTGTTTTCCATTATATTCTCTGTTGTTAGAGTAATATTTTTTATGGATGGTATGAATATTATTAATATACAGAACTATATCAAATATTTAAACATTATTTTTAATCATATAATTAAAATTAGTCTTGAATGGATACGATGGGGAATGAATCTTATCGCGTTTGTGGAGACGGTAATTCGTACATACGCATGAGCGACAATATCATTATTTTGATATTGAAATAATATATAATTGGATAATATATCATATATAAATAATATTTATCATGTTATATTTATTATTTACGTGAATTACACATCATTATTATACCCATTCAAATAATAATGTATTGAATAACAATTACACCACGACGTGGAGACAGTAATCTATACGTACGCACGTATGGTGACATGTCATTCAGAGGATGGATAGAATAATGAATATGGATGTAACATAATTATAATAACATCATGTTATATATAATATACTATATTTATTATTTTATAATGGAAATTACAAAGAAAGAAGAAGTGGAAGAAGAAAGGAACTTCAAAGAGGTGGTGAGATATTTACCTCTTCTTTAGATTCTTCCTTCTGATTTGATCAAAAGGGATCCTTGGGTTGGATTTCTGACCAAAGGAAGGACTCTAAGATGTAGGGAGGATAGTTACAGGGTATTTGAGCAGGAGGTTTCGGATCCAAAAGTCTTTGAAGGTGTGAATTAGAGAGAAGGGGGACTGGCCTTTTATAAGAGGGGTGAGGGGCACCTTAGGAAAAGCTAGAAATATTATTTTACAATAAAATAAATTTCGGTGTACAATGGATCCAAAATGGATTATTTAAAGGCTAAGGTGGGGAGGCGTATAAATCCACTCAACCAATAGTTTTTAGACAGGTTTGGTTCACTATATTAACTTTATCTTTTAGATTTAACTCTTAGTTAAATAGTTTGACATTTACCATGTCTCTTTGTATTTTTATATTATATAGTTAATAAACATACTATATACTTCTAATAGAACCCAAAATGGTTCATTAATGATACACATATCATTATATAAGTACTTTGGCCAAACCGTATATTTTTAGGAGTACAATATTAATTAATAATATTATATTTGTTTTAAAAACTATTTTATGTCAATTTTGACACTATTTGGTATTTTGTTTTTGCTAAATTCATAACAGCATTATTACTTAGAAAACAATTCATCTAACCAACCCTAATATTTCATATTAACCTATAAAATTATTGGAATTCATAAAAATTCTCAAATTAAATTTATTTGGATATTTATAATATCAATTATTTTAATATATCATTAACTAGGTAATTACTGCATCATCATTGTGTAATAAATAAATTAAATTATTTAATGTCTAAAAAATGTTAATAAAACACCATTACGTATTAAATCTTTTTAACTTTATAATGAATATTTATAATCTAATTTAGCTTATGTGTAACCCTATATTAATAATGTTTTAGTTATTAAACTTTGCTTTTAACTCTTTTAACTTTTCATTGAATTAAAAAATAATAAATGTCCTAATCTAATCCGAGTGGACCAAATAGGTTCATATTTAATTAGTAAGGTTGTTTTTGGACGAATTATACTTATCCAATATAATTAGGACATGTTTTAGGGTAATAATAATATCATTTTTACCCTTAATTACCCTATTTACTTTTAACCATGGTAAATAAAAGTAAAAAGTTACTATTCCCCAATAATTATTTCCAACTTATTGAACCACATTTTACTACTTGATATTAATTTTGTCTCTCTGATTTTCGAAATTACACTCATAGAAGCGGTAAAATTACGTTTTATGTGAATTTTCAAATTCTCTTAGTAGGTGGGTAAAAGACGGTGAAAAGGTTTATAAAATTTTTATATATCTAAAATTATTATAATTTGACTCCAATGAATTACATTGAACTTATATAGGTATTATGTGTCTATTTTGACCTTAAATAAATTTAAATAAAATAAATAATTATTTAAATAAAAATTCAGTTTTAAACTATAACTTAGTGTTTTTACTATTCATCAAAAATTAAATGTTTTCCAAAATATACCAAAAATTCACTTTAAGATAATTTCGATATTCCGAATCCAAAAATGTAGTCCATTTTGAAAGGTAAATTTTATAAAATTTCAAAAAGTGGGTATTACTATTTATAACGGCTAGTTTGATTGGTTGTGGTGTGTAAGAACTCGAAGTTGCATACAACACATGCTACTGTATTATTCCAAGAAAAGTGCACCATGGAATCTTGGAGTGTTACACTAAACATTTTAAGTACCTAGGTGTCCCCATATTTTGGGGAAGACCTAAATCTTGTCATTTCCTAGAAATTTCCAATCAGGATACAAACCAACATTCTTCTTGGAAAGGCAAATCCCTCTCTATGGCAGGTAGAATATTCCTTATCAAATATACTATTGTCTCTAAAATGGTTTATTCTATTATGGTTTACAAATGGACTACTAATATTATTAAAAAATGAACATCTCAATAAAAAGCATTGTTTTGAACGGTAGCACCGTGGAACAGAAACATGTCACCAAACCCTGGTCTACTTGTTGTCAACCAATTGAGAAGGGAGGCATCGACATTAAAAATATTAAACATTTCAATGAGGCTCTGCAGGAAAGTATGACTTGGAATTTATTCTAAAATAACTCTAATTCTATCAACTTCCTTAAAATTAGATTTCTTTAGAAACTTAAGAAAGGAAACTCTACCTTTATTGCCTCCTATATCTGGCCATCCAGAAAGAATTCCTTTTCCACAATCATGAGTAACTCTAGGTGGATGGCCTCCAGAAACTCCTCTATGAACTTATGGTTAGATAACTGGGCTGGCACTCCTTTAATTTCCAGGGTTTCCCTTGACCAAATCCCTGGGAACACCAACCATTATATTGGATATGTTATTAATTCTCGTAATGATCCTATTCCTGATAACATTATAAATGTCATTAATACATATCCCTTCTCAAACTGTGATGATTTCTTAGTTTGGGAACTTGGTAACAATGGTATGTTCGATTCTAAAAACTTTTACAACCTTTTTTTGTGGCTCTAAAAGTTATTTGGGGTGGTTAAAACTTTTTGATAAACCTTGTATAAAACCCTCAATATTTACTATTACTTTGATACTTTCTCATAACAGACTCCCCACTGATGATCGTCTTCAATCATCTGGTTTTCAACTCTGCTTTAAATGCAACCTCTACAATCGACATAGAGAAGATATTAATCATCTCTTTCTTTCTTCTGCCACAACTTCTGCTATTTGGAATTATATTTTTGAAATTTTTTATTGCAGATGGTGGATGCATGACTCTTTCAAAACTCATTTAAAGAGATGTGACGATCTTAATAGTTCTCAACAAATTAAAAACATTTTTCCTGCCGATGTCACTAAGCTTCACCACATGATCTCATATGATTGAAATTATATTATTAATAATAAAGGCCCATCCATACTTAATCCAGGAAAAACATGGATTCTCATTGCCATTCGCGAAGATGCTTCGATCCAAAAGGGTCACTGCAATAACACGGTTCAAGAATTTAGCATCCTTTGTCGTTTACGTGTTGCTGGAAACTATTTCCAACCTCGCCATACTTTTGAAGTCTTTTGGCTTTCCCCCCTTCCAGGATGTATTAAGTTTAATGTGGATGGAACTTCAAAAGGCAATCCTGGTCCAGCGAGGTGTGGAGCCATCTTCAATAATCATACTGGTTAGATAGTTGGTTTCTTCTATGGTATCTGTGGCATTGCTCCCTCTCTAGAAGCTGAAATGATGGGTATGATTCATGCCATCTCTTTTGCCAAACAACATGGCTGGAATAACCTATAGATTGAGTGTGATTCAACCACTATTGTGCAAGACATTTGGAACGGTGTGATATATCTTGCGTGGTCGATCACCACCTGTTGGATGTACTGCATCCGTGCTCTTCACGACATCAACTACAACATCACTCATATATATCATGAAGCTAACATGGTTGCTAATGGTATTGCAAACAAGGGAGTCAATCAAGACATTACCTGGCTTGAGGAACTACCGGTCTACGTACTTCCTTTTCATAATAAATATTTTAATATGTTTCCGTATTTTAAAATTTTGTAACTCTTTTCCTTTATTTTTTTAGTTCCTTGGTTTTCTGGCCAAGAACCATCATATAATAAAATGGATAATCAGAAAACATAAAATTTCTACAAATGAAAATGTTCAGTGCCTGGGAATCCATTTGTATTTTCTATGCTCATACTGCAGTTAATTTAGGGAATAGATGTTTACTCATATTTTCTTTAAATGTGAGTGGGCATGCGTGATATCAATGTATTTTGGAGATTTTACTAGTTTTTCTTATCCAAAGCCCAAAGAAAAGTGGTTCATCGTTCTTGCATGTTGCTGGTGTATTTCATCTGTTAAAATAGGAAAATGAATCATTGGAGAAAGGATGTTTTATTTAATTACAATTACAATTTTTTTTCAAACATTTACATACAATAATGTTTCAACTTTTGATCTTCGTGAAACCCTCTCAAAAATTTCTGCCAATTGTACCTGTCCCCATGTCAGCTCCTCAAGCTATTTGTGTACAATCTTCCATCAAGTATGTGGCCCACTCATTTTAGAAAAAATCTATATCGTCTTGTGAATATAAGGCTTTTTTATAGTTAGAGTAGTATTGAAAAATATATAAATAAATAATTATTAAATAATTTAAATAAAATAGTAGTTTTTTTAAAATACCTCTTTAGGGATGCTAGTTTGTTGCTAGAAAACAATCTCTCTAAAAAATTTACAAACATAATAACCACAATATTTATCATTTGTTTGTTTTAGAAACTGCAAAAACATTGACCATTAGGAGAATAAGTAACTTTTTTTATATGTGTCTGGATAGTGAAATTTTATTATATATACCCTGATACTTGTCCAGACGTAGTAATTGCTCTCCTCCTTATGCTTATCCCCTATCCTCATTCCTTTTTTTAGATGATATTGATACACCGCCCTATCATAACCTAATCCTTAGTAAAAGATACTATAAATTATATAACATGATGTTTAGACCTAAAACGTAGGATGTAGTGTCTTACAGATTCACACACTTAATCATGTGTGGTCGGTTTTTTGGATTTCCTTGCATTGAATCCAGAAAATAAATCTTTGGAGTATCCATGTTCACCGCAATTAGCATCCAATGTTTCCTAAAAACACAAAAAGGAATAAGTAATGAAATAAGTGAAAATATAATTTATATTCTTTAATCGTAGAGTTTTACCCCTGCATGGTTGGTATTAAGAAGAGTCTATCATCCATAAACTTGCTTTCAAATGTTTTCAACATGCCTTTCACTATTTAATCCCTTTTTATGGCTCAAATTTCATTAGATGTGTTGATGTGGTTTGAGGACTAACGAGTCCTAATTTGGGCTCATGGGGAAATTCCTTCAACTGTTTTTCATAAATACATCTACCAATAATATTAAAGGAATTTATTCATAATTATCACATTATATCATCATTTAGAAAATCTATTCATGAAAACATAACTCACATATAATTTTACAACTGTGATGCCTAGCAAACCATATTCAAAGATTTCATTTAAATTTTCAGTAGAAACAAAATTTTGAATTTCTTCTCCATATATATTCTATTCAAAACAAACTATATGACTACAACCACTTTTTAGCTCCATATGCACATGAGTCTTCAATGCTAGTAAATGTGGATAGAGAACAGGCGGTGTTATTGTGCTTTCAGTAGATCTTTTAGATCAGTTGGTCGATCCTTTAGATTCTTTTGAGACCACATTACTTTTCACCCCCTTCCCTTCCTCCTTATATAATAACATTCATTGGTTCAGACCTTTTTTCATTAATTGTTAATGGTTTTGCTTGAAAAAATGGAAATAAATACCTCTTTGTCCATATGTACTCTTACAAGTTGTGACGGCCATGCAATAAATGTCCCAAAATCCTTTTCAACCATATGAATATCATCATCATCAAGTGGAATAGGTAGCTCTGCATTTGGCTCATTAAATACAATAATCATCACTTTCAGATGATCTGTTGGAAGTTGTCTATTATGTAGCTTTTCCTATAGGATATTGAACACTGTATCCCTCTCTACAAGGTGATAGGTGGGTGTTGACAAATATAAATCAAGGTCATTATCACCTTGTAAAAGATTAGTACAGGAGAAGTATCACTGTTTTTCTGATTCAAATTGCATGCGAATAATTATTAGAATATTGATTACCACGTCTAAGACAACTCTTTGAGGGGAATGGATCGCCTCAAAGCTGATGGGGGTAGGGTGGGATCTCCATGTGTTGTTTGTTCCTGAGATGTGTCTTCCCTTTTCTTCTCACCCATAAAAGTTGCTAGAAACTCTCCCTGCCATTGAAATCATTCTTCAATAGTTGATAGTCTTTAACTCATTTGTTTCATTTCTATATTTCTATCATTCGTTTGTTTTTTTGTCAAAATATACTCAGGGTGTAACCCCTAACCCCGCACCTCTGACATGACCGTATTGTTCTGCCTGCTTCAAAGTCATTGATAATAGGTCTATATCCTCTATAGGAGTAGTTTATTCCTGTGACTATTGGATATAGTAAAATAAGTAATTATTATTATTTACTAGAAATTTAAAACAAAGATTTTTATCGTGTCATAATTATACACATTTCCCACACTTTTTGTGTGTTTTCATATACTAGCTTCCCTTCTTTAATCACACGTGCCTCCTTCCATAGCACATGACATGGGATAGAAGTGTCTTTGGATTTAGACTAATCAATCTACATATAAATATAGAAAGATAATTATGAAGTTGTTTCTTGGCACATAACAATATTACTGTAAATTTAAAATACACACCTTTTTTCTAATTAAGCTTACCCCATCCTTGCTTTACGATAGGGGTACATTGGTTTTGATGCAAGTTCCTTATTTTCAGTACTAATTTTCTATTACATAAATAAAATATTGACAATCAAAGTGATGAATACATGTATCATCAAACAACCTATTATCATCCATAATGTACCCGAAACTTCTCATCCCCACAACAACCAATAAATGCATCCCATGCTTCTTGGGATATTAGGTGAGTGTAGATAAGGGGTGGGTGCGGGTTTATTTTACCTTTGGAATCTTTTAGGTGAAATATTTTTATAATAGTGTGAAAACCACGATGAGTCCTTCCTACAAGCCTTAGTACATAATTATTGTGTGAATCATCTGCTATAAATGTACTCTGTAAGGGGTTGAGAAGAGTAAGACACTATTTCATTATTTTATTTACTAGTAGATTAAATAAATAATATCATAATGCTACTGTAATTTCTTCCCAGATCACAGCCTTCATCCCGAACACAAGATGGTGCCATGAATCTATGTCAATCGACATGCGTTGCTGAGTGACATTTCCAATGTAACAACTAAACATAGCCTTGTTCGGATTCACATGTTAGTCTCGTGCATTCCATCTGACATCAAATTTGATGCCTTTGCTGTTCACTTTAAGAACTTTGGCTAACATCATCAAACTACGACGCACCTATGTTTTCTGTGACGTAGGTTCTTCATCCTCAACCATTTAATTGATATCAACATCATCAATATGTTCATATAAAATGGTTACAATGTAAGGATCTAATGATTGTTGGACATCAACACTAGGATCAGCAACAGGTTCAAAAACTTGTTGTTGCTCTGCACTATGAGCAGCAGCAGCAGCATCATCTTGAGAGACTTTTTCATCCTCGAGGTTAGGAACACCAGAATATGCAAAAGTCATTATCTACAAAAGTGGTCGAACAGTTAATTTAGATTACATAAATTTAGTAACGATAAGATAATAACATGAGATAGCAAGATCTATATTACAAAAAATATATATAACCTGTTTATTGAACTCTCTTTATTTTATTCAAATGATAAAGTGTTTTGACACCTCTATCAATTATCCAAATCCCTTAAATGTGGTCTCCTCTAACATAAAAAACGTAATCTACATTGGGACCAGTGCAAAGTGATTGCGATGTTACACTAAAATGATCTTCCTCAATTGAATTTTCATCAGACCCTTATGTATTTTTGGATGATAACAGAATAATCAACCACTTTCCGTTTGTGGGATCTGAAACATAAAATACTTGTACTACTTTTGATGCAATTATAAACCATTCGTTTTGGTACCCTTCTTTACTAAAATCAACTTTCACAAATCCCAATTCATCTATTTTAACACCACCGTTGTTATCAATCCATTTTCATCAAAAAATCAGAAATTGGATTTTTGTATAATCCAACTCCCATATTTTTTGATAATGCCAAAGTATAACATATTCGCATAAATTGGATTTTTTTCCTTACTACCAAAAAAATACATCGATCCAGCCACAAGTGTAACTCCACTATTTTCCATGGTACTATCTTCATCATGTTCATCTATATAGAATGTATAGGCATTAATTACATAACCATTGTATGATAATACATACACACTTGGTCTGGTGGCTAGCCATCGAAGTCGTTCTGAAATTGAATTTGGATTTTCAACTAATTCCTTATAAATATGGTCCTGAAACCATCTTATAAACTGGTGATTATGTGTATTTTATATCCATTTTTCAGCCTTTGATTGATTCAACTGCCTAATAATTTCTTTTTGGGTTTCAATATATTGAGAAACCTCCCGACTGTTATGAAAAACATAAAGGTATGCCTGCTCTCAATCTGTAATATTAATTGTCACAACATATCTTCCAGAAATTCCCTCACCCTCAATGCATCCAGTGTGACGAGATTTTGGGAGACCAGTGCTCTCTACATTAGATATGTATTCAATATATAATTCAATGGCCTCCTTAAAAATATATCACTCCACAATACAACCCCCTAGCCAACTTTGATTTTTGACATACCCTTTCAAAATTTTCATATACCCTTCAAAGGGGTACATCCATCTATAGTGCATAGGACCAAATAGTCAAATCTCTCACACCAAGTGAACCATAAAATGAACCATTATATCAAAGAATGGTGGTGGGAAGAACATTTCTAATTCACATAATATGATGACAATTTCTCTTTCCATAGCTGAAAATTTTTCTGAGTCTAAAACTTTGATGTATATAGCTTTGAAAAAGAAACAATGTTTGGTTAATGTATAATGAAAATTCTTGTAAAAATTCAATGTAAAGCTATAGAAGAAATTAAATCTTGAATAAAAACATGGCAATCATGTGATTTCAAACGTTTTAACTTTAAATCATTCATTGACACAATGTTCTTGATATTTGATGAATACCCCTCTAAAACTTTTACATCATTGAAGAAAGTTTCAAAACTGATATCTCTTCTCCCTGGAAAGAGTGTAAGTAGTTGAAGGAAGAAACATTCGATTTTCACCCTTCACAGGAGCCAACTCTTCTCATATTCCCATGTCAACCATGTCCAACCTTTCCTTAATTACATCCTTTGTTTTTTCAAGGGAATTTAGCAATGTTACAATAACACAATCACATACATTTGTTTCACATGCATCACATCAAAAAAATGTCTGATGTACATAAAATTCTAGTATGCTAATTCAAAAAAAAACTGATCTCTTTTTTCAACAGGTTTTCATAAGGTTTTTCGAAAACGATTTACCAAAAACGGTGTTCATATCTTTTACTTTCCCAAACAGCTGATCGCCTGTTTGTGGAGACTATTTTGTACATTGTTCTGAACTTCCATTGAATTATGTCATCCAAGAATGGTACTTTTTCCGACAAGGTAGAAATATATGATGTCCTAGAAACATAGATTTCGATGATTGTTTCGACCTAATTGATTCTATGACTTCTTCGCACATAGGACACCCTTGAGTTCTTTTAATGCTATAGCCTGAAAAATTTCTATAATAAGGGAAATCATTTATTTTACCATATAATATCGCTCTCAATGTGATTTATTCACTTTTATAAGCATCATACAACATAACACCTGAATCCCACAATAACTTCAAATCCTCGATCAAAGGAGCCAAATAAATATCAATATTGTAACCTAGTTGTTTTCGTCCTGATATAAGCAAAGATAACATGATGAATTTCCATTTCATGCCTAACCAGGGTGGTATGTTATAATTTACCAACATAACAGGCCATGTACTGTGAGTACCGGTTTGTAAACCAAAAGGATTGACTCCATCTGTAGATAACGCAAGATGAATGTTTCTCGGCTCATTTTCAAATTCAGGATACTCGTGATCAATTCTATTCCATTGAGGATAGTATGTCGGGTGACGTAATTTCCCATCTTTATTTCTTTTATCTATATGCCATGAAACTTTTCTTGTAGTTTCTTTATTTCCATATAGATTCCTAAACATTGGAATGATTGTAAATTACCATACAACTTTCGTAAGACTGGATTATTATTTCTTGTATCGAGAAGCACCACACTTTGGGCATTCTATAAGTGATTTTTTCTACTTGTGAAACAATATACAGTCTTTAGAGCGGGCATGTATTCTTTCAGAAATCATACCCATCGAGTGTAGCATCCGTTTAGCTTCATATGTCCGGTTTGGGAGCACATTATCTTCCGAGAGCATGTCATTCAAGAGAGAAAGTAGTTCCGTAAAACTGAAATCACTCCACCTATTGAATTCTTTCAATTTATACAACTTTAGTATATCTGAAAATGCTGTATATTTAGTGAAACCAGTATTCAATGGCGTCTTTGCACCACTCTTTAACTTATCAAACAATTTTGGGCAATCACAAAGTTCATCTTCAATTTTCCTTGTCATTTCCTCAATACGATCTTCATCATCATTGACATCTGTAATCACATCCTCTATACAGTCTTCTTCATTATCCATATTTTTAATCATATCTGATGATCCATAAAATGCAGTTTTATCCCAGCAAGTAGCTATATTATATTTTTCTCTGTTTTAATTCCAACATTTATAAATCTGATCTATTCTGTGACATATAAAATGTTCTTCCAACTCCTCTGGAGTAATTATTCTAGAATAATAACAATGTAAACACGGAAAAAGGATTTGAGAAGGATCCTTTGCGTGATCCTTTGAAAACATGATAAACTCTTTAACTCTATTCTCATACTCTATTGTCAAACGATTAACATCCATCAAATATTTATTCATCTCCATACTATTTCAATCTCAAATATTATTATTTATGATTCAAATACAAAAAAAAAGACTTCAAAATACAGTATAAGATAACCACTTCCTTATAAAAATAGAGATTAATAGAGCCTAACGATTTCCAATAAATATTTGGAAATCAACAAAACCAGGATAGACCCCCCATCAAAACAAAACAATTTCTATCCCCCTTACCAATAGTTCTAGCACACACCACCCTTGCAGCAAAACATTAAACATCCTTTTAACCACCCCTACCATCCACCTCATTTGTTATAAAATAATCACATTAAATAGCCCAAATCTAGTGACCAAACTCAAATAAAATGAAAACAAGGATAAAATTTTGATGAGAAACCTAATATAGTATAAATATTTCCAAACATAAAGGGGTTCGCAGTGGAGAAAAATAACCTAGGTTTACCCAAAATTACTGTGGAATATCATAGCTTTTTTTACCCAAATTAACATAAGAAAAAGAAAATTGAGGTTAGTGAACATAAATTCAATCATGAACATCTAAAGTATATGAAATAACTCTCCCTCACCTTCCCCAAACATGTAACTAATATCCACTAACACGTCTTACATCCATTATATAAAAAAGTGCATTCACATACAAAGGGATAAACAACAATCCCTTAGTGTTAAAAAACTCACACATGAGGGGTTAAAAGTATAGAATAGTGATAAAACATCCTTCACAAAGGGGTGAATTGTTCAAGGGTAAATAAAGAGGGCCAAACAAGTTTAAAAAGTTACACTATATAAATTGTAATCTAGAAATTTACCATAAACAATAGAATAGAATTCCCATCCAGTTCACATTACATAAGTCCTCACTTAATATAAATTAAAAATTTATTAGAATCACAATCACACCATAAAAACATTTCCAAGACATCATTTAAATAATTTTACTTTCTCATTGAAATATGAAACAATCTAAAGAAGGATACATGAACCCTACTCCTCCATAGCTAAATGCCTAGAATTTCAAGGAAATCTCCATTTTCTATAAAACAAACCATTTTCTATTTTTACTCACACCAAAACCTCTTTCAAATACATTTTACATTACCCATACATTTGAAGAATTCTATTTTTATAAAACATAATAAGAGCATAGAGTTAATAAACCAACATAATGGGTCGATCCCCCTTTGAAAAATAAAACATAAACCAAGAATAATTTCAAAACACGTCTTTAATAATTTGAGAAACTTAGAACTAATATTTAAAAATTCACAACAAGTCAAACATGCTAAATTATTATGTTTCCTTTTTAAAACCTATACCCAAACCCATTCGCACCTCTAGTTCCTTTGAAAATATATTTTGCGCCTTTCAAACAACCCATAATACCCTTTCTAAGATGTATTGAATTACAACACACGCAAAACATAACCATTTCCTTTATTAAAATTCATTTCAAACACATAGGCATGCAAAATAATAGAACCCACAGCACCTAAATAGGTCAACTATCCACCCCAAAACTCACTAAGTCACATTCACAAAATAATGCATACCTAGAAATATAATATGAATAGATGAATATTGATAAAGGGTACCCCACACCACTTTCCTGCAAGTATGTCACCCTCATACCCAAACATCAAACATCCTGGTTCTCTCATCTCTCTCATATACCACATCAACCCAAAAGCACGGTAATGTCACATCCTGCTCATAGACACCAGGGCCATCAAATCATAATCACTATCATAACCAAAGTAGTAGGGTATTGTGATCATGTATGACATAAACTTTTTTCCATCCTCCTACAATGCACATAACCCACCTAAATCCTCCCCATAAGAACGATTATATCACACCTTTCCCAAAAACACCTGGGCCACTGCCCCACAAGCGTGGTCACATATCATAGAAAAATACATGGGCCACCACCCCAAAACCATGGTCACATGTCCCCTGAAAAAACATGGGCTACCAAAACCACCATCTAATGAACTAACAAACCTCCAGCCATTATAGCCTGTGAAATACCTACCTCCCCTAGAAGAGAGAGCGGGAAAGAGCGGGTACCCTAACATCAATCCTCCCCAGTGGATGTTAGGTAAAACACCGGTCACATGACTATTTGGGTTTCAAAACATAGTACTTGACATGGGTAGGGTGCATACATTAATCATGAATAATATACAATTATGTACATATAACCACACACACAAGCCAACCCTATGGGTTTACAACCAAACTCTAACCAACTCACAAAATTTCAACTATTGTTTCCACCTATAAATGCATAACACTACACAATAACCCACAATACTCATTTCAAATTTTCAAAAAACTCACATTATCCAACTAATTCATTTCATTATTTAGAATCAACCACATTTAACCACACAACCCACCATTTAATTAATTATCATTTGATTCCATCACATTAAACCAACAAACCCATTACATTTAAATCATTATTTAAAAATTATTAATTTCATAACAACCCAATCATTTATCACAAAGAAACCATAACCTCACAACATCAAAAAGCACGGCCAAACAAACCACCTCACTACCCAAAACGCTCACCAATAAACTACCTCACTGACCCAAAATCACAGCCAACAACCATCATTTACACATTTCCCAACCACAAATTGCCACCCCACACGCATGGCCACACGTCACAACAAATCAATATCATTTTACAGATTAAAAAAGGATCTTTGATCACATTCCACTTTATTTTTTAAGGGATTTATCAAACAAACCATAATCCATGGGAAGCCATTTTATTATCCAAATGTAAATGGTTAGCTAATTTACAAATTACGGTGATATCACAATAGTCACAACAAAATAATTAATCACATAGCATATAATTGAGTGTAAATAAAGCCCCCAATGACCATAATTTTTAGTGGAGCATCTATCTTGTGAAATCATAATATCATAAACAATAATAAGGCTATAAAAACTTGAAAATAAAACCCCTTTACCCTTTAATTTCAATTTGTAAATTCCTTATCTTTTATTATTCCATACCAACCATCTTTTATAGATTAACATGAGAATAAACCTCTCTCATATGATACAAAATAAAGATAAGTGATGGATTCAATACCTCAATGAAGCTTTACAACTCATTTCACACCGCAAGGTGAAGAAGAAATGTCCTCCAACCACAACCGCACCATGAGAAACCACTAATCAACCTACTAAATCAAAATATCATAAAAACGTAGCCCAAACACACAACCCAAACCAAACTAAAACACCATAGTGAATATTAGAATAAGAACCAAATAAAATGGATGAGGATGAGCGGTGAAATCACCAAATATAAAAACATGGGAAACCGAGAATCAAACCTCCTCGAAAGGAATCCCAAAAACTTGAAGTAGGGTTCGCAGGGAGTAGGTTTCAGTGGGGAGGAGGAGAATTAGGGTTCACGGGGAGGAGGATCTGAAGAAGGGGTTTGAGGGGGAGGATAAGGATTAGGGTTCGTGGTGGAGTAGGGATAGCGACATAGTAGGGTTCACGGTGGAGTAGGGCTAGCAACGGAGTAGGGCTAGCGGCGGAGGTCTAGAAAAGAGAAGATCGGGGGAGGGGAGTTGTCGTAGGGGTACAATACCATGAGAGCTTAAGGGCATGATAAACATAGGTCATTGTGCACCCCATTTTATAAGATGTGACTATGGTTTTATCAGCACTTTTTTAGCACTGATAAATAATCCCTTTATCAGTTCTTTTGATTAGTGCTGATAAAGGGATCCTTTATCAGTGATTTTAATTAAAGCTAATAAATGGATTCTTTATCAACGCTAGAAAAGTGATGATAAAGGGATCCTTTATCAGTGCTTTTAATTAGAGTAGATAAAGAATCACCTTTATTAATGCTTTTTTCTTAGCACTGATAAAAGGTGGTGCTTCCCTTGCCTGTTTTTGTAGTAGTGATAGGATGTTTTAACTAACTAGTTGGAAAGTAGTGAGTGGTACCCAAATACCAATGTTCTATTACAATTATCTTACATGACATGCATTATTTAGGGAGTGTGCCTTAGTGAGGTTGGGTGGAAATTTTTTCTTTACTGGGTGTTTTGGTTTTCTCTTTTTTTCACGGGGCATTATAATGCCTCCCTACTTCTGCATGAGATCTTTTTTTCCTCTACTGAGTATACATGTATAACCACCCTAAGTATATAAAACGGATTTCAGTTTTCGAGGAGGACTTTGAGAACTGTGTTGGACCTTACTAGCTTGGGCATCGAGATAGTTATTGTTGTTTCTTTTATTTTCTTTTATTTTGGTACATTCCATCATAGTTTTCTTGTACTTTGTATCACTTTATTTTGATCATGAATATGGGAAAAAGGTTTTTGGATTTACTTTTACTTTACTTATTTAGAGTTTTTTGGTATTTATCGTCTTATCTCCTGATATTGTTTGATAAAAAGGGTAATTTATTCCATATTATGTGAGATTAGGTACCATTGGTTCTAGTCGCCACTCTAGTGCCTATTAAATGCAGGACTCGGGGGTCATTATCTATCCTTAAACATAAAGAAGTAAGGGTCTGGTAGTTTTTTGTTCCTTCCCTCATCTTGATGATGGTTGGTCATGATAGAATGGTATGAGAGGGAGGTTGGTTGAGAGATAGGATAGAGTTTACGGTTAGGAATTGTGAAAATTACATGGGATGGTAGGGAAAAAATGTTAGGAAATCTTGGTGAATGAAATATGACGGGGAAGATAGGTTAGGACATGGGATTTTAGGGCCCCCCGTGATCTGATGCAAGGAATATAAGCCTACCGAACAACCAAGAAAGGCCACATGGATTGCAGGGTAGAGACACTAGGAAAGGTACATGCAATATAATGACTTGTGTTCCTCCTTAATTTGGGATGTCATGGAAAATTTGAAATAAATAATAAAGAAAACACTAAATAAAATATTTACTACTTAGGCTTAGGCGATCCTGTTTACCTTGTACTTATGGAACCCAGACGATGTCCACAAGTAGTGTGGGCAGTCAATGCTCAGTAGGTTGATCTAATTGACCAACAGAGGGCTGATCGAGAGAAAGAGGATGAAAAGTGGAAAAAGACTCTACGTCCTTTCCAGCATCACACCCTTGCGAAGTATGAGGGAAGTGTTTTCGACATGGAGACAAAGGGTTTGATTGAGGATATAGTGATCACATTTACCTTGATCTGTGCTCTGAGGGAGTATTGGGCCCTGTTGGCAGTTCTTCTGATGAGAGGAGCAGCACGTCAGTGGTGGATGCTCTACGTCAGGGAGAGGATGGAGACTAATGTTTCGTGGGATAACATTGAGAAGGAATTATGAGTGTAATTCCTTTCTTACATGATAAATGATAAAAAGAGGTAATAGCTTCTCTCCATCCATCAAGGGAGTATGTCTGTAAGGGGGTTGGGGATCAAGTTCAATGATCACTTTCGTTTTTCTTTGGAACTATTCTCGGATGAGGGTTTGATAGAAAGATGCTTCAAGGAGGCACTACAACATTCTCTTTAGAATGTGGTTACCCCCTTAACTCTACCGACGTAATTAGATGTTTAGAAGAAGGCTGAGGTAGTGGAGAGGATGCACACGCTGGGAGGTTCTCCATAAGAGAGAATCCAGTTGAGTTTTCCCAAGTAGAATAATGTTAGTAGTAGGACACATGCATCTGGGCCTTCCAGGTTTTGGCCCGTGGGGAGCTGGCCTCAGCATTTTTAGTTCCGATCTCCCAGTCCTTAACCTTTCACCATGGTCCCGAGATCGAGGTGCTTTTCTTGTGGAAGTTTTGGGTACATACAGAGTCAGTGCCAAGTTCAAGATCAGTACAGTGGGGGTTGGTAGGTTCAGTGTTCACCTCATCAGCACCAATTTCCATCCAGACCTTTTTATCAGCAGTAGAACACCCCCCTGAGAGTAGACATTGCCAAAGGAGGCCAACCAGAGGGCGCTCCTCATGGACCTTGACCAGGGCATGGTCAGGGAGGTGGCTGACAACCAAGGGGTAGATGAGTTGGGCGTGGGAAGTTTCATTCTATAGAGGAATCTATTTCAGTAGGACCATAGGTCATTCAAGGTATGATTAGTTTGTTTAGTACACTTCCATGTGCCTTGTTTGATTACAGAGCTTTGTAATCCTTTGTTTCACCTAGTCTAGTACATTCCTTGGATCTATATGTCAAGAGAATTTCCATGAAACTGGTTTTGATCATGCCAGTTAAAGGTTAGACTAGCATGTTTGCTGTTTTTCGAGGATGAAAACTGATTTTGGGGAACCATCAATCCAATGGGGATATCCTTATACTATGAATGCAGCAATACGATTTCATCCTAGGCATCGACTGGCTGTTTTCTTTGCACATTGTCATCGACTACATCTAGAGAAGGTTCGTGTACTCATATATGGGTTTTTAGTGTGTAGCTTTAATTGGAGATCATGGTTTCAGTAGGGAAGCCGGTGTGTGGAGCCCCTTCTTTCATTGTTAGCCAAGATATTTGTGAAATCAACAGACTCAGAAATGGTGAAAGCTTCGGGGATTGTCAGTAACTTCTTGGACATCTTCCCCAAGGAGGTTGTGACTGTACCCCCTCAATGTGATGTTGAGTTTGGGATAGACTTACAACCTGCTGCCTATTCGATTTTCATTGCTCCATATCAGATGGGGCCTTCTAATTTTCTGGAGTTTCATATTTAGGTTGATGACCTGATGAAGAAGGATTTTATCTGACCTAGTGTTTCACTATAGGGAGATCTAGTCTTGTTCTCAAAGAAGACAAACAGTGGTCTTAGGCTGTGCATACACTATTTGAGACTGAATCAGGTGACGGTCAAAAACCGTTACCCCCTACCAAGGATCGATGTCCTTTTGGACCTGTTGAAGGGAGCATGTTGGTTCTCTATGATCAATCTATATACTGGATATCACCAATTGAGGGCGAAGGAGGGTGACATCTCTAAGACTACTTTCAGGTGCAGATATGGGCACTTGGAGTTCATGGTCATGTCGTTCGGTGTTACGAATGCACCAGCTGTGTTCATGGGGCTCATGAAATCTGTTTTCCATGAGTATATATACTATTTTGTGGTCGTTTTCATCGATGACATTCTAGTCTACTCAAGATCACAGGAGGATCATGTCGAGAATCTATAGACGGTTTTGGGGGTCCTCCGACACCACCAGATCTATAGAAAGTTGACCAAGTTCAAGTTCTGAACGCGAGAGGTTCACTTCTTTGGACACGTGGTGTCCCAAAAAGGAATAGAAGTGGACCCGTTGAAGTTCTAAGCTGTAATTTCTTATTTAGCACCCAATAATTTGGTAGAGGTTTGTAGTTTTCTGGGACCGGTAGGTTACTACTGAAAGATCGTACTCGACTTCTCTCGAGTTTCAATGCCTTTAAAAAACTTGACCACAAAAGACTAGGCTTTTGTATGGAGTGATAAGTGACAGGTAGATTTCAGTTATCTGAAAGGGAAGCTGTTCAATTCCCAAGTGATGAGGTTTCCAAAGGAAGGGGTAATGTTTGTAGTGTTCTATGATGCTTCCGATCTAGGCTTAGGGTGTGTGCTGATGTAGTAGCTGGGAGTGATCTATTATGTGTCTAGGTAGTTATTCCCTCATGAACGTAACTATGCCACACATGACCTAGAACTTTCATTGGTTGTGTTCTTACTTAAGATGTGGAAGCATTACCTCATCGTGGAATGCTTCATGGTCTTCACAGATCACAAGAGCTTGAGGTATGTCCTCTCCCAATGAGATCTGAACTTGCGGCACCGAAGGTGGATGGTGTTACTTCAGGACTATGACTTCAATACCTCCTACACCTCAGGAAAGGGGAACATGGTGGTGGATTCCATGATCATGAATTCATAGAAGGATGTATTTTGGGATTCATCATATGCTTGGAAGTCAATGGAGGAGTTGTAACCTTTATATTTAGGCATGAGAGTGGAAGATGGTAGAGGCAGCCTGTTTTAGATGAAAGTGTAGTATTCATTGGTAAAGAAGGTGGATGAGTCTTTGTGGGGAGACACAAAGGTTTAAGTGATGTGAGATCACGTTATCTAGGGTGATTATCCAAAAGTATGTTCATAGGATGGTCAAAATCAGATGATGTTTCAAGGGAAGTTGTTTGTTCTGGTGGAAATGTGTAAAGGATTTATTTGTGAGTTCCATAAATCACGTCTAGTAGTACATACAGGAGCCTCTAATATTTATCAGGGCTTGAGAGGTCATTTTTTGTAGTCTAGAGTGAAGCGGGAAGTGGCAGAGTTTTTGGTGAAGTGCCTCGTGTGTCAGCAGGTGAAGGCAGAACATCATGTTCCCAGCGGTCTATTGCAGCCCTTAGACATTCTCGTGTGGAAGTGGGATTATGTATCAATGGATTTCATCACAGGAATACCTGGGGATGAGGGATAATGTGATGTCATCTGGGTAGGGATGGACCAATTGACGAAATCATCTCACTTCTTAGTGATTAAGGAGTTGAACGCAGTGGATGCCTTAACATAGAAGTACGTGGGTGAAGTTGTGTGGCTACACGGAGTTCCCAGAACCATCGTTTCAAATTAGGATACACAGTTTACTTCATGAGTCTATATGGGATTAAAACGTGATTTTGGAACCTAGATATTCCTTAGTACTACTTTCCACCCTCAAACAGATGGGAAGACAGAGAGGACCATCCAGACATTAGAGGATATGTTCTGATCATGTGTTCTGGACATCAGAAGATCATGGCTATGACATTTTCCCCTGGTGGAGTTTTCTTAATATAATAGTGTTTCCCTCTGGAATTGGGGATGACCTCATCGATTTAAGGTTCAAACATTCCAAGTGGTTTCTAACGGGTTTGTTCATAGAACCAGAAACATCCAATGATTCCATATCCATTTGAAACTACTTTCCAAAGGTAGGCACTCATTAGTTGTAGACTGGTGAGGCTTAGGAATTTGCATTGGTCTAGTGGATGGGAGGTCGGACTCATCACACCTTTTTCAAGGAAATTATTGTCTACTCTGGGACTCTCTTTATAGATTTAAATTATGTTCCTGAATCCTTATTACATTACCAAGTATAAAATGAGTTTTTCTTTAGATCTGACAATCAATGATTGATATGTAGGAAATTTAGAAAAAAATTTATATGTATTCGAGGTTCTTCCTTGATAGAGAATCATCTGTATTTGTTAGATATTCTTAGTCAATGGTATCCTTTGATACATAAAAGTATCTTGGTCATTATGATGACCATACTGGTTTTAAAGCCACTCAGTGGGGCACTTGATGTTTATTTTCATTCAAAAGGACATGAATTATTTCAAAGTTGGGATCATACCCGCAGATGGGCTGCCTACGTATCCTTTATTTTGGAAAAGGAATCAGAATCCACATAGTTCAAGTAAGGGAGTGTGATGTTTATGATTTATGGCTCAAAGAATGATGACATTATTACTTTTACACTCTAAGCTCATGTGAGTCATGTTCGGTGTGAGAAACAAGAGGTATTGGTAAAGCCGGAAAATTGTGCAATGAAAGATGCAATCATAAGAAATGAGGATTAAGATTTAATTCAGGAAGGAAATCCATGAACAGGGTCCATAAAGGTATATGTACTTCATGGAGATTTGGATACTCTAATCTTGGGGCTTACTCCTAAGGAAGATTCCCAAGTTAGGATGGGACTTATGATTGGGTTTTATTCCTGAGAAGGAAGCCCAGATCAAAAGTAAATTAGGAATGGTTAAAGGACTTGGGACTTATTCCTAAGGAGGATGCCCAAAATTAATGGGAATTATGACTGGGACTTACTCCTAAAAAGGAAGCCTAGGTTAAGGGGTTCCCTCATCTTAAAGGATGAGGTTGAATGAATGAAATATCAATCTTTAGTGACATAAAGATGTGTAAATCACTAGGTTTTGAGAGATATTCCACAGAATTCCTTTCAGATAAGGAAGATAATCAAGAAAACATTCCATAAATGGATTTAAAGAATGTCTTGAAGACTGAATCTTGAATAGGATAGGTGGAATGGTATAAGAGGGGTTAAATGGGAAATAAGGTCACCCAAAAAGGTAGGGGCGCGCAAGTCCTGGCAGGCGCGTAGGTACTACGTGGGCGCGCAAGTCCTGGTCATGCAGGTATACCTGCGCGACACATGGGTACTTGCGCGTTTTTAAACCAGCATGGTAATACTTGGGTGATCCTTGACCAATGCCTTTAGAATTATCCCGAGGTACTTCCAGAAGAGAGGCGCGCAAGTTTTGGTGAGGAAGTAGGGCGGCGCGCAAGTATGTTTATTTCCCTTAAGGGTAAAACACCTTAGGCGCGCAATTGTTAGTGGGTTCTAACACTTAGAACTTACTCCTCTTGTTTAGACCTTCCATTCTAGGTAAAGAATTGCCTTAGAAGTGTTCGAAAGACCTGAATAAGAGACTTGGGTGTCCAGATCTCTAAATATGAATTCTAAAAAGAATCTCCCTTCAAAATGGGGGGCCCATAGGGTCTATTTATAGGCTGGAGAACACCCCGGGTGGTTATCTTTTAGGGCGCGCAAGTCACTTCCACGACCATTAGGTGGCGCGCAAGTATACTTGCACGAACTATGGGCAATGCTCTCTTTGTTCATCCCTTTGTCAATTTTTGATGTTTCTTCAAAGGATGAATCACTTTGTACTTAAGGTATTTCCCTTTCCATTCTTTCAGACAATGTGAAGAAAATGAGCATCAAGAAAATTCCCCCCTCAGAATTGGATCCAGAAGAATAATGATGTGACTTTGAGGAAAAGGAGAAAACCAAAGGGAAAGAGGCGCGCAAGTGCGAGTCGCGCAGTTGTCATCGCACAGGTGCACGTCACACAGGGCTAGAGCGCACTGGATGGAGCGCGCAGGCATCATCACGCAAGGGTATTGCCTGGCCTATAAATATGTGGCCCCATTTCCGTACAAAGCATCCAGATTTGAAACTTTCGATCTCTTGCCGTGAAAATTGCATTTTCCACGCAAGTTGCTCTGTTTCCCGCTGTTTCCTTGATGTCGTGTAGCTGTAGAGGTATTTGGACTTTCACGGTGATACCTGCACGACCAATACATGCATGACACATTGATACTTGTGCGCCAATTTTGGGACTTGCGCACCTTAATGTCGTAGCCATTTTTCTGAAATTCCTTCACAAATTTTATGAAAAATCAACTTACTTAAGAGTTAATTTATTCAACTTTTTTGCAGATTCAATGGATCCCAAGAGAATGGTAATGGATGATGAACTAGAAATCAAGCGGATTGATGACATGATGAACATTGTTGTCCATGATTACTATGATATCTGCGATAGAACTCTCCCAGACTTGAAGAAATATCATCGTGATTTCCCACAGAGCATCTACCTGCCTCTATATGGACATGGTCATCTGCAAGGAGTTAATGTTTTAGATGTAAAGAACTATATTCCTGAGATGCAGGTGCACTGCTACTCCTCTATTTCGGTTATGTTTTGCATTAAGAGCAACAACATTGTCATGAACTTTCAAAATTTTCCTGCATGCCATTTCCTTGCAGATATGAAAATGGAAAACCCATGGGATGAAATGTTTTCCACTGCTGGTTGGTGGAGAGAAGAGAAACATGGCATTAGAGCAATATCTGAAAAGAGTACTCTCTCCAAATGGCTCTTTACTTCCAATGATTCATTCTCAAATCCATGTATCTATCTTCCAAGTCTCTTGGAAAGAAACAGAGTCACTGTTTGATCAGCAGAAAACTTTCTCAAACCCCACTCAAGAACATTCTTTTACAATTTTTCCAAGAAGAGATGTTATCACTGCATCTCTTATGGTATCCAGTTGAATGAATGAATTCCAGGTGTCTATTGATGAAGTTCAGGATGTCGTAAATCAAATGAAGAGTTATGTTGAAAGTCTTTTGTAATTCCTGAAAAAGAGAGGAGACTCCAGTCTGTGGATGTCCTTCTAACTCTTGTGCATCAATGAAAAACACTTTCACCTTCAATCATTGGTACCTGCATTCTCTTTTTCTATCTGCTTTAAATTTTACCCAAGACAATGGGTCTAGTAAGCATAGTTTGATTTTTTACTATGATTATTATAAATAACCCTACAAACTATGAATCTTTTAATTGCTCAATATTACCTAAATCATACAAAATGTATTTTTAGTGAGCTGGAACATGACTTTTATTTAGAGTTCCTTTGTCTTTTGTGGGCAGTTTAAAGTCATGCACGTCGGACATAAAGAGGATAATGTTTAAGGTCGAAATAGCTTTGACCAAATGAATTATAATTGACTCAATTCCTTGATAATTCATCTGAAAACATATTACCATACTAATGTATGAGGGAAAATATGTAAACTATGACTTAAGAATATTTGAATCTGAGGAATGATATGAAAAAGAGATACAAAATCATTAGAAGAAGTAGTTCCCAAGAATGAAGTTACCATTATTTAACAAACCCATTAGGGGGTTGAATTATGAAGGGCCAGCTAAGGGCATTGGTTGTATAGTCAAATAAATAGCATCTTTTGGCTGACAGGTCCATTATGTAGGCTACTTATGCAAGGCCACCTAAGGGCACGTGCTGCATAGTTAGGAAAAATAACTCTTAGAAATTTATTTTCCTAGTGCTAGAAAGCCAGTGAAAGTTTATGGAGATTCAAATTTTCCAATGTATAGTGTTTTCTGTATGGAAAGAGGTACTTGAATATGGAGAAGACATTTCCAAATAAGATTATCGAATAACTGGATGGATATCACTCCTATGAAGGTCTGACCCAAACTTAGGGAAGGAGAATATAAACCATAGACTTGAATACTTTCAGATCATGAAAAAGGATATGGGACAAATATGTTAAGGATGGCTATTTTTGTGGATCCCTACATATTTTCATTAAGACAAATAAGGATGGGAATCAATCCGTACGTAATTCTTGAACTACAGTTTAACGTCATGTGGTACAAAAGGATTGGAGATCTTAGTTTAGGGTCATAGAGCTTGGACCATTGTAAGAAATACACAGTGTGTGTTTTCATGGGGACTTTCAACCAGGGGACTGAAAGTGGAATTTGGGGTTAGGCCCAAAGACTTGGGGCTGGATTCGAGGGACACTCGAATGTTTCTACATATCCCATAAGGATGGGAATCAAGCCCACGTAGTTCTATAACTATCCTTTGTATAGATTTGGTTTGTACATGTGAAGGGTGAAAGGGGACTTTAGTGAAATGATGGTTTAACCCAAGATAAAAGGTTTAGGTATTGCCATGTATGCACGTAGTATTTGGAATATAAAATTATTCAAAATCAATGTAAATAATGATTCCCTCTTAGGTGAGGGTATCAAAGAATATTGTAGTTTATTGTCATACTGGACAAAAGTGTTGTATAGTTTAACATCGTATAGCACGGAAGAAAGTGAACTAGTGTAAAGATATTGATTCTAGAGGCAGTTTCACGAATCAACATTGTATGAGATGGAGGTGAACTGATGTGAAGAGTTTGGTTTTGGTCTTGAACCTCAGAAGGTTTCCTATGTACCCAGCCTGGAAGGCAAGGATCAAAGTCCACGTAGTTCAATTAAAGAATAAATTAGTGATCAAGTTGTCCTTCGGGACAACGACCTAAAAAATAGTGTTGGGACTTACACATGGTTAGTAGCCTAGAGAGAGTGTTATGGTTGAAGTTTGCTCTAAGCTCGCGTGAGTCATACTCGGTGTGAGAAACAAGAGGTAGCAACAACCCTAACGATGCACAATTTAATGTCATGTAGGACATATGAAGGGACTGTGAAATTTAATGTCATACAGTGAGGACAAAAGAGTACACCATTTAATGTCATGTTGTACGTATTAGGGACTTTTTCAAAAAGGGATGATACAGTTTAGCATCATGTTGGATGAAAGTACGGTCATAGGTATGGACCGTGGATGGTGCAGTTTAACGTCTTGCTGGACGTAAGGGACTTGCAAATAGTTTAGGGTCATATGTTGTACTGTTGATGATGCAGTTTAATGTCTTGTTGGACAGTGGTGTAGTTTAAGTTCATACCAGACCATGGTGCAGTTTAAGGTCATACTGGACCATGGTGATGCATTTTGTGTTTAGACAAAATAATTATTCAAAAATATGGCATTGGTTTGAGTAGTGATGAGTTCTCCATCCATCGAGATTAATGAATAAGCTCCACTAGAGTAGACCCTATGTATTGAGTAAGGTCCTTCCCATTTTGTCTCAATCTTGGGAGGTTTCTTTCCTGGTATCATTGGAGTTCTGATAACTAATACCAATTCTCCCTGAGTGAATGAACAAAGACGATCTTTTTTGTTGAAAGCGCATGTTATTCGATTCTAATAGACTTCCAAGTGGTGAAAAGTGCACAATTTTTTCTTATCTAACCGTTCCAATTCATTCAATCACTTTTGATATTGTTCATCTGTAGATGATTGATCACAAATGGCTACTTTGAGCGAGGGTAGTTGAACTTCAATGAGCAAGACTGATTCTGTTCCATATACCAATGAATATGGAGTTGACCGCATTGTAGTGCGGGTGGTAGTCTGATAAGCCCATAAAGCATGAAAGAGTTTATCAGGCCATGACTTCTTATCTTTATACACCATCTTTTGCAGTATACTGGAAAGAGTCTTGTTGAAGGATTCAATCTGGCCATTGGCCGCTGCATGATACCGAGTTGAATGATTGGATTTGTTTTTCTATTCTTGATACAACTTCTTCGCCTCGGATGAACAGAAGTTGGTGCTATTGTCCATCAATATGGTATGAGTGACACCAAATCTGGTAATGATGTTAGACTTGATAAAGCTAACAATGAATTTAGAACTGACTTCTTTGAGAGTTATTGACTCTGCCCATTTGGAAAAGAAATCAGTAGCAGTAAGAATATACTTAAACTGTTTGGTCGTAGCTGTAGGGTAAGGTCCCACCACATTCATTCCCCATGTGGAAAATGGCCATGAGTATTTAGCTGTATGAAGAAACTCTAGAGGTTGATGAATGAAGTTGGCATGTACTTGGCATGAATGAAACTTCTTTGTGAAATCAACACAATCTAGTATCATTGAAGGACAAAATTATCCAAGCCTTCGAATCTGATCAGACAGACTATGTCCAGACTGGTGGGCACCACAGATTCCAGCATGCACTTATTTCATGACATACATTGTCTCTTCCCCATCAATGCATCTGAAGAGAACTCCATCAAAACCAAGTTTATAGAGAATTTTCTCTAAGTGATCTGGGATATCATAAATAGTAAAATTGACCACACGTCGTCGGATTTGTTCTTTCTTGGCTCTATCAGGTGGAAGTGTTCCATTTTGAAGGTATTCCCTGATAGGTGTCATCCATCCTATAGTATGACCATACAGTTCAGGAATGGGACTAATTCCATTAATTTCCTCTATTCTGATTCGAACATAAAGTGAAATTGCATGACGGTGGGTAATACTGATGGTTGTCTCGTCCCGATTTGGATCTACCAGAGCTGTGGCTATATTATCCAGTGCATCAACTTGAGCATTTTGTGATCGCGGGACATAAGAAAATGTCGGTTCCGAAGGGAATTCCACCATTAACTCTCTGACGTAATCATACAAAGGGATTAGTTCTTCTTTTCTAATGGCATAATCCCCATTGACTTGTTTGATTTCCAGGTCTGAATCACCTTTCACCTTTAAATGATTCACTTGTGCTTGAAGCGCCAATTCCAAACTTGCTATGAGAGCTTGGTATTCTGCTTCATTATTGGTACCACCTTCCCATAATTATAAGGAATAAGGTAACACTGCCTTTTCTAGAGAAATGAGCACAATTCCTAAGCCAACTTTGTTGAATTCGGGATTTTCCATTTTCCTCCCTGTTGGACTTCTGGAAGCACCATCAAAGTACATTTCCCATGTCTGAGGAATATCCTAAATAGAGAATACTTCCTCATCAGAGAGTTCAATATTTGAAGATGTGCCTTCCACTGAAGGGTGTTCAGCCAGGAAATCAACCAGATCTTGGCCCTTTATTGCCTTTTGAGACACATATTGAATGTTGAATTGCTACAAAATAACTACGCACCTTTCCAGACGTCCTGTAAGAATTGGACGACTAAGGATGAATTTGAGCGGGTTATTGTGAGATACCAATTGGACCTTGTGATGTTGTAGGTAGTGTATAAACTTCTGAACTACAAAGATTAATTCCAGGTAACACTACTCAATACTTGAATACCGGGTTTCTACTTCAAGCATAGTCTGATTGAGGTAGTAGAGGCTTTTTTCATTCCCAGCATCATTCTTATGAGCAAGAAAGGCACCTAATGATTGCTCTAAGGCTGTCACGTAAAGGATAAGTGTCCTTCCTTCAACAGGTGGCATAAGTACTGGTGGAATCAAGAGATACTTCTTGAGAATATTGAATTCTTCTTGACATTCTTCAGTCCACTGGTAAGTGACTCCCTACTTCATCAATTTGGTGAAGGGTAAACTTTTGCCTGCTAAATTGGAGATGAAACGCCGAATATAGGCTAAGTGTCCTTGAAGTCCTCTTAATTATTTCAAATTTCGAGGAGGTGACATACCAAGGATTGACTTTGTATTCCCAGGATCGACTTCAATACCATGATTTCATACAACAAATCTGATAAATTTTCCCGAGGTTACCCCAAAAGCACATTTTAAGGGGTTCATCTTCAAATTATGTTGTCGAAGTTTGCGGAATATGACTTCCAAATCAGCCAAGTGATTAGAACGTTTTTTGGATTTGACCACCAAATTGTCCACATAGAATTCAACAAACTTCCCTAAAAAGGGTTTGAAGATACAATGCATGGCATGCTGATATGTTGCACCTACATTCTTTAAGCCAAAGGGCATTACTCGGTAGCAAAACACACCTTGAGGGGCTCTGAAGGCTGTGGATTCCTCATCTTCTGAGGCCATTTGGATTTGATTATATCTGTAATATCCATCCATGAAGGAAATTGCTTTATATCCAGCTGTTGTATTAATTAAAAGTTCTGTAATCGGAACTGGGAAATCATCCTTAGGATAATACCGATTAAGATCTCTGAAATCAATGGAAACTCTAATTTGTCTGTTCTTCTTCTTCATAGGGAAAATATTATCCAACCACTTGGGATATTGAACTTCTCTGATGAAGTTAGCTTTGATAAGAATATCCACTTCAGCTTCAATTTTGGAAGCATAAATTGGGTTGTTTCTTCTCGCGGCTTGCTTAAATCCTCGATGTTCTTTTGATAAACCCAAATGATGAGTAGACACATCAGGATCAAGCCCGGGAATTTCTGTATAGTTCCAAGCAAATATATATCTATTTTTCTTTAAAAACGAAATATACATCTCTTGTTCTTCAATATTCATGGCCGTACTGATTAAAGTTGGGCGTGGATCTTCTTTTGTACCCAGACTTATTTCTCTGAGTTCATCCACGGTGGTAGAGATACCATCTTCAAATGTTGGAGGAGCGTCTCTGAGATCTTCCTCTTCTTCTTCATCATGTTTTATTTGTTCAATTTCTACTTGTATAGAAGATGATGAATCAAAATTTCCATGATCAGAAGAGATGTCAAAATTTGAACATCATGAAGAAGAGGCTTCCATTTCTGACCCAATTGATGTTGAAGGGTCTTCCTTGGGAAATAAAGAGAAGATGATGGATTGAGAATCTACATCATTGTTCACCTCTGATGTTTCTATAACTTCTTCTGGCCTGTTTGGAGAAGTATAGACTTGCTGTATTTCAGCAGATGAAATGAATACATCTCCATTTGAGCTTTCATCATTGCCTGGTGGGTTACCATTTTCTCCCATTTTGTCTGGCTCGATTGCCGTAATTGACATTATGGATCTTTCCATAAGAGTATTTTGATTTGGGTTTACTCTATCAATTTGACTGATAGGAAACACATAATTTGTACTCACATGCGCAAATGGATTTAATGGAATATTTTCCAAACCATATGGAGCATTAACTTTAGTAATCTCCCTGGTTGTGGATTTATCCTTTCCCTTCATGTGATAGAATTCCACCTCAATTTATTGAGACTCACATGTCTTGAATGGGGCCTTCTCACCATACAATGTCCCAACTTGACCATCGAAACAATATTTGAGGCATTGATGGTATGATGAAGGGATAGCCGCATGTTGATGTTACCAAGGTCTTCCAAGAAAGATGTTGAAATTTGAGTCTTGATCAACAACCAAGAAATATGAATTGGATACAAGATCTCTAAACTAAGTTCTGAGTGTAACTTTGCCCAGTGGTTCTTGTTCATTTTTATCATATCCTTGTAACATCATGGTAGAAGGAGATAAATCAGATTCCGTAAGGCCCAATAGACGAAGTATACGAATGGGCATGAGGTTGACTCCTGAACCATTGTCAATGAAAGTTCTTTGGATGTCTATGCCATTGACCTTGCTAGATAAGTACAAAGGTCTAATATGTCCATGCACGACATCATCTTCATCTTCATAAGTGAAAGATATCACTACATGGAATTCTGAAAGATTATTCTCTACGTGATAGACTTCAGCTGCATCAATTTTAGTTTCAAACACCTGAGGACTTGACAAAGCCTCGATGAGTACCTCCCAAAGATCCTTTGACAGATTCAAAGCATCCAGAATTGATAACTTGTCCGGTACATGGGCCAGGTGTTTCAATACATCATACTTTTGATCCAGAGGTCTGTGTTTCCCAATAGGAACATGTGGTTTAGTGGGTGCCTTGGAAGCAGATGATTTAGAAGTTGATGCATCTTGTATTGGGATAGGAGTTGGCAATATTCTTGGTTTTGGAAGATTAGACCAATTAGATCCATTTACTTGCTGAGAGGAAGAAGATGGAACCTTCAACCGGTCTTCCAGAATAACTATGTCAGGACTGAATTTGCTATTGGTGGAAGAAATTGCTTGTTCTTGTTGAGCTCGTTAAAGGGCTCTGCCACGAGTTTCTGCTATGCACACAGTTCTAGCAGGGGTTGAATTGGAATAGTGGCTTCTGAAAGATCAATGTCTTCCCCTGTATACTGAGCCTCTGTAACTACCTCTGATTCCTCTATTTGATATAGGTAATTTGGGCTCATTATAATCGAAACTGCAACTGGAATACAGATCTGTTAATTGAATCATATTAACAGAACCAAAAATCTATTCTTCATCTAATGAAGACTTTTCCTGACTAGCTAATTTAGGATGTGTCGTTTGATGGGGTGGTTCCCGTTGCTTCAAACTAGATGGAATGAAATCTGCTAGGGTCAAAGACAACTTAGGCTTTGACATGTACTCATCTTCTTCTGATTCTTTGTTTTTCTTTGAATTATACCGTTTCTTCGAGGATTTTCCCTACGAAATTCATGGTAGAAGGCACAATTGGTTTCTTCAATTACGTTCGCAAAATAGCATGAGTTTGGTTGATCATATTTCTGGCCATCCACTCATCATATTTTTGAGAAATTTTTTTCTTAATGTCTTTCCATTAGCCTTCCTCATCTGGAACTATAGCAGTTACACATGCTACCTGAGCTGAAGAACCTTTCAGTTTGACTTGTCCCGAGTCGACCATCTTTTGCAGGAGGTCTTTGAAGACAAAACACTCATAGATGGGATGTCCCAGCATCTGATGAAATGGTCAATAATTGGGAAGGAATTCATCTCCTTCCTTGTTTGGCCTTTTGGGCCTTGGAAACTGAACCAAATTATTTTCCAGAGCCGAAATGAAGTAACCATGAACTTGTTCATTTCAGAAAGAGTATGTTTTGCTTTTCATATCCTCAAATTGTTTTCGTCTTTGATCTCTTTGATCGTCTTGACGAAACTTCCTTTGTTGTTGGCACTCAAGAGGTGGAGCCCTTCGAGAAGATGAAGGTTTTGAAGTAAAAGAAGGTATAGGTTCTTGTTTAAGCATAATTGTAGCAGTCTCTGCTTTACCCATTATCCTTCCTGGAGCTGATGGAATTACATGAGATTTAGCCTTAGTCTGTATAAGAAAATATTCAATTTGTTGAGAGATTGAAGTAAGTTCTCGACACCCACTTTTGTATTTCACAGGGATCAACGACGTGCGTAATTCGTCAAACAGATTTGCCACAAAGATTGGAAATAGTTCCTCTTGAGGGAGTGCTAAGCTCAGGGAATATGTTAACCCCTTCAAGTGAGAAATGAAATCAGTGACTCTTTCAATCACCCTTTGCTTAAATTTTGTAAGATAGAAAATTATTGTCCTTGGCAAAGTTGAGCTGAATTGAAGAATAAATCGTTGACGGAGATCTTCCCATACGGTAATTGACCAGGATTCCAAGCTTGTATACCAGACAAAAGCTAGTCCTTGCAAGGTTCGCACGAAGAATCTGAGTTTCACTGCTTCTTACTGCTCCGGAGTCCTCATCATAGGATCGAAACAAGACACGTAATGCATCAAATGTTTTTTAGGATCGCCTGATCCATTGAAAATAGGGAATACAGGGTTCCCAAAATTTGATGGAGGATAGATTGAATCTACCCATTCAGGGTAAGCTTTCTTTTCCAGTTGAACCTGTGCATGATTTCCTTCCATATCTTCCAACCGAGATGTTAATGACTCAATAGTAGTTATCAACTTTTGAGAAACATCCGGTTGATCTTGAATCTGAACAGGTGCACTGACTGGATCTTGGAAAGGTATGGAAGCTGGTACGGCAACTGATGGCAGCACTGCCAATTGTTTTTGCACTTGAACCATAGTATTAGACCTGTGAGGGTGTACTGATAAAGGATGATATTCTTGATCAATCTCAATAGCTACAAAAAAATACCTTGGCTGACTGACTGCAGCACGCTTAGGAGGAAGACTACCCTGATGTAGTTCTGTGTTCATCCTCCTCAATTCCTTCATTTCTTCCTCCTGTTGCGCAAATATTTTCTCTAGTGAGAGCGATTGGCCCTCTCCAGAGGGAGGATATGTAACCTGATTCTTCCCCTTTCACTTGTTTGATCCCTTTTGGAGAGGGGGAAGTGGATTATTTGAAGGAACACCCATATTTTGGGTAAACCTTTGATTTCATGTACGCACACCTTCTTCATTTGTGTCTGTGCGTACAACTTCATAAACAGGAACCTCTTCATCTGATCCCTCTGAGTGAGCCTCATCTGGTGGATCAGAAACAACGACATTGATGACATTGATTGATGCATAATGCATCACATCTATTCTATCATCATTTCTGTGATATTTTCTCCTTCCATTTCTTTGATGATACATTGCCTTTTGTTGATTCAATCCCTCAGGAACTTCTTGACGAACCATAATTTGGAGAGAATATCCTGATAATTTGGCTCTTCGTTCCTCTTGTGTCTTATTCCCCAATCGTGAAAAGACCGACTTTCTCTGAGGAGGGGGTTGATGATTTGAAAAAGTCCCCAGTCCGGTGGACTGGGGATGTTCCTGCTGTCTTTTCTCAACTCCTTGAATCCTATTTGTTGATTCCAAGGGTTGGTTTAAAAGAGTCCCCAGTCTGGCGAGCCGGGGTGGCTCTTGACATGCTATGTCTGAGACTTTCTTAAAAGATCTCCTGATCTTGCAGACCATGGTCCAGAAATTAGCTGGATTCATCAATCGACATCCACTTTTATCACCCCGTTCAAAAGACCGTTGGATGATTTCTGACACTTCTGTCACTTGGTGATGTTCTTGCTCCAAACGAGAGGCATGTTCAATATTCTTGTTTTTTTGATGTATGAGTAATTCATAAATGTGTTCTCGGTATTCTTGATTTTGAGAGGAACTAGTTGAAGCCTGTTCTTGGGCAAGATTTTAATTACAAACAAAGCCAGGCATCTGAGGTCGTCCATGGGCAATAACATTGCATGAGACCATTTTCTGCGGGCTTTGCTGACTAGAGAGCACCGTGAACTGTAGGGATCCATGAACACCCCATCCTATGACATGAATACCAGATGGGGAATTGGAAATTAATTGGATCAACTTTCTTAGTGCGCCAAGTCATGAACACTGAAGGGATCTCTTCTTCTTTTCATCCTTTAGATATCGAGAGACTGATAGAGATGCCAAGTCAATTTGGCATTGTAACCATTCTATTATCTTAACATGATATTCATATTTATCATAAGATAATACTTTCTTTTTCAACTGACAAAGATTTTTCCATATGTTGAGACGAATATCATTAATTCCATCTTCTATCAACATTTTTGGAATTTCATACTGAGAGTCAGCTAGAGGCCAAAACATGACTAGCACTTCACCTTTCGCCAGTTGTTTTCTCTTGTTCATCATTTCCTCTTTATCATTTGATGAAGATTATTCTACCTGTTTTGACCAGAGGTGGTGCTTACTTGTTTCTTTATTGGATTCAACAAGATTGGTAGAGAAATCACTGATTAAACTAGAAGAAGCATGCCTTAGGGGTGGTTTGGAGAATGACCTACACCCTGGGCTATCTTTAGATTAAGAAAGTATTTCACCTTCCAGTGATGAAACATCAGACTTGACTGGTTTTGCATTTGCAAGTGCCTCAAGATAAGGGGCCTTTCTCGGCACTACATTGTCCACTGGAGCATTTTCTGGGAAATGTGCATCACTACTGCAAAGTAGACTTTCGCAGAGAAATTCATCACCATGGTGAGGACCACCATGGTGGGTTACAGAAAAAGATGAGATCTCTTACTCCTTGGTCTTTTGGTCACACCGAGGGTTCCTGTGGCTCGCATCTAAAGATGAAACTTCGAGATCGACCAAATTTTCATGAAGCAAGCCTTCATGAAGAAGTGTCTGATGAAGACCTTTGGAATTAATGTTCCCACTATTGGGAAATGAGGGAGTAGAATCTTGAATTCCAATAGATAACTATCTGAGGGCTTCAAGAACTCCAGCATGGAGCAAGGCCTTGTTACAGATTGGCTCTTGATCTCTTGTCGGTGCTAGGTGGGTTTTTTTCTTAGATGCCTTCTTACTCGCCTTGGAAACCACTTGTTGACGAAAGTGGCTTCTCTGAGCAGGTGTATGTGCATGATCAGGAGAGATTTTCAGGTTAGGCTGATGATCTACAATCAAATCAGGTGTATGTTCCTGACTTGTTTGTCTATATGATATGGGGGAGTATGCCCCACAACCCTCTTGGACTGGAGCATATGTGTGTGTCTGTTCTGGAGTGAACTGTTGATGTTTCACTCTAATGGTAGGGATAGATTTATGTGTCTTTCTCTGAGATTCCACTGAAGCTGTTATAATATCCGGACAGGCATCTAGGATATGAGTAGGAATTAGCTTTTTCTCTTTCACCATTGATAGAATATGATTGCTGACTTCAGCTGCCGGAATGGGGATATACATCCATTTTGGGATTGGAGTAGGTGTATGTGCCTGCTTTTTTCCTTCTTTTCCTATCAGTGAATCCGGACAGTACTCAAGTGTAGGGGAAGAGAGTTGAGTATGCCTCCTGTTTGTCGCCAGAGCTTTCTGACTGACTTCTCTGAATGCTACCAAGAGAGACTGTTGGTAGGCTTGATCAATACTAGCAGGTGTATGTGCCTGCTGATTGCACTTCGACGAACGTGGTTGAAGAGATCCATCATATGTAGTTAAACGAGCCTGCAGACTAGATGGTGATGTATAAACAGGTGTATGTTCCTGCCTATATTACTCCACCGGAATTGCCTGGCGGGATTGGCGTGATGCTGCCAGACGAGTCTACTGGACAGCAGAATTAAAACGGGTAGGTGTGTGTGCCTGCTCATTGCTTGCCACCAAGTTAGGTTAGGGGACTTCTCCAGAGATGTCAGAGATGAGAACCTACTCACTGTTAACCAGATTTCACCTCTGGAGATTCATTTTTCCTACTCGGGATTGTGGAACTTGAGCCGAATGCCTGGAGTCGGTACCCTCATCATGTTGAGGGCGCACTGCCACACGAGTCTGGCGGCGATTGTTCGTGGGATCCCTTGGGAAGGACGCCTGTCTACTTGAATTAAGTCCCTAAGGGACCTGCTCATTCACCTCCCCAGAATAAGGGAGTGAATGGTGATTGCGTTCTGGGGATAACGGTCTGAAATGGTTGGAGACAGTGGTTAGCACCGCCTGCTTCTTGATCACTAGTTGTCGCTGTCCGGATGACCAGGGTGAGTTATTCACTTGGAGGCTTTGTCAGGTAGCCTCTAGAGTTGGAATGGTACCGTGTTGACGTTACTCCTAAACCAGTGCGTTTGATACCCTGCATTGAAGACGCTGAGTAGGTGACACCATCCTCAGAGCGGATGATGATCCAGCAAGAGTAGCAGTAGTGGCATTCGCAGCAACGGTATTCACAGGTGTGAACTTGAGAGAAGCCATTTCTTAGAACACAAAAAATCTTGGAAAAAAGTGCCTATTTGATATAACAGATGTAATCAAGATAAATTCAGCCACTACATATTTTGGATGAGCACATATATCAATGATTGTTTTTGTTGGCCCTCTCATTGAGTTTTAAATAGGGGCCAAACAAATAAGCAAAAAATCATTTTAACTTGGTTAAGGATTCACGTTGGGTTCACCATTTTTTGTTTCCCTCTGGAATTGGGGATGACCTCATCAATTTAAGTTTCAAACATTACAAGCAGTTTCTAATGGGTTTGTTCGTAGAACTAGAAACATCCAATGATTCCAGATCCATTTGAACCTACTTTCCAAAGGTAGGTGCTCATTAGTTGTAGACTGATGAGGCTTAGTAATTTGCATTGGTCGACAGGATGGGAGGTCAGACTCATCACACCTTTTTGAGGGGAATTATTGTCTACTCCGGGACTCTATTTATAGATTTAAGTTATGTTTGTGAATCCTTATTACATTACCAAGTATAAAATGGGTTTTCTCTTAGATCTGACAATCAATTATTGATACGTAGGAAATTTTGAGAATATTTAATATGTATTTGAGGTTCTTCATTGATAGAGAATCATCTGTATTTGTTAGAGATTCTTAGTCAATGGTATCCTTTGATACATAAAAGTCTCTTGGTCATTATGATGACCATACTGGTTTTAAAGCCACTCAGTGGGGCACTTGAAGTCTATTGTCATTCATAAGGAAATGAATTATTTTAAAGTTGGGATCGTACCCCCAGATGGGTTGCCTACGTATCCTTTATTTTGGAAAAGGAATCATAACCCATGTAGTTCAAGTAAGGGAGTATGATGTTTATGATTGATGGATAAAAGAAAGATTTCATAATTACTTTTACACTCTAAGATCACGTGAGTCATGTTCGGTGTGTGAAACAAAACGTATTGGTAAATCCAGACAATTGTGCCATGAAATATTCAATCATAAGAAAGAAGGATTAAGATTTACTTCAGGAAAGAAATCCAGGAACAGGGTCCATAAAGGTATATGTGCTTCATGGAGATTTAGATACTCTAATCTTGGTTCTTACTCCTAATGAAGATTCCCAAGTTAGGAGGGGACTTATGAATGGGTTTTATTCCTGGGAAGGAAGTCCAAATCAAAAGTAAATTTGTACTAGTTAAAGGACTTGGGACTTATTCGTAAGGAGGATGCCCAAAATTAATGGGAATTATGACTGGGACTTACTCCTAAAAATGAATCCCAGGTTAAGGGGTTCTCTCATCTTAAAGGATGAGGTTGAATGAATGAAATCTCAATCTTTAGCGACATAGAGATGTGTAAATCACTATGTTTTGAGAGATATTCCACATAATTCCTTTAAGATAAGGAATTTAATCAAGAAAACATGACATAAATGGATTTGAAGAATGTCTTGAAGACTGAATCTTGAATAGGAGAGGTGGAATGGTGTAAGAGGGGTTAAATGGGCAAGAAGGGCACCCAAAAAGGCAGGGGCACGCAAGTCCTGACATGCGCGCAGGTACTGCATGGGCGCATAAGTCCTGGTCATGCATGTATACCTGCGCGACACATGGGTACTTGCGCGTTTGTAAACCATCATGGTAATACTTGGGTGATCCTTGACCAATGGCTTTAGAATTATCCTGAGGTACTTACAAAAGAGAGGAATGCATGTTTTGGTGAGGAAGTAGGGCGGCGCGCAAGTATGTTTATTTCCCTTAAGGGTAAAACACCTTAGGCGTGCAAGTGTTTGTGAATTATAACACTTAGACCTTACTCCTCTTGTTTAGACCTTCCATTCTAGGTAAAGAATTACCTTAGAAGTGTTTCGAAGGCCTAAAGAAGAGACTTGGGCGTTCAGAGCTCTAAATCTGATTTCTGAAAAGAATCTCCCTTCGAAATGGGGGGCCCATAGGGTCTATTTATAGGCTGGAGAAGACCCGAGGCGGTTATCTTTTAGGGTGCACAAGTCACTTGCACGACCATTAGGTGGCGTGCAAGTATACTTGCGCGACAATGATGGAACTTGCGTGGCCTATGGGAAATGTTCTCCTTGTTCATCCCTTTGTCGATTTTTGATGTTTCTTCAAAGGATGGATCACTTTGGACTTAAGGTATTTCCCTTTCCATTCTTTTAGACAATGTGACGAAAAGGAGCGTCAACAAATAGATATTTGTCCACCATTTTCATGAAACGGTTCAAAGAATTGTATGGAATACCATGTCATTCACCTATGTGCTGGATAGAGATTGGGGAGGAAGGTGTTTTTGCCTCGGAGGTGGTGCAGATCATGACGGAGAAGGTTCAACTTGTGCGGTAGAGGATGAAGGCAGATAAGGACCAGCAGAAGTCATATGTTGATCATAGTGGAGACCCTTGGAGTTCAAGGTTGGGGACCACGTGTTCTTAAAGGTCTACCGTTGACATGGTCAAAAGAGGATTGGCATGGGGAGTAAGCTTTCTCCTAGGTCCATTGGACCCTTTGAGGTGTTGGGAAGAGTTTGAGAGGTGGTGTCTCAGCTGGCGTTACCACCACAGCTGGAAAGGATCCACACTGTCTTTCTTGTATCTCAACTTTGTTTCTATCTACACGATTACTCCCATTTCCTTGACTGGGGATAGTTTGATATCAACGATGACATGATGTTTGTGGAGCGACTAGTGAGAATCAATGATTGTAAATAGAAGGTGCTTTGTGGATGGACCATTCCCATGGTTCATGTGTTATGGAATCATAGTGGCCTCGAGGAGAGTACTTGGGAACAAGAGGCATAGATGTGTGCCTAGTACCTAGAGATGTTTTTATCATTGCTATTATGTTTTTCTTTGTACTTTGATTGTAGTGGATTCTTGATGTAGTTTTCTATGAGATGCGATGTTTTCCTTGTTCTCTGAATGTGTGTGAAAATTCTTCACTGTGGGGAGGGGAGAACCTGATCCCTAATCAAGATGCATTAATGAGGATGTGAATAAACCTATGCGAGTGAGTCAGTGCCACCCAAAGGGGATACTATCTTGACATAGAGGGAGGAACTCCATAATCAATATTTTTGGGTGGTGTGGTTTTTGGTGTTTGTGTAGTTACTGAGTGTTTCTATAGTTTTTGAGGAGATAGATAAGGGATGTGTTCCCAGATTTCGAGATTTGTTCCTAGTTTCATACAACTCTACAGTGGCTTGTCCCTGAGAGCTATCTTATAATGTGGTTCTTCAGACCCCTCTATTTTCATCATTCTTAGTCTTGATTCATGAGGATGAGAATATTTTGAGAGGTATTCGATGTAATGTCCCGAACATTCCAGGTCCATTACTTCTCAAAATTCAAGTGTTTGGGGTGTCCTTGAAACCATCGGTGGGTCAGGAGGGCATCGGTGTCAGTGGAAGGGTGTCATCGTGGTGCCACTGATCAACCCCGATCGGTGTCTCACCGATCAACCCCGATCAGTGTCTCACTGATCGGTGCTACACCCGAATGGTTCCACAGAGGGGGTGGCAGGGATTCTTTCCCCTATTTTTCCTGTAATTCCTATTTTAAGTTTTAATATATCTTAAGACCATAAATATTATCTTAAGTCCCCTAAGAGTGGGCCGACCCTTGACTTACCAAAAAGTGTGGATTTTTTTCAGTGTCTCACATTTTCCGTGTTTTCCAAATATCATGTGTTCTCCTAGTTTTTCCCATGTTACATGTTTTCTCTATTTAAATGAAATCTATCAAATAACAGATATCCGCTGGTCTATCTCCACCTTCTTCGAGGAGAATTATTAAATCATAAATAATTCCAATATGTGAAACTTCACAACCATGTGGCTGAACCACGATCCATTTTTTAAGAACATCGAGATGGCATATCCCATAACTCAAAGATCGGAAATTTTATCACACAGAGCTCTTTTTTTTCCTTGGTATCTATTCTTTTCCCTGGGTGTGGTTGGATTCTCTCTTTTGGAGACTAGTCGTGCCTTCATGAGAGCCCTCCTATCCAGTTATTCTTAGCATTTCCTGACACGCGACCACATTTCTTGGCACAGGGAGGAAACATCAATCCTTGATCATCCATGAAGTGGTTCTTCCTTCATCTCTCTTTCATGTTCATCATGTGTGGTGGGTATGATGATGTTCTCTCAGGACGTAGATGGAACCAAATTTAACGAAGTTAATAAACAGAATTTTAATAATGAATTGGTGGGAAATATGATGGTGTTTTTGTTTCTACCTATGTTTTTATGCTGTGAATTGTATGGGATTATGTCCACTGAAATTGATGGCCATTGGAGGTAATTTCTTACGCACTAATGAAGATCTATTTTTCTATATAATCTGGTGATTAAATGACTATAACATGGGAACTGAATAATCATGTAAACATGGTTGATTAAATGGATGCCTGAATAATAAAGAACCCTGGTGTGATTACCCCAGTTAACCAAATGGAAATAACGAACTCGGTGAATGGTGTTGTATAAGTCTGAAAACATCCTTTATTTGTTCGGGTGATATACATGGTTGTTCTTTTTGATGCATTGTCGGGTGATGTTGATGGGAATGGAAATATCTAGTTGAGAGTTTTTTGGTTTGTGAACTTGGGGTTTCTTGGAGCAGGTGGTAAATGTTCTGGACCTAGTGTGTTAGGGCTTGGTTTGGTTCCATTACTTTGAGGGATCTCCCAGATCCATTTTGATGTTGTTACTTATAGTATAACCAGGAGTGAATGCTAAAATTCCTACTTCTCTGTTTGTTTCAGTTGTTGTTTTGGCTTGTGGTTAACCCTATTAGCTTCCCATTAGTGAAGGAATATATTTAAATGGAATACCTTGACAATGATAATGAGAATGGTTATAATAGTATATTGTTTTCCATAGATGGGTTGTACTCTGGTTGTGGGTTTTGTATAATTGTGCATCTAGGAGTAGCAGTAAGAGTGGTTGTGTGTGGAATAGTTGTTGGTTTTGGTACCCTTAGGTTGGGATGAGTTCTTGTATACCTATATGTTTAAAATTTAGTTCTTTTGTTTCTTATACACACCACACCCATGTTGAGAACTTCGTGTTGAACTACACCATTTCATGGGTAAGGGTGTTTTCCCCATCATTCCTTTGAGTGGCTGGTTATTAGATCCTCTCTGCTCCCTCTCCTAGGTAGCCCAAGATTATTCGGGAAGGTTGTGATGACTTAAGGTTCATTATGGCACAAGAATATTTGTGTAGGGTGTGTTGTGGTGTGTTGGACTAGGTGTGAGCAGGCGGGTTTTTTTCTAAGGGTCTTCGAGATGAGGCACATGGGTCTTCGGCTGTGGTATTGGTTATTCTAGACAAGGTGTCTTCAGGGGTGGTAGTGATTATTCTGGACCATGTGACTTTGGGCATGGAAGTGGTTTTTCTGACCCAGGTGTATTTGGGAGTGGTAGTGGTTGTTATGGCCCAGGTGTATGTGGACAGGATGTGTGGTTCTTGTGGCCCAGGTGTTTGGAGGTGGGATGAGTGTGCGGTTTTGAGGGCCCAATAGTTATTTTTGGGGCGGTAGTGAGACTGTAATGGATCTTATGGGGAGGTCTGATGTGTTGGATGTTCTATATAACCAGTGAAAAATTGTTTTGGGGTACCCAAATACTGATGTGCTATTACTATTATCTTGTCTAACTTGCGTTATTTGGGGGGTGTGCCTTGGTGAGGCTAGGTGGACAGTTTTCCTTGTTGGGTGTTTTCGTTACCTCTTTTTTAACGAGGAATTATAATGTCTCCCTACTTGTGCACGAGATATTTTTGTTTCCCCGACTGAGTATACCTATATACTCACCCTACTTATATACAACTTCTTTCAGGTTTCCAGGAGGACTTTGAGGAATGTGTTGGACCTTACTATCTTGGGCGTCAGGATAGTTGTCGTTGTTTCAATTCTTTTATTTTCTTTTGGTACTTTCCTTCATAGTTTTCTTGTAAATTGTATCACTTTATTTTGAACATTAATGTAGGAAAAAGGGTTTTGGATTTACTTTTACTTTCAGTATTTGGAGTAGTTTAGGATTTACCGTCTTATCTTCTGATCTTGTTTGATAAAAAGGGTAATGCCTTCCATATTATGTGAGATTTTTAACCCTTGGTACTAGTCATCACTCCGGGGCCTATTGAAGGTGGGACTCGTGGGCTCATTATCTCTGCTTAAACATGAATAATGAAGGGTCTGGTATATTTCTCATTTCCTCGTCTAGATGAAGCCGGGTCATGACACGTGAAGAGGGGAGGACCTAATTCATAAATGAGATGCATGAATTGTGATGTGATTAAACCCATGTAGGTGAGTTACTGTCACCCATGGAAGATAGTATCTTGACATGGAGGACCGAATTCCCCAGTTTTCATGTTCGGATAGTGTGGTTGTTGTACTTCTGTGGTGTGTCTTCTGGTTGGTTGGGTTATCAGATGTCAGAGGATTTTTTCTTGTATGATGAGTTTTTCCACTACAGCTTTCGAGCAACGCAGGGTGGTTATCATTGAACATTGATTTTTTTTTGTAGTAGTATTTCATGTGTCGAGGTTGAGTGGTATCTCACAAGGTTGTTGTTTCTACCCCTCATTCTTATGGTCTTGGTTTTTGATTCTCAGGGAAGGGAATCATTTGAGAGGTATCAGATGAAACAATTCATGTTTTCACAGTCTGTTACTTTGAGTGTTTTGGGGGATAGAAATGTTCGGAGGGAGTTTGGAGAGTTTTGGGTGCTAAAGGATGGAAGTATGAGGATTACATGCCATGTAATTTGGTTAAATGATGTGATTCTTGGGTTCATGACTTTTCTAGAAGGGTTCACAGCATGAGGATATTCTTGGTCTGAAATAGAATTAGGAGGTGATGGTTTTTTAGCCGAAGTGGAACTTGATGGGATTCACAGAGTGAATGGGGATTACATATCATGTAATCCCCTGACCCTGTTTGATTTAATGTTTTAGTTTGGCCAAAACTTATTTCATTCATTTATTCTATCTTTTTACTCTTTTTCCAGACAAACCCTTGGTGCCCTAAGGATACCTTGATGCCCCAATCCTCCCTCCTTAGTCAATTGAATCATGTGGTTGTTCATAGGAAATACTTCACCAACATGTGGTATGTTTTTCCCTCCTTTTATTCCATTTTCTCTTGTTCAATACCCCCCACCCCCCCCCCCCCCCTCACAAGATTTGGCTATTAGAATTTGGTTCAGCTTGGGATGAAATTTTGGGTAGTGTTTTGATGATCCTTTGGTACGGGATAAGTTGGTACGCATTTCTTGGAGAGTTGTTGTCACTTGTAGGATTTATTCTTCACCCTTTAGTGCCCAGATGAATTGAAAAGCTTCTTTGAGTTAGGTTTTCAACTTCATGTCTCATTGATTGTGTATGAAGTGGGAGGGATTTACTTTAGATTCTTATAGAACATAGTTGTTCCACCCAAATCAAAGATAAATAATTGGATGATTAAATTGAAAAGGTGATTGGGGTGTTTTTGCATTATTTTTTATAGCCTTGATCTTATTTTTAATGTTTTAATTATTTGAGAAAAACACCCCTATGAAAATCATAGTCGTTGGTGGTCCTTTCTTGCGCACTAAACAAGTATCATGTAGTTCAGTTCTTCTGAAACACTTGAAAAATGAAATTGGTTCATTATGTACATTTGGATAATGAATGGATGCATCAGGATCATACATTGTTTGTGATAATACCCTGAATTAATCATAGTATTTAATTATGGGATGCTTTGTTTAATTTTTAATAGTGTTATGCTTTGGTATGCGGGGTGATGTGTTGTCTGGGATATTTTTGGTTTTCTATGTGAGATTAATGGGTCATCGAGTGGTTGAATTGTGTCATGTGGGTTGGTTCAGTCGGTGTAATTGTTGAACTTGCAGATGATTCATTAACCTAACCATGTAATGGAATCTCAGGTAAAGAGTCGCATTAATTGTGTAATGGATGGGTAGTGTTGTGAGTGGGACTAAAACCAGTCTGTGTTTAGTTTTTTTTTATCGGTATGGTGTGTTTGTGCAGTGGGGTTTCCAATTGTTATAATAAGGGGACTTTATGGGAGTTTTTGTGGGTTTTTAGTTGTTTTTTATGGTTGATATGGTGGATTTGGTGGAATGAATTTGAATAATGATGATGGAATTGGATGAAATTGTAGTAAAGTGGAAATGAAATGTGGAGTTGGCTGTTTTAACTTTTTTCTTCTTCCCCTATGTTGTTTATGCAGTGTGTCTTGTGATGGGAGGTGTTTTTTAGCTTCCCATGTGGGGATGAAATGAGTAAATGGTATACTTAGTAAAGAATGATATTTGGTTAAATGAGTTAACTGAGGTTAGGAATCGAATTACAGCATGTTTTTTTGTTTTTCATTTAGAGGTAGCATCAAAGGTAGTTTTTTGGGCTAGTTGTTTTTTAGAAAAAAAACCCTCGGGTTGGGTTGTGTGTTCAACACCTATATAAATATAGTTTTACTTACTTGTGATTTCTATATGCATAGCGCCCTAATTAAGAACTATGTTCTGAACACCACCATTTTCATGGGGGAGGGTGTCTTTTCACAACATCCTAGTTGGAGGATGGATGGATGGTTATTGCCTCTTCTCTACTCCCTCTTATAGGCATTGGTAGCCCAAGACTCTTTAGGTAGGTTTTATTGTAGTTGTGAACCCCAACTATATACAGGGGAGGTGGTATTTTTGAGTTGTCTATGGGTATAGAATCAGTGTTCTTTCCCTGATGTCTTCACAATTAGGTATGAATGTTGCACAAGTGTCTGCAGAAAGGATGTGGTATGGTTATGTCCTAGGTGTCTGCCAGTGGGATGTGGTATGGTTGGGGACCAAGTTTCTACTGGTGGGATTTGGTGAGCTTAGTTTTCCCAATTTGTGGGACTATATCTGATGACCAAGTGTGTGTTTCCAGGTAGTGACATGGGGCTTGTGGAAGAGTGTGGAAGTGCCAGAACATTTTTCGTTAGGGTAATAGTAATTAACCAGTGGGAAGTGGTGTGGGGTACCCAAACATTGAAGTGATTTTTATATTACATTACATGAATTGTGTTATTTGGTGAGCATGCCTTGGTGAGGTTGGGATGGCTATTATTACTTTCTAGGTACTATTGGTTTTTATTGTTTTCACACGGTTTTGTTAGTATTATTCTCCCACTTGTGCAGGAGAGACCATTGATTTCTAAATGAGTATACGTGTATGCTCTCTCTATATATATATAAACTATTCTTAGATTTCCAAGATTATTACGTGGACTATTTTGGGCATTACTAGTTCAGTCTTGGGCATAGTTTTTGTGTTACTACTTTTCTTTGTTCTTTGGGTATTAACTTTTGAGTTTTCTTATATTTGCAGTAGTTGTATTTTTTAAACAAGCATGTGGGATGGATTTAGGATTTCTTTTATTTATTCATTTCAGCTGTTTTGTGGTTTATACATATTATCTCCCGATATTTTTTACAATAAAAAAGGGTAATGCCTCCCATTTTTTGAGAGTTGTATATCGTTGGTGTTAGTCTCTACCCTGAGGCCTGCTGAAGGCTGGACTCGTGGATCATTATCTCTCTTTATCCAATACCATCTCAGGAGGGGAATATTTGGAGGGAGTTTCATGATAGAATCCCTCATTTATCATATCATGGAATTTATCTAGAAGTAATTGGAAACACTGATCAAGTTGAGTAAATTATATCATACTTAGAATGATGTGAAGTAAGAAATGTGAAAACAAATCTATATGATATGCTTCATATAAATTTTAGGGATTTCAAGGGATCTTAAGAGAGACACATGGAACATTTTGAGTTTTTATATAATAATTTTTTCCAATAATATAATAATATGGAAATATTAAATTATTTATACATCAAATAATGAAACTCTTTTATCTACTTATCTATGGTTGTGGACAAGTCTCTAATAGAATTGATAAATGTTTAGGAACTAATGGGGGAAGATACAAGTGATTCATTAGAGTTTTGTAAAATTATTATTTTTGTAAAAATATTTTTTGGATAACGTTCATCATAGTTTGTTTTTTATAGATAATAAGTGTTCGTGAAACTATCACTATAGATGGGTCACCAATGGATCAAAAAAAAGTTCTGATAGATCCTACATATGAGCGATTAATTTCAACTACCGAATAGATCAGAAACGAGGTATATCGCTTTGATTTACTTCATTGATTATCATTGATCAACAGTGTCTTATATATTTCCCAACTCAAAATCTATCTACCTATCCCATGAAATGTAAAAAATTGGGAATACATCTGTATAGAAACTAAAATTTCAATAATTGTGCTACTACTCTAAGATGTTGAATCATAATTAATGGAAACACATAGAATTTATATATATCTTTTTTTGAGTCCAATTGATAATTGGGTCAAACTTGAATGGGATTTTAGTGCAGGAGTCTGTGATGTTAGGGTAGTGGCCTTATCATATTATGGATTATCTTTATTTAACATTGATTTACTAGGTATTAAAGTTAAATATAGTGGTATATTTTCACATACCAATGTTATTTTTTGATTATAAATTCACTTTATTATTATAATAATTAATTTGATGATTTTGAAAATTCATTTATAGTTTCCTTTGGGTTTTTAGTTTTTTAATGATATCACATGATTACTATGTGATTTAGGAAAACATTAAAATAATTCTATGGAAACCATTAAACTTATGTTTATGTTCTATATGAGGAAACATTATTAGGTAAAATATATCTAAAAACTATATGGAATTATCCTTAAAACTTACCATCATGGGTCATTTAAATTTATCATTGATGAAACATAGATTTTAAAAAAATTCATCAAAATCATGATGCTTTAACATTTTCCCATAATAGGGAACTTTTATAGAACAATAAATTCTATTACATGTTTTGAAACCTTGTGTTTTGAATTAATTAATCTCAATTTTTTTTCTAGGAAACATAATACCACTTAGTCACCTCATTTTCCACTAGGTTTAATATTCTCTCAAAATAAGAGACAGATTTGGAAGATTATGAAAATTCCTTCTTAGTAGGTGATCGATATTGGTGGATTTTTGGCTATTGGATCTTCAATTACAATAGTATATTCCTATTCATTATCATTATTCATTGATATTATTGATCCTCCATTATATAAATGAATTAATCCATTGATTTAGTTTTTAATGAATGATTAGAGGTCTATGAAATGTAGGTTTCTTCAAAAACATTCATGATATCCAGATTTGTTATCCATATCTATAACAGTCATTATCCATTCTTCTGAAATGTTTTTGTATGTGTTTCCTCTCAAGGTTTTATTATTCTCTATGTTAGAAATTATAGATCAATATTTGATATTTAATTAATTAGAACACTTCCATGTATTTAGTAAAAATAAATTCCTCTCCAATTGTGGTTCTCATGAATGATTTGGAAGTATCATGTTTTGAGATAAGTGGTTTTAAGAATTGGATTAATTATAAAAACCATGCTTTCCCACTCCTAGAACATTATTTCTAAAATAATGGAAAATTTGATCTTTGAATTTATCATGAAATTGTTTTTGAAATGGTATTTAATGAAAACTTTTGGGAAATTTAGTAGTTTTCATAACATTTATGAAAATGTATTCCTCTTATTTTTATTATTAATTGAGACGTTTTTATGAAATATTTATATGGGTCTGGATATAAAATAACCATTGATTTTTCTTGACATAGTAAACCCTGTTATTATCAATGATGAACTATGGATATATAACATGTAACTAAAATATTTTATATATAATTAAACATTAATATTTTCACACTTAGTTTAGGCCATTAATCGGGTTATTTTGGGTGAAATTTTTATTTTTTATGGTTTTTGGGTTTTCGCATGGTTAGCACATAGTTAGGGAAAAAGTGGGTTAGCCTATGAAACTGTGAACTTTTTCAAGAGGGTCTGGATGGGGGATTATTGATAGATAAAATGGTTTTTCATCCCTTAAAATTGTTCAAAATATAATAGTGGTGGATTGAATGGTCAGTTCACAATTTCTATACATTGATCCAAACCAAACACCCTTATTAATTTGACCAGTAGGTTGGATATGTTTGGAACATTTAATGTATAAACATTTTTCTGAACCACGTGGAACTCTCTAAATTACTAATAGTGGACCATGGTTAAGTTAACTATATATATTAGCAATGTTACCTAAACTGAGTAAACCATGATAATGGGTTATTAATTCCCATAGAATATAAATTTTTTACTTGAACCCCAATTTTTATATTCTAATCCCTAGTAAATAAAATAATGTATGATCCTTATATTTTTTAGGCTACATACAGATTATTTTTTATTCTAAATCACCTCTCATATCGGCCAAATGACTAAGTGGTGAACATTGATCTCTCTCCAGAATGTGAAATGTCTTCAATTTTGAATCCCCCAATCTTATTTTATATACTTCTTTAATAGTTATAAATCTAATTTTTTTATTATAAACATAAATTTTATGAATTTTAATTCTAGGGATTCTTAATTGATCTTCATTTCTTGTGAATATTTATTAGTTTTTCATGTTCCAGGTAATCGATTGATCATGGGATTAATGGGGGGTTATTCTATATGGATTTTCATAGATATATAACATTGAATTATTGGATTTTATTAATTGAATTTAAAATGGATTTCAAAAAATTTATTATACCTTATTTCTGATTTCAAAGAGGAATTTATTTGTAAACAAAAATACGTTTTCAAAGTAAATGATTAAATCAATGGATATTCTGAAATGTCTCTATGAAATTAGAAAGTATTTGAATTAGTGGTTTGGTTTTGATTCAAGATAAAAATTGATAAACATTTATGATGGTTTTGAATGTAATTTTTTTGACTAAAACCCATGATTTGGTTTTAAAATTTAAATGAAATAATAAAACCTGATATTCGGAAATTAAATTGTGAATGATGATTTGAAAATAAATTGACTTAATTTTACAATGACTAATTGATTGAAATATTATTGTTTCCTGAGTAGTTAGTGGGTTATTGCGATATGAATCGTCAGAGTCTAACTCCCTATCAATGGATTTGTTATGATAATTAAAACTAAACCAAATTATTAATGATTTCCATTGATGTGGTGTTGATTTATTCTATATCAAGGGGTATGTCCTTAAGGATGATTCATAATAAATATTTTTATTTTTTTAGTTATTTATATATATGGTGGAAAATATGATTCACAATACAAAATTTATTGCATATTTTTTTAATTATAATGATTTTATACTACTCCTTAACCATACACACCCATTCGGATATAATGTAATTATTCTTTATAGGTTTGTTCAATGACATAATAAAAACAATTTATAAAACTCATTCATGGAAGAAAATTAAAATGTACACACTAAAATTATTATTTGTTAATTAAAAAAATAATTTCATATTTATGGTTTCAAATATATTATTTTATGTATTAAATTTATTTTAAAATGATCTACTTTTTTCATGGAAATTTTTGAAATTATCCCAGACTAATTCAATTTTCATAAAACTATATAAAAATTATATAACAAATAAATAACATAATATAATTAATGATAAATATAAAGTTAAATATATTTTAATAAGATAAATATATTGGTATCAAAAATCCAAGTTTTATTATTTTCAATGATAAGAACTTGAATATAATTAATCAGGAACAATGTAAGGGTTTCTTCACTCAAATTTCACCCATTGAGAATATTTTTTATTATAAACCCTATTTTCATAACAATAATGTATATAATAATCATTTAATATTTTTTCAAAAATATATTATATATAATTATACTAAATTTTCAATTACATGGGGTTTTTCCACTATAATATATATAATTGTAAGAATTTGAAAAATTAAATAATTTTAATTTGATGCACTTTTATTTTTTCACACGTTTTTATTTATATAGTGCATATGATTTAGATTTTATTCATGTTTTCCTAAAATATCATTGAATCATGTTCTTTTATGTAAAATTTCAATATATCCCTCATTTAAGGGGTTTTGATTTAATTGTTACTCAAGCCGTAAAATTTTTCTCAACTAAAATTATTTATCCTAATGTAATAAATTATTTATATAGTTATGAAATTCAAAGCCCCATTTAATTCCTGATTATTTTTATTTCTAGTAGTATTTTTTATGTGAAACATTTACTTATTTTCAAGGATATCATCATCTTTAATTATGTGCATTCATAAATAATTTTTTATATTTTTCTTTGAATAACATTCATTCTTTCCAATTGATCTTTCCACTTTATGACTAAATTTTCCCTCCCAACAATGTTTACATATCTTTTTCACAACAAAAATATATAATAAATCAAGTAAACCAATTACTTATAATAACAAATTTTTAAAAGTAAAAATTATTTCACAATCTATAAAATAATTATTCAACTAATGCGCTCTAATAAAATGAGAATAATGTAAATATAATGGAAATATTTCTTATTAAGGAAAACATGATATACATATAAATCCATTATTTAATTTTTAAAATCTATTATTGGTGATAAAATAAAATGAAAATTTTACATATATATCATATTATTTCGTTTCAACCCTCTTGAAAATAAATACTAATTTTTAATTGGATACTTTTTCACTAATAATTTTATAATAATAATAATAATAAATCATTTTAAAATTATTTCCCTATGTATATATTTCCTGCAATTTCAAATATTATTTCCCATGTATCATTTTATTAAAATGTCAATTATTTTTCCATTAATCATGAATTTTATTTAAAATGGTTTTTATGGGAAAGGGGGCCTTTTCATCATGCATTTCAAAGTAAAATTATACAATTCATTAAAATTTATTATTTTTTTATGGATTTATTATTTACTTATGATTTTTTAGATGATATAATCTAAATTTATATTAGGGAAATGATCTATATAGTCCAATTTCTTTACTAGTCAAAGCTGTTTTATAGTCTATATTTTTTATAAAATGATTTTAAAATGTGAGTCACATATTTTTTATTACATTTACTATTGAATGCTCACTTGTAATCAATATTTCTATAAGTTTTGGAAATTATTGACATAAATAGATACCCTTTATCTATATAGTGTATATAAAATATGATTTGTTTTCAGGAATGAGTGGTATATAACTATAATATAACATAATACCATTACACAAAAATTAAATTTACATTATATTACACTAATATGATAATTGAAGGATTTATAAATGGATTAATTATATGAATCAATTTGAAATAGATATGAAACCCATTTTTATTCCATTGGTTCTATTTTTTTGGGATTAATGATAGCAATTTTCATACCATTGTGTCATTATGCTTTTATAGAAATTATTATTTCATGATTTCCTCAAATATATGAATGTGCATCAGTTTGGTAATATATCACCCTCTAATTTTTTGGTTATTTTTATATATCTCATTATGTTTCTTATTCTCATGAACTAATGTGTTGGAATTCATAGATACACTCAAAAGATAATGTGTGAAGATTCTCATATATTATCAAAAATGAAAGCATCATTTATTTTTCATTTTCACTGAATATAATGATATCTAATGAATATATAATTTCAATAGCATTATTATTATTCTCATGACTAATTCATAGTCTCATCGATCATGTTAATTTCCTATTATTTCTGAAATCTAAATATTAGTTTTTATATTCTTACATATCATATAAAAGGAGAAATATTTTATTATCTATATATATTTTTGAATTAATTATATATCATGATTATTCCCATATTATAATCATTTACTCACTTATTATCGTTGATTATTATCACTAATTATTATCCTTTATGATCATCTCTACTCATCATATTCTTATGTTTCTATTTCATTATGGTAAGAATAAAAGTAATATTTTTTATGTTCCCAAAAGTGAATATTTTATATAGACATTGTGGTAAATAATAATGACTTGTTAGTTGATATGGGTTCGAATATGTAGTCGATAAAATTTAAATTAGTTGAAAAAGTCATTTGTTTTATTAGATAATATTTTGATCTCTTTCTCTCAAAACCCTTAGCATAAATGTTCTTTACCCGAATGGCCCGAAGGCCTTCATTTTTATTGATTTTTGATAACCCCACTTTCAAGGGATTAGGGGGAACCCTTACAAAGACCATAGGCTCAGAGATTAAATGTCCTGTAGGATTAAGTGATTACATTATCCAAAGGTCTTAGGGAATTCAACCAGAATATCTACAAGGAACTACCCCTCCCCAGCATCAATATCATGATAGTAACTCTCCACCTTCGCATGGATATCTGGCTAGGCTTCCCATGAAAGAACAGGCTGGTCCCTATGGTATATTCATACCCTTTTATTCTGACAAATTCATTTGGCTCTGTTCTGGTGAGTGCACCTGCTCTAAATCCTCTTCTTGGGCTGCTCCTTTTTTCTAGTGTGTCTAGGGCAATTGCATGTGGCCTGAAGGACTTGAGGTGGCCCGAATGCCTTCAAGGTGGCCCAAAAGCCCTATTGACCTAAAGGCTTGGGTGGCCCAAAAGCCTTAAGGACTCCTAGCCCAACCGATGGCCCAAGGTGAATAGTTCCAGATACTACAGTATAGAATAGTACATGCTACAGTGCTGCTACAGTACCTACCTAGTACCCACATAGTGTACAGTTCTGCTTCAGAACCTGTACAGTGTATAGTTCTACTATAGTACCCGCACAGTGTACAGTATTGCTAAAGTGCCTACTATAGTACCTGCTATAGTACTGTTATAGTACCCTGGAAATATTAATCTACCCAGTTTTGAACTTGGGTCTTGTGGGTGCACTTAAGGATACCTCACCAACTGGGATGAGGCTCATGTGTAGCATAAATGTTCTTTTGAATGTATTGTAATTAAATATTTTCTCAGAGTCGTGTAATTTAGAGGATTACATATGTGTTCTTTTTTTATTGTTCTCAGAGTACATTATATATAACTTTATAGGATAGTATATTTTTTAAGGGTAATATAAGAATTCATAAGTTAATACTGATCATAATTATTAAGGTATATATTATCATATAGGTTATTTGGGAAAGAAATCAATCTTTTTCAAATTGTAATAACATAAGTATAGTTAAAATCATAGGGATAAGTATATATGATAGTTATTAATATTTTATAAAACCATGACGTTTTAGAAAAGTACAGATTATGTGGTTTCCCAATAAATTACATCTCTATATGGATTCATGAATGTGGATGAAGTTGTGGAAACAATCATCAACAGGAAATGAAAAAACATTTGGTAGGGTTATAATTGACTAAATCATAATACTGTTGCATGATGAGTGGTCCAAAGTCTACAAAACCATTTAGATACTAACGTGGTATATGCATTGGTTAATCACATTCCTTATAAAATATGTTCAAACAATTTTAGTTCAAAATTACTTTATAGGACTTGGAGAAGACGGAAAATATATCAATAAGTATATCATTGTAGAATGAACTGAATGTATCAAAGGATAAAATGAATTCTTAAAGATCAAAAACATTGTGTATTTATTTTACATCATCACTTGATTATTTACTACAATATTATTGGAAATAATTTTATGCTTAATTTTATTGGTTTAAACTATATCAACAAGTGATGTTTAGAATTTTCTGTATATAGAAAATAAATATATTACAACCATAAATGGTAGCATACAAAATGGTTGAGTGTAATAGTATATTCCCCCCTGAAGGAATATGTGAGTTACTTAGTTTTATGTAAGGTGGTGTGGTTGATTTAATAATATAATTAAATATATACATTCATATCTATTTTTACTACTAATTGATATTTATTGAAGATATTCTGGGGTAATCTAAACAATATTATTATTACATGAAATATCTATGTGTTGTACCACCATAGTATTAAATTAATTTTTTGGTAACATAAATTAAATAGTATCAATAACCTTAAAATAAATTTTATAACATACATATAGTTGTTTTGTAAAACTATTGAATAGAAAATGACTAAGGGGTGGAAAACTAGCATTTTTAAAATTATCCTTACTTTTTGATAATAATGTGTTGATTTATTTTTAGAAAACTAAGTTAGATAGTATATATAGACATGGAATTGATAATTAATTCAACAAAAATGTGGTCTATAATATTTTCAATGATGTTTAACTTATTTTTTTATTATGGATTATTTAGAATACTATATGACTTTATAAACAAGTAGTTTAAGATAATTTTACTATTTTATAGGTATATAAGATTTCATTATGGATTAATATACTAATGATTCAGTTTTTCTTGGGAATATATGGTATAGAAAATATATTGGTAGTTTATATATATTAGGTAATGAATTTATGAATGAATATTACTATTTGATGAAGGTTAAGTGACATTATATAGTCTGAGAGACTAATATATATGTGATATTAGAAGATATATCATGAATGATTAATATCATATAAATACAAACACTTACATTCAATACGGTTTAATAATTATAATTGAGAGGATATTATTTATTCACATTAGTAGAATTAAATAATATGATATTTTCATAGAGTAAGATATATGTAATATTAGAAGATTCACCATGAATGATTATTATCATATAAATACCAACACCTACATTCAGTATGGTGTAATAATTATAATTTATAGAACACTATTTATTTAAGTCATTAAAAATAAATGACACAATATATTTTATCTTGTAATGTAATACTATCATCAATTTCATACATCGCAGGACACTCCAAACTAAAAGGAACAATTGCATATTAAAATTATAGCAATAATAAAATCACACCAAGATAAAAATATAATAATCATTATAAATGATTTAATATTATTATTTCTCGTTGAATAATATATTAATAACGATGGATTTTATTAACTCAGTTTGAAAAGGTACTTTTCTATTTCCTTTACAAATTAAATTCCCTACTATTAAAATATTACATTAGAGGGTAATATTTAGTTTTAAAAAACTTATTAACATTTATTTAAGTAAAAATTTATATGAAATTATATTGAAGACACATGTAGTTTAAAATTTTATTTCTAAGAAGTAGTATTTCTGTATATTTTATATTTTATTTTAAAAGATAAATTTAAAAAATTTACATTTTGTTTTTGAAAAAATTAACATCATATCAATATTATATATATAAATATTATATTATGATAAATTTTTCAAAAAATTTTGAATAAATATTTTTAGGTGAATAGTAAAAAAAATAAATATCATTAATACCATCACTTTTACGAATTTTCATAGTTCAAAAGTGGAAAAATAATAATCGAAAAAAACAATAGAAAAATATATATTTATAAAGAAATATATATATATATATATATATATATTATGAACAATATTTTTAATTATAAAACAATGTTTAATGAATTGGAAACATTAGTCATATTTTTCACTTAAGTGTTTTTATATTCACTAATATTAATAAAAAGTAGTCTGCATTTTTATAAACTAAATAAAGATAAATGAAATTTAAGTTTTAGAACAAAAAAATAATTATATTTAATATGTAAAATTTATTTTTATGCATTAAAGTATTATTATGATGATTAAAGTCAATAAACCTTATAATGAAGAAAGTGTTATTTTAACATAATTGTTTTATTTCAATTTTGAAACTTTTTCCTCAAAAAGTTAATTTATATAAATTAAATAAATATTTCTATGTTACTATTTGTATATATTTATATCATAACTCATTCATCTGCTTATTTATTTTATATATAATTTAGAAGGCATAATGGTAAAAACAATATTTTCTATAAAATCATTTTTAATTAAATTAAATTTTTAAATGTTCAAGTAGCTATTTTACTGAAAGAAATTGAATAGAAAAATATGGTTCCTAAATGTGGGTTTATAACATCATAATTAGGTAATATGGGTAACATTCTATTTTTAATAAAATATCATCTAGGTTAGAAAACTATTTACCAGGGTAATGACCAAAATGGTCAAAAATGAAATAGTGTTAATTCAATGAAAACATTTTTAAAATTAAATTACTTTCTATTTCACTATATATAAACTAGAAATAAAGAACTTTTTGGTGTAATTTTTCACAGAAAAAATAAAACTAAAGGAAAAATCCGTGATATTTTTTAAATATTTGGTATGATCATTAAAACACACTTTTTTCATAGAATATATAATTTGACGCATGTGTATCAGAAAGAAAACAAAGATGGTAAGATGAAATAGAATCTAAAAGTAGAAGTCTTCCATATGAAAACAAATCTTTTAGATGTTGATCAGAGATATCTTGACTAGGGATATCCCAATACGAATCCCAAACCAAACTCAACCAATCATGGTTTGACAACCCGTCTAATCGGGGCTTGTGAGTAACCATCACTCGATAATCTATAAGACACCCAGGAACCCATGGTGGTTATTGTAATATTGTGTAAGTAGGAGGCCCTCAAATGCGTGACTCATCTCACCACACATGCCTACCCCAAACACGGATGCTTCCTATACATTCACCCATAAAGGGTTACTCTAGACAGGAGCACCCTATATATATATTCAATTATTTCACACAAAACAAGTGCCAACTGTGCTTCTATAACATATAAACTTTAAAACTTTTCAGAAAACGTTTAATGATTCTGACCGAGCACGCACATTTATTCAAAATACCTTGCAAGCACCACTCTTACATTTACAATTCTAAACAGGCCCTTATGTTATAAACACACATTCAAACACTTCACAATTATCAAATATGTTTTTACCCTTTTCCGACCCACACAAAAAAATGTCTCAAACCAAATAGTCAAACCTTAAAGAACACATTATAAACCATGATTTCCAAAACACTTAAAGAAACAATTTACAAAACCACATTTAAAATACTCTTTATATACCAATCAAGGGGACCAACTTTATCTGAAAACTAAAATCCATTCACAAAACTAAACGTCCATGAAACAACAATTACATTAAAACCATAACCGGCCACCTACTTTATTTATAAAACGTAAAACAATCCAAAAACATGAAAACCTTTCCAACACATTTTAACACATTTAGTAGGCTACAAAAAAATCAAACCATACACACCTAAAATCATCTTTTGAAATCAAACGCACACCGGGAAAACAATTTAATGCCCTGCCCCAAAAAATCACCACTTACCCACATTATTTTAAAGGAACTCCAAATAAAAAAATTGAATCCATTTAAATGATTACAAAAGTGTTTTAACACAATAACTAAGTCATAACACAACCAAGATAAGTTCATTAATAAACAATGTCATTGCAACATAATAATTGTGAAACATTTCAGAAGGGGACAATTCCTTCTAAGATAAATATAAGCAATTCAAACAAGTTTTCTAGGTATCATAAAACTAATAAATTTACTCTAAAACTCATTTAAAACCTATTTTTAACAAATCCAATAAATTAAAAAAAATTATAATAATTATATCAAGGGTGTCAAAGAGTTGCGGAACTAGGTTATAAATTTATTTAAAATGGAAAGCATCAAGGGAAAGACCTTAAGAAAGAAAAACTTGGAAACACCTACCGAAACCTCATTTGATTGGAATGAAACTTCAACGGGAGGAAGAACGATGCCCCACGGACAAAACGCATACCCTAGATCCAAAGGAAACCTGAGATACACATTAACACTATCATTTATGGTTCATCCAACAAGAAACCTCACATAGAAACCCTAGAAATGGAGTGAGGAGAGGATAATATGGGAAGAGAACTTACTGGAAGGAACTTTCGGAAGGATGAGCAGCCTCCGGAAGAAGTGTTGGAGGGGAAGAGGGCATGTGTGAAGGGGGGTATGAGGAAGAGTGGTGCATGAGGGTAGGGTGAAGAAGGGGTGATCGCATGAGATAAAAAAATAGGATATGTGTGAGAGAAGATGGAGAGATAGGTTATTAGAGAGGGAATTAAAAAATAAATGAATGAATGAATGGCATAAATATGGGTGATTCATGAGGGAAATGAAAGTGGATAAGGTGTGATTGGATAGAGGAAGATAATGGATAGAGGTATAAAAAAGGGAAATAAAAGGGAGAGATTGGGGAGGCATGGAGAGAGGGTGATTGGAGAGAGGAATATAAAAAAAAGATATTAAATAGGAGTGTTGGCTGAGGTGTGGAGAAAGGGAGATAATGGGGAGAAGAAAAACAATAAATAAAATAAGATAGGGAGATTGGAGAGAGGTGTGACAGAGGGAGATAATGGGGAGTAAAGAAACAATAAATAAAAGAAGATAAGGAGATTGGAGAGTGGTGTGAGAGAGGGAGATAATGGGGAGTAAAAAATATAAAATAAAAGAAGAAAGGGAGATTGGTTGTGCATGATAGGAATAATGGGGTGTGCATGTTGGGTTAAAAGAAAAGAAAAAGGAGATTAAAATCCTAAAAAAATTAAGTACAATAACAAATAAATAATAAAAAATGGGGTTAATAATAATAATAATGATAATAATTATAACAATTTAAATAAAATTAATAAGAACAAAATTTTAATGGAAATATTTATAATAATTTTAAAAATTATATAATCATAACAATGCACTTAATTTTCTTAATAATAGGAACAATAATAACAATAACAATAATCATAATGATAATCATAATTTTATTCATTTTCTTTTAAAAAATAACAAAATTAATAACAACCAAATAATAATTATATTTATATCCATTTTAATGATAATAATATCATTAAAAAATTTAATTAAAAAAATTATGTACACAAAAATGTTATTATTATTATATCTTAAACATTTATTTTATTTCATTCTAATAATGTTTTATTATTTTAAGTAATGGGTAACCGTAGGGGCATCCGGGCCTACCACATGGTTACAACCAGTCGTGCGGTGCCCGTGCAACGATCCGAAACTCACCAAAAATATCAAATGTCAAAAAAAATAACCATGCACCCAACCCGCACCTTGAAAAGACTAACTGAAGCCAAGAAAAAATAAGATAAAATAATTTAAAATGTCTGTGTGTGACAATTATCCCCACCACAAAACATTCTTCCCCCAGAAAGTCACACAGCTGAAATACAACCAAAACACATGTCAAAGACTGACCAAAACAGTTGGGAAAAAAATAAGCCTCGAGCTGACTATTCACACTAAAAGTTACACCCAACCGACTCAAAGAGAAACCACTGCACAAATTAAGGGGAGAACACGAGAGAGTTCTCACCACCACAAAAAATCCCCTAATGCAAGAATTTAGAACTCAAACATAGCTCGCCTAGGGGGAGACGTGGGAAATCCCAACCAAACCTACCGACTTCTCCACATGAGTGGAATAGGACCGATAAGACTTAAACGGAAAACCACTACAAGGCCAACCGACATACCTGGGCACCAAAATAAGGAATTCCCTATAACACCACCACCAGAACTAAGAATTCATCACACTGATCTAAAACTATCCAACACCTCACATCTCCAAACGATCACAAATAAAATCAGGACCAACCCACACAAAGGCCAAACACACTTTTAATAAAAACTAATGATTCTAGAGGTCACATTCAGAATAACGCAACTACTACGATCATGAAAGGGTAAGTTCATCGCACTATCACCACACAAAAAAAACGAACTTACAATAGCAGGAAAACAAGAACAAGGGAACCCCGAATTTCTCTATTCTACGGTGAAAGATAAAAAACCAAGTAAAGGTCTCACATACCTCTGACACACTGACTATGCGCAAGCTTCACCCCAAGACCTGAGGCTGGGGCTCTGATGACTAAATCATCTTATGCCTCACAGTCAGACACTAGAATCCCCCGATCAGAACTCCTTCCCCAAACGACACTTCCCATAGAACTTCCCTCAGTGACCCAAACGACCACAATGATGACATGACTTAGAAGGGATGTAGCTCGACGACTTGGAATGCTGGAACCAGCCATACCAATGGCAAGCCCGAAGGCATCCTGACGAACTAGGTGCCAGTATCAACGAAGATAACCTCTTAGGGAAGGTTCCTCCTACATGCACTCCTCGCCAGATAGGGAATCTTAACAAAAACCAATTATCACCAACTACTTCCCAAACTCCAACGACGACAAGATAACCAACCTCCACTAGTCCTGAATTGAACCCTTAAACAATCCTGAAACGGAACGAACCTTAACAACCTAGGGAGTTCCCAACCACCCAAAGACACACTCAACTTCTATCAAGTCACTCCACCACCTCTAACATACCTCCAACACCTCAAAGGGAGATGAAACTTAAAAGAACTAAAACCTGGGCATGACTCATCAGCAACACTAGGGACCTATCTAGGTGGCATACTCCAAAGAACACAAGAAACACAAAACCAAAACTTTCATCAATCCAAAACCCAATAAACAATAACACCCCAAACCATGAAAACTATCCTAGAATCTACTAAAATATAAACACAACAAAAATCCTCCTTTCAAAAATCAACATTTTCATTTAAAATTCAGAACTGCCTTATCCCAAGGTCATTTCTCAAATGCCAAAACCACTTTTCACAAGCCAAAAATTCACTCCTCAAGGGAAATTTTTTTTCCAAAACCTGTATATATATTAAAACGCACCCAAGGAATCCTATGGAACATCACATGCATCTCTATACAATTTCATCCACAACATACATAAACATGTTCCCCCACACACTTACCGTACACACCCACACACATTTGATCCTCCATAAAGAGTACCAAGGGCCACATCCTTTCCTCATCGAAACCCAAGAATTTACTAAAACACTTCCAATTTTAAAACTCCCTTTACTAATTTAAAATCATTTAAGAGAAAAAAAATTCATCTAAAAACCCACTTTCATTTCCAAAAGAACGCTTTCACCAACTAGAACCAAATGAAGTACAACTTACAAAGAACCACCGGAATGAGGAAATATCAGTTACACTTAACCGAGTGACATAGTAGTGAGTCACGACCCATGTAAGAATCAACAACTTAGAGGAACTTAAACCATGCACTTGGACTCCACATGGGTCACTACTCCATGTGAGGTCTCAACATGACACGAGATTGCTTCTGTTGTCATCCCTCAATCCAAAACAAAAGAAACAAGACTCAAACCCTGAACTACCCCTGGAAACTCAAGATTCGGAATGATAAAGGGTTCATGACACCCTTACCACACCTACCTATCGAGTCCCGATAGTCCTAATCTCTATCTACCAAACACCACAAATAACAAAGGCCTCCTTTGATACAATTTTTTCACGAACCAACCCGGGTTGACCCTGAACAGGTCACCCGATCCGGTCTGTGACATGGCCCGAAGGGTGTTCCTGATCCCCACGAGCTGGAAACCGGTGTCAAGCATCAAAGTATACATGAGGGAACAATTTAAGCCCAAGAGATAAAACCAGGACTAGATAAATAAATAGAACAGATAGAGCACGCAGCAAAATGACAACTTTATTTTTAATAAACAAAGAACTGATCCAGATACAAAGTAAAACTAAAAAGAACAAAACTGGAAATAAGACCCCTCTACAACGATCTATGTGTGACACATTGGTCACCACCAACCACAAGCCCAAAACTAAGAGCTGAAAACAAACCAATGTAACAGGAAATAAGCAAGAAAAATAAGTTGTAACCATGGGTGATCTTGAACATCCCTAGACAACCCCTGGACGCACTCGGTTCGGAAGCACCTGCCAGCATATGGTGAACCCCCATAGTCTATAACCCATTAATCGTCCTCACAAAAAAATCAGCAGTAAATCCCACCTGGCCTCTCTATCTACTAGGGGGCCCCAACCTGTCTAATCGGGGATGGTGATTAACCATCACTCGATAATCTACAAGACGCCCAAGAACCCATGGTGTTTATAGTAATATTGGGTAAGTAGGAGGCCCTCGCACACGTGACTCATCTCACCGCACTTTCCTACCCCAAACATGGACGCTTTATATACATTAACTCATAAATGGTTACACTATACATGAGCTCCCCATATACATATTCAATTATTTAACAAAAATAAGTTCCAACTGGGCTGCTATAACATATAAACTTTAAAACATTTCAGAAAAAGTTTAATTTTTCCAACCGATCACCGACATTTATTCAAAATAACTTGAAAACTCCACTCTTACATTTACAACACTAAATATTCCCTTAAGTTCTAAACACACATTCAAACACTTCACAATTATCAAATATGTTTTTACCCTTTTTCTACCCACACCAAAACATGTCTCAAACCGAATAGTCAAACCATAAAGAACACATTATAAACCATGATTTTCAAAACACATAAAACAACACTTTACAAAACCATATTTAAAATACTCTTTATAAACCACTCAAGGGGACCAACTTTATTTGAAAACTAAAATCCATTTAGAAAACTAAAAATCCAAGAAACAACAATTACCTTAAAACCATAACTGGCCACCTACTTTATTTATAGAACATAAAACAATCCAAAAAAACATTAAAACCTTTCCAACAAATTTTAACATGTTTAGTAGGCTATAAAAACATCAAACCATACACACCTAAGATCCTCGTTTGAAATCAAACTCACACCAAGAAAACATTTTAAATCCTTGCCCCAAAAAATCACCACTTACCCACATTATTTTAAAGGAAATCCAAATAAAAACATTGAATCCTTTTAAACCCTTAAAAAAGTGTTTTAACACAATAACTAAGTCATAACACAACCAAGCCATATTCATTAATAAACAATATCATTGAAACATAATAATGGTGACACATTTCATAAGGGACCAATTCCTTCTTAGATAAATATAATCAATTCAAACAAGTTTTCTAGGTATCATAAAACTAAGCAATTTACTCTAAAACTCATTTAAAACCTATTTTTAACAAATCCAATAAACTCCAAATTGATATTATAATTTTAACAAGGGTTTAATAGAGTTTTGAAACTAGTTTATAAATTTATTTAAAATGGCATGCATCGAATGAAAGACATTAACAAAGAAAAACATGGAAACACCTATCGAAACCTCATGCGATTGGAATGAAACTTCAACGGGAGGAAGAACGACGCTCTGCGGAAAAAACACATACCCAGAATCCAAAGGAAACCTGAGATAAACATTAACCATATCTTTGAGGGTTTACCCAACAAGAAACCCCACACAGAAACCCTATAAATGGAGTGAGGAGAGGAGAATATGGGAAGTGAACTTACCGGAAGGAACCGCTGGAAGGACGAGCATCCGTCGGAAGAAGTGCCGAAGGGGAGGAGGGCGTGTGTGAAGGGGGGGTATGAGGAAGAGGGTTTCATGAGGGTAGGGTGAAGAAGGGGTGAGTTCATGAGATAAAAAATAGGATATGTGTGAGATAAGAAGGGGAGATAGGTTATTAGAGAGGGGATTAAAAAATAAATAAATGAATTAATGACATAAATTGGGGTGATGTGTTAGGGAAATGAAAGTGGATAAGGTGTGATTAGAGAGAAAAAGATAATAGAGAGAGGTATAAAAAAGGGAAATAAATGGAGAGATTGGGGAGGTGTGGAGAGAGGGTGATTGGAGAGAGGAATACAAAAAAAGATATTAAATGGGAGTGTTTGGTGAGGTGTGGAGAAAGGGAGATAATGGGGAGAAGAAAAACAATAAATAAAAGAGGATTGGGATATTTGAGAGAGGTGTGAGAGAGGGAGATAATGGGGAGTAATAAAACAATAAATAAAATAAGATACAGAGATTGGAGAGTGGCATGAGAGAGGGAGATAATGGGGAGTAAGAAAATATTAAATAAAAGAAGATAGAAAGATTGGGTGTGCGTGATGAGAATAATGGGGTGTTCATGTTGGGTTAAAAGAAAAGAAAAAGGAGATTAAAACCCTACAAAAATTAAGTACAATAACAAAAAATAATAAAAAATTGGGTTAATAATAATAATTATGATAATAATTATAACAATTTAAATAAAAATAATAATAACAATATTTTAATGAAAATATTTATAATAATTTTAAAAATTATATAATCATAACAAAACCATTAATTTTCTTAATAATAAGAATAATAATAACAATAATAATAATCATAATGATAATCATAATTTTATTCATTTTCTTTTAAAAAATAACAAAATTAATAACAACCAAATAATAATTATATTTATATCCATTTTAATGATAATAATATCATTAACAATATTAATTTAAAAAAATTTATCTACACGACAATGTTATTATTATTATATCTTAAACATTTAATTTATTTCATTATAATAAACTTTTATTATTTTAAGTAATGGGAAACCGCATGGGCATCTGGGCCAACCGCACGGTTACCACCAACCGTGCAGTGCCCGTGCATCGATCTGAAACTCACCAAAAACATCAAATGTCAAAAAAATATTAACCATGCACCCAACCCACACCTTGAAAAGGCTAACCGAAGATTATAAAAAATAAGATAAAATAATTTAAAAGGTCAGGGTGTGACAAGTTCAATGTCCTAATTTATCATTATCATATGTGCTCGTAATTATGTTTAAGTGTTCTATACCGACATCATAAAAACCAATTTTATTATAAGAAACATGTTAATAATAAAAAATAGATATTATAGATGTATAAAAATCAAAGGATCTCATCAACCAACATATCATATAATCCACTTTGGGTATTATTTCCTCTCCTTTATGGTCCAAAAACTTTTTTTTATATAACATGTTATGATATGTGATGTATCTGCTATTTTTTGTGGCCCAATCCATTTGATGTTTAAAATTATTATATAAATCCATTCATGCGATGTAAGTTCACTATTATATAGTTGAACCATTTGTAAACCCGCATGTTAATACCATATCATAGATGAATTTATCTCAAAACAATAGAGTGTAATTTATTTAACATTGTGTAAAAAGCTTATATACGACATTAAATATTTACATTTCTGGAACTAGATCCCATATCACATGGAATATTTGAAATTTTTATTATTTATAAGAAATTAATTAATATAACAACTCATTCCCGTGGACAAAATCTCCTCCACTCTATCCTAGATATTATATTTTAATATACATATAATGATAAAAACCCATATCCCATGCTGAAGAATGACCTTAGGAAAAAGTAAACAGTGTCATATCTTGATGAACCAAATAAGTTCCTAAGGATTTAGTTATAAAATGATTTGAACAAGGTTATAGAATCTCCTTATCCAGAACATACCTTTACCTTGATAGTAGTCCCAGAGAATGAGTTATTCTTAACATCTCTATTGTCTGATTTGTGTGGGATTGAATAGCAATTTTCCAAGTGATACAAGTGATCATGGATCAAATATTTATTAGGTCATGTTAATCCAATATTGATGATATTTCCCTAATACAAATCTATAGGGATGTAAATTGAAGAATGAAGACAAACTGTGCCACTCACCAAATGGTGCTGAAAAATGGAGGGTTTTATGTTAAATAATTAAATTCAATAAACTCAACACACATAAAGTGTAGTGATGATATATAATATTTATTATTCAAAAATCCATTCATAGAGACCCCCCATGGTTTTTTATACAAATAGAATCTCATACTTCCCTAACAACATCCCCTACTAGACAAATAACTCCTTGAAATACCCAATGAACCAAAACAATCATTTTTCATATATTCCACATGATATCATCACAAAAAATAAATGTTTCTGATCTCTCCAAAAATATAAATTATATGTTGACACTGTATCATCAAACCCAAATTTTTCTAATGATCTCAAATGGGCCCACTAGAATTATACATCATTTGGTAACAGAATTGTTAAATTCAATTCAAATGGGAAATTTTATTTTCCTCTGCTCATCTGCATAAAATTACAGACCATTCATCCTATACAAATTTGGAATGAACCAAATGGGGATATAAAACTAGATCTATACCTTAAAATGAAAAAATAGGGACTCCAAATAAGGAAAATATATTTTTATGGTAATCTAGTTACATCAAATTTTAAATGTTCCCATTTTCTATCTGATTCAATCATCGGTATTTACATAAATGATGCATAATACATTCCATGGTATCCATCCCCTAACCAGCATCACTACATCTAGAATATAATGTAATGATAATGGTAGTTGTGTCAAATCTTATGGGAACTTAAAATATAATTTCATAGTCCCTCACCCTTATTTAAACAAAGTACTTTTCACAGGTAACACAACTTTCATACTAACCCATGAATCCTCATTGATGCCAAATTATTACATCCATTTTATATATCAGCCATCACCACTAATACGTTGTTATCATGAACCCTCCCTCGACTAAAGTTACACTTCATATGACGAAAATGAGAGAAGATATATATTTAATCCATTAGCCTGATTTCCATATGCCACTAGACAGAAACTAGAACCCAGTGTATATCATACACACATATGGGAAGAATTTATTTCATATATTTCAAATGTATGATATAAGATGAGATTAACAAAAAATATATTTCTTGGAAAAGAATAATATTCAATACCATTAATGTAATGACATAAAACAAAATGATTTTAAAATATTGAAAAAATTCCTTTTCTAAAAATTCAATGCTCCAATAGCTCTAAAACTACACCTAAAACTATATAAGTCAATATTGATCAGAAACTAGTTATAAATGACCTAAATTTAATTTTATATATATAGGGTTATAATAACATATATACTCAATAGGATTATCTATAAAACCACACCCTTAGTATATAGAAGAGGCATATTAGAGGCTATTGAGTAAACCAACAAAACAAACTCATTAGATTAATAAATTTTGAATTTATTTCCCATCCTAACCATTAATATATCTTACCATGTATCACATATAAGAGATCGTATAATATAATAATAGAAGACTGTACTGTTGTTTCATTTCCCCTATGGTTTTATACTTTACTCTATCATCACACATTGTGATCCATCTATCTCTAAAACCCATCTAGATGATAGATTCTATAATGTATTCTATCTCAAATACACCTTAGATAATATGTCATGAACCCTTTTTTATCACATCATCTCATCATCAAAAATACATTTCTATATAGTAAAACAATATTTTCTATTTCCCACCATATCTTGTATGTCGTGAATTATATATTAATCGACCACATCCCAAAAAAATCATACCTATAAAAAATTATGATAATATATCTCATGATAAAATAATTTGAAATAAACATAAAATATTACATCCATTTACCCTCAAATTTTTTGAAAGATAACCACCATGATATAAAATCATAATACTATGAAAAAAAGTGAGTTTTCGGATGTGGTAGTCTCCATCCAACCCTGAACAACCTATAAATTTGGGAGTATACCATCAAAGATTAAACTAGGTGTTGGTATACTAAATGATATAGATGTTGTATAATGTTAAATAAAATAACATACATGATATAAATAATTCTCACATGCACCATATGGGAACCTACCTAGCCAGAGACACATCTTTCAGTAAAAACAAATGAGAATCCCTGTTTCTGCTACTAAGTCCTATGTAAAAAAATATAGAACAACCAAGTTAAAGATTAATAAATAAATTTTTTATTAATTAATATTATTCAGTTATATTTTCCAAGATTATAGTTTTAATATTGTAATCCTTTTGTTGAATGCACTACTAATTAATTTATTTTATTCCAATGTACTCCATCTTCAAAATTAGTAATCATAAAATAATTATGATTTTCCGTTAATAAATTTATTATTTCATAAACATATAGTTACATTATGACTAATTAGAAGAAAAAATATTGTAACGTCCCACCCCATCTCATTGTCTTGAGACGGAGGAGGAATGATACATGGCCTTAAGAGAAGTTCCCAGGGAACCAAAGGCGGGTAATAAATGCCAAGGGCTTCAAGAATCATTGGGGAACGATTTTCCCTTAAGATAAAATCAACCAACCAGACAATCCATTATCAACAAAACCATATGGTGCATGTCAAAAAAGCAATCCAACCCATACATTACCAAAAGACAACCAAACTGTTCCATAACAAATCCCAAGTTCCAATAGAACCAAAACAAATATCATTGTACCAAAAAGAAGACTACACAACAAGACCCCAAAGAACTAGGACATCATCTATATATCCTCGCTAATCTCTATGTTCCAAAAACCACAACATCATCAAAGCAACATGTCAAACCTCTATCAAAATGTGATGCTTTACTCTTACATGTCCCCTAGAAAAGACATCTGCAAAAGAACCAAAGTTCCAAAGAAGGGGGTGAGTACTAACACTCATTAGGTTTTCCCCTAATAACTTCCCTACACACACAACTAGGAAAAAACTATTAGCACCTTTATACAAAGATATTTATTTAAAACATTAAATAGTGAAACCATTACCACATTCCAAACATACCCTTACCAAGCCATGTCAAAAAAGGGAAGACCACCACTATTCCATAAGAAATATCACTATAACACGTTAGCACAACAATTTACATCTTGCATAACATTACACAAAAAATAATTCAATGGTTAATCTCACACCCAAATTGGTAAACAACCACTGTGTCACTTCAGTCCAATCCTATTATCATTTCCCAATCTAGTGGTACTTATCACCTAATTATCCTTTAATGGTGGCCCTTACATCCATTATCCATCCCCTTTTTATAGTGGTACTCCCTTCCCACTTCACACACACAAGTCACACAAGACATAATACTTAACCAACAACAAGTATATCACATCAATGTCACCACATTATTCTAACAATTTATCTACCACCAAAAAAAAATTAAGCGCATCAACAATTTTCAACACGAGTTAATTAACTTAAATAAATCACCCATTTATTGAAAAAAACCTTTAACAACATTCCATGACCAAACACAATCCAATGTCCAAAATATTTGTGGAAAACCATCTTTCAGGAAACATTTTTCATGATCAACCACTTACGATTTTAAAATCACATTTTAAAATCTCACCACAAAGTCTCTTTTTGCAATAATAACCCATTTTCCACCAAAACCCCAAATCATCACTAAATGGTTTTCCAATAAGATTTAAACATCATTATCACAATTAATTTCAAGAAATACGAATTAATTTAAACCAAAGTCACTAGTTCTAACCATGTGGAGTTAAGATAGAATCCACCTACCTTTAGGGTTCTAGAGAAATCGACCCACAAGCAACGGCACCACAAATCCAGAGAACGCACCACCAAAACCACTCTAGATCCTCTTCCCTATCATAAACAAGACCTAAAATCATTACTTTAGGCTAAAAAATCTGGGATTTACATGAAATAGATGTATATCTAGAAAACCAAGAAAGGGATAAGAGGATATCTAGAGAGAAACCCATAATAAACTAATAGGAGAGACTTACCCAAGAGAAACCACCTTCAAACCACCTTCAAACCCATTAAACTTTCTTCCAAAATGAGTGGTAGAACCCCTAAAACCCTTGATACCTGAAATTTCTGAGTGAGGCTCGAGTAGAATAAGGTTTGAAGTAATTTAGGTCAATCCCGAGTGTTCCCGTTTTTAAAAAACGCAACTTGAATGGGCTGCACAATTAGCTCACACAGTTTTACAAATCGTGTGATAACTGTGCAGATTCTACAGCCTCGAAGGCATCTCACATAGCCTCCTCACACTGTTAGATAAACTGTTTTCAAACCGTGAGGAACCCCAATGCCTTAAGTTGCATGGTTTTCCTAGGATTCTTACATAGTTTCCCCTAACTGTGCTCAAACTGTGCAACCCTAAAAAGGCCTCAAAAAGCTTCCAAAACCATTCAAAACACTCCTAAACTCTTCCAAACTCATTCCAAGAACTTTAAAAACATAAAAAGTCATAAAAAATGCTACATACCTCAAACCAGAGGTGCTAAATTCTACCCACCATTGGACTTTCCTTCCTCATAAGGTATAGAACCATCTCTTTGCTGAAAGAGATCGAGCCATTGATCGGCCATATGTTTCCCGTGTTACCAAGTCTCCTTCTAAATCTGACCATGTTTCCACAAAACATCAACTTATCCAATGATTTTACCATGCAATACTATTTCTTTCCTATCCAAAATATGAACTGGAACGTGCACCAAAGAAGTATCTGGTTCTAGCTTAAAATGATCTTAATGAATAACATGGTCAATATCTGGATGATAATTTTTCAACTACGACACATGAAACACATTGTACACCTCACTAAACCATGGTGAAAAGGCCAACTGATAATCCACCTCTCCAATCCGCTCAAGTATCTCAAAATTCCCAATATACCTTGGAGAAAATTACCCTAATTCTCAAACTGATGATGTCCTAACCTAGGAAATATTCTCAAAAACACAAGATCACCCACCTAGAACGACAATGGTGGATGATGATGGTCTGCATATGGGTTTTGATGACTTTAAGAAATCTCCATCCCCTTTTTGATCCACATGATCTTCTTCATATTCTCTTGGATAAAGCTCGGTCCAATCATCGATGTGTCACTTTTTTTTTACCAAACAAAGTGGAGAATGACACGAACACCCATAAAATGCCTCAAATGGAGCCATATGTATTGATGCTTGATAACTATTATTGTAGTATAAATCCACCAATAGTAATTTATCCTCTCATGAACCAACAAAATAAATCATACAAGACTTTAACATATCTTCCAAAGTATGTATCGTCCTCTCAGATTGACTATCCATATAAGGATGATACGCCATGCTCATCATAAACTATTTCCCAAGGTCTTGTTGCAAGGATATCAATAAATGAGATGTGAACCTCAAATCTCTATCTAATACAATCGACAATGGAACACCATTCCTCTTTACAACTTCTAGGATATAGATTTTGGATAGATCCTCCACCATATGAGATTCATGAATTGGGATGAAATGGGCTGACTTTGTGGGTTGATCCATAATCACCCATATGGAATCAGGTTTCCTGACCATTCTTAGGAGACCCATCAAAAAATCCATTTCTATCTACTCTCATTTCCACACTAGGATTGGTAAGGGTTGCAATATTTATTCAGGCCCTTGCGGCTTTTCCTTGACCTATTGACAAGTCAACCAACTCGAAACAAACTTCACTGCTTTTCTTTTCATATCGGCCCACTAAAACTGCGCTTTCAATGCCTTATACATTTTTTGAATTCTAGGATAGACATCCCAACTAGAATGATGATAATCCTTTGATAAGTTTCTCCTGAAAAGGAACTAGTACCACCATCTGATTCCAAAAAACACACAACTGAATAACCATTTAGTTCACATCCCTTAATGGTCTCCCCGCCATTGATTTTTGACCTCATTTCCATACACTCGGAATCAGATTCTTGTGCCTCTTTAACCAGTCCAACCAAATCATGAATCAATGAAGCCAGAACGGATACCAATCTTTACCACTTTTCCTCACATTCAAACAACATGTCACCTATGACTAACATCAACTGCCACTGATCTAATACTTGTTTTAGCAATGAGCATATGATTTCTACTTAATGCATCTGCCACTAAATTTCCCTTACCCTATGTGTTCATTAATTCAAAATCAAACATTTTGAGATATTCTATCCATCTCCTTTTCCTAAAATTTAAATATCTCTGTGATAAAATATGATTTAGGCTCTTATGATCAGTAAACATTTTAAATTTCTCACCAAAGAGATACTATCACCACATATTTAAAGAATGAGCCACTATTGCCGACTCTAAATCAAGGGATGAGAAGTTATTCTCATGAAACCTCACCTTCTGTGATCCATATTCAACCACAATATCCCATTTCAGGAGAACACACCACAAACCTGATCCTAATGCGTCATAATACTTCAGTACCCTTTCCCTGGTTTAGGAAAAACCTTTGTCGGTGCTGATGTAAGGTGACCATTTAGCTATTTATAACATTTATTACACTACTCATACCATTGAAATGAGAAATTCTTCCTTGTCAAAGCATTAATTGGTGAGGCCAATCACGATAAATCATGAACAAAACGTTGATAATAACCAGCTAGACTAAGAATCTCTATATCCCAAAAATGTTCTTTGGAGGTTTCCAAGAGATAATAGCCTCTACCTTTTCCAGATAAATTGAAACACCTTTTTTATAAATAAAATGGCCAAGGAAATGAACCTCTTATATCAAAATGTCATAGTTTGACAATTTAGCATATAGTCGATGATCCCTCTAGATCCCCAACACTATCACTAAGTGCTTCTCATGTTGTACCCTTGTCCTTTAATACAACAGTATATCATCAAAAAATACCACTAAAAAAGAATCTATATATTTCTGAAATATCTAATTCATCAATTCCATGAACACTGCTATGTTCATTCTTTAGATGAAAGGGGAAAACCACATACTCATAATGGACATATCTACTTCTGAAATCTATTTTGGGAATATCACCCTTCATCACCCTAAATTAATGATATCTTGACCTCAAATCAATATTGGAGAACCACTGAGCTCCCCTAAACTAGTCAAACAAATCTTCAATGCATGGAAGTGGATATTGGTTCTTTATTGTAACTTGATTAAGTCTTCGATAATCAACAAAGAGTCATAGAGTTCCATCCACCTTTTTAACTAACAAAAATGGTGCTACCCATAGAGACATTCTAGGCTGGATGAACCCTTTGTTCTCTAATTATTCTAACCGCACTTTTAATTCACGAAATTCTGTTGGTTCCATACTGTAATATGGAAGTGAGATAGTATTGGTCTCCAAAACAGATATCAATCATAAACTCCACTTCTCTCAAATGTGGAAACCCTGAGAATTTATCAGGAAAGACATCCATAAACTAATCCACAACTACCATAAGAACACTATCCTCAAAACCATCCACTAATTCCAACAAAAAAACCAATAATTGATGTGAGATCATGCCAACAGTTGGGGCCAACAAATCTTTTGCACCCACCTTTTCATTCTTCTTCCCTCCAGAGAGGTGTTCAACCCTATCCTCCATCGTAAAACTAATTGTTCACATATCATAGTAGATGTGGGACTTAAAAATATCTAACCAATCCATTCCCATGATTATGTCATAGGCATCCATCTCAAGCACTGAGAAATCCCACATCCTTTCAATGTCATCCACAACTAAGAAACATGATCTATGTAGGAAGGATGAACACTCTCTTTGACCCATAGGAGTTTATAGTTTCAAAACAGAAGGAATCATTTCCACATGTAATCCAAATAATCTAATGACATAGGAAGAAATAAAATAATTTGAAGCACCCATATCAAACAAAGATTGCATCAATGTGGATTTTAAAAGAATCATACCTCATGTCGTGGATGGTCTCGAATGATCATCAACCACAACCTGATCAGCTTCAAAAAATTGCTCAGTTTCCACACTCTGCTCCTTATTACACTGTTGAGGCATCATGGTATTCTAAGAATCACCATAAACCACTTTTCTCTACCGACGAGGGGTATGCTGCTGCCCCCATCCTGTCGAGGCATAAGACACATGCGACCCCTGAGGAGTGTCATGGACACCAAACCTCAGAGAATTCTAAAAAAACACTAAAGATGCCCCATATTCTTATAATTATGACATGCTTTTGGTTGTGTCGTACAATCCTACTTGATGTTTCTGTAGAGCCAGACTAAAAACATCCCAACTTACACTGAGGCTTTGGAGAAAGATTCACCAATCCTACCATCAGATTCTAATTCATAATCCCACCTTGGAAATAAGTGTCCCTCTTCCTCTTGAATCCAACATTCGAGTTCCAACTATTTCCAATGGGTACCAACATGCTTCCTCTTCCTTTATCCCTCAGAAGATCTCACTCATCCACCGTATCTCTATACACTATTTCTATATAATAATCTATACACATCACTGTTATCTTGGACTGAATTTCTTGCTTCAACTTAGCTTCAATAATTGATGCCTTGAATGATGTTCTACCTTCCCCCTCAAGTGAAAATATCACTAAGTTCATAAATATTTTTGTATATTCCATTACTGACATGTTCCCTTTCTTCAAAAGGAAGAAATATATTGTACGATGAATTCTTAATGTATGAGGTTAGAATTGATTATTAAAAAACTCTTCAAAACCCTCCCATGTCACACCTTGGTATGTCCGAGCTTGGACTATTAACTCTCACCCCTGAAGGGAATGATCTTCTAACATGTACATGGCTAACTCCGCTTTCAACTCTGTCAGTGTTCCAAATAATTCATATATCCTATTCATTATATTCAGCCACACTTCAGCCCTTTCTAGCTCCAAATCACCACTAAATATGGGTGGGTTCTATTTTTGAAACTCAACTGCATGATCCACATGCATTGGTTCATACCCTTTATTCCCAAATTCTACAGCCTAGAAAGATTTCACTATACTCTGCACTAGCTGCTGGTTCACCTGGGGCTTAGGTGCAACCACATTTTAAGCAGCTTCCTCTTTTTGGTCTCTACTATTCCTACCCAGTACCATTTATATCAATACAAAAACAACCATAAGTACCACTCCCTTAAAAAGATGAGGAATTCAATTTTTAAATTCAATTACATAACAACTATCACAACCAGGCTTTCCACAAATTCACATTTCCCTTGTTTCACTATTATGAAAATCCACCAGTTTTAAAAATCAACTCATTTTCAAAATACCACTAGTTTCCATGTTTCAAATCTTCCATTTTTAAACCCATTTCAGACTGTTGAAAATACACACACTCATATCACACCATAAATCATTATACCCAAATAAAATATGCATCCTAGTGGGAAGTCATTTCTACTATGCATGTCATGCTCATCTCATTGTCTACACCCACGACAGTGAGATTTACATTTCCTATAAGTGTGTCCAAAACACTTATGTACCCAACTCCTTGGTAAATATAATTTCAGCATAAAAAGTATATCTACATTCTTTTATGCTATACATTCCAAGTTCCAATAATACTACTCCATTATACCATCCTGAATCGAGGAATAGGCCAAGAACAAATGTCAACACTAAGACAAACAATCCACACCAAAGGACCAAACAATTTCTCTCACTTGAAAGACAAGGACCGAACAAACTGATACCACTTGTGACATCCCACCCCATCCCATTGTCTTGAGATGGTGGAGGAATGCTACTTGGATTTAAGCAATGTTCCCAGGGCACCAAAGGCTGGAAATAAATGCCAAGGGATTCAAGAATCATTGGGGGACAATTTTCCCTTAAGATAAAATCAACCAACCAAACAATCCATTATCAACAAAACTACATGATGCATTTCAACAAAGAAACCCAGCCCATACATTACCAAAACAAAACCAAATGCTTCCATAACAAATCCCAAGTTCTAATAAAACCAAACCAAATATCAGAGTACCAAGTGGAAGACTCCACAACTAGACCCCAAAGCACTAGGTCACCATCCATAGCTCCTCACTAAGCTCCATGCTCCAAGTACCACAACATCATCAAATCATCATGTCAAATCACTAGGAAAATTAAATACTTTACTCTTACCTATGTCCCGGAAAACGACATCTGCAAAAGCACCAAAGTTCCAAAGAAAGGGGTGAGTACTAATACTCATTAGGTTTTCCCCAAATGACTTCCCTACACATGCTACTAGGAAAGAACCGTTAACACATTTATATAAATCATATTATATAAAACATTGAATAGTGAAACCATTACCACAATCCAAACATACCCTTACCAATCCATATCAATCAAGGGAATACCACCACTATTCCATATTCCATAGCACCATCACACATTATCCCAATCAACTACACCACAAATCCGAAGAACGCACCACTAAAACTGCTCTACATCACCTCCATAATCATAAAAAATCCCTAAAATCATCACTTTAGGCTACAAAAAATCCTAGATCTACATGCAGTGGATGTAGATCTATAAAACCAAGAAATTTATATGAGGATATCTAGAGAGAAACCAAGAAAAAAACTAATTGGAGAGAATTACTCGGGAGAAACCACATTCAAACCACATTGAAACCCCTTCAAATCGCTTCCAAAATGAGAGGGAGATCCCCACAAACCATTGAGAACCAAAAATCCCAAGAGAGGTTCTAGTGAGAGAAATTTTGGAGTGATTTAGGTCAATCCAAAGTGTTCCCATTTTTAAAAAACCCAACATTAATGGGCCTCAAGGATATATCACATGGTATGAAAAACCATGTGCTAACCATGTAGATGATACTGCCTCAAAGGCATCTCAGAAGACCTCCTCACAAAGTTAGACAAACCATGTGTAACCCAAATACCTTGAGTTTCCCCATTTTCCTGGGATTATTTCCCAGTTTCCCCAAACCGTTCTCAAACTGTGCCACCCAAAAAAGGCCTCCAAAACCATTCCAAACTCTCCCAACCTCTTCCAAACTCATCCCAATCAATTTAAACACATTAAAAGGAATAATCAAAGGCTAGATACCTCAAACTGGGTGGGCAAAAAATATAATATAATCACCCACATAGCATAATATAACATTAATACCTAATATAGTAAAATTATTATATGAAAAATTCCATATATAAACACTGATTAATTTATTTTATTCTAATGTATTTCATCATCAGAATTAGTAATCATAAAATAATTATGATTTTTCATTAATTCACTTATTATATCATAAACATCTAGTTACATTATGACTCATCAGAATAAATAATATAATAGAATTTCCCAGAGAGCATAATATAACATTAATACCAAATACAGGAAACTGATTATATTTAAAAATTCATATATAACCACTAAAAAGGTAGTTCATTATCCTAATAGAATCCCATATTCTAACATAACTGTATTGGTAATCTTAATCTTCAACAAATTCTAATAGTATAAGTTCTATCCTAAAGTGTGTTTCTCGTAAAAACACATTATATATCACATTCCATCATTATAATCATAATAATGGCAACCATGTTACACCATAAATTCATCAGAAATTCATACACATGTAACCTCCATAATTAGAGAGTCATGTAACAACATTACCCTCAAACATCCCTTCCCGTATTGTAACATTATGAGTTTTTTTAAATAAGACATACTATGTTCGATAGCAAACAAGATACACCACATCGAGCATAATAGAACAACTTAATACTATTATCTAAATGTCATTATTATAATCTAGATATATAATGTCTATAATGAACCAGATTAATTGAATTATTAAAATATTGATAATACATATACATAGTTAATTTTTTGGTGATCAATAAATTATAAATAAAATGAAATCCCTTTTAAAAATAAAAGAAATGTTTTCCTAAAAAACTATTTAATATGAAATAGTTTAATAAAAAATAACTTTTCTAGTTATTTTTAATGAAACATTAGTATAATATGTTCATATTATGTATTTACTAGACATTATGTATGAAGAAATTCTATATTATTCTTCAAAGGAGTATTTTTTTTTTAAAAAAAAGAAGTTCACTGCCTTTAAAAGGAACACTTGGTTTAATTATATTTTTGACATATTTATAAATAATATTTGAAAAAATAAATATCTCATTTTCAAATGGAGTATCAAAATTCAATTTTTTTATAATTTTTGGAGTTTTTAATATATGATTAATTTTTTTATAATGAGTGAAAAAAAATGTTTTTAATTGAAAACTGATTTTTCATTAGATTTATATATACTAGTAGAATATATTTTAAACAATTTTTAATCTTTAGTTAGATCAATATTTTATCATTTAATCCAAATAAGTTCATTTTATTCAATAATAAATTCAATTTTGATATAAAAAAATTAACAAATTGATTTTTTTTACATTAACAACAAGTTATCTAATTCTATCAACATGATTAATTATTCATTAATTTCTGAAATTTATATTATTATAGTATGAAAAATAGATTCCATATTTTTTATCCTATGGTCCATATTTTATTAAATTTTACTATTTTATTTTTGTAAAATATGAATAGTAAATCCTATATGTTTTTTCTGATGGATAGGGGTAAATCGTGTATTTAATGGTAAAAATAATATTATAAAGTTTAGAAAATTACTATAAATCTTGTCCAAAATATATTAGATGAGAATTTTTCATCACAAATATTCAAATTATGGGATATGAGACCATTTATGTCCTATTGGATGATAATATAACCATTATAATATTATATTAAATCAAAATCATTATTTCCATAATTTTATTTATAATAAGAGGAATATTTTTAATGTTTTGTTATATATGGGATATTTTAGACTGTAACTATTTAGTAGAAATTTAAAAAAATTAAATACATCATGGTAATTAATGTATAATATTCAGTGATAATATAATTACCTTAGTTGGTGACAAAATGATGATGTAGTGATTATTCAATTAAGGAAATAGAAAATAAATGATATTAAAAATAATAAACTAAATATATTTTGAGATTATCAATTTCATCCCCAAATGTTTTAGATGAGTTTTTTATTTGATTTATTTTTTAGATTTATTGGTTTGAAGTTATCTTGTTGGTATGATATTTTCAAAAAATTCATGTAACAAATAGTGTCAAAATTGACATTATTGATATTTTAAATTGAAAAATATTTTTATTACATGATATAAAATATATATTAAATAACCGTTTAAGCCAACATATTGGGATATTTCTTAAAATTTCATGAATGACAAATTTATTGGTCATTTTTCATTTTCTAGTAATTATATTAATCCTAAAATTGTAACTTACATGATAATATAGTAAAAAATTAAAATGTTAAATATGGGATGAATCAAACATATAAGGATTATAAAATTGTAAATTTTTTCTGATTTTAATTGGATTAATTTTTTTATACCCCAAATAATCCTATAGCCGATATAAATCTGTTTGGATCCATTTGGAATAGAATTCTAGTTTACATTAATTTAATATTTTGACAAATTCCAAGAGTGCTCCTCCCCTGTATTATAAAAAGAGACCCATTATTCTCTTTTATTCACAACTCAAAACATATTTGGTTTAGAAAATATCTACCCAAATACCTTCCTAGAATCCCTATCCTCGTTCTCGAGGCCTTTTTTTCCCATAACACTCACCTTAATGGTGTTAATGTGTTAACCAAAGGAGATTATCTGAAGAAGTGGTATCTTGTTTAATTAAGTATATATATTTTATTTCTTCTTACACTTCCTTAAAATATTATTCTTCCAAGATGAAATAACATATCCAGTACCCTATATATACTGAGTTGTTATTATGTAAATATGGTTACTTAAATCCATATATAATTTCATCAAATGGGAAATGAATTATTGTTTGCGTATACGGTGAACTACAACCTCACAAACCGATATAATTCATTTTCCATCATCATCTCTCAAGACATGTTATAATGATGGAATTATGGTTTATATATGATATTCATGACATATTTATAATTATTAAATAATATATTACCATTTAGGTTATTACCATCCCATACACATAAAAATGATAACATCGTTTATCTGTACGCGTCAACTATCACCTCCATGAAGCGATGTGATTCATTTTTCATCAACACATCACATGGATTATATATATATATATATACATGTATATTTAAATAATTAATATTATATTTATGATATTATTATCATTATGAAATTATAATATAACAATTAACTTCTTTCCATAATCATTATTGGAAAAATGGAAACATTATTGAAGAGTACGTATGGCTTATAATCTCCAAGATTATAAATTTAGTCATTTTACGTAATGTTTCCATCAGATTTCACAACCCATAATGGTTTTATATTTAAAAATAGTTTCTAATGGGTTAAATATTGGAACCACAAATACCCAATGGTTCTATATGCAAAGGGACATACTTTCTAAAGGAAGGTGCTTGTTAGGGATTTTGACCCACCATGCTTAAAAACTTGCATTGGTCAGGAGGATGAGAGGTCGGACTCATCACAACCTTTAGGGTGGGATTATTTCCTACTAGAGAACACTCTAATAGATTTATGATATTTTCATGAATCCTTAATTAATTCATAAGTATGATGTGAGTTATTCCAATATTAGAAACCAGTTATTAGCATGTGTGGAATTTAGAATCATCTGTATGTTTTCAAGGTTCTTCATTGATGGAGATATCTATATGTATCTGAGGTTCTCCATCAATGGAATCTACTCATTTACTACATAGAAACTATACAGTCATTATTACAATGATTCTAGTTTTCTAGCCCAATAGTGGGGCACTCAAGTGATTATGGTTATCTAGGTAGATAAATGTCACTCTATATTTTATCATCATCCAGGGATATGAAATTTTTTATGGTGTTGGGAGTGAACCTGTAAATTGGATTCATATGTGTACTTCTAAAAGGAATCAGAACCAATGTAGTTCAATTCCTCAAAATAAGGCACATCATACCTTTTTACGATGGGTGATGATGACCCAATCGTACAATTTAACGTCTCATGAAAATAATGTCTAGGCAGAAGGTGCATAGTCAATATTTGGTGTGAGACTTATATCTAATAATATGAAGGAACATGTAAGGAATATGATCTTTCATATTTAGTTAGACCCTATGGGGGATGTGTCCTAAGACAACAGGGTTGGTCTAGGATGTTGGGATTGAACCTATGGGAGACTTCCTTTGTATCTCTTCTTGATGGGAATTAAAATCCATATAGTTTATTAGTGAGGACCCACACCTATAGATCCCTTCAAGGGTATGTCTCGTAGGGGTGTATTTTCCTTTGAGATAATTGGTTGGGGTTGTTTTTTAGAAGGATATTCCCTTTGAAGGGACAATGAGGGATGTTTTCACTCATGTTTATTTTGGTGATTAACTTGGGTTTACTCCTTGGTAGGATACCCATATTATGGTAATTAATGTTGGGGAGTATTCCAATGGAGGATTCCTATTGAGCTTGGGCCTTATGTGGGATTCCTATGTATCCTAGTTATGGTGGGAATCAAAGTTCTTGTATTTATTTTGGTTTCGGAATTACACATAAAAGGAGGACCATTTAAGGAGGGGGATAGTTATCTTATTATGGATGAGATGATTTATAGCTCAGTCATTGAGAAGTATTCCTATGTAGCATAGTAATGATATGAATTATAGTTCTCATAGTTCATTTAGTGAGGACATATGACTATGGAGGCCCTACAGTTTTATCTCACATGTGAGTATATGCCTTTTAGAAGGTAAAGTCGGGGAGTATTATTTTGGAGGATTCCCCAGGATTGGATTCATGTGGATTTCTTGATAATCGTTGACCTCTAAACCCACATGTGTCATGCTCTATGTGAGAAAAATGATGAAGTTTAAAATCCAAGAACTAAACAATTCTCTATTCCCACTAATGTATGAGTTATGGAAAATATTAAGGCTTAATACAAAAGGGGATTCTGATATGAGATTTGGTTGGGTCTTACTCCTAGGAGGATTCCCATTTATAATTCAACTTGGCATAGGAGTCTAGTGATGTTGTTTGAGGATTTTCTTGAGAAGTTTATAAACTCATGTTACTAAATTAATACAAGAGGATAATCCAAACTCACAACATGAGAAAGGGACCAAGAAGAGTTTTTCAACATAATCCATTTCATAGAGTGTGTATGAGTGTCTCAAATCGTGGTATTCCATAGGGAGGATGTTGGGGTCATATAAGATGCAAGACAAAATTTCCTCAACCTGGATGGAAAATTTGTGGTGAGAATCTCTATTTTTCATAGGGGTTAGTGATGGAATAAAAGGGGTTATCCTGAAGGTCCTGGATTGTAGCCCAACACTGATCTGGAGCGGGGGTGTGGGGCGTAGCCCCTGCATTATATACTAATGATTTCTCTCAAGTGGGTAACCCTGGTATGGGTCTCCCCAGGAAGGTCTCCCTAGTATGGATCACCCTAGGTGGGTCTCCCATGTAGTACTAGGGATTATCAAACTACCTCGCCTAGGTATGGATATCCCAAGTGGTACCTCGCCCAAGTCTTACGAGGGTGGATCATTCTACCTTTTCCAGGTTTGGGTCACCCAATTGTGGGTCTCCAAAGTGTTGGGTTGGGGGCATTACCTTTGTGAATGGGGTCCATGAAAGTTCTTCTAAGTAGTGATGGACTACTTGGGTGGAGTACATGCACAGCCAGAGCCCTCTATGGGATTCGTGGCCCAAGAGTTCGGCCATTACCCCAAAAATTTTATAGGGATGGGTTTATTTATAGAACAGTTGGACTTGTGTAGATGGAATTGCAAAAATGGACTTTCACGGTGACACACATCCCTTTAGAAATAATTTACAACTTATAAGATCCATAACTTTTGATCAATGAGTCTATTTGGGCTCTGCGACTAGTCAAATAGATCCCCTAGAAGAGATATACGCTTCTTGATATAGTGAATAGACCAAATATTATTGAATGTGACCCATAAATGTTATTTAATCCACTAACACCTTTTCATCATCAATCATGGAAATCCATAGACAACTCTTAGAGGGGGTGTATCTTCACTTATCCCTCATACTAGAGTAAGTTTCTAGAATATAGAAATCCCACATGCATCTTATTCTAGAATTACAAAAAATTATACTCAAACATTACATTTGTTGTCTAGTGAGGATCACGTCATGAATTCTATGGAAAAGTGTATGAAACATATTATTTGGTGTCAGAAAAAGCCACCCCCCCCCCCCCCGCCCCTTATAATTAGATTCTCTCTGAATGAAAAGAATCTATATCTATGGAAACATTAGGGAACTTTGATGGATTCCAAAATCATTTAGCAGACATTGGAGCTACATCATGTATTAAAGGATTCTTTAATTTTTTTTAATCCATGGGGCCAAGTGAGAATTGTTCAACTATTTCTAGGGTCCTATACACAACCCTAAAGACATTATGTCTTTAAAATTTTAAACGATCGATGATTCCTAAACCATTCAGACTATATGTCTAGAAAGTTGAGATTTTCCATTTGTCCAAGGTAACCTTTGCTGGTTTTCAACCAAGTTCGTACTGTGTCTTTTTAGGAAGTTTAAATTCATTCATTCTAGACTAAAAGAGATAGTGTTTTTGGTCGAACAACTTGAACCATGAATTTGGAAAATATAACCCGAACAAGGATTGATTGATAAGAGTCCTCCAATATTGTTTAGATACTTACAAGGGTAATATTGAGACAATTCAATGTTCTACAAATCTAAAACATGGTATTTTATAATAGTGAAGTTCTCTCTTGAGAATGAAGTTTCCAATAGTTGAAAAATATGTTATGAGGGTTGTTTTGTGCAAGTACAACTGGGGTATATACTTCATATTCATGTAGTGGTATCCTTAGGCTGATAGGGCCATTATGTTGGTGACTTATGAAAGGCCAACTGGGGAAATGTATTGCCTAGTCGGTTATAATAGTTTTCCAAAATTATGACATTATCGTACTGATGAACACAGAAAGACTTAGATTTTGATGTCTCAAGACCACAGTGGGTAACGTTTCCTTGGAAATATGTTATAGAATAAAGGAATCATCCATTACATCATAAGTGATTAATAATATGACACTCCTAAATGAATTTGATGTGTGAAGGATGGTAATGTTTGTTAATAAGGGGTATTTTAATATTCTTCCATGCAGTTTAATGTCATAATGCAAGGAAATTATGTTCTGCAGTTTTAAGACATACAGTAAGGACATTAGGGGTTATACAGTTTTAAGTCCTTTAGAAAATACATTAGTGGTTTTTCATTTTAAATTCATGAATAATGGACACTAGTGGTTGTGTAGTTTAAATTCATGTTGCAGGTACATTAGGGGATATGTAGTTTAAATTCAGGTAGAAAAGACATTATGGGTCTTGAAGTTTAATGATATGGAACAATGATATTAGTGTAATGTTTTTTTCTTTGACGAAAGGTTTTATGATTCAATGATTCATGGAAATCTATCTAGAAATTTTCTAATATATTTAGGTATGGAAAGAGAATGTTTTATATGTGATTTGTGGATTTTCATATCCAAATGGTGGTATGGGAAAAGGGTTTATGAATTTATAGGAGGTCTCTCCCAAGAACAAAGTTACCACTGATTGAAATATCTGTTTCATGGGTTGTTTTAAGAAAGAAAAACTAGGGCATATACTACATAGTCAATTAGTGGTATCCTTAGTTTGAAAATCTCTTTATGTGGGTGAATTATGAAAGGGTAACTGGGGGCATGTATTGCATTGTTAGATAATATAGCTCTCAAGAATTCTGGCATTCCATTATTAAAATCCAATGAAATTTAATGGAGATTTGGATTTTCCCAATCATAATTCTTGGTTAGTGGATAGAGTATCTTAATATGGGATGGATATTTCAAGAGATATTTTACAAATAATTGGGGAAATGGTTGCTCTATTTATCACTGACCTAAGAGTAGGAAGTATGGTGCCTTCACATTTAGGTCATATGACTATGACCATAATATTATGTGAACAATGGATTTTATATGGTCAAATTCCCCTAGGTTATTACAGTATGCTTTCAAAAAAAGTAGAAACGTTTAAACCATTGTCTTGGAGACTTTCAGGTCATGAGAAAGGATCTGGGATAAATATACAAGGGATGGACATTGATTTAAGGGTTCCAGTATAACATCCCTGAAACGTAAAGGGACGGAAAAGGATTTTATCAGGAATGAAGTTACCACTGGTTAAAAACCCTGTTATGGGGGTTGTTTTATGAAAGGTCTTCTAGATCACATACTGCATAATTAAACAATATAATCCTTTAGCTAACTTTCATGTTATGTGGGGGACTTATGCAAGCACAATTGGGGCATGTACTGTATAATTTGGTAAAGAATCTCTCATGTATCATAAATTCTACCACTAGAAGTTAAGGAAAGATTATGAAGATGTGAATGTATTAAAATTTATTAGTATCACTTGAAAGGGGGGAAATGTTCAATACAAAAGGGATGTATTTGGATTGATATTGGCTATGAATTTTGAGTCCCTTTCATAAATCCGACTCAGATGTAGAATGGGGACATCTCATGTTTCCTTGGTGGGCTCTCTAAGAAGAGGACCCAATATAAGAAGATCCTTCATAATTATTTTATTGTATAAAGGATATTGGGAATTTTATTTTACCCCATGGTTTGGGATAAGGCTTAAGTTCTGGGATTCTCTATGTATCTCGGGTGCATGAGAATACAACCACACATAGTTCTAGAGAAACCATGTAGTTTGGTGTGATTTAACAAGGACATTGGCCATGTAGTTTAATGTTATGTAGAAATGATGTGGGAGATTCTACTGTAAAAATAAATATTGTGGCTAGACTACGTTATAGGACCTAGGAATCACTACATGTATGGTTGTGGAAATAATCATGCCATATATAGTTCCAATATATACATGTCCATGTGTAAAGTGAGAATTCATACTAGATCTCCCCATGTAAATCTTACTTTTGAATGAGTGTATAGGGGATTATTTATGTTATTATGTATCTTGGAAAAGGATTGAAGATCTAGACATCACAATGTATCTCAATGGTATTAGACCCAAGCCACATATAGTTTTTAAATAAAGGTCCATCACACTGACTGAATTCATAAGTGCATGATAATGGGGGTTTCATTGAATATGAGTTCATACATAAGATAAGAACTTTTTTTTAATCTCCTCATAGAGATCTAACTCATATATGTGAGTAAAGATGAATTATTTTCATTATGTTGCGACTGGTCCCAATATTGAGAGTATGGGTGTAACTTTGTATCTCATATTTGTGAGAATAAAGCCACACATAGTTTTTAAAGAAGTTCACCGTGAAAGTATGATTCATACACATGGAGTGGGGGGGTTTAAATTGTAGATAGACTAGGGGGTATGAAACAAGTTCCACAACATATCACAATATAATTAGAATAAAGATAAACATAGTTCATGTGTTTCCATGAAGATTAACATCACACGTTATGGACAAAGGATAAATAAGGTGAAGTAATATTGTAGTTGGACCCAAGAATGAAAGTATGGGAGTCCCAATATATCTCATAGGGGTGATAATCAAGCCTCACATGGTCCCTGACAGGCTCCTGGTTTTGATCTATTTCATTCATAGTAATTAAATTGGATTTATGATTAATAGTGGCTGGACCTGGGATTAGAGATCTGGGTGTCACTACATATATTACTGGGGTAGTAATCATGCCACATGTAGATCTTCAAAGTTACTTCCCACTCAAATCATAATTCAATGTGGGAAGGGTTTTTTTATACCTTTCATACTAATGGTTTATCTTAAATAATGATGTTTATGTATCACCATGCTTCTCGATGTAATTATAATCATGTCATAATTCATGGGAATGTTCTTTTTAAAGATCATTTTTATGCATAGGGAACAAGAAGGGAGAATTTATATTCAAAAATTGCAGTTAGACCCTGGATTAGAGATTTAGAAGTCACTTCAAATATTTCTGGGGCTCGAATAAATCCACATATAGTTCTTAAAAATTCTACCTATTCAGGTCACACAGGGGGTGGAGGAAAGTTTTTAAACATTGCTTCTGGACTTGAGATAAGAGATCTGGGTGTCAACTATGTATCTTATTGGAGAAATAATGAATCCACACTTAGTTTATAATAATGGTTCCCTACACCAACTAATGTTTTATGTGAGGAACGAGGATTTAATAATTTTCTAGATATTTTCCAGAATAATGGTTGGGCTCAAGAAATGAAATGGTATGAGAATCAAGCCATATGTTATATAGGAATTCCAAGTATATATTTGGTTTTCACAAAAGGAAAAAATAATATTAATTCTTTATTGTTGTGGTAGGACCCAGGATTGGATATCTTGGATTCACTGCATATCTCATTGAAATGATAATCAATCCACACATAGTTCATAAATGTTATTCCCTATATCATTCCTATAAAAAAATATGGATAAATGGGGCTGAAGTGTGACTAGGGAGTGGAAATGAGGTGAGTGAGGTTTACACATGTAAGATACTCATAATTTAAAGGGCCACAAGAAATGTCTACTTGTGGTATCTTGAGGATTTAATAACATAAAATAAGTTATATGTAAACCATACTTTTTACTTTCATGTGTTGAGGATAACCAGTGTTATGTAGTAAAATGTATTGCAACATGGTCTACATGTCATGCAGTTTCTCATCTTGTTATAAGGACGATGATGCTATGAAGTTAACTTCATGAAACATGGATGAAAATAGTGCTATACAGTTTAACATCATGAATCTAAGATGAACTTTATGTGATTACACAAATTATTTCTTCAGGAACCATGCATTAGTCCGAGTTGTGGTTACCTCTCCATCCATCATGATTAAGGAATAAGCTCCATTAGATTGGGACTCATATAAAGAGTATGGTCCCTCCCACTGTGGCTCATGCTTCAGAGGCTTAATTCCTACAATTAGTATATTCCTAAGGACCAATACAAATTATTATTGTAGGAATGAATGAAGAGAAACCTTCATGTAAAAAACAATGCAATCTAGATCTGGTAGACCTCATTGTGATGCAAGGTGTGAAATATCATTTCATCCAGTCACTCTAGATCATATATAATGTATTCGATTTCTCATATGTGGATAAATGGACAAAAAATAAATATAGAGTGGTGTAAACTGAACCTCAATGGGAAAAACTACTTTTATTTTGTACACTAATGAGTATGGGTTTCTTTCATAGCAGTACATGTTCTAGTCCAATAAGCCCATAAGTCATGAAAGAGCTTATTAGGCCAATATTTAATATCTTTATCCAATATATTAGGGATTATGTTTCATAGGTTCTTGTTAAAATCATTTATATTTCCATTGGACTCTACATGATAGGGGGATGAATGGTTGGATTTTATATTGTATTCCTTATATAGCTACTCCGCCTCTGTAGAAGATAAATTGGTTCCATTATCTATCAAAATGGTACGAGGGATACCAAAACTAGTAATTTTTTTATCTTTAACAAAACAAACAATTATTTTTTATATGAATTCTTTTATGGGTATTTCGTTAGCCAATTTTGATATGAAATTGGAAGCAGTGAGGATGTAATTGATATTATTAGCCATCATTGGAGGATATTGTCCAAAAATATCCATTCCCCATGAGAAAATTTTCTAACAGTATTTATTTATATGTTTAATCATTGAGGGTTGTTGGATGAAACTATCATTCACCTGGAAGGGATGACACATCTTAGTGAATTTTGTGCAATCATACGTCATCGAAGGCCAAAAGTATACAAGCCTTCAGATTTGATCATAAAGAATACACCGTGATTGGTGGGCACCACAGGCTCCTAGATGTACTTTTACCAAGAAATTTATAATCTCTTCTCGATAGTAACATCTGATAAGGACTCCATCAAATCCTCACATGTAAAGGACTTTCTGGTGATTTGGGCTATCATAAAGAGTTAAATTAGCCACATGATGTCTGATATGATCACTTAATACTCTGTCTTGTAAAAGTAGTCCATATTTTATATACTCCATTATGGTTGTCATACATCCCATGGTAGGGCTCTATGGATTAGGAATTAGACTGATTTCATTTATATCTTTGACATTGATTAGAAAAGGTGAAACTATTCGGTGGTGGGAAATTATGATGGTTGTTTCATCCCGATTTGTGTCTTCCAAAGTTGTAACTTCATTTTATAATGCATCTCCGTGATCATTTTATGATCAAAAGGTGTGAGAAAATGTTGTGTCTAAGGTAAATTCTACCATTAACCCTCATATATAATCACACTGGGTAATTATCCCTTCCTTTCTGATTTCATAATCCCAATTTATCTACTTGATTATCAATTCTCAATCACCCTTCACCTCTAGGTTATTTAACAGTACTTGGAGTGATAATTCCCATCCTACAATGATTGATTGGTATTCAACATCATTGTTGGAATCACCTTCTAATAACTAGATGTATTATGATAATTATTTCTTTTCTATTGAGATAATAACAATTCCTAACCCAACATTGTTGAGTTTAGGGTCTTCTATTCTATTCACTGCTAAACTTATGGAAGTACCGTTAAAATACATATCCCATGATTGGGGGATATATTGTTTAGAAAAGTTTTCTTTATTTGGTAGTTTACTATTTAATGATATATCCTCAGTAGATGGTTATTGAGAAAGGAAGTATACTATTCCATGGCCTTTCTCTACTTTCTAAGGCACAAACTAAATATCAAACTGCTATAGGATAACTACCCACTATACTAGACTCTGTATCAGTAAACACTGACTAAGGATAAATTAGAGCATGTTATAGTGGGAAACCAAGTTCATATCATGGTTATACATGTAGTTCCTCAAATTCTGAACTATAAAGATTTATTTCATGATGCTCTTCTTGAAATCTTAATATCAAGTCTCTTTATAGATCATGTTTCAACTGAGTTAGAGAAGGATGTTTTCACTTATAGTATCATTATTTTGTGGAAGGAAGTCTCCCAGTGATCGCTCTGTGAAGTTTACATGAATAAGGAGAGGATTTCCTTTAACATGTGGCATCAATACTGGTTATCTCAAGATATATTTATTGAGGGAATATAAATCTTCTTCACAGTCATTGTTCCACTGAAACTTTACCCCCTTCTTCAACAATTTGGTGAAGGATAAACACTTTCTTGAAATGATCTCTATGAAGCACCAAATGTAGGCCAAGTTTCCTTGAATTCATCATTACTCTATCATGTTTCAAGGAAGTGACAAGACAAATATATATTTAATATTCTTATTATCAACTTAGATGCCAATATAGTGTACAATGAATCCAACAAATATTCATGAGGTTATCCCAAAATAATAGTTCAGGGAGTTCATCATCATATTTTTCTTTCAAATATTGTTGAAGATGGTTTCTAGGTTATCCCTGGGATCAAATCATTTTCAGGATTTGACCACTATATAATGAATGTGTCATTCAACAAACATCTCTAAGAATGGTTTGATGATGTGATTCAAAACATGTTGGTATATAGCACCTGTGTTCTTCAAGACAAATGGCATTACCCAATAGAATAATATTCCTTGAGGATATCTGAGGGATATGGATTCTTCATCTTCTAGGTCCATCCAGATTTAATTATGCTTAGATTATCCATCAATGAAGGATAGGTCTTGATAACCAGATGTTGCATCAATCAGGAGTTTGGTAATTGGAACTGGGAATTCATCCTTGGGACAATTCCGGTGGAGATATATGAATTTGATGAAACCCCTGATTTTACAATTATTATTTTTTATAGGTACAATATTGGATAGACATTTTGGGTATTGAACATATCAGATAAAATCTTCCTTGAGGTGTTTTGTCACTTTATCCTCAATCTTGGAGGTGTGATTTGGTTGTGTCCTCCTAGATTATTACATGTATCCCCTATGATCTTCTGGAAAAAAAATTATGGGTGGCCACCTTGATGTTAAGTGTTATGATATATGTGTAAAACTTGGAAAATACATCCTGATTCCTCCTTAGGAAGAAAGTGTATTACTATTTTTCCTTAGGAGAAAAGGCTATACTAATTAGATTTGGTTGTGGTTCTTCTTCAGTATGATTTATTTCCCTGTGTTCATCCATGGCTATGGAGATATCATCCTTAAATACTAGAGGGGTTTTCCTGAGATCTTCTTCTTCCTCCTATTTTTCTTTTTCATGCTCAGTTTTTTGTTCTTCTTATTGGGGATGAAATGACAAAAAAATATTTGGATCAAAGAAGGGAGTCTCTATTTAGACATCCATAGTATGAGGCCATCATTACAGTATAACTTTCTAGAATACAAACTTCTTGGAGTCCTGAAGGTGAAATCATGGGTTAGGAATGAGTCTCTTCACATTATCTTTTAATCATTATAGATTCATCCAGTTCGGATGGAAAACCCATGATTTTATAAAGTTTGGGGGACAGAATGAAGACATTTTCATTCAATCGTTCATTATCATTTGGAGGGTTGATAACTTCTTCAACACCATTGGGATCAACTTTCATGACTGAAATTATGGAATCTACTGAATGAATTCATGAATTTTTTACCATGCATTCAATTTGATTAATAGGAAGCACTTAATCCACACTAAGATGCTGGAAAGGGTTAGTTAGGGTCATTTCCAAGCCATTAAGGGCATTTATTCTAGTATCATCATTGTACATTGATTGTTTCCCATCATTGTGATAGAACCCTGCATTGATGTATTTTTTTTTATTAGGATTAGAATGAGTCCTTTTCACCATTAAATGTTCTAATTTTACCATTGATATAAAATTTGAGACATTGGGGGTATGAAGAAGTAATGGTTGCATGCTAATGTAGCCAAGGTCTTCTCAGTAGATCATTGAAATATGTGTCCTTCTGAACCACTAGGAACCGTGATTCGGACATAAGATCTTTGAACTGAGTCCTATGTATAATCTTATAGAGGGGTTATTTCTTATTCTATACATACCCCTATAAGATCAGAGTTGAGAGATAGAATTGAGATTCATTGAGACCCAGTTGAAAAAGTGTCTGAACTGGGATGAGGTTGGCCCCAGATCCATTGTTAGTAAAGGATCGTAGGATATGAATGTAATTTTACAAGCTAGATAAATACAAGGGTTTGAAATTTCATTTTATGATATGATCCTCATCTTGGTTGGTGAAGCAAATGACCTCATGGAATTATGAAGGATCATTTTTCATGTGATATACTTCATCAGCAACAACCATAACTTCAAATTCTTGAGGTCTTGAAAATTCCTTAATGTGTGCTTCTAGAAAAACTTTTTACAGACTCAAATAATCCAATATTGATAACATAGCCGACACTTGGCATAGTTACTTCAGGTAATCATATTTTTGGTTGAAAATCCTATTATATTTTGTAATGAATATTCTCTTTTTTATAAACATTATGAGATGATGTTCTTGATGTGGATGGACCATCTTTTGAGGAAGGAACCGAAAGTGATCATGATGGTGGTGGATTGGAATGGCTAGGTATGACCATCAGAAAAGCACATGGTGGAATATCATATAACTAGTCTTCTAAGAAAATTATGTTACGGAAGACCTTTTCATTTGTGGAGGAATAACTCCCTTATTCCAATTGAGCTCACTTAAGATATTTCCCACAATTTTTGGCTACATAGACTATTTGAGCAGTGGTTTTGTTGAAGTAGTGTCTCCTAAAACAACCATGACTTCACATATACCCTCGACCCTATAGAACTCTTCCACTAGTTCCCCAATCATGTACCAGTAAATCAGGTTCATAATTTGAATAATCATTTTTGTAGGGTTCGGTTAAGTGAATAACATTAATGAAACCAAAGATCAACTCCTCGTCTCATGAAAATTATTCCTCGGGGTAAGCTATTGTTGAACCTTTTGGAGGGGTAATGCTATTTCATTTTGTATGGTTATAATGAAATATTTTATGTTCAAGGAAAACATTTTACTTGACATGAGATCAAATTATTATTCTTGCACCTTATCAATCCAGAAATGTCTCTTCTTTGGAGATTGGACTTCTTAAGATGAGGCATTTGATGAAGCTGGATTTTCTGTAGTATAATTGGCATGAGGAAAAATTCACTATTTGAACTATGATAAAATAATAGAATGGTTATAATTGATTATTTTACTTTCCATCTATTCATATAACATCTAGTAATTATTTATTTTATCTTATTACCACTCTCTTTCCTCCTCTAGATCGGTAATATAAATGTATGATACTTGGGCTAGTGAATTTTTCAATTTCATTTCCCAGAATACAAAATATGTTTCAGGAGGTCTGTGAAAACAAAACACTCTTGGATGGGATTCCTTAACATTTGGTGGAAAGGGAAGTAGTTTGGGGGATCTTAATAACCCTCTTTTTTTGGCTTCTCGGCCCTTGGAAACTGGAGTATGTTGTTCTCCAAAGCTGAGATGAAGTGTTCGGGGACTTTGTCATTCCGAAATAAATAGATCGTGCTTTTTAACTCCAAAAAATGTATCCATATTTGATATATTTTATCATCTTGATTATGAGGTCATTTATATAGACTCTTATGAGTTGGATCCATGTTGTATGGTGTAGTCTTTGAGGTAGGAGTAGGTACATGGGCCTGCTTAAGTGTAACAGTAGCGACATCAACCTTTCTTGTTCTCATTCTCTAATCTGATGAGATTACCTAAGACATGGATTTGGAATAAATGATGTAGTTTTCCAGTTATTGATCAATTACTATCAAATCCCAAAACCCTCGAGTGTATTTTATAGGGATCAACAGCATGCATAACTCATCACAGAGATTTCCAGCACATATAGGAAATTGTTATTCTATAGGGAGTGGTAAGTTCAAGGATTAAGTTGATCATTACCACCAAGAAATAAATTTTGAGACTCTTTCATTCTCTATTTTCATATTGTTTGTGATATTTAATACTATTGTATTCTACAATTTTGATATAAACTATAAAAGTATCTTCTAATAGAGATCTTCCCACCTACTAATTGATTGATATTGAAAACTCTTTTACAAAAAAATACTGACCACAGAAATGATTTCACAAATAATATGGGTTTTACTACATCATGTTGCCCAGGGGTCCCCCTCATGGGATCACAGTGATAGATTAAATGATTCAAGTTCTGCTCCAGATCTCCTGAGTCATTGATAATCATAAATTTAGGATTCCCAAGGTTTGGTGGAGGAGGGTTTGTATCCACCCATTCGAGATTAGACATCAATTTTTGGACTTAGTGCAACACTCCATCTTTCCATATCTCCCAATAAAGTCATTAATGACTCAATGGTGTTCATAATAATTCAAGTAATTTCCATTTAAGTAAGGACATAAATAGTTATGGTGGATAGAGCCTCAACAGTAGTGACAACTGGAAGGACCACTAGTGATGGAATCACTGTTATCTATGGTGGGTAACCAATAGGGGTAGGCCTATAAAGATGATCCTGACCCTACTCTGGTTGTGTAACCAATGGAGGAAACTCTTGATATTTTATTTCAGGATTCAAATATATTGGGGGTTTATATCACACATTTTGTGAATGTTCCTTATCTACTTCAGTTGTTATGAAAAACACTCTTTGTTTAGGTGTTCCAACTAGAAGTGGGATTTTAGGATCTACTTGTGGAACATATCAAAAAGGAATATTTCATCAAAGTTACTCTTCATTGATTCCTCTCAACTCTCTCATTTACTCCTATTACTAAGAAAATAATTCCTCTAGTGAAAGGGATTATCCTTCTCTGAGGGGAAGATGAAAAATGGTTTAAGCCTTAACTTTTTCCCTATTCAGATCATTTCGAGGAGGACCAGATGGATTATTTGAGAGGATTCTCAAATTCTGGGTGAGCCTCTAGTATTTCATATGAAAACCATATAAATTCATTTCAGTGTAGACCATATCAAGAATAGGAACTTCTTCTACAAAATCCTATGAATAGGCCTTCTGTTATGGAGGGTCTTCAACGATGGCATTGATGAGATTCACATATTCATAGTGCATCATAGGCACTATTTTAGAATTTCTACATGATCACTTTCTTTCGCGCCCTCCATGAGACCTTATCCTTTTCATTATTGATTCCCTGAGAGGATTATGGATGAACAATGACCCAAAAGTATTTCCCAAAGATTTTTGTTATGTGCTTTCTAAGTGATTGCAATGGTTCATGGGATATGACAAATTGATATGATTCATTTGTCGAAATATTCCCTAATTGGGAAAAGAGTAATTCCCATTTGGGAGGGGATTATTGGTGTGAAAAATCCCCCATATCTAAGGGTGCGGGATATTTATGTTCAGTATTCACAATGTAACACCCTAAGACTTCATAGTACGTTAGTTCTTCAAAGTAATTCAATAACTTACACTACAAGCAACATCGAGTTCAAGCACGCCACGACTTACCAAACTAGCCGTTAAAAAGAGGTTATTAATAGTACTAATTGAATTTTTATCCTTTTATAACCCTTATAATTTTAGAATCCATATTATGAGTTTCTTAGACATAATGTAAGGACAAATTCATTTTTTCAGATAAAAGACGTATTTTTCAAAAAAAAGCAATATTATCGCCTTTTAAAAGAGAATCTTTTTTAAATCCAATATTTAAAACATTTATATATTAAATTTCATAAAATAACATTATTTTTTTGGATAGGGACATAAGAATTTAGTTTCAATAAATTTTTGGTGTTTTTCTGATAACTTTCATATTTGGGTGAATAATGGAAAATAATATATTTTAACTGAAAACAAATTTTTTAATCAAAATAATCTATAGTGTTCAACTAGAAATATGAATGGTTTGGATGTATAATTAGATTATATTTTTACCATTTAATCCAATGTTGTTTATTGGAAGTAATTTTACTTTGAAATTGAACATAAAAAGATTTCAATCTTTTGGTAGTGATTTTTTCATAAAAATATGCTTTTTGGTTTTGACAATGGGAGTTAATTTTAAACTAATAAATGAAATTTATATGTTTTTAATTTGGTAAAATAGACTTAATTTTTTAATTCAGATTATCAAAATTATCTTTGGGTGAATTTTTGGTGTGTTTCTGAAAACTTTTAATTTTTGATGAATAGTGAAAAACACTGAGTTATAGTTTAAAACTGAATTTTTGTTTAAATAATTATTTATTTTATTTAAATTTATTTTAGGTCAAAATAGATGAATAATACCCATATAAGTTCAATTTAATTCATTGGAGTCATTTTTTAATAATATTATATATATATAATTTTATTGAACTTTTCACCGTCTTTTACCCACCTCTTAGGAGAATTTGCAAATTCACATAAAACATAATTTTACCACTTCTATGAGTTGAATTTCGAAAATCTAAGAGACATGGTTAATATGAAGGAGTAAAATGTGGTTGAATAAGACCAAAATATTTTTTGGTGATTAGTAACTTTTTACTTTTATTTACCCTAGTTAAAAGTAAATATGGTAATTAAGGATAAAAATAATATTATTATTACCCTAACAGATGTCCTAATTCTATTGGATAAGTATAATTCAAACAAAAAAAACCTAAGTAATAAAATATGAACCTATTTGTTCCACTTTTATTAGATTAGGACATTCATTATTATTTAATTCAAAGAAGAGTTAAAAGAGTTAAAATCAAAGTTTAATAACTAAAACATTTTTAATATAGGGTTAAACATAAGATAAATTCAATTATAAATATTCATTAGAAATATAAAACTATTTCCTACTTAATGAGATTTTATTTATATTTTTTAGACATTAAATAATTTAATTTATTAATGACACAATGATGATGTAGTAATTACCTAATTAATGAAATATTAAAATAATTGATATTATAAATATCCAAATAAATGTAATTTGGGACTTTTTATGAATTAAACTAATTTTATAGGTTAATATGACATATTATGGTTGGTTAGATGAATTTTTTTCGAAGTAATGATGTTGTTATGAATTTATAAAAAATAATATACCAAAGTGTCAAAATTGACATAAAAGAGTTTTTAAATCAAATATTATATTATTAATTCATATTATATTCCTAAAAGTATATGGTTTGGAAAAAGGACTTATATAATTATATTTGTATCATTAATGAACCACTTTTAGTTCTATTGTAAGTATATAGTAATTTTATTAACCATATAATATAAAAATACAAAGAGGCATGGTAAATGTCAAACTCTTTAACTAAGAGTTAAATTTAAACGTTAAGGTTAATATAGTGACCCAAACCTGTCTAAAACCTATTGGTTGAGTGTTTTGAGACCCCTACCTACCTTATCCATGAAATAATCCAGTTTTGAGGCATTATAAACCGAAAAATATTTTATTATAAAATATTATGTTATGTTTTTTCTAAGGTGCCCCTCACCCCTCTTATAAAAGGGAACTCCCCCTTCTCTCTTATTAACACCTTCAAAGCCTTTTGGCTCATCCAAACCCTAACCAAATATCCTCTAAACTCCCCTAACTTCATCCTAGAGGCCTTTCATTAGTCAGAAATCCAACTTAAGGAGCCATTTTGATCGAATCTAAAGGAAGAACTCGAAGAAGAGGTAATAATTTCACCACCCTCTTTCAAGTTCTTTTCTTCTTCCACTTATTATTTATTTGTTATTTCCATCCTAAAATAATAACTCCAGTATATTCTATATACTATGATTTTATTATAAATACGGTACACCCATATTCATTATTCTATCCATCCTTTTAATGACATGTCACTATACGTGCGTACGTACGGATTACTATCTCCACGTCGTGGTGTAATTGTTATTCAATACATTATTATTTGGATGGGTATAATAATGATATGAAATTCATCTAAATAATAAAATATAACATGATAATGATTCTGTATATATGATATACCATCCAATTATGTATTATTTTAATATCAAAAGAATGATATTGTCGCTCGTGCGTACGCACGGATTACCGTCTCCACGAACGGGATGAGATTCATTCCCCATCATATCCATTCAAGACTAAATTTCATTTGATGATTAAAAATAATTTTTAGAGACATGATATAATTCTGGATATAAATAATATACATCCCATCCATAACAAACATGGCTCACATAACAAATAATATAAAAGAAAAATGAATCTGTTAACACCCGAAACAACGATAATACTAAGATATTATTAACAAATCAATGTTAAAAGATCACATATTATATCATATTAATGTATATTATTCTTTTATAATTCAATAAAATTATTTCACCATTATATAGGAGGTTAACCTACCCTCAATCCAGGAAAAAGTATAGAGTAATGGGTTTCTTATCTCACTTTTAATTCCGTGAGATTTCCATTGTTCACCACTTATTTATTGCATGTGGTGTGTGTACTGCCCATGATTGTATTCATTGTGTAATATAATTTAATTTTTGGATATTTACATCATCATTGTATGATCATTCTTTCCTGGGTGTATGTTTCGTAAGTTGCCAAATTGATAAGGGAATTTGAAATTTCAATTTCCACTCATTCGGCTTTATGCATACTTCATTGATTATTTTACTCCAAGATTATGTGTGGAATCACTATTCGTATTCTTATGTCATAATTTCCACTCCCCTTTCTGTGGATATACTTTTGATACAAATAATCACTCAATTGATAAATTCTAAAGTCATTGATATGAACTTGATAAGAGTAATTTTAATGTAATCTCCATTTGTTGAGTTAAATATCCAATTCATTGGTGTTGTTTTTACATGAATATGTGTGAATGTCCTATGATTGATTTACATTTAATATCCAATCATATTGAGTGTATGTATATTTTTCACCCATAATTATGTCATTGATTTATCCTTAACCTAAGGATACAGTCTTTATAAGAGATTTCATCTAAATTTACATTCCACTAAGACATTTTTGTTGTTATACACCAAATCACTTTTATATGGTGTATATAATGTACATTGACATATTATATCATAAGTCCCTTTACTCTAATGATATTACAAATTTTTTATTACCTCAATTATTTCTATTCAAGTGTCTCTCTTTTGGTTAGGAACTCAAACTAAAATATCATTTTAAATGTTTTAAATATTTATTATTCTAAATCTTTTTCATTAATGTCCATGTTTTATAAATGGTTTTAAGTATTTATTTATATGGACATTAAAGTTTTAAAATTAAAATTAATTTTAAAAGTATCAAGGTGGTATGGGACACTTTGATTCAAAAATCTATTTTTAAATGGATTTTTGACAAATAGTGTGACTTTTTAATGATTTCAAGAAAAAGGGGGATATTTCTCTCTAATAGTTTTTATGATTATTTTCATCTATGTCAATATCCTTCATTATTCTCAATTGAGGTTAATATGATATAATAAAATCTTCCATATTGTATCGAATGAGTTATGTTTGACTGTGGATGTCGTATTTTTATACCATTCATGGATTGTATATAATGTATTGACATTTCTTATGCCAGTTTTAATATGAATGTTTATGTTACGTTTCAAAATTTTCATATAAGGAATGCATTGGACTTAGTAAGTGACGGGTGGAGCCTGATATAGCTCCCCGATGCATCGGTAGGTCTCATGAGACAAACTAGTGTATTGGCACAAGGCCTTGACAAAATCTTATTTTTATTCTTGGCACAAGGCCTTGACTATGTGGTTATGATAGTATGAAATTTTGCATTCCATCATTATGAATATGGTTATTGATATTTCATGTGATTATTTGACTAGTATAATATACATGTGAATAATTAAATGGAATTATTTCCTTTTTTCCATATTATGCTGAATTTCAAGTTTAAAAGGCTTTTGTTTTAGTCATATATTGCCTTAAATTTTTATGCTTATTTATAAAAGTTTCTTCTATATTATTATCCTTACTCATCATCTGAGCTCACCCCTTTCTATGTCTTATTTTTCCCAGGATGTGAAGAAGTTAGTTATGAGTGACTTGTAGGCATAATCTAGGAAGGTTGGATGTTTCAAATGGAATAATTTAGTGTTGTTTTTCTTTTCAAGTTGTAATGTTGACCTTATGAATGTATCTAGTATTTCAAGGCTAGTAAACTGATCAGTCTTTTGGGATATGATTTCCTTGTATCATGCCAATGTTATGTAATAATGCACCAACTCTGGGTAAATGGGGTCAAGGCATTATAGTTGGTATTAGAGAATTAAAAACCTTGGAAACTAGATTTAGATAAACTCTGATTAGAGCACATATTCCTGAGATATACTTTGAGGATTAGTATAGAAGAACTTCCTAAAATTTTGGTATTGTAGAGATTTTGTGAGTTTTCCAAGAAATACATCCCTGTCTGGATACGAGAAGGCTGAAAACACCACTTTGAGATAGACTCAAATGGGAACTGGTGCATGACAATGGGTCTTGCTGCAATTTTGGTTATGAAACTCCTGGGGGATATTCTTAGGATAATTTACGTTTTATTTACCAAAAAATTTGAAGTATTTTAATATAAGAAGAGAATAAATGGCCTTGGTTAATCCTATGGTGTTTCAAATTGAAAATATGGTGTCATGATATTCTCTAAATGATTTTATGACTACTGTTACTCACACAATGCTTTCGGGTTTTAGTCAATATCTAGATTCCAAGGAAGTCATAGTAACTTTGAGAATAGTGTACAAGGTGGGAAAAGTGGTGGAAATGAGAAAAAAAATAGAATATCGATAGGTGTAAAATATATCATGTTCATTCCAAATCAGTTTTCCAAAAATATGATCAACAAAAAATATATTAACCAACTCTCGGACTCAACAAAGAAGATAAAGGCAGTAAATGATAAGAGTTACAACTGTGGAGAACATGGAGAGAAGAAAGCTCAATTTTCATCATACCAGAAATGTGGAAGGAGACACCTAGGAAAGTGTCTCAATGGAATAAATAAATACTTTATGTGTGGGAAAGAAGGGAATAAATTAAATAATTGTAGAGTAAAAATGAATAGTAATATGGAAGAAAATAAAAATGATACTAAGAATCCAATTACGATCATTTGTCGTAAATGTAAGGGTCCTTGGAATCACCCAAGTCAATGCCTTAATCTATAGGATAACCTCTTGGTCAAGGAAGAACCTGTGTGGGAATAAATGGATGGAAAATTGTTTAAAGGTATTAGTGCTCTTTGTTGTTGAGATTACTTTGGATGAATTTTATCTTATATGTGTAACCCTACAATTTATCATGTGAAAAATTATATTTGAGGAAGAATTATCTTTTCTCCTGTGGATATAGTTATAAATAACCATTTGGTTTTGTATGATCCTTGAATTTGAGGCAATTAAAAGTTATTATATTTGGGGATGAAAATGAAAGGTATGAGATAAAATTTTTTGTTACATTATGTTATGGTCATTTTGAATAATTTATATCATTTTTATAATGTTATATAGTCTTTGAAAAAGGACAACACGCAAACCGTGTGACAACTCGTTGCATCGGACAAAGCTGTGGGAATAGAACCCACAACCAGAGTGCGATTGAGATTTATCGCCTACCACTGGACTATGTGAAGTCTGTGGTTAGTGTGACTAATTATTTTAATTTAATGATTTTATTTATCAATAATAAGTTGATTTGGGATCTTATGTCTTATCAAATGAATACCCTTAGTATAGGAAAATGAATTGGTGATTATGTGATAAATAGTATTTTATAAGACATTCTCTTTGTTGGGAACACTATATGCCTAAGAAAAATAGAATACTATGGGATTTCAATTGAGGAGTAATGGTGGATTTTTTTATCTATTTTTTTATTGTGGATTTATAGTGATTTGGGTTATTTATGGAAATTATTAACCTATAATAGAGAATATGTGATTAGTTTAATTACTTTTAAGTATGTGACTTTAAGTGTAGTTGATGTCATTTGGAGATACAATTTAACGTGGAAGACTACATAACCAAATTCTTCTAAGTTTTTGGTTTCAATATAAGTTTGGATTATATTTATGGATTTTAAGGACAATTTTTTATTGAATAGTATTTATTTAACTTCAGGGTATTGTTGGTTTAATATTAGAAATTAAGATTAGTGTTTCTTTCTCTAAAGGAATATCCTTTTGGGGGATCATCTGATCTTGTACTAACCATTTTGGTTTTTATTAATCTCTAAAGAAAAGGTAAATATATAGATTATCCTTCGTGAACCATGTGATTCTCTAGAAGTTGATTATAGCTCTTCTGGTGTGACAAAGTAATCTTGAATACTCATCGTTTAAAAAAAATGAGTTAGTAGTAGAAATTTATTAAAGAATGAATCTCTACTTAAAAATTAAGTATATCTCTTTATGTTCTTGGTCAATATCATAAATAAATTTCTCATCTTTATGAAATGTAACTTAAAAAAACTGTTTACTTTTTCTAATGGGAAACTAATGATCGTTTGTCCCATCACAAGTTTGTGGTTTTCTTGTTGTTAACTTTCTCCTGATCAAGTTTTCTATCCCTCTCTACCAGAACTTGACACTTATTTTATCTTCCATATCTATGTTTTCCTACATGGAATCCTAGTATGAGTTATCTCGGGTGACCTTTGTACTTCTCTTTCTTTATTTTAAAGTGATAGTTTTATTGACTCTTTTTCCGATGTGAGAATTTCCATTATATTCCAAAGACCAATTTTAAAAATTGCGAGGATGCAATTTATTGAAGGAGGTAATAATTTAACACCCCAAGATTTCATAGTATGTTAGTTCTTCAAAGTAATTCAATAACTTACACTACACGCAACATCGAGTTCAAGCGCACCACGACTTACCAAACTAGCCGTTCAAAAGTGGTTATGAATAGTATTAATAGAATTTTGAACTTTATATAACCCTTATAATTTTAGAATCCATATTATGAGTTTCTTAGACATAATGTAAGGACAAATTCATTTTTTCAGATAAAAGAAGTATTTTTCAAAAAATGCAAGTTTACCACCTTTTAATGGAGAACCTTTTTTTAAATCCAATATTTGAAACTTTTATATGTTAAATTTGATGAAATAAACTTCTTATTTGGGATAGGAACATAAGAATTTAGTTTCAATAAATTTTTGGTGTTTTTCTGATAACTTTCACATTTGGGTGAATAATGGAAAATAATATATTTTAATTGAAAACAACTTTTTTAATAAAAATAATTTATAGTGTTCAATTATACATATGAATGTTTTGGATGTATAATTAGATTATATTTTTACCATTTAATCCAATTTTTGTTATTGGAAGTAATTTCACTTTGAAATTGGACATAAACAAATTTCAATCTTTTACTAGTTATTGTTTCATAAAAATACACTTTTTGGTTTTGACAACGGGAATTAATTTGAAACTAATAAATGAAATTTATATGTTTTGAATTTTGTAAAATATAATTCATTTATGAATTCATAATATCAAAATTATCTTAGGGTGAATTTTTGGTATGTTTTTGAAAGCTTTTAATTTTTGATGAATAGTGAAAAACATTGAGTTATAGTTTAAAACCGAATTTTTATTTAAATAATTATTTATTTTATTTAAATTTATTTTAGGTCAAAACAGATACATAATACCCATATAAGTTCAATGTAATTCATTATATTCATTCTGTAATAATATTAGATATATAGAATTTTATTGAACTTTTCACCGTCTTTTACCCACCTCCTAGGAGAATTAACAAATTCACATAAAACATAATTTTACCGCTTCTGTGAGTTGAATTTCGATAGTCTGAGAGACACAGTTAATATGAAGGAGTAAAATTTGGTTGAATAAGATAAAAATAATTTTTGGTGAATAGTAACTTTTTACTTTTATTTACCCCGGTTAAAAGAAAATAGGCTAATTAAGGGTAAAAATAATATTATTATTACCCTAACACATGTCCTAATTCTATTGGATAAGTATAATTCGACCGAAAAAACATTATTAATAAAATATGAACCTCTTTGGCCTACTTGGATTAGATTAGGACATTTATTATTATTTAATTCAAAGAAGAGTTAAAAGAGTTAAAATCAAAGTTTAATAACTAAATAATTTTTAATATAGGATTATACATACTATAAATTTGATTATAAATATTCATTATAAATCTAAAAATATTTACTACATAATTGTATTTTATTTATATTTTTTAGACATTAAATAATTTAATTTATTAATGACACAATGATGATGCAGTAGTTACCTAATTAATGAAATATTAAAATGATTGATATTATAAATATCCCAATAAATGTAATTTGTGACTTTTTATGAATTAAAATAATTTTATAGGTTAATATAACATATTATTATTGGTTATATGAATTGTTTTAGAAGTAATAATGCTGTTATGAATTTAGAAAAAACAAAATACAAAATAGTGTCAAAATTGACATAAAAGGGTATTTAAATCAAATATTATATTATTAATTGATATTGTATTCCTAAAAATATAATGTTCGGAAGAAGGACATATATAATGATAGTTGTATCATTAATGAACCACTTTTGGTTCTCTTCTAAGTATATAGTAAGTTTAATAACCATATAATATAAAAATTCAAAGAGACATGGTAAATGTCAAACTATTTAACTAAGAGTTAAATCTAAAAGTTATGGTTATTATAGTGACACAAACCTGTCTAAAACCTATTGGTTGAGTGGTTTTAGACACATACCCACATTAGCCTTTATATAATCCACTTTTTATCCATTAGAAACTGAAGATGATTTTATTATAAAATAATATTTTAATTTTTTTCTAAGGTGCCTCTCACCCCTCTTATAAAAGGGAACTCCCCCTTCTCTCTTATTCACACCTTCAAAGTCTTTTGGTTCGGCAAAACCCTGCCCAAATATCCTCTAAACTTCCCTTAATTATTTCTAGAGGCCTTCCTTTCGTCAAAAATACATCTTAAGGAGCTCTTTTGATCAAATCAAAGGAAGAACCCAAAGAAGAGGTAATAATTTCACCACCCTCTTTCAAGTTCTTTTCTTCTTCCACTTCTTCTTTCTTTATTATTTCCATTAGAAAATAATAACTCCAGTATCTTCTATATACTGTGATTTTATTATAAATATGGTACAGCCATATTCATTATTCTATCCATCCTTTGAATGACATGTCACCATACGTGTGTACATACGGATTACCATCTCAACGTCGTGGTGTAATTGTTATTCAATACATTATTATTTGGATGAGTATAATAATGATGTTTAATTCATGTAAATAATAAAATATAACATTATAATGATTCTGTATATATGATATACCATCAAATTATATATTATTTTAATATCAAAATAATGATATTGTCTCTCGTGCGTACGTACGGATTACCGTCTCCACGAACGCGATGAGATTCATTCTCCATCGTATCCATTAAAGACTAAATTTCATTTGATGATTAAAAATAATTTTTAGAGACATCATATAATTCTGGATATTAATTAGATATATCCCACCCATAACAAATATGGCTCACTTAACAAATAATATAAAGGAAAATGAATCTATTAACACCCGAAACGACGATAATACTAAGATATTATTAAAAAATCAATGTTAAAAGATAATATATGATATTATATTAATGTATATTATTATTTTATAATTTAATAAAAATTATTTCACCATTATACAGGAAGTTAAACTACCCTCGACCAAGGAAAAAGTACAATGTAAGGGGTTTCTTATCTCACTTTTAATTCTGTGAGATTTCCATTGTTCACCACTTATTTATTGCAGGTGATGTGTGTACTGCCCATGATTATATTCATTGTGTAATATAAATTAATTTATGGATATTTACATCATCATTGTATGATTTTTCTTTCATGGGTGTATGTTTTTTACGTTACCAAATCGATAATGGAATTTGAAATTTCAATTTCCACTCATTCGGATTTATGCATACTTCATTGATTATTTTACTCCAAGATTATGTGTGGAATAACTATTAATTTTCTTATGTCATAATTTCCACTCCCCTTCCTATGGATATACTTTTTATACACATAATCACTCCATTGATAAATTCTCAAGTCATTGAGATGAACTTGATAAGAGTAATTTTAACTCAATCTCCATTTGTTGAGTTAAATATCCAATTCATTTGTGTTGTTTTTACAAGAGTATGTGTGAATGTACTATGATTTATTTAAATTGAATATAAAATCATATTGACTATATTTATATTTTTCACACATAATTATGTCATTGATTTATCCTTAACCTAAGGATACAGTCTTTATAAGAGATTTCATTTCAATTTACATTCCATTGAGACTTATTTGTTATTATACACCAAATCACTTTTATATGGTGTATATAATGTACATTGACATATTATATCATGAATCCCTTTATTCTAATGATATTAAAAAGTTTTTATTTCCTCAATTATTTGTATTCAAGTGTCTCTCTTTTGGTTAGGAACTCTAACTAAAATATCATTTTAAATGTTTTAAATATTTATTATTCTAAATCTTCCTCATTAATGTCCATGTTTTAAAAATGGTTTTAAGGATTTATTTATATGGAAATTAAAGTTTTAAAATTAAAATTACTTTTAAAAGTTTCAAATTGTTATGGGAAACTTTGATTCAAAAATCTATTTTTAAATGGCTTCTTGACAAATAGTGTGACTTTTAAATGATTTCTGGAAAAAGGGGGATATTTCTCTCTAATAGTTTTGATGATTATTTTCATCTATATCAATATCCTTCATTATTCTTGATTGAGGTTAATATGACTCAATAAAATCTTCCATATTTTATCGAATGAGTTGTGTTTGATTGTGGATGTGCTATTTTTATACCATTCATGGTTTGTGGATAAAGTATTGACATTTCGTATGCTAGTTTTAATATGAATGTTTATGTTATGTTTCAGACTTTTCATATGAAGAATGCATTAGACTTAGTAAGTAACAGGTGGAGCCTGCTCTAGCTCCTCAATGCATCAGTAGGTCTCATGAGACAAACTAGTGTCTTGGCATAAGGCCTTGACAAAATCTTATTTTTAGTCATGGCACAAGGCCTTGACTATGTGGTTATGATATTCTGGCATTATGCATTCCATCATTGTGAAAGTGGTTATTGATATTGCATGTGATTATTTGACTAGTATAATATCCATGTGAATAAGTAAATGGCATTATTTCAATTTTTTTCCATATTATGCTGAAGTTCAAGTTTAAAAGGATTTTGTTTTAGTCATACACTGCCATAAATGTTTATTCTTATTTATAAAAGTTTCTACTATATTGTTATCCTATGTGAAGAAGTTAGTTATGAGTGACTTGCAGGAATAATCTATGAAGCTTGGATGTTTCTAATGGAATAATTTATTGTTGTTTTTCTTTTCAAGTTGTAATGTTGACCTTATGAATGTATCTAATATTTCTAAGGCTACTAAACCGGTCTGTATTTCGGGATATGATTTCCTCATATCATGCCAATGTTATGTAATAATGTACTGACTCTGGGTAACTTGGTTCAGGGCATTACACACAATGCTTTCGTCTTAGTTGGATGATCCTAAGGGTTGGGTTAAAAGATCCACCACCTCTATGGGATGGGTTTGTTCCTGAACTGGTGTGAATGATATCACTACTGCTGCTCTTCTGATTTTTTTGATTTTGTTCTAAACATAAGATGGGTGAATTATTCCTCACTCACTAAATCACCTGTTCAGAATACCATTGAGATATTTATAACATTTTCCCAATCTTACATCTAACATCCTCCAAGAAAGATGCAAGATTAATGTTCTAAGATTCTTGATGTAAGAGTATCTCAACTACTTACTCTCTTCTGGCCTTATATCCTTGAGAGTCAGTCTAGGTCTATTCTTGTTATCTTTGTCCATGAATAGATTCAGTTTTTTTGTAGAAATCATGGGGCAATGAAATTTCCTGATTCCACATTTTACATGATTTGATGACTTAGGATTGTGGTGAAATTCAATGCTCCATTTATACCCCATCCTATGATTCGAACAACAGATAGGTTATCTACGATGAGCTTTCACATCATTATTAAGGCATTAAGGGATCCATGTTGAAGGGATCTATATTATTTCATGATATTTGGATGTCTGGATGCCAACAGATATTCCAAGTCAGTTTGGCTTTGTAACCCTTCTATTACCCTTACATGAGTTTGATACACATCATAGGGTAATATGTTTTCTTTTAGGTGATGAATAGTTTCCCATATTTTGAGTCAGATCTTGTGCATAAAATTGTCAGCCAACATCTCTGGAATAAAGTATTGAGAGGTGAATAAATCCTAGAACATGACTCGTATATCGTCTTTAGCTAGTTGTTTCCTCATTTTTATCAGGTCTTCTTCGTCTTTTACAAGAGGTTCCTTCACTTAGTCTGGTAAGAGTGGATGCTTCCCAATTGTTTCGTCTTATGAAATGTGATCAGTTGGGGTTTCCTCTACTATATTTCAAGATAAATGACCTAAGGGAGGTTCGAAGAATGAACATCTCATTGGGTTTTCTTTTGGTTGAGAAAGGATTTCACCTACCAGTGACAAGGAATTAGACATGATTAACCCTGTATTTTCAAGGGCCCTATAATAAGATGGATTTCCCCTCAAAACATTTTCAATTGGAGGATTCTACTAAAAATGGGAATCATTACTATGGAGTGAACTTTCATAATGATCACCATCAAGAGGAGGACCACCTTGGTAGATTAGAGCAAGGGGGATACCCTCTTGCTCCTTGGACTTCATTAAAAATAGAGGGTTTCAATACCCCTTGTCAAGGGAAAGGCTCTTAAGATTGATTGAATTGTTTCTATAAAGAAAGACTTTGTGGTAAAGTGTTCGATGTGGACTTTAATAATTATTGATACTACTCCTATAATTTGGTTACAAGAGCGTAGGATCCTGATCTGTAATTAATAAATGTCTGAGGGCCTCCAGAACTCTATCATTAAGTGGAGCTAGATCATAGATTGGCTCTTGATTCTCCAACCGTTCATGATGATACTTCTTTTTGGATGTCTTCTTATAAGTATTTGGGGCCACTTACTGGAATAATTGGTCATCATTGGTTGGTTTTTGTGCATACCTTTGTGTGGCCATTGGAATAGGTCGATTATCTTTCATTGGAGTGAGTGTATGTTCCTAATCCTGATGTTTGTATGTTATAGGGCAGTTCAACCCAAGACCATCTTGGACGAGAGAATAGGTATGTATCTTATCTATAGTGTTATGTTGATTAGACACGAAATTTATGTGGGAAGAGTTATGTTTTTATCACTCAGGAACTACTGTCAGCACTGTAATGATATCTTGGAAAATATGTAGGATGTGGGTAGGGATTTTCTTCTTCCCATTTACCATTTCCAAAATATTTTGGGCAATTCAGTGGCTAAAATGTGGATATACATCCATTCCTCATATGGAGTAGGTGTGCATGTATGCTATTGTTCTCTATTTCCTATCATTGGATACCGAATGTACTTGTGGGAAGAGATTTGAGTCTACTATATGCTTGTTTTAGGGACTTCTCAAATAAATTCTATGTGTGTTGTTAGACGAGGATACTTGAAATCATGATAAATGTAGGTAGGTGTATATTAATGTTTGATGTTTTCCAGCAAACATGGTCTTATGACCTCTTTGAGTGCTGCTGAATGATTCTGCTGGTAGGCATGGTGGGTGTAGGTAGTTGTATTTTCCTGCTTGCATGTTTCTTCCGTATTTGATTGGCGGGCTTTATTGAATGCTGATAGGTGAGTCTGCAGGCAAGTTGTGTGATGGTGGACGGGTGTATGTGCCTTCTCACTATTTTCCACCAAACTAGGTTGGTGGTCTTCTCCATAGGGGGAAATGGTATAAACCTTCTCCCTATTGGATGGTTGTCTTCCCTGGCTGGTCGTATTGTGTGCCCGAGTCTGAGGGACCTGGGAAGGATAGTCGAAGGTTACACCCTCATCACATTGAGGGTTCACTACCACATTCCATTCATGATGGAGATTATTGGAATGTTCCCTTTATAATGACCCCTATGACTTTAGGATGAGGCCATAGATGGTCTCATAATCCACCTCCCTAAAATAGGTGAGGGACTGTTTTTTTATTCCAAGGATAATATCCTGAAACAGTTGAAGACTGTAGTTGGTTCCATCTGCTTCCGGACCACCGGTGGTCATCGATTAGACCATTGGTGGTTCTAGTTGATCTAGATAGCATGTTGGGTAGCCTCTAAGGTTAGGATTTTACAATTCTAATGGTACTCTCGGACCGGTTCATTATAGACCCAGCATTGAAGATGATGAGTTGGTGATGACTTCCTTCAGGCGGATGAGGATCCGGCCTGAGCAGCATCTAGGGTGTTCATAGGTGAAATATTAAAGGAATCCATTGGATCAATGGGTTTTCTAAAAAGAGTTCATGTGTATATGGAATACATGAATAAAGAACCCTGTTAAAATATAATCTTTTTGTATGAACACATGCAGGATTGATTTCCCTATCTGACCCTCATTTCCTTAGAGAATTGAAGGATCCTAACAGATAGGAATAATTATCATCTTTGTTAGTGATTCACGTCAGGTTCACCATTATTTTCCATCATATTTCACACACTATAATGTATTTATGTTTCAGAATGATTTCTAATGGGTTAATTCTTGGAACCAAAAATATCTAATGGTTCTATATCCATAGGGACCTACTTTCCCAAGGTTGGTTCTCATTAGGGATTTTTACCCATGATACTTAAGAACTCGCGTTGGACCAGAGGATGGGATTTCGGGATAATCACACCCATTTGGGGGGAATTATTACCTACTAGGAGACTCTATTATATGTTTAATATATCTTCATGGATCTTTTATTAACTCTCGTGTATGATGTCAGTTATCCGAATATTAACAATCAATTATTATCATGTGTTGAATTCAGAATCATCTGTATGTATTAGAGGTTCTTCATTGAAAAAGATATCTATATTTATACAAGGTTCTCAATAAATGGTATCTACTCATATAGTAATTAGATATTAATTGGTCATTATTACTACAATGATGGTTGTCTAGCTACACGGTGGGGAACTCTATAGTTTTTGGTTATCCAGTTATATAAATGTCACTAATGAATTTAGCATCATCCAAGGAGATAGAAGTATTTATTATATTTGGATTAAACCCATAAAAGGTCTTCTTATATATTCTTGTAAAGGGAATTAGAACCCACTTAGTTCGAATCCCATTAATGTGGAACATCATATATTTTAAGGTTGTGTGATGAGGACCCAACCATACAATTTAACATCATGGGAAAGGACATCTAGGTTGATGGTTCCTAGTCAATGTTTCTTTTTGGACATATACCTAAGCATCCTAAGGAACATGGAAGGAATATGAGATTCAAAGTTGTGTTAGACCCTACTAGGGATGTGTCCGAAAAGAACATGGTTGTTTTATGATGTTAGGTATGAACCTCTAGAAATAATCTTGCATGTCTCATATGGATAAAAATCAAAGCCCACGTAGATCATTGGTGGGGACTGATATGTATGGAGGCCCTCAAGGGTATCTGTCATAAGGGAGTATAGACCTTTGAGATAATAGTTTGGGGTTACTCCTGATAAGGATATCCCATATTAAGGGACCATGAGGAATTTTCTCACTCATAGTGATTTGGGGGCTTAACTCAGGTTTTACTCCTATGGTGGATAACTAGATTACAAGAATTATAATTTAGGATTATTCCTATGGAGGATGCCCATTGGGCTAGGTACCTGAGATGGATTCCAACATGTCTCATTTATGGTGGGAATTAGATTTCTTATAGTTCATTTTGGTTTGGGTATTACACCTAGGAGGAGGATTATTTTAAGGGTGAATGATTTCTCATTTCTTGGATGATATGATATAGAGATCTGGCCTTGATAAGGCTTCCTATGTATCCAAGTTGAGGTGTTAATCATAGTTCTATTAGTTCATTCAATAAGGATATACACCTACAAAGGCCTTGTCTTTTTATCTCGTAGGGGAGTATGTCCATTTGAGATGGTTAATTCGTGGATTATTCCTCAGGAAGATGACCTAGGTTCAGAGTCATGTTTATTCCTTGATATCCATTGACCTCTAATCATACATGATTCATGTTAGCTGTGAGAAACAATTGCAAGTGGAAGATCCTAGAACTACACAATTCACTCTGTCCATTAATGGATAAGTGTTGGAGAATATTGGGGCATACTTCTAAAGAGGATTCCCATTTGAGGTTTAGCTGGGTCTTAATCCTATAAAAGATTCACATTGATGATTCATCCTAGAATATGAGTCTAGTGATGAGGTTTGAGGAGTTTCTTGAGGAGTTTATCGACTAAAGTTAATCGAGGAATCCAAGAAGATAATTTGAACATGTAACACCAGAAGGGGGCCATATGGAGTATGTGGAATAAATTTATTTAAAGTCACGTGGATGAGTGTATCAAATCTTGTTATTCGAAAGGGAGGATGTTAATTCCATAAAATAAGTAATCCAAAATGTCCTCGACCCATCTAAAAATGTTCACAGTACGACTCTACATTTTTCATGGTGGTCAGTGATGAAATCGAAGGGGTGGGATTGGTGAGTCAGGACTACAACCCGACACTAATCATGATCAGGGGTATGGGGGTGTATCCCCTATGGCATGAACAATTATGTTATCTTATGTGGGTCTCCCTATTATGAGTCTCCCTAGGTAGGTCGCCCAAGTATGGGTCACCCTAGGTGGGTCACCCATGTAGTACTAGGGTGGATCAAACTACCTCATCCAGTTATGAGTATCCCATGTGGTACCTTGACCATATAGAACTATGGTGGATCAGATTACCTATACTAGGTATGGGTTGACCAAGTGTGGGTTGCCCAACTGTTGGGTTGGGGGCCTTGCCTTTGTGAAGTCAGGCCATGGAATGTGTCCCAAGTAGTGAAGGACTACTTTGGTGGAGGACCTACATGGTTGGAGCCCTCTTCGAGATTCTTGGTCCAGGATTTTGGTTTTTGTCCTAAAGATTTTAGGTAGAGGGGTCAATTTATAAAACTATTAGACTTATGTGGATGGACTTGCATGCATGGACTTGCACGGTGACATAATTCCCTTAACAAAAAATTTCTAACTTCATAGACCTATAACTTTTAATCTTTGAGTCCTTTTGGGATCCACAACTAGTCAAATAGAACCTCTCTAATATATATAAACATATTGAGATGTTCAATACATAAAAACATATCAAAATAAACATAGAAATTCCATTTAATACATCGAAACATTTTCATCATCGATCATGGAAGTCCACATCCAACTCCAGGAGGGTGGGTCTTCTCACTTATCCATCACTCTGTAGTAGTCTTTTGGATCATGGAAATATAGCCTACATATTCTTTCAAAATTAAAATACATTCTAGTCAAACTTTACATTTTTTCTATGTGAGGATCACATCATGAATTCTACAACAAAGTTCATGAAACACATTTTGTAGTTTCAACAGATAAACAAAAAAATGGATTCATTTAATACTATAATTGATGTAAAAATGATTATAATGTCCTAAATATTATTCTGTAAATGATTTACTAATGATCACTTTTAATATAGACATCATACCTACTCCATTTTTGACTCAAGTACATAATATCATAAAATAATCTAACACAAACATAAACAATTAGAAAATTTTATAACATGCTAATAATTCATATGAAGGGAATAATAAACATGAATATGTTCCTCATGAAAATAAATAATTGACCTATTTTTATTAATCTGGAAGATAAATATTGTACGGGAGGATTCTGACTCAAGGTAAGGTGGTTCGTCAAAATCTCTTTTTATTGAGGTATATAATGATGTTATACAACTGCCATCTTGTTTGAGGTGTATATACAACAACATTGACATAAAATATAATGAATTTATTTATTCTCATGTTATTTAATGTTTTTTGAATGTAACTATTTCATGGGGATTATGATTTATTTGTTCAAAGTGGCATGGGACACCTTGAATTTTTAATGATTAAGTTATCAAATCAGTTTATCCATGTTAATATTCTTGATATTATAGTATATACTTATTTAATAAAAGGATTATAATGGGAAATTTATGAATATTTTTAATTTAACTAAAAGGTTTCAACAAATTATTATTTTTAGGTTTTTGGTACGAAACATTTGACATCCTTTAGAAATGATAAAATTAATGTTCTTTTTAACGTATACAATGACAAAAATCTCTCTGCTACCATGAACATTTTAGATATTTTTATTCCTCTATAACTCATCACGTTTTCTAAAATAAAAATTAAACACACTTTTCTATTGATGGATAATTTGTTATTAAAAATGGTTTTTTTTAAATGGATTTAATATTTATTTAACATGAACATCACTCTTCTAACATTAAATGAATTTTTACGAGTGACATGTTGAAAATTGTAAGATTTAATTTTTTATGATTATATAATGGTACTTGAATATTTGAATGGGGGTTATGTGACAAACAGAGGATGAGTGGTTCGATTATAAAACAAGGATTGTTGGTTATGTTATAGCCTCTAATGAATTGGATATCAAAGTTGGTCATATGGTTATACCATTTGTAAGAGTGACATGTATGGAATTTGATTGCATTGTTTTTTCAATTATAATATTGACAAGTATAATTATGTTCCAGGATACCTTTATATATTTTTTATTATTTTTATGGGTTATTTGGTAATCTTGTTATTAAAATATAATTGGAACAGATTATTTTAAATGTAATGTATTTACTACTTATTAGGGGTGAAAAGTATTAGTTTATGATATATATTTTATGGGTTTTAATGTCTATCAATAGACTAATAGTTTACTTTTTTTAATATACCTAACTGGCCTTTTTATGTTAATCCCGTTATTTTTAATGTTGTTCACAGGACTAAAGTATTAGTAATGATTTGGGGATTTCGTGTTTAATGTTGTCAAGGGTTTTCATATAAGGGATCATGATTTATATTAAATGTTTTAGATTATGAACAAAATCAATACTCTTATAAAGTGACCATTTTGTATTATTATGGTTTTGTTAGGTATGATTTGTGGAATAATTTTCTAAATCTCTAAATCTTAAAAGATTATAAATCTCAAAGAAAGTTAAATTATTGACTTAAATAAAGATTATATAATATATTAAGGCTGGTTTCTTTTTGTTGGTATCAAAGGAAATGATTATAAAAAATTTGGGATTAATTATTTTGGATAAACAAAGGATAGTTTTCAATGTATTTTTTTTAATTAAATCGTTATTCAATAAAAAATTTAGATTGGTTAAGGTCAGTTTCAAATGGAAGGAGGAGGATATCAAACAACCTTCATATCTCTTCTGGATGACATACTTGCAATAATTATTTCAAATTCATGTCCAAATTATTATGAAATTTTTTCTAACATACCAATATCTAGAAAAAAAGTTTAATGATATATAAAACACCTCGTCTTTACCTCTATACCACCTTTGTTCATATGTTATTTTTAATCAAATCACATTTTCCAAAAATTCTCATATTTTCAAAAAAGGTTTATATTATCATGTAATTTTTATATATTTTACCATATCACAAGATTTTGTAGTATATTATGATTTTTAAAAAGATTATAAATAAGTAAAAAAATATCCATAGCCTATTTATATTTGGTTTTAACTTATAGTCTTTCATCTATAAGTATAGTATATTAATAGAACCCTTGATTGAATGTTTCAAAACAAACACGGTCTGATTGGTTTCCAAATATCTTGCTTTATCATATTTTTTAAAAGTAAAAGTCATAAAAATTATTTTCCAAACATATTTCCATGCCAACACTAATACAGCCCAATTTTTATAAGGTTTATTTGGAAATAAGAAGAAAGTTAGATTCAAGATGCTCCGAAGCATTATTTAAAATCATTGACCTTTTACATACATGAAAAAAAATATGATGAAACCATGTGGACAACATGATCAAGGAACAAATTTTATTCTTATTCAAATAGTATTATTAAATAATATGGAGATGAATTAAAAAATTCCAAGATATAAAATAATTCATGATTTAAGAAGTTTTTTTTAATTTTGGTATCAAATACAAGTGAGATGTACAAGATAAACATTGAAGTTAAGGAATTATATTAGTGGATGAAACTCTACTTATCAGGTATGTATATTCCCTTATGTTCATATAAAGTAAAGTAATTCATCCACACTATGGATGCTATGTTGAATGGAAATCATTCTTTATTTTATTTTCATACTGAAATATCATTTACCTTTTAACTCATTAGAGATTTGTGGTTTTATTATTGTTAAACATTCACATTACCATATTATAAATCACCCTCCAGCAAAACTTAATTGTTTTTTTCTCTTCCATGTCCGAATATTCTAACATGGACACTAAGTAGGTGTTATCAAACATAACCTTCATACATCCCTTCCATTATTTTAAAGTGGATGTTCCATTTATCCATTTCTCAATGTGGGATTTCAATAATGGTATTTTGAAAAGTCATACATTAGTTACTGATAATGAATTTATAATTTTAAGAATGTAATTTCCAAAAGGGTAGAATGTAAAATCTCGGGTTTATTATAAAAATAAATACAATGTTCCATAACATGCATGATATGCCACATAAAGCTCAATTGAACAATTGAATATTATTATTTGAATGGTAATGTTATAACCAAGTTGTTTGAAAGAAAACAATGAATAAGATTAAATAAATTATGAAAATATGGTTTAAAAATGTATATATAATTAATTATTTTGTGATCAATTAATTATAACTTAATATATGACCATTTTTAAAATAAATGAAAATGATTTTTTGAAAAAAAAAACTGATGTTCATAAGTGTAATAAAAAAATCATTTTTTTGGATGATGTTAATGAAACATACATGAAATATATTAATAGAAACCTTTAACATTCATCTTATTTTATTCTAAACATGATTTGAGAACAAATTAAATTTTACTTATAAAAGAATTATTTTTCTAGAAATGGATTTTTTGCAGACTTTTTATGAAGTATATGATTTAGATATAATTTTTGAAAATTTAATAAATTAATTTTGAAAAAAATTAAATTCTTATTTTAAATCATAATATCCAAATTCACATTGATTTGTTTTTTTCATTTTACTAATAAAATTCATTTTTTGATGAATAGTGATAAAATACTCTATTTTACTTGAAAAGTACTTTTTCCTTTAATTTATTTATATAATTATATTATCTTTTACACTAGTTATAAAATATATTTAGATATAGATTTTACATTTTAGTCAAATTATCATCAATAAAATCAATTTCATGTTTAATTTGGATATAATAGCATTTCAATATTTTGATAATTTTTAATATAAAGACATGTTATCTTGTTTAGTCAACTGGATTAATTTTTAATTAATTTATAAAATTTATATATTTTAAATATTTAAAAATGGATTATTAATTTGGAATCAAAATTTCCAAATTTATTAAATAGATCCCTTTTATTTTTAGGCAATATTTATAATAACTTTAGTATTTTTTACCACAATTAAGGATCAATCGTGTAATTATGGATAAAAATAATATTATAAATATTGTAAAACTACCCTAACACTGGTAATTATTTATGTAGATAAGTATTTTGAGTCCCTAAGATTTAAATTATCAGTTATGAGACCAGTTATCGCCTTTTGGATGAGAATATAACATTTATAATATTATATTCAAGGGAATGTCCATTTTGTCATACATTTATTTTTAAGAAGATAATTATTTTTAACGTTGAGTAATATAAGGGATATGTTTGAATATAAATATAATTTTTGAAAATAAAAAAAATTATATATAATCTTAATTTACTTATAATTTTAGTGATAAAATAATTACCTTAAAAGGTGAAACAATGATGATTTAGTAATTGTTTAATTAATGGAAATTTCAAATAAATGATATTACAAATACGAAAATAATTATTATTTTAGATGATTATTTCCATACATGAATTTTTTATATTACCTTAAAATTCGATTGATTTTTTTGAAGTATTTTTTAGTATTTATCTTATTGTTATAATATTTTAAAATGTCATGTAAATACTCCTATAAAAATTGACATTATATATATTTTAAAATAAATTCTATTTTATTAAATGAAATATAATATTTAAGAAATAATAATATCTAACATTTTATAATTATAAATCTAGAAATATCATATATTACTCTTTTATTGGTCATTTTTCAATTTATTATAATTATATTAACCCGAAATGTGTAAATTATATGATATCACCATATCAATTAAAATATTTGAATAAGAGTTAAAAAATATAAGGATTAAAAATTAATCAAAACATATATGATTTTTATTTTATGATTTAATTTAAACCAATAATCATCCTATATTCAAAATAAATAAGTTTGGAGCCATTAGGGTTAAAAAATTAATTTATATTAATTTAATATTTTGAAGAATTCCAAGGGTTCCCCCTCTCTTAGAAAAGGGAACTCTTTATTATCTTTTCATCACACCTAAAAACCTATTTGGTTTAGAAACTCTCTTCCCAAATACCTTTCTATCATTTATCTATACATTCTATTGGACTTATTTTAGGAACAACCTGTTCATATAGGTGTTAAGGTGTTAATCAAAAGAGATCATCTAAAGAAGAGGTATCCTTTTCTTAATTCAGTATTTCTATTTTATTTATTCATACACTTACTTCAAATATACATCTAATATGATGAAATATTAACTCTAGTTTACTCATTATAATGATATGTTATTGTTTTAATATCATAACATAAATCATTTTCCACATCCATCAAATGGGAAAAGAATTATCGTTCGTGTGTACTGTGAACTACAAACTCGCAAACTGCTATAATTCATTTTTCATCACTGTATCTATATAATTGATAAAATTTTGTAATTAATGTTTATATATGATATTCATGAAATATTTATCATTTTGAAATAATAATATATAATTTATGTTCTTACATTCCAATGAACATAAAAATAATAACTAGTTTTACCCGTAAGGGTAAACTATCAACTCCACGATGCGATGTGACTTGTTTTTAATAACCATACCACATATATGATATATTAATAAATTTTAAAAATTAATATGATATTTATTATATTATTATCATTAATAAATGATAAAATAAAAAATACCTTCTTTCTATAATGATCAATGAAATATAAAATGTTACTCATGCGCATATTCATCTTACCGTCTCCATGATTATAACATTGTTAATTTTTAATAACTATATATAAATGGATTAATATAAATGATAAATTTATGTAAAAAAGGATTAATTTTTCATGAATATAATTTGGTATATGATGTACTAATGATCACATTGACTATCAACATCATACCAATGTCATTTTGGAATCAAGTACTGAATATCATCAAAACATACGATGTGAACGTAAATAATTAAGTAATTGTTATAACATGCTAATAAGTGTTATAAAAGGAATAGAAAACACGAATAATTTCCTCACGAAATTAAATAATTATACTCATTTTATTATGCTGGTAGGTAATGATTTTATGTGATGAGTCAGACTTAAGGTAAGATATTTCATCCCAATCTCCTTTTATTGAGGCATATCCTAATGTTATAAACCCACATTCATTTATGATGTGAATATACAACCACTATTACATGTCATATCAAAATTTTATTTTTTCTAATGTTATTTAATCTTTTCATAAATTTTATTCTTTAATAGAACTTAGGATTTAAATGTTCAAAGTGGTGTGTGACACCTTGAATACCTAAAAATTTAATAATCAAAATTTTACCTTATTTCAATATTTATGATATTATGTTATATTTTTATTTAATAAAAGGATTAAAAAGTAAATTTTATGTGTATTTTTAATAACATTCAATGCATTTCAAAAATTAATATTTATATTTTTTTTACGGATTATTTGACGTCAATTAGAAATGACAAAAGGAATGTTCTTTTTGACATATATAGTGACAAAAATTATCTCCCACTATGACCATTGTTTGATTTTTTTAGGATTCCAAATATTCAATATTTTCAAATGAAAAAGAAACTCCACATTTCCTTTTCAATTTATTTTTTTATTAAAAATGGGTTTTTAAAATGGATTGATTATTTATATAACATGAAATTTTTCTTATGACAGAAAGTTACATTTTAAGGGTGAAATGTTGAAGATTGAATTTGTTTATGTGTTATGATTATATAATGGTACACAGGAATCATAAGGGTGGTTACATTATATACCAAGGATGGGTGGTTCTATGATAGAATAAGGATGGGTAGTTACATTGTAACCTCTAATGAAATGGGTATGAAAGCTATCTAAATTTTTATTTCATTTGTAATAGTGAAATGTATAGAAGTCAACCAAATAATTATTACATTTATAAGATTTTAATTTATAATTTCATACCAATATACATTTACTTATTTTCAATACATTCTATGGGTTATATGGTAATTTTTTTATTAAAAAATTATTAAATGATATCATTTTAGATGTAAAGTATTTAATACTTATTAATGTTTAATAATATTTCATTATGATAACATTTTTAAGGGTTTTAATGTTAATCCATGGACAAATGGTTTCCTTCCTTTTAAATCCCTTACTAAAAATTTTATTCTCATCCTACGTTCATTAATGTTGATCATAGAATTAATGGTGAGTTTTTATTTTTAGATTTCATATTGAATGTCATTAAGAGTTTTCAAAAAAAACATTTCGTGCTTTAATTCAATTTTTTAGCTTGTGGGAATAATGGATAATATTTTTATGTGTCGAAATTTTATTTTTATTATTTTGTTATATTTGAGTTATGGGATAATTCCCTATTGCTATAAAATTTGTAATAATCATCAATTTTAGTGAAAGTAAAATTATTGACTTAACTAAAGATTATGTAATGTTTTATGGTTATGTATATACACATATCACAAATAAAAAATGAACCTCATGTTACCATCATAGCCCTAAGAATCCCTACACATTATTCCAAAATCCCAAGGATAACGGTCAATCATAATAGGTATATAAATCCATAGAGGATAAATACATATTAAATATATTGTTGACATAATTTAAAAGTAATATATGACCAAATCAAAAATGGTTTTCAATGCTTAAAAATATTTTAGGTAATCTTCGGCCTAATGAAATATTTTAATTAATAATTAAATTCACATTACAGCAATTAATTATCGTATTTATAATGAATAAACCCCAACATCATTTTTTATATACATTTACTAGAAAAAATATTATGTTTTTATCTGTAATTCTTCCTTAACATGTATTTTCATTTATTAAGAATCATAATTATTATAATTTCAACATTCTTCATTCATAATAATCAAATCATTCCATCAATTATTTTTCATGAAATTTCCAATCATAATTGACATAAGTAGAATATATAATAATATATATCCCACTATAAATAAAATATAACTTCCAGTAAATAAATTTCAAAAATAATTCTATCATATAACCCAAATATTTACTAACATGAAATAAACATTCCAACATGCAACAATCTTTTTATTTCAAGAGTTCATTTCAAAAATCTGACAATCATTCATAGTCTTAGATAATAATATACTCATCTCTTAATATTATTTAGTAGAATAACAAGAACATATAATGTGATAGTATCTCTATCAATTCTAATAAAAATATTTATTGAATAATTCTCATAAATTTTATTTAAGCAGTTTATCAGCAAAATATTACACTATTTGTTTCATCTCATTAATAACTAAAGAAAACTAATAATTAACCTATATCAGGGATATTGTGATTTCAATATTATTTACATAATCATTGAAATCATTTAATATTATTTTCTACATCTCTTTATACATACATAACCTCCATTATTGAAATTATTATCGGTAATATTTACTTAAAGAATAAATCTTGGTATTTTAACATAACATTATTTAAACTCGGATGGAAATATTAAATAAAAAATCAATAAATTACATAAATTAACCAATATCCACTTGAAGTAGTCTTTAATTTCATTTATTATAAAAACATTTAACACATAAATTATTTTTCTTAAAACTTTCATTATTTTTAGAAGTAAAGTATTCTGTAAAACTTAATCTTCCATTGATTTTTTTGTAATTTCTTACAAAATTTTTAATGTGTTAATATTGTTCCATGAAATTAGATAGAAGGTTATTGGTTTTTGAAAATGGATAAACTCTCCTATTTCAAGAATTTTATTAGAAATAATGTTTCTTTATAATTATAAATATTGTATTCTTATAAAATAGAAATTTATTATCGAGTTGAGTATTGGTTAGAAAATCTTCAATATTTGAGTATAATTAGTTATCAAGTGAAATAGAAAAAAATAATTTGTAATATATCTGATTTTACAATGAGATTAGAAACATATATTTTGATCTTTTATATTTAAGGTAATTATTATGGAAATATTCAATTGAGAAACAATTATATGCATATTGTTGTGGTAAACTACATAAATAATATAGATGAGATGCATTTGATATTTTTTTAGATGATTAAAATGTAGATTCTCAATTTTGGTATTCTTGTTAGTCATTTTTTAATGAAATGGTTTTCATTATAAGAACTGTAATCATCATTAGAGTTGATTATCAATTATTTGTAGTGAAATCATGGATAAAATATTATTATATATTTCAATATTTATATTCATGTTTGAAATATTTTTTATATTGTATCACATGGTTTTGAAATATATTTTTTCATATTATATTTACTAATTAGGTTGTTCTCTATAAATATAGTAGTTAATAATAGTTGATATGATTGGAAGTTTATAATAACATTAGGTTTGTATTTCTTTATAAATAATAAAAATTGTATGTTGAGATTTTTGATAAATGGAAAAGATTCTTGAATGGGAATGGTATAAAATATATATAATATTTATCCTTGTAAATTTATATGGATAAATATAAATATATGTAATCATTATATATAAAATAATTAAATATGGTATAGAGAATTTAATGATTGATTAAATAATTTTTTGGGGGATGTGTGAGCCCAATGTTGTTTAATTTATTCTAGATTACCTTATTTTATATGGCCATAGTTTCCTTTGAAATTATATTAATAATTAAATAAATATTTATATATTCCCTATAAATTTAGAGATTTAATATTGCTAAATTTTAACTTTTTTTGGTTCAAAAAATGGTTGGGGACTCCTAAGGCTATGATGGTGGAATGGGGTGTCAATTAGGGTGATGATATGGGTGGGGACACCTACGCCTATAATTATGGAATGTGTTTATTATTAGTGGTTATGATATTGGAAAGGAAGTTTGAGGCTATGATAGTGCAAAATGGTGCTTATTATGATGGTGATGGCGATGGCATGTAATAAATTATGTCTTTTATATATAATTATTTCGATTATGGAACTAAAGAATCTTTGAAAATGCTGAATTTAAAATTAATTATTTTTGTTGTGTTGAATGTGGGGATTTATTCATGATAAATAATCTTTCCAATTATTATCATGATTACAATATATTTTAGATAATAAATTTTCAACTTTATGATGTAGTTTGATATTGTGTATTTGGATTTAATATTTTATGTTGTATCATGATATGATTCCCATAGTACCCAATATATTATGAAGTTTTCAATGAGATAATTAAAGAATTAAGCTGGTTCGTTCTATTTTTTAATGGTGATGAAATATTTTAGAATGCAATAGAATATCTCATAGTTCCATTAGCGCAAGGGTTAGATGATTAAATTGTTAATATTGAAAAATTGAAATAATATTAAGAAATTCCTAATTTTGTAATTAAATAATTTGGATCATGATGCATGCATTATTTTCATACATATTCCTTAGTTGTGTTAGCCAGGATTACCAATTGATAATTTTCACAATTGAGTTCTATGATAGTTAGATGCTTATAATGTTGTTATTTTCAAAAAAAACATATCATGAATGTTTTGTGATTCTATATTCTACAATGTCTCTATCGGTAGGGTTGTTCACACCCAATTGAATCAAAGAGGTTATTTTGAAAAACATCTAGATTGGGGAGAAATAAATGGTTGGATACTCCAACTTAAACTACTTCATTATCATAGTAATATTTTTTGTGGGTAAGTGTTGTTATTATCATTCCCAAAATAAGTTTGTACATGGATGTAATTACATGTTGTTATCTAAAACACATATTTCTAAATATGTATTATCTAATTTATTATTATATGTATTTTGTGGATGGGATGTGATGTCTTAATTTATAATATGAGATTTATGAGTCATGATGGCTCATACATTCTACCTATTTATAATTTAGATATATCATTCCTAAGATGAGATTATTTAACGCATGGGGTGAATTATATATTATACAACCGATTTTTGGAGTGGAATAATTTAATATGAGTTTTATTTTTCATGGTTCTTAGAGTGACATGGATTAATATGTGTAACATAGCTGTAGTGTAGAAATATAGTGTTTATTTTGTTTTGGGGTAGCATTTTATTATTATAATTGATGATTTCCTCTATGGGATACATGGTGAGAGACAACCATTATGAGAATGATGAAAATAATAGAAACCTTTTGTCACCACCAGTTCAAATTTAGTAAACCATTAATTAATTATTGTATGTATGAAATGTGTTTGGGTGAATTTTGGGTGGGTTTTGAAGGCTTTTGGAATGGTTTTATGATTTAATAAATGTTCATGGTTTGGGAATAGTTCATGTAAACAGTGAAACTCCTATAGGAAATCATGAAAGGTGAAACATCTTCTTCTTGTTAGGCATATAGTTAGGGACAAGGTTTGGATAGAACATCTGGTCACTAATGATAAATCACGAAATTTGGGGTAGAGTACTTGTGCAAGGGTGGATAATAGTTTGTCAAACCTTACTGGACAACCATGTGAGGTGATCATTATGGAAGAGGCAAGTTCACAATCATTTTATAGTTTTCCTAATTGTGAGAATAACCATGGAAAGTTTAAAAGTGGGATCCTAAAAAGTATACCTCACTTTTTTCACCTATAAGCCTCTTATTTTCAATAATTTGGACCTTAAGTTAGTTTTCCTTCCTCCCAAAGGCTATAGAGTGTCTCCCCTTAGAACCAGATGTGATTCGAAGGCTTTTTTGGTGTCTTGGAGGCCAATCCCCTTTGTAAGTATTTTTTCGGTAATTTTCCTTATATATACATCTTTTCCCTCTCTCAGATTCTTAGATCTAGTTTGATGAGGATATATGTATGGTTTTAATTCCTATTATAATTATATATATTTTTATGTAAGTTAATGAGATATAAGGTAGGATTTTTGATATCCATCCCAGTTTTGTGTGCATTTTCATGTTATTATTCATTTCCGTCATATTTCTTGAGGTATGTTGCTTCACTCTCAAATATTATTCTTATAAAATGGAGGATAAATTTCAAATTGATTCTATTAAATGAAATTTCTTAAAAAAATGAAGGGAAATGAATTGTATAAACCCTCTTTAGTGAATGTTTGTGGGTTTTTGAAAAAATAAATTGTGTTATGTTTTTTTATGAATTTCAAAATGATAATTTTAAAATATGGATTTGTTTGATTCATGGAAAATGTTTTTTTGATTGGTTTTCTATAAGAATGACGTTTTATAGAAATGGATTGAAATGTTTTTTTGGGAATGATTTTGGCATATATTATTTTGGTTGGGTTCCTGATTTTAATGTGACCATGAATAAGGGAAGTGTTCCATTGGGGTATAAAGGAAAGTGACCATAGATACGGGTTTTGTGTCATTGGGACACACGGAGATTGGAATCTTCGTGACGACTTAGTGGATGGATGATAAACCACTAATGAATATAGAACTATCAGTAAAGAAGGGATGTGTTTTTTTGTGAATCATGGAATAAGTAAGATAGAAAAGGAATTTGAAATAGTTAAGGAATTGTTGTTTTCTATCCTTGAAATAGGGAATAGGATTTGGAAAAATGGGTTCATATTGTAATTCTTTTTTTATTCATATATAAATTATTTCCAATTTTTTATATAAATTGATTTATATAAATGTGATAACATGTTCTATCTTATCGATGTTAGTCGAGATGTCATCTAGGGAAAACCTAATTTGTTTCATCACTCACCCATTTGGAAAATTGGTGTTTTTGATGATAATTATTTTTGAGATACAGGTATAGGTAAATTATCAAACTTCTTTAGTGGTTTTTGTGATACTTTTTCATTGATTATGGATTTGGGAAATGAAGCATGTTGGGAGATGTGTAGCCCTGTCTTTGGATTCATTGAGTTTTGTTGATTTAGACATCCTCTTTGGTACTATGATTTTTGTTATGGTTTAGTTTAGTATCTTTTTATTCTAGTTTTATGTTGAGTTTTGTTACATTGTTTTCATGAAACATATAGTGGTTTTGGCTATGGTATGCTTAGTTTTGGTTGTTTTATTTTCAAAGGGAAAATTTCCCCCATTTATTAATGAAGCCCTTGGAATTTATCACCATCCTTTGGCATCTTGGGGATGTATCATATGGAAATGTTTAAAATATGACTCAACTTAAGCCAATGATGAGTGGTGGGATGTTACATGTTGTATCATCCTTGTTCAGTCTGCATATCATTGTGATAAAATTTATATCGTCTCGTTCAATCCTTGACTAAAAATTGGTGTTAGTATTGGCAGATTATATCATTTGTTTAAATTGAAATAGTTTCTAGATCATGGAATTGAAATTCATTCTGGTTAATCCAAGATGTTGGATGGTTTAAATGAGTAGGATTGCTGAGAATTGAAATGTATAGCATAAAAATACATAGCTAACCATTTTATTCTGATCTTCATGTTACTAGATAGTTGGGTACATAAGTGTTTTGGATACTTTTATAAGAGTTGCAATCTCATTGTCATGGCATTATCCATTTATAATATAATGAAAAGCATTATAGCTATGACTTCCCACTTTGAGTGAATTTTTCATTATGTGTATTGATTTATAATGATTTAAAAACTGTTGATTTTTTAAAATTAATGGAATTATTTTCAAATGTGAGAAAACAACTCACATTTGTGGAAATTTAAAGATGGGTTGATTTTCATAAGCACGATGGAATTTCAAAAAATGGTTGAATGTGTAATGATTTAATTTTTTGGAAATAATTTTAGATATTTTTGTGATGTTGTATAATTTTAAATTTTTAAGACTATAGGTTCTAGAGATTGATACTTATGGAATATTTTGGGTTTATAGAAAATGGAACCTAGTCGGTGGAGAAGAAACCAAATGGAAGAACCAGCTGATAATGTGGTTTCACTTCACCCACAGGTGAACCAATAGCTAGTTTAGATTGTAGTAACATCTTTTCATGTTGTGGATAGAGGGAATAATATATCTGAGCCAAAAAAAGTGGATCATTCATTCTTATTATAGAAGTAGAATCCACCCTTCATTCAGGGTAATTCAAAATCAGAGAAGGAATAATTATGGATGAATAGTAAAAATTGAAGCTTTGATATCCTTGGAACACTAGAAGAGAGGAATTTCAGGTTGTTGATGTATATTTCAGAGGATCTTGCATGGCAATGGTGGGATTTAGGAGTTCTGGCTAAATTAGAAAAAGGACATAAATTAGAGGATTTTGAAGAATTTTTTAACACACATTTATATCCTCGCACATTCATAACATCTAGAACAATGTAGTTTTTCATCATGATGAAGGATATCCTATTAGGGATATAGTATGTGGTTAAATTCATCAATTTTTTCTTCTTTTCTCCTAAAGTTGTAGCTAGTGTGTCCTTGAAGGAACACATTTTTAAATCTAGGCTCATGTAGGAAATTCTATCAAATAATTTCATGATCTATATAATGGATTATAATGATATGGTTAATAGAGTGATGATTTCAAAAAGAGACAACTCAATAGTTATAGTTGGAGGGATAATGATGATACCTATGGGAAATGGTGGTAACTATAATCCTAGGAACAAAAATAAGATAGTGACTTATTTCCATAGTAGTGAGATGACTAAGAATAAAATGGATGGATCAGTGAATCTATCTCTAATACACAATAGTAATGTTGGATGATTCCAATATGGTTCATTCAAACATGTAAAGTGAGAGTGTGCCTCACCACCAAGATCATACCACAATTGTAATCATATTGGAAATTTTTTTGGGCTATTATCATAGTTCTTTGAGGTTGAGTGTTCAAGATACATCTCATATGTCCTAGATGTCATAAGTTTTGATAGGACAAGGGTAGCTGAATAATCCCCATCAGCAGAACTGAGGTAGCAATGGTGATTCTAGGTATCATATAACTCCTTAGCAAGGGAAATATAAATAAGGAAATAAAGAACAATGTGTAGTGAGTAAGAAATTATATGGATAAGAAAAAGTTATTATGGATGATCAATTAGGACCATCGTCTATGATATGTACAATCATTTTGAATTCTATCCTTCTCAAGGCTTTGACTGATATGGGTACATCCCATTCATTTACATTCTCTCGTATTGTTGATCATCTGGGATTAAATGTTGTGATGATATTAAAGTATATTCAAGTCTCTCCTTCGTGAGAGCATCTCTCTCCTAGGTTTTCTAGGTTTCTAGTCTCCTGGTCCGTCCGGGTTCCGGAGGCGTCGTCTCCTTCCGCGCACCCCGTCTCTTTGCTTCGTTGTTCGCTCCTTCCCCGTTCTGGTGTGTTGGGTTCTCTTCTTTCTCCCTGTGTCGGTCTCTGAATTTACGCGGTGTGAAGCTGTGCTCCTTGCCTCCTCTCTCCTCCGCCTACTCTCGGTTCCTGCCATCTGGGTTTTGGAAGGAGTCTGGTTCCTTCTTCTTCATCGGATTGACTTTGACCTCAAGCGTCGTTTCATGCCTCCCTCAGGATCCCGAAGCTTCCTTCGTCGCTGTCATTCTTCTATGGAGTTAGATCTGTGTGAGGAACGCAACACTAGTTCCCCTTTATCTTCTTCTTCGGCACTCCAGATCCGAGAGATTCTTCTCTCTAGGCCCTTATAGTGGTGGAGGAAATCCTTCTCCTCATCGTAAATCCCCCTTTTGGCTTCAGATCTGTGTGTTCCGGGTCTTGAGGCACACCCGAGCTTGATATTTTCCCCCTTTTCGTCTTTCCCTTCCTGTTGCCGTGAAGTGGGGTGTGGTTCTCTTGCCGGTTCCCATCTCGCTGGTTCACGAAGTCTCCGCCGCGAAGTGGTGTTGCCTCGTGAAGCTCCTTCCATGATCGTTCACCACGCCGTGAGACCGCGAAGCGGCAGCCGCGAAGTGATCTGAATTGTGAAGTGTCTTCCGCGAGGATCTTTAGCACTGTGTGTTCACGAAGTGGCAGCCGTGAAGCCATCTGATTTTCTAAGTGCCTCCAACGAGGATGCACCGCGTTGTGCATTCGCGCAGTGGTCGTCGTGAAGTGGCCTGACTCGTGAAGGGCCTCCCACGAGAAACTACCGCGTTGTGGGCCTGTTTGTGCGATGTGCCTCTGCCAAGCCTTTGTTGTACTGTGAAGGCCGAGGATCTACCGGGGGTTGCTCCGCGAAGTCTGATGTGAGTCGTGGTGAGAGTCTCTTGGACGCGACCACTTTTGAGGTTTCTTTGGCTGTGTAGGCAGTGGTGTTTGGTTCGGTGTGTGTTTCGTGGCTGGTGGTCACATTTTTGGAATCCGGGTCTTTAACCTTCTTGGTGGACTGGGCCTTATTTCAAGTGAGGGTCGTGGGGACTGCAGGGGCGCCAACCCTGTTGGAGGTTTGCGTATTCAATCCTACACTATGGATGCAGAATTTGTTAATCAGTGGAAGAGATTGTCCCTGACGGACAAAGAAAAAGGTGACGATTGAGGCACAAAGAAATGAGGACACTATTGGATAAGCGTTTGTCACTGCTCATGGTGGTAAAGTTCGTGTAAAACATTTCGGTTAATCAGGGGGCTCTCAAAAACACTCTACAACACATCTGGAAACTTGATGCGGGAGTGGCTATTCGGGAAGTAGGGATCAACCGCTTCATCTTTGAGTTCTTCAATGAGAAAGATAGAGACAAAATCTTGTGCGCTAGACCGTGGTCCTTTGATAATCAACTCCTCCTCATGGAAGAATTCAAAGGGTGGGACGATATCCAATGTGTGAATTTAACCCATTCCCCTCTCTGGATACTTATTAAAAGAATCCACTTCCATGCAAGAATGGAACATACCATGAGAGAAATTGGGGATAGTTTAGGTCATTTTCTTGACTGGGATAGTTCAAACCCAATATAATGGGGCCCGGAGGTTTGGATCAAGGCAGAAATTGAAGTGGCAGAGCCACTGATGAGGGGAATGTTCTTGAAAATTGAAGAAACCAATTCCTGGCTATCATTTGAGTTCGAGAAACTTTCAATATTTTGCTTCTTCTGTGGCCGCCTTGGCCACCTGGAAAGAACATGCACCATGAAACATAAAAATGGAGCGGGAAACATTGTCCTACAATATGGTCCTTGGCTCCGTGCCAAAAAAGAACAAATATGCTTTCATCCTTGAGATGGAAAAACAAAAGGACAGTGATCGTCTCACGATGGCACATTCCAGTCAGGTGAAACCCATACCTAAAAAATCCCTTCTGCTTAGACCACTGGACTTCCCTAGTGATTGCTCTCCCACTCAGAAAGAAGCTAGAGTTCACACTCACCCCCTAAAGGAAATTAATCAAACTTTGAAAAAGTTGGTGGTGAGGCAAAAAGAATCACCATCACATTTCTCAATGCCAATCCGGATGCACGTCGAACCACCATATCCGGATCCTGACCCACAATCGATCATAGTAGACATTCGTACAATGGAGGCCCAGGAAATGTCGGGATCTCTAATACAAGGCCCAATAACTCGTCGAATGTGAAAAAGGGTGCAAAGAGGCATAAGTGATGGGTACGTGGAAGACCCTATAATCGGAGCCAGGAAAAGACAATATGAAACCTGCCAATCAGGGAGGAATCCTACCAAAAGATGGAAAACGACAAATGAAGAAGCAAGTCTGGAGGAACCAGAGGCGGCGGCGGGCGAGACTCAACCCTGCCTAGAGCAATGATTTCCTTATGTTGGAACTGTTGTGGGCTTGGCAACCCACGAACAGTTCGCATGCTTTAGCGCAACTGCGCTCAAAGTCACCCCGATATGGTTTTTCTGTTCGAGACCATATTGGAAAATAAGGACACCACAGGTATTGCTCAAGGATGCTTTCTGGTGCCTAGACAAGGCCACTTGGGGGGCCTCTGTCTCCTTTGGAAGGACAATATTGATGTCAAAATTTTTTCCTTTTCCTCGCACCATGTGGCATCAACTATTCAGAAAAACTCTCACCCATCCTGGACTTTTGTGGGATTCTATGGTTGGTCATTCCATAATGATAAGGTAAAGTCATGGGACCTTCTTAGCAAGCTTCGACAAGATTTACCGAGCCCTATCCTCTTCGGAGGTGATTTCAATGAGATTATGTTTCATAAGGAAAATAGGGGCAGAATCATCCGACCATCAGCGTCGATGTCAAACTTTAAGGATGCGGTCTTTCGGGCAGACCTGGTCGATCTGGGGTACACAGGTAATCCTTGTACGTGGTTCCGGGGCAATACTGAAGGCAACCGCATTGTTGAGCGGCTTGATGGATTTCTGGGTTCCTATGATTGGATTAATCTGTTCAGCATGTTTCATGTTGGCCATTTGGCCCTCAACTGTTCGGACCATTGTCCAATTCTCATTGATTGTACGCGAGGTGCACGGAATCGACCGCAGAGTAGACCCTTCAGGTTTGAGAGCTTCTGGGCAAAAGACCGGGAATGCGAAGAGGTGACCTGATCTTTCTGGAAAAGTACCCATGTGGATGTATGTTTCAACCTCCAACAGGTTGCCTCTGAGCTGAGATCTTGGAGCAATAAAAAATTTCACCACCCCGACCGGCACTATGAGGTCCTTGAGAAGAGACTGAACACCCTCCTCAAACAAATCACATCCAATCACATCTTGTCTTTGATTGGAGCTACACAAAGAGAGTTGGATATGGCCTTGCGCATCAAGGAAAGCTTCTGGGCTATGCGGGCGCGGGATATCCACATTAAAGAAGGGGACACTAATACTCGGTTTTTTCACCAGAAAGCTTCATCCAGGCATCAGAAGAACTCTATTACCTGCATCTTACAACCTGATGGAAGAAAATTTACTGATTACAGTGGTATTCAAGAGGCCTTGATTCACTTTTTTCAGAACATCTTTGCTGCAGGAACCTCTTTCATGTCCGCTGAGGTTGAAGATTGTATCAAACCTGTGATCACCGAGGAGATTAATTGGTAGCTCACCAAAGATGTGACAGACGACGAGATACGGCTGGCCCTCAAACATCTTCATTCCATTAATGCCCCGGGACCGGATGGGTTCCACGCACTATTTTTTAAACAATACTGGCACATTATTGGTCTCGACATCTGCACCATGATAAAAAATATTTGTACTGGGAAGACGTGCATTGCTTCCATCAATGAATCTATCCTTGTCCTCATCCCCAAAATTAAGAAACCCTTGGCGATCCCGGATTTTAGACCTATCAGCCTCTACAATGTCTCTTACAAGATCTTCGCAAAGATCCTTGTCAATAGGTTGCGACCTTGGTTACCTGATATTATCTCTAAAAATCAGAGTGCTTTTGTGGCCAAGAGATTGATTACAGATAATGCGATTGTGGCCCATGAGGTGTTTCATTCTTTGAAGTCACGCTCTACCGCGAAAAGAGGAACCATGGCCTGGAAATTGGATATGACCAAGGCCTACGATAGAGTGGAATGGAACTTCCTATGTGTCATTATGCTAAAAATGGGTTTCTGCACTAAATGGACAGATTTGGTCATGGACTGCATATCGACCATGTTATTCAAAATCAAGGTCAATGGGGAGCTCACCAGAGGATTCACCCCATCCCGAGGCCTCCGCCAGAGAGATCCTCTCTCCCCTTTTCTTTTCATCCTGGTGGCTGACGTGTTTTCTAATCTTATTTCCAGGGATGCATCCTCTAATTCTATTCATGGGGAAAAGGACAGCCGTGTTGGCCCACCAGTGTTGCATCTCTTCTTCGCCGACGACTGCCTCCTTTTTTCTAGAGCCATAGTTAATGAATGTCGGGTGATCTGCCAAGCAATCCACCAGTATGAGAGGGCGTCTGGGCAGTCGATCAATCCAGGCAAATCTGAAATTTCTTTCAGTGCAGGGGTGCCTCATTCTAAGAGGGAGGAGCTATGTGCTATAGCTGGTATTAATATGGTTGAGAAGCATCATAAGTATCTTGGGCTTCCCACGGTGATCGGCCTCTCCAAAAAAGAAATCTTCGGATCTCTTACTGACAGAATTGAGCAGAAAAATATTGGCTGGTCCCCTAAATGAATTTATAAGGATGGCAAAGAGACATTCATTAAAGCTATCATCAAGTCAATCCCCAGCTATTTTATGTCCCTGTTTAAGCTCTGGTTAGTCATTGTTGACTAGATCCACACACGCATTGCCAATTTTCGGTTGGGTAGGAATGATGGAAGGAATCGACCCCACTAGATGGCCTGGGAGAAACTTTACAAACCCAAATCAATGGGAGGGATGGGTTTTCAGAATCTCCTTCTCTTCAATGATGATCTGTTGGCCAAGAAAGGATGGCGCCTGATTAACCTTCCTTCGTCTCTCTGTGCACGGGTTCTCTGAGCTAAGTACTTTCCCCACAAGGACATCCATGCTTCCTCTCTCGGTCCCCGCCCCAGCTTCCTATGGAGAAAAATTTGGGGGGAAAAAGGCTCCTAGATAAAGGACTGGGCTGGAGGATTGGGTCTGGCTCATCAGTCAATATATGGACTGATCCTTGGCTTATCGATAAGGATGGTATGCGGGCTACATCCCCCGTTCAACCAGGTTTTGAAGATGCCACTATCAGCTACCTTTTTCCGACCAGGGACAAGGGTGGTGTGTGGAAAAGATCCTTGATTGGTTTAACGAAAGGGACCAAATAATCATCCTTAGCATTCCATAGATCCCTGATGCAGGCCCCGACCACCTTTTCTGGACCAATGACATCACGGGCGAGTACACAGTGAGGTCCGGCTACAGACTGGCCCTTGGCCACCACCCTGCTGGCCAAGATGAGGGACCTTGAAAATCGATCTGGACACTCAACGTTCCCCCTAAAATTCGCCAATTTTGGTGGAAGGTTTGCACGGGTACCCTCCCAACCATGAGCCTTCTCGCTTACTGACATATGGACAGTTCTGCCTTTTTCCCTTTCTACTCGAGCACTATTGAAACTCCTTTGCACGCCAACATTCAATGCCCAGGAGCTAAGCAAGTTTGGAGTAAATGGGACCCGTCCTCTACCGTTTTTCTGGATTTGGCCTCTAGCCTTCCCGATCTCCTGACGCGTTGGTGCTCCTCTCTTCCCTCGGCTCTCTCATGTTCTCTTTTCATGCTAGCCCGGATTATTTGGATTCGACGCAACGATTTCGTGTTTCTTCAAGCTCACAAGCCTCCCAAATTCTAGATTGACAAGGCTTATTCTTGGATTGAGGGCTGGAAAGACCACAAGGACCATTTTATGATAGGAGCTGCCTTCATCCCACCCTCTTAGTGGAACCCCCCAACAGAAGGTACTCTTAAAAATAACGTGGACGCATCTCTCCAAAATGATGGGCTTGTTTCCCTCGGCCTTCTGGCCCGTAATCATCTGGGGAAAATCCTTGCTACAAAATATGTTCCACACCAGGCCTTCTGGGAACCATAGGTTGCTGAGGCCATGGCCATCCTTGCTGGTTTGATGCTAGCTATGAAATTTGGATGGAGTGACATTTTTGTGGAGTCTGGCTGCCTTACCATCATTAATGCTTTCAACAACAACGATGGTGGACTCTATCCTTTTGGTACCATCATTAGGAGGATTCTCTCACTTTTCCAGTGCTTCGCTTCTTGCACCTTCTCCTTTACAAAAAGGGAAATAAACAATGCGGCCCATCACCTGGCGGCCTCAGGACCTTTTGACTCCATCCAAATCTGGCTAGACATTTTCCCTTCTTGGCTTTGTACTTGTACTTCTGCTGATTTTTTTCATTAATGATATTTTTTTTAATCAAAAAACAGATGTTGTGATGATTCCTTCTATTTTGAAATTGGAAACTCTTCTTGGTCAAATAAAATGTGGAGTCACTAAGTATAGATCATGTTCTATAATTTTTTATGGATACAAGATGTTATGGGATTTATCTATGCATGTTATTATTGACTATGAAAAAATATTGGGTATGTCTTTGTTTTACAATGTTCAAGGCTCACAACAATTATTATACACAGAATGCTGGTTTTAAAACTGATGATGGTGTCAATAATATTTTTATAGTAGAAAGGAATGTCCAGGAATGTGGAATATGATTTTTAGCACTACAATATGGAATGACATCATTCCATTTGGTTGTTTTGGTTATGAATCAATTGATGAGATTGAGAGTATCATTTTTCTCAGGATTTTTTATCTGTTTCAAGTTTTTTTCAAAACAATATCAGGGTTTCCACCTATATGGGAAATTGGGTTTATGATTTGTCTCCTTCTAATGACCACTCCTATTTCCCTTTCACATTATCATATTAAACCAAATAAATTAAGGGAACTGAATGTGCAGTTGGAAGATTTGGAATATAAACTATTCCTTTGGCCTAGAACATCTATGAGGGAATCACTGTTCTTTTTTCCAAAAAGGAGGATGGAAATCTTCAGTTGCACCATGTTATGGTAAAGAATCTATATCCATTACCATCCATTAATGATCTATATGATCAATTTAGGGGATCATAGTGCTTCTCCAATATGGAATTGTGATTGGGATTTCACCAATGTTGGGTTTGGAAGGAGGATATTCCAAAGGCAACATTTAGGAGTAGATATGGCCATTACAAGTATGTGGTTATGCCTTTCATTATTATGAACACACCAGTGGTATTTATGGAAATGATTAATCTGGTTTTTCATAGATAATTGGATTCATTTTTTTAGTGATTGGGGATGAAAAATTCATGTATTCAAGGATAATGGGTAAGAATGAGAAACATTTGGTGATTGTGTTGGTAATTTTTTGGTATCATATTCTTTATATAAAATTATCAATGTGTGATATTTGGATACAAGAGGTATGATTCCTTTTACATATAATCTATGGAGGAGGATTTTTATAGATGATGATAATGTACAGGCTATTATCTTATGGAAACCACAAAATAATTGAATTTAGGTACATATTTTCAATGGTTTAACTAGTTTTTACCGACACTTTTATCGTTGTTTTTTTCTGTTAGATTCACCTATGATAGTTGATAAGGTATAATTTCCCATTCCAATTGAATGATGAATGTTATAAGTCTTTTCAAGAGCTAAAGGTTCACCTTATATAAACACTGATCACGAACATTACAAAATAAGGACAAGGGTATATGGTTTATTATGATTATAATGATCATGGTTGGGAGGTGATCTCATGTAGGGTGTTCATGTGTTTCCTTATATCTCAATGTTGTTACAGTTTCATGAGAATAACTAACCAACACAAAATTCAAAGTTATCTTCTCACATCCACGCATAGAATCCTTTTCATCATTACCTCTTCGGTGTGAAATTCAGAGTTTTCATGGATCATAATAGCATGAAACATATTTTCTCATGAATGAATATAAATCTTAGATAATGAATATGGATGGAGTATATCAAGATTTTTAATGTAAACAGGATGAATACACTGGGTAATGGTAATTCAGTGGTAGATGTATTAAATAGAAATTCATATGATTTTTTGGAAAAAGAGGCTTCAAAACTCTAGTGGTTAATCTCATTGATAGCTAACATGCCCTTTTATTTTGAAGACCAAGGTTGTAACGCCCCTACCCCAGTTACCTAGAGTTGGTGCATTATTACATAACATTGGCATGATCACAAGAAAGATCAAATCTTGAAAGACCGTTTAGTTTAGTATCCTTGAAACACTAGATATATTCATAAGTCTTACATTACATCATAAAGTCAAAAAAAACTACAACAACATATTCTCTTCATATATCCTCATACTATCCCTGTAGTACATTCATAAATTACTTCTTCACATCCTGGGAAAAATAAAACTTTGAAAGGGGTGAGATAGAATGCCCAGTAAGGATAACTAAAAAAAATCATTTTAAACTTTAACTTCATCATAATATGGCAAAGATAAAATGAAATAATTCCATTTACTTATTCACATGGATATTCTACTAGTCGAATAATCACATGAAATATCAATAACCACTTTCATAATGATGGAATGCATAATGTCATACTATCATAACCACGTATCCAAGGCCTCGTTCCAAGACTACAAATAAGATTATGTCAAGGCCTTGTGCCAAGACACTAGTTTGTCTCATGATACCTACCGATGCATCGAGGAGCTATAGAGGGCTCCACCCGTCACTTATTAAGTCCAATGCATTCCTCATATGAATAGGTTTAAACATAACATAAACATTCGCATAAAAATTATCATACGAAATGTCAATACTTTCTCCATAAACCATGAATGCTATAAAAATAACACATCCACAGTCAAACATATCACAAAACCTTGAATACTATGTGGAAGTTTTGTATCTTAATAAATCAACTTCAAATAAGCTTAAAATCCATCAAAGAACGTTGACATAGATGAAATCAAAACTATTTGAGAGAAATATCTCTTTTTTGGAATCATTTAAAATACAAATAATTAAAACATTTACTTTGAAAATATTCTTATAAGATTTTAAGGGAAGATTCGGCGATTTTATAATGGTGGAAAATATCTACACCCGCCGTATAAGTTAAAAAAGACATTCTTACCTTAATTCTGTCGAAAAGGTTAAAAGGACCTTGTTTGGAAAATGACAGAAAGATTCCTTTATAAAATTCTTATAAAAATTCAAGAAGGTTATAAAGTACTTTAACCCATAGTCTATAAAATAGTAAGAATGTTTTGAAATACATTTTTAAGAAAATGGATGTGGATGATAAAGAGGTCCTAGTAGATAATTACGTATAAACAACCTCAGATAATGAAGAGATTGTGAAATAAAACATTACCTTGTACTTTTCTTTAATTGAGGGTAGGTTAACCTCCTTTATAATGGTGAAATAATTTTTATTAAATTATACAAGAATCATATACATTAATATGATATCATATATGATCTTTTAACATTGATTTGTTAATAATATTTTAGTATTATCCTTATTTATGGTGTTAACTTACTCGTTTTATTTTATATGTTTTGTTACATAATACATGTTTGTTATAGATAGGATGTATCTTATTAATATACAGAATTATATCAAGTCCTTAAAAATTATTTTTAATCATCAAATGACAATTAGACTTGAATGGATACGATGGGGAATGAATCTCATCGCATTCGTGGAGACGATAGTCCGTACGTACGCACGAGCGACAATGTAATTATTTTGATATTAAAATAATATATAATTGGATGTTATATCATATATACAGAATCATTATCATGTTATATTTATTATTTACATGAATTTCACATCATTATTATACCCATCCAAAAAATAATGTATTGAATAACAATTACACCACGACATGGAGACGGTAAACCGTACGTACACACGTATAGTGACATGTCATTCAAAGGATGGATAGAATGCTGAATATGGTTGTACCATATTTATAATAGCATCACAATATATATAAGATACTGGAGTTATTATTTTTGGAATGGAAATAAAAAATAAAGAAGAAAGGAACTTGAAAGAGGGTGGTGAAACCATTACCTCTTCTTCGGGTTCTTCCTTTTGATTTGATCAAAAGGGCTCCTTAGGTTGGCTTTCCAATCAAAATAAGGCCTCTAGGTTGAATTGAGGTAATTTTATAGAATACTTTGTCAGGTTTTGGCCGAACCAAAAGGCTTTGAAGGTGTGAATAGTTAGTTAGAAGTGGTGTCCTTTTATAAGGGGGAGGAGGATCTCTTTAGGGAAAACTTAAAGTATTAATTTATAATAAATTCATATTCGGTTTCAAAAGGCTACAAATTGTATTTTTAATAATATAAGGTGGGTATGGTTCTAAATAATTTCAACCAATCGATTTTAGACAGGTTTGGGTCACTATATTAACCTTATCATTTAGTTTTAATGTTAATTAGTTTTGACATTTACTATGTCACTTTGTATTTTTATATTATATAGTTAATAAACTTACTATATACATCCAAGATACCCCCAAGTGGTCCATTAATGATAAATATATCATGATATAAGTCCTTTGTCTGAACATTGGATTTTTAGGTATTTAATATCAATTAATAATATAATATTTTTTTAAAAACCCTTTTATGTCAATTTTGGCACTATTTGGAATTTGATTTTTGTGAAATTCATAACAGCATGATTACTTCGAAAAAAAATTATGTCAATACTAACATGTCATATTATGCTATAAAATTCATGTAATTCATTAAAAGTTTCAAATTATATTTATTTGGGTAATTATAATATCAATTATTTTAATATTTCACTAATTAGGTAATTATTGCGTTACCATTGTGTCATAAATAAATTAAATTATATAATGTCTAAAAATTATAAATAAAATACCATTATGTAATAAATCATTTGATCTTTCTAATGAATATTTACAATCGAATTTATCTTATGTATAACCCTATATTAAAAATGTTTTAGTAATTAAACATTGATTTTAACTCTTTTAACTCTTCTTTGAATTAAATAATAATAATTGTCCTAATCTAATCCAAGTGGACTAAATGATAATATTTTATTCCTAAGGTTGTTTTTGGTCGAGATACACTTGTCCAATAGAATTAAGAAATGTGTTAGGGTAATATTAATATCATTTATACCCTTAATTACCCTATTTACTTTTAACCGTTGTAAATAAAAGTAAAAAGTTACTATTCACCAAAAATTATTTTCATCTCATTGAACCACATTTTACGCCTTGATATTAATCGTGTCTCTCGGATTTTCTGAATTCCACTCACAGAAGCGGTAAAATTAAGTTTTATGTGAATTTCCAAATTCTCCTAGGAGGTGGGTAAAAGATGGTGAAAAGTTCAATAAACTGTTTATATATCTAAAATTATTTTTAACTAACTCCAATGAATTACATTGAAAATTTATATGTTTTATTTATCTATTATGACCTTAATTAAATTTAAATAAAATAAAAAAATTATTTAAATAAAAAATTCGGTTTTAAACTATAACTCAGTGTTCTTTCACTATTCATCAAAAATTGAATGTTTTCAGAAAAATACCAAGAATTCACCCTAAGATAATTTTGATATTCCGAATCCAACAATCAAGTCCATTTTGAAAGATAAAATTTATAAGATTTCAAAATGTGGGTATTACTATTCATAACAGCTAGTTTTATTGGTTGTGGTGTGTGTTAGAACTCGAAGTTGCGTACAACACATGCTACTGTATTATACAAATGGAAGTGTACCGTGGAAGCTTGGGGTGTTACATTTTCCCCTCCTTCAAATAATTTCATCCTCAAAATTTCTAGAATACTACAGCATGAAAAGACTCGGGTGGTTCTTCATCATAAGTTCCTTAGGTACCCACATTGCCTCTTCCATCTTATGGTTTCTCCATAGAACTTTTACCAGACAAGTCATCTGGTTTCTCAACACTTGTTCTCTCGTATCAAGAATCATGATGGGCTCTTCGCAATAAGACAGATCTGGTTCCAGTTCTAATTCCTCGTAATTAATTACATGCGTTGGGTCAGGCATGTATTTTCTCAACAGTGATACGTGGAACACATCATGAACTTTGGAGATATTTGGAGGCATTTCCAATCGGTAATCTACAACCCCAATTCGTTCTAGAATTTCGAATGGTCCGATGTACCTGGGACTCAGTTTACCTTTCTTACTGAAATTTATAACTCCCTTCCATGGATATACCTTCAAAAAAACAAGATATCCTACCTAAAATTACAAATCCTTCCTTCGGTTGTCAACGTAGCTCTTCTGCCTACTTTGAGCTACTTTGATGTGGTTTTGGATTACCTTCACCTTCTCCATTGTTTCCTCCACCCATTCTGGGCCTACAAGTTTTCTTTCACCAACGTCATCCCAACAGGTTGGTGTGCGACATCTCTTTCCGTATAACGCTTCATATGGTGCCATCTGAATACTCGAATGGAAGCTATTGTTATAGGAAAATTCTACCAGAGGTAAATATTGATCCCACATACCCTGAAAGTCAAGTGAGCAAGATCTCAACATGTCTTATAAGGTTTGAATAGTCCGTTCTGATTGTCCATCTATTTGAGGGTGGTAGGCAGTGCTCAAACGAAGTTTAGTATCCAAGGCCTTCTAAATACTCTTCCAGAATCTTGAAGTAAAATGGGGATCATGATCAGAAAGAATTGATAGGGGAACTCCATGAAGTCTCACAACTTCATTAATATATAGTCTTTCTAGACGTTCAAGTGATAAATCTTCTCTTATAGCAAGAAAGTGTGCTGATTTGGTAAGACGATCAACAATGACCCATATTGCATTGTTCCTTCTAGGAGTCTTTGGTAGTCCCATGACAAAGTCCATTGCGATATTATCCCATTTCCACTCAGTTATGGGAAGAGGTTTCATGACTCCTCTAGGATGTTGTCTTTCAGCATTCACTTGTTTCCAAACCATACATCTTGACACAAAATCATCCATCTCCCTCTTCATGTTGTCCCACCAAAAATGTTCCTTCAAATATCTATACATTTTAGTGATCTTAGGGTGTATATTGAAATTGGAACTATGAGCATCGTCCAACAATTCCCTTTTTAGATCAGGTATATCAGGAACACAATGTCTCTTCTCAAATTTCAAAATTCCATCTTCGTACACAAATTCATTAAATCTCCCATCATTCAAAGCTTTAATCTTTTTTTGAAAATCCTCATCATCGGTTTGAGAACTCTTTATCCTTTCTAGTAAAGATGGTTTGGCAACCATTTGAAAAATCATTGATGTTTCACCTTCCATTGTTATTCCCATATCCAACTTTACTAGATCCATGAAAATAGGATCCCTCTCAATTCTCATCTTGTTCAAAACTCCATGATCTTTTCTACTCAAATCATTATCCACATTATTTTCCTTTCCTGGGTGGTAGTGTATCGTGAAATCATAATCCTTGAGTAGTTCAAGCCATCTCCTTTGCCTCATGTTGAGTTATTTCTGTGAGAAAATATACTTCAAACTCTTGTGATCAGTATAAATCTCACATTTTTCACCATAGAGATAGTGTCTCCATATCTTCAAAGTAAAGATTACAGCAGCTAACTCAAGATCATGAGTATGATAGTTTTGATCGTGAATTTTCAATTGTCGTGATGCATAGGAAATAACTCTATCATTCTGCATAAGGACACAACCAAGTCCTTTCTTCGATGCATCACTATAAATAATGAACCCGTCATTCCACAATAGTAGAGTCAATATATGAGGATTGACTAATCTTTTCTTCAGTTCTTTGAAACATTATTCACACTATTTTTTCCAAACAAATTTAACCCCTTTACTTGTGAGATTTGTTAATGGGTTAGACAATCGGGCAAAATTTTGGACGAAAAGTCGATAATAACCTACTAAACCAATAAAACTGTGTACCTCAATTACACTCGTTGGTGCTGGCCATTCTTGGATTGCTCTTGTCTTAGAAGGATCAATAGATATTCTATATTTGGAGACAATATGGCCAAGAAAAGAAATCTTCTGAAGCCAGAATTCAAACTTTCTAAAATTCCCATATAATTCATGTCTTCTAAGAGTCTTCAGGATAATGTGCAAGTGATTTTCGTGATCTTAGTAGATTTTGGAGTATACCAAGATATCATCAATAAATACCACCATAAAATCATCGAGATATTCCTTGAAAACTCTGTTTATTAGGTCCATGAATACAAGGGTGCATTAGTCAGCCCAAAAGGCATTACTGTAAACTCATAATGCTCGTACTTGGTTCGAAATGCTGTCTTCAGAATGTATTCCTTCTTTACACACAACTTATGGTATCCAGATCGAAGGTCAATCTTTGAAAAGTATTGAGCTCCAAGCAGTTGGTCAAATAAATCATCAATGTGAGGTAGGGGATACTTGTTCTTTATTGTTATAACATTGATTTCCCTGTAGTCGATACATAACCTCATAGATCCATCTTTCTTCTTAACAAAAAGGACAAGGGCTCCCCATAGAGAAAGACTAGGGCGAATAAATCCCTTATTACTCAATTCCTCTATTTGTTTCTTTAGTTCAACTAATTCCACAGTGGCCATTTTATAAGGGGTCTTTGATATGGGCCTTGAACCAAGAATTAAATCAATGGAAAACTCAACTTCTCATTCTGGAGGATGTCCAGGTAAATCTTCTGGAAACACATCAACATATTCTCTCACAATAGGTACATCCGCTATTTGATCATTCCTTTCCACACCCTTAGTTATTTCATTATATTCTTCCCTAATAATTGAATTTAGTTGAGCTACTGGGGGTGGATCTAGATAAGAATCATGTGGTAAAGATTATTCTCTAAATATAAGGTGTTCCTTATCATCATCATCAAAAAATGGAACCTCCTTCTTATTACAATAAATTTTCACATCATGGTCCAAAATCCAATCCATACCGAGAATTATATCAAATTCAGTCATGGGTATGACGATGATATCAGCAGATAAAGAACATTTATATACCCTAATGGGAGCTGATCCATAGAGCTTTGTAGCAATGATACTTCCCTTAGGGGTTTTGATTGAAAACTCCCTCGTTAAATCAAATTTGAAATATCTAATTTTCTTAGCAAACTGAGAAGATGTGAAATAATGTGATGATCCAGAATCAAATAAAGCATTTTCTAAACTTGAGGAAACCATTAAATTACATATCACCACATCTTTCGGAGCTTCTACCTCAGCAGTAGTAATATAATAAGCTTGGCCTTCATCCCTTGGCCTTTTCTGAGGTAAGTTCCCCTGACGCTTAGGACATTCATTTTCATAATGTCCCATCTCCCTATTGTTGTATCATTGGACATCGGTAGCTTCCTTCTTCCCCTTGCAATCACGAGCTTGGTGGCCTTTTTCACCACACTTGTAACAGACTCCCATTCCTTTTAAGCAAGTACCAGGGTGTTTCTTCCCACATTTACTACAGGATGGATATTTAAATTTTCCCTTATTCCCTTTATTTCCATTTCCATATTGATTAGAAGATCTCTTCTTCTCTTGCTTTGCTTTAAGGTCATAAAACTTAGAGAATTCTTTTTCTATCTTGATAGCACATGAGACAATGTCTTCGTACGATGAGAAGGATTGTGAGACTAATGCTCGATGAAGAAATGGTTTTAACCAATCAAAGAAACGTTCAACATTACTTCTTGGGTTACGTATATAATCTCCATCATACCTTGCTAACCTTGTACATTTAGCCTCATACTTTGCAACATTCTCATCCTCCTTTTGTCTCAAACTCAGAAATTGTCTTTCCATATCTGCTCGATGGTCACGAGGAAAGAATTTTTCTAAGAAAATATCCTTGAACTCCCTCTATTCCATATTGGATACTTCATCATCTTCCTTCGTGTTTTGAATCAATGACCACCATTGATCAGCAACTCCAGTGAGGCGATAAACTTCCATGATAACTTTTTCCCTTTCACTACTCCCCAAAGCCTGAAATATTTTCTCTAGGAAACTTATCCATTTCTCAGCTACTAAGGGATTTGTACTCCCATTTAATTTTTGTTGTTGTTTCCTCATGAAGTGGTCTAACATTGATCCTCCACGCTATGGATCAGGGTGCTCCATACAGGTAAGGTTATTATTCATAACCTGAGTGAGTTTTCCCAGTATGGTGATTAGCTGATCAGCACCAATGGCATCACCAGCTCCACTATAATTATCTTGAGCAGGAGGGAAATCCCTACATGGAGTATGTGCATTGATACGGTTTCCATTCCTTCCACTAGGTTCCATTTCTATAAAATGGCATAAACTAGATCAGTTTATGAATCAAAATACATAATTTCATACTTGTAAAACACTTAACATAAATTGAACTCTTTATGGATATAATCCATAATCATAAAAATGTTTTATTTGAGGAATTATATACTCATAAACACTTTATAATAGTTTGTAAAGAAAATGAGAATTATCCTAAGCATATCCCCCAGTAGTGTCGTAACTAAGAGTGCAGCAAGGCCCGTTATCCTACACCAGTTCCTGTTCGAGTCTAGCTCAAAGCGGTGTTTTCGGGTTTTCCTCATAGGTACATCTGTGCCAGAGCCACCTCTACCAGCTCGTATCTAGACAAGGATTTATTGCTCAGAAAACTCACAAAATCTCTACAATACCAAAATTCTAGGAAATTCTTCAATACTAATCCTCAAAGTCCATCTTAGGTCCATGTGCTCTAATCAGAGTTTATCTAAATCAAGCTTCTAATTTTTGTAATAAACTTCCTATGATACCAACTATAACTCCCCGACCCCAGTTACCCAGAGTCGGTGCATTATTACATAACATTGGCATGATCACAAGAAAGATCAAATCTCGAAAGACCGATTAATTTAGCAGCCTTGGAAACACTAGATATATTCATAAGTCTTACATTACATCATAAAGTCAAAAAAACAACAAAAACATATTCTCTTCATAACTCCTCATATTATCCCTATAGGTCATTCATAAATTACTTCTTCACATCCTGGAAAAAATAAAACATTGAAAGGGGTGAGCTCAAATTCCCAGTAAGTATAACAATATAGCGGAAACTTTTATAAATAAGCATAAACATTTAAGGCAATATATAACTAAAACAAAAGCCTTTTAAACTTGAATGTCAGCATAATATGGAAAAGATAAAATAAAATAATCCCATTCATGTATTCACATGGATATTTTACTAGTCGAATAATCACATGAAAAATCAATAACCACTTTCATAATGAAGGAATGCATAATTCCAGACTATCATAACCACATAGCCAAGGCCTCGTGCCAAGACTAAAAATAAGATTTTTTCAAGGCCTCGTGCTAAGACACTAGTTTGTCTCATGATAACTACCGATGAATCGAGGAGCTATAGCGGGCTCCACCCATCACTTATTAAGTCCAATGCATTCCTCATATGAACAGGTTTAAACATAACATAACCATTAGTATAAAAATTAGCATACTAAATGTCAATAATTTCTTCATAAACCATGAATGGTATAAAAATAACACATCCACAGTCAAACATATCACAAAACCTTCAATACTATATGGAAGTTTTGTATCATAATAAATCAACTTCAAATAAGCTTAAAATCCATCAAAGGACATTGACATAGATGAAATCAAAACTATTTGAGAGAAATATCTCTTTTTTTGAATCATTTAAAACCCAAATAATTAAAAAAAATTACATTGAAAATATTCTTATAAGATTTTAAGGGAAGCTTAGATGATTTTATAATGGTGGAAAATAGCTGCACCCGCCGTATAAGTTAAAAAAAGACATTCTTACCTTAATTCTGTCGAAAAGGTTAAAAAGAACCTTGTTTGGAAAATTACATAAATATTACTTTATAAACTTATTATAAAAAGTCAACAAGGGTATAAATTACTTTAACCCATAGTCTATAAAATATTAAGAATGTTTTGAAATACATTTTTAAGAAACATGGATGTGGATGATAAAGAGGTCCCAATAGATAATTACGTATAAACAACCTCAGATAATGAAGAGATTTTGAAATAAACCCTTACCTTGTACTTTTCCTTGGTTGAGGGTAGGTTAACCTCCTGTATAATGGTGAAATAATTGTTATTAAATTATACAAGAATCATATACATTATTATGATATCATATATGATCTTTTAACATTTATTTGTTAATAATATCTTAGTATTATCATCATTTCGGGTGTTAACTTACTCATTTTCTTTTATATGTTTTGTTATGTAAGCCATGTTTTGTATGGATATGTTGTATCTTATTAATATAAATAATGCTATCAAGTCCTTAAACATTATTTTTAATCATAAAATGACAATTATACTTGAATGGATATGATGGGGAATGAATCTCATCGCGTTCGTGGAGACGGTAGTCCGTACGTACGCACGAGAAACAATATCATTATTTTGATATTAGATTAATATATAATTGGATATTATATCATATATACAGAATTATTATCATGTTATATTTATTATTTACATGAATTTCACACCATTATTATACCCATCCAAATAATAATGTATTGAATAGCAATTACACCATGACGTGGATACGGTAAGTCGTACGAACGCACGTATGGTGACATGTCATTAAATGGATGGATAGAATACCGAATATGGTTGTACCATATTTATAATAACATAACTGTATATAGAAGATACTAGAGTTATTATTTTAGAATGGATATAACAAATAAAGAAGAAGTTGAAGAAGAAAGGAACTTGAAAGTGGGTGGTGAAAACATTCCCTCTTCTTCGGGTTCTTCCTTTTGATTTGAACAAAAGGGCTCCTTAGGTTGGCTTTATGATAAAACCAAGGCCTCTAAGGTGAAGTGAGGGAAGTTGAGAGAATATTTTGTCAGGGGTTGGCCGAACCAAAAGGCTTTGAAGGTGTCAATAATTGGTTAGAAGTGGTGTCCATTTATAAGGGGGAGGAGGGGCTCTTTAGAAAAAACTTAAAGTATTAATTTATAATAAATTCATATTCGGTTTCTAAAGGCTAAAAAGTGGATTATTAAAAGTATAAGGTTGTAATGGGTCTAAAACCATTCAACCAATAGATTCTATATAGGTTTGGATCACTATATTAACCTTATCGTTTAGTTTTAACTCTTAGTTAATCCGTTTGAGATTTAACATGTCACTTTGTATGTTTATATTATATAGTTAATAAACATAATATATACATCCAAGTGACACCCAAGTGTTCCATTAATGATACACCTATCATGATATAATTCCTTTGGCTGAACCATAGATTTTTAGGAATTTAATATCAATTAATAATATAATATTTGTTTTAAAAACTCTTTTAGTTAATTTTGACACTATTTGGTATTTGATTTTTGTAAAAATCATAACAGCATGATTACTTCGAAAAAACATTTTTATGTCAACAATAACATGAAATATTATTCTATAAAATTCTTTTAATTCATTAAAATCTCAAATTATATTTATTTGGGTATTTATAATATCAATTTTTTTAATATTTCACTAATTAGGTAATTACTGTATCACCATTGTGTCATAAATAAATTAAATTATATAATGTATAAAAATTATAAATAAAATACCATTATATAGGAAATATTTTTTTATTCCTAATTAATATTTACAATATAATTTATCTTATGTATAACCCTATATTAAAAATGTTTTAGTAATTAAACTTTGATTTTAACTCTTTTATCTTTTCTTTAAATTAAATATTAATAAATGTCCTAATCTAATCCAAGTGGACCTACATGATAATATTTTATTCCTAAGGTTTTTTTGGTCTAGATACACTTTTCCAATATAATTAGGACTTGTTTTAGGGTCATATTAATATCATTTTTACCCTTAATTACCCTATTTACTTTTAACTGTGGTAAATAAAAGTAAAAAGTTACTATTCATAAAAAATTATTTTCATCTCATTAAACCACATTTTACTCCTTGAAATTAAGTATGTCTCTCGGATTTTCAAAATTCCACTCACAGAAGCGGTAAAATTAAGTTTTATGTGAATTTCCAAATTCTCATAGGAGGTGGGTAAAAGACGGTGAGAAGTTCAATAAACTTTTTATATATCTAAAATTATTCTAAACTAACTCCAGTGCATTACATTGAACTTATATAGGTATTATTTATCTATTTTGACATTAATTTAATTAAAATAAAAAAAATTATTTAAATAAAAAATTCGGGTTTAAACTATAACTTAGTGTTTTTTCACTATTCATCAAAAATTGAATGTTTTCAGAAAAATACCAAAACTTCACCCTAAGTTAATTTCGATATTCCTAATCCAAAAATGAAGTCCATTTTGAAATATAAAATTTATAACACTTCAAAAAGTTGGTATTACTATTCATAACTGCTAGTTTGATTGGTTGTGGTGCGTGTTAGAACTCGGAGTTGCGTACAACACACGCTACTGTATTATTCAAAGGGAAGCATACTGTGGAAGCCTGAGGTGTTACAAAGGTACTGCATTATATTTTTCAACTTTTTTTGGTTCCTGATTTGGATGAGATAGTTAAGGATGTATTGACATTCAATTTAGAATGTGTAGGTGTGAGGAAAATACTCAATTTTGGGGAGACCATTGAGGGATGAAGGATGGTTGGGAGTTCAGTTTTTTTAGATCAAAATCGGATTTTCATACCTATGGCTTATCAAGAAAAACATTCTCTTGCTTCCCGCTATTCAATATGGGTTGTTCATCCTAGAATACAGAAGATGTATAGGGAATGGAAGGTATGGTATTGGTGGTTCCTTGTGAAAGGCGATCTGGTTGAGTTTGTTTAGATATGCTTAACCTGTCAGTAATATAATTAAATGTATCAATATACAGTATGTATTTTGTAGTCTTTACTGATTCTTATTGGGAAATGGGAGCATATAACCATAGATTTTGTTATGGGTCCCCCAAGAATAGTATGAAAAAATGATTCCATTTGGGTGATAATGGATCAGCTCAAAAATTAGGCCCATTTCATCCATAATCTTGAATATCTTATGTTGTAGTACTTGTCTAAAATATATATCTAGGAAGTGGTAAAGAGGCATGGTGTACCAATTATGATAGTGTCAGATAGACATCCAAAGTTGTTGTCTCTTTTCTAGAAATCCTTACAATATGACCTTTCGGTTCAATTGACTATGTATATGGCATATCATCCTCAAATGGATGGAAAATCCAAATATATAATACAAACATTGTAATTCATGTTTTAGGCTTGTGTAATGGATTTAGGTTTCTCATGGGAAGATCTAATACCATTATTAATGTTCCCATATAATAATAATTATCACACCTCTATACATATGGATCCTATTGAATCATTTTCGTTGGTGTCATTTTCATTCTAAACTTTGTTGGGTGGAAACATTTGAGACTACACATTTTGGAAAAATATTTTCAAATGGTCAATAAAGAGGATTTAGCATGTCCAGAAACAGATGGAGATGACTCAAAGTCATCAGAAATCATATTTGGATCATCGTGGATAACCATTTTCATTCATGTTGTTTGATCACATGTCCTTGATAATCTCTCAATGTCTTGAGATAATTCATTTTGGGAAGCAGGTAATGTTATATACTCTCTAAATAATCCCTTTTGAGATACATGAAAGAGTTGTTGAGGTTTAATATTGATTGGATTTCCCCGGCGGTTCAGTGAAGAGCATAACATGTATTATGTATTTTAGTTGAAAATGTAATAACCCAATATAGACCATATGACTCGATGGGATAACATTCACCTAAATCCGGATGCCTCATTAGTGCATGTAAAAATTAAGATTGTGAATATGCATGAAAATGTCTTGCATGGTAAAAGAATCGGTCTAGTGGGGGGGTTTAGGAACATTGTTAGATTCTAAATGAAACATGGGAATGATTGAAAGAAATGATTGAGAAATGGATAGATCTCATTTAGAAAAAGGTTGTTTTTTGAAATTTAGAGGATGGATAGGCCAATAGTAGAGTGAGTTTATTACAATTATTTTCATTTACGTAACCCATTATTTATGTATTTTAAGTAAGTAAAGTGTTTGGGTGATGTTTGGAAGGGTTTGGAAGAATTCCGAAATGTTATCTAGATTTTATAAAGGTTAAAATTTTGAGAACGATTAGTGGAAACTATGAAACTCCTATAGGAATAAAATTAAGGTAGAACATGGTATTTTGGGTAGGTGTGCAATTTGGAACATAGTTTGAATATATCCTATGGCTAACTAGAAGAAACATTATATTGTGGGTAATAGGTCTTTAGAATGAATGGCACATGGTTTTTCTAACCATGTTGGACAACTAGGTAAGGTTCTCCTTAAGCCATAGGCTGACACATGATCAACACATGGTTTCTCTAACCATTATACTAACTATGCATGATTTATACGTGCGATCCTAAAAATGTAGATATCGCTCGTTTTCACCTCTATGCCTCTCTTTTTTCACCAATTTTGAGACTAAGTTGGGTTTTCATCCAACCATTGGTTGTAGAGCCTCTTCCATTCAAACCAAAAGTGATCCCAAGTTTTTTCTTAGTGCATTGAAGCATTATCCTCTTGATAAGTATTTTTTTAGCCTTTTTTATTAGATCTACTACTATTCCTTCTATTGTATTCTTATATCTAGTCCACTGTGAATGTATCTGTGGTTTTTGGTTCTAATAATGATAAGATGTGACTATGTTTATGTTAGGTAAACATATATGAGGAAGGTATTTGGAGATTCAAACTAGTTTTGTTGGCGATTTCAAGTCATTCCTCCTTTATGACATAATTCCTGAGGTAGGTTTCCTCACTCTCAAATCCTATTATAAGAACGTGAAGGCTTAGTTTCAAAATAATTTAATATCATGAAATTGGCTTTTAATTTATGTGTAAACCATGGTAGATACACTATTTACTAATGGTGTATGGTTTGGTAAAAATTAGATGTTTTAAAAAGTGTTTTATTTATGAATTTTAAAATGATGATTTTAAAATAAGGTTTTTTTTATTCATGTAAAAATGATTTTTGGAATTTTTTTCAATAAAAATGATGTTTTTATTGAAATGGATTGAAACAGTTGGTTTGGAATGGTTTTGTAATACATGGGTTTGTGTGATTTCATGCTTTCTATGTGAATTAGAATAAGGGGTGTGTACCATTAAGGTACAATGGGACGTTACCTGGGATAAGGGGCATGTGTCATTGGGACATAATGAGATTGGGCACTTAGTGATGACTTATTGGATGGAATATTAACCACTAATGAGTATATAAATTCCAATGAAACATTCTTGTGTATGTGTGTGGGTGAAAATCATATAATGGGTATTTCAAAAAGGAATGTGAAATAGTTAATATATGGTATTTTTATTTTTTTACAAAATTTCCTAGGTTTGGGAAAAATATTTTGGTATGGTTATTTTTTTATAATCTAATATAATTTTTTTCAATTTTCTATATATTTTGTTTTATATAAATGTGGCAGCATTTTTTATCCAAGTGGTCTTTGTATGGAATTCATTTTAAGAAATCCTAATCAGTTTCATTACTCACCCCTACAATGGAACTTTGGTTCTTTTTTAAATATTTCTTATCGAGACATAGGTAAAGTTAAAGTATCACATTTATTTAGTGGCTCATTGTTATACATGGGCATGGATTCTAGTATTGGGTAATGAAGAATTTTGGGAGCTACGAAGTTGTGTATTTGGAGTCTTTGAGAATTTTTTCTTTACTCTACCACATTTCTACTAAAATTATGGTAATGGTGTAGTTTGGTATCATTTTAGTTTTTTACATTCAGTTTTCTTATATTTTTTATGCGTCATATAGTGGTTTTGGTTATAGTATACTTGGTTTTGGTTATTTTATTTTCAAATTTAAGATCATCCCTCATATTTTGAGAAAGCCCTTGGAATTTATTTCCAGCCACTAATGATTTGGGGATGTCTCATAAGTATATTTTTTAATTCTTCCTCCACCCAAAACAATGAGGATGGGCGATATGTTACAAAACATGTTTACGTAATTAGTTGGATTCATTTTTTTACTAAGTATGATTTGTTATTCTTCTTTCTCTTGTTATATGAGTTATTTCATGGATGATCATATTTATTATACATGTTAACAACACCCAATAATATCCAAATTTCTATTGATGTCAGAATGAGATGGTCGGTGATCGAGATTGATTTTTTAAGTATGGATATTTGTTCAAGAGTTTTTTTCGTGGTCACCATTGAGGATTTGTTAAAAAAATCAGTTGTATTAGTTGTATGTCATTAAAGTTTTGTCATGATTTGGTATTTTTTTTATTGTTTATGATTAGGTGTTTTGGGTGGTTATTCTCATCATATCTCGTAATTTCTAAATATCATAGTGTAATACATCCTATATGTATGTATGTTATTCATTATATGCTACTCATATATATATATATATATCCTATTGGAGGAGGGATTCATAAATAATTGTATCTCTTACCTATTTTCCATCCTAGGAGGGGTTCCACAAGAGTTTTGGTGTCCACATAGATTATAATGTATATAATTAATTATTAATAAATCATATTTAATCAATAAAATTTATGAACGAAAATATTTTCATTTCTATATTCATATTACGTAATCAAAACACATCTGGATTGATATATAAAAATTTTAAATAAATATAAGTTATATAAAACAAATATTAAATGTTTACAAATAAAAACATTTTTATTGAATGATTGGTAATGATATAAAAATTATTAAACATGCACAAAATAGATAAATTTATTAACAACTAATTGACATTATATTCTATAATTAATTAATATACCAATGATGATTATTTATTAAAATTCTTTTAAAGAGTAATAGTTATGATTAAGTATATTTAATAGGATATTGGGTTAATTTTTATTATTTTATAGTATTTTTATATTACTATTATCATAGTAATGAAATAATGTAAGGGTTTTTTGACACAACTTCTCTTCCTGGAGACATCATTTATTTCTATTAACTAATTTATTTATTTTTATATAGTTTATATATTTTAAAATAATTTATTTTAGAATAATAAATTGTTTAATTCATGATATTCATAGAACCATATTATTTTCAAGATTACAAATATTGTTTATTCCGCAATATCTAAAGTTTTACACTGTTTTATAACTCAAATCTTTTCTATTGGTTGTAATCACACATCCATGACTATCATAATACTATATTTATTTGTTCAATCCTATGTAAATGATATATTTCTACACATTCTATTATTCCATGATGTTTCTATTATTTCCTTAAATGAATTTGGATAATGAAAATTCTTGTTATATTTATGGGATTGTTCTTCATTTTCAAAGATTTTATTTTACAAAGAATTTATCCTCTATATTAGGGAATAATAATATTAAATATATTAAATTATTTTAAATGGAAGATTTATTTATTTTTTAAATTATAATTTAATACTATTTTTTAATGACGAGTGTATTCAATAATGTTTTTTTCCAAATGAATTGAATGTTTTTCTATTATTTCAAAATAAAAAACATTATCATCCACAACATATTTTACTTTGATGAAATTAATGTCATATTGAAGAATAAATTATTATATATAATATCTAATATAAAGTTTTTCAATTTTATTTCATATTCATTTTTGGGAAACACTATGGTCTTTTCAAGTCTTCATTATTAAGAATTATTTGAAATTATATCATCCCTATATATTATAACTTCTATTTTTTTAAACCGCAATATATTTTAAAATTATTTTTATTTGATACAATTAATAATAATCATTTCAAAATTATTCAAATTACCATCAAAAAATGTTTTCAAACGTAATTTATTAATTAAATTTATTGATTGATTTTTTGTAGGCCTTTTTTTAAATATATTTACCATAAAAGGTTTATATTTCATGATGTGATGTTTATATGACCCTATATATCTTATTATGTTATTATTGTTTTTCAAAAATAAATTTTTTTATTTCATACAATTTAATAATTTCATAACATTTCATGTTTTTGTAATTTTTCTAAAACTCATTCTATTACCATAGTATCATTATGATAGGTTTTTTTTAAAAAATAGAACAAATATGTATAGATGTTGATGGGTGGGGTCCAATATTACCCTTAAATTAATTAGTTATGTATTGAAAAAAAATGATATGATGAAATGGTCCATGAATGAGATTCATAAATAATTATTATCATTTTCTTTGATTGAAATAAAACAGATCTGAATTGGTGACATGTTTTTTTGTGTGAATGAGAATCATGAATATTTTTTCACATGTTTTGGCATGAATTTATATTGGAATAAATGTTCAAGGTATTTTCTATTATTATAGTTGTGTATCATTTTTAGTTTTTTCATCATGTTATTCCAAGTAATCATTATTTATTTCATTTTTATGAAATTTCCATTATTCGTGATTAAGACTTATTTTTTGTGTATTTTTCACTTTTCTTTCATAATCACATATTATATGTTTATCAATATGTGTTTTGAAACACATAATATATTTTATGTATCCTTAATGATCATATTATGATCTTATGTTATATTAATTTTCATGTTATTATTATTTAAATTTATTTGATCTTTAATTATGATTTTTATATTTTCCTCCAGATTTATATATGGTAGTGATATGTTTTTATTTTACTATGTTTCTGATCTCACACCAATATTTTGTTTCCAATACCTAGTTTATAAAGATGATTATTTTATACAATATATCAAGAAAACTATCTAGAGAAATAACATAATGGATAAATAATCAAATTTATAGTAAAATAATATTTTTATGTAGCTAATTTCTGAGACACAAATCCTTTTTCTCATTGGGTTATTTGATCATTAAGGATATGTTCTATTTAAATTATGTTGTTAATGTTTTATATATGTTATGATTAGTTTATAATACTATATTAAACACATGATAAAAAAACATAATTGTCTTGAGAGAACTTATCTCATCCCACACACCATTAGGAATTAACATTCGAACCAATGAAACATGAATAATATCATTCCATTATTGAAAAATAAGTAGTGAAGAAAAAAAGATCCATTTTCTTCATTTACAAAATGATATCACATATATTATCACAAAGATAAAAAAATCCAAATAAAATTACTTAAACCCACTAAAAAATCCTATATCAAAATTCCCTTACACATAATAAATTGTTGGTCTCCATAAGATATCATAATCTATTCATATCTAAGAGGACTAGAATGAGATGGTCCAATATCAAGAATCTAGTATTAATTAATGGTTATCCTTGTATACATAGTTTTTAAATTCCATATAAACACTAGAAATATTAATAAAAATAACTTATTAAAAGTAGTATTTTGATTTGTTATTATATTTATTGTAAACTGTTTATTTATTCATTTCAATCCACTAATAAGAACGGAGGAAAGTTAAGCACAAATTGTATAAGGTACCACATCCGCGATGTAATATATTTCATTTTTCATCATGATTATAATTAGTTATACAAACCACATTAAAAATAATTCAACAATATATAAATGTAAGAAATCATCATTATTCTTAGGTTATCATGATATTATAAAATTCACTCAGCATTCTCACCCATTAAGATATAGTGTTTTCATGATTGGTTCGGCATAAAAAACAACCTAATTATTTATATAAAAAACAAATGTGGGTGTTTTTGTGTATAGAAATAATAAATTTTTTATATGTAAATAAAAAAATAATTGAATTTGTTTGGTTATGGGAGTTTTTAATTTATTTAATAAATTCATAAAAATTATCTATGAGAATACGTTTTTTCAAATAATCTTTCAACGATTAAATTTTCATACCATATGTAGAAAAATCCATAAAATAAATAAATAATATATGAAACTAAAATTTAAATATTAAATAAAATTTAAAAGATAAAGGTATATATTAATTAAGTTAACAAACATAATTTTATAATTAATGAATATTGGTACAAGTGCATAATGAATCAGGAATTAGGGATATGTTTCTTATCTATCTTTTAACACATTGAGACATATATATTTATACACCAAATTTTTTCTAGAGTTTTTAATCAATTGGTACATTAATATTTATAATAATTAATACATAAAATATATTTATATAAAATATTCTCTTATGTTTTCATTTCTATTATGTTTTTGAATCATCGATTTTATAATATTTTCAATTCAGTTGTCTAAGCTTATTTTCTTTCATTTATATCAGTATTATGAAAGTTATTCGCGTTATAAGGTGTGTATTCTTCCTATTTGAATATTTATAAATTTAAATATTATTAATTTCTTCTATAATAATCCAGATTTCAATATCTTAGAGACCCAAGGGGTATTAATTTAAATTTTTATTGAAAAATAATAGTTTTCCCAATAAGTATTCTTTATCCTTAAGACATAAATTATCTACCTAATTATTATATTCTAATCCCATTTATAACCATCCATTACATTTTTCATATTTTAATTTAACTTTTTCACTATGTTTAATAAAAAATTTCTTCATTTTATTCTTCTTGGATGATATATGATCTAAAATAATTTTCTTACTTTTTTATCATTAACTCGAATTCTATCCAACGTAACATCCATAATCAGGACAATATTTTACTTATAGAGACTACTTGCCTCTCATTTTGGGGTATGAAACATTTAATTATATAACTGATCCTCTTAATAATCTAACTCACTTTTTAAATTAAATTGTTTATTCCATATCTAAATTGTGGGTTTCCAATAATAATGTTTTAAATATATTAATTCTTTTTCATGTCATGGATATATTTTTTTACCATTCCCTGTTCATTTTAATTATTAAACATTTATGTAATTTTAAAGAATCTATTATTTCATAATTATAATATATTATTATATTATTATATTTAAATTTAATTCCATCCAACCATTTTGATAATGTTTATTCAAAAATTAAATAATGACTTTTTATCAAAGACATTATTTATTAAAATAAAAAAACTGACATCATCATAAAATATATTGACAAGAATATTTTTACATTCACTTTTAATACTTTTTCACATGATTCATTACTATCATGTGTAAATAATATTAAAACTAATATAGTTATTATATTTAGAATAGTTTTTATATAAATTGAATCATTTTGGATATTCATTTCAATCTAATATTATATCATTAATCTAAATGGATTCATCAGTTATTGGAGGATTTTTTAAAACATTTCTATAAAATATTAATGTTATAATTCCATAATAGAAAATATTCATAACTAACATTGTTTATTATAATCATCTTTTGTGTATAATGATAATTTTCTATACAAATACATCAATCTATAAAATAAAATAGTTTTGATTCATTTGGTTAATGGGTGTTCAAATAAATTCCATTTAATTATTGATTAAATTATTGACTTGACCACATACCAATTATTTGTATAGTGTAAATACTATATTTGTTATTATCATGGTTTGATTGGGTATTACATATAAAATTAGTTAATATCATTAAAACCCATATATTTTCAAAGGGATGTCCATGTTATGATTAATGATGGATTTATAAATGATTTCAATATGTAAATATATTTAGAAAAGATATGAAATAAATTTTCAATTTATTGGTACTCTATATTAATTTGGATTTATATGTAAAAAATGTGATGGGTGGGGTCCTAAATCAACCTCCATTATCTTGGTTATCGTTTTATCTCTTATAGAATAATGTAGAGTGATCCTTATCAGTTAATCCAAAAAATTAATTCATTGAACTTCCTTGATATACTAAATATCTTATTTGAATTAAATCATTGATATACAAAAAAATATTAGGACATACTTATCATATATACTTGTAATATGATGATATTGTTTTCTTAGGATTATGTCATTGTTTTATGTTTATTATTTTTACTATTTCATGCTCTGGGGACTTAGGCTAATTAACCCATGTTTCCAACAACTATTGATTTCATAATAATTTTATAACATATTGTATTCTATGTATATAGTTTAGTGATAATATCATTATTGGGTATCAATTTAATATATATATTAATTATACCCATATGGTTATCTTATACTCACTAATTTTCTTTTTTATCATACATATGTATCATCATTGAGCATGTCTGATCACTAAAATATTATATTTCCCTTTTTCATGTAATGATAAAATTCAGTATCTATGTCGTGTTTAGAATATTATCTATTATATAAATTTTGTGTTAACTAATTAAAACATATTATGTTTTATGGAGTATTTGTAATAGTACAAAAATGACTATTTATTGAAATACAGATGGGATTTTAATTGATATTTATAATAATTCAACAAAAAACTATACCAAAAACATTATTGGCAATGTAATGAAATGAAATATTTTATATATAGCATGTAATTGAGATGGACACATAAACTATCTATAATAACATATCCATGAAAATAAATATACTAAATCATGAAAAAGAATATAAAATATAATAATAATTTCATTATTCAAAAAACTCTATATTATATATATATAATATATATATATAATTATTTATGTGAATCACTAAAATACAATAACCCCTAAAAAATATAATATAGCGGTCATACAATATATCATTTGTATACTATGGTTTTTTTGTTCAAAATTGATATTCCGTTTTACCAATGATATGAAAGATACATTGAATGAGAACATATATATATATATATATATTTATTTTTTAGTATAATTGAATCATGGAACTCATAATCTGGATATCATTCGGTGTGTTTTTGACCATGTTATATTATGGAGTTTAAAACATGGGATTTATCCTATCCTATGATAAATATGAAAATGTAGACCTCAATTGTGAAAAATTGAGAGAATTTATGGTCTTACATAAGAAGTAATATTTATTTATACATAAGGATGTATGACTAATGATTTCATCATATAAATTTATGAAAAAAATTTGATGTAATCATCAATATGATGAGACTATATATTGAGAGTTGATAAAAGCTGAGTAGAATTTATGGGAAAACATAATCTATGTATGATACATAATTCATATCTTGTAAAATAGGAAAATATGAAAATTGAATTTATATATATATATGAAAAATGGTAGACTTAGGGATCAAGATACATAAGATTAATGAAGACCACACCAGATCACTTGTTTGTATGACAATCATTGATGTACTCATAACGGATACTCATTCCTTATTTTAATGAATTGTGAAATTCATTATATTTTTGAAATATATAATTTTTTATATTTTTTTGATACATGGTAAACTTAATCTATATTTAGTTCTGTAAATGTCTAAGAGATGATCTAGAAATGTTTTACACTATATTCAAATGATGTTTTTATGGTTATTCACATTTATTTTCATGTTATATTATAAAAATTGAATTTAATGTTACCATTCAATAATTCTTTTGATATTGTACAAAATTATTTTTTGTTTCCTTATCCAGTTTTTGTAAATGAAATAATATACGAGTAAATAGAATATTGACTATTAAGAAACAATTAATTTGGGATTCATATAGAGATATTCCTTAATGGAAAAAATAATTTTTTGGATGATACAATAAGTTATTATTTAAATATATTTTATAGCATGATATATATAGAAAAAGTAATATCATATTCTTTGAAAGAGTAATAATATAATACTTGAATATAATTCTATAATGTTAATTACCCTATATTATTTTAGTATGATTATACCACATTATAATTCATTTGTTATCATAATGTACAACTATTTTTTTCTAATGATTGGTTAGTTGAAACTAAATAGTTACTGTTAAATTTACTACCAACAATCAATTTGGGCTTTAATTTTTTTTAATTACCATATCAAAAATAATTTGCGAAATTTTTTCCCATATATTTTAATTGATTAATACTAATTCCAATTAATCAAATGTTACATTCCTATAATTTGAATTCCATGCGGGTTATAACAATGCTCAGTGGCCTATCAAAATAATGTTGTATCCATTCAATTTTCTTACAATAGTGGGAATAAATCACCTACAGATTTTACATATTTCTAACTCCCTATGTCCCCCACCTCTAAAAATCTAGAGAGATATTATAATATCAATGAATTTGGGAGAGTCACACTCAAACTGGATAGGTGATTCAGAAGGATTCATGGATATAAAATGAATATATTAATATATTATCTATTCTTTGTGATGTCAATAAAACAAGGAAAAAATAGTACTGATGTATTAATTTCCTATAATGAATTTAATATGCTGATCGTTATTGATATATACAGTCTAAATTGAATCCATGAACATTTGTGAAAATATTATAAAAAATTATTTCTATTGAATTGATTAAAAATTAATGATATTTTGAATCCTAACTAAAAAATATATATTTATTAATTATGTAAATGATGTGAAATTTTTGATAATTATAAAAAAAATATTAAATGAAGGAGTATTATTATCTAAAATTGTTTAGATATAATTATAAAATTATAATTTAATTGATAAAAATAGTTAAGTATTTAGAATTTGTTATTTATATATTTTTAAATGTTTAATGGTTTAATATTATTTATCCCATATTGTAATTTTATTATTTTGACATATTCATATTGTCATATTTTTTATGATTTATTTAAAATCCATTAATTTGGATAATATATTTTGAAATTTATTTCTTTATGAGACATGGTATCAATAATAATTCTACAATGAATTGTAAATCATGGGTCTTCTTATGAAGTGAGATTATAAATTTGATCACAATGACCATTATATATCCATTTATGAGAAATAATCTATCTGTATGGATAATATATGAATTTCATGAAAACATATATTTTTTTACATAGTAGGAACACTAATAATTCAATGTGAGTTTCATTAAATTTTTTGGATTTAGATATTTACGACTAACTGAAAGTATAAAATACTAGAAAAGATATTTTTTAGTAATATTTCAAAGAAATAAAATATTTTATATTTTTTTGACTTTAAATGATAAAATCATAATAATAATGAACAAAATAAATTTTGAAGATGTCTGGATTTAGTATTTTTTTTATCTTCTGTAATTTTTTAATTTGTACCATCACGCAATGAATATATGTAATTCAGGTGCATAAATATTTCAAGGTATATATATCATTTATTGGGAGGAAATAAATGTATCATTTAGTTGGTGACAAAGATCATGTGGACATTTTCATTATAGAATACGGAATCTATCATCTTTGAAAGATTTATATTTTAATCGAATAATTCACTCAATAATAGTTTAGATGTGATTTTTTTCAATTCATTGATTAGATTTTTAAATGATTTGAATTATAGGAAATTAAATATTTTATGCAGTGATATTAATATAATTTCATAGATTATAATTATTGAAAATTTTAAATATTAAAAAATTATCCATTATAATTATAATATAATGAATTTATTATATTATCATTTGTATACGATAATATGTTTCATATGAGAAAATTTATTTTGAATTTCTCATGATGAAAATGGATTTAGTGTGGGTGTATAATAAAAACATTACACTACATTTTTCCACCCTTATTGTAATATTGTTAATTATATGTATGACTTTAAAATATAACATAAATATATTTTCAAAACTTACTAAATCAAAATTTCTATTATATTAGTGGTAAAAATAAAATGATTTACCTAGTTTAGTTGTTTTAATAATACGATAAGTTACAATAGATGGTTTAGTAAAAAAATAATAGGAAAAAATAATATAGATATTAAATTAAAATCATAAATTTATAATTTTTATCACATGAATTATATTAATCAACACTATGAAATCTTTTTTGAGATGATACGTATTAGCACAAAAAAATAATTAAAATCAGGAAGACCATTTCGATAAAGTTATATCCACTTCAATCATAAATATTATATTCATTATATAAGACTTTGTATTTATAGAAATGAATTTTAATTCATGTATTAACCATATCTCATAGAATTATAATTCAATTATCAACAAATCATATTAGACAATTATAATGAGGTATGAAAAAAATAATGTTTATTATTATGAGATATGGTAATATACTTAATAAATTCATACGTGTGTTTACAAGATTTGATTGTTTTTATTTCTTTATACCTACCACTTCCAGTCCATTTACGCTTGTGTCTTAGTGAGAGATATGGATGGTAGAAAGATTTAAATAATGATCGGTATGATTGTTTTGGTCTACCTCAATCTGTGTATTCCTTCAACATGTCATGTTCAAATTTCCCCTACAAAGTAAATTGATACAATTATGAAGACTATTTGTGATTTAATCCACCATAAAATTGGACTTGTAAGTTTCAAAATTCCAACATTGACCAATTAATAATATATTTATTTTAAAAATCTTTTCCCAACATTTAATCGTGGGTTCAATGTCATGAAATCAGAGAAAATGTGTTCTCATCATAAATATGTCCATAGAAATAAATTTTTTAAAAAATTATTCAAATTTAATTATTTAATTATTTATTATATTTTTATCTAAATAATATATATTTTTATTGCATGGTATTGATATATTAAAAATATTATATATTTTTAAAGTCACTGTTATTTTATAAATTATAATCTCTATGACATTGAGTAGATAACATTTGATAAGATAATTATAAAAAAATATTTATTCTTCCTTAATTTTACATTTGGTGCCTCAATGTATATTTTTATCCCCTATACTATTAATAAGTGATTGGTCTTAAATATAAATGTAATTTGGTAATTGTCTTGTATATTTCAAAAAAACCCAAGTAATAATTTCAAAATAACAATATCCATTCAAAATTAATAAACTCTATTCATTGAAGTTGTAATAAATCTAGTAACTATAGAGTAATCATGAAAAATTTGAAAAAATCATTTAACAAAAATCAATTTTAATTTTTCCAGTACCCATTTTATTTTATAAAAATAAAAAATTAAATTCAAATATATTTTTTTATATTGGTACCATAATGACTATGTTACTTATTATGTTTAAATCCCATCAAAATATTATATTCACTGTTATTAGAGATCCTTTTGAATTCAAACAATGTTATTATAAAACTGTATTCTTTTTTCAATTTATATATTATTGATGGGTTAACATCAATTTAAAAAGAACATAAAATACTATCAATGTTCACAGCAATGAAATTAAAACCTAAGAAATTTTTTTATATTTTACATTTAAAATATTCTGATATTAATTTTTCTAATAGCACCATTACTTTAATCATGATCATTTACATATAAATCATAATATTCGATCTGTTTTTTTGTTTTCATTGATATTTGTAATAAAAAATTATGTGAAATGAAAATTTTAACATGTAATATCTCACATTAACCTTATCCTTAAAATTTTAGTGACATTTATCATCTATAAAATTAAATTATTTAATGTGTTTTTGATAAATGAAACACCCCATCCCGAACCACTGACTCTATATTAGAGAGTCATAATACCTCAAGCACACCACCCTATACATCAGATATGGACTACATGTATCATGGGTCCCAACACCATAAGTGGAGTGACTACACTATCAATAAAATACCATTACAACAATGATAATAATAAAAAAATATTAAACATTTTAGGTAATAATGGGGAATAAAATAATTTCAAATAGAAGTCATGTCATTAAATAAAAGGAGGACATCTAGATATTCATAAAAAACCATTGTAATAGTTTCAATATAGAAATAAATAAATTTAGAATAAAATCATTTGGAGACTACCCCAATTATTCTAATACAACCATTCTCCTTGACTCAACCATCTTCCATGTACTCATTTTTCATGATATAATCCCTATAACATATGTATGAACATGAATCAAAATTCATGTGTATGTTGTGAACAATAAAACCTAGTAACACACCACCAATGAATCCTTAATAATTGTGTACATATATGGATCTCTTGTACCATTAGTACACCAAATGAGAACTCAATCATAAAAAATCATGTATCATGAACCCCGGTTTTGGCCAATCCACCACAATCCCTAAACATTTTAACGTCATCTCCATTCTAGAATAAAGTTCAAGATATTATAAAATATCTTGGGCTAGCTATAATTCAATTGATATAAAAAATTAAATATTTATGAATTTCCATGAACATGTGGGTAAGTATCGATATGGAATCAATTTTAGAAACATTTTTTCATTATACTCAAGGAATTTAATTTTTTTATAGAAAGAAGGTTCTCATGAATAAACCCCATGAATCTCTCCATCATCATTATAGACACACATCTTGTGTTCCCATACTCTAAGGGGTTATCAAAACATAACGGTCCACCTGTCATGAATACAAATAATTAACCACAAATGGAATGGTAACATATATTAAGTTAAGATCATAAAAATATAATCACAAAAAATCACCAGGATAATTATTTGGAACATATAATAAAAATTCATAAAGTTAAATAATGGATACAATAAACTCATGAAATAATTTGGGAAACAACACTTATATATTGGTTCTAAAAGATACACACCCCAATAACAAAAACACCATCAATCACATAAAAATATTAATACACTACACCAGTTAAGAAACAGAGTATGCAAGTGACTCAAATGGTAAGTAACCTTCTAGATCATTTTTATGATGAGGTACTTCAACGATCATCAATGCATCATAGAACAAACAACACAAAACACCCATTATGAACTAGCTCACACTATAAGTTTACAGAACCTATGTTTTAATTTATAAATAAATATTTATAGAATATAGACTCAACAATATTCCATGTCGATAAGGGTGGTCTAGAATAACATTCCATAAGGAGTCTACTAACATATCTAATGCTGAGGTGTATGGATGTTAAGTTTTCCATTTCACTATATCTATTTTCAATTGATTAATGGATCATTAATTATTCTTAAATTCTATAATAGATCCTAAGGTCCAAGGGAAATAATATATCCATCACAAATACCTTTATGGATAATGGATTTAGGAAAAAAATCATAGATAACATATTTTAAATATAATTTATATATTATCTATTACTTAGAAACATCCAAAATTATAGGCAGTTTTATCTCAATTAAGGGTTTTATCATTTAATCAGTGATGCCTCCATAGATAAACCAAATAATCATCAACTAATTAAGGTTCAATCACCCACCAACCATCACGAAGTGGTATTGAATAATTATCCAAAAACACATATCCATAAAACATAAGTATTCAATGGTAAGTCTTGATTTTATCAAATCATTATTTCAATTTATGGGATCCATGACCAATCTAATCTGAATGAAATGAAAAATCATTGGCTCATCATGAAAAAAACTTATTCTAGATAGACCACTTTGTATCTCTAATGGAACTAGAAGTGTTTTTATGGTATAAAATAGGAACTCACTTTTCAAATGTAATATTTTCTGTTATAATTTTAATATATAAGGGGATATGAATGTAAGGGATCTGTTATCAATGGAGTTGTATTAAAAATTATAATAGTTCATTGGGTGTTAAATAAGGTCAAAATTAAATTAAATTAAAATATCACATAGAGAATTTAACAGATCCTCATATTGTATGAACCATACTACATGTGGTCCTCAAAAGTAGTACAATAGTTAAAACAGTGATCTAATGACTTTCCACTAGATAAATGGAGTGTGTGAATGAATAACATAGGTTTTTTAGCACCACTAAATGATAAGTGGTGTCTATTGTTTCCTAAAAACCTGCTAGAACCCCCATCGATTATCCAGAGGAACCCTTCCAAATATGAACAATAATTCATCCACATGATATATAAACCATCAAACTATGATAATTTTAGGAACAAAGTTCAAATTACTAAATAAATATTAAATTAAATACAAAAATAGGAATGAGATATTTTATTATCTCAATCATATTGTATATTCATATATTTTTTATGTTATAATTATCCTCTTTTATATACTTCTAATCATTGAATAATACTATCAATGGTTATTCTCATACTAATCATGTGATTGATATCAAACATCAACCAGTTTCTCCCATGTCTCCTCAAGCATCATTCTGTCATTCCATAGAATATTGGACAGTTTAACAACATTCTTTCAAAGGACCATCTCGATCTGATCTACAATCCACATCAGGTGCACAAAATATGATTATTTTGGTTATAGATCAAATTCCTCCTAGTTTATGACTTGTTTTGAATCATGAATTTACCTCCACTATATGATGACTCTTTCCTCCCTTGTTTCCAAATATTATAAGTTTCCTAACTGAGATGTCACTCATAGAATTACATGGTCTCCAAAAAAATCACCACAGTTCTCCTCCTATGGTCATAACAAGATATATGCATTCCCTGAACTATGATCACCCACATTTTAATTATACTCATTCTATCATATGGCTCTAATACAGTGATAGTTCCTATTATTAATACTTCACAAAATTTATTCAAATAAAGAGATGAATGATATATCCTACCATAAATAGCCTCATATGGTTCCAAGTGAATAAAATCCTAGTGAAAAATGTTTATGTGTTATAATTTAAGGATATGTGTTCATACTAGGAACTATAAATGGTTAATATAAAATCATGAAGTATATCATCCAATATTAGAATCCACCACTTTGACTACCCATCTTGATGAAGATGTCACATGTTTCCCAATCTATTCGAGGATCTTATGGACTTTTTTGATCACTACTAAAACTATAGAATAAAACATGTGTCTTAATGTCATTAGATTATCCATTAATATACCTAACAATTATCTATCTCAAAATAATATAACATTCATAGTCAATCCACAAATTTATTCTCATGGATTAGTAAAAATTTTGAAACATTAATTTACCATTAACAATTCACCCAAAAAATATTCATTGATTCATGAGGTATTGATTAAAAACATCAAAATACCCATCCCAAAATCCTTTCACATCCATAGGGGAAAAAAAGTGGTTCTATTGAACCACCTAAATGATGTGGCTCAATATTTATCCTAACTTAGGTATTACATCAATAAATGAATCTACAAATGTCCCTCTTCATCCCGAGACACAAACAAATATTTCCACATTTAATGGTGCATCTTGTTCACTCGAGAATGTACCAGAAACTTAGTGGAACAAATGTCTCTCATCATATCATACATGATGAAAGAAATGACAGAATTATCCCATGTAAAATGATCCCATCATCATCATCTTCCAACCACATGGTTCTTGGGTAATTTCTTACTAGTTATTCATACGTCGCTACACACTCAGGGTCATTCCATTATATCTACTTAAATCAGTAAATTATAAATAAATTTAATGCATATGTGTTTAAATGTCATCAATAATCAGTCCTTCACTCCTTGTATCCTCTAACGGACCAATAATCTCATTCATAACCAATTTCCCTCCATAGTCCATTCACTAAGATCCTATGATAGTGTTTTCTTATGGTGAGGACCATCTTCAATAAAATTACATTTACATAGTAAATAAGAAATATCAATGTTTAAAATAATTAAATACTCTACCAAACACGTTTTACTTAATTATAGACCCATATGTGTGTTTTTGTAGAGAAGATTTATATTGTTCATGTAGATATATACCCTCCCACTAATGATGTGGTGTCAACAAGCCATCAATTCATGGACCATAATCTCTAAATCCATGTCATTGGGAGGATAGTTCATCTCATGGGTTTTTAGCTAATGTTACACATATTTAACTACTCTCTCCCTCTATATCAGCAGGTAACGCCTCGACCCTAGTTACCCAGATTCGGTGCATTATTACTTAACATTGGCATGATCACAAAAGATCAAGTCTCTAAATACCGATTAGTTTAGTATCCTTGGAAACACTGGATACATTCATAAGTCTTACATTACATGATAAAGTGAAAAAATACAAAAACATAGTATCCATAGTCCACACTCATATCCCATTATAATATCCCTTTAGGTCAGTCATAAAATACTTCTTCACATCCTAGGAAAAATAAAACATAGAAAGGGGTGAGCTTAGATGCTCAGTAAGGGTAAAAATATAGCAGAAACTTTCATAAATAATCATACACATTTAAGGAAATGTATAGCTAAAACAAAATACTTTTAAACTTGAACTTCAGCATAATATAGAAAAAATGAAATTAAATAATTCCATTTACTTATTCACATGGATATTATACTAGTCAAATTATCACATGCAATATCAATAACCACCTTCGTAATGATAGAATGCATAATGCCAGACTATCATAACCACATAGTCAAGGCCTTGTGCCAAGACTAAAAATAAGATTTTTTCAAGGCCTTGTGCCGAGACACTATTTTGTCTCATGAGACCTACCGATGAATCGAGGAGCTATAGCGGGCTCCACACGTCACTTACTAATTCCAATGCATTCCTCATATGAACTGGTTTAAACATAACATAAACATTCGTATTAAAACTAACATACAAAATGTCATTACTTTCTCCATAAAACATGAATGGTATAAAAATAATACATCCATAGTAAAACATGTCACAAAACCTTCAATACAATATGGATGTTTTGTATCATAATAAATCAACTTCAAATAAGCTTAAAATCCATCAAAGGATGTTGACATAGGTGCAATCAAAACTATTTGAGAGAAATATCTCTTTTTTAAAATCATTTAAAAGTCACATAATTATAAAAGAAAACATTTACATTGAAAATATTCTTATAATCATGTAAGGGAAGCTTTGATAATTTTATAATGACAGAAAATTTTCATACCCACCGTATAAGTAAAAAAATACATTCTTACCTTAATTTCGTCGAAAAGGGTTAAAAGGACCTTGTTTGGAAAATGACGGAAAGATTCCTTTCGAACCATTTTATAAAAAGTCAAAAAGGTTATAAATGAATTTAAACCAGAGTCTAGTAAATAGTAAAAAAAATTTGGAGTACATTTTTAAGAAACATGGATGTGGATGATAAGGAGGTCTCAGTAGATACTTACATAAAAACAACCTCGGATAATAAAGAGATTGTGAAATTAACCCTTACCTTGTACTTTTCCTTGGTCGAGGTTTGGTTAATATCCTGTATAATAGTTAAATCAATGTTATTAAATTATAAAATAATCATATACATAAATATGATATCATATATGATCTTTTGATATTGCTTTGTTAAAAATATTTTAGTATTATCGTCGTATCAGGTGTTCACTTACTCATTTTCTTTTATATGTTTTATTACATAAGCCTTGTTTGTTATCCATAGGTTGTATATTATTCATATCCAGAATGATATCAAGTCCTTAAACATTATTTTTAATCATCAACTTAAAATTAGTCTTGAATGGATACAATGGGCAATGAATCTCATCACGTTCATGGATACTGTAGTCCGTACGTACGTACGAGCGACAATATCATTCTTTTAATATTAAAATATTATATAATTGAATGGTGAATCATATATAAAGAATAATTATCATGTTATATTTATTATTTACATGAATTACACATCATTATTATACCAATCCTAAAAATAATGTATTGAATAACAATTACACCACGACGTGGAGACGGTAATCCATACGTATGCAAGTGTGGTGACATGTCATTCAAGGTATGGATAGAATAATGAATTTGGTTGTACCAGATTTATAATAACATCACAGTATATAGAATATACTGGAGTTATTATTTTATAATCAAAACAACAAAGAAAAAAGAAGTGTAAGGAGAAAAGAACTTGAAAGAGGTGGTGAGATTTTTACCTCTTCTTCGGGTTCTTCCTTTTGATTTGATAAAAAGGGCTCCTTAAGTTGGATTTTTAACAAAAGTAAGACCTCTAGGATTAAGTGAGGTACATGTAGAGGATATTTGGGTGGGTTTTTGCCGAACCAAAAGGCTTTGAAGGTATGAATTTGAGAGGAGGGGGAGTTCCCTTTTATAAGAGGGGTGAGGGGCACCTTAGAAAAAACATAAAATATTATTTTATAATAAATTCATATTCGGTTTATAGAGGCTAAAAAGTGACTTATTTAGATGATAAGGTGTGTATGGGTCTAAATACTTTCAACCAATAGATTTTATACAGGTTTGGGTCACTATATTAACCTTATCATTTATATTTAACTCTTAGTTGAATAGTATGACATTTACCATGACTCTTTGTATTTTTATATTATATAGTTAATAAACTTACTATAACAAGCCATGAGAACCCCAAGTGGTTAATTATTAATATATATAGCCTTATATAAGTCATTTGGTCAAAACTTAGATTTTTAAGAATAGAATATCAACTAATAATATAATATTTGTTTCAAAAACTCTTTTATGTCAATTTTGACAATATTTGGTATTTTGTTTTTGGTAAATTCATAACAACATTATTACTTCAAAAACAATTCCTAAAAACATCCCTCATATGTCATATTAACCTAGAAAATTAGTGGAATGCAAAAAAAGTCTCAAATTACATTTATTTTTATATTTATAATATCAATTATTTTAATATTTTATTAATTAGGTAATTACTGCATCACCATTGTGTCATAAATAAATTAAATTATTTAATGTCTAAAAATTATAAATAGACTACCAATATGTAGGAAATATTTTTTTTATTTATAATGAATATTTATAATCAAATTTATCTTATGTGTAACCCTATATTAAAAATGTTTTAGTTATTAAACTTTGATTTTAACTCTTCTTTGAATTAAATAATAATAAATGTCCTAATCTAATCCATGTGGACCAAAGAGGTTCATATTTTATTCCTAAGTTTGTTTTTGGTCGAATTATACTTATCCAATAGAATTAGAACATGTGTTAGGGTAATAATAATATCATTTTTACCCTTAATTACCCTATTTACTTTTAACCGTGGTAAATAAAAGTATAAAGTTACTATTCACCAAAAATTAATTTTATCTTATTGAATCACATTTTGCTCCTTGATATTAACCATGTCTCTTGGATTTTCAAAATTCCACTCACAGAAGTAGTAAAAGTATGTTTTATGTGAATTTGCAAATTCTCCTAGGAGGAGGGTAAAAGACGGTGAAAAGTTCTATAAAATTTTTATATATATAAAATTATTGTAAATTGAATCCAATTAATTGCATTGAACTTATATAGGTTTTATGTGTCTATTTTGACCTAAAATAAATTTTAATAAAATAAATAATTATTTAAATAAAAATTTGGATTTAAACTATAACTCAGTGTTTTTCACTATTCATCAAAAATTGAAAGTTTTCATAAAAATACCAAAAATTCACCCTAAGATAATTTTGATATTTTGAATCCAAAAATGAAGTCCATATTTAAAAAAAAAATTATAAAATTTCAAAAATTGTGTATTACTATTCATAACGGCTAGTTTGATTGGTTGTGGTGTGTTAGAACTCGAAGTTGCGTACAACAAATGCTACTATATTATTCAAAGAGAAGCATACCGTAGAAGCTTGGGGTGTTACAAAGAAAATATCTCAAAATATCTCCAAATTAATAATATTGAAATAATAGGATCATGAAGAAACAACATAGGAGAAGTATTCAACATCCTATTAATCTCATGGAAAAATCATAACACTAGTGTGACCACTAATAAATTTCACAAATAATTTTAATTTCATTTATAGGTTTAGTTAAATTTGGAAATTATTAGTTATCATTATGATATTATCTAACTAAACCTAGAAATATCTATAACATGAACACATTTAAGGGATGTGTCAAGAACATCGCATCCAAATCATTGTCTTTTCCTATGAATATACCAATCTCAAACACAAAATTCAATAATAATTTTACCTCTTAACTAAAAAAGTTACACTATAACAAAATTTATTAAATTCAATGTTATAAAAGTGTACTCTATACTATCTTATGAGGAATAGCATTCTTTTTTATGTTTGGTGGGTAAATGAAGATATTTCTAATATACACAAAAACAAAAAAAACATGATATGGGTGGATGATATTTTTTATGGTATTCATAAACACTAAATTATATTTCATCATTACATATGATATAAACATGTAATCATATATTATAAACCAAATATGAATCTCATTATTCTTTATTTATTATTATCTATATCGAAACTAGGTATAGAATCATTAGAGGTCAAACAAAGAGTACCTGCAGGATCCCTAACAAATTAAATATATTACTAATAAATTAAAATGGATACCTATTTTACCATCCCCATGTTTATCATTTGATTTTTTTTATTATGGAGTAATATAAATAATACTCCCCATAGTGATGAGATCATCCTGATAAATTCATTTTCTTCCATTTCATCAAGCATAAAATTGAGGATCATTATCCCAATTAGTACCATATGATAATGTGGTATTAAAATGGGATATGAACATAACCAGAGCTCTTTATGAAATTGAAATCCACTATCTAGGGAATGTACTGTATATTACACATAGAATAAATGCATATAAACATAAAAAATGGTGGAAAATAAGAGGGGGTTAACACTTTTCTCATTGAATGATCCAATCCAACATTCACTGATCTAATAGACCCATTTTTTATCTATTATAGACTAACTCTTTGTGATACCAAATCAAATTTTCAAGTCAACATGATTTTGTCTCACTTGTGAAATGTAAATGATCCCATATCTGATATAAATCAATGTGATATCTGAAGAAATTCATATATTCTGTAATTACAGTCACATTGAAGAATTTCATGTCTACAATCATGATGCCCAACATATGTCCACAACAAGGATCTATTATAGAACACTATGGGGTTGATAGGAGATGTTCCAAAATCATTTTGACATGTGTATTAAGGGAATGTAACTCATAAGGAAACACGATTGGTAGGTCATGTCCAATAATAATATGTGCATATTTTAAGGAATGTGAATCATTAGTATCTAATATGGTGGTATACAAAATATAAGTGATAAATACTATACCCCTAATATTATATGATACCTCACCACTATATATGGGAGTACGATCCACTATATACACTCATTGTACCTCTTCTTTGTAACCTTATATATAGATGTGTGATCTACCCATGTCTTCTCCATATCAATCTAAAGTTTTTGACACTATCCTAGGAATTGGTTCATAGATTCTGTCTTTACATAACCTTGTAGAACCTCATCCTCAATTCTTTGGATATGAACTATTAAAGATTCCCCATCCCACTGTATTTCATGTTAATGGCCTACTATACTGCATCGAATATGCAATAACGCATAAGAATCCAATAGTTTAAGCAATATGGGTATCCTTTTGAGGGATCTATGAATTTTTTAATCTATTCTACCTATATATTAATGACTTCAAACATGAACCCATGCATCCTATTCCTACTAATAAAAGTGTAAAAAACTCAAGTAGTAGGAGGTCCACTCAATTGAGTATTTTTTTTGTGGAAGAAGAGTAACTGCTCAATCCACCACTGGGCCATTCTCAATGGTCTTGTACATGTGAAGAAACCCAAGTGTATTTATTAAATGTATTAAGAAATAATGAAATATATTGTTATGATTAATACCAATGTAAAACATCATTGAATTCTATGGCTACTTTTTCCCATGATATGGGACAAACATTATAGCATGGTGAAAGAAGTGGAATGTGCAGATAATAGATGGGAACCCTTATAAGGATTAATGAACTCTATATATCATTCTATATTTACTATAACATAATATAATTATACAAATAATTATCCATTGGAAGCCTCTAAGGTGAGGTCCTCACAATTATCATCATGTCTCGTTACACCCAACTAACTCTTGGTGGGTCATTGTAGAATAAAATTTTCTAGCTTCAACATCAAATGATCAGGTCTTCCCATGAGTTGATAGTTACCCTTAATGATATATATAATGTCTGTAACATATATTGATAGATCAATGCAATGGAATAATTGTATATTTTTTGATCATTAAGTCTATGAAGTAGATAATAATAGACCGCATTCCACCTCCTACCCTAAAAGTAACAAGTATAATGTCACTAGGTTGAGGTGTACATACAACCCAAACCACCATAGTGGTAATATGATCATTCAATGTGAAAACCACATGTATTATTTGTAGTGGAATGGGGGAATCCTCCCTGGTGGGAGCATCCCAACCAATATATATAAATCCGACAATTTTCATCCTTCATTAAATAATATTCAGAAACATAAATTATACTTATTGAAAATCCAAATTCATTTAGATGTATCATAAAAAATCTAATGTATCACATAAGGTTCTCCAAGTAGAATACCCATAACCCATGTAATATTGCAGTTATAAGTAACCATACTTTTTATACTGTAACATTAGTCACAATATTATATATATAGTTAAAAAATATAATACCTGGTATAAAATGATTCATGGAGATAGATATATCACAACATCATAAAATCTAGAAATATCCATCACTCAATCAATAAAGGGATACCACAATGAAATAAAATATATTTGGTAATTTATTTAATGAATTACTATTAAATACACTATAGGAATATATTTGGAATGGGATCCCCCATTCCTTTTGATGATTCCTGAACACACAATGACTTAAAAAATTAAAAAATATAATCAATGGTTGTTCAGAGGTCAATTACACATTTTTTCACCAGGTACATGAAAAATCTCATAACTGATTCCTACATAGAATATATTTTGTCTGTACATTAATTTTTTAGTCCAAATTTAAATACGCAAAATTAAATTTGATATTTTTCTTCAATTAATTTAACAAATACGTTTGTTCATAGATTTAGTGTCACAAGACCACATATACACCTCCACAAACACAAGATCTAACTGACTAGAAGTGACAACTTTCACACTATCAGTGTGGAGACTATACACTTTGTCTCATGTCAACAAACCAAATATAATAATATTATTATTAACATAAAAACACTATAAAATCAATACAAGTTTAATTGGTACACATTTAAAACATAAAAAATATAATCCTATATTGGAAATTAATACAAGAGTAATAGTTTGAAAAGATGAATAAATTAATTAACAAGCTAGAAAATATTATGGAGTCCATCATGGTCTTGAAACTAAATTTATTCTCATTAGGTAAACTTTTTACCACATTCCCCTTTCCTTAATTTATATCCCAATACATTATTTCTTCATGTGATTAAAAATTCATATTAATATCATGAGTAATAAAACTCAACAAGACACCACCAATGTATCTATAACAATTGTTCATGTGTATAAGAGGTTTATTCCATGAAGAAAAAAAGTTTACAAAAAATATAAAACCATCGTATTCTCAGAAACCCTATGTTAACTTAAACACCATGATCCTTAGTTGTATGTGATTTAGATCCATGTTAGTGGGATGAAAAATATGGAAAAAAATATAGAACTATCATTATGGTTGGAAACATGTCACCCAATATCTCCAATTCATCATTTGAACATTGTATTTGGTATTAATATTGTATTATTTTCTTGACTGATTATCATTATCATCATGGAAATAGGTGTTTTACCAAGAGATATGGATTTCATTCTCCTACACCATAAATGGGTCCACTATCATCATCCACGCATGTTAAGAATGATCCATCTATTAGGTTTTTTCACACAATGATGGTCCACCGAAAACAAATCATAATAATATCATACAATTACATTATATGACAAAGAATAGGGAAGATAAAAAAAAATATGACCATTACACATCATCATGTGTATGTAGTGGACCAATATAAAAAAGTGTGATCAATATCAATCATGGTTATAAGAATCTCTAGAAATACTATTGAACTCAATGATCATGTATGGGTATCATATACTACACAAACTCCCATAACAAAATTCCATCTATCATGGATAATGAGATATGAAAAAACTCAATGATCCATGAAATCTTAGTACAAAATCACCACTTATGGTATGGAACTTCCTACATCACTTTTGTTGATTAAGTACTCGACGATTCATCAATGGAATGAAGAATGAGCCATGTATCACACCCACATAGATTGATATCCCTCATCTAGGATTCCAGACTCATGTTCTACCAAGAAATATCAGTCAGAGGAAGACCTCTGACCCATTACTAGAATAAAATAAAAGTACAGAAGGCAAGGAAATAGAGTACAGACATACAAATCATCCACATCCAAACATTAGTTCCTACCAGAAAATAGATACTACATATCATAATAATCATAATCGTCACCATAACCATAATATGGTGAATCCTATATAGTAGTAGATTCCCACTCTGAGTTCTTATCATATGGCTTCAAAACCTCGGCATACTTCCTTCTGAACTTCATATATTCCATAGAGAGTTTCTCCTTACTTGATTTCTTGCTCACACGTCTCTCTTTTGAGTTAGGGGCATCCCCTTTTTCCTTCCTAGATGAGGACCTGGTGGATACCGTCTTCGGAAAGTAAGAATATTTTTTTCTTGGCCTCCTCTTTGGTGGATCAGTCAAAGCTCTTTCACATTCAGACATCTTAGTCCAACCACCTTGAACACTATTATTGTAAGAATCTCTTGAAACACCTCAATCATTCCCTTTATCACTATCAAAGAAATTCCCCCATTTACCAGTGATATTCACAGGGATAAATCACCTACAACCAACACCATTCATTACTAAACCGCCTTCAAAGGTTGTCAGATACTCTCCTCCAATCATATGAGAGAGCCTATTATGATCAATAAAAGAAATGAATTGAGGGTTCACATTTACAAAGTCATCAAGAGTCACCAACCTCAATACATCCGTTGCATCATTTTTCAGATTACTAGAACCAATTTTCAGGTTCAAGAATGCATGCACTTGTGGATAAACCATCATAGTGGGTGGATCCTCCTGCTCCAAGCCCGAAAACCTATTTCCAGAAAGGACCTGTCCACCCGGGGTAATTCCCTCGGCCAGTCCCCTTCCTCACAGTTTAGACTACCAGAATCTGGTTTCACTTGACCAATAGCCCCCTCCAACAAGGGCAAGTCCTCAACACCAATATCACATTTCATCCGTTCAAAGACATGATTCACTAATGGATTTTTTGAGTACCAGACCTCCTTCATTGCACAATCCTGCATACTCACCATTGTGAAATCAGGTTTCCACACATCCCACTCTATGCTTGTACCCAGAATTTCCTCACAGAGGCAAGGACTCCCCACATGCTCACCCCTCTCAACAAAAACTCCAGGTCCAACTTGCTCTAAAAGATCATCCCTACCTCCATTATCACTCCCTCACAGTGTCACAGGTTCATCAGTATTGTATGTGCCAAGAAGAGGAGCCGATCCAAAGGCATCACCACCATCAGATTTTTTTCCTTGCTACTGCCTGTGAACTGCCACCCAACCTGCCACTGCGACAAACTAAATCCAGATGGATAAATCGACAGCAGGACACAAAATATCACATCCATGACTCAAAGAAGAGACTCTGACTCCAACAGAAATCCTTGTTATCTGTGATCCAGACATAATCCACCAGTGGCTGTGAGACATCTACCTCTACACAGATCCGTGGACAAATCGGGTGACACAAAGACTCAGTTCGACTATCAGAACATAAGTATCAGCCAATCATATTTCCAATTGCACATAAAATCTAGGGATTTTGGAAAGAGATTGGTAGTCCAAGTAGACTAACCCAAGTTGCAATTTTCGGTGGATCTCGTTGCATGTAAAAATCAAAACTCCACTGAAACATGAAGGAGTTAAAACCATTTCATCTTTGAGGAGCCCAAGACTAAGCCTCAATAAAGTCCACCTCTGACCCAAAGCATATCATTATATGCCTCCGATCAAGTAGACCAACAACTGTGCATGTCTGTAGCTCCCAAGATTCATAGGAAAATTGCTCGAACTCATAAACTGATGGGTGTTGAGGATGAAACTGTGCGATCGGGGTTATTTTGTATAAATATATGGTGCTATTGATCTCATCTGGGAGAAGGGGAATCTACGGTGCCTCCTAGAATAGATCTGGAACCTTTGGGGAGAAATAAATCCCTAGGAAAGGCATAAGCGAGATAGGATGTGAGTAACAAGTCAATAATTTCCTTTCGATTCATGAATGGACCCTTTAGTCTGGAAAGAAAACATACATCGATCAAAAATCAATGAATATAAAACACATTAATTATTATAATTAATGGGAAGAAATTTTCATCTTTATCAATCAATGATGACATGCCTATAAAAGTTAAATGATCAATTCATTTTATTTTTTGGTCAAGGGGTTTTTCCCTGATATGTTGATACAACAATTGATGTATTAATGAATTATTAATGTATTGTGATTCATCATCAATTCTCTATAAAAAAAAATATATTGATATATGATCTAAAAAACTTACTCATGGAACCATTATATTTGACAATAGTCCATGATTAGATCAAGTAATGACATCAAATTTCTAGAGATTCTAGTAGTCAAAGAAAAAATGAATGAAACTACATTGTATTTTCAGGGAAAATGTAAACCTATCATATACTCATGTATAACTCTCTATGAATAATAATAATTTTGATGATACATAAAAAATAAATTATTTTGAAGCATCCATGGATCATTAAAATAATTATGAATGAAGAGGAGGTGAATGTGGTAGATCCAACGTCTAGAGAGGAGGAAAATTATGAATACATTAATTGGGGTTATATTGGATTGTAAATATAGAAAAAATGATTCGGATTAATATCTAATGGGGTTTATTTGATTCACCATCGAACTAGGTGTACTGGTGACTCAGTGGGCCTCACTGATAAGTAGGTGGGACTCATCAATGGTATGGTGGAACTAATATACGGTTGAGGTTCATTAAATAACCATATAGTTTTTGGAAATACCAACATTGGTTTGATGGGGTATAATGAAACATGTAGACATATGTGAACTCCATCAGATTGATGGTGGAGGTTTTAGAGACACTATAAATAGACCATCTTTTCAATACATCATCTGTCAATTAATAACACCTTTAGAAAGAATGAAAAATGTTTGAAACAACTATTAAAAAACCAAAATTGTATGTATTTATTTATAGAACTCAATAATTTCGTATAATTAAACATGATAGGATGTTAAAAAAATATACACTCTTAAATATTAGGTGTAATCCATTAATAAATGTAAATTATTCATTAAATTTATTAGTGTAAAATATATCTCACTATTAAAAAAATAAATTCTATTAGAAATATAATGATCAATTTAAATAATTTTAATAAAATTATAAATATATCCAATGATATATTTTTTTATAAATAGAAAATGTTTAACCATATTGTATAGTAATATATATTTTTATAATTCAATAATTATCAATACATTTATTATCTAGTTCTCTTTTGTCCCATTTATATTACTAATAAAATTTTAGTTTCATTGTTATTTACTTTTCAATACAGATGTTACTCAGAAGTATTCTCCTTCTCCAAAGTAAAATATTTTTAATTAAATCATGTAAAATATGTTTAATCCTTATATATTTCCCCAAACATAGTTTTTGAATATGGAACACTAAATTCAACATAATTATCAATAGAAAATTTGATATACTCATTAAAATAATATGGTGGTCATTTATATAGAAATGAAATTATCACTAATGTTGAAAATATTTATATATCATTTAAAAATTTTATCAAATGAAACTTTAAAATAACCTTTTAATTTCCAAAATTTATTAGACGTAGTTTATAACACCCACAAAGGAATCCAATAACATATAAAATATGTGTAATAGGAACAATATAATAGGTAATTAAATTATATTACCATAAAAAAATTAAATTAATAAAAATGATTCCAAAATGATAATTATATATATGAATTTTATAGAAATAATTAATTATATTAAATAAAAAAATTAAAAGCACATTAATATTTCCATTTCATATTTTGAATTCACATAAATGAATTATACATCTTTAAAATAGATTTTAATTTTATTACAATTAAAATAATAATATTTAAGGATATGAAAAATAAAAAAATATCTATTTGATCTTTACTTCATTTCATAGACAAGTCACTATACAATTTTACCCAATGAAATAGAATGAAATAATAGTAATTTTTTAATCCAGTGATAACATGAAATTCAACTCTTCAAATATTAATTTTTTATTTTTTAATAATTTTTATAAGTAATTCTAAAAGTAATTAATTAACAAGACCACTATATTAGACCTAGATTAGTCACTTCAGTAATATAATAAAAGTTAAAATTAAGTGAGGATATCATAAAAACTAGGATGAAAATATATTATTATACAAATATAAAGAAAAAATTAAAATAGTAAATCAATTTTATGTTTAATTAATTGAACCACAAAATGATAAATTTTTAATTCTTTTATTTTATTATGTATTTATGGGGTGTATATCTAATTGTAGTGATTTATTTATCAAAATAATTTCTATTTTAATGTCATCAATTAAAAAAATAAATTACCTCAAACAATATGTGATAAATAATAAGTGGTTATATTTTTTTATATGTTTTATAGTCCATAGTCATGAACATTAAATAATCATTAAAATTTAATTTTTATATAATTTCTCATTCTAGAACTATCACAAACCAACCTAGGTACCCTTATCACCCGATAACCATGCCAACCCTGACATAGCCCAAATGGTGTTCCAGATCCACATGGGCTGATAAGTAGAACTTGGTATCATACCAAATCAAAGTGATAATGATTTTACACTAATAAGGAAGAAGAAAAAGAAAAAAAAAGAAAGTATCCATAACAAAAGAAACTACACTAGGAGTAATGTATGAGATGTCAATAAGGCATAAAAATTCCCAATGTACTACAACCCAAGTACCAAAATAGAGGAAAATATACCACGTCCCTAAGGACACAACTCATAAAATCCAAGGTTCAATAGTTAGATCCACCTCAAATATATCTCTTCCCCTTATTTGAACCTATAAGATGATAATATGAAAACACTATAAGGAAAATGTAGTGTGGGATCTAAAAAACAAAGTATGGTATCACCAAGGATTCCATATAGATGCCTATAATAGATTAATGAAAGTAATGACTTAAATTTTAAAATAAACAGTTTTGGAAATGCGTAGAATATATTAAAAAGTCATGTTATATAGTTTATGTGAGGGAAAACACATTAAGAAATGGATTTACAAGTGATGGAATATTTCAAGAACGGTTCCTTAAAATTACATAGTTTATATAAAAAAGTTTATATAAATTCTGAAGGTTATGTAAAATTTTTTAACAAAAATGTCATTCATTTATATCTCAAATATAAACAAGTGACCAATATAGTCATTGATCGTACATTTTTTCTAGGCTATAGGACTTTTCACTCTCTAAGTGATCAAAGAAATATGATTATACACACGCCCTTTGACACTGGCCAAAGGAAACTTGTTACCTTCCCATCTGGGATGTGACCAGAGGCATTTATGTTTTATAATGTTATAAAATTGTAGAGTCTATATAAATAACTTACAAAATACCTAATTATTTCATTATCCCATACACAATAAATTATGGAAAATTTATTTTAAGAATGCTTAAATTATAATAAAATCCCAATATTCCATTTAAATTCCAATTTTTCATTCAAAACCACAACACGTTCTAATCAAAAACATGTCTCTTTAATAAGATAAAACAAATGGGTTTCTAGAAAAACATTTTTAATCCATTTTATCAATTTAAAACATTCCATAGATTATTTTTTAATAAATAAAATTTGGTAATTCAATTGAATCCATTTACATCCATTTGAAAACACACCCTAATTCACCGGAATTGGGAGTTTTCCTTAATTTCTTTCCAAAACCATTTTAAATATACCAATTCACTAGAAATGGGTTTAAATCAAAAAAATTGAAGAAATTTTTAAAAATATAATTTTAATCAATAACTGAAATAAATAAATTAATTCAAGGTTTATTAATTTGGTTAATCATACCAGAATCACCAACCATTTTCCCCAAAACTGAACGCCCACAACGAAACCCACTAATGAGAATGAAGGCACAGAAGATCTAGAAACACAACTTAGAAATTAGATACAAAAAAATTATAGATCCATCAATTTGAATATGATCTATTTAACAATGGGTATGAGAGATAGATATATACAAAGAAAAAAAGGGGGAAACACTTATGTGAGAATTCACACCACTGACACAACTATGAGCGAACACCGAATGAAAGGTATCATAAGGGTTAGAGAGATCAATGATCACCTATAAAAGGATTTAATTCCATAGTAAAGAAACTAAATAGGATTTAAAGTGTTAATTTTAGTCATTCTTCCTATATATAATAGGCACGTGGGGTATTACACAATGTGTAATCCCATTTCACATCAGGAAATAGTTAAATTTCATAACCACCAAAAAACCTATCACCATGAATTAAAAATTGATCTTTAATTAAGTAATGTCATTTAAAACCTCTTAAAATAATGTAACCTTTAATAGTGTGAACCCTTCTCATTATATGAACCCAACAGCCTTTACATGTCATGTAACCTAGTGACACAGTGTGAAAAATTCCTACATCCTGCAGAAATGATCGGTTAAAGCTGAAAATACATAGAAACTATGACTTCACCATTAAAGGTAACATACCAATTAATTCTCAACCTGATCTAGTCCACATAAATGATAACCCATGACATGATTAAACATTTACCTACTATATTAGTAACAAGATGTTACAACCTCCCCACCATAAAACCTTTCTGACCCCAGAAAGCCTATAAAGAAGAATCTATGCTAAAAATATGAGGGTAATTATCTCTCATCAGTGTATTGAATTACCGTATCTCAAAATAAACATAAACATGCTTCCATAGCACACAAACCAAAGGAATCATCCTCCCATAAAGTACCTTGATATCAGAATCAACTATCTCGATTGGATGCTCAGTCATAGATAAATCAAATTCAAGCTCAAGATCACACTAGCTCAGAACATGAGATGGATCTGAATGATACTTTATTAGCTATGATATATGGAATGATTTAGGTATCAATGTCAGCTATGGTGGTAGTGATAATCAATAATAAACTTTCCCTACCTAATCAAAAACCTTGAAAAGTACCAAAAAATGAGGAGAAAACATCCATTTCTTCCAAAGTCATTGATGACCCAACTAGGGAAAATCTTTCAAGAAAATATAGTCACCAATTAAAAACTAAAATTTATATAGTGATGATCATCATAATACCTATATCATATCTTTCCTATTTTCATTTTAGGATAAATTAACTAAATCTTTGTTTTCAAATCTTGCACCAGACATTCTCAAACCACGTAACGTTCATCAATCTTGATCCAACACAATATAGAATTATAGAGGTAACTATAAATGGCCTCAAAAGGATCCATTATGATCATTTATTGGTAACTATTGTTATAAGAAAACTCAAATAGTCCTAAATGATCATACCAAGTTTCCAATAAAGTATAGAACATAAGTGCTAAGAATATCCTCCAGAATCTATATAGCTCTTTATATCTGTCCATCCGATTATGGATGGTATTTTCTACTCAAAAGGGAATGAGATACTAGTGCATATTGAAGACCTTTAAAAATATATATGTAAACTAGCGATCACTATTATCAACTATAGTATAGGGAACTTAATGAAAATGAAAAATCTATTTCACATATACATTTTCCAAATCCTCACCATTGGATCTATCATGAATGGGTTGGAAGTGAGCCGAATTGGTCATCCAGTCGATCATAACCCATATAATATTCTTCTCTCTCTGGGTAAGAGGCAACCCAACCACTAAGTCTATAGAGATCTCATCCCATTTGCATGTAGTTACTTGAAGTGGATGAAGTAATCCTGATGGTTTTTGTTGCTTGACCTTTACATGTTGAAATGTATAATAATAGTAAAAAATCTCAGTAATTCTCCATCTCAAACATGTACACCAAAATAGAAACCTCATATCATATAACATCATAGTGGTTCTTAGTTTCACTACCCACTTGGAATTATGACAGTCCCCATCACAACCTTCCTTGTCGCTAATGTCACAAAGAAGTGATTATGATAACATAGAACACCCCCTTTGGAAAATAACCACTGGGAAACTATCTCCCCACCATAAAGAAATTCTATAATGCTACAAAAATCATCATCAAACTGGTAATCCTGAAAAATCATCTAGGGGAAATTTGATGTCAACTAGATGCTGGCTAAAGAAACATCAGACCCTTTCTTCTGAACTAAAATATGAAACTATTAAAAAATTTCCCTCAAATTCCAGTCTTTTGACGATTCATTCACTGCCTAGGTTAGAAGTTTCCTTCAAAATTCATCTGTAATGAAATTCCTTTTCCCCAAGGTATAGTAAGTTTCAAAGTCAAAATATTGTAGGTACTCCACCCAATACATGTGGAAGAGATTAAAATAGTTTAGAGAGAATATATAACTCAAGATCTTGTGCTATGATTAAATAGTAATCCTCAATATGTAATGGTAATGACACCAACTCTTAATCATGTGAATTATAGCTCTAGGTACAAGTTCATGGGTATGATAATTATTCTCTTGGGGATTAAGTATAAAATATACATAGGAAACAACATGATCACCTTGAAAATAATACATCCCAACCCTGAACCTAATGCATCATAGAAGACCACACAGCCCTACCCAACCTCTAGAGGACTTAACACTGGAACATTATTCAAAAGATGTTTTAACTCAAAAAAACAACTCTAACAGTTATCATTCCAAAAAATATTCACTCTTTGCCGAGTTAGAGAAGTCATCATAGAAGTCATCATTGATAAGTCCTTGACGAACCCGCAATAATATCTGTCTAAACCAAAGAATCTCTAAATCATGAAGAAATTTCATAGTTTCTCCCAAGTTATAGCAGCCTTCACCTTCATAGGATCAACTGATAATCCCTATTCCAATATGATGATTTTTAATAATTTCACTTCTGAAATCTAGAAATCACATTTCAATGTTTTTCATTAATTTGGTGATTTCCCAGTAGACTCAGAAAAGTTATCAGATGATTCTCCTGACCCTCCTAAAACATGGATTAAAATAGGATGTCTTCTATAAAGACTACCACAAAGGTATCCAGATACTCATGGGAAATTTTTTCCTCAAATCCATGAAACCTGAAGGAGAATTTTTTAGACCAAAGGGTATTATATAGTACTCGTAATTGTCTTACCTACTCTGAAAGATGGTTTTTTGAATGTAAAATTCCTTTATCCTAAACTAATGGTTACTATATTGAAGTTTGATCATTGAAACCCATCTAGACCCTTTCAACATATCAAATAGATCACCATTCTATGGAAACAGATACTTTTTCATCACTGTAACTAGATTAATCTTTCAGTAATCAACACGTAAGCGAAGAGAATCATAAAATTTATTAGTTAAGAGAACCAAAACCACCCAAGGTGAAACACTAGAGAGTATAAAGTCTTTCTCAAAATATTATCCAATTGGGAATTCAGCTCTATCCATTAAGCTGGTGCCATGTGGTAAGAAGTAGTAGAAACTAGTTGAGTGATGGGTATTAAGTCAATATAAAAATCATCCTTCATTACCATCTGAGAAATAGAAATGTCAGAAATAAATACATTGATAAACATGATGAAAACTATAGGTAATTCATCATGCAAATATTACCTCTCCATATAAAAATAAAACACTGATATTACCATCCCCAACATTAGATAATAATGTCTGGACCTACATGAACTTGGGTATAATTATCCTTGAAGGATTGGAGATACACCACTGGGTGTAGTAATATCCATTACACAAGATAAAAGATCCATATAAATAATAATTAGATTAAAAATATGGGTTGAAATAAATGAATCAGATTCACCATTATCAGATAGAGTATTCACTAATGAAGAATCCATAGTAATGGTACCACTCTAAGTCGATGAACCCATGTCTACTTCATTTGGTGAAGTTTCCACCATTTGAAGTTGCATCGTTCTAGATTCTTGTGGTCGGTACCCATTAATACATGATGCATCAAATGTCCTTATAGTTTTTGGAGGATCTAATGATATCTTCCCATGATGAAGAGTATAAAATATTTGGAAGAATCTCCACAAGTGCCTTAAACATCCACATGAGCCACAACTCTTGGGTTCCTCTATGAAAACCCCCATTGAATTTCTTGGCTTGACACAATGATTGAAAATAAAAAGACATCCACCTAGAACTATAGAAGGTCTAGATGTCCTTTACATCAAGAATTGGGATTAGAATCATCATACTTCTTCTTTCTCATGAAGGAATGAAAGATTCCACTAGGATAAAAAGGGACTCCCATCAACCCTAACATTCTATCCAGGTCCATCTCAACTATTATCACCCTATCCATCACATCAAAATAAGTGGTAAGAAACTTGATATCCGATAACTGATCGATGTCCTAACTCGAACCGCTGATACTTCATCCTCTTATAAGATACAATCTCTAGGAAAAATTGTATGAGTTCAGTAAAGTGATTTGAATACTCATCCATGGTTTTGTCGGACTTCTCAAGCTTGAATAACTCCATAGACTTGGCTGACACTATTTTCCTTAGATAGAACTTGTTGGTGAAATGAACCTTCATGTATTTCCTCTCTATGACCTAATGTTTCTTTTCCATCTCCATGGTGTCCCACAATCTTCTTCTTGGTCCCACAAGAAAGAAGGTAGAACACTTCTCCTTGATCTCATCTGGTGTCTCCAAGAACTAGAACAAATGTTATATCCTACCCAACCATTCATTAGCATGTTGAGGATCTATGGAACCTTTGAAACCCAGTGGCTTCTAATGAAGGAACTATTGAGAACTAACATTGAGAATGTACCTATAAGGTTCCACATCTAGATCCTGAACGTGAATTGGAGGTGGTTCATATCCCAGATCATGGACAGTGTGCACAATCATCTCAACTAGATTCAGGTATAGTAGATGATTCGATTTTGGTGGTTCAATAACATCTTCCTCTCGGATCCAATTCCCATGTCTTCTCAGAGGAATGATGCTATAAAACATCAGAAAATGACAAGGAAGACATTATATTTAACACTCAAATAGTGTAAGAATGGAAATTAATCACAACCAAAAGAAAATATAATATTTGGATTTCACTCTATAAAAATAAAAATATTGAAAAATACTAGAACTAGACCTTAATACATCCTTCTATAACCATCACTTATTAATTAAGGTTCATTACGATGAGTGATATCAAGACACTCAATCACAACAACCTATTGAGTCGTAATAAGAATTCAAGATTGCATACTAACTTCAATATAAAATTTCAACATGAACCTACTCTGATACAACATTTTCAAAAATTATCCTGGGTAACCTAGTATCCTAGTAACTGAGATAGCTCTTACAAATCCAGATGGTAATTCCCAATCCTCACGGGTCAATGACTAGCACCTGGTGTCACAAAAAATGAAAGTGGGAATGATTTTTCCACTAACAATGTAGAAGAAAAAATATATTATACATAATAAAAGAAGATCCAATATAAGTAATGTACTAGAAGTCAATAAGGAATATAAAATCCCAATGAAGTACAAACTAGGTACTTAAATAGAGAAAAATATCCCATGTTACTGAGGAAGCAACTCACCAAATCAAAGGTTCAAAATTTGGTTCCACCTCCAAGAGATCCATTCCCCTTACTCAAACCTAGATTGATATAATATACAAACACCTGAAGGTAGATGTATGGCGAGAGATAAAAAACATAGTAGGGTCTCACCAAGACTTCTATAACAAATTCAAATAATAAATTAATCGAAGGATTTCATTCAATTTTAAAATAAATAGTTTTAGAGTTTCAAATCATATTTAAAGAAAACATGCTATGTTGTTCAAATGATGGAAAATAATTTCTGAAAATTATTTAAAAGAGATATAATATTTCAAAAACAATGGCTTACATAGTTTTTTATATGAAATAGATTATATAAATTTATAAGGGAATGTAAAACATTTTAACAACATTGGAATTAGTTTATATCTCAAATATAAACAAGAGAGAAACATTGCAATATGAAAAATAGGTAAGTAGTTTCCATGATATATGACTTTGCACTCTCTAAGTGATCACAAAAATATATGTATACAGACATCACTATGAAATTGTACAAAGGACACTCATCACTATCCCATTTTGGATTTGACCAGTTGTGTTTATTTTTTAGAACATTGTATAATTGTAGAGTTTTTCCAAATAAATTAAAAAATTACTAAGGCTTGTATATGGTCTTTTACACTCAATAATTGGATATTTATTTTAATACCTCTAAAATTATAATTAAATCTAATTATTTTATTTAAATACCAAGATTACATTCAAAAACAAAATAGGTATTAATAAAAAACATGCATCTTTTACCCGAAAAACCACTTGGTTTATATAGAATAATTTTTACTTGATTTACACAATTTAAAAAATTTCATTAGATATATTTCAATAATAAAAATTCATTAATTCAATAGAAACCATTCCCATCCATTTATAATCACACCCCCATTCACAATAATTGGGGGTTTCCCAATTTCATACCAATGCCATTTCAAACCTATCAATTCACATGAATTGGGTTTTAATAAAAAAAAAATTCTAACAAATTGAATTTAAATCAACAACTGAAATGAATTAATCAATTCATGGTTTATAAATTTGGTTAAATGTAATATAATCACCTTTCTTATTTATGAAACTCAATACCCGTAATGAAAATCTCCAATGAGAACGAAGGCACATAAGACCTGAGTAATCATCCTAGAAACCTAATCTAGTAACATGGAGTAAAAATACTTAATTTTAGTTTGATCTATTAATCCTCAATTTTGAGAAAGAGAAAGATACAAAGAATAAAGTGGGAGACACTTAAATTGGAATTCACCCTTCTAATTCAAAAATGATCAAACATTGAATTAATAGTCCTCGAAGGGTTGGATAGCTCTACTATCTCATGGGGAAGGATTTGGGTTGGGTGAAAAAAACTGAAGAGGAGGGAATTTGAGAATTTTGTTTGGGATTCCTAAAAATAGCTGACATGTGAGGCATTACATGACATGTAATCCTATTACACTACATTAAATAGTTAAATTTTGTAACCACTAAAAAACCCATTGCTTAAAATTTAAAACAAATATTTATTAAACTCACAACTTGTAAAAAACTAATCATGTCATGTAACCTTTAAATGGGTGAAAAAATATCACTCTATGCACCCAGAAACCTTTACACATTGTGAATCTAAGTTACATGGCATGAAAACTTATTAGAGCCTACATAAATGGTTGGTTAAAGCTGATAGTCCAACAGAACTAAAATTCACCACTATATATATCCACTCAATTAACTCTCAAACCTACCGTGTCGTCTAATGGAAAACCACTACATGTTTAATGATTAACCTATAAGATTGGTAATAGGATGTTACAATAACATATTTTAATTGTAATGTTGAACAATGGTATATATGTATTGTAAAACCCTGAGATTTTAAAAGATGAACATTGTTTTTTAATATCATATACGACACACAGTACTGATTGTGGAAGATAATATATCATCCCAAGACAACATTTTGTATTTATTCAAGCTATTAAATAACATTTATTATGTGGAATATTGGTTTATATTTCATTAAACACAATAACTAGTTTCTTATATATCTTGCAAAACATACAGAACTATGTTTTACCAAACAAAAATATACTATTTGTATTATTATTGGATATTATTTTTATCACATATCTTTTGGAATGGTTTCTGATAATTTGAAAAATTAAATAATAAAAATATATATTTTAAACACATCTAATTTTTATTAATTTTTTATAAAATAAATACAAATCATTTAAAATAAAAATAAATTCTTTCCTTCAAAAATTAATTTTTTTTATACAAAATGGTTTATTTTATATTTGTGAACATTAATAAAAAATAATTTTAAATATGTTTAGAAATTTTATATGGAAAAATAAAATTCACTTTTCAAATCATAATACCAATATTTTTAGGGTGAATTTTTTTTATTTTTCTGAAAGGTTTTATTTTTTTGACGAATAGTAGAAAATACTAAATTTTAATAGAAAACTTCATTTTCGGTTAATTTATTTATTATGTTAAGTATTATCATGATATTTATTTAAATTAATATTACTTCAATATTATATAAATAAATAAAATTTATGCTATTTGAATACGTTTTATATTGAATTTTGATATTAATATATTTTAAACATGTTCAAAGTTTCTCTTAAAAACCTTCTTTCTCAAAACATCTAAATAATTAATTTTAAAATGAAATTTAAAAATTATATGAAATTAATTTGAAAAATTTTATTATATATTTGGAATAATAAAACATTTTAATTTATAAACACCAAAATGAATATTGAAAATTCTAAAAATTAATTAATATGGTAAATGAAGAAACTTATTTACATAAGGGTAAAACTAATAAGATAAGGGAAAAACAATTCATACCAAATTCTCAACCCATAATTGGATTTCAAAACTCCAACCTAATATATTTTAGGATAGATAATGTCCCATTTTTCAAGCTTATGAATTGTAAAAAATGTGGGAATTATTTAATAATTTTCATAAATTACAAGTGTCTCACTTACCCAAGTATAAAATGACACCCTCTCCTCTCTTATTCAGAATACAAAGCCTGAATGGATTGGAAAATACATGAAAAATAACATCTAAGAATCCCAAATCTCATCATCGAATCCTTTTTTTAATTAATACAACTTTGGAATGCTTTAGTGAAATCTTATGGAGGATACTCAAAGAATAGGTACCATTGTTCAAAGTGGGTTTTTATTTCTTTTATTTCTCCACCTCCTTAAAATATTATTAAAAAATAATGATAAAAAAATATATGATACCATGAATTGAGAAGATTTTATAAAAATATCAATACCTATTAAATTCTCCATATTCTCAAATGGGTTATAAAATCATCATTCGTGTGTATGGTGGACTACTGGCTCATGAACTAATGATATTCGTTATACCATTACCACATTTCATGATTAGGTATGATGGTGGATATAATTTCTATATATTATTAGTATAAAATATTTATACATATGAATTAATAATATCATATAAACCTTTTTTCAATCCATTCCTTATGGGATATGATAATGTCGCTTGTGTGTACGACAGACAACCACCTCGTGAAGTGATTTGATTTTTTTAAATTATGATTACATGTAATTTAATAAGGATATGTTACATGAATATATGAGATATAAATGAAATAATTAATATATAAATGACATATATATCATCATTTAAATGTAAAATATTTTTTTCAAACTTAATGATGATAACATTATTCGTGTACATGAGGATTGTCACCTTCATGAAGGTATGTGACTCTCTTTTTATCACAAAGCCATATGGTTGACATACATATGTGTGTGTGTTTGTTTGTTTGTTTGTAATGAAATAATATGTTATTTATGATATTATGACCATTATAAAGATCTAATATATTACATTAATTCTTCCCATTGAGTTTATTGAATAATAAAAATGTCACCCATGTGTACGTACGAGTTACCATCTCCATGATCATAACATACTTCAATTTATCACATCCATCATTCATTAGCTGTTTTATTATTATAATTTTTAAACAAATATGATATTTTTTCAGGATTCATATTATAGTGGTGATGGAACTATATAATATGAACAAGATTAGGAACATTCATAGTTAATCACTAATTAGAAAACAATGAAATTAACACCTAAAATAATGAAAATAATGAATGCTAATTAATGAATGGTTGATATGATATCATAAATGGATAATATATGATACTATTAATAATTATAAGTTTATAAAATAATTTAATAACATGTTTAAATCTAGTATATAAGAGGTCAACTAACATTTAACCAAACTAATCTTGAGTGAAGGGATTTCTCATCAATTTAATTTCTTTAATCCATATTGTAAAGTAATGCATATAAATTCAGATATATTGTGTATATAATGCTTCTATATAATGTAATTTCAAGAATAATTCATTATTCATGGAATTTTATATTCCACTTTGATTATTTCATCTCAGGGTATTTGAGTAAAAAGTTACCATGTGGTAAATAATTTCACAACTCAATTTCTTATATTAGTATTACATTACTTGTTCATTGTCATTAGTATTATAATATTTTTTTTACAATGAATTTTGATTATATTATATTGTATTTGTAATTATTATTTTTATTTTTATTTGATACACATAATTGAATCATTGAAAAATTTTATCTTCAATTTTATGATCATTATATGTGTTTATTTCACTATATCCCTGTAATCATGATTGTGTACTCATAAATTACATTTGAAGAGAATTATTAAATAATTTTAAAATAATCCATTCTAATTTCATTATAATATTTTTATTCAATATATTTTCATATAATAGTATCATTTATCCACTATTTAGTACTTAAAAAGTTTTATAAAATGTTGTTATGATAATCTGACTTCATTTCTCTCTTTAATCGAAATTATATTTCCATCCAAAATCATTTATTCAGAAAAATCATATTTTTTAGATTTTTAAATTATTTATTAAATAAATGTTTATGGATTTTTTTCTTTTTAATTTTTTTCAATGTAATCTTCTCTTAATTTTAAGAATAAGTAACTTTTCTATACTATTTATATAGAAAAAGGAATGGACTTTTTAACTAGTACCACATGTATGGAATTACCCACCGATGTGACTATCATTTATTTGATTCATCCTTTTAATTTTTTCAAGGTAATTTTTAAATAAAATGGTTTCCATAATGTTATAAAAAATTGTAATTTTTAATATTGACTTCAAAAGAAAAGGATTTTAAAAATATATATATGTCTTAGAATGTTATTTTCAAAATGAAAATGATATTTTCATCAAGAATATTTTTAATTTTTTTTTTTCTATTTATATTCATCATCAAGAAAAAAATTATTCATAATATAATGGGTATATTTTTATATCTTATCCAAAATTAGTCTTCCTATGTATGTGTTAGGATTATATTGACCATGGACATAATTGACATTCACTTCCTTACTTCATTTGTGTGTTTACTAAATTATAATTTGAATAATTCACTTTTTTATTATCATTAGATAAGAAATATACACTAAATATATATATTATTTATCATGGATATTCTTATTTGTTAAACAATATTTCATTATTACATATGATGTTTAGTTTGAATCTTATTTGATTAACATGTTAAATATTGATGAAACATTATTGTTTACTCAATACAGATATTTGATAATAAGAATAATTATTAATAAAAAATAGGTCATTTGATATATGAGGGATTATTTGGAAATGCAGTGAAGAGTGGGGCGCATAATTTATATATCCCCTAGATACTTTTACAGTTCTTATGAGACAAATCAATTATCAAAAATTAAATGGGTTTCTACATGTAGTTTTAAACAATGTGGAGGATAGTTCTTGACTGTAGATGTTTTCATGTACCTAATACATGAGGTCCAATAATTGATCATTTTCTTAATTTTGAATTCAAAAATTATTATCAATGATATGTTCAATATGAAATTATATACATATGTATTTTATTTTATTTTTATTAATTAAATGGTAATATTTTTCATTTATTTAACATGGTATATTGGTTATGCATTATCAATTTATTGAAATGGGGTGTGTTCACATTTATTTACCTTTCCATGTTGATTATTCTTATTAATTAATGATATCATCAGTTTTAATTATCCAATTCTGATCATTTATGATCACCCTTACATTGCTTCATGTTTCAGGAATCCTTGAAATTTACTATGTTTGATATGTAAGGGCATGCTATTGGGAATAATGGGAATCGTGAAAGAACATATTTTTTTGTAATTTCTATATTCAAATGTAATATGTAAATCATGTAAGTGTATATATTTCAATGCTACTAAACTACTCAAACCATCAGGATTTTATTCCTAATATATTATGTAATTGTAATAATCTAAACACCTTATACGGGTTACTAGGGTCATGGTCACTACAGTAGGTATTAGATCAAGTTTAGTAGAAACCTGAGGAACTAGATTTAGGAAAAGATATATTTGGGAGTCTAACCATATCATAGATTTCAGGATTACTATATGACAACATCCTCATGATTTGTTAGGTATACCTTCTGTGGTAATTCCTAAAAATTCATACTTATATGGATGTTACAGGTTGATGTGGTTCCAACATAGATTTAGCAATGTGCAACAACTCTAAAAAGGATACATCAGGCTTGAACTGGTTGTCACTAGGTGAAAGACAATGAGCCTTATTGAACACCAGGTTTGACACTCCTATGGTATATTCATACAATAATTCCCAATTTCATTAGAAAAAAAAGATGAAAGATTTGAATTGAGGTTCACAATGAACAATACATGGTAAAATAAAGTTGTATTATATTGAAAATAATGTGTTATAGTTTATATATCTTGGAAATGGTTCTATTTTTTCCCACTAGAAATATTGTGGCTCAAACTATAACTTTTGGTTTTTTTATTGGATGGAAACCGAAGGTATCATGTTAACATTGAATGTGAAGGAGCATATGATGACTTTTAGAAACCATATAGGATGATGATAGGAGTGAATGATATCATATTTGTGCCTGATCATTTATCCTAACATATGGTTAGCTACATATATATTAATCATCTATCTATCTCACCAAATAAGGAGAGTAAGGAGTTCGCTAAGTGCTCAAGTGATGGAGACCTTGGATGCAAGAAGGCTCGGTTTAATTCATGTAACAAATGTGGAAGGAGACACCACATAAATTGTATTAACATAGTGGTAAAATGATTTATGTTTGGTAATTAAGTTAATAAATCATTGAATAGCTGAGGAAAATGAAAGAGTACAATGGAAGGAAATAAATATTATCTTAGGGGTCCATTTATATTTCTTTATCATCAATGTGGAGAACCTATGAAATAATTTGAGACAATCCTATCTTATAAATGATAACACCTACACCATTAAAATACATATGTTGAAATAACATGGTAGAATTATTTTTTCAAAAGAATTTTACCATTGGTATTTTGGTTATACGAATCGTTAAAAACTAAGGATGTTGTTAAATTTAATAATCATATACGTCCTCATTAAAATAATTGTTATGGATACCATTATGGGTTAGTGAGTTTAACATTGAACATAAGTTCATATTCTTAATCGCCCATTTTTAGGTTTCATGTGATGGGTGTCTACTAGGATTAATGAAATTCTAGATAAATTTATCACAAACATAAATGTTTCTAGAAATGTTCTTTGAGGAATAATGCTGTTATATTTTATAGACATAAGTGTAAACATAATGATAAAAATAGGGTCAATATGACCATTATTGACATTTTAATAATACTCAAACAAAATTATTTGATGTTGTGAAAAAATATTTTTACTGGAAATGTTAGTAAACAATTATTTAATGATTAATTTTATATCATTGGTTTCCATCATATTTTTTAGAATTTTATTAAAATTATACTAATATAGTTTAGAAAAAGGAAAACCTTTTTACTAGGTTACTTCCCAATGCATCTAATAAGGCCATGGGGTTTGAACCCATTATCATTGGATGGTATAGTTTTAATTCCTACCAATGGCCTAAGTGATGTCCTAGTTAACAAGTCATTGTTTTTAGTTAAATAATTTTAAAATAAATATTAATGATTCTCCAGTGGTTTTACTTTTGAGGTTTGGATATTGTGGTATTATATTGAATAACCTCTACTATCCAAAATTGAAACTTGTTAGAGATATAAATAAGGACTTGTCCTTATTTTATGGGTGTAACAATATATATGTTTCTGAACATTTTTGGAGATGTATTAGGCTCATTTAGATGTGTTTTTTTCATTCATTGAGTATAATTCGTTTGGGTCTTAAAATGGGTGTGTTTGGTTAAAAATTGTATAATTTTGGAAGGAGGAGATTATTTTCATTTTTTTCATGGTTTGAAAATGTTTTTACTTGTTTAAAAAAATCCATGGGGTTTATGGTTTTTTCATGGCTAAAAAAAGTGTGGAACCAATTTTCATGGTTTGTGAATCGTTAAAACAAAGTGTGCAACATGTTGCATGATTTGTGCATGGTTAAAATAAGTGTGAATCCTGGTCTAATGGTTTTGTCATGGATAAACTATGTGTGTATCTTAAGTGTCCAGTGTTTCATAGTTAAGATACATGGTAATTTTTTTTAAAGGTTGGGGCCGAAGCCTCATTTTTATTATTAAATCAAAGCAAAGTCCTCTTTTTAACTGGGTAGAGGGAAATCCATTACATAGCCCGAAGGCCCAGTGGGCTTGTAGCCCATTACATAACCCGTAGGCCCAAATTCTAAGGCCAATTCACATTCTGTGAATAGTAACCTGCTGCTACAGTACCACACAGTATCGCCGCCGCTACAGTGCCCTGCCGCCGCTACAGTGACCTTCCGCCACTACAGTGACCTGCCGCCACTACAGTACCCGCTGATGAACAGTGCCGCCACTGCTACAGTGTCACTACAGTACTGCTACAGTTGCCTGCGCCCCATGGGTTTTGAACCCCCATTTTCCATGTAGTATTACGGGGTGCTTACCACTAAGCCAAACCCAACTACATACATGGTAATTAATAAATGTGTAACTTGGCCCAGCAAACCGTGAAGATGAATAATATTGTTACAAATTTTAGTTTTAAAATTCCCAAAACACAAACCTTAACCCCAAATTGACCATATATAGACACAAATCATATCCTATCTTTTTTCTAGGATCTTGGAGGGTTTCCTAAGGCTCTAAACCCCCATTCATGGTGATTCAATGCTTGGTTTTTAAAGATGTATCTCTCTGGGTTTATGAATTATTCTCGATTGATTTCTCGTCCCTCTTTCATTCATATCCCATTCTTTTGGTGAGTAGTATTCTTCTATTTTCTTGGATGTTGGTCTAGATTTTTTGAATCTAAATCTAGGATTATTTTATTTATATATACGTTTAAGATTTATTTTTTCCATTAACCATGGATTTAGGTTTTAGATCTTGATCATGTTCTTCACTGCATTCTTGATCATTCAGTTTGAAATTTGGGATATCCGTTGGTGACTGTTCATCATTGTTCTTGAGGGAGGTTGTCTAAATTTGAAATATCATAGTCTAGATTACAATCATGTGTATGAAATTAAATAATTATTATAATACGTTTAGAATTTGAATTCTTGATTAAATTTGTTAATTTAATGAATTATTTAATTAAAGGAAATGTGAAATTGGGATATTGGGATTTTAGATCATGAGTAATTAATAGTTAAATTAATTATAGAGATATTGAATTATTTTAATTGAGATAATTAATTTTTTAATTCAATATAAATATTTTTAGTTTTTTGATTTGGATAATTATTTACGGAATTAATTTTTTATTTATTGATATTGTTGAAATTTATTAATTAATTTTAAAATTTATTAATGGGAATGGTTGGGATTTTGAAATTTGGATTTGGGATAATTATTTTTTGAATTAATTATGGTGAGATAAATATTTTTTAAATTTAATAACTAATTGAAAAAATAATCATTGTTATATTGAAGTTGTTTAATAGAGATAATTAAATAAATAATTAATTATTAGAGGATTTTATGAATTGAGATAATTAATTTTGTAATTAACTATGTGATATTGATGTTACGAATTTATATAATTAATTATGTAATTAATTATGTGATATTTAGGTTATGTATCGAGTTAATTAATAGTGGAATAAATTTTGTGTTATTGATGTTGTGAATTGATATAATTAAATGTGGAAGTAATTATGGGATATTGATGTTTTGAATTGCGATAATTAATTATCAAATTAATTATTTTATATTGATGTTATGAATTGTGATAATTACTTGTGGAGTTAATTATGATATATTGAGATTGTGTGTATGAATAATTACTTGGTGAATTATTTATTAGATGTTGATATTGTGAATAGATTAAATAATTTTTGAATTAATTAATGGACTTGATGTGGTTAATCAATTGATGAATTAATTAATGGAAAAATGGTTGTGTTCAATTTTAATGTTTGACAGAGAAATTGTTGAGAAGGACCATGTAAGATAGTTGAGAATGACCGTGTAAGATGGTTGAGAAGAATCATGAGAGCTTATTGAGAAGTGCTATGTGAAACTGTTGAAAAGGACTATGAGAACCTGTTGAGAAGGACTATGGGAACCTTTCGAAAGGAAGTATGTGAGAGATTCTATTGTGATTTACAAGGTAGGTCATGTGTGTTCTTAGAGTTGTTATAAGGGAAGGACTATGTGAGCTTCCATCTTTTCCTAGTAAGAGATTATGTATCATTTTGTTTCACTCACATTATACCCATGAGCAAAAATCCCTACTTGCACATTACTCAATCCAGATTAATTTACATGTTTTATGTATTTTATCAAATGTGATATGATATTGTTAAATAGATTAGACTCTAATGAGGGCCTATATAGGTATCAAGGTTCATGTTTCCTCAGGAATTTGAAATATTATGTTAATAAATAAAGGTTAATTGACAATGTAATAATAATTTATTTTTTCATTTTAATTATTTACATATACAAATGCATACACTATTATGGATTGGATTTGTTTTTTCCACTTTTAGTGGTGTCCTACTAGGTTTTACTCACACCCTACTCAAGCTTCCAAATCTTTACCTAAATAGATTTCATGTATGCAGGATAGGTCAAGGGCCAAGGACCTCTTTTAGATGGTTGAGTAAGGATGGAAAATGGTTGAGGGAACCAGATGTGGTTAGGGGCCCACTATGAGTCATTAGTGTCTTTATTTTGGGATTACATTTTAGACACATGACACTTACATTATCATGGAATGTATTCTTCTCCAGTATGGAAATTATATTTCTTCTTTTGATTATCATGAGATATTTGTATTGGTTAGGGTTATATATTTTTCGAATATTGTTTGTTTACTTACATTCATGTATTTTCTATGATAAAAGAGTGTATATTATACCCATGAACAACATCTCATACCCTTACTGCTAGTCAGAATCGTCTAGTGTATGGGGAGGTGTGCTTGATGTTATGTGACTGACCGGCTTAGGGAACCAATGCATGGAACCCATGTCAGGATGTTACAATTTGGTATCATATGAGAATTTATTTTCTTTTTCTTCTATATTGATGTTTGGGAAAGGTATCAAGGATTCTAGGATGATTCTGGATGTGGATATGAGCTCAGTCATGGGAGTATATAACCCATTTATGGGGGGAGAACCCATGTACCAATGGTGGGTTGTTGTTATTTATGTTTTCTATTGTAATTGAGTTTTATTTCACCTTGGGTGATGAACTTATTGTGTGATTTGATTATTGTTTATGATATTTATTGTGAATTGAATCATGGAACAACATGGAATGAGATTTTATCTTTCATGCATCATACAAGGAACTCAGGTATATATTGTGACATGATTCATTTTAGTCACACATGAAAAAACGAGTTATGGGTATGTTGTTGAACAATAACTATTTTTCCATTATTATGAAATTGAAATTAATATGGTGTGTAACATAAAATTGAGAAATATTTTAAAATGATTCAAGATTATAATAAATGGGTTTCTATTAAGAAACATGAATAAGGATAATTAGTATAACCTTGTTAATGAGGACCTAGGTGTATTATGGTTATAGGTAATAATAGTGCCTCGGTTTTGACTGTGTGGAGGGAAGAAGGGGGAAATTCTTGTTAGAGGTTTCTTTATGTCCCTCTTGTTAATTTTGATAATTGAGTAGAATGAGAGTTCATATTTTGTTTATTTGTTCCTCACTATGGGGTGTTTGGGTAGTGACAATTCCCTAGTTTGTGAACTCAATTGTTGGTTTTGGGAGGGTCCATCTGGTTATGGATCATATGGTGAAATGTTGGCAGGAATGGAAGCCTGATAATGCCTACAGATTAAGTTTTTTTATAGTGGATAATAAAATTGGTGATACATGGTTTTTTATAGTGTTCAAATATGACTTCTTAGTGTAATTTTAATTAGTTACAGTCATTTCCCCTACCTTGAAATCATCCAGGGTACAATGTGAAATCTCTAGATTTATTCCTAGTTATCTAAATATTTTTTGCTTGGATATAGATTCCCCTTATAGTTTTCACATATGAAGCTATATATATGGAGCTCAATAGTAGAATTTAATCCATCGATATTTTACAGATGAGGTTCTTAGGATGGAACAGAGGTTGATGAAAACTGTGGTGGTTGAGTTTTTTAATAAGTGGGGTTATTGATGCTCCAACAGTGGGGAGTGATATGTCAGTAGTAGGTGTGTGGATCCAGATAATTTCTTGGAAGTGGTGGAATTTTAATTCCCATAAGGAACAGAGAATTTTCATGTTTATATTCCTTAGAGAAAGGCTAGGTGGTCCTTGTAGGTGGTGGATGTACGTCCTTTCCAGGTGGTTTTAGATGGCATGGTTGAGTGATAGTATTGAATTGGGAAAACAATAGAATGTTGATGAATTTTATATTGATATAGATTTATCATTTGAGAAGTATCTGATATGAGGGTTGAATCGTAGTGAGAAAACATTGTGGGGAATAACAGTGTCGATAGTTTATGTGTCATGGAAATATAGATGGTATTAGGAAGAAACATGGGAAAGAGATGCGTATAGGAGGGAATAGTGGAAAGACATTTCAAATCAGAATACTAGTGTTACATGGGAGTACATCTTGAGGATGATCTATTATAAGTTGGGTATATTGTAAGATCCCGACCCTTTTTTGAGATGTCTAGATCTCTTTGAAAGGTATTTTTTCCCTTGCAATGAGTATGACTTATTTGGGCCTTAACATGGGTGTGTTTTAGTGAAATTAGGGAATTTTGGAAGGAGGAGATTCTATGTATGGTTTTTTATGATTTCTTCAATGGTTTTCACATATTTATACGATATTTTCATGAGGTTTCATAGTTTCTGCATAGTTAAGACAAATTGTGAAACATGTTGAATGGTTTGCACATGGTTTGTGCACGGTTAAAATAAAAAGTGAAATCTATTGCATTGTTTTTGAATATTTTTTAGATGGTTAAACTATGTTTTTAGCTTGTTCACAAGGTTTTTCCATGGTTAAACTAATTGTGAGGCCTAAGTGTGAAAATTTGCATAGTTATGTCATATGGTTAGTACTAACCGTGTGACTTGGCCCCTCAAACTGTGCACATGAAAAAAAGTTAAAAATTTTAGTTTTAAAATTTACAAAATCATTATATTAAGACTAAATTGAAACTAAAATGGCCTTTATAAGAATATTTTTTTGGATGCTCTTATTGGGATTCCTAAGGCTCCCATCAACCATTTTTGGCAATTCAAAGCCATATTTTCATATCTTCTTCTCTTTAGGTATTTGGTTTATTCCTGATTCATTTCTCGTATCTCTTCTGTTCTTCTCCCATTCTTTTTATGAGTAGTATTCCTTAGTTTATTTGGATATATATTGAGATTGGTTAAATCTAGATATTGGATTCTTGGATTTAGATCCAGATTTAAGAGATATTTTTTTGTTTAACTATGTATTTAGGTTTCGGTTCTAGACCATGTTCTTCGTAACATTCTTAAACATTCTATTTGAAATTGGGGATTTATGTTGGAGATTGTTCATCTCCATTATTGAGTTAGGTGGTCTAATATTCAAATCACACGGTCTTTATTACAATCATGTGAAATAACTTATTTAATTTCAATTAGATGTATAGTAATTGCATTCTTTATTAAATTAATAAATTTTTTAAATAATTTAATTAAGGGAAATGTGAAATTAGGATATTGGGATTTTAGAAGATGAATAATTTATTTTTATATTAATTATAGAGATATTGAAATGTTTTAATTCAGATAATTAATTATTTAATTTATTATAGAGATATTTAATTTTTTGATTGGTATAATTACTTTTCTAATTAATTATGTAATTATTGAGATTGTTTATCTTTATTAATTAATTATAGAATTAATTAATTTGAATGGTAGGGGTTATCAAATTGATATTTGGGATAATTACTAGTTTAATTAATTATGGTTAGATATAAATTGATAAAATTGAATAATTAATTGGTTAATTAAATATTTTTATATTAAAGTTGTTGAATATGGTCAACTAATTATAGAATAAATTATCAGAGATAGTTATGAATTGAGATAATTAATTGTGTGATTAATTATGGGATATTTATGTTATGAATTGAGATAATTAATTATGGAATTAATTATGTAGAAATTGTGTTATGAATATAGATAATTAATTGAGGAATTAATTATGTGATATTGATGTTATGAAATGAGATAATTAATTGTGGAAATAATTAATGGATATTGATGATATGAAATGAGATATTTAATTGTGGAATTAATTATGTGATATTGATGTTATAATTGATATATATAATTTTAAAATAAATAATGATATATTGAGATTGTGTGTATGAATAATAAATTAATGAATTGATTATTGGGGTTGATATAGTGAAATGATTAATTAATTATTAAATTAATTAATGGACTTGATTTGGTTAATTAATTGATGAATTAATTAATGGAATGATGGATGTGTGAAATTGTTAACTGTGATTAATTAATTCATGAATTAATTAAATGATGTAATTTGAATATTTAATTATTGAATTAAATAACGAGATTGACATGATTAATTAATTGATGATTCAATTAATGGGATTATGTGATTATTTAATGGGTGAATTGAATAATGGGATGAATTAATTGATAAATTAATTAATGGAATTGATATTATTATTTAATTATTGAATAAAATAATGATATTGAAGTAATTAATTAATTGATGAATTATTTAATGGAAATAGTGTGATTAATAAATTATTGAATTAATTAATGCAATTGACACAAAAATTTAATTAGTGAATTAATTAAAGGATTTGAATGTTATTAATTAATTATTGAAGTAATTAATTTAGTTGTTTTGAAAATTAATTGTTGAATTAATTGTTGAGTTTTATGTGATAAATTATTTGTTTAATTAATTAATCAATTATATATATTGAGATAATTAATTGTTGAATTAATAATGGAACATTAGGATTGTTGATTTTAGATAATTAATTGTTGAATTAGTTATGGGATATTGAGATTATTGGATGGTATTAATTAATTAATTTTATTAATTAAAGGTATTGATGGAATTAATTAATCATTGGGTTAATTAATAGAATTATGGTGATTAATTAATTATTGAATGAATTAATGGTTTGGTTAATTGATGGAATTTCTGTGATTAATCGTTTGATTAATTAATTGAAATGGTGTGATTAAATAATCATTGGATTAATTAATGGAAATGGGTATGATTAATTAATTTTTGAATTAATTAATGGAATGATTTTTGAAATGAATATAGGTTTTATGTCAATTGGTTGTGATTATGTTAGCAATGAGTATCACATGGTATAGTTGGGGTGTGAGTGAGTAATTTTTGGGAAGAATAGTGTGAGCCTGTTGAGAAGGACCATGTGGGCCTGTGGAGAAGGACCATGTGAGATTATTGAGAAGGACCATTTGAGCCTATTGAAAAGGACCAGGTGATCCAGTGGAGAAGGATTGTGAGAGATATTTGATAAGGTCTATGGGAACCTGTTGAAAGGAATATCTTGAGATATTATATTGTGATTTCCAATGGAGACCATGACTATTCCTGGAGTTGGGCCAAGGTAAAGATTGTGAGAGCTTCAACCTTTTCCTAATAAGCGATTATGCATTGTTTTGTTTAACTCACATTAGACCCTTGAGGATATATCCCTACAAGCACATTAATCATGGTGGATTGATTTAAATTTTTTATGTATTTAATCGATTGTGAAATTATAATGTGAAATAGATTAGACTCTGGCATGGGCCAAAGCATGTTCTGAGGTTTGGGCATCCATAATAACCTAAGATATTATGTGGTTAAATAAATTTCAACTACTAATATGAAACAAAATCTATTTAAATTGAAACGCCTTGACCCCAGATTCTTAGAGATGGTGAATTATTTTAATACATTGTCATGATTACAATGAATCAAATCTCGATGGACCAATCAACTTAGCAGTCTTGGAAAATCAATTAGATACATGAACTTTACATTACAATTCAAAGCATAAAATTCAACAGAGATAATTCATTGATAACTCCATTATTATCCTAGACTAACCCAACATATCAATCATAAAACACTTATTGTAATTATGGGAAAATAAAACATAAGAAATGGGTTAGCTCATATGCTCAGTAAGGTTAAACAATATAGAATAAGTATTCATGAGTAATCATAAAATTTTAAGGAAAGTATAAAACTGAAACACAATCCCTATAAACATAATCATCCATATAATATGGCATGAATAAATCAAATAATGCAATTTAAACATTCACATGGATATTATACTAATTTAATAATCATGTGTAATATTATTAACAAATATCATAAGGAGGGAATGTATAATGTCAGATATCTGAAACATACCTTTGAGGCCTCGACCAAGATATCTAAAAATAAATGGTTAAGGCCTCATCCAAATCCATATCAAAAAATAAATGGTCAAGGCCTTAGCCACGTCCTTATATTGTTTGCCTCATGAGACCTACTGATGCATTGAGGAGTTATACCATGCCTCATCTATAACTTACTAGGTCTAATACATTCCTCATATGAAAAGGAAGAAACTTAACCCAAACATTCGTATTATAATTTTCTTACTAAATGTTAACAATTTAACCATGATCCATGAATAGTATTAAAATAGCACATCCATAGTCAAACATATCATATACCCTTCAATACAATTTGTAAGATTGTATCATAATAAATCAATATCAATTAATCATGAAATCTGACACTGATATTGACATAGATAAAAATAATAATAATTATAACTTTTTGAGGTACATACCCCTTTTTACATTAAAATCATTTAAAATCCATTTGATAGTAAAAGAATACATTTAAAAAGGATATTTTTGAAACATATTTTCCAATAAAAAAATTAAAACTTTTTAAACGAATTAAAATTTTAAAACATTCATATAAATAAATCATTAAATCTATTTTGAAAACATAGACATTTATGATAAGGATTTAGAAGAATAAATTTTTAAAACAATTAAAATGATGTTTTAGTTAAAGAGTCTATTAAATAAATCCATAAAAAGATTCCTTTTTGAAATTTTTTTAATGATCTTATAAATAGACAAAAAATTTCCATTATAATCCTTTTATATCTATATAACTAGTTATGTAAAATAATATCAAAAATATTATAATGGCGAAAGGACTAATTATTTAAACATTCAAAGTGTCTCATACCACTTTGAACATTTAAAAAATAATCCCAATATCATCAAATGAATCATTAAATACCAATAATTTAAATTTATACATGATATCAAATATAACTGGGGCATTACATACACCACACATAAGAAATATGTGGTGAACATGGCTTATAACTCAAGATAATTAAAAGTGAGATGGAAATTCCTTTAGCATAGGTTTGACACACTGCGTATGTGTATGGGCCTCCTGCATAATGGTTTTGAAAATATTATTAACTTATAACAGAATCATAATAATATTTTTGATATCTTATATGATTCATTTATGACTTTATATTACTCTTTTATTAATAATTTTCAAGTTAAAGAAACATTTCGGGCAATAATCGCTTTGTTTATCATACGAGATTTGACTTATTATTCATGATCCTATTACTTAGATCATGATTTACATACTTACAAAATTTAAAACATGATTTTTATATCCTAAATATTCTTAATATTAATATATATAATAGGTATATATAAAATGGAATACACAATTCATGGAGATGGTAGGTCATATGTACGCATGAACAATGTTTCCGTTTTTTATCGTATTGAATAGAAGCATGTAAATGGAATATATGAATAAATATAAATAAATATTATTTTAGTAGAATTATTATTTCATATATTTCATAAATATTCATAATATATATTTTATAATCATTCTTAAATGGTTAATGTGGAGAATGAATCTCACTGCATCGTGGAGACGGTAAGCCATACGTACGCACGAGCGATAGTATAATTACTTTAATGGTTATATGGTATAGAATTGGATGGAATGTTAATTGTATAAAAACAATATAATTTCATATATATTATTTAAAGCTTTTAAATTAATCTTTATACCCATCTAAATAAAGTATAGATCAAAAAACATTTTACACCACGGTGTAGAGATGGTAAATCGTCTGCACGCACGCATAGTGATACTGTATTTCATGGAATGGGTAAAAGGATGAATTTTTTATTCCAATAATAATAATAATATCTAAGAATGTATATGATACTGGAGATATTACATTATTATGGAAACAACATAGTAATTGTAAGTATAAGAAGAAGATAACTTTGAGGAGGTTAATAAAACGATTACCTCTTCTTTGAGTGTCTACTTTTGATTTACACCAATGGACTCCTTCGGATGGATTAATTCCCAATGTATGGACCCTATGATGTATTAAGGGAATCTGGGAGAGTAATTGGGTATGTTTTTGCTGATCCAAAGGGTTTAGATGAGTGAATTAATGATAAGAAGATGTGCCCTTTTATAAGAGATGTAAGGGACACTTTTGGAAGATCATAAAATATTAATTTATTATAAATATATTTTCAGTTTAAAATTGCTCCAAAGTACTTCATTTATATTATAATATGATTATGGGTCTAAATACCCTCAACCAATTAATTTTATACATGTTTAGGTTATAATAGTAACCTTATTTGTTTATTTAACCCTTAGTTAAATAGTTTAACTCTTACTGTGTTTTCTTGTATTTTTACACTATTGGGGTAATATAGTTACTATAAAATTCCAAAAGAACACCAATTGGATAATGGATAACATATTCGACATTATACAAGTCATTTTTCCAAAACATATATTTTTATGACTTTTATATCATTTAATAAAATAGAATTTATTTTCAAATACCATTTATGTCAATTTTAATACAATTCTATATTATCATTTTTAAAAATATAAAAAAAACATTATAACATATAACTAATAAATCAAATATGTCATTAATATTTCTAAGGTATATATTAAATTATTTTTTGTCATCAATAAAGTCATATTATATTTATTTTCATAGTTTTAATATCATTTATTTGATATTTCTATTAATAAAATAATTTCTACTTCACTATTGTTTCATCATTAACAATAATTATTTAATATATAAAAACTATAAATAAATTTATATGTTGTAGGAAATTATTTTTTATTTATAGATACTATTTATAATTTATTTTATCTCTTGGATATCTCTATATTAAAATCATTATACTTATAAGAAATGTGAGTTTGACATTTTGTCATATTCATTAATTTTATTAATATTCATGTAATTTTCATGGAAAAGGGTCCACTAATTGATTATATTTTGAAACATTGATTATAATGGTGGTATTTAGTCATCAAATATTATTTTTAGAGGTGTTAAGGTTTCTTTACCTTTAATTTCCTGATTTATCCTTAACTGTGGTAATAAAAAAATTACTAAAGTTATTATTCATAATGCCCAAAAATAAAAGGATCCTATTTACATAATTTAGACACAATGATTACTAATAAGGAATTAATTTTTAAAAATTCAACACATATAACTTTCATTAATTAATTTAAAATTAATCCATTTTTCGTAATGAACAAAAAGTTTTTAAAATTTAAAATATTACAAAATATTGAAATGTTTTAACATCAAAATTATTGGTAAAATTAATTAAAAAGACCAAAATTATATTAAAAGGTAATAATATATTCTATTTTTACTTTAAATCCATTAAATAATATTATTTATTCACACAATTTATTTTATAGAAAAATGATGTTTTCAATTAAATGTTTGTATAGTTTTACTATTCATCCAAACATAAAACTTATTAAAAAAATACCAAAAATTTAACCAAATACTATTTTGATATTAATATTTCAATGATAATGTTTACATTTTTAAATTTAATATATAAATGTTTCAAATATTTTATTTAAAATGAGTTCTCCATTAAAAGGCAGTAAAACTGCATTTTTTGGAAAATACCTATTTTATCCGAGAAATTGACCTTTTTATTACATCATATCTATAAAATATATAATATGAATGTTAAAATTATATTGAATATATAAAATTAAAAATGTTCTTAATACTATTCATATCATCTAATTTAATGCCTAGGTTATATATAATATTAAATAATAATATTTTATTAATATATTGTTGTCTGATAAAACTTGGTCTTGTGTGTAACGCAAGGCAACTCATTGGTGTGTCTAGTGTAAGTTTAATATGCTGTTTTTTAAAAAGAAAAAAACCCAAAAAATGAAAATTATTCAGAACTAAAAATATTGTAATATCTCAGGGTCTTACATTCTCCCCTCCTTTAATTAATTTCATCCTTGCAATTTGAAATTACACTTAGAAATTAAAAGGTGGATACTTAAAAGTACCTTTGTGGAAAACCCACATCAGAAATAGGGTTAACAAAATATAATCCTAATAAGAGGGAAATAGAAATGTGATGTTCACCACCAAATTTAGCTTTCAAATAGGATAAAATTAGTGGCATATGGATATACGTACTTGGAGGGAAAACATAAATATTTATATGGAGTGATTGATGTCATCAATCACAAACTAGTAAAGAATCAATGGAAAATTAAGGGCCTTAAAGAAATAAATCAGTGATGATTTCAAAAAAATTGGTTCAATTGATTGTAATCTTGAGATACATATTTAAGATATCATATTTTTTTAGATATTTTTTCCAAGAGTTGAGTAATTACTTTACTATATAGATAAGTACATGAGAAAACATACTTGATTTTATAAAGTTTATCCTTTAGTTATGCTTTGATTTATTTTTACTCCATCCAAAAAATGTTTACTAAAACTAAAATGGTTAGACCAATGTATCCAATTAATCATACTTTAACCTCAATCAATAATATCCAATATTCAACTTAATCCATTTCAACCATAAGACTCAAAAAAAATAATTCCATCCAAATTCACAGTCCAAAATGAACTCTATGTTTCCAAAATCAATCTTAACATAAGATTCCCCAAACAGTGAAATGTATCTCTTATTATCACATACAAAATATTTGATCTCCTTTTAATCCTTAATGATAACTCTTACGCCTCCAAATCCTAACAGAATAAGTACTTTAGTACAATCCTTATATATCTCATGAATCTTATAACCATAGAACCATTGATGTAATAATTCTTGAATCAAAAAACAAAATAACCATAATCATTCCACTTCACTTATTAAACTATTAACTACTCTTCAACATATTATTCCTTAATACTTACTTAACCTCATTTAACTTTTTTAGTCTCTTAATTATCATTAGTATAACACTTAATTTCATAAACTTTCTGATTCTAACAATTGACCAAAACTCAATGTACAAGCTGAGAAACACTAATCATGTTGATATAGTCATAAAGAATCATTTATAAGATCTGTAAATGATTCAATCTTATTTTTAATCCACAATTTCATAGAATTAACAAAGGTTATCCATTAAAAATATAAAAGATGATATTCTATAGTAAAAATTATCCTAAAATATACTCATATGGTCATCATTTCTAATCATTGATTTCTAAATCTAATTTTCAAGGTTGTTGCTAAAATTCCTCTAATACCAACTGTAACAGCTCTGACCCCAGATGCCTGGATCTAGTGCATTATTTTAATACATTAGCATTATTATAAGGAAAAAAATACTGAAGTACTGATCAGTTTATAAGTCTTGGAAAATTGATTACATACATGAACATTACATTATAATTCAAATCATAAAATTAAACAAAGATAATTATTTGAGAAATCCATCATTCTACTAGATTAACCCTGAAAATCAATCAAAAAATACTTCTTGAAATCATGGTAAAATAAAACATGAGAAATGGGTGAGCTCAGATGCTTAGTAAGGTCAAGCAATACGGTACACGCTTTTATAAAGAATCATAAACTTTTAAGGAAATTATAAAAGATAAACACAATCCTTATAAACATAATCATCCGTATAATATGGAAAGAATAAATAAAATTATTCAATTTAAACATTCACATGGATATTCTACTAGTTGAATAATCACATGTAATATCACAAACTAATCTCATAATGAGGTAATTCATAATTTCAGACATCTTAAACTTACCATCGAGGCCTCGTCCAAGACATATGAAAATAAATTGATAAGGCATCAACCAAATCCATAACTGAAAATAAATGGTCAAGGCCTTGGCCAAGCCCATATCTAGTTTGTCTAATGAGACTTACAGATGCATCAAGTGGTTATATCGGTCCCCACCCATCATTTACAAATTCCATTCCATTCCTTCTACGAAAAGGTAGAAACATAACATAAATATTTGTATTATAACATGCATATGAAATGTTAAGACTTTAACTATAAACCATGATTGATTTTAAAATAGAAAATCCATAGTCAAATATATAATAAACCCTTAAATAAGATAAGGAAGATTGTATCATAATAAATCAATTTCAATTAAGTATAAAATAAAACAAGGATATTGACATAGATTAAAATAGTAATCATTAAAACTCTTTTAGAGAAATACCCCTTTTTACCTTGAAATCATTTAAAAGCCATAAAATTATAAAATAAGGAATTTTAAAAGATATTTTTGAATCATATTTTCACATAAAAATTTGAAAAATTTTAAATTAATTATAATTTTAAAACATTAATATAAATAAATCCATAAAAATATGCTAAAAACATGGACATTAATGTGAATCATTTAGAAAAATAAATTTTTAATACATTTAAAATTATGTTTTATTTAAAGATTCCCCTACATAAAACCTTAAAAATATTCCTTTTTAAAAAAAAATTGAACATAAAAAAAGACATAAAATTTCTTTTATAATCCTATTGTATCTATATAAATAGTTATATAAAATAATATAAAAAATATTGAAATTCTTAAAGGAATAATTATTTAAACATTCAAAGCATCCCATGCTACTTTGAACATTTAAATAATAATACCAATATATTCAAATGAATCTATAAATACCATGATTTTAAATGTATCTATGATATAAAATATAATAGGGTCATCACATACACCACATACAAGAAATATGTTGTGAACATGGCTTATGTCTCACGAAAAATAAAAGTGAGATGGAAATTCTCTTACCATAGGTTTGAGACACTACATATGTGTCTGAAACTCCTATATAATGGTTTTAAAAATATTATTAACTTATAATAGAATCATAGTAATATTTATGATATCATATATGATTCATTTATTACTTTCTATTACACTTTTATTAATAATTTCCATGTTAAAGAAACATTCTGAGTAATAATCGCTTTATTTATCGTATGTGTTTTGAGTTTTTATTCTTGATCTTATTTATTAGATCCTGATTTAATTATTACCATAATGTTAAACATGATTTTTATATCATAAATATTCTTAATATGAATATATATAATTTATTGATATATAAAATGGAATACACCGTTCATGGAGATGGTAGGTCATACGTATGCATGAATGTTGTTTTTAGTTTTTTATCATATTGAATAGATGCAAGTAACATGAATATAAGTATATATATATCGCTTAAGTTGAATTATTATTTCATATATTTCCTAATTATTCATAATATATATTTTATAATCATTCTTGAATGGTTAATGTGGAGAATAAATCTCACAACATCATGGAGACAGTAAGCCTTACGTATGCACAAGCGACGATATCATTTTCTTAATGGTTAAATGGTAAGAAATTGGATAGAATATGAGTTATAAAGTAATAAAATCATGTTTTATTTATTATTTCAATCCTTTATATTAATTATTATACTCGTCTAAATAAATTATTGATGAAAAACTGTTTACACCAAGGTTTGGAGATGATAAGTTGTACGTATGCACGCATGGTGATATTGTTTTTCACGGAATGGGAAAAGGGTGGAATAAGTTGTCCCATAATCATGATAAAATATAATAATTTATATGATACTGTAGTTATTACATTATTATGGAAACAACATAGGTAGTGGAAGTAGAACAAGAAGAGAACATTGAAAGAGTTAATAAAACGATTACCTCTTTTCAAGTGTCTCCTTTTGTTTTGCCCAAACGGACTCCATAGGATGTCTTTCTGCCCAAATTATTGTCTCTACGATGTAGTAATGGAAGTTTAGAGAGGAAATGGACTGGTTTTGGCAGATATAAAGATATTTATAGGAGTGTATTAAAGATAAATAGAAGTGCCTTTTTATAAGATAGGTAAGGGGCACTTTTGGAAGATCTTAAAATATTAATTTATTATAAATTGATTTTCAATTTCAAATAGATCAAAGGATAATTATATAAATGAAAAGATGATTATGGGTCTAAATACCATAAAAAATAATTTTATTCATTTTTTGGTTATAAAATTAATTTTATCTTTTGGATTTAACCATTAGTTAAACAGTTTAACTCTTATTATGTCTTCTTGTATTATTACACTATATGGTAAATATAGTTAAAATAAAATGCCAAAAGAACCCCCATTGGATCATTTATGAAATATTATAAATTATCTAAGTTTTTTAGTTGAACCGTTTATTTTTATTACTTTTATATCATTTCATAAAATAGTACTTATTTTTTAATACCATTTATATAAATTTTAATACTATTCAGTATTTTCATTTTTTTAAAATATCCAAAAAACATGATAACTTCAAAAAAATACATCAAATAATTATTAAAATGTATTATTTATCTATAAAATTAGTTTATTCCATTAATTAAGTAAAATTATATTTATTTTAATATTTTTATTATCATTTATTTGATATTTCTATTAATAAAATAATTACTAATTCATTATTGTGTCATCATTAATGGTAATTATTTAATATCTAAAAATTATAAATAAATTTTTATGATAAAGGAAATTATTTTATATTTCTAGATACTATTTATAATCAATGTTATCTCATGGATATATCTATATTAAAATTATTATACTTATATGAAATGAGAGTGTAATATTTTATCACATTCATTAATCTTAATAATATTCTTTTCAAATTAATGGACAAGGGTCCACAAAATGATTACATTTATAATTGTAGATGATAAGGTTGGGATTTATTCATCCAATAGGACTTTAATAGGTTTTAGGGTAATTTTATAATATTAGTTTTTACCTTTAATTACTTTATTTACCCTTAAGTGCAGTATCAAAAGAGTACTAAAGTTACTATTCATAATGCCTAAAAACAACAAGAACCTATTTACGTAATTTGAATCCCATGATACCAAATATGGAATCCATTTTTCAAAATTAAAAACATTTTATATTCAGTATTTAATTTAAAATTAATCATATTCTTGGAAAGAAAAACATGTTTTTAAAAGTTAAAACATTATAAAATATTGAAATGTATTTATATCAAAATTCATGGTAAAAATAATACCAATGACCAAAATTATATTAAAAAATAAAAATATATTAAATTTATACTTTAAACACATTCAATAATTAAATTTATCAATATAAATTATTTTGGTGAAAAACATTGTTTTCAATTAAAATTTAGTATATTTTTACTATTCATCAAAACATGAAACTTAACAGAAAAATAATAAAAATAGAACGAAAGTAAATTTTTATATTATAATTCCAATGATAAAGTTTATTTTTTTTCAAATTGAATATAGAAAAGTTTAAAATATTGGAAATTAAAATGGGTTCACCATTAAAAGGCGGTAAAACTACATTATTTTAAAAATACCTCATTTATCCCAAAAATTAAGTTTGTTCATATATCATGTCTAGAAAATACATAATATGAGTATTAAAATTATATCAAATATATAAAATTAAAAATATGTTTAATACAATTCATAACTGCAAATTTAATTTCTAGGCTAAATATCACATTAAATAATAATATTTTATTAATATATTATTGTTCGGTAAAACAAGGCCTTGCATGTAACGCAAGCCAAATCATTATTGTGTGTAGCGTAAGATTAATACGGTGTTCTGTAAAAAGAATTAAAACAAAAAATTAAATTTATTCAGAAATATAAATATTGTAATTTCTCAGTATGTTATATACGCAATGTAATTTTTTATTTACAAAACGCCATATGCTTTTATTGAATGAAATTGTATTAAACACCATTGGTGGTGGGATATTGAGTTGTACTAATACCCTACTCAGCCTTCTTGGTCAGTACCTGAATAGATTTCATGGATTTAAAACATGTCAAGTACAAATTCCATGTGTTATATGAATTATTTGGGAAGGAGTATAGTTGAGGGAACTATACATGGTTTGGGACTGACTTGGATTCGTTAGTATTTTTCTTTTGGAATTTAATTTTAGACACTTTACACACACATTTGTATGGTATGTTTTCCAATTTAGTTTCAATATTGTATTTCATACTTTGATTATTATGTGGTATTGGTGTTGTTTGTGGTTAGATATTCTTCCACTATTATTTATTTATTTATGTGGTGTATTACTCCAACAAAATAGGGTATAGTCTCCACATGATTGAATTATCACATACTCTCTTTTTAAGAGGGTATTTTTTTATCATTTTTTATGATATGGGGTTTTGAAAAATTATATTTCCAAATACCAATCAATTTACTACCAATATCATCTTTAAATTTCATTATAGAGATTTATTTATGTATGGGAGAATTAAAACAACATTAGATTTTAAAATAAGTACATTTTTTAGGGTTTCCTTCGTCGGCGATGGCCGCGCCCCCGGCACCCCCCCCCTTCAGGGGAGGGGGGTGGGGTTGACCCCTTTCGGCAGCCTTCTGCTAGGCTTTATCCCTTCATCCCACTTACTAACCCTAATTTTCTTCCTTCTTTGCCAGCGATTTTGCTTTCCCCTAAGGTTTCTTATCTCCTCAATGGCTCTCCTTAGTTGGTGCTTTCGTCGAAGGAATTCCTCGAGGCTTCTGATATTCACAGTCTAACGTTGGTGGATCACTTCCGTAATAAACTTCCTTCGGTCGATTCATTCGACCGATTCGTCTTCGGTTCTTGGGGTCTTCTCGAACGAGTGGTGGTTGGTCTTCTCGATCGACATCATTTGATGGTTCGTTTTTCTTTGGAGGCCGACCTGATTACTTCCTGGTCCAGTGCTCCATGCTCCTTCAACGGCTTCCATTTCTACCTATTTCATTGTTCTTTCAAGTTCAACATGAAACGGGATTCTCATACCTCGGTGGTGTGGGTAAGTTTCCCAGAATTACATTTGCCTTTCCAAAATTCACTTATACTTTGTATGTTAGGGAACATGGTAGGCAGGTTTTTATGCTCTGATAATTGGACCACTGCTGTTTTTCATCCAATTTCACCTCAAATTTTCATCGAGGTGGACATCACAAAGCCCCAGACATAATGGATATGGATTGTGGTCGGGGAAGATTTCAGATGGAAACAAGCTGTAGTTTTTGAGTCTTGGCCTGCTTTTTTCTCATACTACAAATGGTTGGGACATTTGTCTTCAGAGTGCTAACGCGTTCAAAGGGACCATCTAGTTTTAGACTACTTTTTTGGTCCGAAAGGTGGGATTGAGGAGGTGAGCGGAGGTGTTTCAGGGGATGCTGGATCCCTCATGCCTCCATTACATGTTCAGGAGGCCCTGTCCGGGAAATACAACTCTCAAGGGATACCTGCATCTAGTTTATCTAGCCCCACCCCTGCTGTTGATATGGGGTTGTAGCATCCTGAAGTCTCTCAGAGGGAAGCAAATCATATGGAGTCAGGGGAGCAGCTCTCGGATGTTAGGCCCTTGTCATGGTAGGTTCCAGGCTTGCATGAGTCGGGTGAGAAGGTGTGTATGAAGCCCACCGCATCCAGGATTCATGTTCCACGGGTGGTGGATATTTTTTCCAGGATGAAGAATGACTTGGACGGGATTAAAAAATCTGAGCAGAGCCCTTTGGATAGACCTTCTTATGGTGATAAGGTTAAGTCTGGAGGGAAGGTTCAGGGTCAGGAGGTCATGCTCTCCACTGTATCTAGTTATGATGCCCATACTGATGCAAGAGTGCTATGTCCGAGCCAACAAGAGCCTTTAGGGTCTATTCATCATCACAATCGTTTCACAACCTTGCTTATTCTAGGTAAGGAGAATGCCGACCCGGAAGGATGGAAAACTCACATTCCAAAATGGAAATGAAAGCAGGCCTTGTCGAGGTCCTCTACGGGCACTGATCAAAGTGATAAAGAAGAAGAATCTCTGGAAATGACATAATATGAGGATGATTCACAAGGGGACAGGGCGGTCGGGTCTAGCTTGAGAAAGGGAAAGCAAGGGAACATTGTCACTGGGAATTTCCCAGTTCAGGGGGGGGGGGAAAGGCTCGACCCCGCAAAGATTACTCGAATATCCCAAAGACAATTGTTACTAGATCTTCAAGGAGGACAAAGAAAAATGAGTCAGAGAAACATTCGGGGAACCCAACAAGTGTTCAGGGTGATAAATAGTTACCTAGAGAGTTGGAAGAGAAAGCTCTTGGTAAGGGACACAGGGCCTCTGACGGTGAAGTCAAGGGGTTGAACTTGGGTCCAATACCGAACGAAACCTTAAACGGAGTGGTGGGCAAGATGGAAGCGTAGACTCAGTTACAACTTGTTATATGCTCTGAGGATGAAGTGCCGGAAGAATACATTCAGATTAATTATTCACAGGAGGTTGCCAACAAGAATATACGAGAGGTCGAGTATAGCTGGCACTAATGTTAAGCAATTGGATTGGATCAACAAATAGGACAAAATATTAACGCAGGGTTTTAACAAAGGAAAGATCAATGCAGACGAATATATCCAAGCATGGGACAAGATGGTGGATCACTTCGAAGATCTTCTAAGGAATGACCCGAATACTCAGGTAACCACTCTTTATTTGAAGCTTTATAGGGTGGCAGGTTCTATCATTATTAGTCTTGTCTTTAACAACTTTGTGGGATCTTTTTGTGTTTAACACCTATGCTTTGGACATGTTCGGGTTTCCCACTTTTTCCTCAAAAGTGCTTTTAAAATAAAAAGAAAATGATTGGATTGGAAATAAGGACATTTTTTAAAGTAGTGTGTATGAAAAACAACACAGAGTGTGGAAGAAAATATAACACCTCGATAATTGATGATGTATTTATTTAATATCATTAACGTATTTTAATAAATTTAACACTATTTTAGCTTGGTCAAATTTAATAATGAGTTTCTTTTATAGATTTCATCAGACAAAATACCGGGTTTTAAGGAATAAGAATATATTATTGGTAATAATATTTTATATGCTAGTTGTCGCCTTGTCATTATATTTGAGGTTATGAATGGAATTAACAATATAAATAAAATATATAGTTTAAAAAATATGATATTTATTTTTTTGATTCTAAATAAAATAATCATGTTTTAAAATAAAAATAATTTCTTTTTTTGTGAACCATATTTTTTCTGAAAGACGGTTCAGTTGATCATTCCAAATATGATTTAAAAATGATTATCACCAATTTTATACTATTTATTTTAAAAAATAAAAACCTTTTTTAAAATCTATATACTAAAATTATTTTAGGGTGAATGTTTCGTATTTTTCTAAAAGGTTTCATTATTTCATTAATAGTGAAAAATAAAACAATTTCACTAAAAATGTATTTTCTTTTAAATTGTTAATAATTATAATTTTTAAATTTTAATTAATTTTAATGTGAAATTAATTTAATATTATATCAATTAATAAATTTTAGTGCATTGAAACAATTTATATTTTAAATTTGGATAAAATATGTTGTAATATTATGGGTATTTTCTCTTTAAAAACTTATTTTCTCATCACGTCTTTGGGATTAACATAAAGTAAAAATTTCCAATTATGTGAATTGAATTTGGAAAACTTATTTCAATATTTTTAATAAGAATAATATGTATATCATAATAATATAAATATAATTTTGGAGATAATTTATTTATGGAAATTGTAAAATATAATTTATATGGTTATGGTAGAAACTCATTTACCATTGGTTAAAAAAATATAATATGGGTAAAAATTACCAAACAACTTCTACAAAACTCATTTATTAGACATGTTTCTATGAAATAAATTATAAGATTTATAATCCTAATTTTTAGGATATTTTATTGATAAAAATGTTGGTGTGATTGAATCTTATCAAAAAATTACAATTGTGTCATCCACCTCCCTTATTAAAGGCCACCCACACTCCTATATTACTGACAAAATTATTCTAATTCGGATCGTCGAATACCTACTAAAATCACTTCCAAACATACCTCATATCATCTGATAAGACTTAATTTTGGAAACAATTCTTCTTAGGATGGATTTAATAAAATCCTTAGGAGGATCCTTGAAAAGTGGTAATTTTATTCAATGAGAATTTTTATTTTATTTATTTCTCCACCTCCATCAAATACTATTGGAAAGTGATGATATAATAACACAACTATCATACATATAATTTTATTTTGTTATTAAATTTTAATGACCAACAAACTTCTCCACATCCATCAAATGGTTTATGAAATCATCATTCATATCTATGGTGGACTGCCACTTTAGGAAATGATGACATTCATTATTCCATTATAACATTTCACAGTTGGGTATGATGATGGAAAAAAATTCATATATGATAATTATAAAATAATTATACCTTTGGATTATTTATATCATATATTTTTTTCCATTCCTTAGCAGAGACAATATCATTTCTTGTGTGTAAAGTGGATTACTGCCTAACAAAGAGATGTGATATCCTTTCACTAACACATTACCTAGATGGAAATAAGTATAACTATAATGAATATATGTGACATTAAAAACTAATTAGGATATTAATGAAATATTTATAATTATAAAATAGGGAAATATAATTTTTTTACACATACAAATGATGACATTATCCATGCATGTGTGGAATACCTCCTTCTTGAACAGATGTGACAATCATTTCATCAACACACTACACGGATGATAAATATATTTATATTTTATGAAATAATATGATATATATGATATTATGATAATTATGTAAATTTATAATATGACTTACTTTCTTTTTGTAATGTTTAATGAATTATGAAAACATCACCCATGCATACATATAGTCTACAGTCTCCATTAGCGTAACATAGTTCATTTATAAAAAAATATTAATTATTGGTCTTAAAATTATAATTCATATAAAAATATGATAACTATTTCATTATTTTTTTCTGGAGGTGATGGATCAATAAAAGTTTCATATAAACTATATCATTCATAATCGATGACTAATAAAAAACAAGGCAACTAACACTTGAATAAATAAAAAAATAATGATTATTAATAAAGGGCTGAAAATATGTTATAAAATGATCATATATGATAATATAAATATTTATATGGTTCGGAAATAATTTTAATGACATTTTTAATTCAACAATAGAATATTTTAATGATCGATCAACAAAAAATAATTGAGTGGTAATGGATTTCATCTCAATTTCATTACATTAAAGCATATTGTAATAATATAAACCTAATGTATAATATATAGTGTATGTATTTCTCTTTTATTATATAATATCATGAATAATTAATTAATTATTTTATTTTATTTTTAAATTCTAATTATTTCATCTATGGGTATTTGTGTTACAAGTTACCAAGAGTTTAAGAATCTCATAACACTATTTATTTTACATGATTTATAGTACATATTTTTTATCTTTGATATTCTATGATTATCAATTTAAAAAAATATGACTATATGAAATTGTATTTAATATTATTTTATGTGGCATTATAGTTGATACCTATATTCAATTCGTTGAAAAATTCCCCCATCATCGTTATTAACATTTTAAAAATTATTTCATATTCTCATTCTAATCGATGTAGATTATTATGAAACATGAGTTGAAAGGAATTATTTGATATTGTTTAATAAAACCTTCTATTATTCATGTATATTTTTATTCATGATATATTCACATAATATTAGAATTTTCCTTCTCATTTTTACTTTTAATATTTTAGAAAACGTTTTCTAGAAAATATGACTTTGTTTCTCTCTTTTGTTGGAAATATATTTTCTTCCAAAACCATGAGTTTTAAAAATGGTATGAAAAATGTAATTAAAATTTTAAAAATAATTTATTGATTTCATTTTTAACCATTATTTCCTCTTTATAAATTTTTTTCAAAGTAACATTCTTTTCCTTTTCTAAACAAAGATATTTTCAAACATTTTTATACTGAAAAAGTAATGGTATTTTAACTTTTTCAACATGATGAAAATTCACTACCGACATTAATGTTATTTCATTCAAGAATACTTTTCAGGTTTACTATTTCATTTTAAATTAAAAAAATTATATTTGTCAAAAAACATATAGTTTTTAAAATTTAATTCTAATTAAAAAATATAAAAATGTTTTATGCTTTAAAGAGTTTATTTTAGAATGTAGAGTATATATTAATCAATGATTATTTTAAATATATTTTTATGATATTTATATTCATCAATTAAAATAACCATTTATTATAAGTCCATTGGTTATATTTTGTGCTTATTCCTTCCATATTTTTCCTCTGAATGGTTTATGATTATTTTGAGAAAGGATTATATTGACATGAACACCCTTATTTGAATTTTATCCATTAACTTCCCCCTAAATTATTCACATTCATGAGGCCATTAGAAATTAAATTTCCCATAAATATCCATATTATTTATAATGGATATAATTCTTGATTAAACTATACATAATTGTTACATATGATGATTATATTGAATGTTATTTGAATAAATGTTTTATTATTAGTGGGAATTCTCTTGCAAAACAAAACGTCATTCCATTCATCCCTGGCAGCCGGAGTGAAGAAAACTCATCGGTAGTCCTTTGTTGAGAAATCACCAGAAGAAGACAGATAAAATACTAAATGCTTGTAGATAGAGGATATTGGAACTCATGGAAGTGGAAAAAGACTCAAAGCTGGTTTATAACACGATTCAGGGGATGGGTTTCACGCCGTTGTCCATACAATACATCATTCTCAAATGTCAGCAGTGCTTGGGTAATAACATTAAAGTGTCTCATACATGGCATGAGGGGAATGGGGATGCTGATTACCTGTCCTCCTTTGATAATCCAGGCTTGGAGAGCATGGTTTTCAGTAATCTTGAGACTTTGAAGCCAATCAGTATTAATATCATTAAAGGGGATGCTCTTGGTCTTCACTATTTTAGACCCCCGTAGTTGTGCTATGTCTTTCTATTTTTTCTCTTTCTTGGGTCATGAGTGTACTTCTTTCTTTTTTTGAATAAAATTTACAATGACGATGATAAGAATATTAGATCAATTATATTATATTTCCATTCTCTAGAATACATGGATTTTCCTATTATTGCTAATAAATGATATAATAGATCGAATAATGATATTCCTGAAAACAAATTATTTTTTATTCTGTGTATTCGAATGAAACATTTGAATCATATATGGATCTAGTTTACCACATATAAACCAAGGATTAACATACATTTATATTACATCATTGTTGATGAATGTTCATGAAAATATAAATCTATATGCATGAGAACCATAATAGTTTAGTGTATTTAAAAACCAAGAAGACAATCATCTAATAGGTGAATGATCATAAAAATTTCCCATAAAGATCTTCCCCTTTAGTAATCCTACATAAAACAATTCTCCATAACCTTATATATTAAAGATCATATTCATCAGTCATGGAATAATGGTTGGAAGTTCATATGAAATTAATCATAAGGATGTAAAAGAGAATGATTCTTAAGAGCATATCATTGGAATAAGATATAGAATTGTGGGTTTCAAATAATAATATAAAATCATAACAAATAATTCAAGGCTCCCTGTCAAAACATATCAAGAAACTGCATTGGGGATTCACCTATTACGAAGGACACACCACCATCCAAAGTCGCAACACATTTATTATAGTGGATCATGTTATACCTTCTTCCCATATTAGATCAAGTTTCTATTTCTTCCCATAGTAGATTGGGTTTCTCCTTATTCCCATAGTCGATTTAGTTTTCCCTTCATCCCATAATTGATCTGAACACACTTATTTTCACTTTTTTTAAAGAAAAATATATTTCCCATTGTGAAAAATCCTATCACCTTGTTTCACATCCTTAAATCATGATTTATAAATCATTACCTAATGAATTTGAGTGATGTATAGGTCCCACTTATCACATAATAAAATGATACATATTTGACACATAATATTATAAATAATGATCATATCATGAACCATAAAAATATATGGGTTTCGTAAATATCATATCATAACTCATGAAATAAAATGGGTATCAGAAAAAAAAAATAGTCATAAAATGACCTATATAAAAGATAGAGGTTTCATAAAAATATCATCAAAGATAACTGATGAATATAATCATATATCAAAATCATATAACCCATGGAAGATAAATGGTATTCATAATCAAATTTTCATATTAATCATAAATTAGTTAATAAAATAATAGGAATGGTTTCCAATGATTATATCCCCAGTAATGCATATACTATTTCAAAGGATGTCATCAAAGATAGAGAATAATTTTGAAATATCCCATGGAATCTTTCTTAAGAAAAATAGTAATTTTTTTAAATCACTTTTTTAAACATGAAACATTATTATAATATATTTCATAGAAACCACTTTGAAAAAACATATAATTGAATATTTTAAAAACCACTAAAATATTTCATGAGATAAATATCCTTTCTTCAAAGAAAATTATTTTTCAAACATAAAACCTTTTCAAAACCATTTTCATTGAAAATAACATTCAAAACATATAAATTAATATTAAAAACATTTTAAAAACCATTTCTTTGAAAATTACATAGAAATCTTATAAAGGAGAATTGGAAATATTTTGAAACTCATTTATCTAAAAATAGCTATGAAAATTATAAAAGAATATTTGAATCCCCTAAAATATTATTAATTTACTTTTTATATAAAAATTATCTTTTGAGATCATTTTAGAATGATTTTTTAAATCAATATTTTTTTAAAAAAATAATTCTAACTGAAGACAAAAAATAATATCAGATTTTCTTAAAAACAATTTCTTAAATATCATAAGTACTAAAGAGTTTTAAAGTGTTACTATTAAATAAATATATCTTTAATGAATATAGGAGAATAAATTTCATGTGTGTTATTTATATATGTATCATATTATATTACTAATTTAAGCATAACCATAAAAACCCAGGTAAACGATGAGATTAATGGAATAAACTCTTAGCGCTTTGGTAAATTTGAATAAAACTCCCCATATAAAAAATGACATTAAAAGAATCATAAAATATCATGAAAATTATGAGGTTAAAGATATAACTAGTAAAATGGTTGTGTATAGAACATGTTTAAAAAATATAAGTGTATAGCATGGAATGTGTCTCAATGAAGGAAAGTTGTGACAAAATTACTTAATAGATACAGTATCATTTGTAACCCAATCCCCAAAAAATAGATATCATAAAATGGATATCTAAGTAAAAATAAATTTAAGGATAAAAATATATATAATATATTCTATAGTAGTATATACAATACATAAAATAAACGAGTGCTGAAAAGGTATGATCTCATAGAAATTAAAGTGAGACGACATAACCCTTACCTTATCTCTTGGATCTCATTAAAATTGTTTAAAACTATTATATAATAAATATATGTTTATTATAAATAAAAAAACAACCATATTATTTTATATAATATCATATATTATTTAATTATGACTTTATATTACTCGTTTATTAATAATTACATGTCAATGTTATGTTTCCGGTAATAACCAATCAGTTTTCCTTTATATTTTGACATGTTATTCCTGATCTTATTATGAATATCAAGATATAATTTTTTACATAACATAAAAATTTATTTAAATTTAATATAGATTTATTTTAAAAATATTTATTATAATCAATGAAATGTTGAAATGTTAAATGGAATACACCGTTCATGGAAACAGTAGGTCGTACATACTCATGAATTATTATTTAATAAATATAATATAAATCTACCAAACACATCCTTAATACATTCAATATAAGGTTTGAACGAATCATATCACTTTGAGGAGACGACAGTCCACGCGTCGAAAAAATAAGTTATCATATTTCCACAAAATGAAAAGGATTATTTTATGTATTATGTAAAAATTAATGAAGAATAAATAAATCATAAATATAAAATATATGTTAAATAAATATATAAATTATATTATTATTTACATCCTTGAGTGGCGGTAATGGAAGAACTAATGACATCAGTTCGTGAGGCAGTAATCTATTGTACACAAGAATAATGATTGTGTATCCCATTTAATGGAAGTGTATGTGAGTGTAGGTAGAAATATTAACATAAAAAATATTCGGATATTAATGATACTATTATTACTATATAACAATTAAATAAAAAATTTATAGCAGGTGGATATGTAAAATAAAACCAATGTCATTGTTTAATGGATGTTACTTCTTCTTTGGGTAATTCATTTTAGTTTTTGAAAATGGAATAACATGGTTTTGTTTCTGAAAAACAAAAGTAAGGAATATAATATTATAGGGGTTAATTTGAGAGATAATTTTATTCATGCTTTTATTATCCTATGTGGTTGAGAGGGTTGAAGTGAGTGGGAGAATAGGAGGCATGTTATATATCAGGAAAAGGAGATAATGGGTATTTATGAAAAAATTGAGTTCTCCCCAAATTTTACTTCTCCCCCAACTGTTAAAAACAAAAAATTATATATCCTTATAGGTTTCATGGTCCTAATATGTACATAAAAAAATTAATACATGATTAGGATATTTTTAGACCTTATATTCTACATTTAATTACTATGTAAGCTTGTTTTTACATTATCTTTGCAAATAATGTTAATTAATTTCATTAAAATATTTGTGGTACAAAATAATTTGAACTTATTAGTAATTATAAATTATTATGATTAAAAATATGAAGTCTATTTTGTCAAATTAAATTCACATAAGTGGTAGAATATAATTTAAAACTAACCCTTGAGACATGACGGGAAAACTGGTTTTTATTATGAAAAGGTTCAAAATCATGGGATGTTTTTATCCAATTTCAATGAAAATTTGATTACAATTAAAAAAATTGGATTTAATATTGAATATTTTATAATTTTATAATTTTTAAAAAATTATAATATAATTTAAATAAATTAGATGAAAAATAAGTTTTCAATTAAAATTCAATTATTTTCACTATACATAAACAAAAGAGACTTCTCATGAAAATTAATAAAAATTCACCCAATGTAAATATTGATACTATTTATTCTAAATTGAAGTTTATCTTTTTCATATAATAATTATATTTTTAAAAAAAATATATATTTTAAATATATTCACCATTAATAGGTGTTAAAATTAAATTTAAAATAAATACATCTTTTAATTCAAAAAGAGGATTAATTCTTACCTTATACATATCAAATATATCAGATGAGTGTAAGAAAATATGATAATATAAAAAATATATTTAAAAACTAATAGAGTTATTTTTTATAATTTTTGATATAAAATTTTGTTTTACATAGAAATATAGTTCTCTTAGAAATTGAATTTCTTTATTTTCTAAAATTTACTACTTTTATTTATAATAAATTAATAACAAAAGGATTAATCATATATAAATGAGAAAATAATACCATCACACGTTTTTTAAAATTATTTTTAACATCCATTCTAATTTATATATTGTAACTATAATAATATTTTAATAATAATATTATTAGTATATTGTAGTTTGGTAACACTCAGACATGCGTGAAACAGAATCCACCGAAGGAACTATTCATTGTGTGTGATAGAAGATGAACTTAGTGTTGCATGTACCAAAAGCTAACTTAAATTTTGAGTGTAGTGAAATCATGACTTAGTGTAACATTAAATTTAATCTAAATAAATTATTTTAATATAACATAATCAATATTCAATTCTATGTGATATGATCAATTTTGAAAAGTTTAAATTAATTTGAGAAAAAAAATATTTTACAAGATATAGGGGTACTACATTCTACTCAACATAAAATGAATTTAACCCTGAAAATTATACTAGGTCATTAATGTTTTAATACATGAAATTTAATTTCATATAAATCCAAATCATAAAAATGAATACAAAAACTAACTTTAAAAATAAATGGTGGAAATATAATGGTTATCTAATGTAACACATATCTAGTTTTCCAAATTGGACAACATAGATGGTAAGTGAAAACATTGACATCAAAGAAAATCATAAATAATTATATATATAGATAAATATAATTGATCACAAGAAAGTGGGTGATCCAAATAAGGTTAACAATCACAAAACTATAAACCAAATAAGCATGAATACGACATTTAAATCATAAAAAAATGATGATAATATGTCAACATTTTATTTCAAGAACCTTTTTCGGATGTTGAATGATTTTTTCAAATTAAGATATAATTAATTGGTTTAATTCCATTTCATATGAACAATATCGACCTTTGTTATTCCTTTCTCAATTTCCAAATAATTTCTTACTACATGAAATGAAGGTTTACTTATCATCCCTGCAACATTAATAGATCATGAGATCCATAAATAGAATGATATGTTATTTCATCTATTATTAGTTATCATCCCAGAAATTGGTGAGCAATGGTTATCCAATATGAATAAATCCTCATATGGTGAGATAATCCTTTAATATCTAGAACATCATACATAGTTTAACATAAAACAATCCATAAATAGTTGTATTTCTAACCCTTATGATAGATTTAATTCCAAAACATTATAAAGAAGGTCATTAAATATCTCAAAATATTTTTAACATTGATCCTTCATACATCATAAAGTAGCTCTTATTTTTCACATACTAAATTTTCAACACTTTAATCATGTATTATCTTGAAACATGGTAATAAATAGAATCACTATAAATCCATATTTAAAACATTAATGTTTCCTAATTACAAATATTATTGTATATATCCCATAAATCAAAAAATGTTTTAAACTCCATCCATGAAAGCATTAACCAATTTTCAAAAAAAATCAGTATCATCCAATTTAATTATTTATATCAAATTCATCTTTATCCCAACAATATTAACTCAACATTTCTAATATAATAACGGTTATCTTCACATTGAAAAAATATCACATTTCCATGAAATAACATTTCTAGGTCATTAGTACTATTAAATGTATTTTTTGAAAATCCATAGTTTTAAAAATATACTTTATGATTCATATAACATAATTATTGATTTATAAAACCTATATACTTCAATAACCACAAATTATTTTAAACCATTATTTCATCTTTACCATCATATTCCTCAATAAAAATTTCATAAAATATGAAATATGAATCATGTCTTAACATTCCTCAAACTCAATTTAAGAATTCTTATAAATAATAGTATTTGATCTATACATACCTTTTATATGTCATTTTTCATCTCTTCATAATCAATATAAAAAACATTAATCATAGAACCTTGTTGAGTAGCTTCATGATATTTCCCTTTAAGGCATTGATCCACATAATTATTATACATTCCACACCTAAAACATCAAAATATTGATAATAACTTCTTGAGGCCAATATTTACATCAATATCATTAATTGAAATTTTCATTTTTCCCATTGTTGTTACTGGATTTTTGTCCTTATTCTCCATAGTCAAACAAACATCTTGTTATCCTGAGACATTTACTTGTTTGTTTCTTCCCACATTATTGACAAAATGATACCAAATCATCATTACTCTTGGTCTCCATTACCTGAATTCTTAGTGATCTATTTCTTATCTTCTTTTCTATGTCTGAGAGTTTATTAAGGTACACGTTGTTGATCATGTTTTTTGAAAACTAATTAAGCATGATCACAACAACCTTTAATCACGTCATCATTACCTTTGGTTGTTCATTAAATAATTATTCTTCCAATTCAATGTTAACACAGATCCATTTGGTTCCTTCCATTGACAAAAAATAATATACAATTTGAAAAACACTAATAATATTGCAAATACAAATAATAATTAAAATACTTTATAGTAGGTATAAATCACGACACTTTATTCTTTTATAAATGAAACATTAAGTTTATCCAAGGTTATTTATAGTCTTCCTCCTTTTAAATGAACCGTGATAGTTCATAAGGTGTTTTGGAATTTCCAAAGCATTTCCCTAGGGAGTGTCAAACTAGGTGTGCCAAAAGGCTCATTGGCTTGTAGTAGTTTCTGATAGAGTATTGCTCAATAATTTAATTTTAGGGTTGTTACCCCAATGTACATATATACCAGAGACACAATGACTTGTATTATCCATACAAGGATGTATTTGTAGGAAACCAATCACTCTATCCTTTACCAAAATTAGACAACATTTTACTAAACATTAACTCCTCCTTAGACTATTACATAGATACATCGTGAGGAATATCCTTAGAAATACCCCTGGGTATATTAATAATGTTTTATCATCTTAGTTTACAATTTTTGACTAAAAAATTACCTTTATACCAAATATAGTTACCTCGGAATACAACATATGTATATTACATCATTTTATATTAATATTCAAGACATTAAAAAATTACATTCTTGAGGACCATAATAGTTTAGTGTCTTTGGAATCATAGAACTCGTTATTCTAATTTTGTGAAATATCTTCAACATATCTTGTAAATATATCCACCTTGGGTACTCCTACATAAATCAATTATTCATAACCATACCTATCAAAGATAATAATATTGAGTCATGAAATAATTGTTGTAATTTATAAATACCTGAATCAGAAGGAAAAAAAATATCTTAATTCACAAGATGATATCATTGGCATATTATATATACTTATGGTATGAACATAAGCATATAAAAAGATTATATATAATTCAATTCTTTTTAAAAAAAGATATCAAGTCACTTTATAGGGGATGTACCTACTCAGTGGGATACAACACTATCCCCAATTTTATCCCTTTCCTTGGGGTATTTCAGGTTATACCTTCTTCCCATAGTGATTGGGTTTCCCCTTTCTCCCCATAGAGGATCGGGCTTCCCATTCATCAAATATAGGATATGGTTTCCCCTTATTCCCAAATGGGATTGGGATTCCCTTTCATTAAATAGTGGATCACGGGACACCGGTTTCCCATTTTGGATCAGGACACACATGTTTCACATTATAGATAAATCGTTTTGACCTGTTTCTAGTCATTATCTCATGAGATATAAATCATTACCCAATGCATTAGAGGGATATATATGTCCCACCCATCACATAATAAAATAACACATATGTGTGACATAAGATCATAAAAATATCATCATATGATTTCATATAAAAATAGGTGGGTTCCATAAACAACATATCATAACCCATGAAAAAAATGGGTATCTTATATATGACATCAAATAAAAACCTATGGAAATATTACAGGTTTCATAATAATTTCATCAATTCATAATAAGATATTAGAACTGGGTTTCATAAGCATATATCCCACTTAAGATAAATTGGTTCTATAAATAACTTTTTGTCTAAAATATAAAAAAATTAAAAAAAGAATAAGATAGCTTTCATTTGAACATATCCCCAGTAAAGCATAAACATTTTCACATGATATCATCTTACATAGAAATTTATTTTTAATGATCACATGGAACAATTATTAAGGAACATAATCATTCACTGAAAATAAATTTTCTTTGCCTGGACCATTTTTGAAATCCAATTCATTGAAATCCACATAGAAAAAACATATAATGGAATATTTTAAAAACATATTAAACATTTATTGATGAAAAATATCATTTTTTCATTGAAAATTTATTTTTTTTAAACCTTTTAGAAATAAATTAAATCTAAAATAACATTTAATAATTATAAATCATATAGAAAAAATATTGAATAACATTTCTATGAAAACATCATTGCATATAAATAAATTAATCATGAAAACTTTTTGGGAACCATTCCATTGAAAAATGATTTGAAAACATATAATAGAAGCTTTAGAAACTATACAATATTTTTAAAATAATTTTTTCTTTATAATGAGTTCATGAGATAATTTTAAAAACATTTTTTAAAATAATTTAGGAAACATTACTTTTTGAATAAAATTTATTTTTGACTGAATAGATAAATTGAGTCATATTTATTAAAAAAATATTCCTTAAATATATTAATTAGAAAATACTACAAAAATTCTACAAATACATGAATATATTGTGAATAAACCTAGGATAATAAAATAATTTAGTATTCTTGATAAATCCATCATTAGATTTCATCAATGGAATAATAAACATAAGTAATCTAATTAAACGATGGGATTATTGCAATAACTCTTACTACATTGGTAACATTGAATCAAACTCCCCATATAAAAAAGTACATTATATGAAACATAAAAAACAATAAATGGTGAATATTTATCACATAACAACTAAAATAGAAGTAAATATACCCCGAGGAACAAATTAGGTTTATAACATGGCATGTTTCTCAATGAAGTAAAATTAAGATAAAATTTACATTACTGATTTGGTAACTTGTGAACCATAAACCCCATGAAAAATTGATCAAAAATGGATATTTAAATACCTATAAATGTAATTATAATAATAATAATATATATTCGTGGGTATTATATAAACAGAAATAAATAAATGTGTGGTGAGTAAAGCATAAATCTCACAGAAATAAAAGTGAGAGGAGAAAACCATTACATTATGTATTGACTATCATTGTAATTTTTCAAACCTCATATATTATAAATATAAGATTATTATACATATATAACAGAACCATATTCATTTAAAAAATACCATATATGATTTAAAAATTACTTTAAAGTACTCTTTTTTATCAATTCCAGGTTAATAATCTGTTTCTGGTAAGAACCGCTTTGTTTATCATCTAGGTTTTGACCTGTTACTCTTGATCCCCTTAAATAGATCAAGATTTCCTTATTTAAATAATGTAAAACATTATCTAAATATCATATATATTTAGTCTATAAATATTTATAATAATATAAAAATTATATTAATATGAAATGGAACACACTATTCATGGAGACAGTAGGTTATATGTACGCATGAACACTATTTTGATTTTCTTGTCGTATTGAAATAATGACTTTAAATGAAATAAATCAATATATATATATATATATATATATTTATATATATTATAGTATTTTTATTATTTAGTAAAAATATCACACTTTTATCAATTTGATCCATAACAAATTCTTTTTAGGTGTTGAATGAATCAAATCGCTTTGAGGAGGTGGTATTCAACAAGTCCACAAACAATGTTATCATATTCCAAAAAAAAGTAAATAATGACCTTATGTGTTATATAATACTCAAAGAAGCATAAATATATCATACATATCATATATTTCATATAAAAATATAATTTCAATCGTTATTTCTAACCATGAGTGGTGTTAATATAGGGGTGAATGACATCTGTTTGCGAGCCAGTAGTCTGATGTACGTAGGAACAGTGATTTTGTATCCAATTTTATAGATTTTTGGGTGCGTGTAAGTATAAAACCTATCATAAAAATATATCATTTTTAAGTATATTTATTAGATTATATAATAATGAAATAATAAGAATATAGGGGTGGATAAAGAAAATAAAAAATCACATCTTGTTGAAGGATGATACCTCTTCTTTGGTAAATTCCATTTGGTTTTCACCAAATGATTTACTTGAATGTTTTTCTTCCCAATGTTAGGCTTCTAGGTTCAGAGGGTAATTTTTGGGAGATTAAATTTTTAGGTTTTATATGGGGCAAATGGCTTGAGATGTGTAAAGTGAGGGGGTAGGAGGGGAGGCCTTTTATATGTTTGGAAATGGAAGGATTAGGTATTAATGAAAATATTGCATGTCCTAATAGGGTTAAAAATAGAAAATTATATATCCATAGAGTTTTAATGGAAGAAATATGTCAATCCATTAATTTTTATACAAGTGTACGATCATTTTTATACCAGATATTATATATTTAATCTTTAAATAAGCTTATTTTTTCCTTAATAACTTCATTTAATTTTAATTAATTTAAATAACATTTATATACAAAAACATTGTTGGCCTTATTAGACATTATTAATTATTATTTTTCCCATTTAAAATATAATTTTATTATATATAAAAATTATGTGAAAAATAATTTTTCATTTTAAATTCAATGTTTTTCACTATTCATTGGAAAATAAAAATTCTCACCAAAATACCAAAAATTAACCAAAATATAATTTTGATATTTTGTTTCGAGAAATGGAATTTATTTTTTCAAATAATTATTATAAGTATCCAGATTAGATTTAGAATTTGTGGTCCATTAAAAGGAGTTAATATTTCCTTTATGAAAAATTAAAAAAAAAATCATAAAGATGTATTTATTCTTATCCTATAAATATTAAATCGATTGGATGAGTGTAAAAAATATCATAATGTATTGATTTTATTAAAAAAATAATTAAATGTGGTTTTTTATTTATTTAGAAAAAGTTTTGGTAGTACATAGGGAAATATTTTTCTTAGAAATAGAATGTCATTATTTTCAAATAGATCTAAATTTCATTTCTATCTAATTGATGACCATATGATTCATTTTATATACATTTGTAAATAAAATTTTCACACATTAATTAACATTATTTTTAAATTACATTAAAAAATTATATATGGAAACAATAAAAATATTTTAATTGCTATATTAATAGTATATAGTAGTTCTATAAAACTCATCCTTGTATGTAACGCAATATATCGAAGGAACTCCAGATTATGTGTAACACAAGACAAACATAGTGTTGTGTTCACCATAATCTAATCTTGGTTTTAATATTACTATTTATATTAACTCAGTGTTTCATGAATCTTATTCCAAACACAATTCTTCCATATAACGCTAGATTTATTCAGATTTACATGATATGTAGAATATTAAAAAGATTAAATTTATTTGGAAACAAATATTTTTAAAAAAAATTGGGTGTTACATTAAAATAATAATAAACTATTCAGTCCCCTAATATGTGATTCATTGTATCTTATTCCAATGAATTAAAGAAGAAACAATCTCTGGGTTATTTATATCTATATCTCTACATATAGTATTATTAAAAATAGTGTACTGATATGAATATCAATGTCTTTAATCTACTTATATGAAAAAAATATCTACTAAACTATTCCACTTTGTTTCTAAAACCAAGAATAAATCAAAGAACTTAAAAATAGTAATATATATTAACAAATACAATTATTTATGAAATATTTTAAAAGTTTTAAATTAGAGTTATTATATTTTTTAATTTATAATGTAATAATATAAATGAATATATGAATTAAATATCACTATAAATTTTAAAATTAATATTCTTACTCCATTATTGAATCCTTAAGAACTTCGATCATGTTTTAAATACCTTTCAAATAATTTATAAATTTATTTTTACATCCTCTAAGGTTAAGTATATTGGTTAATTTAAAAAATGAAAAAATATATATTTAGAATAAATAATAAATAATAAATTTCATACATTTAAATATATTGAAAAAATTAATTATATTGGCCACGGATGTACAAGGAATCACATAAATACCAAGAAAATGAATACATTCAATCAATCAATAAAAAATAAAAAATATTGGGACCCCTCCCCTCCCTCACAATGATCAAGAACTATAAAAATAAAATCGAAATCCCAATCATTAAATATTTTTTGAAGAGTAATTCATAAGGCCAAATTGACATATTGATAGGTCAAAGAGAGGAATGGAAAAATAAAACATAAAGTGTAATACAATTTATTGAATAAATAAAATAAAAAATATAAATTATTAGAAAACTATATCCAAAATAGATTATTCAATTTTTTTACTTCTCAATTAGTTGATAGATGTTCATTGTTTAATGAGAAAACATTAGGATGAATTTTATACAAATTTTAATAACTAAAATCGTATAAAACCTAATTTATTTTATGTGACAGATGAGTATAACATTTTATTAATTATAACAGACAACCATGACATTATGCACATAAATAATTAAATTTTAGGGAATATTATTTTCAGGATCAATCCCCTTTGATCCTCGACTGATATATTATACAATACTCTTAATTCTACTAGTAATCTAAATAATTCTAAAGTAACAATTATGAATTCAATATAGTTATTATTAATATCATTGGTAGATAGGATATTTAATCCTTCTCCACTCTCGTATTGATTTATTTGAATTATATTTTATGATTAAGGGTATGTAATTATTCATTTAGTATTTGAGAAATCATTATTCTATCTCAAGATCATTTTCACTCTAAACAAAACATTCATCTCAATAATAACCTCTATAGAACTGTTAGAATACTAAAGAGTTAAATTATACAAAATTGAATCATCTAATAATAAATATAACACATTGTACTAAACTAATCCTTTATACTCCATACTTTCTTTATAGAAAACTATTACATTGTTTTATTTTTTATAAACCCAATTCACAGTTTGAGATTTTTCAATATTTTTTTAGAAGAATGTTTTGGGGAAAATATTCATCATTGGTTAAAGGAACTCTAAAATTCATAAGAATAATATCAAAACGTTGTAGAAAATCCCTTACATGAACAATAACCTTAATGATCCATGTGTCATAAACCCCTCTCCAAAACGTTTACCCCTCCTGGCCTGGCAATGTGAGAAGAGAGATAGTGACCCCGAGTCCTGCCTCCAGTAGGCCCCAGGTTGGAGACTAGAACTAAGGGTATATCAAACACAAATATGGGATGCATTACACTCTAAGAGAAAACATGTGGATAAAAGAGATTACATAGACACAAACCAAATACTTCTTATACTACAATATAGAAGAAATCCCAAGTGTACATATGTAATGTCATGCAATAACTACTAAAACTAAAAGGGAAAACTGCAAGTACAAAAAAATTAAAATGGTAGTGACCATGATGCCTGAAAGGATTCTAAATAACCCAAAGGTAGTAGTAACCATCATGATATCTGACCTTCTCCAAGTGACCTGAAAATCAGTTTATATAACATAGTGTGATTATAACATTATACTCAGTAGGATCCTCCCCGGAGCCTCTTGTGAAAAAGTAAAGAATTCATGATAAATCATAGTGAACAACAGGTGAAAAAATTTCATCACCTAAACATATATACCAAGTTCCTAACATCACCATGGATACTCTCTCCATGTATCGCATATATGCCTATATAGTATAATAAATAATTTCAAGGGTACTATTCTACCACTTCACCACTGGTTTTCTACTTTACCCCAATGTCGCACATCCTAAGAATATCTCTTTAAAAATTATAGCCCAAAGACCCCTGGGTGAATTCCCACTACATGAACCTCATGCAACACAATAATCACATATACATAGAAAAATTAACTAGGTTGTTTTCTAGATCCACCACATCTCATATAATGTGAATCATATGTCGAGAATAATAAATCAAGACACTACATCCAATACACCGAGTATGGATCCTCAAGCCACCACATCCTATGCATGTGATACCTATAGTAGTCCTTAAGAAACTATACCCTAAATATATGTGTGTGAAATAACCACAAGTCATTACAACCCTCTACACACATATAGGGGGAAACTAACCTCTATTCATAACCGCACAAGTAACTACCAAGAGAAGAGTGTGGGGTCAAAGGGGGTAGTCAGCGATCTATCCTCCCACTAATAAGTTGGAGAAAACACCCCTAGGTCTTAGAAACCTCAAGGTTTTATTTTCCCTAACTGACAGGGTGGAGTAGCATATAGGAACACAAAAAGTACATGATAGAATAAATCTCACAACCACACTATGGGAAAAACCTAGTCTTAGACTCAACTGCAGCTAACATCGCTCAAACTCCCAATATCCACTGCTAAAACAAGATATCCATAAGCAAAAAAACAATTCAATATCTAAATTAAGTTATCTTATCACTTTTAATCGGTTTCACTTTATGTTAGTTAATTCTTTAACCATTAATTAACCATTACCATTTCCACATTACATTTTTTTATGATTTAAACCTTGATCCATGCCCTCCAGGAATAACCAAACCGAGTCTATAGTACCTCAACATTGTGTCCTAGAAAGCTCCAACCTCATGGGTTCAACATAATTTATTCAATCATTTATTAAAAACATTTTCAATTTCCATAATTCCAATCATTCTAAAAAACCATGCTAACATACCAAACAAAAGTGGATCAACACAGTAAGTAGATAGACTACCTGTCGAGTCTTTTACACCTATAGAAGGAGAATAGACAAATCTATCCTCGAGTAGATGACCACGGAAATCATGTGGCATACCCCACGTTCTATCACCTCTTTTGGAAGGAGGGTAAGCATGACCATCTACCTCATGCAATGGGGAAGGTAAAATTGATAAATAAACAACAAGTTCAACATTAACCACTTTCATGTCGATGGGTAAGCTTGGCTTCAACCCATTCCATCATCCCTGGTGTCCTCTCTGAAACACACATACATAAAATGATTCATCTCACCACTCTAGGTGTAAACTAATTTAACAACCACTAGGCCTACCTACCCCCACCTACCACAACATCCCTCTAGGATCAGATATTCTTGGTTCACACCACAACACAAGAAGTAGCAAACAAATAACATAGTAAATAAGCACTTTTACATAAACAAGGCATTCAACATTCACACACAACGGGAACTCACAACTTCAAATCATAATGTACTTGGAATTTACAATAAATTGGGTAATTGAGAACCCTAATATGTATTATATTTATCATCAAAGATATTATTTATTCTATATGTATTTAACTAATTTATTTCAACAAGAATAATTATATCCATTTGATTAACATCAGAGCACAACAACAAAAGCTCGAATTCATTAACATGACTTGTTATTTATTATTACAATTAATTATAAATTAACTTTGGCCCTAAATTATTTACCAATTTCCATCAATAACAACATGTTAAACAAGAAAATCATAGATATAACACTGTCTAGAAAATCATGAGGCAATTTCATAATTAAGAAATTGATAAAAATTCTTTAATATGGTCCAAATTTTAATTATGTAAATTTCATTATGATATAGGGTAAAAATAATTCTAACTCTACAATTTCACATATACAAATAGAGATTAAAATAATACCCTACCTCAAAAGGTTTTATATGTTCTTTTTGTGATAATGGGCCAACATAGTGGATCGCGATTACCTATCCCAGAACGGCTACATCAACCCCAGGATGTTGTGACACAACTGCATCAGCCAACACCAAAGAAAGGTCCACTAGAAACATAGATATCACATTCCATCACATGGTAAGAAGAAAGAGGAGGAAACAGATCGGGGAATCTAGAAGAATGGAGGTAGAACATACCTTATATCAGAGACAGATCCACCCTCCATGGTTGCACCAAAATAAGGTTTCCCATGCTAGAGGAAGAACTCTAGGGAAAAAATGATCCAAGGTCTACACCACAATTTCAAATCCTATGAAAATAATGTTTTGATGCATCCCATAACAAGTAAAACAAGAAGGAAGAACAAGGTGAAATGTATCTCGGCCTTTTCAAAATGAAAATAGAGAAACGGTTTAGATATGGTTTAGATTTTCCATTAAAGGAAGATCAATCAAGATTATACAGTTTGATAGAGTAAAGGCACCTATACACTTAAGAATATTATGATAGGAGTTATGGGATTTTAATCATCCTTAAATCCCTTAAAATAAGGCTTTGAATGTGTTTTGTGTCAAAGATAATGTAAAATCAGTGAAAATTTATGATGCATGAAACATTATACACCTACCTATAGCTAGAAACACTGTAGCATCTACCGATAGATAACCTACCAAACTGGAAACACTATAGCACCTAATGATAGATGGCCTACAAATAGATATAAAAAATTTAGCACATACTGATAGTTGGAAACACTGGAGCACCTACTGATAGATAACCTATCGAGAGTTGGAAACACTTTTGAACCTACTAATATATGACCTACCGAAATATGGAAACACAGTAGAACATATAGATAAATGACCTACCGACAGCTAGAAACACTAAATAATCTACCGATAGATGACCAAATAATATCTAGAAACATATTAGCTCCTACTTATATATGACCTACCAAAAGCGAGAAACACTAGAGAACCTACCAATAGATGACCAACTGATAGTTGGAAACACTGTAGCACCTACCAATAGATATCCTACAACCAACTAGAAACACTATTCAAAGAGCTAGAAATTTTGAAAAGTGTTGGGAATAAGTCACCATGACCTCTCATAACACCTCAAACACTATATTTATGTAAAGGAATGTACTATAGAGGTCTGAGACACTACATCATATAACTTTCAAAACATTATTGTCGTTGAGAATCCAAAACCATTCCAGAGAGGAAACATAAAAAGGGTCCAAACAACTACCCTTCGAGACACCCCTCAAGGCTCTCACCACAAAAGGACCTCAACTGCTTCCTCAAAGGAATAATGTGAAACCATGCTATAACCAAAACCAAAACTAGCTCTTAAGCACTATCTCAGGGTAGATTCCTCTCAAAAGAGGTAAATCCATGGCATGAAATAAGATAATGTCATATCATAGAAGATAAGCTTTATAACCACTAAAAACATCATTACAAAAAAATAGATAAAAATCATACATCTCAGGGTACTGAGCGCATATATGTGACTCATGTTCCTATTTACTCTCCTCCAAGGCACTGTACCACCACAAGTCATGGACCTAGGGGATATAATTCCCACACAACACCATCTCTTTGCGGACCTAGATCTTTATAGTTTTCTCCTTGAAGGTCCCATAATCGTTAATGTTGATGTCCCCCAATCTATGACTTGAGAGTCATCATGAAGATTTAAACAGAGCTAAAACATGTGAAAAACATTTTGTATCTATATTATCTTCAGGTGGAAGTGCTAACTGATACGCCATAACTCCAACACAAGCCAACACCACAAAAATCCCAAATCCCAGGGAGAATCCTAACTCCCTTGACCAAACCTTTACTTCCCATTATGGGGAGTCACATTCAAAATAATGTGATCCCCAATGTCAAACTCTAGATTTCTCTTACTATGATCAACATAGGACTTTTGATGATCTTGGGCTACCTTCGTCCTCTCGTGACTAACATGAACCATCTCGGTCGTGTTCTGCACCAATTCTGGATCTAGAATTTCTGACTCTTCGACCCCTATCCACCATAATGGATAATGTAAGGGTCAGCAATACAAGTATTCATACATATCTATATTGATGGTGGGTGAAAACAATTTTTGTAAGTGAACACTACTAAGGGAAGGATCCTCCTCTATGAACCTCCAAAATCCAGGACACAAGAGAAGAACATGTCTTCAAGAGTATGGATGGTCTTCTCCATATAATTGTCTATTTACAAATGAAAAGTAGTGTTAATGTGTAACTGGTAACCAAAACCATTCTGGATACCTCTACTCACCCTAGAGGTAAAATGAGGATCTCGATCATAAATGATCATCCTTGGGATTCCATGGAGTCTCACCATTTCCTCCTAATACTATCTCGATAAAAAATCCACTGATCTAGACTCCCTGGTCCCTATAAATTGGTATGATTTTGTCAAAAAATCCACCACTACCCATATCTCATCATGTCCTCCATGATATTGAGGTAAACCGGAAAAAAATTCCTTCAAGATGTTCTCCCACTTCCATTGAGGAACATCTAACGGCTACAGAAAACCACCAGGAGCATGGTGCTCAACCTTGACCATCTAGTAAACCAAACATCAAGACACAAACTCTTCAAACTACATGCTTTAACCTAGGACACCACAACTGACTCCTCAAAGCTTGGTACATCATTTTCATGTCATGATGTACCACTAAGGGAGAAATATGGAACTCTATGAGAAACATATCATCTATATACAAAGGAAAAAAATCCTTCTGTAAAATAATACATGGTGTTTTTAATCCTCAAACCATCCACTAGGTGCCTCATCAAAAATAACTTGGTCTCTTCAGACCTCCACCTCAAGATTCCCAAACATGGACTCTTCTAATTCATGCATCGGAATGAATGCACTGTCATCTTAAAAAGACAACCACTTCCCCCAACTTCTCCCATCTCCAGATGTAATTCCAAAATCTCTTTCATTACTCTATAGGAATCACCAAATTAATTCACTTCACCACTACCTAACTTCCCACTCAGTGCATCAGCTACAACAATCCCCTAATAATGTGTATATGAGATTTTGATATCGTAATACTAAAAGAACTCCATCCACTGATGGGGTCGCATGTTCAAGTCACACTGGGAGAAAACATACCTCATGCTCTTATGATCAGTGAAGACCACAAAACGTTCTCCAATGAGGTAATGTCTCCACGACCTCATGGAAAACAACACTGCCTCAAACTCAAGATAATGGGAGGCATAGTTATGTTCATTGGGACATAACTGTTATCACCCATAAGAAATGATTGATCTCTGCTGCATCAGAACATATATTAACCCTATACGCGAAGCATCATAGAAAACCTCAAACTGAACACTTTCTGGTGGAAGAGAAAGATCCATAACACTGAAAAAAATTCTCCTTTAAATACTCAAAATCTTCTTAATACTGATCTTTCCACATGAACAGATAATCCTTTATGGTCAATCCTATTAGAGGGTTTAAAAACTGAGATAAATTGTCCATGAACCGCTTGTAATAGCCTACGATACCAAGGAAAATTTTCACCTCTACTACTTTCTTGGGGTCTTCCCAAGACAAAACAGCTTCTATCTTTGACAAATCCATATCTACTCTCTATTGGGATATAACATTCCCCAATATAAGGAATTATCGATCCAAAAACTCACACTTAGAAAACTCTCCAAATAACAGATGTCGACGAAGAACTCCCAAAATGACAAGCATATTCTCTACATACTCCGCCTCAAACATGGAGTACACAAGGGTGTCGTCGATTAAGAACACTACAAACCTATCTAGGAACTCACAGTACATAGCAATCATCATCTCCATGAAAATAGCTGGTGAATTCATCACACCAAATGGAATCACAATGAACTCGTAACTCCCATGATGACAATGGAAAGCAGTGTTTGAGATATCCTCACTCTTCACATGAATTTGATGATATCCTAACCACCAATTTATCTTCAAGAACCAACATTAATCGTTCAATTGATAGAATAAACCATCAATCCACATAAGAGGATAGTGGTTCTTTACTATCACTTGGTTCAAGAAATGATAATTGACAAACAACATTAAACTTCCATCAACCTTCTTCACGAACAAAACTATTTCACCCTAGACTGACACACTCGGCCAAACAAAACTGTGCTGCAACATACCATAAAGATGTATACACATCTCTCACAACTCAAAAGGAGCCATCTTATATAGCAACCTCAATATAGGAGACACAACTAGCTATAGTTTGATCTAAAACTCATTCTCCCATCGAGGGGGTAATGGTAAAACCTCTTTTGGAAAGACATTAGGGTACTCTTTCATGACCCTAGGAAACACCGACTGTTTAACCTTTGATTAGCTCAACATAATCCCATCCACCAAGGATGATAAGTACGAAACATGCAGCTAACCCATCCAAGGGTCTCGCTTGCCAACAAACAAAGTTGGCTCTCCATTAGCATAGAAGAACACTACCTACCTCCGAAATCAATCCATCATAGCCTTAAACTAATACAACTAATCCATATTGAGGATCACATCACATGGTTTTATCCATAAACATTGGAAATCTCCCCCAGAGTGGTGCCACCCCAACACTAACTCACAGTCTGTACATAATTCAAACAAGTTAGTTCTGCCTCAAACTAGTGCATTCAATGCCAATGGAACTGGAAGCCTCTCTACCTCATGTCCCAAGTAATAGAAAAGGTTAGACGACATAAAGGAGTACATCACTCCTAAATCAAATAGGGAATACACCCAGGTATAAAATAAGCAAAAGGTTCCTTGAATGATGTCTGGCTCGCCTAGATCTAGAAACACTAATGTATGAAGCTGACCATGACTTTATCCATATCATTTTTGACCTTACTGGCAACCACCACTATGGAAACACTCTTCTCACTAAGGATAGGAATAATCTTGGGGTTTTCCTCTCCCTACCCCATCTGCTCTCTGGTGATCCAAAGCTGGCGCAACCTGCTGCTACCTTATCTAGAACTACCTCAATGTTGAAACCATAATCATAAAACTAATGCGTGCTAACTACTTAGAAAGTTCAAGAACTCTTGTTTTTTATGACCTCGGTCTCCACAAGAAAAACAAGCTCCTGATACCTTATCATAGTCCTAAGATTTTCTACCCCTAATGAAATGAGACACTAAGGTCTGGGACCGACCCCAGGATAGTCAGAAACTCTTGTTCCCTGGATACCAGGAACCCCAGACCATAGTTCTACTTTGTGAGGAATCCTTATGACTCACATCTCATGATGATTCTATTCTAGATTCTTTTTTCTCGATGTCCTATTCTCTCGCCAGAACCTTGTGATATTCTTTCAGCATAAACAGGGTGACCTGGGGCTGGATATCTAGAAAAAAAATACTCCTCAAAATTCCTTTCACTTCTTAATCATCAAGAAATAGATTCAAAGCATATCAAAAATGGTTCCTTAAATAGATTCAAAACTCTCACACAATGGAGATCGCCTCTCTATGGGTAATCAGCTCTAGCCTACTAGCCGCCTTCATGGTCGAAGAGAGAAAATATAATCTAAAATGGTCTGGGAAATCCTCCCATGAGACTTCTGACTACTCATGATCTCTAAGGAACAAGAACCACCACTGCCTCACTACTCCACATAGAATCTCCAAAACCAACAAAACCCGGTGCTACTTCGGAGAAAAGATTGAACTAAAAGATATCTCAACCACATCCAACCAGTCTTCTATGAATATATCTGAAATGGTGACCTCATACTTCTATAGAATCTTACATTGAAACACTAAGAGTTTCCTCCTCCAAGTGTCATTGTATTGAAGCTCTACCATGCAGTGATCTGCTAACGCAACTTGTGGAACATCATCTGTGTGAATTTGACAAGGACGTCAACCTGGAACCATACCTACAAAAAAAATAGTTAGAGATCAAAAACCTAGAATATGGAATAATTTAAACTTAATTAATTGTTTTATTTTATTCATTTTAGGTTATCCTATCCCAATTTACACACATTCAAACACAGGTGCAAAGAAGAATGATGCAATATACTTTCCTAGGTCTCTATCGTGCAACTAGTATAACCTCGTTTAGTAGCCACTATAAACTTCAATATCCATGAATCGGATCATTAGGGGGCCCTAAATACCTTTGTCTCAGCTGGTCTCTAGTGTTTAAAGCACTTTCTAAACATGACTGACATTGTTTCCCTACAAACCCATGAAATCTCACCTCTTCCTAAATTCGAACTCTATTTTATCCCTCAACTAAACCTCTAATACCACTCTATCATGAACCCCTCCCCACAATGTGTACCCCTCCTCGGTTAGAAATGTGAGAATAGAGACAATGATCCCCCCATTCACTCTTTTAGTATGACCTCAGTTGGAAATTAGCATCGAGGGTATAACAAACACACATATGGGAGGAATTACCCTCTTATAGAAAACATGTAGAAGATAGAGATAAGATAGACCCCAACCAAAACATTATCATAATAGAATATAAATGATATACCTAGTGAACATATGTAAATTAATGCAAGAACTACTACAATGGAAAGGGAAAACTGATATTACCAAAAGAAAGTAAAACAAAAGCAATCATGAAACCTAAACAGCTCCTGAAAATCCCTGAGCTAGTTGTAACTTGCAAGATCTCTAATTGTCCATATGACCTGAAAATAAATTTATATAACATAGGGTGAGTATAAAAATATACTTAGTAAGATCCTCCCTAGAGCCTCTCATGAAAAAGTAAAGAAATCATACTAAAGCATAGTGAACAACAAGTGAAACTAACTCATTAACTAAACATGTATACTAAGTTCCTAGCCTCACCAAGGCTAATCTCACCATGTAATATATAAAAGAGTTTATAGTATAATAAAAATGTCAGGGGTACCCTGATAATAGTTCCCCACTAGTTTTTCACTTTTCCCCAATGTCATTATTCCTAAGAATATCTCTCTAAAAGGGCTATCCTGAAGACACCTAGTCAAATCACACCAACAAGCACCTCGTGAAACACAACAACCACATCCACATATCCAATGTAACTAGGTAGTTTCCGGGAGCCACAATAGCTCACATAATGTGCATCATATGTCATGTATAATACCTCAAGACATTATAGACCATACACAAATTATGGATCATCAATCCATCATAGACTATACACATTATACCTATAGTGTCCCTAAGAAACTATATCTAGAATATATGTGTGTGAAGTAACCACAAGATATTATAGCTCTCTATAAACATATAGGGGGAAACTAACTATTGTGAATACCAGAATGAGTAACTACCAATAGATGAGTGTGGGGTTAATGGGGGTAGTCATCAATCCATCCTCCCACCGAGATGTTGGGGAAAACACCCCCCTGGGCTCAAAATTCCTGGGGTGTCAGTTGCCTTAACCGATAGGGTGGAGTAGCATATAGAAACACAAAACATGAAAGATATAATATAGATCACATTGAAACTATGGAAAAAAACTGGACTTAAACTCAACTACAACTAATTTCCCTCAGACTCTCAGTGGCCACTACTAAGACAAGATATTTAATAAGAATACAACCATTTAAAGAGATATATTAAGTAATCTTATCCCATTTAATCAATTTCACTTTACATTAATTAATTGTTTAATAATTAATTAAATATTACCATTTCAAAATTGCATTTCATTATCATTTCATCCATGATCTATACCCTCCAGGCATAACCAAACTGGGTCCATAGTACCACGGAAGTATAATCTCATCATTTAATCCAGCAAGATTCAACCCCATTGGTTAAACATCATTTATTCAATCATTTATTAACAACATCTTCACTTTCCATAATTCTAGGAATTCTATAAATTCATGTCAAGGTACCAAACACAACAGCTCAACATAGTGACTATATGGACTATCCGTTGAGTCTTTCCCACCAATAGAAGGAGCGTAGACCCATCCATCCTCAAGAATCTATACATAGAAAGCACATGGCACAACCCACACACCTTCACCTCTTTTTGAAGGATGGTAAGCAAGACCATATACCTCAAATAGTGGGGAATATAAAATAGACAAAAAACAATAATATCAACAACAAACACTTTCATGTCAACGGGTAAGCCCATCTTAAACCCGTTCCATCATCCTCGGTGTCCTCCCCAACACCTACAAGCATAAACTAATGCATCTCATCACTCCAGGTGTTAACTACTACCACAACCACTGGGCCTCCCTTCCCTCACATACCACAACAGACTTCCTGGATGATTCATCCCATACACACACCACAACACAAGAAGCATGAAACAAATAACATAGAAACTGGGCTCTTCGCCCTAAACAAGGTATTCGGCCTTGACACAGAACGAGCACTCACAGATCCCAAGAATAAGGTTATTGGCATTTAAAAGCAATTGGGTAATGTAGAAACATAAAATACATTGTTTTTATTGAAAAACAAATTATTTATTCCATATTGAATTAACCAAATACTTTAAACATGCACAACTACATCGATTTTATTGTCATCAAAACACAACAACAACAACCATATTCACTAACATGCCTCGTTATTTATTTCCCCAATTAATTTTCAATAAATTCCATATTTACATTCTTTACTGATTTCCATCATGAACAAAAGCTAAACAAGAAAATCATAGATATCAAACTATCTATAAAATCAAGAGGAAATAACATTTCTATGAAATTGATACAGATTCTTTAATCTGGTTCAAATATTTTTTATGACAATTTCATTGTGATATGGTGGCTAAAGTATGATGACTCTACAATTTCACCTAATTAAATAGAGAATCAATGAATCCCATACATAAAAAGGTTTCTGGTGTTATTTACACGAGAATAGGCCAACATAGAGGATCATGAATACCTCTCCTACAACGGTTGTATCCACCCCAGGACATCGTGGCATAACCGCATCAGCCAAAACCCAAGAAAGTTCCATTAGAAACATGTAGATCATATTACATCCCATGGTAAGGAGAAACTGGAGGAAATAGACCAGGGAACATAGAAGAACATAGGTAAAACATACCTTATATCAAAGAGGTATCAACATGTTATGGTTGAACCAAAACTGGGGGTGCACATGCTGCAAGAAGAACTCCAGGGAAAACACGATCCAAGGTCTGCACTGCAATCACACGACTCCTTAGGAAAGAAAGGTATGGGGAATCCCATAATGAGAAAAACATGAAGAAATAAGAAATTGGAATGTATCTTGGCCTTTTGAAAATAAAAAATAGAGTCGTAGTTATGATAAGGCTCAGATTGGAAATTAAAGGCTGATTTGTCAAGACTACACGGTTTGACTGAGTAAATGCACCTAGGCACTTAGGAATATTAAGATAGGAGTTATTGGATTTAAATCGGCCTTAAATCCCTTAAATAATATTTTGATGTGTTTTGTGTCAAAGATAATGTCAAATGGGTGAAATTGTATGAATCTAGAAACATTGTACACCAACCAATGGCTAGAAACATTGTAGCACCTACAGATAGATGACCTACCGACCTAGAAAAATTGTACATCCTACTGATAAATGACCTACCATTAGTTGGAAAAACAGTAGTACCTACTGAGATATGGAAACATTGTAGCACCTACTGATAGATGACATATCGATAGGTGGAAACACTGTAGGACTTACTAATAGATGACCAACCAGTAGTTGGAAACACTTTAGTACATAATGATAGATGACCTACTGACATTTGGAAACACTATAGCACCTACCGATAGATGACCTACCAATAGCTGGAAAAACTATATCACCTACTGATAGATGACCTACAAATAGCTGGAAACATTTTAGCACCTACAGATAGATGACCTACCGATAGCTGGAAACACTAGTCACAGAACTGGAAATTTTGAAAAGTGTTGGGAATAAGTCACCTTGACCTCCCAGAACACCTAAAAACACCATATTTCCGCAATAGAATCGAGAAGAGAGTTCTGTGACATTACACTGTGAGAGATACAAATAATATTCATCTATATACCTTATCATGGTTAGTTCATTCATTTTAATGAATTCTCAACTGTAGAATAATAATATTGTTAGGAATCTAAAACATATATTATTGATCCACCATATCATTGAGAAAAAGGATCTTCCATAATTCTTCACAATCCATATTTTTCAGCACAGTTAACAAAAATGACCACCCTTATTTATTACTTATAATACTCTTTTATTGATGTATGATTTTTGTAGTCACATAAAAATATTTTCAAATCAATTTAATTTTTGATCCATTGATCATCTACCTATTTTACTTTCATAATATGTTTTTTTTTCATAAACCACATTCAAGGATTTGGATATAGCCATTCAATATTGAATCATGACCACCTCCATGATCTTGAATCCCACAATTTCATCCATAAATAATATTCATGCACTTATTAGTTGAGAGACACACATGTCATTGTCATCCTTATATAAAATCAACCAAGTACCATATATTAATGAGATTTGGAATAAATCCTTAATATATACAATATAACACCAATATTTGTCCATTTATACTCTAAAAGAGTTACACTATATTATAGAAAGATAAAACATACCAAAATTATATATGTATTACATCCATTAAAAAATTTCATCATCTGTAAATAAATTTATATTAAATAGAAAATTAAGAGGATCAAATAGATCAATATCCACCTTTACTCTTCAAGGCATAGGATTCTGATATTTTAGTGTTTTTCCAATACCCTAAATAACCATTCCCTATAGATTACCAATTAACTCATGCTTTAATAAATTCTAAAATTAAATGAATATGGGGAAGTTTTATAAAAATTATAAAAAAATTATATTCATGTGTATTTTTTAATCATTATTTCAACTAATTTTATTTAATTTATTTATTTAAAATAACTTTGATTATCATGACCACAAAAAATTGTAATATATTTCAAGTAATTGTTTTCCATTAGTTTTATTTAAATAACAATAATATATTTTAATCATTTCACCGTGTTTACTACAAAATATTCAATCCTACCATAGAAATTTTGTTTCTATTAATGATCCAATGCTTTCATAATATATCACTTTTTGTCAATTATTTAGTGTTTACCATGTTTACTAGTAATAACATATAAATGAAGTTACAATTAATCATATTGGTTCCATAAAATATAAATCTTTTGATATCTTCCATAAAATGCAATTTTTTGTTTCACGTAATTGGATAATGGTTGGTGGGTGTTTTATATGGTGTTCCTCAATCATCAAAACATTCTATAGATCGAATATTAATGATAAATATAGCTAAAAATTTGTACATAAATAATTGAAAAAGGTGATTTTTTTAGTATTTAACTTTTATGAATATTATACAATCAAATAATTATTGATCCCATTTTTTCCAATGTGAAAATTTTGGAGGTTTAATAATTTTAGAATCTTAATAATAATTGAATATTTGATCACCCAAATCAAATTATACCTCCCTAATAAAGATAAACATTTAAAAAAATTAGGGTTAAAATATATTAATTTGAATCAAAATATAAAACATCATTTGAAAATGAGAAAATAAATAATAAAATTATAGTGAAAATATAATAATAATAATAATAATAATAATAAATAGAATAAATATAAAACATGTTGAATAAAGTGTTTGGGTGCCATTATAGAAACCAAATAACTCACACCGAGTATGAGAATACACCCTTTTATAAAGCACATAACAGAAAATTCTATAGACACTACAATATATGGAATTTCCATATTTGGATAGAGACGCTCTATACAATACAAATTAATTTCTATTTATTAGATCACCCATATTTTTTTAATTTTAATCATATGTGGAATTTGATAAAAAAAATATTAGATATAATGTGGTGTTATATTTCTGAACTAAAATTGATTAATTTATCCAGTATTCTATATTAATGTCTTATGACACAATAACCCATTAATTTTCTCAAATGTTATATAGTTAATTAAATTTTCACCATGAGATGTAACATTATGTGGAGATGACAATAATTATAGCATCATTAATACTTTTTTGATGTGAAGCTGACTTCATAACCAAGAGTTGAAATAACCAGGGTTACAATAGAATGAATTTGGGTAATTGTTATGATGTATGAAACAAAAAATATTTTATTTGCACTGATTTTTTTTGGTAATTTTACTACAATTTTTTATTAAATATTTAAATTTCATTTATGTATTCACATCTCATGGAATGGGTGTCCAACCATACACCATATTAGTTAAACATTAAATAGTGATAGTGTTATTTTCGCAGGGTGATCCTAGCTTGGAACATAAAAAATTTGAATCATGTTTATACTTTATATCATATAAATAAAATCATGGGGATAAAACATTTTTAAAGAAAGGGCGAGGCTAACTGTGTGGCCTTAACATGGGTGAAATAATATAATATAATCAATTAAATATTTTCTAATAATTGTATACAATCATACTAGTTTATTTTATTCACCTGGAGGATTAAATAATATGTTTCATCTATGGAAATATTTTCTAGATAACTCACTATTTATTGAATTAAATTGTGAATTATATCATTTAGGTGAAGGATGAATGATTTTCCTCCAATATATATCTTTTATATTTATGATTTTTTAGATCATTATTAAAATAAACAAAATTAAATAGGTTTTTTTGAAAACAATCATTGGGTTTATTTGAAATTATATCTCTTTTTATGATATAGGATATGGATTATAAAAAGATACATCTTAATTACAGGATAATAAATTCACTTTGAAAAAATTTTATGGTAGGTACTTTATCATATATATTACATGAATTATTAATCTTATGTAAATTAATTTTTGAAATTGACATATCATATAGGATCCCAGGTATTTATAAAATAATACTTTTTCATATCTATTAATATTTATGAAAAATATTTTTATTTTATGTTAAATGGAACACTTTTTTCGATAGAGTACTCGATAAAAAACAATGGGTTTCTTTGAAATCTTACGTTTCACAGAACTTTTAGTTATACCGAAAAATAATATATTATTATTATTATTATTATTTTAAATGTTAGTTAATGCCTAGCTGTTGTAATGGTTTTAATGAACATAATTATCTATATTATGATTTTATATATTTTTTAAATGTTTATAAATGTATCCAATGAATATTAGAGACTTAAAATGAGAATGAATCCAATTTTAAGCATAAAATACTCTAATATTTTTAAAAGGTCATTTTACCGCCTTTTGATGGTGAAACATTTTTTAAATATAGTTTTTGTCACTTTTATATTTTTTATTTTACAAAATATGCTTCTTACATATAATCGAGATATCCAAATTTACTTAGGTTTAAGTTTTGGTAATATTCTGATAAAGTTCATTTTTTTAATGAACAGTGAAAAATACTTCATTTTAATTCAAAACTGCATTTTCATATAATTTATTTATATAGTTAGATTTTTATTTTAATTGGTTTTAAAGTTTAATTGGGTTAATTTTTTATCATTTAATCCAATTTTGTTCATTGGAAGTAATTTCACTTTTAAATTGGACATAAACACGTGTCAATCTTTTGATTGTTTTAACTTCTTAAACATCTGTTTTCTAGTTTTGACAACAGGAATTAATTTTAAATTAATTATTGAAAATTATGTGTTTTTAATTTGGAAGGATTTATTCCATATTCAGAATCATATGGTATAAATTTTTTCAATAAGTACCTTTTATTTTTGGATATCGTGAATAGTAACTTCAGTATTTATTTTTGTTTACCATGGTTAAAGGGTAAATTAGGTAAATAAGGGTAAAAAATAATATTATAATAATATAAAACTAGCCTAAAACATATCTTAAGACTATTTGATGATATATTTATGACCATGACCATACTTAGTCCAAATAGTTGTCATTTGGGAGCCACTTGGGTGTGAAAATGACATTTTATAATTTTTAATTTAAAGAAAAGTGTAATATAACATAAACAAGTATCTTTTAATAAAACAATTTTAATATAGGGTTATATAACTGATCTCTATGACTATAAATATTAATGAGAAAGATAAAAATATTTCCTACATCATGGAATTTTATTTATAATTTTTATACTTTAAATAAATAAATTTATTTATGACACAATGATGATGTAGTGATTACCTTATTAATGAAATATTCCAATAAATGATATTTTAAAATATTAAAATAAATGTATTTTGAACTTTTTGATTCCATAAACAAATTTTATAGATTATTATGACATTATATTTGATTTAATTCTTTTTGATCGAAGGAATCAGGTTCTTATGACTTTAACAAAAATCAATTAATAAATAGTGCCAAAATTGACATAACTGAGTTTTTAAAAAAAATACGATTTTATTAAATGATATAATAGTCTTAAAAACATATTAATCATACAAATGAATTATATAATTTTAAAAATGTCATTAATGATACAGTTTTGGTTCTCTTGTCATTTTATAGTAATTATAGTAACCGTATATTATGAAAATACAAGAAAACATGGTAAGAGTTAATGTTTTTAACTAAGGGTTAAAGATACAATATAAGGTTACTTTTGTGACCTAAACTTTCTAAAAACAATTATTTGAGAGTATTTTGACCATTATAATATTATTCTTTAAATATATCACTTTTTAACTATTATAATCTTAAAATTAATTTATAATAAAATAATATTTGAAGACTTTCCAAAAGTGTCCATCCTCTCTCTTATAAAAGGCCCGTAACTCTACTCATTTAATCACACCTCTAAAGAACCTTGTATCATCAAAAATTTTCTAAAATAATATCCCAACATCCTTACCTTCCTCCTATAATCTTTAACTTTGGCATAAGGCTATTCGGGAAATCCTTTTGTCTCAAATCAAAAGAAGTTTTCCGATTTAGAGGTAACGTCTTCTCCCAAGTTCCTTTCCTTAATTTTCCTTCTCCACTATCTATGCTCACATAAAAACACCAGTATCATAAATATACTAGTATGTTTTTATGATAAATATTATATCTAGACTTACACACACCTCCATCTAATTGGTACGAACATACTGTTTCTGTGTAAGCGAACTAATGCCTCATGAAACGAAGATTGTTCAATTTTCTCCTACCACCTCTCATGGCATCCATTATGATGGAACTGTATTTATATATGATATATATTATATTTATATTTTCTCTATTCTTATAAAAGTTTTATTTACAACATAACTTTATGTTGTCTATAATGTGTAAATACAACAATTTCATTTGAGGAAGTGTGGACTACCGCCCCCTCAAAGTGATATGACTCCTTCATGCCATACATGGAATGTATAAAGGATGGAATTAATGAACTTATGTAATATATATAACATATATATCATATATATTATACTGTAATTATAACATATCTATGTATCTTTTTTTCATTCATTTTATATGAAAAAAAGGAAAGTAGCATTCATGTGTACGTACGACCTAATGTCTCCATGAATTGTGCATTTCATTTATTATCTAAAAATGTTATGGACTATTATAAATAAATATATAATGAATATATATGATATTTAAATCATGAATAATATTATGGAGATGATTTAATTTTTACCACATTTAAAATTTACATCAAAGTAGTTCATTTTTTAATCAAGTACCGAATTTTGACAAAACATATGATATGATCTTAAATAGTTATATAAATTTTATAACATAGTAATAAGTGATATAAAAGAAATTAAAATTAAAATTTTTCTTAATAAATTAGAAATTAACTTATTTTTATTATTCGGGAAATTAAATAACGAACAAGATAAGTCAGACTCAAAGTAAGGGAACTTCTTAACCCAATTTCCATTCTTTGGGTTATCTTATACTTCTTGATTATGTCGTTCTATGATTACGTGAGAAATAAATTTTGATATCATACCATGTATTGATACATTATTTATGTGTATTTATATTTAAAATACATAATCCATCTATTTTATTAACAAAATGATCTTTGTAAAGGAATTTCTAAACTCAATTTCCCCTCATTGGGTTTTACACACACTTTATTGATTATATTATGCCAAGATTAGGTGTGGAATCACTGTTTGTTTATTTATGTTGTAATTTACACTTCCCTTTGTGTGGATATACTATTTCTACACATAACCATTGATAAATTATTACATTATTTATATGAAATTTATAAGGGAACTTCTTAACCCAATTTCCATTCTTTGGGTTAATATTATACTTCTTGATTATGCCGTGCTATGAATATGTGAGAAATAACTTTTGATATCTTTTCTTGAATGAATATTTATTTATGTTTATTTAAATTTAATATATATAATTGATCTATTTTATTAATAAAATTATCTTTGTAAGGGAAATCTTTACTCAATCTCCATTCATTGAGTTAAATAAACATGTCATTGGTTTTACTTTTCCAAGAATATATGTGAATAACCTATGATTGTTTTAAACTTAATATCCACTTATATGGGGTGTATTTATATTTTTCACACATAATTATGTCATTGATTTATCCTTAATCTAATGATACAATCCTTTTAAGGGAATACATGTCAATCTACTTTCATTGAGGCATATCTTGATATTGTGAACCATTAATATTCTATAAGGTGTATATATAACCCTTTTGACATTTTATATCAGGAATTTCTATATTCTCATGATATTTAATTTTTCCTTTGATGTTATCCTTAAATTACTTTTATTCAACTTTTTATCAATTGTTATGAGACTCTTTAACTAAAACATTGTTTTAAAAGTTTTAAGGATTTATTCTTATAAATCATTCTCATTAATTTCCATATTTTCAAATTTGTTTTAAGGAGTTATTTATATAGACATATATATATTAAAATTTTAATTCTATAATATATTTTAAAATTTTAAAAGTGGTATGAGACACTTTGATTCAAATATATATTTATTAAATGTTTTATATGGTTTTGGAAATAAATTGAATATTTCAATATCTTGAATTGATTTCTGGTGATTGATGAGTGAAATGTTGATAATTTAAATCTTTTATGTGTTGTGGTACTTGGACATTTGATGGTTGGTTACATGATAAACCAAATATAGGTGGTTTGATGATAAAACTAAGGTGGGTGAGCCTATGATATCTCTCCAATGCATTCGGTAACCTGACAGAGGTAAACTTTAAGGTTTCTCTTAAAAGATTTAGGGAATATATTGTGATGGGTATTCCAAACATAACCATGAAGGTTACTCTCTATGTAGCTGTGAAACCTACAATGTAAGTATGATATGGATGCCACAAGTTACTTTTTTTTATGATTTTTATGATGTTTTGTAGGAATATTATTCTTACATGATGAAAGATAAGTAGTTTATGTTTTGTGGGTGAAAAGTGTGATTTTGTGAAAATGTTTTTTGGGTTTTAAATATTCATGGACTAACAGTTTTATTTCTTATATTATATTCCTTACTGATATTTTTATACTCATCCAAGTTTTTGAAAAAAATTTACATGGTATAAGGAAGGATAAGAGATGATGTAATTAAAGAAGGTTTTATCATGAAAATAATACTCGTTTTATTTACAGAGTTTAACTATTGTGAAAAAATGGATGGAGTAGAAGTGTCTATTATGTAATTTTTGAGATGTAATGTAATAGTTAAGGATTAAATCTCTAAAACTCTAAACATAGAAAATATTCTCATTGTGAATTAAAGTCAAATTAATTACTTATCTCAATATTAACTAATATTTTAAGATTTGGGCCTTATAGTTGGTATCAAAGGAAATGTATAGACAACTTTAGGGATTATAAGTTTTCATTAAACATGTGGTTAGTCTCTATGTATATTCTTTCAGTTAAATACTAGTTTTATAACATTCTTAGTTCAATTAAGTTTGGTTATAAAAGGTAGGAGGAAGATATCAAACAACATTCATATCTCTTTCTGATGACTTGCTTGAAATAATTATTACAAAGTCATGTTTAGACAATTCTGAAACATTTTCTAACATACAACTCACTTAAAAGAAATTGTTTGAGATATCAAAAACCTCTGTTATACCTCAATACCATCTTGGATCATGGGTTTTATTTAATCAAATAATATTTTCTCAATACTCTCATATTTTCAGTAAAGGTAAATATTATCAAGGCATTTTCAAATATTTTACGTTGTCATATGATTTTGAAGCATATTAGGATTTTGAAAAAGGTGCTGAAGAATGAGACCCTTGCGAAACCTATTTATTTTTTCTTTAAAAATATAGTCTTTTAGTAAATAATTATGGTATTTTAAAAGTACCATTTATTGAAAGTTTCAACTAAAAATTGTTATGACTATTTTATAAAAACCTTGTTTTATCATAGGTTTTGAAATTATATTTCACATGTGATTATTTTCTGAAACTATTTTTTTGTGAACACCCATATGACCCAGTTGTACAAGGTGTATTCAGATAAAATAAGAAAATGATATTGAAGTATCTCTAAATAATTTTTTCAATGTATGGACCTTCTATCTACATGAATTAGATGACGATGAAACTAGGTGGACACCATGATCTAGGTACGATGTTCATTATTTGGGAATAGTTTCAATATATCATATAGAGGTAAATTAAAAAAATGTCAATATATATAAGACTTCATGAATTAAGATGTTGAGTTAATTATGAGTTGGGATGAAAATGAGAATTATAATATAGAAATTTATGTTAAAACATGTTAGGGTTCTTTTTGAGTTTTATAAAAGGGACAACCCACAAGATGGGTGACAATACGTCGCATCCCGTAAAGCCACGGGAATCGAAGTATGACTTATTATTTTTAATTAAATTATTTTTTGGATCAAGAATAAGTTGATTTTGGGAACTTATGTTTTATAAAATTTATATCCTTAGTATAGGAAAATAATTTGGTGATTAATTGATAAATTTAATTTTGGAAGACATTCACTCTTTTGGGAACATTATATGCCTAAGGAAAATAGAATACTATGGGATTTCATTTGAGGAGTAATGGTTGAATTTTATTTTTTAAGAATCAATTTCTTTATTTTGGATATATGGTGATATGTGTTATTTATGAAAATGATTAACCTATCATAGAAAACATGTGATTAGGTTAATTAATTTTAAGTATATGACTTTAAGAGTAGTCGATGTTATTTGGAGATAAATGTTAAAACTTATTCAAGAAGAATATGTGATAAAATACTTCTAAATTTTTGGTTTCAATCTTAGATTTTATTATTTGAGTAATTTTAAGTAATTTTATTTTTTGAATGGTCTATGTTGGACTTTGGATATTAATTTTGAATTTTAGGGATTAAAAGTAGTCTTTTTCTTATAAAGATTATTCTTTTTGGGGAATTATATTATCTTATCCTGACCATTTTGGTTATAGTTAATGTTTCAAGATAGGATGAGTAGATAGTTAATATTTTTTAGATTAAGTGACTTTATAGATGTTGATTCTAATGATTCAGGTTTGACCAAGTCATCTTGAATACCCATCATTTAGAGAAAAGATGAGTTTGTGGTAGTAATATATTAAAGGATGAAACTCTACCTAAAAATTAAGTATGTTTCCTTATGTTCTTAGTCAAGTTCATAAATAAATTCCTTAACTTAATTAAAATGATATTAAAACAAAAAAAAATTGTTTACTTTTCCTACTAGGGTATCAAAGATTGTTTAACCTATCACAAGTTTGTGGTTTTCTGGTTGTTAACTATCTTCTGATCATGTTTTCTATCACTCTACATCAAAAAAATATGGTTATTTTTTCCTGAATATCCATTTTTTCTTATATTTAATCCTAGTATGTGTTATATCAGGTAACCTTTTTACTTCCCTTTCATTATTTTAAATTGATAGTATGACAACCCTACTCTTTATTGCACACTAAAAGATGATTTATTACATAAACTTCACTTGATAAAACATAGAATATCGAGAGGTTTAGTATTTTTCGGGCTTAGGATCATTACATAAAAACTTAAAACATGAAATACAACATATTTATTGAAATATTCCTTTACATGACCACTATATACCCTCATACTTATCATTGCATAGGATAACCTAAAGACATGTATAAGAAAAGGGTGAGCTATAAACTTCAGTTTGGTAATAAACATGGAATAACATGAGGAATACAATACATGTTAGAAAATAGGAATATCAATGGAGAACAAGAGAACATGAACATAAAGTCATGATAAAGGATGATAATCATGACATGGAAATGTGTCAACAACACTTAACATGGAATTAGCATCAGCCAAGACTCATTGCACATAGAGAATGAATAAACCCTCATTGCATATTAATAACAAGTAAAACCTCATTGAACTTGAATTATCATGAGTCAACACTCATTTCACATGACGAATCATGATACTATAATTTACCCAATGCATTAAAGCGCTATTAGGGTGCACCCTTCTTAAACATTTCATTTCATGCATTAGTGTGTCACATGGATCATATAACATGGAATCAATCAACATAATAAGTTATTCCATGATTAAGTAATGTGGAATAAATACATGAAAGTACCATTCAATATTTATATGTGCATAAAGGTGAAAACCCTTGATAGAGACATGGGTATGGTATTCACTACACAGTGATCTTGGCTTGGAAAAACGCTGTGCAATTTCGGCAGCATAATGGCATGACATAAAGATTCATGAAAATGTTTGATGAGATAGAAATGGGTGTCTCATCATATGTACATTAAATGTATAGTAATGGGGTAATATAGATACATGTACCAACAAACATAATGGAATTTAGATGCATAATACAAAAGAATTACTTGGATGTAAAAGAGGAGAGAAAAATCCCTCATGGAATTTCGGCATGGTAACGAGTGTACATGGGAGGAATTAATGAGAGATAAAGGGGTCTCAAACCATAAAATAATAATAGGACAGTATGGTGGAGTTTTTATTAGCCTTGAAGGGTCCACTAAATCTTTGTAAAATAAATCAAACAAACACAAAATCACATTATTTTAATGGAAAAACATATATTGTCTGAACATAATGTTTATAGTATTTTATTAAATCACTATTGGGTCATTATGATGTCATAAAACACATTATATTTTTAAACGATATTTAATTTTTACCCAAACATTTGACTGTCTCAAAAAATTATGAAAAGTTCACTATTGGATAATTTCGACATCCTGATTCCAAAAATAATATTCATTTTATCTAAATAATTTTCTAAATATGTGAATTTTTACTTTTAAAATATTAAATTACATTTATAAAAAATTCATGGGTTTTGACAAAAACAGCTTCCAAACCTTAATAAAAATTACAATTGCATTCATAAAATTATACGATAATTTATATTTAATAAAAATTAATTTATTAATAATAATATTTTATTAAAATATTATTTAATTCAAAAATCAATTATTTCATCAAAATAGATTTCTTAGTTCAATATTACCAAAAATACTATTTTTACTTAAAAAACTATTTACAAAGTAACAATAATAAAAAGAATGTATATTATAAGGACTCGGCCTTAAAAATTACATAATATTGAATTAAATGGATAATTCACAATGAGGATATTTTCAGGTTCACAGTTTTAGATAATTAGGTCATAAAATTTACATAACCACACGAATATTACATGTAGAAAATTCTACTCAGTATCCATTTTTTTTATAAAATAAAAACTCTTGAAAAAAATATTCATGTCTAGTGCCATGTTTTAGACAGCGTGACTTTTTATTGATCCCATCCTTGACCCTTATTCATCTTTAAGTCCTGTGGAAAACATTTCAAAAACTTGGTATGATCATAACAAGCTCAGTAAGGGATATAAAATAAGGAATGAAAACATTTTCCCATCAATAAATACAAAACAATGAAACTACACTTTTCAATCATAACATACCTTATGAAATCATAAGATTTGTGAACAACACATAGAAATCATAAATCATAAAGTTAACTTATGGAATAAATAACATACTTACATTGTAGTTATCACAACTACAGAGGGAGTCACATTTGTAATACCCATAACATTATATTCCCTAAATCTCTTAGGATAAACATTAATGTTTACCTCCGTCACATTACCAAATGCATTGGAGAGTTATCTCAGGATCACCCACCCTAGGTTTATCACAAAACCAACCATATATGTAAACAATTCCCAATAGCCATAACATATTCATAACCCATAAAACAAACATAATGGAGAGATATCATTTATATATTCTAATCACAGTATATCATTTCAAAATATTGACAAAATCAAAGGTTTTATCAAACCATTTTCAAATCCATTTAAAATATTAAATAAAGAGATTTTTGAATCAAAGTGTCACATACCACATTAAATATTCTGAAAGAAATTTTAATTAAAAAAAATTCATTTCCATTAAAATAAATATGTAAAACCATTTTTAAAACATGGACATTAATGTGAAATATTTAGAAGAAGAAACCTTTAAAACATTTAAAATGATATTTTAGTTAAAGAGTTTTTAACAAAACGGTAGACCCTAGAATAAAAATAATTGAGGAATAACATTTAATCAGAAGTTAATAATATAATGAGAATAAATTTATTAATGATATAATATGCAAAAGGACAGTATATACACCATATAAGAGTGAATTGGTGCATATCAACAATGAAGTCTCAATGGAAATGTAAAGTAAGACAAAATCCCTTATAAAGATGGTATCCTTAGATTAAGGATAAATCAATTAAATAATTATGGGTGAAAAATATAAATACACCCAATATAAGTGGATATTAAGTGTAAAAAAATCAGAGATTATTCACACATATTCATAGCATGACACAATCAAGAAGTAGATGTTTAACCAAAAAATTGAAATTGGGTTAAGAAGTTTTCTTACAAAAATTTGACATCCTAACGACATCACTTTAAAATTCAGAAAATAAATTGATGAGAGAGAAAATGGTATCTCATCACCTGGACATAAAATTTACATCAATAATGATATATAATAACATATCCCAACATAATAAGATGTAAATTAAAAGACACAACAAAAATAAGTCTTTTAAAAAGAGGAGGGTGAAAGGTTCCCTTACTGATTTGGTAACTTATGAAACATGAACCCCATGAAAGAAATATCACAAAATTAATATGTAAATAACCATATATTAAATTATCTTACCCAAATAATACAATCATGGGCCGTACATCTACCATACAAAATAAAATAGTGGCTAATATATCATGAATATCACGGGAATAAAAAGTGAGATGAAAAACCCTTACCACGTGTAATCAATTGAGTCATATGAGAAAAGTTAATAACCACATAATGAATCATATAATAACATGAATATAAATATAATCATGATAATATATATCAAATGGTAGTACGCAATATTCCACGTTCAATAAATAAGTGGGGAACAATGGAAATCTCACGGAATTAAAAGTGAGATAAGAAATCCCTTACCTCGTGTCCAACTTGACTCGTATATTCCTTGTTCTTCCAGAACAATAAACTTAAGTTAATTTCTACTTTATTCATAACCTTTTTAATTTTTATTATTACTTTTATATCACTTATTACCTTTCAATAAAAGTTAGTTAATTATTTGAGTTCATATCGGACATTTTGTCAATGTTTGGAATTTGAGTTAAAAATGAACTTGTTATAATTAAATTTGTCTATGTGGTCAAAACTCCATTATATAAAAAATTATATTAATGATTTAGATATCATATATATCATATATATCCAGTGTTTATATATATATATATATTTATAATAGTACATAACATTTGGATATAAGAAATGAAATGCCCCATTCATGGAGACGGTAAGCCGTACATACGCATGGACACTGCTTTCATTTCTATTTAATATTTAACGGAATGAAAACATAATGATACATAGTGATATTATAATTAAATTATAATATAATATGATATATATGTTACATAATTTCATTAAATCCATCTTTATACATTCCATATAAGGCATTAACGAGTCATATCACTTTGAGGGGGCGGTAGTCCGCACTTCCTCAAATGAAATTATCGTGTTTACACATATTGGAAGGCATAAAGGTATGTTTGTAAATAAAAATTACAGAAGAATATAGAAAACAAAAACATAATATATATCATATATAAATATAGTTCCATCATAATGGCCACCATGAGAGACTGTAGGAGATAATTGAACAATCATCGCTTCGTGAGGCGTTAGTTTTCCATTCACAGAAATAGTATGTTCTTCACCTGTTAGATGGAGGTGTGTGTAAGTATAGTTCTAATCCTTATCAAAAAAATCCTATTATATTGATGATACTATTTTTGTTACAAAATAAAGGAATAAAAAGATTTTATGGGGTTGGAGAAGTAAAATAAAACGAAAGAACTTAATAGGAGACGTTACCTTTAAATTGAGTAACTCCCCTTGGTTTGAACCAATTGGGTTTCTGTGAAGTGTTTTATGCCTAAGGTAAGGCTTATAGAATGAAGATAGGGATCTTGGGAGCTTAGTGGAGCAGAGTTTTCATGAGAAAAAGTCTTGAGAATTTTGATAAATGGGTTAGAAGTGAGGGCTTTTTATAAGGGAGGGGAGGGGCTCTTTAGGAAAGTTTGAACCAATTATTTTATTATAACCTCATCTTCAGTTTCAAAAGGTCAAATATTTGTTAATATAAAATTTAAGATGACTCATGGTATAAATATAATAATCCAATAAGAATTGAATAGGTTTTGGATATTGTTTTAATATTTATAAAGTTATTTATTTAAATCATTTATTAATGAGGTAAATATTACATCATTATTGTGTCATAAATAATTTAATTTATTTAATGTCCAAAAATTATAAAACAAATATCATGATGTATGAAATATTTTTAGATTTCCAAATAATATTTATAGTCGAAAAGATAACTTATATAACCCTATGTAAAAATTTATTTACTAAAAGATATTTGTTTATGTCATTTTTGTCTTTACTTTAAATTAATTAATATAAAATGTAATTATTAATCCCATGTGGGTCCATGGGGTCCCCAATTTGACCCAAGGATGTACATGGTCAGATATTTATCAGCCCATAATATTAGGACACATGTTAGGTTAATTTAATATTATTATAATATTATATTTTACACTTATTTATTATATTTTCCCTTTAATCATGGTAAAACAATATTTACTAAAGTAAATATTTAAAATGTATAAAAATAAAAGTTACCTATTTACACAATTTGGACATACTGATTCCAAATATGGAATCCATTTTTCCAAATTCTAAACATAGAACTGGCAGAAATTAATTTAAAATTAATTCTCGTTGTTAAAATAAATAGCGTGTTTTTAAGAAATAATAACTATCAAAAGATTGACACTTGTTTATGTCCAATTTGAAAATGAAACTACTTCCAATGACCAAAATTAGATTAAATGGTAAAAATATATTCTAATTACAGTTTAAAACTAATTAAAAAGATAATATAACCATATAAATAAATTATATTAAAAGGAACTTTTGAATTAAAATACAGTATTTTTCACTATTCATTAAAAAATGAACTTTATTAGAAAAATACCAAAAATTAATCCAAAGTAAATTTTGGTGTCCTGATTATAAAGAAGAATTTTATTTTGTCAAATATAACATATAAAAGTGACAAAAACTAGATTTAAAGAGGGTTCTCCATTAAAAGGCGGTAAATCGACCTTTTAGTGAATATTAGAGTATTTATGCTTAAAATCAAATTCTTTACTTATTTTAAGACTCTAAATTTTTTTGGATAAATGTAAACATATTCAAAAAACATGTATAATCCTATTCTAGTTATTTATATTAATTCCTATCAATATAATGGGTAGGCGTTAACTACCATTTAAAATAATAATATTATATTATTAGTGTGCAATGTAAGATTTCAAAGAAACCCATTGTTTCATATCGTGTATGTCATCGAACATAGTGTCCACTTTAAAGTAGAATTAATATTTAATTCACAAATATTAATAAATATGAAAATTTTCATGTTCTTTATTTACCTAGGATGTTACTTATATTCTCTATATAAGAATAATGTACATAATTGTAGTACTAGGGTCTTGTTACATAACCCCTTAAAACACCTACATAAGACCTTAGGGTAAGGTGTGTGATGGTGACAGACTCTTGGAGTGGATCAAATAACATTGCTCGAGCAGTAATCTCTATCAACTTCCACTTCTCTTGTAGGTGGTTCTGCTCGAGCTTAACGTATTCAAGCTCAGCATGGGCTTGGTCAAGACCAATGCCCAATGACGCCACCTCCTTTCCAAGCTCCGAGAAATGGAATTTTTATGGGGAAAGTCTACTGGATGAGGTCATCACTTCCTTTTTCTGAGTAAATTGAATTTTTTAAAGCCCTATATTTATACTAATCATGTGATCACTGTTCAACGACTATATTATCAACGGTCACAATTATTAATGATATATTAAAATCCAAAACATAGAATCAAATAAGTGTATATGTTTTACTTAACCATAAGAAGATATTTAAATAGAACAAGAGGAATTTTCATTAATAAATTTTTGGTTCGTTATAATCTTCCCCCATTAAGAAATTTTACCCTCAAAATTTCCTTTTTCCCACACTAAAAAAAATGTGGGTAACTCTGCTACATCACTTCCTCCGATTCCCTCGTCACTTCTTCAAACTTGTGGTTTTTACACAACACCTTGAATAGGGAAATTGTCTTATTTTGTATATCTTTTATCTATGATCTAAGATCTTTATTGGTTGATCCTCGTAATAAAGATCATCCTCTAGTTGTACTACCACTGAAGAGAGTACATGTGAAGGGTCTGGTATGTACTTCCTTAAGAGAGATACATGAAAGACATCATGTACTTTATCCATGGTAGGTGGAAGTGCTAGTCGATAGGTCACAGCCCCAACATGATCAAGAATCTCGAAGGGGCCGATGTACCTAGGACTTAACTTCCCTTTCTTTCCAAACCTCATGACCTTATCCCATGGAGATATGCATAGAAAAACCATGTCTCCAAATTTAAAATCAAGGTCTCATCGATGGTTATATTCATAACTCTTCTGTGAACTATGGGATTCCTTGATATACTACTGAATGGTTTTCAAATTCTCTACCATTTCTTTGACCATTTCTGGTCCTAGAAACTTATGCTCACCAACTTCATCCCAACATTTCGGTGTTCTGCACCTTTTCCCATACAGGGATTCACAAGGTTCCATTTGGATGCTCGGGTGGAAACTGTTATTATAGGAGAATTAAACCAAAGGAATATGTTGATCCCAACCTCCTTTGAATTTCATTGAACATGACTTAACATATCTTCCAGTTCCGGGATAGTTCACTTAGATTGGCCATCAGTTTGAGGATGATAGGATGTACTGAAGTTCAGTTTAGTATCCAGAGCATGTTGAAGACTCTTCCAAAACTTAGAGGTGAATCTTGGATCTCGATCGGATACAATAGATAGCGGTACTCCATACAGCATTACCACTTTCCTAATTTATATCCGTTCAAGTTGATCTAATGAGAAATCCTCCTGAATTTCAAGGAAGTGTGCAGACTTTGTAATATGATCCACAACAACCCATATTGCATTGTTTCCTTTGGATGTCTTCAGAAGTTTGGTGACTAAGTCCATGGTGATGTTCTCCCATTTCTATGCAGGTATGGGAAATGTTTTCATCATCCCCTTATACTTCTCCCTCTCTGACTTCACTTGCTAACACACCAGTCACTTTGATGTATACTCAGCGATCTCATTATTCATATTATCCCACCAATAATTCTCTCAGAGATCTCGATAAATCTTGGTGTTTCCTGGGTGAATAGTGAAATTTGAACTATGTGCATCATCCAAAAGTTCCTTCTTCAGCTCCGGACTTGATGGAACACATAGTCTTTTCCCAAATCTCACAATTAATTCTTCATTAAAATTAAACTCCAAGGATTTCCCTTTTCTGATAGCTTCCAATTTCTTCTGAATTCTCACATCATCCTTTTGACCATCCTTTAACCTTTCCAAAAGAGATGGTTGAGAAATCATTTGTGAAGGCATTGATGATGTTCCATTTTTATGATTCCCATTTCCATCTTCATAATATCTAAGAAGATTGGATCCTTTTCAATTCTCATCAATGATAGAATCATCGAGTCCTTTCTACTTAGAGAATCTGCCACCTTGTTCCCTTTCCCATAGTGGTAATGGATTGAGCAGTCATAGTCTTTGATCATCTCTAACCATCTTTGTTGGTTCATGTTCAACTCGTTCTGTGTGAATATATACTTTAGGATTTTGTGGTTCATATATATTTCAAACTTCTCCCCAAAAAGATAATGCCGCCAAATTTTTAAAGTGAAGATCACTGCAGCCAACCACCAGATCATGTGTAAGATAATTCTTGTCATGAACTTTCAATTTCCTTGAAGCATAGGCAATGACTTTGTCATTTTGTATCAACACGCAGCCCAGGCCCTTCTTTGAAGAATCCCTGAATACCACAAAATGTTCTCCACTTGTGGGTAAAGTGAGCACGGGCACAGTGATAAGCCACGTTTTCAACTCCATGAAGCTTTCTTCACATTCATCACTCCAAGAAAACTTTTCTCCCTTCCAAGTTAGCTTCGTAAAAGGGTTGGACTATAGTGAGAAATTTGTCAAAAATTGTCGATAATATCCAGCTAACCCCAAGAAGCTATGGATATCTGTTACTAATGTTGGAATCATCCATCCCTCTATTGCAATTTTCTTGGAGGGAACCATAGATATCCCATTGCTTGTGATGATATGGCCCAAGAATGAGACCTCCTTCAACCAGAACTCACACTTGTTGTACTTTTCATAGATATTCTCCTTTCGCAAGGTCTTTAGTACAGTTCTTAGATGCTCCTCGTGATCCTCCTTGGTTTTGGAGTATATTATAATATCATCTATAAGGACTACCACAAATTTGTTGAGGTAATCACTAAAGACTCGATTCATCAAGTCCATTAAGATTGTTGGAGCATTAGTGAGTCTGAGAGGAATTACTATGAATTCATAGTGCTCGTACCTTATACGAAAAGCAGTCTGGGGAATATCTTCCTTCTTCACCCTTACTTGATAATATCCCGACTACAAATTTACCTTGGAAAAGTATTTTTCTCCACATAGATAATTGAACAATCCATCAATTCTTGGGAGAGGATACTTGTTCTTTATCGTGATTTTTTTAAGCTCATGATAATCGATGCAAAGGTGCATTGACCCATCCTTCTTCTTGACGAAGAGGACCGGTGCACCCCATGGTGAATCACTTTGGCGTATAAACACTTTATCCAAATTTTCCTATACTTGTTTCTTCATCCCCTCAAGATCCACAACAGCCATTTTATATGGAGTCTTTGATATTGGAAAATCCCTAGGTATAAGTTCAATTGAGAATTCAAAATCTCTTCTAGGAGGAAGACTAGGAAATTCCTCGGGAAACACTTCAGTGAATTCCCTCACAATAGGCATGTATTCAAGGATGGTTGCATCCTTAGACTCAATCATCTGATCCAGATACATGTTCTCATAGGGAAGTATTTCCACGCTTGATATGATTGAGCTAAAGAAGACTCATCTTCCTCCTTGCACTTGTAAAGAATCAGGGTTCGATTCTCCACATGGAGAGTGATTTCCCTCTCATGGAAATTTATGTTGGTTTTATATAGGAAAAGACAATCCATGCTTAGAATTGTATCAAATTCCACTAGAGGGAGTATGATGAGGTTCACCAGGAAGTTAAATATACCGATTATGACAAGGGAGGATTTATATTCATGGGATGCAATGATTGACCCATTTTTCATACTCATCGACATCTTTACTTCCATGATTTGTGGTGGAATTGGTATTTTTCTACTAAAAGTATGGGATATAGAAGAATTCGTAGAAACTAAATCAAAAATTATGTTCACTGTTCTTGAATCAATAACTATAGTACCTATCACCACTTCGTTGTCGGGGTTCACTTTGGTGGTAGTGATGGAAAAAGATCACCATTGCTACCTTAAAGGTTTTTGGTTGCCTCTGAAAACCCTTGGAATAGGGAACTGCTTTGCAAGATGCCCTAGTTATTTGTAGTTGAAACAATGACCAATTCATTGAGAGTTGAATAGAACATTCCTCTCCTCTTTCACAGCTGTGGGTTTTTCTTGTTGGCAGTTAAGAGCTAGGTTCCCTTCTCTTCCACACCTAAAGAATTTTCTTGTCCCCTTTAGGTAATTTCTGGGGTGCTTCTTTCCACACCTTTGGAAAGTGGGGTGCTGGATTTTCTTAGTAGCATTGGATTTATACATAGGACTTATAGAATTGAATTACACATTGTGCTTCTTATCCCCATGATACCCCTGAGATTCACCGATCTCCATTTCGACCTTGAGGGCACATTAGAAAATTTCCTCATAGTTGTTGAAGTCACAGATCGCCAGGGCTTTGTCGTAGGCTAGGTTTCAGCCCACCAAAAAAGCGGTAAACCTTGAATTCATGGGTAATGAAAAATCCGGAGGCATATCATGCAAGCCTTGTGAATTTTGACTCATATGCTCTGATAGATTCATCGTCTTTTTGCTTGAGGGTAAGGAAGTCCCTTTCCATCTTAAGTCGGAGGGTGTGTGGAAAATATTAATCGAAAAACATTTTTCGAAAATCCTTCAATTCCAATGCCTCGATCTCCTTCTAAGGATTCATATTTTTTATCAATGTCCACCATTGATCAGCTTCACCCTCCATATGACAAGAATCCAGAAGAACCTTCTCTTTTTTCTAACATTGAAGTATGGATAAGATCTTTTCAATGGAGTTGATCCATTGTTCAGCGATTGAGGGATCGGATGATCCATTAAAGGTAGGAGGCCTTTGTCTCATGGAGCTCTCGATAGCAACTTGTTCCTTTTAAGGGTGTTGAATATTCTTTTGGACCCATGTTTCAATTGAAATCTTGATTTAACTAAGATAGAATTGTGACAAAGTTTTCAATTCCCGCTCCCATCAGATTGGGCATCTCATTAGCACAGTCATCACATTGATCTTCACATCGGTTGTTATCCTGAGTCCTCCTATTACCGGCCATTGGCTGGAATAAAACGAAAGTTATGGGTAACACATAGAGGGTAATCTAATGAAAAAATAGATGACTTATAAATATCTTTTATTTCCTTAACTTATGAATCTATAGGCTTCAATCTATGTTATCCAACATATATTCTTAGGGGATTTTTTTTAATTCCCTTAAAAATGGTTCATAATAAGCTTTTGAATTTACTAATGCATATCCCCTAAGAGTGAAATAACCAAGAGTGCAGAAAGGCCCATTGTTGTGTACCAGGATATCCTGGGTCAAGCCTGAAACTCCTTGTCAGGGATTTCACCCCTAGGTACATCTTTTCCAGAGCCACCTCAACCTGCTCGTATCCATACATGGATGTATTTTCTTGATAAACCACTTACTCAAGACCCTCCAAAACTTAGGGATGTTATTATTATACTTAATCTTGTCTCTAAGTCTTCATTATGGTTTTCTAATCCTAATCCCAAAAATAACTAAACCTATCCTATGATACCAACTAGGACAACCCTGCTCTTTATTACACATTAAAATATGATTTATTGCACAAACTTCACTTGATACAGCATAGAAGATCAAGAGTTCAAGTGTATTTGGGGATTAGAGTCATTAGATAACAATTTAAAATATGAAATAAAACATCTTTATTGAAAACTTCCTTTACATGACCACTACATTCCCTCATACTTAGCATTGCATGGGATAACCAGAGGACATGCATAAGAAAAGGGTGAGCTATAAATACCAGTAAGGGAATACACATAGAATAAAATGAGGAATACAATACATGTTATACAATATACATATCAATATAGCACAAGAGAAACATTAACATAAAGGCATGATAATTCATTATAATCATAACATGGAAATATGGAAACAACACTTAACATGGAATTAGCATGAGACAAGGATCATTGCACATGGAGCATGAGTAAACCATCATTGCACATGAAACATGAGTAAAACCTCATTTAAATTGAATTATCATGAGTCAAAACTCAGTGCACATGACATATAATGATACTATACTTTACCCAATGCATTGGAGTACTATCAGAGTGCACCCTTCTTAAACATTTCATTTCATGCCTAAGTGTGCCACATGGATCATATAACATGGAATCAATCAAAATCATAAGTTATTCCACGATTAATTAATGTGGAATAAATACATGAAAGTACCATTAAATATTTATATGTTCATAAATATTAATACCCTTGATAGAGGCATTGGTATGGTATTCACTACATAATGATCTTGGCTTAGAAAAACACGATGCAATTTCGGCAGCATAATAGTGTGACATAAGGAATCATAAAAATGGTTGATGAGAGAGAAATGGGTGTCTCATAATATGTACATGAAATGGAAATTAAGGGGGTCATATAGATACATGTCCCAAAAAATGTAATGGAATTTAGATTCATAATACAAAAGAATTACTTGGATGTAAAAGAGGAGAGAGAAATCCCTCACAGAATTTCGGCATGGTAACAGGTGTACATGGGAGGCATTAATGAGAGATAAAGGGGTATCCCATAATAAAAAACATAAAGAGGGTAGTATGGGGGATGATTTAAATCATACCCCAACATTTTTAATTTAAAACAAAAAGGCATAAAAACTTTAAAAAATGGACAAAATAAGAAAGGAAGAAATCCTTTACTTGGAAGTGTGATCCCAAAAGCTTGGGAGAGGCTTGAGAGAGGATTCTTAAGAGCTTGGGGCACCTTGGGAGGATTATAGAGAGAGAAGGGTATGGGTTGGTCGAACTCCAAAGGCTTTGAGTGAAGAGGAAGTGAGAGCTTGGGTGGGTTTATATAGGAAAGAAGAGTGAATTCTTTATTATTTAGGTTTGGGACACCTCACATTAAACTAATCAAAAATAGAAACCAGACTATGGTTTTTGACCATATATTTTTAAAATGGGGAGTGGAAAAAAATATTTTATAAGTCCAATCGCCTAACTTCTTAAAATAATAGGTTTTCTTATGTGGAGGTGAGTCACACTCTCAAGGAAAACAATTTAAAAAGACAAAATGTTTTATAAGCCTTCAAGGGTCCACTAAAACTTTGTAAAATAAATAAAACAAACAAAAAATCACATTATTTAAATGGTAAAACATATATTGGCTGAACATAATTTTTATAGTGTTGTATTACATCACTATTGGGTCATTATGATGTCATAAATCACATTATATATTTAAACGGTATTTAATTTTTACCAAAAAAATTGAATGTCTTAGAAAATTATGAAAAATTCACCATTGCATAATTTCGACCACATAATTCCAAAAATAATATTAATTTTATCTAAATAATTTTATAAATATTTTAATTTTTACTTTTAATATAAAAACAGACATTTATAAAAAATTCTTGGGTTTTGACAAAAACAGCTTTCAAACCTTAATAAAAATTACAATTGCATTCATAAAATTATACAATAATTTATATTTAATAAAAAGTAATTTAATAATAATAATAATATTTTATTAAAATATTATTTTATTCAAAAATATATTAGTTCATCAAAATATATTCTTTAGTTGAATATTACTAAAAATACTATTTTTTCTTTAAAAACTATTTACAAAGTAACAATAATAAAAGGAATATATATTCTCTATAGAATATTAATGTACATAATAGTAGTACTAGGGTATTGTTACATAACCCCTTAAAACACCTGAATAAGACCTTAGGGTAAGGTGCGCGATGGTGATAGACTCTTGGGGTGGCTCGGATAACATTGATCGCGTGCGAATCTTTATCAACTTTCACTTCTCTCGTAAGCAGTTCCTCTTGAGCTTAATATATTCAATCTCGGCTTGGGCTTGGTCAAGAGTGAAGCCCAATGATGCCACTTTCTTTATGATCTCCAACAAATGGGAATCGTATGGGGAAAGTATACTGGATGAGGCTATTACTTCCTTTGTCTAAGTAAATTGGATTTGTTAAAGCCCTATATTTATAATAATCATGTTATCACTATTCAATGGTTATATTAGCAATGGTCACAATTATTAACAGTATTTTAAAATCCAAAACATAGAACCAAATAAGTGCATACATTTTACATAACCATAAGAAGACATTTAAATAGACCAATAGGAAATTTCATTAATAAATTTTTGGGTCGTTACATATAGTTTTATTGACTCTTTTTCTGATGTGGGATTTTCAATAAATTTCCAAGCCCAATTTTAAAATTCCGAGGATGCAATTTCCAAAAGGGGGGAATAATGTAGGATCCAATGTATTTATAAAATAATAATTTTTCATATCTATTAATATTTATGAATAAGATATTAATTTTATGTTAAAGGGGACACTTTTTCTGATAGCATACTTGATACGCAACAATGAGTTTCTCTGAAATTTTACGTTGCACACAACTTTGAGTTATACCAAAAAATAATATATTATTATTATTACTATTTTAAATGTTAGTTAATTCCTAGTCGTTGTATTTGAGGGAATGAAAATAATTAACTATATTATGATTTTACATATTTTTTAAATGCTTATACATTTATCCAATGAATTTTGGAGTCTTATAATGAGAATTAATCAAATTTTAAGTATAAAATAACCTAATATTTTTAAAAGGTCGTTTTACATCTTTTTGATGGAGAAAACTTTTTTAAATATAGTTTTTTCCACTTTTATATAATATATTACACAAAATATACCTCTTCAATATAATAGTGGCATCAAAATTTACTTGGGTTAGATTGTTGGTAATTTTCTGATAAAGTTCATTTTTAATGAATAGTGAAAAATACGGTATTTTAATTCAAAAATGTCTTTTCATATAATTTATTTATAAAGATATTTTTCAATTTTAATTGGTTTTAAATAATACTTGGATTAATTTTTTATCATTAAATCCAATTTTGGTAATTATAAGTAATTTCACTTTTAAATTGGACCTATACACATGTCAATCTTTTGATAGTTTTTACTTCTTAAAAACTAACTTTCTGGTTTTGACAACAGGAATTAATTTTAAATTAATTAATGCAACTTATATGTATTGAAATTAGAAAAATGGATTCCATATTTGGAATCATATGGTCTAAATTGTGTAAATAATTACCTTTTTTCTTTTGACATTATGAATAGTAACATTAGTAATTATTTTTATTTACCTTGGTTAAAGGGTAAATCAGGTAAATAAGGGTAAAAATAATATTATAATAATATCAAACTACCCTAAATTGTGTCCTAATCCTATTGGATGAGATATTTAAGACCATGAGCATCCTTAGGATGAACGTTTGGCATTTGGTAGCCACTTGGGTGTGAAAATGACATTTCATAATTTTTAATTTAAAGAAATGGGAAATATAACATAAATATATGTCTTTTAGTAAAAAAAATATCTATGACTATAAATATTAATTATAAATATAAAAAAATTTCATATATCATGTTATTTTATTTATAATTTTCATACATTAAATAAATTTATTTATTTATGACGCAATGATGATGCAGTCATTACCTAATTAATAAAATATTAAAATAAATGATATTATAAATACTAAAATAAATTTATTTTTATCATTCTGATGCCATACATGAATTTTTTGGATTATTATTTCATATTATATTTTATTTAATGCTTTTTTAAGGAATCAATTTTTTATAATTTTAACAAAAATAAATTACGAAATAGTGTAAAAATTGACATAAATGAGTTTTTAAAAACAATAATATTTTATTAATAGATATAATCATCTGAAAAATCTAGGAATCATACAAATGAGTTATATAATTTTAACAGTTTCATTAATGATCCACTTGTGGTTCTCTTGGCATTTTATAGTGACTATAGTAACCATATATTATGAAAATACAAGACAACATTGTAAGAGTTAATGTTTTCAACTAAGGGTTAAAGCTAAAAGATAAGGTTAATTTTGTGACCTAAAATTGTATAAAAACTATTTATGAGATGATTTCTACATATTATCATCTTATCCTCGAAATATATCACTTTTCAACTATTATAATTCGAAAAAAAGTTTCCTAAATATACTATGATGTTTGATTAAATAATAAAAAAGTATCCTAAATGTACTATGATGTTTTATGAGAAGGATTATCTCTACACTTAAACACACCTCTATCTAATTGATACGAACATATTGTTTCTGTGTACGGTGAACTACTGCCTCACGAAATGATGATTGTTCAATTTTATCCTACCACCTATCATGGTGGCCATTATGATGGAATTGTATTTATATATGATATATATTATATTTATATTTTCTCTGTGCTTCTATAATTTTTATTTACAACATTCCTTTATGCTTTCCATAATATGTAAATATGATAATTTCATTTGAGGAAGTGTGCACTACCGCCCCCTCTTAGTGATATGACTCATTCATTCCATACATGGAACATATAAATGATCTAATTAATGAAATTATGTAACATATATAACATATATATTATATTATAATTATAGTATACCTACGTATAATTTAGTTTTCATTCCTTTAATATGAAAAAGACATGAAAGTAGCGTTCATGCGTACGTACAGCCTACCGTCTCTATGAACGGTGCAGTTAATTTCTTATCTCCAAATGTCATGGACTATTCTATATATATATATATACTGAATATATATGATATTTAAATCATAAATAATATTTTATAGATGATGGATTTTTTACAACATGGTCAATTAACATCAAACAAGTTTATTTTTGACTCAAGTACCAAATATCGACAAAACATCCGATATGGTCTTAAATAGTTATATAATTTTTATAACATGGTAATAAGTGATATAGAAGAAATAATAAAATTTAAAAAGTTTTTTAAGAATGTATAGATTAACCTAAGTTTGTTGTTCAAAAAATTAAAGAATGAACGAGACAAGTCAGAATCAAGGTAAGGGAACTTCTTAACCCAATTTCTATTCTCTGGGTTAATCTTTTACTTCATGATTTTGTCTTGCTATGATTATCTGAGAAATAAATTTTGATATCCTACCTTTTATATATACTTAATTTATGTGTATTTATATTGAATACACATAATCGATATATTTTATTAATAAAATGATCTTCGTAAGGGAATTTATAAACTCAATTTCTACTCATTCGGTTTTACATATACTTTGTTGATTATATTATGCCAATATTATGTGTGGAATCATTGTTTGTTTATTTATGTTGTAATTTCCATTTCCCTTTGTGTGTGTATACTTTTTATACACATAGTCACCCCATTGATAAATTCTTACATAATTTATGAAAACTTTGTAAGGGAACTTCTTAAACCAATTTCCATTCTTTGGGTTAATCTTGTACTTATTGATTATGTCGTGATATGAATATGTGAGAAATAACTTTTTATATCCTATATTGAATGTATAATTTCTTTATTTTTATTTATATTGAATACACATACACATAATCGGTCTATTTTATTAAAAAAATGATCTTTGTAAGGAAAATCTTAACTCAATCTCCATTCATTGAGTTAAATAAACAAAACATTGGTTTTGTTTTTCCAAGAATATGTGTGAATGACCTCTAATTGTTTTACACTTAATATCCACTTATATAGGGTGTATTTATATTTTTCACACATTATTATTTCATTGATTTATCCTTTATCTAATGATATGATCGTTGTAAGGGACTACGTCTCAATATCCTTTCATTGAGGCATATCATGATATTGTGCACCTTTTATATTCTATAAGGTTTATATACAACCCTTTTGACATTTTATATCCTAAATTTCTATATTCTCTTGATATTTAATGTTTTTTATGTTATTCTTTAATTATTTTTATTCAATAGTTTCTTGAATTTTACGAGACGCTTTATCTAAAGCATCTTTTTAAAAGTTTTAAAGATTTATTCTTCTAAATCATTCTCATTAATGCCCGTATTTTCAAAATGGTTTTAAGGATTTATTTATTTGGGCACATATTTTTTAAAATTTTAATTCTAGAATTTTTTTTTAAATTTTAAAATTTTTATGGGACACTTTGATTAAAAAACCTCTTTATTAAATGTTTTAAATGGTATTCTTAATGGATTGAATATTTCAATATCTTGATTTTATTTCTTGTGATTGGTGAGTGAAATGTTGATAATTCCAATCTATTATTTTTTATGGTACTAGGTCATTTGTTGGGTTGTTACATGATAAACCAAATATGTTTGGTTCTGTGATAACCCTCCGTTGGGTGAGCTCATGATAGCTCTCCAATGCATTGGGTAACGTGATGATCACACTGTGATTAACTGTTTCATTTTCACCCTGACACCATTGTGCTAAAATAGTTTTGTATTGAAAATTATAAAAATAATAAAAAATTTCACATAATGTTTGAATAAATTATTTTGTGTTTATTACTATTAAAATTTTCAATGTTACTTGTTTTGATAATTACATTGTAGGTGGAGGTGATTTAGAGGGCCCATGATGATGTCCAAGAAAAATGGGCCAAACTACCCAGGATCCATGCACACCAGTGGACTCATCTACACACTAATACTGAACCGGTTATCCAAATGGGATAAAATTTTGTTTTTTGTCATGGATTAATTGGTCTACATTTCATATGAAGGAACCCAAGACTCATTTGTCCATATGGTGGCCCAAAAGACATGATCTGTCCAGTAAACTGAATCTAACCGAAGTCATAGGTGTTGTGATGTGTTTTGTAAATATCTAGAGCAATGATTGCCCAAATGGCACCAAATTTATGTGGAGATATTCCTGATGTGGGGATACAACTTTTTAGTTTTTTCAAAACTTAGATAATATGTTCTATCCATCGAAAACCATGGGCCAAGTGGTTTCTCAAAATCAATGTGCTCAAAACCACCTTCCAATTTCCTTAAAAAATGGAACCTTGGGCTCCCTATTTTTATGTTTGAACCAGAAGTAACAATCTGCCATTTTGGAGTCCTATATAAATCTATTATTAATCCATGTTCTGTAGGCCCCTATCCTTATAGGGGGATAAATAATGAAAAAGGAGTTCCACCTGAGCTTCCTTATCCTCTGGATGTCGTGCTAAACAATGGGTGTTCATTGTGAGGGAGCTACACACATGTCAAGGGAGTTTTGAAGCATATATTAACTAATGGTTTAGAGTTATTTTGGTTTTAAAACATTTATTTTCATTTATATTAAATTGTTTCTTATTTGAATGTTTTTTTTGATTTGTATGATTGATCTGCTCTTAATTTATAACTGACCGGTGTGAGGTTTTGAGTGTGTGACTAGTGTTGTTCCAATTGGATAGCACAAGAATCCTTTTCATACCCACCTTCTTGGGATTTAAATATTCTTTGTAATCTCGTATTCCATACATAAGTTTTGGACCTTTACAAATAATATTGTTACTTCAATGTTTGGTTCTTTAAGCATTAAAATAAAAGCATAAAAATTAATTGAGATTCCAATTAATTTCAACCAAATAATTACTCCTAACATGAATGAATCTCTAAGAACAATGAACTTTAAATGTGTGTATTGAAATCACAATGACCCCTTTATCTCATATTTTTTAAAATCCACTTGTTCTTTCAACTTTTAAACTATTTTTATTAAGTTATTTTCTTTAAAATGGTTTCAAAATCATCCCCCATGTTTTAGTAATATTTATTAAAAATACCTACTATAAACTAGAAACACTCCTTTAGAGATGACCTAGGGTCTTTAATATACTCTAAATCAATATTAAAATCATAATCAATTTTATTTTTTTCAAAAACGTGTTCAAATTTTGGCATCATTGTCAGGGATCACTTTGGTTTTTAGTGAGTGTTTTTTAAAAGTTTTTTGTAAATTTTTTGAATATTTATATGTTTTGTCTTATACCTTTACCTATATTTTGTGTTATGATTTCTTTGTTGTGTAGGTTTTGTGCCTAATGAATTCTACTCCATGATATTTACCACATTTTTAACCTGAAGTAAAGAGGATCTTATGTCAGTGACACCGAGATGCACAAGATAACCCTTTAAAGGAGGACACACCACCACTTGAGACTTTTCAAAATACCTCTTCTTCTGGAACTAAATTAGAACCTAAAATTAACTAGAATAACATGGATAAAAATAACAAGACATTAAAAGAACTAACATCTCCTAATGTTTATATCCAACCCACATATATTCAAATACAAAGTGAGGCACCCAATTTTGAACTAAAATCTGATCTAATTCACTTATTTCCAAGAAAACATGGACTTGCTGGAGAAGATCCACATAAGAACTTAAAGGAATTTCATTATTTTGTTCTATAGTAAAACCTTAAAATATGCATGAAGAATAAGTAAATATTAGGGAATTTCCTTTTTCATTAGAAGGTACTACAAAAGATTTGTTATAGTATGTTAATTCCCCAATAAGAGGCTAGGCGGACATGAAATGCCTTTTTCTTGAAAAATATTTCCTAGCCTCTCAAACTACAACAATATGGAAATAAAAATGTGGTATAAGATAATCTCAAGGGGAAACACTTCATGAATATTGGGAAATCTTTAAAATTTATGTTCATGTTTCCCATTCCACTAAATAAGTGGTCATCGTTTAATTCTATTTTTTTATAAAGGTTTAATCCCTATACATCAAAATATTATTCATGCTACTGCATGTGGTGCACTAGTTGATAAGACCCCAATTGCTACAAGAACCTTAATTGAGAACATGGCACAGAACACTAAACAATTAGGTTCAAGGTCTATTGTACCCATTCGAGGTGTCTATGAGGTGAAAAGTACAAAATTTGAGAAGAATGTGGACAAAAAGTTTGAAGAGGTAAGTACCCTTCTTCAACAACTTGCTCTTTCCCAAGGGAAATACCAATCTTCTCATCCCATCCAATGTGGTATATGTTCTTCTGACACACACTCTGACTAATGTCCTCGATTGAGAGAAACTTCTGAGAGTTATGAGGAAATATTTCCAGACTTCCCCTATAACCAACCATTTAGGCAAGAACCATACTATCCATCCAACCCTGAGTGGAATGAAAACCAAGCTTATAGGCAAGGGGGTATTCAAACCAACCTCAACCATAATGGAACCAACCGGGGTAGAGTAGTCATACACCACCACCACCCAGAAATACCCAACCACCACAAAGGTAATTATAATAACACCCTTTAAAACCAGAGCTTATACTAGAAGATATGATGAAACAAATTTCTTCCCAAAATCTCTAATTCCATAAAACCAACCAAGCATCCATACAGTACCTAAAAAACCAATTAGGCCAACTAGCTAACTCTGTGGGAGAAATTCAAGGTCATTGGTCGGGTTAACTACCCTCTCAACCAGTAGTTAACCCTTGGGATACGTGAAATGTTAGTGCCATCACCCTTAGGGGTTGGAAAAAATTTAAAACCCAAATGAACCCTCCATTAGATTCATACACTCCTAAGGAAACCACCATCTCAACTGTTGAATATGGTCCAAGAGAATAAAATTTTTTTCTTGAGAGAAGCCCTTCTAAAGGAAGGAGTGTGTCTGTTGATGAGTCATATATCCCATCCATTCCTCTTCTATTTCCCTAAAGGTCCACCAAAACAAGAAAAAAAAGGAAACTGAACATGATAAATAAATCTTGGAAATTTTCAAAAAAAGTGCAGGTGAAAATCCCCTTGATTGATGTTGTCAAGAAAATTCCAGGATGTGAAAAGTTTTTAAAGTGGATGTTTACACACCTAAGAAGACTTTGCAATGATGAGAAGGTGATCATGGGGAGGAATGTCTCAGTATTGATAGATCCATCACTTACCACAAAGTGTAATGATCCTGGAACCTTCTCAATTTTGTTCACCACAGGGGAGTATTCTTTTTATAATGAAATGCTTGATTTGGGAGCCTCTATTAATGTGATGTCTCACTCCATTTACTCTTCTTTGTAGGTCGGTGAACTGAATCCCACTGGAATAGTCGTTCAACTAGAAAATCAGAGTACAATTCACCCTTCTGTTTAGTTAGAATATGTTCTTGTGAGGATGAAAATGTTAATTTTTCATGCTGATTTTTATGTGCTAAAAATGGAAAATGATAGGATGAATGGACACGCCTCAATTATATTGGGGAGTCCTTTTTTATAACCATCAAAACCATAATTAATGTCCATAATGGTACATTATATATAGAATTTTTTTGTGGCATAGTCCATTTCAACATCCTCGATTCCATGGATCACCCCTCAGAAGAACATTCCTCTCTCTCGGTAAATTCAATTGATGTACTCCTTTATCCTGAAAACACTTCTTTTCATTCCCCTGATCCCATTTTTTAGTTTTTATCCTTGATTGAAATTATTGGTAATGAATCATGAATTGATTCTTGTAGTGGTCTATAAAAGTTTCATGCATGTTTATTAATAGATGATTTCTTGAACACTGAGGATGCAATGACCATCGATGATACTCCTAAGCTTTTAAAAGCTCATTCCTCATTTGAGTATGATACCATTGAGCAATTAGATCAGATTAGTGACCTTTCACATTCACACACACTCTCATAAATCCAAAATCCACCTGAATTGGAACTAAAACATCTACCTCCAGATTTAAAATATTCATATCTTGATAATGTAAACAAGCTTCCTGTCATCATTGCTAGTTCACTCCCTCTTGAGCATGAATTGTGACTGCCTGAAATTTTTAGGGATTATAAACAAGATTTTTATTGGACACTTTCAAACATTCTTTTTATTAGCCCATAAATTTTTGCACATCATATATTGTTAAATGATGAGGGTAAACCAGTGAGGCAGGTACAATTTCGACTGAACCCAAACCTCTTAGATGTAGTTAAAAATGAAGTAACAAAATTATTGGCTACTAGAATAATTTACCCCATCTCTGAAATAAAATGGGTCAATCTAGTTTAAGTAGTTACTAAAAAATCGGTCTTACAGTCATCAAAAATAAAAATAATGAATTGGTTCTAAATCATGTACAGAATAGTTGGCGTGTCTTCATAGACTATCGCCGACTAAACCAAGACACTAGGAAGGACCATTTCCCCTAACCATTAATTGACCAAATGCTAGAGAGGCTAGTGGAGAAGTCCAATTACTATTTTTATGGGTATTTTGGATACTTTTAGATCCATATTTCTCACAATGATCAGGAAAAAAACAACCATCACCTTACCCTTTGGCACATTTTCCTATAGAAGGATGCCATTTGTTTTATGCAATGCTCATGGTATTTTCTAGTGATTTATGGTTAGTATTTTTCTCATATTAACTAGAAAATTGCATGGAAGATTTCATGGATGATTTCACTGTGTATGGATCCTTTTTTGATGAATGTTTAAGTATTTTAGGATCAGTGCTACATCACTATTTTGAAAATAATCTCATATTAAATTATGAGAAATGCCATTTCATAGTGCAATAATGTATAGTTTTGGGGCATGTCATCTCTGGGGATGGTATCCAAGTAGATAAATCAAAAATGGATGTCATTTATTCCTTACTGTTCCCTAAAAATGTATGGGATGTTCATTATTTCCTAGGTCATGCTGGATTTTACTATCGTTTCATTCATGAATTTAGTATAATTGCACTCCCCATATCTAGATTGCTCCAAAAAGAAAAGGAATTTTTTTTTGATAAAGAATGTGAGGAAGCTTTTAATAAGTCGAAATGGAGTCTCATGTCACCCCTGGTAATCAAACCACATTAGTGAGATTTACCATTTGATCTTATGTGTGACTCCTCCAACTATGCATTTGGGGTTGTCTTATCACAAAGGATCGACCGAGCACTACATGTCATAGCTTAAGACTCATGCACATTGAACCCTACCTAAGTAAACTACACCACAACTAAAAAATAATTCCTTGTCATAGTGTTTTCCTTGGATAAATTTAGGTCATACCTTTTAGGGTATAATGTCATTGTATTCTCAGACTATGTAGCCCTCTGGTATCTCCTAAAGAAACCAAAAGCCAAACCACATCTCATTCGATGGATGGTCCTCATTTAAGAATTTAATCTCGAATTTAGGGATAAAAAGGGAGTGGAGAATGTGGTGGCTGACTATATCAGTAGGATTCACCCATCCTTGGACATTGACTCAACCCCATTTATTCCCTTAAATGAAATTTTTCCTGATGAGAAACTATACCAAGTGAAAGATGTTATTATTTGGTAAGATGAAATTGTAAATTATTTGGTAGCATCTATAATTCTTACTGATTTGAATAAAAACTCGGCCGACCATCTAAAAAATGAGTCTCGTTAGAACATTTGGGACAACCCCTACCTTTGGCACATATGTAGTGATCAATTCCTCGGGTGTTGTGTCCACAATAGTGAGTTTCAGTCCGCCCTTAGTTTCTGCCACACTCTTACTTGTGGGGTCTACTTTGGTCCCCAATAGACTGCTCACAAGGTCCTCAATTCAAGTCTCTTTTGACCCAAATTGTTTTAGGTTACCCATGAATTCTATAAATATTGTCCTCACTATCAAAGAATGGGGAATGTATATAAAAGAAATGAAATTCCACAATAACCATTACTCTTCGATGGGATTTTTTATGTTTGGGGAATTTACTTTATGGGACCATTACCCAACTCATTTGGGAACCTTTACATTATTATGGAAGTGGATTATGTTTCAAAATGGGTAGAGGCATGAGCTACAAGGACTAATGATTCTAAGGTAGTTTTGGAATGGTTGAGAACCCAAATATTATGTAGGTTTGGATTACCTAGGTTCATCATCAGTGACCAAGGTTCTCAATTATACAAACGAACAATGAAATACCTTTTTCATCGGTATGTGGTTAGGCATAGAGTGTATACTACTTATCACCCTAAACTAATGGTCAAGATTAGGTTTTTAATAGAGAGGAGGAAATGAGAAGATATGCATATAATAACTCCATGATTTATAAGGAGAGAAACATGGTTTCCCATGACCATCTCATCCTTCATTATAAATTCCACATTGGGAAGAAGGTACTCCTCTACAATGAAAGGCTGGCGTTTCATCCAGGAAATCTTTGTTCCTACTAGTTTAGATCATACACTATTACTAATGTATCACTATTTAGTGTTGTTCAGGTTCCAAATGAAGAAACCAAGAAAACCTTCACTATCAATGGGAAGCGGCTGAAGCACTTCCATGAAGCCCGTTCAGAGTTCCTGATGTTCAACAAAAAATAGACCAATTAAACCCACTAGGTTTTATCCTTCCTTCCCACATTATGTTTTATTACAATGAGGACACTGTGTGTTTTAGGTGTGGGGGCTTGTTACATTTGTGTGTTAGTTAGTAATTTTCATCATTTTCTTTTCTTTTCTCTCTTTTTGAATAGTAGTTTCATTTACCCCCTATTTTATCCCTCTATTTTGTATCGTAATGTTAATTTTATCCGGGAAAAAGATGCCCACTTTAAAACAATTCCAAATCATTTTTCATTATTGAGTCAATTGTTTGGAAAATTCCATTGTTTTTTTAATAAAATCAAATGAATGTTGATATGGAATATTTTTCAATAATTTATATTTTTAAATCATTCTTAGGATTTTAATGGATTTTTGAAACCCATTCCTCATTATCATTGACCAATATTTTAATCCCTTACCTGAGAGAAATTCTAAGACCTTTATTCCATACTCTTCCTTTTAATCACTTTCTTGAGAGTCCCAGGTCATGTAGAGAAACTAGAACTTACCTTAATTTTCATTGAATACATAAGATTCAAGTGTGCTACATTCATGATAGAGGACATCATTCATTGAAAATCCCTTTGTAAAACTAACCTCTATTTTTGGACACCTTGACATTGTACCGTTCTTAAGCATTAGATACCATTAAATGTCTATTAGTTAGACACAATACAAACTTATTTATCCCTACCTACCCATCTCTTGTGTACATTATTTTTTTACTTTCATCAAGTGTGGGGGATATGGTGTTTCCATGGGAATTATTAGGAATGAATATTCATTATGGGTTGATAGAAAGTGTTCCTACATTTTCCTTGGGAAGCGGGTTCACAAGACATATTGTATCATTGTTTTAAAATTTTTACCTCTTTATCTCCAATGAAAATTGTAAAAAAATAGTTCTATATATTGAAAAAAATATAACAAAAAGAAAAAAACTAATGCAGAAAATAAAAAGTTTATTCATTACTATTCACTAATCAGTTGTCATGCACACAAATGGATAATGGGGTTAGTGAGTTGGAAGTGATGCACTTTTTGAGGGGATGAGTGTGTACATTTATTGTGAACACTTTCTGAATTTTGACATGTTTTGTACTTAATAGATTAAAAACTCATCTTATGCCTCATATGTTTTATACATTAAATCCTAACAACCCTTTAACCTTGGAACAACCTATTGGAAGTCCTCTTGAGTACCACACTTTTTTCTACCAGTAGAGAACATAGAATCTGGGAAATTATATGGTAATATCACATGAACTCTGGGAAAAGATAATAACTCCACTTTAATATTATCCTTGAGTGAAGAGGAAAAATTTCTAAGTGAGGTAGTTTGCGACATGTTTCATGGGTGACCAAATGAAGTTGAACAAATTCGAATGTGAGAGAATAAAAATTATTAGAAAATTTATTTCATAAACGAGACATAATGAATTTAATTTTCGAAGAATCTTGGAAATTTTCTCACCCTTGATTTATGAATGAGACTTGGTTAGGATATAATACTTTTCCCAAGAGTTAAATGTTTCGGTGTGGGGGTGTGTTCGCTCCGAGATTCACTATTTCATTTTCACCCTTACACTACTATGCTAAACTAGTTTTGTATTGAAAATAGTAAAAATAATAAAAAATTTAAAATCATGTTTGATTAAATTATTTTGTGTTTATTACTATTGAAAATGTAAATGTTACTTGTTTTGATAATTACATTGTAGGTGGAGGTGATTTGGAGGGCCCATGATGATGTCCCGGGAAAATGGGCCAAACTGTGCCGGATCCATGCACACCAGTGGACTCATACACACAAGGAAACTGAACCGTCCATTAAAATGAGCTGTCCTTTTGTGGTATTTTCCAAACATCATTGGGATACATTTCATATAAAGTAACCCAATACTCATTCGTCCATATGGTGGCCCAACCGACCTAATCTGTCTAGCACACTGAATCTACATGAAGTCAAAAGTGTTGTGTTGTGTTCTGTCAATATATCAAAATATGATTAAATAGAGCTAAACTTTTTGTGGTTATAGTCCTGAGGTGGGGATACACCTTTTTAGTTTTTTCAAAAGTGATATAAGACTGTCTGGATATCGAAAATCATGGGAAAATGGCTTCTAGAAATCAGGGTGCTCAAAACCACCTTCCAATTTTCCAATAAAATGGAACCTTGGGCTCCCCATTTCTAAGTTAGAACCAGAAGAAAATATCTACCATTTTGGAATCCTAGAGGAGTATCTCCTTCATACTAGAAGTTTTGGAGTCCCATATCCTCATAGGGGGATCAAAAATGAAGAATGAGTTCCACCTGAGCTTCCTCCTCCTCCAGATGTCGAGCTAAAATGTTGGTGTTCGTTGTGAGGTAGATACACACATGTCAAGGTAGTTTGGACACATATATTAGCTAATTGTTTTGATTTATTTGGGTGTTAAAACATTTCATTCCATGTATCTTAAATTATTTATTATTTGAATTCTTTTTTTGATGCATGTGATTGATTTGCTCTTAATTTCTAACCAATCGGTGTGAGGTTTTAAGTGCATGACTTGTGTTGTTCCAATTGAAAAGTAAAAGATTCATTTTCATACCCACCTTCTTGAGATTTCAATATGAATTGGAATATATTATTCCATTCATATTTTCTAGACCTTGAAAATATAATTTTAATGTTATGGTTTGGTTATTTAAGCATTGAAATGAAATCTTAAAAATTAATCGGGATTCCAATTAATTTTAACCAAAGAATTACTCCAAACCTGAATTAATCTCTAAGAAAAATTAAATTTAAATGTGTATAGTGAAATCAAAATGACCCCTTTATCTCATATTTTTCAAAATCTTCTTGGTATTTCATCTTTTAAACTATTTTTATTAGGTTATTTTCTTTTAAAAAATTTCAAAATCACCCCACTCTTTTAGTAATCATTATTAAAAATACATAATATAAACTACCAATGCTACTTGAGAGATGAACTAGGGTCTGTCCTACACTATAAATCAACCTTAAAATCATAATAAATTTTACATTTCCTGAAAATGTGTTCATGTGATGGAGGTAAATGTTAAGGTTACTCCAAAGAGATTTAGGGAATATACAGTGATGGGTATTCCAAATATAACCATGAAGGTTACTCCCTATGTAGTTGTGAAAGCTAGAATGTAAGTATGATATGGATACCACAATTTACCTTTATGTTTTATTATTTCTATTTAGTTTTTTAAGAATCTTATGATTACATGATGTAAGCTAATTAGTTTATGTTTTATGGGTGAAAAGTATGATTTTTTGAAAATGATTTCGTGGGTTTTAAATATTCATGGACTAACGGTTTTATTCCTTATTTTATATTCCTTATAGATATTTTTATGATAATCCCATGTTTTTTAAAAAAATAATAGGGTATAAGCAAGGATAAGATAAAGTAATAATAAAATAATGTTTTTATCCAAAAAATCCGTCTTGTTTAATTTAAAGAGTTTTATTATTGTGAAAAAAATTGATAGAGTATAAGTGTCTAGTTTGTAATTTTTTAGATGTATTGTCATAGTTATGGCAGAATTCTCTAAAATCCTAAACCTAGAAAAGATAATCAATGTTAATTAATGTCAAATTAATGACTAACCTCAAGATTAAGTAATGTTTTTAGGTTGAGGTCTTATATATCATATCATTACATATATAATGATATGTTAATATTTATTGATGTTTTTAATTTAATTATTTTAGTATTTATATGTATGTTATGAATTGTGGAATTATATATATTTTTTTGTATTTTTTTGTAATTATTAAATAATTATGCTATTTTGGAATGTATATTTCTAAAAATGGTAACTATCCTTTAATTCAATAATTTTATTTTCTCTATAAAATTTTTATTGTGGTGAGTTCCCATGAATGAGAATACATATTTTTTAATGTATGGTTTCCATGAGGGAAATAATTCCATGTTATTGTTAGATATTTCCTCAAACATGAGAATAAATTACATTAATGGTATGTTTTCATTGTCGTTGGGTTTATTTGGGTTTGGATTGAAGAATGATTGATGGATATCACTGATATGAAAACATGTTTTTACTATTTGTATTTTTTTTATAATAATATTATTATATTGGATATTTTTACTTATTTTTTTACATGATTTAGAAAGTTATTTTTAAATATCTTATAATGCATAAATGGGCTCCTTGGTTTACTCCCATAGATGAAGCATGTGATATCTTCATGTAAATCCCCCGTTTCTTCGAAAGGTAAACATTTCATGGGTATCATGATTTACATGTTATGGTCATTATTATTTTATTTTTTATATGGTTCTTGATGTCAAGGATAATGGATTCTATATGGTGTCAACTATGGTAATTAAATTCTAGTATAAAAACTATAATATATTATTTATTAATTACTTCTTCAAAAATATGTATTCATTATTGATTACATTATTTATACATTATGTCATTTACCCACAACCCATGGTATGTAAATTTTTGATAATCAATGTCAAATGATTATTTTGGATGACAAACATAACAATGTAATTAATAGACTCTATGTTTTTTATCTTATTATTTTTTTCATAAGGTGAATTATAATTTGACATGTAAAATTTTAATCAAACATAGGGATATAGTTTGAGTGGTTTTAAATAGATAGATGTTTAAAATAAAATTGTATTAGGTTTGGGGGGAATACTATACATTGTAATATAATATTTCATCTTATGTGAATGATTTTATAAAAATATATTAAAAATCATTACATGTGGATCTAAGTTTCTAGTAATATCTAAGAAATCGTATTTTTTTAGTTAATATATGACTGGTTTTCCTCCTTTTTCTATACTAGGTAATGTGTCCTAGTGACAGTAGGTTACCCCTATTATTTCATAACTTGTTTCTACATAGTATAATAATAATATGACTATAACAAAAAAAATTATTACATATATATATGGCTCATTATGTGGTTAAAATAACTTTTGATTGAATACATAACTGATAGTTTACACCTTATTATGATGAAAAAATATTTTGAATTTTGAAATTTGAAATTAAATATTTCAAGGATTTGAAATAAAAAAAGATCTTTGTAATTGGATAAATCATTTGGATACAATGTTTCTAAATTTCTCATAGGATAGAACATTTAAAAATTAGATTATTTTAGAGAATTAATATAATATTTCAAATTTTTTATATAAAATGATATAATCATCATTGGAATTTAGACTTATTTAATGAATTTAAAATAATATTAAATTATATCGATATCAAACCATTTAAAAAATACACTATATCAGTAAGTTCTATTGGAAAATTTTCCTTCATGGTGGAAACATTAATTCCAATGTTGGTCATCCCAATAAGATAATTTTTCAACAATATATTCTAAATATATTTCTATTTATTATTTCATAATTTTCTTTAAATTTTTAAGGAATTATTTTTTAAATATTTTTTTAAAATACATTTGGTTTTTTTTATTAATTTTTTTAAAGAAAAGTAAATTATATTTGTTTAATAATATAATTTTTAAAAATAAATATATTAGTTAATGTTTTCAATTAATAAACATTTTCCATCATTGAAATTTTCTTCTTATTTGAAATAATTTTTAAAATGTTATGTAGGAAAAAAATTATAAATAAAGTAGGTTTGGACTATGAAATATTTATACCTCTTTCCATTTCTATATTTCATAGAAATATTTCACTAAAATAGATAATTACTAATTAATTTCAATATATAACACATAAGAGTTATTTTCTACTAATTTAGAAACAATTTTTTTATTGTTTATTGATATTTTATAAAATTTTATTGGGTGTATGTAATTTTTTGTCATATATGTGGTCAAATTTTTTTATTATATAATGTTTAAAAAATTATTTTAAATTCTAAAGATAATTATATTAATATTGTATAGAATCTAGAAATATATTACTAAATGGATATAATATATTTTATGAAATAAATTTTTTAGAATTTTATTTATATTCATTATTAAAATTAGAGGATAGAAATATGGAATATGTTTATAGGTGTATCCTTAATTGGAATAATAATATAACACCAAAGTAGTTTTAAATGCTCATGGTGGAATTTGGAAACTCTCTAATTTTTTTGTTAATGATATTTTTCGATTTATGTATAGTTGAGATATTAAAGTGCTAGGATATATAAATTAATTGTCTAAAATGTAATTTCAATTGATGTAAATCTATAGGTAAAAAAAGCAGTTATGAACCCAGTTTTTTATTTTTTAAATAATTCTAATTGTTATATTACAGAGAAGTGTGAATGAATTTATCCTTAATGTGATGAAACATAATGATTTGATAAGGGAGTAAAATTAAATGTGTTATTATATAGTGAAATATTGGTAAAATGGTTATCAATATTATATAATGATATATGATATGACAATTTTTATGGTTCAGTTTCACCATAAAAATAGAAACCATGATTTCTTATCAGAATAAACTAGAGTGGGAAAGCTATAATAATTAATATAGAGGATTAGTGAGATATTTCAGGGTTAGATTATTCAATAGATATTTTTTTCTCATAAGGAAATATAGGAAACTTTTATACAAATTATAATTTCTAACATGGGTTTGGATTTTTATTTCTATCAAAAATCACATGGAAACCCAATAAATTGTAAATATTATTTTCTTATGTGATCCATCAGGTATGATTTTGAGGTAATATAAAATATAAAAATTTTACATGATGTTGTCATAATCAAATTTTAATTATTTTATTATTTTCCTAAATTCTTATATTTTTTATGTATTATTTGAATTGTTAATTTAAGTTTGCTTGATGTTTAATGAATATTAAATTTCATATCTTATTTTTTATATGTGACATTAGACTAATAGAGGATTGATAGTTGAATTTTAGATTCAATTTTATATTGAAAGATGTTTCATAGAATGGAATGTTGCTTTGCACCATGATTAGTTTACAGAGTAATGTTATTTAATGAAATATATGTTTTCATGTGTTGATGGATTTTATTGTGGAATGATAATTTTTATTATTGTGTGAGGAATGTGTAATGATATTTCTTTTTCATTTTAATTAATATTAAATAATTTTTAGTGGAATGATGATATGTGGTTTAATAATATAAAAAGTGTCCCCATAGTGGATCACATGTGAACTCAAATTGGTAAATTTTATATTTCATCATCCATTCATTATAGAATAATGTTATTTTTTGTGTACCTCATAGTTTCCATGATTAAGAATACGTAAGGGGATAAATTTATTGACAATTTTAATTGTTTAATGTATTTTTGAGTAGTTATCTTCCCCAATTCCATTGTGTATGTTGATATTCTATGGAGTTAATAATAAGGACATGATAATATTTCATATGTGTTTTGATTTAGGAGAGGTAGTCTATGATCCTATTATCATCAATTAGAGTTCATTAATTATGTAATTATAATATTGGGTTAAATATTTTCTTCCTAATTATGTAGATTTTAATGATATTTAACTTTTTAATATAAGGGTTATGTCGATAAATGATTTCATTTTTAATGGATAATTATGAAATTATTATCTAAGACACATTGTAACTAAATAGTTTATGTTTTAATTAATAAATTATGGTTTATATAAAATTCAATATTGTTCCCCTCAAATATTTTGATACCTAAGACGCTATGAATATTTCAATAGAGATCATTATGATCTAATAGATATGCATTTATGATTATATTGAAGATAAATACACATTTATATTGAATAGGGTTTTATCTAAAAAAATTCCCCCTATCCATTTTTTATTGAGGTGGATATGACATCAAGGGTTTGTTTTTCTAATTATATTGGGGGTTTTAGTCTATGGGATTTTGAAACGGAAGTATGTATATACTTTATTAGTAGTTTCTTTGTGTTTTTATCATCTAATTTTTCTCATCCATGTCCCATTATTATTGAATATTCCCTCATGTTGGGGATTCATATAATAATTTTCTTCATTTATGTGAAATTATACAACTATAACTATTTTATTTTCACAGGGTTTATGGTAGGAATTTAACTAATAAATATTACTAATAAACTCCCAAAAATAATATGGAAATGGATAAATCACATTAGAATCCTTTGAATATATGATTTTAATGGGATTTATTAGGTATTACTGATTTTCTATACTATAATAGATCATGTGTCTTGTTGATTAATGGGTTTTAATATCTCTTATAATAATTTTAATTTTTAATGATTGAAATGATTTGAGTTTTTTTGAAATATATAATATATTTAATTATTTAGATGTCTAAAAATTATGTTAAATTTAAAAAAAAATATTAATAGATACCTAGTACGAATAAATTATTATAATATATGTTCTTGTAATAGGACAATTTCTTATTATAGGTTATCATCAGTTTTCACTATTGTGTTCATTGAAGGTTCAAGAGGAGTTACTAAAAAGGTTGGTTAGTTAAACAATTCATGGAATTTTTTTATAAAAACAAAAAGAAAATTTTATTTGAATAATTAAAATATATCCTTTTTAGTTATCAGATGTTTTGAAATTTTGGAATATAGTAGATCATAAATATATATATATATATATATATATATATATATATATATCTGTGTGTGATTTTTACAAGAAATCAAAATATAATTTCAAATATAATGTTGGTTCCCAAAAATTTTGTTTCTGTAAATTTAATGTGTATTCAATATAAGTCATCATTATCATTGTAGAATAGATAAAAATTGGAATGGTCATATTTTTTTAGTAATTATTATCTATGTAGTGATGTATAAATTGTTTTATGTTTTTTAAATAATATTTAGTTTTAATAGGTGATCATATATGGTATATAATATGTAATAATTATATAGATAGATCCAAAGGCTTTTGGTGAATTGAACCTTTTTTACATTTGACTATTGAATTCTGATGGAAGAGAAAGTGAACATTAAATTGTTAACAATGGATAGAATGTATTTATAGAACGTAAAAAAATTTATCATTACATATATTTTCAAATAATTATATAAATAAATTAGATTAAAAAAATAATAAATTAGATATTTGGAAAATTCATTGGTTTCTTTATATGTGTTTGTCATAGTATAAACTGTGTTTTTTTCGAAGAGGGTAAATTTTGGGCTCTATTAAATTTTACTATATTGTTTAACATCTAGGAAAAAATCCAGGAATGAATTATTTAAAATTTCATTCAAGGTGAGTGTATTTTTGTTGTATATATTCATGAATAATATTTTCATTCCACTCTTCTTTTATGATTCACTTAATGTGAATTCGCATGGTATCAATAACCATGCACACATTTATGAATTGAGGTGGTGAAATAAGTTGTACATCATTTCTTCTTGAATAGTTCCATTTATAATTTTATAATCATTTTTTAAACCATTAAAACCATATAACCGTATATGATATAAACAAAAATTCAATGTAAGAGGTTATTTATATGTTAGAAGGATTATCCAAATATTATGGAACTATAAATAATTAACCATTAATTTGGTTATGTAAAATTAAATCAACTAAAACATGATGAAATAAATATATATATTTGGATTTGTTCACTAAAAAAGTTTAGTTCACTGTCTGTCTTTATAAAATTAATCTATATTTGAATATAATTACATAATTATATATTTGCATGACAATTCCATTTTTTTGTAATTAATATCTTTTGAATTGGTTATGAGAGAACAATTTCATTACATTGTGTCTCCCAGGTAAGGAGGCATTAGAATTACATGACTTATATTCTCATTGGAAAAAAGCCTATACAAAGAGAAATGAATATAATAATACAACATAAATCATTATCTTATAAATCATATATAAGATTTTAATGGAATAATAAATTATTTTCAATTCTATTGGCATTAGAAATTATTATATTTAAATATTCTAGATCAAAAATGTTGAATATTTTATAATATTATTTTAATATCATGATATTCATTGAATAGACTTCATTATGTTAAATCATCATGATATCCTCTTGTAAAATCATAAAATTTTTTGACACGTGTACCATATAAATTAGTAATAAAAATTAAAATTATTTTTTAAAAAAAGACATCATATATGTTTAAACAAATCCCATAATTAATAATATATAAAATAAAAAATAAATTAGGTATTTATCATGATGAAAAATGTGTGTATTTTTAGTTAATAAGATGAATAAAATATTGTGTCCCTCGGATCTCTTCATCCCCCTTCTTTCACATATTCAAAATTTCAATTCAATATAAATATTTAACCAAAATAGGGTTTCATCAAAATTATAGGTTTTTTATCATCACAAATCAGCATGATTTACAAATGCTTTCCGACTATATAGTGTTCATCCTTTTTAAAAAACCTCATGGTGTGAAATCATCCTTGAAAAAACTAAGAGACCTCAGGTAATTTAGATTTTTTAGTGAACCTAAAACATTACTTTATGATCACATAATATCAAAAACATATTATGATTTCATGTATATAAATTTAAATAAATCTCACAACATTATTAATTTTTAATCCCCTCCATTAAGGAAAAACGACTATATCATTCTTCACTTGATTTCATATAATGAACCATAATTTAATACATTTGTTAAAATAATTCCATTAAGAAAAATATGAATCGGATAATTTTATGAAGACTATATTGAGGATTATATTCTTTGAAAGTTTGAACAAAATTTCAGGAATACATGGATTATATAAGAATAAATAATAAAATATTCCATCTCTCTAGGGACATATTTATCACACAATCCTATATCACTGTAATCCATATAATTCTCTAGGTATATTTTTCAAAAAAGTGGGGTACATATAGAGCCCCATAAGAGATAAATAATGAAAAAATAATATAATTAAAAATTATAGAAAAACATGAACAATTATAATATAACATGTACATATTTAATATATTTATAAAATTTTTATAAGAACATGATGTGCAATAGGGTCACATGTACATGTTGAATAACATGAGAATGAGGCTACAACATAAATATGAGTTATTAGAAATCATATCTATTGTGTACATAATTATGGATTTGTATGAGAAGAATATCCAGGTTATTCTCCATGGTACCATACAATATTTCCATGTAATGATTCCATGTTATCCTAAAAATTAATCTTTAGATACAAATTCATTACCCAATCAATTGGATTACTATTAAGGAACACATATTACATTATTATCATTGTGTGTGACACTATAATTTTATAATATAATAATATATAACATCATTTTATTCCCAAAATCATGGAATGTGAGATTATGATATTTTTCCCACCCAAAATTAAATATTTTTTAATCTATATGAATAACCCTAAATGAAATATAGATGTCAATTCCAAATGTGAGAGCATGGAATAGAATGTCAGAGATTGATTACAGTTGCATAAATTCTATAAAAAGGTCTATTAAATTGGTTTAATGATATTTTTTTGTCACATAAATAGTGAATCATTTGGAAATTTTTTGAGTGATTATATTCACAGGTATTGATAATAACATGGAAACAAATTCTTATACCCATGGAAATAATTAAATAAAAAACAGAAGGGAGTGAATCAATATGTGATTTAATGATTGTGAATATTATTCAAAATGTATTATGAATTGGTTATAATGGGATAAAAGGGTAGTATGTAATCAATAGAGAATCTTGTAGAGTGTGAAGTATTAATTATAAAAACATGGAATTATTAGCATAAAAAATCATAAGAAAAAATACATGAAATAATGACATGAAAAAACAGTCAATGATTTCTTTAGAATAATGGATACACAAAAAATAATTTGTCATTGGTTTTATTATACAGATAGATAGTCTCTCATAAATAGTTATTCAAATGGACAATAATGGTATATTTATAAACATTTCAAATAATATTCATCATAATATGAAAGTCTTTACATCAAAAATGTATATTAATCAGTACGGTTAAGTGGAGGTCACTTACATTTCTATTTATAATCTAAAATATTGTTAGTACTGAATAGATATTTCTCAAACACTAGAGAAGGTATTTAGAGGGGGAGAGGTATGCTAAATTTATGGTCATTGTTATTAGCAGGAAGATAGATGGGAGAATGAGTATTGGTGAGCCCCTTTTAGAGGTTAAAAAGAAATAAATTTCAATGGAAACTGGTGTTAGGTAATGGGTAAGAATGGTTTAGTTAGATGATTATATGGTTTTGTAGAGTTAATGGATATAGAATAGTTAATGTTATTGATGAATTTTTGAATGAATTTCTATCATAGTAATGATATTCTTGAAGGAAAATGTTTTAATTTTTTTATTAAAATTGGAGAGGCATTAGATTGACTACTTTACTGTTAATTAATCCAAATTAAATAATAATCATCATTATTATATTATCACTTAAAATTTTATTTGGACCTTCTAACAGAATATTTTTGTGATAAAACTGAATAATGTTTCCATTTTTCCAAATTATATTTATAAATTTTTTTAAACTATCTTTCAAATTAAAACATATAATTTGTAGAAAAATAATTTTATAGAAAATAACATTTTTAGCATTATATGATATCAATAATAATTAAGATTAATTTTTAATTAAATTAAATTTTATTTAAATATATATTTGTATAAAAATCATATTTCTGAAAATAATCAAAATATATTAACTTAAATCAATATGTTCAAAATATATATTAATGTATAATTATTTGAAAAATAACTGTTTAATCAGGGTTTCTATTTTTTACCGTATTAAATTACTTTGAAGGAAAAATAATTAACATGTTAATTATTAAAAAAATTACTAATATTTCAAAATGAGAGATAAATTTTATCATATAAAATTTCTATTATCATGGAAGAACAATTTTATCACTTGATCATGTAATGGATACAAAACTATATTTCCAAAAATGTAATGTTAATCATTAAAAAAATGTGTGTGGATAAAATATTGATTTTTAATTTTTAATTTTATGATATATATTTTTTTATTAAAAATATAAATATTATATTACTTTTAAATAAATCCAAATCTAATTTTTACCAAAATAATATTTAACTAAAATAAACTATTAAATGGGGTTTTTATTGTTAAAATTTTACTCATATCCTAAAAAAATTATTATTATTTTTAAAAATTAAACAAAATACTTTTAAAATATACATAATTACATATAAATTATTAATTTTTAACACCCAAGAAGTTAAAATATGAACATTATAGTTGATAGATTATGTGACATGAAAAACCAAGCATATAAGAAAATGTAACACAATAAGAATTTTCAATATATATATTTAAATAAATTAAATCACATCAATATATTTAATTACACAAAATAAAGATTTTACATTTCAGTACATGAGGATTTATTTTATCATCTTTTATGTGCAACAATCATTTTAGCTAATGTTTCAAGAAACACCGAGTGTAAAAGAAATAAAAAATACTATTAAAATATAACTATTCAATATAATTTTTATAACCTATACATTAAATTTGAGGGTATGAATAGTAAAAAATAAATTATGATAACTATGATAACCTATTTATTTGTGATAAAAAAATAATCATTTACATGAAAAATAAATTTTTCCTTCATAATGTGTATGTTTTTTAAGATGGATTTATCACACTTGGCGCACATAATTTTAAACTAATTTTTACAAATTATATGAAACTTATATGAAAAAATAAATTCCATTTTTATAATTTTAATAAAAAAATTATCTCATGGTGATTTTTTTATAATTTTCTGAAATGTCTCATTTTTTTAATAATAGTTAAAAATACATGATTTTAATATGAAACTACCTTTTAGTTTATAAACTTTATAATAATAAATTATATTATTATTTGTTTTTAAAGTAAGATTAGTAAAATTTTATATCAATTGATAAAATTTAGGTCATTTTTTCATTTTTTATTCAATATATATATATATATATATATATATATATATATATATACTTTTTAAACTTTTATACATTTTCATGTTAAAAAGCTCCATATCTGATCAGGTATGTAGTATTAATGTTAAATAAAAATTTATAATTATGTGACTTTAATTTGGAAAAAATGTATTAAATATTTGTAAATAGTGTAATTTATATTTTTTAAAATGGTTATAATAATTTATTACATGTAATGAATAGTGAATCCTATAAATATTAAATATTGTAGTTGAGTTAAAAATAGGATTACTTGGTGGTTAAATTATTAATATATGGGTAAAATGACCAATAAAATTGTCTAAAGAATATTTTATGGAAATAGTTAGAACATTCCATCACTATGATTATATAATTCTTCATTTGGACCCTTTTTTATTATAAAAAACATGGGATCGCTCAATTCATTTGAAAATTACCATGTGTGTCCTCTCCGATGCATATAAAATTCCACCCCACTCCTCACTTCGCCACACCATACCACCTCATTCATTCACACGTGACATTAAAAAATAAATTCAAAGCATCCCTCCCCTTATTATAGAATCCTTACATTGTGATGAAATCCATCATAGGTATGATTTAGTGAAAACCTAAGGTGTATGCCCGAAGATGGCATAATATTCTTTAACAAGAGCCTTTATATTATTTTTTCTACACCTCCTTCAATTTATAATAATCCATGATGATATAATTACCTCAATATATTCCATATACTGAATGGTTTTATAATAAGTTATATATGATCAAACATTTCAACTTCTATAAAATTGGATATGAAATCATCATACGTGTGTATGACGAAATCTCAACTCACGAAATGATGTCATTTGTTATTCAATTACCAAACTTAGTTATTGGGATTGATAATGGATATAATATATATATATATATGATATTTATAAAATATTTATAAATCTAGAGCCATTATTACATATATATCATATATTCCCTAGGTGATATGATAATGTCTTACTTTTATACGGCTGACTACCACCTCATGATGCAATGTGATTCCTCATTCTCAAACACTTCACATGGAAGGTGATAAGGATAAAGTTAATGAATATATGTGATATAAATTACATATTTATGATGTTCATGAAAAATTAATAATTCTGAAATGATAATATGTATCATTTTATTTATTATTTTTCACTCACTTAAAGATAAAGACACCATTCATGTACTTTTTGACTACAACCTTCATGAAGTAATGTGGATCTTTATTCATCACCACACATCATGGATGATATATATATATATATGAATATTACATGGCTTATATTATATTCTGATCATTGCTTACAGGTTATATATATTAAAAAAAATTCCACAATGATCCTTTAAAAATGGATGTGTTACCCATGAATACGTATGACCTACCATATCCAAGATCTCAATGTACTTCATTTTTCATACCCATCATTCATGATTGGTTTCAAATTGTAATTGATAAAACAAATAGGATAATTATGTTAGTATTTTTATTATATATATTATATGACAATATAATATGCATGAAAACTAGATCATTCATAACAAAATATGCAATAGGGTAAAAGGTAATTAACACCCTAGATAATGCTAATAATGATAGATTGTTAAGGAATGGGTGATAAGATGTTATAAAAGAATAATATATGTTATTATAAGTATTAATATTAGTCTTTTATAAGTTAATAACATTTTTAAAACCACTATTAAGGATGATAAATAAAATTCATCCAAGATTAAGTGTGAGGTAAGGGATATTTTGACACAATTTCATGGGCTAATCTTCTACTTAATTGATTTTTCAATTTTATTATTATTTTTATAAAAAATTCTCATTACCTTATGTTGAATTTATAATTTTATTATATGGATTTATATTTTAAAATAATAACCTATTAATTTAGTAATTCTAATCTTAATCTTATGAGAATTGGAAATTATTATTTCACATCTTGAATCTTATAGATACGGTTTACCCTTGAATTTAAAATAAATAAAATTATTTGAAAAATTACTCATAAAATAATTTCATCTCATTATTATCTTATTATTCATGATATTTTCATTTTATAGTTCCATTTTTTTACTCTTTGGTATTTAAATTAACTTAAAAAATATTTTTATATAAATATGAAATTATTTCACTCTTTAGATGAAAATCAATTTTCATCCAAAATCATGTTTTCTAAGAAGGTTTTTTAAAAATTTGTAAACATTAAAATTTTATGTATTAAAGTATTTTTAACCCATTTTACTCTTTTAAAAAAATCAATGAAACACTAGGTCATTTTAAATATAAGGTTAGTTTAACTTTTACCCGAAAAGATAAATTGAATATTCATAAAATTTTACAAATAAGGAACTTTCCATAAAATTTTACATTATAATAGAAATATTCTTTTTATCTTGTATGATATATAAAAAATTACCAACTTTATGACCATTATATCAGTGAATATTTTTTCATGTTTATGAAGATATATTTAGAGAATATTTTTTAATTCTATTTTCAAGGAAAAGGTTCTTTAAAATGATTTTCAAAATGAAAAGTATATTTCCCTCAATTATTTCCGTAATTAAATTTGTATGGTATTTCTTTTTTTTCAAATACATAAACCAATCATATTATATATTATCCATTGTTGAAATATTTTATTTATATCATCCTTATTATTTATTTGGGTGGTTTGTGTTCAGTTTGACTGTTGATGTGTTATTTTGACATAATTTTCTATATTACTATGCTTGGTTTATGGTAATGTTTATTAGTTGGGGAATGTATGCACATATAGTATTCAAGATTTTCAATATGAATGTTTGTGATTTTTATGTTTATCCCCATCAAATTATTAATGAAATGGACTTATTATGTGATAGGTGGCACCCAAGTTTTTTATATCCCCTTGTTGTAATGACAGGTCACATAAGACATTTCAGTTGAAAAAATCTGACAGGCTTCTACCCAAATATTTTAACTATCTTAAATATATATTATGTGATTAATTATCATGAGGATATGTCTTGAAAGTTTATGTGTCTATTAATTTTTATCCCTTAAATATGAAATTAGTTATTGGTATTCCATTAGATTGTTTGATTAGTTAGAATTTCTATGGTTAAGTTTTTATGTTTATTGTGATTATTTATATAGAATTACATGATCATAATTTAATCCAACCATATTATTCTCAATTTTTTGATTAAATTGAATTTTTTTAGTTACATACCCTTTTATTATGTGTTTTTATATTGCTTCATGATATCCCCTGTATTACATAACACTTATTGATAATTTGAGCTCACTGATAATTTTTTCCTTTACCTAGAAACCCAATAAGTGTGCTATGTTTGATATGAAATGATATTATTGGTGGAATAATGTTATTCTTAATAAACTTATGTAGTAATTTTTTTCCAAAATGCAACGTAATAATCATATATGTATATATTTTACCAAGACTACTAAACTATTCATTCCATCAGGATGTGAATCCTTGTATCATATGCCATTATAATGAAGAAGAAACTCACTCTAGGTTACACAGGTTGTGGTCATTAATGTTGGTATTAGTGAAAGTTTAGTAGAATATTTAGGGACTAAATTTATGGAAAACATAAATTAGGGATTATAAAACTGTGAAAAAAGAATGAGGATAAGTATAGATTAACAACGTGCTATTTTGGTAAGGTAGATATTATGTGGTCTTTTTCATTGCAATATATCCATGTATGGATACTATTAGTGTATGTGGTTCTAGAATAGATGTACCTTGGGGTAATAACTCCATAAATGTCACATTGTTCTTGACCTTATCATCACCCTATAAACAAATATTCACCTTATTATGAACCTGTTTTGACACTCTTTGGGTATATTATTAGGATAATTCACATTTTTTTTCAAACTATTATATTTGATTTGAAAATAGAGATATCCCAAAATAAAACTTTCTTATGATTATGAGATTAGCTATGCATATGTTTTTAATTTATGATATATATTTTAGTAGTTCTGGGATTATACATTATGTGTTACAATTATATGATCTAATCTAGTGGATTTATAATGAGCCATCTCAGTTACCCTGGTAACCTAATAACCTATATAGTTATGATATAGTCCAAAGTGCATTCATGATCCCCATAGGTTGGTGACTAGCACCTGACATCATACAAATTAAAATTGGGAATAGTTTTCCCACAAATGTTGTGGATGTAAACATAAACAAGATAGTATGCATATCAAAGGAAAACTCCACTGGAAGTAATGTACCAGAACTCAAATAGTCCCTCAAATCCCAAAGTACTATAACCCAAGTATTAAATAAGGAAAATTTATTGAACCTCGAATGATATAATCTAAAAACACCCAAATTACCAAGTAAGTTGTGAGCTAAATACTTATAGGATTTCACCAAATATTCCATAACAATATTATAATATCCACTTGAATAATAATTTGATTTCAATTTTAAAACAAATAGATTTTACATCTACAAAATTATATTAAACTAACCATGATTTGAAATACTAAATTTTTAAATAAAATTAGTAAATCATTTTTCACATTTCAAATAATGGAAATACATTTGAAAATATGGAATTTACCTCTAATCAAAGGATACATCACATAAATGTCCCTTTTCACTAAATAGCATAAATAAATACTTTTATATAAAATAGTTTATATGAACTCTCATGAAATTTAAAATAGATTACAATGGTGGAATATATATACATTCCAAATACAAAAAACTAAGTAACATAGTCATGTGACATGTAGATGTTATAGTTCCAGTCCCTAGGGACCAAACACTATAAATATGGAAAAGTATGTACATATATACCTTTAAACAAGGCCAAGAGGACTCATCATTATCACCTAAGGAATGGACTGTGCTGATTTGTTGTTTTAGAATGTTTTAATTCCTAAAGTGTCACCCAAAATAAATCACTAACTAACTAAGGCTTTCTTATTCTCTAATACATAAAATATGGGAAATTTATTTTAAGACTTCTTAAAATACAACTAAATCTCATTCTCTATTTCCATATTCCAATTTTCCCGTTAAACCCCATAATAGGATTTTAATAAAAAACAAGCATTTTTAAAAAGATGAAACCAATGGGTTTCCATAGAACCCATATTTAATACCATTTTCATAAATAAGTACTTGAAATAAATTCATGAAATTCCACAATCCATTACCCCACTAAATACAAAAAATTGAATTTGAAAAAAAATCCATCAATTTCATCCCAACCTCCCTATTAACTGGAATTGGAGTTTTCACAACTTTTCCATCCATTTTTTTCTTTAATTATATTATAAAATTTAATTGATTAAATTTATATCAAAAATGAATTCAAATTAATCAATTTAAATCTCAAAAAATATCAATCTCATGCCAAAAACCAATTTTTCTTAAAAACACCAATTCATTGGAATTGGTTTTTTCCAAACAAAACAATTTTTTTCCTTTTAATAAAAATTAAAAAATTGAATTTAATTAAAATTAATTAGTTTAATTTAGGTTTAATAAAAATCATGCATCGTAACCCAATCACCTACCTTAGGATCAATGGATCTTAGATTGCCAAACCATATCTAGGATTCGTCAAAGAAGGATGAAAATAAAGGAATCTAGTATAAACTCAATTCAAAGCTTGGTTTAGATATATAAAAATTTGTATTAGATCGTAAAACATCAAACAAAAATCTATATAATACTAGGAAAAATATACATACCATGAGAGATGAAGAACAAGAGGAGGAAAATAACCAGGGGAGGATCAACCAATGTTCTACTAGATTCAGATCACATTCGAGAGGGGTCTGAGGGGTCAAGAATACTTATTGGGGCCCCCAAGGTTGATTAAAACTAGTTTGGGTTAAATGAGGTTCATTCAGGACCTAAAACAGGGGATAAAAAAATTTAATATTATTTCAGATTTCTTAAAATCTCATCTTTACAGTTTCTTAGGAAACGAAGCACGGTTTGGACTAACTTTGTAAAGGTCATGTGCCCATTAAAAATGGTTCATATAGTTTATCCTAAGGTGATTAATGGATTTACTAACTATGTGAAATCCATGTATATCTCTCTATCCAAAACATTCTATTTTTCTATAGAAGGGTGAATTATTTGGAAAATTGTGCACCAGCCATGCATAAGTAGTGCATTAGCCCAGAATTTTCATGATTCATAAATTCTCAACCAGAAACAACCCAAAAAAACAACCAAAACTAAATTAAAAGTATGGTTTAGAAATATGTAGAAACATTATTGGTATGTTACAACCTCCCCACCATATAAATATTTTATCCCCAGAAATCTTATGAAGATGCCTTCACATCAAAAAGATGTGTCCAATGCTCTCTCATTAGTGCCTCAATCCCCCAATTATCATGATAATCTGAACTATGTTTCCATAAAACACAAAAAAATGGTATTTTCCTCCAACTATGTTCCTTGGTCTTAGAATCAATAATCCAAACTTTCCATTCAGTCAAAGATCAATCAGGTTGAACTTCAAGATCACACCAACTTAGATCCTTAGATGTATCAGATAAATACTTTCAAGGTTGAGAAATATGAAACACATTATATATTTACATAAGATTTAGTGATAGTTCCAAATGATACTAAAATTTACCCAACTTATCAAAAACATCAAAAGTTCCAACAAAATGAAGAGAAACCATCCCTTGTTTCCCAAGCCATTAATGACCCAACTTAGGTGAAACATTTAAAAACACAATGTCACCGACTGAAAACTCTAAAGGTCTAAAATATATATTATCATAAGATATATATCATCATTTTTCCTTCAACATCCTCTAACAAATCAACTGGATCATTATTATCATCTCTTGGACCATGCTTGGTCCAATCAAGGAACTCTCACTAATCTCTAACCAACACAATGGAGATTTATATGTCTGGACATATAATGCCTCAAAAGAAACCATCCTGATTGCAGATTGGTAAATGTTGTTATAGGAAAGCACTAACAGGCCAAAATAATCGTCCCATGATCCACCATAGTCGAGAACACAAGTGTGAAGAATGTCCTTGGGAATATTTATAGCTCTTTTGTCTGGTTATCAGACTGCGGATGGTTTACCATACTCAAACAGAAGTGATATCCTTGTGCATCCTGAAGACCCCTCCAAAATCAAGAATTGAACCAGGTATACCTTTCAAAGAATAAAACATATGAAACTCTATGAAAATTAATAATCTCTTTCACATAGAGATTTCACAACTTATAAATATTGGATGTATCAGGACTAGGTAATATGTGAGCCGATTTCATCGGCCTATCGATCAAAACCCATATCACATTCTTCTTCCTATGAGTACTTGGAAACCCAGCCATAATTTACAAAGATATATCATACCAAATACAATTAGGAAATGTAAATGGATGAAGAAAAATCTAAGGTTTCTAGTTCTCATCTATAGCCTACTGGCATCTATAATAATGAGAGAAAAATACAATACTGCCTTATCTCATACATGCCCACCAAAATTACCACTGCATTTCATAGAACATTTAATTTATTCCTTGGTGCACTTCCCATTAAGAAATATATAAATACCCCATCACAACATTACTTACTAAATATGGTATCACAAAATGATTATGATATCACCGAATTCTTTCTTTGTTGAACGACCACTAAGAAACTGACTCCCTACCATAAATAGAGTCTCTAATTCTATAGAACTTATCCTCAATCTGATGTTCTTACATAATAAATTTGAGAAGAGGGGATGTCAAATGATCATTTTTCAAAGAAACCTCAACCCTTTCTCGTAAACTCTAATACACCACTTTTCAAAGACGACCATCAAGTTCCACAGTTTTGAGGATTATTTTACTTCATGGATCATAAGATTCCTGCTCAAAGCTTCTGTAATGATGTTCCCTCTCCCCAGGGTGTAGGTGATGTCAAATTCAAAATAATACAGTTATTCTAAACAATTACTCTCATAGAGAATCAAATCCTTTATAAAGAATAAACAACTCATTATCTTGTGTTATGAAACCATGATAAACCTTTCTCAGTAAAGGTAATGATGCCAACTCTAAAACACATGCATCATAGCTACAATATAATGGTCATGGTTTAGATAATTCTTCTCATGTGGCCTAATCTGACAAGATCCATAGACAAGGACATGGATACCTTGCATAATAAATTATCCCAATCTTGAACATGATTCATCACATAAGACCACATAGCCTCGTTAGGCCTCTAGAAGAGTCAACACTGGTGCAGTAGCAAAAAGATGTTTCATCTCAATAATAGAATTCTGACATTTCTCATCCTAAGAAAAAATTTAACCCTTATGATTTAGTGTAGTCATCAAAGAGTCTATAATTGATATATTCTTAAAAAAATTTATCATATATAGCTAATTCCAATAAGTTACGAATATCAAAAAAAATCATGATTTCTCTTAAGTCATTATAGCCTTCACCTTCTCAAGATGAACAGATATAAATCTTTCCAACACATTTTTTCCCAATAATTTAACTTCATGAATCTAGAAATAGAATTTCTAAATCATGGCATAAAGTCAATGATTTCTCAGCAATATCATACCTGTTATCAAATGATGCACATGATCCTCATCAGACTTATTATATATAATGATTTCATCAACAAAGACTATAATAAAACATTCAATATACTCATGGAAAATCCTATTCATTAATTCCATGAAAAATGAAAAATATTTGGTTAGACCAAAGGAAATAAAAAGGTACTCATCATGGACATCAATTATCTGAAAGGCGGTTTTAATAATGTTAGACTATTTTATATTTACCTGATGGTAACCTGACCTAAGGATGATCTATGAGAACCCTTTATCTTCCTTCAACTGATCAAAAAGATCATAAATATGTGTAAATGGGTATATTTCTGTATGTTCAATCAATTTAGATTTCAATAATTAATGCATAGGTGAAGTGAAACATCTCCCTTCATTGAAAAGAGAACAAGTTTTTTCCAAGGTAAAACACTTAAGTGTATAACGCCTTTCTTGAAAATATCATCAAACTGGGACTTCATCTCTTTCGGTAGAGCTTGTGTTATATGATAAATATGTAATACAAACTAGTTGAGTACCAGTCATTAAGTAAATGGAAAACTCAATCTCCCTTGCAAGTTTCAAACTAGATAATTAAGAAGGAAACATGTTGGTAAAATCAAAAAAAATATAGGGATATCTCCACTTAAAAATTACAACCCCAAATTAAAGAAAAACACATATATCACTTTCCCTAATGCTGGATAAAATGTTCTAGATCTACTAGATCATGGGTCCCATTCTCCTTAGAAAATGAACACAATCACCTCAACCTAGTTCAGATATATAATAGGATTTTCTCACTGAGGCTTAGTAGCAGCTTCCCCCTACATCTGTTTCAAACATCTTCTTGAAAGAAGGATATTACACAATATTAGAAGAAAACATGGAATAAATCATATTAATAATGAAACAGAGCTATATAAGAATTAATCCAAATAGATATAACAACCAGATTTGGATTTCAAACTCTTTAAATCATAAAAGATAAATGACTATAACTAATCCACAATACAAATTTCCCTAACCACCCCTAACGACTTAACATTCATTGCTATGATAGTTTTCCCATAACTCAATTGCAACTACCTCCTATGTCACAAAAATATTTAAAAAATGCATAATGGATTCAATAAAAATTCTTAATCTCAAGGTCTAATTCCACTTTTTCAAGAACCAACCCGAACACCGTGGTAACCTGATAACTGATCTACTCCTAACATGTCCCGATGACCATTCATGATCCTTATGTGTTTGAGACTAGTACCTTCCATCATATAAATAGAAAGTTGGAATGGTTTTTCCATAAATTTGAAGGAAGTAAAAAAAAACAAAATTGTATCCATATCAATGGAAAACTCCCCTATAAGTAATGTTCCAAAAGTGAAACAGGAACTCAAATCCAGATGTACTATAACCCAAGTACCAAATAATGAAAACGTCCCGAGTCCCTAAGGAAACAACTCACCAAGACCATGGTTCAATAGCTGGATCCACCTCCAAGATATCATTTCCCCTTACTCGAACCTAGAGAGAGATACTCTACAAACATCTCAAGGCACAAGTTGGATGTGATCCAAAGCCTAGTTGTATTTCACAAATGATTCCATAACAGGATGCCAATGCCAACTTAACCAATAATGTACTTTAAAATTTAAAACAAATAGGTTTGAAATTTATGAAATCATATTTTTTAAAAAACTAATTTTATAATTTAAAATATTTAAATACATTTAGAAAATTGGGATTTAAATTAGAAATTGTGTAAAAACATTTCAAAAGATGGAATTTAACTTTAATAAAAGGATACATAACATAAATTGAACATTTCACAAAATGGATTAAATTAAAAATATTATATAAAAAAAATTATTAAATTCTCATAGAATGTTAATCAATTTACAACTATGCCATATATATATACATTCAAAATAAAAACAAGAATTCAGAATGGTCATGTGACAAGTAGGTACAATAGTTCCAAGCTATAGGGACCCAATACTATGAATATGGAAAAGTATGTACATATGTACCTTGAACCAAGGTCAAGAGGACTCATAACCATCACCTAAGGAATGGGATGTGCGGTTATGATGTTTCAAAATGTTTTAAATCATAAAGTGTCTCCAAAAATAACTCACTAATTACCTAAGTCTGGCATATGCTCTAATGAAAAGCAGTTTTGGGAAATGTATTTTAAGACATCTTAAAATATGATTAAATCACATTCCCCATTCCAATATACCAATTTTCCATCTAAAACTAATAAGTTGGTTTTAATCAATAACATTAATTTTCATAAAATGAGACCACTAGGATTCCATCAAATGAATTTTATTCCATTTTCTAGTAAACACGTATTTGAAACAGATTTGTAAAATTTCGAAATAAATTACACAATTTAATACACCAATGTAATTTTCAATAAATTCCATAAATGTAATCATAAACCATAAATTCACGTGCATTGGTATTTTAAAAAAATCAATCAAATTTTTTTTATTGAATTAAAATCTTCAATTTAATTGATATAATTTTCATAAAACCTTAATTTATATTAAATGATTTAAATCTCGTCGATTTTCAATCCCAATCTTAAAAACCAATTTTTCATAAAATCCGAAATACACTAAAATTGTGTATTTCCAAAAATATCAATTGAAATCCTTTTTATCATAATTCAAAAATTTCATTAAATTCAAAATAGTTGAAATTAAATGAATAATTTAGGGTTAATAAAAATTGGGCATCTTAATCGAACCACCTACCTCAGGATCAACAGATCTCAGATTACTAAACCCTAGTCATGATTCGTCATAGGGGGAAAATAAAAATGGGATCTGGGAGAACCCAGATTCAAACATACTTTTAGATCCACAATAGTGGGTATTAGTTCCTCCAACATCAAATAGAGATCTATAAAACTCAAGGAGAATCAGAGAGACTATGGGAGATCATGAACAGAATGAGTAAACTAACCGAAAAAAGGATCAACCGACATTCTCCTAGATTCAATTCGCATCTATGAGGGGTGTGATGGGACAAGAATCCTTCTTGGTAGATGTACGGTAGAGATAACACATTTTGAGTATAAGGAGGTTAATCTGGGACCTAAAAAATGGGTTTCTTAATTTTTTAATAGAATTTCTAATCTATTAAAATCTTGTCTGCTGAGTATCCTAGGAAACAACACAATGATTTGAAACAACCATGCTATGTCCATGCACCCATTATAAATGGGTCACATTTTTTCTCCTAATTGGATTCATGGACTCTCCTAAGGGGAATAACATCATGAAAAACCATGAACATGACTTGTTATGCTCTCTATTCAAAATATGGAATTTTACTTGAGTAGGGTGAATAGTTTAGAAAACTCTGCGCCAGCCATGCACAAACCATTCACTATCCCATAACTTTCAGTATTCTTAAATATCCAACATGAATGAACTCCAAACGAAACCCAAACAATTATGATTTAAAATGAGAATTTTTTAATACCTAACAATAGAAATGGGGTCTTACAGGATTCCATTATTTAGAAATAGAACCCAGAAGAAATGGGAACCACATATATTTTCATAATATAAATTTTCATTTTTATCATTTCATTAATGGTCTTAGTCCAGTATTTTGATTGGAAATACTTTCCCAAAATTCTCAACCAATGGGTATATAGTATAATGTTCTAAAAATATAGAGAAATAAGTCACTATATATTATATATTTTAAGGGAACAACACTAAGAAAAGGACCGTAGTGAACAATTTGGATAAAGTTGATAATAAAAAATAGGACATTCTAACATGTGATAATTATTGAAAGAAACACCTTTATAAATTAATAAATGTAATGTGAGTTTTATACATTTGTGGAGAGAAATGTCATCATACTTGTGATTTCAAGGGAAATAAAAAAATTCAATGTACAATGATTCAACTGCAAGGATATAGAACACTAAAAAAATCAATGCCTCAAAAGTTAGAAGAATATGCCTCAAAAGAAGCTAATGGATCATGGTCATGTCTATGATATTACCACAGATGAAGAGGAAGGAATAATTTTCTTAAGCTTGTATTCATTAATTATTTAATTTTATTATTTTACTAAATATGTAATTGTTATAAAAATTATGAAATTTATTATGTTTGTACTGCATTACATTTCCATTAAGGATATAAAAGTTTGTTTTGAATGGAACAAATGACCAAGAAAAAGGATTCTATTGAATGATGATATTCATGTAAGTAACTTAATTTATGACCCTTAATATGTGCTTGATATTGACATAATGATGTCAGGATAAAGTGACAATTAATATTGATAATTAAAATTAGATAATACCAACTATATTTAAACTGATTAGTAATTTATTAAAAAAGTGTTTATTCTATCATTGATGGAATTTATAGTATTTTTGGAGTCAAGGAATATATAAAATAATATGTGTTTTACCTATGTAATGATGAATTATTAATGTTTTGAATTATGTTTTATGGTGATTATTTTTATTACCATGATTCAAGTGAATACATCATGTTGGTATTAACATATTTTTTTAGTGATAATTAAGAGGTGCATCATGTTTTTGATATATTAATGGTAAGTTCATTTTTAAAATTCAATGACATTTCTACTGTTTTAGATCATAATCTATTTGAAGGGTCATAAGGATAACCATTCATAAAACAGTTTAAGTTAAAATTGTATAGGGATTTAAAGATTTATTAATTAATTAAACATATGAGTATTTATTAATATTAAATAACATTTACTAGCAATATTTTTTTTAAAATAGTGATTTACATAATGAAATACATGGAACTCTTTTTTGGATATTTATTTCATAGAGTAAGTGATGGATTGTGAATTGATTGAAGCAATACCAAGGGATGAAATTGTTCTTATAAAATAAAAAATTATCATTTATGTTTATTTCTTTATATTCATAGACTCTAAAAGAATTATTTATCTCTAGGTAATAGATATTTAAGAAAAAATTATTTTTGTACCATTATTTATGTTGAACATATAAGCTTTTAAATCTTCACAAATTTATCATTTAAGGTTATTATCATTCCATTATTCATTCACATGTTTGTAATCAATGACCTCAATAACTATTTATATTTATTAATTTATTTATTTGATGTCCATGAATTTAATTTCCACCTATGTTATCATACTTGGAAATTGAGAAATATTTATTACAGATGACCAAACTACTTCAGTTTCTCTCTTATTAAGAGGTTGTTTTATTAAGAGTTTTATGATGTGGGTTTTCAAAAATGATATTTCCAAATATACTCAACTGATTAATAATATCAATTTTAAATTTTGAAGATGAAATTTATTTAAGGTGGGTAGAATTTAATACTCTGATATTTTAAATTAAGAATGTTATATTTGATAGCATATGCCACACAGAACATTGTGATTAGAATATAATATAACACTGCAAGACATTAAAATTTTTTTATTTCTAAATATATTTCTTATCATAAATATATTTTATGATATATAATGATAATTTTATCATTCATTTCATGAAAAAACCAGTTTATCTTGCATTACACACAAAACTTTGTTTAGCCTATGTTACACACAACACCGAGTTTAAATGAGATGTGAAATATTATTAAAATGTAATTTTATAATTAAAAAAGTAATAACCTAACCATTAAATTTATGGGTATAAATAGTAATATATAAAGTAAGATAAATATGTTTATCTATCAATTAGTAATAAAATAAGAACCATTTAGAAGAAAATGAAATATATTCTGAAAAAAAACTATATGTTTTTTAAAAGAGAAAATAGTTTCCCTTTAGGAACATAATATAAAACTTATTTTAACCACGTTTAGAAAAAAACTTATGAAAAAAAGTCTATTTTTGAAATTGGTAGTGAAAATTTATCTTAAGGTGAATTTTTTATATTTTTCTAAAAAGATTCAATTTTTGATTAATAAAAAAATATACTGGTTTTTAATTATAAAATTCATTTTCATTTATGGAATTTATAATGTAATATTTTTTTTTAAATTTTTTTAAATTTATAATTAGTTAAATTTAATATCAATGAAATAAATTTATGTATTTAAAATCATTTCCATATAGAATTATTATAATAAAATACTTCATAAACATTCAAATATTTTAACTTTAAAACCCCGATTTCTCATCACGTATATGAGGTTAAATTTAAAATTAATTCCCACACATAAGTGAATTGTATTTTGAAAAAATATATAACATATTTTAAAATATAATAATTTATAATATCTAATAAGGTAAAATTATTTTTTGACTAAAATGAAAAGGGAATGAATAAAAAAATAATTACTACAGTAAATGTAAAAATGGGTATATTGAGGGTTAAACTAAACGGATGAGGGTAAAAATGAATTATACACATTAATAAAAAAATATGGTATGGATATATTTCATCCATTATCCATGTGAGATTATGAAATGGTACATTTTTTATCCTTGTGATATGTCAAAAACACGGGATAACACAATTGTTTTATACAATACCCAGTGTGTCCTCTCCACTACTTATAAAATGTGACCCATCTCCTCTATTATTAATACCTTCACACAAATTTTGTTCTATAAAAACCTTCCTAAATCATATAAAAAATTCTATAAAATCATCTTAAAATATTAATATGTTTCTAAATCCAACCTTGGAATTAATTACTACAATTCTATGGGGATAATCAAAGAAAAGGTAATGTTATTCAACAAGTTTCATTATTTTTTTCTTTCTCAATCCCTAAAATTATAATTAAACCATGAGGAAATAATATAATTAGTTTCAAAAATATACTATATGTTTTTATAATAACATAATTACCTACAATAATCTACACATCCGTCAAATGGTTTGTGAAATCATCATTCTTCGGTACAACATATTGCTTCCCTGCAAACCGATCTTATACGTTCTTTCATTCCAATGTCCCACGGTTCCTAATGAGTATAGATATAAAGTATATGAAATATATTTTGAACATATTAATTGTTTTATATTAATTATATAATATATATATTCTTTATATTCCATTCCTTTTGATATATAATAACATCTCTCATGTGTACGAAAGACTATCTCCTCACAAAGCAATGTGAGTCGTCTTTCACTAATGTTTCACATGGAATATAATATGGATAATTTTATTGATTTTTTGTTATAAAAATGAAAAAATATTATTATTATTGATATATTTATCATTATATAATGAAAAAATTTATCATTTTATGTTACCTTTTCACTAACTTGATGATGACAACACTGTTCATGTAACCACATACTGCCGCATTCACGAATTTTTTTGACTCTCTTTTCATAACCATGAGACATTAAATATATATATATATATATATATATATATGTATGTTATATGGTATATTTGATATTATAATAACTCTAGAAATAAAATATAATACTAACATTCTTTCCATGATGACCATGGAGAAATGGAAGCATTGATCATGTGTAAGTATGGCCTATCATCTTCTAGATCATAATATACTTCATTTTTCATAAAAATCATTAATTTTTGGATTAAAATGTATTATTGATATATAATTATGATAATAATTATGTTATTGTTATTTTTTATATGATATAATTATGTATTATGTGTATGAACATTTTATTTTATGTGGAAGAACACATGAGAAAACAAGGAAATTAACACACAAAATAATAAAAATAATGAATGAATATTAATGAACAGGTGATAAGACATTATAATATGATAGAATATGATATTATAAAAAATTTATATGGTTCTATTATAGGTTAGTATCATTTTTAAAACCGATATAACGGAGTTTGAATCATGTTAAACCAAAACGATGTCTTAGGTATGTGATTTATTAACTAAATTGCTTTTGGATGGGTTAATCTTCCACTTTATAGAAAATTTCATTATAAGAGTATGTGAATAATAGAATTTTATTACCTTATATTATAAAAAAAATATTATATATTGACTTATATTTGAAATATATTATATATTAATTGATTAAATCTCACTTAATAATTATATTCATTTTACTAGATTACTTCACAATCCAATTCTAATCAAGATTATTTACTCTTGAATTTAAATTATAGAAAATTATTTGACCATTCCCCAATAATGAAATTTAATTTTACTATAATTTGGTTAGTAATTATTTATTAATTTAATAATTCCATTTTCCTACTATTTGGTGCATAAATAAATTATGTAATTTATTTTAAGGAAATTAAAATTCATTTCCCTCTTTGTTCAGAAATACGTTTTATTGTAAAATATTGATTTATGAAAATGTTTTCTTTTTTTAAAACTTTTTAAAATGATTATAAATGTAATTTACACCCACTTTATCTATTTTTGGTTTTATTTAAACTATTATTATGTTTTTTTAAAAACAATTTCTATTTGTCTTTTACTGAAAATATAAAAGAAATCCTTTTTCAACTTCCAAAAAATCCACTTTACAATTATTTTTAGAGTGCAATATGAATGTTCGTTTTAACTTGTATGACTTGTAAAAAAATTAATGTCCATCATGATTTTAATTTCTATGAATATTCCATTTAAATCATATGATAATATTTTTAAAGAAAATGTTTTTATAATAATGTTCAATTAAAACAATATTAAAAACATTCCAAAATGAAAATTATATTTTCTACATGAATGTTTTAATGATATTATTATGGTATTTCTATTCATCAATGAAATAATCCCTTTATTTTAATTATTAACCATTAGGGACATTTTGTATTAATATAATCCTTATTCTTTATTTGGATGGTTTATGATTACTTTGACTACAAATGTGCTATTTTGATACCATTCATAATATTACTATGGACAGTTTATGGTAATTTTTATTGAATGGGAAAAGTAATGAAATTTTATTTGATATTTTTCAATAAAAATGTTTATGTTGTTTTTTGTTTCTCTACTTTATATAAAGAATGATACTAAATTAGAATGTGATGGGTGGGGCCTAAAATTTATATATCCCCTCAATGAATTTATAAGTGTAATGTGACATATGAATTGGAAAAAATAAGATGGGTTTTCACCCACATATTTAATCTATCTTGAGGATAGATCATAAATGTAACTATCTTGAGGATATATCATGAAAGATTAGAAATATGACATGATATAATCATTAATTATGAATTTAGTTATTTATATTCCATGTGATTATTCAATTAGTTAGAATATCCATGGTTAAGTTTTCATGCTCATGTGATTTTTTATTTGGAATTAAATTATTATAGTTTACTCCTACCATATTATTCTCAAGTTATTGATTAAATTTTTTTATACAGTTACATACCTTACTATTTTGATTATACATATTGACTAATAATAGCTTCTATGGTACATATCGCGTACTTATCATTTCACATAACACTTATTTGTTTCCTTTCCCCAATAACCCCTGAAGTGTACTATGTATAACATAAAATGATATTCTAGAGCAAATAATGTTATACCAGAAAAAAATATTTTTAATATGTGTTTTCAAATTTAATGTAAGACTCATGTATATATGTATTTTTCAAAGAATATTAAACTACATGTTCCATCAAAATGTTATTGTTTGTTTCTTATCCCAATTTAAAAAATGTAGTCACCAAAAATATATTATTGGGGTTAGGGTCATTACATATTTGATTAATTAAAATATTTTATAAAACTATTGGAATTTATTATATAATCCTAACAATAATGTTTTGGTAAAAATAGTACTTTCACTATTCACTTATAAATAGAAAATTTCTGGAAAAAAATAATAATCTTATCTCAATATTTCCTGGATAGATAAAAAATTTGGTGATATCTTTTCCAATTCCCTCACTCAATTTTTATTAATATTTTTTTTGTAAAAAACATAAAATATTGTTAATGTTTTTTATAGTAAAACAACATTTCATATATTAGATATGTTTTCAAATTAATCTATTCATAAAACATCATTTATATAAGAAAAATAACTTAATGATATTAAATCTTAATAAATATGATTACTACAAATAAAATTACAATATCTATAAAACTTTTGAATATTATGAATAGTAAAATGATAACATTTGTAAAATTTAAAAAGAATTAATGATATATCAAAATGTAAAAATAATTTTTTACATACCAATGTTATACCCATTTAAAATTATGCAACCCTTTATGGTATTTTTGTAAGAACTAAGAATCAGATAATCTCTGATTCTAGTTTCATGGTGACTTTCAGCTACCATAGATCTTGTATAAGTCTTCATGAGGTTGAAATCCTCCCCTATACAGTTTCTATCGAATAATATTTTTTTTATTTCAACATCGGTTTGGTATAGGGAAACACCAGTTAATGTTACCTCCCTTACGATCAGAGACAAATTTTCTTTATAACGAAATATTCTATTTTTGGATTAAATTTCTTATTAATCTATTAATATACATTATTCCATGGTTTTTTAAATTATAATAGATAATTTAAGGATTATGTGTTAATGTTAGTATTTTTTATACAATGTTTAAAATGTGTTTTTATAATTTTATTAGTTTTTATTGTGTGAATTTTCTATTTAATATATTAATTATCTAAGTAGAATATACATTGAATTTTTTTTCAATCCATTGACCCTTGATATAAATTTTATCAATTATATTTAAATTATTAATTATTAAAAAAAATTAAGGGTATCAAAATGACGACAAAAGATATAATTTCCATAAAAGGTTTAACTCACATAAATTTAATTTAAATAAAAATAATCCCAATATTTATTTTCTTCTTATAATTTTATTAAAATATATTTTATGGTTTATTTTTAAGGACTATTTAATATTTCCACAAATTCATAATCATACTTGAAGTGATTTTTTATTATAAAAATCCATGATATTTAGAATGTTATTCCCCATATTCATAAATAATTTTCAACACACACTTATCTCTTATCCATCATGTTTCATTAAACATTATTATACCAGTGGAAATATGAGTTCAAATGATGATTTAAATTAATAATGATCATCCTCCTTAATAATTTCATAAATATTCATGTTCAAAACCCTTCCATCCCTTTCAGCAGTATCATACTCCACTAGACCATCTTGTAAAATATAAATCAAATACCACACTATAATAATATGTTTTAATAGAAAAACACCCATATCCTCACATGTTTAATACATCAGAAACTATGTTTCCTGTAATGTGTATCACTCTTGTATATTGTTTAGTGGTTCTTGGATTAAATGAAAATGTATACACTATGTGGCTATTAATATCACCAATAAGTATCTTCCAAGATCTAATATATGTCTCTTTTCATATTGAATGGTCTCACATTCTCCATGCCATCTGACCTCAATCTCAAACTACTCCCATCTTTAAGGAAACTAGGCAGGCAGTGAATTTTTCACCTATCAACTTTTTACAATTTCTCTAGTTATATTTTTATGGTGGTATTTATTATATATCAATATTTTCCCTTGTTTATTCAACATCACTGAAAATAGAAGTGCATAAATGTGTAATTGTACAATTAATGGATGTTGATTAATGTTATCCACTAAAATCATATTCTTCCATAGTGATGTTAATTTCTTTATAAAATGGAAACTAGTTTTGTTGTTTTCTACATGATATTTTTTTCCAATAACAATTTGGTTTTGGTTAATCCTACCACAATATTGAGTATGGATTTCTTATAAAAACAATTAATCCATTATGAGAACAACTCCAAATACATTAACAATACTCATATTATGATTTATATTCACATTAAAGTAAATTTTAAAATACAAACACTATATTAAAATATTTTTTAATATACATAAGAATAATAATTTTGGTACAAAAAATAGAATCATGGTAAATTAGAGTGGATACACTAAATATATGATATTCAAAATTCTAGTGTGATGTATTTAGTTATCTCGATAAATCCCATATATAGTCATCGAACATGAAACACATTAATCAAATTATTGTGGTGTTTCATCACACCTATTAGTCATATCATCTCAGTACTTATTCCATTGAATTTTGTAATATCAAGATTTCCCACTCCCATAAAATTTTACAATTTGTAGTACTTTTTGGAAAAAAATTATAATCCCATAGTGCTAATTTTCCTCTTAATTTTCCTATGATATATTGATGATCAATCATGTCACATACATTACCATATTTTTAGTTATTTTCATCTTCTATTCTTGGCCAATCTTTCCCCCAACATTACCCCTAGGTTACCCATGAATTTTAAAGAAAATGGTCAAGTTTTGGGTGGATATAACATGCCACACAATTTGTTAGCATGGTTTACTAAACTATGTCGACAAACCATGCACTGTGTCCAGGTGTTAAAAAATGGATTTTGACTATTTTTTATTTCAGGATATAAACCTAATACACCCCTTTCTTCCCCCTTTCAACCATATCATCCGTGTAAGGATTTCAAGATCCATTAACCTCTCTTGGTACTCAATTTTGAAGGGGTTTTTGGTGGTGGAACTTCAAGATTCTTCAAGTAAGTGAATTCCTCTGTTGTTCCTTGTATTTTCTTAGGTATTCTTCCCTCCTTGAAGTTCCCAATTTCTAGCAACTAGGTTTTTATACATAGGGTTTAATTTTTTGTTTCTTGGTTCAAAATTTTGGATTAGGTTTCATTTTATTCAATTTGTGGGGAGGTAGTTGTGCGGTTGAAGTTTCACCCAAGGATTTTTGGATTTTGACATCTAAGGTGGATGATTCAATTTGTAAGAATTATTTTATGAGTTATTTTGAATTATTGACAATTCTAATATGTTTCTTACTTGTTGTGTGTGGTGAAAAATTAATTTTTGATATAATTCGTTAAGTGTTTGATTTAAAATTTCCATTTTTTCTTGAAATTGTCTTTTTTCATGTGTGACTCATGTGGTATCATTTGAGGGGATTTTATAATTTATGAAAGTGGTATATTAAATGTTGATAGGGCTTCTAATTATATTTTAGTATGGTGTTGGGGTGGATTTTTCCATGAAAGTGGATTTTGAAATTGATTTTGTTTTCAATGCCTTGTTTTACTTATTGAAATCATTTATGAATATTTTAAATGGTTTATGAGTTAGAAAAAGGGTGAAAAGATGTTGGGTACTATTTGGTGTGTGTATGATTCAGAACATAGAGGGAAACCTGGGTATCTTCGTGGGTGTACTAGGTCTAGTATGCTAGTGATCTGGTAGTGGTATTTTCATTATTTCAGTTAGAAAGTTTGACAATGAAAACACTAACTAAACATTAATTATGTTTGGGGACCATTAGGTCATTGGGGTTTCCCCTCCTAGTGGCTCATTCATGAGAAGGATATTGGTTATGGTTACTCATACAGTGAGATATGATGTACCTTGGGCCCCACAGCTTGCTAGTTCCTAGGGTTATTCCTATAACTAGTGCCCATTGGTTATATTGTACTTACCATTAGCATATGGTGTGTCTTGTTGGAAGTTTAGTAGCATGTGTTTTTTCTTTAAAATTGTACATTCTTCAAAGTTTCCCCCTAAAACTATTTTCATTTAAAGTTTCATATTTGAGAAATTATTACTATCAATTCATCTATATAAAAACTTTCAATATTGTTTACTTTAAATGTTTATCACATGGAATCTTTTTGGTGGCATGCTATTGTGATTAGTCTCATATCCTACATATACCCTTGGGTGTAAGTATACTTGATAATGTTTGACATAGGTAAGGTCAAGGTCCTTGGGGATGGCAGTTCAGGTTGTTATCATATCTTCCGGTTGCAGAATTATGGATATGGATTGAGGGAGATTCCCCCTTGATATGTGGTGGTTTTTATGTTAGACTTGATTCCCCTTTTAATTGTGGCCATCATGGGGTTTTGATTAAAACCATGTAACTTAATTCTGAATTTCTGTTAAGACTTGTTTGGTGTGAATTTTCAAATTCAGTTTATTTATTATTGTTGGTTGTTTAATGTTTCTAAACTCAGGTAAATCATTCCCAAATAATTTTCTATGATACACGGGCACTTGTTCCAGCCCATGGGGATAAGGGAAACCCTTTGGGCCTTACCACAAACCAGGTCGGGTCCTATTTTAGTTGGTGACCAAATCTGGTTTGTAAAAAAATGGTATCAGAGGAGGTTAAGCTCTCTGGGTCATATTATTTAGGGATTATTCTGGTTAGATATAAGATATGACTATCTGATCTTGGTGTTCTAGATTCGAGAAGGTGCCTAGCCTGCACCTCTCATGACAGATGTCGTGTCTCCATGGGATGTTGGGTTTTTTTGCTTCAATTCCCTTCTATGTGGGACATGCGGGCTACAGACTGGACATGGACATTGTTTGGGGGTGAAGTAGTTTTTTATTTCATTATTTTTATGAGATTGACTTATTTATATTTGATGTTATTGCTGAATTGTTTCATATTTTTTGTGTTAATAATTCCTCTTATGATAGTTGATTTTTGTAGAAACATTCCTATGAGTAAAGTTCCCAAACCATGGGAGGAATCCGGAGAGAGTTATCCCTAACTACTTGATCGTAGGTTAGTAGAAGTTATGGTCTAGGTTGTCTAGGATCTGGGGAAGGGATCTAATCCTACTCCTACTCCAGCTAGAGAATATGAGTTTGGTCCTAAGAAGGATAAATCCCAGGAGTTCCTGAAGAATAAACCCCCTTCATTCCAAGGTAGATCGGAAAATCAAAAAGAATAAGAATATATTGAGAAGATATAGTGTATATTAGGATTCCCTGACATTCCTAATGAGGTTTGGGTTAATTTCACCTCGTTTTAGCTGGAGGGTCCCAGTCGCAGCTGGTGGAAATCATTGCTTCAAACTGGGAAGTATGAGCAGATGAGATGGAAGGATTTCAAGACCATATTCAATGAGTAGTATTGTCTTGAGGTCCTAGAATATTCCAGATCTCAGGAGTTCATGGATCATTCCAAGGGAGATCAGTCAGTAATAGAATATGATAACTATTTTTCTAAGTTAGTGTGGTACGCACCTGAGAATGTTTCTAATGAATCTATGAATGATCAGAAGTTTGAGAAGGGGTTACAGCTAGAATTAACACCTAGGTGTTCTTTTTAAAGATGGAAATATATGATGAGGTGTTTGATCGGGCTTTCATAGTCGATATTGATCAGAAATTAATGTCTAGGTTTTCTGGAGTGGTGTCTGGTATGGGAAATGGTAGCTCATCTCATAAACAAATAAAGAAAGTGGAGTGGGGGAAGAAGGGAGGTGGTAGTTCAGGATATTCTCCCAGGAAATTTTCATCTATGACATCTGATGTAAGGTCTGTCATGTGCCACCAGTGTGGGAGGATAGAGAACACTCGACCTACAGTTACATCTTTTAAGAGGCCTTGTTATCGGTTTTGAGATATGGGGCCACTTTCATAACTTTTGTAAGGTGGAAAATCCACTCCAGAGTGGGATATGATCTATAGATTCTAAGGCATTGTTAGTTCAGTTAGATCCCTTGAGAATGTTGGGTTCTCTGTTTTGCAGATGTGGTGGCAGGTCCGGATCGTCTTCTGGGAAGATCCATTTCATGGAAGATCCACAGGCGGGCATCCACTCTCAAGACGAGACAAGGCATCTTCATGCAATGGATCAGGCACCAGTGAGATCAAATGTAGGGACTTTGATATTTCAAGGTACCATTTTGATTGCATCTTCTTTATCTACTTTCATCTTTTACACTAGTGGTTTAGTTTATTTCATCTCTTCCCGTATTGTGAACCTACTAAATTTTCCAATTTAGTTGTTGTCTTTTGAGATGGATTTGGTGATTCTATTGGGTAAGAATAAAGACTAGGGTCTTAGGTTCCCATCATGTGCACTTTCTATGTCTTGGATTGAGGTGGAGTGGGACCTCTAGGTCTTGGATAGGGACCTTTTCGACGTAATCGTCGGCATGGATTGGCTAGTTCACTTTCAAGCGCATATCGATTTCTATAGGTGGCTGGTGAGTTTCAAGAAACCTGATGGGATTCATCACATTTTTATTGTAGAATGGGATCCTCGGTCGGGTTGTGCGGGACCTCTAGTCCCAAAGTTGTGAAACCTTATCTTCCTGTTATTATCACCCAGGATAGAGGAATATAGTCTCACTCCTAAGGGTGGATTAACTTATAGAGTGGATGAGTTCCCAAATATATTTCAAGATGATTTTTTAGGCATTCACATAGAATGGTATGTAGAGTTCTTGATTGATTTGGTGTTGGGAACACAACCTATATATCTTCCCTCATATCATATTTCCCCCACTAATTTGAGTGAATTAATGATATAGTTTGATGATTTGGATTACAAAGGATTCATTCTCCCAATCATATCTCCTTTGGATGCTCCTCTTCTTTTTGCAAAGAATGCCGATGGCTCCCTCCAGTTATGCATTGGCTACCAGAAGCTGGATAAAGTAACCGTCAAAAAAAATATCCTTTACTACAAATAGATGACTTTTTTGATCATTTGAAGGGGGGAAAGTGTTTTTCCCTGATATAATTTTTTTCGAGTTACTACCAAGTCAGTTTGAGAGAGGAAGATATCACGAAGATAACTTTCTGAACCAGGTATGACCACTTTGATTAATTGTTCATGCCCTTCAGATTGACCATATCTCCAGAATTATTTATGGTACTCAGGAATAGGTTGTTCCAACAGTATCTTGACTCCTTCATCATGGAATTTATGGATGAAACCCTAGTTTACTCTAGATCCAATGAAGAGAATGAGTATCATTTTTATATTGTGTTGGGCACTCTACGGAATCATCCCTCTTATGAAAAGTTGTCCAAGTTCACATTCTGGATTAGAGAAGTGAAGTTTATATGTCATCTCATCTCAGAATAGGTAGTTTGTTGGACCCCAAGAAGATCAGTGTCATTATTTTGTGGGATCATCTAGAGAATGTATTTGATATCAAGAGTTTCCTTATCCTGGCTAGTTACTATTGTTTGTTTTATTGGGATTTCTCTTAGCTTTCATCACCCATGATCATGCTCAGTCGAAAGCGGGTGAAGTTTTAATGGGCCCCATGATGTTAGGCATCCTTTGAGGGTTTGAAGCGGCAGTTTACTACCTCCCCCATGGTGATATTTCTAGAATCTGGAAAGAGCTATGTGGTGTATTGCGATGCTCCAGGTATGGTTCTTGGGTGTGTGCTTATATAGGGTGATCACGTGGTGGTATATGACTCTCTCCAACTCCAACCACATGAAAAGAATTACCCAACCCGCAACTTGGAGTTAGTAGTGGTGATGCATGCTTTGAAGACTTGGTGTCACTACCACTTTGGGGAGAAGTTTTTGGTTTAATATGATCATAAAAGAATATCCTACATCTTTCACAGAAGGATCTTAATATGAGGTAGCATTGTTGGATTGAGTATTTGTAGGGCTTCGACTTTCATATCATCTATACCCTATTCAAGGTCATTGTGGTGGCTGATTCCTTGAGCATAAATGTACCGGTGCAAGATTTGAGGAAGTCTATTCATGAGTGGAATATGATGGGGTGCTTTTCCCAGATACACTTAGAGACCAAGGAGCACAATAGAGGTGCATTCTTGGTGAGTATTCCATTTAATCCTTCTCTTTTAGAGTTGATTTAGTTTTAGTAGCTTAGTGATGAGCTATGTTAGTGGTTGATGCAGCTTCTTTAGGTGGGAAGATGTATATGGATTGGTATTCATCCCCCGAGGGAATCTTGTTGTTTAAGTTCTATTCAGTTGTGTCCTTGTCTCAGAGTAAGGTGGTGATCCAGGATAACCACCAATCATATTGGGTTGTTCATACCGGTGCTACCAAAATGTATTATGATGTTTTTTGGTAGTTATGGTTTCCAGTTATGAGGCAAGATATAGATGATTTTGTATTGAGGTGTTATACATGTCTTCAAGTGAAAGAAGAGCATCAAAGGACCCCTAGTTTTCTTTAGTGGTTACCCATTCCTACATGGACGTACGATGAGGTAGCTAGATTTAATTGTTGGATTATATAATAAACCTTGGGGTAGGAATTATATTTGGGAAGTGATTGATTTTTTGACCAAATCAGCCAACTTTATTCCAATCTGAAATACAGCCAATGTGGATGAGTTGGGTCGATTATATATTCCTAAGGTGGTCAAGGTTCATGGTGTGCCATCATTATTTGTCTCTAATAGATACCCCCATTTCACCTATTTTATTTGAGAAGTCATTTAGAAGGATTTGGGGTTATATACTAAAATGATTACAGTATACCATCCTCAAATGGATGGTCAGATAGAGCGGGAAAATCAAATTCTGGAGGACATTCTTCATGCATGTGGTTTGGACTTTGGTGGCTCCTGGGATATCCAATTAGGATTGGTTGAGTTTTATTATTCAAATAGTTACTAATACTTGATTCGAATGGAACCTTTTGAGGTTCTCTATGGTTATACTTGTTGGTCCTCTCTATGTTGGGATGAGGTAGGTGAGACCTCACTATTGGTGTTGATCCTTGTGCAAGAGACATCTAAGATGGTCAGGTTAGTTCGAAAGCAGATATTGACAGATCAGAGTCACCACAAATCCTATTCTAACTAGTGGTGTTTGGATCTTGAGTTCTCTATGGTTGATTGGGTATTCTTTAAGGAGGGCACTCATTTGGGCCATCATCGTTTGGGAAATCAGGGAAAGCTAACATTAAGGTATGTCGGGCCATTTGAGATCACCCAGAAGATTGGAAAGGTGGAATATAGGTTATCTTTTCCTATCAGTTAACATCTATTCACAACTTATTCCATGTCTCCTAATTAAATAAGTACAATACGGACCCATCCCATGTGTTGAGTTTGGAAGAGTTGAAGATGGAGCTCGATATATTAGTGTTGGAGCAACCAGTGTGAATAGTGTATTCCCAAGAGAAGGTGCTTTGGGGAAAATTTATTCCATTGGTCTGGGTCCTTTGGTATCATGGGAATGATGTAAAAGAGACATGGGGGTATAATTCATGGTTTTAGCAAGATTACCCATTCCCATTTTCTGATCAAGATTCATGTTGACTTTCTAGGGAGGAAAGTTTTCATAGTGGAGAGAATTTTCATATCCACATACTTATTTTTAGTTATTTTCCTATTATATTATTTTCCAATCATTACCCAAAAGATTCCAGCTAGGTTCTCCATTAATTTTGAAGAAAATGGGATTGTTTTGGGTGGATATAATAGGCCGCACGATTTGGCTGCACGGTTTACTAAACCATGAATACAAACCTTACACACTATGTAGGTGTTGAAAAAATGGAATTTAACCATTTTTTCCTTCTATAAATATATATAATATTCCCCTATCGTCCTTTATTCTATCCTAGTATCCATGGAAGTATTCCAAATTTCTATAAACTAGGGTTTTGTACATAGGGTTTTATTTTTTGTTTCTTGGTTTAATATTGTGGATTATGGTTTTTTATCATCCCCTCGTGGTGCGGTGGTGGTGTGGTTGATGTTTCACACAATAATATTGGTTTTTTGACCTCTAAGGAAGTTAATTCCATGTGTAATAATTCTTTTATGATCTAGTTTTCTTGCATGAATTTACTAGTATGTTTCTTACTTATTTTTTGTGGTGTGAAAGTTATTTTTTATATAAATAGTTAAATGTTTCATTTTAATTTTTAATTTTTTCTTGAAATGTGTGTTTTTCATGTGTGACTCATGTGGTATCATTTGAGGGAATTTTATAATATATCAAAGTGGTTTATTAACTGTTTCTAGGGCTTCCAATTATATTTTGGTATGGTTTTGGGATGCATTTGTCCTTGAAAGTGGGTTTTGAAATGGATTTTTTGTGAAAAGCCTTGTTTTACTTATTGAAATTGTTTTGTGAAAATTTCAAATGGTTTATTGAGTTGAAAAAAGGGTGAAAACATGTTGGGTACTATTTGGTGTCTGTATGATTCAGAAATGGTATTTTTATGTGAGAATGGTATTTTATAACTTTTGCTACTTGTTGGATCATAATGAGGGGAACCTGGGTATCTGGGTGGGTGGACTAGGACTAATATTCTAGTGATCCAGTAGTGTTATCGTCCCTATTTCACTTAGAATGTTTGATGATTAAAACACTAACAAAATATTGATGATGTTTGGGGACCACTAGGCCATTGGGGGTTCCCCTCCTAGTGGCTCGTGCATGAGAAGGATATTGGTTATGTTTACTCATACATTGAGATAAGATGTGCCTAGGGCTCCACAGCAAGCTAGTGCCTAAGGGCGTTCCTGTGACTAGTGATCATTGGCTATATGGTAATTAACATAAAAATATGGTGTGTTTTTTTGAAAAATTAAGTATCATGTGTGTTTTCCTTAAAAGTGTACATTCTTCAAAGTTTCCCTCTTGAAAATTGTTTTCATTTAAAGTTAAATTTATTCGAAATTGTTACTAGCATTTCCTATTTATAAAAACTTTCATTATTTTTTTCTTATAATGTTTATAACCTAGAATATTTTGGGTGGAATCCTATTTGGATTAGGGTCACTTCAAACATACATCATTGGGAATAATTAGACTTTGTAATGTTTTACACATGTAAGGGCAAGGTCATTGGTGATGGTAGTCTGGGTTGTTAGTTTCTTTTCCCGGTACGACGTTGCGGAGATGGATTGAGGGTGATTCCCTTGTGCATGTAGTGTTTTTTATGTTATAATATATTCTCCTTTTTAGTTGTGTCCCTCTTTGGGTTTTTTTAAACTATGTAACTTAATTCGTAATTTTTGTTAAGACTTATTTGGTATGAATTTTCAGACTCAGTTTATTTATTATTGTTGGTTATTTAATGTCTCTAAACTTGGGTAAATCATTCCCAATCTATTTATTATCATACTCAAAAACTTGTTCCATCCCGTGGGGATTAGGAACGCCCTTTGGGAATTCCCATAGACCGGTTCAGATGCCGATTTGGATGGAGAACAGATGTAGTTCATGAAAAATTACCACATATTTTACAAGAAAATCGTCATCATGTCCCCATGAGAGAATTACCATAGTGTTTTTTCCATTATTAATGAAATATCTGTTATTCAATATTCCTTATTTCTTTTCTACATTTCTATAATTCTCAAGGGTCTTCATACAATTATTCATTATTGAACACACGATTTCGATTATGGTCACATTTTTAACTATATTTCATGATTGTTAGTGTGAAATAATAAATTTATTTCCCTGTAGTTATTAAATTATAATGGGTTTATCATTGATATATTCATCACATTATCCCTCTCTCCCAAGGTTATGTCGGTTCCTTCTGTTTACTTCCAACTCTACAATCATAAATTTTGACATGGATAAGGAACATTTCATATCATAAGGGGATTATCATAAAGAATAATATAAAAACGATTCAACTAGATAATTGTATACCCTTTTCTGTCATCACATAGTGTTGTAGTTCATCTAGATTAACTGTTATCATAATGAGTTTAACATGTGCTACAATAATATGGATTTTGTTATACTTCTCAAACTTTTCCATGAATGTAACTAGGAAATAAATCATTCATATTAGATCATAAATAGTATATGATATTCCAAAGAACATCCCATGTAGTTTTCTATCCATTTGAATAGTCATAGGACCACAAATTGGGAATTATATTGATGATTGAGTCAATTCCCAAACAATTATTTTCTGTATATTACACCTATTTTCATATGTTAAATTGTAATATTCACGTTATAGTATCCAAACTAGAATGTAATTTATAGAAATAATAACACAATATACTATATAAAAACTTTTTGATTTTATTTTATATATAGACATATCCATTAAAAATCCAAGGGATTTTTTTTGTCTTTCTTTAGATATAATTTCCCAAAAAAAATAAATTAATCTTACTTTGATAGAAAATATAATGACCAAGAATTTCATACAATATTTTAATCATAATTAAATAATAAAGTTATTACATAGATCATTTTCGTTGGACCATATTAATGTTTAATTCCTTGGAATCATGGTATATAATACATAGATTTTATGGGTCACATATAAATTTATAGAAAATTGAACTCTCCTAAATGAATTCATTATTATACAATCCTATATCACCACCTACATAGGATTTCGTAGGGATATTTGTCAAATGAAATTGGTGGAAAAAAATCCTTGTATGGGATATACAATGAAAATAATTATTAAATAAACATCACAAGTAAAACATTAGGAATAATATAAGATCATGAAAAAAAGTACAATATTCCTAACATGATCAAATGAATTAGAGTCATAATATGAAAAAATTTACATGAATAATAACATGTAAATGTGGCTAAAAAATAATTATGATATATTCATAATCAAATCACCAAACATAATTACTATGGTGTTGTAAAAGAATATTTAACTGGTTATTCACAGAAATATCATAAAAGTTTTCAATATAATCTATCCAAGGTATCAAGAACAAGTCATATCTAGAGAGTATTTCCATCCCCTATAACATGGAATATTTTTAAGGTGAATCCATCATAAATATATCATTATGTGTTCCATATTGATATTTAAACATAAACATTTATTTCATAATTTCAATCCCAATTTTTGTGGAATGCGGGATTTATTCATGGAATTAGCTATTTATTTTATGATGGTTATGTCTATTAGAGTACTCATGTATAATATAGGGTATGGTATTGAAAACTTAAAAGCATGTTATAAAAACAATAATGTTATTTTTACACTATAATTAATATATAAAATGGTTTATATTGTGGGTGTAATGAAATATAAGAGTAGACTATAAAAAATTGTGCATTACTTTCATATTAAATGATTTATTATTAGAACATGAAATCATAAAAACATTGAAATAACTATTATTATTTAAATGGGGGTTCTTAGTTTTAAAATTGGAGGGAGATAATTGAGGAGTGATTTTTACAACATGATCGTTATCCAAAAGTTGTTACGAAATTTATTTAATGGGGGATAAGTTTAATTTCTCATAAATATATCATCATTTTGGTTTTATAAATTTGATTATGAAGAAATGATAGAATAATCACATTGAAATAAAATTATTATAACATGAAAATATGACATAGAATATGGTTATGTGATTTTGGCTCCATGACTAATATACAAAAAGGACTATGGATTCATTTTATTGAGTTTTAATAGAAGTCCCTAAAAAATATTAAATTATTTTGATAGTAAATGGTTCATTATGAATATATTAATGCGTAATAAAATAAAAAAGAATATTCTTATAAAAAAGTACATTATTCAAAATGGGTAGTAGAGAACCCTTAAAACGGTATAAAGAATTTTATATATTATGGGGTCATCCTAGAAGCATAAGAATAATTGGGTGGAATTATATATATATAGGGAATGGAACATCATCATAACATCATTTATGGTGTAGAGGGATGATATATTTAGTGAGAGTGAACAATGTTTTCGGATAAAATTATGGGATTTTACATAGAAACTAATGTTTTATGGGTAAGAATGGAATCACATGGGGGATATCTGGGTATGCTATGTTAGGTGAAATGGGTGAGGAAAGGTAGAAAAGATAGATATTTAACATTTTATATCACAAAATTTATTTTTGATGGTATTATTTTTAAATCAATTTAGTAAAATTTGAACCACATTATATTACTAACATTTTTAGTAACGAACTTGTTTTAAATATTAATCATGGTTTTATTTTTTAAAAAAATATGATTACTTTTCCTAACCAAATTTTAAATTCATAATCCAATTTTTGGATCTAACTACTATAATGAAAATTCTAAATATTAGTAAATTAACATCTATATAAACACTTACATTTTTTTGAAAACCCATTTTCACTACAAAAAATGATTTTTTAATCATTATGAATACTTCATACTAATTAAAATTAATTATCCATTAAAATATTTTTAATTTATAGTTATATATTTTTGAAATTCATATAAGAGTATAATTTTATTATATATTTAATTAATTTAAAAATTAGACAATATTTATTAAAGTATCATTCCATGAAAAAAAATATTGTTAAATATTATTTAACTATTTAAGAAACATAAATTTACTCTAAATAACATAAGACTTATTAAATAACATGAACCTAAAGATTAAAAAATAAATATAATTACATCATATTAAATTTTAATGTGTATGACAATTATATATGATCATTTGATTATTTTCCCCATATTTTTTTAAATTTTCTTAAGTAATTATTAATTTTTTGTTGGATAAATTCATCATTTCATTTAATTTTCAGGATATATAATGTCTTACTATTAATAAAATAATATATAACATATTAAGACTTTATAGTATTTTCCTTTTATAATAAATTTAATTTTGTTCATAGATTTATTTATATGAAACACCATGTAAATTTTACGCTATATGAAATAAGAATTTTTTTCTTTCCCTATATGGAGCACCGAGGATGTATTTAGTTACGAAACAACATGGACTTTCTTCATTGGCTTGCATCACATGTAAGACTACTTTTTTATAAAATTATATTAAATTTATTATTTAAAATGACAATAATCTCCTAGACATTAAATTTTGGATTTGGAATAAGATTAAATTACTTATAAAAATTTATAGTTTAATTCATCATTTACCAATTAGTTATAAATGAATATAAAATACAATTGAAAATAAAGAAAATATTATTATAAAAACTATTTTTATGTGAAGAAGGAGTTTTATCTTAATAAATAAATTTAATTAATATTTTTGGATTATTTTAATTAAATTTTTATATTTTATATTGAAATAAATAATTTTGACACTTAGCCAATATATTTGATACAAATAAGTTAAGAAAAAACCTAATATTATGCATAAAAGCAATATTATTGTAAAGGTAATTTTTCTACCTTTTAATGGAGAACATATTTTAAATTTAAAATTGGAATAATTTATAAATTTAATATCAAAAAAATAAATTAATTTTTTAAATAGTAACAACAAAATTAGTTTAGGTGAATTTTGGTATTTTTCTGAGAATTTTTTTTATGAATAATGAAAAATACTTAATTTTAATTGAAAACTTATTCTTGGTATAATTTATTTATAAGGATAATTTATATTTAAATTTAGTTTCAAAGTCACAATATATAAATTATAAATCAATTAATCCAATGTAGGTAATTGGAATTGATTTCAAATTGAAATTGGATATAAAAACATATAAAACATTTGAACATTTCTACTTCAAAACCCATTTTGTCATCCTCTCAGTATGATTAATTTTAAATTAATTTCATCCAATTTTGTGATTTGTATTTTTAAAAATGGATTAAATATATTTAATCATAAATATTTATAATATCTAATAATTTAAATATATTTTTGTACCAAAAAATATTACTGAATGTAATTAAAATTTATTAAAATGACTAGGAGACAAATTAGCTTAATAAGGGACTAAAACATAATCATAAGGGATACAATGACCTAGATACATGTCAAAAATACCTTTGTTTCCTGTAATTAAACAATATTTTTTCATTTATTTATTTTTTTTATTATTGGAGGCACATTATGTAATTGATACCTCTAAATATTGTTTACCTTTACATATTTACAACAACTTCAGTTCTCCCCCACAATAAAAAGGAACTCATCCCTCCCAATTATTAACACATGTCAAGCCCTATGGATTTTCTATACCCTAAAAAATAATCTACCATCATACCTCAAATATTCATAGAAGTATCACATTGGGAAGAAATCAAACCAAGTATGTCTTTTAGTATAAACCAAAACAATTTACCCAAATAAGAGGTAACGTACTTCAACGATCTATATAATTTCATTTACTACTCCACAACATCAATTATATTTATATCATGCTATTATAATAACCTATGTATGATAAATATACTGATATATTGTAATTATTTGAGTTATAACTATGCTTTCACACACATCCATCAAAATTGATACACAATCGTCGTTCGTGTGTATGGAGGACTACCGCCTCACGAACCTATGTCGTTTGTTTTACCATTACAACTATCCAAGGTTGAAATATTGATTTATTTATTGAATATATATTTAATATATGATATTTATGATTCCATTGTTCCTTATTTATTGTTTTATAACTCAAACCATCATTCTTTCCATTTTGTGAGAATATGATAACATCGTTTGTGGATGCGTGGAATTCTGCCTCCTAAAAGAGATGTGATTCGTTCGCACATTACATGGAATATATTAATGAATTTTTTTAATAAACGCATATGAAATATATGAAATATATGAAATAAATATTATACATGAATTATAATATAAATAATAATTTACATTTCACTATTTTAAATATGAAAAATAAATGGAAGTAGCGTTCAAGAGTACATATGACATACCATCTCCATGAAAGGTGCATTTCATTTTTTATATCAAAATATTATGGATTATTCTAAATTTTTATATATAGGATATATATTATATTTAAATCATTTTTTACATTATGTATGTGATTAAATCATGATCTATATAATAGGACCAACAAGTCACATGTCAAAACATACTTGAAATTCTAGAAAATTAACAACTTAAATAGTTAAAATAATATAATATTGTCAACAAACAGGTAATAAGATATTATAAGAAGATAATAAATAAAATTATGATTATTAGTATGGTTTTGGTATAATTTAGTAAAATGTTTTAAACCTATTTATAAAAGGTTAAAATATTATCATCCAAAATTAAATGCAAGGTAAGTGATTTCATCTAAATCTACATTCCATTGAGACTTATTTGTTGTTATAATCCAATTCACCTTAATGTGGTGTATACACTTCCCCTTTGTCTTTTAATATCATTATTCGCACATAATTCATGGTATTATATGTTTTAATTTGAATTATCTCACCCAATTGTATTATATTAAAAATTACCAGGTCATAAATGTTATCCTTACAATGTCACGTTATTTTTTGATTATTAACTTTCTATTGAAACAATAATTTTATTATAATAATTTTTCATTCTAAATTTACATTAAATATAAATTATTGTGTGATTGATATTGTTAATTCATAAACCATAACTCATTTTTAGAAACTATGTTTACTTTTATAGTAATTTGAAATCTTGGTGAAATATTGATAAATATGTATTCATTATTCAATATGTATATTTAATAAGGAATATTGTTAATTAATAAAATATATTACATGATATGGGGAATTATTTGTATATATTTTATTGAGTGGGGTCCAAATATTATATATCCCCTCTATGTATTGACAGGTACTTATGAGACAAAATAGTTGGCCATATTAAATGGGTTTCTACCCATGATTTTAAACAATCTTGTGAAAGGAATAGAGATTATAGGTTTTCATGTGACACCGACATGATGTCCAATAATTAAGAATTCCCTTTATAGATATTCCAATTATTTCTGTAATTATGCAACATATTCTCATATGATAAGATATATGGATGCATTTCGTTCTCAGTTAATTTATTATATGGAATGTGATTTAGTTATTTACCATTCCATATTGATTATTCCTTTTCTAGTTATTTGAATGAAATTTTTGATCAATTATTTATCTTTACGTGTTAATTTATTGTTACTGATTTGTTATTTATTCCTCATTACATTCCCATTATGAGAATTTGATCTCACCCTTATTATTTTTTATTTCCCCATGTTATGAAGAGGAATCCATTGAATGTGTTTCAAGAATACTGTTCTTTTATTTATATTATGATTTATTTTCTATTCCCAATATATTATGGGTATCATGTATATAATATATTTTTCCAAAACTAATAAACTATTTTTTCCATTGGTATTTGATTCGTTATAATCAATCCAATATATTAAAGAAATTAATCGGCTCCTAGTTTGTGGGGTTGGAGCATTACAGATAGTATCCAAGGAAGTTTAGTAGCAACATTCAATAATATATTTTCAAAACATATATTAGGTAACATATCCCTAAGATATAATTTGAGGATAATTATATAAGAACGTTATATAATTTTGGTAAAGTAAAGATTATGTGGGACTTCCTAAAAATAAATCCTTGTATGTATACTATAAGTGGATGTGGTTATGAAATTTTCATACCTATGGGTAACTACATCAAAAAGGTGTGTCGGGTATGAATTGAGCATAATACGGTATAGGATAATTGGCCTTATAGCACTTCTAGTTTGACACTCCTAAGGGGATATGATTAGGAAAATTGACACATTATTTTGAAACCATTATGAATTATTTTAAATTAATGATATCCCAAAAAACATGTTTATGACTATTAGATTATATGTAGATAAAATTTTCAATTTATGCTCTGAATTTCACTAGTTTTGGAAATATACATTAATTTACATAATTTTTTGATTTATTCTAGTATATTTATTTTTATAGAAATGGATCCCTGAAGGAATAAATGTATTAATACTCATGGACAACGTAGATGTTTCCCTAATGAGAAAGCCAATATATCTGGTATTATAATTGAGAAATATATGGATATATTAGGGAAAAATAATCAAGTTGTCTCATAGAAATAGTCATGGATGGTGCATATATTTCATGATGATATTATCAAATGTTGGATCTCTTTATACGATAGAGGCCCCAATCATTTTGTAGGACTATTAGACCAATGGTGGATGGTCAATGGATTGACTCTATGGTGAATATATTCATGGAATTGTGATTTGGTGAAAAGTAAATGGTTACACTTTTATTTTATTCTATCAATGGATATTATGATCAATTGTGTCCATTGATCCAGAATACTATGGAGGAATAGTAAATAGAACTCATTGAATAGAGATATTTTAGAGATACGTTATTTAAAAAGTATTTCCCTCGTGAGAAACATACTGAGATGAAGGAAAATTTACTTAGTTAAAAATAAAATTGGTGAAGAAATTGTTGAAGATTATGAATCTACCATTACAAGGTTAGTAAGATATTATATATATTTCATATGCAAAATAGAGTGCAAGATTGATCACTTATTTGAAGGTCTTAAGTTAATTCTAGAAAGTTCAATGGCCTCCCAAACATTTTCCTAAAATAATGAAATTGTTTTATGTGAAATTAAGTGGGGGAATTATTTTTCTATAATAAATACATTCAAGGGAAACCAATATAAAAATATGAATTCTGATCAACATGAAAAAGAGAAAAAGTAAAGGAAAATGAGGGTAATGAAATATTTTTCCAACGCCAAATAATTGTGGAATGAATCACCTTGTGAAATTCATTAATGGATTCAATGTTTTCCATAAGTATAGAAAAATGGGTCACCAAGAGAAATAATAAAAATGAAATAATTAAAACACTGCTATTTATTATTAAAACTACATGGATATATGGAACTATATAAATGAATTCCATAGGTATCAATATAATATACCTTAGAAGAAGATAATTGACCAAGGTCAAGAAAATGTTATTGACGCAACCAAATAGGAATAATTAATTTTCATATGTATTTGGATATATGAAATATGTTGTAAAATAATCTTATTAATTATGTTTTCATAATAAGATATATAAAATATATAAGGATTTTACAATAGTGCATTTTAATTATTGATTTGATATCATATGTTGAATGGTATGATGAAAAGTGATTCGATAGAAATCTACACTTTTTTTGAGAATGCATTGCTAAGGAAAATATAATCATTCATATGTTCTTGATGTTGAGAAAATGATGTTTTGAAAAAGAGATTATTTATATTCATAATGTAAATTAGATACTACTAACTACCTTAGAACTGGTTCTAAAGTTTTGGATCATAATACTTTGAAGGGTCATAATGTTAACCATTATAAAATTGTTTAAGTCAGATTTTGGATGATGTTTTAGAGATTATTGTATTAATTAACCATTTAATTGATCATATGATTTGAAAATATATAGTACTAGTTCAAGGCATGACCAAACAATGTGATTTTTCTTATCTAATCATATTATATAACTGTATTGACTTATATTTATAGATAATTAAGTAATTCTCAACTCTAGGAAAAATGATCTTGAAACAAAAATATTTTCCTATTATCATTATTTTTTATAATTTTAATTACCATTGTTCACAAATATAATTTATGACTTTTTGGTCAAAAAAATAATCTAAATATGTTCTCTATTACTCTCTATCAGAAGATGGTAGTTATATTTTTCATCCATCGCTATGTTTTAACTAATATTCTTATATTAGAAAGCATATATTTCGGTGACCTTATAATTTCCTTTTAATTATTATTAAGAATATGTGTTAATATCTCTATTTACAATATGGGGTTTCCAACAATAGTTTATTTTAGGACATGAATCCCTTGATTACTGAGATAAAGGGTGAATTCATATGATTCAATTTATTTAATGTGGGGAGAATGTGACACCCTAATATTTTCCAATATTATCCATTTGAAATAAATTATATTTTATTCATCGATTTTTTATAGGAAATTCCAAGTTAATTTTATGCTACAAGCAACATAATTTTCATCATTCCCGGTATATAATACTTAAATTAGATTGTTTTATATACAACAATGGTGTTATTCAATGTGTTTCATTAAACACTGGACCGAGTTGTAATTGAATACTATTAATATTATTATTTAAAATGTGAATTATCTCCTAGCCAGTAAATTGGTGATTAGGAATTATACTAGATGGATTATAAAAATATATGGTTGAATTCGTTGGTTACAATTAGTTATAAATAAATATATAACCCAATTGAATATAAATGAAATGTTTTTATAAAAAACGATATTTATGTGATGGTGGTTTTTTATCAAAATAAATTAAATTTACTACTATTAGTGGATTATTTTAAATAAATTTATATATTAAATATTTAATAAAATATTTTTTAATTTAATATAATAGATTTGATATCTATAAAATAAGAACAAACCTAATATCATATATAAAAAGATATATTTTTATAAAGTTGGTTTTGACACCTTTTAATGGAAAACCTATTTTAAATCTAAATGATAAAAAAATTTAAATTTAATATCAATAATTAACATAAATTTATAAGTCATAACATCAAAATTATGTTAGGGTGATGTTTTTCTACTTTTTATTGAAGTTTCATTGTTTTATGAATAATGAAAAGTGTTGAGTTTTAATTAAAAACTGCTTCTTCATCTAATTTATTTATATGTGTCAATTTTAATTTAATTTGTTTTAAAAGTAAAATTATATAAATTATATATATATATGTATATATATAATTTTGGTAATTTTAATAATTTTAACATTGAAATTTGATATAAAAACAAAGCAAACATTTTAACATCTTAACTAAAAAAACATGACTTGTGGTCTTGTCTGTGAGATTAATTTTAAATTAATTTCATTCACTTATGTGATTTGAATATGTAAAAACGTTTTCATATTTTTAATCATCATAATTTATAATTAATAATAACTTTGACTTAGTTTTTGACCAAAAATATTCGTGAAAGTAATTAATATTAATTACAGTTATTAAGAGAAAAATAATCTTAAAAAGGGACTAAACATTAATGATAAGGGCCAAAACGACCTATACACTTGTAAAAAATCCTTTGGATGGAAAAATTTATACCATATAATCCATTTTATAGAAATTGATTCATTATTTTAGGAACATGATATATGTGAGACTTGTAACATCCCCGACCTGGGTTCCACTAAAATGATGCCCTGAGTGTGGTCTTCACATTACCTCAGGCACGCCTCCTCGTATGCTACAGGTTTCTGACTAGTTGAAAGGGTCTAAAATCCATGTGGGGAGACTATACCCTCTTTACAAGAGTAAGAGATATAATAAAATGTATAAAATAATAATAAAAACATAAACTAATAAATGAACATACATAGATAACCATCTCCCAAATAGGGTATGAACCACAACCAACAGTAAATATATCATGTCATCCTACAGTGTTGAGTGGACAAACCCCAAAAAAATAGGAACATAAAAATACCCAAGAAGGTATTGAATCCAACTCCATAACCTAATAAATCCACATCTAAAATTTGACTCAACTATCAAGAATGGAGCCTTTTCCCTTTATTATACCTGCAACCATGAAATCGGCTTAGGTACCCAACTACAGCCTAAGAAGGGTCTTAGTGAAACTCAAAAGGCCACCACTGATGGTGTCTACAAAATATCCAATCTAACAGATAGTGCTTAAAATAATTATATAATGAAAATTAAATAAAAGAATATCTGTGTATTCATTACTAATAGAGTTTCCCTATGGTAATCCACCATTAAATTTATATTCAATAATTATGGTATCATAGTTCTTAATTCACACATTTCATGCATTTAATGGATTAATCATGTTCAATAATCTCATGTAATATGGGAATAAATCAATTACTTTCTCACTGGGGCAACATATCATAAAAACTACACTATCCACACCTCGAATCCTCAATCTGGGTGGAATGAAACTGTTAGAGGGATATAACTTCACCCCCTTCTCTAACTAGTGCATTGAGGGGTGAATTTTAGAGACTCGATCCAACTCGACCCATGGGCATAGAATCTTGTGCTTATACTACACTATACCAAACAATTTCCTCATTCTTATTTATTTGTTCAGAAAAAATAAACCACATTAAAACCAAGCATATCCAATATCCTTGGTAATATCGCAATAATAACAAATAAAATGTTAATCAATATTATTCCACTATCCATTAACACGTTTATTATGTATATCACGTAACCATTTATCCCAATTCCAATTTATCCCATTCACATTCCAAACCAAAAAAATCCTTTATAAATTATCTACAACTAGAAACATATACCCATAATTATTTATTAATTATCACATTAATCCATTGACACATTTTCCATGGGGTCTACTTAATCACAATTCAATTTCACAATTTAAATTTTCATTGATCACGTTCGGGAGGGTTTTCACACCCAATAGGTGGCCCCAAATTGGTCAAGTAATCTTATATACATCCCATAGGGATCATAAGGGGGTTAAATTGGTTATATATACACTCATTATATCAAATCATGCAATCGACACCAATAACACATCAAGGAATGAACAAGAACATTAGCCCACATACACATATCTATGTCAAAACCAAGGGATATAACTTTTAGACCACCTAACTCAAACCCATTGATGAAAAACACTTTTAATTGAATCCTTAGATCTTAATTCAAACACCCATTAAATCCTCAACATAGATATCACTGGAAAAGAAGGGTATTAGAGATTCTGATGGAGATAAGAGAAGGTTGAAAACCCTAAACCAAAAAGAGAAGCACAATAGGGATTAGACATACCCGAATCTTAGATCCGCAATCTAAAACACACTAAGAGAACTTAGGATAACGGAGAATAATTTTTGGAAGACATTGAGAGCTCTTTTCCGTCACTAGGTATCACGGGAGGAAATGATGGGTGAAAATCATGTGAGGGTTTAAAATCCCATAATGGCATTTTTTTTAATTTTTTCAATCATTACAGGGGAACAGGGTTTACCAACACAATTTGACAAACTGTGTGAAAACCTTTAACTTGCCACATTCCATGGAAAGTTAGGTTTCATGGTTACCAAGATAGGTTACATGGTTTGACATACCATTTGTCGAAACCCTTTTAAGTATGTGTCCAAGGATTCAAGCTTACCTTATAATTCTGCATGGTTTTCTTAATCATACACTAATCTTGGGCCTTTCATAGATTGTCCTAGTTCTCCCATTCCTCGTGTCCCAAACATTTGTAACAACCCCAAGACCCAACATACTACCTGGAACCATTTAATTAAAAAATTAGTTATTAAAACCAAAATTTAAACAGGGACATACCTCCTTTAAGCCCAGGATCTTACAACCTTCCCAACTTTTAACGTCTCATCCTCAAGATGAGCTTCCTAAGCATTTCATAGTTTTTGAGGAAATTTGATTGGGCCACAGGGTCCCCATATTCGAATCCTACTCCCGAGTTTCTTTCTAATCATTTACATGTTTCCATAAAACTCAATTTAAGGGAACATTCTTTCCCCAAAATACTTTCTCACTATGGTCTATAGTAAAAATTGGATGCTCCTTGAAGAATTCATAATCTTTCAGATCTAAATACTCAATTTTTATCACGTAGGATGGATTGGGGTGATAATTTTTTAGTTTCGAGACATGGAAAACATCATTCATGCCACCATATTGATGCATAAGATCCAATCGGTAAGACACTTGTCTGATCCTCTCTACGATTTTAAATAGTCCCACTTACCAAGGTGCCAACTTGAACGGTTTCCAAATTCAATGGTTACCCAACCATGGTTAAACTTGAAGAAACACACTATCACCCACCATATACTCAACTATTTTACTTTGTAGATTTTCCTATGACCTCTACATACTCTAAGACAATTTCATATTCTTTTGAATCAATCAAACCTTCTCCAACATATCCTCCATGAGACTCAGTCCCAATAGCTTAGATTACCAATTTTATAACAATCACAATAGAGATCTACACGGTCTTTCATAGAGTGCTTCAAAGGTGCCATCTAAACCATAGCCTAAAAACTATTATTGTGGCGAAAATTGATATGTGGCAACATGTTTTTCATAAAAACCACTAAAATAAATAACATAACCTATCAACATATCTTCTAATACCTAAATCATATGCTCTAACTTATTATCTATCAACTGGTGATAATATGCACTCAAAAGAATGTGGGTACCATGTGACTCCTGTAATCCCTACTAGAAACGTGTTGTGAAACATGTATCACAATTTGAAACTATTGTTCTCAGCACACCATGTAGCCTCACTATCCTTAGAACATATAAATCACCCAACTGATCAAATGTGTAATACTCCTAGATCGTTAAGAAATGGTCCACCTTAGTTATTTGGCATGATCGTTAAGAGTTCTTGAGTAAACCATCATTTCATAAATTAAGATGACTATGAACTTATCTAGATATGGGTGGAATGTCTAAATCATCAAGGCCATGAACATAGCTAGTGCATTGGTCAGCCCGAATGAAAAAACCATAAACTCATACAACTCATACCTAATTCGGAATGCAATCTATGGTACATCATAAGGTCTCACCCTCAATTTATGGTATACTTATCATAAATAGATCTTGGAGAACACCAAGACACCCCTATGTAGATCAAAAAGGTCATTGATTCTGGGGAGTGGGTTTCAGTTCTTAAACATAATTTGATTAAAATTACTATAATCAACACATATCCCCGATGATATGTCTACCTTCATGAAAAATACTAAAAAAGATCCCAAAGGTGACATACTAGGATGGATAAACCCTTTACACTCCAACTCCTCTTGTTGAACCTTATGTTTCTGGAGTTCTATCGTTGCCATTCAATATGGTGGAATGGAAACTGGATCCACCTTTGGTAGTAATTCAATTTCAAACTGGAAATCTCTCTTGGGTGGTAGCCCCGAAAATTCCTCAGTAAACACGTCCTGAAATTAATCCACAACGGGAGGAAATAATGGTTGTTCCCTTCCTCCTTCATCAGCACAAGGTGGGCCAATTAAGCTATGAGCTCTCCCAACTGATAGTAAATTGTCCTTATGAGGCCTCATTGAACACCCCACTCACCACATATTACATATGTGTCTTCATTGAGAGACATGAACATCACCTGACATCGATAATAGTCAATATGGTATTGATAAAACACCAATGAATCCATACCAAAAACCATGTCAAAACCTGACATATTTAGAAAAAATAGGTTCAATATAAAATGATATCCTCTAAAATCCAAGGCACAACCCTTACACTATATGATATCCTCAACCCTTAACCCCATTAGAGTTTCAAGGGACATAACTCCACATGCACTTTCCACGGTTAAGCCCAACACAACTACGAAATAAGTATAAATAAGAGAATGTGTAGTATCAGTATCAAATAAATAACTATCCATCATGGAAGCTACAAAAAATTTAACTCAAAAGGTAGATATTCCTACCTCTTCACCTTTGCGTGTAGTTTGAAATTCATAAGGATTACTTACCCCCTACCCTGGGCTCCAACCTGAGTAGCGTACATTGTAATGACTTTCTTCTAAAAATGATCTCACCACGTAGTTCCTATTACACCACTCCTACCAGTATGACCAGTGGATCTCCAACTTCCTTATTGGTATGGATCCACCAACCCTATAACTATAATAGACATTATCCTATTACCTTAATCATTTACCTACTGTCGTGGGTTCCTACAGAACCTCTACACATGGTCCGGCCTGCCGCAAGCTTGGCACTTGACTGGTGGTCAGGGAAACCAACCGCACATGTTTCCTAACCTAGAACACTGATAAAAACACCTCATTTAAAACTTCAAAGGCTAACCCCTCTTTTTAATGAAATGTTCACTTGCACCCTACTAGAAATTCCCAAAACGGTGCTTATTTATCTCATAAGATGCACCACTTGTCCTCTCGGATGACACCACAAGTCCAACACCTCAAGATCCCTTGAGATTACCTTATTAGATAAGGTAATGGTCCAATACCTCTAAAAACCTTTTAAAATGGAATATTCTCACCTAGGACCTTATCTTGTGTCTTATCCCATCAAGGAAATGCTTAGGCATAGCTCCCTCATCTTCTGCAAATGTAGGAACGAAGTGTCTCAAATCAGTGAAATGACTAGAAAAATCCATCAACGACATTTTCCCTTGGGTCAAAATATTAAAATAATTATCCTTATCTTTCATCAAGGTTTTGGGATAAAAGTGTTTTAGGAACTTATTCTTGAAATATTTCCTCATAATTCCTTCATATTGCCCCATTTGAACCATAATGTACCACCAATGTCATTTCTAGCCTCGTAACATCTAGGCTACTAACTTGAATTGTTTTCTGATGGGAGTCTACATATATTGAAAAATATTTTTCAAAGAATATATTAAAAACTATTCTGCCTCTGAAACACCCTATCTAGTAATGTTTGGAGAGTGATACAACTGAAACTCCCTAGTCAACCCGAACATACTCGGTGCAACCCGGCCTAGGTCCCATTCCATCATTTTCATGAAACAAGAAATTTTATCAAAAAACTTCTCTTATATATTATCCTTAATCACCATGTTATCTTTAAATAATATGGGAGGAGTGTTCTTGGATGTATCCTACTATCATAAAACTATAACCCTTCTTTATGGTGGAATTTCTATACAATGTGAAACACAATATTTAGAACATAGACCATAATGATTTAACAATTTATAAGGAAAAGTTTATCACTAGAAATAAACAAACCACTTCATATAAACTACCTAAAAATGCCTGATAATACTCTAAAAACTACCCTAGACTATCCCCATCATGGTTACAGTAAATTCGGGGTGACTAACTCACATGGTTAGTAGTATTACCTTCCACAACCTTTCAACTATTTCCATTTGACAACTTACTCTAACAACATTTTAATTCACATGCATCAAATTATCAAGAAAAACTATTTAATTATTATTTAACATTTTTCTTCCCCGTTTTACCCATTTTCATCATCTCATTAGATACCATTTTCAGTACTTTCAACAAAATAAAAAACGTCCCACCCTTTATTCTCTACACACCCATCCCATGTGTACCTACCATGATGCATGTATCCTATATTCCAATGTGCATATAACTATGTATGGATCCAAAATACCATGTCATTTAGGCCTTTATAAAAATATTAGAAAATAGTCCCATTACACCACATGTCCATCACCCAGTTGTGGAATATCATCAACTGTAAGAAAACATAACAAAAACAACAATTCCCACACTGGGTGACTTGGGTTTTCCCTCATACTTGGGATAGTAAATCCCAGGAACAATATCATTTCCAAGGACAAAATCATTCCTAACCTCCTATCTACCATTCCAGAATAGTATGTCACTAAATATACCTACTATGATACCACTTTTTAAAGTCCCAAACCTGGGTTCCACTAAACTGGTGCCCCAAGATAGGTCATCACATGACCACATGCACGCCTCCCTGTATTCCAGTGGTTTTTGACTAGAAGTGATGGTTTAAAATACACATGGGGAGAATATACCCTCTTTACCAGAGTAATCCACAATATAAGACATATAAAATAGTAGAAACAACATATACTAATCAATGAAAATGCATAGATAACCATCTCCCAAACTGGGTACAAACCACAACCAACAGTAAATATATCATGTCATGCTACAATGCCTAGTAGAAAAAAACAAGAAATACACATATAGAAACCCCCAAGATGGTAATGACACCATGTCCAAAACTTCATCCTTGAATATCCCAAATCTGACTCAACTCCTGAGCATGGGGCCTTTTCTCTTTTCCTGACCTACAACTATGAAATCCGCTCAGGTACCCAATGATGGCCTGAGTAGGGTATGAGTACAACATAGTAGTACACAATCAATGGTGTCTAAGAAATATCCAATATAATAGATATTGTATGAATTAAATATATAATGAAAAGTAAATAAAAGACATTTTATGTAGCCATTAGTAATAGAGTGTCCCTATGTTAATCCAAAATTCAATTCAGATTGAATACTTATAACATATTAGTGATTAATTCACCCTTTTCATGTATCTAATGGATTATGAATGCTCAATAATTGAATGGAATATGGGAATAAATAATGTCATATCTCACTAGGGAAACACATCACAACAACCAAACTAACCTCACCTCGAAGCCTCGGTCTGGGTGGAATGAAATTGTTAGGGGTAAAGAACTATGTCCCCTTCCCTAACTTGTGCATTGAGGGGTGGAGTTTAGATCCTTGGTCCAACTCGACCCGTGGGCATAGAACCTCATGTCTATACCCCACTCAAATAATCTATGCACACATTCTTATTGATTCATTCACCATACATAACCACATAACAATAATGCATAGACATATCATTAGTAATATTACAATAATAAAAACTCAAATGGGAACCTATAATATAACACAATCTATTAACACATGTATCATTTATATCATATAACCAATTTTCCCAATTACCATTTAATGAATTGACATGTAGAATGATAAAATCCATTTTCCATTATCCACAACTGGACTCATCTGCTTATAATCCTTTCTTAATAATCACATTAACCCATTTACACATTTTCCAAGGGATATACTTACTCACAAGTAAATTTAACACTTTATATTTCTTTTAACAATGTTTGGTAGGGTCTTCACACCCCATGAGTGGCCCTAAATTGGTCAATTCATCCTATATACATCACATGGAGATCCTGAGGTGGTTTTCTTGGTTATTTAGACACTCATTATATCACATTGTGGAAACTACACCACGAACATGTCATGGAAAAAAACATAACCAAACATGTAGAAATCTATGTAAAAACCAAGGGATATAAATTATAGACCACATACCTCAAACATGATGACAAACACACTACTAATCAAAGAATTATATCCTAATTCAACCAACCTTTAAATTCTCATCCTAGATATCATTAAAAAAACAAGGGTTTTAGAGCTTCAGATGGAGGTAAGAGAAGGATTCAAACCTTAAACCAAAAAAGAGAAGCAAGAGAGGGATTAGACTTACCTGGATCTTTGATCCTCAACCTATGGCACTCAAAATGACCAAGGGATAAAGTAGAATCACCCTTGGAAGACCTTGTGAGATCTCGTTCTTCAATAGGTTTTAGGGAAGTAAATTAGGGGTGAAAATCAAGTGAGGTTTTAAAATCCTTTAATGGTTTTTTTGTAATTTTTTTCCAAGTTTATATGGGTGCACGGTTTACCATTACTGTTTGACAAATCATGAAAAACCCATGAACGAATCACTATCCTTGGGAATTTGGGTCACACTATTACCTAGGAAGGATTAATGGTTTGATATATTGTGCAATTAATGTGTGTTAAGCATCTATCTAAGGCTACATGGTTACCTATGAATCCCACATGATTTTCTTAACTGTGTGCGAACATTACACCTTGTAATGATTGGCTTGGTTCTCCACTTTCTCAGGTCCCGAACCATTAGAACACCCCCAAGACTTGATATACTCCCATGAACCATTTAATTAACAAAAAATGAGATATTAAAACCAAAATATAAATATTTTAATACCTCCACAAAGTCTGGGATCTTACAAGACCAATCAAAAGTGTTTACCATTTTATACTCACATGAATTCCACTCCTACTCTGCTACAAAAAGGAACTCACCCAACCAATTATTCACACCACTCAAAATCATTGAATAATCCAAAAAATTCCACAATAACCTCCAAAATTCCTTCCCATTCTCTTAGAAGTCTTACTTTTTGATGAAATCCAACCAATGATTTCTTTTAGTATAAACCAAAAGGACTTACCCAAATAAGAGGTAATGTTGTTCAATGTTATTTTTTGTGTCATTTACTTCTCCACCAGATAAATTAATTTTATATCTTGTAATAATAAAAACAACATTATCTTAAATATATGAGGTGTTTTTTTTTCTCTAAGTGTTTGACCTAGACTGTCACACACATCCATCAAATGGGATAAAAAATCATCATTCATGTATATAGAAAACTACAACCTCACGAACTGATGAAATTCCTTATTACATTACCTTGTTTCAAGGACATAATAATGATTTATTTTTATATTATATATTTTATATGTGATATTTATTATTTATTTATGATTTTTTTAATTTTTATCTAACTCATACCTTCATGCTTTCCATTTTTGGGGAATACGGTAACATCGTTTGTGGATGTGTTGAATACTGCCTCCTCAAAGAGATGTGATTCATTCACAAATTACATTGAATGTATTAAGGATGGATTTAATAATCATATATAAAATATATTAAATCAATATGATACTGTAATTATAATATAAATATCATTTAATTTTTATTCATGTAAATACGACAATGAAATGGAAGCAATGTTTATGCGTACGCACGACCTACCATCTCCATTAATGGGGAATTTCATTTATTTTCTCTAAATATTATGGATTATTATAAATACATATATAATTTATATATATGATATTTCTATCTTGGTTCACATTCTGAAGATGAATAAATCATGATCTAATTAATAGTAACATCAAGTAACATATCAAAACATTCTCAAAAAACTAATCAATTAACAGGTGAAATAATGAAAATCATGAAAGATTGTTATCAAATGGTAAATAAGATATTATAAGAAGGTTAAATATGATATTATTATTATTATTATGGTAATTTTATAATTTTTTTATATGTTTAAAATTTTATACATGATTTCAATATATGTTCACCCAAAATTAATCCCAAAGTAAGTGATTTCATCTCAATTTATATTCCTTTTAGCCTTATTTATTTTTTTGAACCAATTCACTTTAATGTTGTATATGTAGTTCCCCATTGTAATTAAATATCATGATTCAATCATATTTCATTTTATTTAATGTTTCACCTTTAATTATCTAACCTAAGGGGATTAACATGAATATTACCAAGCAGTAAATGTTGTCTCTTCAATCTCACAATATTTTGGGATAGTTAATTTTATATGGAAACAATGACTTCATTATAACCATTATCACAGTGAATTTCCTTAAATAACCACATTACTGGGTGATGAATAAAATTATTTCCTAAAATGTATATTATTTCTACATATAGTGTTTACTTTGAAAATTTATTTGATTTTATCATGAAATGTTGATAAAAATGTATTCTTTATTCAATATAGATATTTTATAAAGAATATGGTTTAGTAATTTAATAAATTACATGATATGAGGAATGATTTTTACATAGAGGGATAGGTGGGGCATAGACATTATATAGCCCCTCGATTCATTAACAGTTTCTCATGAGACATACATGTTGGCCAAAGTAAGCGGGATTCTACCAATAGTTTAAAATTTCCTTGTGAGTGGTCTTAACGATATAATTTTTCATTGGCCTCAAACATGATGTCCAATAATTATGAATTTATTTCATATATATTTCAGTTATTATTTTTATTATTTGTGATATTTTCATGTGATAAAATATATGGATGCATTTCATTTCAATTTATTTATTAAATGGAATGTGTTTATGTTATTTACCTTTCCATATTAATTATTCCTTTTCCAGTTATTTATACATCGTGTGTTCTTAGTTATTTTCCTTTACATGTTTAATTATTCTTATTGATTTGTTATTTATTCCTATTTACTTACCCTTACTGATAATTTGATCTCATGATTATTATGTTTCCTTTACCTAGGTTATGAAGATGAATCCTTTGAATGTGTTTCAAGGAAGTTGAGATTTTACTTACTTTATGCTTTATTTTATTTTCCCAATGTATTATAGGTATCATGATTGTAATATATATTTTCAAAACTATGAATCTATTTGGTACTTTAGTATTTTATTCCTAATAATCAATCTAATGTAATAATGTAATGCATTTTATTAAGGCTTTGGGGTTAGATAATTACACAATAGTTCTATGGATTTCAAATCATTCCAATTTTTTACTTATATAGTATTTATTTAAATGAAAAGGCATAAAAGGTTTTTATTGTTTAAAATTTACTTAATTATATAAAAATATAATCATATGTTTTAAAAATTAACCATTTTATTTTTTATATGAATATATTTACACATTCAATCAATATATGTTCAATGAAATTATTATATAATCATTTATGTAATGAATTTATAATTTTATTGTCATAGACATGGTAAAAAATATATTTTCACAATTAAAATAAAAAATAGATTACATAATAAATATTATAAATATATATACTTTATTTAATGTTTCTATTATAAATAAAAAAGTGGTTTTTTTTAGAAAAATGACTTCCTAAAATTTAAAAAAATTTCTTTTAATTGAAAATAGAAAATATAAAACCTGTTATTTTTATAAGAAAAATAAATTTGGTATATTATATTATATTATTATTTATTAATATATTTTTTATATATAATTTATAAAATAAGTTTATAATTTCAATAATATATAATAATTAATATGGTTCTGTGAAAAGAATACTTTATTCTTGGATATTTATTTTTCTAGCATAATGTTACTTGATAAAAATGTCCTTTTGAAATGAATCTAAATTTTATCTATTTATATAAATATTTTACTTCATGTAATATAATCATAATTTTTAATTTAATTTACCCTTATGATATTCCCATATGTCCTCAACACTAGATAAGAAAAGATTTCACTTTCATGTGTCGATTTTATTAGCTTGGATATTGTGGAAATATCCATAATCTTGAAAATATCAAGTATATGATTTTTTTTAAATAGTAATTTCTTGAGTTCTTATTGATCATGAACCATAGAAAAATAAATCAAATATACCACCCTTACCTGAATAGAAATATTTTCATCATAATTAATATATCTTTCTCCAAGTAGAATTTCATCTTACATTATTTACTAAATTTTCAATATGGTTATATCAATTAGTAATAGTAAATTTAATGTTTATATTTTTACAGTGATATTTAATAATAAATATATAAAAGGTAATATTTCATTATATATGGGTATTTTGAGAGATATAGTGTTTTTAATATATTATTTATTTTAGGATAATATATATTGAAATCATGGTACATTAAATATCACTTTTTGGTAAAATGTTTGTGTTGTGAGACACGAACCATTTCAAATAGAGGATGTAACTAAATTCATGAATGTGAAAAAATAGAATTTTAATGTTGTCATCCTAATAAATAGAATTCATAAAGATGATAAATTCAATAACACGTTATTGGAGGAATAACATCCCTATTATAACAACCCATTCAATATTTAAAAGTATGTTGTAAGGGTGTTGAGTAATTATTATGGTTTATCCCCTATGAAGTACATAATGAATTATTTGGTGATGGAGACCAACTAATTTCATCTAGTGTTTCTTTGAAGGTTAGTGTATAAACTCCAATTAAAATAAATACTCTACCTCACACAACATAGTGTAGACATTTAATATTTTTATACATGCTCTACATCCTGAATAATCATCTCTCCAGCTAATCCTTGTACGATTCCCTTGATTGTAGCTAGTGTTCATGTTGTTTTTTATTGGTGGAATATAATTGAGGCCTATAAATTTTATTGAAAATTTAACAATGATAACACTTAATAAATATAAAAATTTTGATTCCATATGCCCCTAAATTAAATCATCTAACTCTATTACATAATTTTATTGTTCATCCTCATATTCCTTAAATTTAATCTATTATTTTTAACATCAAGTACCCATTTGTTATATTGATTATTAATTAAATACATTATATTATAGTTTATCATCAATCATAAAGTTGTTCTAAATAGTGTTATTTCTCTATGAATCCTTAGTAAATGTTTCAAAGATTTAGAAAAGTTAAAAAAAAATAGTCTCATTATAATGGAGGGATTTTATATAAAGCACCCCATCTAATGAATTCCTAACAATCCACTGTTAATCATCACTATACTTGTTCAAATTTAACTAAAAATTATCTCCACTTCATAATATTATGATAATTTATAACATCATCATCTTTATAAAATAACTTGTATTCCTTATTATATACTGAAAACAATTTGATAATTGCACATCATCATTATGACATGGGTTCATCATATTATATAATAAATAACAAAATGATATGATTAATTTTATATAATTATTTTTATAAATGTGTTAATATAGTTTTATTCTCCTAGTCATAATATTTCTTTATCCACATTTTACTCTTCTACATCCTCGTAATATTTTTTTAGTTCCATTTTGTGGGTATGGAACACCTAAATTCACTTATACTCAGTTTATTACCCTATCCCCTTATTTATTTCACCCATATTATTTAACGTGTATCTCTTTTTTTGGCTTGATGTAGATATCACAAACACTCATTTTAATAATTTCTCAGTGAATTACAACACATTTATGGATTTTTATATACATTCATTGGGTATTTTGGTTTTGAGTCAGTGGTAGTTGTTGTTTTTTATTCCTCCCCAACCCCACTAGACATCCCAACAAGAGTTTCCCCATTTTTTAATCCCATTATTAGGTGTTTCTATGATAGGGGATTAATTCATAAGATGATTAGTGATAGAAACAATCAAGTCTCCTATATGCTTTGGTGTTTACTTCTCCATTGTATTATTTTTTATTTTTACTATTGGGTTTTTATGTTTTTATTCTTATAAATATAGAGTATATAAATTATTTTAGTTGTTATTTTTTCAATATAAATTATTTAATTAATATATGATGATTTATCAAGAACTATTTTTGGGGGGTCAGATGAGTCAGATTATCATTCGTGTTTATAGTGTGTTGTAGTGGCTATTGAGGCTTCTATAAATATTCTATAATTGGGTGTTTTATTACCCTTAAAGTTTTGGGTTTTAGTTATGTCCTCATATATTCTTATACCACTAAACTATATTGGATAATATCATTATAAAAGACCTCATATATTTCTTATGCGTTGGTGTTATAGGTCATTTCGGTCGGAGTCTGTTATTCTAGCGATGATCAGTTTGTCATCATAATTTACATTTAATATTTAGATGGATTTTTAATTATTATTCACATTTTTTCTCTTATTAAATTTTTTAGAATGGTTGGATAAATATCATTAGTTACCTATGTAACTCCCCAACCCAGATTCCATGAATGACAACCATATAAAGACGCTACAAGACCTCATGAGTGTCTCCTTGTATAGAAGTAGTTGTTGACTTGGTGAAAGGGTCTACATGTGTAGTGGAGATTTTATACCCTTAGTAAAAAAATCATACAAATACCAAAATATCAAAACTACCTAAAAATTACAACATATGGTATATAACATGAAAAATAATAATTTCACCCAAAAATTCAATGTCATGAACCATAGTAACCCAATGTGGTAGGTCAAACCAGGTATCATGAAATCATGTAGTTAAGAAATGTAACAAAAATAGTTAGCAGTATATATTGACAACACCTATGACTGTGAACTCTATATTTATAGATTCATATCACCACTACCTTCCCTTCATCAGAATTATAGTCATGAAAAAATCATACACAACATGATTTTCTATAGGATTTTTGTATTATAATGTAAGAAACCCCCCAATGAATCCATAATGTAAGAGAACAATTATTTAGAGGTTCATTCCAAGATAAAAAAATGAAGAAAGGTAGAAAATACAATACATAGAGTATATGTATTAACTATGTGTACACAAACCCCCACCATAACCACTTTTCCTCCATAATGAAATATTATATAAATGATCATTGGAATGTCATATTTGAGGGATTTGACCACATGATTACAGATAATTAGTGTAGGACCAAATCCGTTGGTTAGGCCATATAATGGAATTTGGATCTATCTCTAGAAATAAGTCCATAGTTCATGCATCCTAGAGCCACTATTCATTATCTCTAGGTGTATATCCATAATTCAATAATAAAATCTATCATTTTATATTTTCTATTTTACAAATCAAGTCATGTATACAAAGACCATATTTCTACTATACTTGGATACACAATTTCATCATTCCATATAACCTAACTCAGTCATTTCATTATGTAACGTAATGTGTATTAACACGGTCAACCTCTATGGACATTGATCTACGATGGATCCACAATTCAGTTTCATTGTAAAATTCCTACCTCTATTCCTGTAAATTGCATCCCCAGTCCAATTCACTATAATACCTATAGTGCTCATCGTCATATTCCATAGTCTCTTGACTGGTTGTGTGGGTATAATATGGAACTATGAAGATACAAAACCCCCATATCTGAGTGAAAATAGGATGTAAATAACCGTATATAATCAATATCAGAGTATGTTATAATAATAAATTAATTTAAATAGAAGAATGTTATAATAAAATGAAATATTCAAATTTCTATAACATCTTTTCCATATATATATTTCATTGATAACCCATTGGGTCAATCACATATTGAAAATAATAAACTAAAAAATATATACATTATGTTATACTTCGAATTTTGATCCTTGTTAGAAGCTCGGTTTCTAGTACCTAGTCAATCAACTCTTGTCCAATCATTAGACTCCATATGAGCGACATCACCAAATCAATGAAATCATAGGACGTATCCCTATCCATCAAGGATCAACTCTTAAAAAAAATATAGACATAAATCCTTCACAAACACTAAAGAACACAGATATAGGGTGATAAATAAATATAAGTATGCAACCCTCAATGAATAACTTATATCATGCTATCATATGTTCATGCTCATAAAATATGATGTGATTAGATGAAACATAACTGAAATAAACATAATCAAAAAAATACTTGATTGTTAATTTTTACATGTTGATTGACTATACCTTCTTTGACTAACGAAAGGTGTCTCTAGGAATGTATTTAAGACTTTTCATCCCAAATATCATACGAGTACCACATCCATTGTTATCTTATTTGAACTATAATCGGTTACTCGTTATCATTTTCTTAGTACCTAGACACATCAATATCATGTACTCACTAACCACTAAAGCATGACCTAAACCTATAACACCAATCCAAAATATCAACCTCATATGTGGAGATTTATGTCTGCTATACTCACCCATATCATTAGAATGCCATGTCTACCAATATTATCCATGTGTGTGTAATTCCTTACACACTATACTCATCTATATCCATGGAACTTCATTTCCAAAATCCATATCAATACCTATGGAATTCCATGTCAACCAATGTAAATAATATTTTTGAAAATCCATTTTTACAAGAAATATTGTATCTATGGAATGCTATGATGACTAGAACTATCAATAATAATACATAGCATCATGTCCAAAAATGAAACTCATGGGTGTGGAGAATCTTGTCTAACCTACCCATCCTCGGATGTGCAGTTCCATGGTAGAAAACTATATCCATGGTTGTGAACTGTCATGTATATATCTCTTTCCATTGACAACCCATGTCACTAAAATATACTCCAAAAGTTGACAGTCCAACAATATCATAATAACAACCCATGCATAAAACAATTCAATACTATTACATACAAAGAAAAAAATCATGTGATGGTAGAATTATCATGTTTTCCCTCAACGCGTAAACCCCATTGGCTCATAACATCAACTTGGGTCCCATGGGAACACCCACAACTGTCACTGCCCAATATAATGAATCTATATAGGGTTATCCTGTCAGCCAATCATCAACATATCCCACTTGGTCATCACATAAATAGAGGTATCACTAATTGGATCATTAGGACAATACATAATTATAGGCATTTGATTTTGGATCCCCTATATCCAAAAAGACATTGATATGTTTGTCTCCCAGACATGGGGAAATCCCAATTTCTTGATCCAATACCAATCACTCATGGTTATAACATCTCACCATCTAGTATCTATAATCTCAAGACCTCACATGAATTAAAAAATATAATACTTATAAGGGATATGGCCTCAATCCCCACACCTTTCTAGGAAATCCAACCATGGAATGTATAGCCAACATATCCACCACCTCTAGTCACAAATCAGTCCATCTATCTTGGTAATATCTCATTATACTACTAATAGAGGTCTTCTATGAACTCATTTAATGTCCTCCAATTAGTCACCCAACACTTTTGGGGGAATGTTTTATGTGTTACTATCTGGATAGAGATAAACCACTTATAGGAGGAAAAAAATCATTGATTACATACTCTACCCAAACCATATCTTTCAAATCTTTGAAATTACCCATTTGATCCAACATCAAATTCTATATGACAAAAAACATAAAATGGAATCCACTTCATTCCAATTCATATTATACGGAGTGAAATTATCCAAAATCAACTGAAGGGTAACAAAGGGGCAGCAAAAGTTGTGTACTCCAAGTAAAATATGTGTAATCCAAGTAAAATATGTGTAATCCAAAAACACCCATATGACCATCAACTATACATTGCCTGTCACACATGGAGTTAGGATATGTACTACTACATTACCACTGAATAAAATTGTTTTTTTCTTGAACTACTATATGAAAATGTCATACCCAGTTTGTAGTTGGTACTTCCACACAACCATGTCCACCAACCCCTTATATGTGGTCTCTTCCTAGGTACCTAGCCACATAGAGATGACACACTATATGTTATATACCTAAACTATTGATAGTAAAGTTCCACAGTTGGATATTCCCGAAAAATTAACAACATTGTGCATGTGTTACTACACTACACAAAGTGTGATCCGGAATTCAAATCAAGAGACCCATGTAAACCTCTCAAAACTAGTATTTTCATTGATTAAACATTGATAGACCCCCATGAGGTTTATATAAGTCTTATTAACTATCTAAAAAATATATATGGGTATATTGATATATAACTAAAAAAATTGGATTTTTTCATTCATTAAATGTCAATTCATTTTGATAAAATCCACTCCCAGAAGCTGATGCACCTAAATCCACTCTTGATCTCCCTCATCGATGATGTTTATAATCATCTTCTACCCCTTATCCTTTTTGTATGCCTAATTAAAAAAGGGAGGTGATATTCCCACTCCATTCATGCACAAGTAACCCCAAATGTGGGTGGATCTAATTAGTTATTTTATTATTTAATTAATTACACTTTTAATACCCATTTTGAATTACAAAACCCGATTCAGATTTATGAATTTCCTAAAAAATCATCATTTAGCACTTATTTGTAGATTACAAATCTCCATCCAATGATACAATAGATATACATCTCCAACTGAACCTACATGGTTAATTTAATATTCAATTAATTATATATAAAATTTTTCACCAAATCATGAACAAATTAAAATGATACCAAACACTTATCCAAGGTTAAACAACATATTACAATACCAAAAGAGTTATAAAAAATTATATAAGATCATTTACTATGGTAAATTGATCATTTTACACCACTTAAGTACTCAAATAAAAATGATATAATTTCTGATAAAATTTATGATAAAATTTCAATTCATATAAAAACACACATCATTACAACATCACTATAATATCTTATTTCTTTTTATAAATTCCTCAGTGGTAATTTAACAATGAATATTGACCCTCCTTGGCCATCAATTGATGATTAAATCATTGTGTCTTTATCTTCGGCACAACTGAGACCCACCGCATATGTTTAAAAATACATCATACAACCTATCAAAGGCTAAGACAACTATTTCCATCATCAAAATACCACTAGGGAAATGTCTTATTTCGCCCATCTATCAATATATACAATTACATAACCCAAAATCATAATTAGTCTCATGTTTCTCTCTAACCTAGAACACATACTACAATTCTCAATTCCAATACATTACACTTTCCACAATAATAAATTCATATCAAAACAAATTTATATATGTCCAATAACCCACTCGATGTGGTTCCCAATGTGTTCATAACCTTACTCGCACATGGGTTTCATAAACTTGGATGATCTAGTACTCCCCACCATAAATGTATGGTTACCGATTCCTGAAAACCGAACAACAATTTAATATATCTTTCCCCAAATAAAATCAATCCTCGGAACATGGAATGTATGCCTCGCTACCATAAGAGAGTAAAAATAAATATTTTGATATTGTGCATCACCGATATCCATGGATGGATACCATGGTATACACTAACATCAATCCCATTACAATGACCTAACTCAGAGACAACTGATGGGAACTCCCATCATTACACTTCAAATACACATCTCTGTGAGAATAAACTCCAAAGAGGACCTTTATAAAACTCAAAGATACTTCTCAATACCCTGGAGTGTATCCAATTCCCTCTCATTATATTCTATATTATGTCAATAAAATGGTTATGATCATATATATACTTGGAGTAAACTAAAATTTCTTCGATGAAAACCACCACTAATAATCCATTATGTAACTTCATTTTCCTATACCGAGGTCTTTAGGTCACCATGCACATAGTAATCACATCACACACACATCATTTCCCATCATACTCATGGATTCCTACTAAATTCATGTCTCACTTTGTATCATTCTATAGAACCCAGGACACAACCAAACTTCACAACATGTCAGTATATGTTTGTTCCTCTATGATCCCAATAGGATTTAACTATTACATTCTCTTGTGTAACCAAAACATAGAACATAAATTGTCTCAAATGATTCACACACCATGAAAAATTAGCTTACAAGACCTAACCACATATCCTCGATCACCTCTTTTGTTCCCAATTATTCTCTTAACCACCTGACACCAACCACCTACAAAACCATTATATGATCTTGTCACCTGGTTGATCCTATCACTCTTAAATTCAACATCAAGTCTAAAACACAAGCACACAATTTCTCTGTTTCAATAAAAAAATTAGTTCAACTTTCCTATGAACATTACATGGTTTAACCCCTTAGGAATTTTTGTTAAAATTCCAAATCATTCATCTACACCTCATACACATCAAATTACATACAGCATGAATGAACCATATCACATGTCACTCTAAAAGGTCAAACAACACCAAATTCCTAAACTAGAGTAACACCATGAAGACTCTAGATCATCCCACATAGGCCTAAAGATAACACCCCATAAAAATCACTAGGTCCAACCACCTAAGGTCTAGCATGATTTACAGAATACCTAAACTTAGTGTCTATTAAACATGATCCTCTCTAAATATCCCATGATGTCAAAATTTCAGAAAAACAACTATATGTTATAATTTCAAAAGTGGGTCATAGATAAGTCCAACCTCACACAACTCTAGAATCTATCCTCTCCAAGCATCTTCACAATAGACCACTTCATGGGGGTCAAGCCACAAAACCAACCTACAACACAAACCATCCACTATGATTCAATTATTATATACCCATATCATGATGAACCACCTATTTCACTTCACTTACTATGAATATGTACTACATCAGCATCCTCCTCATAAAAATTCACTCCATTTAAACAAAAAACCTTCCATTATAATAAAATCAAAAAAAGTATACAAAAGAATTTATATAAAACATGGATCCAATTCTACTATCATGATTCATGAGACACCTCTATCTATATAGTCCTTCTCTCAAAATCAATTCACATCAGACATTCCAATAATCCAAGTGATGAAAATACATCATAAATCATAAAAAACAAAAATACATGTGTATTTCCCCTGGCTAATATCATATCCAACCATAACATCTCAGGCGACGAACATTAATCCCATCAATGGTATTCGTGACTTCCTAACTTAGTAGGTTCTCATGGAGTACTTTTTAGATTCAAGGTAGTTAAACTCACGAGCTGGCTCGTAGGCTCGTACGAGTTTATCGTTTGGCTCTTCTCTACTGATTCAGCTCATTGCTGGAATCGGTTTTCTGTACAATCGGTCGGCAAAAGTGTAAACTCGGAGCATACTCGTTGACTCGGGAAAACTCGCCGCATCAAACGAGTGAATATTTTTTTTTAGGACAGAAGAGTCCAAGGGAGGCCTTGCTGGGTTCATCCACTGCAGATTTAGAGGAACCCAACCCCCGCTGTTGGAGGCCCGAGCTCAGATTCTACTACTCAGAGCTGTCCGCTACCAATGGATGGGCGTTGCTGCTGCAATTGGAGATGACCGACTGAATCATATCAGAAATCGAAGGGGATCAGGGCGCTGCTGCAAGTGCACATATGGAGGCTATAGGTAGGTCCATTCGGGTGCTGTTGGGCTACTCGTGAAGACCGCTGTCGGTGGGGGAATATATTGTCACTTCTTGCTCATTGCTTTGTGTTGCAGATTACTTGTTCGATGAAATGTTGTTCAGATGGAGAGCATCGAGTCAAGTGTCTGCTGCTGCCCAGGTCACACTGAAATCAAGGGGTCTTTGGAGATGCTTTGCTGGTTTACTACTGGATGGTGATGCCCATACGCTACGACCTATAGCTTGGTTGGGAGCCCGAGCAAGGAGAGTCTTTCCCCGCTGCAAATTGAAGGATATCTGTTGCTACAGATTGGGGTGTTCTTAGGTGTTGGAGGCTCGGGTTTAGCTTGAACAGTAAGGCCAGTCCATGTGGAAGCCTGTTGTTGTGGGAGTTGGGCATCGCTGCAACAAGTGCCAGTGCGAAAACTTGGGAGCTGACTTGGGATGAAAGTCAATGCACACCCCCTGATCGATGAAATTCCATACCCAAGACTTATGTCACACACCAACCAGTGAAGCCCCTCAACCAGCCCAACTCCTACCTTACCCATTCAAGCCTAGGAAAAATCCAACAACCCACCTTCACCTCAACTCAACCAAGTCCGCTAAATCTCTTTCCACCTCAAATTCCTTCCCAACAGCCCAACATGCTTCTCCTGCTTTCGCCTGTGCTTTGCCTGCTTTTCCGACGGTACTTCACCTGTGCTTCGCCTGCTTCGCCGGATCATCGCTGCTTCACTACTCCTTCACCTCAAGGTGAGTTTTGGTTGAATTCTTAATTATCTATTTCTCTGTCGGGTTTATTTAATGTGATCTGCTCTATGAATTTATCAAATGTGATCTTCTATGTTGTATGAATTTTATCAGCTGTATGAGTTTTTTTTTAAATTTTCTGGAAGTCTCAATTTTTTATCTGCTGTATGATTTTTATATTCTCTGTATTTTTATTTTTTGTATGAATTTTTTATTTGGTGATGATGGTTTTAATTTGAATTATTGGTGTGAGCTATGTGAATTGTTGGTCTGAACCATTTGAATTTTTTGATTTTATTTGTTATTAGCGTGATGTGAATGGGAGTTTCCGATGATGGTGCTTGTTCCGGTTGAAGTAGACTCTTATGTGTCTACGAGTCGAGTCTACGAGTCGAGTTTACTGACCTCGAACGAGTCTGAGTGGACTCTCGAGTTTGACTACCTTGGTTAGATGTCCATCATAGGCTCTAACATATTCCAATATCTCTATTCTACACAACCCAAATATTATGTAATAGGATTGTAAACTCCTATTATACAAATTTCTAATGTCCTGGTCTAGATGCAGCTAATCTGGTGCCCTGAGCTGGTTCTCCACAAGACCCAATGTTTTTTATATACTACACCAAAGGCTTCCTAATAGTGGTGGTGGTTAAAGGTGGGACTCATAGGATAGTATACCCTCATATAAAATCTCACAACAATAAGTTTATAACAAAAAATTAAACAAATTAGAGTTTATGGAAAGAATAAATAAATTGGAATAGTTGAATGATTAAATAATCGGAAATATAGTAATGTCCTAGAAACCCATAATATACATAAATACTCTATCATCCCCTAGTATTATCAAATGTACAAAATAAAATATTGATAGAAAAATAAATCATGCTCAACCACTGACTCTATGACATGTCACATATATGGCCTCTATTACACTATCGAGTTGTCCATGTATGTTAATCCTATATCACATGAGCGACACTGCTAAATAAATTCATTCCATATCCTTTTATCTATCATTCATTCATCCATGATGAACCTGAATATAGGCATAAGGACTTAGAGAATACAAAGGACCATGTAGAGGGGTGAGAAATAAATCTCAGTAGCCCACCCCAATGGTGGTCCTACTATCCAATACAATAATTGATTTCTCATAAACTCTGATTATACTAGTGGAAAAATTTCATAAATTAAGATAATAAAAAACAACATTGATCCATATCTTAGAGACCTTGATCTATCATATATGTTATTTCCAATGGATGGGGTATCTGAACATATCTTTATGACTATGCATCCAAAGAAATATATGGGTACCACATAAATCGTATCCATAACCAAACTGAACATCTTTAAATGTTATTTTTAAATCGATAACTTAACACATTAGTATCATGTACTCATTAAATACTATAAAATGACCAGAATTGAGATCATGTGTCTGAAATATCAACCTCATAAGTGGAATTTCATTTCCACCACAATCTTTCAAATCAGTAGAATACCATCTCTATTAATCTGAATGGTGTCTATGGAATTCCATGTGACCAAAACTGTATATATCTCTAGAACACCATATTTACCAATATCATCTATGTATATGTAATTCCATTTATATGGGATTAATATATATATATATATATATATATATGGGACTGCATAGCCACAAATAGAAATAATATTTGTTGAATGAAATTTCCATGAAAATAATCATATTTGTGAAATTCCATTTCCACTAGAACTATAAAAACCAATACAGAAAGGAATGTATAAAAAAATTTCACACAGGTGTGGGGTTTCATGCCCAACCTACTCAATATCAGATGTGGAACCCCATGTAAGGCATTTGTAACCATGTATATAGATCATTATGCCCATCTATTTTAATAATGATTCCCCAGGACATTAAACCATGCTCCAAAACATGGAATTACAACCATATCATCATATCCCCATGTGGTAAACCATGTATCATCCTTAATAGAAATATAAATATATCGGTTTCTAGATGAACACCCATCCCTATAATCAATACCTCAACACCATTGGCTCATAACATAATTTTATATCCCAAGGGATCACCCGCATCCATCACTACCAAAAAAAATATGCACCATCTTAGGGCCATCATATCAGTCGGGAACTTACTTGGCACACTAGTCATCATATAAATAGTGTCATCCATCATTGTATTCTTAGGACCATACACAATTAGATGAATCCCACATGGGATCCACTAAGACCGAGTACAAGTTGAGGCATTGTCTCCAAGTCCTTGAAAAAAAATTAATCCATTAGTCCAACACCCATCTCTCCTGGTCACATATCCCAAAAAACATATTTTACACAAATGGCCTTATAGGACTCAACTGAAGGAAATCCAAAAAATGGGGATTTCCCCAAGAAAAAAACAATTCCATGTTACCCTTGTTAAGCTCTAACAACCAACCTATCCACCGCCTCAACTATAAATTATGTCCTGCCATCCAAGGACAATCATATTCCAAATCTAATAGAGAACCATGAAAATATTATCCTATGGAATCCAATCACTATCATGAAAATACCATGATTTTTATCCCATGTCTTAGTCACAATATACATATGAACTGACTTCATGGAGGAAAACATCATTGTGATAACTTATTTTCAAAAAACAGCCATCGGGATGTCCTTAATATAAACTAAGGCCTCCACCATTATGTTCTATGTGGGAATGAAAATAAAGATGGACAACTATAATGTACAATTCTAACTCAAGGGTCATAAAATCACCCAAACTTGTCCAATGGGTACAAATGAGTTTTACATGGCATGTACCCATAGAACATGATTTGTACACCTAATACATGGGGCGTACTCCAAAACCTCCCTCCTTACATATAATTTTACATGGATATAAACACTCATTTTCTAGACATGAACTAATATATAGACACTATATACATGGTGTTTGTCAATTTTCTAAATCATGACCATGTCATACCTAGGGTCAAGTTGTGTACTTTCACACTACCATACCCCCTCCCCCACATACATGGGGTGTCTTCCCAGGTATACAGTAATATTAATATGTATAACTACATTCCATGTGCCTAAAATAAAGGTTTTATAGTACCATAATATCAAATTAACTAAATTAGAACAACATACAATGTCTGTTGACGAACTACACATTGTGTGATCCATATTTTCGATTATGAAAACCCTATTAACCTCCTGATATGACTACTTTTTAATGATTCATCACAAATAAACCCCTAGATATTATATATAATTCATAATTGGTCTCTAAAACATCAAAAAAACCTAACTATCATGTTCAGGGAATAAAATTTCATGTCAAAATACACTTTGGAAAGACGATGCATGGTAATCCTATCTTGATCCTCACTATATATGAATTATATTAGGATCTCCTTCCGCTTCACCTCATGGTTTAGATCCCACCCAAGGAAGGCACTCTAATACTCCTTGTGTTCATTGGAAACACCAAATTTTGAGGGGGTGTATAATTAATTAATAAATTTTTTAATAATCATCTTATGTTTTAGAACTAGATGATGGTTTACACCTCACCTAGGAAAAACACATCATTCAAAACACAATAGTTATTTCATGATATCCACATGATGTTCCATTTTCATGACCCGTCCCCTAGGGCCCGTGCCGTGACTCCCCCAAGCCCACCTATCGAACACCATAGGTTTCTGACTAGCGCTGAAGGCGTCAACATACAAGTGGGAGGCATTTTCTTGAGTACCTGTACACACAAACATATAACCACGTCCCAAGAAAACTGGAAAAGAGAACATGCATGATACTAAAAAACCACTGAGTGTAAAGGTACAACTAAAATTAAATGGGCCAAAATACAAACCCAATAAAAGATGACTATAAAAAGAGAAATTACAATATCGATGGCAAGCCATCTTCTGAAAACCCCACCTGATGGGTAAGTATAGAGTAGCTGCCGGAAGCTATAGAATTATGTCATGCCTACCTGATATCACTATGCACCTCTTGGTCCTGGGCCACCAAGTCCTTAGCCAAGTCTCTGGTCATCTGCACCAGACACAACATGTGTGGGTGAATCCCATGGAGGGGTGAGTAACAATATACTCAGTAAGGACCCCAAACCAATAAGTAAAGACCACAAAGAAATCCATAAGATAACCACGAAGCGTGATGATGAAGATCGATCATGAAGAAATACAACTCACACCATGTATAATCTACAGTAAGGAAATTAAGACTATTAGTCACATCACTAAACACCGTGGGTTGTTAGAGTACTCCTCCCCAATGAGTTTCATGGGTATGCTGGGTCACATAGAGTCACTCCCCACAGTAGGCATGTCAGGTCACACAAATGTTTTCCCCTTAACCATGGACTATTGTGGTACTCATTCTTGATGAGTACCATGGGTATACTGGGTCACACATAGCTTCTCCCCACCGTGGGAATGCTAGGTGACATAGATCTACTTCCCGCCTTGGCCATCATACTGAGGTACTCCTCCCTGTCAAATATAGTGGGTCTGCCGGGTCACACAAAGCCACTCCCCACAATGGGATTTTCAGTTCACACAGAGCTTCTTCCCACTGGGCCATCATAGTTGATCCACACAGGGTCGGTTGTCAGCATTCTTCAGTTCTTCGTCAGTCATAGGATCTTCACACATAGTTCACTTGATTTGAGGAGAACCGCTCATCAATCTATTCATCATATTTCAACTTCCATGAAATCCTCCTTAGATTATTCCAAAATAACCACCTCGATACGAGGGTTCCAATGTCGCAAATAGATCATTAATCGGACACTTGGTTTGAAATATATATCCATTTTTTCGAAAAGGGGCCAGTTGGGTCTAGGTCCGGTCTAACCTGGTCGGAACAGCCAAGATCCATCCCAACCTAGGTGTGGCCCAACCCAAGCCGATGGGGCGGGTCCGGCCCATTGGGGTGAACTGGATTCCTCCTCCAGCCCGAATGTGTAGTGCGTTTGGGGTGCCGTCATGCGGCTGGTCAAACCCGGCCACCGAAGTTTTCCGCACGCGGTCAGGGGAACGTGTTCCATGAGGAGCCGCGGGCCACAGCTACAGGCTGCGTCCCGGTTTCCTGCTATCATCCTGAGCACCAGTGGCTCTCCAATTTGGCTGCAGCTTCCACCTCCGATGCGCCGTTGTGGCATGCCGCCACCCACCCACAGCCACCACTGTGAACTACCAGGTCTGCTTTGGTGGTCTGTTCTTCACGCTTCATGCGCCTATGGCCTCTAGGGGATGTCATCTTCCCTATGATGGCCTCGAATCATCCTTTCAACAATGTCAAAGATTCTACCACGAAGAAGGCACAAAAATTCACAAGGCGGAGGGATTTGGGCCTTGTTCATGTCGGCACGCACCCTCCTCTTTAGAGGCTTAGAAACTTAGGATAAAGTATAGAAGTTATATCATAATTAATCAATAATACCAGCACAAAACCCCTCATGAAAAGTACCCTCACACAAGAATTTCCAATCCACAGATCAACCTAATTTTGGGCTAATCTGCATTCATCGTTTATAATAAAGAATGGTTAAATTCAAACGAAAAAACCCCTACCTCATTGGATTTCATCGTTGAAGCGATCCTCCCATGGGGATTCATGTTTCGTTGGTGTTCGACACTATCTAGTCCCGTTCTTTGAGGTGCGTCGATGTCGCTGGCGATTCGTCGGTTTTCTCAATTCTTCATTGAAGATAATTATCATCGTAAGTTAGTTAGAGAAATTCCACCCTTTGATCCTGATTCCTCCAATTCTTTAACCCAATAAAAGAAAACACACTGAAACGTTTCTGTTACGCTATGCCGCTGCATCGTTGTGTCGTTACGCTTTTTAATTTATGAAACAGTGTATCTGTTACACTTCTTTTAATGCGTTGTAACACTACACGTTTATGAGCCATTAATTAGCTTCATTTAATGTGACTCATCATCACTTTGTCGCAGCACCACATCACCGCTGTGCCACTTTCCAACGGTTGGGAAAAACAAATAAAATAAATTTTTAAGTTATTTTATTTTTTTCTAAAAATTCAAAAAATTAACTTTTCTGGTCGACCTTATTCGGTTGAAGTATATCCTTTCTAGGAAAATCCCATGGTTCTAAGTTCAATATTTCCCTCATATTTTTTATCTGATTTCTAGTTAAAAATTTAGAAAAACCTGCTCGCACGTTTACTTAAATAAACTAAAAAAATTTCAAAATTTTATTTCAGGCTCACCAAGCCTCAGAATCCAGTGCCTTCGGAGTATCTAGTATCTAAATAATCCTATATAATACAACAAAAATTCATGGAATTTTTGGGACATGACATTACTCCCACCTTTTAGGGATTCACATCATTATAATCCAAAATAAGGCTAAATGAAAAAACGGGGGTACTGAGCACGAATCTGAGCCTCTTGCTCTTATGTGCTCTCCTAGAGGTTCTCGTGCTACCACCAAACGCACACCAAAGGAATCGATCATCCACAAAGGACCTGCTCATGTCAATCCTCTATCTCTACCATGAGCTCCACAAACATCACCCCATCTTCAATGTCTAGTTCTCCCTTTTTGATGACGTGTGATGGATCAATCACATAACTCCTCAGTAGTGACATGCGAAAAACATCATGAACCCAATGCATATGTGGGGGAAGATCTTGGTGGTATGCCACCTTGTCAACTCTGCTCAGAATCTGGAAAGGTCTGATGAACCTCGAGATAACTTGTCGCCCCATCCAAATCTCTGCAACCCCCGTCGGGGTGAGACCTGAAGGAACATTTGGTCTCCCTTGAACTCCAAGGGCCTTTGTCTCCTGTTATCATAACATTTATGTCTACTCTGTGTAGTCCTTATCTGATCCTAGATGATCTACACCTTCTCAGTGGTATCTCGTACCAACTCGGGACCCATGAGTACTTACTCCCCTCGGTCTGTCCAGCATAGAGGTGATCTGTATGGCTACCCGTATAAGGCCTCAAACGGTACCATTGCAATGGTGGAGTGATAACTGTTATTGTAGGAAACCTCTACCAGTGGAAGGTGTTCCTCTCAAATCTGACAAAAATCAAGGATACAAGCATGGAGCATGTCCTCCAAGGTTTGTATGGTCCGCTCTGTCTGACCATCTGTCTAAGGGTGAAAGGATGTGCTCAATCACAACTTAGTCCCGAATGCCTCATGTAATATCTTCTATAGACTGGATGTAAAGAAACTATCATGGTCTAAGATGATCATTGAAGGCACCTCGTGTAGCCACACTAACTCCTGGACGTTGAGGCATCCCAATCCTTCTACCAATCGCTACTCCCGAATGGATAGGAAGTGAGCCAACTTGGTGATTTAGTCAATGATCACCCAGATAGAATCGTGGCCCTTGGACGTGCATGGAAATCCCATCACGAATTCCATTGAGATACCATCCCACTTATACTCTGGTACCACAAGTGGTTGTGCCAAGCATGCTGGAACCTGATGCTCAACCTTCACTTTTTGACAAGTGAGGCATCGAGAAATGAACTCTGTCACCACTTTCTTCATCCTTGGCCACTAGTAATGAAGTTGGAGGTCCTTTTACATCTTCTCCACGTTATAATGTACTGTAAAAGGGGATGTATGGAAATCCCTCAACACCTCCTCCTGCAACATCCTAGGTACTATGGTGCACCCTCTGAAAAGGATGATGTGCTCCCCACATATCGAAAATCCATCAAGAGCATGTCCTGAGGATAACTGAGCAGGTTGGGCCTCACAGTCAACATCCACAAGTTGTGCCTCCTTGACTCATTGTAAGAGTAGAGGAGTGACAGTCATCTACTGATGGTAAGATTCTCCATCATCATCCATGAATGATATATGCATCACGGCTAACTTCTCTGTCACCTCACTCAGCAGTTGTAAACCATACCTCCTACTAAGCGTGTCTGCCACCACGTTCCCCTTCCTAGGAGTATAGACTATCTCAAATTCATAGTCCTGGAGGAACTCCATCCATCACCACTGTCTCAAGTTCAGGTCCTTCTGTGAGAAGATATACCTGATAGTATTGTGGTCAGAGTAGATGGTAAATCGTTCACCAATCAAGTAGTGTCACCACATATTCAAAGCAAATACCACTGCTTCTAACTCCAGGTCATGGGTCATGTAGTTATTTTCATGTTACCTCAACTGCAATGAGTAGTAGGAGGTCACCTCTCTCTCCTGCATCAGGACACAACTTGGTCTAGTCCCTTAGGCGTCACAAAAAAACTACATACCCAACGCCCTCCTTTGGTAGTCTCAAGATGAGGTAACTCGTCAGTCTCTGCCTCATCTCCTAGAAACTCTACTGACACTTTTCCATCCACACGAAGGGTTTTCCCATCCATGTCAAAGATGATAAGGGTGATTCTACTCTGTAAAAGTTAATAATGAACCTATAGTAGTATCCAGCCAACCCCAAGAAACTCCACTCCTCATTCATGCTCATGGGTGGCTCCCAAGTAAGCACTACCTCTATCTTCACTGGATCCACTGCAACTCTAGCCTCTGAGATGACATGTCTTAGAAAGTAGACTTCCCAAATCCTGAAATGCCACTTCTAGAGATTCCCATAAAGCTGGTTCTCTCAGAGTGCATCCAAGAATATCCATAGGTGTGTATCATTCTCCTCTTATGGTGCCAAGTACACCAAGATTTCATCAACGAAGACCACCATGAAACTATCGAGGTAAGGATGGATGATCCTGTTCATGAGTCCCAAGAACACTGTTGGGGAATTGTTCATGCTGAACAGCATCACTAGGAACTCATAGTGTCCATACCAATATCTAATGGTAGTCTTCAGTACATCCTCATCCCATACTTGAAGCTGAAGATAGACAGACCTGAGGTATATATTCAAGAACCACCTCGCTTCCTTTAGTTGATCGAAGAGGTCATCAATTCTTAGAAGTGGATATCTGTTCTTCACGGTCACATTGTTCAGGAACCATAAGTCCACGCATAGCCTCAAACTCCCATATTCCTTCTTGGAAAACAACACTGAGGATACCCATGATGAAATGTTGGGCCTCACAAATCCCTTCTCATACAAGTCCTCTAACTGTACCCTCAATTCACGAAGCCCCAAGGGAGCCATCTAATATGCTGGTTTGGATATCAGTGTCGTCTCGGGGTACAGGTCGATGTTGAAGTCTACCTCCCTATGAGTAGGTAGTCTTAGAACATCCTCAAGAAAGACATCCTCATACTCATCCACCACTATAGGAAATATTGAACTTATATTTTCCACCGCACCGAGGGTAAGTCAAGCCAATTGTTGAGTGATCAGATGCACCCTCCTTCGAGAATGTTTGTCCTATGATGCAAGAGTTCCCTTTTCATCAGTGAAGGAAAACCCAGTCCCATCCTTGTAGACACACCACACCCTACACCTAATACAGTTGATCTGATCATGAACTATGGATAAATATTCCATGCCCAAGATGACATTGTAAGGCCTTGACGCTGCTACTAGGAGATCCCAGCCGAAGCTCTCACCTCCAAGAGTAAGATCACACTACTAGAACCAATGTGTAATCATAGAATCCCCTCTCGTAGGTGTCCCTAATCATAAAGATCAATCCAACGGATCCATTGGAATCTCTGAGCCTCAAATGAGTTCCATGGAAAGAAAAGAGTGACTAGCACCTGTGTCTATAAGAACTACAGCTAAGGTAGAGAAGACACAGATCGTACCACTAATAATCTCTGAAGCGTCGTGGTCATAGGCCTATACTTCCTGAAGCCGAGATCGCCCTTGTCCACCTGCTCCATGAGGTCGGGGTGTTTGTGGTAGTACCTCCAACCATCTCCCACCTCCTTCTGCTCAGCCTTCTCCCCTGTCATGTCTGCCGCCTTGCGGACCTCCTCGCTCGAACCTATTCCTCTACCTTGGAGGCCTCTCAGATACCACCTTTTCATGATCCATGTTCCCCTTCCCACCATACGGGTAGAATTCCTTGTTCCTCTGCTTACCCCCACTTCCTTGGTGGTCTCACACCACCGATACTGCGCCCTAAGGTCACCCTCCGAATGATCTGGCCCGCTTGGATCTCTGTGTCACCTGTCGGCTACCCGCCATGGATGACTCGGCCACCTATCACCTGGGGGTGGATCCCACCGTCATTGACTGCACTGCGAGGAATATCTCTACTAGTAGAGATTTCTCCAACACTCCATCCTAAATGGGGATGCTGAGGGAAATCATAGACACCTTGATCTTCCATCAGAGTCCCTGCTCAAAGGTCTGGGCCCTGAAGAAAGGGTCTTGCACGATGTCCATACAGTAGCAGGAGAGGTCTGTAAACCTCGTAGAGTACTCAGCCACTGACATGTTTCTCTATTTTAGGTGAAGCAGCTCTTGTATGCACACTGAGCACAAGATTGTAGGGAAGAAATCCTCCTAGAAAATATGCTTGAAGCCAGCCCAGGAGAGGGTCGCCTCATCATGATTCTGAATCATCAAGCTCCATTATCTCCCTGCTGAACCCAAAGATGGATCACAGCTAAGATATCTTCCTGTTAAAGTGGCGTCCTCACTAAGTGGAAGACCCGCATCACCACCTCTATTCAATACTCATTGACCTGAAGATCTGTCTCTCCCCTAAACCTTGGAGGTCACTATCTCTGAATCTCATGTAGGGTGATGAGCCTATGTGAATCCTATACTGGTAATGCCGGTAGTAGATGCTGACCAATGGGTGGTGGTAACACGGGTGCACCACCCAATGGGTCCATCTATAGTACTAGTCCCTAGACTGATGCCTCATCGCTAGGCGGGCTTTCCTCATAACCATGTATCAGAATCCTAGCTGGCTGTCTGCATGGAGGCATCCTGAAACATATCAAGATGTTCAATGGTAAATAGTTTATACCTGGTGAGCTAACTATAATTCAAGAAGAACATGAGTAAACACTCAATTCCTATATGATGCAAGCAATCGGTGTTTTTATGTATAGAGTTGAAAAGTAGAATTCAAGGTAATGGTGTATGGATACGTCGGCAGCCACATAAAAACTGGACTCCCTAAATCTAAAATTCAAACTCAAAACATTTAACACTATTTCCCAAATACAAAACAATAGACTCCTAGTATTTCAGGTAGAATCGACCACCTCTGATACCACTTTGTCACGACTTTTCTCCTAGGGCTCGTGCCATGACTCTCCCAAGCCCGCCTCCCAAAGGCCAGGGGTTGGTGGCTAGTGCCGAAGGTGTCAACCTATAAGTGGGAGGAATTTTCTTGAGTACATGTACACACACATACAACCACATCCCAAGAAAACAGGAAGAGAGAACATTCATGCTACTAAACAACCACTGAGTGTAAAGGTGCAACTAAAAGTAAATGGACCAGAATACAAACCCAACAAAAGACAACTCCAACAAGAGAAATTACAAGATCGATGGAAAGTCGTCTACTGAAAATTCCACCTGATGGGTAAGTATAGAGTAGCTGTCGGAAGCCATAGAAGCACATACTACCTTCCTAATCTCACTAGGCACCACCTGGTCCTGGGCCCCCAAGTCCTCCACCAAGTCTTCAGTCATTTTTACCAAACACAACACGTGTGGGCGAAGCCCATGTAGGGGTGAGTAACAAAATACTCAGTAGGTACCCCCAACCAACAAGGAAATACCACAAAGAAATCCACAAGCAAACCATGATTCATTATCACAAAGATCGATCACGAAGCAAGATAGCTCACACCAGGTATAATCTACAGTCAGGAATGTAAGACTGTCAGTCACATCACTGAACACCTTCGGCTGCTGGAGTACTCTTCTCCAATGAGTACTGTGGGTATGTTGGGTCACACAGAGTCACTCCCCACCGTGGGATTGTCAGGTCACATAGATTCACTTCCCCTTAACCGTGGACTGTTGTGGTACTCATCCCTAATGAGTACCGTGGGTATACTGGGTCACACAGAGCTGATCCCCACCATGGGCATGTTGGGTCAGACAGAGCCGCTTCCCACCTTAGCCATCATACTGAGGTACTCCTCTCCATTGAGTATCAAGGGTCTTTTGGGTCACACAGAGCCTCTCCCCACCGTGGGCCTGCGGAGTCACATAGATCTGCTTCCCACTAGGCCATCATAGCTAATCCACACAGGTTCTCTTGTCAACATTATTCAGGTCTCAGTTAGTCGTAGGATCTCTGCACATAGTGCGCTTCATTCCAGGAGAACCAATCCTCAAGAAATTCATCATATTTCAACTTCCATGAAATCCTCCTTAGATTATGCCAAATGAACCACCATGTCAGGAGGGTTCCAACTCTGCAAACGGATCATCAATCAGATCCCAAGTTTGAATGATATAGCTGTTTTTTCGAAAAGGGGGCTAGTTGAGTCCAGGTCTGGTCCGACCCAGTCAAACCGACCTGACCCAACCCGTCCTGGGGTCCACTGACCTGACCCGGGTCTTCTAACCTAACCCGGATATGTCCCGGTCCATCCCGTTGGGCCATGGGTCTAGCCTGCTAAGGCGAACTGGCTTCCTCCTCCAGCCCAAACAGATAGCGTATCTGAGGCGTCGTCACTCGGTCGGTCAAAATCAACCACCCAGGTTTTCCCCTCATGGTCATGGGACCGCATTCCATGAGGATCCGCAACACACGGCTACGGGTCACTCCATTGACGTGGCTAAGGGCCCGCATTCCTACCACTGTCCCAAGCACTGGCGGCTCCTCTCGCTTCGTTGCGGCTTCCACCTCCGGTGCCGGCACACCGTAGGGTTATTCCATGGGCCACTGGTTCTATTCCGGTGGTCCGTTCCTCACGCCACTTGGGCCTACGGTCTCTGGCGAATGCCATCTTCCCTGTGATGGCCTCGAATTCTCTTTGCCTCTATTTTGAATATGCAGCCATGAAGAATGCACAAAAAAGAATAGGGTAGAGAGGCTCGGGACTTGTTCATGTCATCTCGTGCCCTCCTCATTAGAGGTTTATAAACATGTAATAAAGGTTTGAAATTTTATCACAATTCATTGATAATCCCAACGCAAAACCCCCAAGAAAAGTACCCTCCCGCAAGAAAAAGCAATCTGTGGATCAACCTATTCGTGGGTTAATCCATGTTGGTCGTTTAGAATAAAGAATTTGTAAATTCAAATGAAACAACCCCTACCTCATTAGAGTTTGTTGTTGAAGTGATCCATCCACAGGGATTCAAGTTCTATTGGCGTTTGATGCTCTTCGATCCCGTTCTTCGAGGTGTATCGATGTCATTGGCAATTCATCAGCATCTGCCATTCATCATTGGAGAGAATTCCCATTATAGGTTGGTCAAATAAATTCAACCCTTTAATACTGATTCCACTAACATGTTAAACCATTAAAAGAAATCACATCGCAGCGTTTCGATTACACTACGTCTTTGCGTCGTTACACTGTTTTATTTATGAAACAACTTATATGTTAAGCTTCATTTAATGTGTCATTATGCTGCATGTTTATGATCCATTAATGAGCTTCATTTAATGAGACTCGTTATTGCTTTGTCGATGCACCACATCGCCGATCTGCCACCACCCAACGGTTGGGAAAAAAATAAAATAACTTTTTAAGTTATTTTATTTTTTTATGAAAAGTTCTAAAATTAACTTTTCCGGTCGACCTTTGTCGGTCAAAATTAAGTCCTTTTTAGGATAATACTGATGTTCTGAGTTCAACGGTGCCCTAAAATTTTTATCTAAGAAGCAGTTTAAAAGTTATAGAAACCCACTTGCATGTTTACTTAAATGAACTAAAAAAGTTCAGAATTCTATTTCAGGTTCACCAGGTCTTAGAATCAGGTTCCGTCAGAGCGTCTGGTCTCAAAATAATCCCATAAAATTCAAAAAAAATACATGGAATTTCTGGGACATTACATATATTAAAAAATATATCCCTCCTAATCCAAAATGATTAATTTAGTATTTAATTAAATAAATATTACATATTATTCCAAAACTAGAACAACTCTAAATTCTAGAAAAACCTTATCGTAGGTTAAACGTACTATTTCGAGATAGATGGAGTTGATATAAAAATTTCCTATTAACATCTAGCATGGGGAAATTAAATTTTTAGCCCCAATGAGTTCCCAAAAGAAGAAATTCAAAATTATTCTCAAATTTTAATGCCTAGAAAAACTAAAGTCTTGGTATTGTTATTGCACAAAAAAAAAATATATATCATATAAAAAAAATCACATCAAAATAGTTTAATCATAAATTCCACATATATTTTTAGGCTTATCATAATTAGCAAGGGTCTCAAGGGATTTACATGAATACTAGTGACTACCATGTTTCAAAATAGTTCTCTATATTATGTCAACACACAAGCCAACACATCATGCCCCACAAGGAATATATTTGTATGTCTAGACATAATAGATATCATGGAAACCATGATAAAAATAGGGAAATATATGGTATGCGTGGTTTCAGAAATTTTTTAATATGTAACACATTCATTTAATGGTTTAAAGATTTATATGATAGAGAATTATATATGGATTAGATTCATTGAAACTATTATCATAATACATAAAATATGTAAATATTCTTCCAATCATCAATGATATCATATATATTTATTCATTATTGTTCACTTTTATTGCATCTCAAATATTAGGGAAATATATCGAAAGAAATGATTGATATTAATTCTGTCTAGTGTAGTAAAAATGGAAATACCTAGAATGCTATCTTGATGTAAAACATTAGGGAATGGTCAAAATATCCTAAGGCATATCATAATAGAAATATACTGATTCATAATATGTAAAAATTTCCATGATATAATAGTGATTCATTAAAAATAATACCAATATAGAGTATCACTGATATCTCATTAAACATAATTAGTAAGGCAATTCATCATATTATTGAAAACAAGTTATCTCTCGTCATTAAAAATTTAACCAATAAATTAGTGATATATAAGGGGGTCCATTCATCATTCTAAATTCTAGTCTTCTACATAGATCATATGAAAATATTTCAAAAATAACCCAAGGTAAATAATAATCTTTTATCATAAAAAATCATTATAATTTTATATTATTAAATACATGAGTGTCGCAAATTTTTTAACTCTCGAAATTGAAATGTCGTTTTGATGAATGGATATAAAAAATATATAAATTATGTATCTATTTAGGTGAATAATCATTTATAATTAAGTGTTTAAGGTATTGGAAATATTAAATATTTCATGTAATAGGTTGAAATTAAATATGTTTGTCAAAAGTGTGAGGAGTATACAATACGGATTAAGGAATAATCATAATGAGAGGGAACAAAAAAGTCCCATTGATAAAAAAATATTTTTTTGATATCTTATATTATAAAGGGAATGAAAAAATGTTATTAAACATTTATATGAAATTTTACCAAAGTGGCACATTAATGGAAATGATGAATAAGAGATCTAGAAAACCATGAGAAGGTTATTCCAAATCATTGGGAGGGAAACCAAAGGATAATTTGGACAACATGGATGGAATTACATGTGGGGAAATGTGATGATTTCAATGCATGTGGTTCTTTGAGAGGAGATAAATGAAAGAATATGTGTGTATTTATAGTAAAAGAGAACAAATTTTTTTAATAATTTCTAAATATAGGTCTTCAAACTATAGGTTATGGAAACAAAAAAAAGGCCTAACTATGGGTTTTATCATGTTTTTATATATTTATGTCATGATTTATAGCAATTTAATTATTTTTTACCAAAATGCATTTTTATATTACATTGGCCATGTAAAATTAAATTTTCTACAAAATATAGTAGTTACAATAATTATTTCCATTTTACACATTGGAATTTCAATTATATGATTCAAAATAGATTTAAATAGATTATAATGCCCAAATTTGGTAAAAAAACTATTTTTTATCATTTTTTATCAATTATTATATAAAAATTATATGTTTATGAAATCCTAAAACGTATTGAAAAGAAATGAATTTTTATTATTTACTAGATAATAATGTATTTTATAAAATACAACAAATATCGCCATAAAATAATTTCAAAAAAAAGATATAAAAATAATGATTATTTTACCAAAATTAATTCTTAATTTGATGAATTTATAATTTAATAAAAATAATCCTTATATATTGTAAAATAAAATTATGTATGACGTAATTAAATTTTTTACATATATAAAAATTTTCCTAGGACATTATGAAATTATATTATAATTTAATATTAATTAAATATATTTTATAAGATTATTTCATGTTAATAAGTTTACATTTTTCTATAATAATTTATTTAAATTGTTTTTATATTTTATAAAAAATAGATTATGGTTTATTTGTATCTATAATTAATTTATTGAATTCGTTATATATTCATTTTTATTTTATTAAATAAATTAATAATAATAATGTGGTTAAATAATAAAATAACATATATAAATGAAATTATAATTTTATAACACTATGGTGTTGATATATAACCCATTATTATAAAAATATATTCCCTAATGGAATGTTGTAAGATGATTTTAGTTTCACGGGGAGGTTCTACTAGCATTGAACTAATGGATACAAACAATAACATGGATATCTCCCATTGGTGATTTCATTAATGCCTTGTATATTCAATATCTATTTAGGATTGGTTTATGTAGAACACTAAGATGCAACCTCTATCCTCTGTTCTAAAATACTATTATCATAAGTCGTGATCCTAGTAGTTGAAGGAAACATTTCTCAGAACTTCTTCAATTTTCATTTCATATTACCCATTAAAAAAACTATTTCTAATGGTCACATTATTACCAACCGTCAAAATTCTAAAAATTCATATAGATAAACAGTCATATTAACCAAAAATCACATAATAGAAATTTAATGGTGATATCTTAATGGTGACATTTCCACAAACATCCAATGTACATACAACCCTAAATCATAATTTACTACATAATTCTGATTTTTTTTCAAATTTGTTTGGTAGTGTGATCTATATTCATAACATTACTTCTTTATTTAATAGTTATCATTAGATTTTCAATTTTTGGGAGAGGATTTGATCCAATGGAGTATACCACTATGGGATTACAATTAATTGGTTATTATATACCTATACAAGTTAAAGCTATAAAAATATGTATTATTACTTGAAATTTTATATTAATTTTATAAAATCTATTCATAGTAAATCCATAATGAAACAAAATAAAAAAAAATTATAAAAAAAAAAATTGTTCTTTTATTAATCATAGAATTAATTTTCATCTCACTATATACCCCCCCATTAAATTTTTATACATTAAATTAGTGTTATACTTAAAAATAAAAGCGAATATATTCCCACCATCCCATATCAGGATTCCACTTTAGCTTCATAAAACTATGATTTCTCCATATTACATTCACAAGTCATGATGTTTTATTCCTCCTCACATGTTACCTTATATCAATGATCAAGACCAGTTCCTCTTTAGAATACATGTATGGTTCCAAATATACAACAATAATATTTTGTATATTTTTTTGGTCAAATATACACATTCTAAATACTAAAACATGGATGAAACATTGTACATTTTAATGACTTTGAGGTAGTGTTAAAATATATGTTACATCTTTAACATGTTATAGAATCACATACGGTCTAATTTTCCAGAAACATTGTTTCCCATTTTCAATATATTATAAATGATTTTCATTGTGATTTCATAAGAAACACATGATCCCAAACATGGAATTCAATTTCCATTCTTTGATACTCAACAAAGTTTTTATGTTGACTCTAAGAAACACTAATGTTTTATTAAATAACTTTTATATTTTTTTATTCTCATACACAACATTTTTTCACAACAATTTCCTTTATCCCTCACTATCCCAACATGTTGGGGTTATACACATGTTTCCACATATATATATGTGTGTATATATGTATATGTATATATATATACACAAAAATTTCCATTCGAGTAATCGAGTGGAAACTATTCTTATAGGAAAATTCAAAAAATGTAAGTCACCTTTTCTAAATCCCTTAGAAATCTACTAATCTAGCCCTTTGCATGTCTTCAAATGTTTGAATTTTCCTCACACACATTGAATCTGGTTGATTATAATAGGATGTTCTTATTTTTACTTCAATATTCAAATTATTTTGAAGCCTCCTCCAGAATATAGATTTAAATCATTGATCATGGTTTGAAATAATCGTCATTAGTACTGCATGGATTCTCAATAATTTCTGAATACATAGGTGATCTATGCACTCTTTTGGTAAATCATTACTTATCGAATTAAAATTTCATCACATTTTTATACTATAAACAACTTCCAATATAGAATTTTTTTCCATGGATTCAATATATAGTATTATGACACAATCCATTGTGATTTTGTACCACATCCATACGTGTATGTGTAGTAATTGAAATACCCCTTTAGGAAGTTTTTTCCCTCTCTTCACTAGTTGACACACAATGAAACATGAAATTTAATTGGAGATCTCCATTTTCATATTTTCCCAATAATAATGACCTAGAAGGCCCCTATAAATCATAATAATTCTAGGAAGAATATAGATATATTTGCTTCATCCTTCAGCTCTAACATTATCTCTAGAAATGGTGCGGTATATACCTTGTATCAAATTTTAGTACACCATATTGATCAATATTGAATCCTAGAATCTACACATTTCTCCTCAAATATATGTTATTTTTAATCATATGACCATCCCTTTTAGCTTCATGGTCATCTCTAGTAATAACGATTGAGAAATAATTTGGGATTGGATTGATGATTCCCATTCCCTTATGAAACCCAAGTACAACCTTTTAAGATCCTTAATTAGTGGATATCCTTCAATCACTATCTCTAAAATAATACCATGATCATTAATACTCAATAAATATATGAACATGATTTCTATTCCATGTAAATAATGAGTTGGAAAATCATTGTCTCTATGAATCTGCAACAAATCTCATTTTTTTGATGTTCAATTATTATTTTCAATATATACTTCAAATTTTGGTGGCCTTTATATATCACACTTTTCCCCATAAAAATATTGTATCAATATCTTCATATATGTAATTTCTATAACTAAATATATTTCATTAGTAGGATAATTCTTACCATAAGGCTTTAACTATTTGGATTCATAGGCCATCACCTTATCATTTTTCAGGAGAACACATCCATGTCATTTCGATGTGTATCATTATAAGTAGTCACCCCATGTCTAGTAGATGGTAAGGATAATGTAGGTGCACTAGCCAACCTCCTATTTAGTTTATGGAAATATTATCCACACTATATTTTCTAGATGATATTTACTCCATTATGAGGAAACATAGTTAGTGAATTAGAATCCAATGAATAGTTTTTCATAAACGATTTATTTTGTCTTATTTGACCATGTAAACTATGAATATAAATTAATGATGTATTATTTCATAATTACTTTATGGAATTTTTCTTTTCTTGATCTATATGGGTCATTTCATTCATCATGGAGTTCCAATACATTTATATTTCATGTAACCATAACCCAAATTTTCTAAATTTATGAAAAATATTCTCCTTCCTCATAGCTTTTCATATGAACCATACATGATCCTCATTCTCCTTTGACTATTAAAATATTTCAGAATATATTCAATAAATAAAATTAAAAAATTATCAAGTTATCACTTAAATATTTGAATTAACAAATCAATAAATCTTCTAGGAGGATTAGCCATGACATGTGGCATAAAAACTACATGGTAATGCCCATATATCTTGTTTGGAAGGAAGCCTTGAGGATATCATCTATCATTAACCAGAACTATTGATTCTATAATCACAGGTCAATCTTGCCTAAGAATTGATCCCCTCAATGTTGATGGAATAAATCATCAGTCCTTGGGGGAGGGTATTTGTTCATTATTTTGATCCAATAATTATCTCTATTTTAAACACATACCCACATCAATCTAGATTTATTTTTCACAAAGTGAATAGGTTATACCAAATGAGGATCACATGGTCAAGTAAAACCTTTATCCAATGAGACTTTTTGTTTATTAATTTATACCTCATAATCCATATTTTAAATTCTATAAGGGGTCTTTGACATTGTATTGGATCCAGGTATGAGTTCATTTGGAAACTATGCCTCTCTTTTAAGTGGAGGCACATGTAAATCTCCAGGAAATACATCAATGAATTTATGAACTATGGATGAATAATAATTCATTTTAAATTTATTTTATTCTCTTCTATTACCAATTGTCTCCATATAAAGGGATATAGGAGGCGCCTCTTGGAAAATCACTTGTTTTAATATCTATTATTTAAAAATAAAAAATGGTTGTCTATTAAATACCACTAATATTTATTTATTTATATTCTTAACATTATCATTATACCTTCATAGAAAGTATATCTTTAATATAGTTCCAAAATCCATTATGGGAATAGACACTAGATTCGAAATTAGATTTTACTCTCCATAATTGATATTATTTTTTCTATACACCATCGTTGGATGGATAAAACCACACCAATGGTTGTAAATAATAACTCTACTTCTATAATTTTAGGGTTTGATTCAACATTATTTTTAGAAATAGATGAAATAATATGATGTCTAGAAGAAAAATCAAACAATATACTTGATATATTTTAGAGAAAAACATGTGTACCTTGCATCACATCATTTGGGCCTCATATTTAGACATCGTGAATATGAAAGAATGACCTTTATCTATTAGACAATGTTGAGGATTATTTTGGATACACTTTATTATCTTTTAATTTGGTCATTGATTTCCAATGTGGCAATGATGTACACACATGAATAATTAAACATCAGGTAATGCACACACCATCATCACTTTATCTTTTTCATTGAGATAATAAGGCTTCACCTCAACATTGATTTTCCATTCTATATGATTATATCTTCTACACATGTAGAAAATTCCCTTTCAAATAAATAACTTCCATGAATGTTTCGTCCAAAACTTACAGCACTATAGAAACACTAGTTTCATTCCTTCCATTATATTATAAAAATTCTTCCTCATGTTCTAATATATTTCTCTTTTATTATCATATTTATTATGGTACAACTATGTCTCTAAAAAAACTATTTCAAGCATAATAACATTGGATACTATCTCCCCATTGATATCATTTTCTCAGGTTTCTATATTAAACTCTATACGAGGTATTAGTATGCCAAATAACATATCAAACCTCACATTATGACCCATAAAAATGAATTAGGGATATCTAAAAAATCTCATAAAATTCATTTCATATAATCACACTGATTCATTTTCCTTCTAATTTAGAACTATGAATTCCATCTCTATATTTAAGCACATAAATTAATGAAAATATTTTTTGAAAATGATTATCCTAATAACTTCCCATGGTATAGAATTAATCTCTAGGAATGGGTTAATTTTTTCAATCAGTTTCCAACACTAATCAACTTCTTATTCTTTTATGTATACATCCATAGTGAAATTACCTAGTTCTAAAAAAATGGAGAACCGAAAATATTTTAACAATAGTGTTATTCCATTACCATCAAATTAATGGATTAAAAGATCACCTAAAAGAGGGTGGTCATTGAATCATTAAGGACTAAACAACATATAGTTACATTTGAGATGAATTTGGGAGCTCAACATAATTTAGTTTATTATTACAGACATGAAATTTTAGAATCGTCATCTTCAAGAAGTTTAAAATTCCATCTTCTATCATATTAATAAAGGCTTTAGTGTGTCACCTATTACACTCACAAATTACTCGGTGCATTAAATTTCCTTCTAGTATTCTAAAAGAATATATCCTCAGTGAGTCACAAGTTACAAATATGAATTCTATAATTCTAATATATGTTTAGGAGATAAATATATTTTTTAATCAATGTTCTTAATTCATTTTAATCATTAATCATTCTATTGAAGATTACATTTTTTATACATACTTCACAATTGTTTATAAAATGCATGCTATTGAACAATTCATATTCATGGGGAGTGTCAAACAAGATATGAAGAAATGCCTCTTTATTGTGGACCATCTGATGATTGATTTAATACCCAATCATCCTTTTTTAGGGATTTTTCTCCAATATACAACTATGCTAGAGCCATATCCTCTTGAAATAACTTGGAATAGATTTCATAGCTTCGAAACCATGCTATTAATAATTTATCATATGTTTTAAGATGTTTTGATAAATTTATACTTATATATGGGTTATTTACTATTTTTTGTAATTAATAATTGAAATAAATAGTAAACCGTCATTTGATTCCAACTATGGTATTATTCCTTTTTAATAAATAAAACATTCATCTAACAATGTAACTATTTATAATATTATAGATCTTATGAGGTTTATCCCATGGATTAAATAAGTAAAAGATATTTGAACACTATAAATTCTTCAAATCCTCATTAACATCTTCTTTATTGACATATAATTTATTACTTTACTATATCTCATATCATGAGGACATATATTAAAAGAATGTGGTGTGCATAAATATTAGTATAGAAGTATACAATTAAAATAATTTACATGTGAAAATGAGGAATAAAAATAGGGAAATACCATTATAGGATGAGGTATATCATAACTGAACTATCACGAAGAACAACATGGAAATGTTTCCAAAAAATGAAAATGATACATTTGAAGGAATGTTAATCATATTTATCATCATGTTATCAATAAATATAATTACCAAATTATTCTTGATTGTATCATAAATTATGTAATATCTATAGATTATTTATTTACGCAATGCGTTGTAGTGCTATAATGATACACTCTTCATATTCAAAAATTCATGTATTCTAATTAGATCATAATATAATATTTCACTAAAAATCCAACGGAATAATAAATGGTTTCCATGTAAAAGTCATTAAATTCATAAACCCTTACATACACAAGTATTACATAGTTTTTAACATAGGAAATGGAAACATGGGTTTCATACATGGATATCACTAATTAATATATGATTTTTACATATATGTGAATACACATGGTCAACAATGTGTTTTGTGTGTTCCCATTTTAAAATATTTCATGTAAAAGAGGAATATTGAAGAATTATTTTGGTAGATTATGGGTATATAACATTTATTAAAGGGAGTAATTATAGATAAATAAGGTCGCCCATTGGTAAAACAATTATTTTTAATATGATAGGATATATAATTTTTATGAGAATATTCAATGTTTTCATTTATGAGACATACCAGAAAACAGTTACATGAATGGAAAAGAGGAAGATGAGAGTTCACATAGCTAGTAATGTAACTTACTATGGAATGGTGAGGGAAACCGTTGGATGGTGGAGATACATTAGAGTTAATTTAGTGAAGAAAAATTAGAATCATTTAATTATTATTGTATTTAGAGTGGATAGGAATGGGTAATGGTTGAGTATTTATTGTAAGACATGAGTTGTTTATAATTTCTAAATATATTTCTTAGAATTATTACTTGTGAAAAAATGAAAAACAATTGGCATACCCACATTTCTTGCTCATTTAATTAGACATTAAATTCATGTTATATAATATTTTAAATAATTATAAACTAAATCCTTCTTATAATACTAAAATTTCCAAGAAAATGTATATTTTCCATAAAATATAGTTTTTAAATGCTTCATTTTCATTTTAGATATTAAAATGTCATTTATCATATTGATAAACAATTAGAATACATTAAAATAGAAAATACTATATAATAACAATATAATGTTGGATAACGATTTAGTTTTATCAATTCTTAATTCATTATTACATATTATTTAATTTATAAAACATTCAAAAAGAATAAAACAGTATTGTTACTATTTACTAAAAAACTATTTAGAGTATTCTAAAAATTTTACCATAACTAAATTTTGATGGGTTGATTTAAAATATAATTTTTATATTATGAAAATAATTTCATAAATATTAATATTTTAACTTTTAAATACAATATCATTATTTTCTGAAAAATAAGTCTTCATGATATAATCAATTCTTTAATCTTATAATGAATTTCCCATGATCATATAATATTAAATTAACATTAAAATTATTATAGATAGTGTTTTATAAAACATTTTCATGAAAATAATTACTATGTAGAATAATTAAATTTACTATAGGAGTGTACATATTAAAAATATACTTTTTTTATATTTATAGCTGGTAATATATTTATAAAACAAAAATTTTATTCATTTGTGTTTTATTAATTAAAATAACAATGAAAATGTTATTGAAGAATTTAAATTTAATTTATATAATGGAAATTTTATTTTATTACTATTTTCTTCATATGTAACCCCTTATTATAGAAGAATACACCATAACAGTATAGTGTGTGAAGATGGTAGTTTCAGGAGGTATTTTGGCTAACATTGACCTAGTGGTGATATGAGCTAACATAAACATCTCTCATATGATATTTATTTCAAGCCTCTCATTTTGGGGATCTTCCTTCAATTGGTAAATGTCATACTTGAGTGAAACATTTTCCCTACCATATTCTAATAAATTATCTCAAAAAATGCATAATCTTTCTTATTGTGGCAATCATTTGTCCCTTCAAAATTATTTACCTTCTGTCATTTACTTCTAGAAACACTATTTCAAATACTATCATTATAACAAATTTCCAAAATTCTGAATGGTCATATTAAGAAATGATCACTAAGTATAATGTAATGTATCATAATAGTTACATTTCTAACTAAGTCACACACACACAAATATATATATATATATATATATCACTAAACGTCCACATTTACAACATCATTCACATTGTCTTTTATGATTAGCCTGTTAATGGATTGTATATTCCTATTGATTGTTCTTCATTTAAAATTTATCATGGAATGTGTAATATTATTAGTAGAGTTTGATCCACTGGAGTATAACACTCAGTGGATGCAATTCATTTGTTTTTATATCTTTAAAATAATCATAAATGTAGTAATTAGAATATTTAATTTATATTTAATATCTTATTGTAATAGTTTTTCAATTTTCTTTCTTTGTGTGATATAATAAAATATTCATTAATAAAAAAAATATTTTTTTCGTAATACTAAAATAAATATTCAGGTCCTTACATTATATAATTTCTTCCATCATCTCGTTGACAACAATCTATGAGGTCCATTGAGAGATTTTACCAAAGTCAAACCCATGAACCACAGGATCTAGCCCGAATGCTAAGGACACCAAGAAAAAATCCAAATTCAATCACATATTGGGCTACATAATGATACATAAGAAGAATATAAGTCCATGTGATACGATCTAGATCATCACAAATCTGGGGTTCCATCAATGTCTTGATATCTATGATTTATCATAATATTGTCTCTAATTCACTATATTTTTCATTTGTCTGTCAATTATCTAATATTTCTTTTTTTTGAAGACTTAAAAGTAATTTTTTTATTTAACACACACTTTAATGGAAAGTGAGAACCCATGAAGTTCAGAATACAAGACTCAAGTACCATATAAGATGTCTCAGCCATTAAAGTCTAACTTCATCCTATTCAACACATTATCCTCAAATAATATCCAATGGAGACTACTTACCTATATGGACGGATCATCCTTGATAAGATCTTTGATCCAATAAGCCATTTTGTTCCACGTTTGTATGTACTCCTCCATAGTCATTTTTTCAGGATTAAAACCTCTTACCAAAATATGGTCTTGCTTGTTGATCCACTCCATATGCTCTTTGTTGGTATCCACCAGAAGCTGCCTCTCAGACATCCTATCATCATCCTCTTGTGAGCCATGAATTGGAAGACACTCTTCCAACATAACCTCCTCTGACTTACCGATAAGGTCCCAGGTTGGAACCTCCATGGATTCCCCCCACTGTTGGACAGTGGACTCTCCCATATTGGGATCTGTTGGGAAATACGGGAAAGCGACGAACGCGCAAACAAATGAAAAATCGAACGTGCAGCGGAAATTGAATCTTTCCCCCAAAATAGAAACGGATGCGCAAAAACAAAATTAAATGCAGAAAAAATAAAGTTGACACCGGAAATTTTACGTGGAAAACCCGAAAGGGAAAAACCACAGGACCTAGTCCAGAAAGAGACATCCACTAAAATCAAGAAGTACATGGTAGAGACTCACTAAAATAGAAGGGATCTCAAAAGTAATACTCAAGAATAAAAGTATGGATCAAAAGGTGGAGAGCAAGAAAGATGATCGTTAAAGAAAGGCGATCACCAAATGGGATTTGCTCTCGGTGTTGTTGGTGCCGGTGATGTTGAAATTCCTTGCCTCTGCCTCCTTATATAGGAAAAGAATCAGCATCAAAATAATGTCGCCGCGTCAAAAGAGTTTCACCGCGTGAATTAATTCACACGGTCTTGGCCCGCATTAAAACAGATACCGCATGAGCACCAATTGAGGAGGCGTTACCCAGTGCGCCAACCAGGAAGGCACCCAAAAATCTCCCCCTCCAACTCAAGTGAGGATCACCGCCAACCCTGCAATCTGTCAGCAAGTCTCAAATTTTCCTCTGGGTAAACTCTTGGTCAACATGTTTGACCCATTTTCATCAGTGTGGATCTTCTCAAGCTCTAACTGTCTCGAATCAAGGATGTTGTGAATCCAATGATATCAAACATCGATATGTTTCGACCTGCCATGAAAAGTAGAATTCTTTCCCAAAAAAATAGCACTATGACTATCACAAAATAAAACATACCTGTCCTGATTTAAATTGAGCTCTCGAATAAACGTTTTCATCCACAACAATTCTTTGCATGCCTCAGTAGCTGCAATAAACTCTGACTCTGTGGTAGATAAAGCAACACATCTCTGCAATCTAGACTGCCAAGATACAGCTCCCCCAACAAAAGTGATCAAATAGCCTAAAGTAGACTTCCTCGAATCGATATCTCCTGCCATATCTAAATATGTAAAGCCACAAAGCATAGGTTCCCATTTTTCAAAACACAATCTTAGATCAGAAGTACCACGAAGATAACAAAAAATGTACTTCAATTCTCTTCAATTCTCTCTACCTGGATTTGATAGAAAACGACTGACCACACCAACTGCATGAGCTATATCAGGTCTAGTACATACCATTGCATACATCAAACATCCAACAGCAGATGAATAAGGTATGTGTTGCATCTCCTCTCTCTCTTCATCAGTAGAAGGTGACTGACTGGAACTGAGCTTAAAATTTAAAGCAAGAGGAGTACTAACCACTTTCCCTCTATCCATAGAAAATATCTGAAGAACCTTCTCAATGTATCTCTCCTGAGATAACCACAACTTCTTGACCTTCATGTCACGGGAGATCGTCATGCCAAGAATCTATCGTGCTGGCCCCAAGTCTTTCATCGCAAAATACTGACAAAGATCCTTCTTCAATCTGTCAATTCTAGAAGTATCATGGCCAACAATGAGCATATCATCAACATAAAGCAACGGTATAATAAAATCATCATCAGTAAATCTCTGAACAAAAACACAATGATCAGAAGATGTCTTCCTAAAACCCTGATGAGAAATGACAGATTCAAACTTCTTATACCATTGCCTCGGAGCTTACTTCCAACCATACAAGCTCTTCTTCAACTTGCAGACATGATTTTCTTTACCTGTTTTAACAAAACCCTCTGGTTACTCCATATAAATCTCCTCCTCTAAATCTCCATGGAGGAAAGTTGTCTTCACATCCATCTGCTCAATCTGCAGATCTAAACTGGCAGCCAAACCAAGAACAACATGAATTGAAGACATTTTGACAACAGGTGAGAAAATATCATCAAAATAAATACCTTTCTTCTAACGGAAGCCTTTGACAACTAATGTTGCCTTGTATCGTGGAACATAATTGGATTCTTCATTCTTAATCTGATAAATCCACCGATTTTGCAAAGCTCCTGTCGGTAACTTCACCAGCTCAAAAGTGTGGTTGTCGTGCAGTGAGTTAATCTCGTCATCCATTGCCGCAACTCATTTGTCCTTCTGTTCACTATCCATTGCCTCATCAAACGATTCTGGTTCTCCCCCTTCAGCGAGGAGCACATACTCATCAGGTGAATATCGAGTAGAAACGGTGCGATGCCGAGATGACCTCCGGAGTGGAATTGCGGGTTCATTAATAACTCCTAGAACCGGATCATCAGAAACAAAAGGTGCATCGGAAACTTCAACTCCAACCTGTTCACCTTGAGCATCATTCTGTACATCAACATGATCATCAGAATCAGCAACATGAGTTAAATGTGAATTAGAATCTGGCTCAAGACTGAAAAAACCATCAGAAGTTGGAGAAGCATCTTTTTATCCTCTTATCCACCATTTAAAATATAAGGGACCTTATTCTCCCACAATGGATATTGAATAATTTATCCTCTTATCCACCATTCATTATCCATACTACATGAAATCATGCATACTCTTATTATATCAAAAATATCAACCCTCAATAGAATGAGAAACCTTATAGGAAAATCCACTAAATATTGAGGGGATAGATTCATATCTTTCCTCTTCCATAGATTTTTCAATATTCTGGTCTTTATGATGAAAATATATTTATGTCATTTGGCCACAAAACTTAACATGATATTTTAGCTCTAGAGAACGGCCAATATCAGACATTATAAACTTATGTTTCTTATTTCTATCTAAGAAGGAATTAAATAATTGAAAATATTTTCATCGAGAATATTATGGGAAAATAGAAATCCTCCCTTACAAAATCTACATAAACTCATAATATTGAGATTTTACACCGTATCATGAAGGAACTCTATGATGAATAAACTTTGAAGGTCTCCAAGGTAAGACCCTCATGGCATCTTATTTATCCAATGATTCCTCACTATTTACTATTTTTTCTATGATTTATAAAATATACAATATTCTTGTATTGATTAGTAGGTATATTCACCAGGTAAATGATTACTTCTATGAAATCAGTCATTTCTTCAATATCTTGGGGTCCACTAGTTCCCATTAATGTCATCAGTTGTTGGAGATGAAAATATCAGGAACAGTATAACATCATCCTTGAAACCACTACACCCTATGCATAATCAATCACTAAGACGTCTAGAAGGGGAGGGTTTAATACCTGAATCAAATTAGCTAGTTTGGTTGAATTCTATTCTATATCCTTCTGCATATAATGTGGTGGAATGAACAAATTATACATAACATGATAATTATTAAATCTATGAGGAGGAAAGTTTCTTAAATTAAAGAATAATAATTTGAATTGTTATAAAAATATTAACCTGAAAATACTATGATGTTATAAGGAACACATAAGGTATTCATATTGGATTACTGATCCTTTGGGATATCCACACACAAAATGCAATGCCTCAAAATTCTAAAATAATATCATTGTATCGAATAGAGTGTATGACAAGCCACACCAAGAACATAATGGAATATAATATCCCCTGAATTCAACATACATTCGCTATTTTAAATAAATTAAATCATTGATATTTCTTTAAATTAACTCAATACTGAGTTAACATACATTGCACGCAACAAAGAATTTATTCGATGACTTGCATTAGACGGAAGACCGTGTTTTACCAAACAATAATATATTAATAAAACATTATTATTTAATATAATAAGATATTACCTAGTTGTTAAATTAGAGGTTATAAACAGTGTTAAATAAAATTTTAAAATATATGGTTTATAAAAATATAAAATGAATTTATTGGATACAAAGTAATTACAAATTAATATAAGAACCAGTTTGATATAAAGGTAATGTTTTTATAAAAACTATTTTTATTTTGATAGAGATGTTTTATCCAAAAAAATTAAATTATTTATAATTATTTAGTGACATTAATGAAATTTCTTAATTAAATATTCAATTGAATATTTTTTACATTCATCTAATAGATTTTATAGTCATAAGTTCTGAACAACCCTAATTTTACACATAAAATATTATATTTTTCTAAAGGCACTTTTACCACCATTTAATGGAGAAACTGTTTTAAATCCAATTTTTGGATTTTTTATAAACCTTATCTATCAATATAAACTAAATTTTTGAAATATTAGTGTTATGATTATCTTAACATTTTTTTTATGAAGAAATAAAATATTTTATGAATAGTAAAAAATAATTAATTTTAATTCAAAACGTCTTTTTCATCTAATTTATTTATAAGGTTAAATTATATTTTAATTTCATTTCACTATTAAATTATATAAGTTACATATTAATTAATAAAATTTAGGTAATTTTAATCAATTTCATTATGAAATTGGATATAAAAACATAGAAAACATTTGAACATTTTTACTTTAAAAACATGCATTGTCATCATGTCTATGTGATTAATTTTAAACTAATTTCTCACACTTATGTCATAGGAATTTGGGAAAATGGATTTTTTATTTAGAATAATCATATTTTATCATTTCTAATAATTTCAACATTGTTTTTTACAAGAAATATTAGTGAATGTGATTAAAATTAATTATTGTGGCTAGGAGAGAAATTAGCTTAATAAGGGACTAAACCTTAATCTTAATTGAAAAAATGACCTAGAATAATTTCTAAAAAACATTTTATGGACATATTTTGACCCTATAATCCATTTTTTCTAATTATTTTAATTATAGGAGATAGTTTTCATAGGAAAAACATGGTTGGGATTCCCTTTTAAAAAATTCAAAATAATGTCACACCTGCTCCACTATAAAAATTCACTCATCCCTCCCACTTATTCAAACCTCTCAAGACTCTTTTTCAAGACCATTATCTTCAAAAATATTTCCTTAACATCCCTACCCCAATCCTAGAATCCACCCATTGAGTAGGAATCAATCCAAGGAATCCCTTTTGTGAAAACCAAAATGACCTACCCAAAGAAGAGGTAGCATCCTTCCTCAATCTATTTATCTTTATTTTCATTCTCCAACCCTAAAATATTCTTATTCCTTGATTATATAATAAAAATAGTATATAAAATATAATGAGATGTTTTTATTGTAATGGTTCAACCTACTCTTACAAACACATCTATCTAATTGGTAATGAACTTACCCTTTATGTATACGGCGAACTACCGCCTTAGAAAACAATGTCATTCGTTTTTCATTTACCACCTCTAATGGTTGGGAATTATGATGGAAAAACTGTTTATATATGAAATATATTACATTTATAATATCTTTATGATTATTTAATTTCTATATAACACATAACCTTATGATTTCCATTTCTTGTAAATACAATAATTTTGTTTGTGGAAGTGTGGACTATCGCCCCTCAAGAAGATGTGATTCATTAACTCTATACATGGAATGTATAAATGATTGTTTTAATAAAAGTATATGACATATATGAACTAAATATGACACTGTATAATATATATATATATATATATATATATAATTTGATTTTCTCACATTTAATATAAAAAATAAAAGAATGTAATGTTCATGCGTATGTATGCCCTATCATCCCCATGAACGGTACATTACATTTCTTATATCAAAATATTATGGATAATTATAAATAAATATATTAAAAATATATATTACATTTACTTAATTTTTTACAATTTTGAGATTATGAAAACATGATAGTAACAACAAATAACAAGTTGAAATATACTTGTAGAGAGATGGGAGACCATCTCTCTCTAAAATCGCGAGTCGCCTAGGGTTTCATCCTACGATCTCTTGATCCTCACTCGAATGGCGGATTTTCTTTTGCCCGGCCGATTTCAATCTCACCATTATGATGATTCGCGGATGATCCAAGGTCATTTACCTCTCCCTGTTGCAAATATTTGCAATGACGATGATCCTCGGGATCGTGTTCGTAGCCACGAGTTCTCTGGTCGATCCCAAGCGATCTCTTTCCTTGACGCGCTGAAGTCTATTGATCATAACGAAACCCTGACGAAGACCTCGCTGGTAAAGAATCTTGACGACGGTGGATTCCTGGTCAAAGCAGATCCAGAAGCGCTTCAGCAGTGCAAGCATTTATGCAGGTTCTCCATTTTGGCCCGAATCTCCTACCTCAAAGGTAATCGCCCTTGGTCAATTTCAGATCTGCATGACCGTATTTCCCAATGCTGGAATTTTGTGAACTGGAAACTTATACCAATCGGCAAAGGGTACTTTCATATTTTGTTAAAATCTCAAGATGAATATGATCTAGTCTGGAAATTAGGCACTTTTGATTATAGATGGTTGGTTCAGAACTCAATTGATGAGCAGCTTAAGCGTTGTGTTGCTAAGGATAACTCTCAACAAATAAGAAACTTGTTCCTTGCTGGGGTCTCAGAGCTGATACATGTGATATGGTATGATAGAAACTCGATTCTTCACAATAATTGCTCACACAACATTAATGCAGGTAAAACGCGAATTCTTATTGCTATTCGGGAAGCTGCGCTGATTCAGAATGGTTCCTGCAACAATTCGGTGGATGATTTTATTATCCTTAGACGTCTTCGAGTTGAGGCCATTTTCTCGAAACCATTTCGCACTTTTGAGGTTTTATGGAGACCTCCCTTTCCAGGTTGGATTAAAATCAATGTGGATGGAGCCTCTAAAGGAAATCCAGGTCCTGCAGGTTGTGGAGCCTTCTTCAGAAATCATCATGGTAATATTATGGGGTGCTTTTTTGGAGGCTTCGGTATTGTAACCTCTCTGGAAGAGGAGATGCTAAGTGTTATTCATGCCACTGCTTTTTCTCTTCAACATGGGTGGAACAACTTATGGATTGAAAGTGATTCTACTACTGTTGTTCAAGCCATTTGGAAGGGAGATATTCATCTTGCTTGGCCGATTACTACGCGCTGGATGAATTGTCTTCAATCTCTCCATGACGTCAGTTTCATTGCAACACATACTTACCGCGAAGCTAATATGGTTGTGGATGCTCTCACTAATAAAGGCATTGATCAGACTTTAACATGGCTGGAGGAGCTCCCAGATAATCTGATGCCTTTGCAATTTAAAGATTGTAATTTGATCCCGTCTTTTAGACTCTTGTAATCCTTGTTTTCTTTTTGCTAATAAATTTTCTTTGGTCCTTTGACCAAAAAAAACTTTATATATAATCCCTAGGGATTCAATCAATTATGGACTATAGTATTCATCTCCAAAAAAAACAAGTTGAAATATACTTGAGAAACTAGGAAATTAACACATGAAATAGTGAAAATAATGAAAGATTACCTACAAATGAGTAATAAGATGTTATAAGAAGATCATATATGATATCATAAATATTAATATGATTATGTAATAAGTTAGTAACATTTTTAAAACCAATATCCAAGAATTTAAGGGATGTTCACCTGAAAGGAAACATAGGGTATGAGATTTTTATCTCACTTTTTACATCCGTGAGATTAATGACATATTAAGCCCTTGCTTATTTATTGTGGTGTATCTACTATCCATTTTGATATATTATATCATTAATTTTTTAATCTTCATGGTATGTTTACATCTAATTTGAATTATTTATTCTAATGTGATTTTAGTTAAAAAAATTAAGCGAAAAAGAATTTCATAATCCAATTTCTTTTCATTAGGTTATATTACTTCTTCATTGTCGTTAACATTCACATACTATCTTTATGGTAACTTTTAAATATCTATGTTGTATTTACACTTTTTTTATGTGGATTTATACTAGGAACACATTATCTCTTCATTTATTTATTCTCATATCAATGTTATGGTATTTTCAAGGGTTCACTTTGTAATCTAATTTTTTTCAAGATTGATTACACTTGGATTTCTATTAGAGGAAATTATTTGATCAATATCAAATAAACCATTTAATTTTCTTTAACTTTGGTTATTCATGAACTTTCCAAGTAATAGTAAACTTTTTTATTTTCTTTGGTAATATAATTGTTTTTTATTGTTTTTTCAAGAAAATTTTAATTCATTTCTCATTTTAGTTGGAGAACTAGTTTTCTTATAGAAACCATTTTTTCTAAAAAGGTTTTCATAAATTTTTTAACATTACCAAACCGATTTATTATAGAAATATTATCTTTTTTTCTATTAGAAACGTTTTCAATGTAATCTTATTGTCTCTTTCAAAAAAATAATTTTATAAACATCTCTACCTTGGAAATTTTATGTTCTTTTTACCTTGTATGAAAAGTATAGATTAACCCACCATAAACACTTCAAAGATTCCTTTTCATGTTTAAAATGATACCTATTAATGAATTTTTTTTTCAAATGTGATTTTCAATGAAGAGTATTATCAAATTTCTTTTCAAAATAAAAAGGATATTTTCATCAAGAATGTTTTAAAAGATATATTTATATCATTTATATTATACAATGACAAAAAACCTATATTATTACTCCACTTTGGATGTTGTGTATTCATACCTTCCATATCTTTTCTCTATAAATTTTATGATTTATTTTTTCAAGGATAGTATTTAAATTCAATTCCTTAATTCCTTTTTTTCCCTTGAAATATTTAATTCACTATGATCATTAGAAATTGAATGTCCCCTAATTATTCATATCATTTATCATGGATATATTTAGTGCCTAAACTGTATGCCATTTATACACATGGTTTTTACTTATATAGATTTTTGATTAACTAGGGAAATATTGATGAATCCTTGTTCTATATTCAATATGGATATTTGATGGGGAATATTTCTTATTAATTAAATAAATTATTCATTATGATGAATGGTTTGGATTTCTAATGATGGATGGGGCCTGAACATTATATATCTCATCAATGCATTGACAAGTTCTCATGATACAAATTAGTTATGAAAATGAATAATTTTTCTCCTTTTAGTTTAAAACAATATTGTGAATGGTCTTGATGGTATAGGTTTTCATATTCCTCAGACATGGAATCCAATAATTATGAAATGTATTAATTTTGATTCAATATTTATTATCAATTATATTTTTCACTATGAAGAAGTCTATGGATGCATTTAATTCTCAGTTTATTTATTAAATGGAAAGTGTTTTTAGTTTCTTATCTTGTTATATTTATTATTACTTGCCTAGTTATTTGAATGAGACGTGTTTCAAATTATTTATCATTCTATTTTCTTTACACACTTCCTTCCCAGTTTATTATTTTATAGAATGTGTCTTTATTTATTGCAATTCCATATTGATTATTCTCATTGATTCATAATTGCTTTCATTGTAGGTTACCCTTACTTAGAATTTGAAATCACCCTCATTTTGTTACTTTAACATCTCATTACCTTGATCAGGTACATTATTTCCCCTATCCCAGAGTTCCCTTTTTGGTGTGGAGTTTTAGATATTGGTTTCTGAATTTTCTACAGTTTGTAGGATATTTACACACTATGTAACTAGGTTACATGGTGTGAAATGTTTGGTGGGTTCATGTCATGAGAAGGATTCACATTGTGAATAGTAACATGACATTACAAGCTTTTACACATTGTGACATAATTAAAGATCAAATTTTAGTATTAGGTGATAGGGTTTTTGGAATATTTGGATATTGTGGAGTTCATGATGTGTAAAGGTATTATACATCATTTAATTTCCAAATAATGGATTTTTAGGGTGTCATATGGGGGTTGAGTTCCCATTTGGCTACCAGTTCTCCTTTACTTTCGACCGAGGTTCCCTCTTCGGTGAACTTTGGATACACTTCTCATTATTGATCGGTCTATTAGATGTTTGATCTTTGTTGCATTTGCAGTGCGTCTCTACAGGAGAGTGGCCTTTCTTATTATTCATTTCCATTGATCACTGTAGATCCATTGCGTTGTGTTATCGAATTCTTTTGTCTGAAATGGTGTTTCATCTTGTTTTCTTCCAAATCCATTGTATTATCTCATTTTGTAGGTCGTTCCTATGTTGGTTTCATTGTGGAATGTGTTTTTTCTTAATTTATGTGGTGTATCCTCTTTTCTAGAAACCCTCTTTCTCAATTGGATCAATTCTAATATGTGTAGACTTAGATCTAGGTACATCGTTGAGTTTTCGTTGTTGCTAGATCTCGTTATGGGCAGCGAGACCTGAGATTCGAGGTAGGTTGTTCCATATCTAGAATGTGTTGATGAGCCTTATTATTTTGGTATGATATAATGGTTTATTCATGGAATTGGAATGATTTTTTTGTGTGTGTGTTGGTAAGAGTTTTTAAATAAATATGGTTTTCCCCTGTTTTTGATAAATGGAATGAAAATGGGTTTTTCAATGTATTGAAATGGATTTGTGAAATTGAATTGAAATGGATTTCAATTAATTGGAATGAATTGTGAAAACTAGCACATGGGTTACCTTAGGTACTTAGGTGGAAGGTTTAGATGGAATCCATAATACACATTTTTTTGATTTTCAGGATGATTGGCCATGGGGATTTGCTATGATTTATAACACCTACTTTTTAGGGGATTTATATTGAAATTGTTGGGGGAGTTACTCATGGGGTATTCCTCTACTTCCTAGGGGTGTGCTCCAGGAACCATACTGTGAATATGATTGATTGTGGTATTAGTAGTCTGGTAGTCGAACATATAGTGATCCTTGGTGTTGATATATGTTCTTCTATTTTTTTTATTGAATTTGTTGTTTTAGCATTGATATGCATGTTTATTATCATGAAAGATTATATGGAAAAATTTATTTAAAATTGATATACCTCATTTTGTTTTAGAAATATGAAAAAGGGATATTTTTACCATGTTTTTTATAAAATTGGTTTACTTATTATAATGAAATGTTTTATTGAAATGAGCATAAAATAATTTTTATATCAGTACTTGTTATGGAAAACCGGGGAGGGGTCCTATTAAGAATGTAATCTAACACCACGAACACCACTTCGATGGTGTGAAGACCAATTTATATCTTCTAATGGGAGTAAAATAATGTTTCTATAGTGAGCTGGAAAGGATTCCTATCAGCTGAGTTTGGTAGTTGGTGGTGAGATGGTGGGAGTTCATACACTCTATCACATGGAGTAAATATTTGGTTATGGTCCATTACGGTTGGAAATTTATATTTTATATTTTGGAAAGTTTTATAGTTTATTTGTTTCTATTTTATTCTTTCAATTATATAATATATATTTTATACTTCTTCTCTTCCATCCTACTCCATGTATATTTATATATCATCTTTTTGTTCAGGTTTAGATAAATTGTTTCCTTTGGTATATTGTTCGATGTCTAGGTGCTTGTCGCCAGCCCATGCGGTTTTTGAATTCCCTATGAATATGTGACAGAATGGGTCAGGTGATGGGTTTGAGAGTAACTCAAGTTTGTTCATCACAGAATGGTATCAGAAGCAGGCTTGGTTTTTCCACAACAGTTCTTTTCTAGGGTCATCTATTTGACTGAAGATAGAATTGATGGGACTTGAGTGGTATGTTGTGATATGTGCATGGCCAACACTTCTCACAATGTGTCTCTAGTGTTGGGTTTTATTTTAAATCTATGTTCCTAATAATGGGTTTTTTTTGTTTTAACTAAGATTCAATTTGTTTTACAATTGTTCATTATGTTTCATTGTGCATCATTATGCCTCTGAGACATCTTCCATGAGTTCCTAAGAAGGTGCATCTGATTATCCATATTGTAATCCACCTATGGATCATAATATCATCGAGAATATCATACATAAAGTTTTTGTTTTTGATCAAAACATACCATGAGTTCAGAATGTAGTTATTGAGGTACAACCAAGAGCAAGAGGAGAGAGAAATCAATCATGGGAATTATTGCATGAGAAGCCACAATCCTTTAAAGGAATGAATAAACCTCAAGAGGTGAAAGACTGGCTGGATAAGATTGGTTAAATCATTTAATTTCTTGAGACACCTGTGAATATCAAGTTAATGTGTGTAGAGTTTGGGCTCAAGGGTTCTGATAAGAGATGGTGGGACTCTACAATTTTGGCATAAATAAATGTGGACTATGATTGAAAGGATTTAAAACCATATTATTCTAGTTGTTTTTTAAAGGGTCTATGATGATGGAAAATTCACCAGAGTTTCTACATTTGCAGTATAGAGAGCTTTCGGTGTCGGCATACACACATTATTTTGCTGAGCTTGTCTATTTTTCTCTGGATGTGGGGAATAATGACCAGTTGAAGGCTCCTAATTACCTACAGGGTTTGAGATAGGATATCAGATTAGAGGGGTTTATGATAATTATTACAGCCAATGTGGGGATGGAACATAGATCTATGATGGTAGAGATGAATATGGGAGGAAAGGTTGACTTTTCCACTCCTTGTCTTTAATCAAGTGGAAGTTTTAGTGTCATGCATGGGAAGCATAGAAAGTGGAATGATCATCACATAAGTGGTGGTGGTGGTTCTTATCAATAAGCCTCCTCTACACTATCTTCTATAGCTATAAATGTACCCTTGACTTGCTATAAATGAGGCAAGGTCAGACACACAATTCATTCTTCTCATATTCCCATGAATACGTGAAACAGATGTGGATGCATTGGTCACTTACAATGCTTCTGTCAGGAAATGACTACGCCTCAATATGATCTTGGTTTTTCAGATCCAAAGGCTACTATAGAGAAATCAGATGCTTCATGGACTAAAGTACACCTACCACAGACCTCAGTAGTGATGTGATTTCATGAAATAGATGAGTTTCTAGTAGAGGTTGATGTATGTCCAATAACAATGAAAGGTACTATATTTTTTTAATCTTTCGTATCAATTCCTTTATTTCATAATGGTTCCTCACACTCATATATATCTAATTTTTTTTACATTCTTAAACATCCAACAAAATTTATTTCCTTTGTAATAGAGTCAGTGACTCCTCTTGTTAAGATGAAGGAGCATCGTTTTCAGTGTTCTTTTTGTTTGTTAATGATAGGTAGTATTGAGTGGGTCTAGGATTTTCCCATTCCTGATCTCGATCTACATGACATCATCATCGGTATGGATTTCCTTGTCACTCATTGAGTTTATGTTGAATGTTATCATCAATATGTTTCATTTCTTATTTTCCAAGGGAGATATAGTGTGTTTTAGGTGGATTGGGACCTAAGGTCTTGTCATATAGGACCTTCCTACCTAGAGATTAGGTGTTTTTTTCTACTGATGCGATTGAGACTAATGATGTTTCTTATGTTCTTGATCTTCCTGTTATTGTTTCGAACTTTTCTAATGTTTTCCTAGATGGATTCTATACTTATCTCTAGAGAGATAGGTAGAGTTTACGATTGAAATGGTTCTAGGTATGATGCCCATATTGATAAATTTTAATCATCTAAAACCACCATAGCTAAATGATATCATGATTCAGTTGGATGACCAGTTGGTAAAAGGTTTGGTTCACCCTAGTGTTTCACCTTGCGAAGCCCCTGTTCTCATTTCCATGAAGGAATATGGTTCACTTGAGTTTTTTTTTGGACTATTATAAGTTGAACCAGGTAATAGTTTAGAAAAAATATCATTTTACTTATGTATATAATTTTTTTTGATCAATTAAAGGGGGAAATATTGTTTTAAAAGATTGATATTCGGTCAGGTTATCATCATCTCATAGTTTGGGAGTTTGATATACCGAAGATAGATTTCAATAATAGGTATGGCCATTATGAATATCTTGTGATACCTTTTGGTATGAATATTATCCTGTAGTTGTTATGGATTTGATGAATCATATATTTCATCAATATCATGACACTTTTGTGGTAGTGTTTGTGGATGATATTCTGTTTTATCCAAAATCCAAACATGAGAATGATTTGATTCTGGAAATTCTGAGAAGCCACCATTTTTATGTAAAGCATTCAAAATGTACTTTTTGGATTCATGAAATGAATTTCTTAGGGAACAAGATTCTGAACATGGATTATATGTTGATCTTGAGAATGTGAAGGTTGTCTGGTCCTGGAAGGAACCACGTAATTTCTTTGAGATACATAGATTACTTGGTCTTACTGGATACTATCGATAGTTTGTTATGGATTTCTCTATGTTGGTGTCAACTTTTACTACTCTTACCAGTAAATAGGTGAAATTCACATTCAATGCTAAGTGACAATATTCTTTCCATTAATTGAAGAAACTTCTAGCATCGTCTCGTATTCTTATCTTACATGATCCCAATAAGGGTATGTGGTGAATTTTGATTCATCTGGTTCTGATTTTGGATGTGTGATTATGTAGGATGACCATGTGGTATATTATTCCTCTTTTCATATTTTACCACATGAGAAGAATTAATCCACTCATAATTTAGAGCTTATTGTGGTTGTGCATGAACTTAAATATTGAAGGAACAATCTTTTTGTGGAACGGTCCATGAAATTTTCTAATCATAAGAGTTTGAGTTATATATTTTATCAAAAATACTAGAATCTTATATAGAGAATATGGGTAGAATAACTTTAGACATTTGACTTTGATATCGACTACACCTCGGGGAAGGGGAATGTCATTTTTTCCACTTTGGTCAAGAATGTACCATTTAAGGCTATTCTAGAATTAAAGGAGAAGTGGAACCTTATAGATTTTTTTCACTTAGTTGCACCTAGATTCTCAGGATGATGTTTTTGTTATAGATCTTACCAGTGTTTAGCTATCATCATCTCTCTTGGAGTTTATTTTTCTGATTCTGTAGTAGGATAATGAGTTTATTAAAATTTGATAAAGCCTTCATGGTGGGTAGGTCATTTATAGTTGTTTAGTATCTTCAAATGGTATGATACACTCTAATAAGTTGGTCGTATTCCATTCATTTGTGTTAATTTTAGTATTGTTTAATTTTTATAGATCTTGGTGGGTCATTCATCCAGGAAATACAAATATGTATTATTACATGATACGAAAATTCTGGTGGCTGGGTATGAAGTGCGACCTTACTTATTATGTTTCCCGTTGTTACACCTGCCAACAGATAAAGGAAGAGCACCTGAAACCCTCTGGTTTACTTCATCCTATTCCAGTTCCGATTAGAAAATGGGATGAGGTATACATGGATTTTTTTTTGGGATTGACATAGAATCCATGAGGGAGGAATGATATCTAGGTTTTTTTTGAAAAAGTTTTTTATGAATGTTATCTAGGTAGTTATTGATCGGTTGAAGAAGTCACCTCATTTCATTCCAATCTTGGATACCACTATAGTTGATGATATGGGTATGATGTATGTGTAGGATATTGTGTGGTTATGTACTATTTCTTATATTATTGGTTTGGATAGGGATCCTAGGTTTACCTTGAGGTTATGGAGGTGTATCCAAGAGGTGATGTAAAGTCAGGTCAAGTTGAAAACATCTTACCATCCACAAACAGATGGTCATATGGAGCATGTGATTCAAATCCTGAAGGATATTATTTTTTCATGTGTCTTATATTTTAGTGTTTCATGGGATATCCATCTGGGATTAGTTGATTTTTTTACAATAATAGTTATCATTCGTTGATCAGAATTGACCCCATTGAGGCATTGTATGGTCACTTGTGTATATCACCTATTTGATGGGATGTGTTGTGTGAAGTATATTTAGTTGGACCAAGTTTGGATCTATGTATTTTAGTGAAGATTCAGGATGTACATTAACATATAGTTATAGCCCATAGTTGAGAGAAATCATTCATAGATCGACAACATCGTCCTTTGGAGTTTTTTGTTGGTGACTGGATTTTCATGAATGTTTCACCTCAATCGGGTCATCGTTAGCTTATAAAATAAGGGAATTTGTCTCCAATATATGTTATACAGTTTTAGGTCACTGAGTGGCTTCGGGAAGTTTCATATTGGTTAGAATTTTTGGTTTGGATGATAGGTATTCATGATGTTTTTCACATATCTCACCATAGGAAGTACCATTTTGATCTTGGTCACATTCTGAGTTGGGAAAAAATTGAGTTAGGGATACATGTTTCAATTTTTTAGAAACTATTTAAGATCATTGACTCTCAAGTTATAGTATAGTGTGGGAATTCAATATCATTGGTTAGAGTTTCATGGCAACACAGGTCAAATTTTCCTGAGATTTGGGAATGCGAGTCATTGTTGAGGGAGCAGTGGCCTCATCTTTTTTTAAGGGTTACATATTTCACATGAATTCCAAGGGATGGAAAGTATTTATGGTGGGGAGTTTATAGCATCTCATTACCTTGATATAGTAAATTTTTCTCTTTCTCCGAGTTCACTTTTTGGCATGGAGTTTTAGATATTGGTTTCTAGATTTTTAGTAAGTTGTAGAAGATTTACATGTAGTGTAACTAGGTTGCACGACATGTAATGGATGATGGGTATATTCCATGAGAAGGATTAATGTTGTGAAATGTTACATGACATGAAAAACTTTTAAACATCATGATTTAATTAATGGTCAGATTTTAATCTGAAGAGATGGGGTTTTCAATGTATTTTTACATCGTGGAGTTCATGACGTTTAAAGGAATTACACGTCTTTTAATTTTTTTAAGAATAAATTTTTAGGGTGTCGTATGGGGATTGATTTCCTATTTGTCTATGGGTATAACCTTTTCTCACGACTGAGGGTCCCTATCCAAAAAAAATTGGAGACATTGTTCCTTCCTGATCGATCTATTTGAAGTTTTATATTTTTTGTGGTTACAATGCATCTCTCTAAGTTATTGACCATTATACATTATCATTTTCATTGATCATGAAAGTTACCTTGAATTTTTTTATTAGATTTTTCGGTCTAAAATGGTGTTTCTTATTTTATTCTTCCAGATTCATTGTACAATATCATTCCAGAGGTTTTTTCCTTTGTTGGTTATGGTGTGGCGGGTGTTCATTCTTGAGGTATGTGGTGTCTCCACTTCTATATTGACCCTCATTCTCAATTGTATCAATTATTATATGTTTGTATTAGTTTATAGGTCCTTATTTAACATAATTGAGTTCTCATTGTTTTTGGATCACGTTATGGGCATGTACAACCCTAGTTTCGGGGTAAGTGGTTCTGTTTATATCTTATATTGATGAACCTTATTATTTCAGTTTTATAAATTGATTTATACATGAAATTAGAATGATTGTTTTGTGTGTGTTGAAAAGTGTTTTTAAAGACACGTTATTTTTACCTTTTTGTTCAAAAATGAAAAGAAAAGGTGTATTTTCAATGCATTTAAATGGATTTGTGAAATGATTTTGAAATGTTTTTTAAATAATTGTAATGAATAATGAAAATGAGCACATGTGTTGCCTTTAATAATTAGGTGGAAGGTTTATCTTGAGACCATCGTCCATATTTTAGTGATTTCAGGAGGTTTAATCAAGGGGATTTCCTCTGTTTCATAGGCTCATTTTTCTCAAGGACTGATATTGACATTGTTGGGGGTTTAATCATAGGGAATTCCTCTTCTTCCTAGGTATGTGTTCTAGGAACTAGATTGTGCACATGATTGATTGTGGTTTGAGTAGTCTACTAGTATAACTCGAAGTGATCCTTGGTGTTGATACATGTTCTTCTATTTTGTGTTGCTTGGATTTTTTGTTTTATCCTTGATATACATGTTTATTCTTGTAAAAGGTGATATGGAAAATGTTCATTGAAATTGATATACCTGATTTTGTTCTAGAATTGTGGAAAAGTGAAATGTTCACTATGTTTTTTATAAAACATCATTACTTATTATCAAGACATGTTTCATTAAATTGAGAACACAAGAATTGTTATGTAGATGCATGTTATGGACACATAGGTGGGATCCTATTGAGAATGTTAGCTCACACATTATTCACCCCTTTGGTGGTGTGCAGACTTATGTTTGTCTTACAATGCAAGGAAAGAAAAGGTGCCACAGTGAGCTGGTGATATTTCCTATTAGTAGAGTTGGTTATTTAGTGGTGAGATGGTGGGATTTCATCCACGTTATCACATGGAGTAGTTGTTTGGTTTTGGACCTTTTTAGTGGGACTTGTTTCTTAAAGATTTTGGAAACTTTTACAATTGTTCTATTTAATCTATTTTCTTATAGTCATGACGTATATTTTTTAGACTTTAAATATTTCTTCCACCTCCATGTATATATATGTCATTTGTTTCTTTAGGTTGGAAAAAATAATTTACTTTGGTTTGTTCTTCGATGAATGGTTTATTGTCACTAGTCCATGGGGATTGGGAATGCCCTTCGGGTATGTGACAGAATGGGGTAGGTTCTAGGTACGAGGGAAACTTGGTTCAGTTTATTATTGTTTCTATTCCTTAGTGATATATTATGTTTACTCAGAATGATATGAAAAGATATGGTATATGGAATAAATTTATTCTTTCTAGAAAAAAATATACTCTAATTATTTTATAAATTTTTAATAAAATACTCATACTTGTATCTAGTATACCAAGACTTCTAAACTCTTCATTCCTTTTAGATTTGATTCATTGTAATCATGCTAATGTAATGGTATCATACACTAACTCTGAGCTTCTAGGGTTATGTCACTACACACAATGTATAACCCTCATTTTTATAATTGATAATTAAGAACTATCCTCATTACCCTCACATTACTCAAAAACATATATTTGACAACACAATAATATCATGTTAAACTAACTGATGAAAAACATATATATCAATAAAACATAGAACATAAATATATTAGTAAAAAATTATAACATATCAATCCATTTAATAAATGAACTATAATCCATTTCTCAATTGAAATATATATATAATGTGATATATTTTTCTTTCACATGATAAGTGGTCTTATTCAAACCCCATAAAATTTTAACTAAAGTCACATCACTGAAAACACATAGGATTGGTTCACATGATATATCTAGGCACATGTACATACCCATAATAATGTTACACACAACCAATAACCATAAAGCCATAAACCTAAATTAAATGAATGAAATAAATCATAGATCCTTTTTTCAATTTTTTATTTCCCCACCCAAGATCACCCAAAAGAAAAAAAATTCAGATGATACAAGACTTCATTCATTCTTCCTATATAGAATATGATGTCATTGAGAGGTGAGATATTTTTTTCTATAGTGGGATGATGGTACCCTTGTTATCTGGGTCTAAAATCTATAAAACTAATGTAAATAACAAAAATAATTTTAGTAGAAGGAAAAAATATTCCAAATCACCATGTCACTAAAACATAAAAAATTATATATTATAGACCCCTAATATAGAAATTCAAACCATGTAACTAGTATTGAAAATGTAAATAAATATTGTAACATAATTCTAGTGTATTTTTTTATATATCTTAAAATTCCAATCCTTAGTCTCCTTATCTCCCTTTCAAAGGGACGATTCCATTCATTATATCCTTTTCCAATAGATTTATATGGTCATTGTGATTTCTACGCATGGTGTTCATAAATCCAAGTTGGTAGACACTAAAATTCCATATAATATTTTAAAATAAATATTAATATGTATACCATGATTATATTATTAATGATAAGACAATCAAATAATTTCATACAAAGTACTTATTATTTATCTAAGACATCATGAACACTAGCTATACCATCTTCGACACCATGCTAGAAGAGGTTTTGATGGTTAGGAAAAGGTCAAATGATGAGTACCTATCCACATCGTTGCTTAGTATAATTTTATTCCAATGTATATAGACCAATATACGTAAAATTATTATGAAATATCTCTATTCCCAATAGAAGAGGTTATTCCATAGGAGCCTATCATGATCGTTTCTAGGATCAAGGCCACAGGCCATGCCACATAAGTATATTATGCCCCCTCTTCACTATGACCTCATGGGTCAGACTACAAAAGTCCATAAGTCCCTCATATCTATTAAAATAAGTCCATCATGCCACTTTATCTTATTTTTTCCTATTACCATGTAACATTCAGTGTCCAACACACACTCCCCCTCTAGGGATACATAGGCACAATGGCTCCACCTCTCATTTTGGTAACAATAATATATCAAAAATAATATATCATACAAAAATAAACAAAATTGTAAAATGTTCTATATAAAAATCACATATATTTATAGGCATAAAAATTAATGGGTCTCATGGTATATACATAAACACATAGGCATATCATATCTAGTAATAGTTAACAATATCATATATAGAAATAGGAAAACATTTCATGTCATAGAATAAACACATTGATATTCATAAATATACAACATAACATGGTTTCCAACTCATTATCAAGGACCTGTGTGGTGAATACATCATAGATTTATCATTTTTATGAGAATATATAATCCAAGATTAGAGATGATACATGATTCTTTCTCATACACTGATAAAACACTATTTTGTTGAATATTTTATTGATAATAAATGATATAATTTCCTCACATTGTGTTAAATATATTTATTTATAAAATATTTGGGATTTGATCATTCATTTGAAAATTTGGAAAAATTCCAGTTTTACCCTTTATAGTGCACTGTAGTATTTCAAAGATAAATATTTTTATATTTATTATTTGAATTTGAAATTTTGTAAACGTGTTACTAACTTAATTTTCTACAACGTTCATTCAGGACACTAGAGCTAAAAGGTGCATTTGGATGAAGTAAATTGTCCATTAATCCAATGGTGTGCTGGACTCGGCAGAATAGACATGGGTTCTGTATTTGGACTATATCGTCTTCATCCGGCCTTGGATTGAGCCCAAATTTTGAGTAAATCTCAGGTAAATGATTTTACACAAATCATCCTTCTGTAAGGCCGGTAAATTCACGCGTTTTGGGGGTCAACTAGGCGGTGAAACTTGGAATAAAATATTTGGCCGATTTTTTCATTTCACATTTAAAAGGTTATGTATCCCTAGCCCTCACAAACTCTATTTAAAGGGGGTTTTAACTCTTTGAGAGGGCGGTTCGCGGCTTTGGGAAGGTGTCGACAAAAGGGTGTCTCTTGGGAGACCCTCACAACTCTTGGAAGAAGTAATCCTTTGTGCAAACCTCTCTTCTAAAAAGGCTCTCCTCTCCCACCTCCTCTTTGTATTTATTTTCTTTCATGTTTGTTTCTTGAATTTTTCTTCAAATAATTTACTTTGTTCTTCCCTATTCTTCTTATATTAATCTTCTTAATTGGGTTGGAATCAAGAGTGGAGACAATATTGGGTTCTACCCTTTCAATCCTTTGCTTATGCAAAACATCTCCACGATGACTACACCGCCCATGGAAGAGTAGTTATTTTTAGTAATCGATCGACCTCTATCCTTCTTCATTTAATTATTTTGAATCATTGAGATATTGTAATTCACTTAATATGATCCATGAATTGTGTTTTTAAATTGTAAGAAACTAAGCAAGCAATTGAACAATTAATACAAAACACGCGAGGTCGGGAATTGTGTAAATTGTGAGAGCGCAATCTTAATCAGTAATACAAGACCATACAGGATAAATTTGTAGAGTTAAAATATAATCCTTAAACACAATTCATCCTCATTTACAGAATGGATATGTGCTCTAATTAACCACTGACCATAAGCTAACCTTAGAACAGCAATCACAGCAGGGTGCTGCGATTGCGTGTTCCGAAGCTAGCCTAGGGTTTAAGTAATTTCATCTTTGTGGTTAAGTTAACTATCGTAGGGTTCAAGGGATAACAAATTAGGGGATCATAATTAAGTAGATATTGATTTAAATGATAATGATTAATAATTGAATGAAGAGGTAGAGTTAGATCGATTACACCTTTTAAAATATTTTCTAAAAAAACATCTTTTTGTTGTATCATTTTAATCGAACTTAATTTCAAAACTAAAAACAAAAAAATATACAATCTTCTTCCAGAAAACTTATTCTAGATTAATAAACAATAAACAACCTCCATCCTTTCAAATATTGTTTTTATTATCTTTTATTTTATTTTTAGAATACCTTTAAAAAGTTTTTTTAAATCTACTTCCTCCATTGAGAGACGACCTTGGCCAGCCACTCTGCTACACCTAAGTACCCCAAAATCACACTAATCCTTTGAGGGTGCCCACGAAAGTGCTCTTTCAAATTGGAACCGTTTACGGGGAGGCAAGTAATTATTTCAACCAATTAGAGGTATTTATTTTATTTTACATTTTATTCTCTTCCTCTCTTCTTTCTTCCTTCTTTACCCAATCTGATTTTTCTTCTTCTTCTTTTACTTTCTTCTACTTCTTTTTAAACCATCAACTCAAACTTATCATTTTTATTTTACTATGGTCCACTTTCTTTCTTTTCATTTTTATTTGATTTATGACACGAACTAATCCCGAAGATCTCTTAGATCTTGACCCTGAGATTGAACGCAACCTTAGGGCACGAATCAGACATTCTCAATCTATGGGAAGTTTAAATATTCAACCAGTTGGTGAATTCCTCTCTTCTGGAAACATTGAAATTGGAAGCAATTCAAATTCAAACATAAAAGAGGAACCAATGGCTGGAAATAATGGAAATGAACTTAATATAACCATTCGAGAATTGGCGGAACCAGATATTAACTATCAACCAAATTATATTACATACCCAAACCTCGAATCGGACTTTAAATTGAAATCTGGATTAATTCACCTTCTTCCAAAATTTCATGGCTTATCTGGTGAGGATCCAAACAAACACCTTAAAGAATTTAATGTGGTTTGCTCAACCCTTAAACCAAGAAATGTTTCTGAATATCAAATCAAATTAAGAGCATTCCCATTCTCACTTGATGGAGCTGCGAAAGATTGGATGTATTATTTACAACCTGAGGATGTAACTTGTTGGAACGATTTAAAACGTCTTTTCTTGCAGATATTTTTTCCAGAATCGAGGACCACTTCCATTCGTAAGGAGATTTTGGGGATCAAGCAAGCACAAGGGGAGTCAATGTATGAGTATTGGAAGCGATTCAAGAAGTTGTGTGAAAGCTGCCCACATCACCAAATCAGTGAGAAACTCCTCATCCAATACTTCTACGAAGGACTCACACCCATGGAGAGGAGCATAGTGGATGCCACATCTGGAGGATTATTGGTAGACAAGACACCAGTAGTTGCACGTGCGTTGATTGACAAGATGGCCCAAAACTCCCAACAATTTGGTGATAGAGGTACACCACATGTCAGGGGAGTACATCAGGTAAGTCCTTCTTCTCTTGAAAGTCATTTGATTGATACTAAGTTGGAATAATCGACCAATATGGTGAGGCAATTTGATTTGGCACAAAAGACATCTCTACCCCCTCCTTCAAGGCCTTGTGGTATTTGCACTGAGACAAGCCACCCAACTGACTGTTTCCCACAACTCCAAGAAACAAAAGATTGTGCAGCAGTGTTCCCTGGGAGACCATATCAGCAGAAACAACAACAACCATATCCCCAAAAGAAGTTTGATCAAGCATACAACCAAGGGCGGAAAGATCAGTCGTACACGAGGTATGGCTTTGGACAACAACAAAGTCCCCCTTTTCAACAAAACTTCCAGCAGCCTCCGCCTTACCAGCAGGGTTTCCAACAACCCCAAAGGAGATTTGAAGCCCAAGCATCAACAAGCCAACAACAAGGGAATCCCCCACCAAAGGTAGATTCTAATAATCATGATCTTTTGAAGAAAATTGTTCTTAATCAACAGAATGAGCTGAAGAGTCAAAGTTCAGAGCTGAGGGAGTTAAAGACTCAAATGAGCCAGATTGCCACCGCCCTCCATGAACTTGTAAGTAAGAATTCCGGAAATCTACCTTCCCAGCCCACTCCAAATCTAAAGGGGAATGTTAGTTCCATGAATGATAAATATGTACCTACCATTCCACCGGGATTCACCTCAACTCCAGAGAAGTCGCATTCCATACCAACTGATGAGCAATCCAAGGAGAAAGATAAAGGTAAGAAAAATATTGACGATGTTCCTTCTAAACCCCTTCCTTTTCCAAATAGGGTTGTTCAAACCAAGAAGATGGCTGATGAAGTAATGAAAAAGGAGGTTTTGGACACATTCAAGCATGTGGAGATCAATATTCCTCTACTTGAAGCCATTAAGCAAATCCCAAGGTATGCCAAATTCTTAAAAGAACTCTGCACCAATCGAAGAGGGATCAAGGGAAATGAGAGGATCAACCTTGGAAGGAATTTCTCAGCACTCATTACACCAACTCTAGCAATGCCAACAAAGTGCAAGGATCCTGGGACATTCACCATCCCATGTACCATAGGGGAGTTTCACTTCTCTGATGCTCTTTATGATTTAGGAGCTTCAATAAATGTGATACCTCACTCTGTATTCTCTTCCTTGCAGGTTGGTGAGTTGAAGCCAACAAGAGTAGTGGTGCAATTGGCGAATAGAGCTACGGCATATCCAGCGGGAGTCCTTGAGGATGTACTTGTCCGGGTAAGAGACATGATCTTCCCAGTAGATTTCTACATGCTTAACATGGAGGACGATCAGGTAAGTTCTCATGCCCCCATTATCTTAGGTAGAACCTTCCTCAAAACTGCAAAAACTATCATAAATGTCAATGAGGGTACACTTTCCATGGAATTTGGGGATGAAGTTGTGATATTTAATGTTATGGACTCCATGAAGTACCCCTCTGAGGACCATTCTGCTTTTTTATCTCCCATTTTGAACCACCAAGTAAAAACTCCATGGATTTTGATTTTCCTATTCTTAGGGAGATTATGAGTATTGGTTATAGTTTGATGTCTAAGAGTACTTCCACACCCATTTCTAAGGAAAAAGACTCTCTAAGATTTGATTTTGAAATGGAGTCATATTCTGATTTTGATCATGTGAACTCTGATTATGACATGGCTATTGAGTATGCTGATGGATTTGGTGCTTTATTCTCTGATTATGATGATTTCTATTCTGATAATGATGTTCATTGTGCAGATATGTCTGTTGCATCAATTTCTCCATCCATACATCACCCCCCTACATTGGAACTCAAGACATTTCTCCCAAATCTTAAATATGCATACTTGCTGAGCGGTGATAGATTACCTGGTATCATTGCTAACAATCACTCTTTTGAACATGAAGAAAAACTTTTGAATCTATTGAGAGATAACATTAGGGCAATTGGTTGGACATTGGTAGACATATCAGGTATTAGCCCCTCCATTTGCATGGATAGGATTCTCTTGGAGGATGGGGCTAAACCGGTGAGACAACCACAAAGGAGACTCAATCCCACCCTCCTGGAAGTTGTTAAAAAAGAGGTTGAAAATTTTCTCGAGGCAGGTATAATCTTTCCCATTTCAGATTCTCAGTGGGTAAGTCCTATTCAGGTTGTGCCTAAGAGGAGTGGTGTTACTGTTGTTAAAAATGAGAAAGATGAGTTAGTTCCAATGAGGGTGCAAAACAGTTGGCGTGTGTGTATTGATTATAGGAAACTAAATCATTCCACTCACAAAGACCATTTCCCCCTCCCATTTATTGATCAGATGCTTGAGAGACTAGCTGGGAAGACACACTATTGTTTCTTGGATGGATTTTCTGGATATTTTCAGGTTCCTATAGCTCCAGAGGATCAGGAGAAGACTACATTCACCTGTCCCTTTGGCATATTTTTCTACCAGAGGATGCCATTTGGACTTTGTAATGCCCCAGGTACCTTCTAGAGATACATGGACTTCCTTTGATGAGCTAAAGAAGTGTCTAACCACTCCATCGATCATACAGCCCCCACGGTGGGAGATTCCTTTTGAGCTCATGTGTGACGCCTCCAACTTCACGGTTGGAGCTGTCTTATCTCAAAGGGTGGAAGGACGTTCACATGTGATTGTCTATGCATCAAGGACATTGGATTCAGCCCAATCAAACTACACTACCATAGAAAAGGAGTTTCTTGCTATCATATTTGCTTTAGATAAATTCCGTTCATATTTATTGGGATCTAAAGTAGTTGTTTTTTCTAACCATGCAGCTTTGAGGTACCTCCTAAAGAAGCCAGATGAAAAGCCCAGGCTGATTCAATGGATGGTCCTTCTTTAGGAATTTGATATTGAGATAAAGGACAAGAAGGGTTCAGAGAATTTGGTGGCAGACCACATGAGTAGGCTTACTCACACACTAGAGGATTAAACCTTGGACCAAGTACCACTTCGGGACACTTTCCCCGATGAGAATATTTATTCCATCTCAGGTACGCATCCTTGGCATGCTGATTTAGTGACCTACCTTGTTGCCTCTGAAATCCATGAAAATTTAAAGAAACATTAAGTCTAAAAATTAAAAAGTGAGTCTAGGTTTTATGTGTGGGATGATCCTTACCTTTGGCGCATGTGTAGTGACCAAGTCATTAGGAGGTGTGTTCCTGATCATGAGTTTGAGTCTGTTTTGCATTTCTGTCATACACTTGCTTGTGGTGGACACTTTGGACCCCAACAGACAGCTAGGAAGGTTTTGGACTCTGGATTATATTGGCCTAGATTGTTCCATGATGCCCATGTGTTTTGTAAGTCATGCTCTCGTTTCCAACACACTGAGAATATTTCTAGGAGTCATGAGATGCCCCAACAACCCATAATATTCTGTGAGATTTTTGATGTATGGGGCATTGATTTTATGGGTAATTTTCCTAGTTCATTTGGATTTTTGTACATTTTGGTTGTTGTTGATTATGTGAGTAAATGGGTAGAGGCTAAGTCCACTAGGACTGATGATTCTCATGTTGTTGTGGACTTTGTCAAAGCATAGATTTTTTGAAGGTTTGGAGTACCAAAGGCCATCATTAGTGACCAAGGGACACACTTTTGCAATAGGAATTTTTCTTCCCTCCTTCGAAAGTATGGGGTGACACACAAAACATCAACACCATACCACCCCCAAACAAATGGTCAGGATAAGGTTTCAAATCATGAGTTGAAACAAATTTTGGAGAAAACTGTGCAGCCAAATAGGAAGGATTGGAGCAAGCACTTGGATGATGCATTGTGGGATTATAGGACAGCATACAAGACCCCCATTGGTATGTCCCCATTTCAGATTGTTTTTGGGAAATCATGTCATCTCCCAGTGGAAGTCGAGCATCGGGCTTATTGGGCTATAAAGAAATGCAACATGGATTTGGCCCAAGCTGGAATTCAAAGGAAGTTGCAAATTCAAGAGCTTGAGGAGATTCGACTGTCATCATATGAGAACTCAAGGCTCTACAGGGAAAGATCAAAAGCAGCTCATGACAAAATGATCCAACAAAAGGAGTTTCACGTTTGAGAGAAAGTCCTTCTCTACAGTTCACGACTGAAGCTGATGCCTGGTAAGCTGCATTCCATATGGTTAGGTCCTTATATTGTATCTAATGTTTTTCCTTATGGTGCATTGGAGATCATAAAAGAGGACACTAGACTGAGATTTACAGTCAATGGGAAATGTTTGAAGAGATACATTGAGGGACTTCCTACTAATGTAGTGGATTTTATCACACTGCATGACCCCATCATCACTTGAGCACATCAGGATGTTCCTAACCCTTTCATTTTTATATTATTTGTCCTATTTAAAAATTATGCATTTCATGTGCATATATCATCTCATGGGTTCACATTGAGGACAATGCAATATTTTAATTGCGGGGGAGGGAACCTTTTAGTTTAGTAATTTCAATTGTTTTCCTGTTTAAAAAAAATTGCGTGTTTTTCAAATTTTGTGTGTTTATTTTTCAATTTTCTTTGTTTTTTTGAAATTTTTGAACTAAAATGATTCTCATCACCATTTTGAAATGCATATCAATGAGTGAAACGATTTATTCCTTGAAACTAAGCTTAAATGAATGCTTAAATGACTTTGTTTCAAGTTCAAATATTTAGTAATTTCATGAAAAGTACACTGAATTTTGAATCCCATGCCACATCTCACTGTATTTATATTTGAAATCACTTTCCTGTGAGGCTTATGAACCATTATTTTCATATTATTTACATTCACCTCAATTCTTGAGAGAACCAAACCATGCTTGATTTAACCAGAATTTGATCTATTCCCGTCAAAACTTGTGGGTTTGAGGTACATATGTTTAAATTATTGAGGCATTTGTTTGGTATTAAAGCCCCTATTTCAAAGAATACTTTTTTATAATGGACTAACTTGAATATTTAATCCTTTTATCCCTTATAATTCATTCACAACTTGTTAGGTTAGCCACATTAGAAGCCAATTTTCCCTATCCAACCAACTCTTGAAGTGAAATTGCATAATCTAGTTGAGCTTAAGTGTGGGGGAAGCTGTCTTGTGTTGTGCTACTGCATTTTGTGATACTTTGGGTGGAAAATTAAATTCTGAAGAGATTTGTTTGCTGCTGAAGAAAGTCATTATATTGAAAGTTGTGCCTTTTCTGGAGCTTTCATGACAAGTGAAGTTGTGCCTTTTCTGGAGCTTCTAATTGAGGTGGAAATTTGTGCCTATCTGGAGCTTTCAAGAAAATCATGTTTGAGAAGATTGACAATTTTTTATGCTGAAATGAAGAATGGTATAAACTTTTCATGACTTTTCATGATGATGGAGCTGAATTGATACTATGGGGATTAATGAGGAGACCATATTTAAGTGGAAATTAGATTAATGCAATTTTGCTTCAAAAAGAGTCAATCCCTCCTTATTCTGCCTCGGAATTTTTCACATCTAAATCCTACCAACTGAAAGCCACATAAAAACCCTTAAAAGTACTCATGATAAACATATGTCCTTGACTCACATCGGGTAGCGATGTAGGAATCTATCAAACCTATGGTGACCCTTGTATGAGTTTGGATGAGAAAGACATTGCAAAAAAATTGATATTTGAGTGGTGAGAGAAAATTCAAGCGAGGTAAGTGTTTTGTGCATGGGAGGATAAAAGAAGTGGAAATATATTGAATGATATAAATGGAGAACTTGAAATAAGGTTTTTTATGAGGCATGATATCTTTTTATTCTTGGTGTGAAATTGATTAATCTCAAGGATATGTGTTTTAAAATTGGTTTTGATTTGATATTGATGTTTACTTGATATGAGGTTTTGCTCAGGAGTGCAAAAGGGTAAGTTTGGGGGAGTTGATAAAACACTATTTTGTTGAATATTTTATTGATAATAAATAATATAATTTCCTCACATTGTGTTAAATATGTTTACTTATAAAATATTTTGGATTTGATCATTCATTTGAAAATTTGGAGAAAATTCCAGTTTTACCCATTATAGTTCACTGTAGTATTTCAAAGATAAATATTTTTATATTTATTATTTTAATTTGAAATGTTTTAACAGTGTTCCTAACTTAATTTTCTACAACTTTTATTAAGGACACTAGAGCTAAAGAGTGCATTTGGATGAAGTAAATGGGCCATTAATCCAATGGTGGGCTGGACTCGGCAGAATGGACATGGGTTCTGTATTTGGACCATATCTTCTTCATCCGGCCTTGGATTGAGCCCAAATTTTGAGTAAATATTGGGTACATGATTTGGCACAAATCATCCTTCTGGAATGCTGGTAAATTCACGAGTTTTGGAGGTAAACTAGGCAGTGAAACGTGGACTAAAATATTTGTCCGAGTTTTTCATTTCACACTTAAAAAGTTATGTATCCCTAGCCCTCACAAACTCTATTTAAATGGGGTTTTAACTCTTTGAGAGGGTGGGTAGAGGCTTTGGGAATGTGTGGAAGAAATGGTGTCTCTTGGGAGCCCCTCACAACTCTTGGAATAAGTAATCCTTTGTGCAAACCTCTCTTCCAAAAAGGCTCTCCTCTCCCACCTCCTCTTTGTATTTGTTTTCTTTCATGCTTGTTTCTTGAATTTTTCTTCAAATAATCTCCTGTTTTCTTCCCTATTATTCTTCTATTAATCTTCTTAATTGGGTTGGAATCAATAGTGGATACAAGATTGGGTTCTACCCTTTCAATCCTTTGCTTATGCAAAACATCTCCACGATGACTACACCGCCCATGGAAGAGTAGTTCTTTTTAATAATCGATCGACCTATATCCTTCTTCATTTAAATATTTTGAATCATTAAGATACTGTAATTCACTTAATATGATCCATGAATTGTGTTTTTAAATTTTAAGAAACTAAGCAAGAAATTGAACAATTAATACAAAACACGCGAGGTCGGGAATTGTGTAAATTGTGAGAGTGCAATCTTAATCGATAATACAAGACCATACGGGATAAATTTGTAGAGTTGAAATATAATCCCTAAACACAATTCATCCTCATTTACAGAATGGATATGTTCTCTAATTAACTACTGGCCATAAGCTAACCATAGAAAAACAATCAAAGCATGGTGCTGCGATTGCGTGTTCCGAAGCTAGCCTAGGGTTTAAGTAATTTCATCTTTGTGGTTAAGTTAACTCTCGTAGGGTTCGAGGGATAACAAATTAGGGGATCATAATTAAGTGGATATTGATTTAAATGATAATTATTAATAAGTGAATGAAGAGGTAGAGTTAGATCGATTACACCTTTTAAAATATTTTCTAAAAAAACATCTTTTTGTTGTGTCATTTTAATCGAACTTCATTTCAAAACTAAAAACAAAAAAATATACAATCTTCTTCCAGAAAACTTCTTCTAGATTCATAAACTATAACCAACCCCCATCCTTTCAAATAGTGTTTTTATTCTCTTTTATTTTATTTTTATAATACCTTTAAAAAGTTGTTTTAAATCTACTTCCTCCTTTGAGAGACGACCTTGGTCAGCCACTCTGCTGCACCTAAGTACCCCAAAATCACAATAATAATTTGAGGGCACCCACGACAGCGCTCTTTCATAAACATTCCATATAGGGACCCAATTAAAATGACTCCTATAAATGACACAAATTCAATAACATAACTGTTTTTATAATGTGATATAAATATATTCATTGTTAAATTCACTATATTTACACAAAAATACCTCTATATATCTATAAACCTTTCAATATCAGGGGTTTATCATATAAATCCCACAAACATAGTTGATCTGTGACTTATTTATGAATGGAAAAATAACTCATTGTTAGATAAAATTATGATCCATATATCAAGCCCTAAAAATATGGATATAAAAATAATATGAGAAAATACTATATATATTAGTTTTCCATGATGAAATGATTTTATGAATTACATACCATAATTCATTGATCACCATAAAATGTGGATCTACCAATATCGATCTCATAAAGGAAGTGAAATGAAGAAGTGAACCGTTGAATTATCTAGTGTTAATAGAGAAGGAATTTTTAAAATTAATGAGTAAAATAGTGTGAGTAATAGCCATAAAAGAAGAATATGATTCCATTAATTCATGGACATGAATATTGGTTGTATATTTAGATAATCCAATCCCCATCCATGTGAATTTCATTAACCCATTAGGGAACCCACATATACTGGTTTTATTATTGTTCATCCCAAATTAAAAACATGATTTGGACACTAGAATGTTTTTTCATAGCTTCTATGAGAAGGCTGTAATGTTTCATCAGTCTATACAATGTAACCATGATCTACCCGATGTTCCAATAAAATAGGTGTCCCAATTTCATGGGAAAGTAGATTTTATTTGGATAACCATTCTCCAATAATAAAACCATATAAATTCATTTGATAAAAAAATAATTGGTGACCCCAATTAATATTAGATAATCCCACATTTTTTATTTTTTCAAATCTCAACCCACTTGGATCCTCTAGCTTCCCCACAGACACATGTTATCCCCTCCTTGGGTTCCACCCACATATTCAATTGTTTCATCATAAAAATGATTGTACGTACACAAAAAAATAAATTATTTTGTGTTCTTTTACCTCACTCACACATACCCTATTAATCTTCCCATTATGTCACCCATCCTTACACATCTCTATACCAAGACTCTCTTAACATTAGTGTACTAATTATTTTACAACACAAGTCCCAACATTTTATGTCACGCAAGAAACTAATTTATATTAAATGATATAAGAAATCATGAAAATAAATTCAATATAAAATCCTTTATGATGTGGACTTTTTATCTTTAGATAAATGATGACAATATCTGTGTACCATTGACAAATTATACTTGTGTCATGCTCATGTTATTACTCTATCGAGCAAGAACGCCAAGTTAAACTATAACTAATCCTAATTCAATAAAATTTCATGTAATAGAATTATATTAAACATGATTACATGTCCAAGGTATAAGATCTATAGAAACATACATCTTGGAAGCTTTAAATGTCAATAGATTTAGTATTTACTAGTAGAAGGATGCCAACAATCTAGTGCCATTATTGATGTATTATTGATCCTTGAATTTAAAGTTATATGGATTCCTAATCAATAAATATATCGTTATAATTACTAGAATAAAATTCAATCACATAAATAAGTGTATATCTAGATAAACCATGATGAATGGAGGTTCATGTCTCCAATTCCCTAATTCTCTAATCACCAACACACTTAGATCCATTGTAATCAACATCAAAAGGAAATGATATTATAGATGGGACACTATGAAGCCTCCAGATTTGGTTGGAATGGAATTAATATATGTAATGAGTCTGATAAGTTTATTTGTGTCAATTTAATTGTATATTAGGGTCATTAATTCATCAAGACATGACTTGGTCTCATCGTTAGAAAGTCCAATCACCAATCATGTGAGGCTCAAAACCTCATTATAGAACCCACATGGTTTACCAAACCATTCATGAAACATTATTTTTATGCCAGAATGTGTTTCACAGTTCTAACTAAGAGGATTTATGGTTTAACCACAATACAAACCCTAATTTTTCTCCCCCATGGTGTTTCTACATCTCATTTGATGGATTCCAAATGAATTATCATAGGTTTGGAAAACATTTATCCAATAATGGATGCATAATAAAGAAATAATAACTCTCCAAAGATGACTAAAAATACCCAAAACTTAGAAAAATGTGATCACGGTTCAAACATAAAAAATGAAGGCTAAATTTAACTCACAACACACCTTAAAATTTGATTGAAAATATAAATTATATCCCTCTTTCATTTGTTTTCGAGACAAAAATATAATTTTTTAGAGATTCTTTGGTCTTTTAACTTATATTATGTTTTGGTTATTGTTTGTTACAATAGAAATAATGGATTGGATAATTTTTCATTCACAAACCAAAGTATTATGAGAATTTTTTGCAATGATTTATCGACAATATACACAACTTCGCATATGTTTCTCCCCAAGTTAGTGATAAATTCTTTTTTTAATATTAAATATATAATTCAAATATGTAGTGTTTGTTTTTTATAGTGAACATTTTAGGGTACTTATTATAAGATCATTTGAAGTGCGCTGAATCTATATGGTTTAAAAATATCTAAAATGGAATATTTATAAAAAAATTACATGGATTGAATGATTGGAATATATATGGGGTAATATGACTATTTTACGACAATGGAGATCACTAATTGGGAATTAGATAGTTAGAATATAGAGTTAACAATACGAATATTCCAATATTAACATAACCCATATACATATATGTGTCTATTAAAATAAATAAAATAAATTTTTATTAATATAATTATTAATTAATAATAATTATTTTTAAATAATTAATTACAATATATATATATGTATATATAGAACATAGAATGATTCTCATAAAAGTTTTTCACAAATTGCATGTTTTTGAAATACATATTAATTTATATTTAATAATTAATATTTCCATATGTCTAAATCTATTATAATTCATAAATAAGGAAATTTAGAATCATCACCTCATAATTCTCAATCAATGTGTCTATCAAAATATTTGGTATAATCAAATTTTCAGGAAAATGGTAAAAAATAATATTTTTATATTTTATGAATTATTAAATCTATATTAAATAATTTAAATTTAATAAATAACATACTAGTATTCTCCAAAAAAATTATAAAAAAAATCTTTAAAGTAATAATATAAATGTTATAAATGAAATATTTTTTTTTATAATTTTCAAAATTTAATTTAGGATTTTAAAAAAGCATCATTATGAACAAATATACATTCAATGTCATAATTTTTTTCATATATTGTTTCATAAGAATATAAATGGGGATATTTAGTTCTAAGTGTGAAATACCATTGTTTAAAACCATGGGAAGTCGATTTTTTTTATTTTATAATGCCTAAAGACTATGTAAAATATTTAGATGTTAATAAAAAATTATATGATATTTTTTATAAATAATCACCCATACTACCAATCCCCTCCCCACAAAATACATTTTTATCTGTCTTCCTCTCCATTACCTTCATGATGCTTTTATAATGGACTTATAAATATTAGGGTTCCAAAGTCTAATACTATTTATCTTTTGGAAATTTTTCATAATAGATTTATCGTGATTTATAGTGCATAAAGGATTCAAAAATTATAATTTAAAATTTGATTTTGAGATATGAAAATAATAAGGATCTAATGGGATCATCCTCATTCATTTTGAAGTGACATATCAAATTCAAGGATTTTAGAAAATTATATTCATTTAAATTTTGATTAAAATACTTAATTATTATACATTTCAATATGTAATGGTTTTATGAATCATTATTAAAATTCCTCAAATTCATTATGTATATGAAATAACCATTACTTATCATTATACAAACTGCATTAACAATTATATAATTTGTGATACATAAATATAGATTTTCTAAAAATTGATTTTTTATCATTTCATTGGTGTCTATAAATTGCATTCATTTACTAATTTCTTCTAACACTCATATACAATGACTGTATCACATTATAACACACCATCATAATGGATATTGATCATTTCAATGACAATATACTATTTATCCTATTATATTGATATATATTTCTCCAGAAATTAAGGTAATATTTTTAACTAGGGAACCCATGAAAATCTATAAAACTTGCCTCTATATAGATTTTTAATTATAAATGAATAATTTGAATATTAATTATTCATATTAGAATGGAAATATAGGTATTATATGCCAAATTAATTAACATGATGGATGCATTGAACAATTTAAGATAATTGTGTCGACTAATAATATATAGCCTATAGTTGCATTGAAAAGTTTCATTTGAAAAACTTATTTGAGGAATTTGATGTATCCATGGACTATTATAAATGTGATGTCTTGTATTAGAATATGATTATTAACATTTTTTATTCCATCACATTGATTTCATTTTTTTTAATTTATTTTCATTATTATTAATTCTATATATTTATTCCAAATTTATAATTGTTTTATTATTTATTCCATTTTATAATATATACATTGATTATTTCATGATAGAATATGATATATTATACCCTTTATTTTGTGAATATTTTCATCCATTTATCATTATAACCATTTAACTCTAGCTATCATGATGATTAATATAATTTATCTAAGTATATTATAGGAGAAATAATAATTTCTCGTGAAATTTTAATATTCAGTTATAAGTGTTTGAATGCTTTCATGTGATGTTATATCTAGATAGTCCCTATAGAGTAGTAATATATTATATAATGTGATATGATATCTTATATTCTACATCAATATATATATATATAACCATGTTCTCTAGGATACTTTAGTTGTGGTGTTTGAATATGTATTATTAATAGTTTTTTATAACCCTTAAGAAAAATATTTATTTGAATATATCTATCTATTTTTTAATTTTTAACAACCAATAATGAAATTTATTATATTTTATTTGTGTATGGATATGACATCAAGAATTCTGTGAATTTACCAATTTATAAAATTGTATTTGTTATCCTGAGATAGATAATTTTTTTATGTGGAAAATAATCATGTGAACATAAGGTATTTTTATAGTAGCTCAGATGAATATCACACAATGTATACTCTTCAAATATATCTATCAAGGAGATAAATGAGACCATATAAATAATTAAATTTTATAGTGATTCATTAAATAATTATAAATTTATTTTTTAGTATAGTAAAAGCCAATACAACCTTATCTTTAGTGGATAGTTACAATTTATATCAAATTAACATTACAAACATGGAGTAACAACCAAATGCATACATCTTGAGGGTAATATAACCAATACTAGGGTACCTATTTTTAATTAAAATTAATAAACCATAATTCATGCACATATAAAATATTTTATGAAAAAATGAACATAGAAACAAGAAATAAATAGTGGATGTTTGGATATTGAGGATGCAAGGATAAATTCAAATAATCTACATCTTGTGATTTAAATTATCCATTCTAATGTACGAAATTATATGATCATAATAAAAAAGAGTTCAAAAATTATTTTATTATATCCTCAACATTGACACATGTTTCTTGTTATGTTAGCCTTTATTTATATTTTTTTCCAAAAAAAACTTCATCAAAAAAACTTAACTCATGTGGAACATATAGGAAATGTACTATTAGTTATAAATCATTAATTCTTGATGATTATGTTCATGGATTTTTTAAATGATAAAAATACACTTAAATACACATTGATAACATGACAACATTTATTCACTTAACATAAATGAAAAAATAAATCTATATGTGGATTACTTTGACATTCAATAAAATTATAAAACTTTGTAAATAATACCCAAATTGTACAATGATAATATTAAATAATTAAATAACATGTGATAAATAATTAAAATTTATCATCCTATAATATTTTTTAATATACTATATGATAAATATTCACAAAACCTCTATGAAAACTAAATTAATGTTAAATTTCCAAGAATAAATTAAATTCATTTGTAAAAGTATAAAATAAATAAAAATGTAGGATTTTTTTGTAAGAGTAAAAATATTGTATGGTTCATTTATATGGGATTTATAATTTATTAATGTTTAAATAACCTATATTTATTTATCCATTTTCCAAAAATCATTCATGGTTTACCTCATATGGTTGATATAGTCGCATTAAAAGGTTGATGAAAACATGAATGGTTCTTATAGTAAATGTTTATGTCTTGGACTAAAAAACTCACTTTATAAGAATATACATAATCATAAGACATATATATATATATATATAATATATAGAATATATCATATGGTAGTCTTGTATAATATAGTTTAGAAATATTAACCATAGAGTTAATAAAGTAGTAGTTAATATTACAATAGGCATTCAATTATATATTTAAAATTAATTAAGTATAATATAAAAAGAGTAAAATAAATAAAAAAAGATCAATAATAATATTTTCCTACACAAGAAGTGACATATTTAAATTAGTGTTTATATATGTTTATTAAAACATATATTTGGGGAGAATATAATATTCTAAAATTACAAACAAGAAAACAAATTTCACCGGTGAGTCAATATTCTCCCCATTTTTGATATTTATCAAAACCAAAATATAATTTTCAATGTAAACCCCCCATTTTGAAATTTTCAAAAGTAATAAGAAAATAAAAAAATATCTCCATTTTAAAAACATATGGAAAATAAAAATTAATAGATTTAGCTAACAAATATAACAACGATAAACCAAAAATAAATTTAAGATTGTTAAATATAATTTCAACATAGATAATTGATGTTATTACAAAGAATACATGGAAATAAATTTTTTGGAACATTAATACCTAATTAAATTATGATTAGACATAAAACTTATTTTTAATGATCATAATGCATATATAATAAAAATATATAATATTATTAATATAAGATAACATAAAATATTAAAGATCATCCTCATTTTAATTATTTTAAATTACCTTAACATTTGAGTGCAAAAAAAGATTTTCCCAATGAATTAATCTTTTTTTTTATTTTAAAGAGGGAATCATCAAAATAAAAAGTAAATTTTAGAAAATAACTATTGATTAAAAAAATATGTATTGATTAATGATTACAATTAATGAAAATATTATTAAAAAATATAAATAAAAATGAATACAATTTTACATATTTATAGAATTATAAAATTATTTTAAATTAATTATATTTTAAAAAAAATATTTCAGAAATAATTATATGAAACTATAAGGAATGAGTAACCTTACTCAATATCCAATTTTTTTAAAAAAAATTCATAATATTTTAACATAAAAAATAGAAAAATAATAATAAATTTGAAAAAAAAAGAGTTGACAAGAGGTGGGATTCTCAAGTGGAAATTACTTTATAATTCAAGAAGGTCTCTAAACAAAATATACAAAATATAATACCATAGAATAAAATTTCCTTGGATCCATTGAACCAGTTATGAATCATGATATACTATTTAATCTCTCCCATTATGAAGTTGATTTATGATTCCATTATATTATTTTAATACATCATTTTCAAAAAATATAATTACTCCCAAATGATTATTAAAAATATGATCTATTTGAAAATCACTTTAGTTATATTCCTAAATTATTTTTCTCATTTATATAGGATATAATATAAAATTATAGATGTAAATTTTTTTTCAGAGTTACTGAATAATGTATAAGTTTCATAGAAATTGAAATATCAGATAAAAGATAACACACAATGTGAAAATGATGACATTAAACATAAAAAACTATTACTTTTTTATTAATCCATAATGATGACGCAAAAAAACATAAAAATGTAATATATTTTTCTCCTCTAATAGAAAAATAAAATTAATTTTGTTCATTTGAATTCATGGAAACAAAAAAATTCTAAAAAAGATACACATGGTTCTTATAAACTATCAATGAATTATTCCTAAACCAAAATCATAATGTGAATATATTTCATATTTTTTTTAAAAAATAATTATGCATTTATAAGTTAAAATTAAATTTTAATAAACCATTAATATAATTGAGTATTATTTTCAAATAATTGAAGATATATTCCATATAAGTTCAGTAATATCTTTTATATATACAAAATGAAAGCATTAATTCATTAAAAACTAGTTAAATATTATAAACCATTAATCATAAAACTATTTTATTTATTATCTCATGATATTATATTGTAATAAAATACATCATTACAAGAAGAACTAATTAGATTATTATAAATATTAAAACAATCATTATTAATTCATTTAACAAATTTTTTTCACACATTGATTTTTATCAAATATTCCATTATTCCATTGAAAATTTAATATTTTAAGATTATATATTTATTACCTGGTAAGACTCATATCAATGTCATAATTAATTTTATTTGAAAAATCATTACATATAATATAATTTGATGATACAAAACAACTTTTATGCAATAATTTTATATATATTTTTTGAATATATAATTTATAAATACACTTTTTATTTCCAAATATTTTTTCATTAAATTTATTAAATCATTTATTCCAAGAGAAAAAAATTTTTATGTCCATATAGATATTATAAATGATATAAAATTTTATTATGATACTTTTCTTATTCAAAATTAAGGCTTTTTATACATATAATAGTTTATAAATAAATACATTATGATTTAACCTACCACATAAATATGAAATAATTTAATGCCTAGATATAAGTTCAAAAAAAATTCTAGACTATTAGCATGTGTAAAATAATTATTACAATATATTACTTATTTACGAAAATATACTTCAATCACTATTCTAACATTATTTCAATTATTATTTATGAATTTATCAGTTTTTTAAATTAATATATTTAGTGCCAATTAAATGTTGATCTTTGGGTATTTTAACTAATGATGATACAACATTTCTTGAAAATTGATTTAATTATACATTCATGGATAATTTAAAATTAATATCCTGTAATTATTTATAAATATCATTTGGTTACAAAAAATAATTTAATGTATAATCAGATGAGAAATGTAATAAATATTTTTGAGTTTCCACTCTTTAATCATCCTTTCAAATACTAAAATGTATAATATTTATATTTCATGTTTTTCATGAAATTTTATGAGTTTGATGCTAATTTTTAATAGGTTGATTTAATTATTAATGTATTTATTCATCAATTTAATATTCTATAAAATCATTAAAAATGAAATATATACCAATATTCTTTTATCTTAATATAATATCATTAAATATAAGATGAGTTGTTTCTTATATAACTATGGTTCTTTTTAAGAAAATCATTGGGCTCTACTAGAATGTCAATATCCCTAAAATATATCAATATATGATTTATAATAGAAATTATTTAAATTATATTTTTTGTTATAAATAATATCATTATATCCAAATACATTGAACTATAATTCTTTTCGCCATTATAATGTTCAAAATGGGATTTTTATAAAATTGGACAAAAATACTTATATTATGAAGGTATCATGTTGTGTTCATAGTTTTTACTATTAGTATATATGTATTTAATATATTTCTAGAAATTTCTAAAAAAATTATTTTTCCATTAAACTTCACCATTATGTATTACTCTCATATGAGATGAAAATTTATGAAAATTTTAAAAAAAATCAATAATCTAATGTAATGAACTAGAAAATATCTAACTTAATCGATTAAAATAAATAAAATTATTTATGAATCGTAATAATGAAGTAGAAAAATATATGTTGAAAATTTAGAAACAATTTTAGATTTTTCTTAAAGAAAATAAAGACATGTAATCCTATAATAATAATTTACTATAATATAAAATCTATTTATAATAATAATAGTTGTTTTTATTATTGAAAATAATCCATGATGTAAAGGTATAATATCCCATATTTTTTTACAGACATTAATTTTTTTTAGTCCCTCATTATGTTCTTAACTTTTATACATGAACTAATAGTTTTGACCTCAAACAAATTATTGAAAAATAGTGTTTGGAAAAAAACCAAAAAAATAAGAACCATTTTTGTGAAAATGGAAATAGAGAAAGCATGAAAAAATGAGGGTTATGTGATTGTGTCATCTGATTTCATAGACCCTAAATGGGAACATGACAATATGACCCACATCAGTTTATTTGATACATAAAATAGAAGTTGAATTTTTTTTGTGTGGGGTGATTCAAGCTTTCATTGATCATCATTGATATCTAGAAACATGTGGTATTTTGTCCCCAATTGTATCTGGTATGTCATTCTAATTGAGTAAGGCCATTCATATAGTTACTATTCTATATAAAACACCCACGTAATAAATTTAAAACCCAAAGAAAAAATTTTCACATGACTTGGCTAGGAGAATCAATCCATGATTAACCTGTCTCACTATCACTATTCTTATTGACAAACAGAGGGTGAGGTCGCTGATGAAATGTGACATACTAAAACAAAACATAAGATCCCATTATGACATATGAGAAAATACTTAGTGTATATTATTGTGGGTATTTGGATTTCCCAATGTGCGAGGTGATGTAAATTTAGGAGGTTAGAGTCTAATAACTCTAGAGACACACACATACACCCAAATGAAAACACTCAAAAAGAAAAAAATAGGGGTAATATATTGGGTGATGAGATGAAATTAGGGAGCGATTATAATTCCTAAATAAAATTAATCACAATATTTAAGAACTATATTCTTTATAAATCCAATTAGTAATATCATAAAAAATTAATGAGTAAAGGGTGATCCCTTTGAATGCCCACTAACATGAGATACTATCTTATAATGACCTCTAACTCATTCTTCTAATAAAATGTTGTAACCCTTCATATAATAAATTTATTCCTAACACATTGGGCCAAAATCATTATGTGTTCCATCCACCTTCCTTTAAAAATTTAGGTCAAGGAACATATGATCTATATGGATAATTATTTTTATTATATTTATGATATAAAGGATACCATTTTAATGCATATGTTACATATTTGTGTTATGTGTAGTTCTTTATCTTTAGTTCATTACTGTTTCCCACTATGAGTTTATCTAACGTGGGATTAGAGGATTGAAACATTAATCAGATTATCATAAATAAAATCGTTATAAACTATGAGGAATATAATTTATATTATAATAAGGACAAATTAAACAATGTTTCAATGTTTGAGTCCCATTAAAATGATTTAATTTCTTCATGCATATATCATACTTATCAATGTATCAATTTTCCCAATAACGATCATTTTTTTTCAAATTCCAAATTACTATATCCCTTGAGAAAATTAATTTCCTAACAACATGACTTTAATCTACATGATTAACATCATATTTTTTGGATGTCAAACTAAATATCATATAGACTATGTGGGTTATAGTTCCCATTATATTCATGATACAAATGATATATTTTTATGTCCCATAATCCATAAACACCTCATTAAATATGATTGATTATTTTCTATATATTTTTATCATATTGATAATTACTAACATTATCTTAGATATTTTCAATGATCATTACATTATCATAAAATCTGATTATGAAATATGAGATCTCTAATCCCCATTTGGATAATTATATATAGATAACCCTCTTCATGGATCAATCCCCATAATAGTTATTATAATTCCATAATATTTATCATTCCTTTACATGTATCCATTTTTCCTATGGGGATAATCATATTATTTAAATTACATGATTTTATATCCCTTATGGAAATTAAAACTCTTACCAAAAAATATTAAAAACATGGTTAACATCATCATTGTATGAAGGAACACATCATGAATGATGAACTATGTGGACATGGATTGATTTTATAAATAGGATACGTTGGATTACATTTTTTTCCTAAGATCTATATAATATGTACACCAATCATTAAATACACAAACCTATATTCCCCATAGTTCCAATAATAATTTCATGACATTACTGAAAAATTAAACACATATATATCTTTAATATTACATTAACCCTTATACAATAACAAGCCTCCCCATAGGGATCAATATCCTCAAAATGTCTCGTAATAATACTTATAAAAGGGTAACCTCATTTTGTAAGACCTGTTAAAAAATAATACCCATAATGACAATCCTAGTTAGGTGTGAATATTATATTAAGTTCATATATTTTTCATGTACTCATATTAAACCACCTTAGGGGAGCCTAGTGTATTTTCCCAACATAGATTCAGTCTCATTTTCTAATGAAATTTCTATGATGTCTTATTATAACTTATTTGTCACACATTACTATAATGAAGTGGTTTTAGTGACCTATAATGATCATGACAGTAGAATGATACAAATTTATTACACATTGTAACCCCCCTTATGTGTAATTCATGTTTATATCATCTATCTTAATTGGATAAATATCCATTGAGTCATCTTAGAGAAGCTTTATATACCTATCCCAAAGTGAAAAAATATATTTTATTACTATTTTAAACATTATATAGGAACTACATGAACTCTTAAACCTATAATAATTTATATGTGAGGGTTTCCTATCAAAGGTTTAAACCCCGATATCTTAAATATAATTTTCACTATATATGTATGTACTCTATGGATCTGAACAACATGGTATAGTTCAATTATATAACCCTATTCTATGTGACTTGGGTTATGTGGGTTATGATTCATTACATAGTGGTATACATATGATGTCTCCCTATGTTTTAAAACCAAAACCATTAACCTTTAATATTTAAACTCATTATTACATATCCCTCTTGAGATATATTTATGGAATTCCCCATCCTACTCTAACTCCTATAATATTGGGAATATAATCCATCATGTTTATATTCCCCATGGACCATTTATCCATTTAGGTTATATCCCCAGTGGATAATATTGTATCATTCCATGTTCTCTAAACTTCAATGTCCCCACCTAGATTGATATATTAATTTTGGCTCCCTCTATGTCAATTTAATTTTATTAATACCCTTTATGGATTTCATATTCATGAGTACATACTCCATGTGACATCATTCAATATCTATTGGACCATAACACTAATGTTAGTCTCTTTCAAGGGGATATACTCCCTATGAAATAAATATGTATCCATTTGGATATACCGTATATGTGTTCCACATTAATGAGTCCATACTCCTTTTTAAAAAAATTCATTCTCTTTGTCCCATATTACCTTCATGTCTAACTATAATGGGATGGTCATGTGTAAGCTTTACACCAACCATTTCATGAAATATTTTACCTAACCCTCTATACCACATGATGTTAAGAAACATACATTTCTCCATCTTATAATACCATAAATGGTATGATATGACCCGTTTCATAGTATAAAAATATACAAGTTATGATTCCATTAACATAGATTCATAGAAAGACCCTTTGTTGGCTCAATCATTACAATATAAACACCTACCACCTCCCATGATGGAAAAATTATATAGGGATCATTTTTGTATGGATATAAAACATATCAATCATTGAGCTAGTTTCACCATGTAATAATGTGTAACAAAATAGATAAAAACTAACATATATATATTTAAACGTAATTATTTAATAAATTATATATGATAGGGTAACCAGTCCTAGATACATATCGACAAAATATTCATGATCATGAGTTAAATATATAAGAGAGTACCGATGTAGGCAATAATTTCCCCCATCTAGGTGTGATGAGCCTATACTCTCATCATATTAACCAATGTGGGATTTAATGTGTCATTGGGATTTTACCTTGATTAATTTATGTGTTTATAAATAAAGATTGTAGCTTGATATGGTTGTGGGAACCTGTTGGTTGTACCCAATTCAAAAAATTAACCCCATTAGACACTGTTAAAGATAATACATGTGACCCATCACATGGATATTATAAGGATTATTAGTAACTCAAAAAAAATATTATATGTTGGTCAAGGACACCTAAGGTCCGAATAAATGGTGAACCCAACATGAACCATTTATAATTTTCAACCATTTCAAAAGTGCATAAAAATGTAAAGGATTTAAAGATATCATTTTCCATTTTGTTTTGGAGAAAGATACATCTTATGTTGAATCAAAAATGGTAAACCAAAACTGATTCATTCTATAATTTAAAAAAAATCCAATAACCTCATATTAACACATAGAAAAATTATATTGGTGTATCAAACACAAATATAAATTGATAATATAATGTAAATATTCCATTGATAAGGATAAATGTAATAACTCAAATCTTCATTTCAGGTATGGATCTTAATTTCAGGTTGTTTTTTAGGAAAATTAAGAAATGGGGTTTTTCTAAGTACACATTGTGTACTTCTAAGTACATGTTGTGTGCCCAGTTTTTGCGTAAATATGTGTACTGGCTGTGTAATAGCCAAGTACATGGTCGTGTGGTGACTTGGAAGACCCCTTAAGGTGGGGGCCAGTTAAGGCTACTACATGGAGTGTACATTTATTGAACACACCGTTTAGTTTTCTTTTTATTTGATAAATCATATAGGGGTTGTGTCTAATCTTCAGAAACATCTTCTTCTCCCCTCGGTTCATACAGGAGAGTGAAAGGATGACTTACAGATGTCAAACCCTTCCCATTTCTCTGTTCGAGCTCCGATTGAGACACTATTAGGTGCGTTGAAATCCCACTGGTGAGTTCTTGAATCCCCTAGAGCCTTTCCTTATGATTCTCACTCTCTTACGAGCTATTAAAGGTTGGTAATATTTTCCATTTTTGTAGATCTACTCCAATCTAGGCTGATTCAAGGGTCAATGTTCAAGTATATCGATTGTAAAATGCCGAGGTAGGTGGTTTGTGCCTTTTGTTGTTCGTATTTGGATTATATATGCTTAAAGTGTCGTATACACACATTTGGGGTATTGCTCGATTGTAATTTGACCCGGTTTATCACCTAATATGGTTTATTTAATTAAAAAATGGTATTTTCTTATGTGTAAGGTTATATATCTTTTTCTTTGGACACCCCATGGGTGTGTTTTCCTCTTGTTTGAGTATTATGGTCGTTTAGTCTAGGATTCCTATTAGGTTTTCCATATTTTCCATACCTTGGTTGATTAGGATGGAGTTTGATTTATTATATGAAATGAATGTGATATGCTTGTGAATGTGTATCCATGTAGTAGTTTTAGATTACATGATCTCCTTTGATAAGATATGCGCGTTATTTTTCCAATGGACTGTGAGAGCCTTGGACCAAGAAGACTAAGGGGACTTCCAACATATTTACACAGGACTGTGAGAGTCTTAGTGTGGATGTTTGACCCAGGGTTATTGACCATGAGAGCTACACAGGAGGTCTTTTATAAGTTATTGATGTTATGTTGACCTTGGGGTATTGACTGTGAGAGCTTCCCAAGTGGTTGTTTATAAATGATTAGTGCTATGTTAGATCAAAGGAGTTAGACTATGAGAGATTCCCATAGGGTCATTATTTTAAATGAATTGGTGCTATGTTAAACCAAAGGGGTTGGACCATTAGAGCTTTCCCATATGTTTGTTTATAAATGGTTAAATTATTGTGATGAGTTTTCCAAGACAAAGCACAAGCTTGGACTCAGTCTTACTTGATTGTTTATATGGTCATCTAAGACATCAATTTTGTTACTATTATATGGGGGTATATAGCTTAGGCTAGATCTCAAGGTTATATTATTCAATAGATTGAATAACTACTAAATGAAAATGAATGTAATTGAAAACTATAGGTTTTTTTACTTTTGATTACTTCCTAGTTTATTTCTTCATTTCTGCATATTGTCTACTATATATATTCACTGACAGTTAGGTACATATATTTTGGTGGTTTCCTACTGGTATTCTTATCACACCATGTTTCGGTCATTATTTGGACCTAAATAGATTATATGTTTGCAAGTATAAATAACAGCAAGTGACCTTCCTCATCAGGTACTTGATTACTGTTGGAGCTGGAGAGCATGGAACCAAGCTGAGGATTGCGATGCTGTTGGAGTTTACTTTATTTTATGTACTTTGGTTTCTGTATTATATTTTCATCATTTTGACTTTTTTGGATACTTTCCTAGAAACATGTGACATGCATCATTTATATATATTCTACAGTTGTTTTATTACTATCAGTCTTTCATTGTTCACTTCTATTGTATATTATTACTGCTTTGACTATTATTTACTATTTGTTTCTAATGTGTATACTCTTCCAATGAGGGCATAGTTTCCCTAATATCACACCTTGGGACTCGCTGCTAGTCGGCAGCCTCTGGCATTTGGAGAAATGCGCTTATGGTTATGTGATCAACCGAATTCAGGGAACCCTTGGGTGGCACCTGGATCTGGGACGTTACAATAAAAAATTATATTTATTGTTTCTTTTTGAAGTGATGCATTGATTGGTTGACTACATTTATATGATCATTGAGACAACAAAAATTATTCTCATAACATCCACTAAATTTTATGGAAGTGGAATAATTATCATGAATGTTATTTAGTACTGATAATATGTTATGGGTTTCTATATTTATGAACCAAAGGATGACACTACCTACTCAATGCCACATGAATCCGGTAGAGAATTAGATGGTTAGGTAATATCAATGATGTAGAAGCATTCAAAACCTAGAGTCTATGAATAAGGGTATTTTTGAACATAAAAACAAATGTATACATAACCTATGTAATACCTCAGTAAAGCTATTGATTCTTATCATGAACACTAATTGTATGTGGAGACTATCTATGGAGAGAAACAATAAACACCTTCCCTATCACATAGTGGGAGAGTATGGAGTTGATTATGGCTCCATCATAAATTAAAAATATCCCTTGATGCATCCTATTAACCATTCCACAATCATAATACCATTACATCAAATTTTTTCCTATAAATAGGGATGACTGGTAGGCCACCTCCCTAGACACTCCAACTTGGAAACCAAAGAGATCTCGTAGGGAATGAAATGTTATGGATCATAGGGTGAAGTAAAATATCTACACATCCATTAATGATAATTAATAATATTAATAAATGGAACCCCCTAATCATGATTATATAACTTCATTTACATATAAATTTATCCATTATATTTTATTACTTAGTAGGAGGCATGAGCATATTTAGGCCCCCACATAAGAATCCCATAAACATATCGTTGTTTCTAATGATGTAAAGGAGTGAAAATATAGGTTTTTTTCAATTATTTAAATCTACTATAATATTTTAGAGAATAAAATTGTAGACACCTATATTCATTCACTTTCCCTTGTGGTGTTTTAGTATATTATGGTAGCGGTGGAGTAGAATCATTGATATATTTCATTGATGATATAAGGATACAAAAATATTAATGTTTCAATTGACATAGTGATATATAAATATGAAAAAATACCAAATTAATACCCTAAATAAAAATTCAATTTCATTATATAATTTGGTAGGTATATCATAATACACTAGTAATGGACGAGGCACATAACAAGCCTCTTATCCATGTTCTTACTAGTATTCATTTAATCAGTTGTACAATCACCTTCAGATAGTCAAATATTTTAATCAGAAACAGAAATGCTCAGAAATTTTTTTTAATAGAAAATCATAACTATGGACATATTTACACTCAACTAGGGGATCAATGGATTATTCTAGTTTTCACCTAAATTGAGGTTTTTATCCCCACTAATAGATTTCTATATAATATTCCAGGAGGTTATAGGATCTAGGTTTTTTTATTGCACTTACCAATGAATGAGTACACCAAAATCCTTTATTGGGTATATAAGAGGAGTCCCATATTACTACTCCCATTAATGAACTCTATCATCATATCCCATTTTTGGAATCAATATATGAATTATGTGTATATTAAATCCCCAATTTTGGTTCTTCGGATGATAATGGATGTCATAAAATGGAAGGCTCATATTTCTACTAATAATATAGATTATCAATAATATACTCATGTAACTTCTAAAAAGTGGGATCATATTCCTATATATGATATCTATATGGTGATATCTCTACTAGGAAATTATATCCTTCACTTATTATGGACCCTTCATGTAGATATTTCCTAAAAAATTGGGTCCAACAGTATATATTTCCCTATCAACTTCTATAGAAAACCTTACCCCATTTTGATGGGGTCCTTGAATGGTTACTAATTTCAATTACTTATAAAGGATTTGAATCATTATCATTAAAACATTTATATATTTTTTATAACCAGGCACAATATTATTCCTTTTATGATGATTAATATTACATATAAAAATAAACATATATGGTTTAGAAAATTTTTATGATTATTTTATAACCCATATCCACATATAGCTACAATATCCAAGATAATCCTGAAGATTATTGTGTGAATTTCTTAGGCTATAACATATTGAAAAATATGAAATCTAAATGATAAGATCCACCCTTATTAAGGACATTTGGATAATCTAAAATCTATAATCTTGTTATTTATCAAGAAATAACTCACTTTTTTATCAATTTCATGGGACTCAAGGAAAAAAATGTGCTCAGTAAGCTTCCACATTAAATGGAATCACACAAGTATAATCCCTTTTCAAAATATACATTGATTCCTCATCAGATGTATGCATGTGAGTGTAGAGGGGTATGAAGAACTAGGGATTTCCTCATCCATTGATTACAATAATTACATATATATAGAATCCTAAAATTTCATTAACGCATCCAAGATCATAAGACTAAACAATGATCAAGAAAGTTTTCCAATCTATTGAAATTCACATATTAAAAGCACCAAATATTGTAATAATCCAACAGAAAAGGTTGCTGAAAGGATTCGATGACAAGACTCTCAATATAGTGAGAACACATCTCACTTTATAATACCAAAATCTCAGTTTTCAAAGTGTCCCCATGTAGAATGCAACTCAAACCATTAGTCAAAATTAATCTTGATCCATGCATGGTTTAAAATTAATAAATTTAATAACATTTCAATAGAAACTACCCTTGAATATTGTTGGGAAAAACCAATGAATGTAGTGTGGGGGGGATGTTTCACCACCTTCTACATTCCCATATTCACCCACCCATATGGTCATAAAAAATAATTGGGTTTGTATCCAAATAAACAAAATGACATAGTTCTTGGTTAATTTCTATCACATAATCCACCCTAGAATTCCACAAACACCATGAATGGTTGTGAAGTACCATTTGAAGACACTCGTCAATTTCATAACTTAGGGATGGGGGTATTAAAACCATCCAAAATAAAGATATTGGTCATCTATAGACTATTAAATGGTTACCAAGGGCCGACACCTCATAAATTTATCATGCCTCACAACACACCCAGGCAATTTTGGACTCAATCATCATTCATGGTCATAGAATCCCTCAATACCCTATGTCGTAGTCCTAGACCAGTGTAACACTAGAGAAAGATTTTAAATCCCCACAAATTTCACACATTAAAATAACCAAATGAGATAATGGGTTGGTAAGAATAAAAAAATGAAACTATCCAAGGTGAATCATTTGGTGTGGAGTCAAAGTAATAGCCATTAAATGATGAAATGATTCTAGATTGTCGATATTCTACAATGAGAATTTTAGCTTGCAATTGACATCATACTAACCAAGTTATTGATGTTAAGAAATTATATGCATAAAAATTACAACTAGATTTGTTTTTTACGGATTCATAAATATATTTTTCACGTATATGAAGAGAGAGGTAAATTTTAAACATGAGAATTACAAATAAAGATATACAACCAATTTTATACTATTAAGACATGTAGAAATTGAAATGTGTGTATATAGATCAATTAAAACAATGAAAGGTCAATGTTTCCTATATGGATGATAGGTATTAATAGCACAAATCTAATATATACAATCCCAGAGGAAACATTAAATAATTGATCATGTAAAATATTCACAGAAGGTATCAACTATAATGGAATGATAATTTTTATTCTCTGATGTATCATGGAGGAGATAACCTACCTGCAAGAGTGGACTATACATATTACATTGTCACTATATATTAATAGATATTTTATTGAAATATAGTAATTGATAATGATTGAGATTATCCTTTATTATATAGATAACCTCAAATATGTTAGGATGATATTATTATATTTGCACATATTAGAATTATCTGCTTATAAATACAATAAAACCATGTAAATAGTTAACTTATACTCATGTTCATAAGTTACTTCAAACTATGATTCACTCAAAAATCATCAATATCATCAATTAACTTGATACTTGAATAGATTCCCAGAAAGGGTGGTGCAACCCCATGTATCTCAAAAGGAAGAAATATCAAATATGGGTGGATACCACTCTTCCCATACCCTATTTCATGAGTCTTATTTTATCATCCTTTGAAAACATGGTAGAACAAAGAAAACAATTATCATACTTTTTTTCACAATGTGGGCCCATGATGGGCCCATGAGACCAGATATAAGTTGAAAATTGATTGGTATTGGGTAGACTCTGGTTGTGCAATTTTTTTCTACTATAGTATCCTCCCAAAAGCATCTATCATAGTATTATAATATATTCATTATAAATTCACCTTCCAATTTAGAAATATATTAATGAAAATTATGAACACTGGTTTGAAAAACTACAAAATATGATAAAAGTAAATGGTTGTTGATTTTATTTCTCTATAGAGTATCCTTATTAAATCTCTCCACATCCCTCTCCCATCAGAGTAGTTGAAGGAAACCAATATAAAAAATATATATGATGAACTAAAGACAATAAAAATATCATTGTATAACCTGGGCGGGGTCTAGGATTTTCCTTTCACTACCCTCTGTGTAAAGGATATCATCTAGTATACCATAACATATCTAGGACCATGCTAGTAAAAAAAGGGAAATTGTGTGTAAAGGTATAAATAGAAAAAAAACAAAATAGTTTTAGTACATACATTAGAATCTTTAAAATCCCTAAGACTAATAATTACTCCTACTAGATGATAAATACAGGAAAATATCCCCCAACTAATTTAGAAAACACATCACTGCTACCAATAATTCTATGGACAAAAGAAAAAAATATTTTCCCTCTTATATGAATAGGTTCCTTGCAATTTTCTCAAAAAAAATTCATATAATCTCAATATTTTACATGATGCAAGAAACAAGGTTATTTCAACCATGAAAAATGTCTTTATTGTTTTTATTTTCATCCAAGGATGGTTCATACAACCCAAGAGTACATTTTCTTCAGAAATAACCTTCATGGCATAGTTGATTTCATATTAGTGATACATGGAAAACAATGGGCTCTAGAGACTCATGTTTCTATAACCCAGTCAAAAGACGAAGGTCACTTGTAAAAGGTTTCAACCACAAATGAAAAAAATGATAATAGAATGAACCATTTGACATTTAATAGTGTGTGTCCCACACTCCCTTCATAACTTCATCAACCTATCACATCTCCAAAAAATACTACATTATACAAATGTAATTTATATGACACATCCTCTTAATATTGAAAAAATTTCAAAAATATGACAATATATATAAGAAATAGTCTCATCCAATACCCAATATGACCTCAAATCTCATACATTTCATTCCTTGGTCATCTATAATATAGGATCCATCGCACCTAATAGAACACTCATTAGCTTCATATTAAATATTTGTTCAAATCAACTTAATATACTTAGTATATACATTCTATGATAATGAAGGTTCTTTTTAAACTATGAACCCTTTGTTTGAATTAAGAACTCGAGGAAGGAATTAGTAAAGACAAGGGAATAGTAAATAAATATTCATGGATGATCTCGAAATCCCAACCACATCCCCACTAAAGAAACATGTGAGGGTAAAATATGTGGGCCAGTGATTCATATGTCCTGAAAAGAACCAAGGAGACCCCAAATATTCCTCATAGATTCATTCAAACCCATTTTTTGGGCATACATGCATCAGGTGTGAAACTGTCTCACTAGCCCTGATGAATATGTAGACCATCCTGACTAGCCTGGTTAACCAAATATATTACATAAATTTATATTAAAATTCCAAAATATTCATCATCAAGAAAATCATACCCTAATTAATATCCAAATAAATAACCATATATTTATAAGTGCAGACATATGGTGCAGATGTTTAAAATTTTGATATATCTTGAAGCTATCTCAAAAAAATCTAACAATCATAGATTCTCTTCAACAATCATAAGAGCATAGAGATGTGGTTTTTTAGGAAATCCATATACCATTGGATTTTGATATGGATGTTTCTGTAGTATTAGTCTATCGAGTGATAAAAAATCTAGAAAAATTTCATTCCACATTCTCATTCATAGATAAATATCATAACGATTCCATTCTGGGGCATATCAAACCATTGTACCTATCATGAATGATTGATCCTTTCAATATTTAATAGGATCTAGTTCACAACAACACTATGATTAATCTCATCTCAACCCATTTTCTTCAATTTTAAAAATATAATAAAGTATTTTATCTCAAATAAAACTAATAATTCAAATTCTTCAAAAAAGATAACATAATCAACATAGAAGGATCACTATCAATTCCCAATTAATGGAATTAGTGTGTGATGTAGAGTTCATGGTCATCTAGTAGTAGTTGACATGTAATTTTATGATTTGGAAACCTTGGATTCAGATTCAAATTGTAGTGACATTGATATTGCATCAATGATTGGTCTATTCATTAGTAGAATGTTGGCATGATATGTGGAAATAGTGGAAAGCTTCTATATTAGGAATCCAAGTACAATGAGTTAGGTTTCTTCAAAAGGGTAGGGAATAAATGAGTGATAGATGTTACATATGGATTGATACTCCCAATATCTTTTAAACCCCCTTGTTTGACATTATAGGTTTCTCAATAATGACTATGTGCTACCTATATTCATGATCAATGAGAAAGATCAAGCTCCATGGGACACCACAAACAAAAAAATTCAATGTCCTATGTTTTCCAATCAAAGGTAGTACCAGCTAATATGGGAATATTAAATGATATTGAGATGAATTTCCCATATGAATTACAGAATTCTCATATGATGTGAATGAAAATTAAAAATTATCTCATGAAATTTCTTGTAATATTATATTTCCATACTTCTTTTTATGTTTATAATAATATAGTGGATAACAAGAATCTCTGAAATTATTTTTGTTGCAACGAATATTACTTGGCCATCCTAGGTCCAGTAGAGACCCCTTATATATCATCATGGATTGTGATGATACCATGTTATGTACTATTTATTTGGATAAATAAATCAAACATAAAATGGAATAGGAATATGATGTCCCTATGGAATCCCTGATATCATCTTAGGAAGATATATTTATCACCATTGATGATATCAGGAATAAAAAACTAGAAATATAAAAAATACAACTAGCCTGAATTAATCCTTACAACCAGTCCTCTAGTGGGGAAAGATATATAGATCTTATTTAACAGGTATAACTTCTATTTTTCTCTTTGAATTATATAGATATTATAGGATTCTATCCCAAAAAGACCCCCATCACTGAGGAAAATCAGATAACCATTGAGGAATCAAATGTGATACTAAGAGAATGAACCCCTCGCATGCCTCTTTTTAGAATCCGATGTAGATAAGTTTATTAATTTCACCTTTATTTAGGAGGTGAATTACCCAAAATGGTTATCCAACATCAACCATGATAAGGAGAGGTATGGAAAAATCATGTTCTTCATCAATTATAAGGATCAAAACCACCAATGAAAAAAAATTATTATTTACTAGTTCTAATAAAAAAATATTGATCGATTCAACTGTATGACTCTAAGAGAATTATATTACATGCCCTATTTTTTAAACAATACTGGCACATTGTCGGTCCCGACATCTACAAAATGATAAAAAACATCTGGGCAGGGAATACAAGTATTACCGCCATCAATGAAACTATCCTTGTCCTCATCCACAAAGTCAAGAAACCTCGGGCGATTCTGGATTTTAGACCTATCAGCCTCTGTAATGTCTTCTATAAAATCTTCTTAAAAATCCTTATCATTCGTCTGCATCCTTGGATTTCGGATATTATATCCGAAAACTAGAGTGCCTTCGTGGCCAAGTGGATGATTACTAATAATTCAATTGTGACCCATGAAGTGTTCCACTCTATGAAAACGCATTCCACTGCGAAAAAAGGAACCATGGCCTGAAAACTGGATATGAAAAAAGCCTATGATAAAGTGGAATTGAAATTCATAAGATCTGTGATGCTGAGAATGGGATTCTGCACTAAATGGACTGCTATAATCATGCAATGCATCTCGACTATCTCCTTTAGAATAAAGGTCAATGGGGAGCTCACAAGAGGATTCGCCCCAACCTGAGGCTTGCGTTAGGGAGATCCTCTCTCCCCTTTTCTCTTCATCTTGGTGGCTGATGTTTTCTCTAACCTTATCTCCAGGGCTGCCTCTAATACGTCTATTCATGGAGCAAAGGTATGCCACGAGAGCCCACAAGTTTCACATCTCTTCTTCACCGACGACTGCCTCCTCTTCTCCAGATCCACTATTAATGAGTGTCGGGTGATCAGCCACGCGATCCAGCAATATGAGTGGGCGTCGGGACAGTCTATCAATCATGGAAAATCAGAAATCTCCTTCAGCATAGGGGTGCCTCCTACCAAGATAGATGAGATTTTTTCTTCTTCAGGCATCCATATGGTCGATAAACACCAAAAATATCTCAGACTTCCTACGGTGATTGGTCAGTCCAAAAAAGAAATCTTTGCAGCTCTAGTCGACAGAATTGAGAAAAAAATTCAAGGTTGGACCCCAAAAATCATCTCCAAAGTTGGAAAAGGAACCCTCATTAAAGAGTTCATTCAGTCTATACCGATATACTTTATGTCTTTGTTTAAGATCCCGGCAGACATCGTCAACCTGATCCATTCTCATACGGCCAACTTCTGGTGGGGAAAAAATGATGGAAGAAATAGACCCCACTGGTTGGCCTGGGAGAAACTCTGCAAACCCAAGTCAGAGGGGGGGATGGGATTATGGAACCTTCTCCTGTTCAATGACGCACTGCTGGCAAATCAAGGCTGGCACCTTTTGAATTTCCCATCATCTTTGTGTGTGCAGGTACTCCGTGCAAAGTACTTTCCCCACACGTACTTCCTTGGTTCCTCTCTTGTCCCCCATCCTAGATTACTCTGGAGAAGTATTTGGGGGGCTTGAAATCTCCTGGAGAAAGGGGTGGGCTAGAGGATTGGAAATGGATCATATGTCAACATTTGGACCAATCCCTAGCTTGTCGATAAGGATGGTACACGGGCCACATCCGTCATCCCACCAGGTCTCGAAGACGCCACTGTCAACTGCCTCTTTTCAGACCAGGGGTCGGGGTGGTGTGTGGAAAAGATATAGGATTGGTTTAATGAAAGAGACCAATGAATTATTCTGAGCATCCCATGTGTCTCAGATGCGGGCCCCGACCATCTTTTTTGGACCAATGATGTTTCAGGAGATTTCACGGTGAGATCCGGGTACAGACTGGCTCTTGGCAGTCACTCTCTCAACCTTGATGGGGGTCCATGGAAAGCTCTTTGGAATCTCAATACCCCCCCCCCCCAAAATACGCCAATTTTGGTGGCAGGTGTGCACGGGCACCCTCCCTACCATGAGTCTCCTGTTTTTCAACACATGGCCAGTGCTGCATCCTGCCCTTTCTACCCGGATATTCCTGAAACTCCTTGGCACGCCATCATCCACAGCCTGGGAGCTAAGGAAAGCTATAATAAATGGGGCCCGGTTTCGGATGCATTTCTGGACCATGTCTATGACCTCCCTCAACTTCTGATGCACTGGTGTTCCTCTCTTTCATCGGCAGATGCAAACTCTTATTTTACCCTTCCCTGGATCATCTGGGTTCGTCGTAATGGCTCGATCTTCCACCATGCTCATCAACCTCCTGAGTTATGGATTAAACGAGCTACTTCATGGATTGAGGACTGGAAGGACCGTAAAGAACACGTTATGCCAGTTTTACCCCCTCCTGCCCCCCTAATTGGACCTCCCCACTGGAAGGTAGTCTTAAGATTAATGTGGACGCTTCTCTCCCCAAGGATGGGCCCATTGCTCTCAGCCTCCTGGCGCGAAATCATCTGGGGAAGATTATTGCAGAAAAATATGAATCCCATCATGCTTTCTAGGAACCTGCAGTTATTGAGGCCTTTGCCTCCCTTGCAGACATGATGCTCGCTGTGGAACGTGGATGGGCAGATATCATCATTGAGTCTGACTGCATCACTGTTATCAATTCCATTGACCACAAGGACATTGGGCTCCTGCCCTTTGGATTCATCATCAGGAAAATTCGCTCATTGAGCCAAGGCTTCTCTAGTTGCACCTTCTCTTTTACCAAAAGGGAAGGAAACAATACGGCCCATCAGCTGGCGGCCTCAGGCCCCTTCGATGTCAACCAGTTATGGCTAGACAATTTCCCTTCATGGCTCTACTTATATACAGATGATGATCTTATTCACTAATATTATCCTTCTTTCTTAAAAAAAACTATAGAGGATATTTTGTAGATAGTTCATGCCTTTTAGAAGTATGAATGTTGGGGACATTTTCCAGCATGTTATTTATCACATATTAAATCCATTCATAGGAATAATGATATTATTCTATGTTAATGGATTAATGGTTAATTATTTATATCACATTTATCATCTGATTAAATTTCATACATTATTTGGAAAACACTAACAACATGATATGAAGATGAACCACCTGAAGTGTACAATTCATTCCAAATCATGGAAATTTCATGGATTTTTGGTATGCCACAAAAATATTGAGGTTGACCAAAATTAAGAATGTATGATCCTCAAATCTCAACCTCAATGAAACCTCTATGAGTTTTTAGGGATTTATACATGCCACGCCTAGGTCAATAATTTGTTACCCAAACTAGATGTTAAATAATTCTTATTTACAATGATAAAGATAATGGAAGTTTCACATGGATGGGATGAATAAATACATGAGACTTCAAAAAAACTCAAGCATCATCTTCTATATCCAACATTATTAACTCCACTTGTTGATGGGAAATCACTCATCTAATGAATAGCTACTATGGAGAGGTCACTCAGAGACTATCATCTATTGGAAAATGATTCAGTATGTGAAAGAATTAACTATTATAAAATACTAATAATGATAGATACTAAGACCCTACATTATGACATCAAGAATCACTACATTAAATTAATCTTCATAGTTAAAAATCTGATGAAACACATGAAATATGGGTATTTATAATAGATATAACACATTTAATAAATCATTGATTTTATGAGATAAAATTTTTTAAATAACTATCAGGTATGATAGGTGATCATCATGCAATATTAATACATATGATTTGAATCATAAATAGAGATGAAAAGTAATGATCTATATAATTTCATATATCACATCCTTCCTAGAAAAAAAGAGTAAACATTGAGCTCTTTGGAGAATATTTTTTCTATACCCATGACACTCCCCAAATATGGGAGGTTTATTTTGATAGGGATCATTATATGTGGCATGGAAGATAATAGAAATCCCAAATTTCAACTAGGTTGTTCTATAAATTTTTGTATGTTTCCTATTCATATGAAATCATACAATATGTCAGGATCCGTCCCCCAGGGCTCATGTTGTGACTCCCCTAAGCCCGCTCCTGAAGGCCAGGGGTTGGTGACTAGCGCCGAAGGAATCATCCTGAAAGTGGGATGTATTTGCATGAGTACCTGTACGCACACACACACAACCATGTCCCAAAAATTGGAAAGGTAAACATGCATCCCACTAAACAACCACTGAGTAAAGTCGCAAGTTATAGGTCAAATAGGCCAGAATACAAACCCAAAAAAAGACAACTGAAAATAGAAAATTACAAAAAAGATCTCTAAAATTCATCCTCTGAAAACCCCACCTGATGGGTAAGTGTATAGTAGCTTCTAGAATACGTAGAAGTACGCCCCACCTACCTGATCTCACTGGGAACCACCGGGTCCTATGCCACCAAGTCCTCCATCAAGGCGATGGTCATCTTCACCAGACACAATATGTGCGGGAGAATCCCTTGCTGGGCTGAGTAAAAAATACTCAATAGAGACCCCAAACCACAAAGGAAATAACACAAATCAATCCAAAAGCAAACCGCGAAGCATGATCACTAAGCAAGACAACTCACACAGGTATAATCTAGAGTATAGAAATAAATACCATCAGACACAAAACTAAACACCTTGGACTATTGGGTAATCATCCCTAATGAGTATCATGGGTAGGCTGGTCACATAGATCTGCTCCCCACTGTGGGCATGCCGGGTCACACAGAGTTGATTCCTACCTTGGCCATCGTATTGAGGTACTCATCCCTGATGAGTACTGTGGGTTTTCTGGGTCACACAGATCCGCTCGCTATTTTGGTCCTGCTGGGTCACACAGAGTCGCTTCCCACTGGTCCATCATAACCGATCCACACAAGTTCACTTGTATATGATCTACACAGGGTCACTTGTTAGCAGTCTTTGTGTCTTAGTTAGTCGTAGGATTCATGTACGTAGCGCGCTTGATTATAATAGAAACTGCTCCTCAAGCCATTAATTTCATTTCAACTTCCAAGAAAACTTACTTAGAATATTCCAAAAGAACTAAATCATCACAAGGGTTCCAATGCTAAAAACAGATCATCAATTAGATGCCTGGTCTAAAAGATATCGGCATTTTAGTCATCAAGGGTTGGTTGTGTCTGGGCCCGGGTGCCCCGCATGCTTCATCCTGGTTCGATCGATCCGACCCAACCCAGTTTGGGTCTGGGACTTGCTGGACCCAACCCGGTTCAGTCGAGGGTTCAGCCCGTCGGGTCACCCAGCGACCTAGTTCCATCCAGCCTGGCCCGCAATAGGGGTGTTGGTTGTTCCCAACCCGGGCCACCCAGCAGCTCAGGGTTATTCCGCCAGCCCAACCCACCCAATGGGAAGGTCCCCTCTAGCCCAAACACTCAGCGAGGCATCCGGTTCTTGCATACCATGTCTAGATAAGTCGGTCACATTTATTTCCTGCACACGGTCCCACTGGACCGCGTGCCAACAGGTCACTGCAGGCTACCCCTCCGACACGGTCGGGTGGTCGTGTCCTTTTCCTCCAGCCGCTATCCCGCTTCTAGATGCTCCTATCACACTGTCACAGCCTGATCTGGACATGCCTACTACCTCAGCACACCATCGTGGCACACCGCCACCTACCCGCGGCTTTCGGTGGGGGGGGGAGCCTTTTGCGGACCACCGAGTCCGCTCTGGTGGTTTGTTCCTCATGTCAGCTGCGCCTTCGGCTTCTATGGGATGCCACCTTTTTTCTAAGGCCTGAAAACATCCTTGACATCATTTTGAAGGTGATTTCACAAAGATCACACAAATAATGCACAAATGTAGAGGGTCTCTAGCCTTGTTCGTGTTGGCCATCACCCTCCGTGTTATAGGTTTTGAAAAAATGGGAGGGGAGGTTTGTGATCCAAACAATGGTATAATCATGATGCAATCCCCGAGATAGAATAATACCCTCCCGCAAGAACAAGTGACCCGCCAATCAACATTTTCATGGGTTGATCCAGGTTTGTTGTTTTAGAAATAAGAAATGTGAATTTAAACTTCAAAAAAAGTAAACCCCTACCTGGTATAGACTCACATTGGAGGGAATTTTGTTCTGGGTGGTGATTCTTCCTCAAATATTCATGAGTTCAAATTCATTGGCATTCGTCGCTCACTGGTCCCATTATTTGAGGTGCGTCTATGTCACTAGAGATTCACCGATGTTCGTTGGAGAGGAAATCCTTCACCATTCATCAAAGAAATTCTAGCTCTGATTCTCCAACCTATTATCTCACTAAAAGAGAAACACATTACAGTGTTTCTGTTACGCTGCGTCGTTGCGTCATTACGCTATTTCATTAGTCAAATATTGTATCTGTTACACTTTGATTAATGAGTCATTATGATGTACATTAATGAGCCATTAAAGGGATTCATTTAATGTGACTCTTCATCACCTCATCACTGCACTCCAGTGCAAACATGTCACCGCTCAATGGTGAAGGAAACAAAAAAATAACTTTTCAAGTTATTTTTATTTTTCTCCTGAAAAGTCCAAAAACTAACTTTTCCGGTCGACCCTTGTCGATCGAAGTTAGGTTATTTCTAGGTGAATCTCGAAATTCTAAGTTCAACGATGACCTCAGATTTTTGATTTGAGCACCAGTTTAAAATTTATAAAAACCCGTTCGCACATTTATTTAAATGAACTAAAAAAGTTCAAAATTCTATTTCATGCTCAATGGGCCTTGGAATCAAGTGTCATCTGAGCATCTGGTCTCAAATAATCCCATATAATTTTAAAAAAATTACATGGAATTTTTGGGACATTAAATTCTCCCCGCCTTAGGTCTTTACATCCCCTAAATCCAAAACAAGGGCTAAATAAAAAAATGGGGGGTATTGAGCACAAATCTGATCTTCCTTCTCCCATGCACACTCCTAGAGATTCATGTGCTTCCATAGAATATTCACCAGAGGAATCGACCATCCACCAAGGTCCCACTCCTATAGATTCTCTATCTCTATTGAGAACTCCACAAATGTCATCCAATCATCAATGTCCAGCTCGCCACAGTCGATGATGTGCAATGGATCATGCACATACCTCCTCAGTTACGACACTTGAAAAACATCATGCACTTGGTGCATCTATGGGGGAAGAGATAGGAAGTACTCTACCTCACCAACTCTGCTCAAGATCTGGAAAGGTCTGATAAACCTCGGAGATAACTTGTCGCCCTGTCCAAATCTTTACAATCTCTATCAGGGTGAGACCTAAAGGAACGCATAGTCTCTCGCCTTGAACTCCAAGGGCCTCTATATCATATCAATATAATATTTATGCCTTCTATGTGCAGTCCTAATCCACTCCTAGATGATTTTCACCTTCTCAATGGTAGCTCATACTAACTCTGGACCCATGAGTGCAGACTCCCCTGGGTCTTTCCAACATAGAGGTGATCTGCATGGTCACCTGTACCAAGCCTCAAATGGTGTGATGCCAATGGTGGAGTGATATATTTTGTTGTATGCAAACTCCACTAGTGGAAGGTGGTCCTCCCAACTACAACCAAAATCAAGGATGAAAGCACGAAGCATGTCCTCCAAGGTCTGTATGGTCTGCTCCGTCTGACCATCAGTCTGTGGGTGAAAAGCTATGCTCAAGCACAACTGAGTCCCGAATACCTTATGAAATACCTTCCATATTCGGGATGTGAAGAAAGCATCACAGTATAAGATGATCATCGAGGGAACCCTATGAAGTCGCACTATCTCTTATACATAGAGGCATCCAAATCCCTCTACCAATCCCTGCTCTTGGATGAGTTGACTTGGTGAGTCAGTCAATGATCACCTAGATAGAATCATGGCCCTTGTACGTGTGTGGTAATCCCGTCACAAAGTGCATTGAGATACCATCCCACTTCTAATTCGGTACCTCAAGTGGCTATTTCAAGCCTGCTAAAACCTGATGCTCAGCCTTCAATTAATGATAAGTGAGGCACCATGAAATGAACTCGGCCACCACTTTCTTCATCCATGGGCATCAGTACTTACATCGGAGATCCTCTTAAATCTTATCCACTCTAGGATGTACCATCAAAGGAAATGTATAGAACTCCCTAAACACCTCCTCCTTTAATGACACTGGTACTACAGCGTTCCCTATGAAAAAAATGAAATCCTCCCCACCTATAGAAAATCCATCAGGAGCCTGTCCTGAGGATAATTGAGCATGTTGGGCCTCGTAGTAAACATCCAAAAGTTGTTCCACCCTAACTCACTGTAGGAGTGGGGGAGTGATAGTTATCTACTGAAGGTAAGCTTCTTCATTAGCATCCATAAAGGAAATCTGCATCGCAGATAGTTGTTTCATTGCCTCACTCAGCAGCTGAAAACCGGACCTCCTACTGAGCACGTCTTCCACAACATTCCCCTTCATAGGAGTATAGACTATCTCAAAGTCATAGTCCTATAGGAGCTCCAACCATCATTGTTGCCTCACGTTTAGGTCCTTCTAGGAGAAGATATACCTGAGACTCTTGTGGTTGGAGTTGACGATAAATCGTTCACCCATCAAGTAGTGTATCCACATCTTCAAAGAAAATACCACTACTGCTAACTCCAAGTCATGGGTTGCGTAGTTTTGATCATAGTTCCTCAACAACCGTGAACTATAGGTGATCACTGCTTGCTCCTGTATCAGGAAACAACCTAGTCTGGTCTATGATGCATCATAGAAAACTACAAACCCAATGACCTCCTCTAGTAGTCTTAAGATGGGGGCACTCGTCAGTCTCCACCTCAGCTCTTGGAAACTCTACTAGAACTTCTCCATCCACACAAAGGTATATCCATTCTATGTCAAAACAATAAGGGTGATAATACTCTGGAAAATTTGGGCATGAACCTTCGGTAGTATCTATCCAACCCCAAGAAACTCTGCACCTCAATCACTCTCTTGGGTAGCTCCTAAGCAAGCATTGCCTCTCTCTTCGTCAGATCCACTACAACTCCATCCTCTGAGATGATTTATCCCAGGAAGTAGACCTCCCGAATCTAGAACTAGCACTTTGAGAGCTTTGCATAAAGCTAGTTCTCTCAGAGTGTATCCAGGACTATCCGTAGGTGTGTAGTGTGATCCTCTTCTGATGCAGAGTACACCAAGATGTCATCAATGAAGACCACCATAAAATGATCATAGTAAGGCTAGAAGATCTTGTTCATGAGTCCTATGAACAATTCAGGGGCATTGGTTATGCCGAAGGGCAACACCAAGAACTCGTAGTGGCCATACCAGCATTTGAAGGCTGTCTTCGGTATATCCTCATTCCATACCCGAAGCTAGTGAGAGCCTGACCTGAGGTCTATCTTTGAGAATCACCTCTCTCCCTTCAACTGATCAAATAGGTTATCAATCCTCGGTAGTGGATACTTGTTCTTCACAGTCACCTGGTTCAAGTGCTGATAGCCCACGTATAGCCTCAAGCTTCCATCTATCTTCTGGGAAAACAACACTAGGGCTACCCATGGTGAAACACTAGGACTCAAGAAACCTTCTCTTGCAAGTCCTCCAGTTATACCCTCAACTCACGAAGCTCTGTGGGAGCCATCCGATATGCTGGTGTGAATATCAGTGTCCTCCTGGGGTCTATGTCGATGTAGAAGTCTACCTCCCTATGAGTAGGTAGTCCCAGAATATTCTCAGGAAATACATCTTCATACTCATCCACCACTACAGAAAATCTTGGACTCCTCTCATCCACTACACCAATGGTGAGGCTATCCAAATAGTGAGTGATCGGCTACACCCTCCTCTAAGAAAACTTGTCCTATGCTACAAGAGTTACATTCTCTCCAGTGAAGGAAAACATGGTCCCATCTTTATGGACACACCACACTCTACAACTAGGAATGTCGGTCTGATCATGGACCATGGATAACAATTCCATGCTCAAGATGACATCATAAGGCCTCAATGCCGCCACTAGGAGATCCCAGCTGAATATCTATCCTCCGAGAGTAAGATCACACTACCGGTACCAGTGTGTAATTATCGAATCCCCTCTCATAGGAGTCTCTAATTGTAAGGATCGAGCCAACGGATCCACCAGAATCTCCAATCCTTGAATGAGGTACATGGAAAGGAAATATTAACATGCAAAAGTATCTATAAGAACTGCAGCTAAGGTGGAGATGACATAGATCGTACCTCTAATAATCTCTAGAGTAATGTGGTCATAGGACTCCACTACCTGAAGTTGATCTCACCCCTATCCACCTACTCCCTGAGGTCATGGTGGACCACCTGGGGGTGGTGGTGGTAGTACCTCAAGACGCCTACCACCACCTGCTACTCGGCCTACTCCTCTTCCATGTCTGACACCCTATGAACCTATTCGATCGAACCTCTACCTCTTCCTTAGAAATCCCTCAATTGTCTGATGATAATCTGTGTGGTGGGTCGGGAAATCACAAGCCATGTGTCCCTACCCACTGCATGAGTAGCATGCCCTACTCCTCTACTTACCCCCACTGACCTGGTGGCCTCACACCACCGATCTTGTGTCCTGGGGTTTCCCTCCAGATGGTATGGCTTTCTTGGAACTCTATGTCATCTATTGGTTGCCCGATATAGATGGATCATCCACCTATCACCCAGTGTTAGCTCCCACCATCGGTGCCTGCTCTACGAGGAAGCTCTCTACTAGTAGAGCTCACTCTAGAACTCCATATTAAGTGGGGATGTTGAGGGAAATCATTGACGCCCTGATCTACCATCAGAATCCTTTCTCAAAGGTCGGGGACCTGAAGAAAGAGTATCATACTATATCCTTAGAGTAGAGGGAGAGGTATGTAAACCTGGAAAAGTACTAAGCTACTGACATGCTTCCCTACTATAGGTGAAGCATCTCTTGTATGCGCACTGAGTGCAAGGTCGTATGGAAGAAATCCTCTTAGAAAATCTGCTCAAAGTCAACCCAGGATAGGGTCATATCATCATGAGTCTGAATCATCAAGCTTCACCATCTCCCTGTCGAGCCCTAAAGAAGGATCACAACTAAGGTCACCATTTGGTCAAGTGGCATCTTCACTAATCAGATGACCTACGTCACTACCTCCAGCTAGTCCTTAGTGGATTGAGGATCTGTCTCTCCCCTGAACATGGGCGGTCTCTGTCTCTAAAACTCGTGCAAGGCACTAAGTCTATGAGCGTCCTCTACTGTTAATGCCGATAGTAAATGTAGATCAAAGGGTGGTGGTAACGCTGGTGCACCACCCGATAGGGCTATCTCTAGCACGGGTCCCTGAACTGATACCTCATTGCCAGGCGATATTTCCTCACAGTCATGCATTAGAATCCTAACTGGTTGTCTGCGTATAGACATCCTGATACAGATCATGATTTACCATGGTCAATATATTATACCTGGTGAGCTGACTCTAATTCCAAAAGAACATGAGGAAAAACTAAATTCCTATATGATGCATGGAACCCATGTTTTTATGTATAGAGTCCAAAAGCATAATTCAAGGTCCTGGTGTATGGATATGTCAGTCACCGCACTAACACTGGACTCCCCGAATCTGAAAGTCGAACTCGAAATATTTAACACTATTTCCCAAAAAAAGGAATAGAATCTTGGTTTTTGAGGTAGAACCGACCACCTATGATACCAATTTTTCATGACCTGTTCCCCGAGGATCGTTCCATGACTCCCCCAAGCCCGCCTCCCAAAGGAAAGGGGTTGGCGATCAGTATCGAAGGCATCAACCTGCAAGTGGGAGGCATTTTCCTGAGTACCTGTATGCACACACACACAACCACATCCCAAAAACTTGAAAGGTAAACATGCATGTCACTAAACAATCACTGAGTAAAGTAACAAGATGTAGGTCAAATGGGATAGAATACAAACCCAACAAAAGATAACTGAAAATAGGAAAGTGAAAAAAGATCTCTGAAAGTCATTCGCTAAAAGCCCCACCTGACGGGTAAGTGTAGAGTAGCTACTAGAAGTCATAGAAGTATTCCCCTCCTTCCTGATCTCGCTGGGAACCACCATGTCCTAGGCCACCAAGTTATCCATCAAGAAGGCGATTTTCTGCACTAGAAACAACATGTGTGGGTGAAGCCTGTGCAAGGGTGACTAAAAAATACTCAGTAGGGACCCCAAACCACAAAGGAAAGACCACAAAACAATCCACAAGAAAAACATGAAGCATGATCATGAAGAAAGATAGCTCACACAGGTATAATCTACAGTATAGAAAGCAAGACCATCATTTGAAACACTGAACACCTTGGATTGTTGGGGTACTCATCCCTGATGAGTACCATGGGTATGCTGGGTCACGTAGATCTGATCCCCACCATGGGCCTTCTGGGTTACGCAGAGTTGCTTCCCACTATGGCTATCGTACTGAGATACTTATCCTTGATGAGTATCGTGGGTCTGTCAGGTCACACAAAGTCGCTCCCCACTTTGGGCTTGCTGGGTCACACAGAGCCACTTCCGACTAGGATATCGTAGCCAATCCACATAGGGTCGCTTATAGCTGATCCACATAGGGTATCTTGTAAAGACCCGTAAAATTCAAGGAAAATTTTTTTTCCTTAATTTTCTTTGGGATTTTACAAGAACGCAGTTTCTGACGGCACCTAATTTCGAGGCCCAGTGTGCCCTGAATCTTTTTCTGAAGTTTAGCTCGGGTACGTTCATTGAACGGATGATCGGGTTTTTCTAACTTTTGAACCAGTGCTTGGAATCGAATTCCGAGGGCACCAATGGAATTGAAGCGCTATTAATTGCTTAGAAACACCTTTTCCGGAGTTGCATTTTCTCAGGTGTGGTTTTTAAATTTTTGGGTTAAGTAAAGGAATAAAATAAAAATGGTGCGACCAATTTTTATTTTACTTAAAGTTGTTTAACCTAACCTAAGTGTTTGGGTGGGACCCACAATATCCTACCCACTAGGTAGGATATCTATGAGGTGGGGCCCACACGATCCTCACTATTTCTTTTCTTCCTAAACCCCCTCCTTTATTAAGGTAACGCACCCACACCCCTATTAAGTAGAAGTCAACCCTTGCGTTTTTCTGTTTTTGAAACACCTCAATTAATTTGGAGGTTTAAACATTGAAATTAATTCACTTAATTGATTGTTTCAATTTTGAATTTCAAAATGTTGGATTGTGTGTTAATAAAATAAGACAAGTCTTATTTTATTAGAGGTTTGTTGTGCGAGAGGATTTGGGAGAAATCACTCAAGCCATGAAGAACTCCTTCCTCGACGAAGAACGCGAAGAAAGCGAATAACACGAAGAATTCCAACCTTCGATGAAGGTCGACAAGAATGTCGGATCCTCAGAGATCGACGACGCGACACTGACGAATCCTTTCTCCGCGACGCGATGATTCCCCTTCTGCGACGCCTTCTTCCGCGATGTGCAATTCCGCGACGAACCCTCGCTCGATGATGCTTGAGGTAGGGGTTTTGGTTCAATTAAATCTATGTGATTTATATACTCGGCATGTGTTTAAAATTTTTCAGAAGCCGTTTAAACCGCTAACACGGTGGGTGTGGACCAACGAACAAGTCTGAACCCACCGTTTCTTCGTTCTTAGTGTGCGGATTGGCGGGCGACGACAAAGAAGGCCGCAAGGGCATTTTGAGGTCTTCGCAGTGAAGAGTCGGTCCTAGGAGGACCGCTGGTGAAGATGGCAGGCAAAACGGACCACCGGAGCGCGTCCGGTGGTCCGCGGAAAACCCCACCGGCGGCGACCGGCACCGGCCGGCTGCCAGGAGGCGGCAGGCTACTGGTCCCGCGACCGTGTGGGACCGAGGAGGCAGGGACGTGGCGCTAGGTCGCGTCTGTTTCCAAGGATTGGCCCCCACGCGGGTGCCGCGGTTTCATTCAAGGGGGCGGCACCCCCTTTTTGCGCGGCCGCTCAGCCAGCGCCGAGCTGACCCACTCGGCCAGCGCCGAGCCACCCTGGGCCGGATCGGTCGCACCAGGCCGGGCCGCCCAGGCCGGGCCGGGCCGCGCCCAGCCGGGTCGGACCGGGCCCAGACCCCCTATTTTCGGACTGTTTCGGTCTGTTGCCCATAACTTGGGCTGCGAACCTCCGATCGACACACCATCAGCTACGATATGATCCTTGGATCGAGATGGCCGTTTACGTATATTACACTCAAGGTTTCGGAGGACTTTGGGTTCGGCCGGGTTGGTTCGTACACAAAACCAATCGGGCCCTCAGAGTGAAAACGCTTATAACTTGAGCTCCGGACGTCCGATTGAGGTGCCGTCGACTTTGATGGTTTCCTCTTAGTGAGACGGACCTTTTGGCTTACTCCTCTTGAGGTTTGGATGTAGTTGGAGTATGTTCAGGTTGGTTTTGACTTAAAAACCAACCGGGCCCCTGGAAAGAAAAAGCCAATAACTCTCAGACCGGGCGTCCGATTGACGCGCCGTCTGTGACGTCGAGTTCCTGTTGACGATACGGAAATTTTGGATACATCAACTCCGGACTATGTGTCAGTTGGTGTATCAGCCCCTCGGCTCATGGAGTGGACCCTCCCGAACGAGCTTTCTGTGTACGGGAACCCTAGAGCTGGCTGTGACTGCGACGACGATGACGATTGTACAGAAATCCTCCGTGGATTCAACGGCGACAACTACAACACTCAGCGATCCTACGTGGATCAGTGCTACCGATCCTGTGTGGGTCATATCCTGTGTGGGTCAGCGGTCAGCGGTCCTGTGTGGGCCAGGGCCTAAAGATCCTGTGTGGGTCTGATCCTGTGTGGGTCATTGCGGGGGTTAGTTACCTATCAATACTTTGTGGGTCATTGTGGGGGTTAGTTACCTATAGATCCTTTGTGGGTCATTGCGGGGGTTAGTAACTATCGATCCTGTGTGGGTCCGACAGCTTAGATGAATCAGTGGATACATCTGATCATCTCTATCGTCTTACGAAGAATTATACCTATGTGAGATGAATCTTGACTTTCAATCATTATCTTCGATATGATTGACTTGCTTTCCTGTGTGGATTGTGTTGTGCTATCCTGTGTGGATGTGATCGAACTTGGGCTCGGATGTTGGAGCCAAACTGGAATTGATGACTTAGGTATATGTATGGGCATATACCTAAGTAGTGTCAGATGTTACTTTGTGATTGTATATTTCCTTTGTGGATTATCCTTTGTAGATTCTGGGAGACCTTCGAGGATCTCGGGGTCCCTACTGAGTAGCTTATACTCACCCCTGCACGGGCTATGCCCACACTATGTTGTGTTGGTTGTAGACGACGGACAGTGCTGATCATGGTTGAGGCTTGTGGAGCAGGTCGGTACTTGGAGGTGGACCACTGGGCGGGACGTACTCGGAACGGACGACTAGACCCGAGGAGCTGTGGAGGCTATCTGTACCCACCCTTTAGGTGGGACTTCCAGTGGACGGATCGACGTTGTGGCTTTACTTTCAGTTGATGTACTCCCTTTTCAGTTGTAATTACTTTCAGTTTGGGTTTGTATTCTAGCCCACTTACTTTTGCAGACTTACTATTGTATCCAGTTTTTACTTAGTGTTTACTTCTGCTTGCTTGCTCTGTGGTGTTTGTTTACTTTATAAAGGTAATGTCTTACCTTTTTACCGGGAATTACGCCGTGGTGCTGGCCGCTAGCCCTGGCATATGGAAGGCGGGCTTGGGGTAGTCATAGCACGGGCCCCGAGGACGGGTCGTGACATCGCTTGTCAGCAATATTTGGGTCTCATTCAGCTGCAGGATTCCCACACACAACGCACTTGATTTTGATAGAACCCACTCCTCAAGCCATTTGTTGCATTTCAACTTCCATGAAAACCTCCTTAGAGTATGTAAAAATAACTGCCTCATCACAAGGGTTCCAAATCCAAAAATGGGTCAAAAATCAGATGCCTGGTATGAGAGATATTGATGTTTTAGTAATCGGGGGGGTCGGTCGTGTCTAGGTCCGGTCCAACCCAATCAGACCGACCCGACCAACCTAGTCTGGGGGCCACTAATACCACAACTTGGTTCAATCGATTCAACCCAACCCAGTTCTGGTATGGGGTCTGGCCACTAGGCCAGGCCCATTGGGCCTTGCTGGACCTGACCCGGTTCGGCCGGGGGTCCAGCTCGTTGGGTCGCCCATTGATCTGGTTCCATCTGGCCCGTCCCACAACAGGAGGGCCGGTTGTTCCCCGCCCTTACCACCCAGCGGCCCAATGTTATTATACTAGCCCAGCCTGTAATAGCGGGTCGACTTGATCCATCCCGGGCCACTCAACGGCTCATTTCATGCCCTACCATCCCAACCCACCCAGTGGGCTAGTCACCTCTAGTGTGGATGCCCAGTGGGGTGTCCGGTTCTTACACACCGCGGCCAACTTCACCGGCCACACTTGTTTCTCGCATGTGGTCCCACTGGACCGCATGTCAGAGGGTCTCCTTGGCCCTCATGGAATGGGTTGCCCCTTGGACGTAGCCAGGTGTCCGCGTCCCTATCCTCCAGCCACTGTCCTGCTGCCAGTGACTCCTACTGCACCGTTGCGGCCCGAGCCAGTCGCAACTGCTGCCTCGGTGCACTTTCATAGCGTGCCGCCACCCACCCGTAACCGCTGATGCGGTGAAGTAGCCTTCTGAAACCACTGAGTCCGCTCCGGTGGTCTGTTCCTCATGTTTCTACGCCTTCAGCTTCCATGGGATGCCACCTTCCTTGCTAAGGCCTCAAAACCTCCTTGTCTCCATTTCGAAGGTGTGACCACGAAGAGCGCACAAAGAACGCACAAACACAGACGGTCTAGGGCCTTGTTCATGTTGGCCATCACCCTTTGCGTTATAGGTTTTGAAAACGTGGTAGGGTAGGTTTGTGATCCAAACAAGAGTATAATCCCGATGCAATCCCTGAGATATAATAATACCCTCCCGCAAGAAAAAACCACCCAGAGATCAACCTGTTCATGGGTTGATCCACGTTTGTTGTTTTAGAAAAAAGGATAGGGTATTTAAACTTCAAAATAAAGTAAACCCCTACCTGGGATAGTCATGTGTCAGAGGGAAGCTCGTTGTTGGTGGTGATCCATCCATGGAGATTCAATAGTTCGAATTCATTGGCATTCAGTGCTCACCAATCTCGTTCTTCGAGGTGCGTCGATGTCACTAGCGATTCGCTGGCGTTCGTTAGAGAGGAAATCATTTTCCGTTTGTCAGATAAATTCTAAGTCTGATTCTCCAACCTCTTATCTCACTAAAATAGAAATTCCTCGTAGTGTTTCTGTTACACTACGTCATCAGGTCGTTACACTGTTTCATTAGTGAAACAATGTATCTGTTATGCTTTGATTAATGAGTTGTTACATTGTACATTAATGAGCCATTAAATAGATTCATTTAATGCGACTAGTTGTCACCTAATCACCACTTTGCAGTGCAGACGTGTCACCGCTTAATGGTGAAAGAAACAAAAAAATAAAATTTTAAGTTATTTTTATTTTTCTCCCAAAATTTCTAAAAACTAAATTTTCTGGTCGACCTATTCTGGTCAAAGTTAGGTCCTTTCTAGGAAAATCCCAATGTTCTGAGTTCAACAGTGCCATCATATTTTTTATCTGGGCACTGGTTTAAAAGTTAGAAAAACTTGATCGCATGTTTATTTAAATGAACTAAAAAAGTTCAAAATTATATTTCGGGATCACCGGGCCTCAGAATCAAGTTTCGTCTGAGCGTCTAGTCTCAAAATAATCCCATATAATTTAAAAAAAATAGATTGAATTTTCAGGACATTACACCACATTCCATCAACATATCAGAAGGGTGCTCCAAAAATGAGGCGGAATACCAAGACCACATTGTAGTATTGGATATATCCTTGTAACAAAAAATATATCATGTAAACATCAATAGTAATACATAGATAGTGACTATATAGATAAATGTAAAAAAATTAATCAATAAGGAAGAATTGACCCCTCTCATAAACTATTTTTGGGGGATAATGGTATAATACCCTTTTGAGCTGATATTGAATCATGTCTCCCTTTTATAGAATTCTCATGTTAATGTGTTGGATAATGAAACTACAACTCTAGATGAAAATGTAGAGGATGTGATAATCATCTATATCACCATGTAAATTTTGGTTTTCCTAGGAATCATCTTTGACATGGATGTGATAACTTTAATCATTATTTCCCCAAGACGTGATGATCCGATATCCATGGTGGGAAGGGTGATTCCACTAATAGATGACATCTAGAATAGTTGACTTCCATTAGTATTAGACAATATTCAAAAAATATTATTATGGGAATCTAATATCACACATTTTTAAAGGTAAAATGTGCATAATTTCATTTAAATAATTCATCTAAAAAATCACCACCAAATGCATCATAGAAGGATAAGGCCTCTCCATATGACATGAAGAATAAGCAGGCTAGGAAATTTCCCTATAGTAATTCACCATGATAATTTTTTAATTTAGTAGGAGATTTTATTTATAGTAAAATATAATACATGACGGTATAGAATTCACCAACAAGTTAAATGCTGGAAAAATAATTTGAAACTTCAACTTTAATCCCATGAAATAGTTGCATAATGAAAAATAATTCTAGTTTTTGTATGTAAGGGGAATGAATGTCGTGTGGTTTTATATCCCAGTTATCACAAATAATATCACATATAATATCAAAAATATACAATTAATCTTCAAATGCATAGATATCAAACCATTTAAGGAAATCAAGATGAAGAACACTATTGGAATCATAAAGTCCAATATAATTTATTGACTTGGTGTCCCGCATACAATATTAATGTACAATGCCAAAAAAGATATTGTTTCATTTCAATGAGACTATATCTATATTGTAACATTTAAATAATCCATTCACCGAGATATGATACTATAGAATATGGTATATAGATGGTATAAAAAGATTCTATCTAATATTGTCAAAAAAATATAGGACAAGGAAAAGAAATCATGGTCATGAAAACTCAGAATGGATTAATGGACTTATCATACATTAACACACACCACCACACAAATTTCATCTAATTATATTATCCAAGGAAAAGAGGTGGCACTACCTGTCAATTTCTAATTCCCATCAATCAGAATTACTATATTTGGATGACTCTCAAATGAAGAATAATCACATAATGACCTTGATGAGTTAAAATGATTTTATGTGAATATATTTCATTTATTGATTAAACATGAAGCCTATAAGAATAAAAAAATTTGAGATTTCAATATAATTCCAAACATCCACTACTTCCATTATAGAATGTCTCTTTTAGTTCTTATATTATCGATGATACCATGGAAGAAACCTCCAATGTTGGAATAAAAGTGAGAAGGAAAATATAAAATACACAATTTTTATCCTAATATATAATATTCCTTAGTTGTAATGGATGTTAATGTATCACACACCACTCATGATAGAGGTTTCTCAAAATATATTTATCATAATACAATGTGATCATAAAATTTCTGGGTATAAAGACATTAAATTGTACAATACCCAAGTCCTGATAGCATGGATATAAAATGCAGAACACCCAATGGCCTCATCAATTAACACTAAATAATAAAATCACTATGTCATAGTTTCATAATATTAAACTGCATAACAATTCCATTGTCACCAAAATTAAAAAGAAACATGATATTTGTTCAAAAATTAAATACCATTCATTCCATATATTAGTCCATCATATAAGATTAATTTACTAGAAGAGAGTTAGATTCATGTAAGGATATATTGAATAATCCCCCTATAATGCCCCTAGATTTTTTGAAATATTTTTTTTCAAATTCCTTTAATCTTTTCAGTACTTTTCATTACACATAACACTTAGTTTATCCTGTGTTATAGAAAACTCAAAAGCATAAACAAAACATGACATACTAGAAAAATGTTATTAGAGGACAGTTAACACTTAGTTGTTGGAATGGTGGGTATTAATATGAGTAACTAAATTATTAAAATATATTTTTTACACATGTATACAAAATGAAATGTTTCATGAAAAATTAATTAAATATGAAAATGAAAAAAAACTATTTAAAAATTAAGGGAATCATTCACTAAAAACATGTTTTAATGAAAAAAATTAATATCAATAAATTAAAAAAATAAAATTTAATAAATTATTTTAATTGAATTTATATATTATATGTTCAATAAACTATTAAAGAGTAATCTTATTTGTTTTATTGAAAATGGATCATAATAAATTAGTTTTTTCACTTAAAAACAATATTTTTCTGAAAATAAGTTTTATCAACTTTTTTATACATATATTGAAAATAATTTTTGAATTTTTCAGAAAAATTATATGAAAAAATAATATTACTTATTTAAATATTCTTGTAAAAATTATTTTAGAGTGATTTCATAGGAATTTTCTGAAAAGATTAATTTTTTGATTAATCGTGTAAAATAATAAATTTTAATTTAAAACATCAATTTATTTTAAATAATTTGTAAAGATAAATTTTATAATAAATTAGATTTAAATTAAAACTAGTTTATTTATACATATATTAATCTAATTTTGCGAATTGGTATCGTTTTTGTAATGAATGTTAAAATGAAAACCTTGTAATCTTTTGAAAACATTTAGCTTTCTTTTCACATCTTCGAGAATAAAATTAATTTATATTTTTAAAATAATGTGATTGGAATTTTAAAAAATGAGTTAAATATTTGGAATTAGAATAATTTATATTATCTAAAAGCTCAATATATTTTTTTACCATAATTAATAGTAAAAAAATAAAAAAATATTTACCATTGTTAAGATAAAAATGGGTTTACAAGGGGATAAAATAAAACTATATGGAATTAAATTAACTAAAAAATGTGTAAAATATATTATCTTGAACTATTTTGACAAAATAATTTATAAGGCTCTAGAATACTCCATTTTAGATGCTTCTTTAATTTAAAAAACATTCAAACATGACTTTATTTTCAAAATTTACAAGTGTACCACTAACCACACTTATAAATGGAATCCACCTCTCCTATCCTATTCACACAATCAATCCATTTTATTTTATCCAAGACCTTCACAAATACATTCTCAACATCACTAATATAATCTTATATGCCTTTTTTAGAAAAAAAAATCCTAGGAAGGATTTTAGCGCAAACATAAGGATGTCACCTAAAGAATAGATAACATTATGCAGTCAGAGTTTCTATTTTATTTATTGTTATAACTCTTAAAATTATTACTAAACCATTATGATATAAAATAATCATTATCTTCTATATAAAGGGATATTTAAATGTTTGTGTCATTGTCACGCCCCAATTTGACACATCTTGATTATTTTATTTATTTTTATCTTTATTTTTATTCCATGTATATCCCTTGTTTTTTCATGAAATATGTCAGTTTTTGGAAAAATAGATAGTGAAACATGATTAGATCATGTTTCAAAGAAATGGTGTGGCAGATTAGAGCAATACATGTTGCCCTTAAAGTATAACTATATTGGGAGCACGACTAAGCACGTAGGCATGTGTCCTTCCCCTATAGCACATATGGTCCCTCCCCCTCTAGAGGGAGGCAACCATATGGTTGGTATATAGTCTGGAAGACCAATAATCCAAATTATGTGGTCATCCAAGGGTTTAAAATAATGATGATAATAATAATATAATAATAGAAGATAATTAAATTTTTTAAAAATATGATTACTTTAATACTAATTATAATAAAATAAATTTATTAATTTTATTATCAAATATCATGAGAATAATGATATTAAACATATAACATGCTATAATGGGTATATATAAACATCATTATAGAATATTGGTGCATAAAATAACATATATATTAAAGAATACAATTTGTGAAAAAAATCCCTTACCTCAAATCCTCACATACATTTTACTCATTTTGACCACCATTATAATAAATTTAAGTTTATTATTTATCTATTAATAATACATACTCATATATATAATACAATATATTATTTATTTACACCTCCTATTACCTATTGGTTAACAATTCCTTGCTTAAATCACATTTTGAGCAATAACTACTTCATTTTTCGTGTATGGTATGGATATGGAGTTTCGGTCAATTTGCATTAATTATGGTTCAATAATCTCCAAAATTTTATTAATGATATAAATTTAATATATATTCATTATAACTATATTTATTATAATCTATAAATTTTAGATATATAAATAGAATTACACCATTCATGGAGACAAACATGTATTGTGTGTGAATGAATGTTGTTTCTATTTTCCCTTCAGATGGAATATAAAAAAGGAAAATAATAAATATCCTTTCTAGGGTAACTTATAAGTAAAAGGTGATATATTTGTTTATAAATATGTCATTTTTACCATCTGTATGAAACATAAATGGAAAACACCTATGATCGGTTTAGAAGGAGGTTGTTCACCATAAAAATGAGTGACATTATTATTTTAGAATGGGTTGGAAGTTAAGATGTTATTTGTGATATTATAATGATATAATTATTTTTCATTAATATAAAATATATTATATAAATAAATTATAATATTATTCTCTATGACTTTTTTGATGGAAAACAAACTATATCAGTTTGTGAGATGGTAGTCCACTGTATAGATGATTGGCGATTTTGTTTCTCATTTAATGGAGGAGGAGATTGATATAGGTTATAGAATTTATATAATAAAAAATAATTATATGGGATATATTTATTTTATTATATAAATATACTTAACAACATTTTATGGAGGTGAATTAAGAAAAAAAATGAAAACACATAGTTAATAATTAGTCTTCTTTTTTGGAGAACCACATTTGGATTATACCCAAAGCCTTCCTATGAGGGATCAATAAGAAACATTTCTCCTATATGAAAATAGATGGGGGTTATGGATTATATTTGGTTAGGTCTTGGAAAAACATATTTTCAAGTGTGATGTGAATATGTGAGGGTGTTCCTACTGTTGTGTTCTTTAGAGGGCATGTGTTGAATTTTATAAAAGAAAATGTAATACCCATGTTTTCCACCTACCACAAGGATCCAATGATTCCTATTTAAAATCCTTATATGACATAGGATTAAAATATTTACAAAAAAATTACTTATAGTAGGGTTTAGTTCATTTTAAATGGTATCCTTTTAATTTAACACCCAGTAAACCAGTTTAATTCTTAACCACAAAAAATAAAGAACACTTTTTTTTTAAATTAATTTTGACAATATATTATATTGAACTTATCATATAATATTAATTATTATGATTCAAAAAATTTAATACATTTTTTCAATTTTATTTCATAGTAGTGGATAATTATAATTTAAAATTAATCCCATATACATGATAAAAACAATTTTCAAAAGAGTAAATTATCATAAAAATATAATTTTTTAACCTAAAAATAAACCTAATTATGATTAAAAATATCTAAATTGAATTTATATTATAATAAATGAAATATTTTTACTTTTAATAACAAATATAATAAATATATTATTTTTAATTTAATAAAAATAAATAGTGTTTTTATTAAAAAACTATATTTTTTCTATTCATCAAAAAAATAAACTTTTAGAAAAAGTATCAAAACATATATCCATGGTAATTTTTTCATATTTATTTGAATAATGATGTTAATTTTATCAATAAAAATTCTTAAAAGTGGAACAATTTTGTTTCATTCTTTGTTAATACAATGTAAAAGTACCATTATTTTGAGAAAAATAATATTTCAAGAATAAAAAGAATTTTTATAACATTTATGTACATATTTATAGTAATATGTTATAATCTAAGACATTAATATTTAATTTAAAAAATAATTTGGTTACTATTTAACCCAAGATATTTAATGAGTAGTCCATAACTTCAATGTTTGAATTATAGTATTAATAGTATATAAATGTTCGTTAAAACTGGGTAATGTGTCTGGGGCAAGCTATCAATGAAAAGTAATCTATTAAAAAATTATTTTATAAGAACATGGGATGTTAAATTATAAAAACCTTAAATTTATTTATCCAATGAAATATCATCACTCATACACAAAAAAAATGAAGAGACTCTGGCTTCATCATATCCTCATATTCTGATGAAACTTTGTCAAATTGGGGTTTTTTCCACAATATATTAATAAAAAATTTTGTCTTGTTTTATAGAAGTACCCCTCTTTGATATAGAATATACATTGGTTTTACATCATAATAAATATATTTCTATATAGGTATGACCTATGAGTTTAGTACATAAAAATTATAAAGTATATAAATCCTATGGAGATATATGTGGAACACATCATGGACTTGAGACAGGCTCAGTGGAAGTGCCAGAGAATAAGAAACCATCCATACTCGATCAATAATATTGAAAGGCCCAGTAGACCAATGGATTAGATTTACATTATTCCTAAATATCATATGATTATACCATAGTGAAATTTAAATAAAATCGGTTAGACCATTTTTATGCTTCTGAAAATGTTCACAATTTTCAGCATCACATTTCTATCGACATTTAGTTACACTTATATATTGATAAATAGAACTAACATTTTCCTCCATTTATCCCTATAGTTATATAACTAAAATCATTCTATATTTATCTCAATACCTTCATGATGGAGTTCTAAACACCTTTTTTGGATTGATTCGTATGGAGCGATAAAATATCATGATCGGTTGTTGTTATTGTAAAAAAATCGACCACGTGGTGGCGTTGATCCCAACCATCATTGAAATCTGTAGAACATGATCTCAAAATATTTTTGTCTATTTCAATTATCCTATCATATAGACAAACTTTTTGATAATGATATGTATTTCTAAAACTCAATGTCTAATAAAGAGTTTATTAAACTCTTCAACATAACATCAGGGATATACTTAGATACCAATCAGATATAATAGAATTTGATACTTCATGAAACCTTACTAAAAAAATATTTATCCTAGTAATATGATATAGAGAAATTTATTATCTAATAGTTATTATTTGTGATTAATTTCTATGGAGATCAACTACAACCAATTTAACATTATTCATGTTATATTTTTTGGAGAGTATGAAAAAAAATCTGGTTTTCTTGGAATGTATTTTATAGTAGGGGAAATTTGTGTAACATCCCATAAGACATATTTCTCATATACATTCATTACTAACATTTCAAGAACCAATATACAAACTCCTCATAATTTCTCTCTATATCTCCCCACGAAAAAATACACATTTAAATCTATATACATTAATTTACATTAATGTTGAATAATGAATAAAGAACTATGATTTTCAAATAATATATCTTTCTTAAAATCTATTATAGAAAAGATACATACATGTTTTATGATAGTTATCATTCCATCCTCATCAAGTCTAAAATCAAGTATAATTAATACCTTCTTTTAAGGTTATAAATATTCCTTCTGAGAAACATTAATCTTTACATGGATTGATGGTTGAATACTTATTTAATAAGGATATGATTTTAGAAATTCCTTTATAAATTCTTTATCAATCCTTTACAAATATGTAAATATTTAATCACTTATTATCTTCATAATAGTTATTATTCAATAGTCAGTTTTACTCAATGCATCATCCACCGGTTTCTCTTTCCCAAAGTGGTAATGTATTGAGTAGTTATAATTTTTAATCAAATCCAAAATCATCCTTGGCACATGATAAAATATTTCTATGTGAATATAAATATTTTATTATTATTATCAATATTTATATCACAATTTTCCCCATAAATATAATCTTACCAATTTAATAAAGAAAAATTATTTCATCTAACTCTAAATCTCCATTTGAGTAATTTTAAATGATATTTCAATTATCACAAAGCATAATTAATAACTGTATCTTTCATCATGGAAATAAATAACAATGAATTTTTAAATTCATCACTATATAATATATCCTTATCCACAGTAATATATAGTAATAATATGTTAATTGAATACCCTTCTCTTTACTTCCTTGAAATTTTCTTCACATTTATCCATCTAATGTAACCTAAATCCATTCCGAGTTAATATGGTTTGTGGGTTAGATTGTAATGAAAACTTATAAAAAATCAATAATATCAAGAAAAACAAAGAAAAATACAAATAATATTCATTGTGGTTAGTTTATTCTAATGTTTAATATTAGACTTTATTGATTATTCCACTGATATAGCCTTTCTGTCACGACCCCATCCCCACAAAGTGTACCCCTCCTGGGCCGGCAATGTGAAAAGGGAGATAATGACCCCCGAGTCCCACCTCCAGTAGGCCCCGGGTTGGCGACTAGCACTGAGGGTATAATAAACATACAAATGGGAGGCATTACCCTCTAAGAGAACACATGCAGAAGAGAGAGATAGAATAGACTCCAACCAACTCCAACTCATAATTGAAATATAAAAGAAACCCAAGTACATATATGAAATGTCATGCAAAAGTACTACAACTGAAAGGGGAAACTAAAAGTACCCAAAAGAAAGTAAAACGACAGCGACCACAATCCCGAACAGCTCCTCCTCCAACTGCAAGCTGGTAGTAACCAGCTTGATCTCTAACCTGCTCCAAGTGACCTGAAAAACAGTTTATATGTACATAGGGTGAGTATAACAGTATACTCAGTAGGATCCTCCCCAAGCCTCTCGTGCAAAGGTAAAGAAAGCATGATAAAGCCCAGTGAACAACAAGTGAAACTAACTCGTCACCTAAACAGGTATACTATGTTCCCAACCTCACCATGGCTACTCTCACCAAGTAACGCATACAAGAATATAGAATATAGTAAATAATATCAAGGGTACCCTGCTACTACTTCCCCACTGGTTTTCCGCTTTTCCCCAACGACATACGTCCTGTGCATCTCTCTCCAAAGGCTTGCCCGCAGACACCTGGGCTAAGCTCCACAATCTGCACCTCGTGCACCACATAGGCTTACCCGCAGACACCTGGGCGAAGCACCACACCGTCCTCACAACCAAAAGTAACCAAGTAGTCTCCGGGAGCCACCACAGCTCGCATAACGTGTATCATATGTCGGGTATAATACCTCAAGCCATTACATCCCATACGCCGAGTAAGAATCATCAAGACATCACAGCCTATACACGTTACACTTATAGTAGTTCATAGGATACTATATCCAGAATATATGCGTGTGAATAACCACAAGCCATTACAGCCCTCTACACACATATATGGGGTAACTAACCATTGTGCCTCATGGCACAAGTATCTACCAAGAGAAGAGAGCAGGGCCAAAGGGGGTAGTCAGCCATTCGACCTCCCATTAGAATGTTGGGGAAAACACCCCCCCAGGGCTCAAAATCCCCGGGGTGTCAGTTGCCCTTACCGACAGGGTGGAGTAGCGTATAGAAACACAAAAAGTACAGAATATATAAGTAACTCACATCCACACTATGGGCATTACCTAGTCTTAAATACAACTGCAGCTAACGTCTCTCAGACTCCAGGCTGCTACTTCTAAGACTAGGTATCCTATAAGCACACAAACATTTGAAGAGATTTATTAGATTACTTCGTTCTCATTTTATCAGTTCCACTGTACATTAATTAATTCTTTAAACATTAATTGAGAATGAACAATTCCACATTAAACTGAATTGGCATCACATTCAAAAATAACTGCTCCTTTTTAAGATTCACATCACCTTTAAATTCCAGCATCTCCATCCCCATGGATTTTCACCATTTAATCAAACATTCATTACAAAATTACTTTTCCACATTCCCAGGCATTCTAGAAAAACATCATATGCTTCTAAACACAAAGGAGGCTCAACACGGTGAGTAGATATACTACCCGTCGAGTCTTTTCCGCCTATAGAAAGAGCATATACCCATTCTCCCTCGAGAGGCTAAACATGGAAAGCACGTGGCATACCCCGTGCGTCTTTGCCTCCTTCGGAAGAAGGGTAGCAAGACCAGCTGCCTTGAGCAGTGGGGAAAAGCAAAGAAGATTAACATTCAAGAAAACCGCAAGCAACCAGCAACCACATCCATCCCATTCCATCACCCCTGGTGTCCTCCCCGACACCCACATGCATAAACTGATGCATCTCACCACTCTAGGCGTCATATGATGCCATAACCACAAGGCCTCCATGCCTACACATATCACAACAACCATCCAGGCTCACATCACAGCACAAGCAGCAGGAAAACAAACATCACATCATGGGCTCTTGACCCTTTAACAAACAAGAGGGTAACTCAGAACCCTTTTAGAAATTCCCACATAATCTGTTCTCTAATCCATATTGAATTAACAGATTTGTTATTCGTAGGTTCCAATCATGGATACCTAATCAGTAATATATCACAATTAAATAACCATGCTTACTTCCCTAATTTGATTATCCTCAAATTAGAACAACTGCAACAACTGAAATAACCAGATTAATTTACATGCCTCTTTATCTTTATCCAATTAATTAACAATTAATTCCGGCTTTACGTTCGTTATCAATTCCTATCATGAACGAACAAAAAAACAAAGAAAACATAGATAACACTCTATTTAGCAAAACATGAGGCAAACTGTTATCATGGTATAAAGAAACAACATGTGATCAACCAATTCTCTTAATCCGGTTCAAGTATTTAATTAGGTCAATTTCATTGTGATCCAAAGGGATAAATCATGCTAATTCTATGATTGCACATATACAATTAGAGAAGCCATGAATCCCCTACCTCAAACAGTTCCTCGCGTTCTTTATCCACACAACAGGTCACGATCCTCCCCTCGCGACAACTGCATCCACCGGAGGATGCTGCAGTACGACAGTACCAACCAACCCCATTATAAAACCCATTAGAATCTTGGAAATTACATGGTATAATTATTGAAAGGAGGATAAGAGAAGATGAACCCCAAAATAACGACGATACAACATACCTTATATCGAAGATTGATCGACACAGCTTGGTTGCATCAAAACAAAGTGGAACCAATCCTAGGAGTAAAGATTGATTGTGCAACTCCTACAGAAAGGATTGAAAGGTTCTAGTGCCTCTTAATCGAGAACAAAGGGAAAGAACAAGGAAGAATGATATCTCGTCCCTTTTTAAGATTTAATGGGGCGACGATTTAAGATCCGGTTAATTCTCCATTAAAAACGGATCGCATTAACCCACGCGTTTTGACCAAGTAAAACATTCCAAGCCTTAGGAATAATTAATATAGGATTTATGGCATTTTAAACGACCTTAAGAGCCCTTAAAATAAGGCTTTAAATGTATTTTATGTCAAAGGAAACATCAAAAGGGGCAAAATTGTAGTAGTCTGGAAACACTGTTCACCCACTGTTACTGTACATGAAACCGATCTGTGAAACCGATCTGTGAAACTGATCTGTGAAACCGATATGTGAAACCGATCTGTGAAACGGATCTGTCACACCGATCTGTGAAACCGATCTATCGCACCGATCTGTGAAACTGATCTGTCGCACCGATCTGTGAAACCGATCTATCCCACCAATCTGTGAAACTGATCTGTCAGACCGATCTGTGAAACCGATCTCTCAGACCGATCTGTGAAACCGATCTGTCAGACCGATCTGTGAAACCGATCTGTCACACCGATCTGTGAAACCGATCTGTCAGACCAATCTGTGAAACCGATCTGTCACACCGATCTGTGAAACCGATCTGTCACACCGATCTGTGAAATCGATCTGTCAGACCGATCTGTGAAACCGATCTGTCAGACCGATCTGTGAAACCGATCTGTCACACCGATCTGTGAAACCGATCTTTCAGACCGATCTGTGAAACCGATCTGTCACACCGATCTGTGAAACTGATCGGTGAGACCGATCTATCAGACCGATCGGTGAGACCGATCTATTACTGTTCATAAAACTGGAAACACTATTCACAGAACTGGAAAATTGGAAAAGTGTTGGGTATAAGTCCCCTTGACCTCCCGGAACACCTCCAACACCAAAATTCCACAAATTAATGGACCGGAGAGGTCCGGGCCATTACATTAGATACCTCTCAAAACATTCTCGTCCTCGAGAATTAAAAACCAACCCAGAAGAAAAGAGGGGTCCGAACAACCACCCCATAAGATACCTCTCAGGGGAAAACCACCATGAGTTGTTCGAAAGATGGAACAAAACTACGACATCCGGGAACAAGCAATCCATATCCAAATAATTCATTCATAATATCATATCAAAGGTACATAAATAAAACATGAAAGGTCTAACCATAAAGGAAACATCATTACATGAAAGGAGTTAAACATTGAACAACTCTGGGTACTGAGCACGTATCTGTGACTCACGCTCCCAGGTACTCTCCTCCATGCCACCGTGTCACCACAAGACACGAACTAAGGGGATAGAATGCCCACGCAACACCTTCTCCTTGTGGTCTTGGATCTCCACAGGTCGCTCCTCGAAGGTTGCATCATCATCAATATCGATCTCTCCCCAATTGATAACATGAGATTCATCATGAAGATAACGACAGAGCTGCGATACATGGAAAACATCATGTATCCGACTCATCTGAGGGGGAAGTGCTACTCGATATGCCACAGCTCCAACATGAGCTAACACCTCGAAAGGCCCAATAAACCGGGGAGAAAGCTTACTTCAACGACCAAACCTTCGCTGCCCACAACAGGGAGTCACCTTCAGAAACACATGATCCCCAACATTAAACTCTAATGGTCTCCTTCTTTGATCATCATATGATTTCTGACGATCTTATGCTGTCTTCATCCTCTCACGAATCACTTGTACCATCTCTGTTGTATTCTGCACTAGTTCTAGTCCGAGAATTGCTGACTCTCCGACCCCAGTCCAGCACAACGGAGAACGGCATGGCCGGCCATACAAGGCTTAAAACGGCTCCATACCGATGGTAGAGTGAAAACTATTATTGTAAGCGAACTCTACCAAGGGTAAGTGCTTCACCCATGAACCTCCAAAATCAAGAACACAAGAGCGCAACATGTCTTCAAGAGTCTGGATTGTTCGCTCTGTCTGACCATCCGTTTGAGGATGAAAAGCAGTGTTAAGGCACAGTTGAGAGCCAAAAGCATGTTGGAGACCTCTCCACACCCTAGAGGTAAAACGAGGGTCTCGATCAGAAATGATCGTCCTAGGTACTCCATGAAGTCTCACCACCTCCTCTAGATACTTCCTCGACAAAACCTCCACTGAGCTCGACTCCTTTATTGCTATGAAGTGGGCCGATTTAGTTAAACGATCCACTACCACCCATATAGCAACATTTCCTCCCGGAGCTCGAGGTAAACCTGTAATAAATTCCATTGATATGTCCTCCCACTTCCACTGAGGAATCTCTATGTGTTGGAGAAGACCACCAGGAACACGGTGTTCGGCCTTCACCTTCTGGCAGACTAAACATCGAGACACACATTCTGCAACTATACGCTTCAGCCCAGGCCACCAAAACTGACTCCTCAAGGATCGGTACATCTTTGTCACACCAGGATGTACCGCCAAGGGTGAACTATGGAACTCTCGTAGAACCGTCTCGCGCATCGCCAAGGGAACAAAAATCCTTCCATGATATAACAATCAGTGTTGTTCATCCTCCGACCAACCATCAGGGGCCTCCCCACAAACAACTCTATCTCTCCAAACTTCCACCTCTAGATCACCCAACTGAGACTCTTACACCTTATGCATCAGAGATGACTGCACTGTCATCTGGAAAAGACAACCTCTACCCCCAACTTCTCCCATATCAATATGTAAAGCTGCTAGCTCTTCCATCACTCTCCAGGAATCACCAGATTCATGCACAACATCATTATGTGACTTTCGGCTTAGTGCATCAGCTACAACGTTCCCTTTTCCAGGTGTACACGATATTTCAAAGTCTTATTCCTGCAAGAACTCCATCCACCGACGCTGCCTCAAGTTCAAGTCACGTTGAGAGAAAACATACCTCAAACTCTTATGATCGGTGAAAACCACAAAGTGCTCACCAATGAGGTAATGTCTCCATAACTTCAGAGCAAACACCATGGATTCCAACTCAAGATCATGGGTGGAGTAGTTACATTCATGGGGACGCAACTGCCGATACCCATAAGAAACAACTGACCTCTGCTGCATGAGAACACAGCCTAGGCCCAGATGTGAAGCATCACAGAAAACATCAAACTGGACTCCCTCTGCTGGAAGACAAAGGACTGGAGAACTTACCAACTTCTCCTTTAGATATTTGAAAGCTGCCTGACACTGATCAGTCCATATGAACGCTTGATCCTTCTTGGTCAAAGCTATCAGAGGAGTCGCAACTCGGCAGAAATTGGCTACAAACCTCCTATAATAGCCTGCAAGACCAAGGAAACTTTGCACCTCTGACACAGTCTTGGGGGATTCCCAAGACACTACTGCTTCTATCTTCGAAGGATCCACAACTACTCCCTGTTGGGACACAACATGCCCTAAGAAACGAACTTCTCGAGCCCAGAACTCACACTTGGACAACTTCCCAAACAACTGATGTTGGCTAAGAACTCCCAAAACGGCTCGTAGATGCTCTGCATGCTCTTCTTCAGATGTGGAGTACACAAGGATGTCATCGATGAAAACCACAACAAACTTGTCCAGGAATTCACGGAACACAGCATTCATCAACCCCATGAAAACAGCTAGAGCATTCATCGCGCCAAATGGAATTACAACAAACTCATAATGCCCATGACGACAACGGAAAGCAGTCTTCGGGATATCCTCATCCTTTACACGCATCTGATGATATCCCGACCGCAAGTCGATCTTTGAGAACCAACTTGCACCCTTCAGTTGATCGAATAGGTCATCAATCCGTGGAATAGGATATCGATTCTTTATTGTCACTTTGTTTAATCGATGATAATCGACGCACAACCGCAAACTGTCATCGGCCTTCTTCACAAACAAGACTGGTGCACCCCACAGTGACACACTTGGCCGAACAAAACCACACTGCAACAGACCATTGAGCTGTATACGTAGCTCTCGTAACTCAGAAGGGGTCATCCTATACGGAGACATAGAGATAGGAGACACTCCTGGCTGTAGCTCAATCCCAAACTCGATCTCTCGTCGAGGGGGTAAGGATACAACCTCTTCTGGAAAGACGTCAGGGTAATCCTCTACGACCCTAGGAAACGCCAACTGTTGAACCTCTGAAGAACTCAGCATCATCCCAGCCATCATGGACGATAAGGATGAAACTTGTCTATGACTCATCCGAGGATCTCTCTCACCAACAAACACTACTTCCTCTCCATCTTCATCAAAGAAAACGACCTTCTTCCTGTAGCAATCCACAATAGCCTGCACCGAATACAACCAATCCATGCCGAGGATGACATAATACGGTTGTATTCATAAACATAGGAAATCTCCCCAAGAGCGGTGCTACCCCAACACTAGCTCACAGTCTCTACATACTTCAAACAAGCTAGCTCGACCTCCAACTGGCGTAGTCAACGCCAAGGGCAATGGAAGCCTCTCTACCTCAAGTCCCAAAGCGTGGACAAGGGTAGGGGATATAAAGGAGTGTGTCGCTCCTGAATCAAACAAGGCATACACCAAGGTATAAAACAAGAAAAGGGTACCTAGGACGACGTCTGGCTCTCCTGGAGCTGGCAATGCTAGAGCATGAAGCTGACCACGACCACCTCCACGGCCTCTCTGACCCTGATGATGACCACCACCATGGCCGCGCTCTACTCTCTGAGGATGGGGAGCGTCATGGGGCTGTCCTCTGCCTGCTCCATCTACCCTCTGGTGATCTAAAGCTGGTGAAACCTGCTGCTGTTGCCTCGGCTGGAACTGCCTCAACGGAGGAACCTGGAGTGGAGCGCCTGGTGCACGATGACTGCTCTGAAAAGTAGGGCACTCCCGCTGCTGATGACCACGACCACCACAAGAAAAACAAGCGCCTGATCCCTTGGCATAGGCCTGAGAGTTGCTGCCTCCGGAGAAACGAGATGGGAAGGGCTGGGACCTACCCCCAGGTGAACGGAAACTCTTCTATCCTGAAAACCGGGAACCCTGGACCACAGCTCTGCTTCGTGAGGAATCATGATGATTCCCCTCTCGTGACGATCCAGTCCTGGTCAAAGTCCTCTCAACAACCTCTACCCTCGCCAGCACCTCAAGATATGTCTTCAGCATAAATGGGGTGACCTGGCGCTGGATCTCTGGACGCAAAGCCTCCTCGAAATGCCTCGCTCTGGCCTCATCATCTGGTAACAGGTCTGAAGCATATCGTAGAAGGTTCCTGAGACAGATTCCAAACTCTCGAACACTAGATCTCCCCTGTCGAAGGGTGAGTAGCTCCTGGCGACTGGACGCCTTCGCAGTCGATGAAAGAAACTCGACTCTAAACCTGTCTCGAAACTCCTCCCATGAGATCGCTGACTCCTCACGATCCCCGAGGAACAAGAACCACCACTGTCTCGCTGCTCCATGCAACATCGTCACAACCAAGGACACCCAGTGTTCCTTCCGAGCACGAATCGAACTGAAGCCTATCTCGACATCCTCCAACCAGTCTTCTGTGACTGCATCTGAAACGGAGCCCTCGTACTTTTGTAGACTCTGGCGCTGAAACTCTCGGAGTGTCTTCCTCCAAGTTTCATCGTCGTCAACCTCTACCCGGCGGCGATCTGCTGGAACAGCCTGCTGGGCACCTTCTGCGCAAACCTGACGAGGACGTCAACTTGGAGCCATACCTGTAAAATAACAACCGTTAGAGCTCCTAAGCCTAGAATATAGAAGACTCAACATTAATTAATTAATTATTTTGTTTTATTAATTTTAGGTTACCTATCCCAAGGTCTACCCATTCAAACACAGGTGCAAAGAATAATGATGCATGATCCTTTCCTAGGTCTCTACCCTGCAACCAGTATCACTTTGTTTAGTAGCCATCGTAAACTTAAAGGTCCATGCAACAGATCATAGGGGGCCCTGAACGCCTATGTCTCTGCCGATCTCCAGTGTTTACCCCACTTGCTAAACATGAATGACACCGTTGCCCTACCATCCCATGCATCCTCACCTGTGCCTAACTCCAAACTCCATCCTATCTCTCAACCAGAGCTCTGATACCACTCTGTCACAACCCCCTCCCCACAAAGTGTACCCCTCCTGGGCCGACAATGTGAAAAGGGAGATAATGACCCTCGAGTACCGCCTCCAGTAGTCCACGGGTTGGCGACTAGCACCGAGGGTATAATAAACATACAAATGGGAGGCATTACCCTCTAAGAGAACACATGCAGAAGAGAGAGATAGAATAGACTCCAACCAACTCCAACTCATAATTGAAATATAAAAGAAACCCAAGTACATATATGAAATGTCATGCAAAAGTACTACAACTGAAAGGGGAAACTAAAAGTACCCAAAATAAAGTAAAACGACAGCGACCACAAGCCCGAACAGCTCCTCCTCCAACTGCAAGCTAGTAGTAACCAGCTTGATCTCCAACCTGCTCCAAGTGACCTGAAAAACAGTTTATATGTACATAGGGTGAGTATAACAGTATACTCCGTAGGATCCTCCCCAAGCCTCTCGTGCAAAGGTAAAGAAAGCATGCTAAAACCCAGTGAACAACAAGTGAAACTAACTCGTCACCTAAACAGGTATACTATGTTCCCAACCTCACCATGGATACTCTCACCAAGTAACACATACAAGAATATAGCATATAGTAAAGAATATCAAGGGTACCCCGCTACTACTTCCCCACTGGTTTTCCTCTTTGCCCCAACGACATACGTCCTGTGCATCTCTCTCCAAAGGCTTGCCCGCAGACACCTGGGCTAAGCTCCACAATCTGCACCTCGTGCACCACATAGGCTTGCCCACAGACACCTGGGTGAAGCACCACACCGTCCTCACAACCAAAAGTAACCAGGTAGTCTCCGGGAGCCACCACAGCTCGCATAACATGTATCATACATCGGGTATAATACCTCAAGCCATTACATCCCATACGCCGAGTAAGAATCCTCAAGCCATCATAGCCTATACACGTTACACCTATAGTAGTCCATAGGATACTATATCTAGAATATATGCGTGTGAATAACCACAAGCCATTACAGCCCTCTACACACATATATGGGGTAACTAACCGCTGTGCCTCATGGCACAAGTATCTACCAAGAGAAGAGAGCGGGGCCAAAGGGGGTAGTCAGCCATTCGACCTCCCATCAGAATGTTGGGAAAAACACCCCCCCAGGGCTCAAAATCCCCGGGGTTTCAGTTGCCCTTACCGACAGGGTGGAGTAGCGTATAGAAACACAAAAAGTACAGAATATATAAGTAACTCACATCCACACTATGGGCATTACCTAGTCTTAGATACAACTGCAGCTAACGTCTCTCAGACTCCAGGCTGCTACTTCTAAGACTAGGTATCCTATAAGCACACAAACATTTGAAGAGATTTATTAGATTACTCCGTTCTCATTTTATCAGTTCCACTGTACATTAATTAATTCTTTAAACATTAATTGAGAATGAACAATTCCACATTAAACTGAATTGGCATCACATTCAAAAACAACTGCTCATTTTTAAGATTCACATCACCTTTAAATTCCAGCATCTCCATCCCCATGGATTTTTACCATTTAATCAAACATTCATTACAAAATAACTTTTCCACATTCCCAGGCATTCTAGAAAAACATCCTATGCTTCTAAACACAAAGGAGGCTCAACACGGTGAGTAGATATACTACCCGTTGAGTCTTTGCCGCCTATAGAAAGAGCATATACCCATTCTCCCTCGAGAGGCTAAACACGGAAATCACGTGGCATACCCCGCGCGTCTTCGCCTCCTTCGGAAGAAGGGTAGCAAGACCAGCTGCCTTGAGCAGTGGGGAAAAGCAAAGAAGATTAACATTCAAGAAAACCGCAAGCAACCAGCAACCACATCCATCCCATTCCATCACCCCTGGTGTCCTCCCCGACACCCACATGCATAAACTGATGCATCTCTCCACTCTAGGCATCATCTTCTGCCATAACCACAAGGCCTCCATGCCTCCACATATCACAACAACCATCTAGGCTCACATCACAACACAAGCAGCAGGAAAACAAACATCACATCATGGGCTCTTGACCCTTTAACAAACAAGAGGGTAACTCAGAACCCTTTTAGAAATTCCCACATAATCTGTTCTCTAATCCATATTGAATTAACAGATTTGTTATTCGTAGGTTCCAATCATGGATACCTAATCATTAATCTATCACAATTAAATAACCATGCTTACTTCCCTAATTTGATTATCCTCAAATTAGAACAACTGCAACAACTGCAATAACCAGATTAATTTACATGCCTCTTTATCTTTATCCAATTAATTAACAATTAATTCCGGCTTTACGTTCGTTATCAATTCCTATCATGAATGAACAAAAAAAAAAGAAAACATAGATAACACTCTATTTAGCAAAACATGAGGCAAACCGTTATCACGGTATAAAGAAACAACATGCGATCAACCAATTCTCTTAATCCGGTTCAAGTATTTAATTAGGTCAATTTCATTGTGATCCAAAGGTATAAATCATGATAATTCTACGATTTCACATATACAATTAGAGAATCCATGAATCCCCTACCTCAAACAGTTCCTCACGTTCTTTATCCACACAACAGGTCACGATCCTCCCCTCGCGACAACTGCATCCACTGGAGGATGCTGCGGTACGACAGTACCAACTAACCCCATTAGAAAACCCATTAGAATCTTGGAAATTACATGGTATAATTATTGAAAGGAGGATAGGAGAAGATGAACCCCAAAATAACGACGATACAATATACCTTATATCGAAGATTGATCGACACAGCTTGGTTGCATCAAAACAAAGAGGAACCAATCCTAGGAGTAAAGATTGATTGTGCAACTCCTAAGGAAAGGATTGAAAGGTTCTAGTGCCTCTTAATCGAGAAAAAAGGGAAAGAACAAGGAAGAATTATATCTCGTCCCTTTTTAAGATTTAATGGGGCGACGGTTTAAGATTCGGTTAATTCTCCATTAAAAACGGATCGCATTAACCCATGCAGTTTGACCAAGTAAAACATTCCAAGCCTTAGGAATAATTAATATAGGATTTATGGAATTTTAAACGGCCTTAATAGCCCTTAAAATAAGGCTTTAAATGTATTTTACGTCAAAGGAAACGTCAAAAGGGGAAAAACTGTATGAGTCTGGAAACACTGTTCACCCACTATTACTGTACATGAAACCGATCTGTGAAACCGATCTGTGAAACTGATCTTTGAAACCGATCTGTGAAACCGATCTATGAAACTGATCTGTCACACCGATCTGTGAAACCGATCTGTCAGACCGATCTGTGAAACCGATCTGTCACACCGATCTGTGAAACCGATCTGTCGCACCGATCTGTGAAACCGATCTGTCACTCCAATATGTGAAACTGATCTGTCACACTAATCTGTGAAACCGATCTGTCAGACCGATCTGTGAAACCGATCTGTCACACCGATCTGTGAAACCGATCTGTCACACCGATCTGTGAAACCGATCTGTCAGACCGATCTGTGAAACCGATTTGTCACACCGATTTGTGAAACCGATCTGACACACCGATCTGTGAAACCGATCTGTCAGACCGGTCTGTGAAACCGATCTGTCAGACCGATCTATGAAACCGATTTGTCACACCGATCTGTGAAACCGATCTGTCAGACCGATCTGTGAAACCGATCTGTCACACTGATCTGTGAAACTGATCGGTGAGACCGATCTATCAGACCAATCGGTGAGACCGATCTGTTACTGTTCATAAAACTGGAAACACTGTTCACAGAACTGGAAAATTGGAAAATTGTTGGGGATAAGTCCCCTTGACCTCCCGGAACACCTCCAACACCAAAATTCCACAAAGTAATGGACCGGAGAGGTCCGGGCCATTAAAATTTCATTAAATTTTATTATAGCAAAGTGAAACATTTTTTAAAAAAAAATTCACACTTTGTAAACATTACATATAGTTTATCCTTCCATTGGTTATTCATAATATTTCTCAAGAGATATTAATGTAGATAATTTATCATGTAATAAATAAAATATCATCTATAAATAATTCCACAATCTAATCAATGTTATTTCTAAATAATTTATTCATTATTTCAAGGAAGATAACAAGGTCATTAGTTTGAACCGATGGGATCAATATATATTCATAGTGTCCACACCTTGTATGAAATGTTTTATATATATCCTTTATCATGATCCCCAATTGATGACATCCACAATAAATTTAAATATTTGAAAATAATTGATATATGTTTATTCAATAAAAAATTCATAAATATGGTGTATATTATACTTTTTATTGATTGTGATCTTATTTAACTCATGATAATTAATACAGTGTCATATTGATGCATATTTCTACTTAAAAAAGGAACTAGTGCACCCCAAAGTAACAAAGTTGTACAAATAAAACATTTTCCAATATTCTCCTATAGTTTATTATTCAATTCTTGCAAATTAGTAAATTTTATTTTATTGAGTCTTTCAAAATAGGTTTGGAACCATGTAAGAGTTATTTTTTGAAATGGACCACACGATTTGGTAAATTACTAGGAAACACGTATTAAAATTCATTAAAAACTACATTACTATAGAAATATCATTGATGTTGAGTCTATATCTAACCATCTATAACAAAAAACACTTTATATTAATATAAACACTCAAGAAATTGGTGCAATTTCCATTTTGTTATCAAAATTTTTATTACACTAATATATCATAATATATTGGTATAAAATTTAAATCATGACTACCCTTCCTTAGTAATTGACGTAGGATTTAGATAAAAATAACAATACATTCCTTGGTAACATAAAATTCATCCAATGGTATAATAAAAAGAATTTCCAGAATCACATTCTAGCATATATGAATTGGATAAGAATCATGGACTTGAGATTTGATCATCAATCCATTATGGGTTTTTAATGACTATTCAAAATCTAATAATTTGGGTTAGATTTTTATATTTATGTAAATATCATAAAATATAAAATAATTAGTATATCCTGAATAAAATAAAAATTTATCAGTTATTGAGTGTATTAAAAGTGTATCATTCACCACATCATTATCATACCCCTCATCTGAAATAGTTATCGCATGTGATATCCCATTTTTTTACACCTTAATAGGTTGCTGATGTTTGGTATCACCATTATACTTAGAATATGAGAACATGAGATTATAATTCCTATTCTCCATTCACATGAAAAATCAAAGTTTCGGGGTGAATTATCTAGATCTCTCCCACAATTCATATCATTAGATGACTTATTCACATCACATCAGCATTCTGCAACTTGATTTCCTTCCTTTACACACATAAATCATTTATATATCCACATAAAAATATTTTCTATAGTTTTCCCTCCACATTTCAATCATAAAGTAAGTCTCATCATCTTCTCCCCATATTTTTTAGAGTTTCTATTGAATTCTACCTTTCTTTTCTTGACAATTCCATGGGATTGAGGGCTAACCCCAGTCTTCATTTCCACCATGATAGTATATCAATCAATTTATTCATAACTAATGATGGAACTTATAGATAAATCTATTTTAAGACATGGTTTGAATCCAATTATTAATTAATCAACCATTATTTCTTATTAGATAATAATAACAGAACATTGCCTCAATAGACTTGGTAAATTTACCTAATTTTTACCAATTCATTCATCATATTCTTCATTATCATAAATAATTCAATATCATTTTTCATAATAAGGATACAAGGAAATTATCGATTGAAAAATAATATCTCAAAATAATTTCACTCCATGGAATTAATTTCATTTGTTTCTTCATATTCTATATAAGAGTCCATAATATATCTAAATCAACTTCCAGTCAATAGAATCAGAAAAGGTTGTTTTGTTATCACAATACTATAGAATAGAAAATATATTTACAATGGTGTTGATCCATTTTTTATAAACATGGGGGTCAAATAAACCACTAAAAGAAGGTGGATATTTCCTCATAAAAGAAACAAAATAATATTGTCCCCTCTATTACTTATTTTTATGTTCAACATTATTCATAGAATTACAATGTTGGGTAAGATTAGAAATAGGATATTGAATTCCATCTCCCATAAAATTTTAATTCTTATAAGCAGTATCATTACATTTTCTATACCATTTTGAATTAAAAAAAATTTCCTTCTGGTTTTACCCATTAAATAAAACCAAAAATAATAGTGTGAGTAATAATAATCATATATGTAAGACACATAATCATGAAAACCCACTTTTATGATGTTTAAATAATTACACATTATTTATAATCTATGATTCCTAGGGAATAACCTAGTATATTCATGGTTATTATTAAAACCTATTCGGATGGTTCATGTAAAGTTTGTGAGTTTAAAAATGATATGCCCAAATTGTAACATACTAGGTGAGTAGAAAGGATCAATTTCATGTTCCATGTGATGAGATATTCTAGACCAATTTTTCCTTTTTAGTGTTATTTCCCCATGGTAAAAACATTCCTGACCCACATCCACTTATATTATCTAGAAAGTGATGTAATTTCATAGGAACCACATGTTGTGTTATTAAAAAAAATCATGGATAATTACATATAATTAGATATATCATTATCCATGTCTCAATCAATCTCTATAAAGTAATCACACACTAATTTAAAATATTAGAAAAACATTTCCTATAATACCAACTATAATTACCTATGATTTTCATAAATATATATTAAATATTATTAGATTAATATTAAGTTATTTTAATATAAACATTCCTATAGACCATAAATGTTTATTTTATTTGGAAACATCAATACATAAACAATTGTTTTATAAGTGAACTACAAAATATATTTCTATGTTCTTAATAATAAGAATCATTATTAGACATATCATATATAAATCATTTATTCATTAATTGGGGAACAGATTACAACAAAGGGTAAGTTTTGATGCCTAGTAAGCGTAATCAGAAGAGATATTAATCATCACATAAGAATAACATCAGCACAAGGTAAGGAGGACATGAAATAAATACTATAAGACTATACCATGTATATCAATGATCATAATATTGTGTCATGGAAAAATGTTTTAAATTGCATAAGACGTGAATCATAATGAAAATAAATAAAACGATCCTTGAGAAAAAAATATTAATATAAGATATATCATTATTTTATATGAATTATAATAAAAAATATTATATCAAGGATACGAACCAAGACATTAATAACATATTTGGATTTAGATAACCACATGTCTACCTGATTCTATATTGGAATAACCTCATGTGTACCCTCCAATTTCAAGATTGATATATCCTCTCATGTACCCTCTTGTTTCTGGATTGGGATAACCTCTTCATTTACATTTTTTTCTATGGGATAACCTACCATATACCTTCATTCAGACAAGCGATAACCTCTCGTGTGACCTCTGAGGTCATAAAACATTACTAATTACCTATTTCATTAGTGGGAGATATGGGTCCCCTTATAAAAAATACATTTATTTCTATCCCATGAGATCATAAAACATTCCCCATGTTGTAACTCATGAAAATGTAAGTGGTTTTAATAAAAAAAATCACTATATAACCCATAGAATATAAAGGGGATATATAAACATCTTTCCATTATAATCATAATCCAGTGAGAGGAGGGATAATGATGGAATCAATGGATCATGTCCATAATCAAGAATATAAAACATTGAAGGGTTTTGTTAATGATGAACATAAATTTCATAAAAATATTATTTAATACCTCCTTGAGGAAAATATCCATTCCATTTTAAAATCATTTAATTAAAATCAATAAATTTTCCAAATGGTATTAAATTTATTTTAAATAACCTTGGGAATATAGAATGTATTCATTAAACTAATTATTATTCATGATGGTAATAAATATCATTCAATTCATATAATTTAAAAAAATTATTCCCTTCACGTTTTTAGTAAAAAATAAATTGTTCAGGAAAGATAATAAAATATATTTTAATCACTTTTCTAAAAATTCAAACATGTTTAAAAATTTATTTAAATAATCATTGGAGAATTGAAAAAAAATCATTATAACATTTTTAAAATATATATATATATATGGAAGATAAATATTTCATGGGAAAAGAGAGAAATAATGCCAATTTTTATTAAAATCGTTATTTTGATATATTGATGATGCAATAAAAGTGAAATGAAATGAAATTTTTTATTATTAAAAAATAACTAGATTATATGAAAATAATGTGTTTCTTGATGTGTGGATCAAAATATTTTATCCACATAATTATAATAAAAAATAGTCCTTCTAACCAATGAGATTGTGACATAAAACATTTACCACATTGGTAAAATTTGAATTATAAGATACTTGAAATAATTAACCATAGAGGGATGTATATATACCATAATAATCATAAGATGAATTATAATAGAAATTAATTTGTATTATATATACCAAAAAAAGAACCAATTGTTTTATAAGGCATTACTCTCTTGGAAATAAAAGTAAGAGGAAATCCCAACCATTCTTTGGAAACGTATGAACCATAATCATCATGAAATAATAGCCTTAAATGAATCTCTAAATATCATATGAATAATTAAATTGATTTTGTAACATGTAAATGTGGTTGTATAGACATCTCAGAAAAGAATATAGGTTCATAACATGACATAATTTCCATAAAGGACAATTTGTAGAAAAATCCCTTACCTAATGTCTTGAATTTCATTGTATACATTTGGGCCTATGGTATAATATATAAATTATTATTATAGATATATTAAATAACCATACTCATATATATCAGAAAATATAATATTTAATTTTCACCTTTTATTACCTATATATAAACAATTCCATGTTAAAATCATGTTCTAGTAAATTACTTCCTTGTTTTTCATTTATGTTTTGGTTTGGTAGTTTCATTCCTTCTACATTGACTATTTTTTTTTTAAATTAATCATATTAACCATGATAAAAATATAATACATGTTAATTATTCATATAATTAGATTAATCCATTAATTTTAGAGATATAAAATTAATTACATCATTCATGGAAACGGTAAGCCATACATACACATTAACATTATTTACATTTCCTTGAGATATGGAATGAAATAAATGTAAATAATATATAAAAATTATATGATATTTTTTATTTCATATATAAAATATTATATATTTATTTATTTATTTATTTATTACCATCCATGTGAAAAAAAATAAAAAATTCATGTCATTTTTTGAGGCGCTAGTATGTCGTACACACTAGTGACATTATTATTTTCCAAATGATTGGATGATTAAAAGTTATAAGTCATATAATAATTCCAAAATTATGTTTAGGTTATAAATATAAAATTTATTCTTTAAATAAATGATTAAATCTTCCCAGGATATTTGGTTATGAAAAAAATACTACATCAGTTCACGAGGAGGTAGTCCATCATACACACAATTGATCATTTTCTTTTTAATTTGATGTAGGAGTATATGTATATCAGTTAAAAAATTAACATAATAACATATAATTAAATGGTAGATAATGATTTTATTATATTGGTATAGTATAATAATATTTGAAATAGGTGGAAGAAGATATATAATGAAAACATATATTTTGGTATTATATCTCTTCTTAGGAAAACCTCATTGGGTTTTTGAATAAATACTTTAAAGGAGGGTTACATGATAAAACTGAGCCCTCAAGTACATGGGGAGATAATTAAGGTACATATTTGGGTTGGTAATTTTCAATCCTATGTGTTTGGGAGTGTTAAGAGGACAGGAGAGCGGGTTCCCTTTTATAATTGTGGTAGAGGACACACATAGAATTCTTGAAATGTAAATGTTATACTAAGGTTTTTTACAAGCCAAAAGTTTCTAAAATAGATCATTCATGGACCTTTGATTATAGAAGGAAATTTTTTTAAAATATAATAGGAATTTGAAAAGTAATAGGATCATTTTAAACCATATATTTTTAGTTTAACCCTTAGTTGTTCTATTATAAGATTATTTATGATATATAATTTTTAATGTGTTTATTATTAATTTATCAAAAAAATTAAATATACCATATTATATAATATTAATTTATCTGATTTAGAATATGGAATAAATTTGTCAAAATTATATTCCTTGAGGTGGAAATATTTAATTTGAAATTAATCCCATGGAAAATATGAAAAACGGGTCTTCTAAAGAGAATATTTTCATATTTATAGAAAGTATTGATAATAGAAATCAATATAAATTTTATTTAAATTACCTATATTCTATTAAAAAATACATAAATTAAATAATTCAAATTTTTAATCCATCTTAAAAAATGGTTGTTTTGAGATGATTATAAGGAAATTTCTTTTTTAATAAAATATTATTATTTTCCACTATTACTAAAAAGTAAATCTTTTCAAATTTTTTTAAAAAAATTTAGTCCATTATTATTTTATAATTTTTATATAATAATATTATGTTCATTTTTTCAAATAAATTTCCTAAAATTTTAAAAAATAACATTTTACAAAAATCTAATTTGTTTTTGAGAAAACTATTTTCAAATCATATAATACATTACTAAAAATTATGTACTTCTTAAACAATATATTTTAATTATCTAAAACCATTATAAGTAATTTTAAAAATATGGTTATTCATATTCATACCTCTGTGTTTAATAATTAGGTTTTAACAGTAATATTTAAATAATAATATTAATAGAATATCATGGTTTGTTAAAACACAATATTACATATAGAATGAAGTTATCGATGAAATGAAATTTATTTGAAAATAAAATATTTAATAATAATAGGTTTTAAATGTGACAAGAATCAAAATCATAAATCTCTTAGGGAATTATCAATGTTTAATCCCCATACCAAAATACTTCTTGAAAGGAAATCCTCTTGATGTGTGAGTCCTTATATTATTTTTTCGTTTTTTCAAAGTGTTCTAATCCCAGTGACATATCTTTGGGAAAACCAAAATTTTAACCCACATAAAAAATAAAATTAATGATCTAATGTAATTTATTTTATATTATTCTATATCATGTTTCTCATATAATACATGACTCACATTGGCATTGATACCTATAATGATCTTTACATTAGAATGATAAAAATTCCTTTAACATGGGAATCCCCATTAGTTTTATATACCGTCTATATATTCACATTAAATAGTATATATTTATAATTAATCATCATAGGGAATAATCATATGTATAATCCCTACTCAAACATCTATTTTTATATCATATTAACACAAATGCCACGATATAGTATCTTTATGGACCCTGATTCATATCTTTATTTGGATACAAAATATTCATCTACAATTACCAAGGTCATTAATCTTATAAATAAATTTACCCATATGAATCATTATAAGATTATTCTAAAGTACACCATATAGGCTGGTCATACGACCCCATGCTAGGTCACTCCAACTACGTGGTGTTTGAGTTTGGGATCATGACATACCTAAGATTTCTCTCCAATGTTTAATCCCAACACAATTAGTTTTTTCATCATAAATTCCATCAATATAGATCCCTTATTAGAGAATTTACATCCTTCCCTCACCTATCCAAAATCCTACAAGTTTGGATGTATCATCCATCAGTGTTATATTCTCGATATACCATTTTCCTATATGGGTTGTTTCCACTATGTGAATTTTTTTACCATAACATAAAATTGATGGTATCATGTCCCCACTCAGAGGGATATGTCCCTTTTACTTCCCACTATATTGTACTAATTTTCCATATACCTAATGGGTTCACATTTAGGAATTCATACTCATTGTTTAATCAATCATTCTACAATGTGACATAATTTTGATGGGCTCATAATCCACATGCCATAATCCTTGAGAAATAAAGTCATCCGCATTGATCTATATCCATGATGGTATCCACCAATATGGTCCCATACACCTTTTATAACTAATTCATCATCATTGGTTCAAATTAGTATAAAGGATAACCAGAAAGGTTTTATCATGTGTAACCTAAACACAAACATATGATATGAATCATTCACATAATAATACTTATATAATGAGAATAAACATCATGGATGGGACATTCACACATTAAATTAAATGGTACAACATGCCCCATTAAGAATCACTTAATTATATGGGATTTTGTTAATTTCATAAGGATACATATGATGTACCTCCATGTGACTAATCAAAAAATAGAAAAACACATATAGACTTCACAGAAGAAAATAAAATCTAGAGAGACCATCATTATTTAATTAAAACATAAGAAACCATAATACATTATTCCATGTAAAAATGGGTAATACTAAAGGGGAAACTCTGATCCATAAATATTCTCAAATAGGTTTTCAATAGGTTATAATATGCATGATAACAATAGATGTATCAGTATTTGAGATTTATTTTCAATGATGAATTAAATAATTAAGATAGTTATATAGTAAACAATAAAGACCCCCAACTTGGTTTGGTGGTCCGAAGCACCCATCCATGTGAACAATAAGAGTTCATAATTTTCATTTTCGAGGAACCTAATAATGGTATTATTTAGGAAAGATGGATCATAGCTCATCAAAAATCTAGGAACCGATGGATTTTTTAGGTTCAATGATTTTACCCCATTGGAAATAGTGAAAAATAAGAGTTACAATCCATCATGAGGACTATCAAGAAATGCTCATCCCCTCACAAGAAAAATAAACCATAGGTCTAAAAGATTAAAATCATATTTACTTACATGATTAATCTTAGTAAGACATTAGAAAATAATATTAATTGAAAACAAGTGCAGTAGTGAAAAGTTATAAATCCAAATCATATTCTACCATAAAATATTTTCTTATTTTAAAAAATAATATATTTAAAATTTTAACTCATTATTTTAGAAAAATAAATATAAAAATATTTTATTTTCCATTAAACTAAAACAAGGAATATTCATCCTCAAAATAAATGAACATTTATTTTTGAAATTTTAAAATAGTTTCATCATCACATAATTATCATGATATTATAAAATTGTGTACAAACTCTGTCAAATAATACTAATAATGTGATGATATAATCTAAAATACAAACATCTTATTATTTATTTACCTTACATGTTGTCTTTCCTCCATAATTCATATTATGTGACACATATTTAGTGAACGACTGAAAAAATTGATGTATCTTTAATCATGTTCTATAAGAATCTATTATACATTTACCATGTTTCCATTTTAAATACCATTTCATAACCATAATAATATAGTTTTATGATGTATTTATTTATTAGGTAAAACATGTTTCAACAAGGCGGGGGAAATAATTTTCAATAACCCAAAATAATATATAAACACGAATTTCTAAAATGTTTGACTGTATTGATTAAAAAATACATTCTTTTTTTTTGAAATATTTTTTAAATTATATGAATAATTCATATTTATAATCAGCTTACATCACATATAAAAAACTTTTATCAATTAAAAAAACCCTTCAAAACATTAAATGAAGAATTTGTATCAATTTTCTTATAATGGATTATCAAATTCTTGTCTATAATTCAATATATTTATATTGTTCAATGAAAGAAGATTATTATAACATTTCCTTAAATGTAACAACTAAGTGAATATTTTGTTTTAATAATATAATATATATATATATAGATTTTAATTTTCATAAATAATATATTTTTACTTATATTATTCTTCTTCATAATTTTTAGAATTAAAATTTTTTATTTCATGTGAATATTATTCAAATCTCCACATATTTTTTCATTAATTATTGAATAATCATTCTATACATCTTAATTTTCATAAATTTATATTTTATTTTACATATTAGGTTCATAATCCCTACCATTAATTTATTCTTATATATATGACATGTTAAATAAAACAATATATAATTATTCAGTTTCATCATATAATTAATCTATAATAGATTTTTATGATTTATTTTCATTGGATTTGGAAAAAAATTAAAAACATGATTTTAATATGCCAGTAACCATGTATTATCCAATTATATTTTCACAATATGATTCATCACTAGAGTATGAGTCCACCCAATAGCACTAACTAGATACTAATGTTGAACTCACCAACTTTTTAATTTTTTTTCCTTTCTCTATTACATTAACATAAATCAACAAGTCTTGATAAAAAGATTTCTCTTATACTAATGAAAATATATTTATGTAACTTCATTTATATAGAACCACCTTTTTTCATTATCTATGGTTATATATATTATAATCCCTTGAATTTCATCTATTAAAATAATTAATTTTTTCACATTCCTTTATAAAGTATTCTACTTCATCACATTCAGTTCCATGTGAATCAAAATTTGAAGTAGTAGTACTAATATATTTATATGAAATTTCAATCATTTTAGTCTCAACTTATTCATAAATAATCATATGTTCTTCTTTATATTGTAATAATAAATAAAAATAGATTATCCATGTTTATATCCATTAATGATAATACATTCTTATATAGAAACTGTCTTTGTATTCCATTATATATGTAAGGATCTATGAACTACTTGAATAAGAAAAAAATTAACCAAAGCCTATCCTAAATATATCATTCAACTTACATCAGTAGTTATCTAAATAATTTGAATAAAAATTATATATCCACCAATTTTGAAATCCTTATATTCATCCCTTAACATAAAATTTTATGATGTAATCATCATATGAAACAAATAATGATTATATTTTATAAATTTTCATTTATCAATAGTAGTTTTACAAATGGACATGTGATTGAATAGATGTATTCATATATAAAAATAATTAATATTCATGATTTTATAGTTATATACATATTTTGTAGTATTAATACCTATATGAGAATCCTATCATTTTTCTAGTTTTTTTTTATTTTACCATTATATTACGTTTGACCAAAAAATAGCTATTGAATATGAGTGTCCATTAGATATTTCCTATATCCATAATTATTTCTTTTAATAAATTTTTGTCACTAAGGTATCCTACCATCATTAGAACTATTTTTATCCTTCTCATATTTTTTGTTTCTATTACCATTATTTATATGATATAGGTACTAAAAAAATATGTATTAAATTTATAATATACCATTCATGGACCATTATTGAATGTTATTTTTTCCACAAATATTAGGATCTTTGAATTTTTATGAGGTATTAAATTGTAAATTTAATAAAACATTAACGATTTATCAAACCTGGAAAATTATATATAGAATAGATAATATAAAAATGAAAATTAGGTATTTTTATAATAGTTTTTATCCATGTTATCATGCATATATTGATCACATTTATATTTCACTGAAATGAACAACACATAATAATTAATTTTTTTTAATGGGAGTCATATACAAAATAAAAATTTTCATGTTAACGAACTACCAATACACCCAAACTTTAATAGGGGATTTACAACCCATTTTATTTTAATTTTTCACACCTTGAGTAATAACTCCATATTTTCCTTCTGATGTGTTATATTGCTCAAAATTATACTCCTTCATTTGAATGAAAAACATAAACCAAAAATCTCACACCGATAAAATATAGGAAGAATATATCTACAGAAAAACCAAATTATATAATTATATCATTAGTGTTTGGGTATATTGAATCACTAAAACTAATTAGATTATATATAATTATTTTCTCTATACTATTTTATAGTATTATGGGATAAAAAAAGAGAGATAATATAGGTCAAATTTCCTTAAATTTTTTAATTTACAGTAGCTCTTCCAAACAATATTTTTGGTTTTTTCCTAATCACAAAATCATTGATTTTTTTTTGTATATACGAAAAAAATGATATATAATAGCCATTAAAAATATTCCATTCATTATGCTTGTTTTCATGTAGATATTTTTTATATTATAATTAATTATTATAGATATTTAAATTTAATTTCTTTCAAACCTCCATGATCAAGAAACACATTTGATTAATTTAATATAACATGAACTATTAAATCATAATATGTTTTTGTCAATATTCTGTATATGTTAAAATAGTGAATAAAATGTTGAAAAAATATAAAACCATAACAAAATATTAAAATTCATACTAGTAATAAATACTTCATATTATTCACAATTATAAACTTTTAATATTCTTTATAATTCGTACATAACTAATGTCCATGAAAACCAAAATCCAATTCAAATTTAATGTACTAAATGATAGAAAATCATAAAACTAAAATATAAATAAATATATAAGATTTTATATATTATTATATGTTTAAATGTCATAAAATGTCAATTATAAAGAGTATAATAATTTATATATGGATGAATAACATTATAAGAATAAACTCATTTCCAAAAATCATGAACTATTTTTCTCACATAGTTAATACAATCTCTTTACATGGATTACAAAAACTCATACTGTTGTTATAGTCAACGGGTATGGTTTGTACATTTAGTGAGTATGGATTAGACATATTTTCCAAAGTAACTGACATATTGTGTCAAGGTACCTATGTACCATCATAAGTTTTAATCATATATTCATATTGTTTACACATGAATACATTATAGATGATATAATATCACATAAAAATAGTTTAGAAAATTTCTACGTAATTTAAAATATATTAATAATAATATATATATAATAAAATAAATATTTAATTATGAAAAATTAAATAACGTAACATCGTTATATTCCTCTACAAACAATGGAACCAGGAAATAAGTAATATTATATTCTCTATAAAAATCATGTTATTGGGAATACACTACCACAAAACTGGGAAAGGCCAATGTCAGCCTTTATCAGCATTAATGAAAAAGCGCTGATAAAGGTACCCCCTTTAATAGCGCTTTTTTAGCGCTATTAAAGGGTACCCCTTTATCAGTTCTTTTTTAGTAGCGCTGATAAAGGGGGTCTTTATCAGCGCTTTTTTTAAAAACGCTGATAAAGGGCCTGCTTCCAGAAAAAATCATTAAAAAATATATATTAATATTTAAATATATAGATATAGTTATATTGATAAAAATATAATATATATTTTTAAATATAATTTTAAATATATTTTAGATAAGTGTAAATATACAGTTACACATAATATATAAGATATTTAGTGAAATGGCTTATAAAAAAATTAAAAAAATATTTTTAATTAATAATTTTCTAATTATTATGGAGTAATAATCATTTAATAACAATTTGATGACTAAAAAATAAAAAATTTAAAAAGATCCAAAATATGTTGAAAACGCAACTCGAACTTCAAATGGACATAACTTTTGATCCGGGTGTCCGTTTGAGCTCTACAGCATATCAAATCAAAGCCTACGATGAGATCTACGTGTTAGTGACCTAAGAAAATCCTCTGTCACATTTTTCAAGGCCAAAAAAGGACTAGAAGGCCTCCAAAACTGAGTTTTTAGTTTGGATACCCCGATTTTTTAACATTTTGTTGATTTTCAGCCTCATTTAAGGGGGTATTATGGGATTTTTTTTTATGGGGACTGGATTTATTTCATGGTATTACATTCATATTGATATTATGTCTTTGAAATTTTATCATTTTTTATAATGCACTGTTATTTATAATCAAATATATAACAATATATACATATTTTTTATATATTCACACATAAAAATTAATTTTTTAAATAAATAATTAAACATATTTACATATAAAATATATTAGATTTATCTAAATAATAACTAATATCAATTTTATTTAAAATACTAATATATCAATATTTATATACCTATATATTAATCTAACTATATATGTACCTATATAATGTGTGTGTGTGTCTATTTGTGTGTGTCTATATATTAACAAACTGATATATTATATATATATATATATATATATTCTAACATATGTATATGCATATATATTTATATATATATATAAATATGTATAATTATACTTATAGAAACACACACATATATATATATATATATCTCTGTGTGTGTGTGTGTGTTGTATATATGTATTTATTTACACACAAAAAAAACATATTTTATAATTGTATTCAAAACTAATCTTATAAATATATATTAATATAAGAATAAATATATGGATAAAAAATATAACTAAATATATATAAATAAATAGATATAACTTAATATTAATATACGAATAAATATATAAATATATACATATATAAATATAACTAACTATATATATATATTAATATACAAATAAATATATAAATATATAAATATAACTATATATGTATATATATATATAATACAACTATATAAATTTATATTAATACAGGAATAAATATAACTATATATATATATATAAATAGATATATCACTAGTTGCAAAACAAATCAAATTAGAGGAGTGGTAAAGGCTTAGCGCGCATGGGGGGAGGTCTTGGGTTCAAAACCTAGTAGAGGCAGGTAGGGGCGCACATATGGGTGAATTTGGGGGGGGGATATAGCGCTGTTAAAGGGGTCTAAAAAGCACTGATAAAATGTGGGGCGTCGTGGCTGGGGCTTGCAAGGGAGTGGGTGGGGGCGGGGGTGCTAATAAATGGGGGGGAAAGTGATATTAAAAGCCCCCTTCTATTTACAGATTCTTTTTAATTTTTTTAACTTTTATCAGTGCTAAAAAAGCGTTGAAAAAAGGGGTCTTTTATCAACGCTAAAAAAATGCTGATAAAGGACCCTTTTATCAGGGATTTTTTTTATCGCTGATAAAAGGCCCCTTTTATCAGCGCTTTTTGGAGCACTGATAAAGGGGACCCCCCTTAATCTTCTCCGGCATTAACAGTGCTTTTTTAGCGCTGTTAAAGGCCTTTTTTAGCGCTGATAAAAGCCGTATTTGTAGTAGTGATAAATAAGAAGTTTATAAATATAAAAATGGAAACACATAATATAGAAAGGATCCACTAAATATAAATTTAAACTTGAATATTTAATATTCATTGTAATATAAAACTATAATTTTTAATTAAAGGGAATAATATCAAACTACTATAGTGTGATCTATAGTTTTCAGTTTTTTTTGAATGGGTTGAACAAAATATTTGTCAACACCCATAATATATTTACATATTTAACCACTATTAAATCCAATTAAGCCTCTACTAAGAAATATAAAATCATCTCTATATTTATGTAGTTAACATAGTTTATTAAAAATAACAATTCACTTTTGAAATAATTAACTTCCTGATAATCCTGTTTGAAATTATTCTACAACAAAATATTGAAACAACCTCTATCGGTGAATGCAATAATTATAGAATTAGTGTCTAAAATTTTATCATTCCTGTTGAGATTATCTTCCATTAATTTGGATGAAATGATATGTTTAAGGTCATAATTGATGTATGTAATCTAGTGTGATATATTGGGTAATGGCGGTAACTTATTAAAATCACTAATAATGATGATGTTAGTTAGAATGTGGGATGAAAATTTATTACAGTTTCATTCTATGATAATTATTTTTCCAAAGAGAAAATGGGTAATATAAGAAGGAATATGTTAAATTTATGACATACGGTAAATGAAAATATTTTTTAACGTGATGATATATTTATAAGGACTTCACAATAAGTGTTTGACTACATATGTAATCCAGATATAAATAATTACAAGTACATTCATGGGCCAAAACCATTTCATCAAATTGAATTAATCTATAAAATATTTTATATATATGATGATATAATGTAAAATCATATACTAAATTCTAATGACATCTCCATGAAATTAATTTTATATTGAAATTAAGAGAATAATATGATTAATGAATAAAACATTTTGGCACATTTGAAAAGTCAAAGATAATGGTGGTGTAATTCCAAATATATAATAATATTTTAATTAAATCCAGTAGGAAATGGTTGATGGGAATGTCAATTTTCTATATATATGAATTAAATGATAATTAAGCTCTTGAAATTAAAGTAAATAGATATGTTTCTATATAACTAAAAAGAAATGGGAAAATATTCCAACAAATTCCCCTTGAATCCTGGGAAACTTACTCAAAATCCTCCATTGGTGGAATGATGATATTATTCTACTAAAACATATGATGTTATAGGAATGACTATTTAGAATGTTGGTACATTGATTATAAAACCAATTTTATATAACAAATTATTTTTTATATACACCCTATTTTATTATTTTCCTATTTCCTATGATGTATAAATCATCCTACTATAAATTGATGATATATTTTTTTTCAAATAAACACATTTAATTAATATTTTAACAATGTAGATATATTTGGGATATTTATCGTATGATGCATAGAGAGTTATTTCATTTTGAAAAAATTCTTATTATAAATATTTTTGAATTTTTCATAACTAATGGGATGGGTTTCCTATAAATTTTTAATATAGTTATTTAATAGTTTATAACTGATATTAAATATTTTTAAGGAATTTTTGATTTTATTACTTTCAGAGGTGAGACAACCTTATCATAGTTTATTCGAGACTCCAATTATTATCATGATCCCTCTATTCTAATTTTTAAACTAAAATTTTTATCCCTTAATAATGTAATTGTATTTTTCATAGGTATTTACCAAAAAAATCACTAAAAACTATTAGTCCCCTAAATTTGTGATTTTTACATCTAATTGATATAAAAATATATGTGTAAAAAAATATACCTTTAGCTGTAACACTAGTAATATATTGTAATAAAATTATCAGATAATAATAAGAGAAATATAATTCTACATATGAGGAGTTTTTCAAATAAATAATGGATGAAACAATTATTCTTGTTTATGTTGATGTATTTTCTAAAAAAATCATAGAAAACAAAGTAATATAGAAGTTTATTTGTCCATTAAATACATCTTAGTTGGAAAAACATCATCCTTGATTCTACAAAAATTAACACAGTTTAATTATACAAGATGAATAAAAATATATGATTTTTATGTGATGAAGGATGAATAAATTTTTGTGTCGCAAAATTAAGATATCCTCTATAGTTTTCAAAAAAAGGATAGATTTATTAGGTTATATATTAATTATATTGAATTTAATTCTATTATAGTAAAAGAGATAAGTATAATTATCCTTAATTTTATGAATTGTTTGATCAATGTTTTGGTTATAAATATATGAATGATTTATCTTCATTCTAGGTATCATTATTTATATTTGAATAAATATGGTATATAAAAGATTATGTTTCATAAGATTATTTCACATAATGAGTTTATGGTAATACCATTTTGATTAACTAATTCACCCTCTATGTATATTAATTTTAAAAACAAATTACTTCAAGTATAATACTAAAAACATAGGGTGTTATTTACATTTGATATCATGATATAAAAGACATGTTAAACATATGGGAACCATTTTGAAAATTTTAAATCTCATAGAAAAAAAGTGTTGTATTTAAAAAAAATATTTTTGAATTTTCGCATAATCAATTTTTAATATTTGGATATTTAATCTATAATGATATTATTTTATATACCTATTAAATATAGGGATGGAAAGGAATGGAAAAAAATATTGATGATTACTATAGAGACTCAGTCTTAACATATATCAGTATTACATTATGATAGATGAATATTCATCACATTACAAAAGTAGAATCCTGAGGACTATATTAGATTCATGTCTTTGGAAACATAGAATAAATTATTATAATTTGATGAAAGATATTAAAAAACTCCTATAAATATATTTCCCATTAGTAATCATACATAAAACCATTCTTCATATCCCTAGGAAAGGAAGCTTAAGAAAGGGTGAGCTCAGATGCTCAATAAGGGTAAACAAGGGAGATGCATAAGCATAGCATGAGAAAAATAGTATGAGAAGATGAGAATAACATTTGAAAATAATAAAATCCATATAAAAGATCATATACATGAGTCATGGAATAAATATTTCCAGTTCATAAGACATAAATCATATGTTAATCTAGATAAAAATCCATGAAATCATTACATTGGAATAAGACATGTAATTGTGGAATATAGATAAGCATGTAAAATCTTACATATATGTCAAGGACCATTTTTAAATCATATCATGTCATGAAGTGCGTCTTTGTCATGAGGATGATTAAGTTTACATTTATAAAGACCCAAGATATAGCACAGTGGCTAACCTCGAGGTTTCTCTGAAGGAAGTAGTGTCGAATGACTAAGTGGTCATTCCCAAAATCTTTTTTGTTTTTAAATATTTTGAAAACAGAAAACACAATTCCTAATAAATCACTAATAAGTTCTGAAGATCACAGTGGAGAGAGAAATACTGATGGAAAAGTGAAAAAACATAGAGACATAGGATAAAACCAAGAAAAGAAAGCAGGTGCAGACACAACACAAGGCATAGAACAAACAAATGACACCAAGTCACATAAGACAATAGTTAGTAAGACAAAGACCGGACCCAGGTTAATTCAACCTCTACTTCCTATCCTAGATCTACTTAAAATTAGACCAACAACTCCCAAATTTGCTCAGTGCATGACCGATGAATCGGATCATACATCAATCTCACCTAGAAATTAGACACACGAACACCGAAATTTCTTCAGCGCTCGAGCATCTCTCTGAACTATAAGTGATTCACTCAACAAATCATTCAAGCCAGGTATCATCACTAAGAAGAATGATCTTGCTGAGATCATCAAATTTCACAACCAATCTTGATTCTCAGTTCAAGAAATCAAGACAGGAAGGGGAGAATATGTAAGAAGAGAGAGTAGCAACCTGGTTCAGCGCAAGGATGTGCTCCCGCGCACCCCAATTCACTTTCACGGTTTACTAATGCTAAGAATAAAATACTGGTCTCGTTGATGATCAGATCTCCATATTTCATTGGGTTTGTTAACCTGGATCTAGCCCTGCATGTTAGATCTAAATTTCTGGATATTGAAGATCACGACATGAAACGAGGGTGAATTAACAACACAAAAAAATGAAATCACAATTCTAATTACAAAACATGAAACACAAGTATTTACAAACACCATTTAAATGAAAACTAAAATAGAGTGGTGAAGGAGAGGCAGAGAATGGAGGAGTAGGTCTCGTCTCCAAGTTGAAGATGGTCCCCAGTCCATGAGATGTGGATCAAGTGTGGTTGAGTAGCCCTCCCCCTTCTTGGAATGATGCCCCCCTTTTCCAGGTGCAAGAGGAGTGGGGCTCCTATTATTCGGAAAATGAAACAACAGTCCTGACAATTCCTAACAGGCACCATGTTCCACGTGGCGCACTTCGATGCACTCATCACCAGCTCTCGAGTGAACTCCCTATAAGTGCAAAAAATCCCCTTGCAACGACCTGCGAACTCCCCGCAACAAATTTCACAATCATCTTCTATTACAACTGCCTCCACGATCAGCTCCCTCCTGTGCAGAGTAACAAAAAACACAAAACATGTAATTCGATTAAAATGAAACTGCTATTGTAACACCCCGATCTTCCACGATACGCTTCTCATTCAATAATGCAATGGCTTGCATTGTACGCAACTTCGAGTTCTAAAACACAGTGACTAATCAAAGTAGCCGTTATGAATAGTAATAACCACTTTTTAAAATTATAGAAATTTTATATTTCAAAATGGACTTCATTTTTTGATTCGGAATATCAAAATTAGCCTATGTTGAATTTTTGGTATTTTTCTGAGAACTTCTAATTTTTTATGAATAGTGAAAAATACTTAAAAACAACTTTTTTAATCAAAATAATTTATAGTGATAAATTATACTATTCATTGGTTTTAAAGTATAATTATAATATATTTTTACCATTTTATCCAATGGTGGTCATTAGAATTAATTTCACTTTAAAATTGGACATAAACAATTGTCAATCTTTTGATATAAATTGTTTCTTAAAAACACGCTATTTGTTGTGACAGCGGGAATTAATTATAAAATTAATTAATGCAACTTATATGTTTGGAATTTTTTAAAATAGAAATCATTTTTGAATTCGGAATATCAATTATAGATTAGGGTGAAATTTTGGCATTGTTCTGAAAAACTTCAATTTTTGATGAATAGTGAAACCACTAAGTGGTAGTTAAATAACTGATTTTTCGTTTAAATGAAATATTACCACTTCTGTGGTTTGATTTTCAAAAATCCGACATACATGGTTGTCATTAAGAAGTAAAATGTGGTTCAATGAGATTAAAATAATTTTTGGTGAATAGTAACTTTTAAGTTCTTAATCGCGATTAGAGGTAATTAGTGTAGTTTAAGGTAAAAATAATGTTTTAATAATATTAGATGAGATTGAAACATGCCCTACCCTCATTGGATGTGCCATGGACGACCAAGACAATCCATGAGTCAACTTGGGGACCCCATGGAGCCACTTTAGTTGGAAAATGACATAAATACCTTTTATTTAATGTTAAAGTAAAAAATGACACAAACATGAAATGTTTTACTAAAACAATTTTTACATGGGGTTATACAAGTCATATTTTTGACTATAAATAGTCATTGGAAATCTAAAAAGATTTCCTACATCATAGTATTTTTTTATAATTTTTAGACATTAAATAAATTAAATTATTTATGACATCATTATGATGCAGCGATGACCTCATTATTTAACGATTTTAATAAAATGAAACGATAATGTACAATCCAAGTCTTAAACTTGTCCAAAGACTATTGGATGGGTATATTTCGAACCCTTATCACCTTATCCACGAATTATATAAGTGTGGGACCTTTATAATCTGAAAAGCATTGTATAATAATGTAAAATTTCCTTACTTTCCAAGAGTGCCCCTCCTCTCCTCTTATAAAAGGCCCCCACCTCTACCACCACATTCACACCTTCAAGCCATTTGGCTCGGCCAACCTCTGCCCAAATACTCTCCCAACTTCCCCCTCTTACTCCTAGAAGCCTCACTTTGGGCAGAACTCTTCCCAAAGAAGCCTTTGGCTCAAATCAAAAAGAGTTACCCGATTTTGAGGTAATGTCTTCTCTAATGTTGTTTTGTTTTATTTTTCTTCTCCAACCCCCTAAACACTTTTTATTCATTTCTTTTATAAAAACAACAGTATTATAAATATACTAGGATGTTGTTATAAGAAGGATTCGAGCGACACTTACACACACCTACATCTAATGGTTAAAGAACATACGGTTTCTGTGGATGGCGAATTTCTGTCTCACGAAATGATGATTGTTCAACACTCATATAACACCTTCAAAGGTGACCATTAAGATGTCACTATATTTATATATGATATATAATATGTTTATGTTTTACTTATGCTTCTGTATTTCTCATTTATGGCATACTTTATGATTTCCATTATGGGTAAACGCGATAATTTTATTTTAGGAAGTGTGGACTACTGCCCCCTCAAAGTGATTTGAATCGTTAATGCCATATGTGGGATGTATAAAGGATGGAGTAAATGGTATTATACACTATATTATACTGGAATTATATTATACATTTATATCATTATGATTTAATTCCATTAAATATGAAATATAAATGAAAGTAGCGTTCATGCGTACGTACGGCTTACCGTCTCCATAAACGGTGCATTTCATTTCTTACCTCTAAATGTTACGTAATATTATAAATGAATTTATATACTGGATATATATGATATATATGACATCTAAATAATGAATATAATTCTGGAGATAATGGATATTCTACCACATAAACAACTTTTAATTATAAGAAGTTTATTGTTGACTCAAGTACCAAAGATCGAAAAAACGACCGTTATTAACTTAAATAATTACATAATGTTCATATCATTGTAATAAGTGATATAAAAAGGATAATGAAATTGAAAATGGTTCTTAATTAGGTATATATTAACTCTAGTTTATTATTCAGGAGGTTAAAGAACGGTTGAGTCAAGTCAGACACGAGGTAAGGGAATTTCTTAACCCAATTTCTATTCTTTGGGTTAATCTCTTACTTTCAAATTATGTCATGATATTATTATGTCCTATCTTGTATTTTTACATTATTTATGTGTACTTATAGTGAATACACATAATAGATGTATTTTATTTAAAAATGATCTTTTTAAGGGACTTCGTCTCAATCTCCATTCATTGAGGCTTATTTTGTTTTATACACAAATTTCTTTTATACAGTGTATAAACCCCTTTGACTTTTACGTTTATTCAAAAGGAATCTTTTTAAACGAAGCGTTTTACTAAACGACAAAAAGGGAATGTTTTTCTTTCCGTACATATGCGGCGACAACGACTTCTCCTCCGCCGTGACCATTATTTGAGTTTCGGCTTCCTCTACAAGCCATCATTTTTTTTGATGAAAAATAAATACAAAGTTTTAACTTTCTTTTATTTTGGTATTGAAAATGGTTTTGAAAGCGTTTTTATTATATCAATGTGTTGTATTGAATTCTTGTGATTGAAATGTGTAAATGTTATGTTTCCTTTATGCATGTTTTGTGTGATACGATTATGTTATAGTTTATGATATGTTTAAACCTATTCATATGAGGAATGTATTGGACTTAATAAGTGATGGGTGGAGCTCGATATAGCTCCTCGATGCATCGGTAGGTCTCATGAGACAACTAGACGTGGAATTGGCCGAGGCCCTTTCCCAATTTGATTTATGGTTTTGGCCGAGGCCTTAATCATTTTAGACGTCTTGGCCGAGGCCTTGACAAAATGTTTCAGAATGTCTAGCATTATACATTCCCTCATTATGAAAGTGGTTATTGATATTTCATGTGATTATTCGACCAGTAGAATATCCATGTGAAGAATTGAATGACATTATCTCATTTTACTTTTGCCATATTATGTTGAAGTTCATGTTTAAAAGGATTTTGTTTTAGTTATACATTTCCTTAAATGTTTATGTTTATTTATGAAAGCTTCCGCTATATTGTTATCCTTACTGAGCATTTGAGCTCACCCCTTTCAATGTTTTAATATTTTCCAGGATGTGAAGAAGTATTTTATGAATGACCTTCAGGGATAGTCAGAAGAGTATATGAGTGTGGACTATGAAGACTTTGTTATTAGTTTTTCACTTTATGATGTAATGTAACATTTATGAATGTATCTAGTGTTTCCAAGGCTACTAAACTAATCGGTCTTTCGAGACTTGATCTTTTGTGATCATGCCAATGTTACGAAGTAATGCACCAACTCTGGGTAGCTGGGTTCGGGGCGTTACAGTTGGTATCAGAGGCAGTTTAGTACTAACCTTGGAAGCTAGATTTAGATAAACTATGATTAGAGCACATAGCCCGAAGATAGACTTTGAGGATTAGTATAGAATAACTTCCTAGAATTTTGGTATTGTAGAGATGTTGTGAGTTTTCCGAGCAATACATCCCTGTTTGGATACGAGCAGGTAGAGGTGGCTCTGGCACAGATGTACCTAGGGGTAAAACTTGAAAACACCGCTTTGAGATAGACTCGAACGGGAACTGGTGCACGACAACGGGCATTGCTGCACTCTTGGTTACGACACTCCCGGGGGATATGCTTTGGATAATTCTCACTTTCTTTATAAACCACTATGAAGGGTTATGAGTATATACTTCCTCAAAGAAAACATTTTTATGGATTATATCCATAAATAGTTCAATTTATGTTAAGTATCTTACAAGTATGGAATTATGTATTTTGATTCATAAACTAATATAGTTTATGCCATTGTTTAGAAATGGCGCCTAGTGGAAGGAATGGAAACCGTATTAATGCACGCACTCCGTGCAGGGATTGCCCTCCTACTCAAGATAATTATTGTGGAGCTGGAGATACAACTGGTGCTGATCAACTTATTACCATACTGGGACAACTCACTCAGGTTATGAATAATAACCTTACTCATATGGAGCACCCTGATCCGCAACGTGGAGGATCAATGTTAGACCGCTTCATGAGGCAACAACCACCAACATTTAATGGGGGTACAAATCCATTAGTAGCTGAGCAATGAATAAACTCCTTAGAGAAAATATTCCACGCCTTGGGGAGTAGTGAAAGGGAAAAGGTTATCATGGCAGTTTACCGCCTCACTGGAGATGCCGATCAATGGTGGTCATTGATTCAAAACACAAAGGAAGATGATGACATATCGAATATGGAATGGAGGGAGTTCAAAGATCTTTTCTTAGAAAAATACTTTTCTCATGACCATAGAGCAGATATGGAAATGCAATTTCTGAGTCTGAAACAAAAGGAGGATGAGAATGTTGCAAAGCATGAGGCCAACTTTACAAGGTTAGCGAGGTATGCTGCAGATTATATACGTAACCCAAGAGGTAAGATTGATCGTTTCTTTGATGGGTTAAAACCATTTCTCCGTCGAGCTTTAGTATCACAATCGTTCTCAACATACGAAGATATTGTCTCATGTGCTATCAAGACAAAAAAGGAATTCTCTAAGTCTTATGACAACAAAGTAAAGCAAGAGAAGAAGAGAACGGTGGAACAAGAGACAGATAAAGGGAAAAAGGGAAATAAGGATTTTCCATTATGTGATAATTGTTGGAAGAATCACCCTGGTACTTGCCTAAAAGGAATGGGAGTTTGTTATAAATGTGGGGAAAAAGGTCACCAAGCGCGTGATTGCAAGGGAAAGAAAGAGGCTATCAATGTTGAATTCTACAATTGTAGGGAAATGGGGCATTATGAAAATGAATGTCCTAAGCGTCAGGGAAACTTACCTCAAAAAAGGCCAAGGGATCAAGGACAATCTTATGTTGTGACTACAGTTGAAGCAGAATAATTAATGTATTGATGCTTTTGGACACATGGACTATATTCTGGTTATTAGAATAATGTGATATATATATATAAGGATTGTACTGCAGTACATGTTGTTTTCATTAAAGATTTAATATGATAAAGGTAATCATATTTTTAGTATGTGACAATAAGAAAAACTTTACTTTGTTTGGGGAATCTGAGGTTACATTTGATTTTGGAATTTACAGACCTTTTAGAGAAAGTCTGGACGGAGGTATTTTGGATAACTATAAAGGTTGGAATGGATTAAGTTGATCTTCGGATAGTATTATTTAAGGTTAAAACATTTCTGAAGATTATTTTTGGAATAATATAATACTATAGTTTTAGGAAAAGGACAACCTGTAGGGTGGGGCATAACCCATCGCATCGGACAAAGGTGCAGGAATCGAACCCACAACCATAGTGCGATAGGACTTTATTTCCTACCACTAGCCTACAGGAAGTCCCTGGTTATTACAAAATAATTTTACTATTCTAAATGGTATGTGTTAACATTTGGAACCTTATATAATTAGGATAAGTATAATATTTTTGAGTTCTATTATCTTTTTGAGTGAAAGATGAGTTGATGGTTGAAACTCTAATTGTCAAGCATAAATATATATATACCTATCTCTTATTCAATGAATAAATTAATTCTTAAACTTTAGTAAAGGGATATTAAAAGAAAAAAATGTGTTATCCTAATACCTTATGTCTTTTTGAACTGATGATATTTTAAATCAACATAGATTGAAGGCTTTGAGGCCCTCAATTTGACAGTTGATTGTGATTGATGACCTCAATCACTCCCTACAAATATTTACGTTTTCCTCCAATTATATGTCTCTAATTGCCACCAATGTTCTCCTAATCGAGATCATAATTGGGTGGTGACTTTTTCATTTCCCTTTCCCTCTTATTAAGGCTAAATTTTATTAATCTTATTTCCGATGTGGGTTTTCCACAAAGGTATTTTATATTTTCAACCTTTTATTTTCAAAGAAAAAAATTTCAAATTGCGAGGACGCAATTTATTGAAGGAGGGGAGAATGTAACACCCCGAGCTTCCACGATACGCTTCTCATTCAATAATGCAATGGCTTGCATTGTATGCAACTTCGAGTTCTAAAACACAGCGACTAATCAAAGTTGCCGTTATGAATAGTAATAACCACTTTTTAAAATTATAGAAATTTTATATTTCAAAATGGACTTCATTTTTGGATTCGGAATATCGAAATTAGCCTATGTTGAATTTTTGGTATTTTTCTGAGAACTTCTAATTTTTTATGAATAGTGAACAATACTTAAAAACAACTTTTTTAATCAAAATAATTTATAGTGATAAATTATACTATTTAGTGGTTTTAAAGTATAATTAGAATATATTTTTACCATTTTATCCAATGGTGGTCATTAGAATTAATTTCACTTTAAAATTGGACATAAACAATTGTCAATCTTTTGATATAAATTGTTTCTTAAAAACACGTTATTTGTTGTGACAGCGGGAATTAATTATAAAATTAATTAATGCAACTTATATGTTTGGAATTTTTTAAAATAGACATCATTTTTGAATTTGGAATATCAATTATAGCTTAGGGTGAAATTTTGGCATTGTTCTGAAAAACTTCAATTTTTGATGAATAGTGAAACCACTAAGTGGTAGTTAAATAACTGATTTTTCGTTTAAATGAAATATTACCACTTCTGTGGTTTGATTTTCAAAAATCCGACATACATGGTTTTCATTAAGATGTAAAATGTGGTTCAATGAGATTAAAATAATTTTTGGTGAATAGTAACTTTTAAGTTCTTAATCGCGATTAGAGGTAATTAGTGTAGTTTAAGGTAAAAATAATGTTCTAATAATATGAGATGAGCTTGACACATGTCCTACCCTCATTGGATGTGTCATGGCCGACCAAGACAATCCATGGGTCAACTTGGGGACCACATGGTGCCACTTTAGTTGGAAAATGACATAAATACCTTTTATTTAATGTTAAAGTAAAAAATGACACAAACATGAAATGTTTTACTAAAATAATTTTTACATGGGGTTATACAAGTCATATTTTTGACTATAAATAGTCATTGGAAAGCTAAAAATATTTCCTACATCATAGTATTTTTTTTATAATTTTTAGACATTAAATAAATTAAATTATTTATGACATCATTATGATGCAGCGATGACCTCATTATTTAACGATTTTAATAAAATGAAAAGATAATGTACAATCCAAGGCTTACACTTGTCCAAAGACTATTGGATGGGTATATTTAGAACCCTTATCACCTTAGCCACGAATTATATAAGTGTGGGACCTTTATAATCCAAAAAGCATTGTATAATAATGTAAAATTTCCTTATTTTCCAAGAGTGCCCCTCCTCTCCTCTTATAAAAGGCCCCCACATCTACCACCTTATTCACACTTTCAAGCCATTTGGCTCGGCAAACCTCTACCCAAATACTCTCCCAACTTTCCCCTCTTACTCCTAGAAGCCTCACTTTGGGAAGAATGCTTCCCAAAGAAGCCTTTGGCTCAAATCAAAAAGAGTTACCCGATTTTGAGGTAATGTCTTCTCTAATGTTGTTTTGTTTTATTTTTCTTCTCCAACCCCCTAAACACTTTTTATTCATTTCTTTTGTAACAACACCAGTATCCTCAATATACTAGGATGTTGTTATAAGAAGGATTCGAGCTACACTTACACACACCTACATCTAATGGTTAAAGAACATACGGTTTCTGTGGATGGCGAATTTCTGCCTCACGAAACGATGATTGTTCAACACTCATATAACACCTTCAAAGGTGGCCATTAAGATGTCACTATATTTATATATGATATATAATATGTTTATGTTTTACTTATGCTTCTGTATTTCTCATTTATGGCATACTTTATGATTTCCATTATGGGTAAACGCGATAATTTCATTTTAGGAAGTGCGGACTACCGCCCCCTCAAAGTGATTTGAATCGTTAATGTCATATGTGGGATGTATAAAGGATGGAGTAAATGGTATTATACACTATATTATACTGGAATTATATTATACATTTATATCATTATGATTTCATTCCATTAAATACAAAATAGAAATGAAAGTAGCGTTCATGCGTACGTACGGTTTACCGTCTCCATGAACGGTGCATTTCATTTCTTACCTCTAAATGTTACGTAATATTATAAATGAATGTATATACTGGATATATATGATATATATGACATCTAAATCATGAATATAATTCTGGAGATAATGAATATTCTACCACATAAACAACTTGTAATTATAAGAAGTTTATTGTTGACTCAAGTACCAAAGATCGACAAAACGACCGTTATTAACTTAAATAATTACATAATGTTCATATCATTGTAATAAGTGATATAAAAAGGATAATGAAATTGAAAATGGTTCTTAATAAGGTATATATTAACTCTAGTTTATTATTCAGGATGTTAAAGAACGGTTGAGTCAAGTCAGACACGAGGTAAGAGAATTTCTTAACCCAATTTATATTCTTTGGGTTAATCTCCTACTTTCAAATTATGTCATGATATTATTATATCCTATCTTGTATTTTTACATTATTTATGTGTACTTATAGTGAATACACATAATAGATATATTTTATTTAAAAATGATCTTTTTAAGGGACTTCATCTCAATCTCCATTCATTGAGACATATTTTGTTTTATACACAAATTTCTTTTATACAGTGTATAAACCCCTTTGACTTTTACGTTTATTCAAAAGGAATCTTTTTATACGAAGCGTTTTACTAAACGACAAAAAGAGAATGTTTTTCTTTCCGTACATATGCGGCGACAACGACTTCTCCGCCGCCGTGACCATTATTTGAGTTTCGGCTTCCTCTACAAGCCATCATTTTTTTTTGATGAAAAATATATACAAAGTTTTAAATTTCTTTTATTTTGGTATTGAAAATGGTTTTGAAAGTGTTTTTATTATATCAATGTGTTGTATTGATATCTTGTGATTGAAATGTGGAAATGTTATGTTTCCTTTATGCATGTTTTGTGTGATACGATTATGTTATGGTTTATGATATGTTTAAACCTATTCATATGAGGAATGTATTGGACTTAATAAGTGACAGGTGGAGCCCGCTATAGCTCCTCGATGCATCGGTAGGTCTCATGAGACAACTAGACGTGGAATTGGCCGAGGCCCTTTCCCAATTTGATTTATGGTTTTGGCCGAGACCTTAATCATTTTAGACGTCTTGGCCGAGGCCTTGACAAAATGTTTCAGAATGTCTGTCATTATACATTCCCTCATTATGAAAGTGGTTATTGATATTGCATGTGATTATTCGACCAGTAGAATATCCATGTGAAGAAGTGAATGACATTATCTCATTTTACTTTTGTCATATTATGTTGAAGTTCATGTTTAAAAGGCTTTTGTTTTAGTTATACATTGCCTTAAATGTTTATGTTTATTGATGAAAGCTTCCGCTATATTGTTATCCTTACTGAGCATCTAAGCTCACCCCTTTCAATGTTTTAATATTTTCCAGGATGTGAAGAAGTATTTTATGAATGACCTGCAGGGATAGTCAGAAGAGGATATGAGTGTGGACTATGAAGACTTTGTTATTAGTTTTTCACTTTATGATGTAATGTAACATTTATGAATGTATCTAGTGTTTCCAAGGCTACTAAACTAATCGGTCTTTCGAGACTTGATCTTTTGTGATCGTGCCAATGTTACGAAGTAATGCACCGACTCTGGGTAGCTGGGGTCGGGGCATTACAACTATGTATAACTAAATATATATACTATATATTAATATCACTACATAAAATTAATAAAAATACTTATTAATATATATTTTATAACACGTAATGTTAAAATTACTAATATATGAGTAGTGTTAATATTATATATATAAGTATATAATTATTATTATGAATATATTATATATGTATGTATATGTTATAATATATTATTTTTATTAACTTATGTATTGTTATTATTATAATGTATTATAGTATATTAATTTTATATATGTGATTATATACACTATATACATTATATTATAAAGAATAAAAAATAATAAAATAAAAATGAAAAGAGAAAAGAGAGAGGGGGAGGCGGCGGCACAACCTGGGGAAAGGAGGCCAGCGGCTCGACTGGAGGGAGAAGGAATGCGGCGGCGGCGATGGGCAGCGCAAAATGGTGGAGCAGTGGTCAAGGCGGCACTGAACAGGGGAGATGAGATGGGGACGATGACGATGTTGGAAGGGAGAAGGGGGCTTTGGCACATGGAAGGTCCGGAACAGCGCAGGGGTTCCAGCGGAATGGAAAGAGCAGAGGGAGGCAAGGCCGGATGGGGTTCTCTCGGTGGAAGGAGGCTGAGCAGGAGAACCAGGGGGCGGCGCCAGCGCCGGGAAGGGGGTTGTGAACGGGGGTGAGTTTTTTCAGGATCTGAAAAATGTGTACAGATTTTGAAAGAATTTGGGTTTCCAGTTTTGTCATTCAAATTCGTGATACTTCATGTGTTAAATTGATGCCATTTAATTTCTTTGATTTTCCCTGTTGCTGGGTCGATTTGGGTCGATTTATTGGTTAGTGATGCTATGGGAGTTTGTTGGTGGATGGGTTTGGTGATGTTGCGGGGTAGAGGGTATGGGGGTGGAAGGGAAGAAGCGGCGATGGAGAGGTGAGGGGACGGTGGCACCGTGAAGGTAGAAGAAATATTGTGAAACGGTGCCACCGCAGGGTGGAACCGTGAAAAATGTTGGCACCATGAAGGAAACGGTGGCACCCTAGGATGTGAAATGGTGGCTGGGGGAATGGAGAAACGGTGGCACTGTGACATCGAAGAAACGGTGGCACGGATGAACCTGCAAGTCAAACAAACCAAACCAAACCAAACAAATTAAATAAATTAAAACTTTAATAAAACTAAAAAATAGATTTATAAATTAATCAATTAAATTAAATGAATGAATAGAATTAAAAAATAAATAAAAATAAAGCAAAATTACAAATAGAATACAATTAATCTTGAATTGTTTAGCAGAAAGAATTCATTTGGATAAAATAATTTAAAACAAATTAAAATAATTACGGTTATTAATTAATCAACCAATTAATTAATTAAATAATTAATTAAAGAGTTAATTAAATTAAAGAAAAAAATATATATTGAATAAAATTAAATTGTTAAAACTAACTAAATTATTAAAAGAATTTAAAAACTAAAATGTAAAATTTATTTATTTACAATGAAAAATAATGAATTGATTAAATTAAATGAATGAATTAATAAACTAACTAGAATGAAAAATTGTAAAAAATAAAAGAATAAAAAATAAGTCAAATTCACAAGAAATGATTTAATTTAAGAATTATTTAAAATTACAATAATGCACATTAAAAAACTTGATTTAAACTATAATTGATTATTTTACACAGTAAGGTACAAAAGCACAACAATTATCAATTATTTAATAAAAAACAACATTTTGGTATAAAAAAGTCAATAAAAATATGTTGGTCGGAGTGGATACTCAAGAGGGGGGAGGGGTGAATTGAGTTCTAATTAAAATTTCTACTAAAAATATTTCTATTAAAATCCCCAATTTATAAAACAAGTTAAACTGTGGTGAATTTGTAAAACTGTAAAAGTTCAATTAGGTTCTCAAAGATTGATTAGGTCGTAGTTAATTTAATCAGAAGATTAAATTAGCTTTTGAAACTAATCTACTAATTTACAATAGTTACAAACACTTGCTAGATTAAAAATCACAGTAACTTTAAAATAGATTTGTATTTCAAAGTAATTAGCGGCGGAATATAAAATATATAGTATACTTTAAACTTAATCTAAGAATGCACATCAGATATAACCAAGAGGTTCAGTCTCAAGCCGAGACTTAATCACCTTAAATTTATATATAAATAAATTTGATCCACACCCTGGATCGGGGTAAACAACAGTACATAGACTGTCCAGGTACTAAGACCCCTACCACAATTATTCGTGGAAAAATAATATAATGATCATGCCACACAGGGACCTCTTCCACAGTTGTCGTGGGTAAACAAGGGTAAAAAGTTTGGTGTGAGGATTTTGAAATCCTCGAGTTCAGCAGAGGAGTCAGTGTGTGTAAACAGAGCACACACTGCTCAAAATGTAAAAGAATCAAACACAATAGAGCTTAAACAGATAGAGATGAGTTTAGAATGCTCTAAGTGTTACGAGTGAAGCTCTGGACTCCTTTGGATTGAGACAGATGAAGCTTTGAGTCCTTCTCTGGTTTTTGTGAGAAAAACAGTGTGTCGTGGTTCAACTTGGTGTTATTCACAAGTGAAGATGTTCTGTACTTCGTGTGTTCTTCAGTAGTGTCGAATTGTATGTATGGGACAAAGCTTTTCTTGAAGATCTTGCAATGTCTTCTTCGTGCTCAGGATTGCTTTTCTGCTTTGTACAATGCTCGCGTGTATTGTCTGTATTTTTCGCGTGTTCTTCCTCTTGGGCACACTTCTCTTTATCTTCAAATGCGTGAGATTGAGCCAACAGGTTCCATGTATTTCATGCCTCGTACCTCATACTATGTCTACAAATAAACATTAATTATGTAAGTGCATTAAAGTCGTCAAATATGACCGTTAAAAAGTTAAATAGTAAAACGACAAAAGAATTTAAGAAACGATGTCACAATAGTTATGCAAACAGTGTCTCCTTCACAATATGTCCTTCACGGTGTTTCCTTCACGGTGTCTCCTTCATGGTGTCTCCTTCACGGTATGTCCTTCACAGTGTCTCACTCACAGTGTCTGGCTTACGGTTTCTGGATTACGGTTTCTGGCTTCCGGTGCCTTGATGATTGTGTCTGGCTAACTATGTCTGTTCTTAGTGTCTTACTTCACGGTGTCAAACTTACTATGTCACGGTGTCTCATGGTCACGGTGTCTCATGGTCAAGGTGTCTCATTGTCACTGTGTCTGAGACTTAGACTTCACGGTGTCTGTGTCTTGCTCACAATGTCTTGTACTTAGACAAACAACTGTATTCAGACTTAAATAGTAATAAGCATAAAATGAATTGAACTTAACCATTATAAAGTATAAGATAACTTGAAACATAAATACACATGATTGATAAGATATGTGAGATTTGTGATCATGAATAAGATTTGTAATTACTATTGAGATTTGTAAATAGTAATGAGATTTCTGATCATTAAAACATGATTAATACATGAGGAGTCCAACAATCTCCCCCTTTTTGATGATCACAAATCATGTATAGGTAAAGTATAAATGAGATGCAACTGGAGAGAATATAGCATATAGAATAACATATTATAAAATAACACATAACTTTTTATTCCCCTTTTGGGATTATCAAAAAGTAGAAATAATAGAGGGAAAACAGTGCATATGTCATTAAAAAGGTTCAGAGTTCAACATAAAGTAGAAATACAAAAAAAAGTAATGACATCCCCATCAAGAATAGTAGGCACTGGTCTTCTTCATGGATGGGCCTTCTCTTTGCCTTTATTAGCAATAGAGGAGGAATCCATAGGGGCAGTTGCTGATGTGGAAGAAGGCATAGAAGTGGTAGACAAAGAAGGTAAAGGTAGACCTTCGAAGATTGAGGGAGACAAGGTGGGAGTTGTAAAAGATCTAGGCTGGGGCTGATCAAGAATCACTGGACTGATCTGAGTAATAGCTTGGCTAACTGACATGGCAGTTGAGGCTAAAGCAGGCAGTCCAGGTCTGAGAGGGGCAGCAGCTGAAGCAACTATTGCTGTACTCTAGACATGAAGGTAAGGCTTCAGAAGATTGATGAAGTATGTAATAATTTCTCCTCCATACTGCATTGCCTTTTCAAAATCATCTTTATTTTCCATGAACTTATCCAACAATCTAGTAAACTCGGTGAGTTTCTGAACTTGAGTTTTGTAAGCCTGAGTCGCAGGAGGTATTCTATGATTATCAACAAGATACTTAAAGCGATTGGACATGTCATTTTTGGAGAAAATTTAGTTGAGATAGAAATCTATTTTCTTAGTGATCTCCTACTGAGCATCATTGGCAATCTTGGAATGAATTTGAACCAGGTCAAGCACTCTATCACTATTCTTAACAACATCAGATAAAGAAGCCATATTAAAACCACTGAGGGCATTCTGAATCTCTTCCTTGATTATGGATCTGAGAAGAGAACTATCCAAAGAAGATGTAGAGGTTTGACTAGAGGAAGGAGAAGATTTGACAGCTATGGTCAGAGACTTGAGCTGTTTCAGGACCTTTTGAAGAAAGCCGGTATATTCACCTGTACGCTTATTCAGGTTCTCTACAAGCTCTCTCATTCGGTGCAACATCTGTATGTTCATTTCTCCAATCTTTTCATCAAAGGATAGGAGGTAGGGATGCATTTGGGACACAATATCTCGAGAAATGTTGAAAACAATAGGTTCAGGAGAAGCAGAAACAGGTGCAGGCTCTGATCTGGAATGCAGTTCTTTCTGGAGGTTTTCAACCATACCTTTCAGGGTTGCAACTTTATCACTAAGCAACTTGTTTTCAACCCTTACTTCTTGAATTTCATGGATCATCTTGGGTTGAATGTGCAGAATAATGTTTTCCAAAAGCAGTGAGGCATCTTCCTGACTTAGTTGTGTCACAAGACGAGGTTGAGAGGACATAATTTTCTCAACTCCAGCTAAGATAGAATCTCCAAACACTTTCAGATCATCCTTGCTGACAGAAGATTCCTGATCAGGTAAAGGTGCAGGAGCAGGAAGTGGTACATGGGCAGGTTCAAGGTCTGGTTGAGGTTCAGGTTCAGTTTCAGGTTGAGGTTCAGGGTGTGCGACTGACTTCAATTGAAATAGAGAAGAAAGATCAATCCAAGTTGCAGTCAACTGCTAAGATTCAGTCACATCATAGAAGCTAGGGAATTTATACCGAGTGTATACAGAGTATGACTCAGTTGGTTGAGATGCTTCAACAGACCCAACTTCACCAGTATCAGCTTCATTAGAATCAAGATTTTGAGATTCCTCCCCCTCAAAATGTGCTTCTATTTCAGGAACTTGAGGCTTAGGTAATTGATCTAGATCCACAGGATCAGCTCTAATTTACTTAGTCATTTCTTTCCTAGCCATTTGAAAGGCTATTTCAATCCTCTCTTCAGTAGAGGGTATTATTTCAGGAGCAGATTGTTCCTCTGGATGGTCTTCCAAAATAGCTTCTTGGATAGCAGAGAGTTCTGTTTGAGTTGCTTCTTGCACAGTATGAAGTTCTCTTAGATTTCCTTCTTCCATTGTAGGGAGTTTTTCTACTACAGGCTCTGTCATGGCTTGCTGCTCAGATTTATGGATAATAAAATCTCTAGGGGTAGGAGGTTCTTTCTCAAGAATAGGATCAACGGTCCTTTATTTTTCAACAACAACTTCCTCTCTATGAAGTAATTCAGCAGGAATAACAATAGGGACAACAGTCCTTTCTTTCTCAACAGGAGATGCTTCCTTATGAGGTACTTCAGCTACCTATTCCTCTTCTTCTTCATCTTCTGAATATTCAACAACTTCATCTGGTTCCAAACTAGGATCAGTAATATCCTTTGGCCTTGTTGGATAATCAACAGGATTTAACTTCTCATAAATCTTTTCATTATCTTCAACCCACTCCTTCTTCCAGGGGTTCCAATTGATCCTCATCCTCTTGATTGTAGGTTTAGATAAAAAAACTCAAAATCCATAAGAACTTCTTCATTTGGCCCAAATACTCCTATGGAAACAAGCATAGTTGAGATCATCTTAGAATAAAACAAAGAGGTGGATTTGGATGTGACCTTAATCAATTCACACATATGGTGAATGATATACTTGCACAAATTTATCTTGTGTCCATTCTTCATCAGATGAATCATAAAAACATCCTAATAATTCAATACAGCAAAGTCACCTTTCCTTGGGCTAATCAAATTCTGAACAAACGTAAATAATATCCCTGTCTCTCCATCCAGTTCAGCAGCTATGACCCTTCTCTTGGTGCCATTTCTAGTTAATGTTTCTAGAGCATTTTCCAGGTCAAAGATATCGGTTGTAGGAGGGGGATCTCTTTGATAATCATCACAAATTCCTTCGTGAGTAATCCTAAGGCATGCAACCCATAACCTTGAAGAGAAAGAGCATTTTTGTCCATTTACCCAAATTGTCACAACATAGCTTTCACCAGTATCAAAAGAAAATTGTACAAACTGATAGAACTAAGATACCAACCTTGGGTAAATTGGTCTATCCTTTCTAGAGAACCATTCGAGCCAGCCTTGTTCTCTCAAAAATTTTAAACCAACGATTTTCTAGACAACAACCACTTAGGGAAAACTTCCTATTCAAGAACTACAGTGCGGTTTACAAGGTTTGGATTCAGGGGTCCTTCGGGTGCAAGCTTCGGTGATATTTTCTTCTTCTTCGAGCTGCACTTCTCAGAAGTAGATGAAGACGAACACTTCATCCTTGGCATCCACTGAAGGTTTAGGTGAGAGAGAAAGGATAGAAGGGTTGGAAGGTTGAGAGGGTTCATAAAGAGTGAGTAAGAGAGAGTTCGGGTGAATAATCGAGTGAAAACCTTGTGTTTTATCATTTGGGAATGTCAAACGTCACCAAAATAAAAACGCGGGAAAGTAAAAAGTGGTAAAAATAAATATTATCGCGATACGGGTTAAAAGAAAAACATAAATAAGCTTCATGGTGAGACCGTGAATATTCGTTATGGTGCGATGGTGGATGGTCGTCACGGTGAGATAGTCAGTTGTCGTCACGGTGAGATAGTGAATGGTCTGTTCAGTCACGATGAGACAGTGAGTAAACTGTTCAGTCATGGTGAGACAGTGAGTAAACTATTCAGTCACTGTGAGACAATAAGTATTAGACCGTGAACACTAAGTACTAACTATGAGACTGTAAACATGTGACAGTAACCGAGAAACTGTGGATATGAAACGGTAAAGTAAAATATAGCAAAATATTAAATAGTAAGACCAATAATATATCTATTTGTGATTGATCATGCCAAGATCATGTATGATGTAATCTAATCTCTCAGAATTTAATGGTTTAGTGAATATATCAGCAAGTTGATATTCAGTACCAATGAATTCCAAAGTGATATCTCCTTTTTGATAATGATACCTCAAAAAGTGATATCTTACATCAATATGTTTTGTCCTAGAATGTAAAATAGTATTTTTTGAAATGTTAATAGCACTTGTGTTGTCACAATTTATTGTTACATGTATGAATTGATATCTATAGTCTAGTAATGTGTGTTTTATCCACAAAATTTGTGCACAACAACTTCCAACAGCTATGTATTCAGCTTCTACAGTAGATAATGCAACATAATTTTGTTTCTTACTACACCATGATATTAGTGACTTTACCAAAAAGTGACATGTTCCAAAGGTGATCTTTCTATCTAACTTACAGCCAGAAAAGTCAGCATCAGAATAACTAACTAGTTCAAATGATTGTCTTTTTGGATAGAACAGTCCTAGATTGGGTGTATGCTTGAGGTATTTGAAAATTCTCTTTACAAAATTTAAATGTGATTCTTTAGGGTTTGATTGAAAATGAGCACACATACACACACTAAACATAATATCAGGACAACTAGCAGTTAAGTAGGGTAGACTTCCAATCATTCCTCTATAAGTGGTTTGATCAACAGATTTTCCATCTTTATCAAGATCCAACTTACTGGTGGTACTCATGGGAGTGTCACTAATTTTAGTGCTATCCAATCCAAAATGTTTTAAAAGATCTCTAGTATATTTACTTTGATTTAAAACAATCCCATCATTATTTTGAAAGATTTGAAATCCAAGAAAGAATTTTAGTTCACCCATTAAACTCATTTCAAATTCATTTTGCATCATTTTAGAAAAATCAATACATAATGAATTTTTTGAAGATCCAAAAATAATACCATATACATAAATTTGAACAACTAAAACATCATTAGAAACTCATTTTATAAAGAGGTTAGGATCAGCTATTCCTTTTGTAAAACCTTTAGAAATAAGAAAAGTACTTAATCTGTCATACCAAGCTCTTGGATCTTGCTTTAAACCAAATAAAGCTTTTGATAGTTTGAAGATATGATTTTTAAAATGATGGTTTGTAAATCCAGGGGGTTGTTCAACAAAAACATCCTCAGCTATATATCCATTTAATAATGCACTCTTGAAATCCATTTGATATAGTTTGAAATTCATATGTGCAGCATAAGCAAGTAGAATTATAATGGCTTCTAATATAGCTACAGGAGCAAAAGTCTCCTCATATTCAATTCCTTCTTCTTTACTGTAGCCTTGTGCAACTAATCTATCCTTATTTTTAACTATATTTCTAGCTTCATCTACCTTATTTCTAAACACCCATTTAGTGCCTATGGTGAAAGTGTCCTTAGGTATTTCCACTAATTCCCAGACATTGTTTCTTTCAAATTTATTAAGTTCTTCTTGCAAATCCATTACCCAAAATTCATCATTGATTGCATCATCAATGTTTTTAGGTTCAAGCTGTGACAAAAAGGCTTGATGTTCAACCTGATTTCTAAGAGAGGCTCTAGTCTGTGTCCCTCTATCAAGATTACCAATAACAACATCTAAAGGATGATTCTTTAGGATCCTAGTTGATCTAGTAACGTTTGGACTAGAAATTTCAGGTTCCTCTCTAGGTTCGGGTTCATTAGGAGCAGATTCTGAAATATTTCTAGAACTGGTTGTCTTTACAACAGGTTCATTGATTTTATCATTAAGGTTAAGAATAGAAAAATCTTCTTCAAGATTTTCAAGAGATGACTTAGGTTCATGTGGATCAGTTTCATCAAATTTGATGTGAACAGATTCTTCCACACACTTGGTTTTATTATTAAACATTATATAGGCTTTCCTAGTTATAGAATATCCTAAAAATATTCCTTCATCACTTTTAGAGGCTAACTTGTCAAGATTATCCTTGGTATTAAGAATAAAGACTTTGCAACTAAATACTCTAAAGTAACTAACCTTAGGTTTCCTATTGTTCCACAAATCATAAGGGGTATTCTTAAGAACAGGTCTAATCAAGACTCTATTTATGATATAACAAGCTGTATTCACAGCTTCAGCCCAAAATTAAATAGGCAGGTCATACTCATTAAGCATTGTTCTTACAATTTCTTGAAGGGTTATATTTCCTCTTTCTACTACACTATTCTGTTGAGGTGTTCTAGGGGCAGAAAAGTTGTGACTACAGCCATTGTGTGAGAAATAAGACTCAAAATCATGATTTTCAAACTCACAACCATGATCACTTCTCAGGGTCTTAATCTTAAGTCCACTAAGGTTCTCTAAAGACTTGGAGTATTTAATAAAGTATGAACATGATTCACTTTTGTGAGCTAAGAAGTATACCCAAGTATATCTAGAAAAGTCATATACTAAGACATAGACATAGTGTTTCCCATTTATACTAGAAACTCTAGAAGGTCCAAACAAGTCCATGTGATCCAACTCGAGAGGTTGATAAGTTGAAACTTCTTTCTTAGATTTAAAAGAAACTTTATGTTGCTTTCCCTTTTTACAGGGATTACAAACTTTGTCTGATGGGAATTCAAGTTTGGGTAGGTCTCTAACTAAGTTCTTCATAGTAAATTTTCTAAGTGAATGAATATTACAGTGTCCTAATATTTTGTGCCACAGCCAAGATTATTTATGAAAAGAATTTAAACAAGCAACATTTTGTTTAGCTAAAGAATTCAAATCAACAACATAAACATTTTCATTTCTCAATGCAGAAAATACTAAAAAAAATTTGGAATTAAAAACATTACAAGAATAATTTTCAAATTTAACATTAAAACCATCATCACATAACTAATAAATACTCAATAGATTATATTTAAGTCCATCAACAAATAAAACTTTAGAAATTAAAACTAAGTCAGTGTTACCAATCTGGCCTAGGCCAATGATCTTTTATTTTGAATTATCACAAAGGTGACATAGCCTCTATCAACCTTTATTAATATTTTAAAGCATGATTAATCTCTAGACATGTTCCTTGAACATCCAATGTCCAAGTACCATGTTTTCCTACAGGAACTCTTTAAGCAGGTCTTCTACAAAACAGGTTTAGATAGAGAATGATTTTGGTACCCAAATTTTCTTGGGTCCAGACAGGTTAGCAAGTAAAGCTTTAGGTACCCAAATTTGTCTTATGGGTCTCATATAATTTACATAATCAATTGATTTTGAAATATAAACTTTTTTTGATCTATAACAATGTGAATAACCAGTTGAGGCATATGAATTTCCAGAACTAGAACTAGTAGAATTTTGTCCAGATTTAGGAATAAATCTGTTTTTGGTAAACTGTCTCTATCCAGGTTAGTATCCCAGACCAGTAGTATACTTTGGTGCCACTTGTTTACCTAGAATTTGAGTTATATTGTTCTTTACATTTGTAAACTTTTCTAAGTACTTTCTCAGTTGCTCATTAGACATTTTCAGTTCAGTATTTTCTTTTAACAGTTGAGCATTATTTTCCTTTTCAATATCAAGGGCAAATTTAACAGTGCTAGATAAAGCATGCTGTTTCTTTAAGGATTTGTACTTGTCCTTAAGTTCATTACAGTTCTCTTATAACATATTAAAATATTCAAATAATTCTTCACTAGACATGTTTTCAGATTCAGAATCAGAATCAAAATCAACTCCAGAATAGTATGAATTTAAAGCAGGAGGGTCCAGTGTTACCTCAGATGTGTTTTTCATAAAACACATGTTAGATTTATGAGAATATTCATCCTTAGAAGAATCCGAATCACTTGAAGTGTCTTCTGAAGCACTGCAAGTTGCTTTCATTTCTTTCTTATACTTGCTGTCCTTATAGTCATGTTTCTTCTTGAACTTCATTCTTGGACAGTCAGCTTTAATGTGACCTTTTCTCTTGCATTCATAGCATATAACTTCATCACTCTTATCAGCTTTCTTCCAATCTTTTTTCCAATGACCTTTGTTGTCATATTTACCTTTGTAGTTTTATTTTCTGAAGAATTTCTTCTTCCTATAGAATTTCTTAAATCTTCTGGTTATTTGAGCCATCTCAGCATCACTATAAGAATCTGAACATTCACTTGTTGAGCTTTTAGTAGGTATGTGAACTTTCTTCTTGTCCTTGCTCCTTGAGACAGTAGACTTAAATGCCATTGAATTCCTTTTAGGTTCATCATCTTCTTCCTTATTCACCTTGAGTTCTTCCTCATACATCATAAGCTTACCAATTAGCTCTTTGACAGGCAGAGCACTAATGTCACATGACTCTCTTATTGAAACAGATGTGCCTCTCCATCAGTCTGGCAGACATCTCAATATTCTCATAATTTGTTCCTTTGCTGGAACAACCTTTCCAAGGGAGCTCATAGTGTTGACAATATCATTGAACCTGAGATATATATCAGAAATAGGTTCATCAGTCTTCATTTTAAAATGATCATATTTAATAGTATAAGTGTTCAATATCATTTCTTTAACATTGGTTGTTCCTTCATGAGAAACACCCAAAGTATCCCATATTTCATAAGCAGTTTTGCAAGCAGATATTCTATTAAACTCTTCATCTCTTAGAGCACAATACAGGGCACTCATAGCTTTACAATTATTATTGTAAACTGTTTTAGTAGGTTCATCCCAAGTAGTTATTTCAGTTTCTGGAATCTTATATTGAGTCTCTATAGCAGTCCAGATGTCAAACCCCATACTCTCTAAGTGAATTTTCATCTTAAGTTTCCACTGGGTATAGTTTTTACCATTGAAGAAAGGTGGCCTATTGGTAGCAACACCTTCTAGTCTATTATCCATAGTTAGATTTTAGAAAATATATTTAAAGAGATAAAATTTAGAACTAATAGAAATTTAAGATCTTTAATATACAACTAAAATCACAGTTGAAAAATAGAATGTTTTGAAATACTTTAATAAAAACAAATCCTCTGATACCAAATGTTGGTCGGAGTGGATACTCAAGAGGGGGGGGGGGGTGAATTGAGTTACAATTAAAATTTCTGTTAAAAATATTTCTATTAAAATCCCCAATTTATAAAACAAGTTAAACTTTAGTGAATTTGTAAAACTGTAAAAGTTCAATTAGGTTCTCAAAGATTGATTAGGTCTCAGTTAATTTAATCATAAGATTTAATTAGCTTTTTAAACTAATCTACTGATTTACAATAGTTACAAACACTTGCTAGATTAACTATCAAAGTATCTTTAAAATAGATTTGTATTTCAAAGGAATTGGTAGTGGAATATAAAATATATAGTATACTTTAAACTTAATATAAGAATGCACAACAGATATAACCAAAAGGTTCAGTCTTAAGACGAAACTTAATCCTCTTAAATTTATATATATATAAATTTTATCCACACCTTGGATCAGGGTAAACAACAGTACATATACTGTCCAGGTACTAATACCTCTACCATAGCTATTCGTGGGAAAATAATATAATGACCAGGCCACACATGGACATCTTCCACAGTTGTTATTGGTAAACAAGGGTAAAGAGTTTGGTGTGAGGATTTTGAAATCCTCCAGTTCAGCACAGGAGTCAGTGTGTGTAAACAGAGTAAACACTGCTCAAAATATAAAATAATGAAACACAATAGAACTTAAACAGATAGAGATGAGTTTAGAATTCTCTAAGTGTTATGAGTGAATCTCTGGACTCCTTTGGATTGAGACAGATGAAGCTTTGAGTCATTCTCTGGTTTTTGTGAGAAGAACAGAGTGTCGTGGTTCATCTTGGTGTTCTTCACAAGTGAATATGTTCTGTACTTCGTGTGTTCTTCATTAGTGTCGAATTGTATGTATGGGACAAAGCTTTTCTTGAAGATCTTGCAATGTCTTCTTCATGCTCATAATGGATTTTCTGCTTTGTACAGTGCTCGCGTGTATTGTCTGTATTTTTCGCGTGTTCTTCCTCTTAGGAACACTTCTCTTTATCTTCGAATGCATGAGGTTAAGCCGATGGGTTCCATGTATTTCGTGCCTCATACCTCGTACTATGTCTACAAAAAAACATTAATTATGTCAGTGCATTAAAGTTGTCAAATATGACCATTAAAAAGTTAAATAGTAAAATGAAAAAAGAGTTTAAGAAACAATGTCACAGTAGTTATGAAAATGATGTCTCTTTCATGGTATGTCCTTCACGGTGTCTCCTTCACGGTGTCTCCTTCACGGTGTCTCCTCCACGGTGTCTCCTTCACGGTATGTCCTTCACGGTGTCTCCGTGTCACGGTGTCTTGCTCACGGCGTATGAGTCACGGTTTCTGGCTTACGGTTTCTGGATTACTGTTTCTGGTTTCCGGTGCCTTGATGACTGTGTCTGGATAACCATGTCTGTTCTTAGTGTCTTTCTTCACGGTGTCAGACTTACTGTGTCACGGTGTCTCGTGGTCATGGTGTCTCATTGTCACTGTGTCTGAGACTTAGGCTTCACGACGTATGTGTCTTGCTCACATTGTCTTATACTTAGACAAACAACTGTATTCAGACTTAAACAGTAATATGCATAAAATGAATTGAACTTAACCATTATAAAGTATAAGATAACTTGAAACATAAATACACATGATTGATAAGATATGTGAGATTTGTGATCATGAATAAGATTTGTAATTACTATTGAGATTTTTAAATAGTAATGAGATTTGTGATCATTCAAACATGATTAATACATGAGGAGTCCAACAAAATATAAAAAGGATGTGGAAAAGAGTGTGAAAACACTGCCACATCAAACTTCCCCAAAATTAGATCTTTGTTTGTCCTCAAACAAATGCATGACTTAGAATTTAAAATAGAAAGACGATTTGTGAGTTTCAGTCCAAAAACTGCATGATTAAACCTTAATACCCATAGGATCAGTACCAAACAGTGGGTCAAAATTTTCAAGGGTGTTCAAAAATGATGTCCTTCCTAGCTTCAAATACTCACTGAAGTCAAAAGCCTCACACATTCATACACTGAAAAGTATTTCATTCCTCATATGTGTACTCATTAACTGTCCTACATCAATTTCCAATTCAAGTAGTGTTGACAGATTAGATGAAGTGGAACTACAAACTTAACCAAAGTCACCTTCCATTCTCACCTTCATATGGGTTCCAAAAATTAAAGTCCATTAATTTGATCACTTCATTGATTCAACTCAAATGAATTTTAACCAAGTCATTTTCTCCCTTCTTCATCTAGGTTCAAAATTTCCCTCACCTTAATGAGTTCATTTTTGAAAAGGGCACTTTATTTCTATCTTTTCCATCCATATTCTATGTGTAGAGCACTGTTCATAGCACTTATTAAGATTGAAATTGGTTTTATTTATTCACATAAATTCACCCAATTCACCTTGTCTCAGATACTCATCATGGGATCCCATTTTCCCACTTTACTCTAGTTATAAAGGACTTAACTAATAATCATTCGAGTTGACTTCCTAAAGTGATTGAATATTATATTTTAAAAGAGCGAGTCCCCTAGGTTCCAGTGAGAACTTCTAGTTACCCTAATTAATGATCTTTATTCCACAAAACTTATCCTAACACACTCCCATCCTTAGTTCCTAAATAGAAAGGTTTATAAAATAGTGAACAATTCCACTCAACAATCATTCAACCAAAATAGTTTCTGACTAAGTGCCACTCTCAACATCCAACAATCAGTTATCCACTAAACAGAACAAAATTGAAGTACCAGTGAAACTCCAATGTGACTCAAGTGATAATTATTTTTTGAAAAATTTGAAATATTTTGAACAATTTTTGATAAAAAAATTGACCATTTTTTAAACAACTTCAGGTTTAATAATGGGGGATTTGAAATGACACTAGAAGGACCCCACTCCCCCACACTTAAAACCAACATTGCCCCCAATGTTGAATTTTAAGGTGGGAGACAATATAGTTCAATATTTATGGATAGTTTAGCTTAAAAAGGATATGGAGGGGTAGCAATGAGGTTCAAAAAATTTATTTTCCATGTAAAAAAAAGAAAAACACAAACAAACAAAAATAGAAGAACCCAAACTCACCAACCATCACCAGAAATAAGCATAGTTCTATTCCTAAAATGTTCATGCTTTGAATTTTTAAATAGAAGATAAAAGATTTTATCAATGTACTTCAAATAGTAGCATGATTAACAATGATGTGCAGCAGTAGCATAATGAAATTGCAAGAAGTGGGTTCAAGCATGTTTCACAAATCATCTCAATTTTTTTTTTCAATTCTCTAGATACTAGTAGCTAAAAACCCATGCAAGAGAACATATTCACATTTCGCATAAAATCAGGGGACTCCCCCAAACTTAAAACACAACAACATGGAATAAAAATGTGGAGATTAAAATATTTCAGCATAAAACAATACTCCCCTGAATGTGCAACTTCTCAAATTTACAATTGTTTCCCTTTGATTGCTTTGTGAATGAACTCTGGCTGCTCCATCTTTTCACCTACATCATGAAACAATTTAACATTAGCTTTCAAGATTTTAAATTCAAATAAAATAAAACTACAGAATATGAGTTAGGGAGTTTATCCATTAATCTAGTATGCTAGTCCCCTGGGACTTGAATGATAGCCACATGGAATCTACTTCCGGTTTATTGTCCTAGAATAAAACAACACTCAGATTAAAAACAACATGTAAAAAGAAACTAAAGAAGGAAATGAAAAGGGATAATCCTGGGATAACCCCCAGGGGTGCTGTAGTTTGACTTTCCACAGCTGGAAAGTCCTTGGATAAACCCCAGTCATATGGGGGATTTAGCTTCTTTCTAGGAGCCACCAGGTGTGATTTCTTCCAACATTAGTGCTTTCCCATCCTTGTCATACCCCATGTGAATATTCAATCAAACTCCCCTATTTGGGAGTGAAGTCCCTCATGTTGAGTGATAAAGGGGAATACAGAATGTAGGGGTACTTCCCCTCTTCTACATATTAAGGTTGAGGGTGTACAAGTATCAATGTTGGAAAACTTAGATGTGACTTGTATTCTGGTTCATTCTAATAAATTATTTTATCTTGATCAATAAGGAATTTTTCATCATCCACTTGTAAACTTGTGCACATCTAAAACAATAACTCTTCAAAAATAACTCACAAACTGGAAATGTTATCCATAATTGGAAGTTACACTAACTCTTCAGTAGATGAAACCTCAAATTACTCACTCTCTGGGAAATCATAAAGATGTATTGCATCTTCAATACCTGTAATGGGATTAACAAAATAAATATCAGCCTCAATCAAATCAAAAACAGGTTCTTTAAAAGTGAAGTCAACTCCCTAAATTAATGCAGTTTGTTTCTACTGGTTAAGAAATGATCCTGAAAAAATGTATGTGGAAGGACGAAGGTAGTCAATATCCTCCAGTATCTCATAAAAATAGATTATCTTTGATGTGTTTTCTTCCAAGGAAAAGGCTAGGATGTCATGTGTTGGGTCGTCTTGTGAAAACAAGGAAAAATCATTAGTCAATTTAGTATAACAAATATCATAAACTGAAGTATAGGAAATAAAATGATCTCCCGGTATGTGTCCAACTTCTTCTATGTATTTGCACCCCATGTCATACCAGCTCTTGAAAACATATTGGGGATGCAGCTCATTAAAATTTAGAAACATATCAGAGGGTTCTCCAGGCACAAAAATAGGCAACTCTAGCGTTTTGTCACTCCTTATGTTTCTACTTTCCTTTCTTCTTAGTTGCTTTCTAGAAGGTGGAAGTTCAATGGCTTGTTGGGGAACTACTATGACCAGATCCTCTGGAGCTAGGTAAGTAGGTCCTAGGAATTCCCTGATTCTATTTGAAACTAGAAAATCTTTCTTGGTAGGCTGTTTTACCTCTTGACCTCTTATAATTTGATTGAATCTATTTGTATAATGTTGTTTGGTCACATGTGTCACAACCCTTGTCGCTTCTGAGGGGTCTCCTACTGGTCGGCTTTGTATCCAAAATTGGAATAATTCAATATCCTCATATAATGATTGCACATAAGATAAATCTAACAAGTCATCATTACCCAAAGAAAACATAGTAGCCATTTGTTTTTGTTTCTTTTGTTTTGTTTAATTATTATTTTTTATTTTTTTAAGAAAAATGGGGAAAACCACTCAGTCACTCTTTTCTTCCCTGACAACGACGCCAAAATTTGATGTGCGTCCCTATCAAGAGGATGATCAAGTTTACATTTATAAATACCCAAGATACATCACAGTGGCTAACCTCAAGGTCGCTCTCAAGGAATCATTGTCGAATGACTAAGTGGTCATTCCGTTTTTTTGTGTGTTTTTAAATATTTTGAAAATAGAAAACACAATTCCTAAGAAATCACTAATCAGTGATGAAGAGAACAATGGAGAGAAAAAAAGTGGTGGAAAACTGTGAAAACATAGAGAAATAGGACAAAACCAATAAAATAAAGCAGGTACATACACAACATAAGGCACAAAACAAAAAAATGACACCAAGGCACAGAAGACAATAGTTAGTAAGACAAAGGTCGTACCTAGGTTAATTCACCCTCTACTCTGTAACACACCAATCTTACACGATACACTTCTCTTTGAATAATATAGTAGCGTGTGTTGTACGCAACTTCGAGTTCTAACACACACCAAAACCAATCAAACTAGCCGTTATGAATAGTAATACCTACTTTTTGAAATTTTATAAATTTTATCTTTCAAAATGAACTTCATTTTTGGATTTGGAATATCAAAATTATCCTAGGGTGAATTTTTGGTCTTTTTCTGAAAACTTTCAATTTTTGATGAATAGTGAAAAAACACTGAGTTATAGTTTAAAACCGAATTTTTATTTAAATAATTATTTATTTTATTTAAATTTATTTTAGGTCAAAATAGATACATAATACCTATATATGTTCAATTTAATTCATTGGATTCAATTTATAATAATTTTAGATATATAAAAATTTTATTGAACTTTTCACTGTCTTTTACCCATCTCTTAGGAGAATTTGCAAATTCACATAAAACTTAATTTTACCGCTTCTGTGAGTGGAATTTCGAAAATATGAGAGACACGGTTAATATAAAGTAGTAAAATGTGGTCCAATAAGATAAAAATAATTGTTGGTGAATAGTAACTTTTTTACTTTTATTTACCACAGTTAAAAGTAAATAGGGTAATTAAGGGTAAAAATGGTATTATTATTACCCCAACACATGTCCTAATTCTATTGGATAAGTATAATTCGACCAAGAACAACATTAGGAATAAAATATTAACCACTTTGGTCCACCTGGATTAGATTAGGGCATTTATTATTATTAAATTCAAAGAAGAGTTAAAATCAAAGTTTAATAAATAAAACATTTTTAATATAGGGTCATACATAAAATAAATTTGATTATAAATATTCATTAGAAATATAAAAATATTTCCTACATAATGATATTTTATTTATAATTTTTAGACATTAAATAATTTAATTTATTAATGACATAATGGTGATGCAATAATTACATAATTAATGAAATATTAAAATAATTGATATTATAAATATCAAAATAAATGTAATTTGAGACTTTTTATGAATTACACTAATTTTATAGGTTAATATAACATATTAGGGTTGGTTAGATTAATTTTTTTTGAAGTAATAATGCTGTTATGAATTTAGAAAAAACAAAATACCAAATAGTGTCAAAAATGACATAAAAGAGTTTTTAAAACAAATATTATATTATTAATTCATATTATATTCCTAAAAATCTAAGGTTCGGCCAAAGGAATTATATAATGATAGGTGTATCATTAATAGACCAATTGGGGGTCTCTTGGAAGTATATAGTAAGTTTATTAACTATATAATATAAAAATACAAAGAGACATGGTAAATGTCAAACTATTTAACTAAGAGTTAAATCAAAACGATAAAGTTAATATAGTAACCCAAACCTGTCTAAAACATATTGTTTGAGTGGTTTTTTACCTATACCCACCTTAAAATTTAAATAATCCACTATGGAGCCATTAGAAAACAAATATGAATTTATTATAAAATAATATTTCTAGCTTTTCCAAAGGTTCCCCTCACCCCTCTTATAAAAGGACACTCTCCCTTCTCTCAAATTCACACCTTCAAAGCCTTTTGGATCGGCCAAACCCTGACCAAATATTCTCTCAACTTCCCTAACTTCATCCTAGAGGCTTTAGTTTGATCAGAAAGCCAACCCAAGGAGCCCTTTTGATCAATTCAAAAGGAAGAACCCGAAGAAGAGGTAATGTTTTCACCACCCTCTTTCAAGTTCCTTTCTTCTTCAACTTCTTCTTTCTTTGTTATTTCCATTCTAAAATAATAAATATAGTATATTATATATATTTTGATGTTATTATAAATATGTTACAACCATATTCAGTATTCTATCCATCCTTTGAATGACATTTCACCATATGTGCGTACGTACGGCTTACCGTCTCCACGTCGTGGTGTAATTGTTATTCAAAACATTATTATTTGGATGGATATGATAACGATGTGTAATTGATGTAAATAATAAATATAACATGATAAATATTCTATATATATGATATACCATCCAATTATATATTATTTTAATATCAAAATAATGATATTGTCACTCGTGCGTATGTACGGACTACCGTCTCCACGAACGCGATGAGATTCATTCCCCATCATATTCATTCAAGTATAATTCTCATTTGATGATTAAAAATAATGTTTAATGACTTTATATCATTCTGTATATGAATAATATACAACCTATCCATAACAAATAGGTCTTATGTAACAAAACATATAAAAGAAAACGAGTAAGTTAACACCCGAAACGACGAAAATACTAAGATATTGTTAACAAAGCAATGTTAAATGATCATATATGATATCATATTAATGTATATGATTCTTTTATAATTTAATAAAAACTATTTAACCATTATACAAGAGGTTAAACTACACTCAACCAAGGAAAAGTACAAGGTAAGAGTTTATTTCACAATCTCTTCATTATCTGAGGTTGTTTATACGTAATTATCTAGTGGGACCTCTTTATCATCCACATCCATGTTTCTTAAAAATGTATTTAAAATAATTATTACTATTTTATAAACTATGGGTTAAAGTCATTTATACCCTTGTTGAATTTTTTTTAAGATGTTTATAAAGGAATATTTCTATCACTTTCCAAACAAGGTCATTTTTAACCTTTTTGACAAAATTAAGGTAAGAATGTATTTTTTTAACTTATACGGCGGGTGTGGATATTTTCTTCCATTATAAAATCATCGAAGCTTCCCTTAAAATATTATAAGAATATTTTCAATGTAAATGTTTTATTTTATAATTATGTGGCTTTTAAATTATTTCAAAAAAAGAGATTTCTCTCAAATAGTTTTGATTTCATCTATGTCAACATCCTTTGATGGATTTTAAGCTTATTTGAAGTTGATTTATTATGATAAAAAACATTCATACAATATTTAAGGTTTTTTGATATGTTTGACTATGGATGTGTTATTTTTATACAATTCATGGTTTATGGAGAAAGTATTGACATTTCGTATGCTATTTTTAATACGAACGTTTATGTTATGTTTAAACCTGTTCATATGAGGAATGAATTGGACTTAATAAGTGACGGGTGGAGCCCGCTATAGCTCCTTGATGCATCGGTAGGTCTCATAAAAAAAACTAGTGTCTTGGCACAAGGCCTTGGCAAAATATTATTTGTAGTCTTGGCACAAGGACTTGACTATGTGGTTGTGATAGTCTGGCATTATGCATTCCATCATTATGAAAGTGGTTATTGATATTGCATGTGATTATTCTACTAGTAGAATATACATGTGAATAAGTAAATGGAATTATTTCATTTTATTTTTTCCATATTATGCTGAAGTTCAAGTTTAAAAGACTTTTGTTTTATTTATACATTGCCTTAAATGTTTATGCTTATTTATGAATGTTTCAGCTATATTGTTATCCTTACTGAGCATCTGAGCTCACCCCTTTCTATGTTTTATTTTTCCCAGGATGTGAAGAAGTATTTTATGAATGACCTACAGGGATAGTATAAGGGGATATGAGTGTGGATACAAGATGTTGTTATAGTTTTCACTTTATGATGTAATGTAAGACTTATGAATATATCTACTATTTCCAAGGCTACTAAACTAATCGGTCTTTAGAGACTTGATCTTTTGTGATCATGCCAATGTTATGTAATAATGCACTGACTCTGGGTAACTGGGGTCGGGGCATTACAGTTGGTATCAGAGGAAGTTTAGTACAAACCTTGGAAGCTATATTTAGATAAACTCTAATTAGAGAACATATCCCTAAGATAAACTTTGAGGATTAGTATATAAGAACTTCATAGAATTTTGGTATTGAAGAGATTTTGTGAGTTTTCCAAGCAATACATCCCTGTCTGGATACGATCAGGTAGAGATGGCTCCAGCACAGATGTACGTAGGGGTAAAACTCGAAAACACCGCTTTGAGCTAGACTCGAACATGAACTGGTGCACGACAACGGGTCTTGCTGCACTCTTGGTTATGACACTCCCGGAGGATATGCTTAGGATAATTCTCATTTTCTTTACAAACCATTATAAAAGGTTTATGAGTATATACTTCCTCAAAGAATTTTTTTTTTATGATTATGGATTATATCCATAAATAGTTCAATTTATGTTAAGTTTTTTACAAGTATTGAATTATGTATTTTGATTCATAAACTGATCTAGTTTATGCCATTGTTTAGAAACAGTGCCTAGTGGAAGGAATGGAAATCGTATCAATGCACGCACTCCATATAGGTATTTACCTCCTACTCAAGATAATTATAGTGGATATGGTGATGCAACTGGTGCTGATCAGCTAATCACCATACTAGGACAACTCACTCAGGTTATGAATAATAACCTTACCCATATGGAGAACCCTGATCCACAACGTGGAGGATCAATGTTAGATCACTTCATGAGGAAACAACCACTGACATTAAATGGGATTAAAAACCCCTTAGTAGTTAAGAAATGGATAAATTCCTTAGAGAAAATATTCCATGCCTTGGGGAGTAGTGAAAGGGAAAAAGTTATCATGACAGTTTACCGCCTCACTGGATATGCTGATCAATGGTGGTCATTGATTCAAAACACGAAGGAAGATGATGAAGTATAAAATATGGAATGGATGGAGTTCAAAGATCTTTTCTTAGAAAAATACTTTCCTCGTGACCATCAAGAAGATACGGAAAGATAATTTCTGAGTCTGAGGAAAAAGGAGGATGAGAACATCGCAAAGTATGAGGATAACTTTACAAGGTTAGCAAGGTATGCTGTAGATTACATATGTAACCCAAGAAGTAAGATTGATCGTTTCTTTGATAGGTTAAAACCATTTCTCCGTCAAGCATTAGTCTCACAAACCTTCTCGTTGTACGAAGATATTGTCTCATGTGCTATCAAGACAAAAAAAGAATTATCCAAGTCTTACGACTTTAAAGCAAAGCAAGAGAAGAAGATATCTAGCGATCAAATTGGAAATGGAAATAAGGGTAAGAAGGGAAAAGTTGAATATACATCCTATAGTAAATGTAGGAAGAAACACCCTGGTACTTGCTTTAAAAGAGTGGGAGTCTGTTACAAGTGTGGTGAAAAAGGCCACCAAGCTCGTGATTGCAAGGGGAAGAAAGAAGCTACCGATGTTCAATGCTACAATTGTAGGAAGATGGGACATTATGAAAATGAATGTCCTAATCATCAAGGGAACTTACCTCAAAAGGGATCAAGGCCAAGATTATGCTATCACTACTGCTGAGGTTGAAGCTCCGAAAGACGTGGTGGTAGGTAATTTAATGGTTTCCTCAAGTTTAGCCAATGATTTATTTGATTCTAGATCATCGCATTGTTTCATATCTTCCCAGTTTTATAAGAAAATTAGATATTTCCAATTTGATTTAATAAGGGAGTTATTAGTAAAAACTCCTAAGGGAATTATCCTTGCTACAAAGTTCTATGGATCTGTTCCCATTAGAGCATATAAATGTTCTTTATCTGCTGATCTCATCGTCATAACCTTGATTGAATTTGATATAATCCTCGGTATGGATTGGATTTCGGACCATGATGTGAGAATTTATTGTAAGAAGAAGGAGGTTACGATTTTTGATGATGATGATAAAGAACACCTTATCTTTAGAGAAGAATCATCACCACCTGATTCTTACATAGATCCACCCCCAGTAGCTCAACTAAATTCAATTATTGGGGATGAAGAGAATGAAATAATTGTGGGTAAGTAAAGTAATGTTCAAATAGATTATGTGCCTATTTTGAAATAACATGTAGATGTGTTTTTGGAAGATTTACCTGGACATCCTCCAGAACGAGAAATTGAGTTTTCCTTTGTTTTAATTCCTGGTTCAAGGCCTATATCGAAGACCCATTATAGAATGGCCACTGTGGAATTAGTTGAACCAAAGAAACAACTAGAGGAATTAGCTAATAAGGTATTTATTCTCCCTAGTGTTTTGTTAAGAAGAAAGATGGATCTATGAGGTTATATATTGACTACATGGAGATCAATGCTATAACAATAAAGAACAAGTATCCCCTACCTCGCATTGATGATTTATTTGACCAACTGCATGGATCTCAATAATTTTCAAAGATTGAACTTCGATCTAGATACCATAAGTTGTGTGTGAAGAAGTAATACATTCCAAAGACAGCATTTCGAACCAGGTACGGGCATTATGAGTTTACAGTAATGCCTTTTGGGTTGACTAATTCACCCTCTATTTTCATGTATCTAATGAACAGAGTTTTCAAGGAATATCTTGATTATTTTGTAGTGGTATTTATTGATGACATCTTGGTATACTCTAAAAGCTACAAAGATCATGAAAATCACTTGCACATTATCTTGAAGACTCTGAGAAGACATGAATTATATGGGAAGTTTAGCAAGTGTGAATTCTGGCTTCAGGAGATTTCTTTTCTTGGCCATATTTTCTCAAAGGATGGAATCTCTGTTGATCCTTCTAAGACCAAGGCAATCCAATAATGGCCAACACCAACAAGTATAACCGAGGTATGCAGTTTTATTGGTTTAGCAGGTTATTATCGATGTTTTTATAGAATTTCGCCCGATTGGCTAACCCATTAACAAAGCTCACACGTAAAGGGGTTAAATTTGTTTGGACAAAAGAGTGTGAAGAATGTTTTGAAGAACTGAAGATAAGATTAGTCAATTCTTCTATATTGAATCTACCATTGGGGAATGATGGGTTCGTTATTTATAGTGATGCATTAAATAAAGGACTTGGTTGTGTCCTTATCCATAATGATAGGATTATTGCCTATGCATCACGACAACTAAAAATTCATGAGCCAAACTATCCTACTCATGATCTTGAGTTAGCAGCTGTAATATTTGCTTTGAATATTTGAAGACACTATCTCTATGGTGAAAAATGTGAGATTTATACTGATCAAAAGAGTTTGAAGTATATTTTCTCACAGAAAGAACTCAACATGTGGCAAAGGATATGGCTTGAAATACTTGAGGATTATGATCGCACGATACACTACCACCCAGGGAAGACAAATAAGGTGGAAGATGCTTTGAGAAGAAAGGATCATGGAGTTTTGAACAAGATGAGAGTTGAGAGGGATCCTATTTTCATGGATCTAGTAAAGTTGGATATGGGAATAACCATGGAAGGTGAAACATTGATACTTTTTCAAATGGTTTCCAAACCATCTTTACTAGAAATGATAAAGAGTTCTCAGACCGATGATGAATAATTTCAAAAGGAGATTAAAGTTGTGAATGATGGGAGATTGAATGACTTTGTGTATGAAGATGGAATTTTGAAATCTGGGAAGAGACTTTGTGTTCCCGATATACCTGATCTAAGAAGGTAATTGTTGGACGATGCTCATAGTTCCAATTTCTCTATAAACCATGGGAGCACCAAAATGTATAGAGATTTGAAGGAGCATTTTTGGTGGGACAACATGAAGAGGGAGATTGCTGATTTTGTGTCAAGATGTATGGTTTTTCAACAAGTGAAAGCTGGAAGGCTAAAGCCTGGAGGAGTCATGCAACCTCTTCCCATACCCGAGTGGAAATGGGATAATATCATGATGGACTTTTTCATGGGACTACCAGAGACTCCTAGAAGGAATGATGTAATATGCGTCATTGTTGATCATATTACCAATTCAGTACATTTTCTTGCTATAAGAGAGGATTTACCACTTGAACGTCTAGCAAGACTATATATTAATGAAGTTTTGAGACTTCATGGAGTACCCCTATCGATTGTTTCTGATCGTGATCCCCGTTTTACTTCAAGATTCTGGAAAATTCTTCAGAAATCCCTGGATACTGAACTTCATTTGAGCACTGCCTACCACCCCCAAACTGATGGACAATCAGAACGGACTATTAAAACCTTAGAAGACATGTTGAAATCATGATCAATTGACTTTAAGGGTATATGGGATCAATATTTACCTCTGCTAGAATTTTCCTATAATAATAGCTTCCATTCAAGTATTCAGATGGAACCATATGAAGCGTTATACGGAAAGAGATGTCGCACACCAACCTGTTGGGATGATGTTGGTGAAAGAAAACTTGTAGGCCCAAAACTGGTGGAGGAAACGATGGAAAAGGTGAAGGTAATTCAAAACCACATCAAAGCAGCTCAAGGTAGGCAGAAGAGCTATACCGATAACCGAAGGAAAGATTTGGAATTTCAGGTAGGAGATCATGTTTTCTTGAAGGTATCTCAATAGAAGGGAGTTATATGTTTCGGTAACAAGGGTAAATTGAGTCCCAGGTACATAGGACCTTTCAAAATTCTAGAAGAAATTGGGGATGTAGCTTATTATTTGGCAATGCCGCCAAATCTCTCCAAAGTTCACGATGTGTTCCACGTATCACTGTTGAGAAAATACATGCCTGACCCAACGCATGTACTCACCTATAAGGAATTAGAACTGGAACCCGATCTGCCTTATTGAGAAGATCCTGTCAGTATTCTTGATATAAGAGAATAAGTGCTAAGAAACCGGACGACTCGTCTGGTGAAAGTTCTATGGAGAAACCATAAGATGGAAGAGGCAACGTGGGAACCCGAGGAACTTATGATGAAGAACCACCCAAGTATTTTTATGCAGTAATATTCTAGAAATTTCGAGGATGAAATTATTTTAAGAAGGGGAGAATGTAACACCCCAAGCTTCCACGGTATTCTTCTCTTTGAATAATACAGTAGCGTGTATTGTACGCAACTTCAAGTTCTAACACACACCACAACCAATCAAACTAGCCGTTATGAATAGTAATACCCACTTTTTGAAATTTTATAAATTTTATCTTTCAAAATGAACTTCATTTTTGGATTCAGAATATCAAAATTAGCCTAGGGTGAATTTTTGGTCGTTTTTTGAAAACTTTCAATTTTTGATGAATAGTGAAAAAACACTGAGTTATAGTTTAAAACCGAATTTTTATTTAAATAATTATTTATTTTATTTAAATTTATTTTAGGTCAAAATATATACATAATAACTATATAAGTTCAATTTAATTCATTGGAATCAGTTTATAATAATTTTAGATATATAAAAATTTTATTGAACTTTTCACCGTCTTTTACCCATCTCTTAGGAGAATTTGCAAATTCACATAAAACTTAATTTTATCACTTCTGTGAGTGGAATTTCGAAAATCCAAGAGACACGGTTAATATCAAAGAGTAAAATGTGATTCAATAAGATAAAAATAATTTTTGGTGAATAGTAACTTTTTACTTTTATTTACAGTGGTTAAAAGTAAATAAGGTAATTAAGGGTAAAAATAATATTATTATTACCCTAAAACATGTCCTAATTCTATTGGATAAGTTTAATTAGACCAAAAACAAAATTAGGAATAAAATATTACCATTTAGGTCCACTTGGATTAGATTAGAACACTTATTATTATTTTATTGAAAGAAGAGTTAAAAGAGTTAAAATCAAAGTTTAATAACTAAAATATTTTTAATATAGGGTTATACATAAGATAAATTAGACTATAAATATTAATTAGAAAGATAAAAATATTTCCTACATAATGGTAGTTTATTTATAATTTTTAGACATTAAATAATTTAATTTATTTATGACACAATGATGATGCAGTAATTACATTATTAACGAAATATTAAAATAATTGATATTATAAATATCAAACTAAATGTAATTTGAGACTTTTTATGAATTAAAATAATTTTATAGGTTAATATAACATATTAGGGTTTGTTAGATTATTTTTTTTGAAGTAATAATGCTGTTATGAATTTAGAAAAAACAAAATACCAAATAGTGTCGAAATTGACATAAAAGAGTTTTTAAAACAAATATTATATTATTAATTCATATTCTATTAATAAAAATATAAGGTTCGGCCAAAGGACTGATATACTGATAGGTGTATCATTAATGGACCACTTGGGGGTCTCTTGGAAGTATATAGTAAGTTTATTAACTATATAATATAAAAATACAAAGAGACATGGTAAATGTCAAACTATTTAACTAAGAGTTAAATAAAAACGATAAAGTAAATATAGTAACCAAAACCTGTCTAAAACCTATTGGTTGAGTGGTTTTCAACCTATCCCCACCTTAAACTTTAAATAATAAAATTTGGAGCCATTAGAAACCGAATATGAATTTAGTATAAAATAATATTTCTAGCTTTTCCAAAGGTGCCCCTCACCCCTCTTATAAAAGGGCACCCCCCTTCTCTCAAATTAACACCTTCAAATCCTTTTGGATCGGCCAACCCTGCCCAAATATTCTCTCAACTTACCTCACTTTATCCTAGAGGACTTATTTTGATCAGAAAGCCAACCTAAGGAGCCCTTTTGATCAAATCAAAAGGAAGAAATCGAAGAAGAGGTAATGTTTTCACCACCCTCTTTCAAGTTCCTTTCTTCTTCAACTTCTTATTTCTTTGTTATTTCCATTATAAAATAATAAATCCAGTATCTTATATATATTTTGATGTTATTATAAATATGGTACAACCATATTTAGTATTCTATCCATCCTTTGAATGACATGTCACCATCCGTGCGTACGTACAACTTACCGTCTCCACGTCGTGGTGTAATTGTTATTCAAAACATTATTATTTGGATGGGTATGATAATGATGTGTAATTGATGTAAATAATAAATATAACATGATAATTATTCTTTATATATGATATACCATCCAATTATATATTATTTTAATACCAAAGAATGATATTGTCGCCCGTGCGTACGTACGGACTACCGTCTCCACGAACGCGATGAGATTCATTCCCCATCGTATCCATTCAAGTATAATTCTCATTTTATGATTAAAAATAATGTTTAAGGACTTGATATCATTCTGGATATGAATAATATACAACCTGTCCATAAAAAACACAACTTATGTAACAAAACATATAAAAGAAAACGAGTAAGTTAACACCCGAAACGACGATAATACTAAGATATTATTAACAAAGCGATGTTAAAAGATCGTATATGATATAATATTAATGTATATGATTATTTTATAATTTAATAAAAACTATTTCACCATTATACAGGAGGTTAAACTACCCTCAACCAAGGAAAAATACAAGGTAAGGGTTTATTTCACAATCTCTTAATTATCCAAGGTTGTTTATATATAATTATCTACTGGGACCTCTTTATCATCCACATCCATGTTTCTTAAAAATTTATTTCAAATCATTATTACTATTTTATAGACTATGGGTTAAAGTCATTTATACCCTTTTTTACTTTTATAATATTTTTATAAAGTAATCTTTCTGTCGCTTTCCAAACAAGGTCCTTTTTAACCTTTTCGACAAAATTAAGGTAAGAATGTCTTTTTTTAACTTATACGGCGGGTGCAACTATTTTCCGCCATTATAAAATCGTAAAATCTTTCCTTACAAGCTTATAAGAATATTTTCAAAGTAAATGTTTTATTTTATAATTATGTGGCTTTTAAATTATTTAAAAAAAGAGATATTTCTCTCAAATAGTTTTGATTTCATATATGTCAACATCCTTTGATGGATTTTAAGCTTATTTAAAGTTGATTTATTATGATACAAAACATTCATATATTATTGAAGGTTTTGTGATATGTTTGACTGTGGATGTGTTATTTTTATACAATTCATGATTTATGGAGAAAATATTGACATTTCGTATGCTAGTTTTAATATGAATGTTTATGTTATGTTTAAACCTGTTCATATGAGGAATGAATTGGACTTCATAAGTGATGGGTGGAGCCCGCTATAGCTCCTCGATGCATCGGTAGGTATCATGAGACAAACTAGTGTCTTGGCACAAGGCCTTGAAAAAATCTTATTTGTAGTCTTGGCACAAGGCCTTGACTATGTGGTTATGATAGTCTGACATTATGCATTCCATCATTATGAAAGTGGTTATTGATATTGCAGGTGATTATTTGACTAGTAAAATATCCATGTGAATAAGTAAATGGAATTATTTCATTTCATTTTTTCCATATTATGCTGAAGTTCAAGTTTAAAAGGTTTTTTTAGTTATACATTGCCTTAAATGTTTATGATTATTTATGAATGTTTCCGCTATATTGTTATCCTTACCGAGAATATGAGCTCACCCCTTTCTATGTTTTATTTTTCCCAGGATGTGAAGAAGTATTTTATGAATGACCTTTAGGGATAGTATAAGGGGATATGAGTGTGGAGACAATATTTTGTCATAGTTTTCACTTTATGATGTAATGTAAGACTTTTGAATATATCTAGTGTTTCCAAGGCTACTAAACTAATCGGTCTTTCGAGACTTGATCTTTTGTGATCATGCCAATGTTATGTAATAATGCACTGACTCTGGGTAACTGGGGTTGGGGCGTTATATACTCCCTATCTTAGATCTACTTAAAAGTAGACTAATAACTATCAACTTCACTCAGTGCATGACTAATGACTCGGATAATTCACCAATCTCGCCTAGAGATTAGACACACGAACACCGAAATTTATTCAGTGCTCGAGCATCTCTTCGAACTACAAGTGATTCACTCAACAAGTAATCCCAGCTAGGTATCATCACTAGGTAAAATGATCCTGTTGAGATTGTCAAATTGCACAACCAATATTTATTCTCAGTTCAAGAAATCAATAAAGGAAGAGGAGAAGAAGTGATACGAGAGATTAGCAACCCGATTCAGCGTAAGGATGTGCTTGCGCACACCCCAATTCACTTTCATGGTTTACTAATGGTAAGAATAAAATAGTGGTCGCATTGATTCTTGGATATACAGATTGCATTGGGTTTCTTAACCTGGATCTAGCCCCGCAAGTTAGATCTCCATTTCTGGAGATTGAAGAGCACGACACGAAATGAGGATGAATGAACGACACAAAAAAATGAAACAAACATCATAATTCTAATTACAAAACATGCAACACACAAATTTATAGACATAATTTAAATGAAAACTAAAAAGAGTAGTGGTGGAGAGGTGGAGAATGGAGGAGCAGGTCCCATCTCTAAGCCGAAGACGGTCCCCATTCCATGAGATGTGGATCGTTCTTGGTTGAATAACCCTCCCACTTATTGGAATGATGCCCCCCTTTTATAAGTTTGATAGGAGTGGGGATCCTCTTATTTGAAAAAAAAACAACAGTCCTAACAATTACTAACATACAAGAGGTTCCACGTGGTGTGCTTCGATGCACTCGTCACCATCTCTCGAGTAAACTCCCTCTAAGTTAAAAAAATCCCCTTGCAATGACCCAAGAAATCCCCGCAAAAAAATTCACAATCATCTTCTATTACAACTACCTCTATGAAAAGCTCCCTCCTGTGCAGAGTAACGAAAAACAGAAAACAAGTAAGTCAATTAAAATGAAACTTCTATGTATAACTAAATATATATACTATATATTAATATCACTACATAAAATTAATAAAAATACTTATTAATCTATGTATTTTACAATACCTAATGTTAAAATTACTAATATATGAGTAGTGTTAATATTATATATATAAGTATATAATTATTATTGTGATTATATTATATACGGATGTATATGTTTTACCACATTATTTTTATTAACTTATGTATTGTTATTATTATAATGTATTATAGTATATTAATTTTATATATGTGATTATATACACTATATACACTATATTATATAGAATAAAAAAAATAAAAAAATTAAAAGAGAATAGAGATAGGGGAGGCGACGACACAGCCTGGGGAAAGGAACCCAGTGACTCGACTTGGGGGAGAAGGAATGCGGTGGCGGCGATGGGTAGCGCAGAATGGAGGAGCAGCGGTTAAGGAAGTGATGAACAGGGGAGAGGAGATGGGGATGATGACAATGTTGGAAGGGAGAAGGGGGATTTGGCGCATGGAAGGTCCAGAACAACATAGGGGTTCAGGTGCGAGTTCTAGTGGAGTGGAAAGAACATAGAGAGGTAAGGTTGGATGGGGTTCTAGGGAAGCAGATTGGGGGGTTCTCTCAGTGGCCGGAAGCTGAGCAGGAGAAATGGGTGGTGGCGCCAGCGCACATGGAATGCGGCGGCGGGTAGGGGGTCGTGAATGGGGGTGAGGTGGAGAGGTGAGTTTCTTTTGGATCTGAACAATTTGTACAAATTTTGAATGAATTCGAGTTTCTAGTTTTTTCATTGAAATTCATGATACTTCGTGTGTTAAATTGATTCCATTGAATTTCTTTGATTTTCCCTACTACTGGGTAGATTTGGGTCAATTTTCTGGTTAGTGATGCTGTCAGAGTTTTTTGGTGGATGGGTTTGGTGATGTTGCGGGCTGGAGGGTACGGGGGTGGATGAGAAGAAGTGGTGGTGGAGAGGTGAGTGGATAGTGGCACTGTGAAGGTAGAAGAAAAATTGTGAAATGGTGCCACCGTAAGGAGGGGACCAAATGGTATGGAGAAGTGGTGACGAAAGGGTGGCGCCGTGAAGGATGACGATACCGTGAAGGAAACAGTGGCACCATAAGGTGTGAAACGGTGGTTGGAAGAATTGAGAAATGGTGGCACCGTGACAACAAAGAAATAGTGGAACCCAACAACACCTGCAAATAAAACAAACCAAACAAAAAGAAAACAAATTAAATGAATTAAAAATTTAATAAAACTAACTAAGAGATTCATTAATCAATCAATTAAAATAAATGAACAAATAGAATTAAAAACTAAATAAAAATAAAACAAAGTTACAAATAGAATAAAATTAACTATGATTTATTTAACAGAAAGAATTTATTTGGATAAAATAATTTAAAACCAATTAAAATAATTATTGTTATTAATTAATCAACTAATTCATTAATTAAAAAATTAATTAAAGAGTAAATTAAATTAAAGAATAAAAATATAAATTGAATAAAATTAAATTATAAAAACTAACTAAATTATTAAAATAATTAAAAAACTAAAATGTAAAATTTATTTATTTACAGTTAAAAATAATAAATTGATTAAATTAAATTAATGAATTAATAAACTAACTAGAATTACAAATTGTAAAAAATAAGAGTCTAATTCACAAGAAATGATTTAATTTAAGAATTGTTTAAAATGACAATAATGCACATTAAAATACATGATTTAAACTAAAATTGATTATTTTACACAAGGTATAAAAGCACAAAAATTATCAATTATTTAATATAAAACAACATTTTGGTATAAAAAAGTCAATAAAAAAATATAAAAAGGATGTGGAAAAGAGTGTGAAAACACTTCCACATTGGAACTTCTATAGGACTTCTCCAACTAGGAGGGACAAGCCACAATCCCCAATCACACCCATTTCCTTATAGTGGAATGGGTTCACTCCATTACATCATATTAGTAATCATGTTTCACTCCCATGACCATCTTAGTAGTCAAGGATCACTCCCAATATCTTCTTTGTAGTAAAAGTTCGCTCCCAATACCATATTAGAATAAAAATACCTTTAATGAACTAATTTTATTCCCAGTTCTAAACATCCATATATCATGAGATATAAATATTTAAAAAATTCATTGGATAGTAATAATGGTATCACTCAGTGCTCTCTAGGCCTCCCCACCAAATATGTTGTAACATGATAACCCTACACTATTTGGGTCACCAAATCATATAAGTTGTACCAGGCTTGCTTGGAGCTATATCAGACACCACATATTATTATATATAACGGTCTTACCTAGTTCTATATGGTACACCCCATCATATAATCTATAATGGGTTTACCTAGCACAATCTTCGCAACACCATCATATAAGTTGTAATTGGCATACCCATTTTTATCTAGGACACCACATTATATAAGTTATGTCTATGAACCACATGAAAAATAAAGTACAAAAAGAATTCATATAATCATAAAATTCATAAAACCAATTAAACTTTAATGACATTTTTAACCCATGGAAATGGATGGGGTTTCATGTTAATAAATTTGAAATGTGATTATCCCGTTGAAATCAAACATGTTTCATAAAAATATCTTTGAACCACGATTGACCTGTGAAAAAGAAATGGATTCCAAATAAATCATTACATAAATATGGAAATCAGTCTAAGAAATAATATGAATGGTATCTTTGGATCATATCCCAATTAAATCATTAACAATATCAAATGGAAATATCTTAGATAGAGAAGTATTTTAAAGGATCACATGGAAAATTACCATTCTTTTAAAAAAACCTTTTAAAACATATTAGATATTCAAAATAATTTTCTCTGAAAACCACTTCAAAAACATATAAAGTATTAATTTATATTATTTAAAAACATTTCAGGAGGAAAATATCCTTTCCCTATTGAAAAATTCTATTTAAAATATAAAAAATTGTTTCATATAAAAAGAATAGAAAAAAAATAAAAATTTGTAAAACATTGAAATCAAATTTTAATACATAAAAATATTAAAATAATTTCCCTTGATAATGAGAATAAAATAAATTTAAAAAAATTTTAAAACATTTTTGTAATTTTTTTGAATGAACACATATTTCTAACCAAATAGAGAGATAAGGTTAGATTTTCTTAATTTTTTTAATTATATTAAGTACTAAAGAGTGAAAAATAGTAACATTACTAGAATATATCATAAATAAATATTTATAAATAAAATTAATGATATTTTTTGATATATGGATCATATGTTTTCATCAATGGATGCATAATCATAAATATTCCTAATAACTAATGAGATTCTATCAATAAACTATTACCACTTTAGTAAATTTAAATCGTAATCCCTATAAAAGAAAGACATTACATGAAGTGTTAATTATCATTAAAATAAAAAGAATAATTATATTATATTTCAATTGGAATTATATTCTCCCCATATAAGACATAGGTTCATAACAAAATATGTTTCTCAAAGAAGGTAAATTGAGACAAAATTACATTACAGATTCGGTAAAATTTGTACTATAAAACACAATGAAGTAGAGATAAGAAGATGGATATATAAATAACCATATATTTAATTATAAATTTCATATATTATATTGATTTTAACTTTATACACCAATAAAAATAAATGAGTGGTGAAAGGGTCATAAGTATCAAAAAAAATAATAACGAGACATGAAATCCCCTTACTATTTCAATAACGTACGAATCATGAAAATAATGAATGAATAATATAAATTGGAACATTGAATTTCATGAAATAAATTAACTTTAAGATATAAAATTTCATAGTTCAGTATATATTCCACCAACATGAATATGTTGTGAATATAGAATATATCTCATAGAAATAAAAGATAGACGAGAAAACCCTTGCAATAAGTCATGAGTTTCTTTTTCACCATTGAAACCATCTGTATAATAAATATAAATAAATTATAAATATACTAAATAACTTTATTCTTATGTATCTAAAAATATATTATTTTAATGTTACTTTATATTACCAGTTTATTAATAATTTGATGTTAAATTTACATTTCGTGTAATAACCGATTTGATTTTTATATGTTTTGACTTTTTATTTAGGATTATATTGATTAGATCATGATTTACTTAATTAAATAATATTAAAAATGATTTATATCTCATATATATTCATTATAAATTTATTTATAATAATCTATAAAATATAGTAATATTCAATGGAATACACCGTTCATGGAGACGGTAAGTCGTATGTATGCATGAACGATGTTTTCGTTTTATTTCTGTGTTGAAAGTAATAAAGTAAATTACATAGATGTATATATATATATATTATAATTAAATTAGGATATTTATTTCATATTTATCATATAATTTTACTAATCCTATCCTTAATACATTCCATGTAATGTGTGAATTAATCACATCACTTTGATGAGGCGGTAGTCCAAACATACACAAATGAAGTTATCATGTTGTCAAAAAATGGAAATCATGAATTTATGAGTTATATAATATTTATAGAAGAATAAATAAATCATAAATATCTTATATATATATATATAATATAAAAATATTATTTCAATTATTATACCAAACCATTAGAGGTGATATTGGATGAAAACATTACTTTGGTTCCTGAGGTGATAGTCTATCATATAGATGAATGATGATTGCGCATAGAATTTGATGGAATTCTATGTGAGTATAGGTCTAAAAAATAACTTAAAAACATCTCATTATATTTATTATGTTAAGGTTATAATATAATGAATTAAGAATAATAATTAAGGTGGTGTAGAAAAAAATTAAAAAATCATTCTTTTGGAAGGATGCTACGTCTTCTATGGGTAACTCCATCTGGTTTTTACCAAAGTACTTCATTGGATGGATTTGAATCCAAATCAGGGACTTCATGATAAAATAGGTTTTAGGGAGTATATTATGGAATTGTTTGGATGATAATAATGGATTTATAGGTGTGAATAAGTTAGAGGGTGATTTCTATTTTATAGAGGATGATGAGTGACATTCTTGTAAATATAAACATGTGCACACTATTAAGGGGTCCCCCTTAAATAATGTGCCCCAAATAATGGTTAGTTTTCAATAAAATTGAGGATTTTTTTTCAAAATGTCCGTAAAATTTTATTTGTACATGTGTCTAGGTTGTTTTTCCCCATAATTTAAATTTTAACCACTAAGTAAACTTGTTTTATCTTAATCATTGCAATTAATTTTAGTTACATTCACTCATATTTTTTGTAAAAAAAATAAGTTCAAATTACTAAAAAAAATTAAATTATGCTGATTCAAATCATTGAAATCATTTTTCCTAACTATAAACATAAATTTTGAAGAAATAAATTATAAACCAATCCCGTAGATGATATGAGACAATGGGTTTTTAAAATGAGAAGGTTCAAAAGATTGAAATATTTTTATATAAAATATTAGTCCTGTGACCTAAATTTTATTAATTGATTTATATTATATATATTTATTCATTAAAACTAAATTAAAATATAATTTATTTAAATAAATAAATTAGATGAAAATTCAGTTTTCAATTAAAAAACAGTTTTTTCATTATTCATCAAAAATTGATACCTCTCAGAAAATTATGTAGAATTTACCCAAAATAAATATAAATATTCCTATTTAAAAAACAAATTTTATTTTTTCATAATAATTTTATATAATTTTCAAATATTATATTTAAAATAGGTGTGTTATTAAAAGGTGGTAAAATTTCCTTTTAGAAATAACATATCTTTATGCATAAAATTGGATTTATTCATATCTCTTATTTAAAATATACATAATATTATTATTATATAGTTGATTGAATATAATAAATATATAATAAAAATCATATATAAAAAATAGTTTAATTAATTAATTTAGATAAAAAAATTCAAATTTCATCAATATAACTTTCCAACAATGGATTCTTATATTTTCAAAAGGGTTTTATTATCATTTGTAGTTAATTGGTCACCAAATAATTCTTCTTATAGACAAGTGTAAACCAAGTTTTCATAATTTAATTAATCTTATTAATAATCATCATTCTAATAGCTAGGTGAAAACTATAAAAATATTTGAATAATAATATTAATATTACATTATAGTTCGGTAAAAAATATGCATGGAGTGTCATGAAAGTTATTGAATGAACACATCATTATCTGTAATAGAAGAAAAACATAGTGTTTACTGTACCAAAATCTAATCTATGTGTTTTCTAAAGCACAAGCATAACTTGGTGTTGCATTAAATGTAATTTAATAATATTTATTTCATATAACACAAGATATAATCAGTGTTTCATGAAATGTAGAATATCAAAAATATTTAATTATTTCAAAAAAATATTTCACAAAATACCATATGATTATATTATACCCCCCATAAAATTAATTTTTACCATGAAATTTTTCTGGCCTATCAATGTTTAATACTTTAAAGATCCTTTCATAGAAACACACATAGTTTAAATCAATTAAAAAAACTCCCATTTTAAAATGTATTGTTCATAACATAACAAGTAACCAAAAAAACTCATAACTAGGTTTTCACATATGAGAACATATGTGTAATATTAAAATATTAACATGTAAGGGAAATACAACTATCATGTTCTAATAGATATTGTTGGGAAACATGGTTAAGATAGATTTAACAGACACAAATCCATAAATCTGTGATGATAAATTGGAACATTAGATTCATAGTAAAAGAAGGTACTAGGATATAAATTTTGGTTTCAAAATACTTTATATAGTGTTGAAGAATTTTAATTAGAATAAATAATGAATTGTTTTCATTACATTTCATAAGCATGATCTTATCCTTTTATTGTACCTTGATCAATTTCCATGTCATCTCTTCTACCATGAAATGAAGGTGAATTTTTTGTGCTTAAAAAACTAATGGATCAGGAGATCCATAATATTACTTTCTCTTATGTCGAGATAATTTTCAACAATATTTATTGATTTTGCATACTTTATTATATTGTGAAGTTTTATGTTAGTATTTAACATCTCATCTAATGCCAAACATAAAACATTTTATAAATGGTTAACCTTGAAACCTGTCCAAATGATGAAATAAAAAACATTAGAATTAAGTTCACTAAATTTACCATAATCAGCTTAACATTGATCCCTCATATATCATAATGTAGCTTTTGGTTCTCAAATACCAAACATAGGAATACATTTATCATGATTTCTCTTAAAACACTGTAATAACGATAATTTCCATCAATTTGTTTTTAAAACATGCATTCTTTATTATTCTAATTATTATTGGATATATTATTTAAATTTAAAAAACTATTATACATCATCCATGATAACCTATAACACATTTTCCACAAATTAATAATTAGTTCCAAGGAAATCATTACTATCCAATTTACCTTTTCTATATCAATATTCACTTTATCCAAGGTAAATAAAATATTCTTAACATCTGTAACTCATTATGGGTAACCTTTCCTAAATAAATATATCAAATTTACATTAAATTAATTTTATAATTCACCATCACCATTCAATATATCCTATTAAATACTTAATGAAAATAACATACTGAAAATACTTATGTATTTCATGATAATTATAAAAAAATATTAATTACAAAACATATAAAATTCACTCATCTAACTATATTCTTAAACCATTATTTTTGGATTCTTCATCTTATTACTTAATACCTATTTACTATAATATTAAATTTGAATCATGTATTAGGGTTCTTAAATATAGAGACACTACATTTCTTATATGATTATGAATTCATTTTAATGATAGACAACATAAAAGTGTTACACAACCATGATCCAAAGGTTTAGTGTCTTGAAAAAATCAGGACCATGAAAATAGTTACATAATAAATCATAAAAATTATTTAATTCCTTATTATCTAGCTTATTATTAGCCCTTGTGACCACCTTAGTACAATATGTTACATAAGGATATGTATCAATAGAATGGGTGATATATAAGTCCAGTAAGAGGATGAATAAGTGACAAGAATCATTGGTGAGAATGAAAATCATCATCATAACATAAGCAAAAAATCATCATCATAATCATTATAGGAAGCATTAGATAATTTAAAGTAATTTGGAAATATATAATAATGAAACATCAAGTATTAGTGGTCAAACACCACACATAGTTGTGAACAAATCTATCTTCACGTTCACATATAACATATGTGAATCATCATAACATCATAATTTTGAAAAACATAACATAATTTCCATGAATATTTCACATTGTCTCATGAAATAAATCACATTACCCAATTTGTTATAGAACTATATAATTCTGATCACACCTTTCACATCATAGAATTTACAAAATCATGCATACAAAAACGAATGTTTAACATTATTAGTCATAAAATAACCCATGTAAAGGAATGGGATAAATTTCTTAAAGAAAAAAAATTTGGAATAAACATTGGTTTTCCCAATATAAAAAGGGACTACCATACATTGTTTAATAGTCATCAATCATGAGTAATGAAGAAACAATCTCAAGAGGATCCAAACTGAGTTTTGGAAATAAGTGTTCTTTTGAAAAATATTTGTATATGTCATAAAGAAAGATAAGAAACATGAATATCCCAGAAAAAAAATTAAAGGAAAATTAAATTATATTTTAGGAATATTAAAAGAACATTAACACGTAAATTTTAATTGAAATAGGAATAAGCCGATGAAAGGAAATTGGGATCGGGAATCCCCTTACCCTATATCTGAATTCTTTCTTCACTTTAATATATTAGGTAATAAAATAAAATTAATTAATTAAGAAATTTAGAACCTATTATAAATTTATTTGATTCATTAAAATTTTATTATGTTCATTTATATCCATTTTGACGAGTTATAATGTTTAATTCCATCATTCAAGAGTATTCATTTTCATGGTTTTCATGATCGGTTCACCTTTATACATGTATGGAAGTTCATGTAATAAGAGGATAATTTTACATAATTGAGATTATATCATATTAATTAACATAAAATTATAAAATGATCTTATATATCATTTGGCTATATGGTACAAGGATGAATCATTAGATAAATATTTGATGACAATCATTTAGATTAGTTTTTTTGGGTTTTTGATCACAACAAACTTGTTTTATTTTATTATTTTATATTATGTATATATGATAATTATGGAACTTACAAAAGTTATAAAATAAATTTTAATTTTTTAACCATTATAATGGTTTTGTACAGTCCATTAAGTTGGAATAGTAAAATTAAAGTGCATTATCCACAATGGTGGAAAATTAACACATCATAGACGATGTTTTAATTTTTCGAATAAAAGGGAGAGGAGAAGGGGTTTGGTGATGGTTTATTACATAAAAATAATAAAATTACAACATATTTATGATACTGGATTTATCATGAAACTTAGATATGGGATGGTGAGGAGAGAATATTAAAATAAAATAAATTAAAAAGAAATTAAAATAAAATTAATTATGATTTTACCTCTTGATTGTCGCCTCCTTGAGAATATTCATAGGGAAAAGGTTTGGGTATTTTTATGATACCAAGGGAACCTGGATTTAGGAGAGTGGATTGGGAAGAGTATTGGGAATAGCTTTGACTAGCTTCAATTCTTGAAATGTGTGAGAGGAATCGGTGATGAGGGTGGTATTTATAGGTGAAGAGAGGGGTGTTTTCTCATTATTTTATAGAGTAGTTTATTATTTTTACTCAATACTATGAATATATTAAACCATATAACTAAATATATTAATACAATGAAGTATAGTTTTATATTTTTTTCTTAAATCATCCTTATATAAAAAATTACTAAAAAATCACTTAATTAATTTTTATTGTAAATTATTATATTTTACTATTCACCAAAAATTAATTTATTTTCAGAAAATACAAAAAAAATCATTGTATAAATTTTCAATGGGTTGAATTAAAAGTGAAAACAATTTTTTAAAAATAATTTCCTAAAAATGAGAAATTTAAATTTTTATTAAGATCATCATTTACTTGGAAAATACTAATATTTTTTTTTCTGAGTTTAAAACACTTTGAAAAATTAATTAAGGTCTTATAAAAATATATTATAATAATAAGAAAACAAAATATTAATTTATAAAATTATTTTATGAAAATAAATTTTGACAAAGTGAGTAGTCATGATGTGTAAAACTATATATCTATGGTCTATAATCTTCCCAAGATAATATTTATACGATAAGTCATTTTACAACTATACCACCTCTATATTTAGTTCATTCAAGGGATATGTTATGTAATTCCTCAATAGAGATACATAGAACACATAGAGTACTTGATACATGGTAGGTAAAAATACTAGTCAATAGGCCATAACTCTGACATGATCAAGAATAATGAAGGGTCCAATGTAACTACTACTTAACTTTCCATTATTTAAAAATCTCATGATCACCTTACATAAATATATGCCAGGAAACACCATGTATCCAAACATAAGCTCTAGGTCTCATTGACGACTATCTCAATAGCTCATCTATTAACTTTAGGATGACTTTATGTGCTATCGAATGGGTTTCACATTTTCCATTATTTCTTTGACCACTTCAGGTCCAACCAACTTATGTTTATTGACTTCATCCCAGAACAATGGTGTTACACATCATTTTACATAAAAGGATTCATATAGAACCATTAGGATGCTTGAGTGGAAACTTTTCTGGTAAGAGAACTCATCCAGAGGCAGATGTTGGTCCCATCCACCTTCGAAGTCCATAAAAGATTCTATCCCCACGTATTCTAATGTATGAATAGTCTATTCAGATAGTCTATCAGTTTTATTTTGATAAGTCATAATGAAGTTTAGCTTAGTGTTTAGAACATATTTTAGGCTTTAACAAAACATCATAGTGAATCTTGAATCTCGATCAGATACAATTGATAGTGGAACTCTATGCAGACTTACCGCTTATCTAATGAATACCTATTTAATTTTATCAAGTGAAAATTCCACATGAATTGAGATAAAGTGAGTTATATTTATAAGATGATCCAAAACAACCCATATTGTGTTGTTTCCTCTGTATGTATTCAAAATTACGGTGACAATTTCCATGGTGATGTTTTCCCATTTCCATGTTGGTATGGTAACGGTTGAATAATACCATTTAAAATTTTTCCTTTTAGCCTTCATTTGATGACATACCATGCACTTTGATGTATATTTATTGGTATCCTTCTTCATATTTTCCGAAAAGTAGTTCTCTCATAGATCTCAATAGATCTTTGTGATCTCTGGGTGAATATCAAATATTGAGCTATATGCCTCACTCAAAATATATTTCTTTATCTATGGATTGGATAATAAATATTATAATGACCCAAATCTCATGACTCCTTACTCATCCATTTTGAATTCTATGGAACTCCCATTTCTGATAGATTCATCCTTTTTTGAAATTCCGCATCATTTCCCTGGGCATCCTTTATTTTCTCCATGAGGAATGGTTGAGAAATCATTTTAGAAAGGGTTGATAATGTTCTTCCATAATGATTCCCATGTCCATACTTTGAAATATAAGAATATTTAATCCTTCTAAATTCTAATAATTTATAATGTTTCAAGATCCTTTCTATATTAAGCATCTTCCACTTTATTTTTCATTATTGGGATTATTGTAGATTGAGCATCAATAATCCTTGATGATCTCTAACCATCTTTAATGGAACATATTTTCTCCTTATTTTTGAATAAATATTTGAGGATATTATGATTTTTATATATCTCAATCTTCTCCAAATTTATATAATGCCTCTATATTATTAATGCGAATATCACAAAAACTAACTCCAGGTTATTAATGGTATTTTTTTCTCATTAATTTTTAACTTCATTGAGATATATTCTAACACATTATCATTTTGTAATAGTACACATCTTAATCTCTTCTTTGAAGCATTGTTGTATTCCAAGAAGAGTTCCCAATTTGTTAAAAGTGTGAGTATTGGCATGGTGATAATTCTCTTTTTTAACTCTTTGATGTAATCTTCACATTCACTTGTCCAGAAAAATATAATCCCTTCTATGTCTGCATAGTTAGCAGGTTTGAAAATCATAAGAATTTATTCATAAATAAATTTTAATTCCCAAATAGACCAAGTAAAATAAAGTTCCCTATTAAAGATGTTTCCCTAGGACACTCCTATATTACCTCTGTCTTATAAGGATCCAAAAATATTCAATTCTTGGTGATAAGATGTCCCAATATAGATACTTCCTCCATCTAGAACTCACATTTACTATACTTTTCATAATATTTCCGTCTTCATAAAGTAATTAGCACATTATTCAAATTCTCCACATATTCCCCCTTTATCTTGTATTATATCAGAATATTATCAATAAATACTACAAAAAATTTGTTGAGATAATATCTAAATACTCTGTTCATTATGTTCATGAATAGTGTGGGATCATCATTGATTCTGAAGGAAATCACTATTAACTCATTGTGTCCATAACTTGTTTTAAAGTAAGACATGAGAATATCTTCCTTCCTCACATTTAATCAGCGATATCCTGACTGAAGGTTGAGGCTTCGGCCCTAACCTTTAAAAAAAGTCCTTATTCTAAGTGAAGAGGATTATTACACCACATGGTGAAGCACTCATGAGTATAAAACACTTTTACAAATTATATTGTAACTTATTATTCTATTTTCGAACTCAATAGTGTAAATTCTATAAGGTGTTTTTGATATAGGAATATATCTAGGAATAAGTTAAATTTATAAGTCAACCTCTTGGTCAAGAGGAAGAACATGAAATTCTTCAGGGAACACATTAGTGTAGTCCCTCACAATGGGTATGTCTTCTGGAATGATTCTATTCTTAGTCTCAATCATATGAGATTAATATTATTGATCGTAAAGAAATAATATCCATAGTTATGATGGTGTATTCAAAGAGTATTCATCCTTATCCATACACTTGTAAAGAATTAGAGGATGCCTCAGTATGTGTCGAGTTGTATCCATTTCCTCACAGTTGAATTTGGATTTTTATTAAGATTTTCAATCTATTCCCAATATAGAATAAAACTCCACCAATGTAAGTAAGACAATATTTTATGGGTGGTTAAGTCCACAAACATTAATAGTGGAGAACTTATATACATTTAATGCAAGAATTTCACGATTTTCTATTCTCAAAGATAACTCAACCACTATATTTTATTGTGGTGTTTGAATAGTTCTAATAAACATACAATATATGAAAAAAAAATATAACCATAACCAAATAGTATATTAACTATTCTTGAATGAATAACTAGTGTATCTATCAACAAGTCATTTTCAAGATCCACCTTAATGGTGGTGATGGAATAAGCTTCGTCTTTCTCCTTTGGCATTGGTAGCTGCTAATGTTGATTAACATCAAGGACTTGAGGTTTAGGGGACTAGAATTCATAATTCCCCTTCTACCTAAAATTGAATAATTGAACCATAGGTGGAGCTCTCCATTTTTCCACCACATTTTCTTAATTATTTATGTCTCTTCGACATTCATGATCCTGGTATCCTTCTATCCCATACCTGAAGAATTTATTTTTCCCTTTGAGACAATTACCAGGATTCTTCTTCCAACATTTTTTACATATGAAGGGTTGAGTTTTCTTTCCACCTTTGTTATTATATCCTCCATATTGAAACTAAATAATTCATTTATTATCCTCATGTCCATGTGTCAATTCCCCAAACTCTATCCTCACTTTGATATAACATCGAACAACTTCTTCATAACTCCCAAAGTATAAAATTACTACTGCCTTTCAATGGTGAGGTTTTAAACCACTAAATTAACTATATAATTATTCTATCATTACTGATAATAAATCACGAGGTGTACCTTACAAGCCTTGTGTAATTTTTATTGTAAGTCATGATAGATTCACCTTACTTTTTCTATAACTCTATAAATTATCTCTATGTATTTGTATGAATATTTTAAGTGAAATATTTGTTGCGAAATATTTTCTCAATCCCTTCCCACTCCATATCTTCAAATTCATCTTTTGTATTGGTTTTATTAATCATCATTCCCCATTTATTGGACTTTATATCAAAAGGAAAATTGGATAGAGTCACCTTCTAGGTCTTATCACCGTGAATCATAGAAAATTTATTATTCATTGAGTTGACCCACTATTCTGTAACTAGTGGATAATAAGATCTAAGAAATTTCGGTGGTCATTGCCACATGAAAGAATCAATATCTAGTTTCTCCTTCCTAGGTAAAGGAAGATATTCCACATTGTTCAGGTTATTATTTATAGCCTGAGAGAGCTGGGTAAGAATCACCTTGAAATTTTGAACTACACCTCCCAAGGTATTAGGGGTATCATTCTAGAATTTGGTGCATTTTCCCTCGCATAGATAATTATCCTAGTTTCTCCTAGTTCTAATTTTTTTATAAAATAGAAAAGGTTTGAAAAAAACATAAGTAAACATTTCATAAATAAATAATTTATTAATTTGTGAAATTAACTCTAAAAGAATATCTTTTGGGATTAATATGTTTAGAATTTTATAAAACATTGCTTCTTGGGTGCTTATATAATATTTGTCTCATACTAAGGGTTTTAACTAATGTTATCTAATCTAAATTCCCATATTTACTAAACAGTGCCTTGATAGAAAATATAATGATCCTACATTTCTTACATTATTATGAAATATTTTTAAAGATATAAAACATAAAAGCATTACACAACTCGGATATAAAGTTTTAGTGTCGTGAAAAAATTAGTAACATTCAAAAAATTTATATAATAATTCATAAACATTACTGAATTCCTTCTTCTCTAGATTCTTATTATTCCTCATCTTCACTTCATTACAACTATTCACATGAGGATATACATAAATATAAGGGGTGAGAAAAAAGACTAGTAAGGGGATGAATAAGATATATGAATCATCAGTGATCATAAATATCCTCATCATAACATATGTATTGGATCATCATCATAATAATTAGAGGAAACATTATATAAAGTAATGGAATGCGACAATTCATAAAAATTAAACATTATGACTTAGTGGACAACTACCACACATTTTTTTAAATAAAGATTGCATCATGTTCATGCATAACATATGTGAATCATCATAATATCATCATTATAAACAAATATATCATCATGTTGACTCATATTTCACATTATATAACGTGATAAATCACATTACCCAATGCATTGGAGAGCTAAAAAATTTAGGGCACACCCATCACATCATAACATTTATATAATCATGCCTACCACATTGAATATATAACAATAATAGTCATAAAATAACCCATGTAAATGAATGGGTCAAATTATATAAATCATATATTCTAGAATAATCACTGGGGTTACCAAAAAAAAGAGAATATCATACTTGGTATAAGAATTTTCAATCTTGAGTGAAGGGGAAACAATCTTAGGAGGAGTCAAAATGAGTTGTGAAAATAAGAGTTTCTTTTGGAAAATATTTTTATTTGTTATAAAACCAAACTAAAAACATGTATATATCTGAAAAAAAAGGAATTTAATATGAAATTATATTTATATAATATTAAAATAATATTCACACTGAAATTTGTAATTAAAGAGGAATAACCCAAAGAAATAAAATTGGTTTCAAGAATCCCATTTCCTTATGTCTAAATGATTCCATCACATTAATAAACAATATAATAAAATTAGACTCATTAATTAATAAATATATAACCTATTATACATTTATTTGAATCTATATAATTTTATTAAGTTTGTTTTTTCCATTTTGAGAGTTATTGTGTTAAATTTCACCATTTGAGAGTGTTCATGTTCTTGGTTTTCATGATCGGTTCACTTGTATACATGTATGGAAGTCTGTGTAAAAATAACAATTTTATATAATTGAGATTATATTTTATTAATAAACACCAAAAATATTAAAAAATATTATATATCATTTGGTTATATGGTATGCAGGTGAACCATTAGATAAATGTTAATGATAATCGTTAAGATTAATTTGGGTGGTTTTCGATCTCAACAAACTCGTTTTATTTGATTATTTAATATTGTGTATATAAGTAAGTTATTAAACCTAAAAAAAGTTATAACATACATTTTATGATCATTTACAAAAATTATAATCTTTCTTGGACAATCTATGAAGGTGAAATAGGAATATTAAAGTGCATAATCCACGTTGGTAGTAAATCAACACATTATGGATGGTTTTTTCATTTTTAGAATAAAAGGGAGAGGATAAGGGTATTAATAATAAATTATTTAATTAAATTAATAAAATTATAGTATATTTATGATAATTTAGTTATCATGAAACTTTAATGAGGGGAGTTTAGAATAGAATAATTAAAGAAAATAAATTTAAATGAAATTAAAAGAAAATGAAAAAGGATTTCACCTCTGGATTTTTTCATCCTTGAGAACCTCATTAAGGGAAATGGTTTGGTATTTTGATAAAACCAATGGATCTTGGATGTGGGATAGGGTATTCATAAGAGTATTGGGTAGAGTTTGGATGAGATTCAAGGCATTTAAGGTTTGAGGATAAGAGATTATGATGGGTGATATTATAGGGGAGTAGAGGGGTGTTTTCTCATTATTTTATTCATTAGTTTATTATTTTGGATTAAGACTATTGATAGTTTGAACTGTATCACTAAATATATTAAAATAATGAATTATATTTTGAGATTTTGGGCTTACATCATCCTTATCTGAACAATGAATAAAAAATTCAACTATTAAGCATTTATCCTAAATTATCATATTTAATTATTTATAAAAAATTAAAGTATTTTAGAGAAATGCCAAAAATTAACCCTATCCATTTATTGATGTGTAGAATTATAAAATAAACATAATTTTAGTAAAATAAGTTTCTAAATATGGTAGATTTAAATTTTATATAAAATCATTATTTACTTGGAAAATACTGATTTAAATTTAGAACTGATTTTTTAACATTATGAGAAAATAATTAAGTTCTCATGACATTATATTATAATTATAAAACCAAAAAAAATTTATTTTATGAATCTATTTATTGAATTTAAATTTTATTTAATGTATTTACATTAATTATAAAATTATAAAAAAATTATTTTTTATAAAAATACCAACACTTAATTAATAATTTTTAAAATATTTATTTACTTATTCTATGATATAATTAAAACATATTATCATTTATTAAATTCATAAATTTAATTTATAATTTCATAGACGAGGTTACTATTATATTTTCTGAATTACTATTCTTAATGGCCACATTAATATTCTAAAGTACATGTTTCTATTCTATTAGTATAGTTTCCTTAATTTCTATAAATACTTCTTATTTATTTAATTATATATTTATAAAGTTTTTAATGTGTTCTATATGTGATTTTATGTGATTTATACTCTATGATAAAATTGTAAAAGGGTATTTACATTGATATAATTCTGGTTTGTTACACTCAACCTCAATCTAACCATGCTTCTTACATTTAATGTAAACAATACTGTTAGAATATCATATACCTTTAAAATGTTGGTTTTGGTCTTATTATAATTAGTAGTATAACAAATACTCATAACACCTTCTATATTCACTTTATAAGAGTTTAACATAGTACATTGATTGATATAATTCCCATAAATATGACATATGATACAATCAATTTTAAACTAGTTCCTTCTAGTTCATACTATTGACTAAGGGAAAAAAGCATAGTTTGATAAACACTTATCATATCATAAAACCACAAAATCATGAAATATTACTTATAGGATTCCTAAATTATGTAACATAATTTCAAATATATGACACTATAGGATTATCCTTATATACATCCCTAGATATATCCTTAGAAATATCTCTTGGGATATCACTAAAGTTTTCTCATCCTAGTTTATATTAGTTGACTAAAACCATCCTTTGATACCATCAATAGTGACCCAGAATTAACATAGAATGATATTAAATCATCATAAATGATTACTTAGTACATTAAAAATATACATTCATAAGGTCCATAATAGTTTAATGTCTTTGGAATCATGGAAAAAATTATTTTAATTTGGTGAAATATTTTTAATACATCCTTTATAGAACATCCCCTTTAGTAATCCAATAAGAAACATTTTTTAATTACTTGGGGAAAGAAAACATAATAATGATTGATATTATATTATCAATAAGGTCAAATAAGGAATATATTTAAGCATAACACAATAATATGTGTATGAGAGCAAGAATATAACATTTTTATACCAAAGCATGCATATCAAATATCATATATATAATTCAAAACATAAATATTGGATCTTCATTAGACATGAATCATAATAGAACCTTGAGAATAATACATTAAATCATAATATAGGAATATTACATGTAATGTTGGTTTAAACATAAACATGTGAAATAATTCCCTATACATCAAGGCTCATTACTGAAACATGTCAAGGAAATTCTTTGGGACTACACCTATTGTGTGGGATAAAACACCATCCCAAGTCAAATCCATTTCTATATAGTGGAATCAGTTCACTCCCAAAATCATCTTAGTAGTCAAGGACCACTCCCAATACCAACATAGTAGTCAAGGTTTACTCCCAAAACCATCTTAGAGAATAAAGACCTTTATTTGACATAGTTTATTCCCTGTTCCATCCATGCCTTTCTCAGGAGATATAAATCATTACCAAATTCATTAGAGATCTATGATGGGATCACTTGGAACTATCTATGATTCAAAATTATATAATCTGTAATGGGATAAGTTGACACAATATGGTACACTCCATTGTATATTCTCTAACAGGATTACCTAGTTCTATTTGGGACACCACATCATATAAGTTTTAACAGGATGACCCAATGCTATCTGGGCCACCCCATTGTAAAATATGTAAGGTGCTTACCCGACACTATTTGGGCCACCCCATAACTATATAGGACACACCATCATATAATATGTTTCTATAAAACACAAAATGAATACCGTATAAAGGTATTTCATATAATTATAAAAATTGTAAAAACAATTATTCATTTACAATAATATTAACCCATTGAAATGAAATAAGTTTCATGTAAACCTCATTGAAACATGATCGAACCATTGAAAGGTAATGAGTTTCATGAACATCTATTTGAATCATGAAAGACCCATGGAAATTAAATGAGTTCCATAAACATAATTCTATAAAAACATAACCAATTAATAGAATGGATAATAAGGCTATACATGATGCATAAAATATAGTGAAAATAATTATTTTCATGATCTTACCTATAAATAGTTGGTATATGCACCTCGTAGAGGAATATAGGTGGACAACAAAACATGTTTCTCAAGGAAGGATAAGTAAGACAAAATTACCTTATCAATTTGGTAACTTTTAAACTGTAAAACCACATGAAATAGTGATAAACAATGGATAGATAAATAGAAATATATTTATTAATAGAGAAAATACAATACATTAATAAGAATTATATAAATCTCACTCAAGTAACAAGTAGTGAATACAAAATATGTCTCTCCAAAATAAAAGTGAGACTTGAAATCCCATTACTACTTGAGGCGGTGGTCCACACTTCCACAAAGAAAGTTTGTATTCTAAAAAAATGGAAATCCTAAAAGTATGTGTTATATGATAATTATATAAGAATAATGTAATCATAAATATCATATAAATAATATAAAATTATTAGTTACATCATTATTCCCAACCTCAAAAGGTGGTAATAGAAGAATGATGACATTGGTTCATGAGGTAATAGTCTTCTGTACACACGAACTATGATTGAATGTCTCATTAGATTGAATTGTGTCTAAGTGTAGATCAAAACATTAACATAAAAACATATCAGTATATTTATAATTATAATATTATTATATAATCATGGAATAAGAATAATTTATGTAGTGTATAATAAAACAAAACAAAAGGGCTTGTGGAAGGTTGTCACCTATATTATGGGTAACCCATTTTTATATGAACTAAAGGACTTCCTTGGATTTCTTTATTCTCTAAATGGTGTATCTAGGATGAATTTAGGGAAGTTGGGAGGATATATTTCATGTTTTTAGATGAGAAAAATGTCTTTATATATGTTCATAAGTGAGTGTATTAAGTTCCCTTTTATAGTAAAGGACGAGGGACACTCTTGGAAATATAAAAAGGTAAACATCATTGAGTAGTATACATTAAATAATTTGCCTCAAATAATGGTTAATTGTTTATAAAATGGAAGATATAGAAGAAATATTTCAATACAATTTATTTTTCACATGTTTCTATGTTATTTGGACCATTAAGTTCAAGTTTAACCACTAAGTAAACTTGTATTTACCATAATAACTATTATTAATTTTCATTACATTAGCTAATAATTTTACTAAAAAACTATGTTAATCATAATAGAAAATATATATTATCATTTTCCATTTAATGAATAATTTTTTTTTCAAATTATGAACACATAATTGGTAGAAATTAAATAAAATTTAATCATTTAGATGGGACGAGACAATAACTTTTTAAAGTGAAAAAGTTAAAAAAGATCCAAATATTTTTGTATCAAATATCAATATGAAATATTTTCTAATGACCTAAAATGGATTAATTTATGTATATTTGATCAATTTATTATCTAAAACATATGTAATATATAATTTAACTATATAAATATTTTATTTGAAAAAGTATTTTTCAATCAAAGTTTAGTTCCTTTTCTATATTCATCAAAATATGAAACTTCTCATGAAAACAAATTACCTAAGGAAAATTTTGAGAACCAGATTTTAAAAAATGTAGTTCATTTTTCGAAATAAAATAAATAATAATGTAAAAATTTATAATTGAAATTGTTTCCCCATTAAAAAGAGGTAAAATTTTGTTTTTGAAAAAATATATATCTTTATGCCTAAAATTGGATTAATTCTTATCTATTTTTTAGAAAACAGATAATAATCATGATTAATAGTTGACTAAATATAATATAGATATATTTCATTAAAATAATCTATCAAAAGTGGTTTAATTTATTTATTTATGTAAAATATGTTTTATTTCATAAATTTAGTTTTACTAAAAATTATTTACTATTTTTTCAAAAGGGTTTAATTTTCATTTCTAGTTAATTTGTCACAAAATCATTCTTATTATATATATGTGTAAACCATATTTTAATAATTTAAATAATATTATTCATAAATTCCACTCCAATTTCTAGGTGAAATCTAATAATAATATTTATAGTACATTGTAATTTAGAAAAAACATGGCATGGCGTGTCACACATGTTATCGAAAGATCATGTCATTTTGTGTACTATAATCCATGAATTGCATTATCTATACCGAAATATAATCTAATTATTTCATGTAGCATAATGTTCACTTTGTGTTGAGTGAAACTTAAACAATACATAGTTTATTATTATAACAAAAGTTATATTTAGTGTTTTGTTAAATGTTGAGTATTGAAAAGATTAAATTAAATTGAAAAAATATTTCAAAAAATCATGGGGTGTTAAAATTAATAAGATACATAATTTATTGTATTGGTTATATATTTGTAGATATTTTTTAAATGATTTATCATATTATCAAATCTGTATACTATGATAAAATTTAAAGGGGTCAAATTGATAGAGTCAATGGGAGGGGTAGAATGATTCTATGAATTTAAAAAGAGTTTCATCAAATAAATATTATTATATTTAACACATATGATGTAATAATTTTGATATGTTGTGATTCATTACTAATAATACCATATTCATTCCAAATATGAAATTATAGAGTAATTTATTATGGATAAAATTTAATAAATCCAAATGATCTAGACAATCAAACAACTTATCATATGTTTGTAGATGATTTCCATTCCATGATAGTACCAGCATATTACCTCTATGAGGAATTATGTGACATAAAAATAGATCAAAGTATATTTCTATAAATACTATTAAAATATGATTTAAACATGTAACATAATAAATGGATATAACAATCAAGGTAAATGATATAATTATATACTATCACTATAGGTAGGAAAAAATGATGGTCGATCCTTTTATAAAAAGGATCATGGTGTTTTATTTAGAAAGATACTGAACATGGATCTAATTATCATAAATTAATTATTTTTCTTAAATTTAATAAATGAAATAATGTTAATTGTTATTTCTTATATATGTTATTTCATGTCCGTTATCAGTAGATAATTTTTGGGGAATCTCAAACTAATGAAAATGATCTCAAAAGATGATTCGTGCTATAAATGGTAGGAAATTTCCATACATCATTGTAATGACCTAGACATCAGAATATTGAAACAGGTGATCTAGTTTTTAAAATTAGCATAGATAAAATATCTTAATCTCAAAGTACTAAAGATTTGAGTATTTTTGGAGAATATTACATAATTGATACCCATTTTACATTGGTAATATAAAATAAAATGTAATGCATAACAAAATCTAATAAAAAACATACTTTGAAACTCATTTCAAGAACTATTATTCATAACATGGGGAAATGTAAAAAATAAGGGTGAGAATAAATTCTCAGTAAGTGTAAATTACAATTGAATCTAACTTGAATCTATAATGCATAATCAATATTGAAAGGAAAATTGACTAAACACACATTCCATTTATTTAGTAAAATGAGAATGAAATGAATCCAGAGATCATATCACAGTGAAAATATTATTAAAAATAATAATTTAATGTTTAATGAAGGAAATTCTTAATTATTGGATTTCATGTATCTGAAAAATGAACCACTACCATCATGATGTTTCACAATATGGTTCAATATATAGGTAAAAACTCATTTAATGCTAGCTTAACAGATCCATCCCATGAAATTTCTGATGCATCAAGGGGATTTCTATAACCAAGCCCCACCCATGTATTCATGTCGAAAGCATTCATCATATATCTAAATGATCAATTTAATTCATGACTAAATATTACTTAAAAAATGTCTATATTGAGTAAAAGATATGGATTTAACATTAATTCCCCAGTTAATCAAATTACATTCAATGTAAGCATTTTATGTAACAAATTGTATATGGTTTAGGAAATAATAAAGATACATGAAATATGGGTATTTAAGAGAAATGAAATTTTATTTGAATTTTAATCATAAAAAAATAATAGGGATAGTCTATACACCATATAAAATATATTAGGTGCATTATATTAATATAAAACTCAATGAAATGAAATTTAGAAGAATTACCTTATCAAGATCATATATTTGAAGTGATTGTAAATCAAATAAATAGATTATGTGTATTTTATGTAAAGACACATAATAAATAGGAAGTAAAACATGTGACAAAAAATTCATTTCACACAATATATTTTCATGAAATAATCAATGAAGTACAAGATTAACCCAATGAATAGAAATTGAGTCAAGAAATCCCTTACCACATAGTAATCTATTGAATCAAATTCCCCATGAAAGAGTAGAATTTAAAAAAAATTAATACCCTGAAAATAAAATGATTAATTATATAATATAAAAAATAGTAGTATATACACAAATTACATGAAATAAGTGGTGAATAAGGATCATATCTCACAAAAGTAAAAATGAGAAGAGAAACCCTTACATCACGCTTCCTATTAGTGGTGAGTACATTAAACTCATTTATATTGATTTAAATTGAGTTATTAATTTATTAAAGAACTCTATTCATATTTATAATATCATATATTATCCTTTTATATAATATTATTACCCATTCATTAATAATATTTCATCATTTTCATTGTTTTATGTTTTAATTTCCTAGATTTCTCATGCATGTATGTCATGAATTTCCCAGTTATTTTGAATAGAATATATACCCATTACTTCTATAATTATATTAATGTTAAAAACTTCACACTTAATCATTTATTTTTGTGTTATAACAAATATTTAATGTTGAACATGGAATATTAATTACATCATGTCATTGAAATGGCAGGACATACATATGCACAAGCGATGATTTCTTTCCTTTAATGGTGAAATGGAAAGGAAGTGGATTGTATATTATTTTTTAATAATAAATATGAAATCATAATTATAATATATATTCATTATTTTAATCATTATACCCATCTAAGTAAAGTAGAGATGAAAAAAAATTAAGAAACATCGCGGAGATGGTAAGTCATACGTACACACACACAATGCTTTAATTTTTAATAGGATTGATAAAAGGTGTAATATGGTTGTGTGATAATAATTATAAAATTTATTAATATATATTATAATTTTTTTATTACTTTATATTTTTATGAGGAAGTATAAGAAAAAATATTCTTGGAATAGTCGATAAAGATGATGACTTATTCTTCGGAAAACTTCTTCTAGATCTCCTCTTAGGGACTCAATGGTTAGTATTTTGGTAGAAATGGAACCTAAGAACATAACTAAATATGTTTATAGGATAAATGGGTAGTTTATGGTGGATATAGATGGCTCATTATAGTGTAAAGTAGAAATAGAGAAGTACCGTTTTATAATTGAAGTGAGGGGAAATTTTGGAAACACTCTAAATATTAAATTAATATAAATTAATTTTATTTTATAAATTTATCTATAATAATTTATTTCGAGTATAAGATTATTATGGGTTTAAATAGTCTCATACAATAATTTTTAGAGATGTATAATCCAGATTATAACCCTTATGGTTTGGTTTTAACACTAATTTAATCACTTTAATTCTTACCGACACAACATGGATTTTTAGTCATTGAGGGATAATATAGTTACTATAAACTAAAAAAGACACATAAATCAATCATTTATGATATGTTAAACCTTATATAAAGCATTTTTTGAATATATTATATTTAGTAATTTGATGTCATTTCTTAAATTATTATTTATTTTAAAGTATCATTAATGTCAATTTTGACACAATTCATTACATTGACATTTAGTAAAATAAATAAAATTAGATAGCATAAAATAAAATATATTTTATAATATCTATATGAAATATAGTTAATATATAAAAATATTTTATAATAATAATCATCTCAAATTATATTTATTATATTATTTTTAATAACATTTATTTGATATTTTCATTTACAAAATAATTACTCCAATAGTGTTGTGAAATAATTTAAGGTTATTATGTATTTACTAAAACGTATACATAAATTACCATGATGTATATAATTAAATTATAATTTCAATTACTTTTTATGATTGAATATTTCCTCTAGTTAACCCTATATTAAAAATATTTAATTATAAAAATTAAGAGTGTGATATATTTTCACTATCATTGATTTTAACAATATCTATGTAATTTTAATGGATAAGTGTTAATTAAATGATAAAATTTCTAAAATTATATGCTAAGGGTATAATTTAATTTATTTAATACAATTTTTTTAATTTTTAGGGAAATTTTCTAGTACATATAATTTTATTTGTAACCTAAATTACCTAATTTACCCTTTACCATGGTAATAAAAAATTCTAAGATTACTATTCATAATGATAAAAAATAAAAGGTCCCTATATACTTAATTGGGACTTTAGGAATCCAAATATTTCATCCATTATTAAAAAACTTATATCATATAATTTGAAAATTTTAATTAGATATTAATTCTGCAAAAAAGCAATGTTAAATAGTTATGTATAGAAATGTGTTTTTAATCCCAAAAGTGATATTATACCAAAATAAGGAATAAGGTTGATTAAAATGGAATGGAATAGTTTTTTTATATCTAATTATTTCATAAGTTCCATTGAGATAAAATTCAAATCATAAGTTTACTTTAATATAATGAAATAGAATTTTTTATAAAAATCATTATTTTTTACTATTCAGTTGAAAGTAAGTCTTTTCAGAATAATACTGAAAATTCACCCTAAAATAATTTAAATTATATTATTTTTAAAATAAATTTTATTTTTTCATATTTAATTTATTAATGTTTCAAATTTTAGTTTTAAAATATGTGATCCATTAGAAAGAGGAAAAACTGCCTCTTTAAAAAAATATATCTTCTTATGCGTGAAATTGGAATGATATTTAAATCATGTATACAAATAACCAATGATTAATTTTAAATAGTATATTGAATATATTTTATATATTTTTCATTAATATAATCCAAATATAATAACTTTTCTATTTTATTGGTATAATGAACACTTCTGTGCATTTAAATAGTTTTTTAGAAAGATATTTCCTTTAATTTTCAAAATGGGTTTTAATTTTATATATAATTAATTTTTTGCAAAATAATTCATTATATATACATGTGTAATATATATTTTCATAATTAAAATAATCATGTTCATACCTTCCATTATAAATTCTATGTTATAACAATCACATAATAATATTTCATTGTTCGTTAAAGTTAGGTGTTGTGTACAATATACACTATGAAATAGATTAAATTTAAAATATACATACACTAAAATTTTGGGGGTGTTACATTATCCCCTCATACAAAAAATTCCAAACCCAAAATTTAAAATTTCACTTCAATAATCAAAGGTTTAAACATGATAATTTCTTTGGGGGAAACCCACATCATAAATAAGGTTAACAAAAAATTATATAAATAAGAGGGAAAGGTAAATGTGAAGGTTATCAAAAAGTTAGGCTCCCAAATATGATAAAATTAGTGTAAAGTGATAACCTAGAAATGTATGAGAAATATAATTATATAGTTTTGATGGATAGTGATAGAGAATATGTTCATTAGAATGTTAACCATCACAAAACAGTAATTTTGTGATCATTTAAAAGACCATTGATTTAATAGTGGGAAAAGTAAACGGATAAATTTTTGTTCAAAAAATATATTCCTAGAGTTAAGGAATTATTATGCTTCCAAGAGTAAGTACATAAGTAAATATAATTACTTTTAAAGTATATTTTCACCCTTTAATCAATATAAACTAGAAAATATTTTTTTTTTCAAAATGATGAGTATGATTTTTTTATTCTTGACACGCAAGAATCAAAATCTATGGAAAAAAATCAAAAAAATAATAACAATATATTCTTCTCATTTTTAGAAATTAAAAAAATTAGGTTATATAATTACCAAAATGATTAAAACATCATGTGAGGAAAACTACTTCAAACTCCCAAAAAATTAATAAAATTACCCAAACATCAGCTTAGAAAATTCAATGTATATTTTTTATTAAATTTTATAAAAAATATTCCATCCTAAGACTTAAACAAAAATATAATCAGATGTATATGATCACATAGTATTCAAGAGATAAATTTTATATTTATCTCTAATTTTTTTCATTCCATAGACATATAATCTCCAAGAAACTCAGACTATTTACATAAATAACTTGAATCAACATAGATCCACAATGTAATATTATATTCTTCCAAAATATAATTCAAACATTATTATTAAAATAAAATTTTATTATACTATGTTTCCCTTAAGAATTTTATGTTCCAAAAATTAACTTATCCTTCACCAATAAAATAATTTAACTAAAAAAGAAAATTTCATACTTACTGGGGAATCACATAGGTTAGTGGTAGGCACTCCACCCTTTTCACCCTTCGGTTGTGGGTTCAAGCCTCTAAGACATTATAGACACGATGGTTAATCCCAAAACCATCAGGTTTATTTTTATAAAACTATATTAAAATTTTAACAAAAACCTACTAAATAATCTTGAAATATTAAAAACTAAAGAATTTTTTTATCCTCCCAGGTTATCTCGTACTTTATATTTTTCATTCCAAAAAATATAATATCCAATTATTACCATATATTCAAAGATTATATAAACCTCTAAGGTCACCCTTTACTTATTTCCAAAAAAAAGTAAAGGAATTATTAATTACATAAAAATTTCTATTAACAAACTAATTGTTTTTCTTTCCACAAAATTCTCCCAAAATATCCTTAATCCTGATTATATACCATAATATAAAACCTCAAAATGGTGTTTATGAATTTAAACTTATAATCAACAATAAAATCACAAACCCATTATGATATTTATAACTCTTAAATAAATGGAAACATATATTCTTCAAAAATAAACACAATAACTTATATGTTTCATGATTTTCCTAAACATAATATCCTTGGTGAAATAATTCTTCAACACATTTTCTACAAAATTAAAATTTAAATCAGTTCCTTCTGGTTCCTTCATATTACTAAAAGAAAAAATAAAGATGTAATCATAAAACAATAATAATCAATGTTATAATTGAAATATAAATTCAAAATATGTATAAATCATGAAACATTCTTCTCAATCTATGAGTCCTTATTTTTATCCTAGTTTATCCATGGGAATTAAAAAATTTATAGGATGTTACCATATACTTTGACTTATCCACAAAGTGAGTCATCTGGGCTAGATTTCCTAATCTTTGTTTTTTATAAATATAGTTCTCAATGATTATACTAAACAAGCACTGATACCATATAAAAATACCCACACCACATTAACCCATATCTGATGCCTTACATTATTACATTGGGTCAGTAAGGGTTATGTATAAAAGAATAAATTGAATCAATAATTCATAATAAATATGGAAACTAATAGTCATTTTACACATAATATATATTTGTTTTAAATCCAAATAAAATAAGTGTAAGTAAAACTTATGATAACTAATAGTCATTTCACACATAATATTAGCATGACATAATTGATTAAGTATAAGGTTTACTCAATGAGTGGAAATTTAGTTATAAAATCCCTTACCACTTTGTAATTAATCAATTCGAATACCACATGAACTAATAATTTTTTTTCAAACCATTAAATACCATGAAAATTAATATATTAATGATATAATATACCAAAGTGATTAATATACACCACACACATGAAATTAGTGGTGAAGAAGTAATATATCTCAATGAAGTAAAAGTGAGACCAGAAGCCATTACTTCGTGCTTCAATTTAGTTTTATGTACATTATCCTCCTGTATATATTCTTAAATCATGTATCTAATTTATTAAAGAACCACATACATATATATAATATGTTATATGACCCTTTTATAACATATTATCACCTTATCATTTGTAATATTTAATTTTTTTTTATTATTTTGGGAGTTAATTGATTTGTTTTCTCAAGTATTTTTTTTCATGGATGTCTTGGTTATTTTTCATTGGATATAGATCCATTATTTATATAGTTATATTATTTGTTAAATATAAAACTTTTTCATATAATATAGTTTTATAACCATTCTTGAATGTTGATCATGGACAATCAGTCATATCACATCGTGGAAATGGTAGGTCGTATGTATGCACTAGCGACAAAATCATTCCATTTATGGTGAAAGAGTAAGGAAGTGGATGGTATATTAATTTTTACATTACCAATATCATTTCATAGTTAATATATATATTTTTTATTTCCATTTTAATAACCATCCAGGTAATTTGTTGATGAAAATAAAATTACACTACACTGTGGAGATGGTAAGCTGTACGTACGCATGCACAGTGCTTTCTTTATTCATAGGATGGAAAATAGGTGGAATACGGTTTATCCATATTCATAATAAAATATTATCATACATATTATAATGTAGATATTATTTTAGAATGGAAAAACACATGAAGGGAATATAGAAGAATAAATATACTTGAACGAGTCGGTAAAGACGATTGTCTCTTCTTCGATGAACTTCCTTTAGATATCCTTTTAGGGACACTATGGTTGGACTTTTGGAAAGTCCATAACCTCATGAAAGTAACTAAGTATGTTTATAAGTTAAATTAGTAGTGTATAGTCAATATATAAGACTCACTGTGGTGTGAAGAACTTAGGGAGGAGGTTCCCTTTCATAATTGAGTTGAGGGGAACTTTTAGAAACTCAATAAATATTAAATTAATATAAATTATTTTTTAAATATAAATGTATCCAAGATGTTTTGAATATAATATAATATGATTATGGTTATAAATAAAATATTCAAATAATTTTTATACAAGTTTAGGTCTTATTATTTTCATTATGTTTTGGTTTTAATCCCCTTAACTCTTACCATGTCAACATTGATTTTTACTCTTTTGGGTCAATATAGATACTATAAAATGAAAAAGGACCCATAAAAAGACAATTTATTACATTTCAAAACATAAATCAATAATATTTCTAAATTTATTATTTTTAGAGATTTTATATAATTTATTAATGTACTATTTATGTTAAAATATCATTTATCCTAATTTTGACACTAAGTATTGCATTGAATGTTCATAAAATTAAGAAAAAAAGTTAACATCGAACAAAATATTTTATAATATTAATAATATTTCAATGAAATATAGAAAATTAGTTGATCAAATTGATTATATAAAATAATATTTATTTTAATATTTTTAACAACATTAATTTGATATTTCCATTTTCAAAATAATTACTACATCCGTGATGTGAACAAATTTAAGGTAATTATATATTCACTAATAATTATAAATATTTTAACTTTATTTATATAATACTTTCAGAATTCCAATAACTATGTATTATCAATGATATACCATGTTTATTCCTATATTAATAATTCTATAATTATTAAAAATAAGAATGTGGCATTTTTTCACTTTCTTTGACTTTAATAATATATATATCATTTGATGGACATGTGTCAGTTAAATGATTAAATTTAGAACCTTAGGTTTTTAGGGTATATTTAATTAATCTAATAATATTTTTTAAACTGTTTAGGTAATTTTATAGTCCTTATAATTTTATTTTTAACCTAAATTACCCAATTTACCATTTACTATGGTAACAAAAATTAACAATATTAAATATTCATATTGGTGTAATTACTCATATTTTTAATGGATTATTTTTAGATATTGTATAGAATATTTTCAATACAAGGCATTGAGACAGAGTGTGATGTTGAGGCCCCATGTTCCCAGAATAAATGTCTGAAATATATTAAATATTTTAAATCTCACACATGCATAGTTTTAATAGAAAAGTAAAATGAAATCTAAAATGATGCTCGAATTTGAAATCAAAGGGCAACATTGAGTTCAGAATTTGGGATTTACCCTAGTCATGAATTAACCTTGTCCAGTGTGGATCATTTTTGAAAATTCATCGAGATTATGGAAATGAATAAAATAATTAAATAAATAATTTTAATTATCTTCATTCACATAGTGTTTGGAGAGTCTTTAAATAGAATTTTATGTTAGAATACCAAGGTTAGTCGCATAACCCTGGAAATGTTGGAGATAAATTAGATTAAGAATTAGAGGATTTATCTCAGATGAAAGGTGATCAGATCATGGATCGAAGATCAACGTGAAAGAAATTCAAAGGACCCTGCTAATGATTGCAAAGTAGCCATGTTCTTCATCAGTGATCGATATGAATTAGGATAGGGATGTTTTTTATTAGTTTTCTTACTTGTTGTTATTTTCTATTACAAACATGAATTACTCAACCAATGGAATGATTGATAGATCATGAATGTTGTGGGATAGGTTATTTAAGGGGATTATTTTGGAGGATTACTTTTTGAATTTTTCTTTCTTCATTGATATTCTCATGGAAATGAATCTAGGTTGACATGAACATCAATTGAGGTTATTCCTCTTATTTTTTATTTTCCTTTTCTCTCCCATTATTTTGTTCATCACATGCATTATTTTTTTTCCATGGTTTTTCATTTACTGATGAAATCGATCATTGAACACCAATTTCATAGTGAAACATTTAGATATCATAGATCTGGGATCAGCATTACAAGACGGTGGTACGATGATGAAGATAGAAGTGAATAATACGACGTAGATACCTGATTATTATGTTCTTTATCATACAATGAATAACAATTAATGATACCATTTTATACGAATATTTAAGGCCTTAAATGTGTTAATATGAGATGGCATGAAGCTATGAGTCATGATATACAATTTTGATGTTAAATGATAACTGGATTGAAGGCCCGAGAAACGGTCGAGACGCAGAGAGATAGATCTGTATTTCTAGAAAATCCTTCCTTACACAACATTTAAACTAGATCTATATGTCATGTAGGCCCCCATGTATTGAGGATAAGGTTTCATAAGAACATATGTATCACACTCCTTGTGACACCTATAACATGGTGTTTGGTCCCTATACATAGACTCAACATGTACCTTAGAGGGTACACAGACATGGGTTTGAGTAAATAGGTTACATCACGCCATGCACTCACCTACACAGACACACCCTACACTAAATTACATTGTATTTTCCATTAACTATTACATGGTCACATGTACATGGGATAAATAATTGTACTATTACATGGGAAGATTACATGGGTAGACTACATGGGTAGCCTGCACACAATGTACTTCAACATGGACATAGGTAGGAGACATAGGTCGTTTACAAGGGTAGGACCAAGGTAAAGGGACATGGCGTGTGATCCCTTAAACATGCCTTTTACTTTCTTATACACTGATTATAGTCTTTATCCTCCTTATAATTGAAAGTTTCATTAGGGTGTGTCCCCATTATCATTACCCTGAGGGATATAAAGGAATCATCTCCTACCCCGAATACTACAATCCCTTCAGAAGGATCTCTAGGTTAGAGTCATTTGAATCCCTTCATGAGGCCAATGGTGAGATCCTTTATTCATCTCTATACCCTAGGTGAAGTTCTTGGTATCTTCATGACCAACATTATGTAGGTGGTGATCCCATACTTAGAGGGTAAATCCAGACTAATTTATTGGTATCACCCCATGTCAATGGGTGTGACCCTAAAATTTGTATCTTATATCTTCGAAATATCAGTGTGTACTTCTAATTGTGAGATCTGATGAGCATTACCTCTCAAATAGACGTCGTCAGGGATTCCAGATTCAGGATTGTGTTCTCTTGGATGAGTGATTTGTCGAATATTTAGATTGGATTCTAAGGCTAGCTTTACATCTATGACATAACTTTAAACTATGTGTCTTTGTGGTGTATATATTTATATTCTTACTATATTTTATGTAGACATATATATATGTGTAAAGATGACTCTATTATTTTATTGAATATTTTTTTTCTGGGTTCCCTATTGAGTATTTTTATTCTCACCCCTACACAAGATTTTCCCTCATGTTTCATGCATGGTACAGATGAAAGACCTTTAGATGGAGTCTTAGATGGACCAGGACCATACGGTGCTTAGTGAGACTAAATAGAACAAGGTGTTTTCTTGTGGTATCATTACAAAAGTCCCCAATTTTACTTTTAGGTTTTACTTATTTTCATAATATTTGTGGTGGGATTTTATTTTTCACTTCCTACTTTCCATTACATACTTTATTTCTCTTGTCGTGGGGTTTAAATGTATTCATAAATGGTTGTTCAATTGTTTTTTTTTCATTTCGTCATTTTATATGCATCATGATGTGTGCATGTGTAAATGTTTGTGGGCTACAACCTCCCAAGTTAGTGATACGTCTACTATTCTCTAGTCACCAACCCCTAGATTATTGGAGGTGAGATTGGGTAGTCGCAACATGAGCCTCATTGGGATGGGTTGCAATAGAGTGGTATCATATCCTGTCGGTTCTATCATTGGACTGAGAGTCTATGAGTTTGGTTTGGGAAAACAGTGTTAAATGTTTCGAGTTTGAAATTATGACCAGAGACTCATGTTTTGGTGTAGAAACTGACGTATACATACAACATGACTCTGATCACCATCTTTTCAACTCAGTACTTGAGAAATTTGGTATAAGGAAAAAATTGAAAATACAACATATAGAAATGGGTTGTGATTTCCTTATACTTATGAGTTAGATCTCAAATATACTCTTTGAACATGGGACACATTTATTAATTCAGGATTCCTCTATATTGTATGATAGCTAGGATTCAACTCCATGATCATGAGGATGATCTCCTTAGTGACGATGCATAGATATAGGTACCGGTTTAAGTTTTGTTACCTCCTGGTGGTTCACTAGTTGTCCCACCACCTATGGAGTAGCACATGGTACCTATTGTACTAGAAGATGAAGTGTGAAAGTTGAGTGAACTTCATGTGTTTCAATGATAGAGACCCTGCGGGATCTGAGGTGGGCCTAACCCATGGGCAAATAAGGATTGTCTTGAGGTTCTCACCCAATTTATCAATCTACTCTGGACACCAGAAGCTTAGATGGTGGTTTTGGGAGTGAGCATTATTCATGTATCAATAGGGATATGGTGGGGTTAAGTGATCTAGTATTATGACTATATAATGGACCATACTTTAAAAATATATATTTAACTTAAAAATTAAAAAATATTCATTAAAAAATATATAAAATCCATGAGAGGACCATATAGGTATATTTTATTTAGAAACTAGGAAACATAAACAACTGGTTAATAATACATCTACATTGTCTCCTACTTATTCCTTCATTACTAGACCCCTTTTTAACATATCTAACTTAACATGATTCTTTAAAACCTGAGGAAAATAAACATATGAAATGGTGATATCATATTCTATGTAAGGGTAAACAAGGTAGATATGATTCATATCATAATCATATGACATAATAATATAACATTTGAAAATCATATCCTATATATAAAAGATTATGATATCATGCCATGTGATAAATCATAAATGTTATTAAAAATTAATTAACATTTTCCCAGAAGTGATAACATAAGAAAAGGAATTTGTGGCATCAACATAAACATAGAAAATAATTTCATATTAGTAATTGATCATTTCTATAACCATGATAATGGACAAAGTCTATTACTGAACTAAGTTCACTCCTCATTCCCATCCTGTGTTATTGAACTCATATCATTTCATATTCCAGCCATATCTATCTCATGATATTTAAATAATTAACTAATACATTGGAGGGGGATATAGGTCCCACCCATCTCATAATCAAATCATTCTTACATGTTCCACAAAACAAAAATCATTCACCATAGCATAACCCAAGGAATTAAAATGGGTTTCTTAAACATTATTTCTTCATAACATAATCCATATAAAACAAATGGATTTCATAAATATAATTACATCATAAATAGAGTAATATAATTGTGATAATAGATATAAAAAAATAAACCTATTTAAATAATGTCATCTTAGAAAGAAAATAATTTTGATAAAACTCTTGAAATTAAATTATTGAGAAAAATATCTGTTCTTCTTCAAAACTTTTTATTTTCTCAATATTCCATAAAATTTTAAAAGAAAATAATTTCATTGAAAATAAACTTGAAATATTTTAAATGAATATTATTATAAATAATGTGTTATGAAAATTTAAAAATTCGTTCATGTTATATAAGTTAAAATAAAACATTTTTCTCATAATTTTTTCAAGAATTAAAAAAGTACCTCATAAAGAAAACAATAAAAGATTCCCTTTATATTATTTAAAAAAAATAAATAATTGGTAAATTGACTTTAAAAAATTTAAGAATTATAGAAATTATACTTTGGAATAAATATTAATGAAACATGAACATGGATGATAAATACACCCTAGTAAATACTTACGTATAAACAATCTCAAATAATAATGAGATTACAAAATTACCCCTTAACTTAGGTCTAATATCCTTTATATGTATCTGAACCTCCCATATAATAATTTAAATAATTCCATTGACTTATTATATAATCATATAAATTTTTATGATATTATACATGATCATATTATCATTCGTTTTTTAGTAACATTATTACTCATCGATCATGTATTAAATTCTTTATTTTCTAACACATGTTTTGTTGGTTAATTTCTTGTTCCTCTTCTTAGGTTACAATTATATAATTTAAAAAATTATATTAGTATAATATTATCATATTTATTCATTTAATTCCTTTATATAATCATTCTTTAATAAAGATCATGTACAATGAATCACATCGCATCGTGGAGATGGTAAATCATACATTTGCATAAGCAACGATATCATTCCCATAATTGAGAAATAGTATTGAAGTGAATGGTATTTATTTTGTTACAAAATACATATCATGTTATAATAATCAAATATATTTATTATTTACATCATTATACCCATCTAAGTATGGTGGTGGTGAAAAAAAATTACACCGCGTCATGGAGACGGTAAGTTGTACGTATGCACATTTGGTGATTTAATTTTTTGTTGGATGAATAAAAGGTGGAACATGGTTGTTCCATAATAATAATAAAATATTAGTATAAAATTTATATTTTAATTATTACTTTATAATGAAACAACTCATGATGAGGAAGTATAAGAAGAAATATGTTTGAAATAATCGGTAGAGGAGATTACCTCTTCTTCGATGTGCTCCCTCTAAATATAATATTAAAGCACTAGAGTTGGTGTTTGGACAAAACCAAAACATCTATAATGTTACTAGGGAAGTTTAAAATTGAAAATGGTAGTGTATAGCTGAGCTTGATGGCTCAATTAGTTGTGAATAAATGAGGTAGGAGGTTCCCTTTTATAATTGAGGTGAGACGAACTTATGAAATCTCCAAAAATATTAATTTATAATAAAAACAAACCAAATCCAAAACCCACCAGAATGTCACAATATCTAAGTTGATATAATAAAAGGTTATAATATAATCAACCAATAAATTTTAGAAATTTACTTATATCAAATTATACCTTATCATTTTAATCAACACTTAGTTATTCATTTTAATTTTTAACAAGTGTAAGAAATATTTTAATAGTAAAATGGTGAAATATTTACTTATTTGATGTCAATTAGACCATAAATAAATACATTAGATCATTTTAGACCATATAATAATTATTATATATTTTTTAAAATGTTTTATTTTTTTTAAATAATTAAATAATACATTATTTTTATAAATAAACAACTGTGTTAATTTTGAAACTATTCAATTCATTCATTTTAAAAAAATAAAGATTATATGTTAACTTCTAAATAAATATTTTATTATAATACTAAGAGGTCAAGGTCATATATAATTTTTTTGTTATAATAACTATCCCAAATTATATTTATTTTAATATTTTTAATAACATTTATTTTTTATCTCCATTAATAAAATAATTACTACATTAGTTTTGTATAATTATTTAATATACTTATATATAGAATAAAAATAAAAAAAATAAAATATTATAAAAAAGATAAATCCTCTATATTTTAGAAGAATACTTATAACTAAATTTATCTTCTATAAAATCCAACATAAAAATTTTTATATTAATTAAAAGATAATCATGACAACTTTAACATTACATTAAATAAAATATTATAAGAGTCAATCATTTCTATATGGATCCAAATGGCCAATAAATCGACCATTGGATGATTATGGTTGAGATATAATTGTACAATAAAATGTTTTCATGTTTTTGGGTCTTTTAATGGTTATTATCATTTTAATAAAAAATATTTTATTGATTTCTCATCAATTTAATAATTTCTGCATCATCAATTTATAATCCATTAGGTTAGTTATTTATTTCCTAAAAATTAATAAAAAATCCATGATAAAGAAAAAAATTATAATTATAATTAATATATATAATAGAATTTATATTATGAATAAACTTATATTAAAAATGATTTATTTATAAAAAGTTTAGTGAGACATATTTTACTTTTCTTTAAATAAAAAAATAAATTTACTAATATAACCCAATTGGCTTCAAAAGGATACAATTTTGACCAAAGAATTATTTAGGTCAAAAAATACTCATCCATTGATATTAGGATAAGTGTTAGGGTAATTTTATAACATTATTTTTACCCTTAATTACCTGATTTACCCCTTTACTGTTTTAATAAAAAATAGGGAAGTTATTATTCAAATTGTCTAAAAATAAAATAAATTCATTTACATAATCTGGACCTAATGATTCCAAATATAGAATGCATTTTTCAAAATTCAAAACATAGATGTTCCATAATTTAATCTAAAATTAACCCCTTTTTCAGATAGAGATAACATGTTTTAAAAGATAAAACATTACAAAAGATAGAAATGTTTTTACATATGAATTCAATGTAAAATTAATTACAATCACCTTATTTATATTAAATTATAAAAATATATTCTATTCATACTTTAAAACTTTCAATAATAAAATTTAACCATATAAATTATTTTTAATGAAAAAATTTCTTTTCAATTAAAATTTAGTGTGTTTTTACTATTCATCAAAACATGAAAGTTATCAAAAAAATATAAAAAATTCATCAAAAGTAAATTTTAATATCCCACTTCAAATAAGAGGTTTTTGTTTTCGTAAAAAAATTATTAAGGTGTAAAAATTTTACTTTAAAAATGGTTCTCCATTTAATGGTTGTAAAATTACCCTTTTGAAAAATACAGGTTTTTATTCATAAAATAGGGTTTATTCATACCCAATAAAAAAATTTATATTTCATAAATATAAAAAATATTTTATTAAGTATATAAAATAAATATTTCATTAATTTTATTTACTAATATTAATTCACTGAATTTATTCATACAAAAAAAAACAAATATATAATTGATTTTTATTTTTAATAAATAATTAGTAGCCAATGATTTAACCATAAATTTTCATAATTTAGTTATATTTATTCCCTCTTACCTAATAATTATAATGGCCATTTTATACTAAGGTTATCTCATGGTTCTTTAAAAGTCATAATTATGTGCAATGCAAGCTATTGAAGAAATTAAAATTATTTATAGAAAAAATACTTCTTTAAAACATTTGGGTATTACATTATACCCCCATTAACCTAAATTTCTCCCTCAAAATTTATAACATAGATACAAATAGATGATGATACCTCTACCTCATAATGTCCTCATATTCCCATGTAGCTTCCTCAAATTGGTGGTTCTACCATAGAACTTTACCTATGCGAGTGGTCTTGTTTTGCATAACTTTTTTGCTATGATCCAAAATGACTATTAGTTATTCTTCATAAGAAAGATCTTGCTCCAATGGTATGATTTCTATGTTTAGTAGATGTGAAGTATTAGGTATGTAATTTATCAGGAGAGATACACATAACACATCATGAACTTGAGAGATATTCAATGGAAGTTCCAATTGGTAAGCTAGCTTCCCAAAATGATCTAGAATTTCAAAAGGACCAATATAAATATGGATCATATTTCCATTCATTCTAAATATCATTAATATCTTCTAGGGAGATATTCATAGAAACACTTATTCATCCACTTCAAACTCTAGGTTTTTTGTCGATTGTTATAATAACTTTTTTGTTGACTCTGATCTTCTCTTATGTGTTGTTGAATAGATCTAACCTTTTTTTCCATTTAATCAACAAGATCAGGTAATAATAGCCTTCTTTCCCAAAATTCATCCCAGCAAGTTAGAGTTATGTACATCATTCCATAGAAGGATTCATAAGGAACCATGTAAATACTAGAGTGAAAGATATTTTTGTAGTAAAATTCCACCAAAGGTAGGTGTTGATCTCAACCACCTATCAAATCCATAGAGCAAGCTATCAACATGTCTTTGAGAATTGTAATTTTCCTCTCAGATTAACCATTTGTCTAAGGATGATAATTCATTCTGAAACATAACTCTATATCCAGAGCCTGCTGAAGACTTCCCCAGAACTATGAGGTAATCATCGGATCCCGATCAGATATAATAGAAAGTGGTACTTCATGCAATCTTACCCCTTCTTTTATATATATCAAAGTAATATGATCAAGATAGAAATCCTCTCTAATAGTAATGAAGTGTACCGACTTCATATAGTGATCAACTATAACCCATATAGCATTATGGCCATTACATGTTTTCGGAAGTCCAACAATAATGTCCATATTGATGTTTTCCCAGTTCTATTTTGGTATGGGTAATGATTTTAACATCCTCTTAGAATTCTATCTCTTAGCCTTATCTTTCTGGAAAACCAAGAACCAAGAGACATATTCAGAAACATCTATTTTTTATTTCATCCTACCATAAACACTCTTTTAAAACCCCATAATTTTTTTTTGTTTCTAGGATGAATATAGAATCAAGAACTATGAGCCTCATCAAATAGATCCTTCTTTAATTCTAGTATGGGAGGAATGAAAATACAGTTCCTAAAACTTATTATTCCATCACAATAAATTTTGAATTCAGGAACACTTCTCACATTTTTTCTACCTCTACATATTCCTTTTTCACCTTCTTAATCATCACTATTATATATGGTTGAACATTCATTTCAAAATGATAATATTTATCATCTTTATTTAAAATTTCATGATCTATCCATTGTAAATCCACAAATATTAGATCTTTTGTGATCCTCATCATGGATAGGATAGCATGGCCATTTTGACTCAAAGCATCTTCCACCTTGTTCAATTTCCCATAGTGGTAAGGTACTAAGAAGTCATAATCTCTAATCAACTAAAACCATCTTATTTTCCACATATTCAGCTCTATTTTTGTGAAAATATAATTTAAAAATTTATTTACAGTTTAAATACCACATCTTTCACCAAAAAGATAATGTCTTCATATCTTTAATGTAAATATTATAGCATCTAACTCCAAATCATGAGTTGGGTAATTTGGATTATTGATTTTCAACTATTGCGAGGCATAATCTATCACCATATCATATTTCATGAGAACACAAACCAAACCTTCTTAGATGCATCACTGTAGATCAAAAACCATTCTCCAATGCAAGGCAGTGTGAGCACAAATGCATTTTCTAACCTTCTTTTTAACTCCTTGAAATTCTCTTCACATTATTTAATCCACATGATTTTAAATCCTTTCTGAGTAAATTTAGTGAGCGGATAAAATAATCATGATAAATCATTCACAAAAAATCATTAATATCTAGCCAAACAAAGAAATCATCAGATCTCAGTTAACTTTGATGGTCTCAGATAAGTTTCAATAACATCTATTTTTTCTATATCCACAGATATCACATCTATTGAGATTATTTGACACAAAAATGAAACTTTCTGAAGCCAAAATTCACAATTGGTAAATATTTTATAAATATTCTCCTTTCTAAAGCTCTTCAGTGAAATTATCAATTGATCTTCATGCTCTTCCTTTCTCTTCTAATAGAAAATATTGTCATCTATAATGACGATTAGAAACTGATCAAGATAGTGTCTAAGGACTCTCTTCATTTGATCTATGATGATAGTGGGAGAATTAGTAATACCAAAAGGAATCACTATAAATACATAGTGTCCATACCTTGTACACAATTCTATCTTCAGTATATCCTCCTTCTTAACCCTTAATTGATGATATCCTGAATGAAGATCAATCTTGGAAAAGTATTCATCTATATATAGTTGGTTGAATAAGTCATCAATACAGGGAAGAGGATATTTGATCTTGATAGTGATCTTGTTCAGTTTTTGATAATCAATATAGAGTCTCATTGATCCATATTTTTTCTTAAAATAAAGAACATGTGCTCCCCAGGGTGATACAATAGGGTATATGAATCCCTTGTCAATATTCTCTTGGAGTTTCTTCTTCAATTCCTACAACTCAATTCGGGCTATTCTATAATGTGTCTTTAAAATAGGAATAACACCTGGTATGAGTTCTATTGAAAACTCAATTACATGATTTGGTGGAATACCTGGAAATTTTCTTTAAATACATCATTAAACTCCCATATAATGGGTGTATTATTTATTTTGAGTTTATCCCCAACCATTTTAGATATTTAACACACATTTATAGGAATCAAGTCCCATAATAATGAATAAATTTTCACTAGAAGATCATACACATCCTTGCATCAATATATGATCATAGATTGATCTGGAATATGAAATGTGAATTACCTTCCTTGGAAATATATATGAGATCCATATAGATAAATCTAATCAATTCTAATAATCACATCAAATTCCAATATAGGATAGATCATAATATTTACAGGAATCAATTACCCACAAATTTTAACCGGAGAAGAATTATAAAATTTTGATGAGATTGTTGTTCCATTAGGAGTTAACACATCTAACTCAAAATTTAATTGTTGAGTTAATATAGATATTCCCTTACAAATATTCTTCATAAATTAAAGAGTTGGTGGATATAGAATCAAATAAAACATTTTCTACTTTAGAGTGAATAGTAAGTATACCATTCACACCTTCATTATCAAAATACGCATCACCGATATTGATCGCATGTGACATGCCTTTTTCTTTGACCTTAAGAGTTTTTTGATGCCGATCATCATCAATAACCCTTGGATTATGGCATTTTTTTAGCATAATTCCCCATTTCCTTGAGCATGTAAAATTGAAGTGTAGTAGGTGCATTCAATGTATCATTTTCTTTATTCGGATCATTAGACATATTTTTCCATCTCTTTAGCATTCAACTACTTGATAAACTTATTTTCCACACTTAAAACATTTTTTATTCCCCTAAAGAAAATTTACTCCATGCTTCGTTCCACACATTAAGCAAAAGGGAAAACTCATCTTCTTTTCAGTGTGGTATTTATATTTTCCCTTGAATTACATTTTTCTTTTCTTATGAAACCCAATGTACTGATGGGTTACTCCAATCTCCATATCAAACTTGAGATAACATCGAACGATTTTCTGGAATCTATTAAAGTCCCTACTAGCTAATGCCCATAAGAGACTTAGTTTTAAGCCACAAAAGATTCGATCAATTTTACTCTTAGGTTGGATACTAATTACATAAGCATACATTGAAAGTCTTTTAAAATTTTCATCATAAGTATCAATGGAGTCATCATCCTTTTTCTTAATCTCAAGGAACTCCTCTATCTTTGGTTGAAGAATATGAGTAAAGTACTTATTGAAAAACATTTTCATGAAATCATCCCATTCCATGGATTCAATTTTATATCATTGCCTCTTATTCTTGATAAGGTTCCATAATTGAAAAGCTCCACCTTCCAAATGATAGACTGATAAGATGACTTTATCATGTTCTGAACATTGAAGATTTGATAATATCTTTTCAATGGTACTGATCCATTGTTCTGCCACTAAAGGATCTAAAGACCTATTGAAAGAAGGTGGACACTGCTTCATAAAGGACTCAATAGAATGTTGTTCCCTTCTTTTCTCATTTTGAAGTCCTACATAACTCATATCTTTATAAATTTGTTTAATCATAACAATAATATTTTTCATTCTATCTCACATAACATTTGGTTGCTCAGGTAGACAATCATTGAATTTCTGGCTGCATTCAACATTAATGAGGTTCCTCTCAGTTCTATCCATTGAATAAAATCATGAATCATAGTGTGGGAAACACTAATAATAATGTTAAAACCATATAATCTAGAATAAAATTTCAATTTAGGACATTTTAGGTTTTAACATAGGTTATTCATAATAATTTCTAAAACACTAGGATTGTAACCTATACATAGAATTATACATAGGGTTCTTATTAAGGTTTTATCATCATTGTTTCCAAATGTTAACTATACCTTCCCTCTAATACCAACTATAACAGACCATAGTTTACATACATAGATATTACTTCAAAATTTAAAAATATTCATTACAAAATATTACAAATCCATGACAAGACTGTAGAGTTATAGTATCTTCAAAAACTGGGAAACATAAACAACTGGTTCATAAGACGTCTAAATTGTATCCCACTTATTCCTTCATAACTAGACTCCTTATTTACATATATTACTTAATAATCTTCTCCACAACACGGGGAAAATAAAAATAAGAAAGATTGAGATCAGATCCTTAGTAAGGGTAAACAAGGGAGATATAAATAATTTCATTATCATAGGACATAAGAACATAAAATTTTAAAATATTATCTTGTATATAAAATATAATGATATAATGTAATGGGATAAATCATAAATGTTCATAAAAAATCAATAAAAGTTTCCCAAAAGTCATAAAATAAGACAAAGAATTTTTTGCATACACATAGGCATAGAAAATCATTCCATCTTAGTCAAGGCTCATTTCTAATACCATCATAATGGAAAGAGTCCATTACTAAACCAAGTTCACTCCTAGTTCCATCCCTATGTTACTGAACTGAGTTCATTCCCCATTACAGCCCTATCTATATCATGAGTTATAAATCTTTACCCAATTCATTAGAGGGAGATATAGGTCCCACTAATACCATAATGAAATCATTCTTACATGTTCCACAAAACTTAAATCATTAATCATAGCATAACCCAAGAAATAAAAATGGGTTTATTAAATATAATTCCATCATAACATAATCCATATAAAACAAATGGATTTCAGAAATATCATTCCATAAAAAACACAATCAAATCATTGTGATAATAGGGATAGAAATATAACCCTATTTGAATAATTTCATCGTAGAAGGAAAATAATTTTGATAAAAAAATTGATGTAAATTATTGAGGAAAAAATTCTTTATTATTCAAAAATGTTTTCTTTTGTCAATATGCCACTCAATTTTTAAAGAAAATAATTTATTTGAAAATAAACATTAAATATTGTAATGTTAGCTTCATAGAAATAATGCATTATGAAAATTTAAAAATTCTTCCATTTTTTATAAGTTTAAATAAAACATTCTTCTTATGATTTTGTCAAAAAGTTAAAAAGTACATCATACCAAAAAAGATAAAAGATTCCTTTCATATGGTTTAATAAAAATTCAATAATGGGTAAAATTGAATTTAAATAATTTTAGAAGGATAGAAACAATATTTTGGAATACATATTTAGAAAACATGTATGTGGATGATAAATATACCTTGGTAAATACTTATTTATAAACAATATTAGAGAATAAGGAGATTAAAAAATTACCCCTTACCTTAGGTATGATATCCTTTGTATGTATCTGAACCTCCTATATAATAATTTCAATAATTTTAATTACTTATTACAGAATAATATTCATTTTTATGATATCATATATTATCATATTATCATTCATTTGTTAGTAACATTATTACTCATCCACCGGGTGTTAACTTCTTTATTTCCATAAGCATGTTTGTTAGATATGTTCTTATTACTCTTTATATGTTATACTTAAATAATTTAAAAAATGATATTAGTATAATATATATCATATTTAGTAATTAAATTTATTTTTATAATCTTTCTTTAATGAAGATCATGTAGAATGAATCACATCGCATCGTGGAGATGGTAGGCCATGATATCATTCACATAATAGTGAAATGTTATGTAAGTGGTTTGTATATATTTTGCTCCAGAATCCATATTATGTTATAATAATCTCATATAGGTATTATTTACATCATTATACCACTCCATGTAATGTGGTGGTAAAAAAATTATTTCACCACGAAGTGGAGATGTCAAGTCATACGTACACACGTGTGGTGATTTTATTTTTCAAAGGATGAATAGAAGGAGGAATATGGTTGTTACATAATAATAATGACATATTAGTATATATTTGATACTATATTTATTAAATTATAATGAAACAAATCATTAAGAGGAATCATAATAAGATATAAGTTTGAAAGAATCAGTAGAGAAGATTACCTATTCTTCGACATGCTCCCTCTAAATTTCCTCTTAAAGCACTAGAGTTGGTCTTTAGAGAATAAAAGAACTTATAGAATCTTATGAGGGAAGTTTAGATTGTAAAATTTCAGGATATATTCAAGCGTTTAAGTCTCAATGTGTTGTGAGGAAATGAGGGAGGAGGTTCCCTTTCATAATTGAAGTGAGGGGCACTTATAGAATCTCCAAAAAAAATTAATTTATAATAACATCAAAGAACATAAAAAAACTCAAAAATATCCCCAATTAAATGGTGAGATGATATAAGGTAGTAATATCATCAACCAATAAATTCAAGACATGTATTTCTTTCAATTTAAACCTTATCATTTTAATTAACACTTAGTTATTCATTTTATTTTTTAACTAGGGTAACAAATATTTCAATATTGAATGTGTGAAATATTTACTTAATTGATGTCAATTAGACCATAAATAAATAAATCAGATCATTTTAGACCATGTAATAAATATTATATATTTTTTTAAAAAATTTATTATTTTTAAATAATTTAATAATACATTATTTTGATATAGAAACAACACTATCAATTTTGGTACTCATAAATTAATTGATTTTTAAAAATATGATGAGGAAAAATTAACTTAAATTTTTTTATTATACTAATAAGAGGTTATGGTCTTCTATAAAATTATTTTTTTATATTAAATATCCCAAATTATATTTATTTTAATATTTTTAATAAAATTTATTTGTTTTCACTATTAATAAAATAATTACTACATTAGTTTTGTATAATTATTTAATATAATTATTTGTTAAATAAAAATTAAAAACAAAATACTATGATGAAGATAAATCATCTATATTTCAATAGAACACTTATAATTTAATATATATTTTGTAAAATCTAATATTAAAAATTTTATATTAATTAAAACATGAATATGATGACTTTAACTTTACTTTAAATAATATATTATAAGTGTCATAATCTTTTCCATATGGATCCAAATGGTCAATAACTAGACCATAGGATGATTATGGTCAAGATATACCCAAACAATAATTTTGTTTTCAAGTTTTTTGGTATTTTAATGGTTATTATCATTTTAATAAAAAATATTTTATTGATTTCTCATCAATTATATAATTTCGACATCATCAATTTATAAGCCTTTAAGGTAATTATTTACTTCCTAAAAATTAAAAATAAATTACCATGATAAAAAATAGTTTATATTTCAAATGAGTATTTATAATTGAATTTATCTTCTGTATACCATTATAATAAAAATGATTTATTTATTAAAATTTGAGTGAGACAAAATTAACTTTTCATTAATTAAAGAAAATAAATGTCTAATATCATCCATGTGGCTTATAAAGGATACCATTTCAACCCAAGGATGATTTAGTTGAAAACATACTCATCCAATGATATTATCACAAGTTTTGGGGTAATTTTATAATATTAATGTCATCATTAATTACTGGAATTACCCCTTTACCGTATTGATAAAAATTATCGAAGTTACTAATCAAAATGCCCAAAAATTCAAGAAATAAATTTACAAAATTTAGACTTATGGATTCCAAATATGGATTCCATTTTCCAAAATTCAAAACACATAAGTTTTATAAATTAATTTATAATTAATCTCATTGTTGGAAAGAAAGAATGAGTTTTGAAAGTTAAAACATTGCCAAAGATTGAAATATTTTTACATTTGAATTCAATGAAAAATTATTTCCAATAAACTACATTATATTAACTTATAAAACTATATTATATTTATATTTTTAAAACATTCAATAATATAATTTAACCATATAAATTAGTTTTATGAAAAAATTTGTTTTCAATTAAAATTTTGTGTATCTTTACTATTCATCAAAACATGAAAGTTTTCAAAAAAATATCAAAAATTCATTTAAAATAAATTTTTATAACCCACTTAAAAGAAAGATTTTTATGTTTTTATATTGAAATTATTAATGTGTAAAAGTTTTACTATAAAAAGGATTCTCCATTAAAAGGCGGTACAATTAACCTTTTGAAAATACATTTTTATTAATAAAATTGGGTTTATTCGTACCCACTGACAAAAATATATGATGGATGAATATTAAAAATATTTTATTAAGTGTAGAAAGTTAAAATTTCATTTATTTAATTTATTTATAGTAATTCACTCAATTTATTCATTCAAGAAATACAAATATATAGTTGATTTATATTTTTCATAAATAATTTGTAGCCAATTAATTCACCATACATTTTCATATGATAGTTATATTTATTCTAGATAACCTAAATTCTAGGTTTTAATGATTATTTCATACTTAGAGTGTCTTTTGGTTTGTTTAAACTCACGATTGGTCGCAATGTAAGCTATCAGAGAAATAAAAATTATTTAAATAAAAATAATTTCTTAAAAAATATGGGTCTTACATACCAGGTGACTCTAGTGTGGTTAGAGTTTGAGCACCATTTTAGAGAGGAGTTATCACTGGCTATATAGAGGGTTATACATATCTAAGAGCTTCTACAGCTCCAATAGGGTAGCACAACAGTATATGAGTATTCATCAATGTTTACTAACCTCTCAATGTACTCAATTGATATAATTTGGAACCAATTATTTAGTGATCGAACATTTGAGCATGTTATTAATTGATAAATATGGTCTCGTGTTATCCCTCTATAAATTCATACCAATTATGGGGTAATTAGAGAGGGAATTGGTGTTTGAGAGTTTCTTATCTCAGTAGATACACTCATCGGTTTCCAATAATGTGCATACAAGACCAGAGACCTCAGTATCTAGGAGACAGTGTCAGTCTCAGTGACATAAAAGTGTGAGAAGTTTTAGGATGATGTACCATGATAAAGGATCTATGGTCCATCACTTTCATGGTGAGTTTAGTCATCCCATGTATAGGTTGTGCTACTCATGTGATGGCATGGGACATCATAAATGATATTTTCTAACCCACCATTCAATCTACATAGAGATCTTGGATGAGCCACTAAGGTAGAGGTAGTAGAAAGAGCATAATGGTTCATAAGGTGGTGGATGTGGGATAATAGAAGGAGGTGGTTGGTGCTTTGACTTGTTACCACCACCAACCCCGGGTAGTCTAAGAAAGGCTTAGGTATATGGAAGATTGGGCTAGCAACTACTATAAATAGTCTATTTTTATGAACCATATGCTCTGGGAATGATTATTAGGACGATCTATGTGTTATATACCTTAAATTTCATACTGATACAAACATGTGCTAGTAATTCTATTATTTCCACCTACCTTTTATTAGAAATAATGATTTTGGTTGAGCCCATGTCTTGACCCTTACACTTGGAAACTCCAACAGGAAAACAATCGATGATCACACACTTGGCAGAAAGTTTCAATGGACTCTTGGAGGTAAAAGTTTTTATTGGGAAATCTTTGTAGTAGCTATGAGGCATTAAAAATTCATCCTAACTATGGGATGGATATCCACATTTCACACCCAAATTTATTATGTTAGGTGAAGGATGTAGTGTGTCCTAAGTGATGGGACTAGGCTCTATTTTTTTAGGGAAAATTAAGGGTGTAATTTCGGCCCGGCCCGGACAGGGTCGGGCTGGGCTGGGCCTAGCATGCAAAAAATCAGGCCGCTGGCCACTATTTGGGCCAGGCTTGGCCGGCCCGAACATCCCCATGAGGCGGCCTGACCCCAGCCTCGGGCGGCCCCAAACCAAGGGTTCGGGCCGGGCCGGGCTTTTTCTAGTCAGGCCATAGTGAGCCTTTATTATTTTCAAAATAATTGTTTGTTTTAAAACTTGTTTTAAACGTTTTTATTTAAACATTTTTAGATTTTTTTAAAAGAAATTACATTTATTTTTAAACAGATGTTTTTTTGTAAAAATGTTTATTTTATTTTTTATTAACATTTTATAGTGGGTGGATATGTTTTTTTGTCTAAATAGATTTATATATTGTGAATCTATATATATTATTTTCAAATTGTAAAAAAAATTAATGAGGGGTTTTGGGGGGTGCGCAGTAGTGAGTGAGTTTAAAGCCTTGTTATTTAAATGTTTTTTTAACATTTATTTAATTTTTTAACTTATTTATAATTTTTTAAGCATTTGTTAATTTTTTTTATTTAAACCATTTTTTAACATTTGTTTAAAATGATTTTTCACATTTTATTAATGATTAATTTAAAACATTTTTTTTAAACGCATGCTGTTTTCAAGTATTTTTTAAAACATTTAACATTTTTCATATTTTAATGTAAAAAGTATTTTTTAAGTGTTTGTTTTAAAAAAAATTATTTTAAGTGTTTGTTTTAAAAACTTTTTTTAAACATTTTTATTTAAAAATTTTTTAAACTATTTTTTAACACTTGTTTAAAATGTTTTTATATTTATTTTTAGACGTTTAATTTAAATTTTTTTTTGAACTCATGTTTTTTGCATGTATTTTTTAAACATTTAACATGTTTTATGTAAAAAAATTTTTTTATTAACATTTCACAGTGGTTGGATTTGTTATTTTTTTCTAAATAGATTTACATATGTCTATGAATTTATATATATTATGTGAAAAATTGAAAAAATATATTAATTTTGGACTGGGGGTTCGCAGTAGTGGGTAGTGGGTTTAAAGCAATGTTATTTAAACGTTTTTTTTACATTTATTTAAAACGTTTGTTTACATTTATTTTTTTAACTTATTTATGAAAATTATTTTTAAGCATTTGTTTAATTTAAAACATTTTTTTAAAAGATTTTTTTTGCTGGGTAGGCCTGGCCTGGCCCGATCCTATTCATGCTGGGCCGAAGTTACAGCCTTAGGGGGTGCACAATAGTGTGTGAGTTAATTTTTTTCTAAATAGATTTATATATGTATATATAATATATATAATATATGCAAGTTTCATCATATTTAAAAAAACTTAATGAGGTTGGGGGTGTTCGAACATATTTAAAAAAATTAATGAGGTTGGGGGACATGCATGAACATGATTTGGTGGGTGTGTTATTTTTTTGTTAATATAAATAAGTTATTATATATATAATATTAAATCATTAACACACACAGACACACACATATATTATTAATGGATTTTTAAAAGCGACACTTAATTAATATATATTATTAATAGCTTTATATATATATTATTAATAGCTTTGTTTTTTTTTTATATATATATATATTATATCATTGATATATATATTTTTAATGGATTCATATATATATATAATATGCAAGTTTCATCATATTTAAAAAAATTAATGAGGTTGGGGGGTGCACGCGAACATCATTGGGTGATTGTGTTATTTTTTATTAATATATAATAAGTTATTATATATATATATATAATGTTAAATGATATATATATATATATAATATGAGAAAATTTTAAAAAAAATAATTAGGGGCTGGGGGGTGCACTTTAGTGGGTGGATTAATTTTTTTCTAAATAGATTTATAAATGTATAGTATATATAATTTATGCAAGTTGCAACATACTTAAAAAATTAATGAGGTTGTGGGATGTGCACGAACATCATTAGGTGAGTGTTATTTTTTTATTAATATACAACAAGTTATTATGTATATATATAATATTAAATCATTCATATATATATATATATATATTAATAACTTTATATATATATATATATTATATTAAATCATTTTTATATATATATATATTATTAATGGATTTTTAAAAGCCACACTTAATTGATATATATTATTAATGACTTTGTTTATATATATACATTATTATTATATATATAATTATATATCATTGTACACACACAAACACACATTATAATTATATATAATAATAATTATATATATATATACACATTATTAAATATATAATATATATATTATATTATATATATTATTTTTTGTTAATATATAATGATATATAAATAAATATATATATATATATATACATTCTGGTGATAATATAACAGGCACACCGCATGGACCAGTTGGTCCAGGTGTAGCCTTGGAAGCTTGAGGTAGGGTGATCGAATGTCTATACCAGCAGTTTCCTGTTATATTTTTTACTGTAGGTGGGCTTCGCACGGGCCAGCGGGCTGGGCTTTTTCGGGCCGGCCTAGCCTTGCCTGCGGGCCTTCTTGGATAGGCCTAGGCCTGACCCTATAAACCTATGGCCCGAGCCCAGCCTGGCCTGACACAGGCTTTGTCGGGCCAGGCCGCTCGGGCTTCTGTGCCGGGTCCATCGGGCTTTCGGGCCAAAATTACACCCTTAGGGAAAAGGAATCCCAATATAGTGGAAACTGTCATAAATAAGAACAAACATTTAAGGCAATGTATAAGACTAGAACACAAGCCTTTTAAACTTAAACTTCAGCATAATATGGAAAAGATAAATCAAATAATGTCATTTACTTATTCACATGGATATTCTACTAGTCGAATAATCACATGTAATATCAATATCCAATTTCATAATGATGGAATGCATAATTCCAGACTTCATAACCACATAGTCAAATCCTTGTGCCAAGACTACAAATAAGATTTTGTCAAGGCCTTGTGCCAAGACACTAGTTTGTCTCATGAGACCTACCGATGCATCGAGGAGCTATAGCGGGCTCCACCCGTCACTTACTAAGTCCAATACATTCCTCATATGAAAAGGTTTAAACATAACATAAATATTCGTATTAAAACTAACATTCGAAATGTCAATACTTTATCCATAAACCATGAATGGTATAAAAATAACACATCCACAGTAAAACACATCACAAAACCTTCAATACAGTATGATTGATTTTTATCAATTATAAATCAACCTCAATCAAGAATAATATCTCGTAAAGGATTTAGACATAGTTGAAAATGATCAGTAAAAAACATTGAGGGAAATATCCCTTTTTCATGAAAACATTTAAAAGTATCACTATTTATCAAGAAGCTGTTTAAAATAGATTATTGAATCAAAGTGTCCCATACCACTTTGAAACTTTTAAGAGGAATTTCAATTTTAAAACATTAATTTCCATATAAATAAAACCTTAAAACCATTTTTAAAATAGGGACATTAATGAGAAAAATTTAGAAGAATAATTTTTTGAAACATTTAAAAAGATATTTTAGTTAGAGTTACTAACCAAATGAGAGATTCTTGAATAAAAATAATTGAGGTAATAAAAAACTTTATAATATCATGAGAATAAAGGGATTCATGATATACCATGTCAAAATATAGTATATACACTAAATAAAAGTGAATTGGCGCATAACAACAAAGAAGTCTCAATGGAATGTAATTTGAGATGAATTCCTTTATAAAGACTATATACTTAGGTTAAGGATAAATCAATGACATAATTATGTGTGAAAAATATAAATACACTAGATATGATTGGATATTTAGTGTAAATCAATCATAGAACATTCACACATATTCTTGTAAAAACAACACCAACGACTTGGATGTTTAACTCAATGAATTGAAATTCAGTTAAAATTACTCTTATGAAGTTTATATCGATGAATTGAGAATTTATTAATGGAGTGATTATGTGTATCAAAAGTATATCCACACAAAGGGGAGTGGAAATTACTACATAAGTAAATAAATAGTGATTTTACACATAATCTTGGAGTAAAGTAATCAATGAAGTTTGCATAAAACTGAATGAGTGGAAATTGAAATTTGAAATTACCTTACCGATTTGGTAACTTACAAAAGATACACACTATTAAATAATTATAATCCAATTATGATGTATATACCCATAAATTAAAGTATATTATGCAAACAATACAATCATGATCAGTACATACACCACACAAAAGTAAATAGTGGAAAATATAGCCTGAATCTCACAGGAATAAAAGTGAGATGAAAACCCCTTACCTTATAATTTTCCTTATTATAGGGTAGGTTAACCTCCTATATAATGGTGAAATTATTGTTATTAAATTATAAAAGAACCAAATACGTAAATATGATATCATATATGATCTTCTAATATTGCTTTGTTAAGGATATTTCAGTAGTATCATTGTTTTGGTTGTTAACTGATTTGTTTTCCTTTATATGTTTTGTTATGTAAGTTATGTTTGCTATGTATAGGATGTATTTGATTCATATCCAGAATGATATTCAGTTCTTAAAAATTATTTTTAATCATAAAATAAAAATTATTCTTGAATGATTACGATGGGGAATGAATCTCTTCGCGTTCGTGGAGACGGTAAGCCATACGTATGCACGAGTGAAAATATCATTATATTGATGGTGAAATCGTATGTAATTGGAAGGTATATCATATATACAGAATCATTAACATGTTATATTTATTATTTACATTAGTTATACTAATTATCATACCCATCCAAATAATGAAGTGTTTGAATAACAAACTACACCACGACGTGGAGACGGTAAGCCGTACGTACGCACATATGGTGACTTTGTCCTTTATAGGATGGATAGAATAAAAAATATGGTTGTACCATATTTATAATAACATCATAGTATGTATAAGGTACTGGATTTATTATTTTTTTAGGGAAACAAAAAATAAAGAGGAAGTGGAAGAAGAAAAGAACATGAAAGAGGGTGGTGAAATTATTACCTCTTCTTTGGGTGTTTTCTTTTGAGTTGATCAAAATGGATCTTTAGGTTGACTTTATGATCAAAGTAATTCCTATAGGTTGAATTTAGGGAAATTGGTAAGATATTTGGGTAGGGTTTGGCCGAGACAAATGTCTTTGGAGGTGTGAAATTAAGAGAAGGGGAAGCACCCTTTTATAAGAGATGTGAGGGTCACTTTAGGAAAATCTTGAAATATTATTTTATAATAAAATTATTTCCAGTTTATAATGGCTAAAAATGATTTATTTATAAGATTAGGTGGTGATGGGTCGAAATAATCTAAACCAATAGGTTGTAGACAAGTTTAGGTTACCATTTTAACCTTATCTTTTTTATTTAACTCTTAGTTAAATAGTTTAACTTTTACCGTGTCTTCTTGTATTCTTACACTATATGGTTAAGAAACTTAACCTAAACTTACAAGAGTATGTAAAGTGGTTCATTGATAAAATATATAATATTTTTAAGCCCTTTGGCCAGACCTTAGAGTTTATGGAATATTATATCAACTAATAATATAGTATTTTTTATAAAAAACTAATTTATGTCAATTTTGACACTATTTGGTATTTTGTTTTTATGAAAGTCATAACAACCTTATTACTTTGAAAAAAAATTATCTAATAAACAATAACATGTCACATTATCCTATAAAATTCATGGATGAAATCAAAACTTTTAAATTATATGTATTTTAATATTTATAATATAAACTATTTTAATATTTCATTAAGAAGGTAATTACTGCATCATTATTGCGTCATAAATAAATTTTATTATCTAATCTCTAAAGATTATAAATAAAATACCATCATGTATGAAATATTTTTATCTTTTTAATTAATATTTATAGTCTAATTTATCTTATGTATAACCCTATATTAAAAATGGTTTAGCTAATAAACTTTGAATTTAACACTTTTAACTCTTCTTTAAATAAAATAATAATAAATGTACTAATCTAATCCAAGTGTACCTAAAGGATCATATTTTATTCATAAGGTTGTTTTTGGTCGAATTACACTTATCCAATATAATTAGGACATGTGTTAGAGTAATTATAATATTATTTTTACCTTTAATTACCCTATATACTTTTAACCGTGGTAAATAAAAGTCAAAATTTACTATTCACCAAAAATTATTTTCATCTTATTGAAGCAAATTTTACTTACTGATATTAACCGTGTCTCTCGGATTTTTGAAATTCAACTTACATAAGCGGTAAAATTAAGTTTTTTACAAATTTGCAAATGCTCCTTAAAGGTTGGTAAAAGACGGTAAAAACTTCAATAAAATTTTATAGATCTAATTTTATTATAAAATGAATTCAATGAATTACATTGAAATTATATAGGTATTATATATCTATTTTGACTTAAAATTAATTTAAATAAAATAAATAATTATTTAAATAAAAAGCTGGTTTTAAACTATAACGCAATGTTTTTCACTATTCATCAAAAATTGAATGTTTTTAGAAAAATACCAAAAATTTACCCTAATATAATTTTGATATTCCGAATTAAAAATTAATTCTATTTTATCAAATTCAAAACATATAAGTTGCATTAACCAATTTAAAATTAATTCTCATTGTCGAAACTGAAAAGCGGGTTTTTAAAAAGTAAAAACCATCAAAAGACTGACACGTGTTTATGTCAAATTTAAATTTGAAATTACTTATAATGACCTACATTGTATTAAATGATAAAAATATAATCTAATTTTAATTCTGAACCATTAAAATTAATAATTTAACAATATAAATTATTTTTATTAAAAAAGTTATTTTCAATTAAAATTTAGTATTTTTCAGTATTCATCAAAATATGAAAGTTACCAGAAAAGTACCAAAAATTTATCCAAAATAAATTTTTATGTCTCGATTCTAAATAATAATTTAATTTCATTAAATTGAATATATAAAAGTGTCAAATATTGGTTTTAAAAAGGGGTTTCCATTAAAAGGTGGTAAAATTGCATTAAAAAATACTTCTTTTATCTGAAAAAATGAATTTGTTCTTATATTATGTCCAAGAAACACATAATATGGATTTTAAAATTATATGGAGTATATAAAACTAAAAATTTAGTTAATAATATTCGTAAATACTTTTTGAACGGCTAGTTTGGTAAGTCATGGTGTGCTCGAACTTGGTGTTGCGTGTAGAGAAAGCTATTGAATTACTTTAAAGAAAATAACTTACTATGAAATCTTGGGGTGTTACATTCTTCCCCCCTTGCATCCTCGCAATTTTAAAATTGGGCTTGGGAACTTCATTGAAAGTCCCACATTGGAAAAAGAGTCAATAAAACTATCAGAGTGAATTCCCTATTCTATAGGATAACCTCTTGGTCAAGGAAGAACCTGGCCATTGTTGTGTACCAGGATACCCTAGGTCAAGCCTGAAACCCTTTTTTGGAGTTTTCACTCCTAGGTATATCTGTGCTAGAGCTGCCTCTACCTAATTGTATCCATACGAGGATGTATTGCATGGAAAACCCACATAATATTTACATTACCAAAATTTTTGGATGTTATTCTATACTAATCCTCAATTTCTATCTTAGGGTAGTATTTCCTAATCAGAGTTTATTCAAAATATAGCTTCCAAGGTTTGTACTAAACTTCCTCTGATACTAACTGTAACACCCCAACCCCAGTTACCCAGAATCAGTGCATTATTACACAACATTGGCATGATACAAGGAATCATGTCTTGAAAGACTGATTAGTTTGGTATCCTTAGAAGTACTAGATACATACATAAGTTTTACATTACATCATAAAATAAAAAAACATTGTGTCCCCTTTGAACACTCTTATATCCCTTAGCCTATTTCTACAGGTTAATCATAATATACTTATTTTCATCCTGGGAAAAATAAAACATAAGAAAGGGGTGAGCTCAGATGCTCATTAAGGATAACAATATAGCAGAAGCTGTCATAAATAAGAATAAAAATTTAAGGCAATGTATAAGACTAGAACACAAGCCTTTTAAACTTAAACTTCAGCATAATATGGAAAAGATAAATCAAATAATTCCATTTACTTATTCACATGGATATTATAATAGTCAAAACATTACATTTAATATCAATATCCAATTTCATAATGATAAAATGCATAGTTCCAGACTTCATAACCACATAGTCAAGGCCTTGTGCCAAGACTACAAATAAGACTTTGTCAAGGCCTTGTCCCAAGACACTAGTTTGTCTCATGAGACCTACTGATGCATTGAGTATCTATAGAGGGCTCCACCCATCACTTACTAAGTCTAATTCATTCCTTATATGAAAAGGCTTAAATATAACATAGACATTCATATTAAAACTAGCTTACGAAATGTCTATACTTTATCCATAAACTATAAATGGTATAAAAATAACACATCCACAGTCAAACATATAAAAAAACCTTAAATAAATTATAGAATATTTGTATTATAATAAATCAACCTTGATCAAGAATAATATCCCATAAAGGATGTTGACATAGTTGAAAATGATCAGTAAAAATCTTTGAGGGAAATATCCCTTTTTCATGAAAACATTTAAAAGTCTCACTATTTATTAAGAAGATTTTTAAAATAGATTTTTGAATCAAAGTGTCCCATACCACTTTTAAACTTTTAAAATTAATTTCCATTTTAAAACATTAATGTCCATATAAATAAAACCTTAAAACCATTTTTAAAACATGGACATTAATGAAAAATATTTAGAAGAATAAATTTTTAAAACATGATATTTTAGCTAGAGTTCCTAACCAAATTAGAGACACTTGAATACAAATAATTGATGTAATGAAAATTTTATAATATCATTATAATAAAGGGATTAATGATATACTATGTCAAAGTACAATATATACACCAAATAAAAGTGAATTGGTGCATAACAACAAAGAAGTCTCAATGGAATGTAAGTTGAGATGAATTCCTTTATAAATATTGTATCCTTATTTTAAGGATAAATCAATGATATAATTATGTGTGACAAATATAAATACACTCTATATGATTGGATATTCAGTGTAAATCAATCATAGGACATTCACATATACTCCTGTAAAAACAACACCAATGACTTGGATGTTTAACTCAATGAATAGAAATTGAGTTAAAATTACTCTTATTAAGTTTATATTGATGACTTGAGAATTTATTAATGGAGTTATTATGTGTATCAAAAGTATATACACACAAATGGTAGTGTAAATTTCAACATAATAAATAAATAGTGATTTCACACATAATCTTGGAGTAAAGTAATCAATAAAGTTTGTGTAAAACCGAATGAGTGTAAATTGAGATTTGAAATTATGTTACCAATTTGGAAACTTATGAAACATACACCCCATGAATTAAGGATCATCCAATGATGATGTAAATACCCATAAATTAAATTATATTACACAAAAAATACAATCATGGACAGTACATACACCACACAAAAGATAATAGTGGAAAATATAGCATGAAGAGAATAAAAGTGAGATGAAAACCCCTTAACTTGTACTTTTCCTTAGTATAGGTTAGGTTAAACTCCTGTATAATGGTGAAATAATTGTTATTAATTTTTAAAAGAACCTAATAAATAAATATGATATCATATATGATCTTATAATATTGCATTGTTAATGATATTTCAGTAGTATCATTGTTTTGGTTGTTAACTGATTCATTTTCCTTTATAAGTTTTTTTACATAAGTCATGTTTGTTATGTATAGTATGTATTTTATTCATATACAGAATGATATTAAGTTCTTAAACATTATTTTTAATCATAAAATGAAAATTATTCTTGAATTATTATGATGGGGAATGAATCTCATCTCGTTCGTGGAGACGGTAAGCCGTACGTATGCACGAGCGACAATATCATTTTATTGATGGTGAAATCATATATAATTGGATGGTATATCATATATGAAGAATAATTAACATTTTATATTTATTATTTACATCTGTTATACTCATTATTATACCCATCCAAATAATTAAGTGTTTGAATAACAAACTACACCACGACGTGGCGACGGTAATCCATACATACACACGTATGATGACTTTGTCATTTATAGGATGAATAGAATAAAGAATATGATTGTACCATATTTATAATAAAATTACAACATGTATAAGGTACTGTATTTATTATTTTTTTATGGAAGAAAAGAAATAATAAGTGAAAAAAGATAAGAACATGAAAGAGGGTGGTGAAATTATTACCCCTTCTTCGGCTGTTTCCTTTTGAGTTGATCAAAAGGGCTCCATAGGTTGTCTTTATGATCAAATTAAGGACTCTAGGTTGAAGTGAGGGAAGTTGGAAAGATATTTGGGCAGGTTTTGTCTGAGACAAATGCATTTGTAGGTGTGAAATTAAGAGAAGGGGAAGTACCCTTTTATAAGATATGTGAGGGTAACTTTAGGAAAAGCTTGAAATATTATTTTATAATAAAAGTATTTTCGGTTTTTAATGGCTCAAAAATGATTTATTTAAAATATAAGGTGGGTATTGTTTGAAATAATATCAACCAATAGGTTTTATACAAGTTTAGGTTACCATTTTAACCTTATCATTTTCATTTAACTCTTAGTTAAATAGTTTAACTTTTACCGTGTCTTCTTGTATTCTTACACTATATGGTCAATAAACATACTCTAAACTTCCAAGAGTACCTAAAGTGGTTCATTAATGACATATATAATATTATTTAATCCATTTGGATGAACCTTATATTTTTTAGGAATATTATATCAACCAATAATATAGTATTTGTTTTAAAAAACTAATTTATGTCAATTTTGACACTATTTGGTATTTTGTTTTTGTGAAAGTCATAACAACCTTATCACTTCAAAAAAAAATTTATCTGATCAACCCTAAAATTTCATATTAACCTATAAAATTAGTGTATGGCATCAAAACTTTTAAATTCTATTTATTTTAATATTTATAATATAAACTATTTTAATATTTCATTAAGAAGGTAATTATTGCATCATCATTGTGTCATAAATAAATTTAATTATTTAATCTCTAAAAATTATAAATAAAATACCATTATGTAGGAAATATTTTTATATTTATAATTAACATTTATATTAAAATATATCTTATTAATAACCCTATATTAAAAATGGGTTAGTTAATAAATTTTGAATTTACCACTTTTAACTCTTCTTTAAATAAAATAATAATAAATGTCCTAATCTAATCCAAGTGGACCTAAAGGATCATATTTTATTCCTAATGCTGTTTTTGGTCGAATTACGCTTATCCAATAGAATTAGGACATGTGTTAGGGTAATTATAATATCATTTTTTACTTTTAATTAACCTATTTTCTTTTAACCGTGGTAAATAAATGTCAAAAGTTACTATTCACCAAAAATTATTTTCTTATTATTGAACCAAATTTTACTTAATGATATTAAACGCGTGTATCAAATTTTTGATATTAAACTCATAGAAGCGGTAAAATTAAGTTTTATGCAAATTTACAAATGCTCCTAGAAGGTGGGTAAAAGATGGTAAAAAGTTCAATAAAATTTTATACATCTAATTTTTTTATAAAATGACCCCAATGAATTAAATTGAACTTATATAGGTATTATATATCAATTTTGACTTAAAATAAATTTAAATAAAATAAATAATTATTTAAATAAAAATTCGGTTTTAAATTATATCACAGTGTTTTCAATATTCATAAAAAATTGAATGTTTTAAGAAAAACACCAGAAATTTACCCTAAGATAATTTTTATATTCTGAATTCAAAAATGAATTATATTTTACCAAATTAAAAGCATATAAGTTTCATTAATTAATTTGAAATTAATTCCCATTATCAAAACCGAAAAGCGTGTTTTTAAAAAGGAAAAACTATCCGAAGATTGACATGTGTTTATGTCAAATTTAAATGTGAAATTACTTATAATGAACTAAATTGTATTAAATGATAAAAATATAATCTAATTGTACTTCAAAACCATTCAAATTCATAATTTAACACTATAAATTATTTTGATTAAAAAAGTTGTTTTAATTAAAATTTAGTATTTTTCAATATTCATCAAAATATGAAAGTTATCAGAAAAGTACCAAAACTTTATCCAAAATAATTTTTTATGTCCCAATTCTAAAGAAGAATTTAATTTAATTAAATTGAATATAAAGTGTCAAATATTGGTTTCAAAAAGGGTTTACTATTAAAAGGTGGTAAAATTTCATTTTTTAAAAAATACTTCTTTTATCTGAAAAATGAATTTGTTCTTATATTATGTCTAAGAAACACATAATATGAATTCTAAAATTATATAAAGTATATAAAATTCAAAATTCAGTTAATAATATTCATAACCACTTTTTTAATGGCTAGTTTGGTAAGTCGTGGTGCACTCGAACATGGTGTTGCGTGTAACACAAGCTATTGAATTACTTTAAATAAAATAACTTACTATGAAATATTGGGGTGTTACTGAGCTTCATGAATAGAGGGTGCATTTGGAGGACTTGTATATGAATGAATTTTTTAGACTCACTGTTTCACCTGGGTCATCCCCATTATTATTCTCTAAGATGGAAGATGGGAGCATGAGTTTATTTTTGAACAATAGGCACTTGAACTAGGTAACCATTAAGAACAAATATCCATTTCTAAGGATTGATGACCTCTTTGATCAGTTGATAATGGAATGATGGTTCTCGAAGGTTGAATTGTGGTCTGGCTATCAACAGTTGCAAGTACGGGATGAGGATATATCAAATACGACATTCCAATATTACTACGGTAATTATGAGTACATGCTGATACCCTTTGGCATGATGAACACCCCCAATAGTGTTCATGGGACTCATGAACTGTATCTTCCAACCTTTCATAGAATGGTTCATAATAGTCTTTATCAATGATATCCTTGTGTACTTAACATCTGAGGTGGAGCACACAAGTGACATTGGGATGGTTCTAGACATACTTAGAGATAACTATATTTACATAAAGATCTTGAAGTGTGTGTTATGGATTCCAAAGGACTATGTTCTAGGACACATAATCTTATTAGATGGAGTGGCAGTAGACCTAGATAAGAATGATGTAGGGTCTGTATGGGAGCCAACCAAGAGTATGATGGATTTGGAAAGATTCCCTGGGTTGGAAGGATATTACCATAGATTATTAACTAATTTCTCCATAATATCATCACCCATGATAGATTTTACCCAAAAGGGTTACAATTCGTTTGGATAGAGAGTTTCCAACTTGATTTTCAGCAGTTGTGATACTGTTTGATGAGCAATCCCATCCTGAGATTTCCATAGGAGGGTGTCAAGTATGTAGTGTTTTGTGATGCATCAAGAATTGATCTTGGTTGTGTTCTGATGAAGAGGCCTATGGTGATTGCCTATGGTTCACGTCAGTTGAGACCACTTGAACAGATCTACACAACCAACAATCAATATTTTGCAGTGGTAGTATCCACACTAAATATGTTGTGATGCTACCTAATGGGATATCATTTTATCATCTATGATGATCACAAGATTATCAAGTGTATCCTCTCTCAGGATGAACTTAACATTAGGGAGAGGTAATTTCTAGATTTTATATAGTATTATGACTTCAAAATTTTCTATACTCCTAGGAAGGGGAATGTGGTAGTAGATTCTATTAGTATGAGATCTTTTGTATAGTTACTAATTGAGGAATTAGAGAAGTTTTCCTCATTTAAGTTATCTGTCGAGGATGGAGATGGAGTAATATACCTGCTGTCAATAATTGTCATCCCTCCTCTCATGAATCGATATAGGGAGAAACATCATGGGGAAGTGTATTATTAGACCGTATTTACTAAAATATACATTATACATGCTTCTAATGGATTTTATAAATGTCAGGAGAATTTAGTTATTTTTAGAAGACACATAATAGTGTCAATGTTGTTACGAGATGAAGTTCTAATAGAGTTTCATACATATTTTTTGGTGGTATATATAGTTATGGAAATGATGTTCTAGGACGTCTGACTTTAGTTTTTGTGGCTAGGTTTAATTAAGTGAGTTTCATATATTTTCTCTAGAAACCTTAATTTTCAGCAAGTGATGGCTGAGCACCATGCTCTGGTGGGTTGAGCTCAACCATAGGAGGTGCCAGAGTGGATTTGGGATGGAATATCCATGGAAATCTATATGGTAACACCATGTACATCTAGGGGAAATGATTCTATCTATATGATCATATACTAACTCACTATGTTTTCCAAATTCTTATCTATTTTAGAGAAGAGTTTACTAAAGAGCTTGGGATGCATATATGTTCAGGAGACAATCCGACTCAATGGTGTTCATTTGATGATTGTTTCTTATTGTGACACATTCTACACATACTAGTTTTGAATAGGATTACATGTGGTGTTTGGGACTCAATTATTATTTATCATAACATTTCACTACCAAACTAACGACCAAATAGATCAGATGATTAAGGATTTAGAGTCATGATGTGATCTTGCATGTTGGAATTTGGCTATACTTGGGTGTATCAACTACTAATTGAAGAGAGTTCATACAAAAATAGATACCATTCAACCGTCACTTTGAAATCATTCAAGTATTGTATGGGAAACCTTGTAGGATACCACATTTTTAGACTAACCCATGAGAGTCATCACTCATGGACCCATAGTTTCTGTGAGAAACTAGTGATATGGTGAAGATCATCTAGGAGATGATGTAGACTATATATCGACGTCATAAATCTTATGAGGAAATATGATGGAGGAAGTTTTAATTTGAGGAGGGATACCTTGTGTTACTGTGGATTTCACCTCAATTTGTATTAAAAAGATCTGGCTGGGGTTTTAAGTTATCTCTGATATTCATTGGCCCTTTCCTCATACTATGTTAAATTGGAGAGGTGGTGTACCACTTTTATCTACCTCCACAATTAGACCAGATACATGACATCTTCCATGTATCACATCTATGTAGGTACGTTCATGAACCATCTCATGTAATCAACTAGGGAATGATGTAAATTGATGATAAAGAAACATTTGCTGAGTACCTATTAGAGAATGAGGATTAGTAGGAAAGAACCCTTTTTGTTGAGTGATTCATTTAGTGTGTGTTTCGTGGAAACATGTGAATCTCTAGGAGATCACATGGGGTAGAAGATTGATATTTGTGATTAGTACCCGAATCTATTGTGTATCCCTTATGTTGGATTTTTGAGGATGTAAATCCACAAGGTGGGAAGAATATAATGACTTGGATTTTACAATTATTTTTTTTATATTTTATGGATTATTTTAGAGAACAAGCACTGAGGTGGTTTGAGATTCCAAGGCTCACTGTGGTAGGAATAAATGGTTGAAATACATTCAATATATTAAATTGAATGTGAACACATTTTTCCAAAAAATGAAGCATATCATATAAATGGATGCTCAGATTAGAAATTTCAGTGAACCATTGAGTTTAGATTGTTTATTTTAACCTATAAATGACTTTACCTTGGTCAGTGTGGGTCAGTTTTGGAAAATTCATCATGGGTGTGGAAATGAATTAAATAATAAAAAAATAATTTTAATTATTTTCATTGATGTATCGATTAGATAGTCTTTAAATGGACTCTTATGTTAGAATCCCAAGGTTATCTATATAACTGATGGAACCATTGGAGGGAATTTGGAGAGATAGTTAGAGGATTTCTCTCAGATTAATGGTAATAAAGTCATTGATCAATGATAGACTCACAATAGATTCAATGAATCTCGATAATGATCATGGTGTAGTATTTTTCTTTATCAGTGATCAATCCATATAAAGGTACATAGGTTGTTTGATTGGTTTTCTTCCTAGTTATTATATTCTACAACAAACACAAATTAATAGACCAATGAATTGATTCATGGATCATGTGTATTGCGGGATTGGTCATTCCCCAGTATTATTCAAGGGATTACATTTTGAATTATTGATTCATTATTTTTATTCTCAAGGAAATGAATCAATTTCAAGATGAACATTGATAGAGGTCAGTTCCTCTTATTTATTCTTATTTATTTCTCCCCTGATTCTTCGTTCATCACCATTGTTCTTCATTTGGACCATGGTTTGATGATTACTGATGAAATCGACCATTACACACCTTTTTCTTGGAGAAATGATATGATATCATTGATAAAGGATCAACATTACATGACATGAAAGCGGTGTTAATATGGACACAAAAGAAAATTAAATTATGTAGATACCTAATTTTGATGGTCTTCAGAACACAAAGAATAATGACCAGGGATCCCATTTTATGGGCAGATAGAAATCCTGGAACATTTTAATTAGTGATGTAATTACTCAATGAGACTTGATCTATGATTTTTATGTTAAATGATCACTGGATCAATGGACAGAGAAATATTTGGGATGTGTAGAGCCAGATCTAGGTTCTTGGAAATTCCCACATTACAAGGCATGTAAACAAGATCTACACATCATTTGGGACCCCTATTATAGTGGCTATGGTTTTGGAGGAACATAAGAATCATAGGGCATGTGAACCTTATCACACATCGTGTTTTCCCTCTCTAGAGGCTTGAAATGTACCTCAAATGGTAAACAAACACGAGTTGGATTACACGGGTTGGATCACATCATGTGTTCCAATTCATAAACATGGCCCGGACTAATGTTCACATGCAATTCCATGTACAGGTATATGGGAACATGTACATGGGCTAAGTACATGTACTATAACACATGTAGAATACATATGAAGCCAAAATTCAATGTACTTATTCACTGACATTGAAAATATACACAAGAAAGTTATAATGGAAGAACCTGGGGTCAAGTTACATGAAATGTGGTCCTTTCTACATGACATGTAAATAATTATATCTGGATTAAATCCCTTTCCTTCTATATCATTTAAAATTTTTAGGGTGTGTTTACCTTATCATTTTGTTGAGGGTTCTTATAGAATAATATCCAACTCCTAGAACTATGATCCATTAAGAAGGAAATAATGGATAGAGTCTTTGGAATCCATCATGAGGCTCTGAGTGAGATCCTCTATTCATCTTCATTCCCTAGGTGGAGTTCATAGTACCTTTATTACCAATACTATGATGGAACCAATACAATACTTAGCGAGTTAATCTAGATTGAGATGTCAGTATCACACCATAGACTTGGGTGGTATCCCCATCTATGCATTGTATCACTTTATACTATCACTATGTACATATAATATAATGAACCAATGAGTATTACCTCTCAGACAGAAATTATCAGTTATTTCAGACTCAGGTTTGTGTTCTCTCGGAAGAGTTCTTTGTTGAATCTTCAAGCTGGAATACTAAGCTAGCATTGAGTTTGAGTATTACCATTATATTGTGTCTTTGTTGAGTATATTTATATATTATTGATATATGTTCTATAGACACATTCTTATGTATAGATGGATTCATTCTTTTATTGTATGATTTGAGGTTACATGGTGTCTTATTTAGTATTGTTATAGTCACACATGCACAGGATTTACCTGTATGTGTCTAGTTTTTTTTAAAGATGATCGTCCTTTTGAAAGAGTCCTAGATAGGCTAAGACAAGATGGTTTATAGTGATATTGGAAAAACCAAGGTGTGTTCCTACAGTATCATGACAACAGTCCCCAGTTTTACATTCATGTTGGACTTGTTTTTAGACTCTACGTGGAATGATTGTATTTTCCCCTATTTACATTCCTATAAATGTTGTCATACTCTGGATGTGTGATTTTGATGTATGAATGCATGGTTGTTAAATTCTTTTTATATTTCAATATTATTTGTAAATGGTTATGTGTATGTGTGTATTAGTACTTGGTATAAGGCCTTTAATGTTAGTGATATTCTACTTGACTCTAGTCACCTGCCCTAAGCCTATTGGAGGTGGGCTTGGAGAGTCGCACCATGGACCCCATTGGGAATGGTCGTGAAAATTGATCAAAAATAAAAGTTACCTATTTACTAAATATGGACTTTATGAATACAAATATTTCATGCATTTCTCTAAATTTAGAACACATAAGTTTCATAATTTTATTTAAAACAATTTCTTAAAAAATGCAAAAAAAAAAACAATTTTATTGGAAATTATATTTTTAAAATAAAATATGTATATATAAAAAACATATAAGGATTATTAAAATAAAACATGTAAAATTATTTACATATAAATAATATTTTATGTTTTTTTGATATCAAATTGAAATAATAAAGATACATTTATATAAATAAATTGAATGTTTTAAATGATTATTATTTTTTACTATTCACTAGAAAAGAAATCATTTTATAAAAATAAAAAAAATTCACCCTAAGGTAATTTTTATATTAAAATTTTATATATAAATTTCATTTTGAAAAATATAAGTTTAAAATTTTTCCAAATTTATTATTAAAAAAAGTTCTCCCTAAAATAGTGGGAAAACTGCCTTTAAAAAAATATTACTTTGTATGCATAAAATTGGATTAATTTTAATCATGTATAGAAAGAACATAATATTAATGTTAATAATTATATTGAATATATTATATATATTTTTCATCATTTTGATCCGAATATTTATTTTTTTATTGGTATAATGTACAGTTTTGCAGAATATAATAGTTTTTCAGAAAAGTATTTCATTTTATTTTCAAAAAGGGTTTTAATTTCATTTAAAATTAATTGATAATCAAATAAAAAATTAAATATACAAGTGTAAAACATATTTTCATAAGTTAGTTTACCTTTTTCATACCTTCCATTCTAACATCCAGGTTATAACAATCACATAATAATATTTCATTGTTCTTTTTAGCTGGGTGTTTTGTGCATCATAATATATCGAATAGATAAAATTTTGAAGAGAAAAAAACTAAAATATTGGGATTTTACAATCATTTATAATATTATTTGTTGATGTTGGGAAGTATTATATGTGTTTTATCAGTATATGTGTGTCAGAGAAACTTTTTAGATGAATCTCATATATCAAATACTTTTTTATACCTTAGTACTACAAAGTTGTGTAGTTTTCTAAGAGAGTTGTTATAGGGGATCACATGAAGTAGGAAATTGAATATTATGTTTCAATATGATAGGTATAATAACATGTAATGGATTATAAGAGACTCTCCAAGGGTTTATAGAAACCAATTCTTATATCATTATGTAAGGAGGATAATAATAAAATGGACATTGTAATTAGGATTCCTAATATATGTTAGTTGAATAATGGAAAATGGGTTTTTATGTATATCCTTAAAATTATTACATATTTAAATGAAATAATAATGTATTTTTACCCTGAGTGACTTAAACATATATATTTATCTTTTTATAAGGATTTATGATGCACCAAAATCAATTATGTTTTATTTTTAAACCTTTTTAGCAATGCATTTCATGATAAATTTATGTAATTCAATAAACACATATATATTTTTTATGTCTGCATAAATTATAAAAATTATAAAAAATATTAATATAAATACTAGATATTAAAGTATATTATTTAGTAATTCATTTTCAACTTCCTAAAGACCGATGAATAGAATATACCACTACTAGAATTATGATACAATAATATCATAAACTATATAAAAAATTTGAAACTATTGAATTAAATGTATTAGAAGAGATCAAATACTCTAACATGTGTTTATGATGTTAGATAAAAGTTTCTATTTGGTCATGGAATGCTGATTAGAAAAATGAGAATTTCTTACTGATATGAAAACATTAAGAAAATATATTTGGAGCTTTCCATTTTAAAAAATAGTGATTCTATCTAGATTCATTAAGATAGATATTTCATGTTATATAAAATGATAAATGAGATAGTGAAATGACATTAGAGTACTAAAAATTAATAACATGCAATATGGGACCATTATAAAGTATAGTTCAACAATTGCATACATTTTTAGAAGATTTATGTATCTAAATAATACCATGGTAAAAGGATTTAAATGTGAAAAAAATATGACCAAATATATTTATAAAATAAATAAAAAACCTATTGTAGTTTAAATCACATAATACAAACCCATTTTATACATTATCAATGTTAAATACATTGTCAAAAATTACATTCAAAATAAAAACCACAACTATTATTATAGACCATATAATATTAATAAAAAAACCAAAATTATATACTCCATGAATCACACTCTAAAACAAATAAAAAATAAATAAGTTAAATTTTAATCTTGTTGAAAACATAAAAAGTTGAATAGAAAATAATACTTGAAAAAAGGAAATGATATAAATGATATAGCATGTTATGGAAATTTGTATATATACGGGTAAATAAAACATAAAAATGTGTGAAGTGAATGTTAGAATCATATCATGAATCTGACTACAAGAATAGTAACATCCAATTATGATCATGGTTGTATTAGAGAAACACTTATACATAAATGTAAATAAATAATGTAATAACATAACATCATAATAATAGAGATATTAGATTTTAGCAATGTATATTAATTACTAAAAAATAACGTAACTACATACATATGCCTTAAAAAGGGGTTATTAATTTTTTGATACATAATGCAGTATTTTGAAATATAAATATATTTTAATATTGGATATAAATTTCACATTTATAATAAAAAAATTTCCAATTAATAATATGAAATTTATAGTTATATATTAGAAATTATACAATGGTAAATATTATATAATTTCTTAATACAATCAAAATATCATAAAATAATGAATATAGTATGTGTGTATTGTAAGAATCATAATATAAATATTTAAAAATATAAATATATTTAATATTGTAAAGTATTATTTAAAAAATATGATAATTCATTAATATAATGTATTTATATTAATAAAATAATATTTCAAACCATATAATTATATTTAAAATTCATACATTATATTTTATAATTTATAATCATTATTATTAATAAATATTATTTCAATCTAAAAAATAGTTTCATAAAAATTACTACATGCATAAGTCAAATTCAAAAAAATGATTTAAAATGTCAATGACCCTTATTTTAAACCCTAGGAATTAAAATGGTTTTCTAAAAGTTCACAACATAAAGTCCAAAGCCAATATTTTATAATTAATAATAAATTCATCCACATTTTCTATACTTACACACTTTTTTAACCTATTTACCACTACTACCAATTCTTTAGTCATGGTTTTAACTCATTTACACTCTTAAGATTATTTTTAAATAGACTTAGGTTGAAAAGTGATTCAAGAAATTTGACCATATCTGTTTTGATTTATGGTCTTATGTGATTTATATAGATACATTTTGGGGTTTGGATTCCAAAATACATGGAATGTTTTCTTGTTTGTTATCATAGTCTTATAAGTATTATAAATGATAATACTCAACTATTTATTAGGTATATAAATAGATATATATTTTCATAACATAATCTATATTTTTTTCTCTAGATTCCATTTAATTCCATTACATATACAAATTTAATTATGTAATTTTTCATTGTTAAAAAATTATTATCATTATATTAATAAGATACTAATTTTATATAGTATAAAAAAATCCATATAATCAATTAAATTTCATCAAAATCATAATTTTTTTTCAAATAACGTATTATTGAATCAACTATTTGGTCTATAACCATTTTGTTCATTGGGTAATTCTAATTGAAACCAATATAAGTTGAATATACCCTACTACTCTATAAATTAATAAAAATACTATATAATGAAATATAAATATCATATTACTATATTGATAAATATTAACCCAAGTTTCCATGTAACTAATTTTATAGGGAAATAATTAATTATCCATATGTCAATTACTTCTATATGAACATGTATGGTTTTATATGACAAATGTTCATAAATTGTTCCTTCTATATAATAATTATATTTGCTATTAGAAAAAATATTTTTTAGGGAGAACACATTGGGAAAATTATAAGATGTATGGGCTATGATTTATTTTTCCCATCCCTTCATTGATAGTTCGGGTGAGGGAAACAAGTTTTGGATATTTGGTTTATTCATGTGCTACTATAAGTAAGCTGTATCTCTTGAGAACATGATGATATGATTAAATTATCTAGAATTATGCATTCTATATCCATTTATTAATTTTTTTTCATTTATTCACTTCATTTCACATTCCATTAATATATTTTTCATATGTACATGCATTAGATTAATTATTACGTCGATATAATTAATTTAATGGCACGAGAATGTAAGATTATATTGTAAAACTCCCTTATTTACAACTTGATCTCAAGAAATTACCATTATTTAATTTTAAATTTGGAAACACTAAATAATTCCGTAAATGATTAGTAGATAAGACTTTCGGAATAATAATATCTCATTTCATTTTTATTATGTATATTAAATGAAATAAGGTATCATAAATATCATGGATATATATTTTCCTAACCCTAATAATATTTTTCCCAAGTGATGTTTTGTATATTAGTTTTTAAAATATAAAAAATAGTCTTATATTTTAATTACAATACTCTAGGTGAAACATATTTCCCAATTGATGAGTTCTCTGTGATAGGTGCTTTTACATAAATAATATCATAATTAAAATTCTCTCAAGAATTTCAACCAACACTCCTTATTCTCTTACATTATGTATCAATTCATAATAAATGGTACAATACCTGGTTGTGAAATATATGTTTGTTAACCATAGTGACTGATATATTGTTAGATAATATAATTCCATACACCATTTCATAGAAATATTGAACTCAAATATCAACATGTTTGTAATTCCTTCCATAAATTCCTTTCAAATTCAATAAAATGATATATATTCATCAAAGATTATTAAAATAAATTTATTTTCATATGATAAATTTTTAAATTGATTTTGGTCAAAATCCCACTCTGAAAATCTAATTACCCCATAGGTACATTTAATAAACTATTACATGATCATGGGGAACTTTATAACCAAATAAATCTTTTCTGTGATTATATTAATTTTGTATCACCAAGTTAAAATCACATCAATTTTCTAATATAGTAAATATCACCAAGACATCACTTCAGAAAAGTTTTTTTAGAAAAAATATAATAAAATATGAATGGAAAGTTTTTTTCATCACTCTAAATATTTATATTTATTCTATTCGTTCAATTGGTGTAGATGTATCTGAAATTTATATTTTCCTTGTTTTAAAAATAGACATTACAATCCAAAAATTATTTTTTTGGATAAATTATCCATTATCATAATGATTAATTTTGTACACAAATATATTTCAAAGGGAATTTTAATCCCTATGAAACATTATCTATTCCAATGGATGAATCATTTCAATCGAATCAAACTCTTCATTAATGGATTTAAATGTTATCATATAATTTTACGCATATTTATGATTTTTTTTCTATAGTGGTTTAATGAAATGGTTTCCTTAATAGAAATCAAAATTTATATTTTTTGGGGTAATATTTTCTACAATGTTAACGAATTCTTCAAGTATAGCACTTTATTTAGATTTTAGTCCCCAATTTATTATGTTTAAATCTAATATACTCTTCAAAAAAAAAATCATAGAATATTTTATATGTTATTATAGTTGATGTTCTTTAGAATTTATTCACTAGAATTATATTAAATACAAACATATTTTATATTTGATTATCTATCATTAAATTAAAATTTTTCTATTTGTAAATTATCATGATTTTTAAAAAAATATTCATGATCCTCCATATATCCAACTTATGAGCATTATAATTGTTTGAATAATGAATTAATATACAGTCCTTAAATACAACCTAATATTTTCCATGTCAAAATTCATTTAATAAATTTTTATGCATTCCTCTAAATTGTATACAAACTATTATATTTATCTTATCACATTCTATATCTAACAAAATGAATTTTTGAATTTAACAATTAATACAATTTTTAAGAGTTCTCCCCATATATAATAATTCCATCAAAAAGCGATTTATAATATTACTCTCTATTAGGAATATTACCTATAAAATTTTATCCATGTGGATATTATTTTATATAAATCCAATTTACATTATTTGTTTCACCTAAGATACCTCGTGCTTAATTTTCAATTTCTCTTTATATTTCTCAATATACATAATGTGAAACTATATACTGAAATATTATGGTTACATTTTAGTCAATCTACTACTTTTACATTAATTTTTAATATTGTATTTATGATATATTCTCTCCACTCATTCCTTTTTCCCATATACATAATAAAGACCAACTAAAAGTAATTTTCTATAAAATACAAAATACATTTATCTTTTTTTAGAAATTTATATCATAATATGAGAAATGTTTTTGTGAATAATATCATGAAAACAAGATTCAATTTTATTCAAATCATTATAGGGTTTTAATATTATTATAAATTTATGGGTGTAATACAATTATTTTCCATAATACCATTTTTAATTTGAAATATCAATATATAGATTATAATTTGAATGATTATCCATGATTTTTAGGAGTTTATTTAGGAACCTATGATGTTAAACTATGTATACCTCTTCTACTAAGAAAATGTATAAATATTATTTTAATACAAATGATATTATTTTTTATTATTGGTACTACATTTCATTTACACATCACTCGTATTTTCTTTGATCTTGAATTCCATGATATTTAATTTCATATTAATCCTTCCTAAATAAAGTTTGTTTACGATCAAATTTTTTTTTGAATCCTATCATCATTTAGTATTTATAAACTCATATGTGTCTTTTATTATATATCTATTACCATAAATATTTAATTAATTTTTATAAAAAAAAGAATTAATTATAACCTCATGAGTCATCAAGTTATTTTAATAATTCATATTCCTCCTCATATAGGACAATAAAGCACAACAAATCATTTTTATGATTTCATTACTAGTCTCAGTGAATGTAATTTTCTAAAATTAAAATATCTTGAATTCTTAGTTCTAAAAAAATGACTGAGATTAGATATAAAAGTGCCAATATCTGTCACATTTAATAGGAGTTGTAATTTAATCAACCAACTCTCCCAATTGAGTGAATCTATTCTCCAAATGTATGTAGTTCTTTGAATACTATAAAACTCATTGTTTTCAATACAAGTAATTCATTAATTATATCCCTTTCTAAGAAAAATACAAATTGTATCTAATTTTACAATAGCAAAAAATAATAATATATGGAATTTAGAAGTTTTTATAGGATTTTTTTTAGTTTTTATTGATTTTGATTGACATTTTATCCAAATAAATATCATTATCCATCCATGAAATATCTATATATTTGATCCATGTAATTACATGATTCAACTATCCATGTACCCATTTCAGTAATTGTTAAGCCAACCATTCCACCCCAAGCTCACCTCCAAATGGATCGAGGCAACTGATAAGTACAATGTTCATATATCAAATAATATTTAATTCCAAATCTAATATCATCCAAAAATAATAAAATATTAAAAATTCATTAAATATCCAGATATACCTCTAATTTAAATATATATATTGATTAATTGTATAAAATAAATTCATTAGATATCATATATACCCACAATGATACATAGTAAAATAATAGTGGAATTGAATATCAGATAAGACTTAAAATCTTATTAAAAAAAGCCTAAATAATGTTAATCACTCATATATGAACTCCCATATTAGTCACAAGATTCAATGATAACCTCCACCATCAAAAAAACTATAGTTAATTTTGGGTCTATAAGAATCTAAAAATATAGTCTACAAAAAACCCAAAATGAATAGACATCCCTTGAGACCATATCCACACTATTTATAATCATAAAAAATAAAAAATAATGGAAAAATATATATGTAATAGTGAGTTTAAACATTATATATAGGGTTCCATAAAACTTTAAAGGAATTTCAGAAAATAATTTATAATATACATTAAAACAATATTGTAGATTATGTTAAATATGGAATGATCCAAATATTCTCCACATATAAATGTTGTATATATATTGAAAATTCATAGTCATCATAGTCCCAATCCTTGATGGTTATATTTCAAGATAGACTAGGAAAATACAATGTTCCAAGAATCCAAAATTTTATAAAGTGATAGTAATGTTATAAGAAACATATTAATGGAAACATAAGTGTTACCAGGGAATCAAATTTCTACATATATTTCATCTATTTTGAAATTCATCCAATATAGAATTATAATTTATTTAATGGATTATCCTCCACACTAATTTATGGGTAGATGTTAAGAGAGTAAGGCATCTTACTATCCACAGATACCATTCCACAACTCTAGAAACCTCTAGGGGAAATTCAATATCAAAATAGATAGATGTTTCCTAATGAAAAAACACTATTGTCCAAAATAATATACTAAGAGAAATTAGACATCTAATCCATTCAAATATTTTGGGGACCTATATGTTAGTATATGATATTCAAAAATCCTATAAATATAGGCAATAATTAATGAATTTCACCCGATTTGAGATCTTATAAAGTTCATTACTAAATTTATATATTGAGGACCAACACCATGAGTATATGGTGGAGTACTGAACCCCATATGAAATTTGGGGGACATATTCCTTATCACAAACAAGATATTTAGAGAGTCTTGAACCCTTTAATATATTAAATTCCACACATAATATCCATCATAATCCCTTTGTAGTTAGGGATACTAAAATACATGTATTATATATCTCCTCTCCTATAATATTTTGGGATATTTGTGCAAACAATTATGTTAAACACTAGGGGTGGACTAATAGTATATAAAAATAAAATTCCCAAGAAATCACATATTGTAACCCACTATGAAATGAATATAATGAGAATTGTATTACAAGGACATGTGTCATGTATCCCCATAATGGAATATTTTTTTAATTATCATCATATGATGTGTAAGGGACCACATAAAAACATGTGTAATATATTACATGTATTGTGAAGTAGTGTGGTTCCTAAATTATCATCCATGGGAAAAAAATTGAACACCCAATTATGTGAAAATATACTACATGGAATCTGAGTAGTGGTACATTGTATATAGATTTTTTCATCCCACTAAACATATACCACTATGGGTTCCATGATAATTAAGTCCAAGGGTACATAGCATATAGTCCTGACCCTTGCATCATAGTAAAATAAATGGTAAAAAATGAGTGAAAATTATATACATTCCATGTTGGTTGGACATGGGATAATGGTTTTCATACAAAGGTCATATATTATGTGGAACTTATAATCTTTAGAAACTATATAAAATAATTAATGGGTGTTTCATGGAATTTTTGTACATATAAAATTTCACGCGATCACATCACCATGTTCAAAATCAATAAAAATAAAATAATTTCCCTAGATTATTTTATCTGATATCATACTAATACCAAAATCCATAATGGATGATTCCTTCATCAATGTCATGCATGCAATGTTTGATTTCAATGAAACCATCACATGAGAAAGGTTTAATAATATCATATTAGGAATCTTATAAAACATATTCATCACTACTCCTTGGGAAACCATACTAACATAAATATAGTTATTATAGATTTATCAATTATATTTTTATGTGGATTATATATTTATATTATCCCACAATTGACCACATAATTCCCATATATTAAATTCTTTACATCAAAAAAAATGATTTATCAGATATGTGACCATAATTATGGTCAAAAACTAACAAACTAATTATATAGAAAGGAAATAATATAGGAAACATAAATTGATGATCAATTGTTTCAATTTTGATATCTAGATAATTATCTTTTAGATCACAATTCACCAATAATTGTTAAAACATAAGTAATCAGAAGAATAAAACATTAATTAATAATTTTGGGGGGAATTTCAATGCAGTAACTAAAATTCATGATTTTAATGAATTGGTCTTATAATCTCAAATTTAGAGAAATATAAATATAAAAAATTCCAAAAATTATTGTTAGTATTCATCACTTAAATTCATTTTGGATTATGTGGTTTTTTTATTCAACATTGTGGGTTCTTTTCCTTGATGTCATTATAGAACAAGTCTCAATTGTTCAATTTTTTTTAAATTAACCTACAATTCAGGGTCACTATTAACTCCCACAGTCTATAAGTTTTAGTCCAAAAACTGTGTGTCCAACGATATAAAGAAGGATTATTAGGGGTTTTATAGGGTTATTTTTATTGTATATATCACTAAAAGATGATATAAAATAAAAGTTTATAAAAAAATTACCCTCATCATAGCACATCCTAGGAGGGATATTTATTAACTAAAATTAAATCATCGTAAGGGTAAACCCCATAATGTGGATATATCTTCTTTATCAGTTACCAACACTATTCTTCGTTCTAGAGATATAAGTAATTTATCATAATAAATGTGTTTTCTGAAATGATATAATATATTTTATTGATATTTGTTTCCTCGATAGTTCTTGAAACTCAATAATAGCTTGTAGATAAACCTCAAAAATTTTATAAGAATATTCTAATTCTTCAAGACAATGTATAATGGATCACTATTAAATAATAATAAAATTTTTGTATAAATAATCATTCAATCATGAAACATTATAAATCCCCATAAAATTTAACAATCTTGAAAAATAAACCCATGTCAGCCTCATGATAATCATTTCATTTTGGGAAAAATAAAACTACATATTGTTCTTATTAGGATTTCAACATTGGTAAATATATTTTATTACTCAAAAAGATGAACTATATTGTTGAAATATCACTATTTATTTATTCCATGAACATCAAAAACTCAAATCCATCCAACCTACCAATAATTAATTATTTCCATCCTTGAAAGGGAAATTACTTGAGCTCAAAAGCAAGTATTATCATCAAAAATAATCAAGATACAACAATACACATTTACACTCACTTCCATGTACTTTGACTGTTTAACACTAATTTATCTCATTACACCACGAACTTAGAAATGAATTTCTATTCCCATTTAAATGATTATAATACCCTTACCATATCAAATTAATATATATTAGTTTAATCATATTTTAACCCCATAAAAATATTTCTAATTCATTATTCTCAAATTAAAAAATGTTAGTCAAGACAAAAAACCCATAAACAACATGAATCATTAGCTGAATAATTAATTTCCATGGTTATCTCCATGATATAACTATTAATAACACTTTTTAAGAGATTCCTTGATGGAAGTAAAATTTAAAAAAAATGTCAACAAACTCTACCATTGACCCATTAAATAGATTTCACACTGATACATAAATATTTTTTTTGTACCTATATCAATTAAATAAACATATTTTTTCATTAATATATAGTATCAAATGCCACTAGTTTTAGCATAATTCACAATTTTATTTTCTTCCATAACAACATTGAAAAAATTCTTAGTTTATATGATTTTTGATACTTATTTATAAATTTTTTTAATCCACTATTTGAAACTAATTAATTCTATTATAATAACAGTTTTATGATTCCTACTGACAAAAACATCATTAAAAATACTATCCTCCTCAGACTGTTCAGTTTCATATCACTTCTTATTAAGTTTTATGATCCATCACATTCTAAATCAGACTATAAAGATTTTGGTTATAACACTTGTATGTCAGTTGTATACCCCTAGTTGATAATTTACAATCTCTAATGATCTAAACCTACAACCCCAAGATAAAAAAAAAATCAATGATTAAATATATAATTTTTCTATATAATAGGTACATCCAATATTATTATTCTTTAATAAACAATAATATGAGTATTTATTTACTAGTGGTTAGTGAAATAATAATTTCAATCATACTATTTAATGTGAAAAATAAGGGAAAACCACAATCTATTAGGATGTGTGTTGGACAATATCCTTGAAATTAGAAAAACCGTCAATATCTATTGACTATAAGTGGCTAGTATAACATTTCCTCTATGTCAGCATCACCACCATGGGACTCTTTCAAAGAAGGTAAGATTTTTCATACCACTGGAAATTGATAGTTTCTATCATATCTCTCTTAAGGTGATAATCAGTTGTTATGAATCATGTTTCTCTTTCACCTCCTCTATCATCCAGAAATATAGTCCAAACTATAATATGAATTCTGATCCACATTTTTAATATTAATATATAATCATTTATTGAGGAATACAATTCATTACAACAATTACTACTCCCTAAATATATATTTCATATTAAGAGGGATTACTAAGTAAAATATACTCTTGTGGAAAGACAGTGCTTTATTCCTCAATTCCCAATAGGATTTATCTTAATTTGATATATGGTATGAATTGAATAATTCTATAATAGTTTTAATAATGATTATTATTCAAAAAAAAATAACATGAAATACATAGCTTTAATACAGGACAAATCATGCATTACTCTTCTATTGAGGGATTACCATTGGAGAACATTTATAATAATTCATGTATTTCATTAACATTACATAATTTGATATCTAATTCATTTAATTTACAAATATTTCAATTATTACCATCTAATGGGTGGTTAACTATATATTCTTGAGAGTGTTATCTACACTACAAACATAAGGAGGTGTCACTCAATAGTGAAGGTGGAATATGTTATATTATTATAATCTCTAACACCTATCATCCCTAATAATTAGAAAAAAAAAATCTTACCAGGTTAGGTAGTTCTATATCCCACATTTACATAAATTAAACTCTTCAAATATATATTTTAAAAATGTATAATCTCCAATAATAATAATGAGTGTGTGGAATATTGTCACCATCAATAGAAACTATCTAGTTGATTGGGGTATAGTTAATGATCCACTATCATATCAAATCCTAGAACAATATATGTGAAAATAATAAATCTCCTCTACAAAAAATATAAAATCAGTCACTAGGAGAGGAAAATAATAATACATTGAACATCAAACATTAATTCCCGACCATAATGTCCTCTTTCACACATCTTACCACATCACAAAAAACATAAATCTCAAATGATACAAGAACTTTATAATATTGGTGATAGTTATAGAGGACCGATGTGTCATTAAATAGTGAAAATTATCACACTACAAGTTCATAAACTGAATAGGTTCTTGGTAAGTAACTAGGCATAAAATTATGTTTTGTGTGATATTAATAGTACTTACTATATGGTGGTTGGTATATAAAATAATTTAATATCATCACATCAAAATATACCCTTATAAAAAAGCAAGGGTGAATCTATTAAATATATATATATCTATAAACACTCACTTTAATGTTTCAATTAATGTTTGGTTTCATGAAAACATAATGAAAACATGAATAAAAATCTTATCAATTCATCTTCCAAATCACGATTCTAATGAAATTTCACATTGAAACATTTATAGGTAACAAAATGTGAGGTTTCTTGTACTTTACATGTATGAGGACATGGATAAAATGGTTTTCAATGGGATTTAAACCCTTAGGGATATCACTATCACGAAAAAGTTATCAATCAATAAACATAGTATAATGATACCTTAGAGATTTTCAAAGAATGAAAATATATTAAGGGATTGATGTGCCATATATGAATCTCAATACTTGAACTATGATCTTTTTAGTGGATGTTTTAAAAAGAAATGAATGTGAGTTTGAAACTCCACTTTATCCCTTGTCATTGGAGCTTAAATAATTAATTGGATAACCCTTGAGGCCTTATCTAGTGGAAATGTGATAGCATATCTGGTATATTGAATGCCTCAACCAATTAATTGAGAACATCAATACATAATATAATAATATTCAATTTAATTATAATAGGGACCGAATAATCCATAAATCATGGTGATATATTATAAAAAAATATATATGAGAAAAACATAACATTTCTCAGTGTTATGTTTTTGGAGGCACTGATATTGACATGGTCTTGTAATGACCCTACCACTACACATGGGTTTGATATTTTAATGTAACAATATTCATATGATAGTAAGAACACATATTTATTTAAGAATATTAGTATGAAATAATTCACAAATAATATAAGAGATCATAACTAACTATAATATGATGAATACATATCATTTATTTTACACCTCAATCGATTACTATGAGCTTTAGGTCGACTAATATGTTATCAATGCCATCTAAAAAATGACACAATTGTCACTACACCTACAATTTTTTCCATGATATTATAGAAAGTCTCTAGATTCATATAAAATCATTTCCCTAAATTCTTTATGTAGTCCTCGTTAGATTTTTATTCCCCATATCCCCTAGAACATGACCATTTTGATAACTCTATGACATAAAATGGTCAAATTTGTCCCCACTCAAGCTAGTAATAAGAAAACTATTCTTCCCTGGGAACAAGATCATTAGAAAATAGATTGATGATTAATACCATGTAATCATATCAAATAATATTGGACTCAATAGAATTTATAAATCCAAAACTAACAAATTTATCTAATGGAAAGAATAATAATAAATATAGGATATATATATATATATAACTAAACAACATACCAACCATGAATGAGATATAAAAATCAATCAAAAGTACTTAAAAGAAAAATAATAATAGAACTTCACAATAGACAAGAGTCTTCATCATAAAAAACTAAGACGCCTAAATTATTATCCTCATTATGTGAATGGAAATATTAATCACTCAATGTGAAGGTCTCCACTACTATTATATACAACTGTGATCCACAATGTTCTGACATGGTTCATAAAGCATCTTATATGGAAAATATATACATACTACATATCCACAATGACCATATTAAATATATATATAATCATCATTAAAAAACATAAGTTCATTCAAAAAACTTTCCAAAGTTATTCAATAAATAATATTTTGAATGATCAAAAATAATAATAGAATGAAATGAAACAAGATACCATAAAATCATTAATTTGATGGTTTATAGAATAAATTTATAGACTAATATAGAAATTATATACCATTATAAGTCAAAAGGATATGATTAAGTATTAATTATCTAATCCTGCATCAATAATATTAATATCTCACAAATTACTACGAATATTTATAATGATGAAAACCCATCAAATATAAGGTTGATATTTTTTTTACATATCATCTCAAAGTAAACATAGGGGTATATAATTATTAACAATATAGGAAGTATATATTCATAAATTTAATTAATTCCATAATCAAATAGATTCCATTAACAGGAACCAATTACTCACTAAGTTATTTAAATCATCCATGGGAGTGAAACATTATATTATACTCCAATATCATGGTATTATATTAGAAACCCACATAAAATCTCATTTATTAATATCTGATAGTTGTTGTACATGTTAGTACTAATACTTTATCTCATATATACCCATATATGAGAATACCCCCAATGCCACTCATAATATTTATAAGGGAACTTCCAACATGTCAAATAATATGTATCACTAATGATAGTTTTGACACTTCTTTAGGACCCATAACAAATAATTTAATTATATTGTTGATTACTCAAATAATATATTTTTAATTCATAAAATATTTATATAGCATAGTATTAAATCCTATATGAGATATTGGGGACCCATTATATATCACAAAAATACATTCACTGAGTTACTTACCTTCTAATTTCTCTAAATGATATGACCAATCCCCCTTTCCATCCCATCATAGGTAAGGAAACTGAGCCATATAAACCAAATTTCATGTCACAAAAAATAAGGTAACTACTATATTTTAACTGAAAAATTTTATAGAGGGAGTACACACTCACCCAAATCGATTCCCTAATAACAGTGATACAAAAATCCACTATGGAATGTAAATAATGAGGCATGACTTATAGGGGTACAATGTGAGTATCACCCCTTGGGAATCCCTATTATAATCTAATTATGGCATGGGATGAAAGTTACTACCTAAAAAATTTATATAATATGTTAACTATTTTGTGGGACTTGGGATGCAACTGATCTAATTTCCATTAAAAAAAATGGGAAACATTTATATTTCACATAGAGTTCATGATGTCCTATGATGGGTAAAATTTTTATATGATTTGATAATATTATATTAATTTTTAGTGATGGAGGTTGAGACTAGATTATTTTATGATACATAGATTTTTGGAATCATAAAAATTACATGTCTAGATTAATATTTATCTAGGTGAGTAATCTGTATTCATTCCATAATTGTGGGTATAGGGGAACAATGTATGTGTACTATTTCTATAAAAAAATTATCTTTAACTTATTTTGAAACCCTAGTATCTTATCTAAGTGTGATAAAAATCATGTGGATCTAGATCACATGCCATGTGATCATGTCATAATTCCATGATTCTACTAAATTCAGAGACTCACTCTATATTCATTGTATTGGGAACCTTATTATGTCTATAACAATAAATTATGGAACATACATAATCATATGAAAAAATTACCTTTGTTAGTTCATCACTCACAACCACAAATTAAAAAAACATTTATATCAATAATTATATCATGAGATATAATTATTAATCCAATTATTTAGTGGGTGATTTTAGTCCCCACAAACAAATAATCCAAACATATGTTCACCCAATTTATCAAATAATTCATCATATAATAATTATCATGTGAAATGAGTAATGATCCTCATAATATTTCTAGAATTTATCACCAAAATTTAACTCGAGAGTGAAATTTATTAATATGAAGAATTAAATCAACCAAGTATAGTGTTTAGTAAAGGAATTTACAGTTTGATTAATAAATAATAACTCCATTTGATATATATTTTTTCATCTTTCACGAGGAAAATGAATGTAAAATGTAAAATAGTATTTTAAAATAATTACATATCCTCATAGAAAAGAGAAGATATTATGAGTCAAATTTGACAATATCATTTTTAATTAAATGAAATAAATAATTTTTCAATCACTTTTTGAAATTAATCTCAATAATGGATCTTTTAAATAGTCTAAATTTTTATATAGAGGAAATATTAACTAGAATATAACTTATAAAATCATAAAAGGAAATCACCATTTAAAAATTTTGGGAATTATTTTATTGGAACTCATACTCTTATGGGAGTGGAAAACATATATTTTGAAAATATATAAAAGGAAGCTTAAGTATTAACAAGAATAATTTAAATTTTTATTTAAAAAATAATGATTTCTAACATTTTTGAGAAGAGTGAATATTGATATTGAATACATAATACGTATTAGTATAGGTTTTTCATTGTTCTTAACAATATCAAAATTTTGGAAGAATTATATCTAACAACGATGATTTATTTGAAATGCATGTGTAATTGACCAGAAATGAAATATGAAATTAAATATAATATAATTACCATATAGAATCCAATAATATTGTAAAACCATATTCATTGAAGAATAATTATGACTAAATATTTTTTTCTAAGAAACCATTTACATATTTGGTTAAAATTGAATCAGTTTGATATGATAGAGTGTTTTTTGAAAGGGATTATAAATTTAGTAAATAAAAATTATTCATTATAATAAAATATTATCGTAATTAAAATAAAAAAATATAATATATTAAATGTTATAAAATATAAATAAATCCTTAATAAATAGAAATTGGGAAGGAAACCCTTAAAAATATCATATTTTATAAGTAAGAATCATTTTAAATGAATTTTATAGGTTTTATATAAAAATAACCATAAAGTAATGTGGTAATAAAACCTAATATAATAACAATTTATAATTTACCTAATATTTATGAATTATTTTCATGAACTAGAATTAAAATAAAACAAAACGATATTGAGTTCAGAAACACAATTAACTTTTACTCTGAATATCCACTAAATATATTCAAACACATTTATTATAAACAAAAACATGTTAATATTCTTTTTTAATCATAATAAATGTCAATAAAATGATAAATTTTTTATTTATAATAATTTAGTATTTAATTATTAGTTATTTATAGTTTATATTTATAGTTTATATTTATCAGTATATGATAGTAATTTTAATGTTTTAGGGCATGAATTAATATTTCAATGCCAATAAATGTTTATTTATACATTTTTAATCATTTATATATTAAATAATCATGTGTAATATATGTTTAATAATAATTTATAATTTTACATTTTCACCCAACGTGTTTTTTAGTTATGATTTCATAGAATGTATTCATTGATTTTATAATTTCTTTTATTTTTTGACACAAGATTGGTGGTTTTTGTTTAATAAATTATATACTAATAAAATCCTAGTAGAAAAAATAATTATTTATATAAATATATAATTATTATTAAAAAAATCTATTATTAGAAACATCAAAGTATGGTTGTTGACATCGCAGGATGATTTTCATGAAGCCTGCCACATAATTCATGATGTTCTCACTTAGACGAAATTTTTTAAGTTTGGGTAGATATGTGCCTCAATGCTGGAATATGATGCATGATTTATTTATTTGTCCCAAAATAATACTCCATAATTAGGGATAAGTGGAATGACCCCCCCCCCTCCATGAGTATGCCATAGATTTACAAGATCGATGAAAAAAATATGTCAATGAAATAAAGTATAATTTTACCATTTCATGAAGAATAATTGGAGTGTTAACCACATGAAGAATCTTATAACTATTTGAGATATTTGATTTGACTGGTTTTGGAGCCCAAATAGACTCACAGTTTATGGCTCTCAGAAGTTGAAAATTTTTGTAAAGGAATTTGTGTCACCACACAGGGTACCTACACATTGAACCTATGATGATAGCCTACACGTACATCCTATATGGATAACCTACACATATATCCTACATAGACAACCTATGATGAAATATGGCATGGAGTTACTCCCTCATCCTGGTTTCCATATTTTCTTATAAATAGGACCCTTTCGCTCCATATTTGCAGAACTAAAAAATTCATCAGAACCCCCAGAGATCTGATTGCATGGCACCTTCACCTAGGTCCCCCAAAACATCTTAGGTAGCTCTACAAAACCTGAGATAAAATATAATTAAAGAGGATATTTGAAGATAAAATTACCTTCATCATCTATAATATAATACTCCTATATGTGGATCATTCTTACATAAATATAAACCACCTATGTGCGGCCCATGAACCAAATTTGAGACCTGCATGAGACCCATCCAAGGACATCAGAGGAGACCTAGGGTGCCTAGGATAAAATCTTCACCCAAGTGTTGTTTCTATGGTGGTATATTACCTTAATAGTATCCATCATGCATAGGTCTATACCACCCTGTGTGAAGTACATTCAGTTTCTCCCTGACCATGCACCTAGTACCTGTGTAGCACACCTGCGTGGTACATATGCACCATGGTTCTGCACCCAAGACCTATGTGAGTCACCCTTCAGGACATCTTCAAGGCCACCCATGGAAGACCCTATCTTCCTATGGATCCCTTTTTTGAGAGGGTTCATGATTAATAATTCACTATAACCTCTATATTTTAATAACTATGGTAAGTAGAACACTAGTGTGTCTCCCCATTTGGTTGTATATTCCTATTTGTAAAAGGATTCCCAAACATGTATGGTTGGTCGATCAGTTTCTTGAGGGTGAATGTGAGTGTGTATGCCTATGTCCATGAGGACTCCTACCCAAGGATAGTGTTAAGGAATTCCCAATCTCAGATTCTAGGGTTAGGACCATGTCCTCCCCTTATCATCTCTAATGTTTGCAGCCTCCATCTCCAATCATAGAGGGAAATGATAATTCTTGTTTTTTATTTTGACATGGAATGACATCCTACTTCCCTAATGTAGGCCCAATTTTAGGGAATTCTTCCTAGTGGATACCCATATAATTTCTTGCAGGAGGTTTCACTCATGATTCTCTCTGCCTCGCATCCATTGGGTCAAAAATGGGATGGGCACTGGAGCCCTCTCTCCTCTCTCATACTACCATCCCTCCTCATTCTCTATACCCTGGACCCATTCCATGGGAAATTAAAGAGTGGGAAGTGTAATACCCTCTTTATCTTCCACATACGTATCAGTATACAAGATATAGAAACACTCAACCCCCCATCCATCTCCCTTTGGGCTTTATCACCAGGTCCACCTACTAACAAAATCAGATTGTGTTGGAATCTCAAACATTCTACTTCCCCTAGTTTCTTACACTAATAATGAATCATATGGTCTTAGATTTTAATTACATTCATGAAATTATCATGATCTATGAGACTTAATAAACTATGAGAACTCTGATTCCTGATATAATCAGGATATGTATGACAGCCACCTAGGATCCGAGCTCAATGGGCATCCTCCTTAGGAGTAATCCCCAATCATAATTTTCATTAATATTTGTATACTATATAGGATTAATCCCTGAAACAATCATCCAAATAACCTAGAGTTAAACACTGCTCATGGTCCCTTAGTAAGACCTAATCATGTCATCAAATAGTTTGGGCATCCCTGTTAGAAATAATCCCCAACATAATCCTCCTTATGGGACATAATCCCTAGGGAGAAAAACCTGCTGAAAGCCTCCATGGGAATGTATTATTCAAAACCAAACTATATGGTATTCGATTATCATACATATGGGATAAATAGGAATCCACCTTGAGGTCTAAACCCAACACCCCAAATCAACCGTGTTCTCTCTAATACATATCACTGGCAGGGAATAATTCAACATGGGAATCTATATTCCTTCAAGGTTCCCCAGGTTACTTCAGTAGATGTCCCACAATAAACCATTACAAGCAATTTCCCCCCTATATTTTCTTTCCAAATTATGTTATACTATATGGTTGGGATCCTTATCACATTACCTCAAAATGTATGATGTTCTGCATTAAGAGGCACATAACTACATGGGTTATGATTCCTTTTTCAAGGATACGTAGGAATCCCATTTATGGGTTCTATCCCAACATAGAAACAACTCCTATTTCCCTAAATGATGACACATTGTAGAGTTCCACACATTATATCTATAAAACCAGCGTCATCATAATGAAAAAACAATATCTAAGAAGTACATAAGAGGATACCATTAAAAGAGAACCTCAAATACATACTTATATCTCCATTAATGTAGAACCTCAAATGCATACATATGATTCTAAATTCCGTACATGCTAATAATTGGTTATTAATTCAATGGTGACCCACATCATATTTGGGATTTAATAAAGGATTTGTTAATGTGTCTTAAATCTAAAATAGAGTCCTGGAGTAGGAAATAATTCCCCTCCAAAGAGTGTAATGAGCCCTAACTCCCATCCTCTCGACAAATGTGAGTTCTTAAGAATCATCCAAAAAACCTCAATATGACCGTATACCTTTGGAATGAAAGTCCTCATGGATATAGAAACGTTGGGTGTTTTCGGTTCAATGAACAAAATTTTTGCATAAAATTAGAAATATGGATTCCTAACATGAACACGATTCTGGTGGGAACAGAAAATTATAAACCTATCATGAATCTTTAACCAAGATTATAGTATTACCCACCCATCATGCCCATTTAACATGATAATGTAGGTCCATAAAACATAATAAATCATTAAATTGTTTATTAAAATGATATGTTTCTTTAAAAAAGTTTCTTGTTTGTGTTTTTCATATATTTAGGAACTTCTATTCAGAACACCCCTCAATTCAATGGCTTCATTCCAGCTTTCATTAACGAATTCCCTAATAATAGCTCTTTCTAGGACTTCACTAACATAAAGGAAACCATCACCAACCTAATTCCTTCAACATTGGGTCTCAAACATGTTAGTCCAGGAATACCATTAGAATGATATAATATCGACCTTGGAGGATGCCCTACGTGCCATCTAGTTTGAAATGCCTAATAGATTGTCTAGTCAATGATGATCAGTGGTCCTGAAATAGACGGTTCTAACTGCCATCTTTAACTATTTTGTGATTTTAACCCCAGAACATGATAACAAGACTATGCAGTATCTCAAGGAGGTGGATCAAGAGGCCATATATAGCCCCACCCATAAGACACATGGTTCTTTATCAAGGCCTCCTTTCAGCAATTGTTGCTTCCAATGCTACACGGTAGTAACCCCTCATTGGGGTGAGGGTTTTTCCCTCAGCTATCCATACCAATACCTTCTAACCTAAGAATGCAAGATGGCTAACTAGGGATGACAACCAAATAATAGGTAGTAGGGCCACACCATCATCCCCTCAGGAGATACCCACTGAGCCAATTTGGTGGAAAATTATTATTGGAAAAATACACATGTTCTTCTTCGTTTATCCATCCATTAGAATCACCTTGTGGAATTTAAAGAATACCACCTTAAAAATATAGTGGAACACCATGAGTAGGAATATACACCTACCTATATCCACCAAGCCCAATGGCAGATTTTTATAAAAACACTCAAAAAAATATTCCATCCATGTTTGGAGGTATACAATGGGCAGGCACACACACATTATTATATTTATCAAGCCTTCTAGAAGAATTGTTTGGAAGCACTCGGAAAAGTTATTCTAAAAATAAAAAATTCAACTAGGGGGAATACTAACTCTCTACCCCCACACTCGAGTAATGACAGTATCCACTGATAGGAAAGTGAGTACAAGAGCATGCACATACTCCTAATCCAGACATGGAATAGACATATATCCCTTTTCTAGTCACTAAATTCACCAATAATATCTTTTAAATGGTGAAAGGGAAGTCACAAATATCTACCCACATCCTATAGACTTTACATGAAATCATAATGGTGACGAAAATACTTCCAGAGGGACTGACACACAAATTTTCCCAAAAAATGGTGTGCCTTATTAGCATATCACACAGGAGAAGATACACACATACGATCCCATTTAGGATGGTCGTGGAGTAAACTGACCCATATTATTCATACAATCAGATTAGGAATGTACACCCACTCCAATAGGAGGAAATTTACCAATCCAAATAGCCAATCAAGGGTTTTCACAAACACCTAGTTGTGACAACCACTTCCCCTTGTAATTGGCCCCAATCACTTTTAAGAATAAGTCCAAGAACAAGCCTCATTAAACATGATAGGTAAATTTATAGATAATTTACGATCCATATCCACATAATTCTAGAGTTAATGAATCCATTAGATGGTTATCTTTCACAACTCAAGAACCTACCCGCCCATTACCAAATTATGAGAATAGTAGTAGTAATTATGATGGTCCTCATAAAACACTTAACCATGGATACATGACTCATGTCTGCATTTTGATTCATTTTGAGAGCCCATATCCAGATGAGAACCATGGTATCCCTCTATGTGGCCAAAAGATCAAGGAGAAATAGGATATCCCCCTTGTTTTAATCCACCATGGATGTCCTCCCCATGCTGTCTCTAACAAACAAAATCTGTTCAAGACCAAAGTTATACTCAATAAAATCAGGCCTCAATTGACTATAACCAATGTCGGGATAGATGAGAGCACGTTGTAGAATGAATTTTTTTCAAGGATATGAGAATATTGAGAAAGCATTCTCCTTAGAGTATTACATCCATCAGATCGCACAATTGTTTGAAATATCACAATGATATTTAGAAACAATAGATTTAAGTGTGTGCTAAATCATGAACCCATCACAGATTCTAACAAAACTCAATAAAATTATAAGATAATCGATGTTAATATTATCCATAATAGTTTGAGATAAACTGCATCCCACATGGATGAGGTATTTTTTAACCCAACCCTCGAGGCTAGAAAATTAGTCCCAAAGGGTTGTGAAAGTGGAACAGGAATAGCCCAAGCCCTTAGGGTGGGTGATTTTTCTTCTCAATAGCCCCATCCTTAGCAAGAATCGGTCTTCTCTATATTATGGATAATTTATCAGGATGAATCCACCTTATTCTTACAATATTGTGGTCTGGTTCCATCACATAGATGATTTACAACTAAATTTTCAAGAGATTCCCTTTAGATTATTATCCATTAAGAAGCTCACAAAAATTCAAAGGATAGGATAAGGCCTCATGGAGGGCATAGAATAAGGCAGTCTCTCAAATACAATTATATAATTTCTATGATGAATTTAACATCTGTGAATGTCACCAACACCACCCTCAAAGATTCCAAAGAACACAAGGACAATTAAGAAGGACAATTAAGAGGAGTTTGAATAAGAATTTCCCATTCATGATGTTGTCCACACTAAAATAAATTATGGAGGCATGCATAAACAAAACTAGATTCTCTCCCTGAATTTGGTAACTCCTACATACAATCCACCTTTAACACATTGAATGGAACTCAATGGGGAGAATGGAAATGGTAAAATCATTTCCCACCCCCCTAGAGAGTCCAATCCAATTTAACTAGAGGAAATATTTTCTCATTGAGAGGAAGAAATGAAAGAATTAAGGATAATCAATTCAGAATTAATCTGAGGTATCCTTCCAAATATAAATGTTCAATAGAAAGATCCTCAACCAGAAATTATAGTTAGTACACCTCAATAAATTACTGGTGTTTCAAAAAATAATATATACCTAGAACATCTGATCAAAGTAGGATACCAAACAATAATATGTTTGGATCCCACAACATAAGATCTTGAATTCCCTCTATTTCATGTGAAACCAGAGTAAGGTCAGGCATATCCTTATAGGCCTTCTCCTATTGGTTACCCACTGCAGATACCATTAGTCTCACCACCAATGGATCTACCAGCCACTGCACCAGTTCAGGCTCCTTCGGTCGCACCTACTAAAGACCCATCTTAGCTAGACATTACTCGAATGCTTATGATAACAATTGATTAATTGATGGATCAATTGGAATCCATGAAGGAACAAAATTCAAAAATATATCTGGAAAGGAATCCATATCTTGAATGGTTAGATCTAAATATTCCCTAGACAAACATAGGGAATCCCAAAATTCCAATCAATAATGGATCCAGAGACCTAGATCAGAACTTGATGCATTTATTCTCTCACTATGATCTCATGATGGGAACCCTTGAAAAAATGGAGGTGGTGAAACTCAGGTTCTCTAGGAAATATCTACAAGGACCAGACTTATTTTGGTACACAAGTTTACAATCTCAGTCAATTATAGTGTGGTAAGTCCTCTATTATAAATTTTTATTCTAGTTCATATCAATGTTACAGAAGAAAAAAGTCTTTAATCATACAATATTAAAACAATGGGAGAATTAATGGTTCTCATATGTCATTTCTTGGTGGAAATTATTGACATACTCTTTAAACATAACACTCTATCAAGAAGAGTTGTTTCCCATCTGTGTAGAAAATATTATCAAAAATTTATGCACATCTTTGATCCCAATGAAATACACAACAAGGTTTCGTGACGATGCATCAATTTCTCAACAGGTGTAAAACACCATAGTAGAGACCAAATCCGTGTCCAGAGTAATTCCATAAACTGAAGGAATAATAATATGAAAATAATAGGCCACTAAAATTACACTTATGAATTCCCATATACCATATCCTACTTCAAATCCCCCACTATATCATATGGATCAACCTCTCAAGTATCAACAACAATACATTCCTCGTTAATATGATCAGAGTTATCAGAGGAAGAAATAGTTTTAGAGGATGAAAAAAAGATCTATTATTTTTGAAATTATTAACTCCCTCACTACTTCATCTTGGAATTGGAAAATAACTTGGTCAAGTTTCCAAATCCCCGGAAGCTAGAAATTGAAGGTGATAAAGATCCCCCAATACTATTTCCTCTTACATAAAATGATGGGATATAAACATCTAGGATTTTTTTCTTCAATGATCTCATGAAAAAGATGATGGACTATAGGTAGGTGATGCTAAAAAGTTCACCAAACCAGGTGGTGTATGTTTCTCTCATAAATCCAGAGGTGAAATGTTAATGGGAGGAGGTTAATAGAAAGAGTGAACATATGTTTAGTGACATGATGGTCAGGAAAATGATCAACCGAACTCATGCTATTATCCAAACACAGTTTAAACAATAAATTGCGCCTCGAGATACTCCCTCTATAGAAAAACCAACTTAATAGGAATCTAAATCCTATGAAGGCCAATCCTCAATGATAAAACATAACCTAAAGGGTAAGAAGAAGATGTTGGAAGATGAAACTACACCAAAGATGAAGTTTTAATTATCTTCAGTGGAATTCATGAAAATAGACCCAAAAGTATGGCCATTTCCCCAAAAAATATCATAAGGAGAGTCAAATCATCAAATGGAATCTTCACCAAATAAGGAGTTTATTTCTGGTTCCATTAACGCTATACACATAATGGATCCATCCTCAAACAATTAGAATGGTTATAAACCTGAATTTCCTGCACCTAATTGGGGAACATGGGTAAAAGGATGTCAAAACCAAAGGTAAAGGGGATGATGTGGTCATCCCAAGAGTCGATACTTAAACCATGCCCTTGATCGATCCATCTATGTTGCTGAAACTCATGGAAGAGGTCTCTAACAAGAATTACAGGAACAAGGGAATTCTTCCATGAATGAGAGTATCCACACTAACACAATCATCCTAGAAGATCAGTTTGAGGATTTTTCATCTCCTCATCAACCTCGAGATGTAGGCATACTAATCCAAGCCAATCCACCAAGAGAGGAAGCACATTTGACTCATACTCCAAGGGACGATCCCTCTACATTGTGAATATTAGCACCTAATGCACATGTGAAAGAACAAACCCTAGTTGGGAAGCGTAGACCATTGGAAAATAAGTATTATGTTTTGAAGAAACTTTCCCAAGTATCAAATATGTTATTAATCATGTATGCCCTGAGTTTATCAGTAAGTCTTTGGGTAGAACTCATTGAGGCCTTGTCAATCCCTCGCGAGTTTGAAGCCGAGGTTGTAGATTTTGAAGTATATCGCACAATGAATTTTCCCTTATAATTCCATGAAATCATATCCTTCATAGACCAGGACTAAGATGATATCGTACAAGGAAATATTAAGCCCTTGAAAATATCTAGAAGAATAAATTACATTGATATCCGAGGAGTCATTTTTGAAAATGGATTATAATTAAACCTCATTCTGGTCTGGAAACATCCCAAATTAAGTCTCAATAAATATCACATGTCTCCCTCCACTCTGATGTTACCAGGTTTTGATAAGAATAAAAAAGAACCACTCAACATGATCAAACTTATAACTCCATCAAGGGATCTTGTGTATGACTTAATGTTGTTGGTTGTTCAGCAAGATACAAAATTCAATGCCTTCTAGAAAGTCCTTCATTGTATCAGCCCGTGACCATTAATTTTTCATACCACCAATGCCTCAAATATTATATCAATGGAAAAATTGGTACATTGAATTGTGATAAGGCCCCATTCGAATCCCATGATTCACAATACATTGATTCATAGTTCTAAAAAAGGAGCGAAACAATGCATGGTTGATGATGTCACTTTGATTAATGCCCCAAACGGTCTAGAGTATATCCTAGTATATCTTTTGAAAAAAAGTGTATATGACATGATACCCATAAATAAAATTGATTTGTTGATCCTGAATTAAAACACTCATTTAGTAGATTTTGTAATGTCAGTCGTGACAACTGAACCTGATAGCATAGGATAAGTCATCAACCCTTCGAGAAGTGAATAAATAATGGATGAAAAATACTTCATTCAATTCTATAGGCTTTACAAAATTCCTATTCCATCATCTAGGTTATGAGAATTTGTCACATAAATGGGAGAGGAAAGATATACTCATTCTCAATCCCCACCATCCCTTAAAATCTTCATAAAGGCATCACACCATTGATGCATCTAGAAATGATTTCTTTGTCTTTTGGAAGTCCAGATGACGAATCATCCCCTAACTCAATTATTCATGATTCATCACATACCTCCCTGGTAGTGGAGAAATATGTAAAGCATGGGGAAGAATAAGGATATGCATACCTTATATATTCACATCCATCATTTTAGGAAGGAATCTATACAACTTTAGGTGAACTTAGAGAGATAAATCTGGGTATAAAAGAAGATCGATGACCCACTCTGATTAGTGAGGCCATGTCTCCTAAAGAACTTGATGTATATACTTCCTTTCTAAATAAAAATTGTGATGTGTTTTACAATAATGACACATATATTCCATGCCTAAATCTAGAGGTGGAAAACCATTTGTTATTATTTCTAGTAGATCATTGGGGATACAAACTGGTAGCTAAATGGACACACCTGACTCGCACCTCTAAAATTATGGTTGAAGTGGATAAGCTCATCACTCCAACTTCATCTGATAGGTGTAGTATTTGAAATGACTGGCCAATATTATCCATGTGAAGTTTTTTTTTGGAAAATTAGAGTCTGTATCGATTTCATATTTCTTAACCAGTAATGTCGAAAAGATGAGATTCTGGTTCCTATCATATAATTGTTGATTGATGCAATCACTACTGACAAATGGACCTATACCCACAGTTTTTCCCAAAACCATGGGTATAAGCACCCTTTTACCCACGATTTTCTCAAAACTGTGGGTATAGGTATTGTATAGGAACCTATAACCACGGTTTGACCAAAAATGTAACGCCCCAACCCCAGTTACCTAGAGTCGGTGCATTATTACATAACACTGGCATGATCACAAAAGATCAAGTCTCGAAAGACCGATTAGTTTAGTAGCCTTGGAAATAATAGATACATTCATAAATTTTACATTACATCATAAAGTGAAAACTACATCAACATTTTGTCTCCACACTCATATCCCCTTATACTATCCCTGCAGGTCATTCATAAAATACTTCTTCACATCCTGGTAAAAATAAAACATAGAAAGGGGTGAGCTCAAATGACTAGTAAGGATAACAATATAGCGGAAAATTTCATAAATAAGCATAAACATTTAAGGCAATGTATAACTAAAACAAAAGCCTTTTAAACTTGAACTTCAGAATAATATGGCAAAAATAAAATGAAATAATTCCATTTACTTATTCACATGGATATTCTACTAGTTGAATAATCACTTTCAATATCAATAACCACTTTCATAATGATGGAATGCATAATGCCAGACTATCATAACCAGGTAGCCAAGGCCTCGTGCCAAGAATACAAAAAAGAGTTTTTCAAGGCCTCGTGCCAAGACACTAGTTTGTCTCATGAGACCTACCGATGCATTGAGGAGCTATAGCGGGCTCCACCCATCACTTACTAAGTCCAATGCATTCCTCATATGAAAAGTTTGGAACATCACAAAAACATTCGTATTAAAACTATCATATGAAATGTCAATACTTTAACCAAAAACCATGAATGGTATAAAAATAGCACATCCACAGTCAAACATAACTCATTCGACACAATATGGAAGATTGTATTGTATCAGATTAATCTCAATAAAGAATAACGAAGGATATTGACATAGATTAAAATAATCATCAAACTATTGAGAGAAATATCCCCCTTTTTCTTGAAAACATTTAAAAGTCACACTATTTTTCAAGAATCCAATTAAAATAGATGTTTGAATCAAAGTGTCCCATACCACTTTGAAACTTTCAAAAGAAATTTTGATTTGAAAACTTTAATGTCTGTATAAATAAATCCTTAAAACCATTTTAAAACATGGAAATTAATGTGAAAGATTTATAATAATAAATCTTTAAAACATTTTAAAATGATATTTTAGTTAGAGTTCCTAACCAAAAGAGAGACACTTAAATAAAAATAATTGAGGTAATAAAAACTTTTTAATATCATTGGAATAAAGGGATTCATGATATACTATGTCAAAGTACATTATATACACCATATTAATGTGATTTGGTGTATAACAACAAAAGAGAATAAATGGAATGTAAATTGAGATGAAATCTCTCATAAAGGTCGTATCCTTAGGTTAAGGATAAATCAATGACATAATTATGTGTGAAAAATATAAATACAATCAATATTATTGGATATTAAGTGTAAAACAATCAAAGGACATTTACACATATTCTTGTAAAAACAACACCAATGAATTGGATGTTTACTCAACAAATCGAGATTGAGTAAAAATTACTCTTATAAAGTTTATACCGATGACTTGAGAATTTATCAATGGAGTGATTATGTGTATCAAAAGTATATCCACAGAAAAGGGAGTGTAAATTATGACATAATCAAATTAATAGTGATTCAACACATAATCTTGGAGTAAAATAATCAATGAAGTATGCGTAAAGCCGAATGAGTGGAAATTGAAATTTCAAATTCCTTTATTGATTTGGAAACTTACGAAACATACAACCATGAAAGAAGGATCAGAAAATGATGATGTAAATATACATTAATTAAAGTATATTACACAATGAATACAAACATGGTTAGTACACACACCACATGCAACAAATAAGTGGTGAAAAATGGAAATCTCACGGAATTAAAAGTGAGATAAGAAACCCCTTAATTTGTACTTTTTCCTTGGTCAAGGGTAGTTTAGCCTCCTGTATAATGGTGAAATAATTTTTATTGAATTATAAAAGAATTATATACATTAATATGATATCATATATGATCTTTTAACATTGCTTTGTTAATAATATCTTAGTATTATCGTCTTTTCGGGTGTTAACTTACTCATTTTATTTTATATGTTTTGTTATATAAGCCGTGTTTGTTATGGATAGGTAGTATCTTATTCATATAAAAAATTATATTAAGTCCTTAAACATTATTTTTAATCATAAAATGATAATTAGACTTGTATGGATACGATGGGGAATGAATATCATCGCGTTCGTGGAGACGGTAGTCCGTACATACGCAGGAGCGATAATATCATTATTTTGATATTAATATCATATATAATTGGATGGAATATCATATATACAGAATAATTATCATGTTATATTTATTATTTACATGAATTACGCATCATTATTATACCCATCTAAATAATAATGTTTTGAATAATAATTACACCACGACGTGGAGACAGTAAGTCGTACGTACGCACGTATGGTGACATGTCATTCAAAGGATGGATAGAATACTGAATATGGTTGTACCATATTTATAATAACATAACAGTATATATAATATACTGTAGTTATTATTTTATAATGGAAATAAAAAATAAAGAAGAAGTTGAAGAAGAAAGGAACTTTAAAGAGGGTGGTGAAAACGTTACCTCTTCTTCGGGTTCTTCCTTTTGATTTGATCAAAAGGGCTCCTTAGGTTGGATTTATGATCAAAATAAGGCCTATAGGTTGAAGTGAGGGACGTTAGGAGGTTATTTGAGCAGAGTTTGGCTAATAAAAAAGGCTTTATAGGTGTGAGGAATTGGTTAGAAGTGGTGTCCTTTTATAAGGAAGAGGAGGGGCTCTTTAGAAAAAACTTAAAGTATTAATTTATAATAAATTCATATTCAGTTTCTAATGGCTCAAAAGTGTATTATTAAATGTCTAAGGTGGGTATGGGTCTAAAAACAACCAACCAATATATTTTAGACAAGTTTGGGTCACTATAGTAACCTTATATTTTAGATTAAACTCTTAGTTAAATAGTTCGACATTTACCATGTCTCTTTGTATTTTTATATTACATAGTTAATAAACTTACTATATACTTACAAGAGACACCCAAGTGGTCCATTAATGATACACCTATAATTATATAAGTCCTCTGTCCAATCATTAGATTTTTAGGAATATAATATCAATTAATAATATAATATTTGTTTTAAAAACTCTTTTATGTCAATTTTGACACTATTGGGTATTTTGTTATTGATAAATTCATAACAACATTATTACTTCGAATAAAATTTATATAACCTATAATAATATGTCATATTAACCTAGAAAAGTATTTTAATTCATAAAAAGGCTCAAATTACATTTATTTGGATATTTATAATATCAATTATTTTAATATTTCATTAATTCGGTAATTACTGCATCATCATTGTGTCATAAATAAAATAAATTATTTAATGTATAAAAATTATAAATAAAATACTATTATGTAGGAAATAATTTTATATTTCTAATAAATATTTATAATATAATTTATCTTATATATAACTCTATATTAAAAATGTTTTAGTAATTAAACTTTGATTTTAACACTTTTAACTCTTCTTTGAATTAAATAATAATAAATGTCATACTCTAATCCAAGTGGACCTAAATGATAATATTTTATTCCTAAGGTTGTTTTTGGTCGATATAAACTTGTACAATAGAATTATGACATGTTTTAGGGTAATATTAAAATCATTTTTACCCTTAATTACCCTATTTACTTTTAACCGTGGTAAATAAAAGTAAAAAATTACTATTCAACAAAAGTTATTTTCATCTCATTGAACCAAATTTTACTCCTTGATATTAACCGTGTCTCTCAGATTTTCGAAATTCCACTCACAGAAGTGGTAAAATTATGTTTTATGCGAATTTCCAAATTCTCCTAGGAGGTGGGTAAAAGACGGTGAAAAGTTCAATAAAATTTTTAGATATCTAAAATTATTCTAAACTAACTCCAATGAATTACATTGAACTTATATAGGTATTATGTATCTATTTTTACCTTAATTAAATTTAAATAAAGTAATTAATTAATTAAATAAAAAGTCAGTTTTAACCAATAACTCGGTGTTTTTTCACTATTCATCAAAAATTGAAAGTTTTCAGAAAAATACCAAAAATTCATCCTAGTCTAATTTCGATATTCCGAATCTAAAAATTAAGTCCATTTTAAAAGATAAAATTTATAAAATTTCAAAAAGTGGTTATTACTATTCATAACGGCTAGTTTGATTGGTTGTGGTGTGTGTTAGAACTCGAAGTTTCGTACAACACACGCTAATGTATTATTCAAAGAGAAGCGTGCCGTGGAAGCTTGGGGTGTTACATTCTCCCCTCCAAATAATTTCGTCCTCAAAATTTTTAAAATTGGGCTTGGGAATATAATGGAAAGCCCACATCAAAAAAAGAGTCAATAAAACTATCACCTTAAAAGAAAGAAAGAGAAGTACAAAGGTCACCCAAGATAACTCGTACTAGGATTCCATGTAGGAAAAAATGGATATGGAAGATAAACTAAGTGTCAAGTTATGATGGAGAGGGATAGAAAACATGTTCAGGAGAAATCTAACAACAAGAAAGCCGCAAACTTGTGATGGGATAAACGGTCATTAGTTTCCCAGTAGGAAAAGTATACAGACAAAATTTTTTTAAGTTACATTAAATAAAGATGAGGAATTCATTTATGAGATTGAATAAGAAAATAAAGTTATATAATTACTTTTTAAGTAGATTTTCATTCTTTAATAAATTTTCACCACTAACTCATTTTTTTAAATGATGAGTATTCAAGAAGACTTGGTCACACTGGAAGAGATAGAATAAACGTATATAGAATCACATGATCCACAAAGGATAAACTAAATATTTAACTTTTCTTTAGAGATTAATCAAAACCAAAATGGTTAGTATAAGATCTGATGATCCCCCAAAAGGATATTCCTTTAGAGAAAGAAACACTAATCTTAATTTCTAAAATTAAACCAACAATACCCCAAAGATAAAAAAATACCATTCAATAAACAATTTTCCTTAAAATCCTTAAATATAATCCAAACTAATATTGAAACGCAAAACTTAGAAGAATTTGGTTATTTAGTCTTCCACATTAAATTGTATCTCCAAATGACATCAACTACTCTTAAAGTCACATACTTAAAAGTAATTAACCTAATCACATATTTTCTATTATAGGTTAATAATTTCCATAAATAACCCAAATAACTATAAATCCACAATAAAAACATAGATAAAAATCCACCATTACTCCCCAAATGAAATCCCATAGTATTCTATTTTCCTTGGGTATATGGTGTTCCCAACAAAGTGAACATCTTCCAAAATAACATTTATCACTTAATCACCAAATCATTTTCCTATACTAAGGGTATTCACTTGATAAGACATAAGATCCCAAATCAACTTATTATTGATCAATAAAATCATTTAACTAAAAATAATTAGTCACACTAACCAGGTACTTCACATAGTCTAGTGGTAGGCGATAAATCCCTATCACACTTTGGTTGTGGGTTCGATTCCCACAGCTTTTTACGACGCGACGGGTTGTGACACGGTCTACGTGTTGTCCTTTTTCAAAAACTATATTTTATAACATTACCAAAATGAGATAAATTCCTCAAAATAACCATAACATAATTTAACCACAAACGTTATCTCATACCTTGAATTTTCATCACAAAATATAATAACTTGTAATTTCTTCAAACCCAATGATCATATAAAACCAAATGGTTATTTATAACTATATCCACAAGAGAAAGGACATGTCTTCCTCAAATATCATTCTCACATGATAAATTTCAGGGTTACACATATAAGAGAAAATTCACCCAAAGTAATCTCAACAACAAGGAGCACTAATACCTTTAAATATTTTTCCATCCATTTATTTCCACATAGGTACTTCCTTGACCAAGATGTTATCCTATAGAATAGGGCATTGACATGGGTGATGCTAAGGTCCCTTACATTTATGACAAATGACTATAATTGGAATCTTGGGACCATTTCTATTTTCTTTCATAGTACTCTTCATTTTTCCTCGGCAATTATTCCCTTTATGTCCTTCCTTCCTACACATAAAGCATTTATTTGTTTCATTGAGACACTTTCTTGGGTGTCTCCTTCCACATTTCATGCATGATGGAAATTGAGGATTCTTTTCTCCATGGTCTCCACTGCTGGAGCTCTTATCATTCATCACCTTTCTCTTCTTTGTTGAGTCAGGGAATTGGTTAATATATATATTGTTGATCATATTTTTGGAAAATTGATTTGGCATAAAGACGATATCTTTTACGCCTATCAATATTCCATTTTTTTGCTCATTTCCACCACCTTTCCCACCTTGTATATCATTCTCAAAGTCACTATGACTTCCTTGGAATCTAGCCATTGACTAAAACCAGAAAGCATTGTGTGAGTAACAGTAGTCATAAAATCATTTAGAGAATATCATGTCACCATATTCTCAATTTGAAACACATTAGGATTAACCATGGTCATTTACTCTCATAATACTTAAAATCGGTTTGTAAAGAAAATGTAAATTATCTTAAACATATCCCCTGGGAGTGTCGTAACCAAGAGTGTAGCAAGACCCATTGTCGTGCACCAGTTCCCGTTCGAGTCTAGCTCAAAGCGGTGTTTTCGAGTCTTACCCCTAGGTACATCTATGCCAGAGACGCCTCTACCTGATCGTATCCAGACAGGGATGTATTGCTTGGAAAACTCAAAAAATCTATACAATACCAAAATTCTAAGAAGTTCTTCTATACTAATCCTCAAAGTCTTTCTTAGGGATATGTGATCTAATCAGAGTTTATCTAACTCTAGCTTCCAAGGTTTGTACTAAACTTCCTCTGATACCAACTGTAACGCCCCGACCCCAGTTACCCAGAGTCGTTGCATTATTACATAACATTGGCATGATCACAAAAGATCATGTCTCGAAAGACCGGTTAGTTTAGTAGCCTTGGAAAAAATAGATACATTCATAAATATTACATTACACCATAAAGTGAAAACTACATCAACATTTTGTCTCCACACTCATATCCCCTTATACTATCACTGTAGGTCATTCATAAAATACTTCTTCACATCTTGGGAAAAATAAAACATAGAAAGGGGTGAGCTCAAATTCCCAGTAAGGATAACAATATAGTGGAAGCTTTCATAAATAAGCATAAAAATTTAAGGAAATGTATAACTAAAACAAAAGCCTTTTAAACTTGTACTTCAGAATAATATGGAAAAAATAAAATGGAATAATGCCATTTACTTATTCACATGGATATTATACTAGTCAAATAATCACTTACAATATCAATAACCACTTTCATAATGATGGAATGCATAATGCTAGACTATCATAACCACGTATCCAAGGCCTCGTGCCAAGACTAAAAAAAAGATTTTGTCAAGGACTCGTGCCAAGACACTAGTTTGTCTCATGAGACCTACCGATGCATCGAGGAGCTATAGCAGGCTCCACCCGTCACTTACTAAGTTCAATGCATTCCTCATATGAAAAGTTTGAAACATCACATAAACATTCGTATTAAAACTAGCATACGAAATGTCAACACTTTAACCAAAAACCATGAATGGTATAAAAATATCACATCCACAGTCAAACATAACTCATTATATACAATATGGAAGATTTTATAGTATCATATTAACCTCAATCGAGAATAATGAAGGATATTGACATAGATTAAAATAATCATCAAACTATTGAGAGAAATACCCCCCCTTTTCTTGAAAACATTTAAAAGTCACATTATTTGTCAAGAAGCCATTTAAAATATATTTTTGAATCAAAGTGTCCCATACCACTTTGAAACTTTCAAAAGGAATTTTGTTTTGAAAACTTTAATGTCCATATAAATAAATCCTTAAAACCATTTTATGGACATTAATAAGAAAGATTTAGAATAATAAATCTTTAAAACATTTTAAAATGATATTTTAGTTAGAGTTCCTAACCAAAAAAGAGACACTTGAATACAAATAATTGAGGTAATAAACACTTTTTAATATCATGAGAATAAAGGTATTCATGATATACTATTTCAAAGTACATTATATACACCATATAAAATTTATTTGGTGTATAACAACAAAGGAGTCTCAATGGAATGTAAATTGAGATGAAATATCTCATAAAGGCCGTATCCTTAGGTTAAGGACAAATCAACGACATAATTATGTATGAAAAATATTAATACACTCAATATGATTGGATATTCAGTGTAAAACAATCAAAGGACATTCACACATATTCTTGTAAAAACAACACCAATGAATTGGATGTTTAACTCAACAAATTGAGATTGAGTAAAAATTACTCTTATCAAGTTCATACCGATGTCTTGAGAATTTATCAATAGAGTGATTATGTGTATAAAAATTATATCCACAGAAAAGGGAGTGGAAATTATGACATAATCAAATGAATAGTGATTCGACACATAATCTTGGAGTAAAATAATCAATGAAGTATGTGTAAAGCCGAATGAGTGGAAATTGAAATTTCAAATTCCCTTATTGATTTGGAAACTTACGAAACATACAACCATGAAAGAAGGATCATAAAATGATGATGTAAATATACATGAATTAAAGTATATTACACAATGAATAAAAACATGGGCAGTACACACACCACATGTAATAAATAAGTGGTGAATGATGAAAATCTCACAGAATTAAACGTGAGATAAGAAACCCCTTACTTTGTACTTTTTCCTTGGTCGAGGGTAGGTTAGCCTCATTTATAATGGTGAAATAATTTTTATTGAATTATACAAGAATCATATACATTAATATGATATCATATATGATCTTTTAACATTGCTTTGTTAATAATATCTTAGTATTATCGTCGTTTTGGGTGTTAACTTACTCATTTTCTTTTATATGTTTTGTTACATAAGTCGTGTTTGTTATGGATAGGTAGTATCTTATTCATATAAAAAATTATATTAAGTCCTTAAAAATTATTTTTAATCATAAAATGAGAATTAGACTTGTATGGATACGATGGGGAATGAATCTCATCGCGTTCGTGGAGACGGTAGTCCGTACGTACGCACGAGCGATAATATCATTCTTTTGATATTAAAAACATATATAATTGGATGGTATATCATATATACAGAATCATTATCATGTTATATTTATTATTTTCATGAATTACACATCATTATTATACCCATCTAAATAATAATGTTTCGAATAACAATTACACCACGACGTGGAGACGGTAAGCCGTACGTACGCACGTATGGTGACATGTCATTAAAAGGATGGATAGAATACTGAATATGGTTGTACCATATTTATAATAACATCACAGTATATATAATATACTGTATTTATTATTTTAGAATGGAAATAACAAAGAAATAAGAAGTTGAAGATGAAAGGAACTTGAAAGAGGGTGGTAAAAACGTTACCTCTTCTTCGGGTTCTTCCTTTTGATTTGATCAAAAGGCCTCCTTAGGTTGGTTTTCGGATCAAAATAAGGCCTCTAGGTTTAAGTGAGGGACGTTGGGAGGTTATTTGGGCAGAGTTTGGATGATCAAAAAGGCTTTAGAGGTGTGAGGAATTGGTTAGAAGTGGTGTCCTTTTATAAGGGGGAGGATGGGCTCTTTAAAAAAAACATAAAGTATTAATTTATAATAAATTCATATTTGGTTTCTAATGGCTCCAAAGTAGATTATCCAATGTATAAGGTGTGGATGGGTCGAAAACCACCCAACCAATAGATTTTAGACAAGTTTGTGTCACTATAGTAACCTTATCTTTTAGATTTAACTCTTAGTTAAATAGTTTGACATTTACCATGTCTCTTTGTATTTTTATAATATATAGTCAATAAACTTACTATATACTTCCAAGTGACCCCCAAGTGGTCGATTAATGATACACCTATCATTATATAAGTCCTTTGGCTGAACCTTATATTTTTAGGAATATAATATCAATTAATAATATAATATTTGTTTTAAAAACTCTTTTATATCAATTTTGACACTATTGGGTATTTTGTTTTTTATAAATTCATAACAACATTATTACTTCGAATAAAATTCATATAAAAAATAATAATATGTCATAGTAACCTATAAAATTACTGTAATTCATAAAAATCCTCAAATTACATTTATTTGGATATTTATAATATCAATTATTTTAATATTTCATTAATTCGATAATTATTACATCATCATTGTGTCATAAATAAATTAAATTATTTAATGTATAAAAATTATAAATAAAATACCATTATGTAGGAAATAATTTTATATTTCTAATTAATATTTTAAATCTAATTTATCTTATGTATAACCCTATATTAAAAATGTTTTAGTAATTAAACTTTGATTTTAACTCTTTTAACTCTTCTTTGAATTAAATAATAATAAATGTCCTAATCAAATAAAAGTGGACCTAAATGATAATATTTTATTCCTAAGGGTTTTTATGGTCGATATACACTTGTCCAATAGAATTATAACATGTGTTAGGGTAATATTAATATCATTTTTACGCTTAATTACCCTATTTTCTTTTAACCGTGGTAAATAAAAGTAAAAAGTTACTATTCACTAAAATTATTTTCATCTCATTGAACCATATTTTAATCCTTGATATTAACCGTGTCTCTCGGATTTTCTAAATTCCACTCACAGAAGTGGTAAAATTATGTTTTATGTGAATTTCCAAATTCTCCTAAGAGGTGGGTAAAAGACGGTGAAAAGTTCAATAAAATTTTTATATATCTAAAATTATTCTAAACTAACTCCAATTAATTAAATTGAACTTATATGAGTATTATGTATCTATTTTGACCTTAATTAAATTTAAATAAAAAAAATAATTATTTAAATAAAAATTCAGTTTTAACCAATAACTCAATGTTTTTCACTATTCATCAAAAATTGAAAGTTTTCAGAAAAATACCAAAAATTCACCCTCGGATAATTTTGATATTACAGATCCAAAAATGAAGTCTATTTTGAAAGATAAAATTTATAAAATTTTAAAAAGTGGGTATTACTATTCATAACGGCTAGTTTGATTGGTTGTGGTGTGTGTTAGAACTCGAAGTTGCGTACAACACATGCGAATGTATTATTCAAAGAGAAGCGTACCGTGGAAGCTTGGGGTGTTACAAAAACCATGAGTATAGGTACCCCTATACCCACAGTTTTTGTCAAACCATGGGTATAGATATAGTATGGGACCCTATACCCACGGTTTTTCCCAAACCGTGGATATAGGCTCCTCTATACCCATGGTTTTGGTAGAATTGTGGGTATAGGGTAGTTTTTTCAAAACTTATACCCATAGTTTAACAAAAATGTGGGTATAGGGTTATTTTTTGAAGATCTATACCCACAGTTCTACAAAATTGTGGGTAAAGCTTTCCCAACTTATAGCACAAAAAACAATCGCGGGGCACAAATTTTTTTTCACGAGAACACCTATTCCCACTGTTTGATACCTATAGCCATGATTTATATAAATATATATAACAAAATATATATCTATATACCAATAATAAAAATGGGCTACTGGTTTGGCACGAGATGAATAAACAAGCGGTCTAAGGATCGAATCTCGCGACTGCATTTTTTTGTCAAAGTTGTACTCATGGTTATAAAACCATGGGTATAAGTGAATGATATGGTGGAATGTTGAGTGAAACAGTGGACTGGATCTATGCCCATGGTTTCCTAAACCATGGGTATAGCTCAGGGTCTATCTCAATGCCTCTAGAGCCAACAGTTCATGAAACCTTGGGTATAGTCTATACCCACAGTTTCATGGGATATACCCACAGTTTCAAACCGTGGGTATAGGGAAATTTTACATTAGAGAATAGCTAGTTACCAAGACCTCTCCTTCATGGATGGTTATTAAGGGTATGACCTAATTTGTATGGATCTGGAAGATGAATAATAAAAATCCTTTAGAACCCCCAAGGGGTATTCAACTATTGATTAATTCCCTTTTCCTTAAGGAATGATGGAACCACATAATAATATTCCATGAATCACATCTTAAAACCCTTCCTAGAGAAGTTTGTTGAATACTACATTGAATATCTAGTAGTCATTTCTCAGAAATTTTTTAAGCACCCTTCTAACCTGGAAACCATCTTTAACAACCTTTGGCAACATAGATTAAAGATGAACCCATTACAATTTTCATTCACGGTAACCTCAAGTAAATTTATCATCTTTATTGTATGACATGGAATCATCGATGTTGATCATGAGAAAAATAAATCTATCATTGGAATTTCACCTCCTCAAAACCTAAAATATTTGAGAGGACTTTAAGGAAATTATCCTACATTCAACGTTTTATAGACAACCTTATCGAAAAATGTCTACCCATCACAAAATTGATAAAGAAGGGGGTCAATTTTCAGTGGTCCAGTGACTATCTCAAAGAAGTTGACACCCTCAAGAAATACTTCTTGAGTCCAATAATATTAATACCTCCTATTGGGGGAAGGATTCTCATTCAATATGTGACAAACATAGAGTGATCACTGGGAACCTTCCTTGAAAAAAAGAATAATGTTGGGAATGAAAAAAACCTTTACTATCTTAGTTGTACCATTCTCAATGCTGATACTCAATATTTATATATAAAGAAAAGCTTCCTAGCATTAATATTTTTAGTTCAAAAGATGATGAAATATCCTCATCACTAAGAGGTCCACATATTCTCTTTCAGTAACCTACTTAAATTCATCCTTAGTCATCTTATGCTGATAGGATGTCTGGCATGGGGGCAGTTATTCTGCAGCATTTTACCTTTATTTCATGCCTCATAATTCATTAAAAGGCCATTACATATAATATTTCATCACTAATAACACATATTTATAAGGATGTATTCATTAAATTATGAATTTCTAGATGAAGAGATATTCTCTATTCAATACACCCCTCGAATCAAGGTAAATGTATTTTGATGACACATCTAGGAGTATAATAGTGAAGACAATGGTGGACCATAATTTTAACGATGTTGGGTTAGGGATAATTATTATCTCCTCATAGAAGGAATTATTTCAATGCCCCTTTATATTATCAAAAGATTGTACCAACAATGAGGTGTAATACTAGGATCTCATTGGATTATGGGAATTAGAAATCCAAATACTAGTGAACTAACTAGAAGCTTAATGTGACTTGGAGCTTGTAATAAAATAGATCAATGGGGAGTACACAATTAGAAAATAGGAGATAATTCCCATGAGTGATTATATCTTAGGGGTAATGGAAGAATATCCCTCAGAGCCAGCATTGAATCACATCCCACCATAACAGAACACTCAATCTGATGCGTTGGAAAATTTATCCATGGTACTAGTAGATCCAATCTGGTATAGAATAGTAATCAACATTTCCCATCATCGAATGATCTCACCTTTTCCTCAAGTCAAAATTTAAAAGACTAATGAATTCATACCTATCCCTAAGCCATGTAGTCCAACCATGGAAAGGATGAAACCCATAATTGAATACCTCCAAGAAGGGCTACTTCTATTAGAAATAATTGTAAATGAGAAAATATGGTAATGAGCGGTGTTTTTTACTCTTTATGATTTCCCAAATCACTAGAAAGTCCTATACAAGTGAGGATTTTATGGAGTCTGTCTTTGATGTATCGATGGACATAAGATAACAAAAATCATGGAAAAACTATATGCAAGAGCATGTGGTGCACACCAGCCAGTATATAAAATTTCTTATCAAATCCAAATGCTTGGATACTTCTGGCATTCAATGACCTAGGACTACATAGAATTTACCATAGAATTTCAATCCTACCATGTTCATTCCATATTCATCCATCGACCCCCAATGTGTCTAAATAAATTCAGTTACTATTAGCTATTTTTCACATGGGGAATGGATGTAGTGGGGACGTATCCTCTAGATATGGACAAGATTTTTATGTATATCTTTCTAATATCAATTTATTCTCCAAATGAGTTGATGAAATACCTCTCAAATATGTAATGTCCAAAGCAATATTTGGCTTCTTAGAATCCAACATCACTACTAGATTTTATGTCCCTCAGACAATGTTGATGGAGAATTGCACCAATTTCTTTTCTACTAAGGTATAAATTCTACATCAGGAATACAATATCAAAACAAACCATTCATCCTACTATCATATAGTGGATAATGGATAGATATTATATTTCAACAAGACCCTATCAAACATATTACATAATATGGTGGATAAAGATATGAAGTCTTTTCCTGATAAGCACTTTCATGTCTTATGGGATTATCAGACAATGAACCATAATACCTCAAGAGAAACACCATACTCATTAGTATGAAGAATATATGTAGTTCAGTCCATTGAGGTTCAGTTTCCATCACTTGTTATTTTCATATGTGATCATCTATCCATAAATGAACAATACCAGAAACGACTAGATGAAAAAAATATTTTCTACCTTGAATCACATGGAGGTCTAAGAGAATTAGATAGTATGAGCCTTCAACAAGTTTTTTCCCTCAACTCATTCCTCTATAGATAATTATTACTATACATTCAGACTCTGATGATACCAAGAAAAAAACCTCCAAATATTTAGCTAATGTGGGAGGGACCTTACTCCATACAAAAGACCCACTTTATTGGAGCTAATTACTTAATCTAAATTGATGGAGATATCATTATGAATCCAACTAATTAATGATTCCTGAAGAAATATTTTTTGTAGTCACATGACATACGTCATAGTTGTAGGAAATTAAACATTATAGCTCCATATCCATCCAAGATATATAAGACATTAAAATATATAGTGGGTCACTATATCATGGCCTTAAAATGAATGACATAGTCTCTATGATACATGGAATTAAACTACGTGGAATCATTGTACTTAATTTATTACAATAAAATTAATGACATAATGTTCTATTCATGTGACATTAAAATACAAAACACTCTTTTTCATTAATTCATGATAGTAAACTGCATGGTTAGTGTACTTTCATTCGATTTTAAGAAACACCCAAAGTAACCTAAGTTAAGATATCCCATGTGGTCCCGTAAAAATGTTCATCCTTGTCACATTTCTTTCCCAATCACATCACACTAATCCCTATGTAGGTTGAGATTCCCTCTTATATAGACTTGTGGATGAAAATCTAGGAAATCCCCATGAATAAGCTTCACTTGAATTATATCCACACCATATTGCTACATGGGACCCTTTATAGATATAATCCCCATTGTTACCACATCCATAATGCATGAAGTTAAACTACAAAGTTATTTTATTAAATATGCATGTCTTTATTCTCATCCCAATGAGATATGCAGTGACTCCTAGATCTATAATATTGGGTCCATCCATGACTACAACCAAAGGAAAAAACTCATTAAATACCTCTATTTATGAATCAGGCCTACATAGAAAACATTTTCTAGAACTATATGTGGATTTATTCTCAGGTAAATGGGATATGTAGTGACACCTATATCTTCTATCATTGGTCTATCCATGATAAAAAAAAGAAACCCCCTCTTATTCCTTGTGCATGAACCAGATATGCAAAAGGAATTTTTCCAGAACCTATGTCTTGATTATCATTTCTATTAAATGAATAATGAAACCTAGACCTCATGTGTTTGGATAAGCCATCAATATAGAAAATGTTAAAGAACCACATTATCTACGTCAAAGTCTATTGGTGTGGGAATCAATATTTCATGAAGTATATGTTGCTTGATTATCATCCCAATGAGATACATAACAATGCTCAGGTCACCAATATTGGGTCTAGTTAAAGTAAATAAAATAAAATACCACACTCCTTGTATATGATTGAGACCAACCTAAGGAACCCGGTCAAGAACTACATATAGATTCATTATTTCTCTAGAATGATGCATAGTGACACACAAATTTCAAATCATGGGTCAAGCTAAAATTAAACCTCAAATCCCTTTTACTCCCTAGGTAGGAATCATATTTACATAGGGATCCTTTGAATAACTATGTGTTTCTTGATTCTCATTCCAATAAGATACGTAGTGATGCACATATTTTGATTCATAGACCCAACCGTAACATTTCTATTATTTTACGTTTGTTCATCCTCATCCTCACTATATGACATTAAACATCATGGAATTTTGAGAAGTATATATAGCTTGATTCTCATCCTAATGATATACGTAGATATTCATGTATCACATCTCCTAGCCAAGCCATAATTGAATCAAAATTTCTCGATCCTTTACTTGTATTCCCTTTATGATGTGGAAGAAACTTTTGTCACTCCTTATTTCTCACACCGAGCATAGATCATTTGGAATTATAATATTTTCTAATAGGAGCTTACATTTATAAGTATGGAAGATCAATTCACATTGGGGTTATCATGGTGCTGGCTTCAAGACCTAAAAAGACACACCAGATGTCCTCATTTCATGACAACAAACAAACAAATCTCCTTAAGAACGACATGTGTCTTGATTATTGTACCAAAAAGATACGTAGTGACACTCTATCCTAAAGCCTCAGTCCATCCACAATATTATTTTTCATGTTGGTATCACCCACATCTTCACTACATAATGTTAAACTATGCAGTTCTTCATGAACTATGTGTGGATTGATTCTCATACCTATGAGATACATAGTGACATCCAGATCATTAGTCTTGGGCCCAACTGAAACACGATATAGGAAATAATACCACTCTACCATGTATGAGAAATCTCTACATGAGAGGAACTAATATGAGTTCTCATATTCTATATGAACTCATACAAAAAAACCTCATTTTCTTCCACTCATGAATTCAATCAGGATGGGGGAACTTTATTTTAGAACTACATGTGTCTTGATTGTTTTTCCAATAAGATATGTTGTGACACTTGAACACAATGACCTAGTCTGGCTAAAATATTACATTGATATTTACATCGAGACACCTTCATCCATAACACATGACATTAAACTCCGTGTCTAATTTCCTTTCTGCATAAAATTAAACTACACGATCACCAAATAACTATGTATGGATTGATTATCACCTAATTAAGATATGTAGTGATGGGTATGCATTATTTACTTGTCTTATCTAAAGGGTAAATAAAAATTCTTCTATTCTATATAAAAACAATTATCTGTATAGGAGATTTTAATTGAGGTCCCTCTCATCAAGGTGGTCCATAATGGAAATAGAAATGTAATCCTTTTATATATGGGTCATATCTATGTGAGGGGCACCAGAATCATCACTAATGGTGGTAAAAATGAATTATTTATGCTCATAAATATCCCTTTCACACATCATAATCCTAATATTATACATTTTAATATCTCCATTATCCATCTTTAGTTCATGTGGAAGGATGTCTGATACCTAATAGCTCTTTTTCTTCACTATGATGTATCATGAGCATATTGGATTTCCATTAAACAATCCAAAAAAATAGGATGGTTAGATAAAGGATGACACTATTTAACCATTCATTATGTTCCCTAGTGGTCCTTTCATAAAATGGACCATAAAAATGGTTTGTAAACTAGAGATAACTTCTCCCTTGGGAGAAGCCTCTTCTTTCCCTATAAGTGTTGATTACAATATGCTCGAACCCACGATTAATGGTCAGCTATCATCAATCACATATTTTTCTACTGTCCTCTCTCCTGATATGAGGTTCCCAAATTCCTAGGTTGATGATTGTCTCTTTCATGTGTTCAAATCATACTGGAAGGGCCTTATACCATTTGACCACATATGATTCATTGTTTCTATAATATTATGGACTTAGTCATATGAAATGAAACTATAGAAAAAATTCCTCATGTGCTTGGGTCAAATCTATATGAGAAACCTATTTTCCCCATTCATGGAAAATTTTGACTTCAAAATCACCTTCTATGTTCAGGTACATTTTTCCCACAACCCAAATTCTCTACCCGGGGAAATATGAATCTCCATGAACTTCCATCAACTTTTGGTGATTGAATGTCATAATTCATGAAGGATTATTTTTATAACTATATTTTAACAATCCCAAGTTGTCTTTACATAAGTTTATTATATGTTTCATGGAATTTCATCCAACGGATGACACTATGGACTTTGCAGTATGCGCTCTAATAGCCCTGGCATAAAATAGCCCATATAATGGGGTTTTCAACCATTGGTAACTTCGTCCATGAGAGATACATCCTCTAACATGATAATCTATTTTTCAATACCATTCTTCAAATTCAGAAACCCACAAATCCTAGCTCATAACATTCTCCTCCCAAACCTGAATATGGTAGCACATTTCTATAAAAATTAACAATAATGGGAGGATCATAAACCCTTTTTTCAAAGATAAAGGCCTAAAAATTATATCCCCCTTATGTCCTTGTTGCTAGACTTTAAAATGAAATGCATGATATCCTTATTTCATGAATTTAAATTATTTTTTATGTTTTCATTTCCACATGACATTAAACTACATAGGATAATTTCCTCATTGTATGATTTAAAACTACAAGGTTAATTTCATGATCACACGACATTAATCAACATGGTACTTTATACCATTATAAAAAATGGTCTCCTCCCCTAACATTTGTTTTCTAATAAAATATACCCTCCTTCACTTGAGTTACATTTTTGTAGGATCATTTTCTAATTCATGTAAAAATATAATATATTTACTCCCTTCATTCTCAGACACCTCACTTTGGAAATATAATCCATTATGGTCATGAGAAATCTGAATCATAACCTATGACCATCATTGATAGAATATTGGAATTCCTAGGAACATATTTTTTAGACTATTCTGTAATAAACTCTAGTTGTATTTTCATAAGTTTCACACATTTTAGATCTTTTCATCCAAAAGGATTCCACTATTGACTATGTAATACATGCTCTAGTTATCCTTTAATAAAACATCCCAAAAAATGGGGATTTCAATTAGAGGTAACTTTATCCACAATATAGACTTCTTGTATTCCTTAATATAGTGTTTTTGAAATGTAAACCACTAAATCATGGCTCAATATTTTTCATTAGATATCTTGAGAATGTAGGAACATTATTCGCCCAAAATCCCTATTTGGTCCATTATTTTCAAACATTATGGTTAAATCTATTTTACCTAAAAAAACAGCCTCATTAGTCTAGATTTCACACCTCTAAACAACCAATAAGAAAAAGTCACAAAATAGATCAATTGAAAACCCAAAAAAGGGTGGTCTATGTAAAAGCCAAATCTCACCCTCTAAGTATCATTCTTAATGAGATTAGGAAAAAAACATGGTTATGAAATAAAAGATATATTGTTTTTAGTGTTGTCTATATAATCTTAGAAACAGTCAAACTATTCTTTCTAGGCCTCATGGATTAAGAAAAAATTAGAGCATCCTTTCATACTTTATGTAGGTAAAAAACCCACAAAATTATGTTGGAATGTGTTAAATATCCCTATAGTTTCCTTAGAGACAGATTTGTTTCCATCTCAAATGAATCTAATTCTAAGGGGGGAAATTTTTTGACACATCAAAATGAGTTTCATGCACATTGCCACAGAATTTGCAATGTCCTCAATTAGACAACAAATGTCGAGTTTGAGTAGAGATGTGTCTTGATTACATAATAACATATATGTTGTATTTACATGTTCCAATATAAAACTCTATGCTAATGAATAATTGGAAAGAACCACCCTCCCTGAGTAGGCCATGGATTTCCAAGATTGATAAGAAAATGGTGTATAATAATTAAAATGATTTTTTTTGCATTTATTAGACAAAAATTGTTGGATTCACCACATCAAAAAGCATATACCTATTTGATATAATCAATTTTTTTGGTTATAGAGCCCAAATATACACATAGATAAAATGTTATGGATCTCAGATTTTGGAAAATTTTGTAAAGGGGTTTATTTCACCATGTAGGGTACCTTCACATTTTCCCTACATAGATAGCCTATATAGATAGATTGTGCAGTGTAAATCCCTCACCTAGGGTTCCATATATGCCTATAAATAGGGCTCTTGGGATCCTAATTTGTAGAAATTAAATATTTTAATGAACCCTCAGAGCTCTGACTTCATAGAACCTTCACCCTGGTCCTCCGAATAATCTCATGTAGTTCTCCAAAACATGAGAGAAAATTTAATTAAAGGGGATACGTGAAGATCAAAGTCCCTTCAGCCTCTAAAACATAATACACTTGTATGAGTACTATTATTTCCTAAAGAGAAACCACATGCACGAGGCCCCTATCCCTAATCAGGAACCTGTGTGAGACCCTTCTAGGGACACAAATTAAGACCCAAGTTACCTAGGCTAAAAGCCTCAATGAAGTGTTGTCTCCCCAGTAGTATATTTCCTAAGGAGTTTCTGGATCGTGCATTCATATAACACCCTGTGCAAAGCACATTTAGTTCCTCCTATGCCTTGTTACCTATACTTTCATGGAACTAATAGGTGGCACACTGGCTCCATGATTTTCTGCCCTGGACCTATGTGAGTCACCCTTCAAACCTTTTTCAAATCCATCCATTGATGAACTCTCATCCTATGGATAAATTTAATTAGAGGTGTAACGTTTAATACTCTATAAAAAACAATGTATTTTCATAATAATGGAAATTGGTATGTCAATGTGTCCCCCATTTGGATTTTTATTCATATGGTTAAAGGTTTCCTACAATTGTCTGGTCAGTCGGTCAGGGTCTGTAGTGTGAATTTGAATGTTTATCCCTATGATCATGAGGAACAGTACCCAAAGGACAATGTTAGGGAATTCTAGGCCTCAGATAATAGGGTTTATACTATGTAAAACCCTTCTCATCTCTGATATCCAAATCATCCATTTATAATATAGGAGGGAATGGATAATTCTTGTGTTTCCATTTGACATGGAATGACATCATACTTCTCTACTGTGAAACTGATTTCAGGGAATCCATCCTTGAGTATGAAACTGTACATACTTGTAGGAGGTTTCACTCTTTCTCCTATAAACCTACCATCAACAAGGTTAGAGAGGGGATGGGAACCTGAGCCATCTCACATCTCTCCTGATACCTTCCCTCCTCGGTCTCAATATGCTAGGCCCATTACATGAAAACGAATTAAGATATAGAAGTTCATAATATTTTCCTCTTCCACTATTATCCCAAAAAAGAGGGTATGGGCACATAGAAAAACCCATCCCTCTACCTTTAGGCTGTTGTTTTCATGTACACCAGTAGAAAGAAGAAAATTGTATATCACAGATCTTATGTTTCCCCCTGTCTCTCACACTGAGCATGGCTCACATGGGATTAGAGGATAACGATGATCACAACATATAAAAAATCCATGTGTCCTAATGAACTTTGATAACTTTTGTTACTATAATAATCAGGATATACAGGATGACCACCTTGGGCCAAAGCTCAATGGGAACCCTACTTTGGAGTAATCCCCAATCATAGTTCTCCTCAATCTAGGAGTCATCCTTTGATGTAATCTCCTGAAAAAATACTTCAAATAACCACAAGTTAAACACACCTCATAGTCCCTTTAACTAAGAATCATCCATAATACTAAACCCTCATCATGTCAACAAATATTCTTGGCATCCCTTTTAGGAACAAGACCAAACTTAATCTTCTCAAAGTGCCATAGTCCCATGTGAGATGAACCTGCAAAAATCTTCCATAGGCAAGGGTTCTTTACAACTGAACTATTTCATGTTTTATTCCCATCCATATAAAATACATAGGAATTCTCACTGTGGTCCAAATCCAACCCCAAAATCAACCATGTACTCTGCTGTCCATATCCCTAGCAACGCTTAATTCAACTTGGGAATCTATCATCCTTATAGGTTCCCCAGACTGCTTTGGAAAAAGTCCCACACCAACATTTAACTAGGAATATTCCACTTATATATCATTTCTACATGATATAAAACTATACAATGGGTCCTTATCACATGAACATAATAGGTATGATGCACCCCATTAAGATGAATCGAACTACATGGGTTCAAATTCATTTTTCAAGGACATGTAGGAAGCTTGTTTTTGGGTTTGATCCCAACATTGAAGCTACTCTTGTTTCCCTAGATGAAGATAAATCCTAGAGTGTCCCATAGCATGTCTATAAAACTAGTGTAATCATAATGACAAATGGATCTCTATGTAGTACATAATTGGATACCATTGATGGAAAACCTCATTAAATTCTAATATATCCATTTATGAAGAACCTTAGACACATACAGATGATTCTAAATTCCCTAAATGTTAATAATTGGTTGTTAATTCAAGATTAATCCATATAATACTTAGTAAATAATAAAAGTTTCATGAATATGTCTTAAATATTTAAAAGAGCCTGAGAGTAGGCAATAATTCCACAAAAAAGGTTTAATGAGCCCGACCTCCCATCCTCTTGAGCAATGTGAATTTTTATGCATCATCAGCCAAACCTCCCAAAGAGTGCCTACATTTGGAAATATGGTCATCATGGATACAAAAAAATTGGTTGTTTCCATTTACATGAATATACCCATTGGAAACCATTTGTAAATAGTGATTTTTAACATGAACATAATTCCAAGAGGAATAATGCTAAAATTTAAATTTAATCAAAGATTTTACTAATTTTAGAAAAGATAATTTATTTGTATAAATCATGTTATGGTATATTTGACATAAAAATTTCATAAATTATGTCTATTTTTTATCATTACAATTTAAAAATTTAGGAATTTTAATATTAAATGGAAATATATGATATAATGAAAAATAATTTTTATAAAAAAAGATATTTTAAATATTAACAACATGATTCTTGTTTCCTAAAAATTATAATATGGTTAATATATAATTAATATAGTATTTTTTTTAAAATGAACCACATAGTGATTGAAAATTATAAAAATTAAAAATTTAAACATAATGGGATATTAATAGTTATGTGTCTACAATATTAAGTTTTATCAATGTTTTACTATTAAAACCCATATTTATTTTTATTCATCATACTATACATTTATGGATGAATTAAATCTATAATTTCCATTAGTTACATTATTCCCCATTTAAAAAAAATTAAACCCTCACATTTTTTAATTATCACTCAAAAAATGAAAATATATGTGTGTGTATATTAAATATTAAATAGTAATGATTTAATTTGTAATGTGGTGTCATATTCAATAGAATGGATTAGTCTATTCCTTCATGATATAAATATAAGAGTATTTATTTTTTCTCAAATAAATTCTTTAAATCAACCCTTAAAATTGGTTTTCATAACACATATAAATGAATTATATTTTACTTGAGAGTTCAAATGAAGCCATGGATAGAATAATTTTCTAATGTCGGTATGAAATGTAAAATGTGATTTCCCAATATTTTTAATTAATATGGTGTCTATTTGAAGATATGAAATCAATTTGAAAAATCACATTAAAATAATCTTATGTATGAATAATATATTTTTTAAAAAATAAATTCATATAAAAATCATCATGGGATACAATATAAAATAATTTTTTTATTTATATTAAAATTATTTTTGTGGTGATATAAGATTCATTGATAACATTATAGATATAGTACATTTTCTATAACTAGAATCCAATATGTTTTCAAAAAATATGGAATGAGCTATAAATGATACTTATTCATCCTAACCACATTAGCAGTTCTTTTGACATAATTCCTTTCATGATCCCTCAATCAATATGTTGTTAATTATCATCCTCAGTTTTAGTGTTTTCATTGGTTAATTGAGTTGAATAATGAATTATTTTCCAACATTTAAGATATTAAACAATTTTATTAATTTAAAAAAAAATACCTTAATTAAACACATCATTTAAACTAGGTAATTAGTATCTCATTCATCTAATTGACTACAAAAATAAAACATTAATTAGTTTTGATACACATCCCTCGGTGAATATTTCCACATTATTTACATGTATGAAATTCAATTGTATTCCCATAATAGGAATTAGAATTTAATCTTTTCAAAAACTCCATCATTCTATTATTTTTCCTTCAAAATTTCTACAAGTTTCATGATTCTAATCATAATTATTAATTTTTTATTATATCCATCATATTTTTCATGTAAATATTATTTCATTAATTATTTCATTTATAAAATCAATTTATTTCCAATCAAATACATCATTATAATGGTTCTTCTTATCTTGATACATTACTAAAAAATGGATTCACATGGGGATAATTAACATCATAAGGTTATTATCATAAATAATATTATGAAAAAGTTTACCTCAATATTCCATACTCTTTGAATAAATACAATTATCTTTTAGTTCACACAATATTATTATTTCTTTAATATGGGATTATTTATTTGAATTTATCTAATTAATTTTAATCTAAATTCTCAAAATGAATATTCCTACAAAATAGTTCTTAAATTAAGAATGATTAATCATGAATATCCCCTGAGACTGTAAAAGAAGATATGAAGTTAGTCTTCCTTGTCATGTAGTAGCTGAATATCAAATCAATACTCAACTATATTTTTAAGGAATATTTCCCATAGGTAAAACTATTATAGATATTATGTAAACATATAGTGTAACATCCCACCCCTCTCCCATTGGCTTGGGGAAAGGTATATGGTTTTGATGGTGTTTGGTGACATCCCAATGAAACCAAAAGCTGGTATCAAATTCCATGGTCTTCATAAATTGTTGGGGGATAATTATACCTTTAAAATAACATCAAAACAACAACAAAAAACCAAATTAAACACTATATGCTGCATGATTAAAAAAATACAATAAAATAATCATATAACAATAACAATATCATAGTAAATAAATGATTCCAAAACCTAAAAAACTAAAAATAAACCAAGACTCCAACTCAATATCTCCCAACACAATCCAATTTCCAACTCCACATGTCTAGATAAGGAATCCATAAGTTCCACTAATGAACCGGGTAAACTTTACTTTTTGTGTGTGTTTATATATAACATTTTTAAACACACCAATGTTCCTTGAAAAAATGTGTGAGTATAAAATATAGTAGGATTTCCATAATTACTTCCCAACTCACTCCAAAAGGATAAAACATGATGGTACATTTATATAAAATAGTTTAAAATAAATCTAATGCAGTTTATTTTCAACCAATATAGTTTTACATGGAATTCAATCAAACAATCCTTTAAAAAATTCAATGATGCATCTTGATACCTTTAACCAATTTCTCACTTTTTTTAGAATATACTATCCCATTTTTAGATACATCCACACCCACCAACACACAATATTTTTGTAATCATTAATAGTGGAACATCACATCCGTAATTCATCTCATTGATGGTCATACATCACAAAAATTATCTTTCCCAATCAATTCATGCCCAAACATTATACCAATAACATACCATTCCATTTTCCGAAAACCAATTTCCATGCACATATTTCCATAAAACCATTTCCTTATTTTAAAGAATTTCAAAAAAAAAAATACATTACACTCATAAATCCCACAAAACTTTTAAAACCACAATTGTAAAATTATAAAATATATGTCTTCCAAAACCAATAATTGTTTTTATAATTCTTATTAATAATTAAACCAATATTTCACAATAATTCCAATAATTTTAATAAATATGAAATCAAGATTTTATGTTTTAATAAAGAGAACTCAAGAGTGAATCCACATACAACTAAAACATAGGTAAAAATTAATCACATCACAACAACATCAAAAATCAAGCTTCAAACACCTTAAATCATACTTTGATCTTGTTCAGTTTAAACAAAATAAAAATATCTCATCATGATTTAAATAAAAAATAATAGACATAACCCCAAAAAATTATACCTATAAATACAATAAAGGGAATAAAAATATATATAAGTAAAAAATACAATTAATAGTCACTTATGAGGAATCCATTCTTCCAAGTCAACTAGATTCTCCTATAAATATCTTTCATAATGAACATAATTTTCTCTACAGCCATAGGAGGGAGAGAAATTTGGGTTATGATTCGATTACTGAAAAAATAGTGTTTAGGATGTAAATGTGATTATATCTATGTTTTTTAGATCTAAAATTTAATAGTGATCAATTAGGGTTCATGGTTAGGATAACTCTTCACTAACCTTTCACGTGTTACTACCTACAAACACACCACACACATTTGGATTGCACAGTTAAAAAATAGAGCGACAACCATGATATACCCCACTATCAATTTTGGAAAAATTTATCCTAGGGAGATGTAGGGTTTGGAAAAACCATGCACCTAACCATGCACTAAATAAGTGACCACTATTTCATTTTAAATATTTCATGGATGTTTTATTCAATTTCTAATAACCATGATGAAAACATGGACCTCCAAAAAATTCCATAAAACATTACAAAACCCCTAAAAACCTCCTAAAACATAACCCTACCATTAAATATACAAAAAATAAATAAATTAAAGTTGTTTTACATGAAAATAGGGTCTTTAAATTCTACCCACCATTGGTTTATCTATATTGGTAAAGTAAGAAAACAATATTGAACTGAAAGTGTTTGGGCCATTTCTCAATATTTTCCCTCTTACACTTCCATATGTCTTCTTGAATATTACCATGTTTCTATAAAACTCAAACTATGGAGATTATTTTCCATGAAATAAATTAACATTCATATATACAATTGGCATATACACTTCATCCAACAAATAATTTATATCTAAGTCAATATGATTCCATCAAATAACATGGCCAAGGCCAGGTCGATAATTATTCAACTAAGATACATGAAACTCATTGTGTAATAAACCAAACCTTGGTGCAAAATATAACAGATATAACATCTAGCCTACACATTTTAGCATCTCAAAAGGGTATATATTTCAAGTATATAGCTTTTTATGCACCCCAAAGCAATGATGCCCATTACTTGTGGAGATTTACAAGAACACATGATCACTACCCTCAAATGAATATGGACATTGATGATTATCCACATATAATTTCTAATGAATCTTAGCCATCCCCACTCTAATCCTGATCAAATATATTTTATTTATTTTCTCTTGAATATGGATTATTCCAACAAGTGAAATATCAACTATTTCAATCCAACAAAGTGGAGAATGTGAATAATGCCAATAAAATTATTAATAAGCATACATATGTATATAGACCCAATAAATTTTGTATTTTTATAATTACACTAATGATATATCCTCCTCCCATGTGACAAAAAAATCCATTACAAAATTTATAATAATTTCTTCCAATGGTTGTATCATCATTTTGGAATTTACATTTTTTTAGAATGATACACCATGTTAATTTCCCATGGATTCACATGGGCTTACTATGAGGGCCTAAAAAAATATGTAAGACATATATATAAGTATTTTAATATCAAAATTTTAATTCCATTCATTTTTAACACTTCCCATCTATTAATTTTTTATATGTATAGCATCCTATTGGATTCATGAATAAGGATGAAATGGGCCGAAAATTTTATATTATCCACCATCACCAATATGGAATCATTTTTCAAAATTTTCCATGGTATAACTATTAAAAAATACATAGTTATCTACATCCATATCATCATTGAAAAAAATAAAGACTAAATAATTCTCGATGACCACTGGTGATCTTCCATAACCTATCGACAAGTGATGCATTTCAAAACAAACTCATCCATTTTTATTTTCATGTAAGCCCCCCAAAATTGAGTGTTCAACTATGTAGATATATTTTCTATTCAATATGAACAAACCATCTTGAATGGTGATTATCATGAAGAAGTTTTCATTGATAGGCCATAGGTACCACCATATAATCATGAAACAACATCACTGGTCTTATGACAAGTTTCCATGACTCAATGATCCCCACACCATTGTGTTTTTACATCATAGATACGCATTAAAAATAAGATGTATGTTCCAATTTAATAATCTAAAATATATCATGGGCATATGAAATAGTAAAGTAAATAACAACACTACATCAGTTATAAAAATCCAATATCATTAATGACCAATATAAATGTGCAATGATCTAAAGATACTTTAGAAAACTAATTATATGAAATCATTCTTAATGAATCTTCCACTGAATTTCCTTTATTGAGTGTATAAATCAAGTAAATGATTAAAAATTTAAGTTATTACATTGAAATTCATTTAATTATATATAAATCACATTGTGATAAATTATGTTTCATACTCTTATGAATCGTTAACACCCTAAATTTCTTACCAAAGAGGTAATGACACCATTACAAAGAAATCATAGACCACTAAAGATAAATTCTAAATAATTTTTGGGTAGTTATTATTAGTAAATTATGAATTTCATGTTCCATAAGCCTCAATATGATCCCCCTTTATGATAACACACCCAAACCCAGAACCTAAAAAATAAAAATACACCACACATCCTCATTCTGATTATAGAAATATCATGATCAGTGCTGATGTATGGGTAACATTACACTCTTGAAAAGACATAGTTTATTCATTGATCCATTGGAATGGAACACTTTTACTTTTAATTTCATTTATTAGTGAAGTTAGTCATGAAAATTCACTAACAAAACATTCTTAATATCAAGCAGAGTCAAGGAAGTTATGTATCACAAAGACATTATTTGGAGGTTTCCAAAATTTCACAACCTCTATTTTTTAGGGATACATATACACACATTTTTTGAGATAACATTGATGATAAATCCTTCATATTGTATCATAAAATCACACTTTTAAAGTTTATAATAAAAACAATCATCATGAAGGATAATAAATAATATCACCAAGTGTTTCTCATGATAATTATTTATCCTTTAATACTCCAATATTTCATCCAAAAAACACTAATATAAAATAATCCAAATACCTTTCAAGTATACGATTCATCGATTTAATAAAAATAGGTGGGGAATTTGTAATAACGAATGGAATAACCAAATAATTATAATGGATATATCTAATTATAATATCTTACTCAAAAAAATAACATTCATGAGCCACTAAAACACACAAACACCTATGAATAAAAAAATCATGTAAGTGAACAATTATCTAAATGGATATAAATCATTAGCAAATGATTTGGAAGGTCAATGGTACCATTCTACTAAATCATCCATTCAAATGTGTGGCAACAAATTATTCCACTACTAATATTAAAATGAACCCATGGAAATTTTTTTTTTATAAAATTGCAAAAGTATTTCAGTAAAAATGATCTCATAATGACATCAGTTGGTACATAAAATTAAATATCTCAAATGGAGTATATGATAAATTAATATGTAAATAAATTCATACAAAATAACTCTATAAGGGATAGTTTTGTTAATATTTTAAAATATAAATGGAAGGGAAATATAAAAGTTTTTTTAGAAATCATTTCATAACTTCTTTGATAAGAGAATTTGTTTTTAGTAAATTTTAAAATATAAATTTTGTTAATTGAAGTGAATACATTTTAAATTTTATTTTAAAATAAGTATAATTATTGTATCAATCAATATAATTTAAATGGTATATAGTTAAAATGTTTAGTTGAAGTTGATGTGAATAATTTTGAAAAGAAATAAAACATTTAAACTACTTAAAAATACCTTTACTAAAATATATATTATAAAAAGTTCGATAAATGTTCCATTTGGAAAGAGATAAAAGTGATTTTATGATAAAAATAAATAATATATATTTTAATTTCCAAAATTGAGAAGGAGAACAATGGTAGGAAGATTGAATATGATTGTGGTATAAAAATATCTTATTTATATATGGTGGTAATTATACATGAAAACATAACATTTTAAAAATAAATAAATCCATAAATGAATATGTATTTGATTGTAATATATATTTTTAAAAAATGGATTATATGAAACATAGTATAATAATAGGTAAAAATAAAATAATCCTTTATAAATATGGTAATATAGTAAACATTATGACACATAATGATAAGTAGAGTTATGAAACCCCATTACAAATTTTGTTACAATTGAATCAAAATAATTTGAATGAGGGATTCAGGAAAAAATTTATAAATCATAAGATTGAAAAATTAAAAATATGAATAAATTATAATGGGGAAATAATTATACCGTATAAAATAAAAATATGTTCACAACATGATACCATAAATTAATGATTAAAAATTATTTAAAACCCCTTTAAATCATCATATAGTTTTATAACATATTTCAATTGTATTTTATAATAGGGAAAACCAATTCCCAAAAAAAATGAGAAAATAAATCATAAGGAAACCATAGTGAAAACGCCACAAAATTCCTAAAATGAAATTCAATAAAAAGTAATTTAGCATAATTAAATTATATTTATTTTAAAAAAACATGTTCCTTTTATTAATAAATGTGTTTAAATCACTTTGATATCTAATATAATAATCATAACAACAATTTAAAAATATTTATAAACCTTGTTAAAATATATTAATATAAGGACCCAAATTTTATCCATTAGTAAATTAAAACTTAATAATAGATTTAATTATCATTATATTCATGGATTATTTAGTTATAGAGTTTTTTTTAATTTAAATCATACATAAAAAACTCAAATATTATATAGTGGGAAAATTAACTTAATATCAATTTTTTGAATAATATAAATATTTTATAATTATAATGTTTTATATTCATGACATATCATCATAATTTTCATCTTATCATCATCCTTGTCCCTAATAATCATTATAAACCAATGAAATAACATTTATAAATATGTGTTGTGAAAAAATAGCTCATTAATGGATATGTTAAATTAAATAATGAAACATGTTAGTCCATTTTAAATCTAAGAGATCTTAAAAGAGTGTATTCATTTAAAATATTAATAATTATACTCAAATAATATTTTTAAGAGGGTTTATTTATAAAAAATTAGAATCCATTTCAAAAATTCCCCTAAAAACAATATTTTTAATCAAAAAATAAATAATCATTTCTTTTAAAAAAAATAATTGGGTTATCATGTTTAATAAAATTATATCCTCAAAAATTAATTATAATACATTAAATATTTATTTTGGTTTCTTGGGAAATAATATTAATAGTACTCATTCAATCACACTTGAAAACATAATATCATACCTAGTGAGTTCAAATAATCTCTTAATAGAAATATAAAAATTGTTATCTCAATCACTATACCCTATACATTGTAGTGGTATATTGATCTACCACATTGTCATGAGCTATGTTAAAATAATTCATCACCATAAATAATTCCATAAAACCATAACATAATCATTGAACATGAAACCTATCAATTCCACGATCATTATTATAAAAATATTATTTCCACATGAATGAAAAACAATTCCATATATAAAAATATCCATTCCATTTAAAATAATTTTTAAATATACATTGAACATTAATAATGAGGGTATTTATACGAAAATAATAAGAAATCATATAATTTAATCCAAAATAAAATAAATGTTATGAGAGTGGGAAATATCATTGATATCATATATTTTAAAATTAAACATTCATGTTTTTTTCTTCAATATATTACATATAAAATACTTAAAAATAATAAAATTAATAACATTTGAAATAATGTATAATGTGAAATAAAATATATTTTATAATTAATTTTTTTCCAAATGTATACATACATAAGAAAATTTTACTAATATGGAAATTTATGAAGACTATTTATAAAATAATTCTATAACATTTAACATGAAGAAATTGAAGGTAAATTATCCCATATATCGAGTATGAATCATTAGGTATGTTATTTATATTCATTAATAATAATATTATGATAATAATTTAACTTAGAAAGAAACATTTAAATTATTATTATTCCATTTATTTTATTTATTAACATGTTATATACTATAAAATAATCTTTTAGTTTCTAGTTGGATATTTTGATGATATATGGATCATATTTCAAAAGAATTTAGTAAGTTGGATATGGTCAAATTTTTAATTTTTATATCATATAAATTATAAAATAATGGAATAATTATCATTTTTTTATATAAATTATAGATTTAAACCCAAAATTGAAATATTTTTATGAAAATGAAATACGTTAGAATCATCGAGATATTAGGCCATAAATTCACATTAGTAATCTTTCCATTTGTAAATAAACATAATAGAAATAGGGTAAGAATTATTTAATCATTATAGAATGAATTTTAGTTAATAAATATGATATTCTTTCTATAAAAAAACTTATATATAGAATCCATCTTATGTGGTCGTGAAAAAGAACCACATTGCTTCATAGAGGAGGTAATCCCCAAGTACACAAGAATGATGTCATTGTTTTTCAATTGATGTAATGATAAGAAACTAAATTATATATTATCATTAATTAATTAATAATATTTAATTAACACATTATATATTTACTATATACCTATTTATAACCTTTTGTTGAAGGTTTTGATGGAAAAAATCACATCAGTTACTGAGGAAGTTTTCCATCGAACTCGTGAATGATGTTTCAATTCATATTTGATGAAATAAAGAGAAAAATATATGGATCACATTGACATTAAAACATCTCATTATATTATATATTATATTTTAATTATTTCATTTGGTGTGAAGTTAATTTAATGAGATATAAGAATAAATACATCTAAATCATTTTTGTCAAAGAAATAACTTTTCATTAGACAACCTCCTTTTCATTAAAACTTTATCATTGTAAGGTTTCTATTAATTAAACACTAGGACGTCTAGGATGTTGGGATGTATTTTAATAATGGATCTATTTTGGTCATGTATGATATAAAGTTCTAAATTTTTTTGATATGGATTAGAGAGTTGGTTCCCTTTTACAAGTTAGGGGAATGAGTCATTTGATATTACAAAAATACAGAATAATATATGTATATATATCAAATTCATGTAATGTGGTTCCAATTAACCATAAATTTGAATACATGATGTGATATGGTAATAATAAAGTCAAAAAATAACATTTGGACATGTATTGAAACATTTTATGCCTTATATATTAGTTAAATACTTTTATAATCATTTTAACCTTAATCGTGGTTACCTAATATTTAAAAATGATAACATAATCAATGAAAAACAATAAAAGGTTCCTTGTATTTTTTTTAGAAAACTATGATTTAAATTTTTTTAATCCATTTAATAATGTTCAATTTCTACAAGGGTATGAAATTACATTTAATATAAGATCAAAAAGAGCAGGAAATATTGTTTTTATTAAAATATAGAATTTTAGAAGAAAATTTTTTTTTCTTGTAATAAACAGATAAAATGGATTCTATGGTTTATTTGAATATTAAAAAATTATTTTTTTCATAAATATTTATCTTGAAATGATAAAATTGTAACTTGAATACATTCTATTAAATGTAATGACTAGAAAATTATTAAATTGAATAAAATACAACTTATTGTCTAAAAAGTAATCCATTTGTTAAAAAATTAAAAAGTAAAAAAATATTATTAAACGTGTTATTTTGATATTTTTTATAACTCCAGTTTAAAAATAGGATAAAATAAATTTTTAGGCTAATTTGAACCATTATCTCTTTAGATTTACCACTATGTAAAACCGTTTTAACCAAAACTATATTAAAAATATTTTTACTATTTATATATTTCATTATGAAAAGAAATTAGTAGACCCTATCAAATAATATTAATTATTCTGGTTCCACATATTTAATCTAAAATTTAATCTTCTAAAAGTTAATGCCTTTGAATTTAATTAAAAAAACAAAACATGAAAAAATGGGGTTTTCCTAAATAATTCATTTTTTTGTATAAAAATGATTTTATAACAAATTATAGTATAATGAATATTGAAATAAAATTTAATATATTAATATTAATTAAACTGATTTAACATAAAACTGAAATTATTATAAAATATAATGTGACTATGAATAAACTTTAAATGAAAAGGAAATTTTCATTTAAAATAATTATATTTCACTTATCATGGAAAAACAAATATTTTATGGGAAATCCCTAAAATACAACATATGATACTTATGATATGATTATTTAAAAAAATTAATATTTTTAATTAAATTAAAATTCCAAAATTTGGAGGAATTAATTATAATATTTTCTCATAGAAATAAATATAAAAAATTTGAAGAAAATTTATTTTTCAATAATATATTTAAATTACTTAAAATAGATTGTTTATTTATTAATAATTAATTAAAAAATTCATATTTATTTGGACTATTATATATGAATACATATATTTCTTAAATCAGTTACATCCATTCTATAAGGACCCGGACTTAAAACATACATAATATTGAATTAAATTAATAATTCACATTGAGGATATTTTTAGGTTTAGAGTTTTAGATAATTAGGACATAACTATTATATCTCAAAAGATTACAAAGTAGACATTTCTACACAGTTTCCATTTTTTTTACAAAACATGAACTCTTGAAAAAAGAGTCATGTCTAGTTCCATGTTTAAGATAACATGACTTTTCCATGATCCCATTCTTGACCCTATTCAACATTATGTCCTGTGAAAAATATTTCAAAAACTTGGGATGACCATAAAAATCTCAATAAGGGATACATAAAGAAGGAAAACTGTTAGCTTTTCAAAAAAACAGGGAAACCATGAATACTTAATCATAAGTAATACTTTTCACCTTTATGAAGTAGTAAATACTCTTCACTGAATAAAAGATCATTACTTACCTTTTTGTAACCAAAAGATTACCATAAAACCCATATAAAGAACCCATAACATATAAAGGTAACTGGGGACATAAACATACTTAAATGGAATAACCATACGGTCGACTTCTACACATATCTCTAAATGGAATAGCCATATGGCTGACTTCCATACCAAATGCATTGGATACTATAACGTAACCACTCATCCTGGTATTCACGGAACCACCCGTCATTTGGTTTATCACGTAACCACCTGTCAAATGTCCATGTACCATTATAAAATCATAACACATCAAACTAATATAAAGGAAAGAAAACATGTCTACATTTTAATCACAATATATCACTTAAATATATTGACATAAAATAATCCTTTATCAAAACCATTTTCAACACCAAAATACGTAAAATATTATATGGTATTTATTTTCTTTTAAAAGAATTACATCTTGTTGAGGAAGCCAAAAATCAAATAATACTCACGACGGAGGAAAAGGTCATTGTCACCATTTATATTGAAAGAAACATTCCTTTTTGTCGTTTAGTAAAACTATTCATAGAAAAAGATTCCATTTGAAAATTCAAGGGTGTTTATACAGCGTATAAAAGAAAGTCGTGTATTAAAACAAAATATCCCTCAAAGAAAGGAGATTGAGACGAAGTCCCTTACCTCATGCCTGACATTACACGATCGTTCTTTAATCTATTGAATAATAAACTAAAGTTAATTTCTACTTTCTTAATAACCTTTTTAAAGTTTATTATTCCTTTTGTATCACTTATTACCATGTTATAAACATTATGTAATCATTTAATTTAATAACGTTCGTTTTGTCGATATTTGGTACTTGAGTCAAAAATGGACTTCTTATAATCACATGTTGTTCATGTGGTAAAAGGTTCATTATATCCAGAATGATATTAATGATTTGGATATCATATATATCATATATATCCAGAATATATATGTATTTATAATAGTACATAACATTTAGAGGTAATAAATGAAATGCACCGTTCATGGAGACGGTAAGTTGTACGTACACATGAACACTACTTCCATTTATATTTCATATTTAATGGAATTAAAACATAATAATACATATTAGTATTATAATTACAATATTTTATCATATATAATATCATTAAATATATCCTTTATATATACCACATATGGTATGAACGAGTTATATCACTTTGAGGGGGCGGTAGTCCGCACTTCCTCTAATGAGATTATCGTGTTTACCCGTAATGGAAACCATAAAGGCATGCTATAAATGGAAATTAAAGAAGCATAAAGTAAAAATAAACATAATATATATCATATATAAATACATTTCCATCATAATGGCCACCATGTGAGGTGGTAGGATATAATCGAACAATCATCATTTCGTGAGGCGTTAGTTTACCATCCACAGAAACATTATGTTCCTCATCCATTAGATGGAGGTGTGTGTAAGTGTAGTTCGAATTCTTCTCATAAAAAAATCATATTATATTGAGGATACTGGTTTTGTTACAAAAGAAAGGAATAAAAAGAGTTTAGGGGCCAGAGAAGTAAAATAAAAGAAATCAATTTAAGAGAAACAGTTACCTTTAATTTTGGTAACTCCCTTTGGTTTGAACCAAAGTACCTCTTGAAGTGCCTTATTCCTAAGGTAAGGCTTCTATAAGGAGAAGAGTAATGTGGGGAGATTAATTGGGTAGATTCTGGATGAGAAAAAAGACTTGAGAGGTGTGAGGAATTGGTTAGAAGTGGTCTTCTTTTATAAGGGAGAGGAGGGGCTTTTTAGGAAAGTGTGAAACTATTATATTATTATATAATGATATTCGATTTATAAAGTTCCAAAAATCATTAGAGTAGAAGATAAAATGACTTATGGTAGAAATAAAATCATCCAATAATAATTGGACATGTTTTGGATAATATTCTAATCATTATAATCTTATTTATTTAAATCATTTATTAAAGAGGTAAATACTGCATCATTATTGTGTCATAAATAATTTATTTTATTTGATATCTAAAAATTATGAAAAAAAATACCATGATGTAGGAAATAGTTTTATATTTCTAATTAATATTTATAGGAAAAAATATTACTTATATAACACCATATAAAAATTAATTTACTAATTTTTTCTTGTTTATGTCATTTTTTCCTTTACATTAAATTAATTAATCTAAAGTGTCATTATCTTTAATAAGTGGCTCCATGGGGTCCCAAAATCGACCCAAAGATACCCATGGTCAGCCATGACTCATCCAATAAGTTTTAAACAAATGTTATGGTAATTTGGAATTATTATAATATTCTTTTTTACCTTGAATTGCCTTATTTACCTTTAACCGCGGAAAATAAGTCAAAAGTTACTATTCACCAAAAATTATTTTCATCTTATTGAACCACATTTTACTACCTAATAACAACCATATATGTCGTATTTTCGAAATTCAATTCACATAAGTGATAAAATTTAATTTCAATGAAAAAGTCAGTTTTCTTAACTACTACTAAGTGGTTTCACTATTCATCAAAAATTGAAGTTTTCCAGAAAATTACCAAAAATTCAGCCTAAGCTATATTTGATATTCTGAATTAAAAAATGATGTTTATTTTTCCAAATTAAAAACATAAAAGTGTCATTAATTAATTTTAAAATTAATTCTCATTGTTAAAACAAATAGCATGTTTTTAAGAAACTATAACTATCAAAAGATTGACACTTGTTTATGTCCAATTTCAAAGTGAAAATAATTCCAATGACCAACATTGGATTAAATGGTAAAAATATCTTCTAATTAAACTTTTAAACCAATTAAAAAGATAATATAAAAATATAAATAAATTATATTAAAAGGCACTTTTGAATTAAAATACAATATTTTCACCATTCATTAAAAAATGAACTTTATCAGAAAAATCCCAAAAATTTACACAAAGTAAATTTTGATGTCCCCATTCTAAAGAAGGATTTTATTTGGTCAATTAGAATGTATTAAAGTGACCGAAAGTATATTTAAATAGGGTTAACCATTAAAAGGTAGTAAATCGACCTTTTAGTGTAAATTATGCTTAAAATTAGATTCATTCACATTTTAAGCCTCTAACTTTTTATTGGATAAATGTAAATAAATTTAGAAATAATGTATAATCATATTGTAGTTATTTTTTTCATTCTCACTAATACAACGACTAGGATTTAACTACCATTTAAAATAAAAATATTATATTATTAGTGTGCAACGTAATATTTCAAAGAAACTCATTGTTGCATATCGGGTACGCTATAGAACATTGAAACCCCTTTAAAGTAAAATTAATATTTAATTCAAAAATATTAATAAATATTAAAATATATTATTCTTCATTTACCTAGGATGTTACATCCTTCCCTGCTTTTGGAAATTGCATCCTCACAATTTTTATTCACTTATCAAAATAAGTGGGGGTATTTATCCCTCATAGAATTTTCAGATTCCAATGTCGCCTCTTCAATCATATGGTTTTTCCACAAAACCTTTACCAGGTGAATTACCTTATTCCGCAACACTTGCTCTCTACGGTCAAGAATATGAACTGGTTGTTCTTCATAAGAGAGATTCTCTTCCAACTGAACTACCTCTGGGCTCAAAACATGAGATGAATCTAGCATATACTTTCTCAATATCGAAACATGAAAAACATTGTATACCTGGGATAAACTTGGAGATAAAGCCACTTTGTACACAACTGATCCAACTTTCTCCCAAATTTCATAAGGTCCAATGAACCTCAGACTAGACTTTCCCTTCTTAACAAAACACATCACACTTTTCCATGGAGAAACTTTGAGAAAGACATGATCACCTACCTCAATAGAAATATCTTTCCTCCGGTTATCTACATAACTTTTCTGTCTGCTCTGAGCTGTTCTCATGTGCTTCTGAATCAACTAAAATTTCTCTGCCATCTCTTCTACCAATTCTAGTCCCATAAGCTTCCTTTCTCTTACTTCATCCCAAAAAGCTGCAGTTCGACAATGCTTTTCATATAAATCCTCAAATGGAGCCATCTGCATACTGGAATGAAAACTGTTATTATAAAAAAATTTAACCAAAGAAAGATGTTGGTCCCAAATTCCCTAATAATCCAGTGAACAAGCTTGTAGCATATCCTCAAAGGTCTTAATTTTTCATTCTGACTACCCATCTGATTGTGGATGAAAAGATGTACTAAAATTTAATTCAGTACCCAACAACTTTTGAAGGCCATTCCAAAAGTTATAAGTAAACTTGGGATCACGATCAGATACAATGGAGAGGGTAACTCCATGAAACCTGACTATCTCTTTAACATACAACCGAGCAAGTTGATCTAGAGAAAAAGTATCTCGAATAGGAAGGAAATGAGAAGATTTATTAAATAGATCAACTATAACCTAGATTGCATTATTACCTCGAGATTTATTTGGTAATCCCACAAAAAAGTCCATGGATATATTTTCCCATTTCTACTCTGGCACTGTTAGAGGCTGAATCATTCCTTTTGGTAACTTCCACTATGCTTTAACCTACTGACAAGTCAAACACTTCATAGTAAAATCAGCAATATCACTTTTCATTCCATCCCACCAATAATACTCCTGAAGATCTTTGTACATCTTAGTACTATCAGGATGAAATGAAAAAGGAGAACTATGAGCTTCACACAACAACTCATTCTTCAACAGTGAATCACAAGGCACACATAATCTCTTTCTAAACCTCAAAACAAAATCATTATCAACGTTAAAATCAAGAAACTTACCCTTCTGAACCAACTTTAACTTTTTCTATAACTCATTGTCTTCCTTCTGGGCTTGCTTTATTCTATCTGATAGAGATGATCTCATTGACACATAATAAAAAACAGAAGAATTTCCTGCACCAACAAATTCTATTCCAAAGTGCATCAAATCAAAACCCAAAGGATCTTATTCTAAACGTAACATAGTTAATGAAGCATTACTTTTTCAACTCAAAGCATCATCCACTTTATTTTATTTTCCCGGATGGTAATGAATTGTGCAATCATAATACTTGATGAATTCCAACCATCTCCTCTATCTCATGTTCAATTATTTTGAGTGAATATATACTTCAAACTTTTGTGATCAGTATATATTTCACACTTCACTCCATACAAATGATGCCTCCAAAATTTTAAAGCAAAAACTACAGCAGCTAATTCTAAATCATGTGTAGGGTAATTTAACTCATGGGGTTTCAACTGACGTGAAGCATAAACAATTACCTAATCATTCTACATAAGGACACAATGAAGTCTTTTCAAAGAAGCATCACTATAGATAACAAACTAACCATTTATGGAAGGCGGTTCTAAAACTGAATCATTCACCAATATTATTTTTAATTCCTAAAATCAATCATCACATTCTTTTATCCAGATGAACTTAACACATTTTCGAGTTAACTTACTCATTGGACTAGATAACCATGCAAACTTTTCAACAAACCTCCAGTAATAACCTTCCAAACCAAGAAAACTATGAATCTCGGTTATATTTGTGGGTCTTGTCCATTCTTCCACAACTTTTGTTTTTGTAGGATAAACAATTATGCCATTTTTTGAAACAATGTGACCAAGGAAAGAAATTTGTTGTAACCAAACCTCACACTTACTGAATTTCCCAAATAGTTTATTTTATTTTAAGGTTTGTAAGACAACCCGTAAATTACTTTCATGTTCCCCCTTTTAGAATAAACCAAAATATCATCAATGAACACAACCACAAACTTATCCAAGAACTCACAGAAAATTATATTCATAAGATCCATGAATACAGCAGGTGAATTGGTTAAACCAAAAGGCATAACTACAAATTCATAATGACCATATCTAGTATAAAACGTGATCTTCGGAATGTTTGATTCCTTTAATTTCAACTGATTGTACCCTGATCTCAAGTCAATCATTTAAAAATATTGAGCTCCCTGGAGCTGATCAAACAAATCATCAATATGAGGCAAAGGATACTTGTTCTTAACAGTGATTTTATTCAATGGTCTATAATCGATGAAAAGTCTCATTGAACCATCTTTTTTTTAACAAACAAGATAGGATCACCCCATGGTGATATGCTAGGTCGAATGAAACCTTTATCTAATTGGTCCTGCAATTGCTTCTTTAACACTAAAAGTTCAATTTGAGCCATTCCATTGGGGGGTTTAGCATCAGGAACTAAGTCAATAGTAAATTCAACTTCTCGATCAGGTATATTACCAGGAAACACATCAGGAAAAACATCTAGGTACTCATTTACCACTGGTACATCATTAATCTGAACAGTTTCTTTAATTTCTATAATATGTGCAAGGTAACATTCATTTCCATCTTTTACTAGTTTCTTAGCTTCCTGATATGTTATCAAAAGAAAGGGTTAATTCTTGTACAAAAATTGTAAATATTTCTAAAAAGAAACCTCTTTAGCTCTGTAATCAATCTTAGCATGATAAACATAAATCCAATCCATTCCCAAAATAACAGTAAACTCTACTAGAGGCAAAAAAATAAGGTTTGCAGATAGGTTCTTTCCACACACAAGGACAAGAATGTTCTTATATTTTCTTTTTGTGTCAACATTTCCTCCATGTGTTTTTACCATAAGTTCTGTATTTATATCTTGAGATGGAATTCCCAATTTACTAGAAAACTTCTCAGAAATGAAAGAGTGTGTAGACCCTGAATCAAACAACACAATGGCATAATCTGAACAAACAAATAGTGTACCTGATACTACTTCATTTGATGTCCCAACATCCGCTAAAGTAGTTGCAAAGGATTTCACCACCCTTTTCTGCTATTAGTCTGGCTGATTTCCCTCAGTTGAGTTCTTCTCTAGACACTCATTTTCATAATGGCCCATTTCATTACACTTAACAAATATTACTGATGGATTTTCATTGCCTTCTTGATCATCCTCCTTACAGTTACGAGCAATATGACCAGACTTACCACACTGGAAGCACTTTCTAGACTTTGATAAACATTCTGTGGGATGATTTTTACCTAACTTCTCACAAGATAGATATTTATTTTTCTTACCTCCAGGCTTCTTTGATGAATTCTTCCCCTTTGCCTACCAACTGGACCTCTTATTCTGTTGTTTGTCAAAGAACACCTGATCATCGGCAAACTTCATTTACACCTTCTCCGCACACTGAACAAGTTTTTCATAAATTTTGAAATCATGAGTGGCTAAAACTCTTCTATATCATGTCTTCAATCCTGAGTAAAATAGATTTATCTTACTATCAAGATCTCAGATGAAATTTGGTGCATTCCTTGATAGTCGAGTGAACTTTGCTTCATAACCATCCACTGAGTCATCCTCTTGTCTCAATTCTAAGAATTGTTTTTCCATCCTAAGATAAACCACCTTAGGAAAATATTTCTCAAGAAACATACCTTTGAATTCATTCCAATCAAGATCGCCAATCTCTTCACTATACCTGATATTTTTCACCATCGACCACCACAGATCAGCTTCACCTTCAAAACGGTAAACAGAGAGACTAACCTTTTGATGTTCTGAACAACCCATGACATTGAAAATATTCTCTAGTGCTTTAATCCACCCTTCAGCTAGCACATGGTCAGATGATCCTCTAAATGATGGGGGATGTTGCCTCATAAAATGTTTCACTACTGACATGTTCCTTTGTGGTTGATCTGGCTGATCTCGTGCATGGATACCACCACCATTTATAGCATGAGTCAACTGTGCCATCACTGCAACAAACTGTTCAGTTCCAATTCCGACCATCTCAGGTTGCTGATTTGGAAGGTTGCCTTCCTCCTGATGTCTTCCCAATATAGTTGCCCTGTTTCCTCTGCAAAAAACCATTCAGAACATAGAAATATCTTAGGCGAAGCAACATGGTAATCTGTAAATGCTGTATTATTTCAATATTACCATAAATTAATTTATGGACATTTATATAACAATACTCTAACACCTAAAGTTATCTAAACTGACATCTAATACCAACTATAAGGACCCGACCTTAAAGAATACATAATATTGAATTAATTGAATAATTCACATTGAGGATCTTTTCAGGTTTAGAGTTTTATAGAATTAGGACATAACTATTACATCTCAAAAGATTACAAAGTTGACACTTCTACACAGTTTCCATTTTTTTTACAAAACATGAACTCTTGAAAAAAAGATTCATGTCTAGTTCCATGTTTAAGACAGCATGAATTTTCCATGATCCCATCCTTGGCCCTATTCCACATTTTGTCCTGTGAAAAACATTTCAAAAACTTGGGATGAGTATAAAAAGCTCAGTAAGGGATACATAAAGAAGGAAAACTATTATTTTTTCAAAACAACAGGTAAACCATGAATAATTTATCATAAGTAATACTTTTCACATTTATGAAGTAGTAAATACTCTTCACTGAATAAAAGATCATTACTTACCCTTTTGTAACCAAAATATTACCAAAAAACCCATATAAAGAACACATAACATATAAAGGTAACTCGGGACATAAACATACTTAAATGGAATAACTATACGGTCGAATTCCACACATATCACTAAATGGAATAACCATACGGATGGATTCCATACCCAATACATTTGAGGTTATAACGTAAACACCCGTCCTGTTATTCACAGCACCACCCGTCATTTGGTTTATCACATAACCACCTGTCAAATGTCCAAGTACAATTATAAAATCATAACATATAAAACAGATATAAAGTAAAGAAAACATGTCCACATTTTAATCACAATATATCATTTAAATATATTGACATAAAATAATCCTTTATCAAACCCATTTTCAAAACCAAAATACTTAAAAGATTATATGGTATTTATTTTCTTTTAAAAACATTACGACTTGTTGAGGAAGCCAAAGATAAAATAATACCCATGGCGGAGGAAAAGGTCATTGTCACCGCTTATGTTGAAAGAAACATTATTTTTTTTCATTTAGTAAAATTATTCATAGAAAAAGATTCCATTTTAAAATTCAAGGGTGTTTATACAGCGTATAAAAGAAAGTTGTGTATTAAAACAAAATATGCCTCAAAGAAAGGAGATTGCGAAGAAGTCCCTTACCTCGTGTCTGACTTGACTCGATCGTTATTTAATCTCATGAATAATAAAATAAATTTAATCTATACTTGATTAAGAACCTTTTTCAAGTTTATTATTCCTTTTATATCACTTATTACCATGTTATAAACATTATGTAATCATTTAAGTTAATAACATTCATTTTGTTGATATTTGGTACTTGAGTCAAAAATGGGCTTCTTATAATCACATGTTGTTCATGTGGTCAAAGGTTCATTATATAAATAATGATTTTCATGATTTGGATATCATATATATCATATATATCCATCATATACATGTATTTATAATAGTACATAACATTTATAGGTAAGAAATGAAATGCACCGTTCATAGAGACGGTAAGTTGTACGTACACATGAACGCTACTTCCATTTCTATTTCATATTTAATGGAATTAAAACACAAAAATACATAGTAGTATTATAATTACAGTATTTTATCATATATAATATCATTAAATCTATCCTTTATATGTACCACATATGGTATGAACGAGTCATATCACTTTGAGGGGGCGGTAGTCCACACTTCCTCTAATGAGATTATCACGTTTACCCATAATGGAAACCATAATGGAATGCTATAAATGGAAATTACAGAAGCATAAAGAAAAAATAAACATAATATATATCATATATAAATATAGTGACATCATAATGGACACCATGAAAGGTGGTAGGATATAATTGAATAATCATCGTTTCATGAGGTGTTAGTTTGCCATACACAGAAACATTTTGTTCTTCATCCATTAGATGGAGGTGTGTGTAAGTGTAGTTAGAATACTTCTCATAAAAACATCCTAGTATATTGAGGATACCATTTTTGTTACAAAAGAAAGGAATAAAAAGATTTTAGGTGTTGGAGAAGTAAAATAAAAGAAAACAATTTAAGAGAAACTGTTACCTTTAATTTGGGTAACTCCATTTGGTTTGAACCAAAGGACTTCGTGAAGTGCCTTCTTCCGAAGGTAAGGATTATAGGAGGAGGATAGGGATGTAGGGAGCTTAATTGTGTAGATTTTGGACGATCCAAAATGCTTGATAGGTGTGAGTAATTGGTTAGAAGTGGTCTCCTTTTATAAGGGAGAGGAGGGGCTCTTTAGGAAAGTGTGAAACTATTATTTTATTATATAATGATATTCGATTTCTAAAGGTCCAAAAATTATTAAAGTCAAATATAAGATGACTCATGGTCGAAATAAAATCATCCAATCAGAATTGTACATGTTTTGGATAATATTTTAATCATTATAATCTTATTTATTTAAATCATTTATTAATGAGGTAAATACTACATCATTATTGTGTTATAAATAATTTAATTGATTTGATGTCTAAAAATTATAAATAACAATACCATAATGTAGGAAATATTTTTATATTTCCAATGAGTTTTTATAGGTAAAAATATTACTTATATAACCCCATATAAAAATTAATTTACTAAAAGATTTTGGTTTATGTCATTTTTGCCTTTACATTAAATTAATTAATCTAAAGTGTCATTATCTTTCACAAGTGGTTCCATGGGGTTATAAAATCGACCCAAAGATGCCCCTGGTCAGCCATGACTCATCAAATAAGGTTTGGACTAGTGTTAAGGCAATTTTGAATTATTATAATTTTTTTAACTTGAATTACCTTATTTACCTTTAACCGCGGTAAATAAAAGTCAAAAGTTACTATTCACCAAAAATTATTTTCATCTTATTGAACCAAATTTTACTACCTAATAACAACCATGTATGTAGGATTTTCAAAATTCAATTCACAGAAGTGGTAAAATTTCATTTAAATGAAAAATTGAGTTTTTTTAACTACTACTAAGTGGTTTCACTATTCATCAAAAATTGAAGTTTTTCAGAAAAATACAAAACATTCAGCCTAAGATTTATTTGATATTCCAAATTCAAAAATGATGTTTAATTTTCCAAATTCAAAACATAAAATTTTCATTAATAAATTTCAAATTAATTTTTGTTCTTAAAACAAATAGAATGTTTTTAAGAAACAATAACTATCAAAAGATTAACACTTGTTTATGTCCAATTTCAAAGTAAAAATAATACCAATGACCAAAACTGGATTAAATAGTAAAAATATCTTATAATTACACTTTAAAACCAATTAAAAATATAATCTAACCATATAAAGAAATTAGATTAAAAGGCACTTTTGAATTAAAATACAATATTTTCACTATTCATTAAAAATGAACTTTATCAGAAAAATACCAAAAAATTACACAAAGTAAATTTTGATGTCCCCATTCTAAATAATGATTTTATTTGGTCAATTAGAATATATTAAAGTGACCAAAACTATATTTAAATAGGTTTCTCCATTAAAAGGTGGTAAATCAACCTTTTAATGTAAATTATGCTTAAAATTAGATTCATTCACATTTTAAGTCTCTAACTTTTTATTGGATAAATGTAAATACATTTAACAATCATGTATAATCATATTGTAGTTATTTTTGTTCATTCCCTCCAATACAATGGATATGAGTTAACTACCATTTAAAATAATAATATTATATTATTAGTGTGCAACGTAAGATTTCAAAGAAACACGTTGTTGCGTATCAGGTACGCTATCGAACATAGCAACCTCTTTAGAGTAAAATTAATATTTAATTCACAAATATTAATAAATATGAAAATATCTTATTCTACATTTACCTGGGATGTTACACATACCTTGTATCTAATTCAACAACTATGTTATAATTTTCTTAAAATAATAATATTTTTTCGTTCATTTATGCTCGAGGTTGTGTATTTTATAACTAATAAATCATATAGTTATTTTAAGATATCATGATGTTAAATTATATCCCTATCCATTTAATAAATTTATATATTATAATTTGAAATTCATCTAGGTTAACATGGTTTTAAAAATTAAACATACATTTTCTGAAAATTGACATCATATGACATCCACCAGATAAGGGGGAAATGGAATTATGAAGGTTTTCTAGAGTAATGCATAACAAGTTTTAAAAATAATGAGAAAAATAATATGATGTTAAAATATTGAAATGGGGTGTAAGATCCAAGCCTTTTATGGAGATGTATCGAGCTATTTCATAATTACTATTTTTCATTGTTTTTAGTATATGTTGTTTGGGTTTTACCTTTGGGGATTTTATTGGAGAAATTGGAAAACATTAGAAGGAAGATGGGTAGTGCATGGTCGGCGCATGTTTTTCCAAAACCGTGTTACAAGCCCAAAAAACTATTTAAACCAAGTAATAGGGGATTCACATAGATGGTGCAAGGTTTTTCAAGCTTTGTTCCATATTAGTAGAAATCATCAACCCCCCCCCCCCCAAGAAGAGGTACACCATTATGGAGGACAGTTTGGAAAAGTGTTCACCACTTCTTATGAAACCATGCACCCATAAATTAACTACTCTGAAAATTAGATTAAAAACCACCAAACCCATGAAATTCACCCTAAACATACCCGAACTCAACCCTATGTAATTTTTATCATTTTTTAGGCTCTCAGATGGATTCCAAAACCATATGACCTTCATTCTTAGTGATTCAAAGCCCAAATTGAAGATATGCACCTTTACTCATAAGAAAATATCATCCTATATGGTTTCTTCTATCACTCGCATATTTCTCTTTTCCTTTGATGCGATTTTTTCCTCTTTTTGTGATGGATCAAGATCTTTGTTTATTTATTCATGATTTAATCAATCTTGGATCTAGGTTTCAAATAAAGATCTTGTAATTTATAGTGATTTTCATTTTTCTCCTTCAGTGGGGGTTTTCATTTGGTGAGATTTTTAATCAATCTTGAGGTAGGTGTAATAAATAAAAAATTACATAGTGAATAATAAGTGTGTGATAAATTTTTATACTTTAAAATTCCCATGTGTGTGATTTTTTGATAAATAAGTGGATGAAATGGACTACTGCTTGAAAATTCCAATTATTTGTTTGTTTGATAAATGAGTGTGGCACATGAATTTCTTCTTCAAAACCCCACTTTTGATATTATTTGATAAATTAGTGTGGGGAATGGACTACATATTCCAAAGACCACTTATTATATTGTCTGATAAATGATTATGGTACACAAAATTCTACTTAAAAATCCAACATGTGTTGTTTTTTGATTGACATGTTTTGTGTTAATGAGTGATACATGAAATACCCACGTGGTTCTAGGAATGGCGATAAAGGCACAAAATTTTGGCATTGGAACTAGTGTAGAAAATGTTTTTTTACAGCGGTTATTTTTTATTTTTTACATTGGTTTTTGGTCGATGTTATTACATAAGACGTTATAAATATTGCTTTCTACATCAGTTATTTTAAAACCAACGTAAAAAACAAAAAACCGATGTGTTTTTCACGCCGGTTTCTCAAAAAACGACATGGAAAATTCTTCGGAGTCATGAAGTATTATGTCAGTTATTTAAAAACCGATGTCGTATATACTTTATCACGCCGGTTATTATATAACCGACATCCTAAATCACGCCTATGAATCATTTATCACACCGGTTATTTTCATAACTGACGTGATAAAGCAGTCTACCAAGAGGTTTTCCATGTCGATTAAATAATAACCAACATGAGAACATATCTAATACATCGGTTATAAAATAACCGATGTAGAAAACTATTCCTTTCCATTTATTACGTCAGTTATGAAATAACCGACATAAAAATTAATCCCGGTGCATTTTTTATGTCAGTTATAAAATAACAGACATAAAAACTAATTTTTTTAATTAAACCATTCAACCACAATTATTCCCAACCAAAAAATACCTGAAACATAACAAAAACAGACCCCCCCCCATCCCACTTGGACTGCCCCCCCCCCTCGCACCCCTGGAACCCCCCCCCCCCCCACCCCACTAGACACCCCCACACCCCTAGACGACCCCACCCTCCTAGACAGCCCCCACACCCCTGGACCCCCCCCCACAACTATGCCCAGCCAAAATAATACCTGAAACAGAAAAAAAATAGACCACCCCCCCCCACTGGACAACCCTCCCCCACCCCTTGGACAACCCCCCCCCCCCACACCCCTGGAAACCCCCCCACCCCACTAAATAGCATGCTCACAACTCGGGACACCCCCCACCCTCCTGGACACCCCCACCCCCATGGACACCCTAGACACCCCCACCCCACTGAACAGCCCTCCCCCACCCCCTAGACAACCCTCACACTCCCCTGGAACCCCCAAACCAATAAATATCCTTCCCACAACCCTAGACACCCCCACCCTCCTGGACAGCCCCCACCCCCTGGACGACCCTCCCATCCTCCTGGACACCCCCACCCCCATGGACACCTTGGACACCCCACACACCCCTGGTAAGCCCTCCCACACCCCTAGAAACCCCCCACACCCCTAGACACCCCTGGACTACCCCCACCCTCATGGACACCCTGGACACCCCCACCCTACTGGATAGCCCTCCCACACCCCTGGAAAGCCCCCACCCCACTCAACAGCCCTCCCCACACCCCTGGATAACCCCCCCCCCCCCACACACCCCTAGAAACCCCTCCACACCCTTAGACACTCCCTAGACTGCCCTTCCACCCTCCTGGACCCCCCCCCCCCCCCCCACTAGACAAACCTCCCACACCCCCTAGACTTCCCTCCCACACCCCTGGAACCCCCACCCCACTGAAAAGCCTGCCCACAACCCTGGAAACCCCCACCCTCTTGGACATCCCCCACCCCCTAGATAGCCTCCCACCCTCCTAGACCCCCACCCCCATGGACACCCTGGACACCCCCACATTCCTAGATAGCCCTCCCACACCCCTAGACCCCCCACACCCCTAGAAACCCCCTGGACACCCCCTAAACTTCCCCTACCCTCATAGACACCCTGGACACCCCCACCCCACTTGACAACCCTCCCATAGCCCTAGATATCCCTCACTCCACTTTACATCTCTCCCACACCCCTGGACAGCCCTCCCACACCCCTAGAACCCCCCCCCCACTCACGCACACCCCTGGACACCCCCTGGACTTCCCCCACCCTCATGGACACCCTGGACACCCCCACCCCCTGGACAGCCCTCCCACACCCCTAAAAAAACACCTAACCCTACTGGGAACCCCACACACCCCTGGACATCCATCCCACACCCCTGGATAGCCCTCCCACACCCCCTAGACATCCCTCCTACACCCCTAACCCCCCACCCCACTAAATAGCCCTCCCACAACCAAGGACACCTCCACCCCCTGGACACCCCCTGGACAGCCCCCACATCCTCATGGACAACCCCCCCCCCCCCCCTGAACAACCCTCCCACCCTCATGGACACCCCCCGCCCCCATGGACACCCCCACACCCCTGGACACCCCCACACTCCTGGATATCCCCCCAACCTTGGACAGTCCTCCCACGCTCCTAGACACCCCCACCCCCATGGACACCCCCATGCCCCTGGACAGCCCTCCCACACCCCTAGAACCCCCCCACACCCCTGGAAACCCACTGTACAACCCTCCCACACCCCTAGAAATCCCCACACCCCTGGACACCCCTTGAACTACCCCAGCCCTCATGGACATCCTGGACACCCCCACCCCCTAGACAGCCCTCCCACACCCCTGGAAATCCCCCTGACCCCACTAGGAACCCCCACACCCCTAGACACCCCCTGGACAGCCCTCCCACCCCTGGACACCCCCACCCCACTAGACAACCCTCCCCCACCCCATGGATATCCCTCCCACACCCCTGGAAACCCCCCCCCCCCCCACCCTACTAAATAGCACACCCACAACCCTGGACACCCCACCCCCTGGATAGCCCACACCCTCATGGATAGCCCCCACCCCCTGGATGGCCATCCAACCCTCCTGGACATCCCCCACCCCCATGGAAAACCACCCACACCATTGGACACCCCAACCCTCCTATACATCCCCCACCCCCTGGACAACCCTCCTACTCTCCTGGACACCCCCACCCCCATGGACCCCCCACCCTTGGACAACCCTCCCACACCCCTAGACCCCCCCCCCCTCCACCCATGGACACCCCCTGGACAGCCCTCCCACACCCTTAGAACCCCCCCCCCCCCCACACACACACACACCCTTGTACACCCCCTGGACTACCCCCACCCTCATGGACACCCTGGACACCCCCACCCCATTGGATAGCCTTCCCACACCCTTGGAAAGCCCCCTAACCCCACTGGGCTCCCCCACACCCCTGGACACCCCCTGGACAGCCCTTCCACCCTCCTAAACACCCCCCCAAAAAACCCTAAATCCAACCTAAACAACTACAAAATACACAATTATAATGAAAATATTCAAAATTACATTTTACACTACAAACTAACTAAAATCCAATCACACCTTTAAAATAATTTGACCATTCCACTTGCAAGTGTCTGACCTCTTGAGAACTATAGGGTTGAGGGTCATCAAATAGATAAAAATAAAAAGGATAGTAGTTAACATGTATAATGAATAAATCAAATGAAATATTATGTCAAAGTTTAAGAGGAAATTTACAATGTCAAAGTTTAAAAGGAAATATTACCATGTCAAAGTTCACAAGTGTTCCAGTTGTAATTATTTCATACATAAATCCTAACATATAATATCGGCATTCGGAGACAACTTTTTGTGCATGACAATTCTGTTTGAATGAGTGTAAATGCAAAATATTATTTTTATGTAATACATCAAAAATTACAAATTATAAATGGATATTTACCTTTACTTCTACATATTTGATCTTGGCAATCATTTTCTTTGTGTTTTTTCAAAAGTAGCCCCATCCCCTGTTAAAAAATAATATGAATAAAATAAATTTATAATTTTTTATAATATATAAAACTATTAAGAAATTGAAACTTACTTTTCCAACATATTCTAAAAACTTTCTCGCACATCTCCATGGATAGAGCATATCCAATAAATTGTTTTCTCCCTTGGGAAAAAAACACCTAACATCCAATGATCACTGATAAAATATAATTTAAGGTTAGTGGGTTTTTATGTTAAAAGATAATGAACTCTTTTCTAGAAATATGTTTCATACCTCTCACAAAAAGGCATCATCCAACATTGTGTGATTATATTCTGTTCAAATATTTTAGCAATATAAATAATTTTTTGTTCCTCATCCAATGAAAGTGCTTCAGGGGAAATCAAATGCGGGTCCATGAATCTATATACATCTATCCACTCATTCTTCTCACGCATGTTATAAATATACCTAATACAAAATAGACATAAGTATACATTTTTAAAAAATATAATGTAGGGAAAAGGTGTTATGAATTACATGGAAAAAATTTGCACCACGTTGATGCGCAACTTATCTCTAATAACAAGCTCCATGATATGGTTTACACAATACTCATAGTTATTTCACATCCACAAACATAATCTTCCATTGGAAACTCATAATGATACCCCAACAAATTTGAATATCTTGAATATATGTCAAGACTACTAGAATTTGTATCTGATGTCATAGCCATTTTCCTTTGTTGTTGTCTATACATTATTTCTTTACCTTTGAAGTATTATTGAAAAAATAAATAGAAAAATATATTAGTTTTAAAATGTTAAAAAAAATTAATAAAAAAATAAAATAGAAGATATAACATACATACCTCTATGGTAATGAGTCACAAAAGTCTGGATGACCAAATTAAAAAATGGCTGATACTATGTCCAACTGTCTCCACCTCATCTATAGATAATGGTACTTGAACTAATCTATCTATAATATCCTGTACAGTGACCCTATAATGCTCTACCTCTAACTGTTGATGATGAACTATATCTCCTATACAATATACCAGTCCATATGAAACTTTATGATGTTGAGGATCATCAACATACAACTTGAAATAAGTAGGAAGCTGCGGCAGAGGAGTAGGATAAGAAATGGGGTCCGTAGGCTGAGGTGAGGGAGTGGGAGCTACTGTCAGAGGTGGAGGATAGATAATGGGGTTTGTAGGGGGAGGTGGAGGAGTGGGAGCTACAGTATGAAATTGTCTTTTCATGTCTACAAACATAGACTGTACTGATGCTCTAATATTTTCCTCCATCATTGCATTAATATTATGAACTTCAGCCTCAGATGATTCTATTTTCTTATAAACACCATCAACGGAAGAAGTAGAAGAACGTGGAAACACTTTTCATACTAATACACCCATCAGATATCCTCATACACGACCAGGATGTTTGGGATTTCCCAATGCTGCAGATAAAATATCTTGCCTCCCAGCAGTTTTAAATACCCCCTATGAGATCTTCTCCTCAAGAGAATCTTGTATTAATTAATTTAACATTTCTGTAATGATTCAAATTATATGAAGAATATAGTTAACTTAAATAAATACAATAAATATCTTACAATCCTCTCAGCTACGATTCTCGAATCGTTTGAAAGATATTTCCCATTTTTTCCCATCCGAGCTCTCTTCCATTTTTTATTTCTAGATGGAAGGGATGGAGGGGCAACGTTACCAAAGCTTGAAGACTCAGATCTCTGTTTTTGTAATTTTTCCTCCATCATTTGTTCTTCCAAAATTGTATACCCTCCCTGAGATAAACTATGAGGGTATACATTTTTAGATTGGATCTCCTGATGATATTTCCTTGTTTGCTATAAATTCAGAATAAGAAATCATTAAAAAAACATTAATAAGATCATTTATATAAGAAATATTATAAAAGTTAACATTTCCCTTACCAAAAATGAATCTTTTCTTCTACTTTCAACAAACTGTCTCCATGTGTCTTCATCTATGAAAGGATATATATGACATGGATTATCATGACTTCTATGACGAAAAATGAAATCAGATGTGAGGGTTGATTTGAAATCCATCCATCTCCTATCAGCCATCGATAAACATTTATTCCTAACTTCTCTAGTGTTAGTAATATCAAATTTTATCTGATAAATAATAGGTAAAACATATTATACTAGAAACATTTAAAGAATAGTCACAAAATAGTAAAAGAACTTACCAAAATCATCTCCCACAACTGAGATATTTTCACTTTGTCCACACTTCTCCAATCATCATACAAAATGATTACTTTTCTCTTACCCTGATTTGATACAAAACTCTTAAAATATTTTGAATTTGGACCTCTAGGAATATCATTCTCATTAAACTCAATGAGTATCCTCTGGTCCTGAATATGATCAAGTGATCATTTTGGTAAATGTGTGCACCCACATTTACCAACTCTTGAACTCTTTGTCATTATAGGAGCACATGAGGAAGATTTTGGAGCATCAAGAGTAGCATGTGAATGTTCCTCCCCAAAGTTATGATCATTATGCTCGTCACCAAAATCGTGTGGTTGATCAACTGATTTATCTGTCATTATCCTTCAAATAAAAAACAAAACAACATTAGTTCACCAATATACAAATTCATATATTACAATACTAATGTAAACAAAAAATGGAAAATTTAACTAAGTTGCGTAATAGTAAACATGGTTAATATGGTAATCATGTTAAACAATGGCAAAGATGGTAAAAGTGGTAAACAAGGTAGTGTAATTTTCATTCAACAAAATCGATAAATATATAAATTATGTAAAGGTAAACTATGGTAAACAATGGTAAACTATGGTAAACATGGTAAACTACACTAAACAAAATTAAAATAAAAAAAACAGATACTTTTTTGTTTTAATACACATTTTAATAAAGAAAAAATTACAATATCTAACATTTTATGAAAATAATAAATGTAAACACATATTAATTAGAGAATAATTTAAATATGATAACTATACACATATTAATTTAACATTAATCTTTATATAACTACATACACTATTACAGTATCTAACATTTTATGAAAATAATAAATATAAACATATATGGTTAAAACTTCCATATGGTCCAAAGCTGGTATTGTGGTTCAGATTTCTTTGGTAACCTATGGGGTTATATGGTTAAATTAGAGAATAATTTAAATATGATAACTATACACATATTAATTTAACATTACTCTTTATATAACTACATACACTATTATAGAATGGATATTGTTTTATACACTGTTGGTGGTGGGATACTAAGTTGTACTCACACCCTACTGGGGATTCTTAATATGTACCTGAATTGAATTCATGTTTGAAGGACATTAGAATGGAAAGAGTCCTATGATAGATGGTAGATTAATGATGGATAATGGATAATGGATGAAGTAACCAAACATTATTCGGGACCCACTTGGGTTTTTTCAATGCCTTTATTTATTTTGGGTTCTATATATTGACACATGACATGTATTTTGGCACGACATATCTCTTATTTAGTTATATATAAAATTTTATTTTTTGGTCACCATGTGATACCTATTTGGTTTGGTTATATAAATTATATATTCTTATTTTTCTCAACTATTTTTCTACTTTTATAAGGAGGTTATAGTCCCCCATGATTGATATTAGACCCTAACTTCTAATCGGCAGCCTATGTCATACGGGGAGTCCCACCTGAGATCATGTAACCGAATAGATTAGGGAACTTGTTTGTGGAACCCAGGTTGGGATGTTACAAAGTGGTACGAGAGGGATATTTTGTTTTATTTTCATTTTTATTATAGTTTGGGAATGTTATAAATGATAATAGGATGTGTTTGGCCTCATTTAAGAGCTTGTACATGGGAGTAGATAACCAATGTATGGTACCTAGGGTGGGTTTGTTGTTATTGATGTGTGTTGTTACAGTGGTATTCTACTTCACCTAGAGTGCTACAGTTATTTTGGGACATGATTATTATTTTTAAGGATTTTTAATATTTCACTAGTGGGATACTATAGCATGAGTGATGCGTATGCATGAATCATTATTAGAACTCAATATTATTTATTCTGACATGCATTATTTTTAGGCATGTAGGGGAAAACACTTTTTTTAAGTTTTTTGAAATTGAAATTATTTTCCTTTCATGTTTAATTAAAATGAAAAGTTTCATAAAATGTGTTAAAAATTGTGGAATGATGAAAAATTTGAATAATGGGGTTTTTAATGAGAAATTGGTAATAGGAATGTGTTTATCATTTTTTGTTAACCATGACCTATATGTAGGATGGTTAAAGGTAGTGATAGTGCCTTGATTTTAACCTTATGGTGGGAAAAGGGGGTAATGAATTATTATTGATTTTTTGAAACCCCTTTGTTAAATGTTTTAATGATGTATAATGTTTCCTAAGACATGTTTTTAGAATTTTAGAGATATTACTCCATATTGGACCTTATTGAGGGGATTATAAGAGTTTATGGATAGAAATGATCCTCCAACATTGGAACCTGAGGCACAGATAGTGTCGGGAGAGGAAGTATGATAGTAGTTCTAAGATAAAATTTATATCTTCTTACAGTTAATGGAATGAGACTGAGGGTGGGTTATGAAGAGTATGTCTCATTTGAGAAAGGATTTTTAGTTGCAACACCTTATTAATATTACATTAAAGGGTGGACTCTAGGAATATAAGTTCTATATTGATACTATATGGACTATGCTTTTCCACTAGGAGACCCCTATTGAGAATAGAGTCAAAATGGATACTTATATGTTATGTGGTCAGGTGAATCATTGGTGGATCATCCATACTAGGGATGTATAGTGGGACAATATGGAGTTGAATGAATTTTAAGAAAATTTATTGGAGTACTTTTACCTAAATACACTTATGCAGGATATAGAGAATGATTTTATGAGGATGAATCATGGGAGTATGTCCATTATGGACTATGGTGGTCGCTTTATAGATTGGAAGTTCCATGTTCTTGAATTGGAGGAAGATGAAGATACTGCATAAAAGAAATTTCAGAATGGGATTAAATGTGAAATTAATTCCTGAGTGAATATATTTATCGTGAAGATATTTTTCAAAGTGTTGAATTAGTCTTTCATTTATTAGGGGAACCTGAAGGAGGATTCAGGTGGAGTACATGTGGTTTCTACTGTATGGTTAGAAGGTACAACATTCGAGAAAAGGGAGCTTCATCACAAAAATGTTGAGTAGATTGGTGGAATAAAGAGTGGCACAGGGGGGGGAGGATTGGTTACAAATGACCATTATTGAGTGGTATGTCATCATTGTATTAAGTTGGTCACATTCGTAGATAGTTCACAATAACATTGGTAGATTCAGATCTTAAGGCAGGGTTCACATCTATAGATGTTATATAGGAACCCATTTTAGATGGGTAATGATGGATAAAATTGACTAAAATAGTGTATGGGAAGTAGATATTATACACTGTATCAGTTTGGAAGATAGAGTTTGACAGGACATAGTGGTAGAGGCACTAGAGGTAGTTCTTATAGAGAATATCACTCATATTAAAGGATTATATTAACTCAAGGTAATCATAATGCATCTCTAGAAATATTTTAAGGAAAGTTGCATGCAGTTCAACCCACACTGGTGGATATTGAGGCTAGGTCATCAATTGTTATAGGTAATAATCATATAGCTTCTACACTATCTAGTGCCTTATTTTATACTAGTTCCCTCATTCTTTTTTATCTTCACAAAATGTGAATGGTTTTATCCTGGTGGTATAGTTCATTAGTGGGATTTCTATGATAGATACACCTTGGGGGAGTATGGTTGAGAAACATCTTATTGTGAAAAGTGTGTTCACCCTAGGTTGGGGAGTATCATTTTAGTTGGGATCTCTATAATTTAGATATGTTAGTCTTTGAAATAATTACATGTATTGACTGGTTGGTGTCATACTTGTGCCAAATTGATTGTTACCACAAGATATTGCTTTTTATATCTCCCAAGGTTGACAAATACATTCAACATGGAGACTGGGATATTTGGGTAGGCTGTGTTGGGCTAGTTAATCAGCAATGGGGGGATCTCACCACCTAGTTTTATAGTAATTTTCTAGATGATGGTTTTGTGAAACATGATTTCTTTCCACCTATGGTGTAACTATATTTGTATTATTTTTTTTGAATATGTATAAGGGGTTCCACCAGAGAGAAATATGTAATTTATAATTGAGCTCATTCTAGGGACTGAGATATTTTTTATTCAATAATACAAAATTAAGCCAACAGAGAGTTAAGAGTTAAAGACTCAACTGGAAGAGTTGATGGATAATATTTTTATCCTCTAGTTAATGTTTCATTGTAGTTCCTATATTTTTTTGCTAATATGGCTGACATAACTCTATGCATATGTGTTGACTACTTGATGATGAACCAGATGAATGTTAAGAACCGATATCTTCTTCTATTCATCAACAACCTTTTTGACCATTTGAGGGGATCTTGTGTCTTCTCAAAGATTGAGATAACATACGGGTATCATCAGTTTAAAATTTTACCTTATGATATATGGAGAACTGTTTTTAGAAGTAGGTGTGGAATTTATGAGTTTTGTATAATGTTTTTTGGGCTGAAGAATGAACCAACACTATTTATGGCATTGATGAACATAATCTTCTACCTATACCTAGATCACTTTATGGTTATATTTTTGGATGAATTATTGGTGTATTCTATGACTCCTAGCGATCATTCCCAACATCATGAAATCATCTTGAGTATACTGAGAGAGAATAGTCTATATGAAAATCTATATAAGTGTTAGTTTTGGACAGACCTGGCATAGTTATTGGGCCACATCATCTCAGGGGAAGGAGTGTCAGTAGACCCAGTGAATGTATAGGAAGTTGTTTCATGGGAGTAACACAATATTTATTTTGATATATTCGGTTTTATAGGGTTTTGGGCTATTATCTTAGGATTCATTTAGTAAGGTTACCCATTGTATGTACCAAATTTAGGATAAAAAAACATAATACTTTTTTAATGGTCTATTCATGTGAGAATGTTTTCCATAAGATGAAGAATCAATTGAAAACAACACCAATATAGATCCTACCCAAGCCGCGGGAGGAGTATAGATTGTTTTTTAAGGCTTCTAGTAATGTACTTAGAGATATGTTTATGAAGATAAGTCATGTAGTGGAATATGGGTCTCAATTTTTGAGGTTACATTAATGGAACTACCATATGCATGACCTCGAGTTAGAAGTATTCGTTTATGATTTGATTTCTTTGAATCATTATCTGTTAGGAGAAAAGTTTATCATGTATATGAATCACAATGGCTTAAATTATATAGTTTCATAGAGAAACATGGATATATGTAAGTGGTGGTGGGTTTATTATATGTAGTCATTTTATTTTGAGAAATAATATATTCCCAATAAGGGCAACAATGTTGCTGATGATTTATGAAGGAAAACTTAGACACATGCAATGCGAGTGTGTAACGTTGAGTGGAAAATAGCAACTTTAATAGCTAAGATTCATGTAGTGGTTTAGGATATTCAGGAGTAGATAACTCTGATATCAGTTTCATTTGATTCAATAATTTTGAGTTAGACCAATAACATGCAATATGAGGATCCAGAGTGTTTGTCCTTGAGGGAAATCCTTTATGGTGGGGAGTCACCTTACAAATGGACAATAGAAGACGATTAAATCGTCCATTTCTAGAATAGGTTTGTTATTAGTATGAACATGTAGGAGAAACTGATGAATGAATTTTATTCCTCTAAGTGTTTGGTACATCTAGGTGTGACCAAAATGTACTCTGACCAATGATCACAGTTGTAACACCCTGAGTTTTTGTGAAATATTTTTTTCTTCATCAAATGTATTAATTTATATTGATGTGTTTCATAACACTAATTCAAATATTCCATTCATAAGGAATCGACTTGCCTTGCGCTACATGCAACACCAAATTGACGTGTGTTATACTTAGCACTGAGTTTCTATGAAACATCAATATATTTTTATAATTATTTAAAATAGATAATTATAACCTAGACGTTAAAAATATTAATTTTAATAGTAATGAATAATATTCATATATTATTTATAATTGTTTCACATACATTAAACATATTCATAAGAAAATATATAATTTTTGGTAAAGTATTTATATGTTTTAAAATAATATTTTCTTAATGAAACTACTTTTTATATACTTCTGTCAACAAAATTGAAATTAATTTTAGACACTAATATAAATTTAATTTGAAAATATGAACATAATTTTTGAATTTATAATTTTGAAATTATATTATGGTGAATTTTTGGGATTTTTCAAAGAAACATCATTTTTGGGTGAATAGTTGAAATTACTTTAATTTAGTTTAAAATAGACTTTTCATTTAAATAATTAATATTTTTAAATTATATTTTAATTTTTTTTAAAGTCACAATATGTAAATTATGAATAAATTTAATCCAATTTAGTTCATTGAACTTTTGAATGTTTTTACTTTAAAATCTTCTTTCTCACAACTTCTGGAGGATTAGCCTCAAACTTAATTTTCCCACTTATGTGATTTGAATTATAAATAATGGACATACACAATTGTAATAAGTATGCTATTTTTAGTCTAATTTGATCAAAATATTTTTTTAGAAAAAAGTATTAGTGAATGTAGTGAAAATTAATCATAGTGGTTAATGCATGATTAAGCTAAATTTAGGAGTAAAGCATAATCTTGTGGACCAAAATGACCTGGACACTTTCCCACAATCCATTGGCTTCCAATATTTTGACCATATTCCCTCTTGGTTCTAATTTTTGTTATTATTTGGAAATTATTAAATGGAAGTGACCTATATAAATGGCTATGTATGGAAAAATAAAAAAGGGAACTTTCATTACATTTAACATTAATAAAACTTTGAGATATATAAAAAACATCATATTTTAGGTTATACATGTCCTGTTGATAGAAAAATGGGATATTGTTATCATATTAATTTATCAATAATTTTTTTAGATGATTATGTTACTTAAAATTCTTACAAAACACCAATGTAATGATTATTTATTTAATAATTCACAAAAATAAATACTACTAAAAATGATCAAAGTGAAGTGAATTGATTGAATTATTATTGTTATTTTATATGAAGATTAAAAATAATTTTTTTATATCTATAAACTTAATTTTTTTATTTAAATATTATTTTTATATTTTATAATTAAAAATAAATAAATATTTTCAAAATTGACATTTTTTTATTTTATAATAAATGATATTTCATTAAATGATTTAAATTTAATAAAAATACTATTTTCTTCCAAGTTATTTTTAAGGGTTATAAAATATTAAATTTAATCTATTAATGGTCCAATTGATCTTTTATAATTAAAATATTGACCCTTAGATTGTAAAAACATTGTTAGCATGGTCCGAGTTTAAGTAGTGTTTTATGTGTCACATGCGCTTGTTTTAAAAATTAATTTCCAAAACACATGAGATTATTATTTTGTAAAATATTATTCATATTTATAATTAATTTGATCTATATTCTATAATAAATTACACTTGTTATTAATATCAATGTGAAAATTACTTACATTAGCAAAGTAGATTCTTTAATAAAATCCAAAATAATAAAATTGAGGAATCTTAGAAGTTAAAGTACCCGAATTATTAAAATGAAAATATTTTTGTGTGGTGTATTTTTTGTTTAAACATAATTTTAAATTAATCCATTAGTTTCTATTTTTGAGTCACAATAATTAAAGGAGACCTTCCATTATTGAATAGATTTTGGAATTTACAAGAGTGAAACTCCCCCTCCACTATAAAAAGGAAGGACCTCTAACACTTATTCGAACCTCTCAAAACACTTATATTCAGAAACATTCTAGTAAAATGTCCTCCAAAAAACCTTGATTATTAATTTAATCAACCCTTTGGGTATAAATCCTTCCATGGAAGCCTTCTGGTGAAAACCAAAAGGATTTACCTGATTAAGAGGCAACACCCTCCCTCAAACTCCTTTATTTTATTTATTTACCCACTCCATAAAATATTACTATTAAATTATTGTATAACAACACCATTATACTCAAAATAATATTATTTTTTATGCTAATGGTTTGACCTACAATTACACACCCCTCTGTTTAATTGGTAACGAATATATTGTTTACATGTTCGGCAGACTACCACCTCCGGAAACGATGATCATTCATGTTTTCTTTTACCAACTCTCATGATAGAAAAAAATGATGGAAACTCTATTTATTTTTGTTAAATATTATATTTATAATTTAATTTTGATTATTTAATACTTTTATAACACATGTCATTATACTTTCCTTTTGTTGTAAATACGAGAATTTCGTTTAAGGAAGTGTGGACTACCGCCCCCTCAAAGTGATGTCGTTCGTTAACACACTACATGGAATTTATTAAGTATGGGTTTATTGAAAATATATGATATATATGGTATAATAAGTATACTGGAATAACGATATATATATATAAATATATATACACATATTTTATTTCCATTCTTTCATTAAATGCGACAATAAAAATGGAAACAACGTTCATTCGTACATACAGCTTACCATCTCCATGAACATTGTCTTCCATTTCATACTTCTATATTATGTAGATTATTATAATTCACATATAATAAATATAAATTATATTTATATCATGATTTACATTCTGTTAATCATGATATAAGTATAAGGACCAAAGATATAACAAATTAAGACACATGTGAAGAATAAAACAGATATTACCTGAAGTGAAACCTTAACATAGGAGGGTTAACAAGAGGGTAATATAAGGTTATAATAAAACAATATATGGTATTATATATAAGAATATTTCTCTTAAAATTATTTTTAATAAACTAATATTTATTATGCATGTGGTTTGAATGAGTACGATGAGAGTCAAGACACAAGGTAATGAGATTTCATCTCAATTTTTTATTTCTATGTGATACATGTCATGTTCAACACTCATTAATTTTTCATGGTGTATTTACTTCCATAAATGAATTATATTATTATTATTCATAAATTTATAGGTAATTAAATATCCATTCTATTATGTTTCTTTTATGGGGTTTATGATTCAAAAGACACCAAATCGATAAGATAGTTTTGTCTCAATTTACCTTCTTTGAGACACAGGCCATGTAATGAACCTATATTTTTTCATGAGGTTTATATATTTCCTATTTAATTTTATATCATGAATCTTATTATTTTCATTATATTATAAGCTTCATTTAATTTCATTTTCATACATGATTAATATGGTTCAAATTTACTTAGTGGTAAGAGTTTATTGAAACAATCTCATCGCTATTCGATATTGTCTATGATTGTTCTTACTTTGATGAAATAATATGATCAATATCTCAAGAACACTCATTAATTTCCTTATACTCTGGTTATTCATGATATATTCAAATATTGAAATTATTTTTTTCACTCATTTTTATATAATATATTTATGAAAGTTTATTTAAGAAATCCTGACTTTACAGTCTCTTCGATCAGAAATCCAATTTCCTTCAAAACCACGTTTTCTAAAAAGTATTTCCAAGAATATTCTACAATTATACTATAATCAATAAAATAAATTTTTCCAATTTTTTTATTTTACATATGTTTTCAAAGGAAGCTTCATATCGATATCTGAACAAGGAATTTTAATACCCTTTTTCCATGAAAAAGGAATGTTTTTTTACTTCGTACGACATGTATGGATTTACCTACAATAATTTATGTGAAGATTCCATTTAATGTTTAAAAGGGTATTTTTCAAGAAATTTTTTTAAATTTATTTTCAAGGAAATTATTTTCAAAATATTTTCTATCTTATTTCATAAGCCTTTGTGTAAAAATATTTTCACAACAATTTAAATATTTCATTATATGTTTTTTAAGTTATTTTCAGTGAAATGGTTTTCAAAACATTTTAAAGATTTATTTATATATTTTAAAAGTGTTTTCTTGGAAAAATGTTTTTAAATTTTTTTGATAATTATTTTAAAAGTTTTTAAACAAAAAGGTTCTCAAACATTTTAAATATTATTTTCTAAATTTTCAATGAAATAGTTTTTCAAAATAATTTTATACTTTATTTATAATTTTTCAAGGTATTTTTTAATAAAATTATTTTCAAATTTTTTTATGTATTAAAATATTTTTTTATAGAATAAAGGATATTTTCCTCAAGATTTTTTTTAAATATATTTAAAAATTATTTTCTATCTATGATGACATATGTCCATGTTACTCAAGCCTTTATATGAAATGATATAAAGGTACCATTCATATTCTTTATTTAAATGGGTTATGCTTGATGTCGTAGTCTTTATGAAACACATTTCAATTTCATGGGTTATATTTTTATGAAATTAGTTTCTCTTTAATGGGTTATATGTTTATGAAATCCATTTCTCTTTCATGAGTTTTTCTTTTGATGAAATGATTATGAAACCTGTATCTTCTTCCAATGGTTATGATATGATTACATTTTATGATCCCATTTCATTTCATGGGTAATGATATGAATATTTATGATTTTTTTGAACATGTATATATGATTTCATTATGAGATGGGTGAGACCTATATCTCTGTTAAATTAATTAGGTAATGATTTATATCTCATGATATAGACATGGATGGAATTATAATTGAAATCAGTTCAGTATTATAAGGCTATAACGAGAAATTAACATGGTTCAATATTTCAGGATTGGAATGAGGAGTGAACTTGGAATAGTACTACAGGATTGTAAAGGGGTGTTAAGAAAGTTTAGTAAAGGAATTTTTCCACTAATATGGTATCAGAAGAAATTCCTTGGCTGCTATGGAAACACAATATATTCTTATGTGTCTAATAAAATTCCATGTTTTATTCCTATTTATGATTTCATTCCTTATGTTCTTCATTTACTTATAATTCAAGTCTTATGAACTACCAAGATTTATTCCATGATTCATGTTTATGGCCTTTCATATACAGTGAATGATCTTTTATTTTTATGATCATGTTCTCATAACCTTATGATTATGATTATGCTTATGTATCTCTGTTGTTTACCCTTACTAAGCATCTGAGGTCAACCCTTTTTATGTTTTCTTCACCCTGATTATGAAGATATTTAATATATTCGATGTGTCTAAGAAGGGTTATACTCAATAAGAAACTAGTGAGATATTATGTAACACATTTATGTACTGGTGTTTATGTTTCAATGTTTCCAAAGGCACTAAACTAGTATGGACTTTATGTGTCTATTGGTATAATGTTTTAAGTATTCCGCAAATGTTATGTAATGTTAATGTATGAAAAGTGGGGGTTTCTATAGTTGGTATCATAATAATGGATTAGTTAACATTTGGAAAATAGGATAAGGAAACTATAGAAATATCCCAAGGTATATTTCTAAGGATATGTCTTGGGATGTCTCTAAGGATTAGTATAAGTATGAGTTAACATTGAGTAAAATATCCAATAATTTTGGTAATGGATAGTGTGAGTGGTTTCATAGCAATATATCCTTCTCTATATAATAGAAGTTTATGTGGATATGGGATATATGTACCTAGGTGTAACATCTCTGACAAGATGTTCCAGGCCTCACTCAGGTTAATCTGGTACACAACAATGGGCCTTGTTGCACACCTAGTTTGACAGTCCTAGGGGATATTCTTTGGAAATTCACAAACTATTTATAAACCATCATGAAGCATTTAAATATAGGATGAATATGAATAAAATAGGATAAATATAAGGTTTTATATATTTAAGAATCAGGGGTCCTGATTTAGGCACCCTATAAGTAATTTTTCATGATTATGTGGTATCCCAATATGATAAATGCTTCTCCAACTATGCTTTATGGTTTTAGTCAATTGAGATAACTAGAAGAAATATGATTAAAATTTAATGTTTCAGATGTAAAATGTATGGTCATTATTAGAATCTATTTACCATGTGGAAATATCATAAAGAGAATCGTGAAGGTGGTACAAGTGTTGCTTACACTTCTGAAGATAAGTATACCACAAAAGATATGTGAAAGGTATGTGATGTTCCTCGGTATTATTTAGATTAAATATAAGAATAATGATTACATTGAAGTTTATTAACCTTTAGAAATGAATCATATTTCATATTCTATAAAAGAGTTATTAAGGAATAAGTTGATGAATCCTAAGTAATGGTTTAAGAATAAGGTTGGATGAATGAAGTATTTATGTTTTAGAATTAAAATATTATGTTATTTTAATCATGAAATATATATGTACTTTTATTATAGGTTTTCATTATTGATTGAAAAGGACATGTTGAATGGTGATGAAAACATAGAAAAGTGATTTCATGGAAAGTTCATATTTCAATTCAGGGAAGGTAACCCTTAATTAGTTCCTGATATTGAGATAATTATTTTTGGATAAATATATATTGGACATAAATAAGTAAATTGGACATTACGGATTACCCTGTGAATTATTATTGAAAAAGTGGCATATGTTATCAAGGATGAAGTTTACAATTTTTTGTATTTAAAGGATACATAGTAATCATTTTAATAAAGACGCATTAATGTTTTGAAAAATTATGTATGGTATTTAAGGTTATTACCAGGTTTCAATAGAATATATGATAAATATATTGACATGTTTGGAATGTGAAAACTAAGTGTTACATTGTGATATATGGGGGATCCATGTTAGGGAAATTTCATGACATTATTTCTAATGCCTTGAATTTTTATCTTTCATAAGGGTTATATGGTTAACCATTTATGGAATGATTTTGTTAAAAATTATATGAAGTCAGTAAGATTAAAGTATTATCTCTCCATATGAGGATATATTCATATTGGATAGCCTATCCAAACTACTTTTTATTTATGAAATATCATGGATATCAAGATCAATTAGTTATCTAGGAATGAAAATTCCACATTCCTTTTTATAGAATAGGTGAAGTGGATCAACGAACAATAAATGGTGACGTTGTCTTGAAATCCAACAAGTATATATTTTCATGAAATTTTTTCAATATTAAGAAAAGGTGTCTTTAAAAAAATGTTGTCAGAATACCTTTTTTTATAATAAATCAGATGTTCCCTTAGGTTATCGCATATGTACAGATTTGTTATTGTTAACTTTTTCCATACCATTATTATCTATCACCCTCCATCAGAACTTGATGGTATGATTTCTCTTCCATGTCCATGTTTTCACATCCCACCTATGGTCTTCTATGTGGGAATCTCATTATAAGTTACCTTGAGTAACCGTTATGGATCCATATTTCCATTTTTTTAGTAAATTTTTAGTATTCATTTTTATGATGTGGGTTTCTATTAAGGAAACTTTCAAGTATTAAACCATTGATAAACTAGAGAGATTTTGAGGGACAAATTCATTTTAAGGGGGGTAAAATGTAACTCCTTGAGTTTTTGTGGATCTTTTTATTCTTAAAATGAATTAATTTTAATTGATGTATTTAATTTCACTAAGTCAAATATTACTTTCAAATTGAATATACTTGGCTTACGCTACATGAAACACTAACATGGTATGTGCTATATGCAAAACTAAGTTTCTATGAATCATCATTTTATTGTTATAATTATTTTAATGGGATAATTACCGGATAGACATTCAACATAGTAATATGAATTGTAATAAATATTTTTCATATATTTTTTATAATTTTATCATATAAATAATACATATTTATAATGAAATATATATTTTTTGTAAATTCTTTATATGTTTTAAAATAATATTCTCTTAAAGAAACTGATATTTATGTCTTTTTGTGAACAATAGTAAAACAAATTTAAGAAACTAATAGAAATTAAATTTTATAAAACAAACATTATTTATGAATTTATAATGTTTAAAATATATTGATGTGATTTTTTTGGAATTTTTTGAGAAACGTCATTTTTGGGCGAATAGTAAAAATTGCAACAAGTTAAAAACAACCATTTTCGTTTAATAATGATTAATGTTAAATTATATTTTAAATAGGTTTAAAGTCAACATAAATAAATCAAGAATATATTAATCCAATTTAGGTATTTGGAGTCATTATTTATATTTAAATAATGAATAAAAACTTATTGAACTTTTGAATATTTTTACATTAAAAACTTGCTTTCTCACAACGTCCCCCGGATTAGTATTAAACATATTTCTCCCACTTATGTGATTCAAATTTTTAAAAATGGATATAAAAAATCTATAATAAGTATGATATTTTAATTCTAATAATATCAAATTAATTTTTTACAAAAAATATTAGTGAAAGTAATTTAAACTAATCACAGTGATTAAGGTAAGATTAAAATTAATTAAGAACTAAACCTTAATCTTAAGGACAAAAATGACCTGGAAAAATTTCCAAAATCCGTTGGCTGCCAAATAATTTGACCAAATCCCATATTAGTTCTAAATTTATGGGTTATTGGGATATTATTAAATGTAAACTACCTATATAAATGGTGAAGTAAGGAAAAGTCAAAAATGGAACATTCCTTACCTTTTACATTTATAAAACATTGATATATGTAAATAAAATAATATTTTAGGTTATAAATATCCAATTAAAAGAAAAAATGTGTTACTATTTTCATAATAATTTATCAATAATTTTTAGAGATGATTTAGTTACTTAATATGCTTACAAAACTCCAACGTAGTGATTATTTAGTTTTTAATTAAATAAAGTAAATAATACTAAAAATGTTAAAACTGGTGTGAATTGATTGAACTATTGTCATTATTTATTTTTGAAGATTAATATTTAATTTTAAACATCAGTAAAATTAATTTATTTTAAATTTAAATGTTAGTTTGATATTTTAAAATTAAAATTAAATAAATATTTTCAAAATTGATATTATTGTTAATTTACAAGAAACGATATTTCATTAAATGATTTAAATTTAAGAAAAATACTATATTATATTATGTGATATTTAAGGGTTAAAAAATATTAAATATGGTTTATTAATGGACCAATTTCTCTTTAATAATTAACATATTTACCAATATATTGTAAATACATTATAAGCGTAGTCCAGTTATAAGTAGTGTTTTGTGTGTCACATGACTTGTTTTAAATATTAATTTACAAAACACATGAGATTTTTATTTTTTAAATTACTTATGATATTTATAATTAATTTTTTATATATTTTATAATAAATCTTACTTTTTTAAATCATAATTTTTAAATTACTTAGGTTTGAAAACTATATATTTTCAGTAAAAACTAAAATAATAAAATTGAGGAATCTTAGAAGATAAGGAACCCAAATTATTAAAATGAACATATTTTTTGTGTTTTAGTTTTTGTTACCATAATTTCATGGTAGTTTCTGACACTTTCGATGGGGCCCATGATTCTGTCTATTTGGGGATGCGCAACTGTGTACCCCGCATTCCCACTTTCTAAAGGCAGGAGACATCCATCGCTTATTTAGTGATGTTTTCTCCTTGATTGAAATGTGATGATGGGATGTTGGCCTCTCCATCTGTGGATTTATCCTTATAATTCATTGTGTAGTCTGAGTCTCCCTTAAAGATTAACATGTTGTTCATGGAACTCTTCCCAATACCATATCCTTGTGGATGTAGGTTAATTACATTGCTTCTGTCAGGACATTCCAAAGGGTCAAGTCGGGGCAGCAACCTTCAGTTAGGGGAGTAGTCACGTTGAGCATCACTAGAGTATCTGGCCACTATTACACTATAACATATTTATTTTTCCCTTACAAGAGGGCTCCTAGAGGGTGCGAAAACTTGAGACATCCCACATGGAATGTAGTGAAATGTATGCCAAAGTCATATCTCTAAGGTTTTCCTTGGCTTACCATGTCTAACATGGGGTATTCCATGAGTTTAATGTCTATTAGGGATATATCAAACTGATATAAACACTAACAAGAGTTGTTTAGAAGGGTATGTCCCTTGGAGGGATCACCTTGATGGTTTACCAGATGGATGGGTCAAGACACCCAATGAGGGCGGACCTAGGATGGAGTGTCCCAAAAAGGGAAGCTTTCACACCATGAAGGCTGATATGGACACTTCAAGGTGTGGATCAAAGTATGGTGGGTCCACACAAAGGGGACACCGAGTTTTACTATTGGTTGGGATTGAACTTCAATGAAGTTTTCTATGTACTCGAAAGCAATAACAACCTATGTAGTTCTAAGGGGTGAGGCATATGATTGGGGTGTACGTAGAGGACAATGATCCAAGAACATGATGGGGCTTATGCATGGTTAGCAGCCCAATGAGATGTGAATTCACCAGAAAAAGGGTGAAGTTATGGAATGTATGGTTGGGGATTACACATGGTTAGCTACTCGTATGGTTGGAATTATTTCATCAAGATGTGGCGGCCTGGGTAAAATCGAGGTGGATATAGAGGAAGTGTTGAAGTATGGATTGGATGGAATAGAACTGATGTTAAGGAGAACCATTATGGAGAGGAATATGTTGGTAATGAACCTAAAAGAGGTTTCTTATGTATCCTCGTGGCATGGAAACAAAGTTCACGTAGTTCTGGGAATGGGGCGATGAGTCACCTGAGGAGGCGACTTGTGAGAAAGGACACATGGTTGGTACCTGAAGGAAGTGGAACCTCAGGGTCAGGGCATGATCTTCCCAAAACACAAAGGCTCGAGGGGGGACCAAGATGGGTCTTGGATGATGGGCTTGAACCTCGGGGAGGCTTTCTATGTACCTTTCTCAAAAATGGCAAGGATCAAAGTCCACATAGTTCATGGAATGTGGCATGTGGTCGGTGTATACACAAAGTACAACAACTCGAAGATGTGTTAAGGATTATGCATGGTTATCATCCCATCACAAGAGGGAAAATATTGGTTGGTTGAGTATGGAATGAGTGCGGGGCATATAAATGGTAAGATACCTAATTGGATCAGGACACCTCAGGGAGGCAGATCAGGGAGATGCATCCCGGAAAGGGAATATAATGCATCAGGAGGGTACATCTCAAGGAAGGATCAACAAAGTTTTTCATTGATTAGGATTGAACCTCGAAGAGGCTTCCTACATACCTGAAAGGGATCAAAACCCATGTAGTTCAAGAGGGGCATATAGTTTAATGACATGTAGGATGAGCTGAGTGAATAGACGTGAAATGGCTGAAATAGATGATTATGAGGTGCTGGGCTTGAACCTTAGAGATGCTTCCTATGTACCTTGCTTAGAATATTGGGATCAAAGTCTACATAGTTTGGTAATGGAGGGGGTTATATGCCTTACACACTAAGGAATCCCACTAAGGATGTCATGGTCGATGTTTACTCTAAGCCCGTGTGAGTCATGCTCGGTGTGAGAAACAAGAGGCAACAAAAAACCCGAAGATTATGTCGTGCAGGGTGCATCTGCGAGGAGTGGAGTGGGGCTTATGCCTAGTTAGTGGCCCATGAGAAGAATATTTGGACTTACTTCATGAGGGAAGCCAGAGGAGGATGTCCAGATGTACGAGGATTATATGTCCATCATACAAGGAGCACCCCCATTAGGTTGGGTCAGGGATTATGCAGAGACTGCTAGAGGTGCACATTGCATCAAAGCTCAAAGGGAGAGAAGGAGTGAGTGGGAACTGGTTCCCATCCCCTTCTTAGTCCTCTTGAAACTATCCCTCATGTGGTGTTCACAATTCAATATCATCTGTTGAGGATGTGGGTGCTTGGCAGTTTAACGTCCAACAGCTCAGACGATGAGGATTCACTCCTCACCCCTAGGACATACATAACTTGACCCAACCCATACTTGGGGATGGGAATGAAAAAGTAATTCCATGGTTAATAGGGTTGTGGAGTGATCCATTGTGGGGATCACATTATAGTGGTTATGTGAAGAAGTAATATCCATTAGTGTGCCTATGTGAAGAAGCTTGAGGCAGGGCAACGCCACATAAAGCACCACCCAAGGGACTTTGAAATCACTTTGTACAATCTTGTAGGGCCACACAGAAGAGGGGTTCACAAAGAAAGATGCCTCTAAGAGAGGGGATTTTCAATAACCAGGGGATCACAAAGGATAGGGGATCGCAAAGGATAGGGGATCGCAGAGCATAGTGCTTCGCAGATCTCTGGGGATCACAGAGCATAGGGATTTGCATAGCACAGGGGCTCACAGAGGATAGGTATTCACAAATTATATGTATTTTCAAAGAAAAGTGACCTATCCTAAGCATGGAGTTCACTTGTTCTTGGAGGGGGCTTCGTGAAGATAGGGTGCTTAGCGAAGTCTTGAGTACCTGATGGGGTATATTTCCTTTGTAATGGACCATAGGGTGTATGAAGGGTATCCCTCTTTGAAGAGGGGTAATTTTGATCAAAGGGAAAAGGGTTTCATAGTTCCCAAGTACCCCAAATGATTCATTTTTCCAGTTGGTTCATAGAGAAAATAATGCTTCACAATTTGAGAATTTGGAAGGAAAAAGATTAGGGTCTCTCCCTTTGGAGTGGGGGAGCTAGGTATTTATAGGGGTCTGTGAGCGTAATGGATTGAGGGCACATCGTGAATAAATTTGTGCTCTGCAACTAGAGGCAGACTCTTTCAAGTTTATCAGAAATATAGAACTAACCATCACTCCCTCCTTGTAATTCATAGAGGATTTCAGATTCCCTAAATTTCCTCAGAGTCACAAGGATAACTGTTACTCCCTCTGCGGTGGTCGCAGAGACCATGGTAGCTTTTTACTAGCTGCGGTGCTGGAGGGATTTATGAAGTTGCTTTGCAAAGCATCCCATTTTTCTTCATTTTAGTGTTCTTTGATTATTTTTCCAAGTTATATATTTTGACACCAAAAAATTCCCCCCCTCAAAATGGGAGCCGATGAGAAAACAATGATCGGGTTCTGAGGGTAGATCACAAAAATTTAGGCAAGTCAGGAAGCGAGATTGTGAATCCAGATCATGATGCGAGTAGATAGTGCCTAGGTTGAGAATGCTATGAAGCTCGCTTTATCTAGGTACGCTGAAAATATCAAGGTTCATCACCTATAAATAGAAGAGGATAACCCTTATTTTGTCCTTGTGTGTCTCTACAATTCCATGCTTTATCTCTCGAGTTTGAGAAGCTCTGAACACTCCTCGAATGCACTTTTCAAATCAGATTTCACATACTAGTTCTTCTCAAATGCTACTCAGCAAATTGATGCACTGTGATCCTTGGCTATTTTGTGCCACACATTGAGTCCTTAGACTCTGCGGTTGCATGCTTCATGAACCATGTTTTCAAACGAGCTATTTGAGATGAATCTATGACTAAGCTTTATGAAGGAGCTCTGTGAATGAGCTCTATGAACGAGCTACACGAACTGTAAGGAAAAGACCAAAAAATATTTTGAATGGAATGGCCAACCAAGAAGTCGCTCCTGAGGTCCTTATGGATACTGCCTAAAGGGAAGAGTTGGTGAATTATCTGGGCATCTAGGAATATGTGTGAAGCTATTCAGATCATGAATACATGGTGGAGCTCTTGTCAAAAGTTAAAAAGAACTACACACTCAGTAAAAGACTAACACTATACCACTTTGGTCTTAGGGAAGATTTTTTCATCCCTGAGGCAATTAGGGATGAGCTAACTTACTAGTTCAGGAGCACACTATGTCAACTCTAGTGTTTCAGGGCTACTATCAGCCATACATGATAGGATCACACACCTGTTGATGGTGTCTATATGTATAACCATGTTAATGATGTTGACAGGAGAGCACTGCAGCCTTAGGTATCTCCCATGAAATATCATACCATTCTGACTGTAGCTTTAGGGAACTCAGAAAAGGGATGGACTAATGAGTGGGACCTTCTCTAGGGTGGAAACTTCACAAATGATTGGGATTGGGCTTACTGGGTTTGTGAATCTTGTGATGATTTCATGGAAGATTTGAAGCAGGTAGGATTATATGAGGCCACATGGGCTTCCCAATTCCAAATCTATCAGCCAAATATTATGATACCCGATTTTCTAAGAAGGTAGTCATCAAAGACCATCATTTCTATCTCCACCATGAAGAGGTCATAATTAGCCTATGGGACCTACACCATATTTTAGGGATTCCAATTTTGTGGAATATGTATGATTAATTACTTCCTGTATAAAATACATGGTAGGATCCAGAGCAGATGATGAGGTTGGAGAAGGCACTGATGGACCAAGTATCGGGCAATGAAAAATAGTCAGTGAGGGATGTCCACTTCAAACTATGGTTTGGGTGTTTCATAAACATTTCTCCAATGTCTGTCATTGAAGGGGAGGAGGAAACCAAGAAGCTACTAGTAAGGCCTTCCACTTGTGCAAAGGGAGCTAAGCATAGTAGAGAAAAATCCTACTAGAAAATTATGGAGGAAAACAAATGGAAGCTATAGGGATACAGTGTCAACACTGAGCAGAAATCAGTGGTTAGGTTGGCGGGGTTTATCTCTACACTTATATATGGCTAGATATTTTCAGTCAGTGATACGAACATGGGCATACGACCAAGTACAATCATTATGGAATCCATGCTATTGATGGGCGAGTGTGTTAACCTAGGGATCTTGGTGCTAGACAAGCTGTATAAGGTGTTGTGGCACATCAGTGAAGGGAAGAATCCAAATTGGTTATGTGGAACGCTCTATTTCTTGTATGGTTGGATAGCGACGCACATGGGGGTCTATGAATATCCAAACTCCCTTTCTCCTCTGGGGTAAAAATTCCGACCGACTATCCCGAATGTAGTGGGGATCTTTCTTACCCAGATGACCCCATAAATTGTGATAAAAAAATATTGAAGGCATATTAGTTTAACTTCCACCCATTCCTGCTTCTGACATGGGTGTTTACTAATGAATGAAAAGGTAATGAGGAGCATCACACTTACCTTCTAACCTTCTGGGGAAGAATTCTAGTGGAATGCATAGACCTTGAGTCTCTCTATGAGCTGTATACACTACACCTCTTTGCGAGGCAGTTTCTGTAACACTCCAGGTAAATAAAGAATATGACATTTTTATATTTATCCATATTTGTGAATAAAATATTAATATTACTTTAAAGGGAACGCTGTTCTCAATGGCGTACCCAATACGGGACAATGAGTTCCTTTGAAATCTTACGTTTTACTCTAGTAATAAAATAATATTATTTTAAATGGTAGTTAACACGTAGCAGTTGTATTGGAGGTAATGAATATAAATAACTAAAATATGATTATATATGTTTGTTAAATGTTTTTACATTTATCCAATAAATGATAAAGGCTTAAAATACGAAAAGAATTCAATTTTAGGCATATATACTCTAATTTTCACTAAAGGTCCACTTATAGCCTTTTGATGGAGAACCATCATTAAATATAGTTTTGGTCACTCTTATACATTCCTTTGGACCAAATAAAATTCTTCTTTAGAATCGGGACATCAAAATTTACTTTGAGTAAATTTTTGGTATTTTTCCGATAAAGATCATTTTTAATGAATAGTGAAAAATGTTGTATTTTAATTCAAAACCACTTTTTAATCTAATTTATTAATATGATTAGATTATATTTTGAATTGGTTTTAAAGTGAAATTATAATATATTTTTACCATTTAATCCAATAGTGGTTTTTGGAATTAATTTCACTTTGAAATCGGACTTAATTTAGTGTTGATCTTTTGATACTTTTTGTTTCATAAAAACACGCTATTTGTTTTGACAGCGGGAATTAATTATTAAATTAATTAATTCAACTTATATGTTTTGAATTTTTTAAAATAGACATCATTTTTGAATTCTTAATATCAAATATAGCTTATGGTGATGTTTTGGTATTTTTCTAAAAAACTTCAATTTTTGATGAATAGTGAAACCACTAAGTGGTACTTAAAAAACTGATTTTTCGTTTAAATGAAATTTTACCACCTCTATGTTTTTAATTTCAAAAATCCAACATATATGGTTGTCATTAGAAAGTAAAATGTGGTCCAATGGGATTAAAATATTTTTTTGGTGAATAGTAACTTTTAAGTTTTTAATCGCGATTAGAGGTAATTAATGTAATTTAAGGTAAAAATAATGTTTTAATAATATTAAATGAACTTGACACATGTCCTACCCTTATTTTATGTGTCATGGTCGACCAATAAAATCCATGGGTCAACTTAGGGACCCCATGGAGCCACTTTGGTAGGAAAATGACATTAATAACTTTTTATTTAATGTTAAAGTAAAAATGTCGCAAACATGAGTTGTTTTAATAAAAAAAATTAAATGGGGTTATACAAGTCATATTTTTGACTATAAATATTAATTAGAAATATAAAAATATTTCCTACATCATGAAAGTTTTTTTATAATTTTTAGAAATTAAATAAATTAAATTATTTATGACACCATGATGATGCAGCGAATACCTCATTATTTAACAATTTAAATAAAATGAAAAGATAATGTAAATCTAAGACCTAAACTTTTCAAAAACCTATTGGATGTATGGATTTCTAAACCTTATCACCTTATCCTCAAAATATATCCTTTTGGGACCTTTAAAATCCGAAAATCATTTTATAATAAAGTAAACTTTTATAACTTTCCAAGTGTGCCCCTCCTCTCCTCTTATAAAAGGCCCCCACCTCTACCACCTTACCCACACCTCTCAAGCCTTTGGCTTGGCCAACCCCTTCCCATTTCATCTCTCCACGTCCCTATCTTCATCATTGAAGCCTCACCTTTGGGCATAATCCTTTCCAAGGAAGCCTTTGAGCTCAAATCAAGAAGAGTTACCTGATTTTAAGGTAATGTCATCACTTATGTTCTTTTGTTTTATTTTGCTTCTCCAACCCTATAAACTCTTTTTATTAATTTATTTTGTAACAACACCAGTATCTTCAATATACTATAATGTTGTTATGTGAAGGATTATAGCTACACTTACACACACCTTCTTCTAATGGTTAAAGAGCATACTGTTTCTGTGGTTGGAGAATTTCTGCCTCATGAAACGATGATTGTTCAATCTTCTTTTAACACCTTTAATGGTGGCCATTATGATGTCAATATATTTTATATATGATATATATGGTATTTATGTTTTCTATATGCTTCTGAATTTTATATTTAAAACATGCCTTTATGATTTTCATGTTGTGCAAATGCGATAATTTCATACGAGGAAGTGTGGACTACCGCCCCCTCAAGTGATGTGACTCGTTCATGCAATACATGGAATGTATAAAGAATGAAATTAATGAACATATGTGACCTATATAACATATATATTATACTGGAATTATAATATATATATATATCTCAATTATTTTTAATTCCATTAATATGATAAAGAAATGAAAGTAGCGTTCATGCGTACGTACGGCCTACCGTCTCCATGAACGATGAATTTCATTTATTTTTATATCCAAATGTTATGTAGTAGTATAAAATGAATATTTACTAGATATATATGATATTTAAATCATTAATACTATTCTGGAGATGATTTACTTATAACTACATGGGCAATCATTTTCAAACAAGTTCATTTTTGACTCATGTACCAAACATCGACAAAAATGTCTGATATGAACTCACATTATTAACCAATTATTATAACATTATAATATGTGATATTAACTGAATAATAATATTTAAAGGAGGTCCTTAAGAAATTATAAATTGACCAAAGTTTATTATTCAGGAATATAAAGAAACGAACAAGACAAGTCAGACTTGAGGTAAGGGATCCAACCTCTCTCGTTCTTTTTAAGGACTCTCTTTTATGTCATTTCTTATAATATCATCATTATTATGTTTGGGGATGTTATTTTATATTCATAATACTGTAATGTTTTTGTTCATATGATTAGAGACCCTATTTGATCTCAGAAAACCATTTTTGGAAGTTTTAAGTGGCGTCGTTAGGCTGCCGAGTTTTCGTAAGGGATTTTTCATCTCTCTTTTATTCCCGTTACATTTATAATAAGTTTGCCACCATTTAATTTGAGTGGTGTATGTACTACAAATTATGATACTCTTTGTGTAGTATAATTTCAATTATGGGTATTTACATCTTCATTGTATGACCCTTCTTCCATGGGGTGTACGTTTCAAAAGGTACCCAAGTCGGTAAGGGAACCTTTCACCCTCCTTTTTTTAAGAGATTTCTTTTGTTATGTCTTTTAATTAACATACTATTATGTTGGGATATTTTATTATATATACTTATTTATGTAAATTTTATGTCCAAGTTATAAGATACCATTTTCTCTCTCATCAACTCATTTTCGGAATTTTAAAGTGACGTCGTTAGGCTGTCGGATTTCTATAAAGGAACTTCTTAACCCACTTTAAAATCATTGGGTTAAACCTTTAATTCTTGATTTTATTATGCCAAGATTATGTGTGGAATCTCTATGTTTTAATTTCCAAAAACCTTTGTGTGGATATACTATTTATACACATAATCATCTCATTGATAAAATCTTACGTCATTTAGATGAACTTGTATGGGAAATCATAACTCAATCTCATTTCACTGAGTTAAATATCTATGTCATTGGTTTTGTTTTTCCAATATTATGTGTGAATGAACTATGATTGTTTCACACTTAATATCCACTTATATTGGGTGTATTTATATTTCTCACACATAATTATGTGATAGATTTATCATTAATTTAAGGATACCATCTTTATCATGGATTTCATCTCAATTTACATTTCCATTCAGACTTCATTGTTATTATGGACCAATTCACTCTTATATGGTGTGTATACTATCCTTTGATATATTATATCATGAATTCCTTTATTCTCATGATATTATAAAGTTCGGATTAAATGTTATTCCACAATTATTTGTATTCAAGAGTCTCTCATTTTGTTAAAAACTCTTTAACAAAAATATCATTTTAAATGTTTTAAAGATTCATTATTATAAATCTTTATCTTTAATGTCCACATTTTCAAAATGGTTTTCAGTATTTATTTATATGGAGATTAATGTTTTAAAATTATAATTCCATTAAAATCTTCAAAATGGTATGGGACACTTTGATTCAAAAATCTCTTTTAAATGATTTTTGAAAATGGATTGATTAATTCAATATCTTGGAGTTACTTATTGTGATTGAAAATGAAATGTTGTTATTGAAATGTTTATATTTTCAATATTTTATGTGTAATTATGGTACTTGGACATTTTATGGGTGGTTACGTGATAAACCATATGACGGGTGGTGCCGTGAATACCAGGATGGGTGGTTACGTTATAACCTCCAATGCATTGGGTATGGAAGTCGGCCGTATGACTATTCCATTAAGTATGTGTGGAAGTCGACCGTATGGTTATTCCATTTAAGTATGTTTATGTCCCAAGTAACCTTTATATGTTATGTGTTCGTTATATGGGTTTTATGGTAATATTTTGGTTACAAAAGGTTAAGTAATGATCTTTTATTCAGTGAAGAGTTTTTTACTACTTCATAAAGGTGAAAAGTATTACTTTGATAAAGTATACATGGTTTACTTGTTGTTTTGAAAAACTAACAGTTTTCATTCTTTGTGTATCCCTTACTAAGCTTTTTATGCTCACCCCAAGTTTTTTTGAAATTTTTTTCACATGACTTAATGTAGAATAGGGTCAAGGATGGGATCAAGGGAAAGTCATGCTATCTAAAACATGGAAGTAGACATGTTTCTTTTTAAAAGTTTTTATTTTGTGGAAACTTAGTAGAAGTGTCTACTTTGTAATCTTTTTTGATGTAATAGTTATGTCCTAATTCTCTAAAACTCTAAACCATGAGAATATCCTCAATGTGAATTATTCATTTAATTCAATATTAAGTAAGGTTTAAGGCCGGGGCCTTATAGTTTCATTATATGCATAGATTGAACCTGCAATTCAACTTGGGGGTATTCCATGAGGATCAAACATGCGTGATGAGGCAGATGTAGCTCAAGTTTACAAAAGAGAACAAGAATGTATTGAATGATCTGCCTCTGCAAACTACTATTTTTGGGTGTGTCAAAGAATATTCCAAGATCTTGGAGTTTTCCTTCCTAGTGGAGATGTTGAAGTGATGAACTATCTGTTTCAAATATGAGGTTCCTCCTTCACCTCAATACCAAGGTCAGAAAATAGAAAGAACATGTCATGGTGTTCGATCTGATACACATCTCAGGGGCGTGGTTGTGTCTGGGCCAGTGATCCTAAGGCCTATATCGAGTGGAGGGCAGGAAGCATCGATGGACCCGGTTTCCCCAACTGAGCAGGGCCAAGAGAGAAGAAGTCCATCCATAGGGTTCTGTAGGATACCTACCATGGATCTTGGGAAGCTGTTGCACCTCATAGATATGCCTATGGATGCTATCTTTTCAAAGTACTGGGACAACTGGGAAGTCAGTAGACAATTTCTCAATCCTTCCCAAATATAGGATCACATCAACCATCATAGGATTGATCTGTCAGAGATCGGATATTCTGAGGTCGGCTTTCTGGTGTCTCAGGAATAAGGGGAACAATACATTGTCGTACTAGAGGACTTATTGCATTCATGGGGTACTCTACGTCTAATGATGGATCCAGTGAAAGTATTACTTGGTCAAATAGTCCCACCCCAACCATCTGGCACCGAGATGGGGAGCACTTACCTTTACCTAAGGAATCTAAGGGGTACCCCTAGGGAAAAGAGGCTAGCAGGGAGAGCCCTTTGGAGGAATGTGAGGTTGTGGTCTTAGAGCTAGAAGATTTTGTCAAAACACTTGAGGTAAATTCTAAATAGTTTCATTGTGGCACCTACCCAAGTTTTCTTTGTTTCTCAACTGAAATTTTTTCTGTGTAGGAGAGTCTCATTCCCAATACCCCTTCTCTTATGACCATGAGAATAACCTTCAGACCTATTCCAGGGATGATGGTGATTCCATAATCTAGAAGGGATGGGACACCCTGGGTGGTTCTCCTTGAATATTTGTAGTTTTTGACCATATATGGGGGGCCACGTCCTAGGATCCTGACAACAACTTCTTGAGAGGGATAACCATTGTTTGACCTCTATATATCCTATCCTTCATAGAATTCATAATTATTGTCTATTGATCTTGGACTACTAACATTTTATAGTTCTTTCTGGAGTAGTAGATGTCTGGTGCCCTCACATGCTCATCCGAGATTACCTTGCTGAGAGGGTTTTGGAGTACGCACATAGCCTTAGTGTAGGCTGGTAGTGGAGGAAGGCAGTCAATGTCTAGAGGCTTCTCGAGGTTGAACATGATATCCAATTCTTATGAGTGTAGCTATATGGGTGCTCCTGTTTCATTGATACCCAAATAGGGTTTATATCGCAATTGCGGACTCAACTAGTAGAAGCTGAGGAGAATATAGGGAAATCATCCCGTGAAATGGCCAACATCTGGGATGAGAGGAATCATGCACTGATTAGGGACAATAAACTGTGCGCCACATCTAATAAGGAAGATAGGGATATTGGTAGAAGAAACAAAATTATGGAGGCCATGTACCAAAGAGTGTTGGAGCTAGAATGCTCTATTGAGGAGGTCAATCCATTCATCGGAGGGGCTAATACATGGGTGTTGTAACTTGCATGAACTCACAAATGTACATTCATGCTTGATTTTTATTTTTAGTGTGTTCATTGAAATTTTGTTTCTTATTTGTTTTAATTAGCACATCTCAATTATTACTTGTGAAATAACAAGTGATTAATTTCTAAGCTCACATGGGTCATGTCTGATGTGAGAAACAAGGGATGGCTACATAATTTTTCACATTGTGTATAAGCGTGCTAGCCAATTGTTAGGAAAATGATTCTTGGAAAACCATCTGGCATATTTGTGGCCGGGAGAGGGGTTGCAACTGGAGAACAAGGTTCTTGAAGTAGCTGAATTACCTTTCCCATCATGTTCTAGTACATCAGTAGGATAATGTTAGGGGAATTAAAATCAATCCAAACAAAGGGGAATGTGAATTGTGAATCATGATACTCGAAATTTGGAACATAGTGATAGGTGGAATGATGATAAAGGATAACTATTAACCATATTTGAAACACATACTCCATATCGCATTATCCTGAAATAGGGAAAAACAAGTGAGGGCCATCTGCTGACCATATTCAAAAACATGGGGCCTAATGTAAAATTTCATCCAATATCTTCTAGGATGTTGGAACTAAATGGTAGGTGAGTAGAAAGTCCAAGAATCCATGTCAATTGGGAGGGTCCCTTCATATGTAAAATAGGGTGAGGATCCGAATAAGGGGCACACACAAGTGTGGGGTGGAGCGATGGGTTGTTAGAATGGAGTCCAACACTCTTAGAATTACACCACCATGACAAAAATGCATTGGGTGATCATATCGGTCTAAATTGAGGTCAAGCCTACTTTTGGGAGGTACCTATCTAGTGAGTACCTAGGATGGTCTATAGTTTTACATCATGTAAATGGGTATGATAAGCATTCAATTTAGCATCTTACAATGAGGACGATGCATGGAATAGTTTAACACCGTACGATTAGGATGTTGCACATAGTTTAATTTCATACTGCTTGAACCCTTAAAAATAGCTTAATGTCATGTTACATAGACTAGGAACCCCTAGTTTATAGACATAGAGTTTGGACCATGATTTGGGGAAAAGAACCAAGGACATTAATGGTCCTGGGGCTGGGCCCGAGGCGAAATGTATGGGCGTCGCTATGTATCCCATAAGGATGAGAATCAATCCAAACATAGTTTTTAAGAATATTGTGGTTAGAGACCAATGCTAGTGGGGGAAAGCCTCTTAGGCGAGGAAGCTGACACATCCCATAATTGTCATCGGGCATCCTGATCTTGTTTAGGGTAGGGTTGCAATTTAAATTCATGCATTGAAGAAATTAGTACCCCAAAGGATAAATGTGTGGTGTGGTTTAAAACCTGATGTGAATGAGTACCAGATAATTCCACCCCACACCACACACTTTAAAAAGAATAAACGCGGTTCAAAGTCATGATGGTTGGACTTTGCAACCGAGGCTCCTAGTTTAAGGTCATAGAGTTTGGACCGTAAGGTGCGGAGAGGTGTGGTGCAGTGCCACAGGTTAGACCCAACATGGTCAAGACATATGAAATCTAAACCAGATCACACCTTTCTAATAATAAAGGACCCAAACCCAAAAACGGTGATGGGCAAGGTTCATAAATCTATGGAAAAGTGCCCAAGCGTCACTATATATCCCACAATAGTGAGAATCAAGACACACATAGTTCTTAAATGTGGAATAGAAAAAGGAAAATTCCATAGGGATAATTTATCCTCAAATGAGGACATCATACAGTTGGTTAGTTATCAAAACACAACCTAGATGAATAATACATAGTTTAATGTTGTAAAATAAGGATTTAAGAGATATTAGTTTATGGTCATAGATCTCAGACCAAAATAAATGTGGTTCTTCTATGTAGGCACAAACTTTACCCATATCCCTAATCCCACATGATCTATGCTTGGTGTGGGAAAAAATGGTGGAGAAGATATTTACAACACAAGAAATACTCAGCAGGGGAGATGGAGTAGAGTCGAAGATGACCCTACGACACTGATTCATCCTCTTAATGTGAAAAGGTGCACGAAGGGATAACACCAAGGGTGTTGAAATTGCACTTGAACATAATAGAGTGGAAAGGGATGTGAATCATGATAATAATATTTAGGGAATAACAGGTGTGGAATAATGATGGAGGATAACTATTGACTGTATTCAAAACATAGCATCCATATTGTGTTACCAGAAATGGGAACAAAAAAAGAGGGTCGACCACTGACCAGATTCGCTACACAGGACATGTCTCAAAATTTCATTTGAAATCCTCTAGGATGTTAGCCCAAAGTAGTAGGCGAGCCATAAGTCCAAGCATCCATACCGTCCGGGGGGTCCTTTTAGATGTGAAAGATGATGAAAACCCAAATAAAGGGAGACATGAAGCATGGAAATAGATGAAAGCATCTCCATGTAGAATCCAAAACTCTAAGTCCTAAATCACAGTACATATGAGCACATTGATGGGGAATAAAAATGGATGATAGGTCCAATTATGAGTGGATGACTTGAGGATGTGAGTGGAGGCAAAGTGTAAAAATAGATTTATGAACCTGGGGTTGGACCCAATGAAAAAATGTTTGGGTGTTTCTATGTATTCTGTGAGGGCAGGAATCAAGACATATGTAGTTCTGGAAATGCTATGCAGTTTAATGTCATGTGGTAAGGATGGAGGTTATAGATAGGAGATCCCTAAAGGTAAGTACACAGCATGGCTACCATAATCTCAGAATGAAGGGGGACCAAATAATTCCACACAACACCATGCATTCCCAAAAAATGGATCTAGCCTAGGGGCCAAAGGAGAGGGAATTCGGCAAGATGTCATATAATTTAATGTCATATAAGAAAGAAGTGATTTTCTTTATGTTCCTAGAACTCAGACCATAAGATAGGGCCAAAGAGCTGAAAAGGTCAAGGGACCTGGGGCTAGACCTAAGGTGAAATGCTTGGGCGTTGCTACATATCCCATAAGTATGGGAATCAATCCATACATAGTTCATGTAATGTTGTGCAATTTAATTTCATGTAGGAATGATGTAGGTTTGCGATACAGTTTATTGTCATGTGGTTAGGATATGTGGGGAAAGTAATGTCCTGAGGGGGGTGTACATGGTGTGGTAAAAAAACCAATGTGAATGAGGACAAGAGAATTCCACACCACAATATGAACTCCCAAGAAAAGGATAAGGCCAAAGGAGAGGCCAAAAATGAAGAAAAATGGGGCTGTACCCAAATACAAAATGCTCGGGCATTGCTACATATACTGCGAGGGAAAGAATCAATCCATACGTAGTTATTAAAATTCCATGTAGTTTAACACCGTGTGGTAAGGACGTGTATAGAAAGGGACATTCTCAAGAGGTGAAAATGGTGCAGCCATTGTAAACCCGAGGTGAATGAGGACAAATAAGTTCACACCACACAATATGCAGTTTTCAAAGGGAATAAAACCAAGGAGGGAAACCAAAAAAATGAAATATTTAGTGGGGCTAGGCCCGAAGACAAAGTGTCTGAGCATTCCTACATATCTTGTGAGGGTAGGAATCAAGCCACACATAATTCTTAAAGTTTCTTTCAGTTTAACGTCATGCGGTAAGGATGATAGCATAAAAAAGCAAGATTATTTTGGGTAGGCCTAGGATCGATGATCAGGGTGTCGCTACGTATCCCCTAAGGATAAGAATCAAGCAACATGTAGTTCTTATAATTACATGTAGTTAAAAGTTATTTGGTAAGGACATGGGATGAAAAGTGGATCTCTGGGTCTGGCACATGGTGTAGTTGTTGCAAACCTGACGTTAATGAGAACCAAAGAAGTCCACGTCACACCACAGGCTCCAAAAAGGATCGGGTCCAGGAGGCTGAGAAAAATAGGTGGTTATGGAGCCTGGTCTGGACCTGAAGATTAGATGTCTATGAGTTCTTATGTATAATATGAGGGAAGGAATCAGGCCACATGTAGTTCTTAAAGTGTCGTGCATTTTAATGTCAGGCGGGTAAGATGATAGTGTCACAGTTTAAGGTCATATGATAGGACCAACCCATGAACTTTAACGTAGTACGGTAAAGATGTAGATGGGATAGGGTATTCCTGAGGGAGGCATATAGTGAAACTGTTTCAAATCCGACATGAATGAGGAAAAAATAATTCCACATCACACCATGTGCTTTCAAAAGGATTAGGGCGAAAGGGTCAAATAGAGGAGAAAATTTTTGGATCTTGGGATGGACCCGAAGAAACAATGTATGGGCATTCCTACGTATCCTATAAGGTTAGGAATCAAGCCATATGTGGTTCTTAAAAGGTTCTGATGTATAGGTCTGAACCATGTACGGAATGAAAAGGCATTGGATGTATCTTTTTTTCTCCCTATTCTCTTCTTGTTTTTTTAGAAACGAACTTAGGAAGAGGATTCTAGGTGTTGTTGCAGTAATCAATCCATATAAAGGCCCTAAAAATAGCATGGTTGGTGACCGATGCCAAATGTGATGCTCCCTTAGGTGATGAAACCATAATGTAGTGTCATTTTTTCATCATGTGATGAGGACGATAGTGTCGCAGTTTAAGGTCATATGATAGGACCAACCTGTGAACTTTAACATCATGTGGTAAGGACGTGGATGGGATAGGGTATTTCTGAGGGAGGCACACGGTGCGGCTATTGTAAACCCAACGTGAATGAGTACAAAGGAATTCCACACCACACCACAGACTCTAAAAAAGGATTGGGGCCAAAGGTCCAAACAGAGGAGATAATTTGTGGAACCTAGGCTAGACGAGAAGACAAAATGTTTGGGCATTCCTACATATCCTATGAGAGAAATAATCAATCAATATGTAGTTCTTCAAATTTTGTGCAGTTTAACATCATACAGTAAGGATGAGGAAGATCTTAGTTTAGGGTCAAATAGCTTGGACCATAACCATATGTCTACCTTTTGTAGTTTATCGTCATGCAGGATGATAATGGGTAGTTTAACATCATGCAAGACAATAATGGGTAGTTTAACATTATATAGGATTATAATAGGTATCTTAATGTCATGAAGTATGATAATGGGTAGCTTAACGTCATGCATGATGATAATGGGCAGTTTAACGTCATGCATGACGATAATGGGAAGTTTAAAATCATGCAGGACCATAACAGTCAATTTAATGTCATACAGGATGATAATGGGTAGTTTAACATCATGAAGGACAATAATGGAGGGTTTAACATCAGACATGATGATAATGGGTATTTTAACGTCATGCATGACAATAATGGGTTTTTTAACATCAAGCAGGATGATAATGGATAGTTTAACGTCATGCAGGATGATAATGGGTAGTTTAACATCATGCAAGACAATAATGGGAAGTTTAACATCATTTAGGACGATAATGTGTGGTTTAACGTCATGTATGACGATAATGGGTAGTTTAACATCATGCATGAAAATAATGGGTAGCTTAATATCATGCAGTACGATAATGGGAAGTTTAACATCATGTAGGATGATAATGAGTAGTTTAATGTCATGCAAGACAATAATGGGTAGTTAACGTCATGCAGAGCAATAATGGGAAGTTTAACATCATGCAGGATGACAATGGTCAGTTTAACGTCCTACAGGACAATAATGGGCAATTTAACATCATGCAGGATGATAATGGGTAGTTTAACATCAATCAACGTGTTAATGGGTAGTTTAACATCATGAAAGATGTTAATGGGTAGTTTAACATCATATGGTAAGGACGTGTAGATTTCACTCATGCAAAGTACTACTTGAGGAATTTGTCATTGGTGGGAGGAGTGATATGTTCACCATCCATGGTGACCAAGGAGTGAGTTCGATTAGGGTAAACCTTGTGAATGATATATGGTCCCTTCTATTGGGGATCCAACTTTGGTGGCTTCCTGCCAGGTATCATTGGCATTCTGAGGGCCAATAACATGTCACCATGGAGGAAAGAGAGAAGACGAACTTTCTTGTTGAAAGCTTTGGCTATCTTATTTTGATGCCTCTCCAGGTTGTGCAAGGCTCGAATCATGTTCTCTTCGAGAGATTCTAGTTTATCTAGATGAAATTTGACTACTCTTTCTAAAATCTTCTAATCATAGATGTCTGTGTGGAGCGATGGAAATGGAATCTCGATGGGTATGACTGCCTCTGCTCCATAAACTAGGGAATATGCAGCCACCTGGGTAGAATTATGAGTCATCTTCTGGTAGTCCCAGAGAGCATTAAGGAGCTTTTCCATCCAACTTTTCTTATTCTGGCCAACCTCATCTATAAGATGTTAGAGAGGGTCTTGTTGAATTCTTTGAACTAACCATTTATTGTGCATGATAGCAAGAAGTGTGTTTGGACTGGATATTGTACTTGGCATATAATTTCTTTAGCTAGGATTATCATAAGTTGATGTCTTTATTTGTGAGGATAGAGTAAGGATCCCCGAATCAGTGGATGATATTTGAGATCACGAAATCAATGATAGAGCAGGCCCTGAAATCTTTGAGCAGAATTTCCTATGCCCACTTGAAAAATAAATTCATGGTGATTATGACGAACCTGTATTGGTGGCCTGTTGCTAGTGGATATGGTCCCATGACATCAATTCCCCAAAATAAAAATGGAAAATAGTACTTGGTAGTATGGAGAGGCTCTGGTGTTCGATGCAAAAAGTTTTCATGGATTTGGAATGCATGGAACCTCATGGAAAACTCGATATAGTCATGGATCATGGTGGGTCAGAATTAACCCAACCTTCAGATCTAATGATAGAGTTTTGGCCCTACTAGTTGAGCTCAGCAAGAATCGACATGAACATCCTACAGAACCTGGGGAATCTCGTATCCTTGAATGTAGCATAGGAGAACCCCATCGAACCCACACCTATAGAGGTTCTGTTCAAGTATGGGCCCACTCTAAAGAGTAAACTGTATTATGCACTGATGGATTCTCTCACGCATGGCTCTATCTGTCCGAGGGTTTTCATGTTGAAGATACTCGAATTTGGGATTTTTCCAATCAAGGGTCTCTTCTGCTATGACAGGGGGACCCAAAGGTCCAAATTTGGATATATCAATGGTAATATGGATTATATACTACTTTTCAGCATCGTAAAGAGTGATGGGAGTGATGAATCTTTGGTGTTCTGCCTGGATAATGAGATCATCCTGATCAATCTCTACAAGAGATGTGGAAACGATGGAAAAGGCATCATATCGACCATTTTATGACCAGGGAATGTGAGTAACCTCTGGTGGAGAAGGGAACTAGGCTATCAGTTGATGAGTGTGCTCTAATAGGGGAAAGAGTTATGGATTTTTTTAATATTTAATTACCATTTATTTTCATGATGACCAGCTCGGAGTACCCCTTCACGTGTAAATAGGGAAAATCAATCTTGAGGACCAGCTTGAGACCAGTGATGAGGGCCTGATACTCTACCTCATTGTTAGTGAAGACTTATGAAAAGAAGAATGAATAGGGAAGCATGGCCTATGTAAGTGTGATAAAGACGACATCTAGTCCCACCCTGTTGATTTTTGGATTGTTGAGCCTTCTTCCAGTTAGGCTCCACGAGGCACCATCGAAGTGCATATGCCAACACAGTATTTCTTGATCCACATATAGGATTGCCCCATCTAGGAATTCAAGATCAAAGAAATGATCTAAAGTGGCTGGATGGGTGGCTAGGAAATATACCAGTGTCTGTCCCTTGATAGATTTTTGGGGGATGAACTTGATGTCAGACTGTTGCAGAATAACTTTCCAGCAAGCTAGATGTCCTGTCAACACGAGGAAGTTCAGAATATACTTCAACAGGTCTACGCATGACACTATTTGTATCTCATGGTTCTGTTGGTAATGTCGCAACTTCTGTACTATGAATTCCAGTGCGAGGCATCTCTTCTTGATAGAGGAAAATAGGATCTATGTATCAAGGATTATGTGGGTGATATAATATAAACTATTCTCTATCCCATCATTATTATTCTAAGAGAGAAGGGAACTGATAGATCATTACAGGGAAGTCATGTAAAAGACTAGTTGATTTCCGAAGATGGGTGGAATCAGAATAAAAGGTTGTAGTAGGTACTTCTTGATCTCCCCAAAAGCAGTCTGACACTGTTCATTCCACTGGTAGTTGGCACATTTTTTCATGAACTGGGAAATAGGCTTACACTTTATAGCTAGATTCGTAATGAATCGATGTATATAGGCTAAGTGGCCTTGGAAACCTCAGAACTCTCGATGGTTGCTCAGAGGAGGTATCTGAATGATGGACTTAACCTTATCTGGGTCGATCTTTATGCCTCTTTATCTGATGAGGAATCTGAGAAACTTTACAAAGGTAACCTCAAAAGTCACACTTTAAGGGGTTCATCTTCATATAGAAGAAGAGGAGTAAAATGAACACTTTCCCAAGGTCTCTGATATGGTTCTGACGTTGGTGGTATTTGACCACTAGATCATGTACATAGCATTTCACCAAGGTCTTGAAGATCAGCTTGAATATGTGGTGCATGGATTGCAGGTAGGTGGCTTCTACATTCTTCAGATCAAAAGGCATTACGTTGTAACAAAAGGTACCTTGTGGTGCTCTGAAGGTATTATATTCCTCATCTTCAAGGGCCATTTGGATTTGGTTATACCTGGAATTCCCATCCATGAAGGAGAGATCTTGGAATCCAGTGGTATTGTCGATCAACAACTATGTTGAAGGTAGGGAAAAATCATCCTTCTATAGTGATGGTTGAGGTCCCAGAAGATGATAAAGACTCCAATCTATGCAATATTCTTTCTTATAGGGACAATGTTGGCTAACCATTTGGGTTACTGGACTTCCTTGACAAAGCTAGCTTTAATGAGCTTATCAACTTCGACCTTGACCATAGCACTATGAGAGGGGTGCATCTTTTTAGGATTTTAATTGAACCCATGATGGTTTATTGGGAGATCTAGGAAGTGGATGGGTACCTAAAGATATAGTCCTAATATCTCATCATAGCTCCAGGAAAACACATCATGGTGCTGCTTCAGGAAATCCACATATTATTGTTTCTCTTCTGCAAACATGGTCACACTGATCAGTGTTTTCTAGGGATCCATCTTAGTGTAGAGGTTTACCTGTACCAACTCATCAATGGTGGTGGAGACACCTTCCTGAAATGAGGGTGGGTCATCTTCCAAATCCTCCTCATCTTCTGCGGTGAGAGGATCATCGGTAGGAGGAAATTATTCCAAGTTGTCTGATCCTAATGGAATTTTGGTTCTAGCCTAAGTGGTAGTGGAAACCTCATCAGGGAACTCATGGACTTTTGAAACCATGTCTATGAAATCTTTTGATCTGATTTAGTTAGGCCTTCGACCCAAGGGGCCACATTTGATAATATCAAAATAGTAGTGGCGTGCCGTCTTGAGTTGGGTCAACCCATCTCAGTGAAATAAGAAATTATGAAGTATTTTTGTTTCCATAGGTAGATATCCTGGTACCTTATAGGGGTAGGGGGGCTTTGGGAATACCTGAGCCTACTTTGTGTAGGAATATGAGGTGATCTTCTGATGTTCCAATGATATGGTAATGCGCTTCCCCCTTGTCTCAGAGACAACAAATCATTGCCCCAAGTCCAAGGTCGTTGCTTCCAATCAGTGAATCGAAAGGACGTAGGCATCATCCATGTCTATCCATGGGTTAGCCACAGTGATAGTGTGTTCAACCTCATTGGCATGAACTTTCTTATCCTTGCTTTGGTAGTAGTCGGCATCTAGGTAACAAGATTCATAAGAGGAAAAGGGAGACCTCTCACCTTGGATTACATGCACTCGACCATTAAGGGAGTACTTGAGAAATTGGTGATATGAGGAGGGGACTCTGGCATGAAAATGGATCTAGGGTCTACCCATCAATGCGTTGTAGGCGGTGTCCTACGAGACAACCATGAACTCAGTGTTGGCAATCAGGCTACCAAATTGGGTCCTTCAGAAGATCTTTCTAAGACGAGTCTATTATATTCTATAATAGCCTTGAATCTTTATATCAGAGGGACTTAGGTCTTCTTTGGATAACCCCATTTTTCGAAGCATCCAAGTCGGGTTGAGATTGATCCTAGAACATGTCTTAATAAGGCAATGAATGACTTCCACATCATTGAACTGACTAGTGATGTACATTGGGTAGATGTGACCCTATATGGGAGAACTTTCATCTTCTCCTGAAAATGAGATAATGGCCTAAAATTTTGTTAGTTTGAATGCCTCAGCATGGAAAGCTTTTACGGCTGCTACCTATGTTTCAAACTAGAGGGGGATTCTTAAAGCCTCTGTAAGGGAATAATGCATACATTTTGAAAGATAGAGATCCTCTAGGATTGAGATCCTTGCAGGAATGCTAGAAAGGTTCTTGATCACATCATATTTTTTGTTCCATGCGCACATTTATACTGATAGGAGATCGATTTATGGAAGGAGGTACAACAGATGTTGTAGGTAGAACTGAAGTATTCTGACTGGTTCTAGGGGCATACTGATGCTCACTAATCAAACCATAAAAAATGACTACTATTGGTTGGCCAGATGACTATGTTTTGGCCTCATCTGTACATGGTCACGATTGCTCTTCCTGGTCGAGTAACACAAATGGCATAGGAGGTGATTCTGACAAGATAGGATGATAGGATTTTACATGTTAAGCTATGTGATGAGCCTGCTTCCTAGTCTCATTATCATGCATGGCTTGGCTAGAAGCACTGGAAAATAAATTCTAAAAATTCACATATCTGCAGTTTCAACGACACTTGCATCATCTAGGGACATTAAGAGGGTCTGTTTGGTGCTCTTATTCATTAGGAACCATGTAATGGTCCACCAGTTTGATAGTATTCACCGAGGCATACTCCTAATCATCACATATAGAGACCTGCATTGCTGGACGGATCCTTTGAGAAATCCCCATCTCTAATTGTAAGAAATATCTAAGATTACGGGATGAATTTGGTACCGATGGAGGGATTTTCTATCCCTTACACCATCGATACTTTTTCTTATGAGAATAAGAAGGCCAAGATGTCGACACAAAGATGGTTGCTGGAGGTAGTGCAACAACTTCTAGAGTCTCATGTTGATTATAATGGGCTCGGATGATACCATGGGCATGAAAAACTACATTGCGAGCCATCTAGTTATCTTCTTTATGATATCCATAGCCAGAAACCTATTTTGATTCACCCTCATTGTCAATGTGAAGCCTTGCAAACACAAAATCCACATGTGTCAGGGATGGACCCAATCTGGCTATGTTGTTGTCGATCTGATCCTAAAGCCAGTCCTTGAACACATAACACTTATTTAGGGTGTGTCCAAGGAACCTGTGATAGGGGAAATAGTTAGAGATATTAATTAGGTTTTTCTCTTAGGGTCTCCTACATTCTAAAATCCACATAATTCCTTGGTCTAAATAACTTTGGAAGTAGGTGAGGACTTGGTCTTCATTGAATGAGTAGGTATGGTTTCTTCTATTTGGAAAGGGGGATCTGGGAGCATGACCCTACTGGGGAGGCACAACCTAATGAGGAGGCTGGAAATAATTGTCTCACCTAGGAGGAAGAGGCACATTACGTGGCAGTGGTTGTCGATTTTGAGGAGGGCGATGCTGAGCTTGAGGTGAACCCTGAGGCAGTGGCCCTTGGTAAGGCTGTGGAGGTATCTCTACCAGTAACAATTCTAGATATCTGGGGGACTCTACCTATGCAACATCGACAGCCTCATATTTGGAGGTTCTCTTTTCAAGATCTTTGAGATGAAATAAGCGTGCCTACTTGGCTTGCTGCAAGTATTCCTCTAGGCACTGATCCTTATCAGAGAAGTCCAGGAATCCACCTGAGTAGTTCTGAGTGATAAGATAGGGGACCAATTCAGTCTTCTCATTCCCCACACACATCATTAACAACTTATCCTGAGTCAATGGCATATCTATGGAATATTTGAAGCCCTTACACATTGAAAAGAAGGTTGAGAATCACTTTTATGGCCTCTTATTGCACTAAAAGAGGTCATAAATACTTATATTATAGGTGATGGAACTAAAATGGTAAAGGAACTACCTATAGAGATCCTCCCAACCAGCTACGGAGCTAATGGGTAGTTGGTTGTACAAGAAAAACACAGGCCATTCTAGTGTATGTACGAAACACCAGAGGTTGGTGGCCTCCTACAGCACTGGAGATCCCTGTATGTGTCCACATCTCGAAATGAAATGGTCAAGGTGTTGTAGTGGATCTCCTGTCCCATTGAAATGGGATAAAGTAGGATTTTCAAAACCCGGGGGTGCTAGAATATCATTCACCCATACTGGATATGGATTACCATCATGTGAGATTTCCACCTATCAAGTTTAAAGAGTATCTAGGCGGGTGATAAGAGAAAACATTGGATCATCTTGATGAGGATTCTTATCTTGGAAAGGGTCTCTAACCACCAATTCATTTCCAGGTTCTTCAACGTGATAAGCTATCTAAGCGGCTCATGGAGAAGCTGGTGGGATGACCCGAGAGGCAACTGGATGAACCTAAAGAGCGACTGGTAGAACATGAGGATCAGCCGGTAGAATCTAGGTCGGATCCATAGGAAGGTTTTCATGCAGCTTAGGTGGGTTTAGTGAGGCATACCATTCTCATTTTTCATAAAGTCTAACTTCTACCCGATCTAGTTGGGAAGGATTGTCGAGATCACCAAGAGGCACCTCACTGGGGGAGGTGTGTCTGTCTCTGCTTCCCGAGTCAAGGATCACCATAATATGGCCACCACTCCATAACACACTCAATAAGGAGTTCATCAACAATATATTTCTGTTCAGTGAGTTATTGATGGAGTTCCACCTTTTCAAGGTCATCCTTCATCTTATGCACTGATCCAGAAGGGTTGGGGGCCTATAAGTTCAAGCGTGCATTTTACCCTTATTGGGATCTCAACCTAGAGGTAATGATTCTTTGGCCCCTTTGAGTCCCATTGACTACCTTTTTGACATGTTTGTACACCTATTGGGTATGTCAAATGTTGTGTTATCATAGGGGTTATTCTTTGTATCTAGACCCTGCACCAATGCCTCTGTTTGGGTATATCTTTGGTACAACCATATTTATTGCAAAAATGACCAGAGGCATAACCTCGATATTTCCAGGCAAATCAGGTTGTCTTCAGATAGGACTGAAATGCAAGGTAGCATACTTCCCCCATACATGGATCCAAACATGCGAGGAATCCTCATTAATAACTCTGAGGAGCATAATGAATCTCTGAATGCATCGTTATTAGAGGGTCCAATGATAACTGGGTGATGTAGGGTGCTAAGTAATGGGAAGTGTGTCCAACTCAACTAGATGAAAATATTGAGGAATTCCATTGAATTTTTCCATAATTTTAGGGAAAACCAACTATTGATGGTGAATATGAGAGTACGTCACCCCTAAGGTTTGTTGGAAGCACATAACATCTTCATGGGTGAGGGACTATAGAATGTTGAAGCCTGAAGTTTCTATTGGATAGAACATCTTAGAGAGATGGTCCACCGCGAGGATGTTTCACATACTTCGTGGCTCAAATTCTAGATCTAGATCCTGGTTACCCATTCCTCAACTAGGGGTTTTTGGGGAACCAGCAATGATACTGATGCAGACCGCTGCGATGGTGGACTGTTCGTTGGACAATATGGTGCATGAGCTGAAAATTCACCGCACACTGGGTAGTCTCCCATGGACTGGACTGACTGTACCACCACATACCTATAAGACATGGTGTTGATTGCTTCTTCCTATGAAATTATGGAAGTGTATTGTGATTAATCTAGCTGGTTCTCATCGTTTGCTGGTCCCCAAAACAATTCTACGAGATCTCTTGTCGAGGTATAGGATGACCTCGGTGATAGTAGAGAGGATTGCATAACAAGTCCCTAAAAAGGAGTCAAATGTTCGTCCTCCTGTATGTATCTATGGAGGTCTTATAGGATTTGGTGCATCTCACATTCTATGAGGACAAGGCTCATATTCTAGGTTCCTACCCAAGATTTTAACTAAGAGGATTGAGGTGAGGGCTCTATCATAGAGTCACACTCTGCTTCAACATCTGAAAAGAGGACAGGTATGATCTGGGGCTTCCCAGGATTCTTCCTTTGGCATTAAAAATTTTTCCTTTCTACTCCTGGGTGGTTCCTTAGGGTCGGATAGACCTTTGTCATAGTGAGGACCTCCATGCGATTTAACACTGGATCAGAGAGGATCCCCGATTGTATGAGCTGGCGTGTAAGGAGCACCTAGGAAAATTTCAAATGAAATTAGGGAGGAACTCCATGGTTGAGAGTTCTGGAGCAAGGAGGGCCTCTGATGGAGCTGATAAGCACATGTGGAGGACCTTCATGGTGGCCGCTTGTAGCATGGTGAGGACCTCCAGTTCAACTAGTTGTGGTAGCAGCGGTACGATGAGCGCCTTCATGCCGATCATGTTGGACATGGGAATGACCTATGTGTTCTCTATTGATGAAGTGAGGAGGTCCTCTTCTGAGTTCATGAGCATGAGGAGGACCTCTATGCTTATAGGTGACTGGGTTAGGGGCCCTCATGTTGAGAAATTTGTATGTGGGTAAAATTTTCATACCTGAGATTATGGGCATGAGGAAGACCTTCGTGCCTAGTGTCAACAAGATAGGGATGACCTCCACTTGGTCCGGTGACAGTGGCATGGGGAGGACCTCCATGCTAGATGCAAGAGTGGGGAGGACCTCCACTCTGTCTGATGGTGGTATAGGAAGGACCTCCGTATTGAATTTCATCACAACGGGTCACCCTGCAATGACTGCTACCTACCCTAGTAACCAGGAGAGTCAACCCATCCTGCTCGTAGGGTGGCTGGTACCTCAAACCTGACTGAAAATTCAAGTGCCCTTACTCGGTAATAGGGAGGTTCCCCTAGTCTGTAGTAATAGGGGGACAATGTCTTGTGCTGATGGTGGATTGGTCCACTTGATCCATGGAAGATGATGCCTCCTCGTGGGAATCCTCTGGTGTGTTTACCTAACATTGACTTCAATCCCACTGAACTAGTGACGGCTATGCAGGGGTTTGAAGCACCTTCTCTTTAGCTTGTAAGACTTACCAATGATGTTGACGTGGCCTTGTGGGAGCCCTCCTTGGAGTTTCCTGGGCTGAATTCATAGTTAGGGGGACTCGGATGTCCCTTAATTCATCAGCGTAAGGGAGTGATTCATAAAACTGCTCTGGGGATAGGATTTTGAAGATATTATAGACTAGACTGGGGTGCAGCAGATCCCTATGCAGCCCTTGGAGGCGGCGACAAAGATGAGGCATAGAAGCCTCTAAATCTTGGCGATCTATGTCCCTGGTCAGGATGACCCCCTCCTGTTCATATTGATAGACAAGAGTATAAATCGCCCCCCTTTGAAACAATTTGGAGGTTGATATGGGGTGTGGGTTCCCAGTAGATATAGTTGCATGAGTTATCACAGAAGAGATTAATTCATGCAGGATCACCGAGTTAGAACTGCAGCTACCCCTATGTATGCAGGCAGGAGGTGATCGGTTTCCAATAGTTGTATCTTGGGTCCTACAAAATCTGAAGATACAGTCATCAGCACAGATAGAAGGAAAGCAATGCACAGTGCCCCAATATTTTTCAGTCATCTATGGATCAATAGAAAGATCCAAACTGACAACATCATAGACCAAGATTCCCAACGATTTACTACCCTATTTCCTGGTGAGTTTCATGCCAGGCCCACTATTTTCTTGGTGGGACCTGGCGCCAGATAACTAGATTTTTTGACATGCTTATCTACTGATGTCTCAAACACTACTAATCCCCATATAGAGGAGAATATATTTGCATCAGGTTCACCATTTATATTTCCAACACTTTCATCAGGGACCACTCATCTGTATATTTTGGGACGATTAGTTGTGTGCCCCTATATTCCCACTTTCCAAAGGAGGGAAAAATCCATCGCTTCTTCATTGATGTTTTATCCTTGATCAGAATGGGATAATGGTATTTTGGCCTCTCCTTCCATTAATTTCTCCTCAAAATTTTTTTCCTAGTTTAGGCCCCCCTTAAATATTAAGACATTGTTCGTGAAACTCTTCATGATTCCATATCTTTGTGCATGCCAGTTAATTACACAATATTTGTTAGGAAATTTTAAAGGGTCAAGTCAGGGTAGAAACCTTCGGTCAGGGGAGCAGTCATGTTGAGCATCACTGGCATGTATGGTCACTGGTACACTGTAACATCTGTATATTTTCCTTATAATAGGGCTCCTCAAGGGCACGTAAACTCGATACATCCCACATCGAATTCAAGGAAATGTATGGAAGAGGCATTTCTATGAGGTTTTCCTCAGCTTCCCTGGTTTAACATGAGGTATGCCACAATTTTAACCTCTAGTGGGGATGGATCAGAGTGATCGGAACACAAACAAGAGTGGGTCCGAAGGGTATCTCCCTAAGATAGAGTACCTAGAAGGTTTACCAGATGGATGTGTAAAGACACCCGATGAGGGTGGACTTGGGATGGAGTGTCCCATAAAGGGAAGGTTTCACATCATGAAGGCTGATATGGGCACCGCAAGGGGTGGATCAGAGTATGTTGGGTCCATAAGAAGGGAAATCAAGGTTTACCATTGGCTGGGATTGAACCTCAAGGAGGTTTCCTATATACCTGAAAGGGATAAAAACCCGTGTAGTTGGAAGGGATGAGGTATATTATTGGGGTGTATATAGATGACAACGATCTAAGAATATGCTGGGGTTTATGCATGGTTAGCATCCCAATATGATGTGACTCCACCACAAAAAGGGTGAAGTGATGGAATTTATGGTTGGGGAATATGTATGGTTAGCTGCCCAGATGGTTGGCATGATTTTATCAAGATGTGGAGTCCCAAGTAAAATCAGGGTGGATATGGAGGGAGTGCTGAAGTATGGAATGGATGGAATGGAACCGATGTTATGGAGAACCAGTACGGAGAGGATGGTGTTGGTATTGAGCCTCAAATAGGTTTCCTATGTATCCTAATGGAAGGTAATCAAAGTCCATGTAGTTCTGGGAATGGGGTAATGATTCACCTGAGGAGGTAGCTCATGAGAAAGGGCTCATGGTTCAGACCTGACAGAAGTGGAACCTTACGGTCAGGTCATGATCTTCCTAAAACACAATGGCTCAAGGGATATAACAGGATGAGACTTGGATGATGGGCTTGAACCTCAGGGAGGCTTCCTGCGTACCTTGATAAAAAAGTTCAAGGACCAAAGTCCACATAGTTCATGGAATGTGGCATGTGATCGGGGTATACAAAAAGGAAAGAAACCTAAGGACATTTTAGGGCTTATGCATAGTTACTAGCCTATCGTAAGAGGGATACTCTTGGATGTATGAGTGTGGAATGAGTGTGGGGCTTATGCATGGTTAGCAGCTCAAGTGGATCAGGACACCTTGGGGAGGCGGATCCAGAAGATACATCCTGAAAAGGGAATATATCGCATCAGGAGGGTACATCCCCAGGAGGGTGCTCCAATTTTTTATATTGATTGGGATTTAACCTCAAAGAGTTTTCCTAAGTACTCGAAAGTGATAAAAACCCACATAGTTCAGGAGTGGCATACAGTTTAACATCATGTGTGATGAGTAGAGTGAACCGATGTGAAATTCCTGGAATGGATGATTATAGGGTGTTGGTCTTGAACCTCATATAGGCTTCCTACATACCCTTCTTAGAAGATAGGGATCAAAGTTAACACAGTTCGGTAATGGAGGGGCATGGTTCTTACACCCTAAGGTATCCCACAAAGGATGTCATGGTTGATGCTTACTCTAAGCCCATGTGATTCATGCTCAATTTGAGAAACAAGAGTCAACAAAAGACCTGGCGATTGCGTTGTGCAAGGTGTGTCTGTGATGAGTGGAGCATGGATTACTCCTAGTTAGCGTCCCTTGAGAAGAATATTTGGACTTACTCCAGGAGGGAAGCCTAAGGAGGGTTTCCAGATGTATGAGGAGGATATGGACGGTGTACAAGGAGTAACCCTATCAAGTTAGGTCATGGCTTACACAGAGGTCTCTTGAGGTGCGCATAGTGATAAATCTCAAAAGGGAGAATAGTGAGAGGTTTCTGGTTCCCATCCCCTTCTTGGTCCTCTCAAACCTATCCCTCATGTGGTGTTCGCAGTTTAACATCATATGTTGAGGACATGGGTGATTGTAAGTTTAACGTCCTACCACTCAAACGACGAGGATTCACTCCTCACCCCTAAGACTTACATAACATGACCCAACCCATCCTTAGGGATAGGAAGGCACAAGAAATTCCATGGTTAATGGGGTTCAGGATTGATCCATTTAGGGGCTCACGTTAGCATGGATATATGAAGAACCAATATCCATTAGCATTCCAATGTGAAGAAGCATGAGGCAGGGCAATACAACATGAAGCACTGCCCATGGGACTTTGAAATCACATTGTACAAGCCTAAAGGGATGTATGGATGAGGGGTTCACAAAGAAAGAGGCCTCATAGAGAAGGGCTTTGAAAATATCATAGGTTCGAAAAGGATAGGGGCACACAGTGCCCAAGGCTTCACAGAGCTCAGGGGAATGTAGATCACAGGTCTTCACAGAGCACAAGGGATCGTAGAGAATATGGCTTCCCAAAGTATTGGGCTTCACATAGCATAGTGACCCAGCCTAATCATGGAGTTCATGTGTTCTTGGAGAGTTCTTTGCGAAGCGTGGGTGCTTCATTAAGTCCCAAGTACTTGTAGGGGTCTCTTTCCTTTTCTATGTCCTATAAGCTTCGTGAAGGGCATCCCACTTCGAAGAGGGGGTAATTTGGTTCAAAGGGAAAAGGGTTTTGTAATTACCAAATACCTTAGATGATTAATTTTCCTAGTTGGTTCCTAGAGAAAATAATTATTCATAGTTTGGGAATTTGGAAAGTGAAAGGTCTGGGTCTCCCCCTTTGGATTGGGGATCCGGGTATTTATAGGCGCCAGGGGGGCGCGATGGGCTGAGGGCACACTACTAAGAGATTTGTGCTTCGCAACTAGAGGCAGACTCTATCAAGTTTCTTAGAATTTCAGAGCCAACCATCACTCCATACACGATGGTCACAAAGGATTATGGATTCCCTAAATTTCCTCAGAGTCACATAGGTGACCATTACTTCCTTTTCAATGATCGTAGAGACCTTGGTAGCTTTGTATTGGCCTGAGTGCTAGAGGGATTTTTAAACTTACTTTGTAAAGAATCCCCTTTTTCTTTATTTTAGTTTTCTTCACTTATTTTTACAAGGCATGGATTTACGCACCAATAATGGTAAAACATTATTTTTCCATTTTTCTAGCACAATAGGTAAAGTATACCACCCATTATTGAATATCTTTTGGTATTTACAAGAGTGAAACTCCCCCTACACGATAAAAAGGTAAGCACTCTACCCCATCATCACACCTATAAAACCACTTTGTCTTGTCCATGATCTGCTAAAATATCATCTCAAAAACCCTCAAATACACTTTTTATCATCACTTTTGGAATAAATCCTTCCATGGAATACCTTTGTTAAAAACTGAAAGGATTCAACCGATTAAGAGGTAACAACCTCCCTCAAACTCCTTTCTATTATTTCTTTCTCGACTCCAACAAATCATCTTATTCCATTAATGTATAAAAAACCAATATCCTCAATATAATATGATATTTTTATGCTATGGTTTTGACCTCCACTTACACACACCTCCATCTAATGGATAAGAAACATATTGTTTATGTGTGTAAAGAACTACCACCTCGCAAAACAATGATTGTTCATTTTTCCTTTACCACCCTCGTGATGAAAATTATGATAGACAATATATTTATATGTTCTATATATTATATTTATTATGTATTTAATCTTCATTAATACTTTTATAAAATATGTATTTTTACTTTTCATTTGGTGTAAATACAATATTTTCGTTTGAGGGAGTGTGGACTATTGCCCCCTCAAAGTGATGTGATTCATTCACACACAACAAGGAATGTATAAAAATGGTTTTACTGAGTTTTATATGGTATAATAATGCTACTAGAATATTGATATATATACATATACATACACATATGTCATTTACCTTATTTATTTTAATGTGAAAATAAAAACAGAATCAACGTTCATGCGTACATACGGCTTACCATCTCCATGAATGATGTATTCCATTTCATACTTCTATATTCTATATATTATTATAATACACATATAATGACTATTAATGATATTTATATCATTGTGTACATTTTGGAAATCATTATATAAGTATAAGGACCAAATATATAACAAATTAAGACACATGCGAAGAACAAAGAGGATATTAACAGAAGTGAAACCTTAATAAAGGATGATTAACAAACAGGTAATATAAGATCATAATCAAACCATATATGGTATTAAATATTATAATATGGTTCTGTAAAATATTTTTAATAAATTTATATTTATTATACTTGTGGTTTTAATGAGTACGACAAGATTCAAGACAGAAGGTAATGGGATTTCATCCCACTTTTTATTTTCATAGAGGTACATTCAATGTTTTCCACTCTTTCCTTTTGAGTGGTAAATATAATATACATGAATTTATTATATTAATCATATTCTTAAATTTATGGGTAATTAAATATCCACTCTATGATCATAATTTTATGGGGTTTATGTTTCAAAAGAAACAAAATCAGTAAGATATTTTTGTCTTAATTTACCTTCTCTGAGACACATGTCATGTTATGCACCAATATTTTTCCATGATGTATATATGCTACCTTTGAAATTTTATATCATTATTATCCTTATAATCATGATATTTTAAGATTCATGTAATTTCATTTTCTTAAATGAGTAATATGGTTCAATGTTACCAAGTGGAAAGAGTTTATTGAAAAAAACTCATCACTTTTCGATATTATTGATGATTATTCTTTATTTGATGAAATATTAAGATCCTTCTCTCAAGAACACTCATTAATTTTCATATATTATTTCTATTAATGATATAATAATATATTCATACCATTTATTTTACTCTTTGGTACATAATTTTATTAAGAAAATGTTTTTAAGAAAGCATGACTTTACCATATTTTCAGTCAGAAATTTGTGTTCCTTTAAAACCATGTTTTCTAAAAATTGCATAGAAGAATATTATACTATTCTCCTATAATAATTAAAAATATATCACACATTTTCTATATTTTATTAATGTTTTAAACGGAATATTCTTTTCTATTTCTAAGCAATTAATTTTTTAACCCTTTTTACTATTCAAAATGAATGTTCTTTTTACCTCATACGACATGTATAGATTTACCCACCATCATTTCTATGAAACGTTAATTTCATGTTTAAAAGGATAATTTTTAAGAATTTTTTTTGAAAATATTTTCAAATAAATGGTTTTCAAAACATTTTTAATCTACTTTCATAAATTTTCAAGTAAAAATTTTTTAAAAACATTTTCAAGATTCCATTATAAGTTTTTAAAGTTATATTCAATGAAATAGTTTTCAAAAAAAAATCAATATTTATTTATAGGTCTTCAAATTCTTTTCAAATAAAATGGTTTTAAATTTTTTTGAAGCTTATTTTATAGGTTTTCAAAGAAAAATGTTTTTAAAATGTTTTAAATATTATTTTATAAGTTTTCAAGGAAAATGGTTTTCAAAATTTTATCACGAGCTTTTATATGTTTTCAAGTAATATGGTTTTCAAAATTATTTTGAGTATTATTTATATGTTTTGATGTTAATTTCTAAAAAAATTATTTTCAAATGGTTTTATACATTAAAAGGATTTTTTTAAAAGAATAAAGTATATTTTCCTCAAGAAATGTTTTTGAAAGATATTTCAAAATTATTTTTCCATATAATATGAAATCTATCGATGTTACTCAAGTATTTCTAGGAAATAATCTAAAGGACCCATTCATATTCATCCTTTGAATGGGTTATGAGTGATTTCATGGTCATTATGAAACTCGTTTCTCTTTCATGGGTTATATGTTTATGAATTTTTTTTCTCTTTCATGTGTTTTATGTTTAAGAAATCCGTTTCTCTTTCATGGGTTATGCTTTTGATAAAATGATTATGAAACCTATATATTCTTCCATTGGTTATGATATGATTACATGTTTATGAAACTAATTTCATTTCATGGGTTTTGATATGATTTTTTATGACTTTTTGGAACATGTATATATGATTTCATTATGAGATGGGTGGTACATATATCTCCCTATAATGAATTGGGTAAATATTTATATCCCATGAGATAGACATGGCTAGAATGAGAAATGAAATCAGTTTATTATTACAGATTTGGAAAGAAAAATAAACTTGGTTCAATATCATAGGGCTGGAATGAAGAGTGAACTTGATTTAGTAATACATTTCTATAATGGGGTGTGAACCTGGTTTAGTGAGGGACATTTTCCACTGATATATTTTTCTAAGAAATGCCTTAACTACTATGGAAATCATTATATATGCATATTTTCTACTATAATTCCTTTTTTTATTCCTATGTTATGATTTCATGGCTTATTTTCATTATTTCCCTATGATTCGTTTCTTCTGAACTACAAATATTTATGCCATGATTCATGTTTATGATCTTTGATATAAAGGGTATGATCTACTATTTTCATGATCATGTTCTCATGTCCTTATGTGCATGATTATTCTTATGTATCTCCCTTGTATACCCTTACTGAGCATCTATTCTCACCTCTTTTTATGTTTCCTCCCCTAGGTTATGATGATATGTATTATGTTTGATGTGTTTAATAATGAGTCTTGTCAAGAAGAACCTAGTGGGAGATGATGTAGCTCATTTATTTACTAGTGTTTATGATTCCATGTTTCCAAAGGCACTAGAATAGTACGGTCTTTGGGTGTCTATTTGTAAAATGTTTCAAGTATTCAGTAAAAGTTATTTAATGTTAATGTATGAAAATCAAGGGCACTATAACAGTTTTGGTTTTCAGGCATGAAAAAGAAGATATGAGGGTCTGTGAAACTATGCTACACCTTTTAATAGGTGATAGCCAATAATAAAAAACCTATGGGTTTACTATATCTATTTCCCATTCTAAAATTGATGTAGGATGATTTTATAATGGAATTTTTGTGGATCAACTTATGATGCCTCAAAATAATGGTACTATATGGGTGGCCATGGATCTATTGACAAAGGTATTTCATTTATTACCAGTATAGGAAACTTTTTAAGCAGATCAATTCTGTTATTTGTATATTTTGGAGATGGTCTATCTACATTGGGTGCCATAGATTATAGTTTTAGACCGTGACTCATGTTACATCATGCTTCTAGAAGATTTTTTAGATATTTCTTAGTACACAGGTTCTATCAAGTACAACATTCAACCCACTGATATATGGGAATTTGGAATATACTATATAGGTTCTTGAGGATATTCTTTGGTCATGTTTCATATTCCTTGGTGGGTCTTAGGAGAAAAACTTTGTGTTGGTGTAGTTTTCATATAATTAATTTTATCAAGAAACTACTTTGATTAAACCATATGAGGATCTTTATAGTAAGACATATAAATCACCTCTATGATGGATGTCGTTAGGCAATTCATATCTATTCGGACCAAGTCTCATGCAGGAGATGTCAGAGAAAGTTTAGTTGATTAAAAATGTATGATTATGGAACAAAGTAGATATAATTAGTATGTTGATGGACGTCAATGGCCCCTATAGTTTACAGATAGTGATCGTTTATTCCATTGGTTATCACCTATATTGGGTCACTATAGGATATAGATATGGGGAAAGATGGAACACATGATTATTGGACCATTTGAGGTTGTGTAGAGGATTGTTTTGTTGAATATCATTTGGATATTCCACATAGATTCAGTTCTATGAATGAGGTTTTCATGTGTCAAATCTTTAGTTGTATCACTCAGGCCTTACCATGTGATTAAGGTGAATGTTATTGAGCTTGAGATCGGTGTTCCCTTTGAGGAACATCTGATATGTGTGTTTGATAATAGTGAAATGTTTGTTTGGTAATACCATGTCAATAGTTTATGTTGTGTGGAAACATGGGTGTTTTTAGGAGGAATCATGGTAGAGATAAGAGTTTATGAGGATCAGTACCTCGATATTTTTTACCTCATAATCTTAGAGATGCTTGGGTGTATAGATCGAGGATGATATTTCATGAGGAGGGGATATAGTAAGATCCCAACATTTTTTGGAGATGTCCCAAGCTCTTTCATAGGTACTATTTTTAATTATTTTTATTATATCATTTTTTTTATTACATTCAAGATTTTTGGGTGAAATTATAAAATTTTGGAAGGAAGATGGACAGTGTACTGTTTTCTCATGGTTTTCCCAAACCATGTTCCTATCCCAACAAATCGTGTTAACCTAGATGGAGGGGATTTACATCGATAGAGAATAGTTTGTCGAACTGTGTGCCCTAATTAAAGTAACTATGGACCCCTATAGAACATGTATATAGTTAAGCTTCATATATTGGAAAACTGTGTGCATGTGCCCAGGAAATTGTGCATGTGAAAATTAAGTCCCCTAAAAATTAGATTAAAAATACTAAACCCCTGTAATTCACCCAAAATATACCCCTACTAAAACTTATGTGATTTATATTATTTTTGGAGGCTCTCAGATGGATTCCATTTCCTTCTAACCTCTATTCATAGTGATTCAACACCTAAACTGAAGATATGCACCTCTTAAGGGAAGAGAATCTGATCATATGTGGTTTCCTCTATCTTTATCATCTTTCTTACATCATTTAAAGTGGGTTTTCCACTATTTTTGATGGATAAATATCTAGGTGTATTAGATCTCAATTAATTTGATCTTGGATCTAGGTTTCAGATCTACATCTCTTCATTCATCATGATATTTTTTGTCCATATTCAATTGGTGTTTTCTTTTGGAAATAATTTGTTATCAATATTGATGTAAATGGTCTAAATTCATAATAATATAATGATAAGTGATTGTGTGATGTGGAATACTTCTTTAAAATCCCACATTTGTGATAATTTTTTAAATGAGTGTACGACACAAAATACTGCTTTAAAATTCCAATTGTGTGATTGTTTGATAATTGAGTGTGGGGCACGGATTTCTACTTAAAAATCCCACTTGTGTGATTATTTAATAAGTGATTATGGGATACATACTACTAAATCAAAATTACACTGGTGTGCTTTTCTGGTAAATGAGATTTAGGTCATGTATTGCTGCTTCAGATAGCCACGAGGTCCTAGGAATTGCGATAAATTCCCAAAATGTTATCATTGGATTGTAGTTACAAATGGATGTAATATAAATATAAATTAAAGGATAATTTATATATATCATATTGGGATATATTTAAGACTCTAAAATGGTTCAAAGAATGTATTGTGGTTCAGGTTTCCTCCTGATCCCATGGGTTTATGTGGTCAAAATAAAGAATAATTTAAATGTGATAAAGTTTTAATTATGTATTGTATTTTATTTTTTATATAACTAAATACACTATTATTTACTGGATATTTTTTATACACTATTGTATATGGACTTCTTTGTTATACTGATACCCTACTCAGGCTTCCTGATCAGTACCTTAATAGACATCATGTTTTCATGATAGGATAAGGGAAAGAGTCCATTTTAAGATGGATAATTTGGGATGGAGCATGAATAAGGGAACTAAACGTGATTTAGGATCCACTTGGTATTTTTCAGTGTCTTTATTTATTTTGGGTTTTACATATCACCACTTGACATGTATTTTGGCATGAAATATCTCGTGTTTAGTTGAATATTGTATATTCTTATTTTTGTCATCATTTGATACTAGATTAGTTTGGTTATATCATTTGGTAATTATTTTTCTTCCACTATTGTGGTACTTTTATTAAGAGGGTATAGTATCCTTATGATCAATATTAGACCCTCTATACTAGTAAGCTTACTCTATTGTATGAGTAGGCTCACCAGAGGTCTTATGACTGATCATCTTGGTGCATTAGTGTGTGGAACCTAGGTCGACATGTTACAAAGTGTTATTAGAGGGGTTTTTTCTTTTATTTTATTTTGTATTACTGTTTGGGAAAGGTAGGAAGGAGAATATGATAAATTGGGCCTTGATTAGGAGAATGTTCATGGTTGTAGATAACCCATGTATAAGGGTAAAATCTAGGTACCTAGTGTGGAGTTCTTATTATTATTGTGTGTTTTTATAGTTGGATGTTATTTCACCTTGAATGGTCTACATTTTGTATGATGTGTTTATTATTTTTTAGGTTTTATGAGAAATTACTCCTCATATGATATGGGATGAGATATGAATATGAATCCATTATTATAGGAACTCATGATTATTTATTGTGACATGCATCATTTTTAGGCACATTGGGAAAAAAGGTTTTTGGTTATGTTGTTGAAATTGATTTTTTTTAATGCTTGTGTAATTAAAATAATAAAGGTTCCTAAAATGACATAATTTTTTTGAAATGATGCAATATGTGAATAAATGATTATTTAATGAGAAACTTGTAAGGATAATGTGTTTACACTTTTTTTACCATGAAATTGTTTTAGGATTGTTATGGGTTGTGATAGAACCTTGGTTTTGACTGTGTGTGGGGGAAAGAGGGAATGAATAGTTGTATAATTTTTTGAAACACCATCGGTAAAATTTTTAATGTTTTTTATTGTTTCAAAAATATTTATGTTTGTAATTTTAGTGGTATTCCTCCATGATAATGCTTGTCGAGGGTATGACTAGTTGTTATGGATGAAAATGATCCTCCATCTATATAACTAGAGGAACTGATTATTCTATGTGAGGATGTCGAAGAGAAGTTATGAGATAATTTTTCTCACTTCATACATATCATTTAAAGGGACCTAGGGTGTGTTGGGAAGAGTATGTCTGATCTGACATGGGTGTTCTATTTTCAGCACCATCTTAGGTTTACTATAGTTGGTGGAACTGAGGAAGTTGATTTCCAGATTGAGTATATCCAAACTATAAATAACCACTTAGAGACTCATTCTGATAGGATAATAAAATTGGTACCTATAAATTATGTGGTTAGGTGAAGAAATAGTGGGAAAATACAAACTTGGGATAGATAGATAAACAATATAGAGTCGAAGGAAATTTAAGTGAAGTTCTTGGAGAACTTTTACCCAGAGACACTCATGAAGGAGATAGTGGCTGAGTTTATGAGGTTTATTCATGGGAGTATGCAAGTTATGGACTATACTGGTCACTTTATATACATGTTGTGCATCATTACAAAATTGAAGGGAAATGAGTTGTAAAAATAGTTTCAGGATGGGTTTAAATGTTAAATTATTTCTAATATCTTTATACTAAAGTAGCTATCGGATATGGTTAATCAGGTTGTCATTTCTTATGGGAATCTAAAGGAGGATTCTGGTGGAGGACAGGTGGTTTATGTTGTATATTCAGGAGGTACAAATCCAATAGAAAGAAACATTGTTACAAAAATTCTGATTATAGTTTTGGAAAGTAGAGTGTTGAGGTGGAAGGATCAGTTACAAAGGACCATTCTAGAGTGGTCTGTCACCAGTTTTGTAAGTCGAGTCACATTCATAGATAGTTCCCCTGACCCCTGATAGAGTAACGAGCATACATTATGATGGGACATCTATAAAGATTCTTTGGGAACATATGGTATATGGGTAATGATGGAGAAGCTATACATGACTACAGTATGGGAAGTGGATCATCTACACCATATCATTATGGAAGATGGAGTTATAATTGGAATTCGGGTAGAGAGGGTAGACACGGTGGTTTAGAGAAATAATACTTATATAAGAAGCGTTGTGCTACTCAAGGGACTCATACTGAATCATAGGGAATATGGGTTGGATAGTTGAATGCATTTTATCCCACACGGGTGGATAATGAGACTAGGTCGTCAAATTTTAGAGGTTCTATTTTTGTAGCTTTTACACTAATTTGTTTCTTCCCTGATACTAGTGCTTCTCATTCTTCTATATCCACAATACTTGGGAATGGATTGATCCTGATGATAGAGTTCATGTGTGGAGTTTTGACGATAGATACACCTTTGGGAGTATGGTTGAGAGTCATCTGTTTGTGAAAAAGGTAATCTCTCAATGTTGGGGTGTATCGTTTTCTTTAGGATCTCTACATTCAAGATATGTTTGGCTTCAACCTAATTATTGGTATGGAATGGTTGGTGGTGTTTCGAGCCCACATCTATTGTTACCTCGGGATAGTTACTTTTACGTCTCTTGTGGGTAAAAAATATACTCACTATGTATAATGGGATATCTAGGCAAGCCATGTAGGGCCAGTTAATTAAAAACTAGGGAAGCTCACCATCCAAGATTCTAGTATGTTTTTGGAAGATGGTGGTGTGAAAAAGGCTCCCTTTTGACCATTGGTGACCAGTTTCAGGATTTTTTTCATGAAGACTTCTCAGGGATACCACTTAAGAGATATATTGAATTATAGTTGAGCTCATGGAAGGGGTTAGGCTAGTCTCTATTCCCCTATATAGATTTTTTCCAATAGTGATTTATGAATTAAAGACTCAACTGGAAGAGTTATTGATAAGGGGTTTTTCTATCAAAATATTTCTCTTTTGGGTTCTATGGTTTTGTTTACTATGAAATATGATGGTACTTTATGCTTATGTGTTGACTGTAAGATGTTGATCAAGGTGACAATTAGGAACTATTAACCTCTTCCACTAATTGACGACCTTTTTGAACAGTTGAGGGGAGATTGTGTCTTCTCAAAGTTTGACTTGAGACCAAGGTATTATCAATTAATAGTTTGACCTTCTGATATACCGATGACTTATTTCAGAAGTAGGTATGGCCTCAATGATTTTATCACAATGTCGTTCTGGTTAATGAATGCACCAGTAGTGTTTATTTCCTTGATAAAAAAAATCTTCCACACATACCTAGAATATTTTTTCATATTGTTTGTGGATGCAATATTGGTTTACTTTAGGACTCATGACTATCATACCCAACATCTTGACATCATCTAGAGTACACTTATAGAGAAGAAACTATATGGAAAGCTACCAAAGTGTCAGTTTTGTATCCATCAAGTAAAATTATTGGTTCATATAATCTCAGAGAAAGATGTGTTAGTTGACCTAGATATAGTCCTTTCAGTTTTTTCTTAGGAGAAACCCGTGATTTTTTTTGATATTTGTAGTTTTATGGGGTTGGTGGTCTATTATTGGAGGTTCATTTAATACATTACCTATTCAGAAACACCACATTTGGCCTTTACTAAAAAGGTAATAATGATTGAATGGTATGGGGTATGTGAGAATTATTTTCAAGAGCTGAATAATAGTTTTACAATGACACCAATTTTGGTCCTACCCAATCTTGGTGATGATTATTCAGTTTTTTGTGATCCTTATGGGATTATACATGGGGAATTGTTGATACAGGGAGATATATTTGGGTCATATTGCTCTCAAAATTTGAGGTGACATGAACTGAACAAAATTTTGAATGACCTTGAGTTAGAATCAGTGGTTTATTATTTCAAGTGTTAGAGGCGTTATTTTCTTAGATAAAAGTTTATCGCATATCTTATAACAGTGATACATGAATATACAACATCGGTGGTCAGTTGATTATATGTATTAATTCTATTTTGACCTATAATATATGATCAGAAATGGATACACTATTATTGATGATTTATACAGAAAAAACAGACTCAAGCAATTCGAGAGAATATTGCTGGGTGGAAAATGATTAATTTGATAGCTGAGATGAATGTTGTGATTTAGGAGAGTTAATAGTATATGACTCTTATATCAATTTTAGTGGATTCCACACTGTTGTATTGGATCAGAGAGAGGTAGTATAATGATCTCGAGTATTTAGACTTGATGGGATTCCTTGATGTTGGGGAGTCACATTCTAACTAGACAATAGACGAGGAAGAAATAATCTATGTCAGTAATATGGTTGTTGTTCTTACAAGCATGAAAGAGGAGATAATTCATTAATTTCCTTCCTCGAAGTGGGTGGTACATCTATTTGTGACCAAAATGTATTGTGACCTAAAATGAAAGTTTTTGTCACCAATCTTGAAAATGGAGATAACATAGTTTGTGATAGAATACTACACCTTTCAATTGGTTAAGTGAGAGTATCAATGACCTTGTTGATTACTATAGTTATTACCCATTCTGAAATGGAAGTGGTATGACATTACCATTGACATTTTACTGGGTCTCATAAGGATCCCTCTTATGAGTGATGCAATTTGGGTGATTTTGGACTAATTGAAGAATATGGAACAATTTTTACTGCTTTGGGAGAACATTTCAGTGGATCAGTTGGGTAATATGTATATTTGGAAGATAGATTGTCTATAAGTGGTGCAATGGAATATAGTTTCATACCATGAATCATGATTTATAGTTGAAATATAGTAGCATTTATAGAATGAATTTGATAGAAAAAACTATTAAGTGAAAAAAAATTCAGGTGTTGAGTATATTGGGTCTCCACTGGATATGGAGATAGCACATGATAGCCTCTAGGTTCGTTGGACCATTTGAGGTTATGAAGATGACTAGGATGGTTTTGTACCAATTAGATCCTCCATAGAGGTTCAGTTCTATGAATTACATTTTCAGGTTTCACAACATTTACATTATCACTATAACCCTTCACATTTGATTGATTAGGATGATGTTGTGTTTGAGAGTGATGCATCCTTTGGGGATCATCTGATATGTGTGTTTGATTGTAGTGAAAAGGTGTTTTAGGGGAAGATATTAACAATGGTTTGTTTATTATGTAAAAAGGGGAATATTTAAGAGGAATTATGGGAGAAAGAAACATATATGTGGGTTTTGTGGGTCAATCATTTAAACTAGTAATCTTAGAGATTATTTGGTGTACAACTCGAGGATAAGTTGTTATAAGGATGGGATATTCTAAGATCTAGAGATTTTCTGAATATGTATCAAACTCATTCAAATATAATATTTTTTATTCTTCTAAATATATATTGGTTGGGTTTTAACTAGGATATTTGTTTGGTTAAAATATAATATTTTGGAAGGAAGAGGTGTAGTTCCAGGTTGGGTCATGGTTTTCCAAAACTGTGCACCAATTCCAGCAAACTGTGCGAACCTATAAAGAGGAGATTCACAAGTTTGGGAAATGGTTTATCAATTTATGCACCCTATTAGGAGTAAACATGGACCCCCTAGAAGGGTCACAAAGTTTAGAAAACCGTCTTGAAAAATTATGATCCCCTGCATAGAAAGCAGTGTCCGTGGAAATTAAATTCCAATGAAATTAGATTAAAAATACCTAAACTAACTGAATTCAACCTAAATAGACCTTAAATCAACCCTAAGTGATTTATATAATTTATGAAAGTACCCTAGAGTATTCTAAGGAATTATGACCTCTATTATTGGCTATTTTAAGATCATATTCATGTTATAAACCTCTCTCAGTAAGAGAATCCCATCACATGTGGTTTCCTCTATCTCACCCATCATTCTATAATTATTTAAATAGATTTTTCGTATGTTTTTATGGATATATATCTAGGATTACTTGATCTTGATTTTTTTTATCATGTATATAGGTTTTATATCTATATCTTGTTCTTTATTATTCTAGTTCATATAGGGGTTTTCTGTTGATGAGAATTCATCATCAATCTTGAGGTATGCAGTCTAAATTAAAAATCCATAGTAATAAATGAGATTAGAACATATACTGGCGCTTCAAAATCCTACATGTGTGATTGTTTGATAAATGGGTGTGGGAAACATAATTTTTACATCAAAATCCCACTTGTGTGATTTTTTGATAAATGAGTGTGGGATATGGACTATTTCTTCAAAACCCCACATGTTCAATTTTTTGATAAATGATTTTGGGAAATATACTATTACATCAAAAGAAAACTTGTGTCACTATTTGATAATTGAGTTTGGGACCCAAACTGTTGTTTCAAAAACATAGTTCTGTATTTTTTTAATAAATATGTTTTGGGTCAGGGACTCCACCATGTGATCTGGTATTATCAAAATGAAATTATTCAAAATAAATACACATTCAATATTAATGTAGGTCAAATCTGGATCTTTATTTCCATAAAGGAAGTTTCTTTGATACAAAAAGAAAATTTCCACAACATTGTGCACTAATTTGTAATCCTGAAATGCCTACGAATCAACGGCAATTTATGTCACCTACATCGCACTCTAGAGGTATTCTAGAGAGCCCCTCTCCCTATATGGATCAAAATCAACATTGATGGCACCTCCAAGGAAAATCCAGGACTTATAGGGTGTGGTGCTATTTTCAGGAATCACCTCGGTCAGATTCTAGGTTGCTTCCTAGGTCATTAAGGTATTGCCACCTCCCTTGAAGCTGAGATGATGGGTCTGATTCATTCGATTAAATTTTCCATGGTTTTTGTTTGGAACAACCTATGGATTGAAAGTGACTTGACAACCATAGTTCAAGCAATTTGGAATGGCATAACCCATCTAGCTTGGATGATTATTTCCCATTGGATGGAATGAAACCGCTCGCTCACCGATATGAACTACATCATCACACGTGTTTATCGGAAAGTAAACATGGTTGTTGATGGCTTGGCCAACTTGAGATTTAATCAAGAAATAACCTGGTGTGAATACCTCCCTTCTGTTATTATTCCCTTTCATGAAAAGTATTGTAATATGATCGTGTACTTTAGACTTTTGTAATATTTCTTTTAATAAAATTTATGCTTTGGCCGTTTGGGTCAAGGCATCACCTTTTAAAATAAAAAAATGGACCACTACATCAAATACCCATGGGGTCCTAGGTAGGGTTATCTTGGCCCAAAATATTGGCATTGGACAATGGTTCCAATTGACCAAAATATAAATTGAAATTAAATGATAATTGATATATATATGTTATTGAGATATGGTTCAGACTCCAACATGGGGAGAAGAAGGTATTGTGGTTCAAGTGTCCTTAGGAACCTAGGGGTTTATGTTGTTATATTAAATAATAATTGAAATGTGATAAATATATACTAATGCATTGTAAATTATTCCTAACATATATAAATACACTGTTATTGACTGGATATTATTTTAGATGCTATTGGTGGTGGCGTACTGATTAGTAATAAAACTCTACTCAAGCTCTTAGATTAATATAGGAATAGACATCATGTTTAAAGGACATGATAAGGTAAATATTCCTATGATTGATGGGTAATTTGGTGTGAAGGATGGATGAGGGAAATAGACATGATTCAGTACCCACAAGGTAGTTATCCATTTATTTATTTATTTCGGGTCTTACATATTGACACATAACACGTATTTTGGTATGAGATACCATCTATTAAGTTTGATATTGTATTTTCATGTTTTGTTCATCATGTAATAGTTGTTTGTTTTGGTTATGTCATTTGGTTATTCTTATTTTTTCCACTATTGTGCTACTTTGATAAAGAGAGTATAGTCTCCCCATGATCAATATTAGAACCTCTCTACTAGTTGATAGCCTCAAGTTTATAGGGAGTCACACCTGAGATCATGATACCAACTAACTGGGGGCACTAGTGTGTGGAAAATAGGTTGGAACATTACATGGGGGGAAATTTAATGACTAAATATTGATGTAGAATTGTAGAGAACATTTTTCAGTATAAAAGTGAATAAGCAAGAAAATTTCAATGATCATAAAACCATAAATAATTTATGTATAAAAAATATGAAGAATTAAAAAAAAATTAGTTAATATGATAATAGTAACATGCATAAGAAATTTAATTTTATTAAATAAATTTAATTTCTTATATTGTTTTCTTTATATGAAAACCCAATTTTTAAAAAACCACAATATACTAATATTATTATTATTTTGACAAGATCATTATATACTATATATTAAATATTTTGATATGAATAGAATTAAAATCAATATGAAAATTATTTATAAAATATTTATGTAATGATAATATATTGATAATAATGAACTTAATTTTTTTAATTTCATTATACAATACAAAAATACATTTTTCTGGAAAAAATGATTTTTATTTATTTTTTGTTAAAAATTAATAAAATTAATTCTTCACACCGTAACAAAAAATCAGAAAATAAACATGTTTTTTTGGAATGAAAATGTAATATTTATATTAAGGTTATTTTTTGGATCTTTATGATTTGTTTCATTTCTTAATTTATAGTAAAATATAATGGTATTTGTTGAAACCTACCATATTTTTTAAAACATTTACAATGTTATATTTTGTTATAAAATATATTAAAACTGAATTTAGTTCAATTATTTATTAATTAATCCAAATTATTTACTTTACTCAGTTTAATATTTAAAATTGATATTAAATCATTTTATAAATATTCAAATTTTCACATTTAAAAACTACTTTCCATCATGTTTGTGACTTTGATGTGAAATTAAATTATACCGCTTCTGTTAATGGATTTTGATAAAATGTATTTCACAATAAGAATATTCATAATTATTATAATACAATATGTTCAAATAATTTTTTGTTCATAAATAATTGTTAAAAATTAATAAATTTAATTACAATAGTTAAATATAAAATTTGATTTAGAGTGTTACATAGACATGTGTTAAAAATTATTTTCCAACACGCATAGGATCATTATTTAATAAATTTAATTTAATATCTCGAACATGTGTGGAAACTTTATATAGTAAGTCTAATTTTATTTTTAGTATGAAAGTATAAATTACCAAGGAAAATAATAACAATCTAATTAACATTGTGTAAACAAAAAAGGTAAAACTGAGTAAACATATATGCTAAGGGAATAAAAAGATTAAATATTGTTTATTTTTTTATGTAGGTTTGGATACACCATATAATTCCTCCACTCATTTATTTATAAAAATTTATGGATCATGTATTTATATTTCCTTCCCATATTTTAATAATTATGGGTATTTACAAAAATCTCACTCCTCTTTAATTAAAAAATGGGACCCCCAGACATATTCACACCTCATAAGACATTTGGCTCAACCAACCCATTCTAATATCTCTCTTAACCTTCCTTATACATGATAGGGATCTTACGTTCCTACCAAAACACCAACCATATAGTCCCTATTAAGATATCCAAATGAGAATATTCTAAGAAAATGTAATTGTATTCAATAAGATCTTTTATTTTTACATCATATCACATAACCATCATTATTGATTTAATTATTCAAATATAGTAAATCATCTATCTACAATAAAATTATATTTTTATATTAATGACATAGTCAATATCCACATCTTCTTTCATTAATTACAAAATGAATCCATAGATCATATGTATAGTGTACTATGACCTCTTGAACCGATGTAATTCATTTTACATTACCTCCTCCCACAGGTGGAAATATTTTTAGAAAATAATTATATATACAATATTAATTACATTATTACACATCTTTAAATTTAGTTGTACATCAACTGTCTTACATTACATTATGTTGAAATACAACAATGTCTCTCATGCATATGTGGGGACTACATCCTCCATGAAGAGAGGTGATTCGTTCTTCATTTTATTTTTCACATGAATATTAATAAGGTTAGATTAAATAAATATGTATGATATATATCACATGAAAATAATTATGTAATGGTGATGTACTATATTAATTTTTTCCCTTTCTATAATAAAATGAAAACGTTGTTCATGCGAATGTATGGCCTATCATCTCCATGAATTATTTAATTCATTTTTTATATATAAATTTTATAGATTACTATAAATACTTAAATAATGAATATATAATCAATAATTATTATTTTTTAAACATGAGAGATTATGTAACAATGATCAATGAAAAATTAATTAAAATAGAATATTAAAACATACATGTAAAATGATGTTATTGTAACACAAAACATGATTTTAACAATAAATTGTTATTAAACATGTTATAAAATGTAAAAATAAATTCATATATGGTATGATATATATGGATATGATTATTTAATATATTAATAATATTATTATTTTTATTATAAAGGATTATTGAAGGTTTTTGAAAAATTTCAAGACATGAGAGATGTGATTTTTGTATCGCTTTTGTTTATATTAAATAAATACCTTATACACCACATCTTCCAATTTGTGTGGTGTATATACATTCCAAGAATGTTATTTATTATTATTATCATGAATATTATAAAAACTTACTTATAAATTTAATTTTATTCTTTCATGTGTATTATGATTCATAACATACCAATTTTGTAATGGTTTTAGGTTAAAATCTCATTGTTTTTTGGGATTATTTACAATTAACTTTCAGATGGTGATATTTTTTGATATATCACCCATGAAAATAAAAATTATTCTTCTACCATGGTAATTTATTTTTAATAAATGTCTTACATCCTTTTTCCTCCCATGATTAACTCAAGAGACCAAAAGAAAGTTTTTAAGAAAAATTGACTTTATTTCACTCTTCAGTAAAAAAAATCTTTTTCTACCATTTCCATATTTTGTAAAACAAATTAAATAAATATTTTACTTTTCTCAATTGATTTTTTTTAAATACACATTTTAAAAAATATGGTGTCAAAGTATTATTCACTTTTTTTTAACAATGGACTTTGAATTTTTACTAAAAATATGAATGGAATATTTGTTTTCACATATACGATGTGAATGATAATTCTCACCATCATAAATAGTAAATTATTTAAATAATATATTATAATATTACATAGTATTTTCATTGAAATTTTTTTCATTAATATTTTTGGAAATTTTTATATTTAAAATAATTTATTTGAAATGGAATGGATTTTTCCATAAAAAATGTTTTAATAATCCTTTTATATAAATTTTATTTATAAATGATAGAAATATTTAGTGGTGGTGATGTTTTATTAGGGAAATGATACAATTGTACCATCTTTACTCTATCTTGAATTTTTTGTTTTATGATGAAAATTTGTTTATGAACCCAATACCTTTTCCATAGGTTATGCTATGATGAAATGAAGAAATTTTTGTGAAACCTATTTATTTTCCATGAGTTATACTATGATGAAATGTTTATAAAACCCATTTAATTTTTATATTACATGATATGATGAATGTTTTATGATATTTTTGAAAAACAATATGTATTGTTTTATGGGGGTCTTATATCTCCTTGTAATTTAATGAGTAATGGTTTATATCTCATTATATAAATTGAACTGATATTTGGAGTGAACCCAATTCGGTAAGGGATTTTGACCACTGTGTGAATCCTGAGAGTGAACCATGACTTCAATGATGGTTTTACAAGTTAAATAATTCCAAAATTTTATTACTTTAAATGATAATTTCCTATTATGTAAATGATTTTATAGTCTTAAGTATACTCCATAGTCCTATGAATTGTATGAATATTTTTCTTTTAGATTATGTTCTTTGATTACTTTATGATTCATTTACATTGAACTACAAATAATTATTATAGTAATCTATATTATGATCATTGATATGAGTGATATGTTTTCCAAATATTATTATCATATTCTAATGTCATTATTCTCATTTTATGTTTTTTAATTATTGATATTTCTCCTTATTTCCCTTACTGAGAATCTAATTGCACCCTTTCTTATTATTCATTTCCCAATTTTATGAAGAAATGTTTTATGTGTGTTATTTATTATTATATTTATAGTTAGGATTTACTTAGTGATAGATTATGTTGTTCACTTATGAAAAAAAATTATGTACCCATGTTTCTAGAAATAGTAATCCTTTATGGTCCCTATGCATGTTTTTTATGATGAAATAAATATTAATCTATTATGATATAATATCTAAATATGAGAATATTTGAACTCAAAGTTTTTTTATCACAGGATTGGATTAGTTTTCCTTTCTCATGTGGGATCTAAAAAATAGTGATATTACTAGGGATAATTCGATGGATAAGATCATGTATTGGAAAATTTCATGTGATTTTATTGAATGATATAATGAGTGGTTTCCAAGAAACTACATCCCAATCTGAATTATACTAATTGATGTGGATATTAAATATTTTTAATTATCGGTTATAAATAAAAAAATGGAACATTGGGGTTTCACTGTATCATCACCTGGTTTTTGAAAATAGTTCTTTCTAGGAACATAGTTTGCTACTCCAAGTAGATATTATTTAGAAATTAAAAATTTATTTATGAACCATAATGAATTATATCAATTGGCGATGAACATTAATAAATTAAGATAAACCTAATTTTCCTTTTATTTATATTAGGGTGTCATGATTTAGACATCCAACTAATTATTTTCATGATTAATCACTCTGATCACATATATTTGATTTTACTACTAAAACTTTTGTTTTGAAAATGGAATTTAAGATAGATTTATAAATCTAATGTGGTAATAGGTATGATAAAATATTTAATTCACCTATTTGAGAATAAAAATTAATTACTAAATACTATTTTATATTATCAATTATTATATGTTTAATTAACATAAAATACTCCTAAGGGTATGAACATCAAATCTCAACATTATGATTCTTCCATGGATGATTTTTTTGGTAATATGCATCCAAAAAATCCTTTATTTCTCATAATGGTTCAATTTTATATTGTTGTACGCATATATTTTCTTTCTTATTTTCTCATAAAATGGTGGACTAAAAACATATAATGTGGTTAATTTAGATAATTGAAATTTCGCTACATTAGAACCACCGTGTAAAAGGTTTACGAGATCCAATATTTTCATTAATAAAAATATTTTACCAAAATATAAAATTCTAAAAGGAAAATGATTTAACATAGGGATTTTATATGGGATTGATGAATAAAAATCCCATATTACACTCTAACATCACTATACTCTTTCATTAGATTAATTTCACTATGATCACCCATTTTCTTGGTGATCCAGGATGAGTGGAAATAGATGTTAGATGATAAAAAATTCTAAGTTCATTAAATTAGGATCTCCATTTAAAAATATTAAATAAACCTAAACAAAATCAATTATAACATGTTAAAATAAAATTATTATAAATAAAATTTATTTAATAATTGTAGAACATAGTTGTAAGATGAAAATGAAAACTAATACCTAAAAATATATAGAATATATAGACCTTTCAAGATTATATATATAGTTTCTTTGATTTCATAAAATAAACTTGTAATCATAACACGAAAGTATTGTATGTGATGTCTTATATGTTCATGAATTCATATATTCTTTATTAGAGCATTCATATGTATGTGTGTTTATTTGTGTGTGTGTGTGTGTATTCCATGAAAAATATAGAATTTCACTTTATAACTCCTATATTATTTTGAAATTAAGAGTAATAGATAATAAAAATGGTAAAATGGAAAATATAACATCCTAAAATTTTTAGAATTATTTTTTTCAAATTAATTTAATATTTTGATATTCTATATGTCATGAAACACTGAAAATATTTTATTTTATATTAATGTACTATGTTTTTCTTAAGTTAACTACATGAAAAATAATTTTTTTTTATTTACATAGAACATTGAGGTTATCATGCATTACATTCAATGAATACTTTCCTCGATGGCTTCCATAACACGCATGACCGAGTATTACCAAACAATGATTTATTATTAAATAAATATAACTTATACGTTAAATTATATTTTATGAATATTATTAACTAAATTATGTAAATATACAATTTTAAAAAATATAAAATGAACGAATTGATTAAAAATTATTTATAAATGAATATAAGAACCAAATTGAATATAAAGGGAGTATTTTTAAATAAAACTATCAATATGCTCACAAAGTTGTTTTAATCCTATTAACTAGATTTAATTTAAATTATTAGGTAGTTCTAATATAATATGTATTCTATATGTATAAATAAATATTTTTATAATCATCCAATAGATTTTATAAGCGTAATATAAGAATAAAACCAATTTAACAGATAAAACCTAATATTTTAAGGTAAATTTACCACCTTTTATTGGGAAACACATTTTAAATACAATTTTTGGAACATTTATAAATAAAATATATCCAAATAAACTTCATTTTTTGAATATAAACAAAAAAAATAGGTTATGATAAATAAAATTATTTTTATGTAAGGTTTATTTTTGTAAAGATTTGTTAAAAATACTCGTTTTCAACTCAAAACATATTTTTCATCTAATTTATTTATAAGGATAAATAATATTTTAATTTGGTTTCAATGTTTAATTAGATATTATTTTTTAAATAAATAAAATTCAGGTCATTTAAATCAATTTCACTTTGAAATTGAATATAAAAACATAGCAAACATCTGAATGTTTTTACTTTAAAACCCTGCATTGTCAACCCAGCTGTAGGATTAAATTTAAATTAATTTCATCCACTTATATGTTTGGAATTTGAAAAAATGGATTCCTTATTTTGAAGATTAATAATTAGTAATTTATAATATGTTATACTTTTTTTGAGAAAAATTATAAGTGAAGTAATTAAAATTAATTACAATGATTAAGGTTAAATTATGCTTAATAAGGAACTAGACCATAACATTAAGGCCTAAAATGACCAATAAACTTTTCCTAAAGTAATTTTATGGACAAATTTAGACCATATCATCCCTTTTAAATACATTTTATCATTATTTAAAAATATTCAGCAAAAATGTTGGTGGGGTACCTTTATTTTTAAATATTACAAGATTACCACCCCTCCTCCTTTATAAAAGGCCACCTCCCCCCCCCCCCACTTCCACACACCTCTCATGAAAATTATGTTCAGACAATCAATTCCCAAATAGCTACAAAAATTCCCTCCCTTATACCTTAAATCATACCCTTTGGAATAAAGAAATCCAAGGAATCTTTTTGGCACAAACCAAAAGGAGTTACCCGATTAAGAGGTAACACCCCCCCCCCTCAAACTCCATTCTTTTATTTTATTTCACCAATGCATAAAATATTCATATTCATTATTGTATAATAAAACTAGTATCCTAAATATTCGATTATTTAGTTATGATAATGATTCTACCTACACATACACCCACTTCCATCTAATGGGTAACAAACTTACTGTTTACGTGTATAGTGTACTACCTCCTCACTAAACGTTGATTATTCATTTTTTTTTATTTTACCACCTCTCATGTTGAAAATTATGATAGACTCACTTTTTATATATTTTATATATTTTATTTATTATTTATTTAATATATTTTAATTCTTTTATGACACTTATCTCTATATGTTCCATTTTGTGTTAATACGATGATTTCGTTTGAGAAAGTGTGGCCTACCGCCACCCAATGTGATGTGATTTGTTCATATACTACATGGAATGTATTAAGCAAGGATATAGTGAATATATATGATATAATAAATCTAATTTAATAATGATATATATACATATATGTCTTTTATGTTCTTTCTTTCAACTCTACAATTAAACAGAAATAGCGTTCATGCGTATGTATAACTTATCATCTCCATGAAAGGTTTATTCCATTTGATACTTCTATATTCTATGGATTTTTATAATACAAATATACTGAATATAAATTATATTTAAATAATTTTTTAAATTCATGAAATCATGATATAAATATAAGGACCAATGATATAACAAATTAAGACACACGTGAAAAACAAAGCGAATACTACCCAAAGTGAAACCTTAACATAGAATTGTTAATAAGATGGTAATATAAATCCATAATAAAACCATATATGGTATTAGAATTAATAATATGGTTATTTTATAGATTTATAATAAATTTATATTTTTTATAATGGGTTTTTTAATGAGTACTATGAGATTTAAGACACATGGTAAGGGAATTTCATCTCACTCCTTATTTCCAAGAGATACATGCCTTATTCACCAGTCACATATTTTATGTGGTGTATATAATTCCCATTACTATATTATGTGTATAATATAATTAAATATATTTATATTTAAATAACTATTTAATTATATTTATATCATGAGTTTTATGTTTCAAAAGTTACCAAATCAATAACGAAATATTTGTCTCAATTTTTCTTCTTTGAGACACATCTCATGTTATACACCTATATTTTTATGTGAAGTATATATACTTCCTTTAACATGTTACATAATGAATATAATTACATTAATTATATTTGAATCTTAATTTAATTTAATTTTCTTACATGGGATGTATGATTCAATATTACCAGGGTTTAAGAGTACTGAAATAATCTCATTTATTTTCGAGATTGTTTATGATTATGTATTATTTGATGAAATTTTATGATCCATATATCAAGAACACTAATTAATTTTATTATCCTATATTTATTCATGATATATTCATGTAATGGTACCATTTTTCCTCTCTTTGTTACATAATATAGTTAGGAATGTGTTTTTAATAATGTATAACTTTACCTCTCTCTTCATTCGGAAATCTGTGTTCATTCAAAACCATGTCTGCTAATAAGGTTTCCAAAAATTTTATATTATTTTCCTATTATCATTAAAATAAATTTTTACACATGTTTAACGTTTTTTAATCAAAATGGTTTTTAATAATGTGTTTAATTTTTGTTTTCTAATCAAGGCACCTTTCTAAACCCTTTACGGTGTAAAAGGAATATATAGCATGATCGGGTTTGTCTGCCGTCATGACTGAAATTATCTTAAAGATTCCTTTTATGAGGCCCCGACCTTAAACATTACTTATTATTAAATTAAATGAATAATTCACATTGAGGATATTTTCAGGTTTAGAGTTTTAGAGAATTAGGACATAACTATTACATCTCAAAAGATTACAAAGTAGACACTTCTACTAAGTTTCCATAAAAAACTCTTAAAAGAAACAAGTCTAGTTCCATGTTTTAGATAGCATGTCTTTACTTGATCCCATCCTTGACCCTATTCATCTTTAAGTCCTGTGTAAAACATTTCAAAAACTTGGGATGAGCATAAAAAACTCAGTAAGGGATATAAAAATATGGAAAGGAAACATGAGTACATGTATACATAAGAATCAATGAAATCATACTTTACTCATAAAACATAATCACATTAACATACCTCATCAAATCATGAATAAAACATAGAAATCATAAGACATAAAGGTAACTTGAGGCATTCATAACATTCTTACGTAGGGAGTAACCCTCTTGGTTACGTTTGGAATACCCATCACAGTATATTCCCTAAATCTCTTTGGAGAAACCTTAACATTTAACCCCTTCACGTTACCAAATGCATTGGAGAGCTATATCTGGCTCACCCGCCCTTATTTTACCATGGAACCACCCTTATTCATAATAATTCCCAAGAACCATAACATAATCATATCACATAAAACATACTTAAAGGAAATATAACATTTCCACATTTCAATCACAAGATATCAATACAACACATTGATATAATAAAAACATTATGAAAACCATTTTCAATACCAAAATAAAAGAATATTAAAACATGGTATTTATTTTTCATTTAAATAAAGGGTATGGCTTGTAGAGGAAGCTGAAACTCAAATAATGGTCATGGCGGCGGAGAAGTCGTTGTTGCCGCATACGTACGACGAAAACATTACCTTTTGTCGTTTAGTAAAACGCTTCGTATAAAAAAATATTCCTTTTGTATAAACATAAATTTCAATGGGGTTTATACACCGTATAAAATAAGGTTGTGTATAAAACAAAATATGCCTCAATGAAAGGAGATTGATATGAATTCCCATACAAAGACGGTATCCTTGGATTAAGGATAAATCAATTACATAATTATGTGTGACAAATGAATACACCAAATATAAGTGGATAATAAGTGTAAAACAATCAGAGTTTATTCACACATATTCATAGAATGACATATTGAAGGAGTACAAGTTTATCCCAAAGAATCAAAATTGGGTTAAGAAGTTCCCTTGCAAAAATTCGACAGCCTAACGACGTCACTTCAAAATTCAGAAAATGAGTTGATGAGAGATAAAAAGGGTATATCATCACTTGGACATAAAATTTACATCAATAAGGATATATAATAACATATCCCAACATAATAGTATGTGAATTAAAAGACATAACAAAAGAAGTCTTTTAAAAAGAAGAGGGTGAAAGGTTCCCTTACCGACTTGGGTAACTTTCGAAACTTACACCCCATTGAAGAAGGGTCATAAAATGAATATGTAAATACCCATAAATGAAATTATATTACACAAAGAGTATAATAATGGGAATTACATACACCACTCAACGGAAATGGTGGAAAATGTAGCATAAATGTCACAGGAATAAAAGTGAGATGAAAAATCCCTTACGAAAACTTGGCAGTCTAACGGCGCCACTTAAAACATCCAAAAATGGATTTACGAGATCAAATAGGGTCTCTCATAATATGAACATAAAAATTACAGTATGAGGAATATAAAATAACATCCCCAAACATAATAAAGATGAGCTTAAAATAAATGAAATAAAAGAGAGTACTTAAAAAGAAAGAGAGAGGTAGGATCCCTTACCTCGTGTCCGACATGACTCGATCGTTCTTTAATCTCCTGAATAATAAAATTTGGTCAATTTATAATTTCTTAAGGAACTCCATTAAATATTATTATTCAGTTCATATCACATATTATAATTTTATAATAATTGGTTAATAAAGTGAGTTCATATCAGACGTTTTTGTCGATGTTCGGTACATGAGTAAAAATTGAACTTGTTGGAAAAGAATTTTCCATGTAGTTATAGGTACATCATATCCAGAATAGTATTTATGTTTTAAATATCATATATATCCATTATATATTCATTTTATACTATTCCATAACATTTGGAGATAAAAAATTAAAAGCACCATTCATGTAGACGGTAGGTCGTACGTACGCATGCACGCTACTTTCATTTTTTGTCATATTAATGGAATTAAAACAAAATGAGAGATATATATATTATAATTCCAGAATGATATCCATAATTTAGATTTAATATATTACATATATATACATTATATATATGTACTTATAATAGTACATAACATTTGGAGATAAGAAATGAAATGTACCGTTGATGGAGACGGTAAGTCGTACGTACGCATGAACGCTACTTTCATTTCTTTTTTTTTGTATTAAATGAAATTAAATAATAATTATATAAAGGTATATTGTAATTCCAGTAGGATATAATATGTAATACCATTAATTCCATCCTTTATACGTCCCACATAAGGCATTAACGAATCAAATCACTTTGAGGGGGCGGTAGTCCGCACTTTCTAAAATGAAGATATCACGTTTACCCATAAAGGTATGCCATAAATGAAAAATACAGAAGCTTAAGTAAAAAATAAACATATTATATATTAAATATAAATATATTTACATCTTAATGGCCACCTTTGAAGGTGTTAAAATAATATTGAACAATCATCGTTTCGTGATGCAGTAATTCGCCATCCACAGAAACAGTATGTTATTTAACCATTAGACGGAGGTGTGTGAAAGTGTAGCTAGAATCCTTATTATAACAACATCCTATTATATTTAAGATACTTGTGTTTTTACAAAAAAAATTAATAAAAAGAGTTTAGGGGGTTGTAGAAGAAAAATAAAACAAAAAAAACACAAGTGAAGACATTACCTTTAAATCTGGTAACTCCTCTTGGTTTGAACCAAAAGGGTTTATTGAAGAGAATTATTCCAAATGTGAGGCTTCAATGATGAATATAGGTATGTGAAGAGATGAAATAGTCAGGTTTTGGCCGAGCCAAAGGCTTTAGAGGTGTGTGTAAGGTGGTAGAGGTGGGGGCCTTTTATAAGAGGAGAGGAGGGGCACTCTTGGAAGGATATAAAATATTACTTTATTATATAATGCTTTTCGGATTTTAAAGGTCCCAAAAGGATATATTTCAATTATAAGGTGATAATTTTTCTCAATCCACACATCCAATAGGTTTGTGACAAGTGTATGTCTTAAAGTTTACATTATCTTTTCATTTTATTTAAATCGTTAAATAATGAGGTAGTCGCTGCATCATCATGATGTCATAAATAATTTAATTTATTTAGTGTCTAAAAATTATAAAAAAACTATAATGATGTATTAAATCTTTTTATCTTTCTAATGAATATTTATAGTAAAAAATATGACTTGTATAACCCCATGTAAAAATTGTTTTAGTAAAACAACACATGTTTGTGACATTTTAACTTTAACTTTAAATAAAAAGGTATTAATGTCATTTTCCTACCAAAGTGGCTCCATGGGGTCCCCAAGTTGACCCATGGATTTTCTTGGTCGGACATGACTCATCCAATAAGGGTAGGACATGTTTCATTGTCATTTCATATTATTAAAACATTATTTTTACCTTAAACAACACTAATTACCTCTAATCGCGATTAAAACTTAAAAGTTGTTATTCACCAAAAAAATTATTTTAATCCCATTGAAAAAAAATTTACTTCATAATGAAAACCATGTATGTTGGATTTTTTAAAATCAAATCAGAGAAGTTTTAAAGTTTCATTTAAACGAAAAATCAGCTTTTTAACTACCACTTAGTGGTTTCACTATTCATCAAAAATTGAAGTTTTTCAGAAAAATACCAAAAATTCACCATAAGCTATATTTGATATTCCGAATTCATAAATGATGTCTATTTTAAAAAATTCAAAACATATAAGTTTCATTAATTAATTTAATAATTAATTCCCGTTGTGAAAACAAATAGCGTGTTTTTAAGAAACAATATCTATTAAAAGGTTGACACTAGTTTAAGTCCAATTTCAAAGTGAAATTAATTCCAATGACCACTATTGGATTAAATGGTAAAAATATATTATAATTGGACTTTAAAACCAATTCAAAATATAATCTAATCATATAAATAAATTATATTAAAAAGAGTTTTTGAATTAAAATACAACATTTTTCACTATTCACTAAAAATGAACTTTATCAGAAAAATACCAAAAAGTTTCACAAAGTAAATTTTGATGTCCAGATTCTAAAGAAAGATTTTATTTGGTCCAAGAGACTGTACAAGAGTGACCAAAACTATTTTTAAATAGGGTTCTCCATCAAAATGCGATAAATCAACCTTTTAGTGAATATTAGAGTAATTATGCTTAAGATTGAATTCCTTTCTTATTTTAAGCCTTTATATTTTATTGGATAAATGTAAAAACATTTAACAAACATAAATAATCATATTTTAGTCATTTATATTCATTCCTGCCAATACAACGGATACGTGTTAACTACCATTTAAAATAATATTATTTTATTATTAGAGTGCAACGTAAGATTCCCAAGAAACTCGTTGTTGTGTATTGGGTACGCCATCGAGCATAGCGTCCCATTTAAAGTAATATTATTATTTTATTCAAAAATATGGATAAATATGAAAATTTAATATTCTTTATTTACCTGGGGTGTTACACCTTTACAACATTAAAAAATTAAAATTCTTTTAAAAAATGTTTTCCTAATATTCTAGAAATTCAATGTTTCAAAGTACTTTCAAAGAAAAGGGTTTTCATAAAATTTTCAAGCTATTTTATAAGTTTTTAAGGAAAATAGTTTTCAAAATATATTCAAGATTATTTTATATATTTTCAAGTAAAATAGTTTTAAAAATGTTTTAAATCCTTCTTTATATGCTTTATTCCCATGAAAATGGGTTTCAAAAGGTTTCACATTTTTTGAAATATTTTTTCAATGAATAAAATTATATTTTACTCAAGAAATGTTTGGAAGGATATTTCAAAAAAATTTCCATCTAAGATGATATCCATTGATGTTACTCATGTAATTCATGGAAATTATATAAAGGTTCTATTCTTATTCATTCTCTCAATGTTATATTCTTGATGTAATGGTTTTTATGAAACATGTTTCTATTTCATGATTTATATTCTTTTGAATTCCACTTCTTTTCATGGGTAATGATTTTGGTGAAATTATTATGAAACTTGTATCTTTTTCCACAGGTTATGATATTATTACATTTTTACAATACCCATTTCATTTTATGGGTCATGATATGATTGTTTATGATTTTGGGGAACAAGTATGTAATATTTCATTTTTCGATGGGTGGGACCAATATCTCCCTCCAATGAATTGGTTAAAGATTCATATATTTGGTGATATACTAATATGGTCATGGGAGTAAACCTTGACTACTAATATCGTTATGGGAGTGAACCATTACTACTATGATGGTATGTGGAGTGAAATCATGCTATTAAGATGGCCATGAGAGTGAACCATGACTACCATGATGGTATAGGGATTGAACACATACTATGAGTATGGTCTTGGAAATGATGTCATGGCTACTATGAAAATCATATTCTATACTTATGTGATTGCCACAAATCAATTTTTTTATTATGTTATACTTTGATGGATTATGTTCTTTATTTCCTTATGATTAATTTCTTATGAACTACCATGATTTATACCATGGTTCATGTATATGATCTTTGATATGCAAGGTATGGTCTTCTATTTTCATGATCATGTTCTCATACCCTTATTCTCACAATTATGGTTACATGTCTCCCTTATTTACCCTTACTGAGAATTTGATCTCACTGATTTGTATGTTTCCTTCCCAATGTTATGAGGAGAGGTTTTAGGTAGAATTAATAAAGGTGGATATTTTTATGGGATGTTTTGAAGATCTTTCATGAGGATAGAATATTTTATTTCCACATTTCTAAAGATAGTAAAATATTATGGTCATCAGGCATGTATTTTTGTAATGTACTAAGTATTCATATAAAATGATGTAATATCACATGTATGTTAATCATGTTTTCTATATTTGGTATGAAAGGAATGGTTTAGTCAGAATTTAGAAACTAGGATGAGGAAACTTTATTAAGTTCCCAAGGTATGTTTCTAAGGATATGTATAGGGATGTCTTAAAGGATAAATATAAGGATGATTCGACATTTAGGAAGAGGTCCTAGAATTTTGGTAAAGTATACAGTGAATGGTTTCCATGAAATAAATCCTTTTATGTATATTACAAGTGGATATGGCTCTGTCACAAATTTACCTTAGTTTAAAAACTCATAAAAGATGTTTTGAGCCTAACTTTGGGTAATATGGTACCGAAAAATAGGCCTTGCTGAACACCTAGGTTAACGCTCTTGGGGGATATGATTTATAAATTCACAAACTCTTCACAAACCATTATGAATTATTTAAATAAAATATGTCTAAGAATAAACTAGGATGAACCTAGAGTGTCATAGATTAAGTAAGTTGTAATGATTTAGTCATACTATAAGTAATTATCATCATGACTATGTGGTTTTCTGGTATGAAAAGTAATACTCACACTATGATTTTGGTTGTAGTCAATGACAGGAACCGGAAGGAACTAGATTAACATTGAATGTTATGTATGACTTTTTGATGAGAATTTAAGTGGGATGATCACTGGGTTGAATGATGTTTTGATAATGCATAATCATTTTTCATGTAACATGATCAATAATTTCTACCTTAACTGACTCTCAGACTCACCAAATAGTAGAATTAAATAGTTAACTAAGAGTCTTGGTAATAGAGACCGTGGAGGAAAGAATATTACATTTCCTTTATTTCATGAATGTTGAAAGAATCACCTAAGTGAATGTATTAGAAGAACAATAAGTTTTTTTGACTATGTAAAATAAATACACAAGGCTAATGAATGCATGTTAAAAATTAAGAGTTCAGTTAATGAAATGGATAAAAATATTTTCCTCCCTAAGTCATCATTGAAGGTTAATTTTTTTATATGTGGAGTAAATGGTCATTATACAACTCAATGTCCCAAGAGGAAAGCTCCTGAAGTGGATAAGTGAGGTGGTGTGAGTAATGGTTACATTGTAGATGATGACGAGACTATAGAATAAATGTGAAAATTATGAGGTATTTTGTAATAGTATGAGGTATCATTATTAATAGAATAAGGATTAAGTGTTATAATCAATGCTTTTATGTATTTGGATTAAAAATTTATGTTATATGAATAGTGAAATATATAAGGATTGTTTCTCACTAAGGATTTACAAGTTTGTGTTGAATGTTTCCAATAGAATGGAAATGTGATTAAATGAAAAGGTGAAATTTTTACTAAGGTAAGTTAACCCTTAATATGATACTTATGTGAAGATAATTTTTATTTTATAAAGATATGTTTCTTATGAACAAGAAAATTGGACCGTATTGATTAACTCATAACCGATGAAGGATCTATTGAAAAACTAGTATATGTTATAATGGATGGTGTTTACAACTTCTTGGATTTAACATATCGTATAACAATTGTAATAATGAACCGTGTATGTTTTCTAAAATTATTTATTGAAATTTAGGTTATTAACATGTTTCAAAAGAATATACGATGAGGGTATTCATATGTTTGGAATATGACAATGAAGAGATATTTTTTAGTATATGGGGGATCAATGTTAAGATGATTTCATGACCTTCTTTATACTATTTTGTATTTTTATCTTTCAGAAGTGTTATATGGTTAACCATTCATGAAAATAGTATTCTAAAAATTTATACGAACTATCTATGTATTAAGGTGTTATTGATAACCCTAGTTAAAAGGCTATTTAGTGATTAACCATGTTTAAAGTATTTCCCTCTTATTTATTTTAGGAAATATATTATTGTGGTTTTATAAATGGACATCATGTACATCAGGTGATAACCAATAAAGTCCAAAAAGTCCATGGTACTCAAACCCATGAATGAAGGATGATATGGGTTTCATGCCTACCACTAGCCTACTCGATGTCCGGGTTAATGTTTAATTATTTTTTTATGAATAAATATTAATGATGTATCAGTAGTGTTACTTTTGATGTTTATAGATTAATTCATATTGATTTTTAAGTGAAAAATATTAATCCATTTTGTAATTTTATGGGCCTTAATATCTGTTATAATTGTATTTTAGTGCTTTCTGAATCAAAGTTAATTTCTAGGTATTCATTACTTGAGGTAATGGATGAATTTGAAATTGATAAAAGAATAACCAAAGAATGAATTTTTTTATAAATATATCAAGTAATTAAATTTCCTTATATTACAGGTCAATAAAATAATTATTCAATGTTAGGAAAATGATCAAAAAATGTTGTACTAATACCTTAATTTTTGTTCAGATGATGGCCTTTTAAATCATCATAGATTTGTGACTTTGAGTCCCTTAACTTTTCATCGATCATTAACTTTTTTGTAATTGATAACCTCAATCAATCCCTATAAATATTTTCTCTTATACTCCATGTCTAATATTCACTCCCAACCTATGTTCACCTATGTGGAAACATAGTTATATTTTATTATGGGTAACCATTATGGTTCCAACGTACCCATTTTCAGGGAAGTTTTAGTATTTTTTTTCACAGTGCGGGTTTCAATGAATGAAACATTTAAGTATTAAACCTTTGATAAAAAATGAATTTTTAGGGAAAAATAATTTTATGTGAGGTATAATATAACACCCTAATATTTTTGTGAATTATTTTTTTTCTAATTAATTTAATCTTTCGATACTATAAATTTCATTCAACACTAAAAATTAGTATATTTTCTATTAAATGATTGTGTTTGTCTTACTTGAACTACACAAAACATAAATATTATCTTTCTCTATATGGAACAACATGGTTAGCTCTTATTACACGCAATAAATACTTTCCTTGATGGCTTGCATAACATGCATGACCGGGTATTACTAAATAATGATTTATTATTTAAAAATATAATAATATATAACATATCCATTAAATTAAATTCTACGAATATTATTAACTAACTTATGTAAATATATGATTTTCACAAAATATAAAATTAACTAAGTAGTAACAAATTATTTTGAACTGAATATAATAACCAAATTAAATATAAAGGGAGTATTTTTATAGAAAACTATTATTATTCTCACAAAGTTGGATTAATCCAAGTAAATTAAATTAACTTAAATTAATAAGAAATTTTCATGTAATATGGATTTTATAAATCCAAGTAAATATTTTTGAAAAACATCCAATGGATTTTATAAGAATAAGATAAGAATAAAACCAATTTAAATCATAAAACCCTATATTTGAAGGTAGTTTTACTGCCTTTTAATGGTGAACTCATTTTAAATCCAATTTATGGGACTTTTATAAATTTAATATATCAAAATATGATTCATATTTGGAATAGAAACATAAAAAATATGTTAGGATACATTTTTGGTATTTTTTTAAGGATTATTTTTTAAATTAATTTTTAAAGATATTAGATTTTAACTAAAAAAAGATTTTTCATCAAATTTATTTATAAGGATAGATTGTATTTTTAATTGGGTTTAGAGTTTAATTAGATAATATTTTTATCAATAAAACTAATTTTGGTCATTGAAATTAATTTCACTTTCAAATTAAATATAAAAACATAACAATATTTTGAACTTTTTTACTTTAAAAGACCGCATTATCGACTCGGATACGGGATTAAATATAAATTAATTTCTACCAATTATGTATTTGAAATTTGGAAAAATTTATTCTATATATGGAATAATAATAATTTCTAATTTCTAATAATTTCAACTTGGTTTTTGAAAAAAATACTATTGAAGTAATTAAAATTAATTACAATGATTAAGGTTAAATTATAAATAATAAGGAAATAAACCATAAACATAAAGCCTAAAATGACCTATTAATTTGTTCTAAAGACCTTTTCTGTACATATATAAAACCTATCATCCCTATTATCAACTTTGGACAATTATTTAACCACTTTCAATAAAAAACGTTGGTGGGGTTCCTTCTTTCAAAACATTAGAAGAGTGTCACCCCTCCTCCATTATAAAAGACCCCCTCTCCTCCCACTTCCACACACCTCTCAATCCACATAATTTTGGTCAAAATATGCCCAAATAGCTCCCAAAATTCCCTAAATTCAACCTTGAATCCTACCCTTGGGCATAAATAAATCCAAATAAGCCTTTTGGTATAAACCAAAGGGAGTTACCCGACTAAGAGGTAACACGCTCCCTCAAACTCCTTTCATTTATTTTCTTTCTCCACTCCCTAAAATATTAGTATTTCATAATTTTATATAAAAACAAGTATAATAAATATAATATTATGTTTTTATGATATGTATTATACCTAAACATACACCCACTTCCATCTAATGGGTAACGGATATATTGTTTATGTGTATGGGGGACTACCGCCTCACTAAACGTCGATTGATCATTTTTTTCATCTACCACCTCTCATGGTGGAAATTATGTTGGAAAATATATTTATATATATTCTATATTATATTTATTATTTATTTAATCTCCTTTATTTCTTTTACAACACTTATCTTTATATGTTTCATAACGTGCTAACATAATAATTTTGTTTGAGTAAATGTGGACTACCGCCCCCAAAGTGATATAATTCATTCATACACTACATGGAATGTATTAAGGATGGAATTAGGAATATATATTATATATATTATAAAATAAACACACTTTGATAATTATATATATACATATATTGCTTTTAATTTTGTTTTTTCAACACAAAAATTAAACGCAAATAGTTTTCATGAGTACGTACATGTTACCGTCTCCATGAACGATTTATTCCATTTGATACTTCTATATTATATAGATTATTATAATAAAAATATACTGAATATAAATTATATATAAATAATGGTATAAATTATCGAAATCATGATAAAAATATAATGACCAAAGATATAACAAATTAAGACACACGTGAAAAAACCCGGATATTACCCAAAATGAAACCTTAATAAAGAATTGTTAACAAGAGAGTAATATAAATCCATAATAAAACAAAATATGGTATTGTAATTAATAATATGGTTCTTTTATATATTTAAAATAAATTTATATTTATTATATAGGAGGTTTTAATGAGTACTAATGAGTCAAGACACAAGGTAAAGGAATTTTATCTCACTCCTTATTTCTGTATGATAAATGCCTCATTCACCTCTCACTTATTTTTTATGGTGTATATACTGACCATTAATGTATTATATTACTCATATAAATAAGTCTATGTGTATTTAAATTACCATTTTATGTCATTTATTTCATGAATTTTATATTTCAAAAGTTACTAAATTGGTAATGAAAATTTTGTCTTAATTTCCTTTCTTTGAGACACATGCCATGTTTTGAACATATATTTTTATATGAGGTGTATATAATTCCTTTGAATTGTCACATAATTAATCTCATTCCATTAAGTGTATTTTAAGCTTCATGTAATCTAATTTTATTACATTAGGAGTATGGATCAATGTTACCATGTTTTAAGAGTTTATTGAAATAATCTCATTACTTTTCCAGATTTTTTATGATTATTTTCTATTTGATGAAATCATATGATAAATATCTCAAGAACACTCAATAATTTTATTATCATCTAGTTAGTCATGATATTTTCATGTATTAGTTCCAGTTTTACAATATTTTTACATAATATAGTTAAGAACGTGTTTTTAATAAAGTATGTCTTTACTTCTCTCGTCAGTCAGAAATATGTGTTCTTTAAAAAACATGTCTTCTAAAATAATACCAAAAATGTTCTATTATTATCCTATGATATTTAAAAGACGTTTTTACCCATGTTTTACCTTTCTTAAATAAAAGGGTTTTTAATAAGGAATCTTCTTGTTGTTTTCTATTTGATGCACCTTTATAAACTATTTACAGTGTAAAAGTAATATTCAACGTGTTTGGGATTAACCGCTATCATGAACAACATTTCCTTGAGTAATCCTTTAAAATATTAAAAAGTTACTTTAATTAAAAAAAATCATAATATTCTGGAAATTCATTGCTTCAATGTGTTTTCAAAGGAAAAAGTTTTCAAAACATTAACAAGCTATTTTATAAGTTTTCAAGGAAAATGGTTTTCAAAATGTTTTCAAGATTAATTTGTTATTTTTCATGTAAAATGGTTGTCAAAAATTTTTCTATCCTTATTAGTAAGTTTTATTACCAATAAAATGGTTTTCAAAAGGTGTTATGTTTTTTTAAATCATTTTTTAAATAATAGATGATATTTTTCTCAAGAAATTTTTTGAAAGATATTTCAAAATTATTTTCCATATAAGATGGCATATGTTGATGCTAATCATGCATTTCTTGGAAATCATATAAATGTTACACTCACATTCATTGTATGAAGGGTTTATGATTGATGTAATGGTTTTTATGAAACATGTTCCTCTTTCATGGGTTTTATTATTTTGAAACCCTCTTCTTTTTATAGGGTATTATTTTGATGAAATTATTATGAAACTTGTATCTTTTCCCATAGGTTATGATATGATTACATGTTTATGATAACTATTTCATTTTATGGGTCATGATATAATTTATTATGATTTCAAGGAACAAGTATATATTATTTCATTATGATATGGTTGGGACCTATATCTCCCTCTAATACTTTGGGTAAATATTTATATCTAATGAGATAGACTAAGATGGTATTAGTAGTGAACCTTGACTACAAAGATGGAAATGTGAGTTAACCATGATACTAAAATGGTATGTGGAGTGAACTCATTCTACTAATATATCCATGAGATTGAACCATGACTATGAAGATGGTATGGGGAGTGAACCCATACTACCAATATAGTTTTGGAAGCGATGTCTTGGCTACTTTGGAAATCATATTCTATGCTTTTGTGTCTTCCACAATTCCATGTTTTATTCATATATTATACTTTCATGGATTATTTTATTTTTTTACTTATGATTCATATCTTATGAACTAGAATTTTTTATACCATGATTATTGTATATGATATTTGATATGCAGGGTGTTATATTTTATTTTCATGATCATGTTCTCATACCCTTAAACTCACAATTATGCTTACATGTCTCCCTTATTTACCCTTACTAATCATTTAAGATCAATACTTTTTTTGTTTCCTTCCCCAGGTTATAAAGAATGGTTTTTGGTTGAATTGATAAAGGTGGAGATCTTTATGGGGGATGTTAAAGATCATTCACTAGGAAAGAAAATTTTGTTTCCCAAGTTTCAAAAGACAGTAAACTATTATGGTCCTTAGGAATGTATTTTTGTAATGTACCGAGTATTCATCTAAAATGACTTAATATCCATGTATGTTAATCCTAGGAAGCTATATATAATGATCCAAAAAAATTTTGGGAGATGGTCTTAACAGTGTGTCCTTATTTTTGGAATATTGAATAATATTTTGTGGAGGAAATTTTAGAAATATATTTCATTGGAAATTTCTCATTTTGAAAAATTTAATGTTATAACTAAATAGATCTTCCTTTATTTATATGGATGGATCTGTTCATCTTCACCATGCATGACTTTTCGGATTTGGAATATTGAGAGGGTATGGCACAACCATCGGTACTGGGCCCATGCATTCTTACATGAGAGAGTTTGATGAGCAGCCATGCTTTGGTGGAGGTGTGCCTTAATGATATTGATTTTGGGTGGAGGAACTTCTTTTTAGTCTTTTTCTGGGTTGCAACCCTCTTGTTTTTCATACTTTGTTAATGCCTTGATGTCTTGAAGTCTTGGTTTTACCCCCTTTACCCTTAAAAGGGGTATTATCTAAAATAAATAAAAATATCAGCCTTCATTCCATTCAGTCAGAAAACATGAATTATCAAGAGATTAAGCTAGTGATTAATATATAATCATGATATCTATGAGATTCCTTAATCTTTATATGATATGTTTCTAATAGTTTTATTCTCATAAGATAATATTTATGGAACATCATAAAAAAAATTCTTCTAATCCAACACTTCCTAGAGAAGTACTATTTTAGTATTTTAATAAGATACATTTTTCCTTAAAAAATCATTCAAAGATTGTAAGGTGAATATTTATAAAAATATTATTTAATAATAATGTATGATAATTTATTTCAAAGGAATATTTTGATTCTTTTAAGATAATTATTTTACCAATTTCCTTCCCATAAGATAAAATACTTTATATAATATTATTTTGACTTAGATTACTATCATAAAACAAATGGAAGACAAAATTTATCATTCATTTGATAAAATAAATTCCTAAAGACTCAAATTGTTAAATAATATATTGATTTTTATATGTACAAAAATTATATAATATAGAAGATAAATTAAACATATTATATCAAGTAGCATATATGACTTCATATTCATGTAACACAAATAACTCACTTTTAATAAGAAGATAAAATCTGAAGTACAATAGAGAAACTCATTTAAAAAAAAATTGATTTCATGGATCATCAAATCAAATAAAAACTGATATATATTAGAATAAAAACTGTCATTCAAACAATATCTCCATTTTATTATTGAAATACCTGTGGAATGATAAAAAATTATAAATTTTACCAAGTGTTGTTACTTATTGTATTATACTTATTCTTCTCAACCATATTATGATATTAAAAAAATTATAAATCAGAAAAATTTAATAAATTTCGGTCAAGAATAAATGTAAATTACATGAGTATGATATACTAAATATGAATATAAATTTGAATGAAACTCTACTGAAAATAATAGGATCTTGAAAATAACAACATAAATAGTCAAATAATGCAAAAAATAATAAAAATATTCCAAACTGTAGACATTAAAAAATCAGTGAAATCAATTATTATTAAAAAATAATATAAAATTAATAATTATAAGTTCAAAAAAATTAGAAATTAGATAATCAATATTGTATTTTATAAAAATAATGAACTAAAATTAAATAATTAAATTAAAGTAATATAGTAAGCTAAAAGTAAAAAATCATTCCAATGATTACATATCCATTCAAATGACCAAAAAATGATTCAAATGATAAAGAAAAATTATTTAATTTAAACAACCAAATGAAAAATTAATGCCAATTTTGTGGAACTTGTTGATGTCTTGGTTCTGGAATTTGATAATATTTAGTTTTGAATAATTCTAGTGATTATATTGGAATTGGACCTCTAAAAAATATCTAATAATATAATCTAACATAATTAATGATCCTCTAATTCATGATCCATCACTTCAGGAAATCCTTACTATAGTAGAGTGAATTTCAAGAGTTATTTTCTGAGCTCATAAGAAATCAATGTTTTCTATAGGGATAAAGGATAGTAGAAAATAAGGACCAGTTACAGGTAAATATTATTCTTCATAAAACATGAGGATCTCCCTATAATAAATTTCATTTTGATATAAAATTTATTTAAATATAAGAATGTTTCAAGCATAGTGATCTGAAATTTAATGTCTAAGAGTTTATATTCTTATTATATGAAATAGTGCATATATTCACGAGTCATGTAATTTCACAATATAATTTTTATAGAAATATAGTAGAGTAGTAAAAACAAAATAGGTTGTCTATGATAAATCTAAAAAAATATCTACAAATCATCTTAATTAGAACAATTTTGAACCTACTTCTTCAAAAAAACTGGTTATCAGATAAACATCCTTAACCAGAAACTAGAGATAAAAATGATGGTGAAAAATCAATTTCATTTCCATTTTAAGTAGTACATAATTATTCAGGTTCAATAAACACATATTTTTCTTGTTTCTCTTTTGAAGAATCTGATATCATGTTTTTTCTAAAAAGATGATGCATATTTCCAAATATTAATTCCAGCACTTCAAAATTATTATTCACATATATATAAAATTTTTCCAATGAGGTTATAGTAAAATTTCCATCATTTTTTTTCTTTTTATAATTTAAATGAATTACTAGTATCTTATGTATAAATTGAGCTATAATTTATTTTTGAGATTGATCAATGGTCATTATAGTGCATGATGAAAATATAGGAATTTCCCTAATTTTAGAAACCACATTTCTCTAAAGGTATTATAGTTTTTATTTAGATAGAGGTTCACATTTTATCAATTATTTTGTTGAATTTAATGTATCTATAACGTGAGACAATAATTGGAATTTTGATTTTAAGCCGACATGATCTATAGGAATCAGTTCAGATACTTATCCAAAAGAATGTCTCGAAACCTATTTAATAACTGAATAAATCAAAATATCTAACTCACCAAAATAATTAATTAATAAGAATTATTCTCTGAGATTTGTTAACTTTTTTTCTAGGCTCAAAACTGATGTTTTTAATCTATTTACATCAGTAAATAGTTTGAAATAACTGGTTCAATCTCTTTAATCGATATAATTTATCTATTCTATAGGAATATCTGAACTAAATCCACATTATCAAATATGTGAAAAAGTTTCTTAGTTAACTTATCCCCTTGGATATTAAAAATTCAGATCAACTCTGGATTATCCTTCTTTATGGGATTTTTTCCCATAATCTCACCTTGATCATTTATTCATAATGAGAATATTTTCTTTATCTTCTTCAACCATTTTATTCTCATAATCTCCAACATGATCACTTTTAAAAAAATTAAAAGACAAAATTTAACTTCTTATAGGATTTCCTTCTACTGTATAGATTTGATAAAGAACTGAAGATAAATATATAATGGAGATAAAAAAATTCTCTATCATGTATCATTTTTTTCAAGGATGAAGCCAGCCATTCTCATGTGATAGAGATGAGTTGAACAATTTCAATACTATGATAATTTGAGGAAATTTTTCTCTTCAGAATGAAATTCAGGAGGATTTACTCCTCACATTAAATATAATATTATATTAAAACACTAAAAAATCATTGTATATTAGAAAGAGTTTCAGTATCGATCTATTGTTCAAAATTTACACATACAATAGTTTTGATTAATAGAAAAATAATATTGTTGGTTACACCAAATGAAATGTTACAAATAGTTGTAGCACGTAATGACTCCCCTAGGAATATTTACCAAGTGTTTCATAACCATTTATTCTAAAATAACCTCCAATAATTCATTCAACACTAAATCCCAATGTAATACACATTATTTTAACACATTAGAACACAAAATTGTTAAAATATATAAATATGTAGAAGTGGTTTCATCCAAAAAAACCATCTTTACATATATCCAATGTTAATAACCATACAAAGGGGAAAAAATTACTAATTTGGTTTAATTATGAATCATATATTTCATTATATAATATTCCAAATTCCTAGGTTTTAATATCATATATAACTATAAAAATATAACTAATAAAAAAATATTCTAACACACCATTTCATTGGGATATTTAGACTGAATAAACATCACCATAATGTTTCTTTAAAGTTCTTATTCTTTCAATTTCTTCTTTTTAATATCAGTTCTTCTATATAAATAATTCATCATCTATGGAGTATTAACATCATCAATAGATTATAGATATATAACATAGTTATAATAACTTTCATGGGGATATTTTATAGATTAATCCAATAACATTTATTTTATCAAGTTCTATTTTTGGTTCACTATTTCTATAACCCAGTTTCTACTATCACCATATATAAATATAACCATTTCATAAAAATTGGGAACATCGCATTTTAATAAAAAATGTAGTTTTATTCAAATAAAAAAAATAAAATCCTTGATGATTTATTACCTTATTTTGAAACATATATAATTAATCCGGGAAACTCAAATAGATTACTCTTCCACTACAAACTATTCATGTGGTCACTAATCTTATTCCTTTTCTAGATATAGCCTCCCTAATTCTCTTTAGATTTACCCTTGAATAAGGTTTGAGGTGTTGGGATATATGGTAGAAATGGTTCAAGGATATAATTTTTTAGCTACTCGCATAGATTTTTCACATATGATTGAATTATAATATTTTGGGTTTGGGGGTAATATAAAGGTAACACAATGTTTTTCATAGAGTAATAATTAAAAATAGCATATATTCTCTATTAGTATTTGACTAATACTCAAACCGATAGTGATAAATATCAAATTAAGTAAACAAAATAAAATATTTACTAAATATAGATATATATAGAATTAAAAATATAAAATTAATTAAAATGAAATTAGATCCAATTTGAAAAACCTAATTTTTATTCGATAAATTCAAATCCATCACTAGATAAGTATTATATATATATATATATACCTTCTAATTAGTATTGGGTGAAATAATTTCTAATGAGATATTAACTTTTTATGCATGATATCTTAATAAATGATTCATTAAAATAATTTTATTTTTTATATAATGGTTTACCGTATTATTTTAAATGATGATATCACTTATATTATCATATTTTATTTGAAAAATATTAAAATTGATACAAAAATATAGCAGAGTTATTTTCATCCACAACCATTGTGTATAGTAACTTCCATCTGTAATATATTTAGGTTTATATGTTGATAATTCTATAGAGTAATGTTCTATACTCATCCATAATATTATATATTTACCAATATAATTATAGGTTTCTAATGTTATATTTATTTCTAGTCTCAACCAACCATAAAAGAGAATTGACATATGTTTTTTAATTAAAATATTATTTTCTTTGTAAAATATAAAGAAATATAAGTGAATCCTTTTAAATATCTTCAAATTCGATTCAATATTTTAAAATGATATTATTTTGGAATATAATAAAAACAAGAACAAGGAAATACTAAAAAAATAATTTCTGATATAGTTGTAAAAGACAAACTAATATCCCAATGTTTCCTCTATATTTATTGTTTTAATCTAGTTTTTCATTCACATCCATATCATGTTTAAAATTAGATGTCATAGTATTTGTATAGGTATTTAATTTTTTAATTCCACACTCTTTTTATATGTTAAGTATGTGTTTACTTTGTATTAATATATTTAAATTTTTTTGATAAATTTGAAGACCAAGAAAATATTTTAACTCAAACATTATACCCATTTCAAAATCAATTTTCCTAATTTTCTAAAAATCATTACACAATTTTTGGTTTTTTGATCAAAAAAAAACATCATTAACATATATTAACACACAAAAAATTGAACATGATGTTTTCCTAAATAATTTATTAATGAAATGTTCTATTGAGAAAAAATTATATAATATAAAATAAATTAATACCTCATATCATACTCTAGGATATTACTTTTTTCCACAAAGAGCTTTGGTATGTTTTAAAATAAAATTTTGAATGTGAGGTACTTAAAAACAAATAGGTTGTTAAATTTTAAATTACTCCATTAAAAACCCATATATAAATGAATATTTAACACTCATGTAATATAATTTAATATTAATAACTATGCATATGATATAAGGACTCTAATTACTTCTAAAATAGATATAGGTTCAATGGTTTCATCATAATCTATACCTTCATCTTGATTATACCCTATTGTAGAAAATATACCTTTATTTATAGTGATCACATCATTATCATAACATTATGTTATAAATAACCATTTTTTCAATAACAAGATAGTCAAAGGTTCTATTGATGAACTCCCATAAATTGTTCCTCTTGTAATGTTTTATTTTTACGTGCATTTCTAAAAACCACCACTCATCAGCTAATATTTCTTCTACAGATTTATGTTCTAATAAGGATAAATATGTATATAATTATAGAATATTTTATATATTTCATTTAGTTAAACTCCATCATCTAAACATCCTATAACTTTTTCTGGAGGATGGACCTTGATATTTCTAGACTGTATAGGTAATACACATTCAGGGGCACTAGTATGAACACTTATAGGATTTGGTTAAAAATAATAATTATACAAAAACTCATAATTTTTATTGTTAAAAAGGATCATGTATCATGTACTTATGAAATTCGCTCCTAAAATTATATTGAGTAAATATTTGATCAAAATGACCAGATTCATCAAATATAACATGATTTGACTCTTCAACAATCCATTAACTTTTTCTAAAAACACTATAAGATTTTGTTTTAGTATAGAAACCTTGGAAGATATCTTAATCATATTTTTTATCAAAGTTTCCATTTATTTCTATGCTTTTTAGAACATAAAATTTACATTCAAATCCATTTAAGTACCTAACCTTTGGATTATTATTATTACATAACACAAAGTGGGTGTTCTTTAAGATATCATTATAATAACACTATTAATGACATAACATACTATGTTCACAGCATAACCCTAATAATAATTAGTCACAATAAATTAAAATAACATTATTCTAATAATATCTTGAAAGATAATATTTCTACTTTCAACTAGACCATTATATTGATGTGTCATGGGGATAACAAAATATTTTTAATAGTTTGTTTTGAGAGGAATGAATTAAATTTGTTATTATGAATTTCTCATCCATAGTCACAATTAAGGGTAACTATTTTTGAATATATTTAAATTTTAATAATGTTATAAAAATTAATAAAATTGAATATGAATGAAACTAAAATTTCATAAAATAAACCCTGTTATATAATGAAAAATCATCAATCAACACATAAATTATTAATTTTCTATCAAGGCATGAAATTTTAGTCTGTATGAACAAATACATATCTATAATCTCTATAGGTATAAAAAATTAAACTATTTAATTGGAAAATTAGAAGACTTGTGTTTGTTTTCAATTTTGTAAGCATCGCATAGTTTCTTTTTATCCAATTTCTGATCCAAAAAATAAGAAAATAAATTTATTTTTGGTAATATTTTCAATGAATATACATTCAATTTTCAAGGATTCTATGATAAATCCATGATTTATTTATATTATCATTAAAACAAGAGACATTATAACTATAAAATTAATTGAGATAAAAAATATAGACATTATTTTCTCTCAGTTATTTATTCATAACATATATTTTTTTGAAATAATGAGCCTGAATTATTAGGTAAATCCACCAAATAACCTTCATCACAATGTTGAGAAATAAAAAGTATATTTTTCTTTAGGAATTAATCATAATGTACTTTTTTGATGAAGATATATTGTTTATTTCATACTTATCCATTTCCAACTTCCTTTATTTTTCATTATCACAAAAATGTGACATAACATCTATCCACATTAGATAATGAGTTAAGGTTTGAAAAATCAACACTCATATGACATCAACAACCAGAATACATAAAAAAAATTCATTATTGGTCACGTAGTTTTATAAATAAATAAAAATAAAATAAAAAGATTTTTTGGTAACCAAATACTATTGATTCCACATATTTTAGCTACAAAAGTCATGGGAGAAAAAATCTATTTCTATTTTCTAAAAAATAGAAAACTATATTTTGAAAAACATATTATAAGATATTTATTTATAATTAAATAATTTTTTTTATTTTTCATCCTAAAATTGTTAGCAATTTTTACTAGTCAACCACAAATAAAATCAGTTTCCTTAGGATGATTTTTGTATTTTTTATTTTCCTAAAGTAATTATTATAAAAAAAATATTCTTCACATTAGCTTGAAATAATGTATATTTCTTTATTGGGTAAATTTTTTAAATGGTTTTTTAGTTAATAATTCACCAAATAAAAAAAATTAAGAACATTATTGAATTTAAAATCATTTTCCAAACCCATAATTATGCATTCCTGTTTAGTAAACAATATAGTTGATTCTCCCAAATGAATTTTCATATAAAAAATATATTTATTTAAAATTTCATATTTATTCACAATTATATTATAGAAATTTATAAGTTTTTTTCCATTTGTAATCATTTATATATCGCTTATAAAATGATACTTTATTCATTTAATTCTTCATATGATATATTTTCATTTTCAGATTCAAATCATTCAATGAAGAATAATAAATGTGTACCTTATTTGAATGTTCCATGAAATTCATGTTTTATTTTTGATTAGATATTTAATCTCTTAATTCAATTTATGATTAAAAATAATATTTTCAAAAGTGCATCATATTTCATTCATATCCTTCATATATTTCTAATTATATCCAATATTCTTGAATGTTTTCTATCAAACAATTTATTGTCCTATAATTGAGGATAGTCTGGATTGATGTGTCTAATATTTTTTCTATGATACCATATTATATCATTATAATTTACATCAAGATTATTTTAAATGTTGAACAGTCTTTTAAAATGTCTTATATTATAATAAAACTTTATGAAAATTCAATAAAATAGTTCGTGTTCATTATCTCATCCATAATTCCTTGAGGAATATTCATCATTAGATTATTCGTATATTTGTATAATTTTTTTCATTTTTTCATCTTTTTAACTAAAATCTTAAAAGAATAATATTCTTTATTAAATATTATATACTCTCCAACATTAATTTTTATTTATACCTCAAACATCATATGAGTTCCAATGAGATAATTTATTTTAATGTTTTTTACTTTTACTAATTGTCTTATGGAAGATGATATTACAATATATTTATGGTATAAAACTCATAAACCATTCAATACATTCTTGGGATCACTAATTGGTGTTCCCATTGTAGAAACATTATTCCCATTCATAGTGGGACTTCCATTAAATTAGTTAATTCATTTCCCTTCATCAATTTTTAAGGAGTTAAACTTATGTTTTTTAGTATCATATCTAAGATATTTAAAATTGTATGTGCCCTCATTGTAATACTATATATTGGTATACATATGCATTTCTATTTTCATTTATAAATATAGTTAATCTCTTATAGACTTATTCCATATATATTTTCATTAATTTACATGGAATTGAAATTAAAACTATCTTTGGTATTACCATACAATATTTATGGTTGTTTTTTTGGAATTTCATATGATTTCATTTCTTTAAGATAACCCTTTAACCAATGTTTCATAAAATGGATGGAAATACACACCTTCCATCAACCATAATATTTGAAATTAAATTTGGGTTCCCTATCCATTTATATAAATTATCCATTATTATCCATAGAATCCCTTTTAATAAAGATAATTTTACTTTATGTTTTGAAATATTTATTCTCAAGTGTTAAGAGCATTGATAGAAATTTTTTTCTATATAATGGATAAAAAATAAATAGGGGTTGAATTGAGTTACTAAAAATCACATTACATTAATACAACTATATTCAATGTATGTGGGGTCAATCATTTCATGAAAAAAATAGATAGTTGAAATATAAAATAATATAGGAAGAAGATTTAACAAATGATTTTTATAGTGGTTATAGAAAGAAAACTCTCCTAATACACTCCACAAACACTATACTCCATGGTATTGGTGATTTTCACTATGATGGATAATTTTCTCGGGGATGCCAACTGAGTGAAAGTAGTTGTAGTTTTTAAAAAGGCCTAAGATAATTCAAACATTCTCTAAATTTACAATTATTATCCATATAATTAATGTAACAAATTAGAAAAGTGAATAAAAAATAAATATGAATGAAATACAATGTGTAATTGCAGTGCACAATTGAAATAATAAATTGAATATAGAAAAATATAGTTCTGGGGAAGCGAATGATTTTCAAATCACATCTCTAGAGGTTACATGATTGAAATAGATAAAATTTTATTCATATCATTCTAGGGTTCTATATGAGTTATTCTATGTACATGCATTTGTCTATTTCATTAATTGAGTGTTTGTATGAACATGTGCATCTCTGTTTTTATATGAATTCAATGAGGCCATTAAATTTTCTATATATGTCACTTCTATTTTATGAACCTAAAAATACTAGAAAATTACAATGGGCAGATGAATAGTCTTTTGAAAATTTTATGAGCAATGAACTTAATGTATTGTCCTTTTCCGAATATAGAATAAGATTCTAGGGTGTTAATATAAGAAATATTATTCATTGTATATTTTTCATTCCTAAAAAATGATCTTACAACTATAATGACCTTTTTTTATTCAGAATAATCCTTTTCTAATACATATATCATCACAAAATGACTTATCAAGAAATTACACCAATTTTACAAGTATAATCCTGAAAATCATTGCAATAAACTTTTATTTATATGATAAGTATCTGATATTAATGTTATCTTAAAATAAATTTATGAGAAACTTCTTAAGATAAAATAATTATTATCTTTCACTATGTAAAGAATAATGATTTAACTGTTTGTGTAAGAAAATTCTTTCATTAGATAACTTATTGGATAATCACAACAGAATTCCTATTCAAAATAAAACCACATACTAACATAATATTATTTATTTATATATATTCATTAAATTATTATAAGACATTCATTTTACAAAAATGATTCATTTAAGATAAAACATATCTGATAATCTTATTTAAATTGATCATTCTCTCTTAGAATAAATTGAAGAAAACATTCATCATCCATAAGAAGAAATACATTTCATAAGAATAAAATCTTCAAGGTAGATACCGATTTTACATTATAAGATATCTATTATTACACAAGAAAAATTCAACATATAATATTCAGATATATAGATAAATTTATATTAAGGTACCATAACTAACTCACTTATTATAAGATGATAAAATATTTATGACTTGTGATAAACTCATTATAATATAAATAGGGATTTTAGGAATCATTTAGACACATAAACAACTGGGAAATTTTGGGAAAATTTAACATGTCCATCATTTCCTTGTATAAAGCCCACATAAATTTACAAGTTAGATAAGTAACATTTGATATTACAAATGATCCTCTAAGAATCAATATATATGATGATATATATGAAAATATAATATAGATCAAATCCATTGTATATTTATTGATTCCAATTCCAAAAAATGTGTTGATAATGGATGGTTTTAGAAAAAAAAGCAATTATATGTCTATTTTATGGGTGTTTGTCGTTGTCATTATTGAATAGTTTCCTTGTCTTCTAGAAAATATTAATGTTGTGTTCTCAATTGAATTCATACTAATTGTTACACCTCTTTAAAATACTCACTATAGAATCACCCTAATAGACTTACAGGAATTGAAATAACGACTCTAGTATAATATTGACAATTTATTTATTTGTCTAGGTGTGTTACCATGTGGTTCACCTATCGTTTTTATGAATAAGGCTATATCTATAAGCCTCTGAATTGATTATCTAGTACTGAATAATAGCATAATCATGAAAAAAATTACTTTCCTTCATAATAATGAATTATTTGACCAACTATATGGATATAAATATGATATGATGATTGATCATAATTATATATATCGTTAATTAAGGATTAAGAGGAAGGATATATATAATAAATTTTTTAACAAGGTATAGGCACTAGTAATATATAGTGATGTAATGTTTTCTTATTAATCCCTTAGAAATCATTATAGATTTGAGGGATATAGTCTTTAGATATTACTTTGATTAGTCTGTGGAAGTATTTATAGATTAAATTTTTATCTATTAAAAGGGAAAGAAAGATCATAAATATCACTTAATAATTGGATTAAATTACCTATGAAAGGAGAATTTGTATGAAAATTATAAAATCTATCACTTTTTTATACCAAAATTTACATTTTTGTCATATAAGATAATGTGGGGGTATATCAGTGGACCCATACATGATGAATAAAATTGAACAATATAAAATACCATCAAAAGTGACTAAAAAATGATTTTTTCCTAATTTTTCTAGATATTATTGAATATTTATTGGGAATTTTTCACAACTGTCCAATCCAATATAGAAGTTAACATATGAGGGATCCATGTTCCTATGGGATAATGAATGAGAAGAAAATTTTAAGGATTTAAATAGAAGTTCATTAAATGCACCTATGCGTACATTATCCTATAGTGGGTAAGGGTTTGTAATATATATTGATTCCAAAATAAAGTGAATTAGACATTTTCTCATTCATAATTTTATCTGATAGATTTTTCTTCATGAAAATTGAAGTTTTATGAAATGGATTACCTAAATCTTGATATGTAAGTAACTATGGTAATTTTTAAATTAAATATGTTTATTAATTACCATTATGGATAATGGTTTCTTATATTCAATAATAATGATAGTTTCATGTTTATATACACACTGATAGTGATGAACATGCACCAGATAAAATTAAAGGAGCTAATTAAATATTTTGATCACTCAATAATTTCCATTATAGGAAGGATAAAAAGGTGAAAGATGCTTTGATTTGAATGGATAATGATATTTAATATTTAATGAGGATCACAAAGGATCCCATATTTCATGATATAAAATGGATGGATATGAAAATCATAATATAAGGAGTAAACTATTGTCTTTCACAAATAATTTTCTGAAAGGAAGTAATGTAGTGATTAAAGAGGTATAGATAGAAGACGTAGAGTAATATAATATGGTCAAAAATGATATTGTGTTTATCCTTTATTATAGGAGAATTATGAGGTTCTACAACCATATAATTTTTACATCCATACTCAACATGAAAAATATTATATTAGAGTAAGTTAATAGATCTTCATTCCCTAATAATCTTAGAAGCACAATGGTGTATTATTATTTAAAATAGTATTTATAGACAGATAGTATGGATGGATAAATTAGAGAATATGTATCTTGGTTCTTCATATGTTATCTAATACTTATTAATAGAAAAAATACTAATGGGTTGTGACAACCATTACCCATACTATTAAGGACATTGAATTATAACTCCATGTATTTTTTCATTAGACACCCTAAAATCTTTAAACAGAATAACTCTAAAGGATTAAAAATCAATATATTTATGAATTAAGTACCCTTAAATTTTATTTGAGAATACATTTATATCAATTACCATTATATGATATACATTAATGATGGTGAAATGTTACATAGAATAAAACATTTTATTATATCTGATTAGTATCATAGGATTACCTCGGATTTCTGGATAAGTCATCAACAAGGGTTGGATACAATGCTATCTTTTATCACAAATTATCTTCCATAGATATATTATTATTTTTAAAGAAAAAATAAATAATTATAGGATATTATAAGATCTTATTCTATTTATTTAAGTGGTATTTGTGTTTTAAAACATCATATAGTCATTTTTTTCAAAAAAAACAATATCATTCATTAATGCTTTCATATGGATCCATATGAGGACCTCTATAAAATGAAGTGTATAAAACCAATATAGAAGGATAGATATTAATAAATAAAACTATTGGGATGTTATCTAGTAAGGAAAATGGTTTATAAATTCGAATTCATTCAATATAATATCAAGGAATCTTAGAGATGAAAAATAAGTTATGCTGATAATAGTTGTTGTTACATAGAATTCGAATTTATTTAAAAGGTGATTCTATGAATTTATTCAAAAAATATGGTTATTATATTTGGAAATAAGAAAAATAAAACGACCTTGTATATTGTACCTTTCAAAATAAATGATTTAGTAGGGATGGAAGTTGATCGATGTCGCTTCCACCAAACCTCTTTCAAATTAACAACTTTTCCATATACTTCTCTTGAGGAAGTATATACATTAATCTTCACATGTGAAAAAACCCAAAGTTAATACCATTTGATAAAAATAATTATTATATGGAACAACCTATATGGGTTATGGGTTATAGAGATAATGTGCTATGAAAACAGATCACACACCTTCTCAATGTTTCGTGGGGAAATCTTCAACATAAAAAAGGTATGTGTTAACCCAGGGATATGATGAGGAAATAGTATCAGTATTAGTTTAGATCAATGTTATGTAATTTGGGTGGGGTTATTTCTAGGGGTAGAATGTAACAATTTGATATTTTTTAAAAATTATATAATAAACTTAATTTCTTTGATAGGCTTTGTTACACTCAACATCGAGTTTTAGAAAAATTCCATATACTATAAATATTATTTTAAAAAACATGAACATTGTAAACTATATATTAAAATTGTTGTTATGAATTGGAATATTTTGGTTAAAAAATATTTATATGATTTTTAAATAAGTTAACAAAATTAAAAATATGTACTAAAGTTATGGTAAATACATAATATGAATTGAAAATAATTTTTTGTAAAAAAATGTTTTCATTTATATTTGTAAACAAATAAAAAAATTAGAGCTTTTAGAACATTTATCTTAAAATAGTGAAATTATTTATGAAATGAATATGTAAATTTTATCATAGGTGCACTTCTATGCATATTTTTTAGAAAATGATATTTTTTATATTAATAATGAAAAATAATGGTTTTTATTTAAAATTTCCTTTTTATTTATATAATTTACACATCCATGTTTTATTTTTATATTATTGATATGTAAAATATGTTAAATTATGTTATTATTAACCTAATTATTTTCATCATAATCAGTTTAATATTGAATGTCGTTGTTAAAAAAATTATACATACCAAAATTGTCTTTGGAAAATAGATTTTTTGTTGGCTCTTTTGGTGTTATTTTAAATTAAATTATAATAAATTTTGTATTTTAATTTGATAAAATATATTCATTATTTTTTTCTAAATAATATATTATATATAAAAGTATCAAATTAATTTTTTGTCATAAATAATAGTAAAAATAGTTAAAAATTTATTTATTATAGTTAAGGTAAAATAGGATTTAACAAATTACATATGCTTGTGATAAAAATTATGTCTCATAAAAAATAGGATCTTCCAATAATAGTAATTTTTTATCCACTATTATATGATTAAATACCTTTGTAAATTAAAAGAGACTACTTATCATAATGAAAACCAAAATGTAAAAAATGTGTAAACATATAGGCTAAGTGAATGGCGTGTTTACAACATGTGATTTAATTTTTTTTAGGTAATTATCAACCATTTAATCCCATTAATTTATTACTTATCAATTTTTGAGGCACATGAATATAAATTGACTTCCCATTACTAAATAATATTTTGTATTTACAAAAATCCCACCCCAAATCAATTATTAATGGGGCCTCATCCCCCCACTTAATCACAACACATAAGCCATTTTGGATTGAAAGAAACTACCATAATATCTCCCCATTATCATTATGAATGTTAAATAGAAAATTTCAGAAAATAATATTATTATTAGGGTCCTTAATAATAGATCTAATTGAGATTCTTCTAAGCGAAGGTAGTTATCTTCACTGAGATCTCTATTTTTTTACTTCTTCTTATTACACCATAATTCATATTTTAATAATTAATATATGATGAAAAAAAATTATAAAAAATACTTATATATTTTTATGTTAATTTAGTAAGCTATATTCATCTCCCTCTTCCATAAAATGAGAATCAAAAACATCCATTGTGTGTATGATGGTCTACCTCCCGGCAAACCGATGTAATTATTTTTCTATCACTACCTCCAATGAGTGTATATAATGTTGGATTTAATATATATATATATATGAAATAATTATACATATGGAAATATAATATCACAAATATTTTCTCACCTTTTAATATGTTGTAATACTATTACATTGCTCGTGTGTATGGGTGGAGTACCGCCTCCATGAAGCGATGTGATATGTTCGTAATTTTATTTTTACATGTATGTTAAAATTGATATTTTTAAGGAATATATATGATATATATGACATAAAAATTATTATTATAATCTTATATATTATTTACATTTATTTAGTTCTATCCATCTTGGAAATAGAAACTATGTTCATATATCTTTACGTCCTATTATCTCCATCAATTGTGTAATTTATTTTCAACCTACACATTTTCTATTTTAATATAAATATAAATATATACATATATAATAAATATATATAATATTTATATGATTATTATAATTATTGATATAATAGAAAAATTATCAATGTAAAGGGAGAAAAAAAATATTAAACTAAAACATGCATGAAAAACGAAGCAATTGTTAACCAAGAAGTGATTTTAACAAGGAATTAAAAAAAACTAGTAATAAAAAGAAATATATAAATAACTTGTGGTATTATATATATGATTATGTTTTGGTAAAGGATTTATAATAATAAAAAATTAATTAAACATGAGATTAAAATTCTTATGAATAATGTTGATATATAAGGTAGGTGATGTTCCTCTCAATTTAGTTTATATAAGGCACATTCCTTATAAAATAGTTGTTTCTTTATTTTTGATATATATACTACCCATGAATTTATTTTTTTAGTTTTCTTATTAAAATTATATGAATTTACATAACCATCCATTTATATTATTTCATGGGGCTTATAATTCAAAAATTACCAATGTAGTAATGATATTATATTACAATATATTTCTTAGGATTGTTTATGACTATGTTTCAGATGATGAAATATTATGATGTATCTATAAAGGAACTCTTTAATTTTATTATATATTTTTTAATTCTTTAGAATACTTAATTTCCAATCATTTTCCTATGTTTACATAAAAAGAAAACTAAAAAATGTTTTTATGTAAAATTTAATTTATTTATCTATCCATTCAAAATAAAATTTTCATACACATCCAAGTTTTATAAGAAAATTTAAAAAAATGGTTTTATTATTTTTCAAAGATGGTTTTAATAAATTTTTACTAATGATTAAATTTTTGAAAATGGTTTAATATGAATATTTTTTTTATTTTAAAAATGAATCCCTTTTGATTTTTTTTAATGAAAATGTGAATGGAATATTCATTTAAATATGTATGGAAAGAAAAGTATTTACTACCCTCATGATCATTTGTGATTTAAATAATCTCATGAATGTGTACATGGATATTTTAATATATAATGATTTCATTAAAATATGGAAAATTTAATAAAGTGATTTCAAAATGGAGATGATATATAACTCCAAAAAAAATCATAGTATTTTTATTGAATATATTTTTATTAATTAAAATAAGCTATGAATATTCTTATGGTTTATTATGGATGTGATCCAATTTTACAATCATTATTATTTCTAGGGATGTTTTATGTTTATGATGAAATAAATTCAATAAAACTTGTTCTATTTAAATGTATCAACCTAGGTATTTATAGAACAATTTGTATTCATTTTTATTAGTATTCTTGAATTGAATAGTTATATTTATTATGTTAAGTAATTCATAAAATAAATAATATATTATATTATTATTTATTTAAAACATTGATTTTTAAATTATAGAATTTTAAGTTGAAAAAAATAATTTCATTTTTGAATTCATCTTGTTAAAATTATCTTATTATGAAAATAATATAATTATCTGAAAATGTTTACTTTTTGGTGAATAGTAAAAAAATATAGTTTTTTATAAAATACGGTGTTATTTATGACATCATGGAGAAATAATTATGGTATAAAATTTATTTAATTAATTTAATAACTGAATTAATATTTTATAAGAGTAATATTGTAATGAAATAATTTAGAATGTGTATGTTATAATTTATTTCATGATAAGTATAAATATTATTGTTAGTTCCCACGCAGTGCCTGCGAGCATTGTCAATCTCAAATTTTTAATCTTATTAATAATAATTGGGTCTTTACTATTATTTTCACGACTATTTTATTGATTATTATGTATAATTGATGTTTTTTCTGTTAATTTATAATTTTATAGTTACATAACATTAATCTTATCTAAATTCTTATGCAATTCATGTGTAGGGAAACAAAAGACAGAATTACAAATTAAAGAAGTTTTCTGGACATGTATATGAGTGAATATACATAATGAATGAATATAGAACATTATTTTCAACTTTATTTATTTATTTTTATGATATAAATTTATTTTTAATTTTTATATATGAAATAATAAACCTTATTTCCTATGCAAGGCTGATGCAGTGCTTATGAAAGCATAAGAAAAATAATTAAAATGTTTTTAATTAAAATTATAAGAATTATGAAATGACTCAAATTATGGATAAATATTTTTTAATGATCAAGTGTCATACATTATCACGTTTTTATTAAAATTTGGGACATTATGAATGTAGAATAATCATTTTAAGGACTTTATAATATTTTATTTAAATGTATGTCAAGTAGAGACATTTTAGTTTTAAATTTTTATAATATTTTAATATATCATTTCACAGAAGTTTTCTTCAAAAATAAATGATCATATTGAAGCTAAAAAGTTTATATTTTTTATGAAAAATTATTTTTAATTTTTAGACAAGAAAGAATTACTATAATGTCACTCACAATGATAATGCGGTAATTATTTAATTAATGAATAAATCAAATTAATGGTGTTAAAAATAATAAAATAAATTTACATCGATATTTTTGAGTTAATTTAAAAAATTACTATATTAATATGATATTTATATAATATAATAAAAAAATAAAATTTGAAACTTTTTATGAGTTTTTTAAAATTATAATTATGAATAGTTTTTATTTTGAAAAAAATTGTTTTTCGTGAATAAATTATTTTATTCAATTATTTAAATTTATAAAATTATTTAACAAGTACAAAAATGATAATATTACATGTAAAATGTGATCCCCATTAGTTTTTAGGACTTTTTGGACAAATTAAACAATATAAAACATTTATTATATTTTAATAATTTGGGTAATTCTTAAGTTATCCCTCACCTCAATTATAAAAGGAGGCTACATCCTTCACAAATATTCATCACCTTAATCCGAATTTATCGACTATATTCTAAAAAAATTATCTTCTACACTTATATATCATAATTCTATATTTCTTAGTTTTTGAAGAATAAAATCCTTTTTGGTCATATAGTGTTGTGCAAATCGATTTTCTGAAAAAGAGGAAGAAAAAAGAAACATGTGTTTTTTTTTAAAGGTTGGGGTGAAAAGGCCCCTTTATTAAATAAAATTAATAAAGAGTTGGAGAAATATAAAATACAAGAGAAAATTCATACATCAAAGAAAAATATCAGAAGAGTTAAAGAGACTCATGATCTGGTACTCATGCTATGGTGGGAGACGCATCCGCCTCGACCATGTGGATGTCGTCCTCTTCTCCACGTTTTGGCCTGCGTCCATAGCCCTTCTCTTTCATCCGAGTCATCCACATCACTGGCAGCCACAATCTCTTTTGTATCAGTCACGTGATAACTATAATTTACATCTTCTTAACTGCTTCTAAAGGCAAGAACATAAAAATAGTTATAAGTATTTACCTTTAATTTCTTTTTGTTTATAGAGTTAGCATCTGCTGTTTTTTGCTGAAGAATTTAAAACACACCTCCTGATAACTGTTAACTTTTTTATATGATGGGGGGATAGTAGTAGCGATCTGTACTCCCTTGACTTTTTTAGATTCAGAATCCCATTGATCCATTGCCTCTTTCACCATGCCAGTCCCTGAAGATATGGGGTTGGCTGTCAAACTTCTAGTTTTTGAGCAAGAGGAAGTCATGGAATCAACCTGTAAATCCTTGCTTTCAAAGTTACCAGGAGATACAAATATTCCCAGGGAAGTGTCAATATGAATATTTTCAAGATCCAAGGCATCCTCTTCCTTTTATTCATGTCATGTTCCTGATATTATAGTTTTAGTCATAGCATATAAAGAAGTATGCTTGCTATGAGAAGCATCCAAAATTGGATGAGGTTCATTAAAGACCAAAGCAGTCTTTCAATCCAAAGCCGATTTCGGCAATACACATTCCTCTTTGGTTCAAGGTGGGTGATAAACCATAGAAGAATCTGCTGGCATGGCTGCAAAAGAAGATGATGAAATAATTGTTAGAGCATTAAAAGGCATATCACTATCAAAAGGTAAAGAACTGGAGTCTTTATAAGGGATGAGAGTTCTGGGGGGTCTAGGAATTTTTTCATTATTCATTTCTAGAGTAGAATTATGTAGAACATTATTGTGGGTCTTTTTGATCTTTAATGTGGAAGCATCAGATTTGGATTTCCCCTTACAATTAGAGGAAACCATTTTCTATTACTGCCACAAAATGATATCTATATCATCTTTGGAAGAAAAATCCTTTTTAGTTTGACTACCTTTAGACTCCATGACATCATTTTCATCCCTCAAATTCCTAGTTATAGAATCCTTGAAGTAAAAACCAACAATATTCAAAGGGTTTTCATCAGCCATATATTCCCATGACTTAATGGGATAATCCATGATGACAGTGGAAGTAAATTCCTTGTCATTTCCAGGGGAATTATTAGTCTTAGTTTGAGGAACGAATGAGATAATTTTACTCTATGAAGTACAAATCGTATTAGTGGTTTTATCACCTTGAGGACGGTAATTAGTCTCCAAGGAATGATCACATGAAAAAACAAGATTCCTAAGAACAAAGCAGAGTGAACCCATGACCATAAGGGGATGATGTCCTCTAATTTATACTCCTAGTGACCACATGGTTTTCATAGGATCTATAAATAATCATTTTAATCTACAAGAGACTTAATATTTTCAAATGATTTTTAAAGAAAAATCCAAGTGTTTTAAAAATATTATTTTAAAATGGTTTTCTAAAATAATAAATATGTTAAAGATTTTTAAAAGTGTTTTATAATCTATTTTTAATGAAAAGTAAGTTTTATAAATTATATCAAATATTTTGAATAAAATTATCTTTGTAATTTATTTTTTTAAGTATTTAAAAAGGATTTTATCGTTGTTTTTTAAAACCCCATATTGGGAAAAATAATTTCTCACTGTATTATTGAATTTTATTTCCCACATGTTTAATAGAAATTATCTGATGATGTTCACTATGATTACAGAGTTATCACACCTGATGTATTTTAGTTGTCTTATTATAGTTTTTTATAGTTTTGATAACTTTTAATATAATTGTCTATTCTGAAAAACCTATACTAGAAAAGGCCCTTTGTTGTATATTAAACTTTTTATTTTTATTTTGTATTTATAAAATAAATACACCATATATTTTATTACAAAATCCGGAAGTTCGGCTTCGGGTCTTTACATTACATGTGTTATTCTATTATGAAAGGACGAAATAATTATGAACCTGTTTATCTTCCATGGGATATTATATTAAGAAATGTTTATGAAAACCAATAATTTTTCATGATTTATTATGTGATTAATGTTTTATGATAATGTGGAACACAAATATATGGGTTATGTAAGGATTGGGATATATATATCTTACAAATTGAATAGATAAATATTGATATATCATGAGATAAAGGGGAAAATGGTGGATAGTTAACCTAGTTTAGTATAGGAAATTTTACACTATGATTGCTCTCATAGTCAACCATGAGTACTAGGATAGTTTGGGTAATGAAACCATTCCACTATGATTATATTGAAAATAAGGCTTGATTACTAAGGATGTGATTTTCTATGGTTAGGTGTATGCCACAAATATATGTCTTATACCATGTTATGTTCTCATAGATTATGATATTTCATTCCATTATTATTCATCTATTTTTAATTAAAAATCATAATTAATCGTCTCAATATTATGATCTTTGATATTCAGGGTATGATTTTCAAATGATATACTCATGTTATCATATCCTTATGCTCTTGTTATACTTATGTGATTAGTGATATACCCTTTTTTACCCTTAATGATAATTTGATATTTCTCTTCCTAAAGTTTCCTTTCCCAATGTTATAAATAAGGGGTTTATGTATGATAATTCTATGAATGGTTATAATTATGAATAATATAGCGGAAAATGGTGTAGTCAACTTCTAAAAAAGTTATTTATGAATCTATGTTTCGAAATAAAGTAAAAAATTATTGTATTCGTGTGTTTCTTTTCAATATGAAATTAATATTCAACTTTTAAGAATAAATATTTGTAACACCCTTATTTTTGATAATTTTAATTAAAAAAATCATTTATTTGATATACTTTGTTACATGAAACATCAAGTTTTAGGTAATTGAGATATACTATTCATATTATTATTTAAAAATTATCATTATAACATATCCATTTATCTTAGTGGTATGTATATTAATTAACTCAATTTGAATATTATACATGATGGTTTTATATAATGATAACATTTTTATTAAGAAAATATAATTTTCACTAAAGTATTTATATGCTTCAAATATATGATTTTCTCCAAATATATTTATTTTAGTTTTTATTAAAAAATAATAATAAATTCAATATTCTACACATTTATAAATATTATTTGACACGATTAAAATCATTTTTAAAATAACCATGATAATTTTTTCTTGGGTTTCATTTTTGGATGTTTTCAAAAGTATATTTTTAAATGAATAGTTAAATATTATAGATTTTATTGAAACTTTAATTTTTGTTTAAGTCATGTTAAAATATATTTTGTTTTATAAAAAATTTAATGGTTAAATTATCTAAATTATTCTATAATTAATTAAATTTATGTATTTATAATCAATATAATTTTGAATTTTGATAGTAATAATTTTTATACTTATGAATATTTTCTCTTTGAAATACGCTTTGTTGTCTTGTTTGTAGGTCTAATATTAAATTATATTCTTACAATTCTATGAATTTTAATTTTATAAATGGATTTAATATTTTTAATCATAATTATTGATGATAATAAATAGGTTAAAATTAATTATCTTCATCATGGATATGAAAAAAATTAATTTTTATAGTTAAGGTTAAAATCAGTTTACCAAGGTTAAACTAAAATTATAAGGGTTTAAATAAAAGAATATTCAAATACTACTATATGGAAATATTTATATTTAATCATATATAGGTTTTTATAAAATTACACTATGGTGCCCTGTTACGTGATTGAAACATTGGTATAACTTTATTGTTTTAAAATTTTCAAGTGTGTCCTCTCCCCCACTTATGTAAGGGCTCTCGTTTCCACACTTCACTTCACACTTACATGGCCATTTTGATAATCCAAAACCTAATTAAATATATTATTTTAATTCCTACCAATTTATTAGATCCATAATATTGATTATTAAACCATCCAATGATGGATTTCTATATAAACAAATTGGCTTTTGAAAGAAGAGGTATAGTTCTTAACTATGCCTTCTGTTTTTAATTAACCCACTACCTGTATAAAATATTTTTCAAATAATATTTTGTAATATAATATTTTTATCCCATATATTGATAATTTATTATATTAATTTAATAAAATATATCAATCTCCACCTCAATCATAATGGAAATGAAAATATCAGTCGTGTGTACAACAGGCTACCCTCTCATGAACTTATGTGATTCATCTCCCACCACTTCCTCTCGTGGTTGGATATAATGATTGATTTAAAATATTTACATGATATTTATATAAAAATTATATTTCTATAATTTTAATATCATATCAATATTATAACCCTCCTTGTCATTGAAAAATTGTGACTTTTTGTGTGCGTATGTGTGGACTACTGCCTCCATGAAGAGATATGATACATTTTTCATTTTATTTTTTAATTTATTTTAATAAGGATATATTTTATTAATATCTATGATATCCATGAAATATTAGTGATTTATTGGTGGATATATATATATATATATATTAAATTCATTTTTTTTCATTTGTTGAGAAAATAGAAGCATCGTTCATACGTATATACAACATACAATTTCAATGAATGGTATAATTAATTTTATATAACTAACGTTAATGTATTTCTATGAATGAATATATAGTTATTATATATGATACTAATATCTAGGATAAAATTATGTATATCATGTAACCATGATCAATGTAAATGGACTAAAAACCCATTATGAAAACATATATGAAAAAAATAATTTAATACCCAAAATTTGATTTGAACAAGGAATTGTTAATAAATGGGTGATAAATAGTTATTTGTAAAAAATATATAGTATGGTATATATTATTTCTTTTTTTAAATAGGTATTATCAACCTATATTTTTTATTAATTATGTACAAGAATGTATAAATAATTTTGAGACTTCAGTTAAGATATTGTTATCTCAAATTGTATTATTTGAGAGATGTTAGAATATGTAGCTATCTTTATTAAAGAGTTATATATACAACCCATTTGAAATGAATTATCATGAATTTATATGTTATAATTACATTTAATGTTTTATTTAATATTATTCATTAGGGTATTAAGATTCAAATATTTCCAAGGTGGTAATAGATTTATGTTATAAGACCAATGTTTTATATGAGTGTGTATCATTATGTTTTTTATGCTTAAATATTATATCCAACATTTGAATAAAATAATTCATTTATTATAATTTTTTTATGTCTATAGAAATCATGTTTTACTTTCAATTTACTGTCATTAATAACTAAATAGACAAAATTATTTTTTTAAGGAAAAATGACTTTATTTATCCCTTTAATCAAAATTCATTTGTCTTCCATGTCATTGTTTTTTAAATATGTTGTAATGAAATATTATATTATTATTTAATTACTTTATAAATAAATTTTAACCAATTTTTGAATTTATCACAATTTTTTTGTAAATAACTCATCACAATTTTTTTGTAAATAACTCATCTCACTATTTTCCAAAAATGCACTATTGACTTTTGTAGATAATGTGAAATGAATCATTGTTTAAACATGTATAACTTGAATATAATTTTCCACAATCATTATGAGTAAATTATTTGGGGTCTCAATTACATGTTTTCAAGTTTATTCTTAGTGAAAATGGATTATTTAATATTTTTTAAATTTTTACATTTTAATTATATGATTATAAATTGGAATGAATTTTGTAATAACCCACATAATCTCATTGGCTTGAGAATACTATGAATCATTACTTGGCCTTAAGTGACATCCCCAAGATACTAATGGCTGGTAGTAAATAATAAAGGGTCTTAAATGAAAGTGGGGATGATTTTCCTTTTAATAAATAAACCAATAACCCAAAAACCATAACCAAAAAAACCATTATAAGATGCATGGTAAAAACAAAATAACTCAACCATAATTTTTATAACAAAACCACACCAAAGTGTACTATAGTAGAAGACAAGTAACTGTAAATGTAAAATTCTGAAAGAAAAATAAGAAACTCAAAGATTAAAATAAGACTCAATGCTCCACATGCTCTATGATACAATCACCAAACAACCCAAGTATTACGAGGTGATGCTAACAACGTGTGATACTTTACCTTTTCCCATGTCCCATTAGATTGCATTTGAAAAATCACCAAAGTTCAAAAGTAGGGTTTAGTATAAAACTTAGTAGGAGATCCCTAATGACTTCCCTACTCATGCTGCTATGATAGAAAAGTTAGCAACATTATATAAAATAGTTTATTAAAATCAATTTCCCAAAATAGTTTATAATTGAATATAAACAAGTTCCAAAACCATTATTAACGAAATGTACAAAAGTTCTATTTGTAACCAATTTCTCAGTGAGTCATGTTTCTAGAAATAAAACCAAAAAATTCTTTAAACCATTTCTCAAAATAATTTTGGCATAAATATTCTATACCACTTATCCACACATCCAAAAATGCATGCTTCATTGTGACAGTTCCATACTCATGAGCGTTCTCTTGTCGATCTATTATGTCATCATAAGGTAATTATTTCCCATGTTCCATTACGCCTTTGGCACCGAGAAAAAGGTCATATTTCAACCAAGACTTGTAAATTCAATATAACCTCGCACCCAAGTATGCACAAAAAACCTGGAAAACCCATTTCAATAAAATCAACTTTTTATCGAAAACCCTTTTTCCATCAAGTGATTTCAATAAAACAACATTTTTATTGAAAATATTTTCCCAAAAAATAATTTCAATATTTCCAGAAAAAAACATATTTTAAAATAACCATTTAAAAAAAGAAACTAAACCACTTTGCACACCAATACACCAAAATTACACAATTCAATAAAAACCATAAATCATCACAAAAGAAGATTTATTCCATGATTTGCGCACCAATTTTATAAAAAAAATCATGCAATTAAATCAATTTGAAAATAATCTAATTTGCACACCAATTTCATAAAAAAATCATGAAATTAAATCAATTTGAAAATAATATATCAATTCTAGAATAAGGAGTTGAGAGTGAAGCCACATACCTTGAAGGATTTAATGAAAACTGAAAATAGATAGAGAACACTCATGAAACTGGGTCAATTATCCATGAAACCACCTTATATATCCTCCCCTAACATGATAAAGGCCAAAATTCAATTTATTTGGCATCCATGATCATATATCTAACCACAACGGGTGTAGATATAAGAAACTGATAGAAGAGGATAAGTTGATCTAAGAAATTGTGGCAATAACGATGAAGAACGATACTTACTAAAGGAATCATGCTTAAAAACACCAAGGGAGGGGTCCAGATTGACTCCAAATCACTTGGGGGAGGATTTAAAACCTTCAATAGAGATTTTACTCAAATTAGGACCACATAAGATGAAAATAGAATCCTATAGAGTCAAAAAAAATTATGAGATCCACTTTTTTTAGGATCTCACTTTAACCATGTGCATGGTTTAGTCACATGGTTAGACAAACTATGCACTAACTATATGTTATCTACTACTTAGGCTGACCCTTACACATCCTCCTTAATTTTTCTCCCTCTTTGATAAATCTAATATGCAATATCTACAACTCTTCATGGTTTATCCTATTATTCTTCATGGTTTAGACAAACCGTGTGCAGCCCAAGTGCTTCCCCTTTAGCCCCAAAAACTCCTTGAAGTTCTCAAAACTCTCCCAAACATCACCCTTATAGTTTGTATACATAAAAACATAAATAAAGGGTTACATACTATAAATATGGGGTACTAATTTCTCCTCACCATTGGTATTTCTTTCCTCGAAAATATGAGAACCATCCTTTCCCTGAAAGAGTTCTGACCATTGCAATTTCATTTCCTTCTCATGTTCCTAAGTCTCTTCCTTAATCTGACCATGTTTCTATAAAAATCATACTAGACTGATTCTTTTTCCATGAAAGAAATTATCCTGCCTATCCACAATCTGTTCTGAGATATGTACCAAATAATAATATGGATCTAGGTCAACATGATCCTATCTAATCACATGGTTGTGATCAGGATGATACTTTTTCAGCTGAGATACATGGAACACATTATGCACCAAACTGAACTGTGGTGGCAATACCAACTGATATGACACCTCTAAAACTCATTAAATTATCTCGAAAGGGCCAATGTAATAGGGAGATAACTTTTCCTTCTTCCCAAAATGACAATGTCCGAGCCTTGGAGAAATCTGCAAGAACACATGATCACTCACCACAAACAACAACGGTCTATAACGATGATCCACATATGATTTATAATGACTATGATCCTTCTTCGTCCATTTCCTGATAAACTGAATCTTTTCCATTGTTTCTTGGACAAGGTTCAGCCCAACTAGTGAAGTATCACCTATTTCCACCCAACAAAGTAGATAATGACAAGGACGCCCATAAAACACTTCAAATGGATCCATATGTATAGAGGACTAATAGCTGTTATTATATGAGAACTCTGCTAAGGGTATATGATCCTCCAATGAGCCAATAAAATCCATTATGCAAGCTGTCAACAATTATTCCAATTTTTGTATCGTTCTTTCGGATTGGCCATCCCTCGGAGGGTGATATGCCGTACTCATAGTCAAATGAGTCCTAAGGGATTTTTTTAAGGATTTTCTGAAATGAGATCTGAACCTCAGATATCTATCTGAGTTGATTGAATCTAGTATGCCAAGTATCTACCACTTCTTAGATATAGATTTTGGAAATATCCTCCACCATATGAGTTTCACGAATATGGATGTAATGAGATGACTTTGTGAGCTGATCCACCATCACCAATATGGAATCATGCTTCTAAACCTTTCTAGTGAGGCCTGTAACAAAATCCATATCTATCTTCTCCCATTTCCACACTAGGATAGGTAAAGACTGCAACATAACTACTGATTTTTGATGTTCTTCTTTAACTTGCTGACAATTTAATTACCATGAGACGAACTCTTCCACTTTCCTTTTAATGTTACTCCACCAAAATTGTGCCTTAAAAACCTTATATATATTATATGTTCTTGGATTTACATCCCATTTAGAATGGTGGTAAGCATGATGGAGTTTTTCCTGTCAAGTCTTTAGTAAAATCATCTAATTTCAGAACCACAAAATTGAACTCCCATAATGTTTCCATCCCTCAATGGTCTCCCTACCATTGATTTTTGAACTCATAACGAGGAAATATTTATCAGATGTTTATGCTTTTTTGAACAACAATACCTAATCAAGAATCATAATAACTGAAAATAAAACCATAATATCACCTAGATCTTGGTATGAATGATTAAGCTCTTTTCTTTTGAAAATTGATTTTACTATTGGAATAGCAGATCCAACACTATTTAAGAAAACTGTAAATTCTATTATTTTATTGGTTCAGATTTATGTTGATGATGTAATTTTTGGATCAACTAACAAATCCCTTTTTCATGAGTTTTCAAATCTAATGCAAAAAAATAATTTGAAATGAGTATGATGGGAGAATTAAATTTCTCTTTAGGACTTCAAATTTATCAAAAAGATTTTGGAAATGTTTTGAATCAAAGAAAATACATTACTGATTTACTTAAGAAATTTGGACTTGAAAATAGAAAGATATATACAGGTCTTATGAGTACTAATATAAAACTTGATTTGGATGAAACTAGAAAGTCAGTTGATAATAAGTTATATAGAGGTATGATTAGTAGTTTATTATATCTTACTGCTAGCATGCCAGATATAATTTATTCAGTATGTCTTTGTGCTATATTTCAATAAAATCCAAAAGAATCACATTTAACTGCTGCTAAAAGAATTTTTTATATATTTAAAAGGAACTGTATTTCAATCTCTACTTTATCCCAAAACTTTTGATTTTAATTTAATTTTATATTTAGATGCAGACTTTGGGAGTTTTAGATTAGATAGGAAAAGTACTTCGAGTACATGTCACTTTTTAGGGAAATCCTTAGTATCATGGTCAAGTAAGAAACAACATTCAGTTTCCCTGTCAATCGTTGAGGCAGAATATGTTTCTACTGGCAGTTTTTGTGCACAAGTGTTGTGGATGAAAAATACTCTTATGTATTTTGGACTAAATTTTAATAATACACCTATTTTATGTGATAATACTAGTGCTAAAATATTTCAAAAAATCATATTAATCATTCTAGGACTAAGCATATTGATATCTGACATCATTTTCTAAGATATCATGTTCTGAAAAAGGATATATCTTTGGAATTTGTAAGTAATGAAATTTAATTAGCAGATATTTTTACTAAACCACTTCCCACTGCAATGTTTGATTTTATTAAGGGGAAGCTAGGTTTATTTATTTATAAATAAAATTTTAATTTTTTTTAATTTAAACTTGTTATTTATTTTTATATATGTCACAGAAAATTTTTATTTGTTTTTAAAATCTATGTAATGATTATTGAAAACATGGGAATTAAAGCTATCAGAACCTTTCGAATTATGAACTGTTTCATTTCCTTAAAAACCCTTTCGAACCCGTAAAACCACACCACTGATTCTCAACCCTAATTTTTGAACCTTTGAAACCCTAAACTTCAAACCTCCATAGATTTTCACAGAAATGGAAAAGACTAAGCGAGCTGATGAGGCCGAGACCAGCAATGCCAAGAAACAGCACTCAGAAGAAAGGAAAATCCTACAGGGAAATGTGATTGATTTAGAATGGCTATTTCAGACAAACTTTTTGTTAAAACAAGCGCTTTCGTTTCAGAATCTCGAATAGACCTTCAATAGTGAGAATACAGAATTCTTGTATGAAGTCGAGCTTCGATATTTAATTAAATCTGTTCAATTTAGTTTGGGAGATGATTATGACACTATGATGGCAAAGATAGAGGATAGAGATTTTTCAATCTATTTAGTTGAGATTAGTCAAATACTGAACTGCCCTCCTGAGGGAGTGTTTCATTTTGATTTGAAAAGTATAGTATATTATGTGCATAAATCTGAACACATTATGTCTTTTCTGTTTGGCTCTACTAACATAAGGAAAATGTTTGTTAAGGATTTGGAACCAGATCAAAAGATCCTTTTGAAATTTGTACAAACCGGGATAGCACCCAGAATTTCAGAGATAGAGAAGATACTATATCCTGATATGTACATAATTTATCTTCTACTCAGTGATGTAAAATTAAATTTTCCTAGGTACATGGTGAGGTACCTAAGTTATTGTTGTCAAAGTGAAGCCAGAATGAATTTATACCCTTTTGGTAGATTCATCTCAAAACTCTTGTTCAAGAAAGAAATGGTGAGACTGGTTGATGCTAGAATTTTTTTTCACCATAGTAATGTTTTTAATTCTGGTACTTTAAGAAAAAATGGTTATTTCTGGAGTATAGTAAAAGGAAAAATCCTTCTAGTAGGAGAAGATGAAGAGGTAGAAGAAGAGAGAGCTCAGGCTCAGCCTGAAAAGTCAAAGGAAAATCAAGCTACACCCAGAGTTAGCTCTGTTTCAAGAAGAATAAGTTTTGAAGTTGAGACTGTGTCAGAGGAAGCAAGTCATGAAGGACTTCAAGTAAAAAGAAGAAAAGATGCTACTGCTCATGAAGAGCAATTTTCAAATGTTTTAACCTCATAAGATTTATTGAGTTACAGATTTCTACGAGAAGCTACTGCTGAACAATCAATGGAAGTTGTTGTTGAGTGGTCAGACCCAGTGGAAGAAACTCAAATTCAATATAGAATTCAAGTAGAAGCTGAAGAAGAGACTCAGGAACAGGATTTGGATATTACAAAAATTGAACCTGAAAGAATTGAAGTTCAAAGAACATAACCAGAATCTGAAATTGAAATTGAAAAAGAGGCAGTTCCTGGTGTAGATGTGGCCAGTCTTCAATTAGCTAAAGAAGAACTTATTCAAGAGAATCAAATAGAAGAGATGACTGCTGATTTACAGAATGAAAACCCTTCATATGTACACATAGAAGTTCTTCAAGAAGATTTTTCTGTGGAAGAGTCTGGAAAAGACTCATAGGAAAAATCTGTGGACCAACCAGTTAGAGACGATAAGAAGAGAGAAGATATTGAATCCTTACCCCTAGTGTTAGTACATTACTTTTATGATGGAAAGGAGAATCAAGAACAAAGTATCTCTGAATCAAAAATGAGTAATTTGAAGAAATATAAAGGGAGTTGTATAGAGTAAAGCACGAAAATGCTGCTCTGAGGAGAGCATTGGAAATAGAAAAATTAAAATTCCAGAGGCTAAAGAATAGTAGAGTTTTGAAGGAAGAATTTGATATTTTTAAGAAGGATATTTTGAATGAGGTTGAAAAATTAAATTCCAAAATGGTTATGAAGTCAGATTTGTCAGATCTCAAATATTTTATGGAGAAAAAGTTGGAATCTATCAAGATCGATGAGGCCAGTGGTTCAGACACTTCACCTGATTTGGTGAGAATATTTAAGGCAATAACCACTGTCTTAGTTGATATGAATGATAGGTTTCATGACTTTCAATTCAATAGTGCTCCTCTTTCAGTGCTGCTGGACAATCAAAAAGTTTTTAATTGAATAGTTAACCTCAAATGAACCAGGAATCAGATCTATCTTGGATAAGTTAACCGAGAATTTGTCTTTGTTTTTAGAGAAGGAAGAAATACTACATGAGTTTTTCATAGTCAACTTAATTGAAGACATTCATATGACTCAAAATAATAGGGATCTTATTATTATTCTTGGTGATGTAATGATGAGGAGACTAATGGAACAGCTATTAGAAATCAAGGAAGTAGTTTAAACAAGATAGACCCTATCTAAACCCTGACCAACCCTTGATTCTTGTATTTATCAATTTTTTACTTTTCAATATTTTCAATGCCAATATATTTAATTATATATTTGTGTGTTTGTTCGTTTTACTGTCTTTGAGTAGATATGCCAGTAATCTATATTCACTAATTGATAAACAGTTAGTTATAGAATTTACTTTAGTTTAGTGCTACATTAATATGTGTTATATTCTATATTTTGTCATTCTTTTTTATATCACAAAAAGGAGGATAAATTTGGATAAACACAACATTTTATTTTAACATTGAGAAGTTTGGATAATTTTCTTTTCTTTTGAAAAAGGGGGAGAAATTTATTTTTATAGATAACATAATGTTTTTTTATTTTTGAAATAATCTTGTTAAAATTAAATATTGATTTATCTAATAAAAATTCTAAAATATATGTAATTAATTTTGAAAATTAATTTCATTTATTATTTTATGGGTTTTATGATCATCAAAAAGGGGGAGATTGTTGAGAAAGTGTTGTTTTCAGAAATACATAATGTTTTTATTTAAAGAGGAAGATTGTTGAGAACAATACTCTATCTCTTTATGATGATTTTGATGCTCACAAATACCCTTAATTTTTTTCTAATGATTTTATTTTTTAAGTATATTTCAGGAATTTATTATTTATTTTTTATTTCTAGAAGAAATATTTATGTTCTTGAACAAAGATATTTAATTGTTAAATTATTCACATTAGCGTGTTCTGGAAACACTGTTTTTACTCTACATATTCGGGAATTGCTTAAGCGTGTTCTAGAATCACTGTACATACCCTAGGTGTGGAAACGTAGTGTAAAGAAATGAACCCACTGTTTACTTTACATGTTATCAGAAAAGTATGGTTAATCAACTATATGTTATCGGAAAAGTATAAAAATGAACACTATGTTAGGAAAGAACCTTACGTTTGGGATATTAGAAAAGTATGGAAGGAGAACTGTACGTAAGTGTTAAACGTTACTTTTGTTTCTCAAAAGTATGGTTCATCAACCTTACTTTTGTAAACAACCTTACGTTTCTTAGAAAAGTACAGATCGTGTACCTTTTGTCTGGAAGCTTATAAAAGTATGGATTATTTATCATACATTTCAAAGTTGAAGAGAAAATTATGGATGGCCAACCCTACATTTGTGATCAACTATACGTTATTAACCTTATGTTTAAAGGCTATGTCATCAACCTTACATTTATAATCTACATCATAAATACTGTACAACTCAACCTTACGTTTGGCATCAGAGAGTTTAAATTTGATATTATTATTCAACGATCTACAAGCAGATTATCAGGCTGATTTTAAGGAGGGTTAAAAGCTGATTTTAAAGCACGTCGTTGATGAGTTCAGATCCATTTAAGGATTGAATTAAAAAGATATTTTCATGGTGAATTACAAGGATAGTTACAACTACTCTATAAATTCAAATTTTTGAATTACACGAGTAAAAATGGTGAAGATTGTGGATCTAATTTTTGCAGAGGAAGTATTCGTTATATCTATGTTTTTTTTGGTATGTGTAAGTACGAATTGAGGATTGTGATAAAAAACACGAGAGAAAATAAATTTATTAAAATATGAGATCTGTTGTATGATATTGGAGAAGAAGAAAAAAGAGTAAATCTTGATCTATATTTCTTTTGATGACGAAGAGAGATAAAAGCTCTGTTTGTTAAAGAAGAAGATACATGGAAAAAGATTCACTTATTAGACATTGAAGATCAATTGTGAATTTACTTCTGCTGAAGTTGCGATTTATATTTCTATATCTACTACAACGGGATCGACTCAGAACAACTCTTTCTTGAAGATCATTATTTCTGAAGATGACGATCCATTTACTGTCAATTGGATTCTGTTGCTGTAACATCCCAGGTAATTAAAGAATAAAGAATTTTCATATTTATTAATATTTACAAATTAAATATTAATTTTAATTAAAAGGGGTTTCTACGTTCGATAGCGTACTCGATACACAACGATGAGTTTCTTTGAAAACTTACGTTGCACACAAGTAATAAAATAATATTATTTTAAAAGTTAGTTAACAAGTAGACGTTGTACTGGCGGTAATGGATATAAATAACTAAAATATGATTATATATGTTTTTAAATGTTTTTACATTTACCCAATAAAGGATAAAGGCTTAAAATACGGAAAGAATTCAATTTTAGGCATTTATACCCTAATTTTCACTAAGGGTTCACTTATCACCTTTTGACGGCGAACCGTCATTAAATATAGTTTTGATCAATCTTATAAAATTATATTTGACCAAAAATAACTCTTCTTTAGAATCGGGACATCAAAATTTAATTTGTGTAAATTTTTGGTATCTTTCCGATAAAGTTCATTTTTTTATGAATAGTGTAAAATGTTGTATTTTAATTAAAAAATTCTGTTTAATCTAATTTATTTATATGATTAGATTATATTTTGAATTGGTTTTAAAGTTAAATTATAAAATATTTTTACCATTAAATCCAATAGTGGTCATTGGAATTAATTTCACTTTGAAATCGGACTTAAACTAGTGCCAATCTTTTGATACTTATTGTTTCATAAAAACACGCTATTTGATCTGACAACGGGAATTAATTATTAAATTAATTAATGCAACTTATATGTTGTGAATTTTTTAAAATGGACTTCATTTTTGAATTCGGAATATCAAATATAGCTTAGGGTGAATTTTTGGTATTTTTCTGAAAAACTTCAATTTTTGATGAATAGTGAAACCACTAAGTGGTACTTATAAAAACTGATTTTTCGTTTAAATGAAATTTTACCACTTATGTGTTTTGAATTTCAAAAATCCGAAATACATGGTTGTCAATAAGAAGTAAAATGTGGTTCAATGAGATAAAAATATTTTTTTGGTGAATAGTAACTTATTAAGTTTTTAATCGCGATTAGAGGTAATTAGTGTAGTTTAAGGTAAAAATAATGCTTTAATAAAATGAGATGAGCTTGACACATGTCCTAACCCTATTGGTTGTGTCATGGCCGACCAAGACAACCCATGTGTCGATTTAGGGGACCCCATGGAGCCACTTGGGTGAGATAATGACTTTAATGCCTTTTTTTAAATAAAAGTAAAAATGACACAAACATAATATGTTTTACGAAAACAATTTTTACATGAGGTTATAAAGATCATATTTTTTATTATAAATATTCATTGGAAAGTTAAAAATATTTCCTACATCATAGTATGTTTTTTTATAATTTTTAGACTTTAAATAAATTAAATTATTTATGACATCATGATGATGCAGCGATGACTTCATTATTTAACAATTTAAATAAAATGGAAAGATAATGTAATATCTAAAACATACACATGTCCAAAACCTATTGGATGGGAATATTTCGAAGCCTTATCATCTTATCTTCGAAATATATCAATGTGGGACCTTAGAAATTCGAAACACTTTTGAAAAATAAAATAATAGTTTCATGATTTCCAAAAGTGCCCCTCCTCTCCTCTTATAAAAGGCCCCCACCTCTACCTCATTTCACACACTCCTCAAGCCTTTGGCTCGGCCATCCCCTTCCCATTTACTCTCTCCACATCCCTCTCCTCATCCTAGAGGATTCCCTTTGGGAAGAATCATTTCAAAGTAAGCCTTTAGGCTCAAATCAAAAGGAGTTACACTTTTAAAGGTAATTCATTCTCTCTTGTTCATTTGTTTTATTTTGCTTCTCCAACCCCCTAAACTCTTTTTATTTACTTCTTTTGTAACAACACCAGTATCTTCAATATACTAGGATGTTGTTATAATATTTATTCAAGCTACACTCTCACACAACTACATCAAATGGTTAAAGAACATACGGTTTCCGTGGATGGCGAAATTCTTCCTCCCGAAATGATGATTGTTCAATACTTATTTAACACCTTCAAAGGTGGCCATTATGATGTCACTATTTTTATATATGATATATAATATGTTTATTATTTCCTTAAGCTTCTGTATTTTTCATTTATGGCATACCATTATTGTTTCCATTATGGGTAAACACGATATCTTCATTTTAGGAAGTGCGGACTACCGCCCCCTGAAAGTGATTTGATTCGTTAATACCATATGTGGGATGTGTAAAGGATAAAGTTAATGATATTAAATATGTTATTATACTGGAATTATAATATACTCTTATATCATTATGATTCCATTCTATAAAATAAGAAATAGAAATGAAAGTAGCGTTCATGCGTACGTACGGCTTACCGTCTCCATGAACGGTGCATTTCATTTCTTACCTCTAAATGATTATGTAATATTATAAATAAATCTATATGCTGGATATATATGATATATATGATATCTAAATCAGGAATTTCATTCTAGATATAAAGAACCTTTGACCACACAAACAACATGTAATTGTAAGAAGTCCACTTTCGACTTAAGAACCAAATATTGACAAAACAAACATCATTAACTTAAATGGTTACATAATGTTTATAACATGGCAATAAGTGATATAAAAGGAATAATGAACTTTAAAAAGGTTCTTAATCAAGTATAAATTAACTCAAGTTTATTATTCAGGACGTTAAAGAAACATCGAGTCAAGTCGGACCTGAGGTAAGGGACTTCGTCTCAATCTCCTTTCATTGAGGCATATTTCGTTTTATACACAACTTTCTTTTATACGGTGTATAAACCCCTTTGACTTTTACTTTTATACAAAAGGAATATTTTTCTACGAAGCGTTTTACTAAACGACAAAAAGGAATGTTTTTTTTACGTACGCGGTGACAACGACCTTTTCCGCCGCCGCGATTATTATTTGGTCTTTGGCTTCCTCAACAAGCCATAATGTTTTTAAAATAAAATAAATACCATATACTCTTTTATGTATTTTGGTATTGAAAATGGTTTTGATAAAGGATTCTATTATGTCAATATATTTATGATATATTTTTATTGAAATGTGGAAATGTTATCATTCCTTTATATTGGTTTTATGTTTTATGATTTAATAGTGGTACTTGGACATTTTAACGGGTGGTTACGTTATAAACCATATGACGGGTGGTGCCGTGAATACCAGGACGGGTGGTTACGTTATAACCTCCAATGCATTGGGTATGGAAGTCGGCCGTATGGCTATTCCATTAAGTATGTATGGAAATTGGCCGTATGGCTATTCCATTAAGTGATATGTGTGGAAGTCGACCGTATGGTTATTCCACTTAAGTATGTTTATGTCCCAAGTTACCTTTATATATGTTATGTGTTCTTTATATGGGTTTTACGGTAATACTTTGGTTACAAAAAGGTAAGTAATGATACTTTATTCAGTGAAGAGTTTTTACTACTTCATGAAGGTGAAGGTATTACTTTGATAGAGTATACATGGTTTACTTGATTTTGAAAAAAACTAACAGTTTTCATTCTTTGTGTATCCCTTACTGAGCTTTTTATGCTCACCCCAAGTTTTTTTTTGAAATGTTTTTCACAGGACTTAATGTGGAATAAGGTCAAGGATGGGATCAAGGGAATGTCATGCTATATATAAAACATGGAACTAGACATGTTTCTTTTAAGAGTTTTTTTTATTTATGGAAACTTAGTAGAAGTGACTACTTTGTAATCTTTTGAGATGTAATAGTTATGTTCTAATTCTCTAAAACTCTAAACCTGAAAAGATCCTCAACGTAAATTATTCATTTAATTCAATATTAAGTAAGGTTTAAGGTCGGGGCCTTATAGTTGGTATCAGAGGTCAGTTTAGACAACTTTAGGAGTTAGAAAAGTGTTAAATTATAATATGATTGAAATGATATAGCATTTAAGGATTACCATGTTGCTTCGCCTAAGATATTTCTGTGTTCAGAATGGTTTTCCGCAGAGGAAACAAAGCAACTATGTTGGGACGACATCAGGAGGAAGACAACCTTCCAAATCATCAACCTGAGATGGTCAGAATCGGAACTGATCAGTTTGTTGCAGTGATGGCATAGTTGACTCAGGCTATAAATGGTGGTGGTATCCATGCACGAGATCAGCCAGATCAACCGCAGAGGAACATGTCAGTGGTGGAACATTTCATGAGGCAACATCCCCCATCATTCAGAGGATCATCCGACCCTGTGCAAGATGAAGGGTGGATTAAAGCACTGGATAAGATTTTTGATGTCATGTGGTGTTCAGAACATCAAAAGGTTAGTCTTGTTGTTTACCGTTTTGAAGGTGAAGCTGATCAGTGGTGGTCGATGGTGAAAAATATCAGGGATAGTGATGAGATTGAGGATCTTCACTGGGATGAATTCAAAGGTATGTTTCTTGAGAAATATTTTCCTAAGGTGGTTCGTCTTAGGATGGAAAAAAAATTCCTAGAATTGAGGCAGGAGGATGATTCAGTGGCTGCTTATGAAGCAAAGTTCACTTGATTGGAAAGGTGTGCTCCGAACTTCATACGAGATCTTGATAGTAAAATAAACCGTTTTTACTCAGGGTTAAAGCCAAAGTATCGAAGGGCTTTAGCTTCTCGTGAGTTAAAAAGTTATGAAAAACTTGTTCGATGTGCGGAGAAGGTGTAAACGGAGTTTTCCGATGATCAGGTGTTCTATGTCAAACAACAGAATAAGAGGTCTAGTTGGCAGGCAAAGGGGAAGAATTCATCAAAGAAGCAAGGAGGTAAGAAAACCAAATATCCATCCTGTGAGAAGTGTGGTAAAATTCATCCTGGAGAATGTTTATCCAAGTCTGGTAAGTGCTTTCGGTGTGGTAAGTCTGGTCATATTGCTCGTAACTATAAGGAAGATGATCAAGCAGGCAATGAAAAGCCAACAGTAAGATGTTTTAAGTGTAATGAAATGGGTCATTATGCAAACGAGTGTCCAACGAAGAACTCAACTGGGGGAATGCAGCCAGACTACAAGAAGAAAGGGGTGGTGAAATCCTTTGCAACAACTTCAGCAGATGTTGGGCCATCGAATGAAGTGGTATCAGGTACACTGTTTGTTTGTTCAGATTATGCCAATGTGTTGTTTGATTTAGGGTCTACACACTCTTTAATTTCTGAGAAGTTTTCTAGTAAATTGGAAATTCCATATCAAGATATGAATCCTGAACTTATGGTAAAAACACCCGGAGGGAACATTGAGACAAAAAGGAATTATAAGAACCTTACTATCCTTGTGTGTGGAAAGAATCTACCAGCAAACCTTATTGTTTTGCCTCTAGTAGAGTTTGATGTTATTTTGGGCATGGAATGGCTTTCTGTTTATCATGCTAAGATTGACTGCAGAGCTAAAATTGTTTCTTTTCAGAAAGATTTTCAGTTTGTGTACAAGAATGTACCCTTGATTTTGATAACATATCAGGAAGTTGAGAGACTAGTAAAAGATGGAAATGAATGTTACCTTGCACATATTGTTGAAAATAAAGGAACTGTTCAGATTAATGATGTGCCATTGGTAAATGAGTATCTTGATATTTTTTCTGATGAGTTTCCTGGTATTATTCATGATCGGGAAGTTGAATTTACTGTTGACTTAGTTCCTGATTCTAAGCCAATTTTAAAACCCCCTTATCGAATGGCTCAAGTTGAACTTTTGGAGTTAAAGAAACAATTGCAGGAGTTATTAGATAAAGGTTTCATTCGACCTAGCACATCACCATGGGGTGCTCCTGTCTTGTTTGTTAAAAAAAAGATGGATCAATGAGACTTTGCATTGATTATAGAGCCTTGAATAATATTACTGTTAAGAACAAGTATCCTTTGCCTCATATCGATGATTTGTTTGATCAGCTCCAGGGAGCTCAGTATTTTTCGAAGTTTGACTTGAGGTCGGGGTACCATCAGTTGAAAGTAAAAGAAGAAGACGTTCTGAAGACTGTGTTCCGTACTAGATATGGCCATTATGAATTTGTAGTTATGCCTTTTGGGTTAACCAATGCACCTGCTGTATTCATGGACCTTATGAATAGAATTTTCCATGATTTCTTGGATAAGTTTGTGGTTGTTTTCATCGATGATATTTTGGTGTTTTCTAAAAGTAAAGAGGAGCATGAAAGTCATTTAAGGGTTATCTTGCAAACCTTAAAAGAAAAGAAACTATATGGAAAATTCAGCAATTGTGAGTTTTGGTTACAACAAATTTCTTTCCTAGGTCACATTGTTTCAAAAGATGGCATAACTGTTGATCCTACTAAAACAAAAGTTGTTGAAGAATGGCCAAGACCCACAAATGTAACTGAGATCCGTAGTTTTCATGGTTTGACAGGTTACTACCGAAGGTTTGTTGAAAATTTTTCACGGTTATCTAGTTCAATGACTAAGCTAACTCATAAGGGTGTTAAGTTCATCTAGACAAAAGAATGTGATGATTGTTTTCAGGAGTTGAAGAGAAGATTGGTGAATGCTCCAGTTTTGGCACTTCCTTCCAGGAATGGTGAGTTTGTTATATACAGTGATTCTTCGTTGAAGGGACTTGGCTGTGTCCTTGTGCAGAATGATCAGGTAATTTCTTATGCTTCACGACAGTTGAAAACTCATGAGGTAAATTACCCTACACATGATTTGGAATTAGCTGCTGTTGTCTTTGCTTTAAAATTTTGGAGGCATCATTTGTATGGAGTAAAGTGTGAAATATATATTGATCACAAAAGTTTAAAGTATATATTCACTCAAAAAGAATTGAACATGAGACAGAGGAGATGGCTGGAATTGATCAAGGATTATGATTGTACAATTCATTACCATCCGGGAAAAGCAAATAAAGTGGCTGATGCTTTGAGTCGAAAAAGTAATGCTTCATTAGCAATGTTGCGTTTGGAACGTGATCCTTTGGTTAAATATTTGATGAACTTTTGCATAGAAGTTGTTGGTACAGGATGTTCTTCGGTTTTGTTTCAGGTATCAGTGAGATCATCTCTATCAGATAGAATCAAGCAAGCACAGAAGCAAGACAGTGAGTTGCCGAAAAAGGTAGAGCTGGTTTAGAAAGGTAAGTTGCATGAATTAAACATTGATAATGATTGCGTTTTGAGATTTGGGAAGAGATTTTGTGTGCCTTGTGATTCATCAGGTAAAGGTTTTGTGGAAAAACCATGTGATTGAAGAGGCAACGTGGGAATCTGAAAATGCTATGAGGGATAAATACCCCCACTTATTTTGATAAGTGAATAAAATTGTGAGGACGCAATTACCAAAAGGGGGGAAGGATGTAACATCCCAGGTAATTAAAGAATAAATAATTTTCATATTTATTAATATTTAAAAATTAAATATTAATTTTAATTAAAAGGGGTTTCTACGTTCGATAGCATACTCGATACACAACGATGAGTTTCTTTGAAAACTTACGTTGCACACAAGTAATAAAATAATATTATTTTAAAAGTTAGTTAACAAGTAGTCGTTGTACTGGAGGGAATGGATAGAAATAACTAAAATATGATTATATATGTTTTTAAATGTTTTTACATTTATCCAATAAAGGATAAAGGATTAAAATACGGAAAGAATTCAATTTTAGGCATTTATACCCTAATTTTCACTAAGGGTTCACTTATCACCTTTTGACGGAGAACCGTCATTAAATATAGTTTTGATCAATATTATAAATTATATTGGACCAAAAATAACTCTTCTTTAGAATCGGGACATCAAAATTTACTTTGTGTAAATTTTTGGTATCTTTCCGATAAAGTTCATTTTTTTTATGAATACTTTAAAATGTTGTATTTTAATTCAAAACCTCTTTTTAATCTAATTTATTTATATGACTAGATTATATTTTTAATTGGTTTTAAAGTGAAATTAGAAAATATTTTTACCATTAAATCCAATAGTGGTCGTTGGAATTAATTTCACTTTGAAATCGGACTTAAACTAGTGTCAATCTTTTGATACTTATTGTTTCATAAAAACACGCTATTTGCTCTGACAGCAGGAATTAATTATTAAATTAATTAATGAAACTTATATGTTGTGAATTTTGTAAAATGGACTTCATTTTTGAATTCAGAATATCAAATATAGCTTAGGGTGAATTTTTGGTATTTTTCTGAAAAACTTCAATTTTTGATGAATAGTGAAACCACTAAGTGGTACTTATAAAAACTGATTTTTCGTTTAAATGAAATTTTACCACTTCTGTGTTTTTAATTTCAAAAATCCGACATACATGGTCGTCATTAAGAAGTAAAATGTGGTTCAATGAGATAAAAATATTTTTTTGGTGAATAGTAACTTATTAAGTTTTTAATCGCGATTAGAGGTAATTAGTGTAGTTTAAGGTAAAAATAATGCTTTAATAAAATGAGATGATCTTGACACATGTCCTAACCCTATTGGTTGTGTCATGGCCGACCAAGACAACCCATGGGTCGATTTAGGGGACCCCATGGAGCCACTTGGGTGAGATAATGACTTTAATGCCTTTTTTTAAATAAAAGTAAAAATGACACAAACATAATATGTTTTACGAAAACAATTTTTACATGGGGTTATAAAGATCAGATTTTTGATTATAAATAATAATTGGAAAGATAAAAATATTTCCTACATCATAGTATTTCTTTTTATAATTTTTAGACTTTAAATAAATTAAATTATTTATGACATCATGATGATGCAGCGATGACTTCATTATTTAACAATTTAAATAAAATGGAAAGATAATGTAATATCTAAAACCTACACATGTCCAAAACCTATTGGATGGGAATATTTCGAATACTTATCATCTTATATTAGAAATATATCAGTGTGGGACCTTAGAAATTCGAAACACTTTTGAAAAATAAAATAATAGTTTCATGATTTCCAAAAGTGCCCCTCCTCTCCTCTTATAAAAGGCCCCCACCTCTACCTCATTTCACACACTCCTCAAGACTTTGGCTTGGCCATCCCCTACCCATTTACTCTCTCTACATCCCTCTCCTCATCCTAGAGGATTCCCTTTGGGCATAATCCTTTCAAAGGAAGCCTTTAGGCTCAAATCAAAAGGAGTTACACTTTTAAAGGTAATTCATTCTCTCTTGTTCATTTGTTTTATTTTTCTTCTCCAACCCCCTAAACTCTTTTTATTTACTTCTTTTGTAACAACACCAGTATCTTCAATATACTAGGATGTTGTTATAATATTTATTCGAGCTACACTCTCACACAACTACATCAAATGGTTAAAGAACATACGGTTTCCGTGGATGGCGAAATTCTGCCTCCCGAAACGATGATTGTTCAATACTCATTTAACACCTTCAAAGGTGGCCATTATGATGTCACTATTTTTATATATGATATATAATATGTTTATTCTTTCCTTAAGATTATTTATTTTTCATTTATTGAATACCATTATTGTTTCCAATATGGGTAAACACGATATCTTCATTTTAGGAAGTGCGGACTACCGCCCCCTGAAAGTGATTTGATTCGTTAATACCATATGTGGGATGTGTAAAGGATAAAGTTAATGATATTATATATGTTATTATACTGTAATTATAATATACTCTTATATCATTATGATTCCATTTTATAAAATATGAAATATAAATGAAAGTAGCGTTCATGCGTACGTACGGCTTACCGTCTCCATGAACGGTGCATTTCATTTCTTACCTCTAAATGATTATGTAATATTATAAATACATGTATATGCTGGATATATATGATATATATGATATCCAAATCAGGAATGTCATTCTGGATATAAATAACCTTTGACCACAAGAATAACATGTAATTGTAAGAAGTCCACTTTCGACTTAAGAACCAAATATTGACAAAACAAACATCATTAACTTAAATGGTTACATAATGTTTATAACATGGAAATAAGTGATATAAAAGGAATAATGAACTTTAAAAAGGTTCTTAATCAAGTATAAATTAACTCAAGTTGATTATTCAGGACATTAAAGAAAGATCGAGTCAAGTCGGACCTGAGGTAAGGGACTTCGTCTCAATCTCCTTTCATTGAGGCATATTTCGTTTTATACACAACTTTCTTGTATACGGTGTATAAACCCCTTTGACTTTTACTTTTATACAAAAGGAATCTTTTTCTACGAAGCGTTTTACTAAACGACAAAAAGGAATGTTTTTTTACGTACGCGGTGACAACGACCTTTTCCGCCGCCGCGAGTATCATTTGGTCTTTGGCTTCCTCAACAAGCCGTAATGTTTTTAAAATAAAATAAATACCATATACTCTTTTATGTATTTTGGTATTGAAAATGGTTTTGATAAAGGATTCTATTATGTCAATATATTTATGATATATTGTGATTGAAATGTGGAAATGTTATCATTCCTTTATATTGGTTTTATGTTTTATGATTTTATAGTGGTACTTGGACATTTTAACGGGTGGTTACGTTATAAACCATATGACGGGTGGTGCCATGAATACCAGGACGGGTGGTTATGTTATAAACTCCAATGTATTGGGTATGGAAGTCAGCCGTATGTCTATTCCATTAAGTATGTATGGAAATTGGCCGTATGGCTATTCCATTAAGTGATATGTGTGGAAGTCGACTGTATGGTTATTCCACTTAAGTATGTTTATGTCCCAAGTTACCTTTATATATGTTATGTGTTCTTTATATGGGTTTTATGGTAATCCTTTGGTTACAAAAAGGTAATTAATGATACTTTATTCAGTGAAGAGTTTTTATTACTTCATGAAGGTGAAGGTATTACTTTGATAGAGTATACATGGTTTACTTGATTTTGAAAAAAACTAACAGTTTTCATTCTTTGTGTATCCCTTACTGAGCTTTTTATGCTCACCCCAAGTTTTTTTTGAAATGTTTTTCACAGGACTTAATGTGGAATAAGGTCAAGGATGGGATCAAGGGAATGTCATGCTATATATAAAACATGGAACTAGACATGTTTCTTTTAAGAGTTTTTTTTTATTTATGGAAACTTAGTATAAGTGACTACTTTGTAATCTTTTGAGATGTAATAGTTATGTTCTAATTCTCTAAAACTCTAAACCTGAAAAGATCCTCAATGTGAATTATTCATTTAATTCAATATTAAGTAAGGTTTAAGGTCGGGGCCTTATAGTTGCAATTGCGAATAATAATCAGGATAGTATTTTAAAAGAATAAATACTTTTTATCTTGAGTAACCAGCTTCTCATTGTAATCTGAGTAGGTTCTGTGATTGAACCAGAAGGCTATGTTTTGCCTTAGATTGTAAAGGTGTCAACTGCCTGCACTTAGTTGTTGAAAGTTCTGTTGAGATGAGGACCAGATAGTGAAAACCGCCAAGCTCGTGGAGTAGAGCATTGGTGGAGTGGACTAGGCGCCTTCTGTTCCCCGAACCACTATATATCGTGTGTCCCTGCATTTCATATTTCTTTTGCATCAATATATCTGATTAAAGATAAAGGACAAAACACGATCTCATGAAGATTTTTGAAAAGACACAATTCACCCCCTCTTGTGAATATTTTATTTAATCTCGATCCAACAACTTTGACAATTTTGCATACAAATGATGACCTCTAAAGATTTACAACATTATTGCCAAGTGTTGCTCATGCTCAACCCTTTTACTTGAATACACCAATATGTCATCCACAAACACCACATCAAATGAGTCCAGATATTTTTGAATTATCTGATTCATCAATTTCATAAATACTAATGGTGCATTCTCAAGGCCTAAAATCATGAAGACATATTTGTAGTGTTCATATCTGCTTCTAAAAGCTGTCTTTAGAATATACTCCTTCTGAACTCAGAATTGATGATATCCTAATCACAAGTCAATTTTAGAGAACCATTGAGCTCCCTTAAATTGATCAAATAGATCATCAGTGTGTGGAAGTGGATACCTAATCTTTATCATAACTTGGTTAAGCTTAATATAATCCACACATAGCCTTAAAGTTCCATCTTCGTTCTTCATGAACAAGATCGGTGCTGCCCACGAAGACATACTTGTCCAAATGAAAGTTTTTCTTTATAACTCTTATAACTACTCTTTTAATTCCCTTAATTTTGATGGTTCTATTCTATAAGACAGAATGAAAATAGGAATGGTCCCCATAAGTAGATCAATCATAAACTCCACATCCCTTATAGGTGGTAACCCAGATAAATTATTGGGAAAAACATCTGTAAATTGATCCAAAATTGTTGGGAAACTGTTATCCTCAATATCTTCCATCGATGCAAAGGTAAATACTTCAAACTATTAAGATATTGTTCCCACTACCGGTGACAACAAGATCATTACAGCTACATTTAGAAACCTTTCTCCTTTAAATAGATTCTTAATGCCATCCTCAATCGCAAAACTAATTATCCTTATATAATAGTAGATGTGATCCTTGAATGTTGTTAACCAATCCATACCTTGGATTACATTATATAAATCCATCTACAACACCAAGAAGTCTCATTTCAACTAAACTCCAACAATATTTATAGAACATGATCTATACAGGAAGGCTCTACATTCTCTTTTCCAGAGAGGAGTTTGATGTTTTAATACATAGGGAATCATCTCGAGTTTTAAACTTAGAAAATCATAATCATGAGAAGAAAGGATGGAATTCCATGCGTCAGGATAAAACAACACTTACATAACTATCCTTGTATTTTTATCCTTGTTTAATTGCTAATATTTCCCTTTCCAAGGAGTCATGGTGTTCTTGGAATCACCGTGGCTAGCTCTGCTCTATTGACGAGACTAATTTTTTATCCTTATTCAGTTAAAGCATATGATGCCTCTAACACCTAAGAAGTGTCTCGAACACATGACCTCTGAGCAATACGACAATAGCACTGAAGATGCCCCATCTTCTTACCATTATGGAATGATCTAGGTTTTATGGTACACTCTCTCTTTATGTGGTCAATCTAACCACATTGGGAACATCCTTATTTTCTCTTGGGTCATGGAGGGAGGTTCACTAATCCCACTATCTAATTTTGAGTCCCGCTCCCACCTTGAAAATAGGTTTCCCTCTTCTTCTTTATCCTAGCATTCTAGTTCCCACCATTTCTCATAGGTATCATAATACTACCTCCTCCAATATATCTTGAGATATCTCATTCATCCATAGTTTCTATGTTCACTATCTTTGTATAATCTATAATACATTATACCAAAACCTTTGATAAAATCTTCTGTCTTATCCCTAATTCAAATATATGTGTCTTCAAGGCTACACACACCAAAACTTCTAGTGAAAATCACACTAAATTAATGAATTTAGCCACATACTCTGTGACAGAGATATTTTCCTGCATTCAGCTGAAGAAGTCCATCGTTCTTCAGATCCTGAATGTGTAAGGATAGAATTGTTTATTAAACAATTACTCAAAATACTCCCAACTAAGACTTTGATCCAGTTTATCCTGCACTGCTAGATCACACTGCTGGCATGCAACATCCTCAACCATATATGTCACCAGAATGAACTTGAGCTCTGGTAGTGTGTCGATGAAATAGAATATAGGATTCATCCTTTTCATCCACACCTCCTCCTTTTTGGGTTTGGAATCACCTTGGAAGATGGGTGTATTTTTCTTCATAAATAAGAATGAATGATCCACATGCCTTGGATCATCCCTTTGGTTCCCCTTGTCCATAACTTGGAATGATTTAATGATACTCTGAACTAGATCTTAGTTCACCTATGGCTCAAGTGAAACCACATTCACTGTAGCTTCTCCCAGTTGGTTTCTACAACGCCTACCGGGTGCCATTTTCTAAACCGACAACAAGCTCTGTAAATATCACTCACTAGAAACTAATGTCTTAGAATTTCAAATTATATCACATCTACTATCACAATAATGTTTTCCAAAAACATGTTTTCCCCATTCAATTTATTTTGAAAATTTCTATTCTTACTTTTGAAAATCAATCTATTTTAAAAATACATTATTCATGCTATTTTCAAAGTCCTTCATTTGAAAACAATTTCTTGATTTTTTGAAAATCAACACAATGAAAAAAATCATATATCATTTATCTAAATGAAATATTTAATAATAGTGGGAAGTCATTCCTATACAATGCATTTCATGATCGTCTCATTGGCTAAACCCATGAAAATGAGATTCCAATATCTTATAAGTATATCCAAAACACTTATGTAAACAACTCCCTAGTAACATGAAGTTCATCATAAAAAGGTTAGTAACATCTTTTTATGCTCTAAATTTCATGTCCTGACAATCCTACTCCTTTCTATGATCACAACCCAAGGAATAGACAAGAAAAAATTTCAAATCTGAGACCAAGAAAACTAATTACTACTTGTTAGTCAAGGACTAAACAAGCTGATACTATTTGTAATGACCCACTTATTCTCATTGGCATGAGAATAAAATGAATCATTTCATGGCATTAAGTAAAAACCCCAAGATGCCAAAGTCTAGCAATAATTTTTGAACGGTTTTAAATGCAATTGGAGGACGATTTAGCCTTTAATAAATAAACCACTAACCCAAAAAAACCAAACAACAATTATAAGATGCATGATAAAAACAAGAAAACTCAACCATCATCTTTATAATAAAATCACACCAAATTGTACTATAGCAGAATAAAAGTAACTATCAAAGTAAATAGTAGAAATGAAAATAATAAACTCAAATACAACAATAATAATCCATGGTCCACAATAACTATACTACAATCACCAAACAAACAAATTAAAACGAGGTGGTGCTAAAAAAATGTGATACTTTACCTTTTCCCATGTCCCGAAAGATAGAATTTGAAAAGGTACCAAAGTTCCAAAGTAGAGGTGAGTTTAAAATTCAGTATTCTTTCACCAATGACATCCTTACTCACACCACTAGGATAGAAAAGTTAGCAACATTATATAAAACAGTTTATAGAAAATAATTTCCCAAAATAAACAAGTTCCAAAACCATTATTAAGTACACAAGTAATATTGTAACCAATTTCCCAGCAAGTAAAATTTCAAGAAAAACAACCAAATTAGGCTTTAGCCATTTCTTAAAATTATTTTGGCATGACCATTTTATTCCTCTTATCCACACATCCAACAATGCATGCTTCGTTATGATAGTTCCATAATCATGAGAGGTCTCTTGTTGATCTACCATGTCATCACCAGGTAATTATTTCCCTTGTGCCATTACACCTTTGGCACTAATAATAAGGTCATATTTCAACCAAGCCTTATAAATGAAATATGAACTCACACCCAAGTATGCCCAAAAACTATGCTAAAACTGTTTCAATTAAATCACCCTTTTATCGAAAACCCTTTTTCCATCAATCCATTTAAATAAAAAAAATATTTTTATTGAAAAAAATATTTCCAAAAAATAATTTCAATATTTCAATAATACCATATTTTAAAATAACCATTTTAAAATCTATAACCCAAACCACTTTGCACAACAATTCACCAAAAGTACACAATTCCATCAAAACCATAAATCATCACTAAAGAATATTTATTCCATACTTTTCACCCAAATTTCATAAACAAATTCATGTAATTAAATCAATTTTAAACTATTCCAATAAATTCTAGAAATAGGAGTCGAGAGTGAATCCACCTACCTCAACAGTTTTGATGAAAACCAAAAACGGATAGAGAATGCTCACGAAACTGGGTCGATTCTCCCTAAACCCACCTTAGATATATTCCTCTAACATGATAAATACCAAAACACGACTTATTAATCATACATGATCTTATATATAACCACAAAGGGTGTAAATATTAGAAACTGGGAGAATATGTGAAGTATATCTAAGAATCCAAGGAAAGAACGATGAAGAACGGCACTTACCACAAGAATAAGGAATGAAAACACCCAGAGAGGGATTAATATAGACTCCAAATCTCTTGGGAGAGGCTATACTATTGAAAGTGGGTTCCCTAGACCCAACTTGTATTTTACTTTGATTATTATTACATGTATTCAGATTGTTTTTATACATGTGTTTATCTTTCCATGATAGTGTAGATACTTCTGTATCCACTTAGTTTATGGAAATTTCCTTAGATTACATGTCGCATCAAAGGGTTATAGTAGGTCCCAGGCTATAATGAGAACCTTGAGATTCCATGACAGTAATATTAAGGTAATGTCCTATGGTCCAATTACATCATTCTGAAAGGACGCGGATGATGTGTGACCATTAGGTGATGGGGGCTCATAAGAATTGAGACTTCTTCTGATGAAGTTCTCACTTGATAATATCTAGTAATTGAGATCATGAGGACAGACCCGGTTAATAGGAACACCACATGTTTCAGGTGTCATTGGTCATTCCTATCTATGGACATGTGTAATGGTCTCCTGGACTGAGATCATTATCAATGAATGTCCTTTAATTACGTACATTTGATATAAGGCGAAAACCATGGTGACAAAGTCGTCATAAGGTAGTTTGTATCAGGTACGTCATTAATGGCATGGCATTGATTGAATGATCAAGAAAGGATTTGTCACTTCTGATTTTAGGAAGAGATATCTCGGGCCTGGTTGATTAGGATGGTTGCACCTTCAATAAATCCATGTCCATGGTAGTCGAAGGTATGACCGTCTGGAAAAATCAACAAATAAAATAAAGAAAAATAAAGAATAATGACACTAGTGTGCATTCTTCTTTATTGAGATATCGATGACGAAGAGATTATATTACACAGACCATGTTCGTAGGGAGGCAGTCATTGCTATGACTTTTCCTAATCTCTATAGGGGCCTCGATGGGTTGCTAGACCCCGCTCTAGGTCAGTGGTATTATTCACTGATATTGAGATAAGGTCCTAGAGGGTCACACATAATAGCGCCTTGAGAATCTGCCCTATTCTGGGAATAGGAATTTAGAACTTGTGGGCCCTGACAAAGGGTCTGAGCACTATCCAAGTTATATGGATCGCCAAAGAATAAATTCATTAATTATTCAAGTTTAGAATAATTCATTGGATTTATTTATAACATGTATTTACAAGTTATATAGTAAATACAAGTATTAATATTATTCGAATGGATTTAAATATCCTAGGTTCGATTAATATTAGCAGGAGGAATGAGTCGAGTTGAAGACTCAAATTTATCATATAATATATTTATATATTATAATTAAGTGATAAATTATAAATATTATTTATGGAATAATTTTATTTTTCATAAATAATTATTTATATCACTTATATAGCGGACGTCTATTACACGGGGGCCAGGAATCAATACCGCGTGTTTTAAACACTCCCTATATAAGTGAGAGAGAGGCTCTCCCATGGATACTATTTTTTCATGTGTCAAGATTGAGAGAATCTCTCTCCTCCTGGAATTTAGAGAGAGAGTCTCTCAATCAAAGGAAGATATTCAAGTTCATCCTTCTCGGATTGAAGCTTCTTCTTTTGTGGTGATCGTCTTTGGGATGAAGTGATCGTCGAAGATCCGTGCTAGCACCCGGATCTTGAGGAACGGTGCGGGAGTAGATTCGAGAGGCGTGTGTGGACGATCTAGAGGGCTTCGACATCGGAGTCTTCAAGCAATGATCGTCGGCGTCCTGCGGTGGAATTTCACATGCTAATTTAGAACAAGGTATATGTTTAATTTATTTTTGTGCTCTTCTTAAATCTTGCGCGATCCTCATACTGAACTGGGATAAGATCACCAGAGTTGACAGCGTTATGTCACTCCGGTGATGCAGAAAAATTTTAATTTCTAGGCCCACCAGCTTCCGTTGTGTAGTCCCGGTTCCCAACAGTGGTATCAAAGGGAACACAAGGTTTTTTTGAGTCAAAAAAATTAAAATGCATTAAATTTAATTGCGGGGTATTAAAATGGTTCATTCGGATTCGACCGCGCATCGTTTAGTTTTCAAATGATCAAGCTACAATCATTTAAATTTTTTAATCGGGTCGACGTCGTGTTTTTTCGTTCATTTGATGTTTATCTCAAATTGAGAATTAACATCAAATATATATTTTATTATTATAAAATATAATAAAATATTTTTCCACAAAGGTGTGTGGAAAAAATTTTAATAATAAAAATAAGAGGGAAGGGGACTAAGACCAAGACCCCAATTTGGGGTCTTCTTGCTTTTAAATAAAAAAAATTGGAATACAAAGACCCCAAAATGGGGTAATCTCCCTTTATTTTAAAAAAAGGGGTGGATTTATTTTGTCTAAAGACAAAAAAAAAGGAAAAGAAAGACCCCAAAGGGGTCTCCTCTCACCCAGCACACAGGGGAGGCAAACCCTACCCGGCCTCCCCTCTCGCCAGACCTCCTCCAGCCAGCCGCCCGAGCTCGTGTCGGCCTCCTTCTCCACATCGGACTGCCTCCGTTCGGCCAACCCGAGCTCGCGCCGGCCTCCTCCTATGCGCTAGACCCCCTCCGTTCGGCCGACCGAGCCCACGCCGACCACCTCCTCCCCGCCGAACCCCCTCTGTTCGGTCGCCCGAGCTCGCGCCAGCCTCCTGCTCCGCGCCGGACCGCCTCCATCTGGCCGCCCGAGCCTACGCCGGCCTCCTCCTCTATGTCGGACCCCCTCCGTCTGGCCGCCTGAGCCCACACCAGCCTCCGAGCTCGCGCCAGCCTCCGGCACCGGAACCCCGCGCCGGACCGCCTCCTGTCGGTCGCCCCGTGCTCACCGGTCGAGCCCACGCCGGACTGGGCTGCCGCCTCGCCGGCTCGCCGAAGCAGTGGGCCGTTGGACATGTGGCTGGCTGGTTTCTTTCTCGGCCTCCTCCCGCTCCCCTCGGACCATTCCGGGAGATGCAGCTACCACGGGAGTCGGTCACGCCGCAATCATGTCGTGGTCACGTCGCGGTCACGCCTAGGTCATGCCACGGTACTTTGTTCCAGGACGACATCCCACTGCAGTACGCAGTTCTGCCAGACTCCTCTCCGGCTAGAGGTAACCCAGCATTAAATTAATTTTAATTAATTTAGTTTTTTAAATTAAATTAGTTTCAAATAATTTAGGGGTTTAAATTTTATTTTAATCTTAAATATTAATTTAATTTAAGACTAAAATTAAATTAATGATTTGATTTAATTTTAGAATTAAAATTAAATTAAACAAATGAACCGATAAAATAAATTATTTTAATTTAATAAAATTCATTTAATTTATTAGAACACCCACGCATTATTTAAATTTATTGCAATTTAATTTTATTGCGCTTTTACCCCGACTGGTCTTGAGCAAGTGACTGACCTGTGTATGTCTGGAATTTATTTATTTATTTAATTATTTATTTAATGCGTGTGATGATTGTAATATTTAATTAGATAAATGAAGGTCTGTGAATAATCTTTTAATTCAAATATGTATCAGGGCCTGTGCGTCCATTGCACTAGTTGTATTTTGTACCCCAGACCCCCTCGCCTGCGTGCGAGTATATTTGTAATTATACGGTGACGATCCGAGAGGCAGACCCCGCCATGTTGTGGTGGTAGTCCAGACAGGAGTTGGGTGCTTTGCACTGGGGACAGTAGGGACATGAGTCATGTATTTACTCAGGTATGGATGCCCCTAGGTGATGATTGATCAGTTATCGATCGATCATTATAGAATTCTCAAGACCAGTTGGAATTCATGATTTACTTTATGCATAGTTTATTATTTTATGCGTCTGCCTGATTATTGCGTGATCACATAGAATAGTAAACAAGATAAAATGCATAAAGATGTGACAAATAATATTCTATTGCATGATTAGTTGTGAGCGTGACAACCAAGTTTGCACATAATAAATAGAAAAATATTATATTCGTCAATTAATATTAAAAATCCCTCAAAGATATATTAAGTCTAAATGCCTTCCATTTCTCACATCTAAACAAAACCGGCTGTTTGGGTGCTCGTCAGCCTTAATTGAGAGTGCCTCTTACTACCGGGGCATTTTCATGAGAGAAATGGGTCGACTTAACTAAAGTGAGTAGTCAAGGATTAGCCTTAGCTAACTTTCTATCACTTTAGAGGCAAGAGGTTGAGGGAATCAAGTTCATATTCCAAAAGCTGGAACTTTACTCAACAACACAAGGAACTACAAGAACAATTGGTTAGCCAGCATAGCGCCTACCTTAAAACCCTCCAAGTAGTGTCGTAGCCCTAGATTGTAGACTACGAGGTAGGTTTCAAGGATCTTTTCCACTATAATGCTCAAGCGATAGAGTATTCTGAATCTAATAGTGAGGGCTATTAAGGTTCGTTAAAATAGTGGGAGAAATTAAATGATATAATAGTTTATTATTCATAAAATGACAAAAGGTAATCAAGAAAAAAGTACTAACTGCTAAATTTTTATCTGATGTAGATTCAAAATAGAAATAACCAACACCACAAGTACTTTATCACTACGATCGATCTTGGATAAAGGAAATATCCTGACTGGCAATAACTTCCAGGAGTGGTACAGGTGCTTGCGCATAGTACTACACCAAGAAAGGAAGTTATATGTGCTGGAATCCCCAATTCCTTCTGAGCCTCCTCAGGGAGCAAGCAAGATGTAAAAGGATAAGTGGAGAAAGCATGTAGACGATGCGCTTAATGTACAATGCATCATGTTGTCATCCATGTCCAGCCAATTACAAAAAATGTATGATGAAGATGACGCCTACAAGATTCTTTCACATCTCCAAGAACTATATGAGGAGAGGGCTAGGCAATAAAGGTATGAGATCTCAAGTGCACTTTATAAATGCAGGCTAGCAGAAGGGCACCAAGATGGTCCTCATGTACTCAAGATGATTGGGTATATTGAGAGGCTTGAAGCCCTTGGGTTCAAACTGAACCAAGAACTAGCAGTGGATCTCATTCTTACCTCTTTACCATTAAGATTCTCGACTTTCATTTTCAATTATAAAATGAATGATATGAAAAAGTCACTCCTAGATCTCTTGGATTTAGTTCTCCAAGCTAATAAGGACATGAAAAACACCAATTCAACTATCCTTATGGTGAACAAGAAAAAAAAAGGGCAAGGAAAAGGGGTCTAAGGCCAAGTCAATGCCAAAGACGCAAATGCATCGTCCTGCAAAGAAGCCAAAGATTCCTAGGAAAAGTAATGAGAAGAAAGTTGTCTACTTTGGATGTGGCAAGAAAGGCCACTGTAAGAAGAATTGCAGAGCTAGGAAGAAGAAAAAAATTGACGCTTCTACTTTAGTTATTTTTGTCATTGAATGCAATCTATCTTTATCTACAAGTTGGGTATTGGATGCAGAATGTGGTTAACACATTTTTATTCATATACAGGAACCAAGTAGGTTCAAAAAGATTGAAAAAGGTCAAGTGGATCTCCGAGCTGCAAATGGTGCAAGTTAGGTGGCCTTGGTTATGGGAGAATATCACTTGACTTTACCAACTGGTTTGGTTCTTGTTTTAAACAATTGCTATTATGTATCATCTATTACCAGGAACATTATCTCTGTGTCAAGTTTAGACACTATGGGTTTTTATTTCAAGTTTGGAAATAAAAGTTGTCTCTTTTATAGGGATAACATATGTTATGGTATGGCACATCTTAACAATGTTTTATACATTCTAGAACTAGAAAACTCAGTAATGGAAATCAATGAAAAAAATAGCCAACATGACTCAAATAATACCCCCCTATGGCACTTCAGGCTTGGTCATGTAAACAAGAAGCGATTACGAAGATTACATCAAGAAGGGTATCTAGACTCGGTACAGTTAGAACCCTTATATGTATGTCAATCTTGTTTACAAGGAAATATGACCAAAGCACCTTTCTCAAGAAAGGGAGAAAAAGGCAATGCAGTGCTGGAATTAATACATATCGATGTATGTGGTCCATTTCCAATAGAGGAAAGGGGTGGTTTTATATACTTCATTACTTTTACCGATGATTATAGTAGGTATGGCTATATCTACTTAATGTAGTATAAGTCATATTCCTTTCGTTTCTTTAAGGAATACCAAAATGAAGTAGAAAACCAACTTGGTAAGAAGATAAAATCACTTCACTCAAACCGAGGTGGAGAATATCTTAACCAAGATTTCATTGATCGCTTGAAGGAGTGTGTGATAGTATCCCAACTCACTCCTCCTTATACAACACAATGGAATGGTGTTAGTGAAAGGAGGAATAGTACCTTCCTTTACATGGTCAGATCAATGATGATTCGTACAACTCTTCCATTATCTTTTGGGGGATACGCCTTGCAGACAGCAGAATATACCCTTAACTAAGTACCAACTAAAGCTGCAGATGGGGTTCCATATCAGTTATGGTATGGAAAGAAACCCAATCTGACACACATGCGTGTGTGGGGGTGCAAGGCATTTTTAAAGACTTTACCAAGTGAAAAATTATCATCCAGAAGCACTAAGTGCATCTTTATAGGTTATCCTAAGGATACTAGAGGATACTACCTATATAACCCTTTAGATAGAAAAGTCATTGTGGCAAGATACGCCAAATTTCTAGGAATGGATCACATTTCTATTAAAAATAGTGGGAGCAAGATTGACTTCCATGAAGTTGATGCTCCAGATGCACAATAGTTGGTATAAGAACAATCTCTACAAGAGAAAGTGGAAGAAGAAATTGTTCCTAAGACACAGATACTGCGTAGGTCTACGCGAGAGGTTAGAGAACTAGAGCGTTATGGTTTTCTTATCACCGAGTCAGGTGAAACAATAGTCCTTGAGGATGATGAACCTCTAACCTACAAGGAAGCAGTAGAAGTCAAAGAAGATTCTAAATGGAAATAATCCATGAATTCTGATATGGAGTCCATGTACCAAAATCATGTTTGGATTTTGGTAGACCCTCCAGCTGATGTAAAGCCCATTGGATGCAAATGGGTATTCAAGAAGAAGCTGGACATGGATGGTAAGGTTAATAACATTAAATCAAGACTGGTTGCAAAGGGTTTTAAACAACATCAAGGCATTGACTATGATGAAACCTTCTCATCAGTGGAAATGCTCAAATCCATCAGAATATTGTTTGCAATAGCAGCCTTTCATGATTATGAATTTGGAAAATGGATGTCAAAACTACTTTTCTAAATGGGAAGTTGGTTGAATACGTCTATATGACTCAACCCGAAGGGTTTGTTAAGTCAAATAATGCCAATAAATTATGCAAGTTGCAGAGATCCATTTATGGATTGAAGCAGACATCAAGATCATGGAATTTTTTCTTTGATGAGGCCATAAGAGATTTTGGTTTTGTCAAAAATGAAAGTGAACCTTGTGTTTATAAAAAGGTTGAAGGGAATGCTATTTTTTTCCTAGTTTTATATTTTGACGACATGTTAATCATGGGAAACGAGTTGCAAGTCTTACAGTCAGTTAAGACTTGGTTAAATGAATGCTTCTCCATGAAAGACTTAGGTGAAGCAGCCTACATTCTAGGGATCAAGATCTACCGAGATAGATCTCAAAGGCTGCTTGGCCTAAGTCAAAGTACATATATTGACAAGGTACTCAAAAGGTACAATATGAAACAATACAAGAGAGGATTTTTACCTATGTCACATGGTATAAATCTCTCCAAGAAAATGTGTCCACAAACACAGGAGGAGATTGACAGAATGAGTAGAGTCCCTTATGCTTCGGCAGTGGGTTCTATCATGTATTCCATGCAATATACTAGGTTTGATGTTGCCTTTTCTTTAAGCATGGTGGGTAGATATCAATACAATCCAAGAGAGATGCACTGGATAGCTGTTAAAACTATCCTAAAGTACTTAAGGCGTACTAAGGATATGTTCCTGGTGTATGGAGGATAAGAGGAACTAGTTGTGAGGGGATACACTGATGCTAGTTTCTAGACATATCATGATGATATGAAATCGTAGTCAGGCTACATCTTTTTCCTGAATGGTGGTGCGGTGAGCTAGAGAAGCTCAAAGCAAGTTGTGGTTGCTGATTCTATAGAAGAGTCCAAATATATTGCAGCTTCCATTGCAGCAAAGGAAACAGTCTGGATACATAGCTTTATCTCATACATTGGTGTTGTACCTAGAAGTTCAGACCCTGTTCCAGTATATTGTGATAATATTGCTGTAGTGGTGCTTACCAAGGAGCCCAGGTCTCACCAGAGGACAAAGAATATTCTTCATAAGTTTCATCTATTGAGTGATTTTACTCAAAGAGGTGAAATGACAGTTAGTAGAGTAGCCACAGAGGAAAACGTGGCAGACCCCCTGACTAAATCCATTTCTCAGCAGAAGCATGATTCGCATGTGAGAGCTAGCATATTGAAACATGTTAGCAGTTGGATCTAGTTCAAGTTGGAGTTTTGAAAGTGGGTGCCCTATACCCAACTTGTATTGTACTTTGATTACTGTTACATGTATTCAGTTTGTTTTTAAACATGTGTCTATCTTGCCATGATAGTGTAGATACTTCTGCATCCACTTTGTTTATGGCAATGTCCTTAGATTACCTATTGCATCAAAGGGTTATAGCAGGTCCCAGGCTATAATGAGAACCCTGAGATTCCATGATAGTAATCTTAAAGTAACGTCCTATATTCCAGTTACATCATTCTGAAATGACACTGATGATGTGTGACCATCAGGTGCTGGGGGCTCATAAGCATTGATACTTCTTCTCATGAAGTTCGCACTTGATGATATCTAGTAATTGAGATCATGAGGATAGACCCGCTTAATAGGAACACCACATGTTTCAGGTGTCATTGGTCGTTCCTATCTACGGACATGTGTAATGGTCTATTGACTTGAGATCATTATCAATGAATTTCATTTAATTACGTACATTTGATATAAGTCAAAAACCATGGTGACAAAGTCATGGTTAGGTAGTTTGTATCGGGTACGTCATTAATGGAATGGAATTGATTAAATGGTCGAGAAAGGATTTGTCGCTTCTGAGTTTAGGAAGAGATATCTCAGGCCTGGTTGATTAGGATGGTTGCACCTTCGAAAAATCCATGGACATGGTAGTCGAAGGTAAGACCATCCAGACAAATCAACAAATAAAATAAAGCAAAATAAATAATGATGACACTAGTGTTCATTCTGCTTTATTGAGATATCGATGACGAAGAGATTATATTACACAGACCATGTTCATAGGGAGGCAGTCGTTGTTATGACTTTGCCTTATCTCTATAGGGGCCTCGATGGGTTGCTAGACCCCGCTCTAGGTCGGTGGTATTATTCACTGATATTGAGATAAGGGCCTAGAGGGCAACACACAATAGTGCCTTGAGAATCTTCCCTATTCTGGGAATAGGAATTTAGAACTTGGTGGGCCCTGCCAAAGGGTCCGAGCACTATCCAAGTTCTATGGATCACCAAAGAATAAATTCATTAATTATTCGAGTTTAGAATATTTCGTTGGATTTATTTATAACATGTATTTACAAGTTATATAGTAAATACAAGTATTAATATTATTAGAATGGATTTAAATATCCCAGGTTCGATTAATATTAGAATGAGGAATGAGTCGAGTTGAAGACTCAAATTTATCATGTAATATATTTATATATTATAAGTAAGTGATAAATTATAAATATTATTTATGGCATAATTTTATTTTTCATAAATAATTATTTATATCACTTATATATAGGAAGTCTATTACACGGGGGTCGGGAATCAATACCACGTGTTTTAAAAACTCCCTATATAAGTTAGAGAGAGGCTCTCCCATGGATACTATTTTTTCATGTGTCAAGATTGAGAGAATCTCTCTCCTCTTAGAATTTAGAGAGATAGTCTCTCAATCAAAAGAAGATCTTCATGTTCATCCTTCTTATATTTAAGCTTCTTCCTTTTCGGTTATCGTCGTTGCGTTGAAGTGATCATCGAAGATCCATTCTAGCACCCGGATCTTGACGAATGGTGCGTGAATAGATTCGAGAGGCGTGTGTGGATGATCTAGAGGGCTTCGAAATCGGAGTCTTCGAGAAACGATCATCGACGTCCTGCGGCGTACTTGCACACGCTAATTACAAAAAATGTACATGTTTAATTTATTTTTGTGCTCTACTTAAATCTTGCGCGATCCTCGGACTGAATTGGGACAAGATCACCGGAGTTGACAGGGTTATGTCACTCCAGCGATGTAGAAAAATTTTAATTTACCGGCCCACAAGCTTTCATTGTGTAGTCCTTGTTCCCAATATATCCAACCTTCAATAGAGAGTAATATATAATTAGGGAATCATAAGAGGGGGAAGCCTATAAATTAAAAAAACATTTGAGATCCTTTTTTTTAGGATCTCACTTCAACCCTGTACATGGTTTAGTCGCACAGTTAAAAAAACTGTGTGCTAATTGTGTTTTAGCTACTACCTAGGAAGACCCTCACATTGACACTTCACACAAACTCCTTAGTTATTCTCCCCCCATTCCTATCTACATTCCAACATCTGCCACTCTGTACAGTCTCTTAGGATTCTGCACAGTTTAGACAAATTGTGTGTAGCTCGTGTGCTTCCCTTTTATCCCCAAAAACTCCTTAAAAGTTATCCAAAATCTCCCAACCTTTAGCCTTATACTTTATATAAATAAAATTCATAAATAAAGGGTTATATACCAGAAACTAGGGGTACCACACGTTTTTTCCTCATTATTTTTTTAATGAATATTTTTTGGAATTTAATTTCATCATTTAAAACAATATTTTTATGGTAATTTTTTATTATTGATGTGTTCAAATGGTAGCATCCTTATTCAGTATCATTATGGTTTATGAAAATAATGAATAATTTTTATGAAACCCATTTCTTTTACATGGGATATTCTGTGATGAAATGGTTATGAAACCGTTTTTCATTTCTCAGGTTATGATATGATGAATGTTTAATGATCTGGTGGGAAAACATGTATTGATTATGTGATATTTTGGAGATATATCCCACTCAAATGTATTGTGTAGTTATTTATGTTATTTGATCATAAAGGGTACATAGGAGGTTATCCTAATCCTGAAAAAATATGGCACACTAGAGGATATCAAAATTCACAAACAAGAGTGTATACAAGGGTTTTTTCTAACCCTGAAATAATAGGATACATTGGATGTTCTCCCAAGGCCAATATATGATGGTACATGAGAAGATATCCCAATAATAAAAAAAGAGGGAAAATGATTGGTTATCCTAATACCCAATAAAGTATGTTGGTGTTTAGCACATGCCTATCATTTTTGGAATGTCTTGGTGGGTATAGTTGATCAATAATTTTCTATTCTTATTTTTTTACCACAAATATATTTGTTATGCCAACGGTATATTATCTTGACTCATGTTATTTACTTGATTTTTGATTAATGATATATTAATTTCCATGATGTTTTGATTTTAAACATCAATAATAGAATTAATCATGGAAATTAATATAATATTAATCATAAATCAATCAAAGAACATGATTCATGATAATATCACTATTTTTTACCATTGATATATATTTGAGATAAAATTTTATGTTCTTAATATATTTATATCTCTATCTTTTCCATTACATATAATCTAAGATAACACTTTAACATATTTACTTGGTCTAGGTTATTAAGAAATATATTATGTATTATTTATATGAGATTGGTTTTATTTATGGTTAATACAGTAGAAGATTTTATCTACAAAATACATGGGAACACAAATCTATTTTTTTATAAGAAATAAAGAACTAAATTTTGAAAAAAATTATTATAATAAATGTATTGATAATTAAAAAAGGTTTTATATTTTTTAATATAATGTTATTTAAAATGTTTCATAGTTTACCAAAATGAGTATAGGATTTTGTAGAAAGGGTTTTATTCTTAGTTAAGACACAATGTAATTATTATAAAATGTTGATTCTTTACCTTGGTTTCAAAAAACATATTTTTTGAGTTGGGTTGATTTTTAAAAAGGATTTTTTTAGATAATACTCTCCCATAGAAAAAACACTTGTATAAAATTTATTGTCTTGAAAATCATTTTCTAAACCCATAATTGTGCTTTCATGTTCTGTGAAAAATAAAATCAATTCTTCTAAATGAATTTTTAAATCTATAATCTATATATTTAATTTTTTAAATTTTTTTTCGAAATTATTATATAGTAATTTCTATGTTATTTTTTCTTTTGTAATCATTCAAACATTATTTATAACATGACACATTATTATTTTTATTCTTTATATAAGAAATTTTCATTTTCAGATTCAAATAATTCCATGAAGAAAAATAAGAGTGTACCTTTTCTGAAAGTTCCATGAAATTAATGTTTGATTTATAATTACATATTTTAACTACTAATGCAATTTATGAATGAAAACTATAAAATTCAGAAGCACACCACATTTCTTTCATATCCTTCTTCGGTTTCATCTTATATCCAATATAAGTGAATTTTTTTATCAAACAATTTATTGTCTTATAATTAACGATAGTTGGATTAATGTGTCTAATATTTTTTTATTAATAGAATATTATATCATAATAATGTTACACATGATTCTTATACTTTTTTAAAGGTCTTATAAAAAATATTCTATTAAAATACAATATTCTTAACATTTTAGAAAATGATGCTAGTTTTTTATCTCATCCATATTTTCATGAGGAATATTATTCATTAGATGATTCATAGATTTGAATTCCCTTTTCCTTTTTATCATCTTTAGAATAGAAACCTTCAAAGAGTAATTTTCTTTAATAACCATTTTTTATTCTCCAATATCATCTCATATTTCTCCATCATACATCATATAAGTTCTCATGAGATATTTTATTTAAAAAATTTGAATTCTTTTTATTTTCTGATGGTAGCTGATAATCCACTCTAACTATGTGGTAAAACATTTAAAACATTCAATTCATTATCATTATCACTAATTTATATTCTTATAGTATAAAAATTATTCATAATCTTAGAGAGTCATCCATTCAAATGAGTAATTTACTCCCCTTCAACAATTTCAAATTTTTCAAACTTATGTTTATCAGTATCATATATACATGAATTCAAAATGTTTGTTCCCTCATAGTAAAACTATATAGTGGTCAACATGTGGTTTTATATTTTTCATGGAGAAACATAATTAAACTCACTTGGACCTAGTCCATATATAATTTCTTTATATTACTGTGAATTTAACTTATAACATTCTTTGGTATTAACATACCAGATTTATGGTTTTGTTTTTGGATTTTTGTAAGGATTCATTACTTTATGATAATCCTTTAAACATTGATTCATAAAATGTATGGCCATTCACACCTTCCAGTCACAATAATATTCTCTATTAAATTAAGGATCTCTATCTATTAATATACTTCCTCTATTATCAGTTTTAAAATCCATTTCCATTGAGGTCATTTTACTTTATCTTTTTAATGTTTTAAACTCAAGATTCAAGTGCTTTGATAGAATTTTTTCGTATATAATTGATAACATAAAAAATCAATATGGGATAAATTATATTCCTTAATATTTCATTATATTAAAACAACCCTCTTCAAGGAATGTGGAAATAATATTTTAATAAATTAAAATATATATTAGAAATATAAATAATACAGGAAAAATATTTGACACATTATTTTTATAGTGGTTCCATGAATACAAATACACTAGTCCACTCCACTAATAATCTACTCTACGAGTTTTGTGATTATCACTATAACAGCCCTTTTCTGGGGGCTCCAATCTAAGTGAAAATATATATTATTTTTTAAAAAGTTCCAATATCAACCAAACATCCTATACCTTTAAAATTCTTATCCATGGAATTAATGCACTCAATTACAAAAAAAAGTTGTGATAAAATATATATAAATTAAATTTAAAGAGTTGTTGCAGTACAAAGATGCAAGAATAAACTGACGATAGGTAAATACATGTTTGGAGAAGATGGTGATTTTCAAAGAACATCTCTAAGGGTTACTTGTTTGAATAATATATACATTTAATCATAGAATAGAATTTTTTTATATCATTTTGACTATGTACATGCATTTTTTCATTACATTAACAGTGTGTTCATATGAACATCTTTATCTTTGTGAGTATATGTGTTCCATGTAGCAGCTAAATTTTCTATTTATATATCCTCTATTATTTTGAACTTAATCATACTAGATAATCACAATGGTCAGATGAATAATCTATTGAAAATTTTATGAGATAGGCTCTTAATGGAATGTCCTACTTTTCCAAATATAGAATAAGATTCAATGGTGGTGATGTATGATATATTATTATTTTGATATTTTATATTATTGAAAAAATTATTTTACAACTAAGTTGACCATTTTTTATTTAGAAAAAAACCTTTTATAATAAACATAATATCACAATATGAATAATATAGATATTAATCAAATGATACAAGTAAAATCATGACACTAATTGGGATACCATAATAATTATAGGATAAGAATATCATAGTACTATTATTATAATAAAAATTTCTAAGAAATTTTTTAAGATAAAATAATTCATGTCTTACACTATGTAAAGAACTATTATATCACAATTTGTGTAATGTATGGTTTTCATGAGAGAACTTAGTTGAAAATAATAAGATAATTTTAATTAAAAATATAGCTTCATACTCACATAATATTACTACTTTACATGTATTATTTCAATTCTTGTAAGACAATTATTTTACGAAAATTCTTTATGTAAGATAAAATACCTCTCATAAAATTATTTTGAATGACATATTTTCATAGAACAAACAGAAGGAGGAACTTTCTCAGAATGGAATTCTTGATACGAAATCTTTTTATCATTCCAATCTTGAACCTAACAATGAGTTTTCTTAGATTATATATTATAACAAGTCTTATATCAGACCTTCCAGGATGACCTTGACTTGGAGACTTTCCCATCATAAGTTACCTACTGATGATTGCTTACAATCTTGTGGAATTGTTTTATGTTCTCGATGTAGATTCTGCAACCAATATAGAGAATTCATCACTCATTTTTTCTATCATGTTCCACTGATTAAGATTTATGGAATGAACTAAAGAATATTTTTGAAATTCATCTTCCTGATTTCCTTAATTTGGTGGATCATCTTCAGTTATGTACAACAGTACAGATGGCGCCTCAACACAAATATATTTTTCTACCTACTGCAGCTAAACTGGTACATCTTCTTTGGTCTGGTCATAATGATATCATGCATGGACAGCCTCATTTTTTCATTTAATTGGCTCTCTCTCACCTCATATATTCATCCAAAGAGTCTAACATGTTTCATCCCAAACATTTCTATAATACGATGAAGAATTTTACGATTCTTTGGAAAATTGGAATGCATGGAAATTTCAAAAAAAAATTAAGAACACTTTGAATTTTTTTGGCAAGCCCCTCTTCAAAGATGGATTAAAATTAATGTTGATGGATCCTCAAAAGGTAGCCCTAAAATAAAAGGATGTGGAGATATTTATAGATACTACTCCAGTAAAGTCTTTATTTTTTTCTTTGGAAAATGTGATATCTCCTCCTCTCTTGAATCTAAAATGCTCTGCATCATTCATGCCATTCACTTTTCTCTCCTTAAAGGAATGGATAACCTATGGCTCGGAAGTGAATCCACCACAATTTTGTAAGCTATATAAAATGGATTGATTCATATTTCATGTAAACTCATAGCTCAATGGATGAACTATCTTCCCTCTCTCTCAAGTTTCAACTACATTATCACTCATTTTTACCAGGAAGCTAAGTTAGTGGCCAAAAAACTTCCTAACAAAGTAATCAACATGTAAATTTCTTTGTTTAATGATATTTGTTTTGATCTAATCCCTATTTATGATAAATATTGTAATAAAATTCATTCATTTAGACTCATCTAATTTCTTCATGATTTAATAAATTTATCTTGGCCATTTTTCCAAGACATCCCCAAAAAAATAGAACAAATAGAAGGAAAAATTCATCATCTATAAGATAAAATACATTTATAAGGACTAAAATCACCAATGAAGATACTATTTTAAACTTTATGATATATATTTTATGCACAAGATAAATTCAACATCCAATATCCTATTGAATATATGTATTTATATTAATGTAACATAAATAAATCACTTATTATAAGAATATGAAATTTGTAACACTTAAGATAAACTCAATATAATTAAAATTGTTATTTTGGGAACCATTTGGACACATAGAAACTGATACATATTGTAATAATATAAATATTTCGATCATTTATCTACATAAATCCCATGAAAAATTACTAATAAGAGAAGACACATTTGATATTCCAAATGATCCTATAATAATCTATTTTTGTAATGATAGATAAGAACATCCAATATAGATCACATCCATTGTATGTGTATGAATTCCCATTCTATAAAAATTTTGATCATAAATGATTGGGGAGAAACTTAACACCAATTATATTCCTATTTTATGGGAATTTTTCAATGTAATTATGGAATAGATTCCTTATCTTCCACCAAATATTAATGTTGATTTCTCTATATAATTCTTAATAATTTCAACACCCATTTCAGATAATCCCTATAGAATGGAATTAATTGAGTTATATGAATTAAAGTAGATACTACAGTAGAATATTAACAAGAAAAATAATTGGGAAAGTGTTTACCCATGGGATGAACATGTCTTTTTTTATGAATAAGTTTGTATTAATGAGACTCTAAATTGATTAATGAGAACTACATAAAATCATAGTCAGAAAAAAGTTTCCTTTCCCCATATTGATGAATTTTTTGACCAACTACATGGTTATAAATACATAATGATGATTGATCATCACTGTAGATATCATCAATTGGTGGTTAATATGGAGGACATATAGAATAAGTTTTTTTGTAAAAGGTATATACACTAGGGTTATATATTTAGGGAATTTTTCTTACTAATTCACCAAAAATAATTATATATTTAATGAATATAGCCTTTATAGATTAATATATTTAATATGCAGTAGACTTTATAGGTTATATTCTTATTTATACAAAGAGAAAACATGATCATAAATATCACCTGATATTTGGATGGAAGTACCTATAGAAGGAGAAATTTGTTTGAAAATTTAAAAATGTGTTACTTTTGTCTTTAGAAATTTTCTTTTTTTCATATATTCCCATGTGGGGATATATTAATGGATCCATAAAAGAAGACAAAAATTGAATGATGGCCCAGACCAACCACAGTGATTGAGATGTGATGTTTTTTGGGTCTCCTTAGATACTAGGGACTGTTTATTGGTACTAATAAATTTATAAATGTGTCACTTTTGATGAATTATTGTAAATAAAATTTATAGGAATTGAACATAAGGTTATTCAGAACAACTAATGTTACACTTCCATTAATTTGGGAAGGGTTTGTAAACTATAATGATACCTAGATGAATTGAATGGGATGTGTTGTCATTCATAAACATATGCAAATATCTTTTGCCTCATGAATACTAAAATTTCATGAAAATAATTACATAAATACTTATTTGTAGTTAACTGTGGTAATTTTTAAATTAAAGATACAGAGGAATTACCATTATGTATAACAGTTTCATATATTAACTCTTCAAAAAAATCATGTATATATTTTCACTGAATGTTTTGAACATGCACTAGAGAAGATGGAAGTATCTAATTAATGATTCTGATTACTCAATAATTACCATCCTATAAAGGAGAAGAAGTTGTATGATGATTTAAGTCAAAATAATAATGATATCTAGTATATGATGAGGGTCATAAAGGATCCTATATTACATTATTTTAAAATAATGGATATTAAAATCACAATATAAGAAGGATAATCCTATCATTCATAAATAATTTTTCAATCATCAAATCATGTGATGACTAAAGGGGAACAAATAAAAGACGTAGAGTAATATAATATAGTAAAAAAATCATGTGTTTAAGCATTATTATGATATAATGATAAGGTTATAGAATGATTTATGTGTTTTATCTATACTCGACATCAAGAATGGCCTATTATAGGAAGCTCATAGTTCTTTATTCTATAATCAACTTCAATATAAAAGGATGTATTGTATTATAAAATAGTTTTTATGGAGAGATAGAATGAATGGTGAAATTGAATAATATATATCATAGTTATTCATATGTTATCTAGTTATTATTATGGGACAAAATACTAATGGCATGTGACAACCTTTTCCCATACCATAAATGAAATTGAAAAACAACTCTGTGAATTTTTTTATTAGACTCCCTAAAAAATATAAAGTGAATAACTCTAAAGGAATCACATTCAATCACAATAAGAATTTCGTACAAATAATATATATCAGATAATACTTTTCTCTACATTATATTCCTTTTATATACATTCAGTAAGTAGTATGGTTTTATAGACTACCACATATTGTTGAATCTGATTGGGATCCTAGGATTACCTCTGAGTTCTAGAGATGTCATCATCATTCATTGGATACAAAGTTATGTTTTATCCTAGATTATAATTCATAGATATATTTTATGTTTTATAGAAAATATAAAAGGCTATAGGATATGATAAGAACTCATTCTATTTATTTCATCGGTTTCTGGTTTTAAAAACACCATCTAATCAATTTTTCAAAATCAATAGCATTCATTAATGCATTCAAATGGATCCATATAAGGACCTATATAGAAGTAAGTGTATAAAACCAACATAAAAGGATGAATTTGGAAAATCAAAACAACTAAGACGCGATATATGAGATAAAATGGTTGATAATTTCTTTTCTATTCAACAACACATCAAGGAATTTTTTCAGTTGTTCAAAAATTTATGTTGATAATCATCACTATTACATAGAATTTGAATTTTTTGAGAAGGTTTTTATATGATTTTCTTCATGAAATAATGTTATAATATTTGGAAATTAGATAATTATAAGCCCCATGTATGTTATACCTTTCAAAATAATTGATTGATTTGTGTTGGTGGTTTATCTCTTACCTCTTCCACCAAACCTCTCTGAAGATAATGATGTTTTCAATACATATCCCTTTAAGAAGAACATATCTAACCCATCACATGTCAAAATTCTAGAGGTAATACCTTTCTTGGAAGAAAATTATTATATGGGAAAAACAATAAGGTTTATGGGGGTTAGATATAATGTGATATGAAACAAGATCATTCACCAAGTCAATGTTTCATGGGGAAATCATCAACTTGAGAAAGCTATGTGGTAGCCTTATGATACAATGAGGCAAAATTAGTATCTTTTGTTAATATATAGTGATGTAATTTGGGGGGTGAAATCATTCATAGGGTGGGTATAATGTAACACATTGATATTTATAAAAAATTATTTAATAAATTTATTTTCTTCGATAGATTGTGGTACACACAACATTGAGTTTTAAATAACTTATAGGTACTATTAATAAGATTTTTTTAAAAATGAACATTATAACCAATCTGTTAAAAGTAGTGGTATTAATTAGAATTTTTTTTAAAATATATTTTATGGTTTGTATATAATTATTATATATTTATAAATGAGTAAAAAAATTGTTGAATACATAGTATTCATTGAAAATACATTTTATTAAAAAATATTTTTATTTATTTTTGTGAAAAAATAATATAATATATTTAAACCAATTTTAGAAAATATTTCTTCAAAAAGTGAAATAATTTATGCAATATACATTTCAATATTATCATAGGTGGGGTTTTATGTAGTTTTTTAAAAAAATTAATTTTTTAATTAACATTGAAATACAATGATTGTTATTTTAATTTTCCTTTTTGAGAGTATATTTTACAAAGAAGTATTTTATTTTAAAATTATTTAGAAATAAAATTATTTCATCTATTTTATTATTAACCCAATAATTATCATCATAAATATTTTAATATTTATGTTCATTGTTAAATTTTTTTATACATAACAGAACTCACACTGGAAAACAAATTTTTCATCAGTTCTTCTAGTTCTATTTCAAATTAAATTCTGCAACATATTTGAGTAGAATTTTATAAAATGTATTAAATATAATTTTTTTGAATACTTTATAATATATAAAAAATAAAATTAATGTTTGGTAAAAAATAATATTAAAAATAGAAAAAAAATATTAATTAATATAGTTAAAGTTAAAATTTTGTTTTTCACATTACCTATGCATGTGATAAAAATTATTTTTCGTCACACATGTGATATTTAATTAATAAATGGGAATTCATATTTAGTATCATTGGGATAAAATTATCCAATAATGGTCATATTATCTGTAATCTTAAATGATTAATTACCTATGTAACTAAAAAGAGACTAGTTGCCATGATGAAAATGGAAATGGTAAAAATGAGTAAACATTTAGGCTATGTAAATGATATGTTTAAAATATAAGATTTATTTTTTGGGAAGTTATTATAAACCATTTCATCCCTTGAATATTGTTTTTATAAAAATTTTGAGTCACATGGATTTAATGTGACTTCACATTACTAAATTATATTTTATATTTACAAAAAAAACTCACTTCACCTTAATTATAAAAAGTGGCATCCTACCCTCAATTAATCACACAACATAAGGCATTTAGTTTGACCAAAAACTACCATAATATCTCCTAATTGTCCTTATACATGTTATTGATCCATTGTTTATAAAATAAGACCATCCTTATGGTTCTTAATAATTGATCCTTTTGAGTTTTTTCTAATATATCGTAATTGGATTCAATGAGCTCTTTCTTTTTTTTACTTCTTATTTTACCACCATAATTCATGTTTTAATAATTAAAATATGATAAAAATGTATCTAATATATACATATATATTTTTTATGTTAATTTAATAATCTGTATCCATCTCCTCATCTATAAAATGTGAAACAAAAACTTCCATCGTGTGTATGACAGTCTACCTAATGGCGAACTAATGTAATTTTTTTCCATCACTAACTCCCATAGGTATATATAATGATGAATTTAATATATATATTAAATAATTATACTTATGTAAATATAATTTCTCTAATATTTTCTTTCATTCCAATCTGTTTTAAAATGACAACATTGCTCGTGTGTATGTGTAGACTACCACCTCCATGAAACGATGTGATATTTATTTAATTTTTTTTACTTTTATGTAAATAAGGATAGATTTAATTTATATATATGTTATATATGAAATGAAAACCAATATGAAAATTTTATATATTATTTACATTTATTTCATTCCATCTATCATGAAAATATGAACTACATTCATGTTTTTGTATGACCTACCGTCTCCATGAAATGTCTAACTCATTTTCAACCTATACCATGTCAAGAATAATATAAATATCCATATAATGACTTTATATAATATTTATATTATTATTATAATTATGGATATGTTGGAATAATCATAAATTAAATGGGACCAACAAATTTCATACCAAAACATACATAAAAAATGAAGCAATTGTTACTTGAAACAAGATTTTAACAACGAATTGTCAAAAACTGAGTAACAAAAGGATATTTGTAAATAAATTATGGTATTATGTATATTATTATTTTTCTATAATATATTTATAATAAACCAATATTTACTATACATGAGTTTTTAATACTTTGGAATAATTTTGATACTTGAGGTAGAGGATTTTCATATCACTTTAGTTTATGTGGAACACTTTACTTATACAATATTTGTTTAATTTTTTTGTAATGTATATACTACCCATGAATTTATTATATTATTATTTACATGAATATTATATGAATTTACATATCAATCCATTCTTATAATTTCATGGGTCTTTTTATTTAAAATTTATGATAGTAGTAATGATTTTATGATACAATCTCTTTGTTTTTTGGGATTTTTTATGATTAAGTTTTAGAGGATAAACTCTAATGATATATCTATAAAGAAACTCAATAATTTTGTTACGTATTTTTGAATTCTATATAATAATTACTTTATTATAATTTTCTACTCTTTACATACAAAGGATTCTGAAAAAATGATTTTAAGAAACATTTAATTTATTTATATATCTTGTCAAAAAACATTTTTCATTCATGTCCATGTTTTCTATGAGTAGTTTAATGATTTATTTTAATAATTTTAAATTATAATTTAATGAAAATTTTATCCATAATTTTATTTTAATAAAATTGTTTAAAATTAATATTTTTATCATTTTACAAACAATTGTCTTTGTAATTATTAATGAAACTGTGAAACGAATCTTAGTTTAAATATGTTTGAAAAAAATAGTGTTTAATACCATCATGACCATTCAATTATTTTAAGAATTTCGTAAAATTTACCATGAATATTTTCATATATAAGTATTTCATTAATATTTGGTATAGTTTTAAATTTTAATGAAGTGATTTTTAAATGGAGAGGATAATTTCCTCTATAATGTTTTAATTCTATTTTTATTGAATTTATATTCATTAATGAAAATAACCTATGATGATTATTATGTATTTTTAGGGATGTAATTCAATTTTAAAATCCTAATTATTTCCCTGAATGTTTTTTTATGATGATATAATTTTTATGAAACTTTTTTTTCAATGTGTTATACTATGATTAAAGGAAGAAATGGTTATGAAACCCATTTATTTTCCATGGTTTAATTAAGAAGAAATGTTTCTGAAAACCAATAATTATTCATGGGTTATTATATGAATAATGTTTTATGATATTATGGAACACAATTATATGGGTTATGTAATGGGTTGGACCTATATCAATTACCAATACAAAATATAAATATTCATATATCATAAGATAAATAGGACTACAATGGGGAGTGAACCAAGTTCAGTATGGGAAATTGTCCAATATAACAGTCATGGTAGTTATCCATGTGTACAAATATTGTTTGGGAAATTAACCCACTCCACTATTATTTCCTTGTAAATGAGGATTGACTACTAAGTAAATGATTTTCTATAGTTATGTTTATGGAAAAAATCTATGCATTTGTTTCTGATGCCTTCTTCAGAGCATGCATCTGTCTTTTGAGGACGTGCATATGTTGCCCTGCATTCCCACTTTCCAAAGGAGAGTTTCATCCATCACTTCTTCAGGGATGTTTACTCCTTGATCAAAATGGTATTATGGGATGTCGGCCTCTCTTTATAGGGATTTCTCCTAAAAACAATTTCTAGTCTGGGTCTCCCTTAAAGATAAAGATGTTGTTTGTGAAACTCTTCTCAGTGCCATATCTTTGTGGATGATAGTTAATTACACTAATTTTGTTAGAAAATTTTATGTGTTCAAGTCAGGGAAGAAACCTTTGGTCAGGGTAGTAGTCATTTTGGGCATCGATGGCGCGTCTAGACACTAAAATAGTGGTACACCTAGATTTCTTCCCCTAATGATAGGGATTATCGAGGGTGTGGATGCTTGAGGAATCCCACATAGAATGCGGGGTATCTTATGCCAGAGGCATGTATCTGAGGTTTTCCTCTACTTCCCATGTTTAACACAGGGTATTCCATGATTTTAATGTATATCGGAGACATATCGGACAGATCGGAACACTGATAAGAGTGGATCGGATGAGTACATCCCTAGGAGGGAGCACCTAGAATGTTTACTGGATGGATGGATCAAAATGCCCAAAAAGAGAAGACCCAGGGCAGTGTGTCCCATAAAGGGAATATGTCGCACTATGAAGGTACATCCCAAAAAGGGAGTACCGAATGGATGGATTAGAACGCCAAAAAAAAGTGGACCTAGGGTGGTGTGTCCTATAAAGGGAAGATGTCACACTGTGAAGGTTGATCTAGACACCTCAAAGGGAGGATCTGAGGATGATTGGGTCCTGGACAAGGGGACACCAAGGATTACCATTTGTTGTGATTGCACCTCAAGGAGGATTCCTACGTACCCAAAAATGGATCAAAACCTGTGTAGTTCAAGAGGGTAAGGCATAGAATTGGGGTTCACATGAAGGACAAAAACTTAAGAACCTATTGGGACTTAATCATGGTCAGAAACTCGAGTGATACAAAGAGTACTGGGATGAATGACATGATTCCACTAGGACGTGGCAGCCTGGATGAAATTAGGATGGATATGTATAAATTTTCAAGGAATAGAATGAATGGATATGGGGACCGATGTGAAGATTATAGTGTTTGGATTGAACCTAAGGGAGGTTTACTATGTATCCCTATGGCAGTTAATCAAAGTCCACATAGTTCTGGAATGGTTGAAGATTCACCTGAGATGGAGGCTCCTGAGAATAGACGCATGGATGGGACCTGAAGAAAGTGGAACCTCCAGGATGGGGCATGATATTCCCAAAACACAAAGTCTCGAGGAAGAGTCCAATATGGGACATGGGAGAAGGGATTCAACCCTAGAGAGGATTCCTACGTACCTTTCTCAAAAAGGGAAAAGATCAAAGTCCACGTAGTTCTGGAAGAGGTGGCATAGAATCAGGGTGTACACAAAGGACAAAAATCCGAAGACATTCTTGGGGATTACATGTGGTTAATAGCCCATCACAAGATGGGTACTCTTGGTTGGAGGAGTGTGTATTGAGTGTGGGACTTACGTGTGGTTAGCTGCCTAGAAATATAGGATGTGTGGTTGGGGTGTACAGAAAGGACAAGGACTCGAATTAGTTGATTGAAGCACCTTAGGTAGGTGGATACATGGTGATGTGTCCCAAAAAGGGAATATTTTACATCATGAGGATGAACCCCTAGAATGGATCACCAGAGTTTACCATTGGTTGGGATTGAATCTCGAAGAGGCTTCCAATGTACCCGAAAGAGATCAAAACCCACGTAGTTCAGGGAGAATATAGTTTAACATCATGTGGGATGGATGTGAACCTATGTGAAATGATCGGGATAGAGTAATTATGGGATTGAATCTCATGGAGGATTTTTATATACCTTTTATTGTAGATAGGGATCAAGTTCCACATATTTTGGGTGAGGGGAATGGGACTTACATGTGGTTAGCAGCCTAGAGACGAAGTCATGGTCTATGCTTACCTTAATCCCATGTGAGTCATAACCGATGTGAGAAACAAGAGGCAGTAGTAAACTAGATGATCGTGTTGTGAAAGGTGAACCATCAAGGAGTATAGTGGGGCTTACACATGGTGAGTGGAACAAAGAGGAAACAGGGGCTTATGTGTGGTTAACGGTCCCGAGAGAGGGAGATTGGGAATTACTCTAGGAAGGAAACCCAAGGAGGGTGTTATACTATATGATAAGGATTTTGTTCCATTAAAGGAAGGACTCATTCCATGAAAATCATACAGGGAGCACCCTATCATGGTGAGTCAGGGCTTATGCAAGGTCCACTCGAGGTGTGCATGGTGACAAAACCGAGAGGGAAAGAGAGAGCGAGAGGGAACTGGTACATATCCCCTCTCTAATCCTCTCATACCTACCACACATGTGGAGATCATAGTTTAATTTCATGTATAGAGGACTTCTAAGCTTGGAAGTTTTACGTCCTGCAACTCAGACGATGAGAATTTACTCCTCACCCATAGGACTTACATGTCTTTCACAGACCCACGCTTAGGGGAGGGAAGGAAGAAGCAATACCATATGATAATGGGGTTATGGGGTGATCCATTGGGGGGTCCACATTATCATAACTATGAAAATAAGTAATATTCTTTAGCATTCCTATGTGAAGAATCATGAGGAAAAGAAATGAAATATGGAGTACTGCTTGAGGGACTTTGAAATCACTTTGTACAATCCTAGAGAGCTTCACAGAAGAGAGGTTTGTGAAGCAAGAGTCCTTATAGAGAGGGGCTTTTCAATGCTCAGGGGCTCTCAAAGGATAGGGGCTCACAGAACATATGGATCTGTAGATCTTAGGGGCTTGTAGAGTATATATATTCATAGAGAACTGGGCTTGAAGAGCATAGGGATTCACAAAGCATAGTGACCCGGCCAGAGTATGGAGTTCACATGTTCTTGGAGGGTGGTTCACGAAGTCTGGGTGATTTGTGAAGTCTTAAGTACCCGAAGGGGTCTCCTTCCTTTGTTATGGCCCATAGTATTTGATAAGGGTATCCCTATTCAAATAGGGGGTAATTTTGATCAAAGGGGAAAGGGTTTCTCATTGCTCAAGTACCTTGGATGATTCATTTTCCTAGTCGGTTTGTAGAGAAAAAAAAGCATCATGATTTCAGAATTCGGAAGGTGAAAGGTCAGTGTATCAATTCTTTAGAGTGGTGGATTTGGTTATTTATAGGTTCCATGGTGCATGATGGGATGAGGGAATGCCACAAAGAAATTTTTTCTCTACAACTAGAGACAGACTCTATCAATTTTCTTAGAATCATAGAGTCGACCGGCATTCCCTTCGTGGTGATCACATGGGATTCCTGCTTCCCTCAATTTTCTCAGAGTCATAGAGGTAACTATCACTCCCTTCATAGTGGTCAAAAAGACTTTCACCCTCCTTCAAGTTCATTGGAGTCACAGAGTAGACCATCATTTTTACCCATGGTGATCGCAGAGGACTTGGTAACTTTGCACCGACCATGGTGCTAGAGGTATTTGGGACATTCCTTCATGAAGTAGCCCTTTTTTCTTTATTTTAGTGTTCTTCTCATATTTTTTCAAGGAACAGATTTTGGAACCAACAAATCCCCCCCCCCCTCAGAATGGGATCTGATGAGAAAACGATGGTTGAGTTTTGAGAGTAGATCTCCAAAATTTTGGCAAGTCGCGAAGTGGGATTGCGAAGCTAGATTGCAATGCGGGTATGCAATGCCCGAGTTGATAACGCTTTGAAGCTCACCATAGCTAGACACACTGTGAAGCTCAGGGATCATCACAGATAAATAGAGGAGGATGACTGTAACATCCCAGGTAAATAAAGAATAATACATTTTCTTATTTATTAATATTTGTGAATTAAATATTAATTTTACATTAAAGGGGTTTCTATGTTTGATAGCGTACTCGATACGCAACGATGAGTTTCTTTGAAAACTTACGTTGCACACTAGTAATATAATAATATTATTTTAAATGGTAGTTAACATGTAGTCGTTGTACTGGCGGGAATAGATATAAATAACTAAAATATGATTATATATGTTTTTTAAATGTTTTTACATTTATCTAATAAAGGATAAAGGCTTAAAATACGAAAAGAATTCAATTTTAGGCTTATATACTCAAATTTTCACGAAAGGTCCACTTATCAACATTTGATGGAGAACTGTCATTAAATATAGTTTTGGTCACTCTTATACATTCTATTGGACCAAATAAAACTCTTCTTTAGAATCGGGACATCAAATATTACTTTGTGTAATTTTTTGGTATTTTTCCGATAAAGTTCATTTTTTTAATGAATAGTGTAAAATGTTGTATTTTAATTCAAAACCTCTTTTTAATCTAATTTATTAAGATGATTATATTATATTTTTAATTGGTTTTAAAGTGAAATTAGAATATATTTTTACCTTTTAATCCAATGGTGGTCATTGGAATCAATTTCACTTTGAAATTGGACTTAAACGGGTGTCAATCTTTTGATACTTATTGTTTCATAAAAACACGCTATTTGTTTTGACAGTGGGAATTAATTATTAAATTAATTAATGAAACTTATATTTTTTGAATTTTGTAAAATGGACTTCATTTTTGAATTCGGAATATCAAATATATCTTAGGGTGATGTTTTGTTTTTTTTCTGAAAAACTTCAATTTTTGATGAATAGTGAAACCGCAAAGTGGTGGTTACAAAATTTGATTTTTCATTTAAATGGGACTTTTCCACTTCTGTGTTTTGAATCTCAAAAATCCAATTTAAATGATTTTCATTATTAAGTAAAATGTGGTTCAATGGGATTAAAATAAATTTTGGTGAATAGTAACTTTTATGTTTTATTAATCACGATTAAAGGTAATTAGTGTAATTTAAGGTAAAAATGATATTATAATAAAATGAAAATATCTTGACACTTTTCCTAACCCTATTGGATGATTTATGGCCGACCAAGACAACCCATGGGTCAATTTTTGGTACCCCATAGAGCCACTTGGGTATGATAATGACATTTATGCCTTTTATTTAAAGTTAAAGTAAAAATGACACAAACATGAGATGTTTTACTAAACCAATTTTTACATGGGGTTATACAAGTCATATTTCTTAATATAAATATTCATTAGAAATATGAAAAGATTTCCTACATCATGATATTTTTTTTATAATTTTTAGACATTAAATAAATTAAAATATTTATGACATCATGATGATGCAGCGATTACCTCATTATTTAACGATTTAAATAAAATGGAAAGATAATGTAAAATCTAAGACCTACACATGTCCAAAACCTATTGGATGGGTATATTTCTAACCCTTATCACCTTATCCTAGAAACACATCAATGTGGGACCATTAATAACCGAAACTCATTCTAAAATAAAATAACATTTCCTTACTTTCCAAGAGTGCCCCTCCTCTCCTCTTATAAAAGGCCCTCACCTCTACCTCTTTACCCACACTTCCAAAGCCTTTGGCTCGACCAAACCCTGCTCATTTTGCCTCTCCACATCCCTCTCTAACTCCTTGAATCCTCACTTTGGGTATAAGTCTTCCCAAGGAAGCCTTTGAGCTCAAACCAAAGGGAGTTACCCGATTATAAGGTAATGTCTTCACTTGAGTCCTTTTGTTTTATTTTGATTCTCCAACCCCCTAAACTATTTTTATTCATTTCTTTTGTAACAAATCCAGTATCTTCCATATACTAGGATGTTTTTATAAGAAGGATTCGAGATACACATACACACACCTATGTCTAATGGTTAAAGAACATATTGTTTCCGTGGATGGCGAATTTCTGCCTCACGAAACGATGATTGTTCGATATTCTTCTAACACCTTCAAAGGTGGCCATTAAGATGTCACTATATTTATATATGATATATAATATGTTTATGTTTTCCTTAAGCTTCTGTATTTTTCATTTTGGGCATACCTTTATGGTTTCCATTATGGGTAAATGCGATATCTTCATTTAAGGAAGTGCGGACTACCGCCCACTCAAAGTGATTTGATTCGTTAATGCCATATGTGGGATGTATAAAGGATGGATTTAAAGTTATTATATATTATGTTATACTGGAATTATAATATAACTCTATATCATTATTATTTCTTTCCATTAATGTATGAAATATAAATGAAAGTAGCGTTCATGCGTACGTACGGATTACCGTCTCCATGAACGGTGCATTTCATTTCTTATCCCCAAATGTAATGTACTATTATAAGTACATGTATATAATCGATATATATGATGAATGATACATCTAAATGATGAATATAATTCTGGAATTAAAATATACATACCTCTCATTTAATTTTAATTCCATTAATATGACAAAGAAATGAAAGTAGTGTTCATGCGTACGTACGGCTTACCGTCTCCATGAACGGTGCATTTCATTTATTACCTCTAAATGATTGTGTAATATTATAAATACATGTATGTTCTGGATATATATGATATATATGATATCCAAATCAGGAATGTCATTCTGGATATAAAGAACCTTTGACCACACGAACAACATGTAATTGTAAGAAGTCCACTTTCGACTTAAGGACCAAATATCGACAAAACAAACATTATTAACTTAAATGATTACATAATGTTTATAACATGGCAATAAGTGATATAAAAGAAATAGTGAACTCGAAAAAGGTTCTTAAGCAAATAGAAATTGACTCAATTTTATTATTCAGGATGTTAAAGAACGATCGAGTCAAGTCGGACCCGAGGTAAGGGACTTCGTCGCAATCTCCTTTCATTGAGGCATATTTTGTTTTATACACAACTTTATTTTATACGGTGTATAAACCCCTTTGAATTTTACTTTTATACAAAAGGAATCTTTTTCTACGAAGCGTTTTACTAAACGAAAAAAAGGAATGTTTCTTTTAACGTACGCGGTGACAACGACCTTTTCTACCGTCGCGAGTATTATTTGGTCTTTGGCTTCCTTAACAAGCCATAATGTTTTTTTTTAAATGAAATAAATACCATATACTCTTTTATGTATTTTGGTATTGAAAATGGTTTTTATAATGGATTTTTTTATGTGAATATATTTAAGTGATATATTGTGATCAATGTGTGGAAATGTTTTCTTTCCATTATATTTGTTTTATGCCTTATGATTTTATTATGGTACTTGGACATATTACGGGTGGTTACGTGATAAACCATATGACGGGTGGTGTCGTGAATACCAAGACAGATGGTTACGTTATAACCTCCAATGCATTGGGTATGGAAGTCGGTCGTATGGCTATTCCATTAAGTATGTATGGAAGTTGGCCGAATGGCTATTCCATTAAGTGATATGTGTGGAAGTTGACCGTATGGTTATTCCACTTAAGTATGTTTATGTCCCAAGTTACCTATATATATTATGTGATCTTTTTATGGGTTTTATGGTAATCTTTTGGTCACAAAAGGGTAGGTAATGATCTTTTATTCAGTGAAGAGTTTTTACTACTTCATAAAGGTGAAAAGTATTACTTTGATAAAGTATACATGGTTTACTTTTTGTTTTGATAAACTAACAGTTTTTATTCTTTGTGTATCCCTTACTGAGCTTTTTATGCTCACCCCAAGTTTTTTTTTGAAATGTTTTTCATAGGGCTTAATGTGGATTAGGGTCAAGAATGGGATCAAGGGAAAGTCAGGATATCTAAAACATGGAACTAGACATGTTTCTTTTTAAGAGTTTTTATTTTATGGAAACTTATTAGAAGTGTCTACTTTGTAATCGTTTGAGATGTAATAGTTATGATCTAATTATCTAAAACTCTAAACCTGAAAAGATCCTCAATGTGAATTATTCATTTAATTCAATATTAAGTAAGGTTTAAGGTCGGGGCCTTATAGTTGGTATTAGAGGTCGTTTTAGACAACTTTAGGAGTTAGAAAAGTGTTAAATTATAATATGATTGAAATGATATAGCATTTGAAGATTACCATGTTGCTTCATCTAAGACATGTTTGTTCAGAATGGTTTTCCATAGAGGAAACAGAACAGCTTTTTTTGGGAAGGCATACAGAGGGAAATGACCTTTCAAATAAGTATACTGAGACGGTCAGAATCAGAACTAAACAGTTTGCTGCAGTGATGACTTAGTTGAATCAGGTGATAAATGGTGGTTGTGTTTATTGATGATATTTTGGTTTATTCAAAAATTCAAGGGGAGCATGAAAGACATTTAAGGGTTATCTTGCAAACCATAAAAGGAAATAAACTGTATGGAAAATTTAGCAAGTGTGAGTTTTGGTTACAAAACATTTCTTTCCTGGGTCACATTGTTTCAAAAGATGGCATAACTGTTGATCTTGCTAAAACAAAAGTTGTTGAAGAATGGAAAAGACCCACAAATGTAACTGAGATCCGTAGTTTTCTTGGTTTGGTAGGTTACTACCGAAGGTTTGTTGAAAAAATTTCACGGTTATCTAGTCCAATGACTAAGCTAATTCATAAGGGTGTTATGTTCATCTGGAAAAAAGAATGTGATGATTATTTTCAGGAGTTGAAAAGAATATTGGTGAATGCTCCAGTTTTGGCACTTCCTTCCAGGAATGGTGAGTTTGTTATATACAGTGATGCTTCGTTGATGGGACTTGGTTGTGTCCTTATGCAGAATGATCAGGTAATTGCTTATGCTTCACGTCAGTTGAAAACTCATGAGGTAAATTACCCTACACATGATTTGGAATTAGCTGCTGTTGTTTTTGCTTTAAAAATTTGGTGGTATCATTTGTATGGAGTAAAGTGTGAAATATATACTGATCACAAAAGTTTAAAGTATATATTCACTCAGAAAGAATTGAACATGAGACAGAGGAGATGGTTGGAATTAATCAAGTATTATGATTGTACAATTCATTACCATCCGGTAAAAGCAAATAAAGTGGCCGATACTTTGAGTCGAAAAATTAATGCTTCATTAACCATGCTACATTTGGAACGAGATCCTTTGGTTTTTTATTTGATGAACTTTGGAATAGAATTTGTTGGTGTAGGAAGTTCTTCTATTTTGTTTTAGTTATCAGTGACATCTTCTCTATCAGACAGAATCAAGCAAGCACAGAAGCAAGACAGTGAGTTGCATAAAAAGGTAGAGCTGGTTCAGAAAAGTAAGTTGCATGAATTCAACATTGATAGTGATTGTGTTTTGAGATTTGTGAAGAGATTGTGTGTGCCTTTTGATTCATAGTTGAACAGAGAGTTGTTATGTGAAGTTCATAGTTCTCCGTTTTCAGTTCATCCTGGCAGTACTAAGATGTACAGAGATCTACGGGAGTATTACTGGTGGGATGGAATGAAAAGAGATATTGCTGATTTTACTGTGAAGTGTTTGACTTGTCAGCAGGTTAAAGCAGAGCGGAAGTTACCGAAAGGGATGCTTCAGCCTTTACCAGTTCCAGAGTGGAAATGGGAGAATATATCCATGGACTTCGTTGTGGGATTACCGAGGAAATCTCGAGGTAATAATGCAATCTGGGTTATTGTTGATCACTTGACTAAATCTGCTCATTTCCTTGCTATACGAGATACTTTTTCCCTAGATCAACTTTCCTGTTTGTATCTTAAAGAGATAGTCAGGTTACATGGAGTTCCTCTCTCCATTGTATCTGACCGTGATCCTAGGTTTACTTCTAACTTTTGGAAAGGCCTTCAGAATTCGTTGGGTACTGAATTAAATTTTAGTACAGCTTTTCATCCTCAATCAGATGGGCAGTCAGAACGAACAATTCAGACCTTGGAGGATATGCTGCGAGCTTGTTCAATAGATTATCAGGGAGGTTGGGACCAACATCTTTCGTTGGTTGAATTTTCATATAATAACAGTTTTCATTCCAGTATACAGATGGCACCATTTGAGGCATTATATGGGAAGTGGTGTCGAACTCCAACATTTTGGGATGAAGTGGGTAAAAGGAAGCTGATAGGACCAGAATTGGTAGAAGAGATGGCAGAAAAAGTTTAGTTGATTCAGAAACACATGAGAACAGCTCAGAGCAGGCAGAAGAGTTATGCGGATAACCAGAGGAAGGATCTATCTTTTGAGGTAGGTGATCATGTTTTTCTCAAGGTTTATCCATGGAAAAGTGTGATGAGATTTGGTAATAAGGAAATATGAGTCCAAGGTTCATTGGACCATATGAAATTCTGGAGAAAATTGGATCAGTTGCTTACCGAGTGGCTTTACCTCCGATTTTATCTCAGGTACACAATGTTTTTCATGTTTCGATGATGAGAAAGTATATGCCAGATCCATCTCATGTTTTGAGTCCAGAGGTAGTTCAGCTGGAAGAGAACTTATCTTATGAGGAACAACCGGTCCAGATTCTTGACCATAGGGAATAGGTGTTACGTAATAAGGTGATTCATCAGGTAAAGGTTTTGTGGAAAAACCATATGATTGAAGAGGCAACATGGGAATCAGAAAATTCTATGAGGGATAAATACCCCCACTTATTTTGATAAGTGAATAAAATTGCGAGGATGCAATTCCCAAAAGGGGGGAAGGATGTAACATCCCAGGTAAATAAAGAATAATAAATTTTCATATTTATTAATATTTTCGAATTAAATATTAATTTTACTTTAAAGGGGTTGCTATGTTCGATAGCATACTCGATACGCAACGATGAGTTTCTTTGAAAACTTACGTTGCACACTAGTAATATAATAATATTATTTTAAGTGGTAGTTAACATGTTGCCGTTGTACTAGCGGGAATGGATAGAAATAACTAAAATATGATTATATATGTTTGTTAAATGTTTTTACATTTATCTAATAAAGGATAAAGGCTTAAAATACGAAAAGAATTCAATTTTAGGCTTATATACTCTAATTTTCACGAAAGGTCCACTTATCAACATTTGATGGCGAACCGTCATTAAATATAGTTTTGGTCACTCTTATACATTCTATTGGACCAAATAAAACTCTTCTTTAGAATCGGGACATCAAATATTACTTTGTGTAATTTTTTGGTATTTTTCCGATAAAGTTCATTTTTTTAATGAATAGTGTAAAATGTTGTAGTTTAATTCAAAACCTCTTTTTAATATAATTTATTAAGATGATTAGATTATATTTTGAATTGGTTTTAAAGTGAAATTAGAATATATTTTTACCTTTTAATCCAATTTTGGTCATTGGAATCAATTTCACTTTGAAATTGGACTTAAACTGGTGTCAATCTTTTGATACTTATTGTTTCATAAACACACGCTATTTGTTTTGACAGCAGGAATTAATTATTAAATTAATTAATTCAACTTATATGTTTTGAATTTTGTAAAATGGACTTCATTTTTGAATTCGGAATATCAAATATATCTTAGGGTGATGTTTTTTTTTTCTGAAAAACTTCAATTTTTGATGAATAGTGAAATCGCAAAGTGGTGGTTACAAAATTTGATTTTTCATTTAAATGGGACTTTCCCACTTCTGTGTTTTGAATCTCAAAAATCCAATTTAAATGATTTTCATTATTAAGTAAAATGTGGTTCAATGGTATTAAAATAAATTTTGGTGAATAGTAACTTTTATGTTTTATTAATCACGATTAAAGGTAATTAGTGTAATTTAAGGTAAAAATGATATTATAATAAAATGAAAATATCTTGACACTTGTCCTAACCCTATTGGATGAGTTATGGCCAACCAAGACAACCCATGGGTCTATTTTTGGTACCCCATAGAGCCACTTGGGTATGATAATGACATTTATGCCTTTTATTTAAAGTTAAAGTAAAAAATGACACAAACATGAAATGTTTTACTAAACCAATGTTTACATGGGGTTATACAAGTAATATTTCTTACTATAAATATTAATTAGAAGGCTAAAAAGATTTCCTACATCATGATATTTTTTTATAATTTTTAGACATTAAATAAATTAAATTATTTATGACACCATGATGATGCAGCGATTACCTCATTATTTAACAATTTAAATAAAATGGAAAGATAATCTAAAATCTAAGACCTACACAAGTCAAAAACCTATTGGATGGGTATATTTCGAACCCTTATCACCTTATCCTCTAAACACATCAATGTGGGACCATTAATAACCGAAACTCATTCTAAAATAAAATAACATTTCCTTACTTTCCAAGAGTGCCCCTCCTCTCCTCTTATAAAAGGCCCCCACCTCTACCTCTTTACCCACACTTCCAAAGCCTTTGTCTCGACCAACCCCTGCTCATTTTGCCTCTCCACATCCCTCTCTAACTCCTTGAAGCCTCACTTTGGGTAGAAGTCTTCCCAAGTAAGCCTTTGAGCTCAAACAAAAGGGAGTTACCCGATTATAAGGTAATGTCTTCACTTGAGTCCTTTTGTTTTATTTTGCTTCTCCAACCCCCTAAACTCTTTTAATTAATTTCTTTTGTAACAACTCCAGTATCTTCCATATACTGGGATGTTGTTATAAGAAGTATTCGAGCTACACATACACACACCTATGTCTAATGGTTAAATAACATACTGTTTCCGTGGATGGCGAATTTCTGCCTCACGAAATGATGATTGTTCGATATTCTTCTAACACCTTCAAAGGTGGCCATTAAGATGTCACTATATTTATATATGATATATAATATGTTTATGTTTTCCTTAAGCTTCTGTATTTTTCATTTTGGGCATACCTTTATGGTTTCCATTATGGGTAAATGTGATATCTTCATTTAAGGAAGTGCAGACTACCGCCCCCTCAAAGTGATTTGATTCGTTAATGCCATATGTGGGATGTATAAAGTATGGATTTAAAGTTATTATATATGATGTTATATTGGAATTATAATATACCTCTATATCATTAGTATTTCTTTCCATTAATGTATGAGATAGAAATGAAAGTAGCGTTCATGCATACGTACGGCTTACCGTCTCCATGAACGGTGCATTTCATTTCTTATCCCCAAATGTAATGTACTATTATAAGTACATGTATATAATAGATATATATGATGAATGATACATATAAATTATGAATATAATTCTGGAATTAAAATATACATACCTCTCATTTAATTTTAATTCCATTAATATGACAAAGAAATGAAAGTAGTGTTCATGCGTACGTACGGCTTACCGTCTCCATAAACGGTGCATTTCATTTCTTACCTCTAAATGATTGTGTAATATTATAAATACATGCATATGCTGGATATATATGATATATATGATATATATGATATCCAAATCAGGAATGTCATTCTGGATATAAAGAACCTTTGACCACATGAACAACATGTAATTGTAAGAAGTCCAATTTCGACTTAAGGACCAAATATCGACAAAACAAACATTATTAACTTAAATGATTACATAATGTTTATAACATGGAAATATGTGATATAAAAGAAATAATGAACTCAAAAAAGGTTCTTAAGAAAATATAAATTAACTCAAGTTTATTATTCAGGACGTTAAAGAACGATCGAGTCAAGTCGGACCCAAGGTAAGGGACTCCGTCTCAATCTCCTTTCATTGAGGCATATTTCATTTTATACACAACTTTCTTTTATACGGTGTATAAACCCCTTTGACTTTTACTTTTATACAAAAGGAATCTTTTTCTACGAAGCATTTTACTAAACGACAAAAAGGAATGTTTCTTTTAACGTACGCGGTGACAATGACCTTTTCCGTCGCCGCGAGTATTATTTGGTCTTTGGCTTCCTGAACAAGCCGTAATGTTTTTTTTAATGAAATAAATACCATATACTCTTTTATGTATTTTGGTATTGAAAATGGTTTTTATAATGGATTTTTTTATGTCAATATATTTAAGTGATATATTGTGATCAATGTGTGGAAATGTTTTCTTTCCATTATATTTGTTTTATGCCTTATGATTTTATTATGGTACTTGCACATATTACGGGTGGTTACGTGATAAACCATATGACGGGTGGTGCCGTGAATACCAGGATGGGTGGTTACGTTATAACCTCCAATGCATTGGGTATGGAAGTCGGCCGTATGGATATTCCATTAAGTATGTATGGAAGTTGGCCGAATGGCTATTCCATTAAGTGATATGTGTGAAAGTCGACCGTATGGTTATTCCACTTAAGTATGTTTATGTCCCAAGTTACCTATATATGTTATGTGATCTTTTTATGGGTTTTATGGTAATCTTTTGGTTACAAAAGGGTAAGTAATGATCTTTTATTCAGTGAAGAGTTTTTACTACTTCATAAAGGTGAAAAGTATTACTTTGATAAAGTATACATGGTTTACTTTTTGTTTTGATAAACTAACAGTTTTTATTCTTTGTGTATCCCTTACTGAGCTTTTTATGCTCACCCCAAGTTTTTTTTGAAATGTTTTTCACATGACTTAATGTGGATTAGGGTCAAGGATGGGATCAAGGGAAAGTCAGGCTATCTAAAACATGGAACTAGACATGTTTCTTTTTAAGAGTTTTTATTTTATGGAAACTTAGTAGAAGTGTCTACTTTGTAATCTTTTGAGATGTAATAGTTATGATCTAATTCTCTAAAACTCTAAACCTAAAAATATCCTCAATGTGAATTATTCATTTAATTCAATATTAAGTAATGTTTAAGGTCAGGGCCTTATAATGACCCTTGTTTTTTATTCTCATTTCTCTTCACTTTCATGCTTAATATCTTGAATTTTCAAAACTCCACACACTCCACGAATGCGCTTTTCAAATCGAATTTCACAGACCAATGCTTCACAAACACTACTCAAGGAATTTATACACCATGATCCTTAGTTGCTTTGCGCTGCACATTGAGTCCTTAGACTCTGTGACCACATGATTCACAATCCGTGTTTGCAAACGAGTTATGTGAGAGGACTCTGTGACTGAGCTCTATAATTGTGCTCTACGAAAAAGCTCTGCGAATATTAAGGTAAATACCCAAATAATATTTTGAACAGAATGGACAACCAAGAAGTCAATCGTGAGTCCCTTGAAGATTCTTCCCAAAGGGAATAGATGGGGAATGATATGGGCATCGGGGAATATGTGTGAATCCATTCAGATCATGAATCCCTAGAGGATCTCTTGTCAGAAGGTAAAAAGAACTACCCACTCTGAAAAAAGACTGCCACTATACGGATTTGGTCCAAGGGAAAACATTTTTATCCCTGAGACAAATAGGGATGAGCTAGCCTATAGTTTCAGGAGTACATCATGCCAACACCAGTGGTTTAGGGCTACTTCCAGCCATAGATGGGAGGATCACATGCCTGTTGACACTTTCTTCCTGTATAATCATGTTAATGACATTGATGAGAAATTGTTGCAGCCTAAGGTATATTCCCCGCAATACCATACCATTATGAAGGTGGATTTTGGGAACTTGGAATAAGGGTAGACCGACTATTGGGACCTGCTCTAGGGAGGAAACTTTATGGATGACTAGGCTTTGGATTATCAGGTTTGGGAATCCTATGAGGAATTAGGGGTAGAGCTAAATCTAGTAGGGCTATATGAAGTTGTGTGGGCCTCCCAATTCCACATTTACCAACCAAAACACATGATTCCAGAGTTGCTAAGTAGGTGGTCATTAAGGACCAAAACTTTTCATCTTCACCACAGGTAGGTTGGAATCAGCCTCTGTGACCATCATAGGATCTTGGGGATTCCAATTCTAGGGGTGATGTATGAAAAGTTCCTCCTTGTGGAGAACACATAGGAGGATCTGGAGAAGATGTCATGGCTACAAAAGGAACTGATGGATCTAGTTTCGGGCAAGTAAAATCAGTAGGCTAGGGATATCCATTTCAAGTTGTGGTTTAGGAGTTTCATAAAAATCCCTCCAAATCATGTCGTTGAAGGGGAGGAGGCACCTAGGAAGTTACCAGTCAGTCCACCCACCTATCCAAAGGGAGCCTAGTGCAGTAAAGATAATTCTTATTGGAGAATCCTGGAGGGCAGTCAATGGAAGCTATGGGGGTATAGTGTCAACACTGAGTAGAAACCAATGGTTAGTTTGGCTAGGTTTATCTATGTGTATATCTTCGGATGGATGTTATCAGTTAGGGACACAAACATGGGTGTGCGATTGAGCACGTTCATTATGGAATCTATGATAGCGACGGGGTAGAACATCAACCTAAGGATCCCAGTGCTGGCCAAACTATACAAGGTGTTGTGGCACATTATCAAGGAAAAGAAGCCACATAGTGTGTGTGGACCACTCCATTTTTTGTATGGATGTATAGTGGCCCATATGGGCATCTATGAATATTTGAACCATGTTTCTCCCACTGCATCAGACTTCCAAATAGCCAACCTGAATGCAGTGGGGAGTATTCTGGCCAAGATGACTCCACCACTCATGTTGAACAGATTATATAAGGAGGATGAATTCAACATCCATCCATTTTGTTGCCAACAGGTGTATTCATTGATGATGGTTAGGGAAATTAGGAGCATCAGTCTTATCTCTTGTCCTTTCGAGGTGGAGTTCTAGTGGAATGGGTATACTTTGAGCCTATCTGCAATCCATACACCCCACACTACTTTGTGTGGTAGTTCCAATGCATGCAGAGTTTGGCCCCGAAAGTCTACCTAGGATTACACCATGAGGATCATCCATGTGTAATGAGACAGATTTGTCTCATGTTCAAACGAGAGGTTGAAAAAATACAGAATGACCTACCTCTACCCATTACAGCCTACAGGTTGGTCAAAGAATATTCCAAGATCTTGGAAGCAGCCTACCTAGGGGAGATGCTGAAGTGATGAACCATACATGTCGATGTTGCGGTGCCCCCTCAACCTTAAGATTAGGGTTGGAAAATGGAAAGAACGCATCATGGTGACTGAGCTAATGCACATCTCAGTGGTAGGGTTGTGGCAGGGCCAGTAATCCCAAGTCCTATGCTGAGTGGAGGGAAGGCAGCATTGATGGACTCAGCGGTCCCAGTTGAGTAGGTCCAGAAGAGAAGAAGTTCAGCCATAGGGTTTCGTATGATACCCACTGAGGCTCCTAGGAAGCGGTTGTGCCACATAGATATGCCTCTGGATGCTATCTTTTCGAAGGATTGGGAAAACTGGGAATTCAATAGAAAATTTCTCAATACTTTCCATATGTGGGATCACATCAATCATCATGGGATGGATCTGTCAGATATCGGTCATGCCAAGTCCAGATTTCTGGTGTCTTAGGTAGAAGGGGAATAATACATCGCTGATCTGGAGGACTTCATGCATTCTCAAGGTACTTTTCATCCAATGACAAACCAGGTGAAAGTATTGTTCAGTCAAATAGTCCCACCCCAACCATCTATAACTGAGATGAGGGAGAATTTCATTTTACCTAAGGAATCTGAGGGTTCCACCTTGGGAGAAGAGGCTAATAGGGTGATCCCTTTAGAGGAAGGCGAGGTTGTGGTCTTAGAGATGGAAGAGCTTATCAAAACTCTTGAGGTAAATTCTAAACCATTCCACTATGGAACCTACTCAGGTTTTCCCAGTTTCTCAACTAAAATTTGTTCTATGTAGGAGAGCCTCATACCTGAGACCCCTTCCCATATGACCATGAGTGCAGCCTCGAGACCTATGCCTGGGAAGGTGGTGATTGTAGAATCTAGCAGGGTTGTGACACCTAGGGTGGTTCTCCCAGAGTCTTCGGAGTTCCCGACCATATATGGGAGGCCACATCCAGGAATTCTAACATCAAATACTCAATAGTAAGAACCATTTTTGATATCTGTAAGTCCTCTTCTTCATAGTATTTATTTCTTTTTTCTATTGAGCTCGACCCCCTGATATTGTAGTTCTATATGAAAAGTTCTTCAAATGGTGTGGGATATACTAGCGAGGATGGTTGGGGATCTCATCACTCCATTATCAAGGGGAATGATAGTTGTCATGGAACAAATCACGACAGATGTGACTGTGGTTTTGGTTACCGGCGAGATTGAACTGGACATCGTCAAGGTGGAATCCAGTGGTGAAGACTGGTCGTATGATGTAGAACCCAGCTTGCCTGACATGACACTAGATAAAGATCCTTCTTCTGAACTTCTGGAGGAATTCTCAGCATAAAAACCTGCTGACCTAGATTACTAGGATGAGATTTATTCTTATGAAGATGATAGTAAGGTCGTCCATCACCAGTCATGGAAATTGATCAAGCGCTTCATCAATAAAATCCCATTATTAGAGTGGGTAAACCAGGTGGGAAGGATTCACCCCCGGTTATGTGAGTTATGTGTTGGAGGAGTAGATACCCAATGCCCTCACGCACCCATCCGATATTAACTTGCTGAGAGGGTCTGGGAGTACGCACGTGGCCTTAGTGTAGGTTGGTAGCGGAGGAATCCAGTCAACATCCAGAGGCTACTGGAGGTTTAATAGAAGATCCAGTTCTTAGGAGTGGTAATCTCCAAAGAAGTACATGGTGCAGTTATTATAAACCCAACATGAATGTGGAATGAATAAGTCCGCACCACACCACATACTTCTGGGAGATCCTAGACCAGAATTGGTCGGGGAGGTGAAAGTGGTTATGACTGGACCATAGACAGGATGTCTGGGAATCACTATGTATCTCTTAAGGATGGGAATCAATCCAGACATAGTTCTTGGAGGTGGTATAGAAGCCATACAATATCAAAAGGGAGTGATATCCTTTCTTAAAGAGGAATATCATAATTTTTATGCAGTTTAACATCATGCAGAGATAGATGGGAAGAATCCTAGCTCAAGGTTGTATAGCTCGGACTATAAAAGTGCCCAGTTTAATGTCATGTGCATGGGACATGCATGTAAAGTTTATCTTCAGGGGGTATGGATGAAGGATGAAGATCTCTTATGGTCAGTATGTGGTGTGGTTATTGAAAACCCGGCGTGGATGAGGAAAGATAAGTCCACCCCACACCACACACTTCCAAAAGAATACACATGGTTTAAAGTCATGATGGTCGGACTTTGTGAATGAGGCTCCTGGTTTAATTTCATAGAGTTTGGATCGTAAGGTGAGGAGAGGTGCGGTGCAGTTCCATAGGGTAGACCCAACATGGGTAGGATGGAAAAAATATATACTAGATCATACCTTTCCAAGAAGAAAGGACCCAGACCCAAAAAAGGGGACAGACAAGATTCATAAATTTTCAAGTGGGCCCAAAGGAAAAGTGCTCAGGCGTCGCTACATATCCCACAAGGGTGATAATCAAGCCACACGTAGTTCTTAAACATGGCATGGAAAAAGTCCAATGCCAAAGGGTCAATGTATTCTCAAATGAAGACATGACATGGATAGGTAGTTATCAACATACAACCTAGATGAAGAAGATTTAGTTTAATATCATACAATAAGGATGTAAGAGATTTTAATTTATGGTCATAGAGCTTGGACCAAGAGAAGTGTGGTTCTTCCATGTAGGCACAAACTATACCCATATCCCTAAGCCCATGTGAGCTATGCTCGGTGTGGGAAACAAGGGTGGATAATATCTTTACAACACATGGAATAATTAGTAGGGGAGATGGTGTGGAGTCTAATATGACCCTACAATATTTATTCATCTTCTTAGTGATCAAAGGTGAATATAGAGATAACACCAAGGGTGTTTAAATTCCAGTTGAACATGATGGAGTGGAAAGGGATGTGAATAAAGAGACCAATATTTAGGGAATAATGGGGGTGGCATAATAATGGGGGATAAATATCGATTGTATTTGAAACATATCATCCATATCATGTGACCTGGTATAGGAAAAAATAGGTGAGGGTCAACCGCTGACCATATTCACAACTTGGGACCTGTGTCAAATGTCATTCAAGATCTTCCGGTACTTCGGCCCAAAATTGTAGGGGATACATAGGTCCAAGAATCCATACTTCCCAGGAGTCCTTTCATATGTGAGGGATGATGGAAACCCAAAAAAGGGACACATGAAGCATGGAGATGGAATGAAGACATGTCCATGCAGAACCCAACACTCTAGGTCCTAAACCACAATGCATCTGATCACACTAACGAGGCATAACAGAGTTTGAGGGGTTTGTAACACCCAAAGGTTTTGAAAATAAATATAGAATGCAATTTTTTAATCTAACCATTAAACACAACTTTGTCTCTTCTATGTTTTTAATTTCAAGAAATGGTCATCTAGAGTTGTGTTCAGTAAGTCATTTGAAGTCTGATGGAACAAACTTGATTTTTGGTGAATAGTAACATACCCTTATGAATAGAAATACGAATAGTAATATGAATAGTAATATTACCCTTGAATAGTAAATAATGATATTATTTTATTTTCTTAAGGCAATATGATAATGGGATCTTAATTAATTTTTCAATGTCACATAAAACTAACTGCACTTCAAGATTGTTATTTTTTGAATTAACTATGACCTTATTTAAAAATTAAATTAATAATATTTAGAAAATTATTTTTTTAAAAATGGATTTCAATTTTTAATTCTACACATCGAAAAATGGTAGGGGTTAATTTTTGAGATTTTTCTGAAATTCTTTAATTTTTGATGAATAGTGAAATACGGTAAAATACCGTATATTCAATTTATCAGTTAAATACGCTATTCATGACATCACAAGTGATGAAAGGCCACTTGTTTCGAACTCGCATACACTTAATACTATTAGGGGTCACATTAAACAACACTATTTTTTTGTATTGAGAGAAATAATAAAATAATGAATTAAATATTCAAATTATACCCCTCTCCTCCACTATTAAAACCCCCCACCACTACCTCTTCTCTTCACTCCTCTAATCCTTGAATCTCATCAAAGTTCTTCCCAATTACCCTTACTTAGTCACTCCCAACGACCAGGAAGCTCTTAGTCTTTCCAAAAGACCAAAATACCTTCCCTTAAGGAGATTCTCAAGGAGGTTATTTCAAGAGGTAAAGCATCCTTCTTTTTCATTTGGTTTCATTTCAATTTATCTTCCTTTTCTATCCAATCCTCACCTCCTCTATCAAAATGACCATGATAACTCTAGTAACACATATATACTGGATTTATATCATGTGAATTGAAGAACCATCATAAATATTATTATTCCCTCCCTTTTATTTTTATAAACGAAATCGACGTCCATGAGGTTCTGATTTATAACCTTCGTGGACGACAAAGTTTTGTTCTTCAATTTCTTCTTCATTACTAGTCATGAAACCATATTTATGGTTGAAACAGACTATAATATATTTTTTATAACCTAATTAATATTCAGTAACCAAAATATGTACATATAATTAAGTTATATGACCAAAATAGTTCATAATATTCCAAATACCGCCTAATAATCGAAGTGGTTGTCATCTAATAATTCATCCTAATTCCATGTAACCAAATCATAGAAATGACCATTATCAATTATTTATGTTCATTAATAATATATAATTCCAATCCTGGGGATTTATAACCATTCCACATGAACTTCATTACTTAAAAACAAGTGAATCGAATATGAAAATAAAGGAAATGAACACTCCAGAACGACAAAATTCAATACAATAACTTATCAATAAAGACATAAAAAAACTAACCAGAGTTATGGTAAACTAAATAAATATCTAATAGGTTATTAAATAAGTTATTAACAAGTATAATTTCATATTCCAGGAACTTAAGTACAAGAGTGGAACACATTTGAAGTTAAGGTAAGGGTTTTTTCACCTGAACTTCTATTTTCATTCGGGATGCTTTCATTGTCTAAATACCTCAATGAAATTCTTATGTATTGTTATGTACTCCTCATATATTCTGTGTTAGTATCATATATATATTTACAAACCATAATCCTTCCTTATTTTATGGATAGTTAAACGGTTTAAAAGGAACTTTCAAAATTGTTTCAAAAATACAAGCCCAATCCAAGGGAATTTCTCAAATTCTTACCTATTTTAAAGGTCACTCTATAATCTATTTTTGGAAACCATAATCTTTATAAAATCACTAATTTTATTATGAAAATACTATCTTACATCACTTCTGGTTTTATACAAAGATTTTTTCAAAAGAATTCTTCTTTTCAAAATAAAAGAGTATTTGTCTCCAGAATTGCTTAATGATTTTATAAGAGTGTTTTCATCTAATTCAACACTCTTGTTGATTCCATGGTATTATTGGGTTTAATAATTTATGAATTAATCTACCATATTTTATTTAATGGTTTATGACTAACTCTATTGTGAATTATCTATCCTAAAACCATTCACCATATTGCTCGGAATGGTAAGTGTTTTATGTTTAATGATTGGGGAGAGATAGTTACATTTCATATGATAGTTTTAATATGAATGTATATGTTGTTTATGTTTATCCCCGCTCATATGAGGAATTAATTGGACTTATTATGTAATGGGTGGGGCTCTCTATATCCCCTCGATGCATCGGTAGGTCTCATGAAATAAATAGACATGGAATTGGTCGAGGCCTTTCCCAATGTGATATGGATTTTGGACGAGGCCTTAATCACTAGATGTCTTGGCCGAGGCCATGAAAAAATGATTCAGAATGTCCGGAATATGCAATTCCCTCATTATGAAGCTAGTAATTGAAAGTTCATATGGATATTCAACTAGTATAATACCCTTTATTATGTTTTATTATGTTAATATTTACTCATCTCATATTCCTTCCATAATGTGTTCAAGTTTATTATTAAAGGCATGTGTTTTCAATATTTCACCATGTCTAATGTTTATATTATCTTCTGCTTTATTGCTTACTCTTAATGACCATTTGAGCTCACCCTTTATTATGTTTCATTTTTCTTAGGATATGAAGAATTAAATTATGAATGACATGCAAGCATAATCTAGGAGACATGATGTTGCTAGTGGAATAAATTAGTGTTGTTTTTCCTTCATGTTGTAATGATCAACTATTGTATATACTTGTTTCCAATAATACTAAACTACTCGGTACTTTGGGATTCGTATTCCTTGTATGTATGCCAACTTAATCAAATAAGGCACCATCTCTAGGCAACTGGGGTTGGGTCCTTACAGTTGGTATCAGAGGAAGTTTGGAAGAATACTTGGAAACTAGATTTAGAAAACATAGAATTAGAGAAGAGACCCTAAGTTAGTCTTTGAGTATAATACATAAAATAACATCCTGGTATTTTTGTAAGGAGTAGATTATGTGAATATTTCAAGCAATACATCCTTGTCTGGATACGAGCAGGTAGATGCAGCTCTGGCACAGATGTATCTAGGGGTAAAACCCAAAAATACCGCTTTGAGCTAGACTCGAATGGAAACTGGTGCATGACAATGGGCCTTGTTTCACTCTTGGTTACAACACTCTTGGGGGATATGCTTAGGATAATTCAAATTTTCTTTACAATCTATTGTGAAGGATTGAAATGTAAAATATTCCTCAAAGAAAACATTTTTGTGAATATGGTATTAGCCATGCGTAGGATCTCATTTTTTTCTTGAGTATTTTTTTTAGTTAAGATTATACATTATGATTCATAACCTAATATAGTGTATGCCATTATCTAGATATGGTGCCTAGTGGACGGAATGGAAACTACACGAATGCACGTGTTCCCTGTAGGGATTTTCCTCCGACACAAGATAATGATGCTGGCTCTGGTGTTGTGACTGGTGCTGAGCAAATCATAACTATACTGGGACAACTTACTCAGGTTGTGAATAATAACCTTACCCGTATGGATTATCCAAATCCACCACGTGGAGGAGCCATGCTAGATCTCTTTATGGGACAACAGCCTCTATCATTCAACGGGACTGCAAACCCATTTGTAGCAGAGCAGTGGATATGTTCCCTTGAGAAGATAATTCTCACTTTGGGATGTAATGAAAGAGAGAAGGTTGTCATGGCAGTATATCTTCTATCGGGAGATGTGGATCAGTGGTGGTCATTAATTCAAAACACAAAGGCTGAGGAAGAGATAGAAGAGATGGAATGGAGGGATTTTAAGGAAATATTCATAGAAAAATATTTTCCTCGTGAGCAGCGAGAAGATATGGAGAGACAATTCTTGAATCTGAGGTAGAAGGAAGATGATAATGTTGCAAGGTACGAAGATAACTTCACAAGATTAGAAATACATGTTGTAGACTACATACGAAATCCAAGGAGAAAAATTGATCGATTCTTTGATGGCCTAAAGCCATTCCTCCGACGCGCACTAGTCTCCCAAATTTTTTCATCATATGAGGATATAGTTTCGTGTGCCATTAAGACAGAAAAATAATTCTCTAAGTCTTATGACTTTAAGGGAAAGAAAGAAAATAAGAGGGCTCCTGAAAACCCTGGGAAAGGAAATAAGGAAACAGGGAAGAAGGGAAGAGTCGAATTTCCACCATGTGACAATTGTGGAAGGAAACACCCTGGTACATGCTTAAAAGGAAAATGAGTATGACACAAATTTGGTTAGAAAGGCCATCTTGCTGGTGATTGTAAAGGGAATAAGGAAACCAATGATGTTCAATGCTATAGTTGTTGAGAGATGGGACACTATGCTAATGATTGTCCAAAATGTCAAGGAAATATGCAATATAAAGGGGAAAGGGATCAGGGAAAAGATTATTCAATCACAACTGTAGAGGTTGAAGTTCCTAATGACGTGGTGGTAGGTACTTTAATTGTTTCCTCAAGTTTAGACAATGCTTTATTTGATTCTGTATCATCGCATTGTTTCATATCTTCCCAGTTTTCTAAGAAAATTAGATATTTCCAATTTGATTTAACAAGGGAGTTGTCAGTTAAAACTCCGAAGGGAAGTATCATTGCTATAAAGTTCTGTCAATCAGTTCCCATTAGGGCATACAAATGTTCTTTATCTGCTAATATCATCGTCATACCCATGATTGAATTTGATATAATCCTTTGTTTGGATTGGCTTTCGGACCATGATGCAAAATTTATTATAAGAAGAAGGAGGTTACGATTTTTTATGACGATGATAAAGAACACCTTATCTTTAGAGTAGAATCATCACCACTTGATTCTTATCTAGATCCATCCCCAGTAGCTCAACTAAATTCAATTATTGGGGAGGAAGATAATGAAATAACTGTGGGTGAAGAAAGAAATGTTCAAATAGAGGATGTACCTATTGTGAGAGAATATGTTAATGTGTTTCCAGAAGATTTACCTGAACATCCTCCATAACGAGAAATTAAGTTTTCCATTGATTTAATTCCTGGTTCAAGGCCCATATCAAAGACCCCTTATAGAATGGCCACTGTGGAATTAGTGGAGCTAAAGAAACAACTATAGTATTTGAGTGAAAAATGATTTATTCAACCTAGTGTTTCTCCATGGGGAGCCCCTGTCCTCTTTGTCAAGAAGAAATATGGATCCATGATACTTTGCATTGATTACAGGGAAATCAACGTTATTAAAATAAAGAATAAGTATCTCATACCTCGAATTGATGATTTATTTGACCAACTACATGGAGATAAATACTTTTCAAAGATTGAACTTCGATCTGGATATCATCAGTTGTGTGTGAAGAAGGAAGACATTCCTAAAACAGCATTTCAAACCAGGTACAAGCATTACAAGTTTACAGTGATGCCTTTTGGATTGACTAATGAACCCTTTGTCTTCATGAATCTAATGAACAGAGTTTTCAAGGAATATATCGATGATTTTGTAGTGGTATTTATTGATGATATCTTGGTATACTCCAAAAGCTGCGAAGATCATGAAAATCTCTTGCGCATTATCCTGAAGACTCTTAGAAGACATGAATTATATGGGAAGTTTAGAAAGTGTAAATTTTGGATTCAGGAGATTTCTTTTCGTGGCCATATTGTCTCTAAGGATGGAATCCTAGTTGATCCTGAAAAGAAAAAGGCAATCCAAGATTGGCCCACGCCAACAAACATAACTGAGGTACACAGTTTTATTGGATTAGTAGGTTATTATCGGCGTTTCGTACAGAATTTTTCCCGACTGGATAACCCGCTAACGAAGCTCACATGTAAAGGGGTTAAATTTGTTTGGAAAAAATATTGTGAATAATGTTTCAAAGAACTAAAGAGAAGATTAGTCAATGCTCCTATATTGACTCTACCATTAGGGAATGATGGGTTTGTTATTTATAGTGATGCTTCAAAGAAAGGACTTGGTTGTGTCCTTATACAAAATGATAGGGTTATTGCTTATGCATCACGACAGCTAAAAATTCATGAGAAAAACTATCCTACTCATGATCTTGAGTTATATACTGTAATCTTTGCTTTGAATATATGTAGACATTATCTCTATGGTGAAAATGTGAGATTTATACTGATCACAAGAGTTTGAAGTATATTTTCTCACAGAAAGAACTCAAAATGAGGCAAAGGAGATGGATTTAACTCCTCAAGGATTATGATCGCACGATACACTACCACCTAGGGAAGGAAAACAAGGTGGCAGATGCTTTGAGCAGAAAGGATAATGGAGTTTTGAACAAGATGAGAGTTGAAAGGGATCCTATTTTCATGGATCTAGTAAAGATGGATATGGGAATAACCATGGAAGGTGAAACATCAATGCTTTTTCAAATTTTTACCAAACCATCTTTACTAGAAAGGATAAAAAGTTCTCAGGTTGATGACGAGGAGTTTCAAAAGAAGATTAAAGTTGTGAATGATGGGAGATTGAGTGACTTCTTATATGAAGAGGGAATTTTAAAATTTGAGAAGAGACTTTGTGTTCCCGATATACCTGATCTAAAAATGGAATTGTTGGATGAGGCTCATAGTTCCAATTTTTCCATTCACCATGGTAGCACTAAGATGTATATATATTTGAAGGAACATTTTTGGTGGGACAACATGAAGAGGGAGATTGCTAATTTTGTGTCAAGATGTATGGTTTTTCAATAAGTGAAAGCTGGAAGGCAACAGCCTAGAGGAGTATTGCAACCTTTTTTCATACCTGAGTGGAAATGGGATAATATCATGATGGACTTTGTCATGGGACTACCAAAGACTCCTATAAGGAACAATGAAATATGGGTCATTGTTGATTGTCTTACCAAGTCAGCACATTTTCTTGCTATAAGAGAAGATCTACCACTTGAACGTCTAGAAAGACTATATATTAATGAAGTTGTGAGACTTCATAGAGTACCCCTATCGATTGTTTCTGATTATGATCCACATTTTACATCAAGATTCTGGAAAAGTCTTCAGAAGTCCCTAGATATTGATCTTTGTTTTAGCACTGCCTACCACCCACAAACTGATGGAAAATCAGAACGGACTATTCAAATATTGGAAGACATGTTGAGGTCTTCTTCACTTGATTTTCAAGGCATGTGGGAACAGTATTTACCTCTCATAGAATTTTACTACAACAATATCTTCCATTAAAGTATACAGATGGCACCCTATGAAGCATTATATGGGAGCCGATGTCATACACCAACTTGCTGGGATGATGTTGGTGAAATAAATCTCGTGGGCCCAGAACTTGTTGAAGAAACAATGGAAAAGGTTAAGATTATCCAGAACCATATCAAAATAGCTCAAACTAGGAAAAATAGATATTCTGATAACCGAAGGAAGGATTTGGAGTTTCAAGAAGGTGATCACGTTTTCTTAAAGGTATCTCCATGGAAGGGTATTATAAGATTCGGTAAGAAGGGAAAATTAAGTCCCAGGTACATCAGACCTTTTGAAATTCTAGACCGAATTGAAGCCATAGCTTACCATTTGGCAATGCCTCCAAGTCTCTCCAAGGTTCACAATGTGTTCCATGTGTCAATTTTAAGAAATTACATGCTAGACCCAACACATGTACTCACTTATGAAGAAGTGGAACTTGAGCCCGATCTATCTAACTGTGAAGAGCCTATCAAGATTCTTGATACTTGAGAACAAGTATTGAGAAATTAGATGACTTGTCTGGTGAAGGTTCTGTGGAGGAACAATAATATGGAGGAAGCAACATGGGAGCCTGAGGAGCTTATGTTAAAGACATACCCGAATTTTTTTAGGTAATATTCTGTGAATTTTGAGGACAAAATTTTTGTAAGGAGGGGAGAATGTAACACCCCAAGGTTTTGAAAATAAATATAGAATGTAATTTTATAATCTAACCATTAAACACAACTTTGTCTCTTCTACGTTTTGAATTTCAAGAAATGGTCATCTAGAGTTGTGTTCAGTAAGTCATTTGGAGTCTGATAGAACAAACTTGATTTTTGGTGAATAGTAACATACCCTTATGAATAGTAATATTACCCTTGAATAGTAAATAATGATATTATTTTATTTTATTAAGGCAATATGATAATGGGATCTTGATTAATTTTTCAATGTCACATAAAACTAGCTGCACTTCAAGATTATTATTTTTCGAATTAACTATGACCTTATTTAAAAATTAAATTAATAATATTTAGAAAAATATTTTTTGAAAAATGGATTTCACTTTTGAATTCTACATGTCGAAAAATGGTAGGGGTGAATTTTTGAGATTTTTTTGAAATTCTTGAATTTTTGATGAATAGTGAAATACGGTAAAATACCGTATATTCAATTTATCAGTTAAATACGCTATTCATGACATCACAAGTGATGCAAGGAAACTTGGTTCAAACTCACATGCACTTATTACTATTAGGGGTCACATGAAACAACACTATTTGGTTGTCTTGAGAGAAATAATAAAATAATGAATTAAATATTCAAATTATACCCCTCTCCTCCACTATAAAAACCCCCCACCACTACCTCTTCTCTTAACTCCTATAAGCCTTGAAGCTCCTCAAAGTTATGTCCAATTACCCTTCCCTAGTAACTCCCCACGACCAAGAAGCTCTTAGTCTTTCCAAAAGACCAAAATCCCTTCCCTTAAGGAGATTCTCAAGGAGGTTATTTCAAGAGGTAAAGCATCCTTCTTTTTCATTTGGTTCCATTTCAATTTATCTTCATTTTCTATCCTCTCCTCACCTCCTATGTCCAAATGACCATGATGACTCCAGTAACATCTATATACTGGATGTATACATTGTGAATGTAAGAACCATCATAAATATTCTTATTCCCTCCCTTTTATTTTTATAAACGAAACCGACGTACATGAGGTTCCGATTTATAACCTTCGTGGACGACGAAGTTTCGTTCTTCAATTTCTTCTTCATTACTGGTCATGAAACCACATTCATGATTGAACCAGACTATAATATATGTTTTATAACCTAATTAATAACCAGGAACAAAAATATGTACATATAATTAAGTTATATGACCAAACTAGTTCATAATATTCCAAATACGGCCTAATAATCGAAGTGGTTGTCATATAATAATTCATCCTCATTAAATGTTACCAAATGATAGAAATTACCATTATCAATTATTTATATTCATTTATAATTTATAATTCCAATACTGGAGATTTATAACCATTCCAGATGAACTTCATTACTTAAAAACAAGTGAACTGAATATGAAAATAAAGGAAACGAACACTCCAGAACGACGAAATTCAATACAATAACTTATCAATAAAGACATAAATGAACTAACCAAAATTATGGTAAACTAAATACATGTCTAATAGGTTCTGAAATAATTTATTAACAAGTATAATTTCATATTCCATGAATTTAAGTACAATAGCGGAACACATTTGGAGTTATGGTAAGGGTTTTTCCACCCAAACTTCCATTTTCATTCGGGATACTTTCATTGTCTAAATACCTCAGTGAAATTATTATTTATTGTCATGTACTCTTCATATATTCTGTGTGAGTATCATATATATGTTTACAAACTAGAATCCTTCCTTATTTTATGGATAGTTACACTGTTTAAAAGGAACTTTCAAAATTGTTTAAAAAATACAAGCCCAATTCAAGGGAATTTCTCAAATTCTTACCTATTTTCAAGGGCACTCTATAATATATTTTTGTAAACCATAATATTTATAAAATAACTCATTTTATTATTAAAATACTCTCTTACTTAACTTCTGGTTTTATACAAAGAATTTTGCAAAAGAATTCTTCTTTTCAAAATAAAAGAGTATTTGTCTCCAGAATTGCTTAATGATTTTATAAGAGTGTTTTCATTTAATTCAACACTCTTGTTGATTCCATGGTATTATTCAGTTTAATAATTTATAAAGTCATATATCATATTTGATTTAATTTTTTATGACTAAATCTATTGTGGATGATCTATCCTAAAACCATTCACCATATTACTCGGAATGGTAAGTGTTTTATGTTTAATGATTAGGGAGAGATAGTTACATTTCATATGATAGTTTCAATATGAATGTATATGTTGTTTATGTTTATCCCCTCTCATATAAGGAATTAATTGGACTTATTATGTGATAGGTGGGGCCCTCTATAGTCCCTCGATGCATCGGTAGGTCTCATGAGACAAATAGACGTGGAATTGGATGAGGCCTTTCCCAATGTGATATGAATTTTGGACGAGGCCTTAATTACTATATGTCTTGGCCGAGGCCATGAAAAAATGATTCAGAATGTCTGGAATATGCAATTCCCTCATTATGAAGCTATTAATTTAAAGTTCATGTGAATATTCGACTAGTAGAATACCCTTGATTATGTTTTATTATGTTAATATTTACTCATCTCATATTCCTTCCATAATGTGTTCAAGTTTATTATTAAAGGAATGTGTTTTCAATATTTCACCATGTCTAATGTTTATATTATCTTCCGCTGTATTTCTTACTCTTACTGGGAATTTGAGCTCACCCTTTCTTATGTTTCATTTTTCTTAGGATATGAAGAAGTGAATTATGAATGACATGAAAGCATAATATAGGAGACATGATGTTGCTAGTGGAATAAATTAGTTTTGTTTTTCCCTTCATGTTGTAATGATCAACTATTGTATGTACTTGTTTCCAATAATACTAAACTACTTGGTCCTTCTGGATTTGTATTCCTTGTATGTATTCCAACTTAATCAAATAAGGCACCGGATCTGGGCAACTGGGGATGGGTCCTTACAGGTCCGTTTGAGTGTGTAGGACACTATAAGATGAGTTTAGGAAAGGGGGAATATGGGTTGATGAACCTGGGGATGGACCCGATGACAAAGTGTCTAGATGTTCCTGCATATCCCATAATAATGGAAATCAATCCATACTTAGTTTTGGAATGCCATGAAGTTTAATGTCATGTGGTGAGGACGTGAGTGGAAAATAAGAGTATCTAAAGGTAATGAATATGGTGTGATAAATCATACCTAACGTGAATGAGTAAAAAAGAAGTCCACACCACATCATATGCAGTCCCAAGGGGGGACCTCTGGACAAAGGGATGGAAAAGATCAAGAGACCTAGGGTTGGACCCAAAGACAAAATGTCTGGGCGTTTCTACATATCCCATGAGGATGAGAATCAATCCATACTTAGTTCTTGAATTTCTTGTAGTTTAAATCCATACGGTGGGGATATGAATGGAAAGGAGGAGGTTCTAAAGGGAGGGTCACATGGTGTGGTCATTGTAAACCTGATGTGAATGAGGACCAAAGAGGTCTCATTCCACACTATATGAATCCCTCAAAGAGAACTAAACCCAAAGGGCGAAAACAAGGTGACGGAAAGATTTTTTGGGATGTCCTCAATGACAAATGGTCTGGGCATTCCTGCGTATCCCATAAGGATGGGAATCAAGACACATGTAGTTCTGAAAATGTTGCACAGTTTAACGTCATGCGGTGAGAACAAAGTAAGAAAGGGAGATCTATGAAGGGGGCACGTGACGCGTTAGTTGTAAGCTATACATGAATGAGGACAAAGAAGTCTCATCACATCACACAATGCTAGTAGAGATCTTAGGACAAGGGGCCAAAAAGGAGGATGAACTTGGGGCTAGACCAGAAGATGTTCAGGTGCTTCTACATATCTCATATGGATGGGAATCAAGCCAAATGTAGTTCTTAAATGTCGTTTCATTTAACGTCATGTTGTAAGGACATAACAGGAAGATTTTATTCCTGAGGGAGGAACATGGTGCGGTCGTTGCAAACCAGGCATGAATAAAGACCAGAGAGTCATCATCACACCACATACTCCTAGAGGGAACCTTAGATAGAGAAATTTGGGGCTGGACCTAAAGGAAAAATAGTTGGGAATTCCTACATATCACATGAGGATGGGAATCAAGACATACATAGTTCTTGAATTCTATGTAGTTTAATGTGATTCGGTGAGGATGTTTATAGAGGTATCTCAAAAGAGGAATGTGTATGGTGTGAAAAAATAGTCTGACGTGAATGAGGAAAAAGAATCCCCATACACCACACCATTCATAATTCTAAGAGATAACTCAAGCCAAGGGGGCAAGAGAAAGAATAGATGAACCTGGGATGAACCCAAAGATAAAATTTCTGGGCATTCCTATGTATCCCATATGGATGGAAATTAATCCATACATAGTTCTTTAATGTCATGTAGTTTAACGTCATGTGGTGAGGATGAGGAAGTAGAGTTCCTAAGTGAGGTATGTGGTGGGGCTATTGAAAAACCTGACGTGAATGAGGACCAAAGAGGCCTCATTCCACACCATGGAATCCTAGAAGGATCATGTCCAAGAGGCCAAATGAAAGATATGATTTTTAGATCCTAGTTCTGGATCCAAAGAAGAGATGTTCAGGCATTCCTACGTATCTAATTTGAATGATAATCAAGCCACACGTATTTTTCGAAACGTTATGTCGTGCAGGTTTGACCCATGCACGGGAAGAAGAGACATTGGATGTATATTGTTTGTTCTTATCTCCCCCTTTTTTTTGGAGCAACAAACCCAGGATGAGGAGTCCAGGTGTCTCTATAGGAATCAATCTATATGTAGGCCTTGAAAAATAGCATGGTGAATGACCAATTCCAAATTTTATTCCCTCTCATGCGAGGACATCACAATGCAGTGCCATTTTTTTCATTATGCATCCAGGGCAATAGTGTCGCAGTTTAAGGTTGTATGACAAGACCAACCCATGTATTTTAGCATTGTGTGTCAAGGGTGAAATAGTTTAAAGTCATGTGGGACTAGGAAACACAGTTTAACATCATATGGTTTGGATGAGAGAGATCTTAGTTTAGGGTTGTATAGCTCAGACTGTGGCATGTTTGTCGTCTACAGTTTAATGTCATGCAGTACGGGTGGGTTCTTAGTTTAAGGACATAGAACTTGGACCATTTTACAGGTTATTGTCATGCAGGATGATTTTTGGGTGGTTTATGTCCTTCATCCCATATGGATCACGCATTTTAACATCGTGTGGTAAAGACGGAAGTAGTTATTATTAATAGAAATATTGATTTAGGAATTTAGAATTAGTGGTAGGATTAATACACTCACCATCCATAGTGACTAGGAATTATGTGTCATTGGGGTAAACATTGTGAATGATGTAAGGTCCCTCCCATATAGGATCCAACTTTGGAGGCTTCCTTCTAGGTATCATTGGTGTTATTAGGGAAAATACCATGTAACCTTGAATGAAATAAAAGAGAAAAACTTTCTTATTGAAAGTTTTGGCTATCTGGTTTAGATGTCTCTCTAAATTGTCCAAGGCTTAGAGTCCATTTTCATCAAGGGCTTCTAGTTCATCTATATGTACTATCGCTACTCCTTCTAACATCTTCTGATCATAGACGGTTGTGTGTAGGGAGGGTAATTGAATCTTGATGGGTAGGACTACCTCTGTTCCATATACCAGGGAATATGAAGTCACCTTGGTGGAATTATAATTCATTGTTCGGTAATCCCATAGAGAGTTGGGGAGATTTTCCGGACAACTTTTCTTGTTTTGACTGACCATCTTTTATAGAATGTTAGAGAGGGTTTTTTTGAATGCCTCGATCTTCGCATTTTATTGTGCATGATAGAAATAGGTATGATTAGAAGAGATATTGTACTTGACATACAGTTTATTCAATTATGATGCCTCAAATTTGGTTCCATTATCGGTGAGGACTCCATGAGGGACTCCAAATATAAGGATGAAATTGGAGTTCACAAATTCAACGATATAACGGGCATTGACTTCCTTGAGAAAAATTGCCTCTACCCACTTGGAAAATAAATCTATAGTGGTTAGGATGAACCTGCACTAAAGAGATGTAGTTGGTGGATATGGCCCCACAACATCGAGTCCCCAGACCGAAAAGGGCCAAGATTACATGGTGGTGTGAAGGGGATCTGGTGGTAAATGCACAAAATTCGAATGGATCTAACATGTATGAAACCTTTTGATGAACTCAATGCAGTCATGAATCATGGTGGTCCAAAAGTAGCCCAACCTTTAAATCTGTTGGGAATGCTTTGGCCCTGCCTGATGAGATCTACAGGAACCAGCATTAACTTCCTTTATAACCTAGGGAATCTCATATCCTTGAATGTAGTGGAGGATAACTCCATCTAACCCATGTTTTTAGAGGATCTTCTCAATTCTAAGACCACTCTGGAGAGTGAATTACACTAAGAATCGACAGATTTGTTCATGTTTGGATCTATCTATCAGGAGATCACTGTGTTGGAGGTACTCAATGAAAGGATTTTTCCAATTGGGTGTCTCTTCCACCACAGTAGGAGGACTTGGGGGGGTCATTATGTGAATGCACCTGTGGTAAGATGACTTACCTGTTGGTTTTCATCATTTCCCGGAGTGATGGGAATGATGACTCTATGATGCACCACATGAATGGTCATATCATCTTGGTCGGGCTCTACAAGATTGGCAGAAAGGCTGGCCAAGGCATCGGTTTGACTATTCTATGACTGAGTAACATGATTGATCTCTTGTGGGGAAGGGACTGGGTCATCAGCTGGAGAGTGCACCCTAACAAAGGCGTGATCTCTAGCTTCCTAAAAACATAGCCACCATTGATCTGTTTGATGAATAGCTCATAATACCCCTTCACATGTAGATGAGGAACATCAATATTGAGGGCCAGATCGAGGCTAGTGATGAGAGTCGATACTCTTATTCATTTATGGTGAAACCTTCTAAAAATAGGAATGAATAGAGAAAGACGACATGTGTAGGCATGGTGAACACAATACCTAGGACTACCTTATTAATTGTAGGATCACTAAGCCTTCTGTTGGTCAGACTGCATGAAGCGCCATCGAATTGAATCTACCAATACAACATGGATTGATCCACTGAGAGGATTGACTCATCTAGGAAATCATGGTCCAAGGATTTCTCTGCATGGGTTGGATGGGTGGAAAAAAATTCTTCCAGTGCCTACACCTTGATAGCCTCCTCAGAAACGAACCTGATATCAAAATGTCGAAGGATCATTGCCCACTATGCCAGACGTCTTGTCAACATGGGATAGTTCTGTATGTACTTCATTGGATCCACATGGGACACCAGTTGTATCTCATGGTACTGCAATTAATGTCACAATTTCTGCACTGTGAATACCAGCGTAAGGTATCTCTTCTCGATAGAGGTACATCTTGTATCTGTATCAAGGAACATACGGATGAGATAAAATAAATTATTATTTGTCCCTTTATTATTATTCTGGGAAATAAGGGCACTAATTGATCATTCCAATGTGGTCACATAATGGACCAGCATCTTTTCGAAGACAGGTGGCATCAAAACTAGATGTTGTAGTAGATGCTGCTTGATTTCCTCAAAATCAGTATGGCACTCCTCATCCCACTGATAATCATCACCTTTCTTCATGAACCAGGAAAAGGGATTACACTTTATAGCTAGATTTGTGATTAATCAAAATATATAGGCTAAGTGGCCTTTAAAACCTCAGATTTCCTGAAGGTTTCTTAGAGGAGGAATCTGGATGATAGCCCTAATCTTCTTCGGATCGATCTCAATGAATTTGTATCTAATAATGAAGCCAAGAAAATTTCCAGAGGTGACCCTGAAGAAACATTTTAAGGGTTTTATCTTTAGGTGATGAGAATGGTGAAATCCTAACACTTTCTCAATATCACTAAGATGGTTCTGGTGATGGAGGTATTTGACCACTAGATCATCCACATAGCATTCCACCAATGTCCCAAGGATCAGCTTCAATATGTGGTGCATGGCACACTGATAGGTGGCTCCTTCATTCTTCATATCGAAAGTCATTACTTGATAGTAGAAGGTATCTTGTTATGCCCTGAAGGTGGTGGATTATTCATCCTTGTGGGACATTCAGATTTGATTATATCCTAAATACCCATCCATGAATAAAAGATCTTGGAATCCAACAGTAGCATTGATCAGTAGCTTTGTCGTGGGGAGGGGAAAATAATCCTTCGGATGGTGACAATTGAGATCCCATAAGTTGATGTAGACTCTGATCTATTTTTTTCTTATTCCTGATGGGCACAATGTTGGCTAACCATCTCGGGTATTGGACCTCCTTGAATAAGTTTTCTTTAATGAGCTTATCAACCTCGACCTCGACCATGGAACTGTGAGAAGAGTGCATTTTTCTGGGAGGCTGTTTAAAGCCACGATGATTTAATGGGAGACCAAGATGGTGGAAAGTGACTTGAGGATCTATCCCTGGAATCTCATCATAGCTCCAAGAAAATAAATTAGTTGATGATTTAGGAAATCCACATACTATTATTGTTCTTCTGTATACATTTCTACACTAATTAGTTTTGGTTTTGAATCTATCTCAGTACCGAGATTCACCTATACCAAATCATCAATGGTGGTGGAGACACCTTCCTCGAATGAGGTAGAGGCATCTTCTAAACCCTCATCATCATCCGTGGTGAGAGGATCATTGGACGGATACAATTCTTCTAATTTGGATGATCCTAACGGAATGTTGGTGCCAAACCAAGTGGCAGTGGATACCTCATCAGAGAACTCATGCACTGTTGAAACCATGGAGATGAAAGTTCTTGATATAATTCCATCATTCCTTTAACCTAATGGGACACGTTTGATAATATCAAAGTAATAGTATCATGTCAACTTCAGCCAGTTTATCTCAGACTAGCGAAACAAGAGAGTATAACGTATTTCCATTTCCATGGGGTGAACATCCCAATACCTCACAAGGGTAAGGGGATCTAGGATTTCTCGAGCCTAATTCGTGAAGGAGTACAAAGTGATCTTCCTGTGCTCCTTAGATTATGGAATGAGATTTCCCCTTGTCCTAGAAATGACAAAGCAGTGCCCCATGTCTGGGGTTGTTTCCTCCAATTAGTGAATTGGGAAAATATAGGCATCATCCAGCTCTACCCATCGATCATCCACAACGATAGTATGCTCAACCTCATTATCTTGAATCTACTTGTCCTTTCTCTTATAGTAGTCTACATCTAGGTATTGGGGTTTACAAGATGAAAAGGTAGGCGCATCACCTTGGTGTATGCCTACTCGACCATTAAGGGAGTACTTAAGATATTAGTGATATGAATAAGGGACTTCCATATGTAGGTGGAGCGATGGTCTACCAATTAATTCATTTTAAGAAGTGTCCTGTGAGATAACCATTAACTTAGTGTTGGAAACTAGGCCATTGAACTGGGTCTTTAGGTGTATCTTTCCAACCATTTTCTACTCCGTCCTGTCATAACCTTGAATCTTCAGGTTAGAGGGACTCAAATCTATTTCAGATAGCCCCATCTTATGGAGTGTCTGGTGCTGGATAAGATTGATCCTAGATCTTGTGTTGACAAGACAGTGATGGACCTCCACGCCATTGAACTATCTAGTGAAGTACAGTGGGTGGATATTCCTCTATATAGAATAATCTCCATCTTCTCCTGAGAATGAAATGATTTCCTGTCACTCTTCTAGTTTGACTACCTCATCATAGAAGGATTCTATAGCTGCGACATCCATTTCAAACTAGAGGGGTCTTCTTAAATCCTCTACAAGGGATTCATGAAAATATTTTGATAGGAGAAGAGCCTCGAGGAACAAAATCCATGTAGTAATTGTAGCAATATTCTTAAGAACATCATATTTCCATTCCATATGTACACTTATTATAACATGGGGTTGCTCAAAAATAGGAGGTATGATGGGCACTACTGGTCAAACCAACGGATTTTGGCTTGTGCTAGGAATGTCCTGTTGCTCACTAGTAAAACCGCATAGAGTGACTATCGGATGAAGGCCAGATGACTGAGGTCCATCCACAATGGACCATGGCTGATCATAGCATAGTCTTGGTGGATCTTCTTGATAAAGTGGTATAAACGGAAGTGGAGGCGAATCTGATGAAATGAGATAAGAGGGATACGCGTGTTAATCTCTGCACTAGGCTTGTTGTCTGGTCTCGATGGCTTGCACAGCTTGGTTTTAATCACTATCCAATGAATTCTAATGATTCACATACCCATGGATTCATTGATGCTAGTATCAATTGGGGATGTTGGGAGGGTCTGTTTGGTGTTATTCATCATTGGGAACCATGTAAGGGTTTACTAGTTTGATGGTATTGACCGAAGCGTACTCCTGGACATCCCTTGAATAATCATTCATTATTTTGTGGATTCTAGGTGAAATCTCCATCTCTAGGGGCATAAAATCACCAAGATTACAAGATGTATTTGGAATGGTTAGAGGGATTTGTTTTCCCTTGATTCATTGGTGATTACTCCCCTAAGAGGATGAAGCCTGATATATTGATGCAGAGGTAGTAGCTGAAGGTACCATAGCAACTTCTAAAGGCTCGGACTAATTTAAACATGTACGGACAATACCATGGGCATGTGATACTACCTTGTGAGCTATCTGGTCATCATAATTTTGAGACCCATGGTTAGAAACCTGTTGTTGTTTACCCTCACTGTCACTATCAGGATTTATAAACACACATGCCACCTATGCCAGGGCTAGACCAAATCTGACTATGTTGTTTTCGTCCTGGTCTTGGATTCAGTCTTTAAAAAAATATCACTTCTTGAGGGTGTTCCCAAGGAACCAGTGATAGGGGTAGTAATTGGGGAAATTAGTGAGATCCTCCTCTTTGGTCCTCTTTAATTCTAGCAACCGTAGGATTACCTGATCCAAGGCACTTTGTAAATAACTGGGAACCGGAGCCTCGTTAAATGAGTAGGTCTGTTTCCTCTGATCTGGGAAAGGATCTTTGGGACCCTATCCCTAACAAAGGGTTGGAAGAGCCTACTGAGGAGGTGGAACTAGATTATCTCACCTAGTTAGTGGTGGTGAGTTACACGAGGGAGCTTGCTGATTCTGAGATGAGTACTGCTAAGCCAAAGGATACACCTGAAGTGATGAGCCTCAACTATGATGTAGAGGTGGCTCTTCCGGTCACAATTCTAGCTGCCTGGGGGGCTCTATTTGTGTCACATCATTGGTCTCATCCTCATTGGATCTTCTTGAGGGAGCTACAGGAGGCAACATACATTCCTTCTTGGCTTGTTTCAAGGATTCGTCTAAACTTTGAGCTTTGTTATAGAAATCCCAAAACCCACTTGGGAAGTTTTGAGTGATAAGATAAGGGACCAGTTTTGTATTTATATTCCCCACTCACATCGTTAGTAGCTATTATTGAGTTAGTAGCATGTCAATTGAATATGTGAGGCCCTTACACCTAGTGACAAAGTCTGTGACTTTCTCATCTAGCCTTTGCTTTCACTTAAATAGATCGGTGATGCTAATCTTCTCGGTGGTGGAACTGAACTGGTAGATAAACTGCTTGCGAAGATCCTCCCAACCAGCTATTGACCCAATGGGTAACTATTTTTACCAGAAAAACATGGTCCCATCCAATGTTTGTATGAAACACCAGATCTTAACACCTTTTTTTTGCGCCAGAGTTCCCAACATGGGTCCTCGCCTTGAAATAAAGTGGGTCAGGTGATGAAATGGATCATATGTCCCATTGAAAGGGGAGAAGGTAGGATTTCCAAAACCTGGGGGTGCTAGAATATCGTCCTCTCATACTGGATATGGTTTTCCATCAGAAAGGATTGCCACCTATTGAGTTTCCATAGCCTCGAGGAGAGCAATAAGACCATCCATCGGATCATCCTGGTGAGGGTTTCTATCTTGATGAGGGTCTCTAACAACCAATGTGTTGGCAGGATCTTCATAATGGTAAGAAGGTCCAGTGTATCATGGATTAACTTTAAAAAATACCTAAGGATCTTGGGAAATAACCTATGGGGCCGCTGGAGGAAACTGAGGAGTGGTCGGTGGAGTCTGCAGAGCGACTGGTGGAACCTGAGTCGGGTCCTGGGGTAGGTCGTCATGCAACTTAGGTGGGTTTGGCGATGCATATCGCAGCCGATTTCCATAAACATTGTACTCTACCCTATCTATATGGTAAAGTTTGTCGATATCACCAAGATGCAACTCACCAGCAGGAAGTTGTACTTTACCCTTCCCCTTCCACCTCGGTCGAGGATTACCATAATATGGTCACTGTTTCACATCATGCATGGCAAGTAACTCATAAAAAATCTTTTTCTATTCAGAAAGTTGTCAGTGTAGTGCCTTCTTTTCAGGATCATCCTCTGTCTTATACATCGAACCAAATGTTTTGGGGGTTTTATGATCCTATAATTCTCTTTACCCTTGTTGGGGTCTCGACTGAGAGGCAATGACTCTGAAGGTGAAGGAAGGACAAGAAAAGTTATTTATTGGTGAGTATGGATTCTTGTAGGGTCTGTAGGGTGTTTTACTTCCCCAGTGGTATGTTCTTCTCCTCCACACAAAATTCTAGTTCCCCCTTCCAGGTATATCTCAGGAATGACCATGTTCAATGTGACAATGCTTGAAGGAATATCCTTGATATCACCGGGTGAACTAGGTTGATGCAGGATTGGATAGAAATATAGGGCATCGTACTTCCCCCAACCATGGATCTTCACATGTGGGGAAGCCTCCTTAATAACTATGTAGAGAACTATAAATCTCTAAATTCATCATTACTGTAGGGTTCAATGATAACCATGCGACAAAGGGTGTTGAGCGATAGGGAGTGCGGTCAACTCAACTAGGCGGCACTATTAGCCAATGTTTTTGAGGTGCCCTTGGCTTTTGGGGTAAGAAATCCATTCATGACAGAGATGGAAATGTGTATTCCCTAATGTTTGGTGGAATCACATAACCTCTTCCTGGGTGAGGGACTCCATAATGATGAAGTTTTTAGTTGCAATTGGCCAGAACATCTCCGAGAAATGGTCCACTATGAGAATGTCCCACAAACTTCTTGGATTAGACTCAGGATCTAGCCCTTGATAGCCCCATTCATCGACTAGGGTAGTTTGAGGGATCATTAATGGCACTGTTGAAGACTGTTGTAGGAGTAGGTTGGTTGGTGGAGAGTACGGCGCACGAGTTGACAAACCACTGCATCTTGGGCTAATTCTTGGAGAATGCACTGATTTCACCATCACATCCCTGTAATATGGACTAACAACCATTGCTTCCTATGAAAGGGTTGTAGTCATTGGTAGTGGTTCATGCTATTTCTCGTCATCTATTGGTCCCCAAAAAAACTATTTATGATCTCTTGTTGAGGTATAGAATGATCCTGTTAATGATAAGGAGGATTGCACGGCTAGGCCCTGAAAATTAGCCAAATCCTCCTCCTCCTATACGTATCTTCGGAGGGCCTCAGGGATCTGGTGCATCTCTATTTTTGGGAGTAAAAGGATGATATTCCTAGTTCCTACTCCAATTCCTAACATAGAGTATCGGGGTGAAGGTTTCATCATTGAATCCCACTCTTCTTCAGAATCTGAAAATCTGATAGGTTTTAATTGCGGTTTGAGGATTCTCAATGTTCTTCATCTAGTGGAGAGGACCCACGCTCCTAACCTGAGATGGTTCTTTAGGGAAGGCTCGATCTTTAACATGGGTAGGACCTATGATTTGATGAGTTAGGATTCAAGGGGCACCTAGTCCGATGTCAAATGGAACATGGGGAGGATCCCACTTGGACAAGCCAAGGTGTAAGGAGTGCCCGGGCAAATTTCAAATGAAACATGGGGAGGACCTCCATGATTGAGAGTGATGGAATGGGAAAGGCCTCCACTGGAGAAGGTAGTCACATGGGGAGGACCTCCATGGTGGTCGTCTGTAGCACGAGGAGGACTTTTGCATCGTCCGGCTCTAGTATCTTTTGTGTGAGGAGGACCTTGGTACTAACTATACTGGATATGGTAAATACCTTTGTGACGACCATTGATGAAGTGAGGAGGGCCTCTACTAGAGTTTTTGAGAACATGGGGAGGACCTCCATGCTGGTAAGTGATAGGTAAAGGAGGATCCTCATGTTGATAACCTAGTAGGCAAGGGAAATTTTCATACCTGAGACCAAGGGAATGAGGAGGACCTTCATGCTGAGCATCAGTGAGATAGGGAGGACCTTCACTTGGGCTGATAATGGTGGCATGGGGAGGACTTCCATGATGGATATGAGAGTAGGGAGGACCTCCACTTTGTCTAATAAAGGTACGGGGAGGACCTCCGTACTAAACATCATCATCGCGGGTAGGCCCGTGACGGCTGCTACTTGCACCAATTATTGGAGGAGTAAACTCAAACTACTTGTGGGGTGGATGGTGCCTCACTTTATATCTGGCATGGAAGTGATCTTACTCTAGGATAGGTAATTTCCCCTACTCCATAACAAAAATTAGGGGCCAATAGTTCTTTACAATGGTGGTTCAGGCCATAGAAATTGTGGAAGATGATGCCCCCTGGCGGGCATCCTCCTAAGTTTGCACCTGACGTTGACGTCGGGAAAGCTGAGATGGTTGTGTAGTGGTATGGACCATCGGATCCTTGGACTTTTAGACCATATAGTGACACTAACATAGCTAGGTTGGATCCCTCCTCAGTGGATCCCTGGCTAAATTCATAGTTGGAGGACTCGGGCATCCCTTACTTCATTCGTATAAGGGATTGAATCATAAGAGCACTCCTAGGATAGGCTCCCAATGCTGTTAAAGGTCAGAGTATGGAGCATAGGATGCTTGAATGGCCCCTAGGGGTGGATTCATTGACTGGGCATAGAGGACTCTAGGTCTTGATGGTTCATATACCTTTTCGGGATAACCCCCTCCTATTCGTATTGATAGAAAAGAGTATTAATCACCCTACTTTGAATAAATTAAGAGGGTGAGATGGGGCGTGGGTTTTCGGTAGCTGTGGTCGTAGAATTTTTCACAGAATAGATGAATTTGTGTGGGACTATCATGTTGGAATTTCCCCTACCCCTGCATCTGTGGGTGGGAGGTGATCGGTTTACTGTAGCTATAGCTTAAAACTTACAAGATAATAAAATTCATCTATCAGTACAGATAGTAGGAAAGTGATTCCTAGTTCCCCAGTGTCATTAAATCTTCCATGGATGGATATAATTATCCATGCTAATAATGTCTCATACCGGGATTCCAAACAATTAACTGCCCCAAATCCTGGTGATTTTCACACCAAACCCACTATTTTATTGGAAGGAATTGGCACTGGATAATGGGATCCAATGACATGCTTATCTAATGATGCCCTAAATGATACTAATCCCAATTTTGAGGAGAATAATTTCACATCGGGTTCACCATTTCATCCCGTATGACGTTAAAATGTATGCTCCCTAAACGATGTGGGTTTTTATCCCTTTTAGGTAAGTAAGAAGCCTTTCAAGGTTCAATCCCAACTGATGGTAAACTCTGGTGATCCCTCCTGGGGTTTCACCCTCTTAATGTTACATCTTCCCTTTTTGGGACACATCACCCTGGATCCACCTCCCTGAGGTATTTCGATCAACCAATGCAGCTTTTTTTCCTTTCTGTACACCCTAACCACACATCCTATCTTTTCAGGAAACTAACCATGAGTAATCCCCACACTCAATCCACATTCCTCCAACCAATAATTCCCCTCTTATGATGGGTTGTTAACCATACATAATCCCCAAGCATGTATTCGGGTTGTTATCCTTTGTGTACACCCCGATTCTATGTCGCCTCTTTTTGAACTACATGGACTTTGATCTTTTTTCTTTTTGAACAAGGTATGTAGGAATCCTACCTGAGGTTCAATCCCATCTCCCATGTTCCATAATGGTATCTCACTCGAGCCTTTGTGTTTTGGGAAGATCATTCCCCAGCCCAGAGGTTCCACTTCCTTCGGGTCTCATCCATGCATCCATTCTCACGAGCTACCTTCTTAAGTGACTCATCACCCCATTCCAGAACTATGTGTAATTTGATTCTCTGCCATGGGGATACGTAGGAAATATTTCTAAGGTTCAATCCCAACACTATAATCTTCATATAGGTCCCCATATTCATTCATTCTATTCCCCGAAACTTCATCCATATCCATCCTGATTTCATTTGGGCTACCACGTCCCAGTGGAATCATGTCATTAATCACAGTTCTCTTTCTAGAACTCGAGCTTCTAACCATTATTAAGTCCCAAGAGGTTCATGGGTTGTTTTCCTTTGTGTTCACCATAATTCCATGCCTTACCCTCTCAAACTACGTGGGTTTTGATCTCTTTTTGGATGCATAGGAAACCTCATTGAGGTGCAATCCCATCTAATTGTAAACCTTGGTGTCCCCTTTTCTGGGACCCAATATTCCTATAATACACCCTTTGAGGTGTCCAGATCAACCTTAACAGTGTGAAATCTTCCCATTATGGGACACACCACCTTGGGTCCACTCTTTTTGGGTGTTGTGATCCATCCATTCGGTACTCCCTTTTTCTAATGTATCTTCACGTTGTGACATCTCCCCTTTATAGGACACACCACATTGGGTCTGATCTTTTTGGGAATTATGATCTATCTATATGGTAAACTTTCTAGGTGCTCCCTCTTAGGGATGCACCCATATGATTCACTCCCATCAGTGTTCTGATCAGTTTGATCCATCTCTGCTAGATGTTAAACTCGTAGCATACCCCATGATAAACATGGGAAGCTGAGTAAAACCTCAAAGACATGCCTTTGGCATAATATACCCCACATTCGATGTGGGATGCCTCAGGATTATATGACCTAAAGAATCCCTATAATAAGGGGAAGAAATTTAGGTGTACCAGTGTTTCAGTATCCAAACACACCAGCGATTCCCAAAGTGACTGCTCCTCAGATCAAATGTTACTACCCTGACTTGACCCCATGGAATGTCATGAAAGAATTAGTGTAATTAACTAACATCCAAAAAGATATGGCACTGGTAAGAGTTTCACAAACAAAGTCTTACTATTTAAGGGATACCCAGACTAGGAAATGAATTTTAAGGAGAAATACCCAAAAGGAGAGGTCGACATCCCATCATCCTGTTTCGAGAAAGCATCAAACATCCCTGAATAAGTGACGGATGTCGTCTGCCTTTGGAAAGTGGGAATACGAGTCAATAGTTGTGCGTCCTCAACAGATGGATGTGTAACCCAATGAAATCATCAGAAATAAAAATGGTGTAAACTTCTTTTATCATCATTCACATCAGGTATGATTTATTATTCCATATGAATTCCCTTTAGAACCTCGTCTTTTCCACTCACATCCTCACCACATGAAATTAAACTGCATGACATTATAGAACTATGTATGGATTGATTCCCATACTTATGGGATATGTAGGAACACCCAGAAACTTTGTCTTCGGGTCCAGTCCCAGGTTCATCAACTCATCTTCCCCCTTTCCTGCACTCATCTTCTCGAGTCGTCCACCCTTAACTGGACCCCTAAAACTCTATTATTCCTTGTCAGTGTGCTCATATGCACTGTGGTTTAGAACCTAGAGTGTTGGGGGTGTACAGGAAGGACAAAAACCCGAAGGGGTTGATCGAAACACTTTAGGGAGGATAATCCATGGTAATGTGTCCAAAAAATGGAAGATTTCAAATCAGGAGGGTGCACCCCTAGGAGGGAGCACCATAGTTTACCATTGGTTGGGATTAAACCTCGAAGAGGCTTCCTACATAACCAAAAGTGATCAAAACCCATGTAGTTTAGGGAGAATACAGTTTAACATCATGAAGGATGAGAGTGAACCGACGTGAAATGATCGGGACAGAGGGAATATGGGCTTGAACCACAATGAGGCTTCCTACATACCCTTCATTGGAGACATGGATCAAAGTTCAAATAGTTCAGGTGAGTGGGACATGGGACTTACTTGTGGTTAGCAGCCTAGAGAGGATGTCATGGTCTATGCTTACCCTAATCCCACGTGAGTCATACTCTATGTGAGAAACTAGAGGTAACAGTAGACCTGATGATCGCATCGCAAAAGGTGTGCCAATGAGGATTAGAGTAGGGATTACACATGGTTAGCGGACCAAATAGGAAACATGGGCTTACATGTTGTTAGCGGCCCTGGGAGAGGAAGATTGGGAATTACTTTAGAAGAGAAAACTGAGGAGGGTGTCCTGTTGTATGAGAAGGATTTCATTCCATTAAAGGAAGGACTCATTCCATGTCAATCATACAGGGAGAAACCTGTCATGGTGGTTCGGGGATTACGTAAGGGTCGCCTGAGGTGTGCGTGGTGGTAAAGACCATAGGGAAAGAGAGAGTGTGAGGGAAATGGTACATATACCCTCTTTGATCCTCTCAGACCTTCCACACATGCAGTAATCATAGTTTAACGTCATGTGTTGAGGAAGTGGGTGCTTGGAAGTGTTATATCATGTAGCTCGGATGATCAGGATTCACTCCTCACCCTTAGGACTTACATGAATTGCATCGACCCATGCTTGGGGTGGCAAGTTAGAAGCAATTCCATGTGGTAATGGGGTTGTGGGGTGATCCATTGGGGGTCCATGTTAGCATGGCTATGCAAAGAAGCAATATCCATTAGCATTCCTATGAGAATAATCAATAGTAAAAGCAATGAAACACGGATTACCACTCGAGGGACTTTGAAATCACTTTGTACAATACTTGAGGGCTACACGGAAGAGGGGTTCATGAAGAAAGAGGCCTCACAGAGAGGGGATTTCAAAGCTCATGACCTCGTAAAGGATAGGGGATCGTAGAGCATAGGTCTTCACAGAGCTCAGGGGATCGCAGAGCATAGGGATTTGGAGAGAATAGGGGATCAAAAAGCACAGGTTTCATAGAGCATAGGGATTTACAGATCTCATGGGCTTCGTGAAGCATAGTGACCCATCCTAAACATGGAGTTCACGTGTTCCTGGAGGGTGCTTCGTGAAGATTGGGTGATTTATGAATTCCTAAGTACCCGAAGGGGTCTCCTTCCTTTGTGATGGCCCATAGGCTTCATGAAGGGAATACATATTTGATGAGGGGGTAATTTTGAGCAAAGGGAAAAGGGTTTTGCAATGATCAAGTACCTCAGATGATTCATTTTTCAGGTCGGTTGATAGAGCAAAGAATGTTTCATGATTTGGGAATTCAGAAGGTTAAATTTTGGGGTCTCGATCCTTTAGAGTGGGGAAAGACAAGTATTTATAGGCTCCAGGGGGTGAATTGGGTTGAGGGGACGCCACAAAGAAATTCATGCTCTGTAACCAGAGGCAGACTCCATCAAGTTTCTTAGAATCCTAGAGTCGACTGTCACTCCCTCTATGGTGATCACAGAGGATTCCGGATTCCCTCAATTTTCTCAGTCACAGAGGCGACCGCTACTCCCTCCGTAGAGGTCGTAGAGACTTTAGCCCTTTTTCAAGTTCATCGGAGTCATGAAGTGGACCATCATTTTTTTATATGGAGGTCACAGTGGACTTGGAATCTTTGTGCTAGCCATAGTGCAGGAAGGCTTTGGGAAGTTCCTTCATGAAGCAACCCCTTTTTCTTTATTTTAGTGTTCTTTTCTTATGTTTCCAAGTCATAGAATTTGGTGCCAACGACATTATTCCAATGATATGTTCTCATGGATCTTGGTATTTGATTTCATTATTATTAATGTCTTTTGAAATTAATATCATTATTCTTTGTCTCAAGATTATGATATTTGAAAGCAGGTTATAATTTTAAAATGATATGCTCGGGTTCACATAACAGTATGCTCATGCTATACTTTTGAAATAAGTGATATATCGTTTTACCCTTAATGAGAATCTGAGATCTCCATTTCTTAAGTTTAATTTCCCTATGTAATGAATAAGGGTTTCATCTATGATATTTCTATGAATTTTTCTAGTTATGAAAAAATTAGCAGGAGATGATGTAGTCCAATTATGAACAAGTTGTTTATGAATACATATTTCAAAATACACTAACCATTATTTTAGTCATGTTTTTTTTGAAATATGAAATGAATATTCATATTTTAAGAATAAATATTTGTAACATCCAGGTTTTTTACTATTATTTTTAAGAAATTTAATTTTTTTGATATTTTTTGTTACACGCAACACTAAGTTTTATGTAACTGACATATAATATTAAAATTATTATTTAAAAATTATCATTATAAAATATCCATTAATATTAGTGGTATTAATCATAATTATAACATTTTTAAAATTATTTTTAATGATTTTATATAATCAAAACATTTTAATTTAAAAAAATCTATTTTTAGTAATGTCTTTATATGATTCAAAATTTTTTATTTTCTAAAAATATATTTCTATTACTTATTCTGAAAAAATAATAAATTTAATTTATTACACATTATTAATGGTTATTTTAAATGATGAACATCATTTTCCAAAAAACCATGTCACTATTTTTCTTGGGGTTACTTTTTTTGGATGTTTTGAAAAGTTTATTTTTCAATGAACAGTTAAATATTATGGTTTATGTTAAAAAAATAATTTTTTTTTAAATAATGTCCAAAATTATATTGAATTTTAAAATGGTTTAAATTTTAAATAATTTTATAATTATTCGAATTTTAGTATTTATAACTAATATAACTCTAAATTTTGATATTAATAATTTTTATACTTATGAATACTTATTATTTGGAAAGATTATTTGTAGTCATTTTTTGGGTTTAATATTAAATTATATTATTACTCTTCTATGAATTAAATTTAGATAAATGGATTTCATATTTAGAATCATTATTATTAATAATATATAATATTTTCTACAAAATTATTTTCATAATGGATAGGAAGAACAAAAAGTTTAATTTATGCAGTTAAAGTTAAAATGAGTTTAAATATGTTAAACTGAAATGATATAAGATAAAATGAATTAAATTAAGACCAAATCATATCTAATGGAAATATTTCTAATTTATGTCTTCTAAGGCTTGATATTAAGAAAATTGGGTGCCTTGTTACATGTTTAAAACGTAGGTATAAGTTTTTGGTTTCAATAATTTCAAGTGTATCCTCTCCCACACTTATATAAGGGATCCCACTCCCTACTACTCTTCACACTTACATAGAAATTTAGATCATCCAAAACAAACCCAAATATCTTCCTTTTATTCTTACCCATGTGAAAGAGAATCTAATGAAGGATTTATATAAATACATAAATAGGCTCTCAGAAGAAGAGGTAAAGTTCTTAATTATTTTTTATGGAATTAATTAATCTTATAACTCCATAAAATATTATTCAACTACTATTATATAACATCATAATTTTCTCCCATATACTGATAATTTATTCTATTAATGTTATAACCTACAATAATCTCCACCTTAATCAAAATGGAAATGAAACTTTCGATCATGTGTATAACCAGCTACCATCTCACGAACTTATGTAATTCTTCTTCCATCACATGCTCTCATGATTGGATATAATCATTAATTTAAACTATTTACATAACATTTAGGATATAATTATATGTATAGAATTCTAATATAACATCTTAATTCTTACCTTCCATGTCATTGAAAAAATATAACGATGTGCGTGAGTAAGTGTGGACTACCGGCTCCATAAAGAGATATGATAGAGTTTTTATATTATTTTTACATGCATGGTAATAAGGATATTGTTAATTAATATATATGATGCCTATGACATTTCAATTATTCTTTAATGGATATATATTAATATTCTTTTTTTATTCTGTTTTTTTATAAAACGGGTACAATGTTCATGTGTCTGTATGACGTACCATCTCAATGAATTATGTAATTAATTTTATATCTATAACCTTAATGTATTACAATGAATACATATATTATGATTATATGTGATACTAACATCTAGGATAAAATTATCGATTCATGGAACCATGATCAATGTAATTAGACTAAAACCCCATACCAAAACATACATAAAAAACAAAGTAGTTATTACCCAGAATGTCATTAGAACAAGGAATTTCTAACAAATGGGAGATAAATGGTTATTTGGGAATCATATACGGTATGATATATATGAGTATGTTTTTTTAATATATTTATAATAAATCCATACTTTTTATAAAGGATGTACTAACATGTATTATAAATTTCAATACATGAGTTAAGGGATTATTTTCTCAAATTTTATTATTTTAGAGATGTTATATTATACAGATAAATTCATTAAAAATATGTAAATATAGCCCCATTAACATGTATTACAATGAATTTATTTATTCTAGTTAAATTTAATTTATTATTTAATTTTACACATTCATGAGTCTTATGAGTCAAATATTTTAAAGCTGGTAATAGATTTATGATACAATACCATTATTTTTTGGGATTATGTATGATTATATTTCCAATGATGAAATATTATAGCCAACTATTTAATAAAATAATTAAATTTATTATCATGTTTTTATTTCTTGTTAAATTATGTTTTCATTTCATTTTACTATCATTAATTACTAAAGAGTCAAAATGAATGTTTTTCAGGAAAAATAACTTTATTTCTTCATTCGGAAAAAAATCCATTTTCTTACATATCATTGTTTTCTAAAAACGTTGAAACAAAAGTTTATATTACTATCTAATGATTTTTTAAAGACATTTTAATTAATTTTTTATTTTTTTAATTTTTTTAAAGAAATATTCTTTTCATTTTCCAAATAATTAACATATGTATTTTTATATAAAATGTGAAAGGAATCATTGTTCAAACATGTATAACATGAATGGAATTTTCCATTATCATGACCATTCAATTATCTTTTGTTCCCATTACTATTTTTTAATTTTTTTTAAAAAAAATCATTAATATTATGAAATTTTTTATATTTTAATGCATTAATTATAAATTAGAATGGATTTTATCCTTGTGAATGTTTTAATGAGTCTTTTATGGAATTTCAATTCATCATTTAAAAAATATGCTTATGTTTTAGTAAGAATATTATCAAACAGTATCATCCTTATTTTGTATCTATATGTTTTATGATTTTGGTGAATGATGGTTATGAAACACATTTATTTCACATGGTATTTAATATGATGTATTGTTAAGGAAACTAGTATATCATTCCTATCTTATGCTGTGATGAATGTTTTATGATCTTGTGGAAAAAATTAATGGATTATGTGTAATTTGGGATATATATATTCCCCTAATGCATTGGGTGATTATTTATGTTCTATGAGAGAAACTTTTATAGAGGGGGTCATCCAAATCCAAAAAATAGGGTTCATTATAGGTTATAAAAATTTGGAAACAAGAGGTTGCACAAGGGGTTATCCTAATCCCAAGAGGGTACACTAGGAATTATCTATAACAACCCTTCTCTTTATTTCATATTTAAACATGATTTATTAAATAAATTTCACTTTATACAACTCAGAAGATCTATATGTATAGTGTCTTTGGGTCTTAGGAACATAAAATATCAACTTAAAATATAAAATACAACATCTTTATTGAAAACTTCTTTTACATGAACACAAAATTCCTTCGTACTTAAAACTGCATGGGATAACCTGAGGACATACATAAGAAAAGGGTGGTCTATAAAGCCTAATAAGGGAATAAACATGGCATAACATGAGGAAGACAATACATGTTAGTCAATAGGCATATCAAGGGATCATAAAACAAACATGAACATAAAGTCATGATATGGCATGATATTCATAACATGGAAATGTGGTAATAACATACAATATGATAATAGCATGAGTGAAGGCTCATTGCACATGGATTATAATGATTAAACCCTCATTTTAGATGATTTATCATGATTAAACACTCATTTCACATGAATTATCATGATTAAACCCTCATTTCACATGAATTATCATGATAATAAACATTAACTAATACATTGGAGCACTATCAGGGCTCACCCTTCATAATCATTTCATTTTTATGCTTAAGTGTGCCACATAGATCATTCATTAAACATCATAATCTATCTGGAAAAAAACGGAATGTGGAATAAATACATGTATGTCCCCAATTAAAAATTACATGAGTATAAGTTGAATACCATTTATATATAAATGGGTATGGTTTTCACTACACGGTGATTTTGGCATGGAAATCATAGTGCAATTTCGGTAGTATAACGACGTCAAATAGAAATTCATAAAATGGTTTGATGAGAGATAAAGGGGTATCTCATCATTTGTTCATGAAATGGACAGTAATGGGGATAGGTAGGAACGTTTACCAACTTATTAAATTGTAAAATTAAAGGTAATATCATAAATGAGGTTCTTGATAAGAAGAGGAGAGAGAGAAATCCCTTATAGATTTTCAGCATAGTAACGGCTTAGGTAAGGGTCCAAATGGGTGAGGATAAATGATACCTCATTAAAATAACTTCAAATTAAAATCATGGAATTTATTATAAAAGGATGAAAATATAACCAATTGAAACTAAAAAGACTAATTTCAAATAAGGTTCTTGAATTGAATAGAGGAGAGGAATGTGAGGATCCCTTACAAAATTCCCACATGGTAACGGGTGTATATAAAGGGTCATGGATGGATTAATGAGAGTATAAAGAAATATCTCATTATTTATAAATAAAATTTACTATAAGGGGAGTATTTATGAACATATCTCATCATATTAAAATTGAAATTAAAAGACATATCATAAAAGGATTGCTTGATAAAAGAGGAGAGTGGATGATCCCTAACTTGGATGTGTGACTCCAAGGGATTAGAAGAGGATTCTTGGGAGCATGGGGGAACCTTGGTAGGAATCTAGGTAGTATAAGATTTTGGACTATCTTCAAGGAGTTTTTAGTGAATAGTAATGAGATATTGGGTGGGTTTATATGGGAAATGAGGGGGGTTTCTTTATTATTTTGGTTTTGGACACAACATAATAAAATATTAAAAACCAAAAACCATATGATATTTTTTTCCCATGGTTTCTAGAAAAGGGGATTTTTTTTCATTATTTTATAAGTTAAATGGCTGATGGTATTAAAATGTTTCCCTTGCTTATGTGTAGGTGAGTCACACTTTCAAAGAAATGATTTTAAAATGTTAAAATATATTATATGTCTTAGAGGATTCACAATGGATTTAAAAAATAAATAAAATAAACTTAAAATAAAATTATTTTAAATATAAAACATTTTTTACTTATATTACTTTTATATTATTTATTTCATCATTATTGGGTCATTACAATGTCATAAAACAAACCGTATATTTATACGGTATTTAATTTTTACCCAAAAATTCGATTGTTTCGTAAAATTATGAAAAATTCACCATTAGATAATTTTTATATCTTGATTCCAAAAATAATATTAATTTTAACTAAATAATATTCTAAATATGTGAATTTTAACTTTTAAAATAAAAACTAACATTTATTGAAAATTGACGGGTTATGACAAAAGAGTTTTCAAACCTTAATAAAAATTAGTTTTGACTTCATAAAAATTATATGATAATTTTAAGTAATAAAATTAATTTAATAATAATATTTTAATAAAATATTAATTATTTCAAAAATAAATTAATTCATCAAAATATATTTCTTAATTTAATTTTAACATTAATAAAAAATCATTTATAAAGTAGTTAGAAAAATATATTCATTATTATATAAAACAAATAATGTACATATTACTAATGATAGAGTCTTGATACATATCCCTTTATTACACCATCATATTCCGTAAGAGTAAGGTTTATGATGGTGGGTATTTCATGGTTTCATTCGGTGAACATGGTTTGGGTTGTGATCTCGATGAGCTTGAACTTCTCCCGTAAACAGTTTCATTCATGCTTAAGTTGTTGGATCTCAGCTTGGGATTAGTCTAGGGAAAATCCCAGAAATGTTATCTCCCTTGGAATATCTGATAAATGGGATTCAGTGGGTATGATCCTACTGGTTGAGTCCATCACATCCTTTGTCTTTGTCAAAATTATTTGTTAAAACCCTATATTTATACTAGTCATGTGATCACTATTCAACAGCTATATTATTAATGGTAATGATACTAAATAGTCATTTAAATTTAATTGGATAAAAAGGAGTGCATGTGTTTTCTATATCCACAAGACATTTAATTAAATCAAAAAAAGGTAATTTTATTCATAAATGTTTAGGTCGTTACAACCTTCCCCCCTTAAGAAATTGTGCCACCAAAATTTCATTTTCCCACAAAAAAAACAGATGAGGGTAACTCTACTTCATCACCTCCTCTGGTTCCCATGTTGCTTCTTCAAACTTGTGGTTTCTCCACAGCACTTTGATGAGAGGCATTGTATTTTTTTGTAGAAATTTTTCTCTATGATCTAAGATATTCACCAGATTCTCATCATAGGAATGTTCATTATCCAATGGTACCACCTCTATATTGATTACATGTGATGGTCTAGTATGTTCTTTCTTAAGAGGGATACATGGAATGCATCGTGTAGTTGAGAATGGTTCGGTGGGAGTGCTAGTTGATAAGGCACTACTCTGATTTGATAAAGGATCTCAAAAGGGTAGATGTACCTTGGACTAAGAATCCCATTCTTCCCAAATCTCATGACTCTATTCCATGGAGATATATGGTGGAACACCATGTCTCCAACATTGAAATTTATGTCACATCAATGATAGTCAGCATAGATCTTTTGTCGAATCTAAGTATCTTTGATGTGTTCTTGTATGGTCTTAACCTTCTCCTCTATTTCTTCAACCATTTCATGGCCTATAATTTTTTTTCCCTAACATCATCCCAACATGTCGTTGTTATGCACCTACTCACATAAATGGCTTCATAAAGGGAAATTTGGATGCTTGAGTGTAAACTATTGTTGTATGATAACTCTCCAAAGGAAGATGTCAGTACCATAAACCTTTTAAGTTCATTGAGAAAGCTCTCAAGATGTCCTCAAGTGTTTGGATATACCTATCATATTGGCCATCGGTTTGAGGGTGATAAGTCGTACTGAATTTTAGCTTCATGTTTAGAGCTTGTTGGAGACTTTTCCAAAACTTAGAGGTAAATCTCGGATCTCAATCGGATACAATCGATAGTGGTACTCCATGCAGCCTTACCACTTATCTGATGTATATCTGTGATAGTTTATCTAGTGAGAAATCCTATCGAATCACAATGAAATGTTCATTCATTGTAAGACGATCCACAATAACCCAGAAATCATTGTTTCCCTTGTATTTCTTTAAAAGTATGGTGATAGTGTCCATGGTAATGTTTTCCCATTTCCATATTGTTATGGGTAAGGGTTTCGTCATACCCTTAGACTTCTTCTTCTAAGACTTCACTTGTTGACATACTAAGAACATTGAAGTATATTCAGTGATCTCCTTCTTCATGTTATCCCACTAATAGTTCTCTGGGATATCTCAATTAATCTTTGTGTTTAATGGGTTAATGGAGAACGTCGAACTATGTGCATCATCTAAAAGTTATTTCTTTAACTAAGGATTTGATAGAGCACATAGTCTTGATCCAAATAACACAATTCATTCTTCATTAACATTGATCTCTGAGGATTTCCCTTTTTGATAGTTTCACTTTCTTATGAATTCCCACATTATCTTTTTGAGCATCCTTTAACCTTTCCAAAAGAGACGGTTGAGCATTCATTTGTGAAAGGATTGATGGTGTTACATTATTTTTTATTCCCATGTCCATCCTTTTCAAATCCAAGAAGACTAGATCCTTTTCAAATATCATCAATGATATAATCATTGTGTCCTTTCTACATAGAGCATCTGCTACCTTGTTCACTTTCCCATGATGGTAGTGTATTGAGCAATCATAATCCTTTATTAGTTATAAACATCTTCATTGACTCATATTTATATCTTTTTTTTAATATATATTTGAGACTTTTGTGATCCGTATATATTTCACACTTCTCACCAAATAGATAATGACACCATATTTTTAATGCAAAGATCATAGATTCTAACTCCAGATCATGCATGAGATAGTTTTTTCTCATAAACATTCAACTTCTTTTAGGTGTAGGCAATGAATTTTTCATCAACAAACATCCCAATACCTACTTTGAAGCATCGCTGAAAATTATTAAAAGCTCCCCACTTGTGGGTAGTATGAGAATAAGGGTAGTGATAAGACTCTTTTTCAACTCCATGAATCTTTCTTCACATTCATCATTCCAAGAAAATTTGACTCCCTTCTAAGTTAGCTTGGTATGAGGGTTTGAAAACCATGAGAAATATCTCACAAATCAGCGATAATATCTCGCTAACCCAAGGAAGATACAGATATATGGCACAGATATTAGCCTCATTCATCCCTCAATTGCTTTTCTATTTGGAAGGATCCATATATATCTAATTTATTATGATGATATTCTCCATGAATGAGACTTCCTTCAACCAAAACACACACTTGATATACTTTTCATAGAGCTTATCTTTTTTCATGGTATTTATCATAGTACTCATATGCTCCTCATGCTCCTCCTTGGTTTTGGAGTATATTATAATATCATCTATAAAGACTACCACAAATTTGTTGAGGTATTCTCAAAAGACTCTATTCATCATGTCCATAAATATTGTTGGAGCATCAGTGATACCGAATGTCGTCACTATGAACTCATAATTCCATAACTTGTATGAAAATAAATCTTAGGGATATACTCCTTCTTCACCCTCACTTGGTAATATCACAACCATATATCCAACTTGGAGAAGTATTGTGCCCCACATAGATGATCGAAATAGTCATCAATTTGGAGAAAATGATACTTGTTCTTTATTTTGATTTTGTTGAGCTCATGATAATCAATACATAGATTCATTGACTCATCCTTGTTCTTGACAAAGAGGACTGGTGCACCCCATGGTGAAGAACTTGGGCATATAAACCCTTTATATAGATTCTCCAGTAGTTTTTTATTCATTTCATCACGTTTCACAACTGACATTCTATAAGTAGTATTGGATATTGGCAATACCCCATGTATAACCTCGATCAAAAATTCAACCTATTAGTTATAAGGAAGAACAGACAATTCCTCGAGAAACACATTAGTGAATTCCCTCACAATAGGAATCTCTTTGAGAATGGTCTATTCCTTAAAATCAATCATTTGAGCTAGATATGATTTTTCTTAGGAAAATAATATCCATTCTTGAGATTATGGTTCTAAAGAAGATCCATCCTCCTTACAATTGTATATAATCGGTGGTCGATTCACCATATGGAGATTTATTTCCCTCTTGTGGAAATTTATGTTGGCTCTATATAGGGAAAGCCAATACATGCCCATAATTACATCAAATTCCATCAAGGAAAGTATTACAAGTTTTTCCAAGAAGTACAATACATAAATTGTGATTGGGGAGGAGTTATATACATGGGAGGTAATAATTTCCCCATTTTTCTTCTTCACTGACATCTCTACTCGCATTCTTTGTAGTGGTGTTTGAATAGTTATATTAATATTTCATGATATAAAAGAATGAATAAAACCGGAATCAAAAAGTATGTTCACTATTCTTGAATGAATAACTAGAGAACCTATCACCACTTTATTGTTGGGATCTGCCTCAACGGTGGTGATGGAAAAATCTCACCCTTCCTTCCTTGGAGGTTATTGGTTGCCTCTGAAAACCCTTGTCTTAGGGCACTGGTTCACAATGTTTCTAGGTTACTTAAAGTAGTAGAAATGAACAATGCATTGAGGGTATAATAGAGATTTCCTTTCCTCTAACACATTTATGGGTTCCTCATATCAAAAAAATTTGGCCAGGTGCCCTTCTCTTCTACACCTAATGCATTTCTTTAATCCCCTTAGGCAATTTCTGGGGTGCTTATTTACACACCATTGGCAAGTGGAGTGTTAGAATTTCCTAGCATCATTAGATTTATCCATTGGACCTCTATAATTAAAGTCCAATTTCTGCATTTTATCCCCATAATACCCCTGAGATTTACTGATATTCATCTTGACATTGAGGGAACATCGGAAAATTTCCTCATAACTATCAAATTCATAGATTTCTAGGAATTTTCATAATTTAGGATTTAACCCACAAAATAAGCATTCAACCTTGAATTTGGGGGTAACGACAAAAATGAAGGTGTATCGTGAAACTCTTTTGGTGTTTTCCTTATATGCCACAATAGGTTCATCATCTTTTTTCTTGAGTGCAAGTAAATATAATTCCATCTTAAGATGGAGGGTGCATGGAAAATATTTATCAAAAAGCATTTTCTACAACTCCTTTAACTTCATTACTTTGATCTCTTCCTCAGTATTTATATTCTTGATCAATTTCCACCACTGATTAGCTTTACCCTATATACGATTAACAGAAAGGATAACCTTATCTTGTTTAGAACATTGAAAGATAGAGAATATCTTTTCGATTGAATTGATCCATTGCTCTGTAATGAAGGGGTCATATGATCCATTAAATGTATGAGGCAATTGTTGCATGAAGCTATCGATTGTGAGTTGCACTCTCTTAGGGTGGGTTCGGGCGATCCTATTAATCTAGGTTTTGATTCAGAATGTGAGTTCACTGAGAGAGTATCGTAACAATGTTTGTGATTCTCACTCTCATTGGGTTGGTCGTCTCATTGGGGTAATCCTTACACTACCCTTCACATCAGTCGTTAACATGATTCCTCATATTACCATCCAGTGTCTATAATTAGAGGAAAATTAGGGATGAGTATCTTAAATAGTTAAACACATAAAGGGAATCCAATGACATTAAAGGGATAACTTATAAATTACATTTATCTACTTAAATTATGAGTTTCTAGGCTTCAGTCTAATTTATCCATGATCTACTTACAAATATATATTATTATGGGAATTTTTTCCCATTAATAATTTTTTTTAATGAGTGTATTAATTTACCAAAGAATACTCCCTGGGAATTTTAAACTAGGTGTGTCTTAAGGCATGTTTTTAGGTACCAGGTTAGCCCGAGTCAAGCATAGAACACCTTATCGGATTTGTTACTCCTAGATACATCTATTCCAGAACTACATCCACTTTTATTATCCAGATAGGGATGTATTTTCTTTACAAACCACTTACTCTGTACTTACAAAAATTTAGGGATATTTTCCTAAACTTAGTCTTATCCATATGGTTTTTCTCTAGGTTTTTTTTAATCTTAATCCCAAAAATAACTAAACCTCTCTCTGATACCAACTATTATAACCCTTCTCTTTATTTCATATTTAAACATGATTTATTACATAAATTTTACTTAATAAAACTCAAAATATTGAGAGGTATGGTGTCTTTGGGGCTTAGTAACATTACATAACAACTTAAAACATAAAATACAATATCTTTAATGAAATATTCTGTTACATGACCACAAAATTCCTTCGTACTTAACACTACATGGGATAACATTAGGAAATACATAAGAAAAGGGTGTTCTATAAATCCCAGTAAGGTAATAAACATGGAATTACATGAGGAATACAATAAATGTTATTAAATATGCATATAAATGGGGCATAAAAGAAACATGAACATAAAGAATGATAGTGTGATAATCATAACATAGAAATGTGGAAACAATATACAACATGATATTAGCATGAGTCAAGGCTCATTGTACATGGATTAGCATGAGTAAACCCTCATTGAACATGAATTTTCATGATTAAACTATCATTTCACATTAATTATCATGAGTAAAATCTCATTCCACATGACATATCATGATACTGAACATTACCAAATGCAATGGAGCACTATCAGGGCACACCCTTCATAACCATATTATTTTCATTCTTAATTGTGCCACAAATATCATTCATTAAACATCATAATCTACCCCACAAATAAGTAATATAGAATAAATACATGTAAGACCCAAATAAATAAGTACATGATCATAAGGTGAATACCATTTCTAGATAAATGGGTATGGTTTTCACTACACGGTGATTTTGGCATGGAAATCATAGTGCAATTTCAGCAGTATAACGACATTAAATAGAATTTCCTAAAATGGGATTATGAGAGAGAAATGGGTCCCTTGTCATTTATTCATAAAATTTAATATAAGGGGGATAGGTAAGAATGTATCCTAACTTAAACAATTGTAAAAATAAATGACTTATCATAAATGAGGTTCTTGATAAAAAGAGGAGAGAGAGAAATTCCTTATGAAATTTTGGCATAGTAACAACTTAGGTAAGGGTCCAAATGGGGGAGGATAAATGATCCATCATTAAAATAACATAAAATGGATTGTATTTAATTGATTATAAAAGTAATAAAAGACAACCAATTTAAACTAGAAAGAATAATTTCAAATAACGTTAATCAATTGAAAAGATGATAGGAAGGTGAGGATCCCTTATGAAATTTCAAAATGGTAATAGGTGTATATAGTGGATCATGGATAGATTAATAATAATGAAAAGGAATATATAATTATTTATAAATAAAATTGATAGTAAGGGGATTTTGTATTAACATATCCCATCATATACAAATTGAAATTTAAAAATATATCATAAAAGGAGTGCTCGATATAAGAGGAGAGTGGAAGATCCCTTACTTGGATGTGTGACTCCAAAGGCTTAGGAGAGGCTTCTTGGGATCTTAGGGGAACTTGGGGAGGACTCTAGAGAGTAGATAGAAAAGTTTTTATGAGATTAAAGTAGTTTTTAGTGAATAGTAATGATAGCTTGGATGTGTTTATATATGAAAGGAGGGAGATTTCTTTATTATTTTGGTTTTGGACACTACATAAGTTAAAGGGCCAAAGATATGAAAATATTTCCCTTTCTTATGTGGAGGTGAGTCACACTTTCTATGAAATGATTTTAAAATATTATTATATATTATATGTCTTGGAGGATTCCTAATGGATTTAAAAAATAAATAAAATAAACTAAAAACACCATTTTTTTTAAATAGAAAATACATATTTGGCTAAATATACCTTTTATAGTATTTATTACATCATTATTGGGCCATTATGATGTCATAAAACACACCGTATATTTATACAGTATTTAATTTTTACCCAACGATTTGATTGTTTCAGAAAAAATTGAAAAATTCACTATTTGATAATTTTAATGTCATAATTCTAAAAATAATTTTCATTTTATCTAAATAATTTTCTAAATATTTTAATTTTCACATTAAAAATAAAAACTGACATTTATTTAAAATTGATGGGTTTTGACAAAAGCAGTTTTCAAACCTTAATAAAAATTAATTTTGACTTCATAAAAATTATATAATCATTTTTATTTAATAATATTAATTTAATAATAATATTTTAAAAAAATATTAATTATTTAAAAAATAAATTAATTCATCACAGTAGATTTATTAATTGAATTTTAATATTAATCAAAAAACATTTACTAAGTAATAGGAAAAATATATTCATTATTCTATACAAAAATAATGTACATATTACTAATTTTAGGGTCTTGATACATATCCCTCTATTATACCATCATACTCCTTAAGAGTAAGGTGTGTTATGGTTGGGATTTTTTGGGGTTGTTCGGTGAACATGGTTTGGTTTATGATCTCAATTAGATTGAACTTCTGCTATAAATGGTTTCGCTCATTATTAAGTTAATAGATATCAGCATGAGATTATCCAAGGGAAAATCATAGAATGATATCTCCCTTGGAAGCTCTAATAAATGGGATTCATAGGGTATAATTCTACTGGTTGAGGTCATCACTTCATTTGTCTGTGGCGAAATGATTTTTTAAAACCCTATATTTATACTAGTCAAGTGATCACTATTCAATGGTTATATTATCAACAATAATGATACTAAATAGTAATTTAAATTTAATTGGATAAAAAGAGTGCATTTGTTTTATATATCCATGATACATTTTATTAAATCAAAATAAAGGGAATTTTATTCGTAAATTTTTGGGTCGTAACATTATCCCAAGACCAAAACATGATGGTGCATGTGAGGTTATCCCAATAAAAAATTTAGAGCATAAATGATAGGTTATCCCAATCTCAATGTAGGTATATAAGTGGTTGGCCCAAGCCAATCATGTTATGAATATCATGGTGGGTAGTCTAGACTAGTGATTTTTTATACATATGTGTGTGGGTGAAATATATGTTTTATCCAAATGGTGTATTCTCATGACTTGTGTTATTTGATTGATATATGATTAATGGTATATTAATTTCCATGATTTAATCATTTTAAATATCATTAATTGAATAAAGCATGCAAATTAGAATAATATTAACCATAAATCAATCAAATAACGTGAGTAATTATAATGTCATTATTATTTACCCTTACTAAGGATTTGAGATCACATTTTATGTTCATTTTATATTGATATCTCTATTTTTTTACCAATAATAATAATTTGAGTGAACACTTTACTATATTTCCATTCTCTATGTTATGAATAAATTTATTCTATATGATATGTCTAATAAGGGTGGTATTTATGGTGAATACAGTGGGATATTATGTAGTTCAATAATGAATTATTGTTTTACATATCTATGTCTCCAAATACAATAAACATTTACATTCATCGGGTATTTTTTATAATGAATTAAATATTATTCTTTTAATATGTAATTGCAATGTATGATAGCATGGGGTCATTAGTTTTGTTATTAGAGGGAAGGTTTAGTTAATAATTGTATACTAGTATTAGAAAAATTTACTGATATTCATAGGAAAATTTCTTTGTAAAGTCAAAGGATAATTCACTGTATATGAAAATATACTAGAATTATGGTGAAGGATATAGTGACTGGATTCCATAAAATTACATCCATTTCAATATACTAATATTTTATGATCGTCTATAACATATTTACCTATGCTTAATAACTATGAAAATTCCATATTAGGCTTTGAAATGATCGTCACCTATTTCTAGACAATGTGCCCTATTGCAGAGAATGTTTGACACACCTAAGAGATATGTTTTGAAAATACACATAATATTTACAAACCATCATCAACTTTTTGAATAGAGTATGATCATTAATTTCCTAGGTTATGAATATAGTTTCATTAATTGTCAATAATATTTCATGATTTAGACATCCTATAAGATAATTTTACAGATTATGTGGTTCCCCGCTATTATTATTTCTACTTACACTATGATCATTAGATATATTCAATAGCTTGAACCCAATGGAACCCTATTAATACTGAATAAAACATATATTAAAATTATTTTTCTCATGTGAAACCAAAAAATTTAGAAAATGAAATTTAATATCTCTTTTCTATCCTCACTCATCTTTATTAGGTAATAAGGTATTTTAAACGTCCAAAAAATCAATGAAGGGAATAACCTTATGTTTATTCCTTTATAAAGAAACATCCAAGTTCTATTATTTATTCTATTGATCCATTATTTGATATTAAATAGATTTATACCACTAAAATTATTTTCCATTAGTTCACGGACCATGAAAAGGTAGTTTTTTCATCTACTATTTAGATGGAAAAGCATATTAATAGGGGACGCTTATCCAAAACATGAGGCAATAATTTAAAATTGAATCTATAGTGTGGTTTGAGATTATTTTTTTATGTAACAATAATTACATTCCTTTTTTCCAATTATGAAATTCGAGAATAAATTCCTCTAGATAATGCATAGGGACGATAATTATATTAGTACTTATAGTGAAAATTTTACTACACATTTTTGATATTGTTATGGTATTATAATCCAATATAAATGTATGGTTTATTGATTCCTACTTGGATTAAAACCACATCTCTATATTTCATTATTCATAAGGTAATTTTGTATCTATGATGAAATTTATCATTCTACTATGATGGTGGAAATGGGTATTAGAGTTTCCCACTAATCATAATGATTGGATAAGAAATTAATAATGGAATTCATGAAAAACTTTAAAAACCATGTTGAAAAGAATATAATATTTCCATTATGATTTAATTAAGGAAACATGTATCAAATTTTTAAAAAGGCAACTAAAAATGTTTTATTTGATGAATTAAAGGTCATATAGTAGGGAAATTACAATGTGATGGGAAGATGTCATCTAATTATGAAAATAAATAGAATGATCCACCCAATACACCCCCACACTCCAACATTTCAAAAGTATGGAGTATAGAAATTATGATAAACTATACCAAATTATAAAGTTTAATGATAATGATCAACATTGCCAACCTATTATGATGAGAGATAAATGTAAATATCATGTGATTATTATTTCTAACACGTTGTATCATAATGACATGGTGAAAAGTAAACTTATCTTAAACTCTAAAACTGGAAATTTATTATTTTATTATGGATCTACCCACTCTTTTATATGTGTTGAAAATATAATTGTGTTCAAATACTACCTCAATGATTAGATATTTAATTCTTAATTAAAACACCTAATGGTGTGATGATTTAATCTTGATAATATGATTCTTATCCAATCAATTTTTTTGTAAATACAATTTTTTAAAATGTTTTTATTCTCCCTATAATTGAATTTCATGCTATCTTTAGCATGGATTAAATTCTCTGGTTACATCCAAAATCAATGTAAAAATAATATAATTCACTTTTATATTCCAATCCAATATAATATTGTTTATTATTGTGATGATAAATGTGAAAATCTAATGAAAATTGCACCTATTTTATAATTATTGATTCCCATTCTAATTTGGTCCTTATTATAACTGGTTAGTGGAAAATCAAAATCAATGATACTATTATTTTTCATGTGTTTTTTGATGTATTATAAAAATATTTTCCTAGTATTACACCTATATCATGATGTATAGTTCTAACTAGAACAAATACCTATTTTTAAATTTATCTCAAAAGATCCCTATAGAATGTCCATGATTGAATTTTAGGAATTAAAGAAGTAAATTCAATATAATCATGAATATGGATTTATTTATCTAGTTATTTGACTATAGGGTGAATATATTTATTTGTTTATGAATATACATAGATTGGTATGATTTTTCATTAATTATGAATAACTTAAAAATATCACAATCAAAAACAAAAATTATCTACCCCTTATTGATGATTTGTTTCAAAAACTATATACAGAACAATAATTTTATATGAATGATATTCTTTATGGATGTAAATAATTAATTATTAAAAATAGTATTTAACAAATAAAAAATTCTATACATTTTATGATCAATATGAATATATATGATGTCATTATGTCTATCTTTTCCCCTGTTATCTTAATGGATTTAATGAATACATTCATTTTGATTAAAATGATTAGTTTATTATAGTGTTTATAAATTATATTATAATCAATTAAAAGATAATGTAATGGAATTATGATCAATCGGGATTCATGATGAAGACTATAAGGAAGTATAAATTGTATTAAATTTTTTGAATGCGTTAATTTTGGATATAAAATGATTCATATTTTGGTCATATAATCTCAAGAGGGGGAATATTAGTAGATTGGACAAAGATAAAGGCTATTGAATATATTATTAGACCAACCACGATGATAGATAACCATAGTTTTCTTTTTTTATGAGGATATTATCAAATCTATGTGGAAATTTTCATATAGAGGTCAAATAAACTCACTATATTATTTTGAAATGGATTCAGGATACTTTAGACAGATGCATATGAAAAAAAATGAACTAAATAGAAGGATAATTATTAAACCTATTATTATGGTACCTTATAGTGGATAATGGTTTCTAATGTATACTTAAATTTTGAAGAAATGGTTTATACGCATCCTTGTGGAGAATCATATAGTGATAGCTTCAACCTATTAATAATTGATGGTCCACGAGTAAAATTACACAACTGAGGATTCAAGGTTTCTATGTAAATTTTTCATTAAATATATTATTTAATAATATTTATGTTGAATGGTGTTATATAAATAATTATCATAAGAATCTAAATAATATATTCACAAAGAAAGATTTGAAAATGAAGATGGTTGGAGTTGATTAATGATCATTACTACACAATAAATTTCAACCCTAGAAAAATGAACAAGGTGCCCAATGCTTTCATCCAAAATGATCATTATAAATTTTATATGATGAGGATCATGATTAATATAGTATAATTGATTTTTAGAAGATGGATCTGGAAATATTGATGTAATGGTATATTTATTATACTTCTCATGTAATTATTAAACCATATATCCAAATGAATATTAATGTGGTGAAGATTGGATATTTATGCTAAAAAAAGGTAAGAAATGCTCCTCAGTTTAACCATGATTATTATGGAATGATAACGTTCAACAAGTATAATTTTTTTTCCATATCTAGTTTGAATAAGTAACTATTGTAGGAATCTCATAAATCATTATTCTATATTCATCATGTGAGTAAAAAGATGTATAGAAATTTTTGAAATGGTATTTCTGGTGGGATGGAATGAAGAAAGTTATCGATAAATATATCACAGTTCATGGAATATCAGAATGTCAAGGATTAGAGATAAAATTCTATGGGGATGTTATAACTATTACACATACTATAGTGAAAATTGGAAAATCTCATAAAGGATTTTGTCATTAGACTCCCCAAAATATCTATAGGAATTTTGTTATATGGGTTATAGTATATCACCTTAAAATGTTATGAAAATCCATCGCTAATATATATTATTTTTCTCTAGATTATCATTCCAGTATATACTATAAGTAAGTGTTAATGTTTCATGGATTACCACATTATATTATGTTTGATCATAATTTTAGGAGCACCTTTATATTCTGTCAATCTTAAGAAAACCATAGATATGGAGTTATTTCATACAATTGTGTATCATAGTCAAACATATGGTCAGTCTGAGTGAATAATTAGAAATCAATAAGAAATTATTATTTATTGATCTAAGGATTACAAATGTGGTTAGGATAAAAATATTCACCTAGTAGAGTTTTTTTACAGTAATAGCTTTTACATGAGAATTTTGATGGGGCATTATGAGTACATCTGTAGAATAAAGACTAAAACTCCAACCTGATGTGATGAAGTTGGAGAAAAAAAATTATTTGGACTAGATTCATATGAGTAATTGGAAGAGAATATTAGATAAATTCAATAGAACATCAAGGATTTTTAGAGTTGATAGAAACGTTATATGAACAACTATCATCATGATCTGGTGTTTGAATCTAGTAAGAAGGTTTATAAGAAAATTTATCCATGGAAGAATTTGATGAGATTTATAATGAAATGAAATTTTTTCCCTAGTTATATTTCCCCTTTTTAGATCCTTTATTTATTATAGATTGTGTCCTATCACCTAGTACTTATACCTAGCATCTCGTACGTTCACGATGTGTTTCATGTATCTCTTTTGAGGAATTACATACCCAACCCTTCGTATGGACTGAACTAAGAGCTCATACAACTAGACAATGATATTTCTTATGTATAATAGTATTTGGATATTATATATCACAGAGATAATTTTCTATGAAACAATACTAGTAACCTAGTAAATTTTTTCTGGTGAAACCACCAATTTGAAGAAGCTACATAGGAAACGTTGGATATATGAGCAATAAAATCCAAAAAAATATATTGGAAAATTAAAAACATTATAGTGGAATTAATTTTATTGGAGTGGGGGTACAATGAAACACATTTAGGTTTTATGAAATCATTTCTATAAATAAATTTAATTTCTTTGATACCTTATGTTACATGAAACATCAAGTTTTAAAGAACTATGATATACTATTAATATTATTATTTAAACATGAATGTTATAACATAAACTAAAAAATTAATTAATAATATGAATAATAATATATATTTAAAAAAAATTATAGTAGTTTTATATAGAAAACATATTGACTAAAAAGTAAATTATTTTTGTAATGCCCCTTTATACATCAAAAATAACTTTTTCTTGAAACGTGTTTTTTATTGATGTTTGTGAACTAATAAAAAAATCCACATTTTATACGTTTATTTTTAAAAATGGAATTTTTTTTAATTTCCTTGTAAAAATTATATCTGGTAAAATTTTTGGGATTCTTTTAAAAAGTTTATTTTTTATTGAATAGTAAAAAATATTGGTTTTTATTGAAAAAATTCATTTCATTTTAATCATGTATAATGTTATATTTTAAATTAAAATGGTTCCATGGTAAAATTAGTTCAATAATTTTATAATTAATCTAATTTATATCACTATAATAAATTTAATACTAAATATGTATATTAAATATTTTTATAAATAGGAATATTATTTTTTTGGAAAAATGATTTTTCATCACAAGTGTGAGTTTATTTATAAATTAAATACTATCACTTTAATGAATTTAATTTTGATGAAATGGATTCAATATTTTTAATCATATTAATTAATATTATTCATTTATATAAAATAAATTTTGGGTCATAATGAATAGTAAATTAGTAAAACATAATAGTCAAGGTTAAGGCCAAAATGGGTTAACTTGGGGTTTAACTAAAATTATAATAGTTAAAATGAGACAAAAAAATTAAAATACTTTTGCATGGACCTATATAATTATTATATGATATATGGTTTGATAATGATAAATTGTTTATCATTGTGCAATGTTCAATACATGGCTATATCTATTTCTTTTTAAAAATTTCAAGTTTTCCCTCTCCCCCATATATAAAAGGGAACCCCTATCCTATGAACTTATCATATCCAATTACTTTTGAATCAGCCCATCAGTACCCAAATATATTACTTACATTCCTCCCCACATCCTACAGTCATTATTTAACAGGGAAACCCTCTTATGAAGGCTTCATCTAGAAACCTAAATAAGCTTTCTAAAAAAGGTATAGTTTTTAAGTATGTGTTTTTATTTTATTTATTCTTCTACATACATCAAATCATATTAATATATTATTATAAAATAAAATAATTATATAACATATAATGATATGTTATTTTTTAAATTTAATAAATTATATCCATCTCATTCTCCATAAAATGTTAAATGAAATTATCAATCGTGTATACAACGAACTATAGACTCAGGACCTGATGTGATTCTTCTTCCATCACCACCTCACATGGATTGATATAATGATATATTTAACATATTTATAACATATTTATAAAATAATTATATTTATTTAATAATAATATCACACCATCATTTTAGAAACCCAAGACTATTACACATATTATTACATGATTATTAACATAAATTATAATTAATTATAACCCCAAGATAATGAGGCCTACTATCTTTGGTAGACTACATTAATAATAAATCAACGTGAAGCTAAAATAATTTTTTTGATTTCCATAATTCTCTCCTACATCTATTTGGGATCCTAAAACCGAATGGGATATCCTAAGGAATACACATACAAAAGGGGTGATCTAAAAATCCTAATAAGTAAATAAAAATGATAAATTAGCATAACATGTGAGTTAATGCTATACCACGATACCGTAAAATATAATGTAAATTAGTAATCAAATAGATTATTATATAACATACATGGTATCATTATATCATAGAATCATAGGAAATTTGGAAGTACCGCAATACATGACATAAACAAATATCAAGGCTAAATGGTGTGACAAAATGACATGGTGGAAAAAGGTCTATAAAAAATTTGGTTCACACCATAATCCAATACACGACGTATCATGAAACTAAAAAATTAAAAAATTAATTTGAGGGAAATTTTATTCCATGAAAATCCTTCACATTAATATCACATACATGCTTATCTATTCCACATAATGAAATAAATCATAAAGTTTAAACATAATAATTACCAATGGATTAAAAATGGGTTTTATAATCTTTTATTGTGTCATAATCAAAAGAGATATATTAAATAAGTAATTTTAGAAATGTTTATAATGAATGAATTATCCAATCAATGTATTAGAGGGTGAGGTATGTATATATGTAAGATACATATATACATATTTTAGAATCATTACATAACATTAAATATTTATGAGTATGGTCAATATAAATACATTTATAGAGTTTGAAAAAATATTGTGGAAAATATTATTTCCTATATAAAAATCACATTTGATAAAATATTAATTCACAAAATATGTTGGAAATAATTTTTATTAGAAAACATCCTTGGAAGATTATAAATGAATATTTAAAGTAAATAATGGTTCTAAGGGCTATAATTTCTATTCATGCTGAATATATTGAAGTAATGATTCCATTCATATTGTTGTAAAAAATAAAAAAGTTAATTATTTTGGAAATAATAGTTGCATCATATGATTTTAAAATGATACTTGATGTTAAATAACATACAATACATTCCACATCAAGCTTAAACTGAAAAATAAACATTATTATTGAAATGTGATTATTATAATCTATCCATTTAGTTATCTACTATTAAAAGTAATAACTTATTTACGAATTGAAAATAAATATCCATCCCAATATAAATTTATTTATATTTTCAAACAAAATAATCACACAATTTTTAGTAAAGTGTTTTTATTAATGAAAAATATGTTTTCTTCAAAAATGAGTCTTTATAATTTTTATGAGCGAATATAATAATTTCCAAAAGAAATAGAAATTTTATTTTAAAAAGTTAAATTCATTTTTTAATTATTCGTGTAAAATTTATCATATGTTTCTATAATGTTCTAAAAATATATATTTTTCAATAAATAGTGAAAAATATTTATTTTTATTGAAAATTGTATTTAGTTTAAATTATTTACAAGGTAAAATTAATTTTTGATTATATTGAAAATATCATTAATTAATTAAAATTTAAAATAACCAAATTATAGTTTTTGAAATATATTTTATAATTTATTTTTTCATATAAATATTTTATATTTAAAAGGGCATTTTTTTTAAAAACTGTTTTTCATTGCATTTTGACAGTTTAATTTTAAATTAAACTCTAAAAATTATATTTTTTGAATTTTTAAAAATAGATTCCATATTTAAAATCAATGGGTCAACATTTGTAAATATTCCCCTTTAACTTTTTTTTAATGTGAATAATAACATTAGTAATGTATGTTAACATTGTAAAGGGTAAATCGAGTAATTGAGGTAAAAATGGAAATGAATATAAGATGACCCTTACACATACCTCAATTTTATAGGATGGGTATTCTTCTTCCATAATCATTCATAGTTCAAATATATGGCCTTTTATTCCAATTTTAAGTGATTGTGACATTGATATTATTTTTTAAATGAATAACCAAAGATGTCACAAACATATATTTCATAAATATAAAAAATTTTATATGCACCATAGAATATTGTCAAATATGTGATTTCTTTTGAGGTATTTTTTTTTATTTTTGGTATACCTTTCTCCCTTAATTTTTTCCTTGAGTTTTCAGAGAAAAGTGTGAAATTTTGGGTGGACAAACTATAATGCAAGGTTGGCGCACAGTTAGTGGTATTCATGCACCTCAGCCCAGGTAACCATGCAGACAAGTGGTGTTTTGGACAAAGGATTATTGCATGGTTATTTCAAAGTTTGTAAACTGTGTGGGATAATTGTGTATCATGTCCTTCTTGGATAGTTAGGAGATCACGGTTTTCGCATGGTTTGTAAAACTGTGTAGACTAACTATGCGGCCTATCCAAGGAATTAAAAATTGGTTTTATTTTTTCTATATCCGCGATTTTAAACCCTAAACCCTCATTTTTTCTCCCACTTTGTATTCCTCACTATATGCATGCCTCCCTCTCCATTACCCTCCCTTTGAGCTCTATTTTTATGTTGGATTTGGTTTGATTCCTCCTCAATTCTTCAAGAAAGTGACTTATCTCTTAATATTCTTTTTTATTATAGTGTTTCTTCCCTCTTTCATTGGGTTTCTCTCCTCAATCAAGTTGGGTGATTATTTTAGGGTTAGATCATGGTTTTTAGGGTTTATTCATGATGTTGTAGGTTTGATCTTGCATCTTTAAGTTGTGGTTGATGTGTGGTTGGAGTTTTGCACCAGATTCCAGAAGTTTCTACACCTAAGGTAGATAATTTAATTCTTAAAAAAATTGATAAATTTAATATTATTTCATGAATATTTAAATGTATTCTAAAATTTATATGTATGGTTACAAAACTGATTTTAAATGGTTTTCATTAATGTGTGGCTTGAAAATTGTTTTCTTAAAGTAAATTGGGTGTTTTCATGTGTAAACATTTTTTGTGCTTCTTGAAGATATTTTATAAATTGTGCGAGGTGGTTATTAAATTATTCATGTGATGCAGATCATGGTATAAAATAGTTTTGGTGTGATTTTGATTTTAAAAGTGTTATTTTTTGTGAAGGTGTTGATTTATTAAGCATGTTTATATTTGGTTGTCTTATGTGAGTGCAAGTGGTGGTTTATGTGACGTAGGAATTATGAATTCAGCATAAAGGGAATCCAAAGTAACTAGCTGGGTGGAATAGGAATAGTATGCTAGTGGTTTGGAAGTGTCTTTGGCACAGATTCACTTAACGTTATTAACGATGACAACACTAACTATATATTGATGATGATTGGAGACCTGTATAATTTTCAATATTTTTCCTCTCTAGTGGCTCATGCACAAGGATATGGATAATTGTAGTTTCTATACCACTTTACACTATGATATTATGTCTCTAGGTTCCCACTCTTATCTAGTGCCTTTAGGGATCTCTTGTGATTTGGTGCTCTGTTGTGATATCGTAATTACTATCAGAATAAAGTATACTTTATTTGTTATTCCAAAAGCAAGCATGATTTCTTTAAAAAAATCTATAAAAATGTATCTTGTTTTATTTTATATAAATTTCATGTTTATTTATCTCATAATTTTCATATCATGGAATTGTTTTTTGGGCGGAACCCTTCTGGGATTTTGATCACACTCTAGTTACACCTTTGGTTGTAAGTAGACTTGGTTATGTTTGATACGGGTAAGTTCAAGATGTTCAGAGATGGATGGTTAGGTTGATAGTGGTCTACCCTTGCAGGATTCATGGTGGTGGCTTGAGGGAGACACTCTTTATGTCATATAGTGGTTTTTGGGATAGTTGTTTTTTCCCTTTTATTGTATACCTTATTGGGTTTTTATTTTAAGTTATAAAGTTCAATATGAAATTTGTATGCCATGTTTGGTTGTGTTTATTCAGTTTCAATTATTTATTTTTTTGGATTGTTTATTATTACTTGTGTGGGAGAAATCATTACCAAGTTGTATTGTGACACCAAGGAAATTATTTCTAGCCCATGGGGATTAGGAGTGCCCTTCAGGACAAGCCACGGGTCGGTTTGGGTGTTGGGTTCAATTTCACCCCAACCTGGTTTGTCACAAAATGGTACCAGAGTAGGTTACCCTCTATTGGATTATGTTGTCAGGATGAGTTAGGATAGACTTGAGCTATGAAAGTTGTGGATTTAGGTTCTGTTTGCGAGTAGAGTTCGTGGACAGCACACCTCGTGACAGAACTCAAGTCGCCATGGGATGTGGGGATGCTTGTTTGACTTCCCCTCAATATGGGATGAATAGGATGAAGATTGTATGCAGACATTGTGTGGGTGTGATGTAGTTTGGTCGTTACATTGTCATGATAATATTGATTTATTTCTATTTGTTTTTGTGGATGAAACAAATTCATATTGACTGTATTGATGTTTTTTCTTATGATTATTGCTTGATGTAGAAAAAATGTTTCCCCGAAGACTTATTGGGAAGCCGAGGGAAGAGGCTAGAGAGAGTTCTACCTTACTAATTGATTAGAGAATATTGGAATCTATGGTATGGGATATTCAGAATTTGTGACAGGGAGCGGGTTATGGTTCTCCTCATGTTATAGAATCTGAACTAGGTTCTGTAAAGGAAAAAAGATCAGGTGTTCCTCAAGAACAAGCCTCCTTATTTTGGGGAAATTATTAACCGCATGAATCAGAGGAGTGGCTTGAGAATATTGAGAGGATTTTTGAGTTAATCAAGACTCTTAAAGCAGCTTGGGAAAAATGTTCTTCGTTCTTGCTAGAGGGTCCCATTCACAGGTGGTGGGACTCAGTTTTTTAAACTATGAAGACCGAAAAGATGAGTTGGAAAGATATCATGATCATATTCAACAAGTAGTACTTTCTTGATTTCTTGTCTTATGTCAGAACCTAGGAGTTCATAGATCTGATCCATGGAGACAAGACAATGATGGAGTATGTCAATCATTTTTCAGAACTTGTTTAATATGCACATGAGATCTTTTCGAATGAGCTGATGAAAGAGAAGAGTTTTGAAACATGGTTGAATAAATATATTTATTCAAAATTCTTTTTGTTCAAGTTTAAGAACTATGCTGAGGTGGTTGATCGTTCTTATATGGATGAGATCAATCAAAAAGGAATTTTTGGGTTCCCTGGATCTATGCCATCTATGTGGAGTGGAAAATCATCTAAGAAAAAGTGGAAATGGGATGAGAAGGGTAAAAAGGGAAGTGGTAGTTCAATCCATCCTTCCTGATATTCTTCATCGATGGCTTATGATTCAGGGTCCATTGTGTGCCACCGGTATGGGAAGGTGGGACACATTCGACCTTCTTTCACATCTCCTCCCAAATCTTATCATTTATGTGGAGAAATGGGGCACTTACAATGATTCTATATATCCATGCACTCTTATCAGAGTGGAGCAGAATCTGTGTCTTCTAGGGGGATGTCAGCCCAGTCAAAACCATCCTGGTCAATGGGATCTCAGTTTGGTAGTCATGGTGGCAGGGTTGGATCACCATCTAGGAAGAGCCAGTTGAGGGAAGTGCCTCAAGCGATCAGTCATTCTGAGGCTCAGAATAAGGTGAAGCATCTTAATGTAGTGGGTCAATCACTAGCAGGATCAGATTCATGACATTCAATAGTTCATGGTACCATTTTATTGCATCATCTATAGTTGTTGTCTGGTTTGATACTGGTGATTCTTTTTCCTTTATTTAAACCCATATTATTGACTTGTTGAAACTTCCAATTGAGCTCATTCCATATAAAATATATTTGGTAATTCCTCTTGGTAAGAAGTGAGAGTAGAGTTTTAGGTGTCCATTATTTTCACTCACCATGTCAGGGGTGTAGTTTCCTAGCGTAGCAGAAGCGCGGTTGGGTCGGCGCCCAACTTTAATTTTTACCATGATCAATGATTATTCCGGGATCAATACAACGATGAACATTAGTCTCTATGAAATATAATCAAAGATTTAGATAAATAATAAAGAGGCCTGAAACCTTTAGAGATGATCTTTCACATCATGTTTATAATTAATTTAATTAATTTCATAAAGAAAAGAATACCTGAATCTTCAGTATTTTCTTCATTTATGATTTTGATCATCTAGAATGACCCTTCCAGATTATCCCATTACACTTGTGAGGATCCAAACTAGAATCCCTCTTGTGGTGATCCACACGTGCTCCGATGGCCTCCAATCAACACCACTTGTTCTCTGAGTACTAGCACGGTGAAGCGAGTGTCTTGTGTCGGTCGTTCTTGATCACTTGTTATTTTGCCTTGAAGAATGTCTCTCATTCTTGAGTGGGGCGGGAAGAGGATTCGAGAGAGAAATTTTTTATCTTAACAATTCTCAATTCACCGGGTGTGCAGTTCGGTACATGGAACAATAGATTTATGTGTCTATTTACAAACATGGGGATTCGGTTACAATATTTAATTTTGTAATGGTAATTAAATACATTAATAAACTTAGATAAAACTTATGATTTTAATAATAATACCACTTCATTATTTATGGTGCGCCAACTTGCGCAAAATGGAATTATAAATAAAATTCTGCATTATAAAATAATAGCAGTTTTGTTTTTATTATTTTAATTTGTGACAACTAGTTAAATAATTATTTACCATATTACAAATAATTATTTTACTACTGGACCATCCTTGGTCTTCTCGAACTCTACTTCCATTTATTGAACACTTGAATAAATAAATAAATAATTTATTCTCTTAAATAAATTTTTTATTTACAAACTAGTAAATAAATATTTATTAAATGTTCAATAAAATGAATAAATAAATTTTACCTACAGTCTGGTGAATAAATATTAATTTAATTTTTGTAATCATTTTAACTTGAATAAAATTATTCCAATGTCCTGAGAATAATATTTATTTCATTAATTAAATTCAAATAGAATTTAACCGAGACCACCCAAAACACTTAGTGTGTTACCCTCTAGGATTCTTTCTCAGTGGAATTAGGTGGATTTGCCTAAAGTCCAAGAGTACTGTCTAGAAACAGATCAAGGAACCCAAGATAAATAACTTAAAGTCACAACAATGAAATCCACATACGAACTCTCACTGTGTAATATAATCCCTATGTCTCAATATCTCATCAAGCAGATTTCATGATAGTGTCATCAACCTTTTTGCTTGATACATCGTTCTTTGACTACCTGAAATAAACTCATCGTCACACCATGGCCATGGAATTTGACGCGATTGTTATATTTCAATCAAAGGGAAAAGATATCAACTTCCATAAATAGAAGGGAAAATATTTCCTTGAATTATCCATTAATAACATTCCACTCATGACGCACCCAACGTACCTTATTTCCCACTAACTGTTTGAATGACGGTTTTCATCAGTAAATCAAAGTATGCGAGTTGTAAAACATATTAATGATAATCCTAAAGTCTAAGGATCATTACACACACTCACAGATATAAATATCTGATGACACCAAAACATGCAGAATTCCTACTGGCGGGTATGTTCTCATAATCTCCTGTCTTGAAGATTTCCAAGTGCGAACTTCATGAGAGGAAGTCTCATCTGCTAACGAGTACTCACACATGACAGTCTTCATGCTATGGGTCCCATAATATTATTTTATCCAACTGTAGAACTATATTTAAGAATATTGTTATAGCATTTCAAGGTTCTCATCATAGCAGGGAACTGCCATGACCTAATCAATTCAACAAATACTCTAGAACATTATTACATCATTGTCATGCAGAACAATGAAAAATATGAAATAAGATGTTTAATATTTAAATACATTAAATATCCACGTAATCAAAGTACAAACAGTTTATTCTAGGACACCAACTCTTATAAACTCCCACTTGGACTAGAGCCAACTGCCTATGACTTTTAGTCTGCTAGACCTCACATGGTGATCATGTTTTTGCTGAGACAAGGATTTAGTCAAGGGGTCTGCCATGTTTTCTTATATGGAAATATTGCTCACTACAACTTCACATCTCTGAGAAAAATCTCTCAATAGATGATACTTGAAGTATGTGCTTCCTTTGCTGATGTGACCTTGGCTCTTTTGTGAGAGCCACCACTATAGTATTATAAAAGTACAGTTTGATGGGATATTTACTTCTAGGTAACACATCCAAGTCCTGGATGAATATTTGCATCCAAATTTCTTCTTTATTTGCCTAAGAAGATGTGATATACTCAGACTTTGCAGTAGAATCTGCAACCACACTCTGCTTTGACCTCTTCCAACTCACTACACCTCCATTCAAAGTGATGATGTATCCTGTTTGCGACTTCAGGTCATCTTGATCAGTCTAGAAACTAGAATCTACATATCCTCTGATGACTAGTTCCTCATCTCCTCCATAAACCAGGAATATATCCTTATTATGCCTTAGATACTTTAGGATAGTATTTAAGACCATCCAATGGCAGTCACCTAGGTCATATTGATATATGCCTACCAGACTCAATGCATAGGCGACATCTAGACTAGTGCATATCATGGCATACATGACTGACCCAATAATTGATACATATGGAGTCCTTGACATTATCTTTCTTTCCTTATGTGTCTGAGGACACATTTTCTTAGAAATATGAATGTCATGTGATGCTGGCAACAATCCCCTCTTGGATTGTTCCATACTGAATCTCTTCAGTATCTTATCAATGTATTTACTTTGACTTAGGCCCAACAATCTCTTGAATCTATCATGATGGATCTTTATCCCAAGAATATATGTTTTCTCGCCCAAGTCCTTCATGTAAATTCATTGATTCAACCATGCCTTAATAGACTATAAGACTGGTATCTCATTTCCAATAAGTAATATTTCATCAACATATACTATTAGGAAAATGAATGCACTCCCACTAAATCATTTGTAGACACAAGGCTCACATTTGTTCTTGATAAAACCAAATTCCATTATAGTTTCATCAAAACGAATGTTCCATGACATGAATGCTTACTTTAATCCATAAATAGATTTCTGAAACTTGCATACCTTATTGGCATCCTTTGGAGTCATAAACCCTTCAGGTTGTGTCATATAGACATCTTCCTGAAGGTTCCCATTAAGAAATTATATTTTTACATCCATTTGTCAAATATCATAGTCATTGTAAGAAGTAATGTCCAATAGAATTTTGATGGATTTTAGTATTGAAATTGGTGAAAAGGTTTCATCGTATTCAATGCCTTGATGCTACTTGGACCTTTTTGCAATCAGTCATGCCTTATAGGTATTGACTTGTCCTTCCATGTCTAGTTTCTTCTTGAATACCCATTTGCAACCAACAGGCTTTACATAAACAGGAGGATCTACCAAAATCCATACTTGGTTTTGGTACATGGAATTCATTTTAGAATTCATGGCTTCTTGCCACTTGGAAACATCTGTGCCACTTACTGCTTCCTTGTAGGTTAGAGGATCATTATTATCAACTAATAATGATTTAACTTCCTCGGTAACTAGAAAACTATACCACTATAGTTCTCTAACCTCTCTTGTACTTCTACACAGTTCTTGTGTCTCTGGAACAGTTTTTTCTTCCACTGGGCTTTGTAGAATTTGTTCTTGTTCCAACTCTTGTGTACCTTGAGTCTCGACTTCATCAAAGTCTATCTCACTCCCACTATCTCTTTTAGAGATGTGCTCCCTCTCAAGTAATATGGTGTGTCTTACCACAATAACATTTTTTTCTAAGCGGTTGTATAGTTAATATCCCCTTGTTTCCGTTGGGAATCCTATAAAGGTACACTATGTGCCTCGGGGTGCAAGTTTTTTACCTGAAGAGGCCTTAACAAATGCATCGCTTCCCCACACATGTAAATTCGATAACATGGATTTATTTCCACTCCAGAACTCATATGGAATACAATTTATTGATTTAGTTGGTACTTTGTTTAGTATGTGTGCCACTGTTTGTAACACATATCCCCAATAGGATAATGGAAGACTCTCATGACTCATCATTGATCTCACCATGTCCAACAAGGTGTGGTTCCTCCTTTCGTTCACACCATTCCAATAGGGCGTGTAAAGAGGAGTGAGTTTGGATAGGATCCAAAACTACTGTAAGTAATCAATGAAGTCTTGATTAAGATATTCCCCACCTCAGTCTGAGTGGAGTTACTTAATCATCTTAACAAGATGGTTTTTAACTTCATTCTTGTATTCTTTGAACTTATCAAAAGAATCTGACTTATACCTCATTAAGTAGATATATCCATATCTAATAAAATCACTAGTAAAAGTTATGAAGTATGAGTACCATCCCATTGCTTCAACTAGAAATGGTCCACACACATCAGTATGAACCAATTCAAGAAGCTCTTTAGCTCTTTTACCTTTCCCACTAAATGGGGATTTGGTTATTTTGCCTTATAAACATGCATGACATAAGAAAAGTGGTTTTAGTTCGAAAGAATCTAAATATCCATCTTGATGTAACTTTGTCAATCATTTATCATTTACATGACCTAGACAGTGATTCCAAAGTTGGGTGTGGTATGAGTCATGTGAAGTATCTTTGTTATCATTTTCCATTACAATAAAACTAATATAATGAACATATAATGAACATATAACATATAAAGGTATCTTGGGACATTCTCATACATAAATGGACAAACCATATGGTCGAATTTTACCAAGATCATTCTTATAAATTGAATAGTTATATGACTGACTTCCATACCCAATGCATTGGAGGTTATAACGTAACAACCTATTTGTGGTTTATCACATAACCACGCATATTAGTTTTATCACCTAACCACCCATCATTGGATTACCACATAACCACATGTAAAATATCCACATACAATAATATAATAATAACCCATAAATATTTCAATTAACAACATTTCACTCTTAACATAACATTTGCAATCACAAGAAATCATTTCAAGATATTGAAATAGTAAATCCACATTCCATACAATTTTCAATACAAAAACATCCAAAAAGGGAATAATGGATTTAATTTCCCTTTTTAAATACATTTAGGCTTTTAGATGAATTCAAATATAAAATATTGGTTATGGTGGTAGAGAAGGTGTTGTCATATTATACAAGAAAAATATTCATTTGTTTATTTTGTAAAGAAAGTAAAACGCCTCATATAAAAAGATTTCATTTGGAAACATTTGATGAAATTCAAGATAGACATAAAATTTCATGTATAATTTTTTTGTAATAATATAATTAAATATATAAATTAATATCATGAAGAAATATATTTTATAATTAAATTGTTAAACTCTAAAGGTGTCACTTACAACTTTTAGCATTTAAAGCATAATCTATGTGAATTAATATATTTACCAAAACATTAAATAAAACTATTTTAGATAAATTATGGATATAATATTTCATAGAGAAATTATTCCCACCTTATAAAAAAATAATGGTGCATATTTTTAAAAAATGCCTCAATGAAATGAGATTGAGATGAAATCCCTTATTTAATGTTCGATTCTTCACACATTTTCCTTATACTTCATCTTAACCAGGTAACTTATTTTGGTTTCTACCAAAAGGATTCCTTGGGGGGATTTAATTCCTACAGGATGCCTCTAAAATGGGGGGATGGATTCTAGGAAGATGTGTGGGAGGATTTCTTGAACTGAATGAATTATATAAGAGAGAGTACCATTTTATAGAAGAGGGGATTGGCGACCTTAGAAACTCAAAAAATATTAAATTAATATATTTTCATTTAAATGCAATTGGATCCAACATGAGATATGTTGGATATAAGATAAGGATAGTTATAAATCATCTATTAATGTAATTTTTAGATATGTATTTGTTTTATATTAAACCTTATCTTTTCAGTTTTCCCATAATTATTTTATTTTAATTTCAATATTGGTAATAACGTTTTAATATGAAGAGGAAATTAATTTTACATATATGTGGTGAATTTCCCAAAATTGGGCACATAATTATCTTTTGAAACCTATCATAATCACTTGGGTATTTTAAATGGATTTAAGATTTTTTAAATAATTTAATAAATGACTATTTTATAAAACATAACTTATGTCAATTTTTACACTATTCACTTTATTGAATTAAAATAATATATAAAAATAGTGATATCTCCTAAAAAATTTTAATAATATTTTAACATGTCATATTAACCAATCAAAATATTGTATGACATATATTATATCGAATAATAGTCATTTTAATATTTATAATATAATTTATTTGATTAGTTCATTAATAAAGAAATAACTCCATCGTCATTTAGTCATAAAAACGTTAATTATTTAATGTATGAAAATATTAAATAAAATATCATTATGTATGTATTCTTGGTAAATTTATAATTACTATTTATAGGTAGAGATATCACTTATATAACCCCGTATTAAAATAGATTTAGTACAAAATTCCATGTTTATGATATTTTTTCCCTTACAATAAATTAAATGTTATAAGTGTGATAATCACATCCAATGCTCTTAAAAGGCGAAAATTACATTCCATGTTTTGTCATTGTTTTATATATCTCATACAATAGGAATATTATAGGTTTTAGGGTAGTTTTATATTATTTTAATATTAATTTAACCATTATTTACTTGATTGAAACTTTAACTGTGGCCAATAAAAATAATTTCTATTGTTACTATTCATCATGTCAGAAAATAATAGGGACTTATTTAAATAATTTGGACTATATTATTATAAATATGAAGTCCATTTTTTAAAATTAAAAACATTGAAGTTGCATAATTCATTTAAAAATGATCCTCGTTGTCAAAATAAGAAAACAAGTTTTTTTAAAAACCATCAAAAGATTGACCCATATATATATATCAAATTTAAATGTGACATTATATTCAATGACCAAAATTTGTTAAAATAATAAAAAATAGTCCAATTAAACATTAAAAATATTTAAAAGGTTATCAAAACTATACAAATAATTTAGACAAAAATAATGTATTGAATTAAAATGAATTATTTTTCATTATTCATTAAAAAATGTTTTAAAAAATATACTAAAAATTTTACCAAAGTTAATTTTTATGTTCAGATTCCAAAAAAAATTCTATTTTGTCAAATAGAACATATAAACATGAGAAAAGATATATTTAAAATGTTTTCTCCATTAAAAGGTTATAGAACTACCTTTTATAAATATTAGAGTATTTTATGCTTAAAATTGGATGTATTCTCATTTTTAGCCTCTAAAGTTTATTTGATGAATGTAAAACAATTAAAAAAACGTGTAAACATAATAGAGTTTGTTTTGTCCATTCATTCCTATACAATATCTAGAGGTTAACTATATTTTAAAATAATAACACTAACAATGTATTCATTTTTAGCATAACTTAATTTTTTGTGCAACATAAGATTTTGGAGAAACCCATTTTTGCAGGATGAGTATGCAATTAGACATCACATCATTGTTAAGGTAAAATTAATAAGTATATCACAAATATTAATAAATATAAAAAATCTTATTATTATAACCTGGGATATTAAAATATTTTATTTTATAGATTGTTTAAACTTATGAGAAAACATAAACATTTACCACTTCACTATCCTATTTGAAGTATTCTAGAATCATTATCAAAATAAATAAATTTTTTTGATAAAAAATATAAAAAATATTTAAATATACTATTACATGATTTAGTATTCTATCGATCATATATTTTTTACTATTAGAAGTGAGAATTCACATAAAAAAATTATATTACATACAAATAAAAATCTAATTATATTTATTATATTTTATATAAATTTAATATTTAATTAATTTACAATATGTGGTTATAATTAAATAATAAAATAACTGAATATTTCATCATTTAAATAAATTAATATTCCTTAATAAATTATTTATTATATTTCTATGATATGACCATAATCATTATCTTGTAGTTTTTGTTTGAATAAGTGATGATAAACCTATCCTAACCTTAGTGAAACACACTGCATGGGAGTTAACATTTCCTTGAGTTAAAAAATTCATTATTATTATATCCATCTCTTTATTCCAATGCACCGTATATTGTTATGATCCAAACTTGTATAAATGAAATTTCATCCTTTTTATAGTAATTTCATAATCACATAAAATTACCTAAGGAAACAGAATTCCACATCATTCTTAAATTAATTAATATGTGACCTTTAAACATAAATTTTCCACTTATGGGTTTTGAATTTCAAAAATTTTAGAAACACGATTGCGATTAGTAATATGATTAGAGTCCGATGGGACAAACATATTTTTAGTGAATAGTAACTTACCCTTATTAATCGTAATGTTACCCTTATGAATAGTAACATGACCTTATGAATACTAAATATACCTAGTGAATAAGAACCTTAATGATAGAATAAATAAAATGTACCATCCTATATTTGGTAATGCCTCTTGGTAAGAAGTGAGAGTAGAGTTTTAGGTGTCCATTATTTTCACTCACCATGTCAGGGGTGTAGTTTCCTAGCGTAGCAGAAGCGCGGTTGGGTCGGCGCCCAACTTTAATTTTTACCATGATCAATGATTATTCCGGGATCAATACGACGATGAACGTTAGTCTCTATGAAATATAATCAAAGATTTAGATAAAGAATAAAGAGGCCTGAAACCTTTAGAGATGATCTTTCACATCATGTTTATAATTAATTTAATTAATTTCATAAAGAAAAGAATACCTGAATCTTCAGTATTTTCTTCATTTATGATGTTGATCATCTAGAATGACCCTTCCAGATTATCCCATTACACTTGTGAGGATCCAAACTAGAATCCCTCTTGTGGTGATCCACACGTGCTCCGATGGCCTCCAATCAACACCACTTGTTCTCTGAGTACTAGCACGGTGAAGCGAGTGTCTTGTGTCGGTCGTTCTTGATCACTTGTTATTTTGCCTTGAAGAATGTCTCTCATTCTTGAGTGGGGCGGGAAGAGGATTCGAGAGAGAAATTTTTTATCTTAACAATTCTCAATTCACCGGGTGTGCAGTTCGGTACATGGAACAATAGATTTATGTGTCTATTTACAAACATGGGGATTCGGTTACAATATTTAATTTTGTAATGGTAATTAAATACATTAATAAACTTAGATAAAACTTATGATTTTAATAATAATACCACGTCATTATTTATGGTGCGCCAACTTGCGCAAAACGGAATTATAAATAAAATTCTGCATTATAAAATAATAGCAGTTTTGTTTTTATTATTTTAATTTGTGACAACTGGTTAAATAATTATTTACCATATTACAAATAATTATTTTACTACTGGACCATCCTTGGTCTTCTCGAACTCTACTTCCATTTATTGAACACTTGAATAAATAAATAAATAATTTATTCTCTTAAATAAATTTTTTATTTACAAACTAGTAAATAAATATTTATTAAATGTTCAATAAAATGAATAAATAAATTTTACCTACAGTCTGGTGAATAAATATTAATTTAATTTGTGTAATCATTTTAACTTGAATAAAATTATTCCAATGTCATGAGAATAATATTTATTTCATTAATTAAATTCAAATAGAATTTAACCGAGACCACCCAAAACACTTAGTGTGTTACCCTCTAGGATTATTTCTCAGTGGAATTATGTGGATTTGGCTAAAGTCCAAGAGTACTGTCTAGAAACAGATCAAGGAACCCAAGATAAATAACTTAAAGTCACAACAATGAAATCCACATACGAACTCTCACTGTGTAATATAATCCCTATGTCTCAATATCTCATCAAGCAGATTTCATGATAGTGTCATCAAACTTTTTGCTTGATACATCGTTCTTTGACTACCTGAAATAAACTCATCGTCACACCATGGCCATGGAATTTGACGCGATTGTTATATTTCAATCAAAGGGAAAAGATATCAACTTCCATAAATAGAAGGGAAAATATTTCCTTGAATTATCCATTAATAACATTCCACTCATGACGCACCCAACGTACCTTATTTCCCACTAACTGTTTGAATGACGGTTTTCATCAGTAAATCAAAGTATGCGAGTTGTAAAACATATTAATGATAATCCTAAAGTCTAAGGATCATTACACACACTCACAGATATAAATATCTGATGACACCAAAACATGCAGAATTCCTACTGGCGGGTATGTTCTCATAATCTCCTGTCTTGAAGATTTCCAAGTGCGAACTTCATGAGAGGAAGTCTCATCTGGTAACGAGTACTCACACATGACAGTCTTCATGCTATGGGTCCCATAATATTATTTTATCCAACTGTAGAACTATATTTAAGAATATTGTTATAGCATTTCAAGGTTCTCATCATAGCAGGGAACTGCCATGACCTAATCAATTCAACAAATACTCTAGAACATTATTACATCATTGTCATGCAGAACAATGAAAAATATGAAATAAGATGTTTAATATTTAAATACATTAAATATCCACGTAATCAAAGTACAAACAGTTTATTCTAGGACACCAACTCTTATAAACTCCCACTTGGACTAGAGACAACTGCCTATGACTTTTAGTCTGCTAGACCTCACATGGTGATCATGTTTTTGCTGAGTCAAGGATTTAGTCAAGGGGTCTGCCATGTTTTCTTATATGGAAATATTGCTCACTACAACTTCACATCTCTGAAAAAAATCTCTCAATAGATGATACTTGAAGTATGTGCTTCGTTTGCTGATGTGACCTTGGCTCTTTTGTGAGAGCCACCACTATAGTATTATAAAAGTACAGTTTGATGGGATATTTACTTCTAGGTAACACATCCAAGTCCTGGATGAATATTTGCATCCAAATTGCTTCTTTATTTGCCTAAGAAGATGTGATATACTCAGACTTTGCAGTAGAATCTACAACCACACTCTGCTTTGACCTCTTCCAACTCACTACACCTCCATTCAAAGTGATGATGTATCCTGTTTGCGACTTCAGGTCATCTTGATCAGTCTAGAAACTAGAATCTACATATCCTCTGATGACTAGTTCCTCATCTCCTCCATAAACCAGGAATATATCCTTATTATGCCTTAGATACTTTAGGATAGTATTTACGACCATCCAATGGCAGTCACCTAGGTCATATTGATATATGCCTACCAGACTCAATGCATAGGCGACATCTAGACTAGTACATATCATGGCATACATGACTGACCCAATAATTGATACATATGGAGTCCTTGACATTATCTTTCTTTCCTTATGTGTCTGAGGACACATTTTCTTAGAAATATGAATGTCATGTGATGCTGGCAACAATCCCCTCTTGGATTGTTCCATACTGAATCTCTTCAGTATCTTATCAATGTATTTACTTTGACTTAGGCCCAACAATCTCTTGAATCTATCATGATGGATCTTTATCCCAAGAATATATGTTTTCTCGCCCAAGTCCTTCATGTAAATTCATTGATTCAACCATGCCTTAATAGACTATAAGACTGGTATCTCATTTCCAATAAGTAATATGTCATCAACATATACTATTAGGAAAATGAATGCACTCCCACTAAATCATTTGTAGACACAAGGCTCACATTTGTTCTTGATAAAACCAAATTTCATTATAGTTTCATCAAAACGAATGTTCCATGACATGAATGCTTACTTTAATCCATAAATAGATTTCTGAAACTTGCATACCTTATTGGCATCCTTTGGAGTCATAAACCCTTCAGGTTGTGTCATATAGACATCTTCCTGAAGGTTCCCATTAAGAAATTATATTTTTACATCCATTTGTCAAATATCATAGTCATTGTAAGCAGTAATGTCCAATAGAATTTTGATGGATTTTAGTATTGAAATTGGTGAAAAGGTTTCATCGTATTCAATGCCTTGATGCTACTTGGACCTTTTTGCAATCAGTCATGCCTTATAGGTATTGACTTGTCCTTCCATGTCTAGTTTCTTCTTGAATACCCATTTGCAACCAACAGGCTTTACATAAACAGGAGGATATACCAAAATCCATACTTGGTTTTGGTACATGGAATTCATTTTAGAATTCATGGCTTCTTGCCACTTGGAAACATCTGTGCCACTTACTGCTTCCTTGTAGGTTAGAGGATCATTATTATCAACTAATAATGATTTAACTTCCTCGGTAACTAGAAAACTATACCACTATAGTTCTCTAACCTCTCTTGTACTTCTACACAGTTCTTGTGTCTCTGGAACAGTTTTTTCTTCCACTGGGCTTTGTAGAATCTGTTCTTGTTCCAACTCTTGTGTACCTTGAGTCTCGACTTCATCAAAGTCTATCTCACTCCCACTATCTCTTTTAGAGATGTGCTCCCTCTCAAGTAATATGGTGTGTCTTACCACAATAACATTTTTTTCTAAGCGGTTGTATAGTTAATATCCCCTTGTTTCCGTTGGGAATCCTATAAAGGTACACTATGTGCCTCAGGGTGCAAGTTTTTTACCTGAAGAGGCCTTAACAAATGCATCGCTTCCCCACACATGTAAATTCGATAACATGGATTTATTTCCACTCCAGAACTCATATGGAATACAATTTATTGATTTAGTTGGTACTTTTTTTAGTATGTGTGCCACTGTTTGTAACACATATCCCCAATAGGATAATGTAAGACTCTCATGACTCATCATTGATCTCACCATGTCCAACAAGGTGTGGTTCCTCCTTTCGTTCACACCATTCCAATAGGGCATGTAAAGAGGAGTGAGTTTGGATAGGATCCAAAACTACTGTAAGTAATCAATGAAGTCTTGATTAAGATATTCCCCACCTCAGTCTGAGTGGAGTTACTTAATCATCTTAACAAGATGGTTTTTAACTTCATTCTTGTATTCTTTGAACTTATCAAAAGAATCTGACTTATACCTCATTAAGTAGATATATCCATATCTAATAAAATCACTAGTAAAAGTTATGAAGTATGAGTACCATCCCATTGCTTCAACTAGAAATGGTCCACACACATCAGTATGAACCAATTCAAGAAGCTCTTTAGCTCTTTTACCTTTCCCACTAAATGGGGATTTGGTTATTTTGCCTTATAAACATGCATGACATAAGAAAAGTGGTTTTAGTTCGAAAGAATCTAAATATCCATCTTGATGTAACTTTGTCAATCATTTATCATTTACATGACCTAGACAGTGATTCCAAAGTTGGGTGTGGTATGAGTCATGTGAAGTATCTTTGTTATCATTTTCCATTACAATAAAACTAATATAATGAACATATAACATATAAAGGTATCTTGGGACATTCTCATACATAAATGGACAAACCATATGGTCGAATTTTACCAAGATCATTCTTATAAATTGAATAGTTATATGACTGACTTCCATACCCAATGCATTGGAGGTTATAACGTAACAACCTATTTCTGGTTTATCACATAACCACGCATATTAGTTTTATCACCTAACCACCCATCATTGGATTACCACATAACCACATGTAAAATATCCACATACAATAATATAATAATAACCCATAAATATTTCAATTAACAACATTTCACTCTTAACATAACATTTGCAATCACAAGAAATCATTTCAAGATATTGAAATAGTAAATCCACATTCCATACAATTTTCAATACAAAAACATCCAAAAAGGGAATAATGGATTTAATTTCCCTTTTTAAATACATTTAGGCTTTTAGATGAATTCAAATATAAAATAATGGTTATGGTGGTAGAGAAGGTGTTGTCATATTATACAAGAAAAATATTCATTTGTTTATTTTGTAAAGAAAGTAAAACGCCTCATATAAAAATATTTCATTTGGAAACATTTGATGAAATTCAAGATAGACATAAAATTTCATGTATAATTTTTTTGTAATAATATAATTAAATATATAAATTAATATCATGAAGAAATATATTTTATAATTAAATTGTTAAACTCTAAAGGTGTCACTTACAACTTTTAGCATTTAAAGCATAATCTATGTGAATTAATATATTTACCAAAACATTAAATAAAACTATTTTAGATAAATTATGGATATAATATTTCATAGAGAAATTATTCCCACCTTATAAAAAAATAATGGTGCATATTTTTAAAAAATGCCTCAATGAAATGAGATTGAGATGAAATCCCTTATTTAATGTTCGATTCTTCACACATTTTCCTTATACTTCATCTTAACCAGGTAACTTATTTTGGTTTCTACCAAAAGGATTCCTTGGGGGGATTTAATTCCTACAGGATGCCTCTAAAATGGGGGGATGGATTCTAGGAAGATGTGTGGGAGGATTTCTTGAACTGAATGCATTATATAAGAGAGAGTACCATTTTATAGAAGAGGGGATTGGCGACCTTAGAAACTCAAAAAATATTAAATTAATATATTTTCATTTAAATGAAATTGGATCCAACATGAGATATGTTGGATATAAGATAAGGATAGTTATAAATCATCTATTAATGTAATTTTTAGATATGTATTTGTTTTATAATAAACCTTATCTTTTCAGTTTTCCCATAATTATTTTATTTTAATTTCAATATTGGTAATAACGTTTTAATATGAAGAGGAAATTAATTTTACATATATGTGGTGAATTTCCCAAAATTGGGCACATAATTATCTTTTGAAACCTATCATAATCACTTGGGTATTTTAAATGGATTTAAGATTTTTTAAATAATTTAATAAATGACTATTTTATAAAACATAACTTATGTCAATTTTTACACTATTCACTTTATTGAATTAAAATAATATATAAAAATAGTGATATCTCCTAAAAAAAATTAATAATATTTTAACATGTCATATTAACCAATCAAAATATTGTATGACATATATTATATCGAATAATAGTCATTTTAATATTTATAATATAATTTATTTGATTAGTTCATTAATAAAGAAATAACTCCATCGTCATTTAGTCATAAAAACGTTAATTATTTAATGTATGAAAATATTAAATAAAATATCATTATGTATGTATTCTTGGTAAATTTATAATTACTATTTATAGGTAGAGATATCACTTATATAACCCCGTATTAAAATAGATTTAGTACAAAATTCCATGTTTATGATATTTTTTCCCTTACAATAAATTAAATGTTATAAGTGTGATAATCACATCCAATGCTCTTAAAAGGCGAAAATTACATTCCATGTTTTGTCATTGTTTTATATATCTCATACAATAGGAATATTATAGGTTTTAGGGTAGTTTTATATTATTTTAATATTAATTTAACCATTATTTACTTGATTGACACTTTAACTGTGGCCAATAAAAATAATTTCTATTGTTACTATTCATCATGTCAGAAAATAATAGGGACTTATTTAAATAATTTGGACTATATTATTATAAATATGAAGTCCATTTTTTAAAATTAAAAACATTGAAGTTGCATAATTCATTTAAAAATGATCCTCGTTGTCAAAATAAGAAAACAAGTTTTTTTAAAAACCATCAAAAGATTGACCCATATATATATATCAAATTTAAATGTGACATTATATTCAATGACCAAAATTTGTTAAAATAATAAAAAATAGTCCAATTAAACATTAAAAATATTTAAAAGGTTATCAAAACTATACAAATAATTTAGACAAAAATAATGTATTGAATTAAAATGAATTATTTTTCATTATTCATTAAAAAATGTTTTAAAAAATATACTAAAAATTTTACCAAAGTTAATTTTTATGTTCAGATTCCAAAAAAAATTCTATTTTGTCAAATAGAACATATAAACATGAGAAAAGATATATTTAAAATGTTTTCTCCATTAAAAGGTTATAGAACTACCTTTTATAAATATTAGAGTATTTTATGCTTAAAATTGGATGTATTCTCATTTTTAGCCTCTAAAGTTTATTTGATGAATGTAAAACAATTAAAAAAACGTGTAAACATAATAGAGTTTGTTTTGTTCATTCATTCCTATAAAATATCTAGAGGTTAACTATATTTTAAAATAATAACACTAACAATGTATTCATTTTTAGCATAACTTAATTTTTTGTGCAACATAAGATTTTGGAGAAACCCATTTTTTGCAGGATGAGTATTCAATTAGACATCACATCATTGTTAAGGTAAAATTAATAAGTATATCACAAATATTAATAAATATAAAAAATCTTATTATTATAACCTGGGATATTAAAATATTTTATTTTATAGATTGTTTAAACTTATGAGAAAACATAAAAATTTACCACTTCACTATCCTATTTGAAGTATTCTAGAATCATTATCAAAATAAATAAAAATTTTTGATAAAAAATATAAAAAATATTTAAATATACTATTACATGATTTAGTATTCTATCGATCATATATTTTTTACTATTAGAAGTGAGAATTCACATAAAAAAATTATATTACATACAAATAAAAATCTAATTATATTTATTATATTTTATATAAATTTAATATTTAATTAATTTACAATATGTGGTTGTAATTAAATAATAAAATAACTGAATATTTAATCATTTAAATAAATTAATATTCCTTAATAAATTATTTATTATATTTCTATGATATGACCATAATCATTATCTTGTAGTTTTTGTTTGAATAAGTGATGATAAACCTATCCTAACCTTAGTGAAACACACTGCATGGGAGTTAACATTTCCTTGAGTTAAAAAATTCATTATTATTATATCCATCTCTTTATTCCAATGCACCGTATATTGTTATGATCCAAACTTGTATAAATGAAATTTCATCCTTTTTATAGTAATTTCATAATCACATAAAATTACCTAAGGAAACAGAATTCCACATCATTCTTAAATTAATTAATATGTGACCTTTAAACATAAATTTTCCACTTATGGGTTTTGAATTTCAAAAATTTTAGAAACACGATTGCGATTAGTAATATGATTAGAGTCCGATGGGACAAACATATTTTTAGTGAATAGTAACTTACCCTTATTAATCGTAATGTTACCCTTATGAATAGTAACATGACCTTATGAATACTAAATATACCTAGTGAATAAGAACCTTAATGATAGAATAAATAAAATGTACCATCCTATATTTGGTAATGCCTCTTGGTAAGAAGTGAGAGTAGAGTTTTAGGTGTCCATTATTTTCACTCACCATGTCAGGGGTGTAGTTTCCTAGCGTAGCAGAAGCGCGGTTGGTTCGGTGCCCAACTTTAATTTTTACCATGATCAATGATTATTCCGGGATCAATACGACGATGAACGTTAGTCTCTATGAAATATAATCAAAGATTTAGATAAAGAATAAAGAGGCCTGAAACCTTTAGAGATGATCTTTCACATCATGTTTATAATTAATTTAATTAATTTCATAAAGAAAAGAATACCTGAATCTTCAGTATTTTCTTCATTTATGATGTTGATCATCTAGAATGACCCTTCCAGATTATCCCATTACACTTGTGAGGATCCAAACTATAATCCCTCTTGTGGTGATCCACACGTGCTCCGATGGCCTCCAATCAACACCACTTGTTCTCTGAGTACTAGCACGGTGAAGCGAGTGTCTTGTGTCGGTCGTTCTTGATCACTTTTTATTTTTCCTTGAAGAATGTCTCTCATTCTTGAGTGGGGCGGGAAGAGGATTCGAGAGAGAAATTTTTTATCTTAACAATTCTCAATTCACCAGGTGTGCAGTTCGGTACATGGAACAATAGATTTATGTGTCTATTTACAAACATGGGGATTCGGTTACAATATTTAATTTTGTAATGGTAATTAAATACATTAATAAACTTAGATAAAACTTATGATTTTAATAATAATACCACGTCATTATTTATGGTGCGCCAACTTGCGCAAAACGGAATTATAAATAAAATTCTGCATTATAAAATAATAGCAGTTTTGTTTTTATTATTTTAATTTATGACAACTGGTTAAATAATTATTTACCATATTACAAATAATTATTTTACTACTGGACCATCCTTGGTCTTCTCGAACTCTACTTCCATTTATTGAACACTTGAATAAATAAATAAATAATTTATTCTCTTAAATAAATTTTTTATTTACAAACTAGTAAATAAATATTTATTAAATGTTCAATAAAATGAATAAATAAATTTTACCTACAGTCTGGTGAATAAATATTAATTTAATTTGTGTAATCATTTTAACTTGAATAAAATTATTCCAATGTCATGAGAATAATATTTATTTCATTAATTAAATTCAAATAGAATTTAACCGAGACCACCCAAAACACTTAGTGTGTTACCCTCTAGGATTCTTTCTCAGTGGAATTAGGTGGATTTGCCTAAAGTCCAAGAGTACTGTCTAGAAACAGATCAAGGAACCCAAGATAAATAACTTAAAGTCACAACAATGAAATCCACATACGAACTCTCACTGTGTAATATAATCCCTATGTCTCAATATCTCATCAAGCAGATTTCATGATAGTGTCATCAACCTTTTTGCTTGATACATCGTTCTTTGACTACCTGAAATAAACTCATCGTCACACCATGGCCATGGAATTTGACGCGATTATTATATTTCAATCAAAGGGAAAAGATATCAACTTCCATAAATAGAAGGGAAAATCTTTCCTTGAATTATCCATTAATAACATTCCACTCATGACGCACCCAACGTACCTTATTTCCCACTAACTGTTTGAATGACGGTTTTCATCAGTAAATCAAAGTATGCGAGTTGTAAAACATATTAATGATAATCCTAAAGTCTAAGGATCATTACACACACTCACAGATATAAATATCTGATGACACCAAAACATGCAGAATTCCTACTGGCGGGTATGTTCTCATAATCTCCTGTCTTGAAGATTTCCAAGTGCGAACTTCATGAGAGGAAGTCTCATCTGCTAACGAGTACTCACACATGACAGTCTTCATGCTATGGGTCCCATAATATTATTTTATCCAACTGTAGAACTATATTTAAGAATATTGTTATAGCATTTCAAGGTTCTCATCATAGCAGGGAACTGCCATGACCTAATCAATTCAACAAATACTCTAGAACATTATTACATCATTGTCATGCAGAACAATGAAAAATATGAAATAAGATGTTTAATATTTAAATACATTAAATATCCACGTAATCAAAGTACAAACAGTTTATTCTAGGACACCAACTCTTATAAACTCCCACTTGGACTAGAGCCAACTGCCTATGACTTTTAGTCTGCTAGACCTCACATGGTGATCATGTTTTTGCTGAGTCAAGGATTTAGTCAAGGGGTCTGCCATGTTTTCTTATATGGAAATATTGCTCACTACAACTTCACATCTCTGAAAAAAATCTCTCAATAGATGATACTTGAAGTATGTGCTTCGTTTGCTGATGTGACCTTGGCTCTTTTGTGAGAGCCACCACTATAGTATTATAAAAGTACAGTTTGATGGGATATTTACTTCTAGGTAACACATCCAAGTCCTGGATGAATATTTGCATCCAAATTTCTTCTTTATTTGCCTAAGAAGATGTGATATACTCAGACTTTGCAGTAGAATCTGCAACCACACTCTGCTTTGACCTCTTCCAACTCACTACACCTCCATTCAAAGTGATGATGTATCCTGTTTGCGACTTCAGGTCATCTTGATCAGTCTAGAAACTAGAATCTACATATCCTCTGATGACTAGTTCCTCATCTCCTCCATAAACCAGGAATATATCCTTATTATGCCTTAGATACTTTAGGATAGTATTTACGACCATCCAATGGCAGTCACCTAGGTCATATTGATATATGCCTACCAGACTCAATGCATAGGCGACATCTATACTAGTACATATCATGGCATACATGACTGACCCAATAATTGATACATATGGAGTCCTTGACATTATCTTTCTTTCCTTATGTGTCTGAGGACACATTTTCTTAGAAATATGAATGTCATGTGATGCTGGCAACAATCCCCTCTTGGATTGTTCCATACTGAATCTCTTCAGTATCTTATCAATGTATTTACTTTGACTTAGGCCCAACAATCTCTTGAATCTATCATGATGGATCTTTATCCCAAGAATATATGTTTTCTCGCCCAAGTCCTTCATGTAAATTCATTGATTCAACCATGCCTTAATAGACTATAAGACTGGTATCTCATTTCCAATAAGTAATATGTCATCAACATATACTATTAGGAAAATGAATGCACTCCCACTAAATCATTTGTAGACACAAGGCTCGCATTTGTTCTTGATAAAACCAAATTCCATTATAGTTTCATCAAAACGAATGTTCCATGACATGAATGCTTACTTTAATCCATAAATAGATTTCTGAAACTTGCATACCTTATTGGCATCCTTTGGAGTCATAAACCCTTCAGGTTGTGTCATATAGACATCTTCCTGAAGGTTCCCATTAAGAAATTATATTTTTACATCCATTTGTCAAATATCATAGTCATTGTAAGAAGTAATGTCCAATAGAATTTTGATGGATTTTAGTATTGAAATTGGTGAAAAGGTTTCATCGTATTCAATGCCTTGATGCTACTTGGACCTTTTTGCAATCAGTCATGCCTTATAGGTATTGACTTGTCCTTCCATGTCTAGTTTCTTCTTGAATACCCATTTGCAACCAACAGGCTTTACATAAACAGGAGGATCTACCAAAATCCATACTTGGTTTTGGTACATGGAATTCATTTTAGAATTCATGGCTTCTTGCCACTTGGAAACATCTGTGCCACTTACTTCTTCCTTGTAGTTTAGAGGATCATTATTATCAACTAATAATGATTTAACTTCCTCGGTAACTAGAAAACTATACCACTATAGTTCTCTAACCTCTCTTGTACTTCTACACAGTTCTTGTGTCTCTGGAACAGTTTTTTCTTCCACTGGGCTTTGTAGAATCTGTTCTTGTTCCAACTCTTGTGTACCTTGAGTCTCGACTTCATCAAAGTCTATCTCACTCCCACTATCTCTTTTAGAGATGTGCTCCCTCTCAAGTAATATGGTGTGTCTTACCACAATAACATTTTTTTCTAAGCGGTTGTATAGTTAATATCCCCTTGTTTCCGTTGGGAATCCTATAAAGGTACACTATGTGCCTCAGGGTGCAAGTTTTTTACCTGAAGAGGCCTTAACAAATGCATCGCTTCCCCACACATGTAAATTCGATAACATGGATTTATTTCCACTCCAGAACTCATATGGAATACAATTTATTGATTTAGTTGGTACTTTTTTTAGTATGTGTGCCACTGTTTGTAACACATATCCCCAATAGGATAATGGAAGACTCTCATGACTCATCATTGATCTCACCATGTCCAACAAGGTGTGGTTCCTCCTTTCGTTCACACCATTCCAATAGGGCGTGTAAAGAGGAGTGAGTTTGGATAGGATCCAAAACTACTGTAAGTAATCAATGAAGTCTTGATTAAGATATTCCCCACCTCAGTCTGAGTGTAGTTACTTAATCATCTTAACAAGATGGTTTTTAACTTCATTCTTGTATTCTTTGAACTTATCAAAAGAATCTGACTTATACCTCATTAAGTAGATATATCCATATCTAATAAAATCACTAGTAAAAGTTATGAAGTATGAGTACCATCCCATTGCTTCAACTAGAAATGGTCCACACACATCAGTATGAACCAATTCAAGAAGCTCTTTAGCTCTTTTACCTTTCCCACTAAATGGGGATTTGGTTATTTTGCCTTATAAACATGCATGACATAAGAAAAATGGTTTTAGTTCGAAAGAATCTAAATATCCATCTTGATGTAACTTTGTCAATCATTTATCATTTACATGACCTAGACAGTGATTCCAAAGTTGGGTGTGGTATGAGTCATGTGAAGTATCTTTGTTATCATTTTCCATTACAATAAAACTAATATAATGAACATATAACATATAAAGGTATCTTGGGACATTCTCATACATAAATGGACAAACCATATGGTCGAATTTTACCAAGATCATTCTTATAAATTGAATAGTTATATGACTGACTTCCATACCCAATGCATTGGAGGTTATAACGTAACAACCTATTTGTGGTTTATCACATAACCACGCATATTAGTTTTATCACCTAACCACCCATCATTGGATTACCACATAACCACATGTAAAATATCCACATACAATAATATAATAATAACCCATAAATATTTCAATTAACAACATTTCACTCTTAACATAACATTTTCAATCACAAGAAATCATTTCAAGATATTGAAATAGTAAATCCACATTCCATACAATTTTCAATACAAAAACATCCAAAAAGGGAATAATGGATTTAATTTCCCTTTTTAAATACATTTAGGCTTTTAGATGAATTCAAATATAAAATAATGGTTATGGTGGTAGAGAAGGTGTTGTCATATTATACAAGAAAAATATTCATTTGTTTATTTTGTAAAGAAAGTAAAACGCCTCATATAAAAAGATTTCATTTGGAAACATTTGATGAAATTCAAGATAGACATAAAATTTCATGTATAATTTTTTTGTAATAATATAATTAAATATATAAATTAATATCATGAAGAAATATATTTTATAATTAAATTGTTAAACTCTAAAGGTGTCACTTACAACTTTTAGCATTTAAAGCATAATCTATGTGAATTAATATATTTACCAAAACATTAAATAAAACTATTTTAGATAAATTATGGATATAATATTTCATAGAGAAATTATTCCCACCTTATAAAAAAATAATGGTGCATATTTTTAAAAAATGCCTCAATGAAATGAGATTGAGATGAAATCCCTTATTTAATGTTCGATTCTTCACACATTTTCCTTATACTTCATCTTAACCAGGTAACTTATTTTGGTTTCTACCAAAAGGATTCCTTGGGGGGATTTAATTCCTACAGGATGCCTCTAAAATGGGGGGATGGATTCTAGGAAGATGTGTGGGAGGATTTCTTGAACTGAATGCATTATATAAGAGAGAGTACCATTTTATAGAAGAGGGGATTGGCGACCTTAGAAACTCAAAAAATATTAAATTAATATATTTTCATTTAAATGCAATTGGATCCAACATGAGATATGTTGGATATAAGATAAGGATAGTTATAAATCATCTATTAATGTAATTTTTAGATATGTATTTGTTTTATAATAAACCTTATCTTTTCAGTTTTCCCATAATTATTTTATTTTAATTTCAATATTGGTAATAACGTTTTAATATGAAGAGGAAATTAATTTTACATATATGTGGTGAATTTCCCAAAATTGGGCACATAATTATCTTTTGAAACCTATCATAATCACTTGGGTATTTTAAATGGATTTAAGATTTTTTATATAATTTAATAAATGACTATTTTATAAAACATAACTTATGTCAATTTTTACACTATTCACTTTATTGAATTAAAATAATATATAAAAATAGTGATATCTCCTAAAAAAATTTAATAATATTTTAACATGTCATATTAACCAATCAAAATATTGTATGACATATATTATATCGAATAATAGTCATTTTAATATTTATAATATAATTTATTTGATTAGTTCATTAATAAAGAAATAACTCCATCGTCATTTAGTCATAAAAACGTTAATTATTTAATGTATGAAAATATTAAATAAAATATCATTATGTATGTATTCTTGGTAAATTTATAATTACTATTTATAGGTAGAGATATCACTTATATAACCCCGTATTAAAATAGATTTAGTACAAAATTCCATGTTTATGATATTTTTTCCCTTACAATAAATTAAATGTTATAAGTGTGATAATCACATCTAATGCTCTTAAAAGGCGAAAATTACATTCCATGTTTTGTCATTGTTTTATATATCTCATACAATAGGAATAGGTTTTAGGGTAGTTTTATATTATTTTAATATTAATTTAACCATTATTTACTTGATTGACACTTTAACTGTGGCCAATAAAAATAATTTCTATTGTTACTATTCATCATGTCAGAAAATAATAGGGACTTATTTAAATAATTTGGACTATATTATTATAAATATGAAGTCCATTTTTTAAAATTCAAAACATTGAAGTTGCATAATTCATTTAAAAATGATCCTCGTTGTCAAAATAAGAAAACAAGTTTTTTTAAAAACCATCAAAAGATTGACCCATATATATATATCAAATTTAAATGTGACATTATATTCAATGACCAAAATTTGTTAAAATAATAAAAAATAGTCCAATTAAACATTAAAAATATTTAAAAGGTTATCAAAACTATACAAATAATTTAGACAAAAATAATGTATTGAATTAAAATGAATTATTTTTCATTATTCATTAAAAAATGTTTTAAAAAATATACTAAAAATTTTACCAAAGTTAATTTTTATGTTCAGATTCCAAAAAAAAATCTATTTTGTCAAATAGAACATATAAACATGAGAAAAGATATATTTAAAATGTTTTCTCCATTAAAAGGTTATAGAACTACCTTTTATAAATATTAGAGTATTTTATGCTTAAAATTGGATGTATTCTCATTTTTAGCCTCTAAAGTTTATTTGATGAATGTAAAACAATTAAAAAAACGTGTAAACATAATAGAGTTTGTTTTGTTCATTCATTCCTATACAATATCTAGAGGTTAACTATATTTTAAAATAATAACACTAACAATGTATTCATTTTTAGCATAACTTAATTTTTTGTGCAACATAAGATTTTGGAGAAACCCATTTTTGCAGGATGAGTATGCAATTAGACATCCCATCATTGTTAAGGTAAAATTAATAAGTATATCACAAATATTAATAAATATAAAAAATCTTATTATTATAACCTGGGATATTAAAATATTTTATTTTATAGATTGTTTAAACTTATGAGAAAACATAAACATTTACCACTTCACTATCCTATTTGAAGTATTCTAGAATCATTATCAAAATAAATAAATTTTTTTGATAAAAAATATAAAAAATATTTAAATATACTATTACATGATTTAGTATTCTATCGATCATATATTTTTTACTATTAGAAGTGAGAATTCACATAAAAAAATTATATTACATACAAATAAAAATCTAATTATATTTATTATATTTTATATAAATTTAATATTTAATTAATTTACAATATGTGGTTATAATTAAATAATAAAATAACTGAATATTTAATCATTTAAATAAATTAATATTCCTTAATAAATTATTTATTATATTTCTATGATATGACCATAATCATTATCTTGTAGTTTTTGTTTGAATAAGTGATGATAAACCTATCCTAACCTTAGTGAAACACACTGCATGGGAGTTAACATTTCCTTGAGTTAAAAAATTCATTATTATTATATCCATCTCTTTATTCCAATGCACCGTATATTGTTATGATCCAAACTTGTATAAATGAAATTTCATCCTTTTTATAGTAATTTCATAATCACATAAAATTACCTAAGGAAACAGAATTCCACATCATTCTTAAATTAATTAATATGTGACCTTTAAACATAAATTTTCCACTTATGGGTTTTGAATTTCAAAAATTTTAGAAACACGATTGCGATTAGTAATATGATTAGAGTCCGATGGGACAAACATATTTTTAGTGAATAGTAACTTACCCTTATTAATCGTAATGTTACCCTTATGAATAGTAACATGACCTTATGAATACTAAATATACCTAGTGAATAAGAACCTTAATTATAGAATAAATAAAATGTACCATCCTATATTTGGTAATGCCTCTTGGTAAGAAGTGAGAGTAGAGTTTTAGGTGTCCATTATTTTCACTCACCATGTCAGGGGTGTAGTTTCCTAGCGTAGCAGAAGCGCGGTTGGGTCGGCGCCCAACTTTAATTTTTACCATGATCAATGATTATTCCGGGATCAATACGACGATGAACGTTAGTCTCTATGAAATATAATCAAAGATTTAGATAAAGAATAAAGAGGCCTGAAACCTTTAGAGATGATCTTTCACATCATGTTTATAATTAATTTAATTAATTTCATAAAGAAAAGAATACCTGAATCTTCAGTATTTTCTTCATTTATGATGTTGATCATCTAGAATGACCCTTCCAGATTATCCCATTACACTTGTGAGGATCCAAACTAGAATCCCTCTTGTGGTGATCCACACGTGCTCCGATGGCCTCCAATCAACACCACTTGTTCTCTGAGTACTAGCACGGTGAAGCGAGTGTCTTGTGTCGGTCGTTCTTGATCACTTGTTATTTTGCCTTGAAGAATGTCTCTCATTCTTGAGTGGGGCGGGAAGAGGATTCGAGAGAGAAATTTTTTATCTTAACAATTCTCAATTCACCGGGTGTGCAGTTCAGTACATGGAACAATAGATTTATGTGTCTATTTACAAACATGGGGATTCGGTTACAATATTTAATTTTGTAATGGTAATTAAATACATTAATAAACTTAGATAAAACTTATGATTTTAATAATAATACCACGTCATTATTTATGGTGCGCCAACTTGCGCAAAACGGAATTATAAATAAAATTCTGCATTATAAAATAATAGCAGTTTTGTTTTTATTATTTTAATTTGTGACAACTGGTTAAATAATTATTTACCATATTACAAATAATTATTTTACTACTGGACCATCCTTGGTCTTCTCGAACTCTACTTCCATTTATTGAACACTTGAATAAATAAATAAATAATTTATTCTCTTAAATAAATTTTTTATTTACAAACTAGTAAATAAATATTTATTAAATGTTCAATAAAATGAATAAATAAATTTTACCTACAGTCTGGTGAATAAATATTAATTTAATTTGTGTAATCATTTTAACTTGAATAAAATTATTCCAATGTCATGAGAATAATATTTATTTCATTAATTAAATTCAAATAGAATTTAACCGAGACCACCCAAAACACTTAGTGTGTTACCCTCTAGGATTCTTTCTCAGTGGAATTAGGTGGATTTGCCTAAAGTCCAAGAGTACTGTCTAGAAACAGATCAAGGAACCCAAGATAAATAACTTAAAGTCACAACAATGAAATCCACATACGAACTCTCACTGTGTAATATAATCCCTATGTCTCAATATCTCATCAAGCAGATTTCATGATAGTGTCATCAACCTTTTTGCTTGATACATCGTTCTTTGACTACCTGAAATAAACTCATCGTCACACCATGGCCATGGAATTTGACGCGATTGTTATATTTCAATAAAAGGGAAAAGATATCAACTTCCATAAATAGAAGGGAAAATCTTTCCTTGAATTATCCATTAATAACATTCCACTCATGACGCACCCAACGTACCTTATTTCCCACTAACTGTTTGAATGACGGTTTTCATCAGTAAATCAAAGTATGAGAGTTGTAAAACATATTAATGATAATCCTAAAGTCTAAGGATCATTACACACACTCATAGATATAAATATCTGATGACACCAAAACATGCAGAATTCCTACTGGCGGGTATGTTCTCATAATCTCCTGTCTTGAAGATTTCCAAGTGTGAACTTCATGAGAGGAAGTCTCATCTGCTAACGAGTACTCACACATGAAAGTCTTCATGCTATGGGTCCCATAATATTATTTTATCCAACTGTAGAACTATATTTAAGAATATTGTTATAGCATTTCAAGGTTCTCATCATAGCAGGGAACTGCCATGACCTAATCAATTCAACAAATACTCTAGAACATTATTACATCATTGTCATGCAGAACAATGAAAAATATGAAATAAGATGTTTAATATTTAAATACATTAAATATCCACGTAATCAAAGTACAAACAGTTTATTCTAGGACACCAACTCTTATAAACTCCCACTTGGACTAGAGCCAACTGCCTATGACTTTTAGTCTGCTAGACCTCACATGGTGATCTTGTTTTTGCTGAGTCAAGGATTTAGTCAAGGGGTCTGCCATGTTTTCTTATATGGAAATATTGCTCACTACAACTTCACATCTCTGAAAAAAATCTCTCAATAGATGATACTTGAAGTATGTGCTTCGTTTGCTGATGTGACCTTGGCTCTTTTGTGAGAGCCACCACTATAGTATTATAAAAGTACAGTTTGATGGGATATTTACTTTACATCCAAGTCCTGGATGAATATTTGCATCCAAATTGCTTCTTTATTTGCCTAAGAAGATGTGATATACTCAGACTTTGCAGTAGAATCTGCAACCACACTCTGCTTTGACCTCTTCCAACTCACTACACCTCCATTCAAAGTGATGATGTATCCTGTTTGCGACTTCAGGTCATCTTGATCAGTCTAGAAACTAGAATCTACATATCCTCTGATGACTAGTTCCTCATCTCCTCCATAAACCAGGAATATATCCTTATTATGACTTAGATACTTTAGGATAGTATTTACGACCATCCAATGGCAGTCACCTAGGTCATATTGATATATGCCTACCAGACTCAATGCATAGGCGACATCTAGACTAGTACATATCATGGCATACATGACTGACCCAATAATTGATACATATGGAGTCCTTGACATTATCTTTCTTTCCTTATGTGTCTGAGGACACATTTTCTTAGAAATATGAATGTCATGTGATGCTGGCAACAATCCCCTCTTGGATTGTTCCATACTGAATCTCTTCAGTATCTTATCAATGTATTTACTTTGACTTAGGCCCAACAATCTCTTGAATCTATCATGATGGATCTTTATCCCAAGAATATATGTTTTCTCGCCCAAGTCCTTCATGTAAATTCATTGATTCAACCATGCCTTAATAGACTATAAGACTGGTATCTCATTTCCAATAAGTAATATTTCATCAACATATACTATTAGGAAAATGAATGCACTCCCACTAAATCATTTGTAGACACAAGGCTCACATTTGTTCTTGATAAAACCAAATTCCATTATAGTTTCATCAAAATGAATGTTCCATGACATGAATGCTTACTTTAATCCATAAATCGATTTCTGAAACTTGCATACCTTATTGGCATCCTTTGGAGTCATAAACCCTTCAGGTTGTGTCATATAGACATCTTCCTGAAGGTTCCCATTAAGAAATTATATTTTTACATCCATTTGTCAAATATCATAGTCATTGTAAGCAGTAATGTCCAATAGAATTTTGATGGATTTTAGTATTGAAATTGGTGAAAAGTTTTCATCGTATTCAATGCCTTGATGCTACTTGGACCTTTTTGCAATCAGTCATGCCTTATAGGTATTGACTTGTCCTTCCATGTCTAGTTTCTTCTTGAATACCCATTTGCAACCAACAGGCTTTACATAAACAGGAGGATCTACCAAAATCCATACTTGGTTTTGGTACATGGAATTCATTTTAGAATTCATGGCTTCTTGCCACTTGGAAACATCTGTGCCACTTACTGCTTCCTTGTAGGTTAGAGGATCATTATTATCAACTAATAATGATTTAACTTCCTCGGTAACTAGAAAACTATACCACTATAGTTCTCTAACCTCTCTTGTACTTCTACACAGTTCTTGTGTCTCTGGAACAGTTTTTTCTTCCACTGGGCTTTGTAGAATCTGTTCTTGTTCCAACTCTTGTGTACCTTGAGTCTCGACTTCATCAAAGTCTATCTCACTCCCACTATCTCTTTTAGAGATGTGCTCCCTCTCAAGTAATATGGTGTGTCTTACCACAATAACATTTTTTTCTAAGCGGTTGTATAGTTAATATCCCCTTGTTTCCGTTGGGAATCCTATAAAGGTACACTATGTGCCTCAGGGTGAAAGTTTTTTACCTGAAGAGGCCTTAACAAATGCATCGCTTCCCCACACATGTAAATTCGATAACATGGATTTATTTCCACTCCAGAACTCATATGGAATACAATTTATTGATTTAGTTGGTACTTTTTTTAGTATGTGTGCCACTGTTTGTAACACATATCCCCAATAGGATAATGGAAGACTCTCATGACTCATCATTGATCTCACCATGTCCAACAAGGTGTGGTTCCTCCTTTCGTTCACACCATTCCAATAGGGCGTGTAAAGAGGAGTGAGTTTGGATAGGATCCAAAACTACTGTAAGTAATCAATGAAGTCTTGATTAAGATATTCCCCACCTCAGTCTGAGTGGAGTTACTTAATCATCTTAACAAGATGGTTTTTAACTTCATTCTTGTATTCTTTGAACTTATCAAAAGAATCTGACTTATACCTCATTAAGTAGATATATCCATATCTAATAAAATCACTAGTAAAATTTATGAAGTATGAGTACCATCCCATTGCTTCAACTAGAAATGGTCCACACACATCAGTATGAACCAATTCAAGAAGCTCTTTAGCTCTTTTACCTTTCCCACTAAATGGGGATTTGGTTATTTTGCCTTATAAACATGCATGACATAAGAAAAGTGGTTTTAGTTCGAAAGAATCTAAATATCCATCTTGATGTAACTTTGTCAATCATTTATCATTTACATGACCTAGACAGTGATTCCAAAGTTGGGTGTGGTATGAGTCATGTGAAGTATCTTTGTTATCATTTTCCATTACAATAAAACTAATATAATGAACATATAACATATAAAGGTATCTTGGGACATTCTCATACATAAATGGACAAACCATATGGTCGAATTTTACCAAGATCATTCTTATAAATTGAATAGTTATATGACTGACTTCCATACCCAATGCATTGGAGGTTATAACGTAACAACCTATTTGTGGTTTATCACATAACCACGCATATTAGTTTTATCACCTAACCACCCATCATTGGATTACCACATAACCACATGTAAAATATCCACATACAATAATATAATAATAACCCATAAATATTTCAATTAACAACATTTCACTCTTAACATAACATTTGCAATCACAAGAAATCATTTCAAGATATTGAAATAGTAAATCCACATTCCATACAATTTTCAATACAAAAACATCCAAAAAGGGAATAATGGATTTAATTTCCCTTTTCAAATACATTTAGGCTTTTAGATGAATTCAAATATAAAATAATGGTTATGGTGGTAGAGAAGGTGTTGTCATATTATACAAGAAAAATATTCATTTGTTTATTTTGTAAAGAAAGTAAAACGCCTCATATAAAAAGATTTCATTTGGAAACATTTGAAGAAATTCAAGATAGACATAAAATTTCATGTATAATTTTTTTGTAATAATATAATTAAATATATAAATCAATATCATGAAGAAATATATTTTATAATTAAATTGTTAAACTCTAAAGGTGTCACTTACAACTTTTAGCATTTAAAGCATAATCTATGTGAATTAATATATTTACCAAAACATTAAATAAAACTATTTTAGATAAATTATGGATATAATATTTCATAGAGAAATTATTCCCACCTTATAAAAAAATAATGGTGCATATTTTTAAAAAATGCCTCAATGAAATGAGATTGAGATGAAATCCCTTATTTAATGTTCGATTCTTCACACATTTTCCTTATACTTCATCTTAACCAGGTAACTTATTTTAGTTTCTACCAAAAGGATTCCTTGGGGGGATTTAATTCCTACAGGATGCCTCTAAAATGGGGGGATGGATTCTAGGAAGATGTGTGGGAGGATTTCTTGAACTGAATGCATTATATAAGAGAGAGTACCATTTTATAGAAGAGGGGATTGGCGACCTTAGAAACTCAAAAAATATTAAATTAATATATTTTCATTTAAATGCAATTGGATCCAACATGAGATATGTTGGATATAAGATAAGGATAGTTATAAATCATCTATTAATGTAATTTTTAGATATGTATTTGTTTTATAATAAACCTTATCTTTTCAGTTTTCCCATAATTATTTTATTTTAATTTCAATATTGGTAATAACGTTTTAATATGAAGAGGAAATTAATTTTACATATATGTGGTGAATTTCCCAAAATTGGGCACATAATTATCTTTTGAAACCTATCATAATCACTTGGGTATTTTAAATGGATTTAAGATTTTTTAAATAATTTAATAAATGACTATTTTATAAAACATAACTTATGTCAATTTTTACACTATTCACTTTATTGAATTAAAATAATATATAAAAATAGTGATATCTCCTAAAAAAATTTAATAATATTTTAACATGTCATATTAACCAATCAAAATATTGTATGACATATATTATATCGAATAATAGTCATTTTAATATTTATAATATAATTTATTTGATTAGTTCATTAATAAAGAAATAACTCCATCGTCATTTAGTCATAAAAACGTTAATTATTTAATGTATGAAAATATTAAATAAAATATCATTATGTATGTATTCTTGGTAAATTTATAATTACTATTTATAGGTAGAGATATCACTTATATAACCCCGTATTAAAATAGATTTAGTACAAAATTCCATGTTTATGATATTTTTTCCCTTACAATAAATTAAATGTTATAAGTGTGATAATCACATCCAATGCTCTTAAAATGCGAAAATTACATTCCATGTTTTGTCATTGTTTTATATATCTCATACAATAGGAATATTATAGGTTTTAGGGTAGTTTTATATTATTTTAATATTAATTTAACCATTATTTACTTGATTGACACTTTAACTGTGGCCAATAAAAATAATTTCTATTGTTACTATTCATCATGTCAGAAAATAATAGGGACTTATTTAAATAATTTGGACTATATTATTATAAATATGAAGTCCATTTTTTAAAATTAAAAACATTGAAGTTGCATAATTCATTTAAAAATGATCCTCGTTGTCAAAATAAGAAAACAAGTTTTTTTAAAAACCATCAAAAGATTGACCCATATATATATATCAAATTTAAATGTGACATTATATTCAATGACCAAAATTTGTTAAAATAATAAAAAATAGTCCAATTAAACATTAAAAATATTTAAAAGGTTATCAAAACTATACAAATAATTTAGACAAAAATAATGTATTGAATTAAAATGAATTATTTTTCATTATTCATTAAAAAATGTTTTAAAAAATATACTAAAAATTTTACCAAAGTTAATTTTTATGTTCAGATTCCAAAAAAAATTCTATTTTGTCAAATAGAACATATAAACATGAGAAAAGATATATTTAAAATGTTTTCTCCATTAAAAGGTTATAGAACTACCTTTTATAAATATTAGAGTATTTTATGCTTAAAATTGGATGTATTCTCATTTTTAGCCTCTAAAGTTTATTTGATGAATGTAAAATAATTAAAAAAACGTGTAAACATAATAGAGTTTGTTTTGTTCATTCATTCCTATACAATATCTAGAGGTTAACTATATTTTAAAATAATAACACTAACAATGTATTCATTTTTAGCATAACTTAATTTTTTGTGCAACATAAGATTTTGGAGAAACCCATTTTTGCAGGATGAGTATGCAATTAGACATCACATCATTGTTAAGGTAAAATTAATAAGTATATCACAAATATTAATAAATATAAAAAATCTTATTATTATAACCTGGGATATTAAAATATTTTATTTTATATATTGTTTAAAATTATGAGAAAACATAAACATTTACCACTTCACTATCCTATTTGAAGTATTCTAGAATCATTATCAAAATAAATAAATTTTTTTGATAAAAAATATAAAAAATATTTAAATATACTATTACATGATTTAGTATTCTATCGATCATATATTTTTTACTATTAGAAGTGAGAATTCACATAAAAAAATTATATTACATACAAATAAAAATCTAATTATATTTATTATATTTTATATAAATTTAATATTTAATTAATTTACAATATGTGGTTATAATTAAATAATAAAATAACTGAATATTTAATCATTTAAATAAATTAATATTCCTTAATAAATTATTTATTATATTTCTATGATATGACCATAATCATTATCTTGTAGTTTTTGTTTGAATAAGTGATGATAAACCTATCCTAACCTTAGTGAAACACACTGCATGGGAGTTAACATTTCCTTGAGTTAAAAAATTCATTATTATTATATCCATCTATTTATTCCAATGCACCGTATATTGTTATGATCCAAACTTGTATAAATGAAATTTCATCCTTTTTATAGTAATTTCATAATCACATAAAATTACCTAAGGAAACAGAATTCCACATCATTCTTAAATTAATTAATATGTGACCTTTAAACATAAATTTTCCACTTATGGGTTTTGAATTTCAAAAATTTTAGAAACACGATTGCGATTAGTAATATGATTAGAGTCCGATGGGACAAACATATTTTTAGTGAATAGTAACTTACCCTTATTAATCGTAATGTTACCCTTATGAATAGTAACATGACCTTATGAATACTAAATATACCTAGTGAATAAGAACCTTAATAATGATAGAATAAATAAAATGTACCATCCTATATGTGACAGTATTCTATAATTACATTATAGTGTTTTTTATGGTATGACATGAATATTTAATGATTAATTTAATAATTTAAAAGAAAATATAATTTCAGAAAATGTATTCATAAACTATTATTTAGATTTATTATGATTATATCATAATTTTATGAGACCATAATTAATTTTCCAAAGTGTTTGAAAAGATGTTTTTAATTTTAAAATTTGCATTTTTCATGTAAATTATGATTTAAATTAAAAATTAAATAAATCGTATTTAAAAAATTATTTTCATAAAATGGAGTTCATTTTTCAATTCTACACATCGAAAAATTATTAGGGTAATTTTTTTTGGGGGTTTTCAAAAATAATTGAAATTTTAATGAATAGTGGAATTCGATAATTTACAAAATATGTTATATAAATGAATATCTACATCATTTTGAGCCATGGATGATGTAAATGACCATTCATTCGAACTCATATGCACTTATTACAATTTTTAGTCACGATAATCCCCACTATTTCTAATGTTGTGGAGAAATAAAAATTAATGAAAATAATATGGAGAAAACTCATCACCCCTCCACTATAAATACAACCCCTCAGAACCTCATTTCCTAACCTCTCTCAATCCTTATGCATAATAAATATTATGTTCAAATCTCTTCCCAATCTCCTAAACCACTTCATCACCCCTCGGTCACATAAAAAGACCAAAACATCTCCCCTAAAGAGGCTCTCAAAAAGATATATTCAAGAGGTTATTTATCTCCCTCTTGTCTTTAAAATTCCATTCAAATTTCATTTATTCTATTCTCTTATACTCAACATATCTAATAAAAATGTCATGATAACTCCTATATTATTTATATACTAGTGTTATATCCTTTTAATTCAATATTATTCATTATATTCCACCCTCTCCCTCTTTGTTTATAAAAATTAAATCATTTCATTTGATGTGTTAATTTACCTGCAACATGTGCGATGTACTTCACTTTCCATTTAGCTCTATAAAGGATATAAATAAAACCATTAAATTGTTGAAAAAATATTTTAATAATTATTTTATAATTCCTTTTATATTACGGAAGCTACTTTTATATATAATGCTAAATGATAAAATCAAACATGTTAATTGTGATCCAAAAACTACCCAAATCAACCTAAAACGACCAGCATTAAATTTTAAAAAATTATTCATCAAAACGGTATATAAAAAATAAATTAAGATATCATTTAAACTCTGGGAAAAACATTAATAACATGTAATATCTATTATTTATGGATATCCATGTTCTACATGAACTTCCAATCATGTAAACGAGTGAACCGTTCATGAAAACTAAGAAAAATAACACTCCCGGAAAATTAATTTAAACTCATTAACTCATCCAATGGCCAAAAAAATTACATTATGAAACCATAATGAAGCATATTCATGTAATTTTTTTAATTGATAATTAATGATTCTAATGTCATTATATAGGACATTAAATTTAAGAAATCATTCAGATACAAGGTAGGGGGAATTCTCTAACCCATGTTTCTTTCTATTGGTTTTCCCTCTCCCGTTCCATTTTCAGTGTGGTTATTCCATAAAAATAATTTTTTCATTATTATTTTACCTTTATCGGATATACATTTTTTCCATTATATATTATTTCTAACATAATTTATTCCAATAGAACTCTTCTTTCAGAAACACGCATCTTACTTCTCACTCAAGTTTGATTATTCCTGTATCAATAATGATATCCCCTATTTCATTAGGAAACCCAATGTTTTTGAATGTATACATACTAAATGAACCCCATTCCTATAAATGGGTTACTATATGTTTATGATTGATATATGTTCTATGTGGAATGCATTATAATGTAAATGTTGTGATGTGACAGATGTTCCTGGAATTATATAGTGCCATGTAAATGTTATGTTGTGATGGGTTCACCCATAATTATATTGTGTTCCAATGAATTGGGTAATGTAAAGAACCTCTTCAGTAAAGTGAAGTATGCATGAACATGTCAACATCATTGTTCAAAACTACATGTGAAAGTTTACCATTAATACATGATATCTAATTTTTATGCATTTCCATATTCTAAGTCTTTTCTTAATATTTCCATTTATGATTATGATCATATGCCTATGTTATGATGACAATGACTATACTCGCCACATGGGATATTGTATTATATTATTATATATCCTTCTATTGGGCTTTTAAATCACCCATTTTGGATATATATCCTTAGGTTTCTTCTTGTACTAAGGGGAATCAAAGGTCTAATAAGAAGTTATATAAGAAGGAATTAAATAAATGATTATGTTCATTTGGTAAGAGTTATATTTGATCCTAGTTTTCCCAAGACACTAAATCATTGGATCCTATTTTTTTAATTATTTTCTTTTTTTTCATTAAAATGATGTAAAACTAATTTAAGAAAAGAAGGATCTGTATAGTTAGTATTAGAGGTATAGTTTAGTTAATTTGGAAATTTGGTTTATAGAACCTTGGTGATAACCCTATTTTGAGACCATGTTTATGTAATCACACAAAGATATTATCTAAACATAGGGATCCCATATGATATGATTTTAGTGTTAATTTCACAAGAAAAATAAATTATTTATTCATGACTTGTTGATTTCTTTTTTGTTTTAACATTTTCTATTTTAAAAAATGGTTTGAACTAGGAGAAACTAGGACAATAACCTGTGCGAGGTACAATGAAAATATTTTTAGACTGACATCTCGAATGCTTTGGTAGGTGGAGTTCAAAAAATCATAGTTATGCTTACCTAGTTGTCTCAGGTTATGAATAATAACCTGAATTATGTGGAATATCCAACTTCACCTAATAGGGAGAAACTGGCTATCAATTGTTTTATGCAGCAATGACCACTAATGTTTAGTGGATATTCTGATCCAATATTTGGAAAACATTGGTTCAAATCGATGGAGAATATATATCATGTGATTCACTGTTCTGTGGAAGAGAAGGTGAATCTGTCTATTTATTTTTTCGATGGAGAGGTCGACTAATTATGGGCTTTTAATAAAAAAATGAAAGAGGAAATTTAATAGATGGTGTAATAAGACTTTAAATAAATTATTATTAACAAGTATTTAGAATGAACTCTTCATAAGAATATAGTTGTAGAATCAATAGAGCTAATGAAAAATGATGTAGAATCTATCATGGTCAAAAATGTGAATTTTACAAGTCTAAAAAGGTAAGCTTCAGGATTTGTTATCAACAGTGATAGAAAATTTAATAGATTCTTTAGTGGATTAAAACCACACCATTGGAAGACTCCTTCAATTTGATACATCGGGAGTTATGAATAATATGTTTGATATGATCTCAAATTTGATATGTAATTTGGGTAATGGTCCCACGAGAATGATTATTTGAAATGAAAGATGGAGTTTCATGACAGAGGATCTAATGAGAATGGTAGAAAGAAAACTCAACCAACCACATGTCAAAAATATAGGAATAAGAATCATGGGAATTTCCTCAAAGAGATGGGGAAATTTTCAACTATGATAGAGAATGCCACCAAGATCAATAGTGTTGAAAATACATAAGACGTAATGAGAATTTGTTGGAGGAAGAGAGATCACCACCCATGGTCCTATTCTATTACTATAGGGGGCCATGGAACTATGCAAGCCAGTGCACTGAACCTTGAGACCTCAAGGGTAATTAACATGTTCATCCAATAAATCCAAAGGAGAAAGGGAAGTCTAACGACATCATTACTATTTATGTTGAGAAATAAAATTAATTCATAAAATCTATACATCCATTTAACTAAATTATGGTAAAATTATTATATTATTCTGGTTCTACTCATTCCATTATATCTCACAAGTTTTCTAGAACTACTGAATTGAATCCTTGAAACCTTGAATTAAAGATGTTTGTAAAAACACCAAGTGTTGAAATCATTTCTCCTCAAGTGTTGGACTCTTCTCTTATTGGTGTATGTGGTAAGTTTCATCCAAGGAGTCTTGTTATACTTCCCTTGAATTAATTTGATACTATAATTGGAATGGATTGGATCTTGTTATATGGAGCACATATCAACTATTGGGAAAAGGAAATTTTATTTCATATTCTAAACCATCTCATGTATCTCTATAAATTCATGGAATATCATGAATATCCTTAAAAAAAGTACTTCAACATTGTGGGTGTTAATTCCCTGTGAAGAGGAATACCTCCCTCAAATGGTTAAGTCAAAGGAAAGTGTCATCCTAGAGTAAATTCCCATCATGAGGGAATATAGTGATGTATTTCCCAAAGAGTTTCGTAGACTTCCCCAAGATCTTGAGGTAGATAACTCCATAAAACTCATACCAGAGCAAATCCTATCTCAATGTGTACCTATAGGATATATCCTATCAAACTGATGGAGTCAAAGAAGCAGCTGTAAGAGAATTTGGAAAATTGTTTCACACACACTACTACATCACCATGGGATGCTCTAGTGATCCTTTTAAAGAAGAAGGATGAAACAATGTGGATGTGTATCGATTATTGGGAACTCAACAAGACCACAATAAAGAAAAACTATCCTATTCAAAGTCTTGATGACATATTTGATGAATTAAGATGAGTTCATTACTTCGCAAAGGTGGATCTTTGTTCTAGATATCATCAGCTAAATGGAAAGAAACAAGATTTTCATAATACTTCCTTCTATAAAATGTATGGTCACAATGAGTTTCTAGTGATTCAATTTAGACTTACTAATTCCTTTACAATCTTCATGGATTAGATTAATATAGTCTTTAGGAATTACTTTGAACAAAATTGTTGTAGTTTTTATTGATGATATTCTCATTTACTCCAAGAGCAAGGAGGAATATGAACAACATATAAGACTTGTTTTGGATTAATTGATAAAGGAGAAGTTGTACACAAGTTTAGAAAGCATGAATTTTGTATGCATAAAGTCATTTTCTTGGGAAATGTGATCAAAAGTGAAGGAATTTATGTGGACCCATAAAAAACAATGGTGATTGAGGAATGTCTCAGACCCCAAAATGTCACAAAAATCCGTAGTTTTCATGGATTAGTTTCAAACTACTGGGGTGGTTTGATAAATTTCTCATGATTTTCAAGCCCACTATCTAGGTTAACAAGGAAATGGGTAAACTATATATGGATGGAAGAATTTGAGGAATGCTTCAAGGACCTAAAGAGAAGGCTGATCACTGCACTTGTACTCACATTTCTCAAAAGCGGGGAATGTTTTGTGAAATAAAGTTATGCTTCGTAGATATTGTTTGGAGTCGGTTTACAGAAACCTTCGCCTAATAGGGCGTCGCCAATATATTAGCGGTGGTTACTTGCATTTAGTGGTGGTTTCAGGAAAGCATCATGGTTGCCTCATTTCGCGGTGGTTTTCCTAAATTTAGCGGCGGTTTTACGAGCCCTGGATATCACTTTATTAGCGGCGGTTATCTAGTGGCTGTAAAACTGCCGCTAAATTCATGGTAACCGCCGCGGAATGTGGCATCCACGATGCTCCTATTTATCGACAGTTATAACCGCCACTAGAAGTAAATTTTATTTTACATTTAGCGACAGTTTTCACAGTTTAGAGGCGGTTTAAACCGCCGCCAATATACATTTCACGGTGGTTAAAACTGCCGCCAAAATCTTCCCAGAATAAAAATAATAATTCTTTGCTTCTACTGCACCACCGCCCTGAAAAACAAATAAAACCAAAAATATAAACCAACTGAGAACAAACTGAGAAACAAAACCCAACATGGGGATCAATAAGAAGTAATCACATATCATATCAACAAGAATTAATCCATATCATCAATTATCAATCAATAATATTCAACGCATAGTAATATCATGAAAATCCATAAAGTACAAGCGACTCACTTTTCCCTTCTAATTTACTCTTAACTAGTTTACTATCTTTATTTAGTTTGTTATTCTTTAAAGAGTGTTAACCCATGTTCCCATTCCTCATAACCATGAGTAATAAAGTATTCATAACCAAACACATATAAAAATAATAATATAGGACCCTTGGAAAAGTTATTAGTAGGATATTCAAACAATTTATTCCTAAAGATAGAAGATAAGTTTAGAAATATTCTACCTCAACCAAATATATGATGCCTATTGTGTAATGAAGGAGAAAAATAATATGGTGACCTAAAACACATGAGGGGAGCCTTAATCAACCTAAAACATAGTTATTTCCCATAAAAATCAAATCCAATCCACTGTACAACCCCTCTGATACATGGTTAAAAATATTTAAATCAATATCATTGAGGAAGGTCGCAATATGAAAAAAGAACTACAGCATAATTTCACCCAAGGAAGAACCATTATAAATTGACCTCTAGGTCCTTATGTCATGATAGAGGTAGACACACCATAAATAACCAACTGTAAGAACTCTAAATTCATCCTTTGAATACCATTTCATATCAAGAAAGTACCACTCTATGAAGGAACTCTACATAAAACTTCATCCTCTTGTTGATTTTATTTTAGAACCTTTGATCTCTTACAACTGCATGTAAATTATCCTCCAAACCTCTCGACTCTGTTCACCACTTGAGGGTTGTATTCAGCTACTAAGTTTTTATTTTATCACTAAACTTTTATCTTTTTTTAACATTAGTTTAACCTCATCCTTTACTCCTCATTATATCTCCATGCTTGATATCACTTGTCTTAAAAAAATCTAAATTTTCTTTTAATCTCAAAACCTCTTTCACATATAACTTCATTTTATTATAGATTTTTAGTGAGTGAATTTACAACTTGGAAATTAGTTATAAATAAATCCTTTAAACCTAATGATCTAGAACTTAATATAAGAAACAAGAACTTAAGTTAATAACTCCAGTGGTATCCATCAAGCTATCTTCTTCCATATCCTCGATTGGATACCACTTTATATGTTCTAATGTCACTTTTTATCACCATATTTTGATTGATAGCATTGAATACTTTATATAAGGCTTTTACACCACTTTAATTTCAAATCTAACTCTATACCACATGAACACTTTCATTACTATTTATAATTTCATATTTAACAAGAAATGACCCAATTTGTTCAACACATCAACAATGGGCCTCACCAAAGTGTCCACAACACTATCCCCTTGATCACTATGAAATGACCCAATTTGTTCAACACATCAACAATGGGTTTAACTCCTAGTCATCCAAAATCCCGACTACCAATTCAAACACAGACCTAAATGGAATGATGTATACCACACTCGAGAAATGAAGACATAAAAAGAAACATCAAAAATCAATAAAATGCATAAAAAGAAACATGAGAAATCAAGGAAATTTTAGGACATGAAAATGTGTGGTGGAAACTATGTGCCACAAATGTTACATATACAAACCAATTATTTCCATTTTTGTTCAACACATAAACAATACAACTACTCAGGGTCTGATGATGCATCGTTACCCTCTCCACCTTCATTTCCACTTTGTGTTGTCACATGTAAGAACATTATATTGAAAATTAAATGCAGTTTCATATTTATATTAAAACTTAAAACCATTGAACGTTATCAAACTAAATGATTTTGTTTTTCTGTGATTTACCTGCATACCACCACTCGATTCACTCCCACTGGGGGCATATCTGCTCATCTTCTGACGTATTTCAGTTAACTCTTTCTACAATGAAGATATCTGATCCCCCTGTTGGTGAACTGTGTTTCGTAAAGAAACAATCTCTTTCTTAGCATCTCTGGGTATGGGCTGAATAAAGTCAGGAGTAGATGCAGCAGCTATCCCCAGTGGCCTGATAAAAACCTCAAATGGCACGGGTCTTAAACCCATCCCGCGCACTCTCCCAAGATGTTCCTTCCCAAGGACTTTAGCAACCGGGTCATCCTGGGAGACAGAGTAGGAATGCGCAAGATTGGCATCCCATAGTTCTTTAATTTTGACCTATAAATCAAATATCAATATATATTAACACAGTAAAAACTGATAATAAGTTATTATGATAAAAAATTGACTTCATACCCCAACTTCTTTAGCAGGATCATTAACAAAACATCCATCTGATTTCTTGTGAACATCCAACCACAGTTTAGTTCTGGATGCTTCATGGCCTAAACTCTGTGAATGCATTAATCAAAGATAAATCAACAATTCAATATATTAAACAGATAATATTTTCTTATAAATATTTAAACTAATTAAAATATTAACAATGTCGTTCGACTTCTAGAAAAACTTTTTAAGCCCGCAGTGTGCGGGATGACTTGCTTTGCTCGGTTTGACACATTCTGTCTTGAGAGATCCTGAAATAAATAAAATGCAATTTAATACTGATGTATTAAATGTCATGTCCTTTTCATATACATATATAAATGTAAAATGAGGATAATATAATAATATATATTTCAATACCATCCGCTTCTGATCCCGATGCCTGTCAACAAACACTTTCCACTGCTCTTTTGGTACCTGACTGGGTAGCTTCTCATACATTTTCAGCGCAGTCAACGAATAATCGTTGACATCACACCACAATATCCATTTAAAATCTTTCCACTTATTACATATATTTTTCAACGTCCACTTCCGTGCTATCACATCAGCAATGGTAAAGTGGAAGAACATCTGTATACAGAAATTCATTTTGAACATATTAGTAACATGACATTCAATTAAACCATAATGTAATAAATTTACCTTGATTTGAGAATCAAACACTTCATTTTTCCAGCTTGAAGGCATATGTCTCCAATCATCATATGAAATGGGAAGGGAAATGGGCTCCGCAGCCATTTGGCCTAGAATCTGGCCAAGTAACCCCGCGGCATCATCCGTAGGGACCCCGTAAGAATCAAATGGCACAATAATATTCTCGCCATTCAGATTCCAAACATCTGAACTTTTTATGTTTTTCTCCACGGTTGCATTTTTGTCATCTTCAATGAGCAAACAATTAGTATAAACAAAATGAAATAAATTTATTTAATTAAAATTTGTACCTATGACAGTGACACTCTAGTATGTCCGGGATGAACTGGAAGGGGCGCGTCGCTGCCCCACTGCTGAGGCTCCTGAAGGGGGAGTCGACGACTCAGCCTCTACTATGACATCCATAGATGGTGTGAGAGATGGTGAAGGGGGAGATGGTGCAGGGGTGTCGGCAGCTGGTGCCTCAGATGTCGTGGGGAGGGAGCCAGATGGAGCGTCATCTGTCGCAAAACTGGATGAAATAATGTACCGCTTCTTCCTTGGCATTCCTGTCATTTAATCAAATAAAATTAAGTTCAGAATATATATTTCAAAAAATTTATGCAGAAAATAAAAATAAAAATGATAATAGATGGAGTACTAACAGACAAAATATATATTTCATCCTACCTCTACTCCTTGCACATTGGATTCTCTTCATTCCCACTATTAATTTGTTGCATACCTGATAAAACTAATGAATGAACAACCATCGATTTCCAAGAATATTTAGCTTCTATTAACATGTCCCTAGTGACAACCTCCAAAATGGATGTTATGCCCAAAGAAAGTAGAGATGTACCAAGGTCTGGGTGAAGACCATAACCAAAGAAATGATCTTTCTCATAATTGATGACCCCTATCTTTGGAGAATATATACCAAACCTTGAAAGGTTATTGACATACTCCCATACTGATCTGTCACCAATAAAAAGTCTCATGATCTCAGTCTATTTCTCTACATTCATTCCATTAGGAAATAACCATTAAAAAAATCAATATTGATGAGATTTCAATTCATACATTCATGAAGTTAAGAAGGTACCACTGACTCCCACAAGACTCTACTGAAACTATAATTCCAGTTCTAAAAAACTCTCACCCACAAAGTATCAGGTTCCTTAAGATAATTGAGGATCACCTCAATTTTTTCCAACTACCTAACAGCTTCCACTGATCCTTGAAAAATACTTAATGAAGGAAGATAGTGATTCAGGAATCCTATGATGGTGTCCGAGATTGAAAATGATTTAACATCAACAAATCAACACGTATTCTAGGTCGGAATAAGAACTAAAGAATCCTTTTTGAAAATTACAGTGGAAAATAATAACATCTAAATGAACTATATCAATTAAATACTCAAAATAAATCCTAATTATTCTATGTGAAAGTAAGAATAAAATAAAAAAAAAGTATAAATTAAACAAGGAACACACTAATGAAACCAAAATTACTTTTCGTTTTAAACAACCATTTTTTATAAGTAATTATGAAATACCACCTCCAATAAGTGTGAACCTCATTTGGAAAATACAGATTGGAGAGGAGTTGAAATAGGATAATAGGGGGATAAATTGTGATGTAAATGCTTTGGCTTTGTGGGATGGGTGTCTAGGCGCAAACCATGAATACATTTTTGAAACCTGAGAATATGTATATGAAACAGGATAATAGGGGGATAAAAGAGTGATCTCTAAAAATTTCCAAAACTAGACTCAAATGACTCGCATGATTCTCCTCAGTTTAATATTAAACCAATATGTCATACTCAAATACCACTAAAATGAATCAGGATAATCATGGAATATAATGTTGTTCAACACAATAAAAATTAAGGGATAATTTGTTAGACCAAAAGGCATAGAAATATACTTTTAATGTCCATACCTACTCTGGAAGAAAATATCCAATATATCAAACTCTATTATTCTTAGCTAGTGAAAACCAGAATGGTGATAAATATTTGAGAACCAGTTATTCACTTTCAACTGATCAAACATATCACCAGTCTAAGGCAATAGAAACTTGTTCTTTACTATGAATCGATTCATCTTTCGGTAATCATTACAAAGGTGAAGGGTTCCATAATATTTATTCACAAAAAAACAAAGCCATTTCCCAATATTAAAGGCTTGGGAGAATAAATTAACACCAATTTAATGTCCAATTTAATTTAATAAAAACCCTATAAAAATTATTTGGATAATTTATGTTCATTAAAATGATGAGTAATGGCTTGCTTACATCATATCAAGGTGACTTTAGCCATATCAAACAAAACAACCATTATATTGTGATGATTCCACCATACTAATGTGTAATCTTCTCAATAAACCTAATAAAAATACCATAATCATATATAAATGAAAGTTAAACCAAATGGAATGAAGAAGATGAGGGATATCACCTAGAATCTCTATACACAAAATTCCACCCAGAACATCCTAGATCAAGGGGAGTCATAGGAGGGATGAGTATAAGGATGAAGATCCAAAATGGCCTCCCCCATTTGGTTTGTTTAACCAAGAATCCAAGGGTATAACCCTGAAATTATGGTTCTTCCCCTCCTTTTGAAAAAAAAGGAATTTATCACATTCATGATGTGACCATGATGGTAACATCATGACCATCCCCCAAGTAGTGGGCTCAACACCCCTGCTTATCTACATTATGATGAAATATTTCCCTTATGGTGTGAAAATGTTTATAATGTTCACCCAAATAATTTTTAAAGTTCATGTCCATTACGTGACTACCCCCATCGTAGTGCATCCATTTCATAGTTTTCTTCCCTTTTTCCAAAAATCTACATACTCATTGTACCATGAAGTTATTGGCCATAACATGTCATCATCTTGGTAGCTAAGACATTAAACTTCCTAAACACGATTATAGAGTTACTTAAGAATTTTTCTAAGACCTCCCTTGGTAAAATGGGTTATCCTCCTACCTAGATACCATCATGACATTACTTGAGTGTCGCATTTTGACTAACACCATAACTAAAATTCAGCAACAGGTTCACCCTAAACCTACTCCAACATCCACATAAGAACATGATGCTCTTACTAGGCCTTAATAAATATCCAAAAACATCTCCTTGAGATAAGATAACTCTTATAATTACAATATAAATCCTATTTCTCCAAAAAAACACTTCACTAGAGTCGAAAATTAACATTTACACTAAAAATTACCACACATAATGGTGTGCATCATTACATAATGAATAAATCAATATCATTTTTTCATCTATCTCCCTTTACATGTATTAATAAAAATACCATGTTCCTTAAATATCTTCTTGGAACACCTTATTCCATATCCCCTATGGTGAATAATGAATGGAAAACAACAATCAAAGATTTAACACTACTTTAACACCTAACTTCAATATATTTTGTCCATCCCCAAACTCCACCAATCCCATATTACATTATCGAAACTAATAAAAGGAATGTAAATTAGATTTTATAGATTAATAAATAAGGGAAATAAATGTAGATAATATTAAGGATCACCAAATAAGACTCCTATCATCCCACTATCTCAACATGAAATTAAATTAAAACATGGAAATTAATAACAGATATTTGGACACCCTTTCCTCCACTGAGATCAATTCCATAAGTTATTTCTCAATAATTATAGAGTTAATATATCATGATAACAAATTTTAAAATATATATAATAAACATAAATGAAAAATTATAGTTAAATTATTATCTATGTTAATCCCCTACTGGGGAACTTATTACACAATGGGTATCCCAATATATTTACACACTCTATCCCACTTTCTTACTAGATAAGTCTAAAGAACAAAGGAATAAATGTCCATGATATCAAATATTCATTCCCTATAAATTAATTCTATGTGGCCTCCTTATTGATTATTTACTCAATTTTGTTAGACAATAGGTATGGGAAATATTTGGTGTTCCTCGCAGTACAAGAATGTATTGCATGTGGTTTCCTTCTTAATTTATGGCCATGATGAATTAAAACACCTCCTACATTGAATATTAATCATGGAATATTTTAGATTCTTGAATGATGTGATAGCATTTCCTTGGTAATGTATTCTTATAGTGGATGATGAGGATACATCAAGGTAAAAATTTAATATCAATAATGGGATTGAGACTACATTGGTTGGTTGACATAGTTTTACAAAAAAAATGTGATGTTTAACTGGGTTATTTATATATGTTGACATTACATCTTTAGACTATTTTGATGATGAAAAATGCTTCATATTATATCACTATGTAATTAGAAATTCCCATGAAATAGAACATCACAATGATGATTAAAATATGTCAAAAATGCATCTTGTGTTGGAGACTAGGGTATCATTAGAGGATTGACATATCCTATGTTTTACCATAAGATAGAATTGGTTATTTGAAACCCTGTTAAGGAATAACGTGCTATATAATAATTTCAAACCTTAGGGTTTCGTATAGGTTTCCATGGAAGCAGGGTCGTCGGGGTCGCGGGGTCGTCGGGGTCGTGGGGGGTTGGGGTCGCCGGGGTCGCGGGGTCGCCGGCGTCGCGGGGTCACCGGGGTCGCAGGGTCACCGGGGTGGCGGGGTCGTCAGGGTCGCGGGGGGCTGGGGTTGCGGGGGAAGTGGGGGGCCGGGGGAATCTGGGTGAGGAGGGTCGGGGTGGGGGGAAGGGTCGGGCTATTAAAAAAAACAATGTTTCGCGGCAGTTTATTATAAACTTTCGTGAAACCATTTTTAAAAAAGGTTTAGCGGCGGTTCCTAGAACCACCGCTAAATAGCGGTTTTGTTGTAGTGTCTAGTTACACCTTTGGTTGTAAGTAGACTTGGTTATGTTTGATATGGTTAAGTGCAAGATGTTCAGAGATGGATGGTTAGGTTGCTAGTGGTCTACCCTTGCAGGCTTCATGGTGGTGGCTTGAGGGAGACACTCTTCATGTCATATGGTGGTTTTTGGGATAGTTTTTTTTCCCTTTTATTTTATACCTTATTAGGTTTTTATTTTAAGTTGTAAATTTGAATATGAAATTTTTATGCCATGTTTGGTTGTGTTTATTCAGTTTCAATTATTTATTTTATTGGATTGTTTATTATTACTTGTGTGAAAGAAATCATTACCAAGTTGTATTGTGACACCAAGGAAATTATTTCTAGCCCATGGGGATTAGGAGTGCCCTTCAGGACAAGCCACGGGTTGGTTTGGGTGTTGGGTTTAATTTCACCCCAACCTTGTTTTTCACAAAATGGTACCAGAGTAGGTTACCCTCTATTGGATTATGTTTTCAGGATGAGTTAGGATAGACTTGAGCTATGAAAGTTGTGGATTTAGGGTCTGTTTGTGAGTAGAGTTCGTGGACAGCACACCTTGTGACAGACCTCGAGTCGCCATGGGATGTGGGGATGCTTGTTTGAATTCCCCTCAATATGGGATGAATAGGCTGAAGATTGTACGTAGACATTGTGTGGGTGTGATGTAGTTTGGTCGTTACATTTTCATGATAATATTGATTTATTTCTATTTGTTTTTGTGGATGAAAAAAATTCATATTGGCTGTATTGATGTTTTTTCTTATGATTTTTGCTTGATGTAGAAAAAATGTCGCCCCAGAGACTTCTTGGGAAGCTGAGGGAAGAGTCTAGAGAGATTTCTACCTCACTAATTGATTAGAGAATATTGGAATCTATGGTATGGGATATTCAGAATTTGTGACAGGGAGCGGGTTATGGTTCTCCTTATGTTATAGAATATGAACTAGGTTCTGTAAAGGAAAAAAGATCAGGTGTTCCTCAAGAACAAGCCTCCTTATTTTGGGGAAATTATGAACCTCATGAATTAAAGGAGTGGCTTGAGAATATTGAGAGGATGTTTGAGTTCCTAGAGACTCCAAAAGAAACTTGGGAAAAAATTTCTTCGTTCTTGCTAGAGGGTCCCATTCACAGGTGGTGGGACTCAGTTTTTTAAACTATGAAGACCAAACAGATGAGTTGGAAATATATCAAGATCATATTCAACAAGTATTACTTTCCTGATGTCTTATCTTATGTCAGATCATAGGATTTCATGGATATGATCCATGGAGACAAGACAATGAAGGAGTATGTCAATCATTTTGCGGAACTAGTTTAATATGCACATGAGATCTTTTCGAATGAGCTGATGAAAGAGAAGAGTTTTGAAACATGGTTGTATAAATATATTTATTCAAAATTCTTTTTGTTCAAGTTTAAGAACTATGCTGAGGTGGTTGATCATTCTTATATGGTCGAGATCAATCAAAAAGGAATTTTTGGGTTACCTGGATCTATGCATCTATGTGGAGTGAAAAATTATCTGAGAAAAAGTGGAAGTGGGATGAGAAGGGTAAAAAGGGAAGTGGTAGTTCAATCCATCCTTCCTAACAGTCTTCATCGATGGCTTTTGATTCAGGGTCCATTGTGTGCCACCAGTATGGGAAGGTGGGACACATTCGACCTTCTTGCACATCTCCTCCAAAATCCTATCATTTATATGGAGAAATGGGGAACTTGTAGTGATTCTATAGAGCCGCGCACTCTTATAAGAGTGGAGCAGAATCTGTGTCTTCTAGGGGGATGTCAGCCCATTCAAAACCATCCCGGTCAATGGGATCTCATTTTGGTAGTCATGGTGGCAGGGTTGGATCACCATCTAGGAAAATCCAGTTGAGGGAAGTGCCTCAAGCGAGTAGTCATTCTAAGGCTCAGACTAAGGTGAAGCATCTTAATGTAGTGGGTCAATCACTAGCAGGATCAGATTCATGACATTCGATAGTTCATGGTACCATTTTATTGCATCATCTATATTTGTTGTCTGGTTTGATACTGGTGATTACTTTTCCTTTATTTAAACCCATATTATTGACTTGTTGAAACTTCCAATTGAGATCATTCTATATGAAATATATTTGGTAATGCCTCTTGGTAAGAAGTGAGAGTAGAGTTTTAGGTGTCCATTATTTTCACTCACCATGTCAGGGGTGTAGTTTCCTGGCGTAGCAGAAGCGTGGTTGGGTCGGTGCCCAACTTTAATTTTTACCATGATCAATGATTATTCCGGGATCAATACGACGATGAACGTTAGTCTCCAAGAAATAGAATCAAATATTTAGATAAAGAATAAAGGGGCATGAAACCTTTAGAGATGATCTTACACATCATGTTTATAATTAATTTAATTAATTTCATAAAGAAAAGAATACCTGGATCTTCATTATTTTATTAATTTATAATGTTGATCATCTAGAATGACCCTTCAGATTATCCAATTACACTTGTGAGGATCCAAACTAGAATCCCTCTTGTGGTGATCCACACGTGCTCTGATGGCCTCCAATCGACACCACTTGTTCTCTGAGTAATAGCACGGTGAAGCGAGTGTCTTGTGTCGGTCGTTCTTGATCGATTGTTATTTGGCCTTGAAGAATGTCTCTCATTCTTGAGTGGGGCGGGAAGAGGATTCGAGAGAGAAATTTTTTATCTTAACAATTCTCAATTCACCGGGCGTGCAGTTCGATACATGGAACAATAGATGTATGTATCTCTTTACAAACATGGGTATTCTGTTACAATATTTAATTGTGTAATGGTAATTAAATACATTCATAACCTTAGATAAAACTTATGCTTTTAATAATAATACCACGTCATTATTTATGGTGTTCCAACTTGCGCAAAACGGAATTATAAATAAAATTATGCATTATAAAATAATAGCAATGTTGTTTTTATTATTTTAATTTGTGCCAACTGGTTAAATAATTATTTACCATATTACAAATAATTATTTTACTACTGGACCATCCTTGGTCTGCTCGAACTCTACTTCCATTTATTGAACACTTGAATAAATAAATAAATAATTTATTCTCTTAAATAAATGTTTTATTTACAAACTAGTAAATAAATATATATTAAATGTTCAATAAAATAAATAAATAAATTTTACCTAAAGTCTGGTGAATAAATATTAATTTAATTTATGTAATCATTTTAACTTGAATAAAATTATTCCACTGTCATGAGAATAATATTTATTTCATTAATTAAATTCAAATAGAATTTAACCAAGACCACCCGAAACACTTAGTGTGTTACCCTCTAGGATTCTTTCTCATTGGAATTAGGTGGATTTGCCTAAAGTCCAAGAGTACTGTCCAGAAACGGATCAAGGAACCCAAGATAAAGAACTTAAAGTCGCAAAAATGAAATCCACATAAGAACTCTCACTGTGTAATATAATCCATATGCCTCAATATCTCATCAAGCAGATTTCATGATAGTGTCATCAACCTTTTTTCTTGATACATCGTTCTTTGACTACCTGAAATAAACTCATCGTTACACTATGGCCATGGAATTTCACGTGATTGTTCTATTTAAATCAAAGGGCCAAGATATGAACTTCCATAAATGGAAGGGAAAATCTTTCCTCGAATTATCCATTAATAACATTCCACTCGTGACGCACCCAACGTACCCTATTTCCCACCAACTGTTTGGATGACGGTTTTCATCAGTAAATCAAAGTATGCGAGTTGTGAAAAGTATTAATGATAATCCTAAAGTCTACGGATCATTACACACACTCACAGATATAAATATCTGATGACACCAAAACATGCAGAATTCCTACTAGCGGGTATGTTCTCATAATCTCCTATCTTGAAGATTACCAAGTGCGAACTTCATGAGAGGAAGTCTCATCTTCTAACGAGTACTCACACATGACAGTCTTCATGCTATGGGTCCCATCATATTATGTTATCCAACTGTAGAACTATATTTAAGAATATTGTTATAGCATTTCAAGGTTCTCATCATAGCAGGGAACTGCCATGACCTAATCAATGCAACAAATACTCTAGAACATTATTACATCATAGTCCTGCAAAACAATGAAAAATATGTAATAAGATGTTTAATATTTAAATACATTAAATATCCACGTAATCAAAGTACAACCAGTTGCTTCTAGGACACCAACTCTTACAAACTCCCACTTGGACTAGAGCCAACTGCCTACAACTTTTAGTCTGCTAGACCTCACATGGTGATCATGTTTTTGCTGATTCAAGGATTTAGTCAAGGGGTCTGCCATGTTTTCTTATGTGGAAATATTTCTCACTACAACTTCACATCTCTGAGAAAAATCCCTCAAGAGATGGTACTTGAAGTATTGCTTCATTTACTGATGTGACCTTGTCTCTTTTGTGAGAGCCACCACTATAGTATTATCACAGTACAGTTTGATGGGATCTTTATTTCTAGGTAACACATCCAAGTCCTGGATGAATATTTGCATCCAAATTGCTTCTTTTTTTCCTCAAAATTTATGATATACTCAGACTTTGCTGTAGAATCTACGACCACACTCTGCTTTGAGCTCTTCTAACTCACTACACCTCCATTCAAAGTGAAGATGTATCCTATTTGTGACTTCATGTCATCTTGATCAGTCTAGAAACTAGCATCTACATATCCTCTGATGACTAGTTCCTCATCTCCTCCATAAACCATGAATATATCCTTAGTATTCCTTAGATACTTTAGGATAGTATTTACGACCATCCAATGGCAGTCACCTAGGTCAGATTGATATCTTCCGACCAGACTCAATGCATAGGCGACATCTAGCCGAGTACATATCATGGCATACATGACTGACCCAATCATTGATGCATATGGAGTCCTTGCCATTATTTTTCTTTCCTTATGTGTCTGAGGACACATTTTCTTAGAAAGATGAATGCCATGTGACGCTGGCAACAATCCCCTCTTGGATTGTTCCATACTGAATCTCTTCAGTATCTTATCAATGTATTTACTTTGACTTAGGCCCAACAATCTCTTGTATCTATCATGATGGATCTTTATCCCAAGAATATATGTTGTGTCGCACAAGTCCTTCATGTAAAAGCATTGATTCAACCATGCCTTAAGAGACTGTAAGACTGGTATCTCATTTCCAATAAGTAATATGTCATCAACATATACTATTAGGAAAATGAATGCACTCCCACTAAATAATTTGTATACACAAGGATCACATTTGTTCTTGATAAAACCAAATTCCATTATAGTTTCATTAAAATGAATGTTCCATGACATGGATGCTTACTTTAATCCATAAATGGATTTCTGCAACTTGAATACCTTATTGGCATCCTTCGGAGTCATAAACCCTTCAGGTTGTGTCATATAGACATCTTCCTGAAGGTTCCCATTAAGAAATTATATTTTTACATCCATTTGTCAAATATCATAGTCATTGTAAGCAGCAATGGCCAATAGAATTTTGATGGATTTTAGTATTGAAACTGGTGAAAAGGTTTCGTTGTATTCAATGACTTGATGCTACTTGAACCCTTTTGCAATCAGTCATGCCTTATAGGTATTGACTTGTCCTTCCATGTCTAGTTTCTTCTTGAATACCCATTTTCAACCAATAGGCTTTACATAAATAGGAGGATCTACCAAAATCCATACTTGGTTTTGGTACATGGAATTCATTTTAGAATTCATGGCTTCTTACCACTTGGAAACATCTCTTCCACTTACTGATTCCTTGTAGGTTAGAGGATCATTATTATCAACTAATAATGATTCAACTTTCTAGGTAACTAGAAAACTATACCGCTCTAGTTCTATAACCTCTCTTGTACTCCTACACAGTTCTTGTGTCTCTGGAACAGTTTTTTCTTCCATGGGGCTTTGTAGAATCTGTTCTTGTACCAACTCTTGTGTACCTTGAGTCTCGACTTCATCAAAGTCTATCTCGCTCCCACTATCTCTTTTAGATATGTTCTCCCTCTCAAGGAATATGGTGTGTCTTACCACTATAACATTTTTTTCTAAGCGGATGTATAGTTAATATCCCCTTGTTTTCATTGGGAATCCTATAAAGGTACACTATGTGCCTCTGGGTGCAAGTTTTTTACCTGAAGAGGCCTTAACAAATGCATCGCTTCCCCACACATGTAAATTTGATAGTATGGATTTATTTCCACTCCAGAACTCATATGGAATACCATTTATTGATTTAGTTGGTACTTTGTTTAGTATGTGTACCACTGTTTGTAACGCATATCCCCAAAAGGATAATGGAAGTCTCTTATGACTCATCATTGATCTCACCATGTCCAACAAGGTGTGGTTCCTCCTTTCGTTCACACCATTCCACTAGGGTGTGTAAAGAGGAGTGAATTGGGATAGGATCCCAAACTCCTATAAATAATCAATGAAGTCTTGATTAAGATATTCCCCACCTCAGTCTGAGTGGAGTTTCTTAATCTTCTTAACAAGATGGTTTTTAACTTCATTCTTGTATTCTTTGAACTTATCAAAAGAATCTGACTTATACCTCATTAAGTAGATATATCCATATCTACTGAAATCACTAGTAAAAGTTATGAAGTATGAGTACCATCCCATTACTTCAATTATAATGGTCCACACACATCAGTATGAAGCAATTCAAGAATCTCTTTATCTCTTTTACCTTTCCCACTAAATGGGGATTTGGTTATTTTGCCTTGTAAACATGCATGACATAAGACAGGTGGTTTTAGTTCGAAAGAATCTAAATATCCATCTTGATGTAACTTTGTCAAGCATTTCTCATTTACATGACCTAGACAGTGATGCCAAAGTTGGGTGTGGTATGAGTTATGTGAATTATCTTTGTTATCATTTTCCATTACTTGGTTTGTTTAATCAGACACGTAAATATTGTTGTATAAATGTTTCCCACCAAAACAAATGCTATCTTTGTAAAAGAATAAACATTAATTTTAAAACTTGAAAACAAATCCATATGTATCTAATATAGATACAGAAATAATGTTTTTAGTAATAGAAGGCACATAATAACAACCCTTTAACACCAAGATCATCCCAATTGGCAACGTGAGGTGGTAGTCCCCGACAGCTATAGAAGCAAGTCTGGCTCTGTTGGCTACTCGCAGATCTACCTCCCCTCGGTCAATCTTCCTAAATCTACTTGGTTCCTGTATTTAGATACATATGTGAGTACCACAAGATGTATCTAATACCCAATTTTTATAAATAGATAGATTTCATTCGATAAAAAACGCGCTTGAATATTCCCCTTACTTCTTATGCTGGGTGCAGTTCTTCTTCCAATGGTATTTCTTGCCACATGTGAAAAAAATAGCCTCTTGTTCCCTTGCCTCCCCTTTGATCTTCCTTTTCTTGGAAGGATGCAAAGAATCTTTGGGATTAAAGCTATTCTCCTTCCCTTTCCTATTATTCACCGTAAGGACAGAAGGCTTTTCGCATTTCATATCTTTGTCTACTTGGAGAATAAGGATAAGAAGATCAGATAGAGACTTCTCAATGTTGTTCATGTTGAAATTGACAACAAAGTTGGAGAAGATCTGAGGGATTGATGCGAGAATGAGATCAGTGCTCAGTTGTTTGGATAGTTTAAACCCTAGAACCTCTAGGGGATCAATGTAGCCAATGAGCTTGACTACATGAGGTCTAGTTGGAGCACCCTCTCTAAGCTCACTCTGAAAGAGTTCCTTGGAGATCTCAAACCTTTAATATCTTTCTCTATCCTGGTAAAGACCATGGAGGTGCTCAAGCATGATATAAGCATCCATGTTTTCATGAGACTTTATGAGATCCCTATACATTAATGATAGAATCAAACATTGAACATTAACTGCATCATTCATATGTTTCTCATAGACCAGGAAATCCTCATCACTCGCCTCTTTGGAAGGTTGTTTAGGTAATGATTACTCCAACATATAATACTTCAGTTCATGGTGTAGGATAACCCAGAGGTGTCTAAACCATTATTGGAAGTTACTGCTAGTGAGGATGTTGTCTTTATCCATAATTGATCATAGGGATAGTGTGGTTGATGTGATTTTCATTTTTATTATACAATTAAAAGAGCATATCATTAGTACTTTCTTGATTTTTATGAGAAATAATAAATTAATTTTATTAAGTCTCCCACTATTTTATCAAGTCCCAATGGCCCTCACCATTGAACTCATAATGTCCAGTTTTCATGACATACTAGTGGTAAGGATTCATATTCCCCTTCGCATAACCCCAATAAGGGTTGGTCGATTTATTTGAAGGTATTTAGGTAGGTAGGTCTTTACCAACTTCGGTCTTGCGTCTCCTTGATCTGTTGAGTGGACTCCCCAATACTGAAATCCTGACTTTGGATTTCCTCAACTCTTGCCTCCAATATTACACCAAGTCTAGCAAGGGCTTCTCCTCTTGATGTAATATGGTTAAGTCAACCCAAAACTTTTCATAAAGTCTTCCTGTATAAAAGTAAGTGTCCCAATAAGGGTTAGTTAAATGCATAGTTTTATTGAGTTTTTTCCTTAATCAAGTAACGGAAGGCATGGTATGACTTAATATTTTATTTGAGGGTTTTTTATCTCTTATGTGTTAATTGATTATTATCTTTATCACATGTTTGTTAATATTAAGTGGAACTTACTTAAGTGATTAACCATGTATTGATAATATTTATGTATAAGCCTGTTTTATTTTAGTTCCATCTTGCATGCTTGTTTAATACATTAATTATGTGATCGCGACAACACATCCATAATGATAAACCATGCAACTAACAGAAATAAAATAAATCAAAGGTCATGATCATGATATTTTCTAACAATTAGTTTATCTAGCGGTTGATAAAATAACCCTAACCTAGGGGAGAAACACCTTGAACCTTTTGGGTTTGTTTTTACAGCTTTCCAATTGTCCACCTCTGTATCTCCTGGGATTGGTTTCATCTCGGCTCCAACTTGAACCGCCTACTCTAGCTTGGGAGTTACATCCATTACATATTCTTTTAAACTCACACATAGGTGAGGGGTAAAAGGGGGATTTACATAAAAGAAACCATGGGAACATAGGCCCAACATATTAATGATGAGAGATGGCTCGCAGGCCAACAATTAATTTAATAAATAAATTAAAAGGAAACCAATCGCATACAAAGGTCTTGGTCTATCTCATGGTCACCCACATACATGCAATGAGTTACGCATTTAATAAAGCTAGTTTTTAATTATTTAATCATTCTTATTAAGATAAATTGTGCTCTAATCGATTAATTATTATCTTTAATTAATCAATCCTTTTATCTTAATCCTTTTTCTGAATTTCCTTGAGATTCTCATCCATAATAATTTTAAACAAATAAATTCATTTAAAATTATCATTATACATAACTTGTACCTTGGAGGAAATCTAGTGAATTCCTATTCATAACTACAAAATGAGTAGAAATGAACATTACAAAGATATTAAATTAAATGAATATACATAAAACACCTATCACGTGTTGTTCCTCATCTTTACGCATGCACCATGGTACACGTCTCAAGGGTTTGTATAATATAATAATAAATTTTAATAAATATGCATAATTTGGATGAGTACATGGCATGTGGTTCCAACTACACAGCACGTACTATCATTCACCATCTATTCGAAGTACACGCCCGGGGATACGGTGTGTAAATGTACTTCAGAAATATTCAAAATACATGGTGTGTGCAGTGGGCCACATGTCGTATAGTATCTGCGTTACACGGTCTCCAGTCGGGCAAGCCGTGTATGGGGTACACGGTCCAAGCCTAACCCAAAGGGACTACACACCGTGTCCAGTGGGACACAGGGCGTGTAATATAGAAACCATGTGTCACCTGTTCCTAGTCAACACATGGAGTCTTTAAGACTTAGAAAAAATCCAATGACACAGCTTGGTTTTATAGACCAGTCCTGATGTATTGAACCTTGATACACAGTGTGTGAATCCAAATACATGTCGTGTATTCTAGTTTTGTACAGACAGGAACCTTTGGAACCTCAGGATGAGATCCTCTATTTTATTTTAATCAAAAATTAAAATAAAATATCATTTCTGTAAAGTGAACGAGAATTTAAAAGTGGGAGAACAGATCTCAAAAATCCATATTACAAGAAAGATTAACCTTGAATTGAAAAACTAAATTATTAAATTGTAAATCAACAATGAATTATTTAAATAATTATAAACTATGATGTAACCCCTTTGATATTGCTTGTAGGTTTTAGGCATAGTGGAAGAACGGTTGGGTCGGTGCCCAACTTTAATTTTTACCATGATCAATGATTATTCTGGGATCAATATGATGATGAATGTTAGTCTCCATAGAATTGAATCAAATATTTAGATAAATAAGGAAGTGGCCCGAAACCTTTAGAGATAATCTTTCATATCATGTTTATAATTAATTTAATTAATTTCATAAAGAAAATAATACTTGTATCTTTAGTATTTTCTTCATTGATGATGTTGATTGTTCGGAATGACCCTTTAGAATTATCTCATTGTGCATTTGAGGATCCAAACTAGAATCCCTCTAGCAGTGATCCACACGTTCTTTGATGGCCTCCAATAGGCACCACTCATTCTCCAGGTTCTGGCATGGTGAAATGAGTGTCTTGTGTCGGTCATTCTTGATCGCATGTTCTTCAGCCTTGAAAAATGTCTCTAGTTCTTGAGAGGGGCGGGAAGAGGATTCGAGAGAGAAATTGTTTAGCTCAACAATTCTCAATTCACTGGGCGTGTAGTTCGGTACATGGCACAATATACGTATGTGTATATTTATCAACATGGGTATTTGGTTACAATATTAATTGTGTAACAGCAATTAAATACATTCATAACCTTGTAGAAAACTCATGATTTTAATAATAATAATGCGTTATTATTTATGGTGTGTCAACTTGAGAAAAATGGAATTATAAATAAAATTCCATGCCACAAAATAGTAGTAGTGTTATTATTATTATTTTAATTTGTGACAACTATTTAAATAATTATTTACCATCTTGAAAATAATTATTTTACTACTGAATCATCCATGGTCCGCTCGAACTCCACTTCCATTTATTGAACACCTGGATAAATAAAATAAATAATTTATTCTCTTAAATAAATATTTTATTTACAAACTAGTAAATGAATATTTATTAAATGTTCAATAAAATAAATAAATATATTTTACCCAAAATCTAGTGAATAAATATTTATTTAATTTATGCAATCATTTTAACTTGAATAAAATTATTCCACTAAAATGATGATAATATTTATTCCATTAATTAAATTTAAATAGAATTTAACCAAAACCACCAGAAAAACTTAGTGTGTGACCCTATAAGATTATTTCTCGTTGGCATTAGGTGGGATTACCTAAAGTCCAAGATTACTATCTAGAAACGGGTCAAGGTACTGAAGAGAAAGAACTTAAATTCTCAAAAATTACATCCACATATGAATGCTCACTATGTAATATAATCCATGTGTCATAATATCTTATCAAGAATATTCTGTGATAGTTTCATTAACCTTTTGTGCTTGATATGTCATTCTTTGACTACTTGAAATAAACTCATCGTTACACCATGGCTATGGAATTTTTCACAACGGTTTTATTTCAATAAAAGGGTTGAGATATCAACTTATATAAATATAATGGAAAATCCTTACTTGAATTAACCATTAATAACATGCCACTTGTGGCGCACCCAATATACCCTACTTCCCACAAACTGTTTGCGTGACAGTTTTTGTCAGTAAATCAAATTGTGTGAGTCGTAATGTGTATTAATGATAATCTTAAAGTCTAAGGATCATTACACATGCTTTCAAATAGAAATATCTGATGACACCAAAACATGTGGAATTTCTACTGGTGGGTATGTTCTCATAATCTTTTATCTTGGAGATTACCAAGTGTAAACTTCATGAGAGGAAGTGTCATCTTCTTACGAGTACTCTCACATAATAGTATACATCCTATGTGTTCCATCGTAGTATGTCATCCCACCATAGAAATATATTTAATATTATTGTTATATAATTTGAAGGTTCTCATCATAGCAGGGAACTGCCATGACCTTATCAATGCAACAAATACTCTAGGACATTATTAAATCATATTCATGCAGAACAATGAACAATATGTAATAAGATGTTTAATATTTAAATATATTAGATATTCATGTAATCAAAATACAACCAGTTGGTTCTAGGACACCAAATCTTATAAGGGGTCGAGCTAGAATGGTATTTCCTTTTCTTGGACATGGACCTCTTTGATGTAATCTTTATAATGGATTGGATGGTTCATTTCTAGGAACACATAGATTGTTATGTGTGGCTAGTAAGTTTCATGGAACCTGATGGGAGTACTCAGGTTTTTCATAGAGAGTGGGATCCTTGGTTGGGCCATGCTGGACCTCCACTCCTAGGGTTGGGTAATCTTGTTTTTTAGTTATCGTCACTCATGTTGGAGGACGATGGTGGTTCTTATGAGGGTGGATTACTTAATGTAGTATATGAGTTCCCATATATATTTCCATATGAATTTTCAGGTTTACCCCTAAAGTGGGATGTAGAATTATTGATTGATTTGGAATTGGGAGCACATCCAATATATCTTTCCTCATATCACATGGCCCACCCAAGTTGAGGGAATTAATGATACAAATAGACAATTTGGAATCTAAAGGATTCATTCACCTAAGCATCTCCCCTTGGGCTACCCTAGTATTGTTTGTAAAGAAGGCTGATGGATCTCTCTGGCTATTCATCGATTATCAGAATCTAAACAAGGTAACCATCAATAACAATTATCCTTTTCCCCGAAATGCTAATTTTATTGATCAATTAAAATGGAAAAGGTGGTTTTCCAATATATACTTTAATTCTATTTACCACCATGTCATGCTGAAAAAGGCATATATTTTGAAACAGCTTTATGAATCAGGTACGGCCACTTAGAGTACTTGGTAATGCCTTTCGAATTAATGAATTCTCTAATAGTTTTCATGGTTCTCATGAATAGGGTGTTCCACCAGTATCTAGACTCCTTAATTATGGTATTCATAGAAGACATCCTAGTTTATTTTGAATATGAGGAGGATCATGAGCATCATTTTGGGATCATGTTGGGCACTCTTCAAGAACATTTTCTTTATAAAAAAATTTCAAAGAGCACTTTATGGATCATGGAATTGAAATTTTTAGCCCATAATATCTCAAAATTAGGGGTTTTAGATGACCCTGAGAAGATCAGTGCATTATTTCATAGAAGCAGCCGAAGAATATATTTTTCATCAAGATTTTTCTAGGCCTACCAGGTTATTACATGCGGTTTGTTTGGGAATTCTCATAGCCTTATTATCCCATAACAATTCTCACTTGGAAAGGGGTGAAGTCGAAATAGATCCCAAAGTGTTAGGATTACTTTGTGGAGCTGAAGCGGTGGTTGACTATCACACTTGTGTTGATCTTGTCAGAATATGGAAAGGGATACATGGTTTATTTCAATTCTTTAGGTATGTTCTTTGGAAGTGTGATTATTTAAGATGATCATGTGGTGGAATATGTCTCTTGAGAACTTCGACCACATGAAAAGAACTACCTAACCCATGACCTGGAGTTAGCACCGGTGATACATTCCCTAAAGACAAGGCATCATTATTTTTTTGGAGAAATTGTTGGTCTACTCTGATCATAGAATCATGGAGTATATATTCTCCAAAAAGTATTTAAACTTGTGGAAATGTAATTGGATTGAGTATTTGTATGGGTTTGACTTAAATATCGTATATACCCTATGAAAATTTAATTTCATGGATGATACCATGAATAGAAAAGTGCTAATGCAGGCATTGAGGAAGTCCAGTGATGAGTGGACCTTAATGGGGCTTTTTTCCAAACTTCACTTGGAAACCAAGGAGTACAGTGGAGGTGTGTTCTTGGATGGTGTTCAGTTGGATCCTTCTCTTCTGGATATTATTCGGAAGGAACCACCTAGTGATGAGTTATTCCATAAGTCTATGTAATTTATTCAAGGTGGGGAGACACCTCACAATTGTTCATTGTCTGTTGAGGGAGTTCTATGTTTCAAGGGACATTTTGTGGTGTTTTCATCTCTAAGGAAGGTGGTGATGCAGGATAGCCACCAGTCTCAGTGGGTTGTTCATCCTAGAGATACCAAGATGTACTATGACATTCATCGGCAGTTTTGATGTCTAGGCTTGAGGTGAGATATAGTTGGCTTCGTATCGAGGTGATATATGTGCCAGAAGGTAAAAGTAGAGAATAAAAGGCCCTTTGGATTTCTTCATCCACTACCCATTCCAAACTATAAGTGGGAAGAGGTATCCATGTATTTTATTAGTAGACTGCCGCATACACCTTAGTGGAGAAATGCTATTTGGGTGGTAATCAACCATTTGACAAAATTATTCCATTTTATTCTAATCATAGATTCATCAAAAGTGGATGAGTTGGGTTGATTATATGTTTAGTAGGTGGTAAGGCTCTAAGGTGTTCCATATTCAATTGGTTTTAATGTAGTTCCATGTTGAACATCTTGATTTTGGGAAGGCCTTTAAAAGTCATTGGGGACACAGGTAAAATTAATCACGAAATACCATCTTCAAATGGATGCTCAGATAGAGCGGGTTAATTAGATTCTAGAATACATTCTTTACTCTAGTTCCCTGGATACTGGAGGCTTGTAGGATCGCCATTTGGGTTTTTTTGAGTTTTCATATAAAAATAGATATCAATACTCAATTATAATGGATCCATTCAAAGCACTCTTTGGTCAGTCATTTCAGTCACCTTTGTGTTGGGTTGTGGTGGGTGAGACTCCACTTTTGAGAATAAGATAAGTGCATGAGATTTCTGAGGTCAAGTTAATCAAGAATCAGTTATTGATAGATTATATTTTCCAAAAATATTATGTTGATCAGAGACAGCAAGATATTTATTTTTCTATGGGTAACTGGGTGTTCCTGAATGTGGATCTTCATTTGGTCCATCATCGATTGGGAAAGCAAGGAAAGCTAATGCTGAGGAATATTTGACCATTCGGGGCCACTGATAAGATTGGAAATGTGGAATATAGCATAGTGTTTCCCTCTCAATTTTCTTTAATTCATGAAGTATTTCATGTATCCTAATTTATAAAGTAAAATCATAACCCATATCATGTATTGAATTTAGAATAATTGGAAATAGATACCCACTTATCTGTGCTTGAACGACTAGTACGGGTAGCATATTCCCAATAGAAATTTCTTTATTGGAAGTCTATTCCAATAGTCTGGGTTCTTTGGAAACATGTAAATGATATTCATGAGACTCGGGAGTGGAAATCATGGTTTGAGTGTGAGTACCCATTCTTATTTTCTGATCAAGTTTTGAGTTGACATTTTGGGGATGAAAAGTTTTCATGGTAGGGATAATTATAAAATCTGTGATTTCTTTTGATGTATTTTTATATTTATTTTTGGTCTAATTTTTTCCTAGAGGTTTTCCTTGAGTTTTTGGAGAATAGTGTGAAATTTTGGGTGGACAGACTGTGGCACGTGGTTGGCACATAATTAGTGGTAACCGTACACCTTTTCCCAAGTAACAGTGTGGCCAAGTGTTGTTTTTGGATAGACTTATCACACAGTTAGAACACGGTCTATAAACTATGTTGGATAACCATGTAGAATTTCTTTCTTGGATTGTATGGAGAGCACAGTTTTCACACTGTTTGTAAAAATTTTCGGACTTACCAAGGGGCATGTACAGGTCATTAAAAATTGGTTTTTATGTGTTTCTATCTCCCTGATTTTAAACCCTAAACCCATATTTTCCTCTACCACTCAGGATTCCTTGCCCTAGGCATGCCTCTCTCTCCTTTCCCCTCCCTTGGATCTCTATTTTTCTATATTTTGTGTGATTCCTCCACGATTCATCAACTAAGTTTCTTCTCCCTTGATTTCCTTCTCTATTATAGGGTTTATTCCCTCTTTCTTTGGAGTTTATCTCCTCCATTAGGATGGGTTCCAATTTTAGGGTTAGGTATTGGTTTTTAGGTTTTGTTCTTGATGTTATAGGTTCAATATTACATCTTTATAGTTCGGTTGAGGTATGGTTGGAGTTTCGCACTAGATTCTAGAAGTTTCTACACCCAAGGTAGGTGGTTCCGTGGTTAAACACCGTTTAAGGAACTTAATATTCTTGCTCAAATATTTAAATGTGTTCTAAGATTTATTTGTGTGGTTTAAAAGGTTTTTTTGAAGGTTTATCATGGTTTTGTGGCTTTAAAATGGTTTTCCTAAATAAAATTAGTTTTTTCATGTGTAAACCTTTGTTATGCTTCTTAAAGATGTTTTATAAATTATGAAAGGTGGTTATTAAATTATGAAAGTGATGAAAATCATGGTATAAAATAGTTTAGGTGTGATTTTGGTTTTAAAAGTGGTTTGGGTTGTGAAGGTGATGATTATTGAATCTTGCTTATATTTTTTGTCTTGTGTGATTGCAAGTGGTTGTTTATGTGACATATGAATTGTGAATTGAGAACAAATGGAATCCTAGGTATCTAGTTGGGTAGAAAAGGACTAGTATTATAGTGATTCAGAAGTGGATTCATCCTAGATTCACTTAGTGATATTGAAAATGAAAACACTAACTAAATATTGAAGGTGATTTGAGACCACTATAATTTTGGATATTTCTCCTCTCTAGTGGGTCATGCACGATGACGTGGATGGTTGTGGTTTCTATAACACTTTACACCGGCATATGATGCTCTAGGGTCCTACTCTTAGATAGTGCCTATAGGGATCTCTTGTGACTTGGTTCTCTGTAGTGATGTTTCTCTTACTGTCGGCATATGGTATACTTTATTGGTTATTCAAAAACAAGCATGTTTTCTTTAAAAAAAATCTATAAAAATGTCTATAGTTTTTTTTATAAAACTTGAAAGTTTATTTATCTTATAATGTTTATATAATGGAATATTTTTTGTTGGGTGGCACCCTATTGGGATTTGTATCACACCCTACTTACACCTTTGGGTGTAAGTAGAATTTTTTATGTTTGATACTGGTAAGGGAAAGATGTTTGGATATAGAGGCTAGGGTTACTAGTGGTCTAACCTTGTGGGTGTCATAGTGTTGGCTTGAGGACAACACGCCTCATGTCATATGGTGGTTTTTTGGATTGTCATCATTCCCCTTTTTTTGTAGGCCTTCTTGGATTTCTATTTTAAGTTGTAAACTTGAATATGAAATTGTTATGCCATGATTTGTTATGTTTATTCAGTTTTGGATTTTTTTTTATGATTAATTATGTGGGTGAGATTGTTCCCAAGTTATATTTTTATACCCAGGAACTTGTTTCAAGCTTTTGGAGATTGGGAACGCCCATCAGTCTATGCCATAGGTTGGGTTGGGTGTTGGGTTTAGTGGCACCCCAGCCTGGTTCATGACAGATATGTTAAATTATAAATATTAGTTTGAAATAATATATATTTATCATCATCATGGTTATTTATTATTAATTTTTAGTATTGAAATAACTTCATTAAAAGCTTTTAGAATGTTGATGCAGTAATTATTTAAATATTGAAAAATTAAAATAATAAATTTTAAAAATAAAATATATATATATATATATAATCGAAGATAATTAATGTCATCCAAAAAGTTTAATGATTACCTTCACATGTTAAGGATATAATAAAATATTTGGTTTTATTTTAATGTGTTATACTGATATTATTATTGCTAATGTAATGAATATTTCATAAAAGTGACATTATGGTTATTTATAGTAAATAGAATTATATTAAAATATATAAAATTACTAAAAATATTATATTCATAAAAATATTAAGTATATGTTTTAAAATATCATCCAAAATCCATTTTTTCTATTTTTTCATTTTATATTATCTATATTAACCATAAAGTTTTAAAAATCCATGTTTTCACGACAAGATTTAAAGGGGTTAAAAAGGGTTAAAACAAAAAGATAAGGATAGAAATATAGTAAAAAAACATTCAATTTTCATTTAATGATGGTATTTATACCAATAATCATATTATATTATAAATAACTCACTTTTTTCCATTTAGAATTGATAATTAATTTATATGAATTTAATATTATGATAAATGTCAAGACAACCCCTCCCCCCTCATATAGAAGGGAAGATATTTTTATCATTTATTTACGTTAAAAACCATTTGATTTAGTCTTATGAATACCAAAATATCTTACTATAATCCATTCCCACATTCAAGAGGCATAATTTTATGCATAACACTACCTTTATTGTCCATAATTTGTTAAGGAAATGAGACTTTCGAGAGAAGATGTGTCATTTTTAATTGGGAATTTCTGATTTCTTTATTCTTACACAACCCTCATGCATTATACAACCATTATAAAATGATAATTCTATGAATATATTTATATTTTATTATGTATATGGAATGACCTATATCAATCTCCACTTCCATCAAATGGAAATCAATTCATTATTCATGTGTATGACAGATTACCGCCTCAGGAACCGATGTAATTTGTTTTTCATCCCATGACTAAAAATTAGTTAAAATGTTGAAATTAATTTTTATATATGATATTGATGACATATTTAAAATTATATAAATCCGATAAATCAATTACATTATTCCCATTTCTTACATAGAAAAATGATAATGTCGTTCATGCATACGTGTTAGCAACCATCTCCACGAAGTGATGTAATACATTTTTCATTACCACATCACATTATTGACATAAATATATATACATTTAAAAAATTATTATGATATATATTATAATATAGTAATTTTTTATCTATAAAATAATACTTACCTTATTTTCATAATGATCATTAAAATATGGAAACGATACCCATGCGTACATATGACCTATTTTCTCCCTGATTGTAACATAGTTCGCTTTTCATAAACATATGTAATAGTTAAATTTAAAAATATAATTGACTAATAAATATGATAATTATTTCATTAGTATTATTCTATAGATATATCACCCTTGGTTTGAGGTATGTAACCCTTTTTGTGCCTTTTTATGTGGTTAAAGTAGTTGGGTAAAGTTTGGGAGAGTTTGGGATGGATTTATAAAGGATTGGAGGCTTTTCTAGGGGAGCATGGTTTGAGAACGGTTTGGGGAAACTATATAGGATCTCTAGGTAACCATACAAGTGGATGGATTAGGCTTCACATGGTTTGTGCACGGTCTGTCTAACCATGAAAGTAAACCATGTGGGGTCCCTGTTGAGGTAGTATCATGCGTACGGTTAGCGTACAGTTTCCTTAACCGTTTGTGGCATTAAACGTGGTTTTTAAAAAACTGGATCACTTGGGATTTTCCCTAAACACTCCATTAATCCTCCCACTTGAGCATCACTCATGATTTTTGGTTATCAAGTGTTATAGGAGCTCTTTCAATCATTCCAGAAGTGATTCGAAGGGTTTTCAAGTTACGGTGAAGTTGATTCTCTTTTGGTAAGCCTTCTCTCTTGACTGCTTCTTGGTTTTCCTTAGATATAGTTCTCCCTCTCTCTCGGTTTTCTAGATCTACTTCTGTTTCATTTAGATCAAGGGTTTTTGTTGCCTAAAATGATTATATTGGGGCTTTTGTTTTTAGAAAAAGTGATCTAAGGTGGTTTTAGTTTATATTTCACCTGGATTGGTGGTGAGGTTGTGAGTTGGTCAATTTCACTAAAACCCTAATGTCGGTGGCTTCTATATCAAATACTTTTTTCTAGAACTAGTAGCCTTACATTCAATTAATTTGTTTTTCTTGGATTTGGTTGTGATTATGATATTCAAAGCTTTTTGGAAATCCATTTTGTGATAATTTGTGGACTTTGGGAAAAATGGATGATTACAGTGAAACGTTTTTGTTGTTGTTAGATTTTAAAGTGTTTATTTTAAAATCGGTGGCTTGGGTCAATTTTTGAAAATGGATTTTGAAAGTGGTTTTCAATAAATGGGGTTTCCTTATTGAAACATATTGTGGCATGGATGATATTCTAAGGGATTTTTTTCTTATGAAATAGTTTTTTGCATGATGTTGTGGCCTTGGTGTGCTATGTGCTTGTTTATTAGTTTGATCATTTTATTATTGTGTAGGAATGATGAGAAGTTGGCGGTGAGTACCACTATAAAAATGGGATGGATGGTGGATGGAAGAGACACCATCAACAATAAGTGGGTGATAATTACCCCTAGATTGGAAAAGTAGTAAATTGGCTTGGATGGGAAGTTTCACTATGGTTGATTACTAGTTTGGGTAGGTGAAACTCTAGAGTTAAGCTTTGTTGTGTGTTGATGTTCATGGTAGAAATTATTATGCTACTATGCAATGGTAAAATGGTTTATGGATTTATTGTTGAATTTCCCTTGTGTTGTATGGTTTTGGGTAAAAATAGCTTGGTAAGGGTGTGTTTGGATTGTTGGTAATTATTGAACTATTTGATGTTTTATATAAACTATTTTGTATAAATGTTCTAAAGGTTCTATCCTAGTGGTGCATGTAGGGAATTCATTTGGGGAAAACCTACAGAGTATTTATACTCACCCCCTAATTTGGAACATTGGTTCTTTTGCAGATTTCATTTTCTAACACACAATCAAGTGTAAGGCATCTCATTTTGCTAGTAGTTTGTCGTGATGCTTGGATTATTTGGTGGTTCTTTGAGCATGGAGCTTGGCTTGGACCTATGGAGTTGTTTCATAGCTCTTTGGATTGTGGTCTTTTATTCTTCTTCCTGGTAATCTTATTATGTATTCTTATGGCTTGGTTGTTTTGGCATTTTGGTTTGTTGAGTTGAAAACCTTTTTGACATGCATCATATCATTATGGTTATTTATGCCTTGTTTGGTCAATTGGTTTATTCTAATGGAAAATTATTCCTCACTTGTTCTTGAAGATATTGGCATTGATTTCCAGCCTTTGGTACCTTGGGAACATCTCATATGTCCAAGTATCATCTCACCACCTTCTCAAGAAAATGAGGAAGGGGTGGGATGTTATAAGTGGTATCAGTTTGTTCGGTACTTGACATTCAAGTTGTTTGATTCCTTAACATCAGTTTTCATTCTTGGTGTTATCATTCATTCTTGGTATATTCCTTGAGTTGGTATGGTAGTAAGGTTTAGTATTTTTAGAACATGAAATGTATAGAATAAAAGGACGTAGCTAAAACTTTTATGCTGAACTTCAACTTACCAGGGAGTTAGGTACATAAGTGTTATGGAGACACCTATAGGTATTGTAAATCTCATTGTCATGGGTGTAGCCAATGATATGAGCATGAAATGCATGGTATATATTAATTCCCACTAGGATTTATATTTAATTTGGTATAATGATTTATTTTGTGTTATGATTATGTTGATTTGTGAAAAATCTATAAATTATTTTCAAATGTGTGGATTTGAAATGTTGATAGTTGTGGTATTTTGAAAATGGGCTGATTTTCAAAAACATGGTGTATTTTTCAAAAATGGTGCAACTTGGGAAATGTGAAATTGTGGAATGACTAGTGGTGATACTTGTAGAGTAATTGAATTTAAAATTGTAAGCCTTTTATTCTAAGGGAGTGAGACTTATGGTTTTTTTGTTGTTGATTAAAATGGAACTGGGTAGGCATCATAGAGACTAACTGGAGGAAGCTTCTAAAAGTGTGGTTTCACGTGAGCCCTAGGTGAACCATCATCTGGTGTAGAGTATAGTGTAATCTTTCCATGCTTTGGAAAGTGGGAATAAAGTATATGATCCAAAGCATGTGGATTATGCGGTTCTGTTTCAAAAGTAGGATCCACCCACCTTTAGGAGTGATTCGGAGCCGAAAAGGGTAGAAGTGTGGTTGAACAGAATGAATAGGATATTTGAATTTTTGGTAACATTAGTAGAGATGAATGTGAAGTCATACATGTACATGTTGTAAGATCTTTCTCATCAGTGGTGGGAGTTAGCGGTCCAAGCTAGAACGGGCCAAGGGATTTCATGGGAGGGTTTTGAGGAATTTTTTTAACAAACAATTCTACCCTCATACGTTTAGAATTAAACGCACAATATATTTCATTAAGCTAAAGCAAGAGAACCTCTCGATAATGGAATATCCAGCTATGTTTATGAACTTAGTGTGATTTTCACCCGAGTTGGTGGGCAGTACATCCTTGAAGGCATGTATTTTTTAAGTTGTTTTGAGGTAGGAAATTAAATCTAAAATAGGGGTGATATGTATAAGTGATTACATGTAAATGGTGAATAGAGAAGTAGTAGCTAAAAAGGATATCTTCAATGCTACAGGCAGGGGAAGCAAGTTGTTCCCCATGGGGAATAGTGGGAACTCTAATGCTGGGTTCAATAGGAAGAGGGACACTTAATTACAGGGTGAGATTGTGGCTTAGAATCTAATGACAGGATTAGTAAATCTTCCTATAAATCCCCAAATTAATCTGGGATGATTTCACTATGGTTGTATGGGCCACATCAAGTGGGATTGTGTGACACAACCTCAATCATGTCATAACTGTAAGATGATGGGGCATCTTCAACGGTATTGTCGTAATGCTATGATGTTGGGTGTTCATGACACTCTTTAGGGGTCACAAGCATCCTATGTCTGGACAGGGTGAGGGCAGCAGCATACCCCTCACCAGCAGAGTAAAGTTAGTCATGGTGATTCAAGGAATACCATGAATCCTTAGTATAGAAATAAGAGAAGAGTGTGGTAAGAAATAATCTGTTTGGAGCTGATCCGGTTGTGATGGATGATCATTCGAGACCAGCCATGGAGCGAGGTATGGTTATTTTGAATTATATCTTGATGAAAGTGTTGTTTAATACGGGTGCTTCCCATTCATTCATTTCTTTTCGTATCATTTATTTAATGGGTTTAACTGTGTAAATGATGCCTTTGGTTTTAAAACATCAAACTCCTCTAGGTCAAAGAGAGTGTCTAGACTTCATGTGTAGAGAATGTTGTATATTTGTCTATGGGGTTGTGTTGACATGGGATTTATCAGTACTTGATATAGATTTTTATGATATAGTCTTGGGAATGGATTGGTTGGAAATTTTTAAGGCCCACATCAACTGTTATGCATGAAGGGTTGGTTTTAAAAGGGATGATGGTGTCAAACATCTCTTTATAGGATAGAAGAATAAAAATTTGGGTATAATAGGTTTATTGGAACCTACTATTGTCATGATATTATATTAGTTAGCGACATTTTCATTGGCATCAATGGAAGGAGTTCATCATAGAGTTTTTTCAGTGGTTTTTGATTAGTTTATGGATGTCTTACCTAAATAATTATCAGGGTTTCCATATGTGAGAGAAGTGGAGTTTACAATTGATCTTCTGTTGGGGACTAGTCCTATCTCACTTTTGTCTTAACGAATGCCGCCAATTACACCGGTTTTGTTTGTTATAAAGGTGTATGGAACTCTTCTACTGTGTTTTTATTATCGTAGGCTTAATCAAGTTACAATAAAGAACTAATATTAACTTCCTCACATTAATGATTTTTTTGATCAGTTGAGGGGAGATCAGTGGTTCTCCAATATTGACTTGCGATCAGGATATCATCAATTGCAGGTGTGAAAGGAGGATATTTTGATAATAGACTTTAATATTAGATATGGCCATTATGAGTATGTGGTTATGCCATTTTCTCTGATGAATGAACCTGTGGTGTTCATGGAATTGATGAATTAGATATTTCATAGATATTTGGATTCTTTCGTGGTGGTATTCGATGATGATATACTAATGTATTCAAGGACAAGGATGGAGCATGAGTAACACTGGTGATAGTGTTGGGGATCTTGAGAGATTGATAAAACACAATTTTATTTAATATTTTATTAATAATAAATGATATAATTTCCTCACATTGTGGTAAATATGTTCATTTATGGAATATTTGGTATTAGATCATTCATTTTTAAATTTGATGAAAATTCCAGTTTTACCCTTTTAAAATTCATTGTAGTATTTTGAACATAAATATTTTAATATGACTTATTTGAACTTAAAATTTTTTAAAAAATTTCATAACTTAATGGTATAAAACTTTTATTCAAGACACAGGAGCTATATAACATCCCGCATTTTTATCACATAAACTTTCATTACATTTTACAAAACCGAGGATCTTTAAGGTTTAGTGTCTTGGAAACCAGGAACATAAAACATGAAAACATAAAACATTCTTTTTAAACACTTGAAATAATTATCCTTATGTTTATCCTAGGTTCATTACTGCATCTCATAACCTGTGGACATACATCAAAAGAAAGGGTGAGAAAAAGTCCCAGTAAGGGAAATAAGGGGAAACATTTAACATGTGAACTTGAGATACATCAACAATGTCATGAAAAAAGAACTTTAAGGCATGAGAAAGAAATCATGAGGCATATCATAATAAAAATAACGTTTTTCATAACTTGAAGATGTGGGCTACAACATTTAATATTGACAATAATTTCTATTTCACCAAGGTCCATCCCCAAGGTGTCATTAAAAATTACCAAGGTTATTAACCAAGGCGTCGTTAAAAATAGTCATCTCTAGAGATTAAGTCTTTACCCAATGCATTGGAGTGATATCAGGGCGCACCCTTGACATGTCTTTATTATCATGTGAGACATATATATCATCATAAATAATTTCATAAACAACCCATATATCATAAAAGGAATGGGTTTCATTTCATAATCATAACGTTTTAAAAACTGCTTTAAAGACATGATCTTTGTGTCACTTTAAAACCCACAGAAAAGGAAGGTGGGTCTCATGTATGTAAATACTAGAATTTAAAATAGAACATTTTGGTATATATTTGAATATCCCTATATAATAGAGATCTTTGATTATTCACTTAATAAAATAAAAGAACTTTAGAACAAGAGAGAGAGACATTTTGAGACGGAAATTCTGCAGCATAATGACTATGTTTCGGGGTTTTAGAAAACATTGAAAAGAGAGGGGACATGGGTAAAACATTCATAAATGACCCATAAAACAGTATAGGGACAAAATATGAAGGACATATGAACATGGTAATGAAATTTGAATTACATACCATTTGAAATGAAAAACATGGAAGGAAGACAAAAAAATAAGATTTCTCTTATGAAAATTCGGCAGCCTAACGGCGTCACTTAAACTTCAACAAAAATGAATTGATGAGATCAAATAGGGTCTCTCATCATATGAACATAAAATCTCAGTATGATAGATATAGAGATCATATCCCAACAAAATAAAAAGGAACTTGAAATACTTGACATGAAAGTAGAACTTTGAAAAATGAGAAAGGTGAATGAATCCCTTAAATTTCGGCAGCCTAACGGCGCCACTTAAAACTTCAAAATAATGAATTGAAGAGATCAAATAGGGTCTCTAATAATATGAACATAATATTTCATAATGATAGATATAGAGATCATACCCCAACAAAATAAAAAGGAACTTGAAATACTTGACATGAAAATAGAACTTGAGAAGGGTAAAAGAATCCCTTAAAAATTCGGCAGCCTAACGGCGCCACTTAACATTCTAAAAATGAAATGATGAGAGAAATAGGGGGTATCTCATCATATAAACATGAAAAATACAGTAGTATGAATATAAAATAACATCCTCCAACATAATAGCATGGAGCATAAAAGAAATGACATAAAAGAGATTACTTGAAAAGAAAGAGGGAGGGAGGATCCCTTACCTTAAAACGTAACTCTTAAAACTCAAAGGTTGGGACCTTGAGGGCTTGGGGGAACCTTGGGAGGACTCCTTGGGAGGTAATGAGACCAGAGCTTCGTTGGGGGAGATTTGGGAGTCGAATGGATGAGAGTATGGCTTGGTATTTATAGGGAAAGTGAGGGGACAAGGCATTAATGGCCAAGGGACACCTCATTAGTGGTTTTGGCAAAACCATGGGATTTCCCATGGTATTTTCCCATGGTATTGGCCACTTGGGACACCTCATACCTTATCTTACTATTAATAAGTTGACCATATTGATTACATACTTAATACATCATTTAATGATGTCATTAAACACTTGTAACTTAAAAAACTGTATTTTCACTATTCATCGAAAATTCAACTTTCTCAGAAAAATACCAAAATTTCACCTTAACCAAATATCGATGCTCTGATTTCAAAAATGAACTCCATTTTATAAAAATACTTTTCTAAATATTTTTAATTTAATTTTTAAATAAATACACTATTCACTGAAAATTCATTTTTTTCAGAAAAATCCCGAAAAATTACCTTAACATAATATCGATGCTCTGAGTTCAAAAATGAAATCCATTTTATAAAAATGGTTTTCTAAATATTTTTAATTAAATTTTTAATTAAAAACACTATTCACCTGAAAAAACTAATACTTGACTAATAATTTATGAAACCGTTATTTAACCATTTTATTGAATCACATTACTTAATCAAGGTGCCTAGATTATATTAATTCTTTATTTAAGTGAGATTACTAATCCATTTGGTCACATTACTAATCCTAAGCATAAAATCACTATTCTTAATTTACTATTCATCAAAAATTAAGTTGATCTTATTAGACTCTAAATTTCGTACTGAACATAATTGTAGAAGACCATTTTTTGAAAATCATTACACGTTTTTAATTATTTAAGGTTTACATAAACATTTTTTTTAAATATCCTTTCTCTAAAATTCACCAAAAACATGCATACTATATTTATCCGGACATTTGAAAATTCATAAACTTCATCATAAGAAGAAATCAAAAAATTTATTTAAAACAAAGGATTACACAAGGCAGTTACGGTCTCCTTACATATCCCCTTATCACACCAGTATAGGACCTAAGTGTAAGGTGTGCTAAGGTGAGAGAATTCGGGGGAGGCTCGGCCAACATCGCACGAGTAGTAATTTCTATCAGTTTGAACTTCTTGCGAAGGCGATTCTGTTCTAGCTTCACACGATGAAGTTTGGCTTGGGTTTGGTCCAGAGCAAAGCCTAGTGGTGTTATCTCCTTCCCAAGTTCTGTTAGATGGGCTTCGATCAGTCCAAAACTACTGGGTGAGGCCATCAAATATTCGTTCTATATTAATTAACCAAGAACACTTGTATTTAGAGACAAATATCTAAATGTTTAGTTTTCATCGGTCATATTGACCAATGGTCATATAACAGTCAAATCCCAACAGTCTCGTTTTAATTATACTCATGTTATCCAATGAAACAGTTTTGTTGAGTATAAAAAAAATAACACACAAAATTAGGAAACAAGATTTATTCAAAATTTAGGGTCGTTACAAGCTAAATCGTGCATTTGATTAGACTAAATAGACCATGAAGTCAAATATGGGATGGACCTGTTAGATTGGATATCACTGTAGTGTTTGGGCCATATCTTCTTCATCAGTTCTTGGATTGAGCCAAAATTTTTAGAGGAGATATAAAACCCAATTTTTCACAAATAATCCAACTGTAAAGATAGATAATTTACTCATTTTGGTGGTCAGTGGTTAGGTTAAAGTTGGCTTAAAATATTTGGTAGAATCTCCTCATTCACACTTGAAACCACTTTTAACCTAGCCTCTCCTCCACTCTATAAATATGTATTTTTCTCATTTGGAGGGGTTGGGAACGTGAATTATGAATTTTATGTCATAGGATAAGTGGATTCACTCCAATTATCCAAGCATTTCAATAAGGGTAGCTCTTAAAGAAAGGATCCCTTCCTTGAAGCCTACTTTTTCTTCGCATTGTAATGTTTGTGTTTGCATAATATAATTCTTAGTTCCATTTTAATTTATTCTGTATTATTATATTTTTTTCAATTCACTTCTTCTTTAATATTTATATTTGTTCTGTAAATAAAGAGTAGAAACGAGATTGGGTTATACCCTCTCTAAACCTTTGCAAATTCAATTTGTTTCTACGATGACTACACCACTCATAGAAGAGTAGTTTTCTTAGTAATCGATCTACCTCTTACCTTATTCATTAATTTATTTTTAATCAATGAGCTACTATAATACAATTAATATGATCCATAAATTTATTTTTTAAATTAGAAGAAACTAATTAAGCAATTGAACAATTAACACAAAAACACGTGAGGTTGAGAATTGTGTGACTTGTGAGAGCGCAAACTTAATTGGTAATTAAAAAACACATGGGATCAATTTGTAGAGTTAGGACATAATCCATAAACTCAATTAGTCCTCATTTCAAGAATAGATATGTGACTTAATTTACCACTGACCCTAAGCTATCTTTAGAACATCATCAAATCAGGGTGTTGTGATTTCATGTTTTGAAGATAGCCTAGGGTTTAATTCACTTCATCTTTGTGGTAAAGTTAATTATCCTAGGGTTCATAGGTTAAAAAATTAGGGGATCAAAATTAAGTGGAGATTAATTTAAATGATAATGTTTAATAAGTAATTTAATAGGTATATTTAGATCAATTACGCTTTTTAAAATATTTTCTAAAAAACACCTTCTTGTTGTGTATTTTTAATCGCACTTCATTTCAAAAATAAAAACAAAAAAAATGCAATCTTCTTCCAGCAAACTTATTCTAGTTTTATAAATTATAAATAACCCCCCCCCCCATCCTTTCAGGTAGTGTGTTTGAGTTATTTAATTTTATTTTAAAAATGCCTTTATAAATTTGTTTTAATTACTGCCTCTTTGAGAGACGGCCTAGGTCAGCCACCCTGCTGCACCTAAATAACCCCAAACTGAACATCATTTGAGAGCGCCCACAACAACGCCTTTAAAATTGTTGTCATTTATAGGGATTCAAGTAACTATTTAAACCATTTATAGGTATTCCTTTTATTTTACATTTTATTCTCTTCTTCTCTTCATTCTTCCTTCTTTACCCAATCTGAATTTTTCTTCTTCTTTTGTTTTCTTCTTCTTCTTCTTTTTTAGACCATCAACTCAAAACTTTAATTTTTATTTTATTATGATACAATTTTCTTCTTTTAATTTTTATTTGATTTATGACATGAACTAATCCTGAAGATCTCTTGGATCTTGACCCTGAGATTGAACGCAACCTTAAGGATCGATTCATACATTCTCAGTCTATGGGAAGTTTTAGCATTCAACCAGTTTGAGAATTCCTCTACTCCAAGAACATTGAAATTGTAAAAACTTATAAATCCAACTTAAAATATGAACCAATGGCTAAAAACAATAAAAATTAACTTAATAGAACCATTCAAGAATTGTCTACACCAGATATTAACTATCAACCAAATTTTATTGCATACCCAAATCCCAAATTGGACTTTGAACTAAAGTATGGGTTAATTCACCTACTTCCAAAGTTTCATGGCTTATATGGTGAGGATCCAAACAAACACCTTAAAGAATTTAATGTGGTTTTCTCAACCCTAAAACCAAGAAGTGTATCTGAAGATCAAATAAAACTAAGAGTATTCCCATTCTCACTTGATGGAGCAGCGAAAGATTGGATGTATTATTTACAACCTGAAGATGTAACTTGTTGGAATGATTTGAAATTTCTTTTATTGTAGAGATTTTTTCTAGAATCAAGGACCACATCCATTCGAAAATATATATCTAGGATCAATCAAGCATAAGGGGTGTCAATGTATGAGTACTGGGAGGGATTCAAGAAGTTTTGTGCAAGCTTCCCACATCACCAAATCAGTGAATAACTACTCATCCATTAGTTTTATGAAGCAATCACACCTATGGAGAGGATCATGGTGGATGCCACAACTAGAGGGGCATTGGTCGATAAAACCCCAGTAGCTTCACGTTCATTGATTGACAGGATGGCACAAAACTCCTAAAAATTTTCTAATTGAGGTACACCACATGTTAGGGGAGTACATCAGGTAAGTCCATATTCTCCTGAAAGTCATTTGATTGATACTAAGTTAGAAGAATTGACCACTATCATGATGCATATTTCTTTGTCTCAAAAGACATCACAACCCACTCCTATGAGACCATGTGGAATTTTCTCTCAAATAGACCACCCAACTGATTGTTGCCCCCAATTACAAGAGTCATAGGATTCTATATCAGTAGGGAGAACATATCAGTAGCAGCAACAGCCACATCCCCAAAAGAAGTATGATTCCTTTTCACCAACATACAACCAAGGGTGGAAGGATCAATCGGACATTAGTTATGGCTCTAGAAAACAAAAAAGGACCCCTTTTCAACAAAACTTTCGGTAGCCTCTACCTTACCAGCAGGGTTTACAACAACCCCAAAGGAGATTTGAAGCTCAAGAATCAAAAAGCCAACAAAAAGGGACTTCTCAACCAAAGGTATATTCTAATACTGATGAACTTTTGAAACAATTTGTTCTTAATCAACAGAATGAGATGAAGAGTCAAGGTTCGGAGTTGAGGGAGTTGAAGGCTCAAGTGAGGAAGATTTTCACTACCCTCCATGAACTAGTAAGTAATAATTCTAGAAATCAACCTTCCCAGCCTACTCTAAATCCCAATTGGAATGTTAGTGCCATCACATTGAGAAGTGGGAAGCAAACAACTGATACATCTGCACTTGTCGTTCCATCGGGACTCACTATAGCTTCAAAGAAGCCCCATTCCATATCAACTGATGAGAAACCCAAGGAGAAAGACAAAGGTAAGAAAAATATTGATGATGTTCCTCTTAAACCCCTTCCCTTTCTAAACAGTGTTGTACAAACCAAGAATATGGCTAAGGAGGCGATGAAAAAATGAGGTTTTGGACACATTCAAGCATGTGGAGATCAACATCCCTCTACTTAAATCCATTAAGAAAATCAAAAGGTATGCCAAATTCTTAAAAGAAATTTGTACCAATCAAAGAGGGGTCAAGGGAAATGATAGGATCAATATTTGAAGGAATGTGTCAGCACTCATTACACCAACTCTAGTAATTCCAACAAAGTGCAAGGATCTAAGGACATTCACCATCCCATGAACCATAGGGGAGTTGCACTTTTCTGATTATCTTTGTGATTTAGGAGCTTCCATAAATGTAATTCCCCACTCTATATTTTCTTCTTTATAGGTTGGTGAGTTGAAACCGGCGAGAGTAGTGGTGTAGTTGGTGAATAGAGATGCAGCATATCCAGTGGGAGTCCTTGAGGATGTACTTGTTCGGGTAAGAGACATGATATTTCCAGTAGATTTCTATGTGCTTAAAATGGAGGATGATCAGTTAAGTTAACATGCTCCCATTATCTTAGGTAGGTTTTTCCTCAAAACTAAAAAAAATATCATAAATGTTCATAAGGGTACACTTTCCATGGAGTTTGGAGATGAAGTTGTGATATTTAATGTTATAGACTCCATAAAGTACCCCTCAGAGGACCATTCTTATTTTGTTATCTCTTATTCTGAACCAATAAGTAAAAACCCCATGGATTTTGATTGTCTTATTCTTAGGGAGATTATGATTATTGGTTCTAGTTTGATGTCTAAGAGCACTTACACACCTATTTCTAATACAAAAAATCTCTTAGATTTGATTTTGAAATGGATTTATATTCTGATTTTGATCATGTGAACTCTAATTATGACATGGTGGTTGAGTATGCTGGTGGATTTGATGCTTTATTCTCTGATTTTGATGATGTATATTCTGATAATAATGTTCATTGTGCACATATTTCAGTTCCTTCAAGTTCTCCATCCATACATCACCCCCTACACTATAACTCAAGCCATTTCCACCTAATCTCAAATACTCATACTTGTTAAGTGGTGAGAAATTTCCTGTTATAATTGTTAACAATCTCCCTTTTGAACATGAAGAAATTTTTTTGAATCTTTTAAGGGAGAACATCAGGGAAATCGGGTGTCCCTTGGCTGACATACTAGGTATTAGCCCCTCTATTTGCATGCATAGGATTATTTTGGAGGATGGGGATAAATCGGTCAGGCAAACACTAAAGAGACTCAATCCAACCCTTCTGAAAGTTTTTAAAAAATAGGTTGAAAAATTGCTCGAGGTAGGTATAATTTATCCCATTTCATATTCCCAGTGGGTGAATACTATTCAGGTTATGCCTAAGAAAAGTGGTGTTAATGTTGTTAAAAATGATAAAGAGGAGGTAGTTCCAATGAGGGTGAAAAATAGTTGGCGTGTGTGTATTTATTATAGGAAAATAAATCAGTCCACTCTCAAGGACTATTTACCCCTCCCATTTATTGATCAAATTCTTGAGAGACTAGTTAGAAAAACAAAATATTGTTTCTTGGATGAATTTTTTGGATATTTTTAGGTTCCTATTTCTCTGGAGGATTAGTAGAAGACAACATTCACTTGTCCATTCGGTACATTTGCCTACCGGAGGATTCCATTTGGACTTTGCAACGCCCCAGGTACCTTCTAGAGATGCATGGTGAGTATTTTTTATGATTTTCTTGAGACCATAATGGAGGTATTTATGGATGATTTTACAATGTATGGGTCTTCATTTGATGATTGTATCTCCAATTTGGAAAAGTTTTTAAATCATTGTATTGAGAAGAATCTGGTCTTGAACTTTGAAAAGTGTCATTTATGGTAGATCGTGGCATTGTCTTAGGTCATGTAATGTCAAAAAATGGGATAGAGGTTGATAAATCTAAGGTATATATTATTTCATTGTGTGTGTGATGTTAGATCTTTCTTAGGGCATGTAGGATTTTATCGGTGCTTCATCAAAGATTTTAGTAATATTTATCTTCCTATGTCGCAGTTAATTCAAAAGATTCTGATTTTTCATTTGATGATTCTTGAAAGACTTCATTTGATGAGCTAAAGAAGTGTCTAACCACTCCACTGATCATACAGACCCCACGGTTGGATCTTCCTTTTGAGCTTATGTGTGATGCCTCTAACTTTGCAGTTGGAGCTGTCTTATCACATAGGGTGGAGGGACGTTCACATGTTATTGCCTATGCATTGAGGACATTGGATTCATCCCAATCAAACTACACTACCATGTAAAATGAGTTTCTTGCCAACATATTTTTATTAGATAATTTTCGTTCATATTTATTGGGATCTAAAGTAGTTGTTTTTTCTGACCATGCAACTTTGAGGTACCTCTTGAAGAATCCAGATGCAAAGTCCAAACTTATTCAATGGATTCTCATTATTTAGGAATTCAATATTGAGATGAAGGATAAGAAGGGGTTAGAGAACTTGGTGGCGGACCACATGAGTAGGCGTACTCACACATTAGAGGTTGACATCTTGGACCAGGTACCACTTCGGAATGCTTTCTTCAATGAGAATCTTTATTCCATATCAGGTATGCATCCTTGGAATGATGATTTAGTTAACTACCTCATTACCTCTAAAATTCCTATAAATTTAAAGAAACATCAAGTCCAAAAGTTAAATAATGAGTTAAAATTTTATGTTTGGGATGATCCATACCTCTGGTGCATGTGTAGTGATCAAGTTATTAGGAGGTGTGTTCCTAATCAAGAGTTTGAGTTTGTTCTATATTTCTGCCATACACTTTCATGTGGAGGACACTTTGGACCCCAACAAACAGCTAGGAAATTCTTAGACTATGTATTATATTTTCCTATCTTATTCCATGATGCCTATGTGTTTTGTAAGTCATGCTCTTATTTCCAACACACTGGGAACATTTCTAGGAGACCCGAGATGCCCCAACAACCCATAATATTCTATGAGATTTTTGATGTATGGGGCATCGATTTTATGGTCCATTTTCTTAATTCATTTTTTTTTTTGTTTATTTTGGTTGTTTTTTATTATGTGAGTAAATGGGTGGAGGCTAAGGCCACCAGAACTGATGATTCTCATGTTGTAGTGGACTTTGTCAAGACTCAAATTTTCTGCAGGTTTGGAGTTCCAAAGGCTATCATTAGTGATCAGGGGACACACTTCTTCAATAATAATTTGGCTTCCCTCATTCATAAGTATGGGGTGACACATAAAACATCAACACCATACCACCCCCCAAAAAATGGCTAGACTGAGGTTTCAAATTGGGAGTTAAAAAAGAATTTGGAGAAAATCATGCAGCTAAATAGGAAGGATTAGAGAAATAGATTGGATGATGCATTGTGGTCTTATAGGAAAGCATAAAATCCACCCATCAGTATGTCCCCATTTCGAATTTTTTTGGGAAAGCATGTCATCTCCCAGTGGAAGTCGAGTATCGAGCATATTGGGCTATAAAGAAATGCAACATGGATTTGGCCCAAGCTGGAATCCAAAGGAAACTGCAAATTCAAGAGCTTGAGAAGATTTGATTGTCTTCATATGAGAACTCAAGGCTCTACAATGAAAGATCAAAAGAATCTCATGATAGAATGATCCAAGAAAGGGAGTTTCGTGTTGGAGAGAAAGCCTTACTCTATAGTTCACGACTAAAGTTAATGTCTGGTAAGTTGTGTCCCAGATGGTTTGGTCCTTATATTGTATCTAATTTTTTTCCTTATGTTGTAGTGAATATCACACACGAGGACACTTTAATAATCCATATATTCAATGGGCAATGTTTAAAGAAATACATTGAGGGAATTTCTATTGATATAGTGGATTTCATCACACTGCATGACCCCATCATCACTTGAGAATATCATGTTGTTACTAACCCTTTCACTTTTATATTATTTTTCCTATTTAAAAGTTTTTATTTCATGTTCACATATCATCTCATGGGTTTACATTGAGGACAATTCAATATTTTAAGTGTGGGGGAGGGAACTTTTTAGTTTAGTAATTTCAATTGTTTTTCTGTTTTTCAAAAAAAATGTGTGTTGTTTTTTTTTAATATTTTTTGTGTTTATGAAAATTTTAAGATGAAATTATTATCAAAAAAAATTTAAAATTCATATCAATAAATGAAAAAATTTATCCCATGAGACTGAGCTTAAATGAATGGTGAAAATGACCTTGTTTCAAGTTCAAATCTTTAGTAATTTCATGAAAAGTACTCTGAATTTTGAATCCCATTCCATATCTCACTATCTTTATATTTGAAATCTCTTTCTTGTGAGGCTTCTTAACCATTCTTTTCATATTCTTTACATTTACCTCACTTCTTGAGAGAACCAAACCATACTTGATTTAACCAGAATTTTATTTTATTTTCTGTCAAAACTTGAGGGTTTAAGGTACTTGTGTTTTAAATGATTGAGGAATTTGTTTGGTATTAAAGCCCCCTTTTCAAATAATCCTTTTTAAAATGGCCTACCTTGAACATTTAATCCTTTTATCCCTTAGAATTCATGAACATTCTGTTAGGTTAGCCACATTACAAGCAAATTTTCCCTATCCAACCAACTCTTGAAGTGAAATTTCATAATCTAGATGAACTTAAGTGTGGGGGAAGCTATCTAGTGTTGTGCTACCACATTTTGTGATACTTTGGGTGGAAAATTAAATTCCAAAGAGATGTGTTTTCTGCTGAAAAAAAATCATTTTGTTGAAATTTGTGCCTTTTTAGAGCTTTCGTGATAAAAGAAGTTGTGCCTTTCTGGAGCTTCCAATGAAGAAAGAAAGTTGTGCCTATATGGAAATTTCATGAAAAAACTATGTTTGAGAAGATTGATATTTTTTTTTCTGAAATGATGAATGGTGTAATATTTTCATGAGTTTTCATGATGATGGATCTGAATTGATACTAAGGGGAGTGAGGAGGAGACCATACTTGAGTGAAAATTAGAATAATGCAATTTTGCTTCAAAAAGAGTCAAACCCTCCTCATTCAGTCTCAGAATTTTTTTCATCTAAATCTTACCAACTGAAAGCCACAGAACAACCATGAAAAGTCATCATGATAAACATATGTCCTTGACTCACATTGGGTAGAGATATAGGAATTTATCAAGCCTATGGTGACCCATGTATGAGTTTGGATGAGAAAGACATTGCTGAAAAATTGACATTTGTGTGATAAGAGAAAATTAAAGTGAGGTAAGTGTTTTGTGTGCATGGGAGGATAAATGAAGTGGAAATATATTGAATGATATAAATTGAGAACTTGAAATAATTGTTTTTTATGAGGCATGATATATTTTGTTTCTTGGTGTGGAATTGTTGGATATCAAGGATATGTGTTTTAAAATTTGCTTTGATTTGATATTGATGTTTACTTGTCACAATCTTTTTGGAATACATGATATGAGGTTTTTCCCGAGAGTGAAAAAGGGTAAGTGTGGGGGAGTTGATAAAACACAATTTTATTGAATATTTTATTGATAATAAATGATATAATTTCCTCACATTGTGGTAAATATGTTCATTTATGGAATATTTGGGATTAGATCATTCATTTTCAAATTTGATGAAAATTCCTATTTTTCCCTTTTAAAATTCACTGTAGTATTTCGAAAATAACTATTTTAATTTAACTTATTTGAACTTAAAATTTTGTAAAATTGTTCCTCTCTTAATGGGATACAACTTTTATTCAGGACACTGGAGCTAAATCGTGCATTTGATTAGACTAAATGGACCATGAAGTCAAATATGGGCTGGACACGCCAGATTGGATATCACTATAGTGTTTGGGACATATCTTCTTCATACGTGCATGGATTGAGCCCAAATTTTTAGAGGATATAGAAAACCTAATTTCAAACAAATAATCCTTCTGTAAGGATATATAATTCATGAGTTTTGTTGGTCAAGAAGGCGGTTTAATTGGGATTAAAATATTTGGCAAAATCTCCCCGTTCACACTTGAAACCATTTTTAACCTAGCCTCCCCTCCACTCTATAAATATGTATTTTTCTCATTTGGAAGGGTTGTGGACGTGAATTAAGAAGTTTATGTTATATGATAAGTGGTTTCACTCCAATTCTCCATGAATTTCAATAAGGGAAACTCTTGAAACAAGGATCTCTTCATGGAAACCTTCTTCTTCTTCTTTGCGCTGTAATGTTTGTGTTTGCATAATATACTTCTTAGTTTCACTTTAATTTCTTCTATTTTGTTATATTTTGTTCAATTAACTTATTATTTAATCTTCCTCTTTGGGCTAGAAATCTATAGTAGAAACGACATTGGGTTGTACCCTCTCTAAACTTTTCAAATGCAATTTGTTTCTACGATGACTACGCCACTCATAGAAGAGTAGTTTTCTTAGTAATTGATCTACCTCTTACCTTATTCATTAATTTATTTTGAATCAGTGAGATACTTTAATTCAATTAATATGATCCATTAATTGAGTTTTAAAATTATAATAAACTAAGTATACAATTGAACAAATAACACAAAAACACGTGAGGTCGAGAATTGTGTGAATTGTGAGAGCACGAACTTAATCGGTAATTCAAACCCACACAGGATCAATTTGTAGAGTTAAAAAATAATCCCTAAAATCAATTAGTCCTAATTTCAAGAATATATATTTTCCTTAATTTACCACTGACCATAATCTATCCTTAGAACATCAATCAAAGTAGGGTGTTGTGATTGCTTGTTCCGAAGATAGCCTAGGGTTTAATTAACTTCATCTTTGTGGTAAAGTTAATTCTCATAGGGTTTAGGGGTTAACGAATTAGGGGATCAGGATTAAGTGGATATTTATTTAAATGATAATGATTAATAAGTGAATAGGTAGTGTTATATCAATTATTCATTTTAAAATATTTTCTAAAAAACATCTTCTTGTTGTGTCTTTTTAATCGAACTTTATTTCAAAAATAAAAACAAAAAAATGCAATCTTATTCTAGCAAACTTCTTCTAGTTTTATAAATGAAAAACAACCCCTCCCATCCTTTCACTTAGTTTTTTTGAGTTATTTAATTTTATTTTCAAAATAATTTTATAAAGTTGTTTTAATTACTGCCTCTTTGAGAGATGACCTAGGTCAGCCACCCTACTGCACCTAAATAACCCTAAACTGAACATCATTTGAGAGCACCCACGACGGTGCCTTTCATAGATTATCAGTTATATGCCAAATTTTTGAAGTGTGATTTTGGATACAGGATGTTAATTTTCTTGGCCATTTAATTTCCAAGAAGGGTGTTTCATTTGATCCAGAAAAGATAGAGACTGTTATTTCCTGGCAACCGCCAAATAATTTTTTTGAGATACAAAGATTCCTTGGTCTAGCTAGCTATGATCGAAATTTTGTTCATGATTTCTCATGATTGGCCTCACCAATGATAGATTTGAAAAGTAATAATGTTCCATTTCAATGGAATGAGAAGTGTCAAAAATCTTTTAAAGAGCTTAAGGATCGTCTTACTGAATGAAAGTTAACATTTTTATTGATTTTGAATAAAGCACTGTACACATGAAAAGGGTATGTGGTGTATTCTGACGCATTAGAATCAGGTTTGGGATTTTTTCTCATGCAAGGGGATCATGTGGTTGCATATGGTACATGGTATTTAAGGGTGAATGAGAATAACTACCCAAAACATGATTTGGAGTTGGTGGCAGTGGTTCATGCTTTTAAATTGTAGCATCATTATCAATTCGGTGAGAAATTCATGGTGTTTACTAATCATAAGAGTTTAAATAATATTTTCTCAAAAATAGATTTTAACTTGAGGCAAAAGAGTTAGATAGAGTATCTCTAAATGTTTGACATTTACTTGATATACGCACCGAGTAAGGGAAATTCAGTGGCGGATGCATTGAGTAGGAATTCGTATGATCCAGTGGTGAAATAGGCGTTGGATTAGTGGTAGTTGATGTCTATCCTAGATGACATGTGGTTAGAATGTGAGGAACGGGGTGATAGAGTGGTTTTCTTTCCGGACTCATTACTTCCTAATTTGGTTGGGTTGGTTAAACAGGTGCAGGTGTGTGACTCTGAGTGTATGGTGATGAGGTCGAAACTAAATGGTGGGGAGGCCCTTGAAAGCTAGGAATTGAATGGGAATTTAGTTTTCTGTTTTCAGAATTGGATGGTTGTATCAGTGGATTATTAAGAGGAAATTCTCAGGTTTATCATCATTCCAAATGGTCTTTCCATCCTGGAATTTAGAAAATGTATAAGGCTTTTAAAGCACAGTTCTAGTGGTCCGATATGAAAAGGAAAGTGGTAGAATTTATTTTGAGATGCTTGAATTGTCAACAAGTCAAGGCAAAGCATTAGTGGTCGGAAGGTATGTTGCAATCTTTACCTATTTTTATATGGAAGTGGGAACATATAGTGATGGATTTTTTTACAAGTCTCCCAAGAATGGTCAGAAATCACAATGTTATATAAGTGATAGTATATCAGCTCACAAAGTTGGCTCATTTCATCCCCATTTGTGAATCTCATGCGGTGGTGGATTTTTCCAAAATCTATATCTGTGAAGTGGTAAATAGGCATGGTGTACTAGTTTCGATTGTATCAGATAGAGATATGAGGTTCACATATTAATTTTGTAAATCCATGTAGCAATCCCTGGGCACACAGTTGACAATGAGTACGAAGTACCATCCTCAGACAGATGGGTAAACCGAGAGGACAATACAAACTTTAGAGAATATGTTGCAGGCTTGTGTGATGGATTTTGGTGGATCATGGGAGGATCACTTTCTATTGGTTGAGTTATCATATAATAACATTTATCATGCCTCTATACATATGGATCTATTTGAAGCATTGCATGGGATTCGGTGTCATTCTCCACCTTATTGGGCAGAAATAGGTGAAACATCAATGGTGGGACCACGCCCTATCCAAGAGACTACGGAGAAGATAAAGTTGATCGTGAAGAGAATGGAGGTGGATCAGAGTCATCAGAAATCATATGTGGACCATCGTTGATTATCGTTGTTGTTAGTGGTGGGCCATCATGTATTTTTGAGAATCTCTCATAGTCTTGGACATCGTCGGTTTGGGAAGTAGGGAAAGTTATCTCGAAGGTATATTGGGCCTTTTAAGATACTTGAGTAGGTTTGAGAGATGGAATATAGGTTGTATTTTCCACCATGATTTAGTGCAGTGCACAATTTGTTTCATGTTTCTCATTTGAAGAAGTATTGGCCAGATCATGACCATGTTATTCGATGGGATCATGTTGAGTTAGAGCCAGATGCTTCCTTGGTGCATGTGTCAGCGCAGATTGTGGATAGGTAAGAGAAATTATTGCATGGTAAAATCATTGGTCTAGTTTAGATTTTTTGGTAGCATGGGAAGATTCAGGAAGAGGCTTGGGAGCGGGAGAAAGAGATGGATGAGCAATGGCCCGAGCTCTTTCAAAAAATTGATGGTTCTCTACTTTCTGAGGTCGGAAATTCCAATGTTGGGGATAATGTAGAACCCCCAGTTTGAGTTATATAACCCTTTTTATGCATTTTTATGTGGTTAATGTAGTTGGGAAAATTTTGGGAGAGTTTAAGAGAGATTTGGAAAGGTTTTGAGGCTTTTCTAGGAGAGCAGGGTTTTAGCACGGTTTGCAGAAACCATGTAAGATCTCCAGGTAACCCTACAAGTGGAGGTAGTGGGCTTTGCATGGTTTGCGTACGGTGTGTCTAACTATGCAATGAAACCATGTAGGGTCCCTGTTGGGGTAGTATCATGCGCACTATTAGCGCTTGGTTTTTTCAATCATGCGAGCTAACCGTGCATGGAATTAAGAAGTGGTTTTTAAAAAACGGGATCACTCAGGATTTTCCATAAACCCTCGATTATTCCTCCCACTCGATCCTTACTCAGGATTTTTGGTTCTCAAGGGTTAGAGGAGCTCTTCCACTCATTCTAGAAGTAATTTGATGGGTTTTAAGGGTGTGGTGAAGGCGATTCTCTTCTGGTAAGCCTTCTCTCTTGGTTGCTTATTGGTTTTCCTTAGATCTATTTCTCCCTCTCTTTCATTTTTCTATATCTACTTCCATTGCATGTAGATCTAGGGTTTTTGTTCCCTAAAATGATGAGATTGGGGTTTTTTGTTGTTAGGAAAAGGGATCTAAGGTGGTTTTAGTGGATATTTCACCCGGATTGGTGGTGCGGTTGTGAGTTGGTTGATTTCACCGAAACCCTAAGGTAGGTGGCTTCCCTCTCAACTCCATTTTTTCAGAACTAGAATCCTTGCCTTCAGTTAATTGGTTTTTCTTGGATATGGTTGTGATTTTGATATGCGAAGCTTGTTGGAAATCCATCTTGTGATAATTTGTGGATTTTTTTAAAAATGTGTGATTACGGTGAAATGGTTTTTTTATTAGATTTTAAGGTGTTGATTTTAAAATCGGTGGCTTGGGATGATTTATGAAAATGGTTTTTGAAACTAGATTTCAATAAAAGGGGTTTCTTTATTGAAATGTATTGTGGCGTTCTATGTTCTTGTTTATTGGTTTTAGAATTTTATGCTTGTATTGGAATGATTAGAAGTATGTGGGGAGTACCACTATAAAAAGGGGATGGATAGTGGATAGAAGAGACTCCGTCAAAGATAAGTTGGTGGGAAGTACCACTAGATTGGAAAAGTAGTAAACAGGTTGGGATGGGAAGTTCCATCGTGGTTGTTTACCTGTTTGGGTAGGTGAAAATATAGAGTTATTCTTTGTTGTGTGTTGATGTGGAAGGTGGAAATTATTATGCTACTATGAGATGGTAAAATAGGTTTTGGATTGATTGTCGGCTTTCCCTTGTGTAGTATGGTTTTGGGTGAAAATGTCTTGGTAAGGGTGTGTTTGGATTGTTGGTAATTGTTTCACTATTTGATGTTTTATATAAACTTTTTTATATAAATGTGTTAATGGTTCTATCATAGTGGCGCATGTAGGGAAGTCATTTGGGAAAAAACTACTGAGTATTTATACTCACCCATTTCTTTGGCACTTTGGTGATTTTGCAGATGTCGTTTTCTAGGACACAGGTAAGGGTAAAGTGTCTAATTTTTCTAGTGGTTCTTCATGATGCTTGGATGATTTGGTGGTTCTTGGAGCATGGAGCTTGTCTTGGAGTTATGGAGTTGTGTCATGGATCCTTGGGTTGTGGTCTTGTAGTCTTTCGCTTGGTACTCTAATTATGTATTCTTGTGGCTTGGTTGTTTTGGTATTTTGGTTTTTTAAGTTGGAAAACTTTTTGACATACATCATATAGTTATGGTTTGGTATGAATTTTTTGGTCAATTGGTTTATTCTAAGGAAAAATCATTCCCCACTTGTTCTTAAAGCCCTTGGCATTAATTTCCAGCCTTTGGCACCTCGGGAACGCCGCCTAAGGCCATGTAGCATCTCACCGCCTTCTCAAGACAATGAGGAAGGGGCGGGGTGTTACAGTAGATAATGGAATTTTTAACTTTTTATCATTTTCAGATTACTGATGTCATTTTGGAATTAAGTACGAAATGTCATCAAATCATCCAATGTGAACTAAAGTGATTAGCACATGAGCCTCAACCCAGTTGGTGAGGACTCCTTAAGTGCATCTAGGAGACCCGGGATCAAATCCAGGTGGAGGCTAATTTCCGTACTGTAGCAGTACTGTTGAAGGAACTATAGCAGGTACTGTAGCAGGGACTGTAGCAGAGACTGTGTAGAACTGTAGCAGGTATTGTAGCAGGTACTAGCAGTCGGGAATATTCCCTCGTTTGGGCCTTCAGGCCACCGATTTGGTCCCTGGGTCCTTTAAGGCCTTCGGGTCACCCAGGCCTTCGGGTCAGTAAAGCCTTCGGGCCACCTTAAGTGCAGATGCAAACCAAACAACCTACAAAAGAACAAACTTCAGAAAGAGGAGGAGCAATGAGCTTTCACCATAGCAGAAGCTAAACAGATTGCAAGAATGAGAGGGTATGGCACCTGCCATCGGGACATGCCTGTGCATGCACGGGAAAGCCTAGCCGAACAGCCATGCGAAGTTGGAGAGTTAATTTCACGATGAAGATGCTGGGGAGGAGCAGTTCCAAGTAGTTAGTCTTGGTTGTATGTAATGTTTGAAGCCTACGGGCAATGAATTCCTCTAAGGCCTATGGGTCATGTAATACTTACGCCTACGGGCCTTGTAAGGGTTCCACCTCACCCCCTGAAAGGTAGATTATCAAAATAAATAAAAAATGAAGGCCTTCGGGCCATTGGAGGTGAACTAAAGTGATTAAATTATTATATATTACATGGTAATGAGCTATATAATGAAGATAATAAACATTTAATAGTTTCTTAAGAAATTATTAAATTAACCTATATTTATTATTCAGGAAGACAGTTAACTTAGGACACATTTCAGACTCATGGTAACAGAATTTATTATTAAAAAATTGTCCTTTAATGTTCCTCTTTATTTTTTAAAAAATTAAAAAATGAATTTAATTAACTTTTATGGAATGAGTGTATTTTCATTTCATAATTACTTCTCAGTTTATCTATTTTTCTTTGACATGTTTAAATGATTTTTTAGTGAATTTTTTGTCATTTGTATGTGTATAGTATTACTAAAAAATTGATTTAAAAAATAAAATATTATTTTCCATAAAATTATTTGCATGATGGAAGAATTCATTTTTTATGACTATTATATGATTCTTGAGAATTGATTATGATGCCATGCAGTTGTGTAATAAACCATTTAAGGGGGTTTCTATGATAAAAAGGATGGTTGGTTACGTTATTAACCAATGGTGTTTGGTTCCATGACAAAACAAGTATGGGTGGTTATGTTATAACCTCCAATACACTAAGTACTCCCAAGATAGAAGTTGGGCATATTGGTTATACCATTTATATGATATAAATTTAAAATTATGTCCCAAGATACCTACTTGACATTTATGTGATTTCTAATTATTTTTCCTGAAAATGGTTTAATTTAAAAAAGGGTATGATAATTATATTTTTGAAAAAGATAATTCATTTTTTACAAATTTTGTGTTTTTTATATTTTTTATGGGTTTTCACTAGAATAAAGGTTTACATTCTATTCTGAAGCTTATTGTGCTTTTTTCTCATACCACATTTTAAAAAAAATCTTTGGTTTTAAGGAATATTAAGGACAAATATGAGGTCATGTTGAAAATTGTAATGATTTATCATGATAATAAACCACGTTTTATTTTGAAAAAAATGCTAGAAAAATGATTGTTGGGTATAAGTATCCACTTGTAATGTATGGGTTTTCTATGGAAGAGTTTGTCCTATTTCTCTGAATTTCTATAGAAATAATATTATAGGGATTTTAATAATGTGAATTCATGTTTAAAATCAAAAGAATGTGTAATTATTAAGGTCTAGTCATTACAATGAAAGGAATATTACATAACCATAGGTTTGGAAGAAAAACAATTTTCGACTGAAGGGAGAAATTAATTTTTATTTTCTAAAAACCAAAATTCATAATCACATAAGAACCAAATGAATAAAATTGTACTATTTCATGAAAAATTGATGAGTAATAATAGTATATATGAAATTAATGGTTTTTAATATGTAATGATAAAATAATTTCCTTCAATGGAAATTAATGAATAAAAATACCAATTAAAATGAGATTGAAGCAAAAAAACCTTACTTCGTTGGTAACTATTGAATCACAACCCCAATGAATGATGTAAGTTACCAAAAAAATTAAATACAATTATATGAATCATTCATCATATAGTATTTAATAGGGAGATGACTCCAATGATGAAGCAAAATTCTGAAGTAGAAGAAGATGATACAGAGGGATCTTGACAGCAAACCAAATCATGGAAACGGGGGGCGTCACCCGGGAAGCCACAGTCGGGGACTAGGGAGAGCTGATTAGAGTGCTAAGACAGAGTAAACTCATTTCAAAGATCCTGGATCGAACGATTATGATATAGATAGCATATGAAAGCAATTGGAAAGTCTCAGTGAGTACTACCCGAGAGGTCTAGGTCGAGGGCGTGGGTGCGGAGACTGGGGAGCCTTGCGTGAAAAAGAATGAATAATTGTTGACAAGATCAAGAAAAAGTTTAGGACCCCTTAATGTGGGATTTTATGACTTGTAAGAACCCTTCCATCCATCCCGTTGTACTCATTCTTTTGATCTAATAATAAGAGCCTCGACTCTACCTTTCTCAAAAAAAAAAACACGTCCCTTCCAGAGTCGGTAGTTCGTCGTACACAAGAAAAATGTTGTCTTTTTTTAATGGAAGGTATATTAGAAATATATATGATATATTAAATTTCTATAATGATTATAATTTCATGAATAAGATAAATAAACATTAAATATATCATATTGAATAGTTTTGAGAGGCGATGAATGAAAATAAATTACATCAGCTCGTAGTACAGTAATCCACCATACACACGAATGATGGTTTTATTTCCTATTTGACAGAAGTGAATATGGATTCAGGTTATGAAAATACCATTAAAATTTACATTTATATTGGATTTTTATTTTATTATTTTTAATGCTTGAATATTATTTTATGATGGTGGATGAATAAATTAAAAAAAAATGCTCGGTTAAGACTGTTACCTCTTCTCCAAACCACCTCTGAATAATTATACCTAAATCCTGCCTAGATTGTGTTTCTACACCCCAGAAGGATTCATAAATTCATATTGGGAAGAATGGAATAGATTTTGGTAGGATCTTTATTAACAAATGGGATTTGGGTGTTTGAAATTTTGAGGGTGGGTTACCCTTAATAAGAATGAAAAGTGTCAGTCTTCTAAATACCAAAAAATCTTCAATATTGGGATGTAGCTATCAAGACAGGAACCTCAAAAACCAGAAAATCAAGGACCAAAGGGCGTATATAGTCTTGAAACTCCACTATAATCAAAAGGAAATAGGTTTTAAACATGGAATCATCTTTATCTCTAAAGATAATTATTTTTATCCTTTTAATTTTTTTCAACATCAACAATTTTTTTGATATTTTTACAATTCATTATGAGCAAAAATTATGTTGATATTATTATATAAAATAAAATTTTCTGATTCAAAATATGGAATAAATTATATCAAAATCATATTTAAAATGGGGATGAATTTATATTAAAATTAAAACCGCTAACATGTCGAAAAAAAACTAGATTTCAAGAAAATAATTTTTCAAGCATAAGAAGATCTTATTTTAAATTAGTATTTATTTTTATAGTGTATAAATTTCATTCAAATGATTCCTCATTAGGGGATATTTTAAATAGTTAAAATTAAGAAACATTACGCACTTTTAATGGTTTTCAAAAAAATTGATTATTTATGCCATAAAATAGACTGGTTAAAAAAATTACATTTAAAGATGATTTATTTGTAGTTAATTGTATTAAATATAAAGAAATATTAGTTTTATACATATATAAAAAACTAAAATAACAATGGGGCTTTTAAATTACTTATTTAAAAAATGTGTGTTTTTAACAAATATATTCATATTTCCATATTAAAAAAAAATCATTATATTCTTGTCATTTCCAAAAATTCATTACAATTTAATATTGATATTATGATTTCAATAATTTTTAGAATTTTATGAAATATAAATTTTAGAAGATCCATAATTTAATTATAAAATTTTTCTCTGAAAGAAATAAAAAAACATTTTTGAAGAAAACATATTCTTGTAGAATAAAATATATTCATTAAAGATGATTGATTTGATATTTACACTTTTTAACTAAATTAATATTTAATAGGAAAATTCTATATATTTCATAAATTATTTACTAGTATTGGTGCCTAACAATTCAATGACTAGTATATCTGTCATGTTTACATAATATTAATTTTATATTATATCTTGTTACTTTCAAACTAAGTGTTTCCGGTAATGCAATATATCAATGAAATAAATATTATTTCAAAAATTGTATTAAAAATTATAAAGGTGTTACAGACCATTATACATAAGAATTTATCTGAAAAACATTAATTTATTGCATGCCTTTATGCAGAGGTGATGTGCATGCTTTAATACAGATTGGTAATCAAACTGTTGCTGAGGAAGAAGATCTTATGTGGTGATGTGGTGGCATCCCGAAGTAGAAGGAAGATCTTATTCACGAGTGACTTGGGAGGATTCATTGTAAACTGACAGGAACTAATATAAACAAACTTGTCGTGGGATAGTGAGCAATCAGGGGATTATAAGACAAGTTTTTCAGTAGAGTCTGCTTCTATTCACTTTACCTATGAAACTTATATGTTAGAATACTACGAGAAGAAAAAAAATCACTCATATTGAATCACATTGATTCCCCCCACCCCTCCCCCCGAAGAGAGGGTGCACAACAAAAGTGATAATTATCTTTTCATGATCAAATTTAGATACAACGTAAATAATTATCAATTTGATTTTTCATTATAATGAAACACGCTAAACAAGTACAATGTTTAAATGAAAATAAATTATTAAACCACATTGACATTTATCCCTTGCATTATTAAATTTCTTTAGATAGGTGTCAAGTTGTTAGATTGGTTGTTTATCAAAACATTTCCTTCATATTAATATTAAATTGATCGTTTGAATTAAAAAGGTTTGGGTTTTATCTTCTTTTTATGAATCAATTGTGCATCATGTGGTCATTTTTTCTATATTTCATTAACCATTCTAAACCAATTTTAACCAATATAAACCATCCGGTTTGGTTTACATTGATATTGAACTACCCATCAATCAATTACTCAAAAACCTACTTAAACCATTTTAATCAACCATGCACTTAACCATAAAAAAATGAATACCCATGAAAAATACCCCCTCAAAAAAAAAATGCTGGTTTGAAGTTTTATATTAAAATACGGCTAATCAAATTGCAGGTTTGTCCATTGTTCAAAGAAGATAACAATCGGCCAAATATTGATGCAATAGCTTATCTGACAACAAATCATATCATCAGCTGTCATAATACCGTGGGATGTAATTATTTTAAGATTGTTTTAAGAAAGTTCTAGAAGAGAGGTGGAGTAAAAGACATTTTTTGACATGATGGTAAGGCATTTAAAAAAAATGATAATCAGTCAGATCCAAAACAAACTTGAAATTGCCAAATTCCGCATTCAAGTGCTAAATAATCATGAATTGGAAAGTTAAAAAGAGGCGTTAACAACTGATTTCAAAATTATCATAGGTAAACTGAAGATTAAACCAGAAAAGGTGACAATACAGTGAAAACCAAAACATTTTTTTAACAAATATTATGCCTAAATATTCAATAAAAAGGAAAAAGGAACTAAAACAACACGAACAGTACAAGTTATCCAAGACATTTTCATCGTTTTTGTTTTCAGCCACAGTCGACTTATTCCCAGATTATGATCAAACAATATTAATCAAGATTGATGCTAGAGACTGTCAAAATATTGGTTATGCAGAAATAATTGTACACCTGAAAACTAGTTGTACACTTGAAAACCAAAATAAAATACCAGGCTTGGCCAGGATCTTGGACCCGGCCTGGCCCGGGTAAGTATTCAACTCCTAATTTCATCCAAAAAAGTTGATTCCACAGCCTTAAGTTACGTTCCGTGAGAGGGATCAGCATGCCCTGTTTAAGAGGAGTTGAAACAAGACGGCCATTGTTAACTCAGGACAACATCAGTGCCTAGCAATACAGATACTGCTCCATTTTCCAGACAGAACAACATCAGCGCCTTTTCTTGGTTCCCTTGGAGGAAGTGGAGGGGATTGAAATCAGGTAGATGAACACCACTATTATGCTCACTACCGACATCTGCGATCCATACTTCCCCACTAACCTCTGCAGATCATTACCCACCAGCAAATTAGAAACCTAAAGAAGTCTTATTATGAAACTGGTTAGGCATAAATTACTCCTCCAAAATCAATATGGAAAGGCTACAAATTATCCATCAATGTTCACATGAATCGTTCATCGTAAGAACATGCAAAAGCCCCAAATGTACAAGCAGGAGCCCCTATAATATGAACTGAGATGAAAAGTAGTGTTAGAATTTGTACCTTAACCTGAAAACATGCCCGCCAACAGAGACAACCCAATGAAACAACAAAGCAATTGATTCAGCCAGCAGAATATTTGAAAGAGAAGCATTTTTTTAGATGGAAGGGGTGGGGATCAGCTCACCCATTCAAATTTCTTCTCTGGAGGTCTGTCGGCAAGGATATCAAGAGGCAAAGTTGGTGTTGAATATGCAACCTATGGAGAGCATTACGTCACGATTAACAACAACAAAAAGTAAGCCCCGCAGCAAATATCTAACCTGGAGGGCAGATTTTGTAGGAATGCGGAATGTGATGACACTCGGCAAACCCTGATACACTCCCTTAACCTTGGACTCAAGTTCCAAAGAGTGGGAAAGAGATCCACCACTGAAAAAGTCATATGAGTTAACAAAAATATACAAAACATGTCAAAAGCAGTGAGGGGAGAAACATCTCAATAAGAAGGTGGCACTCACGCGTCCAGCCTTTCCCACGACTTTGATTTGTTACCGGTCACTATTTCAAACATCTCCCTGTCCCAGCTATCATCAACAAGACTCACATCATACACAGCCCTGAAAAAAAGTGAACAGCACTGACATAAAAAATAGAATTCTCAAGCAATTCTCAAAATGAGGCAATCCAAAACCAACATACAAAACTCATTGCGCCCCAAAAACTAGTTGAACAAACAGAAGCCCGACGAAGTCACGGGTTATCCAAACAATCCAATGAAAGAATCAGATTTAGGTGAATTAAATTAGGCTCGTGTCAAGAACAAGTAGCAACAAAGTGCAGACGTACGAATCATTTTACACCCAAAAGCCGTAAAATACTGGGGAATCCTGATTAACAGTAAAGTCTGCAACTTTATAGGACGAATAAAAAACAGCCAGCCGTTGATTAGGATCCCAGTGGATCCTCCATATAAATCACAATTATTTGTAAGAAGATTCTTCTAAATCTCAATTAGATTGGGGACAAAAGCAATAGATCTGTCAGGAGAAAGCACGAGACGATTGAATCTGTCGTCCTTGGGAGTGGGAGTTGGGGAGGGGGTTAGAAAAAAGAAGGAATGTGTTTAAAGAGATGGAAGAAGATGAAATTTGTTAGAACGTACACAGATCCTTGGTTGTAGATGTCGAAGGAGACGGCTACGCGCTCGGCCCCAGAGTTGAGGCGGCTGAGGGTGGCCTTCTTGTGCGCGACGATGAACGGAACCTCGGAGCCTGAAAGCGAGGAGGAGAAGAAGATGAGAAGGAGCATGGCATAGATGGGAGAGCTGGCGATGAAGGTCGCCATGGTAAGGGGTCCGGAGGATCGGCAACAGCCTGGATTGAAGGTCCCGATGGTCAACCCTGGGGAGCGGACGACAAATCACAACCGGCAACCGAATCGAACCCACATAAATACACAGAGGCTCGACAATAAATATGGAGGACAGGCCTTGCCCTCCATCGGGCCTGGGCCTGGACCATTGAATCACACGTAATGACTAATTGCTTTGTTTTGGTAACTGCAGTACAATTTTTTTTTTTAGTAAAGTATGAGACATACGGGAAATACATGTTTCAATTTTCCCAAAAACACAATTTCAAAATATATTATCCTAAGAATTTAATTGTGTTGGGAAATGCAACAAGCGACGAACACACAAATAATATCAAAGCAAACGTGCAGTGAAAATAAATTTTCTTCACTTTAAATAAACCTAAAAAATTAAACATATATGTAGTGACCAAATAATATGTGCAAGAAAAATAAATGATGACACCATAAATTTTATCGTGGAAAAACTCAATGAGAAAAAAAAACCATAAGACCTAATCTAGAAATCAAATTCAAAGAGACTCCAAAAACTGAAAGGGGTCTCAAAAGTATAACTCTCCGACACAGCAAAATAAAATGTCCAGCGGACAAGAGAGACATAAAATAGATCTGATAAAAGAACGTCGTTCGAGAAAGAAGAACAAACAATAAATCTGACCGTACGGATCTGAAGATCGTTGACTAAAAAACCAGGTGCTGAAAAATCACCAAGATCAGAAGAAAACTGGTTGTCAATCAAAACTGGTCGCAATAGATGAATTTGCTCTTTGTATGGATCTGTGTTGTTAGGCCTATCTACTACTTCCTTTTTAAAGGAAAAAATGTCTGTGAAGATTCATAACTCCAAAACACACACGTCTTTTACCATTTTTTTATTATTTAAATAAAACGTATTACGCCAATTGAGGAGGTGCCCAACAAATTGATAGAATACAACCTACCTCAATTCACTGAAAGTGATGTTGACCTATCGAAAACAAGACATTTGTACAATTTGATCTTCATTTCTAATGAATGGAATGACTACTTCTATAAAGCCATGTATCGAAATTGAATGGTATAATATAAGGCATAAATTGTCGAAATTATCACCAATGATTATTCGCACCTTCTAATGATTGTTTGACCAATGACTGAAGTTAATATTGGTCTTTTGATTTCTTGATCGGACTTCAAAAATATTTATTGAAGACACTTGTGTAACAATTCAACAGTCACAACATCCAATGGTCGGTTCCAGACGCCTATAAAGGGAACTCAAGAGAGCTCTGTCATTTGCACACAACTCAACAAAATCACAACTGACAGTTAAATCATAACAAACGAGCGTTAGAAATCTCTTAGAATTTTCAAAGTCTTTGACCTATCAAAAACAGGCACTTTGATTTTTTGAAAGTTGTACTTCACTTCAAAAAGACACAACAAACCTTCATTGTAAAACCTTACCACATGTCTTGTGCATTACACTTGTTTTGAACTTGTACATTACACCGCCAATGAGTATTGCAACATCATAGACTACTGTGGGATTTGGCTACTGTAGCAACCGATAGAGAGATGCCCTAAAGTCTACATGCATGTGATGTTTTAGGTTATATTGTATGAGACAATATAAAGGATATCATATTGTACGATATCTATAAAGCAAATGCAAGTTTTATGCCTTGTGGGTATATCGTTACTTATGATATGTGGATAATATAATGTCACTGCCATGACCACTCATATTATGTGACAAAGGCATATCATAACCCATTGAACTATATAGTACAATTCATGTGGCATCTTATGATTGATGAGGTAGTCGAACGTTAAATGTTAACGTCTGGATCTATCTTCCACGTAATAGTTATCATTGATTAAATGTTTCATAAGATGAAATGTATGAGAGAATTGAGTGCACTTAAGTGTTAAGTGCATGGCCGAGGGTTACAAAGAGTTGTAATTGACTGCATTTACTTGTACATTTCATAACGTATAAGCAAATTCTATAGATACTCGAGAAGCATCCCCGATGCCTATATAAGGAGGTGGTACCCACTCTGATGACATGTTATAGCTCATTGTTTCCTCATGCTGATTATCCTTGGTGTAGCTCTCTCCTCCTCCATCCTTTGCTACTAAAGGTACCAACATATCATGGTTGTGAGGAAGGTCCAGCCCGAGCATCAAGTGATTTAGACCAACCCGTTGATACATCATGAAGGGAGGCAACCATTGGCTGCTCCTGGGATCTTCATTAAAGCATTGTGATTGAAGACATGAGCAATGAATATTCCAGGCACAATGGAAGCGCCTATTGGGTTATTGCCAACTTAGATTTTTATCATAATCAGTGATAATTTCGAGATGCACAAGATGAAGAACGTCATGACCAATGAAATTAAATCGAAGATTAATCAACTGAAACACTGGAACCAAGAAGTGATAATCTTTGCACATATAATTTATAATTAATTTATTTGAATAAAGGATTACCTCTCATTGAATTCTTTCTTTATTGTCGATGATCGGTTGAAAATATATTGTCGTGTCATCACTGCGTCAGAGGAATCAATCATAGATTCTCTATAGCAGTGAGCCACGCATGTTCTGAAAATCTCTTATTGTTGTCGTAGAATCCTCCGAGGTGCTAGTATGGATGGTTATAATGCTTTCATTGATCACTGTTGATCACAACAAAATCCTTCGAGGTAAGAAATACTCACTTTGGCAGAGGAGGCGAATTTCTCTATATTGTTGATTGCGTTCTAGGATAGGAGCTCTCCAGGGCTTCAGATAATTCTCTATAGAACTCATTATGCACAACGATTAGAATAGCCAGGGTTTCAAAAAATGTCATAACCAGGTTTAAATATAGTCAGAGTTAGAAAATAATAATTGCATAAGGGCCTTTATTATTTCTTAATCTCCGACGAACCCTATGTTTAAATAATAATACAATTATTATTATTTACTTGACATGCACTGAATGTTGGAGTTGGTACCTAAGAACCAACTTCTGTGTACCTGTATTCATAGTTTTGAATATTAATAATCTTCTTATCACGTCATGATTGTTCTTCTGTGCAACATAGTACGTGATAATGTCCTAAGAGTAGCTATCATGCCAAAAGGTCATAATAGTTCTCCGCTACGATGAGAACCAAGAAGTGCTATGAAACTATCTTAAATATATATTCTATTGTTGGATGATATCATTTGAGGGACACAAATGATATAGGCTATCAGGGGTGGACACTCATAGGACTTTGAGGAACCTTCTTATGGTGTACACACTTGGTAATATCCAGCATGGGATATTATGAGAACAAGACCTGTCAGTAGGAAATCCACATTTATATGTGTCATTAGATGTTCCTATATGCGGATTTGTGTATTGATCCTTAAACTTTAATATTATTATTAATGATTATTATGAGTCGCATACTTTGATGCATTGATGAAAACTGAGACGACATATGTTCGCAGCGAGGTAGGATATGTTGGGTACGTCACGAGTAATATTGCATTAATGAATAATGCGAGAAAGGATTTGTCCCTTCTGTTCTTTAACGAAAGTTGATATCTCATTCCCTTTGATTGAAATTACATAGCTAAATAAATCAATGGCCATGGTATTTTATAAGAAAGTTTGATTTCTGAAAATTCAAAGAAAGAGACATTGAGCACATAGGTTGATGACAACAACATGAAACCTACTTGATTAGAGATATCGTGATAATGGGATTATGTTACACAATGAGCATCCACATGAGGTATTATATCATTGCGACATTAACTTCTTTCTCTATATATGCCTTGGAGTATTTTTAAACGCTAACCTTGGACTTTAGGCTACTTTTCCAAATGCCATTGAGAAAGAGGTTTAGAGGCTCACACACTAAATGTATCCAGAATCTCAGTTAAATAATATATTATTATTTATTATTTAACAAGTTGAATAAATATGATTCTCGCATGTGGTTTAATAATTATCCATGTATGTTTGATCACATATATTTCATCACCAGTTATTCGAGAGAATATTATGTGAGTGAAATATTTAATACATATTTATTTACTATTTAGTGAATATAATATTTATTTTTTTATTGGTGAATAATGCAGTGATATTTATTTATTAAATAAATAGTAATTATTCAAGGCCTGATAAATATTATGGAGGAATGATGGACCGAGTTTTTAGGTCCGATAAAAAATAATATATATATATATATTGAATATTATTTGATTAAATAATATTTAATGCAATTCGCAAGTTAAGTGCATGTCGAGGAATTATTATTATTATTATTATTTTGACATGGGGTTCCACAAGGAATTAAATAAATATTAAAGGTCACTTGTGAAAATATTTATTTCTAAACCCTAGCGGTATTTAAACCCAATTATATTATTTTCCTAGAGAGCCAATTCATTTGGGTTGTGCACAATGACAGCTGGAGAGAATCCTCTCAAGCCCTAGAGCGCTCCCTCTCCAAGAATGATCCCAAGAATGAAGAACGGTCTTCGTCCACCATCCACTCTCGAGTCTAGAGAGATTAAGGAGAACACTTTGGAATCGATTCTTGTGGTGATCAAAGGTGAACGACACAAGCAATATGATCTACCGTGCTATCACCCGGAGATTCCTACAGTGACATTTGAAGATTCATGGAACACATGTGGATCACTGCTAGAGGTAATTTTCTCTTGATTCCTATAACACAATGATGAAACAACATAGATTTGTTGTCAAATCCATCAATGAAGAAAGAATTCTCACAATGTAATTCTTTAATCAATTAAATTAATTATAAATAATATGTGATGATACCATGATTGGTTCCGATGTTCTGTACCTTGTCTGGTTTTATTTGATTCAATTCTATTGATCACGACGTTTATCATTGTGTAAATCTCAGATTGATCATCGATCATGACAAATATCAAAGTTGTGCATGGACCATTACACACTTCCGCTGCGCCTGGAACCTTCAAGTAATATCAAAGCGGCCACATAATTATTTATAATTATTTAAAGATCATTGATTGATTTACACATTTGTGATTTAGTGTTCAATTCAATTTTAATCACTCTTTAAACCGAATTGTAATATCTGCTTCTTCCTCTTTCATTTCTTGTAGATCTAATTAAATCGATTAATTTTATGAATAAATTAAAATTTAAGAACTCATCTGGAGGTGTCAAGGATTCCAGCCGAATAATACAAGAGTACACACCGTGTTATCGGAGTTACATGTCGTATACTAGTCTTCAATGCACCAAGAATTAATTCAGAATTAATTAAAATTGTGTACATTAAATAAATGTAGTGCATTTAATTTCTTACACTACATGTTGATTGGGACAGCCTGACGCATGGTCAGCCAGAGTAGACTCCATTTAGCCCACATACACGGTGTGTAGTCCTTTAAGTCACAGACGAGCCACGTATTTTTGTACATGGCCTACCTGATAGTGATTGTGTAACTCGGAGACCACACACCATGTATCCCTTGTACACATCGTGTACTCCAATTTTTTCGAGGCATGATTTACACACTGAGTCCCTAGGTGTGTGCCTTGGATAGACGACGAGAGATGTACACTCCATGTAGTTCACTTTTACATGACATGTACTTATACTAAATTATGTAGAATTAAAATTAATTTATTATACTGTGTAAACCTTATCGACATGTGCTTGTGTGTGGTCATTACGTTAGTAGGACACACCATGTGATGGGTTTTAATATATATATATATATATCTTTAATTAATTTCTACGTAATGTTCAGATCTGCATATCATGTGTGAGTTGTATGACCGATATTACTCTACGTGCATTGAAGTATAACACATTACGGAAAAATCATGTAATTCGTGTAATCATGAAGTTGACAATACACATCATGAAATTATGTGATAATTCATGTATGACATTGATGTAATTAATATTTTAATTACTTATTATATACCCCCTTTACTGATTTTATATGAAATTTGCATAATTTGTGTGAAATATTAATGTTTTAATACTAAGTATAAATTTTGAGCATTTTTAGAAGTAGTCTAATTGAGTCAGTTTACTATTTTATTTATAAAAATCACCCTACTAATCCAAATTGTGTGGTTCTTGTTTTTTATTATTCCTTATTCAATTTACCACATATCATTAGAATGAATCATGAGCCAATTATTCCATTTGAAGGCCCATATGGACCACATAATAAGGCCTACAAAATCTGCAAAGAAACTGGACCAGCCATGAAGATTTAATTGCTGGAATCAATCAAGAAGTCCAAATTCCTTTATTATCCTCTAATGTTTGAGGGACAATGTAAGGAGTCTTTTATAAAAATTTCAAGGCCCAAATTCAAATAAAATGGGCCCAAATGATTCATTTAAACTCAGCCCACCATTCTGGATGGGAAATAAAATCAGTACAGTATTCATGACACATCTCATGATATAATCATCAAATAAATCTGAGGTTTTTCATTGTGAAATAGGAGATATAGGTGGCAGAATTTTTTGAATAATGTAAGTCATATTACTATTCCAAAATCCATTCACATTTTGACCATAAAAAAATCATGGATAGAAATGGACAATTTAACATTGTTTATTGAAACCACCATAACTTTGGCTCCATAAGTCCAAATGAATCCAAATTTTTAGATAAGTCAGCCAACATTATTGTATACAACTTTTAAGAATATCATATCTCAATATTTGTCTGCCTAATTTATCAAAGTGGCGATGAAAGTGGAGGGGAGGTTTTGTAATATAAACAACCCACAAGATTGGGCTATAAATACATCCCCTCCTCTCCTTTCAAAAGAGTTGGAAATTCAGAATATAGGAGGATCAATTGGGAGGATCATTTCGCACGACCAAGGCTCTTCCAAAGGCCTAGGAGGACATTCCAAACTCAATTTTTCACTTGAGATACCCTTCCTCCTCTCTTTGATTTCATGTTCTTTCCGTTCATTTTCAATTGTAATTTCGTAAGTGTTTGTATTTGTAATTATATTTTAATGAAAGTTTCTTCTTAAGTATCTATTATTCTCATCCACATTCTGTATTTTAATATTAATGTTCTTAAAATAGTTTAAATACAGTTGAATCCCCTTCCCTTCTTTTTCTTTCTCATTCAATCTAAAGTTCATTTTTAATTATCATCATCGTTTGTGTGTGTGTTCGTCGCACCAATATTTTATTATCCCTTTATTTTTCTTATCTTCTTAATTTATCATTATAATAATTATTACAATATTACTAATCATTTAAATTGATGAGTAAATCTCCCATTTGGTTGAGTCATTATTTAGAGATGTTAAGCGATTGAGAGCTTTTGCTCGATGAGTATTCTTAAATTTAACATTGTGTATGTTGGACTTAACATGTCATGGATTAATGACTTTGTTTTGTTTAACATGTGGTTTCCATGGATTATTGGAACCATAAATACACTACCATCAACAAGATTTGATTGATATTAGAACCCTAAGTTAAGTTAAGTCTTGGATTAAAGCCTTAACACTTAGGAATTCCAATCAACATTATCCTGTGAAGTGGATGTTAATTTAAATGTAATATAAAGCAAAACTCAAGGATATCACAAGCTTCACTCCCTAAAAATGAACTCACCCCAATCTTTATCAAATTGTTAAATCAAACACCAATCATTAATCACTTCATTTAAGCTCTTCAAATAAACCCCCCTATCAAAATACAATCAACTAAAAACATTCAACTATTAAAAAGGTATCATTGCTGAGGATTCGACCCGAGTGCTGCTATACACATTAGCAGAGCATCGGAACTTTGAACAGTTGATAGGCAACAATCGACCACGATTTCAGCCATATGTCACAAGAGTAAATGGTATACAAGTATAATACATGTTGGGTAAATTCGGATGGGTATTCACCATGTTGCTTTCAAGGTACATTTATATACACATTTAATTTTAAATAAATTTATTTAATTTGTTTAAAATTATGATGGATGATAATCTCAAGGAAATTCAGATGAGAATTTAGATAAAAGAATTGAATAATTAAAGAAGATAATTAATTGATATAAGCATGATTTATCTTAAATAATAATGATTAAGAATTGAATGCTAGTTAAATGCGTAATTCATTGCATGCATGTGGATGATCATGAGCATAGACCAAAAATTTGTATGTGATTGGTTTCATTTAATTTATTATTAAATTAAATTGTTGGTCTGCGTGCCTTTACTCCTCTTATTATGTAAGTGTCTACATGCCCATGATTTCTTTTATGTAAACTCTTTTCCCCCACCTGTGTGTGAGTAAAATCATATGTAATGAATGTGGCTCCCAAGCTAGTGGAGATAGTTTATGTTTGAAGCTGAGGTGAAACCAATCCAAGAGAGATACATAGGTGGATAGGTGGAAAGTTGTAACACAAACCTTAATTTATTCAAGGTGTTTTTCCCCTAGGTCAACAGTTAGTTTATCAACTATTAGATAAAATAACCATTAGTAAAAGATCATGATCAAAATGATTTATTATTTTATTTATATCAAGTTTCATGGTTATTTCATTATGGATTTTTTCTCATGATCACAAAAATTAATGAAATTAAAAAGCATTCAAGATAGAACTAAAATAAATTGGCTTATGCATAAATATTGTCTAATACATGGTTAATCATTTAAGTAAATCCACTTAATATTAACAAACATGTGATAAAGATAATAATTGGAAGTTTATGCATAAAAGATAAAACCCCTTAATTATATATTAAGTCGGTATAACCTTACACTACTTTAGTTAAAATTGAACCACAGTTCAAAGTGCTTAACCAACCAAAGTTGGGATGATTTCAATTATCAGGGAATTCTAACATGAAGTTTTGGGTTGACTTAAATTAGTTCACATCAAGGGTTGACTACCAAAGTATGACTTAGTGTAACTGAGAGGCAAGGTGACCAACCACCCATTAATGTCATTAATTCCTTAGGGTGCAAGTCAAATTAGAAATTTATATGTGTCCCAATATTTACTAACTACTAGGGCATAGTAAAGTAGAAGTCTGGGGTCGATCCCATGAGGAGGATGCTGTTCTATGGGTGAAAGAAATCTAGTCTTAAATCCTTTGTAGGAGTCCTTACTAGTCGACTAATGTTTGGGAGTTTCTAAATAATTTTGGGTTTGACTTCAAGTGATTAAAGAGGGGCCGGGATCAAGTCTGGGTATCTAGATAAAGGTGGTCCTAGTTCTAATCTTGGCAAGGTCATAATGCTTAGTTTGTGAAGCAAGTGGTAGGCGCTAGTCAACCTTGGTCCAGTCTTCTAGTTCTACCTAGGATGTAGCTATTCCATGGTCAGGAGGCTAGCTACAGTCCTAGATGCATTATGTTCAGCTTATATTGCAGAAAGTTCCCAAAGATAATGGTTATAGTTATAGTTTACTTCAATTAGGATATGGTCATTTTCTTGACTATCCGATGGTCATAGTACAATCGCACAAATGGGGTTTTACCATTGGTTTATATCCTAATTACTAATCCATTTAGGTTTTCCAAGATTAGAACTAGATATTTAATTAAGCATCTAGATACATCGAATCTTGATCCCTACCCTGATGCGTTTAGCTACTCATATTGGTAATTAAAGTAATAAAAGGGATAAAGGAAATCATGATAACAATGCTAATGGAATTGAATATGTAATGATATGAAATGATCATGTAAGAATACTTTAAATAAAACCTTACTTGAAAGGAATGGGATTGAAACGACACGGGAATTGAAGGCGTTGAAGAAAAGTGAATCCATGGCTTTTTGATTGAAAATATAAAGAAATTAAAAAAACTAAAGCATTTTAAGGATGAAAAAGAGAAGTAAATCTCAAAAGGAGTCTAAAAGCTAGAGAGATCTAATCCAAGCATGATTTTCAAAGTGCTACCGCACTGCTCCTTATATAGGCGGAAATGGTCACAACGTGTACTTGATCGTCACGTCGTGAACCCTTAATCCACGTTATTTCGATGAGGATCTCCAGCGTGACATGCAGATCTTCCACGGATTAATGATGTATGACCATGGTCATGTCGTGTACAGGTGGTTCATGGTGTGTACTTCATGGCCAGTTGGCTTTTCACGTTGAATCCTCGTGGCTTTCTCAGCATTCAGTTTGACTAGTGTCACGATGTGTAGGAGTGAGTCACGATGTGAACTAGAAATTACTTCAGTCATTGTGGTTGGTCACGACTTAAGCTTCATGACTTGATATAGTTTGTGATCATCAAGTACACGACATGAACTTGGACGTCACGATGTGTACTTGGCTATTTTTGTAGCTTTTCTACTTTTCTTCCTTAGAATCTTGTGAAGCTCTATTTTCTGAAAAATTGGACATCTACCATGTGCATTATCCAATATATGAATGAAAAATAATGGAAAAGTGATAGAAAAATATATATAACATTTATTCTTATCAAATCCCCCCACACTTGAACCATTTCTTGTCCTCAAGCAAAATATATCAACAAGGATTTCAAAAAGGATAAGCAATTTGCAAAGAAAGAAATGTGCATTATGTCTATGTGATTAAATTAGGTGTAAGAAGAAAAGTAGTCAAGTTTCAATTTTAATCCTACCTAGTAAATTAGTCATGCCTCATAGTTCAGATTTTCAAAACCAATTCTATTCTTTTAATCACAATCTTTCAACTCTTCCTTAAGCTATATGCCCACTTGCAATTTACCTCACCATGATTTTATCTCATCACTCTGGGTAAAATTTAAGTAATTTATGCTTGTACCCTGAGTCCATGTTCCTAACCATAGGCTTTAACTAGTTTTATCATCTCCACTGTGTAAATACAAGTAAAAAAATAATCTTAAGGTATTTCATCAACAAGGTTTTGATGACTCTAAGGCTATAGGTAGGTAGGTAAAATGTGAGAATCAGGATCAAAAGGAGGTTAAGCTCTAAAGTACAATGCAGATTCAATAAGATAAGTGTGAAAAAATTCCTCCATATAGTGAGTCAAGTCCATACTCCATCAGCTCAAGTTGGATCCATATGCATCGCAAGTAAGTAGATAAAGAAATGATTCTGTTCCTTTCCTTTTTCTTTTGCATTTTTACTTTTCAAAAGTTATGCCTAGGATATATCGCAAATCCATTACCTAACCACATATGACCCTTCTAGGGATTCATCAGTCTGAAAAATGGTGATTTTTGACCCTCCTAATACACAACCCATACCAATTTTCTTTTCTTTTAAATTTTACAAAGGAATATAATACGAATGAGATACAACAAAAAGGAATATAGATCACAACCTGGTAGTCAGGTGAGTGCACCATGCATCTCTGTAAGTGAAAGAATCCCATGCTATCTGAATTCCTCCCCCACACTTGTTCAAAAAACAATCTTCAAGCATTGTACAAAGAGCAAGGTAGGAAGGGAAATAAGCTTGAAATAGATTTTCTTCTAACAGGTCATTCATGGAAACTATGGGCTAAACGAAGGATATATGTCAAGTGGATCTCAGGTAAAATGGCTATCAAAGGTTGCCTCAATCATTTTAAAATTACACTTGTTCAGTCATCATTTTTATAAGATCTCAATGTAAGTTCTAGTAGGTTTCCATGCCCTAGGTATCTCTCAAGAAATATGCTCAGAAAAGAAAATGTAATTAAAGGCTTAGAATCCTATGAGGTACTGAGAATAAAATAAAAACTGGAAATTACAAAGGGCATAAATACTAAGTGGTGAGTCAATTAATCATTATTTCCAATTTTTTTTGAATTTGAATCAAACTTTTAATCTCAATAATCATTCTAAAATTCTAAGAAGGGGTGAAACATGGTTCTTATTTTTTTTTCTTTTTAAATTTATTTTTAATTTACATGGGAATAATGGTTTTAAAATTTTTAGCATTCTTATCAGTTTGAAAAATGTCTCCTAGAATAGTGAGAACAAACAAAAATCAAGTGTATCTCTGTGAAAATATGAGAAAGACCCCCCACACTTAAAAGGAGATAGTGTCCCCACTATCTATGAATTAATGGGTGGGAGTGGTGTGGTAGTGATTTTTGATTTTTTTGATCATTGAATTGACATGGAAGTGATGAAATAATTTAAAAAGAGGGAATCGAGAGCTCCCTGGGATGAAGTGGTATGCCATGGGGGTGTCTGAGCTGTCCTAACATAAATGTTTTGATGCACCTAAAAAATATGTTAGTAGAAAAATATTGCACTATAGAAAAAACATTAATCCATAGGTTTAAACATTTGAATAAATTAAAAACAGGAAGGTGTAAAAAGAAGGAATAATGGTAAACATTTTATTTATTGAATGAAAGTTTGTGAAAAGTACTACAATGAAACACTGAAAATTACAAGACTCAAACAAAACTCAAAACAACTCTGGGTTACCTCCCATAAAGCACTAACTTTAAAGTCCTCAACTAGATGTCCTTAGAGTTTAGTTGAATGTGAGGTTGAGTACATATCTATCATGGAATAGTTCTTTAAAAATCTTCAACCGTTGACCATTCACTTTAAATGGCGGCTCTCCATCTCATTGAATTTCAATTGCTCTATACGAAAAATCTTGGATAAAATCATAAGGACCAGTCCATCTTGATTTTAGATTTCCTGGGAAAAGTTTCAATCTTGAGTTGAATAACAGAACCTTATTCCCTGAGATGAAGGTGCGTCTTGCAATCCATCATTCATTCCATTATTTTGTTTTTTTCTTATAAGTTCATGCATTCTCGTAATCATCTTTCCTTAATTCTTCCAGTGCGGTTAATTGTAATAACCACTTCTCTCTAGCCTTGTCTAACTCCAAATTTAGTTCTTTTATGGCCTAAAATGATTGGTGCTCTATCTCCACTATAAGATGACATGGTTTTCCATAAATTAGTCAAAATGGGGTGGTACCGATGGGTGTTTTATAAGCTGTTCTATAAGACCATAATGCATCGTCCAATTTCTGACTCCAACCATTTCTACTTGTATTGACTATTTTTTCTATGATCTGCTTTACCTCCCTATTTGATAGTTTGACTTTCCCACTTGTTTGTGGGTGATAGGGGGTTCCATTATTACAGCAGATCCCATATTATTGAAGCATTTTTCTCACTGGTTGATTGGAGAAATGTGTTCCACGATTGCTAATGAGCAGTCGTGTAAATCCAAAATGTGCAAACACATTTTTTCATAGGAAATTTATTACCATGTTAGAAGTTTCATGAGTCGTTGCTTCGACTTCGACCCATTTAGACACGTAGTCCACTGCAACTAGAATATATTTATTTCCATGTGACGTGGGGAATGGTCCCATATAGTCGATGCCCCAGACATCGAAGACTTCAACTTCCAGCATGGGGTTCTATGAAATTTCATTTCTTTTGATGATATTCCCCTTTCTTTGGCATCTGTCACAATGGTAGAAGAATATCCTGGCGTCTTGATGTAATGAGGGCTAGAAAAATCTACTTTGTAGGATCTTAGCCATTGTGCACTCAGGTCCATGATGTCTGCCAGTTGGCGAAGTGTGGCATATTCCGATTACATTCTGCGCCTCTTCTTCTGGAATACAATGTCTTAAAAGGCCATCAACACAATGCTTGAAAAGTAGAGTTTCATCCCAAAAGTAGTTCTTGGAATCCTAAAGAAACTTTTTTCTATTGTTTATAAGATAAATCTTGAAGGAGGAATCATGTTGAAAGAAAATTGGCTATGTCAGAGAACCAAGGCTGGTTCTGGATATTAAATAGGGTCTCATTAGGAAAATCTACCTCGATATCAGTATTTCTGTCTTTGATGATGGTAAGAGGTAGTATAGAGAGTTGATTTGCAATGAAATTTTTTATTCCCTTTGTATATTTGATTATTACGTCGAATTCTTGTAACAAGAGAATCCAACGTATCAACATTGGTTTTTCATCTTTCTTAGTCATCAAGTACCGAAGGGCAGCATGATCCGTACGAATAATAACTTTTGATAGAACAAGGTAAAAATGGAACTTTTCAATGGAATACACGATGGATAGGATCTCCTTATCCATAGTCATGTAATTAATATGATCTTCATTTAATGTGTGACTTACATAATATATTGGGCAGAATATGTTATTTGTACGTTGTCCTAGAAATACACCTACAACAAGGTCATTGGAATCACACATAAGTTCAAAATATTTTTCCCAGTTTGGTGCAATGATGACTGGAGATGTCATTAGGCTATTTTTCAAAGTATCAAAATATTTTCTACATTCCTGATTGAATTCAGAAGGAATATCTTTTTACAATAAGTGTGTCAAGGGATGTGTGACTTTATCAAAATCTTTTACGAAGCGTCTGTAGAATCCAGCATGCCCAAGGAAAATTCTTATACCCTTAACAGTGGATAGATCAGGTTGATCTTTGATAACTTTGATTTTTGATGGATCTACTTTAATGCCTTCTTTGGAGATGATGTGGCTGAGTACGATTCCTCCTTTCACCATGAAGTGACATTTTTACCAATTCAGCACCAAGCATTTTTCTTCACAGCATTGAATAACTAGTTATAGATTGCTGAGACAGACATAGAATGATTTTCCATAAACTGAGAAATATTACATGAAAATTTTGAGAAATTCTTCAACCATATCATGAAAGATGTGTGTCATACATCTTTGGAAAGTTTCTAGAGCATTACACATACTGAAGGACATGCGTCTGTATGAAAAAGTACCAAAAAGATAAGCGAAGGTGGTTTTAATCCAATTAGTAGGGTCGACTGAAATTTGATTATATCCTAAATAGCCATCCAGGATACAGTATAAATCATGCCCCACTAGTGTTTCTAACATTTGGTCCATAAAAGGTAAGGGGAAATAGTCTTTTTTTTGCTGAGTTTAAACATTTGTAATCCATGCAAACTATCCATCCAGTGATGGTGCATGTTGAAATAAGTTCATTGTCATATTTTCTTATTAATGTGAGTCCTCCTTTATTAGGAATGACTTTGAGGGGGATTACCCATTCACTTTATGATATAGGAAATATTAATTCCAGCATCCATGAGTTTCAACACCTCTTTCTTGACAACTTCCTTCATGGGTGGTGTGAGCCACCTCTGAGGTTGTTGTTTTGGTTTTGCATCCTTTTAAAGTAAGATTCTATGAGTGAGTTCAGTGGGATTGATCCCTTTAATGTGTAACGACCTGAAATTTTTAAATAAATTTTGTTTCCTAATTTTATGTGTTATTGTTATACTCAACAAAAATGTTTCATTTGGTAACATGAGTATAATTAAAATGAGACTGTTGGGTTTTGACTGTTATTTGACCATTGGTCAATATGACCGCTGGAAACTAAACATTTTGACTATTGTCTCTAAATACAAGCAATCTTGGTTAATTAATATAGAAAGAAGATTCGATGGCCTCACCCAGTAGTCTTGGACCGATCGAAGCCCATCTAACAGAACTTGGGAAGGAGGTAGCACCACTGGGCTTTGCTCTGGACCAAACCCAAGCCGAACTTCATCGTATAAAGCTAGAACGGGATCGCCTTCGCGAGAAGTTCAAACTGATAGAAATTACTACTCGTGCGATGTTGGCCGAGCCTCCCTCGGATTCTCTCACCTTAGCACACCTTACACTTAGGTCCTATGCTGGTGTGATAAGGGGCTATGTAAGGAGACCGTAACTGTGTTGTGTAATCCTTTGTTTTAAATAAAATTTCGATTTCTTTTATGAATTTTCAAATGACCGGATAAATATAGTATGCAAATTTTTGATGAATTTTAGAAAAAAGATATTTTAAATATGTTTATGTAAACCCTAAATAATTAAAAATGTGTAATGATTTTCAAAAAATGGTCTTCTGCAATTATGTTCAGTACTAAATTTAGAGTCTAATAAGATCAACTTGATTTTTGATGAATAGTAAATTATGAATAGTGATTTTATGATTAGGATTAATAATGTGTCCAAATGGATTAGTAATCTCACTTAAAGAAAGTATTAAAATAAGCTAGGCACTTTGATTAAGTAATGTGATGCAATAAAATGGTTAAATAACGGTTTCATAAATTATTATTCAAGTATTAGTAATTTTGGATGAATAGTGTTTTTTAATTAAAAATTTAATTAAAAATAATTAGAAAATTATTTTTATAGAAATGACTTTATTTTTGAACTCAGAGCATCGATATTATGTAATGGTAATTTTTGGGGATTTTTCTGAAAAAAATGAATTTTCGGTGAATAGTGTATTTATTTAAAAATAAAATTAAAAATATTTAGAAAATTATTTTTATAAAATGGAGTTCATTTTTGAAATCGGAGCATTGATATTTAGTTAAGGTGAAAGTTTGGGATTTTTCTGAGAAAGATGAATTTTTCAGTGAATAGTAAAAATGCAGTTTTAGGGTTTCGGTATGTTTAATGACATCATAATTGTGTCATGATAATGTCATGAGATCTTTTAAGGGTTGGCCGGCCAAGGGTGATGAATTATTGTTTTGGGGGCCCCATGTGGCCTAACTCCATGATAAATGCCAAGGGAGAGCACATGGGTTTGAGAAAAGCACATGTGAGGTGTCCCTTGGCCATTAATGCCTTGTCCCCTCACTTTTCCTATAAATACCAAGCCCTCCTCTCATCCATTCGACTCCCCACTCATTCCCAACGAATTTCTGGTCTCATTACCTCCCAAGGAGTCCTCCCAAGGTGCCCCCAAGCCCTCAAGGTCCCAACCTTTGAGGTTTAAGAGTTACATTTTAAGGTAAGGGATCCGACCTCTCTCTTTCTTTTCAAGTAATCTCTTTTATGTCATTTCTTTTATACTCCATGTTCTTATGTTGGAGGATGTTCTTTTACATTCATACTACTGCCCATTTCATGTTCATATGATGAGATACCCCCCCTTGCTCTCATCAATTCGTTTTAAGAATGTTTAAGTGGCGCCGTTAGGCTGCCAGATTTTTAAGGGATTCTTTCACCTTCCTCGTTTTCAAGTTCTATTTTCATTCAAGTCTTTCATGTTTCTTTGTATTATGTTGGGGCATGATCTCTAAATTTATCATACTGATATTTTATGATCATATGATGAGAGACCCCATTTTATCTCTTCAATTCATTTTTTTTGAAGTTTTATGTGGCGCCGTTAGGCTGCCGAATTTTTTAAGGGATTCTTTCACCCTTCTCTTTTTCAAAGTTCTACTTTCATGTCAAGTCTTTCAAGTTAATTTCTATTATGTTGGGGTATGATATCTATAGCTATCATACTGTACTCTTATGTTCATATGATGAGAGACCCCATTTGATCTCTTCAATTCAGTATTTTGATGTTTTAAGTGGCGCCGTTAGGCTGCCGAATTTTTAAGTGGTTCTTCACCCTTCTCATTTTGAAGTTCTACTTTCATGTGAATTATTTCAAGTTCCTTTTTGTTATGTTGGGGTATGATCTCTATATCTATCATACTGGACTCTTATTTTCATATGATGAGAGACCCCATTTGATCGCTTCAATTCAGTATTTTGATGTTTTAAGTGGCGCCGTTAGGCTGCCGAATTTTTAAGTGGTTCTTCACCCTTCTCGTTTTGAAGATCTACTTTCATGTCAATTATTTCAAGTACCTTTTTGTTATGTTGGGGAATTATCTCTATCATACTGAAATCTTATGTTCACATGATGAGAGACCCCATTTGATCTCTTCAATTCAGTATTTTGATGTTTTAAGTGGCGCCGTTAGGCTGCCGAATTTTTAAGTGGTTCTTCACCCTTCTCATTTTGAAGTTCTACTTTCATGTCAATTCTTTCAAGTTCCTTTTTGTTATGTTGGGGAATTATTTCTATATCTATCATACTGATCTCTTATGATCATATGATGAGGGACCCTATTTTATCTTTTCAAATCATTTTCTTTTGAAGTTAAGTGACGCCGTAAGGCTGCCGAATTTTTATAAGAGAAATCTAATTTTTTTTCCCTTCCATGTTTTTCATTTCAAATGGTATGTACCTAAAATTTCATTACCATGTCCATATGTCCTTATTCTTTCAACCTACTGTTTTATGGATCATTTATGAGAGGGTGACCCATGTCCCCTCTCATTTCAATGTTTTTTAAAACCCCGAAACTTAGCCGTTATGCTGCAGAATTTTCCCCTCAAAATGCCTCTCTCTTTTCTCAAAAATTATTTTATGTTATAAAGTGAATACTCAAAGCTCTTATTTCTACAAGGGTATTCACATATATATCAAAATGTTCCATTTTAAATTCTGGGATTTACAAACATGAGACCCGCTTTCCCTTTCCGTGGGTTTAAAGTGACGTAAAGATCATGTCTTTAAAGCAGTTTTTAAAACGTTATGATTATGAAATGAAACCCATTTATTTTATGCTATGTGGGTTATTTATGAAATGTTTGATGATGATATATGTGGCTCACATGATAATAAAGGCAAATTTAAGGGTGCGCCCTGATAGCGCTCCAATGCATTGGGTAATGATGTAACCACTAGAGATTACAATTTTAACGATGCCTTGGTGAATAACCTTGGTAATTTTTAACGACACCTTGGGGATGGACCTTGGTGAAACGAAACGATTGTCGATATTAAATGTTGCAGCCACATCTTCAAGTTATGAAAAAGTTTTATTTTTATTATGATATGCCTCATGATTTCATTTTCATTCCTTAAAGTTCTTTTCATGACTTTATTGATGTATCTCAAGTTCATATGTAAAATGTTTCACTTGTTTCCCTTGCTGGGCCTTCTGCTCACCCTTCCTTTTGATGTATGTCCCCAGGTTATGAGATGCAGTAATGAGCCTAGGGTGAACATGAGGAGAAGCCTTTCAAGTGTTTAAGAAGAATGTTTTTTTTGTTTCATGTTTTATGTTCCTTGTTTCCAAGACACTAAACCTTAAAGATCCTCAGTTCCGTGTAATTGAATGAAAGTTATGTTATAAAAAGACGGGATGCTATAGTTGGTATCAAAGGATGGTTTAGTTATTTGTGGAAATTAGGATATGAAAACTTTAGGAAGAACCCTATAGAAAAGTTTAAATATAGGAAATCTTCCTGGTATTTTGGTGAGTATTGAGTAAGGGGTTGCCAAGAAAATACATCCCTGTCTGGATACGAGCAGGTAGAGGTGGCTCTGGCACAGATGTACATAGGGGTAAAACCCGAAAACACCGCTTTGAGCTAGACTCGAACGGGAACTGGTACACGACAACGGGCCTTGCTGCACTCTTGGTTACGACACTCCCGGGGGATATGCTTTGGTAAATTCATAAGCTTAGTATGAACCATTACTAAAGGAACAAAGATAAAATAAAATAACGATTCACATAAGAATATATTGATCATAGATAACCTAGATTGGAACCTAGGGGATCACAAGTTAGGGTATACTTTTCTTCTACAAGTTATCCTTATATGATTTAAGCTCCTTTTCATGATTATTGGTTAAGTATTTAAGCCTCTAATTATAATTTCTCTTCTTAGTTAATGGTGGGAGATGGAAGAACATGTCCCAATAACCAATGTGATAGGAAATGCAATGATTTCCATATTAATATGAAAGATATGATTAGGGGATTAAACTCTGATTATTATTTTGGAAGATGTTCACTATTTTGGGGACCCTATATGATCGAGGTAAATAGACTACTACGGTATTTTCTTTGAAGAGTAGCGTTGACTTATATTTTGAAGAATCGATGAATTTAAGGTGGAATTATAGTAATTTAGGTTACTTATGGAAATTATTAACCTATCTTGGGGTAAATATGTTTAGGTTAGTTACTTTTTCATAAGATGTTAGGAGTGGTTGATGTTGTTTGGAGATGAATGATAAAGTTTACCTTGGAAGACTATGTTATCAAATCCTTCTTGTAATTAGGATTCAATATTAGTTTGGTTTATTTTGAGGATTTTTAAGGACAGTTATTTATGGAATGGACTATGATGAACTTTGGGAAGTACCATGGAACTTTGAAGATTTAAAAGTAGTTTCCATTCCTATGGGATTATTTCTTTTTGAAGAGTTGTTTTACCTTACCCTTTCTATTTTTGGGATAATGTTTAAAGATAGAAGAAATGGATAGTTAATCTTTTGTGGATTATGAAGATGATTCTTGTGTTTTTATGAGACCAAGTAGTTTTGAATGCTCATAATTTGGAGAAAAGATTTGTTTTGGGTAGAAACTTATTAAAGGATGAAACTCTACATGAAGATAAGTATATTTTCTTATGTTTTTGTTCTATGTAGTAAATGAAATCCTCAAAATTATGAAAAGAAACGTAAAACAAAAATGTTGTTGGTTTACGTTTCCTACTAGGTAATCAAAGACCGTTTACACACATCATAAGTTTGGGATTTTCTCATGGTTAACTTTCTCCTAATCATGTTCTCTATCACTCTCCCTCAGAACTTGACCCTTTGTTTTCTCCTCCATGTCCATGTTTTCCTACATGGAACCCTGGTGTGGGTTAACTCGGGTGAACTTTGTACTTCCCTTTCTTTATTTTAAAGTAATAGTTTTACTGACTCCTTTTCCAATGTGGGACTTTCAATGAAATTTCAAAACCCAATTTTAAAATTGCGAGGACGCAATTTCTTAAGGGGGGAATATTGTAACAACCTGAAATTTTTAAATAAATTTTGTTTCCTAATTTTATGTGTTATTGTTATACTCAACAAAAATGTTTCATTTGGTAACATGAGTATAATTAAAATGAGACTGTTGGGTTTTGACTGTTATTTGACCATTGGTCAATATGACCGCTGGAAACTAAACATTTTGACTATTGTCTCTAAATACAAGCAATCTTGGTTAATTAATATAGAAAGAAGATTCGATGGCCTCACCCAGTAGTCTTGGACCGATCGAATCCCATCTAACAGAACTTGGGAAGGAGGTAGCACCACTGGGCTTTGCTCTGGACCAAACCCAAGCTGAACTTCATCGTATAAAGCTAGAACGGGATCGCCTTCGCGAGAAGTTCAAACTGATAGAAATTACTACTCGTGCGATGTTGGCCGAGCCTCCCTCAGATTCTCTCACCTTAGCACACCTTACACTTAGGTCCTATGCTGGTGTGATAAGGGGCTATGTAAGGAGACTGTAACTGTGTTGTGTAATCCTTTGTTTTAAATAAAATTTCGATTTCTTTTATGAATTTTCAAATGACCGGATAAATATAGTATGCAAATTTTTGATGAATTTTAGAAAAAAGATATTTTAAATATGTTTATGTAAACCCTAAATAATTAAAAATGTGTAATGATTTTCAAAAAATGGTCTTCTGCAATTATGTTCAGTACTAAATTTAGAGTCTAATAAGATCAACTTGATTTTTGATGAATAGTAAATTATGAATAGTGATTTTATGATTAGGATTAATAATGTGTCCAAATGGATTAGTAATCTCACTTAAAGAAAGTATTAAAATAAGCTAGGCACTTTGATTAAGTAATGTGATTCAATAAAATGGTTAAATAACGGTTTCATAAATTATTATTCAAGTATTAGTTTTTTTGGATGAATAGTGTTTTTTAATTAAAAATTTAATTAAAAATAATTAGAAAATTATTTTTATAGAAATGACTTTATTTTTGAACTCAGAGCATCGATATTATGTAATGGTAATTTTTGGGGATTTTTCTGAAAAAAATGAATTTTCGGTGAATAGTGTATTTATTTAAAAATAAAATTAAAAATATTTAGAAAATTATTTTTATAAAATGGAGTTCATTTTTGAAATCGGAGCATTGATATTTAGTTAAGGTGAAAGTTTGGGATTTTTCTGAGAAAGATGAATTTTTCAGTGAATAGTAAAAATGCAGTTTTAGGGTTTCGGTATGTTTAATGACATCATAATTGTGTCATGATAATGTCATGAGATCTTTTAAGGGTTGGCCAGCCAAGGGTGATGAATTATTGTTTTGGGGGCCCCATGTGGCCTAACTCCATGATAAATTCCAAGGGAGAGCACATGGGTTTGAGAAAAGCACATGTGAGGTGTCCCTTGGCCATTAATGCCTTGTCCCCTCACTTTCCCTATAAATACCAAGCCCTCCTCTCATCCATTCGACTCCCCACTCATTCCCAACGAATTTCTGGTCTCATTACCTCCCAAGGAGTCCTCCCAAGGTGCCCCCAAGCCCTCAAGGTCCCAACCTTTGAGGTTTAAGAGTTACATTTTAAGGTAAGGGATCCGACCTCTCTCTTTCTTTTCAAGTAATCTCTTTTATGTCATTTCTTTTATACTCCATGTTCTTATGTTGGAGGATGTTCTTTTACATTCATCCTACTGCCCATTTCATGTTCATATGATGAGAGACCCCCCCTTGCTCTCATCAATTCGTTTTAAGAATGTTTAAGTTTAGGCTGCCGAATTTTTAAGGGATTCTTTCACCTTCCTCGTTTTCAAGTTCTATTTTCATTCAAGTCTTTCATGTTTCTTTGTATTATGTTGGGGCATGATCTCTAAATTTATCATACTGATATTTTATGATCATATGATGAGAGACCCCATTTTATCTCTTCAATTCATTTTTTTTGAAGTTTTATGTGGCGCCGTTAGGCTGCCGAATTTTTTAAGGGATTCTTTCACCCTTCTCTTTTTCAAAGTTCTACTTTCATGTCAAGTCTTTCAAGTTAATTTCTATTATGTTGGGGTATGATCTATATATCTATCATACTGTACTCTTATGTTCATATGATGAGAGACCCCATTTGATCTCTTCAATTCAGTATTTTGATGTTTTAAGTGGCGCCGTTAGGCTGCCGAATTTTTAAGTGGTTCTTCACCCTTCTCATTTTGAAGTTCTACTTTCATGTGAATTATTTCAAGTTCCTTTTTGTTATGTTGGGGTATGATCTCTATATCTATCATACTGGACTCTTATTTTCATATGATGAGAGACCCCATTTGATCGCTTCAATTCAGTATTTTGATGTTTTAAGTGGCGCCGTTAGGCTGCCGAATTTTTAAGTGGTTCTTCACCCTTCTCGTTTTGAAGATCTACTTTCATGTCAATTATTTCAAGTACCTTTTTGTTATGTTGGAGAATTATCTCTATCATACTGAAATCTTATGTTCACATGATGAGAGACCCCATTTGATCTCTTCAATTCAGTATTTTGATGTTTTAAGTGGCGCCGTTAGGCTGCCGAATTTTTAAGTGGTTCTTCACCCTTCTCATTTTGAAGTTCTACTTTCATGTCAATTCTTTCAAGTTCCTTTTTGTTATGTTGGGGAATTATTTCTATATCTATCATACTGATCTCTTATGATCATATGATGAGGGACCCTATTTTATCTTTTCAAATCATTTTCTTTTGAAGTTAAGTGACGCCGTAAGGCTGCCGAATTTTTATAAGAGAAATCTAATTTTTTTTCCTTCCATGTTTTTCATTTCAAATGGTATGTCCCTAAAATTTCATTACCATGTCCATATGTCCTTATTATTTCAACCTACTGTTTTATGGATCATTTATGAGAGGGTGACCCATGTCCCCTCTCATTTCAATGTTTTTTAAAACCCCGAAACTTAGCCGTTATGCTGCAGAATTTTCCCCTCAAAATGCCTCTCTCTTTTCTCAAAAATTATTTTATGTTATAAAGTGAATACTCAAAGCTCTTATTTCTACAAGGGTATTCACATATATATCAAAATGTTCCATTTTAAATTCTGGGATTTACAAACATGAGACCCGCTTTCCCTTTCCGTGGGTTTAAAGTGACGTAAAGATCATGTCTTTAAAGCAGTTTTTAAAACGTTATGATTATGAAATGAAAACCATTTATTTTATGCTATGTGGGTTATTTATGAAATGTTTGATGATGATATATGTGGCTCACATGATAATAAATGCAAATTTAAGGGTGCGCCCTGATAGCGCTCCAATGCATTGGGTAATGATGTAACCACTAGAGATTACAATTTTAACGATGCCTTGGTGAATAACCTTGGTAATTTTTAACGACACCTTGGGGATGGACCTTGGTGAAACGAAACGATTGTCGATATTAAATGTTGCAGCCACATCTTCAAGTTATGAAAAAGTTTTATTTTTATTATGATATGCCTCATGATTTCATTTTCATTCCTTAAAGTTCTTTTCATGACTTTATTGATGTATCTCAAGTTCATATGTAAAATGTTTCACTTGTTTCCCTTGCTGGGCCTTCTGCTCACCCTTCCTTTTGATGTATGTCCCCAGGTTATGAGATGCAGTAATGAGCCTAGGGTGAACATGAGGAGAAGCCTTTCAAGTGTTTAAGAAGAATGTTTTTTTTGTTTCATGTTTTATGTTCCTTGTTTCCAAGACACTAAACCTTAAAGATCCTCAGTTCCGTGTAATTGAATGAAAGTTATGTTATAAAAAGACGGGATGCTATATAATGTCTTCCACTCCCCAGGCGATAGACTGCTTGTTCCATTTGAGGATATCAACCAATTTTTTTCTTGATCCTGGGATAGTTCAGAGTTGACTATAACAGGTAAGGAGGAAGATTCCCCTAGAAATTAATACTTTAAAGTACTAGGCAGTGGTTTCAGGTCTAATTGAGGAGGCTGTATGATGGATGGGGTAAATGATGGCACCACATCTTTGGTGAGTGGTTCAATAAAGTTGAATTTATCAAAGACATAACCTCCTTCTGATTTTGTAAGAGAGCCACCATTTTCTTCCTAGATGGCCATATATTCTTCTTCATTCTAGGTGAGAGAAATGGTTCGACAGTCCATAGTGTCATCTGAGTGTTGCACAACTCGAATCAGGTTGAACACAACTTGTTCTTCTCCTACCCTGAATATGATATGTCCTTGGTTCAAATAAATCTGTTCCTTTCCTAATGCTAAGAATGGTCTTCTAAGTATAATAGGAATGTCACCTTCTTCTTTCATTTCCAATACTAGTAAATAAGCTGGGAAAATGAACTTTCTGACCTTTACAAGTATATCTTTCAGAATGCCTCGAGGGTACTTGACTAAGCGATCAACTAATTGTAAAGACACCCTTGTTTCTTTTAGCTCTTTGAGTCCGAGATTTTGAAAAGTACTCATTTGCATGAGGTTAATGCTTACTATAAGATCACAGAGCACTCTTCCAAATTTGCATGTACCTATCTCACAAGGGATTGAGCAGCTGCTAGGGTCTCTCATCTTTGGTGGAATTTTCTACTGTACAATAGTAGAGCATTCTTCATTTAAAGAGATAACTCCTAGGAATTTTATTTTTATTTTATTTGATAATAGGTCTTTTAAGAATTTGGCATAAATGGGCATATGGGCAATAGATTCAGTAAAAGGGATGTTGATATGTAATTGCTTGAACATATCTAGGAAATTTTTGTATTGTGTCTCCTCTCTAAGTTGTCTTTCTCTCCCTGAATAGGAAACATGTGGATAATATGGAGGTGGAGAAACATACACAAGTTCCTTCTATTACTTAGGTATATGTTCCTTCTCAGCTGGTACTTCTTCATGATATAAGGTGGGATTGACTTCCTCAGGTACTGGTTGTTTTCTTATCTCTTCATCTCGTGTCCTTGATTTTTTAGGTTGTTGGAAGTCCAAAATATTTTCACTCCTCAACACCATGGCCTTAGCTTCCCCTTATGGGTATGTCTCAGTGTTACTAGGTAGTGTACCTAGTAATCTCTCAGATAAGGTCTTTGAGATTTGACCCATTTGAATTTTTAGGTTCCTTAGAAAAACTCTCTGGTTTTTCATATCTATCTCATGGGTTATCATTCTTTGATCAGAATTTTGCACAAATGATGCCAAGAGGTTTTCCATATTTCTTTGCATAGGTGCTTGCTGAGGTCTTGGCTGAGGTGGCTAAAATTATTATGCTCTTTGAGGGAATGGTTGTTTTTTATCTTGTGGTCTTGGTGCATGGTTCATCGAAGGGTATCCTGGTGGTCCTTGAATTCTGAATTGGTTCTTTCTTCCTCTCGGTTGAAAATAACCCTGATTACTTTGAGGATGCTGCTGAGTAGGCCTCTGCTGATAATACTATTGCTGTAGGAATGGCTGGTTCGGTTGATTGTAATTGATGTAATTAAAATCTTGTTTTGGTTCTTCATATCCAGCTTTGCAGTCTTGATATAGATGTGGTCCACCACACATATTGCATGATTGTAATTCCATTATAGGGATAGGAGGGGGTTGAGTAGTTGGTATTTGAAATGCTTCTAATTTTTTTGTGAGTACTTCCACTTACGCTGCTAGCCTTGTGGTCTCATCAATCTGGTGGATTCCATGCCATGGTGTTCCACGATCACTCTGCCACAGACTGGCATTGTGAGAGACTTCATCTAGAATGGATCTTCTGGCTTCGGGAGTCTTGAACATGATACCTCTATCATCAGCTGCATCGACAACATTCTGTGCTGTCGGCTGGAGTTCATGATAGAAAAATTGGAGTTGTATCCACATATCCAGTCCATGATGTGGACACTTACTCATTAGTTCTTTAAAGTGGTCTCATGCTTCCCAAGAAGATTCTCCATCAATTTGGTTGAAATTTTTAATGTCCATTCAAAGCTTCTAGGTTTGGATGGGTGGGAAGTACTTGTCCAGAAATTTCATGGCCAGTTCGTCCCAAGTTGTAATTGACTGAGGAGCTTGACTTTTTAGCCAGTCCTTGGCTCCGTATCATAAGGATAATGGGAATACATGGAGTCTTATTGCATTATATGAAACTCCCTAGTTTCAAAAGGTATCACAAACCTCCAGGAAGTTGGTAATATGTTCATGTGGATCTTTTCTCTTAAGATCTCTAAATTACCCCATGATCTGGATCATATGAATGAGTGTAGGTTTGATCTCAAATGTGTGGTCTTGGACATAGGTACAAACAGTACTAGGAGTCACACCATGAATTGATGGCAAGCCATAGTTCATAATCCAACCACCAAGTTAATTCATAAGGGATCCAAGATCATCTGGATAGATGAATGTGTGTAAAATATCATTGAATCAAAGAGAAGATTAGTCAGCACACCAATGATTACATTAACCTGTTGTGGATAATGTTTTTTATTCTATAGTGATGAATCAAATAAGGGATGGGTATGTGTTTTTATGAAGAATGAAATAGTTATAGGATATACATAAGACAAATTGATGAATCATGTGAAAAATTATCCCACTCAATATTTAAAGTTATATATAGTAATTTTTTCATTAAACATATTGGGTTATTATCATTACGAATAAAAGTGTTATATATATACTGATCATAAAATTTTAAAATACATATCAATGCATATGGAGTTTAATATGAACCATATAATATGGTTAATGATGTTTAAATATTTTGACAGATCAATACATTACCACCCTAGGAATGGAAACAAGGTGGATGACACATTGAGTCAAAATAATAATGCTATCTTATCCATGATGAGGATCACAAAAGATCCAATATTTTTGGATTTTCAACGGATGGATCTAGAAATCCATAAGGAAGGGGAGAAATCTTATCATTATCCATTGAATGTTCAAAAATCTATCCATTTTAATATTATAAAGGTGAATACAGATGATGTAGATTTATAAAAGAAGGTTAAAAATGTTCCTTCTTTTAACCTTGATCATGATGGAATGATAAGTTTCATGAACAATGTATGCATTCAATCCATACCAAATATTAAGAAGGAGTTGTTATAGGAATCTCATAGTTCATCATTATCTTTTCATCCTAATATATGAATATGTATAGAGATTTTGAAGAGTATATATAGTGGTATAGAATGAAGAGAGATATCAAAAAATTTGTATCTTGGTACTTCATATGTTAAAAAGTTATGGCTGAGAGAGAAAATTATACAGGGATGTTACATCAATTATACATACTAGAATGGAATATAGAAAAACATCACCATGTATTTTTTCATCAGACTCCCTAAAATGTCTAATAGTTATAATTTTATATGGTTTACAATAGATCTCCTTATAAATTCAGTATACACCATTTTATTTTGAGAAGACTTATCTCTAGATCATCATGTTGGGATAACCACTAAGGAAGAGTTAATGATGAATGGAGTACCACATTCCATTGTTTCTAATTGAGATATGAGGCTTAACTAAATGTTCTGGTGAAGTCTTTAGTCATCTCTTGATATAGTGTTGAGTTTCAAAATTGCGTATCATCCTTTGATAGATGTCCAGTTTGGGAGAAAAATTCAAACCCTATAGGATATGTTGATATATTCTTCTCTGGATTTCAATGGATTTTGGGATCAAAACCTTCCTAAAATTTATTTTTATCACAATAATATATTTTACTCAATCATTCAGATGGATCCTTATTAAGTCCTCTATGGATGTAAATTTGGATCTACAATAAGCTAGAATGAACTTGGAAAAAGAAACCTTTTAGGACCTAATATGGCATAAGAACTGGAAAAAATGGTTAGATCCAATCAACAAAAAATAACGGAAACTAAAATTTAGTATAAAATTTATTGTAACAGTCATTAGTGTGATCTAGAATTTGTATTTGGTGATAAGGTGTTTCTATGAATTTCTCCATGGAATAAGGTTATGAGATTTAGGAATAAAGGGGAATAAATACCCAGGTATATCGATCCCTTTGAAATTATTGATCATATCAGGACCATAGATTATGAGTCAATGATTACACATAACCAATCTCATGTACACAATGTCTTCCATGATTATATCTAGAGTAAGAATAAACCTGACCCTTCAAATGTATTGAAATCTTAATTAATACAATTAGATCAATATAGTTCATATGAGTAACAACCATTTGATATTATGGATCATATAGATAAATTTATATGAAAAAAAACCAATCATCTGGAAAACATTTTATGGGAAAAAATCATTTTTGAGGAAGCTAAAAGGGAACCTGAGAAAATGATGGAGCATCAATATTCTCATTTGTTTATTTCATATGGATTATTTTTATGAGAATAATTCAATTTATAGGGGGTAGAATGTAATATCTAGTGGTTTTATGTATTTTTTTTAATAAATTAATTTTATTTGATATCTATCATTACACTTATCACTAAGTTAATCTTATGTTACATGAAATACTATGTTATCATGTGTTACACATGACACTATGTTGCAACAAAACCATGATATGTTATTAATAATATTCAAACCAGACTATTAAAACTTAGCTATGAAAAATAATTATATTAATAGTAATAACTTAAATTTATATATTAATTATAAGGATTTCATATAAATAAAACACATTTATAAAAAAGTGCATTATTTATTTGGTAAAGTCTTTATATGTTCTGAAAATAATATTTTCTAAAAAAGTTTTTTTGAAAAATAAATAATTATTTTTTTAAAATTTTCTAAAATTTATTTGATTAAATTAACATCAATTTTAAATTAATAATATCAAAATTATACTAGGGTAAGTTTTTGACAATTTTCTGAAAAGTTTAACTTTTTGAGGAATCGTGAAAAATACTATCATTTGAATTGAGAAATTCCATTTCGTTTAAATTATTTATAAGGGTAAATTATATTTTAAATTGTTTTTAATTATATATTAGTTAAACTATATATCTATTATTCATATTTAGTTCATTTTAATCAATTTCATATTGAAATCATAAGTAAAAACTTTGTCAACATTTGAATATTTTCTCTATGACAACCGACTTTCTCATCGCCTCTGTGTAATTAATTTTAAATCAAAATTTTTGACTAATGGGAATTGAATTAATAAAAATGGATTCAATATTTTAAATCATAATAATTTATATTATCTAATAAGGTTAAATTATTTATTGACCATAATGAATATTGAAAATTTTAAAAGTTAATTATCGTAGTTATTTTAAAAATGGGTTTATCAATGGGTTAAACTAAAAAGATAATGGTTAAAAATAACATATAAAAATTTATAAAATCAATTTAATGTCCATATTTAGAACCTTTTATTTATATTTACATATAATACTGATTTTTTAGCTTTTTTGAATTATAAAAACATGGGTACACCTTTTTCGTTTCAAAAAATTACATGTGTGCCACTCACCTCACCTATTAAAGTCCACCCACTCTCCTCTCCTAATCACACCATAAAACCTTTTCAAAAAATCCAATAACTACCCAAATATATTTCCAAATTCCATAATATCATTTTTTAAGACTTATTATGGGTAGAAATCCAACATAGGAGGGATTTTCATGCAAACATAATGTGGTTCACCAAAGAAGAGGTAATCATCTTCAATGAGCATTTTAGTTTTATTTCTTCCCCACCTCCTTCAAATATTATAAAAACATACTAATAATAACCTGAATATGTTCCATATAATGATATTTTTTTATTTTATGGGAATAACTTATAACCATTATCACTTCCCTCAAGTGAGTTATGAAATCATCATTCACGAGTACGATGGACTACCGCCTCGAGAAGTGATGTTAATCATTTTTGCATTACCACCTCCCACATCTAGACATAATGATAGATTGAATTTTTTATATATAATATTTATGTTATTATTATACCTCAATATTTATTATATAACACATACCTTCATATATTTTATTTTTTGGAATATGATAACTTCACTCGTGTGTACATCAAACTACCACCTCATAAAGTGATGTTATTCATTCACAATTTTCATTTAAGGTAATAAGCATGGTTTTAATAAATATATGTTATATGTATAACATAAAAATTATTGTAAAATTATTATGTATTGTTTATCATTATTTATATATTTCTGTCGCAAAAAATGGAAACAACGTTCATACATATGTACGGGCTACCACATCCATGAACGATGCATCTAATTTTCCACCACTATCATTTATTGATCACTCTAAATACATATATAATAATATATATGATATTTAGATAATGATTAAAATTTTGATATAATGTAATTATTATAATATTAAGATTAACTAAAATAAAAAATCAAATAACATACAAAAAACAAAGTGGTTATTAACCAAAAATGTGATTTCAACATGTAATTATTAATAAACAGGTTATAAAAGATCATTATTAGATCATAAATGGTATTATATATATATATGTGTGTGTGCGTGTGTGTGTATTAATTTTTAATATGATTAATATAAACTTATATTTATTTTATATGATTTAACTATTTGTATGAATGATGTTGATACATACGGTAAGGGATAATTGTCTCAATTTCCCTTTTTTGGGATATATGTAATGTTATTACCATATCTTATTTTATGAGGTGTATATACAGCCCCATTTAATATGTAATATCATGAAATTATTTATTCTTAGGATATTCAATGTTTGATGTAATATTATTTATTCATGGGGATTACGATTTAATGTTACCATAATGGTAATAGTTTTATGTTAAAATCTTATCATTTATCATATTTTAAAATGGGTATTCATGATTTGGTTGCATTATTGGACAAACCTTATTCTAATCCTGCACTAGCCAATTCTATGGACCCCTTCATAAGGTACTGGTTCACGGTTTGGATTACCATGTGCATGACATGCAAAATATGTCCATCACCAACACCCAAAATCTCATATGGTAATGCGCCATTGCTCCTACGGTTGTAGAAAAATAGTATAGCCTCCAGATGTACAAAACTTTCCTTCATGGTTGAGCTGCACAATTATTACTAACTTTGATCAAATCATGTGGATCACTCAACTTCTTGATTTTCTAGAGCTACAGGATCCATATAATCCTTAGATTCTTCATAAACAATCCTTAAGTCGTGGTTCATATTTACCAATAGAAAACAATAATTAAAAAAAAACAAATGATCTGTACCTTTAAGAAAAATAGGGTCATTACATCCTCCCCACCTTAAAGAAACTATTCCATGATTTTCAATTCAGGGGGTAAAGATGTTTTTTTGAGAAAATATCTTGCCACTAGACTCCAACATCATCTTCTCGCTCCCATGTCTCATATTGTAATCATCTATTATCCCAATGCACCTATTACAAAGGAACTATCCTGCAACTATGTGTATTCACTCTCAGATCCATGATACAAAATGGATACTCCTCAAAGGAATAATCCAAATCTAAATCATCCTCATTAGTATGGAAAATAAGTGATGGGTCTGGATAATACTGAAGAAGTTTAGATACAGGAAATACATCATGCATATACTGGTATCTCTAATGAAGTGCTATCTGGTGAGATAATGGTCTGATTCATTTCAAAACCTCAAAGGGTACAATGAGAATATTTGAAAGGTTACCCTACTTTTGAATTCATCAATGGTCCAAGCATGAAAAAATACATCATAATCCCCGGCCTCGAACTCAATAGGTCGTATATATTGGTTGGAATACAATTTCATTCAAGACTATGCTGTAAACATGCTATTCCTGATCAATTGAATGTTTTTTGAAGTCTCCTTGATGAGACGTTGTGCCCAAAAATCTGGATTCTATTCCCCTATAAAGTATAGAGGCGATCATCAAGAACTACCATAGAAGGATTTCTAAGGATCCATATGGATGGTATCCTAAAATATATTGTATTAAAAAAATGGGTGGAATGTATTTCTCCTAATAACCTCCAAATTCAAGGAAATATGAATGGATAATATGCAATGACCCAAATTTTTATCAACAGAATTTATCCTTTCTTATAGTAATGTGACATAGTATAAATCAAATAAAACCACTTAGAGACCATAATAAAAAATTTATAAATAAAGAATTAATGAAATAAGAAGTATTTGTATAAGTTAAGGAACCAATAATGATGAAATAGTAACTTGAACTTAGGAATAGTAATATGAACCTTATGAATAGTAAACTATCCAAATGAATATTAGCCTCATACATGAAGGTATAAATAAAATTTTGACATCTTATAGGTTAAAATATGATGTAATTATATCATAGAATAATTTTTGAGACCCAAGTTTTTCCTTGTAAGACTTTGGAATATTTCTATATATTTTTACAGAGCTAGGCGCTGAGACGGTGTGCAGTTAGAAGGACCTGTGTTCCTGAAATAAATTATACAAAAATATTTAGTATATTATATACTATTCACTTAACAAAAATGGGATATCCATCAAAATGTAGCTTGGAGAAGAAATATGAGGCCACAGTTGAGTCCAGAGCATGGTGTTTACCCTAGGTGAGACATAAATATTTTCTGTGCGAGCCTTATGTAGAAAATGACATGAGTGACTTAACCATAAATAAAATATTTAAATTATTTTATTCTATCTCAGACGTTAATTCAAATAAATCCTGAACAAGGACTCGAAATGGAAATCTCAGACCACCGTTGGGATCGTAATGTGGGGTTTACCCTAGGGGCAATTTCATGTGAGAGGGAACATGAGGTTTAGATTCCAAGACCATTGGTAGTTTCCTATAAATAAGAGTTTAGAGAAATGAGCTAGAGTTAGCTCATTTCTCTCATTGTTAGCAGAGCTCTGTCCATATTCTTTCGACAAGAATTAGACATCCGACCTTTATCAGATCACGACGAAAATGCAGTCACAAGTAGATCAGATCGTAGTAAACACAAAAGAAGATCCAAAATCAAGGTAGGATTTCAATTTCAGATTCTGAAACTCCCTAATTGAATCCTTTGTTACCGATTTCAATTTTTTTTGGAATTTGCTGCATTAGAATCATTTTTTCATGGAAAAACTAACAACTACCTTCATCTGTTTTGTTTCAAGATCACCCATTCTTTGTGTTCTTCATCGTTCTTCAATGATAACTTTTCAATATGCTCAAATGAACTATGATCATGGATCAACACACATATCATTTAATCTCTTTTCGTTAGGAGTCCTGATCTATGCTCAGATTTGTGTTTCAGGCACCAGAGGAGGCACGATGACGAGCATACGGTCCGTCAAATTTTGGTCATGTCAAAACATCGACAATTCTTCAAGCAGAGACCACCACTATGTTTATCAGGTCCTGAAGATCCTAGATCTGGTCTCAGACAATTTTTTTGATCACCAAAGTGATCATGAAAGTCCGTAGAAGGTTCTATGACACAGGGAAGTAGACCAACAGTGGTGCAGTGTACCTGGGCAACATGTCTCAGTGGAAGGTGGGAGTTGGGGTGAGTGGACTGACAGAGGCCGGGGTTGGTGCGGTGGTAGGCTGGTTGAGGCAGCGGTTGAGCGTTGTGGTACGGCGGTGGCGACAGGTAGTCGGCTACGGGAATCCCCCCCAAAAGGTTTTCGAAAAAACTGAATAAAATAAAATAATAATAATAATAATATTATTATTATTAAAACATTTAAACACCTGTAACTTCCCTGTTTGGCATTCGATACACATGCCGTCAGTAACAATGTGACCCAAACTGTGATGTGGTCTTTTTAAGACTAATTTTGAGTAACTTTCACTGACTCGTGGAGTGGGTAAATAAAACACCTTAAAAAATAATAACAATAATATTATTTCCTAATGTTGATTCGAATGTAACACCTACATGGAGCATCCAAATAACGTGGTGTCTACGACAACATGACCCCTGTTTTGAGTTAGACCTTTTGAGGAATGTTTTATAACTTTATGTTTTAGGCGTGAGGATCATTGGCACAAAACTTCCAATAATAATAATAATAATATATTTATTATTATTTGGAGATTTTTGTATTAGACGTATCTCCTGTATCTAATGTTCGATTGATGTGTCGTCAACCGCATTATGACCTTGGAATTGATTCGAACGTTTCAATAATAATTTTGAGTGATTAAATAGAAATCAAGGTGTGGGACCCATGAGGCCCGATCTGGGCGTCTGTGGTAAAGTGAATCCTTTTCACCAGGTGTTTGTTATGGACAAATAGATATTTGATCCCATGTGTTTTTCTGTGAGGATCTCAATGGTGTGATTCATATGATGTCTTTCAGGATCAATAGGTGGGCCCCATGAAACACCATTTTTATTTGATGCTAGGAGATTCAGATTCTTCACCAGGAGTCCTTTTTAGGCCAATGAATAGTCAATCTTGTGTGTTTTTCCTCAAGAATGGTGACAGTGTGATCTGTTTATTTATCTGAGTCCGCTTGAATAGGAATGTCATTATAATTACATTTTTTTTCCTTTGGATCAATAATGAGAAACGTGCGCTCATCATCCTTTTCTCTAGAGGTGCCATGTACTATAGGAGTACACTATCATGCCTTATGGGTACTGGTTCATAGTTTAGTACCTAAGATAGGTTAGGTACACAACTAGGCGATGAGGTAGGGTCACACGTCATGTGGACCCCACATGAGTCGTGTACTACATTATGAATATTCTACCTCTAGTATATCTTTCTTATAGACTCATATTTTGGCATGAGTGTAGCCTATCCCGAGTGTTTTTTCACGTAGAATGTGATATTTCCATCTATAGTGTCTTTTGATATATGATGTGAGGTTTTCCAGGTGTGATGCCTATCCGATGTGACATTCACTGAAAGTTATGGTCAGGTGATAACATTAGAGTTTTCTGAGAGTGGAACCCTCCAGTCGGGCTTTGCATGGGTCCTCGACGACACTAGAGTGGAACCCTCTAGTCGGGATAGGCATGGGTCCTGGATGACACTATAGTATAACCCTCCAACTAGGTTGGGCATGGGTCCTTGATGACTCTCGAGTGGAACCCTCCAGCCGGGATGGGCATGGGTCATTGACCTTTTCAGAGTGGAACCCTCCAACTATGCTTGTCATGGGTCCTCAACTTTGAGGAACAACCTCTTGACTATGTAGACCAGTGGCGATACATGTTTTGACATTCCTTTGGACATGATAAAGAGGGACACTTTCCCCACCAAGATGCATCCATGTGATGTGACCTAAAACCATGTGGGCGAGTTAGTGCCACCCAAATATGATAATATTAAATTATGGTGATTGAGTCCTTTTGAATTGGTTGTTCATGGAAGATGTGTGGGATGTTGGGCATCATTGGTGGTTACTCTTGGAACTATTGGTGACTCTTTTCTTGTGCTGAGCTATGAGATGGGGATCCCCTTACTTTCTCGTTTGGTCTTCTTTGATTAAGAATATATATATATATATATATATATATATATCCTATTTTAGTAGCCACTCCTTGGGTCTTAGTGATTCCCCTTCCAAGAGAGTCAAAGATGTGCATGGTATGCCATGTGTTTTCTGTGTCTAGCTTCTCATGGTTAGAGGATACCACTCTCATACTATAGATAGCGAAGTCTCGAAGAGAAGTTCATATTCTCCCCTTTTTTATCTCCCTGTCTTTGTAAGAGCTTACTTCACTCTCTTGTTGGGTTGATCTATACTATTTTACTGTACCTTGTTCTATCTACTACTCCCCTCTTCAATATGTCTTTTTCTGCTCCCTTGATCCTTCAGAGCATCCTACTAAGTATTTTTATACTCACCCATTCTTGGGCTTTCTTGAACACGATGTTCCCTTATAAATAACGGATAGGTTGATCATGAAATCATAGGAGTTTAGGGATATAGGGTGTCTGGAATGCGTGCAGAGGTCATAAATTGGGATCTAGGATCAGGCCTTTCTCAACTATATCACTTTTCTACATATTTCTAGGTTGTGGAAATCTTCTGGTTGGGCATGTGTTTTACCCCTTTACCTTTTGGTTTACTTTACATCACATGTACTTTTACTGTTTATAGGTTGATGCATATTTTTGGATTATATATATTAGTGTTGTATCTTTTCCTTTTTCCTCTGCACTTTTTAATTGAGTTGGTTGTGTGCATGTGTACAAGTACTTCAGCAAATGAATCCCCAAGTTTTTTATGCCTTTGACGCTTTTCACCAGCCCATAGCCTATGGAGGTGGGCTTTGGGTAGTTGTGGCTCGATCCCTAGTATGGTTTAGGTCGTGATAAAGTGGTATCATAGGTGGTTTGAACCATGGGACGTTGTTCATAGGTTTACCTAAAAAGGTCTTGGTTGGGTTTATGGGAACATTTTCAATTTTTCTCGAGAGTATATATCAGGACAGGGAGTCCCGTGATGGTGCGGCGTATGATGTAACCATTCACTAGGATCATGGTTATCCGCTTGTTGACTCAGCATGCTGAGACATTTTTTGGAGGAATCATTGGTACATGCATCATATAAGATCGAGTCATTTACTATCCTTCTTAAGTCATCTCCCAATTGTTATTGATATACATATATTATCTTTTACCCCGATAATACTTGATGGATTTGGGATTCCTCTATGATGAAAGCCAACTAGGATACTAACTCTAGTTCATGACAATGATTCCATGAGCAATGAGGTGTCAGTTTAGGATTCATCACATAATCTCCCTCCTCCATGAGGGAAGGTAGAAGAACCTCCACCTGTTGAGCAGCAGATTGTCCTAATAAGGAAAAATTAGGATGTGCACAGGCTTAGCGCACTCCTCTAGTTCCAGCGCTAGAGACAATTGAGGTTCTATAGTGAGATAGATCCTTAGGAAGTAGAGGATTATATAGAGTTGGTTGTTTGCATCTTCAAGCTTTTTCGGACCCCGACAGCTCAAATGGTGGCTTTGGAAGCTAGTTTTTTCCATTGAGCAGTTGGGAATTGGGGGAGTCTGGTTACTCAGACGCACGATGAGTCGACACTCTCGTGGGGTGACTTCAAATAGTTTTTTTACGAGGAGTAATAACCCTCATTCTTACACTTCATTTGGATTCAGGAGCTCCTGCAGCTTCAGTGGGGAGGTATGGAAGTGGATTAGTACATGTATAGGTTTACAGGCCTTGAATGCTACTCTACGAACATGATCCGCAATAGCTACATCTGATCACCGATGTTTGAGTAGGGACATCATAGTGAGATATGTTACATCATTGCACCATTGTGTTTTTCCACCTATTCTAGGGTGCTAGAGAGAGCACTGGTGATAGAGATATTTCAACAAGTGGTACCCAGTTACCTAGAGCTAGTAGTAGGAGAAGCAGAGCTGAAACACCTACTGCAGTTAGCGGACATCCATTGGAAAGGCCTTGATTCAAGAGGCCTCCCCATGATCAGACTCAAGCACATAGTAAGGGACATCATAGGGAATCAGGGAATCCCAAGGAGGTCCGGTGATATTCCTATGACGATCGAGGTCCTGTGGAATGAGATTTCCTAACTAGATGTGTTGAGCATCTCAAGCAGTTGATAGATGTACCACCATGGTAGAAAGAGTGCCATGATAAGTGGTCTCCCAGGGGAGGACATGGTGGTCCCCAGAGGTGGTTAAGGAAGTGGATCCAAAATAACTATGGGTGGTGGATGATGCTGTGAGGTCCTTCCACCACCCCTAGGAAGCCACATGATGCTCATGGAGATGGAAGTTGGGGATAAAGATAGCTGTATGCTTAGGATGTTTATGATCCTGTTGTTCGTGAGATGATAAGAGGTATGCTCTATGTATTTTCTACCATTTTGCAGTAGAACTTGTTAGAAACTTTGCGAGGTACACTTTTCTCCCTACTTCTTTCTTGAGGTTTTACTAGGGTGAAACTGGGCATCGATGTAACCCTGTGTCAGTGTTGTTCGGCGTAGCTTTGAATGCACAAGGAAGAACGATTATTCCCCCACTGAGACATGTTTTTTTGATGTGAGAAAAACCGTGAGGGAGAGTTAGTGCCACCCAAATCGGATAGTATCGAGGTGTGGTGGATGAGTCCCTCTGACTTGTGCGTTCATGGAAGGGTTTTGAATTGGAGTTTCGGAGTAGGTCTTGGCATTTATAGTGGAGTTTTTCTACTTGACATACTTTTCTTGGAATGCCACTAGTGGGTGTGGAAGAGTTCCTATTTTGGGGATTAATATCCTTCCATGAGTGGTGAAGACACGCATGGTATGCCACATTCTATCCATATCTAGATTCTTGATGTTGGATGAGTTTACTCACCTACCCTATTCATTGGTACCTTTGCGTTCTCAACATCACCTTGTTACAATAGTTATCAAGTATAGGTCGAGTTGATAGAGACCCCATGAATAGTACTACGTGACTTACAACCTGGTGCCCGTAGTAGTAGTCTTCTCTTTGAGGATGTGGAAACACTCACTTTTGGGAGAGTGATTTGTGGTTTCCTCATACCAACAGAGTCTTGGAAACGTCTTCACTCCGAGAGACTTGAACCTGAGGTGGTGAAATTGGTTGAATTTCCTTCAAGACTAGGACTTCGAGGTGGTCTATACTCTAGGAAAGGGTGAAGTTGTAGAATATTACCTTTGCAAAAAGTGTCAGCCTCACCTAGTGCAATATTTTTCAGAGCAATTATCTTCCCTATAGCTGGCCCTAGTAGAGAAGGAGTGTACAATATTTCTTCAGTAAATGGTGTCGATACCATTGGTTATTAATAATTTGAAAGTGTCCTAGTAGTGAGACACAAACTATGAGATCTTCTAGGAATTATATATCTACAGGTGACACACTAGATAGATATTATGCAGTAGTGAATCACGAGACCTTGTTTTAGGGAAAAACAATGGTTCCAGTTACAACGAGGGATGAGGTGATGTGAGAATTCTACACTTCTCTTTTAGTTGTATATCATAGTGGGGGGAGGATGTACGTTGATATTTAGTGGTTGTTTTAGTGGCCCGACATGAGATGAAACTTAGGTGAGTTCATCTCATGATGCCTCACCTATTAGTAGGTGAAGGTTGAGTACTGATTTTTGGTGAGTTGTTGTAGCCTCTTGAAATCCCAGCGTGTAGTGGGATGGAATATCCATGGACTTCATCACCAAACATCCATGCATTACGAAGGTCCAAGAAGCTATCTAGGTAATAGTAGACCGACTCATGAAGTCAGTGTACTTCCTATCTGGGAGCATAGTTCAGTAGAGTGTTCGATGATGTTGTAGGAATAAGTGATTGTCCATCTTCATGGGGTACCCTTGATGATTATATCTGATCATGATGCGTAGTTTACGTCATGATTGTGGAGAGGCCTACCAAAGGTGTTCATGACCTAGCTATGGATGAGTACAACCTTTCACCCCTAGATCGATGGGTAGACATATTATACAATCCAGATGTTAGAGGATATGCATAGGGATTGCGTGTTGGTGTTCGACTAGGAAGGAAAGAAAACCCCGTGTTTCATCATGTCATTCGAGATTGTGTAGAGGGTTGGTGAGATTTCACACCTCCTTTCCCTACCCCCCAATAACTGGAGTGGGAGCATGACGTCTCCCATGTGTTGCAGCAGAAGAGATACATGCATGTTACTATGCACATCAATGATAGGATCATACCATATGAGAATGAACTATCCCTTTGGTTCAGATGTTTTGGTAGAATGGAAACTTGCAGGTTTTATTGGGAGTGGGAGAGCCAGGTATGAGCTCATCATCCTGGGTTGTTTACCTAGTTTTTGATTTTTGATAAAAAAATCATGAAGGAGGGAATGCTTTAGAGACCTTATTTTTTCCTTTAAATACTTTGGAATACATTTACATATATATCCAGAGTTAGATGCTGAGAAAACATGTGATTCCAAGGCCTGGAGTTCATGGAATAAATTATACAAAAAAATTAGTATATTTTATATTATGCACATGATAAAAAAATGATATATCTCAAAAAGTAGCATGGATCAGAAATATAAGGCCACAGTTGAGTCCGTATCATGGCGTTTACCCTAATTGAGACATAATTATTTTCATCATGAGCCTTCTGTAGAAAATGCCATGAAGGATGTAACCATAAATAAAATAATTAAATTATTTTATTTTATCTCAAACGTTAATTAGAATAAATCTTGAATGAGGATTCAGATTGGAAATCTAAGACCACCATTGAGTTCGTAATGGGGGGTTTACCCTATGGGAGACCTAAAGTGAGAGGGAATGGGAGCTTCTGATTCCATGACCACTAGAAATGTTATATAAATATGAGTTTAGAGAAATGATCTAGAGTCAAATTATTTCTCTTGCGGATGGTGGAGCTCTATCCATCTGCTTCTAATAGTGATTCTATATCTAAATTTCATCATATCGTGAAAAAAATGTAGGTGTTGTTAGACCAGAGCACAACAAACACAACAACAGATCCAAAATCGATGTTAGATTTATATTTTAGATTCTACTACTCCCTGATTGAATCCTTTATTGTCGATTTCAATTTATATTGGAATTCGTTACTTATAGAATCCTTTATTGATGGCCAAAATAACAATGGTCATTATCTGTTTTGATTTGGGATCTCCCATTCTTTTCATTATTCATTGTTCTTCAATGATAAATTCCCACCATTCTTAAATGACCTCCGATCTTGGAGGAAGAAACATATTTGGGAATCTCTTGACCCGAGGAGTCCCGATCTATGCCTGAATTTGAGTTTCGAGAACCATAGGAGGTGCAACGGCGGTTGTAAGATCCTCTAAAATTTCATCATGTAGAAACATCGATGATTTTTTGAGTGGAGACCACCACTGTGTAGATCGAGTCCCGATGATCCCATATGTGGTCTCAGATAAATTTTATGATAATCGGAGTGACCATGGCAGTCCACCGAAGGTTCTCTAGCACGGGGTGACAGACTGGCGGTGGTCTGGAGGGGCTAGGAAGCATGACTCGATAGAACCTAGTGACAGGGGTGAGTAGACCGGTAGAGGTTGGTGTCAGTGCGGCAGGTCACGCAGGTCTGTACGGGTAGGAGACCAAGGTGGCATGGCAGCATGCTGGATGAGGGGGTGGCAGAGCACCACGGGACAGAGGCGGCGGCAGGTGGCCGACCATGGGAATTCCCCCCCCACTGGTTTTCAGAAAAACTAAAAAAACAAATAAAATAATAATAATAATAATAATATTATTATTATTATTATTAATAAAACTTTTAAACACCTGTAACTTTCCCGTGTGACATCCGAGTCATGTGTCTTCAGTGGCAATGTGACCCTGACATCGATACAGTCTTTTAAAGATGAATGTTGTGCACTTTTCATCGAATCATGGAATGAGTCAATAAATCATCTTAAAATATTATTATTATTTTCTAACACTGATTCAATCGTAACACCTACATGGAGCATTCGATTAAAGTGTCGTCTACGGAAACATGACCCCTTGGATCGAGGTGTACCTTTTGAGGCCAGCTCGAGAACTTTATATTTTGGGCATGAGGCTCAGTGGCACAAAATTTACAATTATAATAATAATAATATATTTGTTATCATTTGGATATTCTTTTATCAGATGTATCTATTGCATTCGATGTCTGATTGATGTGCCCTTTAGCGGCGTTTCAACCATGGAATTGAGGTGAACGTTTCAAGAATTATTTCAAGTACTTAAAAAAAAAATCAAGGAATGGGCCCCATGAGGCCCGGTTTGGGTGTTTGTTGTGAAATGAAGCTTTTTCAATGAGTTTCCATTTTGGACAAATGAATAGCTGATCCTATGTGTTTTTTGATAAGGACCACAACAATGTGATCTGTATGATGTGTTTCGGGATTGAAACGTTTGCCCCATGAAGCACCGTTCATATAAGATGCAAAGAGATGCAACTTCTTCATGAGGATTCTATTTAAGGTGAATGAAAAGTAGATCATGTGCGTTTTTACACAAGGATCATGATGACATGATCCGTTTATTTATTTATGGCTATTTGAAGTGGCATGTAAGTATAATTATGTTTTCTCCCTTTAGATCAACAATGAGAAACATGCGCTCATCAACATTTTGGATAGAGGTGCCCTATACTTTGGGAGTACACTGGAATTCCTTGTGGGTACTAGTTCATAGATTAATACCTGATTATAGCTAGGTAATGTCTAGGAGATGAGGCAGGGTCACACATTATATGGACCCCACACGTGCCATGTACTACTTTAGAATCTTCTACCATTCATATCTCCTTCTTTCAGAATCGTATTTTTGCATGTGAATAGCCTATCCTGAGTGTTTTTCCATTTAGAACATTATGGTTCCATCCGTAGTGGATTTTGATATATGATGAGAGGTTTTATGGGTGTGATTCCTTTATGAGGTGATGTTCACTAACAGCTATGGTTAGGTGATGACATCAGAGTTTTTCGAGAGTGGAACCCTCTATCCAGTCTGGAAATGGGTCCTAAAAAACACTAGATTGGAACCCTCTATCCAGGATAGGAATGGGTCCTCAACAACACTAGAGTGGAACCATTTAGCCAAGCTGGGCATGGGTCCTCGACAACACTAGAGTGGATCCCTCTAGTCGGGTTGGGCAAGGGTTCTCAACCTTTTCAAAGTGCAACCATCCAGCCGGGCTGGGTATGGGTTCTTGACTTTGAGGGACAACCTCTTGAATATGAGGATCAATGAAGAGACATGTTTTGACATACCTTTATACATAAGAAATAGGGACACTTTCTCCAATGAGACGCATCCATGTGACACAACCTAAGATTGCGAGGGTGATTCAGTGCCACCTAAAGTGGATAATATCAAGGTGTGATGATTGAGTCCCTTTGACTTGTGTGTTTAGGGAAGACATGTGGGATACTGGGAATCATTGGTGGTTACTCCTGGAACTATTGGAGACTCATTTCTGGGGACGAGTTGTGAGATGGAGATCCCCTCGCTTTCTCATTTGGGCTTCATTGACTGAGCACACACACACACACACACACACACATATATATCATGTATAAGTACCTATTCCATATGTCTTAGTTAATCCTCTTCTATGAGAGACAAAGACACACATGGTATGCCAAATGCATTCCATGTATAGCTTCTCATGGTTGGTGAGAATATTTTCCTAATATAGGTAGCGAATACTCAACTAGAAGTTCATCTTCTCACCATTTCTAGCACCCTGTGTTTGGATGATCTTACTTCACTCCCTTGTTGGGTTGAGTTGTAATCTTTTACTGTACCTTGTTCTATCTACTTATCCCCCATTCAGTACATCTTGTGCTACTACATGAGCCTTAGGAGGCTCAAGAAGAGTAAAACCCTCCTTATTACTTCCTATACTAAGTCTCACAAATTTGTAACAATGATATGAGTATTGTTTATTTAGTTCTAATTAAACAACCAGATTTTTGGGGCACCACCACTTTATAGATATATTTTCTTAGGTCAATAATATTCCACTAACCTCAAATCTTTTCAGTCCAACTTTTATTGACTTGAGAAACTACCGATACCCCCATTTAATCTTCCAATGTTACCACAAATATTCTATTAGCAAGTAACAATAAACTAAGAAAATTTATGTTTGATGAAAATTTGTCTATTGACCGCAATCTAATAGAAATTATGTCTTATGACAAAATTTCATACCAATATGATCAAAACCCAATAATATGAAAAAAATCTATCATGTCTGATAATCAGTGTATGAATATCTCCATGTGAAAAAATCCATCAGGAAGATCATGAAGAAATTTTTAAAAACCCCAAAAATTTATCCCTCTGTAAATTCTAAAACAAATATCATCTAGACATCTCTTATAATTCCTCTTTCAAGTACTCATTTTTGATATATTATGTCCCAAAACTATATCATTGAAATTTATATCAAGATAACCATAATTCCTTCTATAATATTTTTATATATCTCTCTTTAATTTATTTTATTACACTAACATTTTGATCAAATCCTCTAAAATCAACTTTATAATTTTTTTGGTATCATCTATAGTTAATACCTTTGACTTATATTATTTCATTACTATGAAAATGATTTTCCCAACCATTATTCTAATATTTATCTTTTTATATGATACTATAATCCACTAAAAATAGTCATCAAGAGTTGATTCATTCTTTCCATTAATTCTCCCAATAGAAAATAATGTTCTATATTGTCAACTTGGAGAAACTTCCTTCTAGTCTCATGAAATTTTCTTTTTATGAAATTTTTAATCTCTAATTTCTTTTAAATTAAATTTTTTGTTACCCCTAAATAAATCATATTATAAATATTCCACATTATAGAACATAGTATGGACTTTCAGACCTTATAATTATCCATATATTCCAACCAATTATCAATAGTAAATTTTATTTCCCTATAATTTTATAATTTTCAAAAATATTTGTTAGTGATCGACCCTAGTGTTAATAAAAAATTCTATCATCCAATATTTATTGTTTTCATAATCCACCCCATAAAAATTGATGGATAGATAAGAATAATGTTTCAAATTATTTTTATTGGTAACCTATTAAATATAACAAAAAGTTATATCTTCTACCAACAAATTAGTTTAAGAAAAATATATAGAAAAAGGCTTTGATATCAAGTGTTTTCAACTATAGATGCTTCAGGAGTGAATTGAAGTATAAAAAATATTTTTTTCTCATTCAAGAATTTAATCTAATTGGATGTCACGAAATATAAAAATATCAGACATCCACAATGTACAAATGATAATTACAAAGAAAATAACAAACATGTTTGTTAATTAAAATATGAATTAAAACAATCTATTCAAACAATAAAACAACACAGATAAAAAAAATGGATGGTGTTCTTAATGATAATCTATATACTCACTTAAAATATATATAATATATATTTCCAATAGTAATATTCACTAGAACTATCTCTTTTAATCTAATGTAGTAAGAGTATTAGTATCCAAATCCAAGGAATACATGTTTGGAACTTGGTAATTTTTCAATCAACCATATCAAATGATATAAGTTTCAAACCTAAGAACTTCTACAATAGAATGTCAGCAGTATAAAGCTCTATCCCTGATCTCCCCTATGATTTACTTGAATGGAAGTAATTACATAACATAATTTTTTTTCTAAATCCTCTTTTATATGTATAATATTCTGAGCCCTATAATCCCATCAATCTCATAGGATCATATGAAATTATTATAAGAAGAAAACATAGAGTTTTTTCAATAATAACCTCACATGCAGGAACTCTATGTGATACTCTAAATAATATTAAAAATTTAAGCTTTTAAAACTAATGTAGTGTATTGATTTATTAATATGATTTAGTATTTACAAAATCTTCCATTCCTTAATGATAAGTCTCAATTTTTAATTTTTATGTAAAAAACTTCTCTAATTTCTTCAGGTGAGAATATAACAGGATCAAAATAAGCTCTATATTTTTTTACTGTTGTCCAATGTGACTTCAAAAATATCTATAAGTTAATAGGCTCAAATTTAACACAACACAAATTAGTTAATTGTAAATTAACTCTATCGAAATATATAAATTAAAAAAACTTCTTGTTTTCTCATAATCAAAATGAAGTGTGTTGAGATGTTTAAAACAAAGGATATAGAGGTCTTAATTTGACTCTAAAAATTCCTCTCACCTATATTTCAGTACAAAATTTTACATTTTAATTTTATAAAACTATAAAATAATACGAAGAAACACAAAATATGACCTTAGTAATTTATTCAATAACGACACTACCAAAATTGGAAGAAATCAATGACCTCAGGTGTGATACATGTGACATCACTATTAGAGAATTATTTAGATAATGAGTTCATAGATTCTAAAAACCCATTAAAATGTATGGAAAAATTATATTGAGTCAACATTTTTTGGTGGTATTCTATACTAATCATGTAGTACTAATGTATTTTCTCAACAATAATTATTCCAAGTAATGATTGATTGAGAGGATACTATTTATTTAATAGTTGTAAACAAAAGTAAAGCACAGTAATAGATGAAAAAATTAGATAATTTTCTATTTATAAATGATAGAACTGCCTCACTTGAGTGGAGATCATGTTGTTGAGAAAAGTGATTAATTAATATATGAACACTTTTACATAGTGGGGTTAAAAAATAAATAGTATATAGAAATTAATAATTATTGTTTCTTCGATGTAATTTCCCCAAAAATTATCTTTAAATAAAAAGGAGATATTAAGATGATGTTTCACATCATTTTTATGAAAAATATTAATTGTCTGAGAAAAGCGAAGAAGGTTTAATCAACTGATGTGTGTTTGATTTAAATTTTGATATGGTGATGGAATTATATCACTCCTTATAAATATTATCACATCATGGAATGTATTGAATAGTGGTGAAAATTATTAAAGTTACACTATTTTGAACCACACATCAACATGATAAAGGAAATTTTGTTAGATATTATGACAACAACAAAAGGATATGAAACACATATAAGAGGGATGATATGTTGTAATTAATAATATTAGAGGTTAAAATGTTTGATATGTGGTGAATCAAATTCATAGTACCCTTTAAAAGGTCATTTAGTAACATGTACATCATACTATATATTGACTATGAATGAAAATTAATTAAAAAATAAGTAACATATATTAACATGAAAAAACAGATGAAAAATATTATAAAAAAAATAAAATTATCCATTTGAAAAGTTCAATGACAATTTATTAGTGACTATTAATCCCATTTTTTTTAAAATTTTTGATTTTTCTGTTATAAATGTCTGGAAGTTGATTTAAAAAAAGAACTCCCTACCAAAATCAAATTGGATAAATTATGAAATTGTTGAACTAGAAGATCATGTAGTTTTTAGAGAAGGCCACCAATGAAAATATAGGGAAGTTTTCCATGAAACATAATAATTTTTTATATGCCTATAGAAATCCTAACCCACCCCCCATAGATATTTTTTATTCCATTCTTTGTAATTGAAATAAATACACAATTTGATATAGCTTGATAACTTAATAATATTGATAATTCAAGGTTGTCAATTAGAGAGAATTAGATTCTAGATAAAAGATGTTTATTAACATGATATGATGGAGGAGATCTAATGGTAATCTTATAAAATTATAAAATTTTCATGGAGAAAAATATATAGGTGTAATGAACAATATCTTCAACTAAAGGTGAAAAACCCATGGAAGAATTTATTTCTTTTAAACACATGTGAATGTTTATTACAAATAAATATCAAGTCTTAAGGGTATACTTCATTGCTGGCATTTCTAATCTATCTAGATAATGTAATAGAGAATTAATAGAATGATATGTCATCATTTAAGGTGAGATATCCATGATTAATGAAATAAATTGAACCTTATCAGATTGGGTGCATTGTTTATTTTATTTTTGAGTCACAAAACACTAACATTTTGTTATTTAGAATTTAAATAATGTTTTTAATTAGAGTAAATATTGGTATTTCTTTAGATGTATTTCACTCATAAAATATAAATATTTAGGAAAAAATTATGAGAAGGTCTTGTATAGTTTATTCACATTTTTCAAATCATCATAGATGTCTTCAAAAATGTTTATTAAAACCATATAAATAATTAATTCACATAGGAATATAGAAATGAATAATATTTATAGAATTTCATGATCAAAGTTTGATGGAAAAGTAAAATTATTTATATCCCAGAAAAAAAACCCCTTTCAAAAAAAATTATAATAAACCATGATAATTTAGATGATACTTTATTGAAATTTAGTTAAAGAATTTAGAAAAATATTTTGTCAAATAATTTTGTGTAAAATACAAGCTTTTAACCAATTATCAAAATTAAAATCATATTATTAGATTATGTTGTAATTGGTAAGAATTTATGTTCAACCTTGATAAATAAATACCATTCCCTAAAACAACTATAATGTGTATGTCCTTACCAAATAGAAATTATTGTGGGAGATTCATAGACTGAAATTAATACATAATAGGAAAAGAGTAAGGACTATATGAGATTAGTGAAAAAAAGGACCAATACACAATTTTCTATTGAATCAGGGGTATTGATTAATAAATGAAAACTAATAAACAAATTCATGAAACAATTCTTCAATTCACGTGATTAAATACACATACCTTCATTGAAATATTTGAAGTCCACATTTGGTGAAAATTTACACCATGGAAATATATTGTTATGCCATAACTGATTTCTAGAAATAGAATTTCAAAAAATTATTTTGTAATTGTATAGTTAATCAAAAAAACTATAATATAGTTTTTACATTAGTGAAATCAAAAAATATAGATCTTCCTCTCTGGGTTATGATGGAATAATACATTATATTATTTTATAATGAAAATCATCACATAAAATATGTTCTTTAAAACACAAATAACATCACCAACTTCTTCTTAAAATGTAATCAGATAATTTATACATTTAATGTCATTTGATTATATAGTATATTAATTAAAATCTATTTATAATGGTTAAAATTTCTAACATATACATAATTGGTTTACACCATTTCCCACACTTATTAATACCTATCCAAGACACACATTCACTAAACCCACTATTATTCTAATCTATTCACCTTAAATCAATACCAACCATTAAAATAAACACCAATCCCTATTTATCCAACCAATACTACCTTAAACCATCATTCATTGTCAATATAACCCCATATGTTGAATTAAATATACTATATTATTCCTTTTAGAAGAAGAAACACATATATATATATATATATATATAGACTTAAAAATAATATTTTATAAAACCAAAAGATATAAAAGTGAAGAATCTCAACCCCAATCCTTTATCTAATATCATATATCCATTATTAATGAACATACCATAGGTTTCCCATCTATTAAATACTCATTATCCAATGGGGATTTTATATCAAACCACCATCACCCTTGAATCAAGTTAAAAAACAAATCTTGGATAGATAGGTTAAACACAAAAGTAATATGACATAAAAAATTATTCACCAATATATTTTAGCTTTGATTGGGATGGATAATTCAATCCTCACTATCGATAAATGTTAAAATGTCTTGACTTGACCTACTCAAGCATGTATGTCTGGAGAAAGGTCGATCCAAAAAGGATCCAAGCCAGTCTCTATAGGCCAATGACCAGTGGCCAATGTAGAAAGCGATAACTAAAAATGAGGCCATTACCTAAAGTACATATATGCAGTCACTCAACCATCTACAAGAATATGTGAAGAGGAATAATAAATAAATAAAACAAGATCTAGAGTAAAATTCATGCGTATTACAACCTCTAGGTAAAATAAAGAGTGTGGTGGTAAAATTCTAAGTAAACAGGAAAAATACATGGCCAACCAGAAAATATGTCCCATCCTATAGATATTTGAAAAAGAAAGTTCTGAGAGAGCCCAACTCCATATCTCTAAATCCAGATCATAATATGTGGTCAAATTCACCCAGTTATCCCCTATTCTCCTCTGTAATCATCACATACATGTCTATAATCTACATAAGACATGAAAATTTCAATAAAAACCATGTAGTGGTGAGTATATGAAACCTAGTTGGACTCCCTAAAAGATAAAGGGGGTTAAATATGAGACATGATAGATGTGCACATATCAAATCATAGTAAGAGTGAAATAGAACCGAAAAACAAATATATATGATCATAAATGAAACCAAGGTGAGTTATGAATGGATCTCCGTCTCATAGCCAAGCATAGTAAAAGTGTCTTCAAACAGTTCCAAATGTCCATCAACGATGCCTATCATCTCACATGTTTATCTGAAGAATAACGATGCAGGGCCATACCTCTCTATTTTACCACAAAGTCTAGGTGTAATAATCTCTAGATTAAGGAACAATTCCCTAGTATTATAGGACGGTTACACTCCATATATGGAGGTAACATTACCTCATAAAATATTAGGGTTACACTTAGTAGATAGAGGACCCAAGCCCAGATACCAAAGGAGGGTTCCACTCTATAGTTATAGGACCTATTCCTGAGCAGGATAAATGGGTTACACTCTATAGGTAGATGACCCATACCTGACATAATATGGGATTTCCAATCTATATGTAGAGGACCCATACCCTAACATAGTATGAGGGTTCCACTCTATAGTTAGCGGGCCCATTACCTAACATAGAAGAATGGTTACACTGGGTAGGTAGAGGACTGATCCCTTGAATGGTAGGAGGGTTCCACTCTATATATTGAGGACATATTCCATGACATTAAAGGAGGGTTACACTTTGTATGTAGATGAATCATGCTATACATATTAGGAGGGTTCCACTCTATAAGTAGAGGACTCATACCATGAAATGGGATGGGGGTTTCATTGTATAGGAAGTGGACCCATTCCATGAAATAGTAGGAGGGTTCTAATCTATAGGTAGAGGACCCACACTATAGTCTATCAAGGGGTACCACTCTTTGATAATCCTAACCGATCACGTCCGTCATCAAGCACTTTCTAAAGAATAGTCTTTATTAGAACATCACTCATAATATCCTAAATTCCACTATGATCTCCACTACCATGTTTTACTTGAAAAAACACTTAGTATAGTCTACTCATGGTCCATGATTTGATTACAATCAAAATAGATATTTTATATAGAAGTTTCCTCAATCAGTTCTTGTGTACCTAGCCATGTGATAGTATAAGGTCTATGCCCGGCCATATCTATGTATGTGTACTCCTAGAGTACATGCCGGTCCTCCATCGTTGATTCACATGGCGTGTGGGTATCACACATGACTGGTGATATTTTACTCACTTGGAAACCAATTTATCATTACCAAGGGACTACATGATGTATGTCCATCCTATTACATGTAATTTAGTTTAGATTTTCCTCAAATACACAAAATCCTCAAGTAATTTAAATTTTAGATTATCCACCAAATAATCCACCCATTAATGAAAAAAATTGTTAACATCCTCTAACTATAATTTTCTTTACTATGATGTCTATAAATTCAAACATGATCCATCCACATGTATCTTTCACACCACTATCAAGTCATCCATGTCATTACCATAGTCCATTGATTGATCTAGGATTCTATATCCACATGAATCATCAATCACATCTCACAATGGATCAAGATTTTTATGAAAATCTCAATCCCAAACATCATTTGCACAACCTCCACCAATATGGGGGTTCGATCATGCTCAAACCTACCATGGTAATTTCAATACATGACCCCATAGGCCAAATATGAAGAATGTGAATAACGATTGGAGAGAGCACCATAAAAATGTTGATCAGCATCATTTTTCAATTATTCTCCACAAATGATTTCAGGAGTGAAAAATCAAGGGTGAGAAACATGGAATATGGATATAATAAATTGAATGAAATAATTTATTTCAAAACATAGGATCATTTAAAGGATTGATAAATTATATAAATAAAATTTGATAAATTAATCCCTGGTTTATTAATTAAAAATTGTAGAATTCCAAAAAACAATGTTCCATACCTCGACATTGACTCATTTTTTGGTGAAGAATACAATCTCCAATGATTGAGAAAAACTATTATGTTTGTTCCTCCTCAATTAACCAAGATCATTTTTTCGTTCGTCGTCCTATATCGATTGACAAACAAAGAATAGTGGATTCCTCTTAGTATCCTCCTAGGTTTATGAAACTATACCAGGAAGAATTTGATAAAAAAACCATTTATATAGTATTTTTTAGTTATTTTTAATTAACAAAAATTAATCATTTATTTTAATTTGAACACACTCTCCAATGGATGCCACTACCAGATGCTATATAGATAAAAAATTTAGGTGATGCATAGGGTAAATCCTATGGTTTGAAATCAAATGTGGTCTTAAATTTCCAATAAGAAAATATGTTCAGGATATAAACCATTATTTCTAAAAAATGTACATGAGTTATAAAAAAAATTGAAACTTTTATGCAATTAATTCTAAGATCACTGGGAATCATTAATTCAAGACAGATCAGATCCTAACACTGATAATAATTCATAATATATTAAAATGTCTTAAATGTAAAAAATAAGGTCTCCGCATCATTCCATCCTTTAAGGTTTTGATACCAGAAACGAACAGACATTGAAAAGTGAAAGGATACTATGATCACATATGGCTCTCCCTCTCTAAGGAGCTCTCCTACATGCTCCCATAATTCCATAGAAAATGAACAAAGGGAATGGTTCATCCAAATAATATTCTCTCCTACTGATACATGATCTCCATTGGGCACTCCATGAAGGCGGAAAATTATTGATTTCTAGATCACCCTATCCAACACCATGTGTGGGATCATGCGTCTATATCCTCACCTATAAGACATAGAAGACTTCATTCACTGACTCTAATTGTGGTGTTAATGTGAGGTGGTAAGTAAAATTTTCAACCCTATAAAAGAAATCAAATATCCTGATGAACTATAGGGGTAGCTTTCATTCCTTCTCGGATCTCCATAATCCTCATCATGGGGAGACTCTCGGGAAAATGTGGTCTCCCTAGTCGAACTCAAAGGGTCTACGTTGTCAATATGTAATTTTTTTTCTATCTCTATGTTTTCCTCATCTACTCGTGTGTCACTTGGGAATTCTCCATCACTACCTATACCATGCCTGGCCCAATAAGATATGCCTCACTGATCTTAGTCAAGCATAATGGGGATATGTAGGGTCTCCCGTATAGGTCCTAGAAAGGTTCCATTATAATAGTAGAGGGATAAATATTATTATAATCAAACTCTACCTAAGTTTAGTGATCCTTATAGCTCTAACCAAATTCTAACTCACCTGACCTCCACATATCCTACATTACCTGGATAGTGCGCTCAGCCTTCCCATATGTATGGGGGTGGAATGTTGTACTCTTCCTCAACTGGTTCTTGAATAAATCATGCAAACCAATTGAAAAATGTTATGTGAACCATGTATCAATTTCATTGACAATCATCAATGGAAGCACCTAAAGGTTTATGATATCCCACTTGTACAAATACTTCGATCACATCATTGAACTCAACACCTTGATAGAAAAGAACTATTCTAAATTTGTATGTTGGTCAACAATAACACAAATGTAGTCAAGGAATCTCATTGTTTGTAGAATCACTATCTCAAAATCAATGGATACTTAATCCCATTTCAAATCAACGATATCAAGTGGTTGCAATAGACATGCTAGAACTTCGTTCTGAGCCTCCACCTTTTGATATGCGAGATGCAAAGCAACAAACTCAACAACACTCCAACACATGCTAGCACACAAAAACGGATATTGGAGGTCTCAATAAATCTTACCCACACCATTATAAAAAACCATATGATAATTTTAAAATTCCCTCATCAACTCCTATCACATCGTAAATTGATTCACCATCTGTTATGGAAAAAAATGAAATGATTCCCTCCTTCAAGGAATCCATCAGGTGAATCTCATGATGTTATATGGTCACATAAGAATTCATAATCAATTTCTCCAAACTTATTCTCTCTCACGTGCTTGATAAGAATGGGAGTTAGCCCCATAGAAATAAGGAAAATTGTACTTTCCTCCTCAACCAGGGTCAGTTGTAAGGAGGCCAAATGCTCAAAAGCCCCCTCTACTAAGTGATCATATGAAATCCTATTGAGGAAATCTCCCCAATATTTTCCTTTTTAGGAGTATAAAATATCACAAATTCATTTTCCTGGTAGAACTCCAACCCTATGTGATGAGGATGGAATAAATATAGTTTATGGACCACCATTATAGTGGCGGCACTATGATCATGGTTCTCCCTAGAATAAAAGAGAGTCCCACATGGAAGGTGGAGTCAGTAGATGAGTAGGTGTGGTTCTAAGAGGTTTAATAATATAATGTGATATCCCATGAACTAAGGACTTATCAATCATTGGATATTCATCAGAATCATAAATTTCAAACTTGGTTGGATGGATGGATTTGAGGATGAATCATGAAAATTTAATCAATACATACCACGGTTAGATGAGCATATATATATATATATATATATGGGGAGATGACTTAAGAATTATAGTCATAATACTCAATCCTATATGATGTTTGTACCAATGTTCCCTACATCAATTGCCTCGGTATGCTGAGTCAACAAGAAGTTAGTCATTTTCATATAGAATGGTTTTTTTAGTCTCCAAACCAATGTTATATTACCTTTCATAAGATCCTCACTCGATACACTTGGACAACATCCCCCTAACATTCTAACCAACCCTCAAAAGGGAAAAAACACCTAACACTATCCTAGGTCAAATGAGCTTTGATTTGAATCTGTCATGACTTGACAAATCAAGGCCCTTTTAGATGGTGTAAGGATGATACATAACTATCCAGACCAATATTCAAAGGCATGGGTTTGGAGAGCGACACCAAAATTCATAAATAAAACTTGAGGCATTTTCCAAAAAACACATGTGATGTGTCTCTATTTTTGCATAGTTTTGTCACATCTTTTTACTTAATTTTTAATGTTTTATTTAATTATTTTTACACTTTACGCTAATTATTTAAACTTTTGTATTTTTTAAATTAAATTTGTCAAATATTCATTTTTTATAACAATTTATGTAATTATGGACCCTTAAATAGTTGATGTATTCCTTATTTGTTTTTAATATAAATTAATTTTCAATTTGTTTAATTAAATCTATATCTGTTTATTTTATTTAATTTTTCATTATTAATAATTATTGAGTTTGATAATTGATTTAATTTTAATTATTAAAGTTTATACAACTTAGTTCGGCTTGCCAGACTACCGGTAGCTTAGCTACCGATAGCAGGTTACCGGTACTGTCTATCGGTGAATCTGCCTCTATCGGTGACCCTGCCTGTATCAGTGACTCTTGTCACTGATACTCTTTCCTACCGGTAGCTCTTATTTAATTATATCGGTGAGATTTTGTTTTTAATTTCTATCGTTAATCCCTTTAATTTAGAAACAACGGTGAGTATTTAGTTGGTTAAATTCTGCTTGAATATTTAATAAGTTAATATTTATTTTAAACTATTATTTAATCAACATAATTATAATTAATTCAATTAGACTCTGTTTTTTTATAATTAATCTTTTAATCAAGTCACATTAGAATAGGGTTGAAAAGTTATTTTATGTGTTTTGTCATCCTGCTAATTAGTTAAGTAAATAATTAGTGTTTTAAGTTAAATTAATTAGTTCGCTTTTAATTTTGTGTGTTCCAAATAGTTTATTAATTAATTAATTAATAGTTTTTGAACATTAATTATAATATTTTATGTATAAATATTGAGTTTTAATTCATTTTTATTTTGTTTTAGTCTACCGGTGAGGTATACGAGCTCTAATGGTGACCTCGCGCCATTGTCTTACCTCACTGATAATTTTTCTCACTGATATAATTTCCTCATCGATAAACCCTTGTTTCCTCACTATTACCCAAGTTTTTCCTCACCGATAATTTTCTTCTATCAGTAGCTTAGCTACCGATACCCATCACCGACACACCCGCTACCCTACGCCGGTTTTCCCCCTCACCGATACTTTTCTTTTCATTTATTTTTATTACCGATAGCTACCGATTTCAGCCTTTTTTTTATCTTTACCGATAGATTAGGTCCCTACTGGTAGCTTCAGCTACCAATAACCCTCCTCACCCTCACCCATATTCTATTCCATCCCTACACCGTGGGAGATGTTTTTCCATTGAGCTGAAGATGGCCGCCGCTGGACTGCTTCTGCCACCACGCTGCTAAGTGCAAGGAGTCGTCGAAGAGCATCGCGCCACTGTCATGGGTGTGCACTGCAGTTAGTCAAGGCTATTGAAGCAGATCTGGATTCGAGAGGAGGACGAGCCACTGCCGCTAGTGCTGGTGGAGGCCCTGATGCACGCTTAACCTGAGGGAAAAGAGGTCGCTGCTGTCCAAGGGCCATCACCGGTCTTTTGGAGGAAGACAGCTGCTGCGCCACATACTGGATTCAGGTGAACCAGCTGTCGCGCCGCACTGTTGTGTGAAGCAAGGAGAATCCACCGCACCCCTATTGCGTAGCTTTCGAACCAGAGCCGAGACGCCACTGTTGGATTTGTTGAAGCCGCTGTGGAGAGGGAGCTGATGTGCGCCGCCTAGTCTGAGGAAGAAGAAGTCCTCCTCCCTGTTGTGCGCCGATTTGGGGAGGAGGAAGGAGTTAACCAAAAAATTGAATAATAAGATAAAAATAATATAATAAAAGTAAAATAAAGAATAATGAAAAAAATAATTAAAGTAAGGTAAAGTTAAAGAAAGGTTAACTTTACATAAAAGTTAACCTTATTAAGTCAACTAAGTATACAATAATTTATTAAAGTTTTAATTTAAAACAAATATAATGTTAATGAATAGATAAATTATAAATTAAAATACAAAACATATTTAATAATAAATGAAAATAATAAATTAATAAACTATTAATAGTATAAATATATAATTAATAACAATTATAAGTAAACTAAAAATTTACGTTTTAATTTAAAAATATTTAAATATTAAGTTTTAATTCTAATTTCTAAATTAAGATAAACTAATTAATGAATTATTCGACCAACTTAATTTCTTAAATATTAATAATTAAATTATTAATACTTTCTAAATTATTTAATTTTTAATTACTTATTTATTTATGACGTCAAATTTTAATTAATTACTTAAGATATGATAAACTAAAATAATTTAGTATGTATTATTTATATTTATTAATTTAACTAAATTAATAGCGTTTTGATATACTTTTTAATTATGTTATTTAATAATTAACCCTAATTACTTTTAATTAGTATATAACATTAAACGTAAATAATAACTTTAAAATTTTAGTTAACTCTCGTTGAGTTTTATTTATTTCTTTTTGGGTAAAACATGGAAGGTTCATTCAGGAGTCAAGTTTACGTCCAGGTACATACAACTAACTCATTCGGAGTTAGTTACGAGGGAAAAACTTGCGCGACGTGCCTATCGCGGGTGAAACGCACATGCGTGGTGCACTTGTGAAAAAAAACATGAAATCGGTGGAAGTTGTGGTGGTGACAGGAAGCGGATGACAGAAGATATTTAAGCAGAGCAAGCATCATATTTTTTAGGGCGTGCATGGAGGCGATTCATTCATTCAATCAGAGAGACACACACTCTACAAACACTCGAGTATTGGAGTAGAGTAGAGGTCCAACAGCAGTATTTGATGCGAGCAGAGGGAGTTTTCTTCCTCTATTTTCTTTCAAATTTCTTCCTCTGTAACTGAATGAACTTTGTATTCAAGATAGTGATAATGAGAAATATGTTAGTTAGCTAAATTTTTTAGTTCGGGAGAGTTTGAGTTCTACTGGTAATATTTTGGTCCTTTTTCATTAAACACGTCTTCAGTGATTAGAATTGATCGGCGAGATTAGTTCTAATTACATATTTCTGCTGCATACCACAATCACTAAATTTTCAAACCTCTATAATCATTCAGCGAGTTTGATTATGGAGTCATCTTTAAAGAAAACAACTCTTAATGGAAACTTCAGTACTTACGGCGAGTTTGTATTGTTGTTCATTTTAAGTCATCTTTCTGGAATTGTACTTCTTGAAGTGGCGAACTCTAGTTGTACAATTTCTATGACTTAACTCCTGTAGAGGGAAGTAAGTCGTCTCTTTTCAGCGGTACGAAGAAGTACTTTTACATGGAAAGGAAAAACAATTTAAACCAGTATACTAGAATGAACCCCGAGTGTTCTTTACTATTGTCATTTATCAACATCTTATTTTCTTTATTGCACCTTATTTTCCAGCTGTACTCTATTTTAGTATAGGTAGAACAAGTTTTCAATAGATGTGTAGTTTCACTTTACATTACATAAAATCATAAAAAAATATATAAAAATATAAAAAGTGAAAATTAGAAAAACCACTCCACTGCTGACAACAGTGGAGTTTTCCAAGTTTTTAGTTTAGTAGTGGCCAAATTTACCTTCCCTGTGGGTTCGACCCTGCTTGCCACATATATTGTAGTTAATAGGTATATAAATTTTAAGCTTTGACCGACTTCGACGACAGTTTAGGTCAAGTTTTTGTGTCCAGTTTCTACTATAGGAGAGTACTCTATTTCTGAACTTAAGAGCTTTCTAAGTGAATTTGAGGGTGTTTCTGTTAGCACCAACACTTCTGATAACTTTTATATTAATGAGGGAGAGATTTTGAGACAATTAGATGATTCTACTTTGATAAACCTTATAAAATATGATATGGAAAGTCTGGACAGCATACTTCCCACCTTGGACAGTAGGACTGTTACTTCTGAATCTACATGTACACACACTCCCAGCCATCTTCATATAGAAGTGAAGATTAATAATAAATTAAGCAAAAACATCTAGAGTTAAATCCATGAATGTAATAACCTCTAAGGAAAAAAAGAGTGAGATGGTGAAATCCAAAAATTAAAGGTAATAAAATACACACCAAATAAGAACAGATGTTCCAATTTAAAAATATCTAGAATATAAAATAATGAGAGTTCCTAGCACAAGATATCCACGCCCTGACCACTATACACAGTCAAATTCACTCGGGTCTCTCCTATTCTCCTCTATAATCACTATCAACCTATAAACAATTTAACAAATATGCAACATGTGAGGGAAATATAAAGAAGTATTCAGTACATACATACCTAGTTGAATGCTATAAAATATGAAGGAGGAATAGTAGACATGATAGAACTAGATATCTAACCCCATACAAAGATAGGAAGGGATCCCAATAAAAAAGATATATTTTCATAAATGAAATCGAGTTGAGGGGGAAAGTGGATCTTCATATCATGTCCCAACCCAAAAAATGAGTCTTCCAATAATTACAATGTCCATCAATGATTCTCAGCATCTTGCATTTCTATCTAAAGAGTAACCATGTTGAACCACACCAGGACATTGTTCCATAAATCCATGGAGGCACAATCTCCGGATTTAGGAACCATGCCCTGCTGTGAAACGAGGGTTCCTCTCAGTAGATATATAACCCATTCCCATATACTATAGGAGGGTTCCACTCGTTGGATGGAGGACCCATTATTGAATATAATAGGATGTTCTGATATGCAAGTATATTACTCATAAACTTACACAAAATGAATATTCCACTATGTGGGTAGAGGAACCATGCCTTAACATAGGACGGTTCCACTCTGTATGTAGAGGACCCATAACCAAACACAAGTTGAGGATTATAGTATATAGGTATAGGAATTGTTCCCCAATATAAAAGGAGGGTTCCACTCTATTGGTAGAGTACCCATTCCTTAACATGGAATGAGGGTTTCACATTATACATAGAGGACTCAAGCCCTAACATAACCACAAGGGTTCCACTATATAGGTAAAGTACCCATGCATTGACATAGTAAGAGGGTTGAAATCTATTGTTACAGGACCCATACCCTAACATTGAAGGAGGGTTCCACTCTGTACGTATAGGACCCATGCCACAACCAATCATAAGGGTTTCACTCTGTAGGTAGAGGATCCATACCCTAGTTTGTTAAGGACTATAACACTATCTGGATATCATTTCCAATCATCGTCGTCATCAATCACATAAAAATGAAGATTGACATTAAAAACATATTTTATCGCACCATAAAATCTACAATGAAGGACATCATCATGTTCAAAATAGAAAACACTTCGCAGAGGCTACTTGTGGGCCAAAATATGGTTCTAAACTATGTCAATATGAGAGTTGAATGTTTTCTCAAAAAGAATGTACATGGTATATAATGGGGTCCACATGATGTGTGGCCCCAATCCTCTACCTAACCCAGTACCCACTAACACATGACATAAATGACATGTATAATTACACAACATTAAATGGTACTACAAAGTGTGTCTCGGCTACATGGGGCCTGCCCATGATCTCCTTGGCATGTCCATGTCGTGCCCATATACCTAGCAGTGTGTTAGTACATGGCATGTAACAGTCCATTTCCATGTCTTTGTAGACCCAAAGTACACATCAAGATTCCAACACTATATCACATAGAATGTGATATTTCACTCCTCTGGAAACCTTAGTGACCATAGTAAAGGGACTATATCAAGTGTATTCATCTTTGTACAAATTGTGTAGTCAAGATTTTCATAGATTCCATGGAAGCCTCATGTGGTTCCAAATCTAGATTCTCAACAAAAAAACCATTTTTGACCACAAAAAATCATGGGTAACCTCCTCCATCAATTCTTCAATTTTCAATAGTGCCTGGATGTCGAATATCTATCATTCTGTTTGAAGACCGCATACCATCATCACATCTTTTGTGTCACTACCATGATCAACTAATTGATCCAAGACCCCATATCCAAGGGAATAATCACCCATATCCCAAAAAAATCATTATCTATCTATAAATTTTATTTTTAATATTTAAAACATCCATGAATTTGTGGTTTTAATCACACTTGAACCCATCCTAAAAAAGTAGAACTGTGATACCATAGGGAAATAGTGAATAATGTGAAGAATGATGGTGGAAAATCAGTCTTGAAAGAGGTTATAAAAATTTTTGGTAAATCTTTATCATCCAAATATTTAAAGCACAAAGATTCCAAGGTGAGAAACATATCATATCAATATAATAAATTGAAATAAATAATTCAGTACAATACATGAGTTGATTTGAGGGATTGGAAAACACTAGAAACCCATAAAGGTAAATTAATCCATGATTTATTTATTAAAAAGTGAAATATATAAAATACTTTTGCAAAATATAGATTGGATCATTTGTAGGTGAATAAAACCATATCCAATGAAATAGAATACTCAGGGCATTCACTGCACCTTGATTCACCTTGATCTGATTGTTGGTCCTTGGTTGATCTCAATTCGCTAATAATGAATGGTAGATCATCTCAATATCCTCCCAAGGTTACAAAACTAACCTTAGAAAAATTCCACAACAACATAGTTTTTCTGTTTTATGTTTAGTTTATTTAAATTAAAATAAATTCATTAATCATTTATATTAATTTGAACTCAATCACTTGTATCTTTGTCTTCTGAAAGTCCGGAACCAATCAACTTTAGTTCAAGCCTATGGTAAATCTTGTGCTCCAGACTCAACCATGCCCAATATTTCTAATTTGATACTCCGTTTAAGGGAAATCCCATTAATTTTGAAAATATATTCATACATGATATAAAATATGTTTAATTTTTTTATAAAATTAATTATGGGATCACCGAGCCTTTGAATCATGCATCTTCTCATCTCTTGGATCCAATAATATTTTCTAATATATTTCAATTTAATAAACATAAAATATAGAGTCTTTATAAAAAACCCTGACCACAGTATCTTGGAGTCAGTGTCTTAAATTATTACATTGTAATATGATACATGAAATCACATCCCCATGGAATAAATAGTAAATTAATATTGGTAAACTACATAAATATATGATTCTCATATTATATATGGAAACACAAATTAAAACATAATTTTTTTTTCAGGAATATCATTATTCCTTCCATAATATCTTTTAAAATCAATCATAATAGACTTAATTTATTCTTGGTTGAAGAAAAAAATTATGTATGACTTAATATTATCATTAACGGTTAACTACTACAGATGTTATCATGAATCAGTAAGCATAATACACATGGAAAGGTAAATAAATAAACACACATTCCTTTTAAATAACATGATTATGAATAAAAAATATGGGAAGGTAAATAAGTAAAAACACTTGAAATTTAATACTTAATTTGAGAATGAATTTCATCCTGGTATAATATCATTGTAAAAATATCATGGATAGTAAGATAAGAGATAATCAGTATTGAAAGGAAACAAATTGTGAAAATTTCATTTAATCAATAAATTGGGAATGAAATGCATCTAGAGATAATAACATTGTGAAAATATCATGTATAGTGATAAAAAAAATAAAAATGAAGGAAATACATAATTATTGGATGTCATTTTTACTCCCAGGTTAGGTCATGACCACTAAGAGTTGAGTTGGAAAATCATTGGTTCCATTTTTATTTTATAAGAATATTTCATGACTTCCTAAGTAAACATTCACAAAATTTGAAACCTATTAAAGTTATGATCCACACAAATAAACTTATCAAACTCACCTTTCATATGAAAGAAAACGTAGATAAGGAGTCACATTATATTTACAAGGTGCAGTAAAAATACCTGCTCCGTTTTATGATGCATATTCCCACCAACATGGATTCTCTTACTATATTATTTCAGGAATACAAAGGCACAAGAAGTGAAAAATTGGATAATACCCTGATAAACACTCCAAATGTAGTTTTTTATACCCCTTAATATCCTTATCTATATCTAATTCCCCACAACTGGTTTGACACCCTTGAGAACAATCTAGGCTTATCAACAACTGAATATTATCCATAGTTACAAGCTTCATTATCCTTCTTCTTTTCTTATCAACTTCATAAAGTATTCACATCCACAAAAAGTAATCTGAATCTAACTTCACTATTGTACAATATTCATGAACATTGAAAATTATATATGGAAGTTTTTGGAATTGAAACAAATTCTGGAAACTTGGTTTGAAAAACCTCCTCAACAAAAGTCAGTTCTATTAGCCTTAGTATGGTAACCATCAGTCTGATTGTCTTTGCCCAATTGGCCTTAGTCTAATTCTCCTTCTTCTCTTCTTTATTCAACTAAGAAAAAAATAAATTTTCATCTAATAATTCCATTATCTGATGTATGTCAGTCTGATTAACTTTATTCTAATAGATGTCTCTTTGTTGGGCTTACATTGATGTACTTTATCCGATGAAGAATTGTCCATTCTAACTTGATTTGTAGATTGGATTAAACCACACTATGATGGACTCATTTTGATGGAACCTCCTCAGCATCAACTCTAAAAACAAATTAGGTTCAAAAACTCAATTCCTGACTAATTTCGGAGCTCTCAACACACATTAACAATTCATGATCCATAGAATGTATTAATGAAATGTGATCTTCTTTTTTTGGAACCCCAAAATAGAAAATGTGGGAAAACATATTTCACTTCATGCTCATCAAAATTCATAAATTCTAAATTTTTAATTCATTTATTTATTCAAATTTAACTTATTTAACTCTTCACAATACTTATAAGAGCTTCTTGAATCTTCTCAAAAATTTAGTTCCTTACTTTTTAAAAAACTTTATTTAGCTTGATTCTTCATTATAATTATTCATTATGATGAATACATATGAAAAACTATATATGACCCATCAAAATGAATTATTGTATATATTGAAAGCCTTCTCCAATTTATTTTTCATTCCAACTGTTAAATGTAAGACATTGAAACCCATTATAAAATATCTTTAGTGTATTTATGTTTTTCATAAACTCTTAATACCAGTGATATTGCATCTAATGATTAGAACACATTTGATTGATCAGTCTCTACATCACTCTGATAAACATTATCAGCCCCAGTCAACTGATTCTTCACCTCCCTTGAGAATCATTAAATACTTTTTTGATTTTCAATTTACCCAATTATGATATAATAATGTATAGATGCTTGTTTTCTTAACCCATTTGAAATAAATTCAACCTGATGAAAATGGTTGACTGCGTTATTAAACATTATCTGGTTAATCTATCTCAACAACATAACCACATAATTCATCCTCCCATAGAACTTTGTATTTGATTTATTATAGATTCCAACAATTCATAAACAAAATCAGTGTTACAATCCATTATGATGGATTAGTGGTATACCACATCTGATGGACCAGTGTTGGTAGTGATTTTTTTCTCTAGTACGATAAATCTCCCAGCCTTTTGATATTTTGGTTCCAATGATTCTCATACAGATTATTGTCATCCTTTTGGGTCTAACAATCCTCACAACAATGGGTAGCATTTAGAATATTTCACTTCATATTCTCCTCTCTTATACAAACTTCATCTTTTTTTCATGACCAACTCATGACATAAGAAACATTTAATATTGGAATTGGATTATTTGACTTACATTGGGAAGTATTATAACTTCCCAAACTTCCATCAACTTATTTTTTTCTTAACAATCTTAAATAAAATTTCAAACTCTCCTTCATTTATTCATAATTATTTCATTAAATGTTTTCCTGATGACTTATGATATTTTTGAATTAGAAATAAAAAAAATATCATTAGATTTATATTGGAGCCAGACAGACTCCAATAAACATCCTCATTACGATAAAAACATATATTCTAGACTCAATTTTATTTCCAGTATCTTTATACATTCTACCAAAAAACCAATTTCATTAATCATATTCAATGACTCATGTTAATGGTCTAAGTCATATTCTTCATTTTGTTGAAGTGTGATCGTAAACGAAAACTTTACCTTTTCTCAATTTCAAACACACATATTCTATTGAAAACCAATACAACCAAACCAACAAATGATACTAAAAATATCCCCTTATTTTTTCAATACCCACTTTACCACTTCAAAATAATAAGACTTATTTTATTTTCTTACAATTTATTTTACCAATTTTCTTATTTTTCTCCCCCCATTTCAGATCTTTCCGGATTCCTTTTTCTCCCTTTTATTGAAAATAAAATTCAATTTAGAAATAGTGGATAGTTTCCCACATATTAAAAAAATAATCTCATTTCCATGTGTTGGAACATTTGAACTCAAAAAATGAAATTATTCTTCAATAGAACATAAGTATCACATTTGTTTCTTAACAAAGGTTATTTTTATATATAAATATAACTCTACAAGGGAGAAACCTATATAGAAAACAATAGATTATAATAAAGGTTAACAATGTGGTAAAAAACACAACATTCATGTAATACATTTTCATGTTTCGTTAGACATTATTATTTCTAGGGAAATTATTAAGGGATTTGTTTAAGATAATAATAACTTACACCCATCTCCATAATCATATAATAATGTTTATACACATAAACATAACAAATAAAACTCATATTTTTCAACCTGATTACATTATTTTATAATAATAGTAAGAGTCTCATTCATTAGTATTCTAATTTAAATCCTTTAATTCCCATAAATGTTTTATAAATAAAAATATTTTTGGAATTCGTATGAACCTCATTTTTTTGCTTAGATTAATGTTTTGGAAGAAGGGTTCTCTCTCAATATTTCATTTTTATTAATCTTCTTAGATTTTTCATTTTATGTATTTTATTCATTATATTCATCATTCTCATATGTTATAACGACAATATCTTCATCCGTAGACTGTTCTAATAAGAACATCAATTTGATTTCACCTCTTGGAATCTTTTTGGTTCTAGTGGTTTCGAAACATCTCTTTCATACCTTAATATTGTTTTGAATGGATAGTAAAACAACATTAGCTCTATTCCCTTAATTATTACATCCTTTACATATTTTCTGAATTTTCAAACCACAAACCTTTGATATGTTTTTATAAACACTACTCACATATTCCGATTCATTTTTCATCAACATTGCTTCACCAGATTCTTGTGCTTCTTCTAAATTTCTATCCATGTCAACTTTTTCTAGAAAAATAACCAAGAATGCATTTTTATTTGATTCACTATGTTTATTTTTCTCCACATTATTAACATAATCATCATTAATTATATTATGAGTTTCCTTTTTCAGTTCCACATAATTTTTAGGAACATTTGATCATCTTTGATCATCATAAATTCCCCATGATTCATACCTTTTTCTTGGAAGATACATTTTATATGATCATGAATAAGTTATTTTTCTAATAAATACATAACAATGAGATCAAAATTTGAATATTTATTTTTTATTCTAATAGTGAAATTGTACCTGAAATTATTATTGGTGTTTCATCACAAATGATGGACCAATTTCCTCGGGATGATACATTCTTAACAATTTCTTATATTTCTTGGTGAAAGATGTTTTCTCAAAAACCATATTTTATCAAAATTTCATTACAAATTCATCAGAATATTCACCTTTAAATTCAATTACCTTGATGAAATTTTCTCTGATCTTTTATATCAAAATTTTGTTTGTAATAATAGTTTATTATAATTAAAACAACTCCTCTTATTTCTCAACCAAACTATCTTTCATAAAATCTATTATCTTTCTGGATTCATGTACATAAAAAAATTTCCTCTTTCATTACTCAATGAGTGAAGATTATTTTATGTTTAGGTTCTTATTTTTTGATGATATTTCACCATATCTTTTTAGTTTTCTTTCAATTTCATCAATATTTTCATATTAATATCTGATAAAAATGAGTTTTTTCACCTCATTTTTTTCTCAGTAATTGTTCTTAGATTTTATTCTTTCTATATCATTCTTAATCTTCTTTATTTTATTCTTTATTTGAGTATTCTGGTATATTTATTTTTTCAAATTCTCTTTGAGATTCTATTCCATTTATGTAATTTATTCTTCTTCATCAACAATGTCTGATGAATTACTTCCAGTTCTAACATTGTCACTAAGGTTCAGTTGATGATCATTTTTTTCATAGGATATGGAATCATAATTTCATATCCTTTGTAGAAAAAATTTCTTCTTGTTTTTATAAGTAAATCTTTCCTTATGTTTCTTCCAATATTGATTCAGATATTCATCATCATCTACCTCAAATTCAAACTCAACATATTTTTTCCATGGAATTTTTTTAGAAAAATTTCATTTCCTTTCACAATTCAAACATTTTACTATTTTACAATTCCATTTTACCTTATTTTATTTATTGTAAATGAGGGACGAAATTATATTTAAATCTTTGCATTCTTCTTCTGCTTCTGAATCAGGTGATTCTTCATAAATTTCTATATCTTTTTTTTCATTTTAATAATGATTTAAAGGATATTTATTGATAAAAATCTCCATTACTTTTCATAACATTTTCTTTTTTCATTTTATAAGTAATGAGAATGTAGTTCACATCATTGAAATATAACGGTTCATGATATCTAGCTTACAAATATGAAAATTTCTCATCAAACATGTTAGGAATAATTCTCAAGATATTTTCAACAATAGATGATTATTAAAAAATCTCTATAATACATATTATGGTTCTAAAATGTAATTAATACTTTTAAAGAGTCCACTAATAGATTCATGCTCATCCATTTTCATATCTTTACACTTTAGTCTCCAGAGTTGTAACTTTTCCTTCTTCGCATTTGTATTGCCTTCAAAAAAATTCAACATTTCCTAGATACCATTGGTTGTTCCAACTCCCATTACTAAATGAGAATCACTTTCAATTATTGATGAGAGTAAAACATTTTTATATCTTCTGTCACTATCATGATTTTTCCTATCATTAGTAATAAGATTATAATTCACAATACAAGGAGGAAATCTTTTTATAGTAACATTCAAAGCCTCATACCCAAGATACAAAAGATATTGGAGCATTTTATATTTCCAGATATGATATTTATTACATTAATAAATTTAAATCACCTTATAATTAATATAATTGAAATTATATATTATTATTGGAGGATCATTTAAGGATCTGATATCAATTATTTTTTCATTTTTGGATCAAGACTACTGAGAGGTGGGGTGAATTAATGGCTCCATTTTTCTTCTATATGAGTGTTTCATAACTTATTATATAAATTTATTATCATATGAAGCCTATTAACATAAAAATACACTCAAATAAAACCTCAAATAATCACTATTTTTATGAAATAATTATAAATACATGGTAAAAACAATTATAATAAGTTTTTATCCAAAGACCTACTCTTTGCCATGTTGGACAGTCCCACCAAAAAAGATTCTTTAATTATCATCATTATTTAATACAAAGTCAAAAATAATAAACAATTATACAAACCTAGTAGAATATTTCCTACCATATTTGGAAATACCACCCAACTACCCTTTTTGGTATCCACTTCCCCACAGCTGGTTATAAACCCCAGTAAAAAAATCATGATTTTTTAGAAACTTGTATGTATCCATAGTTACTAGATTTACATTAATTATTCTTTTATGATCTAGTTTAGAATGTTTTAATTATCCCTTCATGTAATATAAATCAATAATTACCTATTTAAAATCTTTAAGAACATAAAAAATTCTCTATGGATTGTATTGGTCTTAAAACATATTCAATATACACAGTTTGGAAAAATCAGAATAATTCACTCCTATCAATATCAGACCAGTGACTGTCAGTCTGGAAATCTCTATCTGATTTTCCCTAGTCAAATTTTCCTTCTACTTGTCTTTCATTGATTGATAAGAAACATAATTTACATCTCACAATTCCTCCATATAATGGAACTCGATCTGATGAACCTTGCTATGTTGGATGTCACTCTGATGGGATTACACCAATGGACATGATCTGATGAAGTTTTATCCTTTGTAACTTTCTTCATTGAACATATTCAACCTCACTCTAATGGAATCATTCTGATATAACATTCTTCAAATTAACCTAAAAACAATGTCTCATTGGAAACAAAATACCCGACCAATGTTAAATCTCTCATCACATGCTAACAATTCATGATCTGAACATTGTAAGAATGTATTGTACTCTCCTATTATAGGAACCCTATAATATAAAGTGTGGGAAAACTTATTTCACTTCCCAATCAATGAAATTCCCAAGTCTTCATCTCTTAATTCTTCAACTCTTCCTAATACAACTGGGAGATTCTTGAAGTTTCTAAAAATATAAAACTCTTCAAGTTTACAAAACATTTCTTAAGTCTGATTCTTCTATCTGATTCTTCATTATAATTCATCATTACGATTAATACATATGAAAAAATGAATATGACCCATAAAAATTAATTATTATAAAAAATTAAAGGTGTATCAATTAGATTATTTGTACCAACTATTAAATGTAAGTCATTGAAAACCATTATGAAATATATTATATGTTTTTCTCATTTTCTTCTACTATTTAGACCGGTTATCCTTCATCTGATGATTAGAAAAAGTCTGATGGATCTAGCCTTGCATCAAAATAATGATCTTTTTCAGTTCCAATTCGATGATTCTACACCTCTCTTCAGAAACAATCAATACTTGTGTTCTTTTTCCCATTACCCAATTGTAAGACAAAAAAGTGTTACTTCTTGTTTTATTTACCTAATTGAAATAGAATCTAGCTTGATAACAATGGTTGACTACATTATTGATCATTATCTGGTTGATCAGTCTCAATAAATTAATGACACAATTTTGAATCCTATATATCTATGTGTCTGATGTCTTAGAGATACAAACAATTCATAAACTGAATTTGTTTTTGAATCCCTTATGATGGATTGGTGGAATACCGCATCTGATGCATTGGTGTGGGAAATCACTTATTTTATTCAATAAAATAAAACTTCCACCCTTCAAATATTGTTACAATGATTATGTTCATACTGATGATCTTCATTCTTAAATTTTCTAATGTTCCTCAGACCAATGAGAAACATTCTGAATACATGACATTTTATTCTCCTCTATTCCACATGATCTAGCTTATTGTCACGACATACTCATACCATTGAATATTTTTAAGATTTTCATAGAATCGTCTGATTATATTGGGATGTATTTTAACTTTCCAAACTTCCATCAACTTCTTTCTTTCCAACCGAGCTTCAATACGATTAGAAACAATCTCCCTTTCTTTCATAAGGAATGCATCGCAAGTTTCCAAAATAAATAATCATATTTTTGAATTAAAAATCAAAAAAACATTTCATGTTTATATTGGATCCCGAAATACGCTAATAAACTTCCTAATTATAATCAGCACTTTTATTCTAGACTCAATTATATTCCTAATAGCTTCTGACTTTCTATCCAAACCCTAATCGGATGGATTGTATTCAATGAATCAAGTTGATGTTTTGAGTTTGATTCCTCATTCTGCTGAAGGGTGTTTGGAAAACAGAAATCCAACTTTTCTAAATTTTAAACAAAAATATTCTATTGGAAAAAATATAAAAAATCACAACTTGGTCCAAACAGTCATTTCTCAGGAACATGAAACCTCTACCATCATGACCTTTCACAATATGGTTTAAAGGTGGAGATAAAAATATGTTTAATGTTGTCTTAATTTTATGTATCACAATATCTACAGATTAATTGGTGGTATATGGATAACATTTCCCACAGATTTTTGTATTTCTAAATCATTCCTAAAATATCAAATAATTTATTTAATTCATGAATCAATATTTCATTCCATTAAATGTCAGTATTGAGGAATGAATATGGATTATTAATATTTCCATTATAAATAAAATGAAATTTAATGTAAAACCCAATACGTATTATTGATATTGGTATAAGAAATAATAATAACCACGATAAATAATATGCGTTTTCAGGGAAAATTAATGTCTAGTGATTATAGGAAATTGATTATTTCAATGTGAAGTTAATGATTACAAAAATAAATCCGGAAAGTGATTTTCAATTCATTCCTTGGTTAAAATAATAAAAACTAGACTATCGGATGAATAAGTATGGTATCAATAGAATATATACCAGTTGAGAATATTTAAATCAATTTTTTTTGGCATTTATGAATCAAAATACCATAAAAATATCATTGGGAGAATTCATGAGGAAAATATCCTTTTTCATTTAGAATATAAAATTTTAAAAATAGTGATCAATTTTTTTTTGGAAAATATGTTTCATTGAAAATAACCATAGAAACATAAAAATAATTTTTTATAACATTGATTTTTCATGGTGATAGGAAATTACATACAGACTGATTATGTTAAGACAAATACTCCTTTAACATTTTCGATAAAATCCATATGGACCTTTTTTTGAAAATGAAATGAATATTAATTTCAAAAAAATATGAAAAAAAGTAAAAATTGGTAAAAAAATTAATAAATAGTTTGAAAAAGTTTTAATTTTTTTTAAATATTTTAGAAAATAGGGGTTTGGTAGAAAAAGTAATTCGGACAGAAGAGAGTAATGAAGTGAGATTTTCTTAAAAACTATTCATTAATTATTTTAAGCACCAAAGAGTGTCACATGATAATATTACATTAAAATTTCATGAATAGATAGAGGAGAATAAAATTTTTTGTTTTTACTATAAAATTATCCAATAATTTTCTTCAACTAAAATTTAAGAAAAAACAATCTCAATTAGAATGAGATTGTGAAATTAACCCCTATAATGACCATAATACTGAAGTGAGAATTAACCAATGAGAGGATTATATGTATGAAATGTATGTACACATGAAGAAAGTATAAATACAATAATATATATTAAAAATTCATTATACACATAATCATATAATATCAAAGATAATGAACGAGTAATATAACCCAATGAAATGAAATTGGGTTATGAAATTCTATACAACTTGGTAAAATTTAAGTCAAAAACCACTTAGATGAAATGTTTAAAATCAAAACATAATATATTAGGATTTTTTATAAATTATGATATTATATGTCAAGGATTAAGTTTATAAACCATATAAAATCAATATCTTGTTCTTAATTACAATATAACCCAATTAAATTGAGACGATGTCCCTTACATCATGCTTCCTTTTGGCTGAATGTTATTAAAATTCCTCTATATTGGTTCTAAACATGTTATTGACTTATAAAATAACCATATTAATATTTAAAATATCATATATGATCCTCTTTAAAACATAATATAACTTTTTTAATAGTATTTCATTATTTTTTTTATTTCAGGTATTAATTATCTTGCTTTCTCTTGCATGTTTTTCATGATAGTTCTAGGTCGCATTAATATAATATAGTTCCATCACCTAAAAAATAATTATCATGATATATTTATTTTTATTAAGTTCATGGGGGTACATTTACATTAAACACACACACACACCACACACACAGGCTAGAAAGGTAGGCCATATCCCCTTAAGGGATAACCCACCCATCCAGTATTATTTATTCAATACATGGCTCATAGAACCATTGGGAATGAAATGCATTGCATGGCTCGTAGGCCCAATGGGAATGAAATCCGATTACAGGGACCTAAAGGACCAAATTAGGGACCCAAAGTCCCTTCAATGAATATTTCAACTACAATACTCAATCTACTATAGTGATATGGCCGCTATTGTGCATGTCATTACTATAGTGTCACTTCTTAATAGTTTCACTATTGATATATTATACTATAGAATCCTGCCCCCAAGGGGTTTTGAACACCCCCATTTTTTATGTTTTATTATGGGGTGCTTACCACTAATACAATCCCCAACTACATATAATGATATATTTAAAAAAATATGCATAAGTTATACATTTAATTCCAACAATGAAAAATATTTTTTAGAAATGATGTATGTTATGATCATTGAGATGGTAGTCCAAACATACACATGGGTAATGTTTTTATTTTCCAATGATTATTATGGATAGGAGGTAAGTAATATTATATATATATATATAATGATAATTACTTTATATATAACGTATTAATTCATTAAATATACTTATTTATATTATTTATTTGGTTTGGTGATGAAAATAGACTCATATCACTTTGTGAAGTCCATATTCCACACTTACATGACTAAGGTTATCATCTTTCAGTGAGTGAAAAGGTAAAAAATGAAATATTGTATTATAATTTCAATAATACAAATAAGACAATAATATAATAATCATTTATTTTATATCAAATATAATCATTAAATTTATTCTTATCAACTTCCAATTTAATCATTAATACAAGATGATTCACATCACTTCAAGAGGCGATAGTCCTCCATTCACATGAGTGATGTTATTGTATCCACTACAGAATGGAATTTATTAAATGTATACATAATTTTACAAATCCAAAGGTATAATTATGGTATAAATATCATATATACTTTATATGTACTTTATATCCACAATCATACCCAACCGTGATAGGTGGTAATGGAAATATGAATGTCATCACTTCACGAGGCGGTAGTCCTCCATACATAAGAATTATGATTTTATAACCCATTTGATGTATGTGGAGATTTTTTTAGGTCATGAACATAACATAATAAAAATATCCATATTTGGATGATACTTATGGTTTCATATCAGAATGGTTTTATAATAATTGAATAAGGTGGTGGAAGAAATAAAAAATGATCGTTGAATAACGTTGCCTCTTCTTTGGGTATCCTCCATAGGTTAGAACCAAAACCCTTCCTAGGATGTATTTATACACAATATAAGGCTTCTGTGATGTTAGGATATATTTTTTGAAAGTGAGTTTTGTAGGTCTTTTTGGATCCAAAATGTTTTTAAGGTGTCATGAAGATAGGAGAGGTGGTGGCCTTTTATAAGTGAGTTGAGTTGGACACATGTAATCTGTGAAAATAAAAACGTGTAACCAAGTTTTTCACATTAAAAAAGAATAAAAATGGATAATTATTTATTTATTTAAATTTTAGAGAATAAATATTTCACTCCAATATATTTTCTGAATATATTTATCATGCTTTAACAGTAATAATTTTATTTTAATCCCTAGGTAATTCCATATTTACCTTAAATGTGATAATTATTTTTTATTCTATTTGGAATATTTATTTAGTAAAAAATTAAGTTCAATTTATTAAATAATATAAATTATTCTAAATAAAATTATGTAATATATTTTTTTAACTTTCATTCACATAGGTGGAAAATTTCATGTTAAAATTAATCACGCATACATAATGAGCAAGCGAGTGTTTAAAGAGATTAAATTCAGAAGTTTAATATGGTTTTATATCTAAATTCTATATGAAAATTATTACAATGAAATAATTTTTGTTAATAGATATATAACTGATGTAATTTTACTACAAAACCAACTAAAATTATAATTGAACAATACAAATATTCTAAAACAAAAGCTGGTTTTCAATTAAAATTTTGTACTTTCCACTATTCATCAAAAAATTAAATATTTTAGAAAAATCCTAAAAAAATTAACCTAAAATAATTTTGATATTATGATTAAAAAAATTAAATTAACTTTTCCAAGAAAATTATATACAAGTGGTAATAAATAATTTTAAATTATGTGTTCAAAACATCAATAAATCATCATTTAAAAATAATAAAAATTTTCTGAAAACAAATATTTTTGTTTCCAATGAATATTATTATATTAATAATAAATAGATAACCAATTAATTTGTTTTTATATTTTTAAAAAATATTATTTTAATTATTTTTTTATTATTATTCACACACACCAATTTAATGAATAGGTTATAATGGTACACTATATTAAATTTTATTTAGGTTTGAGATTGTGTGTTCTATAAACTATAAAAGAGAATAAATTTAAAGATAACTATATCATGGATTTTTTAAGATCAATCTAGCTTGTATCATATGAAATCAAATAAAATGTATTTATTTTATAATTTTGGGTTGTAACATTAATATTTATACTTGGTAAATATCTTATAATTTATTGATAATGCTTTCTAAGGTTTCATGTATGATGTTTTAGACTCATTTGAGTATAAACATGATGATTTTTACTTATTATTTGGTAAAATATAATGTAATATGACAATAAGTTAGTTTGTTTTAGAAATTTCTCATTGAGTTTTTAATTTTTGAAATCAACAAAGTATTCATAATTGATCTTTTATTTAAAGAAGGTTGTTGTTTTTTTCGATGTGGATTAAATTGATAAATGATTCAAACACCACACATAATACAAGTAAGACCAAGAGTACCAAATTAAATATCACAATTTATTGTATACTTTATAAAGAAATGTTTTAATCATGGTTGGACAAAGTATACATCTAAATTAGTTTTGTGAAATTGTATATACATGATCATCAATATAGTATCCAGGGACAACCCATGAATATGTCCAAATAGTATATATATTATTTTAATACCCTTAAAAATATAAGTAGGTGTATGTTTGATTAATGGAGATAAATGATCATATTATTTTCATAATAAAATCAATTTATTCCCTTATACATGTTTTTTAAATTCCTTTTGTGATGTTTTTAGTGTAACAATTCCTTTAACTAGATTTATAGAATATTTCATAAATCGGAAAACTTATGAAAATTATTTATTTATCCAAGTTTTTGGAAAAATTAACAGAAATTTGTCCATAATACTTTTATTTTTTATTTTTTATAATAGTTTGGTCATCAAATGAAATATAATACGAATGAAACTACAAATCTAATGTGAATGTTGAGACAATGTTAATTGATGTCGGTTACATTAACAGTCTATTTCTTATTATGTCAAGGTTAGAGGATATGTTAAAATATATAATAGTCCAATAGTTAAACTATTAAGGATACTTACACTCTTTAACAAAATCCCATTTCATTTCCTCCCAATACATCATAATAGAAATATTGTATAACATTTCAAATTAATGATATAATAGTTCTAACAAGGCCCCCTATTATATCCTCATAACACATTGGTTCCTCAACATAGAAACACATTCATCATTGTATGACTACATTCACTCCTTAATGGATATGCATAAATCTACTTTGACTATATTAGTTATAAGGTAACATTGGGTAATCCAGCTGACATGACATCTTGTGTTGGTGTTCTCTCTTGGGATCCAACCAAGCTCATGTCAACACATAATGACATATGGATAAAGAAAACACATTATAAACTCAATTAAATAATCACTAATTTGTGATCCTCTTTTTGGTATAATATAAAGATTCAATAATATAATACTATGTCCAATTTAGAATAAGATTTGTGTCACCTCCCAGGTATAAACCTAAGCTAATATAACCTATTCCATTCCATAAGAATTTCATCATGCTTTAACACTATATATGGATTCAAATAATGATACATTCGAGCTAAAAGATAACATAGTGAAAAATATCCCAAGAAAATGTTTCCAAAATAATGGAATGTTAATTACCAATATTGGATATATTGGTTCAACGTACTTTTTGGACTCAAAATTTATAATTTTTTCAGATAAATATTGGCACTCTAGATTATTTTTAACAATTATTTATACAACCCCAAAACACTATGGTAGGGTTAGAAATAATAAAAAAACATTATTTAATCACTATGACCCATTGAATAGGTTGGTCACCACATAGAGAATATGTACATTATTTCATGAGAAAAATAATATTCTATTCATCTTGTCTAACCAAATAGAGAATGGAAACAAAAATTTTGATATATGGCACATGACCATTGGGATAGTGAATTATATTTAGATCATGGGAGTGATACCTTCACTCCAACATTTGAGTAAATATAATACATGAAACATAGAGATAATAAGATAATACTTAAGACACAAAGAAACATCTAAAAAAGATTATGAGCTTATAAATTTAAGATGAAAATAATCATTCTGGAAATTTTACTAGTTTAGTTTTACTATAGATTACTTTATTTCCTTATTGAATTTTAGAAGCCCATGGTTGAGAATATTATCATAGAGGGATAAACCCCTTATCTGGGATTGGTCCAATGAGGGAGAGGCGTATTTTGTTCTGATAGAAAAGAAAATTTTTAATTCTTATTTTTTGTAAAAATATCATATTCCACTATGTTATTATTGGTTATTTATGATTATAATCTATCTATATGTCTTTTTTCAATCCTTGGGTGTTATTTAATTATCTCTATCCACTCAATAATCCCATTATAAAATGGAGTATGAGTGATTGATAGGTAAAGTTTTGAAAATTACTCACACAATCTTGGAGATCATTTTCTCTTCCATATCTATTTTGGATCAAAATATCTTGATTTATAAGTTCATTAAGAGATAAAGTAAAGTTATATATTCCAAGTTTTTTTATTATTATTTTATTCCCAATACACATAGAGATTATTATCCTTCAATGATAATTATAGTGTTTAATCTCAGAAAAAATAAAAATCCAATGGGGGGAAGTGAAACATTATTGATACATCAATGGTAAAAATTAGGGCATGAATTCATCATTTTAAAAAAAATAGAATTAAATTTTTACTCCTACTATTGGATAAATCATGAATACATATCATGGTATATTATATAATCAATTTATTCCATTAATTTCATGAAAAAAATAAAAACACACATCCCCTATTAACACTGAGAATTATTATAGTCATGAAATTATACGCTTCTCTAGAGACAACCTAAAGCTAAAATTTTATTACATTCATCCTCAATTTAATTCACAGATATAAAACCCCTATATGGAAACCTAAATAATTAAATCCATTAATAGTATTTTTCTCCAATTTCATAAAACCTAAAAATAAAATAAAAATCATGACTATATCTCACACAAAACAATTGGTCAATATTATTCTAGAGATTTAGAGGACCTTACTATCCAGATTTATTGAAAAAAGAAATAGTTATAATCGAAAAATTTATTTTGAGACCATTAAAATTTAAAACTCAATTGAAAATATAATTTTTATCTATAAATATGAAAACATGGCCAAAAATTAGGATTAAGAAATAATAAATCTTAGTGTACCCTACATTATTAGTCAAAATCATAAAATAGTATATCATTGTTTGTAGGTGGAATTAATATTAAAAACAGAACAAATTCTACTTTTTCAATAATTTCAAGGACATATTGGTGATGATATAAATAAGAACATCAATGTGTTTTCATTTTTTTTGTGTTATAATAAATTCAAGGGGTGTGGATAAATAACAAGTAATGTGGTGATAATTTCCATTCACTATATAAGGAATATCCAAGGAATCAAAATAAAATCTCCAAACAAATTAATTCATAATATGGGATGAACATCAAATTAATTTCTTTAAAAAATTTATCATATCAAGGATATTTTCATTTGGAAAGAAAATATATGCATATTGATAACCTAGAGTATAGAAACTCTATGAATAAATAGAAATATTCAATAATCTTTGTGTAAGTTATCCACACTAATATATAAAGAAACGCCACTTCATAGTGTTTTTTATATCAAGGTCTCTCATATATTGATAGAATCCTTCTTAATTCATCATATATATTATTATTAACTAAGAAATCACTAATATAAACCAATTTATTAATAAAAATATATTAAATAACTCACTAAATATTGGAACAAGTGAAACTACTACAAGAGGAGTACATGGGGTGAGGACCACTATAAAATCTATAATTGAATCTAAACATTAATAACATGAAACTCTAGTATGAAAAATGGGTAAAAAAAATATAATGAGGAACCAAACAATTTTAATCTATGTTGACTTTTTTCATCACAAAATCATTTTAGACACCCGGGTGTTGAGGTGTAGAAAACTGAAATTTATGATGCATCCTATCAACAAAGATATTTCCAAAAACAAAAAAAATATTAATAGATAGCTCCTAGTTTAAATGATAATTTATAAATCAATAAGATAAATCCATGAAAACATTTTAAAAAAAACATTTCCGCATCATCCACCATTCTAAAATAATTCCAAGAAAGGTTACCAACAAACTTATTGATTACCTCTATTTAAATAGATAAACCCCATATATCAACATTTTTCTATTTCTCAATCACAAATACACAACCAGAAATACCCAAATGTTGCATAATTGTAAAATGATGTAAAATAAATTAAAAAAATAAGGATCCAAGTGGAAATGATGATTAAGGACCTTTGGAAATTCCCGGATCAAACATTACCAAATCCCACAACTATTTATGATTAGAAACAACTATGAATAGAAACAAAGTTCTTACTGACACAAAACTACAATTTGAACATTCCAAAAAAAAAACTAAAGAATATGAATCTAAATCTCAAATAAACGGTAAGAAACTAGAAACTCAATTTACGAATCCATAAAAATATATAGAAATAATTAAATTTCCCTTCCTAAAAAGGATAACTCAATCCAAAAAGAATCATGAATATGATAATCAAAAATATATCCTAGACTCATTCATAATGGTTAAAATCCATAAACCACTTCTAAATATCTTAAATAGTTTCCCAAATATGATATGTCTTATAATGAACTATGCACCATCAAGAGGAGGATATAAGAGAATGAAATTGTTTTCTTATGAAGGAATGTGTTATCCTTAATCACATACCAACATCCCACAAAATACAAAGATCCAGATAAATTTTCTATTCCTTATACAATTGGATTCATTTCATTTATAGATGATCTATGTGATTTTTTAGATTCCATTAACATTATTCCTCATTAAATATTTTTTTCATTATCTATTAGAGAGGTAAATCCATCTATGGTGGTAGTTTTACATATTGACTATGTATTTTACTTTCTATTTTGTGTCCTTAAAGATGTTTTTATATTATTTCAATACAAAATATTTATAGTTAACCTCTATATACTTAACATGTAAGATTAAATATCCCTCTCCAATAACCAACCATCATAGATAAACCCTTTTCTAGATCTCTAAAATCATCATCTTGAATCAAGAAGGTACTCTCACAATGTAATTTAAAGAAAACATAGTTGTATTTAGTATTTTTCATTATATATGACTTACTTAATAGAATAATTCACTTCTCACATTCTCATATACTGAAGGACCATGTTCTCATAATAAATATGATCTATTGAATGAAATTATAAATCTATGTATAAAATTGTTATTTAAAAACCAACAAAGGAGTGATTGTGAGAAAAACATTCTCCCTAAACAACAAAATGAGGATAACATACAAATTGATTTCATTGTTGTATTTGATTATTTATTCACATGAGATAGAAATAAAATTGGTTCTATCATTCGAAAAGTATAAATAGACAAGGTAACTAAACTGAAGCTACCACCCTCTCTAATTCAGCTACCCATGCTTGAATTGAAACCACTAGAACATTAATTGAATTATATATACTTAGTATGTGAACATAAGTTTCATTTATGATTTCCTAAACTTATCATATAACCAAGAATTGAAACTCATTGATATTTAGGGGGAGTATAGTGGCCATGGAATCACTTTAGGGATATATATATGAGGATTAAGTCTAAGGATCTATTTATATATAATCTACATTGAATATGATTCCAAAAATTTATAAAACCCTTGATAATACTCGACCAAAATATGTTACAGGTATTGGAATATAAATTTGAGATATTTTTAGAGATAGTCATCCTTTACCATATATCTAACTCATTGTGTGTAAGTCGCTATAACTTTGTGCTAAAAAATTTTGGTCTTAAAACTATTAATAATAAAAAGAATGAACTTATAACTATGAGAGTTCAAAATTATTGTAAAGTGTATATTGACTTCATGTAACAAAACCAAGGTATTAGGAAATACAACTATTCAATACCATTCATTGAAAAAATGTTAGAGGTACTTTTAATAAAGGACCATTATTCCTTCATTGATGGATATTTAGAGTACTTTCAAGAGCCCATTTATAATTATTATCAAGATAAACCCACTTTTACCTATCCATGCAGAATCTTTTCTTATAAGATAATTTCATTCAGATTACATTATACACCTTGTACATTCTAAAGACGTGTGTTAATTATTTTCACTGATTTTATTGAATAATTAATTAAAATTATTATAGATGATTTCACTATATTTAAAAATTATTTTTATCATTTCTTATCAACATTTTATAGTATCTAAAAAATCAATTAAATGTAATCTTTACTTAAATTTGAAATGTTTTATTTCAGGGTTGAAAGTGGAATTTTATAGGAAATCAAATTTCAAGTTGTATAATTTAATTTAACCAATAAAATATTGGAATCACAAAAAAAATTATCATACTTGTGTTAAATAGGTTGTTTTATTCTAAGAGAATATGGGGTTTTTATAGGTTTTTTCATAAATATTTCAGTAATAATGATTTACCACTATTCATTTTAATTCAAAAAATAAATATAATTATATTTGATTATTCGTGAATGAAACAACATTACGATATAATGGGAAATGTAATTTCACCACAAGTGATATAACTACCAAATTTGGAACACCATTTTAAACTTTAATGAGATGCTTTAAACAGTTTTGTATGAGATATCATTACATAAAAAATTAAATTGAACATCCATGTGATGTATTATACTTCAAAAACACTAGAAACTTCCCAAAAATCTACATAGTTGCTGAAAAAGTGTTCCTTCCAATTTTCATACTATATAGAAATTTATATCAGATCTACTAGAAACTAAACTAATAGTTTTCTTTGATCATGAAACTGTTAGGTATCTATTAACATAAGTACACTCTATCCATAGGCTTGTGAGATGGATTTTTTTATTAAAAACTCAATTTATAGATCAACTAAAAATGATAAATTGAGAACTAATAGGAAAAATGAATGTGTAGACTATCTGGATGTGCTGAGGTAGGAATTTCAAACCAAGGACCCATCCATGTTTATATTCTAGGTGAGAAAGTATTCTTGATTAAAGGTGAAGTGTCTTAGTATTATGGAATGGTTAATTATTTTGTAGGTACCTAAACCTATTCACAATGTAATTTATATAAAATTATAATATTAAAAAAAATAAATGTTTTATTTGTGGCATAACCCATATCTTTAGAGAATTTATAGTGAAAAAATGATAAAAAGGTGTGTTTATTAATGGGATTTACCCTATTTACATAACATGTATCACATCCTATCATATAAAGGAAATTTTGGACCCCAAATAACTATAACTATTGTATATAATATGCATGTTACAAGAGATCAATCTTTGATGACTCCCATTGATGTTTTTTATATAATATGAGTTCTTATTAACTGGAAATATCTCAAAAAGGAATGAATTTACATAAATTCCCATGACTTTTTTTTGAAATAATTTATGTATGGGTCATGTAATCTATCAGATATTTGCAAAATTATTTTAGGTATTTTACATATTGTTTTATTTGGATTATATTTCTCTATGTTTGGAAGCTAAATCCACCAAAAATGATAACTAAATGTTGTTTTTACCATTTTAGGATCAAAAATATTTTATAGACATGGAGAATAAAGGGATATTATCAATGACCAAGGAAGACACTTTTTGCCATAGTCCAAAAAATCCTTATATTAATTCTCACAAATCAAGAATAATTTATTTTAAACTATTTCAATGTTCAGTGAAAAAACATCATAATTATGTCTCTTATATAAAATTTCTCTATGTTTAATATTATACAATGATTTTGTGCTTGAAACCATGAGTAAGAGTTTCATACTACCAATTGATGGATTCTGATAGAATTATAATAAGCCCTACTACATACAGATCAAGTCTACTACCACTAGAATGGTTATTCTAGCTCTAGAACAATTATTCTATTTACATAACTAGTTATCTACCATTATAATAGATCTTCTATTGTCCGACTAGTTTTTCTACAATCTGTCAATTTTTTTATCTAATATATTTTCTATACTTTTAGATGAGTTATTTTATAATAAAGAGAATTATACATCAGTTTTGAGGACAAACTACCTTAAATCATGATCTTATGCCATGAAGGGATATCTACATCAATTGATATACGCTTCTTTTGATGTCTTCTTCAATTGATATTCAACTTCCATTGAATATTTCTACCTCCACACCTCCTTGAGATTAAATTAAAATTAAAAATTAAAATTTCTAGTCTATATAATTTAATTCTATCCATAGAGTAAAAAATAAGGGCATTTAATAATAATTATTCTTAATTTGATAAAATGGTGTAAGGAAAATAAATTCATCCTTTCTCAAATTTATTTCTTAGTATCAGTATTTAATTAAAAAAAATCCTACAATGGTTCATTAGTATTTTTAAAGAGTATAAATTAGAGAAACCCACTTGCATAGGTGTGGTTGGTCAGTTGGTTTGATGGGGTGAAAAATAGGGAATTTTTAAGTGTTTAATCATACCTACTAAAAAGAAAGAGGATTAACCTAAGGTTTCTAGGACACACTATTTTTTCTGCAAAAACTGCGTCATTGTGAAAGTCTTAAAAAGTAACATCATGAAAGGATTTAAAGATAACCAAATAAGATCTAAATATCATTACTCGTCATATCAAACATGATTAGATAAATAAAATTTCGTAAAAATTCTATATTTTTCTCTCTTTTTAATTGTTTATATTTACATTAAAGGTGTACATTCTTGTCTTCTATATTATTAAATTAGAATCTCATATACTATATTAGAGGTAAATTGACACCCTCTTCAAATATCTTTTATATCTATCATCCCATGGATAATAGAAGAATAGGTTGGTTGTATCCTTGACTACCTAGTGTGTAGTTGTTTGTGTATACTAGATCGAGGTTGTGGATAAATATGTTTATTTTTAATAAACCTAATTGGAAGAGAACTTATATGAATTGGATAGGATGAAATATTTTTCTTGGGAATGAATGTATTGTTTTAAAAATCCATTGTGTTTTTAAATTTATTTTTATCTCTCTATTTTTAATTACAAAATACTTTTTTAAAGATAAACAAATAGTTAGATTTTAATTTTCATATAAATATTTTTGTCTTCAGTAAGAAAATTTTAAAAGATAAATTCTTTTAAATCTTTTTACTTTGTTTGGATAAAAAAAAGTATGAAACTTTTTCAATGATTCAATATTTTTGTACCCATATTAATTTTTAAGCTGGCAGTATTATTTGAATGGTTTTTTTTGTTTCAATTTGTAAAATATTTTCAAAATAAATTTTTGAATACTCAATTTTCCCCACCCCAATCTTGAGTAACTCATTAGGACCATCATTTTGTATCAGATCACATATGGTTTTTCCTTTCCTTTCTAACATTTATCAAGTTTTAAAATTGATCTTTTTTTAGTTCCCTTTTATCTTTTTCTTTTAGTATGGATTCTAATTATTAAGGATATTCAGAAAATATACCTCCATATTTTAATGTAAAATATTATGCTCAGGGGAAAATAAAAATGTAAACTCATCTTCAGATCATGGTTTCTGACATATGGGTATCTATTGTAGATAAATATAAACAAACAAAAACTGATAGAAAAGAATGGGATTCCAAAAATAAAGATGCTAATGATTAAAACTATTATCCATGAATGGTTTATTTTTTTCTTTAGGAGTGGATGAGATTAATAAGATATATCCTTGTGATATTACCTATCAAATTTTGGAAACACATTCAATATCTCATAAAGTCACATCTAATTTTAAAGAAATTGGATTAACTACATGTGCCATAATGTATTGTACCTTGAAGATGAAGCTTGTTGAATATACCTAAGAAAAGTATCTCATGTTTAATAAAATAATAAATATTATAATTACAAATGGATGTGATATGGATTAAAACTAATTTTTTCAGGATCATGATATGTATACGATAATGACAGAGTGGTATTGTAGTCTCTATTCAATAATCATGTTACATCATCAGGAAAAAATGAAAAGATAAAATTAGCAAGATTATGATGTATCAAGATGATATAAAGGTGAACAATGAATTTGATGAAACAAAAAAGGATATATGTTTCTTTTAAGGCATCATTGTCAAAATTAAATGATGTTATTCAACCTAATAGTACAAGTGGATGTGAAATTAATACTGATAGTGATGATGAAATGGAGTATCTTTCCAAAAGACCCAAAAAGTTATTATTTATATTAAATTATAATGTAATGTATGATAAAAGACTAATATATATAAATACTGGAAAATGGATGAATCCTCTATTGAGATTACCTTCTATGAGTGTAATTGGAATGGATATATAAAATGTTATTCTCTAAATCTTATGTAAAAGAAGAAGTATGAATATAAATAGAAACTACCAAATAAATCCATGAAGGCCACTTGGATTATATCTAAAGATTGATATTATGACTCTAGATCTAGCTAAGAATATGGAAATGAAATTTAAAATCAATGTTTAATAGATATTACTTCATAGGTACTACCTATTTCATTAGCTCATATATCTGATGAATTTGAAGTTCCCAAGGAAGAAATAGTTGAATGTTGGGTTAGTCTAGAAGATACCATTAATTCATTAAAATATAGATACAAAATATAAAAAATATTCATGTTTTATGTGATGTTTTTAAAACAATAGTATTATAGAAAATGACAATAATTCCAATATGTTAATGCAATATACTAATCAGAAAATAGTAAATAAAAAATCAATAAAGGATATAGATATTTTTTGAAACTAGAAAATCATTGAATATTTTATTTGGTAAACAACAACCTCTTAAATAAAAATTCAGAATTGGGTATGGATCTAGATAGTAATGGAAGCTGTATAAGGATTATTTTATATCTAGTTAAAATATTAATAATTTAGTCTCTATTTCTAACTAAATATCTATTTATGAAATTAATTTTATGATTTCAGAACTCAAAGAGGAATTTCTTTCTAAATATATTTGTTTATTTACAAGAAGTCATATTAATAAAATGAGGATTCCAAAGTAATTATTTTCTATCCTATCTATACCCACAAAAATAAGGGTACCAAAGTCATTTATTGTTCAATTTTTTTTAGGAAAAGTGTTTGAAATGTTACAGGAGAAATATATGCTATCTAGATATTGGATATTCTAAAATACGATGGGATACTATTCAATAATTAATAGGCTTATAAAAGTGGATGGAGGATATGCCACTTTTGGTGACAATGTAAAGGGAAGATAATTTAAATTAGAAAAATTAGTAACTTTAAACATGTATTTATTTATAAATTCTTATATTTTTGTTGTTTAAAGTATAATCCAATTTTTATTTATCAATTATGTGAAAATATTTTTCATGTGAAATTGGAAAATAATTATTCTAAAATTTATGATTCCAATAATGCTTGAAGATATATTTCTATTAGAAATGATAATTTTTATACAGTTAACTTATATTATTTATTTTCATAAAAAGATTCTCGTTCCAATACCTCAAATAGATAATCATGGACGCGGTATAAGAGACTAGGCCACTATAATATATACTAACTTTATAATATAAATAAAAAGGTATTATTTTTTTATCTACTCAAACTATAATTATCTAAATAGAAAGTGTGAAATCCCTTACAAAATGAAAAGAGATAAAAAATATCTTTCAAACCAATGAAAGAGGTTTCTACTTATAAACTACTAGAATTGGTTCACATGGATTTATTTGGATCATATATTTTTTCTAGTATAGAATTAGAACACAATTCATTTATAAGTGTGGATTATTATTCAAGATATACATTGGTGATTTTCTTAGAAACCAAAGTTGGGGCTCCTCCTAGTTTTTCTAATTATGAAAAATCAATAAAGAATCATAGTGTTCAAATCATCAAAATTGTGATAAGAGACCATTGATGTGATTTTCATTATAATTAGTTTGAATCATGTTGCTCACAGCCTGGCTATACTCATAATTTACATTCACCTCAAACACCTCAACACAATGGTGCTATTTAAATAAGAAATATAAATCTTTAAAAAAATCCATATCTATGCATTGTGAATATAGAAAACCTTTCTATTTTTGGGTTAAATCATTTAACTAATCATTTTGTTATTAATAGAGAAATTATTAGACCTATATTTAAAAATAATGAATATGAATTATTGTATTGTAGAAAAACTAATGTAAATTATTTTAGATATTTCTGATGTAATGTGTAAATTATAAACAGAAAATAGAATCTAGAAAATTTTGAACTAAAAATATATAGTGGAATTTTTCATGGTTTTTCAATCGTTGGTAAATTATATAGATTCATTAATAAAAAATTACAGTGTTGTGGAAAACAATTTACATGAAACTTTTGATTGAAAAAATCCATATAAACCCAAACACACTAAATAAAACCTTGAAGATGGTATATTAAATTTAAATGTAAATAATATGTCTATTCCTTATGATATTACTTCTATATTTCCTAAAAACTATAATACCTGCAACATTCAAGGCCTTATTTCCTAGATAACGATAATAAATCATAAGCCCCACTAAGAATTCAAGTTGAACATCAATATTTTTTTTTAAATTTTTATTATATAACATCAATAAAGAAATCATTTATGGGAGTTAGATAATTAATATGTAAAAATAATTGAATAAATTTGAAAGAAATAAAATACAAGAATTGGTTGATAGACCTAGTATAAGAACCTGGGTTTTCAATCAGGTATAGATCCTTTTCATTTTGGTCTAATTCCTTATCATGTACCTTTTTGGATTCCTTTTTATTTCAAAAAAAACTCCCAAGGGTGTATAGGGATTGTTCAAACTAGGGAACACATCTTTTTGAAAAAATTGGCCAAGTCGCATGGTTGGTGCATGGTTTGCCTAATCGTGAGGATGGTGTTTTTTCAAATAGTACCACCTCACATTTTTACTGCATGACTGTGTGGCGTAATTGTCCAATTTCCCTTTCTAACAAGGTAACCGTGTGGAAAAACTCTGCACGGGCTATTTTTCTGGTTAATTTTTAAAAAAAATCCTTAATGGTCTATTAAGCCATATCTTCTTCCCTAATCTGAGAACCAGTGGGAATAACCTAAATTCTTCTCATTTTAGATAATTTTGAAGACCTAAGGTAGGAATCGAGATATATCCTTCATCTATAACCCATTTGATCTTTTGTTCATCATGTTGGATGTGAAACGGTAAGTACTCAAGTTCGTTTAAGCCTTTCTCCTTGTCTTTTTCTCTCAACCTTGTTTTCATGGTGTGAGTGTTTTTTCACTTTTCAAAGATCTACTCCGATCCGAGCCAAATCAACAGCCGATACTAGAGGATTAGAGTTGTGCAAGCCGAATTTGGTGTTCTATAACTCATTCTTAATGCTCGTTTATTTTGGAATTATCGTGTGGGGCCCACTGATTTCATCGGGTTCCATTTATAGAATTTATATTCCATGCTTATAATCATTATAACCATATGTTTATTCTCTTCCCAAATATGTGAGTAATTTTTTTTGGTTATTCCCATAACTCCATTCGTTCCATGTAGGATGTTAAGCCATAATTGGGTTTTTAGTATTTGATGTTTTTGACCCACCGTTTGAGTATGACTTGGATTGACCTTTCTAAGGGTAAGATTTCCTATATTGAATGGATTGATTTAAATTGTCAATTTTATAATGGAAAGTACCATGTATGTTTACAACTTGAACCTCCTAAGGTAAGTTCATGATATTCATAATTAAATGTGAAATGGAAATTAGAAGGTATACTAATTAAATTACTTGACCGGATTAACTGTGAATGATTAATATGTTGCATGCCCAAAGCATCCCTTTCAATATTAATGGAAGGTAGTTGAATGAACCTTAATTATTGAATATGTTGCAAAATAAATTAATAAAAGCTTCATGCTACATATCCTTGTCACACTAATTAAAAGAATGGATTGAACCAAATGAAATATTACATGACTTCATACTTAAATAGTAATGGCTTGACTCAAGCTCGCCTTGTATTCTTATCATGTAATTCTATGAGCACTCGATAACCCCATTCATATTCAAGGATACGACTTTCTTAGGTTGAGACCCACCAAGATCTTGATCCTTGTCTTTTCTTTATATTATCATCATGACACTGTAGAATCCCTTCAATGTCATTATAGGATGCCTTGGATAAACTTCTTAGATCCAACATTGAAAAGTAGGTTCCATGGTTATAGTCCATAGGTTCATGTCTCTGCTTAGCCCCATTTTACCTTGTACGATCACCTTGGATTTAGTAGGCATATTATTATGGAATTCCTTGTAATTTTCTCCTTGGATTACACTCTTACCTTTTCCAGGTTACAGTTATTACTGAGTTGGTGACCCTTGAGGTCTATTTTGACTTGGTTATTACATTGGGACTTCACTACTAAATAATAATATAGGTTTCCTTGTTAAAAACTAGAACCTTTTCAATTTCTAACATGTGACTTAGTTATAAACTAGTAATAATCAAATAATTAATTGTTTACATGTTCATACACTAGCCTACAGATGAAGCAGGTATCTGGGTATTTAGTTATATTGTACTCCTTTACTCTATATAGGCATGTTGGACACTGTTTCGTTTCAATTACACGGACAAGATGTTATAGACACTATTGGTGGTGGGCCAATAAGATTTATATCACACCCTCTCCAAGAACCTTTTGGTACCTAGATTAGATCGCATGGTTTCAGGTGTTGAAAAAGGGAAGCATATGGCTTCAAACACATGATTGGTTGTTGTTTAGTATGCATCATGATAGAAGAGGGCAGATTTGAAACTAGGGATGCTTGGGAGAGTATTTTATTTCTTTTATACTTTTTGGAACATGTTTTGTCTTCTTTCTTGTATCCATGTTTCTTAATTTTCTAGTGGCATGACATATCATCAGTTGTTGATTTTTATTCTATATGTTTCTATTATTGTTATCATTGTCTCTATTTTCGGTTGCACCTTCTACTTACTTATATTTCTTCCATTGTTTATCTATGTTCACATTAACCCTATGTGATACACTTTGTTAATGATGGAATAGTCTCCCCATAGACACCCCCTCAACCCTCTCTACTAGTTGGTAGCCTCTGACATTCAAGGAGATGCGCTTGAGGCCATGTTGCCCACCTAGCTTGGAGCACCCATTAGGTGGCATCCAGGCTTGGGACATCACAAGGTGGTATTATAAGTAGGTTTCTTTACTTGATTTACTATTTGTAGACAGTAGACATGAGATTAGAAATTATTGGGACTTGGTCATAATTTGTTCTTGGGCATCATGAACACATGTTCAGGGTAAAATAAAGTTTCCAAACTTATCAATGTTTTTATGATTTTCTTATTACAGTTGATATTATTTCACTCTTGGGTGATCAAATGTTGCGTATAGTTTTTGATTATTACTCTGTTTGAGTACTTTCTTACATCCTTGGACTGATGATATGAGGTAATAGAGCTTTGTTACATGTATCATTATAGGAACATTAGATTTTCACATCATGCATAATTCAATGCTATGTATTTGAATTTCACAACTTTTCATTGATTTATATTCATGTGATTGTTGAGTGAAGTTGTGGTAGTTATCTTATGCTTATAAAACTCTTGTTTGTGACTTCTGATTTCCTATCTCAATTCATGAGGTGTCAAGGCCATCATGGGATGGAATGATTAATTTACCAAGTTGAACCATTGTGCTAAAAAGAATGGGTTTCATTTCCAGCGATAAGTGTATGGGAATTGATTCATAGGAAATGGATATCCATTATAAAGTGAATCCTGACATCTAAAATTAATTGGTTTCACATCCTTATCCCACGTTGTCATGTTTATGAATGGTAAAGTGGTGAACCAGGTAATTAAATGAAAATTTAAATGAAACTTATAATTGATCACTTAACAATACCTGGCCATTTAAGGGGGTAGTTTGGGCAGTATTCCTTGTGTAGTGAATTTTCATTTGTTCAATTTCCTCTAGTGATGATATCTTTCTACTTAACCATTTTATGAGGCCTTTGTTTGGATATTATAGACCAATGTCACCACAGCATCCTCATATCGTACGATAGGAGGGTAGAAACAACCATGCTCCAGACATGGTGGGACCTGAGCCTCCAGTCTTACCATAAAGAGTTCCACTTGGGGAACTACCTGTTGTACCTGATTTGGGAACTGATTCCCATGTTTGTGTTAGTTTCCTACGTCTAATTCAGTCCATGTCAGGTGCTCCACATCTTGCACCTATAGTGGCTGATCAGACTCATGAGTTCCCGAAGCAACATCCTCCTACCTTTTACAAGTATGATGGTCCACATGCTATTGAGTCTTGGCTAGAAGCCATGCTATCTATTTTTTAGAATATGGAGAATCCTCCTGGGTGGAGAGTCAAGCTTACTATTTACATGCTTCGAGACTCGACTAATCATTGGTGGGACATTATTACTCAGGTCGGTCTTCATTAGGGCATGATATAGGTTGATTTACAGATAGCCTTATATGATCAGTTCTTTACTCATAAGATGAGAGATGATAGGTCTACAGAGTTCATGCATCTCGAGCAAGGTTCTATATCTTTTATGGAATATTCATCCCATTTCACAAAGTTAAATCACTTTGAAACACTTCTAGTTGGTGATGAGATTTCCTATTATAGACGTTTCAAAGATGATCTCTAGTATTCCATCCATATGAAGGTGAATGTATTTTTTCTACCTAACTTTTCTACAATAGTAAATCAGGATCATATCACTAAGTGCAACCTATGGGACGAAAATAGTAATGGGTATATAGGATTAGTGTTGTGGCAGGACAATAGTTCTTTTGGTGGTAGGAAACATTCCCTCTAGGTTTCTCATCTGGGATGTGACAACCGTAGTGACAATTTAGATAGATCTAAAGTGTTTCATCATCGTGGAATATTGGAACATTAAAAGCCTCAGTGAGATAGAGACCCACTAGAGTGTCAGGATTGTGGCTGAATGAGGCATATTCAGCATTTCTTCAAGAAATTTCCACCATCTTCGAGTGGAAAAGGATCTACACCAACTCCACCTTTAGGAGCAAGTTGTTTTACGAAATGTAGAGCTGGGAGTTGGAATAGAACCATTAGGTTTAGATGAGGAGGAGGCCATGGACATGGTTCTCTAACCCCATATCACCAGTAGTACCAACCCAGCAGTTGTGATTGTGGTAATACATCTTTTGCACAGGACCATTAATCTGTTCAGTTTAATGCACTACAGCTGATACCAGAGGATCAGGCTATGGGACCATCTACAGTATAAGGTACTATTCTTGTGGCATCTACCATAGCATCTTCTTTATTTTATAGAGTGAATTCAAACACATTTTTCTATATATCAATTGTGGAGATTCTTAGACTATAGATACAATATTACTATTGTGTAATGACCCTAGACACACTATTAGGGGTATGAACAGAGGGCATTCACCAGTGCAGGGACTATCCCCTTGAGGTATGCAGTTACATACCCTTCCTTATAGAACATCTTTTTTCTCAGGATTGTAGGCTTTAATGTCATACTCGGGATGGATTTTTTGGTTCAACATCATGATTTTTTTGACTGCTACCACTACAGGGTGTCTTTTAAATCACGATCGGGTAGCAATTATCTATATAAGGGTGAGTGGGATATACATGTTGGAAGAGATGTACTAGATCATCATGGGAAAGGTGGAGTGACCGACCAGATTTAAAATATCTTCATAGAGAATCAGGGTTTATGAAAAAGTTGATTTCTATCCATTAGTGGACGTTTCAGGGATGTATTTCTTGATGATTTTTCAAGATTATTTCCTCGAAGAGATGTAGAGTTTATAATAGAGCTTATTCTAGGAGAAAATCTAGTGTCTATTCCCCCATAAAATATGGAAGCTACAGAGCTTCTGGAGATCAAGTGGTAGTTATAGTATTTAAAGGAAAAAGTTCTTATACGACCCAATACATCCTCTTGGGGTTCTCCTGTGCTTTTTTCCAAGAAGGAGGATGTAACCTTTTTTATATGCATGGATTGCATATTCTTGAACCAGCTTATGGTCAATAACTGATATCCACTTTCTGAAATAGATGATATCTCTAACCAGCTATGAGGAAAAAAATTCTTCTCTAAGATCGGTATGAGATCAGGTTATCATCAAGTATGAGTTAGATCATCATAAAAACCACAAACAGCTCTTCATAGTGGGTATGGTTTGTATGATCACCTTGTTATTTCATTCGGTATTATGAATGGGCCCTCCCTTTTCATGGATCTTATGAATAGGATGTTCCACCCCTATTTTGACTCTTTTGTCCTTGTATTTGGGGACAACATCTTGGTATATTCAGACACTCGTAGCGACCATGCCTGACATATTGAGATCATTATGAGTACACTAAGAGAGAATCATATTTACACCAATATTTCTATGTTCCACTTATGGATCAAAAAAGGTCACTTATTGGGTCATATAATATCAGAATCAAGAGTATATGTCGACCTAGAAAAGGTTAGTGTTATAGTTTCTTGGTAGCATCCCAAGAACGTGTTTGATAAATAGATTTTCTTGTGAATGGCTAGATATTACAGGAATTTCATAAAATACTTCTCACATATTGATTCACCTCTTACTAGTCTTAAGAAGTAGGTTGTCAAGTTCATATGGTTAGAAGAATGTGAGAAAACATTTTAGGAACTGAAAGGGAGGATTGTATCGATGCCTATTATGACTCTTCTGGATCCATGAATAGGTTATATTGTCTTCTTTGATTCATCAGGCATAAGCATAGAAGTATTGATGATGCAGGAGGAAAAAAAACACGCATATGTATCTTGGCATTTGACGCCTCATTAGAGGAAATACCTGACACATGACCTTGAACTCATAGAATTTGTCAACGCCTTACGTTGCTGGAGACACAATCTTTTTGTTGAGTGATTTTTGGTGTACATGGACAAAAAGTGCCTCAAATATATATTTTCCCAACATGAATTGAACCTTATATAGTGAATATAGGTCGAATATATAAAATACTTTGATTTGGAGCATTTCTATATTCCTGGTAAGGGTAGTGTGGTTGCAGATGCGATGAGTCGAAAAACTCAAACACAGGTTGAATGGGAAGCTAGTGATGAATAGAAGTCAATGAACCTCTTTTCTGAGTTGTATCATGTGTTTTATGATAGTAACTAGTATTCTTACTTATCATCCTTGAACGTTACCTCTTCCCTCCTAGAGAATGTGAAGAGTAGATAATATTAAAATTATGAGGGATTTATTCTCCGTGAGAGTATATTTGAAGATATGCCACCTCTAGATTGATCTGTAGATAGAGATTACATCATGCTTCTATGTGGACATATTTGGGTTTCTAAAGATATGAGAGAGGAGTTGAGGAAAGATTACCACAACTCTCAATGGGAAGTTAATCTAGGAATCTCGAAGATGTATTGAGACATGCAATGCCAGTATTTGTTACATGGAATGAAACATGAGATAGGTGGCTTTACCACTTGATGTTACACCTATCAGTAGGTGAAGGTGGAGAACTAGAGACCTATATTATTTTTATATCCACTTCCAGTCCAAGAATGGAAATGGGAAGATGTTGGTAGGTATTGCGTAGTCATATTACCAAGGTCGTTGAGGGGTAGTGATTTTATATGTGTAGTCATTGTCCAAATAATGAAATCATCCAACATCATTTCTATTCGGGAGACTATCTCAATGGATGAGATGGAAATACTGTATGTCTGTGAGAGCATACGACTACATGGGGTCCCTTGTACTATCATTTCAGATCGGTATTCTCATTTCACATTACAGTTCTGGATGGGATTGTAGAAGGCTATGGGAAAACATGTGATTCTAAGCACAACATTTCACCCTCAGACCGATGGAAAACTAGAACTGAAAATATAGGTTCTAGAGGATATGAACCATGCGTGTGTCCTTGATTTCGGTTGTTTGTCAGAGAACCATATCCCTCTCATCGAGTTTTCCTATAACAAAATATTTTAGGTGACAATAAAAATGTCTCCTTTTGAGGAAATTTATGGTGGGCCTTGGCGTTCACCCATGTTCTAGATAGAGGTGGGTGACACATCCCTACAAGGTCCTCACATCATTCAGGAGACTTCATAGTAGGTTCAGTTGATCAGAAATCCTTTGACTGATTCTCAATCCAGAAAGAAATATTATGTCAATTGGTGTCGAAAACCTCTAATGTTCGAGGTCGAGGATCATTTTTCCTTCGAGTATCACCCAAGATATGAAATAAAAGATTTCGAAAGGAGGGAAAGTTGTCTCCTCATTACGTTGGGGAATTTGAGATTATAGATAGAGTTGGGACGATATCCTATCAGTTTATATTACCTCAGATGTATCATTTTATGCACAACACCTTCTATATCTCAATTATTTTCCAGAATCATGTTGATCTATCTCATAATTTTTATCCCAAGAAAGTTGAGTTAGATGTTGATGGTATATTTGAGGATTATTTAGTATGCATCGTTGACCAGAGTACGAAGGGTCTCTGAGGCTGGTTTATCCCTCTGGTATGGCTGTCCTAGAGGAAAGGCTGAGTATAGGATGAGACTTGAGATAGAGAAGCCAATGTATGTACTCAATGGATAAAATTGTTCTCAGATAATGTTTCTACACCCAAGAAAGATGAACATGGGGATGAGTTTTTTTAAGCGGGGAAGACTATAAGAACCCAGTTTTTCATTCAAGTATGGATCCAAAAAAAATCTATTTAATTCTATATCATGGAACTTTTTTGGATTTATTTTTAGTTGGTAGAGTTCCCAATGATGTTTGGGGATTTTTCAAAGTCGAGAACATATCTTTTTATGAAGACATTCTATGTCGCACAGTTAGCACGTAGTTTTCCAAACTGTATGGAATGTGTTTTCCGGACAGAGCCACCTCGCATGGTTGGTGCATGGTCGTGTAGTGTAACCATGCAAGTACAACTTCTTCCTAGGAAACTATGCACGGTTTATGCACGGTTTGTCAAATTATGTGGAAAAACCTTGCATAGGCTATTTTTGGGGTAATTTTAAAAATTTTACCTTAATGATTTATTGATCCACCTCTTCCTCCCTAATCTGAGAACTAATAGGATTAACCAAATTTCCCATAATTTTGGATAATTTTGAAGACATAAGGTGGGAATCAAGTGATATCCTTCATCTTTGATCTGATCGAGCCTCTATTTGTCACGTTGGATGCACAACAGTAATTACTCAAGTATGTTTAAGCCTTTCTCCTCTTTTTCTCTCGACCTAGTTATCATGATGGGAGTTTTTTTCCTATTTTTTCAGATATACTCTTATCGAATCCAAATCAAGGTCTGATACTAGAGGAGGGGAGTCATACATGCCAAAGGTGGATGGTCTATAACTTATCCCTCAAGTTTGTTGATTTTGGAATTGTTGTATGGGGCCCACCTATTTCATTGTGTGTTGTTTATAGAATTTATATTCCATGTTTATAATCAATAGTACCAAATGGTTATTATCTTTCAAAATATGTTATTAATTTTTTGTGGTTATTCCCACAACTCTATTAATCCCATGTAAAATGTTATGCCATAATTTTTTTTCTTCTATTTGATGTGTTTGGGCCAGCATTCGGGTGTGACTTGGCTTGACCATTCTAAGGGTAAGTTTCACTATATTAAGTGGAATGATTTAAATTGTGAATTGAATAATAGAAAGTACCATGTATTTTTACCACCTGACCCACCTAAAGAAGGTTTTTGATATTGATAATTAAATATAAAATGGAAATTGGAAATTATAATAAGTATATGACTTGAAGGGAATAAATGTGAATTATTAATTAGTTACATGTCCATAGGACCCCAATCTAAATTAATGGAGGGTAGTGGAATGAACCTTAATTATTGAATATTCCTTAAATATAATTAATAAAGGTTACATACTACGTGGTCTTATCACACTAATAAAGTAAAGGATTGGACCAAATGAAATATTACATGACTTCATACTTAATCAATAATTTCCTAACTCGAGCACACCTTAGATTCTTATTGAGGAATGTCATGAGAACTTGGGAACCCCATTCTGATTCAAGGATACGAATTTATTAGGTTGACACCCACTTATATCGTGATCCTTGTATTTTTTCTAGATTCCCGATATGACACCACAGGTTCCCTTCAATATCATTATAGTATGACTTGAATACACTCCTTGGATTCAACACTAACAAGTAGGTTCCATGGTTACATCCCAAAGGACCTTATCTCTACTTTTCCCTATTTTTATTTGGACGATCACCTTAAATTCGGTAGGCATATTATTGTGGAATGCCTTGGAATATTCTCATTGAATCACAATATTACCCTTCCAAGGCTACAATTATTACTAAGTTGGTGTCCCTTGAAGTTTATGTCGCCTTGGTTATTACCTGGGGACTTCACGCTTAAATATTATTATTGGTATCCTTGTGACAACATGGAACCATTGAAATTTCTAACATGTGACTTAGTTATAAACTGTTAATAATCAAATAATAAATTGTTTAAATGTTCATACACCAGCCAAGGGTTGAAGCAGGTACTTGGGTATTTTGTTACATTGTACTGATTTACTCTATATATGCATACTGGCACACTGTTACATTTCCATTACATAGAAAAGATGTTATAGACACTATTGGTGGCGGCCAACTGAGATTTATCACACACCTTCTCCGGGCACCATTTGGTACCTCGAGTAGATCACATGGTTGTAGATGTTGTCAAAGGGAAGCATATGGATTCAAACACATTATTTCTTACAATTTAGTATGGAGCTTGATAGCAGAGTATTGAGTTGAGACTAGGGATGCTTAGGATAGTCTTTCATTTCCTTTATAATTAGTGGAACAAGTTATGTTTACTACTTTGAATCCATGTTTTCCAGTTTTCTAGTGACATGACAGATCATCAGTTGTTGAATGTTATTCCAGATGTTTTAGTTATTATTATTCTTGTCTTTATTATCCATTGTTCCTTATATGTACTTATATTTCTTTCTATATTTATCTATGTTTACATTCACCCACTACACTTCACTTTTGTAATGATGGAATAGTCTCCCCACCAACACACCCTATACCCCCACTGCTAGTTAGAAGCCTCTGGAATTCAGGGAGATGTGTTGGGGGTCATGTGGCCAACCGGTCTCAGGGCACCTGTTTGGTGGTATCTGGTTCATTAATGTCACGCCTAAAGACTAACCAAATATAGGTACCATGTGGGTATAAATAAATAAGTTTGATAAGTCCTAAACAATTCTTAGAAACAAATCTAGAATTTTTATACGAGGTTATAGTAAACATGAATTTTTCCATTATAAATAACCCTTTTCTCTGGTATCTAAACATGAATCCATTAGAATATTTATTTCATATACATCACATCTTAATTTCAGACCTTAACAAATTAATTTCAAGATTATATTTATGGATAGTTATATTATTGAGGATTAATTTTCCCAAATTTCAAAATCCTCAATTTTCAACTCATATTTTTAAACATTAAATGGACATGTGATGTCTAAAATAGACTCTTAGGTCTTCATATGATAGTCATACCTCTTTCTTAATTTCAAAAAGTTTTCCAAAATCAGTAGCTAATTCTACATTATTTGTAAAAAGGATTTCTATAGATGTTCTGGTAGTGTAAATTTAATTTCATGATATTATTTTTTGATCATACAACAACTCCTTCTATATAGAATTTTAAAAAATAATGTGAAATGTGTTTTAAATGAGATTTATGAGTGAGATAAAGTTCTTACTCAGTTTTCATATTTTTCAAAATAAGGAAGGAATTATTTTAAATCTATGTAAGTACAAAAAGGCTCTCCTAAAATGTTTTGGAATAGATATTACAATAAGATGTGATGCTGTCATGATTATATCAATAATTTTTTTATTTTGATTAAACTAGGTGACCAATTGATGAAACCACTTACAGAGGTATCATTGGATGTTTACTTTATATAACTTCTAGCAAACCTGAAATTATTTATAGTGTGTTTGTGTGTGCTTGTTTGATCATATTCAATCAAAACCCCCAGAATATCATCTGAATGATAATAAATTTATTTTAAAATACCTAAATAATACAATAAAATTTCAATTATTTTACTTTAGAATTTAAGAATTTTAATTTTTTCGTTATTAAAATATGGATTTTAGTGGTTGTAACTTTGATAGAAAATAGAGCATTTGTAACATGTTTGTTTTTTGTAATGTTTCTAGTATCATGGTTTATTAAAAAATAATAATTCTATTTTATTACCCACAGTTGAATGTGAGTACATAGCTACACTTAGTTGTTGTGCACAAACTATGTGGATGGATTATACACTACTATACTATGGAAATCAATTTATTCATTTCACTATAAATTTTGACCAAAAAAACTACTATAAACATATTTAATAACATTATGTCTCATTAAAGGTAAAATAAAATTTATATAATACATCACACTTTCAGAGATAATTTCTAGAAATTTGTCATAACACGTGAAACATTGGATCTTTGCATTATGTTATTGAAATTTCCACAATGATTTTAAATATTGAGTGGCTAATTTATACCACGCATGATGCTCCTATGATTAATTATTCATATTCCATTATTCCCATATTTATTTTAAATTTGGTAGAGTTAATTCATGATTCATATGAAATAAATATCATGGTATCGTTCAGATGCTACCATTGGGTTATACATTTTGAGTGATACCATTTGGGTTCTAGAATTTGTTTCTACTCTTCGATTTCTACTATTTCGATACGACCGTTGGGTGATACTATTTTAGTACTACTATTCAGATGCTATTTTGGGTTATGTCACTTCAGTGCTACTGTATGAATGCTACTATTGCTTTCTATTTTTAATTTACTATAGTATAGATTCATCCATTGGATGCTACCATTTCTGTGTTATCATTTATACTCTATCATTGGGTGATATTTTTTGGATGATATTACTCTAGTACTACTATTGAGTGATATTATTGGGGTGTTCTTATGTAGCCTTGCTACCGTGGATCCTCTTTGATGACATAATATACAATAACTAATTTCATTATTTTAACTCTAAAATTTTGTATTTTATTATATTTAATCTCCATTTTATATTAGAAAACATATTTTTTCCCTAAATGATTGAAATAATTTTTTTTAATTCAACCTCCTCACATACACACCATTGAAACATCCTCTCCCTCATCCCTCTTGAAACTAGACTTCATGAAATGATCATTAAAATATATATTATAATGGTGATGTTGAATCAACCACTAATTTATAATTCTACTAATAAGACACAACCATTCAATAATTATAAATGTGATTCTAATAAACTTTTTGAGCCATGAAATCCTCTTCTATAAACTCAAGGAGTTGTTTCTAAGAAATAAATGTAGGTATCATGGTTAGAGTCATGAAAATCACTGGTTTGGAAAGTAGTTTCATAGTAGGGATGGGGATTATGATTTTTTATGGATAAAAATCCATTCTATATTTCATAGGATTTAAATTTCTTTATGTTGAGTATGTGTTTTGGAGAAAAAGGATTTCAAAAAGACCTTAGTTGATGAAAATGTGCTTGATTTCTATTAAATATAATGGTAAAAATTTAATTAAAGTTTCCCATGAAGTGTTTTTTAATATTATCAGTTTTATTACTCTATTAGTCAATTGGAATTTTTTTTAGGATGCACTTCTAGACCTTACTGGAGATCTAATTCCAATAAGACTAGTTGATGCAGAATTAGATGGTGCATGTATATGTAATTTCAATTTCATCCAATACATACTATGTGTATAATGTTGTACATTAGTATACTAAGGTTAAAATATGTTTTATTTTTATACATCTTGAAGAGAGGGTCTAAGGTAATTCATTGGAGTTAAATTATGGTTCATATAATGGAGTTATGTAATCATTCCTTTAGATAAAATTATATAACATATCTTAGAATCATATTATCTATTATGGAGGATAGGTGAATATCAAAAAGTGGAGAATAAAGGAGTAATTTATCTGATATATTATGTTTAATTCAAGACACCTATATAAGGATAAAGGTGCATTGTAACCCTTGAGCTAGTAAATGGGTTTTGGAAAATTAGGGGAGCTATAAATACTACAATCTGATTATGAATCCCACCAGGCCTAGAGAATTAGTTGATGTGGGTTTCAAAACTGATGTGATTATGATATATTCATAATATGAATAAGTGGTTGAATCAATTTTTTAAGTTGGAAAAGTTTCAATAGTTTTTTTTATTTTTATTTGGGAGTGACCCTAACCGAATAAGGATTGATAATTGATCCTACAAACCGCACAGTTTTCTACAATTATTAACTTCCAAGGAAATATTATAGGATGATGATGAGCTATCTTACACTGATGTTTCTAATTATATTCATTTTTATGGATCTTAATCTAAAACTATAGAGTATGTGATAGTGTTTTCATATGATTCTATTTATGATGTTGGTGGTGAAGACAGGGATGAAGAGACTAAAAATATCATAACTATCTCTGAGTTTGATAAGACTATAAGTGGTGTCTTGGATAGTAAATCCCAAAACAATTCTATTAGAATGGTTCCTAACATCCCAGTTTGAACATATATAGGGGATATAGTAACTAAGGTGATTAATTCTATGAAGTCATCAGTTCTTAGTTTCCATTATTCATATTCTGATTCTGATTATGATGTTAGTGGAATTCCACCAGATCATGGTGGATCTTCTATCCCTATTATTCATTTATATCCTAGGGGATCCATTGTATATGGTATTTACTGGGATTAGATTATCCTTCCTTTTCTATAATTTCTTCTAGAGGGAGATGATGAAGAAGTTGTAGGATCAGTGTATTTTGAGGTTTTCAGTTTATTGGATGTCATCTGTGTATCTCCTCACTGCCATTCTCTACCTTCAACTTTATAGGATTGGTATTGACATTATCTTCTACTCCCTCACTTAATCTATTTTATTGGATATAATCTAGATGAATTTAAGGCTGATATTTTTTATGTTTTTATTTAGTTACCTATGGATTCTTCCTCCTATAGTAAGGTCATAGAAAGAAGTACATATCTTTGACAGTGTCTTTGTTTTTTAATATATAAAACCTAATATGTTTCTAATTATTGGTAGTATATAGATATATAATAACAATATTACTAAACAGCTTAGTGTCATTCACACTAATTTGGAAGTCATAAACATGGACCAAACCCAGAGATATGTCACTATCATTGAGATGCATGAGTCACTTTCTTATAGAGATGGTGTCACCTCTTCCAAATATCACACTCCTTTAATAAATAATTCTTATGATGTGACATGGTGATAAGTATTTTTTTGAGAAAAGGTAAAATAGTCTATAGATATATTCCCCCACTTACCATCAAGAAGATCCATGTAGATCATGTCGCATGGTGAGCATATTTATAACATTCTTCGTAAACATCTTAATGAGTCGAGGGATGATAAGATTATGATTAAAAAACCATCCATGTATTTTATGTCAATGAATTTCATCAAAACATGATCTCAATTCCATCTTTTAGTTTTTGGATAAAAATGTTCAAATGCCACCTTTAATTATGGAATTCACAGAGCATGTAGATTTTTTGAATGTTTTATCCCCTTTGTTGATGTTGTTAATGGAAGATAATATGAAATTATTTTATGTAATTTAGAATGTTAATAGATTGATCTACCAATTGTTGGATAATATAAAACCATTTCTTTACACTACTAGACTATTTTGATTTCTTATCCAACTATTATAAGTACTACATCTGTCTTATCTTTGATTTTATCTCTAGTTCAAACTACTTACATAGTTTTAGGGATTTTGTTCGTATATTAGTATAAGTATTGAGGCATCTCATACCATTGGACACTAGAATTGTCTTCATACATCAATAACCTCTTTTAATATCATCTCCTTTACCTTCCACATCTATGGAAAAAAGAAACACTTTTTAGATATTTATATTTTCACACTTCTTAGGATATAATAGAGATATTTTATTTTTTGTATCTTGATGATGTAATATTTTTACTTTGATCTTAATACAAATTCAGGGTCCTCTTCTTTTTATCTATTATCTCCACTTTGATTCCCTATTTGTCATTTTATGTTTCTTTTCCCTTTTATGCCTTTTTAATAATCCAAAAATGGGGATATATTATTTGTATTAATTGTTTGTGTTTTTCATGAAACAATTTTTTAATAATGAGTTATATTTCAATTAATTTACAAATAATTGAACATTATACTTTTTTCAACTATAAATATTAACTGATATTTATTTTTTAATAATATTTTGAATTTTCATTGAAACCATTATTTTTTTATCATTAAAAAGTGGGATAGTGTTTTATAAATCTAGAAACTCTATGATTTAGTGATCAAAAATCATTATTAATTTTTTACTACTTTTTTACATGTCATGTGATCGAACTTCACAATTATATCTCTTAAATAAAATTTATCTAAGAAAACGTTTTTTTCATGAGTTTAAACTTCCTTCCCCCCTAAAAAAGATTCTTTCTTCTATTTAAATTATTATTCTACTATTAGAGGATGTCATGATACCTACAGAAAAAGTCTTCAACTTCCTCAATAATTCAGCCACAACTATAAAAATTCTTCAATCTCTAGAACATGTTTTTTACCTTTAAAAGAGACCATCTACCATCATCCTATTTTCACTAACATCAGATGTATTATGATAAAATCAGATGTGATTTTATTCTGGTAGTTTAAATCTACTATAATCATGATAGTCTTTCATCCATTTTAAGTATATTCCCCCTTGAAGCACGATCTGATTTCATGAAGAGATATTTGATTACATTGATATCTAGTTTTGTTGATGTATTTTTCTATTTATTTCTTCTTACATTGAGATTATACATTTATTGAATATTTCGAACACCATTCCTATTTGAGATTAAATTAAAATTAAATATTCCAATGTCTATTTTATAGAATTTAATTCTAGTCAATGAGTACATAGGTTGAGTTTTTAAGAATGATTATTCTTAAACAGTTACTCTATAGTGATGAAGACAACATCCACCTTTTCTATATTTCCTCCTCTATATGTGGATTTAATTTCAATGAATCATGTGATGAATAATTTTATTTCATGAAATATTCGAAATGTTTGAAACCCCCCATTCAAAATTTTTATTTATTTAGTTCTCTATTTCTGTGATAAGTGTAACTTCTAAAGTGATGAATTCGTCCTACAAAAAAATAAAAACTATCATCCTAAAATTTGTATGAAACTCTATTTTTCATTCCAAAACTAAGGTCCAAAAAATACAGACAATCAGATAACAAGAATAGAATTAAATACAATATGATAGAATAATAAGATCACTATTGATCTTCCCAATCTAAAACAAAGAAAGATACTTTCACAACACTTCCAAATTCCATCTCACTTATTCTATTTTTGTATTTATTTTCAATTAATAATCTATTATAATTTTTATTATTCAAGCATGATCTCATGTATTGTACAAGGGGTACTCTGATAATCTATTCATATTTATTTTATATCTACCCTATCATAGATAATAGTACAAGGGGATGATTTTTTATTAGACTTCCTAGTGTGTAGTTTTTTGTGTATACCTAATGCTGGTTATATATAATTCTGTTTATTTTTAATAAAAATGTGATATAGTATTATTCTCTCATGTTTAAGGTATTATGTTTTGGATTGAGAATAAAAATTTTTTTTAAACAAAAATACATTTTGTGAATAATTTTATTTTTTTATTTTGATTCTTAATTAAAAATTCCATTTTGAGAAATACTCTAATAGTTAGTTTTTAATTGTTTATATAATTTTTTTATTTGAATTAAATAATTAAAAATCTGAAATTATTTTTAAATTGTTTAACTGAGTTTCGATTATCCTTTAGGTAAATTATTCCAAATATTTAATCTTTTTATACATACATTTGTTTAACAGGGATTTATTTTTTATGGGGTATTTTAAATTTATATTTTTAAATTATGTCAACAAAAAAAATTTGAACTCTCAATTTCCCCCCCCCCCCATCTTGCATAATTCATTAAGAACATTGACCTTTTATAATAGAATCATGAAATATTTGGTGATGATATCTGAGTTGAACCATAAAACATCAACACTGTACCGCCGCCAAATCAATGTTCATGCTACGGTGACCAACAATGAACATAAATAAATTCATAAGAAGAATATTGACCCTAAACAGAATGATTATTTCAAAAATATGGAATAAAATTTATCTTCCTATAGAATTCGATGGTTTATGGGAAATGATAACAAATTTTGTTTGTAATTGGAGAATAAATCCTATGTATTAGTGAGTAAAATAAACATGTACTTGTAAAAATCTAGATTCCAAAAAAATTATTTAATATTGGAGAGTGAAGAAATTCAAAGAGAACTATTTGAGAATAACATAATTTTCAAATAAAAATCTACATTGGAAGATAAAAATATAACACAAAAGTGAGAATTCTATCCTAGAGGAAAATCTTTCTTTTTCAACTCCAGATTTGAGTTCATACCAACTAATTTTAATAATAGTTGAGTGGGGAAATTTATTGTTACTAGAGATCTTCATTTTAGAGTAGTCGAGAATACTATAGTAAGATTAAGGAAACCATTTAGTATCATTGGGTAATGAGTGAAGTGTTTTATTGAGAGTTATACAGATGAGAAACTAGGGCATATTAAACACCTCCAAATAATCCCACTAGGTCATCCATATACATTACATAGTTTAATGTTTCCATACTAATAATATTTTAAGCATGTACACAACCATTATAATTCACTAAGGATATTACATAAAAAATGTATAGAGTAAAGGAACTTTATTTAGTTTATTAATTTTCTTTTCTTTTTCATGTTTTCTAATTTTTCTATTTTTTTATATTTCTTGGGGTGTTTTAAAAAAAATTGAGCATAATTGAGAATGACTTTAAGATTTGGATATGGTGGAACATTTTAGGGAATATAATATTAGGTCTAAAATTAGGAATATAACCTTTAAATGAAAATATTTCTGGAGGATCAAATGTTGACATTGACTCTTTATAAATTTGAGATCACTATATGATTAGTTGACTTTGTATGAGAAGAAACGTCTTAGGGAGCCTCCCTAAATGAAATTTTTATATATTCTATCAATTATTTTAAAATGAGAAGACATAATCTGATTTCAAAATGTATATGATAAGGTATGGAATAAGTGTGACTGAGTTAATGACATTAATAATAAAAGTGAAATGAGTAATTATCATTCAATAAGAGTTATGCATAAATATTATTAGGAAAATTCAAATAATTCTATAGTAATCACGGTGTGGTGGATAGATTTTAGGAATTGAAAAAATAAATAAATGTAAATTTATTAATAACAATGTCATATAAGAAGTATTAAGTAATTAATAGATTAGGGTGTGAATGTAGTTCTAAAAAAAGAGGGATTTGTTATGGTTTTAATTATTTTTAATATGATTCAACCGATCCCTTTTTGCATAACTATCATTGGTTCATGACTAGGATATAATAGGAAGTGGAAACTTTGGGAATACTGTTGAAAGTGATTACTTTAGGGACATTTAAAGTTCAATTATGGAGGAAGTGATTCATGAATTTAATTTTCCATATTTTATTAATAATATATTCATTTTATTCCCTCAAAAATTATTATCATAATTGTTTTTTGATGATTTTTTTCTAACATTCCCTTTCTTATAAGAATGTTGAGTCTATCCTAATCAAAAAATATATATTTCTACCCCAATGTTAGCCTCATCAAGACCTGGGAATATGTTAGTATCCATCATAGTATTGAAATTTCACAATAGAAGATATGTCCAAAATTGAACAAAATTTCATGTTTTTTCCTCAAAATATATTGAAATTAAAAAAATAATTCATTGAAACATGAAGATACACTATGTTGAATAGAGACCCATGTATAGTCTTGAGAATACATTGGAATCCTAATGTCTCTATTTATTTATACTTGCATGATTATGTTAACTCCTCATTGGACACTACTTAGAATTATTGGGAGTACAATAGCACCAGCATGGACCATGCCATAATTCGATGATATTTTGAGATCCAAGACACATTAGTAACTCAATAAAACACTCCACATTTTTTGATCTTCTATTTAGAATAATCTGAAGAGTACAGAAAATGAAACTACATCAACATTATAACACCCTGAAATTTTATGAGAAATATTCTTTTTAATTTCTTTAATATCTTCTGTTGTATGCTACACCAAGATTAGCTTGCAGTATACGCAAAAATGTACTTGGCTTGTGTTACACGCAAGAGAGACCTTCCTCGATAGCTCGTGTGGTACGCAATACCGAGTTTCACTAAACAATGATATATTATAATATTATTATGAACTAGCCATTATGAATAGTATTAACCACATTTTGAATTTTATAACATTATCATTCATCTTATATATTTTCAAGAACATGGTATGATAACAAAATAAATTTTTCAGATAAAAGAAGTATTTTTCAAAAAATGCAATTTTGTTGCCTTTTAATGGTGTACCCATTTTAAATCTAATTTTTTGACAACTTTATAAGTTCAATTTGAAAAAGTAAACTTCTTATTTGGAATTAGGATATAAAAACTTATGTTGGATAAATATTTGACATTATTCAAATAACCTTCATATTTTGATGAATAGTAAAAATACGATAGATTTTAATTAAAAACAACTTTTTTCATCGAGATAATTTATATGGTTAAATTATAATATTTAATGGTTTTAAAGTATAAATATAATATATTTTTACCATTTAATATAATTCATATCATTATCATTAATTTTACATTGAATTCATAGGTAAAAACATTTTAATCTTTTGCAATGTTTTAAACAAAAACCCATTTTTTCACAACGTAATTAATTTTAATCAATTACTGAAACTTCTGTGTTTTGAATTTGGAAAAATGGATTCCATATTTGGAATCAGTAGGTCCAAATTATGTTAAAATGATACTTTTATTTTTGTGCATTATGAATAGTAACTACGGTAAATTTTATTTACCATATTAAAGGTAAATTAGGTAATTAAGGGTAAAAATAATATTATAAAATTACCTTAACACTTGTATTAAAATAATTTTATTATTATATTTTATCCTAAAGTATACTTGGGCCAAAATGGTATCTATTGGAACCCACTTTTATGTGATTAATACATTTATTTTATTTTATTTAAAGAAAAGTTAAATATGTCTCACTCAAACTTTAATAATTAAATAGTTTTTAATATAAGGTTATACTGAATATAAATTCAATTATAAATACTCATTTGAAAGATAAAATGTTTTTATTTATCATCTTAATTTATTTACAATTTTTAAGAAATATATAATTACCTTAATAGCGTATACATTAATGATACAGAAATTATTTATTTAGTGAAAAAATCAATAATATAGTTATTATTAAAATAATAATACCCATCAAAAGGCCCAAAAACATGACTAAAACTTATTTTTAGAATATATATACACCATAATCGTCCAAGTTTCGACTTGTGGGCCATTTGTAGCCTTATAAAACAGATTTTGACATTTATATTATTTTATTTTAAATGATGTCAATGTTGTAACCTTCATAATTTAATAAACATATCATTTTAAAAGTTGGGTGTTTTACAATTAAAATTATACTAAAAGTATTATTATGAAATTTATTATATTTATATTTATAATAGTATTTTATTTTTAATTTTTATGCAAAAAATAAGTATATGAAATAATTACACAAGAAATGTTGTAGTATTTATTTTATTAAAAGAAATATAAAATAAATGGTTTTAAAAATATTAAAATAAATATTATATGAACTAATTAATGTTATAAACAAATTTTTTAGATTAATATGACATGTTAGTAATCTATGAAATATTTTTGTTGGAATATATCTTCTGTGTGGATTTTATTTAAATTCAAATTGATGAATAGTTTCAAAATTGACACTATTGATTTTTATAAAAATAACATATTATTAAATTGTTTAAAAATCACAAAAATATTTAAAAACTAAAAATTAAAGATTTTATGGTCTAAAATGTAATAATGAATCTAATTATGGAAAATTAACAACACATAAGTATGTATTTATAATAATTTAAAAATTAGAATATTATTACCACAAATAAAATTAAATACATTAAAAAAGAATAAATCAAAATGATAAGGTTTAAAATAAACTCAAAACATGTATAAATTTTATTGGTTGATGATATTACAACCTTATATCATCTCATATTCTATGTTGAGTCATTTGGGAAGTTTTTAAGTGGGTTTTGAGTTTATTATAAATTAACATTTTGGAGGTTTCCAAAAGTGCCCCTCTACTCTTTTATAAATGGGAACCTCCTCCCTATTCTCTTCACTCCATTTTGATAACTAAATCTCAATAAAACCATGCCAATTCCTCTTATAAACCTCTATAGTTACATTATAGAGGTCATGTTCTTCTTTAAATACCAACTCTAGTGCCCTAAGAGGAAGTTTAAAAGAGGCACGTCAAGGAAGATGTAATATCTTCTACCGATTCTTTCAAGTTTCTTTCTTCTTATACATCCTCTTCTTTAGTTGTTTAATTATAAATTAATAACATAAGTATTAATAATATAATTATATTTTATTATTAATATTAAACAACCCTATTTCATCTTATATCCATCCTTCGAAAAATAAAATCACTGCGCGTGCGTACGTAAGGATTACTGTCTCCACGCCGTGGTGTAATCTGTTTTCCACCACCACCATACTTGGATGTGTATAATGGTGGAAATAATAACTATATATATGATTTTTATAAAATAATAATGATTCTGAGATATTATATCATCCACTCCAATTCCATTCAATAATTATGGGAACAATATCATCGCTCATGCGTACATATTGATTACCGTCTCCACGACGCGATGAGATTCATTCTCCATGTTAACCATTCAAGAATGATTATAAAGTATATATAATAAATAATCATGAAATATATGAAATAATAATGATACTGTATTTATTTATATGTTATTTACTTACTTCCATTCAATTTAATAAGGAAACGAAAACAACGTTCATGCATACGTACTGCCTACCATCTCCATGAATGGTGTATTTCATTCCATTTATCAATCTATTATATATATTTATATTCTGAATATATATTATATTTAAATCATGTTTTACATTCTTGAATTAATTAATCACAATCTAAGTAATCATATGAATAATTACATGTCAAAACACGTACGATAAATGAAACGATTTTACCCAAAACTCTGCTTTAACATAGAATTGACAAATGAACGGGTAATATAAAGCCGTAAGTGAATCATATATGAAATCATAAATATTATTATGGTTATGTTACAAATTAATAATATGTTTATACCCACTATACAGGAGTCTCAGACACATATGGAAGAAATTGTACATAAGTTAAGGGATAATTATTCCAATCTCTTTCTTATCCGGGATTGTTTATTACTAAGTATTTACTGGGGTTATGTTTATCATCCATGTCCATGTTTTCTAAAAATGTTTTGATAAAATGTTTACTATTATTCCATGTATTTTTAAAGTCATTTTTACCCTTTTTTTACTTTTACCACATGGTATTAAATGAATCTTTCTTTTGTTTACCATACGAGGTACTTTTTGACTTTTCTGGCAAAAGTACCAGAAGAATGTTTTTTTAACTTATACGGTGTGAATGGATTTTTACGATTTCATAACACCTTATTTACATAAATAATCCTCTAAAAGATTTTATGATTAATTTCAACAAAATTATTTTCTTTTAAACTGCACGTCATTTTGAGAAAAGAAAACGATTTGAAATAAGAAAGGATATTTTCCTCAAGAATTCATTTCAAGTGTTTTATCAAAACTATTTTCCATATATGATGACATTATTTAATATGGTTTTGTTTCAAGCATAATGTCTCTATTATTTACATGGTTTGATTTTTTTTATGATGAAATGATATCAATTGTTTATGTATTATGGCATGATGTTTAAGAATCCCATTTTATTTCATGGGTTATGCTATGATGTATGATTTATGATTTTGTGGCACACATAAGAATGGTATCATTATGATATGGGTGGGACCTATATCTACCTCCAATTCATTGGGTATAGATTTATATTTCATGAGATAAACATGGATGGAACAGCGAGTAAATCTGATTCAGTACTACAGGGCTGGAACGGCAAGTAAACCTGATTCAGTAATGGAATTTGTCCACTATGATGGTCTTGGAAGCAATGCCTTGGCTACTATAGAAATCATATCATGTGATTAATGGTTTTCCACAATTAAATTTTTTATTCCCATGATATTTTATCACGATTGATGTTCCTTTATAATCTATGGCTTACTTACTGCCAATATTTATTTCACAACTCAAGATTTTGATGTTTAAACTTTATGTTCATGTTTTTAAGTTAAAATGTATATGGTTTGTTTTATTTTCTCCATGCTTACCCTTACTGAGCATTTGATCTCACCCTTTATATTTTTTCTTTTACACAAGATATAAAGAAAGGTTTTAGATAAGAAACAGAGATGTTTAAGATCTTTCACCATGATTAGAAGATTATGTTCCGAGTTTCCAAAGACACTAAACTATTACGGTCATTGGGTGTCTATTTTTGTTATATATTAAGTATTATGAAAAAATAATGTAATGTCCATGTACGTCAATCTTGGGTCTCTACAAGCATTCTAATGTGATCCACATCACCTATATAGGATACACCTGAGATAACACAACTCACAACACTCTATGAGAATAATTTCCCCCTCCAATGATATATCAAGTCATTACTCATGAAATATTGGTTGTCAAAAGTATCACAATGAAGAACCATATAAAAATACATTTTCCAGATAATGAAATTCAAGGAAAAATATAAGATTCATTGAATCCAATGTACTTTTATGGCTTAAAATGTTTAAATTATTTCAAATCACTAGTGGGATACAAGATTTACTATTGGAATATTTCGATGAATCCAATATACTATTGGAATGTTTGAAATTAGAAAAGAAAGAGTTATCAATAACATCCAATAATTTATTGAGTTCCCTATCATGGGGATAATTTTTTAAGGTTAGTTTCCAAGAACCAACATCTATATTCATTATGATTACCTAAATTTAGGTATTATGAATATAAAAGAGTTATTATCACATCAGGATTATTATTATGTGTGACATTGTATGTGATAATCTCATAATAATACTAATCACAATGAAATTTCATTATATAAATCTAGTATAATGAGAACCTAGAAGTTCTATGATGTTATATAGAGATCCATGCTTAGAAATTATGGATATTACATAATTTTAGATTAATATTTCTCACATTATAAAAGTATATACCTGAAGAACATACTAGTTTAGTATATTTGGAAAACATGGAACAAAATCTTCTAACTCGAGGAAATATATTCAATGTATCCCACAATGATCTTTCACTTTATTACATCTAGATAAAACAATTATTCATACCCTAGGTAAATGAATCATAATGGATGGTTGAGTGTAGATGATTAGTAAGGGTGCACAGAGGTACATAATCCTAACATGATTACAATGGTATTATAACATGATAATAACATTTGAAACTCAAACCCTTCATATCAAATATCATATACATGATTCATGGTATAAATATTAGTAGTTTATAAGACATGAATGATACTAGTATCAAGAGAATTATCCATGAGATAATATCTTAAGAATAATACATGTGATTATGGTAGACGCATAAACATATAAAATTATTTCCATAATAGGTAGAGCTAAATTCAAATTCCATATTAGGGGCATGAGTTCATTCCCCAAAACGTATTAGTAGTCAAGCCTTACTCACAAATCCATATTAGAGGACAAATTACTTTACTAAATTAGGATCACTCCCAATTATATCCTTGTATTATTGAAATAGGTTCACATTACATTCTATAACTATATAACTGGATCGAGTTCCCTTCCCATTATAACCCTTTTATATTGAACCGTCTTCACTTCCCATTCCAACCCTATCACACTAAACTGATTTAACTCATCATTTTTCCTTGTATTACTAAACTAGGTTCACTTCCAATTCCATACCTATAATAATCATGAGATATAAATCTTTAGAAAACTCATTTGATAGAGATATGGGTCCCACCAATCTCATAATTAAATCATGCACATGTGTTCCATAAATCAGTCATCATATCATGACCCATAAAAAGAGATTTCTTACATAAACATCACATCATAATCCATGAAATGAAATATATATCATAATAATTTAATCATATCACAACCTATGGATAATAGGTAGGTTTAATGATCATTTCATCCTAGAATTATCAAGGAAAGGTACTGAGTTTCATAATCATTTATCTGGGTATAACCCATTGAAGGGAAATTGATATCATAAAAGAAAACACATCAATAAATAAACCATTCAGAGAAATATTATGATTGATTTCCTTGTATAATATCCCTAGTAATTAATAAACTACAACCAAGTGTTTAATATTATATGGAGAATCATTTTTAAATATATTAAAGAAACATCCACTTCTAAAATATATAACATTTTCAAAAACATTTTATTTAAACCCAATTTTAAAACATACAAAGGAATTATAAAAAATAAATTAAAAAATATATCAAGAAAAATATCTTTTCAACTTTAGAAACTCTATATAAATCATTAAAAAATCAAAACCTTTTTTTTATTTAAATTAAATTATAAAACATATAAAAGAAACTTGAAGTCATCTTGAAAATATTTTTCCTGGAAAACTTATAAAAGAATCTTGATGGCATTTTTGAAAATAAATTTCCTTGAAAACATATAAATAAATATTGAAAATCATTTTTAATCCCTTTTATATAAAAATAAAATGGAAAATTATAAATAAATATTTAAAAATTTTAAAACAATTTTTAAAAATAAAAAAAAATTAAAACCTTTTTAGAAAACACTTTTTTTAATGAACGCATATTTATGACCAAATAGAGAGATAAAGTCAGGTTTCCCAAAAAACATTATTAATTATATTAAGAAAAGAAGAGTTGAGAAATTGAACCAATACTTGAACATATCATCAATAACCAAAGGAGAATAAAATTAATCAATATTATTGAGATAAGTATCATATGATTTCATCAATTAATGCATAATCATAAAAAAATACCAATAAATGATGAGATTGTAAAAGGAATATATGTATATATATAATACCATTACATTAGAACTATTATGTCACATATATAATATAATCTCACTAATCCCTTCATTTATACATTCAATATAATATGTTAACGAATCACATCTCTTTGAGATGGTGGTAGTCTATACATCCACAAACAAAGTAATCGTATTTACACGAAATGGATAACATGAAGTTATGTTTTAATTTTTTATTAAAGAAGCATAAAAAAATAATAACTATCTTATATATCATATATAAATATATTTTTCATCATAATATCCACCCATGATGGGTGGTAAAGGAAAAAATGAACAATCTTTGTTTCACGAAGTGGTAGATCAACGTACATACAAACTGTATGATCGTTACCAATTTGATGAATGTGTGTGTATGTGTAGGTATAAAAATTATAATAACATTAAATAAATTTATTTTGGACAATAATTAAATTATATAATAAGATGATTAGAATATATTAGGGGTTGGATAATGAAAATAAAACAAAGGTTCTTGAGGAAAGATGTTATGTCCTATTTGGGAAACTCCTCTTAGTCTACACCAAAGAGCTTACTTGGTTGGATTTATTCCCAAAGAAAGTATTATAGGTCTAATTGGATGATTTTTGGATATTAATTGGAGTAGGTTTTGGCTGATACAATCTATCATGAGCGGTGTGATGAAGTGATGGGGTGAGTTCCCTTTCATAGAGGAGGAGAAGTGACATTCTTGTAAATATAAAAAGGTAAACACAATTGAGAGTTATCTCTTAAATGATGTTCCTCAATCAAAATTATAATTATATAAAATATGTAACATGATCTTAATATTTCCAATCAATTTATTTTTTACATGTTTATTGATTTTTTGGCCACTTAAGATTAAATTTTAGACATTAAGTAATCTTTTCTTACCTTAATCACTATAATTAATTTTAATTACATTGAATAAAGTTTTTTTCTCAAATATTACATAAAAACTATTAGATATTATAAATTTTTATTATTCTAAATATGGAATAAATTCCTCCAAAATATAATCACATAAGTGGCAGAAATTAATTTTATGGTAGTCCCGCATATGGGATGAACAAATGGGTTATTAAAGTGAAAATGTTCAAAAAATTTCAATGTTTTTATATCTATATTTAATGTGAAATTTTTTCTAGTCACTTAAACTAGATTAATTGACATAAAATTAATATAATTATACTTAAAACCGAAATAAAAAATTATTTATATTGAACTAAAATTTAGTATTATTCACTATTCGACAAAATATAAAAGTTCTTTGAAAAATAAAAAAAATTACATGAAGTAAATTTTGGTATTAATATTTAAAAAATAAATTTTATTTTCTCAAATAAAAATTATAAAAGGGTCGAAAATTATATTTAAAATGGGTTCTCTCTTAAAATTTTGTTAAATTACCTCCTACAAACACACATATTTGTATTCATAAAATTGGATTTTTTCTCATATTATATGTATAAAAACTATTGGATTATCATAAAAAATATTTATTGAATATATAATATTTAAATTTTATTAAAAACATTAATTAAAAGTTTTTTTTAATTTATTGAGATAAAATAGTGTTTTTTCATAGAAAAATAGTATTCTTATAAATGTAATTTTTTTATTTTAAAATATTTCATTCATGAAATTCTAGTAATTGGTAAGTAAAGGATTAATTTTATATATACATGTGTAAATCATATGTTTATAATTTATTTAATTTTATTTTTAACATCCATTCCAATTACTATATGGTAGCTATGTGATTATTTTCATAATATTATTAATAGTATATTATTGTTTAGTAAAAAATAGTGTTTCATTTAAGTAAAGATATCAATGGGACTTGGTATTATGTTTAATAGAAGACAAACAAAGTGTTTCGTGTACTAAAAGCTAATATAAGTGTTTCTTATAGTGAAATATTGACTTGGCGTTGCATATAACGAAATAAAATATTACTACTTTCATGTAAAAAAATATTTATTATTTTATGGAATGAAAAATATCGAAAATATTAAATTAATTTAAAAATAATATTTCACAAAAACTCAGGGTGTTATTTTTTACCCTGTATAAAATGAATTTCACCATATAAATTCATCTAGTTGGTAAAGGTTTAATTCCAGAAAGCTCCATTCATATAAACCCACATCATAAAAATTAATAATAAAACTTACCTTAACATAGGAAAGATAGATCCATAATAGTTGACGAATGTAACTCATAAATATGTGTCCACATAGGAGAACATCAGTGGAAAGTAAAGACATGGACATCGAATGTTAATCTAACTATCATGTTCTGATAGTGATTGATAGAGAACATGGTTAGAAGAAAGTTAAAAATCCCAATTCCAAAACTCAAAGAGGTTTGAAAATGCTCATTGATATCATAAAAATGATGATTCCTTGAAGAATAATTATTACAGGACACTTTTTTCCTAATGTGGAATAATTCTCATGAAAAGATATACTTACCTTATTTCAGGACATCCATGCCCTTTTTTTAGCCTTGATAAATTTCGACTTTATCTCTTATTCCAAGAAATGAAGGTGAATTTTTAATTACTAAAGCATTAACAGACCATTAAATCCATAAAAAATTGATAGGTGATTCTATATTCCATTAATTATAACAAAAATATGTTATCACATGTTATCCAATATTACTAAACACTTATATGGAGAGATGATATTTTATTCTCTAAAAACTCCTCTCAAGTTTAACTTAAACTTCCCATAAATGGTTAACCTTTGAACCCACTAAAGATGAAAATAAAAATCATTATAAATAAGTTAATTAAATAATCATAACATTGTTTCATCATATATCAAAAATTATATCTAGGTTGTCACATTCTAAACATGTGAATACACTCATTGTATATTCTTTTCAAACATGGTAATAACCCAAATTGTCATAAATCCATTTTTAAAACATGCGTGATTACATATTATGAAGATTAATGGATATTTTACATAAATCAAAGAAGTTGGAAATTTCATCCATGATAACATAGACCACTATTTAAATAAATCCTTTATTATTTTTGATGTTATAAATACTATCCAATTTACTTTATCCATATCATCATCTCCTTATCTCTATAAAATATCATTTTATCATCCTTAAGAACATATTAAGGGTTTCCATCCCATAATGTAACCATGTAATTAAATAAAAATACTTAAAGAAATACTTCTACAAACAATCATGATATACTTCATGATTCATATAACAGAATTTATACACTTCAATCATCCAATATTATTCATAAACCATTACTCGGGATTCATAAACATGTTCTTTAATACCATTTTCCTATAATATGAAATATGAATCATTTAATAACGTTCATCAACCTCAATATAATTATTATTCTTATGTTTTATGAAAAAAACACTAGAATAACATTATATACCTTTCAAATTTCATTTGTGGTATCCATATCTTCAACATCATATCCATTATCCATACCACCTTGAGGATTGTCTTCATGAGATTTCCACTTGGGACATTGATTTGTATAATTCCCATTCTTTTCAAATCTGAAACATCCAATGGAAAATTAGATCCTTCTAGTTCCCATCATTGGATAAAACCAGAATGTATAGTGTGAGAAACCCTTATCATAAAGGAAAAATAAAAAATCTTGAAAAACAACTTACATAATTTCTAAATGTTAACACCTAATTTTTAATCAATGAAACCTTAGGTTTTTAATAGTTTATTCATAGTCCTCTTATATTCAAATAATTTATGATTTTTAATAAATAGTTAGTTAATTTTCAAAGTATATCCCCTAGGAGTGTCAAAACACAAGTGTACTAAGGTCCATTGTCATGCAATAATTCCTGATCAAATATTGCTGAATATAGTCTCTATAGGTTACCCCTATGTAAATATATTATAGATCCACATCCAATTATAGAATCTAGATACAGATTTATTTTTTGGAAACCACTCACTCTATCATTTACCAAAATTCAAGGACATTTTCCTAGACATTATCTCATCCTTATACTTTTCCTTAGAGACATCCCTAAACAAATACTTGGAAATATACCTAGGGATATCACTAATGTTTTATAATCTTAGTTTCCAATGGATGAATAAAAAATTCATTTCATACCAACTATAGAGACCTAGTATTAACATAAATGGGTGTTACATCATTTTATATTAATATTCATCACATTAAAAAAAATATAGTAGAAGACCGCAATAGTTTATTGTCTTTAGAATTTTTGAAAAAAGTCTTCTAACTTGGTGAATGATCTTCAATGTTTCCCATAATGATATTCCCCTTCATTAATTCTACTTAAAACCTTTCTACCTAACCTAGGGAAAGGAAATATAAATAAGGGGATAGTAAGGGTAAAAAGGAGATACATTTGAATAACACGAGAATAAGGGTATAAAAACATGAGAAGAACATTTGAATATCATACCGAGTATATCAAAGATCATATACATTATTTATGGTATAATTATTGGAAGTTAACAAGACTTGAATCATAAGGGAATAAAGAGAATTATCCATGAGATCATATCAATAAAATAAGACATGGTATTTTTATTGACACATAAACATATAAAATGATTTCTATAGTATTCAAGGTTTAATTCCAAGTATATCTTAGTGGAATGGGTTTACTCCCAAAACCATATTAGTATTCACAATTCACTTACAAAACCATATTACACGAAAAATTACTTTACGGAATCGGGTTTACTCTCCATTATTTCCAAGAATTATTGAACCTGATTCACTTATCGTTCCATCGATATATTACTGAATCCGGTTCACCTCTCATTCATTTCCTATCATTATAAACTATGTTCAATTCATGTTACATCCCTATCATACTTAACCAAGTTCAATCCTTATTCCATCCTTGTATTACTCAACTAGGTTCACTTCCCATTCCAACACTATCATAGACATGATATATAAATACTTACCCAATTCATTAGAGGGATATATAGGTCCCACTCATATAATAATGAAATAATACATATGTCTGAAATAATACATTCATCTTATCATGACCCATAAAAAGATATGGTTTTCATAAACAACATATCATAATGCCTAAAATGATGTGGATGTCCAAAACATTTAATCATGTCACAAGTTATAGAATGTAGATAGGTTTCATTATTATTTCATTCTAGAATAACGAGTGAATGGATGTGGGTTTCATAAGCATTTATCATGGTTTAACCCATTAAAGAGAAACAGGTTTTATAAACATCATGCCATCCATACAAAAATAATTCATACAAATAATATGAACGGTTTCCTTAGATCATATCCCCGTTAAAAGATAAACTATAACCAAGGATTTAATCATAGATGAAAAATGATTTCGAAAGATCACTTGAAACCTTTGTTTTTAAAACATATAACATTTTTATAATCATTCTCTTTGAACCCACTTTTAAAACATATAATGGAATCATGAAAAATCAATTAATTTTTTATGGAAAATATATATTATAAATTGGGAAATTCTCTTTCAAAACAAATCATTTTGAAAAACAATTATTGAAAATATCTTTTAAAACATAGAAATGATATTTGAAAAAAAGGTGAAAACCTTTTTCTTTGAAAAAATATAAAATAATATTGAAAATATTTTTCCTATAAAACCTATAAAAAAGATGGGAAATAATTTTGAAAACATTTTTCATTGAAAATAATTTGATAAAATAAAAATAATTATTTAAAACATTTAATACAATTTTTAAACATAAAAATATTTAGAATAAATTTTTAAAATACAGGGTTTTGAAAGAACATGGATTTATGACTGAAGAGAGAGATGAAGTTGGGTTTACCTAAAACACATTCTTAATTAAATTAATTACCAAATAGAAGGAAATTATACCAATTATTTAATATATCATGAATATTTATGGGAGAATAAAATTAATTAGTGTTCTTGGGAGATGGATCATGATATTTCATCAATGTAAGAATAATAATAAACAACCTCGATAAATGATGAGATTGTAGCAATAAACTGTTACCACTTTGGTAAAATTAAATCATGATCCCCATAAGAGAATAACATTACATAAAGAATATAATATCATTAAAATAATAAAATTAAATATATAACACTCCAAATCTAGTATATACACATGATTGAAAAATATATGTTCATAACACGACATGTTTTCCAAAAAAGGTAAATTGAGACAACTACTTTACCGATTTGGTATCTTTTGAAAAATAAACCCCATGAAATAAAGATCATAAAATGGATATGTGAATGCTGATAAATTTAATTATATTTAGCATAGAATAAAATCATAGGATTTACATACACCACACAAATATAAATGATTGGTTAACAAGGCTTATGTCTCACAGATAATAAAAAGTGAGATGAGAAAACCATTACCATGTGTATTGACACTCGTTGTTCATGTTAAAACCTATTTTATAACAAATATAAGTTTATTATACATATAAAAAATCAATATTATTATATTTAACATCATATATGATTTTATTATGAATTTATATTTACTTTTTATTAACAATTTCATCTTAATGTTATGTTTCGGTTAATATCTGGTTTCTTTTTCATGGACGTTTCATCTTGTTATTCTTGATACTCATACTTCTCTCATGATTTAATTATTTATATATGGTAAAAAATGATATAAATATCATATGTTTTTATTTTATAAATATTTATAAAATTCCATCAAAATATAGATATATGAAATGTAATACACCATTCATAAAGACGGTAGTCCGTACATACTCAAGAATGTTGTTTCTGTTTAACTGTCATATTAAAAAGAAGAAATTAAATCAACTATATGGTTATATATATAATCATTAAAGTATAATTATTATGTCATATATATCATATAATCTCACGGAACCCATCCTTAATACATTCCATTTTAAGTGTAAATAAATCACATCGCTTTGTGAAGGTGGTAGTCCACACATCCACTAATGATTTTATTGTATTTACAAAAATAGAAATCATGAAGGTATGATTTATATAATAATTAAAGAATCATAAAGACATCATAAATACCATATATATCATATAAGTATATATTATCCACAATAATTTCCACCCATTAAAGGTGGTAAATGAAAAAATGAACAACCATAATTTTGGGAGGAGGTAGTTCACTATACACATGAAAGGTAAGTTATATACCCATTTTATGGAAGTGTGTGTATGTGTAGGTCAAATTTAATGACCCTAACTATTATAAATAAATCTAACCTTGTGATTTAAAAAAAATGTCTAATTTTGTAATATAGTTATAGAAAACTCATGGACTTATTGGGTTATATCCTATCAGATTTAAATGACTGTTAAACATCATTATCATTGATAATATGGACTTTGAATTGTGATCAAATTATTTGTATAAATATAATATTTCAACTAATCCAATTGAAACAAAAAATTGAATTGGTGACCACAACTAGCAGGATCGTACCCTATGGATCCCGTTTATCAGAGCTTCCATGTCATATAAAATCACTAGGTTTTTCCCTTGTCTAAGACCAAGTTGAGTTCTATCAACTTAATCAAGAGAGAAACAATTTTTGGGACAATTTCAAACTCATCGATATCACAGCCCCAACCAGGTATGCCATACCACCACATTAAAGTATCACAGTCGTACACCTTACCCTTAAAAATTTTTCTGGTGTATTACATGCATATGTATCAAGATCATATTAGTATAAGTTTGTACATTATTTTGAATAGAATAATGAATATTTTTTCATCCTATTATTGTAACTTTATAATTTTTTTTAGTCTGACACGTTAAAAAAATTATTGTTGGGTAATATTCATATTGAATTACGGAATTTATTTTTATTATTTAATGTATTTTTGAAATAATTAATATTTTAATAAAAAATCATTATTAAAAAGTTATTTAATATAAGTTTTTATAAATTTTGATGATGTCTAATTTACTTTAAATAAGAATTAAAAAACCATTATTATCAAAAAAAACCAAGAATTTGTCAACAAACATCAATTATTATATTTAAAAATAAAAAATTAAATATATAGAAAACTATTTAGATAAAATTAATATTATTTATTTGATCATAATATTGAAATCATATAATGGTTTATTTTCATAATTTTTTTAGACAATAAAATTTTTGGGTAAAAAATAAATACGGTATAAATATATAGTGTCTATTCTGAAATCTTAATGGCCCACAATGAATTTATAAATACAAGAAATGGTATCCAAAACTAAATCAAGGATTCAGTTTTAAAATACTACTATTTAGTTTTATTTAATTTTTTTTATAGACTTTATAAATCCTCCAAACCCAATAATATATTTTAAGGTTTTAAAATCATTTCGTTAAGAGTATGACTCACCTCCACATCATCATGGTTATTATTTTTATAAGTTAGGATCAAGGAATTATATAATAAAAAACTCCCATTTCATCAAAACCATGTGCAAAAACTAGGGCAATGTTTGTGGTTTGTATATTTTATTATATATATTCCGAAATCAATGTTTGATAAATGATAAAGAATTTCCCAATAATTTTCTATATAAACCCACCCAACCTTCCATTTATCTTCTCTAAAAATACATGGATCATGAAATTACTCTGGAATCCCCTATATAGATTCCACCTAGCATGACCTTATGATTTCAATAAGCTTCTCCCAAGTATTTGGAGTCACACAATCAAGTAAGGGATCCCTGTATTCTTTTCTTTATTCAAGATTCATTATTATCTTATGAATTATATATAAAATTCATAATTTTGGGATATGTTTTAAAATTTCCATATTACTGACCATTTGATTTCAAAATTATGATAGACCACTTTCAGTCTCATTAACCCAGTTTATGAAATTTTATGTGATGTCGTTATGTTGCAGAAATGTCTCCATGACTTTCCATGATAAAACAATTGTGTAGTGACTACCATACCCATTTCCAATCAAGAATGATCACCTTTATAGACTTACACATCATTTACTTGGGATAGAAATGTATGTATCACACACTCCTTATTCGTGGAATAAAAAATAATTATTAATGAATCCATGTTGTATGATATATATTCCATACTTAAGCATGAGAATGAAATTAAAGTGACAGGTGTCCACATGATAATATAGTGGTCTAATGCATTGGGTAATGTTTAGCCTCATAAAACATCATTTTGGTATAGGGAGTAAACCATATTCCTTTATGGTACTTTTTTCATCATGATTTCATGGAATATATCCTTGACCTATGATTATGGTTCATTGTTTTATATTGTTTCCACATTTCCCATGTTGGCTTTATGATTATCATGCTATATCATGCCTTATTATTCATGTTTTTGATCCTCACTCCTTTTATTCCCCATTTATATGCCTATTATATAACATTTATTACCATATTACATGTTAATTACCTTATGGAGATTTATAGCTCACCCCTTTCTTATGTATGTCCCCAATATATCTCGTGTAATTTTAAAATCAATGGAAATTTTAAAGCATTTTAAGTAAGATTTAAACAATGTTGTTGGATCCCATGATCATGATTTTATTTTATGTACCTAATTAAAAAAGTCATTGTACATCTTTTTCTTCCATTTTTTATTAAGTTTAATATTAGGTAATAAATCACTAATTAAATTAAAACAAAGAGAAGGGTTTTTATAGTTGATATCAAAGGAAACATTTTAGTTATTTTGGTAATTACGATTATAAAACTCTAGGAAAGGACTTAGGGATAAGACTATGTATAATAAAACATCACTAAATTTTGGTATGTGTAGAGTAATATTTTTATCAAGAAAATACATATCTTTCAATATAGTACAAGTGTATGTGGTTCTGGCATAAATGTATATTAGGGTAGAATAATAAAACACTGCATCGAGATAGACTCGACCAGGAACTAATGCAAAATAATGGGTCTTGCTGCACACCTAGTTTGACACTCCTAGGGTATATGCTTTGGAAAATTCATAATCTCATTTTGAACCATTATTAAGATAACCAAAAAATTCCCATATGAATATATGTTATGAAATAGATCATGAATAACATAAATTGAATCCTGTAAATTCATAAGTTAAGGAAATACATGTAATTTAAAAGTTATCAATTTAAAGATATTTTTATTCCTATTTATGTGTTTAATAGTTTAAAAATACTCATCCCAAATATTCCCTTTATTCTATAGAGTGGATATAAATATGATGAATTAAGTAAAGAATAAATGTGATGAGAAATGTGATGACTATCCCAATGGGTTTCCCAACCCGATGGGAATGGGAATCACAAACATTATGACGATACTCTCCCAACTAAGTCAGTTTTTTAAAACCTCGATCATGGGGAGTACGTAGATCCCACTATGAATGAAAAATTTTAAATTGATTCCTATAAGCAATAAAGGCCTCCAACATTCAATGGATCACTGGATCCCTTAATCATGGAACAATGGATCAACACCATTGAGAAGATATTTTTCATACATCAATGTTATGAATGAGAGAAGGTTATACTAGTTGTTTATCATGTGGAGGGAGAAACTTGTCAGTAGTAGAAATTGATAAAGTATATGAAATGTGAGGAAGAAATCAAAGCGATGCGGTGGAAGGAATTCTAGAAATTAATTATCAATAAATACTTTCCTCACAATATGTTATATAAAATGTAATGGGATTTTCCTTCCCTCATAAAAAAAGATGATGAATCTATCTAGTTGTACAAGGAAAAAATAACAAAACATGAGTGATATTCCAATGTCTTTGACATTACCCCTTGAATTAAGGTTAACTACTTCTCTGTTTGGCTAAAACCCACTCAACAAAAGACCTATAGATCCGATACATTGATAAATATGAGGAAATTGTCTAATATTCCATTAAAGACAAAATGGATAATTAGGAATCTCTAGGGTATCTTGGGGATAATAATAATAAAGTTGAGTTTAATTATGGTGGCCCGATGAAAAAATATAACAGTGCTATAATATTTCAACATCCTAATTCTAAAATTTACAGAATGAAGAACCCTTGTAATTGGTTATGTGAGATAGGAAAAAGTTTTATGTGCAGGAAGGAAGGGCACCAAACAAGATATTTTAAAATGGAGAAACCCACCAATGTGATGGAGTAATAATATGATCTAGTCAACACTTAGTACATTTTTTAATTATTTATCTTCATGGATCCAGGGCCTTTGAAAACAAATTCACTAAACAAAGGGATTTCAGAGACAACCAACAATCTTCAATGGAACAATGGTAATATTTTTCAATCACATGTGCTTAGGTGGATCCCAATAATAATGTGATGACAAGTATGTGATACATTCAATAATAGTGAATTTAATTTTTGATTATGATTCTATACATTCTATTATATCAAAAACATTTATCAGAACTATTAAAACACCACCACAAGGCTTGGAAGTAGAGTTATCGATGAAAATGGAAAATGGGGGAATTATAACATCCCAATCCTATAAATCCCCCCTATCAAAATTTTCATCCTGAACTTCCATTCAAAACTTATCATACTCCCTATGGTGGAATGTGATCCAATTATAGCTATGTATTTTCTTTCCCTATATAGATCCAACATAAACTACCTTGAGAATTAAATCACACTCTGTATTGTGAATCGACCCCCGATTATTTAAAAGGGGGTGGAGGATGATGAATATTATTTAGAAAAAAACACATTCATATATATTATTTACCTATGATAAATCATATATTTCTCAAGTGATATATTATATGAAAAGAATCATCCATGAAGACATACCCATTATGAGGGAATACACAGATTTGTTTCCTGATGAATTTCCTAGTCTTCCTCCTAGACGAGAGGTTGAATTTTCAATTGATCTAATATTGTGGGGGTGTTGATATTATCCATGACTCTATATATAATTTTTGTTGTGGAACTTGAGGAGAAAATGAAACAACTATATAAGACTCAGGATAAAGGGATCATATACCCAAGGTGTTCACTAGGGGGTGCACCATTATTCTTCTTCATGAAGAAGGATGGGTTAATGTGCCTCTTCATTGATTATCATGATCTAAAAAAGATCATGAAAAAGAACAAGTATCTCTTAAATGGATTTATGACTTGTTAGATAAGTTACATGGAACACAATATTTATCCACGGTAGATCTACGATCAAGATATTATCATGTTAGGGTAAAGAATGTGTATATCCCCAAGACTTATTTTCATACAATGTTTGAGAACTATGAGGTCATATTAATCCATTTGAACTAACAAACTCTATAGAAGTATTAATGGACATGGGGAATATATTTATTCAATATTAACTCAAAAAAATTAGTAGTCTTTATAGATGATATTGTAAAATAATCCAAAAATCAAGGAGGGGAATGAAGAGTATCAATGAATTATGCTAATGACCTTACTATATGATAAGATATATTCCAAGTACATAAAATGTTAGTTTTGGTTGAAGGATGTCTCATTCATGTAAAATATTATCAAAAGCAATGTGATATTGATGAAACATTCAAAAATAGTAATTAAAGGATGGTTGAGGGCAACATTTTTTATATTTTTTTTGTTTCCTTGGATTATCCAGGTACTATCATCAATTTTTGAGAAATATCTTGTGATTGTCAAACCCTATGATCAAGAAATCTTGAAAAGGAGGCATTATTTATTAGAATGATCAATATGAAGAGAGATTTATAGAGTCAAAAAAATGCTTATCGTTTCCCCTATTTTCACACCACCCAAAATTAGAGAACATGTAGTGGTATTAAAAGATGGTTTGAAGAAGGAATTTGGTTGTGTGTTAATGAAGAATGAAAAATTCATAGCATATGCTTCAAGGTAGTGGAAAGTTCATGAACAGAACAACCCAGTGCATGATCTGGAGTTAGATCTAGTGATTCTCACAATGAAAATATTTTGGCATTATCTCTTTGGGGTGACATTTGTAACATATATGGATCATAGAAACCTCAAGTACATATTCAAACGGAATTAGAAGAATATGCAACAATCACGATGGTTAAATCTGATTAAAAACTATGACTACTCAATTCACTACCATCCTAGGAAAGAAAATAATTTATAAGACACAATATGTATAAAGAATCCATAAAATCTATCATTGATGAGAATTTAGAAAGATAATATCTTCTTACATTTGAAAACTATTGACAAGTGAATAATAATTGAAAGAGAATTTCCAGTCCTTTTATAAATAATTTCTCAACCATCACTTCTAGAGCAGATAAAAGATGATCAAGGAGATGATGAGGGGGCTCAAAAAAAAATTAAACTCTAATAAAATGGAAATCCTAGTAGTTCAAAGATAATGAGGACTGAGTAGTGATATTTGGGTCCAGACTTTGTGTACCATCAAATATATATTTAAATAAGGAGCTGGTAGATGATGCACATAGCTCAACCTTCTACATCCACCTAGTAATAACAAAGTTGTATTGAGATCATTTAGATCACTGTTGGTGTTACAATATAAAAAATGAGATAATGGAGTATACATGATGATGTCTTTTATGTTAGCAAGTGAAAGCTGGAAGGAAAAAATTTAAGGGGATGATGCAACTGTTACCTATTCCTAAATAGAAATGGGAAAACATAACCATGGACATTGTCATTGGTCTTTTGAAGACATTAAGAGAGAATAATACTATATGGATTGTCATGGATCATTTTATAAATATTTTTAACTTCATTTTGATTTGAAAGGATTTCTCACTCGATCAAATTTCAAGGATATATATTTGATAAGTGGTGTGGCTGCATAGAAAAAAACTATCGATTGTATCTTATCGATACCCATGATTTACCTCTATATTCTGGAAGAGTCTCTAGAATGATCTAAAAAGATATTTAAACTTCATAATGGATTATCACCACCAAAATGATGTCCAATTAAAGTAAAAAATCCATACACATGAGGAAATGTTGAGATAATTCTCAATTGACTTCAATGGAGGATGGGATAAATATCTTCCTCTAGTCGAGTTCTCATATAATAAATTTTTCTAATCAATAATCCAATTATATTACTATTAATCCATTTATGGGAAGAGTTTTAGAACACCCACATTTTGGGAAGATGTTGGGGAACACAAACTATAAGGTTTAGAAATTGTCGAGGAACTAGGGAAAATGGATAAGACCATTCAATATAACATCATGGATGATCAAATTAGATAGAATATAAATGATGACAATCTCCGATGAGTCCAAGTTTTTGATGTTTGAGACATAGTATTCCTCTATATATCTCCATGGAAGAAATTTATGATATTTGAGAATAAGGGAAATATTAGTCCAAGATACATCACCCCCCTTGAGATCATTTATCACATCAGAGTAGTGGCCTATATACTTGCACTACAACCTATCCTATATAAAATACATTATTTATTCCATTAGTCCAGATACATCATCCCTCTTGAGATCCTTAATTGCATCAGATTAGCGGAATATAGACTAGCGCTACAACCTATAAAATCTAAAATACAAGATTTATTGGATATATCCTTCTTGATAAAGTACAAACCAAACCCCTCTCATGTACTTAATCCATAGGTTTTACCATTTGAGAATGACCTTTCCTATGAAGAGCAGCCTATAAATATCATTGATAGTATAGACAATGTTTTAAGAAATAAGACAATGAACTTGGTAATAGTGTTGTGACAAACCAAAAGTTTGATGAAGAAATGTAGGAATTATAGGATGTCATGAAAAAAAATTACACTCGTCTTTTTTATCCTGTGAAATGAAAATTTCAAAAGAGAAGTTTTTGAAGCAGGAAAGAATATAACAACCCAAACTGTTATAAATGAAATCCCACTTGTGATTTAAATAAATGTCCTATTATGCAATATGATTATATATAAATAAATAAACATATTTGGTTATATCCTATGTAATTTAAATGAATTTTAAGAATCACTATCATTAATAATATAGTCTTTTAATAGTGATAACATGATTAGTATAATTATTAGGTTTTAACAAATCCAATTGACATAGAAAAAGGACGTGATTTCCCCAACTGGTAGGATCATGCCCTATAAAGCCCATTTATAAGATATTATGAGGGAGATAACATCACTTTGGTTTTCCCTTGACCAAGACCATTCTATGATCCAAAAACATAAGAATGGGTGAAACTGTTTGTGAGAGAAATTCATGTTCATCAAGATCACAACCCAAACCATGTACACTGAACCACCCCATGAAAGTCTCATAGTCACAGACCATACCCATAGGGAGTTTTCTATCATATTAAAGGGATTTGTATTGAGACCCTATAAATATTATTATGTACATTATTTTTTTATAATAATAAATATATTTTTATCTTACTATTTTAAATTAATAAATGATTTTCTTTTTTGAAATAGTAAAATAGAAATTATATTTTTTTTGGTAATATTCAAATTGAACTAAAGAATTAATTTTGATGATATAAGGGATTTTTAAAATAAATAATATTATATGAAAATATTATTATTAATTAATTTTTATTAAATATAAATGGTCATGTAAATTTTATGATGTCAAATATACTTTTTATAGGGGTTCAAAACTGTTATTGTCAAAAAAACTAAACATTTATCAATAAATATAAATTGTTATTTTTAAAAGTAAAAATTCACATGTTTAGAAAATTATTTAGATAAAATGATTATTTTTTTGGAATCAAAACATAGGTATTATTCTACAAATAATTTTTCTTACTTTTTCGAGACATTCAAATTTTTGGGTAAAATTTAAATACTGTTTAAATATATGGTCAGTATTATGACCTCATAATAACCCGAAATGATGTAATAAATACTATAAATAGTATCCAACGTGAAATATATTTTTCCCGTTAAAATAATGTTATTTTATTTTTTACTTATTAATTTTATAAAGCCTTTATGAATCCAAAAAAACTGAAAATATATTTTATGGTTTTGAAATCATTTCCTTAATTGAATGACTCACATCCACATTGGAAATATTGTTATTTTAATATGTTATACCATATGGAATATAAAATAATACAAATCACTCCCATTTTTCATAAACCATTGGAAAATCATAATAATGTTTTTGTTTTTGGTTATTTTATTATATAGAGTCCAACACCTATGTTTAAGAAATAATAAATAATACCTCACACATTTCCCAAAATAAACCCATCCAATATCTCATTTATCATAAGTAAAAATTATTTTTGGACGTCCTTACTCTTCCTTAACCTTTCTAGAGTCCTTGCAAGGCACCCAAAAGCTCTCAAGAAGCTCCTTTTAAGCATTTTGCACACTCGTGTAAGGAGTCCTCATCTTCTCTTCTTTATTCAAGTTTCATTATTTTCTTATGTATTAAATTTAAAATTAATAATGTTTGGATATATATTTACATAAACCTATTATTTCCAATTTTATGTCCAAATTATGAGATACCCATTTCAATATCATCTTCTGATTTTTCAAATTTTTATGTGATGCTGTTATAATTCAGAAATTTAACTCCAATTTATAAATCCAAAATAATTTTACATTGAATAACATACCAATTTCCTATCAAGGTTGTTGGGATTTAAGCACTTATAATTATTTTACATAGTACATATGTTTATATATTCCACATTCCTTGATCATGGAATAAAATATTATGAAGAATGAATCCAAGTTCAATGATCTTTGTGGCACACTTAAGCTAGAAAATGAAATGAATGTGATGGGTGTGCCTAGAATTATGTAGCGCTCCAATGAATTGGGTAATTATTAGTATTATTAGACATAATGTTATGATAGGGAGTAAAAATTATTTTTTATGGGACTTATTCAATTAGTATTTCTTGTCAGTTATCCTTGACCTATGATTATAATGCATTGTTTTAAGAAGCTACCACATTTCCCATGTTGCCTTTATGATTATCATGATATATCATACCTCATTATTCATTTTTATGATCTACACTCCTTTTATTCCCCATATATTTTCCTATTGTCTAACATGTATTACCTTATTACATGCTTATTCCCTTACTAGGATTTATATCTCACCCATTTCATATGTATGACCCAAGGTTATCCCGTGCAGTTTTAAAATCCATGGAATTTTAGAAGCATGTTACGGAAGTTTTAAATAATGTTTTAGTATCCCATGTTCATGATGTTATTCTATGTACTAAATTCCAAAATAACCTATAAATCTCTATAAACTTATTTGAATTAAGCTTAACTTTGGTAATGAGTCATGAATTAATGTGTAATAAAGAGAATGGTTGTTATATCAAACCATTTGAATAAAAATAACTCAGCATATTGAGGATAATGAGGTTATTATACATGTATAGAAGAAAAATATTTGAGGGTTTGGTTAATGAATATAATACAGTGGAGATTGATAAAGGATGTTACACCTTATTTGGGTAACACCACTCTTTTTTCACCAAAGGTCTTCTTAGTTGGCTTTCGTCCAAAAGGGAGGAATCTTGGTTGAAGGGTGGGATGTTGGGAGGATATGTAGGTAGGGTTTGGCTGAAAAATGTGGCATGATATATGTCATTATGTGAGGGATTTGAGTTCCCTTTTATAGAGGAATAGGGGTCCCACTATTGTAAATATAAAAAGTTAAACACTATTGAGGGGTTTCCCTTTCATCATGTTCCCCCAATAAATGATAAAATTAGATCTAATATAGAACATGGTAAAAATATGTCAAACCAATGTATTTTTTGAATTTTTTATTTCATTTTTCCTCTTAGAATTAATGTTTAACCATTAAGTAATCATGTTATTACATTAATCACAGTAAATAATTTTAATTAAATTCAATCATATTATTGGTCAAAAACAAATGTGACGTTATTAGAAATTAGAAATTATTATTAGTCAAAATATGGAATCCATTTTTCCAAATTCTAATCGCAATAGTTGGAGAAAATATTTTAATGTTAATCTCATATACATGACAATTAAGAAAGTTTTTAAAGTAGAAAATGTTCAAAAAATTGCTTAGTTTATATATATATATATATATTTAATTTAATATTATTTCAAATGAACTGAATTTTATTAAATTATATAAAAATGATCTAAATATATTTAGAAACAAATTAAAAACATTATTAATCTATATATATAAATTGGATGAAAATTAAGTTTTAAACTAAGATTCGGTATTATTCTATATTCTTCAAAATATAAATGTTATCAGAAAAATATGAAAAAATTACCAAAGTAAATTTTGATATTTTACATTAAAAAAATAAGTTTATTTTTTCAAAAAAAAATTAAAAATGTGTCTGAAATTGGAATAAAAATGGGTTCTCCTTTATAAGGCGGTAAAATTACATTTTAGAAAAGTACATAATTTTATTCATAAAATTAGATTTATTATTATTTTACACCTATAAAATATATTTTATCAATTTAAAAAATATTGATTAAATATATAATATATAAATTTTATTTAAAACATTAATAAAATGTGGTTTGTTTAATTTTTTTATATTAAATTATGTTTTTTCTTAGAAAAATATTTTTCATAGAAAAGTAATTTCTTTCTTTTCAAATTGTTCTTTCACTCTCTTATACTAATTGATAAAAATTGGTTAATTTTTTATATACATGTGTAAATCGTACTGTCACAATTTAGTTAATATTTTTTTTAACTTCTATTAAAATGGATATATTGTAGCTGTAATAATATTTTATAATAATATTAATAAAATATTGTAGTTTGGTAAAACATATACTTGAATATAAATAAATCTATCAAAGGGACTTAAAATTTTATATAATAAAAATCAAAATGTAGTGTTGTGTGTACCAAAATATAATCCAAGTGTTGTGAGTAGTGAAATATTAACATGGTTTTGTGTATAAAGCAATCCAAACATTGATCATTTATATAAAAAATTATTCAGTGTTTCTTGAAATGAATAATATTAAAAATATTAAATTAATTTAAATATATATATTTCCCAAAATTGTATTTTATTATACAGTACTCTTAAATACATTTTCTACCCCCATAATGCATCATCTAATGGGATATAGATGATACATTATATTAAATGTAGGGGGCTTATAAGACATAGATACATCACCTCATGATGTTCAACCTTAGAAACCTCTTGAAGAAGGGGGTTATGATAACATGACACATAGGTAGGAAATTTAAATTTTTATGTGTCATTGGATATTTATATATATGGATGTTTATAATTATCCTTAGTCAATAATATTATTATTAATTAATATCATGAGATGATTATTTTTATGTATTGTTGTAAACCATTGTCACATATATTCATGGAGAATTTGGGTATGTTGGGGGCTTCTCAACTGATAATTTATTATTGAATAAGATGAATAAGGATATAACCCTTATATTTTTTAATAGAAGATGGTGTCACTGACCCTTCAATGTAAATAGCACTATCCATTTATTTTTTTTGGTCATTTTGTTCTGTGGGAATGTTTATTTCTAAAAATTTAAAGATAGTGAAGTCTAGTGAATTGGTTGATGACACTAGTATGTAACCTTCATGATTATATATATAGAGAAAATGGGTTATACTATAGAGTGTACATTCTTATGATAATTTATTTAATTATAAAATTAAATTATTTCTATTTGTGTGACTTTGAATATTTTAATATGGTAATGTTAGACTTTCGATACATCAAACTAATGCCACTGTGAAAGGATCCCAGAGGGTCACACAGAAAATGTACTAAAAAGTTAATTAAATTCAATATGAAATTAATGTATTGAATAATTATTATTACAATATATATTCTAATAATTTTTCTTGTTTGGTTAATCATAAATATTTAGTCATCAGTAATTTAAGATAATATATGTGATATGAATATCTAAAAAATATTTAGAATTTATTTTTTTCCAATATGATATTTATTTTTTTATCGGTGGATAATGTAGTAAAATTTATTTATTTAAATAAAATTCCAATATTTAATGTCTAAAAAATATTGGGGATGATTCATGGACATGGTTTAAAGGTCCTATGAGAAATGACATATTAATTATTATTTGAATAAATAAAAAATAATTAATTTTATAGATTGATATGTATTTATATGTGACTTTAGAACATGTCAAGTAAATAATAAAATTATAATTATTATTAAAATATAGGGTATATATGGGATTAAGAGAATAAAAAGGACATATACATAATTATTTATAATGTAACAATGGGTCTATAATTACCCTATGGTGTTGTTGTTTTACCCTAGACTCACCAATCTTATAGTTTTCCAATGAATTATAATGAGTATCCTCTCAATACCAATAGAGAAATTCTCCAATAACACTCTCTTGAATTGAGAGTGGTCATCCTCCTCTAACATATAAAACAAAAAGAGAATTAGAGTGATTTCTTCTTGATATAAATGATTATGTTCTGATTATTTAAAAAGGATGCATGAGTTGGGATCTTTCTTACTAACACTAGGGGCATTCAAAGGCAGGGTTTGGAGGTTTTTGGGGCATGTTTGGATCACTACTAGAGGGATTATACCATTTAATCCTATGATGAAATGAGGTTATAAAATGGATCTTTCATCTAATTTATCAATGATTAAATAATATCTTCACGATATAATTATTTATTTACATAAAATAATTTTTAGATTATATGTTATGATCTTCTCTCGATGACTATAGGGTTTTAATCCATCTATTTTTTGGGATAAATTTGGAGAAGTTGATGAATTCCCATTATTCTTAAATATCCCAACTACATTTTCTGCACCTTGGAATCTTTTATTTGTATTTGAGTGTTCACATAAAAATTTATAATTATTTATTATTTGTTTATCAATTATAAACATTTATTATTATTATTCTATTCTTATTCATTTTTTCATTAAAATGAAATTCAATTACAATTTATTGATAATTATACATCATTCTTTTATATGATTAGAACATGTTATAAATAGGTTAAGAACAAATGGATATTCCTTTAAGAGGTTCTACGATTTTTGGACATTTTAAATGACTACACAACATGTATCGAACACATACATGACATATACTAAAGTTCAACACATTATGATGGGATGGGGGATACATGGATTAGCATGAGTTTTGATTAATTACTCATCTTGTGTTGAATATCATTATTTTCACACAGTTTTTCAGAAAACCTTTCTTGTAGATATTGTATACATCATAAATTTTACATATTTTTTCATTGGTTTTCACCAAATCCACAATTTCATATAACAATCGAGTATTAATACATGTTGTATATTAACAATAGCTAAGAAATTATAGAGGATACATTCAATGTCACTGGAATACGTAGTGTGTAAACATCTATGATAGAAAAATTCTCTAATTCCTTATGTATTTTTCAATGTCATGCTACTTACAATATAATAGTATATATATCCTTAGAACAGAACACATATCCCAGCTGAGAAAGATGATGAGTCCCTAGGAATATATCCTAGATACATGATAAACAAAATACACATCTCCTAGAACATTTTTTTACACCATGTTATCACCTAATAATTATAAAAATTAAAACACATGAAAATTAATTAATTTCAGTATTAAAAACAAATTACATGGATAGTAGATTGTATGATTACTATGTAAAAATATTTTTAGAATTGATAATTAATCATTTAATTCTATTTAATAATAAGAAAATATTGAATTCATTTTAATTTTCATAGTTCCATGGATGATGGGAATCTCAAAGATAATACATATGGATATTAAGATAAAGAAATTAATTAATTGAATTAAATTATATGTGTATCTCTTAATAAGAAAAAATTAATTGAAGTAAATGAAAGATGGAATAAATTTCTGTATTCATTCTATTTTTGTATGGTCAAGATCATAAATTTACCTTTTTATGCAATTGGTTTATTTTAATTTAATATTTTTGAATTAAAATGATTCTATATGCGTCATCCCCTCCACTATAATATAAATGACATGAATGTTCAGGGTATCCTTTACGTAAACCCTAAATCTATTCTAGTAGTTCTCTTTACCTTCATGTAAATAAAATCATAGGTAATGGATGTAACTCCCATTTGAGTGGACATGGTTCATGTTTTGTGTCAATATGAATCTAACTGGGGAGGTACAAAAGAGCCGAGGCGGAATTCTAAAACTCAAACTAGGCATGTCTCTATGAGTTATTTCCCACGTGTCAAGGGTTGGTTTATTATCTGCTGGGTAAACCAACCATTATAAAATATCATAATAATAAAACCTTATTTTTTTCATTTCCATTATCAATTATTTAGGAATTAATTATCATTAAATATTTTAACTAAAAATTTGGACCGATATATATATTCAAATGAAAATGAATTATGCATAAATTTTATCTATAAATGGTTAACAACTTATGTCAAACACATATAACATTAGAAATCACGTGCATTAGATAATTACATAATTTTCACATAAAGATAAAATCCCTCTATTAAAATATTAAGGAAACTGATAATTCCATTAAAATATTGTGAATGGAATAATAAATCTACGTATTTTTGTTACTAAATTTTTGAAACATGCTTTGTTGATGAATTTTTATTGTGTTTTTTATATGAATTAATGAAATTGGTTGTGGTTGTAATGGGAAATGTTTGGTCAATATGATTTTGGTGACAAGTGTTGAGGAAATATAATTCTATGATTTTAGGATTGGGGATTCTCGTCACCAAAGTAAGGAGATGTGAATTATTGAATTTATAATTTAATGGGAACCTAAAATCTATCCCATAATTTTCATTTCCATAGTTTGGGTTGTGAGAAGTAATGGTTATATTCTTCTCACTATAAAATTCATGTGACATAATATTTTGAAACCAATGGTGAGGGGCATTCGGTTTTGAAAAAATAGTGGGATAATAATAAATTAATATATTTATATATAATAATCTAGTTAATGAATTAAAATTCCCATCTTTAATTGATAGAATGGAAATCCATAAGGCATTCACTTTACCACAAATATCTTTTTTAGAGAAATATAACCATCTCAATGGAAAAAAAATCTAGGAGTGGTAGAGGATATTATAAATTAATCTTTTCATATCACAAACCAAATCCACTCATAAGTGACCTGGCCTGGTTTTCCACACAGCCACAAGCATGCCTCTCCATACACCAGTGGATTTTAGCTACAAACTAGATTCTATAATGTTATGATGGGGATACAATACTCTATTTACCAATATGGATCACAATGGTACAATAACAAATAAATCAGTGAAAGAAGAATAATTTTTTCCAAGAAAAAAATAATAAATAAGGAATCAAAAATAATAAAAATCGAACTAGATCAATTAATAACCATAATTGTCAAATATAAAGGATACTATCCTGATTCCACACCAAAATAGGGAGATTTTGGATCAGGTAGCATGAATACATAGTATATATTGTACAAAATATACAAAAAACCAAAAAGATAATATCCATAGCATCATGATCACTATCTTGGTCATATGCTCTCATATTCCATCCTAGTAGGCTAGAATCAAGTATCCATAGTTAGAAGGATTTTCTTATCCCTACATGCTATCATAAAGTCTCTCCAGGTACCAATCATTAGATCAAATAGAGTGTGACTAAAACTCAGTAGGCCACCATAAATGGTTTATATAACTATCTACTTCGTGAATATATCATAAATTAGTGTGTGGGTCATAATATCATACAAATAAAAATATATGTAATACCATACTGACTGGGATTCCAAATGGCACACCAATATGATACTACCTTTTTCGGACTAATATAAAATGTCACTGAACATTTACATCCATATAAAAAATATTGAAAATGATCTATATTAATTTCAATAAACCATTTGCAACATTATATTCATTAATTATAGATACACAATATGTAATTTCATGTCCCTTAAATTCAAAATGAGTAATATGAAACATATTTTCCATTAATTATAAATAAGTATCATGGAATGTATTTTCCATAAATTATAAATATTAAACATGGAAATTTAATTCCTTAATTAATATAATCAATATGGAATATCATTTCCATCAATTCCCAAGGAACAATATAGAGGATAATTTCAATTATAGATAGTAAGCATGATGTAATAATATCCATGAGATATTACATTCATGGATGAGGAATATTATCCTTAAAAATGATTTAATCATATCTATGCCATATTAAATTCAAGGATAAGGAATATCATCCATGGAATTTATCAACCACATTCATCATTTAAATTATATAATTAAATAATAATAATAAAAAGGTTTCCTGAGATGCTAATTTCCCCTAAATCATTTAACAAAAGTAAAAATGATGTGGTCTTTCCATTCGCTTTTAACATAGTTTTCTAAAAGTGATAATGTGGACCATGGGTATTCCCATCCCACATATATAACATTAATCACCTTTAATAAATATATTAAAAAGGGACAAGTCAAAAAACCTCAATGGTGGTGTAAATTCAGACCATGTATTTATAGGGATCGTGGGACTATGAGTAACAAACCTTAAAGGGGGTGGTTTGGGCCAAGTTATACTATATCCAATGAATAAATATTTCCTAAAAGGTTTAACTGATTTAAATAATAAAAATTTACTTAATTAATTTGACATATAAGAGACAACATATGCAATGTCTGGCACAGGACACAACGACTTATAAAATACACCACAAGAACTTAAGGTAAAATTACTAGAATTATAACCTATTATTGATAGTTGACTCCCTATTCATTATAAACATTATATTCAAGAAATAATGGAAGTAATTGGAAAAATAGAAAAAAAATTATGTAATATAATATTTCATGATGATAATGCAATATATGGTGAGAGAAATAGAAAAATAGAGGGATATGATTCATATCCTTATCAATAGGCTTCCATTATAGTAAATATCATTCGATTTAGACTTCTGATAGAGGAGATACAAGGAAACCTATAGGAGATCCAAGTGTGGGGGTATCACAAGAAGATATATGTGGTAAATAATATAATATGAAGATAGTTAAAGGGTTAAATGACTATGGGTTTCAAATTAAATTTCCCACATTTTTAAAGGTCGGATGGTTTATCCACATGGTTGGATAAACCCTCTACCGACCATATAAACCCACTTCCCAGTGGTGAAAACCCCTTGAATGCCAAGGTGCATGGTTAGACAAACTATGCATATCCTATGCATGCTCAATGTCAAATACCACCACCATCTCACATGGTTCAGTGCACATTTTAGAGGAACTCTATTCCAAAAATGCGACACACACCTTTAATTTTTTTCAAGTTTTTCAAGACCATGTGGCTTCCTTTACATCATTAAACATACCATTATATTCTCTTTTGGGCCACAAGGTTACAACTGACATTGCACCAACCTTTTACCATATTCTATTTCTCTATAAAATAGAGCTCACGACTCCAAAAAAGTGCTAGAGGCTGATGGACCACTCATTAGTACCTTATTCACTGTCACAATTATGTAATAAATGATTTACACTTCAAATCGGATGATCCCTTCTATATATAAAAATCAAGATCTTATAACATAACCTCATTAAAAAACTTACAAACATGTTTCCATGAGGGTGTTCAACCATCATATGAGAATAATTTCAACCACTTGGCATGTATATTTCACTTTCTACCCTGTGTCCCAACCTTTACATCATTGTGTTTCCATAGCACTAGAACTAGTGGAATTGACCAATATTTAAGAGTCAATTTACATCGATTGATGATATGAATAGTATAATCTTAAAAATATGAACCAACATCCTAGTCACTCGTATCCGGATAAGGGAAATCAGATAGGTTGGGATGATAATAATGAAGCTGTGAAATATGGATGATGTCAGGAATTGCATGGTACATCTGAGGTAATTGCAACTGATAGGCTACTAGACTGACTCTCTTCAAAATCTCAAAAGGTTCCACTAAAACTAGGTTCTATCTTACCTTATCATTGAATTGGTCAATACCAAAATCTTGGTCAAACATTTAAAAATAACCATCACCATCCTCGAACTATAACGATTGTTAAAGGGAATTTACATAAGTCTTCTTCCTATATTGACCTATATCCATATGCTTCCTGATAAGTTGAAAATGCTATGATGTCTCTTGGATGAGATGGGGTCCTAATAGTGACACCTCCCCTTCCCCAAATAGTCATTGAAGGGATCAGAATGTCCTACCAAATAGGGAATCATATGGATCCATTTGAAACATTAGTTGAAAGCTGTTATTGTTGGAAAATTCATCAAATAGGCAAATATTTCTACCATGAACCTCTAAAATAAAGGACACATGCTCAGATCTTGTCCTCCAACACTTATATAGTATGTTTGGATTGATCATTGGTTTATTTGTGATTTTTTGTACTCAAAAGTAAATATAATCCAAATACCTCTAAATCCCCTACCAGACCCATGATTTGAACAGATGATCCCTACATGAAATGATATTAAATGGAACTATATGAAGTTGTACAATCTTAAAGATGAATGGATTCTCATGATTTTCCACTGATAAGGTCTCTCTGATATGAACTAAGTGTGTTACCTTCATCAGCCTATACATGATACCCCATACTAAATCTTTTACCCAAGTTGAATTCTAAAATATCTTTACGAAATCCATAGTTATTTCATCACATTTCCACTCTATAATGGTTAACAGTTGTACTAGACTAGTCAGGTGCTAGTGTTCTACCTTCACTTACATATTGTTGGAACACCATGAAAAAAAATCTGATCTTCTTTTTCATACCCAACCAGTAATACTAGGGGTACATGAAACGATACATATTATTAAGTCTGAGATGTACTTTATATTTAAAGGAATGAGATTCTCACATTAATTCCTCTCTCACATATTTAGCAACCTAGATGAATCCATGAATGTAAAATATCTCATCATCATTAACAACCCAAATATAAGGTGGGTCCTCACCTGAAAGACTCTTCCTAAGGACCAAGTCTTGAGTATCTAAGAGCTTCTTCATCGTTAATCGATCTATAAGTGATGAGGTCACTACTAAATTTGTAAGAAGTGGTTTCTAATCATGATCCTGAATATAAATATACATCTTATAAAAGAGGACCATCAAATTCCACTCACTAATATATTCCTAAATAGAATGTGTCTGATTCTTCCAACACACAGTAGCATCAACTAAATTATCATTCCCTAGAATATAATAAAGATTGAAATCAAAAGACTAAATATATTCAACCAATATTCAATATTTTAAATTCATTTCACATTGAGTGAATATATATTTGATAACTTTATTGTATTTGTATGAAACCAACTTCTCTCCTAATAGATAATACCTCTGACAATGAAAGGCATGAACAACAAAAACTAGCTAGAGATCATGTTTCATGAAATTATGATTGGGATGCCTTAACTACTAAGACCCATAAGACATACTTGGATCCTCTTAAAACACCAAAAAACTCCTTGATAAATGCCTGATGCATTAAATAAATGTATGTCCTCTACCAAGATCATGTATAACCAGGATCTGTGAAGTGGTTATCTTACCTTCCAAATACTAAAAGTATTTTTTCATAAGATTTTTATTAAGAAAACGCAATACCCTAATTTCACAATCCAGTAATAGGTTCTACATGGACCGGTAAATCCTGAATGAAATTCATATATTATCCATATCAACTAAGAAATGCTAAATATTTATAACATTATTGGTATTCTCCCAAAAATTTATGGCTCTCACCTTCTTTGGATTTATATATACTTCATATTTTAATATTATTTGACTCATAGAGTGAACATTATCAATCCAGAAGTGTAATTTTGAGATCATAGTATATATATTATGTTTCCTTAGTGTACTCAATATGATCACAATGTATTTGTCATTATAGTGATGAGTTTGATAATACACTATGTTATCATCCATAAAACCCCCCAAAAATCCATTTATATGCGAAAAAAAATTAATAAAATCCAAATAAAATGTTGAGAACTTTAATGAGACCAAATGACATAACTAAATATGAATACAAGCCATATATATTATGTAATGTTGTACTTGGTATATTTAAATGTCTGAACCTTATGTGAGGATAGCCATCTCTCAAATAAATCAATGAGATACCTACACTCCACTGAAATGGTTCAAGAGATCATCTGTCCAAGTTAATGGATATTGGTTCTTAACTATAAACTGATTCATGTTCCATCAATCCATGAAAATCCTAATAGGATCATCATCCCTCTTTACGAAGAACATGGGTGAACCCCAAGGTGAGTTATTGGATCATATAGACCCCTTATCTTCTAGGTGATCTATAATTTTATTGATTTCCCAAAGCTTAGTTTGGACCATCCTGATCAAAGAAATATATACTAGTTCTTGTCCTAGAATAATCTCTATATTAAACTCTTCCTCTATCTAAGACGGTAGTCTAAAAAATCATCAAAAACTTCCAAAAAATGATCCACAATTAGAAGAAAAACTATCTAATGTGTTCCAAAATCATTTAGAAAGAGGCTATAAATTTTGGATGACACTCCACCTAGACCACAATACTTGGTTCAATCTCAGATCAACTATACATCCCATTCAACTTTGTTAGTATAGGTACGTAACGACCCCGACCATTATAAATAAAATTTATCTTGTGATTTAATTAAATGTATTCTTATGTAATATGGTTATAGAAAACACATGAACTTATTTGGTTTTATTTTATCCTATCATATTTAAATAATTTTTCATTGATTATATAGTAATTTAGAATTGATCACATGGTTATTATAAATATAGGGTTTTAACAAATCCAATTGAAATAAAAAAGTAATAAGTGATTTCCTCAACTAGTAGGATCATACCCTATGAAGCCCACTTATCGGATATTCTAAGGGAGATAGTATCAAATGGATTTTCCCTTGACAACTCCCAATCTGAGATCCAACAACTTTTGTATGATCAAAACCGTTTAGGGGTGAAGTTCAAGGCCATCGAGATCACAACCCAAACCATGTTCACCGAACCACCCCATGAAAATTTCACAGTTGTGCACCATACTCTTAGTGCGTTTGCTGGTGTATTTAATGGATATGTATCAATAACCAAGAAATATGATTATGTATGTTATGTTTTTTATAATAATGGATATATTTTCATCCTATTATTATTAATTTATAAATTATTTTTTATAAAATAAAACAAACAAAAAAGTATCTTTGGGTAATATTAAAATTCAATTCAGGAATTTATTTTGATGAATTAATAGATTTTTGAAATAAATAATATTTTAATAAAATATTATTATTAAATAATTTTTATTAAATATAAATCATTATATAATATTTATGAAGTTAAATATAGTTTTTTAAGGGTTTGAAAACTGTTATTGTAAGAAAAATCTAGCAATTCATGACAAATGAGGATATTATTTTCAAATTATAAATTAGGATATTTAAAAAATAATTTATATAAAACAAATATGATTTTTGAATTAGAACATAGAAATTATCCAATAGTTATTTTTTCTTAATTTTCATAGATAATCAAATTTTGGGGTAAAATTTTAATACCGTATAAATATGCATTATGTATTATGTCATCACAATGACCCAAAAGTGATGTAATATACAATATAGATGAGATCCACGACCAAATATATGTTTTTATCGAAAATTAATGTGATTTAATGTTTATTTGGATAGTTTTATAAATCACTTATGAATCCTCCAAAACCATTAAAATATTTTAAGGTTTTAAAATCATTTCTTTTAGAGGATGACTCACTTCCTCTTAAGGGTATTATTTTATTAATATCATCCTTAGGCCTTATAAAATAATAAAAACCACTCCCATTTTTCTGAAAACATGGGTAAAACTAGGGGAAGGATTATGGTATTGAATATTTTATTATATAGATTCCAAAACCTATGTTTGAGATATAATAATGAAATACCTACTCATTTCCTATATAAAGCCACCCAAGAACCCATTTTTAATCACTCAAACTCCTTGTATCATGTAATGACTTTACTATCCCCTATATGAATTCCTACCAAGGTTACCCCAAGCTCTCAAGAATATCCTCTTAATCATTTGGAGTCACACACTCAAGTAAAGGATCTTCCGCTCTCCTTTTTTTATTAAAGATCCTCTTTTATTTCATGCTTATTAATTTCCATTTTATCATGTTGTGGTATGTTATTCTATATCCCCATAATATAAATTTGATTTATATATCGTGGGATACAACTATAACTCTCATTAATCCCTCCCATGAAATATTATGTACACTCGTTACCATCTTAAAATGTAGTAAGGGATCCTCACATTCTCTTATTTATTCATGTTTATTTATTATCTTATACCTTATATTTCCAATTCCTAATATTGGGATACAAATTTCCATATATCTATTACTGGACATTTTATCTCCAAATATTAATATACCCCTTTCTTTCTCATAAACGAATTTTTATGAATTTTTAAGTGATGTTGTTCTGTTGTCGAAATTTCATCATGATTTTCCATGCCAAAAAAATTGTGTAGTGAATAACATAACCATTTAATATCATGGATATTATCTATTGTACACTTATACCACTTTGAATTGGTTCTTAAATGAATCTAATCCTAACATCATGTTCTTGGAATAAAATTTTCTAATAAAATATTCAATGTTTTATGATCTATATGGCACACTTAAGAATGAGAATGAAATGAATGTGATGAGTGCCCTTGGAATTATATAGTGCTCCAATTAATTAGGTAATGTCTCATCTCATGATATGTCATTTTGGTATAGTAATTGAATTTTATTCCTTTATGGTAATTTTCTTTTCTGGTTTTCCCATGTATTTTTGTGTAAAATTATGATAAGGAGGTTTTCAATAAAGATGATGTTTTTTTATATTTTAAATTGTTATGTAATGTATTTAATTCCCCAAATACACATTAGTTATTGATATTATAGGGTGTATTAAATGAAATATTATGTCATAAATTATGAAATAATTAGTAATAAATACCTGGGTTGTTATAATTTTTATGAGAGGAAACATTTAGTTATTTTTTGGGATTATGATTAGAAAACTCCAATGAAAGCATTAGGGATAAGACTAAGTATAAGAAAACATACCTCATTTTTTTATGAAAATATTAAGTGTATTATAAATAATATACATCCATTTATGTATTCTAAAAGTGTATGTGGTTTTGGAATAGATATACCTACGGGTAACAACTCCGATAATGTGCATCGGTCCTCACTCAGCGTAACCCAATACATGACAACGGGCCTTACCATGCAGATAGTTTGAAAATCCTAAGGGTTATGATTAAGTATATTCATAAGTTCATTATGAATCATTATTAATGGAAGAAATACCCATAATAATCCTTGTCATGAAATAGATCATGAATAACATATATGAAATCCTATATATTCATAAGTTAAGGAAATAAATGTAATTTATATGTTATCCTTATAAATTCATTAAATTCCCATTTATGTGTTTAATATTTTAACAATATTCATCACTAATTCTCCTTTTATTCTATCCAGTGGTGATAAATTATTTGAATAAGTTAACCAATAAATACAACATCCAATGTGATGGCTACCCCAATGATATGTTCAACCTGATGGGAGAAGGAATCACAAAAACTTTTAACGATACCCTCTTATATAACTCTGGTTATGAATAGAAATATGGATCAGGAGGAGCTCACAACTACCTCTAAGAAGGAATATGATGTGATTATGTACTTTATGCGAAAAAGGGATCTTACATTTAGTGGATCAATTGATCCCTTAATCATAGAACTATAGATCAACTCCATTCAAAATATCTTCTCCATTCTTAAAGCTTCTGAGAAAGAGAATGTTCTACTGGTTGTCTATGATATGAATATAGAATCAAATCAATAGTGGAAATTGATCAATAATATGAAACATGAGTAAGAGATTGAAGGAATGGGGTGTAAGGAAATCTATAAAGTGTTTTTTGATAAATATTTTCCTCGCACTATCAAGCATAAAATGGAACAAGAATTACTTTTTATCAATAAAAAATGCTATAAATATATCGAGGTGTATGAAGAAAACATCACAAGACATTCATGATATGCCACTTTATTTATCAATACCCTTGAATAAAAGGTTTACCACTTATTTTTTAGGTTAAATCCTAGTCTAAAAAAATCCACAGTGATCCATGACTTCGATAGCAATATGGAAATTATCTGATGTGCCCTCAAAGTCGAAATGGAGATCAGTAAATCACAAGGGTATAATGGGGGTATGAATAAGAAAGTAGAGTTTAAATCTTATGGTACAATGGAAAAATATAATGGTTCCATAAAATTTAAACATTCTACTTTTAGATGTTCTGGAAACAATCACCCTGAAATTAACTGCGAGGGAAGTGTAAATCCTTTAGAATGGCGAAGGAAGGGAACCAAGCTAGTGATTTCCAATAGGAGAAACCCACTAATGTGATGGATGAAAGGAATGATCCAGTAAAACCTGATTTCATTGTTCATTGCTTCAACTGTAAAGAACTAGGGAACTTTTCAAACCAATGTACTATGCCAAGGGTTTTTAGGGACAACCAGTAACCTCTATGGTAAAAAGGGAAATCTATTTCCATCACAACCAATGAGTTGGTTCTTAATAATGAAGTGGTGAAATTTATTCTATTAATTAATTCAATAATACCAAAAACAAATTTATTCCAATTCTACAACTTCCTTTATATATATGAATTTTAATAGAACTATTCAAAAACCACCACAAACCATGGAAGTATAGATGTCAGTGAAAATGGAAATTGGGGAAATTATTGTATCCCGTGTATATAACTCCTCCCCTTTCAAAGTTTGTGGGTTGAAAATCCCAGTGAACATTTTTATACTCACTTTTGTGTAAATTGATTCAATTCTAGGAATGTATTTTCTTTCCCTATATAGATAACACATAAATTGCAGTGAGAAGGAAATAAACCTCTGTATCATGAAGCTAACCCTGATTTTGTAAAAGTAGTAAGAGGGGGATAAATCTTCTTTAGCACCAACATCTTAAACATGGATTTTATTACCTTATGAGAAAAAATTTATATCATAAATTATTTTGTTAAAGGAATTAACCTTCCTCAATGACATTATTAATGTGAGAAAATATGATGATGTATTTCCCAAGGAATTGTATGGCCTTAATCCTAGCTGAGTGGATGAATTTTCAATTGATCTTATAACTAGGGCATTACCATTATCTGAGATTCATTATATAATGGATATTGTGCAACATGAGGATCTGACAAAAAAAATAAAGTAGAATCTGGATAAAGGTTCTATACACCCATGTGCTTCACCTTATGGTGTACCTATCCTCCTTGTAAAGAAGAAGGATGGGTCAATGCACATTTTCATTGATTTTCATGATTCCAACAGGACCATGATAAAGAACAAGTATGATATTCCATTGATTTATGAATTTTCTGATCATATATGAGGATAAAAATTCTTCTCCAAGGAATTTATTTGGTTAGGATATTATCATGTAAGGTTGAATAAGGAATATATCCTTATGAACACTTTTTTTACAAGGTATGGGCACTATGAGTTCGCAGTGATGTCATTCGGACTCACTAATCCTCCATCAATCATCATGGACATGATGAATGGAGTCCTTAGGGATTCCCTAAACAAATATTTGGTAGTATTTAAATATGAAATTATAAAACACTTCAAATTCAAGGTGGATCTTGAGAATCATCTATGAACTTTGATAAAGACCTTGTGAATAGAGAAGTGTTGTGTAAAGTAAATAAAATTTGAGTTGTAGTTGAAGTAAGTTTCTTTATTAGGGAATATAATAACAAGAAATGGGATATTTGTGGAACCTTAAAAGAAATTTAAGGATGGATGAGGCCAATATCTATGATAGATATCCATAGTTCCCTTGGTTATGTTGGGTATTATCACTAATTTTTGAGAAATTTCTTATGATTGTCAAACCCTCTTACAAAGATAACTCATTAGGGAATTGTGTTTTCTTAGAATGATGAATGTGATGAGATATTAAAGAAGTATATAAGGAGTCTTATCACTAAACCTAAACTCACTCATCAAACTACTATTGAACTTTTCATTGTATTTAGTGATGATTTTAAAAATGGATTGGGTTGTGTGTTAATATAGAATGAAAAATTCCTAGCCTATTCTTCATGGATGTTTAATGTTAATGAATAGAACTACCCAATGCATGATCTAGAGTTGGTTTTAGTGAGATTAATTTTGAAAATATGGTTGAATTATCTCTTTGGGGAGAAGTGTGAAATATATATGGATCACAAAAGACAAAACTATTTATTCACCCATAAATATTTAAATATGCACCAACAATGATGGTTAGAGCTGCTTAAGGACTAGGAATTATAAATCTAGTACCATCATGATAAAGAGAATAATGTGGTGGATTTTACAAGTAGAATTGATCCAAAAAAATAAATTATGGGAATTGATAGAGATCTGGTCTTCTTAGATTTAAAAAGGATAGAGAAGGGAATCATAAAGTAATGAACAACATCTATCCTTTTTGAAATGATTTCCCAACCATCCCTTCTGGGGAGGTTCAAAGATGCTCAAAGGGATAATGTGATAATTAAGAAGAAAGTGGAAACTATAAGAAAAGGGAAATACTTTGAGTTCATTTTTAATGAATAACCACCTATATGATTTGGATCATGGATATTTGTACCATCAAATCATAAGAAAAATGAGGAGATGTTGGATGATGCACGTAGTTCAACTTTCTCCATCCACCTAGAAAGCATATAGATGTATCGACATCTCCAAGAGAACTATTGGTGGGAAAATGATAAGAAGTATATCATGTATTATACATAATTATTTCTTATATGTAAACATCTAAAAGTATAAAAGAAAAAATCCAAGGGGATAATACATCTATTACCCATACCTTTATGGAAATGGAAAATCCTCACAAAGGGATTTTTTCACTTTTATTCCAAAAAAATTGGTGAGAATAATGCTATCTGTGTTTTGGTGTATCATCATACAAGTACCAAAAAATTCATTGAAAATAGATTGTACTTATCACTAGATCAAATTTCATGGATATACATCCAACACGTTGTGAGGCTAGATGGAGTCCACTATTGATTATATCCAATTGAGATCTGAGATTCACCTACATGTTTTATGAAATTTTTCCAACATGATCTAAATAATGATCTTAACATCATCATGGATTATCCCCACCCCCATAATGAAGGATATTCTAAGTGGGATATCTAGACACTTGAGAATATGTTGAGATCATTCTCAGTAGACTTCAATAGGAGATGGGACCAACATCTTCCTCAAGTCATGTTCGCTTACAACAATAGTTTCCACTCAAGAATCCAAATTAATTCCTATGATGAACTATATTTAAAGAGGTGTATAAAAACTAGATAATGATATGGATTTGGGGAATGAAAAATGATATGTCTTGAAATTTTCTTGGAAACAGTGGAAAAGGTAAAGGCCATTCAACAACACATCAAGTCTACTCATAGTCGACAAAAGATCTATGCTGAAAATCATCGATGAGACATAGTGTTTGATGTTGGAGATGTGGTATTCCTATGAATATCTCCATGGAATAAATTCATTATATTTTGGATGAAGGGAAATAATATTCAAAGATACATCATCACATTTATGATCATTGATCACATCTGAGCGGTGGCTAATCAACTAGCACTCCAACCTAACCTCTCTCAAGTACATGATGTATTTCATGTATCTCTATTGATAAAGTACATACCCAAACCCTTATATGTACTCAATAAAGAGGTGTTGAAACTATAGAATGACCTTTCCTCTAAGAAGCAGCTAGTGAAGATCATAGATCATAGAGACATTGTTCTATAGACAATGCACCATATCAAAGAATTTTGGAGAAACCTCGGGATTAAAAAATCGATGTGGGAACCATAGGAAGGGATGAAACAGAGTTACCCTCATGTATTTTAGTGTTGGAAATGAATATTTCAAGGGAGAAATTTCAAATTGGGGAAAATTGTAATGACCTGGACTACTATAAATAAAATTTCCCTTGTGATTTAATTAAATGTCCCATTATATAATATGGTTATAGAAAACGCATGAACTTTTTTTGTTTTATTATATCCTATTAGTTTCCAATGACCATTAAGATTATTTACCATTTATTTGACTGTTTTTTAACATTGATCAAACAGTTATTATAAATATAGGGTTTTAACAAATCCAATTGATATATACAAAGGAAGTGATGACCTCAACTTATAGGATAATGACCTATGAAGCCTATTTATCTGGGATTACAAGGGTGATAATATCACTAGGTTCTACTCATGACTAATCCCATGTTAAAATCCAATAACTTATGTATGAGTGAAATAATTTTTGGGATATTTTCAAGCTCATAGAGATCATATCCCAACCCATGTTTACTGGACCACCCCATTAAAATCTCACCATCGCACACTTTACTCGTAGGGATATTACTAGTGTTTTAAAACAATATGAATCAAGACCCTATATACTCAATTATGTACCTTTTTTATAGAATAATGGATATATTTTCAACCTATTATTTTTTACTTCATTAATTAATTTTATTTTGAAACAATAAAACACAAATAGTATTTTTTGGGAATATTCAAATACAATTACAAAATTTATTTTGATGAATTAATGGGTTTTTAAATAAAAAATAATTTAATAAAATATTATTATTAAATATTTTTTACTAAGTATAAATTCTCATATAATTTTTATGATGTCAAATGTAGTTTTCATAAGGGTTAAAAAACTATTATTTGTATAAACACCATCATTTCTTGATAAATGTCAATTTTATTATAAAAGTGAAAATTAACATATTTATAAAATTATTTAGATAAAATTAATATTATTTTCATAATTAAAATTTCAAAATTATCAAACAGTTCATTTTTCATAATTTTATAAGAGTCACATTTTTAAGAAAATATTAAATATCTTATAAATTTACATTGTGTATTATAACCTAAAAATAACCAAAAAGTGATGTAAAAAATACGATAAATGTGATACATGAAAAAATTATGTGTTTTAAATTTAAAATAATTTGATTTTATGTTTATTTTTTAACTTTATAAATCCTTTATGAATCCTCCAAACCCATTAATATATTTTAATGTTTTAAAACTATTTCTTTGGGATTACGAATCACTTCCACAAAAGCAAGGGTGTTATTTTATTATGTTCGGTCCATGGACATATAAAATACTAAAAACAACTCTTATTTGGTAGAATCACTGGGGAAACCCCATGAAAGGTTCTTGGTTTTGGTTATTTTATTATATAGATTCTAAAACCTATGTTTAAGAAATAATATAGCAATCCCCAGTAATTTCCAATATAATCCCACCAATTCTCCCATTTCACTTCACTAAGACTACTTGGATCGCATCCTTACTATGAACTCCACTATATAGTATCCTCCCATGGTTTTCCAAGTCTCTAAATAATCTCCTCCAATGAATTTAGATTCACACACACATGTAAGGGATCTTCCAAAATCCATTTTATTTCATGCACCTCTTTTATGTTATAATTTTTAATATCCCTTTTTCATTTTGAGATATATTCTTCCACATCCCATTATTTTCAATTATATTTCTATATTATGAGAGACCCCTTTCACTCTCATTTATCCCTCCCATGAATTATTATGTACACCCCTTACCATGCCGAAATTTTATAATGGATCCTCACATTCTCTTCTTTATTCAAGTTTCTTTATTATATTATTTCTTCTATTTGAAAATAATAATGTAAGGATATGTAATTAAATATCCCTATTGCTACAAATTTTATTTAAGAATGATGATAAACCACTTTATCTATCATAAATCCATTTTTATTAATTTTTATGTGATGTTGTTATGCTAGAAAACTTTCCCCTCAATTTTTCATGCTGAAACAATTTTTGTAGTGAATAAAATTGTCATTTCCTATCAAGTGTATTCACATTTATACACTTATACCTCATTTAATTGGGAATTTCATGTATTTATTCTATGTTTAATTTTTATGGAATAAAATTTTATTATAAATGATTTCATGATTTATGATCTATGTGGCACACATAAGCATGAGAATGAAATGAATGTGATGGGTGGGGCTATAATTTTATAGTGCTCCAATGAATTGGGTAATGTTTAGTCTCATGAGGCATCATGTTGAGATACGGAGTAAACTTGATTTTTTTATTGTTCCTTTTCCATCTTGATGTGTCTGCAGTTTTCCTTAACCTATTGTTATGATGTAGTGTTTTAGGTTTTTTCAACATTTCCCAAGATTCCTTTATGATTTTAAAGTTATATCATGAATTATTAGAAATTTTCCTTTTATACCCCATTAATATGTCTATTTTCTAACATGTATTATTCTATAAAAGTTAGGAATTTTTAATTCCCTTATAGATCTTTATATCTCACCCATTTCTTATGTATGTCCTTGGTTTATCCAATTTAGTTTTAAGTGTTAACATGTGAAAGAAGTTTAAAATAAAATGATGGTTATCCCTATTCTAAATTGTTATGTAATGTACCTGATTCCCTAAATAAAGTTGACTTACCAATCTTAAAGGTTGTATTAAGTGTAATCTTATGTAATAAATCATGAATTAATGTGTAATTAATACCACAGTTGTTATAAGTTACCACTGTCTTGTGATCAAAATGAAACCTTCTAGTTATAAGAATCAACATAGGCACAATAAGTCACTAAAAAGTTTTTCAACAAAGTAATGTCAAAATCCTTCATCTCAAGGATTAAAAGGTTCTATAAGAAAAGATAACCACCTATATCAATGGTCCATCCTCTGTGTTGTATTAAAAATTCTTATCATACTCCAAATGAATAATCAAGAGTCTTCACTCCACAAAAACCCTAAATTTCATGCCCAAAAATTCCATGACACCCATACATATGAATGAGTGTATAGAACCTTTATCAAAATGAGATGTTAATTATGTAATGGATACTGAAATCATAACTCAAACTATAGATGGTTCGACACTATTATCCCCTAGTGAAGGTTTTACTGCATATATTTAGCATAATCTGCAGCCTCGATCTTTACCCCGACAACCCTATATAAGTATTATCTACTAGAAATACATATAGTAGGTCAAGTCAAATCATCCTTATCTATATCCTTATCCTGAATAACATTTAGTACTCAATCTTCTTGATTTTCATGGCACTAATTATCTCACTCCAAAATTTAGAGCTTCATTAAATCCTTTCCCATTAGAAACAAGAGGTTAGGTCTGATAAAACCTCTTAATATGGACTATCAATCTATAATACTAGCACTCCACATGGTCTTTGTCACATTGAGGTTTCACGTGACCATTTATTCCATGTTCATGTAATAACACCTAGCTACCTAGGTGTACACTCTAACTACTTTTACCTCTGTGAGAAAGATCAAAACAATATTGTCTACCACTCGATGGTATTACACCCTTCCTATGAACTGAACTACCATACCTGATGCCATAATCTTCCCTTAGGTTATGCTTGGAGGTGAGCCCCTAGTTAACTATTTTTGAAATGGTAGTTACATGGAAAACATTTACCAGATATTGGATTGATTTCCCAATCCCATCCTAAAATCACCTCTTCGTGATCAATTCTTCCATTTTAAAGAGTATAAATGACATTTTGAATTTTAGTGAAGTGAGATAAATATTCCCTAATGGATATAATACCATGTTACCTATGTATAAACTCCCCATATCATTCATCTCACAAAATTTTATAAAAGAAGTAATAATTGAAGGATAATTATAAATCACTCCAAATCAATAATCGATGTTGAGATGACTAATTTAGAACATTCCTTGTCCACATGGTGGATCACTAATGGAAAAATTACCTATACCAACGGTTTGGAACCATTGGTATAGGTCCCCAAACCATTGGAATATCCTTTACCTATGGTTTGGGAAGCTGTTGGGTGATTGGGCATGGGGAAATACATATCCCAATGGTTTGGAGAAAACCATTGGGAAATACCTATCCCAATAGTTCCAAACCGTTGGGATATATATATATATATATAAAGATCTAGCAGAGGTTTGAATCCATAACCTTCAGGTTATATATTAATGACTTTACCACTATCCTAGAGTTTCCTTTACGAATATATTTGGATATATATATATATGTAATTTATATATTGATTTATTAGAATATATTTGATAAATGAACTTATAAAAAAAGGGTACCTATCCCAACGGTTCTCAAAACCGTTGGGATAGGCCTTTCCCAACAGTTTGGCCAAATCATTGGGAAAGCCACACCCTTTCCCAATATTTTTGGCATACCATTGGGAAAATTGGCCACAAAGTAGTCTTTTCCCAATGGTTTGGCTAAACCATTGGGAAAAGTGGCCTCAAAGTGGGCTTTTCCCAATGGTTTGGCCAAACCGTTGAGAAAAGTGGCCTCACAATGGGCTTTTCCCAATGGTTTGGCCAAACTGTTGGGAAAGCCATACCCTTTCCCAATGGTTTTGGAAAACCATTGGTAAAGGTGGCCTTTTCCCAATGGTTTGGCCAAACCTTTGGGAAAGGGGACCTATACCAACGGTTTTTATGAACCGTTGGTATAGATACATTGGTATTGGTCAGATTTCCAGTAGTGGATTCTCAAAGAATAGAATCTATGAGATTTATCCTCCACTCTAAGGGTATCTCTTTTTTCTTAGTGATATAAATAACATGATTTGAACATGACTTAGTATCCTAGGGGCCACCATCCACATGAAAGTAGGTGAATAATACTCCTAAAATTCCCATGTCAACTATTCCATTGTAAGAAAACGTTTAAGGGCTCCATGTATGGTGTTAATGACCCATAGGAAACCATCTAAAGATTGAGTATTGGTTCCCAGATCAGGTATAAGAAGAGTTTCTACTAGTGGAACTATAGGAGGTGATTCAGGTGGCATCGGTCCCACAACCTCTGTGGCATTATCATCACCACCTTCCTAGAGATTGGATTGGGGACGTCGCAGTGTAATTTTTTTACAATGAAAAATCCATTCCTCAAGATGATATTATATTTGATTAAATATCACAAACCAAGGAATATGACCAATACAAAACATTATTTCACAACATTCACAACATACTTCTTACTCATAAATTTGGGTCTAAATGATAGTGAGAATCATGAAGGGTAACAATAGACACTCCCACTACCCACTACTAAGGTCTTCTTAGGGTTTAGTTCTCTATTTTATGGAATAGGTCACAATATATGTAGTGTTAAATGAAAGTTTTAGAGTAAAATGAACATTAATTTGATTTATAATCCCCATATAACCATATTTGTTTCATATGACATCTAAATGACAATAGTTCATAGGAATATATATATATATATATATATCATAGTCCAGTTAGATCATTATACATTCCCAATTTATAAAGACTTCTACTTTTTATGTCATAATTGGAACTTTATGTAACTCTAACCAGACATACACATCTGGTCTGAGGATGTAAGAAGACGATATTTTATAATCCAATTAAATGGACCTCCATTCCTAATTTATAGAGGTACAAACTTTATATATTACAATGGGAATCCATTTAATCCAAATAAACTAACGTTTCATTCCATAAAACTAATAGTTCATGGCTCAAACATATCAAAATTATTTATTTTAGGATCCACTATCAAGATATGTTGGAAAACACCACATAGGATTAAAATTATTGTTATGTAACCAATTATCTCTTCCATGTTAGAAATTTTTGTTTATTGAAAATATAGGAATCAATACACTAAAAAACATTCTAGGAAAGAACAAAGTAAAATAAACATGGAAAGGTATATTCATGGCATGTGAATATCTACATATCTATAATGATGCGTGATACATTGACTACTTTCTATACCAGTCCAAGGGTAAATGAGAACCCATAATGATAATAAACTCCAAAAGTCATGTGAATCACCCAATAGTGAAACCAACACAACTATAATAGGAAAAAATTAGAACAATAATTCCAATCCTAGGAAACATGGTTATTTATCGATATATGTGTTATCTACACTTATGAATGGTTTGTTTTCCAAATTCTGACACTTCCTATCACTTATCCACCTTCCATAAATTGTATGGTAGTGAAAAGAAACATATGATACCAATTTGTGACATCCCATTCCCGGTCTACTCATAAGTGACTTGGCCTAGTTAGTCATATATCCTCAAGAGCACCTCCCCATACACTAGAGGTTTCGGACTAGAAGCGATGTTATGTGATGATATGGTAGGGATAATATACCCTCATTACCAGAGTAGAGAAAAATGATATAATAACAAAAAAATCCCTGAAATTATATTAGTAGTAAATTAGTGAAAATAATAAATAAGATATCAGAAATAAACAAATTACAAGAATATCAATAAATAACCAATAAAAGTGTCATATATAAATGATGATGTCATGATGTTATACAAAAATAGGGTGTAAGGGGATCTAGCAGTACTTATACATAGTAAATATTATAATATTTATACAAATCTTTCCAAACTCTAATCATCATTGAACCAAGAGTTCATGTTCAGTCATCTACTCTTGTACTCTGTCAGAGTATAGCAATCATGTTTCCAAAGTAGGTTGCTTTCCATTAACCATACTACATCCATGAATTCTATTTAGGTACCAATTAGTGGCCCGAACATGGTGTGAGTAAAACATAAAAGGCCACCAAAAATATAGTCTACAACTATCTAGTCAATTAATACATCATAAATAACATTTAGTGTAATAAAAAATATAAAATGAAAAGTAATACCATATCGGCTCGAGTTCCTCATATGATGCCCATTTGAAACTACATGATTTGGAATTATCTAGAATATTTATAAAAATTCACTACCATATAAACAATGATAAACATGATGTACGTTAATTCCAATAAACCATATGGAATAACATGTCCATAAATTCCAGGTGCACAGTAAGGAATTCCATGTCCCTTAATTTCCAAATAAGAAATATGGAATGTATTTTTCATTAATTTCAAATAATAAGATTTTAATGTGTTCTCCTTAAATTGTTAATAAAAAACATATAACATCATATAATAAATTCAAAAAAACAATATAGAACTCAATGTCTATCAATTCTTTGGAAACAATATGGAGCATCATGTCTATTACAGAAAGACTACATGATGTAATAACATCCATGTAATATTACCTTCATGATATAGAATATCTCCCTTTACATTTATCAATGAACATCATTATTTAAATTAGATAATTAAAGATACATAAAAAGGGACTACGTGAAACTAATTTACACTTATTTAATTAACAAGTGTCAGGTGACATATTCTTAACATTCACTTTTTTACTTACATCTCCTAAAATTGATCACATGGTCCAAGGGTAGGTCCATCCCACATACATCTCATTAATTACATTTAATGATCCCATTATTAGAGGACAAGTCAACACACCCCAAAGTTGCTATAAATTAATGCCAAAGATTTATAGGGGTTCTGTACTTATTACTCACAGACCCCAAAGGGGGTGGTTTGAGCCAATACATACTATATCCAATGTTTCAATTTGATTAACAATGGATAAAAAATTACAGTCCTAAATTTTTATTTAAATAATTCTACATGTAGTTGGTGATGCACAGATTGGTAAGAGTATTACAAAACATTTCATGATATATACAACAACACATTAAGGTCAATTTACTAGAATGACTTCCTTTCAATAAAATATGACACCTCGTCTGATAGCATCTTCAAATTCGATCTAAAATGGAGGAAATTGGAAAAATAGAAAAAAAAACCCTAAAATAGGGAATATTAGATCGCACAAAGATAACACTGAATATGGTGAGAGAAATAGAGAAAATAAGGTAGTGTAATAATTTCCTTACCAATAGGATTCTAACATGATGAACTTCATTCAATTTGGAGACCGGATATATAAGGCCCCAGCCTTAAACCTTACTTAATCTTGAGTTATTACAAGATTACACATTGAGGATCTTTTTGGGTTTAGAGTTTTAGAGAATTAGATCATAAAAATTGCATTACATTCCACATATAAAAAAAAGTGGTTACATAAAGATAGTATTCTTCATTCCCATCAATGGAAACATATTTAAAATAAAACATGGATTATTTCTTGACACTTCCTTGACACTATCATCATATCATGTACCTTTCCCTTGACCTGTGAAAAACATTTCAAAAAAAACTTGGGATGAGCATAAAAATCTCAGTAAGGGATATAAAAATATGGAAAGGAAACATGGGTACATATAAACATAATAATGAGATCATACTTTACCCATAAAACATAAGAATTTTAACATACCTCATCAAATCATGAATAAATCATAGAAATCATAAGACATAAAGGTAACTTGAGGCATTCATAACATCCTTACATAGGGAGTAACCCTCTTGGTTACGTTTGGAATACCCATCATAGTATATTCCCTAAATATCTTCGGAGAAACCTTAACGTTTCACTCCTTCGCGTTACCCAATGCATTGGAGAGCAATATCGGGCTCACCCGCCCTTAGTTTATCACGGAACCACCCGTCTTCATAATAATGCCCAATAACCTCAACATAATCGTATCACATAAAACATGCATAAAGGAAACATAACATTTCCACCTTTCAATCACAAGATATCAATACAACACATTGATATAAAAACATTATGAAAACCATTTTCAATACCAAAATAAAATAAAATTAAAACATGGTATTTATTTTTCTTTTAAAAAGAAGGTATGGCTTGTAGAGGAAGCCGAAACTCAAATAACGGTTACGGTGGTGGAGAAGCCGTTGTCGCCGCATACGTACGACAAAAACATTCCCTTTTTTCGTTTAGTAAACGCTTCGTATAAAAATATTCCTTTTGGATAAACGTAAAAGTCAAAGGGGTTTATACACTGTATAAAAGAAGGTTGTGTATAAAACAAAATATGCCTCAATGAAAGGAGATTGAGACGAAGTCCCATACCTCAGGTCCGACTTGAATCGATCGTTCTTTAATGTCCTGAATAATAAACTTGAGTTAATTTCTACTTATTTAAGAACCTTTTTCAAGTTCATTATTCCTTTTATATCACTTATTGCCATGTCATGAACACTTTGTAATTATTTAAGTTAATAACGGTCGTTTTAACGATCATTGGTACTTGAGTAAAAAATAAACCCTTTATAATTACATGTTGTTCATGTATCCATTATATCCAGAATTATAATCATTATGTATATATCATATATATCCAGTATATACATGCATTTATAATATTAAATAATCATTTAGAGGTAAGAAATGAAATGCACCGTTCATGGAGACGGTAAGCCGTACGTACGCATGAACTCTACTTTCATTTCTATTTCGTATTTTATAGAATGGAATCATAATGATATAAATGTATATTATAATTACAGTATAATATCATATATAATATCATAGTTCCATCCTTTATACGTCCCACATATGGTATTTAACGAATCAAATCACTTTGAGGGGGCGGTAGTCCGCACTTCCTTAAATGAAGATATCGCGTTTACCCATATTGGAAACCATAAAGGTATGACCAAAAAGAAAAAAACATAAGCTTAAGGAAAACATAAAAATATTATATATCACATATAAATATAGTGACATCTTAATGGCCACCTTTGAAGGTGTTAAAATAATGTTGAACAATCATCGTTTCGAGAGGCATAAATTCACCATCCACGGAAACAGTATGTTCGTTAACCATTAGATGTAGGTGTGTGTAAGTGTAGCTCGAATCCATATTATAACAATATCCTAGTATATTGAGGATACTGTATTTGTTACAAAAGAAAAGAATAAAAAGAGTTTAGGGGGTTAGAGAAGCAAAATAAAACAAAAGGACTCAAAAGAAGACATTACCTTAAAATCGGGTAACTCCCTTTGGTTTGAGATCAAAGGCTTCCTTGGAAAGACTTCTGCCCAAAGTGAGGCTTCAAGGAGTAATAGAAAGAAGTGGAGAGACAAAATGGGCAGGGTTTGGCCGAGCCAAAGGCTTTGAGAGTGTGGGTAAGGAGGTAGAGGTGGGGGCCTTTTATAAGAGGAGAGGAGGGGCACTCTTGGAAAGTAAAGAAATATTACTTTATTTTAAAATGATTTTCGGATTTAAATGGTCCCACATTGATATAATTCTAGTATAAGGTGATAAGGGTTCTAAATCCACCCATAAAATAGGTTTTGTACATGTGTAGGGCATATATTTTACATTATCGTTTCATTTTATTTAAATCCTTTATTAATGAGGTAATCGCTACATCATTATGATGTCATAAATACATTTATATATATAATGTCAAAAAATTATAAAAAAAATACTATGATGTAGGAAATCTTTTTATCTTTCCAATGAATATTTATAGTAAAAAATCTTACTTGTATAACCCCATTTAAAAATTGTTTTCGTAAAATATATTATGTTTGTGTCATTTTTACTTTTACATTAAATAAAAAGTTTTTTATGTCATTTCCCAACCAAAGTGGATCCATGGGGTCCCCAAGTTGACCCATGGCTTTTCTTGGTCGGCCATGACACATCCAATAAGGTTATGACATGTGTCTATGTCATTTAATATTATTAAAGCATTATTTTTACCTTAAACTACACTAATTACCACTAATCGCGATTAAAAACTTAATAAGTTACTATTCACCAAAAATTTATTTTAATCTCATTGAACCACATTTTAATTCTTAATTAAAACCATGTATGTCGGATTTTTGAAATTCAAAACACAATGATGGCAAAATTTCATTTAAACGGAAAAATCAGTTTTTATAAGTACCACTTAGTGGTTTCACTATTCATCAAAAATTGAAGTTTTTCAGAAAATTACCAAACATTCACCCTAAGCAATATTTGATACTCTGAATTCTAAAATGATGTCTATTTTACAAAATTCAAATCATATAAGTTATATTAAATAATTTAATAATTAATTCCCACTGTCATGACAAATAGCGAGTTTTTTTGAAACAATATCTATGAAAAGTTTGGCATTAGTTTATGACCAATTCCAAAGTGAAATTAATCCTAATGACCACCATTGGATTAAATGGTAAAATTATATTAAGATTACACTTTAAGACCAATTAAAAATATAATCTATCCATATAATTAAATTAAATGAAAAAGCATTTTTGATGTAAAATGCAGTATTTTTCACTATTCATTAAAAAATGAACATTGTCAGAAAAATACCAAAAATTTATCCAATGTAAAATTAAATGTCCCAATAATAATGAATATTTTTATTTTGACAAACATAGCTTATAAAATTGTCAAAAGATAGCTTTAAAAATGGTTTTCCATCAAAAGGCAGTAAAACAATCTTTTAAAAATATTAGTGTATTCCATGCTTAAGATTGGATTTATTTTCATTTTAAGCCTCTAAAACACTATCTAATTCATTAATATACATATATAAAAATATATATTATTCATTACTTACTTGGGATGTTACATCCTTCCCCCCTTTATAAAATTACGTCCCCGTAATTTATTTACTTATCAAATAAATGGGGGTACTTATCCCTCATTGCATTTTCAGATTCCCATGTTGCCTCTTCCATCATGTGGTTTTTCCACAAAACCTTTACCTGCTTAATCACCTTATTCCATAACACTTGATCCCTGTGGTCAAGAATCTGGACTGGTTGTTCCTCATAAGATAGGTTCTCTTCCAGTTGAACTACCTCTGGACTCAAAACATGAGATGGATCTGGCATATACTTTCTCAACATCGAAACGTGAAAAACATTGTGTACCTGAGATAAACTCAGAGGTAAAGCCACCCGGTATGCAACTGATCCAACTATCTCCAGAATTTCATATGGTCTAATGAACCTTGGAATCAGCTTTCCTTTCTTACCAAATCTCATCACACTTTTCCAAGGAGAAACCTTGAGAAAAACATGATCACCTACCTCAAAAGATAGATCCTTCCTCCGGTTATCCGCATAACTCTTCTGCCTGATCTGAGCTGTTCTCATGTGCTTCTGAATCAGCTGAACTTTTTCTGCCATCTCTTCTACCAATTCTGGTCCCATCAACTTCCTTTCACCCACTTCATCCTAGAAAGCTGGAGTTCGACACCGCTTCCCATATAATGCCTGAAATGGTGCCATCTGCATACTGGAATGAAAACTGTTATTATATGAAAATTTAACCAAAGAAAGATGTTGGTCCCAACTTCCCTAATAATCCATAGAGCAAGAACGTAGAATATCCTCCAATGTCTGAATTGTTCGTTCTGACTTCCCATCTAATTGATGATGAAAAGCTATACTAAAATTTAATTCAGTACCCAAGGACTTCTGAAGGCCTTTCCAAAAGTTAGAAGTGAACCTAGGATCACGATCAGATACAATGGAGAGAGGAACTCCATGTAACCTGACTATCTATTTAAGATACAAACGGGAAAGTTGATCCAGGGAAAAAGTATCTCGTATATCAAGGAAATGAGCAGACTTGGTCAAGCGATCAACAATAACCCAGATTTCATTATTACCTCGAGATGTCTTCGGTAATCCCACAACAAAGTCCATGGATATATTCTCCCATTTCCACTCTGGCAACGGTAGAGGCTGAAGCATCCCTTTCGGTAACTGCCGCTCTGCTTTAACCTGTTGACAAGTCAAACACTTCACATTAAAGTCAGTAATATCTCTTTTCATTTCATCCCACCAGTAATACTCCCGCAGATCTCTATACATCTTAGTACTGCCTGGATGAACTGAAAACAGAGAACTATGAGCTTCACATAACAAATCTCTCTTCAACTGTGAATCACAAGGCACACACAATCTCTTCCCAAATCTCAAAACACAATCATTATCAATGTTGAATTCAGGAAAATTACCTTTCTGAACCAGCTCTACCTTTTTCTGCAACTCACTGTCTTGCTTCTATGCTTGCTTGATTCTATCTGATAGAGATGATCTCACTGATACCTGAAACAAAACAGAAGAACTTCCTACACCCACAACTTCTATTCCAAATTTCATCAAATCCTTAACCAAAGGATCACGTTCCAAACGCAACATTGCTAATGAAGCATTACTTTTTCGACTCAAAGCATCAGCCACTTTATTTGCTTTTCCTGGATGGTAATGAATTGTACAATCATAATCCTTGATTAATTCTAGCCATCTCCTTTGTCTCATGTTCAATTCTTTCTGAGTGAATATATACTTTAAACTTTTGTGATCGGTATATATTTCACACTTTACTCCATACAAATGATGCCTCCAAATTTTTAAAGAAAAAACAACAGCAGCTAATTCCAAATCATGTGTAGGGTAATTTACCTCATGAGTTTTCAACTGTCGTGAAGCATAAGCAATTACCTGATCATTCTGCATTAGGACGCAACCAAGTCCTTTCAATGAAGCATCACTGTATATAACAAACTCACCATTCCTAGAAGGTAGTTCCAAAACTGGAGCATTCACCAATCTTCTTTTCAATTCCTGAAAACAATCATCACATTCTTTTGTCCAGATAAACTTAACACCCTTCCAAGTTAGCTTAGTCATTGGACTAGATAACCCTGAAAAATTTCTAACAAACCTTCGGTAATAGCCTGCCAAACCAAGGAAGCTACGAATCTCAGTTACATTTGTGGGTCTTGGCCAGTATTCCACAACTTTTGTTTTTTCAGGATAAACAGTTATCCCATCTTTAGAAGCAATGTGACCAAGGAAAGAAATTTGTTGCAACCAAAACTCACACTTGCTGAATTTCCCATACAATTTCTTTTCTTTTAAGGTTTTCAAGATAACCCTTAAATGTCTTTCATTCTCTTATTTACTTTTAGAAAACACCAAAATATCATCAATAAAAACCACCACAAACTTATCCAAGAACTCATGGAAAATTCTATTCATTAAGTCCATGAATACAGCAGGTGCATTGGTTAGCCCAAAAGGCATTACTAAAAATTCATAGTGGCCATATCTTGTACGGAACGCGGTCTTTGGAACATCTTCTTCCTTTACCTTCAACTGATGGTACCCCGATCTCAAGTCAATTTTTGAAAAATACTGAGCTCCCTAGAGCTGATCAAACAAATCATCGATATGAGGAAAAGGATATTTGTTCTTAACAGTGATGTTATTCAATGCTCTATAATCAATGCAAAATTGCATAGAACCATCTTTCTTTTCAACAAACAAGACAGGAGCACCCCATGGTGATGTTCTAGGTCGAATGAAACCTTTCTCTAATAAATCTTGCAATTTCTCCTTCAACTCTAAAAGTTCAATTTGAGCCATTCGATAAGGGGGTTTTGAAATTGGCTTAGCATCAGGAACTAAGTCAATAGTAAATTGAACTTCCCGATCTGGTATTATTCCAGGCAACTCATCAGGAAAAACATCAGGATACTCATTTACCACTGGCACATCATTAATCTGAACAGTTGCTTTATTTTCAACGATGTGTTCAAGGTAACATTCATTTCCATCTTTTACAAGTTTCTCGGCCTCTTGATAAGTTATCAATAGTAAGGGTTCATTCTTGTACACAAACTGAAATTCTTTCTGAAAAGAAACTTCTTTATCTCTACAGTCAATCTTAGCATGGTAAATAGAGAGCCAATCCATACCCAGGATAACATCAAACTCTACTAGAGGTAGAACAATAAGGTTTGCAAGTAGGTTCTTTCCACAGATAAGGATAGGAAGATTCTTATAAATTCTTTTTGCCTCAACATTCCCCCCAGGTGTTTTTACCAAAAGTTCAGGAGTCATTTCTTGAGATGGTATTCCTATTTTACTAGAAAAGTTTTCAGAGATGAAAGAATGTGTAGACCCCGAATCAAACAACACACTGGCATAATCTGAAAAAACAAACAAAGTACCTGATACAGCTTCATTTGATGGCCCGACATCTGCTGAAGTAGTTGCAAATGATTTCACCACCCCTTTCTACTTGTAGTCTAACTGCTTCCCATCACTCAAGATCTTTGTCGGACACTCTTTTTCATAGTGACCCATCTCATTGCACTTATAACATTTCACTAACTGTAAATCAAATTTGGTCTTACCTTCACCTTGATCCTTTTCAGTGCAATCACGAGCCTTATGTCCCATCTTACCACATCGGTAGCACTTTCCAGAATTTAGAAGACATTCCCCAGCATGCCTTTTCCCACATTTATCACAAACTTGAAACTTAGATTTCTTACCGTCAGACTTTTTTGAAGAATTCTTACCATTCTCCTGCCACCTCGGTCTCTTCTTCTGTTGGTTGTTATAGAACACTTGATCATCGGAAAACTCAATTTCCACCTTCTCAGCACATTGAACAAGATTTTCATAACTTTTAAACTCACGATAATCTAATGCCCTTCGATATGTTGGATTTAATCCTGAGTAAAAACGATTGATTTTACTATCAAGGTCTCGGATAAAATTTGGAGCATACCTTGCCAATCGAGTGAACCTTTCTTTATAGGTATCCACTGAGTCTTCATCTTTCCTCAATTCCAAGAATTGATTTTCCATCCTAAGTCAAACAACCTTAGGAAAATACTTCTCAAGAAACATACCTTTGAATTCATCCCAGTCAAGAGCATCAATCTCATCGGCGTCCCTGATATTTTTAACCATAAACCACCACTGATCTGCCTCACCCTCCAAATGGTAAATAGCAGGACTAACCTTTTGATTGTCTGAACACCCCATGACATCAAAAATATTCTCCAGTGCTTTAATCCACACTTCAGCTAGCACAGGGTCAGATGATCCTCTGAAGGATGGGGGATTTTGCCTCATGAAATGTTCCACCACCGACATGTTCCTCTGCGGTTGATCTGGCTGATCTCGTGTATGGATACCACCACCATTTATCGCTTGAGTCAACTGCGCCATTACTGCAACAAACTGTTCAATTCCAATTCCGACCATCTCAGGATGCTGATTCGGAAGGTTATTTCCTTCTGCATGCCTTCCTAGCACTGCTTCCCTGTTTCCTCTGCGGAAAACCATTTTGAACAAACATGTCTTAGATGAATCAACATGGTAATCTTCAAATACTATATCACTTCAATTTGACCATAAAAAAAATATTTCTGGATAATCATTTAATTGAATTCTAACTCCTTAAGTTATCTAAACCGACCTTTGATACCAACTATAAGGCCCCAGCCTTAAACCTTACTTAATCTTGAGTTATTACAAGATTACACATTGAGGATCTTTTCGGGTTTAGATTTTTAGAGAATTAGATCATAAAACTTGCATTACATTCCACATATAAACAAAGTGGTTACATAAAGATAGTATTCTTCATTCCCATCAATGGAAACATATTTAAAATAAAACATGGATTATTTCTTAACACTTCCTTGACACTATCATCATATCATGTACCATTCCCTTGACCTGTGAAAAACATTTCAAAAAAAAACTTGGGATGAGCATAAAAAGCTCAGTAAGGGATATAAAAATATGGAAAGGAAACATGGGTACATATATACATAAGAATGAGATCATACTTTACCCATAAAACATAATCATTTTAACATACCTCATCAAATCATGAATAAATCAAAGAAATCATAAGACATAAAGGTAACTTGAGGCATTCATAACATCCTTACGTAGGGAGTAACCCTCTTGGTTACGTTTGGAATACCCATCACAGTATATTCCCTAAATCTCTTCGAAGAAACCTTAACATTTCACCCCTTCGCGTTACCCAATGCATTGGAGAGCTATATCGGGCTCACCCGCCCTTAGTTTATCACGGAACCACCCATCTTCATAATAATGCCCAATAACCTCAACATAATCGTATCACATAAAACATGCATAAAGGAAACATAACATTTCCACCTTTCAATCACAAGATATCAATACAACACATTGATATAAAAACATTATGAAAACCATTTTCAATACCAAAATAAAAGAAAATTAAAACATGGTATTTATTTTTCTTTTACAAAGAAGGTATGGCTTGTAGAGGAAGCCGAAACTCAAATAACGGTCACGGCGGCGGAGAAGTCGTTGTCGCCGCATACGTACGACAAAAAAATTCCCTTTTTTCGTTTAGTAAACGCTTCATATAAAAAGATTCCTTTTGGATAAACGTAAAAGTCAAAGGGGTTTATACACCATATAAAATAAGGTTGTGTATAAAACAAAATATGCCTCAATGAAAGGAGATTGATACGAAGTCCCATACCTCGGGTCCGACTTGACTCGATCGTTCTTTAATGTCCTGAATAATAAACTTGAGTTAATTTCTACTTCTTTAAGAACCTTTTTCAAGTTCATTATTCCTTTTATATCACTTATTTCCATGTCATGAACACTTTGTAATTATTTAAGTTAATAACGGTCGTTTTAACGATCATTGGTACTTGAGTAAAAAAAAAACCCTTTATAATTACATGTTGTTCATGTATCCATTATATCTAGAATTATAATAATTATGTATATATCATATATATCCAGTATATACATGCATTTATAATATTACATAATCATTTAGAGGTAAGAAATGAAATGCACCGTTCATGGAGACGGTAAGCCGTACGTACGCATGAACGCTACTTTCATTTCTATTTCATATTTTATAGAATGGAATCATAATGATATAAAGTTATATTATAATTCCATTATAATATCATAGTTCCATCCTTTATACGTACCACATATGGTATTTAACGAATCAAATCACTTTGAGGGGGCGGTAGTCCGCACTTCCTTAAATGAAGATATTGCGTTTACCCATAATGGAAACCATAAAGGTATGACCAAAAAGAAAAAAATATAAGCTTAAGTAAAAAATAAACATATTATATATCGTATATAAATTTATTTAAATCTTAATGGACACCTTTAAAGGTGTTAAAAGAATGTTGAACAATCATCGTTTCAGGAGTCATAAATTCACCATCCACGGAAACAGAATGTTCGTTAACCATTAGATGTAGGTGTGTGTAAGTGTAGCTCGAATCCATATTATAACAACATCCTAGTATATTGAGGATACTGTATTTGTTACAAAAGAAAAGAATAAAAAGAGTTTAGGGGGTTGGAGAAGCAAAATAAAACAAAAGGACTCAAAAGAAGACATTACCTTAAAATCGGGTAACTCCCTTTGGTTTGAGCTCAAAGGCTTCCTTGGGAAGACTTCTGCCCAAAGTGAGGCTTCAAGGAGTAATATAGGGAAGTGGAGAGACAAAATGGGCAGGGGTTGGCCAAGCCAAAGGCTTTGGGAGTTTGGGTAATGAGGTAGAGGTGGGGGCCTTTTATAAGAGGAGAGGAGGGGCACTCTTGGAAAGTAATGAAATATTACTTTATTTGAAAATGAGTTTCGGATTTAAATGGTCCCACATTGATATAATTCTAGGATAAGGTGATAAGGGTTCTAAATCAACCCATCCAATATGTTTTGGACATGTGTAGGTCATATATTTTACATTATATTTTCATTTTATTTAAATCCTTTATTAATGAGGTAATCGCTACATCATTATAATGTCATAAATACATTTATATATATAATGTAAAAAAATTATAAAAAAAATACTTTGATGTAGGAAATATTTTTATATTTCCAATGAATATTTATAGTAAAAAATATGACTTGTATAACCCCATTTAAAAATTGTTTTTGTAAAACATATTATGTTTGTGTCATTTTTACTTTTACATTAAATAAAAAGTTATTTATGTCATTTCCCAACCAAAGTGGATCCATGGGGTACCCAAGTTGATGAATGGATTGTCTTGGTCGGAAATTACACATCCAATAAGGTTATGACATGTGTCTAGGTCATTTCATATTATTAAATCATTATTTTTACCTTAAACTACACTAATTACCACTAATCGCGATTAAAAACTTAATAAGTTACTATTCACCAAAAAATTATTTTAATCTCATTGAACCAAATTTTACTTATTAATTACAACCATTTATGTCGGATTTTTTAAATTCAAAACACAATGATGGCAAAATTTTATTTAAACAGAAAAATCAGTTTTTATAAGTATCACTTAGTGGTTTCACTATTCATCAAAAATAGAAGTTTTTCAGAAAATTACCAAAAATTCACCCTAAGATATATTTGATAATCCAAATTCAAAAATTATGTCTATTTTACAAAATTAAAATCATATAAGTTACATTAAATAATTTAATAATTAATTCCCGCTGTCATGACAAATAGCGGATGTTTTTGAAACAATATCTATGAAAAGTTTGGCATTAGTTTATGACCAATTACAAAGTGAAATTAATCCTAATGACCACCATTGGATTAAATGTTAAAATTATATTCATATTACACTTTAAGACCAATTAAAAATATAATGTAACCATATAATTAAATAAAATGAAAAAACAGTTTTGATGTAAAATGCAGTATTTTTCACTATTCATTAAAAAATGAACATTGTCAGAAAAATACCAAAAATTTATCCAATGTAAAATTAAATGTCCCAATCATAATTAATATGTTTATTTTGACAAACATAGCTTATAAAATTGTCAAAAGATAGCTTTAAAAATGGTTTTCCATCAAAAGGCAGTAAAACAATCTTTTAAAAATATTAGTGTATTCCATGCTTAAGATTGGATTTATGTTCATTTTAAGCCTCTAAAACACTATCTAATTTATTAATAGACATATATAAAAATATCTATTATTCATTACTTACTTGGGATGTTACAGGATAGATGAGATATAGAGAATATTAGTTGAGATTACGGGGAGCTCAAGAAATTGTGAATATTAAATGAGGTAAGAAAGATAGGGTTTTAATATCATTATTTTTCCAGTGATAATAAAATCAATATTGTTGATAATTTATAAGTTTTTTATGTGAAAATGTATTTTTTCTATAAAATAAAATTAATAAATGTTTTAAAAATATTTTGTGAGGGTAAAATCCAATTTAACACCTTGTAATATTCTACAAAATATGTCTGGATTCATACGCTAATTCAATGAGAGATTCCAAGACCCACAAAGCCTTGGTGTATATGGAATAAAAATATTTAATATATTATATTATGTGTCAGTGATTTATCCAAAATAATGTTTTAAATCCAAAATAAGTGCATCATATGAGAAAATAGAGACCATCATTAGGTCTACGATGTGGTCCTTACCCTAGGAGAGGTATATCATTTGAAAACGTCTAACGTTTGGATGACTCACTCATGAAAATAAATTATTTAATAATTTTTATTATGTTATTTTTTAACATATTTTAATATCTATCAAATGGTGCATCATATGATAAATATGATATCACAATTTGGTTCGGAACGTGGGATTTACCCTATGTGAGGTATAAATTTTATGCGCATAAGGTGTTTCAAAACAACACATGAAAAAACCTATTTTATTTTTAATTAATTATTAATTAGAATTTTTAATTAATAAATAGTTAATATCATCCAAATGGTTCATAATTTGAGAAATCTAAGACTACCGTTAGGTCTGGAACAAGTTGTTTTTCCTAGGCAGGGTATAAAAATTTTGAGCGTCAGACTCATAAGTTATTTAGAATTTAAATTTTTCATTGGGAAATTAAAATAATTATAGTAATCATAATAATTTTATAATATAGTCTTATTATTATTTTGTCTTCATTAAACTAAAATGGAAATTACATGTGTAATGAAATTCACTTAATTAATGAATAACATTTCACTATGGGTGGATATTTATTTCAAGGTTACATAACAATAATGATTTTATTAGTTTTCTCAAATAAATGCAATTTGGTGGTCAATATAAATTTATTCATGACTCAGTATTTAATGGAGGTTTTTATTTAAACTCATAATAGTGGAACTAAAGTGATTTATTTAATAATAAAAATAAATATTATTATTATAATAATTATTATTATTAAATATAGAAAATAATATTAATGGTGGAAATGATGAAAGTAATTTGATAATATAATTTTGTTATCATTACTATTATTAATGTGACATATTTAATAATTATTATTATTATTATTTATTCTATTATTATTATGTTTTGAAATAAATATTTTATTCATTATCAAAACACCATTTCAGTTATAAATCATTTGTATGGTGTCGGATTGACACACTGTCAGTGGCAACAAGACCCTAAAATTGAGGCGGAAATTTCATGAACAATGTTGGAAATTTAATTTGGGATCAGGATGTAGGTCCCTGAGGCATCCAATATGATGATGGGGTTATCTCATGAAATTATTATGACAAATTATTAAATAAGTGATGAAAATAATATATCTTATTAATTAATGAAAATGATTTATAAATAGGATTTGGGGTGGTGTGCATGACATTGGCATGAAGGTCATTATTTCTTATGTATATTACCTCACTCTTACTCTCTCTCTCTTCTATTTTTATTTTATTCTTATAAAATTTTCTCCTTAATATCTCCATCAATATTGATAGGATTGATATGCCTTATATTCAATTTTATTCTTCATGATGAGTACAAATTTATTCCTATGTTTGTTTTTGAAGGTAGTGAGGATTCATCGGAATGTGATTATCTTATCATTAGGTGTGAGTATGGTTTGAGTGATGAAAATATTTGTAAAAATTTATTTCATATTGGAAAACTTTTAGGTATGAGGTTCCTTTCCATTTTGATCTATATATATATACGACGTTATCATGATGTGATGTTTATATTGGACTAACCCATGCTTGGGATGAATTGCATATTACTATGTGAGTAGCAATGAGAATAATTTTTTTATGATTATCCTGACATTGATCTTACTATGGTTTATCGTTATTTATTTTATAGGTATTGTTTTTTGTTTCATAGACTGTTGATTTTTTTTTAGGTACCAAGATACTCAGGTGGAGCCTTGAGGTTGGGAGTAATGTAGCTCAGTAGCCAGTTACCTAACCTCATATAGTCCTAACATCCTTAAAGGTAGGAATGGTTGTCCAATTAGAGGGTAAAACATAATACCTAGTTGGAAGATACTGGTCATGGATTCCTACAGACTTGGGTGGTGGGTGTTTAATTGGGACAAGAGGGTCAGAGATACATAGTGGTTAGCTGGAGGATATTTGTAATGGATTCCTACGAACATGGTTTATGGGTGTTTAAAAAAGGTTAAGAAGATCCAAGATTAGCTTGATATAACATGATATGATTATGTAACAACCACCAGCATGGTGGGGTTAGATTCTTTTACCTCAGTAGAGGTATATAACTTCCTGACATTCATATGATCAATATAAGAACCTAGTTTTTCACTCAGGTATGGATCCATTAAAGTGTGATCTAATTATTTATTATGAACATATTTGGGATGCCTAATTAGTTAGTGAAGGTCACAAGGGTGACCAAGGATTGTATGGAGCTCGGAACCCAACATTTTGGGAAAACAAGTCTGGTGCATAGTTTTTAGTAAACCATGTGGTAATGTTGCAAGGTTAGAGAAAACTGTGTGGGTGGAACGTTTTTTGGACAAAGCCTTATCGCATGTTTGGAACATGGTTTACCTAACTGTGAAACATAATAATGAAATTTCCCCTTTTCCCTAGTTACATGTGCATGGTTTGCACCCGGTTTGTCAAACTGTGCGGACTGACCGTGCACATACCTTTTTTCAGGGTATTTTTATTATTTTTCCTTTAAGGATCTAATTAATACTCCTCCTTCCTCCCAATAGAATTTTATATAGGATTGACCTATTTTTCATCATTTTTGAGAACTTTGTAGGAATTATCTGGGGAATGAAGGATCCCCTTCATCTAGGATCTGATCATGCTTTTGTTCTCCACATCGGATGCACAATAGTAAGTACTCGAGTCCTTTTTTCCCATTATCCTCCTCTCATTCTCTTGACCTAGATGTCAAGGTGGGAGTTTTTTTTTTCATTTTTTTCAAATATAATATGTTATTAGATGAATAAGATGTCGATATCGCATGAGGAGAGTTTTACAACCCTAAAGGATGTGGTCTATAACTCATCCATCAAGTTTTTTTTTATTTTAGAATTGTCATGTGGGGACCACTAGTTTCTTGAGGTGTCATTTATTGAATTTATATTTCATTATTATAATCATTATAAATGAATGATTATGATCATTCCATATATTGATTAGTTTTTTGTGGTTACACACACAATGTTCAACGTCCCATGTAGAATGATATTTTATAGTTGAGTTTTTAGTGTTTTGACAATTTTGATCCATTGTTCGGATGTGCTCGAGATTGACCACATTAATAGTAGGCCTCCTTATCATAAATCATATTTTTATCACATAATGGTGAATGAAAAGTACCATGTAACTTACACATGACCTACCTAAAGTTAGTTCCTCAAATTGATAATTAAATGTGAAATGAAAATTGGCAAGTATACTATGTACATGACTTGACAGGATTAAATGTGAATGATTAATTGATTCCATGTTCGTAGAATACATTACATAATTAATGTAAGGTAGAAAAATGAACCATAATTAATGAATACTCCTTTAATATAATTAAAAAAGATTTTATGGTACTTTTAATTGTAACACTAATGAAATGCAAGGCTTGAACCAAATGGACTTACTGATTAATTAAGACTTTATTAAAAGGTTCCATGATACATGACCTTATCCGACTAATAAATTCAAGGAAACCCCAAATGAAATATTACATGACTTCATACTTTAATAAGAGTGTCTTGAATCAATATTGCCTTGGATTATTATAGGGGAATTCCTTGAGAAGTCAGGAACCCCATTTTGATTGAAGGATACGACTTGCTTAGTTTGATCCCTACCTAGATCCTGATCGTTTTGTATTCATGGATTCCCAATATAGAACTATAAGATCCCTCACATAGTAGTACATTATTCCTTGGATAACCTACTTTGATCCATAAATTACAAGTAGGTTCCATTGTTACAACCCATAGGGCCTTGTCTCTGCTTAGCCCCATTTTACCTTGGATGATCAACTTGGATTTAGTATGAATTTTATTGTCGAATGCCTTGGAAAATTATCCTTGGATTACACTATTACCCTTATCAAGGATATAGTAATTGCTGAGTTGGTGACCCTTGAGTTCTATGTTTCCTTCATTATTATGTTGTAACTTCATTATTAAATTTTGTTATAGTTTTCCTTATAATAACATTAAACCTTCAGTAGTGTTAACATGTGGCTTATTTATAGACTTGTAATAATCTATTAAAGGATTGTATATGTTTAGATTTGAGCTGAGGGTTGAAGTAGGTAATTGGGTATTTAGTTACATTTTACTGCTTTACATTATATATGAAAGCTTTCATAGTGTTACATTTCCATTACACGGGTGAGATGGTATTGAAATTAATGGCAGTGGCCAACTGATATTTATCTCACACTCTCTCTAGGCACCGTTTGTTACCTAGGGTATATTACATGAATTCAAGTGTTAATAAAGAGAAGCATACACCTTTGAACACTTGATTTTATGATGTTTAGGATGGTGCTTCATAGTAGATGACTAATCCAGATCTATGGATTCCTGGGATAGTCTTTTGATTTCCTTTATACTTTTGTGGGGCATGTTATTACTTTTTTCTTCTCTCCATTTTTTTAAATTTTTATAGATACATGAAATATCATCATTGTATTCTTGTATGTTATTTTAAATTATTGTTATTATGGTATCTATTTTCTATTGTATCATATGTTTATTTGTATTTATTTTGTCATTTAACTTCATTTATATTTATCCATTTCACTACACACTGGTAATGGGGGCATAGTCTTTCCACAGACAGGCCCTAGGAACTTGTTGCTAGATGATAGCCTCTAGCGTTTGGGGAGATGCGCTTGAGGCCATGTCTCCCACCGCTCTTGGGGAACCTATTAAGTGGAATCTGGGTCCGAGACGTCACAAAGTGGTATTAGAGGAGGTTCCATTATTGAATTACTATTTTAATACAATAGAATGGAGATTAGGAATGTTAGGAACTCGGTCATAATATATTCTTTTGCATCATGAACTCAGGTTCGGGGTAAAATCCATGTTACCCAAAATGTAATTGTTGATCTATTTTTACCTATTATAGTTGATATTATTTCACTATTGGGTGACACACACATTTTGTGGAGTTGTTTATTATTCTGATTGAGGATTTCTTTCATCCTTGGCCCGATGATATGAGGGAAAGGAGTGTTGTTACATGCATCATATTAGGTACTTAATATTCACATGTCATGCATATTTTCAATCCATAAGTGAATTTCATTGTATTTCATTTCTTGATATACCTATGAATGTTGAGTGATATTATGATACGTAGATTGTACATGTATTAATTTTGGTTATGATTGATTGATTCCAGGTCTCAATTATTGAGTTGTTTGGGACCTAATTGGTTGGGATGAGTAATTTACTGAGTCGATCCATTATGCTATAAATAATTGCGTGTCATTTCTCTTGATTAGGTGTATGGGAACTGATTCATTGTAAATGGATATCCATTATAAATTGAATAATGGAATCTAAAATAAATTGTTTGTAAATCCTTATCCTTCCTTTTTATGTTTATAACAGGTAAAGAAGTTAAATAGGTAATTAAATATAAAACAAAATGAAACTTATACTTGAGCACTTACCGATACCTAACTGTCTAAGTGGATAGTTGGGGTAGTATGCCATGGGTAGTGAGTTTTCTTATGTTCAGCTTATACTAGTGGTGTTATCATTCTACTAAATCTTATTATAAGGCGTGTTATTAGAATTTGTAGACCAATCCACCATGAGATCCTTGTATCATATGCTAGGAAGGTGGTGATGACCGTGCTCCAAATGCGGTGGGCCCGGAGCCACCACTCTTACCTCCAAGAGTTCCACTCAAGGAACCACTTACTATACCTGATCTGGGCACTAATTACTAAGTTCGTGATAGTTTATGATGACTGATTCAATACAAGAATGGTCCTCCAAGTCCTACATCTATGTTGGATGATCTGACTTGTGAGTTCTAGCAGAAACATACTCCTACTTTCTCAGGGGATAGCAGTCCGTAGACTACGAAGTCTTGGATAGATTCAACCCTATATATATTTGAGCATATAGAGATGCCTCTAGATCATAGGGTTAGTCATTTTACATATATTCTTTGGGATTTTTCCAAGCACTTGTGTGATGTGATTACCCAAGTTGGTCATAGTCAGGGCATGTTATGGGTTGATTTCTAGACTACCTTCTATGATCATTTATTTCCTCAAACGCTATGACGTGATAGATCTAAAGAGTTCAGGCATCTCGATCAGGGTTCAATGTCATTCATGGAGTATTCGTCACATTTCACAAAGTTACAGTACATTTCATCACTTCTAGACAGTGAAGATCTTTCACGTGCTAAACATTTCGAGGATGGGCCACAGTATTTCATTTGTATGTAGGTGAATGATTTTATCATACCTACCTTTTCTACAATAGTCAATCAGGATCTTACCACTAAGCATAACCTATGGGACTGAAATATTACCACGTATATAGGACTCATGCCATGTCAGGACAATAGTTCTTTTAGTGGAAGGAATCATTCTCTCAAGGTTTCTCATTTGGGTAGTGATAATTAGAGTGCCTATTTTGATAGCTCCAAAGTGTTTTATTGATTTGGAATACAAGGGTACCTAAAGCCTCATTTTGATACAGAACTAATGGAGTGTTGAGCTTGTGTACGTATAGAGAATCTTCAACATTTCTATAGGACCGTTCCACTAGCTTCAAGTTGAAAAAGGTTTCGCACTAACTTCACCTTCTTGAGTGGGTTCTTTTGTGCCATGCAAGGTGGGAAGTTGGAATATCACCGGCAGGACTTTCCAAGGAGGAGGTTATGGACATAGAAGCAAGAATTATGATCACCAGCAGTGCCAACAGAGCATTTATGATTGTGGTAGTCCATCTATTGCACAAGTCCATGGATCATGTCAATTGTCTGCAGTACAGCCAATACCCAAGGATCAGGTTGTGGGACCATCAAAAGTATGAGGTACTATTCTTGTGGCGTCTACCATAGTATGTGCTTTATTTGATATAGGTTATTAACATTATTTTATCTCTATATCTATCGTGGAAAGTCTTAGACTAGATATATAGTATTACTATGGTGTAGTGACCCATGATAAGTCGTAAGTAGTATGAACAAAGGGTATACTCTAGTGGAGGGTCTATCCCCTTGAGGTAGGCAGTTACCCTTTCTTATATAAAATATTTTTCCTCAAGATGACGGGTTTCGATGTCATTATCTGGATGGATTGGTTGGTTCATTATCATGATTTTTTAGACTAATATCGCTGAAAGGTATCTTTTACATCACTAGAGGGAAACAATTATGTACATAAGGGTGAGTGGGCTTTTCAAGATAGTAGAGATGGACTAGAGCATCATGGGCTAGGTGGAGTAACTGTATAGATTTAAAATCTCTTCATGGAGATTCATATTTTATGACAAGATAATTTCCCTCTAATAGTGGATCATTTTAGGGATTTCTTTCCTAATTATTTTTCTGGTTTACCTCCTGGGAGAGTGGTAGATATTACGATCAAGCTTGTTCCAACCCATTTTATCCTCTTGGGTTTTCCCATGAATTATTCCAAGATGGCATAAGGAACCTTACATCTATGCATGGATTACAGAAAGATAAACTAGCTTATGGTCAAGAAATAGTGTGAAATTCCTCGAATAGATGATCTATCTTACCAGCTATGAGGAGCAATGGTCATCTATAAGATCGACCTCAGATCGAGTAATTATAAGGTGTGAGTAATTCCATTAGAAATACCTCGTACAACATTTATTAGTAGGTATGTTCTATATGAGTATCTCATTATTCCATTCGGTCTTACAAATCTGCCCTCCGTTTTCATGGCTTTAATGAATAATGTTTTTCATCCCTATCTCGACTCTTTTTTCATAGTCTTTATGGACCACATCTTGGTGTATTCTCATACATGTAACAAACATGAAAAACACCTTTATATCTATATGAGTACACTGAGAGAGCGTTAGTTTTATGCCAATATTGATATATTCCACTTTTGGATTGACAAAGTTCACTTATTAGGTCATATTAACTCAGAATCAAGCATATCTATTTACCCAAAAAAGGTTACTGTTGTAGTTTCCTGGGATCATCTATAACGCCCCGACCCCAGTTACCCAGAGTTGGTACATTATTGCGTAACATTGGCATGATCACAAAAGATCAAGTCTCGAAAGACCGATTAGTTTAGTAGCCTTCGAAACACTAGATACATTCATAAATGTTACATTACATCATAAAGTGAAAAACTACAATAACAAAGTCTCCATAGTCCACACTCATATCCTCTTCTGACTATCCCTACAGGTCATTCATAAAATACCTCTTCACATCCTGGAAAATATTAAAACATTGAAAGGGGTGAGCTCAGATGCTCAGTAAGGATAAAAATATAGCGGAAGCTTTCATAAATAAACATTAACATTTAAGGCAAAGTATAACTAAAACAAAAGCCTTTTAAACTTGAACTTTAGCATAATATGGAAAAAATAAAATCAAATAATTCCATTTACTTACTCACATGGATATTCTATTATTCGAATAATCACATGCAATATCAATAACCACTTTCATAATGATGGAATGCATAATGCCAGACTATCATAACCACGTACCCAAGGCCTCGTGCCAAGACTACAAATAAGATTTTGTCAAGGCCTCATGCCAAGACACTAGTTTGTCTCATGAGACCTACTGATGCATCGAGGGGCTATAGCGGGCTCCACCCGTCACTTATTAAGTCCAATGCATTCCTCATATGAACAGGTTTAAACATATCATAAACCATAACATAATTGTATCACATAAAACATGCATAAAGGAAACATAATATTTCCACATTTCAATCACAAGATATCAATACAACACATTGATGTAATAAAAACACTTTCAAAACCATTTTCAATACCAAAATAAAAGAAAATTAAATATTTGTATTTATTTATCATTTAAAAAAATTTATGTCTTGTAGAGGAAGCAGAGACTCAAATAATGGGCATGGCGATGGAGAAGTCGTTGTCGCCGCATACGCAAGACAAAACATTCCTTTTTTCGTTTAGTAAAAATTCTTCATATAAAAATATTCATTTTTGAATAAAAGTAAAAGTCAAAGGGGTTTTTACACCGTATAAAGGAAAGTTGTGTATAAAACCAAATATGCCTCAATGAAAGGAGATTGAGAAGAAGTCCCTTACAAAGAACATTTTTTTAAATAAAATAGATCTATTATGTGTATTCACTATAGGTACACATAAATAAAGTACAAATACAAGATAGGACATAATAATATAATGACATAATTTGAAAGTAGGAGATTAACCCAAAGAATGGAAATTGGGTTAAGAAGTTCCCTTACCTCGTGTCTGAATTGACTCGACCACTCTTTAACCTCCTAAATAATAAACTAGAGTTAATATATACTTTCTTAAGAACCTTTTTCAAGTTCATTATCATTTTTATATCACTTATTACAATTTTACAAAAATTATGTAGTCATTTAAGTTAATAACCATCGTTTTGTCGATCTTTGGTACTAGAGTCAACAATAAACTTCTTATAATTACAAGTTGTTTATGTGGTAGAATATCCATTATCTACAGAATTATATTCATGATGTAGATATCATATATATCCTATATATCCAGTATATACATGCATTTATAATATTACATAACATTTAGAGGTAAGAAATGAAATGCACCGTTCATGGAGATGGTAAACCGTACGTACGCATGAACGCTACTTTCAATTCTATTTCGTATTTAATGGAATGAAGTTATAATTATATAAAGGTATAATATAATTCCAGTATAATATAATGTATAATACCATTTACTCCATCCTTTATACATCCCACATATGGCATTAATGATTCAAATCACTTTGAGGGGGTGGTAGTCCGCACTTCCTAAAATGAAAATATCGCATTTACCCATAATGGAAACCATAAAGGTATGCCATAAATGAAAAATACAGAAGCTTAAGTAAAACATAAACATATTATATATCATATATAAATATAGTTACATCTTAATGGCCACCTTTGAAGGTGTTATATGAGTTTTGAACAATCATCATTTCGTGAGGTAGAAATTCTCCATCCACAGAAACAGTATGTTCTTTAACCATTAGATGTAGGTGTGTGTAAGTGTAGCTCAAATACTTATTATAACAACATCCTATTATATTTAAGATACTGGTTTTGTTACAAAATAAAGGAATAAAAAGAGTTTAAGGGGTTATAGAATCAAAATAAAACAAAATAACATAACAGAAGACATTACCTTAAAATCGGGTAACTCTTTTCTGATTTGAGCCAAAGGCTTCTTTGGAAAGAATTCGGCCCAAAGTGAGGATTCTAGGAGTAATAGAGGGAATTTGAGATAGTATTTGGGCAGAGGTTGGCCGAGCCAAAAGGCATTGAAGGTGTGAGTAAGGTGGTAGTGGTGGGGGCCTTTTATAAGAGGAGAGGAGGGGCACTCTTGGAAAGTCATGAAATGTTACTTTATTATATAATGAGTTTCGGATTTTAAAGGTCCCACACTTATAAATTTCTAGTATAAGGTGATAAGGTTTCGAAATATACTCATCCAATAGGTTTTTGACAAGTTTAGGTCTTATATTTTACATTATCTTTTTATTTTATTTAAATCATTAATTAATGAGGTAATCGCTGCATCATCATGGTGTCATAAAATATTTAATTTATTTAATGTCTAAAATTTATAAAAAAAATATCATGATGTAGGAAATAGTTTTATATTTCTAATGAATATTTATAGTCAAAAATATGACTTGTATAACCCCATTTAAAAATTGTTTTAGTAAAACAACTCATTTTGTGACATTTTTATTTTAACATTAAATAAAAAGTTTTTAATGTCATTTTCCTACCAAAGTGGCTCCATGGGGTCCCCAAGTTGACCCATGGATTGTATTGGTCGTCCATGAATCATCCAATAGTGGTAGGACAAGTGTAAAGGTATTTTCATATTTTTATAATATCATTTTTTCCTTAAATTTCACTAATTACCTTTAATCGCGATTAATTACACTTAAAAGTTACTATTCACCAAAAATTATTTTAATCCCATTGAACCACATTTTACTTCCTAATGAAAACCATGTATGTCAGATTTTTGAAAATAAAATCACAGAAGTGGTAATGTTTCATTTAAAAGAAAAATCAGTTTTTTAACTACCACTTAGTGGTTTCACTATTCATCAAAAATTGAAGTTTTTCAGAACAATGCCAAAATTTCACCCTAAGCTATAATTGATATTCCGAATTAAAAAATGATGTCTATTTTACAAAATTCCAAACAAATAAGTTTCATTTATTAATTTTATAACTAATTCCCGCTGTCGCAAGAAATAGCGTGTTTTTAAGAAACAACATATATATCAAAAGATTGACAATTGTTTATGTCCAATTTCAAAGTGAAATTAATTATAATGACCACCATTGGATAAAATGGTAAAAATATATTCTAATTACACTTTAAAATAACTCAATATTATAATTTATCACTACAAATTATTTTGAATAAAAAAGTTGTTTTTAAGTATTTTTCACTATTCATAAAAAAATTGGAAGTTCTCAGAAAATTAAAAAAAATTCAACTTAGGATAATTTTGATATTCTGAATACAAAAATGAAGTCCATTTGGAAAGATAAAATTTATAAAATTTCAAAAATTAGTTATTACTATTCATAATGGCTACTTTGATTGGTTGTGGTGTGTGTTAGAACTCGAAGTTGCGTACAACACACGCTACTATATTATTCAAAGAGAAGTGTACCGTGGAAGCTTGGGGTGTCACATCATCCCATGAACATGATTGATATACATAGTTTATTGGGGCTAGATAGATATTATAATAATCTCCAAAATGATTTTTCATGTATTGCTTCACCATTTAATGGCCTTACAAATAAGGGTGTAAAGTTGTTTTGGTATGAAGCGTGTGAGAAGGCCTTTCAAGAGATGGAAGGGAGGCTTGACTCAGCACATATTCTAATTCTTCCCTAGCTAATTATAGGTTATACCATCTTCTGTGATGCATTAGGAATCAGCCTAGGAGTAGTGCTGATGTATAAAGACATATACATTACATATGGATCTCGGTAATTGAATCCTCGTGAGAGAAATTACCCAACGCATTTCCTTGAGCTAGTAGTATTTTTCAACACCTTACATTGATGGAGAAACTATCTATTAGGTGAGAGATTTTTGGTATACACAGACCACAAGAGCCTCAAATATAACTTTAATATGCATTTCCTGATCCTTATACAATGGAGAGGGGTCGAATATCTACAATCCTATGATTTTTTATCTTTATATATGCCTTAGAAGGGGAATGTGGTTGATGATTCACTAAGTCGGAAAACTATGACATAAGAAGTATGGGAAGCCAATGATGAAAGGAATTTAATGTCCCTCTTCTGTAAGAAGTACCTATAGTTTCATGATACTCACCAATATTCTTGTCTCACATCTTTGTATGTTACCTCTTCCCTCTTTGAGATGATGAATGATAGAAAATTTTCATATTTAGAAGTCTTGGTACTCCGTTAGAGTATATTAGGAGACAAAACACCTCCATATTGGTCTTTAAACATAGATGAAATCATATTTATCAATGGATGTGTCTGGGTCCCTAAAGATATGAGAGAGGAGTTGATGAAAGACTCTCATGCCTCTTAGTGGGTAGTGTATCCAAGCATCTAGAAGATGTATCGAGATGTGTGACACCAGTATTGGTGTCCTGGAATGAAACTTCATATAACAAACTTTATCACTAGTCTTTAAATATATCAGTAGATGAAGGTTGATCACTGGAGATGTGCAAGATTTTCACTACCACTTCCAATATCTAATTGGAAATGGGAAGATGAATCTATAGGATTTTTAGTTAGTTTACCTAGTTCACCTAGAGGTAGTAATTTTGTATGGGTTTTTAATGAATGAATGATGAAGGTAGACCATGTCATTTCTATTTAGGAGACTTTATCATTTGATGAGATGGGAAAACTATATGTTTATGAAATCATATGACTCCATAGGGTCCCTATTACTATAATTTCATATAGGGATGCTCGTTTCACATCACAGTTCTGGAAGGGATCTAAGAAGGCTATGACAACACATGTGCTTCTTCAAGGCCCGTCTATCCCTCTAGTATGGGTGATATGGTATCATGGATTCATGCAGGAAAAGACATGGGAGCGGGAGGCCAACATACATGCTCAGTGGCCAGAATTTTTCTCCAACATTATTTCTACACATTTGGAAACTGAACTCATTGATGAGTTCTTTTGATGGGGGAAAACAGTAATAACCGTATCTTTCACTTAGGTATGGATCCTTTAAATTTCAGTCCAATTCATTATTTTGGACCTCTTTTGGATTCCTAATGAGTTAGTGAAGTTCTAGAGGGTGTCCATGGATTTTTTGGAGCATGAATCCTAGTTTTTTGGAAAACATGACTATCGCACTGTATATAGTAAACCATACAAGAATGTCATATTGTTAGAGAAAACTTTGTAGGTGGAATGTTTTCAGAGAGATCATTACCGCATGGTTGGAACATGGTTTACCTAACTGTGAATCCTAACCATTTCTAGTGCCCCTTTTCCATAGGAACTCGTGCATGTTTTGTGCACGGTTTTTCAAGTCGTTCGGAAAAAACGTGCATAGGCCTTTTTATGGAAATTTTACTATTTTTTCATTAATGATATAGTTAATCCTCCTCATTAATCCTAATATGAGTTTATGAAGGATTGAACTATTTTTCAACCCTTTTGGAACTCATTGAAGGATTGTGCTTGGGATTGAAAGATATCCTTCATCTGGGATCTGATCGAGATTTTTCTTCATCATATTGGATGTGCAATGGTATGTACTCAAGTAATTTTTGGCCATTCTTCTCCTCTCGTGCTATCGACCTATTTATCGAGGTGTGAGTTTTTTTCCCTTTTTCTTAGATCTACTCCATTATAATCTGAATCAAAGGTTGATATCAAAGGAGGATAGGTGTAAACCCCTATTATGGGTGGTCTAAAACTCATCCCTCTAGTCTGTTGATTTTATAATTGTCATGTGGGGCCCACCAATTTCATCAAGTTCCATTTATTAAATTTATATGTCATTATTATAATCATAATAACCATATGATTATTCTATTTCCATATATGTGATTATTTTTTTGTGGTTACACCAATAACACCAAACATCCCATGTAGGATGATATTACATAGTTTAGTTTCTAGTGTTTTGAAACATTTGAGCCATTTTTTGGATATTCTTGACCATGAACACACTAATGGTAGGCGTACTTTACATAAATTAATGTTTTATCATGTAATGTAGAATGGAAAGTACCATGTCACATCCACTTGACCATCATAAGGAAAGTTCTTCAAATTGATAATTAAATGTGAAAGGGGAATTGGAAGGTATACTACGTATATGAATTGACCCGATTAAATATCAATGATTAATAGGTTTCATGTCCATAGAACTACTTACCACATTAAAAAAAGGTAGAATAATGAACCTTAATTATTGAATATTCCATAAAATGAATTAATAAAGGATGCATGATGCTTGGCCTTCTCACACTAAGGAAAGGCATGGATTAAACAAAATGAACTTATTGATTAATTATGATATGATTAAAAGGATGAATTCTAAATGACCTTATCTCACTAATAAAGGAAAATTATTGAAGAAAATGATATATTACATGACTTCATAATTAAATTGGAGTGTCCTGAATTGAGATCTTCTTGGATTCTTATTAGGGAATATCTTGAGCACTCGGGAACCCTATTCTGATTCTAGGATATAGCTTGCTTAGGATGCAACCCACCTAGATCCTGATCCCTATATACTCATGGATTCCTATTATGATACCATGGGATCCCTCACATAGTAGTAAATGATTCCATGGATACCCTCCATGGACCCATCATTGACAAGTAGGTGCAATGGATGCATCCCATAGGGCCCTATCTCTTCTTATCCCCATTTTACATTGGATGATCACCTTGTATTCTATATGCATTTTATTGTCAAATGCCTTGGAAAATTCTCCTTGGATTACAATCTGACTGTTAGCCAGGCTATAGTTATTACTAAGTTAGTGACCCTTGATGTATTCATTTCCTTGGTTATTACCTTGGAACTTCATTTTAAAATTTCATTACAGGTTTCCTTATCATAACATGTAACCTTCACAATTGTTAACATGTGAATTATTTATAAAATGGTAAAAATCAATTAATGAACAGGTTATGTTCATATTCCATATGAGGGATGAAGAAGGTACTTGGTTGTTTTGTTACATTTTACTTCTTTACTTAAAATATCCATTCTTTCACACTGTTACATTTACATTACATAGGACATATGTTATAGAAACCGTTGGTAGTGGCCCACTATGATTTATCTCACAACCTCTCCAGGAACCATTTGGTACTCAGGGTAGATTACATGAATGCTGGTGTTGATAAAAGGAAGAATACATCTTTGAAAACTAGATTGCTTTCTATTTTCAATGGAGCCTGATAGCAGATATCTGAGATAGAGATCAGGATGCATGTGATAGTATTTATGTTTCCATTATACATTTGTGGATCATGTTATTCTTTCTTTCATGTATCCATGTTTTCCAATTTGTCTAGATACATGAAATATCATCATTTCATTATTGTATATCATTGCAGTTATTTTATTTATTATTACTATTGTCACTCTTTTCCAACGTGCCTTCTATTTAGTTATATTTCTTAAACCATTTATTTATGTTTGTATTTATCTGTTGCACTACACTTTGGTAATGAGGACATAGTCTCCCCATGGACACACCCTAGTCCCTCGGTGCTAGCTGATAACCTCTAGTGTTTGGGGAGATGATCTTGAGGCCAGGTGAACCACCAGGCTTGGGGAACCTATTAAGTAGCATTCGGGTCATGGATGTCGCAAGAAATGTGTTTAAGCAGGTGGAGTTAGGATTTTTGGTGGCTTGGTCACCCCATGATAACTCATCACATGTATGTTTAATGAAACCATATTTATATCATGCTATACAATTTTATATGTATTATGAACTATTGGTAAGGTCATTTTTCGTATCCAACTCAGGAATTTTGATGTGCTTGTAGATTTCAAAACCTGAGATCCAGTGAAGGGAAAAGGCCATGTGGTGGATGGTTGAGAGGTGGAACATGGAGTCAGAGAACTACATTAGTGCCTGGCCAGCACTATGTAGTGGACCTCCAAGTTTCCATATGGGGGAATTTAGGTTCTGTTATTACTATTGATTAAATTCTCCTTGGGTGATGTACATGATGTTATATGTGGTTTATAATACTTCTTGTATGTTCATAAATCATTACTAGGCATGTAGGTTCACATATCATATATATACATGTTTTTGTGATTCATAATATTTATTTAATTAAATTACATGATTTTTTTTATCTGTTCGGGAGAGTTTTTATATGTGATATATTTGTGTTTCTATGTTCTATGATATATATTTATTGTAATTAATTATTTGAAAAAAAAATATGTTTTTGTGTTATTATATACATATTAAAACTATGACAAACATATAAGGAAGGAGACATGTATTAGGGCTACGGGGTTATACCTTAGGTTGCGAGAAGACTCCTAGGGAAGCATTTATGTGATCCCATCGACTTTTTGGACTTGTTAAGTTCCTGATGCTTCTACTATTATGCAAATGTGAAAGAGGGACTATGATTTTTGAAGATAGTGGTCTGTTTTGTTTGAGAAATATAGCCAGTGATACTTCTCAGGGATGAGATGTCAATAAATTGGTAGAATTGTAATACCCCAAATTCTCCAATGATAATAAAAACCCTCTTGTTGATAATTTATATGTTTTTTTTGTGAATATTTATTTTTCAATAAAAAACACTTAATTAAAGTTTTAATGATATTACATAAGGGAAAATCACAGTTAATACGTTGGAATACTCTATGGAAAATTTTTGGACTGAAATGATGAGTTAGTGTGAGATTCTGAGACCCATAAAGCCTCAGCGTTGATGGAGTAAAAATATTTAATATATTATATTACAGATGTACTATTTAATAAAATTAATTTAATAACTCTAAAAAATTGTTTCTTATGAGAAAACAGATATCACTGTTAGGTTCGGGATGCAGTGTATATCCTAAGAGAGGTATAACATTTAGAAGTTTTGGATGTTTGGATATCTTGTTCATGATAATAAAATATTTAATATATTTTATTATATTATAATTTAATATAAATTAATATCTCCCAAATGGCCTATTTTATAAGAAATATGAGACCACTATTGGGTTTGGAACAAGGGATTTACGCTAGGTGGGGTATAAATTTTATGCGTGTTTGGTGTTTGGAAACATCGGAAGAGATAAAACATTTTTTTATATTTTTTGTTAATTATTTATTACAATTTTTAATTATAAAATAATTAATATGTCCCATATGGTGAATTGTATGATAAATATGTGACTACTGTTAGTTTCAAAATGTGGAGTTTACCCTAGGTGAGGTACAAATTTTGTGATCGTCGGATGTTTATGTTATTTGGAATTTGAATTTTTGTTGGGAAATTAAAATAATTATAATAATCATAATAAATTATAATATTTTATTATTACTATATTGTGTTCAATAAATTAAAATGGAAATTACATGTGTAATTAAATTTACTTAATTAATGAAATATGTTTCGCCATGGGTGGATATTTATTTCAGGGTTATATAATAATAGTGTTTTTATTAATTGTCTCACATAAATGCAATTTTGTGGTTAATATAATTTTATTAACCACTCAAAATTTAGTGGTGGTTTTTTTTAAATCATAATGGTGGAACTAAAATGAGATATTTTATAATAATAATAAATTTTGTTGTTGTTATTATTATTAAATATGGAAAATAATATTAATTGGGGAAATTATGTAAGTGATTTAATAATATAATTTTATTATGATTATTATTATTATTAATAAAGTGAGATATATAATAATAATAATAATAATTTTTGACATTGTTCATAATTTTTGAAATAAGTATTTTATTTTTATGTCAAAACACAATTTCAATCATAAATCATTTCTACAGTGTGAGATTGATACGTTGTCTATGCCATCGTAACCCTAGAATTGAGGAAGTCATTTCAAGACCAATGATGGATATTTAACTCAAGAACATGATGCAGTTCCATGATGCTCCCAATATAATAATGGGGATAACACATGAAATTAATATGAGATATTAATAAATAAGTGATGAAAATATTATATGTTATTTATTGATGAAAATTTATGATAAATATGATTTGGGGTGGTGTTCCTGGCATGGGTAATAATCTCGTTATTTCTCATTCCTCTCTCCTCTCTATTACTCTCTCTCTCTCTCCCTCTTCTCTTTTTGTTTTATTCGTCTCTCCTCGGAATCTCCATCGATATTGATTGTATTGACACATTGGTGATTCCGTTGGATTTATCTTAATGAGGGGAAATTTATTCATTAGAATGTTTTTGAAGTTAGTGAGGACTCATTGGTATGAGATTGTTTTTGAGTTAAATGTGAGTATGGTTCAGGTGATGAAAACCATTGTAAACCTCAACGTCGACATGGAAAATTGTGAGGTAGGAGGTTCCATTCCATTTTGGTCCATATATATATGACCATATCATGATTTTATTTTTATGTTGTACTAAACCATGCATGGGATGAATTTCATTTTTGTTTTTGAGTAGCCACGACCTACTTGTCTTTGTTTGATCATCATAACATTGATATTGATGTGGCTTAACGTTCCTTACAACATAACATATTTTTATGTGTTGCATAGCCTGCAGATTTATGTTTCAGGTCACAAAATACTCAGGTAGAGCCTTTAGGTTGGGATTTATGTAGCTCAGTGGTCAATTACCCAACCTGATGCATCCCTAATGTCTTTAAAGGCAGCCATGGATACCCCATAAAAGGGGAAAACATAGTATCTAATATGAAGATGCTGGTCATGGATTCCTATGGACTTTAGTCGTGGGTGTCTAAAAAGGTTAAGATAACTTAGGATGCCTACTTGTTAGCTATAAGATACCAATCATAGATTTCTTTGACCATGGATTGTGGGTATTTATAAAGGTTAAGAATCCTGGGAATCATCTTTATAGAACATGTAGTGTTCATGTAACAACCACCATTGGGGTGGGGTGTGTAGGTTTCAGGCACAGTGGAGGTGTGGGTTGGGGGTGTACCCAACTTTTCAAATTTTCACAATGGATGATTAATTCGGGATTAATACAATGATAAACGATAGTATCCATGGAATTGAATCAAAGATAAAATACAAATGATAGAACCTGAATCCAAAAATAGAGGATCGTCATATTTTGTTTATAATTAATTTAAATAAATTATATAATTAACTCTAAGGTGATTCTTTCTTCATTGATGCATCTGACCAAGGTTCTGAGGTGAGACTTTGTTGTGATGTATAATCCAAGGATAGTGATCCTCTAGCGGTGATCCACGCATGCTCCAGGTATCTCCAGAAATCACTAAAGGAGTCTCCTGGTGCTAGCGCGGAAGATACTTGCGCTTGTGATGTCCTCCTTTGATCACCTTGAGAATCACTTCCAAATATTTCTCCTTTATCTGGTGGAGGAGGATATCTCAAGTTCTTGAGAGCATTCTTGGAGAGAGAAGAGTTACATTGTCTTAAGATATTTTCTCTAAGGATTTTGTGCACACAACGGTTGGTTAGCTAGTCAAATGATCCCATGGATAATTTAAAGAATAATAATATAAATTGGAATTTAATTAACCATATAATAATAAATAATTATCACAGATTCCATTACTTTATTTATTAGTCCATGTGAAACCCCATGAAAATAATAATAGCAATGCTATTATTTTCATGACATGTGCTTAACCTACATGTTATATTTAAATATTATTTAACCAAATAATATAATATTATTTCTCATCAGACTGATAAATTGGTTTTCCAATCCTCCTAAATATTTATCGGGCCTTGAATAATGATTATTTATTTATAAAATAAATATAACTGCATTATTTTCTGATAAATAAATATTCCATCTGCAATATATTCTCTCGAATAACTAGTGATGAAATAAATGTGATTAGGAATATGTGAATAATTATGAAACCACAACCGGGAATAATATTTATTCAACTTGTTAAATAAATAAATTATTTAACTGAGATGTTGGCTACACTTAGTGTGCGAACCTCTAGTCCACTTTCTCGTTGGAATTAGGTAGGTTTGCCTAAAGTCCCAGATTACTATCTAGAAACGGGTTAAGGAACCCAAGAGAAAGAAGTTGATGTCGCAATGACATGTCACCTCACACAAATGCTTACAGTGTAATATATTCCCTTTGTCCTGATATCTGAAATCAAGCGGGTTGCATGCAAGTTCCACCAACCCATGTGCTCAATTTCTCATTCTTTGACTTCCTAGAATTGAACTTTCCTAGAGAACACCATGTCCATGGATTTAGTTCGTCTATATCATTTCCATAAAATGGACTGAGATCTCTACTTTTGTAGCAGTGAAAAATAATTTCTTGCATTATTCATTAATGTAGTATTACTCATGATGCACCCAACATATCCTACCTCTCTAAAAACATCTATAGTCATATTTTTCATCAATACATCTAATTATTTGAGTCATAATACCCATTAATAATAATATTAATGTCTAAGGAACAATACACATGTCTACATATAGAAACATCCAATGAAACTTATGAATGTGGACTTCCTATAGGTGGGTATTGTTCTCATAATATCCTCCTAGATATATTACCAAGGGTGAACACCATGAGAAGCTTCCTCAAAGTTTCATGAGTCCCCATACCTAATATCCTATATCATTTGTGTCTCTTAAAATGATATCATCTGGCCATAAAACATATACTAAAGAATAGGTTAATGGCACTTCTGGGTTCTCATCATAGCAGGGATCTGCTATGACCTTTTAGTGAAACGAACATTCATAGGAAATTATCACATGATATGTCACACAGAAGAAAAATCATGATGTGATAAAGAGTTTATTAATATTCCTCTAATGAATACTAGTTTTATCATAAAGTACAAAGAAGTTGGTTTCTAGGTCACCAACTTCAACAAACTCCCAATTGCACTATAGCCAATTGCTAACAATCTTCTATCAGCTATCTCTCACACAAAATTCATGATTTTGATGAGATAGCCCTTTAGTCAAGGGGACTTCCACATTCTCTTCTATGGACATTCTTCTCATAGCAAATTCACGTCTTTGATAGAAATCCCTTAAGTGGTGATAGTTTTAGAGTATGTGCTTTGTCTATTTATGTGACCTTGGCTCTTATTCAATATCAACTGTTGTAGTATTATCATAATATAATGTAATGGGTTTTTTACATCTAGAAACCACATCAAGTTCCTATACAAATTTCTGAATTTAGATGGATTCCTTGGCTACATCGGAACCTGCTATACAATCGGACTCCACTGTAGAATCAGCAATAACTAGCTTCAATGAACACTTCCATCTCATAGCTTCTCCGGTGAGATAGAAAACATATCTTGATTGTGACTTCAAATTATTCTGATCTATCTGAAAACCAACATCAGCATACCCTCTGATGATAAGATCCTCATCACCTCCATACACTGGGAACATGTCCATAGTTCTTCTCTGATACATAAAGATAGTCTTGATAGCAGTTCACTGTTGTTCTTCTGGATCTTCTTGATATCATCCTACCATGCTCAGTGCATAAGAAACATCAAGTCTGGTACATAAAATGGCATATATGATATATCTGGTCGCTGAAGTGTATGGAATCTAACTCATCTTATCTTTCAAATGTTTTATATAGAGACACATTTTCACAGAAAGATGTATATCATGTGACACTAGAACCAATCCCATTTTTGATTATTCTATACTAAATATATTTAGTATATGGTCAATGTATGTATATTGACATAATCCAACCAGCCTCTTGGGTCTATAACGAATGATCTTTATCCCTATAATGTAGGCCACTTCACCTAATTCCATCATGGAGATGCATTTTTTCAACTAGTCCTTGACTGAACACAAAACTGGTATGTCATTTCCAATAAGTAATACGTCATCAACATACACTATTAGGATAACGATCGCATTCCTATTCAACCGCTTGTAAAAACCTGGCTCATATTCATTCTTAATGAACCAAATTCTTTTATGGCTTCATATAATCAAATTTTCCATGATCTGGATAATTTCTTTAATCCATAAACGGATCTCTTCAACTTGCATACCATTTTAGCATCACTTGGTGTCACAAACCCTTCTAATTGTGTCATGTAGACGTCTTCCTGATGGTTCTTATTATGTAATGCTATTTTTACATCCATCTTCCAACTCTCATAGTCATGGAATTATTCTTTTCCAAGTACAATTCTTATGTATTTAAACATGGAAATTCGTGAAAATGTTTCATCATAGTCAATTTCTTGACGCTGTTTAAAAACATTAGCCACTATCCTTTCTTTATGGGTACTAACTTAACCTTCCATGTCCAGTTTCTTTTTGAATACCCATTTACACCCAACAGGATTTACATCAACTAGAACATCGACCAGAACCCAGACTTGTTTTGGTTCATGTAATCCATCTCAAAATTCATAGCATCTATCCATCTTGTTGGTTATGAGATCTCTTCTACTTCCTTGTAGGAGATAGGTTCATTATTTTCCAACAATAACGAGTCACCATCCTCAGTGATAAGAAAACCATATCTCTTTGGATCCCATACCTCTCTTTTACTCCTATACAGTACTTGTGTTTCATGAACTAACTCTACCATAGGGACCTGTGGAACTTGTTCCTGTACCAACTCCTGTGTATCTTGAGCATCAACTTTATCGAAGTCAATCTTTCTACCACTATCCTTTTTGAGGATGTGTTCCCTCTCAAGAAAGAAAACTTGTCTGGAAATAATCACAAACTTGTCTAAGGGGTTGTATAGGTAGTATCCCTTTGTTTATATGGGATTACCTATAAAGATACACTTTGTGCCCAGGGGTTCTAGTTTGTTTCCTAAGAAAGCCTTAACAAATTCCTCGCATCCCCATACATGTGTATACAAAAAAAATGGGTTTCATTCCACTCCATAGCTCAAAGAGAATCCCATTTTCCACCTTAGTTGGTATATAGTTTAATGTGTATGCTACAGTTTACATTTTATATCCCTAAAAGTATAATGGAAGATCTATATGACTCATCATAAAACTTACCATGTCTAAAAAGGTATGGTTCCTCCTTTCACTAACATCATACCACAGTGGTGTATAAGGTGGAGTGAGTTGATATAGAATCCCAAATTCCCGTAAAAGGTCAATAAACTCTTGGTTAAGATATTCTTCACCTCGATCCGATTGAATCTTCATTATATTCTTACCAAGATTATTCTCTAATTAATTATTTAACTCCATGAATTTCTCAAAGGAATCGTACCTATACCTAATTAAGTAAACATAGCCATATCTACTCAATTAATTAGTAAAAGTAAGGGATTATGAATATACACATCTCGTTTATACTGAAAATGGTCTACACACATCAGTTTTTACCAATCTTATAAGATCTATGGCACTTTCACCCTATCCACCAAATGGTGGTTTGGCCATTTTCCCTTGTAAACAAGAGTGACATCTATTAAGTGGTTTTAGCTCGGAAGAGTCTAAATAACCATCTTGACAGAGCTTTGTCAGGTGCTTCTCATTTACATGACCAAGGAGGTGATTCCACAACTGGGTATTGTATGATTCAGGTGAACTTGGTTCCTTATAAATTTCCAACACTTTATTCTCATAATTTAATACATATATACCATTATTTAAATGTACCAAACCATAACATATATTTTCCATATAAAGGTAAATACATTTATTTTAAAACATGAAAATAAATCCATCGGTATCTAAATTGAATACAAAAAATATGTTATTTATAACACTAGGTATATAATGACATCCTTGTAGAACAAAAATCATTTGTGTCGACAATGTGAGGTTGTAGTCACCAATGGAAAGAGCATCCAGCCTTGCACCATTGGCGACTCATATATCTACATCTCCACTAGAATGTTTCCAAAAACTACTTGGTTCTTGTATTTGAATACAAATGTGAGAACCACAAGCTATATCTATTGCCCAATGTGTAGAAATGGAAATAATGCACTCAATAATGAACATGAATTTGGCTTCCCCCTACCTTTGGGTGAAGTTTATCTTCTAGTGTCCTGAATTTCCATATGCAAAGAATAATACCTCCTTTTCCTTTCCCTACCTCTAGATCTTCATCTTCTTGGTCAGACGGTGCTCAGAGGATTTAAATTGTTTATTAATCTTAGTATTATTTTCCTTTTCCTTTCTCTTTCTATTCACTATAAGGACTGTGGGTTTTTATGCCCCATGACCTTATCAATTTGTAGAATCAGGGTAAGAAGCTCCGATAAACTCTTCTCATTATTTCTCATATTATAATTCAAAATAAAACTGGACAAGGTCATAGGCAGCGATGATAGTATGAGATCTATATGCAACTGATTTGGGAATTTAATCCCTAAGATGTCCAAATTCCCAATGTAGCCAATAAGTTTGACAACATGTGGTCCAACTGGAATAGAATCTCCAAACTTAGTAGTGAACAAATCATTGGAGATCTCATACCTCTTTTGTCCCACCTTCTCTTGATAGAGATCCTGAAGGTGAGACATCATGCTATAATCACCCATTTCCTCATGTTGCTTCAAGATATTATTATTCATGGATTATATCATGAGGCACTAAAAATTCATAGCATCATTCAAATGTTTCTCATACACATATATTTACTCATCACTCACTTCATTTCCAGGCGCAACTAGTAAAGTCTCTTCTATCACAAAAAAGTTTCCTCTCATGAAGAAGGAGAAACCAAAGGCGCCTTTGACATTACTAGAAATTAGTGTCAGTGAGAAGTTTGTACTTCTCATGTATGGATCGAAATGATATGTTTGATTTAATTTTTGATGTTGTTTTAAAAAATTAAGATTAAATTTTTTTTAATACTTTATCTTGAAAAATATAGGCAAATAGATAATTTAATATCAATTAGTCTCTCACTGTTTTTTCGAAACCTAATATCCCTCACCATTGGATTTAGAATATCTTATTTCTTAGACATTCTAGCAGCAATGATCTATATTTCCCTTCACATTACCCAAACTACAGTTGGTCAATAAACTTGAAAGTTTATAGGTAGGCGTTATAATTTTTAAATACATTAAATCACAGCTCCTTGATCTGTTGAGTGGAAACCCCAATCTTGAAATCCTTAATTTTGGATTTCCTAAACTTTTTCCTCTCAGTTACACTAAGTTATTCTAGTTAAGTCAATAATTGATGTAAATTAAGATATTTTAACCCAGAACCTCAAATTATAATTCCCTGATGATTAAAATCAACCAAATTAGGGTTGGTCAAGCACTTTGAACTATGGTTCGATTCTAACCGATGTAATGGAAATTTATACCGACTTAATATTTAATTGAGGGATTTTATACATTGTTTGTAAATTTCCACTTATTATCTTTTCACATGGTTGTTAATATTAAGTGGGATATACTTAAGTTATTAACCATGTATAGATAATATTTATGCATAATCCATTTTTATTTTAGTTCCATCATGTTTACTTGTTAGTTCATTAATTATGTCATCACGTCAGACATATATAATGAATAACCATACAACTGATAGATATAAAATAAAGGTTATGATCATGACCTTTACTATTTGTTATTTTATTTAGTAGTTGATAAACTAGCCCTAACCTAGGGGAGAAACACCTTGAATCGTTTAAGGTTCATGTTTATAGCTTTCCACCTATCCACCATTGTATCTACTTTGGATTGGTTTCACCTCAAATCCTAACTTGAACTGCCTCCACTAGATTGGGAGTTTCATCCATTACATATGATTTTAACTCACACACAGATCAGGGGTAAAAGGGGGTTTCCATAAAAAGACCATTGGCATGAAAGCCCTTCATATTAATGAGGGTAAGTCACACAGGACAACAATTTTAATTTAATAAATAAATTAGAAGGGAACCAATCACATACAAAGGTATGGTCTAGCTCATGATTATCACATACATGAAATGAATTACATATTTAATAAAACTAGTATTCAATTCTTTAATTGTTCTTATTATGATAAATTACACTCTAATTGATTAATCATTATCTTTAATTAATTAATAATTTTTATCTTAATCCTTTTCTGAATTTCCTTGAGATTCTCATCCATAACCTTGTACATAACTTTTACCATGGAAGAGACCTAGTGAATACCTATTTAAAACTACCCAGCATGTATTTATACTTGTATACCCTTTATTCTTTGTGACATGTATCATGCTTGCAGAATTATAATTGTAATACAACTCATACATGATGTGCAGTTCTTTGATCATTACGCAAATGTTAATTAAACACACACACATATATATATATATCAAACACCTATCACATGTTGTGTCCCAACCTTACACCCACACGAATTTAAATGTCTCAAGGGTTACATAATATAATAATAAATTTTTAAATATGCATAAATTGGAAACAGTACACAACGTGTAGATCCAACTACACGGCGTGTACCCTCCTCCACATCCATCCCAAGTACACACCAAGGAAACAACATGTGAGGTGTACTTAGGAAATATTCAGAGTACATGGTGTGTCCAGTGGTCCACACGTAGTGTAGAATAGGCATTACATGGTCAGCATATAGGTAAGTTTTGTATAGGATACATGACTTGACCCTAACCCGAAGGGACTACAAACTATTTCTAGTGGGACACACAGCGTTTAGTTCGGCTAACCGTGCACTAGTCTATCCTAGTCAAAACATGGTGTAAGAATTAACTACACTGTCTATCATTAATTCACACAAAATGAGTAATTTCTGAATTACTCCTAATGCATTGAACACAAATACACAATGTGTAGATCCGACTACACGGCCTGTATTCTTGTGTTATCTGGACCAAACCGTTGACGCCTCTTGATGATATCTTTGACTTAATTTTAATCATAAAATTATTTGTTTCTATTAGATCCATGAGAAACGATCAGGGATAAATATACCTCGAAATTCATATTACAAGAATGATTAAACATGAATTGAAAAACTAAATTATTAAAGCGTAAATCCTCAACGAATTATTTAAATAATTATAAATGAAAATATAACCTCTCTGATACAACTTATAGGTTCTTGGCATAGCAGAAGTGTAGGTTGGGGTGTACCCAAATTTTCAAAATGTCATAATTGATGATTAATCTAGGATCAATATGATGATGAATACCAGTATCCAGAGAATTGAATCAAAGATAAAAGAAAAAGGAGAGAACCCAAAACCAAGAAGATATGATCAACATATTTTGTTTATAATTAATTTAATTAAATTATAGGATTACCTCTAAGGTGATTCTTTCTTCTTTGATGAATATGTCCATGGTTCTGAGGTGTGGCTTCATTTTGATGAATAATTCAAGGATATGAATCCTCTAGTGGTGATCCACACGTGTTCCAAATATCTCCAAACATCACTGAAGGAGTCTCTGAGTGCTAGCGCGGAAGATCCTTTCACTTGTGATGCACACCTTCGATCACCTTGAGAATCTCTTTCAAAGCATTCTCCTTGATCTGGTTGAGAAGGATCTCTCTCGTTCTTGAGAGCATTCTTGGAGAGGGAAGAGTTCCCTTGGATTCAGATTTTGTCTCCAAGGATGTTGTCCACACAATGATTGGTTAGCAGGTTAAATGACCCCTTGGCTAGTTTAATGAATAATGACATAAATGGTAATTTAATTCACTAGGTAATAATGGATAATTAGTATAGTTTATGTTGATTAATTTATTATTCCATGTGAAACCCCATGTCAATAATAACATCAATTTTATTATTTCCATGATAGGTTCTTAACTTGTACATTATATTTAAATAGTATTTAACCAAATAATATTTAATATTATTTCTCACCGAACCGATAATATGGTCCTCCAATCCTCCTCAATATTTTTAAAGCCTTGAATAATGACTATTTATTTATAAAATAAATAAAACTGCATTATTCACCGATAAATAAATATTTCACCCATAATATATTATCTTGAATAACTAGCAATGAAATAAATGTGATCAGGAATACATGAATAATTATTAAACCACAGAATAGAATAATATTTATTAAACTTATTAAAAAATAAATTATTTAATTGAGATACTAGCTACACTTACTGTGTGACCCTCTCGACCTCTTTCTTGTTAGCATTAGGCTCGCTTGCCTAAAGTCCAAGAGTAATATCTAGATACAGGTCAAGGTACCCAAGAGAAAGAAGTTTATGTTGCAATGAAATGTCACCTAATATGAATAATTACCATGTAATATACTCTTGTTTCCCGATATCTACAATCAAGCGGGTTTCATGAAATTTCCATCAACCCATGTGCTCGATTTCTCATTCATTAACTTCCCGGAATTGAACATTCCTAGAGAACACCATGTTCATGGATTTTTTTAGGCTATATCATTTCCATCAAAGGTTATGAGATATCTACATCCATAGAAGTGAAAAATCCTTTATCACATTATTCATTAATGCAGTGTTACTTGTGATGCACCCAACATATCCTACCTTTCTGTGATCATATGTTGTCACAGTTTTCTTTAATACATCTAATTTCGTGATTCATAAAACCCATTAATACTAATCTTAAAGCTTAAGGATCAATACAAAAGTCTTTAGATAGAAACATCTAATGACACTTATGAATGGGAATTTCCTAATGGTGGGTCTTGTTCTCATAATATCCTCCTGGATATATTAGCAACAGTGCACACCATGAGAAGGGCCTCAATGTTTCATGAGTCCCCACCCCTGACATCCTGTATCATTTGTGTCCCTTCAAATGATATCATCAGGCCATAGAACATATATTAAAGAATAGTGTCATGGTACTTTGGGGTTATCATCATATCAGGGATCCACTATGAACTTGTAGTGCAACACCTATTCTTAGGACATTATCACATATTATGTCACGTAGAAGAACAATCATGATGTGATAAAGTGTTTATTAACATTCATCCAATGAATACTCGGTTATTCACAATGTACAACGGAGTTGGTTTCTAGGGAACCAACTCAATCCAAGAATTACATAATGATAAAAACTATAATTTATATAATTTAATCAAATAATATAGACAAGGGATAGAACACTAGAACCAGAGATGGGATCATTACATATTATTTATAATCAATTTAAATAATTAAGTATTACCATTTGAAATTACTTCTTCATTGATAGATCTGACAATAGATCTACATTTTATCATTTTGTTGTCATAGTAATCAACGACAGATTTCATTTATAAGTGGTCCACATGTGTTCCAAATATCACCATAGGAATATCTAGGTGCTTTCATGGAAGATCCTGTCATTTGTTTCTTCCACATTTGATTTACTTGAGAACCTCCTACCAAACATTCTCTATGATCTCTATTGACATGAGAGTGGGAGGTTGAGGAAGATCACTCTCTGTTCTTTAGAGAATTCTTGGATAAGGGATCTCTCTAGGGCTTGAGGGAATTTTCCATGTACTTTTTGTATATCCAATCAAATAAATTAGATCTGTGAGAAAATAATATTAATGGGTTTATATATTTCTAGGGATATAGATAAATAATTTCACAAGTGACAATTATTATTAATTTAATCCTCGTGAAACCCCATGTCAAATAATAATAATATTTTTATTATTATTTCTCAATATTTGTTTAACTTATAAATTAATATAAATATTATTTTATTAAATAATATTCCATATTTATTTTTTCTCAACCATCCATTAAACTCGGTACACCATTTCTCAACATTTTTTATCATGACATGAATAAGGACTATTTATTTATTAAATAAATATCACTAAATTGTTCCTAAATAAATAAATAAATATTATATTCACTAAATAGGAAAAAATATTTATTAAATATTCTACTATCATTTTATTCTCTCAAATAACTGGTGAAAGAATATATCTGATCAAAAAACATGAATAATTATTAAACCACATGTGGGGATAATATTTATTCCACTTGTTAAATAATAATGTTATTTTACTGATATTCTTGATACACTTAGTGTGTGACCCTCAAGGACTCTATCTTAGTAGTATTAGGTGAAGCATCCAAAAGTCCAAGTATAGCATCTAGAAACATGCCAGGGTACCCATAGAGAAAGAATTTAATGCTGTAATAAAATTATACCTTATAAAAACTCTTAATGTGTAATGTAATGTCATTATCATGATATCTCAAATCAAGTAGGTTGCATGCCATTGCAATCAACATATATGCTTGATGTGTCTTTCTTTGACTTCCCAAAAACTGAACTTTCCTACAAAACAACATGAACATGGATTTATTTTGTCTATATCATTTCCATAAAAGGGCCTAAGATACCAAATTTAGTTAAAGAATAGAGGGTAAAAATCATTTCGCACATTATTTATTAATGCAATATTACTTATGACACACCAAACTTATCCTATCTCATTGCAAAAATTTGTCAAAAAAATTTCATCAATACAATAATGTGTGTGACTCATAATACTCGTTAATAATAATCATTAGGTATATTGACTAATTCAATTTTCCATAGATAGTAACATCTAATTACACATATAAATGTGGATTTTCTACTAGTAGGTCTCATTTTCATAATATACTAGTGGATATTATCATGGGAATAAACTATGAGAGGATTCCTCAACATACTATGAGTCTCCACCCCTAATATCATATATCATTTGTGTCCCTTAAATGATATCATCAGGATGTAGAACAGTTATTTATGAAAATATTTGTAACACTTTTGGGTTCTCATCATTGTGGGGAACTATTGTAACCTTTATGTGCAACAAATGATCTTTTGACATTACCACATACAATGTTATGAAGAAAAAATCATGATTTTATAAGTAGTTTATTAATATTTAAAACTGTGAATACATGTTGTCATAAAGAACATAGAATTTAGTTCTGGGGAACCAACTAGAATAGACTCCCACTTTCTCTAGATCCATCTACTAGAAAACTTTATTCTACTATTTCTCACATAATATTTGTGCTTCTGATGAGATAGGACTTTAGTCAAGGGGTCTTCCAAGATCACTTCCTTGGGTATAATTCTTAATACAACATCTCACCATTGATAAAAATTCCTCATGATATGATACTTCTAGAGTATATTATTTGTCTTTTGGTGTGACCTTGGATCATTTAAAAGATCCACCACTACTGTATTATCACAATACAATGTGATAGGGTATTTACTGTTGGGAACCACATCAAACTCTTCAACAATGATCCGAATAAAAATGCCTTCCATGGAGGAATCAAAAGATTCTATATACTCAAACTCTATTTTAGAATGAGAAAAAACGAGTTACTTTTAACTCTTCCATATCCTAGCTCCTCTATTTATATAAAAACATATCTTGATTATGAATTCACAACATTTTGATCTGTTAAAAAAGTAGCATCAGTAAAACTCATAATGAAAAGCTTCTTTTCTCCACCATACACCAGAAACATATCCATATTTCTTCTTAGAAACATAAGGAAATACTTAACATAAGACTAATATTGTTCTCTTGGATCAACTTGATGTCTTCCTACCCTACTCATGGAATATGAAACATTAAGTCCTGTATAAAATATTTCTTATATGATTTATCCCATCAATAATGTGTATGGAATATTACTCTTTCTCTCTCCACATGATGGGTTTTAGGACACATTTTCTAATAAATAAGTAAACTATGTGACACTAGAACCAATCCCCTCATAGATTGGTCCATACTAAATCTCTTTAATATCTTGTAAACATATTTACTTTGACTCAGTCTAATCAGCCTCATGGGTCTATCACAAATGATCTTGATCCCTAAAATATAGACTGCTTCACCTAATTCCTTCATGAAGAAAAACTTTTTTAATGATTCCTTAACAGACTATAAGAATGGTATGTCTTTTCCAATAAGTAATACGTCATCAATATATAATACTATGATATGAAGCTCAATCACATTATTCCTCTTGTAAATAAATGGATCAAATTCATTCATAATGAATCCATATTCTTTTATGGATTCATCAAATTAAATGTTACATGAACTGGATTCTTTTTTCTTCCCATAAAAGGATCTCTACACCTTGAAAATTCTTTGGGTATAACTTAGAATCACAAACACTTCTAGTTGTGTCATATAAAAATCTTCTTGAAGGTTACCATTAAGAAATTCAGTTTTAAATCCATCTACAAAATCTCATTTTCCTCTTAAGATGCTACAGAAAGTGGAATTCTGATGGATTTTAACCTGGAAACTGATCAAAAGGATAGATCATAGTCAATTCAGGTACACTTTTTAAACCCTTTGTCCACTATCTTGTCTATATATATTTACATTACCTTTTATTTCTTATTTCTTCTTGAATACCAATTTTTATCCAATGGGATTTACATCAACTGGAATATCAAACAGAACCCAAACATGGTTCCAATACATATATTCCATTTCAGAATTGATGGATACTTTCCATCATGTAGATTCTAAGATTTCTAAATCCCCCTTGTATGGGAGAGGTTCATTATTTCCAGCCAATAATAAGTAACTATCATCAGTGACTAGAAAACCATATCTCTCTAGTTTTATTACCTCTTTAATTCTCATACATAGTAATTTTGTTTCAAGAACTATTTATTCCATGGGGACCTATAGAATATGTTATTTTACATACTCTTTTCTATCTTGAGAATCCATGTCATTAATGTTAATCTTCATCCCAGAATCATTTTTAATGATTTGACCCATATCATGAATTATGACTTATCAGGATACAGTCATATTGTTTTATGAGGGGTTGTATAGGTAATTTCCATTTTTTCCCTTAGGATACCATATAAATATTCCCTTTGTGACCTGAGGTTCAAGTTTTTTCCAATTAAGGCCATAATAAACACCTCACAACACCCAACATGTGTGTCCGAAAAAATGGGTTTCTTTCTTCTCCATATCTTAAAGGGAATTCCAGTTTCTAGTTTAGTTGGTACTTATTTTAATGTGTATTCTGTAGTTTGTAATGAATATCTTCAAAAGGATAATCGAATATCTTCCTGAATAATTATCAACCTTACTATGTCTAACAAGGTATGGTTCCTCCATTAACCAACACCATTCCAATATTGTATGTGAGGAGGAGTGAGTTGAAATAGAATCCCAAAATCCCATAGAAAGCCGATAAACTATTTATTCATATATTCACTACCCCAGTCTGATTGGATATTATTTATCTTCCTACTAAGTTGATTCACTACTTCATTCCTTAATTACCTAAATTAATAAATGGACTTGTATTTATACCTAATTTTTTAAACATATCCATATCTACTCAATTCATGATTAAAATATTTTAAGTAAGAGTATGAACCTCTAGATTCTACTAGAAATGGTCCACACACATTACTATGTATCAATCCTAGAAGCTTTGTGGCCTTTTCACCATGTCCACCAAATGGTGGTTGGGTCATTGTTTCTTGTGAATAAGTATGAAATCATTCAACTGGTTTTAGCTTAGATGATTCTTAATCACCTTCTTAAAAGATCATTGTCAAATGCTTCATGTTTACATGACCATGATGGTGATTCCATATATTAGTGTTATATGATTCGTGTGAACATGATTTTTTTTCAATTTCCAATAATTAGTTTTTGTAATTTTATACATAAATACTATTATTTAAATCTTCCATATCATAACATTTCTTTTCCTAATAAAAGAAATAAATTTTATTTCCAAACTTGAAAATAAACCCAATTCTCTAAATCTCTAAAGCTAAAAAGATCCTGAAATGTAATAGAATAATTCTTGACATAAAACATAATAGTATGTAATATTTTAGGGTGAGTACTTATACTTGGTATCAAATTTTGGTTTATAAAATATTATTGGTTATGAATGTGTCAATATCATACCCTTGGGAGATTTAACATTATGGATATTATTAAATTATATATAATTTGAAGATTGAAATGTTGATTTATCAAAACTATTAATGTTTAGAATGTTTTTCCATATATGAAATAAGAAAGCTATAGTGGGAATGCTGCATGAGGAAATTAGCCTTAAAAATATGCATCTCTAGATGGTTATAACTAGAATATAATGTTTTTTAATAGTGATGGATTAGTTTAAATGTTCAATAAATGGTGGTGTTATCCATGCTAGAAAGGAACCTGTTTTACGACGATATAACATGACTATAGTAGAGAATTTCATAAGGCAACATCCCCTATATTTCTATGGATCATCTGACCCCATAGTAGTAGAAGGATGGATCAATGATTGGGAAAATATATTTTATATCATGGGATCTTCATAACATCAAAAGTTAACTCTATCCATTTATCATTTCAATGGTGAACCTGATCAGTAGTGGCCTTTAATCAACAATAACAGGGAGAAATATAACTTTAAATCTATGGAATGTTACAGATTTTAGAATCTTTTCCTTATGAAATGTGTCCCTAAGGTAGATAAACATTGGATGCATAATCAATTATTGTAATTTAGAAAAAAATTATGAAGTTTCAATGTCCGAATATGATCAAACTTTTACAAGGTTGGATGGGTACATATAGCATTTTTTTCATGAAAATGTTGGTAACATTAATATATGTTACTCAGAATTAAAACCAAAATTTAGAATATGTTTTTCTATATGAGAATTTAAAATTTATGTGAATGTTTTTTGTTATGCTTAGAAAGTTGAGATGAAATTTTTTGAATATTATATACCATAAGATATAAAGAGTACAAAATGGAAAAAGTTGTAGGAAATAAATAATCAACCAAATAAGAATCGTGTATTTAAATCCAAAACATGTTATAGGTGTGGAAAAATAAATTTTAGGGAATTTATGACAGTATCTGAAAAGTGTTACCTATCTAGTAATTTTGGTTACAAGGTTCATGACTACAAAGAAAAGAGTCCTAAAAAATACACGAGTGAGATAACAGATAGATAGTCAAAAAATAGCTGTTTTATCTACAAAGACTTGGGACACTATTCTAATGTGTGTATGATGTTACCTAATCAGGGTTTAAATCATCCTGATTAGATGAAAATAGTAGTGGAAGAATCATTTTTTACTTCTATTGTTTATGTTGGTCCATCCAGTGTGTTGGTGATAGCTCTAGGGATCTCAGTATTTTCAATGTTTGGTTATAATATCAATGTCTTAGAAACCCTTATTTCTATGTTTTAAGTAATGGAAGTACATTATGATTCATTTATATAGTTTTATTATATAATTTATGTGTGTGTTTTAGTTGAAAATATATTTGACAAATAATACCATTACATTTTATAGACATAAGTTTAAAGTTATTGGTAAACTTTTGGGTAAATATGATCATTAATTACATTTTAATAATAGTCAAATAATATTACTACCCATGGTGAAAAAGGTTTTTATTGAAAATCATAGTAAAAAGGTTATTAAATGATTAATTTTTTTTCAAGGATGTCCATATGTTTTTGCAATGTTATAGGAATAATATTAACATAGTTAGAATAAGGGAAACCCATATGTTGGGTGAAAACCTATCACATCTTGAAAGGATGTAAGGATTGAACCCATGACTAAAGGATGATAAGGGTTTAGCTTATACCCTAGGCCCATGTTATTTCCTTGTTAATATGTCATTTTTTAGTTTAACATTTTCAAAAATAAAAAATAATTATGAACTAGCGGTGTTAGTTTTGTGGATTACAGATGAATTTATTATATTTGATAAATTTTTAAAATAGTATTGATTTTGGAAAATTGTAAAAGAGATACATAAATATTTTTCACTCTTTTATGGATCTTAAAATACATTAAAATTTAATTTCAGTTCTTCAGGAATAAAAAATTATTTTTTTTGATTAAAGAATGTATTGGAAATTGATTGATGAGCAACAAAAGGATAAAATTATTCTTATTAAATAGAAAAGTATCATGTAAGTATATTTTTTTATATTCTTCAATAGTAAAAAATTCCCCAACTTTATGAAAAGGATCTTGAAAGAAAAATTTTATCATTTTACATTTATATATGATAAATCAGATGGCCTTTTAGAGCCTCAAAGTTTCATGGTTTTGAGGCCCAAAATTTACATTGATCAATCACTTTCTTTTGATTAATGACCACAATCAGTATCTATTATTATTTATGATTCTCTTCCATGTAAAACTGCATCATTATCACTTGTTTTATCCTATTTGGAAATATAGTTATGTGTTATTCAATCTGACTTATGTACTTACCTTTCACTCTTATTAAGAGGATAATTTATGAACCCATTTTCCAATGTGGGTTTAAAGTTATCTTTAAATTTTAATCCTTTGATTACTAATATCATGTTAAAATTTTGAGTACTCAATTTATTAAAGGGGAGGATATAACACCTTAATATTTTAAAATAATAAGATTATGTTTGATATTGTATGCGACATGCAACCGGAATATTAGAAGAAAATATAACACCCTATGGTTTTATGATTTTTTAAAGTAAATTAAATTAATTTAATATCTTACATTACATGTAACATTTTTTATCATTTATAACACCCAACACTACTTTTATCTTGTATGAAACGGAATACTTAGTTTAGTGTGCATTACAAAAAACACAGAGTTTAAATTAAATATAAAATATAATTCAAATATTTTTATTCAACATAATAGTTATAACCATTATGCTAAATTAGTGAGTATTAATAGTAATAACTAAATTGTGATAAATATGGTTGTCTATTTATTAGTAATAAAATAATAATCATCAAGAAGAAAAATAATTTCTTCTAAAAAATCAATTTTTATAAAATATGAATTAGTCACACTTTTTCCAAATGATTTAAAACTAATTATTAACAATTATAAAAAATTATTTTTAATGAATAAACTTCATTTCGGAAATAAAGATACCACAATTACCTTAGACTAAATTTTTTGTTTTTTTAAATGTTTCATTTTTTAATGAAAACTGGAAAATATTAAATTTTAATCATAAACAACCTTTTTGATTAATTAATTTATAAAGTTAAATTATAGTATATTTTGTATAAAAGTAAAATTAGTTCAATTATAAAACCATTAATCCAATTTATGTCATTTTAATCAAATTATTATTTAATTTTGATATAAAAACTTTTTAATCATTTATACATTTTCTCTTTAAAAACTAGTTTTCTTATCATGTCTATGGGATTAATTTTAAATTCATCTTTTTCACTTCTATGAATTTTTTTTTAAAAAAATGAATTCAACAATTGTGATAATAATAATTTATATTACCTAATAATTTTAACATAATTTTAAACCAAAATGAATGGTGAATGAATTAAAAATAATAATTAACGTGGTTAAGGAGTAAATGAGTTTACCAATGGTAAAACTAAAATGATGAGGGTAAACAATTTACCCATAAACTTGCCAAAAAATTATTTTCAGATAATATTTGGATAAATCAAACTCTAAGGCTATAAAATGGTCCACTTTTAACCCTTTCATCAAATGAAGAACATGGGGGCACACAATTATTTTCAAAAATACCAAGTGTGTCCTCTCCCCTGCTTATGAAAGCCACCCCTATCCTCCACTCTTAACACCTTAAAAACCAATTGGTTGGAAAGAAACCTACTGTAATATATTTAGTACATCTCTTATATCATACTATAAGACTTATTTTGGGTATAAATACAATCTAATAACGACATTGATGGAAACCTAGGTAGGATACCTAGAAAATAGATAACATTCTTTAATGAGCATTTTTTTTATTCCTTCACCACCTTAAATTATTATTAAACCATTATGATTTAAAAATATCATAATATTATATAAAATGAAATGAAAATATTATAATTTAATAACCTAAATATTTTCCCTCTTCCGTTCAATGGATTATGAAATAATCATTCATGTGTATGGTGGACTACCACCATGTGAACTGATGACAATAGTTGGTCCATTACCTACTCTCACAGTTGGTTATGATGATGGATATAATGTATATATATATATATGATATTTATAAAATAATTTTACCTTTAGATTCATTATATAATATATTCCATTTTACATTCCATTTTGTAGGGGATACGATAACATCATGCGTGTGTATGGCTGACTACCACTACGCAAATAGTTTTGATCCATTTTCTCTAATTCGTTACATAGAATATAATAAGGGTAAAGATAATAAATATATGTCATATACATGAAATAATTATTATAATAATTTAATTTTTATAATTCTAAAAATATAATATATCATTTTCTTTCTTCTTATTTAACTCATTGAGAAATAAATTACATCTTTCATCTACTCATGGACTACCACCTTCAAGAAGTGATGTTTCTTAATTTTTATCACCACACCACATGGATGATATGTAAAAGTATATTATATGGTATAGGTGATATTATGATAATTACGTGAAGATTATATATTACTTACAATCATTTCGTAATGATCTTTAGAAAATAGAAGTGTTACTCATGCATACATACGGCCGACCGTCTCCCAAATTGTAACGTGGTCCATTTTTCATACAAATATTTTATGATTGGTTTTAATAGTATAATTATAGAAAAATTATTTCATGGTTATTATTATATACAATTTTAACTAATAAAATCTTTGACCATATTTAACCTACCAAATTCAGTTTTGAAAAATAAGAAAAATATGATCAAAACATCCAACGTAAACATAATTAATTATATAATTGTATATAACATATTAATAAGTGAAATAAAAGTAATAGTACACATTAATAAAGTTATTAATCAGTTTAATAATTAATATTAGTTTGTTATTCTGAATTATAAATACAAACATCATGAATCAGACATAATGTATTGGACTTCGATCAACTTCCTTTTGTTGAATCATATTTTGATGTTATAAACCTATATTATATTATAATGTGTATATAAAGATCCTTCAATGTTGTAAATATTTAATTTATCTATTTTAATAAAATATTTTTTTAATATTATTCTTTAAATGGGTTTATTAATCAAGTGTTTCCTAAGTGATAAGGTACTTTTCCTTCAAAAAATCATCATTTAATATTTTCGTCCCAACTGTTTCCCTTCCTTGTCACAAAGTTTTTATATGGATACAAAATATTTATAAATTTTATTTTATTTCTCATATTAATTTATTTTCATAGTTTTTTAAAAAGGAAACTTTTTAAGTATTTCATATAGAATATTTTGACAAATTAAAAAATAATTTCCTATCCTTAACTTACATGTAAACAATGAATTTTTCATCATTGTATAAATTATTTTATTTTATTCATCCATTTAAATTTTTCAAATTTTTCATTGAAAAACAATGTTTTTCTATTTTTTGTATTTTTTTTGTATTGAAAATTGTTTTTTAAAATAAAATTCTTTAATTAATCGAAAAGTGTTTTCCATATGGTTCTAAAATAGATTTTTAAAGGGTTTTATGATGAATTTTTTTTATTTATGAAATATTACTTGAGAATTATATGAAAAATGTGTTCCTGGTGTAGCTTATACAAAGGTTTAACCCCTATTATATCTCATGGGTGATCCCTATATAGATTATATGAAGGGTTGATCCCCATCATAGATCATGTAAAATTGTTAAGTACAATATATCCTATATGAATGGCGAGACCATTTTTTCTCTACATTGCATTAGGTAATGATTATGGTATAATTTGGTTGTATGGTTATACCAATAAAAATTATTTTCAATGTTTTTTATAAATATCATGATCTAAGCCACTAAAATGGGGTTTTATTTTCATTCAATGGGTTTTATTAGATTTATTTGAGAGAAACATGTGTGATTTTTCATTTTGTAATGTTTTATTTTATACACTCAATAACATTGAAGGTAAAGGTAAAAGTAATATGAGTTTTCCTATTTTTCACTATACTAATGGTTTTCTTTATTTTTATCCCCCATTTTGATATTTTTGTGCCTATCCATGGTTTTAAAAAAACAATTCACATGGTTTAAGGATAGGTAATGGAAATGGAGAAGTAAATTTAAAAGTCCTTAATTTTTTTGACATGGATAGAAATCATACTTTTTTAAAACGTTTTATATTATGGGAAAGGTTGATAATAATCGAATGTTTCATCATTTTATTTTATGGGTTTTTATGTATGATTTATAGACTAATTCACTACAACGCAAAACCTAATAATATTTAAAAATGTAATATAATGAATTCTTAACATAAAACTCAAGAATATGTAATTTTTAGGGTTGTTTTTTCATAGTTTCTTTCTCACATGGATCCTAGGAAAGATCATATATTACACATGGAGATAATCTATAAATATTAATGATAGTTGCAATGATCCAATAAGGAATAAGAGTTTATAAATTCATTATGAAGATATTCATTTAAGTACTTTTTAGGATTAGTTCTATTATAGTTTAATTTCATTCTTTATTGTAAGATCGATGCCCATGTATGTGAATATTCACGTGGAGGAATAAACCCCTCATTATTGACTGGTATTATTGGTGAGATCCTTGTGTTTACTTGAGTTAAAATATTGTTTTATATTCCCTTTTTTCTATAAATCGTAAATCCGACTACATTATTCTTGTTTTTTATGAATGAAATCAATTTTTGTATCATTCATTTCTTTCCTTGGGTGTTATTTAATTCTCTCACCCCACTCAATAAAACCCATATATAATGGAACATGAGTGATTTAGTGGTGAAGTGTTGTATATTTATAGATTATTCCTATAAAATTTGTTATCTTCCTTAATAGTTTTGGATCAAAATCTATTACTTAAGAGGTTCCAAATGAGATTTTTATGAGTAATCAATTATAGGTTTGGGAGAATTATCATTTTTCACCCATAAACAAGGAAAATAATATTATCCCAAAATGATTATTGTAGTTCTGAATCTCATAAAAAATAATAACTTATATCTGATAAGTGAAAAGATATTGATATAACATAGGTAAAAATAAAGGTAGTAATTCATAATTTGAAGAAATATGATAGTATTTCACTAGAACTTATACACTTAGATCAATCACTGATCAATATATTTATAAATTCTCTACATATTATTTTTTCTTATATTTCACAAAATTAAAAAACTAACACATACCTTCTAATACTAGTAATAATTTAAAAAAAATTAATTTATAGCCTTCCTGTAATACTATATGATGTTACCATTTTACTACATTCATCCTCAATTTGATTCAGATAGATATGAATTTTGTGGAAACACTTGAATCGATTATAATGGGTTAAAATTTTCTCACATATTTGGAAATAACTTGTGAGTTCTTAGTCTCATTTTTACTATAAATCATTAGATAAATTTTCATTTTTAACCACAAACATTTATTACTGATTATTTAAATCATAATAAGTAAAAAAAAATAGGTGTGTAGATATTTTAATATTAAGGATGTTATGGATGATTATGGGGATTAGTCGTATTATACTTTATACCCATAACCCAAAACTACCCTAGAAGATAAAATACCCAGAACACTTTCCCATACAATAAATTGTGGGTATGCTCAGGGGAATATGCCTTTCATTTTGGAAGCCTATATATTTATAACTCCATAATTAAATTGGTTTCTCCTAGAGTAGTGATCAAGATGGGTAATCTTAGGGGAATCTTCCTCATGTGTGTTTGGGTGAGGAAAAAGTATACTATAATTAACATGTGTTGTCCTATAGGGATATTCATTAGTCTTATAATCCTTTCAGGCTTGGGGTGGGCCTCATATAAGAGATGGAACATGTATGTGGGGAAACAAGGGTGATTTTGTGTCATATTAGTTACAAGTTTGGTTTAATCACAATATTTATCAATTTAGTTCTTATCTCATTAGGTTTATCGTTGGTAAAATCTCTTAGTTTTCCATGTAATCCATTTTTAACTTGGTTCTTTTATGATTCGGTCATTATTAAAACCAAAAGAAATTAATTGTAAGTGAAAACATTATATCAAATTTGTAAGATGGAAAATTCAACCTCAAGATTTCCTACTCTTCAAAATTATTACATTGGTTGTCATTTCAACCTAATACACTATAAATTCAATATAAATTTACTTAGATTGGGTTCTATCATATTACTTAACCAAATTACTTTATATAATAAACCCTTCATGATGGCCTATAATGAGAATGTGACGAACTAAAGGATACCCCCTAAGAGTTTCAAATAATGAACACAATATTAGGCCCACTCATCATGCACCAAAGTAAATATTGAGTAGATAATTAGCTATAATTTTCGGTAGTCATTTTCCCAAGGTAAATCTAGGACATAGTCAGAAAAACATACAAGTATATAGACAGAGATGTAATTTCTTATAGAACCATGCAATCTCTACTTCAACAAATTTGGGGATGATAACCTATACATATAATTATATCAAGGTTTTCACTAAATTTCTCTTACTATAATTCTTAAAATATTCAATATTATATAAACTAACCTAACAGGTTATCTATACCATTGAAATTATAACCAACCTTAACTTATAAACCCTAAAATTATTCTCTTTGAATATCTTCACCTCTAAATTTATCTAAAACCCACTCTAATACCAACTATGATTTACATAGATGTGGCTAAATCATAATTACATGGTGTAATAAAAAAAATCTATTACACACATTACCAAAAAAATATAAGAGTATATATTTTTAAAGAGTAACAACAAAATATTACCTAAAACCCCATGTATTTTTCATCTAACAAACATTTTTCTACTATATAAGTAATTTCTTAATCCATAACATGACTTAAATATCTCCCATAATGTCTTAAACTGAGATACTCTTCTAGACACATCATATGTATTAATTTTCTTCATAACCTAGGGAAATGTAAATATAATAAAGTTGAGAGATCAGATGCTCAAAAAGGGATAAATTAATAAATTAGATACATATCACGTGTCAGAGTTCATGCATAACATAAGAATATGAACATAAAAACCTGAAGATAAGTATATGAGGCATTAAATGATCATATATTCATAAAGGATAACTTATAAATGTGTCTACATAATAAAAATGATATATACAAAATCATATCAAAAAATTTCATCCCTAAGGTTTCATAAAATAATATTCCAAAGGTTTTTCACAAAGTTATTATAAAATATTTCCAAGGAATGCTACTAAGTTATCATAAACATTTCATTTATAGAGATTTATTCATTATCAAATGCATAATAGTGCTATCAGGGCACACCCTTCATATTACCAAGATTTTTCACCAAGGTTTCATAGATTGTTTTTAAAGAATCCTGAAAAGGTATCATAAAAATTTTATCTCTAGAGATTAATTATTTACCTAATTAATTTGAGCACTATCAGGTCATACCATTAAAATTTCTATCATTATGTGTTCCACATTAATCAAATATCATAATAAAATATTATTTTAATCCTTGAGTAGAAAATTTGTGTTTTAAATATTGAATTCCCCAATCGATAAAAAAAATATGTCTATATGGATATCATTAAATGATATTAGGTTTGTGTATTCACAACATGAATATGTGGAATGGAACATCAAGGAATGATTTATGTAGCATCAAATGTATAAAAAATAGATTATAGAATGGGTTCAATGAGATAGTAGGGTATCCACTTTTAATAAGTAATCATTTTTATCAAAAAGTATTGATTATTAACACAAGTAAGCATAATCACATGAAAATTAAAAGTCTTACAACATCAAAATATAAAATGTAAACTCAATGAGTGATTTCAAAATCATGACATGTGTAAAAAAGGGATCATGTAATGGGTTTAATGAGTGATAAAGGTAGAATCTCTCAAATAGGGAATAATTTGGAGAGTAAAGGATTATTTATGAACATATGGTACCATAATGACATGGAAATAAAGAGTATTATAATGAAATTTATAGGGAGAGAATCATGGAGTGATTTTGGCAGCATAACAGTTATAAAAAAGGTATTATGAAATGGTTTTAATTATATAGAATTGATTTATCTCATAAATATTGTATCATTTAGAAAGTAAATTATAGATTATGGACACATTAAAGAATAGTCATATGTAAATAAAAGATTCTTATCATAAAAATAAGTACTCAAATCAAAAGGAGGAGAATGAGAATTTTTACATTTCTAGGTATATTTTAAAGAATGATAGGGATCTTAATAACAATAGTAACTCATTGGGAGGGATTTAGAGAGTTTTAGAGAAGAAAAATTCTGGATAATTTCACTTGGGGTAAAGATTTCTAAGATGATGGGTTGTAGTGATCTCCTTTTTAGGTGAAAAGGATGGTATTTTTACTTGAAAATAAATTTAGGTAAGGGTTTAGAATGGTATCACATGGGGGTTAGGTGATTTTGGTGAACTCGGTTATTTATGTGGGAAAACGTTTTTGAGACATGTATGTATAAATTTACAAACTAAAAAAGGTATTCTATAAGACCTCAGTGTCGAATTTATTTTGTAAAATTCAATCCGCATTAGATTACCCATTACAACACTTATTAATCTTGATTAAATATTAGTAATTATATTATAAAAAAATATAATATGAATCAATTTACTAAATTTCATTATGTTTAATTTGAATTTTGGATCCATTTAACTAAATTTATTTTCTAAATATAAGAAAATTAACTTCTGAATTGATTCATAAAATTTTTATAAAAATTATTTTTGTAGAAAAATGGTGTTTTAATTGTTCATTATACTTAATATTATTTAATATAAATTTAAATAAATTGAGTGTAAATTTTATTTTATGTATTTAAAAACTTCATATTATATTATTAATTTAAAATAGTTCAACTTAATTTATAGATTCATAATATTTATAAAAGTATCATTCTATGAAAAATAATTTTTTTATTGCGAAAACTAATTTTTACCTAAGTAATTTAATTAGTAACTTATATGTAATAAATAAATTATTACATTAATAATTACCTCATTAAATAAACATAATTTATAGTTGTGTAACCCCTTGGGATCTTAATATAAGATATAATAATAAGGTAATATCTGGTGTTAGTCGAGGGCGTTGAATCTACTAACATAGCTCTTGTCATAATTTTTACAAGCATGAACTTATATCACATTCAATAACACTCATATCATAATTATTAAAGTTTAGATCAAAAATAGTAAAGGGTAATATATAGTGAAGATAAATACCTTATAAACTCAGATAAATTAACTTCTTAAGGGATACTTCTGCTACCTAATGCCATTTATTTCATTTTTAATCATAGATTTTGTAATATAGTAACACCCTTTTAAACTAACTAATTTAATGGAAATACTATAATCGTCAAATTTTATTATAACATATATTGTTTTTGTTTTTGTTCAGTATTTCATTCCATAAAATATATTAACATAATATTTATTTAGGAAAAATACATAGTGAAATATTAGGTCATTACATTCTCTCCACTTAAATAAATTATATCCTCATAATTTTAATTATCACTCACTAATCACACAATTTAGGGGTATCTAAAATATTTAAAGGAATTGGGATATATTTTAAAAGGATTTTTCTACCTTAATATATTTATTATAGCCTAGAAACAAATTTATTTCCCTTCATTGTGTTAACATATTGTTTCATTTTTTCTCAGAAACTTGTTTCTCAGTGCCCTCCTTTTCCACACATGATGCACATTTAATTTCTTTTAATACATTCTCCTTAGTGACTCTTACCATATTTTTGACATGAATAAAATTATATCTTATTTATTTCATCATATTTTTCACCCTAACTTCTATGAGTCACCATCCTTCTCTTCTTTGGTTTGTTTTTGAATTAAACATTTTTCATTTTTTTAATCATAATTCATGATAGCTGATTTGGTATTGTCACAATATTTCTTACCTAAAATATTATCTCATAAGTTTTCATGTTAGAGAAATCTATTTATTGTCCATGGAATTAATTTTTATCTTGGTTCCTTTTGGATTCATACATTATTAAAACAAAAAGGAGTTAATTTTGTCTGATTAACACCATAATAGAATTATTGTAAGATGAGAAACTCAACCTAAAAATGTTCTACATTTTAAAATTATTACATTATCTTTCAGTTCAACCTAAATCACTCTTGATTAAATATTAATTTAATTATGTTGGCTTATCTCATATTTCATAACCTAATTCCTTTATATAATTAACCCTTCATAATGACCTATAAAGAGAATTTGGTTAACCAAAGCATACCCCCTTGATTGTCTATTGAACTGTGAAATCTTATACACACTCATCATGCATGACAGTAAATATTGAGGTGATACTTTTCTAGACTTTTTAGGGTGATTAACCCTAGGTACATCTATTCCATAACCATATCCAATTTATAGTATATAGAAAAATATATAATTTATAATAGAACCACCTAATCTCTACTTCACCAAAACGTTGGGATTTTATCTTATACTTAGACTTATCCTTAATGATTTCAAGAATGTTATATTATACTAATCCCTAAAATATTAAATATTTCCTCATCTGAAATAAATGGTTATATATACCTTTAAAATTATGATCAAACTTAACTTATCAACCCTTAAATTATCCTCATCTAACATCTTAACCTTTAAATCTATATAATCCCTCCTCTCATACAAACTATGATTCCCTACAGACATGAATGTCTCATGATTACATGAATTAAAGAAAATAATAATATGAAATTAATTCTCAAGACCTTTTTGGATTATATATTTAAAGAGTTAGTATAAAACATTAAATAACAAAACTCATGAATTTTTCAACTGTCAGACATTTTTCAACTATATAAGTGACTATTTAATTCATAAGAAGTATTTAACATCACCCAAAAATTCATTACCCAAGATACTCATACAAACACATCTTATGTATTAAATTTATTCAAAACTAATGAATGTAAAAATAAGAAAAGGGTGTCCTCATCTGATCAACAATGGATAAAAAATGAAATAGGTAACATATTTGGAGTAAGACATGTCACATAACATAATAATGTGAACATAAGAATATGAATATAACTACTTGAGGAATAATATGATCATAAGAACATGAATAAAAAATTTGATATGTGGCTACAACATAAATATAAGACATTCATAAGAATATAACCAATTTTAGTCACTAAGGTATCATAAAAGAACATTATTAAAGTTGTTCAAGAAGTTATCACAAAACATTACCAAGGCATTTTTCCAAGCTATCATAAACATGTCATCTCTAGAGATTAATTATTTTCCCAATTAATTATAGTGATATCAGGTTTCTCACTTCATATCACTGGGGTTTTTCACAATGGTATTATAAAATATTACCGAGGAATGTTTCCAACATATCACAAATATGTCATATCTTAAGATTAATGCATTACCCAATACATTGGAGTGATATCAGTTTTCACCCTTCATGTGTTTATCATTATGTGTTCTATATCAATCAAAGATCATAAAAACATATAGGTTTAACCCTTGAATAGGGAATGTGGGTTTAAATAATTTAATTTCTCAAGGAATAAAATAATATTACATCTATATGGATACCGTTGAATGAAATTCATGTTGGGTAATCACAACTTGAATATATAACATATAAAATCAAGGAATGATTTTACTACCATGATGGGAATAAAAAAGAGATTATTGAATGGGTTAAATGAGTAACAAGGGTAGTATATAATCAACAGGGTATCAATTATATGGAAAAAATTTATTATGAATATATGGAATCATAATCACATGAAAATAAAAAGGATTACAATATGAAAATTTTGACGTGGAAATTGAAGGTGTGACTTCGATAGTATGATGTTAATAAAAAGGGATCAAGGAATGTGTTTAATGAGTGGTACAGGATGTCGCGACTCGCCTTCACCAGGATGAGGGGTGGAATAGAAAACTTCTAGACCCTTCCTTCCTCAAGTTGAAGGAGAGATAATGACCCCTGAGACCCACCTTCAATAGGCCCTAGAGTGGTGAATAGAACCGAGGGTGTAGAATCACATGTAATATGGAAGGAATTACCCTTTTTTTAGTAGGATCAGGAGATACGATGGTGAAAGCCCAAAAAACTCTAAAATAGAAGGTATAAGTAAAGTAAAACAAAAACAATCCATCTCCATATGCATGTTCCAATATAAAGTGCTACAAGGTACAAGAAAACTCCAAAGGGAAGTACCAAAAGAAAAGAAAATCAACAACATCAAAGGTCCCAACATCCAAACTAGTAGGGTCTGACACAGTCCTTGAAGTCCCCCTAGAAACCTGAAATCATCTTTATATATACATAGGGTGAGTATACAGGTATACTCGGTAGAGAAAACCAAAAGCTCTCGTGCACAAGTAGGGAGTCATTATAATGCCCCATGAGAAAAGAAGATAACCAAAGCACCTAAAAAAGGAAAACATCCACCCAAACCTTATCAAGGCACACTCCCAAAATAATTTAAGTCTGGTAAAGTAATATTAATAACACATCGATGATTGGGTACCCCGCACAACTTTACCACTGGTTATTGAAGACATCCAACGCATCAGACCTCCTCCTAAATTCTCACCGCAGTCCCACTACCGCCCCAACAATGACCTTTTAGGTCACCAAAACCACAGTTATTCCCACAAACACCTAGGCCACCACAACCACACATTACCATTCCCACAGACACCTGGTCCAGAACAACTAACTCCATGCCCAAAGACACCTGGTCCCGAACAACTACTGTCATGCCCGAAGAAACCTAGGCCTCATCCCGAAGACGCTTGGGAAAAAACCTACCCACACACACCTGGTCCAACCACTACAATGTAACCTTCCCAAAGAATCTTGGTCTATAATGGACCTCAAGCCATCACATCCTGCCTGAAGAGTCTTGGACTACTTGGGAATGGGTGTAGAAAAGGAGCTAATAACCATCCACTCATAGCAGTGTTGGGAAAAACATCGTCCCCTAGGAAATGGGGGTGTTCGGAAAGAAGTTCTCAACTTGGGTGGGGATAGAATGATAAACATAAGAACTAAATTATACATATAGGTAAACAATAACTCATCCCAACCTAGGGGTTCCAAAACCATCTCATACCCAAAAACCCTCATTACAATTCATTCATAAAAAGCACAACAGCTATAACCAAGTCACAACTCATTCCCAGATAACAATTTCCTCATTGAACCCATTCTTGTTATCTCATTCAAGTGATTCCATTTAAATTAACTCTTCACTACTGGGAAACTAATAGGCCTAGACACAATCCAAGGAAGTAAAAACATCCAAGCAGCAAATTAAGCATTCATACTAGGTTCTCTTTTAAAGTCACAACAACAAAAGGGATCTGTGAGATCCCTCGAAGTACTGAAACCAAAACAAGCCCCAATATATGGCCCCACACGGCCTCATATCCACAAACCAAAAACTGCACAAAAGGGGATCCCATCCCCATCCACATCACCCCACAAGAATCAATAATAACAACGACACATGTTACCAAGATAGAGAATGGGAGTTTTCATATTCCAACACACCATTCATTAAGGTCCTTCATTTTGCTTGGTTAACTAGGGTGATCACACAAGGATTCCTATTCACAGGACATCCATTTAATCAAATGATTTTACGTGATTAACCAATTTATATGTTACATTCATTCAATCATCACAAAAGACAGGGTTTCATTAGTGCACAAGAAAAGACCACCAACGGCCATGATTTTCATTGAACATAATCCCATATAATTCACAATATATAAGAAAATATAAAAGAGTACAGAAGCATCATCAAACACACCCCTTAATTTTTTAAAAACCATTTATTATCTTCATTAAGGTTTGGTTTCATCCATCCCTGAAGGAAACATTATCATACACACCCTGCATGATACATAGTAAAGATAGATGAAGGAAGAACCCTACTTGGATGATCAACAATCAAAGTTTTTCTCCTCGCACCAAGAACTGGGGATGTGCAACTTACAGGGGAGGATCTCAGAGGAGTCCAAAATTGAGCAGGAAGACTCCAGCACAGGTGCACCACTAGCCTCGATAAGGGGGACTGAAAACGCACCAAGGAAAGAAAAAGAGACCATACAAGAAGAAAAAAAGAATCTTCGGGCGATAAAAGGCTAGATCTGGGAGTTACAGGATTAAAATATTGAACGTATATAATGACGGATCGGGGTTTCTCCACATGGTTGGATGGTTATAGACAATGGAATTAATTGTAATTTAATAATTCTCATCAGAGAGGTGTCCATAATAGATGTGAGTTAAAGGGGTTTCCTTTAAACAGAGGAAAATGTGTAACAGGGTTGGAACTGGAAAGTATGGAAAAATGGGTGTGACACTGAGAAAAAATCTACACATTTTGGTAAGTCAAGGGTCGCCTGGCTTTAAGGGGATTTTAGATATCATTTATGGGATTTTAATGGCTTTGAAAGGGGTATTAAAACACTTTTATGTTAAAAGATACATTGCAGGAGCGGAACTGGAAAAAGAAACAAAGGGTGGGACACCATTGTGTGAGACACTGTATTGGTGTCATGGTCACGGTGCCACCATCACGGTTCCACTGTAAGTAGTGCCACCATTTCGGTGTGTGACCGTTATGGTGTGACTGTTACGGTGCCACTGTCACAGTGCCACCATTTCAGTGTGTGACCGTGATGTTGCGACCATTATGGTGTGAACATCATGGTGCCACCAGTTCAATGGAACACCATAAGTGGGGTCGCCGTTTCGGTGTATGACCATGACTGGTGCCACCATTACGGTGTCGTCGTGACCAGTACCACCATTTCGGTGGAACCATGTGATTAAACTGAGTTTTGGGAAAACTCTTTAATGAGTCATTTTTTGGGCTATTACATCATATACCTCTCAAAATATTCTCACCCTCAAGAATTTAAACTAGACCTGAATAAAAGATAGGGGTCCGAACAACCACCTCAAAAGGTAACTCTTAGGAGCAAACCTCCTCGACATCTAGGAACACCTCTCCCTCATGTATCTTCTGAACAACCATGGATACACTACCACTCCTCTCCCCCAAGTAACCACTCAAACATGTAAAGTTCATACCATCCAATCATATGGATTACGGATTCCCTTTCCCCATGTCAAGATATTATCTTCTTTAGGTGGCACTGACTCGCCCGAATGGATTTAACAGCATCCACTCTAATGTGTCTTGATTAGGGATAAGTTCATCCCTTCCCCACGGTCAAGAATCTTTACACACATCTAGAGGACAAGGGAAACAACCCATTTCATAGTAAACAAGGTCAAACACTACATCAAAAACAAGTATAAAACAACACAAAACAAAAATCAAAACAACTCTGGGTACTGGATGTGCATATGTGCCTCCTGTTCCCATGTACTCTCCTCAAGGCCACCATGCCTCCATAACACACGAACCAAGGGGATGGTTCATCCACAAAGAAACTTCTCCTCACGATCCTCGATCCTCACTGGTCTCTCTACAAACGTCGCGTCGTCCTCGATATCCAACTCCCCCTAGTCGACGATATGTGAATCATCATGTAGATACTGACAGGGCTGAGACACATAGAAGACGTCGTGCACCCTCTGTAGTGGCGGTGGTAGTACCAGCTGATATTCCACTTCGTCGACCCACCGCAACACCTATAAGTGTCTAAAAAACCTAGGAGTTACTCCTCCTTTCAAACCTCAATTTTCCACGCCAAGGGGAGACCTTTAAGAACACATGGTCCCTTCCCTCGAACTCCAAGGGTCTACTCCTATGATCGGAATATGACTTATGTCAGTTCTGAGCCGACTTTATCCTCTCCCATATAAGTTGAACCTTCTTCGTCGTGCTCTGCACCACCTCCGGGACAAGAACGCCTGCTTCCCCTACCTCTTCTTATCACACGGGTGAGTGACATGGTCTCTCATACAAGGCTTCAAATAGGGCCATGCCAACAGTAGAGTGATAGATATTATTGTAGGAAAACTCTACTATAGGAAAGTGTCGCACCCATGATCCCTTAGAGTCCAAAAAACATGATCGTAGCATATCCTCCATCATCTGGATGGTCTGCTATGTCTTCCCATCTGTCTAGGGATGGAAAGTAGTGTTGAGGCATAGTTGGCTGCCAAAAGAATGTTTCAATCCTTTCCAGACACATGAGGTAAACTGGGTATCCCGATCTGAGACTGTAGACCTCGGAACTCCATGAAACTGCACCACCTCATCCACATACCTCTTTGCTAAGGAATCCACCACACTCGACTCATTAATTTCCAGAAAGTGAGCTGATTTCATCAGCCGGTCCACTGCTATCCAGATAGCATCACAACTCCCTTGAACTCTTGGTGGTCCTGTGATAAAATCCATCGAGATTTTATCCCATTTCCACTCATGGACATCTAAAGGTTGAAACATACCTCCTGGGACGTGGTGTTCAGCCTTCACCTGCTAACACATGAGGTACTTTTCCACAAACTCTGCCACTTCCCACTTCACCCTAGGCCACCAAAACTGACCCCTCAAGCCCTGGTACATCTTGAAAACTCCTGGGTGCACTGCCAGTGGTGAGTTATGGAACTCACCAAGAACTCTCTTGTGCATTTCCACCAGCACGAACAACTTTCCATGAAACAGAATCTGATTCTGGCCATATTCCAACCATCCTTTTAGAGATTTACCTAGGATAACACGATCGTGCATCACTTTATCCTCTAAGTCCCTCCATTGAGACTCCTCCACCTTCTACAACAGAGAGGACTGAACTATCATCTGGAATAGATAGCCTCTGACATCCTCCACCCTTGCATCTAGGTGTGGGAAATTTTGAAGTCGTATTCCTGAAGAAACTCCATCCACCTCCACTATCACAAGTTCAGGTCCCATAGGGAGAACATATACCTCAATATTTTGTGATCTGTGAAGACCATGAAGCATTCCCCAATGAGGTAACACCACCTCAACTTTGGTGTAAACATGACTGTTGCAAGCTCCAGATCATGGGTGGCATAGTTACGCTCATGGGTATGTAACTTCCTAGACCCAAAAGAGATCACCCCCTTCTATTGCATCATCACACACCCCAAGACTTGTCTTGAAGCATCACATAACACCTCAAACATCACCCCTTCTTCTAGAAACCTCAGCACTAGGGCACTAACCAACTTCCCATTCAGATAACTAAAGGATTCCTGGAACTTCTCACTCCATAAAAAAGCCTGGTCTTTCTTGGACAAGGCTGTCAAAGGTGCTGCAACTCGGGATAATTTGGGCATTAATCTCTTGTAGTAACCTGCTAGAACTAGGAAACTACAAACCTCTTCCACGTTATTAGGTTCGTCCAAAGAAGAAATCGCTTTTACCTTCAATGGTTCTACTTCTATTCCCTACTCGGATACCACATGTCCAAGGAAGTGCACCTCTCGTGTCCAGAACTTGCACTTGGACAACTTCCCATATAGTTGGTGTTGTCGGAGGACCTCTAAAACCGTCCTCAGATACTTGGCATGATCCTCCTCTAATCTTGAGTAGATCAGGTTGTTGTCAATAAACACAACTACGAACCGGTCCAGATATTCCTAGAAGATGGAGTTCGTGAGCCCCGTGAACACGGATGGTACGTTTATAACGCTGAACGACATGACCATAAACTCAAAGTGCCCATATCTACACCTGAAGGTAGTCTTCGAGATGTCACCCTCCTTCACCCTCAACTAGTGATATCCTAACCATAGGTCAATCTTGGAGAACCATCATGCCCCCTTAAACCGATCAAAAAGTTCATCGATCCTCAGGAGGGGGTAACAATTCTTGACTGTTACCTAGTTCAGCATTCAGTAGTCTATACATATCCTGAGACCACCATATGCCTTCTTTGTGAAAAAGACCGGAGCACCTCGTGGTGTCACACTTGGTCAAAAAAAACCCTTCTTCATCAATTCATCAATCTGAATCTGTAACTCCCACAACTCAAAAGGCGTAGTCCAATAGGGATCCATTGAAATTGGATGGGAACCGGGTTGTAAGTCTATCTCAAACTCAACATCACATCGAAGGTGTAGAGTCACAAACTCTTCAGGGAAGACATCTATGAACTCACTAATGATCCCTGGGACTTCCACTATCTCTGTATCCACCGACACCACTGATAGCTTAGCTAACAAGGAAAGGAGGGGCTCTACTCTCCAGATGTCCTCCTGAAAACCCCACTCGCTGACAAAAGTTACACGCTGGCTGCCCACATCTGAAAACACGACCCTTCTCCAAAAGCAGTAAATAATGTCACACACAAAGAAAATCCAGTCAATGACTAAAATGACATCATATGGTTGCATCCGAAAAAAAAAAGAAGGTCCCCAAAGGACTGATGTGGCCCAAACATCAGTCTTCATCCCCGGAAAACATAAGACAAGTTGGTCTGACCTCCAACTTGTGTACTCAAAACCAGGGGCATGTGCAGTCTCTCTGTGTCTAAACCTGGAGCATTGGATTTACTGAGTGAAATAAAGGATTGTGAAGCTCCTGAATCAAACAAGGCATAGGCAAGAGTGCTAAACAAGCTAATCGTACCTCAAACGACTTCTGGCCCTACTGAAACTACTTCCTCTGTGACGTGAAACTTCCCACACCCAAATCCTATGCCCCTCGTCTATTGGCCTCCTCCCTGACCATGCCCTGTTCAAGGTCCCTAAGGAGAACCCTGAGGTTTTCCTCCTCCCACAACGTCTGCTCTCAGAGGAGCGAGAGCTCGCTATCCCTAATGTTGTTGTTGTTGGAAGGTCCTGGCTGGAAACTGCTGCTACTAAGGTGGGCGCTGGACCTTCCCACCCCCAATGTATTGCACTTGTTCCAAGCACTGATTCTGAAAGTTCCCACGACTACCACAGATGAAGTACCTCAGCCCTGGGCCTGTAAAGAAGGGGTGAGGACCGGGAGATCGAAACTGGAATTGTTGGGGCCTGCTCCCCACCGACCGAATCCTGGAAGGCCCTAACACTGGAGGTCTGCTACTGACGGCCTTCCCCTTTGACGAGCCCAACTGGCTCCCCTCTCGCAGAACACCTCCCAAGGTGTTCATCCTCTCCACCACTTCCTCCTTCATCTGGACCTCCAAGTTTTTCGGTATAGTGAAGGGAGTAACAGCATACTAAAGAGAAGGTTGGAATGCCTCATCTAAACCTCTCACCCGATACTCCTCATCCGGAAATAGGTCTAGAGAAAAATGAAGGAGATCCTTGAACTTGATCCCCAAATCCCTCACAGACATACTCCCCTATTGAAGGGAGGGTAGCTCCTGCCTCTTCTCATCCTTCATCGTGGAAGAGAGGAATTCCGCATGGAACTCCCTCTCAAAGTCAGTCCTTGAAACCACAGCCTCCCTCTTCTCCCCAAGATAAAGCATCCACCACTGAGGCATCTCTCCCCGCATCTCGCTTATAGATAGAGGAACCCAGTACTCTATCAAACCCTGGATCAAGATGAAATATATCACCAGATCCTCAAGCAAACTCTCTGTCTCCTTGTCCGAGATGCTTCCCTCGTACTTCATGAGGGTCTGCCACTGAAAGGCACGAATCATCCTCTTCCACTGGTCTTCCTCCTCCTCTCAATCATCCCTATGTTAATCATCCAAATAAGACTTCTAGGACTCGATCGCCCGCACTACCAATGGTCGTCGCTCGGGTTCCATAGCTGCAAGGTAAACAAGGAAGGCCTAAACCCGAGTAGTGTAGAAGATTACTTTTAAATTTTTCTTATACTTTTTATTTATTTTAAATCCCAAAACTACCCAATACATACAAGAACACAAGTCAATATGATGCATGTACCTTTCCTAGGGTCTCTACCCTACAATTAGTGTAGCCTCACTTGGTCGTTCGGTAGGCCTAGATTCCTTGCATCGGATCACAGGGGGCCCAAAAATCTTATGTTCTAGCCAGTCTTCCCTGGCCTATTTCATGCACCAATATTTCCTAACACTGTTTCCCTACCATCCCATGAAATCATCATTATGTCTATCCTCGGACTCCATTATACCTCAAAACCAACCTCCCTCTTATACCATTCTGTCACGACCCACCTTCACCAAGATGAGGGAAGGGAAAGAAAGCTATCAGACCATTCCTTCCTCAAGTTGAATGAGAGATAATAACCCCTAAGAACTGCCTTCAATAGGCCCCAGAGTGGAGACTAGAACCAAGGGTGTAGAATCACACATAATATAGAAGGAATTACCCTTTTGTTTAGTAGGATCGGGAGATACGATGGTGAAAACCCAAACAACTCCAAGAATGAAGGTAGAAGTAAAGTAAAACAAAAAATAAATCCATTCCCATATGCATGTTTCAATATAAGGTGCTACAAGTTACAAGAAAACTCCAAAGGGAAGTACCAAAAGAAAATAAAATCATCAATGTCAACGGTCTCAGTGTCCGAACTAGTAGCATCCGACACATTCCTCGAAGTCCTCCTAGAAACTTCAAAGAAGTTTTATATATATATAGGGTGATTATACAGGTATACTCGATAGGTAAAACCAAAAGCTATCGTGCACAAGTGGGGAGGAATTCTAATGCCCTGTGAGAAAAAAATATAACCAAATCACCTAGCAAGGAAACTATCCACCCAAACCTCACCAAGGCACACTCCCCAAATAACAAATGTCAAGTAAAGTAATTGTAATAACACATCGATGTTTGGGTACCATGCACCACTTTCCCACTAGTTATTGAAGACATCCTACTGTCATACCTCCCCTACCATTCTCACCGCAGTCCCACTACCACCCCAAAAACAACATTTTGGGCCACCAAAACCACAGCTATGCCAGAAAACACCTGGCCCACCACAACCACACGTAACCACACCCATAGACACCTGGGCTAGAAAAACTACCACCACTCCCAAAGACACCTGGGCCCGAACAACTACGGTCATGCCCGAAGACACCTAGGCCTCATCCCTAAGACACTTGAGAAACAACCTACCCACACACACTTGGGCCAACCACCACAACGTACCCTGCCCAAAGAATCTTGGGATATAATAGACCTCAGGTCGTCACAGACTGCCTGAAGAGTCTTGGACTTCTCAGGAAATGGAGCAAAAAAGAGCTAATAACCAGCCACTCATAGGAGTATTGGGAAAAAACACCCTCCCCCGCGAAATAGGGGTGTTTAGAACGAAGTTCTCAACTTGGGTGGGGCTCTAATAAGAAACATAAGATATAAATTATACATATGGGTAAACAAGAACTCATCCCAACCCAGGGGTTCCAAAAACATCCCATAAACAAACACCCTCGTTACTAATCATTCATAAAAAGCACAACAACCACAACCAAGTCACAACTCATTCCAAGAAACAAAATCCCTATTGAACCCATTTTTATTATCACATTCAAGTGATTCCATTTAAAATAATTCTTCACTAATGGACAAATAATAGGCATAGCCACAAGCCAAAGAAAAAAAACAGCCAAGCAGAAAATTAAGCATTCACACCCAGTTCTCTTGTAAAGTCACAACAAAAAAAGGATTTGTGAGATCCCTAAAAGTAATAGAACCAAAAAAACCCAATATATGGCCTCACACAGCTTCAGATCCAAAAACCAAAAACTGCACAACAAGGGATCCCATCCCCATCCACGTCAACCCACAAGCATCAATCAGAACAACCGCACATGTTACCAAGACAGAGTAGGGGAGTTTTCATATTCAAACACACCATTCACTAAGTTCCTTCTTTCTGTTTGGTTAACCGGGGTGATCACACAAGGACTACTGTTCACCGGATATCCATTTAATCAACCGAGTTTATGTGATTAAATAATTTCCATGTTACATCCATTCAATCATCATAGAAGACATGGGTTCATTAGTGTGCAAGTAAATACCACCAATGACCATGATTTTCAGTGGACATAAGCCTATATAATTCACAACATATAAGCAAAGGTAAAGGAGTACATCAGCATAATCAAACACACCCCTTCATTCTTTAAAAAGCATTTATTGTCTTCGTTATGGTTTGGGTTCATCCATCCCTGAAACAAAACATTGGCATACCCACCCCGCATGATACACAATAAAGAGAGATGAAGGAATACCCCTAATTGAATGATCAATAATCAAAGTTTTTCTCCCCGCGCCTAGAATTGGGGATGCACGAATTACAGGGGAGGAACTCTGAGGACTCCAAAAGTGAGGAGGAAGTCTCCAGCACAGGTGCACCACTAGCCTTGGGAAGGGGGACTCCAAACACACCAAGTAAAGGAAAAGAGACTATCCAATAAGAAAAAAAAATCCCCGTGCGATAAAAGGCAAGATCCTAGAGTTACAGGATTAAAATCTTGAACGGCTTTAAAGGTGGATCGTGGTTTCACCACGTGGTTGGATGGTTACACATGATGGAATTAATTTTTATTTAATAATTCTCATCAAAAAGGTGGCCATAACAGTTGTGAGTTAAAGGGGTTTCCTTTAAATAGAGGAAAACATATAATAGGGGTGGAACTAAAAATTATAGAAAAAAAGCGTGTGACACCGAGAAAAAAGCCACACGTTTTGGTAAGTCAAGGGTCGCTCTACTCTTGTGGGATTTTACATATAATTTAAGTAAATTTAATGGAATTGAAAGGGGTATTAAAACACTTTTACATCAAAAGATACATTGCGGGAGTGGAACTGGAAAAAGAAACAAAGGGTGGGACACCGTTTGGTGAGACACTGTAACGGTGTCATGGTCATGGTGCCACCATCACGGTTCCACCGTAAGTGGTGCACCGTTTCGGTGTGTGATCATGACGATGTAACTATTACGGTGCCACCATCACAGTGCCACTGTTTCAGTGTGCGACCATTAAGGTGCCACCGTCATAGTGGAACACCATAAGCAGTGCCACCATTTCGGTGTGCGACTGTGACCAGTTCCACCATTACGGTTTTGCCGTGACTTGTGCCACCATTTCGGTGGAACCGTTTGATGGAACCGATTTTTGGAAAACTCTTTAATGAGTCACTATCCGGGAAATCACAAAGGTATACTTTCATAAAGATGTTATAATTTCTGTATTAAAATATCTACTATGAAAACATAGAATAATAACCACATGGAAATAAAAATTATTTCAACAAAGGAAGTCTTGAATTTAATAGAGCAGGGAGAGAATCAAGGAGTGACTTCAATAGTATGATGACTATATAAAATGGATTATGAAATGGGTATTAAATGAGAGAAAAGGGCATTCTCTCATCAAAATCACACAATTTGAACTTTAAAGGATTGATTATAAACACATGGAAGTGTAATCATATGGAAATAAATATTTTTTATCAAAAAAATAAGAACTTGAATCAAAATGAGGAGTATGGGAAGCCTTATCTTGCTAATTATATTCCTAAATATTGAGTGGAATCTATTGAAAGTTTGAAACTACATAGTAGGGATTTAGAGAGGGGTGGAAATTGGTGATTAATCCCTTTGGAGTGAAGAGGGATGAGATAATATGTTGGAGTGATCTCTTTTTATAGGTAAAAAAGACGGGATTTTTCAGGGAAAATAAAGTTAGGTAAGGGGTAAGAATGGTATCGCATAATGCTTAGGTGGGTACACTGAGTTAGGTGAAATATGTAGAGAACCATTAATGATAAATGTAGGTATGATTTCTCAACCTAAAAATATTCTAAAAGGTCTAAGGGTCAAATTTATTTAGTAAAATATGAGCCACGTTATATTAACCAATTTAACACCTATTGGTCATGATTGGATATTAATCATGGTAATTATTTTATCACAAAAAATATAAGACAAAACTTATTACCAATTTAAATGTATTTAATTTAAATTGTGGATCCATTTAACGAAATTAAATTTCTAAATATGAGAAAAATAACTTTTAAATTAAAACATTTAATTTGTAGAAAAACTATTTTTGTAAGAAAATAAAGATTTAATTGTTAAGTGTTCTTAATATTATTTTACCTTAATAATAAATTGAGTGTTAATTTATTTTTATTAATTTAGAAAAATAATTTGGGTGTATAAATTTAAAAATTCTATCTTTCATTGAAATATACCTAGTATTATTTTTAAAGACCACTCTTTGAAAAAAAATTATTTTACCACCGTAACTAATTTTTTATTATGTAATTTACATTTAATTCCTAAAAATAACATCAGCCTTATCACATAATTTTGAAATAATGATTCTAAATATCAAATCCATTTTATCATATAAAATATATATGTATAAGAAAAATCAACTTTAGCATTATCTCATGTAATATGAAAAAACAATTTTAAGAAAAAGTGTATTTCAAAGTTCGAAATTTCTGTATGGGGTAAAATTGTCTACATTTTTTACTTTCATGACATAAATTAATTTATTATCAAAAAAATTAAATTTTTGATAATTTAAAATAAATTCTAAACCATATTATAACAAAAGAATAATTTATTAAAATAAAAGACCAAACGGTTTCACTTACTAGAGATTATTACTTAAGTCAATAAAATGAAAAACTATGTTTCATTAATTTTGAATAGTATTTAAAAATTTATAGCTTCACATATTTTATCAATTAAAAGGTTTTATAAACTTCTAGGTATTTATTATATAATAAAAGTTATAGTTTTGGAAAAAACTATATTTTCATTATTCACCAAAAAATCAATTATTATAAAAAAATATCAAAAATATGCCTCATAAAATATTGAAATTCTTAATTTAAAATTAATTTCTTTTCACCAAATGAAAAGTCAAAATATTTTTAACTATTTATTTCTAATAAAAAATAAAAAATCATTTTTTTAGGAAAATAAACTTTCTTTTTCTTTAAAAGTAAAAAATGAAAAATATGTAAAATACAAGTGATAAATAACTTTTTGAATTAATAATTATCAGATTATATCATCTTAATTTCTAATTATGTAATCCCTTATAATCTTGATATAATATCTAAGCAAAAGTGGGACCCTAGTGGAGGTCTATGTTGGTAATTCCGCTAACATAGCTCATGTCGTAATTTAAAAAAGCTTGAAATTATCTAACATTTGATTTCTATAATCTCATAATTATTATAGTTTAATTGGTCTGGGTATATGGAAAATTATAGTGAAGATGCCTTCTTTATATGCTTTAAAAAATGAGCTTCACAAGGGAGACTTTGACTACCTGATTCCATTTCTTTCTATTTCCTTCATAGATTTTGTAATATGGTTACTTCCTTTTATACCTTATAATTTAACAGTTATTTTATAATGATAAAATTTTATTTTAACATATATTGGTTTCATTTTATCATGGTTTTGTATCTCAAATAATCTATTAATATAATATTTATTTAAGGAAAATGTATAATAAAATATCAGGTTGTTGCTATAACAACCAGGGTAATCTCAAGATTAATCATTTTCCTATCATATTAATATTAATTAATTAAATTTTATATATTTATATTCATTATAATAATATTATGTAGTTTTTAAGTTAAAGTAAAAGTGCATTATTTCTAACCAAGTTGGGTTTTCAGTAATTTTATGATTTTATTTAAAATATTGATTTCCAAATTATATAATTTTAATTTAAAAATATAAACTTATTTTATTAATTCATAATATCAAAATTATATAGGGAATAATTATTTATAATTTTATGAAAGTTTTAATTATTCAATGAATAGTAAAAATTACTAATTTTTATTAAAAACTGCCTTTTCATTTCAAGAATTTACCAAGTTAAATTTTTTTTAAAAAGTGTTTCAAAGTAAAATTAGTTAATTAATATTATTATAATAAAATTATTGTAATTTTAATCAACCCTATACTTGAATTTATTATGTAAACATTTTTATACTTAAGAAGGTATTTTTCTGAAAACATGTTTTCCATCGTGTTTTTCTGGTTTAATTTTAAATTAATTTATTCCACTTGTATGAATTTAATTTGATCAAATGGATTCTATATTTTTAATTCTGATAGTTAATATTATTTAATAATTTCAAATTCATTTTTTTACCATAATGAATAGTAAAAATAGAAAAAAAAATGTTATCAAAGTTAAGGTTAAAACACGTTTACTAAAGGTTAAACTAAAGAGATAATGGTTCAAATGACCTAAAAAAATATCTAAATTCTATTTTTTGTACATATTTAGAATCCATATCATATAATATTCATAAATGGTCAATTTTCGATCCATTTTCCTTAATTTAGACATTAATATATATTAATCTTTTTAAAATTTCCAAGTGTGTCATCTCCCCCATTTATAAAAGGACACACCCTCTCCTCTCCTATCCACACTTCAAGAACCTTTTGGTTACCCTGAGCCTCTCCCAAATAAATTCCTTACATCCCTAAAAACATCCTAGAGTTCTTGTTTTTATCATGAAATAAATTTATGAAGGATTTAAATATAAACCTAAAGAGGTTGTCTGAAGAAGAGGAAGATAAAGAGCATCCCTGACAAGTCGGACTCAAGGTATGGGACACTTTACCATAAAAACATTTTTTTACTGTTAAAAATATTTATTTTATAAATATTTTTCATCTATGTACATATTATTAAAATAATATTATGAATATATTTTTATGGATAAAAATTAATTATAATGTGAATTTTATGTCACTTTTGAATTTCTTTCAAAGGTTTTAAAAGGAATATTTTTACATATTTTATAGAGAAAATTTTGATGTAAAGGATATTTGAATATTCTATTTTAATATATATGGAATCAAAGGTTCTTCCCTTTTCCATAACCATTATTTTATGTTATTATTCCGTTACAAGATTTCATGTTTTTTTCAAATAAAAACCCATTTTCCCTATGTTTTATGTATTTTCAAAAAAAAATTAAATGGAATAGATATTTCAATATCTAAATTTTTTCATGTGGGTGAAAAGAATATTTTTATGACTATGATATGGTAAATGAAGTACTTCATTTATTAGTATTTTTTTATGGTTCCTGGACATTGTGTATGATTATGGGTGATCATGATATACCTCTGGATAATGGGTGATCCCAATATATCTCGACAATGAATTAGGTAAAGGGATAGAGTAAAATGATTTGGTTTCTCTAGAGAGATTATTAGTATTTACTAGGTGTGTTATTCCATTTTTATGAGTGTTTTCATGATTGATGTGAAAATGTTTTCTCAATTTACCTATATGATTTATCTATTCTTTCTATGGTTTTTCATAGTTGATCTAACTATATTAAGTTTAAAGGTAAGTTTATGTTGCTTCTTAAGAGTGAAATGTACAACATTTCATGTGATTTTTAGAAATAAAAAAAACAATTATACTTTTTAATATTTATTTTGAAATGTATTATGAAAATATTTAGATACAGAAGTTTATTTCTTAAGTAAGAAAATGATTATTTAAAGGCCAAGTTTTATTTTGAAAAATGAAAAATTTTAGTGTATTCATGGAGTAACGGGTTTCTTTCTTTCTTCTTATATGTCCCTTACTAATATTTGTTTTCTCTTCCCATGTTTAAAATAAAAATTCTTGGGGTTTTAAGGATGATTATGGAAAATTATGAGGTCAATATGTATATTATAAAGATGTGTCATGAAAAGAAAAAAAATTATACATTAAAAGAATTTTAATGTGGGAAAATTGGATACTGAGTAAAATGTTCACTTTGTGATGTAATATTTATTTATGTAATAGTGATGACCTAATTCTAAAAAACTCTAAATCTAAAATAATATTTGGAATGAAAGAAAGTGAATTCTAGTCCAAAGACACTAGATTATGTGATGTTTAAGGTCAAGTTCTTATATTTGTATAAGAGAAATGGTTTAGATAACATTATAGGTTAGTATGATTCAGATGTGGGTAGTTTTTATTTTTTATACATTATTATAGATTAATATGTATATATATGGGATATTTTTCTAATGTTTAATAAAAAAATATTTTGTGGTTTTCCTAATAATTAAATCCATATCAAGATACTGGAAAGTGGATATGACTGTGGAATAGATGAACTTTGGGGAAACAAATCTGAAATGGGTGGATTGAGTATTAACTCAATCATCACCTAGTGCACAATGAGTGTTTCTAAGACTACACACCTAGCTGAAAACTTCATAGGGATATTCTAGGGTTAATTCACATGTTTTCTATGAACCATTATGAAAAATTGAATATAAGGTAATATTATTATATGATGACCATGTATAACCTTGGTTAAACCTAAGGTGTTATAGATTCAAAGTAAGGGTGTCATAGATTAGTACTTTTAAAATTTATTTAGATCTTCATTATAATTTCCTTAATTAAATTATTGGATATTGACACACAAATTTATTTAATCAGGGTAAAAGCTATTATAAAATATCTAAGTATAGAAATAAAACACAAAACTCCTATATCTACCAGAGTATTCCCTTGTAATGATAGTTGAAAAAGCAATCTCAAGTCAACTGTAAACTTCTACTAGCATTCAACTTGTAAGAAAAACATTTTATAATATATCACAATATTATTCTATTATTCAATATTATGATAGACCATGGAATGAATTTAAATATGTTATGAAAAATAAACTTTCCCATCTTACACATATTGGGAAATATCTTGTGGTAATTTATAGCGTTTTTATAATGGATTATCCTAAAAAAGGGATTCAAGTCCTTTATTCAACTCCAAAAGAGGTTGATCTTAGAGAACCATATATTTTTTATCTATATTTTTTTATTATCATAGCTACTGTACCTTATTCAACAATTTAAATTCAAACTATATCCTAAGGAATTATGGAAAACTTTTTAGGGAGGACGTTTCAAAATTTTATGTTCATGACCCAAGATTGTTTGAAAATTCTAATATCTGTCAATATCCATTTCAACCAAGACGTAACAATTTTGCATGGATAAAATAATAATAGGATCTTTGAAAGGTTTTAAGGTGTTATAATAACATAGGGACTCCACTTTCAATATTATGGGACCTCATACATTTAAATTGGGACTAGAACGAATGGTGATCAATATTTTAAAGGTATGAATTAATTTAACAGATTTTTTATAAATTTTAATTTGGAATCATGATTGAATTTAATCATATTTCATATCATATAAGTTAATTCTTAAGTAATATTATGAAAAATCATGGTTAGAGGTTTAATAAATAATTTGAATAAAGGATTTGTTTATGTAATGAGTTTTCAAAATTTTGATGTAGTGGTATCTTATCAACTATATTTCTTAATATTCTGAATGTTATAAGGATCATCAAACACCTAAAGATTATTCTATTTAGGGACTTTTTCTAAATTTGGAAAAATATATTTGAAAGAATCGATACCTTTTAATAGTTATTTATGGGTGAGGTTATATTTTATGAAAAAAAGATTAAGCGATAAATAAACCTATGGGTTAATATGTTCTTGATGATAATAGTCAATAAATATTATTTGATTATCTCAAAAAAAAGTTGTATAGAATGCATTAGAGGTCCAAAGGTGATGTGACGATTAATATTATTTTTTATGATGTCTATTATATTTTTTATAATCTTATATAATCAAGGAAAATTATGAATGTAGTTACCAAATAAGTTTTTCCATTTATAAATGATTTATATCAATATATTTTTATAAAAAGGACAACATGTAGGCATGGAGACAACCGGTCCTATTTATTAAAGATGTGGGGATTAAACCTATAATCGATGGGTGAAAAAGGTGGAATTCCTACCACTAGATGACATGATTTCATAGTTAGTATGAAATATTTTAACTTAAACAATTTGATATATAATTATTATGTTGATTTTGGGAATCATTTTATGGTATTAAAACTTTTTTTAGATTTTAAAATTCATAATGATAATTTGAGAGATATTTATTCAATTTTGATTGATTTTTGAGGTATATTTAACCCATAAATTTAACATGTAAACAAATTTATTAAAGGAATAATTCCTTTACATATTTTAAACATAGGTTTAATTGAATTGATAAACTTTAAGTCTTATATAATCTTTGATGTTGAGGTAATTAAGGGTTATTACAATTTGAGAACATATGTATTAAAATGCAGATAACCGTGAGATTGAAAATTAATTTGTTGATTAAGTGATTAAATTTAAGATGGGATTTTGTGGGGAAACTATATTATTAAGGTAAAAATAATATTATTAGATAATATGGTATTTTATATAAGTAATAATGTTTGAATTATATTTTGGGATAAAATATGATTTTAATGTGGCTTTATGGTGATTCAGTTTATTTATGGAAATGATTAATATATTTTAGAGATTATATGATTCGAGCATATAAATTTTATTAGAATATGACATTATGGGTTATTAATTTTTATTGGAGATAATTGTTAAATTATTCTAAGAAGAATAATTGATAAAATCCTTCTGATTTTTTTTTGTTTTAAAACTTGGTTGGGAATATTTCGAAGAATTTCAGGGATAGTTATTTATTGAATGATCTATTTTTAACATTGGGTGATATTTTTGAGGCTTTAGAGATTAATTTTCTATTTTATTATATGAAGGTATATTCATTTTAGGAATCATATTACCTTTTTCTAACTATTTTTTGTTTTGGTTAATGTCTAAAGATAGAAGGAATGTCATGTTATCCTTTTATGGATTATGTGATCCATTAAAAGTTGATTTTAGTTATTCATGTATTAAAACTTGATCTTCAATAGTCATAATTTGGAGAAAAATATGTGATTTTGGTATAAATTTATTAAATGGTTAAATTCTATTTTTTAGGTAATTATATTTCCTTATGTTCTTAGTCTATTTGGTAAAGTGATTCTTGAACTCTAGGAAAACGATCTAGAAACAAAAATATTATATTATTACCTTCATTTATGTTCAATCGATGGATTTTTTCACATATCATTGGTTTATGGTTTTTTATTCATTAACATCCCCATGATAATTTACTTTATTATGATCAATGTTCTTTGTCACTCTCCATCATTATTTAAATGTTACATTTTTCCTTGATGTCTATTTTTTCAATCCTCACGAATATTATCCTATTTGGAAATGTAGTATTTTTTATTCCATATTTCGTTCTTATTTCACTTTCAATAGTATTTTTATTGACCTTTTTTATGAAATTGTATTTCAATAAAAAAAATTGGGAACTTCAAACCCTTGGTAATTGAGCTCAATTAAAATTTGTGAGGACCCAATTTCCCAAATAGAGGAAGAATGTACCAATCTAGGTAATGTCAAGATAAATAATTTTAATGAACTATTAATATTAATGAATTATATTTTAGATATCTATAATCATTATTAAAAAAATAATTTTTTTAATTAAAGGAAAAAATAGCATTATTTATAACCAAATATGGTTTTCATGCATTATATGATTTTCTTTAAAATATTAATTTACAAATTATAGAATTTTCATTTGAAAAAGTGAAAATAATTTTTGAATTAATCATTTCAAAATTATCTTTGGATTATTTTTTGAGAATTTTCTAAAAATATTGATTTTCCAATGAATAGTGAAAACACTGATTTTTATTAAATGCTCTATTTTAGTTTCAACAATTTACAAGGTTAAATTTTTAAAAAATATTGTTTCAAAGTAAAATTATATCATTTATATTATTAATAATTTAATTTATGTCATTAGAATCAATATTATTCCATAATTTGGTACAAAAATTATTATGCTTAAAAAGTTATTTTTTTGAAAAATCTTTTTTCACCGTATTTTATGTGTTTAATTTTAAATTAAATTATTCCTCTTATATAAATTAAATTTGATAAAATGGTTTAAATATTTGTAATAATAACTATTAAAATTATTTAATAAGATCAAATTAGTTTTTTTCATAATAAATAGTAAAAACTGTAAAACTTTTATACAACATTTAAGGTTAAAACAAGTTTATTAGGGGTTAAACCAATGAGATAAGGGTTAAAATGACATAAAACTTTATTTAAATTCTATTGGATAGAATTATTTATATCCTATATAATATAATATTCAAAAATGATCCATTTTTTGATCCATGCTTCTTGATTAATACATAAATATATTTTAATATTTGTAAAAATTCAAAGTTTTTCATCTCCCCTACTTATAAAATGATACACTCTCTCCAATCCTCTCCACACTTCAGGATAATTTTGGTTTGGAAAAGAACTACCCAAATATCTTACTAACACCCCTCAAAAAATTAAATAGTCCCATTTTTATAATAAAATCCTAGGAAGGATTTATTTATAAACTTAAAGAGGTTTTCTGAAGAAGAGTAAGATAAAGAACGTACGTGATGATCCGGACTCAAGGTAAGGAACACTTTACCTTAAAAATATAATTTTAAATTTTATAAAGATTTATTTTCTAAATATTTTCTCTCCATATACATATTCTTAAAATAATTTTATGGATGTATTTATATATACACAAACGAATTATAAATGACATTTTATGTCATTTTTTAATTTCGTTCAAATGTTTTCTAAAGGAACATTTTTACATATTTTATACAGTACATTTTGAAAAAAAAGGAAAAAATGAATGTTTTATTCTAACATATAAAAAATCTTGGTTCTTTCAGCCATAGTAACCATTATTTTACGTTCAGTTTCATTTACAACCATTTATGTTTTTATCAAAGAAAAAATATCCTTCCCTTATTCTGGATATTTTCAAAAACAGTTTTAAATTGATTGGATATTTCAATATCAGGAAATATTTTTTATGGGTTAAAATAATATTTTTATGAGTATGCTAATTTAAATTTAATATTTATTTTATTATAATTTTTTTATATTTCATTGGAATTTTTTCTGATGACGGGTGAACCTGATATAACTCTTAATGATGGGTAAACCAAATATAGCTCTCCAAGACATTGGGTAAAATGAAAATTTTAACTAGTTAGGTTTCTCTTAATATATTATTTTAATTTATTTATAATTTTATTCCATATTTAATATTTATTTTAATAGTTATATGAAAATAATATCCCAAGTTACATACATGATTTATCTATGCTTTGTATAGGTTTTCATGGAAATCTAATCATTTCACGAGCTAAACTAATGAGTTTAAGTTCAAAGGGAGGTTTTTAATAATTAATAAGGATGAAATGTATAAATTCTAAATAGTTTTTCACGACTTAAAAGAAACCTTTATTAGTTTTATTTTTCCTTTAAGATTTCTCATGAAATGTTTTATGAAAATCTTTGGGCTGAGAAGTTGATTTCTTAGGTAATAAAATGACTCTTTTTAGCCCAATGTTTATTTTTATAAAGGATAATTTTTAAGAGTATTCATGGAATAGTGGGTTTATTTCATTATTTTTTTACGTCCCTTAATGAGATATTTTTTATCCTCTCATGTTTTAAATTTTGTTCACATGGTTTTAAGGATGAGTAGAGGTTGGGATGAGGTTAACATGAAAATTGTTAAGATAGGTCTTGAAAAGAAAACTTGTTACATATTAAAATATTTATATTTTAGGAAAAATGGATACTAAGTGAATTAATAAATTTTATATACAATATTTATATATGTAAGAATGATGACCTGATTCTCTAAAACTACAAACCTAAAAGATCATTGGGATTGAAACAAAGTGAATTCTAGTATAAAGACAATATATTATGTAATCTTTAAATATGGTTCCTTATAATTACATAGTTTAAAACTAAATCTTATGGTGTCATACCTAACATGTAATGCATGAGTATTTAATTTTATAACAATAAATTTATCACATATATTCAAGTATAAAAAAATATTTATATTTCATAATCAATATATAAACATAAATATTATAAATGAATAATATAATAAATAAACACTTTCTATATTTTCCAAACCTGAGAAAGAAATATGAACTTTTCAAAAAAATAAGGCATGAAAAATATTCTTTTATAATTCCTAACACTTATCGTTTAAAAACATTTGATAAAAAATAAGAAATTAAAAATAATAACCTTTTTTTCTTAAACTGTATTTTATAATTAATAATGGGGATTATTAATTGTAAAATATGATTGGTGTCATCACCTATAGTAGTCAATATCATAATACTCTTATCATATTTAACAATATATCCTATATTATTAATATGACCTAATGCTCTATTTTAGAAAAAAAAATTGGTTCAATCATTGGTTATGATATTGGATATCATATCATATGTCATAGGAAAAAATACCATATTTCTATATATAATACATGATAATATAAGGATGTTTTATTCTATGATTAAAAATAATAATTTATTTATATGATATTTAATGTTATAACCTAAAACAACTTACCATATCAATTTTCGTAGAAAGCTCAGTATTAAAAACATGTTAATCTAATGTAGATCACGGATTAGGTGCCATTGATGGGATTTTAGGTGTTTATCATATGAACTCGGGTAGCGAAGGAAACCCATATAGGACTAATATATCAATAACTGAATCAAAATTTAGAAACATAGAACATAAATATGCATAACTTGGTTGTATAAATCTCTATATTTCTCTCTTCATTAGAGTAATATTGATAGGGTCACTAAAGAAATAATAAAAAAATATATTTCTTCTAAGGGGATTACACTATAATTTAGTTCCTCATTCTTAATAAGAGGATAATGTTATCTCTCATGATGTGTTATCACCCTGTTTTTGAAGACAAAGAGAGAACTAAGAACATGAAGATATATTTGGAAAGATTGGCATACATCAAGGGTACCTTCAACAAGAGGGGTCACATCACCTTGATAGACTCTATTCATAAAATAAATAGAGTCAAATCATTATAATTTCAGCTACCATATCAAGGTATACATCACACATTACTTCCCATTGAAATATTATACATATTTTTGAAATCTTCAAAAAAAATCATGCATAAATGGCCATTAATAAATCAAACTCATTGATTCATAATGAATGGTAAACCTAAAGAATATGTGGTGTTAATGCTTTCATGTGATATCATATATCATATTTCCATTGTAAATTATGGTAATACCTAATCATAGTCTATTATTAAAGAAATTTATTTCTTATATCAACTACTATGATTCATATAACACCCCAATATTTTAGAAAATATTACTCTTTAATAAATTTGATGTGTTTGATAGCTTGTGATGTACTCAACACCAGAATTAAGTAAATAATGTTTTATTATAGAAAAAATTGAAATATATTTTCAAAAAAATAAATGAAAAAAATAATCAAATAATTATTCAATTATAAGAAGTGATACTATAGCGGGGACTGTAGCAGGTACTGTTTGGCACTGTAGTTTCCGAGAATATACCCCATTTTGGGCCTTCGGGCCACCGATTTGGTCCCCGAGTCCTTTAAGGCCTTCGGGCCACCCAGGCCTTCGGTTCAGTAAGGCCTTCGGTCCACCTCAAGGCCTTCGGGCCACCTTAAGTGTAGATGCAAACTAGACGCCCTATGAGGAACAAGCTCTACAAGGAGGATGAGCAAGGAGCTTTCACCAGAGCAGAAGATAAACGGATTGCAAGAATGAAAGGGTATGGCACCTGCCATCGGGACAAGCCTGTGCATGCACAGGAATGCCTATCCGAACAGCCATGCGAAGGTGGAGAGATGATTTCACGATGAAGATGCTGGGGAGGAGTAGTTCCAAGTAGTTTGTCTGGGTTGTATGTAATGTTTAAATCCTACGGGCAACGAATTCCTCTAAGGCCTATGGGCCATGTAATGCTTACACCTAAGGGCCTTGTAAGGGTTCCACCTCACCCCTTGAAAGGTGGATTATCAAAAATAAATAAAAAATGAAGGCCTTCGGGCCATTGGAGGTTGCTAATAGGAATGTAATAATAATAAAAATTATGGTTAACGGTAATTTTTTTCTGAAAAATGTTTCTTAAGCGATTTGTGTGTGGATATTAGAATTATATTCTACCACCAATCAGAATTGAATCTTGTAAAACTAAATACATATTTTGAATCGTCATAATCAAAATTATGTAAAAAAATTAACTTAATTTTTATTCATATTGAATAGTTTCTAGTGTGTCACCATCGTAAGTCTTAAAAGGGTAATAATTGGGTTAAACTAATAGATAAGGCTTCAAATATCTTTAAAACATGCCCAATTATGATTGAGTGAGTAAATTTTTATCATACCTTATCCTTTCATCAAAAAAATCCACTTTTATACTTTCTCTAGAAGGTGACATTATATTATTTAAAAGTTAGGGGTATTTATAAAGGGGTTACTCCCCTCACTTATAAAAGGGAACCTCCTCTTCTAACTTCTCTACACAAATTGAGAACCTTAGATCAACCAATCTATACCAAATCACTTCCCAATAATCCTCCACAAGTACTATAGGTTTTTTTTCAACAAAATACCAACCTAATAAGGCTTATGGTTTTCTTAAAAGGAGTATAACCAAAACAAATTGAGCTTATAATGCGTACAAAACAAGTCAAGACTTGAAATAAGGATTTCATCATCTAAATTTCCCTTTATTGAGAAATTCTATATATTCATCACCTTCTTTGTTTTTTGTTTTTTATATAATTTTCAAGAATTTATTTTATAATGTTTTTCATGCATGTTATAGGGATTTATAAATCCATTTAAGGTTCTTCGTTTTAGGAGTTCTTGATTAAAATATTACTGAAGCTATAAGGGTTTATTTTAAAATATCACTTTTATCATGATTATATATATTCCAATTTCCATTCTAGGAAAGTATATTTATTTTTCTTATAATCTCCATATATTTTCTTCTAATGTGGTTATTTCAAGTTTTTTCAAGTATTATCTCCATTTTTTCCTCTTTCATACTCAAAAAACTGAAAGGATGCTTTTTAGAAAATTCTACCACATTTCTCCTACTTAGATGGGAATCGTTCTCTTCCATATCAATGTTCTTAAAATTATTTTATGGATGTTTTAATCTTTTTTTATAAATTGATTTTATACTACCTTATATTTTATTTAAGAAATATTAAAATTAATATTTTTAAAGGTTTTCCATATGAATCACTTTTTTCTTTTTACAAAAGTATGAAAAGAAGGTTTTTTAACATTTACATATCGACTGCATTTTTATACCATAATGACCATTATTAATTTTCAACCTTCTGTTACAAGTTTCTAGGGTTTTTCAAAGAAACTATTATTCCCATTTTTTGGTAATTTTATTTTTTAAAAGATACCTAAAGAAAAGGATATTTTCTATTATTTTTCAAACAATATTTTTAATGTTTTTATAAATTATTTTTTCATCTATGTCAAAATAGTTTAAGGATTGGTCTGTTTCAAATAGAATGTGATCTTGTGATACCGTACACTTCCTTTCTCTGGGTGTCTTATAAAGATGATGTTTTAGTGATGTTTTATGAAACCCATTTCTTTCTTATGGTTTAATTAAACTATGAAGAAATGATAAATTCTCTCATGTTCTTATGGATTATTGATGAAAGGAATATTATTATATGATGGTTGGGTCCATTATATACCTATAATGAATTAGTTAATGTTTTATATTTCATGATATCAAAGGGTTCATGGGTTATTATCCCAAGATCAAGAGGGGACATGGGATGTTTTTTGAATCCCAAGTGGGTACATGAGAGGTTTTATCGGTCCCATTATGGTATGAGAGTGATTATCCCTATCCCAAGAGGGTACATTAAGGATAAAACCAAGCCCATAAGGTTACATGGTTGATTATCCCAAGACTAAGAGGGTGATTATCCCAAATCTAATAGAGAACAAGGGTGGTTGGTCCAAGCCCAAGAAGGTTCACAAGTGTTTATCCCAAGATTACAATATAATGAATGTCATGGTGGGATGAAATAACATATGATTTATATTCTTATGCTTATTCCAAAATATTATTCCATAAACATATGTCTTGTGGTTATGATATGATCTCTTGGATTGTGATTGATTATTCCGAAATCCTCACTCTTATTATAAAGACCCAAAATCTAGTATCTAAGAGTCAGTGGTTATTTTATGACAATGGCACTGGATAAAAGTGATCACTTCCCAAGGGAATAAATAGTTTATTAGTCTTAGTAAAACAAATAAAAATATTCTTATCTAATTAAATTGGAAATAAAATATAAAAACATAGTGAAAGTAAATATTCTTCATCCTTGAACTCATTCAAATATTCCTTCTTCATATCCTAGAGAAAGGAAACAAAAAAAGGGTGATATTGAATGCTCAGTAAGGGTAAACAATAGTGGAAACTATCATGATTAAATAAGGAATAATAAATTTTGAAAGGAAATTAACTAAAAGGTATAGACCATTTTTTTATTTAATTTTTTTTTTTGCCTTGTTAATGATGCATAAGGAAGTCAAGGAAGTCTTGAGGGTGTCTGGGCTTGTTCAAAGCCTATAGCCCAAAAAATTTAAAGAAACAGACTAGGCCACATGGTTAATAGAAATCATGCATCCCAACCTATATGGTTTCCCTAACCATGTGGCTTGAAACAGTGGGCTTTTGGGGGCTGCATAGTTTTTCTCAAACCGTGTGACCTCAGCCACACAGTTGTGAAGGGTTGCAGACTTTTGGGATAGTGGCATTTGGCACATTTCTTACACAGTTTGGCCAACCATGCGGCCAAAATATGTGATTCTTCCTATGTGGGTGAATTTTTATTTTTTTCTTTAATGAAATTTTCTCGTCACCCCTCTCTTACCCCTCTCATTTCTACCATAGATCACCGTCACTCTCCTCTAGTAAGCTCTCTTCCATATAAATCTAGGGATAATCGTATCTCCCCCATTTTTCATCCAAATATTTAATCATCGGATCTATTGGAAAGATTGAGGTAAGATCTAAAATACAATTGTTTCTATTTCTAGTTTCTCTCTTCCTCTATTGTGATATTTTGGTGTGAGCTCATCTTCCCTGTTTTTAGGTCATTTGATGATTTCTCCAATAACTCTCTTTCTTTCTCAAATAATAGTTTGAAACTAGATGAGGGAATCACTACGGGGATAAGGTTCATTGTCCAGGTTATTTCCCCATGTTTTGTTTCATTTTATAACATGCATTATTGTGACACGAGATGAACTCTTCTAGAAATGCCTTGAAAATTTTGAATAAATTTTTCCAAATGGTTTCACATGTTTATTATGACCCAAGTTTGTGGTGAATCATCTCCTATGATGATTAACTTGACCTATGAAACCCCTTTGGGTTTTCCTAGTTTGTTATCTCTTATCTTCCATTATTCTAATTTTTGAGTCACCATTTTAGGTGTACTACCCCTATGATAAATGCCTTAAACTAATGTTTAAACTGAATATAATGATGAGCCATGTATTCGAACCTATAACTTGTGCCATAAATGGTTTTATTGACTAAATGATTTGTCCCACTTGTTAAACCATGTTACAAGTGCTTTCTTTATTAAAAAGATGGATTTAAAAACCAAGTCATATCCTCACCTTAGTGTCGAGGGAAATACAATGGGTTCCAACTTAAGGACCTCCTAGACAAGCTCATCATGCCTTAGTTGGAATTTATTAATTCATTGTAAACACGCTGAGGGAAATATTATCTATGTCTGGGATGCGATCATTGTGAATTTTTTTTTACCTCCAGATGAGTGACATCAGTTCCCTAGGGAGAACCAAATGGATGGGATCATTTGCACAATAATTGTAACATGACACAAGAGAGACTCACACCCCTATTTGTGATACTAGGGTTAGACTTGAAGTTTAGTTCTTAATGTTATCACACCATTCCTAGAGTGACACTTGGGGTTTCATCCATGGGTCACCTTGAATGGACTCCTATGGCATTGGCTATTTTTACAGATCCCTTAGAGAGATACTTTGGGTCCCACTTGGACTACCTTGGATGGACATAGGTTTCTCTCACTTAAAATTCAAAGAATGGTTTCAAATAATAAAATAAACTTTAAAATTAGAACTTAAAAGATGTGTCTACCAAGACGAATCATAAGCTTGGGGATATTACATTTTCTTATACATTCTACCTCTGTCTTTTCATGTAATGGATACCTTGGTTAAGAAACACCGACTTAGGCCGAAGAAGGTAGAATTGGATGGGTGAACCAAGTGAAACCTAGTCCAATGGGATTATTTATTTATTCTTTTATTTATCTTATTTAATATAAATGGAATACTATTTATTTTATATTTCATGAACTTAATTGATCTACACACCTTTGGTGGTGGCCTATTGTAACGCCCTGACACTATTTACCCAGATATGGTGCATTATTTTAATACATTGGCATGATTACAAGGAATCAAGTCCTGAATGACCGATCAGTTTGGCCGTCTTGGAAAATATATTACATACAAGAAATTAACATTAAAATTTCTAACATAAAATAAAACATAGATAATCCTTTGAGAATTCCATTATTACCCTATCTTAACCCTACATCTCAATCATAATACACTTATTTGCATCCTGGGAAAATAAAATATAAGAAAGGGGTGATCTCAAATGCTTAGTAAGGGTAAATAATTCAGCGAAAGCTATAAACTTTTAAGGCAAGATGTATAATAAAAATAATAGCCTTTTAAACATAAACTTGAACATAATATGACAAAAAATCAAAAATTACTATATAAACATGCACATAGATATTCTATTAATCTAATAATCACATGTAATAACTGATTTCATAATTAGGGAATGCATAATGTTGGGCATAATAACTACTATGTCAAGGCCTTGTGCCAAGACCATTCACAAATATTCTGTCAATGCCTTGTGCCAAGACCTTTAGTTGAGGGTATGTTTAACCTCCTATATAATGACCATAGTATGTTATTAAATTATACCAAAACCATATTAATATTTATTATATCATATATTATTCATTTACAACTTTATACTACCTATTTAATAATAACTTCTATGTTAAAGTAACATTTTAGGTAATAATCACTTTCTTTACCATACATGTTTTAACTTGTTATTCCTGATCGTATCACTTAAATAATGATTTACATACTTCCATAATATAAAACATGATTTATATATCACTTATATTCAGAATATAAAAATTTATAATAGATATATATATGAAATGGAAACACCATTCATGGAGACGGTAGTCCGTATGTACGCATAAACATTGTTTCTGTTTTCTTATCGTATAGTATGGAAGTAAGTAAATGACATATATTTATCTACATAAATATATATTATTAAATTATAAATATTATTTCATATATATCATACTTAATCAACATATATATTTTATAAAAAATCTTTAATGGTGATTGTTGAAGATGAATCTCATCACATCATGGAGACGGTAAACCGTATGTACGCATGAGCGACAATATCATTCTATTGATGAGGAAATCATATTTAATTGTATGGTATATTATATATACATAATCCTTAACATGTTATATTTAATATTTCAATCAACTATACTCATTATTATACCCATCCAAATATTGAAGTGTTGAATAACAAACTACACCACGACGTGGAGACGGTAAGTCGTACGTACGCACGTATGGTGACTTTTTCATTCATAGGATGGATAGAATAATGAAAATGGTTGTTCCATATTTATAATAACATATAATTATTTAAAAGGTACTGGAATTATTATTTTAGTATGGAAACAACAAAGAAAGAGGAAGTGGAAGAAGAAAAGAACTTTGAAAGAGCTGATGAAATAATTACCTCTTCTTCGGGTGCTTCCTTTTGATTTGAACAAAAGGGATCCTTAGGTTTTATTTATGATCAAATTAAGTCCTATAGGTTGAATTGAGGGTAGTTGGGAGGATATTTTATTATGTTTTTTCCAAGAAAAAAGGCTTTGGAGGTGTGAATTTTAGAGAAGGGGAAGTACCCTTTTATAAGAGAGGTGAGGGGCACTTTAGGAAGAGCTTGAAATATTAATTTATTATAAAATAATTTTCCATTATTAATAGATTCAAATAGATTTAATTATGTTATAAGGTAGTTATGGGTATAAATAATCTCAACCAATATGTTTTATACAAGTTTAGGTCACCATATTAACCTTATCTTTTTTATTTAACTCTTTGTTAAATAGTTTAACTTTTACCATGTCTTCTTGTATTCTTACTCTATTTGGTTAATAAAATTAATATAAAATTAAAATAGAACCTAAATTGGTTAATTAATGACATATATAACATTATTTAAGTTTTTTTGAAACATATTATATTATTTAATAAAATAGTATTTTTTATCTCATTTATGTCAATTTGGACACTATTTAGAATTTGGTTTTTGTGAAAGTCATAAAAACTTGATTACTTCTAAAAAATACTTTGAATCATCCCTAACATGTCATATTCGCCTATAAAATTAGTTTATTGCATCAAAAAATTCAAATTATATTTATTTTAATATTTATAATATCATTTATTTGATTCTTTCATTAATAAGGAAAATATTGCATCATTATTGTGTCATGAATAAATATGTTTATTTTATGTATAAAAATTATAAATAAAATATAATTATGTATAAAATCTCTTTATCATTATAATTACTATTTATAGTCGAATAGATCAATTATATAACCTCATATAAAAATTGTTTTAGTGAAAGATACATGTTTATGTTATATTTCTATACTATAAATTAATTCTTATAAAATATCATTTTCACATCCAATTGGCTCCATGGGGTCCCCAAATCGACCCAAAGAAGACCATGATCGGACATATCTCATACAATAAGATTAAGACATGTGTTACATTATTTTAATATTATTACAATATTATTTCTTTACCCTTATTTACCAGATTTACCCTTTAACCATGGTAAATAAAAATAATTACTAAAGTTACTATTCATAATGTCCAAAAATAAAAGGTACCTATTTAAAAAATTTGGACCTTGTGATTCCAAATAAAAAACCCACTTTTCCAAATTCAAAACACAGAATTTTCAGTAATTAATTTAAAATTTATTCCCGTTGTCAAAACCAAAAAGCGGGTTTTTAAGAAGTAAAACTATCAAACGATTGACATGTGTTTATGTCCAATTTAAATGTGAAATTACTTAAAATGACCTAAATTATATTAAATGGTAAAAATTTAATCTAATTATACTTTAAAACCACTCAAATTTATAATTTAACACTATAAATTATTTCAATTAAAAATGTTGTTTTTAATTAAAATTTAGTATTTTTTACTATTCATCAAAATACGAAAATTATCAGAAAAGTACCAAAACATTGTACAAACTGAATTTTATTGTTCTGATTATAAATAATAATTTAATTTAATAAAATTTAATAAATAAAAGTTTCAAATATTGGATTTAAAAAGGATTCTCCATTAAAAGGCAGAAAAACTACATTTTCTGAAAAATACTTTTTTTTTCTGAAAAATTGAATTTGTCCTTATATTATGTCTAAGAAACAAAAAAATATGAAATATAAAATTATATGGGATATATAAAATTAAAAATTTGGTTAATACTATTAATAACCTATTTTTAAACGGCTAGTTTGATAGGTCATGATGTGCTTGTACTCGGTGTTGCGTACAAAGCACGCTATTGAATTATTTAAAAAGGAAATGTACCATGGAAGCTTGGGGTATTACATTATCCCCTCATTCAATAAATTTATTCCTCAAAATTTAAACTTCAGATTGAAAACTAGGGGTTTAAAATTTCCAAATATCTTAGTTGAAATCCCACATCGAAAAATGGATTAATGAGGCCTCTATTTTAAAATAAAGAAAGGTAAGTATGAAGGTTACTAAGAATAACACATACTAGGGTTCCATGTAGGAAAACATGGATAGGTAAGTGAAAACTAACCATCATGTTCTGATGAAGAGTGATAAATGATATTTTTAGGAGAAAGTCAACAATCTAAAAGCCATAAATCTACGATGATCCAAGGGACCATTTGATTCATTGCAAAAGAAGGTACTAGGAAAACATTTCTTTTGTTTTATGATCCTTTTCCTTGTGTTTTAGAATTAATTTAATTCATAGACTAAGAACACCAAGAAGCATACTTAATTTACATGTAGAGTTTCATACTTTAACTAATTCCTACCACAAACTCATCATTCTCTCCAAAAGATAAAACTCAAAAATATTCTATTTATCTCAATCATATAAGGTTCCAAATATAAAAATATACCATTTAAATGAAGAAACCTATTTTATAATAATCAGGTACTTCTTGTTGACTAGTGTTAGGTGATAAAGCCTTGTCGTACTTCGGTTGTGGGTTCGATTCTCGCAGCTTTGTCTGATGCGACGAATTATTGCGCGACCTGCAGGTTGTCATTTTTCTAAAACTATAGTATTATAATATTCCAAAAATAATCTTAAGAAATTTTTTAACCTTAAATAATAATATCCAATGTTCAACTTAATACATTCCAACCTTTAGATTTATCCAAAATACTTCTGTCTAAAAGGTCTCTAAATTTCCAAAATTAATTGTAACATCAGATTCCCCAAACAACGTAATGTTTCTCTTATTATCACATAATGAATATATGATCACATTCATCATATTAAAACCTTAATGAAAAAAAAAACTACAGTAAAATCCTTATATATATCACATTCTTCTTATAACCTGAATATAATTCATGAATATAAAAACACAAATACATTAATTATTCCACTTCGACTGTAGTATCATCATAAGATTTACCTTGATCCATATTCTTTTTTTGAGCTATATTTCCTTGATGCTCTAGGAAATTTTTTGCATAATGTCCCATATCATTACAATTATAAAATTTCACGGATTCTTTCTTTCCCATAAAATCACGAGCCCGATGACTATTTTCTCCACAATTGTAACAAACTCTCATTCCATTTAGGCAAGTACTAGGGTGTTTCTTCCCACAATTATCACATAAGGGAAAATCCTTCTTTCCCTTTTTCCCTTTATCTGTCTCCTCCTCCACCATTCTCTTCTTCTCTTGCTTTACTTTAATGTCATAAGACTTAGAGAATTCCTTTTATCTCTTGATAACACACGAGACTATATCTTCGTACGATGAGAAATATTGTGAGAAAAAATCCCGTCAGAGGAAAGGTTTTAACCCTTCAAAGAATCAATAAATCTTAATTTTTGGGTTACATATATAGTTTATATAATTCCTTGCTAACCTTGTGAATTTAGCCTCTTAATTTGCAACATTTGCATCCTCTTTTTGCCTCAGGCTTATAAATTTTCTTTCCATATCAGCTCATTGTTCACGAGGAAAGTATTTCTCTAGAAAAAGTTCTTTAAAATCCCTCCATTCCATATTACCCACTTCTTCATCCTTAATTGTGTTTTGAATTAATGACCACCATTGATCTCCATCTCCTAAGAGGTGATAAATTGTAATGAAAACCTTTTCCCTTTCGTTACTTCCCAAATAAAGAAATATTTTATCTAAATAACTTATCCACTGCTCAACTACAAAAGGATTTGTAGTCCCATTGAATGTTGGAGTTTGTTGTCTCATGAATCAGTCTAACATTGATCCTCTGTGTTGTGGATCAGGATGCTCCATACGGGTAAGGTTATTATTCATAACTCGATTCAGCTGTCCCAATATGGTTATAAGATATTCAGTACCAGTTGTGCCACCATCTCCACTACCATTATCTTACATAGGAGGGAAATCCCTACATGAATCACGTTCTTTGATAATATTTCCATTTCTTCCACTAGGCATCATTTTTAAATAATGGCATACACTATATTAGGTTATGAATCATAATTCATAACTCCAAAATAGTAAAATAGTTAATATAAGTTGAAAATTTTATGCATATCTAATCCATAATCACAAATATGGTTCCTTTTAGGACATATTTACTCATAAATCCTTCATAATGGTTTGTAATGAAAATGTGAATTATCCTAAACATATCCCCTAGGAGTGTCAAACCAGGTGTGCAGTAAGGCTCGTTTTCATGTAACAGGTTTCCCCAAGTTAGACCCAAAACACCTTATCATAGTTTTCACCCCTAGGTACATCCGTTCCAGAACTACGTCTACTTGTAGTATCTAGATAGGGATGTACTGCTTGGAAGACCCATATAATCTCTACATTACCAAAATTCTAGTAAGTTATTCTATACTAATCCTCAAAGTCTATCATAGAGTAATGTTCCCTAATCATAGTTTATCTAAATCTAGTTTCCAAGGTTATTTCTAAACTTCTTTTGATACCAACTGTTACGGACCGACCATAGTTACCTAGAGCCAGTTCATTATTTTAATACATTGGCATGATTACAAGGAATCAAGTCTTGATGGACCGATTAGTTTAGAGGTCTTGGAAAATAGATTACTTACAAGAACTTAACATTAAAATTTCTAACATAAAATAAAATATAGACAATCCTTTGAGAACACCATTATTCCCCTAGCTTAACCCTACATCTCAATCATAATATAATTATTTTCATCCTATGAAAATAAAACATAAGAAAGAGGTGATCTCAGATGCTCAGTAAGGGTAAATAATTCTACGGAAGCTATAAACGTTTAAGGAAAGATGTATAATGAAAACAACATACTTTTAAACATATACTTGAACATAATATGGAAAAAATAAATTAAACATTACTATATAAACATGAACATGGATATTCTACTAATCAAATAATAACATATAATAACTAATTTCATAATGAGGGAATGCATAATGTCGGACATAATAACTACTACATCAAGGACTTGTGCCAAGACCATTCACAAATATTATATCAAGGCCCTGTGCCAAGAAACTAGTGTGTCTAGTGAGACCTACAGATACATCGAGGGGCTATAGTGGGCCCCACCTGTCACTTAGTAAGTCAAGTGCATTCCTCATATGAAAAGGGTGAAACATAACATAAACATTTGTATTAAAACTAGCATACAAAATGTCAATACTTTAACCATAAACCATGAATTGTATAAAAATAGCACATCCATGGTCAAACATATCATAACTCATTCAATAAAATAAAGAATATCGTATTATAACAAATAAACCTCAATCAAGAATAATATATGGTAAAGGATGTTGACATAGTTGAAATGATCAATAAAATTCTTTGGGAGGAATATCCATTTTTCAGGAAATCATTAAAAATTCACACAATATATAAAGGAAGTCACTTAAAATATATTTTTTAATCAAATTGTCCCATAACACTTTTAAATTTATGAAATTAATTAACATTTTAAAACAATCATGTTCATATAAATAAATACATAAAATCATTTTGAAAAACATGGACATTAATTAAAAAGATTTAGAAAAATAAATATTTAAAAAAATTAAATTGATGGTCTATTTAAAGATTCCCTTCCATAAAACATTAAAATATTCCTTTTTAAAACATTTTTATGAAACATGTACATGTATGATAAATATGTCCCTGTAAATACTTACACATTAACAATCTCAGATAATAATGAGATTGAGGAACTAACCCTTACCTTGTACTTTCCTTTAGTCGATGGTATGTTTAACCTCTTGTATAATGACTATAGTATGTTATTGAATTATACCATAATCACATTCATATTTATGATATCATATATGATTCATTTACGACTTTATATTACCCATTTAATAATAATTTCCATGTTAAAGTAACATTTTGGGTAATAATCGCTTTCTTTATTGTACGTATTTTAACTTTTTTATTCTTGATCGCATCACTTAAATAATTATTTAAATACTTAAGTAATATAGAAAATTATTTATATATCATATATATTTAGAATATATATTTTTATAATAGATAGATATATGAAATGTAAACACTGTTCGGGGAGACAGTAGTCCGTATGTACACATGAACGTTGTTTCCGTTTTCTTATCATATAGTATGGAAGTAAGTAAACGAAATATATTTATCTACATAAATATATATTATTCTAGTAGAAATATTATTTCATATATCTCATACTTAATCAATATTTTTTTTATAAAAAATCTTGAATGGTGATTGTTGAAGATGAATCTTATCGTGCTGTGGAGACGGTAAACCGTACGTATGCACGAGCGACAATATCATTCTATTGATGGTGAAATAGTATGTAATTGGATGGTAATTTAAATATACATAATACTTAAAATTTTATATTTATTATTTACATCAATTATACTCATTATTATACCCATCAAAATATTGATGTATTGAATAACAAACTACACCACGACGTGGAGACAGTAAGTCGTACGTATGCATGTATGGTGACTTTGTCATTCATAAGATGGATAGAATAATGAAAATGGTTTTGAAATATTTATAATAACATCACAGTATGTATAAGTTACTGTATTTATTATTTCATTATGGAAACAACAAAGAAAGAGGAAGTGGAAGAAGAAATGAAATTTGAAAGAGGTGATGAAATAATTACCTCTTCTTCGGGTGATTCCTTTTGATTTGAACAAAAGGGATCCTTAGGTTGGATTTATGATCAAATTAAGGAATATATTTTTAATTTAGGAAAGTTTGGAGGATATTTTAGTAGGTTTTGTCCGAGATAAAAGGCTTTGGAGGTGTGAATTTTATAGAAGAGGAAATACCCTTTTATAAGAGAGGTGAGGGGCACTTTAGGAAAAGCTTGAAATATTAATTTATTATAAACTGATATTTAGTTTATAATAGCTCCAAATGGATTTATTTTGAGTTTAATGTGGGGAGAGTTCTAAATAATCTCAACCAATATATTTTAGACAATTTTAGTTCACCATATTAACCTTATCTTTTAGATTTAACTCTTAGTTAAATAGTTTAACTTTTACCATGTCTTCTTGTATTATTACACTATATGGTTAATAAAAATAATTTAAAATGTCAAGAGAACCACAAGTGGTTCATGAATGAAATATATAACATTATTTAAGTCCTTTTTTCTAATATTAGATTTTTGTGGACTATTATATTATTTAATAAAATAGTATTTGTTTTAAAAACTCATTTATGTCAATTTTAACACTATTTTGTATTTGGTTTTTCTAAAAGTCATAAAAACTTGATTACTTAAAAAACAATACATTTAATCAACCCAAAAATGTAATATGTACCTATAAAATTCGTTTATGGCATAAAAACTTTCAAATTATATTTTTCAATATTTATAATATCATTTATTTGATTCTTTGATTAATAAGGAAAATACCGCATCATTATTGTGTCATAAATAAATATATTAATTTTATGTCTAAAAATTATAAATAAAATATCATGATGTAAGAAATATTTTTTTATTTTTAATTAATATTTATATTCTAAGAGATAAATTATATAACCACGTATAAAAATTGTTTTAGTGAAAGATACATGTTTATGTTATATTTTTCTATACTTTAAATTAATTCATATAAAATGTCATTTTCACATCCAAGTGGCTTCACGGGGTCCCAAAATCGACCCAAGGAAGCCCATGGTTATCCATATCTCATCCAATAATATTAGGACATGTGTTAGGGTATTTTAATATTATTATAATATTATTTGTTTACCCTTACTTACCATATTTACTCGTTAACTATGGTAAATAAAAATAATTATTGAAGTTACTATTTATAATGTCCAAAAATAAAAGGTACCTATTTAAAAAATTTGAACCTTAAGATTCCAAATATGGAATCCATTTTTCCAAATTCAAAACATAGAAGTTTCAGTAATTAATTTAAAATTAATTCCCGTTCTCAAAACCAAAAAGTGGGTTTTTACGAAGTAAAAAGTATTAAAAGATTGACATGTGTTTATGTTCAATTTAAATGTGAATTACTTACAATGACCTAAATTATATTAAATGATAAAAATATAATCTAATTATACTTTAAAACCACTCAAATATATAATTTAACACTATAAATTATTTTTATTAAAAAGGTTGTTTTTAATTAAAATTTAGTATTTTTCACTATTCATCAAAATACAAAAGTAATTAGAAAAGTAACAATAATTTATCCAAACTAAATTGTTATGTCCATATTATAAATAATAATTTAATTTAATAAAATTTAATATATAAAAGTGTCAAATATTGTATTTAAAAAGGGTTCTCCATTAAAAGGCGGAAAAACTGAATTTTTTGAAAAATACTTCTTTTATTTGAAACATTGAATTTTTCCTTATATTATGTCTAAGAAACACAAAATACGAATTTTAATATTATATGTTATATATAAAATTAAAATTTTGGAAAATAATATTCATAACCTCTTTTAAAATGGCTAGTTTGATAGGTCGTGGTGCGCTTGAACTCGGTGTTGTGTACATCACATGCTATTGAATTATTTAAAATGGAAGCGTACTATGGAAGCTTGGGGTGTTACACATACTAAGTATATCTCACACCCTTCTTGGGTCTCCTTTTGTAACCAAGAAGACTTCATTGTTGTAGGTATAGATAAAGGTAATGGGATAACTTCTGATGCTTTATTGACACTTCTAGGATGGTGTTAGAGAGTAGAGGACTTGTAACAACCTGAACTTTTAAAATTATACTTATTTCCTGAAAATGTGTGCTATATTATTACAAAATAAAATTATATCCCTTTAATAATGAAGTGATTATAATTTAAATGTGTCATTTGGGTTTCGATCATTATATGAGCGTTGTCCAATTATGACTATTGGTCAATATGACTGTTGGAAGCAATACTCTTAATAATAATTTTAATGTTATAATTGGTGTTATAAATAGAAATAATAATGGTTAATTAATGCCGAAAGAATAGTTGATGGCCTCATCCAGTAGAATTGTGTCATAAAAATACCATTTTTTAGAGTTTGGGAAGGAGGTAGTATTACTGGGCTTCACTCTTGACTAAGACCAATCCAATATTCAACATTTTAATCTTGAATGAAATCACCTGTGGGAGAAGTTCAAGTTAGTGGAGATTACCACTCAGGTGATGTTATCCAAGCTGCCCCAAGAGTCTTTAATCATCACACACCTTATAATTAGGTCTCATGCAGGTGTTATAAGGGGTTATGTTTCAATTCCTTAGTCACTTAAATTGTAATCTGTCTGTTTTAATAAAATTTTTATTTCATCATTTTCATTTTAAGTATAGTTTTTCTTGAAAATTGAAATGGAATTTGATAAATTAATTTTTCTGGGAAAATTTTTACTTTTATGAGAGATATAAATTACTATATTAAACTAATGTTTTATTAATAATGGTTATTATAATGAAATATTATTATCAAAACACTTTAATTTAATTACAAAAGATAAAATAATTTTATTTTTTTCAACTGCCGAAAATTTTACAATGCATTTTTTGTCCGTTATTATTTTTAATAAATAAGTATTTTTAAAGATAAAAGTTAAAATTTTTATATTTATAGATTTTTTTTTTGATAAATTAAATTTCACTTTTTAATTTATAATATCGATATTAGGTTAGGGTGAATTTATGAGAAGTTTTATAAAACACTTTAATTTTTTATGAAGAGTAAAAATACAGTTTGAGTTTTTCGATAAGTTTAATAACATCATAGCTATGTATTAATAATGTAATGGTTATTTTAAAATTATTCTAGACTCTTATGTATTAAAGTAACTCAATAGGTGTCCCAAGTGGCTAGTACCATTGGAAAGACCATGGTTTTGCAAATACCACCAACGAGGTGTCCAAGGAAATTAATAAAAACTACCTCAATTTTTCAATAAATACCCACCCATTACTTCATTTATATTCATTAAAAAATCACCCTCAATGAAGATATGATATTATTGCCTCATAAGTAGTCATCCAATGGTGTTCTCAATCCCCCGAGGTCCCGATCTTTGAGTTTTAGGAGTCACTATTCAAGGTAAGGGAACTCTCAACTTCTCTTTTCTTTTCATATATCCTTTTTATGTTGTATGTATTTCAAATTTACATACCATTTTATTCTATCCACTTTATTATATAAATTTAATGTATTAAGATTCATTTATTATTGGGATACCCTTTTTCCCTCTCTTTTTAATTTTTTCTAAAACCATCTTTCATACATGTTATGCTGCCGAATTTTCATTTCAAAATTTCACTCTTTTTATCAATAAATTCTTTTATTTTCTTTGTGAATACCCAAAAATATATCTTCTCCAAGTTTATTCACATATATTTAAAAATTATTTATTTTAATTTTATTATTAACTTACATGAAACCTTCCTACCTTTTCTGTGGGTTTAAAATTAAAGAAAAAGGATCTTGTTTTTAAGCACTTTATCAAACACCATGATTTTGAAATGAAACTCATTTCTTTTTTTCTCCTTGGGTTATTTATGATATTTTTATTGTGATATATGTATATAAAATTAATTAAGTCATATTAAGATTGTTCCCAAATAGTGTTACAATGCATTGGGTAAAGAATTTAATCTCTAGAGATAAAAAGTTTTATGATGCCTTGGTGAATAACCTTGGTAATTTTTATGATACCTCGTTGACAAACCTTGATGATATTCTTATGAATAACTCAATTAAATTTTTTTATCCACATTTCCAAGTTATTATTCAAGTTATTTTATTTATGATATTCCTCATTTTCTATTTTTCACACCATATTGATATTCTTCAAGTTCTTGTCAATATTTCTCAAGATCACATGTAAACTGTTTCACTTATTTTCCTTTTCCAGGAATGTAAGATTTGGTATTTTTTTAAGGTATGTTTATATTTATGTTTTAGTTTAACTCCCTTATTTTGGTTAAATATGTGTTTCCCAAGTTCATGAGAAGGATCAGTGGTATTTAGGGGGTTCGGGGCATAGAAGAGAAGCAAAAAGGAATTTCTGGGCATGTTGCACGGTTTGCGCACAGTTAGTGGAAACCGTGTAGAGCATCCTAAGAAATTGTGTAGCCTTGGATAGAGGTGTGTGTATGATTACCACATGATTAAGCTAACCATGCATCATTCCCAGGAAACCATGCAAAGGGGTGATTTTGATATAGTAGTTATCACACAGTTTGTGCACGGTTTGGAAAACCGTGCGGGTAAACTGTGTATCCCAGTAAAGTTGAATAAATTTACCAAAATGTCATTATGATATTTTTAACCCCAACTCATTATTTCCTCCTTTATTCCCCCTTGCAACCCTAGTTATGAGCCTAATCTCCCAAGATCTTCCAAGGTTGATTCTCCCTCATCTCTAGGTCATTTGGAGTGCCTTTAGTTGTGAATCAAAGATCTAGTCTAAGTCTAGTCTCCTTCTGACTTACTATTTTTAATTAGGGTTTGCATATTTATTCATTATCCTTTTGAAGATCAAAAACCTCTTTTTTCAGTGATATGTAGGTTGAGCCTTCATGGGTTTTTTGAATCAGGATCTAAGTCTTTGATTGAGGGAGTGTTCATCAATAGATTCAAGGTAGGTGGTCTACAAGTTATATCCCATATTTTTGTTGAATATTTGTGCGTGCCTGAATTTGTTCTTTGTCACTTCTTAATGTGATTCTGTAACCCTGGAATATATTTGTAACTTTGGGTGTCTAAATGATTAATGGAAATAATGTAGGTCCCCAAGGGATGCATCAAGGGTGATTTTACCCATTTAAGGCAATACATGGGGTGTGCCGATAATTTCCAGACCTAGAACTAGCTTAGTAAGTTCTAGGTTGTTTTAAAATCATGTAGAGACCTTTTTGAGTATGTTTATATTCTTATTGGAAGTTCAAATGAAGTATTGGTTACTTTTGGTTGAGTTAAGATGCTTATTAAATATTCTAGATATGCCTAAGTGAGTTAGTGCATGTGAAATGGTTTTTATACTAAATTGATAATGGTATTTGGAATGGGAAATATGTTGAAGGGGGTTTCATAAAGGGATTTATGAATGTGTATAATGGGTTGACATAATAAAATTATTGACTATGCTTAGTGATCTAGGTTTGAGAATGGGAATTGGGCTAAATGGGCTAAGTGATGTTAATGGAAATGTTTTAATGGGTTACGGAACAATATATTTTACCATGTTGATTGTTACAGATTATGATTATTATATGTATTGGTTGTGTGTGGTTGTGATATGATTTGTGTGTGGTGAATGGATGGATAATAATGTGCACATGGATTGAGGTGTAGGATAAAGGATCGAGGCTCCTCCCATGGGTCGATTTGGATTGAAGCTCTAACTCCACCCACAATGCATGGGTTAGGGAAGGGGTTGGAGATCTATTCCCCTAAAAGTTTCATTTCACCCAGACTAAGGCTTTGAGGTGAGGATATTGTGTTTTTGTTACATGTTATCCCTAGTGATTTAGGGACTTACTTATTCCCTTATGTAGATGATGAATGCAATGAACCTTGTGTGATTGATGGTGAACTAGAAATGAAGAGACATAATGAATTGCACCTTGGTTAGTATAGCTAAGTAGAGATTGTTAAATAGTGGCCTTTGAATCGTCTTCCCTTTTCTTGTTATTTTTTTATACTTCCATGAACTATCTGTTAGATTGAATATCTATAAGCACCATTGTTGGTGGCCTACTGAGTTGGGTAGTTGAGAAGATTTCATGCTTACATGTTAGGACAAAGGCAAGGGCCCCATTCTAGGGAGTTGAATTAAACATGGGACATGCATGGATGAGGTCCCAGACTTGGAGTCAGGTCCATTTTTTGGATTTCATTGTTTTTATTTATTTTGGATTTTGTTCACTTTTAATTGTAGCATGACATGGCATATTTACTGTTGCTTGTGGATTATACCCAGTTTGGGAGATGTTTGGTTATGTATGTTATTGGTTGTTTCATATTGTTTCCACTATTTATATTGTGATCTATTTTGGATTACTCTGGCAAAGAGGATATAGTCTCCCCAGGTGAACTCTTACACCCTTTATGCTAGTCAGCAACCTTTGGCGCACGGGGAGGTGCACTTGAGGTCATGTGATGACCCGACTCGGGGAACCGATTTAGTGGCACCTGGGTCAGGCATGTTAAAAATTGGTATTAGATGAGTTTATTTCTCTTTATTACTAATTGGGTATGTTATATAGGATATTAGTATAGTGTTGGGCCTTGGTAATGAGCTCATGCATGGGAGTAGCTAACCCAAGTTCGGGGGATAACCCAAGTCACCCAGGGCGGGAATTGTTGTTCTTATTGTGTGTTGTTACATTTGGTAATATCTCACCACTGCGTGATGCACATGTTATGTGATGTGATAGTTTTATGATTTTTTTCTCATGGCTTCAATGGAATGAAGTTTTTCATTCATGCATCATTTTAGGCACTTATGTATATAAGTGACATGCATCATAGTAGGCACACACATATGGGATGGGTGCGTGGGACATAAAGGGTATAATGCAGTTGACTTTCTTAAGAGTTGTGAAAATTATGTATAATGAAGAAATTAAAATGGGTTAAAAGGAGATTAAAATGTTAAATGATAATTAAGGAATTATACTTGATAAAGGGTGGTATGTGAAATGAAATATTATTGGAGTAAGTTGTGATGTGAAAATAGTTTTGAAATGGTATAGAATACAAGGCTTGTGGTCATGTGAGTCAGTTACCTCATATTATCCATGACTTTGGTAGGGATGGTTGAGGGTAGTGTGTCAGGTATGATCAGACCTGTTTGGCTGGTGTGTGTGAAATGGTTTGTTTTTTGTTGATGAAGATCCTTCCTTTATTTTTTGAAATATTTATATTTTGTGTTCTAAAGCTCATGTTTTGGAATTGTAATGAAATGACTCCATGAATATGTGTGTTAGTTGGGAGGAAGGAGGATGTTACTGAGAATTCTCCCCCAGTAGTATAGCAAGAGGATTTGATGGTTCAAGATAATAGGGAAGATTAGTTCCATGAAATTATTTCTTGTTTTATGCAGTTGATAGAATGGGACCTAGGGAAGGTTGTTCCGAGTATGTTTGAGCTGACCAGGGTGTTTCAGCTACAACACCCCCCTGAACTTCACCAGAGAGGGTGGGCCAGAGGAAGAAAATTTTTGGATGGAGCCTATCTAGTCTATTCTTGATCATCTCGAGACCCCTCTTGAGAATAGAGTCAAGTAATCTGCCTACAAGTTAAGAGGTAAATCCAAGTGTTGGTGGGATATTATGGTTTAGACAGAGGAAGATGAAGGAATGGAGTGGAAGGAAGTGTCCTTTTGGAAGTTTCTGATAGGGTGAAAATGTGTAGAATAGTCAGAAGAGAGGGTCATCTTCTCATGGTGGTGATCAGGTGTTCTGTTATCAGTGTGGCAGGTCGGGGAACATGTGGGGTCAGTGTCCCCAACCACTAGTTGAGTGTAGGTCATGTGGCAGGATGGGACATATATAGAGGTTTTGAAAGAACCCTCAGTAGACGAGTATGGATGGGATTCATAGGAAGATGCTGAGTGCGGGTAGGGGATCGGTCACCCTGTATCAGGAAGGTATCTAGAGCTCGACTGGTCGTACCAATAGGGGTGGTGGATGTGAAACTCTGGGACGAGATCATCTGCACCAGCAAGGCAATTTCATGCAGGGTACTCAGGATAGATCCTAGGGTAAAGGTATCGTCCATCTTCACGCAGTTCAGTCTACACCCGGAGGTGGAGAGGCTAGACCATCTACCATTCGAGGTACGGTTCTTGCAGCTTCCACACTCACTAATGATTTATTTGACATAGGTTCCACACACTATTTTTTCTATACACATTTCTTGGTTGTTTTGGGCCTAGTTTTGGAATAAGTTTGTGGGTTTACATTAATTGATACTTCGTTGGGGGTGAAATTTGAGGATATCATCCTGTGTAGAGGTTGTGCTTTAGAGGTTGGTGGTTATCATTTTCTATGGAACCTATTTTTCCTCAAGATGTCATGTTTTGACTTGATCTTGGGTATGGAGTGGCTAGTGTTGTATCAGGCCCATATCGATTGTTATCATCATAGGGTAATATTCGCATCTCCCGATGGAGATACTTATGCATTCCATGGTGAATGGGATGTATGAGTAGGTCGTGCAGGTCCAATTTTTCAGTAGTTAGGGGGAATCACTACCCAAGTGGAATTTTTTATTCTTGATGATGGATAGGTGGAGAAACATGTTTTTAATGATGTGGTGGATCAGTTTTAGGATGTGTTCCCTAAGGATTTATTGGGAATGCCACCTGAAAGGGATGTGGAGTTCACAATCTATTTATTTCCAGGGGAAGAACCAGTACCTATTATGCCATATTGAATGGATCCAGGAGAACTCTAGGAGCTTAAGGCTCAAGTGGAAGAGTTAGAGAAAACAGGGTTCATTTGACCTAGTACAATGCCATGGGGATCACCTATATTGTTTTCTAAGAAGGATGACGGGTTTTTGTGGTTATATGTCGATTATAGTAAGTTGAATCAGATGAATGTTAAGAACTGATACCCACTTCCTAGAATCGATGATCTATTTGATCAACTGAGGGGTGCCTCAATATTCTCCAAGATCCATTTGAGATCAGGATACCATTAGTTGCACGTGAGAACTTCCAACATACTGTGGACAGCTTTTCGGAGTAGGTATGGTTTGTATAAATTCTGGGTGATGTTTTTCAGGTTGACCACTACGCTAGATGTGTTCATGATGCAAATGAACCTGATATTTCACATTTATCTAGATCAGTTCATGGTTGTTTTTGTTGATGACATCTTGGTGTACTCATGAACTCTTCATGATAATACTAAACATCTTGATATCATCTTGAGTACACTAAGAGAGCATAGGATTTACGCCAAGATATCAAAATGTCAGTTCTGGATTGATAAAGTGAATTTCTTGGGACACATCATTTTTGAGTTAGGTGTGTCAGTGGATCCAGAGAAGGTAGAGGTTGCGTATTCTTGGGAACAGCCTAAGAATTTTTCTAATGTTTAGAGTTTTCTAGGTTTGGTCATTTATTACCAGAGGTTCATTAGGTATTTTTCTCGTTTGGCAGCACCACTCTCAATCTTGACCAATAAGGGTGTTAAGTTTGAGTGTTCGGAGGCATATAGGACTTCTTTTTAAGAATTAAAGAATTGGTTGACTACTACACCGATTTTGGTTTTACCAGAACCAGGTAATAGGTACACTTTGTTATGTGATGCGTCTGGTGTTGGACTTCGGGTAGTGTTGATACGGGATGATTAGGTTGTAGATTATGGGTCAAGATAGTTGAGGCCTCATGAAAGAAATTACCCTACACATGATCTCGAGCTAGCTGTTATGGTTTATGCCTTAAATTTTTGTAGGAATTACTTTTTGGGAGAATGATTCATGGTGTTTACCAATCACAAAAGTTTAAAGTATATCTTCTCTTAGCGGGATTGAAATCTTCAATGGTGAAGGTGGGTTGAGTACCTGTAATCCTTCTATTTTGAGTTGGTTTACACACCTTGGAAATGGAATAGTTTTTTGGATACTCTGAGCTGGAAGACTCAGAATTAGGTGGTTCAGGAATCAAACTCTAAATGGAAAATGATGGATTTGTTTACTGAGAATCACCTAGTGGTGCAGGATTGTGACAACTATGTCCCAGTGACAGCACAGACACCCCGCCTTAACATGGTCATCAGGTCCTGGCCCACCAGGTACCACCAGTTACCCCGCAAACACGTAGTCCCCACCCTAGGGCCCACTCTTGTGCTCGAACGGGTCATCTGACTAATGACAGCCCCCACAGGCCAACACATGTCCTTTCTAGTGTGTTGTGTCCTCACTCACACACACCCTGGGTAACTTACCAGAAGGTCACCCATCCTGATCACTACTCTAGGCCAAGCACGCTTAACTATGAAGTTCTAATCAGGTTGGCTCTTGAAAAGAAAGGTGTACATTGTTGACATGAGTCATGTCATTTAGTCATTTAACCCTTTATCATTTGGGGTTGTTACAGGCCGCACATCATTTTTTAACACATTCTTGAATGATTGACCTGTTGTCTGGTCCTATTCCTCTTATTATTAAGTTGAGTCATACACTTTTTTAATTGAATCTCATAAATCATTTTTCTATTTTAAAGTCAAAGACATGCATTTTTTTAAGTAAAACAATGATTTAAGTGTGGGGGAGTTTTATGTGGATCATTTTTAATTATCACTACAAAATATATTTTTTATTAAAAGACACTTTTATGGAAAAAAGTGTGAAACCACCAAGTCCAACCAAGCCATCAAACACTATAGAACATAAAAAAATTATTAAAGACCATCTTAAACCCATTAAACTCAATTAACGTAAATAATTTTCAGGATAGAGTTGTTAGATTTTTTTCAGGGTCATCCCTGATATTGTCTTCAAAATGAGAAGCCAGCTTGTCCCACGCTCGCAAGAAATCCTCCACCACTATTTTCTTATTGTTAAAACCTCTAACTAGGATTAGGTGTTGTTTTTGAATCCACTCTCATTTCTCCTTATTTGTGTCTACATGAATTAGTCTTCCATTCATCCTTTATGCATCCTCAGTAGAAGCACATATGGTTAACACCTTCTCTATCATCTCTTCCTCATATTGTATTAGCATCTCCCATGGAGATTCCCTAATCTCATCCTCTCCTTCTAGATCACCAGACATCCCCTCTTCTCTCTCCTTGACAGGTGTAATTAGAATATCGGTCCCCTCGCTTGGTTTCCCCTCATCCCTTCCTGAGCCTAACTCCACTGGTTCCCTCACCTTCACCTCCGCCCCCACTACACCCACCCTAACAGGAACCGAGTAAAAACTAGAATAAAAAAAATCTCCCCTAGTTTCTCCACTGGTATAGCCCATAGGTCATGAAAAGGCTTGGTTTCCTTCTCTATGTTTTTAGGTTTGACGGTAGACCTCGTTGTCACTATTTTTGGAAAATTTGTGTAGTCCTTGAGAGGCTTAGATTTCTTAACCTTATTAACTGAGAAATTTCCTAAGATAAGAATCCCCATTTTCCCGTTCTTAGGTCTAGTTCCACCGCTTGCATACCCCTGCATGTCCTGCTCATCATCCAACCATGACTACGAAACCAATTCTTTCCCACTCAATTCAGAATCCTCAATTGACCTTATTCCATTTGACTTCCTTTTCCACTTTAGAATCACTATTTTCCACCCTCTAGGATCAAAATTATCCTTCTCTTCCCAAACCATAGGGTTAAAATGATTACTAATCTGTAATGATTGTACTCGAACATGATGACCTGGAGACCTTCGTAGAGGAAGGCTCGGGAGTCGGTCAGAAATAGCTTGCAACGGGGATTGTTGGCTGAGCACAATCCTTCCTCCCGCTCCCCCATCCTTAACTGCCTCCACGAAGGAGGGAGAAATCCTCAGAGGGGGTTGGCCCGTGGGTTCTTGGACCAGACATGATGAACTGTGGATCCATATGTCCTGATTCAGGCTTTCAAAGATGTCTTCCACCTTCAGCATCGCAGACACCGATGCCAAACTCTTCTGAGGAGGATTGACATTAGAGATGTCTTTGCTAACCATGGGAGGTAATTAGAGATCATTTTTAATTCTCTTTTTCACATCCTTTTTATATTTTTTATTGAATTTTTAATTTCAAAATGTTGTATTTATTTAAATAATTAACAACAGTGTTGTTTTCTTACATTATTGTGTAAGATAGTCATTTTTAGTGTAAACAATGTATTTTATTGATTATTTTTGTCATATTAAATAGTTTTTAAAATTAGTTTATTCATTCTGCTTCCACTCCCTATTTTTATTTTTCTTTTAATCTTTTATTATCTCATGTATTTTGTTTTAAAAAAATAAATTATCTAGTTTAATAATTCTTTAAATTTATTAATTATTTATTTAATTAATTTTTAATTTAATAATATTCGATTCATTAATTTAATTAATTATTTAATTAACTCAATTGTAAATAAATAATTCACTTTAGTTTTTAGTTCTTTAAATAATTAAACTAGTTTTAACAATGTAATTCAATTATTTAATCACTTTAATACTTAGTTTTAATTTAATTCTTTAATTTCATTAATTATTTTAATTAATTAGTTTATTAATATATGTTAAATTTCTTTAAATATTTTTAATTTTTCCCAAATAATTAGTTGGTAAATAATTTTAAATTTTAAATAAACTCTTTCTTTTGAATAACATGTAATTAATTTTTTTTTTTTTTAACTTTGATTAATTTTTATTAAGTTTTTAATTTTATTTATTTGTTAATCTGATTGTTTTTCCCTTGTCTCTCTGTCAGTGACTCAAATGAGTCACTGATACGTCACACACCGACGCCCCACTCCATTTGTCTCACTGATAGCTATCGTTCAGTGACTCAAGTCACCGAAGGCATCAACCACGCCACCCTTCTCCCGCTCCACATCTCACTGACGCTGACCCTCCTCCCTTATAACTCTCTGATGACACCACATGCATTCCACCCTATACTACTGACAACCCCCCTGTTTGCCCAACCACCACCTCACCACCAAGCATCACACAGATCCACAGTAGCAACATAATCCCATATCAATATACGCAACACACCAAAACCACCAAAAACAACACACAGCAGCAAGAAAATTCTAAATAGGAGCAGTGGAAGAACAGCATCAGATGAAATTGAAATAGAAAGTTTCGATACTCAAATGAAATCAAAAAATTAGAAATTTCATAACCCCAAACCGAGCATCCAAACCAAAAATCAGATCTCTGAATCATCCCGAAATCACCATATCCAGAACTTAGCCACGAATTTTCTCACATCCGTGTCGCCTTCCCCTACTTGCCTTGCACATGAACCCCTTGCCGGATCTGATGTAGCCAGCTGCCTTGAACTGCTTCTGAAGCTGGTGCCACCCTAATCCCCTGCCTCGCACTTGAACCTCCACTGCTGCAAACTAGAATCACCATGAACCCTCCTCACCACATCTCCCTACTTCACCCACCTTCCCCCATCTAAGCGCACCCAATTCCCAACCGCTTTACCACCCTTACTCTACGTTGTTACCTCATGCCCGCGTCCGCAATGCACCCAACCTGTCTCATGCCTCCTCTTTTCGCGACCTCACCTGAATCAAACCCCGAGCTTCATCTCCACCCTCCTTCGCAGCCTCATGCCGAGACCCACCGTGCAGCGCTGCCCTTCCCTTCTCCACCCACCACCCCCTCTCCCTTGTTTTCTCCTATGCATGAACGACCCCTCCCCTTACCCCTTTCTTCATTTTTTTCTTTATTTTTCTTTAGTTTTAATTTTTTATTTTATCTTATTATTATAACATATATTATATATATCATATACTATATAATATTAATAATACATATATTATTATTATTAATAAATATACTTTTTTCTTATAATTATTATATGTATTATATATAATAAATTTTATATATATTATAACTATTATTTTTATAATTACTATTATAAAATATACGTAATTAATAAAACTTTTGTATATTATATTTAATTTAACAATTCTTAATAGTTAGTAATAATTTTTAATTCATTCATTTTTTTGAAATAATTTATTATGAATTATTATTTTACTTTTAATTATAAATATTACATTTATTATTTAATTTATTTTTTATATGTATGTACATATTTTAGGTAATAAATTTATTTCTTGTAATAAATATTTTCATTATTTATTTAGTTTTTTAATCAATTTTTCATTTCATTTCCTTCTTTTATTCATTCTAATTATCTATATTATAATATATTATATAGTAATAATACGTAGTTTAAATATCTATATTTAATTATAACTCTTTCGAATTCTTTGTTCTTTTCTGTTGGGGGGCACATGGCGTGTTAGGGAGCACATGCTTTAGTAACTATCGGGGAGGAAGCAGCAAGGTGAAAGCACCACATGGAGGCCTAGGAAGACATCTGTAGGACTCCAGAGAGTTATACTTGAGGCATCATATGTTCATTCAGTGGGTACGAGCAGAAGAACTGGGAGACATCCATCATCACTCTCACTTTCATCCATTGACGACCCCACTCCCAATTCAATTCGGAGAACAGATTCACTAACTTCCAGACTTCTATACAATCAGCAGATCAAAGCAGTGTCCACAATTTTCACATCTCGGTTCACAAGGTAGGACTCCAAGAACACTTCAGAATCTCATTCGCTATTTAGTATAAGTGTAAAGAGTTGGAGATTACTAGAGATCAAGCAGGGAGATGAAATAATTTATTCCTCTTGTGCTCTATTTTTCTCCAACTTATTACAACATGTACTTCATTGTGTTTAAACCTATTAATATGTTGAACTCATATATGCTTGTCTAATTCCCTTCAGGGAGAATAAGCTAATCCAATTAAAGTTTTTTTCCTTTTTTTCATGCATGATTATCAATGGTATTTCCTCTCTCTCTCTCTGTGTGTCTCTCTTTTATGGATGATAAATTTTCTTAGAACGTTAAGAATCAGTGAAAATGGATCTTGAACAAATCCTAATTTAAATTGTTCTTAATCTGGGGTGTTTATGGGAAATTGAATCTTACTTAAAAGAGAGAGGCGACACTGAGTTCAACCGAAATTTTAAACCTATTTCCTTATTGATTGGTTCTTTACCGGTGATCAAGTGAGTTCTGCATTTAATAAAACATGGAATTCACTTGGTCACAAGTTGACAGGATGAAAAATTTGTCCAAATACCTTAAATCATATCCAAATAAGCCAACTCTAGTGTGTGAAAAAGGGAAAACAATATTGAAGCTGGCAAGTGGACTTCCCCTTGCTCTTCCATTGCTTATTCTCACTACTTAGCCCTGCTATTTGTCGCCCTATTGTTGTTTGTCTATCTGTTTTCTCTGTTATCACTCTTTCACTCTCACTTCCTAAAACATAATTTCATTCACTTCACCATTTCATCATCATCACCATTATTTAATCTTTGTGTGTTTTTGTTTTGTTTGTTTTTAATGGAAATTAAGCACAACATCAGTCCTCCCTATGGTTAAACCCTATCTCACCACTATAATAACTAGTAAGTAGGAATCTATAAATTTTAATTTGTGTCACCCATGACCAACGATGTGTGGAGCGGCGAGTTCTTCCTAAGGTTTTCTAATTTTATTATCCAAAAATAACTAAACCCTTCTGTGATACTAACTAAAGAAACCTGATCATATATTACAAAAATATTACATCATTTTACATGAGTTTCCATTATATCTCACAATAATACATTCTTAGGAATAATAAAGGATTAGTTTCTTTGGAGACTATATATATAGTCAATTTATTTCATGAATGATATTCAATATCTCAAAAAAATTATCTCACACAGTACCCTTCTTAGTAATTTCCCACAAAAAATATTTCTTCATAAATTGGCGGAATAAACACATAATAAAGGGTGATATCATATTCTTAGTAAGGGTAAACAAGGGAGATATCAATTGATGATCATAAGTGAGTGTAAGATAATCTTATGGTCATGAGTATATGATCACAACTTTTGAGATCATACCCAAATAGTAAGAAACCATAAAACATGAGTGATGGAATAAGAATTTTTCATAATAAAATACCTGATCCATATATTTGAAACCCAGATTTTTTGTTTAAAATAATAATTAGCTCGATAGCTTTCTTAACTTGTAACAGTGAATATTAATAAAATTGTGATATACAATAAAAATATTATAATTTAAATGTGACTACTATTACCTAGCCATTAAATTAGAGGGTATGAAAATGAGTAACCACATTATAAAATATATTTATAATGGTCCTACTCAATAAAAATTTATTGATTAATGTTTAGGAAAAAATAAATTAATTTTTAGCGAAGTCATTTTTATTCTTCAAAAAATATGTTTTTTTCAAAAATGGTATTTATTGCAATTTGTGTGTGGAAATTATAATTAATTTACGAAATTTTTATAAATTATATTTTATAAAATGTTAAATTTTTTTGAGATCATCATATCAAAATTTACTTAGGATGAAATTTGGGGAATTTTTTGAAATTATTGATTTTTTCAGTGTGTACTGAAAATTCCAATTTTTCAAATACTATCATTTATTTTCATTAAATTTAGTAATTTAAAGTCCTGTTATATTTTGTATTTGGTATTAAAGTTAAATTTTATCAATTTATAATCTAATTAATCCCATTAGAATTAGTAATATTCATGATTTTGATATAAGTAAATTTCTATGCTTAAATTACATTTTTTTAAAATATGTTTTTGTTTAGTTTTACGCATTTATATTAAAATTGAATTCAAAAATTATAGATATTGAATATTGAAAATTTTATTCCATATTTTAAATTATGAGGTTTAAATATTTTAAATACTTCTATTTTATTTTTTTCTCATTATAAATAGTAACCATAGTAAATATTTGCCACATCGGTAAGGGTGAAATGTTTAAAATGGGGTTAAGACCATGAAACAATGTCTCAAAATCAACAAAAAACTTGAATTAATTTCATTTTATGGTATAAATTAGACCATATCCTTCCCAAATTCGAATATATGTAATTTTGGGTCCATTTTACCTTTGATAATGACATGTATATTATTTTAAGTAAAGGAAATTCCAAAATACCCCTCTCTTGACATTAATATCTTGAATTTGTTTACGTAAGGATAAAAAAGAATAATTTTAGTTAAAAATAATTATTTTAAATATGAATAATTTATTTATTATGTTAAATTATTTTTATTTTTATTAATGAAATAATTTACTTAAATTCTTATACAATGCTTGTGCAAGGAGTATAAAAATCAATGTAAATGATATTAAAACTATAAGAAGTATTTTTTTTTGAATTATATTATAACATGAATTTTATGGTCAATAATAATGTATAATTTATGGATAAATAGTTTATATTCTAATTCCTTTGTTTTATTTAAGTCTTTAAAGTCAAATAAAACTGAATAGTGCCAAAACTAAAATTGATGTTATTTTATGAAAAATAATATTTTATTAAATTATTTAAAAATTATAAAAATATGGAAAGAGGAAAATTAGGAAGAGAAATTTTCTAAAATTCAACCCATTTTCCATTTACTATCTGATTCATACCTTATAAGTAAAATTATAACCCTTTAAGATTAATTTTTTTTACCACGATTAAGTTTAAAAATGGTTAACGAAGGGGTAGAACCAAAATATAAGGGTTAAATTGACCTAAACACTTTCTTAAACATTATTTCATGGTTTTATTTTGACCTTACCTTTCCAAATTCTAATATTTATCATTTTGGATCCATTTTTCCAAAATGCGACTTAATAATATTTTAAAATATTGAAAAATTGCAATAGTTCCACTCTCCTCAAATATAAAAGGACAAAATACTCTCCTCACATATTCAAACCTCTTGAGCAGTGTTTCATGTAAAAAAAATTATAAAATATCTATCTAACGTATTTATACACATTAAATTGGTTATGGTCTTCTCAAAAGTACATTCCAAGAGTTCTTAATAAGGGATCTAATGGAAGCCTTCTGAAAAAGAGTTAATCATATTTACCACCTCTTTCCTATTTCATTATTATTATAATTCCTCTAAATATGAGGTACCAATAATAAAATAATAAATTAAGTATCATTAAAAAAATAACATATTATTATAATTATTATACATCTATTTTTTCATCTCTTTTTCTTCCAATGAAAATCAAAAACATTGCTCATGAGTACGCATGACTTACCTTCTCCACATAGCATTATAATTGGTTTTTTATAACCATTTTACTTAGATGGTTATAATTTTGTAAATAATGAGAATATATTATATTTATGAAATAATTATGGTTCTCTAAAAATAATATATCATTTAACTTTTTACCTTCTATCTATTTGAAAACAACAACATCGCTCATGTGTATGTGTGGACTACCACATCCACAAAGGTATGTGATTCGTTTTTTATTTATTCTTTACATGGATGGTAAAAATAATTGATTTAATGAATATATATGATAAATATTATATAATTATTATTCTAAAAATAATAATTTTTATTTTCCTTTCTTTTGTTCCATTTTTTGAAAAGAGAAAGCAACGTTCATGCATACGTAAAACCTACCGTCTCCTTAAACAATGCAATTTATTTTTTTATCTCCATATTTCATGGATAAATCTAAATATTTATATAATTAATATATAATAAATTTATACCCTGATTATAATTATGTATATGATGAAACCATGATCATAGTACAAGGACTGAAACTGTCGTACCTAAACTTCTATGAGAAATGAAACAATTAACACTCAAAAATGATGATTTTAAAGGAATTAGAAATTAATGTGTGTTTAAATATTACAAGTGGATAATATATGATATTATGGGCATGAAAATTATTCTATTATAGAATTATAACAAATTTAAATTTATTATTTAAATTTATTATATATGAAATCAAAATCATTTATGAAGAATGCCAGACCAGAGGTAAGGGGTTTCTTTACTCAATTTCCATTCATTTGGTTATACTTCTATATTATTGACTATTATATTACATTATTATGTTTTAATTTACATATGATTTTATTTTTAAATATCTACACTTTTTTTTATTTAAAATTTTCACACATAATCATTTTATTGATTAATTATCACTTCGATGATATAATATTTATAAAAGATTTCCACTCCATTGATACATATTTGGTATTATGAACCTATTTTATTTTATGAGGTGTATATACTACCCATTTGATTAATTTAATTTGAATATATATTTATTCATGGCTATTAAATCTTTAATTAATTTTTACTCTTTCAAGGGGTTTCAATTTAAAAGTTACTAAATAGGTAAGAATTTATTTTACAATCTCATTTTTTGGGATTTATCTTATTTTTATTGAAATAATATTATATTCTATCCTTCAAAAAATCCATGTATGTTCTTATCCTATTTATATTTAAGTATTTTACATGTTTTATTCCAAATTTTCATCTTTCTATAACAGGACTCAAAAAAATATTTTGAAGAAAATTCAATCTTATTTCTTTTTTGATCAGGTATATTTTTCTTATGAGTCTATATTTTTCAAAATTATTTTAGAAAATTTACTAAAATGATTTATTAAGGAATTTTTATTTAATATGTGGTTTTAAAGGAATAATTCTAATTTTTTCTAAACTTTTGTTACATAAAGACAAAAGGAATGTTTCTTTTTTAACCTATATGGTGTTGATGGAATTTCCCAAAACTATAATTGTTTTATGATATTTATAATATTCTATAAGTTTTCAATGGTTTTATAAAAAAAAATATTTAATGATAATTTATTTTAAATTTTTTTCATTCATTTTCTTTAATCCTATAAAAGTATTGATTTTACAATAAAATATACTTTTATGATGAGATAATGACTATCTCTCATCTCTTGATTAATTTTTTAGTCATTAACTTTATCTTGAAACTTTCTGTCTCTTTTGATAAATTTTCATTTGGAATTTATATATTATTTGGATCATGGTTTTTATTATTTCCTAAATTGTATACCATTTATATATATGGATTTTTACTACTTGGTTTACTTGGTATATATGACAACCCTGATCTTTTATTACACAATTAAACATAATTTATTACATAAACTTCACGTGATACAACAAAGAAGGTCGAGAGGTCTAGTGTCTTTGGCGCTCATGATCATTACATAACAACTTCAAACAAGAAATACAACATCTTTACTGAAAAATTCCTTTACATGTCCACTACATTCCCTCGTACTTAGCATTGCATGGGATAACCTGAGGACATGCATAAGAAAAGGGTGAGCTATAAAGCCCAGTAAGGGAATAAACATGGAGTAACATGAGGAATAAAATACATATTAGACAATAGGAATATCATTATAGAACAATAGAATCACAAACATAAAGGCATGATAAATCATGATAATCATAACATGGAAATGTGGCAACAACACTTAACATGGAATTAGCATGAGGCAAGGCTCATTGCACATGGAGCATGAGTAAATCTTCATTACACATCAATCATGAGTAAAACCTCGTTGCACTTGAATTATCATGAGTAAAAAACCATTTAAAATGATTTATCATGATACTATACTTTACCCAATGCATTGGAGCACTATAAGGGCACACCCTTCTTAAACATTTCATTTCATGCATAAGTGTGCCACATGGATCATATAACATGGATTCATAAAACATAATAATTTATTCCAAGATAAAGTAATGTGTACTTAATAAATGAAACTTTATCATCAATAAGTAAATGTACATAAATTTGAATACCCTTGATAGAGAAATGGGCATGGTATTCACTACACAATGACATTGGCTTGGAAAATCGGTGCAATTTCGGCAGCGTAACGGCGTGATGTAAGAATTCATAAAAATGGTTGATGAGATATAAAGGGGTGTATCATCATATTTAAATGAAATTTATAGTAAGGGGGTCATATAGATACATGTCCCAACAATTTTAATGTAATTTAGAGTCATGATCCAAAAGAATTTCTTGAATATAAAAGAGGAGAGAGAAATTCCTTTTGGAATTTCGGCAAAGTAACGGGTGTATATGGGAGGAATTTAATGAGAGATAAATGGGTCTCCCATCATTAAAACATAAAGAGGTCAGTATGGGGGAGGTGTGAAACCATACCCAAAAATTTATAATTGAATTTAAAAGGGCATAACAATTTAAAGAATATTGGACAAAAATGAGAAAGGAAGAAAAACCCTTAATTGGAAGTGTGCTTCCAAAGGATTGAGAGAGGATTGAGAGAGGCTTCTTGGTAGCTTGGGGAACCTTGGGAGGATTCTAGAGAGAGGAGTTCATATTTTGGACGAAATCCAAAGGCATTGAGTGAGGAGGAAGTGTGAGCTTGGGTGGGTTTATATAGGAAAGGTGAGGGAATTATTTATTATTTAGGTTTGGGACACCTCACATTAAACTAATCCAAACCACAAACCAGACCAGGGTTTTTGCCAATGGTTTTTGGAAAAGGGAAGTGGAAAACAATATTTTATAAGCTCAAAGTCTGAACTTCTTAAAATAATGGGGTTTCTTATGTGGAGGTGAGTCACACTCCCAAGGAAAACAATTTAAAAAAGACAAGATGTTTAATAAGTCTTGAAGGGTCCATTAATGCTTTGTAAAATAATTCAAACAAACCCAAAACCACATTATTTTAATGGTAAAACATATATTGGCTGAAAATAAAGCTTATAATATTTTATTACATCACTATTGGGTCATTATGATGTCATAAAACACATTATATATTTAAACGGTGTTTAATTTTTACCCAAAAATTTGACTCTCTCAGAAAATTATGAAAAATTCACCGTTGGATAATTTTGATGTTCTAATTACAGAAATAATATTAATTTTATCTAAATAATTTTCTAAATATGTTAATTTTCACTTTTAAAATAAAAACCGACATTTATCGAAAATTCACGGGTTTTGACAAAAATGGCTTTCAAACCTTAATAAAAATTACGATTGCATCAATAAAATTATACGATAATTTATATTTAATAAAAATTAATTTAATAAAAATAATAATATTTTATTAAAATATTATTTAACTAAAAAATCCATTAATTCATCAAAATAGATTTCTTAGTTGAACATTAACTAAAAATACTATTTGTGCTTTAAAAAAACTATTTACAAGGTAACAATAATAAAATGAATGTATATTCATTATTATATAAAAAAATAATGTAAATAACCATAGTTCTAAGGTCTTGTTATATAACCCCTTATAACACCCACATAAGACCGGAGAGTAAGGTGTGGGATGGTGACAGACTCTTGGGTGGCTCGGATAACATTGCTCGGGTGGTAATCTCTATCAACTTCCATTTCTCTCGTAGGCGGTCCCTCTTGAGCTTAACATATTTAAGCTCAGCTTGGTCTTGGTCAAGAGTGAAGCCCAATGATGCCACCTCCTTTCTGAGCTCTGACAAATGGGCTTCATATGGGGCACGTCTACTGGATGAGGTCATCGCTTCCTTTGTCTGAGTAAATTGGATTTGTTAAAGCCCTATATTTATACTAATCATGTGATCACTTTTCGATGGCTATATTAGCAAATGTCCCAATTATTAACATAAAACCAAAGAAGTTGAAATTTTATATAAACATTTTACATAAAGATGCATTTAATTAGATCAATAGGGATTTCCATTAATGAATGTTTGGGTCGTTACAATCTTCCCCCCTTAAGAAATTTCTCCCTCGAAATTTCCTTTTCCCACACTAAAACAGATTTAGGTAACTCTGCCTCATTATTTCCTCTGATTCCCACGTTTCTTCTTCAAACTTGTGGTTTCACCACAACACCTTGACGATGGGCATTGTATTATTTCGTAGAACTTTATCTCTACGATCTAAGATCTTCACTAGTTTCTCCTAATAAGAAAGATCATCCTCTAACTGTAACACCTCTGAAGAGAGTATATGTGAAGGGTCTAGTAGGTACTTCCTTAAGAGGGATACATGAAATACATCATGTACTTTGGTCATAGTAGGTTTAAGTGCTAGTTGATAGGCCACAGCCCCGACACAATCAAGAATCTAGAAGGGGATGATGTACCTTGTACTTAACTTTCCTTTCTTTCCAAACCTCATGACCTTCTTTCATGGAGATATGCATAGAAATACCTTGTCTCCATCTTCAAACTCAAGTTCTCGATGATGATTATCTGCATAACTCTTTTATAGACTCTAGGATTCCTTGATATGCTGCTAAATGGTTTTCACCTTCTACACTATTTATTCGAGCATTTTTGGTCCAAGCAGCTTACGCTCACCGACCTCATCCCAACACGCCGGTGTTCTTCACCTTTTACCATAAAGGGATTCATATGGTGCCATTTGGATGCTTGAGTGGAAACTGTTATTATAAGAGAACTCAACCAGAGAAAGATTTTTATCTCATCCTACTTTAAAGTCCATTGAGAACACTCTCAACATTTCCTCAAGTGTTTGGATAGTCCGCTCAGATTGGCCATCAGTTTGAGGATGATAGGCTATACTGAAGTTCAGTTCAATATTCAGAGCATGTTGAAGACTCTTCCAAAACATAGAGGTGAATCTTGGATCTTGATCAGACACAATAGATAGTGGTACTCCATGTAGCCTTACCACTTCCCTGATATATATATGTGCTAGTTGATCCAATGAGAAATCCTCTCGAATAGAAATGAAGTGTTCAGCCTTTGTAAGACGATCCACAACAACCCAGATTTCATTGTTGCGTTTGGATGTCTTCGTAAGTCCGGTGAAAAATTCTACGGTGATGTTCTCCCATTTCCATTCTGATATGGGAAATGGTTGCATCATCCCCTTATACTTCTACCTCCCTGCCTTCACTTGCTGACACACCAGGCACTTTGATGTATATTCAGTGATATCCTTCTTCATATTATCCCACCAAAAATTCTCTCGGATATCTTGATACATCTTTGTGTTTACTGGGTGAATAGGGAAATTTGAACTATGTGCATCATCCAAAAGTTCCTTCTTAATCTCTAGACTTTATGGAACACGTAGTCTTTTCTCAAATCTCGCAATTCCTTCTTCATTAACATTAAACTCTGAGGATTTCCCTTTTCCGATAGCTTCCACTTTTTTCTGAATTCCCACATCATCCTTTTGAGAATCCTTTAACCTTCCCAAAAGTGACGGTTGATCAATAATTTGTGAAAGGATTGATGATGTTCCCTTCTTTATGATTCCAATGTCCATTTTCATCAAATCTATGAAGATAGGATCCTTTTCAATTCTCATCAATGATAAAATCGTTGGGTGCTTTCTACATAGGGAATTCTCCACCTTGTTCGCTTTCCCAGGGTGGTAATGGATTGAGTAGTCATAGTATTTGATCAGCTCTAACCATCTTCATTGGTGCATTTCCAACTCTTTCTGTGTGAATATATACTTGAGGATTTTGTGGTCCGTATATATTTTACACTTCTCCCCAAAGAGATAATGCCGAAAAAATTTCAAAGCGAAGATCACTACAGCCAACTCAAGTTCATGTGTTGGATAGTTTTGTTTATAAACTTTCAATTACCTTGAAGCATAGGCAATGACTTTGTCATTTTGAATCAACACACATCCCAGACCCTTCTTCGAAGCATCACTGAATACCACAAAAAGTTATCCAATTGTGGGTAAAGTGAGCACGAGTGTAGTGATAAGCCTCCCTTTTAACTCCTTAAAGCTTTCTTCACATTCATCCCTCCAAGAAAACTTTACTCCCTTTCGAGTTATCTTGGTAAGAGGGTTGGACAATCGTGAGAAATTTTTCACAAATCGTCGATAATATCCAGCTAACCCCAAGAAGCTACGAATATCCGTTACTGATGTTGGCCTCGGCCATCCCTCAATTGCATCTGTTTTGGAGGGATCCACAGATATCTCATTGGTTGTGATGATATGGCCCAAGAATGAGACCTCATTCAACTAGAAATCACACTTTTTGTACTTTGCATAGAGATTCTCCTTATGCAAGGTCTCTAATAGAGTTCTCAGATGCTCCTCATGATCCTCCTTGGTTTTGGAGTATATCATAATATCATCTATAAAGACTACCACAAATTTTTCGAGGTAGTCTCTAAAGACTCTATTCATCAAGTCCATGAATATTTCTAGAGAATTAGGGAGTCCAAAAGGCATTAATATGAATTCATAGTGCCCGTATCTTGTACGAAAATTAATCTTGGGGATATCTTCCTTCTTCACCCTTACTTGATAATATCTTAACCGCAAATCCACCTTGGAGAAGTATTTTGCTCCACGCAGCTGATCGAACAAGTCATCTATTCATGGGAGAATATTCTTGTTCTTTATCTTGATTTTGTTAAGATCATGATAATCGATGCAAAGGCATATTGACCCATATTTCTTCTTGATGAAGAAGACTAGTGCTCCCCATGGTGAAGCACTTGGGCGTATAAAAACTTTATCCAGATTCTTCTGTAGTTGTTTCTTCAGCTCTTGAAGCTCCAAAACAACTATTCTATATGGATTCTTGGATATTGGAAACACCCCAGGTATAAGATCAATTGAGAATTCAAAATCTCTTATAGGAGGAAGACTAGGCAATTCCTTGGGAAACACTTCAGTGAATTCCCTCACAATAGGCATGTCTTCTAGGATGGTTTCCTCCTTATAATCAATCATATGAGCTAGATATGCATGCTCATAGGGCATTAATACCCACGCTTGATATGATGGAGCTAAATAAGATCCATCTTCCTCCTTGCACTTGTAAAGAATCAGGGGTCGATTCTCCACATGGAGAGTGACTTCCCTCTCACGGTAAATTATGTTAGCTCTATATAAGGAAATCTAATTCATGCCAAGAATTGCATCAAATTCCACCAAAGGGAGTATGACGAGGTTCGTTGGGAAGTTCAATCCATATATTATGACAGGGGAGGAGTTATATTCATGGGATACAATGATTTCCCCATTTTTCGTACTCACCGACATCTTCACTTCCATGATTTGTGGTGATGTTGGGATTGTTCTACTAAACTTTTGAGGTATAAAAGAATGCTTAGAACCTGAATCAAAAATTACATTCACTATTTGGGAATGAATAACTAGCGTACCTATCACCACTTCATTTTCGGGGTTCACTTCGGCAGTAGTGATGGAAAAAGATCTCCCTTGCTACCTAGGAGGTTGTTGGTTACCTCCGAAAACCCTTGGATTAGGGAACTGATTTGCAAGATGCCCTGGTTCTTTACAGTTGTAGCAATGAACCACGTGTTGAGGTTTGAACGGAGTGTTCCTCTCCTATGTCGCAGCCTTGGGTCTTTCTTTCTGATAGTTAACAGCTATGTTCCCTTCTCTTCCACACCTAAATCATTTCCTCGTCCCCTTCAGGCAATTTCCAGGGTGCTTCTTTCCGAACCTTAGACAAGTGGGGTGATGGATCTTCTTAGCACCATTGGATTTATCCATTGGACCACCAGAATTGAATTCCACCTTATGCTTCTTATCCCCATGATACCCCTGAGATTCTATGATCTTAATTTCAACCTTGAGGGCACATCAGACAATTTCCTCATAGTTGTCAAAGTCACAGATCGCCAGCGCTTTCCGCAGGCTAGGTTTTAGCCCACCAAAGAAGTAGTCAGCCTTACAGTCAGGGGTAACGACAAAGCCTGAAGCGTATCACGCAATCCTTGTGAATTTTTCCTCATACACTCCAACAGATTCGTCGTCTTTTTACTTGAGATAAAGAAAGTCCCTTTCCATCTTAAGCTATAGGGTGCGTAGAAAATACTTATCAAAAAACATCTTCTGAAAATCCTTCCATTCCAACGCCTCAATCTCCTCCTCAGGCTTCGTATTTTTTATCAACATCCACCATTGACCAGATTCACCCTCCATACAATAATCATCCAGGAGAACCTTCTCTTGTTAAGAACATTGAAGGATGGAGAATATCTTTTCAATGGAGTTGATCCATTTTTCAGCGATTGAGGGATCAGGTGATCCATTAAAAGTAGGAGGCCTTTGTCTCATTTATCTCTTGATAGAAACTTGTTCTTTCTTAGGGGGGGGGTGTTGAAAGTTCCTCTAGACCCATGTTTCTATTAAAATCTTGAGTTATCTGAGAGAGAAGTGTGAAAAAGTTCGTGATTCCCTCTCTCATTAGATTGGGAATCTCATTAGTACAGTCATCACATTGATCTTCACATCGGTTGTTAGCCTGGGTCCTCCTATTACCGGCCATTGGCTGGAATAAAAGGAAAGTTAGGGGTAACACATAAAGGTTAATCCAAAGAAAAAACTAATGACTTATAAATAAATTTTATTTCCTTAACATATGAATCTATTAGCTTCAGTCTATGTTATCCATGATATACTTTATAACATATATTCTCAGGGAATTTTTTTTTGTCCCCTAATAATGGTTCATACTAAGCTTGTGAATTTACCAAAGCATATCACCCAGGAGTTTCGTAACCAAGAGTGCAGCAAGGCCCATTGTCGTGCACCAATTCCCATTCGAGTCTATCTCAAAGCAGTGTTTTTTGGTTTTACCCCTATGATACATCTATTCCAGAGCCACCTCTACCTGCTCGCATCCCGATAGGGATGTATTTGATTGATAAAACACTTACTCAATACTCACCAAAACTTAGGGATATTTTTATTATACTTAGTCTTGTCTCTAAGTCTTCACTAGGTTTTCTAATCCTAATCCCAAAAATAAATAAACCTATCCTAAGATACCAAATGTAACAACTGGGTCCCAGTGACAGCACAGACACCCTGCCTTAACCTGGTCGTCGGGTCCTGGCCTTCTAGGTACCACCAGTTGCCCTATAGACACGTGGAACACACCCTAGGGCCCATCCACATTCCCGAACGAGTCGTCTGACTAATGACAGTCCCCACAAGCCAACACATGTCCTTTCTAGGAGGTCTTTGTCTCATTTAGCTCCCAATAGAAACTTGTTCTTTCTTGGGGGGGGGGGGGTTGAACGTTTCTCTTGACCCATGTTTCTATTCAAATCTTGAGTTAGATAAGAGAGAATCATGAAAAAGTTCTGGATTCCCACTCCCATTGGATTGGTCATCTCATTAGTACAGTCATCACATTGATCTTCACATCGGTTGTTAGCCCGATTCCTCCTATTATCAGCCATTGGCTGGAATAAAAGGAAAGTTAGGGGTAACACATAAAGGGTAATCTAAAGAAAAAACTAACAAATTATAAATAAATTTTATTTCCTTAACATATGAATCTATTGGCTTCATTATACGTTATCCATGATCTACTTTATAATATATATTCTCAGGGAATTTTTTTTATCCCTTAATAATGGTTCATAGTAAGCTTGTGAATTTACCAAATCATATCCCCCAGGAGTGTCGTAACCAAGAGTTCAGTAAGGCCCATTGTCCTGCACCAATTCCCGTTCGAGTCTAGCTCAAAGTGGTGTGATAAAAAACTATTTTATTGAATATTTTATTGATAATAAATGATATAATTTCCTCACATTGTGTTAAATATGTTTATTTATAAAATATTTGGGATTAAATCATTCATTTGAATATTTGATAAAAATTCCAGTTTTACCCTTTATAGTTCACTGTAGTATTTCGAAGATAAATATTTTTATATTTATTATTTGAATTTTAAATTTTGTAAAAGTGTTACTAACTTAATTATCTACAACTTTTATTCAGGACACTAGATCAAAAGAATGCATTGTAATGGAGTAATTGGTCCATAAAGTCAAAGATGGTCTGGACTCGCCAGAATGGATAAGCTTCTGTATTTCGGACATAACTCCTACATATAGGCTTTTATTGAGCCCAAATTTTGAGAGGAGATATAGGACTCATATCCTCACATTGGATCAGTCTAGAAGGCCGGCCAATTCACGAGTTTTGGTGGTCAAATTGGCGGTGCAATTTGCATTAAAATATTTGGCCGAATTTCCACATTCACACTTGAAACCACTTGTAACCTCTCCTCCCCTACCCTCTATAAATTGGAGTTTTTCTCATTTGGAGGGGTTGGGACGTGCATTTAGAGATTGGAGGCAGAGGAGAATTTGTTTCACCCAAATTCTCCAACCATTGTAAGAGGGGGTAGCTCTTGAAGCAAGGATCCCCTCATCGAAGCCTCCTTCTCTTCTTCATTTTGTAATGTTTTCATTTGTGTAATAAACTTCATTGTTCTTCTTTTATTTCTTCTCTTTTATTATATTTTGTTTAAATTTATTCTTCTCTTAATCTTCCTCTTTGGTCTGTAATTCTTGAGTAGAAGCGTTATTGGTTTATACCCATTATAAACCTTTGCACATGCAAAACGCTTCTACGATGATTACGCCACCCATGGAAGAGTAGTCTTTTAGTAATCGATCTATATTCTACCCTCTTCATTTAATTATTTTGAATCATTGAGCTACTATAATTCACTTAATATGATCCATGAATTGTGTTTTTAAATTGTAAGAAACTAATCAAGCAATTGAACAATTAACACAAAAACACACGAGGTCGGGATTTTGTGTAAATTGTGAGAGCGCGATCTTAATCGGTAATACAAGACCACACAGGATAAATTTGTAGAGTTCAAATATAATCCCTAAAAACAATTCATCCTCATTTCCAGAATTGATATGAGCCTTAATTTAACACTGACCATAATCTAATCTTAGAAAATCAATCATGGTGTTTTCAGGTTTTACCCCTAGGATACATCTGTGCCAGATCCGCCTCTACCTGCTCGTATCCACATAGGGATGTATTTTCTTGATAAACCAATTACTCAATACTCACCAAAACTTAGGGATGTTTTTATTATACTTAGTCTTTTATCTAAGGATTCACTAGATTTTTCTAATCCTAATCCCAAAAATAACTAAACCTATCCTCTGATACCAAATGTAACAACTGGGTCTCGGTGACAGCACATACACCCCACCTTAACCTGGTCGTTGGGTCCTAGACTGTCAGGTACCACCAGTTGCCCCACAGACACATGGACCCCACCCTAGGTCCCATCCACGTGCCCGAAAGGGTCATCTAACTAATGACAGTCCCCACATGCCAACACATGTCCTTTCTAGTGTGATTTTTCCTCAAAGTGGTGTTTTCGGGTTTTACCCCTAGGATACATTTGTGCCAGAGCCACCTCTACCTGCTCGTATCCAGACAGGGATGTATTTTCTTGATAAACCACTTACTCAATACTCACCAAAACTTAGGAATTGTTTTATTATACTTAGTCTTGTATCTAAGGCTTCACTAGGGTTTTCTAATCCTAATCCCAAAATAACTAAACCTATCCTCTAATACCAAATGTAACAACTGGGTCCCGGTGACAGCACAGACACCCCACCTTAACTTGGTTGTCGGGTCCTGGACTGCCAGGTACCACCAGTTTCCCCACAGACATGTGGACCCCACCCTAGGGCCCATCCATGTGCATGATTGGGTCATCTTACTAATGACAGTCCCCACAGGACAACACATGTCTTTTCTAGTGTGCTTTGTCCTCACTCTCACATACCTTGGGAAACCTCCTAGAAGTTCACCCATCTTGATCACTACTTCAGTCCAAGCATGCTTAACTGTGGAGTTCTAATCAGACAGGCTCCCGAAAAGGAAAGTGTACCATGTTAACATGAGTCATATCATTTAGTAATTTAACCCTTTATCATTTGGGGGTGTTACAATCACCCCCCCTCCTTTAGAGCACAATGTCCCTATTGTGGTCCCTACAACTCAACCCAGGTAGTACACTGCACTAAAGGCTGGTTACAACCTCTGATACCAACTTTGACAACCTTGATCTTTTATTACACAATTAAACATAATTTATTACATAAACTTCACTTGATAAAACATATAAGATCAAGAGGTCTAGTGTCTTTGGGGATTATCATAATTACATAACAACTTAAAACATGAAATACAGCATCTTTATTGAAAACTTCCTTTACATGACCACTACATTCCCTCATACTTAGCATTGCATGGGATAACCTGAGGACATGCATAAGAAAAGGGTGAGCTATAAAGCCCAGTAAGGGAATAAAAATATATTAACATGAGGAATACAAAACATGTTAGACAATATGAATATCATTAGAGAACAATATAAGCATAAAAATAAAGTCATGATAAATCATGATAATCATGACATGGAAATGTGGCAATAACACTTAACATGGAATTAGCAAGATCCAAGGCTCATTGCACATGGAGCATGAGTAAATCCTCATTGCACATGAAACACGAGTAAAACCTCATTTCACTTGAATTATCATGATTAAACACCCATTGCACATGATGTATCATTATACTATACTTTACCCAATTCATTGGAGCGCTATAAGGGTGCACCCTTCTTAAACATTTCATTTCATGTATAAGTGTACCACAAGGATCATATAACATGGATTCATAAAACATAATCATTTATTCCATGATAAAGTAATGTGGAATTCATACATGAAACTTTATAATCAATAAGTAAATGTGCATAAATTTTAATACCCTTGATAGAGAAATGGGCATGGTATTCACTACATAATGACATTGGCTTGGAAAATCGATGCAATTTCGGCAGCGTAACGGCGTGACGTAAGAATTCATAAAAATGGTTGATGAGATAGAAAGGGGTGTCTCATAATATGTACATGAAATGGAAAGTAAGGGGTTCATATAGATACATTTCCCATCAATTGTAATGTAATTTAGAGTCATGATACAAAATAATAGCTTGAATGTAAAAGAGGAGAGAGAAATTCCTTTCAGAATTTTAGCAAAGTAACGAGTATACATGGGAGGAATTTAATGAGAGAGAAATGGGTATCCCATCATTAAAACATAAATAGGTAAGTATGGTGGTGGTGATAAACCATACCCCAATATTTATAATTGAAATTAAAAGTGCATAATAATTTAAAGAATATTGGACAAAAATGAGAATGGAAGAAAAACCCTTACTTGGAAGTGTGCTTCCAAAGGCTTTAGAGAGGCTTGAGAGAGGCTTATTGGGAGCTTGGGGAATCTTGGGAGGATTCTAGAGAGATGAGGGAATAGTTTTGATTAACTCCAAAGGCTTTGAGTGAAGAGGAAGTGGGAGCTTGGGTGGGTTTATATAGGAAAGGTGAGGGAATTCTTTATTATTTAGGTTTGGTACACCTCACATTAAACTAATCCAAACCAAAAACCAGCCCATGGTTTCTGCCCATGGTTTTTAGAAAATGGAAGTGAAAAACAATATTTTATAAGGCCATAGTCCAAACTTCTTAAAATAATGGGGTTGCTTATGTGGAGGTGATTCACACTCCCAAGGAAAACAATTTAAAAAGACAAGATGTTTAATAAGTCTTGAAGGGTCCATTAATGCTTTTTAAAATAAATAAAACAAACCCAAAACTGCATTATTTTAATGTTAAAACATATATTGGCCGAAAATAAATCTTATAGTATTTTATTACATCACTATTGGGTCATTATGATGTCATAAAACACATTATATATTTAAACGGTATTTAATTTTTACCCAAAAATTTGATTGTCTCAAAAAATTGAAAAAAAATCACTGTTGGATAATTTCAACATCCTGATTCCAGAAATAATATTTATTTTATCTAAATATTTTTTTAAGTATGTTAATTTTCACTTTTAAAATAAAAACTGATATTTATCGAAAATTCACGGGTTTTGAAAAAAATGGCTTTCAAACCTTAATAAAAATTACGATTGCATTCATAAAATTATACGATCATTTATATTTAATAAAAATTAATTTAATAACAATAATAATATTTTATTAAAATATTATTTAATTAAAAATCCATTAATTCATCAAAATATATTTCTTAGTTGAACATTAACTAAAAATACTATTTGTGCTTTAAAAAACTATTTACATGGTAACAATAATAAAATGAAAGTATATTCATTATTATATACAAAAATAATGTACATAACCATAGTGCTAATCTCTTGTTACATAACCCCTTATAACACCCGCATAAGACCGAAGAGTAAGGTGTGTGATGGTGACAGACTCTTGGGGTGGCTCGGATAACATTGCTCGGGTGGTAATCTCTATCAAATTCCATTTCTATCGTAGGCGGTCCTGCTTGAGCTTAACATATTCAAGCTCATCTTGGGATTGGTCAAGAGAGAATCCCAATGATAACACCTCCTTTTTGAGCTCTGATAAATGGGCTTCGTATGGGGCACTTCTACTGGATGAGTTCATCACTTCCTTTGTCTGAGTAAATTGGATTTGTTAAAGCCCTATATTTATACTAATCATGTGATCACTGTTCAATGGCTATATTATAAATAGTCACAGTTATTAACATAAAATCAAATAATTTGACATTTTATATAAAAATTTTACATAAAGATGCATTTAATTAGATCAAGAGGGATTTCCATTAATGAAAGTTTGGGTCGTTACAGTAAATGATAATATTCCATATTGTTTACTCAATACAAATATTTATTGATGCAAAAAAATTGTGAATTAAATCGATCATTAAATATATAATGAATTAATTAGACTTAGTAAGTGAAGGTTTGGGCCCCTTATATCCTATTGATACATTAGTATGTCTCATGAGACAAGCTAGTTTGTATATTTGTCATACAAATTACTTATTTACATATGCTTTCTTGGAAAAAGGCATTGACAATAAGATTATAATGTCCTTCATTATTAATTTCATAATTATGAATTTAGTTATTTATTTCTATGTGATTATCTGAATTTTTATGATTCCCAATGATAGGTTTCAAGATCATGTTATTACATACTCTGCCACCTCATATGCCACTTAATAGTTCCCTAAGACGGTGGCCACAAGACCTCAAACATGCCTTCATAAATAGTAGAGGATGCCAACTAGAAGTGAGGGCCTAAGAAGTGTCTATGGGGAGACTATTACCACATTGATCAGATTAGAGTGCATCAATATATAAGTAATAAATAACGGTAGAAGAAGAAACTAAATGACCAGTCTAGTAACTCGGCATAGCGGAAGAACTGTCGACAAACATATAGAAGAAGAACAAAAATAAATAAACATTGGAGATAAATAAATAACTATAGAAAGATAAATAATAAGTAGATACAAATGATGATGATGAAGTATCTATAAAAAAAATTAGTTTTTAGGGAATAGGGAATACATTCATATTTCACATGCTTTCAAAAATACAAAAAGTCCAAAAACTGCTACTACTAGTATCATGAGAAAAGGATCAGTCATCTAACCTTGAACTCCATATGAGAACTTACAATCAATAATTAGAAGCTGGTTTCTTCCCTTTGTCTATACCTAAAACAATAATATCTTCTTGGGTAACAAAGTTAGCCCAAGTAGGGTGTGAGATATACTGATTAGGACCTCACCAATGGTGTCTATATCAATCGAGTTTTTGAAATATAAAATGAACAATGTGCCATTTATAATAAATGAAAGAAAAATAAATAAATTAATAAAAAATCCCATTGGACTAAGTTCCACTTGGGCCACCCATCCAATTATAACTCCTTTAGCCTAAGACAGTGTGTTTGAACCAAGGGATCCTGTATAGCAACCCAAGCCTTTTAGATATATCATTACATGATTTTAATCATAGTTAATCATCAAGAGTACAAGACAAGGATTGTTAAGTCCAGTGTCTTGGAAGACTAGGTACATATAACATAAAACATGGGTCTAAAAAACACTTCTTTATTTAATCTCCAAAAAGATCTCCTAACTTACTTTGAGCCCTTACATCTGTATAGGGAACCCTGGGGAACACATGAACAAAGGGGTGAGCTGAAAAGCCCAGTAAGGGAATGAACATAAGGATACAGCTTAAGAACATGAGTTAGGATGCATGACATAAAGATATCCAAAGCATGGAACTTATGAAAACATATCATATAGGCATGGGTTCATATAAATATGGAATCATATAAATGTGTAAAAATCATAAAACATTTCTTTATTATGGGTCAAGTCTAACCCCCAATCTCATTTCCCATTTTAGTATGGGTCAAGGCTAACCGCCAATCTCGTTTCACATCGCATCTCATGAGACCTAACTTTACCCAATGCATTGGAGCTCTATCTGGGCGCACCCATCTCAAAATTTTCATGAATATTCTTACCAAATAAATATTATTTCCACATAAATATTATTTCCACATAAATAATCATACATAATCAATTTTTCATAAACATAAGGATACCCATAGAGAGAACTGGGTACCACAATCATGACATAAAGCATAACCAATGAGTGTATCATGAAAGTGTCCATGAAAGAAAGGGATTAGAACATAAATGGAAGTTCATAAGGTAATATAGGCATATAACATGGTATGTGGTGACAAATATAAGTGACAACATATAAGAAATGTATTTTAGAAGCATTAGCATTAAAACATTTTTGTACGGTTTTAAGGAAAATACTACAGAGCTTTCAAAATAGTAAAAAGGAAATTCTTTTTTATAAAACTAGAATTGAACCAAGAATGTTTTAATAATAAAAATACTAATTTTATAAATAAAATGGTTTCTTAAAACATAGGATATATTTCACTTTAAATGGAGTAAAATTTCGGGAAGTTCTTTTAAAACGAGTGTGCTTATTGGGAAGTATCGAGGAGGGATTCACTTAAAAGCATGTATATCCCCAAAAGATAATGAGATATGGATCTTGGAACATGATTATGGAGAATATAAAGAGAAGTTATAAGGTTTAAATAAAATGAAAATACAACTACATTTTGGTAAAAATAAATATAGAGCAACCCGAAGGAATAAAGGAACTTCGGGTAGAATCCATTACGGTTTATCGGCATGGTGTTGGGTGTACCTAAGAGGGATTTATGAGAGAGAGTATGGGTTTATCATCACTTATAAAACATTAGGTCGGTATGGTGGAGGTGAGAAAATATACCCCATCACTTGGTATTACACAAAAAGGCATAGCATAGAGAACAATCTTGATTAAGAGTGAAAAGGAGAGGATCCCATACCTTAAATATGTTGGTGTTCTCCACTTGTTATTAAATACCTGAATAAACAAATTATGATTATTAATTAATAATTCCATAACCTATTATATATGTAATTTATTTATTATAACCCTTTTTAGTTCATTAAAGTCCTTCTTGATTAGTTATAAGGATCAATTTCTTTGTTTGGGCTCGTTTGTTTACTTGGTTTTAAAAGATCGGTCCACTTATATTCAAGTTCGGATAAACATGAAAGATGGAAGTGTTTGTCCAGAAATTAAGTTATAGGATATTAGTGAACATCTAGGAGATTAAATGGTTTTATATTTAATTTTCTTACTTAGAGTGAAGTCGAATTATTATATAAAACCAAAGTGACAACCGTTTTTGTTAATTGGTTGGTTTGATTACAAAGAACATATTTTGCTTTATAACTTAATAAAATTTGTACAAAAAGATTACAGAATAAAAATATGATATATTACATATATATATTCTGGTTCAAACATAACCAAAATGGTTTTATGACCATATTTTATGATGATAATAGAAATTGATAACTCGTTGTCCTTGAATGTGCTAAATTAGTACATCTCAAATGGTGCTTTCATTTCTTTCAAACAAACAGTGAGGAAAAGAGAGAAGACAATGAAGTGTCCCATTATAATAATATAATTTCATTAAATGTATGCTACTGGAGTTATCATACCATTTGGGTGAAGGGAGGTCAGGAAAGAAACAAAAAGAAAAGAACTTAAAAGAAAAGAAGGAATTGGAAAGAGGAATTTACCTCTTGAGACTTCCTCCTTTGAGAACCTCTTAAGGGGATAGGCTTTGGTATTTTGAAGATTATATGAGATTTTGAACGTGGGGGAGTATCTTGGGGAGATATTTGGGTAGAATATTGGAAAGGCACAAAGCTTGAGAGGAGTGAAAAGAAGAGGGAGTGAGGGGGGGTTTATAGTGGAGGAGAGGAGGGTTTTCATAATTTTTTAATCATTAGTTTATTATTTCCTCACAAGACAAGTAATAGTAAGTATTACATGACCAAGAATAGTAATTAATTCATGTGAGTTCGAACCAAATGGGATTACATCAGCAGATCATCATCAATGACTCAATTAATCCATTATTTAGCATTTATGGTGAATTATCAGATTCTACTATTCATCAAAAATTCATGTATTTCAGAAAAATCCTAAAAATTTACTCTAACCATTTTTCAACGTGTAAAATCCAAAAATGAAGTCCATTTTTCAAAAATAATTTTCTAAATATGATTAATCTAATATTTAATTAAAATCAAAATTTATTATTAAAAACTTGTTTTAAAACATTCATTTACTTATTCTAAAATATAGGCACATCATAATTTCACTTGAATTTTATTTTATGACTATCATAGGTAAGGTTAATATTCATTAGGGTATTTTAATATTCTTAATGTTATGTTACTATTCATAAGGTTAGGTTACTATTCACCAAAAATTATGTTTTTCTTATTGGACCCCAAAAATCATATTGAACACAACCGTGTATGTCGGATTTTCGAAATTGCAAACATAGAATTGAAAAACTTATGTTTAAAGGAAACTTAGCACTTATTAGTTCATTATGTTGTGTTTTCATGTTATTTTATGACATATTTATAAGAAGGTAAATTTCCATTGAAAACTTTGGGTCGTTATATTCTTACCCCCTTATGAAATTTCACCCTAGAAATTTTGTTTTACATTCTAGGTCGTAAACGAGTGAGGGTACTTCTCTTCATCACCTCCTCCAGTTCCCAAGTAGCTTCTTCAAACTTTTGGTTCCTCCACAACACTTTGAAAAGGTGGGTTGTCTTGTTTCGTAGAACCTTATTCCTTCAGTCTAGAATCTTCTCTAGCTGCTCTTAATAAGAGAGATCATCTTCCAGCTGCACCACCTCTAAGTTCAGTACATGTGAGGGATCGGGTATGTACTTCCTCAGGAGTGATACATGAAACACATCATGAAATCGAGTCATATTTGGAGGAAGTGAAAGCTGATAGGACAAGGATACTATATGGTCAAGGATCTCAAAGGGTCCAATGTACCTTGGGCATAGCTTCCATTTCTTTCCAAGCCACATGACTCTCTTCCATGGTGATATTTTAAGGAAGACTTTATCCCCAACGTCGAACTCCAAGTCCCTTCAACGGTTGTCAGCATAGCTCTTTTGCCGAATTTGAGAAGCTTTGATGTTTTTCTGGATGACTTGGACCTTCTTTATCATCTCTTGCACAAAATCGGGTCCAAGTATCTTTCGTTCTCCAACATCGTCCCAACGGGTTATAATTCTACATTGCTTTCCATACAGAGCTTCATATGGAGCCATCTGAATACTCAAGTGGAAGCTATTTTTGTATGAGAACTAAACCAATGGGATATGTTGATCCCATCCACCTTTTAATTCTAGAGATCTTTCTCTTAGCATATCTTCAAGCGTATGAATATTACTTTCAGATTGTCCATCGGTTTGGGGGTGATATGTCGTACAGAAATTTAATTCAGTACTCAAGGCATGTTGAAGGCACCTCCAGAATTTAGATGTGAACCATGGATCATGTTCAGAGATAATTGAGAGTGGAACACCATGGATTCTCACCACATCATTCACATATATTTTTGAAAGTTTTTCAAGCGAGAGGTCTTCCCGAATAGAGATAAAATGGGCAGTCTTGGTGAGTCAATCAACCACAACCCATATCGCATTATTTACCTTCGATGTCTTCGGGAGACCCATGACAAATTCCATAGTAACATTTTCCCATTTACACATGGGTATAGGCAATGGATGCATCAACCCTTTGGACTTTTTTCACTCTTTTTTAACTTTTTGAAATACCAAGAACCTTGATATATATTCTGCAATCCCCTTCTTCATGTTATCCCACCAGAAGTGTTCTTGAAGATCACAGTACATCTTGGTGCTACAAGGATGGATAGAGAATGTTGAGCTATGTGCATTGTCCAATAGATCCTTCTTTATCCCGGCTGATGAAGGCATACAAAGCCATGTTCCAAACCAAATCACACCATCATCATCGATATGGAACTCTTGCAGCTTCCCTTCCTTTACTGCATTCACCCTCTTTTGTATCTACACATCATCCATTTGTGCTTCCTTAATCTTCTCTTGGATGGATGGTTGCGCAATTATTTGGGAAAGTTGGGATGTATCCCATTCCCTTATGATTTCTAAATCAATATTTTTCATATACAAGAAGATAAGGTCTTTTTGAATCCGTAACATGGATAGAGTAGTAGGTTATTTTCTACTTAGAGCATTAGCTACCTTGTTTTCCTTTCTAGGATGATAGTGAATCGAGAAATAGTAATCCTAGATTATCTTTAACCATCTCCTTTGACGCATTTTGATCTACTTTTGTGTGAATATATACTTTAGGATCTTGTGGTTGGTGTATATGTCACACTTCTCACCATAAAGGTAGTGCCTTCTGATTTTCAAGGCAAAAATCATGGATGCCAGCTCTAGATCATGCGTCGGGTAGTTATTTTCATGGATATTCAACTACCATGAGGCATAGGCTACGCATTATCATTTTTCATGAGTACACAACTCAAGCCTTTCTTTGAAGCATCACTGTATATCACAAAACTTTCTCCACTTTTTGGTAATGTGAGTACAGGTGTAGTGATCAGCTTTCTCTTTAGTTCATTGAAGCTTACCTCACATTCTTCCATCCAAAAAAACTTTATCCTCTTCCATGTCATCTTGGTCATTGGGTTTGACAATTGTGAAATGTTCTTCACAAATCATTGAGAATACCCATCTAGACCCAAAAAGCTACGGATCTCTGTTACAGAAGTTGGTCTAGGCCACTCTTCAATTGCCTTCATCTTGGAAGGGTCCATAGATATCCCTTTGCTGGTGATAACATGCCCCATAAATGATACTTCCTTTATCTAGAACTCACATTTACTATACTTTGCATACAACTTCTCCTTTCACAAAGTATTTAACACAGTTTTTAAATACTCCTCATGTTCCTCCTTGATCTTGGAGTATATCAGAATATCATTAATAAAGACTATCACAAATTTTTCAAGGTAATCTCTAAAGAATCTATTCATTAAATACATGAAAATTGTTGGAGCATTAGTCAGTCTGAATGGAATCACTATGAACTCATAGTGTCCATACCTCATTCGAAAGTCTGTCTTGGGTATATCTTCCTTCCTCACCTTTATTTGGTGATATCCTGACTGAAGGTCAACCTTAGATAAATAACAGTCCCCACGAAGTTGATCGAACAATTCATCTATCAATGGAATGGGATACTTTTTCTTTATTGTTATTTTATTTATCTCACGATAATCAATGTAGAGGTTCATTGATCAATCCTTATTCTTGAAGAAGAGGACCGGCACACCCTACGGTGAAGCACTCAGGCATATAAAACCCTTCTCTATATTCTCCTGCAACTTCTTTTTTAGCTTCTCTAGCTCTATGGTGGCCATTCTGTAAGCTGTCTTTGATATAGGCAGAGATCCAGGGATAATTTCAATTGAGAACTCAACCTCTCGGTCAGGAGGAAGACTAGGAAACTCTTTGGGGAATACATTAGTGTAATCCCTCACAATGGGCATGTATTCAAGCATGATTCTCTCCTTTGTCTCAATCATTTGAGCTAGATATGCTTTCTCATAAGGAAACAATATCCACACTTGAGATGAAGATTCTAAAGAAGACTCATGTTCCTCTTTACACTTGTAAAGAATTGTAGGATGCTTCGGGATGTGAAAAGTGATCTCCCTTTCCTAACATTTGATGTACAAAGATAGACAATCCATGTCCAAGATTGTGTTAAACTCCACTAAAAGAAGTATAAAGAGATTTATTGGGAGTTTCAATCCACAAAAATTAACTGGGGAGGAGTTATAAACCATGGATGCATCTATTTCCCCATTTTTTGTTCTCACTGATAAATTTTCCACCAAATTTTGAGGTGGTGTTTTAATAGTTCTAGTAAACTTGCAGGATATGAAAGAATGCGTAGAACTAGAATCAAATAGTACGTCTGCTATTCTTGAATGAATAACCAGTGTACCTGTCACCACATTGTTGTTAGGCTCCACCATAGCAGTAGTGATAGCATTATCCCTTCCATGTTTCCTTGGAGGTTGTTTATTTCCTCTGAAAACCCTCAACTTAGTCAATTTTTGCATTATTTCCATGCTCCTTGCAGTTGTAACACTGTACTAATGGCTGAGTGTTGATCTAAACCTTCCTTTCTTCTTTAAAATTAGCAAGATTTTCATATCCCTTTAACATTTCTTGGCCAGATGGCCAAACTTTTCACATTTGAAGCAATTATTGGTTCCCTTCATATAGTTACCAGGATGCTTCATCCCACAATTTTTTCAAGGGGAAAATTCATGCTTCTTTCCATCATGGGATTTGTTTGATGAACCACCCATGTTGTTATCCATTTTTCTCTTCTTGTCACTGGGCCTATGATACCATTGAGAGTCTCCAATCTTTATTTCCACCTTGAGGGCACAACGGACAATATCCTCATAACTTTTGAAGTCTCAAATTTCCAAAACTTTTCGAATACTCAGCTTTATTCCACTAAAGAAGTGATCCACATTGATTTCGGTGTTCATGAAAAGTCCAGAGGTTTACCTTGCAATCCTTGTAAAGTTTACTTCATACGCCCCGATGGAATAATCTTCCTTCTGCTTGAGTCCAAGGAACTCTCTTTCCATATTGAGATGGAGGGTTTGAGGAAAATATTTGTTGAAAAACATACTTTTAAATTCCTCCCAATCCATGGAATCAATTTCCTCTTGGGACTTTGTATTCTTGATCAGTGTACACCACTGATCAGCTTCCCCATAAAAACGATAGACTACCAGTACAACCTTCTCTTCTTTCAAGCACTGGAGAACAGAGAATATATTTTTAATGGAGTTAATCCATTGTTTCGTGCGGAGGGGATCAGAAGATCCATTAAACTTGGGAGGCCTTTTTCGCATGAAGGATTCAACAACAACTTTCTCTTTCCTTAGAGGAGGAGGGAATTCCTCATGATTCAAGTTACTATTCATAACTCGAGTCGGCTGAGAAAGTACTTTCATGAAGTTTTGAGCACCCTCTCCCGTCATATCAGGCATATCGTTAGGGCAATCTTCACATTTCCTATCACATTTGTTGTTGGAACGTGTTCTTTTATTTCCTGATATTAACTAAGAAAAATAATGTATAATTAGATGTCTTGAATACTTATTTATTTATCATAAAACGGAAACTTTCAACATAAAAGGATAAACTTATAAAGAAGAATTACATCCTAACTTGTGATTCCTTAGGTTAAAACCTAGGTTATCCTCGGTCTATTTCTTGACTTATATTCTTATGGTATTTTTTTTCCTTAATAATGGTTTGTACTAAGCTCATGAATCTACTAAAACATATCCCCTGAGAGTGTCGTAACCAAGAGTGCAGTAAGGCCCTTTGTCATGTACCAGGATACCCTGGGTCAAGCCCAAAACTCCTTGTCGGAGTTTTCACTCCTAGGTACATATGTGCCAGAGCCACCTCTACCAGCTCGTATCCAGACAGGGGTGTATTTTCTTGATAAACCACTTACTCTATAATTACCAAAATTTAGGGATGTTTTATTATACTTCGTCTCATCCTTAAGGTTCTGACTAAGGTTCTCTGTTCCTAATCTCCAAAAATAACTAGACCATCCTCTGATACCAACTATAGAAACCCAAGACTTTTACATATAACATTACATGATTTTAAACATAGTTAATCATCATAGTATAATCCAAGGATCGTTAAGTCTAGTGTCTTGGAAGACTAGGTACATATAACATAAAACATGGGTCTAAAAAAACACTTCTTTATTTAATCTCCATAAAGAGATCATAACTTCCTTTGATCCCTTACATCTGCATAGGGTACCCTAGGGAACAAATGAACAAAAGGGTGAGCTGCAAATCCCATTAAGGGAATGAACATAAGGATACATCTTAAGAACATGAGTCAAGAGGCATGACATGAATATATCCAAAGCATGGAACTTATGAAATCATATCGTATAAGAATGGGTTTATATAAACAAGGAATCATATAAATGTGTAATAATCATAAAACATTTCATTAGTATGGGTCAAGGCTAACCACCAATCCCATTTCCCATTTTAGTATGGGTCAAGGCTAACCGCCACTCCCGTTTCACATCGCATCTCATGAGACCTAACTTTACCCAATGCATTGGAGCGCTATATGGGCGCACCCATCTCAAAATTTTCATGAATATTCTTGCCACATAAATATTCTTTCCACATAAATAATCATATATAATCAATTGATTATAAACATAAGGATACCCTTGGATAGAATTGGGTACCACAATCATGACATAAAGCATAACCAATGAGTGTATCATGAAAGTGTCCATGAAATAAAGGTATTAGAACATACATGGACGTTCATAAGGTAATATAGGCATATAACATGGTATTTTTTGACAAGTATAAGTGAAAACATATAAGAAATGTACTTGATAAACATTAGCATTAAAACATTTTTGTGCGGTTTTAAGGAAAATACTATAGAGATTTTAAAATGTTAAAGAGGAAATTATTTTATATAAAACAAGAATTGAACCAAGAAGGTTTTCATAATAAAAATAATGATTTTATAAAGACAATTTTGTCTTAAAATAGAGGATAGATTGCACTTGAAATTGGGTAAAAATTTGGGAAGTTCCCTTAAAACGAGTGTGATTATTGGGAAGTATCGAGGAGAGATTCACTTAAAAGCATGTATATCCCCAAAAGAGAATGAGAGATGTATCTTGGAACATGATTTTAAATAATATAAATATAATGTATAATTTTTACATAAAAATAAAAGACAACTACATTTTGGTAAAAAGAAATATAGAGCAACCTGAAGGAATAAAGGAAGTTCGGGTAGAATCCATTACAGTTTATCAGCATGGTGTCGGGTGTACCTAAGAGGGATTTCTGAGAGGGAGGAGGGGTTTCTCATCACTTATAAAACATTATGGAAGTATGGGTAAGGTGATAAAATATACTCCATCACTTGGTATTACACAAAAAGGCATAACATAGAGAACAGTCTTGATTAAGAGTGAAAAGGAGAGGATCCATTACCTTAAATCCGTTGGTGTTCTCCACTTGTTATTAAAGACCTGAATAAACAAATTAGTATTATTAATTAATAATTCAAGAAAATATTATATATTTAATTTATTTATTATAACCCTTTTTAATTCATTCAAGTCCTTCTTGATTAGTTATAAAGATCAATTTCTCTATTCGGGCTCGTTTGTTTACTTGGTTTTAAAAGATCGGCCCACTTATATACAAGTTTGGATAAACATGATAGATGGAAGTGGTTGTCTAGAAATGGAGTTATATGATATTATTGAACATACAGGAGATTAAATGGTTTTATATTTAATTTAGTTACTTAGAGTGAAGTCGAATTATTATATAAAACCAAAGTGACAACCGTTTTTGTTAATTGGTTGGTTTGATTACAAAGAACGTATTTTTATTTATAACTTAATACCATTTGTACAAAAACATTAAAGAATAAAAATAGGATATATAACATATATATATTCTGGTTAAACCATAACAAAAATGGTTTCATGACCAGATTTTATGATGATAACAGAAATTGATAAATCGTTGTCCTTGAGTGTGCTAAATTAGAACATCTCAAACGGTGCTTTCATTTCTTTCAAACAAAAGGTGAGGAAAGGAGAGAAGATAATGAAGTATCCCATTAACATAATATAATTCCAGTACATGTGTGCTACTGGAATTATCATACCATTTGGTTGTAGGTAGTGAGGAAAGAAATAAAAAGAAAAGAACTTAAAAGAAAAGAAGGAATTGGAAAGAGGGATTTACCTCTTGAGACTTCCTCCTTTGAGAACCTCTTAAGAGGAGAGGTTTTGGTATTTTGAAGAGGATGAGAACTTTTGGACGTGGGGGAGGATATTGGGGAGAGATTTGGGTTGAATATTGGAAAGGCACAAGGCTTGAGAGGAGTGAAGAGAAGATAGAGCGAGTGGGGGGGTTTATAGTGGAGGAGAGGAGGGTTTTCATAATTTTTTAATCATTAGTTTATTATTTCCTCACAAGACAAGTAAAATTAAGTATTACATGAATAAGAATAGTAATAACTACATGTGACGTCGAACCAAATGAGCTTACATCAGCATATCATCATCAATGACTCAATTAATCCATTATTTAGCATTTATTGTGAATTATCGGATTCTATTATTCATCAAAAAATCATGTATTTCAGAAAAATCCCAAAAATTAACCCTAACCATTTTTAAATGTGTAGAATCCAAAAAATAAAGTCTATTTTTCAAAAATAATTTTCTAAATATGATTAATTTAATATTCAATTAAAATTATAATTTATTATTAAAACCCAGTTTTAAAACATTCATTTACTTATTCTAAAATATTGGTACATCAAAATTTCATTTGAATGTTATTTTATGAATATCATAGATAAGGTTACTATTCATTAGGGTATTTCATTATTCATAAGGGTATGTTACTATTAATAAGGGTAGGTTAATATTCACCAAAAATTAATTTTTTCTTATTGGACCCCAAAAATCATCTTGAACACAACTGTGTATGTAGGATTTTTGAAATTCCAAACATAGAAGTGACAAAATTATGTTTAAAGGCCACTTAGCACTTAGTAGTTCATTATGTTGTGTTTTTATGTTATTTTATGACATATTTATAAGAAAGGAAACTTCCATTGAAAACTTTGGGTCGTTATATTCTTCCCCCATTATGAAATTTCTCCCTCAAAATTTCATTTCAAATTCTAGGTCGTAAACAGGTGAGGGTACTTCTCCTTCATCGCCTCCTCCGGTTGCCAAGTAGCTTCTTCAAACTTTTGGTTCCTCTACAAAACTTTGACAAGATGGGTTGTATTTTTGCGTAGAACCTTATATCTTCAGTCCAGAATCTTCACTAGTTTCTCCTCATAAGAGAGATCATCTTCCATCTGCACCGCCTCTGAGTTCAGTACATGTGAGGGATCAGGTATATACTTCCTCATGAATGATACATGAAACACATCATGAACTCGAGTCATATTTGGAGGAAGTGCAAGCCTATAGGCCACGGATCCTATGTGGTCAAGGATCTCAAAGGGTCCAATGTACCTTGGGCTTATATTCCCTTTCTTTCCAAACCACATGACTCTCTTCCATGGTGATATTTGAAGGAAAACTTTATCCCCAACGTCGAACTCCAAGTCCCTTCGATGGCTGTCAGCGTAGCTATTTTTCCAACTTTGAGCATCTTTGATGTTTTTCTAGATGAATTGGACCTTCTCTATCATCTCTTGAATAAAATTGGGTCCAATTAGCCTTCGTTCTCCAACATCATCCCAACAGGTTAGAGTTCTATATTTCTTTCCATACAGAGCTTCATATGGAGCCATCTGAATACTCAAGTGGAAGATATTTTTGTATGAGAACTCAACCAATGAGAGATTCTGATCCCATGCACCTTTTAATTCTAGAGAGCATGCTCTTAGAATATCTTCAAGAGTCTGAATAGTCCTTTCAGATTGTCCATCGGTTTGGGGGTGATATGTCGTGCTGAAATTTAATTCATTAATCAAAGAATATTGAAGGATCCACCAGAATTTAGATGTGAACCTTGGATCATGTTTAGAGATAATTGAGAGTGGAATACCATGCAGTCTCACCACATCCTTCACATATATTTTTTCAAGTTGTTCAAGTGATAGGTATTCCCGAATAGCGATAAAATGGGCAGTCTTCATGAGTCGATAAAAAACAACCCATATTGCATTATTTTCCTTCGACATATTTGGGAGACCCCTGACAAAGTCCATTGTAACATTTTCCCATTTCCACATGGGTATAGGCAATGGATGAATCAACCCTTTGGAATTTTTTAACTTTGATTTAACTTTCTGACATACCAAGCACCTTGATATATATTCTGAAATCTCCTTCTTCATGTTATCCCACCAGAAATGTTCTCGGAGATCACAGTACATCTTGGTGCTACCGGTATGGATAGAGAATGTTGATCTATGTGCATTGTCCAATATCTCCTTCTTTATCCCGGTTGATGAAGCAACATAAAGTTGTGTTCCAAACCGAATCACAGAATGATCATCGATATGGAACTCTTACAGCTTCCCTTCCTTTACAGCATTCACCCTCTTTTGTATCTCCACATCATCCCTTTGTGCTTCCTTAATCTTCTCTTGTATGGATGGTTGCGCAATCATTTGGAAAAGGTAGGATGTATCCCATTACCATATGATTTATAAATCCATCCTTTGCATATCCAAGAAGATAAGGTCTTTCTCAATCCGCAACATGGATAGAGTAGCAGGTTCTTTTCTTCTAAGAAAATCAGCTACCTTGTTTGCCTTTCCAGGATGATAGTAAATCGAGCAATCATAATCCTTTATTATCTCTAACCATCTCCTTTGACGCATATTGATCTCCTTTTTTGTGAATAAATACTTTAGGCTCTTTTGGTCGGTATATATGTCACACTTCTCACCATAAAGGTAGTGCCGCCGTATTTTCAAGGAAAAAATAATGGCTTCTAGCTCTAGATCATGTGTCGGGTAGTTCTTCTCATCGATCTCCAACTGCTGTGAAGCATAGGCTATCGCATTATCATTTTTCATGAGTACAAAACCCAATCCTTTCTTTGAAGCATCACTGTATATCACAAAAATTTCTCCACTTTTTGGTAATGTGAGTACAGGTGTAGTGATCAGCCTTCTCTTTAGCTCCTTGAAGCTTACCTCACATTCTTCCATCCAGACAAACTTTACCCCCTTCTGTGTCAGATTAGTCATTTGGTTTGAAAATTGTGAAATGTTCTTCACGAATCTTCAATAATACCCAGATAGACACAAAAAGCTATGGATATCCATTATAGAAGTTGGTCTGGTCCACTCTTCAATTACCTTCGTCTTGGAAGTGTCCACATATATCCCTTTTCTGGTGATATCATGTCCCAGGAATGATACTTCCTCCATCCAGAACTCACATTTATTGTACTTTTCATACAGCTTCTCCCTTCATAATGTATTTAACACAGTTTTTAAATACTCCTCATATTCCTCCTTGCTCTTGGAGTATATCAAAATATCATTAATAAAGACTACCACAGATTTTTCAAGGTAATATCTAAAGACTCTATTCATTAAATCCATGAAAATTGATGGAGCATTAGTCAGTCTGAATGGAATCACTATGAACTCATAGTGTCCATACCTCGTTCGAAAGGCAGACTTGGGTATATCTTCCTTCCTCACCTTTAGTTGGTGATATCCTGATCAGAGGTCCACTTTAGAGAAATAGAAGGCCCCACAAAGCTGATCGAACAAGTCATCTATCAATTGAAGGGAATACTTGTTCTTTATCATGATTTTATTGATCTCACGATAATCAATGCAGAGGCGCATTGATCCATCCTTCTTCTTGATGAAGAGTACTGGCGTACCCCATGGTGAAGCACTCAGGAATATAAAACCCTTCTCCATATTCTCCTACAAGTGCTTCTTTAGCTCATCTATCTCTACAGTGTAAATTTTGTAAGGTTTCTTTGATATAGGCATAGATCCAGGGATAAGTTCAATTGAGAACTCAACCTCTCAGTCAGGAGGAAGACCAAGCAACTCATCAGGGAATACATCAGTGTAATCCCTCACAATGGTCATCTCTTCAACCATTATTCTCTCCTTTGTCTCAATCATTTGAGCTAGATATTATTTATCATAAGACAACAATATCCACACTTGAGAGGAAGATTCTAATGGAGACTCGTTCTCCTCCTTACACTTGTAAAGAATCAGAGGATACTTCGGGATGTGAAAAGTGATCTTCCTTTCCCGACACTTTATGTACAAAGATAGCCAATCCATGCCCAAGATTGCGTCAAACTCCAATAAAGGAATCATAATGAGATTTTTTGGGAGGTTCAGTCCACAAACATTAACTGGGGAGGATTTATAAACCATGGATGCAGCGATTTCCCCATTTTCTGTTCTCACAGATAACTTTTCCTCCAAATTTTGAGGTGGTGTTTGAATAGTTCTACTAAATAAGCAAGATATGAAAGAATGCATAGAACCAGAATCAAACAGTACATCTCCTATTATTGAATGAATAAACAGTGTACTTATCACCACATCATTGTTTGGATCCACCTTAGCAGTAGTGATAGCATAAGCCCTTCCTTGTTTCCTTGGAGGTTGTTGTTTATTTCCTCTGACAACCCTCGGCTTAGGGCAATTGTTTTCATAATCCCCATGCTCCTTAAAGTTGTAACACTGCACTATAGGCTGAGTTTTGATCTGAAGGTTCCTTTCTTCTTCAACATTTTTCAGGATTTTTCATATCCCTTCAGCAGTTCTTAGACATATGACCAAACTTTCCACATTTGAAGCAATTCTTGGTTCCCTTCAGACAGTTACCAGGATGCTTCTTCCCACAATTTTTGCAAGGGGAAAATTCATTCTTCTTTCCATCATGGTATTTTCTTGATGAACCAGCCATTTTGTTATCCATTTTCCTCTTCTTTTCACTTGGCCCACGAGACCATTGAGAGTCTCCAATCTCTATTTCCACCTTGAGGGCACAACGGAAAATATCCTTATAATTGTCAAAGTCTCGAATTGCCAACACTTTTCACAGACTCGGCTTTAGTCTGCTAAAGAAGCGATCCACCTTGATTTTGTTGTTCATGACAAAGCCATAGGTTTTCCTTGAAAACCTTGTAAAGTTTTCTTCATACGCCCCGATGGACTCATCTTTCTTCTGCTTGAGTCCAAGGAACTCTCTTTCCATCTTGAGATGGAGGGTTCGAGGAAAATATTTGTTGAAAAAAATCCTTTTAAATTTCTCCCAATCCATAGAATCAATTTCCTCTTGGGACTTTGTATTCTTAATCATTTTCCACCACTGATCAACTTCCCCATCAAAAGGATAGACTGCCAGTACAACCTTCTCTTCTTATGAGCACTGGAGAACATAGAATATCTTTTCAATGGAGTTAATCCATTGTTTCGCGTGGAGGGATCAGATGATCCGCTAAACATGGGAGGCCTTTTCTGTATGAAGGATTCTAAGGGAACTTGCTCTGTCCTTGGAGGAGGAGGGAATTACGCATGATTCAAGTTATTATTCATAACTCGATCCAGCTGAGCAAGTACTTTCATGAAGTTTTGAGCACCCATCCCGTCATATCAGGCATATCCTTAGGGAAATCTTCACATTGCCTATCACATTGGTTGTTGGAATGTGTTCTTCTATTTCCTTCCATTAACTAAGAAAAATAACGTATAATTAGAGGTCTTGAATACTCTTTTATTGAGAATAAAAAGGAAACTTTCAATATAAAGGATAAACTTATAAAGAAGAATTACATCCTAACTTGTGATTCCTTAGGTTAAAACCTAGGTTTTCCTCGATCTATTTCTTGACTTATATTCTTATGGGATTTTTTTTGTCCCTTAATAATGGTTTGTACTAAGCTCATGAATCTACCAAATCATATCCCCCAGGAGTGTCGTAACTAAGAGTGCAGCAAGGCCCGTGGTTGAGTACCAAGATACCTCGGGTCGAGCCCGAAACTCTTTGTCGGGGTTTTCACTCCTAGGTACATCTGTTCTAGAGCCACCTCTACCTGCTCGTATCCAGATAGGGATGTATTTTCTTGATAAACCACTTACTCTATACTTACCAAAATTTAGGGAAGTTTTATTATAATTTGTCTCATCCTTAAGGTTCTCACTAAGGTGCTCTATTCCTAATCTCTAAAAATAACTAGACCATCCTCTGATACCAACTATAGAAACCCAAGACTTTTATATATAACATTACATGATTTTAAGCATAGTTAATCATCAGAGTACAAGCCAAGGATCGTTAAGTCTAGTGTCTTGGAAGACTAAGTACATATAACATAAAACATGGGGTTAAAAAAACACGTCTTTATTTAATCTCCATAAAGAGATCCTAACTTCCTTTGATCCCTCACATCTACATAGGGTACCCTGGGGAACACATGAATAAAGGGGTGAGCTGAAAAGCCCACTAAGGGAATCAACATAAGGATACATCTTAGGAACATGAGTTAGGAGGCATGAACTAAAGATATCCAAATCGTGGAACTTATGAAATCATATCATACAATAATGGGTTCATATAAACATGGAATCATATAAATGTGGAAGAATCATAAAACATTTCATTAGTATGGGTCAAGGCTAACCGCTGATCTCGTTTCCCATTTTAGTATGGGTTAAAGCAAACTACCAATCCCGTTTCAAATCGCATCTCATGAGACCTAAATTTACCCAGTGCATTGGAGCTCTATCTGGGCGCACCCATCTCAAAATTTTCATGAATATTCTAGCCACATAAATATTCTTTCCACATAAATAATCATACATAATAAATAGTTCATAAACATAAGGATACCCATGGAGGGAATTGGGTACCACAATCATGACATAAAGCATAACCAATGAATGTATCATGAAAGTGTCCATGAAATAAAGGGATTAGAACATACATGTACATTAATAAGGTAGTATAGGCATATAAAATTGAAGGTGGTGACAAATATAAGTGACAACATATAAGAAATGTATTTGAGAAACATTAGCATTAAAACATTTTTGTGCGGTTTTAAGGAAAATACTATAGGGATTTTAAAATGGTAAAGAGGAAATTCTTTTATATAATAACAGAATTGAACCAAGAATGTTTTCATAATAAAAATAATGATTTTATAAATACAATGGTGTCTTAAAACATGGGATAGATTGCACTTGAAATTGGGTAAAATTTTGGGAAGTTCCTTTAAAACGAGTGTGCTTATTGGGAAGTATCGAGGAGGGATTCACTTAAAAGCTTGTATATCCCTGAAATAGAATGAGAGATGGATCTTGGAACATGGTTTTTGAGCATATAAACAGAATTTCTAAGTTTTACATAAAAATAAAAGACAACTACATTTGGGTAAAAAGAGAGATAGAGCAACCCGAAGGAATAAAGGAAGTTCGGGTAGAATCCATTATGGTTTATCGGCATGGTGTCAGGTGTACCTAAGAGGGATTTATGAGAGAGAGTAGGGGTTTCTAATCACTTATAAAACATTAAGGAGGTATGGGGGAGGTGATAAAATATACCCCATCACTTGGTATTACACAAAAAGTCATAGCATAGAGAACAATCTTGATTAAGAGTGAAGAGGAGAGGATCCCTTACCTTAAATCTGTTGGTGTTCTCCACTTGTTATTAAAGACCTGAATAAACAAATTAGTCTTATTAATTAATAATTCCAGAAACTATTATATATTTAATTGATTTATTTTAACCCTTTTTAGTTCATTCAAGGCCTTCATGATTAGTTATAAGGATCAATTACTTTGTCCGGGCTCGTTTCTTTACTTGGTTTTAAAAGATCTGTCCACTTATATTCAAGTTTGGATAAGCATGAAAGATGTAAGTGGTTTTCTAGAAATGAATTTATATTATATTAGTGAACATATAGGATATTACATGGTTTTATATTTAATTTGGTTACTTAGAGTGAATTCAAATTATTATATAAAACCAAAGTGACAACCGTTTTTGTTAATTGGTTAGTTTGATTACAAAGAACTTATTTGGATTTATAACTTAATAAAATTTGTACAAAAAGATTACAGATTCAAAATATGATATATTAAATATATATATTCTAGTTAAACCATAAAAAAAATGGTTTCATGACCAGATTTTATGATTATAATATAAATTGATAACCCGTTGTCCTTGAATGTGCTAAATTAGTACATCTCAAACGGTGCTTTCATTTCTTTCAAACAAACGGTGAGGAAAGGAGAGAAGATAATGAAGTATCCAATTAGAATAATATAATTCCATTACATGTATTCTAATGGATTTATCATACCATTTGGGTGAATGGAACTGAGGAAAGAAACAAAAAGAAAAGAACTTAATAGAAAAGAAGGAATTGGAAAGAGGAATTTACCTCTTGAGACTTCCTCCTTTGAGAACCTCTTAAGGGGAGAGGTTCTGGTATTTTGAAGAGGATAGGAGATTTTGGACATGGGGTAGGATCTTGGGGAGAAATTTGGGAAGAATATTGGCAAGGAACAAGGATTGAGAGGAGTGAAGAGAAGAGGGAGTGAGGGGGAGTTTATAGTACAGGAGAGGAGGGTTTTCATAATTTTTTAATCATTAGTTTATTATGTCCTCACAAGACAAGGAATAGTTAGTATTCCATGAAAAATAATAGTAATAAATGCATTTGAATTCAAACCAAATGGTCTTACATCATCATATCATCATCAATGACTCAATTAATCCATTATTTAGCGTTTATTGTGAATTATCGGATTCTACTATTCATCAAAAATTCTTGTATTTCAGAAAAATCCCAAAAATTCAACCTAACCATTTTTTGACGTGTAGAATCTAAAAATGAATTCCATTTTTCAAAAATAATTTTATAAATATGATTAATTTAATATTTAATTAAAATCATAATTTATTATTAAAAACCAGTTTTAAAAACATTCATTTACTTATTCTAAAATATAGGTACATCATAATTTCACTTGAATATTATTTTATGACTATAATAGGTAAGGTTACTATTCATTAGGGTATTTCACTATTCATAAGGATATGTTACTATTCATAAGGGTAGGTTACTATTCACCAAAAATTAATTTTTTCTTATTGGACCCCAAAAATCATCTTGAACACAACCGTGTATGTCGGATTTTTGAAATTACAAACACAAAAGTGAAAAACTTATGTTTAAAGGACACTTAGCACTTATTAGTTCATTATGTTGTGTTTTCATGTTATTTTATGACATATTTATAAGAGGTAAATTTCCATTGAAAACTTTGGGTAGTTATATTCTTCCCCCCTTATGAAATTTCACCCTCGAAATTTCGTTTTACATTCTAGGTCATAAACAGGTGAGGGTACTTCTCCTTCATCACCTCCTCTGATTCCCAAGTAGCTTCTTCAAACTTTTGGTTCCTCCACAACACTTTGACAAGGTTGGTTTTCTTGTTGCGTAAAACCTTATCTCTTCAGTTCAGAATCTTCACTAGCTGCTCCTCATAAGAGAGATCATCTTCCATCTGCACCACCTCTGAGTTCAGTACATGTGAGGGATCACGTATGTAATTCCTCAGGAGTGATACGTGAAACACATCATGAACTCAAGTCATATTCGGAGGAAGTGAAAGACGATAGGCCACGGCTCCTATGCAGTCAAGGATCTCAAAGGGTCCAATGTACCTTGGGCTTGGCTTCCCTTTCTTTCCAAACCACATGACTCTCTTCCATGGTGATATTAGAAGGAAGTTTTTATCCCCAATGTCGAACTCTAAGTCCCTTCGACAGTTGTCAGCATAGATCTTTTGTCGACTTTAAGTATCTTTGATGTTTTTCTGGATGACTTGGGCCTTATCTGTCATCTCTTGCACAAAATTGGGTCCAAGTAGCTTTCGTTCTCCAATATTATCCCAATAGGTTAGAGTTCTACATCACTTTCCATACAGAGCTTCATATGGAGCTATCTGAATACTCGAGTGGAAGATATTGTTGTATGAGAATTCAACCAATGGGAGATTCTGAACCCATCCACCTTTGAATTCTAGAGAGCATTCTCTTAGCATATCTTCAAGCGTCTGAATAGTCCTTTCAGAGTTTCCATCGATTTGGGGGTGATATGTCATGCTGAAATTTAATTCAGTACTCAAAGCATGTTGAAGGCTCCTCCAAAACTTAGATGTGAACCTTGGATCACGGTCAGAGATAATTGAGAGTGGAACACCATGCAGTCTCACCACATCCTTCACGTATATTTTTGCAAGTTGTTCAAGTGATAGGTCTTCCTGAATAATGATAAAATGATAATTCTTGGTGAGTCGATCAACCACAACCCATATCGCATTATTTCCCTTCGACGTCTTCGGGAGACCCGTGACAAAGTCCATAGTAACATTTTCCCATTTCCACATGGGTATAGGTAATGGATGCATCATCCCTTTGGACTTTTGTCACTCTTCTTTAACTTGCTGACATACCAAGAACCTTGATATATATTCTGCAATCTCCTTCTTCATGTTATCCCACCAGAAGTGTTCTCGGAGATCATAGTACATCTTGGTGCTACCAGGATGGATAGAGAATATTGAGCCATGTGCATTGCCCAATAGCTCCTTCTTTATCCTGGGTGATGAAGGCACACAAAGTCGTGTTCCAAACCGAATCACACCATCATCGTCGATATGGAACTCTTGCAGCTTCCCTTCCTTTACTACATTCACCCTCTTTGTATCTCCACATCATCCCTTTGTGCATCCTTAATCTTCTCTTGGATGGATGGTTGCGCAATCATTTGGGAAAGGTAGGATGTATCCCCTGCCCTTATGATTTCTAAATCCATCCTTTGCATATCCAAGAAGATAAGGTCTTTCTCAATCTGTAACATGGATAGAGTAGCAAGTTCTTTTCTACGTAGAGCATCATTTACCTTGTTTTCGTTTCCAGGATGATGGTGAATCGAGAAATCGTAATCCTTGATTAGATCTAACCATCTCCTTTGATTCAAGTTGATCTCCATTTTTGTGAATATATACTTTAGGCTCTTATGGTTGGTGTATATGTCACACTTCTCACCATAAAGGTAGTGCTTCCATATTTTCAAGGCAAAAATCACGGCTTCCAGCTCAAGATCATGAGTCAGGTAGTTCTTCTCATGGATCTTCAATTGTCGTGAGGCATAGGCTATCACATTATCATTTTTCATGAGTACACAACCCAAGCCTTTCTTTGAAGCATGGCTGTATATCACAAAACATTCTCCACTTTCTGGTAATGTGAGTACAGGTACAGTGATCAGCCTTCTCTTTAGCTCCTTGAAGCATGCATCACATTCTTCTGCCCAGACAAACTTTACCCTCTTCCATGTCATCTTGGTCATTGGGTTTGACAATTGTGAAAATTTCTTCATGAATCGTCGATAATACCTAGCTATACCCAAAAAGATATGAATCTCTGTTACAGAAGTTGGCCTCAGCCACTCTTCAATTGCCTTCATTTTGGAAAGGTCCACAGATATCCCTTTTCTGGTGATAACATGCCCCAGGAATGATACTTCCTCCATCCAGAACTCACATTTATTGTACTTTGCATAGAACTTCTCCCTTCACAAAGTATTTAACACGATTTTTAAATACTCCTTATTTTCCTAATTGCTCTTGGAGTATATCAGAATATCATTAATAAAGACTGCCACAATTTTTTCAAGATAATCTCTAAAGACTCTATTCATTAAATCCATGAAAATTTCTGGAGCATTAGTCAGTCATAATGACATAACTATGAACTCATAATGTCCATACCTCGTTCAAAAGGTATTCTTGGGTATATCTTCCTTCCTCACCTTTATTTGGTGATATCCTAACCGAAGGTCCACCTTAAGGAAATAACAGGCCCCACTAAGATGATCGAACAAGTCATCTATAAATGGAAGGGGATACTTGTTCTTTATCATGGTTTTATTGATCTCACGATAATCAATTCATAGGTGCATTGATCCATCCTTCTTCTTGATGAAGAGGACTGGCGCACCCTACGGTGAAGCACCTGGTCATATAAAACCCTTCTCCATATTCTCCTGCAACTACTTCTTTATCACCTCTAGCTCTATAGTGGTCATTCTGTAAGGTGTATTTGATATAGGAAGAGATCCAGGGATAAGTTCAATTGAGAAATCAACCTCTCTATTAGGAGGAAGACCAGAAAACTCTTCGGGGAATACATCAGTGTAATCCCTCACGATGGGCATATCTTCAAGCATGATTATCTCCTTTGTCTCAATCATTTGAGCTAGATATTCTTTCTCATAAGGAAAAAATATCCACACTTGAGATGAATATTCTAAGGAGAATCATGTTCCTCCTTACACCTGTAAAGAATCAAAGGATGCTTCGGTATGTGAAAATTGATTTCCCTTTCCCGACAGTTGATGTACAAAGATAGCCAATTTATGCCCAAGATTGCGTCAAACTCCACTAAAGGAAGTATGATGAGATTTTTTGGGAGGTTCGGTCCAAAAACATTAACTGGGGTGGAGATATAAACCATGGATATAGTGATTTTCCCATTTTATATTATCACAGATAACTTTTCCTCCAAATTTTGAGGTGGTGTTTGAATAGTTCAACTAAACTTGCAAGATATGAAAGAATCCGTATAACCAGAATCAAACAGTATGTCTGCTATTCTTGAATGAATAACCAGTGTACCCATCACCACATAGTTGTCTAGATCAACCTTAGAAATAGTGATAAAATAAGCCCTTCCTTGTTTCCTTGGAGGTTGTTGTTGATTTCCTCTAACAACCCTCGGCTTAGGGAAATTGTTCACATAATTCCAATTCTCCTTGTAGTTGTAACACTGCACTACAGACTGAGTTTTGATCTGAACCTTTCTTTATTCTTCAGAATTAGTGGGATTTTTCATATCACTTCAGCAGTTCTTCGCCAGAAGACCAAACTTTCCCCATTTGAAGCAATTCTTGGTTCCCTTCAGACAGTTACCAGGATGCTTCTTCCTCCAATTTTCTCAAGGGGAAAATTCATGCTTCTTTCTATCATGGGATTTATTTGAGGAACCACCCATGTTGTTCTACATTTTCCTCTTCTTTTCACTGGGACCATGGGACAATTGAGAGTCTATAATCTCTATTTCCACCTTGAGGGAACAACGGACAATATCATCATAACTGTCAAAGTCTCGAATTGCCAACACTTTTCGTAGACTCAGTTGTAGTCCTCTAAGAAGCGATCCACCTTGCTTTCATTGTTCATGACAAAGATAGAACTGTACCTTGCAAGCCTTGTAAAGTTTTATTCATATTCCCCGATGGACTCATCTTTCTTCTGCTTGAGTTTGAGGAACTCTCTTTACATCTTGAGATGAAGGGTTCGAGGAAAATATTTGTTGAAAAACATACTTTTAAATTCCTCCCAATCCATGGAATCAATTTCCTCTTGGGACTTTTTATTCTTGATCAGTGTTCACCACTGATCAGCTTCCCCATAAAAACAATAGACTGCTAGTACAACCTTCTCTTCTTCTGAGCACTATAGAACAGAGAGTATATTTTCAATGGATTTAATCCATTGTTTCACAAGGAGGGGATCAGAAGATCCTATAAACATGGGAGGCCTTTTCCGCATGAAGGATTCTATAGAAACTTGCTCTTTCCTTGGAGAAGGAGGGAATTCTGCATGATTCAAGTTATTATTCATAACTCGAGCCAGCTGAACAAGTATTGTCATGAAGTTTTGATCACCCGCTCCCGTCATATCTGTTATATCATTAGGTCAATCTTTACATTGCCTATCACATCGTTTTTTGGAAGGTGTTCTTCTATTTCCCACCATTAACTAAGAATAAGAACATATAATTAGAGGTCTTTTATACTTATTTGTTGAGCATAAAAAAGAAACTGTCAACATAAAAGGATAAACTTATAAAGAAGAAGTACATCCTAACTTGTAATTCCTTAGGTTAAAACCTTGGTTATCCTCGATCTATTTCTTGACTTATATTAATATGGTATTTTTTGTCCCTTAATAATGGTTTGTACTAATCTCATGAATATACCAAAGCATATCCCTTGGGAGTGTAGTAACCAAGAGTGCAGTAAGGCCCGTTGTCATGTAACAGGATACCCCAGGTCGAGCCCGAAACTCCTTGTCAGAGTTTTCACTCATAGGTACATCTGTGCCAGAGACGCCTCTACCTGCTCATATCCAGAAAGGGATGTATTTTCTTGATAAACCACTTACTCTATACTTACCAAAATTTAGGGATGTTTTATTATACTTCATCTCATCCTTAAGGTTCTCACTAAGGTGCTCTATTCCTAATATCCAAAAATAACTAGACCATCCTATGATACCAACTTTAGAAACCCAAGACTTTTACATATAACATTACATTATTTTAAGCATAGTTAATCATCAAAGTACAAGCCAAGGATCGTTAAGTCTAGTGTCTTGGAAGAATAGGTACATATAACATAAAACATGGGGCTAAAAAAACACTTCCTTATTTAATATCCATAAAGAGCTCCTAACTTCCTTTGAGCCCTGACATCTGCATAGGGTACCCTGGGGAACACATGAACAAAGGGGTGAGATGAAAAGCCCAGTAAGGGAATGAACATAAGGATACATCTTAAGAACGTGATTTAGGAGGCATGACATAAAGATATCTAAAGCATGGAACTTATGAAATCATATCGTATAATCATGGGTTCATATAAACATGGAATCATATAAATGTGGAAGAATCATAAAACATTTCTTTAGTACGGGTCAAGGCTAACCGCCATTCTCGTTTCCCATTTTAGTATGGGTCAAGGCTAACCGTCAATCCCGTTTCACATCGCATCTCTTGAGACCTCACTTTACCCAATGCATTGGAGCGCTATCTGGGTGCACTCATCTCAACATATTCTTGAATATTATTTCCACATAAATATTTTGTCCACATAAATATTCTTTCTACATAAATAATCTACAAAATCAATTGTTCATAAACATAAAGATACCCATGGAGAGAATTGGGTACCATAATCATGACATAAAGCATAACCAATGAGTGTATCATGAAAGTGTCCATGAAAGAAAGGTATTAGAACATACATGGATGTTCATAAGGTAATATAGGAATATAAAATAGTAGGTGGTTACAAATAGAAGTGACAACATATAAGAAATTTATTTTAGAAACATTAGTATTAAAACATTTTTGTGCGGTTTTAAGGAAAATACTATAGTGCTTTTAAAATAGTAAAGAGGACATTTTATATAAAACCAGAATTTAACCAATAAGGTTTTCATAATAAAAATACTGATTTTATAAATACAATGGTTTCTTAAACATAGGATAGAGTGCACTTGAAATTCAGTAAAAATTCGGGAAGTTCCTTTAAAACGAGTGTGCTTATTGGGAAGCATTGAGGAGGGATTCACTTAAAATAATGTATATCCCCAAAAGAGAATGAGATATGGATCTTGGAACATGATTTTGGAGAATATAAATAAAATTTAGAAGTTTTACATAAAGATAAAATACAACTACATTTTGGTAAAAAGAAAGATAGAGCATCCTGAAGGAATAAAGGAAGTTCGGGTAGAATCCATTACGGTTTAACGGCATGGTGTCGGGTGTACCTAAGAGGTATTTATGAGAGATATGAGGGGTTTATAATCACTTATAAAACATTAGGGAATTATGGGGGAGTTGATAAAATATTCCCCATCACTTGGTATTACACATAAAGGCATATCATAGAGAACAATATTGATTAAGAGTGAAAAGGAGAGGATCCCTTACCTTAAATCCGTTGGTGTTCTCCACTTGTTATTAAACACCTGAATAAACAAATTAGGATTATTAATTAATAATTCAAGAAACTATTATATATGTAATTGATTTATTATAAACTTTTTTATTTCATTCAAGGCCTTCTTGATTAGTTATAAGGATCAATTTCTTTGTTCGGGCTCGTTTGTTTACTTGGTTTTAAAAGATCGGTCCACTTATATTCAAGTTCAGATAAACATAAAAGATGGAAGTGGTTTTCCAGAAATGAAGTTATATGATATTAGTGAACATACAGGATATTACATGGTTTTATATTTAATTTTTTTACTTAGATTGAAGTCGAATTATTATATAAAACCAAAGTGACAACCGTTTTTGTTAATTGGTTGGTTTGATTACAAAGAACTTATTTGGATTTATAACTTAATAAAATTTGTACAAAAATATTACAGATTAAAAATATGATATATTACATATATATATATATATATTCTGGTTCAACCATAAAAAAAATTGTTTCTTGACCATATTTGATGATGATAATAGAAATTGATAACCCGTTGTCCTTGAATGTGCTAAATTAGGACATCTCAAATGGTGATTTCATTTCTTTCAAAAAAACGATGAGGAAAAAAGAGAAGATAATTAAGTATCCCATTATCATAATATAATTCCAGTACATGTATGCTACTAGAGTTATCATACCATTTGGGTGAAGGAAGGTAAGGAAAGAAACAAAAAGAAAAGAACTTAAAAGAAAAGAAGGAATTGGAATGAGGAATTTACCACTTGAGACTTCCTCCTTTGAGAACCTTTTAAGGGGAGAGTGTAGAGACCCAAAACTTGACATACATGGACATTACATTACTTTTGCGGAATACTTAGTACATAACAAAAACACACACACAAGGATCGTAATAGTTTAGTGTCTTTGGAAACTCGGAATATAATCTTCTAATCGTGGTGAAAGATCTTCAACATCTCCCACAAAGATCTTCCTTTTTTTTTACCTAAAACCTTTCTTTATATCCTGGGGAAAAGAAAACATAAAATGGTGATCTCAAATGCTCAGTAAGGTTAAACAAAAGAAATATCAATCACATCATATTTATAAGAACATAACATTTTGGAAATCTTAACCTGCAAAAGAGAGCATAATTTCATAAAATGGGATAAATCTTAGTAGTGAAATGAAATCCCAATAATCATAACTTAAAACATGAAACTTTGTGGCATACACACATAATCATAGAGAGTCGTATCTTATTAGTCAATACTCATTGCCAAGACTATCTTAGTGGACAAAGTCCCTTTCTAAACCGAGTCACCCTCGTTTCAGTCCTGTTTCACTGAACTGGTATAACCTACCATTCCAGCCATGTCTATCTCATGAGATATAAAATCTTTACCCAATGCATTGGAGGGAGATATAGGTCTCACCCATATCATAATTATACCATTCTTATGTGTGCTACAAAATCATAAATCATACATCATAGCATAACCCATGAAATAAAATGGGATTCTTAAACATCATGCCATAATCCATAAACAATTGATATCATTTCATCATAAGAAAATTTAAACCATTTAAATCATAGAGACATTTTACTTGAAACATACACATATGAAATAATGTCATCTTAGATGTAAAATAGTTTTGACAAAACACTTGAAATGAATTCTTGAAGAAAATATCCTTTCTTTTTTAAAATCATGTTCTTTTCACAAAATTCCATGCAATTTTAAAAGATAAGGGTTTTATTGAAAATAATCATGCAATTTTGTAGAGGAATCTTCTTGAAAATGAGGTGTTATGAAACTGTAAAAATCCATTCACGCCGTATAAGTTAAAAATAACATTCTCCTCGTACTTTTGTCGGAAAAGTCAAAAAGTACATTATATGGTAACCAAAGGAAAGATTCCATTCATACAATGTGGTAAAAAGTAAATAAAGGGTAAAAATGCCTTTACACATCCATGGAAGAATGGTAAATATTTTATGAAAGCATTTTTAGAAAACATTGTCATGGATGATAAACGTAACCCCAGTAAATACTTACGTATAAGCAATCTCGGATAAAAATGAGATTGAAAATTTATCCCTTACCTTAGGTCCGATTTTCTTCGTAGGTGTCTGAACCTCCTGTATAATAATTTAAATAATGTCATTGACTTATTCCAGAATCATAATCATTGTTATGATATCATATATGGTTTACTTATGACTTTATATTACCCTTTCTTTTGTAAATCCTATGTTAAAGAGCATTTTGGGTAAAATTGTTTCATTTGTCGTCCGTGTTTTGACTTGTAATTATTCATATGATTTCTTAGATCATAATTACTTAATTCCTGATTATAAAACATGATTTATATATAATATATATTCAGAATATACATATATATAATAATTTAGTAAATGGAAAGAAATACATTGTTCATGGAGACGGTAGGTCGTACGTACGCATGAACGCTGTTTTCATTTCCTTATTGAGTTGAATGGAATTAAGTAGATGAAATAAATATATACATAAATCCAGTAGCTTTATAATGTCATATATTTCATTATTATTTCTTATATATACTTTATAATCATTCTTAAATGGTTAACATGGAGAATGAATCTCATCGCGTCGTGGAGACGGTAGTCCGTACGTACGCACGAGCGATGATATCGTTTCCATAATTATTGAATTGAATTGGAGTGGATGATACAATATATCAGAATCAATATGATGTTCTAATAACTATGTATAGTTATTCTTTACACCATTATACCCATCCATGTAAGGTGGTGGTGGAAAATAGATTACACCACGGCGTGGAGACGGTATTCCGTACGTACGCACGCGCGGTGATTTCTTTTTTCGTAGGATGGATAGATGGTGAAATAGGGTTGTTTCATACTTATAATAAAATATCAGTATATGAGTGATACTGATGTTATTACTTAATAATGAAACAACCTAAGAATAAGAAGTGGAAGAAGAAATAAAGATGAAAGAATCGGTAACGGACATTACCTCTTCTTTCAAGTGCTTCTTTGAGACCTCCTTTTAGGGCACTAAAATGGGTCTTTGAAGAAGACCAGAACCTCTAGGATGTTTCTAGGGAAGTGTAGAAGAGAATTTGGCAGGGTTTGGCCGAGATTGAAGGATCAAAGTTGTGTGAGGAAGAGAGGGAGGAGGTGCCCTTTTATAAGGGAGGAGAGGGGCTCCTTTGGAAAAACTAAAAATATTATTTTATTATAAAGTCAAGTTCGGTTTTAAATAGCTCAAAATTGATTTATTTCGAGGCTAAGGTGGGTATGGGTCGAAATCCTCTCATCCAATAGAATTTAGACAAGTTTAGGTTCCTGTTTTAACCTTATCATTTAGATTTAACATTAAGTTAAATAATTTTACTTTTACCGTGTCTTCTTGTGTTCTTACACTATAAGGTTAATAAACTTACTATAAGAAGCCAAAAGAACCCCAAGTTGTTTATTATTAATATATATAACCTTATATAAGTCATTTGGCCGAACCTTAGATTTTTAGGAATAAAATAACAATTAATAATATAATATTTGTTTTAAAAACTATTTTATGTCAATTTTGACACTATTTAGTAATTGATTTTTGTGAAAATCATAACAGAATTATAAGTTCTAAAAAAGTTAATTAAATAAATACTAACATGTCATATTAACCTAGAAAATTATTGGAATTCATAAAAAGTCTCAAATTATATTTATTTGGGTATTTATAACATCAATTATGTCAATATTTCATTAATAAGATAATTACTGCATCATCGTTGTGTCATAAATAAATTAAATTATTTAATGTCTAAAAATTACAAATAAAATATCATTATGTAGGAAATCGTTTTATATTTATAATGAATATTTATAGTCGAATTTATATTATGTATAAACCCATATTAAAAATGTTTTATTAAATAAACTTTGATTTTAACTCTTTTAACCCTTCTTTAAATAAATTAATAATAAATGTACTAATCTAATCCAAGTGGGCCTAAATGGTCATATTTTATTCCTAAGTTTGTTTTTGGTCGAATTACACTTGTCCAATAGAATTAGGACATGTGTTAGGGTAATAATAATATCATTTCTACCCTTAATTACCCTATTTACTTTTAATCGTGGTAAAAAAAAGGTAAAAAGTTACTATTCACCAAAAAATTATTTTCATCTCATTGAACCACATTTTACTTACTGACATCAACCGTGTCTCTCAGATTTTTGAAATTCCACTCACAGAAGCGGTAAAATTAAGTTTTATGAACAATTCAGTTTTTTTTTACTACCACTTAGTGTTTTCACTATTCATCAAAAATTGAAAGTTTTCAGAAAAATACCAAAAATTAGGCCTAAGCTATATTTGATATTATGAACTCAAAAATGATGTCTATTTTACCAAATTCAAAACATATCAGTTGCATTAACTAATTTAAAAATTAATTCTCGTCGTCAAAACAAATAGCGTGTTTTTAAGAGATAATAACTATCAAAAGATTGAAACTTGTTTATAACTGGTTTAAATGTGAAATTACATCCAATGACCATCATTGTATTAAATTGTAAAAATATATTCTAAATATACTTTAAAACAACTAAAATTAATAATTTATCACTATTAATTATTTCGATTGAAAAAGTTTTTTTTAATTAAAATTTAGTAATTTCCACTATTCATCAAAATGTGAAAGTTATCCGAAAATTACCAAAATTTCACCCTAAGATAATTTCGATATTCCGAATCCAAAAATAAAGTCCATTGTGAAAAATAAAATTTACAAAATTTCAAAAAGTGCTTATTACTATTCATAACGGCTAGTTTTAATAATATTTTAATAGCATATCGTTGTTTAGTGAAACTCGGTATTGCGTACTACACACGCTATCAAGGAAGGTTGTGATTGCGTGTAATGAAAGGAAAGTCAAGTATGCGTGTTGTGCAAGCTCCTTTTGGTGTAGCGTACAACACAATACATTAATGAAATTAAAAAGAATATTTTTCATAAAATCTCGGGGTGTTACATTCTACCCCCCTTAAAATGAATTTCGCCCTCGAAATTCGTCGGGGTTATAAATGGTTTACTATTCAAAAGTTTCTTTAATCGAAACCCACATCATAAAAAGGAATACCAAAACCAATCTTTTAAAAACAAAAGTATGAAACGTAACGGTTACCCAAATAAACTAATCACTGGGTTTCCACATAGGTGAAAATATGGATATGGAAGAGAAATCTAACCATCATGTTCTGATGGAGAGTGGTAGAGAACATGGCTATGGAAAAGCTAGAAATCACAAAGCCATAAATTTGTGATGATCTAAGGTACCATCTGATTCATCAGATATAAGAGCACTAAGAAAACATTTTTGGTTTTCAAGATCATTTCCCTAAAGTTGATGAAATTGGAATTAGAAGAAATACATTCGTGATTTTGGTATAGTCTCACCGTTTATCGTTCTTTGGACAATTTCCACTTAATCTCTTAAAGAAATGAAGTTGAATTTTGTCCTTCGTGATGTGTTAGCAGATCATGTGATAGAATGATGGGTCATTCCATCTCTTTCAAACAAAAGGTTAGCAAAAGTTATAAGTCCATCTTATGGTTAATCGTATATGGTTCCAAAAATGAACTTATACTTCATATATCATACCGCTTAATAAAATAAAACTAGTTTCTACTAACCGGGGACTTCCTGTAGGCCAGTGGTAGGCGATAAAGGCCAGTCGCACTTCGGTTTTGGGTTCGATTCCCATAGCCTTGTCCGACGCGATGGGCTGTCGCCCGTCCTGCAGGTTGTCCTTTTTCTAAAACTATATTACTATAACATCCCATCAATAATATCGAAAAAACTTCTATCCTTAAACAATACTAACTTATGTCCAACATAATCCATTCCAATATTTAGGCTTATCCATAATACTGCAGTCCACTCTCATAACATAGTGAAAACGATTACCAAAGATTTAATACCATCGTTGATCCCCATATATCATAAGATATGTTTTGTTGGTCACATTCCAAACATTCAAAGTCCTTAATCATGTATTCTCTTGAATACCCATTGAACCTTAGTGAAAACATGAATGCAGTTAAAAGTTAACACCTTCCACATACCAAAATCCTCAAAATTCTATATACTCAAACCATGATATCACTTAGTCCTTATATCAATCATGAGCTCATGAATACTGTCAAATATTTCATTTTCTCGTTTTCCCTTCATTATGCACATATCATTATTTCTCCAAAAATATCTCAATCACTTTCCATGGTTACTGGTACCATAAAATTATTGAAAACCACAATAGACCAATACATAAATATTCCAATATTCCACGATACTATATACAACACTATTTTGGAATCCTATTACATAAACACTTAATCATTCCACCACATCGTTGTCATATTCAACATCGCCAATAGTGATCGCATGTGACTTCCCTTTGTCCTTTGCCTTAAGTGGTTGCTCATGTAGATCATCACTAACCCTTGGATTAGGGCATTTATTAGCATAATGCCTCATTTCCTTTCACTTGAAGCATTGAAGTGTTGGTGGTGCATTCTCTGCAGTCTTTGCTTTATTCACATCATTAGAAACCCTTTTTCCATTACTTCGACACTCAGCTGCTCGATGAACTTCTTTTCCACACTTAAAACATTTTCTAGTCCCTTTAAGACAATCTCCACCATGCTTCTTTCCACACTTTGAGCATAAGGAAACATTCATCTTCTTTTCACCATTATTCTGAGATTTCTCCTTGAACTCCATCTTTCGTTTCTTGCCAAAACCATGAGATGGATAAGTAACACCAACTTCCATTTCTACCTTGATAGCACAACGTACAATTTCTTCATATCTACTGAAATCTCTTATAGCTAATTCCCTTCAAAGATTTGGTTTTAAGCCACTGAAGAATCGATCAACTTTACTTTCAGGTTGGATGATAAATCCAGATGCATACCTTGAAAGTCTTGTAAAATACGCTTAGTATATACCAACAGATTCATCATCCTTATGCTTCAGCTCAAGAAACTCTTTTTCCATCTTTGTTCGAAGAATACGAGGGAAGTACTTATTGAAAAACAAGTTCTTGAACTCGTCCCATTCCATGGAATCAATTTCATCTCTTTGCCTCGTATTCTTGATAAGATTCCACCATTGATCAGCTTCACCTTCCAAACGATATACTGCTAAGATGACTTTATCATGTTCAGAACATTGAAGAACTGAAAATATCTTTTTAGTAGTACTGATCCATTGTTCAGCAACAAGTGGATCAGAAGACCCACTGAAAGAAGGTTGACGTTGCCTCATGAAGGACTCAATAGAATATTGTTCCCTTCTCTGCTCATTTGGAAGTCCATAATGATTCATAGCTTGTGTAAGTATAGAAATAAGATTTTTTCACTCCATCTCCCATAACATTTGTTTGTTCAGAAGGACAATCATTGCATTGACCATTGCATTGATCAACACGGTTCCTTCGGGTTCCAGCTATCGTCTAAAATCCAAAAAGAATAGTGTGAGGGGCAAAAATTATGCTAGGGAAAACAACATAATAAAGGGGGAGTACCCTCAATATCTAACATCTTAGGTTAAATTATAAGATCGTTAGCACAATTCTAGGACTATAACCTATACGTATACTTAACCTTAGAGACATCCCTAGACATACCTTAGAAATATCTCTAGGGATCTCACTAAAGTTCTCACATCCTAGTTTCCAAAGGTTAACTAAACCTTTCCTCTGATACCAACTGTAGAGACTCGAAACTTGACGTACATGGACATTAAATTACTTTTGCGGAAGACTTAGTACATAACAAAAACACACACACAAGGATCTTAATAGTTTAGTGTCTTTGGAAACTCGAAATATAATCTTCTAATTGTGGTGAAAGATCTTCAACATCTCCCATAAAGATCTTCCTTTTTTTTACCTAAAACCTTTCTTTATATCTTGGGGAAAAGAAAACATAAAAGGGTGAGCTCAAATGCTCAGTAAGGGTAAACAAAAGAAATATCAATCACATCATATTCATAAGAACATAACATTTTGGAAATCTTAACCTGCAGAAGAGAGCATAATTTCATAACATGGGATAAATATTAGTAGTGAAATAAAATCCCAATAATCATAACTTAAAACATGAAACTTTGTGGAATACACACATAATCATAGAGAATCATATCTTATTAGTCAAGACTCATTGCCAAGACTATCTTAGTGGACAAAGTCCCTTTCTGAACCGAGTCACCCTCGTTTCAGTCCTGTTTCGCTGAACTGGTATAACCTACCATTCCAGCCATGTCTATCTCATGAGATATAAAATCTTCACCCAATGCATTGGAGGGAGATATAGGTCCCACCCATCTCATAATGATACCATTATTATGTGTGCCACAAAATCATAAATCATACATCATAGCATAACCCATGAAATAAAATGGGATTCTTAAACATCATGTCATAATCCATAAACAATTGATATCATTTCATCATAAGAAAATTTAAACCATTTAAATCATAGATACATTTTACTTGAAACATACACATATGAAATAATGTCATCTTAGATGTAAAATAGTTTTGACAAAACACTTGAAATGAATTCTTGAGGAAAATATCCTTTCTTTTTTAAAATCATGTTCTTTTCACAAAATTCCATGCAATTTTAAAATATAAGGGTTTTATTGAAAATAATCATGCAATTTTGTAGAGGAAGCTTCTTGAAAATGAGTTGTTATAAAACCGTAAAAATCCGTTCACTCCGTATAAGTTAAAAATAACATTCTCCTCGTACTTTTGTCAGAAAAGTCAAAAAGTACCTTATATGGTAACCAAAGGAGAGATTCCATTCATACAATGTGGTAAAAAGTAAATAAAGGGTAAAAATGCCTTTACACATCCATGGAAGAATGGTAAAGATTTAATGAAAGAATTTTTATAAAACATGGTCATGTATGATATACGTAACCCCAGTAAATACTTACGTATAAGAAATCTCGGATAAAAATGAGATTGAAAATTTATCCCTTACCTTAGGTCCGATTTTCTTCGTAGGTGTCTGAACCTCCTGTATAATGATTTAAATAATGTCATTGACTTATTACAGAATCATACTCATTGTTATGATATCATATATGTTTTACTTATGACTTTATATTACCCTTTCTTTTGTAAATCCTATGTTAAAGAGCATTTTGGGTAAAATTGTTTCATTTATCGTCCGTGTTTTGACTTGTAATTATTCATATGATTTCTTAGATCATAATTAATTAATTCCATAATATAAAACATGATTTATATATAATATATATTCATAATATACATATATAATAAATTAGTAAATGGAAATAAATACACCGTTCATGGAGACGGTAGGTCGTACGTACGCATGAACGCTGTTTTCGTTTCCTTATTGAGTTGAATGGAATTAAGTAGATGACATAAATATATACATTAATCCAGTAGCTTTATAATGTCATATATTTCATTATTATTTCTTATATATACTTTATAATCATTCTTAAATGGTTAACATGGAGAATGAATCTCATCGCGTCGTGGAGACGGTAGTCCGTACGTACGCACGAGCGATGATATCATTTCCATAATTATTGAATTGAATTGTAGTGGATGATACAATATATCATAATCAATATTATTTTCTAATAACTATGTATATTTATTCTTTACACCATTATACCCATCCATTTAAGGTGGTGGTGGAAAATAGATTACACCACGGCGTGGAGACGGTATTTCGTACGTACGCACGCGCGGTGATTTCTTTTTCCGTAGGATGGATAGATGGTGAAATAGGGTTGTTTCATACTTATAATAACATATCAGTATATGATTTATACTGATGTTATTACTTCATAATGAAACAACCTAAGAAGAAGAAGTGGAAGAAGAAATAAAGATGAAAGAATCGGTAATGGACATTACCTCTTCTTTGAAGTGCTTCTTTGAGACCTCCTTTTAGGGCACTAAAATGGGTCTTTGAAGAAGACCAGAACCTCTAGGATGTTTCTATGGAAGTGGAGAAGAGAATTTGTCTGGGGTTGGCCGAGCTTGAAGGCTCAAAGTTGTGTGAGGAAGATAGGGAGGAGGTGCCCTTTTATAAGGGAGGAGAGGGGCTCCTTTAGAAAAACTAAAAATACTATTTTATTATAAAGTAAAGTTTGGTTTTAAATAGCTCAAAATTGATTTATTTCGAGGCTAAGGTGGGGATGGGTCTAAATCCTCTCATCAAATAGAATTTATACAAGTTTAGGTTCCTATTTTAACCTTATCATTTAGATTTAACATTAAGTTAAATAATTTTACTTTTACCGTGTCTTCGTGTGTTCTTACACTATAAGGTTAATAAACTTACTATAAGAAGCCAAAAGAACCCCAAGTTGTTTATTATTAATATATATAACCTTATATAAGTCATTTGGACGAACCTTAGATTTTTAGGAATAAAATAACAATTAATAATATAATATTTGTTTTAAAAACTATTTTATGTCAATTTTGACACTATTTAGTAATTGATTTTTGTGAAAATTATAACAGAATGATAAGTTCAAAAAAACGTTAATTAAATCAATACTAACATGTCATATTAACCTAGAAAATTATTGGAATTCATAAAAAGTCTCAAATTATATTTATTTGGGTATTTATAACATCAATTATGTCAATATTTCATTAATAAGATAATTACTGCATCATCGTTGTGTCATAAATAAATTAAATTATTTAATGTCTAAAAATTACAAATAAAATAAAATTATGTATGAAATCTTTTTAGCTTTCTAATTAATATTTATAGTCGAATTTATCTTATTTATAACCCCATATTAAAAATGTTTTAGTAAATAAACTTTGATTTTAACTCTTTTAACCCTTCTTTAAATAAATTAATAATAAATGTCCTAATCTAATCCAAGTGGGCCTAAATGGTCATATTTTATTACTAAGTTTGTTTTTGGTCGAATTACACTTGTCCAATATAATTAGGACATGTGTTAGGGTAATAATAATATCATTTCTACCCTTAATTACCCTATTTACTTTTAACCGTGGTAAAAAAAAGTAAAAAGTTACTATTCACCAAAAAATTATTTTCATCTCATTGAACCACATTTTACTTACTGAAATCAATCGTGTCTCTCGGATTTTTGAAATTCCACTCAGAGAAGCGGTAAAATTAAGTTTTATGAACAATTCAGTTTTTTTTAACTACCACTTAGTGGTTTCACTATTCATCAAAAATTGAAAGTTTTCAGAAAAATACCAAAAATTGGGCCTAAGATATATTTGATATTATGAACTCAAAAATGATGTCTATTTTACCAAATTCAAAACATATCAGTTGCATTAACTAATTTAAAAATTAATTCCCGTCGTCAAAACAAATAGCGTGTTTTTAAGAGATAATAACTATCAAAAGATTGAAACTTGTTTATAACTGGTTTAAATGTGAAATTACATCCAATGACCATCATTGTATTAAATTGTAAAAATATATTCTAAATATACTTTAAAACCACTAAAATTAATAATTTATCACTATTAATTATTTCTATTGAAAAAGTTGTTTTTAATTAAAATTTAGTAATTTCCACTATTCATCAAAATATGAAAGTTATCCGAAAATTACCAAAATTTCACCCTAAGCTAATTTCGATATTCCGAATCCAAAAATGAAGTCCATTTTGAAAAATAAAATTTACAAAATTTCAAAAGGTGGTTATTACTATTCATAACGGCTAGTTTTAATAATATTTTAATAGCATATCGTTGTTTAGTGAAACTCGGTATTGCGTACTACACACGCTATCAAGGAAGGTCGTGATTGCGTGTAATGAAAGGCAAGTCAAGGATGCGTGTTGTGCAATCTCCTTTTGGTGTAGCGTACAACACAAGACATTAATGAAATTAAAAAGAATATTTTTCATAAAATCTCGGGGTGTTACAGAGAGGTTTTGGTATTTTGAAGAGTATGGGAGATTTTGAACATGGGGGGGGGTCTTGGAGAGAGATTTGGTCAGAATATTGGCAAGGCACACGACTTGAGAGGAGTGAAGAGAAGAGGGAGTGAGGGGGGTTTTATAGTGGAGGAGAGGAGGGTTTTCATAATTTTTGAATCATTAGTTTATTATTTTTTCACAAGACAAGGAATAGTAAGTATTCCATGACCAATAATAGTAATAAATTCTTGTGAATTCGAACCAAATGGGCTTACAGCAGCATATCATCATCAATGACTCAATTAATCCATTATTTAGCATTTATTGGGAATTATCGGATTCTACTATTCATCAAAAATTCTTGTATTTCAAAAAAACCCAAAAATTCACCCTAACTATTTTTTGATGTGTAGAATCCAAAACTAAAGTCCATTTTTCAAAAATAATTTTTTAAATATGATTAATTTAATATTTAATTAAAATCATAATTTATTATTAAAAACCAGTTTTAAAACATTCATTTACTTTTTTCTAAAATAGAGGTACATCATAATTTCACTTGAATATTATTTTATGGTTATCATAGGTAAGGTTACTATTAATTAGGGTATTTCACTATTCATAAGGGTATGTTACTATTCATAAGGGTATGTTATTATTCACTAAAAAATAATTTTTCCTTATTGGACCCCAAAAATCATCTTTAACACAACCGTGTATGTCGGATTTTCAAAATTCCAAACACAGAAGTGACAAAATTATGTTTAAAGGCCACTTATCAATTAATAGTTCATTATTTTGTGTTTTTATGTTATTTTATGACATGTTTATAAGAAGGGAAATTTCAATTTAAAACTTTGGGTTCTTACATCCTACACAATAAAAGTGAGTGGTAAAATGTATAAGAATATGGATTATCCCCAATATTGTGATTTGGAGTGGGGGAAACATCCTTAAAGTTCCAATTTTAAAGGTTAATTTATTATTTAGATCCTTTATTTTAATTTTATGTGAGATCACCCTGATACCATCCGAGGTGGTCTGAGTGGGACCCAAGTATCGCTCTAAGGTCTTTGTAAAAATAACCAATGCCATAGGAGTCCATCCAAGGAGATGCTGAATGAAACACCAAGTGCCACTCTCGTAATGGTGTGATAACATCAAGAACTAACCTCCAAGATCATAATTGGTATCACACTAAGGGTTTTAAGTCTCTCTCATGGAATTTTACAACAATCACGCCATTGATCCCATCCCCGGTGTCTCCCCTAGGGAACCAGTGTCACTTATTTAGAGGTAAAAATAAAATGAATGGAGAACCCATCACAGACATAGCTAGTATCTCTCCCAGTATGTTTACAATGAATTAATAAATTCTAAATAAGTCATGATGATACCTTCCAATATTTCATTAATTCAGAACCCCTTGTATCACTGTCGACACTAAGGTGAGGATATGACTTGGTTAGTAAAGACATACCATTTAACAAAGTAATAATTTATAATATGATTTAACAAGTTGGACAATGAATTTAGTCAAGATAACCATTTCATAGAAAAATGTATAGATTTTAACACTTGGATCATCATTCTATTTAGTTTTCATATTATTTTTAGGCATTTATCATATGGGCAGTACTCCTAAAACGGTGACTCAAAAATTAGAGTATTGGAAGATATGATATAACGAACTGGGCATACACAAATGGGTTTCTTAGGTAAAGGAGATCAACCTAGGAGGTGATTATCTGTAAGATAGGTTCATTATACACATGAGAAACAATTTGGATAAATTTATTTATTGTCTTGGAGGATTCACTGGAAGAGTACATCTGATAGCACAACAATTCATGTTATACAAAGCAACGAAACATAAAGAAAGAACCTAGACTAGCTACCTTAGTTCTTCCCTCAACCAACATTGGCCTTTGATTTGAGCTAAAATAAGAGTTATCATAGAAATCATCAAATGACCTAAAAATGGGGAAAATGAGATTGCACCAAAATATCACTACATAAAAATAGAGAAACTAGAAATAGAAACAAGTGGATTTTAGATCTTACCTCATGCTTTATGATGGATTTGATGATGAGCGATTTAGATGAGAAATGAGGGAGATAACTTGATCCCTAGATTTATATAGAGGAGATATTATAGGAGGAAAATGAGCATCATATTTTCTATAAATTATAGGGGGGAGAGAGGGGTGATGAAATCATTTTACCATAAATTCACCCATACAGGAAGGGGCGCATGGTTTGGCTGCATAGTTGGCCAAATTGCATGCCAACCATGAGAAAGGCCATTGTCCCAAAAGTCTGCAACCTCACATGGCCATGAGCCTGGGGTTGCATGGTTTCAAAAAAACCATGTGGTGCCAACACCCCACTATCTCAAGCCACATGGTTATAGAAGCTATGTGGGTTGGGTTGCATGGTTTCTACTAACAGTGTGGCTGAGTCAGTTTCTTCAAATTTTAGGGCTTTGGGATCCAAACAATCCCCAAACACCCACGAGACCTCATTTAATCCCTTATTCATTATTAATAAGCACAAACCATAGAATTTAAGCTGAAAACAAATAGTCTCTAACTTTGAGAAAAGGATGGATGTTACAACCACCCCTATTTAAGACACCTCTTCCTTGAGTTTCCCTTCATAGTGTGGTAAAACATCATCAGATAAGATTTTTGGCCACTGCACATGTACATCATCCTTTTGGTCCTAGGTCTCATCCTGTACGCATCCATTCTTCTAAAGCACCTAGACTATAGGAACTAAATTTCCACAGAGGGCCTTCCTGATTTGATCAATGATACGTATCTGATGCTCCTTGAATGATGTGTTCACCTCCAACTCAATATTCTAAGGTTCAAACTAATGAGATAGGTTATAATAATACCGTCAAATGTAAAATATGTGGAAGATGACATGCATAGAACAAAACCTCTGAGGTAAGTTCAATTGATAGGCTACCAAACCTACTCTTTGCACTATCTCAAAAGGACTAACATATCGAGGCAATAATTTTCCCTCTCTCTAAATTCAACTATGACCCAACCTAGGAGAAACATGAAGAAATACCCAATGTACCACTAAAAACTCTAGAGGTATATGAGGATGATTGATAAAGACTTATTCATGTACTAAGCTATATCCATATACTTCTGAATCTACTAGACTTTCTCTAAAGTATCCTGAATGATATGTGGACCTAGTAGAGCTACCTCACGTGCCTCCAACTAGAAAAGAGGTAAATGGAATAACCTATCATAAATTTTCTCATATAGATCCGTATGAATCATTTCCTAAAAGTGGTTTTTGTAGGAAAATCAAAAAGAGGGATATGCTTTTACCATGAACCTCCAAAATCAAAGATGTATACCCAAATAATATCCTCTAACACTTGTATCTCCCACTCGGACTACCCATCAGTATGAGGTTGATATGATGTACTCAAGAGCACCTATGAATCCAGTGCCTTCTATAGCCCCATCCATAATTTTGAATTGAAACGAGAACCTCTGTCTGAATTGATATAATAGGCAACACCATGGAGGCACATAATCTCCCAAATTTCTAGCTTTACAAGCTCATAAATAGATAAGGTATCCTGGATGGACAAGGAGTATGAAAACTTGGTTAACCTATTGATGATCACCCATACTACATCACTGCATCAAGGGGATATCATAAATCCCATAAATAAATACCTCAAAACATCATTCCATTTCCACTCAGGAGTGGAGAGAGGCTATAGAAGTCCATAAGGTTACTGGCGCACTACCTTCACCTATTAATAGGTGGAGCATCGAGTAATGAAACCTGCAATATGACTCTTCACAAATGTCCACCAATAATGACGATGCACATCTAGTGCATTTTGATAAGTCTAGGATGAACTACCCAAAAATAAACATGAGATTCCTATATCAACTCTTCTCTTATATCAGAAGGCACCCAAACACGCCCATCATAGAGTAGGATGTCATTCTCATCAATAACCTAGTCAGGAGGTGGGTTTCCAACTGTGTTTCTCTCCCTCAATATAAGTCCCTTAGAATCAGATAAATTCCTCATCCAGACCCATCTATAAGAGAGGATGTCACTTACAGAGTAGCTAAGAAAGTTTGAACATGCTGTTCTTGAATCTCTAGGTTCATTTTAGAAAACAGATCCATTAACTTCCATTCACCGCAGTCCTCCTTGATGGCTTGTTTCCGAGTCTTCCAGATCAAGGTTCTAGTTATATAATTACCCCTTTTGGGTGTATAATCAAGCTCAAAGTCGAATTACTACATGTAGTCAGCCCACTTATGCTACATGAGATTTAAGTTTGGCTGTGTAAAGATATATTTGATAATTTTATGATTCATGTATACAATGAACTGATCCTCTAACAAGCAGTACCTCTAACAACATAGAGAATACACCAAAAATTCTTGCTTGAGGTCACGCATAGGGAAATTATTCTCATGAGATCTCAGCCGGCAGTAACTGTATATCATGACCTGATCAACCTGTATAAAAATTTCTCCTAAACCGATCCATAAGTCATTGAAATAAACAATATATACTCTGCCAAACCTAGGAAGAATTATGATTGGCACTAAAGTCCACATTCCCTTTAACTATACGAAATCTATCTCACAATATTTAGTGTAGTTGAATTTCACACCCTTCTTGGTCAAACCCATAAGTGGAACTACCAGGCTTGAAAAGTACTGAATGTATCACCTATAATATCCAGCCATCCCTAATATACTGAGTTTTTCAAACGCATTATTGGGTTACTCCTACGAAACCATGATGCTAACCTTATCCGGGTCAACAAATACACCCATATCAGATATGATATGTCCCAATAAGTGAACCTTATTGATTCAAAAGTGGAATTTACAAAGCTTCACATATGTATTGGTCTCTATTAGTGTATTCATAACGATCTCAAGATGGTTATCATGGTCATTCCTGGTGTAAGAATACACAAATATTTCATCTATAAAGACTGCCAAAAATGAATCAAGATACGAGCGGAAAACCCAATTCATCAAATTCATAAATACTTATAACTTGTACGTATGGATGAAGGGAATAAAAAAATATTCATACTATTCATACCTACTCCAAAATTCTATACATTGTATGTTTGATTATCTCACACACACCTGATGGTAGCCCAACCTCAAATCAATCTTGGATAAAATTATTCCTCCTCGAAGCTGGTCAATGATGTTGTCTATACAAGGAAGGGGATGCCTATTATTTACTATAAGTTGGTTTATTCTGTAGTAATCTGTGAACAATATAAGGGTACCATCCTCCTTCTTGGATAAAGGGATAGGTAAACTTCAAGGTGATGTGATGGGTAAGATAAAACCTTTTTCCTATAGATCTTCAAGCTACTTCTTAAGTTTATGGAGCTCTATATGTACCATTATATACATAGGAATGAACACAGGTAGTGCACCTAGAACAAGCTATATGGTGAACTCAAACTCTCCCTCAGGAGGTAATATAGAGAAATCATTAGGGAATATGTCCTTGAATCGATCCACAAAAGGAGGTAATTCCACAAGCTACATTCACTGATCACACATGAAGTGACTCTCCATATGGTTTTTCACTCTACCTAGACCAATACAGTTGGGTCCATCTTGACTTTATTGGATATCTCATTCACCCTTATGAATATACATTTTGTCCTCAGGTGTTGTGGATGTCACCCATCTACGATTGAAATCAACTTGGGCTCGATAAGGCACATGATAATCTTTACAGAGAATGAAGTCAAAGTCGGTCATCTCAAGGATGAAGAAACTCCATAGTAGATACTACACACCTATCTCAAGGGGGAACTCATTACACCAGTATATATTCTCTGATCGGAACCCTAGCGGTGTAACGAGAGTCATAATTCCACTAGAATTTTCTATCAACAAGCCCAAACTTTCCATAGTTTCAGAAGATAGAAAAGAGTATGATGAACCAATATAAAAAAGTTTTGAAACTAAAGTAGAGGATATTAGAATAGTACCGCATACAATAGAAGGCCCTACACTCTGCTCCTTAGGCATGGGATACACCACATAGATATGGCCTAAACCATAGCCCTGAGATAATGGATGAATAGCCTGAGCTGGTCCACTATGATGGTACTGAAGAACATCTAAAGCCTAAGTTCCTCATCCACGACCACCTACTCAGCTCAAAAATAGCCTTTTGAAGAACAACTACCAACCTGGCATGGATTCTCTAACCCTAAACCTAATGTTGGTGCTAGAATAAAACCCTATTCCATGGGAACTAGAGGAAAGGACCAGAAGAAATGCTAGAGGTGACTCATCCTTCCACAATCCCATCACTCGATTGAGTTACTCAAACATTGATGCTTCTTATGGCCTATCCTGACACAATAGTGACACACCACATAACTATCAGTGCATGGAACCTGGATGGTACTACCCCACATGTATTGTCAAATCGATGTTTCCTACTTTTGAATAACCCACTCCCTTTTATGGAATATAAACTTCCCTAGTTCACGTCCCTAGATTCCATTAGGTTCTACTCAGTGATGAGAGCATGGTTCACTATTTCTAAAATGGTGGTCAGCTAAAATATATTCACCTATGACCAGATGGTGTATATAATCCCATCCTCAAATTGACTCATATTTTTCACTTTTCACCAAACAAGGTTGGTGGAAAACACTATAATTTGGTGAAGGGAGTTGGGTATTCCATCACCAAAATGTCACCTTACTAATGTTGCATGAAATATCAATCTCGGATTGTTCTCAAGTTCTACAAAACGATTTAGTTGAAGAAGGGTGTTTGGAAATCTCCCCAAACTATACCTTTTTTTCAACAAGCATTAGTAAGGATTCACCAAAAATATTAGGTGGATTCATGTATCATGTAGGTGGTGAGTTTGAACCTCAACTATATAGGTGCCTCAATAATCTCGAAGATAGATAGGATGGAATCTTGCTAGGAATAAATATCCTGGGGACTGCCATCCCCTGAGAAGGTAGGAGGATTCTACTACTGGAACTCCTTTTTCAACACTACCATAGTAGGGGTAGGTCAGGGAGAACCCTGAACAAATTGCATGAAACAGAAAAATCTGTCAAAAAACTGAGGATCGACACCCAATTGAAGATCAGGATGTTCCTCATGTGACACTATAGGTGGTATCATGGGTTTCTCAGGGCCCAATACCCCTGGAGTATTCTCATCACCACTATCTTGGTTTATAACATGAGGTCTTAGTAGTGTAATATCTCTATAACTTCCAAAAAAACACATCAAATAGGATTCATAACAAATAGGGAATGTAATATAGGAAGGATCATGCACAAGGCCTTCCTATAACATGGCATAACCATCATCCTGCTCTTGGAGTCAGGTCTGGGTGATAAGGAAACATAGATAGAACATATAAGATAAAACCTACTGTCCACTACTATGTTTGGTCCAGGGTCAAGGTATCGTATTACACATATATGGTTTCCCTTTCATTTTAAGAATCATATTAATTTTAATTTTTCATTCATTTATGTATTCAAATCTCTTTAAATGGTTGAATTAGATGGATCACCACTTCCGATTTATAAGGTACCATACACCTTATTAATTGAAATGTGGCGTCCACTTAATACTAACCATAACACGGTCTAGACCATGCGACCAATGGTCCATGGATTAGTGTGCCATAAATGACTACTCAAGGTGTCTTCTTTAACATATGCATGAAAACAATGTTAGGTTAAGGCATAAACTTTAAGTGTTAGTTATTTTTTCTTAGTCCTACAAGGAATAAAAAATAATGCACCATAAGAAGCATATGAAATATAAGAAATGCACATAGAAAATTTGATATGAAATTGTATAATTAATGGAATTTTAAATCCTATGGTGCCTATTATAATTCATGATTTTTAATATGCCCTCATATCCTCAGGCCAGGGTAAAGAAACCCATGATGTTAGTAATTTTTATAAATAATATTGACTACACAAATAAAGTGAATCACCCAATGATGAAATCCATGAAACTGTAGAAAGAACAAAATATAATTGAATTTATCCATCCTAAGTAATATGGGTTTCCCCTATACATGGGTTAGCTACTCCCAGAAATAGGGTCATTACCAAATACCATCATCCTAGTCTTCTATATAAAACTAAATAGTTATATAAAAAGGAAAATGGTCTCTAATACCACTTTGTAGCATCCTATCCTAGATGCAACTTAACGGTACCCCAAGATGGTGGTCATAAGACCTCAAGCATGCCTCCTTAAATGCCAGAGGCTACCGACTAGCATTGAGGGCCTAGAGGGTGTCCATGGGGAGACTATTCCCTCATTGATATTATGGTAGCACATCAATATATAAGGAATATGTAACAGTAAAAGAAAAATCTTAATGACCAGACCAATAACTCTCCATAGTGTAAATATTATCAATAGATAGATAGCAGCAGAACCAAAATAAATAAACATGTGATATAAATAAATAACTAGTAGAATAAAAATAATAAGTAGATAGAAATGATTATAATTCTAAAGTATATATATAAAATGAGTATGTGGGAACACGGAATACATTCATATACCACATTCTATCAAAAATAAAAAAAATTACAAAAAAAATATACACTATTATCATCGCGAGCATAGGCTCTGTCCTATGTAATCCCGCCTTTTTATTACATAACTTTAGATATCATTTTACAAATAGAGGATCTTATAAAGTTGAGTGTCTTGGAAAAAAGGTACATAATACATGGAAACATAAAACATTCTTATATTCCAATTTAAAGGATTCTTCAAGGTTCATCCTAAGTAAATTTATTTCATATCATAACCTAGGGACATACATCAATGGAAAGGGTGAGCAAAAGGCCCTACACTACCACAAAACAGGGTAAGGGAAGTGATTCCCTTTATCAGCACTAAACAGAAAGCGCTAATAAAGGGGTATGCCTTTATCAGCGCTATCTAAAAGTGCTGATAAATGTTACATTTATCAGCGCTAAAAAAAGTGCTGATAAACGGTACCCCTTTATCAGCGTTTTTTTAGCCCTGATAAAAGGTAACATTTATCAGTGCTTTTTTTAGCGCTGATAAAGGTATCTCTTTATCAGCGCTTTTAATGAGATTTGATAAAGGTTCCGTCGGTTTTTATTTAATAACCCTAATAGGCCATCCTCTCTCGCACGCGGTCAAGATTTTGCGGAAGCTAAACCAGGCCCCTCGTCGTCGCGACCTCGTCCTCCTCCTCCTCATCCTCCTCCTCTTCGTCCTTCCTCCTCCTTGTCCCCCTCCTCCTCCACTGTCGTCGCCGCCTCCGTCCCCGCTCCTGCTGCCGTGACCGCGGCTGCCTCTGCCGCCTCCACCCCCGCTGCCGCGACCGCCGCTGCCTCTGTCGCATTCGCTGCCTCCGCCTCTGCCGCCACTGCTGCCTCTGCCTTCGGTGCCGCCTCTGCCGCCACCACCTGTGCCTCTGACGCCACCGACAAGGTGGGTGTGGTTAGATTCTTTTCTATGTTGGTTCTTCTATTTTTGGTTTCACTTCAGGAAACATGATCAAAGATTGGTTATCTATTGATGTTACCTGTTGAGGTTGAAACTTTTGTTATAGCTAGTGCTCTAAGGATTGTGTTTGTATTTTAGAAAAGATTCATCCTGATTTTCCTTAGGTTGAGTGCCAAGAGATTGGTAATCAGCACACTCCAAACATTATATAAATTTAGCTTCATGTATATATTATGGATCATTTTGATGCTCAGTAAAATGGTAGCTTATTGAGGGTCATGAGATCCTAGGGAAGAGAGATTTTTTAACTATTCCATTAATGTTTTAGCTGATGATAGATTTCTGATGCAGCTTCGGCCTATATTCCCTGGGGAGGGAGGCCCCTATGTAGAAATTGTTTGGACCGGGTCAGTTTAGATGATCTATAAGAATTTTGATATACACATAGATATGATGATGATTATTTCTTCAGATATGCATAGTGGACCAGCCAAATGTTGGAGGTATAATCAAGATTAGATTGGTTAGAAAGAGGAGTTATCTTGGAAGGACATCGGGATTAATTTCTTGAGCCACTTCTATCACATGATGTTTAGGAGAGGGAATCCTCATTAGTTCATCACCTAACATAGGAGGCCATGTTAGTATTGAAATATGATGAATGTTTCACTAAGTTTTAGTCTATTTCTCCATCTTTGGTTGCTAATTAGATATCCTAGGAAAGTGGTTTTAGGATGGTCTTCGCTGTGAGATTTAGTTTCATGGGAACATGTTCTATCTGACCATTTATGTAGACGACGTGAATCAGGTACCCATCACCGAAGGAAATATAGGAGAGTCCATGATAATTAGTCAAACAGTTTTATCAAGAAGTGTATAAACTCTTCTTGTAGAGGTAAAAGCATTATTATGAAATTTTTATCCAATGAAATAGTTGGAAAGAATATTAGGGTAGTGGGAAGATAGCTCAGGATCATGTTCCATTACAGTGCAATTAGTGTGTTAATATTGTTCACAAAAGACCTCAGTGTTTGTACACCACTTTGAGGTGTCATGCTTATAAAATATTCTTCCACCTAATGTGGTTTTCTAGGGGCATGCAGTAATAGAGCCTTTGTAGGGGAACATGAATGGAACCAGAGATTGGGAAGGACTCAGAAACTCCTCTAATAATAGGTAGATGGAGTCCCATTGGATGTTTTGGTCAAGGGAGGGGATGTTGTACCACCATGCAGGAATGAAAGTATAAGGAAGAGTATATAACATAGGGAGTCTAGCTCTAGCCTAGGGTTTAGGGGCTGGTCATATGCATGTTATGTAGTCTACTATGGATATTGTGGATTCTTGATCATCTACTGTCAATGGTACAATTCCTATATCATCTACCCTTTATTTTATTTTTTATAAAAGAGAATCGCATTCCTTTTTTATACTCTTTTTGTAAATGTTTTAGGCTTGGAGGTGTAAAGCTTGGATAGTGTTATCACCATCGACACACTATTGGTATTATAGTCCAAGAATATCACATGTTTCAAGGAATGATCTCTAGATATTGGTGGTTATCATTTATTTTGTGAACCACCCATGCTTTATATGATAATATTTTATTTTAGTTTTGTTATGGATTAGTTTGTTTTATAACAATCCAAAATCATTTGTTCCCAGATGAGAGTTACCTTTTTATCTCCAAAATAGACAGAGTTATTTTCCCTTGGATGATAGAAATCTTCTATCTGGTCATGTAGAACCAATTCAATCTATATTGTATTTTCTCATGTCTCAAATAGTTAGGCATATTGTAGATGTTGATAGAATTCTATAGGATTATTTTTCCCCAATGGTAGTACATTTTTAGGATGTTTTCACTGATGAGGTATAAAATTTACTTCTTAATAAAGAGATAAACTTTATAATATAGTTAGTTTTGGGAGAAAATTTAGTTTCTATCACAATTTATAAAATAACACCAAAAGAGCATCAGTTGTTTGAATTAGAAGTGTGAACAGTGAAGACAATCGTATGGAGGGTGTGATTACAGATGTGAATGATAATGAACATCGTACTGAGGAAATGAAAATGACAGTTGAAGATGAACTTTGTGATTGCCCAAAATTGTTTGAGAAGTTAAAGAGTTGTGCAAAAACTCCATTGTATACTGGTTGCACTAAATATATAGCATTGTCAGCCGTATTGAAGCTATATAATTTGAAAGAAGGCAACGGGTGGAGTGAAGCCAGTTTTACGAAACTACTTGCTCTCCTGAATGACATGCTCCCATAAGATAATGAACTCCCAATCCGAACGTATGATTCCAAATGAATGCTACGATCGATGGGTATGATCTCTGAAAGAATACATGCTTGCCCGAATGACTGTATATTGTTTCGCAAGGACCACAAATCACTTAAAGAATGCCCAAAGTGTGGTGCTTCCTGATACAAGAAAGATGATTCTAGTCCTACGAAAGTTGTATGGTACTTTCCAATCATTCATAGGTTTAAAAGCCTATATGGAAGTGAGGAGACTGCAGGACAATTGACATGGAATGAAAATACAAGAATTAAAGATGGGAAACTATGTAACCCGACAGACTCTCCTACGTGGAAGAGAATTGATCATGAGTATCCTGAATTTGGGAACGAGCCAAGAAACCTTCGTCTGGCGTTATCTACAGATGGGGTGAATCCTTTTGGTTTTCAAAGCATCAATCACAGTACATGGTTGGTTATGTTGGTAAACTATAACTTACCACCATGGTTAGGCATGAAACAAAAATACATCATGTTATCTATGCTTATATCAGGACCAAAACAACCAGGTAATGATATTGATGTTTATTTGGCCCCATTGATAGAGGATTTGAAAATATTGTGGGATTCAGGTGTTATGTTGTATGATGCTTACAAAAATGAACATTTCACTTTGAAAGCCATGTTGTACGGGACAATAAATGACTTTCCTTCTTATAGAAATTTGTCAGGATATAGCATTAAAGGAACTCAAGGGTGTCCCGTTTGCGAACAAGGTACACAGTCAATTAGGTTGAAACATTCATCGAAAACTGTGTTTCTAGGACATCGCAAATTTATACCCCGACGACATAAGTACCGATCTTGGACGGCATCATTTGATGGAAGTTCATAAGAATGTACAGCACCATCTCCACTAATAGGTGATCAATTGTTTGAGAAAGTAAAATATTTTGATACTACTTTTGGTAAACTGTTTTCTAAAAACCTTATGAAAACTGGTTAGAAAAAGAGATCATTTTTTTTGAATTACCATACTAGAATTGTCTGTATGTTAGACATTTTCTTGATGTTATGCATGTTGAAAAAAATGTATGTGATAGTGTCATCGGCACGTTGCTAAATGCACCTGGAAAAACAAAGGATGGAATTAAGGCTAGATTGGACATGGTTGAGATGGGAATACGAGAAGAGTTGGCACCGGTGAAGGGTGAAAAACGAACATTTCTTCATCCTGCTGCTTACACTCTTTCTAGGCAGGAGAGATATCTTTTTTTCAATTTCTTGAATGACATAAAGGTTCCATAGGGGTATTCATCAAATATCAAGAATATCATGTCAATGGGCGATTTAAAATTAAAGGGTCTGAAATCACACGACTTCCATGTTTTGATTCAAGATCTAATTCCTATAGATTTACGTTGCATTTTTCCCAAGAATGTCCGCCATACATTAACAAAGCTCTGTTTCTTCTTCAAAGCTATATGCAGAAAAGTTATAGACCTGACGAAATTGCCAACTATGGAAAGATAAATTTCCGTCATATTATGTGAATTGGAAATGTTCTTCCCGCCGACATTTTTCGATATGATGGTTCATTTGGTGAGATAGATTCGACTATGTGGTCATGTACATTATAGATGGATGTACCCCATTGAACGGTATATGAAGATTTTGAAAGGTTATGTCAAAAACTGAAGTCGGCCAGAGGGTTGTATTGCGGAGCAATATATTGTTGAGGAATCTGTTGAATTTTGTACCGAATACCTGTCTGGTGTGGAAATCGTTGGCCTACCGAAATCTCGTCACACTGAGCAGCTTGAGGGTGAAGGAATTTCTGGAAGAGAGGTTGTCACAATCAATATTACAGATTGGGAGCAGTCCCACCTTTATGTTTTGCATAACATTTTCGACGTTGACCCATATGTTCAAACCCACAAAGATATTCTTAGGCATTTGAATCCTTCTAGGGCTGAGAAATGGATATCAGATACACATAATCGACAGTTTATAGGATGGTTTCGAGACTATATTTTTAAGCAGTTAGATGAAAATCTAGACTCAATTTTAGAACGACTTCTATGGATAGCCGGAGGAGAAAGTGTGTACGTATTATCTTACAATTCTTATGCAGTTAATGGTTATACATTCTATACTAATGAACATGATGAAGACAGTACCATACAGAATAGTGGGGTTACACTTGTGGCTGAGGTGATGCATATTTCTGGTGCTAAGGAAAAAAATCCAATTTATGTTAATATGTCATACTTTGGCATCATCAAACGAATATGGGGGTTGGATTATACGAAATTCAAAGTGCCGGTTTTTCAATGCATGTGGGTTGATAACAGGAGTGCTATTAAAATAGATGAATTAGGATTCGTGAAAGTTGATTTCAGTAAGGAAGGGGAGAAAGACGAACCATTTATAATGGCATCACAGGCAGTACAAGTATTTTATGTTCCAGACCCCGCAAACTGAAATTGGTCAATTGCTTTGTTATCGACCAAAACAACTAAAGGGTCAGATGAAAGTTCAACAGAGGTTGACCCTTTTATAGGGACTTCACAATCATTTCATAGCGGTCCCAATGTAGACGGCTTTTTGTATGTCATAGGAGACCATAATGAAGGGATTTACATAGTCGATAGAGGATTCAAATCTCTTCAGCCTTTAAAGAAAAAAAAGAGAGTGAAATAATTAGGTTATTTGTTTATTGTAACATACATTGTGTTATGTTATGTTATTATCTATTCACTTCTGTTTTTATGTAATCTAAATTAAATATTAAACCACTTCTGCAGATAATGACTTCTGCACCTGCTGATGCGCCCAATCCCAAGGCACAAAAGGTCTCTCAACCAGTATCTGGTGGTCCCAATACAGAGAAACAACATGTTTCTCAACCAGATGCTGGTGGTCCCAGTGCAGAGCAACAACAGGTTTCTCAACCTGTTGTTGCTGGTCCCAGTGCTGAGGTACAACAGGTTTCTCAACCTGTTTCTACTAGTCCCATTGTCGATGCTAGCACTCTGAGGGAAGATATTGATGCTACTTCTGAGGAAATGGTAGGAAATGAAACCCTAAAAGGGAAAAAAAACAAGAGCATCGTAGTTTGACAGTGTTGTCCAAAATTCTTAAGGCAAAATCAAAAGGCATCAAATTTAAGGTGGGATGGAATAAGCGAGGCCAACATGTTAACCCCAACAGATCCATCTTTAGTAGCTACATTGGAATCGTCACTTGGCAACGCGTTCCGATTGATGTACAGTCGTGGCACCATGTTGTCATCAGGCTGAAGACACTAATGTGGGAATAGATTATGGTAACATTATGATATCATTTTTTTAATTTATTAAAATAAAATAAAATACCAAAACATTGACTTACTCTTCATCATCCATTGCAGAGTTCATTTATAGTAGATTCCTCGCACAAGAAATATGTATTAAGAGTTGCAGGAAGGATTCATAGACATTTTCACACAATTTTAACGAAATATCATCTTAAAGATGCAGAAGGGAAAATCAATCCGCACCCAACTCCTCTTTACGCACACTTGATATCCCAAGGAGCATGGGATGTGTTTAGCAACCATTGTGGGGAGCAGACTTTTCAGGTACATTGTGTGGGGTAATACGTTGTTTGAAAATTGCTTGTATTCATCACTCTGATTGACAATTTTTTATTTATGAAACAGATACTGAGTGCTGAAAATAAAAAACGCGCAACAGAACCAGCATACCCTTACCGTAAAGCAAGGATGGGGTACGCTGAACTTGATAAAAAATTGGTACGTCTTTTAAATCTACCCTACTACTAGTATGTGACATAAAACAACATCATAACCATGTTTCTTTGTTTATATGTAGATTGATGAATCAAAATCGAAAGCCATATCCATCCCATGCCATGTGCTATGGAAGGAGGCTCGTGTAAATAAAGAGGAGATACTGATAGATGAAAACACACAAAAAGTGTGGGAAACATGTGTAAGTATGACATAATATAAATTTGATTTTCTTTAAATCATTATTACATTACAATAACTACTTATTTTTCTATATTTTCTATCTGACATATTCACAAGAATCAACAACAACCACACCAGATGCAGACATACTTTTAGCAGCCTTGGGGCAGCCAGAACAGTATGGCTGCGTCAGAGGTGCGGGTTTTGGGGTTACACCCCGAACATATTTTCAAAAAAAAACAAGCGGAGGATCAAAATGAAAAAATGGAAAAGATTCAAGAACAATTATCTATTTTTCAAGAATAATTATAATACCAGAGAGAGATGATAGAAAAATTGATGGGGGAGAGGCAAAGAGAAGAAACAACTCAACAACAACCCGTGTGTGACGATCCCGCCCCACCCCCCACCAGCTTTGAGGTGAGCCATTCCCCTAAAAAACCTGACTTAGATGAGGTAATCAATGTTTTAATAATTTTTTCTATGAAATTTTATTTACATAGACACTGATAACTTTCCTGTACTAATATTCCACATGGTGAAAATGACTTTGATTTATATTTATCAACTCCCACTTATCACCTTGTAGCGAGGGATACGGTGTTCAATATGCAAAACGACATGCTACGCAATAGACAGCTTCCAAAAGATCATCTTAGAGTGTTAATTAACATAGCTAATGAGCCGAGTGCCGAGATACCTGTTCCAAATGACGATGATGACATTCATATGGTTGAACAAGCTGTTGGAACATTCATCGCATGGCTGACAGTTCTTGTAAAAAAACATGTCAACAAAAAGGTATTCATTTCCAATTTATTTTTCAAGCTGGACCTTTAACATTTAATGAAAAAAGGTCTGAACCGATGAATGTTATTACATAATGACAAAGACTGTGGGGTGAAATGAAATATCAACTCAAAACTATCTCAATGATGAACCAACCGATTGAAACGGTCTACTGAGAGCACCTTCACCCCGCCCGTTCTATATCCACAGTTAATATCATTGCAGGTTCATGTGGATACAAAGTTGAAAGACGTCAGTACTCACACAGTTGATTTTGAAAAACATATGTATGGAGAGGAAACATCAGATTTCATTAGTGCTGAAAATGTAAATGAACTCCTCAAGTATGAATGGTTAGGCGCCTCAGTTGTAAATGTATACATGAGCTAAGTTTTCATGATTTGATTTTACAAAAGCTGATATACTCTGATAATTATGACTAAATACATTTTATATTTGTCGTAGATGTATATATGAAAAACAATTGAAGGTATTTCCCCATGAACAAAAATTTGGACTCGTTAGTCCTCACACCACCTCTTCAAAAGATGAAATAGATTATGATAAAGAGGCTGCAATAATGTCATCCCTGCTCAAATCGTTTGAAAACAAAATTATGGATGACAGACTCTTTTTAATACCAATGATGTAGGGGTAAAACTCTAAAATTTAATCATATCAACTATATTTTCATTTATTTCTTTACTTATTCCTTTTTGTATTTTTAGGGATCATTGGATGCTGATTGCAGTCAATTTGGATACTCCAAAGATTTGTTTTCTGGATTCAACACATGGATATCCAACAAACCGACCACGCATGATGGAGTTTGTTAATTTGTAATACACTAGATCCAACATTTTAAAACTAAACATCTAGTTATATAATTTATGTTATCTTTTAATGAGGATACTGTTATGATAGGGCGGTGCATCAATATCGTCTAATGCATGGAATGAATCCAGGGCATAAGGATGAACAAGCCTACAAGATCTACAACTGGAAAAGTATCTGGGTATATATAATAACATTTCACTATCCAAAAACATATAAAAAAATTACTTATTATTGTCGATGTTTCTACAGTGTCCAAAACAAACAAACGGAAAGGACTATGGTTATTATGTTTGTAAATTTATGAAAAAGATCATATTTCATCAAAAAACTAGCATCCCTGATGAGATATTTTCGAAAATAATTATGAGTTCATTTAAAATATTTATTAATCCTTTGTGTATTTATATTTTTTCAGTACTACCATGACTGTCGCAAAAACTCATATTCAGAAGATGATATACATGTGTTTAAAAATGAATGGGCAACATACCTGATGGAATATTGTACAAAAATAGGATGAAGGTGAATTCCTACTACTTATGTTATCTATATATGATCATTGATTATCCTTCAACCTTCTTTGGTGAATTGAGAATGCTCCGATGTATTGAAATCTTAATTTATTACTCAATGTTTTCTATCCCCGGATTCATATTATTGATCTTTGAACAAATCAATATTGAATTAAGGCATGATGGTGTGCAGTGCGTATGGGGTGAATGAAGAAACCACCGAGGATCAACAAAATCCATTTTCCAAAAAACGATGGATGGAAACAACAAATATGGTCTATATCCACCATTTTCAGTTAGATACAGGGCCTAAATATAAATATTTCTGAAATTAAAGTAGAGGGATCAGATTCAACATACAGAGATAGTATTTGAGCACATGTGTACCCCTTGGTTCATTTTTAATAAATTTCAATGTTCAGTATCTCATTTTTTTTTGAACTTGTATTTGAGCACATGTGTTTTTGTTTGACTTGCACAATTATTTTTAGGTAGATGCATGAGATAATCGGTATCGTTGAGGGATTTTTTGGAACCAAAATATGTGTCCCAGGATAATTCAAGTAAGGGAAAGCCTGTTTGAGATGAAATACAAGATCAAACGACCAGTACATCATCAAAAGAATCAACCCTATGATGCACCATCATGTAGAATATGGTCCTCATGGTGTTTTGAGGTGTTTATGGAAGGTATGGGGAGTCTGATGAGCCCCATGGCCACCATAAATAATGTTTACAGACAGCTCCACATGTTTTTTGTGCCTTGTGCCTCTTTACAAGGATCATGCCATTCACATGGTCCATCTTAGCACGTATATCACATTCATCCCATTGCTACTCTTGGAAGAACCTGGGAATCTGACAATGCATAAGCCCCATAAAACCCATACTCATCCAACCAAGAGTATTCCTAGTGTTAAGGGAATCTAACCATGGGTAATACCCACACCATACCTCTTTTAAATATATGGGTTTTGATCCTTGTATTCTAAATAGGGTACGTAGGAAGCCTCCATGAGGTTAAATCCCAACCAATGGTAAACCATGGTGACCCCCTCACTGGGGTACACCTTCGCTTATTTTCCCTCCTGTTTTTCCCTTAGTGGAGTCCGAATAAGTCTTCAAAATGAGAAACCTTACCTTTATGGGATGCACCACACTTGGATCAGACCTCATTGGGCGTTTTGATCCATCTATTAGGTAAACATTCCAGGTGCTCCCTCCTAGAGATGTACCTACCTGATCCACCTTTATAAGTGTTTTGATCTACCCATTACATCTCTGTAAGACATTAAATCATGACCCTCTATCCTTGTGGGATTTTAAACTCATGGAATACCACAAGTTAAACATGGGTTTCCACAAGTTTCACGAACAACGTCTTATTCTATAAGGGAGACTCATACTAGGTAATGAATTCTGAGGAGGAATCCATGGATGGAATGAACGACATCCCATCACCCTGTTTCAATCAAGGAGAAGACATCTCTTTATAAGTGATGAATGTCACTCACCTTTGTAACGAATGAATGTGTGGTACAATGCACCACCATTGAACATCAACATGCTCCAGGCAACGTTCCCCTGCAGAAAGTTTCATAAACATATGTCATGCTCAATCATACATGGCATCCCATTTTCTCATAAGGACCTCTCCAAAAACAACATGTAAAATGAGGTTCCCTATAAAAGACTATAGTAGAATTAAATCAATGTAAAAAGATAATCTCAATTAAAAATTGAATTTTGATTTTCTTATAATTTTTTCATATAAAATGTATATAAATTGAGATTATTTGGTCATCCAATTGATCAAAAACCATATTTAATTCTTCCATAGAGGGGTACACGACAACATAACCTAATATCCCACAAAAATATTGTCCCACTTCCATGTCAGAACTGGAAGTAGTTGAAGAAAACCTGAAGGTCTCTAATGCTCAGATTTGATGTGTCGGTATGTATAATAATGAGATAAATTTTCATTGATATCTCATCTAATACATGGACACAAGAATCTTCATGGTATATCATATAACATCTGATTATTACATTGGTACACTTCCAATGGGGAATTATGTAATTCCATAATAACAAAAAAATCATCAAAAAAGGTACAATATACCAGTTCGAATAGGTGTTTCAGATATGTATTGGGGCTAGAGGGATGTCATTGGATTTTGGGAGGATATCAAAGATGATTTGGGTATTCATTGTATTGAAATTTAGTAGCATTAGGCTACTCATAGTGTGAAATTATAATTCAAAACATGAATTCATTTAATAGGGTGATAATGGTCGTGAATGGGGAAAAGGGGTCAAGTAAGGGTTTGAACCCAAAATATAGTGATTTCACCACTTGATTCATTTCATGTAACATGATTTAAAACTTATTTTATGTGGGTGATGGGTTTATAAAGTATAAACCTCCTCAGGTTTCTTCGTTTGGGCACCAAGTTCTTAGGGGGTGGCCAAACCCCATTCCCCTCCTTCCTTCCCCTTAGACCTGAGTGGATTATAGATTGTTCGTCATTTCGAATCAATGTGGTATCTTCTCCTTTATCTTCATTTCTTCTCTAACTTCTTTCTCAAATATTTGCATTCAGTTTTTAGGGTTCTAGGTGTAATTATTATACCATATTATGGATAAATCATTGTTCTTCATGGGACTTTTATATATGACTCTTAGAGCATGTCTCAAAATTTCATAAACTAGTAATCAATCATTATTTGATGCAGATTATAATTTGTGGAAGATTTATTTATGGGTTTTTAAAAATTTAGTCTTAATTTGTCATAAATTTAGTAATTAGTAATATATATTGGGTATTTAGTGTTTTCTAGGCTTAGGGGTGTGTCAGGAGTGGATCGCACCTAGTTTCTTAGCATTCTGGATTTATTGGATTGCACGATGAGTTTTGCGCCTATTATACCATGCTGGATTTTTGGTTAAAATTAACTAATTATGTAATTTAATGTTTTTGGAAATTAATACATGTGATAATGGACTCAGTTGTGGTTGGTATGAACTGAAGATAGTTTATTGGACTTCTGGTTGAGGTAAGGGAATTGACCTAATTGTGTCTCTTCGTTAATTGGTTATTTTATGTTTTGTGTCTCACTAGTATAATTCCATTTAGCAACCCCGTTATTTATTTCATTATTGTATTACTAACATAATATTTGTTTTATTATGTAGGTTAAATCTTTTTCCTCAGTTTGAATGCATTGTTCAGAAACCGCTGCCATGGACAACAATTTTTTAGAGCGGATGGATGAAAAAAGGATGGAACATAATTGTTTTTTAACTGTTTGTTGGATAAATGTAATTGTAACCAAATTAAACATTGTTTGAAATGTATATAGAAGTTTTTTGTTTTGTATTCATGATTTCAATTAAATGTATGTATCATTTTTGTTCTTTTGTGCTTTGTGTGTCGGTGTTGTTTTTGCTATGTGCAGGTGTTGTTTGTGCTCTGTGTAGGTGTTGTAATGTGTGCAGGTGCTAGGTAGGTTCTGTGCAGGTTCTGGTTTTTCACAAGATCTTTGGCCTTTATCAGCGCTAGTTAAGCGCTGATAAATGGATAATATATCAGCGCTATTTTGAGCACTGATAAAGGTAGTTTTTATCAGCGCTCAAAATAGCGTTGATAAAGGTAGTGTTTATCAGCGTTATTTTTAGCACTGATATATTATACATTTATCAGCCCTAAAAATAGCACTTATAAAGACTACCTTTATCAGCGCTATTTTTAGCGCTGATAAAGTGGACCCCCCCCCCTTTATCTTCGCCGAGATTAACAGCGCTTTTTTAGTGTTGTTAAAGGTGGTTTTTAGCGCTATTATAAGCCATATTTGTAGTAGTGCTATAATGTCCCCAACCAGGCTGCCACTAAATCAATGCCTCGAGCCGGGTCGTCACATGACCTCAATACCACCTCACCATTCACTAAAGGTTTCCAACTAGAAGAAATGGTGTAATAATTCACATGGGGAGATAATACCCTCTTTACCAGAGTAATCTAGAATAGATCACATTATTTCTAGTGGAAACAATAGGAAACAAACAATAACATGCATAACCAAACATCTCCCAAACTGGGTACAATCCATAAGCAACAAAAAATATGTCATGTCATGCTAAAATTCCAAGTGAACAAAACCCAAAATAAAGAAAAATAGAAGAATCCACAAAACAGATCTAACTCCAAGTCTGGGACCTCATCCATGCATGTCTCATATCCTACTCAACTCGCTAGCATAGGGCCCTTGCCCTTGTCCTAACCTGCAATCATGAAACCTACTTGAGTACCCAATAGCATCCCGAGCAGGGTGTGAGTACAAATCAGTAGGACACCACCAATGGTGTCTACAGATATCTAGTTTAATAGATAGTTCATTCAAGTATAAATAAATAACAAGTAAAGGGAAGACAATTCAGAGGCCACTAGTTAACAAACTCTACTTAGCTATACTTACCAAGGTGCAATTCATTATGTCTCTTCATTTCTAGTTCATCATCCATCCATCCAAAATAAATTTTTTATTCAACAAAAAGGCGCAAGGCACCAAAAGGCCCCATGCTTATGGAGGACTGAAGTAGTGCAGGCTGAAGGAATCCCCTCTAATTAAATTAATAACCTCTAGTTTCAAGCAATTAAAAGAAATAAGACTAGTGTGAATGGATCCCTGCTCCGTTAAGGAAGCCAAATAGTCTGCTACCTTATTGCCCTCGCGCCATGTGTGGGACACTTGGATGGTATCCTGAATTAAGGATCTGCAATTCCTAAAGATGTAGGATATGGACCACGGAGTATCACCTTTACCCGTCAAGGAGTCATGCAGAATTAAGGAATATGTCTCCACCTAAGATTATATCACCTGTTGTTGGATGCAAAGAGAGAGACCGGTGATCATCGCCTTAGCCTCGGCCAAAAGGGGAGTGCCCATCCCAAAACATGATGTAAACTCCAGCTTGATGTTCCCCTGAGAGTCGCAAACCACTCCCCCTCCTTTCATGATTCCCAAGGAGCAATAACCATCCGTGTTCATCTTGAAACCGGAACCAGGGTGATGCCAGCACACCCATTGTCCCTGTGCCATTACTGAGTGAGGAATGGGCACGGGGGTACTGACATGGATGCATCTAAGAAAAGGGGAATATCTCCAGTCCAGGGAGAGTGAAACAAAATCCATCAACAAGAAGCACGTACTGGTGATGATGGATCTTGCTATAGGAGATGAGCCTTCATATCTCGACTGGTTTCTGGCTTTCCACAAGCACCAGAAACCAGCACTCAATATTCCTGATCGAGCCATACGATCCTTGTCCGATATTGATGAGCATTGAAACCAACTTCCTAGGAACAAAGAAATATCCCACTGAAGAGTGGAGTTAAAAACGAAGCCTTCGAAATAGGACCACACCGCCGAAGCCCACTCCCCTTCAAAGAATAAGTGATGCATACTCTCCTCCTTCCTGATATCACAGTAGTGTCATGACGAGGACAAGTTAATTCCCATCTTTTTGATATTCTCATCCATAGCTACAGCAGAATTCCTGATGCGCCATATAAGGAAATTGAAATTCACTGGGATCTTGTGGCACCACACCAATACATTCCACCCATCATGTTGAATCTGCTCTGAAATCATCTTACGGTACTCTTTGGTGGAAAAAAATCCTGAAGACAAAGGAGTAAACACACAGGAATCCTGTCCAGTAGTGATCTCAATGGACTCGAGAAGATCCTGCTGATCCAAGTTCAACAGAGCCTTGGTGAACCTGGGATGGAGACGTGCCTCCTTCACCGACATTGTAGTGGCAGGGCATCCCGGGAAGGCCAGAATAGAACCAGCCCAGTTTTTGTGCCAAAATAGTAAGTCCCCAAATCCAACAATCCATCGAGAGCTCGGCAGAAGAAATTGGACCAGAGGATAAATCTTCTTCCAAAGGGAGGAACAGTAGCCATGGACAACCTATGCACTTCCCCCGTAAATTTTTGACATGGATATTTTCCACAATGTACACTCCTCCAGAATTTTCCAAGACAACTTGGCATGAATGTAGTGAATCTTACTCTAGAGACTCCTTACACTGATCCCCCCATCAAGGTCCGGCCTCGCCATCTTTCCCCATGAAACCCAGTGCCTTTTACCTTCTGATTTAGCATCCCAGAAAAAAGAACATAAAATATTGTCCACATTTTTTATCACTCCTTTGGGAACATTTTAGGAAGCCATCGTATGAATGGGGATGGCCGATAAGACACTATTTACTAAAGCAATGCGGCCCCCAAATGAAAGGAATTGGTTTTTCCAGTTAAGCACTCGGCTAGTTATCCTACTCACAACGAGATCAAAATCACGTACCCGGAGTCTACTAGAGGATATTGGCATGCCCAAGTACTCCATTGGAAGAACACCTCGCTGCATGTCCAAGCAGCTTCCCAAGGAGGATACTCGAATGGGGGTGCTCTTATTAGAGATGAAAAAACGGCTCTTTGTTGAACTGATGACTCGCCCACTCCAGTGACAATATTCCTCTAGAATTCCCTTGATCCTTTGAACCGAAAACTTACCACCGTTCAAAAATATAATGGTATCATCAGAAAACATCATATGAGAGGTCAGGAGGATGTTCATCCTCCTCTTGAAAGGTTTTATCACACCTTGGTAGAGGCCTCGGTTAATTAGTCTACTAAGAGTATCTTGTGCTAGTATGAAAATGCCAGGAGATAGGGGATATCCTTGTCGAAGCCCTCTTGTTGCCTTGAAGAAACCATAAACCTTTCCCATAAAGGATACCGCCAGCCACGAAGAACTCAAGCTCCTAAAGATGAGGTCACTACTCTGGCCGAGAAGCCCATACTCGAGAGGACTCTATTAATGAAGCTCTATTCAATCCTTTCATATGCCTTGTTCATGTCCACTTTGATATCCAAATTTGAACCATGAGTTTTTACATTGATGTACCTTATGATCTCCTGGGCTAGATCTATCGCTCCTTGAATAGAGCGTCCTTTCACAAACCCATGTTGCTCAGGGCATATCCAGTCCAAGAGGAATTTAGATAACCTCTGATTAATAACAAACGCCTGGATTTTGTAGGGGAAGTTACATAAAATCACTGGTCTATAGTGAGATAGAGAGGAAGAATTCTTAATATTTGGGATGAGAACCAATTTAGTAGCACTTGCAACCCGAGGCAGAGTCCCGCCACGAAAATAGTCCTGAATAGATTCTATTATTTCCGTCTTAACCACATCCCAAACCCCTCTGTAAAAAGATCCTGGAAAAATATCCGGACTAGGAGCACTATCCGGGTTGAGTTTTTGCATGGCCGAGTGAATTTCTTCCTCACAAAGAATCGCCACCAGGCCCTCATTGTCCAGCGGAGAGACTAGCCTGTGAATCGCCTCCCACAATTCCCCTTGAAAATTAGGATATCCCCTGTTCATCCCCAGATTAGGACCAGCTAGCATATCCTTAAAGAAGGAAAATGCCATGCCCCCCACTATATCACAATCCGCAGTGTAAGATCCATCTTCAAGCAAAATATTAGGAGAAAGGGAGCACCTTATTTCTCTAATAAACGCATGGAAATAAGCAGATTTTTGGTCTCCCTCTTGCAACCACCTCACCCGGGAGCGGTCTCGGGCTAAATGCTCCTGCTTTAGAAGCATCTCCGCCCAACACACCTTTTTTTTCATTAGATCATAAAACACTAAGTCATTACACTCTTCCTCTAGGTTAGACTCCAAACATTTGATACTTTGTTTAAGAAGCTCCATGTTATGATCAAAGGGAGGAAGCTCTCTAGCCCAAACCTTCATCCCCTGTTTCAGCCGCCGCAGTTTGTTATGAAGATCTACCCACATATGCCCCCTTGTTTCAGCCGCCGTATTTTCTAGTTCATAATAAATCACACAAGGTTCATGGAACTCATCCTTTTCATAAGGGAATAAATAATCCCCAAACTAACTAGGGATAACATATCATAACATCATAACATCCTCACCTCGAAGCCTCAGTTTGGGTGAAATGCAACCGCTATGGGAATAGAGTTATGCCCCCTTCCCTAACTTGTGCATTGTGGGTGGAGTTAGAGCATTAGTCCAACTCAACCCATGGGAGGATCCTTAGTCCCTTATCCCACACCTCAAGCCATGTGCACATGCTTATCCATCCATTCACCACCCACAAACCATATCACAACCACACACAACCAATACATATAACAATCATAATACATAAAAATCAACATGGTAAAACATATTGTTCCATAACCCATTACCACATTTCCATTTACATAACTTATCCCATTTATCCCAATTCCCTTTCTCAAACCTAGATCAATAATCATATTCAATAATTTCCTTATGTCAACCCATTATACACATTCATAAATCCCCTTATAAAATCCCCTTAAACATATTTCCCATTCCATATACCATTGTAAATTTAGCATAAAAACCATTTCACAAGCACTAACTCGCTTAGGCATATCTAAAATATTTAATAAGCCACTTACCTCAACCCCAATTAACCAATACCTCATTTGGACTTCCATTAAGAATATCAACATACTCAACAAGGGCTATACATGATTGCATAACAAACTAGAATTTACATATCTAATTATAGGTCCGAAAAGTATTGACACACCCCATTGATGGCCTTAAATGGGTCAAATCGCCCTCGATGCATCCCTTGGGGACCATGAGGGTTTACATTAATGATGTAGACACCCAAAGTTCCAAATATATTCAAGGGTTTCAAAATCACATTAAGAAGTGACAAAGAACAAAGTTGGGCATGCAAAAAATTTCAATGAAACTATGGGATATAACTTATAGACCACCTACCTTGAATTTGTTGATAAACACTCTCTCAATAAAAGCCTTAGATTCCGATTCAACTAAAACTTGAAGCCTCAACCTAAATATGACAAAAAAAGGGTTTTTGAGCTTCATAAGCATAAGGAAGAAAGATGCAAACCCTAATCGAAAAGAAGAAGTAAGAAGGAGATTAGAATTACTCAGATCTTAGATTTGAAACTGATGACACTCCAAAAGACCTAGAGATGAGGGAGAATCACACTTGGAAGATCTTGGAATATTTGGATCATCACTAGGGTTATAAGGGGGAATAAAGGAGGAAATCTTGAGTTGGGGTTAAAAATACTATAATGGAATTTTTGTAAATTTCTCAACTTTACTGGGATGTATGGTTTACCCACACGGATTTCCAAACCATGCCCAAACTGTGTGAGAGATACTATCCAAAAATAACCCCTTCGCATAGTTTCTTGGTAATTCTGTACAGTTAGCTTAACAATGCGGTAACCATGTACAATCCTCTGTCTAAGGCTTCACAGTTTCATGGGATTATACACACGGTTTACACTAACCATGCACAAACCATGAAACACGCCCATGAATTTATTTTTCCTCTTATTCCATGCCCCAAATACCTTGAACACTCTCGAGCCTTCTCATGAACTTGGGAAACCCTTATTTACCCAAAATAAGGGACTTAAGCTGAAACATAAACAGAAAAATACTTTAAAAAATTCTTTGATCTTACAACCTCACCACCTTAGGACGGATCATCCTCAATCCGATCTTCCTGATCATCATTGAGATTCTGAAGAAAAGAGGTCAGGCCACTAGGCCCACATATCTGATTCTCTCTCCCAAGTTTCTTCCTGAATGTTTCTATGATGCCATAGAACATGAATCAAAGGTACAACCTTGCCCCAAAAAACCTTCTCACTATGGTCCATAATTCAAACTAGATACTCCTTGAAGAAAGCATTAGGCTCAAGCTCAACATCCTCAACATTTATCACATAATATGGATCAGGTTGATACTTCTGAATTTGTGAAACATGAAAAAAATTGTGAATTCCACTATACCATTGTGGAAGATCCAATCAGTAATCCACCGATCTGATCCTCTCCACAATCTCAAATGACCCCACATACTTTGGTGATAACTTTTCATGCTTCTAAATTATAGGGTTACCCAACCTTGGAAACACCTGAAGAAACACACTATCACCCACCATGAACTCGAGAGGTCTACTACACTGATCTGTATATGACTTCTGCCAACTCTGAGCTGTTGAAATTTTCTTTTGAATCAACCAAACCTTCTCAGACGTCTCTTGCACAAGACTCAGTCCCAACAACTCAGACTCCAGAGCTTCTAACCAACACAATGGAGATCTACATGGCTCCCATAGAGTGCCTCAAAATGAGCCATATTAATTGTATCCTAGGAAATGTTGTTGTAAGAAAAATCAACAAGCTACAAGTGATTTTCCCATGAACCATAGAAATCCAGAACACAAGCACTCAAAATGTCCCCCAATACCTGAATTATACACTCTGACTACCCGTCCTTATACGGGTGATATGCTGTACTCAAAAATACTTGGGTACCAATTGCCTTCTATATCCCCCACCAGAAGCGGGATGTGAAACATGGATCACAATCCGAAACTATGGTTCTTGGAACACCATGCAACTACACTATCTCTCAAACATATAACTCACCTAACTGGTAGACTATATAAGTTTCATGGATCAGCAATAAATGATCCACTTTATTCAACCAATCCACAATGACCCAGATTGCATCATTCTTTCAAGGCGTCCTCAGAAGACTCATTACAAAGTCCATAGTTATGTTATTCCACTTCCATTCTGGAATGGGAAATGATTGTAAAAACCCACCTAGATGTTGATGATTGGACTTCACCTATTGATAGGTAAGGCATCATGCTACAAAACCTGCAAATTATTTCTTTATTCCCAGACACCAATACTACCGACAAAGATCGTGATAAATTTTAGTCAATCCAGGATGTACTACCCATTTTGATGCATGGAACTCATGCTTCAACCCATCACGTGCACTAGTCGATACCACAACACCGCCTTGAACATAGACAACTCCATCAGCACCAACAACCCAACTAGAAGGTGACTCCCCACATTTAATACTTTTCTTCATAGCCAATCACTATGGTTCCTCTAGCTGAATCTACTTGACCCAGCTCAAAAGCATAGATTCAATCATTATTGACGCAAGTTTCATTTTTATGTGTCCATCCTTATAACAACCCTTCATTTTATTACACACTTAGACATGATTTATTACATAGAAAAATTCACTTGATACAACATAGAATATCGAGAGGTCTAGTGTCTTTGGGGATTAGGAACATTACATAACAACTTAAAACATAGGATGCAACATCTTATTGAAAACTTCCTTTACATGACCACTACATTTCCTCATATTTAGCATTGCGTGGGATAACCTGAAGACATGAATAAGAAAATGGTGATCTATAAAGCCCAGAAAGGGATTTAACGAGGAATAACATGAAAGATACAATACATGTTAGGAAATAGTCATATCAATGGAGCGTAATATAAACATGAACATAAAGACATGATATAACATGATTAACATAACATGGAAATGTGGCAACAACATTTAACATGATTTTAGCATGAGCCAAGGATCATTGCACATGGATCATGATTAAATCCTCATTACACTTGAATTAGAATGAGTAAACCCTCATTAAACTTTATGTATCATGATAATAATCTTTACCCAATGCATTAGAGCGCTATCAGGGCGCACCCTTCTTAAACATTTCATTTCATACATAAGTGTGCCACATGGATCATATAACATGGAATCATTCAACATCATAAGTTATTACATAATTAAGAAATGTTTAATACACACATGAAAGTACCATTCAATATGTATATGTTTATAAAGGTGAATACCCTTGATAGATACATGGGTATGGTATTCACTACATAATGATTTTGGCTTGGAAAATTGAGGTGCAATTTCGGCAGCATAACAGTGTGACATAAAACTTCATAAAAATGGTTGATGAGAGAGAAAGAGGTGTATTATCATAGTTAAATGAAATAGAAAGTAAGGGGTTCATATAGAAACATTTACCAACATAAGTAAATGAATTTAGATTCATAATACAAAGGAATTTCTTGAATGTAAAAGAGGAGAGAGAAATTTCTTACGGAATTTCTGCATGGTAACAGGTGTGCATGGGAGGAATTAAATGAGAGTGAAAAGGATATATAATAATTAAAACATAAATAGGTAAGTATAGGGGAGGTGAGAAATCATCCCCCAATATTTTTAATTGAAATTAAAAGGGTATAACAACATAATGAAATTGAGACAAAAATGAGAAAAGAGGAAATCTCTTACTTGGAAGTGTGATCCCAAAGGCTTGGGAGAGGCTTGAGAGAGGCTTCTTGAGAGATTGGGGAACCTTGGTAGGATTCTAGAGAGAGGAGGGAATAGGTTTTATGAACTCCAAAGGCTTTGAGTGAAGAGGAAGTGGGAGCTTGGGTGGGTTTATTTAGGAAAGGAGGAGGAATTCTTTATTATTTAGGTTTGGGTCACCACACATTAAACTAATCAATACCACAAATCAGCCCATGGTTTTTACCCATGTTTTTTTCCAAAGGAGAGTGAAAAGAATATTTTATAAGGACAATGGCCTAAATTCTTAAAATAATATGGTTTCTTATGTGGAGGTGAGTCACACTCTCAAAGAAATTCATTTAAAAAGTGAAGATGTTTTATAACTCTTGGAGGGTCCACTAAAGTTTTATAAAATAAATAAAACAAACCTAAAATAACATTATTTTAATATTAAAACAAATATTTTTCGAACATATCATTTATAGTATTTTATTACATCACTATTGGGTCATTATGATGTCATAAAACACATTATATATTTAAACGGTATTTATTTTTTACCCAAAAATTTGATTGTCTCAGAAAATTATGAAAAATTCACCATTGTATAATTTCAACGTTCTGGTTCCAAAAATAATATTAATTTTATCTAAATTATTTTCTAAATATTTGAATTTTACTTTTAAAATAAAAACCGACATTTATCGAAAATTCATGGGTTTTGACAAAAATGGCTTTCAAACCTTAATAAAAATTACAATTGAATTTATAAAATTATACAATAATTTATATTAAATAAAAATTAATTTAATAGTAATAATATTTTATTAAAATATTATTTAATTCAAAAATCCTTTAATTCATCAAAATTGAATTCTTAGTTGAATATTAACTAAAAAACTATTTGCACTTTAAAAACTATTTACAAAGTAACAATAATAAAATGATTGTATATTCATTATTATATACAAAAATAATGCACATAATCATAGTACAAAGTTCTTGTTACATAACCCCTTATAACACCCGCATAAGACATAAGGGTATGGTGTGCAATGGTGACAGACTCTTGGGGTGGCTCGGATAACATTGCTCGGGAGGTAATCTCTATCAACTTCCACTTCTCTTGTAGGCGGTTCTGTTTGAGATTAACATGTTGAAGATCAGCTTGGGCTTAGTCGAGAGAGAAGCCAAATGACACCACCTCCTTTCCGAGCTCCGAAAAATGGGCTTCATACAGGGAAAGTCTACTGGATGAGGTCATCACTTCCTTTTTCTGAGTAAATTGGATTTATTAAAGCCTTATATTTATACTAATCATGTGATCACTATTCAACAGCTATATTAGCAACGGTCACAATTCTTAATAGTATTTTAAAATCTAGAAACATAAAACAAAATAATTGAATATGTTATATAAAAATTTTACATAATAATACATTTAATTAGATCAAGAGGAATTTTCATTAATGAAAGTTTGGGTTGTTACACTGCCTAGCTTCAAAACCACACTAGAAATAAAAAGTCTCACAAAATCATAAAATTTCAATTATGTCATGTCTCCTATATGAACTCATTAATTTCCATACTTAAATTTACAATTCAATTTATGATTTAAGGATTGTTGAAAGGTTAGATCAAATGGAAGGAAAACCTTAACCAAAGGCACCTTCAATTCTCACTTTATCCTAGGTCCCAAAAAATTAAATTCCATTTATTATATCACTTTATTGATTCAACTCAAATGAATTTTAACTAAGTAAATTTCTCCCTTATTCATTTGGGTTCAAAATTCTCCTCACCTTAATGAGTTCATTTTTGACAAGGTCACTTTATTTTACTTTTTTCCCATCCATATTCCATGTGCATAGAACTATGAATAACACTTATTCAGATTGAAATTGGATTTATTTATTCACAGAAATGTACTCAGTTCACCTTGTCTCAGATACTTGTTGTGGGGTCCCATTTTCCCATTCTACTATAGTTGCAAAATACTTAACTAATAGTCATTTGAGTTGACCTCCTAATGTGATTTAATAAAAAAAATTATAAAAAGGTGAGTCCCCAAGTTTCTAGTGAAAATTTCTAGTTACCCTAAGTCATGATCCTCATTCCACAAAACTATCCTACCAAACTCCCATTCTTAATACCTAAACAGAAAGTCCAAAAAATAGTGAACAATTCTACTCAGTAATCACTCATTCTCAAAATATTTAGACTCAGTGTGACTCTCAAATGACCCTCAATTTATGAAAGAATTTGAAAATATTAAAATATTTTGAAAAAAATTGAAAACCAATTTTGACCAATTTTTTTTCTTTAAACAAGCATCAAGAAGGGGGAATTTGAAATGACCAATAGAATGACCTCTCTCCCCCACACTTAAAACTCAAAATTGTCCCTAATGTTGAATCCTAATGTGGGAGACAATATTCAATGTTCTGAAATAGTATTTAAGGGATGACATGAAAGTTCAAAAAGAATAATTTTTCATACTAAAAGGAAAATAAAAAAAGTAAAATCATTTTTACAAAAGCAAAAAAAAATATTTCTTTGTTTTTTTTTTTTTGAATATCCCAGCAACAGAAAATAAAGAACAGTTCTTATAGTGCAAGAAGATTTCACTAATCAGTACAACAAAAATATTCAACTCACTAGATTAAATCAACTAACACCCACACTTAAGACAATTCTCAACAATTCAAAAAAAATCAAGGGGTCTCCCCCACACTTAAGATCATGCATTAAGTAATAATAATTCAGAATCTAATAAAACTAGTAAAATAGAAGAAGAAAAACTTCCCTAAAAAATGGATCTTTAACATTAACTTCTATAAAAATTTCCTCTTCTAAAGAACTAGTGGAATAATCCTTTGAATTTCCTACAAGTTCAGAAAGTGAATATAAGAATCCAGAATTCAAAAATCAATTAAAAATGAAACTAAGGGATGAGTGAAATAAAATTTATCCATATGACATAGTAGATTACTCCCTTGGTTTTCCTTCATCGAGTTTCTAGCAACAACAACTCTCTCTCTCTCTCAAGCAGTAGCAGGTTATGAGGCACCTTTAGACAAACAAGTGGATATGCAGGAGAAACAAGAAGCAAGAGTTAACTTTATTAGAAAAGAGAAATAAAAATAAAACAATTAAGCAACCAAGGGTTAGTTCCCATGAAACACTGAGTTTATAGTCCTCAGTTAGACTTGAGAAAACTTATTCTTTCAGCAGAGATATGGTAGTCAAGCCCTTTGGCTACCCTTAAAAGAAATGTTTTATTCTCTAACCATTGACCAAGAATGGCCTATTCTCCTCTCCAATCAGCTCCATATCTCCATTGACCAAGAATTTTATAGTGGTAAAGGGTCCTGGACACTTGGACTTAAACTTACCTGGAAAAAGATTCAATCTAGAATTGAAAAGTAGGACCCTCCCACCAAGCTTAAAATTCCTATTTTAAATGATAGAGTTGTGAAAATCCTTTGTTCTCTCCTTGTAAATTTCATCATTATCATAAGACTCCCTCCTAATCTCCTTCAACTCACTTAGCTCTAACTGCCTCCTCTCACCAGTAGACTTGAAATCAATGTTCAGGGCTTTCACTTCCCAATAGGACTTTTTTTGTAATTCAATAGGCAGATGACATGTTTTCCCAAAAATAATCTTGTATAGTGACATCCCTATAAGAGTCTTGTCAGGAGTTCTATAGGCCCACAAATCCTCGTCCAACTTAACTGGCCAATATTTCCTAGAGCTAGACACTGTTTTCTCCAAAATTTTCTTAAGCTCTCTGTTTGAAACTTCTGCCTTCCCACTAGATTGTGGGTGATAGTTGGTACCTATCCTATGTGAGCACCCATAATTCTCCATCAAATTCTTGAAATTTTAATTTTTGAAATGAGTTCCATTTTTAGTAATGATTTCTATAGTTACACAAACCTAGAAAAAATGTTTTTCTTAATGAATTTAACAACACTTTAGCAGAATTTTTGGGAAGGGCTACTGCCTCAACCTACTTAGGCACATACTCCACGAAAAACATGATGTACACATTCCCATAAGAGGATGGGAATGGTCCCATGAAGTCCAATCCCAAGACATCAAAAACTTATACCTCCAAAATTCCTTTTTGAGGCAGCTCCTACCATCTTCCAACATTACCTAACATTAGATTTCTCACATCTTATGACTAGACTCCTAGCATCCTTGAACAAATTTGGCCAGTAGAAACCAACCTGTAGGACCTTATGAGTGGTCCTTTACCCTCCATAGTGGCTAACACAAGGTGATGAATGAAATCTCTCAAGTATGGGCAATATCTCTTCATTGGCCAAACATCTTCTCAAAATCCCATCAACACACCTCCTAAAGAGAAGTGGGTCATCCCAAAAAAAATATTTCAGCTCAGATATGAACCTATTTATTTGGTTGTGTGAGAGTTACTAGGGCATGAAACCTACTACTAGAAAGTTTTCATAGTTTGAAAACCAAGAATACTACTGCATAGAAGAAGAAAACAACTGTTCATCAGGGAATAAAGTGTTAATCTCTCTTGGCTCCTCACATTGGGTGTTGGAAAATCTAGACAAGTGATCTTCCACTACATTCTCAACTCATTTATTATCCTTAATGACCAAATAAAACTCCTACAATTTCAAGGTCCACCTCATTAATCTGGGTTTTGAATCCTTCTTTTCCAGCAAGTACTTACGGGCTGCATGATTAGTGGAAATGATAACTCTAGACCCTATCAAGTTCTGCCTGAACTTTTCGTGCCTGAATGGCCCGAAGGCCTTAAATTTTTTTATTTATTTTTTATAACCCCCATTTTAAGTGTTGAAGGGGAACCCTAACATTACATTACCCATATTCTTGGAGACATTAAAGGACCCGTAGGTCTTAAGGAAATCATACAGACTATGACTACCTGAAACTGCCCCTCCCCGGCATCTGCATCATGATCAGCTCTGCACCTTTGCATGGTTGTTCGGCTAGTTATTTTTGAAAGTGGGTGCCTTAGACCCAACTTTTATTGTACTTTGATTACTGTTACATGTATTCAGTTTGTTTTTATACATGTGTTTATCTTTCCATGATAGTGTAGATACTTCTGTATCCACTTTGTTTATGGAAATGTCCATAGATTACATGTCGCATCAAATGGTTATAGCAGGTCCCAGGCTATAATGAGAACCCTGATATGCCATGACATTAATCTTAAAGTAACTTCCTATGGTCCAGTTACATCATTCTGAAAGGACACAGATGATGTGTGACCATCAGGTGTTGGGGGCTCATAAGCATTGAGACTTCTTCTCATGAATTTCGCACTTGATGATCTCTAGCTATTGAGATCATGAGGACAGACCCGCTTAATAGGAACACCACATGTTTCTGGTGTCATTGGTAGTTCCTATCTACGGACATGTGTAATGGTCTCCTGACTTAATATCATTATCAATGAATGTCATTTAATTACGTACATTTGATATAAGGCAAAAACCATGGCGACAAAGTCATGGTGAGGTAGTTTGTATCGGTTACATCATTAATGGAATGGCATTGATTGAATGATCAAGAAAGGATTTTCCACTTCCAAGTTCAGGAAGAGATATCTCGGGCCTAGTTGATTAAGATGGTTGCACCTTCAATAAATCCATGGCCATGGTAGTCAAAGGTAACACCGTATGGACAATCAATAAAAAAAATAAAGCAAATAAAGAATGATGACACTAGTATGCATTCTGCTTTATTGAGATATCGATGACGAAGAGATTATATTACACAGACTGTGTTCGTAGGAAGGCAGTTGTTGCTTCAACTTTGCCTTATCTCTATAGGGGCCTCGATGGGTTGCTAGACCCCGCTCTAGGTCGGTGGTATTATTCACTACTATTGAGATAAGGGCCTAGAGGGTCACACACAATAGCACCTTGAGAATCTTCCCTATTCTGGGAATAGGAATTTAGAACTTGGTGGGCCCCTCCAAATGGTCTGAGCACTATCCAAGTTCTATGGATCACCAAAGAATAAATAAATTCATTAATTATTCAAGTTTAGAATAATTCATTGAATTTATTTATAACATGTATTTACAAGTTATATAGTAAATACAAGTATTAATATTATTCGAATGGATTTAAATATCCTAGGTTCGTTTAATATTAGCAGGAGGAATGAGTCGAGTTAAAGACTCAAATTTATCACGTAATATATTTATATATTACAAGTAAGTGATAAATTGTAAATATTATTTATGGCATAATTTTATTTGTCATAAATAATTATTTATATCACTTATATAGCGGATGTCTATTACACGGGGGACGGGAACCTATACCGCGTGTTTTAAACACTCCCTATATAAGTGAGAGAGAGGCTCTCCCATTATCACTATTCATGTTTCAAGATTGAGAGCTTCTCTCTCCTCCTGGAATCTAGAGAGAGAGTCTCTCAAGCAAAGAAGGATCTTCAAGAACATCCATCTCGGATTGAAGCTCCTTCCTTTGCGGTGATTGTCACTGTGCTGAAGTGATCATCAAAGATCCATGCTAGCACTCGGATCTTGATGAACGGCGTGCGAGCAGATTCACGAGGCGTGTGTGGACGATCTAGAGGGTTTCGACGTTGGAGTCTTCGAGCAACGATCGTCGGCATCCTACGGCAGACTTGCACACGTCAATTCTGAACAAGGTAAATGTTCAGTTTAATATTTCATGCTCTGTATAAACCTTGCGAGATCCTTGGACCAAGCCGAGACAAGATCATCGGAGTTTACAGGGTTATGTCACTCCGGTGAAGTAGAAAATTTTAAATTCTCGGCCCACCGGCTTCCGCTACGTAGTCCCGGTACCCAACAGTGGTATCAGAGCGAGCGCAAGGTTTTTCTGAGTCAACAAAATTAAAATTTATTAAATTTAAGTGTTGGGTGTTAAGACGGTTCATTTGGATTCAACCGTGTGTCGTTTCGTTTTTGAATGGTCAAGTTATGATCATTTAAAAATTTTAATCGGATCGACGTTGTGTTTTTCGTTCATTTGATGTTTATCTCAAATTGAGAATCAAAGTCAAATATATATTTTATTATAAATATTTTATAATAAAATATTTTATAATAAATATTTTATTATATTTTATAATAATAAAATAAGACCAAGACCTAGATTTGGGGTCTTCTTGTTTTTTAAATAAAATGGAAGACAAAGACCCTAAAATGGGGTCTTCTCCCTTTATTTATAAATATTTAAAAAAATAAAAGGGGGTCTCTTTTTGTCTAATGAAAAAAGAATTAAAAAAAAGGAAGAGAGAAGGCCCCCTTTAGGGTCTCCTCTCATGCGGCACACAGGGGGTGAAAACCCTAGCCGCCGGGTTTCCCACACCCTCCGCCGGACAGCCTCCCTCTCCGCGCCAGCCGCCTCCATCTGACCACCCTGACTCCGCGCCGGCCTCCTCCGTCTGGCCACCCCGAGTCCGTGCTAGCCTCACCTCACCCCGGACCTCCTCCTTCCGGCCGCCCGAGCCCTCGCCAGCCTCCCTTCTACACCGGACCGGCTCCAGCCGGCCACCCCAAGCCAGCCGGCTGCCCCGAGCTCGCCGGACGGGCCGCGTCACGCCATTCCAGGCCATCTCGGACCAGGCAGCCACCTCACCGTCTCTCCAGAGCAGCGGGTTGCCGGCCATGTGGCTATCCGGCTTCTTTTCCGGCCTCCTCCCACTCCCCTCGGACCACGCCAGAAGATGCAGCCGCCGCGGGAGTCGTTGGACGACGTGGTCACGCCGTAGTCACGCCGCGGTCATGTTGTGGTGAAGTCGCGGTCAAGCCACGATACCCGTTCCAGGACGACACCCCGCAGCGGTACGCATTCCTTCCGGACTCCTCTCCGGTTAGAGGTAACCCTTCATTAAATTAATTTTAATTTATTTATTTTTTTAAATTAAATTAATTGGAATTAATTTAGGGGTTTAAATTATTTTAATCTAAAATATTAATTTAATTTAAGTTTAGAATTAAATTGATGGTTTAATTTAATTTTTGGAATTAAAATTAAATTAAACAAATGGAACCGATAAAAATAAATCATTTGAATTTAATCAAATTCATTTAATTTATTAGAACACCCTCGCATTATTTAAATTTATTGAAATTTATTTTATTTGTGCATTTACCCCGACTAGTCTTGAGCAAGTGACTGAACTGTGTATGTCTAACATTTATTTATTTATTTATTTATTTATTCAATATGTGCGTTGATTTTAATATTTAATTAGATAAATGACGGTCTGCGAATCGTCTTTTAATTCAAATATGTATAAGGGCCTGCACGTCCATTGCACTAGTTGTATTTTGTACCCCAGACCCCCTCACCTGCGTGCGGGTATATTTGTAATTATATGGTGACGATCCGAGAGGCAGACCCCGCCATGTTGAGGCAGTAGTCCAGATAGGAGTTGGGCGCTTTGCACTAGGGCCAGCAGGGACACGAGTCATGTATTGACTCAGGTATGGATGCCCCTAGGTAATGATTGATCAGTTATCAATCAATCATTATAGAATGCTCAAGACCAGTCAGAATGCATGATTTACTTTATGCATAGTTTATTATTTTATGCGTCTGCATGATTATTGCATGATCACATAGAATAGTAAACAAGATAAAATTCATAAATTTGTGACGAATAATATTCTATTGAATGTTCAGTTGTGAGCGCGACAACCTAGTTTGAACATAATAAATAGAAAAGGATTATATTCGTCAATTAATATTAAAAATACCTCAAAGGCATATTAAGTCTAAATTCCTTCTATTTCTCACATCTAAACAAAACCGGCTGTTTGGGTGATCGTCAACCTTAGTTGAGAGTGCCTCTTACTACCGGGGCATTTTCATGAGAGAAATGGGTCGACTTAACTAAAGTGAGTAGTCAAGTATTAGCCTTAGCTAACTTGCTATCACTTTAGAGGCAAGAGGTTGAGGGAATCAAGTTCATATTCCAAAAGCTGGGACTTTACTCAACAACATAAGGAACCACAAGAACAAGTGGTTGGCCAACATAGCGCCTAGCTTGAAACCCTCCAAGTAGTGGCGTAGCCCTAGCTTGTAGACTACGAGGGAGGTTTCGAGGATCCTTGCCACTAGAATGCTCAAGCGATAGAGTATTCTGGATCTAATAGTGAGGGATATTAAGGTTCGTTAAAATAGTGGGAGACATTAAATGATATAATAATTTTTTAATCATAAAATGTCAAAAGTTAATCAAGACAAAGTATTAACTGCTAAATGTTTATCTGATATAGATTCAAAATGGCAATCAACAACACCAAAAGTACTTTATCACTACGATCGATCTTGGATAAAGAAAATATCATGACCGGCAATAACTTCCAGGAGTGGTACAGGCGCTTGCGCATAGTACTACGCCAAGAAAGGAAGTTATATGTGCTGGAATCCCCAATTCCTATTGAGCCTCCTCAAGGAGCAAGAAAGACGGAAAAAGATAAATGGAAAAATCATGTAGATGATTCACTTGATGTACAATGCATCATGTTGTCATCCATGTCCATCCAATTGCAAAAAATGCATGAGGAAGAGGACGCCTACAAGATGCTTTCACATCTCTAAGAACTATATGAGGAGAGGGCTAGGCAAGAAAGGTATGAGGTCTCAAGTGCACTTTATAAGTGCAGGCTAGCAGAAGGGCACCAATTCGGTCCTCACGTATTCAAGATGATTGGGTATATTGAGAGGCTTGAAGCCCTTGGGTTCAAACTGAACCAAGAACTAGCAGTGGATTTCATTCTTGCCTCTTTATCATCAAGCTTCTCGACTTTCATTGTCAATTATAATATGAATGATATGAAAAAGTCGCTCCTGGATCTCTTGGCTTTAGTTCGACAAGCTGATAAGGACATGAAAAAAACCAATTCAACTATCCTTATGGTGAACAAGAAAAACAAGGGCAAGGAAAAGGCGTCTAAGGCCAAGTCAAGGCCAAAGACACCAATGCATCATCCTACAAATAAGCCAAAGATTCAGAGGCAAAGTAATGAGCAGGAAGATGTCTGCTTTGGATGTGGCAAGAAAGGCCACTGGAAGAAGAATTGCAGAGATGGGAAGAAGAAGCAAGTTGATGCTTCTACTTCAGGTAATTTTTTCATTGAATACAATTTATCTTTATCTATAATTTGGGTATTGGATACGGCATGTGGCTCACACATTTGTATTCATATACAGGAACCAAGTAGGTTCAAGAATATTGAAAAAGGCCAAGTGGATCTCTGAGCTGCAAATGGTGCAAGTCTGGCGGCCTTGGCAGTGGGAGACTATCACTTGACTTTACCAACTAGTTTGGTTCTTATTTTAAACAATTTCTATTATGTACCGTCTGTTACCAGGAACATTATCTCTGTGTAAAGTTTAGACACTATTAATTTTTATTTTAAGTTTGGAAATAAAAGTTGTATCTTTTATAGGGATAACATATATTATGGTATGGCACATCTTAACAATGGTTTATATATACTAGAACTAGAAAACTCAGTAATGGAAATCAATGACAAAAACAGCCAACATGACTCAAATAATACCTGCCTATGGCACTTTAGGATTGGTCATGTAAACGAGAAGCGATTACGAAGATTACATCAAGAAGGGTATCTAGACTCGGTATAGTTAGAACCCTTAGATGTATGTCAAGCTTGTTTACAAGGAAAGATGGCCAAATCACCTTTTTCTGGAAAGGGAGAAAGAGCCAATGCAGTGTTGGAATTAATACATACCGATGTATGTGGACCATTTCCAGTAGAGGCAAGGGGTGGTTTTCTATACTTCATTACTTTTACTGATGATTATAGTAGGTATGGATATATCTACTTAATGTGGTATAAGTTAGATTCCTTTCTTTTCTTTAAGGAATACCAAAATGAAGTAGAAAACCAACTTGGTAAGAAGATAAAAGCACTTTGCTCAGACCGAGGTGGAGAATATCTTAACCAAGATTTCATTGATCACTTGAAGGAGTGTGGGATAGTATCCCAACTCACTCCTCCTTATACACCACAATGGAATGGTGTTAGTGAAAGGAGTAATAGGACCTTTCTTGACATGGTTAGATCAATGATGAGTCATACAACTCTTCTATTATCCTTTTGGGGATATGCCTTGCATACAACAGCATATACCCTTAACCGAGTACCAACTAAAGATGCAGATGGGATTCCATATCAGTTATGGTATGGAAAGAAACCCAATATAACACAAATACGTGTGTGGGGTGAGAGACATTTGTCAAGACTTTACCAAGTGACAAATTAGCATCCAGAAGCACTAAGTTCATCTTTATAGGTTATCCTAAGGAAACTAGAGGATAATACCTATATAACACTTTAGATAGAAAAGTCATTGTGGAAAGATACGCCACATTTCTAGAAAGGGATCACATTTCTACTAGAAATAGTGGGAGAAATATTGACTTCGATGAAGTTAATGCTCCAGATGCACAAGAGTTGGTAGAGTAACAATCTCCACAAGAGCAAGTGGAAGAAGAAATTGTTCATGAGACACAGATACAGCGTAGGTCTACACGAGAGGTTAGAGAACCAGAGCGTTATAGTTTTCTTGTCACCGAGTCAAGTGACACAATAGTCCTTGAGGATGATGAACCTCTAACCTACAAGGAAGCAGTAGAAGGCAAAGAAGCTGCTAAATGGAAAGAATCCATGAATTCTGAGATGGAGTCCATGTACCAAAATCGAGTTTGGATTTTGGTAGACCTTCTAGCTGATGTAAATCCCATTGGATGCAAATGGGTATTCAAGAAGAAGCTGTACATGGATGGTAAGGTTAATACCTTTAAAGCAAGACCGGTTGCAAAGGGTTTCAGACAACGTCAAGGCATTGACTATGATGAAACCTTCTCACCAGTGGAAATTCTTAAATCTATCAAAATATTACTTGCAATAGCAGCCATTCATGATTATGAAATTTGGAAAATGGATTTCAAAACTGCTTTTCTAAATGGTAAGTTGGTTGAAGATGTCTATATGACTCAACCAGAAGGGTTTGTTAAGTCAAAGAATGTCAATAAAGTATGTAAGTTGCAGAGATCCATTTATGGATTGAATCAGGCATCAAGATCATGGAATGTTCGCTTTGATGAGGCCATAAGATATTTTTGTTTTGTCAAAAATAAAAGTGAGCCTTGTGTCTATAAAAAGGTTGAAGGGAATGCTATCTTTTTCCTAGTTTTATATGTTTATGACATATTAATCATGGGAAACGAGGTGCAAGTATTATAGTCTATTAAGACTTGGTTAAATGAATGCTTCTCCATGAAAGACTTAGGTGAAGCAGCCTACATTCTAGAGATCAGGATCTATCGAGATAGATCTCAAAGGATACTTGGCCTAAGTAAAAGTACATATATTGACAAGGTACTCAAAAGGTACAATATGGAATAGTCCAAGAGAGGATTGTTACCTATGTCACATGGTGTAAATCTCTCTAAGAAAATGTGCCCACAAACACAGGAGGAGATTTATAGAATGAGTAGAGTCCCTTATGCTTCGGTAGTGGGTTCTATCATGTATGCCATGTTATGTACTAGGTTTGATGTTGCCTTTGATTTAATCATGGTGGGTAGATATCAAGCCAATCCAGGAGAGTTGCACAGGATAGCTGTTAAAACTATCCTAAAGTACTTAAGGCGTACTAAGGATATGTTCCTGGTGTATGGAGGAGATGAGGAACTAGTTGTGAGGGGATACACTGATGCTAGTTTCCAGACAGATCATGATGATATGAAATCGCAGTCAAGCTACATCTTTTGCCTGAATGGTGGTGCAGTGAGCTGGAGAAGCTCAAAGCAAGCTATGGTAGCTGATTCTACAGCAGATTCTGAATATATTGCAGCTTCCGATGCAGCAAAGGAAGCAGTCTAGATACATAGCTTTATCTTTGACATTGGTGTTGTACCTAGCAGTGCAGACCTTGTTTCAGTATATTGGGATAATACTGCTGTAGTGGTGCTTGCCAAGGAGCCCAGGTCTCACTAGAGGAAAAAGCATATTCTTAGGAAGTTTCATCTCTTGAGGGATTTTACTCAAAGTGGTGAAGTGACAGTTAGTAGAGTATCCACAGAGGACAACGTGGCAGTCCCCCTGACTAAATCCATTTCTCAGCAGAATCATGATTCATATGTGAGAGCTTGCGGATTGAAATCTGTTAGCAGCTGGCTCTAGTGCAAGTGGGAGTGTTGAAAGTGGGTGCCCTATACCCAACTTGTATTGTACTTTGATTACTGTTACATGTATTCATCTTGTTTTTATACATGTGTTTATCTTGTCATGATATTGTAGATACTTTTTCATCCACTTTGTTTATGGAAATGTCCTAAGATTACATGTCGCATCAAATGGTCATAGCAGGTCCCAGGCTATAATGAGAACCTTGAGATGCCATGACAGTAATCTTAAAGTAACGTCCTATGGTCTAGTTAAATCATTCTGAAAGGACACAGATGATGTGTTACCATCAGGTGTTGGGGGCTCATAAGCATTGAGACTTCTTCTCATGAAGTTCGTACTTGATGATCTCTAGCTATTGAGATCATGAGGACAGACCCGCTTAATAGGAACACCACATGTTTATGGTGTCATTGGTCGTTCCTATCTACAGACATGTGTAATGGTCTCCTGACTTGAGATTATTATCAGTGGATGTCATTTAATTACGTACATTTGATATAAGGCGAAAACCATGGCGACAAAGTCATGGTGAGGTAGTTTGTATCGGGTATGTCATTAATGGCATGGCATTGATTGAATGATCGAGAAAGGATTTTTCGCTTCCGAGTTCAGGAATATATATCTCAGGCCAGGTTGATTAGGATGGTTGCACCTTCAATAAATCCATGTCCATGGTAGTCGAAGGTAAGACCGTCTGGACAAATCAACAAACAAAATAAAGCAAATAAAGAATGATGACACTAGTATGCATTATGCTTTATTGAGATATCAATGAAAAAGAGATTATATTACATGGACCGTGTTCATAGGAAGGCAGTCATTGCTTCGACTTTTCCTTATCTCTATAGGGGCCTCGATGGGTTTCTAGACCCCGCTCTAGGTCGGTGGTATTATGAAGGTTCCGGGCGCAGTGGAAGCGCGTGGGTGGATGTGCCCACTTGGCTTTTTTTCATTAGCAATGATCAATCCGGGATCAATACGACGATAAACGCCAGTCTCCATGGATCGAATCAGAGAAAAAGAAAAAGAATATTGTTTGTCCCGGAACCACAAACAAGGATCGTTACAGGTTTATTATAATTAATTTAATTAATTATAAAGAAATACCTTTTGGGCGTTCTTTCTTCGTTGATGTTCTCGATCACGTTGTCGATGTGATCCGTTGTTGCGTCGCAGAAGCCAAGTGTAGACTCCCTCTAGAGGTGATCCACACGTGTACCTTGTATCTCTGGACGTCGCCAAAGGATTCTCCGGGTGCTAGCGTGGAGAAGCCTTTGCTTGCGTTGTCCGCCTTAGTTCTTCTTGATCTGATGGAAGAGGATCTCTCTTGGTCTTGAGAGCATTCTTGGAGGAAGAGGTTCTTTCGGTCTTGAAAGAATTCTCCAGAGATGTTGTGCACAACGATTCTCTTGTGTGTCGGAAAAGAGTTGGGGTTGTGAGGATATTTATAATCGGGTGTGTGGGGTTATAGAGTTATGACAATAAATAAATGCGTTACGCGTTTTATTTATTTCATTGACTCTTTATTTAAAACCCCCATGTAAAATAAATAATTCCTTGACATGCACCCACGCTGATTATAATAAATATCATTTAAAACAATATTATATACTCAAAATCCCGACTGGAAAAACTACACGGCGTGTACTTGTTTTTCATTGAAAACTACACGGCGTGTACATTAAATGTACACGGCGTGTATATCTTGTTTTCATTTATTCATTTCCTTTCCAAAATAAAACTACACGGCGTGTAATAATAATACACGGCATGTACTTGTTTTATTTTATTTTTCCTCCATCATTAAAAACAACTTAGGCTTCCTTGAATAATTATTAAACCACGTACGGGAATAATCTTTATTCAACTTGAGATACTTGGATACACTTAGTGTGTGACCCTCTAGGCCTCTTTCTCGTTGGCATTAGGCGGGCTTGCCTAAAGTCCAAGATTACTGTCTAGCAACAGGTCAAGGCACCCAAGAGAAAGAAGTTGACGTCGCATTGACGTATCACCTCATACGAACGCTTACTATGTAATTTAATCCCTTTGTCTTGATATCTCATCAAGCAGGTTTCATGGCAGTGTCATAAACCTATATGCTTGATATGTTGTTCTTTGACTACCTGAAATAAACTCGTCGTTTACACCATGGCCATGGAATTTAATGCGACAGTTCTATTTCAATCAAAGGGCCGAGATATCAACTTCCATAAATGGAAGGGACAAATCCTTCCTCAACTTATCCATTAACAACATGTCACTCGTGACACACCCAACGTACCCTACTTCCCGCCAACTGTCTGCGTGACGGGTTTTTTCAGTAAATCTAAGTGCGCGAGTCATGACATGAGTTAATGATAATCTTCCAGTCCAAGGACCATTACACACGCTCGCAGATAGAAATATCTGATGACACCAAGACATGCGGAATTACTACTGGCGGGTCTGTTCTCATAATCTCCTATCTTGGAGATTACTAAGTGAAAACTCCATGAGAGAGAGTCCCGCCTTCTTACGAGTACTCACACATGACGGTCTGTATACTATGTGTCCTATCATAGTATGTCATCCAACTACAGAACTTTATTTAAGAATATTGTTATAGCATTTCAAGGTTCTCATCATAGCGGGGATCTGCTATGACCTTATTAATGCAACAAATATTCTAGGACATTATTATATTATAGTAATGCAGAACAATGAACAATATATAATAAGTAAACATTCATGTAATCAAAGTACAAAACAGTTGGTTCTCAGGACACCAACCCTTACAAACTCCCACTTGGACTAGAGCCAACTGCCTACGACTTTTAGTCCGCTAGACCTCACATGATGATCATGTTTCTGTTGAGTCAAGGCTTTATTCAATGGGTTTGCCACGTTGTATTCCGTGGAAATACTGCTCACTGCAACTTCACCTCTCTGAGAAAAATACCTCAAGAGATGATACTTCCAAAGTATGTGCTTTGTCCACTGATGTGACCTTGGCTCTTTTTCAAGTGCCACCGCTGCAGTATTATCACAATAGAGTGTGATAGGATCTTTACTGCTCGGTACAACATCCATCTCTTGGTACAACATCCATCTCTTGGACGAAGCCTCACATCCATACTGCTTCTTTAGCTGCCTCAGAAGATGTGATATACTCGGACTCTACTGTAGAATCTGCCACCACACTTTGTTTTGAGCTCTTCCAGCTCACTGCACCTCCATTCAAACTGAAGATGTATCCAGTCTGCGACTTCATGTCATCTTGATCAGTCTGGAAACTAGCATCTACATGTCCTCTAATGACTAGTTCCTCATCTCCTCCATAAACCAGGAACATATCCTTAGTACGCCTCAGACACTTAAGGATAGTCTTGACTGCCATCCAATGGCGGTCTCCTGGATCAGCTTGATATTTGCCTACCGCACTTAATGCGTAAGCAACATCTAGCCTCGTACATAGCATAGCATACATGACTGACCCAATCACGGATGCATAAGGTATCCTTTCCATTCTCTTTCTTTCCTCATGTGTCTGAGGACACATTTTCTTGGAAAGATGAATGCCATGTGACACTAGAAACAATCCCCTCTTGGATTGTTCCATACTGAATCTCTACAGTATCTTTTCAATGTATGTACTTTGATTTAGGCCCAGCATTCTCTTGTATCTATCATGATGGATCTTGATCCCAAGAATATATGTCGCCTATCCCAAGTCTTTCATGGAGAATCATTTATGCAACCATGACTTAACTGACTGTAAGACAGGTACTTCATTTCCAATTAGCAATATGTCATCAACATATACTATTAGGAAAACGACTGCACTTCCACTAAACCTTTTGTATACACAAGGCTCACATTCGTTCTTAACAAAGCCAAATTCCATAACAGCTTCATCAAAACGAATGTTCCATGACCTTGATGCTTTCTTTAATCCATAAATGGATTTCCGAAACTTGCATACCTTGTTGGCATCCTTTGGAGTCACAAACCCTTCAGGTTGTGTCATGTAGACATCTTCCCGGAGGTTCCCGTTAAGGAAAGCTATTTTGAAATCCATTTTCCAAATTTCATAGTCATGGTAAGCAGCAATGGCCAATAGGATTCTGATGGACTTCATCATTGAAACCGGTTAAATGGTTTCATCATAGTCAATTCCTTGACGCTGTCTAAAACCTTTTGCAACTAGTCGTGCCTTGTAGGTGCTGACTTGCCCCTCCATGTCCAGTTTCTTCTTGAATACCCATTTATTACCAATAGTATTTACATCAAATGGAGGATCTACCAAAATCCAGACTTGGTTTTGGTACATGGAATCCATTTCAGAATTCATGGATTCTTGCCACTTGGCAACATCTGTGCCTTCAACTGCTTCCTTGTAGGTAAGAGGATCATCATTGTCAACCAATAATGAGTCACCATCCTCTGTGACAAGAAAACCATATCGTTCTGGTTCTCTCACCTCTCTCGTGCTCCTACGCAGTTCTTGTGTCTCTGGAACAGATTTTTCTTCCACGAGGCTTTGTGGAATCTGTTCTTGTACCAACTCATGTGTATCTTGAGCCTTGACTTCATCGAAGTCTATCTCGCTCCCACTATCTCTTTTGGAGATGTGCTCCCTCTCAAGGAATATGGCGTGTCTTGACACTATAACATTTTTGTCTGAGGGGTTGTATAGGTAATATCCCCTTGTTTCCTTGGGATATCCTATAAAGATACACTTTGTGCCTCAGGGTGAAAGTTTGTTACCTGAAGAGGCCTTAACAAATGCTTCACTACCCCACACATGTAAATTCGATAACATGGCTTTGCGTCCACTCCATAATTCGTATGGAATACCATTTATCGGTTTAGTTGGTACTTGGTTTAGTATGTGCGCTGCTATTTGTAATGCATATCCCAAAAGGATAATGGAAGACTCGCATGACTCATCATTGATCTCACCATGTCCAACAGGGTGCGGTTCCTCCTTTCACTTACACCATTCCACTGTGGTGTGTAAGGAGGAGTGAGTTGAGATAGAATCCCAAACTCCCGTAAGAAATCAATGAAGTCTTGATTAAGATATTATCCTCCTATGTCTGAGCGGAGTTTCTTAATATTCTTACCAAGCTGGTTCTCAAATTCATTCTTGTATTCTTTGAACTGATCAAAAGAATCTGACTTATACCTCATTAAATAGATATATCCATATCTACTAAAATCATCAGTAAAAGTTATGAAGTACGAGAACCCACCCCTTGCTTCAACTGGAAATGGTCCACACACATCTGTGTGAACTAATTATAGAAGCTCTTTAGCTCTTTAACCTTTCCCACTAAATGGGGCTTTGGTCATTTTGCCTTGTAGACACGCATGACATACACCAAGTGGTTTTAGTTCGAAAGAATCTAAATACCCATCTTGATGTAATTTTGTCAAACATTTCTCATTGACATGACCTAGCCGGTGATGCCAAAGTTGGGTATGGTATGAGTCATGTGAATTAACTTTGTTATCGATTGACATTACTTGGTTTGTTTAGTCTAATACATAAAGGCCGTTATATAAATGTACCCTACCAAAACAAATGTTATCTTTATAAAAGTAGCAACATTCATTTCCAAACTTGAATATGAATCCATCAGTATCTAATCTAGATACTGAAATAATTTTTTTAGTAACAGACGGCACATAATAACAACCTTTCAAAACCAAGACCATCCCGGTAGGCAATGTGAGGTGGTAGTCTCCGATAGCTACAGCAGCGAGTCTGGCTCCGTTGGCTACTCGTAGATCTACCTCCCCTCGATCAATCTTCCTGAATCTACTTGGTTCCTGTATTTGGATACATATGTGAGCACCACAAGCAGTATCTAATACCCAATTAGTAGAAAAAGATAGATTGCATTCGATAACAAACTCACCTGAAGCTTCCCCTTGCTTCCTTGGTTGGGTGCAGTTTTTCTTCCAGTGGCCCTTCTTGCCACATGCGAAACAAACAGCATCCTATTCCTTTGCCTCCCCTTTGATCTTCCTTTTCTTGGAAGGCCTTGAAGAAGCTTTGGGCTTAAAGCTCTTCGCCTTCCCTTTCCTTTTATTCATCATAAGGATAGAAGGCTTTTCACGCTTCATGTCATTGTCCACTTAGCAAATAAGGATAAGAAGATCAGATAGAGACTTCTCAATATTGTTCATGTTGAAATTAACAACAAAGTTTGAGAAGCTCTGGGGAAGTGATGCGAGAATGAGATCGGTACCCAGTTCTTCAGGGAGTTTAAACCCTAGCTCAATGTAGCCAATGAGCTTGACTACATGAGGCCCAGCTGGGGCACCCTCTCCAAGTTTGCTCTGAAATAGAGCCTTGGATATCTCAAACCTTTCATGTCTTGCTCTCTCCTAGTATAGAACACGGAGGTGCTCAAGCATGTTGTAGGCATCCATGTCTTCATGAGACTTCATGAGCTCACTAGACATAGATGACAACATCAAAAATTGAACGTCGAGAGCATCGTTCAAATGTTGATCATAGACTAGGAAATATTCATCACTTGCCCCTGGGGCAGGGGAATCAGGAAGTGAGGACTCCAGCACGTAAAACTTTCGTTCATGGCATAGGATAACCCGAAGGTGCCTAAACCATTCCTGAAAGTTACTGCTGGTTAGGATATTGTCTTTATCCAGTATTGATCATAGAGAAAATGTGGTTGACGAGTTTGTCATCTTGATTCTACAATTTAAAAGAGCAGATTTATTAGTACTTTCTTGATTACATTTTTATGAGAAATAATAAATTTTATTAATTCTCCCACTATTTTATCAAGTCCCAATGGCCCTCACCATTGAACTCGGAATGTCTAGTTGCTTTGACATTCTAGTGGCAAGGATCCATATTCCCCTTCGCATAACCCCAACAAGGGTTGTTTAAGCTATTTGAAGGTATTTAGGTAGGCATGTCTTTGCCAACTGTGAGCTTACAGTTCCTTGATCTGTTGAGTGGACTCCCCAATCCTGAAATTCTGACTTGGATTTCCTCAACTCTTGCCTCCAATATTACATCAAGTCTAGAAAGGGCTACTTCTCTTGATGTAATATGGTTAAGTCAACCTGAAACCTTTCATAAGGGCTTCCTTTATAAAATTAAGTGTCCCAACAAGGGTTGGTCAAACACATAGTTTTATTGAGTCTTGCCCTTAATCAAGTAACGGAAGGCTTGGTCTGACTTAATATGGTATTTGAGGGATTTTATTCTTTATGTGTATCTTTGAATTATCACATGCTTGTTAATATTAAGTGATGCTTTCTTAAGTGATTAACCATGTTCCGATAATGTTTACGCATAGTCCAGTTTTTATTTTATTCCATCTTTGCATGCTTGTTCATTTTATTAATTATGTGATCGCGACAACACATACATAATAAATAAACCATGAAATAAGACAGAAATAAAATAAGATGGCATGATCATGAGCTTCTATTTGGTTAGCTTATCTAGCGGTTTTGATAAGTTAACCCTGACCTAGGGAAAACACCTTGAACCTGATGGTTCGTGTTTTGCAGCTCCCACCTGTCCACCTTTGTATCTTCTTGTGTTGGTTTCACCTCAACTTCGGGATTTGAACCGTCTCCTCTGGCTTGGGAGATCCTCCATTACATGGGTTTACATTAAAGAAACCATGGGCACGCAGGCCCTACATTTTATTGGAAGAAGGCTCGCATGACAACAAATTTAAATTAAATAAATTTAAATGAAACCATACACATACAAAGGGTCTTAGGTCTATCTCATGATCATCCATAGTATGCAACGACATTTATGCATATTTAGAATTCAAATTCTTTTAATCGTTCTTTTATTTAAGATAAGACGCGCTCGAATTCAATTAATTATGATCTTATAATTAATCAATTCATTATCTTAAATTCCTTTCTGAATTTCCTTGAGATTCTTCTCATCCATATTCCTTGTACGGGTCTTTGTACATTTGGAGGAAACCTGGTGAAATTCCATTTCTGGAAATTACATGGCGTGTAGTTTATAATTACACAACGTGTATTTTTCTTTTCACCTTTTATCCAAAGTACACACTGGGGCTTTGGCGTGTTTTCTGTACTTTGTAAATTTTAGAGTACATGGAGTGTAGATGAATCATACACGGCGTGTACTTCCTTGTTACGCGGTAACCGGCCTGGTGATCCCGTGTACGCGGTACGCGGCTTATCTTTGAACACGGTTTCACCTGGGTCGGAACGGACTACACGGTGTGTTGTTCCAACATACACGTTGTGTATTCCGGTTTCCACGTGTCGTTCTATTCTGGTCAACACGGCATGGTTTGGCAGACCAGTGCCGGTTCGTTGAACCTAAGTACACGGCGTGTAGTTTTAATTACACGCCGTGTAATCCCGTGTTGTACAGACAGAAAGAGCGGCTCCTCCGGATGAGTTCCTCGTTTTTATTTTAATCAAAATTAAAATTAAAAGGTCGTTTCTGTGATATGAATCGAGAAACGAAGGAGGAAGAATAGATCTCGTTAATTCAGATTTATAGAATGATTTATTTTGAATTGAATCAAATATGAATGCGTAAATTATCAACGAAAATTAAATAACTATAGTCAATGTTGTAACCTCCCTCTGATACCATTTGAAGGTTCCGGGCGCAGCAGAAGCGCGTGGGTGGATATGCCCACTTGGCTTTTTGTCATTAGCAATGATCAATCTGGGATCAATACGATGATAAACGCCAGTCTCCACGGATCGAATCATAGAAAAAGACAAATAAGATTGTTTGTCCTGGAACCACAAACAAGGATCGTTACAGGTTGATTATAATTAATTTAATTAATTATAAAGAAATACCTTTTGGGCGTTCTTTCTTTGTTGATTTTCTCGATCACGTTGTCGATGTGATCCATCGTTGCGTCGCAGAAGCCAAGTGTAGACTCCCTCTAGCGGTGATCCACATGTGTACCTCGTATCTCTGGACGTCGCCAAAGGATTCTCCGGGTGCTAGTGTGGAGAAGCCTTTGCTTGCTTTGTCCACCTTAGATCGTCTTGATCTGATGGAAGAGGATCTCTCTCGGTCTTGAGAGCGTTCTTGGAGGAAGAGGTTCTTTCGGTCTTGAAAGAATTCTCTAGAGATGTTGTGCACAACGATTCTCTTGTGTGTCGGAAAAGAGTTGGGGTTGTGAGGATATTTATAATCGGGTGTGTGGGGTTATAGAGTTATGACAATAAATAAATGTGTTACGTGTTTTATTTATTTCATTGACTCTTTATTTAAAACCCCCATGTCGAATAAATAATTCCTTGACATGCGCCCACGCTGATTATAATAAATATCATTTAAAACAATATTATATCCTCAAAATCCCGACTGAAAAAACTACACGGCGTGTACTTGTTTTTCATTGAAAACTACACGGCGTGTACATTAAATGTACACGGCGTGTATATCTTGTTTTCATTTATTCATTTCCTTTCCAAAATAAAACTACACGGCGTGTAATAATAATACACGGCATGTACTTGTTTTATTTTATTTTTCCTCCATCATTAAAAACAACTTAGGCTTCCTTGAATAATTATTAAACCACGTACTAGAATAATCTTTATTCAACTTGAGATACTTGGATACACTTAGTGTGTGACCCTCTAGGACTCTTTCTCGTTGGAATTAGGCGGGCTTGCCTAAAGTCCAAGATTACTGTCTAGCAACGGGTCAAGGCACCCAAGAGAAAGAAGTTGACACCGCATTGATGTATCACCTCATACGAACGCTTACTGTGTAATTTAATCCCTTTGTCTCGATATCTCATCAAGAAGGTTTCATGGAAGTGTCATACACCTATATGCTTGATATGTCGTTCTTTGACTACCTGAAATAAACTCGTCGTTTACACCATGGCCATGGAATTTAATGCGACAGTTCTATTTCAATCAAAGGGACGAGATATCAACTTCCATAAATGGAAGGGAAAAATTCTTCCTCGACTTATCCATTAACAACATGTCACTTGTGACACACCCAACGTACCCTAATTCCCGCCAACTGTCTGTGTGACGGTTTTCGTCAGTAATGATAATCTTTCAGTCCAAGGACCATTACACATGCTCGCAGATAGCAATATCCAATGACACCAAGACATGCAGAATTACTACTGGCGGGTCTATTCTCATAATCTCCTATCTTGGAGATTACCAAGTGCGAACTCCATGAGAGAGAGTCTCGCCTTCTTACGAGTACTCACACATGACGGTCTGTATACTATGTGTCCTATCATAGTATGTCATCCAACTGTAGAACTTTATTTAAGAATATTGTTATAGCATTTCAAGGTTCTCATCATAGCGGGGATCTGCTATGACCTTATTAATGCAACAAATATTCCAAGTCATTATTATATTATAGTCATGCAGAACAATGAAAAATATATAATAAGTGAACATTCATGTAATCAAAGTACAAAACAGTTGGTTCTCAGGACACCAAACCTTACATATTATTCACTACTATTGAGATAAGGGCCTAGAGGGTCACACACAATAGCGCCTTGAGAATCTGCCCTGTTCTGGGAATAGGAATTTAGAACTTGGTGGGCCCTACCAAAGGGTCCGAGCACTATCCAAGTTCTATGGATCACCAAAGAATAAATAAATTCATTAATTATTTGAGTTTAGAATAATTCGTTGGATTTATTTATAACATGTATTTACAAGTTATATATTATATACAAGTATTAATATTATTCAAATGGTTTTAAATATCCTGGGTTCGTTTAATATTAGCAGGAGGAATGAGTCGAGTTAAAGACTCAAATTTATCACGTAATATATTTATATATTACAAGTAAGTGATAAATTGTAAATATTATTTATGGCATAACTTTATTTGTCATAAATAATTATTTATATCACTTATATAGCGGATGTCTATTACACGGGGGTCGGGAACCTATATCGCGTGTTTTAAATACTCCCTATATAAGTGAGAGAGAGGCTCTCCCATGATCACTATTCATGTGTCAAGATAGAGAGCTTCTCTCTCCTCCTGGAATCTAGAGAGAGATTCTCTCAAGCAAAGAAGGATCTTCAAGACCATCCATCTCGGATTGAAGCTCCTTCCTTTGCGGTGATCGTCACTGCACTGAAGTGAGCGTTGAAGATCCACACTAGCACCTGGATCTTGAAAAACGGCACGTGAGCAGATTCACGAGGCGTGTGTGGATGATCTAGAGGGCTTCGACATCGGTGTCTTCGAGCAACGATCACCGGTGTCCTGCGGCAGACTTGCACATGTCAATTCTGAACAAGGTAAATATTCAGTTTAATTTTTCTTACTCTGTATAAATCTTGTGAGATCCTCGGACCAAGCTAGGACAAGATCACCGGAGTTGACAGGGTTATGTCACTCCAGTGAAGCAGAAAATTTTAAATTCCCAGCCCACCGGCTTCCGCTGCGCAGTCCCGGTACCCAATAGTTATCCTATGTCGAGATGCACAGGCCTGGTACCGATTTCAATTCCATACCCTCTCATTCTCCCAAATTCTTCATCCCAGCTCTGGTTAATGTTTCATGCTCTTGAATCCTCCTTTGGAGCTGGTTCCTTGTAGAATCTGTCTAGGCATCTGCATATCATGTGGCCCAAAGGCCTTAAGGTGGCCCGAATGCCTTGAGGTGGCCTGAATGCCTTACTAACCTAAAGTCCTGGGTGGACCGAAGGCCTTAAGGACTCCAAGCTCAAACCAGTGTCCCAAGGTGAATAGTTCCTACTGTTATAGTACTGAACAGTACCAACTACAATACTCACATAGTACTGTTATAGTTCCTACTATAGTGCATGTACAGTACTGCTACAGTGCCTGCTACAGTGCTGCTATAGTGACCCAGAGTTATGCCTCTACATGGTTTCGAACCTAGGTCTTATGGATGCACGTAGAGAGACCTCACCAAATGGGTTGAGGCTCATGTGCATTCTGCCTGAACCTTTCCAAGGAAAACATCACAGAATTCAATTCCTTCTCAGTGGCAGAATAATTATTCTGGGCATTATCCATGAGCTTGCTGGCATAATAAATGACATGCATCTTTCTATCTTTCCTCTTCCCTAAAATATCTCATATCACTAGATCACTAGAATCACATATTACCTCAAAAGGGAGCCGCCAGTCAGGGACAATGATTATAAGTGAGGTTGTCAGCTTCTTATTAAGCAGGTTAAATGACTCCATGCATTTCTAATAAAAAAAAGGGAATTTCCTTAACCAATAGTGCTCACAGGGGTACAATAATTTTAGAAAAGTCCTTAATGAACCTCCTGTAAAACCTAGCATGTCCTTAAAAAATTATAATTATTTTTACATTTTCAGGTGGGGTAAACTTTTGGATAACCTCAACTTTGGAATTATCGACCTACAGACCCCTCTTAGACACTTTATTACCCAAAACAATACCTTTATTATCCATGAATAGACACTTTTCCCAGTTCAAGACCATATTGGTCTCTTGGAATCTCTCTAGCACAAGTTAAATATTTTCCCGACAGTTCTCAAAGTCACTTACCACAATAGAAATTTCATCCATAAAAACCTCAATTATCCTTTCAATCATGTCTGAGAAAATAGCTTTCATACATCTTTGAAAAGTGGCAAGAGCACCACACAAGCCAAAGGGCATCCATTGGTAGCCGAATGTCCCAAATGGACTGGTGAAGGTGGTTTTCTCTTAATATTCAGGAGAAATGGAAATCTAGTTGTATCCATAGTAACCATCAAGAAAGTAGAAAAATTCATTTTATGTCAATCTCTCCAATATTTGGTCCAAAAATGGAATGGTAAAGTGGTCCTTTCTTGTGGTTTCATTTAACTTCTGATAGTCTATAAAAACTCTCCATTTGTTCACTTCCCTTGTTTGGATTTGTTCATTCTTATCATGGGAGACTACTTTCACTACACTTTTCTTGGGGACCACCTAGATAGGACTTACCCAGGGGCTGTCAGAAATGGTAAAATTTATCCCAGAATCAAGCAGCCTAATCACTTCTTCTCTAACAACTTCCTTCATTTTGGTATTGAGTTGCCTTTGGGCTTTTACTCTAGGATCACACTCTGGTTTCATGGGAATTTTATGCATACAGAAGGCTGGACTTATCCCTTTAATGTCAGAAATTGACCAACCCAAGATAGACTTAAAATTATTTAAAACAATCAGCAAGTTTTCCTCTTGGGTTTCCTCAATCTTGGATAAAATAATTATAGGCAGTTTAAAACTCTACCCTAGAAAGAAATATTTGAGATGTGTAGGGAGGGGTTTGATTTCAATAATGGGTGGTGACTCACTAGATGGAAGACACCTTGGTCTGGGTGGCCAAAGGTCTTCATACTGCCTCTTGAAAAGGTAGTAAAGAAGGCTTCCTCCTCTTCACTAAAATTTCAAAAAAAAAATACTTTCCTCAAACTTAGACTCTTCTCTTGGGGAAAGAATTTGTTCCCAGGAAAACTCATCAAGGTCCTCTAAAAATTCTCCCTTAAACTCATCAATGGTCTCTTTCTCCTTACTAAAGCTAATTCTTATGCAAGTGTTAGCAAGGATCTCAGGCTCACTATTAATCTCATCTATCACCCTCAAAAACTCCTCTTTCTCATCATCAATAGAACACTCAGAAACTAGTATCTTATCTTTGGGAAAGATTGGGTGGGTGGGTTATTTTATTTTCTTAAACACATTGAATTATTCTTTTTGCTGACCTGAGTTAAAAACCAACTTCCCCTTAGACACATCTATCACAGCTCCCCTGTTTCCAGGAAGGGCCTACCAAGAATGATAGGAACCTTTTGGTCACACTCCATATAAAGAATGAAAAAGTTAGCAGGAAAAAAGAGTTTTCCTACTCCCACCAGCAAATCATTAACCCTACCCACTGGATGAGTGATGGATCTATCAGCATGTTGTAGCACAACAGTGGTAGGTTGGGGAACTCTTAATCTCAGGTGCTGAATGAGTGAAAAAGAAATTATATTAATGCTAAAACCAAGGTCACACAAAAAGTTGAACTTGAAACCTCTATCCCCAAAGGTGCAAGGGATGACAAAGCCCCCTGGATCCTGAAGCTTAGGAGGTATTCTATTTTTTAGAATAGCACCACACTCCTCAGTTAGACTATAGGTAGAAAATTATTCCAGGGTATTTTTATTTGAACAAATTTTCTTGAGTGATTTTAAGTATGATGAAATTTGAATGAGGGATTAAAGAAAGGGGATATCATTTTTCAACTTTTTAACCACTTTTAAAATTTTCAGCAGTTCAAAATCATGGTTTGTTTTTTTATTCTTTCAGGAAAAAGAATTAGAGGGGAAAATTTTCTCACAATTGGGGGGATCCCTACCGCTTCCTCTTCAAATTTCTTCTTGCCTTTGTTTTCTTTATTTTTTAAGACATTTTATTTAGGTTTTTCAGCTGGAACAACAGGAACTAGGGATTTATATATACTACTGTCCAGTTTTCTAGAATCAATATTTTATAGATTTGAGTTTTCAGCTTCATCCAGTTTTTCATTTTGAGTAGTTTGGGGTTCTTCATTTGGTTCTCAGTGGGTTTGGAGACCACTTCTAGTGCTCACAACCATGGAATTCGCTCTTGGGTTGGCTTCAGTGGTACTTGGTAGCCTACCCTTGTCTCTTTTTTCCCACATCCCTAGCCAACTACCCCATTTTAATTTCCATATTCTTCATTCTTGAATCCACTAGAATTTTATCATAATAATTTTTAGTATTTTTCTCATCGAACCTTCCTCTCAAATGATGGAACATATCCTTCACCTCATCTTTGGAATTGGATGAATCAGCCTTAGGTTGAGGTTGGGGATGGAACTGCTGCCTAGGAGGCTGTTAGAATCCAGGAGAGGCAGCAAGTCAAAGGATTCCCTGCTCCCATCAAGAGAGGTTTGGGTGGTTCCTATACCCGTGGTTGTAGGTATTTGAAAAATTATCTTCCCTAGGCTACATCCTAGGAACAAAACCAGCAAAGCTTGCACTCTCATGAGATAGGACAGACATATCAATGTTGGTGAAATAGGTTTGTGAGTGCCCAAACATGCCACAGTGGTGGTACTTCTCCCGAAGGGTGTTATGAGTGTTCTCATTAAAGAACCCAGCAGCTTGGGATTCATCTTGAGGAGCATGAGTGGGTTCCATCATAACAATGGTTCTTCTTCTGGAGAATTTGTTCTGGGAGTTTTGATCTAAAGTATTAAAAATGGTTTAAGCTCCTCAATTTTCCTATCACTAAAGTCTCCTCCAGTAGACTAATCCACCTAGGTTTGGTGGTAAGGGGTAAGGCTGTTGTAGAAGGTGTCCATAAGGAATTGGGTGGTGTATTGGTGGTTAGGACACTCCCAGAGCAAACCTCTAAACCTATCCCAGGCTTCATGATACAACTCACCCTCATCTTTCAAAAATCCAGCGATCTTATGCCTAATTTTAGATGTCAACCTCCTAGGATAGAATTTCATTGTGAAAGCATTATACACTTGATCCCAGGTGACAAAAAATCTCTTCATCTAACTGTTGTACCCAGGTCCTAGCATTGCCCTTTAGGAAGAAGGGGAACACTCTCAACTTAAGTTCTTCCTCACTAATTCCCCTAAGTGGAAGCTGTTGGACACTATAATAGAAAGCTCTAATGAAGTCAAGGGAGTCTTCAATAGGCATTCCATTGAAGTTTGGTGACTCAACATGGACAACTTGATTTTGTAGTTCCTTGATCTAGGAGAGAGCCTAATGAAAGAAGGGTTGCTAGACACTGAAGGTAGAAGAAACTCTCTCAAGTTGTGTCTCTCAACATTCTCATTTCCAGGTAGATCTATCCTTCTAGGTTGGTTCAAATTCTCAGGAGGTGGATTGTTCAAGTTTTCATTACTATTATCTGTTGGGCGGAGAAAGAAAGGAGGTGATGGCAAGAGGGGGGGTGAATTGCCTTTTAAAAATTAAATTAACAATTTAAAATCAAAGTGAAAGTGCAGCGGAAATAAAAGAGGCAAAACACACAACTTGATAACGGAGTTCGGCTTAAACCCAAGCCTACGTCTCCGCTCCCAACTCAACCGTTGAGAGATTTACTACCGCTTGCTTTTTAATGGTTTTAGAAAGAAACCCACTAGACTTTTCAGGTAGTCTAGAACCTATTACAGCTTGCTTTTAAATGGTTATGCAAGAACCCACTTGCTTTCAATGGTTGAGCAAGAACCCACTAGCCTTCTTACAGGTGAAGGCTAGCTCACCTATGTCTCAAGCCTTTTAAAGGAAAGGCTTGACCAACCTCTTCACACCTTGAAGGTGATGTGAAAACCCAAATGAAAGGATGAGAGAAAGAGGTGGGGTTTGTAGGCACAAACCCAAAATGATGCTCAAAATGATAAAAGTAATGAAAAACCGTAATGGGGAAGTCTTGGGCGCCAATGGATTGATGGAGCTGATGAAGGGCGCTCCCAAGCTTCTTTGGTGGTGCTCCTTGGATGTGGAAGTGTGTTGGAGCAAGTGGGGTTCCCTTGGAAGAATCCGCTGGAGGTTCGCCAAATGATCAAAATGTGTCCTGTGGGCTTCCGTGGCTTGGTTAAGGTTCCAGTTATGTTCCTTTTTCTCCCAAGGGTTCCTAGTCCTTTATTTATAGAGGGGGAACCCTCATATGGCCTTTGGAGGTCTTCGGAGCCGTTGGAAAAGGCTTCGGAGCCGTTGGGAGGCAAGTGGACCAGCCTGGTCAAAGGCCCAACGGCTAGTTTGACTGGCTCCACCGGCTGACCGGTGCTAGGCCACCGGTTGGCCGGTGCTTGCAAAAAGGAGGAGGGTTTCTGTCCAGGCGCCACCGGCTGGCCGGTGAGGAGGCCACCGGCTGGCCGGTGATGATGCAGTAGCTACCCCTTCTGTCTGGGTGCCACCGGCTGGCCGGTGCTGAGGCCACCGGTTGGCCGGTGCTGAGGCAGTGGCTCAGCCTTCTGCCCAGGGTCCATCGGCCGGCCGGTGGTGAAGCCACCGGTTGGCCGGTGGACTGAATTTCAGTCCATTTTGGCTTTTTGTCTTCTTGGCCTTCTTGGCCCAATTCCTTGGCACCCTGAATTTATGCCTATCATCCAAAAACACTTAAAACAAGATTAGATAAGAAAGATAGTGATTGTGATCATGAAAATTAAACCTCGAGAGGTACGAGAGGTACAACAATCTCCCCCTATTTTGATGATCACAATCACCAAAACAAACAATGAAAAAATGAAATGAAAGGCATGCTTTAAAAGATTTTTCCCCCAATCAACCAAGCATTTCTCCCCCTTTGTGATTATCAAAATAGCACGGGGCATAAAACTTGATTGAGGGAAAACGTTGAAAAACGAGATAGAGAATTTAAACCAATTGAAAATTTTGAAATTTGAATTGAAAGTTTTGAGTGAAAAATTGAATAACAATTTGAATTGAAAGTTTTGAATCGAAAATTGAATAACAGTTTGAATTGAAAGTTTTGAATCGAAAATTGAATAACAGTTTGAATTGAAAGTTTTGAGTGAAATATTGAATAACAATTTAGAATTAAAAAATTTGAAACCAAGTGTTGAAATTGAAAGTTTGAATCGAAAATTTTGAAATTGAAATCAAAAGGGCTTAAACGATCCTAACTCCCCCTAAATAAAAACAACAAATCACCGGGGAGAGGTTTTTGGAACCGAGACAAATTTTGGCCCGGAGAGACTCGCTAGAAGGGATTTTTCAATCCATACTTGTCTAGTGGCGGGTCTTCTCCTAAAAAATTCATCATTAAAAGAAATAGTTTTGGGCCTTCCATACCAGGCATTTTTGCAATTGCACTCATAAATTAAGTGCCCGGGTTTTTTGCAATAATTACAAAATTTAAATTGGGAGCTCCCCCTTACAAAAATAGTTGGAGCATGGGAAGAGGAAGCTTGCTTGGAATAGCCAAGCCCTTCGGTGGTTCTAGATATGCGTTGGGAACCGAGGAGTTTGGTCAAATTTTGTTCACCTTGGGTGAACTTGGCTAGGGATTCCCTTAAATCTTTGATAGTTAATTCCATAGAATCAACATCGGTAAGGTTTTGGATTTTGAGGGTCAACTCTTCCTTTTCTTTGAGAAGTTGTTCCTTTTCGGAAGAGAGTTTTTTGAAATTCTTTTTTAAAGCAACAAATTTGGAAGAAAGTTTGTGAAAACCTTCCTCCAATTGATCTCTTGCATGTTGGAGATCCTCATAAGACAAATGATTGAAAGAATTTGAAGAACTAGAGGAAGAGGAGTCGGAAGATGTTACCTCATGAAATGCCATTAGGCATTTGTTACCGTTGTTACTTGAGGAGGAGGAGGAGGATGTGGAGCTATCACTCCATGTGGCCTTGAATGCCTTCTTCTTTTCCTTTTGCTTGGCCTTTTTCTTGTTGAGTGGACAATCGGGCTTGTAATGGCCTTTCTTGCCACACCCGTAACATGTTACCTTGGGCTCAGATTTTTCATCGTGTTTTTCCTTTCGAGCCTTGCGGGATTTCTTCTTTTTGTTCTTCTTCATGAATTTGTGCATCTTGCGGGCAAGATTCTCCATTTCGGAATCGCCGCTTGAAGAGGAAGAGGAGGAGGAGGAGGAGCTTTTTTCTTGAACTTTGAAGGCGATGTTCTTTGGAACTTTGATAGGTTTTCCTTCCTTTTCATCTTGCCTCCTCATGGTGATCTCATAGGTCATGAGGGATCCGATGAGCTCTTCGACCGGCATGTTCTTGATGTCTTTTTCTTCTTGGATTGTCGTGACCTTCGGTGCCCATGAGCTTGGAAGGATCCATAGGATCTTCTTGACCATCGTCTCTGCAGAAACATCATCACCAAGGGACTTTCTCCCATTGCAAACATCAGTAAAACGTGTAAACATTTCAGTAATATTTTCAGATGGATGCATGGTAAAAGACTCAAAATCTTGACGGTACATGTCCAATCGAGTATCCTTAACTTTGTTGGTCCCCTCATGGGTAACCTCCAATAGTTTCCAGATTTCATGAGATGTAGTGCATGTGGAAACTCGATTGAATTCATTACGATCAAGGCCGCAATGTAGAGCGTTCATGGCTTTGCCATCAAGCTCGAAATTTCTAATGTCGGCTTGAGTCCATTTGGATTCATCGGGGGAGGAGAGAGAATAACCATGCATGACAATTTTATAAATGGGATAACCTATACTTCTAAGAAAAGCGGTCATGCGGGTTTTCCAATAAGTGTAGTCGGTTCCATCAAAAAATGGAGCACGACCCAAAGAATAGCCTTCGGGGGCGAAAGAAGTTGAAGCCATCACAATGGATCTTAAATTTGAAACCGGTTAGGGTATTACTCAAATTCTCTCCTCTGATACCAATTGTTGGGCGGAGAAAGAAAGGAGGTGATGCCAAGAGGGGGGGTGAATTGCCTTTTAAAAATTAAATTAACAATTTAAAATCAAAGTGAAAGTGCAGCGGAAATAAAAGAGGCAAAACACACAACTTGATAACGGAGTTCGGCTTAAACCCAAGCCTACGTCTCCGCTCCCAACTCAACCGTTGAGAGATTTACTACCGCTTGCTTTTTAATGGTTTTAGCAAGAAACCCACTAGACTTTTCAGGTAGTCTAGAACCTATTACAGCTTGCTTTTAAATGGTTATGCAAGAACCCACTTGCTTTCAATGGTTGAGCAAGAACCCACTAGCCTTCTTACAGGTGAAGGCTAGCTCACCTATGTCTCAAGCCTTTTAAAGGAAAGTCTTGACCAACCTCTTCACACCTTGAAGGTGATGTGAAAACCCAAATGAAAGGATGAGAGAAAGAGGTGGGGTTTGTAGGCACAAACCCAAAATGATGCTCAAAATGATAAAAGCAATGAAAACCCGTAATGGGGAAGTCTTGGGCGCCAATGGATTGATGGAGCTGATGAAGGGCGCTCCCAAGCTTCTTTGGTGGTGCTCCTTGGATGTGGAAGTGTGTTGGAGCAAGTGGGGTTCCCTTGGAAGAATCCGCCGGAGGTTCGCCAAATGATCAAAATGTGTCCCGTGGGCTTCCGTGGCTTGGTTAAGGTTCCGGTTATGTTCCTTTTTCTCCCGGGGGTTCCTAGTCCTTTATTTATAGAGGGGGAACCCTCATATGGCCTTTGGAGGTCTTCGAAGACGTTGGAAAAGGCTTCGGAGCCGTTGGGAGGCAAGTGGACCAGTCTGGTCAAAGGCCCAACGGCTAGTTTGACTGGCTCCACCGGCTGACCGGTGCTAGGCCACCGGTTGGCCGGTGCTTGCAAAAAGGAGGAGGGTTTCTGTCCAGGCGCCACCGGCTGGCCGGTGAGGAGGCCACCGGCTGGCCGGTGATGAGGCAGTAGCTACCCCTTCTGTCTGGGTGCCACCGGCTGGCCGGTGCTGAGGCCACCGGTTGGCCGGTGCTGAGGCAGTGGCTCAGCCTTCTGCCCAGGGTCCATCGGCCGGCCGGTGGTGAAGCCACCGGTTGGCCGGTGGACTGAATTTCAGTCCATTTTGGCTTTTTTCCTTCTTGGCCTTCTTGGCCCAATTCCTTGGCACCCTGAATTTATGCCTATCATCCAAAAACACTTAAAACAAGATTAGATAAGAAAGAGAGTGATTGTGATCATGAAAATTAAACCTCGAGAGGTACGATAGGTACAACATTATCTTCTATTTTTACTTCATTTTTGTTCTTTTTCAAGTCTCTTAGGTTATTTTCAATTTTAGGATTGATAGGCTCTAAGTTTTTAGACTTAGACCTAGTTTGCATGAAGAAGATGGTTCACAGATTTTTTTGAAATGTTTTCTTGGGAAAAAGTTTTAAAGTTTTTTAATTGATTTTGAATTTCTGTTTTTTTAACAGTTTTTATGTTTTTTTTGTGAATTTTTGTTTTGTTTTTTTAAAATTGCACGCGGCCTCTCCAGGAACAGCGCAAAAAATTTGGCCTCTCTGCGCATCGTTGGGCATGGGCAACACAAATTAAAATTTATAAATTCCTACTCACTACTTAGTATAGTGGTAAGATAGGGTCGAACCACAGGGAGGACCGATCTTGTGCTTAATTACCAATAAAAACAAACAAAACAAAAACCAACAAGAACACAAAAAAAAACTAAACAATGGTGATGATGATGAAATTGTCAAGTGAATGAAATTATGTTTGAGGAAGTGAGAGAGAAAGAGTGCTAGAAGATAAAACAGGCGGACATACAACAATAGGCAGACAAACAATAGGTCTATGTAGTGAGAATAAGCAGTGGACGAGTAAGAGGAAGTCCACTGGCCATCTTCAATATTTTTCTCCCTTTATCGTGCACTATAGTTGACTTATATGGACATGATTTAAGGTAGTTGTCCATATTTGTTGTTTGGTCAACTTGTGACTGTGTGACTTCCATAGTGTATCAAATGCAGAAGTCACTTGATCACCCGTAAAGAACCAATCAGTAGGGAACTGAGTTCAAAATATCAGTTGAACTCAGTGTCGCCTCTCTCTTTTGAGTAAGATTCACTTTCCAGTAAAAACCCCAGATTAAGAACATTTTAAATTAGGATTTGATGAAGATCAGTTTTCACTAATTCTTGACGTTCCAAGAAGAATTACCGTCTAGAAAAGAGAGAAGGGAAATCCAGTTGAGAATCATGCATGAACAAAAGGAAAACAACTTTAATTGACTCAGCTTATTCCCCCCAAAGGGAATTAGCCAAGCATATATGAGTTTAACATATTAACAGGTTTAAACACAATGAAGTACATGTTGTGATAAGTTGCAGAAAAACAGAGCACGAGAGGAATAAATTGTGTCGTCTCCCTGCTTGATCTCCATATATCTCCAACTCTTTGCACTGTTGCTCGATGGTGAATGAGATGCTGAAGTGTTCTTGATCTCCCACCCTATGAACTGAGATTTGCAAATGGTGGATGCGGCTTTGATCTGGTGATTGTCTGGAAGTCTAGAATTCAGTGAATCTACTCTCCGAAGTGAATTGGGCGTGGTCGTAAATGGATGCAAGTGAGAGTGGTGATGGTTGTCTCCCTGTTCTTATGCTTGTACCCACTGAATGAACTGATGTTGCCTTGAGTACAACTCTTTGGAATCCTGTGGAAGTCTTCTCAGGCCTCCACGTGGTGCTTTCACCATGCTGCTTCCTCTCGGACAGTTACTGAAGCATGTGCTCCCTAACTGAATGAAAAAATGTGCGCCATGAGCCCCCCTAAAACAGAAAACAACATAGAATTCAAGAGTTAGAATTAAATATAGATATTTAAACTCCATGTTATTGCTATATAGTATATTATAATATAGATAATTAGAATGAATAAAAAGAGAAAAGAAATGAAAAATTGGTTAAAAAAACTAAATAAATAATGAAAATATTTATTACAAGTGTTAAATTTATTACTTAAAATATGTACATACATATAAAAAATAAATGAAACAATAAATTTAATATTTATAATTAAAATTAAAATAATAATTTATAATAAATTGTTTGAAAAAAATGAAAGAATTAAAAAAAATATTACTAAATATTAAAAATTGTTAAATTAAATATAATACACACAAGTGTTATTAATTACTTATATTTGATAATAGTAATTATAAAAATAATAGTTTTAATATATATATAACATTTATTATATATAGTACATATCATAATTACAAGTAAAAAAGGTATATTTATTATTAATAATAATATATGAATTATTAATATTATATAGTATATGATATATATATATATATATATATATTATATAGTATATGATATATATATATATATATATATATATATATTATATGTTATAAAAATAAGATAAAATAAAAACTAAAAACTAAAGAAAAAGAAAAAAAAATGAAGAAGGGGGTGAGGGGAAGGGTCGTTCGTGCGCAGGAGAAAACAGGGGAGATGGGGTGGCGGCTGGAGAAGGGAAGGGGGGCGCTGCACAGCAGGTCTCGGCGTGGGGCTGCGATGGAGGGTGGAGGTGAAGCCCAGGGTTCGGTTCAGGTGAGGTCGCGGCAAGAGGAGGTAGGAGACAGGTTGGGTGCGTTGCGGACGCCGGTGCGAGGCAGCGGCGGAGGGTAGGGGCGGCGAAGCGGGTGAAGCAGCCGGGGATTGGGTGCACTCAGATGGGGGAAGTAGAGAGACGCCGGGAGGAGTGTTCAGGGCGGCGTGGCTAAGTTCTGGATCTGGTGAGATCAAGATGATTCATAGATCTGATTTGTGGTTTGGATGCTCGTTTTGGGGTTCTGCAATATCTGATTTTCTGATTTCATTTTGAGTATATAAATTTTCAGTTTCAATTTGATCTGATGTTGTTCTTCCACTGCTCCGGTGTAAAATTTTCGTGCCGCTGCGTGTTGATTTTGGTTGGTGTTGAATTTAGTTTTTGGTGATTTTGGTGTGTTGCGTCTGTTGATTTGGAATTATATTGCAGTTGTGGATCTGTGTGGTGCTTGGTGGTCCGGTGGTGGCTGGGCGAACAAGGGGGTTGTCGGTAGGTTAGGGTGGAATGCAGGTGGTGTCGTGGGTGAGTTAGAAGGGAGGAGGGAATGTGGAGCGGGAGAAGGGTGGCGTGGGTGATGCCTTCCGTGACTTGAGTCACCCATACGTAACACACGGACTCCTCACCCACACGTCACATGTTATTCAAAATAAAAAGTTTTTTTAAAATTAAAAATTATTTCACTACAATAAATATGGATTTTATCACCGTTATAAAAGTAGATTAACAACACTAAAAAAAAACGCTGTTAATCGAGACGAGAATAAAAGGAGTTCCTTTTTATAATCGCTTTTTTAAAAACGCTGATAAAGACTCCTTTTACAGGCGATTTTAAAAAGCGTTGATAAAAATTGAAAAAATATAAAAAAAATCATGGTACCCCACACTCACCTCAGGACACCTCAACCCAACCCCACCTCCCTTTAACAGCACTAGGTAATTTCTCACACCTGCGTGTGCAACATGCCTCTCACAGAATTAACAGCGCTTTTTTAGTGCTGTTAATCGACTTTTCTAACGGTGATAAAGACCCATTTTATCAGCGCTTTTAAAAAGCGTTCATAAAAGTTGAAAAAATATAAAAAAAACTATGGTAGCCCACGCTCACCCCAACCCCACCTGCGCGTGCAACATGTCTCTCCCAAGATTAACAATGCTTTTTTTAGTGATGTTAATCGATTTTTCTAACGGTGATAAAGACCCCTTTTATCAGCACTTTTAAAAAGCGTTGATAAAAGTTGAAAAAATATAAAAAAAACCATGGTAGCCCACGCTCACCCCAACCCCACCCCCTTTAACACCACTAGGTAATTCCCCACACCTACGCGTGCAACCTGCCTCTCCCATACGTCACATGTTATTCAAAAGAAAGAGTTTTTTTTAAATTAAAAATTATTTCAGTACTATAAACATGGATTTTATCACCGTTAGAAAAATCGATTAACAACACTAAAAAAACGCTGTTAATCGAGACGAGGATAAAAAGAGTTCCTTTTTATAATCGTTTTTTTAAAAGCGCTGATAAATACCCCTTTTACCAGCGTTTTTAAAAAGCGCTGATAAAAGTTGAAAAAATATAAAAAAAATCATGGTACCTCATGCTCACCCCAGGACAGCTCAACCCAACCCCACCCCCCTTTAACTGCACTAGGTAATTCCCCACACCTACGCGTGCAACCAACCTCTCCCAGAATTAACAGCGCCTTTTTAGTACTGTTAATCGACTTTTCTAACGGTGATAAAGACCCCTTTTATCAGCACTTTTAAAAAGCGTTGATAAAAGTTGAAAAAAATATAAAAAAAACTATGGTAGCCCACGCTCACCCCAACCCCACCTGCGCGTGCAACATGTCTCTCCCAGGATTTACAACGCTTTTTTTAGTGTTGTTAATCGACTTTTCTAACGGTGATACAGATCCCTTTTATCAGCACTTTTAAAAAGCGTTGATAAAAGTTGAAAAAATATAAAAAAAAGCATGGTAGCCCACGCTCACCCCAACCCCACCCCCCTTTAACACCACTAGGTAATTCCCCACACCTACGCGTGCAACCTGCCTCTCCCATACGTCACATGTTATTCAAAAGAAAGAGTTTTTTTAAAATTAAAAATTATTTCAGTACTATAAATATGAATTTTATCACCGTTAGAAAAGTCGATTAACAACACTAGAAAAAACGCAGTTAATCGAGACGAGGATAAAAGGAGTTCCTTTTTATAATCGCTTTTTTAAAAGCGCTGATAAAGTCCCCTTTTACCAGCGCTTTTAAAAAGCACTGATAAAAGTTGAAAAAATATAAAAAAAATTATGGTACCCCACGCTCACCCCAGGACAGCTCAACCCAACCCCACCCCCCTTTAACACCACTGGGTAATTCCCCACACCTGCGCGTGCAACCTGCCTCTCCCAGGATTAACAGCGCTTTTTTAGTGCTATTAATCGATTTTTCTAACGGTGATAAAAACCCCTTTTATCAGCGCTTTTAATAAGCGTTGATAAAAGTTGAAAAAATATAAAAAAAATCATGGTAGCCCACGCTCACCCCAACCCCACCTGCACGTGCAACATGCCTCTCCCAGGATTAACACCGCTTTTTTTAGTGTTGTTAATCGACTTTTCTAACGGTGATAAAGACCCCTTTTATCATCACTTTTAAAAAGCGTTGATAAAAGTTGAAAAAATATAAAAAACACCACCTGTGCAACCTGTCTCTCCCAGGATTCAAACTCAAGACCTCTAGCTTGCGCGTCTAAGCCTTTACCACTCCACCATATTGCTTTGCTTTTCTTTTATTAATATATCTAGTTATATATATATATATATATAGTTATATTTACTCAGAAATTAATATATATGTATATTTAGTTGTATTAATATATATATCCGTATATTAATACATATACATATATATATATATATTAACACACACATATATATATAGTCATATTAATATATACGTATATTTAATTATATTAATATATATATATATCCATATATTAATATATATATATATATAGTCATATTAATATATACATATATTTAACTATATTAATATATATATATCTGTATATTAATATATATATATATATAGTTATAATTTTTTATCCGTATATTTATTTGTATATTAATACATATTTATAAGATTAGTTTTAAATACATTTATAAAATATGTTTTCTTATGTGTGTTTTTATAAATAAATAAATAATTACATACATACATATATACAACACACACACACATATATATCATATGTATATCCGTAGGTATAATTATACATATTTATACATATTTGCAAATATTATATATTAATATGTATATACAAAAGTGATAGAAATGAGATCTCGAAAAAACTAACAAATCACAGTCACTGAAAAAGACATAACTTCTTCTCCGGGTGTCTGTTTCAGCTCCGTAAATAGTCAAACTAAAGCTCATGAAACGAACTACGATAAAACAGATGCTGGAGGCCGAACAGACACACAAATCAGAAGTTATGATTGTTTTAATAAAAATTTGGCAGGGGTCCGGACACAGAAACTGAGTTTTGGAGGAATTCTGGTGATTTTTTGGGATTTTCGGATTCTACACATACTTTAGACTATGTCTGCGTCAACCTTCTGCGTAGATCTCTTCGCTGCCTTTGATTTGATATGTGGTAGAGCCCAAACAGACACATGGAGCGAAAGTTATGGCCGTTTGAAGTTGAATTTTTTTGGAGTGCTATAACTGATATATCTTTCATTCCTCTGATCTTATAATGGTTTCGACTAGACATGGTCATCACTCATTTTGAGAGCTTCGATTTGATTGGTCTCGGCACTCAAACGGACAACCGAAGCAGAAGTTATGCCCATTTTAGTGAGTTTTTGGTTTCTTAGGTTTTTAGGAGATATGAGAGTTGCAAAATTTCAAACGACAATAACTTCTGCTCCGAGTGTCCATTTTGGCTCCACCACTTATCAAATTGAAGCTTTCAAAAATTTACACACTCCGGTGATCACCGAAACCCCTTATCACGTTCTTTGAGGTTAAAAAAGGACCAAAAACCCTCTGAACGGTCATAAGTCTGGCTCCGGGGGTCTGTTTTGCCATAACTTCTGCTCCGGGTGTCCGTTTTGCCTCAACCACATATCAAATTGAATCTTACAACTAGAACTACACTACGGTGACCATTATAACACCTTCTCATATTCTTCAAGGTACGAAAAGGTCCTTAATCCCTACAAACGACCATAATTTCTGCTCCGGGGTGTCCATTTTGGGACTACGACATATCAAATTGATACAAAACACATTTAAAAAAATATTTATTATATTTATATCAATATAAATATACTTATATATCAATATATTATTTTTTATGATTTTTTTTGAAATATACACATTTATCAGGGCTAGGAAAATGCGCGCTGATAAATCCCCCCTTTATCAGCGCTACTAAAAAAAGCGCTGATAAAGGGGACCCCTTTAACAGTGCTAAAAAAAGCACTGATAAAGGGGGGTCCTTTATCAGCGCTAAAAAAAGCGCTGATAAAGGGTCACTTTTAACAGCACTTTTTTTAGCGATGTTAAAAGTGCCATTTATCAGTGCTGATAAAGGCCCCCCTTTATCAGTGCTTCTTTTAGCGCTGTTAAAGGGGTAGCGGTTCCCTTGCCCTATTTTGTGGTAGTGTTTACCAAATAATTAATTCAAAAAATAAAAAAATTAAAGAAATTTAACTTAAATTAATTAACTAATTAATTAAAATAATTAATTAAATTAAAAAATTAATTTAAAAATAAGTATTAAAGTGATTAAAGAATTTAATTAAATAATTAAAACTAATTTAATTATTTAAATAACTAATAACTAAAGTGAATTATTTATTTACAATTGAGTTAATTACATAATTAAATAAATTAATGATGGAACGTTATTAAATTGAAAATTAATTACATAAATAATTAATAAATTAAAAGAATTAATAAACTAGATATTAAAAAAAAACATAATACATGAGATAATAAAGGATTAAAATAAAAAGAAAAACAGAGAGTGAAAGCATAATGAATGAACAAATTTTAAAAATTATTTAATATGACAAAAATAATCAATAAAATACATAGTTTACACTAAAAATGACTATATAACACAGCAATGCACAAAAACAAAACAGTTGTTATTTATTTAAAAAAATAAAACATTTTGATATTAAAAAATCAATAAAAAATATAAAAAGGATGTGACAAAGAGAATTAAAAATGAGCCGCATCAAGAACTCTATGAAAAAGTCTAAGTATAGGATAACATCTTAGAATTTTGGAAAACTATTGATATTGTTGTCTCATAGTAATGGAATCCCTGTCTGGAAAAAAATAAGTGGATTCAGTCTCTAGAATATATGGACTTTGGGGTAATAACCCCAAAAGGTCAGTTAGTTATTAACATGATATTCATGTGGTGCAAGATTAAGAGGCCTAACTACACACCTGGTATAACACTCCAAGGGGACATGTTTTTGTAACTTCACTTTCTCTTTATAAACTATTATGAGGGGTTTGAATATATTTAGGTTAGATTTTTAATATTAAATAACCATGGAAAATTTATATTGAAACCTAGAATGTCAAGGGTTGATATGAAGGTTCCATAAATTAGGACATCTCTAGAATGATTTTAAGTAATATATGATTGATCACACTGATTATTAATGCTTGATACTCAAAACAAAATATTTTTCTTAGTCAAAGGATGAAACCAAAAGGAATTTTGTGAACAATGAATGTGACACCCAAAGAAACGATTAACTTCCTAAGAAACCAAATGGAATGGGAGCTAGAATGACCAATCTTATGGTTGTGCTCACCCAAATATCTCATGCTATGTATAGTAACATGAATCATGTTAAACTTTAAAATTTCAAAGGGAGGAACAACTCACTATTGAGTATTTCATGTGAAAATGTCCACCTTCCTTAAGTGGGTCATCTGATGCACTTATTTTTGACCAATGTATCAATTATATAGAAAATATATTTTCCATTCTCCAGTGCTTGTGCTATGACAATGTTGTTTTGGTTGTGTATCATTTGGATGGTGAATTTTATAAATGGTATACTCTTATAAAAAATACATGAAAAGATTGATAAATTGACTTCATGGAAAGGGAAGAGTTTAAGAATGAATTTTCAATAAGTATTCTCCTCAAACTCATCGCACTAAAAAAGAAAGGTAATTTCTAGAACTACAATAGAATGATGATGAATCCATTGGTAAATATGAGTAAAATTTATCTGACATGCAAATTATGATTCTGGTTTTATCACCGATTAAATCATGTCTATCATAGGGAATGAAAAATAAAAAATCTATGTTTTTTCAAGCATAGAACTATGCCTAATTAGGGTCGTCTCACTTGAGTAGTTTCACAATTGTCTACTTACATAATCTAATTCACCTAAAAAATATTTATTTTTGTTGTTTTTATTTATTCAATGAAATAAAAGATTTTTTTTGGGTTTTGTTTCTTTTCTAATCTAATGAAAAGAAAATAATAATGGAAATTTAAACTAAACTAACATGCATCTATAAACAAAATTTGATTTGAAATAAATAACTTGGTAATAATTTGGTTTTTCATTCTATCATTATTCTCCATTATTAGTTTTAAATATGGTTTGATATCTTAATTATGAAATCTCACTCTTAAGGGACAATTCTTTTATTCAGTGTTGTTAAATATTGAATGCCTTTATAAATCTAAATTTCAAATCCTCCCATAATCAATGTGGATGACACACCTAAATCAAGAGTGTGACATCTTCCATGATCTGGATCCATCACATTCCATTTCATCCATTGCATGGCTCAACTCCATCGTATGAAGAGTTTGTATCTATTAGAAGGGAGGGAGAAGATTTAAACAAAATATCAGAAGTAAAATTTAGTTTCATGTCATGGTTTAAAATCATCACACTCGTACATTCCACTCCCATCTATGTCAAACATAAAATAAACTTTAAAAAAGAATTCAAGATTACCCAACCTCTCCTGGGCCAAGCCTCAGGTCAGCCCCTCATTATCGAGGGTAGGAGATCACAATGGTGGAAAGAGGGAAGAGAATAAAAGTTAAATAAAAATAATAGAATAAAGAGAGATAGAATATAAAAATAAAATAAAAGATGAAAACACATGAGATGATGTAATAAAAATAAAATAAGAAGAAAGAGGGATAATAAATAAAATAAAAGAGAAAATAAATTAAAAAAATTTAAGTGGATAAAGTGTTCACCGAAGAAGAAGGAGAAGAATAAGGGGTAAAAAGAGGAGAATATATTGGTGGTAGCACAATTTGAATAAGGATTCATCAATTGATTTATTAAAAGAAAAATAAATTATCAATTATATTGAAAGTAAAACTAAAGTAAAAAAGTAAAATTAAAACAAAGGACAAGAGAGGAAAAACAGTCACGGCCTGGAATCCTCTCTGTGGGTCTGCAGTGGGTGCCAACTCCCCTCAGCAGTAGCCAAGGGTATTATTTTATAGGTTGAGTGAGTGCCTCAGCCTCCTACTGAATCTCCCTAAATCTCTATTGACTTTGGGAGTTTGAATTTTTTTTGAACATGGATCATCCTTAAGACCCAAGTTTCTTCGAAGATACACCTGAGGATATCATGTGTTTCTATTTTCAAGTGTGGACTAATTGGAACGTGTGGTTGCGCCCTTATTCTCCAATTCATGTGCATGGACAGTGGTGGAGATGATAGTATGGGTTGGGGATGTGGCAACGGTGAAGGAAGACCCCTCTAAGTCATCCGACCATCAAAGTGGTTGGATGAAGACTTCATGGTGGTCATATGAGGTTCTGAGAGTGATCCTAGGTGGTGGAAGGGATTAGTGTGGTGAAAGTGATCAAACTTGATCTTTGTGGGAATCAACCATGTTGGTTCTCTGGTAATGAACTAGCAGCGGTGGTGACAAGAAGTTGCGGCAGTCGGTGGAGCTCGGAAGAGCTAGGTGTCCGAGGTGCAGGGTTGCGGGAGAAAGTGGGATGACATCGTTTAATTAAGTGATGAACAGTGTCTGGGACAAGCCATACCACTTTGAAAAATTTCATGTTCAATCACTACCTTATATATCAAAGTGTGGCTTCGACATCTAGGAATCCCTCATTAGAGTGGGAACCTAGATTCACTTTCAATCATGGCATAGGTCACCTACACTACTCGTCTCCAACAGGCCTTCATCCAACCTATGCTCGTGGTTCCTTTTGTGGGTCATGCACCTCATGGGCTTGAGCTAGACTTCCCATAGGTACCATGCTCAGCCGAACCTCTAATAGGAAATCTATGTGACTTGGTCCATTATTGGTTGAGGTATATCCATCTTAGATATGTTTTTACATAAAATACATTTGAAAAAAAACAAAAACATAATAAGAAAAAATAAACATAAGTTCATACCAAAATACAAAATTTCAAAATTCATTCATGTTGGATTGGTGTAGCATGATCTGGTTGGGCCTACTTCTTGTGGCCTGTACTGTGCACCAGTCCGCAACTTTCATGGGTTGAGTTCCGCGGTGAACTCGTTGGGAGTTTATGGGGTAATGCACCCCTACTCTAGGGGTCCAACAACCGAAGGCCCCCGACCCAAATTTTGGGCAACTGTAGCATCTCTAAACACTGTAGAAGGTATGACTGAATGACACTGAAAGACACTGTAGTGATGCAGACTTCCAGCTGTCATTCAATGTAGCTCCTTGGACTTCCATCTGGCATCTACTGTAGCACTTTTGACTTGGATGTCCGCCTTTCACTGTAGTGACGAGGACTTCCTCTGTAGTTGGTGGAACAATGAATCGTCTTCTCCATTTGTAGCCCATTTCAGTATAGGGTTTCTGTGAGAAAGAAATTAGAGATAAACTTCTTTAAATTATGATCCCGATTATAGTGAAGTTATTCTACCTCTCTATGGACATAGGGATTATTTCCCGAACCACATAAATCTCCATGTTCTTGTTCTTCCTTTTTTTCCCTTTTACTCTTCTAATTTTCACTGTTTCTGTCATTTCAACTCCTGACGTTTCCACATCAATACATTTATATCCATTTGAATCAATTTAAATACATAATTTTTAAATTTTTAATTTTCAATTAAACTTTGAATTATATGTGTATTTCAATTAAAAACCATTAAAAAATCATAATAAAATGTTTAAAAAATTTCTTGAAATTTTAGGGTGTCATCGGTCATGAAAGAAAAATAGATCAATTCATTATTGGTTTAAAACCAATTCTTCTAAAATTATTGGATATAAGAGACTTTTATATCTATGAAAAAAATCATTCAATGTGCTTTTAAGATAAAAATGGACCGTAGAGAATTTCATTCACCTGATTGTTTTGGGGAAAAGAAGAGAAAAATGATTTTTCATAGAGATTCAAATAATAAAACCCATGAAGGAAAGAAAATTAATATTACTTTATACAAAAAATGTTATAATAATCATAAGGAAATTTATATCCAATGAACATGTAAATTCTTCATGCATGGAAGAGAAGTACATTGAGAACCTTAATTTCAATGTGATGTAAAGAAATCATTAAAGGTTGATCGAATATACCACCCACACACCAATGATATAATTTCAAGTAGTATAGGAATTATGCTAATCAGTTCATGAATCCAAGGGTTATTGATGAAAATTAGCATCAATAACCTCCTAAGCCAAAGGTCAAAGAGAAGGCTTATGAAATCACAACTATTAAAGTGGGTCATGAGAATAAAGTGGGGAAATGTACACATATCATGTACTTTCTAACTATAAATTTCTTATTTGATTCAATTTCTACCCACTCTTTTATATATATAAAAAATTATAAGAGTATCACATCACCACCTCAACAGTTATATATTGATTTATTAGTGAAAAAATTTAATGGTATAATAATTTCATCTCAATTATATAACTCCTCTCTAATAGAATTTTTGTGGGAATATGCTTCCAAAAACTATTTTTATTATCCCTATAATTTCATTTGATGTGATATTGGCATGGATTTTCTCTCCCCATATAGTTACCATATCAATTTTTGAAGAATGTAAGTAACATTTTATATTTCAAATCAACTAATGATTGTGCATTGATGCGAGGATGAACATGAAATTCCGATGGAAATTACTTCCATTTTATGGGTCTTACTATCTATTCTGAGGGGTATTTATCTCAAAGGTTGGGGAGAAACATGATATTTATGATATGCCTATTTTTTAGGAATATGCCAATGTATTTTCTAAATAGTTTCTTAGTCTTCCCCTGAATTGTGAAGTTGATTTTTAAATAGAACTCATACATATTGTTACACCTATTTCAAATACTCCTTATTTAATAGAACAAATTGAGTTCTAGTAATTGAAAAATAAAATCAATTCATATACCCTAGCGTGTCACTAATGTGGATTTTATTTCACAGTGTTTGCCATAAAATTTTATTAATATTTTGATGATTTAATTAATTAAATGTCCTTTAAATGTTAAATAATTTTACTTTATTAATTTTTTTGTTGAATTTGTTAATTTATAAATTTTCTAATTATTTTTATGTTTTTATGTCTAAATTTTTTAATTTTATCATTCCTTATTTATCTAATTATTACTAATTTTAATTTTTGAATAGTGATTTTAAGTATTTCTATTTTAATGTCGAAATTTTCTAATTAAATATTTCATATTTTTATTTTTTTAATAAATGGGACTTGAATTTAATTTAAAATCAATTATTTCTGTATTTTAATATTTTTTATTTTAAATTTATAGTTTTAATAAATAATTAGTTTTCAAATATTAAATAATAGAATTTTAATTAATTTATTTTTTATTAATTAAACTTATAAATTCCGTATAAAATAATTAATTGAATTTGTTTTTAACTTTTAATATTTTGTTTTTAATGTTTTAATTTTTTTAATTATTAATTATTAATTTATTTTTTATAAATTGTAGTCTTCTACTGTTTCCATATATCGGTGTTTGCTATCTTCCCTAATTAAATTACTGGAAGATGATTTTGTGACCCCTGGGGTTGTCTACCACCCAATTCTACCACTGCTATTGCACATACTACCACCAATTAATCTCAACCATTGTTACTATAAGGAGAGTTATAATTCCCTTTAACCATCTCTTTTAGTCTATTACAATTAGTTGGTATATATGTGTGATATCATGAGAATTAAATCCAACTACCTCTACCATTACATGTTTCCATTATAGAACTAAAACCTATACCATTCTCCCACTACCATCACCTATCTTTCAGCAACCATTCTTGAATGTTTTTTTACCATTACATGATAATTTCTGTTATCATCCCCTGAATTTTGAACCATGGATGACCAATTAAAAGATGAAGAATTATTAAAGAATCAAGATTGTGAGAGAAGATTGAGGGTTCTAAGGCTGTGACAAGGTGCTTATTTTGATGAACTAGATGAGCCGTAACCAGAAAGAACCCCTTTTCAAGCTTGATTTTAATGTTTTTGTAAAAACTAAAATCACGGAACCTCGTTTTTCAAGAACTGATTGAATGTTGGGATCTCGTTGTTGAACTACTGTCGACTCATATATTGATGACACTCTTGAAGAAGTTGAAAATTTTTCTATCCGAGGTCGAGATTCATTGCTAATTCTGAATTGAGTAAAGATGAATCTGCTATATGTTGGCACCGATATTGGGATCGATTTGGGCTTCTGTCGCTGACCACTGAACCAAGTGAAGCTAAGTTCGAGTGAAGCCACATCTGAACCATTATGCACCGATGATCCCAGAGTTTGAATAATAAGTATTTGATTTGATATCAAATGAAGATTTTCTATAAAATATGATCCAAGCTAATCTATTCCAGTGTCTATTGTTTTCCCAATTTTAAGAAGACAATACAAAATCGAACCACATGATGCGTTGTTGAATAATAATAGAAGGATTCAAAAACTTGAATCTGCACATCAAAGATAAATTTTTAGTATTCTTACCAATTTTATGTGATAGTTTGATGTTGTGTTTAATATGAAGCATTGGGTTCACTATTTTTTGTTTTTATACCAGTGTAAGACTATGGAAGGCAGGGCCTCATGTCCCTAATTGCATCGGTTTCTCAAATTGGGAGATCTTTCTTATGAGGGCCATGTAAGTCCATTGCTCATGAAGGAAGTGCATTTATAATTTCTTGAGATTGAGTTGGAATAAAGGAATAATTATGTTGAAAACAAGATTTATATTTAATTCAATGATGTCAATATAGTCAAGACAAGAGTTTCAATGGTAGAAGGTTTTGAATTGAAAAAATGGTGAATGGTTGTTAAAACATGAACCAATATGGAGGCTCATCAAGATTCATTTGACTTATGTTAAAAATATATCACATGTTCATTATTTAAATTCTATTTGAAGGGGGTCTTCTCATGTCGCATGCAAGTGATTATACTCCATGATAAGTGCCACATGGTCGACCAAGAGCCGAGGAACAATCTTTTTCAGTGGATACTATTGGTGAATCATAGGAAAATTAAGTCGATGAACATTCATTCTTAAAAAGGTATTAATGAGAATTTATGGGGTTAATTTTTTTGATGGATCACTACAAAGAGTATCAGGGACTTTCTTATGGAAAAATATTGTCCAACACTCTAGTGGTATCATTAAGGAGTAATGACAAAGCTTCAACAGTTCTGTTTCAACCATTTCAGAGGGAAAATTTCTTTCTCCCTCTTTCCTTCTTTCATTTTGATTATAATTATTCTGTAATTTTATTTCAAATCTTGAAATACATACGATACATGGAAACAATTTTTGTCTGGGGAATTCAATATTTTAATGTAATTATTTTCTCTCTTCATTTATAAAATAAATTCAAAACTGGTTTATTGTTTTATTTTAATTCAAAGAATTCAATTAGATAGAATGAACCATGAATTTAATTATCAAAGATAAAACCAAGTTAATATAAAAATAAATCCAATATCATCATTTACATATTTACATTCTCAGATTAAAATATTAAGGAATTGTTAGATTTATCCTTACCACTTATTAAGAGAGACATTATACCAATATTTTCGAGGTGTTATGATTCAGACTAATCCTATCAGATGAATGGAGAGATATCATTTTAACAGTCAATCAAATTTTCCCCAAGTTTTATATTTCATAGTATTTAGTATTTCTTTTGTTTCATAACTATTCAATTATTTAACCCCTATATACACACTTTATTCCTTTTCATGTTTTCAATTATTTTTGTTTCTTTTTGTTTTTGAGGTTTTCAATTCCAGATAGCACAACTTTTACACTTCCCTGTGGGTTCAACACTCTTCTCACCACTACACTTTTAGTTGGTGTGGATTTATAATTAAAAAATATGACACTTAAATTATGAGTAATCTAGTATTCTAGCTTCATTGTTGGAGAAGGTCTTTGTGCATTCAGTTTTAAAAACTTTGAAAAAAATTAAAAAAATAAAACTTTTATTGGAAAATCTGCTAAAAAATATGTGAGACTTGTATATTTCATGCGAAATAGATCATTATATAAGAGTTTAGAACCCTATATTCCAAAAATAGAAAGAAATATAGGTTCCTTACAAAAACAATACAATATAAAATCAGGGAGAGAGAGTACCAAACCATAATGAGAAAAATTATTTTCCCAAACTCATTATAGAGGGTAATTAAAGTCCAATGATTATGGATTTTCAGAATTCTCAGGTCTCAAGCAATCCTTATTCTATTATATTGTCTGTTAGAACCCAAAATTATCAGCTAAAATAGTATTACTTCTCTCTTCTTCCCTTATTTAATGGTTTGTCTAATGATGATTCTTAGCATTCATTAGAGATTTCTACAACACATTGCATCAATTTTCTTTGCAAGGGATCACTAATAATGAACTTAGGATAAGAGTGTTTCCCTTTTTTACTTAAAGGGATTTATAAAAACTTTTCTTTAGGGATAGTTGAGAACATGTTCAAAACTTGGGAATATATCTATAATTATTTTATATAAAATTTTTATCCAATGAGATAAAAAGGAGAAATTCGGAATTAGATCACCAATTTCTATCAAGAGGATATATAGGACTTTCATGAGTCTTGATATATATTTAGGGACCTTATTATAAAATTTACTCATTATCATATTTCTTCCCACATTCTCATGGACACTTTTTATGATGGATTGTCCTCTTCTAGTCATAATTTAGTTGATCAATTAGCCAGTGGGAATTTGTATGATAAAATTTATTAAGATATTAGGAAAATTTACCACAATTTATCCTCAATTCACAACAAAATAATTCTAGGGGAATGATATTCAATAGAGGTGGGAATGATACTAGTCCTATAAATGAAATGAATCCATATATGGGTTAAGTTAATGATAATATTCAATCATTAATGAATGAAAATGAAAAACTAATTTTCAATCAAGTGTGTTGTCAAAATCTGAACCAGTCACTTAGAGAGAAGTGTGTTCAGTGTGGAAGGTTTGGACACACTGATAATTTTTTCCCAAATCTTGATATTTTATCCTAACAATATGAAAATACTAGTTTTTGTGGATTCAGTTCTAGGTTTCAAGATAGGGATGATCCATTTTCAAATAACTACAAATCTGGTCATATAAATCATCCAAACAAATCTTGGAGAGAAAAACGAATATTGTGACAACATCCTACTCCACCCACTTTTCAAAATCAGCAAAGACCACAATTTCAAAATCAAACTAAAGATGAAACTTCCAATTCTCAATATTATGTTAAGTTAATGTTTCAACATTTTATTGGGAAATTTGTCTCATAAAAATCACAACATGATTCTAATAAGACCTAAATATATTCTAGAATTAATAACATGGAGCAGAAAATGGATCAATTACAAAGATATGTGAATTCAATAGATAAAGGAAGATTTACAAGTACAACTAAAGTCAAACCTAGGGAGAATTGAATGGATTTCACAATAAAAATTGGTCTAAAAACTCAAAGAGAAGATTAAAATGTCCCTAGAAGAGTCCAAAATTAAAATCTAGAAGATTTTATAACTTGAAAACTAGATAACACTCAATATAGAAATAAAATAATTAATAATGAAAATGATGAAAATCAAAATGTTCCAACTAAAAAATGAGATGAAAAAGGCTTCAAAATTAAATAGAATAAGGCAAAGGAGAATCATATTGAGTTTGAGGGAATTCCCACCACTCAAAAGAATTTTTCCAACCCATAAAATTCTCTCAAAGGCTTTAAAAAAATGAAAATGAACCTTAACTTCTCATGTTCCTTGGAATTTTAACCGACTCCAAGTCAACATTCCATCCATCCAAGACTTAATTTAGATTCCATAATATTTGAAATATCTCAAAAAAATATTTTAAATATGAAAACTCTTGCAGAGTTTTCCACTTATAGCCTCATTGAAGAGTATAGCGATGTCATTTAAATGAAAATACTTCCAAAACATAAAGATCCAAAGAGTTTTATCATTACCTATAACTTAGAGAATAGTTTTAAACTCAAATGACTTTGTGATATAGGTGCTAGTATATATCTTATCCCTTTATCAATATTTCAATAGTTCAATTCAGGTTAATTAAAACTCACCACTCTTATTCTATAATTGTCAGAACGATCTTTTACTCACCCCATATAAAGAATTGGTAACTTTCTAGTTAGAGTTGGTATGTTGTTTTTTCTAGTTGGTTTTATTTTTCTTGACATAGAGTGTGACCAAGAGGTCCCCATTATTCTAGGTTTGACTTTAATGAACATTGGGGGTGTTGTAATATATGTTTCCATGGGTTAGATACTTTTTAAGTTTGGGGACCAACAAAAAGAATTCAATGTGTTTAGAAATTTCATACTACCCACTTTAGATGAGAACTGATCAAGTGTAAAAATGATATAGGTTGAGCACTTGTTATATCATCAAGAAAAATTTTAAACACAATTGTTTCCTACAAAAAAAATTTGATTTTGAAAATGTTATTTCAAACATTATTGAATCTTCTCAGAGTGAGTGTCTAGAAAATTTTCCATTATTGGATAGAAATTTTGTTCCTTCTATAAAGGGTGGTATTTAAGATGAATCTTTTGTGTTTGAAAATAAATATTTTTTTATAGAACTTGAGACTAATTTCCCTTATAAAAACATTTTTGAACAATTTTATAAGTATGGTGAATATTTGGAAAAATAATTTGATGATTATTCATTAATAAATATGATAAAATCTAGTATGGAAACTCATATGATCATGCCATCCACTTTGGAAAATAGTGAAGAAAAATGAAAAAATGAATTAAAAATTAAAATTCAGTCCATCTTCTAAACTCATTATAAGAAACATATTGAATTCTTGGAACCTATCAAGCCCAATATTCTTCCATCCAGCAAATAAGCACCCAATCCAGAGTTAAAACCACTCCCAACACACCTAAAATAGTCATTTCTAATATAGAATTTAGCATTGCACGTTATTATTTCTACAGAACTATATAAAAATCAAGAGGAAAACATCTAGGTGTTATGAAGAAATTCAAAACTACAATATGTTAGTCCATATATTCCATCAAAGGGATAATACCTTCTTTCTTCATGTATAATATTCCTATAGAATCTGACCACAAACAGAGAGTAGAGTGTCAAAAAAGGCTAAGAAAAAACATCAAATAACTATTTAGGGAAGACGCAATTAAGCCTCTATATGCCGGGATTATCTCTCCCATATCATATAATTCTTGGGCCAGTCTAGTCTATATAGTCCTAATAAAGGGAGGATTTAATATTTTATCTAATGAAAACAATAAAAAAATCCAAGTTAGAAAGGCAACAAAATAGGGAGTTTATATATATTACAGAAATTTTAATTCAATAACTGGGAATGAGATTTTTATTATGCTATTCTTAGATAAAATTCTTGAGGGGATTGTTGTAAATGAGTTCTTTAGTTTTTTGGATGGCTATTCTGGTTATAACCATATCCCAGTAGCCCTAGAATGGAAAATAAAACATCTTCACATGTCCATTAGGGACATTTTCTTATTAGAGAATTCTATTTGGATTATGTGGTACCCTATACATATTTCAAAGGTGTACTATGGCCATATTTCCATACATGTTAAAGTAGATAACTGAGGTTTTTATAGAAGATTTTCCATTATTTGGAGCACTTTTTAGAGCTGTTTACAAAATCTAGGTTTGATTTTAAAGAGATTACTAGAGATAAACTTAGTTATAAAATTGGAGAAATTCTAGTTTATGGTCACTAGAGGTATAGTTCTTGGACATAAGGTTTCTAAGAGAGAAATTGAAGTTTAAAATTATAATATTGAAGTAATTTAGAAATTCTTGCCTCCTAAAAATGTTAAGGATGATATGATATTTTTTAGGGCATGACGATTTTTACTAGAGGTTTATTAGTTATTTTTCAATAATCATTAATCCCTTATGTTTATTATTAATTAATGATAAAATTTTGTCCTGGATGAAAAATATTTGAAATATTTTAATTTAAATAAATAAAAACCTAGTTCATCACCCATCATCACTGCACCTGATTGGAAATTATATTTTGAAATTATGTGTGATGCTAGTGATGCGGTTGTTGGATCTATTTTTATCCAGATAAGAGATAACATATTACATTCAGTGTATTATACTAGAATAATATTATATTATACTCAAATAAACTACACTACTACAAAGAAGTATTTGTTGGTAGTAGGGTTTTCTCTATAAACTTTTAGGCATTAAATTTTAGGTTCTAAAGTCGTTGTCTTTACAAAACACACTTCTTTGAAGTATATATTATATTTGAAAGATTACAAACCAATTATAAATAGGTGGATACTTTTTTAAAATATTTTTATATATATTAGAGATAAATAGGGGTAGAGAATGTTTTCACAGATCATTTTTCTATATTTTCCAAAACTCTATGTGAAGATCCTAGGGAGATTAATTCTACTTTTCATATTGAAAAGTTACTCACTATCTCTATTAATAAATCTTCTTGGTATGAATATTTCTCTAATTTATTTATAGAAATATTTAAGCCAAATTATTTCCAATATAATCAATGTAAGAAGTTCAACTCTAAACATAAGTATTATTTTTAGGATAATCCTTTTATTTTTAGGACGTGTGTTGATGGAATATTAAGGTGTGTTATCTAGAAGAATAAATGTTTCCCATATTAGAGTGTTTTCACTCCTAACCTTGTGTAGGTCATCGTGGAAGAGAAAAGATTTCCCAAAATTCATCCTTGTGGAATTTTATTATCCTACAATATTAAAGGATTCTAGGAGTTTAGTTATGGTCTATGATAAGTGTCATAGGTTAGGAATTATGGGATGGAATATGGGGCTACATTGAAAAGGTATATTAGAAGTAAAGATTTTTGATGTCATGGGACCACTTCCATAATCACATAGGAATGAGTATATTTTTTTGGTAGTTTATAATGTTTACCAAATGGGTTAATTCGATATCACTTCCCAACAACAAGATAGCAGCATGATCAAATCCATTAAAAAGAATATTTTCTCAATATTTAGAGTGCGTCAATATTTCATAACAAGTAATGGAACCCATTTTAAAATTTTAAAATTTAAATCATTGATGGAGAAGTATGGGATTTCACATATTAAAATAATTGCTTACCATCCATAATCTAGTGGACAAGTAGAAATTTCAAACTGGGAGCTAAAATAGATTTTAGAGAAAAATGTATCTAATTATTGAAAGGATTTATCTTTGAAATTATATGAGGTGTTATGTAAATATATATTTTATTTCAAAACCCCAATTGGAATGTCTCCATACAGGTTATTTTTGGGAAATTATTTCATTTGCCTTTGGAGTTGAAACACAAGTCATGTTGGGTTGTAAATGATTTAAACTTTGATGTTAAAACTACTGGAGAGAAGAGATTACTAGAACTGAGTGAGATATATGAGATTAGAGAGATACCAATGATAATTCTAGGATTTATAAGGAAAGGGATATGGATTTTCATGATTTCATTATCCAAAAAGTCAATTTAAGGTTGGATAGAAGGTTCTTATTTTTAATTCAACACTTAAACTTTTTCCTTGGAAGATCAAATACAAATGGTTTGGACCTTTCACCATCCTTATAGTTCTAGTAAATATTGTTTTTGATATTATATGAGATGAAAAAATACCATTTTTGGTTAATGATTAAGAGTTTAAGAACTATTTTTAAGGGAATATTATAGGATTGGTTTCCATATTTTTGTCAAAATGATTTTTATCTGAAGTCTAACTGAAGACTATAAATTCAATTCTTCATGGGATTCAACCCATGGTCATTATTGTGTGTATAATTTTGTTTTTGTGAAGAGTAAAGTTTTTACGTTCTTTGCCTCTTATTATCTTTTTCATTATAGACCTAATTATTGGTTCTTTATCCATTTTATTAAAAGAAGTTTGGTGGTATGGTGAAAAAAATAAGAGTATAACCCCAATGGTTTTCAAGTAAAAAAAAAAACTTCATAATGAAGTCTTATTGGATTAACTTCCCTAAAATATTCATGTGGTTACATTTACATTATAGCTCTAAATAAATTAAATATAATTATTTTCTTTTTAATTTGTAGGTATTAAAAATTCAATGACCATGTGATTTCACTCAAGTAGAGAGGGAAGAATATTAGTAAGTACTCAAAAGGATAAATCTTCTTAAATCATGGGTTTTTTGGTTTTAATTTCATTCTTTTTACTCTACTTATTCTTAGTGTTACTATTTCTTTTTCATGAATAATTATTATTTGAAAATTTTCCATTATTTTTTATAATTTTATTACAATATAAAATTAAGCGTGGGGGTAATGACCCTAGTTTATTTTATTTTAAATGAATATTGATCTCTTTATTAGGTTATTAACATAAAATGTTCTTGACTATTGAAAACTAAATTGATTTTTTTTTTAAATTTCTAACACCCACTATAATTATTTGGTTTCAAGTTTTGTTTATTGTGTACTCAATGAATAGCATGATATTTTTTAAACTTTATCCTAAATTTTGTGTTATGTATTAAATATAATTCATGTGTCTATTTATAATCTTTTTTTGAAATACCATGTTTTTGGAAAACATGTTGTTTAAACTATCTTCTCACCCTTAAACATACTCTCTAACTACCTTTTGAAAATATTTTTGAACTTTAACTAATTTAATTTTTTCTTCAACTTTAAGGTTCAATAATGGGTACATTGTTGGATTTTATTTTTGGGGGAGGGGTCTTAATTTTTTTTCAAACTATATATAAAAATAGTAAACATTAAAATTATGCAAATATTTTTCAAAATTGATTATTTTTTAAGATTCAAATTTATTATTCAATAGATTAATTTTTTTTGAATGTTGAGATCTATTTTCCACTTTGAAAATGTTATCCCTTTATATTTTTCTATGGATTTTTTATGGTTCATCAAATTATTTCACTATGGAAATTTTTTGTAATTGGTAAAATTTTGGGAGTAGGATTTACAATCAAGTTTGGTTTTGAACTTTTTTTACTGGGTTTTATACTTTTCATCTATGCCTTTAAAAAATCTATGAATATGAAAATCCTAATCTAGAATGAAATTTTTATCTCTTAATTATTTCATTCCTTTATTATTTAAGTAGTTGGATAAGTTATTTACACTACATGTAATTAGTAAATATAGTCATCCAAATATAAAGACTTATTATTAAGTTTTAATTATTTTTTTTGTTATTATGGAGGTAAATATAAGTTTGAAAGTCTTATTTAAATGAAAAGTTTTGTTTTTTTAACTCTTTAAAAATCTCTAGTTTCAATCATTTTTGTGACACCAAAATAAAATTTTGACCAAATCACCAAAATCTAAGAGGGAAATAACTTTATTTCTTAAGAGAGTCTATGGGGAACAATATTTTTATAAACTGATTCTTAGTGGCATTTTTATTTTTCATTAATTAAAATTATTTTATTCTACTAAATTTGTTAATAATGATTTCTAGTGGAAAATAAATGTTCTATGTTTGGGGAATTTATTGTGGATTTTATTAAACAATGTTTTCCACATCATTTTATTAATAATTAGATTATTTTATCAATTAAATGTGCATTAAAAATTATATAATTATACTTTAGTTAATTTTTAGTTGAAATTTTTAGTTTATTAATTTTATATTTAATTTTTTTATGTCTAAAATTATTAATTTTCCCATTCCTTGTTTATCTAGTTATTTCTAATTTTATTTTTGAATAGTAACTTTAAGTGATTATATTTTAATGTTAATGTTATGTAATTAAATATTTCATATTTATATTTTTATTTAATAAATGGAAATAAAATTTATTTTAAAACATCTTGTTTTTTATTTTAATATATTTTTATTTTAAATTTACAATTTTAATAAACAATTAGTTTTCAAATATTAACTAATAGAATTTGAATTTAGTAATTTATTTTTCATTCAACTTATAACATGCATATCAAATAATTAATTGAATTGGTTTTTAACTTTTAATATTTTGTTTTTCATATTTTTATTATTTTAAAAAATGTTAATTTATATTTTTTAATGCATTTAAAAAAAATTTAGGATGCTACTGTTTCCATTTACCTGTTCCTACTACATATTCTAATTTAGTTACCACCAAATGATCATGTTACCTCTAGGGATATCTACCACCCACTGCTACCACTATTGTTACACAAACTAATATATCTTATCCACCATTACCATGACTCATAGGATTATTACAATTCCATGATACCATTGATTTTATTATACTAACATTAGTAGTTAGACAGGTATTCTATAATGATAATTTAATACAATGACCGCTACAATCATATGCAACCATTCCAGACCTGTGATCGGTACCATGCTTTATCTACCATAACCTATCTTTTAGTTGTCATTCCTAGATGTTTTTCTACCATGGGATGGGAATTTATATTATCATCCCTTAAATTTCAAACCATTTCCAACCCATTCAAATCTAAAGAACCATTGAATAATCGAGTTTGCGAGGGAAGCTCGATGGTTCCAAGGTTGTGCCAAGGTGATGATTATGATGAATCAGATGAGCCTCATCTAGGAGGAACCCCACATCGAGCTTGATTTTAATGTTTTTAGGAAAAACAAAATCATGGAGCTATGTTTCTTGAGCACTAATTAAATGATGAGATCTCTATGTCGAACTAGTTTCAACACATCTATTGAAATATTATTGAAGAAGAAATAACGTGGCCCAGTCGAGGTTGAGAGTCCCTTCCACAACCAAATCAAGTAAAAATGAAGCTTCTCAAATTTGACGTCATGATTGGGATGAATTTTAACCTATGTCACCAACCAAAAAACTAGATGAAGTCAAGTTTGAGTAAATCCTACACTAAATCATTATGTGTCGAAGCTCCCAAAGTCCAAAGAATCCCTATCTGATTCAAGATTGAATGAATATTTCTAGATAATCCAAGACTAGAAAATTCATGCTTGTGTATTTTTTTCCAATTAAATAATACAATAAAAAATTGAACCACATTATCTGTTTCTAAAGAATAATAGAAGGAGTCAAAACTATGAAGGTGTGAATCAAAGAGTAAATTGAGGAGTTGTTACCAATATTGTGTGATAAGAAGAATCTATTTTGAAGATGAATTTGTGTTTTTGTTGTTTTACATTTTTATACAGGTGCAAAACTATGGAAGGTAGGGCCTAATTTCCCTAATTTCATTAGTTTCTCATAATTAAATATCTTGCTTATGGGTACCATTAATCATTTGTACTTTCTAGAGATTGAGTTGGAGTGATGGAAGAACTGTGTTGAAACCAAGATTTTGATTTAATTCAGATACATCAATATAGTCGAGCCTAGAGTTTCAATGGTGGAGGGTTTGTGAGTCAAAAAAATGTTGAATGGTTTTTAAAAATTGAACCAATGTGGTGGATCTTCTAGATTCATTTATCATGCTGAAGAAATAGATCAAACATGCATTTTTTAAATTATGTTTAAAGGGGGTCTTCTTGTTTCATGTGAAAGTTATAATAATATATAAAAATTTCCATGTGTTCTATAAAGAGATGAAGAAAAAGATTTTTCATCGGTAAATATCGATGAGTTGTAAGAAAATTAACTTGGTGCACACTTATTTTTTAAAATGAGTTAGACCAAAACATAGAGAGTTAAAAAAATTAGGGATAATTATAAAGTGTCAAAGAATTTATGGAGGAGCGAGATTGGTTAACACCTCAAGTGTTTCTTGGAGAAGTATAGATAGAGCTTTGATAATTCTATTTTAGAAAGATCATAGGGGAAACTTATATATCCATTTTTCATCTTTTAATTATATTGTAACTATTCTAGAATTTTATTTCAAATCCTGAAATAAATATGATTCTTGGATAAATTTAATGTTTGGGGAATTCAAGATTATGCTATAAATATTTTCCCTCTTTCTCTGTAAAATAATTTCAAAAATAGTTTATTGTTTACTTTTAATTCAAGTCATTCCCTGAGAAGGAACGATCCTTGAATTTAATTGGGAAAACACACACCAAGTTAATCAAAAAATCAATTCTAGTTTATCATTTGCGTTTTTTACATTCTTGGATTCAACAATTGAGTAATTGTTAGATTCATCCTTTCCATAGTAGGAAAATATTTTCATGGTGTGATGATTTAAACTATTCCTTTCAAATGATCAAAGATACATCTTTTAACATCCAGTTAAGGTTTTCCCTAGCATTCTTGTTTTATTCTATTTAGTCATTATTTATTGCATAAATCTTCAAAAATTTCCTATATATATATTCATAATGAGTGCCTATTCATTTTTTAAATTGTCCATGTCTCCTTTTGTTATTGAGGATTTCAATTACCAATAAAAAAACTTTTACACTTCCCTATTGGTTTCACACTCTACTCACTATTACACTTATAGTTATTAGAGATTCATAAATAAAGAAATTGGATCCTTAAACAACGAGGAATCAATAACTATGGGGTGAACCTCTTCTTTTTATTGTGAATAAATATGTTTTAATGTATCATTTCATTGATTATGAAAATATTAAATAATCACTATCAAGAATATGTATCCCCAAACCCATATTGTTGAATTATTTAATAAACTATGTATAGATCAATACTTTTACAAGATTTATTTTTTATCATGATATAACTATTTAAGGGTAAAAAGAGAGGATATACCCAAGAAAACTTTTTATATGAGTTATGGACACTATGAATTTATAATAATTCTATTTGGACATACCAATTACCCATCAATATTTATAGATCTAATTAATAGAGAACTTATATATTACCTTTATCAATTAATGGAAGTCTTTATAGATTATATTCTCATGTATTCTATGATAAAGGAAGAAAATAACGATCATTTGAGTATTTTGTTAATGACCTTGATGAAGGAGAATCTATATACCAAATTTAGAAAGTGTGAATTATAGATATAGAATGTACCATTCTTGGGTCACGTAACTACAATCGAGGTTATATTGATGAATCCTTCAAAGATAGAAGTTATTAAATAATGGATCAGACTGACCATGGTGACTAATATTGATAGTTTTCTTAGATTAGATGGATATTATTGATGATTTTTGAGAAATGTTTCTCAAAAATAAAATCCAATAAACCAGTTGATGAGAAAAGAATACAATTTCCTTTGGATAAATGAATACGAAGAAAATTTCAAGGAGATAAATAGAAGGTTAGTCAATGCACCTATTTTTATACTACCCTAAAGTCGAGAATGGTTTTTAATATATGTTAATACATCAAATAATGTATTGGAATGTTTTATCATGTAAAATTACATAGTAGTAGTGTATGCCTCAGGAAAATTTAATGTTCATTATAAATACCCATATTTTTCCAGATAGTGAAAAGACCAAAAATTTGAATTTTTTATTCCAGATGCCTATTAGGGGTAAAATTGTATTCATCCCCTATAATATGATCTTGGATTATTTTTATAACTAATCCATTATTCTCAAAATAGGGTGTTTACACCAGGACTTTAGGTTGGTGGAATTCTAAGACATTTTAGTTTTAAAAGAATAATTAGTATTTAATATTTATTTAATTAAAAATTTATTTATATATTCATGTTAATTTAGAAGTATATTTTTAATGGATATTTTTATTTATATTCTAGCTCCTTTTTTGAGTCTAGAATGGGGATTTTTTTCTAGGCATGTCATAAACTCATGTTGGGTGTCAGTTTGGACTCGAGACCCATTTTATTTTTCTTTTGTTTTCTTCCTTTTCTTTTTCCAAATTTCCTTTTATTTCTCATTTATTAACTTTTTATTCTCAATTATACCCCCTTAGGCTCTTACATCATGTTAACAAGAGAGGAAGATGGATTGAATATAGAGGGGACGTGGTATTTCTATTGGGGAGCTTATCTAGACCTGGAGAAGATCTTGGCAGGTGCGTAGCATGGATCCAGTGTGAAGCATCGGTGAATTACACCAAAATGTATTCATGTGTTATTTGTTTCTATATATACCTATGAATTTATTTATTTATAGTTTTAAAACCCTTTTATAACTGAAAAGGACCCATTTAGGGCAAATCTTTATCCATTTAGAGGAAAAATTGGGGTTTATGGCCGATTACAAGGTGTTCCCATTCGGAAATCCTGATCACACTATGTGTGGTTTCAATAAAACATGTTGTGTATTATTATTATTCAGGTAAGATGAATTTTTTGAACTACACATCATGAAATTTGAGTACATGTCATGTAGTGGTACATGGCCACGTAGTTGAGTACCTGGGTAGATGGAGTGTTTGGGACTATAAGTCATGTACCCAAAGTATATTCCATATAGTCATAAAAGGACATCTAGATGAGTAATTGGGTAGAAACCACATGTAAGGGGGGAATGGTTAATTAATAGTATACTTCTAGACTCTAGTTATGTCCTGGTCATGTTGTGGTACACATCCAAACCCCATGTCTACCCTATCTTTGTAGTAGTATATGGTCAGACCTTGGGTATACCCAGGCCATGTAGAATTTTATGTATATGGTGAAGGTTTTGAAGTACATGTCATGTACTCAAGGTACACATCATGTACTTCAACCTTGTAACCCATTTGAGGGTGTTGGGATATTTTTCACCCATAAGTTATAATTGGACATAAGAGGAGTCCATTTTTAATTTTTTTTCCTCGTAGAACATGATGGTAGAGACCTTGGGTCATTTTAGGGACTTATAAGAAGAATATTGTGCATGTAATCTTTGATGGAGATGTTGTTCCTCAATAAAATGGATGAAGTTGTATCTTGAGAGTAATACATGGGATGAGACCCATATCAGGGTCGTTTGAATAGTTGGAGGACATGTCTTGGGATTCTCATGGTCCTCAGTAGGTTTAACTTAGGGAAATTCCTAGTTAACGGGATTGGGTTGCCTTTTAAGGAGATGGATATGTTGGGTGTTCTGTCCAACCTAGAGTGGATCCTTAGAAATGAGATGGTTCATGATCCATCACCCTAGAATAATATTTTACTATCTTTACCCTTGATTCTAAGAGACTGATTTGCGTGTTGACACTTTTGAGAAGCATAATTACCTCAAGAGATGAACATTGGCCAGAGATACTAGTTTATAACCGAGGATCCTAGGAGGTATTCTTCAGCTTATGATATGTCCTAGAGGATCCCATGAGGGATTCCTATACCTATATATTAACCCTTAGAATAAAAAGAGATATTCCTATACCTATATACAATTTTAAGGTCACCAAGAGCGATTTCTCTTCCTATGTACCATTTTCAAGGACCCCAAGAGTGATTCCTCTACCTATGTAATATTTATGAGGACCTTAAGAGGGATGAATCTAATTACATGTTGACTTAGAGGATACAAAGGGGGATGCCTATGCTTACGTGTGATACTTGAGGATCTTGAGTGGGATACCTCTCTTATATTTTGGCCTAAGGGACCCCTGTGGGTGAACTAGTGGCATACTAACCCTAAGAAAGTGCATTACGAAAATGGGTAGAGATAGTAGTGGGTGTCACCTAGGAACCTTAACATACATTTGAGATCTAGGGGATATGTAAGTGGTGATGGTTTTAGGAATTCAAATAACCCCTCTCTTTTATTTATGATTTCACTTTTTTACTATTGATGTAGCTATAAATTCCATGCATGCTTCCAATAAATTGGCCTACAGTCCGGATACGATGCGATGGTATGGCAGGGATACCCATACGTACTTCCTGGGAATTGGATATTGATCCTTTTGATTTAATAAAACCTTACCAAAATGCCCATTGTTTCTATGATTCCTCCCTATATGGTCTTGGATTCATGGTGGTATAATGATATAATAATCGATACTTTCATTACCAGAATTCATAGTGTTTCTGGGATTCCTCCCTAAATTGGGGAAACAAAGGAGGGTGTTGATTGTATCTCAGAAACTCCTCTTAGATAGTTTATCGCATAGGATTCCTAGTCTGCTAAGATCTAGGTGATTCCAGAGGTTTTTGGATTTCCACATTTCCCCTAAGAATTGGATACCTGTGGAAACCCTATTGATTGATGATGATCTCCCCGATTGATGCCAAGGATACTCCCTAGGAGTGGGTGGATGCACCATGAATACATTTCCCAGATCTTTCTAGGAATAAGTTATTGATCTAGTGATTAAAGGATGTCAGGTCATCATCTCAGATCAAGAGAGTATTACTTATATATTTACTAATGTTTATCCCCTTAGTAATTCATTCCAGTTTCTAGAGTCTTGATTACCTAGAGTTTAGGACCTAGAAATCAGAAATTGAATTAGAATTGGGAATTCCGATATATTGTCTAGGTTCCACTGGTAAGTCATGGATTGAGTAGAATACCTAGGATGCCTAGGGTAATAATAGATTCCTTACTTATAGAATATCCAATTGATACCTTGAATTATACCTTGTATTTAGTGTAGGGGAGTACGAGTGATCCTAGGGCTAAGACTTGTATCCCCCTATAGTGACACAACTTTCTCAGAGAAATTTATGATGTTGGGAGAAGAAAGTATAGTCTATTAGGATCACAAAACCAAAGATTGATTATGGTTTTATTTTATTCATTTGTATTGTAGTTATGGAGAAACTAGGATTGGAATATATCATAAGAATACACTTATGATAGTATGTTATAGGTTCCCCATCGAGGTGGCCTACTGAGATTTATTTCTCACACTCTTTATATCCACCTCGGTGTGCATGCATACCTTATGTATGATTTCATGTTGATCATGGATTCATGATGGATAGGGAAAGGCCTAAGGTTTCATGATTGAGTGGAGTTTCTCATGTGAGTATTATAATTAGGTTATAGCATCTCAATAGATTTTTGGAGACCATGTATATGGTACGGCTTGGAGATTGCACTAGAGACCTGTGTTTTTATTTTTAGTTTCTTATATTGTGTATGTTATTGGCCGGATGGGTGACCAATTTTTGTATGTATGACATTATTATTTAATTATTTGTTGTATTTCATTCATTATTAATATATTTTTTATATTTATTACTTATACACTCTTATTATTTATTATTATAGACGATGTTTATTTATTTACATTATTTTTTTACTCTTATATAAAGTCATAGTCTCCCCATGGACACACCCTAGGCTCTCAATGCTATTTGATAGCCTTTAACATATTGGGAGGTGTGTTTTAGGCTATATGGTGAATCGGTCTAGTTACTATTCATAGGGTGAGTTGGGATAGGATGTGAAAAAGTGGTATTATATAAGTTACTTACCTATTGTATTAATAATTTGGGATATGGTTTATAAGAGTATTAGGAGTGTGTCAAAATCTATGATGGATATCGTGCTTCTACATCAATAACACATGTCCTGGGAAGAAGTTTAGGTTTATAGGGATATGGGATTGATATTATTAGTTTGTAATGTTACAATTGAGTATGATTTTTTCTTCAAGTTATGAACATGTGGTGTAGATTTTATGATTTATTATGGATTTATGGATCTCATACTATTAGAGAGATTATATTTATTGATTTTTACTCTTTACTAGAAGAGGAAAGAGGAATTTATTCATGAATTATATATGGTATGTAGGGTCCAAATGTTATAGGACTTATAGTGTGTGATTTTACTAATGAATGAGGACAACTGTTTAATGTTTCAACAATATCATAAATGGTGTTTTCCCATATATGTTCTTGTTGGAATTCTAATCAGTTGGGACACCTTTTTTATGTTCTTTTATGATAGGTTATTTTCACTATGTTGTGACGTGACATGGTGATGGTGATTCCAATACATTATTTTATAGAGAAGTTTCAATGACCCTTTGTAGATACAAATAAATATTTAGGATCTCGTTAGTAACTTTGATAGGTCACTAGGGGAATGCTATTCCTTAGAGAGGAACTATTACGGGAACCATGTTGAACTATTTAGTTAATTACCTTCTAGTAGACCCTGTGTGGGTGTATCCTTTTTAGGTGTGGTTAACTAAATATTCTTAACAACCAACATAGAGTTTTACCATCTAGATTTCTATGATATTTTACTTAATCAACCTTCATTTATGGTTATATAGTCTGATCATTGAGTGTAATTTCAATAGGAACCTGAATATTTTTAGTGAACTAGAACCTTGAGGGGTTATTATTGTATATAGATTCCAAATGTGGATTAGTTAATTATATTTTTCTCTTTAACATCATAGCCCTTCACAGAGTAGTCCCATAAGAGAATGCTCGATGAAGATCTAATCCCGATAAGCAGATTATTTGTAGGTGATTCCTTAAATGTTTATGAAACTATAATACTCCCTAAGTTATGAGTTATAAATGGGATTCATTTAAATGGGTTTATAATTAAAACTTATAGGGTTATTTTCCTCTATAACATATAATTAAAAACCACTATAAATGAACCCATTTAGTCTAGTTTTGAACCTAGTAGGTCGATGTTATCTTTACCCCCATTTGAGAAGGTTGATAGGTGCATTAGATTTCATGTAATACTTATGGAGGGAATACGGATGTTGCCCATGCATTTTAATTAAAATAGGTTATGACCTATGTGTGAATGCCTTAGTTTTGGGAATTGGTTTATCTTTGATATTGTTATTCATGAGACCCCATGAATGGGTATTTTGGAATATTGATATCATGGGTTGAGATAACAGCATAGATTACATCCCATGAGACATGAATATAATGTAAGACCTAATTGGAAGGGCATGGTGGGAGACCTAGAGACCCTTATTTGTGACTCAAATATTAGTGAGTAGATTATTGGTGTTATAGGGTAAACCATTAGAGTAATTAACCATAGCGGTTTTCTAATTGTGTAAATCGGTGGATTGAACTTTAAATAATTGTAAACCTTATCATTGGTGTTTTAATAGAAACTAATTAATCATTCTAGAGTATAACACAATGAGTTTATGATGAAATTATGATATTGGAGGGTTAGGTTGTTGTGGTTGGATGACCTATGAGACTTTTCTAGGATGAGAAGTCTTATAGCGGGGAGGTTGGAAAGACCCATGTTCTTCTAGACTATGAAATGAGAATAAATTTTAAATTTTAAATTTGGTTTCTCATGAAAATTAAAATGGTAATTTTACCTAGAATAAGATCTTGGATAATTTTTATGACCGCATTTTTGGTCTTGAAATAGGTTTTTTACCCTAGTACTGGAGTTTGGTTTAATCCTGAACCATTTTAGTTTTCATGAAATAATTAGTATTTAAATTTAATTAATTAAATATTAATTTATTCACGTGTCTTCATTTAGTGATATATTTTGAATATATAATCATAATGATATTTTGACTCTGCAATTTAGTCTATAATAGATAGTTTTTCCTAGGTGAGGCATAAAATCACATTGGGCATTGGGTTTGTCTTTGAGCCCCTTTTTCTTTTCACTTTCCATTTTCTTATTTTCCCTTTATTTATCCTTGATTCCCTTTAAATTAACATGTATAACCCCTTGGGATCCATCATTGCACTATCAATAATGTTATTGGGTGAGAAGAGATAGATGGAGGATGATCTACTACTATGGAGATCCTCTGGAACTGTAACAGAGCTCGATGGGAGCATGGCATGGATTCAGTGTGAAACATTAGTGAATTTAACCCAAAGGTGGTCCCATTTTATGTTTTTACTAAAAATCCTCATGAATTTAATTCTTTTTAGTTCTAAAACCCTTTTATGACTTCTAATGATCCTCTATAGCTATTTTGGGGAAACAGGGGTTTTGGGTCGATTTCAAAGGTTTCTCATTCCAAAATCCTGATCACATGGCATGTGGTTTCAAGAATGAATAAAATGTATTCTTCTTACCTAGGGAACATGAGTTTGTTAACTACATACCTTTTAGTTTTCATACATGTTGTGTAGTGTTATATGACCATGTATCCATGTTTCTAATAAGATGTGATTTTTGGGACTACGTGTCGTGTACTCGGAGTACACTCCATATAGTCATACATGGCCATGTGGAAGAGTATTAGGGTAGACACTCCATGTAAGGGGGACATGGGCTTGTAATATTTTATATCCAGACCCCAGGTGTGTCCTAGTCATGTAGTAGTACATGTTTATACCCCATTTCTATCCTAAATATGTAGTAACACTCAATTAGACCCTAGGTATAACTAGGTCGTGTATAAGTATATATCTAGGGTATAGGTTTTGAAGTACACATCATCTTCTTAGGGTACACACTATTTGCTTCACCCTTGTTTCCCATTGGAGGGTTTTGAGTGAATTTACAACCCAAAGTCAAAACTAGACATAATAGGAGTCTATTTTCAGTGTTTTTCTACATATAACATAATGTTGGGGCCCTAGGGTGTCTTATGAAATTCTAAGAGGACTTTAGGGAGAGTGAGATTTGATGGAGAGTTTTTTACTCTAGTAAAGGGATACAAATATCTATTGAGATTGATACATGAGATGAGACCCAAAAGAGGGCCATGTGAATATTTGGAGGACATGGAATGGGATCACCATGGTCCTCAATTAGTATAATTTGGGAATTCCGTGGTAAACTTAACTGGGTTTCTTTTTTAGGTGACTGATAGGTTGGATGTTTGGGATACCATAGATTAGAACCTTGGAACTAAGATGGGCCATGAACCATCTCCCCAAATTGATGTTTAAGTGGATTTACCATTGAGGCCAAGATAATGATTTTTCATTTGACACTTCTGGAAAGTGTGTTTATCCAAGAGAAAGGTGTTGGCCCAAGAGACTAGTTTATAACCAAGAGCCAAAAGAGGAATTACTCCTCTTATGATCTAACCTAGAGGATCCCATGAGGGACTCCTTTACCTACATATTATCCCCTAGGATCCCAAGAGGGATGTATCGTCCTATTTACCATTTTTTACAACCCTAATAGGGATGCCTCTACTTATGACCCATTTATAAGGACCCCAAGAGGGATTTATTAGCCTATATACCATTTTTCAAGGACCCTAAGAGGGGTTACTCTACTTATATACTATCATATAGGATATAAAGGGGGATTCCTCCACATTCATGTTAACCTCGACGATCTAGAGTGGGATGCCTATATTATTTTTTACCCTAGGGGGCCATAGTGGGTGCCCCAGTGAAAGACTAACCCAGAGCAAGTGCATTAAGGGATAGGGTAAAGATAGTGTCAAGTGTCGCCATAAAACCTATACCGAACATGTGATCCTAAGGGAATATGGAAGTTGTGATGGATTTTAGTGTTCTCTTAAACCCACTATTTTATTCATTCTTTTACTTAATTACCATTGTTGTAGCTAAAAATTCTAGGCATGATTCTTATAACTTTACCTATGGGTATGATGATATGTGATGGTATGGTGGGGATATATAGAGGTAATTCCTAGGAACCATCTTATGAGTATTTTGATTTAATGTTACCATAACAAAATTTATAGTGTTTCTGGGATTCCTCCCTTTAAGGTATTGAATTTCTAGTGATCTTATAATCTAATAATAAACACTATCATTACCAAAATTCCTATTACTTTTGACATTCCTCCCTATTCTGGTAAAACTGAGGAGGGTGCTGAGTCTATCTCTAAAACCCCTCTTAGATTGTGAATCACTGAGGATGACTATCCCCATAGGATCTAGGTGACACCAAAGGTTGTTGGGTTACCTCATTTACCCAAAGAACTACATGTTTGCAACATACCCAGTGATTGATGATGATCTCCTCAATTGATTCCTAGTGTACACCCTTGGATCTGGTGGATGCACCATGATTACATTTCCCAGGTCTATCTATGAATAGGCTATTGATCCAGGGATTGAATATTTTCTATTTATCATCTTTTATTGAGAGAGTATCCTTATATGTTTCATAAGGTTCATACCTATATAAATTCATTCTAATTTACAGAGTCTGTATCACCTTTTTAACAGGACCTAAGAATCCAGCATTGGATTGGAATAGGAAATATTAAGAAATTTCATGGGTTCCACTGATTACCTATGGATTTAGTAGTATGACTAGGATTCCTAGGATCCTACTAGAAGAATTGATAACATAATGGACAATTGATACTAGGAATTCAATATTATATTTAGTGGGTGTGAGTACGAGTGAAGCTAGGTCTTGGACATGGATCCCCCTGTAGTGATGTAGATCACTCAAATACATTTCTTATACTTGATGAAGTAGGTATAGTCGATCGGGATAATAGACCCAATGATATATGATGGTTTTTTTCCAGTTGTGTCTCACTCATACTTGGCATATTTCATAAGCATGCACATATGAAATCAGTTTATAGGTTCACCTTTGGGGGGGGGGTGGGTTACTAGGATTTATTTCTCACCCTATATTCATGCACCTCTATGTGTGTGTGTGTATACCAAATGATTTTATTTTTGGTTGAGCATGGATGCATTATAGATAGGGTGAGGCTTAGGGTTGTATGATCAAGCGGAGCTACTCATGTGAAAGCTTATGATTGGGTTGGAGAATCTCAACAAATATTTGGTGATCATGTGTGTGGTATGGTTAAGGGTTGAAAGTAGAGCCTTGTGTATTTATTTTTGGTTTCTTATATTGTAAATGTGATCAGACTAGTGGGAGATCAGTTTTTGTATTTATGACATGGTTATTAGGGCTTTTATTGCATTTTATACATTATTAGAGCCTTGTTTATATTTATTTCTTTCGCACTCTGATTATTTACTGTTATGGATGATGTTTGGTTATTTACACTTTTTTTATTACTCTCATATGATATAATAGTATCCCTATTCACATACCCTAGGAACTTTTTTCTATTTGTAAGCCTATGGTATATAGGGAGGTGTGCAAGAGGCCTTGTGGAAAATTGGTCTTGTTACTATTCATAGAGTGATTTAGGCTAGGACATCAAATTCATGATAAAAATTACCCGACTGGTTATTTATTATGGTAGTGGTAATATTTGTATTGAAAATATAGAGGAATTATAATTATGGTGAATAGTGTGAGATATATATATATATATATATTGAATATAAAAACTTGAATTATATATTCACATAGAAAGAGTTGACTATAGTCTAAGAGAGATGGTTGGAGTAGATTAAAGATTATGACTTCTCAATATATTACCATCATAGAAAGTCAAAAAAGGTGGATGATGAAATGAGTCATAAGGATCAGGAAATATTATTGATAATGAGGATTGAAAAAGATATAATACAAATGAATTTGAAAAAAATAAACCATAAAATAATATAGAAATGGGATAAATATTATCTTTCTCATATGACTATTCATTTATCCATTTGTATAAAGATTAAAGAGGCACACAAGGAGGATGTGGGAATATAAAATAAGGTAATTAATGTTCTATATTTCAACCTTAACTATAGTTTAATGATAATATTTAGGAACAAGATATGTGTCCCTTCAATACCATAATTCACTAAGGAGCTATTGGATAAATCACACAACTCATTATTCTCTATCCTTTCCAGAATTACAAAGATGTATAGGGATATCAAAGATAACTTCTAGTGGGAAAACATAAAAAAAGTGATATTCTGAAGTATTTATCTTAGAGCCTAGTATGTCAACAAGTTAATCCTAAATGTCATAATTCTAAGGGGATGATACAACCATTACCCAAACCTGTATAGAAATAGGAAAAAATCACCATGTATTTTATCATATGACCACCTAATACATCTAAAGAAAATAAAACCATTTCAGTTGTAGTAGATATCCTTAAAAAGTAATCAAATTTAATTTATATTAGAGAATATTTCTCTCTTGAAAAACATTCCAAGATATACACTAAGGAAGTGGTAATGTTTCATGAAGTACCACTCTCGGTTTTATCTGACCGAGATATGAGTTGTATATAGAAGTTTTGGAGAATTTTTCGACAAGAATTTAATATAGAGCTGAGATTTAGTACTATATATAATCCTCATATTGATGGTTAGTCTTATTGGACAATTCAAATCTTAGAAGACATTTTGATATATTACTCTATATATTTTAGAGATAGTTGGGATAAACACCTTTCTAAAGTTTAATTTTCTTACAATAATAGATTTGACATGAGAATTTAGATGGATCCTACTATAACCCTCTATGGAAATAAATTTAGATATAAATAATTCTAGGATGAAGTTGGATAACATAGGTTATTGGGACCTGATCTAATAGAAGAAATGGCAGAGAAGGTTAGATCTATTCAACATCACATCTAGGTAGCTCAAATTCGATAAAAATGATATGCTGAAAATCAATAGATATATCTATAGTTTGAATTAGTTGAAAAGGTATTCTTACAAATATCTACTTAGAATAGGGTTTTCATATTTATAAATAAGGGGAAGATAATCCCCAGATATATTGGTCCCTATGAGATTCTTGATCATATCAGGATGGTAGCTTATCGCTATCCACTTCCACCAAGCCTCTCCCAAGTTCAAGATTTGTTCCATTTATCTCTTATAAGAAAGTCTATACCTCATCCTTTACATGTACTAAACTAAGATATTATTACACTAGATTATGATTTTTATTACGTCGTATAACCGATATAGATTCTATATCTAGGATATAAATTGCAATGAAACAAGACCACTCACCTGGTCAATTTTTTCTAGTGAAACCATAAATTTAAGGAAACTACAAGGGATCCTGAATATTTAATGAGGCATAAGTATCCTTGATTTTTTATTTAGAGTAATATAATTTCAATGGTGAAATTATTATATGGGCATATAATGTAACACCTCGATATTTTATAATATATTTTTCTTTAATAAATTTGATGGGTTTGAAATCTTACAAAGCATGCAACATTGAATTTAAGTGAAAAAATATATAATATAATAAAAAATGAAATATATTATAAGAAAATTAAATTAAACATAATTAGTAAAATCAATCAATTAATTATAACAATTACTACTTAAATTATTCTTTGTTAAACAAAAAATTGTTTTTTACAAACATTGTTTTATTAGATATGTTTTATTTAAAAGTTAATTTATATTATTCAAACTATTAGGAATATGGAAAATTATTTCTTATATAGGTAAAAAATAATAATCATTCATAAATTTATTATAAATTAAAATATAAATAAAGATAAAATCATTTGAAAGTAAAAAATGAGTTATTTTACATAAAACGTTTTTTTATGTTCGCAATGTATTATATCTTAATAAATAAAAATATTCACTATTGATGAATTATTGTAATAAAATTTATATATAATATATTAAATAAAATAAATTAACATTCATATAATGGTTTTAATTAGTAAAGGAATGAGAATACAATCATTATTATTCTTAAATATACATTTTTTCTAAAAATGGTTTTTAAAAGTTTTGTGCCTGGATATTAGAATATATTTCTCCCACCTCTTAGAATTGAATCTTTTAAAAGAAATTTCATATTTGGAATTAATAATAAAAATATTAGTTAAGGCAAACTAAATTTTTATCCATTATACATATTTATCATGGTAAACATCTTCTCACCATGGTAAGGGCTAAAAGGGTTAACAAGGGGACTAAACAATAAGATAAGTATTAACGTGTATTTAAAAAATTTCTACGTCTAATCGATTGAGTGGATTTTAACCTTACCTTATCCTATCTCATAAAATTTGTGAATTTTGTTCTAAATGGACCTAAAAATGATATTATGTTATTTTAAAGTTAAGTATATTTATAAGAGTGTTGCTACCCTCACTTGTAAAAGGGAGCCTCCTCTTTTCACTTCTCTATATCACTTGAGTACCTTATCTCAACAAAATATTCCCAAATAACTTTCCAAAACTCATCCCCATGTATTAAAGGTTATTTTATCACTAAAATACCATATTAAAAAGGCTTAATCTTTAATATTAAGGAGGATACCCAAATAAGAGGAGCTTACAATGCGTACAAAATAAGTTGGGACATGAGGTAAGGGTTTCCTCATCTCCTTTTCCCCTCATTGAGATATGTTATATATTACACACCTTATTAATTTTTTTGGTGTATATATTACCCATAAATTTATTTTATTATGTTTTTCATGCAATTTATTCTGATTTATAAATCCATATAATGTTCATTCTTTCATGAGTTTTTGATTCAAAGATTACAAATGTTGTAAGGGTTTATGTTACAATCATACTTTTATTAGGATTATTTATATTTATATTTAAATTATGTTAATTTTTTTTATTTCTATTATAAACCCTATAAATTTTATTATTATCTGGTAATTTATGGGGTTTTCAAGTATTCTTTCAAATTTCCCCTCTATGGTACTCAAAAGGACTAAAAGGATGCTTTAAATAAAATATGACCTTATTTATCCATTTAGATTAGGAATATTTCTCTTCCATATCCATTTTCTTCATAATATTTTATAGAATAATTTATTTTTATATTTATATTTAATAAATTTAGTTTATGTTACCTCTATCTTTTTTTACAAATGATTAGATATAATCTTTTCAAATGTTTTCTGTATGATTGACTTTTTCCTTTTTAAGAAATTTATAAAAAAATGTTTTTTTAATGTTTATGGATTAGTATAATTTTTCTAATATCAAGTAAAATTTTCATTATCAATATTAATTTATAGGTTTATATGGATTTTCAATGAAAATAATATACCCATTATTCAATGATTTTTTAGTTTTTAAAAGTTATTAAAAGAAAAGGATGTTTTGTCTTGTTTTTCAAATAACATTTCCAATGCTTTTATAAAAGTATTTTTAATATATGTCAATATCATTTAAGGATTGATATGTTTCACTGCAGGTATGATATTATGATGCCATCCAATTCTTTTCTCGGTATAGAATATAATGACAATTTTTAAATTAAGTTTCATGAAACCTATTTCTTTTTCAATGGTTAATTAAACTATGAAGGAATAATGAATGCTCTTATATTCTTATAGAATATATATGAATGGTTTATTATTACTTGATGATTGATTTTGTTTTATCCCTAAAATAAATTGGGTAATGTTTTATATCTCATGAGCTCAATGTTTACATAATTGATTATCCCAAGCTCAAGAGGGTACATGGGAGGTTTTCCCAATCCCAAGAAGGTATACAGGGGGGTTTTCCAAGCCCAATAGGATACATGAAAGGTTTTAACAAGACTAAGAGGTTAAATTGGAGATTAAACAAAACCAAATAGGTTACATGGGTGATTAGACCATTCCTAATAAGGTACACAAGTGATTGGCCCAAGCCCAAGAGGGTACATAGGTGATTAGCCCAAGCACAAGAGGGTATACATATGGTTTCCCCAAGACCAAGAAGGTACACAGGTTGTTAGCCCAAACATAATACATAATGAATATAATTATGGGAATCCTTGATGTAACACTCTAATATTTTTAAGAAATATTTCTCTTTAAATAATTTGATATCTTTCATTACACACAATAACAAGTTTAAACGAACCCCTTTACATTATTAAAATACTATGTATTCGTTATTGCTAAGTCACAAGATTGGTGGGTGTGAATTGTAATAACTAAATTATGAAAAATATACAGTCTAAATATTTATAAAATTAATTCAATAGTAATCAATTGATTATAATTAAAAACAAAAATTATTTGAAAATCAAAGTGTTGTTTTTTTGAAAATTTCTTTTTATACACATAATGTATTTTATATCAATAAATTAAATTAATATCTATTAGTTAAAATTTTAAATTAAATTTTTATATTATTTAATTGATCAATTGTTTAAAACATTAAAAAATATTTTTATAAGCATAGGATAAGAATAAATCCAATTTTATGCTAAAAAATGTATTTTTATAAAAAATAGTTTTCGTCACATTTTTTACACTTAATTTAAAATTAATTTATTAAATATATAGTTAAAATAATTATATAAAATTAATTCCATATTTAAAATCAGGAGGCTCAAAATTTTTAAATAGGAATTTTTTATTTTTTGGACAATATGAATAGTAACTGTTGTAAAATTTATCACCTGGGTAAAGGGTAAATAAGATTAATCTACATAAAAAATTAGTGAAAATGTCATAATATTTCATCCTAATTCTTATTGTATGAATGGAATTAGACCCTTATAACCTTAGTCTCTAAATTTATTAGTATAATGGACATTTTTTCATGAAAATTACTTATATATCATTTAAATCAAATAATTTTACAGAATGTCACTCTCTTACTTTTAAATATCATTTATGTTTTCATATTGGTAAAAAACATGTTATGAATGAATATTAATTTTTATTTTTTCCATAATGAAATTATATTCATTATGGTAATTTATTTATAATTTTTTAGGTATTATATAATTACCTTAAATGTTTTTTCAATTCTAATACAGTATTTATTTAATTAACAAAAAATAAAATGAATAATTTTAAAAATTCTAAAAGTGATATAATATGAGTAAGTTATAGTGTTCCATGAATTTTATAGGTGAATATGACATATTAGTATTGTGTTAAAATGTTATATTCTAATTAAAACCTTTTATTTATTTCTTTTAAGTCAAATTAAAAAAATAGTTTTAAAATTTACAATTATGATATTTGATCAAAATAATATATTATTAAATTAATTAAAAATCATAAAAATCTTCAAATAAGATAATTTGGTTATGATATGGTATAAAATTTCACAAATTGTCCATTTATAATCCAATTTTACTTTAAAAATTATAACCCTTTAATAGTAAAAAAGTCGTTACCATTGTTAAAATTAAAATTGGTTAACTAAGAGTTAATCAAAATGATAAAGTTTAAAATTACACCAAAACTTGTCTAAATTAAATTTTTATGGGATTAAAACCACATTTTGAGTTATTTGGATAGATAATGAATTTATTATTATCTACTTCTTTGAAAATATAAAAAATTTCCCTCACCTCAATTATAAAAGTGAACCTCTCCCCTCACTTATTTACACCACATTGAGCCTTTTTGCTTGACCAACCTATACAAATTTACCTTCTCAAATTACCTAGACACATTTTAGAGGATCTGATATTCCCAAAAGACCAACCCTAGAGCCCTTTATAAGAGATCAAAAGTATTAATTTTAAAAAATAGGAGGTTAGAGTGCTTCCAAAGCAAGGAAAACTCAAACTGAGGGTTTTATGTCACAATATCATTGTTTATCTGAATTGATTAAGTCTATGCCTAAAATGATGAAATATTATGATCTTCCACTCAATAATACATATTAACTTTATTTTCTTATGGTTATTTATTTAAAATACATGTTTTCATTTCATTTTTAGCATCTTATGTATTCAGGAAGCCAAAAATATGTTTTTAAGGAAAATCAAATTCATTTATCTCTTCGATAGATTTTTTTATTACATATCAATGTTTTCTAAAATAATAATAAATAATGTTCTTAATAGTCTTACATTATTTTTTAATTTCATTTTTATCCATGTTTTAAATTTTACAATACAGTTTGAAATGAATATTTTTGTCATATTCTGAATGAGGTACTTTTTAATTTTTTTCAACTATGTGAAAGAAATATTTTTTTTAACTAATATTACTCGAATTGATTTTGTCTCTATCATGAAAAATATTTGATTTAAATCTTCCATTATATGTTTATAAGGTTCTTTTCAAATAAAATGATTTCCTTTATAATTACTCAGTTTTTTTAAAATAAGTGATTTCAAAAACTGAAAGGGTATTTTCTTCAATAATGTTTTAATGATATTTTAATGGTATTTAAATACATCACAAAAAACCCCTTGATTTTAATTTTTATTTACTATGTATATAATCCAGTGATACCATCCTTATTCTTTTTTAGGATTATTTATGTTTATGATGATAATATGTTTATGAAACCCATTTATTTTCCATGGGTTATGATATGATGAAATGTTTATGAAACTCATTTATTTTCCATAGGTTATGTTATAATTAAATTTTTATGAAACCCATTTATTTTCATGGGTTTTTATATGATGAATTCATTATGAACCTATGACACACATATGTATTATTTTCATTATGTGATGGGTCGAAACTATATCTCCCTCCTATGAATTGGGAAAATATTAATATCTCTTGAGATAAACATGACTATAATGGGGAATGAACCCAGTTAAGTAAGTGGCTTTTTCCACTATGGTAGTCTTGGGAGTGAATCTTGAATACTAAGATGGTTTGGGGAGTGAATCCATTACACTATTATAGCCTTGTTAATAATCCTTGACTACTTTTTTACTTTTCTTATATGTAGGAAAAAAATAAATATCATATGAATATGTTAAGATTTCATGGTTTATATTCATTAATTTCCTTATGATTCATGTCTTATAAACTACCATGATTTATTCCATGAATTAATATTATGATATTTGATATGCAGGGTATGGTTATAAAATGTTAAGATCATATTATTATACCATTATACTCATGTTATGCTTATGTGCCCATTGATATCTCCTTTTTTTACCCTTACTCGGCATCTAAGATCTACCTTTTATAATATTTCCTTTCACCTAGTTATGAATAATGGTATTAAGTATGATATTTATAAGAAGGGTGCTATTTGTGAAGAAAAAAGTGGGTGATGATGTAAATATTTTATGAACCATTTTTTTTATATTTAAACATTTCAAATGATACTATAGCTATACGATTCTGAAATAGATCGTTATGTTATGTAAAGAATATTTGTCTATTTAGATTTGATATAAATGTATGAAAGGTATTGTTCATTATAATTGGTATTAGAGAAATGTTTTGTTAAACTTTGGAAACTATGTCGAGAAAAATTTACTAAGAACCCTAGGGATAAGTCTAAGTATAAGAATATAATTTCTGGGCGTAGCTGAAGTGTGTGATGGGTGATGCCCAACTTTTCTTTTTTCCCATAATCGATGATCAATCCGGGATCTATGTGACAATGAAAATCATGATCAATATAATTGAATAAAATAAATAGATAGGGGATATAATTTTGTAACTGAGATAGATGAGATCAACATATATTTTTTATAATTAATTTAATCAGATAAATAATTACCTCTAATAAATTCTTTCTTTATTGATGAATCTAGCGATAGATCTATGGTGAACCATCGTTGCATTGTAGAAACCAAGTGTAAATTTCCTCTAGTGGTGATCCACTTGTGTTACAAGAATCTCTAGATATCATTGAAGAAGTCTCTGGGTTCTATCATGAAAGATCCTCGCGCTTGCGTCATTTGCCTTTGATCACATCGAGAATCACTTCCAAGCATTATACTTGATATGGTGGAGGATGATTTCTCTCCATTCTTAGGAGTGTTATTGGATAAAGGAATACTATAGTCTTGAGAGTATTCTACAATATCTTTTTGCACATCCAACAAAATGATTTGGATCTACTTGATGAAATAACATAATTGGGTATTTGTATTTCTAGGGTTAAAATAAAATAATCACGCAAGTGCCCTTGATTATTTTTTTAATCCTAGAAAAACCCCATGTCAAATAATAATATTATTTTTATTATTTCTCAACGTGTTCTTAACTTGATAATTAAAATTAAATATTATTTAATTAAATAATATTCAGTATTCATTATTTCTCATTGAACCATTAAAATTGGTCCACCATTCCTCCAAAATATTTATCAGGCCTTGAATAATGAATATTTATTTACTAAATAAATACCAATTTATTATTCTCCAATAAATAAATACATATTATATTCACTAAATAAAAAATAAATATTTATTAAATATTTCAGTCACAATATATTATCTAGAATAACTAGTGATGAAATAAATATGATCAAGCATATATAAATAATTATTAAACCATGTGTGAGGATAATATTTATTCAACCTGTTAAATAATAAATAATAATATATTATTTAACTGAGATTCTGGATACACTTAGTGTGTGACCCTCTAGGCTCTCAGGGGCATTAAGAAAACCATCCTAAAGTCCAAGGTTAGCATCTAGCAACACACCAAGGCACCCACAGAGAAATAAGTTAATGTCTCAATGACATGTTACCTCAAACAGATGCTTACTGTATATTATAACCCCTTTATCATAATATCTCAAATCGAGTAGGTTTTATGATAGTGACATCAACCTATATTCTCAATTATCTATTTCATTGACTTTACGGAAATATAACTTGCCTATAGAACACCATGGTCATGGATTTATTTAGGCTATTTCATTTCCATCAAAGGGACTGATATATTAACTTCCATTAAAGAACTGAAGGGATAAATCCTTTCCTGCATTATTCATTAATGAAATACTACTTGTGACACACTTAATGTATCCTACCTCACTGCGAATATATTTCATAGTGGTTTTTATCAATACATCAAAGTACGTGACTCATAATATTCGTTAATAATAATATTGATGTATAAGGACCATTACACACATCCGTAGATAGGAACATCCAATGACATGTATAAATGTGGATTTCCTACTGGTGGGTCCTGTTCTCGTAATATCTTAATGGATATTACCAAGGGTGTACACCATGAGAATGTGCCTCAAAGTTCTATGAGTATCCACCCCTAATAGCCTGTATAATTTGTGTCATTCAAATTATATCATCTAGCTATAGAACATTTATTCAAGAATAGTGTCATAGCACCTCTGGGTTCTCATCATAGTGGGGAACTATTATGACCTTTTAGTGTGATATCTACTCTTAGGAAATTATCACAGACTATGTCACACAGAATAAAATCATGATGTGATAAGAAGTTTATTAATATTCAAAAAGTTAATATTTTTTTTTTCATAAAGTAAGTTTTTTGGTTCTGGTGCACCAGCTCCAATAGACTCCCACTTGCACTAGAGATAACTTCTAACAACCTCTAGTCTTATAGTTCTCACATGATACTCATGCTTCTGCTGAGATAGGCCTCTACTCAATGGGTCTTCCACGTTCTCTTTCTTAGGTACTCTACTTATTGAAACTTCAACCATCTTATAGAAATCCCTCAAGAGGTGATACTTACAGAGTATATGCTTTGTCCATTGGTGTGACATTGGATATTTTTCAAGATCCACCACTATAGTAATATCAAAATACAATTTTATAAGGTATTTATTACTAGGTACAACATCAAGATCCTGGAAAAAACTTCTAAATCCAAACATCTTCCTTGGATGCATCAGAAACCGCTATATACTTGGACTCCAAAATATAATTAGCGACAAATGGTTGCTTTGAACTCTTCCATCTCAAAAAACCTCTATTGAGACAGAAAACATATCTTGATTAGGAATTAAAATCATTATGATATGTTCAAAAACTAGCATCAGTATAACCCCTGATGACCAGATCCTCATCTCCTCTATAAACTAGGAAAATATCCTTAGTTCTTCTCAGATACTTAAGGAAAGCCTTAATAGTAGTCTAATGTTATTCCCCTCGATCTTCTTGATATCTTCATACCATGATCATTATATAGGAAACATCATGTTTAGTACATAACATTAAATAAATTATTGATCCTATCATAGAAGCGTATGAGATATTACTCATTAAATCTTTCTCACATTGTGTATGAGGACACATTTTATTAGAATGATGTAATCCATGTGACATTGGAAGCAATCCCCTATTGGATTTTTCCACACTAAATATATTTATTATTTGGTCAATATATGTACTTTAACTTAGTCTAAGTAGCAGCTTAGATCTATCACAAATGATCTTGATCCCTAGAATATAGGCTGTTTCACCTAAGTCCTTCACGGAGAAACACTTCTTCAACCAGTCCTTAACAGATTGTAATATTGGTATGTCATTTCCAATAAGTAATATGTCATCATCATACACTACTAGGATAATGACCGCATTCCCACTAAATATCTTATAAACAAATGACTCACATTCGTTCTCAATGATACCAAATTCTTTTATGGATTCATCGAATCAAATGTTCTATGACCTAGATGCTTGATTCAATCCATAAATGGATCTCTGCAACTTGAAAATATTTTTGACATCACCTGGAGTCCCAAACCCTTCTGGTTGTGTCATAGGCATCTTCATTAAGGTTCCCATTGAGGAATAAAGTTTTTACATCCATCTTCCAAATCTCATAGTCATGATAAGTTGTTATGGAAAATAGAATTCTAATGGATTTAAGCATTGAAACTGGAAAAAAGGTTTCATCATAATCAATTCCTCAACACTATATAAACCCTTTAGCCATGATCCTCTCTTTATAGGTATTTAATTTAACTTTCATGTCCAATTTCCTTTTGAATAACCATTTACATCTGGAGGGCTTTACATCAACTCACACATTGACCAGAACCCAAACTTGGATATGATACATGGAATCCATTTAAGAATTCATGTATTCTTTCCATCTTACAGCTTCAGATCTATCTACTAATTACTTATAGGATAGAGGTTCATCATTGTCAACCAATAATTATTCACCATCCTTGGTGACCAAAAAACCATATCACTCTAGTTGTCTTACCTCTCTTACGCTCCTACGCGGTACTTATATTTCAGGAACTACTTCTTCCATGGGGACCTATGGAATCTATTACTATGCCAAATAATGTGCATCTTGAGCATCAACTTTTTTAAAGTCAATCTTGTTCCCACAATCATTTTTGACGATGTTATCCCTCTCAATGAAGATGTCTTGTCTGGTGACAATAACTTTTTGTCTAAGGGTTTTCATAGGTATTATCCCTTTATTTCCTTAGGATACCCTATACAAATACAAATCGTTCCCCATGGTGTTATTTTTTTTGCCTTAGAAGTACTTAACAAACAACTCACAACACCATACACGTGTATTCGATAAAATGGGTTTCTTTACACTCTATAACATGAAGGGGATTCCATTTTCGACTTTAGTTGGTACTCAGTTTAATATGTTTGTCACAGTTTGTAATGCATATCCCCAAACGGATAACGGAAGATCTGCATGACTCATAATCAACATTACTATGTCTAACATGGTAAGGTCCCTTCTTTCACTAACATCATTCCAGTGTGGTGTGTAAGGTATAGTGAGTTGAGATATAATTCTAAACTCTTGTAAAAATTCATTGAAATCTTGGTTAAGATATTCACCACCTTGATCGAATCGAAGATTATTTATCTTATTACCAAATTGATTCTCTACCTCATTCTGGAATTCCTTGAATTTATCAAAGGAATCAGACTTATAATTAATCAATTAAATATATCCATATCTACTCAAGTCATCAGTAAAAGATATGAAGTTAGAATATCCACCTATAGCTTCTATTGGAAATTTTCTACACACATCAGTGTGTAACAATCCTAGAAGATCTGTGTCCCTTTCACCCAGTCCACCAAATGGTGGTTTGCCCATTTTTCTTTGTAAAAGGGCATGACATATATCAAGTGGTTTTAGCTCAGAATAGTCTAAATAATCATCTTAATAGAGCTTCATCAAACGATTCTCATTTACATGACCAAGATGGTGATTCCACAATTGGGTGTTAAATGAGTCATGTAAACATGATTTTTTTTTATCGATTTATAAAACTTTATTTTAATAATTTAACACATAAAGACATTATTTAAATTTTCACGACCCCCTCCCACCAAAGATGCCCCTCCTGAGATGGAAATGGTGAAAGGGAGATAATGACCCCCGAGTCCCACCTCCAGTAGGCCCCGGAGTGGCGACTAGCACCAAGGGTATGAGTTTTCACAAATATGGGAGGCATTACCCTTTTTTTATTTTAATATCGGAAAATAGGACAAGTCAACCACCAAAAATAAAAAGAACAAGTGTATAGAAATAAACCCAAACCAATACCACATGCATGTTTAAATAGTTATGAAACAAGGTACAAGTAAAATAAAGCTCAAAAGTACAATACCAAAAGAAAACAAGAGTACAACAACTGCAACAACTCCAACTGTCTGACTAGTAGGGTCCCGAACGGCCCTGGTAGTCCTCCTGGAAACATGAAAGTAAACGTAGGGTGAGCATACAAGTATACTCAGTAGGGAAACCTAAATCTCTCGTGCACAGGTGGGGAGACATCCTAATGTCCCGTGAGAACAACAGACAAAACCTAGCAGGGAAATCTATCCACCCAACCTCACCAGCCACACTCACCAAAAACACAATCATAACAGGTAGTATTAGTATATAAGAACAAGAGTATTGGGTACCCTTCACCATTCCCCATTAGTTAGCTGCTCTTCCTAACGGAGAACGTCTTGACGCTACCACACTCTTCCCGCCCACACACACCTGAGCCTCAAGAACCACACATCCCGCCCGCACACACCTGGGCCTCACAACCACGTATCCCGCCCGCACACACCTAGGCCTCACAACCACGTATCCCGCCTGCACACACCTGGGCCTCATAACCACGTATCCCGCCCGCACACACCTGGGCCTCATATCGAAGATTCTTGGGAAACTGTAAAACCTGCCCGAAGAGTCTTGGGCTAAAACCACCCCAATCAAAACCTACCTAAAGGGTCTTTGGTGTAAGTTCGCCTCAAGCCATCACAACCTAGGGAATAAGGAGCAGGAAGGAGCTAGTAACTAAGGGGAAAACACCCTCTCCCATGAAATGGGAGTGTTCGGCACTAAGTGATCAACATGGGTGGGGTGCGATAAAACACAAAAGATACAGATACATATATGTATACCAAACACACAACCCAACCTATGACTTCTAAACAGAGAAACTGAGCACGTGCCTCGACACTGCTACTACTAAGCATGCATACAAAAAATAATCCCAACCCCATTTAGGTTTTCACATTTCAGCAGAATTAGTTTATTAGTTCCTTAATTACTGGGAAACTATCCACAACCAACCACATCGATCGTTCGTAAAACATATCCCTGCCATCCACAAATCAAGTTAGGAAAACACAAGCAACACAACCAAGTCCTTATTATTAGCCAACCAACCCCATTGATTATTATTCCTGTTCCATTACCACGACCCAATTATGCCACCTCGCCGACTCGCCTCAGTACCTCAAAAGGTATGATGAACCTAGGTGAGAGCTTGCTCCCTTTCCCGAACCTCCGCTGCCCCCGTCGAGGGGAAACCTTCAAGAACACATGATCTCCCATCTCGTACTCCAAGGTCCTCCTCCGACGATCAGCATAAGACTTCTATCGGTCCTGAGCCGCTTTCATCCTCTCACGTACATGCTGGAATTTCTCTGTGGTGCTCTGCACTACCTCTGGCCCAAGAGCACCTGTCTCACCAACCTATGCCCATCAAATGGGTGAACGACATGGTCGTCCATACAAAGCCTCAAATGGTGCCATGCCAATAGTAGAGTGGAAGCTGTTGTTGTAGGAAAACTCTACTAAAGGCAAGTGTCGTACCTATGATCCTCCAAAATCCAGAACGCATGCTCGCAGCATGTCCTCCAACGTCTGGATAGTCCGCTCTGTCTGTCCATCGGTCAGGGGGTGGAAAGCAGTGCTAAGGCATAGATGGGTGCCAAAATCATGCTGTAACCCCCTCCAGACTCGTGAGGTAAACCGAGTATCCTGATCTGAGATGATAGTCTTTGGAACTCCATGCAACCGCACAACCTCTTCTATGTACCTCTGTGCTAAGGTACTCACCAGGCCTGACTCCTTAATTGCTAAGAAGTGAGCTGATTTCGTCAGTCGATCCACCACTACCCAGATAGCATCATAACCACCCTGAGCTCTGGGTAGTCCCATGACAAAGTCCATTTAGATTTCATCCCACTTCCACTTGGGGACATCTAAAGGATGAAACAAACCACTGGGAACACGGTGTTCAGACTTCACTTGCTGAAACACTAGGCATTTAGCCACAAACTCCGCCACTGTCCGTTTCACCTCGGTCCACCAAAACTGTTCCCTCAGGCCTCGGTACATTTTTGAAACTCCTGGATGTACCGCCAAGGCTGAGCTATGGAACTCATGGAGAACTCCCTCATGCATCTCTTCTAGAAAAAACAACCTTCCATGGAAAAGCATCCGATGTCGGCTGTCCTCTGACCATCCTTCTGGAGCGTTTCCCTGATCGACACGATCCTGCATTAATTCCGCCTCAGAGTCCCCCAACTGAGAATCTTCCACCTACTGCAACATGGAGGATTGCACCGTCATTTGAAACAAATAGACTCTAACACCTTCTACCCTGGCATCCAAGTGCAAGGCATCCAACTCTCCCATCACTTTCCAAGCATCAGTGGATTCCCGAACCACTTCCTCGTGCGACTTCCTGCTTAGGGAATCAGCCACAACATTTCCCTTACCTTCAGTGTAAGAGATATCGAAGTCATATTCTTGGAGAAACTAGACCCATCTCCGCTTCCATAAGTTCAGGTCACGCTGGTAGAAGATATAACGCAAACTCTTGTGATCCGAGAAGACCTCAAAGCACTCCCCAAAGAGGTAATGTCGCCACAACATCAGTGCGAACACTACTGCTTCAAGCTCTAGGTCATGGGTGGCATAGTTACACTCGTGAGGGCATAACTGCCTAGACCCATAATAGATCACTCCCTTCTTTTGCATCAGCACACACCCCAGACCAAGGACAGAAGCATCACAAAACACCTCATACAATAACCCTTCCTCTGGAAACCTGAGTACGGGAGCACTGACCAACTTCTCCTTCAGGTAGTCGAAAGCTTTCTGGCACTGATCGCTCCATAAGAAGACCTGATTCTTCCTAGTCAAAGCTATCAATGGAGCAGAAACTCGAGAGAAGTCCAAAACGAACCTCTGATAGTAACCTACTAACCCCAGGAAACTACGAACTTCTGCCACACTCTTGGGTGCTTCCCAAGAAACAACTGCCTCCACCTTTGATGGGTCCACTGACACTACATGCTGAGACACTACGTGCCCAAGGAAGTGTACTTTTTGTGTCAAGAACTTACACTTCGACAATTTCCCATAAATCTGGTGGTGTCGAAGGACTTCCAAGACTGCCCTGAGATGCTCAAAGTGTTCCTCCTCTGATCTTGAGTAGATCAGGATGTCATCGATAAACACAATGACGAACCGGTCCAGAAACTCTCGGAAGACAAAGTTCATAAGTCCCATGAACATAGCTGGTGCATTCGTAACTCCAAACGACATCACTACAAACTCTAAGTTCCCATACCTTCACCTGAAATCCGTCTTCGAGATGTTACTGTCCTTTACCCTTAGCTGATGATATCCAGATCGCAGATCAATCTTAGAAAACCAACCTGCTCCCCTCAGTTGGTCGAAGAGATCATCTATCCTTGGTAGGGGGTAACGGTTCTTGACCGTTACCTGGTTCAACCTTCGGTAGTCTATGCATAGCCTGAGACCACCATCTGCCTTCTTCACGAACAAAACTGGAGCACCCCATGGTGATACGCTGGGTCGAACAAAACCCTTCTCCATCAGATCGTCAATCTAAATCCGTAACTCCCACAACTCCGAAGGTTCCATCCGATAAGGGGCCATCGAAATCGGATGGGCACCAGGCTGTAAGTCTATCCCAAACTCAACGTCACGTCGGGGGGGATAAATTCACAACCTCCTCGGGAAAAACATCGAGGAACTCCCCAACAACCTCTAGGACATCCATCATTTCTGTATCAGCTGGAACCACTGATAACCCGCCTAAAAAGGAAAGGAGAGGCTTCACATGCCGGCTTCCTACCTGATAGCTCCTCTCGCCAACAAAAGATACGCGCTGCCCATCCACGTCGGAGAACACGACCCTTCTTCGGAAGTAGTAGATAACGACACTAATAGAAAACAACCATTCGATGGCTAGGATGACATTGTATGGCTGCATATGTAGAAAAAGAAGGTCCCCACTAGATTGATGTGGTCCCAACATCAGCCCACATCCCCGGAAAACACAAGATATGCTGGTCTGGCCTCCAACTAGTGTACTCAGCACCAGTGGTACAGAAAGTCTCTCTACATCTAGTCCCAAAGCATGGGCTCGACCAAGTGCAAAAAAGGAGTGCGAAGATCCCGAATCGAACAAGGTATAAACGAGAGTGCTGAACAAACAAATCGTACCTCGCACCACCTCTGGTCCTGCCAGAGCTATCAACTCTGCTGCGTGCAACTGTCCACGCCCAGCTCCTCTGCCTCTCTGATGTCATCCACCTCCCCGACCACGCCCTGGTCGAGGTCCCTGAGGAGCACCCTGAGGTCAGCCTCCTCCCACAAAGTCTTCCCTCGGAGGAGCATGGTCCTGCTGCTGCTATAAGGGCCTCACCAGCAACTGGTGCTGCTGAGGTGGGCGCTGAACCTTCCCACCTCCACCGTACTGAGCTCAGGTCGGGCACCAACTCTGAATGTGCCCGAAACCTCCACAAGAAAAACACTTTGGTCCTGGGCTCGTGAAAAAGGGACGAGGACCTGAAGATCTGAACTGGAATTGCTGGGGCCTGTTCCCCACTGGCCTGAATCTGGAAGGTCCCATCGTAGGAGACCTACTGCTGAATGCCTTCCCCTTCGACGAACCTGGCTGGATCCCCTCACATGGTGCACCTCCCTGCGAGTGCATCCTCTCTATAACCTCTTCCTTATTCTGTACTGCTAAGTACGTCGTAAGGGTGAAGGGGATGACAACATACTGGAGCGAAGGATGAAGCGCCTCCTCCAAACGTCTTGCCTGAGACTCATCATCCAGAAATAGATCCGGAGCAAAGCGTAGGAGATCCTTGAACTTGATCCCCAACTATCGTAATGACATACTCTCCTACTGAAGGGATAGTAACTCCTGCCGCTTCTCTGCGTTGATCATGGAAGAAAGGAATTCCTCTCGGAATTCCTTCTCAAAGTCAGCCCACGAAACCTCTGCCTCTATCCTCTCTCCGAGGTAGAGCGTCCACCACTGTCGCGCCGCACCTCTCAGCTGACTGACTACTAGGGGAACCCAGTACTCCCTTGGAGCACGAATAAAGGTAAAAGCGATCCCTAGCTCCTCAAGACACCCCTCCATCTCCGTATCCAAAGTACTACCCTCATACTTCTTGAGGGTTTGCCGCTGGAAATAACGGAGAGTCTTCTGCCACTAGCTATCTTCCTCCTCTTGGTCAATCCTCAACTGGTCGACCGCCTGAATCTGCTGGGCCTCGACCGTATGAGCCACCCAGGGACGACGTCTAGGTGCCATAGCTGTACGGTAAACAAAGATCAACTAAGCCCAAGTAGTAAGGAAATTTCTCAAGGTATTCTTATTATTTTTATTTCAATTTATTTCCCAGAACACCCAAATCAACTAAAACTCAATCATGATGATGCATGTACCTTCCCTAGGGTCTCTACCCTGCAATCAATATAGTCTCACTTGGTCATTCGGTAGGCTCAGAGTCCTTGCATCAGATCACGGGGGGCCCTAAAATACCGTGTCCTAGCCGATCCTCCCTGGCCTATGTCACGCACCAAGATTACCCAACACTGTTTCCCTAACATCCCATGCAATCCTCAATGTTCCTAACTCCAGAATCCATCCTATATCTCAACCATCACCTTTAATATCATTTTTTTCACAACCCCCTCTCACCAAAGATGACCCTCCTGAGTTGGAAATGGTGAAAGGGAGATAATGACCCCTGAGTCCCGCCTACAGTAGGCCCCGGAGTGGTGACTAGCACCAAGGGTATGAGTTTTCAAAAATATGGGAGGCATTACCCTTTTTTTATTTTAAGATCGGGAAATAGGACAAGTCAACCACCAAAAAGAAAAAGAACAAGTATATAGAAATAAACCCAAACGAATCCCACATGCATGTTTAAATAGTTATGAAAAAAGGTAAAAGTAAAAGAAAGCTAAAAAGTAAAATACCAAAAGAAAACAAGAGTACAACAACTGAAATAACTCCAACTGTCTGACTAGTAGGGTCCCGCACGACCCTGTTAGTCCTCCTGGAAACCTGAAAGTAAACGTAGGGTGAGCATAAAAGTATACTGAGTAGGGAAACCTAAAGCTATCATGCACAGGTGGGGAGACATCCTAATGTCCCGTGAGAACAACAGAAGAAACCTAGCAGGGAAATCTATCCACCCAACCTCACTAGCCACACTCACCAAAAACAAAATCACAACAGGTAGTAGTAGTATATAAGAACAAGAGTATTGGGTACCCCACACCATTCCCCATTAGTTAGATGCTCTTCCTAAAGGTGAACATCCTGACGCTACCACACTCTTCCCGCCCGCACACACCTGGGCCTCACAACCACGTATCCCGCCCGCACACACCTGGGCCTCATAACCACATATCCCGCCCGCACACACCTGGGCCTCATCCCGAAGATTCTTGGGAAACAGTAAAACCTGCCCGAAGAGTCTTGGGCTAAAACCACCCCAATCGAAACCTACCTGAAGGGTCTTAGGTGTAAGGTTACCTCAAGCCATCACAACCTAGGGAAGAAGGAGCAGGAAGGAGCTAGTAACTAAGGGGAAAACACCCTCTCCCATGAAATGGGAGTGTTCGGAACTAAGTTCTCAACATGGGTGGGGTGAGATAAAACACAAAAGATACAGATACATATATGTATACCAAACACACAGCCCAACCTATGGCTTCTAAACAGAGAAACTGAGCACGTTCCTCAACACTGCTACTACGAAGCATGCATAAAACAAACAACCCCAACCCCATTTAGGTTTTCACGTTTCAGCAAAATTAGTTTATTAGTTCCTTAATTACTGGGCAACTATCCACAACCAACCACATCGATCGTTCCTAAAACATATCCCTTCCATCCACAAATCAAGTTAGGAAAACACAAGAAACACAACCAAGTCCTTCTTATTAGCCAACCAACCCCATTGATTATTATTCCCATTCCATTACCATGACCCACCATCCATTAACTCTTCCACTTTTTATTTATTATTCACAACCCATAGCTCATTCACATTCAAACCCATCCCTGCAGCCCTGCTTCCAACCACCATAACCACAATCACACTGATACCTGTACATCATTATCCCTTTAATACCATTTATCGCAGCCCTGCTGCCCATCACAAACATAACATTCAGACCAACCCACAACCAAGCCAACCGCAACCCACTACTCACCCGATCCACAACAACCCACAAAACACCCCCTTCACATGCCACATATCCAAGCCAACATCCACATGTTCATTATTTTATTTTGTTCAACCGGGGTGATCACACAAAGGTTCCAAATTTTAATCAGCCAACTTTATGTGATTAACCAAATTTCCACATTCAACGAAGTTTCCATCCACAAAAACGGTCTAGAAAGATAGGGAAACATTTAATTGTGCAAGCAAAGGCCCCCAACGACCGTGATTTTTAGTAGGCATAAGCCTATTCAATTCACAAGATAAAAATCACAGGATATAAGATAAACATAACAACTTCCCCATCCCCATTCTTTAACCATTTATTATCTTTATTTATTGGTTCAACCGTTTCTCATGAAAACAAGAGGATACCCACCCCGAATGATGCAAAATTTAGAGAGAGACGCAGGTAAGATCCCTAGCTCAATAGGTTCTGATCACAACGCTCCCCCGGATCAACTTTAGAAGATGTCCATCGGTGTCCGTCACTTCTGTCGAGTCCCGGAAAATCCTCATAGGGTATAAGTTGGAAAATAAAGTCTGAAGGAAAGACAACAGATCCAATTTCATAAGTTCCGCCTCGTCGTTACGATCCCGTGGCCACTGACGGATCATAAATTGGAGCTCGGACGAAGAAGTTATGGAAGAAAAGGAGCCTTCGAGTCTCTTAGGAGAGCTCTGCTGAGAGGAATGAGGAGGAGAGGGGTGAGTTGAAAAGGAGGAGGGGACCCCTCCTTTTATAGGCGAGAAAAACAAAAGTACACGATGTGTACTTTATGGTACATGGCGTGTACTCGACCATTTCACACGGTCACCACGCAGCTTCCAACACGGCCTTTAACGCGGCACACAACCATTGACTAGTCAACACACGGCTTGAGGGTAACGCATACGCGGGGAGGGACTACACGACATGTAGTATTGGACACACGACATGTACCCATTTATTTCACACGGTAAGGACACGGCTCCAACATGGCACATGACCATTGACTGGTCAACACACGACTTGAGGGTAACGCATACGCGGGGAGGGACTACACGACATGTAGTATTAGACACACGACGTGTACCCATTTATTTCACACGACAAGGACACGAACTTCAACACAGGGTATACCCAGCGAGGGGGTACACGGCGTGTACTCACACTACACGACGTGTAGTTTCGAAATTCTGAAAAGTGTGGGAAAAGTCCATTTTACCCTCCAGAACACTTCGTGACCTTCTTTTGACAAACGAATGGGCCAGAGAGGTCCGGGCCATTACATAAATGTGTCATACCATAACATATGTTGTCCTTATAAAAGAAATAACTTTTATTTCCAAATTTGGAAATAAACCCATCTGTATCTTGGAATTATATAGAAATTATGTTCTTGGTAACTGTAGGAACATAATAAAAATATTTTAAAACCAAAATCATTCTCATTGACAATGAGAGGTGGTAGTCACTAATGGCTAGGACATCCAATCTCACTCTATTGGAAGTTCTCATATTCACCTATCCTCAGTTAATATTTCAGAATCTACTTGGTTCCTGCATTTGGATACAGATGTGATCCCCACAAGATGTATCTAATACCCAATGTGTAGATATTGAAAGATTACAATCGATAATGTACACACCTTTAGCTTCCCCTTGCTTCTGGGTGCAGTTCCTATTCTAGTGGCATGACTTTTCATGTGTAAAACATACTACCTCCTTTTCCTTTCCCTGCCTCTGGATCTTCTTCTTCTTAGAAGGATGGTGATAAGAAGATTTATATTGTTTATAAGTCTTAGGCCCCTTTTACTTTTTATTCCATCCAATGGCCCAGAGGCCTTAATTTTTTATTGATTTTTTTGATAATACACATTTCAAGGGATGAGGTGGAACCCTACAAGGCCCATAGGCGTAAGTATTACATGGCCCATAGGCCTTAGAGGAATTCATTTTCCCCTTTTCCTTTTTATTCATTTTCTTATTCACTATAAGGAATATAGGTTTGTCACACCCCTATCCTTATCTACTTGGAGAATTAAATTAAGAAGTTCTAAAAGACTCTTTTCATTATTGCTCATATTTAAATTAACAGTAAATCTATTGAAGGTATTGGGTAGTGATAAAAGTATGAGATCTATATGCAAATCATCTGAGAATTTAAACCCCAAGATGTCCAAGAATTCAATGCAACTAATGAGCTTAACTAAATGAGGCCCAACTAGTGCAGAATCTACAATCTTAGTTGTGAACAAAGCATTGGATATCTCATTAATCTCTTTTCATTCCTTCTCTTAATAGAGATCCTAAAGGTGAGACATCATGATATAGGTATCCATATCCTCATATTGATTTAAAATATCATTGGAAATGGATAATAGCATGAATAATTGAACATATGTAACATCATTCAGATGTTTCTCATAGAGAGGTACCTCTTCATCACTTGCCTTATTGCCCGGAGAAATTGGTAAAGGTTCTTCTAACACATACAGTTTCCTTTCATGGTGAAAGATGACACATAGGTTCCTTTTTCACTCTTGGAAATTTGTGTTGGTGAGAAGGGTTTCCTTCTCAATTATGGATCACAATGATATGTTTGATGTAATTTTAATGTTGTTTCTACAAAATAAGATAATAATAATTTTAGTACATTGTATGATAAAATTTAGACAAATAAATAAATATTATATTTATTAGTCTCCCACTATTTTATTGAAACCCAATAGCCCTCACCATAGGCTTCAGAATATCTTGTTTCTTGGAAATTCTAGTGGAAAGGATCCATTTTCCCTTTCTCATTACCCCAAATTTGGTTGTAAAATTAACTTGAATGGTTTTAGGTAGGAATTATAAATTCTAACTTCATTAACTAATAGTTCCTTGATCTGTTGAGTGGACTTCCCAATCCTGAATCCTTAATTTATATTTCCTAAACCTTTGCCTCTCAGTTAAACCAAGTCTGACTTTAGCAGTAAACCCTTGATGTGAACCAAGTTAATTCAACCCAAAACCTCATGTTATAATTCTTCAATAATTAAAAGCACCCCAAATTTGGTTGGCCAGGCACTTTGAACTATAGTTAGATTTTAACTGAAGTAATGGAAGGTATACCAGCTTAATATTTTATTGAGTAATTTTATACTTTTATGTGTAAATATACAATTATTATCTTTATCACATGATTATTAACATTAAGTGGTGTTACTTAAGTAATTAACCATGTATTAGATAATACTTATGCATAAGACAATTTATTTTAGTTCTATCTTGCATGCTTGTTAATTCATTAATTATGTGATCGGGACAAGACATCCATAATGAAATAACCATGAAACTGATAGAAGTAAAATAATGAAGATTTATTATCATGATCTCTTACTAGTAGTTGGTTTAACTAGTAGTCAATAAAATAATAATTGACCTAGGGGAAAACACCTTGAACCAATTAAGGTTTGTATTGTAGCTTTCCACCTATCCAACTATATATCTCCCCAGATTGGTTTCACCTTGACCCCAAACTTGAACTGCCTCCACTAGATGGGGAGCTCCATCCATTAAATATGCCTTTTACTCATATGCACGTGAGGGGAAAAAGGATTTTACAAAAAAGAAACCATGGTCATACAGACCCTGCATAATAAAAGGAGAGAAGGCACAAATGCCAAAAATTTAATTTAATAATAAATTAAATGAAACCAATTACATAAAAAAGGTATGGTCTAGATCATGATCATCCACATGCATGCAAAGAATTACACATTTAATAAAACTAGCATTCAATTCTTAATTTTTCTTATATAAGATAATTATTTCTTTAATTGATTAATTGTTATCATTAATTAATCAATCCTTTTATCTTAATCCTTATCCGAATTTCCTTGGGAATATAATTAATTATAATTTTAAACAAATTAAATAAATTCAATTAAAATTAACCGTGTACATAAATGTACCTTGGAGGAAACATAGTGAATACCCATTCAAATCTACCCAAAATGTATTATACTTGTATACTATTTTACTCTAGTGACATAGGGAATACATGACTTATCACTTACTTTCACAATGTGTACTTCACATATGATTACACTAATTACATGGTTTTTTGATCACGTGTTATGCTTCAATGCACATAGAGTAAAAACTTGTAATAAGACTCATACATGATATGCATATTGGAACATTACACAGATATTAATTAAACATGTAAATATTTATGTAGATTAAAACTTATCACATGGTGTGTCCTATCTTTATGAACTCACACAAGTACATGTCTCAAGGTTTATATAGTAAAATAAATAAATTTTATATTTTCATAATTGGTAAAAGTACAAGGAATGTAGATCTGTTCTACATGGAATGTACATCTTTCACCATATATCTAAGACACTTTCCTAGGGACCCGACATGTAGTATATGACTTAGAAAATTTGGAGTACACGCCATGTTAACTCCGTGTTACATGGTCACTAGTCAGGTAGGTTGTGTATTGAATACACAACCCTTTTGTGACTCAAAGGGACTACATGAGATGTATGTGGGCTACACGATGTATAGTCTGGATGACCGTGTGCCATTAAATTCTGGTCAACATGTATTGAAATTTAATGTATGTATTCAATGCATACGACCAAAATTAATTTCAGAACTAATTCTTGATGCATTGAACATGACTACACGATGTGTAACCTCGATTACATGGTGTGTATTAATGTGCTGTCCATCTAGAAACCTTTTCACCTCCATATGAGTTCCTTGATTTTATTTTAATCATAAAATTAAACATCTCTATTAGATCTATGAGAAACAAAGGATGAAGAAACATGTATCACAATTCATATTAAAATAATGATTAAACATGAATTGAAAAAATAAATTAAAAATTCATAAATCACAAAATATTTTTTTAAATAATTATAAACAATTAGGTGTCCTATCTGATACCACATGTATATTCTGAGAACAGTGAATGTGTGGTATGGAAGATGCCCAACTTTTCTTTTTTCCATAATCGATAATCAAAATGAGATCTATGCAACAATGAACACCGTGATCAACAGAATTGAATCAAAGAAATAGAAAAGGGATATAATTACAGAACTGAGATAGAGGAGATCAACACATATTTTTTATAATTAATTTAATTTGATAAAGAATTACCTATAATTAATTATTTCTTCATTGATGAATTTGGTGAGAGATCTGTGGTGCACCATTGTTGCATTATAGAAACCAAGTGTAGATTTCTTCTAGCAGTGATCCACATATGTTCTATAAATATCTAGATGTCACTGAAGGTGTCTCTAGGTGCTAGCACATAAGATCCTTACATTTGTATCGTCCAACTTTGATTGCCTCATGAATTACTTCCAAGTGTTCTCCTTGATTCGGTGGAGCAGGATTGCTCTCTATTCTTGGGAGCATTCTTGGAGAAAGGATCTCTCTAGGCTTGAGAGGATTCTCCAAGATTTTTATATGCAACCAACAAAATAAATTGTCTCTACTTGAGAAAATAACATAATTGGGTATTTATATTTCTAGGGTTAAAATAAAATAATTTCACAAGTGCACTTGATTGCTTTTCGTAGTCCTAGAAAAAACCCATTTCAAATATTATTATTATTATTATTATTATTATTATTTCATGACATGTAATTAACTTGAGAATTATAATTAAATATTAGTTAATTAAATAATATTCATTATTCATTATTTCTCACTAGACTATTAAACTCGGTCCACCATTCCTCCATAATATTTATCAAGCCTTGAATAATGTATGTTTATTTATTAAATAAATATAACTACATTATTATATAATAAATAAATAAATATTATATTCACTAAATAACAAATAAATAGTTATTAAATATTTATCTCATAATATATTCTCTTGAATAACTAGTGATGGAATAAATTAAATCAAGCATACATGAATAATTATTAAACCACATTCCGTAATAATATTTATTTAACCTATTAGATAATAAATAATAACATATTATTTAACTGAGATTATGGATACACTTAGTATGTGAACCTCTAGGCATCTTGCTCGGTGGAATTAGGCAAACCAGCCTAAAGTCTAAGGTTAGAATCTAGAAACATGCAAGGGAACCAATATAGAAGGAAGTTAATGTTGCAATGACATGTTACCTCATACAAATTCTTACTTTTTAATATAACCCCTTTATCACAATATCTCAAATTGAGTAGGTTTCATGCCAATACCATCAACCTATATGCTTGATTATCTCTTTCTTTAACTTTTTTGGAAATAAGACTTTCCTATAGAACACCATGTCCATGGATTTATTTAGGATATATCATCTCCATAAAAGGGACTAAGATATTAACTTTTTTTAAAGAACATAATGGATACATCCTTTCTCACATTATTCATTAATGAAATATTACTCATGACACACCCAACGTATCCCACATCACTGTGAACATTTTTCATCATAGTTTTCACCAATACATAAAAGTACATGACTCATAATATTCATTAATAATAATATTAAAGTCTAAGTATCAATACACATGTCTGCAGATAGGAACATCCAATGACATGTATAAATATGGATTTCCTACTGGAGGGTCCCATTATCATAATATACTACTATATATTACCAAGGGTGTACACCATGAGAAGGTTATTCAAAGTCCTATGAGTTTCCACCCTGGATTGAATATGTTATTTGTGTCCCTAAAATGATATCATTAAACTATATAAAATTTATTCAAGAATAGTTTCGCAGCACCTCATGGTTCTCATCATAGTGGGGAACTGCTATGACATTTTTGTGTGACAACTACTCTAAGGACATTATCACATACTATGTCACACAGAAGAACAACCGTGATATGATAATTAGTTTATTGATATTCAAGACAATGAATAAATGTTTATCATAAAGTACATTGAAGTTGAGAAAAAATTTCTAATAATCCTAGGGATAAGTCTAAGTATAGGATAAAATCCTAAAGTTTTGGTAACAATTGGGAAGGACCTAGGATAAACCTATGGTTTCATATAAGAAGGTTTCATGATTTAGACATCATATAAATTATTTTTCATGATTATGTGATTTCATACTATGATTATTGTTGTTCACACAATGCCTTTTGGTTTTAGTCAATGGATGGAACATGAAGGAATCGTGTTAATTCTAAATACAACAAATAATGCAATGAATTTCCTCCCAAGTAACTGAATGTTATGGGTGATGAAATAAAATATATTGTTGTTATGATAACTTAATATTCTCAAGATATGAAACACGCTAAGCATCCATATGAGTAAAGTAGAGAACAATGTTCTGTTGATTCCTTCAAGGGGAAACATACAACTTATTTTAAGTGTTCCACTAATCCACTAGTCACTGAACAATAGATCAATACCATTTAAAAGTTATTTTATGTTCTTTATTGTTCAGAATATGAAAAAGTTATTCTAGTTATTTATTATCTAGGAGGAAAAAAGATTAGTGGTGGACACTTATCAAGAACACGAGGGGACAAGAAATTGAATCCATAGTATAGGGTGACTTTAAAATATTATTTTTCAATAACTACATTCATTATATTATTCATAAAAAAATGGAGAAATAATTCCATGGGTTAAAGTAGAAGTGTGATGAGTCTATTGGACTTATGTGGAAAATTTCAAATGACATTGAGAGGTAAGCTTCTGGATTTATCATCCAATGTGAAAGTAAGGTAGATCAATTCTTCAGTGGCTTGAAACAAAGTCTCTGAAGGGTGTTATCCATAAGGTACTTTAATATCTATGAAGAAATCATGTGATGTGCTATCAAGGTGGAAATAGAGACTTGATTTATCCATCAATCAAATTGTTTTTATAAGAAAAATAATTGGAATTAAAAGGAAATTCTAAATACCAAATGGGAAAGAAAATTAACTTTCATTTATGCTCAAAGTGTGTATGGAAACATGAAGGAAATTTTGATAATGTAATTGGTAAATGTTTCAGGTGTGGAAAGGAAGTTCATCAAGAAATTGAATGCTAAAGTGATGGGAATAATTTATCTAATGACATGAATAGAGAAAACTATCTACAAAATGAATCACCCATACTCCAATGTTTTAAATATCAGAAGTATGATCATTATACTAAATAGTACCCAAATCTAAATGTTAATGATGATGATAGACATCAATAACCTATTAATACTACAGACAATGGGAAGTATCATGATATAACTATCTCTTATGAGTTGTATGATAATGATTTGGTGAAAGGTACACTTACCATCCGCTTTAGAATTTCTAATGTATTATTTGATTTTGGATCTATTTACCCTTTTATATCTAAATACTTTTCTAAGGGTATCACAATACCATATCAAAAATTAGATATTGATTTCATAGTAAAAACTCCTAATGGTATGATTATCACATCCCAAGTTTATGATTATTCTTTGATTGATGTTTGTGGGAATATCTTTACTACAAATATTTTCATTCCTCTTTTAGTTGGATTTGGTGTTATTTTCAGGAGTTTATTGATGTCTTTCTGAGAGAGTTGACTAGTATTCCACCAAATCATGTTGTTGATTTTTCTATATAACTCATACCTAGTGATACACTTATTTCTAAGATTATATATATAATGACTCCGATTGAGTTGAAATAATTGAAGAAGAAACTTTGGGATAATTTTGGCCAAGGATTCATTTGTCCAAATGTGTCACCTTAGGGTGAATATATTTTATTTATTAAGAATAAATATGGATCTATGAAATTTTTTATTGATTATTAAGAACTTAAGAAGATCATTATCAAGAAAAAGTATCATATACCCCATACTAATGACTTTTTTAATCCACATCACGGATCTCAACAATTTTTCAATATTTATCATCATTCTAAATATCATTAATTGTTGTTCAAGAAGTTGGATATACCCAAGACTACATTCCATAAAAGGTATTGGCACTATTTATTTATAGTGATTCCATTTGGTCTTACTAATTCCACCACTATATTCATGGATGTAATGAATAGAGTCTTTAGAGGATATCTTGATCATTTTGTGGTAGTATTTATAGAATATATTCTTATTTATTCAAATAATAAGTAAGATCATGAAGATCACTTAAGGATTGTGCTGAATAACCTAAGGAGGGATAATATTTATGAAAAAAACACTAATTTTCAATTTTATCTTAAAAAAGTTTCATTATTGGGTCACATAATCTCATGTGAGGTAATATCAGTAGATACTTCAAAGAAAAAATTATTGAACATTATTCCAGACCAACAACTATGATTGAGATCCTTAGTTTTCTTGTTTTGTCTTGATATTATTGATTCTTTATGGAGAAGTTATCACATATATTGAATAAACTAACCATGGTAACTCATAATGGAGATAATTTACTTTGTATAGATGTATATGAGGAATGATTTAATAAAACGAAGAGAAGTATCATCAATGCACATGTGCTTACAATTCCTTATAGTGGAGAAGGGTTTTCAATCTATATTGATGCGTCAAAGAAAGGACCAGGATATGTCCTCATGTAGAATGATATGGTTATAACTTATGCCTCATGAAAATTGATTTTCAATGTGAAAAATTACCCAAATCATGATTTGGAGTTAGCTGAGGTCATTTTTTGAATTTAAGAAATGGAGGAATTATCTATATGGATAAAACTATGACATATATATAGATAACAAAATTAAAGTATATTTTCACTAAAAAAGATTTGAACATCTATCAAAGAAGATGGTTATATATCATTAAATATTATGACTACCCAATACATTACCACCCTAAGAAAGACAACAGTGTGGTAGATGTTATGAGTCGAAAGGATAATGCTATCTTAACAATGATGAGGATCACAAAACATCTGATATTTATAGACTTTAAAAGGATGGATCTTGAAATCTTGAATGAAAGGGAAAAATATTATCTTTATCAAATGATTTTTCAACCAATTATACAACTAAATAATAAAGAGGAAGAGAAGGAAGAAGTAAAGTTATAAAAGAAGGTGAAAAATGTTCTTGAGTTCAACCATGATTATGGTAGAATAATAAGATTCAAGGACAATGTATGTGTTCCTTCAGTACTAGATTTGAATAAGGAGCTTATGGATGATCCTCATAATTCTTTATTTTATATTCATCCTAGAAGTATAAAGATTTATAGAGAATTAATAGAGTATTTCTAGTGGGATGGCATAAAGAGAGGTATTGTGTAGTTTTCATCTTGGTGCTTGATTTTCTAATAAGTTAAGGATGAGAGAAAAAAGATTAAGGGGCTGTCACAATTATTACCCATACCAGAATAGGAATGGAAAAACATCACCATTTATTTTTTCATTGGAATCCCCAAAGCATATAAAGGGTATAATGTTATTTGGGTTGTATTAGATCACCTTACAAATTTTTCACACTTCATTTTCATTAGATAATATTTCTATATTAATTAACTTACTTGGTTATACATTTAGGAAGTGGTAAGATTTCATGGTGTACCACTATCAATTTTATTAGATCAGGATTCAAGGATTACATTGATGTTTTGAATAAGTCTTCCACATGCTATGGATACAGAGTTAAGTTTTAGGAATGCTTATCATCCTCAGATGGGTGGTAAGTCTGATAAGACCATTCAAAATCCATAAGACATGTTCAGAGCTTTCTCAATGGATTTTAAAGGTTGTCAGGATCAATCCCTTCCTTTAGTATAATTTTATTAAAATAATAGCTTTGACTCTAGAATTCAGATGGAACCTTATAAATCCCTTTATGGGAGGAAATTCATAACTCTAACATGAAAAAATTAAGTTGGAGAAAGAAAGATAATGGTACCTATTCAAGATGAGAAAATAACAGAAAATGTTAGAACCATTCAACAATACATAAGAGCATTAAGGAGCTGAAAAAAGGTATACTGACAATCATTGGAAAGATCTAGAGTTTGAAGGTGGTGAAAAGGTATTCCTATGAATATCTCCCTATAATAGGGTGATGATATTTGGAAATAAGGGTAAGCTAATCTCTAGGTATATTGGTCCTTTTTAAATTATTGATCGTAGCGGGGTGGTAGCTTATTAACTAGGTCTTCCATCGAATCTCTATCAAGTTCATAATGTGTCCCATATATCTCTCCTGAGGAAGTACATACCTAATCTTTCACACAAACTAAACTCATAGGTCATACAACTAGAGAAAAATATTTCTTATAAATAAAAACAGGTATAAATTTTGGATTATAGAGAAAATTTTCATTGAAATAATACCATTTGCATGGTAAAAGTTTTGTGATGAAACTACTAATTTGAGGAAGTTACGTGGGAAACTAAGGGTGTGATGAGGTATAATTATCCTCATATGTTTGTATCATAGTGATGAATTTCACGGGTGAAATTAATTTTTAGGGGGGTAGAATGTAACACCCCGATATTTTTATGAAATATTTCCCTATAAATAATTAGATAGCTTGAGTTGCATGCAATAACGAGTTTAAACTAATTGCGTAGAATTATTAAAATAGTATGTGTATCTTATCATTAATCCATTTGATTGTAGGGAATGAATAATAGTAACTACATTTTTAAAAATATATGTTTTATAAAATTTTAAAATCAATTTATTAATTATCAAATGATTATAATTACGAACATAAATTATTTGAAAATAAAAGTTTTTTTTTCTGATTTTTTTACGTACCATGTATTTTATATTAATATTGTAACAGCCCGAGATTTTATGAAAAATATTCTTTTTAATTTTATTAATGTCTTGTGTTGTACGTTACACCAAAAGGAGCTTGCACAACACACATCCTTGACTTTCCTTGCATTACACGCAATCACGACCTTCCTCGATAGCGTGTGTAGTACGCAATACCGAGTTTCACTAAACAACGATATGCTATTAAAATATTATTATAACTAGCCGTTATGAATAGTAATAACCACCTTTTAAAATTTTAGAAATTTTAGCTCTCAAAATGGACTTCATTTTTGGATTCGGAGTATCGAATTTAGCCTAAGGTGAAATTTTGGTACTTTTCGGATAACTTTCATATTCTGATGAATAGTGAAAATTACTAAATTATAATTAAAAACAACTTTTTTAATCAAAATAATTAATAGTGATAAATTATTAATTTGAGTGGTTTTAAAGTATATTTAGAATATATTTTTACAATTTAATACAATGTTGGTCATTGAATGTAATTTCACATTTAAACCAGACATAATCAAGTGTCAATCTTTTGATAGATATTGTTTCTTAAAAACACGCTATTTGTTTTAACAGCGGGATTTAATTATAAAATTAATTAATGAAACTTCTATGTTATGAATTTGGTAAAATAGACTTCATTTTTAAATTCGGAATATGAAATATAGCTTAGGATGAAATTTTGGCATTGTTCTGAAAAACATCAATTTTTGATGAATAGTGAAACTACTAAGTGGTAGTTAAAAAACTGAATTTTTCATAAAACTTAATTTTACCGCTTCTGTGAATGGAATTTCAAAAATCCGAGAGACACGGTTGATGTTAGTAAGTAAAATGTGGTTCAATGAGATGAAAATAATTTTTGGTGAATAGTAACTTTTTACTTTTATTTACCACGGTTAAAAGTAAATAGGGTAATTAAGGGTAAGAATGATATTAATATTACCCTAACACATGTCCTAATTCTATTGGACAAGTGTATCTCGACCAAAAACAACCTTAAGTGTAAAATATTATCATTTAGGCCCACTTGGATTAGATTAGGACATTTATTATTATTTAATTCAAAGAAGAGTTAAAAGAGTTAAAATCAAAGTATATTTACTAAAACATTTTTAATATAGGGTTGTACATAAGATAAATTCGATTGTAAATATTCATTAGAAAGCTAAAAAGATTTCATACATTATGTTATTTTATTTGTAATTTTTAGACATCAAATAAGTTAATTTATTTATGAGCCAAAGATGATGCAATAATTATCTTATTAATGAAATATTGACATAATTGATATTATAAATACCAAAATAAATGTAATTTAAGACTTTTTATGAATTAAAATAATTTTATAGGTTACTATGATATATTAGTGTTGATTTAATCAACTTGGTTCGAACATATAATTCTGTTATGACTTTCACAAAAATCATATATCAAATAGTGTCAAAATTGACACAAAATAGTTTTTAAATCAAATATTATATTATTAATTTTTATTTTATTCCTAAAAATATAAGGTTCGGCCAAATTACTTAGATAATGATATATGTATTAATAATATACAATTTGGGGTTCGTTTGGCATGTTATAGTAAGTGTATTAACCATATAGTGAAAGAAAACAAAAAGACACGGTAAAAGTTAAATTATTTAACTTAGAGTTAAATCTAATTGATAAGGTTAAAATAATACCCTAAACTTGTGTAAATCCTATTGGATGATAGGATTTCGACCCATACCCACTTTAGATTCGAAATAAGACCCTTTGGAACCATTATAAACCGATTTTGACTTTAATATAAAATAATATTTTGAGATATTCCTAAGGTTCCCCTCTCCTCCCTTATAAAAGGGCACCTCCTCCCCCTCCTCCTCACACCAATTTGAGCACTCAAGCTCGGCCAAACCCTGCCATTTTCTCCTCTACACTTCACTAGAATAATCCTAGAGGTCCTGGTCTTCTTCAAAGACCAATCTTAGTTCCCTAAGTGGAGGATTCAAAGAGGCGTTCCAAAGAAGAGGTAATATCCATTACCGATCTTTTCAATTTCTTTCTTCTTCAACTTCTTCTTCTTTAGTTGTTTCATTATAAAGTAATAACATAATTATTACTTACATAATGATATGTTATTATAAATATGAAACAACCCTAATTCACCTTCTATCCATCCTATGGAAAAATGAAATCACCGCGCGTGCGTACGTACGGAATACCGTCTCCACGTCGTGGTGTAATCTATTTTCCACCATCACCTTACAAGGATGGGTATAATGGTGTAATGAGTAACTATTTATGATTATTATAATGTAATATTGATACTGAAATAATATATATATACTCAAATACAATTCCACGATCATAGGAACGATATCATCACTCGTGCGTACGTACGAAATACCGTCTCCACGATGTGATGCGACTCGTTCTACATGATCATCATTACATAGTAATTATATAAATGAATTTAATTAATAAATATGATATATGTTACACTAATAACATTCTGGATATAAGGTATCTATAACCTTAAAAGAAGAATACGAATTTATTCGGCAAAACACGCATAAGAACAAAAGGCAATAAGGACCCGAGTAACAAGTAATAATGAAATATTACTAACAAGAAGCTAAGAATATAACCATATATGATATCATATCAATATGTATGATTATGGAATAAGTCAATAACATTATTTAAACCATTATACAGGAGCTTCAGACACGTACAAAGAAAATCAGACCTAAGGTAAGGGAAATATCACAATCTCATTTTTATCTGAGATTGTTTATTCGTAAGTATTTACTGGGGTGTATTTTATCATCCACATCCATGTTTCATCAATATGTAATATTATTTCCATCCACCTACAATTGTTTAAATCCATTTTTACCCTTCGGTGAGTTTTTAGTAATATGTATGAAAGGAATCTTTTTTCGTTTTTCGTACGAGGTACTTTTTGACTTTTCCGACAAAAGTACGAAGAATGTTTTTTTAACTTATACGGCATGAATGGATTTTTAAAACATTATTTCCAAGAAACTTTCTTTACAAGTTTTCAAGTTTATTTTTAATCAACTTCTTTTATTTTAAATTCGTATGACATGTTATGAAAGGAAAAATGTTTTTGAAGTAGAAAGGATATTTTCCTCTTGAATGGAGTTCAAGTATTTTATCAAAATTATTTTCCATCTAAGATAATAAAAGGGTTCTGTTTTTATCCCTATTATTACATTGGTTTGATTATGTTGTGATGGAATTATTTTTATGAATTCCTTTATTGTATATGAATTGTTTTATGATGTCATGATGTTTAAGATTCCCATTTTTATTACATGGGTTATGCAATGATGTATGATTTATGATTTTGTGGCACACATAAGAATGGTATCATTATGAGATGGGTGAGACCTATATCTCCCTCCAATGCATTGGGTAAAGATTTTATATCTCATGAGATAGACATGGCTGGAATGGTAGGTTATACCAGTTCAGTGAAACAGGACTGAAACGAGGGTGACTCGATTCAGAAAGGGACTTTGTCCACTAAGATAGTCTTGGCAATGAGTCATGACTAACAAGAAATGATTTTCCATGATTATGTGTGCATGCCACAAAGTTTCAAGTTTCATTTTATGATTATGGGGATCTCATTTTCACTTCTATGATTTGTTCCATGTTAAGATATTATGATCTCTTTTGTAGGTTATGATTTTCAAAAAGATATGATATGATTTTTATTTCCTTTATTTTCCCTTGCTGAGCATTTGAGCTCACCCTTTTATGTTTTCTTTTCCCGAGGATATAAAGAAAGGTTTTAGGTAAAAAAAAAGGGAAGATCTTTATGGGAGATATTGAAGATCTTTCACCACGATTAGAAGATTACGTTCCGAGTTTCCAAAGACACTAAACTATTACGATCCTTGTGTGTGTGTTTTTGTTATGTACCAAGTATTCCGCAAAAGTAATGTAATGTCCATGTACTTCAAGCTTCGGGTATCTACAGTTGGTATCAGAGGAAAGGTTTATTCAACCTTTGGAAACTAGGATGTGAGAACTTTAGTGATATCCCTAGAGATATTTCTAAGGTATGTCTAGGTATGTCCCTAAGGTTAAGTATACGTATAGGTTATAGTACTAGAATTACGCTAACGATCATAGAATTAAACCTAAGATGTTAGATATTGAAGGTACTCCCCCTTTATTATGTTGTTTTCCCTAGCATGATTTTTGCCTCTCACACTATTATTTTTGGGTTTTAGACGATGACTGGAACCCGAAGGAACCATGTTGATCAATGCAATGGACAATGCAATGATTGCCCTCATGAGCAAACAAATGTTATGGGAGATGGAGTAAAAAATCTTATTGCTATCCTTACACAAGCTATGAATCATTCTGGACTTCCAAATGAGCAGAGAAAGGAACAGTATTCTATTGAGTCCTTCATGAGGCAACATCCACCTTCTTTCAGTGGGACTTCCGATCCACTTGTTGCTGAACAATGGATCAGTACCACTGAAAAGATATTTTCAGTTCTTCAATGTTCTGAGCATGATAAAGTCATCTTAGTAGTATATCGTTTGGAAGGTGAAGTTGATCAATGGTGGAATCTTATAAAAAATACAAGGCAAAGAGATGAAATTGAGTCCATGGAATGGGACGAGTTCAAGAACTTGTTTTTCAGTAAGTACTTCCCTCGTATTCTTCGAACAAAGATGGAAAAGGAGTTTCTTGAGCTGAAGCAGAAGGATGATGAATCTGTTGGTATATACGAAGCAAATTTTACAAGACTTGCAAGGTATGCATCTGGCATTATCATCCAACCTGAAAGTAAAGTTGATCGATTTTTCAGTGGCTTAAAACCAAGTCTTCGAAGGGCATTAGCTATAAGAAACTTTAGTAGCTATGAAGAAATTGTGCGTTGTGCTATCAAGGTAGAAATGGAAGTTGGTGTTACATATCCATCTCATGGTTTTGACAAGAAACAAAAGATGGGGTTCAAGGAGAAATCTCAGAATAATGGTGAAAAGAAGATGAATGTTTCCTTATGCACAAAGTGTGTAAAGAAGCATGGTGGAGATTGTCTTAAAGGGACTAGAAATTGTTTTAAGTGTGGAAAAGAAGGTCATCGAGCAGCTGAGTGTCAAAGTAATGGAAAAAGGGATTCTAATGTTGTGAATAAAGCAAACACTGCAGAGAATGCACCACCAACACTTCAATGCTTCAAGTGCAAGGAAATGGGGCATTATGCTAATAAATGCCCTAATCCAAGGGTTAGTGATGATCGACATGAGCAACCGCTTAAGGCAAAGGACAAAGGGAAGTCACATGCGATCACCATTGGCGATGTTGAATATGATAACGATGTGGTGGAATGATTAAGTGTTTATGTAATGGGATTCCAAAATAATGTTGTATCATAAAGTGTTGGAATATTTATGTATTGGTCTAATGTGGTATTCAAAGTGATTGAGATATTTTTGGAAATAAGATGATATGAGCATAATGAAGGGAAAATGAGAAAACGAAATGTTTAACAGTATTCATGAGCTCATGATTGATATAAGGACTAAGTGATATCATTGTTTGAGTATATATAATTTTGAGGATTTTGGTATGTGGAAAGTGTTAAATTTTAACTGCATTCATGTTTTCACTAAGGTATTCAAGAGAATACATGATTAAGGACTTTGAATGTTTGGAATGTGACCAACAAAACATATCTTATGATATATGGGGATCGACGATGGTGTTAAATCTCTGGTAATCGTTTTCACTATGTTATGAGAGTGGACTGCAGTATTATGGATAAGCCTAAAGATTGGAATGGATTATGTTGGACATAAGTTAGTATTGTTTAAGGATAGAAGTTTTTTTTCGATATTATTGATGGGATGTTATAGTAATATAGTTTTAGAAAAAGGACAACCTGCAGGATGGACGACAACCCATCGCGTCGGACAAGGCTGTGGAAATCGAACCCACAACCGAAGTGCGACTGGCCTTTATCGCCTACCACTGGCCTACAGGAAGTACCTGTTTAGTAGAAACTAGTTTTATTATATTAAGCTGTATGACATATGATGTATAAGTCCATTTTAGGAACCATATATGATTAATCTCACTATAGATCAACTTATGTATATAATTTTTTTTCTAACCTTTTGTTTGAGACAGATGGAATGACCCGTCATTCTATCACATGATCTGCTAACACTTCACGAATAAAAAATTCAACTTCATTTATTTAAGAGATGAAGTGGAAATTGTTAAAGGCACGAACAACAGTGAGATTGTACCAAAATAAAGTAAATATTTATTCTAATTCAAATTCTTTAACTTTAGGGAAACAATCTTGAAAAACAAAAATGTTGTCCTAGTGATCTTATATCTGATGAATCAGATGGTACCTTAGATCGTCACAAATTTATGGCTTTGTGATTGCTGGATTTTCCATAGCCATGTTCTCTACCACTCTCCATCAGAACATGATGGTTAGATTTCTCTTCCATATCCATATTTTCACCTATGTGGAAACCCAGTGATTAGTTTATTTGGGTAACCATTATGTTTCATACTTTTGTTTTTAAAGATTGGTTTTGATATTCCTTTTTACGATGTGGGTTTCTATTAAAGAAACTTTCGAATAGTAAACCATTTATAACCCCGACGAATTTCGAGGGCGAAATTCATTTTAAGGGGGGTAGAATGTAACAGCCCGAGATTTTATGAAAAATATTCTTTTTAATTTTATTAATGTCTTGTGTTGTACGTTACACCAAAAGGAGCTTGCACAACACACATCCTTGACTTGCCTTGAATTACACGCAATCACGACCTTCCTCGATAGCGTGTGTAGTACGCAATACCGAGTTTCACTAAACAACGATATACTATTAAAATATTATTATAACTAGCCGTTATGAATAGTAATAACCACCTTTTAAAATTTTAGAAATTTTAGCTCTCAAAATGGACTTCATTTTTGGATTCGGAGTATCGAATTTAGCCTAAGGTAAAATTTTCGTACTTTTCGGATAACTTTTATATTCTGATGAATAGTGAAAATTACTAAATTATAATTAAAAACAACTTTTTTAATCAAAATAATTAATAGTGATAAATTATTAATTTGAGTGGTTTTAAAGTATATTTAGAATATATTTTTACAATTTAATACAATGTTGGTCATTGAATGTAATTTCACATTTAAACCAGACATAATCAAGTGTCAATCTTTTGATAGATATTGTTTCTTAAAAACACGCTATTTGTTTTAACAGCGGGATTTAATTATAAAATTAATTAATGCAACTTCTATGTTATGAATTTGGTAAAAATAGACTTCATTTTTGAATTCAGAATATGAAATATATCTTAGGATGAAATTTTGGCATTGTTCTGAAAAACATCAATTTTTGATGAATAGTGAAACTACTAAGTGGTAGTTAAAAAAACTGATTTTTTCATAAAACTTAATTTTACCGCTTCTGTGAATGGAATTTCAAAAATCCGAGAGACACGGTTGATGTCAATAAGTAAAATGTGGTTCAATGAGATGAAAATAATTTTTGGTGAATAGTAACTTTTTACTTTTATTTACCACGGTTAAAAGTAAATAGGGTAATTAAGGGTAAGAATGATATTAATATTACCCTAACACATGTCCTAATTCTATTGGACAAGTGTATCTCGACCAAAAACAACCTTAAGTGTAAAATAGTATCATTTAGGCCCACTTGGATTAGATTAGGACATTTATTATTATTTAATTCAAAGAAGAGTTAAAAGAGTTAAAATCAAAGTATATTTACTAAAACATTTTTAATATAGGGTTGTACATAAGATAAATTTGATTGTAAATATTCATTAGAAATCTAAAAATATTTCCTACATGATGGTATTTTATTTGTAATTTTTAGAAATCAAATAATTTATTTTATTTATGACACAAAGATGATGCAGTAATTATCTTATTAATGAACTATTGACATAATTGATATTATAAATACCGAAATAAATGTAATTTAAGACTTTTTATGAATTACACTAATTTTCTAGGTTACTATGATATATTAGTGTTGATTTAATCAACTTGGTTCGAACATATAATTCTGTTATGACTTTCACAAAAATCATATATCAAATAGTGTCAAAATTGACACAAAATAGTTTTTAAATCAAATATTATATTATTAATTGTTATTTTATTCCTAAAAATCTAAGGTTCTTCCAAATGACTTAGATAAGGATATATGTATTAATAATATACAATTTGGGGTTCGTTTGGCATGTTATAGTAAGTCTATTAACCATATAGTGAAAGAAAACAAAAAGACACGGTAAAAGTTAAATTATTTAACTTAGAGTTAAAATCTAATTGATAAGGTTAAAATAATACCCTAAACTTGTCTAAATCCTATTGGATGATAGGATTTCGACCCATCCCCACTTTAGCTTCGAAATAAGACCCTTTGGAACCATTATAAACCGATTTTGACTTTAATATAAAATAATATTTTGAGATATTCCTAAGGTGCCCCTCTCCTCCCTTATTAAAGGGCACCTCCTCCCCCTCCTCCTCACACCAATTTGAGCACTCAAGCTCGGCCAAGCCCTGCCATTTTATCCTATCCACTTCCCTAGAATAATCCTAGAGGTCCTGGTCTTCTTAAAAGACCAATCTTAGTTCCCTAAGTGGAGGATTCAAAGAGGCGTTCCAAAGAAGAGGTAATATCCATTACCGATCTTTTCAATTTCTTTCTTCTTCAACTTCTTCTTCTTTAGTTGTTTCATTATAAAGTAATAACATAAGTATTACTTACATACTGATATGTTATTATAAATATGAAACAACCCTAATTCACCTTCTATCCATCCTACGGAAAAATGAAATCACCGCGCGTGCGTACGTACGGAATACTGTCTCCACGCCGTGGTGTAATCTATTTCCCACCATCACCTTACAAGGATGGGTATAATGGTGTAATGAGTAACTATTTATGATTATTATAATGTAATATTGATACTGAAATAATATATATATACTCAAATACAATTCCATGATCATAGGAACGATATCATCACTCGTGCGTACGTACGGAATACCGTCTCCACGATGTGATGCGACTCGTTCTACATGATCATCATTACATAGTAATTATATAAATGAATTGAATGAATAAATATGATATATGTTACACTAATACCATTCTGGATATAAGGTATCTATAACCTTAAAATAAGAATAAGAATTTATTCGGCAAAACACGCATAAGAACAAAAGGCAATAAGGACCCGAGTAATAAGTAACAATGAAATATTACTAACAAGAAGCTAAGAATATAACCATATATGATATCATATCAATATGTATGGTTCTAGAATAAGTCAATAACATTATTTAAACCATTATACAGGAGCTTCGGACATGTACAAAGCAAATCGAACCTAAGGTAAGGGAAATATCACAATCTCATTTTTATCCGAGATTGTTTATTCGTAAGTATTTACTGGGGTGTATTTTATCATCCACATCCATGTTTCATCAATATGTAATATTATTTCCATCCACCTAAAATTGTTTAAATCCATTTTTACCCTTCGGTGAGTTTTTAGTAATATGTATGAAAGGAATCTTTTGTCGTTTTTCGTACGAGGTACTTTTTGACTTTTCCGACAAAAGTACGAAGAATGTTTTTTTAACTTATACGGCATGAATGGATTTTTAAAACATTATTTCAAAGAAACTTCCTTTACAAGTTTTCAAGTTTATTTTTAATCAACTTCTTTTATTTTAAATTCGTATGACATGTTATGAAAGGAAAAATGTTTTTGAAGTAGAAAGGATATTTTCCTCAAGAATGGAGTTCAAGTATTTTATCAAAATTATTTTCCATCTAAGATAATAAAAGGGTTCTGTTTTTATCCCTATTATTAAATTGGTTTGATTATGTTGTGATGGAATTATTTTTATGAATTCATTTATTGTATATGAATTGTTTTATGATGTCATGATGTTTAAGATTCCCATTTTTATTACATGGGTTATGCAATGATGTATGATTTATGATTTTGTGGCACACATAAGAATGGTATCATTATGAGATGGGTGGGACCTATATCTCCCTCCAATGCATTGGGTAAAGATTTTATATCTCATGAGATAGACATGGATGGAATGGTAGGTTATACCGGTTCAGTGAAACAGGACTGAAATGAGGGTGACTCGATTCAGAAAGGGACTTTGTCCACTAAGATAGTCTTGGCAATGAGTCATGACTAACAAGAAATGATTTTCCATGATTATGTGTGCATGCCACAAAGTTTCAAGTTTCATGTTATGATTATGAGGATCTCATTTTCACTTCTATGATTTGTTCCATGTTAAGATATTATGATCTCTTTTGCAGGTTATGATTTTCAAAAAGATATGATATGATTTTTATTTCCTTTATTTTCCCTTACTGAGCATTTGAGATCACCCTTTTATGTTTTCTTTTCCCCAGGATATAAATAAAGGTTTTAGGTAAAAAAAAGGGAAGATCTTTATGGGAGATATTGAATATCTTTCACCACGATTAGAAGATTACATTCTGAGTTTCCAAAGACACTAAACTATTACGATCCTTGTGTGTGTGTTTTTGTTATGTACCAAGTATTCCGCAAAAGTAATGTAATGTCCATGTATGTCAAGCTTCGGGTCTCTAAAAATATCCTTACTAGTGAATGATTTTAATTAAAGTTATATATTATTTACTTGATAAAGAGTTTTAAACATTCAAAAATTATTTTTCTAATCATTGGATTAGAATAAATTAAGTTTTATGCTTAAAATGTAATTTTCTAAAAAGTAGTTTTTTCCACATTATGTGCGCTTATGTTAAAATTAATTTTTTAAATGTATAGTAATTTAATTAGATAAAATAAATTTCATATTTAGAATTAAGTGGTTTAAAATATTTAAATATTCCACTTTTATATTTGGAAAATATGAATAATAATCATGGTAACATTTATCATCTTGGTAAAGGGTAAATCGGGTTAATCTATATTAAAAATAAGTGAAAAGAACAATTTTTTTCATCCTAATACTTATTTTATGGATTTAATTCTACCCTAATCATCTTAGTCTTAAATTTTATTATTTTAGTGAATATTCTTCCATGAAAATGACTAATATATTATTTTAATCAAAGAAAGCTACAAAATGTCACTCTCTTAGTTTTAAATATATTTAATTTGTTTACATAGGGGAAAAAAATTTTATGAATGAATATTAATATTAATTTAGTGAATAATGAAATTTTATTCATGATGGTAATTTATTTTTAATTTTTATTCATTATATAATTTCCTTAAATGTTTGTGCAATGCTAATACAATATATATTTAATTAACATAAATATAAAATAAATGATTTCAAAAATACTAAAAGTGATATAATTTGAGTAGGGTATATTGTTAAATGAATTTTATAGGTGAATATAAAATATTATTGTCTTTAAGAGATTATATTTGAATTAAAACTTTGTCATTATGTCTTTTACATCAAATTAAATGAATAGTGTTAAAATTGAGGATAATGACATTTTATCAAATTATTTAAAAATAATAATGATATAAGATAATGTGGTTATGATATGGTCTAAAATGTCATCAATTTTCTATTTATAGGCCAATTTTTACTTTATAATTAAAAATTATAACCATTTAATATTAAAAATCAGTTACCGTGGTTAAAATTAAAATTTGTTAACTAAGAGTTAATCATAATGATATGGCTTAAAATGAAATCAAAAATTCTCTAAATTCTATTGGGTGATGGTATTAAAAGCCTAAACAACCTTAGATTTGAATCCCTTACAATTTGGAGTCATTTAACATGATAATTTATTTTTTATAATTTAATATTTTGAGAAATTTCAAAAGTGCCCCTCACCTCAATCATAAAATGGAACCTACTCTCTCACTTATTTACACCACATTGACCCTTCTAGATCAACCAACTATTAGGTTAAAATATAAAAATATTCACAATAGGGGGGTGAATTGTGTTTCTACAAAATTCTTTTAAAATTATTCCTCTTGATGTCAACTGATAAATGAGTAGTGCTTATCTTATTTATGAAATTATAAGAACCGGATAAGAATAGAAATATAGAACACAAATATTTATAGTGGTTCATTTCATAAAGATCTCCTAGTCCACTCCACCAATTACTCTCACTGCAAGTTTGGTGAATTTCACTATTCAGGTCCTCATATCATAAGACCAATCCACAATTGAGTGCAGGCAGTTGACACCTTTACAAACAAGACTAAAAATAGAGTCTTTTGGTTATATAATAGAGAACCTATAAACCAAATCTTAGACCAAGAAGTTGATACTCCACCACAACTGAGTATGAGTAGTTAGAACTCTCAATAAAAATATATTGATTATAAAGTATTCTGATTGATCTTTACAGTTGAACAACAACTGACGGTAGATGAATCTTCTTCTTCAGAAAATAGTTTCTTCAGGAAAGAGCAGTTCCGAAGTGATCTGGTTGCAAAAGATCTTTGAAATAAAAATAGTAATGAATATAAGTAGAAGAATTAAAAAAAATAGTGGATTTTAAATATGAATACTTACATTGTATCCTCTTCTGTATAAAAATAGAGTCTGATTGATTGTTGCAGTAGATCTGAAAAAGATCTTCACAAGAATGTTATTTCAATCGTGAATTCGTGTCTCAATATATGGTTCAATATATATATCCACATTCATTTTATTTCTTTCAATCATACACCCATATATATAGAAAAAATACACAAATATAAGTAAAATAGAGAGCCTGTCTTTTTAAATTCCAGATCCAAGAAAATCGCCTGATAAATCATAAGAATTAAAATTCCTTGAGACAACTTAGAGTAGTTATAACTTCCCTTAATAATAGGAAAGAATTTCTCCACTTAATATGATTCTTTTAATTAATCATAATTAGATTTGAATCATTCAAAAACGATCTTTAAATCATCCTGACATTCTATAAATACCATTGTAAAAAACTCTAATAAAATCGTAAATTCAAATCTATGGTGATAAAAAGTAAAACGTAAGGTTCTTTCACAAAATGAAAAAAATACCAAATGTAGCATTCAACTATGTAGGTTTCATTCTCTGAACATAAGGTTGAAAATGTAATGTTGATCACAAAAATAAGGTTGATTATCCATACATTTTCTTCTCAAATGTAAGGTTCCATACTTACATAGGGTTATTTAACCATACTTTTTATCTTTGTCAAACATAAGGTTTCATCCAAACGTAAGGTTATTTATCCATACTTTTCTGTTGACTTAGGGTTGATTAACCATACATTTTGATCTTTCAGCATAAGGTATAATAAAAATGTAGGGTTTGTTCCTTATGTTACGTTCTTCAACGTACAGTATGGACAATGTTTGCAGAACATGGTTAAGAGAATTATGAAAACTTTGATGAATATTCCATGTGAATAATATTCATGAGTATATTTCCAGGATAAGGAATAAAGAATATTAATTTCCTAAAATACACTTAAATTAATATCATTAGTAAAACAAAACAAGTGTATTTGTGAGCATAAAAATTAATAAGATTTATAGAGTATTATTGAGACAATACATGCCCAATAATATCCCCCTTTTTTGATGATAAAAAACCCATAAAATTAATAATACAATTTATAATTTTTTCAAATAAATTAAATTTTGTAGAATTATTTCGATAAACAGAAATTTTGTGTTATCCAAATTTCTCCCCCTTTTGTTAGATCAAAAATAAAGTGCAGAAATGAATAAAACATATTTAATTTTGTACAGATCTGTAAGTGAATATTATAATAATCTATATAAATAAATAAACCTAGATTTTTGGCTTCTAGACATAATCACAAAAGAATATGAAATAACATACACAAAAATAAAAATAAGAATAAGAAGATTTTATTGATAAAAAATTGAATATTTATAAGAAGTAGTTTGACTTGGAAACAAGGTTGTTCAACATAAATGGTTTGGGTACAAAAGGATTGGGTAGGAGTTGGCTCAGTTAAGGTTCTAAGGATTTTGAGCAGCTTTAAACATATCCTTCAACTCAGCCATCTGTAACTGCAACTTATTCATCAAACTATCCCCCAATTACATAATTAAAATTCTAGAATATTGACTTATATTAAAATTCTCAATAAGAATTACTTTCAGAAAATCATGAAAACTCTCATCTTTCAGCAAAAACTAATCTAACTTTTCTATGAATTTTTTCAGCATAAATATGATACATGGTTCACTTTGTGTCATTTTTTCAACTAGAAATTTCTGATTTTCCAACATAACTGATAGAAGGTAACTATTAAACTAAATATTTTAAAGATGATCATTCATATCAGCCATGACAGATGTGATGGCCTGAAACCTTTAAATCAGATCTAAACTATTAGAAGGATCAGAGGTAGATGTATTGGTATGATAAATAGTACTATTGATTGATTCAAACTGACTCCCCAAATACCACTTTATATCAGCAAAATATTTCTTAGAAATAACTTCAGATCTTATCTTTCCAACTTTATTCAGCATCTCTCTTTTGAAAGCATCAAACTCTTTCTTGGAAATAGAATTTTCATGAAGATCCTATAACTTCCTCTTTGAAACTTCCATCTCTTTTCAAATAATTTCATTATCTTCCTGAGTCTTATTAAATTTAATTACAAGCTCCTTAACCTGATTTGTCAGGGAATCAGATGTCCCTTCATCTTATTGTTGTGATTAACTAACTTCCACAATTTCTAGAGATTTTGAAGGAGATTTTTCCATAGTCTTCTCCATTGGTTTTCAATTGATTTTTCACATGAATATGAAAAAATATCAAGAATTTCATCTTTGTATTCAGTTTTTGATTGACGTCTCTCATCCACATGATCAAAAACAGAGAAAAGTGAATTCTCCACTATCTCTGTAGCCACATTTTCAGTTCAGATCAAATTTTGTTCTTCCTGAACTACCAGTTATTCCCCCTGAACAACTGGTAAATCAATAGTCTGTAGAATTATTATCTGACTTTCAACCTATTAATCTTCCTCAAGAAAAGTCTATTCTAAATGAACTGATCTATTAGCCACACCCGAACCCAGCACTGGTTATATAGCAGGTGGATCTACTCTTTTTTTGTGGTTTTACAACCAATTATGCTTCCACTGCCTCATCTTCATCTTCTTATTCTTCTTCAAAATGTATTAATTTTCATTGGGTTGTCTTGGAAAGTCCTTCACCATGGGTTTCACCAATCCATTCATTCCCAATCACACTTTTATCACCCTGAGAAAAACATCCTCACCTTTATTGGTCATCTGCACCAATTGGTAAATTTTTTCCTTTTACTATGCTCCAGTAAAAACCTACCTTCCTTAAGGTTCTTTCATTGAGCACGTTGCTGTAATGACATTTAATTCAATAATCTATTAATCAAATAATTCCATTTTTAAACATAATTCTTGAAATTATCCTTCCATAAGGATAAAATTTCATCCTAGCATCTGGTTGACAATAGTAATTTAAATAATTTAACATGTACCTTGGAAAATTCAGATTTATTTCACTCAAAAATAGAAACATGGTATACATTTCTAGATGTATAATCTTATCCATCTCATCTATTCTAGGAGAAATTACTATTTGAATAAACTTCACTAAGATTTTGTGATCTTCCTCAAGATCCTTGAAAAACATTTTTCTAACATTTTTTGATAAAAAAAGGTACATAATGTATTTAGATTTATAGACCCTATCACCAATAGACCTTATATTGAAATTAAACACTCCATCATGAGGACAGTTCAAGATTTGTGAAATTTTAGTCAAAGAAAATGGAAAGTCCTTATCTTCTATTCTTAAAAAAACTGTATCTTCAGTTTCACCAAAACTAAACTAAACACTGTTACAGAAAAACTTCAGTTCTACCTCATAAATAAATTCCGAGTTCACCTTATTGAACACATATTCTAATCCTTGAAAGGCGGGAACTTTCTTTAGAAGTAAATTCATCTAATAAAGACATTCAAAACTGACTAATTTACCCTATAGAATCTTTCTTCCAGAAACTTTCTGATGCTTCAGGTCAATGGGTTCACCTTCTTCAGTTATCTTAGTTTTTTTCATTACTGAGAAATGAAATCTCTGAGGTTTTTTTGGTTTTTTTATGGTTTTGACGGAAAACAGAGGTTAACGAAGGTAGTCAAGGGTAAATGAGAGTTTATGTATTCAAAAAGGGTTTGAGAGTTGAAAGTTTTTGGTACTCGAAATGTTTCTGAAAATCCCTTGTTTCTCGTGTCATTATGTAAGATAATCATTAAAATTTAAAAAATTATGAGGCATGAATAAATTTAAACTTAAAATAAATTAACTAAAATGTATAACGAAAATAAAATATTAAAACAATTTAAATTTAAAGTAATTAGTAAATAATTTTAACATAAATAAACTAGAAAAAATACATAAAATAAATATTTAAAATTAAAAATATTAAAAATATTGTCATTTTAAAAATTAAATAAACCTAACTCCCCCTTAATAAAATTAAAATTTATAGTTGGAAGTGGTTTAGTAAAAATATTAGCTAGTTAATATTCAATATTTATAAATTCTAAATATATATCCTTTTTAAGAATATGATATCTTAGAAAATGATGTCTAATATCAATATGATTAGTTCTAGAATGACTTATTAGATTTTTTGAAATATTTATAACACTTTTACTATCACATAAAATAGCTGTACTATTAAAATTTAGTCCAAAGTCCATTAGTGTGTTTTTCATCCACAATACTTGTGTACAACAACTACCTGTAGATACATATTCTGCCTCGACTGTTGATAGGGAAAATGAGTGTTGTTTCTTACTTTATCATGATACTAAAGGTTTTACTAAAAAGTGATAGGTTCCTGAGGTACTTTTTCTATCTAATCTACAACCTCCAAAATCAGAATATGAATATAATATTAAATTAAAATCAAAAGTTTTTGGATAAAGAAGAGATTGAAAAACAGTTCCCTTTAAATATCTAAAAATCCTTTTGATAGAAATAAGATGAGAATCTTTAGGATTTGTTTGAAATCTAGCACAAAAAACATACTAAAAACATAATATCAGGTCTGCTATCAGTAGGATCTAATAAACTACCAATCATATCTTTATATAACTTTTTATCCACTGGTTTTCCAACTTCATCTAAATCAAGTTTTATATTAGTACACATGAGAGTTGTATATATCTTGCTATTATCAAGACCAAACTTTTTCAATAAATAATTAATATATTTACTTTGGTTTAAAACATTTCTATAATCTTTTTGATAAATTTGAAGTCCTAAAAGGAAGTTCAATTCTCCCATCATACTCATTTAAAATTCTTTTTTGCATGAGTTTTGAAAAATCATTACAAAGTTTTTTATTAGTTGAACCAAAAATAACATCATCAACATAGATTTTAACTAATAATATATTATAACAAATGGTTTTATTAAAAAGTGTTTATTTTCCATTCCAACAGTAAATCCATTTTTTAAAAGAAAAGAACTTAATCTTTTATACCAAGCTCTAGGTTCTTGTTTAAGGTCATATAGTTCTTTAGTAAGTTTTAAAACAGAATCTGGTTTTTGAGAGTTTTCAAAACCAGGAGGTTGTTTAGAATACACTTCATCCATTAAATAACCATTTAAAAAATTAGATTTAACATCCATCTGATATAATTTAAAGTTCATTTGAGATGCATAATCTAAAATAATTCTAATTGCTTCTAATATAGCTATAGGGGAAAAGGTTTCATCATAATCTATACCTTATTCTTGATTATATCCTTTATCTGATAATCTAGATTTTTTTCTAGTTATAACCCCTTGATCATAATGTTTATTTCTAAAGACCCACTTAGTTCCTATCACTGGATAATTTGATAGTCTTTCAACTTATTACCAAACTTTATTCCATTTAAATTGGTTTAGCTCATCTCACATTGCTAACATCCAACTATTATCTTCTAAGACTTCTTTAAAATATTTAGGTTCTATTTGAGATAGAAAGGCAAATAATTCAACAAGGTTTCATGTATTTCTTCTTGTTCTTATTCCTATGTCTAGGTATCATATTACAGTTTTTAAAGGATGATTCTTTAGGGTTCTGGACTGTCTCGGTATATCAATTTTAGGTTCATCAATATCATTTTCTTCTGAACTAGAATGAATTTTATTTATATTATTTTCAAAATGATTTTTCATGTTTTCAAGTCTCATGTTGTTAGAGGAGTCAATAGTTTCATTAGTTTGATCTTTATCTTTAGAAAAAGGGTCAGCTTCATCAAACTTCACATGAACTGATTCTTCAACAATCCTTGACTTTTTATTAAACAATATATAGAATTTATAGGTGGTGGAATATCCTAAAAATTTTCCTTCATTAGCTTTTGGATCAAATTTCCAAGATTATTCTTGGTGTTCAGGATATACACCTTATATCCAAAAACTTTAAAGTACTTTACCTTAGGTTTTCTGTTATTCCAAAGTTCATAAGGTTTATTTTTGAAAATAATCAGAATTAAAACTCTATTCATGATATAACAGGCTATGCTTAGAGCTTCTTCCCAGAAGTAGGTAGGTATACTGTATTCATTTAGCATAGTCCTAGCCATTTCTTGAATAGTTATGTTTCTTCTTTTAACAATTCCATTTTGTTGAGGTGTTCTTGGTGTAGATAAGGTGTGTTTAATACCCATATTTGAAAAAAAGTAATTGAATTACTGATTTTCAAATTCTCTACCATGATCAATTCTTAATGAAATTATCTTAAAACCTTTTTCATTTTGAACAAATTTATAGAAACTTTTAAAAACACTAAAAGCTTCACTTTTGAGTTTTAGAAAATATATCCAAGTAAATCTAGAGTAATCATCCACTAAAACATATACATATAATTTTCCATCCATACTTGATAATATTAATGGTCCAAATAGATCCATGTGGATAAGTTCTAGAGGTTTTTTTGTAGCAATTCTATTAGTAGATTTGAAGAAAGATTTGTGCTGCTTTCCAATTTGGCATGCATCATAAAATCAGTCACTATCAAACTTAAGACTGGGTAAATCAGAAACTAATTGTTTCTTAGATAATTTATGTAAAGCATAAATATTACAATGACCGAGCCTTTTATTCCATATCCAACACTCATTTATCTTAGTAGTTAAACAATTCACTTTCTATTTACATAAGGAATTTAAATCCAAAGTATAAACATTATTAGTTCTAGGTGCTTTAAACTTAAGAAGTTTGTCTTTAAACACAGAACATGAATTGTTAGAAAAATAAACATATTATATATCATTATAGAGTTGATAGATACTTATCAGGTTATCCTTCATCCCTTGTGCATATAGAACTTTGTCGATTAAGACTATTTTTGGATCTCAAATAGTTCTGAGTCTAATTATCTTTCCTTTGGAATTATCACCAAAGGTTACTAAACCTCCATCTATTTGAGTTAGTGTATTGAAATTTGATGAGTTTCCACTCATATGCATGGAGTAGCCACTGTCCATATACCATATATCTTTTATTTTTCTATGACTTATTTCTTATAAAAGCAATTTAAACAAGAGTTTGTTTTGGTACCCATATCCTTTTGGTTCCAGTAGTGTTAGCTAGAAAATATCTGGGTATCCAGATCTACTTTTTTTCGATAACTCATATTTACTTTAGATAAGCTATTTGAGATAAAATCCTTTTTAATTCTACTTATTTTAGGATTTCTTAAATAACAGTCTTTTGTTGTATACCCTTTTTTTCCAAAAAATTTATAGGTAACCATTTTTGATTTGGGAATAAAATAGTTCTTAAATAGTTTATATTTTTCTCCATTACTTCCTATACCAAATATTTTCTCTCTAATGACATTTTTACTAATAATTTAATTCATAACATTTTCTCCTTTTGAAAATAAGAGGAAAACACTTTTATAAGTTTCTAATTTATCTTTTAATTATTTAATCTTATTTTCATGATCCACACGGTTTGTAGTATATGAGTTAAATTTCTCAATTAACTCTTGATGTTGTTTAAGTAAGGAATCTCTTTCTCAAAAAATTTTATTATGAATATTTTTTAAATTTTTTTGTTTCTTTAATAAGGAGTCATAATTTCCTTCTAGAAGTTTTCATTAGGCAACCAATTTATTATTTGAATAGTTTGAATCTGAATCAGAATTATACAAATAATAGTTTTGTACCTTATCTTCTTCTACAAGGAATCACATATTTGATTTCAGATTTGATTCTTCCTTTTCTGAATCAGATTTTGTCGAGCTGCTGTAGTCTTCAGAGACACTCCAAGTTGCCTTCATTTCTCTTTTCCTTTATGTTCATAATCAGAATTTTATTGATATTCCTTTTCTATCTTTCTCTTTTCACATTTTAGCTGGGGAAAATTAGATCTTTTATGACCTAATTTCTTGCATTCATAGCATCTGACTTCCCTATATTCTTTTACATACCTTTTAAAAGGATTTCTGAAAACTTTTTTCTTCTTATAGAACTTTCTAAACTTTCTATCTAATTGAGACAATTCCATTTTAGAGTCAGATGTATCCGAATTTCATTCTTCTCTAACTTCATTCTTTATTCTTTTTCTTTGGTTCTGAGATGTTACTTTTAGAATAGTATTATCCTTCCTCACTAGGAATTTATGATCTTCAAATTTATCTTCCATTTCAGATTCATACATCATCAGTGTCCTAATCAGTTCTCTAATTGTCATATTTTTGATAGGTTATGGTTGTCTAATTGTAACTGATATACCATTCCATTTAGTAGATAGTACTCTCCGTACTTTCAATGATTGATCTGATTTCTTGATTGAATCACCTAATGCTGTAATATAATTTATGATATCTATAAGCCTTCCATTCATCTTAGTGATACTTTCTCTATCAAGCATTATGAATGTATCAAATTTTAGTTTTGTTGTTGCATACCACATTTGTCTTACATTGTCTGTTCCTTCATTATTTAATCCAATTTCTTGCCACATTTCATAAGCTGTAGGACATTGTGAGACACGGTTGAATTCATCTAGTCTAAGACTACAAATAATAGCATTCATAGCTCTTAAATTTTTGTCATAGTCAGGTTCTATAGCAGTAGTCCAAGTCACAGGATTTTCAGGACTTATATAAGGAGTAGTGATCTTAGAGTATACTTTGAATCCCAGATTCTTCAAATATATAATCATCAGTGATTTCTTGCATCCATAGTTTTCACCATTGAAATAAGGAGTGTGAACCATTGACATTCCTTCTCTATGATCAGTCATTGACATCTTTGTATATACCTTATACTTTTATCTTGTTATAGAATTTTCCAAAATTTCTCCTTTGATACCAATTTTTAGTTCGGAATATAAAAATATAAATAAAAGGGGGGTGAATTCTTTGTTTAAAAAATTATTTTACAATTATTCCTCTTGATGTAGACTGATAAATGTGCAGTTTTTATCTTCTATATGAAATTATGAGTAGTGGATAAGAACAGAAATATAGAACACTACTATTTATAATGGTTCAGGGCATAAAGATCCCCTAATACACTCCACCAATTACTCTCTCTGTGAGTTTGGTGAATTTCACTAGTTAGATACTCATATCATAAGACCAATCCACAACTAAGTGAAGGCAGTTGACACCTTAACAAATAGGACTAAAAATAGAGTCTTTTGGTTCTATAATAGAGAACCTATAAACCACATCTTAGACAAAAAAGCTGATACTCCACCACAACTGAGTACGAGCAGTTGAAATTATCAATAAAAAGATATTGATTATAAAGGATTCTGGTTGATCTTTACAGTTGAACAACAACTAATGGTAGATGAATCATCTTCATCAGAAAATAGTTTCTTTGGGAAAGAGAAGTTCTAAAGTGATTTGATTGAAAAATATCTTTTAAATAAAAACAACAATGAATAGTAGTATAAGACTTATAGAAAATACTAGATTTTGAATATGAATATTTCTACTATAGCCTATTCTATAGAAAAATAAAGTCTGATAGATTATTGTAGTAGATCTGAAAAAGATATTCACAAGAATACTGTTTCAATTATGAATCTGTGTCGCAATATATGGTTCAATATATATCTAAACATTCATTTTTTTCTTTCAATAATACACACATATATATTGAAAAAATACACCAATGGAATTAAAAGAGAGAGAACCTGTCTTTTTAAATTCCAGATCCAAGAAAATCTCTAGATAAACCGTAAGAATTAAAATTCTTGAGACAACTCTGAATAGTTATAACTTCCCTTAAAAATTGGAAAGAATTTATCCACTTAATATGAATCTTTGAATTAATCATAATTAGATTTGAATCATTCAAAAATTATCTTTAAATTGGCCTGATATTCTGTAAAGACCATTGCACGAAACTCCGATAAAATCGTAAATTCAAATCTTCGGTGATGAAAATTAAAATGTAAGGTTCCTTCACAAAAGGAAAAAAATACCAAATGTAGGGTTAAACTATGTATCTTTCATTCTCCAAATGTAAGGTTGACAACATAAGGTTGATCATAAAATTAAGACTAATGATCCATACATTTTCTTCTCAAACACAAGGTTCCATACTTACATAGGGTTCATTAATAATACTTTTTATCTTTGTCAAATGTAAGGTTTCATCCAAATGTAAGGCTCTTTATCTATGTTTTTTTAAATGTAGGGTTGATTAAACATACATTCTAATCTTTCATCATAAGGTATAATACAAACATAGGGTTTGTTCCTCACGTTACATTCTTCAACGTACGATATGAAAAATATTTCCAGAACACGGTTAGGAGCGTTCCGAACAATTTGATGTATATTCAACGTGAATAATAAGCTTGAGTATATTTCTAGGATAAGGAATATAGAATACTAATTTCCTAAAATACACTTAAAGTGATATCATTAGTAAAACAAAACAAGGGTACTTGTGAGCATAAAAATCAATAAGATTTATAGAGTATTGCTGAGACAATACATTCACGACACCAACCTCTACCGATTTCACTTCTCAATTTCCATAGACACATTTTAAAAGTTTTTTAATCCCAAAAGACCAACTATAGAGCCCTTAGGAAGGTATTTAAATGAATTGTTTCAAAGAAGAGGATGTTAGAGTGGTTTCAAAGTAAGGTGAACTAAATGTAATGGTTTTATCTGTAGTCAAAAAACATTTTCCTCCCATAACCATGTTTTATAAAAATATTTTAAATAAGGTTTTTACTATTATCCTATTATTTTTTAAAGTCATTTTTACTCATGTTTTATTTTTTACTAAATGTTTTTAAAGGATTATTTTTTCTATTTTCTTAACGAGGTGATTTTTAATTTTATTCAACTGTGTGAGAGGAATAATTTTTTAACTTATATAGAATGAATTCATTTTCCCACCATCATGACTAATATTTTCTTTGAAGCTTACTTTTCAAATTTAAATGGTTATTTTCAAATAAAATATTTTCCTTTATAATTACATTGTTTTTTTTTTCAAAAAGTGATTTAAAAAATAAAAAGGTTATTTTCTTCAAGAATGTTTTAATGATATTTTAATAGTATTTATATTTATAAAAGAGAACAAACCTTGATTTCACTTATGATTTACTATGGATAATATCCAATGATAACATATTTATTCTTTATCTAAATGGTTTATGTTTATGATGATAATATTTTTATGAAAACCATTTCTTTTCCATGGTTTATGCTATGATGAAATGTTTATGAACCCCACTTCCTTTCCATGGGTTATGTTATGATGAAATTTTTAAGAAATCCATTTCATTTCATAGGTTCAGATATGATGAATTCATTATGATCTTGTGGGAATCATATATATGATTTTCATTATGTGACTAGTGGATCCTATATTTTCCTCCAATATATTGTGTAATGATTGATATCTCATGAGATAAATAGGACTAGAATGGGGAGTGAACTCAGTTCAGTAATGGACTTTTTCCACTATGATTGTCTTGTGAGTTAACCTTGACTACTATGATGGTTTGGGGAGTGAACCCATTCCACTAATATAGCCTTGTAAATGATCCTTTCCTACTAAGGAAATGATTTTCTATGCTTTTGTGTATTCCATGAATCAATGTATGATGCATATCTTAATATTTCATGGTTCATTTTCTTTTATTTACTTATGATTCATGTCTTATGAACTACCAATATTTATGGAATGACGTAATATTATGATCTTTTTGATATGAAGGGTTTGGTTTTCAAATGTTATGATCTGGTTCTTATACCCTTAATATCATGTTTTGCTTATATAACCATTTATATCTCCCTTTTTTACCCTTATTGAGCATCTGATCTCACCCTCTAATTATGTTTCCTTTCCCTAGGTTTTGAAGAAAGGTATTAATTATGGTATGTATAAGAATATTTCTAGTTATGAAGAAATAAGAGGGAGATTATGTAGATACTTTATGAACCAGTTCATTATGTTGTCTGATTGATAGTTATGCCAATAATAACTAGATGGGGTGAATAGTAATTTTAAAATTTTTAAGAAAAGATAATTAGAGTTTATAAAATAAAGATATGGAGTGATTCCGGTGTTCTTTAAATGAGGAATAGTAGAAATAAAATGAAATGACACCAAGATTTATAGTGGTTTAGATCACAAAGATCCCTCTCCAGTCATCAACCTTCTCTACTCCTTGAGAAGAACAATACCCACTAAGAACCTCAATTTTAAAGGTGTGAGAACCTTGTTGTGGAAATTTTCTTTTACAAGAACCTAGAGGCAAAACCTAGTCATTTTAAAGAAGACCAAACCTTATTCTTTGATCAAAATTTCAATCGGTATTCAAAACCCAAAAATAATTTTTGGTGGTAGAATAACTAGACAATACAAGACTTTTTTTTGATTGGGAAAAAAATAAAGCAAACTCAGTGAAATAAAAATAGAAGAATAAAATATTACATGAATAAAAAAATACAAAGAAATCAATAGATGATATAAAATGTCAAGGATGATGAATCTTGAAGATCATTCATCACTTGAATCAAATAGTGGTGAATGTTGAAGTTCTTCCATGATCATAATGAGAGTACAAAAGTCATATATGATTCTTAAAGAAATGAGAGCAGGAATAATTATGTTGAATTTCTATAAAAAATCATCTATTAAATGATATTAATAGGAATTTTTTTATTCCTTAAATATATCTATCAGATTAATAAAAAATATATCTTCTAGTGGAACCTATATGTCCAACAACCACATGACACTTTTTAGTGTATAACAATAAAATAATGTTACTTATACCTTCTTTTATAAAAGAAATGCTGAAAAGTAAAGAACAATAGTAATTTTTATTTCTTCTTGAAATATTAGAATAAAATATGTAATATGATAAGTAAAACAAACATAATTCATAATTAGAAAATAGTTAAAATAAAATGGATAAACTACTAGTTTATTACGATAATAAAACTGTTATAAAATATAGCCTCGTTAGAAAATCAACTGCATGTATACAAGTACAAAAAATATTCTTGATATAATTTTTTACACAACATACAATTATATTTCAATTTTTTTTATTTTAATTAAATCAATTAAAAAATAATACTTAGGCCTTTTGAATAATTATATTGAACTAAAAATGGATTTAAAATACCTGTAGGTAGATTAATATACCATTGGTGTTCAATATTGGATTTATCTAACATTGATATCCAATATTGGATTGATCTAACATTAATGTCAAATGGTGGATTGATCTACTGTTGATGTCAAATGGTGGATTAATCTTCCATTAATGTCCAATGGAAGTTTATTCTACCATTTGTACAAAAATGAATTACCATTGTAAAAAAAATAAAAATAATTCAATATTTGTAGGTAACCTTATGAAACCATGAAAAAAGAAAGAACTCTTATGGAGCATGAAAAAATGATTCTGCCAAGACAAGGAGAAGATAAAAACTACCGATGGAATTCATAACAGAGGATCTAGTGGTGGGTTGAAAGAGATATATCAATGTATTTCCAATAGTATATTAATCTACCATCAATAAATCTAATAGTGAAGGATGAAAAGAACAAACAACATGCATGGAGAATCTATATTGAGGATAATTTGCTTCCAAGACACATGTCAATCAGTAAAATATCTATTAGTATAAACTTAAAGCTTCAAAAAATGAAACAAGGATCTACCAATTAAGGATACCTATTATATGTGTTCAATATACTAGTTATTAAAGAAAAAACCAGTGTTGGAGAAGATAGTTGGACTGGAAGAACCAAATGAATAGAAAACTTATTTGACTACCAAACTTGATGTAGTGCAAAGTTGAGGGACTTGAGGAAGAAGAAACAAATCATCAGTATGATCCCAAGACACAATAAACCACATCTTGAATTGATGGGATAAAGACATATGAAAATCACTAGTGAAACAGTTGAGTGACTAAAGTAACAAGATGACCAAAAAAGTTGAATAGGAGATGCATGGTAGAATGAATAATATACAGTAGATCAAAAATATTATCGGATGGTTGAGAGAAGGTTGATTGAATGGATAAGAACATGTTAAAGTTTTAAAATAATGGATGAATGGTAAAGTTAGATTGTTGTCCCATATTAGTTATGTGATGTGGACAAGCAGCGGTATAACAAAAAACACGTTCCTTCCCACCATTTGAGTTGACTACAGGGAATCAGCATCGGTCACACTTTCACACACCATGAGATTCATCCTAGTGGGATTTTATCCCACACTATGAACCTTGAAAACACGCTCTATAGGAATTTTACATAGGCATTATCTCCTTAGGCCTATACACGACCTAGCATGCCTCAGCCTCCATGTTTGATACCTATGGAAGGCCCTCACACAGGATTGACCCCTTGGGTCCACTAAGAGTTGTTGAGGGATAGCCCTGGTGGCTCACATAGTATGGCCCAAATATTTTTTAAAATATACCACTTAAAAAAATTATTAACAAACATTAAGTAAATTTAAAATTATAATAATTTTTAAATAATTAACACCATTAACACATTTTCATAACCACTTTACATTTAAAAGTTTAAATGATACTTATGTAAATATAAATTGATTAATTTTGAAGAATAATTTTGAATTTTAATTAAATTTTATGAGATAGAAATTTATCAAAACAAATAAAACTATTAAATTCTTAAAACCAATTTCAAATGATAACCAAATTCCCATTTTGAAAATTATAAAACATAAAATGTATTAAATTTTCAACAAAAAACTCCATTTTTTTAAATTTATCAAAAATAATATTAGAATTTAATCTATAAAATAGCCTATATTTTAATCAAAATCAACTACTTTAAAATTAATAGAGTAGTATATTTTCATAAGAATAAATAGATAGATGCATTATTCAAATGAATAAATAATTATGACAAAGTAATAACTTAATAATTAATTTTATAAAGTAATATCTAATTAGCATTTAATAAGACTAAAAAAATAACATTCAATTATACAACACATGTAACAAGATATTTAATATCAGTGATTATATTAAGTAGATATTTTAATCTTCTATAAAACTAAATTCAAACATAATTTTTTCAAATTTAATAGAATCTAAGGGTTTTTTGAAAATGTCAGCTAACTATTTCTCAGTAGGAACAAAGTATAAAAAATATCACTTTTATTTATATGATACCTAATAAAATGAGATCTAGAATCTATGTGTTTAGTAATATATTTTTATGTGGGTTTTTCAAAATTGAATGAACACTTTAAGTGTCACAGTAAATTGGAATTTTATTAAAGTAAATTTTAAAATCATACAATGTTGGTTTTATCCATATACTCTCTGAAAAGAAAATAGAAATAGCAACATATTCAACCTTACATATTGATAATGATACAATTAGATATTTATTTGAACTCCATGAAATCAAATTTTTACCTATAAAGTTACACATATATGTTGTTCTTTTCTGGTTAAGTCTATAACCTCCAAATTCAGAATCTATGTAAGATAGTAAATCAAAAACAAAATCTCATCATAATAGAATAATCCAATACAAAAATTACCATTGATAAATCTAATTACACTTTTAACATATTTAATAGTACTTTCTTTAGGTTTTGACTGAAACCTAGGACACAAAAAAACAGAGAACATTATGTCTGGTCTAGAAGCAGTGAGATAAAATAGACTGCCTATCATACAACTATACATTTTAATATCAATTGACTTTCCAAACTCATCTAAGTATAATTTTGAATTATTACTCACTGGTTTTTTCATGGTCTTACTAGAATAAATTTCAAACCATTTAAAAGTTTTTTTAGAATACTTAGCTTGATTTAAGAAAATATCATTTTTTCCTTTGATTATTTTTTAAACTAAGGAACAAAATTTGTTCTCCCATTAAGTTCATGTCAAATTCACTTGTCATTAGTTTATAAAAATCATTACACATAGAATAAGTTGTTGAACCAAATATTATATCACCAACATATATCTATATAATCACTATATCACTTTAAAATCCTTTTATAAACAAGGTTTGATAAACCTTACCTTAAAAAACAGTTTTTTAAAAACTATGTTATTATTTTATACTAAGATCTTGTATATTTATTAAGACCATATAAGGATTTATTAAGTTTAAAAACATGATTTAGAAACTTATAATTTTCAAATCTAGGGGGTTTTCTAACATTGATTTCCTATAAAATAATTCCATTTAAAAAAGAACTTTCTATATCCATCTTAAATAATTTTATGTTTTGAAAAAAAACATAAGATAATAGAATTATAATTTCTTCCATCCTAGTAATAGGAGAAAAATAATCTCCAAATTCGATTCCCACTTTATAGAAATTACCTTGAGATCATAGTCTATATTTATTTTTAATGATTTTTTTAGCTTCATCAGGTTTATTTTTAAAATCCATTTAGTTTATACTACTGGTTTTTCTTTTTGAAAATCAAATAAATACAAGTATTTATTCCTCTCAAATTTATTTGATTCATTATGAATATAATTAATCCAATTTTAATAAAATAAGGAATTTTTAACATTGAAAAGAACAAAATCAGCAACAAAATTATAGTTTGCACTGTAAAGTCAAACATATTTTTTGGTTTGAATATCAGAATCTACATTACCAGTTACTTTTTCAATAGAATGATATTTATGTGTTTTAAATTCCATGAGATTAGTTTGAGAAGATATATGATCCTCTGAAAATGATGAATTCTCATTGTCTCGGTCATTATCTTCACCAAAATTTAAATTACTTGAATTCATAATTGTCTTTTTTCAAATCAGAATCCTGCTTATTATAGTTTTCTTGTTAAACTTAACATAAACAGATTCTTGAACAACTGATGTTTTCTTATTAAAAAATCTGTAATATTTTATATAATTGTAATATCCTAAAAATATCCCTTCATTTATTTGGAATCTAATTTTCATAAATTATATTTTGTGTTTAAGATAAACAATTTCAACCAAAGACCCTGAAATATCCAACTTTAGGTTTAAACACTTTAAAATTTTCACAAGGGGTCTTATTTAGGAATGGTATAATTGAAAATACATTAAAAAAATAGAAAGTTTTATTTAAAACTTATTCCCAAATGTATTTAGGTACAAAAAAATTCCATTAGCATTGACCTATCCATTTATTGAATAAATCTGTTCTTTCTTTATACCACACCATTATATTGGGTTATCCTAGGTGTTGACAAATAATGATTATATCAATTTATTTCAAAAAAATTATAAAATTATAAATTCAAAAATTCACTACCTCTATCACTTATGATATATATTATTGACATATTTTTGAAATTTTTAATGAGTTTACAGAAATAACAAAATCTGGGTAAAGTTTAATTTTTATGGGATAAGAAATAAATCCATAAGAATCTACGGTAATCATCTAAAATTACAAATACATACTTGTTACATAAAATTATAATATGTTTTTATAGGCCCAAATAAGTCAAGATGTAATAATTCTAAATATCTAGTAGTAAAAATTTCATTTATATATTTAAATCTTTCATTTTGTTGCACACCTTTCAAACATGAATCACACATTAAGTACTTACTTTTATGTATATTGGGCAGTTTTAGAACCTTTTAATGCTTTGAAATTTTGTGAAATAGTCTAAAATTTTTATCCCCAAGCCTCTTATGCCACAAAATTTCATCTTCTTCTACATAACCAAAACACTTAACATTTTGTTTGGTTAGATCACAAAAATCAATAGTGTATACATTTTATTTTATATTTGAAGAAAATAAAACTAATTTATTTTTTAATATATTACATTTATCATTTTCAAATATAATATTTAATCCATCATCAAACAACTATGATATACTTATAAGATAATTTTTTTCACTAATTATATATAATAATCTTGAAATAATAACTATTTTTGAAAAACCAACTTCACTAATACCTTTAATATGACATTTATAATCATCTCCAAATATGACAAGTACACCGTCACATGAATTAAATAATAGAGTTTTTAGAATATCACCCATCATTTTCCTGTAGTATCCATTGTCTAAATACCATGATTATTTGATATTTCTAAGGTATATTTCCTAAAATTAAACAATCAAATAGATTGTTTTGGTACCCATAAAAACTTGGGTCCAACTGGATTATTAGCAGGAAATTTTGGTACCCAAATTGGTTTAAATCATTTATTAGTGGGATGATTAGAAAATAAATCTCAAGAAAGGAAATTTTTATTATGCCTAAATGATTTTTTAAACCTTGGTGAACACTCATTGGAATAAATCCCTTTCATTCTAAATTTAAAACAAGTCACACTGGAAATACTTGTTTTTGAGATTTTAATAAAGTTAGTCTTATTTAATCTTGTTGTTAAAGTTTTATATCAAAAACCATTCTTATTGGTGTTTTGTTTCATTAAATATATCATATTATAATATTTTTCTTTACCTTTAACAAAAGTAGATATATTCTCTTTAATATTAACAACTTTATTTTTCATACCGATATTCACTTTTTGAATAGTTTCTAAATCTATAAAAACCTTTTCATTGGATCTAGAAGCTATGTTTCTTAATTTTTTATTTTCTTGAATTAATTTATTAAAATAATTTTAAAATTTAGTTAAATCATCCAAAACTAAATTGAAAATTATTTCTTGATCTTTATCATTCACTACCATAAATTTTTTAACCTTTTCATTTTCCTCATTTTGTTTTAACAATTCAGAATCATAATCCTCTTTTAATTTATCATTCTGGGAAACACATATTTTCATATTACTACATTACCTTTTTATTTTATTATTATCAATAATTATCTTCTTATTTTTAATTTTTAAATCATTATAATTTTCAATTATCCTAACTCCATCAATTCTTAATTCTTCATTTTCTTTAACCAGTTGTTTATATTTTGAATTCATATAATCAAAATCATAGCATGAATCAAATAAAATTCATTTTCATTTTTAGATAAATCATTTTAATCAAAATTTATATGATTTATTAATTTAATAAAGAGTGAATAATTTACCACACACTGTATACCCATCTGGGAAAGATTCCTTATCTCTAGTTCACATCTAGAATCACTACTTGAGTCAGAACTATCTGAGTAGTCCCAAACTCTAAAAAATTATTTCTTTTCATTTCTTTTTTTCTATTTTTATTTGATTGTAAGTTTTATTTCAAGGAGTTCAGTCCTTATATTAATTTTCTTCCTGGAATCATAACTTTTTAATTCTGAAAAATAATTATTGGTACAAGTATTACCTTTCTTATAGTCATTTCTGGACTTCCTATTGAAGTACTTCTTTCCACCATTATTTTTCATGAACTTGAAAATGTAGTTACTAAACTAATCCATCACCAAGTCACTTTATAAGAAATAATATTTAGATGCATTAGAGGTATCAATAACATTATATTTAAATGAAATACCTTTTCTCTTTATAGACTCCTCATCATCAATATTTTTCAGCTCAAACTCAAACTATGGAATGGATCCTGTTAATTCATCTAAAGTATACTCATTAAAATTATTAAACTCATCAATGGACACCTTTTTTTCATTCCATATATTTTTAATATCTCTTAGTACTATTTCCACTTGATATATGTTTTCCAAAAATTCTCCAAGAGAACTCATTCTATTAGTAATATTAGTAAACTGATGGAACATCTAGTTTACTAATTCTTCATCACCCATCTTGATGTCCTAGAATTATTTTTGGATAATTACTATCTTGGTTCTCTTGAGATTTTTAGTATCATAATGAGTCACTTAAATTATCCTCCCTATATCATTTACAATCTTAAAATCTAAAAAATGGATATAGACACTTTTACTTACAACACAATACAAAATATTTTTTACTTTATAATTTATAAACCCATTTTATCATGTCATTACCTATAAGTGTATCTAGATCAACTTTGGGTATCCCATATGTATTAACCATGATATTCCTATGAACCATACTTAAATATTTTAAGTAGGTTTTCATTCAATATTTCTAGTAGTCATAGTCCCTTCCATTGAAGAATCTGGGTTTTGTGGAATCCATCCATCATTTGTATTTACGCCTACCATATTAAAAGAAACCTTTTAATTTATTCCTTGTACTATTATTTATAGTTTATCAGGTTAGAAAATAGTTAAAAATAAACCATATAAAAAATAATATTGGCTAATTATCCTTTAAGGATGGTCCTACCCTTGGATACTAATTGTCAAATTGATTGGGATTACAGAAATGACTAGAGGGGATGAATACTCATTTTGAAAAATTAAAGACAAAACAATTATATTTCATAAAATAAATATCTATAGTGAGTGAAGTTTTATTTAAATGAGGTATAGTGGAAATAAAATGAAATAATAATGAGATTTATTGTGTTTCAGATCATAAATATCCTATTCCACTCCTCAAACTTCTATAATCCTCAAGAATATTAGTACCCACCAGGAACCTCACTTTTAAATGTGCGAGAAACTTGTTACAGACATTGCGTTTTTCAAAAAACTAGAGGCACAACCTAGTATTTTTATAGGAGAAAAAATCTTAGTCTTTGACCTAACTTATGATCAAGAGTCACAACTTATACCTCATTTTTGGTGGTGGAATAACCAGACAATTCCAGACTTGATTTTGATGGAAAATGTGTAAACCAGACTCGATGAAATAAAAATATAAGAAAAAAATATTACATGAATAAAAAAATACATAGAAATATGAAGATGTTCAAAAAATTTAAAGATGATGATTTTTGATGATCATTGATCACTTTAATAGAACAATGTTGAATGTTGAAGTTATTTTGTGATCACAGCGAGAGTATAGATGTTGTAGAAGTTTTTTGAAAGAATGAGAGCATAAATAATTAGGTCGAGGTTATACCAAAAATAATCTATTGAATGATTTACACTGGAATTTTTTTTATTCTATGAATATGTCTCTAAGATCAATAAAACAAAGATCTTCTAGGATATTCTACATTTCAAATAACTTCATGACACTTGTTAGTGTATAACAAAAAAATAATGTTATCATTACCTTCATTTGTAAAATTCATGCTGAAAAATAGAGAACAGTCGCAATTTCTATTTAATCATGAAATTTCAAATAAAATATTTAATATGATAATTAAAACAAATATAATTCATAATTATAATATAGTAAAAATAAATATGATAAAATTCTATTTTATTGAGATAGTAATTTTTTTGAAAAAACAGCATTGTATGAATTCAACTACATGTATACAAGTACATAAAATATGATTGAAATTTTTTTAAGCTTTAAATTATATTTTAACAAAATATAATAAAACATATAAATTAATATTCATTTAAATAACTTCAATTAAAAAATAATAATGATGATTTTATAAAAATTATATTGAACTAACGGTGGATTTAAAATACCTTGAGGTAGATTGATATACCATTGGTGTCCAAAGTTGGATTAATATACCATTTATGTCCAATGTTGGATTGATCTACCATTGATGCCCGATGGTGGATTGATCTACCATTGATGTCCAATAGTAGATTAATTGATAGTTAGTACAAAAATGAATTACCACTATAAAATATAAAAAAAATAAATCTTTGTAAGTAACCTTATGAAACCATCGATAATGGAAGATCTACTATGTAGCATGAAAAAATGATCCTACCAATCAAAGGAGAAGAAAAAAACTACCATAATAATCTAGAAAATAGGATCTATCGGTGGTTTGAAAGAGATATTCTGGTGGATATCCATTGTTATATTAATCAACCATTGATAAATATATCGGTAAAGGATAAAAAAAACATATGCATGGAGAATCTATATTAATGAAGAGATACTTCCAAGACACATTGAAATTGGTATAACATCTACTAGTGTCAACTTGAATCTTAAACCAATAAAACATGATATCTAATGGTGAAGTATACCTACTGGTGTTGTTCAATATACCAGTTGTTCATGGAGATACCAGTGTTGGAGAAGATAGTTAGACTGGAGGAACCATATGAACAGTGAACCTCTCCGACTTCCAAACTCAATGTAGTGAAAATTTGAGGGACTTGAGGAAGAAAAAAAAATTATGGATGATATCAAGACACAAGAAACCATGTCTTGACTTTACAGGATAATGATAAATGAAGAGAAATTGTGAAATAGTCAACCAACTTAAGGTAGAAGACGACTAATTTTTTTTGAACATGAGATGTGTGGGGGAACAAATAATACGCAGGAGATCAAAAACATGATTGGGCAGTTGAGATATGGTCGACCGAATGATTGAGTACATGTATGAGTTTTAAAATAATGGATGAATGGTAAATTTAGATCATTGTCCCACATAGGTTCCACTATATGGAGAAGTAGTGGTATAACAAACAACTCATGACTTCCCACCAATCAAGCTAGCTATCGGGGATCAACACTAGTCACACTTTCACACACCATAGGTTTCAGCCTAGTAGGCTTCTAGCCCACCCTACATTCCTTTTGGTCACTTTCTACAAGGATTATACATAGGCTTGGTCTCCTTAAGCCTATACATATCCTAGCTCTATTAGGCCCCCATGTGAACTACCTATGGAAGTACCTACCACAAGGTTGACCCCATGGGTCCCCTAAGATTGGTTGAGGGATAACCTTGGTGGATCACACAGGATAACCCAATTTTTTTGGATAGGATACCACTTAAAAAGTTATTAAAAACATTAAGTAAATTTAAAAATACGTTAATTATTAAAAAATTAACACCATTAACATATTTTCATAAGAACTCAACAATTCAAAGTTTAAAAGTTACTTATGAAAATATAAAAAGATTAATTTTGAATAACAATTTTTAATATTAATTAAATGTGATGAGATAGTAATTTATCAAAACTAAAATGGTTGTTAAAGTATTAAAAATAATTTTAAATACTAACATATGTTTCCATGTTTCCAAAGATACTAGACCTATATGATTCTATCATGGATGGTCATGTTATGTAAAGAATACTCATTTATTTAAATGTAACATCTATGTATGAAAATTATGGATCACTATACATGAAAAATTATTTCCATGCTTATTATTATTTCACAATTTTATGCCATAAACTTATGTATTATTCTTATGATATTCTCTATTAGATCATGATTGATTATTAACAAATCTACACTCTTATGACTCAGGCCTTATATTATAAAAAATCCTTACACAATCACTCAATTTTTATGGTTTGTGAATTTTTGGGTATGATCATTTAAGTTGTGACCATGTTTTCATAACAAAATATTATCTTATTATCATGTATCATATCAATTAATATCACCCATTTTTACCTTTACTGAGAATATGAGATCTCCCTTTCTTACATTTTCATTTCCCCAGATTATGAAGAATTATTTTAAATGGAAAATTTATATCAAGGATATTATATGAGAAAGAATTTATTGGACATGTTTAAGAGATTTCATGAATAATTTGATTATGTATCTAGTCTCTAAAGAAACCAAACCTTTATGATTCTCAAGTATATATTATTATAATATGTATTTAATATTCATATAAAATGATTTAATATTTATTTAAGATATTTTTGGATCACTTTAATTCAGGGATATTTAAAAATATGATATCCCAATTTTAATACATCTCCAAAACTAAAAACATTAAGGCACCTATAAAGAAAACAATTAATGTATCAACTACAACAATCCATATGAACATTATTTTTTAATTTAATTCATTTTGTATTGATATTTCATAATGAAGGGTGCATACTTTTTTCATCACCCAACATGCTTGATTTAACTTTACTTGACTTTATAAAATAATATCATCTATAAACTACCATGGTAGTGGATTTAATCATAAAATTCCACTTCAATCAAAGGGATAGAGATGTATTCTTCCATTAATATGGAATGTTAAAATTCATAAGAAAAACCCAACATATGGTACCTCACCGTGAGAATATTCCATCACAGTTTTCAATTATATATAAACACACAATTCTAGATACACATTAATAATAATATCACGTGTCATGACTATTACACACAATCATGAATTTTAACATCCAATGACATATAAAACAAGTGGTGTTCCTATTTTTTATTATGTCATCATGACCTACCTAATTAGAGATCACCAAGTGATATCTTCCAGAAAATGAGTCTTTGTATCTTATAATCCCCCAAAACCTAAAATTCAAACATATTGTTTTGTCTCTTTAGAAATATTTTACTAGATCATAAGAAATATTTAAGAAAATCATCCTATCATCTCTAAGTTCTCATTATAATAAGTATTTTTTATAAGCTATTAATGTGAAAAATACTTAGAGGACATTATCACAATAATATTATACAGAATAAAATTCATTAGATGATAAGATATTTATTTCTATTTTGGTCATTGAAATTATAAATTCATTTGGTTATATGGAACCAAGTCCAATAGCCTATCACTAGCACTATATTAAACTACTAACATTTCACAACTCAATAGCTCTCACATGATACTCATTCTTTTGCTGAGGTATGGATATAGTCATTTAGCCTTCCACATTCTTATCTATGGATACTTTTATTAATATGAATTCACCTATCTAAGTAAAATTCATAAGAGGTGATATCCCCTGAGTATTTAACTTTTTTCCTCTAACAAAAAAATGAAATCCTAGATAGTTCCATGGTCATCATAATATATATTATAATAATACTTGTTTGGTATGATATCAAGATCTATAAAAAATGATTTAATGTTTATACTACTTCTTAGTTGCACTATAAACCTCAATATACTCAGTATTTATAGATATAGACACTATTAGATTCAATGAGCTTTTCATTATTGTTTTATTAGACTTTATATGATATAATATAGAATTGATATAAAGGTTGAATTATTTTTCCCCATTAATAACTAAAATTAAAACTTCTCTAAGTACTAAGATCTTTTCCTTTATACTTTCTCAAGTATTATGGGTTGTTCTGACTGCAACCTAATGTAGTTTTCCTACTTCTATTTGATATTTTACCACCATGTATTATGTATAAAAAATATCATTTTTTTAAATATAATTGAATTCATGATATATCTCATTTTATAAGCCTATGGATTTCTACTCATGATCTTAATATCTTCTTGTGTTTTAACACATTATCATAGAGGGATCTACACCATGTAGAATTGGAAAAAAAATCATTCTTGAATTAATCCATCTTGTATTTTTAATACTTGTTCATTGTATGTATTATGACTTGAAGTAATAAAACTCATAGATCAAACTCAGTATATTTTGATCCTTAGATCTTGGGTCACTACATTAATATATTCATTAGAGATATAATTTTAAATTTCATTCTTGACTAACTAAAATACTAATATCTATTTTTCAACATGTTATTAAAATATTTTACTCAAAATCTATAGTGATCTCACTAACCTTTTATAGGAAAGGTATCACATTCATTCTTAGTGAAACCAAATTATCTCATGGATTCATTAAAATGACTATTACATAATCTTAATGATTTTTTTCAACCCATAAATGTATCTCTACAACTTCTACACCTAATTGAAATTATTAAGTTCCATAAACCCTTTTGGTTGTGTCATATTGATATTTTGACAAGGTTTACATTAAGGATAGTTGTCTTAACATCCATTTTCAAAATTTCATAATCATGGTTGGATGTTATGGAATATTTAATTCTAATGGATTTTATCTTAGTGAATGATAAAATGGTTTCATCATTTTATATTCTATGATGTATCTTGAATACTTCATCAAACAATAATGCCTTATAGGTACCAATATTACCACACATGTCTATTTTCTTCTTGAATACCCACCAATGGATTTACATCAACTTAAAAACACACTAAAATATTGAACTGATTTTGGTTCATGGAATTCATTTCATATCAACTTTAAATATTTAGTTTATTATTTTTTACTACTTATTTGTTAAATAAGTATTCATTATACATAATGAATGATATACCGCCTTACCTAGTGAGTGTAAAACCATTTATCTTTGGTTTTATTTTCCCTATAAAGTTTTTGTCTCTGGAACAACACATCTCACTAAGTCTTGTAGGGTCTTTTTTTTCATATCAAACTCATGTACATATGGAACCATTACTTTATATAATACTAGATTGCTCCCACTATCTCAAATAATGATATCCTTAGTAACTTGGGATAATTAAATATGATGCACTTTGTGTTTTTATTAATGAAATATTGTATCTAAAATTATCCTTTAACAAAATGTTTTCGTCCAAACACATTATTTTGTGAAATAATGGATTACTTGGATATTATAAATTACATGATACCCATTTTTCACTATATTTGGCATGTGGTTGAGTGTTTACACCGCTATTTGATAAGAATTTATTGAAAAGAGTAATAGAAGACATGAAACACTTATAAGACTCATCATTGATCCTTATTTTACTAACACCACCAATATGATGTGTATAAGGTTGTGTGAGTTTAGGAATAACCCTACTATACATTTAGTGATCAATGAATTCTTGGTTAAAATATTCTATGACTAACCTGCCTAATGCATCTTATAAATTTTTCAAATCATATTTTATGATTCACAATCACTTTCCTTAATTTTTTTTAAAGGAATCTCATGATGTTAATGATTTTACAATACATTTTTTAATGAATAGTTCGCACATATCTTGTTGAACTAGTTTTATTAAAAAAATTGATCTATTAAATTTAATTTCTAAAAGTTTATTTTTCTATAAACCTAATATGTACGTATGTCAGATGAATATAATTTTTGGATCCAAAGATGTAACTTCCTAGATTCGGATTCCACTCAACTAGTGCCACATACTTGGTTGGCCACATGACCTTAAGTACATTTCCCCAAACACTAGAAGCTGCTGACCAGCAGTGAGGGCCTATAGGGTGATAGTGGGGAAACTATGACCTCATTGGCTGAGTGTAACACAATAGAATAATAATATAAAATAGCAGAAATAGTAAACAACATATAACTAAAATAAACAGCAGAATACTAATAAGATAAATAACCAAGAATCATTCAATACAAAAGATGATGTAGCATGTTATGCTCTAAGAAAATAGCCAAAACAAATACACTCCAAGAATCCACAGTATATGTTCCAAAAGTAAAAGAAACAAAGGAAACTAAGAATCATCACAATCCTCGGCTCGGTCCCATGCTCTCCTACTCTTAAACAACATCTCAAGTACATGTAGTAGGGTTCTTACCCTTGTCGAAACCTACAAAAATATAATCTATTTGGGTCCAAAAGCATGATCCAAACATGATGTGAGAAATAAATCCTAGTTGGAAACCACCAAAGATTCGTGCCTATCTGTCAGTGAGTATATACAATAGGTAGTGTAAAAAAAGGAAAACAGTAAACTAGAAAGCACTCAAAAGTAAAAAAATATTACAAGTCATTTTTTTTATTTTCATTCATTATGTTCAGTTCAACCATTCAATTAAATTGAATTATATATGTCTTGGGATCTGGCCTAAGCTTGTCAATACCCCGTATAAAGAATACTCAATAGATACCTCAGAAGGCTATCTAAAAATATAAAGTGAAGAACGAATCCAAGCTTGTGATTTTTCATGGTAGATGTGTCATAATTCATTCCATTTCAATAATATATTAAATATATTTCCTATAGGAATAGAGAAACCCTTCTTGTAGGCATAACCAAACCCTCACCCTTAGGCCCAACGAATCCTCACCCATTGGCATAACAAATCCTCGCCCACAGGCATAACAAATCTATCCGGGTCAAGCCCAGTGTATCAGCATTTTAGCATAATAAATAACACATGTAAATTCCACTATTACATGGTTGAATTATAAAAACTAACTTTGGCATCATACATATCAAAAAACAAGTTATTTAAACTATCTCAAGGCTTAAATAACAATTGGCACATCATGGGGAAAAGGAGAAATCACTAATCCCAAACCCTTTAATCAAGTCAATCACAATTCATCACAATTGAAATTCCATTATGATTATAATTCATACTTAATATCTCAATAAGGGAAAAAAGGTATTCCTCATAGGCTAACTCGACCAAATGTCCATAAATGGTCATTCCAAGGGAACGCACCCAAGGGGTGGCCCTTAATCAAACCAATAAGCTCAAATATGCTTAAAGTAATTAAATTCATGAACTAATCATCATTAAGAAACAAAAAGGGTAAATTTACATTCAAGGTTACACCATAAACATGGGATAATGAAAATACAGTACATATAAACAAATCAACATTGAGTGTAACGAACAAGACCACCCACCTCATCATAGTACGACTCTCCTCGTCTAGCTGCAGGCTTTGATTTTCCCTAGAAAGGAGTAGATTTACAAAACATGTATAAACAATCAACCTTAAATAACTAGATTGAGAGAAGAAATTAGGAATAAAGGCTCAAGAGGAACCGAGATCTCACCGATCAAGTTCAAACGCAATTGACAACGAAGGAATCGGGGTTTGGATGATCAATCGGGAAGAAACATGGCTCTCGGCGCTGCTGTTTGCAAACCTGGACGAGCCCCTATCCGTTTTTACAAAAATGATGCTACTTCCCAATTTAATTAATAAAAAAAGTACACGGCGTGTACTTGAGAATGCATGTTGTGTCCGTAAAAATTCTAGCCTGACTATTACATGGTAGTGTACTGGGATTACATGGCGTGTAGCTTTCCATACACAGTTTGTACGTATAAGTACACAGCATGTAGTTCCCAAACACATCCTGTAATAGGCCTAAAGTTAGCACCTAGACCTCTTTCCCCCCATTTACTTAATTAAAAACTGAAAAGGGAAGATCCATACCTCAATAGAAGAACTAGGTTCTTAAAAAATCCCCCCTTAAAACAATTCATCCCCGGATTTCCCTTCCAAGGGTGATGAAAAAAAACTGAGAACAATGCCGAACACTGTGATCATATGTTGACCTCCCTCTCCCAAGTCTCATCCTACACTAGATCATGCTACCATAGAACCCATACCAAAGGAAGATACTGACCATTGAGAACTTTCATGCTACAATCCACAATACGAATGGGATGCTCCTCAAAGGATGCATCTTCCTGCAACTCCACTTCCTCGGGCTGAAAGGTCTGAGATGGGTTCAAAAAGTAATGTCTCAAATGAGAAATGTATAAGACATCGTGTATATCCCCATACCTCTGAGGTAACTTCGATAGATAGGTAATCAGCCCGAACCTCTCCAGAATAAAAAATGAACTAATGTATCTTGGTGAAATCTTACCCTATCTCATAATTATCTTATGTCCCAACATCGACACAACACACAAGAAAAATCGATCCCCAACATTGAAATATAGATTTAGTCTATAGAGGTAATTATAGGATTTATGACGAGACTGCACAATAGCCATCTTCTTCTGAATCAACTGGACCTGCTCAGAAGTCTCCTACATGAGATGTGGTCCCAATAAAGCTGCCTCACCCACCTCCAGCCAGCACAAGGGTGACCGGCATGACCTATCGTATAAAGCCTCATAAGGTGAAATCTCTATAGTCACCTGAAAACTATTATTGTGGAAAAAATAAACTAGGGGAATATAATTCTCCCAAAATCCCCCAATAACTAGGACACATGCTCACAACATGTCCTCCGACACCTGTATCATACACTCTGACTGGCCATTAGTCTGAGGGTGGTATTCTATTCTCAGAAACACCTGTGTACCTAGAGCCCTCTAAAAAATCTTCCATAAATGAGTCATAAAGTTGGAATACCTATCTGAAATGATAGAATTAGGGACACCATGAAGTCTTACCACCTAACGAATATACATCTTCTCAGGTTCATCAACACCAAAGGTCTCCTTGATTAGTAAGAAGCGAGCGACCTTCGTAAGTCTATTAACCACCACTGATATTGCATCATTACCATGGGAAGACCTCGATAAACCCATCACCAAATCAATTGTGACATCTTCCCATTTCCACTCTGGAATAGGTAACTTCTGTAAAATCCCGGTTGGAAACTGATGTTCCGACTTCACCTACTGACAGGTGGAACACCTCATAACAAAACCTATCACCTCTCTCTTTATACATAGACACCAGTTCTGATGGTGAAAGTCATGGTATATCTTGGTAACTATGGGATGCACAACCCAAGATGAATCATGAAACTCCTACATCAACTCCTCACATATGTCCACTGAAACCCAGACATGTCCATGGATCTATAAGATCTCATAATCACCAACCATCCAACTAGGAGGTGGATCCTCACCTCCTACACCCTCTCGCAGGACTAGGCCTTTAGAATATGATAAATATCTCATCCTCACTATATCTAGGAGGGTATAAGTCAAAGATAAACAAGAAAATAAATTCTGTCCTTGACTATCATTCACCTCTAAATGCATCTCAGAGAACAATGCCATAAGCTTCCACTCGCTACTGGCCTCCTACACTACCTATATCTGAGTCCTCCTGCATAGTGAATCAGCCACTACATTGCCTTTTCCAAGCATGTAAGTAAGATTTAAGTTGAAAGAGTGAAGGTACTCTACCCACCTTTGATGAATTGGATTTATATCACACTGAGTAAAGATGTACTTTATAATTTTGTGGTCTGTGTACACCACAAAACTCTCCCCCAGTAAGTAATGTCTCCAACAAAGAAATGCATGAACAACCATGGATAATTCGAGATATTGTGTTGGATATTTAATCTCATGTGGAATCAAATTTTGAGACCCGTACATAATGAATCAATCCCCCTACAAAAGCGCTTCTCCCAGATCGATACCTGATGTATCATAGTACATGGTATAACTCCTTCCTAGCTCTGGAAAAATCAGTATCAGTGCTGAATTTAATCTCCCTTTCAACTCCTGAAAGGACATCTTGTAAGAATATGACCATATATACTTCACACATTCTTTTTCAAGCCCATAATCAGCACTTCTATGTGTGATAAGTACTGTATGAAATACCTATAGTAACCATACATCCCTAGAAAACTCTACAACTCAAAGACATTCTTAGGTTGCTTCTAGGTAAATACTACTCCCACCTTCTCTAGGTCCATTTATACTCCTGTATCTGAGATGATGTGACCCATAAAGTGAATCTGATCCATCCAAAAGTGGCACTTTGAGAACTTAACATATAAATGATTCTCTCATTGTGTACTCAAAACAATCTCAAGATGGGTGGCATGGTTATGTTGATTGTGAGAATACACCAAGATATCGTCCACGAAAACCACCAAAAAACAATTCAAGTAAGGATGGAACACTCGGTTCATAAATTCCATGAAAACCATTGGTGTCTCTATGAGACTAAATTTCATAACCAGATACTCATATAGACCATACCTTCTAGGATATACGGTACAAGATATGTATGAAGATCGAACATGTACCTGGTGATATCGTGACCTTAAGTCAGTTTTTGACAACACACAAGATCCTCAAAGCTGATAAAATAGGACATCTATCTATGGAAAGGGATATCAACTTTTAACTATCAACTAGTTTAGTTTATGATAGTCCACGTATAGCTTGAGGGTACTATCCATCTTCTTCACAAAAAGGACAGGCAAACCCAATAGAGTAGTAATGGGTCAGATAAACCTCTTTGCCTCTAAATCATCTAGCTGCCTCTTGAACTTCTTCAGCTCTGTCGTAGCCATCCTGTAAGGAGTAATGGATATCGGTGAAGCTCTCAGCACTGGCTTGATAGAGAACTCCACCTCTATTACTAGAGGTAAGCATAAAAGGTCATTCAGGAAAACATACCTGAAATGATCAACCACTAGAGGGAAATCTATCTGACGTGTTCCCTGGTCATCCAGATGTAAACTGGAAATATGTGTTGTTATCCCACTCAACCCACAATGCATGGGTCCATCTCGACTTTCCTGGACATCCTATTCACCCTTTTATAGAAACAATCCTCCCTCTGGTGACGTGAAACTCACCCTACGGTGATAGAAATCAACAAAGTCTTGAAAGGACACTAGCCAATCTATTTTGAGGATGACATAAAAGCCTTCCATCTTTAAGATATAGAGATAAAAAAATAAGTGACACCCACCAACCACAAGGGGGAACTCCTTACGCTGACACACACATTCCGTCCTTATCCCCAACAGAGTGTCTAGCATCATAACATCACCAGAAGAAAAAAAGAGATCAATTCTCTGTAAAATGCTCACAGATATAAAACTATGTGAAGACTCTATATCAAAGAGTTTATAAGATAAAATGGAGGAGACTAGAATAGTTCCTCTGATAGTAGAAGGTTTGGGATCCTACTCCTGCTGGGTCTACTACACTGCAAAAGTCTGGCCAGTACCGTGGCCCTGTGACACATCCTAGCTATCCTGAGATGATCCACTCTATTGTCTATGAAAACCTAGAGTCTAGCTACCATGGCCATGACCAATAACTTGTCCTGAATTACCTGATGTATTCCAATTTCCTGACTGGTGAGAAACCATTGACATTGATTATGAATGTGGAGTCTGTGCAGAACCTCTCTCACTAGTTGCTGATAAAAACACCATGCAGTAGAGTTGTAGATGGAAAATCTTGTTGCAAGTTCACCACTCGACTGGGTCCATCAGGCACTGCAGTCTCATATGAACAACTCTTCAACATTGATAAAACCTCTCTTAGCTATCAGAAGAAACATTCTAACTGCTCGTATCCCCGTGATAAAGCTCCATATGATTCTTCTTACTCTCGGTTGTGGTAGTACCAGATCTCGGTACCGAACCACCCAGGTTCGTACCTCCATATTATTGTAGATTACACTCGGTAATCAGTGCCTGATTCACAATGGAATATATAAAAGGCAACCTGAAAACATTCACTTGCGATTGGATGTCATACCTGAGACCATATTTGAATCGCCTAGCCCTCGATATCTCATCACCCATCAGAATAAGAGTGAATCTATGAAGCTCAGTGAAATGGACAGAGTATTCTATCACTGACATAGAGCCCTGCTCCAGATGCATGAAATACCAGTCTCTTTAATCCCTTCACATCTCGAGGAAATTCTATTCACAGAAGACCATATGAAAATCTCCCCATGCCATGTCCCAATGATGCTCATTCTATGTGATAACATCCCACCACCTCTTGGATGAATCACGTAGCATATAAGTTGTGATATTGACCCTCCTCTCAAGAGGAATCTCCAGATTCTCAAAGATATTAATCATGGATGAAAGCCATGACTTTACAGCCTATGGTCCATCATCCCCTAAAAATGTAGGCGGCTGCTGCTGCTGGAATACTTGAATCAGTTCTTCCATAGACGTGGCAGGATGAGGTACTCCCTAGAAGAATTGTATAAACCTCAAGAATCCTTCACGAAACTTTGCATCCTCACCTATTTCTGGTATAATAGCTAGTTCCAAGACTAGCACATTTAGAGGATCCACTAGTAGCCTATGTCCTACCACCTTTGGGATATGCTCATTTCCACTCTCTTGGCATACAACTAGAGGTCTTCATGGTGGCATTGCTCTGTAAAGTCCATCACATACACCTCATTATAATCTTATTCATCAAGGTACGTAGTTTAAGATAATAATAACTAAAAAGGAGAAGAAAAGCCTCAAACTTTCACAAAATATGAGTACACGGAGTGTAAGAACCATACACGACGTGTACACTTAAGCCCTTACATGGTCGTGTACTCCTGCCGGCCTGGGCATGTAAACACCCTAAGTACACAGTGTGTCATCCAGACACACGATGTGTCCCTTTAAACACTCACATGGGCGTGTAACTCTACCTTTTTGGTTGTGTAAATGTACTAGGTACATGACATGTCAGGATTACACATAGTGTGTACTCAGGTATTCCCTCCTGGCCATGTACTTTTACATGGCCAGAGCCACATGAGTTTGCCTTTGAAAAAATACACAATGTGTACATAAGGTACACGACATGTTCATATCAAAACTCAATAACCTATTTTTTCTCTCACACGGCCGGTGACATGGTCATCCACCACACGACGTGTACTCAGAGTACATGATGTGTACTTGGAAAAGTTTTTTTCTTCCCAAACAGAAGAACACATGACATGTGTTAATAGGACCACACGCTGTGTTGTCTAGGTTTCCAGACAATAAGCCTTGGAAACTTCTCAGGAACCCCTAATTTTTCAAAATAAATCAATGGTGTGCCAAATTCCAATCTGTGGGGCCCATAATCCCTCTGAATCAAAGCTCATAATCCACATATAGAACATAACAACACAATCTATATCCCATGGCTGAAATGTGATCCACCAAATTCCGATCCAAGAGGGCCCATACTCCTCAAGGATCAGAGTTTGGAATCTATCCAATTCAACCATAACATGCACCAACACATCTATCACGACAGTAGACATATCTATCATGGTATCTATGACAACAACATGCATATCTATCACAACATATATCACAATAACATGCAATTAGTAATGCTATATAAATGTCATGGAAAGAATGCATGGAATGTGATTTCTAACAAGTGACTATATGATGAATGAGATGACATACCCTTATCTCATTGGGTTTTAACCAAATAGAAAAACAATAATATCAATAATAACTATACAAAACAAGTGTTTCACCCAATAGTGAAATTGAATCAACTGTAACAACACAAAATCCAATAACCACAAGTCAATTTGAGGCAATTTGGATTTTACCTATACACGAGGTAGCTACTCTCAGGAATAGCTAATTAACAAATTCCACTTCCTTTATATCATCACCAAATAGAAAATCCAACCAAGAAAGAAATCCTATGATACCAATTTGTAACATCCTGGATATGGATGCCACTAAACTGGTGCCCCGTACCCGGTTGACCACATGGCCTCAAGTGTATTTCCCCTAACACCAGAGGCTGCCGACCAATAGTGAGGGCCTAGGGTGTGATATTGGGGAAAAATATACGATCATTGGAAGAGTGTAACGTAGAAGAATAATAATATAAAATAACAGAAGTAGTAAACAATATAAAACTTAAATAAGTTGCGGAAGACTAATAAGATAAATAACCAAGAATCATTCAATACAAAAGATGATGCAACATGTTATGTTCTAAGAAAATAGAAAAAACTGGTACACTCCAAGAATCCATATTATATGTTCCAAAAGTAAATTAAATAAAGGAAACAAAGAAGCATTTGAAGCCTCATCTCGGTCCCATGCTCTCTTGCTACAAAATAGCATCTCAAGTACCTGTAGAAGGGAACTTTCCCTTGTCAGAACCTATAACAATATAATCTATTTGGGTCCAAAATCATGACCCAAATAGGGTGTGAGAAATAAATACCAGTAGGAAACCACCAAAGATATGTTCCTATCTATTAGTGAGTATATGCAACAGGTAGTGTAAAAAAAGGAGAAACAAGAAACTAGGAAGTACTCAAAAGTAAACAATCCTACAAGTCCTGTTTTTTTATTTTCATTCATTATGTTCAGTTCAATCATTCAATTACATTGAATTATATAAGTATCAAGATCTGGAATAAGCCTGTCAATCCCCCATATAAAGAATACTCAATAGATACCTTAAAAGGATATATAAACAAATAAAGTTAAGACAAAATCCATGCTTGTGCTTTGTCTTGGTAGACACATCATAAGTCATTTCATTTCAATAATCTATTAAACATCTTTCCCACATGCATAGAAAAACCCTTCCCACAAGCATAACCAAACCCTCTACCTTAGGCCTAATTAATCCTCACCCACAGGTAAACAAATCCTCACCCATAGGCATAACAAATCATCGCCCACCAACATAACAAATCAATCAAGGTCAATCTAAGTGTATCAGAATTTCATTATAATAAACCACACATGTAAATTATACTATTACATGGTTAACATATAAAAAATCACTTGGTCATCATACATATCAAGCAACAAGTGAATTAAACTATCACAGGTCTTAAACAACAATTGGCATATCATTGGGCAAAGGGGAAATCACTAATCCCAAAAACTTTAATCAAGTTAATCACAATTCATCACAATTGAAATTCCATTATGATTATAATTCATACTTAACAACCTAATAAGGGAAAAACAAGGCATGCCTCATAGGAAACCTCGGCCAAATGACCATAAATGTCCATTCTAAGGGAACACACCCATGGGGTGGACCTTAATCAAACCAAAAAGCTTAAACATGCTTAAATTAATTAAATTCATGACCTAATCATCATTAGTCAATAACAAGGGTCAATTTCTATTAAAGGTTACACCCTAACCATGGGTGAATGGTAATGCGTCACATATAAACAACTCTACATTGATAGGAAGACACAAGAACACCTACCTCATCGTAGTATGACTCTCCTCATCCAGCTTTGGACTTTGATTCTCCCTAGAATAGAGTAGATCTACAAAAAATATGTATAAATGATTGACCTTAAATAACTAGATTAATAGAAGAAATTGGGAAGAAAGGATCAATATGAATCAATATCTCACCAATAAGAATCGAATGCAACCGACAACGAAGAAATTGGGGTTCATATGATCAATTGGGAAGAAAAACAGCTCTCAGTGCTGTTGTTCATGAACTCGGATGTGCCCTATCTATTTAAAAAAAACGAATTTGTTTCCAAATTTAAGAAATAAAAAAAGTACACTGCATGTTCTTGAGACTACGAGCTGTTTCTGTACAAATTCTAGCCTGACCATTATGTGGTTGTGTACCAGGATTACATGGCACGTAACCTTCCATACACGGCGTGTATCTATAAGTACACGACGTGTAGTTCTGATTCACATTGTATAATAGGCATGCAACCATCCCCCCGACCTATTTCCCCCCATTTTCTTAAGTACAAACTGAAAAGGAAAGATCCATATCTCAAAGTAAGAAATGGGTTCTTACAAAAGAGTCTAAAAACCCATCCATGTATTATCTTGAAAATTACTTTTATATTTAATTGAAAAAAAATTATCTTTCCATATGTGATTATTATTTCAGTCTTATATTTTATATTCATTGTCAATTGATGAATTTGGAAATTTTTTATTCAAGTACAATTAAATAATTATTTCATTACAGTATATCACAATAATATTCATTTTATAAATGAAATAACATATCATTGTGTTTAGAACTAGACACTGAGATAAAGGTTTTTGTAATTCATAATATAAAAAAATAGTTTTATGGGAATCAATCCACTTTAAAATATTAAAGTTTTGATCTTATTTATAAGATGTGTGAGTTATGTCCCATCACCAACTTGAGGATTCACTTTACTTCTGGTAATCTTTTTGATCTTCTTTGGTTCCTTTGTTTAGAAAAAAATATGCGAGTTAAATATTATATTTAACACCCAAAAAGTAAAATTTAAATATTACATGAAATGATAAATATATGTGAAGCATAAGATTTTGATTGCTTCTTCGTTAATTCATTTATGTTCCTATTACAATGACCTTTATTTCCACATGTGACAAGAATAGACTCTTTTTCACATCCATCCCTTTGACTCTTTTAATTATTTGATCAAATCTCTAAAGGATCCACAATCATTTCAACATTTTCCATCACTTACTTTACTATAAGGATAGAATAACCAAATTCCCAAAAATCCTTATCAATTTTTGGGAACCATAGTCAAAAGATTCTTGAGAAGTTTCTCCATACTATTCATTTTATTATTTTTAATGAATATAAAGAATCTATCTAGTAATCATAAACATTGTTTATAGAATTACTCATGTTATAGAATCTAGTGAATCATAAAAAATGTATTTTGAATCCACCATGTCATGATCTTCATAACAACTCCTTGTTAATGAAAACATTCTATTATCACATAAGATATAAAAGATGGCAAACATTCATTATTTGTTTAGATCCATTTGAAATTGATATATTCCTTTATATTCACACATATATATATATATATATATATATATATATATATTTTAATGGTTGAGGGTTAATCCCCATTAATTAAATAGAAAAAGAAGAACCATGTTTTAAAATGGGAAAATAGGGAACCCAAAACATAGACTAAGGCATAGAGACACAAATTCATGTGAGAAACATGCCCCATAGGCCCTTACAAGTACCATAGGACCAAAGGATATACTATTCTAGTATAACATTAAATTTTTGGAAATGTGCATCTTGTATAGGCTCCAAATAATCAGAAATTGAAGCCACTCTGGCTCATCATGAATAATATCCTAGAATAATGAATCCATATAGTCCCATGTAATGATGAAATATTATATATTAATATCTCCTACACTAAAACCCTAAAACAAAATATAGTTTTAAGTTTCAATCCTATCTGATTGTTCATGTATAGTGACAAATTGATGCATTCTAGAACACATCCTATCACAGACATTAATTAGGTCATTGACAAGGAATTTATTTTCCTTCATTTCCTCATTGTAGTGAATTATTAGATCCAAAGTGGTCATTTATTCTCCCCCTCCTATTTAAATCTATTATTTTTTTCAACTAGTATTATTAGAGGCTATTATCTCTATAATATTATGCGCATTTTCTATTATAGTTTGTCTCTCATCATTGGTTTTTAGGATGGTTTTATTTTTCACCTAGACTACTCTTTAATTATATTTATATACCATCATGTATTATCTTTATTATCCATGATAACTATAAATAAACATTTATAACATACTTATCTTGGGGGTAGTCTCCAAAAGAGTTTCCACCCTAGGTGTCCTATAATCTTTATCAAAGTTGGGATAATCTCCAACCTCACATTCATGGTCAATTCATTATAACCCCTTAATTTCAACTCCATATTGTTTCACCATATATTACCTATATATCCTAGGATAAAAACCCTTGGGGGGTATGAACCCTTACTCATTGATCTAGTCAACATGGGTTTTGGACGTTTGGAATAATCCTTTCATTTTCTTGTTTTATTTTTCTTATTGATTGAATATTACCTAGAGTCAAGCCCTCCTCTCTTAATCTACTTAGTGCCTGAATGAAAAGAATATTTCAACCTAATAATACTCCAAAAATTATAAATTATACTATATAGGGGATCCATATTCTTTATATCCATCTATATTTTCATCGGTTACCATTTCAATAAAATCATGCTCACCCCTTGCCTCAATGTTCTTAGCACTACTCTTTTCCCCCTTATTTCTTGAAATTACATCTTTCCTTCCATCATATTCTTTGTTGAAATTAGTTACTATATATAAATTCTTGAAATTATTCTAAAAATTAATTATATAAGATGACTCCTTCATAGAACTCCTTAAATATATCATACTTTTAGTATAACCTTAATTAATAATTTACAGTAATACACCACTACCATAGTTATCTAATCTATCCACTTTAATACTTATAGAGTTGGAAAAACCCCAGCACTAAGATCTAATAAAGGTTATACCTACAAATAGGTTTGGAGTTCTTTCATAATTAACAATAATTATAATCCATGCTGAGATTCCCCTCCTAGATCATGGGTTATAATGCTAGAGATTATAGCCTTTGTGTAGGGGGTACAACTAGCGCCAAACTCAAGGGAAGAATTCCACCCCCCATAATTTCCCATTACATCAAATAATTATCCATTATTATATACACTGAATGGTGAATACTGATCCAAGGTTTCCCAAGACCACATTGAAAATCTTTATAAAGGTGGACCGGATGACAATAAGGGGAGAAAAAGTCACACCCTGACTAGAAATTCTCCCACTAGAAACACCAGAATTCTTCTTCTATATCTGTCCAAATTGATTCAACTAGAGTCTTAAAGTTATCAACTTTCACATATATTCTCAAAGAAATAATGTTTCATGCATCCTTAGACCTACTATCAAAGAATATATGTCACACCCCGACTTCCTAATTTAATTTAATTTTATTATTTTATTATTTCTGGGATCCACATTCTCACACCAAGGTCTGGGCTAGGTCCCGACTTAAATTTTTTTGTCACTTAACATTTTTAGTGGGTTTCGGACCCGTGCACGGTCACCGCACAGTGAGCGGTAGCTATGCAGTCAGCCCGGGTGCCCGTGCAAATGCCTTTCATATAGAATAAATAAATATTTATGTAGATAAGTTGAGTTGATTGTTTAATTTGTGATAATAATAATGTTATTATGTAATTAATAATAATATTATTAGTGAGGTGTTTATTAATAATAATAATATTATTATTGTTCTGGTATTAATTATTACTATTATTGTTTTTATTATCAATATTATTATTATTATTATTATTATTATTTTTATTATAACTATTGTTATTATATTAAAATGAAAAAAAAATTCTATCTAAACCCTAGCTACCCGCGCGGTGCCCCCTCCCCATCCTTCTCCTACGCGCAGCGCCGCAGCCGTGGCCCCCTCCCTCCTTGGATCTCCCTTGCTCGCCGCCTAGCCACCGGCTCCCCCTCGTCGGCCCGCCGAGATCCACCGCTCCCGGCCACCTCCTATCGCCTACCGAACCGCCCTCCTCCGCTACGCCGATCGACCCCCACCGTGCACCTGTCGAGAACCACCACTCCCCTCCCAACTCTGCTCGCCCCGGCCTTCGCCGCTCCCCGCCTTCCTGCACGACCTCCGGTGTCCCCCGCTCCCGCACTGGCCTCCTCCCCGCCTCATCCGGCGACCCGGTCTCCAACGCCCTGCTCCTGTACCCCCGCACGACCCACCTCCACTGTCCGGCGCCATTCCGACGCCCCCTGCCCTGTTCCGGCAACCTCCCACCATTTTCCTGCGAGCCCGTCGCCGGCCAGTCACCTCCAGTCTCCACCCACAGCACCCGAAACCCTATCCTTTTCTGTTCGAGGTATATTTCACTTTATTTTTGGTGTTTTTCTCAATTTAACCACACCTAATTCCCTTGATTTGTAATTCACGCATTTTTCTCGTCGATTAGAGTGTGCGGTTGGTTTTGTTTGGGTGTTGTTCGTCTTTCCGTGGAAGCGTTGTTGTGTCTGTACTTCATTTGAGGTAGGTTGTTATGCGTTTGACCATTGTTTTATGAATTATTTTTCTTTTTAAATTAATTTATTATATGTATATTAATTAGTTGTTTTGATGCGGATCAAGTTTTTAATTGAAGTTGATATGTATATATGGTATGTGCGTGTTTTCCGTGAACAACCATGCTGAATTGTTTATTTACATGTCACAAACCTTGCAGTTTGTGTTTTGGTTTAGCGTCGATGTGCGAAGAGTCATAAACGATGTTTTTGAACAGGTTTTGGTGTGTTCTCCTTGTTACACACCCTTGAAATTAATTTCAAATTAGTTTAATAATGTTCTTTAAGCTGTTTAAATAAATTATCAAGTCATTGATGTGATGCAGATTCGGGTGTGAAATAGTTCTTGGTGTACGTTTGGTTTCAAAAGGGGGATTTTATGTGTATTTTGGTGTGGAGTCTTTTTGGTTTTTCTTGAAATGTTTTAATAAATAGTTTAGTGTTTTATTGAATTATTTAGATGGCGTGAAGGTGGTATTTTGAAAGTGTTAAATATGCATTTGTTTTTAAAGTAATGTGTTTATATAAAATAAGACATGTTCTTGGTGTAAACCCTTTTTGGGTCACTTAGTGGTGTTTCATTGTGTCAGACCTTGTTCTGTTATTTAATATTGTTTTATAAGTTGTGCAGATTGATTATCTCTTTTGAGTGTGTAAAGCTATGATATATTTTTGAAAAAAAAACGTTTCATAAATTTTAAAGTGTTTTGGGAAATAATGTAAATGGTGCGAGTTATGTTTTGAAAGTAGGTCGAGGTGGTTCTTTTGTGCTATTTGTTCGTTTGAATTGTTTTAATCCCATGTTCATGTATTTTTATTTATCTTTGCGGTTGCAGCACGTTGGCGGGGTAACCTCGTGTTACCGCAGTCATCGGTTTGTGCGTGCTTGTGCGCCTGTGCGAGGTGTGTCGCATTGTCACGTTGTTGCGTTCGAGCTGCAAGTCGAGGTAGGTTCCCTTTTCACTGCTTTTAAAATTTAAGTTACATTATTTTATGCTGTTTGCGCACTATAATTGTTCAAAATAAATATTTTCTTAATTTTAAATAATGTTAGATAATATACGATAATTAATTTTTAATATAAGATAGTTAATTTTTAAATGATTATTTGGTGTAAAAAGAGCCATTTATTTTATACATGACGCTTAAAACATTTTCTAGATGAGAAGACACCCAGTATTGAAAGAATTCATGTTTGGCCTTTAAACATAATTCATGGAATTTTAAACGTAGTTCTGGTTTTAATGATAAATTATTTCTTCTCAAGCATGAACAAGCATTTTGGTTCTTTTTAGAGTAGTGATTGTGAAATGTATTTAATTCCCATTTGGCACTTTATGGATAACAATGAAAATGTTTTGATAAAACCCCTCCTAGGACAACTCTCATTCCTTGGTTGCAATTGATTGTTTGGGAGACCACGCTTAGAGGCTCCCGGGTACTTGAGTAGTTTAAAGGCAAGAGGTTATTCCATGGAGTGGCTCGGGGTGATGCCTATTGTGATTTATATATATATATATGATTGTATGCTCGGTTGGCATCGGTTGGCTCACCCCCTTTCCAAACACTTGAGATATGGGAATCTGGAATATTGAGAGAATATTCTAAGAATGATTGCTGCACTGGTAGGTTATGGTAATGACCAGTGGCCCATAGTAGGTGGATATATTGGGTTTATTACTATGGGATTTTCCCTTGACCTGCCTGAGAGAGGATGGTCGAGCATATTGTGCGTTTTGATTTCATCGTGACATGTCAACAAGGATGATTTCTCATGTATTTGTGTCTTCTGGTTTATTCTCGATCTCCTAGGTTCACCCATGTCTATTCGGATTTTGTTTCTTGCAGTAGTGATTATGATGCTCATAAGTATACCTACATTTCCCTTGCCGTGTGTTTTACTTTATGCATTTCTGGTTTATTGTTTTCCTTGGAAAGTGGTAAATTGCTTTTGAATAGGTTTCTAAAAATGGTTTTAAAATGAAAGTGTTTAATCCTCTTTGTGCAAATTTGAAAATGTAAACATAACTTTCCCTTTCTAAAAATCCATTGACACTAATGAAATGAAACCAAGTTTGGAAATGGTTAAGGGCAATGGTTCGTATTTTGTTTTTAAGTAAAATATTTAGAAAAACATACTTTTATATATTGTAGTTCAAACTTGAAATGGTGTTTTCTTTTATTTTAAAGGTAGTGCATTGAGAATAGATATCGGGCTAGCCTAATGAGTTTTAATACTCATGCCTATAGTGTTTTCTTGTTTTTAATTCTATTACAGGTTCCATCTTCATTTGTTCTCCTTGAGCGACGTTAGTTGTGGTATTGGAGAGTGACCCACAGGGTCGCGTGGAGTTTTGGTCGTGGTCAGGTTAGTAGCGTTGTTGGTTGTTCTTTGTTTATTCTCTTTTTTTCTATTTATTTTCTGCTGCTTAGTTTATTTTATTTTGGGCCAAATTGTTCCCACCTATTTAATTTTGATGTCCGACACTAGTTGCCAGCCCATGGGGATCGGGAACGCCCCTTGGGCCATGTCGCGGGCTGGCTCGAGTGACCGGTTTAGGGTTGACCCGGGTTGGTTCGTGAAAAAATGGTATCATAGGATGCCCTTATTATTTGGGGTGTCTGGTAGATGGAGATTAGGATTTTCGGGACTCGAGAGGTAGGTAGGGGAAGGACGTTATGAACCCTTGCCCGTTCCGCACCTCGAGTCACCAGGGATAGTCCGGTAATTGAGTCTTTGTTTCGTTCTGGTTTGTTTTGGATTGATGGATGACAACGGAGGTAAACCAATGTTACATCGTGATCTCACAGGGATTAGTGACCCATGTGGAGTTCGGGTACATGGTTTGAATTTCTCCTAGTTGTTGACGCTTACTTGGGGAATGGTCCACTACCATGTCGCTAGGTTAAGTGTGACTGCTAGTCCCTCACTCTGGTGGTTTGATGCAAGCTGAGTGTTGTTTTCGTTCTGGTTAGTGTAAGTGTGTTTTTGGAAATGAAAAAGGGTTTTTGAAAATGAGATTTATTTCTTTTAAATGACTTTAAATTTATGAAATGAGTTTTAAAAATGAAAGCCTTTGGTTTGGAAAACTGGTGTTTGCTTGGAAATTGGTTGAGAATGGTTTAGGGTGAAACCTCAGGTATTCCTTATGAATGTTTTCACATGTGAGAGGATGTGTGGAAAGTGCGTGTTGGTGCATATGAATGAAAGTAGATGAAGAAATGTGCAACGGTTCATGGTATTACCTGGGTGTGTTTGAAATTAAAGGCTTGACCTTGTTTTCATAATTGGATTTTAAAGAGGAAAATTGTTTTGGAATGTGATTTTGGTTTGAAAAGTGGATTCGGTATTTGGAAAGTGGTCCTGAAAGGAATCGATTTAAAAAAAGGTGGTTTTGGAATCCTAAAATGGAACAGGAATTTTGGACAGGGAATTTTGGGTTGTGTTTGTGGTTGTTTTTTTTGAGCTGGTTGTTTTTGGATGAGGGTTCTTTATTGATGTTACTTTGATTGATATCGGTTTCAGCTTGGTGTTGTATATGCTGTTCAGAAATGCCGCCCAGAAAGGTCCCCAGAGTTTTGATGATTCATGCCTAGTTTTTGGTCCTTCTCGGACGTTGTCTGTCCTTCATGGTGATTGGAGTCTGTTAGAGACAGTGCAGTGTCTTGAAGAGGTCGAGCACATCTTTAGGGTATTGGGAACTCCCGAAGCTGTTAGAGTGCACACCGTTTTGGGTCTGATCGAAGGTCCAGATCTGGACGAGTAGGAGTTGTTCTCCCCGCCATCACTGCAAGTTGGGATGATGTGATATGTCTTTAAAGTCATCTTCGTTCGATGGTTTATACTTGTGGAGGTGAAGAGGAAGAAAATGGAAGAGATCTTGCGTGTTCAACATGGCCAGAAGACGGTGGAAGCGTATGTTGACCATTTCAAGGATCTTGTGTCTCTTTTTCCAGGGGTAGTGTCATAGGACTGGATGAAGACTTCTCCCTTCATCAGGGGTCTTCGTCCAGAGATCAAGGAGCAAGTCCTCCCTTTTTGGGAGCATCACTTTTGAGAAGTTAGTGCATGAGGTGTTCTTAGCTGAGTTGGTTTCCGGAGCACAAACGGTTGGCAATCCACCGTATCCAGTTGCTCGTGAAGGTCCCCCATCTGACGAGCAGAGTGTGTCAGGTAAATTTGTTTCTAAAGAGTTCTTTGCAGTGGCTCTAACTTCTAGTTCTTCGGACCGTCTAATGGTGTGACGTCAGTGTGGACGTTTAGGGAATACAAGTCGTCATGTCACACCCCTACGAAGACGTGCCATCGTTGCGGTTGTCTGGGTCATCTAGAGAAGTTTTGCAGGAAGCGTCGCTTGAAAAAGACGCTGCGACTTAAGAATTCCAGTGCCTGACTGTGAGGCAGGAGATGCTTCAACCGTCAGAGCCCCAACCTCAGGTCTTGGGGTGAAGCTCGCGCACAGTCAGGAGTTTTCGAGGGTGTGACACCTCAGTTCGGGTTTCGTGTTCTGTGTTGGCAACAAAACACTTAAAGTCCTTCCATTATCGTCCTTCCACTGTTAAAGTTTTGGCATTGTTGTAGGTTCATTGTGTTGTCGTGAGGTTGGGATGAACGTGTTCGTTTGTAATCTAAACAGTTTCGTTTTTCTAATTATGGTGTTTTGGATCGGGATTTTTTCTTAAAAGTATGTTTGGATCTTGCGTGGGTTAATCTTGGTTTAGTGGTGATCGTTTAGAGATATAAGTGCCTGCGGAGGAGTCCAGGTTTGCGGTTATGCTTGGGTTTACTACTTGGGTTGAGTTCTACTCGGAGTTTTTCTCTAATGTTCGGTCTTTCTTTGGTCAGAGTCGAGAGATCCAAGTTTGGAGGAGGTGTTGTTTTCTTGTGATATAGAACATAGTTTGGATAGGTTGGGAGTTACCGCATTGCCCCCACTTCCCGGGGTGCTATGGTTGAGAGTTAAATTTCCACTCTAGTTGAGTTTTGTGGTGGGGAGAACCCTTTCCTGTTCTCCTTTTCTCTCGTATCTTGGTTTCTTTTAGTTTCTTTCGGGCATGAGTTCTTGTTTGGTCCATCGTTCGACTGGGTGACTTTTTGGGGGCAGAAAGTGTCTGTGGTGGGGAGAATTGTCACACCCGAACTTCCTAATTTAATTTAATATTATTATTTTATTATTTATGGGCTTCGTATTCTCATGCCAAGGTCTGGGATGGGTCCAGACTTAAAATTTTTTGTCACTTAACATTTTTAGTGGGTTTTGGACACGTGCACAGTCACCGCACAGTGAGCGGTAGCTATGCAGTCAGCCCGGGTTCCCGCGCAAATGCCTGTCATATAGAATAAATAAATATTTATGTAGATAACCTGAGTTGAATGTTTAATTTGTGATAATAATAATGTTATTATGTAATTAATAATAATATTATTAGTTAGGTGTTTATTATTATTATTATTTTTATTATTATTGTTTTGGTATTAATTATTATTATTATTGTTATTATTATCAATATTATTATTATTATTATTATTATTATTATTAGTTTTATTATTATTACAACTATTGTTATTATATTAAAATGAAAAAAACTCTATCTAAGCCCTAGCTACCCGCGCGATTCCCCCCTCCCCATCCTTCTCCTGCGCGCAGTGCCGCACCCGCGACTCCCTCCCTCCCTGGTTCTCCCCTGTCCCGCCGCCCAGCCGTCGGCTCCCCCTTGTCGGCCCGCCGAGATCTGCCGCTACCAGATGCCTCCCGTCTCCTACCGCACTGCCCTCCTCTACCGCGCTGGGCGACCCCCACCGTGAACCCGTCGAGATCCACCGCTCCCCTCCCGGCTCTGCTCGCCCCAGCCTTCACCGCTCCCTGCCTGCCCGCACGACCTCCGATGTCCCCCGCTCTCGCACCGGCCTCCTCCGGCGACCCAGCCTCCGGCCTCCGGCGCCCTACTCCCGCACCCCCGCACGACCCGCCCCCACTGTCCGGTGCCATTCTGACGCCCCCTGCCCTATTTCGGTGACCTCCCACTATTTTCTGGCGAGCCCGTCGCCGGCCAGCGACCTCCGGTCTCCACCTGCAGCACCCGAAACCCTCTTCTCTTCTGGTCGAGGTATATTTCACTTTATTTTTTGTGTTTTTTCTCAATTTAAGCACACCTAATTCCCTTGATTTGTAATTCACGGGTTTTTCTCGTCGATTAGAGTGTGCGGTTGGTTTTGTTTGGGTGTTTTTCATCTTTCCGTGGAAGCGTTGTTGTGTCCGTACTTCGTTTGAGGTAGGTGGTTATGCGTTTGACCACTGTTTTATGAATTCTTTTTCTTCTTAAATTAATTTAGTATATGTATATTAATTAGTTTGTCTGATGCATATCAAGTTTTTAATTGAGGTTGATATGTATATATGGTATGTGCGTGTTTTCTGTGAACAACCATGCTGAATTGTTTATCTACATGTCAAAAACCTTGCAGTTTGTGTTTTGCTTTAGCGTCGATGTGCGAAGAGTCATAAATGATGTTTTTGAACAGGTTTTGGCGTGTTCGCCTTATTGCGCACCCTAGAAATTAATTTCAAATTAGTGTAATAATGTTCTTTGAGCTATTTAGATAAATTATCAAGTCATTCATGTGATGCAGATTCGGGTGTGAAATAGTTCTTAGTGTACGTTTGGTTTCAAAAGGGGGATTTTATGTGTATTTTGGTGTGAAGTCTTTTTGGTTTTTCTTGAAATGTTTTAATAAAAAGTTTAGTGATTTATTGAATTATTTAGATGGCTCGAAGGTGGTATTTTGAAAGTGTTAAATATGCGTTTGTTTTTAAAGTAACGTGTTTATATAAAATAAGACATGTTCGTGGTGTAAACCCTTTTTGCGTCACTTAGTGGTGTTTCATTGTGCATGCTTTTGCACCTGTGCGAGGTGCGTCGCATTGTCACGTTGTCGAGTTTGAGCTGCATGTCGAGGTAGGTTACCTTTGCACTGCTTTTAAAATTTATGTTACATTATTTCCTACTGTTTGTGCTCACTAATTGTTCAAAATAAATATTTTATTAATTTAAATAATGTGAGATAATATATGATAATTAATTTTTAATATATGATAGTTAATTTTTAAATGATTATTTTGTATAAAAAGAGCCATTTATTTTATACATGACGCTTGAAACATTTTCTTGAAGAGCGGATACCCAGTATTGAAAGAATGCCCGTTTGGACTTTAAACATAATTCACGGAATTTCAAACGTAGTTCTGGTTTTAATGATAAATGATTTCTTCTCAAGCATGAACACACGTTTTGGTTCTTTTTAGAGTAGTGATTGTGAAATGTATTTAATGCCCGTTTGGAAATTTATGGAGAGCGATGAAAATGTTTTGATAAAAACCCTCCTAGGAAAACTCTCATTCCTTGGTTGCAATTGAATATTTGGGAGGCCGCGCTTAGAGGCTCCCGGGTACTTGAGTAGTTTAAAGGCAAGAGGTTGTTCCATGGAGTGGTTCGGGGTGATGCGTGTTGTGCTTTATATATATATATATATATGATTGGATGATCGGTTGGCATCGGTTGGCTCACCCCCTTTCCAAACACTTGAGACATGAGAATCTGGAATATTGAGAGAATATTCTAAGAATTATTACTGCACTGGTAGGTTATGGTACTAACCAGTGGCCCATAGTAGGTGGATATATTGGGCTTATTACTATGGGATTTGCCCTCAACTTTCCTGAGAGAGGATGGTCGAGCGTATTGTGCATTTTGATTTCATCATGACATGTCAACAAGGATGATTTCTCATGTATTGGTGTCTTCTGGTTTATTCTTGATCTCCTAGGTTCACCCATGTATATTTGGCTTTTGTTTCTTGCAGTAGTGATTATGATACTCATAAGTATACCTACATTACCCTTGCTGTGTGTTTTACTTTGTGCAATTCTGGTGTATTGTTTTCCTTGGAAAGTGGTAAATTGATTTTGAATAGGTTTCTAAAAATGGTTTTCAAATGAAAGTGTTTAATACTCTTTGTGAAAATTTTAAAATGTAAACATCGCTTTCCCTTTCTAAAAAGCCATTGACACTAATGAAATGAACCCAAGTTTGGAAATGGTTAAGGGCAATGGTTCGTACTTTGTTTTTAAGTAAAATATTTAGAAAATCATACTTTTATATATTGTAGTTCAAACTTGAAATGGTGTTTCTTTTATTTTAAAGGTAGTGCATTGGGAATAGATATCGGGCTAGCCTACTGAGTTTTAATACTCACGCCTACAATGTTTTATTGTTTTTAGTTCTGTTGCAGGTTCCAGCTTTAGTTGTTCACCTTGAACGATATTATTTGTGGTATTGGAGATTGACCCACAGGATCGCAGGGAGTTTTGGTCATGGTCAGGTTAGTAGCGTTATTGGTTGTTCTTTGTTTATCCGTTTTTGTTCTATTTATTTTTCGCTGCTTAGTTTATTTTCTTTTGGGCCAAATCGTTCCCACCAATTTAATTTTGATGCCCGACACTAGTTGCCAGCCCGTGGGGATTGGGAACGCCCCTCGGACCATGTCACGGGCCGGCTCAGGTGACCGGTTCAGGTTCGACCCGGTTTGGTTCGTGACAATATAAATATACTAACTATATTTCCTAGCGATTTAAGTATCATCAGATTTTGAAACAAAAGTAATGGGATATGGAAGCTTACCTAAATCTCTATAGTTTGATTATCATGATTCATGTTAAATGCATAAGATCATTTAAATAGGGTGAATTGGAATATATTGATAATTCATTTTACATTGGACTGGGTGAATAATAAATTCTGTTCTACAAAAAATCAAACCATAAAATTATAAGAATCCAATTAAAAAATTGACTCGTGAGTCTATAAACCCAATAAGATTTGAAAAATATATCAAATCTATTAACTGATGGTTATAAATAGTTTATTCTATCAACTTTTAGGGGATGAATAAGGTATGAGGGATCAATGGCCTCCTGGATAGATAGTGTAAGCTTTGAGATTTCATTAGGGATTGAATAAAACTTTGGGTGGAGTGAGATACTTGGAAACACTAGGTGGGATCTAGGGGGTGACAAGGTAAAAAAACTAAGGAAAAAACACATGTGAGATCATAGATTATACATCCATCCTCTATAAGGGAGGATGGGTAAAAGGTTTAGCCATCATTAAGGCTAAACCCTTGGATGATCCCTAAGGAGGAGGCCCAAAACATAATATCAAGACCTCTCATGAACATTCAATGGAGTGTCTCAAGACCTATCATGTATCCTAAATAATCCCATCCTATGGAATAATTACTCCTCCTTCCTAACACTTTCTTTAGGTTTCAATGACCTTTATTAGATACTAAAAATCATAATTAGGATATCTAATTAACTTTTATTTTTTTAAAATGAACTTTTACTTACTTTTACTATCCATATAGTACTTGAACCTGGACATCACCTGCCCTAGTTCATATTTCCTCAACCTTTTGTGAAAAATTGGGTAAACAATTCTTGAATTAATTCAAATTCATGCAACCTTTCCATCATTGAAAACATAATTAATTTTATATCTAGAAAAATAATTAAGGAAAATTTGATTAAATCACTCTATTATTCTCATAATAATCTTAATTCACTTATTTAATAACGTCAATTTTGAGTTACTTGGGTAGGTATTATTTTCACACATGGCATTTTCTTAAATAATAATTTTTCTTAACTTTTGGTACCAGTCTAAGAAATTTTTTACATTACGTTTTTCCTTCTCTATAGGAGTGGTCTCAGATTTAATTTTTATTATGATGATGTTATTATCTATAAGCAATGATTTTACCAAATAATTATCATTTTTTACATTCAATTAATAATGACTTTTATTAAATTTTCTCCCATTAAAATGATAATACCTTATAAATTAAACACACTCATTAGTTGTCTAATAAAAGTATTTCACTAAGAAATGAGTCTAATTTGGTGTTCCCATGTCACATAGTTATTTAGGTAGTCCACTGTAGAAACTATATCATATATGAATCTTGGATAGTTGAGAAGAAATTATATTCCCTATACATCATATAGATAAACTCAACACCATTCCTATGATAGCATTCCTAAGGTTTTACTAGCTAAGTGTAACCTAAATATTATGGTCGTATTTGGTTTCCTAACTCTTATGGACTTCCATTTTCACCATTTCTTATGAATGATAATTCAGGGTTAAGCTACTTTAGTAGAACATACCAATTTGAATGATTATGGTCTTGACATGTTATTGATTTGGAAGGAATATAACACTTAGTATTTTAAATTCAATTTAATCATCACAATATTATATCATGTATTCCCTTATATATACATGATTATAATGATTTAGTTAAGAATTTTATTTCTTCCCAAAATCAATATGTTCAAAACATATTAATGAGTAACTCTTTACATAAATCATATCATGTGTTACTAACCCAAAATAAAACTTAACCCCCACTTTTTTGGACAAGTCATAAGCCTCCAAACTAGTGAATAGTCATATACAAAGTCTCTCTACCCAAGGAAACTTTACTCAAGAGAGAGATTAATTCCATCCTAAATATAAAAATAAATATGTATATACAATAATAAACTTACTAATTCAAGTTTATAACCTAGAACAAGTCAAAGTTAGAGTATAATAAAACAAAATCAATTATCATACCAAGAATATAACTCTTTAGATTCAATTATAACAATTTATAAAAGTAGTTCAACTTTTTAAACTAAAGCATACATCCATTTGTAATATAAAAATTTTTTCCATGAAAAATAGAGGGAATAAACTAAATAAATGAACATTTAATAAATTGAAACCTAAGTTAAAAATTTATGGAACATTCATAAATAAAGAAATTATTAACACTTTATAATCAGTCATGCATTATACAAATTCCATAATTAAATAAGAATAAACATTTTATATTTATTTTTATAATAATAAATATTTCATATTATCAATTATATGGAATTTATTTAAATATATTATTTTATAAAAAATATAAAAAAAATCCAATTATATTATTTAGAAATTTTACATAATCAAAATATCATATATTTAATATTATTTAAACCGTGGTAAAATAAATTATCAAAAACTTCTTTTGATTTGGTCTAAATTATTTTTCAAATAAGGCATTAAATTTTAATAATTCAAAATAAATAATTATGAAAAATTCATAATTAATACAAACTTCTTTATGTTTTGGTTATATTTTGTAATTTATAAACATTTTTTAAATCACACTTATAATTTCAGTATAATATATATATAATCTATAATCAAAGCCATATAATTTAAAAAAATTATTTTTATGTTACTAATTTATATTTGTGGATATTTTTTTATTAAATTTTTAATAAACTTTTAATTAATAAATTATAAATAATTTATGATTTTTTAATTTACAAACACCGTTATAATTAAATAAATATATCAAAAAACCATTTCAAAAAATTTATAAACAATTTATAAATTATAGAATCCAATTCATACTTGAAAATAAGAAAAAAAATCTCCAATAATGTATATAAAAATATGGGTATATTAGAGTATAAAATCTAAATTTTTTGACCCTAAAACCCCTTTTACATTATTATAAATATTTTATAACTAATAGATCATAGTTGTGACTTTGTTTCATGGATTCTTATGAATAAATAAAAACACAAAAAATTATAGCATATTATATCGGTCTTTTATGAGATAAATTCCATGCTTAAAGTCCTATTAGGGATTCACTTAATTCATGGGTCTTACATATGAGTAATACCACAGACTTAAAAATAATTTATTATGATATACCACTTGTGTAACATAAACTAAGAAACATTGTGGTATAAATAACATAAACTTAGTGCTCAGTGACCATGACATATGAAAAGGCATTACGTAGGGGTAGACCAACATGTAGTGACCAAGCTATCGTGTTTAGCGATATGCATCATATCACTATTATGATATGTTGGCTTGTTTTTCATCAATGGATAAATGCCATCATAATACCTGATATCAAATATTGTATGTTACAACACAATAAAAATAAAATTAATTCAACGGGTTTGTTTTTTATAATATCTCATATCATATGGATTGATCCCAATGTATGTTAAGATATCACATATCGTATAAGGATTCGTAGTTCAAATATTGAATCGTATACAATGATAGACCTTATAAAATACAATATGATAGATAATAAACTTCATTTCCAACATGATTTTGAGAATAATAAGTTGTGGTGTTGATCTAATACAACTTAAGGGTTACATAAGAATTAATAACACTTATTCAAGGTAACATGAATAATATAAAACTTAATAACCCAAGATCCAACATGTATTGAAGCCGAATCCATTCATAAATAAATTAAGTACACCTTATTCCATTAACTAAAGATCTACTACCACTATCTTTATCATGTTTGATAAAAGTCTACAAGAGGTAGTCAAAGGATACCCTTCATCGTGGTGTATTCCTGGGTTTATGTTGAATCACCCATTTCATGGGTGGAATTCTCTTTTTCTTCCAAGATGTGCTAGTATCTCTTATGGTTAAGGATGGGAGAATAAATAGAGAACTCAAGTGTGGGATAATACTAATGAGAAACTTATCACGGAGTGTCATACACCCATCTTCATTGAATGATCCACCTTATATAGCCCTCATCCAACCTCCATTAATTAACACATACATACATAACATATGAGTTAATGGCTTACAACTGAAATTTTTGTAACCCCTTCCATTTTCATTATAGGATGTATAGTGGATAACAAATTAAGATTCATGAAGAACGATATATCCAAGGTAGTTCCTTATGATATCTTCATATCATATTAGATGATATTCCAAGGTAGCATGAAAACCATGATTTACGATATCCCTTTATCATATAATATGATATGTGTTTTTAGTTCATATCTCCGTCAAGGGGTACCTGGGGTTTAGGGTAACATAAAATCTTCTATAGGCACATGGGATAGTACATGATAAAAGAGATAGGGATGATTCAAATATCATTATATTTAATTTAATTATTGATTATCAAATCAAACCATTCTATAAATAATTAAATTAAATAAATAAATACAACACATACATAGGTTGGTCAAAGATCATGATCAATCCCAACATATGACAACATATGCATGTAGTTTTTCTTGTATTCATTTCCATTAATTTTAAATAAGATAAATTTACTTATGTTAATAAATTAATTCTCTAATTAATTTATTAATTCCTTATCTTAATATTATTTTCCAAAAAATAATTGAGACATAATAATCCCTCCCTTTTTAATGTTAAAGAAATTAAATTAATTATTTTAAAAAAAAATATATATGAGTGCATGACATGTACTAGGGAGGACACACAATGTCTATCTTCTGTGTAATATTAAAATTCATTTTTTTGGAATTTAATACAAACACGAAGTGTACTATCACTTGAAATGTCATGTGAAACATGTTGTTTATGTTCGATGTTGTGTATTGTGTACTTACATGGCATGTATAAACACATGTCTTTCTGCGATATACACACCATATAGTTTTATGAGCCATGTCATGTTGTCTTCGGGGAATGTATGACCACATGACATGTTATAAATATACATGAAATATAACACTAAAATTTTTTGTGCTATTATATAGAATGTACAATGTCTTATATACATTTTTAATGGAAAATTTCCCACATCATGTAATCTTACACATGTAAACCCACACAACTCATAGAAATTAACTTGGTGTGTACCTAATATGGAAAAATCATGGAACATGGAGTGTACATCCACATACATGCCTTGTAATCATGTCACACTTTAATTACTCTACATGTTAACCCATATAATATACTAAAATATTATGGTGTATTCCTTACATGAGCTAAAACATGCTGCATGAAGTGTACATATCAATTATACATCATGTAGTTTGTGTCTTACCACATTGCTCGGCTAGAAATTAATATATGATGTTTAATTATTCGACATACCAACCTACAAACTACAAAAATTATGCCAAAACTTGTTATAGATTACATATAATTTATAATCATGTGGGGTTACATGGTGTGTATATGCCAGCTACATGCTATGTAACAGTTGTCAAACCGTACGCTGCATGAGAAACCAATATGAAATGTGTAATTACATTGCGTACCGACCCACATGGTGGGTCAATATTTACACAGAACACTCCCTATATGGTTCACTAAGGCTACAAGGCATTTAATCTGGTGAATCTTGTTGCATAGTTGTGTCATGTAACTAGTTACCTAGACCATCTCTTGATGGGTTCTTCAAGAATTTTTCACATGTTTTATCACATTATTAGCCATATGAACTTGAAATAATTCATTGTATGAATATTTGGAACAATAATTAAAATAAAAATAAATAAATAAATTTAAACAATTAAATTATAAATAATTTTAATTTAATATGTGGTTTCTCAAATACTTTATGAAGGTTTTGGGAAGTAGAAAAAGTGTCAGACGAGTGTTCTTTTTTTTCATTATCAATATAACAAACTCAATGAACTTTGTGAATATGATTTAAAATCTTCTAAATAGGATCTTTAATATTTAATTTATAATTAAATTAAAAACACATTACCTAATCTATGGTAATCCCCTAGATCAATTTCATTGTCTCACTTGTTGCATTCATTTTGGTGGAGAATCAAAGTGAGGATTCCCCAAGAGGTATCTACCCATGCTCCACTAATCTCGAGATGGAATTCTTGAAACATCAGGTGCATGAGTGGTTGAATCTATTACTTTATTACATTTTTTATTGATCACAATTAAATGTTATAGAGCACAATAGAGGTACTTTGGCTCATTCCCAATAATGGTTTTTCATAGGTTTCTTCATATTAATCCTCATAATTAAATGATAAAAACCCCAAAAGATTCAAGGAGAGTATATTTTCATGTATAATTTATACTTAATTTATTTATATAATAATTACATTTTCTTTCAATTCTTTCTTTATTGGTGAATTAGAAGACCTTTCTTATTGTATCATCATTACAATAGAGGATCCAAAGGTATAATCTCTCTAGTAGTAAAATAACTACATTGGATCCTATAGTGATAGGATAGAAGAACCAAACTACTTCAATAATTTATATTTTATCACAATAAGAACCCCTTCTAGTCTTAAAGGACCATATCTAGCTCTCCCAATCCTGCGAGGGATGAGGAGGATCATCTCTCCCTTCTTGAGATTATGTTCTCTTTAGGGTTTGATTGAATTATCTATGGAGAAAATGTTGTATGTGGAAATCCTTAACCCTAGAAATTATATAATTAAAGTTATATACTTAGGTAAGTGATTTAGTTATTTCATAAAGGCCCTTAACTAATCTATTAATTCTAAGTGAACCCCATATTGAATAATAATAATAATATTATTATTTTCTTGAAGTGCATTGCACTCATGGATATTTAAATATCATTTCATAATTAAATAAATTAAAATTTATAAAATTTATATTAAATAAATATATCATTTGTTCTAGAACCTTGACTCATCCCATCAATGTTCCTAAACATTTACCAAACCTTAAATAATAATTAATTTTTAAATAAATAAATATCTCCATATTATCCATTCGATATATATTTATGTGAGAAACATTACTTAAATAATTATTATTAATTGGAGCATGAGTATAATATATATTCTACTATTAAATTCAAATAGAATTTAATTAAGGTTATGAATATACTTAGAGTGTGACCCATTATGCCTCTTTCTTAGTGGCATTATGAAAAATTAGAAAAAAATTCCATGATAAACATCCAGAAACACATAAAGAAACCCATAGAGAAATAATTTAATGTTTTAATAATAAAAATCTCCTTTAGATTCTCACTGTGTAATGTAATTCCTTTCACACAATATCTCATCAAGAAGTTTTCATCACTTGTGTCATCAACTTATCTACCTGTCATATCTTTCTGAACATATCGATAAAAAACATTGGACATGGAATTAATAAAATAGTTAAATCCCAAAAAAAGGTCACAAGATATATAATTCTATTAACTTAAAAGGGACAAATCCATTCTTGACTTATTCATTGATTTCATATCACTTATGATGCACGCAACATATCCTACCTCACTAGGATCATATATCATCACATTTTTTGTTAATACATCAAAGTAAAAAAATTCATGATATACATTAATAATAATATAAATTCTAAGGACTAATACACACATACAAAAATAGAAATATCTACTAACACATATAAAATATAGAATTACTACTGACAAGTATGTTCTCATAACCTCTTATATTGGATATTACCATGTTAGAACTTCATGAGAATAAGTCTCAATGTATAATGAACCTCCAAGAACTTATATCTAAACATTTTTTTTCTGATTAGATAGATTGAATCCCATAATAGAACATATATATTTAATAATTTTATCATCTCACTTATTGGTACTCATCATAGAGAGTAACTGTTATGATCTTTTGATGTAACTGATACTCTAAGGAAATTTTCACATTAATATTACAAAAAATAGCACTAATCATGTGATATAATATTTAATAATATTAATTTATTTTAATATTTAGGTAATTAAAATTATACAGTATTTAGTTCTAGGGAACTGGCTCTAATAGACTCCCACTTTAACTAGATCCAACTACTAATGAATTTGAATCCACTAAATCTCTTATAATATTCATACTATTGGTGAGATAAGGCTTTAATAAATGAGTGTACTACATTATCCTTCATGTAAAATCTACTCACTTTGACCTCTCCACTTTGATAAAAACCCTTCAATAGGTGATACTTTAAATGTATATAATTCATATAATGATGTGAACTTGGATCCTTAATGTTGGACACCACTATAGTATTATCACAATAAAATGTGATATAGTATTTATTATTGGGCACCACATCAATATATTGAATTAATTTTAATATATACACTACTTCTTTAATTTCATTAAAAGCTACAATATAATTGTAATTTTTTATAGAATTTGTGACCACTAGCTTCTTTGAGCTTATCCAGCTCACACCTCCCCTATTAAGACATAATACATGTCCTGACTTCAATTTTAGATCATTTTTATCAATCTAGAAACTAGAATATGATTATACCATGATGACTATATCTTTTCATCCTCCATAAACTTGGAACATTTCCTCATTATTCCATAGATACTTTAGTATAATCTTTACAATAGTCCAAATCATGTCTCATAGTACCTAGCATGTCTTATATGAAAATCTCAATTGATGATGCGTAAAGAATACTGATCTTCCTCTCTATCCCCTCTTAGGTATAAGGATACATTTTATTAGAAATATTTATACAATGTTACATAGAAAACAATTCCCTCTTGGATTTTTCCATACTTAATATATTTCATTTATTGTCAATGTATATTCTCTAACATAGTCTGAGAAGCCTCTTAGACCTATCATGAATGATCTTGATCCCTAGAATGTATGATAATTCACTCAAATATTTCATAGATAAGTATTTATTCAACCACATTTTAACAGGATATGTGACCAGTTTATTTTTTCTCATTAATAATATGTCATCAACATATACTACAAGAGAATTACTGCACTCCCACTAAACCTTTTATAGATACAAGTCTCATATTTATTCTTTATAAAAATAGATTCTCTTATAGATCCATGAAAATATATTCCCTAGTTTGGATTATTTCTTTAATCTATAAATAGATATTTACAAATTTCATAACTTATTGGAATCACATGGAGTCAAAAACCTATCTAGTTGTATCATATAGATATCATCCATAAGGATGGATCTAAGGACATATGTCTTCACATCCATTTACAAAATATCATAATTATGGTATTATATAATGGAAAACGAAATTTTGATATATTTCATCATAGAAACTAGTGAAAAGGTTTAGAAATAGTCTATTGATTAATGTTTTATAAAACCTTTAGCATCCAGTCATTCTCTATTGGTGATAACTTTACCTTCCATGTATAGTTTTTTTTAAAATACCCATTTTCACCCACTGGGATTTTTATCTAATAAAGGATATACCATATTCTATACATGGTTTTGATACATGAAATACTTCTCATAATTCATGGCCTACTTCCATATTTCAACTTCTTAGCTTCCTACTACCTCTTTATAGGAAAAAGGTTCATAATTATTTACTAATAATGATTCATCATCCTTGGTTTCTAAAAAACTATATCTCCCTAGTCTTCTAACCTCTATGGTGATCCTATTCATTGCTTGTGTCTCTATAATAACATATTCCATGGGGACTTGAATAATTTTTTCTTATGCCAACTTCTATATATCTTGAGCATAAACTTCATTGAAATTGAAATTTCTCCCACTATCACTTTTGAAGATGTGATCCCTCTCACAAAGCATGGTATATCTGGCCACTATTACCTTTTAAAGGGTTATGTAGATAATATTCTCTAGTTTCCTTGTAATATCATATAAAGATACACTTTATTCTTTGGGGTGATTTTTTATACCAAAAGTGGCCTTAAAAAATGCTTTGAAACCCCACACAAGTATATGGGATAGTGCAGATTTCCTCCCACAACATAACTCATATGGGATACCATTTTCCACTTTCATTGGAACTTGGTTTAGTGTATGTTTTTTGTTTATAAATCATATCCCCAAAAGGATAATGAATATCAACATGACTCTTCAAAAACCTCTCCATGTCTAATAAGGCACGGTTCCTCCTTTTACTGACACCATTCCAAGACAGTTTATAAACAAGGGTGAGTTGAGAAGGAATCAAAAACTTCCTTTGATGGTAGATGAACTCTTTGTTAAGTTATTCTCTAGCGTGGTCTACATATATTTATTTATCTTTTTACCAAGATATTTCTATAATTTATTCTTGAAATCCTTAAATTTCTCAAAGTATATACCATATTAAGTTGAAAAAGACATATCTAATCAATTCACCAGTAAAAGTTATGAAGTTATATTATCTACCTATAGCTTCAACTAGAAAAATTCAACATAGATACATGTGAACTAATTTAAGAAAATTTTTGGACCTTTCAAAATTTCTATAAAATTGTGTTTTAGTCATTTTTCCTTGAAAACAAGTGTGATAACTATCAAGTGGTTTTAGTTCAATGAATCTAAATACCCTTATTTATATAACTTTATCAAATGATTATAATTTATATAACCAAATCAGTGATTTCACAACTGAGTGTGAAATGTGTCAGTAAACTTGATTCATTATCGATTTTCGACACTTTGTTTTTTTATTCAAGTATATGAATTCTATTATTCATATGTTTCACACCATAATAAATTATATCTTTTTAAAATTAGCATTTTTGATTCTAAAAGTTTAATATAAACCCATCCATATCTAAACTATACAAGAATATAATGTTTTTAGCAGCACTAGGAATATAATAAAAATTCATTAATACTAAAGTCAATAATTTTGGAAAAGTAAGGTGGTAGTGTTCAATATCTAGTGAATCCAGTATTACTTTGTTGGATGCTCAAAGAGCCACCTCACCTCTAACAACCTTCATGGATCTACATGGTTCCTATATTTGGATATAAATGTGAGAACCAAATTCTATATCTAATACCCAGTTATTAAATATCAATAGGTTAAATTTGATAATAAATACACTTTAATCTTGATCATGCTTCTTTACTGTGGTGTAGTTCTTATTCCAATGGAATATCTTTCCACATTAAATAAATTTTTCACCTTATTCATTATCCTACCTATAGATATTCCTTCTCTTGGATGGGTGGTGTGAATAATCCTTAGTCATGGTATTATTATTAGGTCCCTTTTACTTTCTCTTTATCTTTTTCACCATAATTACTTTATGTTTTTCATGCCTTATGTCCTTATTCTCATGAAAAATCAATTCATGGAGTTCCAAGATTGGATTATCTATATTATTCATATTATAATTCACAATAAAACTAGATAATATATTAGTTAGTGAGGAAATAACATTGTCAATTCACAAATCATCTAGTGTCTTAAAACATAATATTACCAAATGATCAATATATAAAATCATCTTAACTACATAAGGTTTGGCCAGTGTACTCTCTCTAAGATTTAATGTGAAAAATACCTTAGAGATCTTATACCTCTTCAGTTTGGCTTTCTCTTTATAAAGATCATAGAGATGAGACAATGTCATCAATGCATCCATGTTTTCATGAAGTTTCTAGAGACCACTTTACATAAATGACAATAGGAGGCACTGGGCATCCAATGAGTCCTTAACATGTTTCTAAAATATAGTTTTTTTCTTCCTCATAGGCCTCCTTATATGGATATTTTCCTAAAACAGTGGTCTCCATCATATTGAAATTTATCTATTAGGATAATACATTTTTCAAGCACCTTTACCACTCTTTCAAGTTCATGTCAGTATGAATATTATCTTTCTCAAATATCAATCACATGGAAAATTTCAAGGTCATGTGACCTTCAATTTATCTATAATAAAATAAATGTATAATTTTAGTACTTTATCTTGATTACTAAAATGTGACATAATAAATTTTATTTATTAGAATCTCATTAATTGATCAAGTCTCAACAGCCCATATCATTATATTCAAAATATCTTTTCATGTGGATATTCTAGTGTAAAGGATCCATATTCCCATTCTCATAACCTAGATAGGGTCTGAGTCAAGTTAATTAATGGTATTTAGGTGGGAGGTCTTTCTGACTACATTAAATCACAATTTATTAATATATTGAGTGCAATCCCCAATCTTAAAATCCTAGACATTGATTTTCTCAACACTTTCCTCTAAATTATACCAAGTATTTTTAGGGAAACTACTCATGAATCTAACTTGGTTAAGTTGACCCAAAACATTCATTAAAACTCTCTAATAAATGGAATTTTCTTAACTAAGGGAAAACCAACACTTTGATTTATGGTTTCATTCTAAATAAAGCAATGGAAGGATTATACTAACTTAATATTTCAAATAATTAATTTTATCATATGTATAATTTTTCTTAATTTTACCCTTTTAAATGATTATTAATATTATGAATATTTTACATAATTAATTATCCATCTATTGATAAATTTTTTTAGGAATAATCCATTTATTTTATTTCATTTTTTGTGATTTTTAATTCATTTATTTTAAGTGATCACGTTTAATCATTGAATAAATATAAAAAATTAACCATGAATTGGAGGAAAATAGAATAAATATATGGCATGGTCATGATATTTACTACTGATTAGTTTACTGTGTAGATGATAATATGACCCTTGACCCTAGAGGAATAACTCTTTGAAACAATCATGGTTCAAGTTGTAGCATTCCACTTTCACCAATGTATCTCCATAGTTTCTTTCACCTTGTATTTGTATTCAACCATATCCACTTTCCTGGTATCTCCTTTATTTATATATGATTACTCACATATGTGTGATGGGAACTAGGAGTTTGGGGTTACATAAAAGAAACCATGGACACATAGGGCCTTATATAATGGAGAATATGTAATGATTCATGGATCTTTATTTAAATTTAATAATAAATATCACAAAACCCGTGTAATAATAATAAAATTCAAAAATTCACAATATATACATAGTTAAATAAAGTTCATAATCATCAATGCATACAATGAATACAAATTTAAAACTCATTAGCATTCATTTCAATCAGTTATTTATTTAGATAAAACTCCTAGATTTATAAATTAATTTATTTACTTTTTGATTAATTAATTTATTTATGTTATTTGACTATCCAAATAGTCATTTATATACTCATCCACTTCAATTTTTAATAAATTAAGAAAATTAATTTTAATTAAAATTAATTAAGTGTATGATGTAAACTGGAGGCGACATTACATGTACCTTTATCCGTTTTCATTAAACATGTTTCTAGATTTTAACTATTTCACAACATGTTCTATAAAATTACATGGGGTGTGAATACTCTATATATGATTCTTGTCATGTATAGTATACTTACACAGCATGTATTCCTATACGATGTGTCATGATATACACAGTGTGTTGTTCTGTGAGTCAATCTACATAGTCAGAACTATGTTTATGACTATGTGGTTCATCTAAATATACAAGACATGTACTACTCGCAATGTTCATGAAGTAAACAACCTGTATGTTTTCCATACATGTCATATATTAGTAGAATTATGCAGAAATAATTAATTAATTCAGGATTTATTATCACACAACGTACCAAAATACTAAGTGTATAATAAATGTGGTAAGCCCTGTCACATAGTGTGAACTAGTAACACACTATATAGTACAATCTTTATTAATTAATTTACCCAAGTGTTAACCCACAATACAACACTAAGGGACTCTATTTTTTTCATGGTTTATTACATGTTACATAACATGTAAAACCTACTAAACGTTGTGTAATTTTCATATTGTAATGTTTCTCATATAGCAGTTAACACACGATGTGAACTAATTACATGCTACATACTTTGACCGCATGGATTCTATAATTCTCATGGGTTCAAATTATGTGGATTTTCATGTTTTGTACACAATCTATATGATGTTTACACCCTTTCAAAATGTATTCTAACTACCGGTTAATAAGTGGCATATAATAACACCATGTACTAAACCCCCATATGACAAGTCATGATGTTCATGTCTCTTATTTGTGTGGTTAAACATGGATATATGGTGTATAAATTTCCATCACGCATTTTGTATATACATCATATCTCTATAATCTTTGTAATCTATATATGGGATATTTTAGTGTTCTTTATCTTTTCTTTCCTTGTTCATGGTCATATGAAATTGAACGATCATGATATTTTGACCTTCAAGTTATTGACTAAAAAACTAGAAATTAAAAACTAAATATCAAATGTATAAATTTATCAATAACTAAAAAATAAATATAAATTAATATATGACTTCTTTGATGAAAATTAAAGGTTTCGAGGCATAGTGAAAGTGGTTATGCCCATGCCCAACAATAGTCTTTCATAGGTTTCTTTGGATAAATCCTCAGAAGTAGAAAATAGTAACCCAAGAATATTTGAATAGATTATTTTTTTCACATATAATTTATAATTACTAAATTTAGGCTAAAATTACCATCGCTTGAATTTTTTTCTTCATTATCAAATCATATGACCTTTCTTGTCATATCATTATTTTAGTGAAGGATCTAAGGATATAATCCCTCTATTAGTATCTTCATGTTCTCCATGAACCTCGAAATGTCACCATTAGATACTTGAGTTCTGGAAACGAATAACCAAAACACTTGCGTCATTCATCATTGATCACAACAAGATTCTCTTCTAGTCCTGAAGGATTTTATTTAGTTCTCTCGATCTTGAGAGAGAGAAGGAGAATCGATGATTACCATTCTTGAAAATATTATAGATTATGTTCTCTATATGGCTTGATAGAATTATCTTGATGGAAAATGGGGTAAAAAAATACTCAACCCAAAAAAATTATATAATTCAGGTTATATTCTAATTTTAGATAATTAGTTATTTAAAAAAGGACCTTAACCAATCTCTTCGTTTTAAGTGAAACCCCCATCAATTATTATTATTATTATTATTTACTTGATGTGTGCTAAACTCAAATATTTTTAAATTTCATTTATTAAATAATTTCATTGATATTTATTTTTAAGATATTAATAAATATGTCATTTCTTTCAGACCCTTAATAGGGCCTATCAATCCTCCTCAAAATTTATTGAACCTTGAATAACAACTATTTTTTAAAATAAATAAATATCACTGTATTATATATCTTATAAATATTTATGTGATCAAAATAACCTAAATAATTATTATTCCATGAAACATGAGAATAATATTTATTCTAATATTAAATTCAAACATAATTTAATGGAGGTTCTTCATACACTTAGTGTGTTTTCCTATATGTCTCTATCTTAGTGTCAATAGGCAAATTGGATTTAAATTCAATATCATCATATAGAAACACATCAAAGAAGATATAAGGAAATGCATTAATTTCATAATAAAAACAATTTTTATAGACACTAACTGTGTAATATAACCCATTTCTTCAATATCTCATCAATCAGGTTGTAACACTAGTGTCATCAACTGAAACATCCTAAGATTTTATCATATATCTTCTTTCAAATAAATTTAGGTTATTTAATATATTGTGTTACAGGAAATAAAAATTTTATCTTACGTTACAAAAAATACACAGTTTACCTTACATTATACACAACACCAAGTTTCCCTTGCGTTGCATGTAAAATTGAGTTCCTTTGATAACTTGTGTTACACAAATGGTTGATTCTTACTGAATAACAATACACCATTAATATTATTATTTAACGTGATGGTTATCACATAGCTATTGGAATGGAGGTAATGAATAAGATTAACTAAATTATAAAAATATGTATTACACATGTTTATAAAATTAATTCAATTGTTAATAATTAATTAAAAATTAATATAAAAATAAATTGGATATAAAGGAATTGTTTTTATATAAAAAAAATTTATGCACCTAAAGGATTTTTTTCTTAATAAATTAAATTTAAAACTATTAATGAATGATATTAATGAAATTTATATGTTATATATTCAATAAAATGTTTTTAAATTCATCCAATAAGTTTTATAGACATAAAATAAGAACAAATCCAATTTTAAGCATAAAAGGTTGTATTTTACTAAAAGGCAGTTTTGCAGCCATTTAATTGAAGAATTGTTCTAAAAATAAATTGTAGAAATTTTATAAATTTTATTTGACAAAATAAACTTTTTATTTGAAATATAAAATTAGAAATTATCTTATGGTGAATTTTTAGTATTTTTCTGAGAAGTTTCATTTTTTGATGAATTGTGAAAGATACTAAATTTTAATTGAAAATTGGCTCTTAATATAAATAATTTATATTGTAAAATTATATTTTGAATTGGTTTTCAAGAAAACTTAGGTCAATTATAAATATATTAATATAATTTTGTTTATTTGGATATTTTTTACTGAATTTAGATACAAAAATTTAGTAAAATTTGAAAAATTTCACTTTAAAAACCCTCTTTCTCATCATGTCTGTAGGGTTAATTTTAAATTAAATTCTACCGCTTATGTGAATTTAATGTGTAAAAAATGGGTTTAAAATTTGAATCATAAAAATTTATAATTTATATTAATTTAAACTTAGTTTTTTACCTAAAATATTTGTGAAATAAATTAAAATTAATTCACGTGATTAATGTATAAAACAAGGTTTTGTGTATTACATGCGTTTGTATTAAAATTAATTTTGTGCACACAAAATATTTTTATTTAATAAATTAGACTTAATATTTAGAATCATTGGTTATAAATAATCTAATAAATATATTTTTAATTAAAATATTAAAGGATAAATTACCTAAGTAAATAAAAATATACAAGTTACCATGGTAAGAACTATAAAGATAAAATTGAGTAAACTTAAAGACTAAGGAATAAATTGATATAAAAATGTATTTATTTTGTGTTGTGGAGGTATTTATTGACCAATTAATACCTCCCCTCCATTATTGTTCAATATGTAAAGCATTTGAGGTAAGGGATACCTCCCAATAGTTTTTACCTTTTGTAATCTATAAGAATGTCACTCCTCCTCCACTATAAAAAGGAACTTACTAATCCCTCTTCTTCACACCTCAAAAACCTTTTGTATCATCCAAAAAATTACCAAATAACCTCCAAAATTCACTCCTATAATCCTAGAATCCTTATTTCGGGCATAAATAAAACCTTTCAAGGCCTTAGTGAAAACCTAAGGAGGATACCCACAGAAGTGGTAATGTTATTCTAAAAGTGTTTTTATTTTATTTAATTCTCCACATATTTAAATTATTCTTATATCATTCCTATATGATAACCAAAGTATCATCAATATACTGAAATTTTGTTATGTTAAGTTTCAAACCTAAACCCGCACACATTTCCATCAAATGAGTTATGAAATCATCATTCGTGTGTATGACAGGCTATCACCTCACAAAATGATGTTCGTTTGTCCATTAACACCTCTCATGGTTGAGAAAATGATAGAAATACTCTTTATACATGATATTTTTGATATTTTTGATATCTATAAAATAATACATCTTTTAGATTAATTATATTATATACACTATCTTTATATTCCATTCCGTATGTGATACGATAACATCACTCGTGTGTATGAAATACTACCACCTCAAGAAGTGATGTGAAACGTTTTTCACTAACGTGTTACATGAAAGGTAATAAGGGTAAATATAATGTATATATATGATATAAATGACATAATTATGATATTAATTACATAATTATCTATATTTAAATATAATATATCATTTTCATGTTTCCATTTCACACAATAAAAAGTGATAACGTCGTTCGTGGTCATGTGGACTACCGCCTCCTCGAAGTGATGTGATTATTCATTTTTCGTTACCACATCACAAGAATGATATTTATATAAGTATTTATAATTTAATATTATTGTATTTATTATATAATTATCATTCTATTAAAATAAAATTAACTTCCCTTTTTTCTTTAATGGTCATTGAAATATGGGAACATTACACAGACGTACGTATGACCTACCTTCTCCATGATCGTAAAGTTAGTTCAGTTTTCATAACCATATTACATGATTGGTTTAAAAAAAATAATTTATGTATAAATATTAATATTATTTCATTATTATTATTCTGGATATATTTAAATAATGACCTCATTGACCATAGTTAACAAACCAAAGTCTTTATGACAGATAAGCCGAATAAGGTAAAAACATCTAACAAATACTTAATTAATTAAGTAATTGTATAAAAAATTGTAATAAGTGAAATAAAAATAATAATAAAATTTAAAATGGTTCTCAATAAATTAAATAATAAACTTAAGTTTATTATCTAGGAATATAAAAAACAAGCATGATGAATTAGACTCAAGGTAAGGGTTTTTCTCATCTCACTTCTATTTCTGTGAGATATATGCCATATTGGACACTTATTTTTGTTGTGTGGTGTATATAATGATAATTAATATATTTTGTGATTATTATACTTAAATTTATTGAGTTTTAAATATCCATTTTATTATCTATAATTCATGGGTTTTATGGTTTCAATGTTACCAAAACGGTAATGAAAGTTTGTCTCAATTTTCCTTATTTAAGTCACATGTTATGTTATGAACCTATACTATTTTAAAAGGTGTATATACATCCCCAATTACATATTATATAATTAATTAAATTTATTTAATTATATTAAATGTTTCAATTGATGTTATTTTTTCACAGATCTCACGATTTAAAAGTTACTCAAGTAGTTAGCCTTTTTTTCTCATCTCACTTTTATTTATGTGAGATGCATGCCATATTCACCATTTTTTGGTGTATATAATACCCATTAATTTATTGTGTGATTATTATAAATAAATTTATTGGTATTTATATATCAATTTTAGGATCTATCTTTCATGTGGTTTGTGGTTTCAAAGTTACCAAAGCGATAATGGATTTTTGTCTCATTTTGACTTCTTTGAGATATTTGTTATGTTATACCACTATCTTATTTTATGAGGTTTATATACTACCCCATTCAAATGTTATATCATAAACCTCCTTATTTTAATGATATTATAAGTTTAATTTAATTTAATTTTTTCTTGGGGAATAATATTTAATGTTACCAAAGTGGTAAGACTTTTATGTTACAATCTCATCGTTTATCATGATTTTTGGTAATTAAGTATCCAATATTGAAATTTTATGATATAAATATAAATAATTCTCATGGATTATATTATACTATATTTATTTCATTAGAATACATTTTCCCCTCATCTTTCAATATTTATGTACTCAATAGTTCAATATAATGTTTTTATGAAAAATCATTTTATCGATCAAATGCACCTTTTCTTCCAAAACCATGTTTTATAAAAATGTTTTAAAAAATGTTTCTCAATTCCAAAAGGATATTTTCCCCAATAAATGTGTCCAATTATTTTTAAAATATTATTTTACAATATTTCATGGATGTTTTTAAATAAAAATATATTTTTAATGTTTTATGTTTTAAAAAGTGTTTTTCCAAAATGAAAAGGATATTTTTCTCATGAATGTTGTTAATGATATTTCCATTCATCAATTTCATTAACCCTTATTTTGACTTATCCTCCACTGAGGATATTTTGTATTGATACAATCTTTCATATTTCACTGGATGAATTAATATTGTTTCAAATAGAATTTTAGGGAACCTGTTTCTTTCCATGGGTTAACCATGTTTCAAATAGATTATTATAGAATCCTTTTATTTTATATGGGTTAATGTAGTAATTAATGGGATAATGGTTGATCCTATGAGTTCATGATGAAATTAAATCTTTTATGTGTTTTTATTTTTTAACGTTGCTTGAATATTTGATGGGTTGTTACATTATAAACCTATAATTAGTGGTTATTTGATAAAACAAGGATATGTGGGTCCATGATATCCCTTCAATGAATTGGGTATGATAGTATAATCTACGGTTATTCCATTTTTAAGAGTGATTGTCATAGTTAAGTGAAAATTATGTCCCAATTTACATACATGTTTTCTTTATGCTTTTTATGGGTTTATAATGATTCTCATGATCGAGATTGATATCACAAGGATTATGATTATTGATTATGATAACTCTTAACATTGCCATGTTTTCATGTTTCATGATCCATGTATTGATGGGTATAAGTTATTTTATTATTTTCTCATACAAATTTATTATTTCATCATACCCTTATGCACTCTTATGATCATTGATAATATTAAATTACCAATGATTATGTTTAACCTTATTGAGAATTTGAGATCACCCTTCTTATGTTTCCTTTTTCCCAGGTTATAAATAATGAGGTTGAATGATTAATGTCTAAAAACTATTTAATAATGATAATTTTTATGATCTAATGTGTGATAATAAAAGATGTGTAAAGTTGGAGAATTTCTCATTTAATGTCATGTGAAATATTTTTGTAGGAGTTTTTACTAATTCTTTAAAACTATAAACTGAAAAGGTACTCAAGGTTGTAAGTGATCCAATTTTCCTTTTTATGTTGTAAGGTTTAGATGAAAGAAATTGGGTAATAATTATTTTCATTAAATATGGAAATTTAAAGTTCATAATTTCATCACATGATCCCGGAGTACCGATCTTGGGTTGATATAGTTGGTATCGAAGGTCGGTTTAGATAAATTTTGAGATTTTGATGTTTTTATGTGAGGTTATCTTAAGAGTTATGGATAACATCATCGGTATATAATATTAAGAATGACCATAAGTTTAATGTCTTAGACACCCCTTTAGGTTTTAAGTGATGAAGTCTTAAGGTGATTAATGACATTTTGGGAGACATTTTTTTGTTTGGGGTATTTGTAACCCCTATGTTCAACTTGATGTGTTATTTATGGAAGAATTATTTTTCATGTTAAAAAAAGTAAAACCCATATGTTGGGTGAAAACTCATCGTATCTGAAAAGGTTGTGGGGCTTGAACCCATGACCGAAGGATGATAAGGGTTTTTGTGCCTACCACTGTTCTAAATAACATCCTGGTTAGTTTGAAATTTTTTATAGGTTAAGATTAATTTTATTTCAGAAACATATGGGATTTTTTAATAATAATGGTTGATTTATCTTGGAAGAATATATAAAAAAATACTTCTAATCTTTTGGTTTCATACTTAGTATGGAATTACTTGAAGAATTTTAAGGATAATAATTTATGGAAGTATTTGGTTTGAACTATGGGTATTACTATTGAATTTTGAAGATTAATTTATTGTGTAAAGTTTTATTTATTTGTGGGTTTATCATACCATGTTCTGACCATTTTAGTTTTGGTTAATTCCAAAAGACAGAAGGAATAGCTTATTATACCTTTTATGGAAATGTGGTCATTAAATGTTTATATTAGTACCTCTCGCTTACAAAAATAATCTGGAATACTCATAATTTTGAGAAAAAGATAGTATTGCGGTGAAAAATTAACAAAAGGATGAAATTATACCCATTGAGTAAGTATATTTCCATTTTCTCTAAGTCAAGATGGTAAGAGAATTCCTTAACATTATTAAAAGTATTTGAAATAAAATTTTATCCTATTACCATATTTTTTGATGATATCAATGACCTTTTCCACACCTATTTGGATTTTAATTTTTTTATAATTGACATACACTTAACCAAGTTCTCTATCATTCTATATTAGTTTATGGGAATTTGTTTTCCCTTCTAAATCCATCTTTTAATTTCCCACCAATGTTCTCCCTATGTGGAATTTCAAGTTATGCTTAACTTCAGTTGAGATTTAGGTTTCCCACATTCCCTTTTGAAGGGATGTTTTCTTTTATTCATTTGTAAAATGTTGGTTTCAATAAAGTAATTATAAAAATTTTTAATCCATTGATAACCAAGATGAATTTCAAGGGAGAAATTTATTTTAGGGGGGGTAGGATGTAATATACCAAGATTTTATAAAATATCTTCTTTAAAATTAATTTAAATTCTTTAATAAATTATGATACAAGTAATACATAGTTTATATTATGTTACATGAAATTAATAGTTTATATTTTGTTATATGAAACCCCAATTTTACCTTGTGTTGCACGTAACATCGATTTTCTTTGATAACTTGGGTTACACACATGGTCGAGTCTTATTGCAAAACAATATACCATTAACATTATTATTTAACATGATAGTTATCACCTAGGCATTATAATGGTGTGAAAGAATAAAATTAAAAAAATTATGAAAATATGGTTTACAAAACTTTATAACAGGAATTAATTTTTAACCAATTAATTATAAATGAAAATAAAAACCAATTGAATATAAATAAATTTTTTTATAAAAAAACAATTATTATGCAACCAAAGGAATTCTATATTAATAAATTAAATTAAAAAATATTATTGGATGATATTAATGAAATTTATATTTTATATATTCAGTAATGTTTTTTTTAAAATCATATAATAAGTTTTATAGTTATAAAATAAGAATAAATTCAATTTTAAGCATAAAAATTTGTATTTTTTGAAAATGAAGTTTTTCTTCCTTTTAATGGAAGAATTATTTTAGAGATAAATTTTGGAAATTTTATAAATTTTATTTGAAAAAATAAACTTCTTATTTGAAATAAAAAATTCAAAATTATCTTAGGTTAAATTTTTGGAATTCTTCGGAGAAGTTTCATTTTTTGATGAATGCTGAAAAATGCTGAATTTTAATTGATAACTAACTTGTCATATAAATAATTTATAATGATAAATTATATTTTTAATTGGTTTAAAAGTAAAATTATATCAATTATATGTCTATTAATACAATATTGGTCATTGGAATTTTTTTATTGAGTTTAGATATAAAAAAATAGTAAACTTTTGAACATTTTCACTTTAAAACCCATCTTTCTCGTCATGACTGGATTATTAATTTTAAATTTTAATACAATTTTGTGAATTGAATTTAGAAAAATGGATTATATATTTGGAATGAGAATAATTTATAATTTATATTAATTTAATGTTAGTTTTTCACCAAAAATATTAGTGAAATAAATTAAAATTAATTAAAGTGATTAAGATTAAAACAGGGTTTTGCGCATTACATACGTTTATATTAAAATTAATTATACACACACATAGGATTTTTATTTAATGAATTAGAATTAATATTTAGAATTTTTGGGTCTAAATTATCTAATAAATATAATTTTAGTTATAATTTTTAAAGATAAATTGCTTAGGTAAATAAAAGAATACTAGTTACCTTAGTAAAAACTATAGAGATAAAGTTGAGTAAACTTAACGACTAAGAAATAAATTGATAAAAAATGTATTTATTTTATGTGGTGGAGGTGTGTATTGACCAAGTAATCCCTCCCATCCAAAACTATTCAATTTTGGAGGCACATGATATCACGACCCCTCCCTCAAAAGATACCACAATGAGGGGATAGATATAATCACACCAAAGTCCCACCTCTAAAAGGCCTCGGGTTGGAAACTTGCACTGATGGTATAAAAAACTAATGAAATAGGAGTCATTACACTCTATAAAAAAAATAGGATCATAAGATAAGATGAATAATCCACAAACAACTCTAAGACATAAAATAAAACTAACCCAAAACCATCCCACAATGCATGTATAAATAAAACAGATTCAAATAAAAGTATCTAAAAGTAAATACCCAAAACCAAAGCTAAAGCTATGAAACAAAAGTTATCCAAGGTCCAAGATAGTAATTTTCAAAATGGTTCATGTAATCCTCTTCATAACCTAAATCCAATTTATATACATAGGGTGAGCATACAAGTAAACTCGATAAGAAAACCAAATTCTATCGTGCACATGTGAAAGAAGTATACTAATGCACCTATGAGAAAACAGAAGAACTAACAACACCTAAACAAGTCAACTACCCATCCCAACCGCACCAAGTAACACTAACCAAATGACATAATTCAAGTAATAAAATATAACATTAAATACATCAATAAGGGTACCCCACACTGCTTTCCTAGTGGTATGCTGCTCTAACACCCCAACATCGTACTTCCTGGTGCTACCATATTTTTCGTATACCACACCACCCCACAAGCACAGTCACAACACACCACACCCAATGACACCTAGGCACGCCACCCCATAATCATGGATATATCACACCTCACCTAGAAACACCTGGTCCACCACCCCACAAACACGATCACATATCTCCAAAAAAACATGGGTTATCAAAACCACCATCTAATGAACTAACAGACCTCCATCTCTCACAACATATTTAATGCCTAACTCACCTATAAGAGAGACAGAGAAGTATTGGGTACCCATCTATCCATCCTCCTCACTAGATGTTGGTAAAAACACCCACGCATGACTATGTAGGTGTCAATATATAGTTCCAGACGTGAGTGGGGTGCGTATAGAAATCAAAAAGAATATAAAAGTATATTCATATAGACACACACACAAGCCCAACATATAGTTTCTCAACTAAACACTAACCAACTCACAACATCTTCACCTTTATTGCCTCTTATAAATTCATAACACCACACAACAAGCCACAAGCCCCATATCACATTTCCAACCAATTCTGGTTATCCAACCCATTAATTTCATTATTTAGAAACAACCAAATTAAACCACATATCCCATAATTTATTTATTCATTAGCCATTCTCATCCCATTAACCAAACCAAACCCCAGAAATTTCAAACCGTATTAAACAATTATTTATTCCATCACTTCCTAGGCATCTAGTATAAAGAAACCCCCACCTCACCACCCCAAAAGCATGGAAAAACAACCACCACCTCAATGATCCCAAAGAATTGCCAACAAACCACCTCACCTCCCCAAAATAATAGCCAAACAAACCACCTTGCCACCCTAAAATCATGGCCAAACAGACCACCTCACCACACCAAAATCATGACAAAACAAACAAACATACCAACACACCCAACCACACATAAACCACACATCATCTCTCCAAAATCAAAACCACACATCACATCACATAAAATTCTATTTTACAGATTTAAAAAGGTATTTTATCACATTAAACTTTATTTTTTGGGTATTATCACACAAACCATAATCCTGGGGAAATTTTTTATTAACCAAATATAAGTGGTTAGCCAATTTTCATTTTAAAGTGATACCAAAAAAATTGAAACAATAACAATAGTAACAACACATATCATCAAGTGCAAGAAAATCCCCCCAAAAACACAATTTTTAGTAGGGCATCAAGCCCGTACAATCCACAATATCACAATAATAATAAAGTTATAAATACATGTGAAATATTACCCTTTCTCCTTTCAATTTCAAATTAACCAATTCTTTATATTTGATTGAGCCAACACAACCATAACCCATTGATAAAAAATTAAAACCCTCGCACATGTTAAACAATAAAGAGAAATGAGGGATTCCCTACCTCAAAAAATATTTTCTAGCCTGTTATTCCCCACATGGAAAAGAAGAAGCCCCACAACCACAATCGTACCACAAGAAACTAAGGATAAACCTACACCACTCCCAAAAATCATCAAAACACATCTCAAATACACAATCAAATCCAAACCACACCACCGTAGTGAATCCCCATAAGAATAAAAAGAGGAAACTAACCCATAAAACGAAAGGACTTATCATGGATTCCTAATGAACAACCATTGGAACCAATGAATCAAAGAGGGAGAAAGGAGAGATTGAAGGACTCCTAGGGTGACTGGGGCTCTACCTAAATGAGATAATAGGTAGGTGGCCAAATGAAAATAAATTTTGAAAAAAATAACATTAAACTTGGGATCTCAAGGGTTACACATCATGTAACCATTACATGACATTTAATCCTCCGGTTTACAAAAAATTTCAACTTTTTTCTTCAAAATGTGTCACCTTGATATTTTTTAGCACCTGATTTATTATACATCATGAGTACCACTAAAATGACATGTTCCCTTTTTATGAAATACCTCTAAGTCATGTAAAATCCACGAACCACCCCACTACATAAGTTTTGAATCACATTTACACATTGTGTGGTCCACTTACACGGTGTGGAAATCCTCTATCCCTTACCAAAAACTCCCAAAACCTCCCCAAACACCTCCAACCACAAAAAATGGAAAAGTAATGGTCTAGAAAGGCACAAACCATTACATAAAATACCTATAAATTGATTATATACCTCAAGAATCTAAAACCATGCTCATAAGAAAGGTGTCTAAACAACCACCCTATGATATACCTCTCAAGGATATCATCATACCTCAAATGATACCACTAGCCAAACATGCCAAACAAAATGTCCATAGAACATCTCTCATAAGCTTATCAAAACACAACCAAAAATAGTATCCTATCACACAAACACATTTACACACAAAAATTAAACCTCAAAATCATAGCACAACCAAAAAACTGCACCATCCCAAACATACAAATTAGATAATTCCATACTCCATGTCAAGATACTATCTACTTTGGGTGACAGTGACTCACCCGCATGGGTTTAATCTCATCATATTTAATACATATCGATTAGGAATTACGAACTATCCCTTTTTATATGTTATAATTTATCACAAATTTCATAATAAACATAACATAAAGTGAAAACAATACATATCATGAAACATAAGGATCCAAGCATCAAGTCATAAAAAAAATAGAGCAAAACAAAACTCAAAACAAATTTGGGTACAGGGATTTCATTTTCATCTCTCACTCCTATGTAATATCCTCTAAGACACCATTCCTTCACAATACACGAGCTAAAGGAATGGTCCATCCATGTAGCACCTTCTCTTGGTGATCATGGATCTCTTCATGACACTCCATAAACATTGTGTCATCCTCAATATCCAACTCTCCCAAGTCAATGACATGGGATTCATCATGAAGGTACTGAAAAATCTGAGAGATGTAGAAGAAATCATGGATCTTCTTCAACCATGGTGGAAACACCAACTGATATTCTACCTCACCAACTCTCCCGAACACTTCAAAGGTCTCAATAAACCTACAAGAAACCTTAGTCCCTCTACTAAACCTCAACTACCCACATCGAGGGGAAACCATCAAGAACACGTGGTCTCCAACCTTGAACTCCAAGGTCCACCTACTACGATATGCATAATAATTATTTCAATCATGTACTTATTTTATCCTATCATGAAAAAGATTAAACTTATTTTTTATGCTTTTCACCACATCAATTCCAAGAACTATTGTCTCCCCAACCTTCATCCAACACAACGAATAAAGACATGATCTTCCATATAAATCCTACAACAGATCCATGCCAATAGAAGAGTAATAGCTATTATTATAAGAAAACTAAAACAATGGAAATTTTCATACTCAAAATAAACCAAATTATAGGACACATGCTCATAGTATATCCTTTAGCATATGGATATTCTGCACCGTCTGCCCATCTTTCAGAGGGTGGAAAGTAGTGTTGAGGCATAACTAAGTGCTAAAATCATTTTTTAATCCCCTCTAGACTCATGAGGTAAAATGTGAACCCCTATATGACATAGTGAATTTACTAAATCTACACAACCATTCCACCTCATCCACATACATATTATCCAAAGCATCCACTGCACCCAGCTCCCTAATCTCTAAGAAGTGTGCCAATTTCGTCAATCGGTCCATGATCACCTGGATAGCATCACAACCTCCCGAATCCATGGGTAAAACTATGATGAAATTCATTGATATTTCATCCAATTTCCACTTGGGAACATCAAAAGGCTACAAAAACCTACTAGGAACATGATTCCCAACCTTTACCTACTAGAAATCCAATCACTTTTCCACACACTATGACACTACACTTTTCATATTGGGCCACCATAAATTCATCCTAAATCCATTTTACTTCTTATATGATCTTGGGTGTACCTCCAAAGTTGAGTTATAAAACTCATGAAGGACTCCCTCATGCATCACCACTAAAATAATCAACCTCCCAGGAAAAAACATTTGGTTCTGACTATCCTTTCAGAGCATCACCATGAACAACACTATCGTGCATCACCTATGCCTCTAAGTCCCCCCACGAAGAATCCTCCAACTGATGCATCAAATAAGATTACAATATCATCTAAAATAAACAAACTCTACCACTATCCACCCTTGAAACTAAGTGTAAGGATACCAACTCCTCCATTACTCTCCAAGCATCCCCAAACTCCCAGACAACATCCTTCCCCAAATTCCTACTCAAAGCGTCGACCACAAAATTCCCTTTTCATAAGGTGTAGTAGATCTAAAAGTCATAATCCTATAGAAAATATATCCACCTTCACTTCTGTAAGTTTATATCATACTGAGAAAGGATATAACTCAAGATCTTATGATTTGTGAATACTAAAAAGTGCTCCCTAATGAGCTAATGTCACTAAAACTTCAACACGAACATGACTATTGCTAACTCTAGATCATGGGTGGAAATTTTATTCTCATGGGAACCTAACTACCTTTACCCATAAGAGATCACTAACCTATAATTCTTCAACATGAAACCCAAACCCAGATGAGAAGCATCACAAAACAACTCAAACAACATACCCTCCTCAAGAAACTGAAGGATTGGAGCACTAACCAACTTCCCCTTTAGGTAACTGAGCGTTTCCTAGAACTAATCATTACACACAAAATCCTATCATTTCTTAGTCAAATCTATCAACGATCCTGAAACTTGAGATAAATCAGGCATAAAACTCCAATAATAACCTCTAAGAGCAAGAAAAGTACAAACCTCTACCATGTTCAAGGGTGATTCTTAATAAAAAACCACCTCGACCTTTAACGGGTCCACCACCACACCCTGATGAGATACCACATTATTGAGGAAATGCACCTATCATGTCCAAAAATTACACTTGGAAAAATTTACATAGTGATGGTGGTGTAGAAGAACCCTCAAGATAGTTCTAAGATGCTCGACATTCTTTTCAACTAACTTTGAGTAGATCAAGATTTCATCAATGAATATGATGAGGAACTAGTCTAGGAACTCATGAAACTTGAAGTTCATAAGCCCCAAGAACACAGATGGTGCATTCATACCATTAAATGGAATGACTAAAAACTCTAAGTTATCATACCTTAATCAAAAGATGGTATTCATGATATCTCTATCCTTTACTCTAAACTGGTGATATTCAGACCATAGATTGATCATAAAAAACCAAATTGCCCCTCTCATCTAGTCTAAATGATCTTCTATCCTTGAAAGAGGGAGAAATTTCTTGACCATAACCAGATTTAGCATCTATTATTCTATGCACAACCTCATACTATCATCTGTATTCTTGGTGAAAAATACTAGATCACCCCATGACAACACACTAGGTTGAAAAAACCCTTCTACATTAGCTCATCAATCTGAATCCACAACTATTGAAACTAAAAAGGAGACATCTGATCAGGACCCACGAAAATTAGTGAAGAACCAGGATGTAAGTCTATCCCAACTCAAAATAATTTCGAGGGGGTAGTGTTACAACCTCCTTAGGAAAACATATGGAAACTCCCCAATGACCCTGGGGACATCCACTATCTCAATGTCTACTAATTCCACCAACAACTCAACCAACAAGGAAAGAATGGGATCCACAAGTTGACTACCCGCCTGGCAACCCCACTTACCAATTAAAACCACACATTATCCATCCATATATGAAAATATGACTCTCCTTCAAAAGAATTTGATAACAGCACATACAAAATACAACCATTCAATTCCCATTATAATATCATATGGTTGCATCTGTATAAATAAAATATTCCCAAGGAACTGATGTGACCCCATCATCATTTTACATCACTAGAACACATCAAACAAGATGGTATGGAATCTGATCAGCATAGTAAAAAATAGGGGAATGAGAATACATCTATGAATAGTCCTAGGGAATGCGTTAGAGCATGTGAAAAAAGTAGTTTGAAGCTCTTGAATCAAAAAAGGAACAAACAAGATTACTAAACAAACTGGTCATACATTTGAAAATCTATAACCCCTCTAAAAATTCATCTTCCACTGCATGAAACTGACCATGCCTAGCTCATATACCTATCTTCTAATGACCACCTCCATTAACACACTTGGTCGGAGTCTCTAGACATGAGGAATATCCTAAGGTCAGAATCAACCTACTCCATCTCCCCTTGGTGGAGAAAAAGATTGCTTCCCCTACTGCTGAAACATTCAAAATAGAAACAGTTATTGTGGATGGCTTTGAACTAGACCACTTCGACCAAATAGATCTCAAGGAACCCCTGGTAACTGGTTCTAGAGAAGTCTATGAACCCCACAACCAAAACACACTAGAAAAATCCCCTAGGAAAAACATGTATACCACTATCAGAAAGGAACCTATTGAGGCTAACTACCTGCTGCTCGAAACCTTGAAGGTCCTAGCGCCTGAGACCTACCACTGACAACTCTTCCCCTCGAGGAACCCCTTATTTTTTTAAACCTCATCATCAGTGTATCTAATCGATCACCTCTACCTTTTTATGAACATTCAAATACATTGGTAATGTAAAAGAAGTAACTGCATATTGGATAGAAGGATTAAGTGCCTCCTAAAAATGTCTCACATGAGACTCCTCATTTGGAAAAAAGATCTATGGAAAATGTATAAGGTCTTTAAACTTTATATCTCACATTGAAAAACTCCCCTACTATAGAGTAAGAAACTCATGCCTCATCATTGCCTTCATTGTGTAAAAAAGAAACTCTACCTGAAACTATTTTTAAAAGTCAACCCACAAAACATCTACCTTATTCCACTCACCCAGATATAGTATCCACCACTGGTGAACAAAAACCCACATCTGAATATCTACTAAAGGAACCCAGTATCCCACTAGGGCCTGGATCAAACCGGAAAGGATCTTAAGCTCTTTTATCCATATCTCTATCTACACATCTGAAACACTTCCCTCATATTTCCCCAAATTCTGGCTATGGAAATCATGAAAAACAATATTCTAAGACTCATCCTCCTATACTAGATTAACCTTACAATGATCAAACATATTAGTCTTATGAACATTAACTTCCTTATACCCAATATAATGACAAACATGACCCATATTTAAAAATAAAACAAAGATTTACTAAGACCATGTAGTATGAAATTTTACATAGATTCACTTTAATCCATTTTATTTATTTTATCCATTTTAACTTTCCAAAAAAAAAACTAATTAAAACAAGAATACAATTCTTCATGATGAATGTACCTCTCCAATGTATCTACCCTACAAAAATTTCCACCTCACTTAGTCATTTAATAAGCTCAGATTCTCTTCACTAGATCATGGGGGGCCCTAAAATCCCATGTCCTAGCCGATCTCCTTAGCCTATGTCACACACCAAGGTCAAGTGGAACTAATTCCCTACCAACCCATGAAATCCTCATTGTACCTAACTCCATACTCTATCTTATCTCTCAACCATCACCTCTGATACCACTCTGTCACAACCCCCTCCCTCAAAAGATACCACAACGAGGGGAGATAGATAATTACCCCCAAGTACCACCTCTAGTAGGCCTAGAGTTGGAGACTAGACCGAGGGTATAAGAATCTCATGAAATGGGAGTCATTGAACTATATAACAAAATAGGATTGGTAGATAAGATGAATCATCCACAAAAAACTACAATACATAAAATAAAAAGAATCCAAAATTATCCCATAATGCATGTATAAATAAAAACGATATAGATAAAAGTATCCAAAAGTAAATACCCAAAATAAAATCTAAAGAAGCGACACAACAACTATCCAAGGTCTGATCTAGTAATGTCTATCATGGTCCACGTAATCTTCTAGAAAACCTAAAAATAGTTTATATGCATCGGGTGATCAAACAAGTATACTTAGTAGGAAAACCAAACTCTCTCGTGCATATGTGAAAGAAGCATACTAATGCGCCTGTGAGAAACAAATTAACATCACCTAAACATTTCAACTACCCATCCGAACCTCACCAAGGAACGTTCACCAAATGACACAAGTCAAGTAAGAGAATATTACATGAATCACATCTATAGGGGTACCTCACATCCCTTTCCCACTAGTATACCACTCTCACACCCAAACATCGTACATCCTGGATCTCCCATCTCATGCGTATAACACACTAACCGACAAGCATGGTCACAAAAAACCTCACCCGAATACACCTGGGCTCACCACCCCATAAGCATGGCCACATCACACCTCGCTCGAAAATGCCCGGGCCACTACCCCACAAGCACAGTCACATCTCGCCCGAAAAAACCTATGTTATCATGACCACCATAAAATGCACTAACAAACCTATGGCCATCATAGCCCATGAAATTCCTACATCACCTGTAAGAGAGATTGGGCAAGAGTGGGTACTTATCCATCCATCCTCCACACTAAATGTCAGAAAAAACACCCCCTGTGTGATCGTGCAGGTGTTGGTACATAGTGATCAACATGGGTGGGGTGCTTATAGAAATAAAAAAAGAATATATAGGTATATACATACAGCCACACAAAGAATCCCAACCTATAGGTTATCAACTAAACACTAATAAAAACATAATATCACAACTTTTGTGTTCACCTCTAATGGAATAACACCACATAACTTGCCATAATTCCCATATCACATTTCCAACCAATTCCCATTATCTAACCCATTCATTTCATTATTTAGAAACAACCAAAAAACCCATAATTTTTTTATTTTCTATCCATTATCATCCCATTAACCAAACCGAACCCTAGGAATTTAAAAACTTATTAAACAATTATTTATTCCATCGCTACTCAGGTATCTAGCACAAAGAAACCACCACCTAATCTCCCTAAAAGCACGAAAAAACCACCACCTCATCATCCCAAAATAATGGACAAAAAACCACCCCACCACCCCAAAATCATGTCCAAACAAACCACATCACCACCCCAAAATAATAGCCAAACAAACCACCTCGACACCCCAAAAGAACAGTCAAACAAACCATCAGTCCCACAGGTACCAACCACACATTAAACACACATCTTCTCCCAAAAAACATGTACACACACCACAATACATAAAAATAAATTTTAAATATTTACAAAGGGGATTTTATCACATTATAATTTTTTTAAGGGTGTTATCACACAAACCATAATCCTGGGAAAATTATTTTATTATCCAAATATAAGTCGTTAGCCCATTTCCATTTTAGGTTGATATCACAATAGTCACAACAAGAACAATATCAATAGTAAATATCATCTATCATAATAAAATCCTTCAATGGACACAATTTTCAATGGGGCGTCAAGATCGTATAATTCAAAATATCACAATAATAAAAAATCTGTAAAAACATATGAAACATTCCCCATTTAATTTCAAATTAACTAGTTATTTATCTTTGATTAAGACAAAACAACCATTACCCATATAAAAAAAAATAAACCCCTCCTTCATGATACACAATAAATATAAATGAGGTATTATCTACCTCAAAGAAGCTTTGTTGACTCGCTACGCACCACGGGGTGAAGAAGAATTGACAGAAACCACAACTGCACCATAAGAAACCATGGATCAACCTAAAACTCACCCAAAGATCATAAAAACAAATCCAAAACAAATAATCCAAACCAAAATTTACCACCATAATGAATCCCCAGAAGAAGAATAAGAGGAAACTAGCTAATAAAAATAAGGGTTTACCACAGATTGCCAACAAACAACCATCAGAACCAATAGATCAATAAAGGACAATAGAGATCTTGAAGAAATACTTAGGTCACCTAGGGATATTAAAAAATAAGAGATAAGGGAGGAATCCAAATGAAAATAAATTCAACCGGAAAATAACTTAAATCCTAGGATCTTATACGTTATACTTCATGTAAATGTTACACATCATGTAATCCTTGGGTTTCTCAAAAATTTACTCTTTCAAAAAAAAAAACATGTCATCGTGAAGGTTTTTAACACCTGATTTATTACAAATCATTAATATCACTTAAAAAATGTGTACCCTTTTCATGGGATACCCCTTACCCGCATACAAGACATGAACTACCCCACTGTACATGTCGTGAACCACCTTTACACGTCGTGTATTCCACTTACCCAGTGAAAACATCCTCCAGCCTCCACCAAAAACTCATGGAACCTCCCACAAATGCATTCATCATATAAGCCTTATATTGGGAAATAATCAAACCTTTCATGTTCTTAGTTTAAACCTATGGAGGATACTCGATGAAGAGGTAATTTTCTTCTAAAAGTGTTTTTATTTTATTTCCTTCTCCACCTCATTCAATTATTATTATGTAAATATATTGAGATATTTTTTTGTTAATATTATGACCTAAAAAAATTCATATTTCCGTCAAATGGGTTACAAAATCATAATTATTGTGTATAGTGGACTACCACCTCACAAAACAATGTCATTCATTTTTCCATGACCACCAATCATGGTTGGGAATAATGATGGAAATACTTCTTATACAGGATATTTATGATATTTATAACATAATAAAAAATATATAGTAATTATATCATATAAAACATTTTTATATTACATTCTATAGGGGATACAATAACATTGCTCGTGTGTATGGTGGACTACCACCTCGCGAAGCGATGTGAAGCGTTTTTCACCAATGTGGTACATGGAAGGTGATAAGGGTAGCTATATTTATTATATATAATATAAATGAAATTATTTTTATATTAATTACATAATTATATTTCTTTAAATATAGTATATCATTTTATTATTTCCATTTCACAGACTAACAAAGTGATAATATCATTTGTGGATGTGCGGACTGCCACCTCCTCAAAGTGATGCGATTATTCTTTTTTCATCACCACATAATAAGAATGATATATATATATATATATTTAAGTAAATAAAATTAAATATTATGGTATTTATGATATAATTTTAATTTTTAAAAAATAAATATTCATTTACTTCTTTCCATAATGATCATTGAAAAACTGGAATGTTACTCATGCGTACGTACGACCTATGGTCTCCTTGATCATAACGTTGGTTTATTTTTTAAATCCATATTCCATGATTGGTTTTAAAATAATAATTGATGTAAAAATATTATTATTATTTAATTATTACTACTCTATATAATTTTAAATGATGACCGCTTTGATCATAGTAAACCAACCAAATTCTTTTTGACACATAATCTAAATATGGTCAAAACACCCACCATAAACTTAATTGATTAAGTAATTGTCTAAAAAATTGTATTAAGTGGAGTAAAATTAATAATAAAATTTAAAAGGGTTATCTATAAAGTAAATAATTAATAAAATTTTATTATTCATGAAGATAAATATCAAGCTTGATGAATCAGACTCAATATAAGGGTTTTTCTCGTCTCACTTTTATTTATGTGAAATATATGCCACATTCACCACTTATTTTTTTTGTGTGGTGTATATATTGAAAAATAATTTATTTTATGATTATTATCATAAAATTTATGGGGTTTTACATATCCATTTTAGGATCTGTATTTATTGGGGTTCATGTTTTCAATGTTACCAAAGCGGTAATGAAATTGTTTCTCAATTTTCCTTCTTTGAGACACATGTTATGTTATGAACCTATACTATTTTACAAGGTTTATATAATACCCCTATGAAATTTTTTATCTTGAATTAAATTTATTTCACGATATTAAAAGTTTCAATTGATGTTATTCTTTCACGGATATCACAATTCAAAAGTTACTAAAGTAACAAGGATTTTTTCTTGTCTCACTTTTATTTTTTGAGATGCATGCCATATTCACCACCTATATTTTGTAGTGTGGTATATAAACCTCCCATGAATGTATTTTATTATTATTATAATTAAATATATATGTATTAATATATCCATTTATGATCTATCTTTCATAGTGTTTACAGTTTCAAAGTTACCAAAGCGGCAAGGGATTTTTGCCTCAATTTTCCTTCTTTGAGACATTTGTTATGTTGTAATAGTGTATTATTTTATGAGGTGTATATAATTACACATTGAAATGTTATATCATGAACCTAATTATTTTTATTATATTTTATGTTTAATTTAATGTTATTCTTTCTAGGGTCTTATGATTCAATGTTACCCAAGTGGTAATAATTTCATGTTATAATCTCATCTTTAATCGGGATTGTTTGTGGTTAAGTCTCCAATGTTGAAATCTTATGATATAACTCTAAATAATTCTCATTAATTTTATTCTCCTCTATTTATTTCATTAGAATACATTTTTTTCCTTCATTTTCCTCTCATTATGTACTCAAGAGTTCAAAATAATGTTTTTATGAAAAACATTTTCCAATCAAAAACTCTTTTTCTTCCAAAACCATGTTTCCTAAGAATATTTTCAAAAATGTTTTTAATTTTTTTTCAAATATGAAAGGATATTTTCCTCAAAAAAAATTTTAAGTTATTTTTAAAATATTCCTTTATAATCATTCAAGGTTATTTTCAAGGATATTTGTTTTCAAAAAGTTTTAGGTTTTAAAAAGGGTTTTTCAAAATTGAAAAGGATATTTTCCTCAAGAATGTTTTTAATGATATTTTTATGGTATTTACATCCATAATCATATAAAACCCTTTTTTTACTTATCCTCCACTTGGGATATTTTTTTATTTATACCATACTTCTTCTATCTCTTGATGGATTAATATTGTTTCAAAGAGACTGTTGTGGAACCTATTTCTTTCCACGAGTTAACATTTTTTTAAAGAGATTATTTTAGAACTCATTTATTTAACACATGTTAATAATTTTATGAAAGGGATAATTGTTGTTACTATGAATTTATGATGGAATGGATGATTTTATGTGTTATAATTTTGTAATGGTACCTATACATTTTATGGGTGGTTTCGTTGTAAACCAATAATGGGAGGTTCCATGATAAATGAAGGACATGTGTGTATGTGATATCCCTACAATTCATTGGGTATAGAATTTGACTATATGGTTATTCCATTTGTAATAGTGATTTTTATATTGAAGTGAAAATTACGTCCCAATTTACATACATGTTTTATCCATGCTTTATATGGGTTTATAATGCTTCTCATGATTGAGGTTGATATCACATGGCTCATGATTATTGATTATGATGACTCTTACCTTTGCCATTTTTTCATTTTTTATGATCTGGGTATTTATGTGTTTGAGTTATTTTATTATTTTCTCATGCACATTGATTATTTCATCATACCCTTATGCACTCTTAGGATCATTGATGAAATTCAATTATTATTGTTTATGTTTACCCTTATTGAGAATTTGAGCTCACCCTTTATATGTTTCCTTTTCCATGGGTTATAAATAATGAGGTTGAATGATTTATTTCAATAAAGGATTTCTTAAGGATGATGTTGTTGACCTAATGTGAAATAAAAAAATCTAGGTTAAGTGGGACAAATGATCATTTAAAGTCATGTGAATTGTTTATGTAAGAGTATTTACTAATTATCTAATACTATAAACCTAAAAGGTCCTTGAGGTTCTAGGTGTTCCAATTTTCCTTTTTATTTTGTAAGGTTTAGATGAAAAAAATTGTGTCACAATTATCAACATTAAATATGGAAATGTAAAGTTCATAATTTCAGCACAAGATCTGGGAGTGTGGGTCCTTTGTTGTTATATCAACCTATATACTTGATACATTTTTATTTATCTTTCATTATATGAACACATCTATAAAACATCCATGGAAATTAACTTAACTAGATAGTTATATTCCAATAAAAGGGATAGAGATATCTATATCCATTAACTCGGAAGAGAAAAATATTTTCTTAACTTATTCATTAATGTCAAATCACTTCTGATGCACCCAACATATCCTACCTTGCAACGAGCATATGTCACCACAGTTTTCATTAATACATCAAAGTACATGATTCAATATATAAATTAATAATAATATCAAGTCTAATTTCCAATACACATTTCTGTGGATAGGAATATCCAATAACACATAAAACATAAAGAATTCCTACTGCAAGGTCTATTCTCATAACTTCCTCTCTTTGACTTTACCAACTGAAAAGTTCCTGAGAATGAGTTTCAATGTCTAATGATCCCCCAACACCTGATATCCAAACATCATATGTTCCCTATCACATAGATTCCATCCAACCATTGAATATATATATTTAAGAATATTATCATAGAACTTCAAGGTTCTCATCGTAGCGGGGAACGTATATGACCTTTCATTATGACATATAATCTAAGGACATGACCACATTAAGGTTAAAAGTTATAACACTCATCATGTGATGAGATATTTATTAATATTCATGTATTAGAATATATGGGTATTTGAATGTACAAAGTCGTTAGTTTTAGGGAATCAACTCCATCAACAAGAATATCTCTTGTTCTCTAGGTTCTCTTAGAGGGAATAAGGGAGGATTTTCTCTCTTGGTATTGAGATAAATCTAAATAGTGTGTTTATTGAGTCAAAAACTATTAATAAAAAATGATATAATTTTGAATTTATGCTTAGGGTAAAACATTATATAATTTCAAAATAACCCTTATCTAAATATTTTATCTATATAAAATTGCATTTCAAGTAGTAGTAATATTATTATTCACCTGACATGTGATTATTTAAATATAATTTCATAAATTAATTAATATTTATTTAAATAATATTAAATATAAATCATTTCTATTGAGCTATTAACTAGTATTGTTTATCCTACCATGGATTTTACTGGATCTTGAATAATAAAATATTTATTAATTTAAATAAATATTATTCATTTGATAAATAAATATATAATATAGTCACTAAACTTGATAATAAATTTTTAATTTAATATTCACATAATTAAATAAATATTTATATGAATTTATTCTCTAAATAGAATAATAAATAAATATTTATTTATTATATTGTGAATAGTTAAGAAAGAAATAAATTTTAACTCATATATTCTAAACCTAAATATCTTATGAATGAATTTATATGATCAATATTTACTTAAATAAATATAATCCCAAAAGATAGGAATAAATTTACTCTTAATATTAAATTCAATAAAATTTAATGAGATTCTAGAGACACTTAGTATGTGACCCTCTAGACTAATTTTTAAAAGGCAACATGTGAACTTATCTAATATCTCAGATATGTGTTTATCAACAAATCAAGGAAACAATATATATTGAAGTTAATATAGATTTTATAACAACATACCACTATGGGAAAAATCACTATTTGCGACGGAAAGAAATACCGTCGCAAATAACCCTTTTAGGAAGCTATTTGCAACGGGGAAACTAGTCCGTCGCAAATAACCACTTATTTGCGATGAGATTTCGTCTCCCGTCGCAAATAGTTTGGCGTGAATTGCGCGCCAAACCGCGCAGGGGTATTTGCGACGGGTCCCGTCGCAAATACCCACTGGTGGTCAATACCTTTCTGCGACGGGATGTCGTCCCGTCGCAAAAAGACTGTCGGCATGTACTATTTGCGACGGGACCTGTCGCAAATAGCCTTTTAACCGCCGACTGTAATTAATGCGAGCAAGGGTAATTGCGACGGGTCCCGTCCCAAATACCACCATTTGCGACGGGAAACCCGTCGCTAATAATCTCGTCGCAACTAATCTTACCTATATATACCTCATCTGTTTTTTCCCAAATCATTCAGATCTTGCTCTCTCTCCCCCTTCATTCTTCAGTTTCAAAGAGAAATTTTCTTTTAGTTGAGGTTTTTTATACGAGATCAATCGGAGGGCGTCAATATCTTCAGAATATCAAAGTTTAAGGTATTTATATTTTATTTTTTTATATTTATTTTATTTTTTTTATGTTAATTTTAATTGTTGTTTATTAGTTCTAATTTAATTAGATTTCAATTGATTTTTATTTATATTTAGTTTTACTAAGAAATCGATATTGTTAGTTATAATTATAAATAATTAGTTATAATTGATATTAATTAGATATAATTAGAAATAAATAGATATAATTAGCAATAAATAGTTATAATTAGGAATAAATAGATATAATTAGCAATAAATAGATATAATTAGCAATAAGTAAATATAATTAGGAATAAATAGATATAATTAGAAATAAATAGATATAATTAGGAATAAATAGATATAATTAGGAATAAATAGATATAATTAGGAATAATTAGATATAATTAGGAATAACTAGATATAATTATGAATAATTCGTAATAATTATGTATAATTAGTAATAATTATGTATAATTAGTAATAATTATGTATAATTAGTAATAATTATGTATAATTAGTAATAATTAGTAATAATTAGTAATAATTATGTATAATTATGTATAATTAGTAATAATTAGATATAATTAGTAATAATTAGATATAATTAGTTATAATTAGATATAATTAGTAATAATTAGATATAATTAGTAATAATTAGATATAATTAGTAATAATTAGCAATAATTAGTAATAATTAGCAATAATTAGATATAATTAGCAATAATTAGATATAATTAGCAATAATTAGATATAATTAGCAATAATTAGGAATAATTGCCTATAATTAGGAATAATTAGCTTTCATTAGGAATAGTTAGCTATAATTAGGAATAATTAGATATAATTAGGAATAATTAGCTATAATTAGGAATAATTAGCTATAATTAGCAATAATTAGGAAAAATTAGCAATAATTAGATATAATTAGAAATAATTAGCTATAATTAGCTATAATTAGGAATAATTAGCTATAATTAGCTATAATTAGGAATAAATAGCTAAAATTAGCTATAATTAGGAATAATGAGCTACAATTAGCTATAATTAGGAATAATTAGCTATAAATGGCTATAATTAGGAATAATTAGCTATAAATAGCTATAATTAGGAATAATTAGCTATAAATAGCTATAATTAGCTATAATTAGTAATAATTAGCTATAATTAGGAATAATTACCTATAATTAGGAATAATTACCTATAATTAGGAATAATTAGCTATAATTAGTAATAATTAGATATAATTAGAAATAATTAGTAATAATTAGTAATAATTAGTAATAATTAGAAATAATTAGAAATAATTAGAAATAATTAGAAATAATTAGTAATAATTAGTAATAATTAGTAATAATTGGTAATAATTAGTAATAATTGGTAATAATTAGTAATAATTGGCAATAATTGGTAATAATTGGTAATAATGGGTAATAATTAGCGATAATTAGCAATAATTAGCGATAATTAGCAATAATTAGCGATAATTAGCGATAATTAGAAATAATTAGCGATAATTTGCGATAATTAGCGATAATTAGCAATAATTAGTGATAATTAGAAATAATTAGCGATAATTTGCGATAATTAGCGATAATTAGCAATAATTAGCAATAATTAGCAATAATTAGCAATAATTAGCAATAATTAGCAATAATTAGCAATAATTAGGAATAATTAGCAATAATTAGGAATAATTAGCAATAATTAGGAATAATTAGCAATAATTAGTAATAATTAGCAATAATTAGGAATAATTAGGAATAATTAGCAGTAATTAGCAATAATTAGCAATAATTAGCAATAATTAGCAATAATTAGCAATAATTAGGAATAATTAGAAATAATTAGCAATAATTAGCAATAATTAGCTATAATTAGTAATAATTAGCAATAATTAGCAAAAATTAGCAATAAAAAAAATTCTATTATCAATATTTACGAAAAAACAATATTAATATTATCAAAATAATAAAAAATTTATAAAATATTAAAATTATCAATATTTGCAACAGGGTTTGCTCTATTCTTAACATGTTCAAATCTCAAAGGGTCGCCAATTGTCAGGTCATGCACAATAAAAAGTTTGTGTCAACCATGTCCAATATGAACTCTATAATTGTCCTTACATGGTTGATCACCTCGTAAGTAGTGTTGCAATCGGACAAAACAAGTCATACCCTTCTTATCTATAAGAATTATCTCACATGAACCTTTACATAGACCATTATTGCTTGAAAATTTAAGGGAAAAATAATGATATCCCCTCAAATTTTTAAGGAAGAATGATCTATGTAAAGTGTCATGTGGGATGATTCTTAGAGACGAGAACGTCATTACTTTGGTCGTCCTATTGCAACACTACTTGCGAGGTGATCAACCATGCAACTATAATTATAGAGTTTACATTGGACATGACTGACACAAACTTTTTATTACGCATGACTTGACAATTGATGACCCTTTGAGATTTGAACATGTTAAGAATAGAATAAAGTCTGTTGTGGATATTGATAATTTTAATATTTTATAATTTTATTATTATTTTAATAATATTAATATTGTTTTTTTCGTAAATATTGATAATATAATTTTTTTATTACTAATAATTAGTAAATGAAATATGCTTGGATAATGAAGGGAAAATTTGTAATCATCTCCACAACGAAGATTACCAAATTTCTTTTCATTATTCACATAGTTTTCCTTTTTCTAAGTATTGCTAAGTATTTCTAAATTAGTAATAAATAGTAATAATTAGTAATAAATTGTAATAATTAGTAATAAATTGTAATAATTAGTAACAAATTGTAATAATTAGTAACAATTAGTAATAATTTGTAATAATTTGTAATAATTAGCAATAATTATGAATAATTAGGAATAATTAACAATAATTAGCAATAATAAGTGTGAGAAAGATGCAATTAAATGAGCTGTCGGACAAAAGAGTAGCTGCCAATCCACTAGAAATTGTGTCGCCCTTAATTAATGATAATTATTAAGTAGTATTAATTATTTATCTCCTTTTTCAGACAGTGTTTTTATAATTTCAAACAATTCAAAAACAGTGATTATTTTATATTTTATGTAGAAAAATATGGAACAAGGAAGTCGACAACAGTCCTTATTAGATGATCGATCTTGGATAAATCAGTGCAGAAATACAAATGGTTTTGGTTTAAATCCTGTATATATTGAGGGTGTTAAAGCTTTCTTAGCATTTGCATCATCAAAACCAGAATATGTTTCAGAAGGCACAATTAAGTGTCCTTGTAAAAAATGTGCTCTGAGAACGTTTGAAACATTTGACAAGGTTGGGGGACATCTCTTGCAGTTTGGTTTTCAACCAGATTATGTTTTTTGGTATCAACACGGTGAACACATTTCCAGAGAAGATCCTAATAACTTGATTCCAGATCCATCACGATTTCAAAATTTAGTACATGATGTTGTAGGTCCATCTGTGCAAAAAACTGAAACTCACGATGATATTGATTTAACTCTTGAGTTGGCACCATCTGAATTTTATGAGTTGTTGAGGTCTGTTGAGGATGAATTATATCCTGGTTGCAAGATAATCAAATTAGAAGCGGTTGCAAAATTTATAGCTATTAAATTAGATAATGCAATGTCAAACAACTGTTTTGATCAGATATTTTGTTTGGTTGAAACATTGTTACCCGAAGGAAATGTGTTGCCTGAAAATTACTATGAGAGTAAGAGGCTGATTCGTAATTTGGGCCTTAGTTATCGGAAGATTCATGCATGCCCAAATGATTTCATCTTATATTCTGGAGAAAATGAGTCATTGGATATTTGTCCCACATGTGGACAATTTAGGTATAAAGAAGCTCAACCAGGAAAGTCTAGATCAATTCCAATAAAACAGTTGAGATATTTCCCCCTTACACCCAGGTTGCAGCGTTTATTTATGTCTCAGAACACAGCGTCAATGATGTCATGGCACAAAACCAAGATTTCAACTGATAAAAGATTGAATCATCCATCTGATGGTGATTCATGGAAACATTTTGACCGTCTGCATCCGTCTTTTGCTATAGAAGCCCTAAACGTGCGATTGGGTCTTTCTACTGAACCAAAGGTTCATATATATCTTGGTTTTTGATTTAATCAGAAAGTTCAATTTGAACCAATGGTTCATATATATATTTTTCCATTAATATAAATTGCATAAATCCTTTCTTAATTCAATTAATTCCATATCACTTATGATGAACTCAATGTATGTTACCTCACTGTGAGCTGTCACGACCCGTCCTCGGGGCCCGTGCCGTGACTACCCCAAGCCCGCCTTCCATAGGCCAGGGGCTGGCGACTAGCACCAAAGGCGTAAATCCCGATAACTGGGAAGGCATTGCCTTTATAAAAGTAACAAAACACCATAGAGTACAAGAGGAAGTAAAACACTAAGTAAAAAAAGAAGTGCTGAAAAGTAAATGGGCCAGAATACAAACCCAGAAGAAAGTACAACTAAAACTGAACAAAGTACAACAGAAAAAGACAACAGCTGGAGGGACGGAAGCGGCTCCTGGGTCGTCCTCCTCAGATCCTACCTGAAGGGTAGGTACAGATGGCACAACTCCTAGATCGTCCACCACGAATCCTACCTGAAGGGTAGGTACAGATAGCCTCCACAGTGCTCTCGTCCGTCAACCTCCTCCGAGTGTCGTCTCGCTGTGAAGTCCACCTCCAGACACTGACTTGTCGTGTAGTCCACCTCCGGGTACCGTCCAGTCCTCGAACACTCGACCTCCGTCAGCACTGCCTATCGTCTTCAACCAAGACAACGAGGTGCGGGCATAACCCGTGTAGGGGTGAGTATAACGATACTCAGTAGGGACCCCGAGACCCTCAAGGTCTCACTAAATCCAACAAGGATAACCACAAGAAGATCTCAACAGATAAACTCTACTTAGGTATATGCCCATACATATACCTAAGTTTTCGAGTAACCCATCTCAATCATGAGGAAACACAAGGATCATGAGATCAACGGATAACCACTACCCAGGTATATGCCCATACATATACCTAAGTTATCAAGTAACCCATCTCAATCATGAGGAAACACAAAGGTCAAAAGTCTCAGCTCAAACCAGGATTTTCATTATCGAAACCGTAACTGCTGAAGAGCTCCGTCTCTAGAGTGTAAAGTGGTCCTGTCACGACTCCGAAGTACTGCTCACTAACCTAAGACTGCTGAGGTACTCCTCCTGTCGAGTACTGCGGGCCAGCCACCCAAACACAGTAGTGCTTCCCGCCGAGGTATGTCACCCAAACACAGTAGTGCACACCCCCTAGTAGCCTGCAGAGGTACTCTCCGGACGAGTACCGCAGGTCTGCACTATCACACAGGTAGTGCTCCGTCCGCCATGGGTCTGCACCCAAAGAAAGTAGTGCTCCGTCCACTGGGCTAGTCGACTCACTCCAAGTCGAGTCGGTCAAGTAGTCGTCAGGTCTCAGTCGGCTACACGGTCTCCGTACTCCGCACGCTCATCTCTGGGAGGGTCCGCTCCACGAGCTGCAAGTCGATACTCCAAGTATCTCAAGTTCCCACGAAGATGTATCTCAAAGGACCACCTCGTCACAGGGGTGTTAACGCAACAGACGGCGCGTCGATCGGACGCCCGGTCTGTGAGTTATTAGCCTTTTCGTCCCAGGGGCCCGGTTGGTTTCGTGAGCGAACCAAACCCAGCCGTATCTCAACTGTACCCCGATCACTCATAGGGTATACTCATAGGGACCGTTTCTCAACGTGATCTTCAACGCCGCTGACAGTTCGTCAAACGGACGTCCTGTCTGAAAGTTATCAGCTTTTCCGTTCCAGGGGCCCGGTTGGATTTCGGGTGCGATCCAACCCGGCCACTACCAACTGTATCCAAAACTCGGGCGAAGGATGCCAAAAGTTCCGTATCGTCAACAGGAACTCAACGCAACAGACGGCGCGTCAATCGGACGCCCGGTCTGGGAGTTATTGGCGTTTTCGTCCCAGGGGCCCGGTTGGTTTTTAAGGCAAAACCAACCCGACCGTACTCCACCTGCGCCCAAACCCCGGGCGAAGTGAGCCAAAAGATCCGTCTCACTAAGAGGAAACTAACAAAGCTGACGGTATGTCAATCGGATGTCCGTAGCTCAAGATATGAGCGTTTCCGCTCCGAGGGCCCGGTTGGTTTCGTGTACGAACCAACCCAGCCGAACCCAAAATATTCCGAAACTTTGAGTGCGATAAACCGAAACGTCCGACTCGCTCCAAGGATTGCGTTGCCGCTGACGGCGAGTCGTTTGGAGGCCCGTAGTTCAAGTTACGGGCGTTTGAACGAAAGTCGTCCGAAGACGGGGGGGGGGGTCCGGGCCCGGGCCGACCCGGGCTGACCCCACCTGGTTGGCCCGAACCGGGTCGGGTCCGACCCGGTTGGCCCGGCCCGGCCCGGCCAGGGCCGGTCCGGCTCGGCTCGGCCGAGCGGCCGACGCGGGGGAAAGCCGCCGCCACGCGTGACACCCCCGCGGCACCCGCGGGGTGTCGGCCAGACAGCCGGACGTGCCGCGTGACAACCCCGCGACACCCGCGGGGTGCCGCCCTGGACACCCGCGGGGTGCCGCGTGACAACCCCGCGGCACCCGCGGGGTGTCGCCCTGGACACCCGCGGCACCCGCGGGGTGCCGCGCTGGACACTCGCGGGGTGCCGCCTGACAACCCCGCGGCACCCGCGGGGTGTCGCGCTGGACACCAGCGGCACCCGCGGGGTGTCGCACTGGACACCCGCGGGGTGTCGCCGCCTCCGGCCGCCGTCGCCGCCGCGCCGGCGACCCGCGCCGCCATCGGCTTCTGCGGGCCGCCAGAGTCGCTCCGGTGGCCCGTTTTCCTTCCCGTCTGCGCCGTAGTTCCTCCCGGGTTCCGTTCTTTACTGCGGGATCATCAAACGTCCGTTGCGGCACGTTCCGTCGTTGCCCGTCAAATCCGCACAAGAACGAAGAACTGCGGAGGGTTGTCGGGCCGTGTTCGTTTGGCCTGCTCCCTCCGCGTTAGATATAAACAACGGGAGAAATTAAAGTTCAACACATGAACGCATATCCGAAACAATTTTTAATGAAATTAAATTGTTTCATAAAAACGGGTTTCTTATTTGAACGGAAACAACAATTTTAATAATTTTAAAATTGTTCACAAATCCAGTTCTTTAACTTTTTAAAGAAACAATTACGGGAATATAAAAAGAAAAGGGGGGTAATTCCCAAAAATAAATCCCTACCTCGCCGTCGCTGTAGGATGTGAGGTCGTCGCGGAATTGACCGTCGCGGAAGGAGGTGATCGTCACACCGCGGAAGGGCGTCGCGTCGACGATCTCTGAGGACCAAGAACATACGGATTTAATTAATAATAATTAAATCCATGTTGTTGTTGAAATCCAAAAAGAAAATAAAAAGAAGCGCAACCCCCTACCTTGGTTGTTGTCGATCGAAGGCTGTCGCGGGGTTGGATCGTCGCGGAAGAAGCGTCGCGAAGGGAGATCCGTTGGCGTCGCGGTACAAGGATTCACGTCGTCGATCTCCGCAGGTTTGGCGTTCTTCGCGTTCTTCGCGTTCTTCACCGAAGAAGAACGCTTTCCTCCAAATCCTCTCCACGCCACAAGTTTCAACCCAAAATAAAATAAGCTTAAGCCTTATTTTATTTACACAACTAAACATTTGAAATTCAAAAGATAAGAAACGATCCATTAATTCGTAGAATTAATTCAACGAAAGAAACAGCTCATTTAATTTACGAAATAAACCGCCCAATTAAATGGTCTGTTAAGAATTTAAGAAAACGCGTCAGTTGACTTTCATAAAGACGGGTTTTCACGGGTGCGTTACTTAGCGGAAAGAAACAGCGGGGCTCGTGCGGGCACCACCTCACAAATATCCTACCAAGAGGGTAAGATATTTATGGATAGTACCCTATCCGGTTCAACTCAGTTTAAGCCGCTTTTAAGTGGCTTCAAGTGGCTTCCAAGTGGCTTAAGTGAAATAAAATAAAGTTGTCATAAAATTATTTTATTTCTTAACTTTAAGCCCGAAAATTAAAAACCACACCCGAGCAAACGCAACTCTGGAAGAGGCGTTTCTAAGAAAATACCGACGCTGCGATTCCATCGGTGCCCTCAGAATTCGATTCCGAGCACCGGTTCAAAAGTTAGAAAAACCCGCTCGTCCGTTCACTGAACGTACCCGAGCCAAACTTCGGAAATTGATTCCGGGCACACCGGGTCTCGGAATCAGGCGCCGTCAGAAACTGCGTTCTTGTAAAATTCCAAATAAAATTAAGAAAAAAGAAAAAAAAATTCCTTGGAATTTACGGGTCTTTACATTACTCCCACCACAGGGCTTTACGTCCCCATAAAGCTTCACCACAAACTTGGGGAAACAAAGCGGTACTGAGCACGCATCTGAGCCTTCCGCTCCCATGTGCTCACCTTGAGGTTCCCACACTGCCAAAGAAAGTGCACAAGAGGAATTGAACATCCTCCCAGGATCCTCTCTTGTCGATCCTCGATCCCCACAGGAACCTCCGTATAAGACACTTATCGCCACCGTCTAGCTCCTCATGGTCGATGATATGCGAAGGGGTCGAGCACGTATCTCCTCAGTTGGGATACGTGGAAAACGTCGTGCACCTAGTGCAACTGAAGTGGATGGGCCAAGCGGTAAACCACCTCGCCTACCCAGCTGAGGACCTAGAAAGGTCCATTGAACCTCGGAGATAACTTGCCTCCCAGGCCACATCTCCGTAAACCTCGTCGAGGTGAGACCCGTAAGAAGACGTGGTCGTCATCCTTGAACTCCAGAGGTCTCCATTTCTGTTAGAACTGAAACTCAAAATGACTACTGCTATGAGGGTAAGGTTGACCGACTCAAGAGTGATCGGTCGCACCCTCCTGTGCAAGAGTTACCCTGCACTGCCTGGGGTTTCCTTTTCCGCCGACCAAGGAAAACTCATCCCAACGTTTGCCTAAAACCGTCAATTTGAGTATGAACAGTTATTGCCCATTCCATACTCAAACTAACGTCGTAAGGCCTCGACGCTGCCACCAAGAGATTCCAACCAGAACTCTCGCCTCGAGGGTCTGACCACACCGTCGGCGTAAGTGTGATTATCGAGTCTCCTCCCAAGGTATCTCCAGACGTGAGAGTCAAGTCCACGGCTTATCGGAAACTCTAGGTCTGGAACAAGATTTGTGGAAGCGAGGAATGATTCATATCGACGCCTGTTACTACAGCAGCTAGTAGTGGACATAGACTGCCCCTTGAATCATTTCTAGAGCCATTGGGTCACACTCCTTGACCGCATGTAGCCGCACTCTTCCTCCGCCCTCCAGCTCCCTGAGCCTTGCGGGAATAACTAAGGCAGGTGGTTGTAGCATGTTAAGATGTACACCACCTCATGCTGCTCTCCTAGCTTTGCCTCCATGTCTTCCGCTTCGCAGACTCATCTCTAATTAAAGCTACCTCTTCTTGAAACATTTATCACGCCCGAGTCTCTAAGACTGGCACCGGTTCCTTGTTTCTTACTGCACTGTGCAGTCTTTATCCGCTCCTGGATGAACTGCACCTCCTTTATCCTCACAATAGCTTCTATGATTTCTTCTTTGCCGATAAGAGAAATCTGGTCTCATCCCCTAGATGAACCACATTCGTTGCCTAATACAGTCAATCCTGACATAAATGATGCATTCATGCCATGGATGACGTCGTAAGGCCTCGACGCAACTACTAATAGATCCAACTGTCACTCTCGCCTCCAAGGGTCGAGTCACACTGTCGGCATCAGTGTGAGGTCACTGGGTCTCCTCCAGTAGGAATTTCGAAAGTGAGGGTCAATTCAACAATTTTAACCAGGACCACTTAGTAACATCACAAAAGAGGACAGGAAGGCAAACATCACAAGATAAGTGTCTTTATTTTATTGCAGCTCATGGTACAAAGACAAAAAAACAACATCAACATGGAACTAGAAGTACAAGAGACATATCCACTAGTTCCGCTCCTGTCCACCTGCTCCAGGAGCTCTACTACCTTGTCCACTGCTCTAATGTTGCTCAAGCATTCGTCGCTGCCTCTGCCTCGGTGGCTCCTCAAAAGCCGATGGATCAACTGTACGAGGAGTCGGACAGTCACGTGCCAGGTGCCCCTTTCCACCGCACGAGTAACACAGTCTGCTTCTGCCACGCCTGGCTCTGACCCCACCCTGGGTGCCCCGCACCACCGGTCCTAAAACCCGAGATCGCCCAACTGCTGGTCTGGTCCTCCTGGACCTCTTCATCATCTGTCTACTGCCCACAGATGACTCGACTTCTGATCGAAAAACACGCGACAAAGGCAGAAGCTCCTGAACACGCTCGGGGTGTAGAGCTACTGGCACAAACTCCACCCTGAAGAAGGTCTCGAAGTCTTCCCATGTGAAAGCCATCCCATCGCAAAACTGGAACAAGTGGCTCCACCACCTGCCTGCTGCTGCCTGAAGAAGGCTGGCAGCAAAGGTCACCATGAAGTCTGATGGCGTCCCCACTAGCCTGATGACTCCCACCACAACCTCCAGCCAATCCTCAGCCGCCTGCGGGTCCGTCTCTCCCCCGAACCTGGGTGGCCTCTGGCGCTGGAACTCATGCAGTGCGCTCAAGTAGCGGGCATCGCCTACTTCTGGGGCTGGTGGCATCGGTGGCCCAACGTATGGTAGTACCGCTGGCGCCTCCGCTGGTGCCTCAACTGCAAGAGGGCCCTGTACCGAAGCCTCGTCACTCGACAGGATATCAGCACGCACATCCCTCTGGGCTCTAGTTGGTCGTCCAAGAAAAGGCATACTGAAAGAAACAACGTAACATGGTCAAACGATTATACCTGGTGAGCTGACCTGGTTTGAGCTGTTTTAAGGGGGGAAAACTTTGAAAACACACACGCAATCAGTGTTTTCGTGCACAAAGTCAGAAATCAGTTTCCAGGGTCCTGGTGTATGGATACGTCGGCCGCCCTCACCAACACTGGACTCCCTGAACTAAAAACCACACTCGGTACCCTTAACACTATTGCTTCACAGAAAGAAAGATCAGAGTCTGCGGTAGAACCGACCACCTCTGATACCAATTGTCACGACCCGTCCTCGGGGCCCGTGCCATGACTACCCCAAGCCCACCTTCCATAGGCTAGGGGTTGGCGACTAGCACCAAAGACGTAAATCCCGATAACTGGGAAGGCATTGCCTTTATAAAAGTAACAAAACACCACAGAGTATAAGCGGAAGTAAAACACTAAGTAAAAAAAGAAGTGCTGAAAAGTAAATGGGCCAGAATACAAAACCAGAAGAAAGTACAACTAAAACTGAACAAAGTACAACAGAAAAAGACAACAGCTGGAGGGACAGAAGCGGCTCCTGGGTCGTCCTCCTCGGATCCTACCTGAAGGGTAGGTACAGATGGCGCAGCTCCTGGATCGTCCACCACGAATCCTACCTGAAGGGTAGGTACAGATAGCCTCTACAGTGCTCTCGTCCGTCAACCTCCTCTGAGTGTCATCTCGCTGTGAATTCCACCTCCGGACACTGACTTGTCGTGTAGTCCACCTCCGAGTACCGTCCAGTCCTCGAACACTCGGCCTCCGTCAGCACTGCCTGTCGTCTGCAACCAACACAACGAGGTGCGGGCATAGCCCGTGCAGGGGTGAGTATAACGATACTTAGTAGGGACCCCGAGACCCTCAAGGTCTCACTAAATCCAACAAGGATAACCACAAGAAGATCTCAACAGATAAACTCTACTTAGGTATATGCCCATACATATACCTAAGTTTTCAAGTAACCCATCTCAATCATGAGGAAACACAAGGATCATGAGATCAACGGATAACCACTACCCAGGTATATGCCCATACATATACCTAAGTTATCAAGTAACCCATCTCAATCATGAGGAAACACAAAGGTCAAAAGTCTCAGCTCAAAACAGGATTTTCATTATCGAAACCGTAACTGCTGAAGAGCTCCGTCTCTAGAGTGTACAGTGGTCCTGTCACGACTCCGAGGTACTGCTCACTAACCTAAGACTGCTGAGGTACTCCTCCTGTCGAGTACCGCGGGCCAGCCACCCAAACATAGTAGTGCTTCCCGCCGAGGTATGTCACCCAAACACAGTAGTGCACACCCCCTAGTAGCCTGCAGAGGTACTCTCTGGACGAGTACCGCGGGTCTGCACTATCACACAGGTAGTGCTCCGTCCGCCATGGGTCTGCACCCAAACAAAGTAGTGCTCCGTCCACTGGGCTAGTCGACTCACTCCAAGTCGAGTCGGTCAAGCAGTCGTCAGGTCTCAGTCGGCTACACGGTCTCCGTACTCCGCACGCTCGTCTCTGGGAGGGTCCGCTCCATGAGCTTCAAGTCGATACTCCAAGTATCTCAAGGTCCCACGAAGAAGTATCTCAAAGGACCACCTCGTCACAGGGGTCTCAACGCAACAGACGGCGCGTTGATCGGACGCCCGGTCTGTGAGTTATTAGCCTTTTCGTCCCAGGGGCCCGGTTGGTTTCGTGAGCGAACCAAACCCAGCCGTATCTCAACTGTACCCCGATCTCTCATAGGGTATACTCATAGGTACCGTTTCTCAATGTGATCTTCAACGCCGCTGACGGTTCGTCAAACGGACGTCCTGTCTGAAAGTTATCAGCTTTTCCGTTCCTGGGGCCCGGTTGGATTTCGGGTGCGATCCAACCCGGCCACTACCAACTCTATCCAAAACTCGGGCGAAGGATGCCAAAAGTTCCGTATCGTCAATAGGAACTCAACGCAACAGACGACGCGTTAATCGGACGCTCGGTCTGAGAGTTATTGGCGTTTTCGTCCCAGGGGCCCGGTTGGTTTTTAAGGCAAAACCAACCCGACCGTACTCCACCTGCGCCCAAACCCCGGATGGAGTGAGCCAAAAGATCCATCTCACTAAGAGGAAACTAACAAAGCTGACGGTACGTCAATCGGACGTCCGTAGCTCAAAATATGAGCGTTTCCGCTCCGAGGGCCCGGTTGGTTTCGTGTACGAACCAACCCGGCCGAACCCAAAGTATTCCGAAACTTTGAGTGCGATAAACCGAAACGCCCGACTCGCTCCAAGTATTGCGTTGCCGCTGACGGCGAGTCGTTTGGAGGCCCGTAGCTCAAGTTACGGGCGTTTGAACGAAAGTCGTCCGAAGACGGGGGGTCCGGGCCCGGGCCGACCCGGCCCGACCCCCCCTGGTTGGCCCGAACCGGGTCGGGTCCAACCCGGTTGGCCCGACCCGGCCCGGCCAGGGCCGGTCCGGCTCGGCTCGGCCGAGCGGCCGACGCGGGGGAAAGCCGCCGCCACGCGTGACACCCCCGCGGCACCCGCGGGGTGTCGGCCAGACAGCCGGACGTGCCGCGTGACAACCCCGCGACACCCGTGGGGTGCCGCCCTGGACACCCGCGGGGTGCCGCGTGACAACCCCGCGGCACCCGCTGGGTGTCGCCCTGGACACCCGCGGCACCCGCGGGGTGCCGCCTGAAAACCCCGCGGCACCCGCGGGGTGTCGCGCTGGACACCCGTGGGGTGCCGCCGCCTCCGGCCGCCGGCGCCGCCGCGTCGGCGACCCGCGCCGCCACCGGCTTCCGCGGGCCGCCGGAGTCGCTCCGGTGGCCCGTTTTCCTTCCTGTCTGCGCCGTAGTTCCTCCCGGGTTCTGTTCTTTACTGCGGAATCATCAAACCTCCGTTGCGGCACGTTCCGTCGTTGCCCGTCAAATCCGCACAAGAACGAAGAACGGCGGAGGGTTGTCGGGCCGTGTTCGTTTGGCCCGCTCCCTCCGTGTTAGATATAAACAACGGGAGAAATTAAAGTTCAACACATGAACGCATATCCGAAACAATTTTTAATGAAATAAAATTGTTTCATAAAAACGGGTTCCTTATTTGAACGGAAACAAAATTTTTAATAATTTTAAAATTGTTCACAAACCCAGTTCTTTAACTTTTTAAAGAAACAATTACGGGAATATAAAAAGAAAAGGGGGGTAATTCCCAAAAATAAATCCCTACCTCGCCGTCGCTGTCAGATGCGAGGTCGTCGCGGAATTGACCGTCGCGGAAGGAGGTGATCGTCACACCGCGGAAGGGCGTCGCGTCGACGATCTCTGAGGACCAAGAACATACGGATTTAATTAATAATAATTAAATCCATGTTGTTGTTGAAATCCAAAAAGAAAATAAAAAGAAGCGCAACCCCCTACCTTGGTTGTTGTCGATCGAAGGCTGTCGCGGGGTTGGATCGTCGCGGAAGAAGCGTCGCGAAGGGAGATCCGTTGGCGTCGCGGTACAAGGCTTCGCGTCGTCGATCTCCGCAGGTTTGGCGTTCTTCGCGTTCTTCGCGTTCTTCGCGTTCTTCGCCGAAGAAGAACGCTTTCCTCCAAATCCTCTCCACGCCACAAGTTTCAACCCAAAATAAAATAAGCTTAAGCCTTATTTTATTTACACAACTAAACATTTGAAATTCAAAAGATAAGAAACTAACCATTAATTTGTAGAATTAATTCAACGAAAGAAACATCTCATTTAATTTACGAAATAAACCGCCCAATTAAATGGTCTGTTAAGAATTTAAGAAAACGCGTCAGTTGACTTTCATAAAGACGGGTTTTCACGGGTGCGTTACTTAGCGGAAAGAAACAGCGGGGCTCGTGCGGGCACCACCTCACAAATATCCTACCAAGAGGGTAAGATATTTCTGGATAGTACCCTATCCGGTTCAACTCAGTTTAAGCCGCTTTTAAGTGGCTTCAAGTGGCTTCCAAGTGGCTTAAGTGAAATAAAATAAAGTTGTCGTAAAATTATTTTATTTCTTAACTTTAAGCCCGAAAATTAAAAACCACACCCGAGCAAACGCAACTCCGGAAGAGGCGTTTCTAAGCAAATACCGGCGCTGCGATTCCATCGGTGCCCTCAGAATTCGATTCCGAGCACCGGTTCAAAAGTTAGAAAAACCCGCTCGTCCGTTCACTGAACATACCCGAGCCAAAATTCGGAAATTGATTTCGGGCACACCGGGCCTCGGAATCAGGCGCCGTCAGAAACTGCGTTCTTGTAAAATTCCAAAGAAAATTAAGAAAAAAAAAAAAAATTCCTTGGAATTTACGGGTCTTTACAGTGAGCAGATGTCTTAACAGTTTCCATCTATACATCAAAGTATATGATTCATGATACACATTAATAATAATCTCATGTATATTGACTAATACACACATTCATAGATATAAATGTCCAATAAAACATGAAAATATGGAATTTCTATTAACGGGTCTATCCTCATGACCTCTCTGTTTAGAGATCACTAAGTAAGAACTTCATGAGAAGAATAATTAATATCTTATAAGATCCCAACACATAATAGTCAAACATCATCTATTTCCCATTATAAAGATGATATTTAAATAATAGAACATATTTAATAATATCATTATACCATACTTACGTTCTCATTATAATGGGGAACTACTATAACCAATTAATAAAAAAAATACTGAAAGGACATTGTCACATTAATGTTACATAGGAAAACAATCATTTTGAGATGAGATATTTATTTGTATTTTAGTTATTGAAATAAAAAATTTAGTTAGTTATAAGTCATAAACTCTAATAGGATCATCAAATCATGAAAAATCAAGAGGTGGTTCAATGTCTATAAGATTGATCAAGATAAATACAATAGGAGAGGGTCCCATATACTGGAGTTGTAGGAAGAGTGAACATGTAAAAAATGCATAAATATATGAAAAAATGATTCAATAATGCGACAGTGGATACACTATAGGAAAAATCACTATTTGCGATGGGTTATTTGCGACGGGAAGAAATCCCGTCACAAATAACCCATCTAGGAAGCTATTTGTGACGGGGAAACTAGCCCGTCGCAAATAACCACTTATTTGCGATGAGATTTCGTCTCCCGTCACAAATAGTTTGGCGCGACTTGCACGCCAAACTGCGCGGGCTGCGCGCCAAACTGCGCAGGGGTATTTGCGACGGGTCCGATCGCAAATACCCGGCGGCGGTCAATACCTTTTTGCGACGGGATGTCGTCCCATCGCAAAAAGACTGTCGGTAGGTACTATTTGCTACGGGACCCATCGTAAATAACCTTTTAACCGCCGACTGTAATTAATGTGGGCGAGGGTAAATGCGACGGGTCCCATCACAAATACCACTATTTGCGACGGGAAGCCCGTCGCTAATAATGTCGTCACAACTAATCTAACCTATATATACCCCCATCCATTTTTTCCCAAATCATTCAGATCTTGCTCTCTCTCTTCCTTCATTCTTCTGTTTCAAAGAGAATTTTTTTTAGTTGAAGTATTTTATACGAGAATACTCAGATGGCGTCAATATCTTAAGAATATCAAAGTTTAAGGTATTTATATATATTTTTTATATATATTTTATTTTTTAATGTTAATTTTAATTTTTGTTTATTAGTTCTAATTTTATTAGATTTCAATTGAATTTTATTTATATTTAGTTTTACTAAGAAATTGATATTGTTAGTTATAATTATAAATAATTAGTTATAATTAATATTAATTAGATATAATTAGGAATAAATAGATATAATTAGCAATAAATAGTTATAATTAGGAATAAATAGATATAATTAGCAATAAATAGATATAATTAACAATAAGTAAATATAATTAGGAATAAATAGATATAATTAGGAATAAATAGATATAGTTAGGAATAAATAGATATAATTAGGAATAAATAGATATAATTAGGAATACATATATATAATTAGGAATAATTAGATATAATTAGGAATAATTAGATATAATTAGGAATAATTAGTCATAATTATGTATAATTAGTAATAATTATGTATAATTAGTAATAATTATGTATAATTAGTAATAATTAGTAATAATAGGTAATAATTATGTATAATTAGTAATAATTATGTATAATTAGTAATAATTATGTATAATTAGTAATAATTAGATATAATTAGTAATAATTAGATATAATTAGTAATAATTAGATATAATTAGAAATAATTAGATATAATTAGTAATAATTAGCAATAATTAGTAATAATTAGCAATAATTAGATATAATTAGCAATAATTAGATATAATTAGCAATAATTAGATATAATTAGCAATAATTAGATATAATTAGCAATAATTAGCAATAATTAGATATAATTAGCAATAATTAGGAATAATTGGCTATAATTAGGAATAATTAGCTTTAATTAGGAATAATTAGCTATAATTTGGAATAATTAGGAATAATTAGGAATAATTAGATATAATTAGGAATAATTAGCTATAATTAGGAATAACTAGCTATAATTAGGAATAATTAGCTATAATTAGTAATAATTAGATATAATTAGCAATAATTAGGAAAAAATAGCAATAATTAGATATAATTAGGAATAATTAGCTATAATTAGGAATAATTAGCTAGAATTAGCTATAATTAGCTATAATTAGGAATAATTAGCTATAAATAGCTATAATTAGGAATAATTAGCTATAAATAGCTATAATTAGAAATAATTAGCTATAAATAGCAATAATTAGATATAATAAGTAATAATTAGCTATAATTAGGAATAATTAGCTATAATTAGGAATAATTAGCTATAATTAGGAATAATTAGCTATAATTAGTAATAATTAGATACAATTAGAAATAATTAGTAATAATTAGTAATAATTAGTAATAATTAGAAATAATTAGAAATAATTAGAAATAATTAGTAATAATTAGGAATAATTAGTAATAATTAGTAATAATTAGCAGTAATTAGCAATAATTAGCAATAATTAGCAATAATTAGTAATAATTAGTAATAATTAGCAATAATTAGTAATAATTAGCAATAATTATCAATAATTAGCAATAATTAGCAATAATTAGCAATAATTAGCAATAATTAGCAATAATTAGCAATAATTAGAAATAATTAGCAATAATTAGCAATAATTAGCAATAATTAGGAATAATTAACAATAATTAGCAATAATTAGCAATAATTAGCAATAATTAGCAATAATTAGCAATAATTAGCAATAATTAGCAATAATTAGCAATAATTAGCAATAATTAGCAATAATTAGCAATAATTATCAATAATTAGCAATAATTAGCAATAATTAGAAATAATTAGCAATAATTAGGAATAATTAGGAATAATTAGGAATAATTAGGAATAATTAGAAATAATTAGGAATAATTAGAAATAATTAGAAATAATTAGCAATAATTATAAATAATTAGGAATAATTAGGAATAATTAGCAATAATTAGAAATAATTAGCAATAAAAATATTATATTATCAATATTTACGAAAAAACAATATTAATATTCTCAAAATAATAAAAAATTTATAAAATATTAAAATTATCAATTTTCGCAACATGCTTTGCTCTATTCTTAACATGTTCAAATCTCAAAGGGTCGCCAATTGTCAGGTCATGCGCAATAAAAAGTTTGTGTCAGTCATGTCCAATGTAAACTCTATAATTGTCCTTGCATGGTTGATCACCTCACAAGTAGTGTTGCAATTGGACAAACCAAGTCATGCCCTTCTTATCTATAAGAATTATTTCACATGAACCTTTACATATATCATTCTTCCTTGAAAATTTAAGGGAAAAATAATGATATACCCTAAAATTTTGAAGGAAGAATGATCTATGTAAAGTGTCATGTGAGATGATTTTTAGAGACGAGAAAGTCATTACTTTGGTCGTCCTATTGCAACACTACTTGTGAGGTGATCAACCATGCAAGTATAATTATAGAGTTTACATTGGACATGATTGACACAAACTTTTTATTACGCATGACTTGACAATTGACGACCCTTTGAGGTTTGAACATGTTAAGAATAGAAAAAAGTATGTTGTGAATATTGATAATTTTATTATTTTATAATTTTTTTATTATTTTAATAATATTAATATTGTTTAATCGTAAATATTTATAATATAATTTTTTTATTACTAATAATTAGTAAACGAAATCTACTTGGATAATGAAGGGAAAATTTGTAATCATCTCCACAACGATGATTACCAAATTTCTTTTCATTATTCAAGCAGTTTTCCTTTTGCTAAGTATTGCTAAGTATTGCTAAATTAGTAATAAATAGTAATAATTAGTAATAAATTGTAATAATTAGTAACAACTAGTAATAATTTGTAATAATTTGTAATAATTAGCAATAATTAGGAATAATTAGGAATAATTAACAATAATTAGAAATAATAAGTGTGAGAAAGAGCTCAATTAAATGAGCTGTCAAACAAAAGAGTAACCGTAAATCCACTGGAAATTGTGTCATCCTTAATTAATGATAATTATTAAGTAGTTGTAATTATTTATCTTCTTTTTCAGATAGTGTTTTTATAATTTCAAACTATTCAAAAACAGTGATGCTTTTATATTTTATGTAGAAAAATATGGAACAAGGAAGTCGACATCAGTCATTATTAGATGATCGAGATTGGATAAATCAGCACAGAAATCCAAATGGTTTTGGTTTAAATCCTGTATATATTGAGGGTTTTGAAGATTTCTTAGAATTTGCATCATCAAAACCAGAATATGTTTCAGAAAGAACAATTAAGCGTCCTTGTAAAAAATGTGCTCTGAGAATGTTTGACACATTTGACAAGGTTGGGGGGACATCTCTTGCGGTTTGGTTTTCAACCAGATTATGTTTTTTGGTATCAACACAGTGAACACAGTTCTAGAGAAGATCCTAATAACTTGATTCCAGATCCATCACGATTTCATAATTTAGTACATGATGTTGCAGGTCCATCTATGCAACAAACTGAAACTCACGATGATATTGATTTAACTCCTGAGTTGGCACCATCTGAATTTTATGAGTTGTTGAGGTCTGCTGAGGATGCATTATATAATGGTTGCAAGATAAGAAAATTAGAACCAGTTGCAAAATTTATGGCTATTAAATCAGATAATGCAATGTTAAAAAACTATTTTGATCAGATATTTTTTTTGGTTAAAACACTGTTACCTGAAGGAAATGTGTTGCCTGCAAATTACTATGAGAGAAAGAGGCTGATTCGTAATTTGGGCCTTAGTTATCGGAAGATTCATGCATGTCCAAATGATTACATCTTATATTCTGGAAAAAATGAGTCATTAGATATTTTTCCCACATGTAGACAATCGAGGTATAAAGAATCTCAACCAGGGAAGTCTAGATCGATTCCAATAAAACAGTTGAGATATTTCCCCCTTACACCCAGGTTGTAGCGTTTATTTATGTCTCAGAACACAGCGTCAATGATGTCATGGCACAAAACCAAGATTTCAACTGATAAAAGATTGAATCATCCATCTGATGGTGATTCATGGAAACATTTTGACCGTCTGCATCCGTCTTTTTCTATAGAAGCCCGAAATGTGCGATTGGGTATTTCTACTGACGATTTTTTTTCGTTTGGTTCTTATGGTAGTCAGTATTCATGTTAGCCTGTCTTTATAACTCTGTACAATTTTCCTCCATGGATGTTGATGAAGGAGCCTTATATCTTTTTGACTCTATTAATCCCAAGATATCTGAAAAAGAATATTGATGTTTATTTGAAACCATTGATTGATGAGTTAAATGCATTGTGGAGTGATGGTGTTAATACATATGATGTTGCTGCGAAACAAAATTTCATATTAAAAGCTGCATTGATGTAGACTATTAGTGACTTTCCGACATATGGCATGTTATCTGGTTGGAGTACACATGGTCCGAAATCATGTCCTTACTGTATGAAAGAAAACAAAGCCTTTATGCTGGTAAATGGAAAAAAACCTTTCTATTTTTATTTTCACCATTGATTTCTTCCAACCGATCATCCTTTTCAGAGGAAAAAATCTCTTTTCAGAAAAGGTAAAATTGAAAGGGATAAATCTCCAAAGATGATCTCAGGTACAGAGTTAAAATTATTTGTATTTTCGTTACCCCCCATCACCTTTGGACCAAAAGTAAACCAACAAAAAATTCATGACTTTGGGAAAGAACATAATTGGATAAAATTGAGTATTTTTTGGGATCTTCCGTATTGGTCTGATTTGTTGGTCCACCACATATTGGATGTTATGAATATTGAGAAGAACTATTTTGATAATTTATTTCATATAGTTTTGGATACACCAGGTAAGACCAAAGATACTGTAAAGGCACAATTAGATCTTGACCAAATTTTCAGGCGACCAGAACTTGAATTATTTGAAAATGTCAGATCATAGAGGTTAATGAAGTCAAAAGAAGCTTATACGCTGTCCAAATAGAGTCGCTTATTATTTTGTCAGTGGATTGCATATTTGAGACTTCCATATGACTATGCTTCCAATTTGGGCAGATGTGTTAAGAATGGTTATATTACTGGATTAGAAAGTAATGATTGTCATGTTATAATGGAAAGACTTAAGCCGATTGGATTCAGAGGTTTGTTAAATTCTATGATTTGGGATTCGATAACAGACATATCATATTTTTTTCGAGACATTTGTGCAGCAACAACAGACTACAATGTGCTAAGAAAATTGGTAGACGATGTTGCTATAATTATATGTAAACTGGAAAAAATATTTCCACCAGCTTTCTTTGACTCAATGGAACATATGATATTACATTTACCACATGAAGCAAAATGTGGAGGTCCAGTACAGTTTCGATGGATGTACCCATTCGAGAGATGCATGCAGAAATTGAAGAAAAAAAATACGTAACAAAGCATCAGTTGAAGGCTCAATTGCTGAAGCTTATTTGCAAGATGAAATTGATTTTTTCTACTCTCATTATTTTAAATTTCAATATCCCTCAAAACAGAATCACATGGGACGAAACGAGGGTAATGTTAATGATGAAATGTACAATCAATTAACAGTTTTTAATCAACCAAATCTTGGTTTCAGTGGAGTTTATGAATGATGGATTTTAGATGATGAACATCACAGAGCTCATACATACGTTTTCCTCAACTGTGAAGAAATGACATCATTTGTCCTGTGAGTGCTTCTATCACTTATTCTATAATTTATGTTACAGTATTTAAACTTATTTTATTTGTAGTTTATATGATAATCATATCAAGAAACAACTTCCACAAATTACAACAGATTCTCTTGAAGAACACAGACAAAAAAAAATTATCAATGGTTTCAAAAACTGGTAACATAAATTATTGATAGTTTAATATTAATTCCGTTTATTATTTATTATATTGATAATTGTTTTAAAAATTTTCAGTTGTCTCAATATGCTGATAAAATTGATAAGAGACTGTGTATATTGAGTAACCCACCATCCAAAATAGTTAAATCTTATAATTCATATACAGATGAATGGTTTTCAATTTCATACACATGCATATGGGGAATCAAAAAAAAAATGAACAATGGAGTTTTCTTGAGAGGATCACATCAAAGAGAAACTGAAGTTGACTTTTATGGCATTTTGGATAAAATTATTGAGCTGTGTTATCTAGGACATAATTATATAACAATGTTTAAATGTCGGTGGTTGGATACTGAGAGAGGTTTGCGTGTTCATCTGACTCATGGAATCGTCGATATTAAATATAAAAGTCTTCTTGCAATAAATGAACTATTTTTATTGGCTCAACAGGCACATCAAATTTATTATGCAAAGTACTGTGCTACTTCAAGAGACTTGAGCGATTGGTGGAGCATAATAAAAATGAAATCTCAGGAAAATCAGTTTACTCAAACTGAATGTGGTTCCGCTGAAGTGGAAAGAATTGAATTTTTTCAAGAGATGGCTAAAAATCCATCTGATTCACAAAGAGACGTGAATATCGATGATGAAACCTAACAATTAAGGATCGATGGTGTTGAAGATGTTAATGATGTTACAAATGAATTTGAAATGAAAAGAGATGCAGAAACTGAAACTCATATGGATATTGATGATGCTGAGGAGGAAGATGAAAACATTAACATTGAAATTTATAGAGAAGAGGATGAAGATGAACATTGACACAGTTATATGCTGGTTATAATCACAACTAATATATATCTATATATAATAGTTATTTTCAACTATCTACTAAAAACAATAATTTTGTGTTTCAGATGGAATCTGATCTATTGCGTGAGTTAGAGGAGGCTGTGGATGACGAGGATGCGGGATCAACTAACCCTCAGCCTACTAGTAGTTCAGGAGGTACGCGGAGGGGGTGCGGTCTTGCGCGATTGATGATTCCTGACCCTATCCCCAAGCGACGTCCAAATCTTAGTTTTGATCCATGCACATAGAGGTATGGTAACCTGTATATTTTAGTTAGATTTCATTAATTTATTTTTATATATAAACTAATTTTTTGATTATTTATTCCCTTTTCACAGTTTTCAGCATGTAGCTATTGGACAGGGGAGTGCTATATTGCGCAATTATTTTTCTCAGCCATGGATCAAGTGGGAACAGATTCCCGTTGATGTGCGACGCGACATGTTACAGCATTGGCTGATACATAAATAAATAATATTTATTTTGAAATTTATTTTATTAACAACTTGATATTATAAATTATTTGTAGGGTTTATGACATCCTATCGATGATAGCATGCGCGATGCTATCCACGCGGCAGGGCAGGTTTCTATGCGTGACCATTTTCACGAGATTTTGCACAATTTGATAAGGACATACATTAAGAAAGTAGGGGTGACAGAATTTGATGAGTCATGTAGAGACCACCGACCAGAGTACATTTCATCTCACGTTTGGGATGGATTATTTTTACACTGGTTGGGTGGTGGATTTCAGAGGAGATCTTCAGTGGGACGACAGAACCGGAGGAGACAGGAGGTGACACATCGATCTGGTAGCCGTATATTTAGTTCGCATAGAGAGAATAAGGTAAGTATATTTTTTAAATATTTTATATAACTTTAAATATAAACAGTTTATTTTATATTTCTGTAGGCATTCGAGCATCCCGATATTATGGAGTTCGATGTTTATCAGAGGATGTACAGTGATCCATCCACTGGAGAGATTAGAGGTGATCGCCAACGTCAGATTGTGGTTAGTATAATTTTTTTAGTTTAACAATTAACTGCATATAATATTTTGACAATTTTAATTTTAAATTGGAATTGAAGGAGTCATATGAGGCTGCGACCTCTCAGACACAGGCTGAGGGTCAGGACGAGATGACTGAGCAGACCAGTGCTCACCATTTCGATGAGGCGGCATGGATGCAGGCGACTCAGTATGGCTTTGAGAAGGGCAGAGTGTTTCCATCGGATCTCATTTGACTCCTAGTACTTATTATGGTACTGCTGTGATGTCGGCGTCCAGCTCGAGAGGAGCTCGTGGAGAGGCATCATCTTCTGGCTCACAGTATCAGGAGCAGTTGCGAGTCAGGCTGAGCATATAGAGACTTTGCAGAAGCAGCAATAAGAGATTTGTCGGTGGCAGCAGCAACAGGAGCAACATTACAAGAAGCAGATGTGTCGATGACAACAGCAGCATCACGAGAAGATGGAGTACATGCGCCAAATGACTCGTAGTTTAGGGATGGAGTTTCCTCCACCAGCTCCTTCAGCTCCTCCCCCTCCTCCAGAAGATGACCCCCCAGTGATTTTTTATGTTACAAACATTTGAATTTAACACCGTAATATGAATTATTTACATTGTCTATCTTTTATATCGCTGAAAATATTACATAATTTAATTTTTAATATTTTTTTAATTTTTTATAATTTTTTTTGAATATTGAGAATTGTAATATTTTTTATTTTTTAGTGTTTTAATAATAGTAATATTATTTTTTCATTAATCACAATTTTATTAAATTTTTTTTTTTAAAATTAATTTATTATTTACGATGGGACCTTTTATGACGGGACCCCATCAAAAATAGTCTAACTAAATATTTTTAAAAACATATTTGCGACGGTACTACTTGACCACCGCAAATAATTTGTTGTGACGGGCCCGTTGCAGAAAGTGTTATATATATATATATATTTTGTGACAGGACGAGAGACCGTCGCAAATAGTTTTTGCGATGGGCCTGTCGCAAAAACGTTTATGTATATATAATACATATAATTGGAAGATTATTTACGACGACAATGATTCCCATCGCAAATAACATTTTTTTCAATGGGCCCGTCGCAAATACTTGTATTTGCGACAGAGTTTTCTGCAACGGGCTATTTGCGACGGCGCCCCGTCGCTAAAGCCGATTTGCGATGGTATCTTGTCGCAAATAGACCGTCGCAATTATTAAGAATTCCAGTAGTGATACTACTTTGAAAAGAATTTATGATTCATTGGTGATCAATGTTGATAGTACCATAAAGTCTTTCATATAATACTTTAGTGCCTCTTTCAATACAACCATATAGAAGGAATTGTTTCAAAATTTCATTCAATGAAATGTTTGGATAGTACATCTCACTAATGATGAACCTCTTAATATTTTGAGAAAGAGTAAAAAACAATTAAAACCCAAAATGAAAATTTCAATATTTTGAATAATATAATATATATTCCAAGACTTTTAAGAAATTCAGTATCCAATGGATATCTTAATGATGATGGATATTACACTAAATTTGTAAAGGTATCCTAAAAAATCACAAAATCGTCTATGGTTATATAATGGTGATTAAAGAATGGAACACTTTACTTTATAAATTATTTTAATCATATAGTGACTCATTTGAATTAATAAATTCATTGCAAAACATAACATTACATATTGGGTTATATGAGCAATAAGGAAATTAAGTTTCTTACAGTGAAAAAAATTCTACCAGATATGAAATATATGTACATAATATTTTACAAGGATTGTATTCTCATAATGTAAAGGAGTATATCCTTTATAAAAGGAGGAAGAGAACTGAAGTAATAAAAACTAGAGTTGATACATTCTGATGTATGAGGTCCTTTTCTAGTAAATTATCTTATATTATCACTTTATTACAAGATATCCATTGATGAATCCTATCAAAAATTTTGAGTTTATTTTCTAAAAAGAAAATCAATTTTTTCTTATATTTTAAAAATTGAATAGTCTTGTATTGAATGAAAAAGAGATGAAGGTGAAGTGTTTGAGATTAGAAAATGGTGGTGAGTATGAAAGTCAGGAGTTCAAATAGTTATGTGTATAAAAAAATGGAATTTTTATGAAGAAAATTATTCCTAGAAAACCTAGAAAATTTGTGTCATAGAATAGATGAAATAAATTTTAATTGAAGAGATTGGGAGTATGAGGTTTCATGCTATATTTTCATGAGTATGAGGTTTTATGATGGATTTCCCAAGGTTAAATATTGGTTATGAATATAAATGAATTTTTTAGCCACTATATATGGAAGTCATTTTGGAATATAGATATTCCACCAAAAGTATATTGCTTTTGGTAGGAAATGTTTGTTAGTATTCTTCATGTACAAGAGTTTTTTAGTTCAATGGAATATTATTATTGATAGTGTTTTCCAATTTTACAAGAATTTCTTGAGTTGTATATACATGTGTTATTTTATAATTTAAAGGTAAAATCCATTTAGGAAAAATGGGGAAATAGTTTTGTGGTTTTACTAGACCAATAATCTATTATAGATCACATTATTTAGTTTTAGGTGAAATATTGGTTATCATTTTTTGTTTTAGTAGCCTATTTCTTATCTTGGAGGATTTTGATATTGAAAAATGACTTTACTTTTAACTAGAGGGTGTTACTGTATGAGGTTTGGATTCAATAACTAATTAAAATTTTAGATGTTTGGTCAAAGAAAATTAGATATTATAATGATAGTTTTAGTTATCATATGGGATGTTTTAATAAGAATTGGTTCCCACCACTAAAAACTATTCTAAATATTAACACTGACACTGCAATTATTAATAATTAATGTGTGGATATTTTTGTTATATAGATATTATTTCAGGTGGGTAGAAGCTTCATTTTATAATAATTTTTTCAAGGTCCTATGACTAGAGAATAAATATTATTGAATCAAATTATAAAAAATTAATCTCTTTTATTTTATCTCCATGACAAGTTCTCATCTCCATTATAATTTTTTAGATAAAGTTTAGTTTGCTATTGTTACTTGAATATAATTAGTTTTATTTCATTCAAAGATGTGTGAATCAAGTGGCTCATTCTTTGAAACATTTTAAATATATTTATGATAAATACATCTTTATGGGTTTTATTTTAAATACCCTAACTCCAATAACCCAGAGTCAGTGGTTACATTATTTAATCGGAACTAGATATAAGTGATCACATCCCAAAGTACTGAATAGTTTAGTAGTCCTAGTAAATTAGATACAAATATTATTCCTATATTACATTGGAAATAAAATATAAAAATATAGTGGTAGTAAATATTCTACATCCTTGAACTCATTCAATAATTCATTCTTCATATCCTAGGTAAAGCAAAAAAATAACGGTGAGATCAAATGCTCAGTAAGGGTTACATAAAATGGAATATACCATGATTTAATAAGGCATAATTAATATGTAAAGTTAACTAACTTAAAAATGTTCTGATTAATCAATAAATTATGCATGAAGAATAATATGGTGGGAATAAATGATGATCAAATAATTCCATATAAAATTTCACATGATCTTGAAACTTATCCATGGGTATCAAAACTATCCAAATAATCACAAGGACATCACTAACTAATTTCATAAGGATAGAATACATAATGTTGTACATCATAATCTTAACATCAAGGACTTTTTCCAAGAAAATATAAATAAATAGGTAATTAATATCCCAAATACCTAAACTAGTTTGTCTAATTATACCTATCGATGCATCAAGGGGATATAATAAGAACCACTCATCACTTACTATGTCTAATGAATTCATTACATTAATAAACAACACATCTTAATCATCATGACTTAATAATCAATAAATTTTCATATTATAATATCTATATTATGGAATGTTAATACTTTCCCTGATCTTAAACCATACAGAGAATGAATAAGGATGGTATCATTATAAGATATCCCCAAGGGATCAAAAGTAAAATTAATGGTTTTTTTATTGATGAATAGAAATACCAAAAAAATATTAAAACATTATTTAGTAAAATGTTCATATCACTTAGAAAATTACATATAAAAACTAAAACTTTTAAAATTATTAGGAAAAACATTTTATTTTCAAAAAATCCATGGTAATTTATAAAGGAAGCATCAAATCACCGAGTTTTCATAAAGGTGTAAAATTTTGTTCATTCTAAGTACGTTAAAGAAAATATTTATTTCACTTTTTTGGTAAAAAGTAAAAAGCACCTCATTCAAATAATGACAAGAAGATTCTTTTGAAAAAAATTATAGAAAGTTATGATTGGGTAAAAATGTCATTAATCAAAGATTAGATAATATTACAAAAAATTGAAAACATTTTTAAAAGAAAATGTTGACATGGAAGAAAAATATTCCCGAACAAATAGAAAAAAGTAACTTTTCCTTAGAAATATTATTTCAGTATTTTGAGTAGATAAAGAGAATAAAAATGAAAGTAAAACTTGAAATTTTCAAAAATAATCATATTAGAATAAAATAATTTGGTTTTAAGAAAAAATGATCAAATAATTCCTTCATCAAATACTTGAACATAAATAATTCTGAATAATAATGAGATTGTGAAATAAAAGCTTACCTCATGGTAACTTTTAAATAAAAACACTGTAAAAGAGAAAAAATATATATTTATTTGTAAAATAATATAAGTTTCATGATAATCCCAATAATATACATTCATGGATAGTATATAGCCCACAAAAAAGAAACAAGTGGTGAATATGGAATATGTCTCACAGAAATAAAAGTGAGACAAGAAACCCTTTCAAAGATCATATCATTGAAGTGAATTGAATAAATGAATTGATTATGTGTAAAAAATTAAAATAGACACAAAATAAGTTTAAATACAAAATAATACAATCAATGTTCATTCCACACATAATCATGGCATAACATAGTCAATGAAGTATAAGTATAACCAAATGAATGGAGATTGAGTTAAGAAACCCTTTAGCTCATGTCCCCCTTACTTCATAAGTTCTTTTAAACTTGTGTATAATAAATTTAAATTTTTTATACTTATTTACAACAATTATGTTCATAATTATAAAATCATATATTATCCACTCATAATACTTATTAATAATTTCTTTAAAATCATCATTTTTGGGTGTTAACTGTTTTGTTTTTCATTGAAGTTTTGGTTCGAAAGTTCTGGAACTTATAATTTGATCATGGTTCCACCATGTCTAGAATTATAATCATGAAATAAATATCACACATATTCATTATATACATATTTAAAATCATATATTAAAGGTGTATATAGAAAAATTAAATCCACCGTTTATATAGACGTTAGGTCATATGTATGCATGAACATTGTTCTTACTTTTTAAAGGATAGAATAAAAGAATGGTTAATAATAATTAAACCTTAAAGAATAATTATTATATCATATATATCATATATATTCATTATCTTTATTACCATCTATGTAAATAGGAAATGAAAAAAGAATCACATCACCCCATGGAGGTAGTAGTCCACACATTTTCATAAGCGACATTATCATTTTCAAATGGATGGAAAGGTAAGAAGTTAAGTGATATATTGTATTTTCATAACCATAATTTTTTCATAAATATAATATATACTAATTATTTCCACATTTATAACCATCTAAGTAAAATTGTGATGAAAAATAAATTACACTGCTACATGGTGACAGTAAGTCGTATGTATGCATGAATGATATTTTCTCTTTTTATAGGATGTAAAGGAGGTGGAAAAAGGTTTTAAAATAATCATAATAAAATCTTAGTATATTTGTGAAAAATTAATTATTTTCTAAGGATGGGTAAAACAGATTCAGGTGAAGTATAATAGGAAATAAACTTAAAAGAGTCAGTAAAGATGATTACCACTTATTTGAACAACTTCCTTTAGATCCTTTAGTAAGAACCATTGGAATGGTATTTTAAGAATATTATAACCTATAATTAACATATAGTTAATTTTATAAGATGATTTGGTAGGTTTTTATCAATCTATGTTTCTTAAAGTGGTGTAAATAAGAGAGGGGAGGTATGTCCTTTTATAAGTAAGGGGAGGGGTGGTTCTATAATTTCATAAAGTGTTAAATTAATATAAATTAATTTTCATGGAAAAATGACTCAAAATTTATATAATTATAATATAGGATGATTTTGAGTCTAAATCATCTCATACAATAAAATTTGGTCAAATTTAGGTTATATTTTCACCCTTACCTCTTAGCTTTAACCCCCACCTTAATCCTTTTAACAATTACCACAATGTGAAAGTTTTTGAATATTTAAGGGTAAAAAATGATAACATAAAAAAGAAAAGTGGTCCATAAATGGACCATGGTTGATATTTTCAATAATATACAATTAAATATGTTTAAGAATTTTTTTTAAGAATTTTAAATCATTTAATAGAATATCATTTATTATAAAATATCATTAATTCCATTTTTGGAACTATTAATTTATGTTGACTTTAAAGTCATCAATATAGTTATTTAATTTGAATATAATCCTATAACACATTCCTAATATGTTATATTTATCTGAAAAATTCATTTAATATAATAATTCATCCAAATTATATTTATTTTAATATTTTAATATCAATTATTTTATTTTTATATTAATTTAATAAATACGATGTTGACGTTGTGTAAACATTTCAGGTAATTATTCAATCAGTAAAAAAAATTTAGTATGATAAAAACAATACATTTTTATATAAAATAAACATTTATAACTTAACATATTTATAATTTTCCAGTTCCTGATTCCACTCAAAGGTGCTCCATACATGGTTAGCCACATGGACTTAAGCACACCTACCCAAATGCTAGAGGTAGTCAACTAGCAGTGAGGGCATAGGTGTGATAGTGGGGAGACTATGCCATCATTAGCAGAGTGTAACATATTAGAAATAAAATAATAGTTCAATAGTGAAAGTAGAAAACCATACAATAGAAATAAATAGTGAAAGACTCATAGTATTAAAATTTCCATAAGTCATATCATATACAATATGATGATACATGTCACATGTTTCTAATAAAATAGGAAAAACATGTACATAACTATCATATATAATACATGTAAAAAAGTACAAAAAGTTCAAAAGAATCTCTATAGAAACACAAACCTCAACTTGATCCCATTGTCTCTTTCTCCTAAGCATAAAATCATGTACCTGTTAGAGGGATCTTTCCATTATTATTACCTACAATCATATAATCTGTTTAGGACCCAAAAAGTGGCCCAAATAGGGTGTGAAACTAAATCCCAATAGGCAACCACCCATGGCCTGTTCCAATCAGTTAGTGAATATATATAAAAGGCAGTGTACGATAAGAAAATCAGAAAGTAAGGAAGCACTAAAAATTAAACATCCTACATGCACTGACTTCCACTTGAATTCAATTCATATTCATTTAACAATTCAATTGAATTTAATTTATAAGTATCAAGATCTAGCTCAAGACCTACATCTTTTATATAACTGGAAGCACAATAGATTCCTTGGAAGGACACCTAACAATACAAGTCAAAACTGAATCCAAGATTGTGCTTTGGCTTGGAAAACTCGTCATAATAGTCATTTCATTTATAATCAATTCAAAACCTGAGCTTGAAATTGACATTCCTAAGTTGGAATCCCAGTACCACTCCAAGTACAATATGAACCAACACACTACAAGAACATCCCTTATCAACCTCTTAGGAACTCGGTATCACTCTAGGTGAGGTATAAAGTCCCATCCAATCAAGTTTGTCCTCAACGCTTCTCAATGAAAACCTGAGTTTCAACCTTGGAATAATAGTAAAATTCACTTTGAGTCCATACATGGAGTTCTCATTAGAATACATGTATCACTTATCATATAATTAAATCCTCAATGAGTCTCTCTATGAAATCCCTCCCTTGGATCCATGTATCACCCATGTCTTAATCAAGGTTTAAGGAAATGATTCTATCTATGGAATTCTAATGTGAATCCATGTATCACCAAAGTTGTACAATTAAATAGGCACAAGAGTCTTTCCATGGAATTATAATCTAAATCCATGTATCACCCTTTCCTATTAATCATTTAACCAATTCCATTTCATTTAAACATTTCATTAAACATTCCAAGTTCAAAACCAAAGGCATTCTATATAACTCACCTCAAAAGGGTGACTCAAACATGTAATAACCTCAATGTCTTGGCCTTTCATTTACTCACGTGAGTAATAACATGATAACGAGCTTCCCATGCCTAATCAATCCATCACATAGCATGGTCTCAACATAACTCACATGGGAAAGAAAATTCAAAGGCCATTAAAATAATCACATGAAATTTTTTAATATAATAATCCTAACAAGCCTATCAAGTTGTCACATGGCTTAGTTATCATATATATCACATGGGAAAAACAACGATTAGGTAAATTAAATCCAATTACATCAACTCATGGTATAGCCTCTACTTTAATCGCATGGGTAAGGAAATATAAGGCAATATGATTTAAACAAGTAATATAATACATGGGTAAAGGGGAAATTCATCCATCCCATAACCTTAATTCATTTCATTTACAATTAAATTCATAAATCAATTAATAAATTTGATTTATATACCAATTTACAAATTACATCCCATGATCAAGGGGTAAAAGGCATTCCTCATAGGCATCCAAAGCCAAAATCCATCAAGGGACATTTCAAGAAAACTCACCCAGGGGGTGGTTCTTATTCAAGGTATACAAACTATATAATGTATTAGAAAGCGTATTCAATTAACTAAAACATGACTGGAAATAATAGGGTTAAATTTCATTTTAGGCGACACCCAGAAATTGGGCATGTGGCATAAAAACATATATAAAAAGATTGACTTAAAGTAAAAGGTATGAGACCAGCTACCTTAGGTCTGATCAAGATAGATCATCCAGTATCAGGTCATGATTCGGTCTAGATTATAAGAAATATAAACAATGGTCAAAGAATAATAAATTAGGGAATATGATCCTAAAACCAAATAGTGCAACCAATTCCCAGAAGAATCAAGAATGGATAAAAAGGAATCAAGGCCTTACTGTTATGAATCCAATGAGATGAAACATATTCGAATTGAAGGTTGAATGGATGACGTAGCTCTAATATTAGAATAGAATCCAAGGGGATATTAATAAGGATCACTTTGTTGTGAAATGGATGAAGGGAAATAATGTTTTAAGTTATAAAACATTTCAGGGGAAAATCATTATTTTACCCAAAAAAACTAGGTCTTACAGTTTTGGCACATGGTTTTTCTAACTATGCGCTAGGTCGCACGACCTCCTGTATAAAAAAGGGACACTCGCACAGTTTACCTGCATGGTTTACTAACCATGCACAAACCCTACGAATATCCACTGTCAAGTTCTGCAAAAACTGCAGACCTAGCTACATGGTCGCGCACCTCATCTCATATGGTTCACTCAAACCATGCACCCTGAAGACCCCCACTATATAACATCACACGGTTTACACAAACCATGCGGCCCGACCTACACGATTTGTACTAACCATGCGATAGTCCAAAAATACCCTAAAACTTGGGTTTTGATCTTTTAATGATCCTTGGACACCCCGAGCCCTCTATGACCCCAATGACATCCACATTAGTCCATATTTAAGTAATAAAACTGAGAATTGATGGAAAACACAAGATCCACACCTCAAATAATAATTGGGATCTTACAAACTTCTCTCCTTAAAGAAAAAGTTCCCCGAATTTCCCTTATAAGGGTGGTGAAGCATAAATCCAGCCACTATGATCTAACATCAGCCTTCTACTCTCAGGTCTCATCCTGCACTTGGTTAGGCTTCTATAGCACCCATACTAAAGGAACTGACTAGCTTTGGATAATCTTCATGCTATGATCCACAATATATATAGGATACTCCTCAAAGGATGAATCCTCTTTAAACTCAACTTCCTCCTGATGAAAAGCATGAGACATGTCTGAATAGTAGTATCATAGCTAAGAAACATTGAATACATAGTGTATGGATCGATACCTCTAATATAACTACAACCAATAGGCTACTGGCCCGACCCTCTCCATAATCTCGAACGGCCCGACATAACACGGTGAAAGATTACCCTATCTCCTAATCCTATTGCATCCCAACCTTAGGGAAACATGAAGGAATACCTGATCCCCAACCTCAAACTCTAGAGGTTGTCTGCGGTGATTGGTGTATGATTTCTAATGAGACTGTGCAGTATCCATCAGCTTCTGAATCAACTACATCTACTCTGTGTTCTCCTGGACAAGACGAGGTCCCAACATAGCTACCTCTCCTGCCTATAACCAACACAGGGGTGGTCAGCATGTCCCACTGTACAAAGCCTCATATAGCGTCAACTGAATAGTATCCTAAAATATATTGTTGTAGGAGAACTCAAACAGGGGTATATGCCTTTCCCAAGAACCCCTAAAATCTAGGACGCAAGCTCATAGCCAGTCCTCAAGAACCCAAATCATGTTATTTGACTAGTCATCTGTCTAGGGGTGGTATGTCATGTGCTTAGAAGCACCTAATTACCCAACACCCTCTGTAGCCCTTTCCAGAACTGTGATGTAAACCAAGCATGCCTATCTAAAATGATAGAATGTGGGACCCCTTAAAGTCATACTATCCCATGGATATACTACTTACCAAGATAATCAACTAAAAATTTCTCTTTGATAGGCAGTAAGTGAGAAACCTTTATGATCCTATCAACATTAACCCATAAAAGATCAATACCTTAAGGAAACCTTAGTAAACTAGCTACAAAATCCATCGTGATGTCATTCCACTTCCACTCAGGAATGTGTAGCTATTAGAGACCTGAATTTTTCCTTGTAAAACTTTGAAATATTTCTACATATATTTCTAGAATAAGAATTGAGATGGAATGTGATTCCAAGGCCTAGTATTCCTGGAATAAATTACACAAAAATACGTACTATATTTTATACTATGCACACAAAGGAAATAGGATAAATCTCAAATAATAACTTGGATAAAAAATTCAAGGCCAAAGTTGAGTCTGGAACGTGGTGGTTACCCAAGGATGGGTATAGTTTTTTTCAATGTAGAACTTCGGTGAGAAAAGTCACCCAGGGGAAAAATCATAAATAAAATAATTAAACTTAATTATTTTACCTCGAATTCCAAATCAAATAACATTAAAATGGGGTCTAGGATTGGAAATTTAAGACCATGGTTGAGTTCGGAATGGGGTGTTTTTTTAAGAAAGACATAAAATGAGGGGGCATGGGAATCTTGGATTCCGCACCGAGCGAGACACTTATAAATATAGATTTAAGGATATGGGATTACGGTTATCCCTAATACCTTCTCTCTCTACTAAGTCTCTCTCTCTCCTCTCTCTCTCAACCGTTATTCATCGGATTGAGGAGAAATCTCCACTAAAATATCATCAGATTGAAGTGGGATCACAGTGGATGTGTCGCCAATGATCGACAGACAAATTGTGGCAGGATTTCTTCTACGTTTGAGTTCGGATTCAAGTTTTAAATTTAAAATTCATTTTATTGTCTTTTGTTTTTCATTTCAATCATGGATCACTAATGGACACACAAACGCAACCATCAATCAATATTTAAATACCAAGTTTTATCTAAAAATTTCTCCATTATTCATGAATTTTCATCACTTAATTTTTCAGACGCATCAATCCTCCATTGGATCGTCGATTGAAGGCTGGAACTGTGAAGGTCTCATCGCAGGGATCACTGATCTGTTCTAGAATCTGAAATCAGGAAACCGGAGGAGTCCCAGTGGTCCGTGGAAGGGGCCACTAGAGGGATGTCGACCGACGGTGGCTGCCAGTAGCGCATGGTGGCAGTAAGATGCATGGAGGTAGTGGCTGTGGGGCTCCTCCATGGTTGGGTGTGAGAAGGATGGCGGTCAGGACGATGAGCCATGGGTGTGCGACGGAGACTGGGTCAGCGAGCCGTGGGCGTGTGGCAGCGACTTAGAGTGAGGCGGTGTGGCTGGATGGAGCAGCTGGCATGTTAGGCAAAGACCCAGCTGGCGGCAAGGCAGTATGATTGGGACGGAGGAGGCCGAAACAAGAGGGATAGGCTAGTGGTAGAGCGGGTCGTTCCAACCCAGGCAGCGGTGTTCGGCCAGTTTGGGTTGGACCGATTCGATTCGGGCCTTATAGCTTCAAATGGTCATAAATCCTAAATCGGGAATCTCATTGATGTGCCATCTACGGACACACATACCTCTCATTGATATGGATCTTTTTAGATTGGTTAGGGACTTTTAAGACTTGGTCTTAGGGTTTGGTGGCACAAAATGCCTAAGATTAATAATAATAATATAATAATTATTATTAAGAGATCATGTATCAGAGCTATCTTCTAAACGGGATGTCTATTTGACATGTCGTTAGTAACGGTGCAACCCTAGTATTTGTGCAGAAGTTTCAAGACTACTTTCATGTTTTTAAACCAAAGACGAGGTGTGGGCCCCATGAGGCCTGGTTTGCATGTGTTGTGGTGAAATGCACCTTTTTCACTGAGTACACATTTTGGAAGAACAAGTAGTCAATCCTATGTGTTTTTTCATGAGGATTGCAATATCATAATCTATATAATTGTTTTAGGATCAAGGAGAGGTCCCCACGAGACGTCGTTCAAGTGCAATGTGGCGATGTATGGATTTTCCATCGGATGTCTGATTGGGGTGAATGAATAGTCAATATTGTGTGTTTTTCCACCATGGTCACAATAGTGTCATCCATTTGGATGTGTGGATCCTTACTCGTGATCTCATTAATTATGGAAACATAAAAGAAATATTAGTGGAAGATCCTTCTATACTATTTGAAGAGCACCCATGGCTTGGTTCAGTATTAACTATTGTGAGAGTGGAGAATGTGTATGAATAGATGCGGCGAAATTTTCTAGGGCCGTTTTAGGAGGTGTTCTAGAAAAATTAAGCTTTTGACCCTCCAGATCAATGACGAGTGTTGTGCACACAAAAACCTTCTACTAGACATGCCATTTACTCGAGGGGTACCTTGGCACGTCTAGGGGTACTTGTTCACAATTTAATACCTGAGTATGGCTAGGTACACGACCATGCGATGAGGTGGGGTCACACATCGGGTGGGCCCTACACGCACCGGGTACCACTTTATAAATCTTATATCTCTCATAACTTTTTCTGAACTCAGATTTTTACATGAGAGTATCCTATCTAGAGTGTTTTTCTACGTAATATTCTATGGTGCCCTCCATAGTGGCTTATGAGTTACGATACGCGATGTTACGAGTGTGACGAATATATGGGTCATCACCTGATGACTGTAGCGGTGCATTCTGAGAGGTACCATCCAGTAGGGACGTCCAGTGTTCCTTAGTGTTTTCTGAGAGGTACCATCCATTAGGGATTTCTAGTGTTCCTTGGTGCTTTTCGAGAGGTACCATCCCGCAGGGAAGTCCAGTGTAGTTCCTCAGTACTTCCCAAGAGTTATCATCCAGCAGATATGGCCAGAGTAGTTCCAAGGTTACCTCCAATTGGGCTGGGAAGTGGTCCATAACGGCAGTTCTAGGGTTACCACTAGCTGGGCTGGGAAGTGGTCCCTGATGCCAGTTCTAGACTTCCCTCCAGTGGGGCTGGGCAGTGGGTCATGTCGATGATGCTAGTCGGGCAGTACCCTACAGTGCTTTTTTACTAGTGCTGATAAATGGTATATTTAAAAAAAAATATTTCATTAAAAACAAAATATATTTATATTGATATGAATATAATATATATTTTTTTAAATATGTTTTATATAAGTATAAATAGACATTTACACTTAATATATAAGATATATAGTGAAAATGGCTTATAAAATATTTTAAAAAAATATTATTAATTAATAATTTTATAATTATCATTTTTTAATAGTCATTTAATAACAATTCGAGGACACAAAAAATCAAAAAATTAATAAATGATCTAAAATAAGTTAAAAACAAAACTCAAACTTCAAACGAGCATAAATTTTGATCTGGGTGTCCGTTTGAGTTCTACAACTTATCAAATCCAAGCCTGCAATAAGCTCTACATGCTAATAACATAAGGGAACCTTCTTCTAGATTTATCAAGGACAAAAAAGGCATATAAGGCCTCCAAAACTGAGTTTTTAGTCGGGATACCCAAATTTTTTAACATTCGATATAATTTCAACCTCGTTTCAGGGGATTTTTCCCTTTTTCAGTGGGGAATGAATTTATTACGAGGGATTACATTGATATTGATATTATGGATTTAAAATTTTATTTCTTTTCCTAATATACTATTATTTATCATCAAATATATAACAATATATACATATTTTTTATACATTCACACATAAAATTTTTATTTTATAAATAAATAATTAAACGTATTTATATATAAAATATATTTCTTAATATATAAGATTTATCTATATAAAAAACTAATATCCATTTTATTTAAAATAAAAATATATTAATATTTATATACCTACATAATGTGTGTGTGTGTGATGATATATTTGTGTGTGTCTATATTAGCAACTGATATATATTAACATATGAATAAATATACAGATAAACAAATATAACTAAATATATATAAATAGATAGATATAAATTTGTATTAATATAATAATAAATATATAGATATATAGATATATAAATATATAAATATAACTATACAAGTGTATATATATATATATATATATTAATACACGAATAAATAAATAAATATATATACATTAATATAACTAAATATATATTTTAATATAAATATATATATATTAATATAAATATATATATATGTTAATATAAAATATATTTCTCAATATATAAACTTTATCTAAATAAAAAACTAATATCCATTTTATTTAAAATGCAAATATATGAATATTTATATACCTATATAATGTGTGTGTGTGTGTGTGTGTGTATTTGTGTGTGTCTATATTAATAACTGATATATTTTAATATACGAATAAATGTACGGATAAAAAAATATAACTAAATATATATAAATAGATAGATATAAATATATATTAATATACGAATAAATATATAGATATATAAATATATAAATATAACTATACATGTATATATATATTAATATACGAATATATATATATATTAATATAACTAAATATATATTTTAATATAAATATATATATGTCAATATAAATATATATATGTTAGTATAAAATATATTTCTCAACATATAATCTTTATCTAAATAAAAAACAAATATCCATTTTATTTAAAATACAAATATATAAATATTTATATACATACATAATGAGTGTGTGTGTGTGTATTTGTGTGTGTCTATATTAACAACTGATATATATTAATATACGAATACATATATGGATAAAAAATATAACTAAATATATATAAATAGATATATATAAGTATATATTAATATACGAATAAATATATAGATATATAAATATAACTATACATGTATATATATATATTAATATATATATTAATTTACTATTAAATATATATATTAATATAACTAAATATATATTTTAATATAAATATATATATGTTAATATAAATATATATTAATATATGAATAAATATAACTATATATATTTATATAGATATATCATTAAATGGACAGCAAAACAATATAGAGGAGTGGTAAAGGGTCCAGACGCACAGTGAGAGGTCTCAAGTTTGAATCATGGGGTAGGGAGGGGCGTGTGTGGTGGTGAAGGGGGTGATAGCTCTGTTAAAAGGTTAGGGGTGGAGCTGGGGTGTGCTAGGGTGGTAGGGGCATGTGGGGGCTGACGGGGGTGCTTCATAGTGCTGTTGAAGGGGGGTCAAGCGTTGTTAAAACGCCCCTTCGATCTGTATTTTTTTTTAATTTTTTAAACTTTTATCAGTGCTTTTAAAAAACCACTGATAAAAGTGGTATTTTAATAGAAATAATAAGAAACGTTGATAAAGGACCCTTTTATCAACACTTTTTTTAGCGCTGATAAAAGGGACCCCCTTTATCTTCACTAAAATTAACATTGATTTTTAGCGTTGTTTATGGCCTTTTCTAGCGCTTTTAAAGGCTATATCTACAGTAGTGGTGGCATAGTGATGAGATGTGCTTTGATGTACCTTTGGACTCATGAGGAAGAGGTATGTTTTTTTCCACCGAGATCCATCCTTGTGACATGACATAAAATCATCAGGGCAAGAAAATGCCACCCAAAGTGGATAGTATCAAGGTGTGTTGATTGAGTCCCTTTGACTTACAGTTCAGAGCAGAAGAGTGGGATGATGGGCATTGACAGTGGTTACTTATGGGACTGTTGGATACTCACTTTCTTGGGCTGATCTATGATATGGAGATCCCATTTTGGATTTCTTTGACTAAGAATATATACATCTTGTTCCAGTACCCACTGCATGGGTTTTGGTTATTCTCCTTCCAAGAGAGGCGAAGACGCGTGGGGTATGCCATGAGTTATCCATATATAGATTCTCATGGTTAGACGAGTCTACTCACCTACTATAGTTAGAAAATACTCAACAAGAAGTTTATCTTCTCACTATTTCGATCTCCTTGTGTTTGGATGAGTATACCTTCATTATCTTGTTGGGTTGAGTTGTACCCTTTTACTGTACCTTGTTCTATCTACTGCTCCCCTCTTCATTGCATCTTTTGATGATCCCTTAAGCCTTCAGGGAATCTTACTGAGTATTTTTATACTCACCCCTACTTGGGATTTGACCGCACTTGGTGTTCCCTTGTAGAATACAGACAGGTTGATTGTGACATTAGAGGAGCTTTGGGATACAGGGTGCTTTGACTGCGTGCGGTGGTCATAGCTTGGGATCCAGGAGTAGGGATCTCTCAGCTATTTTACTTTTCCACATGTTTTTAGGTTCCAGTACTCTTCTAGTTGGGTGTATATTTTTACCTTTTACCTTTCAGTTTACTTTACAGCACATGTACTTGTACTATTTAGAGGTCGATGCATATTTTTGTTTTATATGTAGTAGTGTTGTATCTTTTCCTTTTTCTATGCACTTTTTCATTGAGTTGGTTGTGTGTGTGTGTCTGTACAGGTACTTAAGAAAAGGCCTCCCTAAGTTTTTTATGCCTTTGGAACTTGTCTCTAACCCCTGGACAATACAAGAAGGCTTGGGAAGGGGGGGGGGTTATAGCTTGAGCCCAACATGCGCCAGGTCATAACAAAGTGGTATCAGAGGTGGTTCGACCATTGGGACATTATTTATATGTTTTTCTAAAAAGGTCTTGGTTGGGTTTGGGGAAATAATATTGAAGTGTCTCGAGATAGGCTCTCAGGCTAGGGAGTCTAGTGATGGTATGGGTGGTCAACATATCCATTCATCAGGACCCTGATTACCCACTTGTCGACTCAACACCCTGAGACACTTGTTGCAGGGAACAATGGTACATGAATCATATTGGATTGAGTCATTGATTGTCCTTCTTGAGTAGTCTACACATCATTTTTGATATATATATATATATATATATATGATCATCTGACTGTGGTACTCCTTGATAGCATTTAGGATGTCTCTTTGACGACAACTAGAAAGGATACTAGCTTTGGTTCGTGATGGTGACCCTATAAGTGATGATGCCTCAGTTCAAGAACCATCATGAGATCCCCTTTATCCATGTGGGTAGGTAGTACCACCTCCACCTATTGAGAAGAAAATAGACACAATATTGTGGGATGAGTATGTGTGCATGATGAGCACACTCTGTGAGTTCCAGTGCAATAGACCGTTGAGGTTCAGTGGTGAGCCAGACCCTCAGATAGCAGAGGTTTGGCTAGAGTCAGTGGTCCACCTCTTCAATCTGGCATGAACACCAGTAGATCATATGGTGGTTTTGGAATTCATCATTTTCCATGAAGGAGCTAAGCATTGGTGAATCTTGGTTACTCAGATACACGATGATTCAGAACTCTAATGGGACGACTTCCAGCAGCTATTTTGTGTGGAGTACTACCCCTCCTTCTTGAACTCCATCCAGGTTCAAGAGATTATGGAGCTTCATTAGGGAGAGATTATGGTTTATGAGTATGTCACTAAGTTCACAGACCTTGCATGCTACTCTCTAGACAAGATCCATTACGACTACTTCTGAGAAAAAAAGTTTGAGCATGTAATCCATAGAGAGATTCATTCTATCAAAGTACCCATGTGTATCCCCACCTATGCCGGGGTACTGGAGCTGGTTTTGGTGACATATATCTTCCTGTCACACTATAAAGTTGGTTGTGGTAGGAAGCACAATAGAGTCAAGACATTTATCAAAGCTAGAAGACGCCAATCGAAAAGATCTCGACATAGGAGGCCTCCCCATAGTCAGACTCAGACACGTAGTTGAATGGGGATGAGGTATCATAGAGCATAGGGATATCCTAGGGAGGGATGGTGTTATGGTTGTGATAGGTGAAGTCACATGGAATGAGACTGCCCAACCATACGTGCTAATAATCTTAGGTAGGCAGCAGGTGAACCATCACGATAGAGACATCGTCATGATCAGGGTAATCCCTAGGGAGGTGATGCTAGAAGAGGAGCAGGAGAAACTATGGGTGGTGGATGATGCTATGAGGTCTTTCCACTACCACCAGGCAGATCACATTAGGCTCAAGAAGCTGGAAGATGGGGTTGAATACATCCACAAGATTTGGATGTGTATGATCCTACAATGCATGAGATTATAAGAGGTATTCCCTGTATCTTTTCTACTTTTTTCAGTAGAACTTGTTAGTCACTTGTTGAAGTACTATTTCTCCCTGCACCTTTCTTGAGGTTTTACCAGGGTGAAGCAGGGTGTCGGTGTAACCTAGTGTCAGTGTTGTTCAACATAGATTTAAATTCATGAGGAAGAGGGGTCCTTTCCCCTATGAGACACATTTTTGTAGTGTGAGAAAAAACGTGAGGGAGATTTAGTGTCGCCCAAAGTGGATAGTATTTATGTGTGGTGTAAGAGTCCCTTTGACTTATGTGTTCAGGGATAGGTTGTGAGATGGAGTGTTGGATCCAGTCCAGGCATTACCATTAGAGTTTTTTGCTTGACCCTTTTTGAGGTGCTACTTGTGGGTGTGGCAGATTTCCTAGTTTGGGGTCACTCTCCTTCCAAGAGAGGAAAAGATGAATTGGGTATGCCACGTGCTTTTTGTGTCAAGATTATTGTGGTTGGATGTGTTTACTCGCCTTCCCTTTTCGTTGGTACCTTACATTCTCAACGTTGAGTCTTGATACTGCACTTATAAAGTACAAGTCAAGGTTATAGAGACCCCATGAACAGGATGATATGACACACTATCTAGTTCTATTAGCGGTAGTCTTTGCCCTGATAATGTAGAGATGCCAAATTCTAGGATAATACTTTTTGGTTTTCTTGGACCACCAGAGTCTCAGGTATGTCTTCACCCAGAGAGACTTGAACCTGAGGTGGTGACATTGGTTAAACTTCATACAGTACTATGAATTTCAGATGGTTTATACTCTGAGAGAGGGAAATGTTGTAGTAGATTACCTTTGCATGAAATTCTAGGCTCACCTAGCTTGTGAAGTTTTGGAGCAGCTAGCTTCCCTGCAGCTGACCCTGGTGGAGCAGGAGGGTGCAACTTTTCTTTAGTCGATGGTGTTGACTCCTTCTCTCCCCGAGAGTACAAGAGATTCTAGGTTGTGATACATCGACTGAGAAATCTTGTGTGACCAGATATCCTTGAGTGTTTCACCATATGGATATTATGAAGGAGGGAATCATGATACCTTGTTCCAAAGACAAACAATGATTCTAGTCATGAAATCGGTTGTATAGGTTTAGATGGGGAGGAAAAATAACCCCTAAGTTTCTTCAGGCTGTTTGAGATAGTGAAAAGAGATGGTGATGTTTCCTAATGACTTTCCCTACCCCAATGGCTAGTGTGGGTGAACGATGTCTTCCATGTGCCACAACTGAGGAGATACATGCATGTACCAATGCAAGTTATCAATAGGAGCAGACCTTATGAGGACGGACCATCCCTTTGGTTCACATGTTGTGCCAGCAAGGAAACATACAAGTTTTCCTGGGAGAGGGAGATCCAGGTGTAAGATTAGTAACCCAAGTTTTATCCCTAGTTTTTCTTTTTTGGGGATGAAAATATTAAAGAAGGGAATGATGTAGAGACCTGGATTTTTCCTTGTAAAACTTTGGAATTTTACTACATATATTTCCATATATAGGTGCTAAGAATCTGTGTGATTCTGAGGTATGATGTGCCCAGAATAAATTATACAAATATATTTAGTATATTTTAAACTATGAACAAATATTAAACAAGATAACTATCAAATTACAGCTCATATCAGAAATCTAAGGCCACAGTAGAGTTCGAAATGAAACGTTTACCCTAGGCAGGGTATAAATTTTATCGGTGTGGAACTTCTGTGAGAAAAATCACCGAGGAAAAAATTGTAAATAAAATAATTAAACTCAATTAATTTATCTCAAATTCAAAATCAAATAAATTTTGAATGGGTACTCATACTGAAAATATGAGACCGCAATTGAGTTTGGAATGGGGTGTTTTGCCTAGGTGTGACATAAAATGAGTGGGCGCAAGAATTTTGGATTCTGTGCTGAGCGGGACGCCTATAAATTATGATTTAATGATTTGGGATTAGGGTTAGCCCTAATACCTTCTCTCTCCACTTGGAATCTCTCTCTCTTCTATCTCTTTCAACTGTTCTTCATCAGATCAAAGAGAAGTCTCCACCAAAACCTCAGATGATCGAAGCGAGATCACAATGGAAGCGTCACTAATGACTGACGAACGAATCGAGGTAGGATTTTTTCTACGTTTGAGTTCTGATTCAAGTTTTAAATTGAAAATCCATTTTGTTTATTTTTGTTTTTCATTTCTATCTTGGATCATCGGTGGCCACATGAACACAGTCATCAATCCATGTTTAAATCCCTTGTTTTATTTAAAAATTCACATCTTCTTCAAAGATTTTTGTTGCTCAAATTTTCAGATGCATCAATCCATATTTGGATCATCAATCAGAGGATTGCATAGTGAAGGTCTCATTGTAGGTATCACTGATATGTTCTCAGATCTGAAATCAGGAAATTGGAGGAGTTTCAGTGGTCTGAGGAATGGACCATCAGAGGGCTGCTGGCCAACGATGACTGGCGGTGGTGTGTGGCGGTAGTGGGCCGCTTTGAGGCGGCAGCTGCGGTGCTCTGGCACGACTAGGTGTGAGGAGGGAGGTGACCGAGATGACGATTTGTGAGTGTGTGGTGGTGACTGGGAGTGAGGCGGTGCAGCTAGCTAGTGCGGATGACGTGTGAGGTGGAGACCAGGCTAATGGCAATGTGGTGTGACCGGGATGGAGGAAGCCGACATCGCCGTTATGCTGGGCGACCGAGGGCCGACAGGGGCGAGGCGATGCGGGTCATGCCACGTTGATGTGGTGTGTTGGTGGGATTAGAGGTGGGGGTGTGGGATAGAGGAAGGTGGGCTATGTCAGTGGTAGATTAGGGCTGTCCGACCCAGGTATAGGGGTCTGGCCAGTTTGGGCCAAATCAGTTTGATTCGGGCCTTACAAATTTAAATGGTCGTAACTCCTAAAATTGGAATCCAATTGATTTTCTGTCTATGGCCACACGTCCCTATCATCGAGAAGGACCCTTTTAGGCTAGTTCAGAACTTTTAAGACTTGTTCTTAGGATTTGGTGGCATGAAACACTTAATATTAATAAAAATAATATAATTATTATTATTAAGAGATCATGTATCAAACATATCTTCTAAATGAGACATCTATTTGATGCACCGCCATTAGTAGAGTGAACATAGTATTTAATCGGAATTTTAAAGACTAATTTCATGTTTTGAAACCAAAGATGATGTGTGGGCCCCATGAGGCCTGATTCGCATCTGTTGGGGTGAAATGAAACTTTTTCACCGGGTATCCATTTTGGATGAATGAGTAGTCAATCCCGTGTGTTTTTCTGTGAGGATTGAAATAGGGTGATCTGTATAATTGTTTGAGGTCCAAGGATAAGGCCCCAATGGACATCATTCGAGCGCAATGTGGAAGCATATGACTTTTCCATTCGATGTCTGATTGTGACGAATGAATATTAGATCGTGTAACAATTTAAACTTTTGAATATTTTTTGTTTCCTGAATTCGTGTGTTATTTTATTTTGTAATCAAAAAAACTATATCCTTTTATTAATTAAGTAAATATAATTAAAATAAGACCACTGTATTTCGACTGTTATATGACTGTTGGTCAACATTACTATTGGAAACTATACTCTTAACTTTATGATTATTGTTTATAAATACAAATGATCATGGTTAATAAATAAAAAAAGAAGAGTTGATGGCCACATCTAGTAGACTCGGGCCATACAAAGCTCATCTATTGGAGCTTGGTAAGGAGGTAGCATCACTAAGATTTTCTCTTGACCAATCCCAAGACGAGCTTCAATATGTTAAGCTTGAACGTAATCCCCTTCGAGAAAAGTTCAAGCTGATAGAAATTACCACTCAGGCAATGTTTTCTGAGCCACCCCAAAATTCTATCACCATTTCACACCTTACTCTGAGGTCCAATGTAGGTGTTATAAGGGGATATGTAAGGAGGCCTTAGTTTCTTTGTGTAATCATTTTGTATAAATAAAATTTTTATTTCTAATTATGGTAAATTTTTTGAATTTCAAATGTCAAAATAAATATAGGATGAATTTTTAGAGGCTTCATATTATTGATGAATATATAAAAAAGAGAGTATTTTAAAATATTTTTTTATACTATAAATAATTAATAATGTGAAATGATTTTCAAAAAATGGTCTTATATAGTTGTGATTAGTAATAAATTTAGAGTCTAATAAGATCAACTTAATTTTTGGTAAATAGTAAATTATGAATAGTAATATTACCCTTATGAATGGTAATGTGACCAATGGAATAGTAACATCACTTAATAAAGTATGAATATAATTTAGGCATCTTGAATGCTAATGTGATATAATATCATAAGTAAATAACTGTTTTAGAAATTATTAGTTAAGTATTAGTATTTTTCGGGTATATATTAATTTTAATTAAAAATTAAATATATCATAATTAGAAAATTGTTTTCATAAAATTGAGATCATTTTTGAATTCATAACATCGATATTAGGTTAGGGTGAATTTATGATATTTTTATAAAATGTTTTTTTTTGGTGAACAGTAAAAATATAGTTTTTGAGTTTTCGATATGTTTTTTTGACATCATAATGATGTATTAATTAATATAAAATGATGGTATACTTGTGTGCAGTTGAATATGATATGAATTTTCCCAAGCGGCTAATACCATGGGCAATCCCATGGTTTTACAAATACCACTAATGAGGTGTCCCTTGGAAATTAATAAAATATTCTCTCACTTTTGCTATAAATATCAACCCATTCATTCATTACATTCATTAAAAATTCCTCATAAACAAATATCTACTCTTTTTACCTCCCAAGTAGTACTCTCAAGGTTCCCTAAATCCCCCCAAGGTCCCAAACTTCATTTTTTTTGAAGTTACTCTTCAAGGTAGGGGAACCTTTCACCCTCCTCTTTTAGTCAAGACTTCCTTTATGTTATGTCTTCTAATTTCCATTTTATTATTTTGAGAAGGATATTATATATCCTTATTTATCTCCATTTTTATGTTCAAATTATGAGAGACGCTTTCTGCTCACATCAACTAATTTTTCTGAATTTTAAGTGACGTTGTTAGGCAGCCGATTTTTTGTATGGAAATTCTCAACTTCTCCTTTTCCATTTAATTTCTCTTTTATGTGGTATGTATTTAAAGTTTCAATACCATGTTATTATTTCCATTTTATTCTTTCCCTATAATTTATTATTATTAATTTATGTGTGGGAGACCCTTTTCCCCTCTCTTTTTAATGTTTTATAAAACCATGTTGCATAGTCGTTATGCTGCAGGATTTTCATATCAAAATCTATCTCTTTTTCTCAAGAAATTATATTATTTTATTTTTGTGAATACCCAAACCTATTTAATTTCCAGGTGTATTTATTAATACATAATTTTTTTTATTTTATTATGTAATTTACATACATAAAACCCTCACTCTCTTTCCATGGGTTATAAATGGCATAATGATCTCATTTTTAAGCACTTTTTAAAACGTCATGATTTTGACATGAAACCCATTTCCTTTTTTATATTTGGGTTATTTGATGTTTGATTATGATATATATGGATCAAATGAAAATAAATACATATTAAGGGTGTGCCCTTATAGTGCTCCAATGCATTGGGTAAATAAATTAATCTCTAGAGATGACAAGTTTTACGATACCTTGGTGAATAACCTTGGTAATTTTTATGAAACCTTGAGAATGGAACTTAGTGATATGATTATGAATATCTAAATTAAATGTTTTAGAAACATTTTCAAGTTATGTTTTAATTTATTATTATTATTATATGCCTCTTTATCCCTATTTTCTTATTGATACTATTTCACTTGTTTTCCTTACTGGGCCTTCTGCTCACCCTTTCCTTTGATGTATGTCTCCAGGTTATGAGATATAGTAATTGTACTTAGGAAAAACTTTTCAAGAATATTTTCAAGGGGAATGAAATAATTTTTTTATGTTTTCATGTATTATGTACCTTTTTTTCCAAGACACTAGACTTTAAATATCCCCTGTGTGTAAAATGAAATGAAAAGTAATGTAATAAAATAGTGGGATTCTATAGTTGATATAAAAGGATAGTTTAGTTATTTGTGGAAATTAGGCTATGAAAACATTAGGAAGAACCCAATATAAAAGTTTAAATATATAAAAACTTCCTGGTATTTTGGTGAAATATGAAGTAAGTGGTTTCCAAAGAAATAAATCCCTATCTGGATACGAACAAGTGGATGTGGCTCTGGCACAAATGTACCTAGGAGTGAAAACTCCAACAAGGAGTTTCGGGCTTGACCCAGGGTATCCTAGTACATGAAAATGGTCTTTGATACACTACTATTTTGACACTCTGGAGGATATATTTAGTTAATCACAAGATTTTTATTGAATCATTATGAAGGATTTATAGAGAAATTTAATTGTTGTTAAAGAATAATACGTTTAACCATGAAGTTTTAAGACATAAAAATCCTTTATAGTTAAAAGATTTTTAAATGAAATAAGTTTCTCAATAAGGTTTTATTCTTTTATAAAATGGTGGGAATAAGAGGAACTATGCAAATGTTTACTGCAATGGACCATGCATTGACGAACCTCTGATGGAAGCCACAATGGAAACTTTCATGAGAATGATGAACCAACTAACTCATGTTATGGGAAATAACTTGAATCATGTTGAGAGACCAATTTTACCGCAAAGGGAACAAAATTCTGTTGAGTCCATTATGTGTCAATGACCACCAACAATTAGTGAATCTACCAACCCATTGATTTCTGGACAATGGATCAGATCTATCGAGAAGATCTTTTTTGTGCTCCGCTGTTCAGAACAAGAGAAGGTCACCATGGTTGTTTACCACTTTGAGGGAGAAGCTGATCAGTTCTGGGAACTGATTAGAAATATGAGGCCAATAGTGGAGGTTGAAGCTATGGAGTAGGAAGAGTTCAAAGGGATCTTCTTCAATAAGTATTTCCTTCATTGTATGAGAAAAAAAATAGAGAAGCAGTTTCTTGAGTTGAAGCAGAAGGAGAATAAATCTATTGGAATCTATGAGATGAACTTCACAAGACTTTCCCATTACACCTAAATATTTTTCATGGATACTAATGGTAAGGTTGATATATTCTTCGGTGGACTAAGACCTCATCTACGGAAGAATCCATCCAACCGAGACTATGATAGCTATGAGAAGATCATGTGAAGTGCTATGAAAGTTGAACTGGAGTTCGGTGAGATGCAGTGGTCTCATAAATCCAATGAAAAGAAGAGATAAATTGATCCCATATTAGGGAGGACCATTTATCAAGGAATGGGAGGCAATCAAGTGCAATGTCACAAGTGTAATAAATGTGGGAAGAAGCATTCGAGGAACTACCTGCTCGGGAGCAGGAAGTGCTACAAGTGTGGAGATATGGCCATATCGTGCATAATTGTCCTAGTGAGGTGAATCCTCAACTCCCAAATTCTAACAACAAGGGGAATATGGTGTAGGACCTACCTGAAGTCCAATTCTATAAGTGTGGACAAATCAGTCATTTTTCCAATCACTATCCAAATATGAGGGAAGTGTAGGGGAAACACCATCAAACTCAGAAAAGGCTAGGGGAACAAGGTCATGATTTTTCTATCACTACGGATGAAGTTGAAGCACCAAATGATGGGGTGGAAGGTACTCCTATTGTTCTCTCAAAGATAACAATTACTTTGTTTGATTATAGTTCTGTGTATTCCTTTATTTCCTCCAATTTTACAAGGAATTTAGAATCAACCCCTGATTTTCTAAAAGTAGAGTTATCCATCAAGACTCCCAGTCAGATTATCCAAGCATCATCGATGTTTAGAAACTCTTATATTTACTTTAGTGAGCATAATCCTATCGCAAATCTAGTATTCATTCCCATGATAGAATTCAACATTATACTAGGGATGGACTGGCTCTCAAAGTATAATTCTAAGGTCAAATGCAGAAGAAAGGAAATATCCATAGTCTTGAATGGAAAAACTATAGTTATCTTCCAAGGAGAGATATATCAACCGAATCATTTTCTAGAAGAACCTCATATATCCTTATTTATAGAGTTGATCAGTGATGAAAAGGAACGAAATGATAGTATAATGATAGAAAATGTCCCCATCATTCAAGAATACATTGACGTATTTCCTCAGAAGTTACCTAGACCTCCCCCATAAAAAGTGGTAAAGTTCTCTATTTAACTCATACTTGAATCTCATCTGAAATCAAAGACCCTGTATAGGATGGAAAATATAGAGCTGGAGGAATTAAGGAAACAACTCAACGATCTTTTGGAGAAGGGGTTTATCTAACCGAGTGTATCCCCTTGGGGATCACCTATAATATTTGTGAAGAAGAAGGATGGTTCAATACAGATATGTATTGATTATAGAGAACTGAACGAGATCATAGTGAATAAAAAACCCTAATCTAATAATTGATGAATTATTTGAAAAACTTCATGGGGCTTAATTCATATCCAAGATTGATCTTTGATCTGCTTATAATCAATTGAGGGTGAAGAAAGAAGATATTCCAAAAGATGCCTTCCAATCAGGATATGGGCATTATGAGATTTTTGTTAGGCCTTTTTTCTTGACTAATTCTCCTACTATTTTTATAGATTTTATGAATAGAGTCTTTAAGGACTACCTTGATAACTTGGTATTAGTTTTTATTGATAATATTATGATATATTCCAAAATTCAAGAGGAGAAAGAGGATCATCTAAGGTTTATTTTTCAAACTCTATGGAAGGATAGGATTTTTTGGAAAGTTCATAATATGTGAATTTTGGTTACAAAAATTTTCTTTCTTAGGGAACATTGTAACCAATGAAGGAATCATAGTTGACCCTGAGAAGACAAAGGTTGTAGAGGAGTGTCCTAATCATTCAATAATAACTGAGATTTGTAGTTTCCTTGGATTAGCAGAATATTATATGAGGTTTGTGAAAACATTTTCATGACTTTCAAATCTATTAACCAAGTTAACTCTAAAAGGGGTCAGGTTCATCTGGAAAAAGGATTGTGAGGAAAGTTTCCAAGAGCTAAAGAGGAGATTGGTTACTACACCTATGTTAACTCTGCCCTCAAGTGGATAAGGATTCATTATTTTTAGTGATGAATCTATGAAAGGGTTTGGGTGTGTCATCATGAAAAATGAAAAATTTATTGCTTATGCATCTCGAATGTTGAAGACATGTGATTAAAACTATCTTACGCATGATTTTGAGCTTGGTGTAGTTGTTTTTTCTCTAAATATATAGATGCACTATATTTATGGGGAGAAATGTGATATATACACAAACCATCAAAGTTTGAAGTATATTTTCACAAAAAAGGAACTGAACATAAGACTGATGATAATGTTAGAACTTCTTAAAGACTATGATTGTTCAATTCGTTATCATCATGGAAGAGAAAACAAAGTTGTTGATTCATTAAGTAGGAAGGAACCTATTTTTCTATCCATGATGAGGATTCAAAGATACCTCTTGATCCAAAACCTATTGAAAATGGACATGGGAATTATAAGGTAAGGGACATCATCAACCCTATCCCAAATGATTTATCAACCATCATTACTAGAGAAGATCAAGAAAACTCAGAAAGAAGATCCTTTGTTACAAAAGAAGTTCAAGAATGTGAAGGATGGGAAGTTTCCTGAGTTGAATATTGATCAAGAAGGTGTACTGAAATTTTGTACAAGACTATGTGTTCTATATATTTTGGAAATAAATAAGGACGATGATAGATGAATCTCATATCTCTACATTCTCTATACATCCTAGAAGCACGAAAATGTACAGGGACCTTCATGAACTTTTTTGGTGGGGTAATATGAAAAGGGATTTTGCTGACTACACTACAAGGTGCCTGGTATGTAAGAAAGTGAAGGAAGAGTGACAACTTCCTAAAGGGGTATTACAATCACTACCCATGCCCACATGGTAGTGGGACAATGTCACTATGGAAATTGTCACTGGTCTCCCAATAACTTCCAAAGGAAACAATGCGATATGGGTTATTGTTGACCATATCACCAAGACTGCCTATTTTATATCTATTCAGGAAGATTTCTCTCTTGATCAACTTGCTAGGATTTATGTGAAGGAAGTTGTAAGGCTCCATGGAGTTTTACTTTCTATCATATTTTATCATGATCCAAGGTTCACATCAAAATTCTGGATAAGTATTCAACATTCTCTATGTACCGAATTGAATTTCAGTATGGCCTATCACCCCCAAACTGATGACCAATCTGAAAGGAATATTCAAACACTCGAGGAAATGTTGAGAAAATTCTAAATATAATTTAAGGGTGGATGGAATCAACATCTCCCATTTTTTGAGTTCTCTTACAACAATAGTTTCCACTCGAATGGAACCATATGAATCTATTTATGGGAAGCGATGTAGAACACCTACTTATTGGGATGAAGCTGGTGATAGAAAGATTCTTGGGCTTTATCTTGTGCAATAATTGATAGAAAAGGTTCATGCCATCCACATTAAGGCTACTTAGAGTTGAAAAAATAGCTATGTCGAAAACCATTGAAGGGACTTGGAGTTTGATGTTGGTGACAAAGTTTTTCTTCTAATCTCACCTTGGAAGAGATTCATGAGGTTTGGGAAGAAAGGGAAGCTCATCCCTAGGTATATTAGCCCCTATGAAATCCTTGATCGCATAGGAGAAGTGGTTTATCGAATTTCACTTCCTCCAAATATAGAAAATGTTCATGAGGTCTTCCATGTATCTCTCTTGAGGAAGTACATATCTAACCTTTCACATTTACTAAATCTGGAGGTGGTACAAGTGGAACAAGACCTCTCTTGTGAGGAGTAGCCAGTGGAGATCTTGGATCATAGAGATAAGGTTCTATGAAAATAGACTACCCACCTTGTTAAAGTGTTGTGGAGGAACCAAAAATGTGAAGAAGCCACGTGGGAACTGTTAGGGTTGGTGTCATGAGAACCAATTGTTTTTTACTTTGATTACATGAAAGTACACTTATTATATATTGTTTATTGTTCTGCATTACTATAATATAATAAATTTGGAGGTGGTACAAGTGTAACATGACCTCTCTTTTGAGGAGTATCTGGTGGAGATCTTGGATCATCGAGATAAGGTTCTATGCAAAGAGACTACCCACCTTGTTAAAGTGTTGTGGAGGAACAAAAAATGTGAAAAAGCCATGTGGGGATTGTTAGGGTTGGTGTCCTGAGAACCAATTGTTTTTTACTTTGATTACATGAAAGTACACTTTGTTGCAGATCCCCTCTATGATGAGAACCCTGAAATGCTATAACAATATTCTTAAATAAAGTTCTACGGTTGGATGACATACTATGATAGGACACATAGTATACAGACCGTCACATGTGAGTACTCATAAGAAGACGAGACTCTCTCTCATGGAGTTCGCACTTGGTAATCTCCAAGATGAGAGATTATGAGAACAGACCCGCCAGTAGCAATTCCGCATGTTCTGGTGTCATCATACATTGATATCTACGAGCATGTGTAATGGTCCTTAGACTGGAAGATTATCATTAACTCATGTCATGACTCGCACACTTATATTTGCTGACGAAAACCATCATGAAGACAGCTGGAAGGAAGTAGGGTACATTGGGTGCGTCATGAATGACATGTTGTTAATGGATAAGTCAAGGAAGGATTTTTCCCTTTCATATTTATGGAAGTAGATATCTCGATCCCTTTGATTGGAATATAGCTGTCTTTCAAATTCCATGGCCATGGTGTAACGACAAGTTTATTTCTGGAAGTCAAAGAATGACAGATCAAGCATATAGGTTTATGACACTTCCATGAAACCTTCTTGATGAGATATTGAGACAAAAGGATTAAATTAAACAGTAAGCATTCCTATGAGGTGACACGTCAATGCGGCGTCATCTTATTTCTCTTGGGTTCTTTGACCCGTTGATAGACAGTAATCTTGGACTTTAGGCAAGCCCGCCTAATGCCAACGAGAAAGAGACCTAGATGGTCACACACTAAGTGTATTCAAGTATCTCAAGTAAAATAAAGATTATTTCCTTATTTGGTTTAATAATTATTCAAGGAATCCTAAATCATTTTAATGTTGGAGGAAGAATAAAATGAAAACAAGTACACGTCGTGTATTAATGATTACACGTCGTGAAGTTTTTATTTTGAAAACAAGTACATGACGTGTATTAATGATTACACACCATGTAGTTTTCATTTTGGAAAGGAAATAAAAAAAATGAAAATAAGATATACATGCCGTGTACATTTAATTTACACATTGTGTAGTTTTCAATGAAAAACAAGTACACGCCGTGTATTTATGATTACACGCCTTGTAGTTTTTCTAGTCGGGATTTTGAGGAAATATCTTTTTATTAAATGATATTTATTATAATCAGCGTGGGAACATGTCAAGGAATTAATTATTCGAAATGGGGTTTTCAAAAGATTTAATGAAATAATTAAAATGCGTAATGCGTTTATTTATTATCATAACTCTATAACCTCAAAACCGATTATAAATATCCTCAAAACCCCAACTCTTTTCCTAAGAATCGCTGTGCACAACAATTCTGGAGAATTATCTCAAGAATAAAAGAACTCCATCCTCCAAGAATGACCTCAAGACCGAGAGAGATCCACCTACATCAGATCAAGGTGATCTAAGGTGGACAAATCAAGAAAAGGCTTCTCCACGCTAGCACCTGACGATTCCTTTGGCGACGTCTAGAGATACGCGGTGCACATGTGGATCAATGCTAGAGGAAGTATACACTTGGATTATGCAACACAACGACGAATCATATCAGAACGTGATCAGAAATATCAACAAAGAAAGAACGCCATAAAAGGTACTTATTTTCAATTAATTAAATTAAATATAATCAACCTGTGATGATCCTTCCTTTATGGTTCTGGGACTTTTCTTCTTCTTTGTCTATTTCTATGATTCGATCCATGGAGACTAGAATTTATTGTCATATTGATCCTGGATTGATCATTTCAAATGATAAAAATCCAAGTGGGCACATCCACCCATGAGCTTCCACTGCACCCGGGACCTTCAAGTGGTATCATAGGAGGTTACAATGTTGATTATAGTTATTTAATTTCTGTTGATAATTTATGCATTTATATTTGATTTAATTCAAGATAAATCATTCTATAAAACTGAATGAACGAGATTTATTCTTCCCCCTTCGTTTCTCAATTCACATCACATAAATGACCTTTTAATTTTAATTTTGATTAAATTAAAAATGAGGAACTCATCCAGAGGAACCGCTCTTTCTGTCCGTATAAACAAGAATACATGACATGTAGTGAAAACTACACGCCATGTACTTAGGTTCAACGAAATGGTACTGGTTCACCAAACTATGCCGTGTGAATTGAGTATACCTAATTATTTATTACACCGTGTTGACCAGAAATGAACGGCGCGTGGGAACTGGAATACACAGCGTGTATGTTGAATCAACACGCCGTGTAGTCCGATCCGGCCCAAGTGAAACCGTATACAAGGAGAATCCATGTTCCGCGTACATGGGATTTTCAGGCCGGTAACTGCATAACAAAGAAGTACACACCATGTTAGATTAATCTACACACCATGCACTCCAAAATTTACAAAGTACAGAAAACACGCCAAATCCCCCGGCGTGTACTTTGGATAAAGGGTGAAAAATACACGATATGTAGGCTATATTACACGCCGTGTACTTTCCAGAAATGGAATATCACCAGGTTTCCTCCAAAAGTAAAAAGACCTGTACAAGGAATATAGATGAGAAGAATCTCAAGGAAATTCAGAAAGGAATTTAATATAAATAATTGATTAATTATAAGATCATAATTAATTTAATTCAAGCCCGAATTATCTTGAATAAATAGATCGATTTAAAGAATTTGAATACTAAATATGCGTAAATGTTGTTGCATGCTATGGATGATCATGAGATAGACCAAAGACCCTTTTTATGTGTGTATGGTTACATTTAAATTTGTTTAATTTAAACTCGTTGGCCTGCGAGCCTTCTTCCAATAAAATGTAGGGCCTGCATGCCCATGGTTTCTTTAATGTAAACCACATATAATGGAGGTTATCCCAAGCTAGTGGAGATGGTTCAAAACCCAAAGCTGAGGTGAAACCAACCCAAGAAGATACGAAGGTGGACATGTGGGAGCTGCAAAACACAAACCATCGGTTCAAGGTGTTTTTCCCTAGGTCAGGGTTAGCTTATCAAATGGATAGATAAGCTAACCAATATAAGCTTATGATCATGCCATCTTATTTTATTTCTGTATGATTTCATGGTTTATTTATTATGTATGTGTTGTCACAATCACATTATTAATGAAATAAACAAGCATGCAAAGATGGAATAAAATAAAAACCGGACTATGCGTAAACATTATCAGAACATGGTTAATCACTTAAGAAATAATCACTTAATATTAACAAGCATGTGATAATGCAAAAATACGCATAAATAATAAAATCCCTCAAATACCATATTAAGTCAGACCAAACCTTCCGTTACTTGATTAAGGGAAATAATCAATAAAACTATGTGTTTGACCAACCCTTGTTGGGACACTTACTTTTATAAAGGAAGCTCTTATGAAAGTTTCGGGTTGACATAAACATTTTACATCAAGAGGAGTATACCTTACTAGAATTGTTGTAAAATGGAGGCAAGTGATGAGGAAATCCAAGTCAGGATTTCAGGATTGGGGACTCCACTCAACAGATCAAGGAACTGTATGCTCACAGTTAGCAAAGACCTGCCTACCTAAATACCTTCAAATAGCTTGACCAACCCTTGTTGGGGTTATGCGAAGGGGAATATGGATTCTTTCCACTAGAATGTCTTGGAAACTAGAAATTCCAAGTTCAATGGTGAGGTCCATTTGGACAAGATAAAATATAGGGAGACTTAATAAAATTTATTATTTATCATAAAATGTAATCAAGAAAGTACTAATAAATCTGCTCTTTTAATTTGTAGAATCAATATGACAAACTTGTCAACCACATTTTCTCTGTGATCAATTATTGATAAAGACAATATCCTCACTGGTAGTAACTTTCATTAATGGTTTAGGTGCCTTCGGGTTATCCTACGCCATGAACAAAAGTTATACGTACTGGAGTCCTCACTTCCTTATTCACCTGATCAAGGGGCAAGTGATGAATATTTCATGGTCTATGATCAACATTTGAGTGATGCACTTGAAGTTCAATGTTTTATGTTGTCATCAATTTCTAGTGCGCTCATGATGTCTCATGAAGACATGGATGCCTATAGCATGCTCGAGAACCTCCATGTTCTATAACAGGAGAGAGAAAAACAAGAAAGGTTTGAGATCTCCAAAGATTTATTTCAGAGAAAGCTTGGATAGGGTGACCCAGTTGGGCCTTATGTAGTCAAGATCATTGGATACATTGAGCGCTTGGAGGTTCTAGGGTTTAAACTCTCCAAAGAACTGGGCACCCATCTCATTCTCGCATCAATTTCCCAGAGCTTCTCTAACTTTGTTGTAAATTTCAACATGAACAACATTGAGAAGTCTCTATCTAATCTTCTTATCCTTATTCACCAAGTGGAAAAAGATATGAAGCGTGAAAATCCTTTTGTCCTTATGGTGAATAAAAGTAAAGGGAAGGAAAAGATATTTAAGCCCAAATCTTCTTCAAGGAATTCCAAGAAAAGGAAGATCAAATGGGAGGTAAGAGAACATGAGGCTATTTGTTTCGCATGTGGCAAGAAGGGCCACTGAAAGAAAAACTGCACCCAGCCAAGGAAGAAAGGGGAAGCTTTAGGTGTGTTTGTTATCGAATTCAATCTATCAATTTCTAAAAATTGGGTATTATATACAGATTGTGGTGATAAAATATGTATCCAAATACAGGAACCAAGTAGATTCAGGAATATTGATCGAGGGGAGGTAGATATACGAGCAACCAATGGAGCCAGACTTGCTGCTGTAGCTGTCAGGGACTACCACCTCACATTTCCAACTAGAATGATCTTGGTGTTACAGGGTTGTTATTATGTGCCTTATGTTACTAAAACTATTATTTCAGTATCCAGATTAGATACTGATGGATTCATATTCAAGTTTGGAAATGAATTTTTCTAATTTTATAAATATAGCATTTGTTTTGGTAGGGAACATTTATATAATGGCCTTTATGTGTTATACTACACAAATGAAGTAATGGAAATCGATGACAAAGTTAATTCACATGAATCATACCACACCCAACTTTGGCATCACCGGATAGGTCATGTCAATGAGAAACATTTGACAAAATTACATCAAGATGGGTATTTATATTCTTTCGAACTAAAACCACTTGGTGTATCTTATGCGTGTCTACAAGGAAAAATGACCAGAGCCCCATTTAGTGGGAAAGGTGAAAGGGATAAAGAGCTTCTAGAATTAGTTCACACAGATGTGTGTGGACCATTTCCAGTTGAATCAAGGGGTGGGTTCTTGTACTTCATAACTTTTACTGATTATTTTAGTAGATATGGATATATTTACTTAATGAGGTATAAGTCAGATTCTTTTGATCAGTTCAAAGAATACAAGAATGAAGTTGAGGACCAGCTTGTTAAGAAGATTAAGAAACTCCAATTGGACAAAGGAGGAGAATATCTTAATCAGGACTTCATTGATTTCTTACAGGAGTTTGGGATTCTATCTTAACTCACTCCTCCTTATACGCCTCAGTGGAATGGTGTAAGTGAAAGGAGGAACTACACCCTGTTGGACATGGTGAGATCAATGACGAGTCATGCGAGTCTTCCATTATCCTTTTGGGGATATGAATTACAAAAATCATCACACATACTAAACCAATTACCAACTAAATCTATAAATGGTATTCCATACGAGTTATGGAGTGGACGCAAATCCATGTTATCAAATTTACATCTGTGGGGTTGCGAAGCATTTGTTAAGGCCTCTTCAGGTAACAAACTTGCACCCCGAGGCACAAAGAGTATCTTTATAGGATATCCTAAAGAAATAAGGGGATATTACCTGTACAACCCCTCAAATAAAAAAGGTTACAGTGTCAAGAAATTCCATATTCCTTGAGAGGGATCACATCTCCAAAAGAGATAGTGGGAGCGAGATATACTTCAATGAAGTCAAGGCTCAAGATACATAAGATTTGGTAAAAGAACAGATTCCACAAATCCCCATGGAAAAAAAATCTGTTCCAAAGACACAAGAACTACATAGGAGAACGGGAGAGGTGAGATAACCAGAATGATATGGTTTTCTTGTCACTGAGGATGGTGACTCATTATTGGTTAACAATGATGATCCTCTTACCTACAAGGAATTAGTTGAAGGAATAGATGTTTCCAAGTGTCAAGAAACCATGAATTCTGAAATTGATTCTATGTACCAAAACCAAGTCTGGATTTTGGTAGATCCTACAGTTTATGTAAAGCCTATTGGTAATAAATGGGTATTCAAGAAGAAACAGGACATGGGGGGATAAGTCAACACCTATAAGTCACGACTGGTTGCAAAATGTTTTAGACAACATTAAGGAATTTACTATGATGAATCATTTTCTTCGGCTGCGATGATGAAATCCATCAAAATCCTATTGGACATTTCCTCTTACCATGACTATGAAATTTTCCAAATGGATGTCAAAAGAGAATTCCTTAATGGGAACCTCCAGGAAGATGTCTACATGACACAACCTAAAGGGTTTGTGACTCCAAAGGATGCCAATAAGGTATGCAAGTTGTAGAAATCCATTTATGGATTAAAGAAAGCATCGAGGTCATGGAACATTCATTTTGATGAAGCTGTAACAGAATTTGGATTTATTAAGAATGAATGTGAGACTTGTGTCTACAAAAGGTTTAGTGGAATTGCAGTCATTTTCCTAATAGTATATGTTGATGAAATCTTACTAATTGGAAATGAAGTACCTGTCTTACATTCAGTTAAGGCATGGTTGGATAAATGATTCTCTATGAAATACTTGGGCAAATCAGAATATATTCTTGGGATCAAGATCCATCGTGATAGATCCAAGAGAATGCTGGGCCTGAGTCAAAGTGCATACATTGAAAAGATACTGAAGATATTAAGTATGGAACAATCCAAGAGGGTATTTTTTCTAGTGTCACATGGCATTCATCTTTCCAAGAAAATGTGTCCTCAGAAACATGAGAAAATAAAGAAAATGGAAGGGATCCCTTACGCATTCGTGATTGGTTCAGTCATGTATTCTATTCTATGTACAAGGCTAGATGTTTCTTATGCATTAAGTGTGGTAGGCAGATATCAAGATGATCCAGGAGACCTCCATTGGATGGCACTCAAGAAAATCCTTAATTATTTGAGGCGTACTAAGGATATGTTCCTATTTCATGGAGGATATGAGGAACTAGTCATCAGAGGACATGTAGATGCTAGTTTTCAGACTGATCAAGATGACATGAAGTCGTAGACTAGATACATATTCAGTTTGAATGGAGGTGCAGTAAGCTAGAAGAGCTCAAGAAAGCTGTGGTGAAAGATTCTACAGTAGATTCTGAGTATATCGTAGCTTCTGAGGCAGCTAAAGAACAAGTATGGATGCGAAGCTTCTTCCTATAGGTAGATTTAGTACCTAGCAGTAAATATCCTATCACACTCTATTGTGATAATACTGCAGTGGTGGCACTTGAAAAAGAGCCAAGGTCACATCAGTGAAAAAAGAAAATACTTTGGAAGTATCATCTCTTGAGGGATTTTTCTTAGAGAGGGGAAGTTGTAGTGAGTAGTGTTTCCATGGAAGACAACATGGTAGACCCCTTGACTAAAGCCTTGACTTAGCAGAAACATGATCATCATGTGAGGTCTAGAAGACTAAAAGTCGTAGGCAGTTGGATCTAGTCCAAGTGGGAGTTTTTTTAGGGTTGGTATCCTGAGAACCAACTGTTTTCGACTTTGATTACATGAATGTACACTTATTATATATTGTTCATTGTTCTGCATGACTATAATACAATAATGTCCTAGAATATTTTTTTCATTAATAAGGTCGTGGCAGATCCACGCTATAATGAGAACCTTGAAATGCTATAACAATATTCTTTAATAAAGTTCTACAGTTGGATGACATTCTATGATAGGAAACATAGTATACAGACCGTCATGTGCGAGTACTCATAAGAAGATGAGACTCTCTATCATGGAGTTCGCACCTAGTAATCTCCAAGATGGGAGATTATGAGAACAGACCCACCAGTATAAATTATGCATGTTCTGATGTCATCATAAATTGTTATCTATGAGTGTGTCTAATGTTCCTTAGACTACAAGATTATCATTAACTCATTTCATGACTTGCACACTTAGATTTTCTGATGAAAACTGTCACAAAGACAGTTGGTGGGAAGTAGGGTACGTTGGGTGCATCACAAATGACATGTTGTTAATGGATAAGTTGAGGAAGAAATTTTCCCTTCCATATTTATGGAATTATATATCTCGGGCCCTTTGATTGAAATATAACTATCTTTCAAATTCCATGGACATGGTGTAATGATGAGTTTATTTATAGAAGTCAAAGAATGACAGATCAAGCATATAGGTTTATGACACTACCATGAAACCTGCTGATGAGATATTGAGACAAAGGGATTAAATTGCACGGTAAGCATTCGTATGAGGTGACACGTCAATGCGGTGTCAACTTCTTTCTCTTGGGTGCCTTAACCCATTTCTAGACAGTAATCTTGGACTTTAGGCAAACCTACCTAATACCGACAAGAAAGAGGCCTATAGGGTCACACACTAAGTGTATTCAAGTATCTCAAGTAGAATAAAGATTATTTACATACGTGGTTTAATAATTATTCAAGGAATCCTAAATCGTTTTAATGATGGAGGAAGAATAAAATGAAAACAAGTACACACCGTGTATTAATGATTACATGCCATGTAGTTTTTATTTTGAAAACAAGTACACGACATGTATTAATGATTACACGCCATGTAGTTTTTATTTTGGAAAGGAAATAAAGAAAATGAAACAATATATACATGCCGTGTACATTGAATGTACACACCGTGTAGTTTTCAATGAAAAACAAGTACACGCCGTGTAGTTTTTCTAGTTGGGATTTTGAGGAAATATCATTTTAGTAAATGATATTTATTATAATCAGCGTGGGAGCATGTCAAGGAATTAATGATTTGATATGGGGTTTTCAAAATATTTAATGAAATAAATAAAATTCATAACACATTTATTTATTATCATAACTCTGCAACCTCAAACCTGATTATAAATATTCTTACAACCCCAACTCTTTTCCTAAGAATCGTTGCGCACAATTATGGATAATTCTCTCAAGACCGAAAGAACTTCGTCCTCCAATAACACTCTCAATACCGAGAGAGATCCACCTCCATCGGATCAAGGTGATCTAAGGCAGAAAATGTAAGAAAAGGCTTCTCTACGCTAGAACCTGGTGATTCCTTTGGCGACATCTAGAGATACGTGGTGCACGTGTGGATCACCGCTAGAGGAATTCTACACTTGTCTTCTACGACGTAATGACGAATCACATCAGAACGTGATCAGAAATTTCAGTGAAGAAAGAATTCCATAAAAGGTACTTCTTTTCAATTAATAAAATTATTTATAATCAAATTGTGATAATCCTTCCTTTATGGTTCCAGGAATTTTCTTCTTCTTTGTCTATTTCTATGGTTCGATCTGTGGAGACTGGTGTTTATCGTTGTATTGATCCCGGATTGATCATTTCAAATGACAAAAATCCAAGTGGGTACATCCACCCACGAGCTTCCGCTGTACCTGGGACCTTTAGGAACTAGAGGAGTGTATGAAGCAGAAGTACCCACACCTTTTCTCTTAAGATGGTACTAGTTGAAATTTTAGAGATGAAATTTCTTAAGGGGGGAAGAATGTAACGACCCAAACTTTTGAATAATTTTTGATTCCTAAATTTGTGTGTTATTTTATTTTGTACTCAACAAAAGTATATCCTTTTATTAATGAAGTGAGTATAATTAAAACAAGAACACTGGATTTCGATTGTTATATGATTTTTGGTCAATATGACCATTGGAAACTATACTCTTAACGTTATGATTGTTGTTTATAAATACAAATGATCATAGTTAATTAATACAAAAAGAAGAGTCGATGACCTCATCCAGTAGAATCGGGTTGTACGAAGACCATCTATTGGAGCTTGGGAAGGAGGTAGAATCACCGGGCTTTGCTCTAGAGCAATCCCAATCTGAGCTTTAACATGTTAATATTGAACGTAATTGCCTTCTGAAGAAGTTCAAGCTGATAGAAATCACCACTCAGGTAATGTTGTCCGAGCCACCCCAAGATTCTATCACCATTTCACACCTTACTCTTAGGTTTTATACAGGTGTTATAAGGGGATATTTAATGAGGACTTAGTTACTTTGTAAAATAATTTTGTATAAATAAAATTGTTATTTCTTATTATACTAATTTTTTTTAATTTCAAATGTCAAAATAAATATAGGATTCATTTTTAGAAGTTTCATATTATTGATGAATATAGAAAAAAGAGAGTATTTTAAAATATTTTTTATACTTTAAATAATTAATAATGTGAAATTATTTTCAAAAAATGGTCTTATACAATTGTGATCAGTAATAAATTTAGATTCTAATAAGATCAACTCAATTTTTGGTGAATAGTATTTTATGAATAGTAATATTACCCTTATGAATAGTAATTTGACCAATGGAATAGTAACCTCACTTAATAAAGTATCAATATAATTTAGACATCTTGAACACTAATGTGATATAATAGCATAAGTAAATAACTGTTTTAGAAATTATTAGTTTAGTATTAGTATTTTTTTGGGAAAATAGTGATTTACTTAAAAATTAAATATCTCATAATTAGAAAATCATTTTCATAAAATGGAGATTGTTTTTTAATTCAGAACATTGATATTAGATTAGGATAAATTTATGAGATTTTTATAAAATGTTTTGTTTTTTGGTGAATAGTAAACATACAGTTTTTCAGTTTTCGGCGTGTTTTATGAAATCATAATGATGTATTAATTAATATAAAATTATGATAGACTTTTTTATAGTAAAATATGATATGAGGTGTCCCAGGTGTCTAATACCATGAGAAAATAGAATGTTAAATCCTTTGGTTTTGCAAATACCACTAATGAGGTGTCCCTTGGAAATTAATAAAATATTCCCTCACTTTTTCTATAAATACCAACCCATTACTTCATTCCTTTAATTCCAAATTTCTCCTCAATGAAGATCAAGCCTTTTTTACCTTTAAAATAGTCCTCCCAAGGTTCCCTCAATCCCCCCAAGGTCCCAACATTCGAGTTTTTAAAGTTAATCTTCAAGGTAAGGGAACCTTTCACCCTCCTCTTTTAGTCAAGACTTCCTTTATGTTATGTCTTCTAGTTTAATTTTTACTATGTTGGGGTATGTTCTTATATATCATTATTTCTATCCATTTTATTTACAAATTATAAGAGACCCTTTCCACTCTCATCAACTAATTTTTCTAATTTTTAAGTGACATCGTTAGGCTACCAAATTTTCGTAAGGAAATTCTCAATTTCTTTTTTTCCATTTAAGTCCTCTTCTATGTGGTATGTCTCTCAAGTTTCCATACCATGTTTTTATTTTCATTTTAATCTATCCCTATACTATATTATGATTCATTTATGGATGGAAGACCCTTTTCCCCTCTCTTTCTAATGTTTTCTAAAACCATGTTGCACAGTCGTTATGCTGCATAATTTTTGTCTCAAAATCTATCTATTTTTATAAAGAAATTCTATTATTTTATTTATGTGAATACCCAAAAATATTTCATTTATAAGGGTATTCATAAAGACATAAAAATTTTATGTTTTATCCTGGAATTTAAATACATAAAACCCGCACTCCCTTTAAAAGGGTTATAAATGACATAATGATCTCGTTTTTAAGCACTTTTTAAAGCGTCACGATTTTGACATGAAACCCATTTCTTTTATTCTCTTTGGGTTATTTATGAAATTTTTGATTATTATATATGTGGATAACATTAAAATAATGACATATTAAGGGTGTGCCCTGATAGTGTTCCAATGCAATGGGTAAATAAATTAATCTCTAGAGATGACAAGTTTTATGATACCTTAGTGAATAACCTTGGTAATTTTTTAACACTTTGGGGATGGACCTTAGTGATATTATTATTAATGTATAAATTAAATTTTGTATCCACATTTTCAAGTTATGTTTCAATTTATTATTATTATGATATTCCTCTTTATCCCCCTGTTCTTATTGATATCACTCAAGTTCACATGTAAACTGTTTCACTTGTTTTCCTTACTTGGAATTCTACTCACCCTTTCCATTGATGTATGCTTTTAGGTTATGAGATGTAGTAATTGTACATAGGATGAACTTTTCAAGAATATTTTCAAGTTTATTAAAATAATTTTTTATGTTTTCATGTATTATGTACCTTTTTTCCATGACTCTAGACTTTAAAGATCCTCTATTTGTAAAATGAAATGAAAAATTATGTAATAAAAAGATAGGATGCCATAAATATTTTTTGTTTTTCATTAAGGATCACAATGGTGTGATCCATTTGTATTTGTGGAGCCTTATTCATGATCTCATTAATTTTTGAAACATGAAACGAATATTGGTGGAAGATCCTTCTACAGTGTTTGAAGAGAACCCATGGATTGGGTCAACATCGACTCTTGTGAGAGTAGAGAAGATTTATAAAGAGATACAGCCAAATGTTTTGGGGCCGTTTGAGGAGGTATGTTATCAAAATTACATTTTTGACCCTATGGATCAACGATGAGCATTGTGCTCTCATCGGCCTTCTGACTAGACGTGCATATACTCTGGGGGTACCTTGGAAAACCTAGGGGTACTTGTTCACAATTTATTACTTGAGTATGGATAGGCACACGACCATGAAATGAGGTCGGGTAACACATCATGTGGTCCCCACACACACTTTGTACCACTTTACAAATCTTCTATCTCTCATAACCCATTCTTCTAAACCCATATTTTGGCATGCGAATAACCTATCCTGAGTGTTTTTCCAAGTAATACGTGATGGTTCCCTCTATAGTGTATTACGAGTTACGATGCAAGATATTCTTGGTGTGACATCAATACGAGGAAACACCCAATGACTACAATATCACTTTCTAAGAGGTACCATCCAAAAGTGATGACAAGTGTTCCTTGGTGTTTTCTGAGAGGTTCTATCCAGCAGGGATGGTCAGTGTTCCTCAGTACTTTTTGAGAGGTACCATCCAATAGGGATGGCCAGGGTGGTTCCTCGGTGCTTCCCAAGAGGTATCATCTAGTAGGGATGGGATGAGCAGTTCTGGGGTTACCTATAGTTGGGCTAGGAAGTTGTCCCCGATGGGAGTTCCAAGGTTACTTCTAGGTGGGTTGGGAAGTAGTCTCTTATGGAAGTTTCAGGATTCCCTCCAAAAGGGATCGACAGTGGGTCTTGTTGACAATGCTTGTTGTGCAGTACCCTCCAATGGGGATGGGCAGTGTGTCCCATCAACTTTTGGGTGATGATCTCCCCTGAATTACTAGGGCATGGATACCAGATGACGAGTGGAATCCTCTTTCTAGGATGGGCATGGATCCTCGACTTGTGACACGGTCTCTCAACTATGCAACATTGTGATGATATGTGCTTTGATGTACCTTTAGACTCACGAGGAGAAGGGATGATTTTCCCACCAAGATTCATCCTTGTGATGCGACATAAAACTATGATGGAGAGACAATGCCTACCAAATCAAATAGTATTAAGGTGTTGTGATTTACTTCCTTTGAAATGAAGTTCAGAGCAGACGTGTGGGATGTTGGGCATCGATGGTGGTTACTTATAGGACTACTGGCTACTCACTTTATTCGGATAATCTATGAGATGGAGATACTCTTACTCTCTCATTTGGGTTTCTTTGAATGATAATATATATATCCTATTATAGTACCCACTCTTGAGTTTTGGTTACTCTCCATCCAGGAGAGGCAAAGATGTGCGGGGTATGACATGTACATTCCATGCCTAGCTGTTCATGGTTGGACTACTCTACTCTCCTACTATTGGTAGAAAAGACTCGATGAGAATTTCATCTTATCACTGTTTTGAGATCCTTGTGTTTGGATGAGTCTACCTTCATTATCTTGTTGGGTAGATCTATACCCGTTTACTGTATGTTTTTTATCTACTGCTCCCATCATTAGCACATTTTTTGCTACTTCCTTGAGCCTTCACAGATTCCTATTGTGTATTTTTATACTCACCCCTACTTGGGAATTATGGTCACTTGGTGTTACCTTGTTGAAGATAGATAGGTTAATATTGAAATTAGAGGAGCTTGGGGATACGAGGTGCTTGGACCGCATGTAGTGGTTACAGCTTGGGATCCAAGAGTGGGGATCTGTCAGTTGTTTTAGTTTCCACTTATTGCTGGGTTGTGTCACTTTTCTAGTTGGGCATTTATTGTTCCCATTTACCTTTTATCTTACTTTACAGTACCTATACTTGTACTTTTTAGAGTTAGATTCATATTTGTTGTTTATATATTTAAATGTTTTATATTTTCCTTTTCATCTACACGTTTTCATTGATTTGTTTGTGTGTGTCTACATGTACTTTGGAAAGGGACTCCCCTTGTTTTTTATTCCTTCGGTGCTTTTCACCAACCTATGACCTATAGAGGGGGGATTAGGGTAGTTGTGGATCGAGCCCCGACATGGGTCAGGTCATGACATAACTGATGTAAGATTCTGGAAAGCCACTGGGGTTCTGCCTTCACTTGCTAACAAGTGGAACACCTCATGACAAAACCAAATACATCTCTTTTCAAACCCATCCACTAATACTTTGATGTAAATCCTAATACATCTTCGCGAAACTGGGATAAAATACCCAAACTGAAGCATGAAAATCTCAAATTATATCCTCACACATGTCTTCTGAGACCCATATGTGGCCCCAAAAACATAGAATTGCATGCTCACCTATGGTCCAACTAGGAGGGGGTCCTCACTTCCCACCCTCTCTCATATAACTGGGCCTTTGTAATTCAATAGTTGTCTCATCCTCACTCTATCCAGTAATATTGAGGTCATATCCAAGGATGAAAGGAAAGTCTTCCTATGATTATCGTGCACCACCAAGTGCATATCAGAGAACAAATCCATGATCTGCCACTCGCTACTAGCTTGTTGAACTACCTATATCTGAGTCATCTTGATCTGTGCATTGGCCAATACATCTCCTTTACCAAGCATGCAGGAAATATCTAAATTTAAATATTGAAGGTATTCAACCCACCTTCGCTACCTCAAATTCAGATCATGCTGTGTAAATATATACTTGAGGCTTTTGTGGTACGTGTACACCACAAAACACTCTCATAGTAAGTATTGTCTCTACCAATGAAATATGTGAACACCTACATCTAATTTAAGATTGTGCATTGATTAATTCCTCTTGTGAGGCCTCAAATGCTGATACCCATACGCAATGACTCGATCCCCTAGCATAAGAACTTATCCCTGCCTGATACCTAACGGATCATAGTACACAGTGTAACTCCTACCTAGTTTGGTAAAAATCAATATCAGTGATGATGTAGATATCCCCTTCAGCTCCTAAAAGGCCATCTCATAGGAGTTTATCTATACATACTTCAAAACCTTCTTAGTAAAACCATTCAATGGAGATTCTAAGTGTGAGAAGTCCTATATGAATTTCCTGTATTAACCAGCCAGCCCTAGAAAACTTTGTACCTCAATGAAATTATTGGGATTCTCTTAGGTAGCTACCACTCACACCTTCTCTAGGTCCACTTATACTTCTATCTCTGAGATGACGTGGCCCAAGAATTGAATATGATCCATCTAGAAGTTTCACTTGGTGAGCTTAGCATATAAATGAAGTTCTCTTAGTGTATTCAAAAAAATCTCAAGATGTTTGGAATAGTTGTGTCGATTGTGAGAATAAACCAAGATATCATCCATGAAAACCACAAAAAAGGAGTCAATATATGGATGAAACACTTAGTTCATCGGTTCTATGAATACTTCCGGTGTGTTCATAAGACCGAACGACATAAAAAAATACTCATATAGACCATACCTACTCCAAAATTCTATGAAAAGTATGTCTGATGGTCTAACATGCACCTGTTGATAATAGAATCTCAAATAAATCATTAATAAGACCCTATATCCTTTGAAATGGTCAAATAGATTATATATCATGACAGAGGATATCCATTATTAACTGTCATTTGGTTCAATTTTCGATAATCCACACATAGACTGAGGGCACTATCTGCCTTTTTCACAAAAATTACCAGCAAACCCCATATAAAAGTACTCGGTCGGATGAAAACTTGTGCCTATAAATCCTCAAGCTTCCTCTTAATATATTGAAACTCCGTCATAGTCATCTTGTAAGGAGGAATTGACACCGGTGAAGCTCCTTGCACTATCTTGATAGATAACTCTACCTCTCTCATTGGAGGTAATCCTAAAAATTTTCCTAGGAAGACATCCCAAAAATGATCAACCATGGGAGGGAATCAACCTGACACATTCCCTGATCATCCAGGTAAAATATAGCAATCTGGGTTGTCATCCCACCTAGCCCATGATGCTCGGGTCCACCTCGGCTCACCTGGACATCCCATTCAACCTTTTGAATAAAATATTCATACTATGGTGATTTGAAAGTCACCCTTCAATGATAGTATTCAATGACACAAACCAACCTAAAGGGGGGACTCTCTACACTGGTGTACATCCTCCATTTTGATTCTCAATGGAGTGTCTAGTGTTATAATTACATTAGAAGTATAAACATAGAGCTCAAGGCTCTTTGCACTGGCACACACCCTCCATTTTTATTCTAAAAGGAGTGTCTAGAATCATAACACCACCATAATTATAAACACAGATATTAAGTCTCTCCACAATAGGAATAGATATAAAACTATGTGATTCCCCTATATCAAAGAGTGAATATGCTAAAACAAAGGCTACTATAATAGTACATCTCATAGTAGAAGTTCTAGGATCCTTCTTCCAAGGGGTCTGTTGCACTGCATATGTCTGGAATATACCATGGTTCTATGACACTTCCTTTCTACCTTGAGTTGATCCACCCTGTTGTCACTATGAACCCAGGGTCTGGCTACCATGTCCACAACTACCTCCATGGAATGTTCAGCCAGATGTACCCTAACTCCCTACTAGATTACTAGTTATTGATCCTACTCCAAAATGTGGAGTTGATGAAAAGACTATCTCATAGGATGTTGGAGGAAATGTTTTATAGAAGTACTATATATGACCCATATTTCCACAATATCAACACTTGATTGGGTCCTTTGTACACTACAGCCTTTTATGTCCTAGGTTATCACACAGGTATCACCTCACTTGGCTACCTCAAGAGATTTTCTAACTACTATTATCACTGCCTGGAAGCCCCAAACAATGATTCCTACTACCATTAGATGCATTAATAGATCTCGATGTCGAGATGCCTAGGTTCACACCTCCATATTCCCTCAGGTTACACTCTGTGATCAGTGATTGATTCATGATTCCATAAATGATAGTCAACCTGAAGAAATTCAACTGTGATCGGATGTCACACCTAAAACCAACCTTTAATTTCATAGATTTTTATAACTCATCACCCATTAGAATAGGTGAAAAGTGATGTAGATTAGTAAAACATGACGAGTATTCCATAACTGGTAGTGCATCCTGCTCCAAATGTAAAAACTCTCAGGCTTTATCTACCCTCAAAGTATCAGGATATAAATATTCAAAGAAGGACTTATGAAACTCCCTCTAAGACATCTCCCAATGATGATCCATCTTGGTGATAACATCCCACCACTACTTGGATGAATCATGCAACATGTATGTAGTGAGATTTACACTCTTCTTAAGAGGCATCTCTAACTACTCAGAGATAAATAGAATGGCCTCTACCCATGACTCTACAGCCTTTGGTCTGCCATCCCATGAAAATATGGGTAGATGTTGTTGCTGAACTCAAATGTCTACTCTTCCATAGTCAATATATGTCATAGTGATCTCTAAACGGTCTGTATGAACCACATAAAGCCTTCATGGAACTATGCCTCAACACCTTCGTTTAGTACATCAGTCGGTGCCGTAATTGGAACTAATGGAGAATAAAATATTATCCCATGGCCTAATATATCTAGAGAATTATTATTTCCACCCTCATAGCATATCACTGTAGGTCATCGTGGTGGCATGATTCTATAATTCCAAACAAATTCCTTAGTTAAAGATCATTATGATGGTTTGTAACTCAAAAGTACAGATATTAAAACATGATAAATAAAAACCTTCCTCTATGAGAACTCACCCCTCTTCCTACCCCATGGGTCAGGTTTTTATATCCAAAAAGTGGTAGATACTACTAAAATCCCACTACTAAGGTCAGGTCTGGTTAATCTCTCTATCATAAGCAATATCAGTTTCACTTATTTTCATATTTACATCATTTCGAAATAAGTTCACATTAACATTCATTGAATAGATACTCATTTCATGTTTATCACATCCCTTTTAGAATGGAACTTCAATGGTGTGCTGAATTCTGATCCATGGGGGCCCATACTCCCAATGAATCAAATATTGGCGTCCACCTATGGAATATCATAAGACATTTCACTTTAATTTTTAACCATGATCCACTAAATTATAATCTAGAATGGACCATACACCTTAGGGACCAAATTTTGGCATCCATCCAATACATACCATACCATATACCAGTATACATATCACAAAAACAGGTATAATTATCACGACATTTATCACAACAGCATGCAATCAATAATAAATCCTAAAAGGCATGGCATAATGCATGGAATGTGAAATCTAGAAGGTGCCTATATAATTCATGAGATAGAATACCCTCATCTCATCAGGTTGCAATATAATAGAACCCAAATTCATATAAATATAATATCATAAATCAAGTGAATCACCCAATGGTGGAATCAAATCAACTGTAATAGTCAAAATATAGAAAACAACAATTTAATTCTAGGTAATTTGGATTTTTCCTTTACGTGGGTTAGCTACATCGGGGAATAGCTCATTACCAAATTCTTATTCCTTTCTATTCATTTATATTGTCTCTAAATATTAGAGAAAGCTATAAAACAACCCACTTTGATGCTACTTTGTAAGGTCTTGGTTTCGGATGCCAGTCAAAGGTCCTTCATACCTGATTGGCCACATGGCTTCAAACTTTTCTTCTAAAATTCCAGAGGCTGCCGACTAGCAGCAAGGGCCTAGGTGTGTCAGTGGGGAGACTATGACCTCATTAGTAGAGTGTAACATAGTAGAAATACAATTATAGTTCAATAACTAAAGCAGTAAACCATACAATAGAAATAAATAGTAGATGATTGATTGTATAAATAATTCTATAAGTCATATCATATATAAGATGATGATACATGTCACATGTTTCTAATAAAATAGAAAAAAGGTACACATCTCCCATATACAATACATGTCCCAAAAGTAAAGAAATTTTAAAATAATCCATGTAGCATTGAAAGCCTTATCTTGGTCTCATTCTCACCTTCTTCTAAATAATAAAGCAAGTACCTGTAGGAGGGTGTTTTCCCTTATCATCACCTTTAATCATATAAATTTTTTGGGTCCCAAAAAGTGTCCCAAACATGGTGTGAGAAAAAATACCAGTAGGAAACCACCCAAGGTCTATTCCAATCAATTAGTGAATATATATACTAGGCAGTGTGCAATAATAAAAGTAGTAAGCAAGGAAGCACTCAAAAGTAAACATCCTACATCCACCAGTTTCCATTCACATTAAATTCATATTCATTTAACAATTCAATTACATTGAATTTACAAGTCTCATGATATGGATCAATATTGGAATCCCTTGTGTAATTGGAAGCACAAAAAATGCCTCATAAGGTTACCTAACAATACAAGTCAATACCAAATCCAAGCTTGTGCTTTGTCTTCGAATACACATCATAATAGTCATTTCATTTATAATAATTTCAAAACCTGAGCCCGTCCTTGACATTCCTATGTTGGAATCCAAGTATCACACTAAGTGAAATATGAACCAACACCCTACCAGCCCATCCATGGGGAACCTCTCAGGAACCCATTTTTTCTCTAGGTGAGATATAAATTCCCAGCCAATCGAGTCCATCCTTTTCACTTCTCAACGAAATCCCGAGTATCACCCTTGTCATAATAGTCAAATTTTATTTGATTCCATCCATGGAATTCTCATAATAATCCATGTATCACATGGAATATAATTATAGCCTCAATGATTCTTTCTATGGAATCCCTCACTTGGATCCATGTATCACCCATGTGTTAATCAAGGTTCAAGGAAATGAGTATGTCTGTGGAATTATAATGTGAATCCACATATAAACCAAGGAATATAAGTTATTAGGAATAAGATTCCATCAATGGAATTCCAATCTGAATCAATGTGTCACCCTTTCCAATTAATCATTTAACCAATTCCATTTCATATAAACATTTCATTAAACATTCCAAGGTCAAACCTAAAGTCATTCTATATAACTCACCTAAAAATGGTGACTCGAGAAAGGACTGGCCTCAAAGGATTTTCCTTTCATTTACTCATGTGGGCATAACATGATAATGATTTTCCAATGCTTAATCAATCCATCACATAGCATGGTCTCAACTCAACTCACATGGGAAAAAAATTCAAAGGCTATTCAAATTCTCACATGGACATTTTTAATATAACATGCCTAACAAGCCTATTAAGTTGTCACATGGATTAATTATCATATATCTCATAAGGGAAAAAACAATTAGACTAATTCAATCCAATTGAATCAAATCATGGTATATCCTTGAATTTACTCACATGGGAAAGGAAATACAAGTCAACATGCTTTAAATAGAAAATGGAATACATGGGTTAAGGGGTGAGTCATCCATCCTATACCCTTAATTAATTTCATTTACAATTAAATTCATAAATCAATTAATCAATTTAATTTATAAACCAATTCAGAAATGACATCCCATTATCAAGGGGTAAAATCCATGCCTCATAGGAATCTAAATCCAAAATCCATCAAGGGATATTTCAAGACAACCCACCCATGGGGTGTTTCTTATTCAAGTTATACAACCTATATCAGGAATTAGAAATCCTATTCAATTACCTAAAACATGAATGGAAATAATAGGGTTTAATTTCATTTCAAGCGACACCTGAAAATTGGGTGTGTGGCACGACGACATATATAAATAGCTAGAATTTAAGAAAAAGGCACGAGACTACGTAAATTAGGTCTGTGTTAGATATATCATCTAGTATCATGTCCTAATTTTCCCCAGATTAGAAGAAATCTGAAGAACTAATGAATAATGAAAAATTAGGGCATATGAGCCTAAAACCAAATAGCACAACTGATTCCTAGAAGAATCAATAATGGCTAAAAAACAATCAAGTACTTACCCTTACAAATCCAATGAGAGAAATCATATTCGAATTAGAGGTCAGACAGATGAGTAGCTTAAATCCTAGAATAGCCTCCAAGAGGACCTCAAGAAGGAGCTCTTTGTTGTGAAATGGGTGATGGGAAATTAGGTTTTAAGTTATAAAAAATTTCAGGGGAAAAATAACCATTTTACCCCAAAAAACTAGGTCACAAATATTAGGATCACAATTTTTCAAACGGAATGCCAGATCGTATGGTTTTACCCACACAGTTTACTAACCATGTGCAAACCATGTGAAGAGCCACTGTCAAGTTCTACAAAAACTACATACCTATTCGCATAGTTGTGGGCCTCTTCTCACACAGTTTTCTCAAACTGTGTGGCCAAAAAACCCCTACTTTCTATCATCACATAGTTTATACAAACCATGAATCCTAACCCTCATAGTTTTTATTAACTATTCCACATGCCAAAAACACCCCAAAACTTGGGTTCTGAACTCCAAACCAACCCCAGACACCCCCGAGCCCTCTATGACCCCAACAACATCAACATTAGGCCATATTTAAGCAATTAAACTGATAATTTATAGAAAAAAACAGGATACATACCTCAAAGAAGAATTGGGTTCTTACAATATCCTCTTTTTATCCTTAGGTAAAAAATTTAGAGATATTGAATCCAAGAGAGTGGCATTTTGGATTTTTCTTTACTTAATAATATAAATAACATTATCAAAAGAAAACGGTACCAAAAATTACATATATTCTAATTTGGGATGGATATGGTCTAATGTATCTCATACAATAAAATTAAGGAAATTTTTGGGTTGATTTTGAGACATTATCTCAAGGTTTTAACCCTATTTTACCTATTTTACCCTTATTAAAGTGACAAATATTTACCATATATACTATTCATAACGATCAAAACAAAAAATGGATCCCATTTAATAAATTTTACCCTTATTATTCCAAATATGGTATACATTTTTCATGATTCAATACCTTTGAGTATTATAAATAAATTTTAATATAAATGCATCGAACATAATAAAAAACAATTTTTAGAAAAATGTGTTTTTAAGAATAAAATTTTCTTTATATAAAAATCATGAATATTGATGATTAAAATGGAATTAAATATAATATAAATGGATCATGTATCACTTTATTACCAAATAAAAAAAATAATGGTAATTTTAAATTTATTTATTTAATGAAAATAAAAGAGGTTATTTGAAAAATCGATATTTTTCACTATTCATTGAAATTTCAATTATTCCATAAAAATACATAAAGTTAAACCTAAGTTAATTTTAATATTATGATTTAAAAAATTATTTTAATTTTATAAAAAAAATCATAAAGTGATATAAATTTATTATACTTTCTTTGAAAAAGTTGGAATAAAACCCATTTTTGAAGAAAATATATTTTTAAAGCATAAAAATGACTAAAAATTGAGTGTTTATTTCCTAAAAATTAATCAACGCATTTTAATTTATTATAGAAATTATATTTATATTTCATAATGTGGTTACTTTTTTTCATACCCTCCAATTTAATGGAAACTCTATAATAGTCACATTTAAATAATAATATTTTTATAGTATATCGTAATTCCCTTAATGCTCGGTGTTGCGTTGTAAGAAAGAAATCATGATTATTATTCATTTAAAAAAAATCTCGGTGTGACATTCTCCCCACCCAACCTTAAATAAATTATTGCCTCCTAATTTTATCTCGCTCATAAAAGGTTTAGTATTTTAAAATACCATCATTGTAACATCACATCATACAGAGGGATAATAAAACATCGTTTAAAAAGAGGAAGTGGGAAGTATAAAGTTTACCCCAAATAACATGCAATAGAGTTTCTAGATAAGAAAAACATTGGTGGAAATTTAAAATATAGACAATTAGGATAAAACTACCATCCATGGACTAATTTAGGTGATATAGAATATGGTTTTGAGAAAGAAAATGAACAAAAAATCATAAATGGGTGAGGATTTAAATGGCCATCAATTCATCAAAAATGATGGTAAAATGATAACATTTTAATTTCATGATCCTTTTCCTAAAGTTTAAGAATTCATTTACCATATAAACTGATAAAATGAGGAAATATACTTATTTGAAAATTATAATTTCATCCTTCAATCAATCACCACTACAATATCATCTTTTTCTACAAAATATGGGTATTCAAGATGAATTTTTTACACATGAATAACTAAACTAAAATTATAATGGATCACATAATCCAAAAACTAATAACAAGATATTCCTCTTATATTTACTAAAGAAATGGTTAGTATAATGTATGATTATATCAAAAATGAATTAACCTCCATATGAATAAATAATACATTAATCTCCAAATTTATGATGGTTTAACATAGTTCATACCATAAATAAAAAACCCCATATCCCAAATAATATCAATAACCTTTGCATTAAAAAAATTTTTAACCTCAAAGGTTATCTCATACCCTTCATCTTACATCTCTAAAAACTCAATATCATTCTTCCCAAATAATATTTTATGGTAAACATAAAGGTTATATATATGTTGAGAAAATAAAATATCTCCCAAAATATCATTAATCACCTCAAAATCCAAAAAATTAAAAATTATTTTATCCTATGATATTCTTCCCAAAAACAACTTAATCTTTATACGTCAAATAAATTTAACCAAAAAATCATACTAACCAAGAAATCATGTAGGGATGTTGTAAACACTACACCATTGTCACCCTTTGATTTTTTTTAATCCCTCTGGCCTTTCTAGATGTGATAGGTTGTCTCCCGGCCTAGGGATAGTAATTTTTCTAAAACTATATTAATATAATTCCTATAATTTTCCCAAAAAAATATTATGAATATCCTAAAAAATATCATTAATCATCAAATAACTTTTTAACCATTGTGGTTTTCTATATAGCTTATTTTTTAAACAAAATAAAATAATATTAATTGAATATTATTACTTTAATATCAATGATCATATTAACCCTAAAGGTTATCAATAACTTTAAACTTGTGGCCACAAAATATATAATCAGTATACCTTAAAGAACCTTCTCTCTAAATAATATACCAATTGAAAGTTTTGTATTCCAATAAATGTCTTTCAGAATATCCTTAATCTTGATAAACTCCCATCACATAGAACCTCAAAAGGGGTGTCCATGCGTTTAAATTTATTATCAAATTTATACTTATCAACCAAAGACACTTTAGGTTTATCCTATATCACTATTGAATATTATAGGTTTCTATAGGTTTTATTCTCTCATTAATTATAATAGTTCATAAAGAAAATATGAATTAACCCATGAATATCCTTAGAAAGTGTCAAACTATGTGTGAAGTAAGGGAACATTCACTATGAACCATAATGATGGTCAATATTTACTCAAACAACTCATTACGTGATTATTATCCGTAGATACATATGTTCCAAAACCACATCCGCTTATAGTATCTATTTAGGGATCTATTTCTAGGAAAACCACAAAATCTCTACCTCACCAAAACTTTATGATGTTATCATATACTTAGACTTATCCTTAAATTCATCCATAGGGTTATTTTTCCTAATCTATGTTTTTATAAATCTTATTCCCAAGGTTTCTTCTAAACATGATCTAATACCAACTGTAAAGACCCCAAATCTAGTAACCAGAAGCCAATGGTTACTTTATTTTATTGTCACTAGATATAATTGATCACATCCAAAAGGACCAAATAGTTTATCAGTCTTGGTAAACTAGATAAAAACATGCTTCCCATGTTACATTGTAAAAAATATATAAAAACATCATGAAAGTAAATATTTTACATCCTTGAACTCATTAGAAGATTCCTTATTCATGTAATGGGGAAAGGAAAAAAATATGTGTGAGATAAAATGATCAGTTAGTGTTTCATATAGTGGAAGATATCATGAGTAAATAAGGCATAATCAATATAGGAAGGTAATTAGCTGAAAACATATTCCATTTAGTCAATAACTTGGGCCCAAAGAATAACATGGCAGGGATACATGATGATCAAGTAATAACATATAAATAATAACATGATCTTGAAACATATACATGGGTTTTCTAAGTATCTAAATAATCACATGGACATCAATAATAAATAATTTATTTCATAACGATGGAATGTATAGTTTTAGAAATTATAATAGTATCATCAAGTCTATGTTCCAAGATAACATATATAAATAAGTAATCCATATGAAAAATACCCAAACTTTTTTGTCTCATGAGACCTACTGATGCATCGAGGGGATATAATGGGACCCATCATATATTTACTAAGTCCAAATCATTTATCATATGAATGAATAATACATCTTAATCAACATGCCTTAATAATACATATTAGTCCATATTAGAAGAATTATCATAAAAAATTTCAATACATTTCATGATTATAATCCATCCAGATTGTAACAACCCATGATTTTATAATATAATTCTCTTTCAAATAATTTTATTTCTTTGATAGCTTGCATTACACACAAGGTTAAGTTTAAACGAACAATGAAATACAATTAAAATATTATTATTTAATGTGATAGTTATCATCTAGCCGTTGGATTGACAAGTATGATTAATAATAACTAAATTATGAAAAACATATGGTAACATATTTATAAAATTAATTTATTTGTTATTTATTATTTATAAATAAAAAATCATTTGAAAGTAAAAAAATATGTTTTTCTAAAAGTCCGTTTTTATGCATGCAATGTATTTTTATCATAATAAATTAAATTAATCACTATTGGAGAATTATTTTAATAAAATTTATATATTATATATCCAATAAAAAAATAATATTCATTTAATATTTTTTTAATCATGGGATAAGAATAAACCAAGTTTTATGCTTTAAAATGTATTTTTCTAAAAAACAGATTTTGGCGCGTTTTGCAAGATAATTTTCAAAATTAATTTCTTCTGATTATAGAAATTGAATCATAAAAAATGGATTCTATATTGGGAATCATAAGGTTAAAATATGGTAAATATCCCCTTTTTATTTTAGATCAATATAAATAGTAACTGTGGAAGAATTTATCTCCAAGGTAAAGGGTAAATCGGGATAATCTAGGTTAAAACGAAGTTATAATGCCATAATTTTTCATCCTAATCATAATTGGATGAATTTAATTATACCATTTTCACCTTATGCTCTAAATTGATATTTTTAATATACACTTTTCCATGGAAATGACCTTTATAATATTTAAAGCAAAGAAAGTTACAAAATGCCACTCTCTAAGATTTAAATATCTCCTATGTGCTTACATAGAGAAAATAATAATTATGAATGAATATAAATTTATATTTTATTTATAATTAAATTATATTAAATATTTTAATTTATTTAAAAATTTTGGTGACTAAATAATTACCTTAAAAGTCTACGCAACACTAATAAAATATTTATTCAATTAATAGAAAATTTTATTTTAAAAATATTAAAAGGAATACAATTTGAGTGATTTGTAGTGTTCCAAGAATATTTTAAGCAAATATAAAATATTATTTATGTTTAAAAGTATTATATTCAAATTATAACTTTTTATTTATTTATTTTTATGTCAAATTTTATTAATAGTGTCAAAATCGACATTAATGATATTTTATCAAAATAATATTTTTATATTTATTTAAAAATCATAAAAAACATGAAATAGGACTAGGTGGATAATATAAGGTATAATATTTTACACCTTCACCTTTTATCATTCAATTTTTACATTATATGTAAAATTATAACCCTTGAAGAGTGAAAAAGGCATTATCATAGTTAATGTTAAAATAGGCTAACTAAGGGGTTAAACCAAAATATAAGGTTTAAAACACCACATAAACCGTTAAAAAATTTATTAGATGATATTATTTCAACCCTATGCTATATTATCTTCATATAAATATCATTTTTAGACATTTGGACTCGATAATGACCTTATTATATTTTAATCTTTTAAGAAATCTCATGAGCGATCCTCCCCTCAATTATAAAAGGACACCCCTTATTTCTCTTATTCACACCAATTAGAGCCTTATATCTCGACCATAAACTAAAACAATCCCTTATAAACTTACTTATACAAATTATAGTGGTGTTTTTATTCCAAAAATAACAAACCTAGGATCCTTAATAAAAGATCTAAAGGAACTCTTTCACAGAAGAGGTAATCACCTTAACCAGGTCACTTTCATTTCACTTATTCTTTACCTCCTATAATCCTAAAATATTTATAATAAAATAAAAAATTTATCATAATAAATATAATTAAAATTTATTATAATTATTTAATAATCATTATTTACCCTATTTCCCATAAAATTAGAAGTGAATGTATCACTCGTGTGCACGTACGTCTTACTGTCTCCACGTAGCGATACAATTCATTTTCCACCACCATATTTCATGAATGATTATTATGATGGGTTTAATGTTTATATATGATAATTTATGATATAATTATAATTATGGAATTATAATATCACATCTACCTTCTTATCTTTCAATCTATTGGAAATGATAATGTTGCTCATGCATACGTGTAGACTACCGCCTCTACGAATCGATGTGATTCATTTTTCATTTCCACTTTACATGGATGGTAATGATGATAGATATAATTAATATTTATTATTTTTATGATATAATAGTTATTCTATAAATTTTAATTATTATTTACCTTTTTTTTCATCTGTCTAAGAGTGAAAATGGCGTTCTTGTGTATGTACGGCCTATTGTCTCCATGAATTGTGTAATTCATTTTTCTATATCTATATTTTATGAATGGTTATAAATATGTATAAAATGGATATATATGAAATTATATGTATCTAAATGATTCTAATATAGAATTATAATAAATTTAAATTTATTATATAGGAGGTTAGAGTGGCATAAAAGAAAGTGTAACTCAAGGTAAGGTATTTTTGTCTAACTTTTATTTCTGTAAGACACATGTCATATTCACCATTTGTTTATTTTATATAGTGTATATAAATCCCATTATTTTTTTATAATGATTCATATGAAATTTATTAGTATTTACAAATCCATATAAGTTTCATTCTTTTATGAGGCTTATGAATCAAATGGTACCAAAGTAGTAGGGGTTTTATGCCACAATCTCATTGTTTATCAGGATTGTTTATGGTTAAGTTTTAGACGATAAAATATTACGATATACCTATAAAGAAACTCATGAATTTTCTTATAACCTAGTTATTTATTAAAAATACATGATTTATTTTCATTTTCCTCACCTTAAGTACATAAGATACCAAAAATATGTTTTTAAGGAAAATTGTCTTTATTTTTCTCTTTGGTCAAAAAAACATTTTCTTTCATATCCAAGTTTTATAAAATTGTTTTAAATAAGGTTTTTAATATTATCTAATATTTTTTTAATTTCATTTTTACCCATATTTGAATTTTAAAAAAATGGTTTAAAATTTATCTTCTACTCATTTTCCAAATGAAGTTCTTTTTTAATTTTTACAAAAATGTTAGAGAAATATTTTCTTTTAAATTATAAAGAATTAACAAAATTCCTACTTTCATGAAATCTCAATATTCTGAAGATTAATTTAAAAATTTTCAAGGTTATTTTTAAGTAAATAAAATTATATAATATTTAGTAAATTTTTAAATAATTATTTTCAAAGAGAAAAGGGTATTTTTCTTAGTAAATGTTCCAAAAAATCTTATAAAGACATTTTTTATCTAAGATGAAATACTTTGAAGTTGCTAAAGTTTTAATGGGGATATGATCTGGTGATAAAATTATTATTATTTATTAGGATGGTTTATTATTATAATGATTATTTTTTCTTCTACTATGCTTTTTGTGTTTTAGTCAATTGTTGGAACCTAAAGAAATAGTGTTAATGTTGAATGTGATGGATAATGTGAGGATTATTGTCCTTAGTAACCAAATGTTGTGGGAGATATAATAAGAAATAACGTCATTATGATTACACAAATTTCTCAATAAATGAATCATTTCGAGTTTCCAAATGAGTTAAGGAGGGAACAACATTCTGTTGAGTCCTTTATGAGGAAATTCCCACCTTCTTTTAACAGTTCTGCTGATCTACTATTTTTTGAGAAATGGATTAATACCATATAAAATATATTTTTTGTTCTCCTGTATTTGTAGCATGATAAATTCATTTTGGATGTATATGGTTTTAAAGGAGAAGTATATCAATGGTGTATTCTTTTCAAGAATATGAGGCAATAGGAATAAATTAACTTCATAGAGTGGAATGTTTTTAACAACTTATTTTTTCATAATTACTTTCTATGTGTTATTCATATGAAATTGAATAATGAATCACTTGATCTAATGAAGAAGGATGATGAATCCATTCGTACCTATGTGTAAAATTTTACAAGACTTGATAGGTACACATATGTTATTGTTATCCAACCTGAATATAAGGTCAATTGATTCTTTAGTGGCTTCTATCCAAGTCTCTAAAGGGAATTATCCATAAGAGACTTCAGTAGCTGTGAATAAATCATTCCATGTGCTATTAATTTTTAAATGGAGATTAGACTTACTAATTAACCACATGTTTCTTATAATAAAAGAAATATGGAATTAAAAGGAAATGACAAAAAACATAGAGAGAAGAAGATAATCTTTCCTTCATGCTTCATGTGTGGAAGGAAACATGAATGAAATTTTATTATGGGAAAAAATAAATGTTTTTAGTGTGGAAAGGAAGGTTATAAAGTGGATGAATGATGAAGTTATGGGAAAAAGTTATCTAATGTTGTTAATGGAGAGAAATATTCATTGAATGAACCACCCACACTCTAGTGTTTCAAATATAAGGAGTATGGGAATTATGCTAACCAGTGTACAAATCTAAAGTTCAATGATGATGGTCAATGTTAGTAACCTCTAAATCCCATATTGGAAATCTCATGTGATCACTATTTATGATTAGGGGACAATAATGACATAGTGAAAGATGCACTTACCATCCACTCTAAAACCGCTAATGTCTTATTTGAATATAGATCTACCCATTCTTTTATAATTGAATAATTCTCTAATGGTATCAAAATACCACCCAAATGATTATGTGTTAAATTAGCAGTGAAACCCTATAATGATATTATGATCACATATCAAGTCTATGGTTCTTATTCAGTTTAAGTTTATGGGAATATACTTCATATAAATCTCATTATTCTTCCATTGGTTGAATTTGATGTTATATTATGAATTTGTTTCTTTTATCTACATAAATATCAAATCAATTGTAGAGGAAGGGAAGTCAAATTTGATATTTTAAGACAACCTATAATCATCTATTAGTGTAATGATAAATATGAACTTTTGATGGAAATCAAATACATTGTATGGGTTTATATTCCTATTCAAAAGGGGTGCTTATATTAGATGGTTGGGGAGAAAATCAACATTGAATATATGTCTATTGTGTGGGGGTTTGTTGATGTATATCCATATTAATTTCCTAATATTCCACCGAATTGTGAAGTTTATTTCTCAATAGAACTCGTACCTGGTATTGTATCAATTTTAAATACTCCCTACAAAATGGTCCCAATTGAGTTGCATGAATTAAAGAAGAAAATCTAAGATAATCTTGATAGGGGATTTATTCATCAAATTTTGTCACCTTGGGGTGCACCTGTTCTTTTTTTCAAGAAGAAATATGGATCACTATTCATTAATTATTAGGAATTGAACAAGATTATAGTCAAGAAAAATATCCTTTATCTGATATTTATGACCTGTTTGATCAATTGCACAGAGCTCAATACTTTTCAAATATTTATCTTCATTCTTGATATCATTAACTGAGGGTCAAGAATGTGTATATACCTAATAAAATATTCTATACAAGGTATAGAAACTATGAATATATAGTGATTCTATTTGGTCTAACTAATCCTCTCTTATCTACATGGATTTAATCAATAGAGTCTTTAAAGATTACCTTGATCAGTTTTTGTTGGTATTTATAGATGATACTATTATATATTAAAAGATAAAATAATAGCATGATGATCATTTAAGAATTGTGCTAAATATCCTAAGCAGTGATATTCTTTATGAAAAATTAACCAAGTATGAATTTTGTATTTGAAATGTTTCATTATTGGGTCATATAATCTCATGTGAGGTTATATCAGTAAATTATTCAAAGATATAAGTTATTGAACATTGGATTAGACCAGCCACTGTGAGTAAGATCCATAGTTTTCTTGGTTTGGATGCATATTATCAGCACTTTTTGGAGAATTTATCTTGACTATCTAATCCACTAACTAAGTTAACTTGGAAGGGAGCTCAGTTACTTTGGATAGATGAATGTGAATAAAATTTCAAGGAACTGAAGATAAGGTTAGTCAGTATACTTGTGCTTACTTTACCATGAAGTGAAGAAGGGTATATAATCAACAGTGCTGCATCAATAAAGATACTAGGGAGAGTTCTTAGGAAAAATGATATTATGATAGCTTATACCTCATGCTAATTGAAGGTTCATTAGAAAAATTACCCAACTCATGATTTAGAGTTTTCTGTCGTAATTTTTTCATTAAAGATATGGTGGGATTATCTTTATGGAGAAATTTGTGATATATATATATTGATTATAAAAATTTAAAGTATATTTTCACACAGAAAGAGTTGAATATGCACTAGAGAAGATGGTTCGAACTGATTAAATATTATGATTAATCAATATATTTCCATCTTGGGAATGAAAACAAGGTGGGTGATTCTCTCAGTCGAAAGGATCATATAAAGATCAAGGACTGGTTAGGTTCCACTAAGAGGGGTGAATTAGTGGTACTCTTGTTTTATGAATTTTTATCCTTTTAAATCCATCCTCTTAAATTAACTAAAGTTCTAAATACACTCGATAGTTTCTATCAATATCACCTCATGTGTAGTAGTAAAATAAGAGAGGGTGGAACACAATATTTACAAGGTTTGTAAATGAAAATCCCAATCCTTACCATGTTGTTTATACATCCCATCTTGGATTCTCTTGACTATCTCTACAAGTGAATACAACTAGTTAGACATCCTAGTTCAAAAATTGTTTAGACACACCAATTACACTCTCTATAGTTGGTTAGACATGATAACTTATCTTATTTTATAATTGGATAGACGCCCCAATCACAAGCCTCCAGTAGCTGGTGAGACACCCCAGCTACAAGCTTCCTCTTTAGTTGAACCATTTCAGGAAAGATCCTCTTCACAAATGGACTTCCTCCACAAGAAATATGGATGTCCCTTCCTTGTATACAATTATTCAAGTTCTTAAATATATTTCTTGAACAATATTTTTGGCCTCAAAACTTCTTTTAGATCTTGAATGATCTGAATTGTCTTCCTCAAATGCCTGGGTACATGCTATCACCATCTTCAAGAATTAAACAGCTTTGGCTCACCCTTAAAATTCATCTTACACAATGGTTTAAATGTGACTCAAAATGATATTACAATTACTTACATATCTCATCACTCCCATACACATATTTATACATAAAACAATATTCTTCATGCAACTCAATAAATTGTATGATTTAAATTCTCCCATTTAAATCCTCAATTAAGTGTGTTAAGAATTAAACGCATATAATTTCTTCAACTTTGAATACCCCATTATTTGTGGGTGTTTTTTTAACAACTAAAATACATGATTGGGTATTTACTTATCATCATGGAGATCCTTTGAATCACTACTACAGATAGTGCTTTTAAAAGCGCTAGAAAATTCTTTTAACAGTGCTAGAAAAGCACTGTTAATCTTAGTGAAGATAAAGTGGGGGTCCCTTTAACAATGCTAAAAAAGAACTGATAAAGGTTGTTCTTTATCCATGATAAAAAAATAATGGATAAAGGTCCACCCCCTTTATCAAAACTCTAAATAGTAATAATAAAAGCCTAGATAATTGTGTTGTTTATATAATAGCACACCCACCAACACCTGTACAACAAACACACACACCACCCACACAACGCACACAAGAACAAATCAGCACACACAAGGGTTTTTAAAACAATTTTATATACATTTCAAACAATGTTTTATGTAATTAAATTTACCATTATCTAACAAGTAGTTAGAAACATTATTGTTTCATCCTTTGACATCCATGATCCCCTCTCAAAAATTTCCGCCCATGGTATTTGTTTTCAAACAAATCATCCCAACTCAAGAAAAAGGTTCCACCTATATGAGAAAACAAATATTATGTTAGTAATATTATAAATAAATAAATTAAACATTAATATGAAATAATACAATAATTAAATGCCAATTTTTAATAAAAAAGACACATTTGGAGTTATATAGGTCACACCGTGCATCGTATTGAGGTGGGGTTGATTCTTACACATCACAAATGAGTTATGGATCATTGTCCTAAAATATAAAAACAATCTAAATGGGTTTTATTTGTTTTGAGTATGTCCCTTGTTTTTTTAATAAAATTAATATCAAATTTAAATGATAGATTTGGATTTATATCAGTCACATCATTCATTAGATTGAGGTTTGGTTGACTCCTACAGGTCAAAAATGACTCATGGATCACTGTTATAAAGTATTAAAACAATCAGAATGGGTTTTCTTAGTTTTCAGTAGGACAGTTGTGTTTTTTTACTAAAAAAATCAAACCAGAAACACCCATTTTGAGTCATACCGGTCGCATCGTACGCCAGTTTGAGGTCATACTGCTTTATACACATCACAAAGGACTTAAAAATTTATCTATTAAATTATGAAGATAACAAGAGTGCATTTTCTTAGTTTTCAGTGAGTGAAACGTTTTGAGCTAAAATGTTAATTTTCAACTGATAACAGACACTTTTAGTCATACTAGTTACACTGTGCATCAGATTGAGGTGTGGTTGATTCTAAAATATCACAAATGACTCATGGATCATTTTCTTAGAATATAAAAATAATCCAAATTTGTTGTCTTGGCTTTAAGTATATCACTTGTTATTTTTTCTTAAATTAATGTCAATTTTAAATAAAAACACATTTGGATTTATACTTGTCATATCATTTGTCAATTTGAGGTTTGGTTGATTTATACACATAAAAAATGACTCATGGTTTTTTTCTAAGGTATCAAAAAAATCCAAATGCATTTTATTAGTTTTTAGTATGTTAGTTGTGTTTTCTTACTAAAATATCATTTCAAACTGGAAACATGTTTTTTGAGTCATACTGGTCACATCGTGCATCAATTTGATAATTAATACACATTATAAAGGACATAAGAATCACTTTCCTAAATTATAAAGACAATTAGAATCATTTTCTTAGTTTTTATTGAGTGACACGTTTTGAGCTAAAATATAAATTTTAAAATAATAACAAACACTTTTAGTCATACCAGTCACAATGTGTATTTGATTGAGATGCAGTTGATTCTTATATGTCACAAATGACTCATGGATCACTTTCCTAAAGTATAAAAACAATTTGAATGTGTTTTCTCAGTTTTCAGTATGTCAATTGTTCTTTTTTACTTAAATTAATGTCAATTATAAATAAAAAGACACATTTATATTTATACCAGTCACATCGTGCATTTTATTGATGTGGGGTTGATTCCTACATGTCAAAAATGACTCATGGCTCATTTTCCTAAATTATGAAAACAATCTTAATGCGTTTTCTTGGTTTTCAATATGCCAGTTGTGTTTTTCTACAAAAATTAATGTCAATTTAAAAAAAGGCACTTTGAGTCATACAGGTTTCACCGTGTATTGGACTGAGGTGTGGTTGATTAATAAATATAAAAAATGACTTATAGATCATTTTACAAGTATCAAAACAATGAAAATTAATTTTCTTAGTTTTTATAATGTTAGTTGTGTTTTTTTACTAAAATGTCATTTCAAAATGGAAACATGCATTTTGAGTCATACTGATCACATTGTACGTCAGTTTGAAATGAGATTGCTTCATGCACGTCACAAAGAACTTATGAATCATTTTACTAAATTATGAAGACAATCAGAGTGAGTTTTCTTGGATTTCAATGAGTAACACGTTTTTAGCTAAAATGTCAATTTTAAATTGATAACAAACACTTTTAGTCATATCAGTCACACCATTTGTCGGATTGAGGTGTGGTTGATTCCTACACATCACAAATGACTAAGGGATTGTTTTACTAAATTATCAAAACAATCCAAATGTGTTTGCTCAGTTTTCAGTATGTCACTTGTTCTTTTTCCTAAGTTTATTGTTAATTTAATATAAAAACACACACTTAAATTCATAATGTTCACACCATGTGTCGAATTTAGGTGTAGTTGATTACTACACATAAAAATTACTTAGGGATCATTTTTCTAAAGTAAAAAATCAATACTAATTCCTTTTCTTATTTTTCAGTATGTCACTTGTTCTTTTTACTAAAAATACTAACAATTTTAAATAAAAATAGACACTTTGATTCATACTGGTCACATCTTCATGCAATTTGTTTACATTCTTCCATCAGGTATGATTCCCATTTGTTTCTAAACAAATCTATATCATCTTTTGAATAAGAGTCTTTTCGACAATCATGGTAGTACTGAAAAAATATAAATACACAAAGGATTAATAAATATTTTAAATGAAATAGTAATTGTCTTGGAAAATACCTCTTCAGGTATGCTGGTTTGTTCATGGAATATGATCTATTTCATAAATTTACAAACATAATAACCATAGTCTTTTTCAATTTGTTTGTTTCAGACACTATAGAAATATTGAGGAAAAATAAGTAATTTTTTTATATGTGTTTGGATAGTGAAATATTATTATATATACCCTAATACTTATCTAGTCTTAGTACTTGTGGTGTTCCTTATCCATTTCCCCTGGCCTCATTCCATCATGTAGATAATATTCACGCACCACCCTATCATAACAGAATCCTCATTAAAAGATAATATAAATTATTTAACTAGATTTTTAGTTCTAAAATGTTGGGTATAGTGTATTAAAAATTTATAAACGCCATCATGTGTGGTCAGTTTGTTGGATATCCATGCATTGAATCCAAGAAATAAATATTTGTATTATCCAAATTGACTGCAATGAGCATCCAATGCTTCCTAAAAACACAAAAAGGAATAAGTAATGAAAAAAATTAAAATATATTTTATATGATTAAATTTTAGAGTGTTACCTCTATTTTATTGGTATTAAGAAGAGTTTGTCATCTATATTTTTCTATTAAATGATTTAAGCATGTCTGCCACTATTTCACCCTCTTTCTCATGTTCTATTTTTTAGTTCTGTAGAGTTGATGTGAGGACTAACAAGTCCAAACAAATTTCATGGGGAAATCAATTCATTTGTTTTTCATATACACGCCTGCGAAAAATATGAAATGTATTTAGTCATAATTATCATAGTATATCAGCTTTTGGGAAATCAAATCATGAAAACATACCCCATGTATACATTTAAAGCTAAGTCGCCAAGCCAATCATACGTCAGGATTTCACTTACATTATCAACACTAATGAAATATGGATCTTCCATTCCGTATATATTTTCATTAAAAAAATTGTTTTAGTACTAACTTATTTTTACTTCGTAACCACATTAGCATGCAATGATAATAAATGCGGATATAGAACGAGTGGGTTTAAGGTGCTTTTGTTAGATCATTTTGATCAGTTGGTTGATCCTTGAGATGGTTTTGAGTCGTTATTTACTTTCACACCCTTTAATGCATATGTCTATAATAACATTCATCAATTTAGACCTTTTTTAATTAAATGATAAAGGTTTATCTTGAAAAATAAATTGGAAATGAATACCTCCTTGTCAAATTGTTTTTTTACAAGCTGTGATGGCCATGTGATGAATGTTCCAAGATCTTGTCAGACCTTATAAATATATTCATCATAAATTGGAATTGGTAGATCAAAGCTTGGATCATGGGATCCATTAATCAACACTTTTACATGACCTTTTGTAAGTGGTCTGTTGTGTATCATGGCGTTCGGGATATTGAACATCGTAGCCCTCGCTATAAAGAGATGGGTTGGTGTTGATAGATATAAATCATAAGCATTTTCAACCTATACAATATCAGTACAGGAAAGGTATTAGTGTCTATCTAATTCAAAATTCATAGAAAAATTTATTAAAACATTTCTAACCTCATCTAAGATAGGTTTTTTAGTGGAATGGCTCGCCTCAAAGCTAGCGGGGGTGGGGAGGGATCTTCACGCACCGGTTTTTCTTGACTTGTTTCTTCTATTTACCCTACTGCTATCAAATTTTTCATGAAATATCTCTGAAATTGCATATTTTATTCAAGGATAGATATTCTTTCTCTCATCGTTTTGATTTTTTCTCTTTGATCCACCTCTTTTTTTCTCAAAAAATGTTCTGGGTGTCACCCCAAAACCCGCACCTCAGATGCATCCATACTTTTCTGGCTACTTCAAGGCCACCAAAAGTATGCCTGCATCCAGTTTGGAAGTTTCTAATTCCTGTGAATATGTCAGATAGAAAATATAGGAAAATAAGTAATCATTTTTATGTAATATCAATTTAAATAATAAAAAATATTTATTATTTCATACTTACACATGTTTCCCACACTTTTTGTTTGTTTTAAACTATTAGTATCCCATCTTTATTTAAAGGTTCCTCCTTCCATAGCACATGGAATGGGATGGAAGTGACTTTGGATTTGGATTCATAAATCTGCATATAAACAGAGGAATATAGTTATGGTGTTGTTTTATGTCACATAAAAGTATTGCGGTAGATTTAAAATACGTACCAATTTTTTTTCAAGTGAAGCGTACCCCATTCTTGCTTTATGGTAGGGGTACGCTGGTTTTTTTCTCATTCCTTATTTTTAACACTCAATTGTTGTTTCGTAAATAAAAAACTTTCAATCAAAATGATGAATACATATATCATCAAACAACGTATTACCAAACACATTGTACCTAAAAATAATACTCCACACGACAGATAATAAACGCATCCCACACTCCTTGGGTTATCAGGTGTACATAAATAGTGGGTGGGTGCAGGTTTATTTTTCCTTCAGCATCTTTAATATAACATCTTGTTAAAATTTTGTGAAAGCCTCTGAGAATCCTTCCAGCATCCCTTAATACTTATTCCTCATGAAATTCATCCACTATAAATGAAATCTACAAGGGATGATGAAGAGTAAGTCAATGTTTTGTTATTTCTATTTTTTAGTAAATTAAAGAAATGATATCATAATGTTACCATAATATCTCCCCATATCAGTGACTTAAGCCCGATGACAACATGGTGCCATGACTGTACATTAATCGGCATGCATTGCTGAGTGATGATTCCTATGTAACTACAGAACATGGCCCTATTGGGGTTAACATATTGGTCTCGATTATTCCATCTGACCTCATATTTGATGCCTTTCACTTTTTCCTTAAGAATTTTTTCTAACACCAGCAAACTATGGTGCTCCTATTTTTTCCATGCTGTCAGTGTTTCATTGCCTACCATTTCCTCAGTTTCAACATCATCAATATGTTCCTCTGGAGCGCTAGCATCGGCATGTGTAGATGGTGGTTGTACCTATGCACTGCGAGCAACATCAGGTTGAGAGAAATGTTATTCCTCTACATTGTGAGCAGTAGAAGGTTGAGAGACATATTGTTCCTTGGGATTGGGAGCATAATCACATGTAGAATTCATCATCTACAAAAGTGGTTTAACATTTAATTTAGATTACACAAAAGTATCAGGGAATAAATAATAACATAAGGTAACACGATGTATATTACAAACAAATATGACCTAATTATTGAACTATATTTTTTAAAGGTTGAAGGGATTTGAACTCTCTATCAAATATCCAAATCCCTTCATTATGGTATCATCTAACATAAAAAATGCCATCTATAATGGGACCATTGAGAAATGATTATGATGTCTCAATGAAAGGTTCATCCTCCATTGAATTTTCATTTTAACCTTCAATGGTTTTGGTCGATAACATAATAATTGACCACTTTCGGTTTGTAGGATCTATAGCATAAAATAATTGTACTATATGTGATTCCATTATAAACGGTTCATCTTTGTACCCTTCCTTAATGAAATCAAATTTCACAAATCCCAAATCATTTATTTTAATAGAAATCATGTTATCAACCCACTTTCATTTAAAAATCATCATTTGGAAGTTTGTATAATTCAACTCCCATATTTTTTTGATGATGCCAAAGTATGACATATTTTCATTAATTGGATTTCTGTCCTTATCACCAAAAACATGCATCGCTTCAACCACAAGTGTAACTCCACTATTTTGCATGGTACTGTCTTCATCATGTTCATTAGTATAGAATATATAACCATTAATTACATAAGCATTATAAGATAATATAAACACACTTGGTCCTACGACTATCTATCAAAGTCATTCTAAAATTGAATCTGGATTTTCATCTAAATCCTTAAATATATGGTCTTGAAACCATCCTATAAACTGTCGATTATGTGTATTTGATATCTATTTTTCATCCCTTTATTGATTAAAATGACCAAGAGTCTCTTTTTGGGTTTCGAAATATGGGTCAACCTCCAAATTGTTATGAAAAATACAATGGTGGACCTACTCCCAGTCTGTAATATTGATTATGACAACCTATCTTCCAGAAATTCCTTCACCCACAAGCTACCCAGTGTGACAAGATTTCAGTAGACCAATTCTTTCCACACAAGATAGGTATTCGGTACATATTTTCAATAGATTTCTCAAAAATATATCGCTCTGCAATACAACCCTCTAGACGACTTCTATTTTGACATACCCTTTCAAAATATTCATATACCATTCAATGGGGTACATCCATATATTGTATATTGGACCACATAGTATAATATCTCTCACCAAGTGAACCATCAAATGAACTATCATATGAAAGAATGTTTGTAAGAAGAACATTTACAATATACATAATATGAAAATAATTTCCCTTTCTATACTCGGAAATTTTGTCGGGTCTATAACTTTATTGCATATAGATTTGAATAAGAAATAGATATTAATTAATATATAATGGAAATTATTGGAAATAATGCAACATAAAGCTATAGGAATTAGATCTTTCGTTAAAATGTGGCAGTAAAGTGATTTCAAACTCTTTAAATTTAAATTGGTCATTGGCGTGATGTTCATGTTATTTGATGAATACCCCTCTAGAACTTTTACGTCATTCAAGAAGTTTCAAAACTAATATATCTTCTACTTGGAAAGATTGGAAGAAACTGGAGGAAGGAAAGTTTGTTTTTCACCCTTCACTGGCACTAACTCTTCTCACATTCCCATGTCAACCATGTCCAACCAAGACTTAATTCCATACTTTGTTTTGTGAGGTGCATTTAGAAAAGTGCCTATGACACTATCACATACATTTTTTTCAACATGAAGAACATCAAGAAAGTGTCTGATGTGCAGAAAATTCCATTATGGTTATTCAAAAAAACCGATCTCTTCTTCCAACTGGTTTTCATAAGGTTTTTCAAAAATAGTTTACCAAAAGAAGTGACCACATCTTTTACTTTCTCAAATAGTTGATCACTTATTATTAGAGACGGTGTTGTATGTTCTTCTAAACTTCTATTGAATGATGTCATCTAAGATCTGTACTTATGTCATCGAGGTAGAAATATGTGATGTCCTAGAAACACAGTTTTTGAGGAATGTTTCAACTTAATTGACAGTGTACCTTGTTTGTAGATAGGGCACCCATGCCTTCCCTTAATGGTCTATCCTAACAAATCATTGATAATCATCATACAACGTAACACTTAAATCCCACAATAATTTCAAATCATCGATCAATGTAGTCAAATAAACAACAATAGCATTACCTGGTTTTTTCAGTTCTGATATAAGCATAGATAGCATGATGTGTTTTCATTTTATGCATAACCATAGTGGAAGGTTATAATATACCAACATAAATAGCCATGTACTATGAGTACTGATTTGGAAACCAAAATTATTCACTCCATCTATAGATAATGCAAGACAAAGGGTTCACAGCTCATTTCCAAAATCAGGATACTCATGATCAATTCTATTCCACTGAGGTGAGTCTTCCAGGTGATGTAGTTTCCCATATTTATTTATTCTATCTACATGCCACTTCAATTTTCCTATGGTCTCCTCACTTCCATATAGGCTCCTAAACCTTTGAATGATTGGAAATTACCATACAACTTTGATATGACAAGATTCGTATTTATTGTATCAAGAAGCACCACACTTTTGGAATTCTGTAAGTGATTTTTAGTCCTTATGAAACAGTATACAATCATTCGAGTAGGCATGTATTCGTTTAGAGATCATACCCATCGAACATAGCATTCTTTTGTTGTCCTATGTTTGGCTCGGGAGCTCATTATCTTCTGGGATCATGTCATTCAAGAGAGAAAGTAATTCTTTAAAACTGTCATCACTCTATCTCTTTCCTTCTTTCAAATTATATAGCTTCAGTATGGTTGAAAATGCTGTATATTTAGTGCAAGCACCATAAAAAGACATCTTTTCACAACTCTTTAACTGGTCAAACAATTTTGGGTAATCATGAAGTTCTTATTCAACTTTCCTTGTCATTTCCTCAACACAATCTTCATCATCATTCACATATATAATCATATCCTCAATGCAGTCTTCTTCATTGTCCACACATATAATCATATCATATGATCCTTAAAACTCACTATTATCCCATCCACCAGCTACATTTTCTTTTTTACTTGTGTTTATTCCAAAATTTATAACTTCAATCTATTCTGTGAAATATCAAGTGTTCTTCCAACTCCTCTGGACTAACTTTTCTTGAATAACAACAACATAAACACAGAAAAAGGATTTGAGAAGGTTCATATGCATGATCTTTTGCAAACTTGATGAACTCTTTCACTCCATCTTCATACTCTTTTACCAAACGATTGGAATCCACCCATTATTTATTCATATCCATCCTATTTTATTCGATGATATTAGTATTTAACAAAATAAATACACAAACTATTGATATAATGTAATGTCTTTCCTAATTATATAAAAATTTAAACTTAAAATATTATAAAAACTATAGTTCAAATGTCCTTTGAAAACTATTTAAAAAATCACACTTGAAATCCCCTTAAAAAACCAACCATTTACACAAATTCCTCTTTAAAATAAAAATCCCTTTTTAAAATAAATCAATCAGTTCCAAACACTCTTTCACAAAACCACAAATCCTTTTTTAAAGGAACTCAAGACAACTTCATGACCCAACAATATTAATCATTTAAATTGAGTTTCATCCCACTAAGAAACGTTTACAAACACTTGAATCATTTTAAAAGATCCACCAAGGAATTTTTATAAATACATATATCCCAATAGAGATACTTTATAAAATATACATAGAAAACACCTCAATTCATCCCAAATCAATCTGTGTTGTATGATTCCATCACATTATTCCAAAGGTAGGTGTAATAATAATAATTTCCATAAGCATTTGATATTCTGATCCCCACCATTGGATATCCCTTATCCATGCTTCCATTATCCAGTTATATCAATTATCCATCACCACAACACCAGAGTCCCAACATATATGTTCCATAGTCAGTGAGCACACTCTCAACCATGAAACACTTGTGTTTCAGATTACCGCAAACATTGTATTATCCCAATGATCCTTGGCTCACACCAAATCAATTGGTTATACACCCCAAGAACAATTTATATGTCTCCCACATGAAGTACTATCAGTTCCTTTCTTCATAAACACACCTAAGAAACTCTATAAGCATGGACCCATTACATAATCAAAAATTTCTCAAGTTTCATTCCTTTCACACAAAGAATTTCCCTATGCCAGTCATCACTAGAAGAAACTATGTTGCTTTCCCGATCCTTTTAAGTACATCATGTCTCAAGTAAAAATAATAAAAGAACTATGGTACTAAACTAATAGATGGTATGATTTTCCATAGACTATTTTCTAAAATCTTTAACAAGACTTTATAAATGACATTACAAAGACTAGTCATCCTAAAATTCTTAACTGAACTCATATCAGTAACCTCTAGAATAAAAGTGATGAGAATATCATTATAAGTATCAAGATAATTCTTAACTCTCCAAAACACATTCATGAGGTTAACAAAATCAAGTCCCAAAATAGTCTAGAACCTTTTAAAGAAAATTTCATAAAGAAAATCTAGGTTTGGTACCTTTGATGGATGCATTAACCTAAATGTCATGACCACTTCATAACATTGAATATCAATAGTTAATAATTAATTCATATAATTTGTTAAAGTTGTAATAAAATAATAATTTATATATTTAGATATAAAATTATGCTAAGAAGAAAATATGATTTGATAATCACTTGAATTATATCATTTTTCCCTTTAAGGGGATTCACCATAGAGTGATTGTGTGGGGAAGGATTAATTACATGTGTTGTTATGGTTATTTGACTAGGGTGTCTAGAAAGTGTCTCATGTAGCTTTGGATTGGTAGGGATAAAAAAAAGATATGTTTTCCTTATAACTAAATTTATCCCTTAATAAAAATATCAATGTATTTTCCTATGAAGTAGGATTTTCATACAAAGAACATAAATTTCATATGGTATGCTTATTCCATTTATGTCATGCATTTATCCTTTATTTCTCATTTTCCTCTGGGGGAGGTATTTTCAAAACCATGAGGTTACTGGAACTAGAAGGTAGAGATCTGATGTATTGACTTAGTTGTAGCTTTACTAATATGTTATGGTATATCAAGTTTGGGGATTTGTTTTAATTAAGGTTATGTTCTGGAATTTCTTCCGCTATCTGTATGTTTCGGGGGTTTAATTTATGTTTCGGGGGTTTAACATTAGGATGGTTGATTTGTACCAAATCCAACTAGTGGTATCAACTCTTTTTATTATTCTACTATCAGTTACTAAAAAGTGGTATTAAATCGTGGTTACATAGAATATGGTGATTATTTTATCAAGATTCGATATAAAGTATTGGTTTTAAGACTGCTGGGTTTCCTCTAGTGAAGTGGTTTTCTAAGAATTAGTGTAATTACACTAGTAAGAAAGTGGTGGTGCCATTGAAATGGGTAAGGTTTGGATTGATATTCAATGGTGGAGGATTCAAACATGGGGAGGAAATGTCCTTCCTACTCTTGGAGAGTTCAAAAGTTATATTGATTTCGAATTAGTCAAAAGCAATGTGTTCAGTAGAATGGGAAACCCTGAGATGAAAGCATTAGAAATTTTTTTAAAAGGTGTCCAAGAGAATCTGGATCCAATAGGGAAAAAGGACATGCCTCAATGATGTTAAGAATTAAAGGTGGATGTGTACTAGAGGGAGGGATCAAGGAGTATGATTGGTAGAGGTTTTGGTGCAACAATGGTTCTTGGTGAGAATGTATTAATGCCTAGAAAGTGAAGCGTTTTTAACCATATATAAGGAGAGAATATTGACTCCTAGTAAGTGTGGGGATGTAATCCCATACTAGGGAGAGTGGATCAATGTATATAAAGTACATGTACTAGGTACCACCTAAGTAACTTAGGTTCTCATGATAAATGAAATAGAGGAGATCAAAATCAATCATGAAGTCAATCACATAAAATATGAATGACATAAAAAAACTATTCATCTCACCTTTAAACACCCTTCACTGAAACAACTCCTTTTTACCCATGTATAACACATTGAGAAAGAGAATCAACCCACTTTATATAACCATCAAAATCCAAATATAATTTAGTGAAAATTTTCCCAAATAAAGAATATGTGAAGACCTCTATGTGATCGGATCTACAAGATATGCAGTGGTGTATTCAAACATGAAGTATGTGGACCTACTATATGAGAATATCATATATTATAAAAAACATTTTGAAACTACCCTTAAAAACATGGGTCTCGGGCATTGAAATCATACAAAACCAAAATCAAACCATTTCCATCAAAAACATTTTAAATAATCTATTAAGGAATTAATCAAAATGGGTAAACCAAATGCTCATTTCAAATAAAAATTTGAAATTTATAAAACAACCCCCTTTTAAAATCATTTTAAAATCAAAACCTCTCTCTAAAACAATTTTCACATCAAAATATTGTTTTATTTAATTGAAAAACAAAACTAGATTATAATACAACACACACCATTTGAACCATTTCAAAAATCCTCATGGTCATTTCACAAAATCATAATACATGAAAACATTCCATTTCAAACATGGAATATTGAAATTTAAAAGATAACCTATTTATTTCAAGATCAAAACACAATAAAATAGTATAAATCATCACATGGATATCAAATATATTCAATATTTCCATAAAAAATGAATTTAAAAAGAACAGTAACTCTTTTAAATACAAAATGAAACAACTGCATTGAAAAATCCACTTGGAAGAAGAAGAATCCAAGGTGAAAGATGCCGCCTTCAATGGAGACAAACTAAATAAGAAAGAAGACCTCTATTACAAGCCCTAAAGTTCCAAAACTCTAGGATTGAAATATCCCAAATGATCCCATCATACACGAGGGATCAAAACTGAAACAAAACCCAAATGATCCATGTAATATATTTATTTTTGTGTGAATAAAGAATCGATTTACAATACACAAATATGGAGGACTTCGTGAAGGCAAGATTCGGTGGTAGAGGAGGAGGAGTAGGGTTCACGACGGCAGCGGAGGGCATCGTGGTGGCAGCGGAGGACGAGGAGGATGAGGACGCGACAGAGGACAACTTCGCTGTGGTGGAGGAGGACTTCGCAGTGGTGGCAGAGAAGGAGGAGGAGGCGGTGATGGCAGGGTAAGACTTCTACAAGAGTTGGAGTGGTGCGAAGGAAGGAGGAGACTATTATGGTTCATTTATAAAACTGGCAGAAGCATTTATTAGCGCTGATTAAGGTATGTTTTATTAGCACTAAATTAGAAAGTGCAGATAAAGCATACTTTTATTAGTGTTTTTTAGCACTGATAAAGATATGCCTTTATCAGCGCTCAAAAAATGCTGATAAAAGGCATCTTTAACAACGCTAAAATTTAGCGCTTATAAAGACCCATTTTATCAACGTTTTTAGCCCTGATAAATGCATATCTTTATCAGCGCTAAAAAAACGCTGATAAAACTATAATGATAATAAATTATTTATATTTTTATATATATTTATAAAATTACCTATATAATATATATATATATATATAATAACTATAAATAAATAAATATTTATTTATATTTATATATTTATTTATAATTATAAAAATATAATAAATATATTTATTATATTTGTAATTACATATATTTATAATATTTATTATAAATATATATGTGTATTTATTTATAACTATAAATATAAATGTTTGTATTTATTTATCAATATTTGTATATATTTAAAAATATATTTATCTAATTATATATAACATAATATATGAAAATAGTGAATATTTTTTTATAAATTAATAATTATTTAAACAAATTTATATTTATTTATATTTATAAATAATAAATAAATAAATATTTATTTATATTTATAAATAATAAATAAATATTTATTTATTTGTAATTAAAAATATAATAAACAAATATTTATTTATAGTTGTAATTATAAATTCATTTATTTAAATAATTATAAAATTATAATAAATATATTTATAATTTTATAAATATAAATAATTAATATATTTATTATATATTTTTAATTATTTAAATAAATCTACATTTATTTAGATTATAATTATAACTAATTGTATTTATTTATAAATATTTGTATATAAATATATATAAATATATAATTAATATATTTATTATAATTTTTTAATTATTTAATTATATTAATATTTTTATTTTGGAATTATAATTATAACTATTAGTATTTATTTATAAATATTTGTATATATTTATAAATATATTTATTTAATTATATATTTATAACTTTATAAGTAGTCTAATAAATATATTTATTATAATTTTATAATATACTTATTTATTTATATTTATAATTAACTATAAATAAATATATTTATAAATATTCATATATAATTATAAATAAATATATTTATATTTATAAAATTATAATATATGTATTTATTGTAATTTTATAATTATTTAAATATATATATAGGTATAATTATAATTACAAATACATATATTTAAAAATTATTTATATATAATTAAAATTTAATAATTATAAATTTATTAAATATATTTATTATTTAAATATATTTAATGTAATTTTATAAGAATTTTTTATAACATAATATTCATATGAGTAACATGAATTACTCATATACATATATAATAAAAAATGAGCCATCACATATATGAACAACATGAATAATAAGAAGGGTGTAATATATAAATGAACATTCATGATGACACATAACATATATTCATGCATAATCAATATATTTATTGACCAAATTCATTGAAAACAAATATATATTTAATAATTATAATTATAAATATATATATTTAAAAAATATTTATATATATTAATTATAAATAAAATAAATAAAATAAATAAAATAAATATATTAAATATAAAAAATATAATAAATTGGGGCAGCCCTAGGGCAAGCCCCACAAGCCCCTGGGCTAGGGAAACGCACCTCAAGGGGTAGGAAATACATTTAAAAGGGCAAAAAACCCACCATTTTAATGTAGCATTATTTGTAATTAAGAGCAATAATTTAAATGATGGCCTTGGGCAATAATATCTCTAGGGAAAATTCTGATAATAAATATAATGAATCTAATAAATCCAATAATTCTAATAAATCTAATAATAAATATAATAAATATAATACATATAAATCTAATAAATCTAATAAATCTAATATATCTAATAAATATAAATCTAATAAATATATAATAAATCTAATAAATCTAATAAATATATTTATTATTTAATCAAATTTATTATAATCTTATAATTATTTAAATATACATATATATTTAATTATAATCTTAGAAATACTTTGTTAAAACATTATATATATATATATTTGAATTATTAAAAAAAATATATTAATTATAAACATGCATTTTTTATTTAATATATACGAACAAACATTATTTTTGACTATAAATATAATAATTTTATATAAATTAATAATATTATTTATTAAAAACGTTTATCAGCGCTAAAAATAGTGCTGATAAATGACCTTTTATCAGTGCTGATAAAAGGTACATCTTTATTAGTGTTTTTATTAGCACTGATAAAGGTCACCCCTTTATCAGCGATTTCTACTTAGAGCTAATAAAACAAGGTGTTTCCCTTTCCCCGTTTTATGGTAGTTAATACCCCATAATTTGGGGGTATATAATTTCTTCCTTTTTATTACCCCATTAATAAGGGTATTTCATTTTGAATACCCAAACAGGTTGGGGTTTCATGAACTTTATTTGAATACTCCTATTGGTTATTCCTTATTTTTCTTCATGCAGTGCATATTTCATCTGAGTGGTGCACTGGTTCTCAATTCTTCATGTTGTAATGAGCCTCTACATATCACTGTAAAATACCTGAAGGATATCAGGTCAGGTATAACCATGAACTTCACACACTGAAAAGTGTAACAGCTGTGGATCACCCTTAATGCATGCATGCATGCATCTCCTCATTTTGAAATACCTAAGAGACTCGGGTATCATATTATCACATTGATGATAGCCTCCATAACCCACTTTAAATTCTCAAAGTATCGGACTTCTAATTCCTTAACGCGGGATATTCACCTATAAATACCCGAATGTTTAACTCATCATCAATAGCGGCTGATGATATCTTCATACATTTCCATGCACCTCATCAAAAACCCTTGAATACAGTTTCTCTATTTTTCTTGCAAAACACAAATATCTAGTGGCTCCGGTTTATTTTTCTTTACACACCATAAGAAAATGTCATGGATTCTCACTGCGTGACTTCTTCATTAAGAGTATATTCATTTAAGTGAAAATGCATGAATATATTATCTCATTAAATACCTATGATTTAAATTCATCATTTTCATATTCCAAGTGTCAACTTCATCAAATGATGGGGTCCCTTCTATTCGTCGTGCATTAATATCGAACATAATGTGTGAAAGGATCTCGCCTGGATCACAAGACATCAATTCAGTCTTAATGTGATTTGAGGATGTTGTAGATTGAAAATGGTGGAAGAAATGCTATAGATGGATTTGAATCATGACAGGAGAAAGAATACATCTCCCACTAATCGTACAGTCAAGATCGAGCGGATCTTATGGCCAAGATTATGTCTTTCTTTTTTTAAGATAGATGAACAACATGTGCTTCACTCGCATCCCACATTGATTTCACCATCATTTGAGGGTGTGGTATATCAATCAACCAATACCTGTAGTTTACCAGAATCTACTACCTCAGTGCACTCTTGAACCTCTTTCCTTTCTGCGCTGCCTCCCATATGGTGCGGCCCAGTGTTTATGGGCCTTATAAGCTGGTTCATCCGTATAATCCCTTTGTGAGGTTGGATTTGATATATTTAAGATGACATGCATATTAATTTTATTATTTTCATGATGAATTTTGAGAATTTTGATAAATATGGAGAATTTTCTAAGTGTGACATCCAATTCCATATAATTAATCCATAACAATTCTTCAAGCATCACCACTTCATCTTCACTCAAATATTGACTCCTTGAAAACAAATGAAACACTTGGAAACAAAAATATCCCCCTTTATCTTTCATTGTCAATATCTTCTCACATCATAAAATTCAATATATAGAAACTTCAATTCTTATCCCCCTTATTTACATTCAAATGAAAAGAAAAAGTGGTGTGTCTTCTCATCTCATCTTTCTTCTCAAAAATATCTTCTCATATTTTAAATGAAGGGATGATAACGCATCATAGCTAGAAAAGAGCCTTTTTCAAATCAACTCTAAGTCTACATGGACTAACCCAGTGTAGAAAATAAGAGTGAAATAACCAAGTTTGTATAATCTTTCCATAACACATACTCACATGTGATATAAAGCTCATAGTTTCTCAATTCTCAATAAGGTCTTTCCAAATTCCAGGATTTTCGATAAAATACAAAATCATGCACACTCATGTCTCTTAAAAGATCCCCCTAAAGGGATGAACTCATAATTATCATCATAAAAATTAATAAACTCCATGATGAACTACAATTTTCCTTCAATTCACTGCATGTTATCACATAACACATAAAAAATAGGGAATAAGAAGGAACCTCTTATTTCCTTAGAGGAAACATTCAAGGTGAGAGTTTTCTCTCATCCTTGATTTCTTCTTATTTCTAATCTCATAATAGAATGTGTTTTCATTATTTTTGAAATGATTCGTGGATTTTACACATATTTTTCTCTCAAGAAATTTCATCTTTTTGTGAAATTCCTTTTTCCACCTCCTTCACACCTAGAACAACCTCCTATTTTTGCTTCCAAATTTGACTTATTTTCTTACAACATAGTTGTTGTGAGTGCTAAGATTTTGGTTCTTAATATTCCCTTTATTGATACTCATTTTCATTCTCCAAAACATTTTTACTATTTTATAGATTTATAGGCTTATTAATAGGATAAGAAATATTCTGGTAAGTCATAGGAGTAGAGTGTCTCAATATGGCTTCTTTACCCTTCCATGCATTCCTCCAAGTACAATGTTTTTCCATATAACCGAGGAAAAAAATGAAACATTTTCTATAAAATTAATACCCTATTTGGTATCTCCTTAATTGATATGTTGGAACTGATGGAGTTCTTCCAACAACACTGGGCTTGTCGACTTTGAAACATCTACTCATGATGTGACCAAAACTTCCAAAATAAAAAAATTTCAATGCTTTCATATTTTGTGGGACCACTATTTCAGATTGTGCATGGGACAAAACTTTACTTCTAGATTTTAGATCTGGGTTCCACTTTGTTTCTACACATGGTGATACATATTTTAGAAGGAAATTTATTTTCTCTCTAGATATGTTCAACTTCTCCATAAGGTATCTTATTTTTACATCTTTCTATTTTATCATAGAAACCATTACATTCATATTTGAAGTAGCATTCATACCTGATTGTCTCCTTTATTCATGTTTCATTTTAAGAGATATAATTCTAAACTTCAATTCCTTCTCTACAGTTCTTTTCTTTAGAATCTCTTGGTAAAGGATTATATCATATCACTTTGGTCTTTCATCTTAGTTCCCATTTTCTTTGAGTTGGTATTCAAGGAAACTTCTTCCCTCCTCAATATTTTATTTTGTAAGGTCAAATCTTTCACCATTTAATAATAATCATCATGCATGGTTGTTGACGCTCCTTTCGTCACAGAATCTAAAGATCGGAAAAGGGGAATATCTGAGCTCAAAGTGATTCAACCTTTGAAGAAAACATCAAAAATCGACAAAGGCATGAACAAAGGATCAACAACAACTGCACCGCACAAGTTATATCACTGTCACGCAAGTACACTTGCGCGAAGTCCTTAGTCGCGCAAGTGACTTGCACGACCTAAGTGATAACCGCCCAGTAACCGCCCACGGCCTTCTGTTGCCTATAAATAGACCCTGTGGGCCCCCCATTTGAGAGGATCTTTTTCCAGAAACTCGGATTGAAGCTCCCGACGCCCAAGTCTCTTCTCAAAGCTTCCAGAACACTTCTAAGGTAATTTCTTACCTAGAACGAAAGATCTAAAGAGAAGGAGGAAGGCCTAAGTGTTGAAACTCATCAACACTTGCGCGCCTGAGTGGTCAGCCCTCAAGGGAAGTGACCACACTTGCGCGCCGCCTTATTACTTCAATAGAACTTGCGCGTCCCTTTTCTGGAAGAACCTCAAGAGGATTCTAAAGGCTAAAAGAAAGAGTCGCTCAAGTATTTTAATGATGGTTGAGAATCGCGCAAGTACCCCACATGTCACGCAAGTATACCTGCGCGACCAATACTTGCGCGCCGCCGCAATACTTGCGCGCCTTTCAAGACTTGTGCACCCCTACCTTTTTGGGTGCCCATCTTGCCCATTTTACCCCTCTTAAGCCATTACACCTTTCCTTTTCAAGATTCAGTCTTCAAGACACTCTTCAAAGCCATTTATGGCATGATTTCTTTATTTGACTTCCTTATCTGAAAGGAATTCTGTGGAATATCTCTCAAAACCTAGTGATTTAAATATACTTATGTCACTAAATATAGAGAGTTCATTCATTCAACCTCATCCTTTAAGATGAGATAATCCTTAACTTGGGTTTCCTTTTCAAGAATAATCCCCAGTTATAAGTCCTTTAATCTGGGCATCTTCCTCTGGAGTAAGTCCCAAATTCTTAGAGTTCCCAAATCTGGGCATCCTCCTCAGGAGTAAGCCCCAAGTCCTCTAATTTTGGGCATCGTTCTCAGGAGTAATCCCCAATCTCAAATATGGGAATCGTTCTTAGGAGTGAGCCCCGAGTCCCTTAATTTGGGCATCCTTCTTAGGAGTAAGCCCCAATCTCAAATATGGGCATCCTCCTTAGGAGTAATCCCCAAACCTTAATCCCTAACCTGGGTCTCCTTTTCAGGAAGAAGACCCAGTCATAATCATGGGCATCCTTCTTAGGAGTAAGCCCCAAGTCCTCTAATTTTGGGTATCCTTCTTAGGAGTAAGCCCCAATCTTAATCATGGGCTTATTTTCATAAGTAAGCTCCAAGCCCCCTAACCTGGGTCTCCTTTTCAGGAATAAGTCCCAGTCATAATCTTGGGTTTCCTTTTCAGGAGTAATCCCCAAGTCCCCTACTTTCTCTTTAACCATTCCTAATTTACGTTTGATCTGGGATTCCTTCTCAGGAGTAAAACCCAGTTATCAATCCTCTCCTAATTTGGGTTTCCTCTTCAGGAATAAGTCCCAAGTTAGAGTATTGAAATCTCCATGAATCACATATACCTTTATGGACCCTATTCCCGGATTTTCTCCCTAAAGTAAATCCTCTGGGCATTCATACGTACATAATCCCCAAACCATTTCTTATGATTGCATCTTTCATGGCACAATTGTCTAAATTTTACTAATACCTCTTGTTTCTCACACCGAGCATGACTCACATGAGCTTAGAGTGTAAAAGTAATTGTGACATCCTTCTTTGAGCCATCAATCATAAACATCATACCTTTATTCGAACTACGTGGGTTCTGATTCCTTTTTCAAAACAAAGGATACGTAGGTAGCCCATCTATGGGTTCGATCCCAACTCTGAAGTAATTCATTGTCCTTCTGAATGACGATAAACTTCAAGTACCCCACTGAGTGGCTTTAAAACCAGCCAGGTCATCATAATGACCAAGATACTTTTATATAAATGTTTTGAAGGATACTATTGACAAAGAATCTCTAAATAGATACAGATGATTCTCTATCGATGAAGAACCTCAAATACATATAAAAGATTCTCTAAATTTCTTACATATTTAATCATTGATTGTTAAACTGAAGGAAATCTCATTTTATACTTGGTAATGTAATAAGGATTCACGAACATAACTTAAATCTATAAATAGAGTCCCGGAGTAGACAATAATTCCCCTCAAAAAGGTGTGATGAGTCCGACCTCCCATCCTCTCGACCAATGAAAATTCCTAAGCCTCATCAGTCCACAAGCTAATGAGCGCCTTCCTTTGGAAAGTAGGTCCAAACGGATATGGAATCATTGGATGTTTCCGGTTCTACGAACAAACCCGCTAGAAACCGATCAGAACGTTTGAATCTCCCATCCAGGAGGTCATCCCCAAATTCCGTGCGAAACAAAAATGGTGAACTCGACGTGAATACTTAACCAAGTTAAAGTGATGTTATTCTTATTTGTTAGGCCCCTTAGGCCAACAAAGCAATCATTGACATGTGCTCATCCAAAAGATGCAGTGGATGAATTTATCTTGATTATGTCTGTTATATCTAAACAGGCACTCTTTTCTCAAGATCTTTTGTAAAATGTCTTTCCTTAAATTCACCCCTGTGAATACTGCTGCTGTAAACACCTCTATTGTGAGGTCTACTACTGTGAAAACCAATGCTTCTACTCCTACTGGAACGTCGTCTGCTCTGAGGATGACATCACCAACTCATCGTCTTCAATGCTGGGTTTCTAATGCACTGGTTAAGGAGTACCGTCGCAATGGTACTATCCCAACTCTGGAGGCCGCTAGTTAAGCCCTCCAAGTTAACAACTCTACCTGGTCGTCCGGACAACGACGACCAATGATCAAGAAGCAAGCGGTGCTGACTACCGTCTACAACCGTTTCGGGTCGTTATCCCTGGAACGCAATTTCCATTCACTCCCTTACTCTGAGGAAGTGAATGAGCAGGTCCCGCATGGCCTTAATTCAAAAAGACAGGAGTCCTTCCCGAGGGCTCCCATCAACAATTGCCGCCAGAATCGTGCGGTAGTGCGCCCTCAACATGTTGAGGGTACCGACTCCAGGCATTCAGCTTAGGTTCCTCAAACCCGAGCAGGCAAGATGAACCACCATAGACAGAATCCGGTTAACAATGGGCAGGTTGTCATCCATGCCATCTCCGGAGAAGTCCACCAACCTAACTTGGTGGCAAATAACGAACAGGCACACACACCTGCCCGTTTTAATTCCGCTGTCCAGCAGACTCGTCTGGCAGCATCAAGCCAATCCCGCCAGGCAAATCTGGCGGAGTACTATAGGCAGGAACATGCACCTACTTATGCATCATCAGTTAGTCAGCAGGCTCGCCTGACTACATATAATGGATTCCACCAACCTAACTTGGTGGAAAATAACGAGCTGGCACACACACCTGTCCGTTTTAATTCCACTGTCCAGCAGACTCGTCTGGCAGCATCACGCCAATCCTGCCAGACAATTCCAGCGGAGTACTATAGGCAGAAACATACACCTGCTTATACATCACGAGTTAGTCAGCAGGCTCGTCTGACTACATATGATGGATCTCGTCAACCGTGTTTGGCGAAGTGTAATCAGCAGGCACATACACCTGCTAATACTAATCAAGCCTACCAACAGTCTCGCTTGGTAGCGCACGGAGAAGTTAGTCAGAAAGCCCCGATGACAAATAGGAGGCAGACTCAACTCTCTGCCTCCACACTTGAGTACTGTCAGGATTCACTGAAAAGAAAAGGAGGACAGGAGCAGGCACATACACCTACTCCAAACCCGGAATGGACGTATATTCCCATTCCGACGGCTGAAGTCACCAAGCATATTTTGTCAATGGTGAAAGAGCAGAAGAAAATTCCAGCTCATATTCTGGATGCTTGCTAGGATATCATAACAGCTTCAGCATCATCTCAGGGACAGACACATAAATCTATCCCTAGCAGTGGAGTGACACATCAACGATTCACTCCGAAACAGACACACACATCTGCTCCAGTCCAAGAGGGTTATGAGGCATACTCCCCCATATCATACGGACAACCAAGTCAGGCACATACACCTGATTTGAGTGGAGATCGTCAGCCTAACCTGACCATATTTCCTGATTAGGCACATACACCTACTCAGAGTAACCACTTTCGTCAACAAGTGGTTTCTAAAGCGAGTAAGAAGGCATCTAAGAAAAAGATCCTCCCAACACAGTCAGGAGATCAAAGGCCAATCTATAACAAGGCCTTGCTTGATGCTGGAGTTCTTGAAGCCCTCAGACATTTATCTGTCGGAATTCAAGATTCTACTCCCTCAGTTCCCAATAACGGGAACATTAATTCTGAAGGTCTTCAATAGACACTTCCTCATGAAGTCTTGCTTCATGAAAATTCGGTCAATCTTGAAGTTTCTTCTTCAGATGAGAGCCACAGGAACCCTCTGTGTGGTCAAAAGACCAAGGAGCAAGAGATCTCATCTTTTGCTGTAACCCATTATGGTGGTCCTCCCCATGATGATGAATTTCGCTGCGAAAGTCCTCTCCGCAGTAGTGATTCACATTGCCTGGAAAATACTCCAGTGGACAATGTAGAGCCGAGAAAGCCCTCTTATCTTGAGGCACTTGCAAATGCGAAACCAGTCATGTCTGATGCTTTATCGCTAGCAAGTGAAATACTTTCTCAATCAGAAGATAGCCCAGGGTGTAGGTCATTCTCCGAACCACCCCTAAGTCATGCATCTTCTAGTTTGATCAATGATCTCTCTACCAATCTTGTTGAATCCGATGAAGCAACAAGGAAACACCAACTCTGGTCAAAACAGGTAGAATAATCTTCAGTTAATGATTAAGAGGAAATGATGAACATGAGGAAAAAACTGGCAAAAGGTGAGGTACCAGTCATGTTTTGGCCTTTGGATGACTCCCAGTATGATATTCCAAAGATGTTGACGGATGATGGAATCCATGATATTCGTCTCAACATATGGAAAACTCTTTGTCAATTGAAGAAGAAGGTATTATCTTATGATGAATATGAAAATCATCTTAAGATAATAGAAGGGCTACAACGTCAGATTGATTTGGCATCTCTATCAGTCTCTCAGTATCCGAAGGCTGAAAAACAGCAGAGAAACCTTCAACGTTAATGCCTTGGCGCACTAAGAAAGTTGCGTCAGTTAATTGCCAATGCTCCATCTGATGTTCATATCAGAGGATGGGGTATTCACGGAGCACTACATTTCACAGTGCTTTCCAGTCAGCAAAGCCCGCCGAAAATGATCTCATGCAATGTTATTGCCCATGGCCGACCACAGTCAATGGGCTTTGTTCATAATCAAAAGCTTGTTAAAGAACAGGCTTCAACTAGTTCCTCTCAAAATCAAGCATATAGAGAACAAGTTGTTGAATTGCTCCTACATCAAGCAGGCGAGAATATTGCACAAGCCTCTCGTATGGAGCAAACACATCATCAAATGACAGAAGTCTCGGAAATCATCCAACGGTCTGTTGAACCAGGTGATAAAAGTGGATACAGGTTAATGCATCCAGCTAATTTCCGAACTAAGATTCTCAAGATCAAGAGATCTTTTAAGAAGATCTCAGACGTAGCATGTCAAGAGCCACCCCAGCTTGTCATACTGGGGACTTCTCTAACCCAACCCTCAGAGTCAACAAATGGGATTCGAGGAGTTGAGCGGAAGAAGCAGGAACATCCGCAGTTCTCGAGACTGGGGACTCTTTCAAATCATTAATCCCCTCCTCAGAGAATGTCGGTCTTTTCTCGATTGGGGAAGAAGCCCCAAGAGGAACGAAGATCCAAATTATCAGGAGATTCCCTCCAAATTATAGCTCTTCAAGAAGTTCCTAAAAGATTGAACCAACAAAAGGCAATGTCTCATCAAAGACATGAAAGAAGAAAATATCACAGAAATGTTGATAGAAGAGATGCGATGCATTATGCATCAATCAATGTCATCAATGCCATTGTTGCTAATCCACCAGAGGAGACTCACTCAGGGGACTCAGATGAAGAGCTTCCTGCTCAAGAAAATGTACGCACCGATACAAATGAAGAAGGTGTACGTACACGAAGTCAAAGGATTACTCAGAACCTAGGTAATCCACTTCCCTCCCTCCAAAAGGTATCCAACAAAGGGAAGGGAAATAATCAGGTTACATATCCTTCCTCTAGAGAAGGTCAATCTCTCTCATTAGAGAAAAGGTTTGCACAACAAGAGGAAGAAATGAAAGACTTAAGAAGGTTGAATGCAGAACTACTTCAGAGTAGTCTTCTTATTAAGAATGCTGAAGTCCGACAACCGAAGGAATTTTTTGCAGTTACTGAGATAGATCAAGAATATCCTCCTTTATCAGTACACCCTCAGAGGTCTAATCCTACGGGTCAAGCGCAACAACGGTTGGCAGTGCTACCATCAGTTGCAGCACCAACCACCACGTCTGTCCAAGCTCCATTCATTGCACCTACTCAAGACCAGATTCAACCGGATGTTTCTCAAAAGTTAATAACTACTATTGAGTCATTAACAGCTCGGTTAGAAACTATGGAAGGGAAACGGGTGCAAGTTCAACCTGAAAAGAAAGTTTACCCTGAATGGGTAGATTCAATTTCTCCTCCATCCAGTTTTGGAAACCCTGTTTTCCCTACTTTCAATGGATCAGGAGACCCTGAACAATATTTGACGCATTACGTGTCTTGTTGTGATCCTATGATGGGAACTCCAGAGCAGAAAGAAGCAGTGAAACTCAGATGCTTCGTGCGAACCTTGCAAGGACCAGCTTTTGTCTGGTATACAAGCTTGCAATCCTGGTCGATCATCGGATGGGAGGATCTTCGTCAAAAATTCCTTCTTCAGTTCAGCTCAACTTCGCCAAAAACGACAGTTTTTGATCTTACAAACTGCAAGCAAATGGAGAATGAAAGAGTCTCGGATTTCATTGCTCACTGGAAGGGATTAACGTATTCCCTGAGTTTAGAACTCCCTCAGGAAGATCTGTTGCCAATCTGTGTGGAAACTTTGCGTGGTGAATTACGCACGCCATTGATCCCTGTGAAATATAAAGGAGGGTTTCGAGACCTTACTTCAATCGCTCAGCAGATTGAAGATTCCCTTATACAGGCTAAGGTTAAATCTCGTGTAATTCCATCAGCTCCAGGAAGAAGGATGGGTAAAGCAGAAACTACTACAGTTATGATTAAACAAGAACCTGTACCTATTTCTACTTCAAAACCTTCATCTTCTCGAAGGACTCCACCTCCTGAACGCCAACAACAAAGGCCGTTTCGTCTAAATGATCAAAAAGATCAACAACGAACACAATTTGAGGATTTGAAGAGTAAAACATACTCTTTCCGAAGTGAGCAAGTTCCTGGTTACTTCATTTCAGCTTTGGAAAATAATTTGGTTCAATTACCAGTGCCCAAGAGGCCAAACAAGGAAGGAGATGAAGACCGTCCCAATTATTGTCCCTTTCATCAAATGTTGGGGCATCCCATCCAGGAGTGTTTTGTCTTTAAAGACCTCCTGCAAAAGATGGTCGACTTAGGAAAAGTCAAATTGAAGGGTTCTTCAGCTCATGTAGCGTGTGTTACTGCTACAGATCCAGAGGAAGGAGGCGAGTGGCAGGAAGTCAAAAGTAAAACTGCGCAAAAATATGATGATTGGATGGTCAGAAAGACAATCAATCGGACCCATTCCATTTAGCGAACACAATTGAAGAATCCAATTGTGTCTCCTACAAAAGCTACAGTGAAGCCTCCACCAAAAGACAAATCCTCAAAAGGGCAGCGCAATTCAAAGAAGAAAGAGGAATCAGAAGAAGATGAGTATGTATCGAGGCCTAAGTTGTCTTTGACTCTGGCAGATTTCATGCCATCTACTTCAAAGCCACGGGCACCGCCCCATCAAACTGCACAACCTAAACAGGCTAGTCAGGCATAGTCTTTATCAGACGAAGAGTTAATCTTCGGTTCTGTTAATATGATTCAATTAACAGATCCGTATTCCAGTCGTAATTTTGATAAGCCTGAATCCCCTGTATCAAATAAGGGAATACGAGGAAGTTCCAGAGGTTCAGGATACAGAGGAAGACGTGGATCTTTCCGAAGCCACTACTCCAATTCTACCCCTGCTAGTACTGTGTATGCAACAGAAACTCATGGTAGAGCCCTTCAGTGAGCTCAAAAAGAACAAGCAGGTTCTTCTGTTAATGGCCAACTCAGTCTTGGCACAGTTAGTTTAGAAGACCGATTGAAGGTTACATCTTCTTTATCTCAGCAAGTAAATGGATCTAATTGGTCTAATCTTCCAAAACGAAGGATGTTGCCAACTTCTATCCCAATACAAGATGCATCAGCTTCCAAAGCATCTGCTTCCAAGGTACCTGCTAAACCGCATATTCCTGTTGGGAAACGCAGACCTCTAGATCAAAAGTATGATATATTGAAACACTTGGCTCAAGTACCAGCCAAGTTATCAATTTTGGATGCTTTGAATCTGTCAAAAGATCTTCGAGAATCACTCATCGAAGATTTGTCAAGTCCTTAGGAGTTTGAAGCTGAAATTGCTGCAGCTGAAGTCTATCACATAGAGAATAATCATGCAGAATGCCATGCAATGATATCTTTTACTGATAAAGATGAAGATGATGTTGTGCATGGGCACATAAAACCTCTCTACTTATCTGGTAAAGTGAATGGTGTAGATATCCGAAGATCTTTCATTGACAATGGTTCAGGAGTCAACCTCATGCCCATTCGTACACTTCATCGATTGGGCCTCAAGGAATCTGATTTATCTCCTTCTACCATGATGTTACAAGGATATGATAAAAATGAACAAGAACCACTCGGTGAAGTTACACTCAGAACCCATTTTGGAGATCTTGTATCCAATTTGGATTTCATGATTGTTGATCAAGACTCATCTTTCAACGTCTTGCTTGGAAGACCCTGGCTACATCAGCATGCGGCTATCCCTTCATCATACCATCAATGTCTCAAATACCGTTTCAATGGTCAAGTTGGAACATTGTATGGTGATAAGGCCCCGTTCAAGACATGTGAGTCTCAATACATTGAGGCAAAATTTTATCACATGAAGGGAAGAGAAAAATCTACAATGAAGGAAATTACCAAAGTTAATGCTCCATATGGTTTGGAGAAAATTCCAATAAATCCATTTACACATGTGAGTAAAGATTATGTGTTACCTATCAGTCAAATTGACAAAATAGGCCCAAATCAAAATACTCTTATGGAAAGATCCATAATGTCAATTACGGAAATTGAGCCAGACAACATGAGATAAATTGGTAAACTACCAAACAGTGATGAAAGCAAAAGTGGTGATGTCTTCATTTCATCTGCTGAAATCCAACAGGTCTGTACTTCGTCAATAAGGCCAGAAGAAGTTATAGAAACATCAGAGGTGAATAATGATGTCGATTCTCAATCCATCATCTCCTCTTTATTTCCCAAAGAAGGCCCTTTATCATCAATAGGGTCGAAAATGGAAGCTTCTTCTTCAAAATGTGAAAATTTTGATATCTCTTATGATCATGAAAATTTCATTTTTTCATATACTATGTAAGTAGAAACGGAAGAAATAGCACATGATGAAGAGGAAGAGGAAGATCTTAGAGATGCTCCTCCAGCATTTGAGGAAGGTATCTCTACCACTGTGGATGAACTCAGAGAAGTAAATCTGGGTACAGAGAAAGATCCACGCCCCACTTTAATTAGTGCGGCCATGACCCTTGAAGAGCAAGAGATGTATATTTCTTTTCTAAAGCAAAATAAAGATATTTTTGCTTGGAATTATACAGAAATTCCTGGGCTTGATCTTGATGTTGCTACTCATCATTTGGGTTTACCAAAATAACATCGAGGATTTAAGCAAGCCGCGAGAAGAACACACCCAACTTATGCTTCCAAAATTGAAGCTGAAGTGGATAAGATAATCAAAGATAACTTCGTCAGAGAAGTTCAATATCCCAAGTGGTTGGCTAATATTGTCCCTGTAATGAAAAAGAACGGACAAATTAGGGTTTTCATCGATTTCAGAGATCTTAATCGGTATTGTCCTAAAGATGATTTCCCAGTTCCGATTACAGAACTCTTAATTGATGCGACAGCTGGTTATGAAGTACTTTCCTTCATGGATGGATATTCCGGATATAATCAGATCCGAATGGCCCCAGAGGATGAGGAATATACATCTTTCAAAGCCCCTCAAGGTGTGTTTTGTTACCGGGTGATGCCCTTTGGTTTAAAGAATGCAGGTGCAACATATCAACGCGCCATGCATCGTATCTTCAAACCTTTCTTAGGGAAATTTGTTGAATGCTATGTAGACGATTTGGTGGTTAAATCCAAACAGCGTTCTAATCACTTGGCTGATTTGGAAGTCATAATCCACAAGCTTCGACAACATAATTTGAAGATGAACCCCTTAAAATGTGCTTTTGGGGTAACCTCAGGAAAATTCCTCGGCTTTGTTGTACGCCATCATGGTATTGAAGTCGATCCTGAGAAGACCAAGTCAATCCTTGGTATGTCACCTCCTCATAATTTGAAATAATTAAGAGGACTTCAAGGACACTTAGCCTATATTCGGCGTTTCATCACCAATTTGGCAGGCAAAAGTTTACCCTTTACCAAATTATTGAAAAAAGGAATCACTTACTAGTGGACTGAAGAATGTCAAGAAGCATTTGATGTTCTCAAGAAATACCTCTTGAGTCCACCAGTACTCATGCCACCTATCGAAGGTAGACCACTTATCCTCTATGTGACAGCTCTAGAGCGATCATTGGGTGCCTTTATCACTCAAAAGAATGATGCTGGGAATGAAAATAGCCTCTACTATCTCAGTAGAACTATGCTTGAAGCAGAAACCCGGTATTCAAGTATTGAGAAGTGCTGCCTGGCATTAATCTTTGCAGTTCAGAAACTGAGACACTACCTGCAACATCACGAAGTCCAATTGGTATCTCGCAATAATCCGCTCAAATTCATCCTTAGTCGTCCAATGCTTACAGGATGTCTAGCAAGGTGGGAAGTTATTTTGCAGCAGTTCGACATTCAGTATGTATCTCAAAAGGCAATTAAGGGCCAAGCTCTGGCTGATTTCCTGGCTGAACATCCTTCAGTGGAAGACACGTCTTCAGATATTGAACTCCCTGATGAGGAAGTTTTCTCTATTCAAGAGAGTCCTCAAACATGGGAAATGTATTTTGATGGTGCTTCCAGAAGTCCAACAGGGAAGAAAATGGAAAATCCTAAATTCAACAAAGTTGGTTTAGGAATTGTACTCATTTCTCCAGATAAGGCATTGTTACCTTATTCCTTTTTATTGTGGGAAGGTGGTACCAATAATGAAGCCGAATACCAAGCTCTCATTACAGGCTTGGAGTTAGCGCTCCAAGCACAAGTGAATCACTTAAAGGTGAAAGGTGATTTAGACCTGGTAATCAAACAAGTCAATGGGGATTATTCCATCAGAAAAGAAGAATTAATCCCTTTGTATGATTACATCAGAGAGTAAATGGCGGAATTCCCTTCAGAACCGACATTTTTCTTATGTCCCAAGATCACAAAATGCTCAAGCTGATGCACTGGCTAATATAGCCACAACTCTAGCAGATCCAAATCAGGACGAGACAACCATCATTATTGCCCACCGTTGTGCAATTTCACCTTATGTTCAAGCCAGAACAGAGGAAATTAATGAAATTAGTCCCATTCCTGCACCATATGGTCATACTACAGGATGGATATCACCTATCAGGGAATACCTTTAAAATGGAACACTTCCACCTGATAGAGCCGAGAAAGAACAAATCCGGCGACGTGTGGTCAATTTTACTCTTTATGATATCCCAAACCACTTAGAGAAAATTCTCTACAAACGTGGTTTTGATGGAGTTATCTTCAGATGTATTGATGGTGAAGAGACAATGGCTATCATAAAAGAAGTGCATGCAGGAGTCTGTGGTGACCACCAGTCTGGACATAGACTGTCTGATCAAATTCGAAGGCTTGGATACTTTTGGCCTTCAATGATACAAGATTGTGTTAATTTCACAAAGAAGTGTCATTCATGCCAAGTATATGCCAACTTCATTCATCAACCTCCAGAGTTTCTTCATACGGCTAAATACTCATGGCCATTTGCCACATGGGGAATGGATGTGGTAGGACCTTACCCTTCAGCTACGACCAAGCAGTTTAAGTACATTCTTACTGCTACTGATTTCTTTTCCAAATGGGCAGAGGCAGTACCTCTCAAAGAAGTCAGTTCTAAATGCATTGTTAGCTTCATCAAGTCTAACATCATTACTAGATTTGGTGTCCCTCATACCGTATTGACAGACAACGGCACCAACTTCTGTTCTTCTGAGGTGAAGAAATTGTATCAAGAATACAACATTAAATCCAACCATTCATCTCGGTATCATGCGGCAGCCAATGGCCAAATAGAATCCTTTAACAAGACTCTTTCAAATATACTTCAAAATATGGTGGATAAAGATAAGAGGTCATGGCCTGATAAACTCTTTCATGCTTTATGGGCTTATCGGGCTACCACCCGCAATGCAACGCAGTCAACTCCATATTCATTGGTATATGGAACAGAAGCAGTCTTGCCAATTGAAGTTCAATTTCGCTCACTCAGAGTAGCCATTTGTGATCAGTTATCTACAGATGAGAAATCCCAAAAGCGATTGAATGAATTGGAACGGTTAGATGAGAAAAGATTGTGTACTTTGCACCACTTGGAAATCTATCAGAATCGAATAGCACGAGCTTTTAACAAAAAAGTTCGTCTTTGTTCATTTATTCAGGGAGAATTGGTATTGGTTCTTAGAACACCAATGATACCAGGAAAGAAACCTCCCAAGCTTGAGCCAAAATGGGAAGGACCTTATTCAATACATAGGGTCTACTCGAATGGAGCTTATTCATTAATCTCAATGGATGGAGAACTCATAACGACTCCAACCAATGCCTGATTTCTGAAGAAATATTTTGTATAAACACAAAATATGGTCCCTAGAACCAAGAATCTTACAATCGGTTCATACAGCAATGGTCCAGTATGACCTTAAACTGCAACTACGTCCAACATGACATTAAACTATAGAAATCATATGTCCCCGCAACATGACACTAAACTGTGCGGCACCAGTTCATCCTTGATATATGACGTTAAACTATACAGCAATGGTCCAGTATGACCTTAGACTACAACGTCGTCCAACATGACGTTAAACTGTAGGAAAGTCCCTTACGTCCGGAAAGACGTTAAACTACATAAGCACTTAAAAGTCCAGTATGACTTTAAACTGCATCATCCCTGGTCCATGCATATGACCTTAAACTATTTGCAAATACCTTATGTCCAGCAAGACGTTAAACTGTAACATCCTAACTACATGACGCTAAACTGTATAAAAGTCCCTTATGTCTGGAAAGACGTTAAACTATATAATCTCAAAGGTCCAGCATGAAATTAAACTGCACCATTCACGGTCCATGCATATGACCTTAAACTATTCACACTTTCGTCCAACATGACATAAATGGTGTGTTATTTTGTCCTTACTGCATGACATTAAACTGCACAGTCCTCCTTTCGTCCAATATGATGTTAAACTGTATTGTCCCCATCGTCCTAACTACATGACGCTAAACTGTACAGAAAGTCCTTGATATGTCCCACATGACATTAAACTGTTATTTTGTCCCTGCTACATGACACTAAACTGTGAAGCACCAATAGTCCTAACTGCAAGACTTTAAACTGCATAGTCCCTTTTTTATGTCCTACATGACATTAAACTATGCATTGTAAAGGTTGTTGTTACCTCTTGTTTCTCACACCGAGTATGACTCACGTGAGCTTAGAGAAAACCTCAACCGTAACACTCTCTTTGGGCCGCTAACCATGTATAAGTACCAACAACATTTTATTTAGATCGTTGTCCCCAAGAACAACTTGATCATTAATTAATTCTTTAATTGAACTACACAGACTTTGATCCTTGCCCTCCAGGCTGGGTATGTAGGCAACCTCCCAGGGTTCAAGCCCAAAAACAATCTCTTCACATTGGTTCACCACCATCTCATATGATGTTGATTCGTGAAACCGCCCCTGGAATCAATATCTTTACATTGATTCACTTTCGTCCTTGTTATATGACGTTAAACTATACAACACTTTTGTCCGGTACGACAATAAACTACAATATTCTTTGATTTCCTCATTTGAGAAGGAATCATTATTGACATTGATTTTTTCAATCATGTTTCATTTCAAAAGAATACATGCATACATGGTAATGCCTAAACTTTTTATCTCAGGTTACACCATCATTGCACTAAAGTCCCCTTTCACCCTTCACATGTACGAACCAAATTTGTACAAAGGGTAGTTCTAGAACTACGTGGACTTGATTCCCATCTTTATGGGATACGTAGGAACATTCGAGTATCCCTCGAATCCAGTCCCAAGTCTTTTGGGCCTAACCCCAAATTTCACTTTCAGTCCCTTGGCTGAAAATTCCTCATGAAAACACACATTGTGTATTCATTATTATGGTCCGAATTCTATGACCCTAAACTAAGATCTCTCATACTTTCGTCCTGCACGATGTTAAACTGCATTTCAAGAACTACGTATGGCTTGATTCTCATTATTATGAGATACGTAGTGAAGTCCAAAATTTCAATTCAGGACCCAGCCACAACATGATTATGGTTATCATTGACCTATGTATCTCTATATACATTAGTCAATACCCATATTTATGTGTTATAATACTAACTTTAAATATTTTCAGATCTTCATAACCCTTTTCATGACTTCTAGTCACAAAAATGTCAAACTTCTGAGAATTCTTTTTCCTGACTATGCAGCACGTGCCCATAGGTGGCCTTGCATAAACAGTCCACAAAACAGACCTGTCAGCTAAAAGATGCTATTTATTTGACCATGCAGCCAATGCCCTTAGGTGGCCCTACATATTTCAACCCCCTAACGGGTTTGTTAAATGATATTAACTTCATTCTTGGGAACAATGCCTCTTTTTTCCTTATTTGTCTTAAACGACAGTATGCATGGATCCGCAAAAAAATAGCCATCCTTAACATATTTGTCCCATATCTTTTTTCATGATCTGAAAGTATTCAAGTCTATGGTTTATTCTTCTTCCCTACGTTTGGGTCAGACCTTCGTAGGAGTGATATTCATCCAGTTCTTCGATAATCTTTTCTGGAAATATTTTCTCCATATTCAAGTACCTCTTTCCATACAGCAAAGTCTATACTTTAGAAAATTTGAATCTCCATAAACATTCACTGGCTTTTAGCACTAGGAAAGTAAACTTCTGAGAATTCCTTTGCCTGACTATGCAGCACGTGCCCATAGGTGGCCTTGCATAAAAAGTCCACATAACAGACTTGTCAGCCAAAAGATGTTATTTATTTGACCATGCAGCCAATGCCCTTAGGTGGACCTGCATATTTCAACCTCCTAACGGGTTTTGTTAAATAATAGTAACTTCATTCTTGGAAACTACTTCTTCTAATGCCTTTTAGCTCTTTTTCATATCATTCCTCATATTCAAATATTCTTAAGCCATAGTTTACATATTTTCTCTCATACTTGAGTATGTTAATATATTTTCAGATAAATTGTCAAGGAATTGAATCAATTTTAATCCATTTTGGTCAAAGCTATTTTGACCTTAAACATTAGCCCCTTTATGTCCGGCATGCATGACTTTAAACTTCCCAAAAAAGACAAAGGAACTCTGAATAAAAGCCGAGTTCCAGCTCACTAAATATACATTTTTGTATGATTTAGGTAATATTGAGCAATTAAAAGATTCAAAGTTTGTAGGGTTATTTGTAATAATACTAGTAAAAATCAAACTATGCTTACTAAGCACACTGGCTTAAGTAAATTTGAAGCAGGTAGTGAGAGAATGCTGGTACAAATAAGTGAAAGTGAAAGTGTTTTTCATTGATGCACAAGAGTTAGAAGGACATCCACAGACTGGATTCTCTTCTCTTTTTCAAGAATTACAAGAGGCTTTCAACATAACACTTCATTTGATTTACGGCATCCCGAGCTTCATCAGCAACCACCTGGAATTCATTCATTCAACTGGATACAATAAGAGATGCAGTGATACCAGCTCTTCTTGGAACAATTGTAAAAGGATGTTCTTGAGTGCGGTTTGAGAAAATTTTCTGCTGATCAAACAGTGACTCTGTTTCTGTCCAAGAGACTTGGAAGATGGATACATGGATTTGAGAATGGAGCATTGGAAGTAAAGAGCCATTTGGAGAGAGTACTCTTTTCAGATATTGCTCTAATACCATGTTTGTCTTCTCTCCACCAACCGGCAGTGGAAAACATTTCAGCCCATGGGTTTTCCATTTTCATATCTTCAAAGAAATGGCATGGAGGAAGAATTTGAAAGTTCACACCATTGTTGTTTCTATTAATGCAGAGCATAACCGAAATGAAGGAGTAGCAGCACAGCTGCATTTCAGGTGTATAGTTCTTTGCATCTGGAACATTGACTCCTTGCAGGTGACCATGACCACACAGAGGCAGATGGATGCTCTGTGAAAAATTAGGATGATATTTCTTCAAGTACTTAGCCAAATATGGGAGAGTGTTGTTGCAGATATCATAGTAATCATGGCCAATAATGTTCATCATGACATCAATCCGCTTGCTAGATAGTTCATCAGACGTTTTAATTCCCTTAAGAGCCATTGAATCTGCACAAAAATTGAATAAATTAAACTCTTAAATGGGTTTATTTTTTCATAAAATTTTTGAAAGAATTCAGAAAAAATGGCTAAGGCATTAAGGCGCGCAAGTCTAAAACATGGCGCGCAAGTATTCGTGTGCCGCATTAGTTTTTGACGTGCAAGTGTAAACCGCGCAAGTACAAATACCTTTAAAATAGCACGACATCAAGGAAAACATTGGAAAAAAGAGCACCTTGCACGGCTAAGATAACCAGCGCGACGAGAGATCGAGAAGTTATGAAGTCCGGAAATCCGGATGCTTGTACGGAGGCGAGGCCATATATTTATAGGCCATGAGGACTATCTGCACGATGCAAACTTGCACGCCGCCCTCTATGCCCTGAAGACTTGCGCGCCCCCTTTTCCTTTGGATGGATTCGATTTCCTTAGAGTAAAATCCTCATTTTTCTCCGGATCCAACTCTGAGGGGGGACTTTTGTTGACGCTCCTTTCGTCACAGAATCTAAAGATCGGAAAAGGGGAATATCTGAGCTCAAAGTGATTCAACCTTTGAAGAAAACATCAAAAATCGACAATGGCATGAACAAAGGATCAACAACAACTGCACCGCGCAAGTTATATCACTGTCGCGCAAGTACACTTGTGCGACGTCCTTGGTCGCGCAAGTGACTTGCGCGACCTAAGTGATAACCGCCAGGTAACCGCCCAGGGCCTTATGTTGCCTATAAATAGACCCTGTGGGCCCCCCATTCGAGAGGATCTTTTTCCAGAAACTCAGATTGAAGCTCCCGACGCCCAAGTCTCTTATCAAAGCTTCCGGAACACTTCTAAGGTAATTTCTTACCTAGAACGGAAGATCTAAAGAGAAGGAGGAAGGCCTAAGTGTTGAAACTCATCAACACTTGCGCGCCTGAGTGGTCAGCCCTCAAGGGAAGTGACCACACTTGCGCGCCACCTTATTCCTTCAATAGAACTTGCGCGTCCCTTTTCTGGAAGAACCTCAAGAGGATTCTAAAGGCTAAAAGTAAGAGTCGCTCAAGTATTTTAATGATGGTTGAGAATCGCGTAAGTACCCCACATGTCGCGCAAGTATACCTGCGCGACCAATACTTGCGTGCCGCTGCAATACTTGCGCTCCTTTCAAGACTTGCGCGCCCCTACCTTTTTGGGTGCCCATCTTGCCCATTTTACCCCTCTTAAGACATTACACCTTTCCTTTTCAAGATTCAGTCTTCAAGACACTCTTCAAAGCCATTTATGGCATGATTTCTTGATTTGGCTTCCTTATCTGAAAGGAATTCTATGGAATATCTCTCAAAACCTAGTGATTTAAATATCCTTATGTCACTAAATATGGAGAGTTCATTCATTCAACCTCATCCTTTAAGATGAGAGAATCCTTAACTTGGGTCTCCTTTTCAGGAATAATCCCCAGTTATAAGTCCTTTAATCTGGGCATCTTCCTCAGGAGTAAGTCCCAAATTCTTAGAGTTCCCAAATCTGGGAATCCTCCTCAGGAGTAAGCCCCAAGTCCTCTAATTTTGGGCATCCTTCTCAGGAGTAAGCCCCAATCTCAAATATGGGCATCCTTCTTAGGAGTAAGCCCCGAGTCCCTTAATTTGGGCATCCTTCTTAGGAGTAAGCCCCAATCTCAAATATGGGCATCCTCCTTAGGAGTAAGCCCCAAACCTTAATCCCTAACCTGGGTCTCCTTTTCAGGAACAAGACCCAGTCATAATCATGGGCATACTTCTTAAGAGTAAGCCCCAAGTCCTCTAATTTTGGGCATCCTTCTTAGGAGTAAGACCCAATCTTAATCATGGGATTCTTTTCAGAAGTACGCTCCAAGCCCCCTAACCTGGGTCTCCTTTTCAAGAATAAGTCCCAGTCATAATCTTGGGTTTCCTTTTCAGGAGTAAGCCCCAAGTCCCCTAATTTCTCTTTAACCAGTCCTAATTTACGTTTGATCTGGGATTCCTTCTCAGGAGTAAAACCCAGTTATCAATCCTCTCCTAATTTGGGTTTCCTCTTCAGGAATAAGTCCCAAGTTAGAGTATTCAAATCTCCATGAAGCACATATACCTTTATAGACCCTGTTTCTGGATTTTCTCCCTAAAGTAAATCCTCTGGGCAGTCATACGTACATAAGCCACAAACCATTTCTTATGATTTCATCTTTCATGGCACAATTGTCTAAATTTTAATAATACCTCTTGTTTCTCACACCGAGCATGACTCACGTGAGCTTAGAGTGTAAATGTAATTGTGACATCCTGCTTTGAGCCATCAATCATAAACATCATACCCTTATTCGAACTACGTGGGTTCTGATTCCTTTTTCAAAACAAAGGATACGTAGGTAGACCATCTATGGGTTCAATCCCAACTCTGAAGTAATTCATTGTCCTTATGAATGACGATAAACTTCAAGTTCCCCACTGAGTGGCTTTAAAACCAGCCTGGTCATCATAATGACCAAGAGACTTTTATATAAATGTTTTGAAGGATACTATTGACCAAGAATCTCTAAATAGATACAGATGATTCTCTATTGATGAAGAACCTCGAATACATATAAAAGATTCTCTAAATTTCTTACATATTTAATCATTGATTGTTAAACTGAAGGAAATCTCATTTTATACTTGGTAATGTAATAAGGATTCACGAACATAACTTAAATCTATAAAGAGAGTCCCGGAGTAGACAATAATTCCCCTCAAAAAGGTGTGATGAGTCCGACCTCCCATCCTCTTGACCAATGAAAATTTCTAAGCCTCATCAGTCCACAAGCTAATGAGCGCCTACCTTTGGAAAGTAGGTCCAAACGGATGTGGAATCATTGGATGTTTCCGGTTCTACGAACAAACCCGCTAGAAACCGATCGGAACGTTTGAATCTCCCATCCAGAAGGTCATCCCCGAATTCCGTGTGAAACAATGGTTCTCCATTGATCTTCTTTTTTATTAATGGAAATGATATTGATTTCATCTCTCCTCATCAAATTCTTATTAGTAAAATGTTCTCATTCCTTTTTCATTTTACCCCTTTTGAATTTTCTTGAAAGAACGGAAATGATATCATTGTAATCTTCATCAAATTCCATCTTTAAAATGGCTTAGATATTTAGAGGTGACCTATGATATGATACCACTTGTAGAGCCTAAGGACTAGTTAGGTTTCAGTGAGAGGGGGTGAATCAGTGGTACCCTTGTTTAATAAATTTGTCTCCTTATAAATTTAACCTCTTGAACTGTTTATAGTTCTCAAGACACTCAATAGTTTCTCTCAATATCACCCCATGTGTAGTAGTAAAATAAGAGAGGATAACACATATTATTTACAAGTTTTGGAAATGAAAGTCATGATCCTTCACATGTTCTTTAGATACCCCAACATGGATTCTCTTTACTAACTCTATAAGTGAATACAACTTGTTAGACACCCCAGTTCCACAATTGGCTAGACACCCCAATTTCACTCTCTATAGTTTTTTAGACACCCCAACTAATCTTCGTTTCTTATTGGTTAGACACCCCAATCACAAGCCTCCAGTAGCTGGTTAGACACCCCTGCTACAATCTTCCACTTCTGTTGATCTAGTGAATGAAATATATTCTTTATAGATAGTATTACTTCACAAGAAAGTTGGATGTCTCTTGTGTAAAATTCATCAAGGTCTTCAATATAAGTCTTGAACAATCTTGTTGGCCTCAAAACTCCTTTCAGATCTTGAATGATCGGAATTTTTTTCTTTAAATTCTCAAGTATATGAAATCAACTTTATCAAGAATTGCCCATATTTGGATCACCCTCAAAATTCTACTTAAAAAATGGTTGAAATGATTTTCTAAATGATCTTACAATTCTGTACATATCTCATCATCTTCATGCACATATTTATACACAAATTAATATGGTGTATGGGACTCAATAAATTTTATGAACCCCATTTAAATCCTCAATTAAATGTGTTATGAATAAAACATTTTTAATTTCATCATCATTCAATACCCTATTATTTGTGGGTATTATTTTATGCTCAATTAAAATACTTGTTTGGGTATTTCCTTCTCATCATGGTGCTACTTTGAATACCCCATAATTTATGGGTATCTAATTTCTTCCTTTTGAATTACCCATTAAAATAGATATTTCATTTTGAATACCCAAATGGGTTGGGGTTTCATACACCTCATTTGAATACCCATGTAGCATATTCCTTCTTCTTCATACAATTCATATTTAATCTGAAGGGTGCACTGCATCTCAATTCTTCATGTTGTAATGAGCCTCAGTATCTCACTATAAAATACCCGATGGATATCAAGTATAACCTTGATATTCTCATGTGGATAAGTGTAACAACCATCGATCACCCTTCATGCATGCATGAATTCAACTCCTCATTTTGAAATACCCAAGAGACTCGGGTATCATCTTCTCATGTAGCTGATAGCCTGATCGACTAGCTATAAATTCCCAAAGCATCGGGATTCCATTTCCTTCACATGGGATATTCACCTTTGAATAACTAAATTCTTAGATCATAATCAATAGAAGTTGATGATTCCTTCATCAATTTTCATGAACCTCATGAAATACCCATGAATACGAGTTCTCTATTTTCCATGTGAAAAAAACTATCTTGAAACTCCTGTTTGTTTTTCTTCACATGGAAGAAGAAAATGTCATAGATTCTCATAGTGATATTTCTTCATTAAGAGTATATTCATGCAAGTGAAACTACATGAATATATTATCTCATTAAATACATGTGCTTTAAATTTGGTGTTTAAATCTTACATGTGGAAGCTTCATCAGATGATGAGGTCCCTTCAATTCATCATGCATTAATATTGAACATAATTTATGCAAGGATCTCTCCTAGATCATAAGACATCGATTCGGTCTTAATATGACTCAAGGATTATTTGAAAATAAAATCTCCAACTTGAAATGGTGGAATAAATGTCGTAGATGGATTTTAATCATAGTAAGAGGAAGAAGACATCACTCAATAATTGGATGGTCGAGATAGAGAGGATCATGCGGCTGCACTTATTTCCTCCTATTTTTAAGGTGTACGAACAGTACATGCTTCGCCCACATCCCATATAGATTTCACCATCATTCGAGGGTATAGTATATCAAACAACCTTTAACTGTAGTCAAATATAAGAGACTGCCTAGGTGTTCTCTTGAACCCCTTGCCTTATCGTGCTGCCTCCCATACAACGTAGTCCATTATCTTCACGGGCCTTATACGCAGGACTATCCTCATTTCGGCTATGCTCCTACCTTATTTCCACCTACTGGTTATCCCTGGCTTTCCTCCCGTGGTTGTTGTTGACCACTGTGTCCCACATGTGCCCTTTCTTAAGGTTGGCTTGGACAGTTTGTGGGTTGGCATTATTTTTTAGTTAACTCTAAAAAACAGTTATCCAACTTCTCAAAAGTAATCATGAAAACAATTAGAATAATATACATGACCATATTTAAAAATTATTTTCCACTTTATAAAATAAAATATTTCATGTCCTTTCATTATTTTTTCATGTAATTTTTCTTCTAAACACCTCTTATTCATTCAATTAAAATTATTTTTTTTAGGGTCTTCAAAACTTCTTCAGTATTATTGTAAACATAGTGAAAACTTTATATAACTTGACTTTTCCATTTAATATCAACACAATAAAACATAATATTTAAACATAGATAATTGTACAAGAATAACATCCAATTTAATAAAATGAATCCATAACAATTATCCAGGAATCAACACTTCATATTCACTCACATATTGAATCCTTGAAAACAAATGCAACACTTGGGAGAAAAAGATCATACTAGATTATAAATGATGAGGATCAAAAAAATCCAATATTTATTGTTTTGAAAAGGATGGAACTATAAATATTAAATGAAGGGGAGAAATATTATCTTTCTCAAATGAGTGTCCAACCATCTATCATAGTGAATATTAAAGAGGCATAAAATGATGATATAGAGTTTCAGAATAAGGTCTGAAATGTTATTGAGTTTAACCTTGATTATTATTGGATAATAAGGTTTGGGAAATATGTATGTGTTTCACCCGAATAATATTTGAATAAGGAGCTCTAGAGAAAGCTTATAGTTCTTCATTCAATATTCATTTTATAAGTATAAAAATGTATAGAGATATAAAAAGTATTTTTGGTGGGATGGAATAAAGATATATATTGTAGATTTTGTATATCAGTGCTTGGTATGTTATCAGGTTAAGACTGAGACAAAATTATAAGGGAATGCTATAACCATTACCCATATTAGTTTAAAAATGGGAAAACATCACCATGGATTTTTTCATCAGAATCCCTAAAACATCTAAAAGGAATAATTTTATATGGGTTATATTTGATCATCTTATAAATTTAGCACTATTTATCTCTACAAGAGAAGATTTATCTCTTGATAATATTTCTAGTATGTACATTAAGGAAGTGGTAAGGTTCTATAGAGTACCGCATTTTATTGTGTCTGATTTGGATATGAGGTTTACATCAATGTTTTGGAGAAGTCTTCAACAGGATCTAGATATAGAGCTAAGTTTAAGCACTACTTATCACCCTTGGATAGATGGTCAATCTAAGGGAACCATTCAAACCCTATATGAAATTTTTACATCTTTTTGTATGTATTTAAAAGGTTTTTGGGATCATAACATTCCTCTAGTTGAGTTTTCTAGCAATAATAGATTTCACTTGAGAATTTAGATGGCTTCTTATGAATCCCTCTATGAAAATAAGTGTAGAAATCCAAAATTTTGAGATGAATTTATAGAAATAAAGATATTGGGACCTAATATAACTGAGTAAATGGAATATAAAGTTAGATTAATTCATCATTATATCATGTCAGCTCAGTGCCAACAGAAAAGTTATGCTAAAAATCATCAGTATGATCTAGAATTTGAAGTTGGTTAAAAGGTTTTTCTATTAATTTCTACATAGAATAAGGTTATCATATTCAGGAAAAAATTAAATTTGAACCATATATATATTGGCCTCTTCTATATTCTTGGTCAAGTAGGGATGGTAGCTTATCGTTTGGAACTTCCACCAAACCTCTCTCGAGTTCATGATGTATTCAATGTATCTCTCCTAAAAAAGTACAAACCCAATCCATTACATGTACTAAACTCAAATTTCATACCACTAGAGCATGATATTTCTTATGAATAAAAACCATTAGAAATATTTGACTACATAGATAAAGTTCTATGGAACATGACTACTGAACAGGTGAAAGTTCACGGGAGGAATCATAAATTGGAAGAAGCTACTTGGGAACCTGAGGAAGTAATAAAATAGAGATATCCTATTTTGTTTATCTCATAATAATTAATTTCTAGGGATAAATTAATCTTAAGGGTATTATAATGTAAAACCTTGAGATTTTAGAATATATTTTTCTTTAAATAATTTGATTTCTTTCATAACTTGTGTTAAATGTAATGCCGAGTTTAAACTAATCGCGATATACTATTAAAATATTATTATTTAATATGACGGTTATCATCTAGCCATTGGATTGGTGGGTATGAATAGAACTAACTAAATTGTGAAAAAATATAGTTACAAAGTTATAAATCTAATTCATCGGTTTTAAATTAATTAGAAATAAAAATAAAAAATCAATTGAAAGTAAAAAAACTTATTTTTTAAAAACTATTTTTATACACAAAATGTATTTTTATCATAATAAATTAAATTAATATATATTATTGAATGGTTTAAATTAAATTTATATATTATATATTCAATTAAATTTTTTAACAATCATTTAATATTTTTTCTAAGCATGAAATAAGAATAAACTATGTTTTATGCTAAAAAATGTATTTTTATAAAACATGGTTTTCATCGTGTTTTGTGTGTTTATTTTTAAAATTAATTTATACTACTTTTAGAAATTGAATATTTAAAAATGGATTCCATATTTTGAGTCATCAATTTCAAAATTTTTAAATAGTCTTTTATTTTTAGTCTATATGAATAATAACCATGGTAAAATTTATCGCCTCGATAAAGGGTAAATTGGGTTAATCTAAGTTATAACTAAGTTATAAGGCCATAATGTTTCATATTATTTTTTATTGGATTTATTTAATTTTAACCTTTATCACATTATGCACAGATTTTTTTAAATGGAAATTTTCCAAGAAAATGACCTATATAATATTTAAATAAAAGAAATTTACAAAAAGTCACTCTCTTAGTTTTAAATAACTCTTATGTGTTCACATAGGTAAAAAACTAGTTATTAATGATTATAAATGTATATTTTGTTCATTATGAAATTATCATCATTATGGTACATTATTTATAAATTTTAGTACTTAAATAAATACCATAAATGCAAGTGTAATGCTAATACAATATTTATTCAATTAATATAAAAATTAGATAAATGAATTTAAAAAATAATAAAAGTAATATAATTTGAATGATTTATCATTTTTCATGATTATTTTACAGAAATATAACATATTAGTGATTTTTATAAGTATTATATTCAAATTACAACTTTGTCTTTATTCCTTTTAAGTCAAATTAAATGAATAGTGTCCAAATTGACATTAATGATATTTTATCAAAATAATATTTAACTAAATTATTTAAAATAATAATAATATTAAAATAGGATGATTTTGATAATATATGGCCTAAAATTTCATACCTTATGCATTTATTATCCAATTTTTACCTTATATGTAAAATTATAAACATTTAAGAGTAAAAAAGATGTTATTGCAGTTAATGTTAAAATAGATTAACTAAAGGGGTAAACAAAAATATAAGGTTTAAAACGCCAACTAAACCTATAAATTTTTTATTATTTGATGTTGTTTCAAACCCATACTATCTTAGCTTAAAATCCACGACACTTTGGAGAAATTTTGTCTTGATAATGGCCTTATCATATTTTAATCTTTTAAGAAATACTAAGAGTGTCCATCCCCTCAATTATAAAAGGGAACTCCTTGTTTATCTCAACAATTTTAGCTTTATATATTTTCCATACCCTAAAAACTATCTTATAAAATTAATTATACACATTTTATATCTGATATTCTTCCAAAAATATCAACCCTATGATCCTTAAAAGGATATCTAAATGAGTTCTTTCAAAGAAGAGGTAATAACCTTAACTCAATTAATTTCTTTTTACTTATTCTTTGTATCCTCTAATTATATGGTATTTATCATAAAATAATTACTTAAGTATCCTAAATATACTCAAATTTTATTATAATTATGTAATCTCCATTATCCACCCACTTTCCCATCAAATGGTATGTGAAATTATAACTTGTGCATACGTACGACTTACCATATCCATGTAGTGATTCAATTAATTTTCCACCACCATATTTCATGAATAGTTATTATAATGGGTTTAATGTTTATATATTATAATTATTATATAATTATAATTCTTTAATTATAATATCATTTCTACCTTTTTACCTTTAATTCTATTGGAAAATGATAACATTGCTCTTGCATACGTGTGGACTACCGCCTCTACGAAGTGATTTGATTTGTTTTTATTTCCACATTAAGTAGATAATAATAAGGACATATATAATGAATATATATGATGTATATGATATAATAATTATTCTATAATGGTTGATTATTATTTACCTTTTTTTCATTCCATCTATTAAAAAGTGAAAACAACATTCAGGCATATGTATGGTCTACCGTCTCCATGAACGGTGTAATTAATTTTTCTATCTTTATCTTTTATTAATGATTCTAAATATGTATATAACATATATATGATATTATAATTATGTACATGAATTTTATATATAATTATAATAAATTTAAATTTATTATACATGAGGTTACAGTGCCTTCAAAGAAGGTGGAACTCAAGGTAAGGGATCTTCGTCTCACTTTTATTTCTATGAGACACATGTCATATTAACCACTTGTTTATTTTATATGGTTAATATAATTACCATAAATATATTTTATGATTATTCCTATGAAATTTTTGTGTATTCACATATCTATATAAGGTTATTTTTTTCATGGGTCTTACAATTCAAATGATACCAAAGCGGTAAGGGTTTTATATCACAATCTAATTATTTATTATAATTGATTATGATTATGTTTTTTATGATGAAATATTATAATATAAATCTCAATAAACTCATGGAATTTTTTATATTCAATTTATTTATTCAAAATAAATGTTTTCCTTCATTTTCCTCACCTTGAGTACTCAATAAAATGAAAATAGTTTTTTAAGGAATGTCAACTTTATATCTCTCTTCAGTCGAAAAAAGTTTTTATTCAATATCTATATTTTATAAAAATGTTTTAATGAAGGTTTTTAATATTCTCTAATGATTTTTTAAATTCAATTTTATCCATGTTTTACTTTTTTTTTAAAAAAGGGCTATTCTTATCATTTTTCAAACAAGGTATTTTTTAACTTTTAACAAAAATTCTAAAAGAATATTTTCTTTTAACTTATATGGTGTGAACAGAATTTCCTATAGTTATGACCACTCAAGATTTTTAATCTTCCATGATAAATTTTCTAGGTTATTTTCAAAGAAAAATTTCCTCTTAATATTTAAGAAAATTTTAAATAAGTGATTTCAAATAGAAAATGGTACTTTCCTCAGGAAATGTACCAACATATCTTCTAAATTTATTTTTTATTTAAGATGAAATCATTTGATTTTAATTATCTTCTAATAGGGATATAATATGATGATTCCATTGTTATTCTCTCTATGTATGGTTTATAACTATAATGCTAATTTTTTTTGAAACCTGTTCCTTTTCCGCGTGTAATTATATGATAAAATGATGAAATTTTTATAAAACCCATTTCTTTTACATGATTTATTCTATGATGATATATATTATGAAACCCATTTATTTTAATGGGTTCTGATATAATGAATTTTGTATGATCTTGTGGAACAAATATGTATGATTTTCATGATGTGACTGGCGGGACCGTAATTATATAGACTGCCAATTCATTGGGTAAAGATTTATATCTTATTAGATAAAAAGGACTTTAATATGGAGTGAACCTAGTTTATTAAGGGACCTTGTGTACTATGATTGTCTTGGAAGTGAATATTTATTACAGAAATGGTTTGGGAAGTTAATCCAATCAACTATGATAGTATTGGAAGTGAACCTTGACTAATGCAATGGTTTTTGGAGTAAACCCAATTCACTATGATAATCCTAGATGTGAATCCTTGACTACTAATAAAATGATTTTCTATGCTTATGTGTATAGAATAAATTTAAGTCTTATGATAATGTTATTCTATCATGGATCATGTTCTATGACTCCTTTATTATACATGTCTTGTGAACTAAAAAGATTTACGCCATGTATCAAGATTATGATCTATGTCATACAAGGTATGGTTTTCAAATATTACTCTTATGTTATCATACCCTTATACTCGTGTGATGTTTAATTGAACATTGATATCTCACTTATTTACCCTTATTGAGCATTTGAGATCATCATTTGTTGTGTTACCTTTCCCAAGGTTATGAAGAAAGGTATTAAGTATAATATTTTTAATAAGGGTGATGGTTATAATAAAACTAGTTGGAGATGATGTAGTTCACTTATAAACCAGTTTTGTATACATCCTAGTTTCCAAATACACTAAAACTTTATTGTCGTCATTTTGGTTTTTATAAAATTAAATCAATATTATTTTATTAAGATATAATATCTATGTATGAAAACATGGGTCTGTGTACAGAGAAATAATAAGGATGATATCATTACAATATATCCCCAGTGGATCAAAAGTAAAAAAAATGTTTGTTGTTATTGATAAATAGAAATACCATAAAAATATTAAAAACATTATTGAGGAAAACATTATTTTTTACATTAAAAGTTACTTTTAAAAACTAAAAATTTCTAGAATATAATGTAAAAATTTCCATTTAAAAGGATCATGGAGAATTTTAAAGTTATAGTCAAATAATTGAGTGTTCAAGATGGAATGAAATTCCATTAATGCCATGTATGTTAAATCAAAATTTCCTTTACATTTTGGATATGATTTCAAAATTATCCCATTTTGAAAAATAAAAAAAGATTCCTTTGAAACATTTTTATTGAAATTGAAACATATTTAAAAGTGTATTTAAAACAATTATCATAGTATGACCATTTTTGAAAAATATTTATAGAAAATATGTACATGGAAGAAAAAGATTCTCAACTGAATAAAAAATATAGTTGGTTTTCCTTAAAAAAATATTTTTATATATTGAGTAAATAAAAAGAGGAAAAACAAAAAAAAATCTTGTAATTTTCATAAATAACTAGATTATAATAAAATAGATTGGGTTTAAAATAAAAAATGAAAAATAATTTTGCTAGCGGAGACTTAAACATAAAAAATCCTGAATAATGATGAAATTGTGAAATAAACCTTAACCACTTGGTAACTTTTGAATCAAAACCTCATGAAATAGAAAAACTTATATAGATTTTTAAAACCCCATAATTTGATTATAATAATCATAATAGGCATTCATGGCCAGTATATACACCATACAAAAGAAACAAGTGGTGAATATGGTATATGTATCGCATAAATAAAAGTAAGATGAGAAAACCTTACAAAGATTGTATCATTGAAGTGAGAATTTAATTAATGAAGTGATTATGTGTAATAAATTAAAATCTATGAAAAAAAATCAAATAAAACATAATATAATTATATTTCATTTCACACATAAATATGGCATAACATAGTTAATGAATTAAAAGTATAACCTAATGAATGGAAATTGAGTTAAGAAACCCCTTCCCATATGTATGAATTGCTTCATAAGTGATTTTAACCACATGTATTATAAATTTATATTTATTATACTTATATACTATAATAATTTTCATAATTATAAAATCATATATGATCCACTTGAGATATTTATTAATAATTCCTTTAAAATCATTGTTTTTGAGTGTTAACTATTTTTTTCATGGAAGTTTTGGTTTGACAGTTTTATTACTTGTACATTTATCATGGTTACATGATATCAAGAATTATAGTAATGGTATAAATATAATTTATATTAATTATAAAAATATTTAAAATCATCCATGAAAGATTGAGATAGATAAATAAATTACATTGTTCATAGAGACGGTAGGTCGCACGTACGCATGAACATTTTTTTTCACTTTTCGATGGATGAAAGGAAAGAATGGTAAATAATAATTCAAATTTATAGAATAATTTTTATATTATATATATATCATATATATTCATTAAATCTATCCTTATTACTATCCACGTAAATAGGAAAAGAAAAACGAATCACATCACTTCAAGGAGGTGGTAGTCCACACGTACGCACGAATGATGTTATCATTTTCCAATGGATGGAAATGTAAGAAGTTAAATGATAAATTATATTTATATAACCTTAATTTTTTCATTAATATAGTATATATTCATTATTTACACCTTTATAACTATCCAATTAAAATGGTGATGAAAAACAAATTACACCGCTATGTGGAGACGGTAACCCGTATGTACGATTGAGCGATATTTGATATTTTTATAGGATGAAAAATAGGTGGAAATTTATATTCCCATAATCTTAAATAAATATAATTATATTTATGATACTTTATTAATTATATAATGATGGTTATAATATATTTAGAGGAAAAATAAAAATAAAAAAACTTGAGAGAGTCGATAAATATTAGTACAACTTCTTCAGTGGACTTCCTTTAAATCACTTCTTAAGGACCATTGGAATAATATTTTAAGAATAAATCATATCTAGTTCAAGGATAGTTAGTTTTAAAAGATAATTTGATATGTTTTGGATGATATATATTTCTCAATGTGGTGTAAAGTAGAGAGGGGAGGGATGATTTTGGAATTTTGTAAAGTATTAAATTAATATAAATTAATTTCCAGGAAGAAATGGATCTGAATTGATATAATTAAAATATAGGATAATTATGAGTCTAAATTATCTCATACAATAAAATATTAACAAGTTTATTTGATGTTTTCACCCTTATCTCTTAGCTTCAACCCCACCTTAATCCTTTTAAAAATTACCATAATATCAAAGTTTTCAACTATTTAAGGGTTAAAAATGATACCATAAAAGAAAAAATGACTCATAAATGGACCATGGTTGATATTTTCAATAATATACCATTAAATATTTTAAGGAAATGATTTTAATAATTTTAAATCATTTAATAAAATATAGTTTATTATAAAATATCATTAATGACATTTTTGGAACTATTCATTTACTTTGACTTTAAAGTCATCAAGATAATTATGGAATTTGAATCCAAACATCTCACACATCCCTGATATTTTATATATATCTATAAAATTAATTTTATTCCATAATTAATCCAAATTTTAATACTTTTACTATTTTTAAAATCAATTATATTATTTTTAAATTAATTGAATAAATATTATGTTAGTGTTGTGTAAGAATTCACGATAATTATTCGATCACTAAAAATTAAAAATAAATTTCCATGATAAAAAATATAATTTTTATATTAAATAAACATTTATAAAAAAAACTTATCCTATTTTAATCCTTATGAACAAATTTTATAGATATTAAAGTCGAGAGGGTGATATTTATGAATTTTCTATACATAAAATAATATAAATGTCATTATCAAAGGAAAATACCAATAAAAATACATATATTCTAATTTGGGATGTTTATGGTCGTATTTATCCCATATAATAAAATTAATGCAAGTGTTGGGTTGAATTTTAGATATCACCTTATGGTTTTAACCCTGTTTTCACTATTTTACTCTTACTAATGTGACAAATATTTACCACGGTTGCTATCCAAAATGACCAAAAATTAACAGGACCTATTTTCCAAATTTTAATAACAAGATTCCAAATATGTTATAAAATTTTCAAGATTAAATATATATAAGTGTAAGAAATCAATTTCAATAAAAATGCAATGAAAAACATTTTTTAGAAAAATGTGTTTTTAAAAATATAAATTAACATATATATTAAAATCATGAATATTGATTATTATTATGTAATTAATAAGATTATAAATCGATAATATGTAAATTTAAGACCAAATACAAAATATTATGGGACTTTTAAATTACTTTATTTAATGAAAATAAATGAGAGTATTTAAAAGATCAGTATTTTTCCCTACTCACTGAAAAAACAATTATTTCAGAAAAATCCAAAAATATTACCCTAAATTAATTTAGAAATGATGATTTCAAAAATTATGTTATTTTTATAAAATAAAATTCCCAAAAGTATTATAAATTAATTATAATTTCTGTAGATAAAATGAAATAAAAACCATTTTTAAAGAAAACATATTTTTGAAGTATAAAAAAGAATAAAGATTGAGTGATTATTTCTTTGGAATTAATCAATAAATTAGTATTGAGTATGAAACTTATAAATATATTTCATAATTTGGTTTCTCATTTTTATACCCATCAATTTTATGGCTAGTTTATAATGTTCATATTTAAATAATAATATTGTTATAGTATATCGCAATTCGCTTAAATCTCAGTGTTGCACGTTAAGCAAGAAATAGAGATTATAATTATTTTAAACTAAAATTTTATGGTGTTGTATGTATTATATTTTCAATTAATTCCTTTCTACTCAAGAATATTGGTTGTTAATAAATTTTACTTATTCTTATAAAAAACTATAAATTATAGTTTTTTATATTTAGGCCATTTTTATTTGTTAGCTAAGAGAAAATTACACTTATTGTAAACAAAAGGTTTTTGATTTCCATTACCAAATCATTAAAAAAAATATATAGAAAACAATTATCCAATGTTATAATAATTGAATAGATAATTGAACTGGAGTGGGGAGCGGTTCAAAGTTGGAATAGTGTGATTGGTTAAGCTATATTGTTGAGATGATTTATTATTTTATTAATATTTAATATTATATTATTATTTTATATAAAAAAAATTATAATATATATATATATATGAAACATATGTTGGTTTATTCAATTTATGATAGGAACTAGTAGGTCTAACTGATTGTACGCAGGTTTGATGTAGTCGAAACTGACCCAAAATCCTAAACAGATTGACACCTTGGACCTAATAGTAAAATCCATCGGTCGAATTGTCACACCCTAATATTTTATAACTTATTTTTTTAATTAAATATTATATTTGATATTTTGTTCCATCCATAATAGTGAGATTAAAAAGAAGCATGATATACTATAGAAATATTTTTATACAACTGATATAACTTAATCATTGGTTTGGCGGGTATGAATATGAGTAACCACAATATGAAATATATATGGAAAATTTTCCTTAATACAAATGTATTTATTAATTCCTAGGAAATAAGAACTCAATTTTATATAGAATCATATAATATTAAAGGGGATATTTTTTAGAAAACTAATTTATGTGTGTAATATATTTTCATCAAAGTAAATTAAGTTAATTACTATATATGGATTATTTTAATTAATTTTTTGGATCATATATTTAATAAATTATGTTAAAATTAATCTAATGTTGGTTTCTTAATAAGGAGTATAAATTCATTTTATACTTCAAAAATACATTCTCTACAAAAATAGTTTTTTATTTCACTTTGTGTGTGTATATTATAATTAAATTATGTCATTTTTTAATTTTATTTGATAAAATGAAAATAATTTTTGGAATAATCTTTTCAAAATTCACATAATATAATTTTTATATTTTTCTAAAAAAGATTGATTTTTGGGTGAATTGTGAAAAATACCAATTTTTATAAAAACTATCATTTCTTTTTGAGTCTTTTAAAAGTCACATTATTTTTTCATTTCTCATAAATTAAAATTATTATCCTTTAAATAAAAACAATCCAATTAATTCCATAATAATCAAAAATATATATATTTTTGTATAGATTCATTTTTAGGCTTAAAAAAATATTTTTCTAAAAAACTAATTTTCATTTTGTTCTGCATTATTATATTAAAATTAATTTTTTCTACTTATTCAAATTGAATATTAAAAAGAATATTTAATATTTTCATTCAAAATTATAAAATTTATTATTTTGGACAATTTAAGTTTTGTTCATGATGAATAGTTACCATGGTAAAAATTAGTTATCATGGTAAAGGATAAAACAGGTTAACTAAGGTAAAAACTATGTGATAATGTCACAAAATAATATCTAAATTCCTATTGTATTAGATTATTTTAACCCTTATCATCTTATCTTTGATTTTTTTTTTCACTTGACCATGATTAATACATTTATAATATTTAAAATTTAAGGATATTTACAAGTGTGTTCCCCCTGTATAAAAGGGCACCTCCTCACCTCACTTATTCACAAAGTTCTAGCACTCTAGTTGAGAAAATATCTACCCAAATCCCTTAATAAATTTTTTCCCTGCATCCTATATGTCTTGGGATCACTAAATAAACAACCTAATATGGCTTAATGTGTAAGCCAATGGTGGTTTTCCAAAGAAAATGTATAACGCTTAACCATGTTCTTTCATGTTTATTTCTTCTTCTACCTCCTTCAAACTTATCTTAATGATTCATATATAACAAAATATGTATCTCAAACATAATTAAATTTTATTATTTTTATGTTATAACCCTTTTTTATCTCCTTTTCCATCTAATGATAAATGAAATCATTATTTGTGTGTACGTACGTATAACCATCTCTATGAAGAAATATATTTTATTTTTGATCATTGTCTCTCATGGTTGATTAAAATGATGGATCAAATGGATCTATATGATATTTATAAAATATTTATGATTATTTAAATATGATATATTACTTTCCTTCCAACCCTCTCATTCGTTGGAAAATGATTATGTCTCTCATGCTTGAGTATGTACTACCAACTCCACAAAGAAATGTGATTCATTTTTCTTTACCGCATCACATTGATAGTCATAGGGATGGAACCAATGAATAAATATGAAATTTATAACATAATTATGATTTATTAAAATTAAAATATTATCTACTTTATTTATTTTCCACCCAATAGAAAAATGAAAGCTTCATTCATGCGTATATATGGCCAACTGTCTCCATGAAATGATGTGATTCATTTTTCATGATTGTCTTACATGGATGGTTATAAAATTATATTAAATGTATAAAAATGATAATTATTTCATGATTAATATTCTATAGATTATGGAACAATTACCCTTATGAACATGGTTAACCTACTAAAGTTGTTCTGGGATTATGAACTGAACATCCTTAAAACATCCAACATGAACTCAACCAATTTAGTAACTAAATAAAGCGTGGTAATAATTAAAATAAAATGAATAATAATAATGGAATTAAATTTTGAAAGAATTATTAATTAAATATAAAATTTATGTAATTTTATTATTCAGGAAATTAAAATACATACATGGAAAATCGAATATGTTTCAAGGGATTTCTCTTCTCAATTTCCTTTCTTTGAGACTTATCCCGTTATCACCACATGTATTAATTTTTGTTACATATAAACTTCCATATGGATTTATTTTATAAAATTTCATAAAATTAAATTTGTTTAAAAATCAATTTAATGTTCTCTTATTTAATGTCATTTTTATTCAAAAGTTACCAAAGTGGTAAGGTATTTTTCTTTAAAACATTTTTTTAAATGTTTAAAATTTTTTATCTTCCACATATGTGTTCTTCAAAATGTTTCAATAATATTCTAAAATTTACTATAATGATTTTTTAAAATTCATTTTCATATATCCTTTAATTTTTATAAATATTTCATAAAATAATCTTTTAAATGTTTTATATATGGGTCACTTCGACTTTTTTACCGAAGATAAAAAGAGTGTTTTTAACGTTTACCGCATGACTAATTTTTTCCACTGTCATATCTATTATTAATTATCAAACTTCTAATATATATATTTTTTCAAATAATATCACATTTCTTGATCTTCTTTTAATTTTTTTAACAGTTTTGAAAGGAAAAAATGGATTTTTATTCATATTTTAATATCAATCCCAAAATTTCTTCTTCATATGTGTTAAACTGAATATTATATGAGATTTTATAACATAAATAAAAAAATTTATGTTTGTTTTTCATGATATGGTTCTTGGAATTTTTATATGATAATGGGTGAGACCGATATTACTCTGATAATGGTTGATCCAGATATAGCTCTTTAATGCATTGGGTAAAATGATAGAATTAACCGGAATTAAGTTACTCCTAATAGATATGTTAGAATAAACCATGATGTTTATTACTTTTTATGTATTCTTATAAGGGTGAATATAAGGATAATTTTCTAAGATACCAACATGGTTTTTTAATTCTTACTATGTTTTTAAAGTAAATATTTTTATTTCATAAAGTAAGTGAATGAACTCACGATTAAAGTAAATTTTATGATATATAAAGGTGAAAGTTTTTTTTCATGAGTTCTCTTTACCAAGTAACTTTAATGATTGTGATTTTTCCTTGATGGTTTATTACAAAAAATAATGAAAACTTTTGGTTTTGAAGTTGATTTCATTATTAAATAATGATTATTTTGAGCTCAAAGTTAATTAAATAAAAAAGTAAAATTTCATTACAAGATTTCATGAATCTTTAGAGGGACCAACAATTTTCTATTATTTTTATATACCTTACTAAGCTTTATTTTAACTATCCCATATTTCAAAATGCTTTTCAAAGGGATCAAGAATGTATAGGGATTATAGCAAGGTCATTTGTCACACATCCTAAATGAATAAAAAGTGTCATGAATAAAATAAGTGTATAAATGTAGGAACCTATTTTCTATAAAAAATGTACATCATGTAAAAATGTCCAGTTTGTTATGTAATGGTTTTCCTAGTACTCTAAAACTATTTACCAAAAAGATCATATAAATGTAATAAAGTGAAACCCTTTTCAATAAAACATGTAATTATGGGTTGTTAATAAATGTGGAATTATAGTTGGTATTAAAGAAAGGGTATAGATATCTTTAGAAGTTAAGATGTTTCTTTATAAGAAGAATTTAAGGTGTTAATATTTTAGTTTGGGATAAAAAGTTAAAAGGCTCCTATAACATTAAGGTTTAGTATGTTAACGAATAATTATAATTATTTTTTGGGTATTAGGTTAAGAAGTATAATAGAACCAAACATAAGGTAAACTAAGTTGAACCTATGGTGAATCAAAAGTATCCTAGTCTAAGGATATGATGCCTTATAAAAATACATTATTATGATATACTAATCAAATTTATTCAATTGTTCAATCTTATTTTTACTTAAAATATTATATTTTATTGAATCATAAATTACCTTCAGTGGGATAAATTTCTTCTTCAATATAGATAGGTGGAATACAAACATATACCTCCTTTCTCTTCCAGAGGATTCACTTTCAATAATAATTGAAAATTATAGCTCATGTGATTTAGAAACCTTATGCAGTATTAAAATTAACTCAAAAAAAATTTACAACATATACAAGTCATCCTCTATAGTTCAATATCATGAGGTACCTTAGTATTCATATGACTAGATTTTGGAAGATCAATTCTCCCATCATTCCCATATTGGAAAATTATTTAAGGGGATTTATCAAGTTTTCACAATGGGTGACATAGAGAATGGAATTACAACACCCTATTCAATAATAAAGGAGGTTTACCTTCAAGTTACTTATGTATTTCTCATGATATATTATTTTTTTGATTATTATAAGAACCAACCCTAATTCAAAAAACGCAATTCAAAGCATATCCTAAAGTATTATGGGAATAATTTTTGAGGTGATGTCTCAAAACTATACATTCAAAACATAGGATTATTTACAAATTTCAATGTATTTTAACATCCATTTAAATCAAGATGTTACAATTATGCATGGATAAATTATGTATAGGAACTTGATATGATTTTGAGGTATTCTGCCAATGTGTGGACTCAACCTAGTAGATCAGGGGGCCTTAATCATCAAAATTGGTATGAGAACAAATGGTGATCTTTATTTCAAAGGTATGAGATATTTTAATAGTTTTTCTTATGTTTAAAGTAGGAACTGTTATTAGATTTAGATTAATGAAATATTGAAACTTTATTCATAATTTTTATTATAGGAATGAAGTATTAAGGAATTACATAGAAAATCACGACTGATGGTTTATGAAGGAAGTTTAATTATTGAAGTGTTTACATACAGGGTTCCAAGAGTTATGAGTGTTGGTCAGAGTGAGTAACTCAAGAGGGGGTGAATTGAGTTCCCAATAAAAATATCTATTAAAAATAATTTAAAAGAAAATACCCCAAATTAATTAAAAATGACCATTTAAACAAAATTTTAGAATTATATAAGTTTTATCGTTCAAATAATTTCTCAAAACGGGATTACAGTTTGGTTAAAAAAGTATTTGAAATTATTTTAACTTTTCAAACTAAATTACTCAATCAAACACATTATATAAACACAAATTAAGACTAACTATCAATGTAATGTTTTATTTATATATTTAATTATTATATAAAGTTTTAAATTTAAAATATAGAAAAATAAAACTAAGACACACATCAGAATATAAACAATGGTATTTTTCTTAAGCATATACTTAATTTCCCTCCATTTGGAAATCATCTTCTTCCAAACAGTTTATTAAACAATAAACATGATCCACAACCTGGATTGGGTTTTACAATAAATAGCACACAAGTTGTATTGGATCAATCCCTCTTCCATAGTTATACATGGGAAGAAAAACAATAGACATGTCACACATGAACTCTTCCACAACTTCCATTGGTAAAAAAATAATAGAGAGTTTGAGAGAATATTATGTATTCTTCAGCTTAAGAATGGTAGAAAGTGTTTACATATAAATAGAGTACAATAAAACACTGCTCAAAATTAAATCATTAAGTGGAAAGAGAAAAGGATATAGATAGGAATCATGATGCAGCTCAATATGTTATGCTTCAGTTGTTCTCAGTCCATGATTTTGTCTTTATAAGGAGTCCAAACAAGTTTCTTAGAATGTGCAGGAAAACATCGTGTTACAGGAGTTTGTATAATCTTAGGTTTTCACATAGGTCTCTTGATTCTGCATATAAGATTCTGTATATACATGTTTCTCTAATATTGTCTCTTGGTTCCACACGTCTAATAAAAGAAGATCATCTGGATATATATCACTTCAAGTCCAAATATCCTATGAAGAATAATAATTTAAAATATCATGGATCCTAGTACTATTAACAAAATCAGGAAGGTCTAACTTAGTCTTTAATACATCTATGGACTGGTTTAGGAATAAGGATTCATAAATCCACCTGCATATCACTACATGAAATCCCATAAACTAGTTGTTGGAGGAATTAAATTGAAATGAGTGCATCAAAATAGCAATGGTATCACTATTGAATTTCGATCATCTCTAGAGGTAGATTAGACTAACGGTATATTGAATCTGATGGTAGCATAAAATTCATAACCTAACTTCTTCAAGATGAGGGAAGGTATAGAAAAGTGTCATTCCCTTCCTTATTCAAGATGAAGGAGAGATAATGACCCCTGAGTCCCACCCTCAATTGGCCCTAGAGTGGCGACTAACACTAAGGGTATAGAATATCACACAAAATGGAAGGAATTACCCTTTTTAATGAAAATAGGATCGGGAGAAAAGATGGTAAAAATCACAAAAAACACCAAACTTTTATATAAAGGAAACCAAAATCCAACCCATGCATGATTTAAACGTAAACTACAAAAAACGTACAACCAGAGAACCAAAGAAAGTAATAAAATAAATAGACTAATCAGCATCACATAAACTATCTTGACACCCAATCTAGTAAAGTCCAGTACAGTCCTCAAGGTCCTCCTAGAAACCTAAAAATTGTTTTATAAACATAGGGTGAGTATACAAGTATACCCAGTAGGAAAACTAAAGCCACTCGTGAAAAAGTGGGGGAACATAATAATGCCTCTATGAGAGAACCGTAGAACCTGAAATCACATACCAAGGAGTACTAATGAGACCATCCTCACCAAGGTAAACTCACCAAATAGTTAAAGTCAAGTAAAATATTAGTATAATCACATAAACATTTGGGTACCCCACACCACTTTCCCACTAGTTATCTGCTTATTTCTAATGGATAACGTCTTGATGCTACCACTCTTACAAAATTCAATCCCACTTCCACAACTTGCCCGAACACACCTGGGACTCAAACCACACACAAATAATGCCCGCAAACACCAGATCCACAACCACACCACACATCTCTCCCGCAGACACTTGGGACACAACAACCATGCCTCTCAACCAAGGACACATGGACCTCATCTCAAAGACACTTGGGAAAAAAATCCTGGCCCACAAACAAATTTTCCCCTCATCCATAACAAAAACATGTCTGAAGGATCTTGGACTATGTTAAACCTAAAGACATTATAGCCTGCCAGGATACACTCGAGTGGTAAGAACCCGAAAGAGGGTGCAAGGAAGAAATTCAGTAACCATACATCCATCCTCCCACTGGGATGTTGGGAAAGTCACCCTCCCCCATGAAATAGGGGTGTTCGGTACATGGTTCTCAACAAGGGTGGGTGCATAATGAAATCACATGGAACTATAATTTATACATATAAGTAAGAAAACACTCATCCCAACCTACGAGTTTCAAAAAAACAACCTTCCCTCATAAAACAACATTTTCTACTACCCCTATATGCACAACCACACAAACAGCCACAACCAGAGCATAAAACCAACCCCTTTTTAATTTAACCACTTTCCATTAATTAATTAAGGGGTTCATTTTAATTTATTTCAGCACTACCTGAAGAAACTACCAAACACAACCTTTGCAACCATTTTTAGAAGGCTACATGCCACTAAACACTGCCAAGGAAAACAAGTAAGTAGGGACCAAGGTAAGGAAATCCATTTTAACACCCATTTATATAAACACTATAGAAAAAATAACCTACAGTCCCACTGCACACCCCCTTTTTCCTAGACACCCATTGAACCAATGCCAACTGTTATTCTTCAAAGTTATCCCACTCAATAATTCCCTCACAACCAAACTTGGAATCCCCAATGCACAAAAACACCACACCCAGCATAGCTATAAACATGAAATCATGACAGACCAGTCCTATAGCCCTACTGCCCAAACATTTCCCAGATGCATTCTCACTGCTTCACAAGTCCATCCATTCCAAAATCAATCAATCTCTCAACCTGAGATTCCGTCACACCTCCTATACCACCCCATTCACAAATCCCATAGAAAAACACCACCAAAATGCAGCCCTGCTGCACAAATATACCACACCTTTTCACAGGATCATTCCCTTTGTCCACCCACCATACCCGTAATAAGGTTACCTACAACAACTTCAAAAAACCCCCGACAAAGTACAAAATCCAAACAATCACATCACACAACCACATCATTAATCCAAGAATATTCAGATTTAGTAAGAGGGGTCCTTTAATTCTACTTTAAATAACAAGGGTGATCATAGAACAGGTTTGATCCTAGTGAATCCATTTATTTAACCAAGTATATGTGATTAAGCTGATTTAATGTTACAACCATTTAATAAAGAATCACAAAAAAATTGAAAATCACAAGTGTGTAAGAAAATACCACCAGCGTCCATGATTTCTAGAAGGTATATATCCACAGCAAACCATAAAAAGAAAAAAAAAATATTGTAGATAAAACAAAATGATCAACATCGACCATCTTCAATTCCTTACTCGTTATAATTTAATCATCACTTACCTGTTGTTATTTATTACTCATTTAAGAAAATTATTCACCCATTATTCATAAATAATCATTAGTATACCCACCCCATATGATAAAAAAATAGATAGAGGTAGAAGAATCCCTACCTAAAACAACAAGCGGCCAAAACTCCTCTTTGTTCCAAAATAGGGGATCGCGCGAGCAGTAGGAAACTCCAAGAAAACTGAGCAGGAGGGGCTCAAGCACAAGCGCATGAATCGTCTAGAGAGGAAACCTTTAGGTGCATGAAGAGGGAACATAAACCACATTGAGAATGGAAGATCCAAACTTTGAAGAACCAGATCCTATATTAAAGGAAGAACAGTTTCAAAAGTCATTAACGTGGGATCGTGGTCAAGATCATATGGTTTGAATATCTCAAAGTCCCCGAAATGTTATGATATTAAAGATATACTTAATATCCTTTGAAATTACCATAAAAACACCCAAAAAAGACTTTAAACTCGGTTTACGTCAAATAAAATGTAATAGGGGTGAAACTGAAAAAAAAACACAGGAAACTAGAAATTTGGAAAAGGGTGAGACACCGTTTGGTATGCCACCATTTCGGTGTGGCATAGTCACGGTGCCACTATTATGGTGCATCATTATTATGGTGCCACTATTTCAGTGTGTCACCATCATGGTTACACTATTTCGAGGTGTCACCATCATGGTGACACTGTTTCGGTGTTCCACCTTCATGGTTCCACTGTTTCGGTGAAACCGTTTGGTGAAACTGGAATTTTGGAAAACCCCTGAAACAAACCACGACGATCCCCAAGAACACCAAAATTATTAGATTTTTCACAAAGGAATGGCCCATATAAATATGGGTCATTACATCAGATACCTCTCAACCCATTCTTGTCCCAATGAATTTAAAACCAATCTCAGAAAAAGAGTGGTCTGAACAACCACCTCGTAAGATACCTCTCAGGGAAAAACCACCCTATGTTGTTCGAAAACTTGAGTGAAAACCCTGACATCCAAGAACACCTCTTTGATATCTATCTCCTGAACAATTTTACAAACACTAATACCCCACTTCCCAAATATATAGATTAGGTAATACCTTCCTCCATATCAAGAAACTATCTACTTTGGGTAGCACTGACTCGTCTGCTTGGGTTCAATCACATCCTTATAAATGCATCTTGATTAGGGATCAGGTCCTCACCTCCCCATAGTCAGGACTTTTTACACACATTTAGAGAATAGGGAAATAAATAATATTATAAAAAATGAGGTTAATCATTACATCATAAGCAAATAATAAAGAAAAACACAAGAGAAAAACTCAGAACAGCTCCGGGTACTGGGAACAAATCTATGCCTCTCGCTCCCAAGTACTATCCTTGAGGCCACTATGCCTCCATAACACATGAACCAAAGGAATGGTCCATCCACGAAGCATCTTCTCCTCATGATCCTCAATTCTTACTATTCAATCCATGAATTTTTTGTCATCATCGATCTACAACTCTCCCCAACCAATGACATGGGAGTCATTATGTAGATAAAGACAGAGGTAAGAGACATGGAAGGCGTCGTTAATCCTCTCCTGTTGTAGTGGAAGTCCTAGCTGATATTCCTCCTTAGAAACTCATCCCAACACCTCAAAAGGACTGATGAACCTGGGAGAAATCTTAACCCCCCTTCCAAACCTCTACTGCCCATGTAAAGGAGAAACCTTCAAGAAAACATGGCCCCCAACCTCGAACTCCAAAGGCCTCCTCCTATGATCCACATACGACTTCTTTCAGTCCTGTGATACCTTCATCCTCTCATAGACAAACCTCACTTTCTCTATCACACTATTCACCATGTCTGAACTGAGGATAGCTGACTACCCAACTTCCTTCCAACACAAGGGTGAATGACATGACCTCCCGTATAGAGCTTCAAATAGAGCCATACCAATGGAATAGTGATATCTATGATTATATGAAACTCTAAAAATGGAAAACGTCACACCCTAGACCCACTAATTTTTGGAACTTTCACTTGGACAACTTCTCATAGACTTGGTGGTGCTGGATGACCTCCAAGACTATCCGGAGGTGCTCAGCATGCTCCTCCTCTGACTTTGAGTAAGTCAGAATATCATCGATGAACATGAAGATGAACAGGTCCAAGTACTTACAGAAGATATATTTCATGAGCCCCATGAACATGGCCTATAAAACCCCAAGATTTCATAGTTCATTATCTCTTCAAAGAAATTCAATATCTTTTGTTACACACAACACCGAGTTTGAGCACACCACGACTTACAAAACTAGAGATTCAAAAAGAGATTATGAATAGTATTAGCTGAATTTTGAATTTTATACACTCCATATAATTTTAGAATCCATATTATGTGTTTCCTAGACATAATATAAGAACAAATTCATTTTTTCTTTATAAAAGAAGTATTTTTTGAAAAATGAAATTTTACCACCTTTTAATGGAAAACCTTTTTTAAAACCAATATTTGACACTTTTATATATTAAATTTAATTAAATTAAATTATTCTTTATAATAGGGACAAAAAAATTTAGTTTGGATAAATTTTTGGTACTTTTCTGATAACTTTCATATTTTGATAAATAGTGAAAAATACTAAATTTTAATTAAAAACAACTTTTTTAATCGAAATAATTTATAGTTTTATATATAAATTTGAGTGGTTTTAAAGTATCATTATATTATATTTTTATCATTTAATATAATTTAAGTCATTGTATTTAATTTCACATTTAAATTGGACATAAACAAGTGTCAATCTTTTGATAGTTATTATTTCTTAAAAACACGCTTTCTGTTTTGACAACAAGAATTAATTTTCAATTAATTTCTGCCACTTCTATGTTTTGAATTTGGAAAAATAGATTTTATATTTGAAATCAGGATATCCAAATTGTATAAATAAGTAAATTTTAGTTTTAGACATTATGAACATTTACTTCAGTAAATATTTTATTTACCATGGTTAAAGGGTAAATTTGGTAAATAAGGGTAAACAAATATTATTATTATAATATTAAATTACCTTAACATGTGTTATATTCCTATTTTTTGATATATTTCTAACCATGGTCATCCTTGGGTAGATTTTGGGACCCCATAGAGCAACATAATAGTGATAATGACACTTTATATTAATTAATTTAAAGCACATACAAAAATGATATAAACATATATCTTTTAGTAAAATAATTTTTACAAGGGGTTAAATAAGTTATATTTTCTACAATAAATATCCATTTTAAATCTAAAAATATTTCCCACATCATGGTAGTTTTTTTATAATTTTTAGACATCAAATAAATAAAATTATTTATGACACAATAATGATGCAGTGTTTACCACATTAAAGAATGATTTAAATAAATGAGATTATAAAAATTAAAAAAATATCCAAAACTATCCAATTCTTATTGGATGATTTTATTTCGAACATGATTCATATTATGTTTGACTTTAATTATTTTTGGACCTTTAGAAACCGAAAATCATTACATAATAAAATAATATTTTCCAACATTCCTAAAGAGCAGCTCCTCCCCCTTATAAAAAGCCATCACCTCTAACCCATTTCTCACACCTAACAAGCCCCTTGGATCATACAAACTCTACCAAATTAAGATCCCTACATTCATATCTTCCTCCTATAAATATTACCATAGGCAGAAGTCACTTCAAGGAATCCTTTTGGTTCAAACCAAAGAAATTTTCCTGATTTAAAGGTAACATATCCTCTTAAGTTCTTTTCTTTTATTTTACTTCTCCAACCCCCTAAACTCTCTTTATTACTTTATTTTATAAAAACCCCAGTATCCTAAATATAATAGGTTGTTTTTATGAGAAGTATTTGAACTATACTTACACACACATCTATCTAATGGGTATAGAACATAAGGTTTCTGTGGACGACGAACTGGTGCCTCACGAAATGATGATTCTTCAATCTTCTACTACCACCTCTTATGGTGTCCATTATGATGGAACTATAATTATATATGATATTTAAGATATTTATTTTATCTATCATCTTCTTTAATTATATTTTATAGAATATCTTTATTCTTTTCATGTTTTATATATACCATAATTTCATTTGAGGAAGTGTGGACTACCGCCCCCTCAAAGTGATATGACTCATTCATACCATACATGGAATGTATAAAGGATGGTGTTAATGAACATATGTAACATATATAAAATATTATATTACACTTTAATTATAAAATACCTATTTATCATTTGTTCTTATTTACTTTTAAAATAAAAAATGAAATGGAAGTAGCGTTTGTGCGTACGTATAGATTACCGTCTCCATGAACGCAATGAGATTCATTCCCCATAGTAACCATTCAAGAATAATTTTTATTTTATTATTAAAAATAATATTTAATAACATTATATCATTCTGGATATGAATCAAATACATCTTATACATAACAAACATGACTTACGTAACAAAACATATAAAGGAAAATGAATCAGTTAACACTCGAAACAATGATACTACTAAAATATTATTAACAAAGAAATATTATAAGATCATATATGATATCATATTTATGTATGTGGTTATTTTATAATTTAATTAAAATAGGTAAATTTACCCTCGACCAAGGAAAATTATAAGGTAAGGGTTAATTCCTTAATCTCGTTATTATTCAAGATTGTTTATGTGTAAGTTTTTACTGGGAAATATTTATTATCCATGTCCACATTTCATAAAAGAGTTTCCAAAATGATTATTTTTAAGGGAATATTTTTCTAAAACATTATTTTAAATGTTTTAAAGATTTATTCTTCTAAAACTTTCTCATTAATTTATATGTTTTCAAAATAGTTTTAAGGATTTATTTATATGGACACGAATGTTTTAAAATGTTAATTCATTTAAAAAGTTTCAAAGTGGTATGAGACACTTTGATTCAAAACTATATTTTAAATGAATTACTTTACAAATTGTGTGAATTTTAAATGATTTCACAAAAATTTATATTTTCCTCAAATATTTTTACTGATCATTTTCCACTATGTCAATATCCTTTAAGGGATATTATTCTTGATCGGGGTTGATTTATGGTAATAAAATCTTCCATATTGTTTTGAATGAGTTATGATATGTTTTACTATGGATGTGCTATTTTAATACCAATCATGGTTTATGGTTAGAGTATTGACATTTCGTATGCTAGTTTTAATTCGAATTTTTATGTTATGTTTCAACCTTTTCATATGAGTAATGCATTGGACATAGTAAGTGATGGGTGGAGCCCGCTATAGATCCTCGATGCATCGGTAGGTCTCATGAGACAAACTAGTGTCTTAGCACAAGGCCATAAAAAAATCTTATTTATAGTCTTGGCACGAGGCCTTGACTATGTGGTTATGATGTGTCGCATTATGCATTCCATCATTATGAAATTAGCTATTGATATTACATGTGATTATTCAATTAGTAGAATATCCATGTGAATAAGTAAATGGAATTATTTGATTTTTATTTGCAATATTATACTGAATTTTAAGTTTAAAAGAATTTTATTTTAGTTTCATACATTGCCTTAAATGTTTATGCTTATTTATGAAAGTTTCATCTATATTGTTATCCTTACTGAGCATCTGAGCTCACCCCTTTATATGTTTTATTTTTTCCAGGATGCGAAGAAGAATATTATGACTGACCAACAGGGATAGTCTAAGGGATATGAATGTGGTAAATGGAGATAATGTTGTTGTTGATTTTCATTTTATAATGTAATGTAACGTTCATGCATGTAATCTATTTTACAAGATAGCTAAACCAATCGGTCCTTCGGGACTTGATTCCTTATATCATGCCAATGTATTAAAATAATGCACCGACTCTAGGTATCAGAGGTCGGGGAATTACATTTGGTATTAGAGGAAGTTTAGCAATAACCATGGAAACTAGATTTAGAAAAACTCTGACTAGAGAACATTACCCTAAGATAGAATTTGAGGATTAGTATAGAAAAACATCCTAGAATTCTGGAAATGTAGGGATTTTGTGAATTTTCCAAGCAATACATCCATCTTTAGATATGATCAGGTAGAGGCAGCTCTGGAACAGATGTACCTAGGAGTGAAAACTTTAACAAGGAGTTTCGGGCTTGACCTGGGGTATCCTGGTGCATGAAAATGAGTCTTGCTTCACTTTTGGTTATGACACTCCCAGGGGATATGCTTAGGATAATTCACATTTTATTTACAATCCATGATAAATGATTTATGAGTAAGTACTTCCTCAAAGAAAACATGTTTTTATGATTATAGATTATATGAATAATATTTTCAATTTACGTTAGGTATTTTAAAAGTTTGGAATTATGCATTGCGATTGATAAAACTAACCAAGTGTATGCTATTGTTTAGAAATTGCATCCAGTAGAAGGAATGATAACTCCAACAATACGCATGATCCAAAGAGTAAGAAGGATCATATCTTTCATGGTCTTAAGAAAACATTTAGAAATGAAATAGTCTCCCATGTATTATCACAATATGAAGAAATAGTATCATGTGTTAATAAGATAAGTAAATAATTCTCTGAGTCTTATGGATTTGAAGGGAAGTCAAAGAAGAAAATGATGGTAGAGAGAAAGATGGATAAAGGGAATTAGGGAAAGAAGGATTTCCCATATATGATAACCGTGGAAAGAATCACTTTGGTAAATTCTTGAAGGGAATGGGAGTTTGTTATAAGTGTGGAGAAAAAATACACCAAGTACGTGATGTCAAGGGTCATAAAAAGGTTTCAAATGTACAATGCTTCATCTACAAGGAGTTGGGACACTATGCTAATTAATATCCCAATCATCAGAGTATAATACAAATGATGTTGTTGGATAATAATCAAGTTATGATATTACCACAAATGAAGAGTAATGACTAGTTTTCTTATGTTGATATTAAATAATTATGTCATTTGAGTGTTGTATCAATGATGTACTGGTTATAATAATTATGGAGTATATAAGGATTGTACTGCATTACTATTTTATTAAGGATTTAAGATTGTGTGGTACCAATACAAGTGAATCATTAACAAGTTAAACCTTTTGGAAAATACATGGTTGAAGGGCAGATAAACTTTAAAATGGTTCTAAAACTGTGTTATTGATTTTTTAATAAGAGATTATTGATTTGGATAAATTATATTGTATATTATTGACTACATTGGAACTAATTAATGGTTTTTTATTTCATCGTTGTTGGTGATTAAAACATTTTTGGATTTTTGGAGTATATCCAGTATTCTATGATTTAAAGAAGGAATAAGGAAGTACATACCTATTAAAATATGGTTTTTTTGAAATTTATTTTATTACCACATTTTATGAGAATACACGATTTAGTTATTCACATGTATATTATGTGACATTCCTTACAAATTTTGAACAGTGAGTTCAGAAATAAGTATTGTGGATAAGTATAAAGGTTGGAATAGATTAATTTTGATATTGGATACTATCGTTAAGGTTAAATCATTTATTGAGATTATTTTTGGATTGTCATAAAAAGGACAACCTGGAGGTCGGGCGACAACCCGTCGCGTCCTCCAAGGCCGCAATACTTGAACCCGCAACCGAAGGGTGACAAGGGTAATCACCAACCACTGGCTTACGTGATGTCCTAGTTTGTACAATGCAGTTTTTTTAAATAGTCTGACAAATGAATTATAAATTCATTATTTTTGGAACCCTATACGATTAAGATAAAAAGAAAATTTTTGAATTCTATTATCTTTTGGAGTGAAAGATGAGTTTTTGGTAGGAATTAGTTAAAGGATGAAACTCTACTTGTAAATTATATTTTTTTTCCTCTTATTCTATGAATAAATTAATTCTTAAACTTTAGGGAAGGGATCTTAAAATCAAAAATGTGTTATCCTAATACCTTATGTTTTTTTGAACCGATGATATTTTAAATCGTCATAGATTGATGGATTTGAGGCCCTCAATTTTACACTTGTTTGTGATTGATGACCTCAATCACTCCCTATAAATATTTACGTTTTTCCTCCAATTATGTGTCTCTAATTTTCACCAATTATCTTCTAATAGAGATCATAATTTGGTGGTGACTTTTTTATTTCTCTTTCCCTCTTATTAAGACTAAATTTCATTAACCCAATTTCTGATGTGGGTTTTCCACAAAGGTATTTTTCTATTTTTAAACTTTTATTTTAAAAGAAAAATTTCAAATTGAAAATACACAATTTATTGAAGTAGGGGAGAATGTAACACCCCAAGATTTCATAGATCATTATCTCTTCAAAGAAATTCAATAACTTGCGTTACACGCAACACCGAGTTTGACTGCACCATGCCTTACCAAACTAGCCGTTCAAAAAGAGGTTATGAATAATATTAACTGAATTTTGAATTTTATACACTCCATATAATTTTAGAATCCATATTATGTGTTTCCTAGACATAATATAAGAACAAATTCATTTTTTTTCGATAAAAGAAGTATTTTTCAGAAAAATGCAGTTTTACGGCCTTTTAATGGAGAACCTTTTTTAAAACCAATATTTGAAACTTTTATATATAAAATTTAATTAAATTAAATTATTATTTAGAATAGGGACAGAAAACTTTAGTTTGGATAAATTTTTGGTACTTTTATGATAACTTTCATATTTTGATTAATAGTGAAAAATACTAAATTTTAATTAAAAAAGTTTTTTTTAATCGAAATAATTTATAGTGTTAAATTTTATATTTGAGTGGTTTTAAAGTATCATTAGATTATATTTTTATCATATAATATTATTTAGTTCAATGTATGTAATTTCACATTTAAACTAGACACAAACAACTGTCAATCTTTTGATAGTTATTATTTCCTAAAAACAAGATTTTTATTTTGACAACAGGAATTAATTTTAAATTAATTTCTTCTACTTATGTGTTTCGAATTTGGAAAAATTTATCTCATATTTGGAATCATGGGTTCCAAATTTTTTAAATAGGTAAATTTTATTTTTAGACATTATGAATATTTACTTCAGTAAATATTTTATTTACCATGGTTAAAGGGTAAATCTGGCAAATAAGGGTAACCAAATATTATAATAATAATATTAATTACCCTAACATGTATCCTATTACTATTGGTTGATACATGTTCGACCATGGTCATACTTGGGTCTATTTTGGGACCCCATGGAGCCACTTTAGAGTGATAATGAAACTTTATATTAATTAATTTAAAGTAATGACAAAAATGACATAAACATATACCTTTTAGAAAAATAATTTTTACAAGGGTTTATATAAGTTATATTTTCAACTATAAATATTAATTTGAAATATTACAATATTTCCTACATCATAGTATTTTTTTATAATTTTTAGACATCAAATAAATAAAATTATTTATGACACAATAATGATGCACTGTTTACCTCATTAAAGAATGATTTAAATAAATGAGATTATAAAAATTAAAACAATATCCAAAACCTGTATAATTATTATTGGATGATTTAATTTTGAACATGAGTCATATTATATTCTACTTTAATAAGTTTTGGACCTTTATAAATAGAAAACTGTTATATAATAAAATAATATTTTCAAACATTCCTAAAGAGCCCCTCCCCCCCTTATAAAAAGCCCTCACCTATAACCCATTTCTCAAACCTCACAAGCCCCTTGGATCATCCAAACTCTACCCAATTAAGCTCCATACATCCCTATATTCCTCGTATAATCCTTACAATAGGCATAAGTCACTTCAAGAAATCCTTTTGGTTCAAACCAAATGGAGTTTCCCAATTTAAAGGTAACATCTCCTCTTTAGTTATTTTCTTTTATTTTACTTCTCCAACCCCATAAACTCTCTTTATTACTTTATTTTATAACAACAACAATATCATAAATATACTAGGTTTTTTTGATTAGAATTATTTTAACTACACTTAAAAACACCTCTATCTAATGTGTATAAAACATAATGGTTTTGTGGACGGCGAACAACAACCTCACGAAACAATGATTGTTCAATATTCTACTACCACCTATTATGGTGGCCATTATGATGAAACTATAATTATATCTGATATTTATGATATTTAGTTTATCTATAATCTTATATAAATCTCTTTTATAGAATACCTTTATTCTTTTCAGGTTGTATATATATGATAATTTCATTTGAGAAACTGTTGACAACCGCCCCCTCAAAGTGATATGACTCGTTCATACCATACATGGAATGTATAAAGGATGGTGTTGATTAACTTAAGTAAAATATATAAAATATTATATTATAATAGAATAATAATATACCTATGTATCATTTGGTCTTCTTTCCTTTTAAAATAAAAAAAAATGAAATGGAAGTAGCGTTTGTGCTTACGTACAGATTACCGTCTCCACAAACGCGATGAGATTCATTCCCCATCGTGACCATTCAAGAATAATTTTCATTTTATTATTAAAAATAATATTTAATAACATTATTTAATTCTGGATATTAATCAAATACATCTTATCCATAACAAACATGACTTACGTAACAAAAAATATAAAGGAAAACGAATCAGTTAACACTCGAAACAATGATACTACTAAAATATTATTAACAAAGCAATATTAGAAGATAATATATGATATCATATTTATTCATGTGGTTATTTTATAATTTAATAAAAATAGGTTAAAGTACCCTCTACCAAGGAAAAATACAAGGTAAGTGTTAATTTTTCAATCTCATTATTATTCGAGATTGTTTATGTGTATGTTTTTACTAGGAAATATTTATTATCCATATCCATATTTCATAAAAGAGTTTTCAAAGGGATTATTTTTAAGGGACTCTTTTACTAAAACGTAATTTTAAATGTTTTAAAGATTTATTCTTCTACACCTTTCTCATTAATTTCCATGTTTACAAAATGGTTTTAAGGATTTATTTATATGGATATGAATGTTTTAAAATGTTAATTCCTTTCAAAAGTTTCAAATTGGTATAGAATACGTTGATTAGAAACTATATTTTAAATGATTTCCTTTACAAATTGTGTGTATTTTAAATGATTTCATAAAAAAGGATATTTCTCTAAAAAAAATTACTCGTCATTTTCAACATTGTCAACATCATTTAGGGGATATTATTATTGATCGAGGTTAGTTTATTATAATAAAATATTCCATATTTTATTGAATGAGTTATGATATGTTTTAATGTGGATTTTTTATTTTTATACCATTCACGGTTTATGGTTAAAGTATTGTCATTTTTTATGCCAGTTTTAATACGAATGTTTATCTTATGTTTCAACCTTTTCATATGAGTAATGCATTGGACTTAGTAAGTGATGGGTGGAGCCCACTATAGCTCTTCTATGGATCGGTAGGTCTCATGAGACAAACTAGTGTCTTCTCACAAGGCCTTGAAAAAATCTTATTTTTAATCTTGGTAAGAGGCATTGACAATGTGGTTATGATGTCCAGCATTATGCATTCCATCATTATGAAATTATCTATTGATATTACATGTGATTATTCGACTAGTAGGATATCCATGTGAATAAGTAATGGAATTATTTGATTTATCTTTTCCATATTATGCTAATGTTTAAGTTTAAAAGGATTTTGTTTTAGTTTTATACATTTCCTTAAATGTTTATGCTTATTTATTAAAGTTTACTCTATATTGTTATCCTTGCTGAACATCTTAGCTCACCCCTTTCTATGTTTTATTTTTCCCAGGATGCGAATAAGTATATTATGACTGACCTGTAGGGATAGTCTAAGGGATATGAATGTGGTCAATAGATACAATGTTGTTGATGTTTTTCATTTTATAATGTAATGCAACGTTCATGTATGTAATCTATTTTCCAAGACTGCTAAACCGATCGGCCCTTCGAGACTTGATTCCTTGTATCATGACAATGTATTAAAAGAATGCACCGACTCTGGGTAACTAGGATCGGGGCGTTACAGTTGGTATCAGTGGAAGTTTAACAATAACCTTGGAAACTAGATTTAGAAAATCTCTGATTAGAGAACATTACCCTAAGATAGACTTTGAGGATTAATATAGAATAACATCCTAGAATTTTGGTAATGTAGATATTTTGTGAATTTTCCAAGAAATAGATCCTTGTCTGGATATGAACAGGTAGAGGTGGCTCTGGAAAAGATTTACCTAGGAGTGAAAACTCTGGAAAGGAGTTTCGGGATTGACCCGAGGCATCCTGGTACACGACAATGAGCCTTGCTTCACTCTTCCTTATGAAACTCCCAGGGGATATGCTTAGGATAAATAACATTTTTTTACAAGCCATTATGATGTATTTAGAAGTAAATTATTCCTCAAAGAAAACATTTTTTTATGATTATAGATTATATGCATAATCTTTTCAATTTACGTTAGGTATTTTACAAGATTGGTATTATGCATTGCGATTCATAAAACTAATAAAGTGTATGTCATTGTTTATAAATGGCGTCCAGTAGAAGGAATGAGTACTCCAGCAATATGCATGATCCAAAGAGTAAGAAGGATAATATCTTTCACGGTCTTAAGACAACATTTAGAAAGGAAATAGTCTCCCATGTATTATCATCATATGAAGAAAAAGTATCTTGTGTTAATAAGATAAGTAAAGAATTCTTTGAGTCTTATGGCTTTGATGGGAAGCGAGAGAATAAAAGGATGTTAGAGAGAAAGGTCGATAAAGGGAATAAGGGAAAAAAGATTTTCCCATATGTGATAACTGTGGAAAGAATCACCTTGGTAAATGCTTGAAGGGAATGAGAGTTTGTTATAAGTGTGGAGAAAAATGACACCAAATACGTGATTGCAAGGGTGATAAAAAGGTTTCAAATGTACAATGCTTCATCTAAAAGGAGTTGGGACACTACGTGAATCAATGCCCCAATCATCAGAGTATACCGCAAATGATGTTATTAGATAATAATCAAAATATGTTATTACCACAGATGAAAAGTAATGACTACTTTCCTTATGTTGATATTAAATAATTATATCATTTGAGTGTTGTATCAATAATGTACTGGTTATAATAATTATGGAGTATATAAGGATTGTACTGCAGTACTATTTCATTACAGATTTGAGATTGTGTGTTACCAAGAAAAGTGACTCAAGAGAAAGTTAAATTTTTTGGAAAATATATGTTTGAAGGAAAGATAAACTTTAATGTGGTTTTGATACTGTGGTATTGATTTTGGAATAAGAGATGATTGATTTGGATAAATTATATTTGATATTATTGACTACATTGGAATTAATTAATGGGTTTTTTATTCTATCATTGTTGGTGATTACAACATTTTTGGATTTTAGGAGTATATCCAGTATTCTATGATTTACAGAAGGAATAAGGAATTACATACCTATTTAAATATGGTTTTCTAGAAATTCATTTTATTACCACATTTTAAGAGGATATATGATGAAGGTATTCACATGTATATTATGTGACCTTCCTTATAAATTTTGGACTGTGAGTTCGGAGAGAAGTATTGTGGATAAGTCTAAAGGTTAGAATAGATTAAGTTTGATATTGGATACTATTTTTAAGGTTAAATCATTTCTTGTGATTATTTTTTGTATTGTCATAAAAAGGGAAACCCGGAAGTCGGGAAACAACCCGTTGCGTTCGGCAAGGCCGCGAGACTTGAACCAGCAACCGAAGGGCGACAAGGGTAATCACCTACCACTGGATTACATAATGTCCTAGTTTCTATAATATAGTTTTTTAAATAGTATGAAAAATCAGTTATAAATTCTTTATCTTTGGAACCCTTTACGATTAGGATAAATAGAATATTTTTGAATTCTATAGTTTTTTAGAGTGAAAGATGAGTTTGTGGTAGGAATTAGTTGAAGGATGAAACTCTACATGTAAAGTATATTTTTTCCCTCTTATTCTATAAATAAATTAATACTTAAACTTTAGGGAAGGGATCTTAAAACAAAAAATTTGTTATCCTAATACCTTATGTTTTGTTGAACTGATGATATTTTAAATCATCAGAGATTGATGGCTTTGAGGCCCTCAATTTTACACTTATTTATGATTGATGACCTCAATCACTCCCTATAAATATTTATGTTTTTACTCCAATTATATGTCTCTAATTTCCAAAAATTCTCTCCAAATCAAGATCATAATTTGGTAGTGACTTTTCCATTTCTCTTTCCCTCTTATTAAGACTAAATTTCATTAACCCAATTTCTGATGTGGGTTTTCCACAAAAGTATTTTTCTATTTTTAACCTTTTATTTTCAATTTTTTTTTCAAATTGCAAGGATGAAATTTATTTAAGGAGAGGATAATGTAACACCCCAATATTTCATAGTTCGTTATCTCTTCAAAGAAATTCAATAACTTGCGTTACACGCAACACCGAGTTCGAGCGCACCACGACTTACCAAACTAGCCGTTCAAAAAGTAGTTATGAATTTTATTAACTGAATTTTGAATTTTTTATACTCCATATAATTTTAGAATCTATATTATTTGTTTCCTAGACATAATATAAGAACAAATTCATTTTTTTCAAATAAAAGAAGTATTTTTAAAAAAATGCAATTTTACCGCCTTTTAATGGAGAACCTATTTTAAAACCAATATTTGACACTTTTATATATTAAATTTAATTTAATTAAATAATTATTTATAATCATGACTTAGAAATTTAGTTTGGATAAATTTTTGGTACTTTTCTGATAACTTTCATATTTTGATGAATAGTGAAAAATACTAAATTTTAATTAAAAACAACTTTTTTAATTGACATAATTTATACTGTTAAATTATAAATTTTTGTGGTTATAAAGTATTATTAGATTATATTTTTATCATTTAATATAATTTATGTCATTGGATGTAATTTCACAATTAAATTGGACATAAACAAGTGTTAATCTTTTGATAGTTATTATTTCTTAAAAACACGCTTTTTGTTTTGACAACGGGAATTAATTTTAAATTATTTTATTCTACTTTTGTGTTTTGAATTGGAAAAAATAGATTGAATATTTGGAATCAGGGGGTCCAAATTGTGTAAATAGGTTACTTTTATTTTTAGACATTATGAATATTTGCTTTAGTAAATATTTAATTTATCATGGTTAAAGGGTAAATCTGGTAAATAAGGGTAAACAAATATTATTATAATAATATTAAATTACCCCAACATTTTTATATTACTATTTGTTGATACATTTTCAACCATGGTCATCATTAGGTCGATGTTGGGACCTCATGGAGCCACTTGAGAGTGATAATGACACTTTATATTAATTAATTTAAAGTAAAGACAAAAATAAAAAAAACATATATATTTTAGTAAAATAATTTTTACAAGGGTTTATATAAGTTATATTTTCAACTATAAATATTAATTTGAAATATAAAATGATTTCCTACATCATGGTATTTGTTTTATAATTTTTAGACATCAAATAAATAAAATTATTTATGACACAATAATGATGCATTGTTTAACCCATTAAAGAATGATTTAAATAAATGCGATTATAAAAATTAAAAAAATATCCAAAACCTATCCAATTATTATTGGGTGATTTTATTTAGAACATTAGTCATCTTATCTTAGACTTTAATGAGTTTTGGACCATTAGAAACCGAAAATCATTATATAATAAAATAATATTTTCAAACATTCCTAAAGAGCCCCTCCTCCCCCTTATAAAAATCCCTCACCTAGAACACATTTCTCACACCTCTCAAGCCCCTTGTCTCATCCAACCTATACCCAATTAATATCCCTACATTCCACTTCCTATTAAAATCGTTAACTTAGGTAGAATACACTTCAATGAAGCCTTTTGTTTCAAACCAAAGGGAGTTCCAGATTTAAAGGTAACACATCCTCTTAAGTTCTTTTCTTTTATTTTACTTATCCAACCCCCTAAACTCTCTTTATTACTTTATTTTATAAAAAAACTAGTATCTTAAATATACTAGGTTGTTTTTAAGATAATTATTTGAACTAAATTTATACACACCACCATCTAATGGGTATAGAACATAATGTTTCTATGGATGGTGAACTAGTGCCTCATGAAATGATGATTGTTAAATATTATACTATCACCTATTATGGTGGCCATTATAATGGAAGTGTAATTATATATGATATATATGATATTTATTTTATCTATAATCTTATTTAATTATCTTTTATATCATACCTTTATTCTTTTCATGTTGTATATATATGATAATTTCATTTGAGGAAGTGCGGACTACCGTCCCCTGAAAGTGATAAGACTCATTCATACCATACATGGAACATATAAAGGATGGTGTTAATAAACTTACATAAAGTATATAAAATATTATATTGTACTACAATAATAATATACCTATGTATCATTTGGTCTTCTTTCCTTTTAAAATAAAAAAATGAAATGGAAGTAGCATTCGTGATTACGTACGGATTACCGTCTCCACTAATGCGATGAGATTCATTCCCCATCGTCACCATTCAAGAATAATTTTCATTTGATTATTAAAAATAATATTTAAGAACATTATATCATTTTGTATATGAATCAAATACATCATATCCATAACAAACATGACTTACGTAACAAAACATATAAAGGAAAATGAATCAGTTAACACTCGAAACAAGGATACTACTAAAATATTATTAACAAAGCAATATCATAAGATCATATATGATGTCATATTTATGTATTTGGTTATTTTATAATTTAATAACAATAGGTTAACATACCCATGAACAAGGAAAAGTACAAGGTAAGGTTTAATTCTTCAATCTCATTATTATTCGAGATTGTTTATGTGTAAGTTTTTACTAGGACATATTTATTATCCATGTCCATGTTTCATAAAAGAGTTTTCAAAGGGATTATTTATAAGGTACTCTTTTACTAAAACACCATTTTAAATGTTTTAAAGATTTATTCTTTAAACCTTTCTCATTAATGTCCATGTTTTCAAAATGGTTTTAAGGATTTATTTATATGGACGTGAATGTTTTAAATTGTTAAATCCTTTCAAAAGTTTCAAAGTGGTGTGGGACACTTTGATTAAAAATTATATTTTAAATGATTTAATTTATAAATTGTGTGACTTTTAAATGATTTCATAAAAAATCGATATTTCTCTCAAAGATTTTTACTGGTCATTTTCAACTATGTCTACATGCTTTACGGGATATTATTTTTGATTGAGGTTGATTTATTATAATAAAATCTTCCATATTTTATTTAATGAGTTATGATTTGTTTTACTGTGGATGTGCTATTTTTATACCATTCAGGGTTTATGGTTAAATTATAGACATTTCTTATGCTTTTTTTAATACGAAGGTTTATTTTATGTTTCAACCTTTTCATATGAGGAATGCATTTGACCTAGTAAGTGATGGGTGGAGCCTGCTATAGCTCCTTGATGCTTCAGTAGGTCTCATGAGACAAAATAGTATCTTGGCACAAGGCCTTGACAAAATCTTATTTGTAGTCTTGGAATTAGGCCTCTACTATGTGGTTATGATGTCCAGCATTATGCATTCCTTCATTATAAAATTAGCTATTGATATTACATGTGATTATTTGACTTGTAGAATATCCATGTGAATAAGTAAATGGAATTATTTGATTTATCATTTCCATATTATACTAAAGTTTATGTTTAAATGGATTTTGTTTTATTTTTATACATTGCCTTAAATTTTTATGATTATTTATGAAAGTTTCTAATATATTGTTATCCTTACTAAGCATTTGAGCTCACCCATTTCTATGTTTTATTTTTCCAAAGATGCGAAGAAGTATATTGTGACTGACCTATAGGGATAGTCTAAGGGATATGAATGTGATCAATGGGAACAATGTTGTTGTTGTTTTTCATTTTATAATGTAATGTAACATTCATGAAGGTAATATATTTTCGAAAACTGCAAAACAGATCGGTCCTTCGGGACTTGATTACTTATATCATTCCAATGTATTAAAATAATACACCAACTCTGGGTAACTAGGTTCAGGGCGTTACATGGTCGGTGCATTCGTAACACCAAAGGGCATGACCATGAACTCGAAGTGCCCATACCTGCACCTGAATGCAGTCCTCAAGATTTCACCCTCCTTCACCCTAAACTGATGATATCCAGACCACAGATCGATCTTGGAGAACCAAACTTCCCCCCTTAATTGGTCGAAAAGGTCATTTATTCTCAAGAGAGAGTAACCATTCTTTACCATCACCTGATTCAGTCTCTGGTAGTCTATGCACATCCTCAGGCCACCATATTCCTTCTTTGCGGAAAATATTGGAGCACCCCATAGTGACACATTAAGCCATATAAAACCCTTTTTCATCATGTCATCAACCTGAATTGGAAACTCCCACAACTCATAAGGTTCTATCTAATAGGGATCCATAAAAATCATATGGGCACCGAGTTGTAAGTCTATTCTGAACTCAATGTCATGTAAAGGTGGTAGAGTAACAAACTCTTCAAGTAAAACATCCAAGAAGTCCACAAAAACTCCTAGAACCTCCACCATATCAGCACTCATTAACCCCTATGACAGCTTGGATGACACAGAAATGAGAGGCTCCACACACCGGCTACCCTCCTAACAACTGTGCTCGTGAAAAAAAAAGCTACAAGCTGGCCATCCATATCTGAAAAAAAACTCTCCTCTTGAAGCAGTCAATAACGACATGTACAAAGAACAACCAATCTATACCAATGATGACATCATATGGCTTCATCTGTAGCAGAAGAAGATCCCCACTAGACTGATTCAGCCCCAACATCAGTCTACATCCCCGAAAAACATCAAAAATATTGGTCTGAGCTCCAAATAGAATGTTCAACACCAGGGGCCAAGAAAGTCTCTCTATGTCTATTCTCAAGGCATGGGATATAAAGGGTGCAAGTAAGGGGTGTGAATCTCCTGAATCAAAAAAATCACATGAAAGAGTACTAAACAGACTGATCGTACCTCAAATGACCTCCGACCCCACTGGAACTGCTGCCTCAGTAGTGTGTAATTTCCCACACCCATATCATCTACCCCTCTACTATTGACTGCCTCCCCTACCATGCCCTAGTTGTGGTCCTTGAGGATCACTGTAAGGTTCACCACCTCCAGCACCGTCTACCCTTGGTGGAGCGGGAGCCCGCTGCCCCTACTGCTGGAAGGGTCTGACTGGAAACTACTGCTACTGAGGTGGGTGTTAAACCTTCCAACCTCCACTGTACTGAGCTCGAAATTGGAATTGACTCCAAATATGTCCATGAAATCTACAAAAAAAGCACTTTGGTCATGATCCCATAGGGAAAGGGCAAGGATCCAGAGATCTGAACTGGAACTGCTGAAACCTACTTCCCGCTGGTCGATACCTGGAAGGCCATGATGTGAGAGACCTACTTCCAACTGCCTTACCCTTCAGTGAACTTAGATGGATCCCCTCTCACGGTACACCTCCCTATGAGTTAGTACTCTCTACTACTTCATCCTTATTCTAAAATTATAAGTATGTTGGTAGGGTAAAGGGAGTGACTACATGCTGAAGGGAAGGTCAGAGTGCCTCCTCCAATTGTCTCGCCTGCGACTCCTCATCCAGAAAGAGGTCTGGAGAAAATCTTATGAGATCCATGAACTTCATCCCTAGTTACCTAACTGAAATACTCCCCTATTTGAGGGAGATTAACTCCTACCACTTCTCAGCCTTCATCATCGATGATAGAAAATCTGCCCGAAACTCCTTCTCAAAGTCATCCCGTGAGACATCGGTCTCCTTCCTCTCCCCAAGGTAAAACATCAACCACTAACACATTTCTCCTCGCATCTAGATCACTACCGAAGGAACCCAGTACTCCATTGAAGCACAGATCTAGGTAAAGGTGGTTGTCAGCTCCTCAAACCAACCATCCATTGGTAAGTCATAAACGTTGCCTTCATACTTCCCTAGGGTCTGTCATTGGAAAGCATGAAGGGTCCTTTTCTACAAGTCATCCTCCTCCTCTCAATCGTCCCTATGTTTATCAACCAAGTCAGCCTACTGGGCCTCAACTACTCATACCACACATGGGTGATGTCCAAGTACCATATCTAAAAAGTTAACAAGGAACTCCTAAGTCCAGGTAGTATGAAATTTTATTTTAATATTTATTTTTAACTCTTTATTTAAAATTAAATTCCCAAAATTCTCAAGACACACAAGAACACAAGTCATTATGATGCATGTAACTTTCCTAGGGTCTCTTCCCTACAATAATTGTAGCCCCAATTTGTTGTTCAGTTGTTCTAGATTCCTTGCATCGGATCACAAGGGGCCCTAAAATCATGTGTCCTAGTTGGTCTTTCCTGGCCTATTTCATGCACCAAGATTGTTTAACACTATTGCCTTACAATCTCATGCAATCCTCACTATTCCTAACTTCGAACTCCATCCTATCCCTCAATGATAAAACACATTTTTATTGAATATTTTATTTATATTAAATTATAAAATTTCATCACATTGTGTAAAATATGTTTATTTATAAAATATTTGGGATAAGATCATTCATTTGAAAATTTGATGGAAATTCCATTTTTACCCTTTATAGTGAACTGTAGTATTTCAAAGATATATATTGTAATATTTATTATTTGAACTTAATTTTTTGTAACTGTGTTCCAGAATTAATTTTCTACAACTTTTCTTCCGGTCATTTGAGCTAAATTGTGTATTTAGTTGGACTAAATAGACCATGAAGTCAAAGGTGGGTTGGACCCGCCATATTGAACATTAGTTCTGTATTTGGGCCATAACTTCTGCATCCGAGATTGGATTGGGGCCAAATTTATAGAGGATCTCTCCAACACAATTTTTCACAAATCATTCTTCTATAATAAAATTTTTTTCACAGGTTTTGAAGGTCAAATGGGTGGTGAAAGTTGGATTAAAATATTTGTCCAAGATTCCCCATTCACACTTGAAAACCTATTTAAACCTAGCCTCCCCTCCACTCTATAAATTAGTATTTTTCTCATTTAGATGGGTTGGGACGTGAATTATGAATTTTAGGGAAGAGGAGAAGTGGTTCTACACCATTTATCCAAGCAATTAAATAAGATTAGCTCTTGAAGCAAAGATCCCTTCGCCAAATCCCTCTTCTTCTTCCTCATGTTGTAATGTTTATGTTTTCATAATAAACTTATTTCTTCTTATTTTATTTCTTCTCTTTTCTTATATTTAATTAATTTTTTTTCTTATTTTAATCATCCTAATTAGGATGGAATCAAGAGTAGAAACTTGATTGGGTTTTACCCTTTCTAAACCTTTCCACATGCAAAACGTTTCTACGATGACTACACCGCCCACAGAAGAGTAGTTCTTTTTAGTAATCGATATACCTCTAAACTTCTTCATTCATTTATTTTGAATAAATGATTCAATGTAACTCACATAATATGATCTATTAATTTGGTTTTTAATTTAATTAAAACTATTAATGAAATTTAACAATTAACACAAAAACATGCGAGGACAAGATATTGTGTAAATTGTGAGAGTGTGAACTTAATCGGTAATACAAAACCATACGGGATCAATTTGTAGTGTTCAAATATAATCCATAAACTCAATTAATTAAAATTTATAGAGAAGAAATGTAACTTAATTTACTGCTGACCATTAGCTAACCTTATAACATCAATCAAAGTAGGGTGTTGTGATTGCATGTTCCGAAGTTAGCGTAGGGTTAAATTCATTTCATCCTTGTGGTAAAGTTATTTCTCATTGGGTTTGGGATTTAAAAAATTAAGGGATCATAATTAAGTTAATATTCACTTAAATGATAATGATAAACAATTGAGTGAAGAGGTAGAGTTAGATCGATTACTCCTTTTAAAATATTCACTAAAAAACATCTTCTTGTTGTGTCTTTTTAATCGAATTTCATTTCAAAAATAAAAACAAAAATATTATACAATCTTTTTCCAGAAAAATTATTCTAGTTTTATGAATGGTAAACCCCCACCCCCCACATCCTATCAAGTAGTGTTATTATTACCTTTTATGTTATTTTTAAAATACCTTTAATAAGTTGTCAAATTTACTTTCTCCTTTGAGAGACGACCTTGGTCAGCCACTCTGCTGCACCTAAGTACCCAAAAAATCTCTAATCATTTGAGGGCGCCCATGACAATGCCTTTAAAATTAGAGTTGTTGCTGGGGAGGAAAGTAATTATTTCAACCATTTAGATGTATTTATTTTATTTTACATTTTATTCTCTTCTTCTCTTCTTTCTTCCTTCTTTACCCAATCATAATTTTTCTTCTTCTTTTATTTTATCATTTTTATTCTTTTTGGACCATCGACTCAAACTTCTCATCTTTTATTTTATTATGGTATAATTTTATTATTTTCAATTTTATTTGATTTATGACACAAACTAATCTTGAATATCTCTTAGATCTTGATCCTGAGATTGAACATAGCCTTCGGGATAGAATCAGACATTCTCAATCTATGGGAAGGTTGGAGAATTCCTCCACTCTCTAAACATTGAAATTGGAATCAATTAAAATTAAATAATAAAACAAGAACCAATGGATGAAAATAATGGAAATTAAATTAATATAACCATTTGAGAATTGGCTACACCTGATATTAATTATCAACCAAATTTCATTGCATACCCAAATCTCGAATCAGACTTTGAACTGAAATCTGGGTTAATTCACCTACTTCCAAAATTTCATGGCCTCTCTGGTGAGGATCCCAATAAACACCTTAAAGAATTTAATGTTGTTTGGTCAAACCCAGAACCAATAAATGTATCTGAAGACCAAATAAAACTAAGAGCATTTTCATTCTCACTTAATGGGGCTGCGAAAGATTGGATGTATTATTTACAACCAGAAGATGTAACTTGTTGGAATGATTTGAAACATCTTTTCTTGTATAGATTTTTTCCTGAATCAAGGACCACTTCCATTCATAAATAGATCTATGTGATCAAGCAATCCCAAGGGGAGTCAATGCATGAGTACTGGGAGCGATTCAAGAAGTTGTGTGCAAGCTGCCCACATCACCAAATCAGTGAGCAACTCCTCATCCAATACTTCTATGAAGGATTCACGCCTATAGAGAGTATCAAGGTAGATGTCGTGGCTAGAGGAGCATTGGTGGACAAGATACCAATATATTCACATGCATTGATCGACAAGATGGCCCAAAAATCACAACAATTCGGCAATTGAGGTACACCGCATGTCAGGGGAGTATATCAGGTAAGTCCTTCTTCTCTTGTGAGTCATTTAATTGATACCAAGTTATAAGAATTAACCAATATGGTGAGACACATTTCTTTGGCTCAAAAGACATACCAACCCCCTACTTCAAGGCCTTGTGGAATTTGCAATGAGGCAAGCCACCCAACTAACTGTTGCCCCCAATTACAAGAAACAGAAGATTGTGCGGTAGTGTTTCCTGGGAGACCATATCAACAGCAACAAAAACAACCATATCCCAAAAATAAGTTTGATTCATTCTCTAAAACATAAAACCAAGGGTGTAAGGATAAATCTAACATGAGGTATGGCTCTGGAAAACAACAAAGTCCCCCCTTTTCAACAAAACTTCCCATAGCCTCCGGCTTACCAACAAAGTTTCCAACAACCCCAAAGAATATTTGAAGCAAAAGAACCAACAAGCCAACAACAAGGGAATCCACCACCCAAGGTAGATTCTAACACTAATAACCTTTTGAAGAAAATTTTTCTTAAACAACAGAATGAGCTAAAGAGTCAAGGTTCATAGATGAGGGAGTTGAAGATACAAATGAGCCAAATTGCCACTGCCCTCCATGAATTGGTAAGTAATAATTCTAGAAATCTACCTTCCCAACCTACTACAAATCCAAAGGGTAATGTTAGTGCCATCACATTGAGAAGTGGGAAGAAAATTAATGATACATCTATACCTACCATTCCACCGGGATTCACCTCAACTTATGAAAATCCCCATTCAACACCAAATGATGAGCAATCCAAGGAGAAAGATAAAGGTAAGAAAAATATTGATGATGTTCCTCCTAAACCCCTTCCATTTCCAAACAGAGTTGTACAAACCAAAAATATGGTTAAAGAGGTGATGTAAAAAGAAGTTTTGGATACATTCAAGTGTGTGGAGATCCACATCCCTCTACTTTAATCCATTAAAAAATCCTTAGGTATGCTAAATTCTTAAAAGAACTTTGTACCAATCGAAGAGGGATCAAGGGAAATGAGAGGATTAATCTTGGAAGGAATGTGTCAACACTCATTACACCAAATCTAGTGATCCCAACAAAGTGAAAGGATCCAGGGACATTCACCATCCCATGCACCATAGGGGAGTTTCACTTTTATGATGTTCTTTCTGATTTAGAAGCTTCTATAAAAGTAATGCCTCTCTCTGTATTCTCTTATTTATAGGTTGGTGAGTTGAATATGATGAGAGTAGTGGTGTGGTTGGATAATAGAGCTACAACATATCCAGTGGGAGTCCTTGAGGATGTACTTGTCAGGGTAAGAGACATGTTCTTCCTGGCAGATTTATACATGCTTAAAATGGAGGAAGATCAGGTAAGTTCACATGCTCTCATTATCTTATGTAGACCCTTCCTCAAAATTGAAAAATCTATCATAAATGTCAATGATGGTACACTTTCCCTGGAATTTGGAGATGATGTTGTGATATTTAATGTCATGAAATCCATGAACTACCCCTCATAGGACCATTTTACATTTTTTATCTCTCATTTTGAACCACAAAATAAAAACTCCATGTAATTTGATTGTCCTATGCTTAGAGAGATTATGAGTATTTGTTCTATTTTTATGTCTAAGAGTACTTCCACACCTATTTCGAATGCACAAGACTCTCTTAGATTTGATTTTGAAATGGATTCATATTCTGATTTTGATCATGAGAACTCTGATTATGACATGGCTGTGGAGTATGCTAATGGATTTGATGACTTATTCTCTGATTTTGATTTTGTATATTTTGATACTGATGTTCATTGTGCACATATTTTAGTTCCTTAAATTTATCCATCCATACAACACCCCCAATATTGGAACTCAAGCTATTGACACCTAATCTCAAATACTCATACTTGATGAGTGGAAAATTATTAACTGTTTTCATTTCTAACAATATCTCTTTTTAACATGGAGAAAAACTTTTGAATATTTTGAGGGAGAATATCAGGGAAATTGGGTGGACCTTGGCTGACATATCAAGTATTGGACCCACTATTTTCATGCATAGGATTCTTTTAGAGTATGGGTATAAACCGGTTAGGCAGCCTCAAAGGAGACTCAATCCAATACTTTTGGAGTTTGTTAAAAAATAGGTTGAAAAATTACTCGAGGCAGGTATAATCTATCCTATTTTAGATTCCCAGTAGGTGAGTCCTATTCACGTTGTGCCTAAGAAAAGTGTTGTTACTATTGTTAAAAATGACAAATATGAGTTAGTTTTAATGAGGGTGCACAACAGTTGGTGTGTGTGTATTTATTATAGGAAAATAAATCAGTCCACTTGCAAAGACCATTTCCCCCTCCCATTTATTGATCAGATGCTTGAGATACTAGCAAGGAAAACACACTACTATTTCTTGGATGGATTTTCTGGATATTTTCAGGTTCTTATTACTCCAGAGGATCAAGATAAGACAACATTCACTTGTCCATTCGGTATGTTTTCCTATAGAAGGATGCCATTTGGACTTTGCAATGCTATAGGTACCTTCCAAATATGCATGGTGAGTATTTTTTTCTGATTTTATTGATACCTACATGGAGGTATTAATGGATGATCTTATAGTGTATGGTTCTTCATTTGATGACTATATTTGTAGTTTGGTAAAGGTTTTGAATTGTTGTATTGAGAAGAATCTGGTCTTAAACTTTAAAAAGTATCATTTCATGGTGGAGCATGGGATTGTCTTAGGGAATGTAATGTCAAAACATGGGATAGAGGTTGATATATCTAAGGTAGATATCATTTCATCCTTATCCTATCCTTCATGTGTGTGTGATGTTAGATCTTTCCTAGGTCATGCATGATTTCATCAGCACTTCATCAAAGATTTTAGTAATATTTCTCTTCCTATTTCATGATTACTTCAAAAGGATTCTGATTTTTTGTTTGATGATTCTTGCAGGAATTCCTTTAATGAGCCAAAGAAGTGTCTGACCACTCCACTGATCATACATCCCCCACGGTGGGAGCTTCCTTTTGATCTTATGTGTGATGCCTTCAACTTTTTGGTGAGAGATATATTATCTCAAAGGATGTAGGGATGTTAACATGTGATTTCCTATGCATCGAGGACACTGGATTCAGCCCAATCAAACTACACAACCATAGAAAAGGAGTTTCTTTTTATCATATTTGATTTAGATTAATTCTGTTCATATTTATTGGTCTCTAATGTAGTTATTTTTCTGGACCATGTAGCTCTGAGGTACCTCTTAAAGATGCCAAACACAAAGGCCAGACTTAATCGATGGATGCACCTTCTTCAAAAATTTGATATTAAGATAAAGGAAAAGAAGGGGTCGGAAAATCTAGTGGAGGACCACATTAATAGGCTTACTCATGCAATATAGGATGACACCATTGACCAGGTACCACTTCGGGACACTTTCCCCAATGAGCATATCTATTCCATCTCAGGTAAGCATCCTTGGTATGATGATTTAGTGAACTAACTTATTGCATATGAAATTCTTGAAAACATAAAGAAACATTAAGTCCAAAAGTTAAAGAGTGAGTCTAGATTTTATGTGTGGGATGATCCCTACTTATGGCACATGTGTAGTGACCAAGTTATTAGGAGGTGTGTTCCTAATCATGAGTTTGATTCTGTTCTGCAATTATGTCATACACTTTCTTGTGGTGGACACTTTGGACCCCAATAGATAGCTAGGAAAGTTTTGGACTCTGGATTGTATTAGCGTAGTTTATTCCATGATGCTCATGTGTATAGTAAGTCATGCTCGCGTTGCCAACACACTGATGTTGTAGTGGACTTTGTCAAGACACATATTTTTTGTAGGTTTGGAGTACTAAAGGCCATCATCAGTGACCAAGGGACACACTTCTACAATCAGAATTTGGATTCCCTCCATCAGAAGTATGTTGTGACACACAAAACATCAACACCATACCACCCCCAAACAAATGGTCAAGTTGAGGTTTCAAATCGAGTGTTGAATTTTTTTTTTGGAGAAAACCGTGCAGCTGAATAGGAAGGATTGGAGCAAGCACTTGGATGATGCACTTTGGAATTATAGGAAAACATAAAAGACACCCATTATTATGTCCCCATTTCGGATTTTTTTTGGGAAATCATGTCATCTCCCCGTGGAAGTTGAGCATCAGGGTTATTGGGCTATAAAGAAATGAAACATGGATTTGGAACAAGCTTGAATCCAAAGGAAGCTTCAAATTCAAGAGCTTGAGGAGATTCAATTGTCTTTATATGATAACTCAAGGCTCTACAAGGAAAGATCAAAATCATATCATGATATAATATTTGAACAATGGGAGTTTCATGTTGGAGAGAAAGTCCTTGTCTACAGTTCACGATTGAAGCTGATGTCTGGTAAGTTGCATTCCAAATGGTTAGGTCCTTATATTGTGACTAATTTTTTTTCCTTATAGTTCAGTGGAGATCACACAAGAGGACACTAGAAGGAGCTTTACAGTCAATTGGAAATGTTTGAAGAGATACATTGAGGGAATTTTTACAGATGCAGTGGATTTCATCACACTGCATGACCCTATCATCACTTGATCATATCAGGTTGTTCCGAACCCTTTCACTCATTTATTATTTGTCCTATTTAAAATTATACATTTCATGTGCATATATCATCTCATGGGTTCACATTGAGGACAATTAAATATTTTAAGTGTGGGGGAGGGAACCTTTTAGTCTAGTAATTTCAACCGTTTTCCTATTTTTCAATGATTTTCAAAAACAATGTGTGTTTTTCAAATTTTGTGTGTTTATTTTTAATTTTTTGTGTATTTTTTAAACTTTCAAGGTAAAATTATTCTCATCAATATTTTGAAATTCATATCAATAATTGAAACAATTTATCCTATGAAACTGAGCATAAATAAATACTGAAAATAACTTTGTTTTGAGTTCAAATATTTAGTAATTTCAAGAAAATACTTTGAATTTTAAATCCCATGTGACATATCACTATCTTTATATTTGAAATCACCTTTTTGTGAGGCTTCTGAACCATTCTTTTCGTATTCATTACATTTACCTCATTTCTTGATAGAACCAAACCATGCATGAAATAACCAGGATTTGATTTATTCTTGTCAAAACTTGAGGATTTGAGGTACTAATGTTTAAATTATTGTGGCATTTGTTTAGTATTAAAGCCCATATTTCAAAGAATCCTTTTTATAATGGAATACCTTGGAAATTTAATCCTTTTAGCCCTTATAATCCATGAACATCCTATTATATTTTCCACACTACAAGCCAATTTTCCCTATCCAACCACCTCTTGAAGTGAAATTGCATAATCTAGTTAAATTAAGTGTGGGGGAAGCTGTCTTGTGTTGTGCTAACAAATTTTGGGATAATTTGGGTGGAAAATTAAATTCCAAATAGATGTGTTTTATACTAAAAAATCATTCTATTGAAATTTGTGCCTTTTCTGGAGCTTTTATGATAAAATAAGTTGTGCCTTTATGGATATTCTGATGAAGAAAGTTGTGCTTATCTAGAGATTTCAAGAGAATCATGTCCGAGAATATTGACATTTTTAATGCTGAAATGTTGAATAGTGTGCAGATTCCTTTATTATTCATGATGATGAACATGAATTGATGATATGGGGATTGAGGAAGAGACTATATTTAATTGAAAATTAGATTAATTCATTTTTTTCTTCAAAAAGAGTCAATCCCCCCTCATTCATCCTTAGAATTGTTCACATTTAAATACTACCAACCAAAAGCCACAAAAAACCCTGGAAAGTCCTCATGATAAAAATATGTCTTTAAATCACATTGGGAGGAGATGTAGGAATTTATCAATCCTATGGTGACCCTTGTATGAGTTTGGATGAGAAATTCATTGTTGAAAAATTGACATTTGTGTGATAAGAGAAAATTCAAGTGAGGTAAGTGTTTTGTGCATGGGAGGATAAATAAAGTGAAAATATATTGAATGATATAAATGGAGAATTTGAAATAATGTTTTTTATGAGGAATGATAACTTTTTTTCTTGGTGTGTAATTGTTGGATATAAATGATATGTTTTTAAAAAAAATTGATTTGATATTGATGTTTACTTGTCACAATTTTTCTAAATACGTGATATGAGGTTTTGCCTAGGAGTGCAAAAAGGTATGTGTGGAGGAGTTGATAAAACACATTTTTATTGAATATTTTATTGATATTAAATGATAAAATTTACTAACATTGTGTTAAATATGTTTATTTATAAAATATTTGGGATAAGATCATTAATTTGAAAATTTGGTGGAAATTCAAGTTTTACCCTTTATAGTAAACTGTAGTATTGTAAAGATAAATATTTTAATATTTATTATTTGAACTTGAAATTTTGTAACTGTGTTTATGAATTAATGGGATACAAATTTTGTTCAGGACATTGGAGATAAATCGTGAATTTTGTTAGACTAAATTAACCATGAAGTCAAAGGTGGGTTGGGCCTGCCATATTGGACATTGGTTCTGTATTTGGGACATAACTTCTACATACAATCTTGGATTTGGACCAAATTTTGAGAGGCTCTTGCTAACCCAATTTTTTCACAAATAATTATTATGTAATAACAGAACTTTTATCCGTTTTGGAGGTCAAATGGGTGGTGAAAGTGGGTGTAAAATATTTAGCTGAGATCCCCCATACACACTTGAAACCCACTTTAAACCTATCCCCCTACTCTATAAATTAGTTTTTTCTCATTTAGAGGGTTTGGGATGTGAATTAGGAAGTTTATGGAATTGTAGAAGAGGTTATACTCCATTTCTCCAAGCAATTCAATAAGGGTAGCTCTTGAAGCAAGGATCCCTTCGTTGAAGCCCTCTTATTCTTCCTCATGTTGTAATGTTTATGTTTTCATAATAAACTTCTTTGTTCTTCTTTTATTTCTTCTCTTTTCTTCTGTTTTGTTAAAATTTATTCTTCTCTTAATCTTCCTAATTGGGCTAGAATCAATAGTAGAAACATGATTGGGTTATACCCTTTATAAACCTTTTCACATGCAAAACGTTTCTATGATGACTACACTGCCCATGGAAAAGTAGTTCTTTTTTGTAATCGATCTACCTATAACCTTCTTCATTCATTTATTTTGAATCAATGAGATACTCTAATTAACATAATATGATCTATTAATTGAGTTCTTAATTTAATTGAAACTAAGCAAGAAATTGAACAATTAACACAAAAAACACGTGAGGAGGCGATTTTGTGTAAATTGTGAGAGTGAAACTTAATCTGTAATACAAAACCATATGGGATCAATTTATAGTGTTCAAATATTATCACTAAACTCAATTAATTCTAATTTCTAGAGAAGAAACACTAGAAGAGAATTTCCATTTAGCGGCGGTTTAAACTGCCGCTACATGGTTTGGCGGTGGTTTACAGAAACTGCCGCTTAATACGGCGTCGCCAATCTATTAGCGACAGTTATTTCCGTTTAGCGGCGATTTAAGGAAAGCGTCGTAGCTGCCTCATTTCACGGTGGTTTTTCTGAATTTAGCCGTAGTTTTTACGAGCCTTGGATATCACTTTATTCACGATGGTTATAACCACCATGAATAAACTCAAATCCAGTGACCATAAAACCGCCGCTGAAGTCACGGGAACCGCCGCAGAATGACTATGTAGCGGCGGTTAAAACCACCGTTAAACGTAAAAAAATTGACGTGTAGCTACGATTTTCACCATTTAGTAGTGGTTTAAACCGCCTCCAATATACATGTCGCGGCGGTTAAAACCACCACGAAAAGCTGACCAGAAAAAAAATTGCTTCTGCTGCACCACTGCCCTGAAAAAAAAATCAAACCAAAAATATAAACCAACTAAGATACATTATATCCCTCCTCATACCATGCATAACCCACTTCATGTATCATCATCACCACTTTATTATTGAGTCAGCAGTATATTTCATTCTTATAACTTTATGTCATTAGATCCAGCATCAAAATTCCAACTTCAAGCTATCATAACCCTTTAATATAAACCAACTGAGATACATTATAGCCCGTAACTTTTCACTAGACCTCCTCCTTCACTACATCACATTCCCACAATCACTTCCTCAATATCAAAAATAACAACATGACAATCACACACCAAAACATCACTTTCCACAAAAAAATCATCACCAATAGCATAACCAAATCCACAAGAGAAGAAAACCACACAATCAAAAACTTTACATTTTCTACATAATTTTCAAATCTCATTATTTAATATTTACTAGCCTCATTAAGATTATTATTCCATTAATTTACCCATTCCATACCATTCATAAGCCAACATCCCACTTCAATCCATTTATTTATCTTTCAACACATTCGTTCCAATGAAGTTAATACATTTCAATCATCAAATATTATTAACAATTCATTACTTATTTAATTTCATCCAATACCAACTCATAACCATCCCATTATCATATTCACATAAAATTCCCCATTGATTCATTTCATATTCAATTTCACCATTAGTCATTAATTTTATTGACACCAGATTCTCTAGTTCCAGCTTACTCTATTAACCCATAAACCAGTTTATAAATGTTTAATAAGGGGTACAATAGAAAAAACACACCAAAAATCCATTCTTACCCGCACCAATTAAACCCAAAAAAGTTCACCCCAAATCACTGAAAGTATAGAAAATAACAAGTACAAAATTAAACCTCAATGATCAACAGTAATATAAATTATTATATTCTAGTTTCCAAAAAATTTCTTTTTACAGCCATCTTTAAAAAATTATCTTATTATAATGGTTGAGAGTTTCTTAAATGATAAAAACAAGAAGTAATCCATATCATAAATTATCAATCAATAAGATTCAACTCATAGTAATATCATGAAAATCCATAAAGTAAAAGTGACTCACTTTTCCCTTATAATTTACTCTTAACTAGTTTACTATCTTTATTTAGTTTTTTCTCCTTTAAAGAGTGTTCCTCCTTGTTCCCATTCCTCATAACCATGAGTAATAAAGTAGTCATAACCAAACACATATAAAAAGAATAATATAGGACCCTTGGAAAAGTTCTTAGTAGTCTAGTCAAATAATTTATTCCTAAATATAGAAGATAAGTTTAGAAATATTATACCTCAACCAAATATATGATGCCTATTGTGTAATGAAGGAGAAAAAGAATATGGTGATCTAAAACAAATGAGGGGAGCCTTAATAAAACTAAAACATAGTTATTTCCCATAAAAACCAAATCCAATCTATTGTAGAACTCCTATGATACATGGTTACAAATATTTAAATCAATATCATTGAGGAAGGTCGCAATATGAAAAAAGAACTACAGCATAACGTCACCCAAGGAAAAACCATTATAAATTGGCCTCTAGGTCCTTGTTTCATGATAAAGGTAGACATACCATAAATAACCAACTATAAGAACTCTAAATTAATCCTTTGAACACCATGTCATATCATGAAAGTACCACTCTATGAAGGAACTCTACATAAAACTTCATCCACATGTTGATTTTATTTTAGAACCTTTGATCTCTTAAAACTACATGTAAATTATCCTCTAAACCTCTTGACTATGTTCACCACTTGAGGGTTGTATTGAGCTATTAAGTTTTCATTTTATCACTAAACCTTTATCTTTGTTTAACATTAGTTTAACCTTATCCTTTACTCCTCGTTATATCTCCATACTTGATATCACTTGTCTTAAAAAAATCTAAATTTTCTTTTAATCTCAAAACCTCTTTCACATATAGCTTCATTTTATTATAGATTTTTAGTGAGTGAATTTACAACATGGTAATTAGTTATAAATAAATCCTTTAAACCTAATGAGCTAGAACTTAATATAGGAAACAAGAACTTAAGTTAATAACTCCAGTGGTATCCATCAAGATATCTTCTTCCATATCCTCAATTGGATACCACTTTATATGTTATAATTTCACTTTTTATCACCATATTTTGATTGATAGCATTGAATACTTTATATAAGGCTTTTACACCACTTGAATTTCAAATCTAACTCTATACCACATGAACTCTTTCATTACTATTTATAATTTCATATTTAACAAGAAATGACCCAATTTTTTCAACACATCAACAATGGGCCTCACCAAAGTGTCCACAACACTATCCCCTTGATCATTATGAAATGACCCAATTTGTTCTACACATCAACAATGGGTTTAACTCCTAGTCATCCAAAATCTCAACTACCAATTCAAACACAGGCCAAAATGGGATGATGTATACCACACTCGAGAAATCAAGACATAAAAAGAAACATCAGAAATCAATAAAATGCATAAAAGGAAACATGAGAAATCAAGGAAATTTTAGGACATGAAAATGTGTGGTGGAAAATATGTGCCACAAATGTTACATATACAAACCAATTGTTCCCATATTTGTTCAACACATCAACAATAAAACTACTCATAGTCCGATGATGCATTGTCACCCTCTCCACCTTTATCTCCACTTTCTGCTGTCACCAGTAAGAACATTATATTGAAAATTAAATACGGTTGCATATTTATATTAAAACTTAAAACCAATGAAAGTTAGAAAACTAAATGATTTTGATTTTTTGTAATTTACCTGCATACCACCAGTCGATGCACTACCACTGGGGGCATATCTACTCATATGCTGATGTATTTCAGTCAAATCTTTCTACAAAGCAGATATCTGATCCCCCTACTGGTGAACTGTGTTTCGTAAAGAAACAATCTCTTTTTTAGAATCTCTATGTATGGGCTGACTAAAGTCAGGAGTAGATGAAGCTACCATCCCCGGTGGCCTGCTAAAAACCTCTGATGGTACGGGTCTCAAACCCATCCCACACACTCTCCCAAGATGCTCCTTCCCAAGGACATTAGCAACCGGGTCATCCTGGGAGACTGAGTAGGACTGCGCAGGATTGACATCCCATAGTTCTTTAATTTTTACCTATAAATCAAATATCAATATATATTAACATAGTAAAAACTTATAATAAGTTATTATGATAAAAAATTGACTTCATACCCCAACTTCTTTATCAGGATCATTAACAAAACTTCCATATGATTTCTTATGAACATCCAACCACAGTTCAGTTCTGGATGCTTCATGCCCTAAAATCTGTGACTGCATTAAGAAAATATAAATCAACAATTCAATATATTAAACAGATAATATTGTCTTATAAATATTTAAACTAATTAAAAGATTACCAATGTCGTTCGTCTTCTGGAAAAGCATTTTGAGCCCGCAGTGTGCGGGATGACTTTCTTTGCCCGGTTTGATGCATTCTGTCTTGAGAGATCTTGAAATAAATAAAATCTAATTTAATACTAATGTATTGAATGCCATGTCCTTTTTATATACATGTATAAATGTAAAATGAGGATAATATAATAATATATATTTCAATACCATCCGCTTCTGATCACGATGTCTATCAACAAACACTTTCCACTATTCTTTTGGTACCCCACTGGGTAGCTTCTCATACATTTGTTGCACGGTCAACAAAGTATCCTTGACATCACACCACAATCTCCATTATAAATCTTTCCATTCCTTACCTAGATTTTTCAACGTCCACTTCTATGCTATCACATCAGAAACGGTAAAGTGGAAGAACATCTGTAAATAGAAATTCATTTTAAACATATTAGTGACATGACATTCAATTAAACCATAATGTAATAAATTTAACTTTATTTGAGAATAAAAAACTTTATTTTTCCATCTTGGAGGCATATGTCTCCAATCGTCATATGCAATGGGAAGGGAAATGGGCTCTGCTTCCAGTTGGCCTAGAATCTGTCCAAGTAACCCCGTAGCGTCAGCCATAGGGACCCCATAAGAATCAAATGGCACGACTATATTCTCGCCAGTCATATTCCAAACATCTAAAAATTTTATGTTTTTCTCCACGGTTGCATTTTTTTCATCTTCAATGAGAAAAAAATTAGTATAAACAAAATGTAATAAATTTATTTAATTATAATTGTACCTATGAGAGTGACACTCCAGTATGCTCGTGATGAACTGGAAGGGGCATGTCGCTGCCCCACTAATGAGGCTCATGAAGAGGGATTCAATGACTCAGCCTCTAATGGGACATCCACAGGTGGTGTGAGAGATGGTTCAGGGGGAGATGGTGCAGGGGTGTAGGCAGCTGGTGCCTCAGATGTCATGGGGAGGGAGCCAGATGGATCGTCATCTATCGCAGAACTAGATGAAATAGTGTACCGCTTCCTCCTTGGCATTAATGTCATTTAATCAAATAAAATTATGTTTAGAATATATATTTCAAAAAAATTATGCAGAAAAAATAAAATAAAAATGATAATAGATGCCCAGTACTAACAGACAAAATATATATAACAATGATAATGAATGACTGCAGAAATGAAACAAGTGGCTGCTGAATAAATAAATAATTGTACATACAATAATTTTCCCCTTCAATCATGTCGTTTTACTACTCCATTGCTTCATCCACTTCATTCATCTTTTCTAGACTAATATTTTCAATATCATGATGGACAAATAATTCTGCTTCCTGTTGTTGATTAAATTCGATTTCAGAGGTCAAAGTTTCCACTTCATCACCCATATCATACAAATCTCTTTGTATTACATGAGAAAATACACTCCACCCTTCATCGACAACTTCATTCACATAATATACCATTTTTTCTTGTGATTCTAAGATATATGGATCATGTAGTTCACGATCAACAACATCCATCAAGCGAGAGAAGTTCACAGAATTAAATTGAAAGGAATATCTTTTAACACCTCTGATAATGTCGACCCATTTGAATTTGAATAAAACAACATAAAAAATTTCTGTGGTAGTTTAATTCAATAATATCATGTATCCATACATAGTATTCCACTTCAGAAAATGTAAATATACAACTATTCTGTGCGTTCAAACCCACTTCTCGATCGACTGTACGAAATATAAATCCATTCACATTATAAGCATCGAACTTTATAACTTGTTTTAGAGGAACTCTAGCAAGAAACTTAAAATATTCTGACACCTCTGCTCAAGTATCAATATTCATGATCTGAAAAAAGAAATATACTTAATTAGATTTACAAAATGTATGTGTCAAACTAATATTTGTATTTATTGCAATATTTATGAACTTACACGTCATGCAAACCATTCTACAAGCTCTTTATTAACAGCTTTCGTTATATCTTTGTCATTTCATGTTCAGAATCTCATTCGTCTCTTTGTTTTTATCCTTAACTCTTCAATAAATGGATCTGAAATTTCACTATTCAGCAACACATATCTATGTGCCTGTAATAATTCCAATTCAATCAGCGTCACATTTGAGTTCCTCCCAACTGATCGGCTAATAGCAGGAAATATTTTGGATTTCTGATGTATTTGAGATTGAGTTGATGTGTCATCAACACGTCCAACTCGATTAAATATTGTCTCAATATCATCTAAGTATCGAGAACAAAAGGTAAGACACTCCTCATCCAAATAGCTTTCAACAATAGAGCCTTATGGTTGAGCTTTATTTCTCACGTATGATTTCAAATGCCCAAAATATCTGTGAAATAAAATAAACATAATTATGAATTTAATTAAGTACCAAAAATTGTTTACTTAACTAAAAAACATATAAATAAAGTACCTCTCAATTGGATACATCCATCGATAATGAACGAGGCCTCCTAATTTAGATTCCTCAACCAAATGCACAGTTAAATGCATCATTACAGTAAAAAACGACGGAGGAAAGATCATCTCCATTGAACAAAGGGTCAAAAAAACCTCTACTAGAGGTTGTCAAGCTGAAATGGATGTAGAGATTTCTCACATAGTTGTCTAAAAAATATATAGAATTGGAGTACAACAGCAGTAATTTTTTTCAGGTAATAATGTACGCAATGCCAATGGTAGTAACTGTTGTAACAAAATATGTGAATTGTGACTTTTCAATCGATATAACTTACGATTCTTCAAGTCAACACACCTCGAGATGTTACTTGAATACCCATAAGATACCTTAACATTCTTTAAAAATCAAAGGAATGTATCTTTATCTCTATTTTTGATGGCAAAAATTGTCGGAGGATACTTTTCATTCTCATCTGGCCAGAGATCACGTTTTATGTTCATTTCTTATAAGTCTTTGTGAGCATTGAGATGATCCTTCGACTTTCCATGCCCATTAAGCAATGTGAAAATAAAATTGTCACATACATTCTTCTCAATATGCATCACATCAATATTATGCCGCAACAAATTAAATTCCCAATATGGAAGTTTGAAGAATATACTTTTTTTCTTCAATTGTTGCGTTCCGATTTCTCTTGACGATGCACTTCAGACCCGTTTTCCACTATCATTCAAATGATGAACCTTCCCAAATTCCGTTTCAACATTTTCAAGTTGTGTCAATATTTCAGTACCAGTTAACAACTTTGGAGGTGGTCTACGATCAATGGAACCATTAAATTTTGATCTGTTCAACCGAAATCTATGAGATGCATTGAGAAATCTTCGATGACACAAGAAGCACCATTTTCTACTGTGAGGTAGCCGTTTGGGAACAAAATCAAAGTTACAAACGGGACAATCCAAACCCGTGTAAGTGTTCCAACCAGATAAATTCACAAGCCCAGGGAACTCACTAATGGTCCACATTAAAGCAGCATGCATTTTGAACATTTTTTTAGAAGAAGCATCAAATGTCTCAACACCGTTTCTTCATAACTCATGCAATTCATCAATCAAAGGCTGCAAGTATACATCAATATCATTTCCAGGCATTTGTTTTCCAGGAATAATCATCAAAAGTATAAATGATGTTTGTTGCATACACATCCATGGAGGCATATTATAGGGATAAAAACAACTGGCCAAATGCTATAACTGGTACTCAAAGTCCCAAATGGGTTGAATCCATTGGAAGCCAATCCCAATCAAACATTCCTAGGATCAGCTGAGAAATTGAGATGTAATGTATCAAATGTCTTCCACGATTGGGAATCGCGCGGATGTCTCATTAACCCATCATTTTTATTATCTACATAATGCCACTTCATGTATTTAGCGGTTTTCAATGACATGAATAATCTTTGCAATAGAGGCTTCAAAGGAAAGTAACGAAAAAACTTTGTAGGTGTGTTCCTTTTATTCTTCTCCATGAAATTATGTTCATTCAGACTTCCAACATCACCCTTTTCTTCCCATCTAGAAGAAGAACATTTCTTGCAATTTTGTCTACTTGAATCCTCTCCCCAATAAAGCATACAATCATTTGGACACACATGTATTTTGGTATAATTCAGACCAAGCTTGTTAACAACTTTTTCATATCATAAAAAGATTCTAGGATTTTTGCTTCAGGAAATGTATCACGAATCAATTCCAATATCATGGAAATTTCCTTATTTGTAATTCCACATAGACATTTGATATGGTACAACTTCAGTAGAAATAAAAGCTTTGAATATTTCAAACACCCACTATACAACTCTTGATTTCCATCGTCAACTAAATCATGAAACTCATTTTCCTCAGTGAAGTTTTCTCTCACGTTTAGCTCCACAGAATCAATAGGAGGATCCAATGATATGTTACAATCTTGATCTACTTGTGTTACAGTCTCAAAAACATCACTTGTCACGTTGCAATTTGCAGCACCCTCTTCTGGTTGTTCTAATATGTTTTGATGCTGATAGTGGTGTGTTGCAGTTCCGAATGCATCATTTATGAGGTTTTTCATTTCATTTTCCATTGTCGAAGAACTTGGGACCTCATTCTGTGGATTAACATCAATGCTCAATCTTTCTGTAACGTTGGATTTTCCATGCCAAATCCAACACAAATATTGACCAGGGAATTTCTTCAGTATTAAATGTTCATAAACTTGATCTCTCTTCAACCATGTTCTAAATTTACATTTAGGACATGGAGATTTTATTCTCCCTTTAATGGATCGATTAGAAATTTCAAATCTAAAAACTCATTCAACCCCTTAAGATACTGAGGTATGTACCTCAGTAATGTGATCCAGCTTTTATCCATGCATATCACAATGTGCCTACACAATAATAAAAAAAATTAAAACACATAGTTACTACTAAATAGAGAAAGAGATTCATATACATGATAGTGTAAGATTACAGAAACATAATATAATAAATATGTGCCCCTTAGTTAGATATGAACCCTCTAGTGTTTGGGATAGGGGAAGTTTCTTTGGTAAAGATAAACAGTGTGCTAACAAAGTTGTAGCTACTTTACCATGAAAATTAAAGCACATTATTAATTTGGAATAACCCCAACCTAAGTTCTATATAGAGTCTTCATATAAAACTCTAATATTGAATAAATCTATAATAAATAATGTTTAGGGAAAACCTTATGATGCTTACAAAACTCAACACATTGTTAATTTGGAGTGGAAAGAACCACATGAGGGGTGGTAGTCTTGAGGCATGATAAGTGGTGGTGTTCATGGAAATGCATGATGAAATAACTTGGGAGATTAGGTTTTGAGGGTCTACAAACCTTGTGTGGATTGAATTCCTAGACCTCTCTTTGGTGTATTCACATAGTAAAGATTGGTGGTGTGACTTGAGGGTGATTTGGATCATATATGTGTTAGTGAACATGAGTGGAGAATTATGGTTAAATGGGACGATTGAGGATATGACCATGGAGTTAAACTAAGATTCATATTCAGACTTCGGTGTGGGCATTGAACATTTTTGTTATTCCTTGAGTTTTAAGGCATCATGGTTGGGATATGATAGCGCATTGGTGGGTGGGATTGAGCACCTTTGGTATAATTCATCTAGAGAAGGACTTACTAGTGTTGTTTTATAACAATTGATGTGGTAAGGCAGAGACCACATCAGAAATGGGGTTCAAGATTCGGCTGATGTGGTTTGGGGGTCAAACTAGGGTATTTGAAGAATAATTGATGTTTCTGGGCTTGGTGTTTGGAGTTTCATAGTAGAATCATGTTGGGAATTTGGAGATGAAATTTGAGGTGTTGGTACTATCATTTATGAAAACATAATAAGATAATTATAATTACATAGGTGGAAATAGATCCCAGAAGGAATTATCTCTAAACATTATATTTGGGAACTTGGAAGAATTATATTCATCCAAACCACTACAATAAGTTAGAATGAATTCAAAACCATTCACTTCAACACAGAAAATAAATTTATGCAAAGTAAAGGGATTCTATGATTGAGTAACACATATTTGATGGACTCCATGATCGAGTATCAAAAGTATAAGGAACTCCATACCTAAGTTTCATAATTAATTATAGTCAAGTAGGCCTTATAAATAAATAGGTTATCCATTTCAAAAAATAATTTAAAATAAAAAGATACATATTCAATGAAAGTGATTACTTTCATCCAAGACTATACATATTAATGAAAAATCATCTAGTTTGGATAACATATAGAGAAAGAAAATAAAAATAAAATTTAAATACAAAATAAACCTAGTTGAACTATCTCAAAATAAAATTTCCCAAAAAAAGTCACAACCATATTCACAACTCAAAACATCTCCATGTGATCCCCGAAAAGTCACAACATTCCAATTTACATTAATGGAACAAGAGGAAACAAATAACTAGAAATCACAATCTTGTAATTAGAATGAAAAGATAGAAGTTACACACACACATGAATGTGTATGAAAGGTGTGATATAAATATTCCTAGAAATATTTCACCATAGATTCTTGGTAATTCATTTTATAAAAAAGATTCAAAAATACTTATTTTTTATAGAACTCTACCTAGGATTTTTCCAAACCAAATTACAATGATGAAAATGAGAAAATAGAGGAAGAGGTAATTTTGAAGGAATAAGAGGGCCTAAGATAAAGGAATAGACAAGAATCAAGGTCAAATCATGATGAAAACACCATGGATAAGAGAGAACCAGTAGAAGAGGAGGTGTGAGGCATTGGATTATTGGTAAGGGGCCTTGAACCACACAAGAGGGACACTGGTAGGCATAGTGAGTTATTCTTAGGTGTATGTGGGGATACAATTATAGGTTGATGATGAATATTAATGGATGAGAGTATGTGGTGTCCACCTTGGTTGTAGTGTCATTACACAATGAGTGGAGATTGATAGTGGGGGAGACCTAGTTTTGGGGTCTTCTTCATCTCATTATTACTATTGTAGTGAATGTCATAACATGTCAATAAACATTTTATCCCTAATATACATATATATAATACACCCATATACACCCATTTAAAAACTTCATTTATATATATATATACATATATATACGAATTACATAACTTGTATAATATTTACATATATATATATATATGTTACACCAACTTACATCACTTGAAGAAATTAGTCATAGAGTTTGAAATTTAATACTTAAATATACTTATATATGTTTATGTATGACGAACATGAAATCACATGCATATATTTATATGAATTTAAATTCTAAAAAAATAAATTTGGGAATCACTAATGTATAAAACATGGAATTTGAGATGAATATATATATATATATATTGAATTCCTCAAACAAAATTATAAATTCATGAATTAAAGTTTTTAAAATAAAAGTAATCACTTACTTTAGAACATCAAAACATGATAAAATATAATTCCCTAAATAGAACTCAATTATAAGAAGATAAATTTTTAAGGACAAACTAAACCCTATCTTCTAATTTTCAAAACATGATTTAGAGAAACATTAACATAAGATATAAACTATAAAAATGAAATGATCCATTAAAATAAGTTTTAAAACAATAGTAAATATTAAAGCCCTTACATTATATTTCCTAAACTTAACTAAAACAAAATTCAAATACATTAAATGATCCCTTATAGAAAATAAGGTCCACAATCCAAAATATAAATTGTATAAAAAATATATGTTACAAAAAATGAATATAATTTTACTAAACATAATCATTTACTACAAAATGAAAATTCATTACACAATCAATTGTTGACCAAAGAAATTCCTTATTGTAGACCATAGCTTTGATAAATACAATTCATTACTTATTGGAAATCAAAAAACCATAATTTGAGGATAAAATTTCACCCTTACATGATATGCTGGAACAAAACAGGATCTGTTGCGGACTCCAAAACAAAAAAAAACAGACTTCAAAAGGCTGAGACAAAGAAACATGAAAAACAATGAAATTAATTTAAATAGAAATGAATAAAACAACGAATGAAGATTTGGGCACCTACACTATACAATTTCTTGAGTGATTTTTAACTCAACCTACAATAAAATTACTAGAATTCAAACCTTAGGTTTTGTATAGGTCGTCGGGGTCGCGGGGTCACCGGAGTCACGAGGTCATCAGGGTCGTGGGGTATTCGAGGTCGCAGGGGGATAGGGTTGCAGGGGAAGCGGGGGTCGCGGGGTGAGAAGAGGGGTCGGGGTGGGCGGTAAGGGTCGGTGCTTTAAAAAAATCAAATGTTTCGCGGTGGTTTACTATAAACCACCGCTAAACGAAGTTTCTGTTGTAGTGAAATGTGCCTTAATTTACCACTAACCATAAGCTAACCCTATAACATCAATCAAAGAAGGGTTTTGTGATTGCATATTCCAAAGTTAGCCTAGGGTTAAATTCACTTCATCCTTGTGGTAAAGTTAATTCTCGTAGGGTTTTGGATTTAAAAAATTAGGAGGTAATAATTAAGTGAATGTTGATTTAAATGATAATGATAAATAATTGAGTGAAGATATATATTTATATCAATTACTCCTTTTAAAATATTCTCTAAAAAACATCTTCTTGTTGTGTCTTTTTAATCGAACTTCATTTCAAAAATAAAAACAAAAATATTATACAATCTTCTTCCAGCAAATTTCTTCTATTTTTATGAATGGTATAAAACCCCCAAATCTCTTCAAGTAGTGTTATTATTCCCTTTTATGTTATTTTTAAAATACCTTTAATAAGTTGTCAAATTTACTTCCTCTTTTGAGAGACGACGTTGGTCATCCACTCTGCTACACCTAAGTACCCAAAAATCACTAATCATTTGAGGGAGCCCACGACAGTGCCTTTCACTCAACCATAATCCTCTGATACCATTCTATCACGACCCACCTTCTTCAAGATGAGGGAAGGGACAACAAAGTGTCACACCCTTCCTTCTTCAAGATAAAGGAGAGATAATGACCCCTGAGTCCCGCCCCCAATAGGCCCTAGAGTGGTGACTATCACCATGGTTATAGAATCTCACACAAAATGGAAGTCATTACCCTTTTTAAAGAAAATAGGATTTAGAGATAAGACTGTAAAAATCCAAAAAAACACAAACTGTTATATAAATGAAAACAAAATCCAAATCATGCATGGTTTAAATGTAAACTGAAACAAAAGTACAACTAGAGCACCAAAGTTAATACCAAAATAAATAGACTAAGCTGCAACCGAGAAACTATCATGATGCCTGATCTAGTAAAGTCCACCAGGGTCTTCAAAGTCCTCCCAAAAACCTGAAAATAGTTTTACAAATGTAGGGTGAGTATAGAAGTATACCCAGTAGGAAAACTAAAGACACACATGCAGAAGTGGGGGAACATACTAATGCCCATGTGAGAGAATAATAGAACCTCAATCACCTAGCAAGGAGTACTAACCATCCTAGCCTCACCAAGTCACACTCACCAAACAACGCAAGTCAATTAAAGTAGTAGTATAAGCACATTGACATTTGGGTACCCCACACTACTTTACCACTAGTTATTCTCTAATTCTTAATGACTAAAGTCTTAACACTAACACTCTTCCAAAATTTAGTCCCACTGCCACAACCTGCCTATACACACCTGGTCCTCAAACCAAACACAAATCCCACCTGTAGACACCTGGGACACAACCACACCACACATCTCGCCAATAGACACTTGGGCCACAACAACCACACCTCTCTCTCGAAGACACCAGAGCCTCATCCTAAAGACACTTGTGGAAACAATCATGGACCATAAAAACCTAGGACACTCATACAAAAAAAAATATATCTGAAGGATCTTGGACTATGGTAAACCTTAATCCATTACAACCTATCTAGATATGCTTTAGCAGTAAGAATTCAGAAGAGGGTGTGAGGAAGAAAGTCAATAACCGACCATCCTTCCTCCCACCGAGATGTTGGGAATGACACCCTCCCCCACAAAATGGGGGTTTTCGACACATGGTTCTCAACAAGGGTGGCATGCATATAGAAATCACAAGGAACTACAATTTATACATATAGGTAAGAAAACACTCAACCCAATCTATAGGTTTCAAATAAACAACCTTTCCACACAAAACCACATTTACTACTACCCCTATATGCAGAACCACACAAATAGACACAATGAGAGCATAAACCAAACCACTTTCCATTCATTAATTAAGGAGTTCACCTTAATTTATTTCAGGACTACTCGGTGAAACTTCAAATCACAACATCTAACCATTTTCTGAAGGCTAAAGGCCACTAAACACTACCAAGGAAAACAAGGAATTAGAGACCTAGGTAAGGAAATCCATTTTAACACCCATTCATACGAACAATAGAGAACAACCAACCTACAATCTCACTACAAACCCCCTTTTTCCTAGAAACTTGCTCAACCACTACCAACTGTCATTTTTCAAAGTGATTCCCCTCAATCATGCCCTCAAAACCAAACATGATATCCCCGATCCACAAAAAAAAACACACCTGGAACACCTATAAACATGAAATAATGACAACCCAGTCCTGCATCCCCACTGCCTAAACATTTCCCAGATGCAGTCCCACTGTATCACAAGTCTATCCATTCCACAATCAATAAATCTCTCAACCTAAGATTCAGTCACACCTCTTGTGCCACCCCATACAAAAATACCATAGAAAAAAAACAACAAACAACATCTCTACTACACAAACATACCGCTCCCTTTCATAGGACCATTCCCTCTGTCCACCCCCATACCAGTAACAAGGTTACCAACAACAACTTCCCACAACCCCCACAAAGTACAAAACCCAACCAAAAACAACACATAGAAAAACCATTAATCCAAGAATATTAATATTTAGAAATAGGGGTACTTTAATTTCACTTTAAATAACATGGGTGATCACAACATAGGTTTGATCCTAAGGCATCCATCTATTTAACCAAGTATATGTGATTAAGAAAATTTTATGTTACAGTCATTTAAAAAATCATCACAACAAAAACAGAACATCACTAGTGAGCAAGAAAATACCACCAACAAACATGATTTTCAGAAGGCATACATCCATAACAAATCATAATAAGAAACAAAGATAGCAGATAAAACAAAATAATCAACATCGACCATCTTTAATTCCCTACCTGTTATCTATTAATCATCACTTCCCTACTATTATTTATCACTTTTTTAAGAAACATATTCACCCATTCTTAAAAATGAATCATTATTATAGCCACCCCTCACGATACACAAATAAAGAGAGGTAGAATAATTCCTACCTGAAACAACAGGTGACCAAAACTCCTCTCTGCACTAAAACAAGGGATCATGCAAGAAGTAGGAAACTATAAGAAAACTGAGCAGGAGGAGGATCTAGAATAGGTGCATGGATCATCTAGAGAGGAAGGATTTATGCACACCAAGAGGGAATAGAAACCACACTAGTAAGGGAAGATCCTGGCTTTGAAGATCCAGATCCTATATTAAAGGAAGAATGGTTTCAAAATTCATTAAGGTGGGATCATGGTCAAGATCATATGGTTTGAATATATCAAAGTCCCTAAAGCATTAGGATATTAAATATATTATTAATATCCTTTGAAACTACCTTAAAAACACCCAAATAAGGATTTAAACTCGGTTTACTTCAAATAAAATGTAAGAGGGGTGAAACTGGAAAACAATTAAGGAAACTGGAAATTTGGAAAAGGGCGAGACACCATTTGACATGCCATTGTTTCGGTGTGGCACCGTCATGGTTCCACCATTTCGATTCCACTATTTAAGTGTGTCACCATCATGGTACCACCATTTTAGTGAAACTGTTTGGTGAAACTGGATTTTTGGAAAAATCCCAAAACACACCACTATGATTTCCAAGAACACCACAAGCACTAGATTTTTCACAAAGGAATAGCCTGGGGAAATATGGTTCATTACAATAAACCAATGGTGGATGTTGATGATAGATATACTCTGGAAGTAGATATAGTTTGTCGGTAGATTTATTTTGACTGTATATCTGGTTTTGTGGTAGATCTATCCTGGAAGTAGATATGTCTAGTGGTAGATATTTTTTGTGGTAGATTTGACTAATGGTAGATCTGATTGGTTTCAGAGTCTGATGATAGATGTTTTGACGGTAGATCTGTCAATAGTAGATGAAGTTCATCAGTAGATATTGTTTTAACTAATGGTATATGTACTCAATGGTATATCCTTTAGTGGTAGAGTATAGAGGTAGATGTAATCCACTAGTATATTTGATTGAACTAACAGTATATCATCACAGCCAGTGGTATATATTTTTGAACTAATGGTAGATTAGTACTTCACCAAATTTGATCATAGAATTATTTAGAATATAATTGACTATAATAAAACATTTAACTTGTTAGAAATATAATAATCATGATTTGTGGTCATTAAAATAATGATGTTCCAACAATCTCTCCCTTTTGAGGATCAAAAATCATGGAACTTTATAACCATGTATATAAAAACAGAAAAGATAAACATGAAATATGATCTACTTAACATCTGAAATGACTAATGTGATATACTAATTTATCCATAAAAAACTTAAATGTCATCTAAAAATACTCCCCCTTTTGGTATTAGTAAAAATATAAGGAAATAAAATTAAAATAAAATCTATGAAATAAAAGATAAAACATATATAGGTTCTATTGGAGATTAAAGTCAAATATTACAGGCCACAAAGTAATATGAGGGAAAATAAAATCCCTATCAAAGAATAATTCAAATCAAAAGAAATATTAGTCCAAAGAGATGAAGGATCAACATGGTCTTTTCCCTTCCTAGAAATAGGAGGCATGGAGGTAGATCCTGAGGGAGAAGAGGTAAAAGTAGGAAGTTCCCTAATAACTATTAGCCTGAGATATCGAAAATCTTCAACCAGCAACATGATAAAAGGATGAAATTGAGGAGGAAGGGGTGAAAAAGAATGAGTCAAAGTGAAATTAGATATAGAAATAGATTTAGTTTCCACCACTGTAGTTCTAAAGACATACAAAAAGGCTTCATCATGTTAAAAAAATCCATAATTATATTTCCACCTATCTCGATTAACATGAAGAAATATTTAGTCTCCTTCATAAAAATATTGAGTAAAGGGGAAAAAACTTTAAGCTAGTTCACTTTCTCATTTAAGGCCCCAGTTACAAGGGGAATCCTTAAATTTTCAATAAGAAACCTAAAATGATAATTAATCTCATTATTGGTATAAATTCTGGAAAGGTAGTATTTTATAGCTTAAGTGATAATCTCCCTATCATTTAGAGCTTCATTTAAACACTCCCTAACCAATTTATAGATGTGATAACCATGCTTCCTAATCTATTGGAGTTCCTCTAGATGTTATTTAGTGAGATTTCCAAATATAGCATGAAATTACTACCTTAGATCAACTATGATAATCTCTGTATCAACTAAATATGTAGAAGGTGGGGTAGTATAAGTTAAACCAATAGTTTTAGGCAAGGTTTCCAACCTCTCCAGAAGGGATGTCTGGCCTACTGTAAATATGGCTCTGATATCCTCTTTGATTTACTTCATTACTTCCATATAATTAGCTAATCTCTTCAGTATCCACTTCTTGAATCTTTAATATCATCTTAGGTTGAATGTGAAAGATAACCAATTCAAATATATGTCTTATGTCTACTTCATTAAGCTATATTACATTAGGAGAAATAGATTGAATAATACCACTAATATAAAAAAATTATCCTAACTCTTAAAATATCCAAATCATCCTTAGAGGCATAATTAAAGGGTAGAGTAGTAGAAGGTAGAGGAGATGTACTCCTCTCTGGTAAAAAAGTCTCTATATTATCATGTCCAAGAGTAGCGACATCTAAAGGAAAAGATTCCAACTAGCCAGCCTCATCAATTTGTTCTACTAGAGATCCCTTAGGATATTTTACATCAAGAGGGATATAAAATCCACCATGATCGGATGTATTTTCAAGGTCATCATCATCACCTCAATCATCACCCTAGCCATCTGAATCAAGGTAGAAGATTCCCAGTTGCTTGAAACTAGGAGATGGACCCCCTTGGATGGTGGATCATCCTCAACTATGGCTGAAACAACTAGTTCATCTCTACGAATTTATTCCTAATTGTAAGAGCCCAGGGATTCCTACCCCTCAAAAAATTCTCTAGGATATTCTCTAACCGAGTCAACATCAACGGTAAGATAAACCATAAAAACTCTCACATCATCATTATTATTACCTGAATTATAAACAATTGGAGATGGATGTGACTGTTCTCCCTCAACAGTATCATCACTATCATCATGACCTTCATAGGACTGAGTTACAACACAATTTTTATTTTTAGAACTATCATAAACATCAAATACTTCCCTTGATCTTTTAGAATAACTCTAAATTTTTTATTCTCCAAAGACTCCTATCTCTTTTTCTTTACCTTTACTTAATAAGATCTATTTATAAAAAAGAGAAATCGAGGGGCTATAATCTCTATAAGAAATATAGGGACTCTAGAACACATTTTGGTTACTCCCTTCCTCAACTAAAATAGTTAATTATTCTTCTATTATTTCATCTTCTTATTCTTCAACTTCCTCATCAGAATAAAAAAACTTTATATGGATCTAATCTAAGAACAATTATATCCTTAGGTCTTGTAGGGTGCTACACAGGATTGAAATCCTCATATTTCATATCATTTTCCTCCACCCATTTCTTTAACCATTAATTCTTATTTACATTCATCCTTTTTGTATGTAAAATGGCTCAAAAAAAACCACCACACTTTACTAGTACTTCTTCATCCTCATATACCAAGCCTTTAGCTTCTGATATGGATGAGATAAACTTAGGATAATTTAAAAAGTTTTATTATGATGAGTTATTTCTCATATCCATAATATGTACCATTAAATATTAGCTTATATTTACTTTATTCCCTCTTTTAATATGGAATTAAATAAAATCATCTTGGTACCTCATCATGCTAAAATACCCTTTTTTAGGAAAAATCATGTGTTGGATGAATTTAAAAAGAAATCTACACAACCCATCAAGTTATATAGTAGTAGTTATTCACACAACATCATTTTTAGTCAACTCCAAAAGAGAATTATCATAAAAAAATAATTCACTATTATTGGGAATAGATCCTCAAAAGTCATCTAAAATACCTATGTGAGGTATGTTGATGCATCTAGCCCACTAATTTGAATAAAAATGACTTCTTTTACATCCATAATACTCTAATCAAATCTTTATTCTCCCCAAAAATATAATTTTCATATTGGTAAAATTATTGGACCAACCTAGGAAAGAATTTTCTATCATTCCTTGAAAAATATTACATTCATCCTTGGTCTTGAATCACCTTCAACACTAAATAATTGCTTGAAATCATCCATTAATCATCTATCAATTTCTCAGCAACAACTACTCAAGTCGTGAGTTGGGGGTTCTTGGGCTAGACAACTGTAGTTTGACTAGATTCTTCATAAGATCTATTTACAAGATGCAATACTTCAGGAGACGAAACTAAGGAATTCTCTACTCACACCATTGTAATAAATTGAAGGGAGAAGGGGGAATCATGAGGGTTTCAAGTCGAAAGAGAAAGGGGGAGTTGAAAGGTTCAAAATGAGGCATGAATGATAGTTTTCCCAAAATAATATTTAAGGTTTGATTTTATCATTTTGGGACTTATAGAAAATAAAATATAATAAAATATACCTAAATAAATCTAATAAAAATTAAAAATAGAAAATAGTATTGGTAGAAAATTAATCATAGAATCAGTCGGTATATCACTAATAGTGGATCACCCAATGGTGGATCTCTAATGGTGGATCTCTAATGGTGGATCACCAATAGTGGATCTTCCAATGGTGGATCTTCCAATGGTGGATCTTCCAATGGCGTATCTTCTAATGATGGAAATGTGAAGATAAAGGATTAACCAAAGTTTATCATTATTATTTATTGTCTTATATAGTTTAATATCTTAGAATTCAAAGGATTTTTAAAAATTTTACCTTGTTGATGTTCAGTTCCAATGAATTCAAGAGATATATCACTTTTTTGGAAATGATCTCTCAAAAAATTATTTCTTACATCAATATGTTTTGTCCTAGAATAAGATACTGGATTCTTGGAATTATTTAATTCACTTGTATTTTCATAATTTATTGGGACATGTTTAAATTTATATCTATAATCTATTAAAGTGTGTTTCATCGACAAAAGATGTGCACAAAAACTTCCTGTAGCTATATACTCATCCTCAATAGCAAACAGTGCAACTGAATTTTTATTTTTACTACACCATGAAACTAGTCACTTGTCCAAAAGGTTACATATTCTAGAAGTGTTTTTTTATCTAACATGGAACAACCAAAATCTATATCTGAATAAATCACTATATAAAATTTCATTCCTCTAGGATAGAACAGTCCTAAATTGCTTGTACACTTGAGGTATTTGAAAAAAAATGATAGTAAGTAAATGAGATTCTTTAATATTTTCTAGAAAATGGGAATAGATACACACACTAAACATAATATCTAGTCATCTATTAGTTAAGTATAGAAATCTTACAATCATACCTCTTTAATAGTTTTGATCCACAAATTTTCCTGCTTCATCAAGATCCTACTTACAAGTTGTAATCCTATGAGTATCATAACTTTTTGAGTTATCCATACCAATATGTATTAAAATATATTTTTGGTTGTTGAATTGATTTAAAATAATTCCATATTTATTTTGAAAATTTTTAAAACCAAGATATAATTTTACTCACCCATTAAACTCATTTCAAATTCACTTTGCATCATTTATGAAAAATCAGTACATAAAGGATTTTTAGAAGATCCAAATATTATATCATCAGCATAAATTTGAAAATTTATAATATATTTTGAAATTATTTTTATAAATATAGTAGGATCATTTATACCTTTATTAAAACCTTTATAAATTAAAAAGAGTTAATCCTATCATACCAAGTTCTAGGATCTTGTTTTAAACCATATAAATATTTTGTTGATTTAAAAACATGATTTGAAAAATGTGGATTTTGAAATCTAGGGGGTTGTTAAATAAAAGAATCATAGACAATATAACCATTTAATAATTGAATCTTGACATGAATTTGATATATCTTGAAATTAAAATGTGATAAATAGGAAAGAAACATTCAAATGGCTTCAAGTCGAAGCACATGTGCAGAAGTTTCTTCAAAGTCAATACCTGCTTCCTAACTTTATCCTTGCACAACCAATCTAGATTTATTTTCTATTATAGCTCCTAAATCATCAACTTTGTTTCTAAACACCCATTTACCTACATTGTTCAAAGTGTTTTTAGGTCAGTATACTAGTTCCTAAACATTATTTATTTCTAATTGATTAAGTTCTTCTTGCATTTCCATCACCCAAAGTTCATTATTAATAACATTATTTATGTTCTTAGGTTCAAGTTGTGATAAGAAATATTGATGATCAACTCGTTTTCTAAGAGAAGATATAGTTTTTGTTATTCTATCTATTTATCCAAATACACCATCTAAAGGATGATATTTATGAGTCCTAAAAGTTATAGGAAAAAAGGGTTGTTTATCTCATTATCCTTTACTGTTTTAGGTTCAGGTTGTTCCTTAGAACTGGATGATTTTTCTATTTGTTTTAAATAATTGTGAGAAGGTCTGGAATTTATATTTAGATTTGAAATATCATCTTCAAGGATTTCTAAAGGGGACTTAGGCTCATGTGGATATGTTCATCAAATTTGACATGAACTGATTCTTCCACAATCTTAGTTCTTTTATTAAGCACCCTATATGATTTACTAAATGTTTAATATCCAAGGAAAAATCCTTCATCACTATTAGAAGAAATTTTTTCAATATTATCATTAGTATTAATAATAAAGACTTCTAAACCAAAAACTCTAAAGTAATTAACCTTTGGTTTTCTTCCATTCCAAAATTCCTAAGGAGTTTTATTTAAAAGAGGTGTAATTAAAACTCTATTGTTTATGTAACAATCAGTATTAACAGCCTCTACCCAAAAAATAATAAGTAATTAATACCCATTTAGTATGGTCTGGGAAATTTCTTAAAGTGTTATATTTCTCCTTTCTGCTACACCATTCTATTGGGGGGTCTCAGGAGCAGAAAAGTAATTATTATATCCATTTTTTGAAAAAAAAATGATTCAAAATATTGAATTTCAAACTCACATACATGATCACTTCTTATGGTCTTAATTCTAAGTCCACTAATATTTTCTATAAATTTAGTATATCTGTAAAAACGGGTGAAAGGTTTAGTTTTATGAGATAAAAGGAATACCCATATAAATCTATAAAATTCATCTACTAGAACATAAAAAGTGTGCTTCTCATTTATGCTAGAAAATCTAGAAGGTCCAAACAAGTCCATGTAAACCAAATCTATGGTTTGAGAAGTTGAAACATCTTTATTTTATTTGAAATATATTTTTAATATTTTCCATTTTTGACATGGGTTATAGAAATTATCATTTGGTAATTCTAGTTTAGGTAGATCTTTGACTAACCCTTTCCTAGTTACCTTTCTAACTGAATGAATGTTACAATGGAATGGTCTCCTATTCCAATGCCAAGATTCTTTATTAAAGGAACATAGACTGAAAATGTTTTAGGAAAATAAGAAATCTAAATTAATAGTATATATATTATCATTTCTTAAAGCAGTAAAAACTAAATAATTTTTAGAATAAAAAACATTGTAAGCATAATTTCAAAATTTAACATGAAAATAATCATTACATAGCTATGAGATACTAAGAAAAGTTTATTTTAATTCATCTACAAATAAAATTTTGGAAATTAAAATAGTATTAGATTTACTAATTTTACCAATTCTAATAACTTTTCCTTTTCCATGGTCACCAAAAGTGACATGTCCACCATAAACCTTGATCAGGTTATTTAATATTGAATAGTCCTCAGTTATGTGTTAGTAATCAAATCTTTAGGAATCCATCACTTTTTAGTAGGTTTACAATATGTAGATTTTATACTTTTAGAAATATAAATTTTATTAGGGCTAGAAGAATAAAAAATAGTGATAGATTTAGTAGAGATGGATCTAGGAATAAAATTATTTTTAATGATCCATCCCTGTCCATGCTGATAGCCTATTCTAATGGTATATTTAGGTGTTTTTTTCTTTCCAATCATCTGGATAAGATTATTTCTTTATTTTTTTTAAGTATTTCCAAATCCTTTTTTATTTTCTCATTATGTAATTTTAACTTATTGTTCTATTTTAGTAATTGAGAATTTTTATCATTTTCTATAGTGAGATTAGTTTTAAAACTAGCAGTGAGAGCATGTTGCTTCTTTAAGTTTTTATATTTAGATTTAAGTTCATTAAAATTATCCTCCAATATATTATAGTATTCAAAAATATATTCATTATGTATGTTTTCTTCATTTTCTTCATCTCGAGAATGATTAGAAATATGAATAGGATATACAGGAATAATATTAGATACCTCAATTGTGTTTTTCATAAAACACATGTAGGCTCCATCATGGTTTTATTATATAATATAATATGATTCAATTGAACTATCATCTGAAGCACTAAAAGTTGATTTCACAAATTTATTATACCTATTATACTTATCCTTATATTTATTCTTAAATTTTAACCTATGATTGTCAGCCTTGACATGAAATTTTCTCTAGAATTCAAAGAAGATTGTCTCATTTATAGTATCATCATTCTTCCAGTCTATTATTCAATTACCTCAATTGTCATAATTTCCTTTATAACAAAGTTTCCTAAAGAACTTATTTTTTTTATAATTTCTTGAATATTCTATCCAAGTTGCTCATTTTTCATCACTATTAGCAGGTGACTATTCATCACTTGAGCTATTAGGTTTGATATTCACTTTTTGTTTTGAGGTGGTAGTTTTGAAAGTGATAGATTTACTCTTTGGTTCATCCTCTTATTCTATATTTACTTTGATTTCCTCTTCATACATCATTATATTTCCTATAATCTCTTTAACATGTAAAATACTTACATCACATGACTCTCAGATTGAAACTAAAGTTCCTCTATATCTTTCTAGTAAACACCTCAATAGGTGCATCACTTGGACCTTATCGGGAATTGGTTTCCCCGGTGAATGCATTATGTTCAAAATATCATTAAACCTAAGATTCATATTAGAAATTGGTTCATTTTGTTTCATCGTAAATGTATCATATTTAATAGTATATGTATTCAAATTCATTTCTTTGAGATTTGAATTTTCTTCATCTGAAGTAGTTAAACTATCCCAAATTTTAAATTCAGTTGCACAAGAATATATTCTATTAAATTCTTCATCTCCTAAATTAAAATATAAATCATTCACTACTCCATAATTATTATTATAAGTTTTTTTATTAGGATTACTCTATTCATGTCTAGTAGTTTTGGGTAGTTCATATTTGTCTTCATTTACAATAAAAATTTCAAAACCCATACTTTCAATATACATCTTCATTTTAATATTTTAATAAGGATAGTTTGATATATTAAAATAAAAAGGTCTATTTGTAGTAGATCCTTCTTGTCAATTATCCATAAAAAATAAATTTAGAAACAAAAAAAATTAAGATCTTTAAAAGACAACTAAATATCAGTTGAAAATATATTTGAAAATATCCTTTGATACCAAATGTTGGTTGTAGTGAGTAACTCAAGATGGGAGTGAATTGAGTTCCCACTAAAAAAATTAAAATAAAATAGCCTGAATTAATTAAAAACACATAGTTAACCAAAATTTTATAATTATATATGTTTGATCTATTAAATAATTTCTCAAATATAGAATATGTATTAGTTATAACAATATTTTAAATTACTAACTTTTGAAACTAAATTACTTAATCAAACACTTTATATAAACAAAAATTAAGACTAACTATCAAAGAAAATTTTTGTATAAAGATTTAATTAAAAGATATAATTTTATCTTTGAAATGTAGAAAACAAAAACTAAAACACACAGTTGAATATAAACAAGGGGTTCGGTCATCATCAAGACTCAATCCCCACCACATGGAAATAACCTAATACAAAAATGGTTATTAAACAATAAACTTGATCCACAACAAAGATTAGGTTTTGTAATAAATAAAACATAGGTTTTCTAGTCTCAATGATTCCTCTACAGTTCTACATGGGATGAAAAACAATATACAGGTCACACAAGACCTCTTCAATAGTTTCCTTGGGTAAACAAATAAAAGAGATTTTGAGAGAATATCAAGTATTCTCAGATTTAAGAACAAGAGACGGTCTGTACATATAAACAGAGTACAACAACACACTACTCAAAAGTAAAGCATGAAGTGGAAATAGAATGAAATATGTAGAATGTACGATATAACTCTATCTATGATTATTATTTTATTACTAGTCCTTGATTTTGTATTTTTAAGGAGATCGAACAAGTTTCTTAGAATGTATAGGAAAAAAGAGTTTCATAGGAGTCTAGAAAATCTTTTGTTTTCACACAGGTCTCTTGATTAAACATATGACATTTTGTATGTGCATGTATCTATTCTATTGAATCTTGGTTCCACATGTGTCACACCAAAATTTTCCACATTATTCAACAATTGTGTGCATGAGGAATATTACCTTGATATATAGCTCTCTAGGTCCAAATATCCCTTGAAGAATTATAATTTAAAATATCATTGATCCTCATATTGGGAACTAAATCAGGAAGGTATGAATTATTATTTAATTCATCTATGGATCATTTTGGGAATAATGATTCATAAATCTATGTGTGGCACACTACATTAAATTCCAAAAACTAGGTGTTAGAAGAATTAAATTCTAATGAGATAATTAGAACAAAAATGGTAGAACTACTGATGGTAGATCATATTTGGTGGTAGATTAGAATAATGGTAAATTAAATCTGATGGTAGCGTAATCTAGTGGTGGATGTTGATGGTAGATCCTCTCTAGCAGTAGATGTATTCTAGTGGTAGATTTAATCTCATGGTAGATATGGTCACCAGTATATCTATTCTGGTAGTAGATATGTCTAGTGGTAGATATCCCTATTGGTAGATTTGTCTGGAGGTAGATATGACTGGAGGTAGATCCAATTGGTGGTAGAGTCTGACAGTAGATGTGTTGATAATATATCGATCAGTGGTATATGAATTTCACCAGTATATATTGTTTGAACTAATTATAAATGTCATCAATGGTGAATCCAATGGCAGTAGACTCTGGCGGTAGATATAATCCATCGGTAGATCTGATTGAACTAACAATAGATCATCACATCCTATAGTGTATATTTTTGAACTAATAGTAGATCAATACTTTACCAAATTTGATCTCATAATTAATTAGAATATGATTGACTATCATAAAATATTGATCATTTAGAAATATAATAATCATTTTCCATGATCATTAAAATAAGGAGGTTTCAACAATGAGGTAATGGTATTTTATTTAAGTATTGATCATATTTAAGAGATATAATAAGTTCAAAATGTTAAATACCCTTTCTAGGTCTTATGTGACTATATTTAAAGGTTATTAATGATATTTTGAGAGATATTTACTATGTTTTAATACATTATTGAGGTATATATAACCCTTAGTTTTATCATGTGATTTACTATGAAGGTTATTTGGGAAAAAAATTATTATGTTGGGGATAAAATTTGTTTGTTAAAGATAACCTTTAAGGTTTATATGATCAAAGATGTTGAGTAATAAATATTGAGTAATAAATATTGAGTTAATTTTTTGAACTATATATGATTTTTTATGGTTTTATGGTGATTTTTTGTTTGATAGAAAATATTGACATATTTTATATAATAAATTACTAGGGTATATACATTTTTCATATGTGACTTTATGAGTGATTGTTTATTCTTGGAGATATATTTTAGGTTAATCTTGGAAGAATATGCAATAAAATATTTCTAATTATTGGGTTTAAATTTTTTCTGGAACATTTTGAAGTATTTTAAGATTTAAGTTCAACTTTGGGTGTGTGTGTTTATTTTTTTGAGGCTTTATAGATTGATTTATGAAGGTTTATTCATATTAGATATTAATTTACCTTATTTTAAACATTTTGATTTTGGTAAATTTATAAAGTTATGAGGAATAATATGTCATCCTTTTACATACCTTTTGGTTTTTCAAAAGTAAATTTTAGTGTTTCAAGCATGAAAAATTCAACAAGGTTGGTTATATTTTATAATATGGGATGAAATAGAGATAGACAATATTTGAAACACACAACCCAATAATGAAATTTAATTTATGGATTAAAAAAAATCAAGTAAGTATATTTTATTATGTTCTCTATCAGGGTGGTAAAAGAATTTATCAAATCTAAAAAAAGGATCTTGAAATGAAAATGTCACTATTTTACAATTATTTATGATTAATTGATGATCTCTTATATCTTTGGGTAGAATGAAATTTTAGTCCAAATTATATTCCTTAATGAACTTATTCTTCTAAAAATTATAGCATTCTTGAGAATAATTCTCATCCTCTTTAGCAATGATATCTCTTCGATGTCCATATTTTCACTTCCTTCCAATGTTCTCCTTATTTTGAACCCAATTATATGTTATTCTAGGTGAAATTCATATTTATCCTTACCTATTTTCAAATGGATGTTTTATAATCTCTTTTTATGATGTGGTTTTTCAACATATGTATTTTTAAAAATTAAAAAGGTTTTTCCTTTTATAAATGTATGTTTTATATTTTACCCTATATTTCATCTAGATAAACTTTATGTTTTCTTTTTAAGGATCCATTTTTGGGGTTTATTTTAAAAATTATGATGTTTAAAGACCTCTTTCACCTATTAAAATGGATTTTGAAAATGTTTTGATAAATTCATAAATTTCATAAACCTTTTATTACTAAAATTGAGATAAAATTATGAGGATAAAATTTATATAATGGGGTAGAATGTTACACCCTAGGATTTTAGAATTTATTTTTCTTTTAAATAAATAATATGTTCTATATTGTGTACCATAAGAAATACAATGCTTAAAACGATCCATGATATACTATAGAAATATTATTATATGGATGTTATAACCTAGTCATTGGCTCATAAGGTATGAATAGAAGTAACTACATTCTAAAAAATATATAGAATTTTTTTTACTTAATATAACTTTATTGATTAATTTATAGTAAATAATAACTCAATTTAATATAAAATCATATAATATTAAATGAGATATTTTCCAGAAAAATTATTTTTGTGTGAAATGTATTTTCATCAAAGTAAATTGATTTAATCACTACATATGAATGATTTTAACAAAAAAATTAGATCATATATTTAATAAAATAAATTGAAAATCATCTAATGGTGTTTATTAGATAAGTAGTGGATATAAATTCATTTTATACTTCAAAAATATATTTTCTTCACAGATGGTTTGTATTTCATTTTATGTGTGGGTAGTATAATTAATTTATACCACATTAAGAAATTTTATTTAATAAAATGGAAATAATTTTTGTATTCATCATTTCAAAATAATCATAAGATAAATTTTTGGGATTTATCTAAAAATATTGATTTTTGGGTGAATAATGAAAAATACCGTTTTTTATAAAAATTATCATTTATTTTCAAGTATTTAAAAATTATTATTATGTTTTGGATTCCTTTTAATGTAACATTATTCCCCATTGAATAAATATAATCTAATTAATTCTATAGGAATCATCATTATACTTTAATTTTTATAAATTCCTTTTTAGTCTAAATACACATTTTCCAAAAAAAACATTATATCATTGTGTTTTGCATTCTTATATTAAAATTTATTTTTTCCACTTCTTCAAATTTCAACTTCAAAGTTATATTTATTATTATTAATCATGAGGTGAAAATTTATTAATGAGTTCAATTTCATTTTTGGTCATAAAGAATAGTTATCATGGTAAAAATTAGTTTCCACGATAAAGTGTAAAATAGTCTAATTAAGGTTAAAACTATATGATAAGGTCACAAAATCTTATTTAAATTCTTATTTGATGATATTATTTAGGCCATTATCACCTTATATTCTAAATTAGATTGATTTTGTGCCACTTTACCATGACTAATATTGTAACATACTACCCCTACTCATTGTCTTAAGAAGTGATGGGAGAGCTACTGGCCTTAAGTGGAATCTAAAAGATACCAAAGTCTGGAAATAAATTCCAAGGGATTCAAGAAAATTGGGGTATGATTTCCCCTTTAAAGATAATATAACCTGTTAACAATGAACCATAACATCCATGAAAAATGATATAATTCATGAACAAAACCATGTAATCTCAAATATAAACCAAACAACCAACAATATCAGAGTGACACTGAATACAGAAGATATATACTAGAAAAGAATAAAATAGAACTAAACCCCAAAGACAGCAAACCGACATCAAGACAATCAACTCTCAACCAGATATAACCTCTAACTCCACATTATTCATAAGGGTATCAAGAAGCATCACTAATTAAATGAGATACCTTGCATTTACATGTGTCCCGATACATAATATCTACAAATTCACTAAATTACCCAAGCCGGGTGAGTATAAAATTAGTAGGATTTCCCCCAAGGACTTCGCAACTCACACCACTAGGATAAGAACTGGTTATTAGATTTATAAATTTTTTTTAAGAAAACAGTTAAGAAGTTTATATCAAAACCAAAATCAATTCCAAGGGAAATAATAAACAAGACATTAAATCATTTATCATAACTTTTCATACCCAATTCTTAGGTTTCCACACCCACATACACATAAAAATATGAACATTAATTCTAAGTAATAATTCCATACTCATTAACAGTCTCTCATAAATACACCAAGTTGTAACTATGTGGAAAATATCCTTTTCCCCAATAGAACACGCCCCATATTTTGGGTCACATCCTAGTACCCCAATGGTACACACCCCTTCTACAAGGTCACATAGAAAGAAATTAACTCACACCAACCATATATGTCAAATTCCATACAAAACCATTTTATCATAAAAAATTCTTACTTGATTTTTTTTTCAAACACCTTGTATTCATCAAACCATTCCATAATTTTTAAACCATTATTTTAAAATTACAAACAAAGGGTTTTCCTGAAATCTATCCAAATTCACAAAATTTCCAAATTTATAACCAAATGGGATTTCTATCAAGAATCACATAAGTATTTCACAACAATTTCAAGAAAATTATTTAATAAAAACTAATACTTCTAGTTCAAAGTCAAGTAAAAATAAGAGAGAAGCCACCTACATCTTAAAAATTTATTAAAATGATTAATGGTACTAAGATCTTCTAGATTCAGAGTTATATCTTACTTCCTTCAAAATATTCAACCATATATAATAAATATTACCATTATAGAACATAGATCTATCCATAAAATAATAGATAAATATTTCCAATAGAGAGGAGAAGAGTATATCTAAGAATAATTGAAATGAATGATGAATTACCAATGGATCATGATTTACAACATGTTTTGATTCGGAAAATGATGTCTCTATTTTAAAAGGAATCTCTAAAGGATCCTTCAAAGTAAAAGGAATTTAATAATCTAAAACATTGTGGGATTATGGAGGGTTTAGGGCCTTAATTCAGATTAAAACCACATTTTTTCATTAATTATACATCACATGGTTAGGTTGCATGGTTTTTCATCCCACGTGACAATCGTGCACATGCTAATAGACAATCCAAGTAGCCATAAGGTTTGGGCCACACAGTTTGGAAAACCATGTGCCAACCATGTGGTGATACTATCACAATCCAACCCCTTATACATTTGGATCGCATGGTTAGAAAAATTGTGTTCCATTCATCCTTTTCCCTCTATTTCACTTTACACGGTTTCCCCTAGGCACTCACATGGTTTGGCCAAACCACAAAACAATCATGCGCCTACCTATTGAATCCCAAAACATGTTTCATGGTTTCCTGGAGGTGGTTCATGGTTTCCACTATACATGCACAAATCATTCAACTCCGAAAACGCCACCAAAAAATATTGGAAACTTCAAAAAATACCTAAAACATAACCCAATAATTGTATAGGATTAAAAATATAAAATAAGTGTAAAGCATCTAAAACTAGTGGTACTACATTCTCTCCACCATTGGTATTTCCATCCTTGAAAATTATAAAACCAGAGTGTTCCTAGAAAATTTTGGGCCATTTCTTTAACTTTTCCATATCACCTCCCATGTCTCTTCCTAAATATGGACATGTTTCCAAAATACCCATAATAAAACATTGATTTTATCATAAAATATCTTATCTTTCTTATCCACACTAGAACATGAATCAACATAGAATTCAGTTCAATATTAACATGGTCCCGTTGAATCACATGGTCAATTCCAAGTTAGTACTTTTTCAATTGAGATGCATAAAACAGATTTTATATTTAACCGGACCTTGGATGTAGATCCAACCAATATTCTACCTCAATAACCCATTCCATTGTCTCAAAAGGGACAATGTACTAAGGAGACAACTTTCCCTTCTTACCAAAATGATGATTCCCTAGCCTTGGGGAGATTCTCTAGAACACATGATTACCCCCCTAAATGATAATGACAGTCAATGATGATCCTCATATGATTTATAACAAATATAAGATGTCACTATTTGCTTTCTAATCATCTAAATATTCATTATTGTTTCTTGCACAAATATGGGTCTCATAAGTGAAGCCTCACCTGTTTCTAACCAAAAAAGTGGAGAATGACATGGACAATCATACAATGCTTCAAAATGATATGTATGTATTGAATCCTAATAGATTTTATTGTATGAAAACCCCACTTATAGTATTTTTTCATCCCATGAGCTTCTAAAATCTATCACACATTCCCCAAGCATGTCTTCCAACATTTGGAACATCCTATCGAATTATATAACTTTTTTAGGATGATAATATATGCTCACAGTCAATTGTGTTCCAAGGGATTACTATAATGATTTACAAAAGTGGTATGTAGACCTAGGGTCTCGGTTAATTAAAATTGACACTGGTATTTCATGAAACTTTATAACTTCTTTTATATAGAGTTTGGAAAAGTCTCCCACTGTTTTGGATTTATGAATAGGGGTAGAGTTGGACAAATTCATGAGTCAATCAAAAATTACCCATATGAGAATGTGTTTCCAAACCATTATGGGTAGAATCGTCAAAACAAATATAGTTATTTACTCTTATTTATACATGGTAAATGGTAAATAATGCAATATACATGCTGGTCATTGGTGCTCTTCCTTGAAAAAATGATATGTGTGGCATCTCAAGATAAACTCTGCCACTTTTATCTTCATTTCAACCCACCAAAATGTTTTTCTCAACATTGTGTACATTTTTTAGATACTATGATGAACATCCCATTTCAAATGGTGGTAGGAATTCCTGATAACTTGGAGGAACCATAATTTTATCTCTAAACTGTAATATATATATCAAACATCCATCCCTTAATGGTTTCCCCACCATTGAGTTTTGACCTCATGTATATATGTTCTAAATTAGGTTTTTGAACATCCCCTACCCGTGAACCAAATATAGAACAAAATATAATAGAAATAAAACTATAATGTTACCTTTCTCTTTAAAATCCATATGTATATCAACTATAACCAAAATTTGATTCCATTAATCTGAATTCACTTTATCCAACTGGCTATATGACTTCTTTATCAATGCATCTTTAATGTAATTCCCATTATTAGGTGTATACATCAAGTCAAAGTCAAACATTTGAAGATATTTTATCCATTTTTATTTCCTTAAGTTCAAGTCTCTTTGTGAGAAAATGTGTTTCAATCTCTTATGATTCATAAACATTGTAAATTTATCACCAAAGAGATAGTGATGCCAAGTCTTAAAAGTATGAATTATAGCAGCAAGTTCCAAATCATGCATTGTGTAGTTTTTATCATGTTCCCATAACTACCATGAGCCATAATCTAATATATGATCTCCCTATATTAGAACACGTCCAAAACCAGATCCCGATGCATCACAAAAGACCACATAGCCTTGTCATAACTTATAAAAAGTAAGGATTGGTGCTGAAAAGAGACAAAACTTAATTTCTTAGAAATATTTATGACTTTCAACATTCTAGTGGAAAGGTATTCGTTTTATCATCAAGACCATCATCGGTTATGAAGGACATAAAAAATCATGAACAAAGTTTCTTTAGTAACCTGATAAGAGAAGGAAATTGTGTACCTCAAAACCATTATTTGATGGTTACCATGAGATAAAAACATCTATCTTTTTAGGATCTATAGAAACTTATTTTTCATAAATAAAATGACCAAGTAAATCTACCTCTTGTATCTATAAGTCACATTTAGATATCTTAGCAAAAGGTGATGCTCCCACAAGATTCCCAACACTATAGCCAAGTGTTCCTCATGATCCAATTTAGTTCTAAAATAAACCAAGATATCATCCATGAACACCAATAAAATATAATCAAGATACCTTTTAAATATATGAGTCATCAATTCCATAAATACGTTTTGTGAATTCATAAGAACAAAAGGCATAACCATGTACTCATGATGGCAATAACGAATTTGGAAATCTTTCTTTATAATATCCTCCTTCTAAACACGTAGTTGGTGATACCTAGAACATAAGTAAATTTTAGAGAACCATTGGGATCCCCTTAATTGATCAAATTGGTCATCATTTCTTATAAGATGTTATTGATTCTTTATCATAACCTGGTTAAGTTTATGATAATCCACACAAATCCTAAAAGTTTTATCTACCTTCTTTATAAAATGTACTGGTGCTTCTCATGGGGATGTGCTTGGTCGAATAAATATTTTGGTTTACAACTCTTATAGTTGGTTTTTTAGTTCTCTCAATTTCGTCAGTGCCATCCTATAATATTAAATGGAAATAGTACTGCTCCTTGGTATGATATCAATTGTAAACAACACTTCTATTTTGGGTACAAACCCCAATAAATATTTAGGGAAAACATCATGAAACTAGTTAAATATGGTTGGAAAATCTCTATTTCTAATTTTATTCATAGATGATAATGTTTCCACTGCCAACTTATAGAAGATAGTTCCACCCACTAGTTCTAAAGGTCCTTCTCTATTTGCATCCACTTCCCAATATCATTTAAAGAGTTTTTTAGCACCATCCAAAGATATGGAACTCACTTTCCATGCATAAAAATTGATATGGGATTTTGTTTTCATCAACTAATCTATACCCAAAATTAATTCAGCAATGTCCATCTCAAGGAAAAATAATTTCCATACCAATTACGTCCCATCAATAGTAATCATACATACTACACACTTAAAACCTCGATATTCCTATTGGCCAAGAAGATTTTGTATTTTTAAAAAAGAATTCATTGTCTCAACACACAAACTCATAAGATCAACACCACGAGATAGAATAAAAGAGTGATAATCACATATATAAAAAAATACCTATATAAGGATAGAATTCACAAGAATTATACCTCACACCATCAAAGGACAAGATTGATTATCCATGATCACTTTCTCAACACCATATAATTACTTACTCATTGTCCCTTTTTCTTTGTTTCCCTATTGATATTTCCTTTGATGAAGATTTGTGATGTTCCTAGGATCACCTTGACTCACTTGGTTTTGAGGACGATGGTTATTATAATGAGATCACCCTATTGAATTATAGGATGTATGATACATCTGAGATTCATTTCTAGAACCAATCCTTAGAGCACTATGAAAATAACACTGAATATTCCCTATCTTATTACATTTATGATATGACCTAGGTGGTATCATTCAATCTCTCTTGATATGCTCAAAGTAGCCACATTGGAAATACCCCAACCTACTTTGGGTTTGAGGAGGTAAATTAACTGATTATGTGTCCTAATCTATGATGCTCCACCACCTAGAAAATAGGTCTCCCTATTTCACTTATTCCCAGCATTGGATTTCCCACCTATTCCCATGGAGATAAACACACTTCCTCCTAGTGAATTCCCATAAATATCACTTTATACCACTATCTCTCTATTGAACATATCTATGTAGTCTTCAATACAATGGATAGAAATATTCAATTGAATTTCAATTCATAACCATGAATTAAAAAATGTCTGTTTTCAATTATTCACTTGCAGCAACATCTGAGGAAAAGTAGACTGAATTCATAAATTTAGCTGCATACTATGTTACCAAGAGATCCTCTTGCTTCAGGCTAAATATATATATTGTTCTTGTAATTTTGAATGTGTGAGGATATAATTGTTTGTTGAAAAATTATTCAAAATCCTCTCATGTAATGCCTTGGTCAGCTTTAGCATTAACTGCTAAATCCCACCATTGGCATGCTAGATCCTTAAGCATGTATATTGCCAACTTGACTTTAAACTCAACTAGCATTCCTAGGAAATCGAATATTTGATTCATCATACTCAACCATACCTCTAATTTATCAGTATCCACCCTACCAATATAGGTGGATTATTCTTTTGAAAATGAACCGAGTGGTCCACCTGCCAAGGTTTTTCATTCTGGTTTCCTTTATCCACGTCTTGAAAAGCCTGAATGATGATCTAGACCAACTCTTGGTTCACCTGTGGATCAGGTGAAACCATATTTTTTATATCCTACCCGTTTTTGTTTCTTTGACGTCCACCAAGTTCCATTTCTATAACCATAACAAATCACCCTTTAACCCCACTTATTAATAATTGAAGTCTTAGAAATTCCAATTTACCATATCAACATTTACTACACCCATTATTATAAAAATATAACCATTTTAAACATTTTAAAAATTATTCATAAATCATAAAACTATATATGATTAATGTGTTCATAGTGGGAAGTTTAACTACTAATTCATGATATGAAATCCTCATCAGTTAAACCCACGAAGATGTGGGTACAACATACCTAGAAGTGTCTTAAAACACTTTTATACCCAAACCACCCTTCTAATAGTAATTTTAGTATAAAAAGGTTACCTACATATTTTTATTCTATAAATTTAAAGTTATAAAATTCATATCTCCTTTCTAACAACCTAAATCAAGGACTAAAAAATACATATCTCATTTATAACTCAAGGGATGAATAAAAACCGATTCTATTTTTAACTGAATAACTGAACAAAACTAATACCATTTATAAAATCCAAAACCCCCTCATTGGATTTATATGTGATGGGGAATCTACTAGATTTAGGTGACATCCCCAATACACCAAAGGCTACCAATAAATGCTAAGGGATTCCAGAACATTGGGGGATAATTTCCCCTTTAAATAGAAAACAACTTGTTAACATTAAACTGAAGTTCAAAATGATCAAATAACAACTAAGAAGGGGGAGTTGAATCAGTTGTTCACTTTTTATAAGGAATCTTTTGTTTTCTCAACTTTTTTGATGAAGGTTATAAATTTTTCTAAAATTTCATCTTCATAAGAATTGTTGTTGGTTGATTCTGATTCAACTTTCTTACTCAACATATTTTTTTTTCTTTCTAGTAAACTTATTTTTTTATCTGTTGGAAGAATTTTTTATTTATCATTTTTGTTCCACTTATTCCATTGAGGTTTTCTATCAGAATCATCTTGATATTCTCCAACTTTATTCTTGGGGCAATTCATATCAAAGTATCTGATTCCACTACACTCAAAAAATTTGAGAGGAATTTTACCTCCATATATCCCTCTTCCTCTTCGAAAGTTCTTGGATATAAGAGACATGATTTATTTTATTCAACTCAACATCCTCTTTATCTTTGGAGTCACAAGGATAAACATATTTAATTTTCAACTTTCTCATAGCTTCAAAATCTATTTCATCTTTCATATTATTTTGAAATATTTTATATTTCCTCATTTCATAAGAAACAAGAAATTTATCCAATTCATTAAGAGATAAATCATCTTTATCTTATAAATAAGAAATTTTAGAATTAAACCTATCTGGACAGTTTTTCATAAGTTTCTTCACACTTATAGAATTTTCTAAGAAATATCTAAATCCTCTGATGTTTCAAACAATTTCATTTACTCTGGTGAAGTATTCATAAATTTTTTCTTCATCTCTCATTATGATGTCTTCATACTTACTATGCCATATTTGTAGCTTTGCTTCATTAAATTTTGATTTCCCTTCGAAAACACTTTCCATCTTGTCCAACATACTTTTTAAAGTTTTGAGACCCATCACCTTTTGATAAAAAGTTTCTGATAAGGGTATAAGGATTTTATTTCTATCCTTTCCATCAACTTCTATATTTTTATTATCAGCAAGAATCATAGGATCATCTTTCTCAATAGGTGGAAAACCAATAGTAGCAGCATCCAAAACTTCAAGTCCAAGATATTAGAGATAAGGAATCATCCTATATTTCCATAAATAATAATTTTTTCCATAAAATGTTGGAATTTCTCTACTGCAGATAGAATTGATATTATTTATGATAAGGATTAAACAAGGGAACCGTCCCTCTGATACTAATTGAAGTTCCAAATGACCCAATAATAACTAATAAGGGGGGGTTGAATCAGTTGTTCACTTTTTATAAGTTTTAAAACATTTAGAAACATAACCCCTATAACCTGTTATGATTTATTTCCTTATAAACTTTTAGTAAATACATATGCATGAAAAATTAGGAAAGCAAGTAAAGCACACAAGATTTACAAGGTTTGTCCTTAGTGTGAGAACCTATATCCTTTCCACAACCACTCCCATGGATATATGGAAATACACTATTAATAATAATTGAATAGAACTTGTGAAAAATTCTATTAGACACCGTCTATATTCCAATAGGAATGATTATATTGACTCCCATAAGTTTATAATTTTTTCTTATAAAATAATTGAGCCAAAAAAAATAATAAATACTTTGTTGAATCTTCTCTATAATTGCTTAGTCTGAATCCTCAGTCGGATTTGGCTGGATATGATTTTCTCAATACAATGATGCTAGATCTGATTTTCTCAATACAATGACTATAGATCATTGGTCTGGTTTTCTAAGTATGATGATTTTGGATATGATTTTCTAAGTACGATAATGTTGGATCCTGGATATGATTTTCCCAATATGATTATTCAATACAATGAATTCATTCTTAATATCCAAAACTCTAACTTCTTCTAGAATTCTCAATACAGTTATTCTTTAATCAAATAAGAACATTTACTTTGAATTCTCCAGCACTATGCCTTTTGTGCGTGTGTGAAATTTGTGAATGAACAAATGATCTAAGGAAGTATTTATAGGCAGACCAAAAAACAAAGGTGGGAAACTTGAAAACATTCCCTACTACCTCGAATCTCAAAATATATGAAAATATATAGCATTTAAAACTTAAACTTTTAATTCTTCAAACCTACATAGATTTATCTAAGATTTAGGAAAATTTTAAATTCAAGTTTGACTACTTCAATTCTTCATAAAACTTATAGAGTCTTCTTTTTGATTATTCCTTATAATTAGATCATTACAATTTTTGTTTCTTTCTCAATGAATATTATTATATTTCTTTCTCATTATGAACTCTTCATTATAAATACTTCACAATGATTTCCTTAGTATGAAAATCTGAGTACAAAAATCTGAGTACGGTTTTCCTAGTTCAAAAATCTCAATACAAAAATCAGAGTATGAAAATATCAGTATGATTTTTTAAGTACAAAAATCCCAGTACGAAAATATCATTATGAAAATATGAGTATGAAAATATCAGTATGATTTTCCTAATATGAAAATCCTAGTATGAACATCTTAGTACGAAAATATGAGTATGAAAATCTCGATATGATTTTCCCAAAATGAAAATCTCTGTATGAGAATCTAAGTATGAAAATATCAGTATGATTTTCCCAGTATGAAACTCCCAGTATGATTTATTTCAACCTCAGGCTCAACAAAATCTTTTTCTTTCTCAACTCATTATGATGTAATTCCCATTATAATTGAAATATCTTTTTGTAACTCTGAAATTATTCAATCCACTTGAACGCATTTTCGTGACATGTCAAATTGATATTTATTTAAAGAAGATTTTTTAGTTTAGGGCAGACCCTAGGTCATCTCTCAAGGAGAGTTGATAGGTTTTGAGTGTGTATTTTTAATAAGAAGAACAAAAGAGGGGGTGGTTTTGAAAATAGTTTCAAGAAAGTAACTTAATTTAACGAGTTATAAAGTTGTAAGACCAAGTGGATTATGAAAAATATAAGATAAATAAGTAACCATTGCTAATTTACTACATCACTATAAGATTTTCTCATTCTTAATTGATTATTAGGTTTTAGTGTAATCATTTGGTTGAGGGTTGACCAAGATCTTGGGTACCCACAAGCCTCTTAAAATGATACGATTAGAACTAAATCTTGACATAAAAATCATGTAGACAATTTCTAGCCCCTAATCATGCTTTAAGGTTTGTAAAGGAACATTGAAATATCAAATTTTTGGGAAAGAAAATGGTTCTTATGTTGTCTAATCAGAACAACACAAGACACACATTTAAAATCGCACACCAATCAGTTATGAAATAAAAAGTGTTTCAATTCAATTCTTAAAAAAAAAGTTAAGATACATATAGTATACAACAAACTAGTAGATAATTATGTACCAGAACTCCCTCTTCAATTATGTAGCTCCCTCATAATGATCACCAACCGCTTAGCTCGACATCGGGAGAAGGATGAAGCTCGGGTGGAACTCCTTCTTCATTCTTGATCCCCCTATGAGGATCGGGGCCTCCAGAACATCTACAATGATGAGGAGACTCCTCTAGGACTACAAAATGGAAGATATTTTCTTCTTGGTTGAACTTGAAAATGAGGTTCCCATGGTGCCTTTTTATAGCCAAAATGGGACATGGTTTTGAGCACCTTATTTTTAAGATACCACTTGTGTCTTGGTTTTGGAATAGTATAAAGTCATATCACAGCTTGAACAAAAGAGAAGAATTGTTGGAAGACATATTTACTATCTCCCTGTAGAAGTTGGAGGCCATTAAATAATTTTATTTGGAGAAATGGTCAAAATACTGAAACAAATGTTTGAATTTGGGCATATTTTGTCCCCTGGAAAGAATAGTTTAGATGGGCCCCCAGATAGACGAATTGGGCTTCAGTTACTTGATAAGAGTTGTATTCCATTATGTTTTGGAGAGTAGCACGAAGTTTAATCCCATTTGGATGCATGTAATTCACTTAATTCTCAAAATAGTGGACATATTTCCATGGGATTCCATGCAGTTTGGCCCATTTTTCTTCTGGATGATCTTTGGGCCTCCAAATCACCACCACCTTCAATGAAAATATAAAAACAAGTATAATTTCCCTTTTTAATAGTGATAAAAATTAATTCATTGAATAAAACATGAAGTGAAAATTAATATTATATTTGGAATATTCATTACAAAACTAGTTTAAAACAACGGTTTATGGGTGGAATTGAATAGTGAATCGCTATGCGATCACACCCCCACACCTAAACATTTTCACTCTTAGGAAAAGTCATATATCAAAAAAAATGATGCATGTATATATTCCCAACATCATGAATATTTAACATTTGAGGAAATTTTAATTTATTAAAGTAATGCGATCAATGCACGAACCACAAAAAGAAGTTCTTCATATTGAAAATGGAAAAAAATGTCTCACAATGAAATTCAAAGAGATCCATGACACCAAATTGATAAAGGAATTCAAAAGTCAACCATTCCACTAACTCTCCATGTGTGTGTGTGAAAACCATTCGATGCTATTCTTTCCACTTTCTATCTAATAAATATAGGTTATTTTAACATTATTCAGCTTTAAATGATTTTTTCCACCGAACCTACCCTACATCCTTTGCAATAATATTTCAAGACCCACTCACTTAAGCATTCCCAGAATTCAAACCATAAGCTATCGACCTAGATATCCCCATATGTTGCACATTTCATCACCCCCTCTATTTTTTTTTAGAAGTTGCATTTGGAAAAATCTCACACTCATCTCTCAACCCTTGTTTGATCTCCTCATGACACTAATTGTAATAGTTATAAAAAGATAAAAGGTTGAGGAGGAGTGTTTTTTTGGCATACTCAAGACACAACCTAATTTTTTTGATGGCGTACAATATTCGGATATTAGGTACACACACATAGTTCAATATGGTACAATAATGAAACAGATCAGATAAGGAACAAACATATATAAATATCATTTAAAGCTGAAAATATTAACCTAACATATATTTACCTTCTATTAAGTAATAAATATCCACACTTTGTGGTTTGGTGCAAAAATGTGTGGATATATTAGTGACACATTTTTTCCCAAAAACTACTCACACAAGGGGAATCAATCATCTCAAAGGTTTCACAGTGATACAACCATTTATATCATTAACAGAAAACCAATTCACTAAGAATCACTCCCTGATATTAAATTCATACAAAAATTCAATCCATAATTGATATAGGTTTTTCATAAAATATTAAATCAATATGGAATCAAATATTTCAACATGCATTTTCAGTAAGTTCCATGATTTGGTGACCATAAGGGGGGAAAATAAAAATACCATAAATAAGGTGAAAAAGAGAAGAAAGAAGGAAGATGATGAAAATCCTAATGAACCCAGAAAGATGGGGAAAAGCGAAAATACAATAAAGAAGGAAAAAATAGAATAAATAAGAAAGGCAATGGAAATCCTAATGAACCCAGGAATGTATCCACCCCCCCCACACACCTATAATGTGCAGTGTCTTCGCTGTAATAATTCATAATGTGAGAATGAAGGATAAAACCTGGCATGTTTCACTAGTATGTTACTTCTTAAACATGGATTTACTCCATCAGGAACTCCGGAAGGGCTTCGTGGAAGTGATTCATCTACTTCCCATTGACAGTGAAGGTTTTCTTGGTTTCTTCATTTTGAACCTGAATAACACCAAATTGAGATACATTAATAATAGTGTATGGGCCAAACCAGCGGGAAAGAATCCTACCTAGATGCAACTTCAACCTTGCATTATAAAGTAGGACTTTCTACCCAATGTTGAACTGACGATGAAGGATAAGATTGTCGTTGGCAACCTTGGTTCACTCTTTATAAATCTTGGAGTTTTCATATGCATCTCCTTTCATTTGCTCCAGCTCCTGAATCTGCAACCTCCTTTGAGAACATGCACCAGAAAGATTAGAATTTCATTGTTTGATGTCCCAGTAGGGCCGGTGCTCAATCCCAATAGGCAGGTGATAACTCTTTCCAAACACAAGCTGATAGGGTGAAATTCTAATGGGAGTTTTGAAAGCAGTATGGTAGGCCCATAATGAATCATCAAGCCAAAGACTCCAATATTTTCTATTGGGTTGAACCGTTTTTCAAGAATCTGTTTTACCTATCTATTTGACACCTTGTGTTTGCCATTGGATGTGGGTGATATGTATTAGAAAATATCTGACCGACCCCATACCGATGCAAAATTGATTGCATTGTTTGGTTTCCGAAATGAGAACCCTAATCACTAATGATAAACCTAGGTAATCCAAACCTATAAAAGATCTGAGTTCTCAAAAATTAAACAACTGTTTTGGTATCATCTATCCTTATGGATTGGGCCTCTAACCATTTTGAAACATAATCAACCGCTAGAATAATGTACAAGTTTCCAATGGAATTGGGAAATGGACCCATAAATTCAATGCCCCAAACATAAAAAATGTCATGAAAGTGAAATGTTTGTTGTGGAATTTCATTTATTTTAGAGACATTATACATTCTTTGACAATGAGGACAAGATTTACAAAAATCATGGGCATCTCAAAAAAGTGTTTGCCAAAAGAGACCAGAATCAAGGACCTTATGAGTAGTCCGTTGGGGACCAAAGTGGCTCCCACAAGAAAGAGTGTGGAAGGATCTAAGGATAGATTGAAACTGGCTATCGGGAACACAACGCCTAAGGGCTTGATCACTATATGTGCGCCAAAGGTAGGGTTCATCCCAAATGTACCAACGAGACTCATGTTTTAAATGATTGGATTAATTTTTATTGAAATTCATAGGAATGCAAGATGCTACCAAATAATTTACAATTTCAGCATACAATGGAATATCATCTTTCACGTGGTACAATTACTCATTGGGAAACATATCAATTATAGAAATATAGGGGGATGATTCAATTTCTGAGAATGGGGGAATCCTACTAATATGGTCAGCCACCACATTCTATGCTCTTTTTTTGTCTCTAATTTCTAGATTAAATTATTGAAGGAGGAGAATCCAGTGAATGAGATGTGGCTTGGATTCCGGTTTCTTAAGGAGATGCCAGAGGGCTGCATGGTCTGAGAACACAATGAATTTGGAATCCAAAAGGTATGACCTGAATTTTTCCAAGGCAAACACAATGTCAAGGAATTATTTTTCAGTTATGGTGTAGTTTTCTTGGGCAGGGTCCAAAGTACGTGAGGCATAGGCAATGACATGTGGAGCCCGATCGACCCTTTGTGACAAGACTACCCCAACTGCATAGTTAGAGGCATCACACATGAGCTCAAATGGTAAATCCCACCGAGGTGGTTGGATTACTGGGGGTGACGTGAGACTCCATTTTAACTTATTAAAATATTCCTCACATTATTTTTAAAAAACAAGCTCTTTTTATTTTTGGAGTAATCGAGAGAGGGGGTGTAATTTTACTAAAGTCACGAATGAAACGATGGTAAAATCTAGAATGGCCTAGGAAATACCTCACATCCCGTACATTTTTTGAGAATGGTTAGGAATAAATGACATCCACTTTTTATTTATCTACTTGGATAGTATCCCAAGAAATGACATGCCCTAAAATTATACCTTGTCTCACCATAAAATGGAATTTATCATAATTTAATACAAGATTCTTTTCAATACAGCGATGTAGGACTGAACCAATACTACTTAAGCATTCATCAAAAGATGATACATAAACAGTGAAATCATCCATGAAAACTTCCATGCAATTCTCCAGGTAATCTGAAAAAATACTAACCATGCATCACTAGAAATTACCCGGAGCAATGCACAAACCAAATGGCATCCTCCTATATGAAAATGTGTTAAAGGGGAAAGTGAAGGTTGTATTTTCCTGATCCTAGGGGGCAATATGAATATAAAATAATCCAAAATACCCATCAAGGATGGGACATACCCATTAGCCTCTCTAGAATTTGGCAAATTAATGGAAAAGGGAAATGGTTCTTCCTAATGTGTTGGTTTAGTCAACGATAGTCTATACAGACATGCCAACTATTCTATACATGAGTTGAAACCAATTCATTGTTTTCATTTTTGATTACTGTAAGGCTAGTTTTTTTAGGAACTACTTGAATGGGACTGACCCATTGGCTGTCATAGATGGGGTAAATGATTCCAATAGCCAATAATTTTGTTACCTCATTTTTCACAACTTCTAGGAGGTTTGGGTTCAGTCGACATTGCGTCTGGCTTGCTGGTTTAGCCTCATCATTGAATAAAATATGATGTGTACAAATTGATGGGATAATACTAGGCATGTCAGCAGGTGTCCATACCAAAGCTTTTTTATACTCCCTCAAAATTTCAAGCAGTCGCAATTCATGCTCAGGAGAGAGTGAAATAGAAATGATGATGGGAAACTTGTTTCTATTCTCAAGAAATGGATATTTTAAATCTTGAGGTAGTTGTTTCAGTTCCAATTCAGGTGTATTTTGGATTTATGGGAGTGTGTGTGAAATTGAGAGGTCACTGATCTCATCTAACTACTCAATGGTATCATCCTCATATGAGAAATGAGCTTTAACAATCTTAGCAGTATCATCGATGTTCATTGGATCCTTAGTGTTCAAGAAATCACCAATCAATAAACATGCATGACACTTTTCTAGAACACTACCTCAATCGATGCATGAATCATTTCCTATATTTTCTATCAATTAAGAAAACTTAGAAAGGGGATTGGGGGAATGAAATGATGTTTTCTCAAGGGAGGGGAGTACATCTATAGAATTTACAGAGAGAGAGGAATGTTCTTTTGAGGGGTGCTTTATGGAATCAATGATATTGAAGTGGAAAATGTCACCACCAAACACCACAGATAATGTAACATTGTGGACATTAATTATGGTTTTGGAGGTTTTCAAGAAGGGTCTCCCTAATATAATCGGGGCATGTCCATTCTTCATATCATCCTCCATTTTAAGCACATAAAAATTAGCGAGAAAAATTATATTTTGAACCCTCACAAGAACATCCTCTAACACACCAGAGGGTTTTACGGTACTCCAGGTACCTAGTTGAACAACAATTCCAGTGGGATTTAGTTCCTCGACCTGCAATGTTGAGTAAATGGAGTGAGACATCACATTTATAGAAGAACCTAAATCAAGAATAGCATTAGAAACAAAATACTCCCCTATAGTGCACGGAATTGAGAATGTTCCAGGATCATTGCAATTTGTGGGAAGTGATAGATCTATCAATGCTGAAAAATTCCTCCCCAAGCTCACCTTCTCATCACCTTGAATTCGCCTTCAGTGTGTACACATCTCATTTAGAAACTTGGTGTATTGTGGAATTTTCTTGATGGCATCAATCAAGGGGATGTTAACTTGCACGTTTTTGAATGTTTCCAATATTTCCTTATCAAGTTCAGTTTCCTTTTGTTTTCTAGGTTGGGAGGACCTTTTGGAAATTGGAAGAGGAATGGTTGGGCTAGGTGACTCATCAAAAGACACACTCTTTCCTTTGGAAGGGCTTTTCTCAAGATAAGGATTTTCAATATTTGAAACATTTTTAACGGTTGGGAAAGAGGTTTCCTCAAGAGAGGATGACTCTAATGGAGGATTCATTTTTTTTACACTCATAAGGGTGATGGAACTAACATTTCATTTATCTATAGGGTTTACTAATGGTTGAGATGGTAGTTTACCCGACCCGTGACTTTGAATTTCACCCATTGAGTTAGCTAGTTGGCCTAATTGGGTTTTTATGTCTTGTATGGTTGTATGGGTGGTTTGTTGGAATTGAAGATTGTTGGAAGCCATTTGTTTCATCATATCTTCTAGGATAGGCTCAGGTTTTAGAGGGGGTGGTTGGAAAGGCCACTACGGGAATTTGAGGTATTTTCGACGGGCTAATTGCGACGAGATCCTATCACAAGCTTTAGTGACGGTGTCCTTATTGGAGTTCGTAGCCTAGAACCAAATAATTTGTACTTTATTCAATAATAAAATCCTTATCACATCTTGATTGTTCTTCTGCGTGACAATGCATGTGATAATGTCCTAAGGATAACTATTGCATTAAAGGGTCATACCAGATCCCTACTATGATGAGAACCCAGAAGTGCCATAACACTATTCTTGAATGTATGTTCTATGGCCGGATGATGTTATTTGAGGGACACAAATAATACATGCCATTAGGGGTGAGGACTCATAAACATTTGAGGCACCTTCTCATGGTGTGCGCCCTTGGTAATATCCAGGAGGATATTATGAGAACTAGACCCGCCAGTAGAAAATCACCATTTCATAGTGTCATTGGATGTTCCTATCTGCAGATGTTTGTATTAGTCCTTAGACTTTAAGATTATTATTAATGGGTATTAAAACTCTCTCACTTTGATGTATTGATGAAAACTGTGATGACACACTGTTCACAACGAGGTAGGATACGTTGGGTGCATCACAAGTAATACTGCATTAATAGATAATACAAGAAAGGATTTGTACCTTTTTTCCATAATGGAAGTAGATATCTCAGGCCCTTTGATGGAATTGATATAGACTAAATAAATCCATGGCCATGGTAAGGTATGGGTGAGTTCAATTCTAATAAGTCAAAGAAAGAATAATCGAGAACATGGGTTGATGGCACTAGCATGCAACCCGCTTTATTAGAGATATCAAGACAAAGGGATTACATTACACTGTAATCATTCGTAGGAGGTGACATGTTATTGTGGCATTAAATTCTTTCTCTATAGGTTCCTTGGTGTGTTTCTAAACACTAACCTGGAACTTTAGGCAGGCTCCGCCTAATGCCAATGAGAAAGAGGCCTAGAGGGTCACACACTAAGTGTGTCCATGTATCTCAGTTAAATATTAATTTAACAAGTTGAATAATTATTATTCCCAACTATGGTTTAATAATTATTCAAAGATGCCTGATCACATCTATTTCAAAACTAGTTATTCGAGAGAATATTTTGTGGGAAAAATAATATATTTATTAGCGAGTAATGTAGTCACATTTATTTCAGAAATAAATAGCCATTATTCAAGGTATAATAAATGTGGTGGAGGAAATAAAGGAAATAATAACAAGTGCATGTTGTGTATTAATGATTACACGCCATGTAGTTTTTTAGTCAGGATTTTGAGGAAATAATATTTTTTTATTAAATGATATTTATTATAATCAGCGTGGGCACATGTCAATGAATTAATGATTTGACATGGGGGGTTTCAATAAGAGTTAATGAAATAAATAAAACACATAACACATTTATTTATTAACGTAACTCTATAACCCCAAACCCAATTATAAATATCCTCACAACCCTAACACTTTTCCCCAATTGTTGTGCACAACAATTCTGGAGAGTTCTCTCAAGGCCGAAATAACTCCTTCCTCCAAGAACGCTCTCAAGACCGAGAGAGATCCACCACCACCGGATCTAGGCGATCGAAGGCGTACATCGCAAGCAAAGGTTTTTCTGTTCTAGCACCTGGAGATCCCTTAGGCGACATCCAGAGATATGTGAATCACGTGTGTATCACCACTAGAGGAATCCTACACTTGGATTCTATGACGCAATGAAAGATCACACCAGATCATGACCAGAGACATCAACAAAGAAATAATTCCATCAAGGTAATTCTTGTCAATTAATTAAATTAATTATAACCAACATATGATGATCCTATCTTTATGGTTTCGGGACTCCCTCTTTTGTTTTTTGTTCTTAGTTCTATTCCGAAGATCCGACATTTTACATCGTAACGGATCTCAGACTAATCGTTGTTAACGCTAAAATTAAAGTTGGTCACTCCCACCAATGCACTTCCACTACACCCGGAACCTACAAGTGGTATTAGAGCGGTCATATCGTTGATTATAATTATTTAGTTTTTCATTGGTGATTTACACATTTAATAATTTAGTTGTTTCAATTCAAGTTAATCATTCTTTAAATCTGAATCTCGAGATCTGTTCCTCCTCTCTCATTTCTTGTTCACCTTATAGAAACAAATTTTTCTTCTAACTTTTTTAAAAATAAAATAGAGGATCTCATCCGGAGGTTCCAAATGTTCCTAGCCGTACAACACAAGAATGCACGATGTGTATTCGGAAGTACACGCCATGTAGTCTAGGTTCAATGCATTGGACTAGTCTGTGAAATCAGGTCGTGTATTGGAGTATACCTAAGTCATAAATGACACCTTGTGTTGACCAGGAATAGGAGGCACACAATTTCCATATTACACGTCATGTGGTCCACTTAACACGGCGTGTAGTCCATTCAGGTTAGGGTTGGATCGTGTACCCCGTACATAGCTTTCTCGGTTGGAAACCGTGTAACGCGGATACTACACGGTATGTTTCCCACTGAACATGTCCTGTACTCCGAAAATTTCCAAATTACATCTACATTCCATGTCCCCGGGCGTGTACTTAGGATGGATGGTAAACAAAATTACACACCATATAGTTGGAACTACACGTCGTGTACTCATCCAAATTATATAGATTAATTAAAATTTATTATTACATTATACAAACCCTTGAGACGTGTACCATAGTGCAGGCATAATGCTGAGGCACAACATGTGATAGGTGTTTTATATATGTGTGTTTAATTTAATATCTGGGTAATGAATGGGAATTCACCAGGTTTCCTCCAAGGTACAAGTTACATACCAAGATAATTTTAAATGAATTTATTTGTTTAAAATTATGATGGATGATAATCTCAAGGAAATTCAGAAAAGGGTTTAAGATAAAAGGATTGATTAATTAAAGATAATTAATTGATTTGAGTGTGATTTATCTTAAACAATAATGTTTAAATAATTGAATGCTAGTTTTATTTATGCGTAAATATCATTTCATGTATGGATGATCATGATCTAGACCAAGACCTTTTTATTTGAATGGTTTCTTTTAATTTATTTATTTAAATTAAATTTGTTGGCCTGCGAGCCTTCTCCTCGTTATTATGTAGGGCATGCGCACCCAAGGATTATTTTATGTAAAACCCCCATTTTACCCCTCACTTTCATGTGAGATAAATGCATATGTAATGGATGGAGATCCCAAGCTAGTGGAGGTGGCTCAAGTCAGGAACCAAGGTGAAACCAATCCAAGGAGATACAAAGGTGGACAGGTGGAAAGCTGTAAACATGAACCCGAAAGGTTCAAGGTGTTTTCTCCCCTAGGTATTGGGTTATTTTATCAACTGATAGATAAACTAGCCAATAGAACAATCTCATGATCATACCATTTATTTTTTTCTGTCATTTGCATGGTTTATTTATTGTGGGTGTTGTCACGATCACACAATTAATGAATTTAGCAAGCATGCAAGATGGAACTAAAATAAGACCGGATTATGCGTAAATATAATATTATACATGGTTAATCACTTAAGTATATCCCACTTAATATTAACAAGAATGTAATCAAAGATAATAAAATGGAAATTTATGTATAAGGATAAAATCCCTCAAAGAAATATTAAGTCGGTATAGCCTTACATAATCCTGGTTAGAATCGAACCATAGTTCAAAGTGCTTCACCCACCCTAGTTGGGGTGATTTCAATTATCGCAGAATTCTAATTCAATTTTCTGGGTTAACTTGACTTGGTTCACATCAAGGGTTGACTACCACAGCAGGACTTGGTGTGGCAAAGAGACAAAGGTTGAGGAAATCCAAAATAAAAGGATTTCAGGATTGGGGATTCCACTCAGCGGATCAAGGAGCTGCAAGTTAATACAGTTGGCATATGGAATGCCTACCTAAAACCCTTCAAGTTTCTTTCCCAACCCTAGTTAGGGTAATGCAAAGGGAAATATAGATCCTTTCCACTAGAATATTCGGGCAACATAATATTCCGAATTCAATGGTGAGGGCTATTGAATTTCGATAAAATAGTGGGAGACTAATAAGTATTGATTTATTTATTTGTCTCAGTTTTTGTAATAAAGTACTAAACCTTTGCTCATCTTAATTTGTAGAAACGAAAATAAAATTACTTCAAACATATCATTGTGAACCATACTCGAGAAGGAAAACCTTCTCACTAGTTCCAATTTCCAAGAGTGGCAGAGGCGTTTACACATCATCCTTTGCCGCGAAAGGAAATTGTATGTGCTGGAAGATCCTGTTCCAGTTGTGCCTGAGAAAGAGGCTAGTGATAAGAAAATATCTCTCTTTGCGAAACATATGGATGATGCCATATATTTCCAATGTTTCAGGCTATCGTCCATGTCTAATGAGCTTCTGAAGCAACATGAAATCATGGACGCGTATAGCATGATGTCTCACCTTAGGGATATCTACCAAGAGAAGGCTAGACAAGAGAGATATGATTTCTCCAATGCTTTTTTTACAACTAATCTTGGAGAGTATACACCAGCTGGGCCTCATTTAGTCAAGATTATAGGCTACATTGAACACTTGGACATCTTAGGGATTAAATTCCCAGATGAGTTGCATACAGATCTCATCCTATCATCACTTACTAAGACCTTCTCAAGCTTTATTGTCAACTACAACATGACCAATAATGAGAAGAGTCTATCGGAACTTCTGACCTTGATTCTCTAGGTAGATAAGGATATGGGGCATGACAAACCCGCAGTCTTTATGGTGAATAAGAAAAGGAAGGAAAAGGAAAATGGGCCAAAGACTTATAAACGGTCTGAAGCCCCTGAGCTCCATCCCTCTAAGAAGGGGAAGATCCAGAGGCAGGGCAAGGAAAGGGAGGCGGTGTGTTTTTCATGTGGAAAGAAAGGCCACTAGAAGAAGAACTGCACCCCGAAGCATGGGGACGCTAAATGTGCGTTCGTTATTGAGTGTAATCTTTCTATTTCTACACATTGGGTATGTGATACAGCTTGTGGGGCTCACATCTGTATTCAAATGTAGGAACCAAGTATATTTAGAAATATTTCCAGAGGAGAGGTGGATCTTCGAGCTGTCAATGGCGCAAGGTTGGCTGCACTGGCTATTGACAATTACCACCTCTCATTGCCAACTAGGATGATTTTTGTTTTTCATAACTATTATTATGTGCCTAGTGTTACCAAGAACATAATTTCTGTATCTTTTTTGGATATGGATGGATTTATTTTCATGTTTGGAAATAAGAGTTGTCTCTTTTATAAGAACAAAGTATGTTATGGTATGGAACATTTAAATAATGGTTTGTATGTATTAAATTACAAAAACTAAGTGTTGGTAATAGATAACGAAACAAAGTCACATGACTCGTAAATCACCCAGTTGTGTCATCACTATATCGGTCATGTAAATGAGAAGCGCTTGACAAAACTCTGCCAATATGGATATTTAGACTCTACTGAGCTAAAACTACTTGATAGATGTCACGCTTGTTTACAAGGTAAAATAATCAAGCCGCCTTTTGGTGGACAGGGTGAAAGGGCTACAGAGCTTCTAGGATTGGTACACACAGATGTATGTGGACCATTTCCAGTAGAAGCAATAGGTAGATATTCTTACTTCATTACTTTTACTAATGATTTGAGTAGATATGGCTATGTCTACTTAATAAGGTATAAGTCAGACTCCTTAGAGAAATTTAAGGAATTCAAGAATGAAATAGAGAATCATCTTGGTAAGAAGATAAAGAATCTTCGATCAGATCGAGGTGGAGAATATATGAACCAATTATTCATCAATCTTCTATGGGAGTATGAGATTTTATCTTACCACACTCCTTATACACCATAGTGGAATGGTGTTAGTGAAAGGAGGAACCACACCTTTTTGGACATGGTGAGGTCTATGATGAGTCATGAAGATCTTCCATTATCCTTTTGGGGATATGCATTACAAACTGCAGCATACACATTAAATAGAGTACCAAATAAGGTGGAAAATGGAATTCCCTATGAGTTATGGAATGGAAAGAAACCCATTTTGTCACACACATGTGTATGGGGATGTGAGGCATTTGTTAAGGCCTTATCAGGAAACAAACTAGAACCCTAGGGCACAAGGTGTATCTGTATAGGATATCCCAAGGAAACGAAAGGATATTACCTATATAACCCTTCAGAAAAGAAAGTGACGGTCGCTAGGCAAGCTGTCTTTATTGAGAGGGAGAACACCTCAAAAAGGATAGTGGGAACTAGATTTAATTTGATGAAGTTGATGCTCAAGAAACATAGGAGTTGGTATAGGAACAAGTTCTACAGGTCCCCATGGAAGAGGTTCCAAAAAAACAAGTACTGCATAGAAGCTCAAGAGAGGTAAGGGAACTAGAGAGATTTGGTTTCCTAGTCACTAAGGATGGTAAATCATTATTGTTGGACATCGATGAACCTGTATCATACAAGGAATCAGTAGAAAGCTCAAAAGCTACAAGATAGCTAGAAGCTTTGAATTCTGATATGGATTCCATGTATCGGAACCAATTCTGGGTTCTGGTCAATGATCCAGTTGATATAAAGCCTGTTGGATGCAAATGTGTATTCAAGAGAAAACTGGACATGGAAGGTCGAGTTATTACCTATAAAGCAAGGCTAGTGGCTAAAGGATTCAGACAACGTCAAGGAATTGACTATGATGAAACCTTCTCGCCAGTTTCCATGTTTAAATCCATTAGAATAATACTTGACATAGTATCTTACCATGACTATGAGATTTGGAAAATGGATGTCAAAACAGCATTCCTTAACAGGAACCTTCAGGAAGATGTCTATATGACACAACCATAAGGGTTTGTGACACCAGGTGAAGCCAAACGGGTTTGCAAGTTGCAGAAATCCATTTATGGATTAAAGCAAGAATCCAGGTCATGGAAAATTATATTTTATGAAGCCATAATGTAATTTGGGTTCATTAAGAACGAATGTTAGGAATGTGTTTATAAGTGGTTTAATGGGAATACAATCGTTATCCTAGTAGTATATGTTGACGACATATTGCTTATTGGAAATGATGTACCAGTCTTATAGTCAGTTAAGGACTGATTGAACATGTTTTTCTTAATGAAGGACTTAGGAGAAGCAACCTATATTCTAGGGATCAAGATCATTCGTGATAGATCCAAAAGGATGATTGGACTAAGTCAGGGTACATACATTGACTAGATACTAAAGAGATTTAGTATAGAATAGTCCAAGAGGGAATTAGTTCCAGTGCCACTTGGCCTACATCTTTCTAAGAAAACGTGTCCATGGACACAATAGGAGAAAGATAGAATGAGTAATAACCCATACGCTTCGGCTATTGGATCCATCATGTATGCCATGTTATGTACCAGTCTTGATGTTGCCTATGCACTGAGCATGGTAGGCAGATATCAAGAAGATCCAGGAGAACAACATTAGACTACTGTTAAGACTATCCTTAAGTATTTGAGAAGAACTAAGGATATGTTCCTGGTGTATGGAGGAGATGAGGAGCTTGTCATCAGAGGGTATGCTGATGCTGGTTTTCATACATATAAGAACAATCTGAAGTCACAATATGGTTATGTTTTTTGTCTCAATGGAGGAGCTGTGAGCTGGAAGAGTTCAAAGAAGCCAGTTGTCGTCGATTCTATAGCGAATTATGAATATATAGCAACTTTTGATGCATCCAAGGAATCCATATGGATTTTGAACTTTGTCCAGAATCTTGATGTGGTGCCTAGCAGTAAAGACCATGTCACATTGTATTGTGATAATACTACAATGGTGGATCTTGCAAAAGAACCGAGGTCACATCAACAGAAATTGTACATACTCAGAAAGTATCACCTTCTGAGGAATTTCTATCAATGAGGTGAAGTTACAGTGAGCAGAGTGTCCACAGAAGAGAACGTAGAAGACCCCATGACTAAAGGCCTATCTCAGAAGAAGCATGAATATCATGTGAGAGCTAGCGGGTTAAAGGTTGTCAGCAGTTGGCTCTAGTCCAAGTGGGAGTCTATTGGATTTGGTGTCCTAGAACCAAATACTTTGTACTTTAATCATTAATAAAAGCCTTATCACATCTTTATTGTTCTTCTACGTGACAATGAATGTGATAATGTCCTAAGGATAGTTGTTGCATTAAAGGGTCATAGAGGATCCCTACTATGACGAGAACCCGGAAGTGTCATAACACTGTTCTTGAATGTATGTTCTATGGGTGGATGATGTTATTTGAGGGACACAAATAATACAGGCCATTAGGGGTGAGGACTCATAAAACTTTGAGGCACCTTCTCATGGTGTGCGCCCTTGGTAATATCCAGGAGGATATTATAAGAATGAGACCCGCCAGTAGGAAATCCACAATTCATAGTGTCATTGGATGTTCCTATCTACAAACGTGTGTCTTGGTCCTTATACTTTAAGATTATTATTAATGGGTATTACAACTCACGCACTTAGATGTATTGACGAAAACTGTGATGACACACTGTTCGCATTGAGGTAGGATACGTTGGGTGCATCTTGAGTAATACTGCATTAATAGATAATGCAAGAAAGGATTTTCCCTTCTGTTCCATAATGGAAGTAGATATCTTAGGCCCTTTGAAGGAATTGATATAGCTTAAATAAATCCATGGACATGGTAATGTATGGGCGAGTTCAATTCTAAGAAGTCAAAGAAAGAATAATCTAGCACATGGGTTGATGGAACTAGCATGCAACCCGCTTGATTAAAGATATCGAGACAAAGGGATTACATTACATGGTCAGCATTCGTAGGAGGTGACATGTCATTGTGGTATTAACTTCTTTCTCTATGGGTGCCTTGGCATGTTGCTAGACGCTAACCTTGTACTTTAGGCAGGCTCCGCCTAATGCCACTGAGAAAGAGGCCTAGAAGGTCACATACTAAGTGTGTCCATGTATCTCAGTTAAGTATTAATTTAACAAGTTGAATAAATATTATTCCCGACTATGGTTTAATAATTATTCAAAGATTCCTGACCGCATTTATTTCGACACTAATTATTCGAGAGAATATATTGTGGGTGAAATAATATATTTATTAGTGAGTAATGTAGTTACATTTATTTCAGAAATAAAGAGCCATTATTCAAGGTCTAATAAATGTGGTGAAGGAAATAAAATAAATAAAAACAAGTACACGCTGTGTATTAATGATTACACACCGTGTATTTTTTTAGTCCAGATTTTGAGGAAATAATATTTTTTTATTAAATGATATTTATTATAATCAACGTGGGAGCATGTCAAGGAATTAATGATTTGACATGGAGGTTTTCAATAAGAGTTAGTGAAATAAATAAAACGTGTAATGCATTTATTTATTATCATAACTCTATAACCTCAAACCCGATTATAAATATCCTCACAACCCCAACACTTTTCTCTAATCATTGTGCACAAAAATTCTGGAGAGTTCTCTCAAGGCCGAAAGAACTCCTTCCTCTAAGAACTCTCTCAAGACAGAGAGAGATCCACCACTACCAGATCAAGGCAATCGAAGGCGGACATCACAAGCGAAGGTTCTTCTGCGATAGCACCTGGAAATCCCTTCGGCGAAGTCCAGATATATGTGGAGCACTTGTGGATCACCGCTAGAGGAATGAAACAATTGGATTCTACGACGCAATGACGGATCACACCAGATTGTGACCAGAGACATCAATGAAGAAAGAATTTCATCAAGGTAATTCTTGTCAGTTAATTAAATTAGTTATAACCAACATATGATGATCCCATCTCTATGCTTCTGGGACTCCCTCTTTTGTTTTTTTGTTCTTTGTTTTATTCTGAAGATCCGGTGTTTTACATCGTGATGGATCTCTGATTGATCGTTGTTAACGCTAAAATTAAAGTTGGGCACTCCCACCAACGTGCTTCCACTGCGCCCAGAACCTACAGTCCCGTCGTAAATAGCCCGTTATAGAAAACAGTGTCACAAATACAATTTTTACGATGGGCCCATCGTAAATAAGTCTCTGATTATATATATTATATATAAATAAACCTTTTTCGACAGGCCCTTGGTCCCGTCGCAAATATATTTTTTTAAAATATATATTTAAACTATTTGTGACAGGCTCCCATCGCAATAGGTCCCGTCACAAATACTAAACAAAGTAAATATATATATATATATAATAAAATTATGATTAATTAAATAATAATATTAATATTATTAAAATAATAAAAAAATAAAAAATATTGAAATTCTCAATATTCTCAAAAAAATATAAAAAATCATCAATTATGATTATTATTATAAGTAAAATAAAAAAACATTAAAAAATATAATACTAAAATAAATATACTTAATAAAATTATGATTAATGAAAAAATAATATTAATATTTTTAGAATAATAAAAAAATAAAAAAAATATTAAAATTCTCAATATTCATAAAAAAATATAAAAAAATCATAAAATAATATTATTATTATTATTAGTAAAATAAAAAAAATTAAAAAATATAATACTAATAATAAATAATAAAATATTTAAAAAATTAAATTATGCAATATTCGCACCAATATAAAAGACAGAAACTGTAAATAGTTTATATTACAACAATTCTTGAATTCAAATATTTTTAACATTAAAAAATCACCGGGGGGTCATCTTTTGGAGGAGGTGGAGGAGCTATAGGAGATGGTGGAAGAAACTTCATCCCTAAACTACGAGCCAGATGACGCATGTACTCCATCTGCTCGTGATGCTGCTGCTTCCATCGACGCATCTCCTCCTCGTGATGCTGCTGCTGCTGCAATCAACGCATATCCTTCTCGTACTACAGTTGTTGCTGCTAACGCATCTCTTAATGATGCTTCTACAAGCTCTCTATAAGCTCAGTATGAGTTCACAACTGCTCCTGATACTGTGAGGCAGAAGATGATGCCTCACCATGAGCTCCTCTCGAGCTGGACACCAACATCACAGCAGTACCATAATATGTACCAGGAGTGAAATGAGATTTGATACCAACTACCCATCCCTTCTCAAAGCCATACTGAGTCGCCTACATCCATGCTGCCTCCTCAAAATGGTGGGCACTGGTCTGATCATTCATCTCGTCCTGACTCTCAACCTGTGTCTAAGAGGTTGCAGCCTCATATGACTCCTTCAATTCCAATTTGAAATTAAAATTGTGAAAATATTATATGTAGTTAATTTTCAAACTGAAAAAAATACTAACCTCAAATCCAACGCTAGCGATCACCTCTAATCTCTCCAGTGGATGGATCACTGTACATCCTCCGATAAACGTCGTACTCCGTAATATAGAGATGCTCGACTTTCTATAGAAATATAAAATAAACTCTTTATATTTAAAGTTATATAAAATATTTAAAAAGCATACTTACCAGATGCTCTCTATGCGTACTGAACGTATGACTACCGGCTTGATGTGTCACCTCCTGTCTCCCTCGTTTCTTCCGACCCACTGAAGATCTCCTCTAAAATCCACCACCCAAACAGTGTAAGCACAATCCATCACAAACATGAGATGAAATGTACTTTGGTCGATGGGCTCTATATGGCTCATCAAATTCTGTCACTCCTACTTTCTTAATGGTCTTCCTTCTCAAATTGTGCAAAAAACTGATGGAAACGGTCACGCATCGACACCTGCCATGCTGTGTGGATAGCGTTACACATGCTCTCATCTATGGGATACCATAAACCCTATAAATAATTTACAATATCAATTTATTAATAAAATAAATTTCAAAATAAATATAATTTATTTATGTACTAGCTAATGATTGAACATGTAGAGCTTCACATCAACGGGAATTTGTTCCCATGTGATCCATGGCTGAGAAAAATAATTGTGCAAGATAGCGTGCCCCTGTCCAACAGCTACATGCGAAAAACTGTGAAAAAAGAATAAATAATAAAACAATAAGTATATATAAAAATAAATTAATTAAATATAACTAAAATATATAGGTTACCATAACTCTGTGTGCGTGGATCGAAGCTAAGATATGGACATCACTCGGGGATATGGTCAGGAATCATCAGTCATGCAAGACCGTGCCCCGTACGTGTACCCCTGGACCATCAGTGGGCTGATGGTCGGATGATCCCAAATCCCCCTCATCCAAAGGTAGCTCAGCCTCCTCAAACTCACAAAATAGTTCAGGGTCCATCTAAAACACAAAATGATTGTTGTTTGAAGATAGTTGAAAATAACTATTATATATAGATATATATTAGTTATGATTATAACTAGCATTTAACTGTGTCAATGTTCACATTCATCATCATCTTCATATCTGATGATGTCAATGTCTTCATATTTCTCCTTAACATCATCAATATCCATATGAGTTTCAGTTTCATCATCTCTTATCATTTCAAATTCATTTGTGAAGTCATTAGTATTTCATCACCATCAACCCTTAATTGTGGGGTGTCATCATCAATATTCACATCTCGTTGTGAAAAAGATGGATTTTGAGCAGTCTCTTGAAAAATTTCAATTCTTTTCACTTCAGCGGAACCACATTCAATTTAAGTAAACTGGTTTTCCTAAGATTTCATTTTTATTATACTCCACCAATCACTCAGGTCTCTTGAAGTAGCACAATACATTGCGTAATAAGTTTTATATGTCTGTTGAGCTAGTAAAAATGGTTCATTTACAGCAATAAGACTTATATATTTAATATCAATGATTATATGAGTTGGATGAACATGCAAGCCTCTCTCAGTATCCAACCACTGACATTTAAACATCATTTTGTAATTCTGTCCTATATAACACAGCTTAATAATTTCATCCAGAATGCCATAAAAGTTAACTTCAATTTCTCTATGATGAAATCCTCTCATGAAAACTCCATTGTTCATTGTTTTTTTATTCCCCATATCCATGTGTATGAAATCAAAAACTATTCACCACATATGTATTATACAATTATACAATTTTGTATTATTAATTACTCAATATACACAATCTCTTATCAATTTTATTAGCATGTTGAGACACCTGGAAATTTTGAAAACAATTATCAATATAATAAATAATAAACTGAATTGATGTTAAACCATCAATAATTTATGTTACCAGTTTTTGAAACCATAGAGAATTTTTTTTTGTCTGCATTCTTCTAGAGAAGCTGCTGTAATTTGTGGAAGTTGTTTCTTGATATGATTATCATATAACCTACAAATAAAATAAGTTTACATAATGTAACATAAATTATATAATAAGTTATAGGAGCACTCATAGTATAAATGATGTCATTTCTTCACAGTTGAGCAGAACATATGTATGAGCTCTGTGATGTTCGTCATCTGAAATCCATGATTCATGAAATCCACCGAAACCAATATTTGGCTGATTAAAAATTTATAATTGATTTTCCATTTCGTCATTAACATTCCCCTCGTTCCATCCAATGCAGTTGTGTTTTGAGGGATATTCAGATTCAAAATAACGGGAGTATAAAAAAGTAATTTCCTCTTTCAGATAAGCTTCAGCAATTGTACCTTCAACTGATGCTTTGTTACATACTTTTTTCTTCATTTTTTGCATGAATCTCTTGAATGGGTACATCCATAAAAACTATACTAGACTTCCACATTTATCTTCATGTGTAAAATGTAATATCATCTCTTCCATTGAGTCAAAGAAATCCGGCGGAAATTTTTTTTCTAGTTTACATATAATTACAGTAACATCTTCTTCCAGTTTTCTTAGCACATCGTAGTCTGTTGTTGCTACCAAAATTTCTCAAAAAAATATGATATGTCAGTTATCGAATCCCAAATCATAGAATTCAACAAACCTCTGAATCCAATCAACATAACTCTTTCCATTATAACATGAAAATCATGAATTTTTAATCCGTTAATATGACCATTCTTAACACATATGCCCAAATTGGAAACATAGCCATATGAAAGTATCAAATATGAAATCCACTGACAAAATAATAAGCGAATCTCTTTGGAAAATATATAAGTTGATTTTGGCTTCATTAACCTCTATGATCTGACATTTTCAAATAGTTCAAGTTATTGTCGCCTGTAAATTTGGGTAAGATCTAATCGTGCCTTTACAGTATCTTTGGTCTTACCTGGTGTATCTAAAACTGTATGAAATAAATTGTCACAAAATTTCTTCTCAATATGCATGACATACAACATGTGCTGGACCAACAAATCAGACCAATATGAAATATCCCAAAAAATGCACTGTTTTATCCAATTATGTTCTTTCCCAAAGCCATGAATTTTCTGTTGGTTTACTATTGGACAAAATATGATGGAAGGTAATGAAAATACAATTGATTTTAACTCTGTACCTGAGATCATTTTTGGAGGTTCATCCCTTTGAATTGTTCCTTTTCTAAAATGAGATTTGTTCCTCCGAAAAGTATGATCAGTTGGAAGAAATATGCGATGACCTTCAAAATAACAAGGTTTTTTTTCATTAACGAGCATAAAGGCTTTGTTGTCTTTCATACAATAAGGACATGATTTTAGACCATGTGTACTCCATCCATATAACATGAAATATGCTGGAAAGTCACTAATCATTCACATCAATGCAGCTTTTAATATGAAATTTTGTTTCTCAGCAACATCATATGTATTAACACCATTACTCCACAATTCAATTAACTAATCAATCAATGGTTTCAAATAAACATCAATATTCTTTTTTGGATATCCTAGGATTAATATGGTCAAAAAGATATAGGGCTACTTTATTAGCATCCATGGAGGTAAATTGTACGAAGTTATAAAGACATGTTAACATGAATAGTGATTACCATAAGAACCAAACTGACAAAAACCGTCAGTAGAAAAACCCAATTACATGTTTTGGTCTTCTAAAGAAAAATATGGATGCAGACGGTCAAAATGTTTCTATGAATCACCATCAGATGGATGATTCAAGATTTTATAAGTTGAAATCTTGGTTTTGTGCCATGGAATCATTGACGTTGTATTCTAAGACATAAATAAACACTACAACCTGGGTGTAAGGGGGAAATATCTCAACTATTTTACAAGAATCAATCCAGACTTCCCTGGTTGAGCTTCTTTATACCTCGATTTTCCACATGTGGGACAACTATCTAATGACTGATTTTCACCAGAATATAAGATGAAATCATTTTCACGTGCATGAATATTCCAATAACTAAGGCCCAGATTACGAACCAGCCTCTTGCTCTCATATTAATTTGCAAGATACACATTTCCTTCAAGTAACAGTGTTTTAACGAAAGAAAATATCTGATCAAAACATATTTTTGACATTGCATTATTTGATTTAAAAGTCATAAATTTTTCAACCGCTTCAAATTTTCTTATCTTGCAACCAGGATATAATGCATCCTCAACATACCTCAACAACTCATAAAATTTAGATGGTGCCAACATAGGAGTTAAATAAATATCATCTTGAGTTTCATTTTGTTGAACATATGGGCCTACAACATCATGTACTAAATTTTGAAACTGTGATGGATCTGAAATCAAGTTATTAGTATCTTCTCTAGAACTGTGTTCACTGTATTGATACCAAAAAACATAATCTTGTTGAAAACCAAACTGAAATAGATATCCCCCAACCTTGTCAAATGTGTCAAATGTTCTCAGAGCACATTTTTTACAAGGACACTTAATTGTGCCTTCTGAAACATATTCTAGTTTTGATGATTCAAATGATAAGAAAGCTTCAACATCCTCAATATATACAGGATTTAAACCAAAACTGTTTGGATTTCTGCGCTGATTTATGTAAGCGTGATCATCTAATAATGACTATTGTCGACATCCTTATTCCATATTTGTTTACAAAATATAAAATCATTACCATTTTTGAATAATATAAAATTATAAAAACACTATATAAAAAAATAAGATAAATAATTACAAATACTTCTTAATAATTACCATTATTTATGGGCGACACAATTTCTAGTGGATTGATAGCTACTCTATTTTCTGACGCCTTATTTACTTGAAACTTTATCACACTGAAATCACAATGAAGAATCTTCTCGAAGGTACGCATATCCATTCTCATGCATACAAGAATTTATAAGCTCACCTCCGAGTAGATTATTTATTGTGATTTTAGTGTGAGAACTTTGCAAGAAAATGAGTCATCGGACAAAGGAGCCTGCTTTTTATCGATGAATCATCTTCTTTCAACTATCACCACCTGAAAACATTATGAAAAATGTGGTCCTATGAAAGCATATTCAAACTCGTGTATACAAGATTGGATATGCATATGTAGAAGCATACTTTTCATAATGTTTTGAGTCGGTGAAAGTTGAAAGGATAAGAGTCATCGAGCAAAAGGAGTGTCGCCAATCCACTGGAAATTGTTCCAATCTATAACAAGTTATTAAAATTTATTACAATTGATTTTATTCCTATTTATTCTTAATTATTCCTAATTATTCTTAAGTATTCCTAACTATCCCTAAGTATTCCTAATTATTCCTAAGTATTCCTAAGTATTCATAACTATTCCTAAGTATTCCTAAGTATTTCTATTTGTTACTATTTATTCCTAAGTATTCTTAAGTCTTCCTAAGTCTTCCTATTTGTTCATATTTGTTACTATTTGTTACTATTTGTTCCTATTTGTTACTATTTGTACCCATTTCTTCTTATTTGTTACTATTTGTTCCTATTTATTACTATTTGTTACTATTTGTTCCTATTTCTTACTATTTGTCACTATTTGTTACTATTTCTTACTATTTGTTACTATTTGTTACTATTTGTTACTAATTGTTACTATTTGTTACTAATTGTTACTAATTGTTACCAATTGTTACTAATTGTTACTAATTGTTACTAATTGTTACTAATTGTTACTAATTGTTCCTATTTGTTCCTATTTGTTACTATTTGTTACTATTTGTTACTATTTCATACTATTTGTGACAATTTGTTACTATTTATTACTATTTGTTACTATTTGTTACTATTTGTTACTATTTGTTACTGATTGTTACTAATTGTTACTAATTGTTACTAATTATTACTAATTGTTACTAATTATTACTATTTATTCCTAATTATTCCTATTTATTCCTAATTATTCCTAATTATTACTATTACTATTTATTTCTAATTATTACTAATTATTACTATTTATTACTATTTATTTCTATTTATTTCTATTTATTACTATTTATTACTATTGATTACTAATTATTATTATTTATAACTATTTATTACTATTTATTACTATTTATTACTATTTATTACTAATTATTACTATTTATAACTAACTATTACTATTTATTACTATTTATTACTAATTATTACTAATTATTACTATTTATTACTAATTATTACTAGTTATTACTATTTATTACTATTTATTACTAATTATTACTAACTATAACTATTTATTACTATTTATTACTATTTATTACTACTTATTACTATTTATTATTATTTATTTCTAATTATTACTAAATATTAATAATTATTCCTATTTATTACTATTTATTACTGTTTATTTTTATTTATTGCTATTTATAACTATTTATTACTAATTATTACTAATTATTCCTATTTATTACTAATTATTCCTATTTTAGTAATTATTACTAATTATCACTAGTTATTACTAGTTATTACTAGTTATTACTAGTTATTACTAGTTATTACAATTTATTCCTGATTATTACTATTTATTACTATTTATTCCTAATTATTCCTAATTATTCCTAATTATTCCTAATTATTCCTAATTATTCTTATTTATTACTATTTAGTAGTATTTATTACTATTTAGTTCTAATTAAAACTATTTAGTACTAATTATTACTAAATATAACTCATTATTACTAATTATTACTAATTATTATTAATTATTCCTAATTATTCCTAATTATTACTCATTATTCCTCTTTATTCCTGTTTATTCCCGTTTATTCCTGTTTAATACTGTTTATTACTAATTAGTATTGTTTATTACTAATTATTACTAATTATTACTAATTATTACTAATTACTATTAATTACTATTAATTACTACTAATTAGTACAATTTATCAATATTTATTTCTAATTAATACTATTTATTTCTAATTATTACTAATTATTACTAATTATTACTAATTATTAATAATTATTTCTAATTATTTCTAATTATTACTAATTATTGCTAATTATTACAAATTATTACTAATTATTACTAATATTTCTAATTATTACTAATTATTCCTAATTATTACTAATTATACCTAATTATTACCAATTATTCCTATTTATTCCTAATTATTCCTATTTATTCCTAATTATTCCTATTTATTACATTTTATTACTAATTATTACTCATTATTACTAATTATTTATTACTGATTATTCCTATTTATTACTAATTATTCCTATTTATTACTAATTATTCATATTTATTCCTATTTATTAATAATTATTCCTAATTATTCCTAATTATTACTAATTATTCCTATTTATTATTATTTATTCCTATTTATTTCTATTTATTCCTATTTATTCCTATTTATTCCTATTTATTACTAATTATTCTTATTTGTTGCTAATTATTACTAATTATTCTTATTTATTCTTATTTATTTCTATTTATTCCTATTTATTCCTATTTATTCTTATTTATTACTATTTATTACTATTTATTACTAATTATTACAATATATTACTAATTATTACAATTTATTACTATTTATTACTATTTATTACTATTTATTCCTATTTATTACTATTTATTCTTATTTATTACTATTTATTCCTATTTACCCATATTTTTTCCTATTTTTTCCTATTTATTACTAATTATTCCTATTTATTCTTATTTATTACTAATTATTCCTATTTATTCATATTTATTCATATTTATTCCTATTTATTCCTATTATTCCTATTTATTCCTATTTATTCCTATTTATTCCTATTTATTACTAATTATTCCTAATTATTCCTATTTATTACTAATTATTCCAATTTATTATTATTTATTCCAATTTATTACTATTTATTCCTATTTATTCCTATTTATTCCTATTTGTTACTAATTATTCCTATTTATTCCTATTTGTTCTTATTTATTACTAATTATTTCTATTTATTACTAATTATTTCTATTTATTACTATTTATTCCTATTTATTTCTATTTATTTCTATTTATTTTTATTTATTCCTATTTATTACTAATTATTCCTATTTATTTCTACTTATTACTAATTATTCCTATTCATTACTATTTATTTCTATTTATTACTATTTATTAATATTTATTTCTAATTATTACTATTTATTACTATTTATTAATATTTATTATTATTTATTCCTATTTATTCCCATTTATTCCTATTTATTTCTATTTATTTCTATTTATTACTATTGATTCCTATTTATTTCTATTTATTACTAATCATTCTTATTTATTCCTATTTTTTCTATTTATTACTAATTATTCTTATTTATCCCTATTTATTACTATTTATTACTATTTATTACTATTTATTACTATTTATTACTATTTATTACTAATTATTACTATTTACCGCTAATTATTACTAATTATCCCTAATTATTACTAATTAACCCAAATTATTACTAATTACCCATAATTATTACTAATTGCCCCTAATTATTACTAATTACCCCCAATTATTACTAATTAGCGTTAATTACTATTAATAACTACAAATTACAGCTACTAATTACTAACTACCGCTAATTATTCATATACAATACTAATTATCGTTAATAATTATTAATTATTACTAATTATTAAGAATTAGTACTAATAATTTCAATTTGTTATTACAAATAAATATTGGTAACAAAAAAATTTAAATCTAATTTAATTACAACTAATCAACAATAATTAAAATTAACATAAAAAATGAAATAAATACTAAATTAATTAAAATATAAATACCTTTAAACTTGATCTCCTATTGATGTAGATGACTTCACAACTTCTTCGTAAAACAAACTAACATAGAAAAATTTTCACTCTAAAAATAAAGTTTAGAGAGAGAGAGAGGAAGTGAGAATTGAGGGGAAGAGTTGGAAAAACAGATGGGGGTATATATTGGTTAGATTAGTTGTGGCGGTACTATTTGCAACGGGATACCTATCGCAAATACCTTTGCCCGCATTAATTACTCTCGGCGGTTAAAAGGGTATTTGTGACGGGTCCCGTCGCAAATAGTTGCACGCCGACACTTTTTGCGACGGGACAACATCTCGTCGCAAAAACCTATTTACCGTCACCGGTATTTGCGATGGGTCCGGTCGCAAATACCCTACGACAGATGCACTATTTGCGACGGGAAAATCCCCCCTATCGCAAATAACCTTCCAACGGATTGGCGCGCAGACCGCGCCAAACCGCGCCTTACTTTTTTGTGACGGGACCCCAAATCCTGTCGCACATAATTGGTTATTTGCGACGGGTCGACCCCCCCTCCCCCCCCCCCCCCGTCGTAAATAACCTCTGGGACGGACTATTTGCGACATGAATTAATCTTGTCGCAATTAGATCAGCACAAAATGTTATTTTTCCTGTAGTGGGCCTTTGGGGTGGTTTGTGGATTTCTGGGTGGTGGTGGTTGATGACTACTCTTCCCTTGTTGGTTCCATGGTTGATGAGGCTGGTTTAAATACCCCCTTGCCTATAAGTTTTGTTTTCTTTCCACCCAAAATTGGATGGATAGTATGGTTCTTGCCTAAAGGGTTGGTTATAGGGGCATCCTAGGATGATTCCCTCACAAATTTCAGAAGTTTCTCTCAATTGGGGGCATTGGTCAGAATAATGGGTGTCAGAAGAGAAGATTCTACAATGGATTGGAGGAGGAGATTGAGATTTTCCTTGGGAGAGAGCGAGTTTTCGTAAAAGGGTACTTACCTCTTCAAATTTTGTGTCCACCTTCTTTTCAAATTCAGTACTTTGCACCTCATGGACACCTCGAATGGGTACACTGGACCTTGTACCAAATTGTTGAGTGTTTTGTGCCATGTTCTCAATCAGGGTTCTTATAGCAATTGGGGTCTTATCCACCAGTGCACCACCTGCAGTAGCATCAATCATGTTATGATCAATTGGAATTAAACCCTCGTAAAAATATTGTATTAAAAGTTGATCGCTTATTTGGTGGTGTGGACAACTAGAACATAATCTTTTAAATCTTTACTAATATTCATGAAGTGTTTCCCCTTGAGATTGTCTTATACCACATATTTCTTTCATTTTGTTGCAGTTCAAGAGGCTGGGAAATATTTTTAAAGAAAATGTCATTTCATGTCCGCCCAACCTATTATTAGGGAATTAACATAATAAAGCCAGTATTTTTTAGTATCTTCTAAAGAAAAGGTGAATGCTCTAAGCTTTACTTATTCCTCACCCGCATTAGTAGGTTTTAATGATGAACAAATAGTGTGCAATTCTTTTAAATTCTTATGTGGATCCTCTCCAGGAAGTCCATGGAATCTTGGTAATAGATGAATGAAACCATATTTTAGTTCAAAATTGGGTGCCTCTCCTTGTAATCGAATGTATATGGGTTGGATATCAACATCAGGTGATGTTAGTTCTTTCAATGTTCTATTTTTTTCAGTCATGTTATACAAGTTTATTTCAGTTTTGATGTTGGTTTCAAAAGAAGAAGATGAAGGATCGAGAAGAGTGGTGTTGTCTTGTGTATCCTCCTTCAAAGGGTTATCTTGTGTGTCTCAGGGTCGCTGATGTAATATCCTCTCCAATTCAGGTTCGAAAGGAGATAAATCTCCCGGATTAGAATGCGTCATGCACCAAACCTACACAAAAAAAGATTAGAATACAAAAGGATTGAAAAGGTAAATAAATATTCACAAAATTTACAAATATCTTATAAAAACACGCACTAAAAACCGATGAACTCCCCAGAAATTATGCCTAAATTTAATCACATTGTCATGAAACGTAAAATTTATAGTGATTTAAAGAAGATTTTTTAGTCTAGGGCAGACCCTAAGTCATCCCCCAAGAAGCGTTGATAGGTTTTGAGTGTGTATTTTTAATAAGAATAAAATAGGGGGTGGTTTTGAAAACAGTTTCAAGGAAGTAACTTAATTTAAATCGTTCTAAAGTTGAAAGACCAGGTGGATTATGAAAAATATAAGATAAATAAGTGATCATTGCTAAGTTACTAAAGCACTTGAATAGTTCTTAATTATTAATTGGTTATTAGGTTTTAGTGTAATCCTTTGGTTGAGGGTTAACCAAGATCTTGGGTACCCACAAGACTCTTAAAATGATATGATTAGTACTAAATCTTGACATAACAATCATGTAGTCAAGTTCTAGCCCCTTATCATGCTTTAAGGTTTGTAAAGGAACATTGAAATCTCAAATGTTTGGGAAAGAAAAGGGTTCTTATGTTGTCCAATCGGAACAACACTAGACACATACTTAAAATCGCACACCAATCGGTTATGAAATAAAAAAGTGTTTCAATCCAATGCATCAAAAAAATTTAAGATACATATGAAAGAAGAATTACAACCACAATATACACCAAACCAGTAGATAATTATGTGCCGGAACTCCCTCTTCAAGTGTATAGCTCCCTCGCAATGATCACCCACCACTTAGCTCGACATCGGGAGGAGGAGGATGCTCAGGTGGAACTCCTCCTTCATTCTTGATCCCCTATGAGGATAGGGGCCTCCAAAACTTATAGGACGAGGAGGATAATCCCCTAGGACTCCAAAATGGTAGATATTTTCTTCTTGTCCGAACTTGTAAATGAGGTGCCCATGGTGCCTTTGTATAGCCAAAATGGGACATGGTTTTGAGCACCCTGTTTTTAAGATACCATTTGTGTCTTGGTTTTAGAATAATATAAAGTCATATCACAACTTGACCAAAAGCTAAGAATTGTTGGAAGGCCTATTGAATGTCTCCCCGTCGAATGTTTTGGCCATTAGACAACTGGATTGGGAGAAATTCTCAAAAGGCTGAAACAAACTTTTGAATTCAGGCAGATTATGTCCTCTGGAAATAATGGTCCAGACGGGCTACGATATGGCCGAATTGGGATTCCGTTCCTTGATAAGAGTTGTATCCCATGTTTTTTTGGAGAGGATCAAAAAGTTTCAGCATATTTTGATGCACGTAATTCTCTTAATGCTCAAAACAGTGCACAGATGTCCATAGAATTCCATGTAGTTTGGCCCATTTTTCTTCTAGATGATCTTTGGGCCTCCAAATCACCTCCACCTTCAATGAAAATATCAAAACAAGTATAATTTCCCTTTTTAATAGTGATAAAAATTAATTCATTAAATAAAACATGAATTTCAATTTATTATTATATTTTTAATATTCATTACAAAACTAGTTTAAAATAGCGGTGTAAGGGTAAAATTGATTAGTGAATCGCTATGCGATCACCTCTCCACCATTTCTTCAAAACCTTTTATTATGATATTTTTCATGATTTTTGAGAACTTCTTGATCATCAAAGCATCATCTGATTTTGTTTAGAAAGTATGAAAAATTTATAACTCCTAAATTCACATTCTTCTTTCAAAACTCTTCAGTAACTCCATTCTTTCTCTGATTACATCAAAGATAAACTTCCAACAAACAATAAATTCTACATCTAATTTTTTGAATCTAATGATTTTCATTGTCATGCCAATAGACCTAAATATAACAAAGTTTCTGATCAAAAACATCATCTTCTTGACTTCTTCTATGTTCGGTGCATCTCAATACGAAAACCTAGGTCTGGAAACTTATGTCTATAAAATAACCTTATTACGATAGACTAGGTCGGATTCCTAGAAAAAAAACATTCTTTTACAAATAGAGTTAGTTGTCAAAAAATATAAATCTTTGTTAAAAAAACCACAAAGGTTATTCAATCTCCCCCTTTGGATTTGTTGACATCCCTCATTAATAATTTTTCAAACTCTCAGAATTTTTCACAACTCAACTTATGTAAATAACTCAAGTTTTTTATGAATTTTATCAAAACATAGCCTTTCTTAGAAGAGAGTGTCCTAACACCCCACTATCAGATAATGTAATGTTTTTTAAGGAATTCCATCCCTTATTGGAAAGAAAATTTTGTGTCTGTGTAAAGATAAACCCCCCCTCACTTTTATCTTTTCCTCTCTCACTTTTCTTTTTATATCACTTTTATTTTTCTCTCACTTTTATTTTTCTCTCCCCCATTCTATGATAACCACGGCTTCAGATTTATAAAATAAAGATAATTAAAAACTTCTTAAAAAGTTCAAAGTTGGTACTTTCTCTCCCCCTTTTTCAACATAATCCTATGAACGGTGGGGGTTTTTCTTATGAGGTTTAAGAAGACATGGGAGGAGGATGAACATGAAGTTTCAACCTCAATTCCACAAACATTTCTTTCGGTGTTGCTTTTATAAAGATATCAGCAATCTGATACTTTGTTGAAATGTATTCTAGAAAAACATATCTAGAAGCAACTTTCTCTTTTATAAAGTGAAACTTTTTATCAATGTGTTTTGATCTTGAATGTTAGATAGGATTATTAGAAATATAAATTGTACTCTGATTATTACAAAGTATCTTCAATGGTTTAGAAACTTTTACTTTCAAATATTCCAACTGAACTTTCATCCACAACATTTGAGTACAAGCTTGAGTGGCTACAATGTATTTGGATTCATCTATTCTCAAAGTTATTGAACTTTTTTTATTACTATGCCAAATCACACAACATTCACCTAAGAAAAATGTTCCTCCTGAGGTTGATTTTCTATCATTACAATCTCCATCCCAATCGGTATTAGTATAACCATGAAATTTTATATCACTATTTCTTTTGTAATACAGCCCATGTGAAGTTGTTCCTTTGAAATATCTTAGAATCCTCTTTGCTGCCAACATATGTGATTATTTGGTATTACTTTGATACCTGGAACATAAAGTCACAGCATAAACAATATCATGTCTTGAGGTTTTAAGATAAATAAGACTTCATATTATCTTTATAAAGTCTTTCTGATTCACACTTATTCTCGATTCATCTTTAATCAACTTTTTTCTCACTGAAATAGGAATTGAAAATTATTTGTATTCTACCATCCCAAACTTTTTTAACAATTCCTTGGCATACTTTTCTTGAGATAAGAAAATGTATTTTTATTTTTATTGTACCTATAATCTAAGGAATAAGTTAATTCTCCAAAAATTGAAATTTTAAAATTCTTCTTTCATTTCCTCAGTAAATGTTTTGCAAGAATTTTTGCTATCCATAGAAACAATTATATCATCCACATAAATAATTACAATTACAGTTCCAGAGCCAAAATATTTTACATACAAGTATCTATCAACTTTTTCTTTAGAAAATTTCAACATTCTTAAAAAAATTTCAAGCTTAGAATACCATGCATGTGGTGCTTGTTTCAAACCATAAAAATCTTTATTCAATTTACAAACTTTTTTTTTCATCCTAATCATGTAGAAATACACAAGTTTGTTCAATGTAAACTTTTTCCTAGACCTCTCCATTTAAGAAAGCTGACTTTACATCCATCTAATAAACTTTATAATTCTGATGAGCATCCACTGCAAGAAACATTTTAATAGTTTATAGCCTTGAAATGGGGGAAAAGGTTTCTTCAAAATTTATACCTTCCTCCTGTGCATATCCTTTACAAAACATTCTTTCTTTATTTCATGAAACTTCTTCATGCTCATTCAATTTGTTTTGATAAACCCACATTATTCTGATAACATATTTTTTTAATGGGCTTGGAAAAAGTTTTTAAGAGTTGGTGTCCTAGAACCAACTGGTTTTACTTTGATTACATGTATATTTAATGTATTATTACATATTGTTCATTGTTCTGCATGACTATGATGTAATAATGTCCAAGAGTCTTTGTTGCATTGATAAGGTCATGGCAGTTATCCGCTATGATAAGAACCTTGAAATTTTATAACAATATTCTTAAATATAGTTCTGTGGTTAGATGACATACTATGATGGGACACATAGCATGCATACCATCAGGTGTGAGTACTCATATGCAGATGAGAATTCCTCTCATGAAGTTCGCACTTGGTAATCTCCAATATAGAAGATTATGAGAACAGACCCGCTAGTAGGAATTCCGCATGTTTTAGTGTCATCAGATATTTCTATCTGCGAGCGTGTGTAATGATCCTTAGACTTTAATATTATCATTAATACGTTTCACGACTCACACACTTTGATTTACTGATGAAAACTATCATGTAGATAGTTGGCTGGAAGTAGGGTGTGTTGGGTGCGTCACGAGTGGCTTGTTATTAATGGATAAGTCGAGGAAGGATTTGTCCCTTCTATTTATGGAAGTTGATATCTCGGCCCTTTGATTGAAATATAACCATCGTGTGAAATTTCATGGACATGGTGTAACGATGAGTTTATTTTAGGTAGTCAAAGAATGACATATCAAGAATAAAAGTTGATGACACCATCATGAAACCTGCTTGATGAGATATTGCAATAGAGGGATTATATTACAGAGTGAACATTCGTATGTGGATGTAATTGTTGTGACTTTAAGTTATTTCTCTTGGGTGCCATGCCCTGTTGCTATAAAGTACTCGTAGACTTTAGGCAAGCCTTCCAAATGCCAATAAGAAAGAATCCTAGAGGGTCACACACTAAGTGTTTTTTGTGGTCTTGGTTAAATCCTATTTGAATTTAATTAATGAAATAAATATTATTCTCAAGACCGTGAAATAATTTTATTCAAGTTAAAATGATCGCATAAATTAAATAAAATTTATTTATTTATTTTATTGAACATTTAATAAATATTTATTTACTATTTTCTAAATAAAATATTTATTTTCAGGTGTTCAATAAATGGAAGTGGAGTTCGAGTGGACCAAGGTTAGTCCGATAGTAAAATAATTATTTTCAAGACGGTAAATAATTATTTAACTAGTTGGGACAAGTTAAAATAATAATGACGCTACTATTATTTTGTGACGCGGAATTTTATTTTATAATTCTGTTTTATGAAATATGGCACACCACGAATAATGACGCTATATTATTATTATGAGAATGAGTTTTCTCTAAGTTCATGAATGTATTTAATTGTTTCTATACAATTAAATATTATAACTGAAATTCCATGTATATAAATAGACAACTAGGCCAATTGTGCCATACACCACACCACACGCCTGGTGAATTGAGAATTGTTGGGCCAAATAATTTCTCTCTCAAATCCTCTTCTCACCCCTCTCAAGAACGAGATATGTTTTTCAAGGCTAAAGAACAAGTGATCAAGAATGACTGGAAAAAGACACTCATTTCATTGCGCTAGCACTTAGAGAATGAGTGGTGTTGATCGGAGGCCATCAGATCACATGTGGATCACTGCTAGAGGTATTCTAGTTTGGATCCTTACAAGTGTAATGAGATAATCTGGAAGGTTCATTCCATACGATCAACATCATCAATGAAGAAAAATACAAAATATCCAAGTATTATTTTTCTTTATGAAATTAATTAAATTAATTATAAACATGATGTGAAAGATCCTCTCTAAAGGTTTTGAGCCACTTTCTTCTTTATCTAAATCTTTGATTATATTCAGTGGAGACTGGCGTTCATCATCGTATTGATCCCAGAATAATCATTGATCATGATAAAAATCAAATTTGGGTGTTGTCCCAACCACACTTCTGCTGCACCCGGAACCTTCAAGTGATATCATAGGGGTTACATCATAGTTTATAATTATATAAGTATTTCATTGATGAATTACACATTTAATAATTTAGTTGTTTCAATTCAAGTTAATTGTTCTAAAAACCTAAATCTTGAGATCTATTCCTCCTCTTTTGTTTCTCGTTCACCTTACTGAAATGATCTTTTCTTTTAATTTTGATTAAAATAAAATAGAGGATCTCATCCGGAGGTGCCATAGATTCCTGGTCATACAACACCAGAACACACGGCTTGTATTCGGTAGTACACGCCGTGTAGTCAAGATTCAATGCATCGGACCGGCCTTCCAAACCAAGATGTGTGTTGGAGTCTTTCTAAGTCTTAAATGACTCTGTCTATTGACCTGGAACATGTGGCACACAGTTTCTAGATTACACCCCATGTGGCCTAAATGGACACGACTTGTAGTCCCTTTGGGTTAGGGTTAGACTGTGTACCCCGTACATGGCTAGCCCGAATGGAGACCGTGTAACAAGGAACTACATGGAGTGTGGCCAATTGGACATGTCGTGTACTCCGAATATTTCCGAAGTACACTCACATGTTGTTTCCCCAGGCGTGTACTTCGGATGGACGGTGAACAATAGTACACATCGTGTAATTGGAACTACACATCGTGTACTCATTCAAATTATGCAGATTTATTAAAATTTATTATTATATTATACAAAACCTTGAGACATGTACCATCGTGCAGGCGTAAAGTTGAGTCACAACACATGATATGTGTTTTATATATATGTGTTTAATTTAACATCTACGTAATGTTCATTTCCACTCATTGGGTAGTTATGAATAGGAATTCACTGGGTTTCCTCCAAGGTACAAGTTACGTACAAAAATAATTTTAAATGAATTTATTTGTTTAAAATTATGATGTGAATCTCAAGGAAATTTAGAAAAGGATTTAAGATAAAAGGATTGATTAATTAAAGATGATAATTAATTGATTCAAGCATGATTTATCTTAAACAATATTGATTGAAAAATTGAATACAAGTTTTATTTATGCGTAAATATTGTTTCATGTATGGATGATCATGAGCTGGACCAAGACCTTTGTATGTGGATTGTTTCTTTTAATTTATTTATTTGAATTAAATTTGTTGGCTTGCAAGGATTCTCCTCATTAATATGTAGGGCTTGTGTGCCCAAGGTTTCTTTTATGTAAACCCCCTTTTTACCCCTCACTTATATGTGAGTTAAAAAAATGGCATATGTAATGGATGGAACTCCCAAGCTAGTGGAGGCAGTTCAAGCCGGAGCCGAGACGAAACCAATTTGAGGAGATACAAAGGTGGACAGGTATAAGCTGTAAACATGAACCCAAAAGGTTCAAGGTGTTTATCTTCTAGGTTGGGGTTAGTTTATCAACCGCTAGATAAAATAACCATTAAAAAGATCATGATTGTGCCATTTACTTTTTTTTATTTTTTTTCAGTTGAATGGTTTATCATTATGTTTGTGTTATCATGATCACATAATTAATGAATTAAACAAGCATGCAAGATGGAACTAGAATAAACCATACTTATGCGTAAGTATTATCAAGACATGGTTAATCACTTAAGTATGTTTCTCTTAATATTAACAAGTATGTAATAATGACAATAAGAAATTCACACATAAGAGATAAAAATCCCTCAAATAAAATATTAAGTCAGAACAAGGCTTTCGTTACTTGATTAAGGGAAAAACTCAATAAAACTATGTGTTTGACCAACCCTTGTTGGGACACATACTTTTATACAAGAAGTCCTTATGAAAGGTTTTGGTTTGAATTAACCATATTACATCAAGAAGAGTATCCCTTTATAGACTTGGTGTAATATTGGAGGAAAGTGTTAAGGAAATCCAAAGTCATGATTTCAGGAGTGGGGAGTCCACTCAACAGATCAAGGAGCTGCAAGCCCACATTTGGAAAAGACCTACCTACCTAAATACCTTCTAATATCTTGACCAGCCCTTTTGGGGTTATGCAAAGGGAAATATGGATCCTTTCCACTAGAATGTAATGACAGCTGGACATTCCAATTTCAATGGTGAGAGCCATTAGGACTTGATAAAATAGTGGGATACATAATAAAATTTATTATTTCTAATAAAATGTAATCAAGAAAGTACTAATGATCTTCTCTTTTAATTGTAGAATAAAAATGAAAATATCATCAATCACACTATCCTTGCGATCAATTCTAGATAAAGACAACATCCTCAACAGTAGTAACTTCCAAGAATGGTTTAGATGCCTTCAGGTAATATTATTCCATGAACAGAAGTCTTACATGCTGGAGCCAGCTTTACCTGATCCTCCTTCTAGAGAGGCAAGTGATGAGGATTTCCTGGTCTATGAGAAACATATGAATGATGTGGTGGATGTTCAATGTTTGATGCTATCATCGATGTATAGTGAGCTCGTGAAGTCTTATAAAAATAGGGATTCTTATAGCATGCTCGAGTACCTCCGTGGTCTTTACCAGGAGAGAGAAAGAAAATAAAGGTTTGAGATCTCTAAGTCACTCTTTCAGAGTAATCTTGAAGAAGGTTCCCCAACTGGGCCTCATGTAGTCAAGCTCATTGGCTACATTGAGTGCCTGGAGGTTTTAGGGTTTAAACTCCCCAAAGAACTAAGCACCGATCTCATTCTCGCATCACTTCCTCGGAGATTCTCTAATTTTTTTGTCAATTTCAATATGAACAACATTGAGAAGTCTCTATCTAATCTTATTATCCTCATCTGCCAAGTGGATAAAGATGTGAAGCGCGAAAAGCCTTCTGTCCTTATGGTGAATAAGAGGAAAGGGAAGGCAAAGAGCTTTAAGACCAAAGCTTTTTCATGACCTTCCAAGAAAAGGAAGATCAAAGGGGAGACAAGGGAACATGAGGCTGTTTGTTTTGCATGTGGTAAGAAGGGTCACTAGAAGAAGAATTAAACCCAGCCTAAGAAACAAGGGGAAGCTTTAGGTGCATTTGTTATCGAATGAAATCTATCTATTTATATAAATTGGGTATTAGAGACAGCTTCTGGTGCTCACATATGTATCCAAATACAGAAACCAAGTAGATTTAGGAAGATTGATTGAGGGTAGGTAGATCTATGAGTAGCCAACGGATCCAGACTTATTGTTGTAGCTATTGGGGACTACCACCTCACATTTCCAACTGGGATGATCTCGGTGTTAAAGGTTTGTTTTTATGTTCCTTATGTAACTAAAAACATAATTTCTATATCCAGAATAGATATAGATATATTTGTTTTCAAGTTTGTAAATGAATGTTGGTACTTTTATAAAGATAACATTTTTTTTGGTAGGGCACATTTATACAACAGTCTTTATGTGTTGGATTACACAAACCAAGTAATGGAAATCAATGAAAAAGATACTTCACATGACTCATACCACACCCAACTTTGGCATCACCGGTGTAACACCCTGAGATTTTATGAAAAATATTCTTTTTAATTTTATTGATGTCTTGTTTTGTACGCTACAACAAAGGAGTCTTGCACAACACACAACCCTAACTTGGCTACATTACACGCAATCAAGACCTTCCTCGATAGCGTGTGTTGTACGCAATACCGAGTTTCACTAAACAACGATATGCTACTAAAATATTATTAAAACTAGCCGTTTTGAATAGTAATAACAACTTTTTGAAAATTTCATCTTTCATAATGGACTTAATTTTGGGATTCGGAATATCGAAATTAGCCTACAGTGAAATTTCAGTATTTTTTTGAAAACTTTCAATTTTTAATGAATAGTGAAAACACTAGGTTACTATTTAAAAACCGAATTTTTATTTAAATAATTATTTATTCTATTTAAATTTATTTTAGGTCAAAATTGACACATAATACCTATATAAGTTCAATGTAATTCATTAGAGTCAGTTTATAATAATCTTAGATATATAAAAAGTTTATTGAACTTTTGACCGTCTTTTACCCATCTCCTAGGAGAATTTCCAAATTCACATAAAACATAATTTTACCGCTTCGGTGAGTGGAATTTCAAAAATCCGAGAGACACGGTTGATTTCAGTAAGTAAAATGTGGTTCAATGAGATGAAAATAATTTTTGGTGAATAGTAACTTTTTGCTTTTTTTACCATGGTTAAAAGTAAATAGGGTAATTAAGGGTAAAAATGATATTATTATTACCCTAAAACATGTCCTAATTCTATTGGATAAGTGTTATTAGACCAAAAACAACCTTAGGAATAAAATATGACCATTTAGGCCCACTTGAACTAGATTATGATATTTATTATTAATTTATTTAAAGAAGGGTTAAAATAGTTAAAACCAAAGTTTAATAACTAAATCAATTTTAATATAGGGTTATACATAAGATAAATTTGACTATAAATATTCATTAGAAATATAAATAGATTTAATACATAATAATATTTTATTTTTAATTTTTATACTTTAAATAATTTAATTTATTTATGACAGAATGATGATGCAGTAATTATATTATTAATGAAATATTGACATAATTGATGTTATAAATACATAAATAAATGTAATTTGAGACTTTTTATGAATTATAATAATTTTCTATGTTAATATGACATGTTAGTATTGATTTAATAAACTTTTTTCGAACTAATATTTCTGTTATGATTTTCACAAAAATCAATTACCAAATAGTGTCAAAATTGACATAAAATAGTTTTTAAAACAAATATTATATTATTAATTGTTAATTTATTCCTAAAAATATAAGGTTCGGACAAATGAATTAGATAAGGTTATATATATTAATAATAAACAACTTGGGGTTCGTTTGACATGGTATATTAAGTTTATTAACCTTATAGTGTAAGAAAACAAGAAGACACGGTAAAAGAAAAATTATTTAACTTAAAGTTAAATCTAAATGATAAGGTTAAAATAGAAACCTAAACTTGTCTAAATTCTATTGGATGAGAGTATTTCGACCCATACCCACCTTATATTCGAAATAACTCAATTTGGAGCTATTAAAAGCCTAATATGACTTTATAATAAAATAATATTTTTAGTTATTCCAAAGGTGCCCCTCTCCTCCCTTATAAAAGGGAACCTCCTCCCTCTCTTCCAAACACCACTTTGAGCCTTCAAGCTCAGCCAAACCCTGCCAAATTATCTTATCCACTTCCCTAGAAACATCCTAGAGGTCCTGGTCTTCTTCAAGGACCAAATTTGGTGCCCTAAGAGGAGATCTCAAAGAGGCGCTTCAAAGAAGAGGAGGTTCAGAAACGTACGAAGCATATCAGACCTAAGGTAAGGGATAATTTTGCAAATCTCATTTTATCCGAGATTTCTTATTCGTAAGTCTTTACTGGGGTTATATTTATCATCCATGTCCATGTTTTATAAAAATGTCTTCATGTATGTTTAATGTCCTTTTTACCCTTTTTTGACTTTTACCATGTGTTATGGAAGGAATCTTTCTTTTGTTTACCATACAAGGAACTTTTTGACTTTTCCAAAAAAAGTATGAGGAGAATGTTATTTTTAACTTATATGGCGTGAATGGATTTTTACGGTTTCATAAAGCCTCATTTTCATGAAGCTTCCTCTACAAGATTGCATGATTATTTTCAACAAAACCCTTTTCTTTTAAAATTGCATGACATTTTGTGAAAAGAAAATGATTTTGAAGAAGAAAGGATATTTTACTCAAAAATTCATTTCATGTGTTTTTATCAAAAATATTTTCAATCTAAAATGACATTATTTAATATGTTTATGTTTCAAGTATAATGTCTCCATTATTTACATGGTTTTATTCTTCTTATGATGAAAAGATATCCATTTTTTATATGGATTATGTTATGATGGCATGATGTTTAAGAATCTCATTCAATTACATGGGTTATGCTATGATGTATGATTTATGATTTGGGGCACACGAAAGAATGATTTCATTATGAGATGGGTGGGACCTATATCTCCCTCCAATGCATTGGGTAAAGATTTATATCTCATGAGATAGACATGGCTGGAACGGTAAGTTAATCCGATTCAGTGTTACAGGACTGAAACGAGGAGTGAACTCGATTCAGAAAGGGACTTTGTCCACTAAGATGGTCTTGGCAGTAATGCCTTGGCTACCATGGAAATCATAACATGTGCTGAATGGTTTCCACAATTACATGTTTTCTTCCCATTATATTTTATCATGGTTAATGTTCTATTATGATATATGCCTTACGTACTTCCACGATTTATGTCTTTGCTCAAGATTTTGATGTTTAAATTTCATGTTCAAGTTTTTTCTTCCAAATGTTTATGGATTTTTTTATGTTATCTATGTTTGACCTTACTGAGCATTTGAGCTCACCCTTTTTATGTTTTATTTTTCCCAGGAAATAAAGAAAGGTTTTAGGTAAGGAAACAAAAAGTGGAAGATCGTTATGGGAGTTGCTGAATATATTTCAACATGATTAGAAGTTTATATTCCGAGATTCGAAAGACACTAAACTATTATGGTCCTTGTGTTTCTGTTTTTCTTATGTATTAAATATTTTGCAAAAGTAATGTAATTTCCATGTACGTCAAGTTTTGGGCCTCTACAGTTGATATCAGAGGAAAGGTTTAGTCAACCTTTGGAAAATAGGATGCGAAAACATTAGTGAGATCCCTAGAGATATTTTTATGGTATGTCTAGGGATGTCCCTAAGTATAAGTATACATATAGGATATTGTCCTAGAAATATGGTAATGATCTTAGAATTTAACCTAAAATGTTAGATATTGAAGGTACTCCCCCTTTATTATGTTGTTTTTCCTAGCATGATTTTTGCCTCTCACACTATTCTTTTTGGGTTTTAGACGATGGATGGAACCTGAAGGAACCGTGTTGATCAATGTAATGGAAAATGCAATGGTTATCCTCCTGAACAAACAAATGTTATGGGAGATGGAGTGAAATATCTTATTGCTATACTTACACAATCTATGAATCATTCTGGACTTCCAAATGAGTAGAGAAGGGAACAATATTCTATTGAGTCCTTCATGAGGCAATGTCCACCTTCTTTCAGTGGGTCTTCCGATCCACTTGTTTCTGAACAATGGATCAGTACCACTGAAAAGATATTTTTATTTCTTCAATGTTCTGAACATGATAAAGTCATCTTAGCAGTATATTTTTTGGATGGTGAAGCTGATCAATGGTGGAATCTTATCAAGAATACGAGGCCAAGAGATGAAATTGAGTCCATGGAATGGGACAAGTTCATGAACTTATTTTTCAATAAGTACTTCCCTCGTATTCTTCGAACAAAGATGGAGAATGAGTTTCTTGAACTAAAGAAAAAGGATGATGAATCTGTTGGTATATACGAAGAGAATTTTACAAGGCTTGCAAGGTATGCATCTGGCTTTATCATCCAACCTGAAAGTAAAGTTGATAGATTCTTCAGTGGCTTAAAACCAAATCTTCGAAGGGCATTAGCTATAAGAGACTTCAGTAGATATGAAGAAATTGTGCATTGTGCTATCAAGGTAGAAATGGAAGTTAGTGTTACATATCCATCTCATGGTTTTGACAAGAAATGAAAGATAGAGTTCAAGGAGAAATCTCAGAATAATGGTGAAAAGAAGATTGATGTTTCCTTATGCTCAAAGTGTGGAAAGAAGCATGGTGGAGATTGTCTTAAAGGAACTAGAAAATGTTTTAAGTGTGGAAAAGAAGGTCATCGAGTAGCTGAGTTTCAAAGTAATAGAAAAAGGGTTTCTAATGGTGTGAATAAAGAAAAGACTGCAGAGAACGCACCACCAACACTTCAATGCTTAAAGTGCAATGAAATGGGGCATTATGCTAATCAATGCCCTAATCCAAGGGTTAATGATGATCGACATGAGCAACCACTTAAGGAAAAGTACAAAGGGAAGTCACATGCGATCACTATTGGCGATGTTGAATATGAAAACGATGTGGTGGAATGATTAAGTGTTTATGTAATGGGATTCAAAAATAATGTTGTATATAGTATCATGGAATATTGGAATATTTATGTATTGGTCTATTGTGGTTTTCAATAATTTTATGGTACCGGTAACCATGGAAAGTGATTGAGATATTTTTGGAAAGAAGATGATATGCGCATAATGAAGGGATAAGGAGAAAATGAAATGTTTGACAGTATTCATGAGCTCATGACTGATATAAGGAAATAGTTATATCATGGTTTGCGTATTTAGAATTTTGGGTTTTTGGTATGTGGAAAGAGTTAACTTTTGACAGCACTCATGTTTTAACTAAGATTCAATAGGTATTCATTTTTCAAGAGAATAGATGATTAAGGCCTTCGAATATTTGGAATGTGACCAACAAGACATATCTTATGATATATGGGGATCAACGATGGTATTAACATGCTTGTTATATGAAATATCTGGTAATCGTTTTCACTATATTATGAGAGTGGACTGCAGTATTATGGATAAGCCTAAAGATTGGAATGGATTATGTTGGACATAAGTTAGTATTGTTTAAGGAAAGAAGTTTTTTTGATATTATTGATGGGATGTTATAGTAATGCAGTTTTTGAAAAAAGGACAACCTGCAGGACGGGTGACAGCCCATCACGTCGGACAAGGCTGTGGGAATCGAACCCACAACCGAAATGTGACTGGCCTTTATCTCCTACCACTGACATACAGTAAGTCCCTGGTTATTAGAAACTAGTTTTATTTTATTAAGAGGTCTGATATATGAAGTATAAGTTCATTTTTGGAACCATATACAATTAATCTAACCATAAGATGGACTTATAACTTTTGCTAACCTTTTGTTTGAAACAGATGGAATGACCCATCATTCTATCACATGATCTGCTAACACATCACGAATAACAAATTCAACTTCATTTCTTTAAGGGATGAAGTGGAAATTGTTCAATTCATGAACAACAGTAAAATTGTACCAAAATCATGTAAGTATTTCTTTTAATTCATCAACTTTAGGGAAATGGTCTTGAAAAGCAAAAATGTTGTCCTAGTTCCCTTATATCTGATGAATCAGATGGTACCTTAGATCATCACAAATCTATGGCTTTGTGATTGTTGTCTTTTTCATAGCCATGTTCTCTACCACTCTCCATCAGAACATAATGGTTAGGTTTCTCTTCCATATCCATATTTTCACCTATGTTCTCCTATGTGGAAACCCAGTGATTAGTTAATTTGGGTAACTGTTATGTTTCATAATTTAGTTTTTAAATATTGGTTTTGGTATTCCTTTTTACGATGTGGGTTTCTATTAAAGAAACTTTTGAGTAGTAAACCATTTATAACCCCGACGAATTTCGAGGGCGAAATTCATTTTAAGGGGGGTAGAATGTAACACCCCGAGATTTTATGAAAAATATTCTATTTAATTTAATTGATGTCTTGTGTTGTACGCTACGACAAAGGAGTCTTTCACAACACACAACCCTAACTTGGCTGCATTACACGCAATCACGACCTTCCTCGATAGAGTGTGTTGTACACAATACCGAGTTTCACTAAACAATGATATGCTATTAAAATATTATTAAAACTAGCCGTTGTGAATAGTAATAAAAACTTTGTGAAAATTTAATCTTTAAAAATGGACTTCATTTTTGGATTCGGTATATCAAAATTAGCCTAGGGTGAAATTTTGGTCTTTTTCTGAAAACTTTCAATTTTTGATGAATAGTGAAAACACTAGGTTACTATTTAAAAACCGAATTTTTATTTAAATAATTATTTATTTTATTTAAATTTATTTTAGGTAAAAATTGACACATAATATCTATATATGTTCAATGTAATTCATTAGAGTCATTTTATAATAATTTTAGATATATAAAAATTTTATTGATCTTTTGACCGTCTTTTACCCACCTCCTAGGAGAATTTCCAAATTCACATAAAACATAATTTTACCGCTTCTATGAGTGGACTTTCAAAAATCCGAGAGACACGGTTGATGTTAGCAAGTAAAATGTGGTTCAATGAGATGAAAATAATTTTTGGTGAATAGTAACTTTTTACTTTTTTTTACCACGGTTAAAAGTAAATAGGGTAATTAAGGGTAAAAATGATATTATTATTACCCTAAAACATGTCCTAATTCTATTGGATAAGTGTTATTCGACCAAAAACAACCTTAGGAATAAAATATGACCATTTAGGCCCACTTGAATTAGATTAGGACATTTATTATTAATTTATTTAAAGAAGGGTTAAAATAGTTAAAATCAAAGTTTAATAAGTAAATCATTTTTAATATAGGGTTATACATAAGATAAATTCGACTATAAATATTCATTATAAATATAAAAAGATTTCCTACATAATGGTATTTTATTTGTAATTTTTAGACTTTAAATAATTTAATTTATTTATGACAGAATGATGATGCAGTAATTATATTATTAATGAAATATTGACATAATTGATGTTATAAATACCTAAATAAATGTAATTTGAGACTTTTTATGAATTCCAATAATTTTCTATGTTAATATGACATGTTAGTATTGATTTAATTAACTTGTTTCGAACTAATCCTTCTGTTATGATTTTCACAAAAATCAATTACCAAATAGTGTCAAAATTGACATAAAATAGTTTTTAAAACAAATATTATATTATTAATTGTTATTTTATTCCTAAAAATATAAGGTTCGGAAAAATGAATTAGATAAGGTTATATATATTAATAATAAACAACTTGGAGTTTGTTTGGCATGGTATAGTAAGTTTATTAACCTTATAGTGTAAGAAAACAAGAAGACACGGTAAAAGAAAAATTATTTAACTTAAATTTAAATCTAAATGATAAGGTTTAAATAGAAACCTAAACTTGTCTAAATTCTATTGGATGAGAGTATTTAGACACATACCCACCTTATCTTATAAATAACTCAATTTGGAGCTTTTAAAAACCTAATATGACTTTATAATAAAATAATATTTTTAGTTATTCCAAACGTGCCCCTCTCCTCCCTTATAAAAGGACACCTCCTCCCTCTCTTCCACACACCACTTTGAGCCTTCAAGCTCGGCCAAACCCTGAAAAATTATCTTATCCACTTCCCTAGAAACATCCTAGAGGTCCTAGTCTTCTTCAAAGACCAAATTTGGTGCCCTAAGAGGAGATCTCAAAGAGGCGCTTCAAAGAAGAGGAGGTTCAGAAACGTACGAAGCATATCAGACCTAAGGTAAGGGATAATTTTTCAAATCTCATTTTTATCCGAGATTTCTTATTCGTAAGTCTTTACTGGGGTTATATTTATCATCCATGTCCAAGTTTTATAAAAATGTTTTCATGTATGTTTAAAGTCCTTTTTACCCTTTTTTGACTTTTACCATGTGTTATGGAAGGAATGTTTCTTTTGTTTACCATACAAGGAACTTTTTGACTTTTTCGAAAAAAGTACGAGGAGAATGTTATTTTTAACTTATATGGCATGAACGGATTTTTAAGGTTTCATAAAGACTCATTTTCATGAAGCTTCCTCTACAAGATTTCATGATTATTTTCAACAAAACCCTTTTCTTTTAAAATTGCATGACATTTTGTGAAAAGAAAATGATTTTGAAGAAGAAAGGATATTCTCCTCAATAATTCATTTCAAGTGTTTTTATCAAAACTATTTTCCATCTAAAATGACATTATTTAATATGTTTATGTTTCAAGTATAATTTCTCCATTATTTACATGGTTTGATTCTTCTTATGATGAAAAGATATCCATTTTTTATATGGATTATGTTATGATGGCATGATGTTTAAGAATCTCATTCTATTACATGGGTTATGCTATGATTTATGATTTTGTGGCACACGAAAGAATGATTTCATTATGAGATGGGTGGGACCTATATCTCCCTCCAATGCATTGGGTAAAGATTTATATCTCATGAGATAGACATGGCTGGAATGGTAAGTTAATCCGGTTCAGTGTTACAGGACTGAAACGAGGAGTGAACTCGATTCAGAAAGGGACTTTGTCCACTAAGATGGTCTTGGAAGTAATGCCTTGGCTACCATGGAAATCATAACATGTGCTGAATGGTTGCCACAATTACATGTTTTATTCCCATTATATTTTATCATGGTTGATGTTCTATTATGATATATGCCTTATGTACTTCCACGATTTATGTCTTTGCTCAAGATTTTGATGTTTAAATTTCATGTTCAAGTTTTTGCTTCCAAATGTTTATGGATTGTTTTATGTTATCTATGTTTGAACTTACTGAGCATTTGAGCTCACCCTTTTTATGTTTTATTTTCCCCAGGAAATAAAGAAAGGTTTTAGGTAAGGAAACAAAAAGGGGAAGATCATTATGGGAGTTGTTGAAGATATTTCAACATGATTAGAAGTTTATATTCTAAGTTTCCAAAGACACTAAACTATTACGGTCCTTGTGTTTCTATTTTTGTTATGTATTAAATATTCCGCAAAAGTAATGTAATGTCCATGTACGTCAAGTTTCGGGCCTCTACAACCGGCTTGGTCATGTAAATGAGAAACGCTTGAAAAAGTTACATTAAGATGGATATTTAGATTCTTTTGAACTAAAACCACTTAGTGTATGTCATGCATGTTTACAGGGAAAAATGGCTAAAGCCCCATTTGGTGGGAAATGTGAAAGGGCTAAAGAGATTATTGAATTGGTTCATACCAATGTTTGTGGACTATTTCCAGTTGAAGAAAAGAGTGGGTACTCATACTTCATAACTTTTACTGATTATTTTAGTAGATATGGATATATCTACTTAATGAAGTATAAGTTGGATTCCTTTGATAAGTTTAAGGAATACAATAATGAAGTTGAGAACCATCTTGGTAAGAAGATTAAGAAACTCCACTCGGACCGAGGTGGGGAATATCTTAATCATGAGTTCTTTGATTACTTATGAGAGTTTGGGATCCTATCCCAACTCACTCCTACTTACACACCTCATTGGAATGGTGTAAGCGAAAGGTGGAACTGCACCTTATTGGACATGGTGATATCAATGATGAGTCATGCAAGTCTTCCATTATCCTTTTAGGGGTATAAGTTACAAACAGCGGCACACATACTAAACCAAGTACCAACTAAATCGATTAATGGTATTCCATATGAGTTCTAGAGTGGAAGAAAGGCCATGTTATCAAATTTACATTTGTGGGGTAGCGAAGCATTTGTTAAGGCCTCTTCAGGTAACAAACTCGCACCCCAAGGCACAAAGTTTACCTTTATAGGATACCCTAAGGAAACAAGAGGATATTACCTATAAAACCGCTCAAACAAAAAAGCTATAGTGGCAAGACATTCCATATTCCTTGAGAGGGATCACATCTCCAAAAGAGATAGTGGGAGAAAGACAGACTTCGATGAAGTCGAGGATCAGGGTACACAAGAGTTGGTATAGGAACAAATTCCATAAAGCCTTGTGGAAGAAGAATTTGTTTGAGAGACACAAGTACTGCGTAGAAGTACAAGAGAGGTTAGACAACTGGAACGATACAATTTTCTAGTTACCGAGGATGTTGATTCATTGTTAGTTGATAATAATGATCCTCTAACATACAAGGAAGCAGTAAGTGGCACAAACTTTTCCAAGTGGTAAGAAACCATGAATTCTGAAATGGATTACATGTACTAAAACTAAGTCTGGATTTTTGTAGATCCTCTAGTTAATGTAAAGCTTGTTGGTTGCAAATGGGTATTCAAGAATAAACTGGACATAGAAAGATAATTCAGTACCTATAAGGCATGACTAGTTGAAAAGGGGTTTAAATAGCATCAAAGAATTGACTACGATGAAACCTTCTCACCAGTTACAATGCTGAAATCCATCAGAATTCTACATTCCATTGCGGCTTACCATGACTATGAGATTTGGAAAATGGATGTCAAAACAACATTCCTTAATGGTAACCTTCAAGAAGATGTCTACATGACACAACCTGAAGGGTTTGTGACTCCAAAGGATGCCAATAAGGTATGAAAGTTGTAGAAATGCATTTATGTATTAAAGAAAGCATCCAGGTCATAAAGAATTCATTTTTATGAAACCATAAAAGAATTTAGTTTTATCAATAATTAATATGATCCTTGTGTCTACAAACAGTTTAGTGGGAGTTCATTTGTTTTCCTAATAGTATATGTTGATGACATATTACTTATTGGAAATGAGATACCAGTCTTATAGTCTGTTAAGGCATGGTTGAATAAATGCTTCTACATGAAATACTTGGGCGAAGCAGCGTACATTCTTGAGATCAAGATCCATCGTGATAGATCCAAGAGATTTATGGGCCTAAGTCAAAGTATATACATTGATAAGATACTGAAAAGATTAAGTATGGAACAATCCAATAGGGGATTGTTTCCAGTGTCACATGACATTCATCTTTCCAAGAAAATGTGTCCTGAGACATATAAGGAAATAAAGATAATGGAAAGGACTCCATATGCATCATCGATTGGATTAGTCATGTATGCCATGCTATTTACTAGGATAGATGTTGCCTATGCATTGAGTGTGGTAGGAAGATATCAAGATGACCTAGGTGACTTCCATTGGATGGTAGTCAAGAATATTATAAAGTATCTAAGGCGTACTAAGGATATGTTCCTAGTTTATGGAGGAGATGAGGAACTAGTCATTAGAGGATATGTAGATGCTAGTTTCCATACTGATCAAGATGACATGAAGTCTCAAACGAGATACATCTTCACTTTGAATGGTGGTGCAGTGAGCTGGAAGAGCTTAAAGCAGAGTGTGGTCACAGATTCTACAATAGAGTATGAGTATATCATAGCTTTTGAGGTAGCTAAAGAAGTAGTCAGATGTGAAGCTTTTTCCATGATCTAGATGTGATACCTAGTAGTAAGGATCCCATCACACAGTACTGTTATAATACTACAGCGGCGACTCTCACAAAAGATCCAAGTTCACATCAGCGGATGAAGCACATACTCCGGAAGTATCATATCTTGAGAGATTTTTCTTAGAGAGGTGAAGTTGTAGTGATCAGTATTTCATTGGAAGACAACATAGCAGACCCCTTGACTAAAGCCTTAACTCGGCAAAAACATGATCATTATGTGAGCTCTAGCAGACTAAAAGTCGTAGGCAATTGGCTCAAGTCTAAGTGGGAGTTTGTAAGAGTTGGTATCCAAGAACCAACTAGTTTTACTTTGATTACATGGATATTTAATGTATTATTACATATTGTTCATTTTTCTGCATTATTATGATGTAATAATGTCCTAGAGTATTTTTTTGCATTGATAAGGTCATGGAAGTTCCCCGCTATGATGAGAACCTTGAAATGATATAACAATATTCGTAAATATAGTTCTGCAGTTGGATGACATACTATGATGGGACATATAACATACAGACTGTCAGGTGCAAGTACTCATAAGCAGATGAGACTTCCTCTCATGAAGTTCGCACTTGGTAATCTCCAAGATAGGAGATTATGAGAATAGACCTGCTAGTAGGAATTCTTCATGTTTTAGTGTCATCAGATATTTCTATCTGTGAGCATGTGTAATGATCCTTATAATTTAATATTATCATTAATATGTGTCACGACTCACGCACTTTGATTTACTGACAAAAACCATCACGCAGACAGTTGGTAGAAAGTAGGGTACATTGGGTGCGTCACGAGTGCCATGTTATTAATGGATAAGTCATGGAAGGATTTGTCCCTTACATATATGGAAGTTGATATCTCGTCCCTTTGATTGAAATTGATTTGTCATGCGAATTTCCATGGCCATGGTGTAATGATGAGTTTATTTTAGGTAGTCAAAGAACGATGTATCAAGCATAAAAGTTGATGACACCATCATGAAACCTACTTGATGAGATATTGAGAAAAAGAGATTATGTTATATAGTGAGCGTTCGTATGTGGATGTCATTGTTGAAACTTTATGTTCTTTCTCGTGGGTGCCTTGACCCATTGCTAGACAGTACTCTTGGACTTTAGGCAAGCCCCCATAATGCCAATGAGAAATAATCCTAGAGGGTCACACACTAAGTATTTTTGGTGGTCTCGGTTAAATTATATTTGAATTTAATTAATGAAATAAATATTATTCTCAATACTATGAAATAATTTTATTCAATTTAAAATGATCACATAAATTAAATAAAATATATTTATTTATTTTATTGAACATTTAATAAATATTTATTTACTAGTTTGTAAATAAAATATTTATTTAAGAGAATAATTTATTTATTTATTTATTGAGGTGTTCAATAAATGGAATTAGAGTTTGAGAAGACCAAGGTCGGTCCGGTAGTAAAATAATTACTTGCAAGATGGTAAATAATTATTTAACTAGTTGACACAAGTTAAAATAATAATTACGCTACTATTATTTTGTGACATGGAATTTTATTTTATAATTCTATTTTGCGCAAGTTGGCACACCATGAATAATGACGTGGTATTATTATTATGAGCTTGGATTTTCCCTAAGTTCATGAATGTATTTAATTGTTTCTATGCAATTAAATATTGTAACTAAAATTCAATGTATATAAATAGACAAGTAGTCCTATTGTGACATACACCACACCACGCGCCTGGTGAATTGAGAATTGTTGAGCCAAACAATTTCTCTCTCGAATCCTCTTCTATCCCCTCTCAAGAATGAGATACATTCTTCAAGGATGAAGAACAAGTGATCAAGAACAACTGACACAAGACACTCGCTTTGCTTCACTAGCACCCGGAGAACGAGCGGTGTCGATCAGAGGCCATAGAAGCACGTTTGGATCACCACTAGAGGGATTCTAGTTTGGATCCTTACAAGCGCAACGAGATAATCCGGAAGGGTCATTCCGGATGATCAACATCATCAACGAAGAAAAATACGAAAGATACAGGTATTATTTTTCTTTATGAAATTAATTAAATTAATTTTAAACATGATATGAAAGATCTTATCTAAAGGTTTCGGGCCACTTTCTTCTTTATCTAAATCTTTTATTATATTCCGTGGAGACTCGTATTCATCATCGTATTGATCCCAGAATAATCATTGATCATGGTAAAAATAAAAGTTGGGTGTTGTCCCAACCATGCTTCCACTACGCCCGGAACCTTCAAAGTTCTCATGTTTTATTCTTTTCAATCTGATCCAGATCTTTATTCATAGCATCTAACCATTATTTATATTTAATAGCCTCTGAAATTGATTCTGATTTAACCTTTGAGATGAGTGAAGTTTTATTTTCTAATCTCAACTTCCTCTTGGTATGAACTAGAGCCTTCTGATTCCCAATAATGTTTTCAGACTCAACATGTTTTTGTAAGGTAGTAAATATAAAGGTTTATCTTCCAACTTCACTTTCCTCTCCACATGACTCATCTGAATCTTGATAAGGATGTTTTGGATAACATTCACTATTATTAGAATTCTCCAACGTGTCCTATTCAGTATTCTCAATATATTTTGTTAAAGAACATTGATTTTCAATAACCTTAACATCATATGAGTCCACAAACTTTTTTAAATGTTTATTCAAAAATTTCTAACTTCTTCCATTTGGTGAAGAACCCATAAAAGTTCCTTCCTCATCTTTCTCATCAAAATTTCCCAAATTCAGATTTTTAATTTTGAGAAAACATGGACTTCCAAAAGCATTAAATTAGCTCAATAAAGGTTTTTTGTTATACCACATTTCATAAGGATTCATGTTAGTTTCCGATCTCAATAAGAATATATTTTTAACATATAAAACAGTACTAATAACTTATATCCAATAGAATTTTGAATGTTTGTATTCAGCTAACATAATTCTTCCCGTTTCTACCAAGCTTCTATTATTTCTTTCTGATACTCCATTTTTTTGTGGAGTATAAAGAGAACTATATTGATGTTTCATACCATGATTTATCAGATAACTTTCAAAAGAATTTCCTATGAATTTGGTACCATTATTTGTTATCAAATTATTTATGAAAACCCCCATTTCTTTCTCAATATCCTTTATGAAGAATTTGAACATTTCAATAGCCTCTAACTTGTGCTTCATAAACATGATGTTTTTCATCTGAGTGAAATCATCATAAAAGTGATAAATTATAAATCTTCTTTTTTTGATTGATGTCTTGTTAGAACACATAAATCAAAATGAATAAGCTCAAGTGGTCTGGTAGATTGAATCCCAATTCTCTTATGACTACTGTTAGTCATCTTTTATTTCTGGAAAGTAATAAAAACATCTTCATATCTTCTTTTCAATTTAGAAAAATTCCAAACAACATCAACATTAGAAATTTTATTCCTGCTTTTTTCCCAAGGTGTCAAAGTATTCAGTGCCACAATTTTTTTTCATCTTCAGCACTCAAGTAACTGGAGTTGTTGAATTTTACTATTTGAAAGAGATTCTCACTGGTTCTTTCTCCTTTTGTAAGGACTTTTCCATATTTCACACTTTTGATGATACAAAAATCTTTTCTAAAAATAAATTATTTTCCGTCATGAAAAAGTTGAATTACACTAAGTTTTGTTTTAGCCCATCAATAAACAAAACTTTCTTTGATTTTAGCTTTTCGACTTCAATCTCAGTCGTTCTGATTCCTTTGATTTTTAAGTAACTATCATTACCAAAGGTAACTGCTCCTCCATCATAACATTCAACATGTTTCAAAAAATTTATATCACCTGTCATATGTGAAGAGAAACTACTATTATGTATCCATGGTTTTTTCCATTTACTTTCTTTCAAAGCTGTTTCAACAACAAAAGATATTTCCTCAACTTTCTTATTTTCAGCTTTCATTTCTTTATATTATAAGTAACTTGTTCTGGAAGGAGTATTATACATATTTTGGCATGATAACCACCTGGATCACATCTTCCGCAAACTTCTTCCAAAAATTCAAATAGATTTCTTGTTGGAAAGTTTCTATCATATTGAGAATTCACTTTTTCAACTTTTTATATGTTAGGAAAGTTTCTCATTCTACTTTCACTATTTATTCCACTTTTCTCAAACCCTATTTCAGGTAAGGATAAGTTCTGACAACAATTATAAGCATTGTGCCCATATATTACACAACACCAGTAATAACCATAAAATCTTGATTTTTAATTGAAATAAGATCTTTCTTTATTGAAACTTTGTTGAGGTTGGTAACTTCTTTCAGCTCTAATATACTCACACTAGTGCAGAAAACATTTTTTAAGGTGGTTATTTTTTATTTTTTACGTCGGCTCTTGGCCAACGTTATTACATGAGACATTATAAACATTGTTTTTTATGTTGTTTATTTTACAATTGATGTAAAAAACACAAATTGCAAGCATTTTTCACGTCGGTTGATAAAAACCCGACGTGGAAAACGCTTCGGAGTCATGGTTTATTACATCAGTTATTTAATAACCAGCGTGGTATATACTCTTTCACATCAGTTATTATATAACCGACTTCATAAATCACTCCTCCGAAGCATTTATCACATCAGTTATTTTCATAACCGACGTGATAAACCTGTCTACCAAGAGGTTTCCAACGTCGGTTAAATAATAACCGACATGAAAACATATCTACTACGTTGGTTATAAAATAACCGATGTAAACAATTATTCATTTCCATTTATTACGTTGGTTATGAAATAACCGACATAAAAACCATTTCCCAAGCATTTATTACATCGGTTTCCAAATAACCGACGTTAAAACTAATCCCAATACATTTTTTTACGTCGGTTATAAAATAACCGATGTAAAAAACAAATTTTTTTAAAACAAAACCGATCAAACACTCCTATGCCCTGCCAAAATACCTAAAACAGACCAAAAACATACCAAAAGCATACCAAAAACAGACCAAAAACCAACCAAAAACAGACCAGAACCCCACCACCCCACTGTACATCCCCCACCACACCCTTGGACACCCCACCCCACGAGACACCCCTAGACCAAAAACAGACCAAAACCTAACCAAAACCTGACCAGAACCCCCCCACCCCACTTGACAGCCTCCACCACACCCCTTGACACCCCCACACCCCTGGAAAATCCCCCCACCCTCTTGGACACCCCACCCCATGGACAACACTTCCACACCCCTAGACAACCCTCCCACACCCCTAGAACCCCCCCCCCCCACTGGACAGCCCCCACCACACCCTTGGACACCCCCCACACACCCCTGGACTGCCCTCCACCCTCTGGACAGCACCCCACACCCCTGAAACCCCCCCACCCTCCTGGACACCCCCACCCCCTGGACAACACTTCCACACCCCTAGACAACCCTCCCACACCCTAGAACCCCCCACTAGACAGCCCCCACCACACCCCTGGATACCCCCCCCCCCCCACACCCCTGAACTTCCCCCACCCCCTGGACAGCCCCCCACACCCCAGGACAACCCCCCCACCCTCCGGGACACCCCCACCCCACTGGACATCACTCCCACACCCCTGGACAGCCCTCCCACACCCATTGACCCCCACCCCACCCCAATGGACTGCCCCCACACACCCTTGGACACCCCCTGGACATCCCCCACTCGCCTAGAAATCCCTCCCACCCTCCTAGACACCCTCTCACCCTCCCACCCCACTAGATAGCCCCCACCACACCCCTGGACACCCCCACCTCACTGGACTCCCCCAGACCAAAAAAAGACCAAAACCCAACCGAAACCAGACCAAAACCCCACTACCCCACTGGATAGCCCCCACCACACAATTGGACACCCCCACACCCCTGGACTGCCCCCCCCCACACACACACCCCTGGACACCCCTAGACATCCCCCACTCGCCCGGACATCCCTCCTACCCTCCTATACACCGTCCCACCCTCCCACCCCACTGGACTGCCCCCACCACACCCTTGGACACCCCCACCTCACTGGACACCCTTAGACCAAAAACAGACAAAAACCCAATCGAAACTAGACCAGAACCCCCACCCCCACCCCACTGGACAGCCCCCCCCCCCCCACACCCCTGAACACCCCCACACACCTGGAATTCCCCCCCACCCCCTGGACAGCCCCCCACACCCATGGAAAACCCCCACCCCACCCTCCTGGACACCCCCACCCCCCGGACATCACTCCCACACCCCTGGACAACCCTCCCACACCCCTAGAACCCCCCCCCCCACCCCACTGGACTGCCCCCCCCACCCCTGTACACCCCCTAAACATCCCCCCACTCACCTGGACATCCCTCCCACCCTCCTAGACACCCTCCCACCCAACTGGACAACCCTAACCACACCTCTGGACACCACCACCTCACTGGACACCCCTAGACCAAAACCAGACCAAAACCCGACCCCCCCCCCCCCCACACACACACACCCCTGGACTGCCCCCCCCACCCTTGGATAGCCCCCCACACCCCTGGACAACCCACACCCCCACCCTCCTAGACACCCCCACCCCCTGGACAACACTCCCACACCCCTGGACAGCCCTCCCACACCACTAGAACCCCCACCCTCCTGGACACCCCCACCCCACTGGACAACACTCCCCTAGAAAGCCCTCCCACACCCCTAGAAACCCCCCACCCCACTGGACTCCCCCCCCACACCCCTGGACATTCCCCCACTCTCTTGGACATCCCTCCCACCCTCCCGGACACCCTCCCACCCCATTAGACATCCCCCACCATAGCCCTGGACACCCCCCTCCCACCTCACTGGACACCCCCAGACCAAAAACAGACCAAAACCCGATCGAAACCAGACCACCCCCCCACTAGACAACCCCCACCACACCCCTGGACACCCCCACACCCCTGGACTGCCCCCACCCCTTGGACAACTCCCCACACCCATGGAAAACCCCCCACCCTCCTGGACACCCCCACCCCACCCCCATTGGATAACACTCCCCTGGACAGCCCTCCCACACCCCTAGAAACCTCCCACCCCACTTGACTGCCCCGCACACCCCTGGACACCCCCTAGACATCCCCCCACTCGCCTAGACATCCCTCCCACCCTCCTGGACACCCTCCCACCCCACTGGACAACCCCCACCACACCCCTGGACACCCCCAGCTCACTAGGCACCTCTAGACCAAAAACAGACCAAAAACCGACCAAAAACAGACCAACCCCCCCCCCCCCCCCACACACACCCCTGGACTGCTCCCCACCCCTTGGACAGCCCCTGGATAGCTGGTGTTGGGAGAGGAGGCGCCGTCATCCCTTGAGGGGATGAACGCCGCTAGAAGGTACTCATCACTATCACATGCGAAGCTTGAGATCTCAAAATGTTTCACCAATGCTTTCTTCCCCTGTAAACATCATTCATTATATCAATTTGGTGCCAGTATAACCAGAGGAAACACTGTCATGTGTGACTAAAATACTTGGATCTTGGCGGTGGCAATCTCCCAGATCTTGAATGACTGGAAATGATGCTCCCAAGTCTACCCATGAGATGCCTGAAATGACATTAACAAAAATCATGGCGGTGGGAAGAGGGTTCCGGTTCAGTTGGTGGAGAGGGACACAGAGAAAATGACTTCGATGATCTGAAATATACCCAACAAGTACACGTAATTGACTGTTTAGTTTCCTAAATTAGATGATTGAAAAAATATTGGGTTGTTTGTGTATTTTTTTGTGACATACGGGATATGCGGGTAATGTTCTTGGACCAACATTGAATGGAGGAGAACAGCCGAGGTGGTAGTGAAGGTGTTCTGTCATCATTTTATTTTGTATACTTTCCCATTGACTTCAAGTGAGCAACATATTCCTTGATTTTTTACTTCTGAAAGTTTTTTTTTGTTTGATGGAGTTGATTTTTATGTTGTTGTTGAGGACGTGGTGCAATAAGGGATGTGATTATGTGAACTTCACAAGTTCCAACGCAATGTGGAGGCTGTTTCAGGCATCTCATGGGCAGCCTTGGGAGCATCATTTCTAGTCCTACAAGATCCGGAAGATTTCCACCGCCAAGATCCAGGAGTTTTAGTCACACATGATGGCGTTTCCCTTGGTTATACTGGCATCAAATTGATAGAATGAATGATGTTAATAGGGGAAGAAAGCATTGGTGAAACATTTTGAGAGCTCAAACTTCGCATGTGAGAGTGATGAGTACCTTCCAGTGGCGTTCAACCCCCTGAGGGATGGCGGCGCCTCCTCTACCACCCCCCTGGACTGCCCCCCATCCCCATGGACACCCCAAACACCCTTCACCCTACGGAACATCCCTCCCACACCCATTGAAACCCCCCTCACCCCACAGGACACCCCCACACCCCTAGACACCCCCTGGAAAGCCCCCCACTCCCCTGGACAACCCTCCCACCCTCCTGGAAATGCTCCCACCCACTGGACTACCCTCCCACTCTCATGGACACCCAGAACACCCCCCACCCCACCGGACAGCCCTCCCACATCCCTGGATACCCCTACCCCACTGGACACCCTCCACACCCTTGGAACCCCTCCCCCCTAGACCAGAATCCATACTATAAAAAAATCATAAGTGGACTAAAACAAGAAGTAGAGAAAAATTAAACATCCACATATATAACATTCAAAACTTACATTATCTACTTAAAAAAACTAAATCCAACCTAAACTACTACTAAATACACAATTACAATGACAATATTCAAAATTACATTTTACACTACAAACAACTAAAGTTCAATCAAATATGTAAAATAATTTTACCATTCCACTTGTAAGTGTTTGATGCTTGAGAACTATAGGGTTGAGGGTCATAAAATAACTTCAATTTAAAAGGATACTAGTTAACATGTATAATGAATAAATCAAATGAAATATTATGGAAAAGTTTAAAAGGAAATATTACCAGGTCGAAGTTCAAAACTGTTCTAGTTGTTATTATTTCATACATAAATATTAACATATAATATCCGCATTCGATGATGCCTTGTTGTTCATGAAAATTCTGTTTGAATGAGTGTAAATTCAATATATTATTTTTATGTAATAAATCAAAAAGTACAAATTATAAATGGATATTTACCTTTACATTTACATATTTGATCTTCTCACTCCTTTTCTTTGTATTTTTTTAAAAGTAGAACCATCCCCTGTTAGAAAATAATATGAATGGGATAAATTTAAAATTCATTATAATATATAAAACTTTTGAGAAATTGAAACATAATTTTCCAAAATTTTCTTAAAACTTTTCCACACATCTTCATGGACAGAGCATATCCAATAAAGTATTTCCTCCCTTGGAAAAAAATACCTAACATCCAATGATCACTGATAAAAGAAAATTTAAGGTTAGTGGTTTTTTATGTTAAAAGATAATGAACTCTTTGAGAGAGATGTGTTTCATACTTCTCACAAAAATGCATCATCCAACATTGTGTGACTATATTCTGTTCAAATATTTTAGCAATATAAAGCATTCTTTGTTCCTCATCCAATGCATGTGCTTTAGGGGAAATCAAATGCAAGTCCATGAATCCATATACATCTATCCACTCATTCTTCTCACAAATTTTATAAAAATACCTAATATGAAAAAGAAATAAGTATACATTTTTAATAAATATAATGCAGGGAAAAGGTGTTAAGACATACATGGAAAAAATTTGCCCCACGTTGATGCCCAACTTATCTCCAGTAATAAGCTCCATGATATTAGTTTTCACAATCCCAAAAGTTATTGCACATCCACAAACATGAGCTTCTATTGGAAATTCATAATGATCTGACAACAACTTTGAATATCCTGACAATCTGTCAAGACTACTAGAATCTGTATCTAATATCATAGCCATTTTTCTTTGTTGTTGTCTATACAGTATTTCTTTACATTTGAAGTATTCCTATAAAAATAAATAGAAAAATATATTAGTTTTCAAATGATAAAATAACTTTAATAAAATATAAAATAAAAGATATAACATACATACCTCTATGGTAATGAGTCGCAGAAGTATGGATAGCCAAATTCAAAAATGGCTGAAACTATGTCCAACTATCGTCACCTCATCTGTAGGTAATGGTACTCAATCTGATCTATCTATAATGTCCTGCACAGTGACCATATGATTCTCTACCTCTAATTACTGATGATGAATTGTATCTCTTATACAATATACCAGCCCATATGCAACTATATGATTTTAAGGATCATCAACATACAACTCGCAATAAGTTGGAAGCTGCGATGGAGGAGTAGGATAAAAAATGGGGTCCGTAGGCTGAGGCGGGGGAGTGGGAGCTACTGGAGGAGGTGGAGGATAAATAATGGGGTCTGTAGGGGGAGGTGGAGGAGTGGGAGTTACAGTATGAAATTGTCTTTGTATGTCTGCAAACATAGGATGTACCGACACTCTAATATTTTCCTCCATCGTCACATTAATATTATGACCTTAAACCTCCAAGGATTCTATTTTTTTAATAAACACCCTCAACGTAATAAGTTTATGAATGTATAAAAACTTTTCTTATCGATACACCTTTCGGATATACTCATACACGACCAGGATGTTTAGGATTTCCCAATGCTATAGATAAAATATCTTGCCTCCCAGTAGCTGTAAATACCCCCTATGAGCTCTGATCCTCAAGAGAATCCTGTATTAATTAATTTAACATTTATGTAATGATTGAAATTATATGAAGAATATAGTTATCTTAAATAAATAAAATAGATATCTGAAAAACCTCTCAGCTACGATTATCGAATCTCCCGAAAGATATTGCACTTTTTTGCCCATTCGAGCTCTCTTCCATTTTTCATGTCTAGATGGAGGGGATGGAGGGGCCACCTCTCCAGAGCTTGTAGACTCAGCTCTTAGTTTTTTTAATTTTTCCGCCATCATTTTTTCTTCCAATAATGTATACCCTCCCCGAGATAAACTATGAGGGTATACATTTTTAGATTGGATCTCTTAATGAGATTTCCTTGTTTCTTGTAAATTAAGTATAAGAAATCATTAACAAAATATTAATAAAAACATTTATATAAGAAATCTTATAAAAGTTTACATTTCCCTTACCAAAAATGAAGCTTTTCTTCTACTTTCAACAAACTGTCGCCATGTGTCTTCATCTATGAAAGGATATATATGAAATGGATTGTTATGACTCCTATGAACAAAAATGAAATCAGATGAGAGGGTTGATTTGAAATCCCTCCATCTCCCGGAATCCATCAATAATCATTTCTTCCAGACTCCTCCAGTGTTAGGAATATCAAATTTCATTTGATAAAGAAGAGGTTAAACATATTATATATACTAGAAACATTTAAATAATAGGAAAAAAATAGCAAACTATATTACCGAAATCATCTCCCACAACTGAGAGATTATCGCTTTTTCCACACTTCTCCAGTCATCATACAAAATGCTTACTTTTATCTTACCCTGAGTTGATAAAAAAACTCTTAAAATATTTTGCATTTGGACCTCTAGGATTATCATCCTCATCAAAATCAATGAGTATCCTCTGATCCTGCGTACATGAAAGTGATAATTTTGGTAAACATGTGCACCCATGTTTACCAATTCATGAACTCTTTGTCGTAATGGGAGCACATGAGGAATATTGGGGAACATCAAGAGGAACATGTGAATGTTCCTACCCAGAGGTATGACCAATATGGTCATCTCCAGAATCATGTGGTTGATCAACTGATTGATCTGTCATTATCCTTAAAATCAAAAAAATAAAAATTAGTTCACAAATATACAAATTCAAATATTACAATACCAATGTAAACAGAAAAGAGAAAAGTATACTAAGTTATGTAATAGTAAACATGGTTAATATGGTAAGCATGTTAAACAATGGTAAAGATGGTAAACATGGTAAACATGGTAAACATGGTAAACATGGTAAACCTGGTAAACATGTTAAACATGGTAAAGTAATTGTCATTGAAAAAAAATAATAGATATATAATTTATGTAATGGTAAACATGATAAAGTAAACTAAAAAAAATTAAAACAAACAAAAAATTATACTTATTTGTTTTAATACATGTTTTAATAAATAAAAAACTTACAATATCTAACATTTTATGAAAATAATAAATTTAAACAAGAAATAAACAAATGTTACCGGTAATTTTAGGAATGTGCAAATGGATTGTTTTCCCAAATTACTTCGTCTTGATCATTCCTTATGGCACAAACCATGTCTTCAACATGCTCATCATTATGTTATGTTAATCTTTCCATGGAAGTAGGGATATCACATAAATCAACATCTTCATCAAGTTCATCCTCACCAACATATTATTTTTTTCCTTGTAAAACAATAGCCCACTGTATATCTGATTGATCTACTACATAGAAAATTTGTTTTTCATGTGTTTCCATTATAAAAGAATCAGTTGTGTCTTCCAATCTATTCAGATTAAAAACTGTCATTCCAAATTCATTGTGTCTGACACTATTTTTACCGATAAACAATTTACAGTTAAAAACAAGAACTTTAATTTTAAAGTAATCACCATCCCATATTTCTTTAATCACTCCATAATATGCACTTGATGTAGAAATTGGGTTTTTTTCTTTAGCACTCAAAAAATGCGTTGTTTCTGCAAACACCAATACACCACTATTCTGAACTGCACTTTTGTTGTCCTGATATTTCGTATGAAATTTATATCCATTAATTTCATAATCAGACCATGTTATCACATTTAAACATGGACCACCCACTACCCATTTTAGTGTCTCTGATACATCTGATCTATCAAGCAAGGTATTTTTAAACCATGAAAAAAATCTTTTTTTGTGCTCATTCAAAATCCACATTTCTTTCTTCTTTGGATGACATTGTTTCAACTCATTAATATGCAATGTGATATACGGTTGAGCATTAGCTATGTTATTCAAGATGTATAATTCTAACTTCTTCATCTGTTCATCTAACAATGATTTTACTTTTATGCCATGAATCCCCTTTCCCTCATTATTAACTCATTTATGGCGAGATGGAGGCAAACCTATGTGTTGCGCCGCAACCAAGTAGCTCGTACAAAACTCTGCAACCTCCTCAGAAATATACTTTTCAGTAATGGATTCTTCAGGTCAATATGGATTCTTAACATACCCCTTCAATATTTTCATATACCTTTCAAAAGGATACATCAAACGAAGATATACAGGTCCAAAAATATTTATTTCTTGAACCAGATGAATTATTAAATGCACCATTATATCAAAAAAAGTTGGAGGAAAATACATTTCCAATTGACAAATTATACAAATTTAATCCTTTTCCAAAATGTTCAAAGAATTCACATCAATCACCTTATTACAAATTGAATTGAAAAAATAACAGAACTTCATTATAGTCTTTCTGACACGGATGGGAAATATTCTACGCAATGCAACTGGTAGAAGTTATTGCATCATGATGTGACAATCATGATATTTCATACCTATCAACTTCAATTCCTTAAATGAGACAAAATATTTTACATTTAAAGAATAACCATGAGGTACTTTGATATCATGAAGGCACTGAAAAAAGTTAATTTTCTCCCTCTTGGATAATGTATGACAAACCGGGGGAAGAAATGTTCATCTTCCATTAGGAGTGGGAGCTAACTCCAAACTTATTCTCATTGATAGTAAGTCTAATATTTCATTCAACCCATCTTTTTTCTTTCCTTTAATATCCAACAATTTTATAATAAAACTATCACATATATTCTTCTCCACGTGCATGACATCAATATTATGTTTAACTTCATGATAACTACAATATGGTAGCTCAAAAAATATTGACCTTTTATTCCAAATATCTCTATCATTACCAGATTTCCGTGTCTTTCCTAATGTCACATCAAGATTTTCCACCCTCTCAAAATACAGATCAGGGGATAAAGGTTTTGGAGTAATATCAAATTCTTGTGATCCATTTAATGCCTTTTTAGTCTTCTATAAGAGTGATCTAAAGGCAAAAACTTTCAATGACCCATGTACACTATTTTCCTCCCATGATGCAATTGACAATATGAAGTCTTTTGTTCACAAATTGGACATGCTTTATTCCCTTTAACACTGTATCCAGACAAATTTCCATATGCTGGGAAGTCATTTATAGTGAACATAAGCACTGCATGCAGTTGAAAATATTCCATTTTATAAGAATCATACACCATAATACCATCCTCCCATAAAAGTTTCAAATAATCAATCAATGGTGACAAGAAAACATCAATATCATTACCGGGTTACTTCGGACCAAATATCATTATACTCAACATGACATATTTGCGCTTCATACAAACTTCAAGAGAGAGGTTGTAAATTACCAATAAAACAGACCATGAACTATGTGTGCTACTGAGAGTTCGGTATGGATTCATTCCATATGTGCACAATCTTATTCTAATATTTCTAATTTCATTTCCAAATGTAGGATACTGCTCATCAATTTTCTTCCATTGTGGACAATCAGCTGGATGACATATTTTTCCATCACATATCCGCTCATCAGAATTCCATCTTAATCTTTTTGAATCATGTGAATTAGAAAATAAACATTTGAAACGATGAATTATAGGAAGATACCAAAATACCTTGGAAGGGATTTTTGTAATCTCTATATCAGCCTGTGATTTTCCTTTCACCTTATACCGTGATGTCCCACATTTAGGAAACTCTGACAGAAATTTATATTCCTTCCTATATATCATACAGTCATTCAGACAGGCATGTATTTTCTCGTATCCCAATCCCATCAAGAATAATATTTTCTTGTCCATATAATGTGAATCTGGAAGATCGTTATCTTTTGGAAGAATGTATTTCATCAATTTTAGCAACTCTATAAAACTTATGTCACTCCATCCATGTTTCACCTTCGGGTTAATCAATCTTAACACCACCGAAAAAACCGTAAAATCTGTATAACCAGGATACAATGGTTTTTCAGCATCACCATATAGATGTGCAACTGTCGGTTCTATCTCAATTTGTTCTACTACAATATCGTGAATCATTTCTTCAATTCCATCGGAGTTACCATCTTGCGAATCATCATCATCATCAGATCTGACATTCTGTCCAGTTTCACCATGCCAAATCCAAGGGTTGTAACTCATATTAAAACCATGACAAATCAGATGATATTTTATCTCTCTACTTTTCAACTTCTTCATATTCAAACATTTCAGGCATGGATAGAAAAAATGTCACTGCTTGGAACATTTCGTTTAGAAAATTCAAAAAAGGCATCAACACCTTCCTCATATTCATTACTCATTTGATGTTCCATAATCCAACTTCGACTCATTATTACCTATAACAAATATAAAAATTATACAACTTTTTAAGATAAGAAAAATATATGTTTATAGGAAAAATATCATAATTTGGATGTAAAATAATTTTGAAATATAAAATAAATCTCTACGTATTTAAAAAAAATACGCTTGAAAATGATTCTAAAAAGAAAATATAGTTAAATATAACAGTTTTAAATTCATCTTGGATTATTTCTTCTTAAGGTTCACAAAGACTACATCCAGGTGCAACTGGATACCAAATTCACCCTTCCGTAAAAAAGAAATATGAAGTATAAATACTAAAATATGTATACATTCACTACTGAAAATTACACAGATCCTAATGATTTGAAACCTCTGGATAGCCCCCCACCCCTCTAGACAGCCCCCACCCCCTGGAGACCACCCCCACCCCCTGGACACCCCTACCCCCTTGGACAACACCCCCACCCCCTTGGACACCACCCCACCCCCTTGGACACCACCCCCACCCCCTTGGAAACTCCTGGACACCACAACCCCCTAGAAACCACCCCACACCCCCTTGGACACCCCCTAGACACCACCCCCCCTTGGATAGCCCCCCCCCCCCTCTGGACAGCCCCCCCTGGACATCCCCAACCCCTCTAGACACCCCCACCCCCTTGGACACCCCCATCCCTCCTGGGCACAACCCCCCACCCCTACCCCCTTGGAAAACCCCTAGACACCCCCAACCCTCTAGACAACCCCCCTGGATAGCCCCCCAAACCCTTTGGACAGCCCCCACCCCTTTGGACAACCCCCCCCCCCCCTTTGGATAGCCCCCCCCCCCCCCCCACAACCCCTTCGACACCCCCCTTGGACCCCCCCCCCCCCACACCCTTGGACTGCACCCCCCCCCCACCTCCATGGACACCCTGGAGACCCCCCCAACCCTATGAACAACCACCCAAACCCTCTGAACATCCCCCACCCCTCTAGATAGCCCCCACCCCCTGGACAGCCCCCACCCCTCTAGACAGCCCCCACCCCGAGACACCCCTACCCACTTGGACATCACACTCACCTCCCTGGACACCCCCACTTCCCTAGACACCCCTATACCTTTAGACAGTACCCTCACCCCCTGGACACCCCCCAGACAGCCCCCCAAACCCTCTGGACAGGCCCCCACCCCCTTCGACACCCCCACCCCCTTGCCCCCCCCCCCCCACACACCCCTGGACTGCCCCCCCCCCCCACCTCCATGGACACACTCGACACCCCCAACCCTCTAGGAGGCCCCCCAAACCCTATGGACAGCCCCACCCCTCTAGATAGCCCCCCCACCCACCTAGACATCCCCCACCCCTCTAGACAGCCCCCACCCCCTGGACACCCCCTACCCCCTTGGACAACCCACTCACCTCCCTGTACCCCCCCCTGGACACCCTATCAGATTGGACAGCCCCTCACCCCATTGACACCCCCACACCCACCCCCTTGGACACCCCCAACCCCCTTGGACAGCCCCTCACCCCCTGAACACCACCCCCACCCCCTTTTACACCCCCTGGACATCCCCACCCCACTAGAAAGCCCACCCAACCTCCTGGACACCCCCACCCACTTGCACAACCCCCCTCACCCCCTTGGAAACCCCCTGTACGCGCACACACACATGATAGAACACACATAAATCATAAAATTTCATGATATCACTTCCATAGGTTTATTTTACCGGAAAATAATTTAGCATGGTATAAATGAACACTTGAAAACTTACCATGATAGAAAAAACAAAGAAAAATAACATCTCAAAAAATTATTTTAGGGAATCATGGAAAATAAAAACTAAAAATGAGTCGTGTGAGGATTACTTGAGTGTTGTGAGTCGACCTGATAGATCTTATGATAATAAATATGAATAATGATGTTGGAAAAATGAGGTTGGAGGGCATGACTTTGAAGAATTGTTTCTAGGTTTTCCATGTGAGAGAGATGAGTCATAGGTCACCTGATCGAAGAAAACAGAATGACTGAATACGGGGTGTGATAAATCATTTAAAATATTTAGCAGGTCGGTTATTTAATAACCGATGTGGTAAACTATTTTTTTAATTTTTTTAACATCGTTTATTAAATAACCGAGGTAGAAAAAAATTTATCACATCATTTATAAAATAATCGACGTGATAAATATCTCTTTATCACGTCGGTTCTTTTGATAACCGATGTGATAAATTGCTGATATTAGCTTTATCACGTCGGTTTTTTTATAACCGACATGATAAAGAACCAAGCTTTCCTATATCACGTCGGTTATTTTATAACCGACATGATAAATCATGCCAGATTCTATTTTCACATCGGTAATACAATAACTGACGTAAAAAAGATAATCTCCGTATATTTTATGTCTATTATAAAATAACCAACGTAAAAAATGGATCTTGATCAATATATAATTTCAGTTATAAAATAACCAACATGCTATATCGATTATTAAATTTTTGCACGTTGGTTATATAGAACCGACGGGAAAAATTCCGACATGTTAAATTTTTTTTCCACTAGTGTCGTTATGTGGACCATCATTTCTTTTGAGTGAGTTTTCTACTTTGGTAGATTTGATAGTTTTCTCACATTATTTTTCTACCCAAGTTTTCTTAATAATTTTTCTAAAACCTAAAATGATAAAATAATCAGATGAAACATTATTTTTGTTAAGAGAATATTTCACTTGATTCTCATATTGAGACTTCTCAGCAACTTTAAAAGTCTCAACTTTTACTTCTGAATATTTGTTGAAATTTTCATTCATCTTCCTCAAGGTTCTTTCAGACTCAAGAAGTTTTTATTGAAACTTGTTAACTTCTTCCTCATCAGTTTCTAGATTCTTACTAATATCTTCAATCATCTTTCCCTATTTAGTAATTCTAAGTTTGTAACTTAAAATCTCATCGATGTATTATTCCTCCTACTTGATAACATATTTTCTTCCATCAGTAACTTCTTGAAAATATTTCTTCATATCTCTAATTTATTTCTTAAGAGTATTGTACATGCAATAGTTTTTTTTTGTTTTGAGATGATACTATCTATAAGATTCTTCACCACCTTCTTCACTCTCTAAGCAATATTTTGTTTTCTCAACTTTTTCAATGAAGGTTCTGAATTGATCTAAAATTTAATCTTCATAAGAATTGTTGTCAGTTAAGTCTGATTAAACCTTTATTACTCAAACAACTTATTTTTTTTCCTGTAAAAATATTCTTTTATATGTTGGAAGACTTTCCTTCTTTATAATTTTTGTTCCACTTCTTCCATTGAGGGTTTTCGTTGGAATCATCTCGATATTCTCCAAATTTCTTCCTCTAGTAATTCATAACATATTGTCTAATTCCACCACACTCAAAACATTTGAGAGAAAGTTTACCTCCAAACATTCCTCTTCCTCTTAGATAGTTCTTGGATATAAGAGATATTATTTTTTCATTCAACTCATCATCCACTTTATCTTCAGAGTCACAAGGATCAACATCTTCAACTTATTGAATTTTCAACTTTCTCATAACTTCAAAATCCAATTCATCTTTCATTTTCTTTTTAAAAATTTGAGCTTTTCTCATTTTATAATAAATAAGAATGTTATGCAATTCATCAAGAGATAAATCATCTTTATCTTCTAAAGAATAAATTTTGGAATCAAACCTATCTGGAAAGTTTTTCATAAGTTTCTTCACAATTGTAGAATCTTCCATGACATCTCTGAATCCTATGATGTTTCAAACAATTTTATTTAATCTGGTGAAATATTCGACAATTGTTTCTTCACCTCTCATTCTAATATCTTCATACTTCCTATGCCAGATTTGTAGCTTTGCTTCCTTAAATTTTTTATTCCCTCAAAAGTAATTTCTATCTTTTCCCGCATACTTTTTGATGTTTTGAGACCCATCATCTTCTAATAAACATTATCTGATAAGGAAATAAGGATTTTATTTCTATCATTTCCATAAACTTATATATTTATCTTATCATAAAATGTCATAGGAGCATATTTCTCAATAGGTGGAAAACCAATAGTTGTAGCATCAGTAACTTCAAGTCCAATAGATAGATGATATGGAATCATCCTATTTTTTCATCCATAATAATTTTTTCCATCAAATGTAGGAATTCCTATACTATTTATAAAATTGATATTATCCATGATAAGGATTCAACAAGGGAACCTTCCCTATAATACTAATTGAATTTCTAAAGGATCGAATAACAACTGAGAAGGGGGGGGGGGTTGAATCAGTTGTTCACTTTTAATAAGTTTCAAAATATTTAGAAACATAAACCCTACAACCTATTAAGATTTATTTCAATATTAACTTTTAATAAATACTCATGCATGAAAAAGTATTAAAGAAAGTAAAGAACACAAGATTTACAATGTTTTTCCTTAGTGTGAGAACCCAAATTCTTATCATAGACACTCTCGTGGGTCTATGGAAATCCAATATTAAGAAGAAGTAAATAAAACTTGTGAAAAATCCCATTAGAAACCTTTTATCTCACAATATAAATGATTATACTAACTCCCATCAGTTTACAATGTTTTCTAATAAAATAATTGAGCCAAACAAAAGAATAAAGACTTTGTTGAATCTACTCCATAATTTCTCAATCTGAATCCTCAATCTTATTTCTTTGGATCTGGTTTTCTAAATGTGATGATATTGGATCCAATTTTCTCATTACAATGATGTTGGATCCTGGATCCGATTTTCTGAGTATGATTGTTTTGGATCCAATTTTCTAAGTACGATAATACTAGATCTTAGATATGATTTTCCCAATACGATGATTCAATATGATGAATTCATTCTCAATCTACAAAACTCAAACTTTTACTAGAATTCTCAATATAATTCTTCTTCAATCAGATAAGAACTTTTACATTGAATTATCCAGCACTCCACCTTTTGTGCATGTGTGAAAGTTGTGAATGGACAAATGATCTGAAGAAGAATTTATAGGAAACTTAGAAAACAAAGGTGGGAAACTTGAAAACATTACCCGCTTCCTCAAATATCAAAATCACTGAAAATATATCACATTTAAAAATTCATCTTTGACTTCTTTATATATCCTTTGATTTCTCTGAGATTTATTCAAAATTGAAATTCAAGTTTGACTGCATCAATTCTTCATAAAACTTATAGAGTTTTCTTTTTGAGTATTTATCATAATTAAATCATTATAATTTTTGTTTCTTTCTCAGTGAATTTAATTTTGTTTCTTTCTCAGTACAAACTCTTCATCAAGAATACTTTATTACGATTTCCTCAGTATGCAAATATAAGTACGAAAATCTTAGTATAATTTTCCCAGTATGAAAAACTCAGTACAAAAATCTGAGTACAAAAATCTCAGTATGATTTCCCCAGTACGAAAATCCCAGTATGAAAATATCAGTACGAAAATCCCAGTATGATTTTACCACTATGAAAATCCCAATACAAAAATCTCAATACGAAAATCTGAGTATAAAAATCTTAGTATGATTTTCCCAGTACGAAAATCTTAGTATGATAATCTGAGTACGAAAATCTTAGTACGATTTTCCTAGTATGAAACTCCTAATAGGATTTATTTCTTCCTCGGGCTCAGTAACATATTTTTCTTTCTCGTCTCATTACAATGTAATTCCCATTATGATGGAAATCCCATTATGATAGAAATATCTTTGTCGCAACTATAAAATTCTTCAAACCTATCCAAAATTTATTAAAAATCTTTTATCATGAGATTTTTCATGATTTGTGAGAACTTCTTGATCATAAAATCATCATATTATTTTATTTAGAAAATATGAAAACTTTATAACTCATGAATTCACATTCTTATTTCAAAACTCTTCAACAAATTCATTCTTTCTATGATTACAAAAAATATAGACTTCCAAAAAACAAAAAATTCCACCTCTAATTATTTTGAATATTATGATTTTCAATGTCATATCGATGGACCTGAATACAATAAATTGTCTGATCAACAACTTCATCTTCCTGGATTCTGCTGTGTCTGATGCAACTCAATACGAAAAATTGGGTCCGGAAACTTGTTTCTGGAAAATAATCTCATTATTATGGACTGGGTCCGATTCCTAGAAAATAAAAACATTCTTTTACAAAAAGAGTTAATTGTCAACAAATAAAAAAAATTTTAAAACAAAACACCACAAAGGTTCTTAATGAACCATAACATACAAGATAGACTATATGATGAATGAACAAAACTGTGTAATATAAAATACAAACCAAATAACCAAGAATATAAAATTGACGACAGAAACAAAATATATCTACAAGAAAATAGAAAAATACAACTAAATCCTATAGACACTAAACTGACATCAAGACAATCAAATCCTAACCATATCCATGCTCTAACTCCACAAGCTTCACCATGGTATCAAGAATAATCACTAACTAAATGAGATACCTTGAATTTACTTGTGTCATGATACATGATATCTTTAATTTCACTGAAGTTCCCATGCAAGGGGTGATTATAAACTCAGTAGGATTCCCCCCAAAGACTTCCCAACTCACACAACTAGGACAAGAACTTGTTAGTACATTTATATAAAATAATTTTTAGAAAAAAGTTAAGTAGTTTATATAAAAACCAAAATAAGTTCCGAGGAAAAAAATAAATTGGCCTTTATTTCATTTCTCATAACTTGGCATACCCAATTCCCATGTTTCCACACCTACACACACATGCATGCTAATTGGAAGTTCCATACTCATGAGTGGTCTCTCATCAATACACCAAGTCATCACTAGGTGTCTAATGACCTAGTTCCTCAATGGTACATGCCCCATATTCTGGGTTATATCCTGGTACCTCAATGTTACACGCCCCTTCTACATAGTCACATTGAAAGTAATGAACTCATGCCAACAATGTGTTCTAAATTCCAGGACAAACCATTTTTCCATAAAACATTCTTTCTTGATAACATTTTATCAAACATATAGTATTTATCAAACCGTTCCATAATTTTAAAACCATCATTTTTAATTTATAAACAAATGGGTTTCTCTAAATCCATCCAAATTCATAAAATTTCCAAATTCATAACCAAATGGTATATCAATCAATAATAACACAAGGATTTCACAACAATTTCAAGAACATCATTTAATCAAAAGTAATCCTTCAAGTTCTAAGTCAAGTGGAAATGTGAGATAATCCACCTACCACTCACGATTGAAAAAACAAAGAATGGTACTAAGATCTTCTAGATCTAGCCTTTGATCTTCTTTATTTCAATAGATTCAGTTATATCTCATCAAAATTATCTCTATAGAACATAGATCTATACATAAAAAACTACATCTATGGTTTTTAGAGAGAGTAGACGGTTATATCTAAGAAGAATGAAAAAGAAAGATGACTTACTGATGAATCTGGATCTCCAACATGATTTTATTTGATAAATGATGTCTCTATATTGAAAGGAGTTTCCAATGGATCCTTGAGGGTGAAAGAATTTGAGGCCCTGAAAGATTAAGGGATTGAAGAGGGTTTTGAGCATTAATTCGGATTAAAAATACATGTTTCGGGTCATTAACTACACGTTGTACAGATTGTCAAACCATGCGCCAAATCATGCATGTGCTACTGAAAAATCCAAGTAGTCATATAGTTTGGGCCACATCATTCGAAAAAAGGTACGCTAACTAAGTAGTGTTATTGTCTCAAGTCAACCCCTCGTATGGTTGGCTCGGATGGTTAGACAATTTGTGCACCAAACATATTTTTCCCTCTGTTTCACCTTCCACGGTTTCCCTTGGTCACTCATACGATTTGTCTAAATCACGTGCCAATTGTGCAACTATCCAGTAACTCCCAAAACATGTTGCAAAGTTTCCTGGAAGTGGTGCATGGTTTCCATTAACCGTGCACAAACTGTGCACCTCTATAAACACCTCCAAAACATGTTGAAGCCTTCCCAAACTCCCCAAAATATTACCCAAGCATTATATAGGCTCAAAATTCATAAAAACAATGTAAAGTAGATGAAATCGGAGGTGCTAAAAATACATTTATAATATTTAAAACTTGAGGATATTTACAATTGTGTCACTACCGTCACTTATAAAAGGTCACCTCATCTCCTTGCTTATTCACATTTTAGTAATAAATATCAACCAAAACCTATAAAAATCCCTTCTTAAATTCATCCCTCACACCCTATATTTCCTGGTCTCACCAAAATACTAACCTAAAAAGGCTTAGTTTTAAGCTAAAGGAGGTTTTGAAAATATTATGTATCACTCTTAACTGAGTTTTTTCATGTTTATTTACTCTTCTACCTCTTTCAAAACTAACATAATCAGTATTATATAATTACATAAGTATCTCAAATATAATAAGATTTTATTATGTTTATTGTACAACACTTTTTCATCTCATTTTCCATCCAATGATAAATGAAAGCACCGCTCATGCGTGCGTATCAATTGTCGTCTCTAATAAGTGATGTGTTACATTTTTCATCACAACATCTCATGGTTGCTTAAAATTATGGATCAAATTGATATACATATATATATATATATATTATATTTATTACATAATTATGATTACGTAAATATGATATATTACTTACCTTCTTAACCTCTCATCTCTTGGAAAATGATACGTCGCTCATGTGTACGTGTAGACTACCACATCCACGAAGCGATGTGATTTGTTTTTCATTGTTGCATCACACAAATAATAATAAGGATGAAACAAATGAATAAATATGACATGAATAAAATAGTTATGATTTTTAAAAATTAAAATCATATGTACTTTATTTCATTTCCACCAAGTAGAAAAATGAAAACGTCGTTCTTGCGTACATACGGACTACCATCTCCCTGAAATGATCCGCTTCATTTTTCATGGTTGCCTTAGATGGATGGCTATACAAGTATATTAATGTATAAGCATGGTAATTATGTCATGATAAATATTATAGATATTATAGAACAATGATTCTTTTGACCATGGTCAACCTACTAAATTTGTTTTGGGATTATGAATCGAACATCCTCGAAACATTCGACATGAACTTAACCAATTTAATAACTAAATAAAATTTAATTAAAAAATGAAATGAATATAATACTAATAAGGGAATAAACGTGAAAATTGTTCTTAACAATGTATAAAATTAATACAGTTTTATTATTCATGAAAGTAAAAGTCATATGTGGCAAGTTAGAGATGAGGTAAGGGATTTCTCTTCTCAATTCCCTTTCTTTGAGACTTATGTCATTCTCACCGCATGTATTATTTTTGTGGTGTATAAACTGACATATGGATGTATTTTATCAAATTTTCTTAAATTAAAGTTGTTTACAAATCCATTTCAAGATATCTTCTTCAATGTTCTTTTCATTCAATTTTTACCAAAATGGTAAGGATTTTTTCTTTAAATGGTTGTTTAAAATGTTTTAAACTTTTTTACTTCCATATCAACGTTATTTGAAATGTTTCAATAATGTTATTAATTGTAATATAATGATTTAAATTCATTTTCAAATATCATTTACTTTTGGAAAATGTTTTGAAAATTTAATCATTTAAACAATTTTTTGTACGGATCATTTTGACTTTTTTTACCATGTTTTTAACGTTTACCGCATGACTGTTTTTTCTTGCTGTCATAGTTATTATTTGTTATCAAGATCCCATTATAAGTTTGTGTGGTTTTTCAAAGAATATCATATTTCCCACACTTTTGGTAATTTTGGTTTTTTAGTTTTCAAAGGAAAAAAGGATTTTTATCCTTATTTTTACGTAAGAATAAAAGTGTTTCTTCAAAAGTGTGAAACATCATATTTTAGCAGATTTTATGATGGAAATGAAAGATTTTATGTGTTTTTCTAATGATATGGTTCTTGAACTTTTTATAAGATAACGTGAGATCCCAATATAGCTATGATAATGGGTGAGCCCGATATATCACTCCAATGTATTGTTTAAAGTGACGTAGTTAACAAGAATTAAGTTACTCCTAAGGGACATGTTGGAAATAACTGTAATGGGTATTCCTTTATAAGGGTGAATGTATGGGTAATATACCAAGATACATACATGGGATTTCAATTCTTTCTATGAGTTTTAAAGGAAGTATTTTTATCTCATAAGGTACGAGAATGAACTCATGATTAATGGAAAGTTTTCGATCTTATAAAAGGTGAAAGGTTTGTGTTTATGAGTTCTCATGTTTTCCCAAGTGACTTTTACGCTTATGATTTTTCCTTTATGGTTGCTTAAAAAATGTTTTATGAAAATTTTGGGGTTTGAAGTTTATTTCATGAGTAAGTTATTACTATTTTGATATACGGTGGTAGGTAGGGATGGGTTTGTGGCGTCGGTTGTGGGGTTGAGTCCTCAGACTAGTTTATTTGTAAGCATGTGTGCTGCCATTGGTAGCAGTAACCCCTTTTTAATTATTATTTTGAGATCGAATTTTATTTAGGTAAAAGTAAAATTCTTTTACGGGTTTTTATCAATTTTCAAAAGGAATAATGAGTTTTCTTCCTTTTTATATCCCCCGCTGAGTTTTATTTTGTTCATTCCATGTTTTCAAAAAAAAAATCGCAAAGATTAAGAATATGTATGGAGTATAGCAAGGTCATTTGTGACACATATTAAATTGAGGGAAAATTTTATGAATAAAATAAGAATATAAATGTGTTTTTGTGGGAAAAAATGTTCACTTTGTGGAAATATGAACTTTGTTATGTCTGTGTGGAAATGTTCACTTTGTTATAAAATGGATTTCTTAAGTATCTAATACTCTAAATCTAAAATATTCTGAAAGTAAAATAAAGTGCAACCTTTGTGATATAATATGCACTACTGGAAATGAACCCTCTACCAACATTTCCAAACCATTGTTAAAGTTTGGATAACCGTTGTTATAATATATACTAATGGTTATCCAAACCGTAGGGAAGTAAGTCATTGGGAAACACCTATGCCAACGGTTTCTAGAAAACCATTGGTATATGTTAGGAAATCTATATTATACAAACGGTTATGTCAAAATGTTGGTATAAATTTTCAAAAATGGTTTAAAACCATTTGTAAACATACTATTCCAACGGTTTCAAACAGTTGGAATATAGTTTTGTATAGCCTTTTACCAACGGTTTTTATTAACCATTGGTAAAGGCTGGACATTTCACTATATCCTAACAGTTTGTAAACTATTGGAAAAGTGTTTTTACCAATGCTTCTATATAACCATTTGTATAAAACACATTTACATCCCTATGCCAAAGGTTTACAACCGTTGGCATAGGCTTTACTATACAATTCAGGAAAAAGCCTACTGGGGGCTTCCCTTTCTGTATTCCCATCTTCCCAACTCCAATTACCTGCATTAACAACTATAACACATACATATACACCATTAATTCATATATATTTAACACAGAATGTACCTTAAAACTATACATATAGAGAATTAAAACATAATTCATAAGGTAATTATAAACATACATAATTGATTTAGAATTCAATTTAGAATTGAGATGATAATTACATGTGAAATCCAGAATTCAATTCATAATTTAATACTGAATTGAATACCAACATAATTTAATTATCAATTACAAATAAAATAAATAAAAAACCAAATAGGTAATTATATGTGTTATACAGAATTAATAATACATACAAAATTGCATTTTGTATAACACATACACTGAATTCAGAAATTAGAAGCTAATAACCCCAAAATAAGGAAATAGATAAATGACTTCAACCAAACACAAATATAATGTCCCATGGTTTGGGGTGGGTGTCATTGGACTTAGTGATGATGATAATGGGTGTGTATCAATGAGTTTGTGTGACTTAGGGAATGTAGTTTTCCTTCGCGTATTAAATGTCATGTGTTTTAGAATAGGGGTAGGAGTTCCTCACATGAGAAGTGGATTGTGTGAGGCGGGACCATGGATCCCTATGCTAAAGTATCAACACAATCCGAATAAATTTGGTCGGTTTTTCATATGCCAGTTGTTTTTACTTAAAATGATGTCCATTTTAAACAAAAGACACACACTTTGAGTGATACCGGCCACACCATGCCTCAGATTGCGACGGGGTTGACTCGTACATGTCACATATGACCCATGGATCGTTTTCCTAAATTATCAAGACAATATGAATGTGTTTGGTCGGTTTTCTGTATGCCAGTTGTTGTTTTCACTTAAAATTTTGTCCATTTCAAATAAAAGCGAGACGCTTTGAGTGGTATCTGCCACACTGTGCCTCAGATTGAGGTGGGGTTGACTCATACATGTCAAAAATGAGCTATGGATCATTGTGCTAAAGTATCAACACAATCTGAATACGTTTGGAAGGTTTTCCATATGCCAGTTGTTTTTACTTAAAAGAGTGTCCATTTTAAACAAAAGGCAGACATTTCGAGTGATACTGGACACACCGTGCCTCGGATTGAGGCAAGGTTGACTCTTACACCTCAAAAATGATCCATGGATCGTTTTCCTAAAGTATCAATAGAATCTGAATGCATTTGGTCAGTTTTCTGTATGCCAGTTATTAGTTTCACTTAAAATGTTGTCCATTTCAAATAAAAGTGAGACACTTTGAGTAGTATCGGCCACACCATGCCTGGGATTGAGGCAGGGTTGACTCATACATGTCAAAAATGACCCATGGATCCTTTTTCTAAAGTATCAACAAAATCCGAATACGTTTAGTCGGTTTTCCATATGCCAGCTATTGTTACTTAAAATGATGTCCATTTTAAACAAAAGACATACACTTAAAGTGATACCGGCCACACCATGGCTCAGATTATGGCGGGATTGACTCATACACATCACATATAACCTATGGATTGTTTTCCTAAAGTATCAAGACAATCTAAATGAGTTTGGTTGGTTTTCCATATGTTAGTTGTTGTTTTCACTTAAAATGTTGTCCATTTCAAAAAAAAGTGAGACTCTTTGAGTGCTACCAGCCATATTGTGCCTCAGATTGAGGCGGGGTTGACTCGTACACTTCAAAAATGACCCATGGATCATTTTTCTAAAGTATCAACACAATCTGAATATATTTGGTTGGTTTTTTGTATGCCAGTTGTTTTTACTTAAAAGAGTGTCCATTTTAAACAAAAGACAGACACTTCGAGTGATACCGGCCACACCGTGCCTCAGATTGAGGTGGGGTTGACTCGGAGACGTCAAAAATGACCCATGGATTATTTTCCTAAAGTATTAATAGAATCCTTATGCGTTTGGTCAGTTTTCCGTATGCCGGTTGTGGTTTTCACTTAAAATGTTGTCTATTTCAAATAAAAGTGAGACACTTTGAGTGGTACCGGCTGCACCCTGCCTGGGATTGAGGCAGGGTTGACTATACATGCTTATGAGTTTTCAAGAAAATGGGTTTTAAAGGGTTTTCATGTTTCCACCGGACTAATGGTTTTTCATTCTTTAGGTACCTTACTGAACTTTTTTGTGCTCATCCCATGTTTTAAAAATGTTTTTTCACAGGATTTCTAAGATGTTCAAAGGACAATTAAGGTGATACTATAGATAAATCCAATTAGTTATATTGTAATTATTTTTGTAAAATCTAATTCAATATATCTAAGTTGTAGTCTAATTCTCCAGAACCTAGTCCAGAAAAGGTGCTCATTTGTATAATGTACTGTGTATTTTTCAGTTATCTATTATACAAAAAAAATACACAACTTGTTTTAGTACTGAATCTAAAAGTATGATTTTAGTGATTTACATTGATATATACAAACAAATAAATAGACACATCACAAAAAAAATGTTTGTGCAGTGAAAAAAATAAAGGGATCTAGTGTTTTTTTGGCGCTAATAATGTGATAGTGTTCAAATCATTTAAAATGTATTTTTATAATAGTTTATTTTTTAAAATAATTTTTTCCAAAACTTTTCATTTTAAATTCTACTTTTTTGTTTCTCTAAAAATAAAAATGTACATATAAGTTTATAGAACACATAAGTTTTGCTAAGCTTAATAGTATTTACTTTGTAACAAAATGTTATATATGAGATTATGAACATTATTAACTTTTTAACATATATATCTCTGTGTGTGTGTACACGTGTATAAATGTTTTCAAGTATATAAGTTTGATTATTAATATTATTATGTTTTTAATTTCCAAAGTCAAATATTTGTTGAGTAAATCATTAAATAGATAATAGTAACATTTTGAATAGGAAAATTTCATAAAAATTAACCTATATATAGATGTATATATATACATATATATGTATGATAATTGCAATTAATAAACTATACATCATATTTAAAGTACTTATAATAATAATTTTTTAGAAAAATGATTGAATATATAAATATGATAAACACTAAAATATGATTAAAATAATTGAATTAGTTTTTTCTTAGATAGTCGTTATATATATATTTATGCATATATGTATAAATATAATATATGTATGTGAATTAATGATAATAATATTGATAATAATGATAATAGGATACAATAATGATAATAAAATATAAGATATAAATATATATGTGATAATCTATACTTTTAAGAAAAAAACATAATATATATGATTTAAATATAATATATATATATATATATATATATTTATAAATGGGAATAATGATAATAAGATATAATAATAGTAATAGTAACATGACATAAAAAAAAAGAGAAAGGATAATAAGATATAATAATACAATATAATAATAATAATAATTGCAACGAGACAAAAAAATGAGAAACAAGATAAAGTGATTCATGTTTTGGGTGGGAGTGAACTTGACACCCCCACTGTGGATTGGTCCAGTTTTTTCAACTTTAAAGACGTATTTTTTAATCCTCATTGTGAGACAGTGGTCATAGGACAAACTTTGGTGAGATCATCTTCAACATAGATTTAAGGGTAAGGGGATTTTTTGTTAAAACAGTACTTAAATGTTTAAAGTGGTATATTCATTTAAAATTTTGTATGAATTTATTTTTCATCCATCTGCATTATTTTTATTCTTTAAATAATTTAAATTATCTCTTCATAATGGTATGAGAGTGTTTTAATTTGATTCATGTTTTAAAATTTTCGTTTTTATGTACTGCACTAAAATGGTACAACCCCAAATATTGTTGATTTTATTGAAATTATACAATCAATTTATTTTCACAGATCACTAATTTTAAAATGTTTTTTATACCCAAGATAAGAATATTTGTTTTAAAAGCATGTTTTAATGTTCTAAATGGTTTCTTAATTAAAGTTTCATGTGAAAAAATTTATTTTTGACCATGAAATTTATAGAAACGTATTTAGAATGTAAAAAAAATCTATTATGTCTTTAGGAAGGCGGATGGATTTATCACCTTTTCAAATTTATTGTTGAATTTATAAGTGTTTCATTTTCAAAGAAGAATATGTATACGTGTATGTATCTGCACAGACACACACACACACACATATATAACGACTCATGGGAAAATGTTTTTATTCATAAATTTATATATACGCGTGTGTATGTTTATATGTATGTATGTATATACCATACAATGTGAAACTCTTATTTCGACGTGTATATATATCATTTTATGTGAAACTACTTTCATTATGACTGATATATATATATATATATATATATATATATATTAGTATATACATCATTTCATGCGAAACCATTATGTACTAACACAAAAATTACTTCCACTCTTGAAAATTCTTTTCTGAAAATATATTTGTAATGTCATGAATGTAAGGGGATCATTTTGTTTTTTTAAAAGTTCTGCCGTAATGATTTATGTGGGTTTTACATTTAAAACTTTATACATAAAATTGCTTCACCCATAGAGATTTATTTTCATGAAAGTATTTTGAATGTTTAAAAAAACTAATTACATATTTATGAAGATAAGAGGGTTATTTGTTTTAAAGATTCTTCTTAAATGTTTCAATAGGTTTCTGCATTAAAATTTCCAGGTGCAAAAATCATTCTTTCTCATGAGGTTTTTTTTATAAAAAAATAGTTTTAATGGTTAAGAAATTTTAATGCACCCTATATGAAAGTAAGGGAAGTTATCAAATTTTCAAATTATAAAATAATGTGAAAATATATTATTTTCAAATAAGTATATATGTAAAACCCCCATATGATAAAGGGTTAAATGACTAAATGATACGACTCATGTCAACAAGGTGCACCTTCCTTTTCAGGAGTCAACCTGATTAGAACTACATAGTTAAGCGTGCTTGTCCTGAAGTATTGATCAGGATGGGTGACCTTCTGGGAAGTTTCCCGGGGTGTGTGCAAGTGAGGACAAAACACACTGGAAAAGACATGTGGTGCTACCTGGTGGGCTAAGACACGATGACCATGTTAAGGCGGGGTGTTTGTGCTGTCACCGAGGCCTAGTTGTTACATTTGGTATCAGAGGTGGTACCCAGCCTTAAGTGTATCGCACTACCTCGGTTGAGATATAGGGCCCACAATGAGGACATTATGCTCTAAGGGGGGGGGGTGATTGTAACACCTCCAAATGATAAGGGGTTAAATGACTAAATGAGATGAGTCATGTCAACAAGGTACACCTTCATTTTTGGGAGCCTATCTGATTAGAACTCCACAGTTAAGCATGCTTGGCTTGGAGTAGTGATCAGAATGGGTGAGCTTTTGGGATGTTTACCAGGGTGTGTGCGAGTGAGGAAAAAACACACTAGAAAGGACATGTGTTGGCATGTGGGGACTATCATTAGTCAGATGACCCGTTCAGGGTGTGTGCGAGTGAGGACAAAACACAATGGAAAGGACATGTGGTAGTACCTAGTGGGTCAAGACACGCCGACCATGTTAAGACAGGGTGTTTGTGCTGTCACTGGGGCCTAGTGGTTACATTTGGTATTAGAGGCGGTACCCAGCCTTAAGTGCCGCGCACAACCTGGGTTGAGATATAGGGCCCACAATGAGGACATTGTTCTCTAAAGGAGGGGGGGTGATTGTAACACCCCCAAATGATAAAGAGTTAAATGACTAAATGAGATGACTCATGTCAACAAGGTGAACCTTCCTTTTAGAGAGCCTACCTAATTAGAACTCCACATTTAAGCGTGCTTGGCTTGGAGTAGTGATCAGGATGGGTGACTTTTTGGGAAGTTTCCCCGGGTGTGTGCGAGTGAGGACAAAACACACTGGAAAGGACATGTGTTGGCTCGTGGGGACTATCATTAGTATGATGACCCGTTCAGACACGTCGGTGGGCCCCAGGGTGGGAACCATGTGTTTGCGGGGAAACTGGTGGTACCTGGTGGGCTAGGACCCGACGACCATGTTAAGGCGGAGTGTTTGTGCTGTCACAAGGGCCCAGTTGTTACATTTGGTATCAAAGGCAGTACCCAACATTAAGTGCAGCGCACTGCCTGGGTTGAGATATAGGGCCCACAATGAGGATATTGTGCTCTAAAGGGGGGGGGGTGATTGTAACACCCTCAAATGATAAAGGGTTAAGTGTTCTTGGGTTGGAGTAGTGATCAGGATGGATGACCTTCTGGGATGTTTTCGAGGGTGTGTGCGAGTGAGGACAAAACACACTGGAAAGGACACGTGTTGGCCTGTGGAGACTATCATTAGTCAGATGACCCATTCAGGCACGTTGGTGGGCCCCAGGGTGGGAACCACATGTTTGCGGGGCAACTCGTGGTCCCTGGTGGGCTAGGACCCGACGACCATGTTAAGGCGAAGTGTTTGTGCTATCACCGGGGCCCATTTGTTACATTTGGTATTAGAGGCGGTACCCAGCCTTAAGCGCAATGCACTGCCTGGGTTGAGATATAGGGCCCACAACAAGGACATTGTGCTCTAAAGGGGGGGGAGGGGTGATTGTAACACCCCCAAATGATAAAGGGTTAAATGACTAAATGAGATGACTCATGTCAAAAAGGTGCACCTTCCTTTTCAGGAGCCTACCTGATTAGAACTTCACAGTTAATCTTACTTGGCTTGGAGTAGTGATAAGGATGGGTGACCTTCTGGGAAGTTTTCCAGGGTGTGTGTGAGTGAGGAAAAAACACACCGGAAAGGACATGTGTTGGCCTGTGGGAACTATCATTAGTCAGATGACCCGTTCAGGCACATCGGTGGGACCCGAGGTGGGGATCACGTGTTTGCGGGGCAACTGGTGGTACCTGGTGGGCTAGGACCCGGCAACCATGTTAAGGCAGAGTGTTTGTGCTATCGCCGAAGCCTAGTTTTTACAATATATGTATAAACAGACTCGCACACACCCACACACATATATGTATATCATTACATGTAAAAGGCCCACAACGAGGATGTTGTGCTCTAGGGGGGGGGGGGTGATTGTAACACCCCCAAATGATAAAGGGTTAAATGACTAAATGATATGACTCATGTCAACAAGGTGCACCTTTCTTTTTGAGAGCCTACCTGGTTAGAACTCCACAGTTAAGTGTGCTTGACCTGGAGTAGTGATCCGGATGGGTGACTTTCTGGGAAGTTTCCCAGGGTGTGTGCGAGTGAGAACAAAACACACTAGAAAGAACATGTGCTGGCCTATGGGAACTGTCATTAGTCAGATGACCCGTTCAGGCACGTGGGTGTGCCCTAGGGTGGGGACCACGTGTCTGTGGGGCAACTGGTGGTACCTAATGGGCCAGGACCCGACGACCATGTTAAGGCGGGGTGTTTGTGCTGTCGTCGGGGCCCATTTGTTACAATATATGTATAAACTGACTCACACATGCGCGCACACACATATATGTATATCATTACATGTAAAAGGTCCACAACGAGGACGTTGTGCTCTACGGGGGGGGGGGGGGGGGGTGATTGTAACACCCCCAAATGATAAAAGGTTATATGACTAAATGATATGACTCATGTCAACAAGGTGAACCTTCCTTTTAGAGAGCCTACCTGATTAGAACTCCACAGTTAAGCGTGCTTCTCCTGGAGTAGTGATCAGGATGGGTGACTTTCTGGGAAGTGTCCCAGGGTGTGTGCGAGTGAGAACAAAACACACAGGAAAGAACATGTGTTGGACTATGGGAACTGTCATTAGTCAGATGACTCGTTCAGGCGCGTGGGTGTGCCCTATGTGGAGACCACGTGTCTACGGGGCAACTGGTGGTACCTAGTGGTCCAGGACCCAACAACCATGTTAAGGCGGGGTGTTTGTGCTATCGCTGGGGCCCAGTTGTTACAATATATGTATAGACTGACTCACACGCACGCACGCGCACACACACATATGTATATCATTACATGTAAAATTGTTTTAACCGATCATATTTATTTTTGAAAAGGAATTTAGAATGTTTAAATCATGCCTTTATGAAAGTAAGTATGTTATTAAATATTCAAAATTATTTGTTTTTAATAAAATGTTGCAGTTACAAATACATGTATATATATATACAGGGATATATATGTATATCATTACATGTAAAAGGCCCACAACGAGGATGTTGTGCTCTAGGGGGGGGGGGGGTGATTGTAACACCCCGAAATGATAAATGGTTAAATGACTAAATGATATGAATCATGTCAACACGGTGAACCTTTCTTTTTGGGAGCATACCTAATTAGAACTCCACTGTTAAGCGTGCTTGATCTGGAGTAGTGATCAAGATGGGTGACTTTCTGGGAAGTTTCCCAGGGTGTGTGCGAGTGAGGACAAAACACACTGGAAAGGACATGTGTTGGCCTATGAGAACTGTCATTAGTCAGATGACCCATTCAGGCACGTGGGTGTGGCCCAGGGTGGGGACCATGTGTCTGCAGGGCAACTGGTGGTACATGGTGGGCCAGGACCCGACGACCATGTTAAGGCGGGGTGTTTGTGTTGTCGTCAGGGCCCAGTTCTTACAATATATGTATACACAGACTCACAAAGATATCAAGACGAAGGTAAAAGTACCACACAGGTATCTCCACGAATGTAAAAGTACCACAAATGTATCACCATGAAGTTATCACCATGAAGGTAAAAGACTCATCTCACACAAGGTATTAATGAAGTATATAAGTACATATGATCAGTCGTAAAGCTAGATCATCTTATTCTGTCAAGAGGCACTACTGCTGACCATACAGAGTCTGACCCACATAGGATCGATAGGTACTAACCCCCGTAATGATACAAATAGGATACAACCAGTCCAGAGTCGATAGGTACTAACCCCTGCAATGACCCACATAGGATCTGACCCACACATGATCGCTATGTACTGACCCACATAGGATTGCTAAGCACTGACTCACATAAGATCTGACCAACATTGGATCGGTATGCACTGACCCACACAGGATCGCTGAGCGCTGACCCACATAGGATCTGACCCACACAGGATCGGTGATGACCCACACAAGATCTGACCCACACAGGATCGGTGCTGGCCCACACAGGATCGCTTAGTACTAACCTTCTTATGATCTGTTACCAACCTCTTCCTCACTACCAGCCACTGGATTCCCGCCCATTAGCACGTTTGGGAGAACCTCACCTCAATCCATCATTCGTACCTCAACTACCACGAAATACCACGAAGATGTAACCTGATGATCTGTCACGTCAAAAAGGATCCAATGCAACAGACGGCGCGTCAACCGGATGCCCGGTTTGTAAGTTATAGGCATTTTAGTGCAGAGGGCCCGATTGGATTCAGATTCGATCCAACCCAGCCGTACTATAACTTTCTCCAAAAACTGAAGTAGAGTATAAAAAAAGGACCATATCACTCCAAGGGTCCTAACGCCACAGATGTTTTGTCAAATGGACGCCCAGTCTGTTAGTTACACCCCTTTCTGAGAAATGGGGGTGATCACACCATGGTCCGGCCCGACTCGGTCAGGCCCATTAGAATATGTCAAAGGGACCACTTCCCAAAAGGGATCCCAATGGCACTGACGATGTGTCGAACGCACACCCGATTTTTCAGTTACGAGAGTTTCTTTATCCGGCTGGGTCTGGGCCCAGTCTGACTTGGTCAGACCATCCCAACGTAATGGGTCCCAAGGTCCACTTGACCCTGCTTGGGTCCGACCCACTATGGGTTGGCCCTATTCGGTTCGTGGGCCCGAGCCACGGTTGGCCCGGTCCGTCAGGTGGGGCTCATACCACCCGCATTAGCCCGGCCCGCTGGAACGCGGGTCTGGTCTGCTGGGTGAGTCCGGCCCGCTCAGCCGGCTTGTGTTTGGCCCGGTCCGCCAGAAGGCGAAGCAGTCTTCCCAGCTGACCCCGTGAGTGTAGGGTCGTTTTGGCCAGCCAGTGGGGCGCTGCCCCACCACGTAAAGGTCAACCGTTTTGGCCGACTAGGGGGTCCGCCAACCTGGAACGGTGCAGGGGCTACACTGCTCTCCACCTGTCGTGGCTTCGATCCATGGCCTCCTCCAGCGGTGCGTGACGGCGCGCCGCTTCACCTCCTACGACCAGCTGGTGCCGGCCATCCTACTCGACCGTCGAGGATGAAAATCCACGACCCTTCTCCGCTGGAGGCACACAATAGTGCGCCACATCACCTCCGTGGCCGGCCGGTGCCGACCGCCCTACTGAGCACCACGACCTCCTCCTACGGCGCGCGATGGTGTGCTGCCTCCATCACGGTTGGCCAGTGCTGGCCGACACAATCATCTACCGGCGTCGGTCACTGGTGCCGCGTCGACAGTCTTCCGTGGAGAACGCAAAGGTAAAACCAATGGTGGAGGGACCGGTCCTTGTTCGTTTGGCCGGCACCCTTTGCGTTATTATCTTATCAAGAAAGGGGATATATGATTCAACAATATCTTGAAAATAAACAAGACAAAACACTACCTCAAGATCGTTGGAGAACACCTGCGATTGAGGAAGAGTCGGAGCTCTTCATTCCCACAACAAGCCGCCAACATTTCCACTCAAACGTCTTCCTTCGGTTCGGGATTCGGTGTCGCTCGTCACTTCTTGTCGAAACTGGTCATGTCCTCCAAGTGTTAGGTGTCGTGACACTTTACCAGAGCTTCGTCGCTTGGTGAATTCATGCCATACCTCCCCCCAAGCCCCATATAAATAGGAGAGGGGGAGAACGAGTAATGCTTGTGGAATTAATGTGGGTTCATTTAATTGGAACCTTTCTAATTCCAACGGTGCTGTTACAATGGTTTTTAAGAGTCAATCCATTTAATGGATTGCAACGTCATTAGACCCACCACTGCCTCTTGTCCATTGGATGAAAAGAAAAGAAATAAATAAAATAACAAAGTTATTTTATTATTCTTTTAAAAAGTCCAAAATCTAACCTTTTCGTCAGACTTACTACGGTCAAAGTGAAGTCTCCCTTAAGCAAATCCCAGCGCTGCGGATTCAACAGTTCCCTCAGATTTTTAATTTGAGCACCGGTTCAAAAGATAGAAAATGCCGACGACTCATTTACTGAACGTACCTTAAAAAAATTTCAGAAATTCATTCTGGGCACACCGGGTCTCAGAATCATGCGCCGTCATTTTTTTCAGACTCGTAATAATTCCATATAATAAAAAAAATACATGGAAAATACGGGTCTTTATATTCTCCCCACCTTAGGTATTTTCACCCCCAAAATCCAAAACATAGAATAAGGAAACAAATGGGGGTACTGAGCACAAATCTGAGCCTCCCGATCCCATGTACTCTCCTGGAGGTTCTTGTTCTTCCAGAAAACACGCACTAGAGGTATCGATTGTCCACAAAGGACCCGAGCCAGTCGATCCACAATATCTACTGGGACCTCCGTAAATGTTGCCCCATCATCAAAGTCCAGCTCGTCATGGTCGATGACGTGATATGGGTCATGCACGTATCTCCTCAACTAGGATACGTAGAATATGTCATGCACCCTCTCCAACTGCGGTGGTAGTGCCAAGTGGTATGCTACCACGCTAATCCTCCAAAATATCAGAAATGGTCCGATAAACCTCGGTGATAACTTGTCACCTCAGCCAAATCTCCGTAAACCTCGTCGAGGTGATACCCATAGGAAGACATGGTCTCCCTCATCAAACTCAAAAGGTCTCCGTATCTTGTCAGCATAAGACTTATGTCTGCTCTGTGCAGTCTTCAGCCGATCATGGATTATCTACACCTTCTCAGTATTAGCCCATACTAGCTCTAGACCCATAAGTGCTGACTCTCCTGGGTCTGTCTAGCATAAAGGTGATCTGCAAGGTCAACTGTATAAGGCCTCAAATAGTTCCATACCAATGGTGGAGTGATAGTTTTTGTTGTATGCGAACTCCACCAAGGTCAAGTGATCCTCCCAACTGCAGCCAAAATCTTGGATGCAAGCACGTAGCATGTTCTCTAGTGTCTGAATGGTCCGCTCCGTCTGACCATCCATCTGTGGATGAAAGGAGGTTCTCAAATGTAGATACGTCTTGAATGCCTCCTGTAATCTCTTCCACAACTGGGATGTAAAACGTCCATTACAGTCAGAGACAATAGTCAATGGCACCCCATGAATCCGTACAATCTCCTGTACATAGAGGCGTCCCAAGCCCTCTACTGATCCCTGCTCTCATATGGGTAAGAAGTGGGATGACATGGTGAGTCGGTCAATGATCACCCAAATAGAATCATGTCCCCTGGATATACATGAAATACCTATCACAAATTCCATGGATATACCATCCCACTTCCAATCCGGTACCTCTAGTCATTGCGCTAAGCCTGCTGGAACCAGATGCTCAGTCTTCACTTGCTAACAAGTGAGGCATCATGAAACAAACTCCGCCACTGCGTTCTTCATCCCTGGACACCAATGCTGACTTCGGAGGTCCTGGTACATCTTCGCCACACCAGGATGTACCTCCAGAGGGTATGTATGGAACTCCCTCAACACCTACTCCCGTAGCACCACTAGTACCATGGTGCATCCTCTAAAGAGGATGTCGTTCTTTCCACCTTTAAAAAATCTATCAGGTGCCTATCCTGTGGATATGTGAGCACGTCGTGCCTTGCAGTCAATGTCCCCAAGCTGTGCCTCTAAAACTCACTAAAGAAGTGGGGGAGTGATAGTCATAGATTGGAGGTAAGATGCTCCATCTCTATTCACAAAGGATATCTGCAATGAAGATAGTTGTTCTGTCACATCACTCAGCAGCTATAATCTAGAACTCCTGCTGAGTGTGTCTGCCACTACGTTCCCCTTCTTAGGAGTGTAGAATATCCCGAAGTCATAGTCCTAGAGGAACTCTAGCCAACTTCATTGTCTCAGGTTCATGTCCTTCTGTGAGAAGATATAACTGAGACTCTTATGATCAGATTAGACTGTAAAACGTTCTCCCATCAAGTAATATCACCACATCTTCAAGGTGAAGACCACTACTAGTAACTCCAGGTCATGGGTGGCATAGTTCTTCTCATGCTTCCTCATCTTTCATGAACCATAAGTGATCATTTCTCACTCCTGCATCTGGACACATCCAAGTATGGACCCTGATGCGTTGCAGTAGACTACATACCCAACTCCTTCTTCTGGTAGCCTCAAGATGGGGGCACTCGTTAGTCTTTGCATCAGCTCTTGTAAACACTAATGGAATCTCTCAGTCTACATGAAGGGTTGTCCCTTCTTCATCAACACTGACAAGGGTGTCGTAACTCTGGAAAATTCGGGTACGAATCTTCGGTAGTACCCAGCCAACCCCAGGAAACTCCACACCTCATTCACACTCATGCATGGATCCCAAGCTAGCACAACCTCTATCTTCACCAGATCTACTGCAACTCTAGCCTCTGAGATAACGTGTCCCAGAAAGTGAACCTATCATGTCCAGAACTGGCACTTTGAGAGATTACAATAAAGCTGGTACTCTCAGAGTGTATCCCGATCTATCTGCAGATGATATGCATGCTAATCCTCTATCACTAAGTACACCAAGATGTCATCGATGAAGACCACCACAAATCGATCGAGGTATTGCTGGAAGATCCTATTCATGAGTCCCATGAACACTATAGGGGCATTGGTCACACCTAATAGCATAACAAAGAACTTATAGTTGTCATACCGACATCTGAAGGCCGTCTTCTACACATCCTAATCTCATAACCTAAGTTGATGATAGCCTGATCTAAGGTCTATCTTCAAAAACCATCAAGCTCCCTTCAGCTGATCAAAAATATCATCAATCCTCGGAAGTGGATACTTGTTCTTCATGGTCACCTAGTTCAGGCGCCGATAGTCCACACAGAGTCTCAAACTCCCATCTGCCTTCTTGGCGAACAAAATCAGTGCTGCCCATAGAGAAACACTAGGCCTTATGAACCCCTTTATCTACAAGTCCTCCAACTGTACCCATAACTCATGAAGCTCCACTAGAGCCATTCGATATGCTGGTGTAGATATCGGTGTCGTCCTGGGGTACATGTCGATGTAAAAGTCTACCTATATGTGTAGAGGTAGTCCCAGAACATCATTAGAAAAGACATCAGCATACTAGACCACCACTACAGGATAGATCAGACTCTCAACATCAACTTCTCTAAGGATAAGGCTAGCCAACAGCTGTGTGACTGGTTGTACCCTCCTCTGGGTAAGTCCATCCTATGCTTCAAAGGTTCCCTTCTCTCTAGTGAAGGAAAAACTGGTCCCATCCTCACATACACACCACACTTTGTGCCTAATACAATCAATCTGAGCATGGACTGTGGATAACCAGTCCATACCCAAGATGACATCGTAAGGCCTCAACACCGCTACTAGAAGATCCCAGCCGAAGCTCTCACCTCTTAGAGTAAGATCACACTGTCAGCACCTGTGTGTAATTTTAAAATCTTCTCCCATAGAAGTATCTAATCGCAAGGATTGATCCAACGACTCCATCGGAATCTCTGAGCTCTAAACGAGTGTCATAGAAAAAAAAAAGAGTGACTGACACCTGTGTCTATAAGTACTGAATCTAGGGTGGAATAGACACAGATCGTACCTCTAATCATCTCCGGAGTACCGTGGTTATAGGCCTCAGATGCCTGGAGATGAGCTTGTCCCTTTCCTCTTGCTCCCTGTGGTCGGGGTAGACCACCTAGAGGTGGTGGCGACAGAACCTCGAATCGCCACCCACCACCTGCTGCATGGCCAACTCCTCTTCCACGTCCACCGCCCTATGGACCTCCTCACTCGAGCCTCTTTCGCTGACTCAGTAGTCCCTCGACCATATGCTGATCGTCGGTATGGCGGGTAAAGTAGTCACGAGCCATGTGACCTTTCCCATAGCACAAGTATCTCTACCTGATCCTCAACTATCCTCGTCTGTCCCATGAGCCCCTCACCACTGACTCTACATCTCGAGGTAACCCATGAGAAGGTCTGTCCTGCTTAGGCCCCTACGCCATCCATCTACTACCTGCTGTAGATGACTCTGCTACCTGACATTTGATGGTGGCTCTCGCTGTCAGTTCCTTCTCAGCTAGAAATCTGTCCACAAAAAGCGCTCTCTCTAGCAACCCACCCTGTGTTGGAATGCTGAGCGATGCAATCAATTCTCTGATATCATGTTTAAGATCCTGATCAAAGGTTTGGGCCCTGAAGAAAGGGTCTCGTACCATGTCGGTGGAGTAGCAGGAGAGATCCGTGAACCTCACCGAGTACTAGGCCACGGTTATGCTACCCTGCTGTAAGTGCAGCAGATCCTGTATACGCACTGAATGTAGAGTCACTAGGATGAACTCTACCCTGAAAAGGCCCTTGAAGTCCGTGCAGGTGAGGGTCACCTCTTCATGTAACTAGAGTTTAAGACTCCACTATCTCCTAGCTACTCCCTGGAAGATACTGGAAGCTAGGATCACTATCCGATCAGCTGGTGTCCCAACTAAGTGAAAAACTCTGGCCACAACTTCCATCCAGTCCTCAGCCACCTTCAGATCTATCTTTCCTCATAAAATCCGAGCTCTTTACCCCTAAAACTCATGAAAAATTCTCAGTCAGTAGACACCCTCTACTGGTGGGGCTTGTGGCATCTGCTGCCCGATGGGTGGTGGTGCTACTGGTGCACCACCCGATGGTACCATCGCCGTAAGAGGGACCTGAACCGAAGCCTCATCGCTTGGTGGGCCGTCAACGTGTACACTCTTAGGAATCCTGATTGGCTGTCTACATGGAAGCATCCTAAAAGAAAACAGGTGCGCCACAGTCAGTAAGCTATACCTGGTGAGCTGACTCAAATAAATCAAAAGAAAAACTTTTCAAAAACACACGCAATCAGTGTTTTTGTGTACAGAGTCAAAAATCGGAATTCAGGGTCCTGGTGTATGGATACGTCGGCCACCGCACCAACACTGGATTTCTCAAACTGAAAACCACACTCATAACACTTAACACTATTGCCACATATAAAAGATCAGAGTCCTAGTTCTTCGGTAGAACCGACTTCTCTGATACCAATTTGTCACGACCCGTCCCTTGGGGCCCGTTCCCTGACTACCCCAGGCCCGCCTTCCATAGGCCATGGGTTGGAGACTAGCATTGGAAAGGCATATCCCTTAATGGGAAGGCATTGCCTTTAAACCTATATAAACACACAAATCCAAGAGCACAATAAGAGGAAACCACAAAGTAAAATACTGTAGAAAAAAGTGTGCTGAAAGTAAAGGGGCCGAAATACAAGTCCAACTGGAAAGTACAAGTACAACTGAAAAGAGAAAAATAGCTCATGGATCGTCCACCAAGGATCCTACCTAAAGGGTAGGTATAACTCATGATCAATAGTCCTGCGTCATGCCACGTCAAATGGTCAACCTCTGAGCATCGTCCAGTCCTCGCTCCTTCAACCTCGATCAACACTGTCTGTCGTCTTCACAAGACACAAAAAGGTGCGAGAGAAGCCCGTGCAGGGGTGAGTATAAAAATACTCAGTAGGGACCCTGATACCCCCAAAGGTCTCCCAGAGTTCCACAAAGGAAAAACCACAAAGCAAGACCTCAATCACAAAGCCCGAAGTAGTCATCAACTCTACTTAGGTATATGCCCATACATATACCTAAGTTATCAAGATATATTCGTCTCATACATGAGGGAAGAATATCACAAAGTTAATACCACGAAGGTAACACCACAAAGGTAAAAGTACCACACATGTAACAACACGAAGATAACACCACGAAGGTAAAAGTACCACATAGGTAACACCACAAAGATATCACCACGAAGGTAAAAGTACCACACAAGTATCGCCACAAAGATATCACCATGAAGTTAAAAGTACCACACATGTATCACCACAAAGATATCACCACGAAGGTAAAAGACTCAATTCACACTAGGTATTAGTGAAGTATAGAAGTACAGATGAGCAGTTGCGAAGCTAGATCATCTTATTCTGTCAAGAGGCACTTCTGCTGACCATAAAAAGTCTGACCCACACAGTATCAATAGGTACTAACCCCCACAATGATCCACACAGGATCCAACCAACCCTGAGTCAATAGGTACTAACCCCCGAAATGACTCACACATTATCTGACCCACACAGGATCAGTATGCGCTAACCCACACAGGATCGCTGAGTGCTGACCCACACAGGATCTGACCCACACAGGATCTGACCCACATAGGATCGGTATGCGCTGACCCACACCAGATCGCTAAGTGATGACCCACATAGGATCTGACCCACACAAGATTGGTACTAACCCACACAAGATCTGACCCATATAGGATCGGTGCCGACCCACACAGTATCACTTGGTACTAACCACAGTATGATCTATCTCCAACCTCCACCTCACTACCGACCACTGGATTCCTGCTCATTAGAACGTTTGGGAGAATCGATCCTCAGGCCATTGGTCATACCTCAACCTCTACAAAGTCCCACTAAGAAGTAACCTGATGATATGTCACGTCATAAGGGTTACAACGCAACAGACGACGCATCAACCAGATGTCTGGTCTATAAGTTATAAGCATTTTAGTTCCGAGGGCCCGATTGGATTTAGGTTCGATCCAACCCATTCGTAATCCATCTTTCTCTAAAACTCAAGTGGAGTATACCAAAAGTAATGTCTCACTCCAAGGGTCCCAGCTTCATAGACGGTTCATCAAATGGACACCTGATTTGTTAGTTACACCCTTTCTGAGAAACAGGGGTGATCGCACCTCGGTCCGACCCGGCTCGATCAGGCCTGCCAGAATATGTCAAAGGGACCGCTTCCCAAAAGGGAACCCAATGCCTTTAATGGCGTGTTTAATGGACACCCAGTTTATTAGTTACAGGTGTTTCTTTATATGGGGATCCATTGGGTCTGGGCCCGGTCTGACTTGGTCAGACTAGCCCGACGCAACGGGTCCCAGGGTCTACCTGACTCCGCTCAGGTCCGGCCCACTAAGGGTCGGCCCAGTTCAGTTTGTGGGCCTGAGCTGTGGTTGGCCCGACCCATCGGGTGGGTCTCGGCCCACCCGTGTTGGCCCACTGGGCCGTGGGTTCGGCCCGGCCCGACCCACTGCGCAGGTCCGATCTGCTGGGTGAGTCCAGCCCAATCTGTCAGAAGGAGGACCGGTCTTCCTAGCTGGCCCCGCGGGTACGGGGCCGTTTCGGCCAGCCAGTGGGGCGCTACCCCACTATGTAACGGTCCTCCATTTTGGCCGACTGGGGGGGTCCACCAACCCGGTGCGGTGTGGGGGCTGCCCCGCTCTCCACCTACCATGACCTCGTCCAGCGGGGCGCGATAGCGCGCCGCTCTACCTCCTACGGCCGATCGGTGTGGGCCGCCCTGCTTGACCACCATGTCTGAAAAGACGCGGCCCTTCTCCGCCGTCAGCACGCAACGGCATGTCGCATCACCTCCGCAGTTGTCCGGTGTCGGTTGCCCTGCTAACCATTGCGACATAACACCGCGACCTCCTCCTGCGGCGCACCGCCTCCATTGTGGTTGGCCGGTGCCGGCCGCCACCACCATCTGTCAGTGCCGGTCGCCAGTGCCGCGTCGGTGGTCTTCCACGGAAAATGTAAAGGTAAAATCATTGGCAGAGGGACTGAACCTTGTTCATTTGGCCCGTGCCCTCCGCTTTATTATCTTATCAGGAAAGAGGATATATAATTCAACAATATCTTAAAAATAAATGAGACAAGACCCTACCTCAAGATCGTTGGCGAATGCTCATGATTAAGGAAGAGTAGGTGTTCTTCATTCCCGCAACAAGCTGCCAACATTTCTGCTCAAATGTCATCCTTCAGTTCGGGATTCGGTGTCGCTCATCACCGCTCGCCGGAACCAGTCATGTCCTCCAAGTGCTGGGAATCGCTGTACTTTACCAGAGCTTCGTTGTTTGTTGAAACCGTGCCAATACCTCCCCCCAAGCTCCATATAAATAGGAGAGGGGGAGGATGAGTAACATTGATGGAATTAATGGGGGTTCATTTAATAGAATCCTTCCTAATTCCAACGGTGCTGTTAAAAAGGTTTTTAGGAGTCAAGATATTTAATGGCTATACACATCGTTGGACCCGCCACTGTCACTTGTCTATTGGAAGAAAAGAAAAGAAACAAATAAAATAACAAAGTTATCTTATTATTCTTTTAAAAAGTCCAAAATCTAAATTTTTCTTCAAACTCACTATGGCCAAAGTGAAGTCTCCCTTAAGAGAATATCGGCACTGAGGATTCAATGATGCCGTCAAATTTTTAATCTGCGCACCGGTTCAAAAGATAGAAAACACTGCCTGCGCGTTTACTGAATGTACCTTAAAAAAAGTTCAGAAATTCATTCCGGGCACACCGGGCCTCAGAATCAGGCGCCGTCAATTTTTGCAGACTCGTAATAATTCCATATAATTTAAAAAATACATGGAAAATATGGGTCTTTACATTTTAAAATATATGTATATATGTATATACATGCATGCATGCATATATATATATATATCATTTCATGTATAAATAGTTTCTGCCTATGGATATGTTTTTATAAAATTATTTTTAATTTTTAAATAATTTTAAATCAATCTCAATGAGGGTAAGAGAGGTTATTGAATTTTAAAAATTTTGTATAAGGTAAAATTTATTTGTTTTCAAATGAGTATGTGAATGTGTTTGTGTCATTCTATGCGAAATTGTTTTTATTCTGTTGTCTATATACATGTACATATATGTATCATTTTATGTAAAATTTCTTTTATTATGTTATCTATATATATGTATATATAAATAAATATATATCTTTTCATGTGAAACCACTTTTATCGTGACATATATATATATATCCAACTAATTTTGTTTTATGAAATGGATACCGATGCTCGTGGTTTTAATCAATCTTCATGGTTTTTATGATGTAAAATGCAAGTTATCATATTTTTAATTCCAAATAATTGCACTTGGATATTATATGAATGAAGGAAAGGGATTGGAAGTAAACCTAAAACCTCATGGAACTTTATCAAACTATGTGATGTGTGCATCCAGATAGCACCAGGTGATCCCATTATAGCTAACAAAATGAATACACCTACATAGAGCTCCAATGCATTGGGTAATGTTTTAATCTCATGAAATGTCATGTATGGTGTGCGGGAGGTTATCATAAGAATACTATGAGATTAGAGAGTAAACATAATCCATCATGGGATAATGTCCACTATGTTATGTTATCTCAGGAGTAAACCGTGACTTTATGTTATGATCCAAGGATCCTTTGAGAATTATTTATGAATGCTTATAAGTTTTCAATAGAAACCTTTATGATTTTATAAATGAATGAAATTGATTTTTCAAAGGTTCAATATGATGAAATCTATTTAGTAAAAGTTTTCATTTTCAAAGGTACTCATGATTTATAAGGTCTGTATTTTCGAACTTTATATCATGTTTTACTTTTATATTGAATTGAAAAATACTATTTGGTTTCCACATGTTTTGAAACCCCTTACTGATATTTTTTTTCATTCACTCTATGTTTCCAAAACCTATTTTCATAGGGCATAAGGATGTGTAGAAGAAAGTGAGTGGTTGATGTCCCTATATGATGTTTACCTCTTATAAATCATAAGAATAATTTTCAGGTCTTTTCTTTTATAGGTTTTATAATTAGATTTCTCTGATATATACATACTCTCTAAAACTCTAAACCTTTGCAATCTCGGGTTGTTTTATATAAAAAATGGATGATAAATATAATAAATAAATAAATAAATAAATGGAACAGTATTTAGGTGCTCATATATATAATTATATTTTTATATACTTATAAATATGTATAATTGTAAAACTCTATTACAAAAATTCCACTAGAAATATTCACTGCAAACTTTACTGTCACGAACCAACCTGGGCCACCCCTTAAATAGGCACCCGAACAAGCCCATATAAAGGATTGAAGGGTGTTACTGATCCCCATGGGTTGACAAAAAATGTATAGGCATCAAGAAGAACACCTTGGGAATTGATTTCCCAAAAGAATTTATGAACAATTCTAATTTAAGAACCTAGAATGGTCTTGCCATATTTTGGAAAGTCGCACTCTTAGTAGAAAAAACAAGATCAAGGACATATCTATATGAAAAAATAATAAATAAATATCCAAACAGCATATAAACCACATAAAAAAATATAAACATGAACCCTATTGGGGGGAGGTCAATCCAAACGACACAAAATCTTCTCTAATAGGGATGAAATGGGATCGAGTTTGATAAAAAGCTTCAAAAAGAACCCACAAATGAAAACTAAAGAAAAAAAATGATAGAAACATAATCCAGAATGATAAATAAAATATATAAAAGTAATGAATAAAAAGTATTTAAATGATTTAGGCCACATTGGTCATACATTCATGAAAATAACATAACCATAATACTTCTTTATTATGAAAAAACAAACAATAGACATACTAGAAAATATCAAGAGAGAATGAAACAAAATAGGACCATGAAATCTATCTGAGCATGAAGACCTTTTCAATCTAGGAACCATAAATAAGACCTAGCTCGAGGATAGTAGCTTACTCTCTTTAACATGACATACTTACTCACACAACCACAGGAGGACCAAATGCAAGACAAAGAAACAAAACAACTTTGAAGAAAAAAAATGAAAAGGATGATAACTTTGGGCCTACCCACAAGAACCTAGATATCCTCATCGTGGAAAATGAATATGTGATGCATGGGCTAGAACTCCTCGAAGGTAGTCTCGATCCACCACATAGCTCACAAGGATCAAGATATCCACCAGAAGAGATCATCAGAATAGTCCCAAGGAAGCCGTCAAACATGGAATCGAAGGTTCACTGCTCCAAAGATCTCTCTCATCTCTCTCAAGGGAATAGAATCCAAAGAACTTTTAGAGGTAGTAAATCCTTAAAAAATGAATTTTATTCTCACAAAGGGATGAGGAATCATAAATATGAAGCCTGTGTAGTGATCCTTGAACAGAATAATGACCACACATATGGTGGAGTAACTTTAAAGGAATGAAAGCACACATGAAGAAACAACAGAACACAAACAACATCAGGGACATGTGGAAACGATGGAGTGAAAAAAAAAAACAGATGAAGATCATCAGAGCTATGGAACGATAGTGAAACCTTTTATGAAAGTGTAAACCCGATGCTACAGAAAGGTAAATAGATCACCATGTAAAGGTCACACGGAAGGGAAACATGAAAAACCCCCAGGAATATAAAGGTAAAAAAACTAGTATCTTGAGGTTATGAAAAGCTAGGAGGATCCCCACAAAAAGGTAGCACCCTATTCCTCCAGTATCCCTCACGTAAGGGTAAAAAAAGAGATAGAAAAAATAATTTCACAATAAAAAATAATTAAAAAAGATTTACATTGAAACAAAAAAGATATTTAAACATGAGTAAATCAAACATGGAATCAATAAAAAAACATTTTATTTGAAACATCAACATGAAAAATTAACAAATAACTGTAGGTTTTGGGTGCATCGGAAGCGTGTGATGGGAGGTGGCCTACTTTAATTTTTTCTATAATCAACGGTCAATCCTAGATCTATAAGATGATGAACACTGTGATCCATGTAATTGAGTTAAAGAAATATTCAAAGAAGAATTAAATCAAAAATGAGAGATAGGGATCAAAAAATATTTTTTATAATTAATTTAATTAGAAAAAGAATTACCTCTAAGGAATTATTTATTTGTTGATGTGTCTGGAGACAGATCTACAGTGCACCATCATTTTGTTGTAGAAACCAAGCATAGATTTCCTCCAGTGTTGATCCACACGTGTTCCACAAATCCTCAGACATTTCCAAAGGAGTCTCTGGGTGCTAGCATAGAAGATACTTGTGCTTACATTGTCCACCTTTGATCACCTTCAGAACCGCTTCCAAAGTGTTCTGCTTGATCTGGTGGAAGAGGATTGCTCTTTGTTCTTGAGAGCGTTCTTGGAGAATAGAGATCTCTAGGATTGAGAGGTTTTTCTTAAAATCCGTTGTGTACAACCGAATATGCTAATGAGAAAATAACATAATTGGGTATTTTTATTGTTAGGATTAAAATAAAATAATTGCACGATGGATGGAGTAGAGAAACTCTCGACCCTCAATGGGGGTTGGGTTGACCTCACTCATCCGAGAAGCGTAAATCTCTTCAAATTTGAATCTCGATGCCATCATGCCTCTCAGTTTCTGAAGGTTTCGACACAGGTTTAGGATTTCAAAGAAAATGATTTCTCTTCCTCAGGGATTCCCACTGGATCTTTTGTCTTTCAGGAGAATCGAGTTGCGCAATGCATCATTAGAAAAGGAACTATAGATCATGTATCGACCTCAGATGGCGCGATCCTTGAATTATTAGAGCTTTGAAAGAACTCATTTATCTCTTGAATATATTTATCTAAAGGTATGAAACCTTGGAAAATATGTGATATTGTCGTATTATTAGCTTCCATTTTGGGTTTCAATAAATTTAAATGCATTTCTCTCAGAAGTGGTTTCTTTCATCTTTTATTTCCCTCTGCCGATTTGAAGAGTCGGGTGTGGGGTTTTGGTTCTGTGAATCTAAAGCCAAAAACATTTAGGGTTTATGAGTGGAATATGAACTTCAGTCTTTATGATTTTAAATATTCTTTTGCTCAAGTATGCATTAAGGTCTATGTTTTAAACCGGGTATTGTGGCATTCTGAAATCCTATTTGACATTGCATCTACAATAGGTATACCAATGCAGATGGATTTGGATAATGAAAAAACTTATTTTGGACACTTTTCCAGAATCCTTGTGGAAATTGATTTAGGTTCTGCTCTAGTTAACAAGGTGATTCTTGCCACCCCTCATGATGAAATTATCCTGAGAATTGTATATGAAAAACTGCCTTTGTATTGTGATATGTGCTGTATTATTAGATACTCCCGGTCCAACTATTGCGCAAACATCATATGTTCTAGATACAAGTTGAAGGGTCATGAATTGAATTATTGTAGGAGGAAGGAAGGATATAAAGCTTCCCAAGGGACTGATCAGCATTCTTCTAAGCAGGAGGTAAATGATGAGCAAACCAGGGGTTGTAGTGAAAACCTCAGGAAATATACTACTGATGAATCAGTAAATGAAGACGACTTTCCAAAATACCTTCAAAATAATGCCAAGAAAAATGCTAATTGGGCTGATTTAGAAGAAGTGGAAGATGAAACTGAAGTACATCCTTCGTTCAAGGATGCACTAACTAAGCACATGGAGGAATGCCACACTAAGACAAATTCAGATGATAGCCAAGTGGAAAAAGAATACTATGCTCAATAAGATGCAGATGAAAGTTTTAGGCAAGAACAGCATGTAACAAATTGCAGAAAAGGAAAGAACTTTTTAGAAGCTGTGATACTAGGGAAGATAAGGCAAAAAAAACACTCAGGTGAGGGAAAAAAGACTTCCGTTAATGTACATGGGAAAATTTCCCCCTACCTTGCCAAGACAAACGATCCTATTGTTATCAAGGATTCTGATGGACCCTCCATGGAGCTGTTGTCGACAAAATATCATCCCCAACAAGAATGGGGTATGTCAAAAAAAGAGGGATGTGAATCCAATGGTATGAAGGAACTTGATAACTTAAATGTGGATGTTTCTCCCCCTAGAATTTTACTAGAGAACAACCTGACATCAAAACCACTACCGGATTCGGGTTTGTTGATCACTAATGCTTCACAAAAGCATTATGTTCCCTCTTTAAAATCTTTTAAACAGGTGATTGAATCCCAAGAGTATGGAAGATCCAATCTGCATGTGGGGAAACTGGCCAACCCCCTGTTGAAGGTTCTAATGAAATTTTGAGCAGGGCTACGAAGCCTGGTTTGAGGTAAGATTCTTTCATCCAGGTTTTGGATTCTGAGAAGAGGGATAAGGTTCACAACCCAATAGAATTTATTCCAATTATTTTTACCCCAAATCCTATAGGAAAGGGGGATGCCAGTTTGAAAAGTCTTGCTCCTAAGCCTCATGTGCCTGCTCAGGCTTTCAAGGAGAGAGCTGAACTAAAAGTAAATACACACAATGCGTTTTCACTACTTGCATCTGTAGGTAGTGATGATGAGAGACCACATGGAGATTGCATGCCTAAAGCCATTGAGATTCATGAAGATGTTGACACTGGGCATCCAAATGAAGGATATGGGACATGGACTCTAGTACCCACTGAAAAAAGGGGTCGTCATCATCGTGGTAGGGGTGGACACTCCTCTTGTCATAGCATGTGCACTCGTTCTCAAGGTTCATGATGTTTCTTTTTCTACCCTTTTTTTGGGTCTATTGGTATGGTTTGTTAAATCCTCCCTTATACTTTGTTTGTGTTTTTTAATAAAAAGGGGCCTTTACACATCCACCTTTATAAAAAAAATAAAAAATAAAATAAAATAATTGTACAAGTGACCTTATTATTTATTTAATCATAGAAAAACCCCATGTCAAATAATAATAGTAATACTATTATTTTTCGACATGCGCTGAACTTACAAATTAAAATTAAATATTTTTTAATTAAATAATATTAAATACTATCATTTCTCACCAGACCATTAAACTCGGTCCTCTATTCCTCCAAAATATTTATCAGGACTTGAATAATGTTTATTTATTTATTAAATAAATATCACTACATTATTCTATAATAAATAAATAAATATTATATTCACTAAAGAGAAAATAAATATTTATTAAATATTCTGCTCATAATATATTCTCTCGAATAACTAGTGGTGGAATAAATGTGATCAAGAATACATGAATAATTATTAAACCATGTATGGAAATAATATTTATTCAACCTGTTAAATAATAAATAATAATATATTATCTAATTGAGATTCTTGATACACTTAGTGTGCGGCCCTCTAGGCCTCTTTCTCAGTGGCATTGGGTGAAGTAGCCTAAAGTACAAGGTTAGCATCTAACAACATGCCAAAGCACCCATATAGAAACAAGTTAATGTTTCAATGACATGTCACCTCATATGAACACTTACTATGTAATATAGTCTCTTTATCATAATATCTCTAATCGAGCAGGATGCATGCCAGTGCCATCAACCTATGTGCTCGATATCTCTTTCTTTGACTTTTCAAAAATAGAACTTGCGTATGGAACATCATGACCATGGATTTATTTAGAATATATAATTTTCATCAAATGTCCTGAGATATTAACTTCCATTAATGAATAGAAGGGATAAATCCATTCTCACAGTATTCATTAATGAAATATTACTCGTGATGCACCCAACATATCCTGATTCATTGCGGACATCTATCATCACAATTTTCATCAATACATCTAAATGCGCAACTCATAATACTCATTAATAATAATCTTAAAGTCTATGGACCAATACACACATCCGAATATAGGAACGTCCAATGACACATACAAATGTGGATTTTTCATTGGTGGATCTCATTCTCATAATATTTATACAGGACATTACCAAGGGTGTACACCATGAGAAGGTTCCTAAAATTCCTATAAATCTCCACCCCTAATAGCCTGTATCATTTGTGTCCTTCAAATGATATCGGCTGACTATAAAACATATATTCAAGAATAGTGTTGTAGCACTTCTGGGTTCTCATCATGGCGGAGAATTTCTATGACCTTTTAGTGTGATAGCTACTCTTAAGACATTATCACATACTATGTTACACAGAAGAACAATCATGATGTGATAAAGAGTTTATTAATATTCAAAAACCATGGATATAAGTTTATCATAAAGTAAAAATAAATTGGTTATAGGGAACCAACTCCAACAATATCCACATTTCAAATAAAATTAAAGCTTCAAGTGATGTTATTACAGGCCTAACTGACCTAACCTATCAAATGGTTCATATGGGTTTTATTGACAAAAAACACAAGTTTATCATACAAGCATCAAATAATAGCAATCAATACACGTCCCATAAAAGGGGAATAGCCTATGGAAAATAATAACCCAATCATTTCCTAGTAAGTGTGGTAAAATTATAATGATTGTTTCTTAATAACGTGATAACATACCCTTCTGGTGGTAGTAGTAGGGTCTAATGACAATGGAGTTGGGGTATGCAGTAGCGATAGTGGAGGGATTCACAGTTGAGGTGGGGTTTGTGGCAGACGAGGGTTCAAGGCAGAGGTGGGTTTGTGGTAGAGGAGAGATAGAGGAGAAGAAGATGAGGGTTCATGATAATGGTGGGTTCCTGGTGGAGGTGTAGTTCATGGTGGATAAAGAGGAGGTGGTGGAGGAGGGGTTAGTGGTGGCGGAGCTGGGGTTGGGGCAGATCAGAGGTCGGTTGTGTAGGGGTCACCTTCCACGAGAGTTTGTGGGGTGTGAGAATGAAGAAGACTATTAGGGTTTTTTTATAAAACCCGGTGAACCATTTATCAATTCTAAGAAAGTTCCTATTAAGATCGATGATAATACTATTGAAGGAATATTTGGTTTTTATTCTAGAGCTTTGATTGATAATGACTTCTCGATTCCCAAGCTGGATTGTGTGTATCTCATTACGAATGGTGAAAAAAAATGAGATTGAGGTTGAGTATGAATTCTTTCCAGACTTTTGAAAATTTTGTAAGTTCCTTGGGAATGATATTTTTGAATGCATACAGGTTCATAAGATCAATTCCATTCCACCGAAAGGCGCAGTGCATGGATTGAAGTGAGGTGATGCATTAACCAAGGAGACTACTATGGATGATAAAGCAGCACCCTTCCTTGACCCTCGCCCAATAGGCATGGGGAAAGTATGTTAATCTAACCTGAATTAGGTTGGTTGCGTGAATGGAAGTGCAGATTATGAGCATGATCATGTTAATGTAGTGAGTGACACCGATGTCAAGCATTGCTCTACTTTGAGGGTTGAGTCACATTCTGCAACAGTTCATCGAGAGTCCCTTCCTAGCGACCCTGGTGTAGGGCCTAGTACTAAATATTTTTTACAGGTTTCTCATGAAGGACATGTGGGAAATGTTACTTCTATGAATCATGAGCATGATGATGATAATATGGTTTATGATAAGGAATGTGGAGCTCAGGTTACAACCAATATGCAATTGGATCAAGATGAATTGATAACCTCTTTCTATCACAAAGGGAAGAAAAAGAGTGATGTTTGTGTATAGGTTAAACCTTCTAAAGATGATGAGGAAAATAAGAGAGATACTCATGTTGAGGATTTCATGGATGGATAGGGAAGGGGTGAAACTTTTGGGATTGATGTGGTGTAAGAGGACTTGAACTCTAGTAAAAACACTATTAGCCTATCTGATATTTTTAATAGGTCTAAAAGTAAGGAATACTTTAGTGAGGAATTTGAAAGTGTTCATGGTGATCTCCCAACTGATGGAAGGTCTTTAGCTACTGAGAAAAAATCAGCCCTGAAGGATATCCTATCAAAGGAGAATGATGGTGATTGGCAGCAGCTTAAAACATAAAGGTGAGGCCATCATCCGAGGGGGAGGGGTGGTGGTCAATTCCAACGATGATCCCCTGTTTGATTTGAGGCATTTTTTCACATGTTTCTAATCCTCATCTCTTTTTCCCTTTTACTCTTGGTCTTTTATTTTCAATAAATTTTGGAATCATGGACTCATAACCCATGGTTTGCACCGTTCTGAGTATAAATAAACATTATGATACATAACATATGCACGCATGATCAGTATATTTATTGAGAAAATTCATTGAAAACACAAATATATTTAATAATTAATATAAATATAAATATTTAAAAATGTATTTATATATATTTATTATAAATAAAATAAAATAAATAAATATATTAAATATAAAAAAATATAAAAAATATAAATAATATATAAATAATATAAAGAATATAAGGAATCTAATAATTTAATAAATATAATAAATATAAAAAATCTAATTAATTAATCTAATAAATCTAATAAATATAAATATAATAAATCTATAATAAATCTAATAAATCCAAGAAATCTAAGAAATCTAATAAATCTAATAAATATAATAAATATGTTTATTATTTAGTGAAATTTATTATAATCTTATAATTATTTAAATATATATATATATATATAATTATAATCTTAGAAACAATTTTTTTTAAAAATTATATATATTTTTGAATTATTAAAAAATATATATTAATTATAAACATGCGTTCTTTAGTTAATGTATATGAATAAACATTATTTTTGAATATAAATATAATATTTTTATATAAATTATTATTAAAAACTTTTATCAGTGCTAAGTGTAGAGCTGATAAAGGTTTACCCTTTATCAGTGCTTTTATTAGAACTGATAAAGGATACATGTATCAGCGCTTTTAACTAGCATTGATAAAGTCCCCCCTTTATCAATGCTTTCTACTCAACATTGATAAAATGAGGTGCTTCCCTTACCTCGTTTTGTGGTAGTGATATTTTATAAATGTATTTAAAAATAATTATTTTAATATATATACTTACACTACTACAAAACAATGTTTTATCAATGCTAAAAAAGACCTTTATTAGAGCTAAAAAAACAATGATAATCAAGGTTCTATTAAAAGGGGGATTATTTTATCAACACTAAAAAAAGAGCTGATAAAGACTTCTTCTATCAGTGCTGATAAAGGTGGTCTTTTATAAGTGCTAAAAAAATACTGATAAAAGAGTTCTTTATGAGCAATTGTTTTAGCGCTGATAAAAGTTAAGATTTGTTTTTAAAAAATAAAATATATTTCTGTAAATCGGAGTGTTTTAATAGAGCTTGAACCCCCCCTTCCTGCACACCCCAACCACCCCCACCTGCACGCCCAAGACACCCCCACCATTTAACAACACTAGCCCCAATTTCACCCACGCGCATGCCCCTGTTGTAACATCCTGGTTTCGGGATCCACCCAGAGGTGCCCCGTATGCGGTTGGTCACATGGCCTCAAGTGAATTTCTCTGAATTCCATAGGCTACCGACTAGAAGTGAGGGACTTAGATGTGATGGTGGGGAAACTATTCCCTCATTGGCAGAGTAACAAAATGGAAGTAAAACAGATAGCAATAGCAGAAGCAGTAAAACATGCCATAAAACAGTAAACAATGGAAGACTAGAAGTAATAACAACTGAGCACATATAATTTAATGATGCATGTTACATATTTCTAGGAAATAATCGAAACAAATCACAATTCTAGAATACAATACTACACAAAAGTACAAAAGAAAATCCAGTAAACAGCTCTATAGAATCGCAAGCCTCAACTTGGTCCCATGCTCCCCAGCTCCACAACAATCAAGATCCTGAAGTAGAAGGGCACTTTCCCTTATCTATACCTGCAACAATATAATCTGTTTGGGCCTAAAAGCATGACCCAAATAGGACATGAGATGAATCCTAATAGGCAACCACCCAATGATCCGTGCCTAACAGTAAGTGAATATATATGGTAGGTAATAAACAAAATGAAGTAGAAAATAAGGAAGCACACATAGTAAAAATCCTACAAATTCAATTGCATTCATTTTCATATATCAAGTAAGCATCCCATAAAAAGTAGGTATCCCTATGGTAAGTACACACAATCTAACCCCTCTGGTTCAGCTTTAGAAAAGACACTCTGAGGAAGCACTCACTGTCAATTACTCCAGTTGTCTCGTATCAGTAACTAATAGGCACCTTGAGGAAGCACTCAACGTCCAATTCCCCCTATGGCCCATATCTAGGAAACCACATACACTCTTAGGGAGCACAAAGTCCATCCCTCCTATGGTCTCACAACATAATAGTAAACAAACACTCTGGAGAACCCTCAATGTCCATTCTCCCTATGGACTACTACATCGGGTTCTTAGGGCCCTGTGAAAGTCAGTCATGCAAAAATGATATGTGGAAGCCAAATTAATCCTGAAGAACTGCTTGTCTAAACAATCTACAACATATCATAGCATGTCAGATAATAATCACTCCATCCTAACAATACTAGGCATGGAAAGCAAAGCAGCAACCTAATAGGAAAAGCTAGACCAAATAGTTAATACAAGAAAACATGGGAAAAAATCCATAGCATGGCAAGGTTAACCCTATTCACAACAATTAACCTCTATCCAAACAAACAAGGCATAACAGGTAATATCTGGGCAAAAACCATAAACACACAATACCCCGTTCTTGGGTATTGGACATTTTTGCACATAAAATTCAAGGAATATCTACATAAAGGAAAAAACCACCTACCTCGGTGTTATACGGATGACATACATGAACCTTAGGTCTTTAATTTACCTAGAACTCCATAGATATACAAAAATTCTTAAGATGTTCAATTAAGGATATCTCGTGGAAGAGGAGAAATTAGGAGATGAAGTTCAAGAAGAAGGGAGAACTCACCAATGCGATTCCAACACAATTGATGATAGTCGATCTAGAGAACGGACAGTGAGTTAGGGGATTGGAGAAGATCTGTGATGGTCTTGTTCGCTCCTAGATGAGATAGGTCAAGAAGAAGATGGTTATGTCCATCAGACGCGACCCTGGTCCTTTTAATGAAAAAAGGAAAGTATACGACGTGTTATTTAAAAGTACATGGAATGTACTTTCCATTTAATGCCTCCACTTTAGGCGGTCTCCAGGTCACCACACGTGACCATGTTCTCATCCGTTACATGGCCAGCACACGGTTACTAGTGAAAACAGGGCACACGACGTTACTTAAAAGTATAGGACGTGTACTCCTAAAATTTCCAAAAATCCTCTTTTCTTAAAAACTACCAGAAAATAAAAACATACGTGAAAAGAAGATCCGAGTTCTTAAAAAATTACCCCCTTAAAGAAATTTTTCCCTGAATTTCCCTAGCAAGGTGGCGTATAAGAAGAATCCTCAAATAGCTCTGGCCACTGCGATCGTACATCAGCCTCCCTCTCACAGGTCTCGTCTTGTACTCGCCCGTGCTGCCATAGCACTCGTACCAAAGGAATAGACCGGCCATTGAGAACCTTTACATTTTGATAAACAAATCTGGATAGGAAGCTCTTCGAACGAGGTGTCCACCTCGAGCTCAACCTCCTCGGGGTGGAAAACACGATATGGGTCTAAGAAGTAACATCGGAGCTGAGAAACATGGAAGACATCATGAATATCCCAGTACCTCTGAGGTAAATATAGCCGATGGAAAACCGATCTGGATCTCTCCAAAATCTCAAATGGCCCGACATACCTCGACAAAAGCTTACCCTGTTTCCTAATCCTCCTATGTCCCAACCTCAGTGTGACATGTAGAAAAACCTGATCTCTGACCTCGAACCCCAGAGGTCATCTCCGTCGATCTGCATAAGACTTCTGCCGTGAATATGAAGTCTCTATTCTCTTCTGAATCATCTCTATCTACTCTGTGGTCTCTTGGACAAGACGAGGTCCCAGCATAGCTGCCTCTCCTTCCTCCAACCAACATAAGGGTGATTGGCATGACCAAACATACAAAGCCTCAAAAGGTTACATCTGAATAATTTCATGAAAACTATTATTATAGGAAAACACTACAGGAGGTATGTTCTTCTCCCACGAACCTCCAAAATCCAGGATGCATGCCTGATGCATGTCCTCAAGCACCGAAATAGTACGATCGGACTGGCCATCTGTCTAGTGATGGTAAGATGTACTCAGAAGTACTTGTGTACCCAAATCCCTATGAAGTCCTTGCCAGACCTGAGAAGTAAAATGGGAATCCCTTTGTGAAATAATGGAGTGTGTAACTCCATGTAAACGTTCAATCTCTCGGATGTACAGACTTCCCAAATCATCAACATTGAAGGTATCCTTGATTGGTAATAAGTGAGAAACCTTCACGAGTCTTTCAATGAAAACCCATACTATATCATTCCCTTGAGGTAACCTCGGTAAACCTATCACAAAGTCCATCGCGACATCGTTCCATTTGCACTCGGGAATAGGTAACTGCTACAAAAGCCATGCTGGTCACTGATGCTCCGCCTTCACCTGCTGACAGGTGGAACATATCCTGACAAAACTAGAAATATCTCTCTTCATACCTGGACACCAATACTGACATTGTCGATCACGATACAACTTCGTGACACCAAGATGAACTGCCCAAACTGAGGAATGAAAGTCCCACATCAGATCTTTGCGTAAGTCTGCTAGCACCCACACATGCCCATAAAAAGGAAAGATCTCATCCTCACCTACTGTCCATCTAGGAATATGGTCCTCTTATGAAACACTCTTCCGTAGGACTAGGACTTCTGAATCTGATAGTTTCCTCATTCGCACTCGATTAAGAAGAGTATAGGTAATAACTGCAGAAGATAGAAACGTCTAACCCTGTCTATCGTGCACCTCCAAATGCATCTCATAGAATAGATCCATAAGTTGCCACTCACTATTGGCCTCTTGAACTGCCTGTACCTGAGTCCTCCTGCTCAACACATCAGCCACTGTGTTTCCCTTTCCAGGCATGTAGGCAAGCTCAAAGTCAAAATACTGAAGGTAATCAACCCACATTCACTGTCTCAAATTTAGGTCATGATGAGTGAATATATACTTGAGACTTTTGTGGTCAGTGAAATCCACATAATGAACTCCCAACAGGTAGTGTCTCTAACAGCGTAATTAATGAACAACTACAGCCAACTCGAGATCATGCGTTGGGTAGTTCCTCTCATGTGGCCTCAACTGCCAAGACCTGTATGCAATGACTCCTTATCCCTTCATAAGCACCGCTCCCAGCCCAATACCTGATGCATCACAAAATATAGTATAGGTCTTTACCGACTCTGGAAATACTAGTATCAGTGCTGAATTCAAACTAACTTTCAGCTTCTGAAAGGGAGACTCACAATAATCTTACTACAAGTACTTCACACCCTTCTTAGTTAGGCCCGTTAGTGGCGCTGTTATGTGTGAAAAGTCATGTATAAAATGCCTGTAGTAACCATCCATCCCTAGAAAACTCTGTACCTCAAATAAATTCTTCGGATGCTCCCAGGAAACTACTGCTCTCACTTTCTTTGGGTCTATAGATACTCCTGTCTTGGAGATAACATGACCTAAGAAGTGAATTTGGTCCATCCAAAAGTGGAATTTTGAGAGATTATCATATAAATGATGCTCTCTCATTGTACTCAAAATGATCTCAAGATGTGTGGCATGTTTGTGTTGAGTGTGAGAGTACACCAAGATATTTTACAAGAAGACTACCATGAAATAATCCAAATATGGATGGAACACTCAGTTCATCAGTGCCCTGAAAACTACAAGTGCGTTCATGAGACCGAACAACATAACCACATACTCGTATAGACCATACCTACTCTGAAAGGCTGTAAAAGGTATATATGATGGTCTAATGTGCAACTGATGGTATTCAGACCTCAATTCAATCTTTGAGAACACCCAGGCTCCTCGAAGTTAATGAAAGAGATCATCAATCCTCGACAAGGGATATCGGTTCTTGACCATCAACTAGTTCAACTTCCGATAATCCACACAAAGTCTGAGGGTACTGTCTGCCTTTTTTGAAAACAGGACATACGAACCCCAAGGAGAAGTACTAGGTAGGATGAAACCCTTTGCCCGAAACTCCTCTAAATGCTTCTTGAGCTCTTGAAATGCAGGTGTAGCCATCCTATAAGGAGGAATGGAAATCAGTTCCAATCCTTACACAAGCTCAATAGAAAAGTCCACCTCTCGCTCTAGAGTAAAACCTGAAAAGTCTTCTGGAATGAAATCCCTGAAATGATCAACCACTGGAAGAATGTCCATATGGGAAGTCCCCTGGTCATCCAAATATAGACTACCAATCTGGGATATAACTCCTCCCAACCCATGATGCTCGGGTCTCACTCTTCTCACCTGGACATCCCATTCTCCCTTATGATGAAACAATTCTCCCTCTGGCGATGTGAAATTCACACTACGATGATATAAATCGACAATAACCTAGAAGGGAACCAACTGGTCCCTTTCGATAATGTCATCATAGCCCGTCATCTCCAAGATATAGAGGTACAAGAAGAAGTGACACCCACCAACCTGAAGAGGGAACTCCCAACACTGATGTACACTAGTCTTTCTAGTTCCCAACGGAGTTTCTAGAGTCAAGATATCACCATAAGAAAAGATACAGAGCCCAAGGATCTCCAAAATAGCGACAAATATAAAGCTATGGGGAGACCCTATATCGAAAAGAGCATAAGATTAAACTGAGGCAAATAGGATCATACCTCGAACTATAGAGGGTCCGGGATCCTGCTCCTGCTGGGTCTGCTCCACTACAAAAGTCTGACCTGCACCGCGACCCTGTGACCCTACCTAACCACTCTGAGCTGATCCACCATGATGTTGCTGAAGGTCTGACAGTTGGATACCACAGCCGTGTCCTCCACCTTGCCCTGAATGACTAGAAGAGCTCTAGTTCCTTGACTAATGAGAAACTGGTGATGCTGCTCCTGAACGAGGAGTCATAGAGGAACTCCTGTCACCAGTTATCGGTGAGAAAAACTGTCAGAAATGCTGAAGATGGCCCATCTTTATGCATGATCAGCACTCCACTGGGTCTCTCAGGCAATGTGTCCTCGTATTCCCACTCTTCCCACACTGGTACCACACCACCTGGCTACCAATAGATGTCTCTTGCCTACTATGATCTCTACGCGTAGACTCCCTACGACACTTCCTCCTATTAGCAGGAGGGATTCCAACTCCAGATGTAGAACCACCCTGTCTCACTACTCTATAATCCCTTAGATTGCACTTCGTGATCAACACTTGGTTGACTATAGAAGTGATGGAAGTTAACTTGAATATTTTCACCTGAGATCAGATGCCATGCCTGAGACTATCCTCAAACTTTGTTGCCTAGAAAAAATCACCACCTCCTAGAATAGGTGTGAATTGTTGTATATTTGTGAAGTGATAAGAATACTATATAACTGAAAGAGTACCCTTCTCCAAACTCATGTACTCCCGGTCTTGATCGACCCTCAAAGTCTCTGGGTAGAAGTAGTTATAAAAGGCACGTTGGAACTCATCCCAAGCCATAACCTGCTGGAATCCCACCTGTGAGGTCACATCCCACCATATATTAGAGGAATCCCAAAGCATATACATAGCAAGATTCAAACTTCTCTCTAGAGGCATCTTGAGATGCTTGAAGGTAGAAAGAATGGATTTTAACCATGACTCTGAGCCTGAGGTCCTCCTTCCCCTGTGAAAGAGGGAGGATGCTGCTGCTATAAAACCCATTATAACTATACCATAGAATGTGAAGAATACATACTCCTCGTAAGGTCTACATAAACCTCATAAATCCCTCTTAGAACTGTGCATCATCACCGATGTCTAGAATGATGGCTGGTGCCAAGACAGGAACGACTGGAGGACTTGCTGGTAGTCCCAGATCAGCTATATCCTGTGTCTGATCACTTGCCCTGTAACTAGAGGACAATCAGAGGATGTCTTAGTGGCATGACTTTTCAAGGTCAAGCACACACCTTAGATCAAGATAAACAGAACTGAAACTTATAAGTGTAAGAAGGGAATAAGAGAAAGAAATAATTCAAGTATTTTTTTCAAAACATAGATACATGGAGTGTATAATTTCTACATAGAATTTTCCCTTAAGCCTTCATATAGGCATGTACTATTTCCAACCCAGGTCGTGTAATACCCCAAACAAATGACATGTTGTCTTAACACACGATGTGTACTTGAAGACTCTTCCCCTGCCCGAGTTATTCTACATGGCTAAGCCACATGGTTCTCCTAGAACAAGACTGCATAGTGTGTTAGTTACAAACATGGTGTGTACCAGACAAACTTCACCAACTCGTGTTGTTAGTTACATGGATGGTTACACGACTGACTCTACACAGCGTGTTTGTGCCAGACACGGCATGTACTAAAAATATTTCACCAACCCATGTTGTTCGTTACATGGCCAGATTCAGGGGTTACACTACACGACATGTTCAAGCTTGACACAACGTGTATAACTTAAGTTTTATCCATCTGTGTTGTTAGTCACACGGGGTGACACATGGTCTACACAACACGGCCTGTACATACAATACACGGTGTGTCCCACCAATATTCCCCAACCCCGTGTCTCTGCCCACACAGCCAGTGACACGGTTAGAGACTACACAGTGTATACATATAGTACACGACATGTACTTAAGAAAAATAGTTCCTTCTCGAACAGAAGGACACATGGCGTATATTCATCATTACACGCTATGTATTTTTGGTTCTTCTAGACAGTAAGCCTCAGAAAGTACTCTGAAACCCAGAAAACACTGAAACGAACATTAAGGTTCCAAATTCCGGTCTGTGAGGGCCCATAATCCGCAGGAATCAAAGCTTGGAATCTTATACATGTCGTTTTCAAGCATAACAGTGTAATGATCCACCAAATTCAAATCCATGAGGTCCCATAACACCTCAAGAACCAAAGTTTGGTGTTCATTCAAATGAATCCTTGCACAATTCAATACCCTATCAAAAAGTAGATATTCTATCAAGTCATATATCACAACAACATGAATATCTAGCACAACATCTATCAAAACAACATTCAATCAGTAATTCACCCTAAATGGCATTGAAAGAATGCATAAAATGTGATCTCTAGCAAGTTCCTATATGATGCATGAGATGGCATACCCTCATATTATTGGGTTGAAATAGAAATAGAACCTCAATAACATCAACGATAACAACTTAATACATGTGAATCACCCAATGGTGAAATCAAATCAACTATAAAATTTTAAAAGCAGAATAATCCCAATATACAAGGTAAATTGGCTTTTACCTGTACACAGGTTAGCTACTCCCATGAACAGCTCATTACCAAGTACCTATTCCTTCCTATCCCTAGATATAGGCTCGAAATAGTAAGTCAAGAAGAAAATAATTCCTCTGATACCACTTTGTAACATCCTGGTTCCAGGAGCCTACCAGAGGTGCCTCGTACCTAGTTGGTCACATGGCCTCAAGTGCATTTCCCCGAACACCAGAGGCTGCCGACTAATAGTAAGGGCCTTGGGTGTGATAGTTGGAAAACTATGCCCTCATTGGTAGAGTAACACAACATAAGTAAAACAAATAGCAATATCAATAGAAGAAAAACATTCCATAAAAAAAGTAAACAACATAAGACTGGAAGTAATAACAATGAGCACATATAAATAAACGATGCATGATACATATGACTAGGAAAGTGGATAGAAAAATCACAATGCTGGAATACAGTACTAAACCAAAGTACAAAAGAAAAACCAGTAAACAACTCGATAGCATCGCAAGCCTCATCTTGGTCCCATGCTCCCCAGCTCCACATTAATCAAGTACCTAATGTAGAAGGGAGCTTTCCCTTATCTATAGGTGAAATAATATAATCTGTTTGGGCCCAAAATCATGACCCATATAGGGTGTGAGATGAATCCTAGTTGGAAACCACCCAAATATCTGTGCCTAATAGTCAGTGAATATATATGGTAGGCAATAAACAAAATGAAGCTGTAAACAATGAAGTTCACATAGTAACAATCATACAAATTCAATTGCATTAATTTTCATATATCAAGTAAGCAGCCAATCAAAAGTAGGTAACCCTATGGGAATTACTCACAACCTAACCCCTATGGTTTAACCAAACAACACAAGTAACCCTATGAGAATTACACACAATCTAACCCCTCTGGATCAGCTTTATAGCAAAGACACTCTGAGGAAGCACTCACTATCAATTCCCCCTGTGGTCTCGTATCGGTAACTAATAGGCACTCTAAGGAAGCACTCAACGTCCAATTTACCCTTTAGCCCATATCGAGGAATCTAATGACACTCTGAGGGAGAAAAAAGTCCATACCCCCTATAGTCTCATAACGTAACAGTAAATAGTAACTATGGAGAATCCCTCAACATCCATTATACCTATGGTCTACTACACTAGGTTCACACAACCCTGCGTAAGTGATTCATGCACAAACAATATGTGGCAGCCAAATTAAACCTCAATAACTACTTGGATAAACAATATATAACATATCTTAGTATTTCAGATAATAACCACTCCATACTAACAATACTAGGCATGGAAAGCAAATAAACATCCTAACAGGAAAAGCTAGACCAAACTGTCAAAACAAGAAAAAATGAGAAAAACATCCATAACATGGCAAGGTAAACCCTATTCACAAGAATAAACCCCTATCCAAAAAAAACAAGTCATATCAGGAAATAACATGGAAAAAACCATAAACATGCAATACACTATTCTTGGGTATTGGGCATTTTTGCACATAAAATTAAGGACTATCTACGGAAAGGCACAAACCACCTACCTCGGCATTGTACGGATGATATACATAAACCTCAAGCCTTGAATCACCCAAGAACACTATAGATCTACAAAAATTCTTAATACGTTCAACCGAGGATATCTCGTGGAAGAGGAGAAATCAGGAGATAAAGTTCAAGAAGAAGGGATAAATCATCGATGTGATTCCAATGCAATTGATGACGGTCGATTCGAAGAAAGGACAGAGAGTCGGGGGCTTGGAGAAGATCTGCAGTAGTCTCATTCACTCCCAGACGAGATAGGTCAAGAAGAAGATGATTCTTTCCATCAGACAAGTCCCCATTCCGTTTCATGAAAAAAAGTACATAGCCTGTTATTTAAAAGTACACGATGTGTACTTTCCTTTTTCGCCCTCCACTTTAGGTGGTCTTGAGGGCACCGTGATCGACCGTTACATGCCCATCAAATGGTTACCTGCAGAAACCAGGTACACAGTGTGTACTTAAAAGTAAACGGCGTGTACTCTTGAAATTTACAAAAACTCCTCTTTTTCTCAAAAACAACCATAAAAGAAAAACATACCTAAAAAGATGATCTGGGTTCTTACAAACTTTCCACCTTAAAGAAATTCATCCCCAAATTTCCCTATCAAGGAGGTGTAGAAGAAGAATCCTATAATAGCTCCAACCACCGTGATCGTACATCGACCTCCCTCTCCCAGGTCTCGTCCTGTACTTTCCCGTGCTTCCATAACACTCGTACCAAAAGAAAAAACTGACCACAGAGAACCTTTGGATTTCGATCAACAATCCGAATAGGACGCTCCTAGAATGAGGCGTCCACCTTGATCTCAACCTTCTCAGGTTGGAAAACATGAGACAAGTCTGAGAAGTAACACCGGAGCTGAGAAAAGTTGAAGAAAACATGCATAGCCTGGTACCTCTAAGGTAACTACAGTCGATAGGAAACTAGTTGGACTCTATCCAAAATCTCAAATGGCCTGATGTACCTCAGTGAAAGATTACGCTATTTCCTAATCCTACTATGTACCAACCTCAGTGTGACATACAAGAAAACCTAATCTTCAACCTCAAACTCCAGAGGTCATCTCCATCGATCATTATAAGACTTCTGTCATGACTATGCATTAGCCATCCTCTTCTGAATTATCTATATCTTCTCCATGGTCTCTTGGACAAGAAAAGGTCCCAACATAGCTTCCTATCCTGCCTCCAGCCAGCATAAGGGTAATCGACATGACCTACTATACAAAGCCTCAAAAGGTTCCATCGTTATAGTTGCTTGAAAACTATTATTGTAGGAAAAATCAATAAGAGGTATGTGCTTATCCCACGAACCTCCAAAATCCAGGTTGCATGACCGAAGCATGTCCTCAAGCACTTGAATCGTATGCTCGAACTGGAAATCTGTCTGGGGATGGTAAGCTATACTCAAAAGTACCTGTGTACCCAAATCCCTCTGAATTACCTGCCAAACCCGAGAAGTAAAATGAGTGTCCCTGTCTGAAACAATGGAGTGCAGAACTCCATATAAACTTACAATATCTCGGATGTACAACCTTCCCCAACTCATTAAAACTGAAGGTCTCCTTTGTTGGTAAGAAGTGAGAAACCTTCATGAGTCTATCAATGAAAACCCATAAAACATCATTCCATCAAGGTGATATTGGTAAACCCATCACGAATTCCATCGCGACATCGTTCCATTTCCACTCGGAAATGGGTAGCTGCTGCAAAGCCTTGCTGGTCACTGATGCTCCACCTTCACCTGCTGATAGGTGAAACATCTCATGAAAAAACTAGAAACATATATCTTCATACCTGGACACTAATACTGATGGTGTAGATCACGATACATCTTCATGACACCAGGATGAACTTCCCAAACTGAGGAATGAAATTCCCGCATCATCTCTTCATGTAAGTCTGTCGACACCTACACGTGCCCATAAAAACACAAGATATCATCCTCTCCTACTGTCCATCCAGGAATAGGGTCCACACCTGAAACACTATCCCATAGGACTAGTCCTTTTGAATCTGATAGTTGCCTCATTCTCACTCGATCGAGAATAGTAGAGGTAACATCTATAGAAGATAGAAACGTATGCCCCTGTCTATCGTGAACCTCCAAATGAATCATAGAGAATAGATCCATATGCTTCCACTCACTGATGTCCTCCATAACTAATTATACTTGAGTTATCCTGCTCGACGCATCAGCCACTACGTTGCCCTTCCTAGGGGTGTAGGCAAGCTCAATGTCAAAAGACTGAAGGTACTCAACCCACCTTCACTATCTCAAATTCATGTCACGCTAAGTGAAGATATATTTGAGACTTTTTTGGTCAGTGAAAACCACAAAATTCTCTCCCAATAGGTAGTTTATCCAATAGTGTAAAGCATGAACAACTACAGCCAACTTGAAATCATGGGTCATGTAGTTCCTCTCATGTGGCCTCACCTGTCGAGACCCGTATGCAACGACTCCTTCTACCTGCATAAGCACTGCTCCCAGCCCGATACCTAATGCATCACAGTATATAGTATAGCTCTTTCCCAGCTCTGGAAATACTAGTATTGGTTCTAAAGTCAACCTCCCTTTCAGCTCTTGAAAGGATGACTTGCAAAAATCTAACCATAATTACTTTACACCCTTCTTAGTTTAGCCTGTCAGTGGTGTTTCTAAAAATGAAAAGTCCTGTATAAAATGCATCTAGTAACCAGCCAACCCTATAAAAGTTTGTACCTCAAAGACATTCTTCGGATGATCCTAGGAAACTACTACTCTCACTTTATCTGGATCTACTGATACTCCTGTCTCTGAGATAACATGACCCAAGTAGTGAATTTGGTCCATCCAAAAGTTTCATTTTGAGAGCTCAACATATAACTGATGCTCTCTCAGTGTACTCAAAACGATCTCAAGATGTGTGGCATGGTCATTTCGAGTGTGAGAGTACACCAAGATATCATCCACAAAGACTACCACAAAAGAATCCAAATATGGATGGAACACTCGATACATCAGTGCCATGAAAACTGTAGCTGCGTTCATGAGACCGAACGACATAACCACATACTTGTATAGACCATACCTACTCCAAAAGGTTGTAAAAGGTATATCTGATGGTCTAACATGAAACTGATGGTAACTGTACCTCATGTAAATATTCGAGAACACTCAGGATCCTCAAATTTGATCAAATATATCATCAATCCTCAGCAAGGGATATCAGTTCTTGACCATCAACTGGTTCAACTTCTAATAATCCACACAAAGTTTGAGGGTACCATTCACCTTCTTCGCAAACAGGACAGACGAACCCCAAGGAGAAGTACTGGGTTGGATGAAACCCTTTGCCTGAAACTCCTCCAATTTCTTCTTCAGCTCCTAAAACTCAGGTGTAGCCATCCTATAAGGAGGAACGGACATCGGTGCCGCTCTTCGCACAAGATCAATAGAAAAGTCCACCTATCACTATGGAGTCAAACCTGAAATGTCCTCTGGAAAGACATCCCTGAAATGATCCACCACTGGAGGAAAGTCCATCTAGGAAGTCCCCTGGTCATCCAGATATATACTAGCAATATGGGATATAACTCCTCCCAACCCATGATGCTCAGGTCCTGCTCTTCTCACCTGGACATCCCATTCGCCCTTATGAAGAAATGATCCATCCTCTGGTGATGTGAAACTCACCCTATGGGGATAGAAATTGACAATAGCTTGGAAGGGAACCAACTAGTCCATTCTGAGAATGACATCGTAGCCCGTCATCTATAAGACATAGAGGTCCTAGAAGAAGTGACACCCACCAACCTCAAGAGGGAACTCCTTGAAATGACGTACACTAGTAGTTCTAGTTCCCAACGGAGTGTCTAGCATCAAGATATCGATAGAAGAAAAGATATAGAGCCCAAGGCTCTCCACAAAAGAAACAAATATAAAGCTATGGGAAGCCCCTATATGTAAAAGATAAGAAGCTAAAACTGGGGCAATTAAGATCGTACCTCGAACTGTAGAGGGTCCGATATCCTACTCCAGTTGGGTCTAATACACTACAAAAGTATGACCTACTCCATGACGCTGCGACCCGGTATGACCACTCTGTGATGATACACCTTGTTGTCGCTGAAGGCCTAGTGACTAGCTACCATAGCCACATCCTCCACCTTGGCCTAAACAGTAGGAAGAGTTCTAGTTCTATGACTACTGAGAAACTGGTGGTGCTTCTCCTAAACAAAGAGTTATAGAAGAACCCCTGTCACCAGCTGCTGGTGATAAAAACTGATAGAAATGCTGAATATGTGCCATCTTGCCGTATGATTGTCACACCACTGGTTCTCTTGAGAAATGTGGCCTCGTATGCCCTCTTTTCCCGCACTGGTAGCACACCACCTAGCTACTAGAAGATGTCTCTTTCCTACTACTATCTCCGTGTGTAGACTCCCTGTGGCGCTTCCAGCTGTCAGTAGGAGGGATACCAACTTCAGATGTCAAACCTCCCTATCTCACCACTCAAGATTCCCTCAGATTGCATTCCATGATCAACACCTAGTTGACTATAGAAGTGATGGAAGTCAACATGAAGATGTTCACTTAATATCATATGTCATGCCTGAGACCATCCTCAAACTTTCTTTCCAAGATAAACTCATCACCACATGGAATAGGTGTGAAGAACCGTAGCTCTATGAGGTGAGAAGAATAATCCATAACTAAAAGAGTACCATGCTCTATACTTATGAACTCTCTGTCTCAATCAGCCCTCAAAGTATCCGGGTATAAGTAGTCATAAAAGGAACACTGTAAATCATTCCAAACCATAACCTACTGGTGTCCCGCCTGAGAGATCACATCCCACCATCTCTTGGAATAATCCCGAAGAATATATATATATATATATATAGAGATTCACCATCCTCTCTAGATGAATCTCAAGATGCTTGAAGATAGAAAGCATGGCTTCTAATCTTGACTCTATAGCCTGAGGTCCTCCTTCCCCTATGAAGGTGGGAGGATGATGCTACTGGAAAACTCGTGTCAACTCTGCCATAGAAGGGGAAGGATGCGGTACTCCTCAGAAGGTCTGCATAAGACTCATAAATCCCTCTCAGAACTTTGCATCATCACCATTGTCTAGAATAAAGGCTGGTGCCAACTGAGACATGACTAGAGGACCTGCTAGTAGTCCCTGATTAGCCATATATGGTGTCTGATCATTGCCCTATAACTGGCGGAAAACCGAAGGACATATCAGTGGCATGACTCAGCAAGGTCAAGCACACACCATAGATGAAGATTAACAAGGATTGAAACTTAGAATTGTAATAAGGGAACAAGATAAATAAAGCATTCAAGATTTTTTTTCAAAACATGGATACACATCGTGTAGAACTCCTACACGACATGTTCCCTTAAGCATTCACATGGGACTTTACTTTTTCCAACCCAGGTTGTGTAACACCCAAAACACCTGGCGTATTGTCCTAACACATGACATGTACTTGAATCCTCTTACCTTTCCCGAGTTCTTCTACATGGCTAAGCCACACGGTTCTCTTAGAACAAGAATACATAGCGGGTTAGTGCCAGACCCGGCATGTACCAGACGAACTTCACTGAACCATGTTGTTAGTTACATGGCTGACTCTACACGACGTGTTTGTGCTAGACACAGAATATACTAAAAAGATTTCACTGACCTGTGTTGTTCCTTATAGGGCCGGATTCAAGGGTTACCCTACACAACATGTTCAAGCTTGACACGACATGTATAACTTAAGTTTTATCCATATGTATCATTAGTCACATGGGGGGATACATGGTCTGCACAACACGGTGTGTACTTACTGTACACTACATGTACCACCAAGATTTCTGATCCCCATGTCTCTTCCCACACAGCTAGTGACACAGTTAGAGACTACATAGCATGTAAATACAGTACACGACGTGTACTTAAGAAAAACAATTCCTTCCCAAATAGAAGGACACATGATGTGTATTCATCATTACAAGCCGTGTATTCTGGGTTCTTCCGGACAGTAAGCCTTAGAAAGTACTCTGGAACCCAAAAAACACTGAAACGAACATTAAGGTTCCAAATTCCGATCTGTGAGGGCCCATACTCCCTGCGAATCAAATATTGGCATCTTATACATGTCATTATCAAGCATAACAGTGTAATGATCCACCAAATTCTGATCCATGAGGGCCTGAAACAACTCAAGAACCAAAATTTGGAGTTCATTCGAATGAATCCTTACACAATTCAGTACCGTATCAAAAATTAGGTATTTTATCAAGGTATCTATCATAGAAACATACATATCTAGAAGAAAATCTATCACAACAATATGAAATCACTAACACACCCTAAATTGCATGGGAAGAATGCATGACATGTGATCTCTAGCAAGTGCCTATATGATGAATGAGATGGAATACCCTCATCTCATCATGTTACAACAGAAATAAAACCTCAATAATATCAACGATAACAACCCAATACATGTGAATCACCTAATGGTGAAATGAAATCAACTGTAAAATTGAAAAACTAGAATAATCCCAATATACAAGGTAAATTGGCTTTTCCCTATACACGTGTTAGCTAGTCCCATGCATATATTATTACCAAGTACCTATTCCTTCCTATCCATGGATATATGCTCCAAATAGTAATTCAAGAAGAAAATAATACCTTTGATACCACCTTTTAATATCCCGGTTCTGGGAGCCACCTAGAGGTGCCCCGTGCCCGGTTGGTCACATGGCCTCAAGCACATTTCCCCGAATGCCAGTGGCTTCCAAGTAGAAGTGAGGGCCTTGGGTGTGATAGTGGGGAAACTATGCCCTCATTGGAAGAGTAACATAGCGGAAGTAAAACAAATAGAAATAGAGGAATCAATAAAACATGCCATAAAACAGTAAACAACAAAAGACTGTAAGTAATAACAACTGTGCACATATAATTAAATGATGCATGAGACATATATCTAGGAAATCACCCAAACAAATCACAATGATGGAGTATAGTACTAAACCAAAGTACAAAAAAAAATCAAGTAAACAGATCCACATCATCTCAAGCCTCAGCTTGGTCCCATGCTCCCCATCTCCACAATAATCAAGGACCGAAAGTAGAAGCGTGCTTTCCCTTATCTATACCTACAACAGTATAATCTGCTTGGGCCCAAAAGCATGACCCTAATAGGGTGTTAGATGAATCATAGTAGGAAACCACCCAAAGATATATTCCTAACAGTTTGTGAATATATATGGCAGGAAATAAAAAAAATGAAGAAGTAAACAAGGAAGTACACATAGTAACAATCCTATAAATTCATTTGTATTTATTTTCATATATCAAGTTAACAGCCAATAAAAAGCAGGTAACCCTCTAGGAAGTACTCACAGCATAACCCATTTGGTTCAACCAATAAATATAATAAACCCTCTGGGAAGTACACATAGTCTAACCCCTCTGGTTCAACTTTAGAAAAGACACTCTGAGGAAGCACTCACGTTCAATTCCCCATATGGTCTCATATCGAGAACTAATAGGCACTCTGAGGAAGAACTCAATGTTCAATTCCCCCTGTGGACCATATCGAGGAAAATAAAGACACTCTTATGGAGCACAAAGTCCATACCCCCTATGGTCTCATAACGTAGTAGTAAACAGACACTCTGGAGAAGCCCTCAGTGTCCATTCTTCCTATGGTCTACTACACCAGGTTCTCACGACCCTGTGTAAGTCAGTCGTGCACAAATGATATGTGGTAGCCAAAGTAAACCTCAAGAACTACATGGATAAACAATCTATAGCATATCATAGCATGTTAGATAATAATAACTCCATCCTAACAATACTAGGCATGGAAAGCAAAGCAGCAGTCTAACAAGAAAAGCTAGACCAAACGGTCAAAACAAGAAAAGATGGGCAAAACATCCATAGCATGGATAGGTTAACCCTATTCACAACAACTAACCTATATCCAAACAAACAAGGTATATCAGGTAATAACTGGGCAAAAATTATAAACACGAAATACCCCGTTCTTGGGTAATGGGCATTTTTTCCCATAAAATTCAAGGACTATCTACAGAAAATCACAAACCACGTACCTTGGCATTGTACGGATGATATACATGAACCTCATTCCTTGAATACCCCTAGAACAACATAGATCTACAAAAACTCTTAAGACATTAAACCGAGGATATCTTGTGGAATAGGAGAAATCTGGAGATGATGTTCAAGAAGAAGGGATAACTCACCGATGAGATTCCAATGTAATCGATGGTGGCCGATTCAGAGAATAGACGACGAGTCGGTGCTCAAAGAAGATTAGTGGTGGTCTCATTTTCTCCCAGACAATATATTTCGAGAAGAAGATGGTTCTGTCCATCAAACACGACCTCGGTCCATTTAATGAAAAAAGTGCATGACCAGTTCTTTAAAAGTACACAACATGTACTTGCCTTTTTCGGCCTCTGTTTTAGGTGGTCTCTAGATCACCACACACAGCCATGTGCTCGGCTGTTACACAGCCACCACATGGTCACCAGCACAAACCAGGTACACGGCGTGCACTTAATAGTACACAGCGTGTACCCCTAAAATTTCCAGAAACTCCTCTTTTTCTTAAAAAAAAAAAGAAAAGAAAAATATACCTGAAAAGAAGATTTGGGTTCTTACACTTACCTTTCGCTGGATTCGAACTCAAGATCTCTCATATATGTTCCTGGACCCTTTACCACTCCTCCATGTTTTTTTCCCCATTTAAGGATATATCTATTTATTTATATATATATAGTTATATTTATTCGTATATTAATATATATATACACATATACAATTATAAATATATATTTATTCGTATATTAATATATATTTATATCTATATATTTGGTTATATTTAGTTATAATTTTAATTCGTATATTTATTCATATATTAATATATATTTACAAGATCAATTATAAATACATTTATAAAATATGTTTCTGTGTGTGTTTATAAATAAATAAATAAATAAATACATATATACAACACACAAAAACACAAATATATATTATATATATATGTGTATATATAAGTATAATTATAAATATTTATATATATTTACATTTATTATATATTAATATGTATATACATATGTTAGAATATATAGATAATATATCTCAGTTTGTTAATACAGATACACACACACACACATTATATAGGTATATAAATATTCATATATTTGTATTTTAAATAAAATATATACTAGTTTTTATTTATATAAGGCTTATATATTGAGAAATATATTTTATATGTAAATATGTTTAATTATTTATTTATAAAATTAAATTTTTATGAATGAGTATATAAGAAATGTGTATATATTGTTAATTATTTGATTATAAATAATAGTAAATTATAAAAAATGATAAAATTTCAAATCTATAATATAAATATAAATTCAATCCCTTGGAATAAATTTAGTTCCCACTGAAAAAGGAAAAAAATATCCCCTTAAACAAGGTTTAAATTCCATCGATTGTTATAAAATTTGGGTATCCCGCCTAAAAACTCAGTTTTGGGGAATTTTTGGTTTTTTTGGGCTTGAAAAAAGAGACAGAAGGTTCCCTTGTGTCACTAGCTTATAGAACTCATTGCAGGTTTCGATTTGATATGTGGTAGAGCTCAAATAGACACTCAGATAAAATGTTATGGCCTTTTGAAGTTCGAGTTACATTTTTAACTTATTTTAGAACTTTTATTAATTTTTAGGTTTTTTTCCATCAAATTTTTATTAAATGGCTATTACTCGATTATAAATAGCAAATTAAAAATTAATAATATTTTTCAATTATTTTATAATGTATTTTCACTAAATATCTTATATATTAAGTGTAAATGTATATTTATAGTTATGTAAAACATATTTAAAAAATATATATTATATTTATATCAATATAAATATATTTATACATTTATATATATATTTATTTAATGAAATATATATATTTTTTGAAATATACCATTTATCAGTGCTAGTAAAAAAAGCGCTGATAAAGACCCCCCTTAATCAGAACTACTAAAAAAAGCGCTGATAAAGGGGACCCGTTTAATAGTGCTAAAAAAACTGATAAAGGGGTACCTTTATCACCACTAAAAAAGCATTGATAAAGAGGTACTTTTTACAACACTGTTAAAAGTACCCTTTATGAGCAGTTTTTTTAGCGCTGTTAAAGGGTGGCGTTGTGAAAACCCATTTTTGTGATAGTGTTATATATAAATATACAAATATATAAATTTAAATATGAACACACACACATAACAAGAAAGTTCAGGAACCGAGCATGCTCGATCCCTAAAAATTTATTAATAAAAAGTAAAGTACAACAAGAACAAACATGCGGAATAACACATACAAATGTACTTAAAAATAATTATATAAATATATAAATATATTTAGTTATATGAATAAATATATGGAAAATATATATGTTAATATATACAAATAATTAGATATATCATAAAATACCGAAATAATATGTTGGTGCAGTGGGAAAAAGAAAAGGGTCACTGGTGTAGGAAAAATAATATTAAAAAAAATTAAATTTACCGGTATCTTTTTAGCACTAATAATGAGTGTTTTTATCAACGTTAAAAAACATTGATAAATGATGTCTTTAAAAGCACTTCTTCATAATACAGATAAAAACGTCTGGCTTTTTAGGGCACTTAGAACATCATCACTTTTTTAATGTTGATAAACATGGAATCTAGCATTGATGAAAGGAGGATATGTAGTAGTGATGCATGGGTGCATGCATATATATAAGTATTTAAAAATATAATTGTAAATATTTACATAAATGTATGCATGTACTTGTAGTAAAGAAAACTTATAATTATTTATATAAATGTATAATTGTAAATTTCTGACACAAAGATTACATCTGAAACCTCCAGTGAAAATTTACAACAGAAATTTCTCGAGAAAATTTTACACTAGAGATTTCCAATGCAATTTTTAGATATAATAATATATAGACATATGCATGTACTTATAGTGAACTATACTTTATATTTATATATACTCGAATATACTATGTGTGTATATATTTATATTTTTATATACTTTTAAAGATGTATGATTGTAAATCTCCATTGAAAAAATTCCACTAGAAATATTCAATCCAGAATTTACTATCATGAACCAACCAGGGCCACCCCCGAAACCGGCACTCGAGCTAGCTTGTGGAATGGACCGAAGGGTTTTCTTAATCCCTATAGGCTCACAAAAAAATCCTAGGCATCAAGAAGCATACATTGAGAACATATTTCCCAAACGAATCGCTAAACAAGACTAATCTAAGAACCTCGCATGGTCTTGCCATATATTGGCAAGTGATGCTCTTAATGGAAAAAATAGAGCAAGAACAAATCGACATGTGGAAATAGTAAATAAATATCCAAATGACATATAAACCACATGAAATAATATAAACATGGACCATGTTGTGGGGAGGCTAGTCGGAACGTCAAAAAAACTTCTCTAACAAGGATGAAACAGATCAATTTTGATGGCGAGCTTCGAAAAGAATCCGCAAACGAAAACAGAAGCAAAAAAAAGATAGAAACATAAACCAGAATAATAAAGAAAATGTAGAAAAGCATTGAACACAGAGTATTTATGTCCTTCAGATCATGTTGTTCTTATGTTCATGACAAGAGCATCACCACCATTTTTCTTTATTAAGAAAAAGGAATAAATTTGTTAAAAGGGTATTTTTTTAATTTAAGGGGTTTAGTTTATTTTATTTAGGAAAATGGGTGTGTTAAGCACCAAATGAATTGACCCTCATACATTTACCCTATAGCGCCAATTCATTTGGTGCTATAGTTTTTTTCTCAGTCCCCACGCCACACCTCCCCAACCCCATTATATATATATATATATATATATCATATATATATTTATATAATTATAATTATAATTATAAAAAATATATTTATAATTATAATTATAATAAATATATTTATAATTATAATTATAATAAATTTATTTATAATAAATATAATTAGTAAAATAAATATAATAAATTTATAATTAAATTTATTATAATTATAATAATTATATAATTATAATAAATATATAATTATAATAAATATACAATTATAATTATTTTATAACTATAATAATTGTAATAATTATATAATTATAAATATAATAAATATACAATTATAACAATTATAATAAATATATATTTATAACAATTATATAATTATAATAAATATATAATTATAAAAATAACAATTATATAATTATAATAAAAATACAATTAAAATAAATATATAACAATAATAATTATATAATTATAAATATAATAAATATATAATTATAATAAATATACAATTATAATAATTATATAATTAGAATTATTATATAATTATAAATATAATAAATATAAAATCATAGTTATATATATATATATATAATAAATATAATAAAAATATAATTATAATTATAATAAATATATAATTATAATAATTATATAATTATAATAAATATATAATTATAATAAATAGAAAATTTTAATAACTATATAATTATATATTTATTATATTTATAATTTTACATTTATTATAATTATATATTTATTATATTTATATTTATAATTATATATTTCTTATAATTATATATTTATCACTAAAAACCTATAATATATATTATTAATAATTATTTAATTATTATAAATATAACAAATATATAATTACAAATAAAATTAATATATAATTATAATAAATATAAAATTATAATAAATATATAATTGTAAAATTTATATAATTACAATAATTATAATAATTATATAATTATAATAATTATATAATTATAATAATTATATAATTATAAATATAAAATTATATAATTATTATAATTATTATTATGATAATATATATATAATTATATAATTTTACTAATTATAATAAATATATAATTTTAGAATTATTATAATTATATATTTATCCTTATTTAGAATAATAAATATTATAAATATATTTAGACAAATGTGATTATAATAAATATATGATTAGAATAAATATATTATTTTAATAAATATATAATCATGACGAATAGAAAATTATAATTATAAATAAATAATTATATAATTTCATATATTGATGTTATATATATATATTTAAAAATATGCACATATATATATATAATTATATTTATTTATAATTATAAATATATATTAATATATAAATGAAAATATATTGAAAATGTATATATAAATATATTTTAATAATTATATTTGTCAAAATATATTTATAAAATTTATAATTATATTCAGAAATACATTTATATAGTTATAAATATATATTTATTTATAAATAAATTTATAATATTTTTAAATATTTCATAAATTATAAATAAATATTTATAAATATGATTTTTTTATAAATTTAAATAAATCTATATATATATATTTATATAATAAGTACAATTACAAATATATCTCTATAAATAAATATTTCTAATTATATAATATAAATATATATTATGAATATAATAAATAAATTATAAATATAAAATATAGCAAATGTATAATTATAAATGCAATAAATATATAACTATAAATACAATAAATATATGATAAATATAAAATAAATATTCATATATTTACAATTATTTATTAATTATATTAATAATTATTAGTATAATGAATATAAATATAGTAAATTTATAATTATAAATATAATAAATATATAATCTTGAATATAATAAATATATTTATTTTTAATTATTAATATATAATTAAATATTTATATATGTAGTTAAATATATATATATATATATAATTATATTTATATATATATATTATAATTATATATTTATTATAATTATATATTTATTGCAATTATATAATTATTATATTTATATTATATATTTATTATATTTTTATATTAATTATATTTATATATTTATTACAATTTGATTTTTATTATAATTATATATTAATTATAATGAGAGAATTGTTATATTTATAATTATAAAATTACTATAATTTTTTATTTATTATATTTATATATTTATTTTGTTATACATTTTTTATAATTAAATATTTATTATAATTATATACTTATTTTATTTTTTTATTTATTATATTTATAACTATATAATTATTATAATTGTATATTTATTAAATTTATATATTTATTATTATTATATATTTATCATAATTATATATTTATTATAACTATTATCGTGTATTTGTTTGTACTTTTATTTTATTTAATAATTTTTTAGGGCTGAGTACGCTCAGATCCTAAACTTTTTTGTTATAATTATAAATTTATTATAATTATATAATTCTAATTATAATAATTAAAATATTATAATAAATATACAGTTATAAATAAAATAATTATATAATTATAAAAAATATATAATTACAATAAATGTATAATTATAAATATAATAAATATAAATATAATAAATATAAATATAATAAATATATAATTATAATAAATATATAATTATAATAAATATATAATTATAATAAATATATAATTATAATTAATATATTATAATTATGTATTTATTATATTTATAAATATATATTTATTATAATAATATATTTATTATAATTACATATTTATTACTAATTACATATTTATGAATACAGTAAATATAATTACTAAAATAAATAAAATAAATATATAATTATAAAGATAATTAATATATAATTTTAAATATAGTAAATATAAATATAATTATATATTTATTGTATTTATTTTAGTAATTATATTTATTAGAATAATTAAATTATATATATATATATATATATATATATATATATATATATATATGGGGGTTGGGGTGGTGTGGGGCCGATGTGGTCAATGCGCCACTTCAAGTGGCGCTTTGCCATCAATTTCTCCAGGGCCACTTGAAGTGGAACTGGACCAACCAATATCCCCAATTAAAAATAACCCTACCCCCATAAACTAAAAAAGACCCATGACACAAAATTTACAGGAAAAAAAACAGCAGACGTACTAGAAAAGTTCAAGTGAGAAGAAACCAAATAGGATCATGAAATCTATCCAAGCAGAGAGACCTTGTCACTCTAGGAACCAGCAAAAAAACCTATCTTGCGAATAATTACCTACTCTCCTGAACTTGAGGACCTCCCTCACATAACCACAAGAGGAAGAAATACAAGCCAAAGAAACAACGCAACACTGAAGAAAAAAATAGAAAAGGATTATACCTCGGGGCCTACCCCAAGAACCCGAATATCCTCATCGCGGAAGATAAAGATGTACTTCCAGGGTTGGAACTCCTTGAAAGTAGTTGCGGTCCACCACAAAGCTCACAAGGATAAAGCTATCCACCGAAAGGGATCATTAGAATAGTCTTGATGAAGCCATCAAATACAGCACCAAAGGTTCACTACTCCTAAGATCTCTTTCATCTCTCTCAAGGAAATGGAATCTAAAGAATTCTGAGAAGCCATACATCCTTCAAAAATGATTTTTCGTCTCATAAATGAAGTAATGAGGAATCATAGATGTAGATCTAGCATAGTCATCCTTGAACAGAATAACGACCACACATACGGTGGAGTTACTTAGAAGGAAACAAAACACACATGTTGACATAACCGAACACAAACAACATCGAGGACATGTGGCTATGATAGATTCACACGGTAACACAAATTCAGATCATTGAAGTTATGGAATGGTAGTGCAACCCGCTATGAAAGTGTAAAATCAGCGTTGCAGAAGGGTAAACAGATCCCCATGTAAAGGTCGCACAGAAGGGTAACACAACAAATCCCCATACACATAAAGGTAAAAAACCAGCATATCGAGGCTACAAAAAGGTAAGAGAATCCCCACAAAAGGTAGCACACAATCCCTCTAATAGCCCTCGCGTAAGGGTAAAACAAGATCTTGCAAACATAATTACATAATAAACAATAATTAAAACAAATTTACCTGGAAACAAATAAGAGATTGAAACAAGAGTAAATCAAACATGGAATCAATAAGAAAACATTTTATTTGAAACAAAAACAACATTCCAAATTAACAAATCTCCACATTTCAAATAAAATAAAACCTATTGGTGATTTTATTTCCAGCCTAACTAACCTATCATATAGTTCAGATAAGGATTTTTTTTATTTAAGTTTTCTGAAAAAAAATAATATAAATAGCTCTAGGTCTTTTTTTTTTGAAAATTATGCCCCGAATTTGGTAGGACCCCTACTGCATTTGGGTTTTTTTCGTTTAGACTAAATGTGGCAAGGGCCTTTCTACCTTTATTTATTTTTTTGGGGAAAGGCGGCAAGACCCTTTCCACCTTTGTGAGAATTATTTTTTTCAAATATACATGTTTGTATATTTAAAATTTTTATTTTTATTTTGTTATATTTTGTTTATATATATAAAAATATATAAATAAACAAAAAAATCAGTCGATTTTTTCTACTATTTAATATCCAGCATTATTACCATTAAAACAGTCTGAAATTATGACAGAAACCCTTACATTGGGCTCTATTTGAGAAGAGACTCTGCCATGAAAATCATTCTGCATTTCCGATGTGGAATTCAGGTTCTCCCTTCCAGCAAATAACATTCTGCATTTCCGATATGAGATTCAAGTTCTTCCTTTCCAATTTAGAATTAATAATATATTACTATTAATCATTATTAATTATTAAATAATAAATAGTAGTTACTAATAAATAATAATTAACTATTAATATTTAATACTAAATATTAATAATTTACTAATTTATATTAATAGTATTTTAAACAATATTAATTAATACTATTAATTACTAATAAATATTAATAAATTATTAATAGTTAATAGTTATTAATTACTTAGTAATTAAGAAACAAATTATTAATATTAGTAATTACTAGTTAACTAATAAACTATAAATTAATTAATAAATATTAATAATTATTTATTAAATAATTACTAATAAATAATAATATAATTATTAGTTAATAATAAACTAGTAATTAAGAATTATTTAATTATTTATTAAAAAATGGTACTTACTAATTCTATAATTAATTATTAATTTATTAATAAATATTAATAATTATTACAATCTAATTACTAATAAATGTTTAAAGTTCTTATTTAGTTACTAAATATTAGTAATAATGATTAAATTATTAAATTACTAATTGTGAATTAATTATTATTATGTCAATATTAATTAATTACCTAGTTCTTGAAAATAAATACTAAATACTAATAAATATTAATTAAATAATATGATTTAATATTTAATAATATTAATTTATAATAAATATTAATTTCTATTAAATATTAATTAAATAATATGATTTAATATTTAATAACATTAATTACTAATAAATATTTAAAATTATTCTTTAGTTACTAATTAATAACAATAATTATTATACATTATATATTTATTATTTATTATTTAGTTAATATTAATATTATTTTTTATTAATTATATATTATTTAACTAACTAATTAATTAAAACCTATTATTTATTAATAAATATTTATAAATTAATTAGTTGTTTAATAATATTATTAAATACTAATTAATAGTATTAATTAATATTTTTTAAAATATTATTAATATAAATTAGTAAGTTATTAATATTTATTAGTAAACATTAATAGTTAATTATTATTTATTAGTAACTAATATTTATAATTAATTGATTAAAAATAATTAATAATAATATATTATTAATTCTGTGAAAGAATGGGAGAACCTAAATCCCATATTGGAAATGCAAATTGTTCTGTGCAGTAAGGGAGAACCTGAACCCTCATCAGAAATGTGAATTGGTTTCCAGTGCAGATCCTCTTATAAAAGGTGGTTCTAAGTGAGGGTTTATATTAGAATTCCAAATTTCTTTAATGACAGCAATGATGGACATTAAATAGTAGAAAATTTTTGATGAAATTTTTTGTTATATATTTATATAAATAAAAATAAAAATAAAAATTTTAAATATGCAAACATGTATATTTAAAATAATTTTTTATTCTGGAAAAGGCGGCAAGGACCTTACTGACTTCGCCTAATTTTTTTCGAGAAAGGCGGTAGGGGCCCTCCTGCCTTGGGAACATATTTTTTTTGTTGAACTAGGATTATTTAAATTTTTTTCCAGAAAAAACTATATAAAAAATTTGTTCAAATAGTTTCATTAACCAAAAAAATGTAAGTTTAAAACATAATCTCCATCATGACTATCACTTATCATGTTCCTCCATGACATATATCTTCTCATACCCTCTCATATATTACTGATCAACTACTAAAACATGCTCATGAAATAAAACTATCCTAAACAATAACATTTATCAGAGCTTACCGAACCATACCTAAGTCTCCACCTAAAATGATGTTAGTGAAAATATAGATGGATACTTGAATTCTTGCAAAGAAAAATATCCTTTATTGGGGTCCAAATAATAGTGAACATGAAACTCATAAAAAATAAAGCTAAAAATAATGCAAGTGGTAAGGTATTAAAAACACACAACACCCAAAAAAACATGAAGTATATGTGAGAAAGCTCTCCACTTAAGCCCAAATAGATCATACCAGCCCTACCACACCTTATCTTTTAATGGGGCCCCTAAAAAAATGCATGGAGGTCCGGTCCTAGGATCCTAGAATAAATACAACCTAGAGTTTATTCTTAACTCTAACTAAGGGATTTATACAAACTACATGACATAAATAATATTGAAATTAGGGAATATCACTTGGGTCTGGGTTATACCCTCCATAGACTTAAACTCATGGAAGTATCTTTTAATTTGGTCAGTTTTACCATAATCAAAACATAGATAATTCTTAAATCGAATCTTGTCTTTCCTTTCTTTGCTATTTTTTTTTCAATTAACCCATAATGCTCATAAACTGGGGTTTAGTCTTAACCCCACAAACATCCTCCTTCAAACCATATGTTTGAAGATCCCTCAACAACACTACGACCTTAACTTATTATAATGCAATTTAATCCTTATTGTACATCATGGAATCAATTTAAGAATTAAAATATTTTTCAAGGTAGGTCCACAAGATATTGGTTTTATCCTCATTGCTTATATTAACATCTATATTGGCTAAAATAAGAAGGAATTTATTAAATTCATCAATATTTATCCAAACAGAGGTCCCATGAGTCATTTTAATGGTTTAATGGATATTTTTATTATAGAGATTACCAAGAAGGTACATATCCATATATTGTTGTTCAAGCTTCAACCAAACGGGTTTAACAATATTCTCATAAGTAACTTCATGCTGGTCCTTATCACTTAAGGTTGGGAGTAGTGTACAATGGTATTTTACTAGAATGCTAGGTTTAATAAAAACATTTATGGTGGTCGACTATCCTTCACTAGACATAGTAACTACATGCTTCTTAGGATATAACAGTGCATCTACATTTCCATTGTGGACAAGTAAATATCTCATTATTACTCACCACAAACTAAAATCATTCTCATAGTCAAACCTATCATCCTAAAAATTAATCAAAGAAATCATTAACACAATATAAAATATCTGATACAAATTTTTTGGAGGGGGCAGGGCAGTCTGAACGACAAAGAAACCTCTCTAGCAGGGATGAAAAGAGATCAATTTTGATGATGAACACAAATGGAAACAGAATAAAAAAATATAGAAACAAAAACCTTAATGATAGAGAAAATATGGAAAAGTAAATAAATTATAGTATTTATGATCTTCAAACCATGTTGTTCCTACATGCCTAAAAATAACACCACCAAATTATTCTTTATTATGTAAAAAATCTGGCATACAATAGAGAATATCTATGGAGAAATCAATAAAACAGGACAAAAAAATATATCTAAGAATAAATACCTCATCCCTCCATGAACCAAAGATAAAACCTGGCTCGAGGATGGTAATTTACCCTCCTGAACAGGATGGACTCACTCATTCAACCCTAGGAATACTGAATACAATACAACAAAATAGTGTGTCACTGAAGAACAAAAGTGAAAAGGCTTACAACTTCAAGCCTACACTAAGAACATAGATTTCCATGTCGTGAAGGATGAAGATACACTACCTGGGATGTAACTACTTGAAGGAAGACATGGTCCACTACAAATTTCACAATGATTAAGCTCTCTATCAGAAGGGATCATCATAATAGTCATGAGGAAGACAATGAATAGGACACCATAGGTCCACCACTCCCAAGCTCTCTCTCATCTCCCTCAAGGAACCACAAGTTGAAGAATGTGAAGAGGCCATAGATCTTTCACAAATGAGTCTTCTTCTCACATATGAAGTGATGTAGAATCATAAATGTGGGCAACCATGTTCATCCACAAACAAAATGAGGCCATGTGTACGGTAGAGAAACCATGGTCAACCCATGGGAAGGGTGTGGGAAAGACCCCACAAACAAGATCAAACATGTCTATGGATATAATATATAGATTATAATGATTATAAGGTTTCAAATAATAATAGAATATATTTATATATATTTTCACACACATAAAAAAAATATTATCTAGAGGGGATTAAAAACTGAAAAAAACCATACACTCTATCACCCTAGTGGGTCAAGCCTTATAGATCCCCATAAAGAATTAAAATCACCAACTGGACTTATTTTATTACATATTAGTGGCATAAAGGCCTAGGTTTATGATGGACCAAAGGCTCAGCTGGATGTGTCCCAAAGTCCTATGAAGAAGATGGTCTGAAGGCATGAATGAGAAACATGTATCATCATGCAACCAGTCGTATGTCATGTCACCTCACTCATTAACAGTCATAACACCGTGTTACCAATTTGAAATTTGTGTTTCCCCCAATGAGTAGTCAACACAATGTGTGACCAGTTGGAAATCCCCCTATCACACGTGCAACAATGTTTGAAAATTTGAAAATTTTATTAACCAAACAACTACTGTAGAATCGTAGAGCAGGGTCGAACCACAGAGAGAATGTGAGTAGACACAAGGAATATCCTCTTGAAAAAATGTTTAGTCAGATGAGTTATTAATTTTATTAAGAACTATGAAGTTCTAAAAACTAAAAGATTATTTTAAAATAACTATTTAAATTAACTAAAAATATATAAGTGAACTAAATTAATCTATAGAAGAAATTGGCAGAGATGGAAGTGTCAGAGTCGTGACGTCCATTGAGGTGCATGCAATGTCAATTATTTAATTCCCACATCTAAATATTTATTTATTCAATTATCACTGACTCCAAATTTAATCCAAATACTATCTGGTCTCATTCTCTAATGTTATAAATTATTCTAATTTTCACACAAATTATCCATCATTTCGTTCTCTGTCCTAATGAATAATTTAAACTTCATTGTATCATTGAATCATATGGTGAAATACCACAACCCATTTCTCACAAAGTTTAGGTATCTACCCATGTCATGTTCTCTTGAATGAGATTACTTATTAGGTATCACTCATGTAGGTTTAAAATAAAAACACACAAAATATTAATTTTTTGGATTAATATATTTATTTATTGAGAATTATCTCATGCACATGATTGAATTATAGATAAATAAATTCTCTAATGAAATATTTCCCGTGATTACTTATTAAGTATCACACGAACGAACACCAAAACTGATGTTGAGAGCCCAAATGAAAATTTATTCAAACAAAGATATTATTAATTAAATAAACATCCAGTTAAAATTAATTCAAAGGCAATAAAACATGGTTCAAAAATAATGACATGCAATTACCATCATTTCATCAAAACTTCGACAGAAAAGAATTAGCCCGACATGACAACAACAGAACACATAAAATAATAAGTACATATCACCGTGCTTGTGTCATCACATTTTTCACTACAAACTATTGTATATGATCACAACATAATAATCATTGTCATTATGATCACCATCATGGTGAAAAATAATGATTGGATTTGTGCTTGATCTCGTCATGCAACGTCAATCTTTAAAAGAAAATATAATCTTGCGTGCACATTTGCGATGCACATGAATCACCATCAATCATCGATGCACCGAGATCCGTCCATTACTGGTGTGAGGAGAGGGGATGATGTGTGAGGATGTTGAGGGTTTTTTGGCATCACGATTAAACTGTGTATCAGAAGTGACTATTGGTGTCCACCTCAAATGGAGGACATACGGGTCAAGACTGTGTCAATTAATTCATGCGGTGACACGCTTTTAATACAGATACATTATTTGACGCAGATTATTTTTCTTATATAAGGAGGAAGTGACAATTAATTTCATCACACTAACACCAACAACATTGAGAGAAAATACCATTTAGTGATTACCTTTCTTCAATGATCATTTCTTGCTCTTCATCTTTGATTCACTACTTTTATTCTTGATTATTACTTTTGAGATACCTTCCATTTTTTTTGGAGTCTCTACTATGTACCTCTTGATTTTTAGTGGATCCCTATTTTTAGACTAGGTCCCATGGGTGTTCCCCTTTTTTGGGGTTTCCACATAAACATTTCTGGTGTCAACCTTTTATATTCTGCACATTTACTTTTGGATCGGTACACATCTGCTTTTATTTGGAAGGAAAGATTTTATTTTCACTACACGTTCACTTTTTGGTTGTTTGTGCATTTGTCACTTTTCCGTCTTTCCCAACATATGGTATCAGAGGTTTTGGTTTTTTATTTCATATTTATTATGGAGTCCAATTACAGTCGGATTATTTTTTTGAATGGTACCAACTACCATATGTGGAGACTTAAAATGAAGGATCTACTTTTTATCAAACGGATGCATCTTCTAGTGTTTAGTACCCAGAATCTAGAAAGGATTTCAGTTGAATAATGGGCATTCGAGCATGAGTTATTTTGTGGATTCATTCACCAATGGATCTGAGACAACACGATGAACCACATTTTCAACATCTCTCATTCCAGAACTTTTTGGGAGAATCTTGAGACGACCTATGCTTCCAAGATAGGAAACAATAAATGTTTTATTCTTAAAAAAATTATGAATTTTAGTTCAAAAGAAGGTACATCTATTTATAAATATTTAAGTGAACATTAGGGATGTTTTGATCAGTTTTATAGCATGGGTATCAATTTTGAAGAGGTGGTTTTAGCTCTTTTGTTGCTTAACACTTCACCCGATTCATGGGAGAATTTGTGCGTTACTCTAACCGGTTAATCTTCTATAGGTGTCTTAACACTTAGTTTTGTTATGTCTGTTGTTTTAAATGAAGAGTTCATGAGACTTACTCAGGAGAAATCTTCTTCAAATCTTTTAGTCAAAGAGAATAGGGGGAGAAGCCAGGACCAGGTACATAACAGTCAAGGTAAGAGCAGAGGTAGAAGAAAATCTAGATCGAAGCTGAGAGATGAATTTCATTATTGTGGTAAGAAAGGACATGTTAATATGTTTTTTATCAGCTTAAAATAGAGAATAGAATGAAGAAAAATCCACAGAAGAAAAATGGTGATAAATATGACTATTTCCCCGTCGCTATAGGGGGTGATCTTGTTATTGATTATGGATCCATTAATATTACTTCTGATGATTCTTGCTGGGTTGTTGATAATGGTTCCTATTTTATGTGACATCGAAGAAATAGTTATTTACATCTTATAAACCATGTAATTTTGAGATTTTGAATTTGGGAAATGATGGTCATGCTGGAGTTGTAGGTGTCAGGACTATTTGTTCAGAGACCAGTATAGAAAGTAAATTGATTTTGAAGAATGTTTGATATGAACCATAGTTTTGATTGAGTCTTATTTTACCAGTGTTCTTGATGATGAAGGGTTTATCAGTACTTTTGGTGATTTAAAATGGAATCTTTCTAATGGATCATTTATTATGGCTTGAGGGAATAAACAATCAAGTTTGTACTGGACTAGAGCTTCTATTTCTTGTGATACTACTTGTGTTGTTGAGTGTAGTGTTTCATCCATGTTATGGAATAAGAGGCCCAATCAAATAAGTGAGAAAGGGATTGGTTTTTTGGACAATAAAATTCTTCTTCCATATTTTAAGACTATCAAATTGGACACATGTGATCCTTGCATGGATGGAAAATAGAGTAGAGTGAGTTTTAGCAGTAATCCTCTACACAGGAAGTCACATGTACTGGAATTACTATATTAAAATGTTTGCGATCCTTTGAAATCTAAGTCATTTATTGGAGGTATTTATCTTGTGAAATTTATTGATGACTACTTATGTAAATTTGGGTTTATGTTTTGAATTCCAAAATTCAGGTGGACATTGTTTTTAAGCAATTTCATGTTTCTACAGAGAGGGAATCAGGTAGAAAATTTAAATGTATTTACACTAACAATGGGGGAGAGTATTATTGTCCATTTGATCAGTATGGTAGGCATGAAGGTATTCGGCATTAGAAGACTCTTCCCAAGACACCTCATCTAAATGGTGTAGCTGAGCAGATAAACAAGACTTTGTTTGAAAGAGTTTGTTATTTTCTTTCGGAAGCACAGTTAACTGGACATTTTTGGGGTGAGGATTTACTTACTACTACTTATATTATAAATTTATCACATATGGTTTCTTTTCAAATAGATAGTCATAACAAGTTTTGGTATGGAAAAGAGATCAGGTACGATCACTTGTGTGTTTTTGGTTCCAAGGTTTTTGTTCATGTGTCTAGAGATGAGAGATCCAAGATGGATGGTAAGACACTATGGTGTATTTTTATTGGATATGAACACAATGAGTTTGGTTATAGGTTATATGATCCTATTTTAAAGAAACTTTTCAGAAGTCGTGATGTAGTGTTTAAGGAGGATTGGAATATTGCAGACTTTGATAAGGTAGAAGAAGATGCCTCTCCAACATTTGATGATTTTATCATTCTTGAGCCATGTTCTGATTCACATTTACCTCATATTGTTGATTCCGATGATCACATTGATGTATAAAATGATTCTCAAGGTGAATAGGATGGAGTTGATGTCTCTGATGCACCTTTTGTTTATGATGATCCAATTCCAGGGGTTATTAATGAACCCACTGTTCCACTCTGAAGGTCATATCAGCATCACACCATTTCTACTCAGAATTCACCTGATGAGTATGTGCTCCCCGATGAAGGGGGAGAACTACAATCTTTTGATGAGGAAATGGAAAGTGAATAGAAAGACATATGGGTTGGGGAAATGGATGACAATATGACATCATTACACGACAAAAATACTTTTTAGCTTGTAAAGTTTCCGAAAGGTAAGAGAGATTTGCAAAATCAGTGGATTTATTGGATTAAGAATGAAAAATCCAATTCTGTTCTATGATACAAAGCAAGGTTAGTTGCTAAAGTCTTCCGTTAGAAGAAAGGTATTTATTTTGATGAGATTTTATTACCTTTTTTCAAAATTTATTCCATTCGGGTAATTCTTGGCTTGACTACTAGTTTGGATCTTCATATTGAGAATATGGATGTGAAGAAAACTTTCCTCCATGGAGATTTATAGGAGGAGATATATAGAGTATCTAGAGGGTTTTGTTGAAACAGGTAAAGAAAATAATGTTTGCAGGTTGAAGAAGAGTTATTATGGTTTGAAGCAAGATCCGAGGCAGTGGTATAAGAAGTTTGAAAATGTCATTTCTCATTAGGGTTTTGGGAAGAAATCTTTGGATCATTGCTTTTTTGATCATCGATTTAATGATGATGATTTTATTATACTATTGCTTTATGTTGATGATATGTTCATTGTTGAACATGATACTTCTAGAATTGATAGATTGAAGAAGAATATTTGTCAGTATTTTGAAATGAAAGACTTGGGGACAACACGACAGATTCTTGGCCTGAGAATCTCCCATGATAGGAAGGCCAAGAAATTATGGTTATCTTAGGAGAGATACATTGAGAAAGTTCTTTATAGATTTTCTATGGATAGATATAAAGTGTCTAGTACTCCTCTTTCTTTACATTTTAAGCTCAGTACTAATCAGTCACCTTATACGGATGAATAGAGAGAGAAGATGCAACACATACCTTGTTCATCTATCATTGGTTGTTTGATGTATGTAATGGTATGTACTAGACCTGATATAGCTCATGTAGTTGGTGTGGTCAATCATTTTCTTTCAAATCTATGCAGAGAGTGTTGGAGAGAAATGAAGTATATTTTTCATTATCTTCATGGTACTTTTGATATGATATTGTGTTTTTGGAAAATGGGAACCTATGCTTTGTGTCTTTACAGATTCAGATATGGTAGAATACATTGATTCTAGGAAGTCCACTTCAGGCTATTTGAGCACTATTGTAGGGGGAGCTGTATCCTGGTAGTCTAGATTGCAGATATATTTTGCTTTATCTACCATAGAGTTAGAGTTTATTGTAACTAAAGAGGCATGCAAAAAATTGTTGTGGATGAAAACATTTATTTGAGAGCTCAGTTTAAATCATGACTAGTTTGTTTTATTTTTTGATAGTCAGAGTGCTATTTGTTTGGGAAAGAATTCCACTTTTCATGACAGGTTAAATCATATTGTTTTTTGATATTATTGGATCTTCAACGCCCTTAATTTGAGATAGTTAGAGCTTGAGAATATCCACACTGATGAAAATGGGCCAGACATGTTGACCAAGAGTTTACCTAGAGGAAAATTTAAGACTTGCTGACTGATTGTAGGGTTGGAGGTGATCCCCACTTGAGTTGGATGGTAGTTTTGTTGGGAGTCTTCCATAATTGGTGGATCACATAGCACCTCCTCAAATGGAGGACATGAAAGTCAAGACCACATGAATTAATCCACATAGTGACATGGTTTTTTCATAGATAAATTATTTGATGCAGATTCTTTTTCTTATATAAAGAGGCAGTGTCAAGGTACGTTATCACACTAACACCAGCAAAACTGAGAAAAAAATCCCATTATTGATTTTCTTTCTTCGATGATCATTTTTCATTCTCTCAATCATTGATACACTACTTTTATTCTTGAGTATTACTTTTGAGATCCCTTCCATTATTGGGGACTCTCTACCATGTACCTCTGTATTTTTAGTGGATCCCTCTTTTTGGACTAGGTCCCATGGTTCTTCCCTTTTTCAGGTTGTCCATGTAAAACTTTCTGGTGTAAAAATTTTATATTCTACACATCTACTTTTAAATAATTGGCATATGATTTTATTTTGAGGGAATGATTTTATTTCCGCTGCCATTTTTCTTTTCGATCGTTTGCACATTCGTCGTTTTTTTCCATCTTTCCCAACAGTTATGCAGTAGAAGCAGCTGTTGGTGTACTCACTGAAAAAGTCAGAGGCCTGAAGGTGTAAGGGGATAAGTGAGGGGAGTGGGTAGTTGGGGGTGTGTGGAGTGGGAGAGTGATGTCTAGGGGAGTAGGGGATGGGGCGAGTGGGTTAGCTGGTGGTGGGGCGAGTGGGTTAACCGGGGGTGGGGTGTGAGGGGGAGAGGGGTTGGGGTGGGGAGATGGGGCGTGGAAGGGGAGGGGGAGTGGAGGATGGGGTGGGGAACTAGGGAGGAGGGTTGTGGGTATAAATGGATGGGGTGGGGCATTGGGGAGTGAGGGAGGGGTAGGGGCATGGGATTGGAGAGAGAAGGGGAGGTTGGCGAGGGAATAAGAGAAGAGGGAAGTGGGTCAAAGGGGGTGGAGGCGTTGGGGATGGGGAAAAAGTGGGAGGGAGAGGGGAGATAAAAAAATGATGAAAAATAAAATAAACAACAAAAAATAGTTAAATTCAAAATTAAAATTAAGAAAATAAATCCTATTATCTAAAAGTTAAATAAAAATATAATAATAATTATAATAATAATAATAAAATATTAATGCACATACAATTAGAATTAAAATATAAATATACATAATGTAAGAATATAAAATACTAATAGAGAATTAAAATATATAATTAATAAAAATTAAAAAAATAAACTCAAATTAGAGAAACTAATAATAATAATATAGTGTTAAATATAATTTTGAACTCATAAAAGGGTACTTTTAACAGCGTTGTTAAAAATACCCTTTATTAACATTTTTTTAGCGCTGTTAAAGGGTGGTGCTGTGAAAACCTATTTTTGCGGTAGTGTTATATATAAATATACAAATACATAAATTTAAATATGAAAAAATAAATAAATAAAATTATAAACACACACAACTGAACATGCACACACACATAAATACACACACATACAAACATATTTTATAAATGTATTTAAAAACAATTATATATATATATATAATTATATGAATATATATATATAATTATATGAATATATATATGAACAATATGAATGTTAATATATAAAAATAAATAGACATATCATAAAATACCAAAATAATATGTTGGTGCAGTGGGAAAAATAAAAGGGTCATTGGAGCGGGAAAAATAATTTTTTTTATAAAAAAATTAAATTTATCAGCATTTTTTAGGGCTAATATTGAGTGTTTTTATCAGCGTTTAAAAAATTTGATAAATGAAATCTTTATAGGAACTTATTTATAATTCTGATAAAAGTGTCTAGCTTTTAAGGTCACTTAGAACATCATCACTTTTTTAGTGTTGATAAACACGAAATCTACCATTGATGAAAGGAGGATATGTAATAGTGTTGCATGGGTGCATGTATATTATAAGTATTTACAAATATAATTATAAATATTTATATAAATGTATGTATGTACTTATAGTAAAGTATACTTATAATTGTTTATATAATTTTATAATTGTAAATTTCCGATGAAAAGATTACATTTGAAATCTCCAGTGAAAAATTGACACCTGAGATTTCTGGAGAAAATTTTACACTTGAGATTTCCATTTCAATTTTTAGATATAATAATATACAGATGTATGTATGTACTTATAGTAAAGTATAATTTATATTTATATATACCCGAATGTACTTATGTGAGTATATATTTATATTTTTATATACATTTAAATACATATAATTGTAAATCTCTATTGAAATAATTCCACTAGAAATATTCAGTGCAAAATTTTCTATCACAAACCAACCCGAGCCACCCCTAAAATAGGCACCCGATCCATCTTGTGGAAAGGACCGAAGGATTTTATTTTTCCCCATGGGATGAAAAGAAATTATTCATCAAGAAGTGTACCTTGGGAATTTATTTCCTAAAATATTCACTGATCAAGTCTAATCCAAGAACCTGGCCTGGTCTTTCCAAATATCGACAAGTGATGCTCTTAATGGAGAAAATAGTGAAAGAACATATCGACATGTAGAAATAGTAAATAAATATCTAAAAGAAATATAAACCAAACACAATAATATAAACATAGACCTTGTTGGGGGGAGGACAGTCTGAACGTTACAAAAACTTCTCTAACAAAGATGAAAATGATCGATTTTGATGATGAACTTCAAAAAGAATCTGCAAATGAAAATAAAAGAAAAAATGGTAGAAACATAAACCAGAATGATAAAGAAAATGTAGAAAAGTATTGAACACAAAGTATTTATGTCATTGGGACCATGTTGTTCTTATTCTCCCCACAAGAGAATCACTATAGTTTTTCCTTATTAAGAAAAAAACATTATACATACCAGAAAAGTTCAAGAAAGAAGAAACACAATGGGACCATGAAATCTATCCAAACACAGAGACCTTGTCACTCTAGAAACCAGAAATAAAACCTATCTTGAGGATAATAACCTACTTTCTTGAACTTGAAGGCCTCCCTCACATAACTTCAAGAAGAAGAATTACAAGCCAAAGAAACAACACAACAGTAAAGAAAAAAAGAGAAAAAGATGATAGCTATGGGCCTACCCTAAGAACACGAATATCCTCATTGCAGAATATAAATATGTACTTTCAGGGTTGGAACTCATTAAAAGTAGTTGCGGTCCTCCACAAAGCTCAAAAGGATCAAGCTATCCACCGAAAGAGATCATTAGAATAGTCTTGAGGAAGTAGTGGAATACGTCACCAAAGGTTTACTACTCCTAAGCTCTCTCTCATCTCTCTCAAGGAAATGGAAGCCAAAGAATGATAAGAAGCCTTAGATCCTGTAAAAATTATTTTTCATCTCATAAATGAAGTATTGAGGCATCATAGATGCAGATCTACCATAGTCATCCTTGATCAGAAAAATGACCAGACATATAGTGGTGTTACTTCAAAGGAAACAGAACACACATGTTGACATAATAGAACACCAACCCCCATCTATATAAAGGTAAACCCAGTGTTGCAGAAAGGTAAATAGATCCCCATGTAATGGTCACACAGAAGGGTAACATGAAAAACCCCCATCCACATAAAGGTAAAAAAACTAGCATATCAAGGCTACAAAAGGCAAGAGTATCCCCACAAAAAGTAACACCCAATCCCTCCTATATCCCTCGTGTAAGTGTAAAACAAGATCTAGAAAACATAATTTCATAATGAACAATAATTAAAAAAAATTACATAGAAACAAATAGGATATTTAAACACGAGTAAATAAAACATGGAATTAAAAAAACATTTTATTTGAAACAACAACAACATGCCAAATTAAGAAATCTCTATATTTCAAATAAAATTAAAGCTATTGGAGGTTTTCTTACCGGCCTAATTACCAATCAGATAGTTCAAATAGGGAGTTTTTTTATTTAAGTTTTCTGAAAAAAATAATGTAAATAGGTCTAGGTCAATTTATTTATGAAACATATGTCCTGAAGGTGGTAGGACCCCTATCGCCTTTGGTTTTTTTGGACTAAATGTGGTAAGGGCCTTGTCGCCATTCTTAATTTTTTTTTTGGGAAAAGGCGGAAAGATCCATACCTTCTTAGTGAGAATTATTATTTATAAATATATATGTTTCTATATTTAATTTTTTAATTTTTTAATTTTTTAATTTTTTAATTTTTTAATTTTGTTTATATATATATATAAATATATATAAATGAAACAAAATGTTTCAGTAGAATTTTTATACTATTTAATATCCAGTATTACTGCCATTAAAGTAGTTTGAAATTCTGATAGAAACCCTCACATAGGGCTCCATTTTATAAAAGGGTCTGCTCTGGAAATCATTTTGCATTTCTGATGTGGGATTCAGGTTCTCCCATTCTCCACATAACATTCTGCATTTCCGATATGGGATTTAGGTTTGCCCTTTCCTACGCATAATTAATAATATATTATTATTAACATTTTTTAATCATTTAATAATAAATATTAGTTACTAATAAATAATAAATAAATATTAATATTTACTACAAAATATTAATAATTTATAAATTTATGTTAATAGTATTTTAAAAAATATTAATTAATACTATTAAATACTAATAAACATTAATAAATTATTAATAGTTAATAGTTTTTAGTTACATAGTAATTAAGAAATAACTTATTAATAATAGTAATTACTAGTCAACTAATAAACTATTAATTAATTAATAAATATTAATAATTTTTTATTACAAAATTACTAATAAATAATAATATAATTATTAGTTACAAATTAATTAGTAATTAAGATATATTTAATTACTTATTAAAACCAGTAATTACTAATTAACTAATTAATTATTAATTTATTAATAAATATTAATAATTATTATAATCCAATTACTGATAATTATTTAAAGTTAATATTTAGTTACTCAATATTAATAATAATGATTAAATTAATAAATTACTAATTTTGAATTAATTATTATTTTATCAATATTAATTAATTACCTAATTGTTGATAATAAATAAAAATTTCTAATAAAAATTAATTTATAAAAAATATTAATTATTATCAAATGCTAATTACTAAAAAATATCAATTTCTAATAAATATTAATTAAATAATTTGATTTAATATTTAATAATATTAATTTCTAATAAATATTTATTAGATAATATGATTTAATATTTAATAAAATAAATTACTAATAAATTTTTAAAATTATTATTCAGTTAATAATTAATAAAAATTATTATTATATATTATATATTATATATTTATTATTTAGTTGATATTAATATTATTTTTTATTAATTATATATTATTTAATTAACTAATTAATTAAATCCTATTATTTATTATTAAATATTTGGAAATTAATATGTTGTTTAATAATATTATTAAATAATAATTAATAGTGTTAATTAATATTATTTAAAATATTATTAATATAATTTAGTAAATTATTAATATTTAGTAGTAAACATTAATAATTAATCATTATTTATTAGTAACAAATATTTATTATTAATGGATTAAAAATTATTAATAATAATATATTATTAATTCTTTGTAGGAAAGGGAGAACCTGAATCCCAAATCGAAAATGTAGAATATTCTGTGCAGAAAGGGAGAACCTGAATCCCTAATCCGAAATGAAAAATGATTTCTAGTGTAGATCCTCTTATAAAAGGTGACCCTAAGTGAGGGTTTCTGTCATAATTCTAGACTAATTTAGTGGCAGCAATGTTAGATATTAAATAACAGACAAATTTTGTTGAATTTTTTGTCATATATATATATATATAAACATAACAAAATAAAAATAAAAATAAAAATTTTAAATATACACACATGTATATTTTAAATATATCTTTTGATTCTGGAAAAGGAGACAAGGGCCTTTCTGACTTTGCCCAATTATTTTTGAGAAAGGTGGTAGGGGACCTACCCCCTTTAGAACATATTTTTCATTTTTTTGACCTAAGCTTATTTAAATAATTTTTCTTTCAGAAATACTTATATAAAAAAACTTATTTAGATAGATTTCATTAACTAAAAAAACCTAAGTCTAAAACATAATCTCCCATCATGAATATCACTTATCATCTTCCACCATGAAATATATCTTCTCATACCCTCTTATATATTACCGATCAACTACTAAAACATGATCATGAAATAAAACTATCCTAAACAATAACATTTATCAGAGCTTACTGAACCATACCTGAGTCTCCACCTAAACTGATGTTAGTGCAACATTAGATGGATACCTGAATTCATAAAAAGAAAAGTAGCCTTCCTTAGGGTCCAAAGAATAGTTAACATTAAACTCTAAAAAAGCTCAAAATAATGCAAGTGGTAAGGTAGTAAAAACAAACAACAACCAAAAAAACATAAAGACGATGTGAGACAGCTCTCCACTTCATCCCAAACAGCTCATACCAGCCCTACCTCACCCCGTCATCTAATGGGGACCTTGAAAAATGCACGTAGGACCGGTCCTAGTATCTAAGAAGAAATAAAACCTAGACTTTATTCCTAACTCTAACTAAATTATTTAGACAAACTATAAGACATATACAACATCGTAAGTAGGGAATACCACATTGGCCTAGGTTATACTCTCCATAGACTTAAACTCAGAGCAGTATCTTTTAATGTGGTCAGTTTTTCTGCAATCAAAGCACAAATAGCTTCTAAATCGAATATTATCTTTCATTTCATTAATATTATTTTTCAGTTGACCCCTAATTCTCATAAACTGGGGTTCAGTATTAACCGCACAAGCGTCCTCCTACAAACCATATGTTTGAAGATCACTCGGAAACACTGCGTCCTTAACTTATTATAATGTAATGGAATCCCTATTATAAATCATGGAATCATTTAAAGAATTAAATGATCTATCAAGGGAGGTCAACAAGATAATGGTATTATCCTCATCATTTATAGCAACATTTATGTTGGATAAAATGAGAATAAATTTATTAAATAAATCAAGATGGATCTAAAAAGAGGTCTCATGATTCATTTTAAAGTTTTAATAGATCATTTTATTATACAGATTACCAAGAAAAGACATATCCATATACAGATGTTCATGCTTCATCCAAATGAGTTTAACAGTGGTCTCATATGTTACTTCATGCTAGTCTTTATTTCTTAAGGTTGAGAGTAGTGTATAATGGTATTTATCTATAATTCAAGGGCCAATATCAACCTTAGTGGTGGTCGACTGTACTTCACTAGACATAGTAACTATAGGCTTATTAGGACCTAACAATGCATCTACAATTCTATTTTAGACAAGTATATATCTCATCATTAATCACCAAAAACTGAAATCATTCTCATAGTCAAACCTCTCATCCAAAAAATTAATCAAACATGTCATTAACACAATATAAAATCTCCAATACCAATTTATTGGAGGGGGGAAAGCCAGTCCGAACTACACATAAACCTCTTTAGTAGAGATGAAAAGGTATCAATTTTGATTATGAACTTAGAAAAAAACTAAAAATTGAAACAAAATAAAAACAATATTGAAACCAAAACCATAACGATAAATAACATATATAAAAGTAATGAAATTTGTGTATTTATGTCATTCGAACCATGTTGTTCCTACATTCATGGAAATAACACCACCAAATTATTATTTATTACATAAAAAGATGGTTTACAATAGAGAATATCTATGTAGAAATCACTAAAATAGGACAAAAAAATCTATCCAAGCACAAATACCTCATCACTCCATGAACAAAAATAAAACCTGGCTCAAGGATGGTAATGTACTCTCCTAAACAAGATGGAATCACTCACAAAACCCTAGGATGACCAAATACAATACAAAAAAATAGTGTGTCACTAAATAACAAATATGAAAAGGCTTACAGCTTTAATCTTACACTAAGAACCTAGATATCCTTATCACAAAGGATGAAGATACACTACCTGGGATGTAAATACTTGAAGGCAGTAATGGTCTACTACAATGTTCACAAGGATTAAGATCTCCACCAGAAGAGATCATCATAATAACCATGAGGAAGACAATGAATAAGGCACTAGAGGTCCACCACTCCCAAACTCTCTCTCATCTCTCTCAAGGAACCAGAAGTTGAAGAATGTGAAGAGGCCATAGATCCTTTAAAAATGGGTCTTCTTATCGGATATGAAGTGATGTAACATCATAAATGTGAAGCATCCATGTCCATCCTTAAAAAATAGAGTCCATGTGTATGGTGGAGCAGCTATGGTCAACCAATTGGAAGGGCGTGGGGAAGACCCTCTAACCATGATCAAACCTATCACTGGCTATAAGATATAGCCTATAATGATGAAAATGATTAAAATCATAATAAAATATATTTATAATTGTTTTCACACACATAAAAAAATTATTAGCTAGAGGGGATTACATACTGAAGAAAACCAAACACCCTATCACCCTAGTGGGTTAAGCCTTATCCTTCCCCATAACGAATGATAATCACCCACTAGACTTATTTTATTGCATATTAGTGGTCTGAATGCCCAAAGGCCCATCTGTATGTGCCCCAAAGGCCCACGAAGGAGATGATCTGAAGGAATGAATGAGAAACCTATATCATGTCATGCCATCGGGTGTATGTCATGTCACCTCCCCCATTAGCAATCATCACACCATGTTACCAATTTTAATGTTGTATCACCCCCTGTCAGTAGTCAACAAACTATGTGACCAGTTTGAAAGCACCCTAGCACGTGCATCACAATGTGTGAAAATTTGAAAATTTTATTAACCTAATAACTCTTGTAGAAGTGGTGAGAAGTGTAGAACCACATAGAGAATGTGAGTATATACTAGGAATATCCTCTTGGAAAAATACTCAGGAAAATGTGTTCTTATGGTGATTAACAACTAAAAAGTTCTAAAATCTAATTAAATATTTTAAAATAAATATTTAAATTAACTAAAAATATTTAAGTGGACTAAATTAACATATTGAATAAACTGATGGAGATGGAAGTGTTAGAGTCGTGACATCTGTTCAGGTGCATGCAATGTCAATTATTTAATCCCCACATCAAAATATAAATTTATTAAATTACAACTGATTCCAAACTTAATCAAAATACTATCAGGTATCGTTATCTGATGTTATAAAGTATTCTAATTTTCACACATATTATCCATCATTTCTTTCTCTGTCCTGATGAATAATTTTCATTTTATTGTAGCATTGAATCATGCAATACAACAACCCATTTGTCACAAAGTTGATGTATCTACCAATGTCATGTTTTATCACATGAGATTAATTATTAGGTATCCATCATGTAGGTTTGAAGTAAATGCAAACAAATATTTTTTTTATTAATATATTTATTTATTCATAATTCACTCATACGCGTGATCTAATTAATGATAAATAAATCCCTTAATGAACTTCCTCCTATGATTACTTATTAAGTATCACATTAATGAGAACCAAAGCATATGTGTATATCCCAAATAAAAATTAATTCAAACGTAGATATAATTAATTAAATAAAAATACAACTAAAATTAATTCAACGGAAACTAAACATAGTTCAAAAATAATGACATGAAATTACTTTAATTTTCATCACAACATCGACAAAAAATAATTAACCCTCCATGACAACAACACAACACATAAAATAATAAGTAAATATCATTGTGCTCATGTCACTGCATTTTTCACCACAAACCGCCATCGACAATTGAAACATAATAATAATTGTTCTTTTGATAACCATAATGATCAACCAAGATACCATGCTACCAAAAAAGAATGATTGGATTTGTGCTTGCTCTGGCCATGAAACATCAATCTTGGAAAGAAAAGATAATCCTGCATGCACGTTTGCGACGCACATGAATCACCATCAATCATATATGCACTAGGATCTATCCACTACCGGTGTGAGGAGAGGGCTGTAGGGTGAGGAGGTTGATGGTTGTTTGGAATCACAGTGAGGTTGTTTAGCAGAAGTGGCTGTTGGTGTGCTTGTTGCAGAAGTTGGAGGCCTGAAGGGGTAAGATGATAGGTGAGGGGAGCAGGAAGTAGGGGGAGTGGGGAGTGGGAGAGGGGCGGTTTGGGGGAGTAGGGTATGGGGAGAGATGGTTAGCATGGGGTGGGGAATGTGGGGGAGAGGGTTTGGGGTGGGGAGTTGGGGTGTTGATGGGGAGGGGGAGTGGAGGATGGGGTGGGGCGCCAGGGGGGAGGGGCGTCGGTAGTAGTGGATGGGGTGGGGCATTGGAGAGTGAGGGAGGGGTAAGGGGAGTTGGATTAGAGAGAGAATGGGAGGTTGGTGAGGGAATATGAGAGGAGGGGAGAGGGTGAAAGGGGGTGGAGGCGTTGGGGATAGTGAAAAAGAGAGATGGCAGGGGAGATTAAAAATAATGAAAAATAAAATAAACAAAAAAAGTAAAATTCAAAATTAAAATTAAGAAAATAAATCCTATTATCTAAAAGTTAAATAAAAATATAATAATAATAATAAAATATTAATTCATATATAATTATAATTAAAATATACATATACATAATTTAAGAATATAAAATACTAATAGAGAATTAAAATATATACTTAAATTAATAAAATAAACTAAAATTAGAAAAACTAATAATAATTATATAGTGTTAATTATAACATATAAAGTTAATATGGCTAACAAAAATTTACTAATATAAGTATATAAATTAACTAAAAATTAACAAAATATCTAAATTACTATAAAACTAAAAAATTAAACTAAAAATATAAAAAATGGTTAAACTAATTAATTAAAACTAGGTTAATAAATTATAAAAGTACTTGAGAAATATATGTACATCAAATCCACCATACTTAAACATTTTCACTACTAGGAAAAAAATCAGAAAGAATACACAAGTAGACCAATAAACAAATCAAAACATAAAAATTACAAGTTCAAAAATTTTAAATCTCTTTTACCCATAAAATATCATGATTCATTTAAAACTTCAATTTTCAAAAACCATTTTTATGCCCCTCACATTATTTAAAAAACAAGTGTGTGCACTCATGTATCATGTGACCTACCTCTCCATCACTCTCATATCTCAAAATATTTGATCAAATCCATGCTCAATTGTCATACACATGCATTCTTAGGATAGGCTTGTCATGAATTTCACATCTCCACTAGTAGAAATGAAAATAATGCACAAATATCAAGGAATTTAAATGAGGTTCAAATGTCTCTAAGGAAGTAGTATGGTGGGTCATAAAAAAACTTTGTAACAGTTTTTAGAAAAAAGTTGGATTTAATCTTGAAATGAATGCATGATAAGTGTCAATACAAATGTCTCCCTCAAAATCTTTCTCTCTTACACTTAAAACATTTCTTGTCCCCAAGCATATGACAATCTAATTTTTCCCTATTTTTTTTAGACACAACTCACCCAAATAAGATGGGTAAGAAAAATTTGTGAGTGTCAACTCTAAAACCCCATTAAATAAGTATCAAATAATAATCCTGAAGAATGATACACAAGTAGCGCATACATTATAACATATCACTGAAAGTAGGTCATATAGAAAGATCTCTAGATATTAGAGTAATGGATCATCACTTTTATAATTATCCCCAAAAGTGAGGTTTACGGTATAATGACCACCAATGTACTCATTGTTGGAACCAAAAGGATTCAATATTACCATATAAAAATACATGTAATGAATGTGGCTACTCTAAAATATAACACATATGATCAAGACGAGACAATGTTAATACATGTGAATCAAATGACTAAATTCCCATCAAAGAACCCTCTCCATGAATAAATCTCTCCCACACACATAGATTGAAAATCATCATTAAAATATTCAAGAAATAAATAGGGAAGGGTATCAACTATGGTCTCATTATAAAAGGATTATTCATGGCTTCCAAGGGCTACACAATGGAAAAAATACACGGGTGGCTCAGTGGATTAGATGGTCTAAATAATTAAATAGATGCCTCAGTCATTTTAGTGCTACTTTCAAAATTCCTATCACTTTGATTGAAAAAAATGGAACATTCTAGAAGACATAACATAGTCAAGATTAACTCAAGAAAAATAGAAACAAGAGATGATTCAAAAAGGGGTATAATCCTTATGGGTATGGAAATATAATATTGGACAACACATATGAGCATGAGTGAAAATAAGTGTCTCAAAAATATATAAGTTTTTGAAAAACATTTTTGAAGCATGAAATAATATCAGCAATAATCTAAGTTATGAGATAAAGGATCAAGCATTCCAAACAAGAATCATCTGCTCAAACTACCTAGGCATATAAGTGGTATGTTACTGACTATGTTATGAAAAAATGCAGTGGATTTCATGTGGGTTCATCAATGACAAGAATGTTATTGTTTTTTCATTTTTCAAAATTTTATTATTGTTTTTTGTTAGTTTACATGGAAGCATAAAATATAATAGAAAATAAAATACTTATCTCTGTAAGTGAACATAGATGCAGAAAGGCTATTTTTATTCAATGAAGCTTCAGAAATTATGTAACTGTGAAACCTACACTTTGACAACACATACACAAATCATATAAAAGAAGTCACACGATAATAAATAACAAGTGAATGATAAAAATATGTATGATGAATTCAAATTCACTAAAATTCCAAGAGACAATAGATTATGTTAAATTACTTCCATTTTATTTAAAAATACTAAAAATGAAATAAAATTAAATGTAGTTAAAAGAAAACAAAAAAATGATGTGTTGCCTCCCATTGAGCACAAAGTTTAATTCGTCATCAACCAGATGTTGTTAAAACTCAACTAGGATCAAACAGGAATGTATACCATACATCTACTTCTTTTTTATTTGAAGTGTATAATCCATTCGTTAAAAACGAATTTATCCTCTAAGATATACAATATCTCAATGGAAACATGTTAGAAAAATGTATGGGAGTAATGAAATGAAAATAGACCAACTCACAAGGGAAAAATATACCTCTCCTTAAGAAATACTCACCAATTAATTGAAATTTTGGAAAAGGACGTATGTGGAATGATTAAGAAGATTACCTCTTTGAATATGAAAAGGTGAAAAAATTCATTTACTATATTCATTCAATGGTTGGATAATATTCATCACATCCTTGAATGAAGTATATGGGTTGATGGTGTATCCCAATTTGTTTTCACCACTAACTACAAGAAAAGGGAAGTCTACTGGTTTCATACTCCAAGCATGCTCGATGCATGGAGAAAGTGGGGAATGCTCAATTAGAGTAGATAACTCCATCGTGTCAAGAATGACATATTTTTCAAAATTTTCTTCTATACCACCCTCATCATATTCCTATGTTAGAACATGTGTCACCATAAACACAAGATGATCCAAGGAATCCCATTCTTCCATTGTCTCTAAATAATTATGAGTGTTTTCCATCACCAATGTTGACTAATTCTCCGACTCCAGAAATATTTTAGATGTATCCATTTTAGAAAAAGTTTCATACTCATAAATATTTTCATAAAGAGGCAAGCCAATGTCATTTGAACTGATGTCCTATTTCATGTTGTAATTAATGGTGTTTGGTATCCATTATGTTTCTATAATGGAAAATAAGGGTCCTATTAAATGTCTTCTTCATCGTTAAATGGTGTAATTTGATAGACATTGAATGTGTCCTTTTTCACTTTGGGATGTATAGGTTGTGAAATCCCAGAAGAAGGACATGAAGTCATAATTTTTGAGGGACCGTTATGTTAAACAGTGTGGAAGACTAAGCTCTCATATCCTTGAAATGTGATTAGATTGGAAGAGTTAAACTGTGATAAAGAGGATCCATCAATGATATAAATGGAAGAAGTATTGACCTCATTATCAGACTTAGGAAATGGATGTTGTTCAAATGGAACATTTATTTCACTCTCCTCAAAATAATTATTCTTAATTAGATCATAAAATGGTAGTAAGGAAACTAGTTAGACAAGATGAGTTATTTGATTTTCCAGATTCTTCATTGAGGAAAGTAGCTTTTCATTATGTTCATCTTGAAGTTCACACATTCTATTTGTCTCAGTGATAAAAAATTGAAACATTTTCTTAATTATTGAATCATTTGTTTCACATGAATTATCAAATTCTAATATTTCATGAATGACTTAACTTTGAAAATGATTAATATGTGGGTAGGAACTAGTAGTAGATCATGGACCATAACACACAAATGACTGATAGTCATTAAAATAAAAAGGATTACCTAGAGATATCATATGCAATGAAATAATGTATTCCATACCTTACAATGTTGGTGGGTAGGTTGAATAATGGTTGTAACCATGTGGTGCGACCCGCATCATTCTGAACATCTGAGTTTCTTGAAAATACCTGCAATGAAAAATTCCCAAAGTACTAAATAATTTTTTTTATTTTTTTTACTTTTTTTTTATATTTTTTAACTAAAAAACTCTTTTAAAGGAACTCTTAATACTACTATTATCCCGGACAAAAATGCTAGAAATTTGGAATGTGTGTCGCAATGCATGATAATTTAAAAATTTTATTAACCTATTAACTACTATAGAAGCGGAGAGTAGGTTTGAACTATAGAGAGAATTTGAGTAGAAACTAGGAATATCCTCAGGAAAAAATGTTCATTCAGATGAGTTCTTAATGTTATTAAAAACCAAGAAGTTATAAAAACTAAATGACTATTTAAATAAACTAAAATTATCTAAGTTAACTAAATTAATCTATGAAAGAAAATGGAAGAGATGGAAGTTTCAGAGTTGTGAAATCCATTCAGGTGCATGCAATGTCAATTATTTAATTCCCACATATGAATATTTATTTATTCAATTATCACCAATTCCAAATTTAATCAAAATATTGTTAGGTATTTTTCTCTGATATTAGACAGTATTATAATTTTCTCACAAATTATCCATCATTTCATTCTCCTTCCTGACGAATAATTTTCATATCATTATAGCATTGAATCACATGGTGAAATACCAAAACCCATTTCTCAAAAAGTTTAGGTATATACCTGTGTCATGTTCGCTCACATGAGATTACTTATTAGGTATCACTCTTGTAGGTTTGAAGGAAGAACACATAAGATAATATTTTTTTCGATTAATATATTCATTTATTCCGAATTTTCTCACACGCGCGATCAAATTATAGATAAATAAATTTTGTAATGAACTCCTTCCCGTGATTACTTATTAAGTATCACATGAATAGGCACCATATCATATGTCCAGAGCTCAAATGAATATTAATTCAAACACAGATATAATTAATTAAATAAACATTCAATTAAAATTATTTCAAAGGTAATCAATCATGGTTAAAAAATAATGACATGCAATTACCATCATTTTCATCACAACTCCGACACAAAATAATTATCTCACCATGATGAAAAAAAATACATAAAATAACAAGTAAATATCACTGTGATCATGTCATCACATTTGTCACCAAAAATTTCCATTGACGATCACAACATAATAATTATTGTTCCACTTATCACCATCAAGATGAACCAAAATACCAAACTTCCAAAAAAGAATGATTGGATTTGTTCTTACTCTCACCATGCAGTGTCAATATTGGAAAGCAAAGATAATACCGTGTGCCTGTCTATGACGTGCGTGAATCATCGTCAATCACTGATGCAATGGGATCCTTCAACTATCGATGTGAGGAGAGGGTTGTAGTGTAAGGAGGGTGGGGGTTGTTAGACGTCATGACGAGACTGTGCAGCGAAAGTAGTTGTTGGTGTGCTTTCTACAGAATTTGGAGGCATGAAGGGGTAAGGGGATAGGTGAAGGGAGCAGGTAGCAGGGGGCGTGGGGAGTGGGAGAGGAGAGGCTAGGAAGATCTGGGGATGGGGCGAGTGGGTTAGCCGGGGGTGGGGCGTGAGGGGGATAGGGGTTGGGGTGGGGAGTTGGGGTATTTTAGGGTAGGGGCAATAGTGGATGGGGTGGGGCTCTAGGGGGAGGGGTGTGGGTAGCAGTGGATAGGGTGGGGCGTTGGGGAGTGAGGGAGGGTTTGGGGGCGTGGGATTGGAGAGAGAAGGGGAGGTTGTCGAGGGAATAGGAGTGGAAGGGAGAAGGTCAAAGGGGGTGTAGGAATTGGGGATGGGGAAAAAGAGGGATGGGAGGGGAGATTAAAAAAAACAAAAAAAAAACAACAGAAACAAGTTAAATTCAAAATTCAAATTAAGAAAATAAATCCTATTATCTAAAAATTAAATAAAAATATAATACTAATAATAATAATAAAATATTAATGCACATGTAATTATAATTAAAATATACACATACATAATGTAATAATATAAAATACTAATAGAGAATTAAAATATATACTTAATAAAAATTAATAAAATAAATTAAAATTAGAGGAACTAATAATAATAATTATATTGTATTAAATATAATATATAAAATTAATATAACTTAAAAAATACTAAATTAAAAAATATAAGAATATAAATTAACTAAAAATTAAAAAAATATCTAAAATACTATAAAAATACAAAAATAAACTAAAAATATGAAAAATGGTTAAAATAATTAATTAAAACTAAGTTAGAACATTATAAAAATACTAGCGAAATCCATGTACATCACCCCGATCAAATAATTGTGAAATTATGATGTCCTCGATGCCCCATGGTAGATTTAACACCCTAAAAATTTAGAATACTATTCTTGATAGCTTTTTTAACATTCAACACCGAGCATTAAGTGAACCGCGATATACCAGTAAAATATTATTATTTACTGTGACAGTTATCACCTAACTACTGGAATAATGGATGTTTATATGATTAATAAAACTAATAAATATATTTATAATGGTTTTATATAATTTATTTATTAATAATAAATAAGTAATCAATTTTCAGTAAAATAATTTTATACTTTAAAAATACATTTTTCCTCAAAAATGGTTTTTATTTCTTTTTGTGATTAAATAATATAATTAATTTCTTCAACTTTTAGAAATTTTATTTTATAAAATTAACATCATATTTGAAATCATTATATCAAAATTAACATAGGATGAAGTTTTTTTATTTTTCTGAAATGATTGATTTTTCAGTGAATAGTGAAAAATGTCGATATTTCAAAAACTGTCATTTCCCTTCATTAAATAAATTTATTTAATATTATCATTATATTTTGGATTTGATATTAAAGTTAAATCTGATCCATTTGGTTTATAATAATATATTTAATATAATTTGGATCATCATTTTACATTAATTTGACAGAAGTCAAGTATTAGACTTAAAATACATTTTTATGGAAAATCGTTTTTCATTGCATTTTGTGGGTTAATTTTTAAATTAATTTATGAAAATTATTGGAATTGAATTTAATAAAATGGATTCCATATTTTTAATTAGGATTTTATAGTTCCCTTTTATTTTTGGTCATTATGAATAGTGATGGTGGTAAAAGTTTTCACACTAATAAAGGGTAAATCAGAAAATTAAGGTTAAAAATAATGTGATAAGAAATTAAAAATTAATCTAACATTTTAATTTATTTAACTTTATAATAGTAACTTGAACATATCCATCCTATATTAGAATATATGGCATTTTTGTGCCATTTTTTCTTGATAATGGAAATTATATTATTTTAAGTAAAGAAAATTCTAAAATGTCACTCTATTGACATTAATATCTCTAAAATATTTATGTAAGGATAAAAAGTGGTTATGTTCAGTTTTATATTTTAATTTTAAATATTAGTTAAATTTTATTATGGTTATTTATTTTTAATTTTTATTTGTTGAATAATTACCTTAAATGGTTATGCAACACCGACACAATATTTATTCAATTAATGGAAAAATAAAATAAATAATTTTAAAAATATTAAAAAGAAAACAATTTTGATAAATTATTGTGTTAAAAGAATTTTATTGATTAATATATCATATTATGGATTTTTAAAATATTATATTTGAATTACATATTTTCTGGATGTCTTTACTATAAAATTAAATGAATAGTTTAAAAAATGACATTAATTATATTTTATGAAAATATTATTTTATTAAATTATTTTAAAATAATAAAAATATTAAAGAGGAAAAATGGGATAACATATTGTAAATAATTTCATACATTTTACATTTATGATCTAATTTTCACCTTATAAGTAAAATTGTAACCCTTTAATATTTAAAATATCTTTACCACGATTAAGGTTAAAATTTGTTAACCAAGGGGTTAATCCAAAATAAAATGTTTAAAATGGTATCTAAACCTATAAAAACATTATTTGAAGATTATATTAAGACCATATCCTCATTATAATTTAATATATTCTATTTTGAAACATTTTACATGAGCTAGACACATATTATATTATAATATTTCATGAATTTCCAAAAGTGCCCCACCCCTCACTTATTAAAGGACACCCTTATATCTTTTGTTTACACTACATTGAGCCATATAGATCGACCAAAACCTAAACAATTCTCTTATATACTTAAATAGAAACAATATAGTTGTTATGGTCATTTTAAAATACCATTCCAAGGGTCCTTATCGCGGGATCTAAAAGAAGACTACTGAAGAAGAGGTAAACGCCTTTACTGAATCTTTCAAGATTATTTCTTCTTGTACCTCCTTTAAATCTCTTGTATATATACTAAAATAAAAAATACAATTTCATAAATATACTGATATATTATTATTATTATTATACCACCATTTTACATTTCTTTTAAATCCTACAAAAAGTGAAAACATCACTTGTGTGTACGTACGACTTACCATCACCACATAGCCGTGTAATTTTTTTCTAATCACCACTTTACTTGGATGGTTATAAATATGTAAATAATTAATATATATATATATATTATATTTATTACATAATTATGATTCTTAAATTATAGTATAATTTCTACCTTTTTACTTTCCAGTTCATAAAAAAATGATAACATCGCTTGTGGGTATGTTTGGACTGCCACCTCCACGAAGCAATGCGATTCATTTTTCATTTCATCTTTAAATGTATGTTAATAAGGATATATTTAATTAATATATATATATATGTGATACTATTATATCATAAGGTGAATTATTATTTACCTTTATTTTTCTACATCTTTCATAAAGTGAAAACAACGTTCATACGTATGTACGACTTACCATATCCATGAACAATGTAATTCATTTTTATATATCTACTTTTATGGATTAATATAAATATATATAATGAATATGTATTATATTTATTTTATTAATAAAATTTTGGAGATTATGGAACCCTGATCAAGATACAAGGACTAAAACTACCAAGTCAAAACATATATGAAAAATGAAGTAGTTAACATCCGAAACAATGATAGTAATAAAATATTGTTAACAAACAGATGATAAGTTGTTATAAATAGATCATATATGATATTATAGATATTTATATGTTTGTGTTATGAAATTATAATAAATATAAATTAATTATACATGAGGTTAAAATCATTTACAAGGCAATTCAAACTTAAGATAAGGGGTTTCTTAATTCAATTTCCATTCATTGGGTTATAATTCTACTTCATTAGCTCTGTAATGAGATGATTATGTGTGAAATGATATTCGATTATATTATTTTTTATTTCCAATTTTGTGTGTGTGTATATTTACATTTATGATACATAATCATAGCATATAATAATTCTCACTTCAATGATACAATATTTGTAAGGGGTTTCATAACTCAATTTTATTTTCATTGGGTTATATTACTTATTCATTATATTTTATATTCTAAGATGATGTGTTTAATGAGCTTTTATTATTTTATATTTTACTTACACCTTTTTATGTGGAATTACATTTGATAAACATAATCACTTAATTGATTAATTCCCACTTCAATGTTATGATCATTATTATGGATTTCATCTCAATTTCCTTTCATTGAGGTATATTTTAATGTTATGCACCTAATTTAATTTATATGGTGTATATTCGACCACTTTTACATGTTATATCAGGAAATTTTCATTATTCATTTTATTTTAGGTTTCAATTTAAATTATTTTATCCAATGGATTTGACTTGAATGTTACCAAATGGTAAGGGGTTTCTTAACCCAATTTTCATTCATTGAGTAATAGTTCTACTTCATTGACTATGTTATGACATGAATATGTGTGAAATAACCTATGACTTTATTATGTTTTATTTTCACTTGTTTTTTTTGTGTATTTAAAATTTTCACACATAATTATTTAATTGATTAATTCTTACACAAATGATATGTTATTTGTAGGGGATTTCATCTCAATTTCCACTCCATTGAGTCATATTTGGTATTACACACCTATTTACTTTTATGTGTTATATATAATGACCCTTTTAGGTATTTAACATGAATATCTATTTATTCATGAATATTAATGATTCAATTAATATTAATCTTTAAAAGGGTTACAATTTAAAATATACCAAATAGGTATAAATTTATGTTACAATCTCATATTCTTTTGGGATTGATTATATTTTCATTAATTTTTTTATAATATTTCCTTTATAAAATACATCTAATTTCCTACCCTATGGATATTTTAAGGGTTTTCCATGTTTTCTTGCAGCATTTATTCGCTTTGTACCTTGAATTAAGAAAATATATTTTTAAAATAAAAACCGTTCTTATTTCTCTTTTTGATCAGGTATATTTTTCTTCCATGTTTATTTTTTTCAAAGTTGTTTTATAAAAATACCATGTTATTTACTAAAATAATTTATTAAGGAAATTTTATTTTTCCTTGAATTTTTAAATGATTTTAAAGGAATATTTCAAATGTTTTTTTCGAGAAGTTCATTTTTGACTTTCTTTATAAAGGTTAAAAGGAATGTTTTATTTTTAAAGTATATGGTGTTAATAGAATTTCATGTCACCATAACCGTTTTACAATATTTAAATTATTCTAAAATATTTCAATTATTTTATAAATAAAAATCTTTATTAGAAATTATTTTTAATTTTTCGCTTCCATTTTATTCTATTCTTTATAAGACTGGATTTTACTATATAATATACTTTTATGATGGCTATATTTTATCTATTATATAATTTTGTTTTCATTAACATTATTGAAACATTCAGTTTCTTATGATCACTGGACATTACATTTCTATTAAATATCCAAATTTTTTGTATCATGGATATTATTATTTCCTATACCATATATCATTTCTATATATGGTGTTTTACATTGAATTTTATTTGAGTGACTAAGGAAATATTGATATTTCATATTCTTTACTCAATATGGATTTTTTTACAAGGAATATTATTTATGAATTAAATTTATCATCTAATATATGAGGAATTCATTGGAAATACAGTGACGGGTGGGGCCATTAATTATATAACCACTCTAAGCATCGACTAGTCTCATAAGAAATTTTTTTTGGTCAATTAAATGGGTTTCTGGTGTATACAAACCCATCAAATAAATTGTCTTGGCATAAGGATTTGACAATATATATATCATGATGTTTAAGATCATGATGTATAATATTAGGAACTTACTTCATTGAGAATTCAATTATTATTATCCATGGTATTATTGTATTGATATTATCTAGGGATGCATTTCATGATCAAGTTATTAATTAAATGGAAAGTGTTTTTAGTTATTCACCTTTAAATATTGATCATGTATTATTTACACATAATAACTTCCGTAGTATGTAACCCTTTCCAATAATTTGATCCCAAATTTATTTTTTCTCCTTTACCTAGGATATGAAGAAGGATATTTGAATGAGTTCAAGGATGAATAATATTTACACTCACTATATTTTATATTTTATTTCTAATTTAAAATGGGAAGCATTTTTGTATCTGGTTATTTAAGACTAATAAACTAATCGATCATTCAAGATGATATCCATTGTATGTTGTACCAATATAATAAAGTAACCAACAACTCTGGGATATTAGTTTTAGGGTCTTTATAGTTTTTATCAGAGAAATACTGATAGAAACTCTCAGGGGAAAAGCTTTAGTTAATTCACATTTTATTTATGAACCATTATGATGAATGAGAGAGTATAACCTATTGAAACCTATGATATGTCATAGTAGTATGGGATAAACCTAATGTGTCATGGGTTGATATGTCTAAGGTTTATAATAAGTTTAAAGTCATAGATACCCCTTTTTAGGTTTTATGTGATGGGAGTTTAACATTATTAAGGATATTTTTGAAGACATTTACGGGAATACAATCATCTGGTTTAGTATATATTTCAGTGAAAAGGTTATTTGAGGAATAATGATTTTATATTTTTTGGAAATAAGTTTAAAGTTATCGATAAACTTTAAGATTAACATGATCATTAATGTTGAGGTAATTATATTTCATTGGGAAAAAAGAGCTAGTACATTTTTGGAAATATATCGTATAGATAACCATCAGATTGAAAAGTGATTTTTTTGACTAAATGATTAATGTTTGGTATGCTATATTGAGAATGTTATATGATTAAGATGAAAAAAAATTTAGGAAGGAATATTGAGTTAATTTATGGAATTATATATGATTTTGTTGTGCATTTATGGTGATTTAGGATATTTATGTAAACGATTAGCATATTTCGATGGAGTATATGATTAAGGAATATATATGTTTAGTATTTTGCCTTACGAGTAATTGATATTATTGAGGTATAACATTTAGGTTTATCTTAAAAACATATGATCAAATATTTAATATTTTTGGGATTTAAATTTGGAAAAAAATATTTTTGAGGAGGCTTAAGGTTAACTTGTTATGAAATGTATTAAGTTGAACTTTGGGCGTTCTTGTTGAGGTTTTAGAGATTAATGTAGTACGCTCTTCCATATTGGATAACTCGTGCTAACCATTTTGGTTTTTTAAATATTTAGTGACAAATGAATGACTTTTCATTTTTGTATAGATCTTATGATAAATTACAAGTTAATGTTAGTGTTTTAGGTATGAAAAAATCATCTTGAATAATAATTTCTTATAATAAGAGAAAAAGTGAAAAATCCTCAAAGAACAACCAAATTATGATATTATGATTATAAAATAGAAATCGAAGTATATTTTACTATTTTATTTATTTTGAGAGTAAAATAATTCCTCCAATTTAGTAAAAGGATCTTGAAATAATGTTTTTATTTATTTAACTCTACTTATGATGAATCGATGATCTTTTCACCGCACACAAATTTATGGTTTTTTGGTAATTAACTATCGCATGACTATGTTCTCTATTACCCTATATTTTCACTTGAATGATATTTTATCCTCTATGTATATATTTTAAATTCCCAGAAATGTTCTAATTATATGGGTACCTGAATATTTGTTATTTTAGGTAACCTTTATCCTTCCCACTTTCTCTTTTTGAAAGAAGTTTTATTATCTGTTTGTAATATGTGGGTTTGAAAAAAAAATGGATTTTCAAATATTGAACCTTTTATGACCAAGATAAAATTGTAAGTGCACAATTTATTTAACGAGGTATAATTTAACACCCTAAAAATTTATAATACTATTCTTGATGTCTTGTTTAACACGCAACACCAAGCTTTAAGCGAACCATGATATACTATTAAAATATTATTATTTAATGTGAGGGTTATCACCTAGATGTTGGAATGGAGGGTATGTATATGATTAAAAACAATATGAAAAATAGTTTTAAGGGATTTTTATAGTGTATTTATTAATAAAAAATAATTAATCAATTTTTAGTAAAGTCAATTTATACTTCACAAATTCATTTTTCCTCAAAAATGGTTTTTATTTCATTATGTTATTAAATAATATAACTAATTTCTGTCACTTTTCAAAATTGTGTTTTATAAAATAAAAATAATTTATGAAATCATAATATCAAAATTATCATAGGGTAAAATTTTTGGGATTTTTCTAAAATAATTGATTTTCAATGAATAGTGAAAATACCAATGTTTCAAATATTATCAATTATTTTCAATAAATCAAGTAATTTAAAAGTACCATTATAAATTATATTTATTTTTAAAGTTATATATGATAAATTTTATTTATAATAATATAATTTATTTAATTTTGATTAGAATTTTACATGATTTTGATATAGGTCAATTTTTAGGCTTAAAACACATCTGTTCTAAAAAACCGTTTTTCATCGCATTTTGTGGGTTTATTTTAAAATTAATTTATGAAAATTATAGTAATTTAATTTTATAAAATGGATACTATATCTATAATTAGGAGTTTCAAATTGGGTAATTACTATCCTTTCATTTTTAGGCATTATGAATAGTAACCATGGTAAAATTTATCACCTCAATAAAGGGTAAATCAAGAAATTATGGTTAAAAATATTTTGACAAGGAAATAAAAATTAATAAAAAACATGAATTAATTTCATTGGATAATATGAATTTAACCATATCTATCATATATTTTAATATATGGATTTTTGGTTCCATTTTCTCTTGATAATTATAAATATATTATTTTAAATAAATAAAATTTCAAAATGTCACTCTCATGAATTTAATATCTCCAAAATATTTACTTAAGGATAAAGGAGGTTAATTTAAATTTTAAATTTTCATTTTAAATATGAATTATTTTTTTATTATTTTAATTTATTTATTTTTTAGTGATTGAATAATTATCTTAAATGATTATGCAGCACCGAAATAATATTTATTTAATTAATAGAAAAATAAAATAAATGATTTTAATAATATTAAAATTATTAAATTTTTATAAAATATTGTATTTAATGTTTTTATATGAATATATCATATTAAAAACATATTAAATAATTATATTTGAATTACATATTTTTCTTGATTTCTTAAATGTCAAATTAAATGAATAGTGTCAAAAATGATATTAATGGTATTTTTTTGAAAATAATATTTTATTAAATTATTTAGAAATGATAAAAATATTAAAATAGGAAAAGGGTGTATGATATGGTCATTAATATCATCCCATGGAAATTTATGAGCCAATTTTCACATTATAATTAAAATTTCAACCCTTTAATATTTTTAAAGTCATTACCGCGGTTAAGGTTAAGATTCATTAACTAAGAGGTTAATAAAAAAGATATGGTTTAAAATGATTTCCAAACCTATTAAAATTTTATTTTATTGTTATATTAAGTCTATATACATATTATATTCTAATATATTCTATATTTGAACCATTTTACATTAGTTAGACACATATTATGTTATAATACTTCCTAAATTTCCAAAAGTGCCCCTCCCCTAACTTTAAAACACACCCCTTATATCTTTTATTTACACCAAAATGATTAATATAACTCAAATAAAACCAGAACAATTATCTTATCCACATCTATAGACATAGTTTATAGGTTTTATTATTCTTAAAAGACCAATACAAGGGCCCATAAAAAGGAATCTAAAGGAAGTTAACTGAAGAAGGGGTAGTCGTCATTACCGAATCTTTCAAGTTTATTTCTTTTTAAACTTCCTATAAATATGTTTTTACTAATGTAAAAAAAAACTACAGTATCATTAATTTACTAATATATTATTATGATTATTATAAAATCATTTTCCATCTCTTTTGCATCCTATTAAAATAAAAAAACATCTCTCATGCATACATATGGCTTACCATCTCCACGTAGTGGTGTGATTAGTTTTTAATCACCACCATACTTGGATGGTTGAAAATATGTAACTAGTTAATATATATGATATTTATGACATAATTATTCTTTTTAAATTATAATATTATATCTACCTTTTTACCTTCCAATCCATTGAAAAATGATAACGTCGCTCGTGTGTATGTACGTACTACCACCTCCACGAAGTGATGTGATTCATTTTTCATTTCCACTTTACATGGTTGGAAATAAGGTAATATTTAAAGAATATATATGATAATATAATAGAATAATTATTATGTAATGTTTAATTATTATTTAACTTTCTTTCTCTCTATTTTTCAAAAAGTGAAAATAGTGTTCATGCGTGTGTACGACCTACCATCTCCATGAATGGTGTAACTCATTTTTCTATCTATAACTTTTATAGATGAATATATATATATTGAATATATATGATATTTATATGATGAATTACATTCTAAATATTATCAAAACATGATAAAGATGAGAGTTCTAAAACTACCAAATCCAAACATACATGAAAAGATAAGTAGTTAACGCTCGAAATAATGATAATAATAAATGATTGTTAACAAATAGGTGAACATTTGTTATAAATGGATCAAATATGATATTATATTTATGTATATGGTTTTTTATATAAGTATAATAAATTAATATTCATTATACTTGAGGTTAAAATAATTTATGAGGTAAGTAAAGCTTAATGTAAGTGGTTTCTTAACTCAATTTTAATTCATTGGGTTATACTTATACTTCACCGACTATGTTATTACATGATTATGTGTGAAATAATATTTGATTTTATTATGATGTATTTACACTATTTTTTTTTGTATTTTCATTTTTTACACATAATCACATCATTGATTATTTCTCACTTTAACGATAGAATCTTTGTAAGGGATTTCATAACTCAAAATTTTATTTTCATTGGTTTATATTACTTAATCATTGTCTTTGATATGATAATTTTATGTGTGTAATGAAATTTTATTTTTTATTTTTTATTTTCATTTTTTTAATAATATTTACATTTGGAACACATATTCAATTCATAGATTAATTTTCACTTCAATGTTATGATTATTGTAATGGTTTTTGTCTCAATTTCCTTTCATGGAGGAATATTTTAATGTTATGCACCTCATTTCATTTATATAGTGTATATAATACTTATTTTATATTCTATATCATGAATCCTTCATTATTTATAGTATTTTAATTTTCAACGGAAAATGATTTGATATAAAAGTTACCAAATGGTAAGGGGTTTCTTAACTCAATTTACATTCATTAGGTTATACTTCTAATTAATTGGATATATTATGCCAGGATTATGTATGAAATGACCTCTTTTTTGATTATGATATATTTAAACTTGTTTTTTTGGATTTAAATTTTTCAAAAGCAATCATTTAATTGATTAATTATAAATTCAATGATACGATCATTTTAAGGGATTTCGTCTCAATTTCCTCTCCATCGAGACATATTTGGTATTACACACCTATTTAATTATATATGGTGTATATACTTAACCTTTGATGTATTAAACAAAAATATATATTTATTCATCATTTTTAAGGTTTTAATTGAAGTTACTATTTCAAGGGGTTACAATTTAAAAAATTCCAAAGAAGTAAGAATTTATGTTATAATTTGATTTTCTTTTGGGATTACTTATATTTTCATTAAAGGAATATTATAATAGTTTCTTCATAAAATCCATCTATTTTATTTACCTCTATATATTTAAGGAGTTTCCATTTTTTCTTATAACCTTTCCTCATTTTTTCACTTGAATTAAGAATATAAATGTTTAAAATAAAAACTAATCTTATTTCTCTTTTTGATTGAGTATATTTTTCTTTCATGTCCATATTTTTAAAATTTATTTTTACAAAAGTCCCTTTTTTATTTAATAAAATAATTTATTAACACATTTTATGTTATCCTTTACTATTTAAATGGTTTTAAATGAATCTTTCAAGTCGTTTTCTTTAGAAAATATTATTTTTTAATTTCTTTATAAAAAGTCAAAAGGTATGTTTCCTTTTTAACATATAAAACGTTAATGTACTTAACATCTTCCAGAACTATTTTATTATCTTTATCTTCTTCTAAAATATTTCAATTATTTTATTAATAAAAATATTTATGAAAAAATATTTTAATTTTTTTACTTTCATTTTCTTCTATTCTTTAAAAATTGAAATTTACTTCAAAATATAAATTTCTAATGGTCATCTCTCATCTCTTGATTAATTTTTTGGTCATTAAATTTATATTGAAACATTTTGTTTCTTTTGGTCACTGCACAACAAATTTATCTTAAATATCCATATTCCTTCTATCTTGGATATGATTTTTAAAAAAACCATATACCATTTCTATATATGGTGTTTTTCTTTGAAAGTTATTTTATTAAATGGAGAATGTTGATATTCCATATTCTTTACTCAATATGAATATTTATTGATAATGAATATTTTTTATGAATTAAATTAATCATTCAATATACAAGGAATTTATTATAAAATCAATTATGGGAGGGGCCTAGAATTATATATCCCCTCAATGAATCAACAAGTCTCATGAGGTAAATCAGTTGTCCAATTAAATGGGTTTCTAGTGTATACATACTCATCAATTAAATTGTAATGAAACAAGGATATGATGGTATACATATCATGATGTCAGATATCACTATGTATAATACTAATCATTTCCTTCATTTATAATTCAGTTATTATTATCTATGAGATTATTGCATTTATATTATCCATGTATGAATTTTGGGCTCAAGTTATTGATTAAATGGAATGTATTTTCACTTATTAACCTTTCCATATTGATTATATTGTATTTAATCATGATATATTCCTCTTTATGTAACCCTTATAAAGTGTTTAGGATCACCATTATTTTTTTCCTTTCCCCATGATATGAATAATGAATCTTTAAATGAGTTCAATGATGTAGAGTATTTACATTCACTATGATTTTATATTTCATTTCCAATGTAAAATAGGAATCATGTTTGTATATTGTTCTTCATGTCTAATAAACTGATCATTACTTTAGTAAGATATCCATTTTACCTTGTACCAATGTAATAAAGTAACCATTGATGCTAAGATACTAGGTTCAAGGTCTTTATAATATATCACCCGTTATTCCCACACCAAAAATCTATGTAGGAAGAGGGTTTCATGATAAGAGTCACCACACTCATTTATTTTTCAAGATCAACACCTATAAATTCTAGTGTGGAACCCTATATCACCACATGTCATTGTGTTACACCATCTAACAAGTCCTATTGTGCTGATATATAGGTTTCAGGAATAGTGGAATCATCCTTTGATGGTATAACTAACTCATATTTTAGTCATGAATCACATGTAATTATTTATTTACATGATAAAGACATCATATCCAACAAAAATTGAAGATTAATTGAATAGATTAAAAAAAACCACGGGTGATGGATCTTCACATGTAATTTATAATTAATTTATATATAGATATAAAATTACCCCAACTCATAATTATATCTTCATTGATCATCGATGGAATAGATCTTTTCACAACTTCATCACACTGCAAGATCCAAGAGTTGAATACATCTAATAGTGATCCACACATGCACTACAATCTCAGAATTACATCGTAGAATCACTTGGTTCTTCCACAATCGATCGTGATCGCTTGTGTTGTTCATGATTGATCGAAGTAGAATTCTTCTTGAGAGAGTTTGAACTTATTATGATCTCTTGTTTCATTGAGTGGGGAAGGAAGAAGATCACTCTAGATCTCTTGATCTATCTCTAGGGATTGATAGAGTCCCACTCTATCCATTGTGAATACCAATTATGTTTTAGGAATGATATATAATTAGATATTTATTTTGGTATGTTTAGTGTGGGAGAATTACATAAAAACCCTTTCCCAATTATATAATTCTTAGTTGACCCCATGTCCAATAATAATAATATAAATATTATTATTAAACACTTGACATGTGAAAGACATAAATTATATAAATAAATTTCATTTATATCATTTCCAATCAGACCATTAAACTCTGTCCACTTTCCCTCAACCACATTTACCAATCCTTAAGAAATTACTATTTATTTAATAAATAAACATCACTACAATATTCATTGATAAATATAATAAATATTTTATTCTCCAAGCTTGTAAATAAATATTTATTATTATTATTTAAATCACTTATTATTTTAAATAACTTGTGATTAAATTATTGTGATTAAATAAACTTGAATAAATATTATTTATTTTAACATTGTTAAATTAAATACTATAAATTAATAGATATTGTGGATACACTTAGTGTGTGTACCTCTAGAAATCCTTCTCAGCAGTATTAGAAATTACTACCTAAATTCCATGGTTAGCATATATAAATACACCATTGCTTTCATAGAGAAAGAAGTTAATATCACAATTATTCCCAAATTCCTATAAATGTTTATCATGTAATATAATCCTTTTATCAAAATACCACAAATCAAGAAATTTTCCATCTAGTTTCATCAACCAATATGATTTATCACTCTTTATTTACCTTTATAGAAGTGAACTCACCCATCAAACACCATCTACAAGGATTTATTTTGGAAGCTCTATTCCCATCAAATGGCATGATATATTAACTTATTTTAAGATACAAAAAGATATAAATCCTTTCTATCATTATCCATAAATGTTATATAATTAATGATGCACCCAATGTATCCAAATTCACTATGAATATATATCATTATGGTTTTTATCAATACATCAAAGTGCACGAGTCATAATATCCATTAATGATAATATTAAAATATAAAGATCAATACACATGTCTAAAGATAGGAAAATAAAATGAAACATGGAAATATGGATCTCTTATTTATGGGAATTGTAATGTCTCAGATTTCTCATGTATTTTTTTTAAATATTATATTGAATTATTAATAGACCAAGCGCAGAGATGACATATCAATCCGTGACCTGATGAGCCCGGACTGGTGGTTTGAACTTTTTTTAGCTAAGTAAGTTGGAGGGTGTGTGCGGTTGTGGAAGTTTCCAAATGGATACCCAGAATAAAAATCCAAAGGGCACCATGGTGTCTAGGATAATGAATTTACGTATGAACATGCCTAAACTCGACCGGCGTGAGTCGAGGGAAGCAGTTAATTTTCTGATATTTTTAGTAAAATCAAATAAAATAAAATAATTCGAAAGGTTTATTTTATTTTATTTTATTTGAAAACATTCGCTTCAGCTTAACAACGGGGCAACTATTTTGATAAATAATATCACACCATAATGACTCAAAAACATAAACGCTAACTCATTAATGTCGCCATGAAATAGGACATAGAAACATATTTCCTCCTTTTAAAGGGTTAATCGAATGTTGGTTTTTGGTAGACGATTGTGAGAAACTCTCGTGAATTATTAGATCTTTGGAGAGAACCCTCGATGATGAATGACTATGAATCAAAAGTGTGAATTGCTACACCAATAGTGTTGAAGTATCTTGACGACGACGACAGTGCAATCCCTTCGTCAGCGATCGATCCCACCTTGAGGGAGTGGTTATGTTTTAAAGATGTTTTTTTATTCGTCGTCCTTTGAATTTAACAATGAACATGGATCAACCCATGAACTGGTTGATTTGTGCATCGACGTTTTTGCAGCCGGGATTCTTTTGGTTCATTCCTTGGGTATTTTTATTCCATGTTTTGTCATTTCAATTTACTCTCATTTAAAACCTTCTAACGGGATCATATTAATGTCGTGACGAATGACAGTGAGGTTCGTTACTCTTTTGTTATTAGATTTTCATCCTCTTTTCTTAGTGTTCTTCATGTTCTTCGTGGGGTGACGAACAACATATTGTTGCACGTCCATTTCATAACACAATGATCCGAAAATGGAGACCCAATATCGCGACGAATCAACAGAGGTGCAACGACAATGGCAGATGACGAATCATCTCAGATTGGGGGAGATCGTTATTCGAGCGTTCTTTATATGGGTGGATCGTTACACATTTTCGGGGCCGATCAGAGGCCCAAAAACAATAGAGATGGATTTGAGATGTTGGGGAAACCTTAATCTTCATGATTCATGGAAAACAGATAGCCGTATTGAAGATCGAATCTCCACCCAAGGTGCTACGGTGGAGGTTCATGATTCTGGAAGTTTCCAGAACACACGGTGTGTATCCTGAAGAACATGGTGTGTAGGACTTGCTAAGTGGTGGCTAGGGTTATGCGGTGTGTGAAGCGATGACATGAAGTGTTCCCCAAAGAACATGACATGTGGTTCCTTACACGGGACTTGGAATGTATCCAGGGGATAAACAGACACGGGGTGGAGTACAGGGCCATGTACTTTACCACTTGGACAAACCAGGCTGACTACATGGGTTACCCCATGTACCTGATACACGAGTTGTTACACATGGGTTGAAGCTGTGTACGGGCACATGTCCAGCCTACACGAAGTCCTCCTCAAATAGAGGAACACATCGTGTCACTCCCTTACACGCTATGTATACCTTCTTCTACACGACTAGCCTTATGACATGGGCTGTTGTACACAGGCAGTACCCAGGTTCAAAAGACATGGCATGTGACACTTCTACACTCCATGTACTTCTCAGTACGTAGATATATCATTTTTCCACCGTATCATGAAAATTTTTTGTTTGGTTAAGTGCCCCTTTTTCTTGTTCCCCTGAAGGTCAGGTATTGTTTCATTTTTTAGGAGTATGATCCCTTCAGCAGGGCATTCTGAGATAGAGTCAGGTATCCCTCCGAGAGGCCCGAAGTGAGATCCTCTATCCATTCTTGACCCTAGGTAGAGTCAGGTATCGACGTGACTATCCCCATAGGGAATCAATCCTATACTTAGCAGGTGATTTCGAATGAGTCATGGTATCCACCAAGGCTCTGGAAGTTATCCTCATCTCTGTATCAAGATCTTTCCTCACTCAAGAGTGTGTTATCCTGGAATGAGTGTATCTATCTCTCGTGACTTTTTGCTATGGAAAATAATTATTGGATGAACATCCTTAGATCCATCAGACTCATGGAGTGAGTTATCCTGAACGAGTGCTTTGTGAACTCTTCAAAATGAATCCATAGCGGGGGGGGGGGTATGCGGTTGTGAAAATTGTCCCTAGTCTACAGGTTTGGGTTTTTAGTATCTTTGGATGTTATTCTCCTATTATATGTTCAGTAGAAATATACTATATAGAGTTTACTGTAACTTTTCTTTGAGTATTCCTTTGTGTTTTCTAGGGTCCTCTACTGAGTATTGTTATACTTACACCTACACGGGCTTGCCCGCACGTAGCATGCCTTGTGCAGACGAACAACCTTTTGACAGAGTCCAGGGTAGACCAGGACATGATCAAGCTTTCTTATTTACTTATAGGATGAGGTGTTCCTATGGTTATGAGCAACAGTTTCAGTACCTCTTTGTGTTTACAAGTTGTACTTTTTAGTTTTCAGACACCTGTTTTTGGTGGGCTTGTATTCTGGACCAGTTTACTTTTAATACTTTACTCCCCATCGTACTCTGTTGGTTGGGTGTAGTTGTATACATGCATTTTTTTTCATAGTGTTTTTCTTACATTTCATCATTTGTGGTCTTGGAGATGTGTGCGTGTGTATAGGTACTTAGGAAATGCCTCCCATGTTAGTAATATGCCTACTCAGTGCTAGTCACCAGCCCATGGCCTGTTGAAGGCGTGCTTGGGGAGTCACGACGCAGGCTCCACTGGGACTGGTCATGACAGAGTGGTATTAGAGGTGGTCGGTTCTACCTTATAACCAGGAGTCTGTGAGGTTGGTTTGGGGAAACAATGTTAAGTGTTTTGATCTTGGATTTTTGGCCAGAGACTCCACTGTTGGTGTAGGCGACCGATGTATCCATACACTAGGACTTTGATAACCTACTTTGGGACTCAATACCTGAAATCACTAGTTGCGGGGAAATAAGAGATTGGTACGTGCATCATATAAGAATGGGTTGCGTCTTCCATATTCTTTATGTTAGCTATCCAGATATATTCTTGACCATGGTACATCTTGTTCCTTACAGGATGCCGCCACGATGCATATCCACTAGGATTCAACAGTTTGATCACGAGTATGACCCCCTTAGTGATGAGGCTTCGATACAGGGACTAGTTCCCCAGGTGTGGCCTCTGGGTGGTGCATCTGTTATACCACCACCAGTGGAGTAGCCCGTGGTACCTGCAGTACCGACCGACGAGGGGCATAGGCTGAACGCACTCCATGAGTTCCAGAGACAGAGACCCCTCATGTTCTAAGGTGAGACCTACCCTCATGAAGCTGGGGACTGGATTGAGATGGTGACCAAAGTTTTTCGTCTCATGAGGATACCGGAAGACCAGATGGTGATCCTCGGAGCGAGCCTTCTTCAGGGTTCGGTGGGACGATGGTGGAGGCTGGCCACATAGACTCATGACGAGGAAACTTTTTCTTAGATGGAGTTTGAGTAACTCTTTAGGGGGGATTTCTCACCAGTTACACTGAGAGCAATGTGTATCCAAGAGCTTCTTCAACTCTATTAGGGAAGTTTGAATGTGGATGACAATTCATCTAGGTTCACCAACCTCACCAGGTACTCAATGGATATGGTCAGGGATCAGTACTTTAGATCCCGGACCTTCGAGCGAGGTCTATGACTGAACATATGAGCTAGTTTCATGACTCTTTACATTCCAACTTATGCTGGAGTTCTCGAGCGGGACTTGGTTATCGAGAGCTTCTTGGTGGAGAAGAGATAGCCGACGACATTCAGTAATTGGAAGACAGGTGCAGAGATCTCAGCAGTAGGGAGCCGACGTTAGTAACAAGGATCAGGATGCAGAAGATGTCACAGGAGGACCTAGGATATGGTCTTGGTAGTCCAGGGATCTCATGATGGATCCCTTCAGCCTAGGGAGAGGTGATGCTACTTGAGCAATTGTCGGGGACATCTCGCTAGAGATTGTCTGACCCATCGAGCTGCTGATAGGGAGGCGGTGGATAGACCACCAAGGTAGAGTTAGAAAGTAGAGAAGAAAGACCCTCTATGAGGTAGACGTGGAAGAGAAGCAGAGAGATCTTCAGGTGGTGGAATATGCTTCAATATACTTCCACCACCACCCCCAGGAGGTTCGTACCAGGATTAGGGATTTGGGGGACATGGGCGGGGATAGCTACATGTAGTCAAGGCGTACGACCCATGGACTCTAGGGATTATCCAAGGTACAATATATGTCTTCTCTACCTTAGCTTTTGTACTTATAGACACAAGTTCCAGTCATTCCTTCCTCACCACATGTCTTGTGTGAAACCTTGAGATTTTGGTAGAGCCATCGACTCGATCCTTATGCTTGGAGAGACCTATAGGAGGAGACTCAATGATCACAAACCTTTTCATATAGTGTGATCTTACCCTTGGAGGCGATAGTTTTGGCTGGAACCACTTGGTGGCAGCGTTGAGGCCTTAAGATGTCATTTTTGATATGGATTGGTTATCCTCAGTCCATGCCCAGATTGACTACTTTAGGCGAAGAGTGTAGTGTGTCTGCAGTGATGGGATGAGGTTTTCATTTTTCAATGAAAGGGAGACTCAGGCAACACAAGATGGGCTCATGCATAGGAGGGTACAACCGATCACTAATGAGTTGGCTAGCATTACCCTCGGAGCATTAGATGTTGTAAGCTTCCAGTTCCTAGCAGTAGTGGCAGAGTACAGGGACGTCTTTCCCGAAGATGTTTGAGGACTACCTCACTATCGAGAAATCAACTTCTACATCGACATACACCCCATGAAGGCACCAATATCTTCATCAACATATTGGATGTCTCCCACAGAGCTTCATGAGATGAGGGTTCAGTAGGAGGATTTGTAGAGCAAGGGTTTTGTGAGACCCGGTGTTTCACCCTGGGCGACCATAGTTTTGTTTTCCAAGAAGGAAGATGGGAGTTTGAGGTTGTTCATAGATTTCTGGAGCCTGAACTAGGTGACGGTGAAGAACAAGTATCCACTTTTGGGGATCGACGTCCTCTTTGACCAGTTGAGAGGGGCACTGTTGTTTATGAAGGTTGACCTTCGGTCAAGTTACCACCAGTTATGAGTACGGGATGAGGATATACCAAAGACGACTTTCAGATGCCTCTACGGTCACTATGAGTACATGGCGATGCCTTTTGGAATGAAAAACACCCCCGAAGTGTTCATGGGACTTTTGAACTAGATCTTCCAACCATACTTGGACCGATTCATAGTAGTCTTCATCGACGACATCCTTGTGTACTCGGCGTCAGAGGAGGAGCACCTGAGACACCTGCGGATGGTTCTGGACATAATCCGAGAGCACCAACTTTATAGGAAGCTCTTGAAGTTCCAGTTATGGAATCAGGAGGTCCAATTTATGGGATATGTCATTTTTCATATGAAGTAGCTATGGACCCAGCCAAGGTGGAGGTAATGTTAGCATGGGGGCCACCTCGGAGCATGACATAGGTACGAAGCTTCCTTGGGATGGAAGGATATTATCGGATATTCATTACTGATTTCTCCCAAATATCAACACCGATGATAGTCTTGACTAGGAAGGGGGAACCCTTCATGTGGATGGAGAAGTGCTAGCATGATTTTAAGCAGTTGAGGTAGAGTTTGATGAGCGCCCCGATCTTGAGATTACTAGAGAAGGGTGTCAAGTATGTAGTTTTCTATGATGCATCGAGGACTGAGCTTGGATGTGTCCTGATGCAGATATAAAAAGTGATTGCTTATGGTTCACACCATATTAGGACACATGAGCAGAACTATGCGACCCATGATCTTGAGTTGGCAGTGGTAGTCTTCGCATTGAAGATGTGGTGACACTGCCTTATGGGCAATCAGTTCATCATCTACACTGACTACAAGAGACTCAAGTACATCTTCTAACAGAAGGATCTTAATCGGAGACAGAGGTGTTGGCTAGAGTTTCTCCAGGACTATGATTTCGAGATCATCTATACTCATAGGAAGGGGAACGAGGTGGAAGATTCTCTTAGTAAAAGATCGAGCTCACAACTACTGAGTGAGGTGGTAGAACATTTGGCTTTGTTACAGTTATACTTCGTAGACAGAGAGGATGTAGCTTACCTTTAGTCAATGGTTATCACCCCTCCACTCTTATAGCGAGATAGGGAGGCATAGCTTGTGAATGTCGAATGTGAGGATTTAGGTGCTCAGATATCCACAGGACATGCTTCTGATGGATATTCTCAAGGTTTGGAGCACATAATTCTTTTTAGAGGATGCACTGTTGTACTAGTGGTGTTACAAGAGGAGGTCTTGAGGGAGTTTCATACATCCCCCTCAGTGGTACATCTTGGATTTGAGAAGATGTACCAGGATCTCTGATGACAGTTCCAGTGGTCAGACATGAAGAAGGCAGTAGCATAGTTTGTTTCTCGATGCCTTACGTGTCAACAGGTGAAGGATAAGCATCAGGTTCTTGCGAGATTAGCTCACCCCTGGAAGTTCCAGAGTGGAAGTGGGATGGAATATTGATAGACTTAGTAATATGATTACCATGAACGTACAAGGGGCACGATTCCATCTAGGTGATCATTGATCGACTTACCAAGTCAGACCACTTCCTAGATATCAGAGATTAGAGTTCCGTAGAGAGTTCAAGATGCGTCTACGTGCAGAAGATAGTTTGTCTTCATGGATTCCCTTCGACAATAGTCTCGTATCGAGATGCATGCTTCACACCCTGGTTGTGGAAGAGATTACAAGAGGATTTGAGGACTTAACTACGCTTGATCACGAAGTTTCATCCCCAGACCGATGGTCAGATGGAGAGGACCATTCAGGTTCTGAAGGATATGTTGTGGGCCTATATCTTGGACTTTGGTCACAGTTGGGAGGACCACCTACCACTGGTGGAGTTTTCGTATAATAATAGCTACCACTCCACCATTGGTATGGAACCATTCGAGGCTTTATATGGGAGACCCTTCCAGTCACCTCTTTGCTGGACCGACCCTGAAGAGTTAGCACTCATGGAGTTCGATGAGGGAGACCACATCTTCCTTCAGGTATCACCTCAAAGAGGTCTGTAGATATTTTTCTGGGGTGACTAGCTATCTTCAAGATTCATCAGACCTTTCTAGATACAATGCTGAGTGGGCCAGGTGGCATACCACCTAGCTCTACCACAACAGTTGCATCAGGTACATGATATCTTCCACATGTCGCAACTGAGGAGGTATATGCATGACCCATCGCATGTCATTGACTGGGGCGATCTGGACATTGAGGATGGAGCAACCTTTGTTGAGTACCTGGTGGAGATAGAGGATAGACAGGAGAGGATCCTTCATGGGTGATCGATTCCCTTGGTGCGCATCCAATGGAAGCACAAGAATCTTCAGAAGAGAATGTGGGAGTAGGAGGCTCAGATCTGTGCGCAGTACCCACATATTTTTGAGTATCCTTTGTTTTGGATTTTCGGGGATGAAAATCCCCAAGATGCGGTGAATGTAATGTCTCAGATTTTCCGTGTATTATTTTTAAATATTATATGGAATTATTATGAGACCAAGAACGAAGATGGAACATCATTCTGAGGCCTGTTGATCCTGAAATGGTGGTTTGAACTCGTTTTTAGCTAAGTAAGTTGGAGGGTGTGCGCGGTTGTGGAAATTTACAAACGGATGCCTGAAATAAAAATCTGAGGCCACCATTGCGTCTAGGATGATGACTTTACCTAAAAAAAAGACTAACCTCAATCGGTGCGAGTCAAGGGAAAAAGTTAATTTTTGGATGTTTTTAGTAAAATCAGATAAAATTAAATAATTTGAAAGTTTTATTTTATTTTATTTTATTTGGAAACATCTGATGCAGCTTAACGATGGGGCATCTATTTTGATAATTAAAACCACACCATAATGACTTAGAAATAGCAATGCTGACTCATTAATGCTGCCACGCAACAGGACACAGAAATGAATTTCCTCCTTTTAATAGGTTAATCGAATGTTGGTTGTTGGCAGATGATTGTGAGAAACTATGGAGAATTCTTAGGACTTTGGAGAGAACCCTCGATGACGAACGAATGTGAATCAATAGTGTGAATTGCTACACCAACAGTGCAATCCCTTCGTCAGCAATCGATCCCACTCGAGGTAGGGGTTATGTTTTAAAGTTATTTTTCTTCCCCATCCTTGGAATTTAACAACAAACATAGATCAACCCACGAAACGGTTGATCCACACATCGTCATTTTTGTAGGATGGATTCTTTGGGTTCATTCATGGGAGATTTTTATTCCATGTTTTGTGCTTTTAATTTACTCATATTTAAAACCTTTTAATGGGGTCGGATTAATGCCGTGAAGAATGACGGTGATGTTCGTTCATATTTTGTTATTGAATTTTCTTCCTCTTTTCTTCGTGTTCTTTGTGTTCTTAGTGGGGTGATTAACAACAAATCGTTGTGCATCCATTTTAGAACGCAATGATCTGAAACTGGAGACTTGACATTGTTATTACTCAACGGAGGTGCGACAACAATGGAAGACGACGAATCGACTCAGATTGGGGGAGACCATTCTTCAAGCGTTCTTTTCACGGATGGATTGATATACGTTTTTTGGGCTGATCGGAGGCCCGAAAACAATAGATACAACTTCGGGACGTCGTGGAAATTTTAATCTTCACATTTCTTGGAAAACGGATGGCCGGATTAATGATCGGAGCTCCACCTAAGGTGTGACGGTGAAGGTTCGCAATTCTAGAAATTTCCAGAACACACGACGTGTACCCCAAAGAACATGGCATGTAGGCTCGGAAGTGGTGGTTAGGGTTCCGCGGTGCGTGATGTGATAAAACGATGTGTTCTCTAAAGAAAACGTCATGTGGGTCCTTATATGGGACTCAATGTGTATCTAGGGGATATACGGACATGGGGTGGAGTACACGGCCGTGTACTTCACCACACGGCCAGACCAGGCCAACTCTATGGATTACCCCGTGTACCTGATACATGAGTTTTAATACACGGGTTGAAGCCGTGTATGGGCACATGGACAATGTACATAGATTCCTACCCGAATAGAGAAACACAGTGTGCCACTCTCTTACACGCTGTGTATACCTTCTTCTACATGACCAGCCTTATGACATAGGTTGTTGTACATGAGCAGTACCCAAGGTCAGAAGACACGACATGTGACACTTCTACATGCCGGGTACTTCTCAGTACGTGGATTGATCTTCTTTTTCACCATATCATAGACTTGTTTGGTTTGGGTTAGTGCCCCTTTTTATCATTCCCCTGATGGTCAGGTATCATTTCCTTTTTTAGGACTATGATCCCTTCAGCAGGACTTTCTGAGATAGAGTTAGGTATCCCTCCGAGAGGCCAAAAGCGAGATCCTCTATCCATTATTGACCTTGGGTAGAGTCAAGTATTGATGTGACTATCCCCATAGGGTGTTGATACTCTACTTAGAAGGTGAATCCAGATGAGTAGTGGTTTCCACCAAGGCCCTAACAGTGATCCTCATCTGTGTATCAAGATCTTTCCTCACTCAATAGTGTGTTCTCCTGGAATGAGTGTATCTATCTCTCGTGACTTATCTTGATAGACAATACTTCTTGGACGAACGTCATCAGATCCATCAGACTCATGGAGCGAGTTCTCATGGATGAGTTCTTTTTGTAATCTTCAAACTGAATCACTAGCAGGGGGGAAGTTGTGTGACTTTTCCCATGACTATGGGTCTGGGAATTTAGTATATCTGAATTTTATTCTTATATTATATGTTCAGTATACATGTACTATGTAGAGCTGACTTTACCTTTCATTTGTGTATTTCTTTGTGGTTTTCATGGTCCTCTATTGAGTATTGTTATACTCACCCCTTCATGGGATTGCCCGCACGTATCATGTCTTGTGCAGACGAACAACATTTTGACAGAGTCAAGGGCAGACCAGGAAAGGACCGAGCTTTCTAAGTTCCTTACAGGCCGAGGTGTTTCTACTATTATGAGTAGTAGTTGCAGTACCTCTTTGTGTTTACAAGTGGGACTTTGTTGTTTTAAGTCTCTTTTGTTTCGTGGGATTGTATTCTGGCCCAGTTTACATTCAGTACTTTACTTCCCAACATACTTTTTTGGTTGGGTGTAGTTGTATGCATGAATTTTGTTCCTTATTGGGTTTTCTTAAATTTCAGCATTTGTGGTCTTGGATATGCGTGCGTGTATACATGTACTTTGTCAATGCCTCCTATGTTAGTAATATGCCTACTCGATGCTAGTCACCAGCCCGTGACTTATTGGAGGTGGTCTTGGGGAGTCGCGACATGGGCCGCACTGGGACAGGTCGTGATAGGAATGTTCTCATAACCATATACCTCAGACATTACTTAAGAAGGACACCATGATAAGGTATCTCAGTGTACTATGATCTTCCTACCCTAGTTAACCTATATTATCTATGTCCCATCAAGAAATATCATCCAACCATAGAATGAGGTTCATGAATAATGTTGTGGCACCTCTAGGTTCTCATCATAGTAAAGAACTAATATATCCTTTCACTACAATGCATATTTTATAGACATTATCACATAATAATATCATGTAAAAAAATAATACAAGGAGTGATTAGAAAAATGTTTTAAAATAAAAAACATGTTGTCAAATACCAAACAAGTTGGTTCTAGGGAAGAAACTCTTACATACTAACACTTGAACTAAAGCCAACTAACAACAATTTTAAGTCCACTATCTCTCTCATGATAGTCATGATTCTACTAATATAAAACCTTCATTAAGTGGTGCACCACATTTTCCACCATGGATAACCTACTAACCATAAATTCACCTCATTGAGAAAAATTACTCAGTAGATGAACCATATGAAGTATGTGCCTTTTCTTTTAGTGAGAAATTCCATCTTTGGAGAGATCCATTATTATAGTGTTATCGTAGTAAACTATGGTAGGATATTTACTATTAGGTACCACATCTATCTCTTAGAAAAAGTTTAAAATTTTAAATGATTCCTTGGATGCAACATAAGTGAAATATACTCAAACTATGATGTAGAATCAGTGATAACTAAATGGTTTGAAATCATTAAGATCACATATCATCCATTGAGATAAAAACATATCCAGTCTGTGACTTTAGATCATTATGATCTATCTAAAAACTACCATCTGTTTAATCCTTGATGACTAGGTCTTCATATCCTCCATACACTAGGAACATATCCTCAGTATGACTTAGATACTTAAGGATATCCTTAAAAACAATCCAATGATTTTCATCTTGATCATCTTGATATCATCAAACTAGGATCAAATCATAAGAAACATCAATCCTCAATCATAATATATCATACATGACATATCCTATCATAGAAGCATATAGTATCATACTCATTCCATATTTTCATTTCCTAGAGTCAAAATCCATCTAGTTGTATCATATACACATCCTCATGAATGTTAAAATTTAGGAAATCTATTTTGGAATCTATTTTCCATACATTATAGTCATGGTAAGCTACAATGAAAAGAAGGATTCTGATGGATTTAATTATGGAAACCAGAAAAAAATTTCATCAATTTCAATTCCTAGAAATTGTCTAAACCAATTGGACACTAGTTGTGATTTATAGGTATTTACTTTACATTATATTTATAGTTTTCTCTTGAATACCCATTTACACTCAATAGGATTTACATCAACTAGAAGATCGATTATAATCCAAACATGGTTTTAATACAAGGAATCCATCTCAGAATTCAAGTCTTCTTGCCATCTTGTGGCCTCATATATCTCTACCGCCTCCTTATAGGTGATAGGTTCATCATTTTCTACCAATAATGAGTCACCATTATCTGTTACTAGAAATCCACATCTATCTAGTTTTCTTACCTCTCTTGTACTCCTACATAGAACTTATGTTTCAGAAACATATTCTTCTACATGGACCTATGGAATCAGTTCTTATATCAACTCTCATGTATCTTAATCATAAACTTAATCAAAGTCAATATTTCTTTGACTATACTCCCTGAGGATGTGTTATATCTCATTAAATATGTATTATCTTATGATAGTTACTTTCCTGTATAAAGGGTTGTATAGATAGTATCCCCTTGTCTCTTTGGGATTTCCTATGAAGATACACTTTATGCCTCTGGGTGCTAGTTTATTGATTGATCTAGACATTATAAATTCCTCAAAACCCCATGCATGAACATGTGACAAAACATGTTTCTTTCCACTCCATAACTTGAAGGGAAAAATATTTTCCACTTTTTTTGGTACTCAGTTTAGCAAGTATAATGCTGCCTGTAATGCATATTCCCAAAAGTATAATGGAAGGATTACATGACTCATCATTGAACTTACCATTTCCAAAAAGGTATATTTTCTCCTTTCACTAACACCATTATAATATGGTGTATAATGTTGAGGGATATGGGATAAAATATCATACCCACAAAGAAATTTGATGAAGTATTTGTTATGATATTCACCACCTCAATCTGATCAAAATTTCAATATATTTTTACCAAGATGATTCTAAACCTCATTCTTGAACTCTTTGAACTTCTCCAAGGATTCAAAATTATACCAAATTAAGTATATATAACCATACCTACTAACATGATCAGTAAAATTAATTTTGTATGAGTATCCACATCTAGCTTCTATTTGAAAAGGTCCACACACATCAATGTTTAACAATTCTAGAATTTATGTATCTCTTTCACCTTGTCCACATAATGGAGATTTGGTCATCATTATTTTTAAACAATAATGAAATCTTTTTAGTTTATTTATCTTAAAAGTTCCTGAATACCATCTTGATAGGGATTTTTCAAACACTTTTCATTTACAAGACCAAGACAAAGATGCCACAACTAGGTGTCATATGAGTCATTTGTATTAGTTTATTTATCAATTTATAGTATTTGCTTTTCCTAATTTAAGTTAGAAATACCATTATTCAAATGTTCCATACCCTAACATATGCTATATTTATAAATTTATCAACCCTTATTTAAAAATATGAATATAAGTCCATTCATACCCAAACAGGAGATAGAAACAATGTTCTTGGTAATACTAGGCACATAATAATAGTTCTCTAAAACCAAAATCAATCTTATTTGAAATTTGAGATGGTAGTATCTAATGTATAAAGTATCCAACCTCACTCCATTGGTAGCCCATAGATCCACCTTATCTCTAGAAATCTTCCAAAATATACTTGGTTTATTTATTTGAATACAAATTTGAGTACCACAGGTAGTATATAATACCTGACATTTAGATATGAAAATATTAAACTCAATAATGAATTCACCTAAAGCTTCCAATTATGTATTTTTCTTGGTTAAAAACTTCTTCCAGTAGAACTACTTACCACATTTAAAATATAACATATCATATTACATTCCTTTTACCTGGATATTCTTCTTCTTAAAGGGAGTGCTTCAGAGCTTTAGACTTGGAATTAGTCTTCATACCCTTTTCCTTGTTCCTCTTTTTCTTATTCACTGTAAAGACAATGGGTCTTTGGTTCCCCAGGAATTTATAAACTTATAATATAAGAGTAAGAAGTTTTGATAGTGTATTATATTTATTTCTCATATTATAATTCATAATAAAATTGAAATAGTTTTTGGGTAGTGAGGACATAATGTGATTTGTACGAAACGCATCAGGGATATTAAAACCCAATATGTTTAGGCACTAAATGTACCCACTCATCTTGAATACATGTGGATGAGATGGTTCTAGATCTTCATTTTTTCAAGTGAAAAATCCATTAGAGATCTCATATCTCTCTAATATCACTCTCTCTTGATAGAGATCCAGAAGGTGAGAAAATATGTTATACACATCCATATCCTCATATTTCTTTAAAAGTTCATTGGATATAGGGGATAACATAAAAAATTGGATATCCATTGCTTCATCCTCATACTTTAGATAGAGAGATACCACTTCCTCTCTATTCTATTTGGAAAGTGACCTAGTAAGTGGGGTTTCCAACAAATACAGTTTCCGTTAATGATGTTGTATAACACGTAAGTACCTATACCATTTTGTAAATTTACAGTGGTGAGAATTTTATCTCTCTCATATGTATTTTAGTGATATTGTAAAATTTGTTTTATTTTTTATTTTTCTAAAAATTTAGAGAAGATAATTAGTACTTGTTTTGATTAAAAAAATAGATTAATAAATTTAAAACTAATTAAATTATTACTAATTTATCACTATTTTTAGAAACCTAATATATATCACCATTAGTTTTATAATATCTTGTTGCTTAAATATTCTAGTGGAAAGGATACATATTCCCTTTTCATAACCCATTCTTGGGCCTGACAAGTTATTTTAAGGGGTTTAGGTTGGCATAACTTTCAAACTACATTAACTTTTATTTCCTTGATCTGTTGAGTGGACTCCCCAATCCTAAAATACTATTTTAAGATTTCCTAAATATTTATCTCTTTGCTACAAAAAGTACTAATTTGGTACTCATCCCATGATATAAACTATTTTAAGTTAATCCAAGACTTCAAGCTAAAATTTCCATGATAATTGAAAGCTCCCAAACTTAGGTTGATCAAGTATGTTGAACTATGAGGTCGATTCTAACTTAAGTAATGGAAGGAAAGGATGACTTAAGATTTTAATTGAGGGATTTTTATCCTTATGCGTAAATATCATTTTATCCTTTTACATGACTTGTTAATATTAAGAGGATTTAACTTAGGTGATTAACCATGTCTGATAAAACATTTACGCATAACCTGATTATATTTTATTCCATCTTGCATGCTTGTTAATTCATTTATTAGGTGATCCCAAAAAATTAAAAAACATAAATAATTAAACATGAAATTGAAAAAAATAAAATGCAAGTGGAATGATCATGAGATTCTCTAATGGTTAGTTTATCCAGTAGATGATAAAATAACCCTTGACCCTAGGGAAAACAACTTGAACCATAGCTTGGTTCGTGTTGTAGTATTTCACCCGGGATCCTATGAATCTCCTAAATTGGTTTAACCTTGGACCCTCAACTTGAACCACATACACTCACTTGGGTGCTCCGCCCTTACATTATATTTTACCCACACACATGTGAGGGGCTCCAATGGATTGGATAAAGGGGGGTTTACATAAAATAAACCGTAGTCACACATACCCTTACATGATAAAGAGGAGGAGATGACTCATATACCATAAATAATAATTTATCCATTATAAATTAAGAAACCAATCACACATAAGGGATATTCTAATATCATGATCATACACACATCATGAAATGAGCACACATTTGAAATATTGCAATAAATTATTTTGATTTATTTTTTAATTAATATAATTAGCCATAAATTAATCCAATTAATTCAATTTATCTTAATATCACATGAACATCCTTAACTCACCATAATCTATAATTTTTAACAAAATTAATTTCATTTAAAATTAATGAAGTACAAAAGTGTACTTGGAGGAAACCACATGTGTTCATTTAAATTTTAACATAGAAATTAATTCGATATATAATTGTTAATCTTGTGGCATGGAGTGTACTATTGAATAAAAATAAACATAACACATAGTCAATAGGTTTAATTATACATTTAATTATTCTTTCCACAAAAATTTGAAAACACTAAAAGTAAAAAACTACATGGAGTTTGAAAAATTACATGGTGTGTACTTTTCTTGTACCCATATTCACATCCCATGCCTTGGGTTTGGATGTGTTTCCTACCATGGATGTGTTTGAGGTACATGGTGTGTACTTGGAATACACAACGTGTAACCTTCAATTACATGGAATTTCAGTTCCTGTGTGTTTTATTTGATACATGGAATGCTTGGGACTCCCTGTGTACTCATCTGTGAGATAATGGGGAATACACGTCGTGTAAAGTGGTTAGATGATGTGTAGTTATTTATGTCATGTGCCAGCCTATCCAGATCTATACGTAGTTTTGATCTATTAAGATATTAGATATGATTTTTTTTTCAGACCTAATCCGAGATATATGAATGAAAATAAAAGTATACAACATTTACTCAGGATGCACATAATTTGGACACTATTTTTGTCCAGGTTGAGCCTTTGGCACCACTAGATGATGTCAATCAAATTCTTCTTCATTATTAATCATTTAACAATTTTTGGTTATGTTGTCAGGAATGAAGAAAGAGAAGATATGATGATGTTAGATATTAAAATGAATCATTTTTAAGTAAAATAAAATGAAAATCAAGTAGCCAATCGATGAATAATAAATAATTATAAATTAAACATATGATTGATCTGATACCACTTGTAGGTTCTAGGTGCAACAAAAGCATCCTTTGATGGTATGACCAACTCAAATTTTAGTCATGAATCATGTGTAATCATTTATTTACATGATAAAAACACCATGTTAACTGAAAATAGTATATTACTTTCCTAGATTAAAATTCCAAAACCACCGGTGATTGATCTTCACATGTAATTTATAATTAATTTATAAGTAGATATAGAATTACCTTAACTCATAATTCTCTCTTTATTGGTGATCGATGTAACCGATCTCATTGCACCATCATTTTTCTACCGAATCCAAGTGAAGAATCCCTCTAGTGGTGATCCAAACATACATCAAAATCTCCGAATGACACCATATAATCACTAGGTGCTAAATAGTCTATCCCAATTTCTTGGGTAGTTAATTGTTGATCACAACATAATTCTTCTCAATAAAGGAATACCTCTTGATGATCTCTTATCATCTTGAGAGAGTAAGGGAGGAGATAACTCTAGATATATTGATTTATATTTAGGGATTTATAGAGTCTCACTATATCTATTGTGAAAACCAATTTTATTTAGGAAAGAGATATAATTTGAAATTTATTTTGGAAGGCTTTGGGTTGAAAAATCACACAAAAGCTCTTCCTTAATTTCATAAATTTTAGTCTTTCCCATGTCAAATAATAATATTACAAATATTATTATTAAATGATTAACATGAAAAACACATAAATAATATAAATAAATACCATTTATACCATTTCCAATTAGACCATTAAACTTGGTCTGCTTTCCATCGTCCATATTTATCGATCCTTGAAAAATTACTATTTATTATTAAAAAAATATTACCTCATTATTCATCGATAAATATAATAAATATTATATTATCCAAACTTGAAAAAATATTTTTTATTATTTTTTAAATAACTTATAATTTTGAATAACTTGTGATTAAATTATAGTGATCAAATAAAATTGAATGAATATTATTTATTCTAATCTTGTTAAATTCAATACTTGAATTTAACTGAGATTGCAGATATAGTTAGTGTGTGATCATCTAGGCCACTTTCTCTGTAGAATTAGGCATAACCACCTAAATATCAAGGTTTGTGACTAGAATCATAAAAAGACATCATAGAGAAATAAGTTAATGTCGTGATGATGCCCAACCTCTTACGAATGTTTGTAGTGTAATATAATCTTTTTATCACAATATTTCAAATCAGGTAGGTTGCATGATGGTTCCATCGCCCAATATGATCGATGTATCTTTATTTGAATTTCAATAAATGAACTCACCCATAAAACACTATGAACATGGATCTATTCAAACAGTTTCATTCCTGATAAAGGGCCTGAGATATTAACTTTTGTCCAGAGACAAAAGGGACAAATCCTTTCCCACATTATCCATTAATGTTATATCATTCATGAAGAACCCAACGTTTCTTTATTCACTATGAACATATGTAACCATGATTTTATTCAAAACATAAAATTACATGAGTTATGATATCCTTTAATGATAATCTTAATGTTTGATGAATAATACACATGTCAATAGATAGGATCATCCAATGTCACATGGAAATATGTATTTCCTTTTGACATACCTGTTCATAAAACCTCTTATCTTAGAGGTTACCAATGGAAAACAACATGAGAAGGTGTCCCAATGTCTTATGATCTTCATAACCCTAATAGACTATATTTTTTGTGTCACATTAGACAATATCATCTAACCATAGAACAAAGTTTAAGAATAATATCGTGGAACCTATAGGTTCTCATTACAGTAGAGAAATACTATGACCTTTTAGTGTGACATATATTCTATGGATATTATCACATACAAATATCATACAGAAGAAGAATACAAGATTTGATAAGAAGACTATTTGATAAGAAAAACATGTTATCAAGTAAAAAACAAGTTGGTTATAGGGAACTAACTTCAATAGTAGATCACCCCTCCATCCCACACCAGAAATCCATATGGGAAGAGAGTTGGATGATAGGTGTCACCACACCCATCTCCCTTTTGATCCTCCCACCTAGCGATGTCTGTGTGGTTCCTTGCTGCACCACATATTTGTTTCATTGCATCGTCTAACAACTCCCTCTATACTGATAGTCACCTGGTAGGGAACCCATCCATCCCACATCAAAAATCCATGAGGACGAATGATTGGTTGATAATATCTAGTTTGCCCATACCTCTTTCAAGGCCACCCACACTAAAGGAAAATCGATTTTTTATGATGGGTGATTTGCAAATAGTTTATGAAATCAACTTATTAATGAATAACTAGGTCTTCCATTGCAAATAAGTTTTTATGATAGTTTTTTGTGACTAATGAACTAGTTTTTCAAAAATATTTTTGGAACGCATGCACGTGTAGTGGTGGCAAACAAATATTTACAGTGGAATAGAAATTCTGATGAAATTGTTCATTTCAAAAAACTTATCTGTGAAGGACAATTTTTTCCATCACAATTACCTTGTTTTGATAAGGGGTATTTGTGACAGATCCATAAAAAATATACTATTTTGATAAGGGGTATTTTCGATGGATTCTATCATAATTACAATTATTTACGATGACACCATAAAAAATACTCTATTGGAAAGTTTTTTTTGTATGGGACTGGTCCGTCACAAATACAATTTCCAAGAGCAGGGGAAATTTTTTTGGCAACGCCTTAATGTGATAGATATATTATCCATTGTAAATAATCATTCTGTCACAAATAACTATCATAAATATTCCAATCAAAGGAATTTTTACGGTGGAAATTTTTTCATGAAAAAGTTAACTATAAATATGTACTCCCCTCTCCTCCGCACATTTTCTTTATAAGACATTTGTATCTATCGAAAAAACCCTTTGATTTGAAATCTAGACTTCAACTCTCTAGATTCTGTGCAAGATCTACCAATAGTTTGGAAAACTATCAATTTCGAGGTATTTTTTAAACTTTATTTTTAATTATAATTATTTTTTTATATTTAATTTTTTTTAATTTCTATAGTTTGTTAGTTATTTTGTTTTATTGAATGGACATTACAATTAGTATAAATCAGTATAATTTACTACAAATTGGTATAATTTATTATAAATTTGTATAAATTAATATTAACTTTGTATAAATTTATAAAACATAATATAAAATCATATAAATTAAAACAATTAACATAATTGGATATAAATTAATAATTTTTTTAAAAAAAAATTAATAAAAATTAATAAAAATTATTATAAATTACTATAAATTTATTTAATTTAGTATAAATTCACATAAATTGGTAACAATTATTAAAAATTAGTATAAATTAATAAAAATTAATACATATTAGTAAAATTAATAAAGATTATTATATATTATTATAAATTAGTATAAATTTATATGATTTATTATAAGTTGATATAAATTATTATTAATTATTATAAATTAGTAAAATTTAATATAAAATACAATAAATCAATATAATTTAGTATAAATTATTATAAATTGAATTAAATTATTATAAATTACTATAAATCAATATAAATTAGTATAAAATCATGAAAATTAGTATAAATTCATAAAAATAGTGTAAATTAGTATCATTTAGTATAAACAAATAAAATTTTCTTTGCATTAGTATAAATAAGTAAAAATTAATATAAATTATAACATTAGTATAAATTTGAATAAATTAATAAGAATTAGTATAAATAATATAAATTACAATAAATTGATATTATTTATTATAATTTGATATAATTTAATATAATTTAGTATAATTTAGTATAAATTAATATAAATTACTGTAAATTAATATTAAATAGAATAAATACATAATAATTAGTATAAATTATAAATTAGTATAAATTGGTATCATTTATTATAAATTTTTAAAAATCATTTTACTTTATTTAAATGTATATAATTTAATAAAATCTATTATAAATTAGTATAAATTAGTATAAATTAATACAAATTACTATAAACTGATATATATTACTGTAAATTGATATAATTTACTATAAAATGGTATAATTTAGCATAAATTAATATAAATTACTATAAATTAGAATAAATTCATCACAAATTAGATTAAATTAATATAAATTACTATAAATCGATATAATTTAGAATAAATTAATATTAATTACCATAATTTAGTATAAATTTTAAAAATAAGAATAAATTAATATAAGTAAGTAAAATTTGATATAAATTAATAAAAATTATTATATATTATTATAAATTTACTAAAAATTAGTATAAATTAGTATAATTTAGTATAAATTAGTAAAATTTATTACGCATTATTAGAAATTGGTATAAATTAATAAAAATTGTTATACATTCATATAAATTAGTTTAAATTAATAAAATTTATTATTTTTTAGTAAAAATAATACAAATTGATATAATTTAATATAAATTATTATTATTTACTATAAATTGATATAATTTATTATAAATTAATATAGTTTAGTATAAATTAATATAAATTACTATAAATTTGAGTGAATTCATCTTAAATTGGTACAAATTATTATAAATTATTATAAATTGATATAATTTTGTATATTTTGATATAATTTAGTATAAATCGATAAACTTTAGTATAAATTTTCATAGTTTTCTATAAATGGGTAATATTAATTTAAATTATTACACATTAATAAAAATTAGTATAAATTAATCAAAATTTTCATAATTTAGTATAAATTAGAATAAATTAGATTACTCTTGCACTGCTTACATATGTTACATCTATGTACTATATATGTACCCTTTCATGTTTGATGTCAGCCACCCTAACTTGCATGATAGGAAAATCCCACCCCAAGAATCTAATATTTTAAAATTTCTAAAATTATATTAATATTAAAAATGAAATATTTTATATAAAGTATCATAAAAAATTAATAAGTGTTCATTTAGTAAAAATAAGTTTCATAATAAATTTGTAACATTTTATACAATAAGCTAATTAGGTTTGTTTAAAAAAAACTATGGATCCAAGAAATAGATGCCATTTTTTACTATTAAATCATGACTGGATAATTATTTTATAAATCCAAATGGTTGTTTTATAAATCCTATCAATGTCGAGGGTGTTAATGCATTTATATAATTTCAATCATGAAATTTGAAATTTGTTTCAAAGGAAATAATTAAGTGTCTGTTTAAGAATTGTGATCTCAGAATATATATAACATTTGATAATTTTGGGGGTTCATATTTTGTGTTTTGGTTTTTTCGAATGATTATGTATTTTGGTATCAACATGGTGAACAAAATTTAGAAGAAAGTAGAAATTATTTAGTTCCATAACCATCACAATTTCAAAATTTAGTATAGGATTCCATTGACCCATCTTTTCATGAAATAGTAACTCGAAATGAAAATTAAAATCCTAAATTAGAACCATTTGGAATTTATGATTTGGTTAAAATATTTTGAGGATAAATTATATCTCAGGTGAAAGATAAGAAAATTTGAAGCTATTATAAAATTTGAGGATATTAAATCTGATATTATAATGTCAAATATTTGATTTTATAAAATATTTTATTTGGTTAAATAATTGTTTCCGAAAGATAATTTATTTCCTATAAATTTCTATGAAATAAAAAATTTGATTATTAATTTGGGTCTTCATTATCAAAATATCTGTGTATATTCAAATGAATATATCTTTTATTAAGGTGAATATGTGTTAGTAGTTAATTTTGCAACATGTGAATAATTGAGATATAATTTTTTACACCAAGGAAAGTCTATTTTTATTCATATTAAACAATTGAGGTTCTTTTTTATTACATATATATATTGTAACATCTATTTATGTCTCACAATATAAATATATTGAAGGTGTGGAAATGATATAATGTTTTTGTCTCTAAAAGATTAAATAATCCTTATGATGGTGATTCATGGAAACAATTTGATCAGGTTTATCTGAATTTTTCTTTAGAGCCTTGTAACCTATGGTTAGGTATTTCCACTAATGGTTTTTGCCCATCTGTTGCTTATGGTAGTCAATATTCTTGTCGTTTTGTTATCATGACTCTATATAACTTACCTCTATGGATGTTGATGAGGGAAACATATATATATATATATATATATATATATATATATAGCATTACTAATTCTAGGAAATTTGAAAAATAATATTAATGTTAATTTAAAGTCATTTATTGATGAATTAATTTTATCATGGAATGAGAGTGTAACTACATATGATGTAGTTTAAAACCAGAATTATATACTCAAAGATGCATTAATATAGATAATCAATGACTTTCCAGTATTTTGTATGTTATTTGGATGGAGTACACATGGTCTAGAATCTTTTCCACATTGCATGATTAATTGCAAATAATTTTTTATTTTCAAAAGAAAAGCCTTGTTTTTTTGAATCTCATCATAGATTTCTTCCTATAGTTCATCCGTTCTCATAAAATACAAGTAATTATAAACAAATTAAAATTAAAAGAGACGATCCTCCAATAATGATCCCAGGTATTCAAGTAAAATCTATTGTCTCTTCGTTACCTCCTATTACTTTTGGACCAACTACAAACAAAAAAAATGGAATCATTTAGAGAGATCAAAATTGGATAAAGTGAAGTATTGTTTTGGGATATACCATATTGGTCTTATTTTTTGGTTCATCAAATGTTACATGTAATTCATACAGAGAATAATTGTTTTAATATCATATTTTATGTCATGTTGGACAAACATAACAAGACCAAATATACTATTAAGGAACTATTAAAATTTGAACAATTTTGTAGGCATCCTGACCTTTAATTATTTGAAAATTAAAGATCATAAAAAGTAATGAATCTACAAGCATATTATTCACTTTATAAATAACATTGATATTATTTTTTTAGTGGATAAAATATTTTAGGTTACCAAAGGATATGATTCGAATTTGTCTCACTATATAAGAAATGGAAATATTGCTAAGTTAAAATGTCATAATTATTAAGCCATAATGAAAATATTACAACCTATTTACCATAGATGTGTAACAACCCAAATTTTTTGAATTATAATTATTTCTTGAAATTGTGTGTTATATTATTTTGAACCCAACAAAACTGCATCCCTTTAATAATAAAGTGATTATAATTGAAACGTGAACATTGAGTTTCAACCATTATATGACCATTGGTCAATATAATTTTTGGAAAATATACTCTTTATAATAAGTTTAATGTTATAGTTATGATTTATAAGTAGAAATGACAAAGAAAAAATAACGTAAAAAGAAGAGTCGATGGCCTCATCTAGTAGAGTCATTCTGTATGAAGCCCATTTATTAGAGATTTTGAGGGAGGTAGCATCAATGGGCTTCCCCCTTGACCAATCCCAAGCTGAGCTTCAACATTTTAAGGTTGAAATAAATCACCTATGGGAGAAGTTCAAGTTAGTGGAAATTACCACTCGAGTGATGTTATCCGAGCCACCCCAAGAATCTATCTCCATTACACACCTTACCCTTAGGTCATATGTAGGTTTTATAAGGCGTTATGTGTCAAGGATTAAGTTAATTAATGTTTAATCCCTTTTTATAAATAAAATTTTTGTTCCATCAATTCCGTTTTGAGTTTAGTTTTTTGTAAAAATATGATGAATTTGAAAAATTGATTTTTCTGTCATAAATTGCACTTTTCAAAAAATATATAATTATTATAATAAAATAAGTTATTATTGATAATATTTATTTTAATGAAATAGTACTATTTAAAAACTCTTATTTAAATTTATATGATAAAATAATTTTATTTTTTTAAAGTGTCAGAAATTTTACTATGCACTTTCTATCCGCTATTATTTTTAATAAATAAAGTTTTTTATATTTAAAAGTAAAATTTATAATACTGATAGAATTAATATGAAATAATAAACATCATTTTTGTAATTAGAATGTCAAAATTAGGTTAGGTCTAATTTATGAGAATTTTCTAAAATATTTTGTTTTTCGGTAAATAGTAAGAATATAGTTTTGAGTTTCCGGTATGTTTAATGAAATACTAATGATGTAATAAGTTACATAAAATAATGTTCGACTCTTGTGGACTCAAATAGAATATTAGGTGTCCCAAGTGGAAAATAACATGGGTAAATACCATGGGCAAACCCATGGTATTTCAAATACCACTACTGAGGTGTCTAAGAAAAGCAATAAACAAATCCATCACTTTTGTTGTAAATACCCTACCATATCCCCATTAAATTTAATTAAAATTCATAATCCATAAAGATATAATAGTTTTATCTCACAGGGAGTCCTCTCATGGTTTCTTCAATCCCCCTAAGGTCTCAATCTTCTAGTTTTTGGAGTTACTCTTCAAGGTAACAGAAATCTCAACTACTATTTTCCTTTCAAGTTCCCTTTTTATATGGTATGTCCTTAAAATTTAAATACTATGTTCTTATGTATATTTTATTATATTAATTTAATATATTAATTTTATTTTATGAATGTTATAACCTCTTCCCCACTCTTTTTAATGTTTTCTAAAACCATGTTTTATACCCATTATGAGGCCATATTTTCTTCCCAAATTTTCCCTCTTCTCTCAAGAAATACTCTTATTTTATTTTATGAATAAGAAAACCTCTTTATTTTATAAATAAATTCCACTAAATATAAAAATCATCTATTCTATTATATTATTATCATACATGAAACAAACCTTCCCTTTTCATGGGTTAATAATGACATAAATATTTCTGTATTTGAGCACTTTTGTTTAAAAAATGCCATGATTTTGATATGAAACCCATTTATTTTATTCTCCACACATTATTTATGAAATGTTTTATTACTATATATGTGGATAAAATTAATTAATATATATTATTGGTTAACTCTAATAGTTCTATAATGCATTGAGTAAAGAATTTAATATCTAGATATGACAAATTTTACGATACCTTGGTGAATAACTTGGGTAAATTTTATGACACCTCTGTGACAAACCATGGTTATATGTTTATAAATGTATCATTTAAATGTTTTAGCCACATATCCAAGTTATGATTAATTTTATTATTATTATTATATAACTCTTTCCCATTCCTTTATGATATTCCACAAGTTTTTATTGATAGTTCTCATGATCACATGTGAACTGTTTCTCTTGATCTCCCATACTGGGCCTTATGCTCACCCTTTCCTTTGATTTATGTCACTAGGTTTTGAGATGTAGTAATTATACTTAGTATTAAACTATGATGAAGTTTTTCAAGTTGATTAGAGTAATTCATTAAATTTTCATGTATTATGCACTTTTTTCCATGAGACTAAACATTAAAATTTCCTCTATTTTTTAAAATGTAATGAAAAGTTTATGTAAATAAACGGTGGGATGACATATGATTACTATTTAATCCTTTAATATAGTATATTTTTATTAAAATTTCATATTTATTCGAAGAAATTTTTGTAGAAAAAAATATTCTTTGATGCACTAAGTACACTTCAAAAAGATGTTGTTATAATTATTGATGCTCACTAAAATATACAAGATATATATATATATATAAGATGATATTGTATTTATATGATTACATTTAATATATTAATATGTTTCATGAATAATATATATATATATATTATTTATTTCTCCTAGATGGTTTATTCATCAGTTACAATCCATTATGAACAGATTAAATTCTTTGAATTAAATGTATTAAAAACATTTAGTGAATTATATCCCAATAATAAAAAACGAATATGATGCATTATGAATAAGATGATCCTTAGAATTCAGATATATAATATAATGAAATACTTTCCTCTTGGGTGTGTGATTTGTATGATCCTCTTTTGAATCTATTGTCTTGTCGATTAATGTTTATCTCATCTGAGAAGGCACTAGAACCCCTTCATATTCTTGAGTTTCCTCACAAAGCATTCATGGATCCATTGGCCAGTGTACTCCCTTAGAGGCAGGGCACGATTTTTTAATTCTCTTCATGATCTTCCTCAAATAATATTCATTTAATTAAGATCATAATTGATACTGCTCATGAATTCTAAGTACTTTATTTTTTCATATTATTTACACGTTAATTTCTTGATGAGAAATATCCTGTGTTTTGGGTTGTCTTTTGATACAAATGGTCATTAGACGATCGTTATAAATATATCAATGGTATCATAGGTATGTTATTTAAAAATTAAACATGTTTTGATCATTGGTTTTTAATGAAAAAAGGAAAATAACGTTTTCTTAAAACTAGAGGATGGTTATTGACCCATATGTGAGTTGTGTAAGGGTAAATATGATTTACCCTTATGAAGGTATGTTGTGTAAAAGTTATAAACTTACACAAGACATTACAAAAAGGTAGATATAGATTTTCCCTTATGAGATACCCTTACGTAGAAGGTTTGTGTAAGGGTAAACTCATTGCTACCTTTATAAAAATGTGTTTCATAAAGGTAGTTCAAATCTCAGATGGATTGTACAGGGAAACTGAGAGGGGTGGTGAATCAGTACACCCACCTTTTTACACAATTTTACTTTCTTTCAATTGACCACTCTACTCTTGAACCTATTCACCAGTTAAGAGGAATGGATCTATTGTGTGTTAGTAATAATCTCATGAGCATCCAATGTAGAAAAAAAGTAAACATCAGTATATAAATATTTTTACAAGGTTTGGTACAAAGACCTAATCCTTTCCATGATCAACCTATGTTTGATTTAGGGATTCTCATATCACTATAATTTGTAGTGATTACAAAATCCTATAATTAGTGTACAATGTTTAGGTAGGAATTAAACAATCTTCTTTATTTAGTGGTGCTATTTATACTAGTTCCACTTGTCTTCAATAGAAATTTTTATACCAGCATCACCAGTTATTTAAAGATGTTAAGTAAACATACTAAAAATAATATCTCTACTACAATGGATTAATTTTCATCAAATGAATAATCTTGTACCTGTATTGAAGGTATTTGACTATAGTTTAATTAATAAGATAATATGCACATAGTCCTTATACTCTTTAATAAGTGGAAGATGCTACTTCCACTTAAACTCACTACTTTCTCAGAATAAACAACTGAGGAATTTATCAATACCCTGCAATTTGACTTATTCCTCAATTTATCAAATGATCAGGTATATACTCCTTCTATGATGAGTTTTACTTTATCTTAATTACATGTTCAAGTCATAAACACACTCTTCTTAAATATTCTATGCAAGAATAATTTGACAAATTCAAATCAATTCCACTTCATAAATGTGTTTCAAGGAATATAAAAAATTATCGTATGCATTTATTTTATTTATTCTTATTTTGTGCCTTTTAATTATGTTTCAGGTATTTATTAATGTTGTATATATTCTGTAATAATATATGTGCCACATTTTACTTCTTATTTCAATATTCACACACCTTTGGTATGCACACACACAATCCACTTTTATTTCTTAATGCACACATTGTATGCACATAGAAACTATCCACATTCAATGCATGTGCATGTATGAAATCATGCACTTTTGTCCACTTCTTTAGGTACTGTCCTTAATGGGTGTGTAGTGATCCTCCTTCTCAAGATTCCTTTATGAAAAAACACACTACATGTGTGAACTTATTCTTTATTATACACAACAATGAATGAGGACACTTTTCAAATCCTTCACGCAAATAATGAAGATGCCATTATTATTCTGTGCATTTTACTTATATTCTTCTTCACATAGAACATTGTAGATAACACTATCTTGCGACACCTTAAACAAATAGCATCAACAAGGAACCATTCTAGGATCTCAATTCTTCATGAAATAAAATGAGTGTGAATTGCACATATCAACTACCCCATAGATTCTCGATGCTTCGTACAAACTGGGAGGAATACGCGTGAGAGTATAGTGTAAACTTTAGTAGCTTCACCAAATTAGGTTCTTCATGAATCCCTTGAGTGTGTGAAATGTAATTAAGTAGGTCCATGAGATATTCCCTTATTTTTGAAGGTAGAAATACTTGTGTAAAATTTCCTTATGAAATAAAGTTTCACATAGCTCTATTTTAGGGAGAAATGAGACCTATCTCAATGTATCAACATAACTTCCTAGGAATATTGCTATGGTATTTATAGGCGAGTATCACAGAGAATCAATATTTCTATATCAATTTTTATACCACTTTGTAACTCCACAACTTATGCTGAGTCACGAATCCATCAAATCTCCCAAGTCATTCGTGATTTTCTCAAATGTATGCCGAATTTTATGGTGCCTTTAATTCATGAGTTTGCAATGTTCCTTTGCGGAGGTATACTCACATTCATACAATGATGATCAAATGATCCACACATTATCATCTGAATGGACTCTTGAAATTGTGTTTGTAGTTTCGCTGAAGTAGCTTCTTCGAATTCTTGGCATACATGCAAGATGTTAGTTTGCATGCATGAATTCAGTATGATCCGAATAGACCAACCTCTATTAATATCAATGATAGAACATTCATTCTCTCCTCAAGTTCATCATTGGAGGATAAAAAGTATTTTCGTCCTGAAATATGGTGAACAGACTCACCATCGAGGGCTGATAGGATGATGACAATGAGCCTTTTGAATAGGAAAACTAAGATCTAACTGATCAATCAGATCAGAAATCCCATGCAATATACATCATCTTAAATAGAAGGGGAATAATTCCCCATAGTTAGCATCCTACATCGATAAATCCACCAAAATATAATTCATTATATCAAAAAAGGAATGGAATGGACCCCATAGAAATCCCAACCCCCTCCAGTACTGCTATGTACCAGTCCTGCTGCCATTCCACCCCGCATGGTAGTGTCATTTCTCTTACCATGTGCTTTTAATTGCATTATTTTGTAGGCCTTACACACCTCTACACATACCTCTTCTTCTCAATACTAACTTGGGTTGGTACCCTTTGGTACGGTTACCCTCTAGGTCCCACACAAGCCCATGGTAGAGCCGGTTAAGGCTCAGTGGGTTGGCCATATTTTTTTGTTAAATGCCAACTATTTCCTTCATCAAATTATTCTTCCCAAAATGTCTTCTCCAAGTAATAATCTCAACCAAGCCAACTCACCTTTTCATCTTATTCTATCAATCATCATGAGAAATATGTATTTATATTTTTTCATGGTCATATCTTCACATCCTCATGAATTGAAACATAATTCATAGAAATTGATGTTTTTATGATCACCAAATGTTCCTTATCAAAAGAATTTCCTCATGAAAAATTTATATTTTCATGTTCTTGAACCAATTATAAAATACTTATGAAATAATGTTTGTTAGTCCTAGTAGGTTAAATAACCTAAGAGGGGGGTGAATCAAGCTATGAAAGATTAAAACCACTACTCATTCGGATCTTGTTTAATCATTAAACAAAACAATATTATCTATCTATTTCCAAAGCAATATATGAATAGAAATTAAATCATATATATGACACAAAAATTTTACTTGGTTCACCCCAACTTGGCTACGTACAAGGAGCATACATCGATAATGCGTCAATATACCATATCCACTAAAAGATCACTACTATTTACAATATTTAGATTAGACTCACTATCCCTCCTAGTTTACAACCAATTACAATTTGAAATATCATTGATCTCTCAACTGAAGCGTGCTCACTGCTTCTTCAAAAGATCAACTTAAAGTTTATAGACTTGTATGTCCCTTCATTATCTAAAATGAATGCATCTTCTACTATATTTAGATGCTCTTTTGATGTCCCACTTTTATCCACTGATGAATATTTCTTTATTGCAGGTGTACTGGGAAACTTCAAGCTTTTTCACAACCCTAGGTTGACTTGAACACTACTTTAAGCACAACGCACAAGTGTTACCTTTTTCATGGAAAAACCAACTTCCGCAATACTAAAAACTTGAGAGACAGAACCTTATTATACACACAACTTGAAAACACACAACCTTTTACACCCAACTCATTGTTAGAGTGTAACTACCATCGGGTGCACAACTTCTAAATAACTCACTACTTGCGCACCCTCATCACTTGCATGACCAGAGCTCGAATTTTCACTATGTTTTGAGATTCTATAGAATGGGGGGAGGGGGGTAGCAATTTATTTATAGTAATTTGGATGAATTTTTATGCAAGGCACACAACTTATTCCCAACAGTTCTAGTCTCACATTCGTGCAACCTTATCTTTCGCGAAACTCCATAACTTGTGCACCACTCTTTCCTTTGTCATATTTTGATGTTCTGATTTTGAAACATGCTTGGAATGAAACGTTCCATGGATCCTTGTCACTGTAATGTAACTCCCTGATGTTAATAATATTTTAATATCTTATTATATACTACCTTTACTAATTTTATATGAAATTTGCATAATTTTTTGTGAAATATTAATTTTTAAAAATTAAATATAATTTTTGGGTACTATTTGAATTCATCCTGATTCAAGTATGTTTAATGTTTTATTAATAAATATCCTTATAATGATCCAAATCGTGTGTTTATTATTTTTTAGTATTCATTATTTAATTTCCAACATATCATTAGAAGGAATCAATCGCCAATTCTTCCATTTGAAGGGTCATATGATCCTCACCAAAAGGCCCAAAGAATCTGTGAAGAAACTGGACCATCTATGAATATTGAATTACTGTGCTCAATCCAGAAGTCCAAATTAATTTATTCACTTCTAGAGTTCAGGGAAAAATTCATGGATTATTGTATAAAACTTTCAAGTCCCAAATTCAAAAAAGGGCCCAAATGAAGCTTTGAAGTCCAGCCCACAATTTTGTATGGGAATTGATATAATCACAAAAAATTTAACATTTCTCCTGATATAGATATCAAATTGAGCTGATATTTTTCAGTGTGAAAGCCAAGATATGGGAGTCCTACGCTTTTAAAGAAAGTGTTAGAAAATTACGGCATCTTCCTGTTCAAAAATCCATTCACATTATGGACTTTGGAAATGCATGGATAGAAATGAATAGTTCATAATTTTTTACTCAAACTGGCATAACTTTGTCCCCATAAGTCCAAATTCCTCAAACTTTTTATAGTATAATTCCAACATTTTTATCTACAACTTTTAAGAAGAATATATCTTGAGATTCATCTCTCTTTATTGTCCAATATTCGATCCAATTGGAGGGGTATTTTTGGAATGCAAACAGCCCACAACATTGAACTATAAATACATCCCCCTCCTATCCTTGCAAGGGGTAGGAATTTCAAAGAAAAGGAGGATAGGTTGGCATGAAAAATTCTATTCCAAATTTTTTAGGAGGATATACCATACTCATGTTTTGACTTTATAAACTATTCCTCCTTGCTTCCATTCATTTACTTTTGTGTTGTTCTTCGCTTATAATCATGTAAGTGTTTGTTTTGTAATTCTATTTTAATGAAAGTTTCTTCTTCATATTATCTTTGAACAATCCAAAATATATTATTAAATAGAAATGTTTTTAAAATTGTTTATGTCCAGTTAAAATCCATTTTCAATTTTTCTTTCTCATTCAATCGAAAGTCCGTGTTTATTTATCTTCGTCTCTCGTGTGTGTGTTCAGTGCACTGCTCTTTTCTTATCACTTTCCTTTTCTTCTATTATTTATTCATAATCATAAAAATAATAAACCATATTATTAATCATTTAAATGTATGAGTAAATCTCTCATTGGTTTGAGTTATAATTTATGTATGTTAATTGATTGAGAGATTTTTCTCGATGAATATTCTTTGGATTAACATTGTGTATGTTGGATTTAACATGTCATGTATTAATGAATTATTTTGTTTAACGAGTGGTTTAAATTGATTATTAGAACCATAAATACACTACCATAAACAAGATATGATTAATATTAAAACCCTAAGTTAAGTTAAGTATTTGATTAAAGCCTTAACACTTGGGAATTCCAATCAACATCAACTTGTGACATGTGTATTAATTTAATGCAATATAAAGCAAGTCTCAAGAATATAAAAAGATTAACTACCTAATTTTGAACTAACCTAATTTTTATCAAATTTTTAAATAAATCTTGATCAATCAATCATTTCAATTAATCTCTGAAATCAAAACCCCAATTAAAATACAATCAACTAAAAACAATCGACTATTAAAAAGTATCATCATCGAGGATTCGACCTGAGTGATACTATTCACATTAGCAGAGCACTAGAACCTTGAATGGTCAATAGGAGAAAATCAGACACACTTTCAAACCCTTATATAAAAACACTTTTCTCTATTATCTAATATTCAAACCCAAAAATTTGGTAAAACACTAGAAAACAATGTGACCTTGTATACGATCTTTTTATACCACCTCTAGATCATCCATCCCTTTTGTCATGGTTCTCTGTCAACATAAATTGTCAAAAATATCTCTAGAACTCAAAAAATTACTATGGAAACCGTCTTTGTCAAAAAATAAAATTAACCCAAAAAAAATTCAATGTTACCTTGAGGGAGTTTTTCCCAACAATCTCCCCCTTTGGGTTTGTTGACAAATCTTCAAATGAAAACTCTTACCATTTTGATAAATCATTATAGATTCTTCTATATTCTACCACCATTATACTTTTGAGATTCATATAGCGATCAATGATTTACTCAACACATAATTTAAGCCCACATGAGCAATGCCTGATGTGAGAAACATAAGTATAATGCAAAGTTTATCAATAAAACACTTCATTCCATCTCGGAACCAGTATTCTAATTTCATCATGAACCTCAACTGTCATGATATATATCCTTTGATCAATCACTACTGGAATCTTCAGATTTAATACCCCCAATATCTCGTTGATCCACCTATCATATTCTTTCTGTTTCTTGACTAAGACATTTTAACCCAAATAATATCCATAATAGCCACAATTTCTCCCCCTTTTTCGATAAACCTGAAGGTCACTTTATCAATAAACCTGATGGTCATGTCATTGTGGTCTGCAATAGGGTAACTAACATAGATCTATAAATTATGAAAACACACACCATACATCAGAGATATGGTATCCCACATACCCAATTTTTTAAGTGTAGGGAGTCTACTGAACTTCCAAATCCAGTCGATGCCTCTCAAACACTTATTTGGGTAAGGCCATTATTAGAATTTATGAAACCTGTAGTTATGTAGGAACATACTGCAACGGCCTGAAATTTTGAAGAAATATTGTTTCCTAATTTCATGTGTTATTTTATTTTATTTTTATACTCAACAAAAATGTTTTATTTGATAAACATGATTATAATTAAAATGAGACCATTGGGTTTTGATTGTTATATGACCATCGGTCAATATGACCACTGTGAACAAAATGTTTTGATTATTGTCTCTAAATACAAGTAATCTTGGTTAATTATTATGGAAAGAAGATTTGATGGCCTCACCTAGTAGTCTTGGACCGATCGAAGCCCATCTAACAGAGCTTGGGAAGGAGGTAGCACCATTGGGCTTTGCTCTGGATCAAATCAAAGCCGAACTTCATCATGTGAAGCTAGAACGGAACCGCCTTCGTGAGAAGTTCAAACTGATAGAAATTACTACTCGGGCAATGTTGACCGAGCCGTCCCAAGATTATATCACCCTAGCACACCTTACTCTTAGGTCCTATGTTGGTATTATAAGGGGCTATGTAACGAGACCGTAACTGCCTTGTGTAATCCTTGTTTTAAATAAAAATTGGGATTTCTTCTTATGATGAAGTTTATGAATTTTGAAATGACCGGATAAATATAGTATGCATATTTTTGATGAATTTTAGAAAAAGGATATTTTAAAAATGGTTGTGTAAACCTTAAATAATTAAAAATGTGTAATGATTTTCAAAAAATGTTCTTCTACAATTATGTCCAGTACGAAATTTGGAGTCTAATAAGATCAACTTGATTTTTGATGAATAGTAAATTATGAATAGTGATTTTATGATTAGGATTAGTAATATGACCAAATGAATTAGTAATCTAACTTAAAGAAAGTTTTAAAATAATCTAGGCACCTTGATTAAGTAATGTGATTCAATAAAATGGTTAAATAATGGTTTCATAAATTATTATTCAAGTATTAGTTTTTTCGGGTGAATAGTGTTTTTTAATTAAAAATTTAATTAAAATTATTTAGAAAATTATTTTTATAAAACAGATTTCATTTTTGAACTCAGAGCACCGATATTATGCTATGGTAATTTTTGGGGTTTTTTCTGAAAAAAACGAATTTTCGGTGAATAGTGTTTTTATTTAAAAATTAAATTAAAAATATTTAGAAAATTATTTTTATAAAATGGAGTTCATATTTGTAATCAGAGTGTTGATATTTGATTATGGTGAAATTTTGGGATCTTTCTGAGAAAGTTGAATTTTCAGTGAATAGTAAAAAATGCAGTTTTAGGGTTTCGGTATGTTTAATGACATCATCGATGTGTCATGATGATGTCATGAGTTATTTTAAGGGTTTTTCGGCCAAGGGTGATGATTTATTGTTTTGGGGGCCCCATGTGGCCTAACTCCATGATAAATTCCAAGGGAGAGCACATGGGTTTGAGAAAAGCACATGTGAGGTGTCCTTTGGCCATTAATGCCTTGTCCCCTCACTTTCCCTATAAATACCAAGCCCTCCTCTCATCCATTCGGCTCCCCACTCATTCCCAACGAATTTATGGTCTCATTATCTCTCAAAGAGCCCTCCCAAGGTGCCCCCATGCCCTAAAGGTCCCAACCTTTGAGGTTTAAGAGTTACATTTTAAGGTAAGGGATCTGATCTTTCTCTTTCTTTTCAAATGATCTCTTTTATGTCATTTCTTTTATGCTCCATGTTCTTATGTTAGAGGATTTTCTTTTATACTCCTCTTACTTCCCTTTTCATGTTCATATAATGAGAGTCCCCTTTTTACCCTCATTATTTCGTTTTATGATGTTTTAAGTGGCGCCGTTAGGCTGCCGAAATTTTTGTAACAGATTCTTTCTCCCTTCTCATTTTTCAAGATCTATTTTCATGTAAAGTATTTCAAGTTCCTTTGTATTATGTTGGGGTATGATCTCTAAATTTATCATACTGATATTTTATGATCATATGATAAGAGACCCCATTTGATCTCTTCAAGTCAGTATTTTGAAGTTTTAAGTGGCGCCGTTAGGCTGCCGAATTTTTAAGTGATTCTTCACCCTTCTCATTTTGAAGTTCTACTTTCATGTCAATTCATTCAAGTTCCTTTTTGTTATGTTGGGGTATTATCTCTATATCTATCATACTGGACTCTTATGTTCATATGATGAGATACCCCGTTTGATCTCTTCAATTCAGTATTTTGAAGTTTTAAGTGGCGCCGTTAGGCTGCCGAATTTTTAAGTGGTTCTTCACCCTTCTCGTTTTGAAGTTCTACTTTCTTGTCAATTCTTTCAAGTTCCTTTTGTTATGTTGGGGTATGATCTCTATATCTATTATACTGGACTCTTATGTTCATATGATGAGAGACCCCATTTGATCTCTTCAATGAAGTATTTTGAAGTTTTAAGTGGCGCCGTTAGGCTGCCGAATTTTTTTAGGGGATTCTTTCACCCTTCTCATTCTTTTCAAAGTTCTACTTTCATGTCATGTCTTTCAAATTCCTTTTTAATTATGTTGGGGAATTATCTCTATATCAATCATACTAAACTCTTATGTTCACATGATGAGAGATCCTATTTGATCTTTTCAAATCATTTTTGTTGAAGTTTAAGTAACGCCGTTAGGCTGCCGAACATTCATAAGAGAAATCTAATTTTTGTCTTCCTTCGATGTTTTTCATTTCAAATGGTATGTCCTTGAAATTTCATTACCATGATCATTTATCATTCTTATTTTGTCCCTCTACTGTTTTATGGGTCAATTATGATTTTTCGACCCATGTTCCCTCTCTTTTCAAAGTTTTCTAAAACCTTGTAACATAGCCGTTATGCTGCAGAATTTTCATCTCAAAATGCCTCTCTTTTCTCAAAATTATTTTATGTTATAAAGTGAATACTCAAAGCTCCTATTTCTACAGGGGTATTCACATATATATGAAAATGTTCTATTTTAAATTCTGGGGTTCACATACATGGTACCCGCTTTCCCTTTCCGTGGGTTTAAAGTAATGTAAAGATCATGTCTTTAAAACAGTTTTTAAAACTTTATGATTATGAAATGAAACACATTTAGTTTATTCTATATGGGTTATTTATGAAATGTTTGATGATGATATATGTGGCTCACATGATAATAAAGGCAAATTTAAGGGTGCGCCCTGATAGCGCTCCAATGCATTGGGTAATGATGTAACCACTAGAGATTACAATTTTCACGATACCTTGGTGAATAACCTTGGTAATTTTTAACGACACCTTGGGGATGGACCTTGGTAAAACGAAACGATTGTCAATATTAAATGTTTCAGCCACATCTTCAAGTTATGAAAAGGTTTTATTTTTATTATGATATGCATCATGATTTCATTTTCATGCCTTAAAGTTCTTTTCATGACTTTATTGATGTATCTCAAGTTCATATGTAAAATGTTTCACTTGTTTCCCTTGCTGAGCCTTCTGCTCATCCTTTCTTTTGATGTATGTCCCCAGGTTATGAGATGCAGTAATGAACCTAGGATGAACTTAAGGAGAAGCCTTTCAAATGTTTAATAAGAGTGTTTTTGTTCTTTTCATGTTTTATGTTCCTGGTTTCCAAGAAACTAAACCTTAAAGATCCTCGGTTTTGTAAAATGTAATGAAAGTTTATGTGATAAAAAGACGGGATGCTATAGTTGGTATCAAAGGATGGTTTAGTTATTTGTGGAAATTAGGATATGAAAACTTTAGGAAGAAGCCTATAGAAAAGTTAAAATATAGGAAATATTCCTGGTATTTTGGTGAGTATTGAGTAAGGGGTTGCCAAGAAAATACATCCCTGTCTGGATACGAGCAGGTAGAGGTTGCTCTGGCACAGATGTACATAGGGGTAAAACCCAAAAACACCGCTTTGATCTAGACTCGAACGGGAACTGGTACACGACAACGGGCCTTGCTGCACTCTTGGTTACGACACTCCCGGGGGATATGCTTTGGTAAATTCATAAGCTTAGTATGAACCATTGTTAAAGGAACACAGATAAAATAAAATGAAGATTCACATAAGAATATATGATCATGGATAACCTAGATGGGAACCTAGGGGATCACAAGTTAGGGTATACTTTTCAACTACAAGTTATCCTTATATGCTTTAAGTTTCTTTTCATGATTATTGGCTAAGTATTTAAGCCCCTAATTATAGTTTCTTTTCTTAGTTAATGGAGGGAAATGGAAGAACATGTCTCAACAACCAATGTGATAGGAAATGCTACGATTGCCGTATTAATATGACATAGATGATTAGGGGATTAAAATATGTTTTTTATTTTGGAATACATTCACTATTTTGGGGACCCTATATGATCGAGGTAAATAGATTACAACGGTATTTTCATTGAGGAGTAAGGTTGATTTATATTTGAAGAATCGATGAATTTAAGGTGGATTTATAGTAATTTAGGTTACTTTTGGGAATGATTAACCTATCTTGGGTTAAATATGTTTAGATTAGATACTTTTGTTATAAGATGTTAGGAGTGGTTGATGTTGTTTGGAGATGAACAATGAAGTTTATTTTGGAAGACTATGTTATCAAATCCTTCTTGTATTTGGGTTTCAATCTTAGTTTGGTTTATTTTGAGGAATTTTAAGGACCGTTATTTATGGAATGGACTATGATGAACTTTGGGTAGTACCATGGAACTTTGAAGATTTAAAAGTAGTTTCCATTCCAATGGGATTCTTTCTTTTTGAAGAGTTGTTTTACCTTACCCTTTCGGTTTTTGGGATAATGTTTAAAGATAGAAGAAATAGATAGTTGATCTTTTCTGGATTATGTGATTCTATAGAAGATGATTCTTGTGTTTTGATGAGACCAAATAGTTTTGAATGCTCATCGTTTGGAGAAAATATTAGTTTTGGTAGAAACTTATTAAAGTATGAAACTCTACATGAAGGTAGATATATTTCCTTATGTTTTTGTTCTATGTTGTAAATGAATTCCTCAAAGTTATTAAAAGGAACATAAAACAAAAACGTTGTTGGTTTACATTTCCTACAAGTTAATCAAAGACCGCTTACACATATCATAAGTTTGGGATTTTATTATGGTTAACTTTCTCCTAATCATGTTCTCTATCACTCTCCCTCAGAACGTGACCCTTTGTTTTCTCCTCCATGTCCATGTTTCCTACATGGAATCCTAGTATGAGTAAACTCGGGTGGACTTTGTACTCCCTTTTATTTCTTTTAAGGTAATAGTGTTACTGACTCTTTTTCCGATGTGGGACTTTCAATGAAATTTCAAAACCCAATTTTAAAAAATTGCGAGGACACAGTTTCTTAAGGGGGGAAGATTGTAATGGCCCGAAATTTTGAATAAATCTTGTTTCCTAATTTCATGTGTTATTTTATTTTATTTTTATACTCAACAAAAATGTTTTATTTGATAAACATGATTATAATTAAAATGAGACCATTGGGTTTTGATTGTTATATGACCATCGGTCAATATGACCACTGTGAACAAAATGTTTTGATTATTGTCTCTAAATACAAGTAATCTTGGTTAATTATTATAGAAAGAAGATTCGATGGCCTCACCTAGTAGTCTTGGACCGATCGAAGCCCATCTAACAGAGCTTGGGAAGGAGGTAGCACCATTGGGCTTTGCTCTGGATCAAATCCAAGCCGAACTTCATCATGTGAAGCTAGAACGGAACTGCCTTCGTGAGAAGTTCAAACTGATAGAAATTACTACTCGGGCAATGTTGACCAAGCCGCCCCAAGATTCTATCACCCTAGCACACCTTACTCTTAGGTCCTATGCTGGTATTATAAGGGGCTATGTAACAAGACCGTAACTGCCTTGTGTAATCCTTGTTTTAAATAAAAATTGGGATTTCTTCTTATGATGAAGTTTATGAATTTTGAAATGACCGGATAAATATATTATGCATATTTTTGATGAATTTTAGAAAAAGGATATTTTAAAAATGGTTGTGTAAACCTTAAATAATTAAAAATGTGTAATGATTTTCAAAAAAAGGTCTTCTACAATTATGTCCAGTACGAAATTTGGAGTCTAATAAGATCAACTTGATTTTTGATGAATAGTAAATTATGAATAGTGATTTTATGATTAGGATTAGTAATATGACCAAATGGATTAGTAATCTAACTTAAAGAAAGTTTTAAAATAATCTAGGCACCTTGATTAAGTAATGTGATTCAATAAAATGGTTAAATAATGGTTTCAAAAATTATTATTCAAGTATTAGTTTTTTCGGGTGAATAGTGTTTTTTAATTAAAAATTTAATTAAAATTATTTAGAAAATTATTTTTATAAAACAGATTTCATTTTTGAACTCAGAGCACCGATATTATGCTATGGTAATTTTTGGGGTTTTTTCTGAAAAAAACAAATTTTCTGTGAATAGTGTTTTTATTTAAAAATTAAATTAAAAATATTTAGAAAATTATTTTTATAAAATGGAGATCATATTTGTAATCAGAGCGTTGATATTTGATTATTGTGAAATTTTGGGTTCTTTCTGAGAAAGTTGAATTTTCAGTGAAAAGTAAAAAATGCAGTTTTAGGGTTTCGGTATGTTTAATGACATCATAGCTGTGTCATGATGATGACATGAGTTATTTTAAAGGTTGGCCGGCCAAGGGTGTTGAATTATTGTTTTGGGGGCCCCATGTGGCCTAACTCCATGATAAATGCCAAGGGAGAGCACATGGGTTTGAGAAAAGCACATGTGAGGTGTCCTTTGGCCATTAATGCCTTGTCCCCTCACTTTCCCTATAAATACCAAACCCTCCTCTCATCCATTCGGCTCCCCACTCATTCCCAAAGAATTTATGGTCTCATTACCTCCCAAGGAGCCCTCCCAAGGTTCCCCCAATCCCTCAAGGTCCCAACCTTTGAGGTTTAAGAGTTACATTTTAAGGTAAAGGATCTGATCTTTCTCTTTCTTTTCAAGTGATCTCTTTTATGTCATTTCTTTTATGCTCCATGTTCTTATGTTAGAGGATGTTCTTTTATACTCCTCTTACTGCCCTTTTCATGTTAATATAATGAGAGTCCCCTTTTTACTCTCATTATTTCGTTTTATGATGTTTTAAGTGGCGCCGTTAGGCTGCCGAAATTTTTGTAACAGATTCTTTCTCCCTTCTCATTTTTCAAGATCTATTTTCATGTAAAGTATTTCAAGTTCCTTTGTATTATGTTGGGGTATGATCTCTAAATTTATCATACTGATCTTTTATGATCATATTATGAGAGACCCCATTTGATCTCTTCAAGTCAGTATTTTGAAGTTTTAAGTGGCGCCGTTAGGCTGCCGAATTTTTAAGTGATTCTTCACCCTTCTCGTTTTGAAGTTCTACTTTCATGTCAATTCTTTCAAGTTACTTTTTGTTATGTTGGGTTATGATCTCTATATCTATCATACTGGACTCTTATGTTCATATGATGAGAGACCCCGTTTTATCTCTTCAATTCATTATTTTGAAGTTTTAAGTGGCGCCGTTAGGCTGCCGAATTTTTAAGTGGTTCTTCACCCTTCTCGTTTTGAAGTTCTACTTTCATGTAAATTCTTTCAAGTTCCTTTTGTTATGTTGGGGTATGATCTCTATATCTATTATACTGGAATATTATGTTCATATTATGAGAGACCCCATTTGATCTCTTCAATTCAGTATTTTGAAGTTTTAAGTGACGCCGTTAGGCTGCCGAATTTTTTTAGGGGATTCTTTCACCCTTCTCATTCTTTTCAAAGTTCTACTTTCATGTCATGTCTTTCAAGTTCCTTTTTAATTATGTTGGGGAATTATCTCTATATCTATCATACTGAACTCTTATGTTCACATGATGAGAGATCCTATTTGATCTTTTCAAATCATTTTTGTTGAAGTTTAAGTAACGCCGTTAGGCTGCCGAACTTTCATAAGAGAAATCTAATTTTTGTCTTCCTTACATGTTTTTCATTTAAAATGGTATGTCCTTGAAATTTCATTACCATGATCATGTATCATTCTTATTCTGTCCCTCTACTATTTTATGGGTCAATTATGATTGTTCGACCCATTTTCCCTCTCTTTTCAAAGTTTTCTAAAACCTTGTAACATAGCCGTTATGCTGCAGAATTTTCGTCTCAAAATGCCTCTCTTTTCTCAAAGTTATTTTATGTTATAAAGTGAATACTCAAAGCTCCTATTTCTACAGGGGTATTCACATATATATGAAAATGTTCTATTTTAAATTCTGGGGTTCACATACATGGTACCCGCTTTCCCTTTCCGTGGGTTTAAAGTAATGTAAAGATCATGTCTTTAAAGCAGTTTTTAAAACTTTATGATTATGAAATGAAACCCATTTATTTTATGCTATATGGGTTATTTATGAAATTTTTGATGATGATATATGTGGCTCACATGATAATAATGGAAAATTTAAGGTTGCGCCCTGATAGCGCTCCAATGCATTGGGTAATGATGTAACCACTAGAGATTACAATTTTCACGATACCTTGGTGAATAACCTTGGTAATTTTTAACGACACCTTGGGGATGGACCTTGGTGAAACGAAACGATTGTCAATATTAAATGTTGTAGCCACATCTTCAAGTTATGAAAAAGTTTTATTTTTATTATGATATGCCTCATTATTTCATTTTCATTCCTTAAAGTTCTTTTCATGACTTTATTGATGTATCTCAAGTTCATATGTAAAATGTTTCACTTGTTTCCCTTGCTGGGCCTTCTGCTCATCCTTTCTTTTGATGTATGTCCTCAGGTTATGAGATGCAGTAATGAACCTAGGATGAACTTAAGGAGAATAATTTCAAGTGTTTAAGAAGAGTGTTTTTGTTCTTTTCATGTTTTATGTTCCTGGTTTCCAAGACACTAAACCTTAAAGATCCTCGGTTTTGTAAAATGTAATGAAAGTTTATGTGATAAAAAGACGGGATGCTATACATACTCCAACTTCGCAGACCTTAATCCACCTTCTCCTTGATAAAATGATATTTAATTTCAATGTGCTTATTCCTTGAGTGATGGGTTTGAGTTTTTCTAAGATTGATAGCACTTGAATTATCATAATGTATTTTGATTTGAGACTTCACATCAACTCCCATATCTTCAAGATACTACTTCATCCATAATAACTATGTGCACGATTGAGTAGCCACAATATATTCATATTCCACATTGCTTAATGAAATGAAATATTATGTCTTTCTTAGCCAAGAAATACATATCACACTAAGATAGAAAGCACCACCTAATGTTGATTTCATATCACCTACTGATCCAGACTAATATGCATCTATATATCCCTATAACTCTGGATGCTATTTTTTATTATACATCAAACTGAAATCCACAGTGCCCTTGATATACCAAAGTATTATTTTCACTGATAGCATGTGGATTTATATGGTATTACATTGATACCACAATTCTTGACATGTGTAAAAAATATATTTTTTCTTTTTGTTATTAATTACAACAAAATTCCCACGATCTGTCTGTATTCTGTGATATTAACCACTTTTCCCTCATCATATATTGGTAATATCATCAAGGTAGCTACCAAAATTTTCATCTACATGGAATTATCCATTCTAAACATTTTAATAATCTCCTTTTCATATTTATATTGATAAATGAATGTACCATTCCTTCCTTGTGTCACCTGTAATCTAAGAAATAATGTCAACTCACTGATCATTGACATTTTGAACTCATTTTTCATGAATCCTACAAATTTTTTTCATTGATCTTTATCTGAACCACCAATGATTATGTCATCGATATATACCAGCACCATCATCCTTTGATTACTATCATTGTTGACATAGAGATTGTAATCAACACGACCATGATAAAAACCAAGATTTTTCAAAAACTAACGTAGTCTTGAATACCATGCTCTCAGTGCTTATTTCAACCCATAAAGTGCCTTTTTTGGTTGAAAACCTCTAATTTCATATTCATGAATGTGAAAATAATCGGGAATCTTAATATAAAATTATTCTTCTAGAACCCCATTCAGAAATGTTGACTTGATATCTATCTGGAAAAATTTTGAACTTTATTTTCACTAATATGACCAAGAATAATCTGATATTATCTAGCCTTACAACTAGTTTAAATGTCTCATCAACATCAATACCCTCTATATAGGAGTAACCTTTTCAACTTTGATGGTTCTTGTGTTGATGGATGTATTCAGGGAGGTGGTGTTATACATGATGGTAGTAGAATCATATTGCTTTCTTTTTCTACTTTTTATGGGAGTGGAAATTCCATTCAAGCTGAGGATGAGGCTATGAATATGGGCATTATGCTGTGTGATCAAAGAAACATTTCTATTTCTCAAATTGAAACTGATTTAATGATTATTCTCAATTAGATGAAGGGTAATATTTCTACTCCCCGGTCAATTTCTTATCTTATTAGAAAATTTAGGCGGTGGATTGACAGTAAGAAGACCCTTCGTTCTCATACATGGCGTGAAAGTAATAAATTTGCGGACTATTTTGCATCCTTGATGGCAGCAGATCAAGGTAACAATATTGTTTGTTTTCATAGTATTCTTCATATTGAACCAGAAGGAGTGGGGATGATTAGGGTAGATCAACTTGGTCTCCACTATTTTAGACCGCCTTAAATGGTTGTGTACCTTGCCTAAAGCCCTGTTTTCTTTGGGTGTTTTTCTCCTTTAATAAAAAAAATACAGTTGGATGGTAGGAATACCCTTTTCACACTAATCGTTATTTGTTTTGAATCACTGTGCCATATTCATTCATATTATTGTGAAAGACCCATTTAGTCTTGATGAAATTCTTATCAGTTGTCCTCAAAACAATCTCTCACATCCGATTCTTCTCAATATGGTCTACCTCTTCATTCATAGCCTGAACCTAGTTTTCATCTCCAACTACATCAGTAATGTATTTAGGCTCTACATGAGATATGAAAGATTTTTAATTTAACAACTTCATTCTTCTTGTCTTAACTAGAAATTTCTAATAACCAATGATATTTTTCTTGTCAATTTCATCTAAACTCATTGGATTCTTTACAAATACAGATTTGACTTCCTCTTGATCATCATCAGTATCTTCTTCTGAATCATCTTTTGCCACTTCTTCTCCCCCTGTTTTTATTACCTTCTCATTACTTTAATTAGGTGATTATTCACTATGTTGTTGAATATTTTATTCATTTTCCACTACAGTGACATCATTGCTCTCAACTACTTTTTATAGCCTCTTATTAAAGTATTTATATGTTTTTATTTTTCATGAGTAGACAAGGAATATCCATTCATCTCCACATGACTCAAATTTCCTGTGTTATTTATTGAGAATAAAGAAATTACTTTCAAATATTTGGAAGTATTTTAATGTTGGATTATTTCCATACCTTATTTTATACAGATTCTTTCCTTCCTTTGGACACAATAGATCCCTATTAAAAAATGTAGAGTAATGTTAGGACTGGTTCCTTCCAAAATTTCTCTAGGAGGTCCTTCTTAATAAGAATCATTATATCCATGTTGTTGATGATCTAATTTCTACTCTCGACCACTCCATTCTATTAAAGAGTTATCACTGAAGAAACTTGATTCCTTATCCCATGTTTCTTGATATAGTCTTCTACTTGGATGTTTGTGAATTCTTTACCATTATCAGTACAAAAATTCATAATTTTCTGTCCAATAATTCTTTCACATTCCCTTCGATACTGTTTTATGAAACTGAACCCATCAGAATTGTGGGAAATGAAAAATACCCAAGCACTTCTTCTATAATCATCAATGAAAAGAAAATAATATCTCTTCTCGTCAATGGATCTTGGTGAGATAGGTCCACAAACATCATCATGCACCAATTTAATGACTCTAGTCGATTTATGTTCTTTTTCTTTGTAAGTTTTTCTTATGATCTCCCCTTTTTGACATGCATTACACATATGAGTACGATCACGTGATAAATTAGGGATATATCTTGCTACATAACATTTTACCATATTTTTTAGGGATGGTTGACATAGATGACCAAGTCATTTATGCCACAAATTGTTTTCTTCTTATATGGATAAAGGGAACATATCTTCTTCACCACTTACAAGGTATAGATTTCCCTTTATCCTTTTTAACTATAGAAAAAATACACTATATCTTCCTTTGATAATAAACATATTCTTAGTAAATCATATAGAATTACTTGATTCATATTATGAGTCAATAGTTTTTCTTGATCCTTAACTTTTCATCATAGAATGACAACTTCCTCTTCATGTTCTTTGATACGTTGGATTTGATTCCTTCTAGTGTTAATCAAACTATAGATTTCACTTTCATATTCCTCAATTTTGATCTTATAGTCAAAACCCTTTTATAATATCGATGGAATTGAAGAATTAATTTTCTCAATTTCTTCTATGAACTTAGACTTCTCTTTATCTTACTACTGCATATAGATTTTGGAATCAAAAACCACTTTGTTGTATTTATTCATTTTGGATATCCAATCATCAATATTTTCTAGTGAGACCTCTTACTCAGCCTATAAATAAACTCTTTATTCAAATTCTTCTTCATCAATATCAGTTTGTTCCTTTTCATGAGAACTACTCACAACTGTCACTATATCATTTTATCCAAGATCTTTATAGTTCTCTATCTCTTCAACCTCAGATTCTTCTGAACTAATGTGAAATAAGATTATTTTTCTTAAATAATTTTTTTTCTTAAAATTTTTCTTTCCTTTAACATAAGCTAAATACTTTTTCATAGGTATTTCAACTTCATCCTAATCATGTTCTTGAAAATTCATGGGGCACCTTGTTGCAAGATTACCAACCTTTCTACATCTAAATAAAAAAACCAGAAGTCTCCCTTCGAACATTCCTTTTTCTATTTATAGATTTGAGGAAAGGAATGACATCACTTCATCCGTATTTTATTCTTACAAAGAATCGTCAATGGTGAGCTTCTTAATGTCCTTGAATTCCACTTCATTTGAATTACCTTTTTCCACCGACTCAATATCCTCATTTCTCATCTCATATGTGATATGATTACTATGAAAGCTATCTAATATGAGATCCTTTGGATATTTTTCCTCTAACATAGACACCTTTGGATGAACAGAGTTGAAATTATTCTCAATATGTGCTTGAAGATATTTGTATCTTCAATAATTTCACCAAGATCAAGCTTGTCTTCCACAAAACAATTTACCCTATCAAAGAATGCATCAACTGACTCATTTGGGTTCATTCTCAGATCTTCATACTTGTTCCACAAAACCTCCAGATTTGTATCTCTGAACTTTGAATCTCCTTCATATATATTAATTATCTTTCCCCACATATAATGTGATGTCTTACATGATATCACCTTCGTATAGATTTCATTTGATAGGGATCTACTTAATAGATTTATTTATTTGGATTTAACATCTAATTCCCTTCATTCAAATTCTAATAAAGCACCACTATCAATGTTGGTTGAAATACCATGCATTGCTTCTATAAACATACCCATTCCCAAATATTGAAAGTAGTGATGCATCCGATTCTTCTATAACTAAAAATTATTCCCATCGATTATCAGAATCCCTTTGTGATTGATGACCTCTATTAAGAGAGAAATACATAAATTAAACTTTCACTATGATACCAATTGTTAGTCCAACTAGGTCAAATACCCTGGGGGGGGGGGTGAATCAGGGTATGACAGATTAAAACCACTACCCCTTTAGATATTGTTTTTTCGTTATACAAAACACTATTCTCTCTCTTTCTCATAGCAATACATGAATAAGAAAATTAAATCACGCATAGGAAATGTCAATTTTACTTCGTTCACCCTCATTAGTATTTTTCTAAGGATCATACAATGACAATGTTCTGAAGTACCAAATCCACTAAAATTTCACTACTATTTACAATGTTCGGCGTAGACTCACTATCTCCATTGGTTTATTACCAATTACAATTTGAAAACTCACTACTCTCTAAACTAAAGTGTTCTCACTGATTATTCAGATGATCCACTCATAGTTTATAGAATTATAGGTCCCTTAATTATCTCAAATGAATGAATATTACATTTGATATAGATGCTTTTTTAATATCCCACATTCATCCACTAATGAATACCTCTTTACTGTAGGTGCACTGGGGAACTTCCAACTTTCGTGCAACCCTATGTTGACTTGTGCGCTACTTTAAGCATGACATACAAGTGTTACCTTTTTCATAGAAAAAGCAACTTGTACTATACTCCAAACTTTCACAATAAAACATTATTATACTCACAACTTGTGTGACAAACACAATTTTATGGCCAACTCACTATTGGCACACAACTACCATCAAGAACACAACTTTTGAATAACTCACTACTTGCTTGACCTCACCGCTTGCGTGACCAGAGCTCAAATTTTCTCTAAGTGTTGAGATTATATAGAATGAGGGGGGGGGGGTAGCCATCTATTTATAGGAATTTTGATGACCCTAGACACAAGGCATGAAGCTTATTACCAATTATGCTAGTCTCATGTTCATGCAACCTCACTTTTTTTATAGCTCTATAACTTACACGACACTCTTTCCTTTTTCATATTTTGATGTTCTGATTTTGAAACATTCATGGTGTTCAACTCCCTTTTCCAAAAACACTTTTCTCTATTCTCCAATTTTGGGACCAAATAGATGGGAAAACACTAGAAAAAAATGTCACCTTGTATACAATATTTTTGTAATGTCTCCATATTTTTAGGTTTTGGGTGTAGCGGAGGCACGTTGGTGGGTTTTCCCAACTTTAATTTTATTGTTAACAACGATCAATCCGAGATCCGTCACGATGTAAAATGTCGGATCTTCAGAATAGAACGAAGAACGAAAAACGAAATATGGAGTCCCAGAACCAAATAGATTGGATCATCATATGTTGGTTATAATTAATTTAATTAATTGAAAATAATTACCTTGACAGAATTCTTTCTTCGTTGATGTCTCTGGTCACGATCCAGTGTGATCTTTAGTTGCGTCGTAGAATCTAAGTATAAGATTCATGTAGCGGTGATCCACACGTGCTCCATGTATCTCTGGATGTCGCCGAAGGGATCTCCGAGTGCTAAAATGGAATAACCTTTTATTGTGATGTCCTCCTTCTATTGCCTTTATCCGGTGGTGGTGGATCTCTCTCAGACTTGAGAGCATTCAGTTAGAGGAAAGAGTTCTTTCGGCCTTGAGATAACTCTCCAGAATTGTTGTGCACAATGATTGGGGAAAAGTTTTGGGGTTGTGAGGATATTTATAATTGGGTTTGAGGTTATAGAGTTATGACAACAAATAAACGTGTTACACTTTTTATTTATTTCATTAACTCTTATTGAAAACCACCCACGTCGAATGATTAATTCCTTGACATGTGCCCACTCTGATTATAATAAATATCATTTAAATAAAAAGATATTATTTCCTCAAAATCCAGAATAGAAAAACTACATACCATGTAATCATTAATACACGATGTGTACTCATTTTCCATAAAACTAAACGGCATGTATATTCTATATACACGGCGTGTAATTTTATTTTCCATTTTTATTTATTTCCTCCACCACATTTATTACTCCTTGAGTAATGAATATTTATTTCTTAAATAAATGTAACTACATTACTTGCTAATAAATATATATTATTTCATCCACAATATATTATCTCAAATAACTAGAGTCGAAATAAATGCGATCAGGTATCCTTAAATAATTATTAAACCATAGTCGGGAATAATATTTATTTAAATTGTTAAATTAATATTTAACTGAGATACATGGACACACTTAGTGTGTTACCCTCTAGGCTTCATTCTCGTTGTCATTAGGTGAGCTTGCCTAAAGTCCAATATTACTGTCTAGCAACGGGTCAAGGCACCCAAGAGAAAGAAGTTGATGCTGCATTGAAACATCACCTCATACGAATGCTTACCGTGTAATATATTCCCTTTTTCATGATATCTCGAATCAAGCGGGTTGCATGCTAGTGCCATCAACCCATGTGCTCGATTATTCTTCCTTTTACTTTTTCGAATTGAAATCGCCCATCCCTTACCATGGCCATGGATTTATTATGGATATATCAATTCCATCAAAGGGCCTGGTGTATCTACTTTTGTTATAGAATAGAAGGGGAAAATCCTTTCTCACATTATCTATTAATGAAGTATTACTCGTGACACACCCAACGTATCCTACCTTGCTGCGAATAGTGTGTCGTCATAGTTTTCATCAACACATCTAAGTGCACGAGTTGTAATACCCATTAATAATAATCTTAAAGACTAAGGACCAATAAACACATCCACATATAGGAACATCCAATGACACTATGAAATATGGATTTCCTACTGGCGGGTCTTGTTCTCATAATATCATCCTGGATATTACGAAGGGCACACAACATGAGAAGGTGCCTCAAAGTTTTATGATTCCTCATTCCTAATGGCCTATATTATTTTTGTCCCTCAAATAACATCATCCAGCCATAGAACATATATTCCATAACAGTGTTATGGAACTTCTGGGTTCTCATCATAGAAGGGATCCACTATGACCCTTTAATTCCACAACTGTCCTTAGGACATTATCACATGAATTGTCACATAGAAGAACAATCATGATTTTATAAGCTATTTATTAATGAATAAAGTAAAACGTAGTTGGTTCTAGGCCACTAACTCCAACAAACTCCCACTTGGACTAGATCCATCTACTAACAACCTTTAACCTGCTAGCTCTCACATGATATTCATGCTTCTGCTGAGATATGCCTCTAGTCCTGGGGTCCGACACATTCTCTTCCATGGACACTCTACTCACTGCAAATTCACCCCTTTGATAAAAATCCTTCAAGAGGTGATACTTCTGGAGTATGTGCTTTGTCCGTAGATGTGACCTCGGCTCTTTTGCAAGAGCCACCAGTGCAGTATTGTCACAATACAATGTGACAAGGTATTTACTTCTAGGCACTACATCAAGATACTAGACAAAGTTCTTAATCCACATGGATTCCTTGGATGCATTAGAAGATGCTATATATTCATACTCCGCTATCAAATCAGCGACAACTGACTACTTTGAACTCTTCCAGCTCATAACTCCTCCATTGAGACAAAAAACATATCCAGATTGCGACTTCATATCATTCTGATCTGTCTGAAAACCATCATCATCATACCCTATGATGACAAGCTCCTCGTCTCCTCCATACACCAGGAACATATCCTTAGTTCTTCTTATATACTTAAGGATAGGCTTAACAACAGTCCAATGTTGTTCTCCTAGATCTGCTTAATATCTACTTACCATGCTCAGTTCATAGGCAACATCAAGCCTGGTACATAACATGGCATACATGATGGATCCTATAGCCAAAGCTTATGGGATCTTACTCATTCTATCCTTCTTTTGTTGTGTCTGGGGACAAATTTTCTTAGAAAGATTCAAGCAATGTGACACTGGAACCAATCCCATCTTGGATTGTTCATACTAAATATCTTTAGTTCTAGTCAATGTATGTACCCTGACTTAGTCCAAGAATCCTCTTGGATCTATCACGAATGATCTTGATCCCAATAATGTAGGCTGCTTCAACCAAGTCCTTCATGGAGAAGCACTTGTTCAACCAGTCCTTAACTGACTGTAAGACTAGTACGTCGCTTCCAATAAGAAATATTTCGTCAGCATATATTACTAGGATAACGATTGCATTCCCATTAAACCGTTTATAAACACATGGCTCACATTTGTTCTTAATGAAACCAAATTCCTTTATGGCTTCATCAAATCGAATGTTCCATGACTTGGATTCTCTCTTTAATCCATAAATGGATTTTTACAACTTGCAAACCCATTTGGCTTCACATGGTGTCAGAAACCCTTATGGTTGTGTCATATAGACATCTTCCTGAAGGTTCCCGTTAATGAATTCTGTTTTGACATCCATCTGCCAAATCTCATAGTCATGGTAATATGCTATGACAAGTATTATTCTTATATATTTAAACATGGAAACTGGCGATAATGTTTCATCATATTCAATTCCTTGACGTTGTCTGAATCCTTTAGCCACTATCATTGCTTTATAGGTGCTAACTTTACCTTCCATGTCAAGTTTTCTTTTGAATACCCATTTGCATCCAACAGACTTTACATCAACTGGCTCATCGACCAGAACCCAGATTTGGTTCTAATACATGGAATCCATCTCAGAATTCATAACTTCTAACCATCTTGCAACTTCTAAGCTTTCTATTGCTTCCTTGTAAGATAGAGGTTCATAATTGTCCAACAACAATTATTCACCATCCTCGATGACTAGGAAACCAAATATCTCTGGTTCCCTTACCTCTCTTGATCTCCTATGCAGTACTTATGTTTCTGGAACCTCTTCCACGGGGACTTGTGGAACTTGTTCCTGTACCAACTCCTGTTTATCTTGAGCATAAACTTCGTCAAAGTCAATCTTGCTCCCACTACCCTTATTGAGGATGTGCTCCCTCTCAAGAAATAAGTCTTGTTTGGAAACAATCACTTTAATTTCTAAAGGGTTATATAGGTAATATCCTTTTGTTTCCTTGTGATATCCTATAAAGATACACCTCGTGCCCCTGGGTGATAGTTTGTTTCCTGAGAAGGCCTTAACAAATGCCTCACATCCCCATACATGTGTGTGAGACAAAATGGGGTTCCTTCCATTCCATAACTCAAATGGAATTCCATTTTCTACCTTAGTTGGTACTCAGTTTAATGTGTATGCTGTAGTTTGTAATGCATACCCCCAAAAGGATAATGAAAGATCTACATGAATCATCATAGACCTCACCATCTCTAACAAGGTGTGGTTCCTCCTTTCACGAACACCATTCCACTGTGGTGTATAAGGAGGAGTGATTTGATATAGAATTCCAGACTCCCGTCGAAGATCGATGAACTCTTGGTTTAGATATTCTCCACCTTGATCCGATCGAAGTTTCTTTGTCTTTTTACCAAGCTGATTCTCTACTTCATTCTTGAATTCCTTAAATTTCTCTAAGGCTTCTGACATATACCTCATTAAGTAGAAATATCCATATCTACTCAAATCATCAGTAAAAGTAATTAAGTAAGAATATACACCTCTAGCTTCTATTGGAAATGGTCCACACACATCCTTGTGCACCAATCCTAGAAGCTCCATGGACCTTTCATCTTGTCCACCGAAGGGAGGCTTGGTCATTTTTCCTTGTAAACAAGCGTGACATCTATCAAGTGGTTTTATCTCAGTAGAGTCCAAATAACCATATTGGCAGAGCTTTGTCAAGTGCTTCTCATTTACATGACTGAGACGGTGATGCCACAACTGGGTGATGTATGAGTCATGTGAGTTTTTATCATTATCGATTGACAACACTTGGTTTTCATAATTTAATACATACAAACCATTATTTAAATATGCCATACCATAACATGCATTGTTCTTATAAAATAGACAACCCTTATTTCCAAACATGAAAATAAATCCATCTGTATCCAAACAAGATACAAAAATTATGTTCTTGTTAACACTAGGCACAGAATAATAGTTATGTAATACCAAAATCATCTCAGCCGGCATTGATAGGTGGTAATCGCCAATATCCAACGCCGCCATCCTTGCACCATTGGAAGATAGAAGATCCACCCCTCCTCTAGAAATCTTTCTAAATCTACTTGGTTCCTTCATTTGAATATAGATTTGATCCCCACAAGCTGTATCTAATACCCAATGTGTAGAAATATAATGATTAAACTAGATAACGAACGCACCTTTAGCGTCCCCATGCTTCTGGGTGAAGTTCCTCTTCCAGTGGCCTTGTTTGACACCTGAAAAACACATCACCTCCCATTCCTTGACCTGCCTCTGGATCTTCCCCATCTTGGAGGGATGAAGCTCGAGGGCTTCAGACCGTTTATAAGTCTTTAACACATTTTCCCTATCCTTCCTTTTCTTATTCACCATAAGGAATGTGGGTTTGTCAAACCCCATGTCCTTATCTACCTGGTGAATCAAGGTCAGAAGTTCTGATAGACTCTTCTCATTATTTCTCATGTTGTAGTTGACAATAAAGCTTGAGAAGGTCTTGGGCAATGATGATAGGATGCGAACTTTACGCAACTCATCTGGGAACTTAATCCCTAAGATGTCCAGGCATTCAATGTATCCAATAAGATTGACTACATGAGGCCCAGATGGCACATACTCTCCAAGATTAGTTTTAAACAAAGTGTTGGAGATCTCATATCTCTCCTGTCTCGCCTTCTCTTGGTAGAGATCCTTAAGGTGAGAAATCATGCTATATGCATCCATGTTTTCATGTTGCTTCAAGAGCTCATTAGACAAAGACGATAGCATGAAACACTGTACATCAGTGGCATCATAAATGTGTTTCATGTAGAGATATAGTTCCTCATCACTGGCCTCCTTTCTAGGTGCAACTGGAATAGGCTCTTCCAACACATACAATTTCCTTTCGTGGTGAAGGATGAAGCGTAAACACCTCTGCCACTCTTGGAAATTAGGGTTGATGAGAGGCTTTTCCTTCTTGAGTATGGTTTTCAATGATATGTTTGAAGTCATTTTTCTTTCCATTTCTACAAATTAAAATGACCAAAGGGTTAGTACTTTATTATAAAAAATGAGAAAAATAAATAAATTAAAACTTATTTGTCTCCCACTATTTTATCGAAATCCAATAGCCCTCACCATTGACTTCATAATATTTTGTTGCCTGAATATTCTAGTGGAAAGGATCCACATTTCCCTTCGCATTACCCCAACTAGGGTTGGTCAAGAAACTTGAAGGGTTTTAGGCAGGTATTCCAAATTCCAACTGCATTAACTTGCAGCTCGTTGATCCCTTGAGTTGACTCCCCAATCTTGAAATCCTTTCATTTTGGATTTCCTCAACCTTTGCCTCTTGGTCACACCAATTCCAGCTATGGAAGTCAACCCTTGATGCGAACCAATTAAATTCAACCCAAAACCTTGAATTAGAATTCATTGATAATTGAAAGTATCCCAACTAGGGTTGGTCAAGCACTTTGAACTATGGTTCGATTCTAACCAAGATTATGGAAGGCTATACCGACTTAATATTTATTTGAGGGATTTTATCCTTATACGTAAATTTACAATTTATTATCTTTTATTACATTCTTTTTAATATTAAGTGGGATATACTTAAGTGATTAACCATTTCTAAGATAATATTTACGTATAAGCCGGTTTTATTTTAGTTCCATCTTTCATGCTCATTTAATTCATTAATTTTGTGATCATGAAAACACTCCCACAATAAATAAACCATGAAATTGACAGAAATAAAATAAATGGTATGATCATGATATTTTCTATTGGTTAGTTTATCTAGAGGTTGATAAACTAACCCAAGACCTAGGGTTAAAACACTTTGAACCATTCTAGTTCGTGTTTACAACATTCCACCTGTCCACCTTTGTATCTCCTTGGATTGGTTTTGCCTTGGCTCCTAACTTGAGCCGCCTCCACTATCTTGGAAGCTCCATCCATTATATATGCATTTATCTCACATGAAGGTGAGGGGTAAAAGGGGTTTTACCTAAAAGAATCCTTGGGCACATAGGCCCTACATATTAATGAGGAGAGGGATCGCAGACCAACAAATTTAATTTAAATAAATAAATTAAAAGAAATCATTCACATACAAAGGTCTTGGTCTAGATCATGATATTCCATACATGCAAAAATATTACACATTATTAAAACTAGCATTAAATTCTATAATCATTCTTGTTTAAGATAAATCACGCTCGAATCAACTAATTATCTTTAATTAATAAATCCTTTTATCATAAACCATTTTTCTGAATTTACTTGAGATTCTCATCCATCATAATTTTAAACAAATAAATTCATTTAAAATTATCTTTGTACGTAACTTTTACCATGGAGGCAACCCTGTGAATTCCAATTCATTACACAGATGTTAAATTAAACACAAATAAATAAAACACCTATCACGTGTTGTGCCTCAGCTTTATGCCTGCACTATGGTACACGTCTCAAGGGTTTGTATAATATAATAATAAATTTTAATAAATCTGCATAATTTAGATTAGTACATGGTGTGTAGTTCTAACCACACGGCGTGTACTTTTGTTCACCATCCATCCAAAGTACACGCCTGAAGACATGGCGTGTAGATGTACTTCGGAAATTTTCAGAGTACATGACATGTTCAATTGGACACACACAGTGTAGTATCCACGTTACACGGTTTCCATCCGGGCAATCCATGTACATGGTACACAGTCCAACCCTAACCCGAAGGGATTACACACTATGTTCAGTTGGACCACACGATGTGTAATCCGGAAACTGTGTGCCACCTGTTCCTGTTCAACACACGGTGTCATAAATGACTTAGCTAGGATCCAATACATGGAATGATTTTGCAGACCAATCCAATACATTGAACCTAGACTACATGTCATGTACTTCCGAATACACGCCTTTTATTCTAGTGTTGTATGTCCAGGAATGTTTGGCACCTCCAGATGAGTTTCTCTATTTTATTTTAGTCAAAATTAAAAGAGAAATTCGTTTCTGTAAGGTGAATGAGAAACGATAGGGGAGGAACAGATCTCAAGACTCATATTTTAAAGAATGATTAACTTGAATTGAAAAAAAAATTATTAAATGCATAAATCACCAATGAAAAACTAAATAATTATAATCAACGATATGACCCCTCTGATACCACTTCAAGGTTCTGGGTGCAACAGAAGCACGTTGGTGGGTTTGACCATCTTTAATTTTAGCGTTAACAACGATCAATCCGAGATCCATCACGATGTAAAATTCTGGATCTTCAGAATAGAACAAAGAACAAAAAACAAAAGAGGGATCCCCAGAACCATAGAGATAGGATCATCATATGTTGGTTATAATTAATTTAATTAATGGAAAATAATTACCTTGGTGGAATTCTTTATTCGTTGATGTCTCTGGTCACGATCTGGTGTGATCCGTCGTTGCGTTGTAGAATCCAATTGTAGGAAACCTCTATCGGTGATCCACACGTGCTCCACGTATCTCTGGATTTCACCGAAGGGATCTCCAGGTGCTAGCATGGAAGAACCTTCACTTGTGATGTCCGCCTTCGATCGCCTTGATCCGGTGGTGGTGGATCTCTCTCGGTCTTGAGAGCGTTTAGTTGGAGGAAAGAGTTCTTTCAGACTTGAGAAAAATCTCTAGAATTTTTGTGCACAATGATTGGAGAAATGTTTTGGGGTTGTGAGGATATTTATAATCGGGTTTGAGGTTATATAGTCATGAAAATAAATAAACGCGTTACACATTTTATTTATTTCATTAACTCTTATTGAAAACCCCCCATGTCGAATGATTAATTCCTTGACATGAACCCACACTGATTATAATAAATATCATTTAAATAAAAAAATATTTTTTCCTCAAAATCCCGAATGGAAAAACTACACATCGTGTAATCATTAATACACGGTGTGTACTCATTTTCCATAAAACTACACGGCGTGTATATTCAATATACACGGCGTGTACTTTTATTTTCCATTTTTCTTTATTTCCTCCACTACATTTATCAGTCCTTGATTAATGGATATTTATTTCTTAAATAAATGTAACTACATTAATTTTTAATAAATATATATTATTTCATCCACAATATATTCTCTCGAATAACTAGTGTCGAAATAAATGCGATCAGACATCCTTAAATAATTATTAAACCACCGTCGGGAATAATATTTATTTAAAATGTTAAATTAATATTCAACTAAGATACATGGACACACTTAGTGTGTGACCCTCTTGGCCTCTTTCTCATTGGTATTAGGCAGGCTTGCCTAAAGTTCAAGATTACTCTCTATCAACGGGTTAAGGCACTCAAGATAAATAAGTTAACGCCGCATTGACGTTTCACCTCATACGAACGCTTATCGTGTAATATAATCCCTTTGTCACAATATCTCGAATCAAGTGGGTTGCATGCTTGTTCCATAAACCCATGTGCTCGATTTTTTTTCTTTGACATTCTAGAATTTAAATCTCCCATACCTTACCATAGACATGGATTTATTTAGGCTATATCAATTCCATCAAAGGGCCTGAGATATCTACTTCCATTATGGAACAGAAGGGACAAATCCTTTCTCGCATTATCTATTAATGTAGTATTACTCATGATACACCCAAGATATCCTTCCTCACTACGAACAGTGTGTCGTCACAGTTTTCATCAATACATATAAGTGCACGAGTTGTAATACCAATTAATAATAATCTTAAAGTCTAAGGGCCAATACACACATCTGCAGATAGGAACATCCAATGACACTATGAAATGTGGATTTCCTACTGTCGGGTCTCGTTCTCATAATATCCTCTTGGATATTACTAAGGGAACACACCATGAGAAGGGGCCTCAAAGTTTTATGAGTCCTCACCACTAATGGCTTGTATTTTGTGTGTCCCTTAAATAACATCATCCAGCCATTGAAACCCTCTTTTTCAAAAAACACAATTAACCAAAAAATGTTTCAATGTAACCTTGAGGGATTTTTTCCCAACAATGTTCATATTTCATGGACTTTACTTCTTTATTCATATGTTGTAACAATGTGTAATCCCAAAACACAATTAGAACATGTCTGTGAACATACTAATAGTTCAAAAATTGTCCGAGTTAACAACATGGAGAATTTTTCAAGCATGACATACAATTCAATAAATCCATAACAATTTTACTGTAATTATCACAAATGATGGAGAATTTTATTACTAATTGAAAACCAAAGTGTCTATAACAACTCTATAGGTATCATCTCATCAATCATGGTTAATTTTCTTAGTAAATGAGATGTAAGGAATCTAACCATCATCATCAGTCTTCTTGAATATTTCTCAAACTCATTCCATATTTCTCAATCCATGATTAATCACTAATAATAGAGGAATTAATTATTAGAAAACTTTTGATTCCATCTTATATATTGAAAACAAATACTACTATACTCATCACCTATCCGCATGGGATTTTTAATCCCCCCTTTGGTTTTTTATCCATTACCATTTCCTTAATGTCAATTTCACTTCTCCCTCTTATTGAAAAGAAATTAAAAGGATTCTCTTCTACTCTCCAAGTAATTCAAACAATAAATTCTTCTTTTTATGAATGAATAATAGTACCACATGATTCACTAGGAAAATAGACTTTAGTTGGTATACTCTAAGTCTAGATGATATAAAATGGTGTATAAATAAAGTGGAATATAACTAATGAGTATTTGTAATCCATTACCAACCATGTATTTGATATCATGCTCACAACATATTTACTTCTCAAATATGGGACTGTTTAAAATAGATTTATTAAGTAATATTTTCTTTACATACTTTAGAAAACAAATTAGATATTTCAAGTGAAATAATATTTTACTACCCCCTTTTAAGAATTTACTCATCAACCAACACTCCCCCTTGATGCACATGTTTGATATAATCAAGATAAAGGAAATAAGTTTAATTGGGTTACCTCTATTTTCAACTTCTACTGAGATGACATGAATTTACAGATATTCATGAAATAAGCCTTGATATCACATCCTTTATGTTTCTCCACCCAAAGGGATACACTCCCTTCCATTTGATCTGGTGAAATTTTTTATCTGATAGTCTTCAAGATGTTAAAATTGATGATCCACCATTGTATAATAGTTTGAGTTTTTATCAGATCTTTAATAATCATTCAAACTTGTTATATGCCACTTTTTTCAGCTTTCTCTCCTCATGGTAGTGATATTAACCTTCAATTCCATGTAATATAAACAGAAATACTAAATAAGAATAAGTGAATAATATAGATAACATTTTAGCTTCCTAATATGTTCAACATGGATGAGAATTTCTTCACAACCCAAATAATCCCTTCCTTATAGTACAAAAGTTTCATGAAATATTATTTCTTGTGTCTACTTTATATTTCACATTTTGTGATTTCTTTGAAAGCATGGAAACTTAACTTCTATTAACCTTTATCTTATGTGGATTGTTTATTCTCACTTCATCCAGTAGTGTAGTAGCTTCCAGTAGTTATAGTTTTTCTATCTTCAATATATCCCTTTGAGATAGTAAAATGGTTATACAATTATTTTCATTATTTCTATCCGTATTTCACCTTCCACACAATTTTTTTTGAGACACTAGATTTTTATGGGTTCATAACCTCTTTTGAAACTCGATATCTTCATGTGGAACAACTTGTTTTCTTTTTTTCCTTTCTCTAGCTAGTGTGTCATCCTCGTCTTTCTGTATTCTCTAGAAACATGAAATTGATCAGGGAAGATGATTGAGCACTCCTTCACATATTCTATCTTTGAATTTACATATGGACTCTTAAATACTTTTTAGTTACCATTCTTAGAAAACTTATCAAAATCTTGTTCAATAATATCTTAAATAAATCCTATCTTCTATTTTCTCTCCTGGATTGTCTCTCTTCTTAATTTCATCTTGATTCCATTTATTTACATGGCCTATTTGCAGTGGTATATGGTATGAACCCTATTTAAATAGTAAAAACATATTTTATAGGATGAAATGACATTATTGGATTCCAACATATCATTATTCTTGGGAGTATCTTGTTTCACATATTTCTTGACTACATTATTTTTCTATATTCCCCAAGGAATACTTTTCAACTTTTGTTTTTTACATCTACATTTGTTGTGGTATTTTCTTATCATCAACATATTAATATAGAATGTTTGTAATATAGAAAAACTCATCATAATTATGACCAATTATGTTGCAATAATCATATAAGTCTTTAATATTACCAAATATGTTCTTGAAAGATAGTTTATTCTTCATTTGTTTATTTTTCTTCAATTTTGTAGGTTTTTCATTTCTTTACATCTACTCTCCCTAAATACAGGCCTTCTATAATTTTAATATGATGACACATTATTTCAATAATCAATGGACCAATTCCCAAATTTCCAAAAGCACCAACAATAGCCAATAAATCTCTTTCTTTTTCTTGTAGTACAAGTCTGGCTAGATTTAGTATTGTGTTTTTTTCTAGGTTTCTCTTTCCTTATTTGAAGCATAATTTTGGGAGTAAATTTTCTTGATCATATAAGTATCCACCCTTGATGTTTTTGGGTATTTATCAGTAATTTTACTTACCCAAAGCTTCCCAAATTTTAGATTTGAACCTGCACTAGCAGATGAGATTTCATTAGTAGAAAATGAGTTAACTGGGTTATGTGTTACCTTCTTCCATGATTTTTTTATAAGGTTGATCAAGAGATGATCTATAGAAACCCTGTTTCTTCTTAAATTATTAATAAATCAATTTATTTATAAACATCATAAAATTATTACATTACTAGGATCCAAATGTTAAGTATCTTGGAAAAATTAGAACCATACATAACTTTTACAAAATAAAACATAAACATTTATTTAATCCCATATTCTATATCTTTTTATTATTCTTTGAATTATCCTTAGTATAAGTATTAAACTGAGGATATACACCAAGAAAAGGGTTATCTAAAATCCCAATAAGAGTATAGATAAGAACATGAAACAATATAAAATGGTGTTAGCATAATCATAACATCAACATCATAATCATGAGAGAAATCATTAAGTAAATGAATGGAATGTTGAAATACATAAAAAGGAAACATCATGTATTAGTGTTCAACTACCATAAATATTTGGAAAAAAATATAGAATCATGTTCATGCACATTTCACTTTTTCTCCCAAGATACATCACATTACCCAATGCATTGGATCACTATATAATTCCAGGCGTACCCATCACATCATAATATTTACATTATCATGCATGCTACATAGAACACATATTAATATTGGACATAAAATAAACCATGTAAAGGAATAGGATTAATTTCATAAAGCATACATTCATAAAAATTGGGATCCCAAATTAATTAGGGAAATTAAATACTTGATATAGAAATCATCAACCTTGAGTGAAGAAGAAACAATCTCCAGAAGTAAAAGGTGTGTTTTTTGGGAAAGAAGATTTCTTTTAGAAAACATTATGTTTGTAATAAACCCAATTATAAAACATATATATCCTATAAAATTTAATATAATTATTAATAAATGATATTTATGGAATATCCATACTAAAAATGGGGTGTAAGAGGGAAAACCCACAAAAAGGGAGTTGTGTTCGAGAATTCACCTTACATTTTATCTGAGTGATTTATTCACTTTAATATCATGTATATTCAAATTTTATTAATTAATTAAAAAATAAATAACCTTTTATACACGAATTTAATTCATTAAGATTTTATTAAGTTCATTTATGGTCTTTTTGATGAGTTATAGAGTGTCATTTCTTTATTCGGGAGCATTCGTGTTCATGGTTTTCATGATTGGTTTGCTTGTATACATGAATGGAAGCTCATGAAAAATGTGGATAAATATATATAATTATACGTCAGTAATTATATTATATAATTTTAAATTATCTTATAAAAAAATTGGTTATATGGTATGAGGATGAATCATTAGATAAAAGTTAATGATGATCATTTTAGGTTAAATTTGGTGGTTTTTCGATCACAACAAATTCATTCTATTTTATCATTTAGTATTATGTATAAATGTTACTTATATAACATAAAAAGGGTTATGAAATAAACTTTATAATATGTTTAAAAACATTTAATTTTCTTATTAACATCCTTGAAGGTGTTAAATAAAAATTAAAGTGCATCGCCCACGATGTCGGTAAATAGACACATCACGGGCGACGATTTAATTTTTAGAATTAGAGAGAGAGAAAAAGGAGTTTGATGATGGATATTATATTAACATTATATAATTCCAGTATATAAAATATAATTGATTTATCATGCCTTTTGGATAATATATGGTTAGGATAAGAGAATAAAATAAATGAAATTGAAAAGAAATTAAAAGAAAAAGGAATAGGATTTTAGCTCTTAAATCTCTCCTCATTGAGAACATCCTTATGGAAAAGGTTTTGATATTTTGATGATAACAAGAGATCATAGAAATGGGAGAGGGCATTGGGGAGAGGTTTGGCCAGAATTTGGACATGTCTCAAAGATTGAGAGGTGTGAGGAGATGAGGGTGTGAGGGGAGGTATTTATAGTGGCGGAGAGGGATGTTTTCTCATTATTATATTCATTAGTTTATTATTTTAGATCAAGAAAATGAATATTTTGAAAATTATATATAAATATATTAAAATAATTAATTATGGTATGATATTACGGTGTTTACATATTCCTTACATAAACAACGACTAAAATATTTATATATTTAGAATTTATTGAAAATTATTGTATTTCACTATTAATAAAAAATTAATGTCTTTCATAAAAATCCCAAAAAAATCACCCTAACCAATTTTGGACGCGTAGAATTTTAAAATTAACTCTATTTTATGAAATTAATTTTCAATATATGAGTAATATAAATTTTAATTAAAATCATCATTTACTTGTAAAATATAAATTTTAAAATTATAACTGATTTTATAACACTTTTAAAATTTACTTAGGGTCTCATAAAATTATATTAAAATAATAATACATAGAAAATACTTATTTATGAAAAAAATTTATGAAAATAAAATTTCTTTTATATTATTAAATTAATCATAATATTGTAATTAAATAGTTATGACTTACAAAAAATCCAAAAATTAATTAATAATTTTTAAAACATTTATTTACGTGGACTATGATATAATTATACCATAATTTCATTTATAAGATGTATAAATTTTATTTATACATTCATGGGTGAGGTTACTATTCATTTAGTTTGTTCACTATTCATAAGGTTTATATTACTATTCCTAAGGTCAAGTTACTATTTCATCGGTATTGGTTTCTTAACTTCTAGAAATCCTTTTTTTCCATCAATTCTTCATTTATAAAGATTTTACTATGGAATCTATGTGATTTTTTCATGACCTGTCCCCTGCGGCTCGTGCCATGACTACCCCATGCCGGCCTCCCATAGGCCAGGGGATGATGACTAGCATTGAGTAGGAATTTTCCACAATGGGGAGGCATTTTCCTATTAAATTGCACACATGCACCCATCCACAAGAAAATTACTGAAACTAAAAACACTTAGTAAACAGATATGAAACACACTAAGATAACCATTGAGAGTAACAGTACAAACTAAAAAGTAAAGGAGCCAAAATACAGGCCCAATTGAAATAGAAAAGTACAAGATCTTGGGTCTCATCTTTAGAAAACCCTACCTAAATTATAGGTATAGTAAGATGTCTGAATGTCGCTGAAGAAAACCACACCATTCGAGTAACCCTGAATCACCCCTATCTCCGGCCAACCAAGGACCCCATCAAAGCTATCGATCATCTACATAGGACACAACACGTGCAGACAAAGCCCATGTGAGGGTGAGTGAAACAATACTCAGTAGGAACGCTAAACCACAAAGGTAAACCACAAAGCACGACACAAGGAAGACTACCAATGAGGTACATGAAGTGTATCCACTAAGAAGTACAATCAAGAGAGTCAATAGAGTAAGCTCATACCTAGATACATATATTAAAAAAGTCCAGGCATATCCAAATCCAAGGACACACACTCCACATCTTCATAGGAGCCACAATCAACATCTTCGTAGGAGAAACACTCCCTGTAACTGTAGGAGATACACTCTGTATATCTATAGGAGACACACTCTCTAGAACCGTAGGAGACACACTCCGTATAATCATAGGAGACACACTCCGTATATCCATAAGAGACATGATTCAGATAAATTTAGGAGACACAATCCATATATGAATAAGAGACAAACTCCATATATGTGTAGAAGACACACTCCGTATATTTGTAGGAGGCACACTCCATATCTTCGCACATCCAGCCATAAGACTTTCCTCTTAGTGCGATCATTCGGAGAGAAACTACACTTCAAGCGAAAATTCAATATTCCAACCTCCATTAAAAATCTCATAGATTATATAAAAAGGACTGCCTCATCATCAGGGTCCCAACACCTCAAAAATATCATCAAATAGATACACGGTTTGAGAGTTAAGAGTATTAAGTAAAAAGGGGCCGGTTGGGTCTGGGTCTACCTGAACACACCCAACCTGGGTCCCGCTGGGTCCAACCTGGCCTGTCAGGTATGGACCAACCTTCTGCCGGCCCAACCCAATCGAGAAGGATGGTTCTTTCCACCTGGATGTGGTGGATGCCACGTCCTATCAAGTCAACGTGATATGACCATCGCGTTCAATGCGACGGTCTGGTTCTTGACCTCCCCATGACGGTTGTTGCGAGGTATCACCTCAGTACAGCTAGACTGTGGCCCTCTGTTATATGATGTTACCTCCTTCTGCATCCAGTCGAGCCCCATCACTGGCCACCGAGTTGGCAGCCCTATCCGCCGATCGCAGCTGCCATTCCATGGGCTCCTCCCGCTAGGTGTCCATGCAGGCACACACCACCACCAGCACCACCACTGATAACTCCTCTTCTACGGGCCTCCACCATCACTGTTGTCTCCCGTTTCTCAATCTGGGAATACCCACATGATCCCTGGGTCACCCTCTTCACTGCCGTGGACTCCAAATCTTCTCCCTGTCACTCTGGGGGTCCATTCATGTTTAGAACCACCCAACAAAACATTCCCTGACGATGAGGGTTTGTCGATGAAGAACGCAAGAATAGGGAAGAGATATAAGCACAAGAACACCCTTAGAATAGACTTTGGCCTTGTTCATTTCAGCCTTGGTCCATTCATTTCAGTGGAAATATGAAAGAGGAACAAGAGAATATTTAACAAGATTCACCCATTTTTAATTCTGCATTATTAACCATACCACAATAATGATCGAACCATAGATCAACCTATTCATGGGTTGGTCTACACTTGTCATTAGAAATAATAACAGGGAAAAGAATCATGAAGAAAAATAAACCCCCTACCTATAGAGAGGATCATTCAGAGGATAGAAACTATCATTGATGGCGATCCATCCATGAACATCCTCAATCCATTGTTCGTCGGTGTTTGATCTAAGCTCCTATATCTAAACTATCGTTACCAGTAAGAGAGATTACTAGGGTACTAGAGAAATTATCCAACATTATGAATTCTAACATTGGTCCCTTCCCCTAATTAATAGAGGAAATGTGTTAACACGTTTCACCTTTTCCATGATGCTAAATTGGAGCATCACTGAGTCATCGCATTGTAGTGCTACTAAGTTTCTATGTAACGTTAAAGAAAATAAATAAAATAAATTTTTAAGTATATTTTATTTTTCCCTTAAAACATCCATAAATTAACTATTGTTACTGACCCATATCAGTTTATGTTAGGCCCCTCCTAGGGTAAACTCGCTATGTTGAGCACAATAATTCCCTCAGATTTCAGATTCGTGAACCCATTTAGAATTTACTAAAACAACACATGTGCACTATTTTTAATAAACGTAAAAAAAGTTGAAAATTTTATTCTGGCAACCTCATGCCTCAGACTTACGTGCTGTCTCATCTCTTAGTCTCAAAATAATCCCATATAATTTTCAAAAAATTTACATTGAAAATCTGGGACATTACATTCTCCCCACCTTATGGATTTACCTCTATGAAAGCCAAAACCAGGGCTAAACAAAAAAATGGGGATACTGAGCACGAATCTAAGCCTCCTACTCCCACATGCTCTCCTGGAGATTCTCGTGTTGCTACCGAATGTGCACTAGAGGAATTGATCACCCACGGAGGGTCCTCTCTTTTCGATCAATGATCTTCGCTGGGAACTCCTCAAAAGTCACCCCGTCATCAACATCCAACTCAACCCATTCAATAGAATGTGAAGGGTTGTGTACGTATTTCTTCAGCTGGGATATGGGAAATATGTCATGTACCCACTCTAACTGTGGAGGTAGAGCCAAGAGGTATGACACCTCGTCCACTCTACGCAGTATCATAAAAGGTTCGATAAACCTTGGAGATAACTTTTCGCCCCCGCCAAATATCCATATCCGACATCAAGGAGAGACCCGAAGGAACACATAGTCTCCCTCCTCAAACTCCATGGGTCTCCATTTCTTATTAGCACATTACTTCTGATGGATCTGTGCAGTCTTCATCCGCTCCTGGGTGACCCAAACCTTCTCCGTAGTAGCCTTCACCAACACCGAGACCATGAGTGATGACTCTCCTGGGTTAGTCCAGCAAAGTGGTGACCTACAGGGTCACCCATGCAAGGCCTAAAATGGTGCCATACCGATGGTAGAGTTGCAGCTGTTTTTGTTTGAAAACTCTACTAGGGGTAGGTGATCTTCCCAACTACTTCTAAAATAGAGGATGCAAGAATGTAGCATTTACTCTAGGACCTGAATGGTCTTCTTAGTCCGATCATCTATCTGTTGGTGGAGAGCTGTGCTTAAGAACATCTGAGTACAAAAATCCTTCTGGAATCCCTTCTATAAGCGGGATGTGAAATGAGCATTGTGATATGATACTATCACCGATGGTACCCCATGGAGTGGAACTATCTCCTGCACGTAGAGGCGTCCCAATATCTCAACTGAACTCTATTCCCAAATTTCTAGGAAGTGGGATGACTTGGTGAGTTGGTCAACAATCACCAAGATGGTACCATTCCTTTTGTACGTATGTTGTATAACCATCACAAAATCCATTGTTATTCCATCTCACTTCCACTCTGTCACCTCAAGGGGTTGAGTCAAACCTGCTGGAACCTGGTGATCATCCTTCACTTGCTGAAAAGTGAGGCATCTAGAGATAAACTCTACCACTATTTTCATCATCCCCGACCACCGAAACTGATGTTAGAGGTACTGGTATATCTTTTCCACACCTGGATGTACCACCAAAGGGGATGTATGGAACTCCCTCTACACATCCTCTCATAACATCCCCAATACAACTGTGCATCCTTTGAAAAGGATGATGTGCTCCCCACCGTTTGAATATCCATTAGGAGCATAACCTGTGGACATCTAAGCACATGTAGTCTGACAACTAATATCTTCAAGTTGTGCCTCCCACACATGATTTAAGAGTGGATGTGAAACCACTATCGACTGAAGATAAGATTCTTCATCTCCATCCATGAAGGATATCTAATGAAAGGACAACTACTCTGAGGCCTTGTTCAGTAGCTATAAAATTGATCTACAAATGAGAGCATCTGCCACCACATTCCCATTCCTATGAGTATAGTCTCTTTCGAAGTAATAGTCCTGGAGGAACTCTAGCCAACACCATTGTCTCAAGTTTAGATCCTTCTGAGAAAAGATATATCTGAGACTTTTGTTATAAGGCCCCATCCTTAAACCTTACTTAATCTTGAGTTATTACAAGATTACACATTGAGGATCTTTTCGGGTTTAGAGTTTTAGAGAATTAGATCATAAAACTTGCATTACATTCCACATATAAACAAAGTGGTTACATAAAGATAGTATTCTTCATTACCATCAATGGAAACACATTTAAAATAAAACATGGATTATTTCTTGACACATCCTTGACTCTATCACCTTATTATGTACCTTTCCCTTGACCTGTGAAGAACATTTCAAAAACATGGGATGAGCATAAAAACTCAGTATGGGTTATAAAAACATGGAAAAGAAACATGGGTACATATATACATAAGAGTGAAATCATACTTTACCCATAAAACATAGGCATTTTAACATACCTCATAAAATCATGAATAAATCATAGAAATCATAAGACATAAAGGTAACTTGAGGCATTCATAACATTCTCACGTAGGTAGTAACCCTCTTGGTTACGTTTGGAATACCCATCACAGTATATTCCCTAAATCTCTTCGGAGAAACCTTAATGTTTCACTCCTTCGCGTTACCCAATGCATTGGAGAGCTATATCGGGCTCACCCGCCCTTAGTTTATCACGGAACCACCCGTTTTCATAATAATGCCCAAGAACCTCAACATAATCATATCACATAAAACATGCATAAAGGAAACATAACATTCCCACCTTTCAATCACAAGATATCAATACAACACATTGATATAAAAACATTATGAAAACCATTTTCAATACCAAAATAAAAGAAAAATAAAACATGGTATTTATTTTTCTTTTAAAAAGATGGTATGTCTTGTAGAGGAAGCCGAAACTCAAATAACTTTCACGACGGTGGAGAAGTCGTTGTCGCCGCATACGTACGACAAAAAAAATTCCCTTTTGTCATTTAGTAAACGCTTCATATAAAAAAGATTCCTTTTGAATAAATGTAAAAGTCAAAGGGGTTTATACACCGTATAAAAGAAGGTTGTGTATAAAACAAAATATGCCTCAATGAAAGGAGATTGAGACGAAGCCCCATACCTCGTATCCGACTTGACCCGACCGTTCTTTAATTTCCTGAATAATAAACTTGAGTTAATATCTACTTGCTTATGAACCTTTTTCAAGTTAATTATTCCTTTTATATCACCTATTACCATGTCATGAACACTATGTAATTATTTAAGTTAATAACAGTCGTTTTAACAATCATTAGTACTTGAGTCAAAAATAATCCCTTTATAGTCACATGTTGTTCATGTATTCATTATATCGAGAATGGTATTCATGATGTAGATATCACATATGTCATATATATCCAGTACATACATGCATTTATAATATTACATAATCATTTAGAGGTAAGAAATGAAATGCACCGTTCATGGAGACGGTAAGCCGTACGTACGCATGAACGCTACTTTCATTTATATTTCGTATTTTATAGAATGGAATCATAATGATATAAAGGTATATTATAATTCCAGTATAATATCATATATAATATCATAGTTCCATCCTTTATATATCCCACATATGGTATTTAACGAATCAAATCACTTTGAGGGGGAGGTAGTCCGCACTTCCTAAAATGAAGATATCGTGTTTACCTATAATGGAAACCATAAAGGTATTCCCAAAATGAAAAAAACAGAAGCTTAAGGAAAACATAAACATATTATATATCATATATAAAAATAGTGACATCATAATGTCCACCTTTGAATGTGTTAAATAAGTATTGAACAATCATTGTTTCGGGAGGCAGAATTTCACCATCAACGGAAACCGTATATTCTTTAACCATTTTATATAGTTGTGTGAGAGTGTAGCTCAAATAAATCTTATAACAACATCCTAGTATATTGAAGACACTTGTGTTGTTACAAAGGAAGTAAATAAAAAGAGTTTAGGGGGTTGGAGAAACAAAATAAAACAAATGAACATGAGAGAATGAATTTCCTTTAAAAGTGTAACTCCTTTTGATTTGAGCCTAAAGGCTTACTTTGAAAGGATTCTGCCCAAAGGGAATCCTCTAGGATGAGGAGAGGGATGTGGAGAGAGTAATGGGCAGGGGTTGGCGGAGCTAAAGGCTTGAGGTGTGTGTGAAATGAGGTAGAGGTGGGGGCCTTTTATAAGAGGAGAGGAGGGGCACTTTTGGAAAGTAAAGAAATATTACTTTATTTGAAAATGTGTTTCGGTTTTAAAAGGTCCCACATTGATATAATTCGTGGATAAGGTGATAAGGGTTCGAAATACACTCATCCAATTGGTTTTGGACATGTGTAGTTCATAGATTTTACATTATCTTTCCATTTTATTTAAATCGTCAAATAATGATGTCATCGCTGCATCATTATTATGTCATAAATAATTTAATTTATTTAATGTCTAAAAATTATAAAAAAAATACTATGATGTAGGAAATCTTTTTATCCTTCCAATGAAGATTTATAATCAAAAATATGATCTTTATAACTCTATGTAAAAATTATTTTTGTAAAACATATTATGTTTGTGTCATTTTTACTTTTACATTAAATAAAAAGCTATTTATGTCATTTCCCAACCAAAGTGGATCCATGGGGTCCCCAAGTTGACCCATGGCTTGTCTTGGTCGGCCATGACACAACCAATGAGGCTAGGACATGTGTCAAGCTCATCTTAGTTTATTAAAGCATTATTTTTACCATAAACTACACTAATTACCACTAATCGCGATTAAAAACTTAATAAGTTACTATTCACCAAAAAATTATTTTAATCTCATTGAACCACATTTTACTTCTTAATGACAACCATGTATGTCGGATTTTCAAAATTCAGTACACATTAGTGGTAAACTTTCATTTAACTAAAAAATCAGTTTGCTTGATTACCACTTAGTGGTTTCACTATTCATCAAAAATTGGAGTTTTTCAGAAAATTACCAAAAATTCACCCTAAGCTATATTTGATATTAAGAATTAAAAAATGAAGTCTATTTTAGAAAATTAAAAACATATAAGTCACATTAATTAATTTAATAATTAATTCCCGCTGTCAGAGCAAATAGCGTGTTTTTATGAAACAATAAGTATCAAAAGATTGACACTAGTTTGAGTCCAATTTCAAAGTGAAATTGATTCCAATGACCACAATTGGATTAAATGGTAAAAATATATTCTAATTTCACTTCAAAACAAATTCAAAACATAATCTAATCATATAAATAAATTAGACTAAAAAGCAGTTTTGATGTAAAATGCAGTATTTTTCACTATTCATTAAAAAATGAACATTGTCAGAAAAATACCAAAAATTCACCGAAAGTAAATTTTGATGTCCCAAACATAAAGAATAAGTTTATTTTGACAAACATAGCTTATAAAATTGTCAAAAGGTAGATTTAAAAATGGTTTTCCATCAAAAGGCAGTAAAACAATCTTTTAAAAATATTAGTGTATTCCATGCTTAAGATTAGATTTATTTTCATTTTAAGCCTCTAAAACACTATCTTAATCCTTAATAGACATAGATAAAAATATATATTATTCATTACTTACTTGGGATGTTACATCCTTCCCCCCTTTAGAAAATTGCCTCCCTGCAATTTATTTACTTATCGAATAAATGGGGGTACTTATCCCTCATTTGCATTTTCAGATTCCCACGTTGCCTCTTCAATCATGTGGTTTTTCCACAAAACCTTTACCCGGTCAATCACCTTATTCCGTAACACTTGCTCCCTATGGTCAAGAATCTGGACCGGTTGTTCCTCATAAGATAGGTTCTCTTCCAGCTGAACTACCTCTGGACTCAAAACATGAGATGGATCTGGCATATACTTTCTCAACATCGAAACGTGAAAAACATTGTGTACCTGAGATAAACTCGGAGGTAAAGCCACTTGGTATGCAACTGATCCAACTCTCTCCAGAATTTCGTATGGTCCAACGAACCTTGGACTCAACTTTCCTTTCTTACCAAATCTCATCACACTTTTCCAAGGAGAAACCTTGAGAAAAACATGATCACCTACCTCGAAAGATAGATCCTTCCTCCGGTTATCCGCATAACTCTTCTGCCTGCTCTGAGCTGTTCTCATGTGTTTCTGAATCAGCTGAACTTTTTCTACCGTCTCTTCTACCAATTCCGGTCCCATCAACTTCCTTTCACCCACTTCATCCCAGAAAGATGGAGTTCGACACCGCTTCCCATATAATGCCTGAAATGGTGTCATCTGTATACTGGAATAGAAACTGTTATTATATGAAAATTCAACCAAAGAAAGACGTTGGTCCCAACTTCCCTGATAATCCATAGAACAAGCTCGTATCATATCCTCCAATGTCTGAATTGTTCGTTCTGACTGCCCATCTGATTGAGGATGAAAAGCTGTACTAAAATTTAATTCAGTACCCAACGACTTCTGAAGGCCTTTCCAAAAGTTAGAAGTAAACCTGGGATCACGATCTGATACAATGGAGAGAGGAACTCCATGTAACCTGACTATCTCTTTAAGATACAAACGGGAAAGTAGATCAAGAGAGAAAATATCTTGTATAGCAAGGAAATGAGCAGATTTGGTCAAGCGATCAACAATAACCCAGATTGCATTATTACCTCGAGATGTCTTCGGTAATCCAACAACAATGTCCATGGATATATTCTCCCATTTCCACTCTGGAACTGGTAAAGGCTGAAGCATCCCTTTCGGTAACTGCCGCTCTACTTTAACCTGCTGACAAGTCAAACACTTCACAGTAAAATCAGCAATATCTCTTTTCATTCCATCCCACCAGTAATACTCCCATAGATCTCTATAAATCTTAGTACTGCCCGGATGAACTGAAAACGGAGAACTATGAGCTTCACATAACAACTCTCTCTTCAACTGTGAATCACAAGGCACACACAATCTCTTCCCAAATATCAAAATGCAATCATTATCAATGTTGAATTCAGGCAACTTACCTTTCTGAACCAGCTCTACCTTTTTCTGCAACTCACTATCTTGCTTCTGTGCTTGCTTGATTCTATCTGATAGAGATGATCTCACTGATACCTGAAACAAAATAGAAGGACTTCCTGCACCAACAACTTCTATGTCAAAGTTCATCAAATCCTTAACCAAAGGATCACGTTCCAAATTCAATATTGTTAATGAAGCATTACTTTTTCGACTCAAAGCATCAGCCACTTTATTTGCTTTTCCCGGATGGTAATGAATTGTACAATCATAATCCTTGATTAATTCTAGCCATCTCCTTTTTCTCATGTTCAATTATTTCTGAGTGAATATATAATTTAAACTTTTGTGATCGGTATATATTTCACACATTACTCCATACAAATGATGCCTCCAAATTTTTAAAGTAAAAACAACAGCAGCTAATTCCAAATCATGTGTAGGGTAATTTACCTCATGAGTTTTCAACTGTCGTGAAGCATAAGCAATTACCTGATCATTCTGCATTAGGACACAACCAAGTCCTTTCAATGAAGCATCACTGTATATAACAAACTCACCATTCCTTGAAGGTAGTGCCAAAACTAGAGCATTCACCAATCTTCTTTTCAATTCCTGAAAACAATCATCACATTCTTTTGTCCAGATAAACTTAACACCCTTCCGAGTTAGCTTAGTCATTGGACTAGATAACTGTGAAAAATTTCTAACAAACCTTCGGTAATAGCCCGCCAAACCAAGGATGCTACGAATCTCGGTTACATTTGTGGGTCTTGGCCATTCTTCCACAACTTTTGTTTTTGCAGGATCAACAGTTATTCCATCTTTAGAAACAATGTGACCAAGGAAAGAAATTTGTTGCAACCAAAACTCACACTTTCTTAATTTCCCATACAGTTTCTTTTCTTTTAAGGTTTGCAAGATAACCCTTAAATGTCTTTCATGCTCCTCTTTAATTTTAGAAAACACCAAAATATCATCAATGAAAACCACCACAAACTTATCCAAGAACTCATGGAAAATTCAATTCATTAAATCCATGAATACAGCAGGTTCATTGGTTAGCCCAAAAGGCATTACTACAAATTCATAATGGCCATATCTCGTACGGAACGCGGTCTTCGGAATATCTGCCTCCTTTACCTTCAGCTGATGGTACCCCGATCTCAGGTCAATCTTTGAAAAAAACTGAGCTCCCTTGAGTTGATCAAACAAATCATCGATATGAGGCAAAGGATATTTGTTCTTAACAATGATATTATTCAAGGCTCTATAATCAATGCAAAGTCTCATAGAACCATCTTTCTTTTTAACAAATAAAACAGGAGAACCCCATGGTGATGTGCTAGGTCTAATGAAACCTTTCTCTAATAAATCTTGCAATTGCTCCTTCAACTCTAAAAGTTCAATTTGTGCCATTCGATAAGGGGGTTTTGAAATTGGATTAGCATCAGGAACTAAGTCAAAAGCAAACTCAACTTCCCGATCTGGTATTATTCCAGGAAAATCATCAGGAAAAACATCAGGATACTCATTTACCACTGGCACATCATTAATCTGAACAATTCCTTTATTTTCAACGATGTGTGCAAGGTAACATTCATTTCCATCTTTTACAAGTTTCTCGGCCTCTTGATATGTTATCAAAAGTAAGGGTTCATTCTTGTAAACAAACTGAAAGTATTTCTGAAAATAAACTTCTTTAGCTCTACAGTCAATCTTAGCATGGTAAATAGAGAGCCAATCCATACCCAGGATAACATCAAACTCTACTAGAGGTAGAACAATAAGGCTTGCAAGTAGGTTCTTTCCACAGATAAGGATAGGAAGATTCTTATAAATTCTTTTTGCCTCAACATTCCCCCCAGGTGTTTTTACCAAAAGTTCAGGAGTCATTTCTTGAGATGGTATTCCCATTTTACTAGAAAAGGTTTCGGAGATGAAAGAATGTGTAGACCCCGAATCAAACAACACACTGGCATAATCTGAAAAAACAAACAAAGTACCTGATACAACTTCATTTGATGGACCGACATCTGCTGAAGTAGTTGCAAAGGATTTCACCACCCCTTTCTGCTTGTAGTCTAACTACTTCCCATCACTCAAGCTCCTTGTCGGACACTCGTTTGCATAGTGACCCATCTCATTGCACTTATAACATTTAACTAACTGTAAATAAAATTTGTTCTTACCTTCACCTTGATCCTTTTCAGTGCAATCACGAGCCTTATGTCCCATATTACCACATCGGTAGCATTTCACAAAATTCAGAAGACATTCCCCAGCATGCCTTTTTCCACATTTATCACAAATTGGAAACTTAGTTCTCTTACCATCAGACTTTTTTGAAGAATTCTTACCTTTCTTCTCCCACCTCGGTCTCTTCTTCTGCTGGTTGTTATAGAAAACTTGGTCATCGGCAAACTCCATTTCCACCTTCTCAGCACATCGAACAAGATTTTCATAACTTTTAAACTCACGAGAAGCTAATGCCCTTCGATATTTTGGCTTTAATCCTGAGGAAAAACGATTGATTTTACTATCAAGGTCCCGGATAAAATTTGGAGCATACCTTGTCAATCGAGTGAACCTTTCTTCATAGGCATCCACTGAGTCTTCCTCTTGCCTCAATTCCAAGAAGTGTTTTTCCATCCTAAGTCGAACAGCCTTAGGAAAATACTTCTCAAGAAACATACCTTTGAATTCATCCCAGTCAAGAGCATCAATCTCATCGGCGTCCCTGATATTTTTAACCATAGACCACCACTGATCTGCTTCACCCTCCAAATAGTAAATAGCAAGACTAACCTTTTGATTGTCTGAACACCCCATAACATCAAAAATCTTCTCCAGTGCTTTAATCCACCCTTCATCCAGCACAGGGTCAGATGATCCTCTGAATGATGGTGGATGTTGCCTCATGAAATGTTCCACCACTGACATGTTCCTCTACGGTTGATCTGGCTGATCTCGTGCATGGATACCACCACCATTTATCGCTTGAGTCAACTGCGCCATTACTGCAACAAACTGTTCAGTTCCAATTCCGACCATTTCTGGAGGCTGATTCAGAAGGTTATCTCCTTCTGTATGCCTTCCTAGCACTGCTTCCCTGTTTCCTCTGCGGAAAACCATTCTGAACAAACATGTCTTACATGAAGCAACATGGTAATCTTCAAATTCTATATCACTTCAATTTGACCATAAAAAAAATATTTTTGGATAATCATTTAATAGAATTCTAACTCCTAAAGTTATCTAAACCGACCTTTGATACCAACTATAAGGCCCTAGACTTAAACATTACGTAATCTTGAGTTATTACAAGATTACACATTGAGGATCTTTTCAGGTTTAGAGTTTTAGAGAATTAGATCATAAAACTTTCATTACATTCCACATATAAACAAAGTGGTTACATAAAGATAGTATTCTTCATTCCCATCAATGGAAACACATTTAAAATAAAACATGGATTATTTCTTGACACATCCTTGACTCTATCACCTTATTATGTACCTTTCCCTTGACATGTGAAGAACATTTCAATAACTTGTGATGAGCATAAAAACTCAGTATGGGTTATAAAAACATGGAAAGGAAACATGGGTACATATATACATAAGAGTGAAATCATACTTTACCCATAAAACCTAGGCATTTTAACATACCTCATAAAATCATGAATAAATCATAGAAATCATAAGACATAAAGGTAACTTGAGGCATTCATAACATTCTTACGTAGGGAGTAACCCTCTTGGTTATGTTTGGAATACCCATCACAGTATATTCCCTAAATCTCTTCGGAGAAACCTTAACGTTTCACTCCTTCACGTTACCCAATGCATTGGAGAGCTATATCGGGCTCACCCGCCCTTAGTTTATCACGGAACCACCCGTTTTCATAATAATTCCCAAGAACCTCAACATAATCATATCACATAAAACATGCATAAAGGAAACATAACATTCCCACCTTTCAATCACAAGATATCAATACAACACATTGATATAAAAAAATTATGAAAACCATTTTCAATACCAAAATAAAATAAAAGTAAAACATGGTATTTATTTTTCTTTTAAAAAGAAGTTATGGCTTGTAGAGGAAGCCGAAACTCAAATAACGGTCACGACGGTGGAGAAGTCGTTGTCGCCGCATACGTACGACAAAAAACATTCCCTTTTGTCGTTTAGTAAATGATTCGTATAAAAAAGATTCCTTTTGAATAAACGTAAAAGTCAAAGGAGTTTATACTCCGTATAAAAGAAGGTTGTGTATAAAACAAAATATGCCTCAATGAAAGGAGATTGAGACGAAGCCCCATACCTCGTATCTGACTTGACCCGACCGTTCTTTAATTTCCTGAATAATAAACTTGAGTTAATCTCTACTTGCTTATGAACCTTTTTCAAGTTCATTATTCCTTTTATATCACTTATTACCATGTCATGAACACTATTTAATTATTTAAGTTAATAACAGTCGTTTTAACGATCATTAGTACTTGAGTAAAAAATAAGCCCTTTATAGTTACATGTTGTTCATGTATTAATTATATAGAGAATGGTATTCATGATGTAGATATCATATATGTCATATATATCCAGTACATACATGCATTTATAATATTACATAATCATTTAGAGGTAAGAAATGAAATGCACCGTTCATGGAGACGGTAAGCCGTACGTACGCATGAACGCTACTTTCATTTCTATTTCGTATTTTATAGAATGGAATCATAATGATATAAAGGTATATTATAATTCCATTATAATATCATATATAATATCATAGTTCCATCCTTTATATGTCCCACATATGGTATTTAACGAATCAAATCACTTTGAGGGGGCGGTAGTCCGCACTTCCTAAAATGAAGATATCGTGTTTACCCATAATGGAAACCATAAAGGTATGCCCAAAATGAAAAAACAGAAGATTAAGGAAAACATAAACATATTATATATCATATATAAAAATAGTGACATCATAATGGCCACCTTTGAAGTTGTTAAATGAGTATTGAACAATCATCGTTTCGGGAGGCAGAATTTCGCCATCCACGGAAACCGTATGTTCTTTAACCATTTGATGTAGTTGTGTGAGAGTATAGCTCAACTAAATCTTATAACAACATCCTAGTATATTTAAGATACTGGTGTTGTTATAAAGGAACTAAATAAAAAGAGTTTAGGGGGTTGGAGAAACAAAATAAAACAAATGAACATGAGAGAATGAATTACCTTTAAAAGTGAAACTCCTTTTGATTTGAGCCTAAAGGCTTCCTATGAAAGGATTATTCACAAAGGAAATCCTCTAGGATTAGGAGAGGGATGTGTAGAGAGTAAATGGGCAAGGGTTGGCCGAGCCAAAGGCTTGAGGAGTGTGTGAAATGAGGTAGAGGTGGGGGCCTTTTATAAGAGGAGAGGAGGGGCACTTTTGGAAAGTAAAGAAATATTACTTTATTTGAAAATGTGTTTCGGTTTTAAAAGGTCCCACATTGATATAATTCGTGGATAAGGTGATAAGGGTTCTAAATCCACTCATACAATTGGTTTTGGACATGTTTAGTTCATATATTTTACGTTATCTTTCCATTTTATTTAAATCGTCAAATAATGATGTCATCGCTGCATCATTAGTATGTCATAAATAATTTAATTTATTTAATGTCTAAAAATTATAAAACAAATACTATTATGTAGGAAATATTTTTAGCCTTCCAATGACTATTTATAATAAAAAATCTGATCTTTATAACCCTATGTAAAAATTGTTTTTGTAAAACATATTATGTTTGTGTCATTTTTACTTTTACATTAAATAAAAAGCTATTTATGTCATTTCCCAACCACAGTGGATCCATGGGGTCCCCAAGTTGACCCATGGCTTGTCTTGGTCGGCCATGACACAACCAATGAGGCTAGGACATGTGTCAAGCTCATCTTGTTTTATTAAAGGATTATTTTTACCTTAAACTACACTAATTACCACTAATCGCGATTAAAAACTTAATAAGTTACTATTCACCAAAAAATTATTTTAATCTCATTGAACCACATTTTACTTCTCAATGAAAACCATTTATGTCGGATTTTCAAAATTCAGTACACATTAGTGGTAAACTTTCATTTAACTAAAAAATCAGTTTGCTTGATTACCACTTAGTGGTTTCACTATTCATCAAAAATTGGAGTTTTTCAGAAAATTACCAAAAATTCACCCTAAGCTATATTTCATATTACGAATTCAAAAATGAAGTCTATTTTAAAAAATTCAAAACATATAAGTCACATTAATTAATTTAATAATTAATTCCCGCTGTCAGAGCAAATAGCGTGTTTTTATGAAACAATAAGTATCAAAAGATTGACACTAGTTTGAGTCCAATTTCAAAGTGAAATTGATTCCAATGACCACCATTGGATTAAATGGTAAAAATATATTCTAATTTCACTTCAAAACCAATTCAAAACATAATCTAATCATATAAATAAATTAGATTAAAAAGCAGTTTTGATGTAAAATGCAGTATTTTTCACTATTCATTAAAAAATGAAGATTGTCAGAAAAATACCAAAAATTCACACAAAGTAAATTTTGATGTCCCAAACATAAAGAATAAGTTTATTTTGAAAAACATAACTTATAAAATTGTCAAAAGATAGATTTAAAAATGGTTTGTCATCAAAAGGAAGTAAAACAATCTTTTAAAAATATTAGTGTATTCCATGCTTAAGATTGGATTTATTTTCCTTTTAAGCCTCTAAAACACTATCTTAATCATTAATACACATAGATAAAAATATCTATTATTCATTACTTACTTGGGATGTTACATTTGTGGTCTAAGTAGATGATACACTGCTCACCCATAAGGTAGTGTCACTACATATTTAATGCGAAAACTACCATTTCCAACTCTAGATCGTGGGTCACATAGTTCTTCTTGTGTGTTCTTAATTACCATAAACCATAAGAAATCACCGCTTTCCACTACATCAGGACACAACCAAGACCAGTTCCTGATGCATTGAAAAACACCACGCACTCAACAACCACCTCTAGAAATCTCAATATGGGAGTTCTCGTCAAGCTCAATATCAGTTGTTGAAATCTCTACTGGAACTTCTTCATCCATACGAAACATTTCCCCATTCATGTCAAGGATGTGATGGACGATTCCACTCTATAAAATTAGGTTATGAACCTCCGAAAATACCCAACCAACCCAAGGAAACTCCGCACCTCAGTAATGTTCTTGGGTAGCTCTCGAGAAAGAACTGCAACTATCTTCTCTAGATCTACTACAACTCCATCCTACGAGATGACGTGTCCTAGAAATTGGACATCTCGTATCCAGAACTGAAACATAAATAGATTACCATAATGTTTCTGCTCTTGGAGTAAGTCCACGACCATCCTCAAGTGTATCGTGTGCTTCCCATCAGTCGCCAGGTACACCAGGATGTCATTAATAAAGGCCACTACAAACTGGTCTAGGTATGGTTGGAAGATCCTATTCATGAGTCCCATGAACATTTTTGGGGAATTATTCATTCTGAATGACATCACTAAGTACTCATAGTGGCTATAGAGACTTATGAAATCCATCTTTAGAATGTCCTCATCCCACACTCAAAGCTGGCGATAGCTTGATCTAAGGTCTATCTTCAAAGAACCATCTTATTCCCTTTAGATGATCAAATAGGTTATCAATACTTGGTAGTGGATACTTATTCTTCATTGTAACCTAATTCGAGCACTTAAAGTCCATACATAACCTCAAGATCCCATATTCCTTCTTGGAAAACAAAACTGGGGATGCCCATGGTGAAACACTAGGTCTCATGAACCCCTTCCTCTACAAATCCTCTAATTTTACCCTCAATTAATGAATCTTTATGGGATCCATCTGATATTAAGGTGTAGAAATGGGTGTTGTCTCGGGGTATAGGTCAATGTAGAAGTCTACCTCCCTACGAGGAGGTAGTCCTAGAACATCTTCCAGAAAGATGTCCTCGTACTCTTCCACTACTACAGGAAACTGTCGACTCGTCTCACCCACTACACCGAGGGTCATGCTTTCCAACTGATGTGTGATTGGGATGAACCCTCCTTCACATGATTCTATATTGTGTTTCTTGTGTCCCCTTTTTACCAATAAATGAAAAACCTAGTCCCATTTCTATAGAAACACCTTACTTTGCACCTAAAATAGTCAATCTTAGCATGAATTGTGGATAACCAGTCTATAGTTTGAATGATGTCATAAGGCCTTGAGACTGCCACCAAGAGATCCCAAATGAAACTCTCACCCCCAAGTGTAAGGGAACACTATCGACACTTGTGTGTGATCATCGAATCTCCTCCCGTAGGAGTATCTAAGCATAGGGTTCAAGTCAACAACTCCAATGGAATATCCGTGTTTCAAACAAGAGTCGTGATGAGAAAAGAATAACTGAAACCCATGTCTATAAAAACTATATCTAGGGAACAAAAGACACAGATCACACCTATAATCATTCTAGGAGTCAAGGGATCATAAGCCTCCATCACCTAGATATTGCCTCTCTCTTTTCCACCAGTTCCCTAATCTCAGGTTGGACCACCTGGGGGTGGTGGTGGAAGTGCCTTGAACCTTTATCCACCTCTTTCCTATCATCCCACTCTTCTTTTATGTCCGCCACCTAGTGGACCACCCTATTCCTGCCTCTACCGCTACCTCGGTGGTCCCCCGACCATCTCTTTGTCAGTTGTCTGGCTGATCAGACAATATCTAGCCATATGTCCCCAACCACCGCAAGAGTAGCACAACATCTCCTTCGACTGACCTTTTATAACTTGGAATCCCCATACTATTGACCCCATGTCCTAGGGTCATACCCTGGACTATCTGGTCCTCTTGGACCCCTGTGTTAGCTATTGACAACCTGCTACTGAAGATCCAGTTGCCTGGAGCTCAGTGGTAGCTCCCATTGTCAGTGCCTGCTCCGCAAGAAATCTCTCTACCAGTAGAGCTCACTCCAACAACCCAGTATGGGTAGGTATGATAAGGGATATCATTGATGCCCTAATCTCCCGACATAGTCCCTACTCAAAGGTATGGACCTTAAATAATTGTTCTGGCACCAAATTTGTATAGTAACAAGAATGATTCTTGAATCTCGCTGAGCACTCTACCACAGTCTAACTGCCCTACTATAGATGTAGGAAATCCTATATATGAACAGAGTGTAACGTAGGTTGAAATAACTATTCCCAAAAGATATGCTCAAATTATGTCTAAGAGAGGGTCGCCTCCTTGTGTGTCGGGATCGTCAAGCTCGACCATCTCCTCGCTAAGCCTTATAGAAGACTCACGGCTAGGACCTCCATCCAGTCAAGAGGCATCCTCACTAGCCCGAAAACTCGCATCACTGTATCCAACAAATCTTCATCTACCTAAGGATCCTTCTCACCTCAAAAACCAAGAGGTCTCTATCTCTAGAACTCATGAAAAACCTTGTGCATGTGTGCATCCTCTACTGATAACACTGGTACGAACTGCCACTCCTCGGGTGGGGGTATCACTAGTACAACACTTGGAGGTGCTATCTCTAGAAACTGTCCCTACACTGATGCCTCATAAATCGATAGACCATCCTCATGGTCACACCCCAGAATTCTGGTTGACTGCTTGTGTGGAAGCATCCTAAAATAGAACAAGATGTACCATGATCAATAGAGTATACCCAGTGAGCCTAATCTAACTTAATAAGGACATGATAACACACTCAATTCCTATATTATTCATGAACCATTAATTTCCTATGAAACTAGTGTTTTCATGTACTGAGTCAGAAAGTAGAATTCAAGGTCTTTGTGTACTGATATGTCAGCCACTGCACGAACACTCAGTTACCAAGCCCAAAATCCGAACTCAGAACACTTAACACTATTACCCCAAAACAATAGTAAAACAGACCGCCCTCTGATACCACTCTGTCATGACCCATCCCCCAGAGCCCATGTTGTGACTACCCTGACCCCACCTCCCATAAGCCAGAGGCTAGAAACTATCGCCTAGTGGGCATTTCCCACAAAGGGGAGGCATTTACCTATAAACCTTCACACACACACCCATACCCAAGACAAGTAATGAATCTAAAAACACTGAGTAAAAAGATATGCAACCCACTAAGACAACCACCGAGAGTAACGGTACAAAATGAAAAGTAAACATTCCAGAATACATGCCCATATAAAATAGAAAAGTAAAAACTCCTGGGTCTCTTCCATAGAAATCTCTACCTGAAGGGTCGGTATAGTAAGCTGTCTGAATGTCACTGAAGCATACCATATCCGTCGGGTCACCCTGAATCACCCCTATCTTTGGACCACCATAGACTCCATCAAAGGTACAGATCATCTTCACAAGACATGACACGTGCAGGTGAATCCTATATAGGGGTGAGAAAAACCCTACTTAGTTGGGACCCCAAAACACAAAGGTAAACCACAAAGAAATACACAAGTTAGACAACCAAATAGGTACAAAAAGTGTAGCCTCTAATAATTACAATCAACAGAGTCACTAGAGTCATATCACACCAGGATACATATACTAATAATGTTTAGGCATATCTAAATCCAAGGAGACACACTCTGCATCTTCATAGGATACACAGTCCACATCTTTATAGGAGACACACTCCCTATAACCGTAGGAGGCACACTCTATATATCCGTAGGAGAGACACTCTGCAGAACTATTGGAGAAACACTCTGTATAACCATAGAAGACACACTCTATATATCTATAGGAGACATGATCTAGATAACCATAGAAGAAACACTCCATATATGCATTGGATACACACTCCGCATTTGCATATAAGACACACTCCGTATATCCGTTGGAGACACACGCTATATTTTTGCATAATTTTCCATAGGATTTCACTCTTAGCGCGCTCATTATAGGAGAAAATACTCCTCGAACCAAAAGTCCATATGACAACCTCCAAGAAAAATCTCTTAGAGTATCTCAAAATTATAGACTACTCGTGAGAATCCCAACTCCACAAACAAATCATCAAACTGTTAGACAGTTTGAGAGTTATGGACATTTAAGTAAAAAGGGGCTGGTGGGGTCCGGATGTGGTCCGACCCAATCAGACCGACCTGACCAGACTTGACTTGGGTCCCACATGAATGAACCCCCCCTTGATGGGCCCAACCCCTGTTGTCCTGGCCTATCAGATTCATCCCGGGCCGCTCAAGTAGGCCAATGCTTTCCATCCGGATGTGGCGTCTATCACGTCTGGTCGGGTCATTCCGGAACGAACACCACATTCAACACGACCATTTTTGTGAGGTCTCACTACGGTCCAGATGGACCGCGGCCCTTCACCGTGTGACACAGACGCTTTCCACATTAGACTGAGCCCCGTCGCCAGCCTTCGAGCTGACTTCCCTGTTCACCGCTTGTGGCTGCCATGTCGCATGATCTTCCCACCAGGTGGCCACCAACCAGGAATACCCGCATGATCCCTAGGTCACCGTCTTCACTACTATGGACCCCAAATATTCTCACTATCACTTTGGGGTTTTGGTCATGTTCAGAACCACCTGGAAAAACACACCGCAACCATGAGGGTTCATCGACGAAGAATGAAAGAACAAGGAAGAGAGATACGAACAAGAACACCCTTAGAACAGACCTTAGAATTTCTCATGCCAACCTTGGGTTGTCCATTTTAGTGGAAGTATGAAAGAGGAATAAGATAATATTTAATAAGATTCACCCCTTTTTAATCCCCCATTTTTAACCATACCGCAAGAATGATCTAACCATGAATCAACCTATTGTGGGTTGGTTTGTTCTCTTAGTTGGAAACAATAATGGATAAAGGAATCATGAAGAAAAATAAACCCATTAATGAACATACTCGATCCATCATTCATCAGTGTTTGATCTGAGCTTTGATCTCAGAACTATCATCGCTGGTGAGAGAGCTTCCTAGAGTTCCAGAGAAATTCTCCAGTGTTATGAATTCTAATGCTGGTCCCTACCCCTGATTAATGGAGGAGAAACATTAACGTGTTTCATCATTTTAAATGATTTTAGGGTTTCCATGATGCTGCATTGCAAAATCACTGAGTCATCATACCACAGTGCTGCTGAGTCACTGCGTAACATTGAAGAAATAAAATAAAACAACCTTTTAAGTATATTTGTTTTTCACTTAAAACGTCTATAAATTAACTTTTGTAGCTAACTCGTGCCAGCCAACGTTAGGCCCAATATAGGTTAAATTCATTATTCTGAGCTCAATGGTGCCCTTATATTTCTTATCTGGGCACTCATTTAGAAGTTACTAAAACCACATAAGCACGTTATTTTTAATAAACTAAAAAATAGTTTCAACATTTATTCCGGGCACCCTGGGCCTCGGAATTACATGCCGTCTCAGCACCTCGTCTCAAAATAATCCCATATAATTTTCTAAAATTTTACATTAAAATTCTAGGACATTACATATTTTATGAGATTTATACTATATGAAATTACTATAAGAAGGAATAAATTACTTCGATAAATTTTTGGATCGTTACATTCTTCCCCCCTTTGAAATTTTACCCTCTAAATTTCATTTTACATAAAACGGTGAGGATAATTCTCTTTCATCACCTCCTATGGTTCCCAAGTTACTTCCTCATACTTATGGTTCCTCCACAACACTTTGAAAAGGTGGGTTTTCTTTTTGTGTAGAACCTTATCTCTCTGGTCCAGAATCTTTACCGACTACTCCTCATACGAGAGGTCATATTCTAGATGTACCACCTATGGGTTCAGTACATGTGAGGGATCTGGTATGTACTTCCTCAAGAGTGATACAAGGAACACATCATGAACATTATCCATATTTGGTTCATGTGAAAGTTGACAGTCCACGACTCCTATATGATCAAGGATCTAAAATGGTCCAATGTACCTTGGGCTTAACATACATTTCTTTCTAGACCAAATGACTCTCTTCCATGGTGATATTTTAAGGAAGAATTTATCTCCAATATAAAACTCCAAGTCCCTTCGATGGTTGTCAGTATAGCTCTTTTGCTGACTCTGATCAGCATTGATATGTTGCTGGATGCCTTGAACCTCCTCAGTCATATCTTGCACAAAATCTGGTCAAAGTATATTTCTTTTTCTAGCTTTATCCCAATAGGCTGGGGTTCAACATCGCTTTACATACATAGCTTCATATGGATCCATTTTAATACTCGAGTGGAAGCTATTTTTGTATGATAACTCTATGAGTGAGAGTTGTTGATCCCATCTATAATATATTTCTAAAGAGTAGGCTCTTAGAATATCTTAGAGTGTCTAAATAGTATTTTAAAATTGTTTATCAGTTTTGGGGTGATAGACCATGTTGGTATTTAATTCAGTACTAAAAGCATATCGAAGAATCCTCCAAAATTTAGATGTGAACCTGTGATCACGATCAGAGACAATTGAGAGTGTAACTCCATGAAGTTTCACCACATCCTTCATATATATCTTGGAATGTTGTTATAGAGAGTGATCTTCCTAAATAGTGAAAAATTGGGTAGTCTGGGTGAGTTGGTCCACAACAACCCATATTGTATTTTTTCTGTTAGATGTCTTTGGGAGACCCATACAAAAGAACATAGTCACATTCTCCAATTTCCACTTGGGTATAGGAAATGGTTGCATCATCCCATTGGACTTCTATCACTCAACATTAACTGGCTGATATATCAAAAACCTTGAGATATACTCAGAAATCACCTTCTTTATGTTGTCCCACCAGAAGTGTTCTCGAAGATCATGGTACATCTTGATACTCCCAGGATGGATAGAGAATGGTGAGCGATGTAAATTATTCAATAGCTCATTCATTATCCCAAGTGATGAAGGCAAACAAATCCTTAATCCAAACCGAATCAAACCATCATCATCTATATGAAACTCTTGTAGTTTCCCTTCCTTTACTTCATTCACCTTCTTTTGTAACCCGAGATCACCCCTTTATGACTCTTTAATATTCTATTGGATATATGGTTGGGAAATCATTTGGGAAAGGTAAAATGTATTCCCTACCATTATGATTTCCAAATCCATTCTTCTCATGTCCAAGAAGATAGGGTCTTTCTCAATCTGCAACATTGGTAGAGTAGCAGGTTATTTTTTGCTAAGAGCATCATCTACCTTGTTTAGCTTGCCATAATGATAGTTAATAGAAAAATAAAAGTCTTTGATTAGATCTAGACATCTTATTTGATGCATGTTGACATCCTTTTGTGGGAATATATAATTTAGGATCTTATGATCAGTATATATGTCACACTTCTCACCATATAGGTAGTGCCACAGGATTTTCAAGGAGAAAATCACAGCTCCTAGATCTAGATCATGCATCAGGTTTTCCTTCTCATGGATCTTCAACTGTTGTGAGGCATAGGCTGTCACTTTATCATTTTTCATGAGTAAAAAACCCAAGCCTTTCTTTGATGATTCACTATATATCACAAAATGTTCTCCACTTTTTGGTAATATGATTACATGGGTAGTGATCAGCCTTCTCTTTAGATCCTTGAAGCTTTCCTTACATTCTTCCGCCTAGATATACTTCACCCCTTTATTTTTTAACTTAGTTATAGGGATTGGAAATCATAAGAAATTTATCACAAAATTTCGGTAGTACCTAGATAATCCAAGAAAACTATGGATTTACATGACACTAGACGGTCTGGGTCATTCCTCCATTGACTTTGTTTTTGGAGGGTCCATAGAAATTTCATCACTTGTGATCACATGTTACAAGAATATGAATTGATATATACGAAAGTCAGATTTTATGAATTTGGTGTATAACTTATCTTTAATTTTTTCAACACAAGCCTTAGATATTCTTTATGTTCATATTTTCTCGTGGTGTAGAAGATAATATCATCTATAAAAACTACAAAATTTATTTGAGTTAATGTCTAAAGACTCTATTAATAAAATCCCTGAAGATTGTAGGGTAATTGGTAAGTCTGAAGGGAATAACTAGAAACTCATAGTGACCATACCTTGTACGGAAGGATGCCTTTTGAATATCTCCCTTCTTCAACATTAGAAAAGGATATCCAGAATAAAGATCCACCTTTGAGAAGTACTAAGATCCGTGAAACTAATCGAACAAGTCATCAATCCTTGGAAGATAATACTTGTTATTTATGGTGATCTTGTTGAGTTTACAATAATCGATACACATACGCATTGATCCATACTCCTTCTTGACAAAGAGAAATAGAGCACCCTATGGTGATGCATTGATATAGGAATAGTGCCAGGAATGAGTTCTGTTGATAAATATACCTCACGATCTGGGGGAAGTTTGGGTAACTATTTAGAAAATACTTCACTATATTCCCTCATGATTGGAATTTACCCTAGGTTTATAACTTCATTTGACTCAACAATTTGAGTGAGTTATGCTTCTTCATAGGGAATCAACACCCACACCGTTGAAGGATTTTCATAAGGAAATTAATGATCTTCCTTGAATTTGTAGAGTAGAATTGGGTGGTTCTAAATATTTAATGATATTTCCTTTTCTCGATAGTTGATATGTTCTCTATATAATGAGAGCCGATCTATCCCCAGTACAACATCAAATTCTTCTACGGGAAGTATTAGGATCCACTAGAAGAATCTTCCCACATATTCTAATAGGATAAGAGTCCAACACATGGTTTTCAATGATGGAACCACTAGGTGTTTTTAAGTATATCTCAAATTCAAGGATTCGGGGATTCATTTCAATAGTTCTAAAAAACTTTCTAGATATAAAGGAATGCATAGAACTAGAATCAAATAAGAGTTTGTCCATTATTGAGTGAATAGGAAGTTTACCTTGTACGATTTTTTTTTCTTGTTCTATGTCAGCAGTAGTGATGGCTTAAGCCTTTCCTTTCTCCTTTGTATTTGGTGGTTGCTGATGCTAATTACCCTTAAGGACTCTAGATTTAGTTCACTAACTTGCATAGTACCCTTACTTCCTAAAATTATATCATTGGACCATGGGTGGTTCTATCCAATCCTCCACCACATTATAATTATTCCTCATGTATTTTCAACATTCATGAGCTTGGTGACATTCTATCAGACACTTGAAGCATTTTCCCATCCCTTTGAGGCAGTTTCCATGTCACTTCTTCCCACTTTTTTGACATGTGGGAGTTGAGTTTTCTTTACACCTTTGTCATGAGATCCTCCATCTTGAAACTCCATATTTCATTTTTTATCACCATAGACATGGGACCATTCTACAAACTTCATATCCACTTTGAGATCACACTAAAAAGATTCTTCATAACTCCGAAAGTGTCAAATTTATATAGTCTTTCAAAGGTTTGGTTTTAAACCAATCAAGAATCTAATGATTTTGTGGTAATTGTTGATAAAAAACCTAAAGTATACATTACAATCCTTGTGAAATTTGATTTGTAGGATATGAAAGATTATTATTTCTTTTTCTTAAACTCTATGAATTATCCCTGCATCTTTGTTTGAGGAGTTCAAGGGAGATAGTTGTTACGAAACATTATCTTAATTTCTTCCCACTCCATCTCTTCAATTTCTTCATTCAGCTTGGTGTTCTTAATCAAGTCCCACCATTGATCGGCCTCTCCATCTAAACAGAAAATTTCTAGAGTCACCTTCTCTATCCCAAAATGAGAATAATTGAAAATAGCATCTCCATTGAGTTAACCCACTTTTCTGTAACAAGTGGTTTAAAAAATCCAGTAAACGCTGGTGGTCATTTCCACATAAAACACTCTATAACTAGTTACTCTCTCTTTGGTGAAGGAAGATGTAACAAATTATTCATGTTATTGTTCATTACCTAAGAAAACTGGGTAAGCATCACCATGATATTTTGAACTCCACCTCCCAAAGCATTGGGGATGTCATTCAGGCAATCGCTACATTGTCCCCCGCATGGGTTGTTGGCCGGGTTTCTCTCGGTTCCCACAAATTTCTAAAATAGAAAATGATTGAACAAAACATAAGTCATAAAGTCATCAATAATTTATCCCTTTATAAAATTAACTCTAAAGGCATTTCTTATGGTATCCCTATGTTGAAAGGTTTTGAAAAAAAGCATCTTGGGTGGTTACTTATAGTTAGTCTCACACTATGGGCTTTCACTAAGGTTCTCTAATCCTAATTCCCAAATTAACTAAACCATACTATGATACCAACTATAGAGAACCTACTCCTTCTTACATTATTAATACATCATTTTATTTATAAAAAACATAAAATAATTACATGACTAAGATCCAAAGGTTTAGTGTCTTAAGAAAATTAGGACCATACATAACTTTTAGAAAATAAAACATAAACATTTATTTAATTCATTATTCTCTAGATTCTTATTATCCCTTGAATTCTCCTTAGTAAAAGTAGTCACCTGGGGATATATATCAAGAAAAGGATGAGATAAAAGTCTAGTAATAGTATAGATATGAAAATTAAACAATATAACTTGGGGTGAGAATAATCATAACATAATCATCATAATCATGATAGGAATCATTAGGTAAAGGCATGGAATGTGGCAATGCATAAAAAATGAAACATCATGTATTAGTGATCAACTACCACACATTGTTTTGAACAAATATGGCATCATATTCCCATATATTTAACTTTTTATCATGAGATACATCAAATTACACAATTAATTAGAGCACTATATAATTATAGGTTCACCCTTCACATCATAACATTTACATTGCACTATATAATTCCAGGCACACCCATCACATCATAAAATTTACATTATCATGAATTCCACATAGAACATATATCAATATTGGACACAAAACAAACCACAGAAAGGGATGGGTTTCATTTCATAAAGTATACATTCATAAACATTGGGTTCCCAATTTAAATAGGGAACAGAAAACTTGATATAAAAACCATCAACCTTGAGTGAAGAAGAAATAATCCCGAGAAGTAAAAGGTGTGTTTTCTTGAAAGAAGGGTTCATTTGAAAAAAATTATGTTTGTCATAAACTCAAGTAGAAAACATGAAAATCCCCAAAAGGTAAGATAATGATGAATAAATGATATTAAAGGAATATCCATACTAAAAATGGGGTAAAAGAGGTAAAACCCCAAAAAAGAGAGTTGGGTTCTGGTATTCCACTTACCTTATATAAGAATGATTTAATCACTTTAATATCCTATATATTCACATTATATTCATTAATTAACAAATATATAACCATTTCTACATGAATTGTATTTATTAAGGTTTTATTAAGTTCATTATTGGTATTTTTTATGAGTTATAGAGTTTAATTCCATCATTCAGGAGAATTCGTTTCCATGGTTTTCATGATTGATTTTATTGTATACATGAATGGAAGTTCATGTAAAATGAGGATAAATATATATAATTACATGATAATAATTATCTTAAAGAATTTTAAAAATTCTTATAAAGAAATTGGTTTTATGGTATGAGGATGAATCATTAGAAAAAAGTTAATGATGGTTGTTTTAGGTTAATTTTGGCTATTTTTTGATCACAGTGAGTTATTTTTGTTTTATCATTTAGTATTATGTATAAATGTTTTTCCAAAATCATAAAAAAGGTTACAACATACACTTTAGAATCTTTTTTCAACCATTTAATGGTTTTATTAACATCCTTGAAGGCGTTATAGGAAAATTAAAGTGCATCACCCACGATATCGGTAAATTGACATATCACGGGTGATGATATAATTTTTACAATACAAGAGAGAGAGAAATGAGTTTGATGATATATATTACATTAAAATGATAAAATTACATTATATCAAACATACTAGAGTTATAATGTCTTTTGGATAAGATAAGATGAAGATAAGAGAATAAAAGAAATGAATTTGAAATGAAAATAAAAAAGAAGAAGATGATTTTATATATTAAATATCTCCTCCTTTAGAACCTCCTTATAACGTACACTTTGGACTATATATTGAGTTTTTAGTTTTGAGTTTGTAAAGGCTTAGGCTGGTCAGCTCCTGGTCCGATCTTCTGGGCTACTCTTTGACAGGAGCTCGTTGGCTCTCAGATTTTTAGACCCACTTCTTCCTTCTATAAATTCATGGAGTATCATTGGGGGTAATTCTTACTATATTTCCTCATATTCTATTATATTTTCCAACAATGTTGGGTATGTTAGTTCATTAGTATATATTCATTGTGTTTGTTTCTATTGATTGGATATTGTGGGTTGCAACCCTTGTTTCTTGGTATGTTTCTCTTATATTATAAAATTGTAACCCCTTAAAATACCATGTTGGTGTAATTTAGTTACACACCGGGCTTGTATTGTAACATTTTTTATTTAATAAATTTCCATGGGGCATGAGCTCGGTGATTGGTTCATGTCACTGCTCTTCTAAAAAAAATTAGTTTATTATTTTGGCTCAAGACTATGAATATTTTGAGAATTATCTCTAAATATATTAAAATAATGAAGTATGGTTTGTGATTAAGGTGATTACATCATCCTTACATCAATAATGACTCAAAAATTAATGTATTTTACATTTATAATATAGTTTCATATTTTACCATTCATAATTTTTTTAATATTTCAGAAAAATCCAAAAAAATCACCATTATCATTTTTTGACACATAGAATTAAAAAATGAACTCCATTTTATGAAAATATTTTTTCAAATATGAGTAATTTAATTTTTTAATTATAATCATCATTTACTTGGAAAATACATATTTTTAAATTATAACTGATTTTTTACACTTTGAAAATTTACTTAAGGTCTTATAAAATTATCTTGAAATCATCTGAAAACAAAATATTAATTTATGAATACCTTTTATGAAAAAAAAATTCTTTTGAATTATTAAATTAATAATAAAATTGTAATTAATTATTTATGAATTACCAAAATTCCAACACTTAATTAATAATTTTTAAAACATTTATTTACATGGACTGTGATATAATTATACCATACGTTCATTTATAATATGACTAAATTTTATCTATAATTTCATGGATAAGGTTATTATTAATTTTATAAGTTTATTATTTATAAGGATCATATTACTATTCCTAAGGTCAAGTTACTGTTTCATCAATATTGGTTCCTTAACTTCTAGAAATACTTATTTTTTCATTAATTCTTCATTTATAAATCTTTTATTATGGCCTCTAAGTGATTTTATGAGATTTATATGAATTGAAATTACTATAAGAAGGAAGAAATTACTTTGATAAAATTTTTGGTCGTTACATGATTTCGATCCCTTCTTACCACCAATATGAGTCTTTTTAGAGAAATGATACTCATCAATAGTTCTGTGTAGAAATTCCCCTTCTTGGATATTGACTCTCTTCATTTGTTTGGGTGGTGGAATTTATCTTCTCATCATCTTGGGAAGTTCTAGAATGTGTCTCCTTTAAATTTCTCAATTCAAGATCAAGTTCAAGAAACTTAATATTTAAGGTAAAATTCTCATATTCAACTAATGTAAAAATTCCTTCCCATTCATTTTTCATTGTATTGATATGTTCTTCATGCAGTCTACTACCTTTATTTAGATTGTTGTCAAGGTATTTGATTCTTTTGAATTTAAATTCCTATTGGGATTCCTTGACACTGATGGTAGATTAATGTAAGTCTTCAAGATCATGGATCTTATGCATATAATCTTCATGAAACTTGTTATTTTCTTCCACTAATACATCATGCTTTTTGAACTTACATTTTTTGTATTCTAGTTGAGAATCTCTAACATTCATTGAAACATTAAACAATGTTTCAAGTGGATGGATTACTTCTCCAAAAATATTTTGGATCAAAGTTCTCTCATAAGCATGTCATTGAAATTATTCTTCAATTATTAAAAAATTTTATTGCAAAGAGTCCCATATTCTTCCTTTTCTTTAACAAGGTATATGAGAAAATTCACCTTTTGAATTTATTTACAGGTGAATCCTCCAATATATCGATTTCTTCTTCAATATGTTCTCTTTCATAAAAAACATTCTTTAATTAACAAAGTATATATGAAATAACTTATGTAGGAACATTCTTATTATATCTATCAAATTGAGAGTAGAGTCCTTCAATAAATTTTATAGATTCAACTTCATATTACTCTACACTTCTTGAACTAGTTTCTTCATACGAATCTTTGTCAACTAATTTGAAAAGAGAGCATTAGTCCTTATTTTACTTCTTTGAGATTTTTATCAATCTATTTACTTCCCTATTCTTCCTATTTTTTAGAGTCTTTGAAAAACCCATCTTGTTTTCTTCGACAGGAGTGGAGATTAAATTTTTCTCTTGAGGTGCTTTATAATTAGCTAGAAATATATACTTTATATAAACCTTGTAAAAAAAACTAGGGATAAAACTATAATATACTAAAAGGAAGACCTATGGTTTTATACCACTCTTAGAGCCCATATGGATCGTGAATAGACACCAGGGGGGAGGGTGAATCAATGTACACACCTTTTTATCGAATTTTACATTATTTCAATTAACCGCCCGGCTATTGAACTTCTACCTCAGTTAAGAGGAGTTGATCCATTGTGTGATAGTAACAATAACATATAAATGAAATGCCTATAATAAATAAAATAACAAAAAAAAATATTTTTACAAGGTTTGTTACAAAGACCTAATCCTTTTCAGAATCAAACTGTGGTTGATTCAAAGATTATATTATCACTATAATTTAGAGTGATTAAAAACCCTAGAATTGGCATACAATTTTCAGATAGGAATTAAACAAACTTACTGATTCAGCAGTGTTCTTTATGTTGGTTTCACTAGTATTCAATGTTGTTGTTTATATTGGCACCAATAGTTATTCAAATATGTTCAATAAACACACTTAACAAGATCTCTATACTATACTAGAAGGCTTTGAATCAACTGAATAATATTTTTCCACTAATGAAGGTATTCGACTTCTACTAAATCAATAAGATAATATGCACATCGGTCTTATACTATTTAATAAGTAGAAGATGCTACTTCCACTTAAATTCACTGCTTCCACGGAATGAACAATTGATGAATTTATCATTACACTACAAGTTGACTTCTTCCTCACTTTATAAAATGATCGGGTAGATACTCCTTCTGTGATGAAGTTCACAGCCTTAAATATGTGTACAAGTGGTGCTCATACTGTTCTTAAATATTTTATACAAGAACAATACTTTTAAGGCTTCAAATAAATTCTACTTCATACAGGTGTTTCATGGGATCCAAAACATTATCACAAACATTTATATTATTTATTATTATTATTATGTGCTTCTTAATTATGTAACAAGTAGTTCTCAGGGTTTTTATTTGTGCATGTAAGCATGAATGAACCATATTTTCATTCTTCTTTCAAGCATCGCACACCTTTGGTATTTACAAAAACTTTCCAATTTTATTTCTATATGAACACCTTGTATGCACACAAACACTACCCACCATCTATGCTTGTTCATGCATGGAACCATGCTATTCTTTCCATTTCTTTGTGCATAGCCCCAAATGGGTGTTCAGGGATCCTATTTCTCATGCTTTCTTCATGCAAAAACTAACTAAATATGTGTACTTCTTCTTTCTTGTGCAGAATAATGAATGCAAACTATTTTCAAATCCTTTTCGAAAACAATGAATATTCAACTATTATTCTATGTATTTTAGTTATATTCTTATACATGTAGAATAGTGTATTTAATAGTACTACAAAAGAGGCCTTTAAAAACACTAGAATTTTCCATTATCAATCCTAAAAAACTGATACCTACCGCAGGGCGGTTAAGCGGCCAATGATTTTATTAGCACTATAAAATCACTGATAAAGGGACGTTTTATCAGTGAAAAAAATCACTGATAAATCACACTTTTATCATCTCTTTTAAAAGTGATGATAAAAGACACCATTTATTAGTTCATTTAATTAGTTATGGTAAATGAAATCATTATTTATAAGTTCTAATACATCCACTGATAAAGCACTCTTTATTAGAAAATTTAGTAGTGCTGATAAAGGTAAATACTATAGTGTGATGTAACAACACACTACAAAACTAGCAACAATTCATGCCCTGTGCTGTAACAACACCCCGCATCACCAGAAATGACACCATAAATAACAATATAAATTATAAAAATCATATAAAAATACATAATTTAAATGGAATAAAATTTTCAACATAAATACAAGAAAAAAACACTATTATAGAGTATGTCTATTTTTTAACTAAAATTAATGTCAATTTTGAATAAAAAAGAGCACTTGGAGTCATAGTAGTCACACCACGAGTCAGATTGAGTGAGGATACTTTCTATATGTCAAAAATGACTTATAGATAATTTTCCCAAAGTTCCAAAACAATCTTAATATGTCTGCTCAGTTTTTAGTATGTTAGTGGTTTTTTCTACGAAAATTAATGTCAATTTTGAATAAAAAGATTCACTTGAAGTCATACCAGTAAAAATATGAATTATATTGAGGTGATGCTATTTTTGATACATCTCAAATGAATTATGGATCATTTTATTAATGTATCAAAACAATACGAATATGTTTCCCCAGTTTTGAGTATGCCCCCTATGTTTTTTACTAAAATATCATTTTTACCTAAAAACATGCACTTCTAGTTATAAAAGTTTAATCATGTATGGATTTTATTTGAGACTAATTCCTACATGTAATAAATTAATTATGAATAATCCTCCTAAATTATCAAGATAATTCAATCTTTTTTGCTCAATTTTCAGCAAGTGACACTTTTTTGTTTTAAAATGTCAATTTTAAATTGATAATGGACACTTTGAGTCATAACGGTCACACCATGAGTCAGATTGAGGTGTGGATAATTCATACATGTCAAAAATGAATTATTGATAATTTTCCTAAAGTACCAAAACTATCCGAATGTGTTTTCTGAGTTTTGAGTAATTCATATGTTTTTTCACTAAAATTAATGTCAATTTTAAATATAAAGACACACTTGGAGTCATACTGGTCACATTTTGTATCAGATTGATGTGAGGATGATTAAAACACATCTCAAATATCTTATAGAAAATTTTATTAAATTATAAAAACAATTAAAATGTGTTTCCTTGTTTTTGAGTCTGCTACTTGTTTTTTTCACTAAAACTTTATTTTAAACTGGAAACATGAACATTTTGTCATACAGGTTGCATCATGTGTGCGTTTGAAATGAGAATAATTTTTAAACATAAAAAATGAATTATGAATCATTTTTCTAAATGATCAAGACAATCCGAGCATGTTTTCTCTATTTTCAGTGCGTGGCACTTTTTTTTATATTAAAATGTAAATGTTAAACTGGTAACAGATACTTTGAGTCATACCAGTCACATTGTGAGTTGGATTGAGGTGAGTTTGATTTCTACATGTCCAAAATTACTTATGGATCATTTTCATAAATTATAAAAATCACCTAAATGTGTTTCCTCTATTTTGAGTACGCCACTCGTGTTTTTTATACTAAAATGCCATTTTAAACTAGAAACATGCACTTTTAGTCATACAAGTTGTATCATGTGTGGGTTTGAAACGAGTATGATTCTTATACATAAAAAATGAATTATGAATTGTTTTCCTAAACTATCAAGACAATATGAACAAGTTTTCTTAGTTTTTAGTGAGTTATACGTTTTTCATATTAAAGTGCCAATTTTAAATGAATAACAGACACATTGAGTCATATTGGTCACACTATGATTCTAATTAAGATGAATCTTATTACTAGAAATAAAAAATGACTTATGTATCATTTTCCTAATGTACGAAAAAACTATGAATGTTTTTTATTGGTTTTTATTATGTTGGTTGTTTTTTTCACTAAAATTAATGTCAATTTTGAATAAAAAGTTGCACTTGGAGTCATACCTATCACACCAGGCGTAGGATTGAGGTTTGATGATTCCAAAATGTCTCAAATGACTTATGGATAGTTTTAATAAAGTATAAAAACAATAATAGTGTTTTTCCTTGGTTTTGAGTATGGAAGTTGTGTTTTTTTACTAAAATGTCATTTGAAACTGGAAACATGGAATTTTAGTCATACAGGTTTCATCGTGTGTGGGTTTTACATGGGAATAATTACTACATGTCCAAAATGATTTATTAATAATTTTAATAAATTATCAAGACAATACAATCATGTTTTCTTGATTTTTAGTGAGTGACACATTTTTCTATTAAAATGTTAATTTTAAACTGATAACAGACACTTTGAGTCATACCGATCACACAGTGAGTCTTATTGAGCTACGGTTGATTCCTACACATAAATAATGACTTATGGATATTTTTTATAAAGTAAAAAAACAATCTAAATTAATTTTCTAAGTTCTGAGTATGTCATTTGTTTTTTCACTAAAATTATTGTCAGTTTTAAATTAAAAGATGCACTTCGAGTTATACTAGTCATATCATGCATTTAATTGAGGTGTGGATAGTTATGAAATGTGTAAAATAACTTATGTATATTTTTCATAAGTTTCTAAACTATCCTAATGCATTTAATTAGTTTTGAGTTTTCCACTTGTGATTTTTACTAAAATGTCATTTTAAACTAGAAACATTCTCTTTTAGCCATACAGGTTGTATCATGTGTGGGTTTGACATAAGAATAATTAATATACATCCAAAATAAATTACGAATCATTTTTATAAATTATCAATGAAATATTAGCATTTATTCTATGTTTTTAGTGAGTGAAATATTTTTTTATTAAAATTTCAATTTTAACTCATAACAGACAATTTTAGTCATACCGGTCACTCCATGAATATGATTGATGTGGCTGATTCACACACATGAAAAATTACTTATGTGTAGTTTTCATAAAGTAGTAATATAATCCGAATGCATTTCCTTGGTTTTGAGTATGTCAATTGTTTTTTCCACTAAAATTAATGTTAATTTTGAATAAAAAGATGCACTTAGAGTCATACCAATCACACAGTGCATCGAATTGAGGTGCAAGTAATTCCAACATGTATCAAAAGACTTATAGATCATTTTACTAAAGTATAAAAAACAATCCAAATGTATTTCCATGGTTTTGAGTTTTCCACTTCTGTTTTTTACTAAAATGTCATTTTAAACTGGAAACATTCACTTTTAGTCATATAGGTTTCATCGTGTGTGGGTTTGACATGATAATGATTCCTATATTTCAAAAATTAATTATTAATCATTATCCTAAATTATAAAGGCAATTCAATCATGCTTTCTTGGTTTTTAGCAAGTGACACTTTTTTGTATTAAAATGTCAATTTCAAACCGGTAACAGACAATTTGACACCATCCCTCCTCGATGTCCAGGATATATCAATGTTGGTTTTCTCCAAGTTATTTAATTCACCTAATAACTTCTGTGGTTGATTACATACACATTTATTCAAGCATTTAAGTTGGATTATATACCTCTTTGATGATTGGGAGTTGTACAAATGTTGCCTCAACAACACTGGGAAAGAAATTGAAGCTTCCAACACATAATGATCTTACAAGTGGATTACTATCCTATATAAAATCATTTAAACAAGTGGTGAAAATCATTATTTAAATAAGACACCTGAAACACTTGCAAAATGGATCTTATTTTATGTGACAAGTGTTGTGTTCACTTTTCAACAATTTTTCTCAAACAAAATCTTGGTATGATCCTCATTATACTTCATTAACAAAAAATTTTGTTGTTTTAAAGATAGATATTTGTCTCCTCCTCTACCTCAATCTCCACATCGGTCTTTGCCTATGCCTCCTCCTCCACATTGGTCTCCAACGCCGACTCTGCCTCTACCTCCTTCTCCACCATTTCCCAACAGTTTTATTGTTTACAGGACGATGCTTCTAAAAAAATTGATGTCCTCCACTATACATCTCCTTGATAAAGAGATAAAAAGAATTATAACACTAATGTTTCACACCCCAAATATATTCAACGGTCATAAATCGTACTCGATCAAAAACATGGAAGGTAATCACCTAATTTTTTTATCAGCGTATATTATGACAAAAAGTACGCTTCCCACTCATCTTTAAAAATATTATTTCTTCTTATGAGTATCTAGGCTTTCATAATTCTTTATAGAACTGAGAAAATATAGACAAAAAATGATTATGAAATATGTTTAATGAAATTGTATTTACCTTCATAAATTACCTATTATGGGATTCTGGTATTTTCATGCTTTATGATCTCTATCATAAATTTACAAATATAATATCCACAATTGATTCTAGTATATTTTTTGAGACACTAAATAATCATTGAAAAAAAATAAGTAAATTATTTTAAAATGTTTTGATAGTTAAATCTGTCTATATATACCTTAATTTTTTTCCACTTTTAGTAATTCATAGGCTTTATATCTTTAGACACTGAATTCATGCCATGATATAGACTATATTTAATGACCTCCCTATCATAACAAAATTCTAGTTAAAACATAGATTGAAACATATTATTCGTAGTTATCTATAAAATATTGATTGCAGTGTATTAAAAATTCACAATACACATCATGCTTGGTTAGTTGGATAGATATCCATGCATTGAATCCAAAAAATAAATATTTATGGTGTCCAGATTGACTATGATCAATATTCAATGATTATTAAAAAACAAAAACAAGTAAGTAATAAAAAAAATTAAAAATAAATTTTATGATACTAGATTATAGAGTTTTAGTTTTTCATTGTAGGCATAAAAAAGAGTCTCCCTTTCGATACTTTTTTATTAAACTCTTCAAGTAACTAATCTTTTTTCTTCTTAATTTCTTCATTTTCCAAAGTATGTTATTTCATAGAAATGATATATGGATTAATGAATCGAAATCACGATTCACATGATCTTACCTTTATATAGATTAAATATAAACTCCTATAAAAAATATGAATAGTTATTAACTTTAATAAACGTATTAGCTCACTATTTGGATAGACATATTATGAAAATGTACCTTATGTATGTACTCACAACTGAGACACCCAACCATTCATTCTTGGGAATCTCATTTAGAGTCTCAAGACCAATTCCATCTATCAAGTAACTTCCATATATTTCTTTTTCATATTCAATGTAAGATATAGATTTATATTTAAATTTGGTCTCTACATGAAGTTGTAATGATAATAAATATTTCTTTGGAACTGGCAGGGAGAAGCTAGTAACAGAAGTTCATTTTGTTTTCTTGATGGATTCACTAGTTTTGTTTTGTTTTAACTTTCGTTTCTCCACTTCTTTATCCATGTGTAATATCATACCTCACATCATAACTTTTATCATCAACCATTATAGGTTTCCATAAACAATATTTTATTAAATATATACCTCATGTATCTTTATAAGATTAGAGGATCATGCTATAAAATCTCCAATAGCATTTTTGACCAATTTAATATATGGAACATCAAGTGGAACATGCAACTCTGAAATCATCTCATGAGCTAATTCAATCCGCACATTCATGTGATCTTTTGGGAGGTGTTTATAGTGTAGATTGTATCTCGGGATATTATACACTGCAACCATCACAAAACAGTAGTACATGAGTGTTGACAGATACAAATCACATAAAACTACACCCTATAAAATTTTATTAATATAATGTTTTCATAAGTTGTTTGGTTTATATTTAAGAGAAAGTGTAATGAAAATTTTATTACCATGGGTATGGTATGAAATTGGGGGGAATAACTAGCCTCAAAGCTAATGGGATCATTTTGTTCATGTGCAGATCTTTACTCCACTGTCAGTTCACTTTGATCCTTTCTCATACATTGGTATGCAAAATCCGACCGAACAATAATATCTTGTAGTGAGCCGATTTATTTTTGAAATTTTCTCACCATATTATATTCATCTTTAAGTGGTTTTATATTCTCAAAATATTTTCTAGGAGAGACTCCAAAACATAATCCTCTAACATGAGTGTTGTTTCGCGACGAATCAGATGGAGTGGACCGATGCGCCCGACTGTTGATCTCACAGAGGGCTGAGCTCCGCTCAATTGCTAAGGTCAGGTAGATCGGTCTTTATTTCGAAAGACCCAACGGTTCTATATCAAATGATACATGGACCTGCTTTCCAAAGGCTGGCGTTCATCGGGTGATTTGGCTACCGATGCTTAAGAACTCACATTGGTCGAGAGGATGGGAAGTCGGGCTCATCGCACCCTTTTAGAGGGTGAATTATTGCCTGTTCCGGGACTCTCTTATATATTTAAGACGTGTTCATATGTTCACAAATCCTTGTTTTATACCCAAGCATAGTATCCACGGATTACTCCTGGTTGGTAATGGTCAGCTGAACGCAGGGATTCAGAATCATTTAGGCCCAAGGTTTACCATCCCTCATTGGATTAATGACTTCGAGGACTTTGGAATCACTGAGATGACGCTGGTTTTAAACCTCATAACTGGGTGCTCTGGAGTTTATTGTCATCCAGGGGGAAAGATAATGACTTGAGAATTTGGATCGGACCCATGATACGAGCTTCCTATGTATCCTTGTGAGAGGAATCAGAATCGTTGTAGTTCAATTTGGGACAAGGCTTACACTCTGAGGCATCCCAAGATGTGGGTAAACCATCGTAAAGTGGGGTCGGATTGACCGATTGTTGGGCTTGAACCTCAGAGAGGCTTCCTATGTACCCCACCTAGGAGACAGGGATCAAAGTCCATGTAGTTTGAGAGTACAGTTTAACGTCATGCCGGACGAAGGATGAACCGACACGAAGGGGGTCGGAATGGCTGGGTGGTGGGCTTGAACCTCGTGGAGGCTTCCTACGTACCATGCCTTGACATGGATCAAAGTCCTCGTAGTTCACAAGAGGTTGGGGTCTGGGTCAGTGCTTACTTTAATCCCATGTGAGTCATGCTCGGTGTGAGAAACAAGAGGCAGCAGAGACCTGACGATCACGTTGTGAATGGTGCGTCTGTGGGAAGAGAAGTGGGGCTTATGCATAGGGAAGACCAGAGAAATGGGGATTGGGACTTACTCCAGGATGGAGGCCCGATGGTGAAAAAGCCCAGAGGGAGAGGGAAAGGGTGCCCCTGTGTCCATCTCCCCTCTTGGTTCTTGGAACCGGGGAAGTATGGAGGTGGATGGGTGCTACCTCCTGCAAGAAAGGATAGGGTCTTACACCAAAGAGGCTGCCAAGTTCACTCCCAGAAGAGGGGAGAACTTCTCACCGCTGGAGTTGAAGGGAAATGGAAGCGGGGTCCCCCAATCTGGCGAGTGGATAGGCAGAAAGGGAACTCCGGGCATGGACCCTACATTACCGTGGGAATGTGAACCCAGGAATTCTTCAGGAATCCGCTCAAGGGACGGAGAAACCCCTTTTCCCTCAATTACCATGGGTACTTGAACTCACGGTGGCGCGCTGATGCGCCTGAAGGTTGCATCATACAGGTCTGGTGGCTTCAGGGGAGGCCTTGGCCCGGGGCCGATGAATGGACCAATGAGGGGGTTGCGAAGGATCGGGCCGGATTGGAAGGATTTTATCTGACTCAGGGAATGGGAACACCCAAGGAATTTGTGGGCCGCACGGGTGTATGAGGGGTGGTACCCTCCGCGTAGGGGGTGCTAGGTAGCTGGAGAGGTCATCCGTGTACCAGGGTGGTATGCGGCTTTGGGTTTAGCTCGCATACCAGGTTGGTACGTGGGGGAGTCCACATGAGTAGCAGTGGACAAGGGCGACGCCGGTCGGGGATTTTTCGGTCAGGACTTCGCCCGCGTAGGAGGGTGCTACGCGGTGTGTCGGATCGAAAAAGGGGCATAAACTCCCTGGTCCGTGGGGAGTGAATCCATGGAGGGTCCATTGTTCGTGGTCTTCTTATTTTTGTTATTTTAAGTTTGCGATTCACCAAATTGTTACGAATTTTTGGTTGCTTATTAACTCATTTCTTGCTTCATACCTATTCTGGTTAGCGAATTGGAACTTTGATGTTTGCAAAATCCTAATCTCCTTCCACCAAAATCCTTCCACCGGAGTCTGATCTTTCTCCCTCTTTTCTCCCCTTCGATGTCCATTTATAGATGGAAGGAAAAAGGGTCTACTGTGGTCATGAGGCACCTTTTGATGAGTCCCATGACCGAGAACCCGGTTTACGGATGACTCGGTCAACAATCTGCAACTCGCAGGGGCATTGAATGCACCTCACCTGCGAACCAAGTTGGTTCGAGGGGTGATTCACGACCGCACAGGGTTCCGCCTCTATTCTGCGAACGACAGCGCATGCAGCATGGAACAGCAGGTGCGGTTCGCGACTATGGTGGTTTGTGTTGGTGGACTAGCCTGGCGCCCGAGCTGCTTCACGCCCGCGGAGGATCCCTGCCTCTGTTCCACGAATGACAGCGGTCTGCAGAGGGGGCCGCTTCGCAGAACAGGCTGCGTAAAATTAATATTGGACTGGTCTACGGACCGGTTCGTCTTATGCCAACTTCTCCAATTTTTTCCCAATTCCTAAAAGGAAATTGGTTAGAATCCTCTCTTGAATTAAGGGGATTCCCATTCTCCATTGTGAATTTTTGAGGACCTTACAAATGACTCCATCGGAATGGGGTCCGATTGGAATGAAGAGGAGACTATTCTGATGTAGTGTGGTCCTGAAACCTGGGTGGTTTGTAGTAGGGGAGTAGACCTGGTAGGGGACCACTCCGATAAATACGGAGGCCCCTACCCTTTGTCTTTTACCAGGTTCCCCATGAAGATTTTTCCTTTCGTCTCAGCATTATTGCTCTTTCGCGAAACTCCTCATCCGTGAACCAGCTTTCATTTCCGTGAACCATTACTTGTTCATGCCTGTCTTCACCTATAGACCAACCTCCCAGCCGTGAACTAACACTTTTAATAAATTAAAAAGTAAGTTATGAAGGGCCGCATAGGAACTCACTACGCGGTTTTGATAGTCTGCATACTGGAATAATCCTGACTCTAAAAATTTCTTAAGTCCTCCAAACATAAACATTTAAATATGTGATTGAGATTCCGTGGAGCAGCCTGGTTCACAGTTCTCTGTCCGATGCTTCGCAGGCCAGAGTACCTCGTACTTCTTCCACGTCGGGTTAGTTCGCGGGATGTAGCCGTTGCGAACCACCTTTGGAGGCCTGCTCGCGAAACTCATCATAAAGCTCCTTGATAGAGTCCTTTTACAAATACCTGGTATTTGTTTCCAAATTTCATTTTTTCGGGCTAAACACCTATCTAGTTTTCATAATGCAGTGAGACAATATGGTTACTCCTCGCCCTGCACCCAGGCCTGCTGTCGATCCTCTCCCAATTGGTGATCGATGCCTAAAGGATGTGGCCATCTCTGTTTCAGATGGCATCCGCCACTCCCCACTGTACCCCTTTCTTGCCAACTTTCTCTCTGAGAAACAGTGGGTTACCCCTTTTCCAATAGACTTCCTGCCTATGGGTTCGATTTACTATCCGATACACCGATTCTGGTACCATCTTGTGACAACAATCCTGCAGCATGGATATTTACTAGTACTATCCCTCGATCTGTGATATATTCCAGAGGGTGGCCTGCCCCAAGGGATACAACTGTCAGATCTGTGTTGAATCACCTTCGTCTGCCCCCGACAGGAGAACAATGCCAGCAGGATGGGGCAATTCACTATTACCAGAGCATTGCCCACAATGCTATGGTGAACAACCAGCATGCCTGGTCAGTGGACCAGCACCTCCAGCCCAAGGTGGCATTTAAGTCATTGGATTGGGGGTGGCCCTTCTGGGTTTGCCAGAGCTGTGTGGAGTTTGAAGCAGAATTGTGAGCCGTAGGCTTATACGAAGCTTCTTAGGTGTCCCAAACCTATACCCATCAGCCCCACGCCCTTTCCAAGCAGCTTATGAGCCATTGGAGTCCGGATACCAACACATTCCATTTGGTCCATGGCGAGGTGGGTATCAGTCTTTGGGACGTCTTCTAGATTTCAGGGGTCCCCATTGTTGGAGGCATGTATGATTAATTCCTACCTCCTCCTTCTGTGTGGGACAACGAATAGAGGACCCCCCTTGGTGAAGCATTTTATCGATCAGGTCCGGAAGCATTCGAAGGATACGTCTCCGAAATAGCTTGTCCCATATCGTGAATGGATCAAGGATTTTTTCATAGAGAGAAAGTCCATGTCTCTTCCACACGGGCCCACGACCTGTCCTACGATGGAGTCCCGAAGGTAGAGGTGTAGCTATTGGCTGATCTAGGAGGAAGGACAGTTCAACGAATGGGGCCGGGAACTTGTTACGGACGTTGATCGGCTACTCCATCTGGCGGCGTTTCTGGCCATGTTCTTGAGTGGCTGGCTATTGCTCGTACACGAGACTGGTGGCATGTGGGTTTCTAATTTAGTTATGGAGGCACAGCTAGATACCGATAACGTCATCAACTTGGTTGTCCCAGTACTGACTAGGATTTATTGGTTGCTTGGAAATATTACCAAGGGGAGTTCGCCAAACCGGGTAGTCGGCCCTTTTCAAATTCTCTGGGGATGGTTGGGAACACATATTAAGAACTGCTATACTTTCATCAACCCTTTTTAGATTCCGGGTACCGTATTCCGGCCGTATTTGCAACTGACCAGCGGGGTTATGCCTGAGGAGTGGGTGGCCCAAGAAAAATATGAAAAACAGACAGTTCAAAATATGTGTCTTCTTTCGATCTAGATCTCGAGTTACGATCATTTCAATTTCCGACCATAACCCTCCATGACTGGTGTAATCACGAACACCATATCAGGGGAATTTAGCTAGTGGGAATACCTCTTTTCCCTCCGAGAGGGTATTCTGGTGGCTCGTATCGGTGGGGAACTGATCTGTGAGGGGTATGCACCTTGCCGATTCGGACGTCAATTTGGTTGTGTCCAGGAACTGTGTCCTCTTGCACTCAATGGCGCCCACGGGAACTGCCATCTAATGGTGGCCAGACAATTGTGGTTAATGTTCACCCGGGAGGATACTAGCTATGAGGTTATGACCCCCGTGCTTACAGACTCTATGCCTTTATTATCCAAAAGTTATGCCGACTCTTGGGTCCAATCGTACCCAAATGGCTAGTTAGGGCTGTGGGTTCCCACTATCTCAAGTCCTAAACCATCGAAGAGCAAGAGGAAGCGGAAGGGGGATAGTTCCCCAACTAGGCCGGGAATGGTCCTCCGTAACCCTACTGGTCTCATGCCTCTGAGGAAGGTTTTAACGGACAGAGGTGTCTCCTCACATTCCCTTGAAGCTTCCCGGAGAGAGTCATCCATTCCTACTAATGATGCCTTCCCGATGGCCTGGGGCCAATGGGATGAATTCAGAGACCAGTCATCCTTTCACAGCCAATACCCCTGTTCTTTGTGGCAGCATCTCCAGGAATCAGAAGTGGCTTTTGATGGGATGGGATACATATCTTCTCATGTTGACATTCATTATGATGTGGACCTGGAGAGGGAGACAATCAGTATCTTTTGGACCTCGAGGATTACGTTCATGCACTCCAGGGTTATGCGGTGTTGACCCATCGAGTCCAGGCCATGATGCGATCGGTGACTGATGAGGAGGAGGAAGAGAGTGATCACTCTTCTTGGGGGATGATTCTGCTGGTTCCCCTACTATGGCTGAGGCAAGGGGATTTCCCCCCTACCCATGAGGTACCGCTCACAGGTATCTCTAGAGAGTTCTAGGGCAGCGGAGAGATCTGTAAAACAAACACAGACCTTGGTTCCCCCACCAGCCCCTGCCGCTGACTGACCCTCTCAAGTCAATCCCCCCCGGTTAGGTGTTCCTGTCATTGTCTCATTTCCAGACGCGTGGAGTATTTGGGATGACCTGAGGGTCAGTGGCTCAGACTAAAAGGTTTGGGTGTTACTCCAAATGAGCTCTCTCGAGCTTCTGGGTATTGAGATTATCTTCCCTCCGCCTCACTTGCTGTTGGAAGAGGACCTAGAAGAAATAGTCGTTTCGTTGAAGGAGATGGACGCATACGTGCATTCACCCTGAAACTGGATTTAGGGGTCTAATCGGGTGTCTATGATGATAAAACATCCCGAATTGTCCAATCCTGAAGAATAGGTTTCCTTACTCATCCATTCTGGCTTTCTTCCTCCTTTACTGTGAAGGTTCTAATGTTTCTTCCCTTATGCAGGGTATCGAGGAATCCCATGGGGCAATTCCTTCCCAGGAGTATACTTATCGTGGTACCGCAGCTAGCGAACATGTGCCTTTGACTACAGGGATCATCAAGGAGGGGTCTCCTGGCGCAGCTAAGCTCATGAAAGTGACCATTGCGGACCCAACTAGGGTCTTTCCTCCTCTAGATCCTCTCAACCTTCTGAGCGGGGAATTTTCCCCTGGGCAGATCCAAAGATGTCGGCAGTCATCCCAATTATCGGAACGGCTCAGACAGGGGACTTCAGGTAATCATGACTCCCATTTCATTGATTACCAACTCATATATTCTGATTCTTCCAGTTATTAACTGTTTTGGCTCTATGTTGTAGGGATAATCAAATACTTTGCCATGGCTACCCAAGCGGTCGTACCATCTTCCCCCTTATTATCTGAGGGACCACCTGCAGCCACACCTGAGTGTGATGATATGGTGGGCCCTGCTGAAGGGGCTAGTGATGCAGACACCTTCCTTCTATCTTCATCAATCAGAGATATGCCAGAGGAGGAACAACTAGAAGATGAGTCCCCCATTGATCACACAGCCTCTATAATTGCGGAGGAGGATGGGGCACCCATGATTACCGAGGAGGCCCCAGATCTGACAGGGTCAACTGCCTCAGACCCGATGGGTCCGATGGCGGTGGAGGAAGAGCCTGTTATCAGGAAAGTTGTCAGAAACCCAGAGCGGGCCATCATTCTGTTTACTGGGTGAATAATTTCCCCAAGCTTGATCTCTATAGACGACCGCTTGGGGACATCATTGGGAGTTTCTGGACTTAGGTGTGGCCTTAGGTCCTGGAAACCTATAGGGGTTCCCAGGAATCGCTTAACTCTCGAGGATGTAGCGTCTTCCTTGAGCGGCAACGGAGGTGTAGAGTTTGAGGGCACCAATGCCTTGATAATCAGGGGTAAACTTCTCAATCTTTTTCCACTAACTCTTTTCTCTTCCCTTTTATGATTAGGGATACTTATCTGTCTGATCTAATTTCGAGCTTTAGGACCACAACCTTCAACGCTGGTGATTGTGTTGTCGGATCCAATCGTGCCCATGACCACAACCGTCGGGGGAGAAGTTTCCGCGACATCAGAGCTTTTGGGTGAGGCTGCATTATAGCATCCCACCTTTTTATCACGTAAACTTTCGTTACATTTTACAAAACCGAGGATCTTTAAGGTTTAGTGTCTTGGAAACCAGGAACTTAAAACATGAAAACATACAAGATTCTTCTTAAACACTTGAAAGGCTTATCATCTTGTTCATCCTAGTTTCATTACTGTATCTCATAACCTGGGGACATACATCAAAAGAAAGGGTGAGCAGAAGGCCCAGTAAGGGAAATAAGAGAAACATTTTACATGTGAACTTGAGATACTTCAATAAGGTCATGAAAAGAACATTAAAGCATGAGAAAGAAATCATGAGGCATATCATAATAAAAATAACATTTTTCATAACTTGAATAGGTGGCTACAATATTTAATATAGACAATCATGAACATATCACCAAGGTCCATCCCCAAGGTTTCATTTGAAAATTACCAAGGTTTTTCACCAAGATATCATGAAAATTGTAATCTCTAGTGGTTACATCATTACCCAATGCATTGCAGCGCTATCAGGGCGCACCCTTAAATTTTCATTTATTATCATGTGAGCCACATATATCATCATAAAAAATTTCATAAATAACCCATATAGCATAAAATAAATGGATTTCATTTCATAATCATAACGTTTTAAAAACTACTTTAAAGACATGATCTTTACGTCACTTTAAACCCACGAAAAGGGAAAGCAGATTTCATGTATGTAAATACCAGAATTTAAAATAGAACATCTTGGTATATATGTGATTACCCATATAGAAGGTAGAGATTTGAGTATTCACTAAATAAAATAAAATATCTTTAGAAAAAAGAGAGAGACATTTTGAGACGAAAATTCTGCAGCATAACTGCTATGTTACATGGTTTTTAGAAAACATTGAAAAGAGAGGGCACATGGGTCAAACATTCATAAATGACCCATAAAACAGTAGAGGGACAAAATATAAGGTATTTAAGAACACGGTAATGAAATTTGAAAATATACCATATGAAATGAAGAACATGAAAGGAAGACAAAAATAATATTTCTCTTATGAAAATTCGGCAGCCTAACAGCGTTACATAAACTTCAACCAAAAATGAATTGATGAGATCAAATAGGGTCTCGCATCATATGAACATAAAAGATCAGTATGATAGATATAGAGATCATACCCCAAAATAATAAAAAGGAACTTGCAAGACTTGACATGGAATTAGAACTTTGAAAAGGGAGAAAGGTGCAAGGACCACTTAAAAATTCAACAGCCTAACGACGCCACTTAAACTTCAAAATACTGAAATGAAGTGATCAAATGGGGTCTCTTATCATATGGTAATAAAAGATCAGTATTATAGATATATAGATAATACCCCAACATAACAAAAAGGAACTTGAAAGAATTGACATGAAAGTAAAACTTCAAAACGAGAAGGGTGAAGAACCACTTAAAAATTCGGCAGCCTAACGGCACCACTTAAAACTTCAAAATACTGAATTGAAGAGATCAAATGGGGTCTCTCATCATATGATCATAAAAGATCAGTATGATAAATTTCGATATCATACCACAACATAATAAAAAGAAACTTGAAATACTTTACATGGAAAATAGATCTTGAAAAATGAGAAGGGAGAAAGAATCCGTTACAAAAATTTCGGCAGCCTAACAGCGCCACTTAAAACTTCATAAAAAAAAATAATGAGAGTAAGAGGGGATCTCTAATTATATGAACATGAAAAGGGAAGTAAGAGGAGTATAAAAGAAAATCCTTTAACATATGAACATGGAGCATAAAAGAAATGACATAAAAGAGATTTTTTGAAAAGAAAGAGAGAGATCAGATCCCTTACCATAAAACGTAACTCTTAAAACTCAATGTTTGGGACCTTGAGGGATTAGGGGCACCTTGGGAGGACTCCTTGGGAGGTAATGAGACCAGAAATTCGTTGGGGGAGAGTGGGGAGTCGAATGGATGAGAGGATGGCTTGGTATTTATAGGGAAAGTGAGGGGACAAGGCATTAATGGCCAAGGGACACCTCATTAGTGGTTTTTGAAAAACCATGGGCTTGCCCATGGTATTTCCCCATGGTATTGGCCACTTGGTACACCTCATAACTTATATTACTATTCATAAGTCGACCATATTTATTACATACTTAATACATCATTTAATGATGTCATTAAACACCCGTAACTTAAAAACTGTATTTTCACTATTCATCGAAAATTCAACGTTCTCAGGATATTCACAAAATTTCACCTTAACCAAATATCAATGCTCTGATTTCAAAAATGAACTCCATTTTATAAAAATAATTTTCTAAATATTTTTAGTTTATTTATTTTAAATAAATACACTATTCACCGATAATTCATTTTTTCAGAAAAAACCCCAAAATTACCATAACATAATATCGGTGCTCTGAGTTCAAAAATGAAATCAATTTTATAAAAATAATTTTTTTAATTTATTTCCTAATTAAAAACACTATTCACTCGAAAAAACTAATACTTGAATAATAATTTATGAAACCGTTATTTAACCATTTTATTGAATCACATTACTTAATCAAGGTGCCTAGATTATATTAATACTTTCTTTAAGTGAGATTACTAATCTATTTAGACACATTACTAATCCTAATCATAAAATCACTATTCATAATTTACTATTCATCAAAAATCAAATTGATCTTATTAGACTCTAAATTTCATACTGAACATAATTGCAGAAGACCATTTTTTGAAAATCATTACACATTTTTAATTATTTAAGGTTTACATAAACATTTTTAAAATATCCTTTTTCTAAAATTAATCAAAAATATGCATACTATATTTATCCTGTCATTTAAAAATTCATAAACTTCATCATAAGAAGAAATCCCAATTTTTATTTAAAACAAATGATTACACAAGGCAGTTACGGTCTCCTTACATAGCCCCTTATCACACTAGCATAGGACCTAAGTGTAAGGTGTGCTAAGGTGAGAGAATCTGAGGGAGGCTCGGCTAACATCACACGAGTAGTAATTTCTATCAGTTTAAACTTCTCGCAAAGGCAATTCCGTTCTATCTTCCCACGATGAAGTTCGGCTTGGGTTTGGTCCAGAGCAAAGCCCATTGGTGCTACCTCCTTCCCAAGTTCTGTTAGATGGGCTTCGATCGGTCCAAGACTACTGGGTGAGTCCATCGAATCTTCTTTCTATAATAATTAACCATGATTACTTGTATTTAGAGACAATAATCAAAATGTTTAGTTTCCAGCGGTCATATTGACCAATGGTCATATAACCGTCTAAACCCAACGGTCTCATTTTAATTATAATCATGTTATCAAATGAAACATTTTTGTTGAGTATAAAAATAAAATAAAATAACACATAAAATTAAGAAACAAGATTTATTCAAAGTTTCGGGTCGTTACATGCATCAGGTCCCTCCTTGGTGATGTTCATCCCAGAGTATGTGTCTTCGTCCGTGAGTGATTATGATCCTAATCAACGAGTCCTTTCCAGTATTCGACCTGCTTGCCAAAGGGCATGGGAGAAATTTTGGAAGCTAATTTCTCAGACGCCCCTAGCCGATATGCCGACTAAATTGCCGAGGATGTGCAACCTATTTATGTTGTTGGGATTGGATAGCTTTGACTATCATGGTATTTATGATATAGTTAAGCAGGTGGTCGCTGACCGGGAGAATCTGGGTGATTTCGAATCTCTCCTTTCTGCTGCTCAATCTGAAGGATACCTTTCCGTGAACCAACAGATTTGCCTAACAGAATCTCATTATCATGCCGATGTAGTCGCGAGACTTCAGGGAGAAGTCATAGAGCAACGTTCTCGACTGAAGGTGCTGAGGAGTGACATACAGCGGCAGCAGCAGGAGGAGACTAATTTCATGACCATAATTGAAGAAGGGGAGTGGAAAATGGTGGAAGAGATGAGGGCGAGCTCAAAGGTGGCACAGGATGTGGAAGCATTGCGGGCTGGTGCAGAAGCTGAGACAACCTTACTGCATAATCTCTATCAAGCAATCGATAATTCTCATCAGCGCCTGATACAACTTTGTGAATCCGCTGAAAACCTCCTGTAATAACCTTTCATGCCAGAGGAGGATCCGTATTGTGGATGCCCTTCTCACGCACTTTGTTATGGAACAAAGAGATGTTTCTCCTTAGACCTCTTGTTGTCTTCTCTTGTGATAGAAACTATTTGACATGATTGTTGTATATGAAAATTCCCCGAACTTAGAATAATCAGAGTTCAAGACAATTGATAAAATCGAAATGATCTCTAACTTTTTCCTGCACCGTGGGATCCAGCGAGCATAGTTTGGATATTGCTGGGGTTTTGTAGAAAAACCCCACAACTTTTTGTCCCTTCTGTTAACACCCTAATGTTTCCTGGGCCCATTTGGTGTGGACCCAGCAGGTATGGATCAACTTTTTCTTAGGCCTCCCTTTTCGAGTTTTCGGCCTAACAGGCTTTGCACCTTTTTTTGTGAGCGGTTTAATGTCCCGCCGACAAGAATATCATTATTTATGTTTTTGTTCGAACAGCTTTGACCATATATGGTGGGGCGAGGGGCTCGACGATGTTTGGTTGATTAAAAGATGTCTCAATACCATTTAGACACTGGTTGGGGGAAACATGTTTAGATTTTAACAACATACAAGGCATGTCTCAAGTCATGGGAGCCGTATCGGCATGCAAAGGTAGAAAGAGAATCACCTAAGAAAGACTTTACTTTATTAGATGGGCCCTAGGCGATCAATATGCAGAGCCGCTAAGGGAATAGTATGCATAGTCGTGAAAAGGTGTCCTTAAGTCAATGATTGTCCATTTCTGATGGCCAGAGGACTTCATGGAAGTCTGGCTTATGGAAACCACCATAGGTGGCTCGGAAAAATATGAAAACCACTAGGGGTGGCTCGGACAGGGTGTGATGTCTGAAAGTGTTTGAGAACATCTGTATTAATCAGGAGTGTGGATGTAGGGTCCCTGTCCTACGCATGTATCTAGCGTAAAGGATGGTTGGAGCTTGGCGCAGTTTAAAGTCATGCAACTGAGACATTCTTTAGAATGGAACAGCTTCTCCGGGTTCTCGGTAATCTCTTCAGAGACATTCCACCATATTCAAGAAGAGTTGTGAAAGAGTTTGGTAAACTGTAGCCCAGAGGGTTTTCGAATCCCAGGATGGACGTGGGGGCTCAGAGGCCAAGAGGCATATAGAGAGAAGCATTGCCTAAGGAAATCTTTCCTTTGTTAGACGGGCTAGTGGCTATCAATACGTAGAGCCACTGGGGGAATGGTATGCATAGTCATGCAAATGTGTCCTTAAGTCAATGATTGTATTCTCCCGATTTCCAAGAAACTTTAGGGAAGTTGAGATTCAGGACCACCAGGGGTGGATTACGAGAGTTCGGAGTTCTCTGAGTACCTAGATTGGTTTATGAAAAGAGGGTGCCTGGATACGAGAGAAACAACTAGGCTAAACTTCCCGGGAATGGGTGAAGTCATCCCTTCTCACGCTAGTGTGAGATGGTGGTTTGTGTTGGTCTGGTCTGTGCACTAAGGGACAGAAGAAAGCCTCTGTTCCTTACTAAACCCATGACAAGTTTGACTGTGCAGTTTAATGTCATGCGGTAAGGACGAAGGCATTGTTATTATTATCCAATTTGTGTAGTTTAATTTCATGCAGCGAGGATGGGGGTATTTTAAATTCCCTGTAGTTTAACGTCATTAGGTAAGGATGGCTTCCCTGAAGTTTAACGTCATGCGGCAAAGACGAGGAGAATTATTAAAGATACTGTGCAGTTTAACATCGTGAAGCGAGGAAGGGGGGTTTTTTTAAATCCGTGAAAATTCTTGCGATTGGAGGCATTTCTCTGGATGTTTAATGCTTGGTCTTTGTAGTTTCATGCCAAGCGGAAAGGACATGTTCCGTATAGTTTTAATCATCATGCAGTAAGGACTAAGTTGAAAAGGCAACTCTTGATCAAAATGTAACTGGGCTTGAACATCTCGGCATGTCCAAGACGTGGAGAAGGGTTGATGGTGTAAATCATGGTTTTGAGGATTCTTGGATCAGGAGAGATGATATGGGGGCTCTGAAGACGGTAAGCATACGGAGCTAGGAAGAGTATCACCTGAGGAAATCTTGCCTTTGGTAGACAGGCTAGGGGCTATCAATATATAGAGCTGTGGAGGGAATGTTATGTAATTTTATAAAAATGTGTCCCCGGGTCGATAAATTTCCACTTCCGATAGCCATGAATGATTATAAAGATCCACGATTGTCTGAGCCACGAAGCCTGTCGTTTGGTAAGGAAACATTTGGACATGTCGGGGATGTTCGTCCCTATTTTATGTTAAAACTTGAAGAGTTTACCATGCTGATTTATCTTGCACATGGGGTATACCTTTACTCCATGAAGTTTAACATCGTGCGGTAAGGATGAAGTACTCTTAGTTTAACGGTCATAGAGTTCAGACCATTGGGTGACTACTGCTACAATTACCCAGAAGGTAACTGAGTTAAGAGGCTTTGGTATACTTTGAACAAGTGTGAGGGAATGAGGGTGTAAACTGTAACTCTGGGGTTACCCAGATCAGGAGGTATGGCATGGGGGCTCTGAGGCAGGTAAGCATATGGAGCTAAGAAGACTACCACCCGAGGAAATATTTCCTTTGGTAGACGGGCCAGGGGCTATCAATATGCAGAGCCACAGAACGCATGGTATGTATAGTCATACAACGTTGTCCACGGGTCAATAACTTCCCACTTCCGATGGCCATGAATGGTTATGAAGATCTGAGATTGCTCACAGTACAAAGTTCGGCATATAGGGATAATGGTGTCCAAGCATACAAGAAACATCTTCACCACAATTGCCCGTCGAGTCAATGTAGCCTAGTCCTGACTTGATGTTTGTAAATAAAGATATTCATGTGAACCATGGGAATATACGAAGGCTAACCAGGTAGGGATACCCTGGTAACATTTGGATATGAGAGGGGATTGAACCCGTAAACCACTGCTCTATAAATTTTGGATCGGGAGATATGGTATGGGGGCTCTGAGGCCAGTAGGCGTACGGAGCTAGGAAGAGTATCAACTGAGGAAATATTTCCTTTAGTAGATGGGCCAAGGGATATCAATATACAGAGCTGCTGAGGGTATGGTATGAATAATCATGCAAAGGTGTCCACGGGTGGATAACTTTCCACTTCCGATGGCCATGAATGGTTATGAAGATCCGCAATTATCCGGGTTATGGAGTCTGATGTATGGAGAGGATGCATCCAAATGCGGAAGGAGAATTCCCATACCGTTTCTCCATATATCTTGGGTGGGTTACGATGAAGTTTGTGTTGTTTTAATGTTGTGCAGTGAGGATGAAGTCCATACAGTTCAACATCGTGCGGTGAGGATGAGAGGTATATATACTTGTGTTTTCTTTTCTCGGCAGCTGGGCTAGGAGATAAGATTTCGGCGTTGCTACGTATCCTGCAAGGGCAAGAATCAAGCCACACATAGTTTTTTTTTGTAGTAAACCACATGTAGGTATGTTCCTCATGCAGGGGGAAGGGGGCATATTTATTTTTCTTATCCGTGCAGTTTAACGTCGTGCGGCAAGGATGAGGAACACAACCCGTACAGGTCTGGTCCTTACACGAGGGGAAAGAAAGCTATTTTTAGCTTCATTTGGGGACGACTGGGCCAGGATGGGGAATCTTGGCATCACTATATATCCTGTGAGGGCAGAAATCAAGCCGTACGTAGTTCTTTAGAAGATAATACACCCCTTGAAGGTCTGGTCCATACACGGGGGAAAAGGGCATTTTAAATCGTCATTCGAGGGTGGCTGGGCCAGGATGGGGGATCCTAGCGTCACCACGTATCCTAAAGGGGAATGAATCAATCCGTATGTAGTTCTCTGAAATGGGGACACCCCGTTCATGGCTGGTCCATCCATGGGGGGGGGGGGGAGAGGGCATTTTTAATCCTTCTTATCCATGCAGTTTAACATCGTGCGATAAGGACAAGGAATACTCCCCGTGCAGGGTTGGTCTATACACGGGGGAAAAGGGAATTTTTAAATTTATTTGGGGATGGATGGGCCATGATGGGGGATCTGGGCGTCATTACGTATCCTGCAAAGGTAGGAATCAAGCCATACGTAGTTCTCTAAAATCAGTGCAGTTTAACGTCGTGCGATGAGGATGGGGAATACACCCCGTGCAGGTCTGGTCCATACACAGGGGAAGAGAGAATTTTTAATTTTTTTTATTTGGGGGTGGCTGGGCCAGGATGGGGGATCCTGGCGTCACTACGTATCCTGCAAGGGCAGAAATCAAGTCTTATGTAGTTCTCTGAAGTCCATGCAGTTTAACGTCGTGCAATGAGGATGAGGTACTCTTAGTTTAGGGTCAAAGAGTTTGGACCATTGAGGCTTGAATGTTTAATGTCCTGCAGCTTGGATGAAAGGCGCTTGGTAGTTTAACGTCCTGTAGCTCGGACAAAAACTACTTTTGGTTATGCGAAATATTTCTTCAGAAATCTCTCATTCGTAGGAGCAGTAGTGAACTGCCCGTCCATGGAGATCAGGGCGTATGCTCCGTTGGAGTAGACCTTGTGTATAATATATGGTCCCTCCCAATTGGGCTCAAACTTTGGAGGTTTATTTCCGGGTATCATTGGGTCCGTAGGACCAACACCAATTCTACTTCCAAGAAAGACCAAAGACAGAGCTTTTTATTGAAGGCTCGTGCGATCCGGTTCTGATGTACTTCCAGATGGTGAAAAGTGTGAAACCGCTTCTCATCCAGCTGTTCCAATTCACCTAGACATTTTTCTGATTTCTCATCGTTGGATAATTGATTACAAATGGAAACACGGAGTGAGGTCAATTGGAGCTCAATGGGAAGGACCACTTCTCTTCTGTATACTAATGAGTACGGAGTAGCCCGAGTAGCGGTGCAGATTGTGGTTCGATAAGCCCACAATGCATGAAGAAGTTTATTCGGCCATGATTTCTTGTCTTTGTCCACCATTTTCTGGAAAATGTTGGACAGGGTCTTATTGAAAGCCTCTATCTGTCCGTTGGCCGCTGCATGGTAGCGCGATGAGTGGTTAACCTTGATACCATATTATTGGTATAGTTTTTTTACAATTCAGCAGAGCAGAAATTGGTGCCATTATCTATCATTATGGTATGAGGGATTCCAAATCTAGTGATGATATTGGATTTCACAAAGCTGACAATGTTTCTTGCCTGGACTTCCTTAAGGGGTACAACTTATGCGCATTTGGAAAAGAAGTGGGTTTCTGTGAGGATATACTTCAGTTGTTTGGCTGTGGCGGGAGGATATGGTCCCACAACGTCCATTCCTCAGATGGAAAATGGACAGGAGTACTTAGCCTGATGAAGTAACTCTGGGGGTTGGTGTATGAAGTTGGTAAGAGTGGAATTTTATTGTAAAGTTCTCGCAATCTTGTGCCATGGTGGGACAATAGTACCCAAGCCTTTGAACCTGATGGTAAATCTTAGACCCTGACTGATGTTCTCCAATACTCCAGCATGCACTTTAGTCATGAAGACATCGATTTCTTCTCCATCAATGCATCTAAGGAGGACTCCGTCGAGGCCTCGTTTGTAGAGGACCTCTTGCTGACCCATACTATTGTATAAGATCAAGTTGATTGCCCTTCCTTGTATTTTCTCTCCTTCATCCATGTCTGATGGAAGTTCTCCCCGTTGAATGTAGTTTGCAATGGGGGTCATCCAGCCGGTGGCTGGAGCGTATGGCTCAGGGATAGGAATGACTTTGTTGATTTCTTCCATCTTAGTCTGAACAAAAGGCAAGACCATTCGATGATGAGCAATACTGATAACTATTTCATCCCATTCTGGGTCAGCTTGGGTTGTGGCCGCGTTGACTAATGCATCGACCTGTGCATTCTGAGACCAAGGAATATAGGTCAATGTTGGTTTTTTGGATAATTCCACCATTAACCCTCGGACATGGTCAAAAAGGTTAATCTGCTCCTCCTTTTTAATATCATAGTCACCATTGACTTGCTTGATGACCAGTTCCGAGTCTCATTTTACCTTAAGGTGCTGTACTTGTGCCTAGAGTGTGAGCTCCTGGCCTGCAATGAGTGCTTGATACTCTACCTCATTGTTCATACATCCTTTTGATAGGAGGAAAGAATATGGAAATACTTCCTTTTATAGGGACATGAGTATGATCCCCAAATGCACCTTGTTAAATTTGGGATCCTCCATCCTTTTCCCTATCGGGCTTCGGGATGCGCCGTCGAAGTACATTTCCCATGTTCGGAGCTCCTCTTGAAGCGAGAAAATTTCTTCATCAGGTAGCTCGATGACCGGTGTGGTGGACCCTATTGATGGGTGCTCTGCCATAAAATCTGCTAATGCCTGGCCTTTGATGGATTTCTGAGGCACAAAACGGTTGTCAAACTGTTGCTAGATGACTGCCCATCGGGATAGGCACCCGATCAACATTGGGCATATGGGGATGTACTTGAGTGGGTTACTACACAAGACCAAATGGACTTCATGATGCTGCAGATAATGTCACAATTATTGAACTGAGAAGACCAAGGCCAAACAACTCTTCTAGATGTTTGAGTATCGAGTTTCTGCATCGATCATGGCTCAACGGAGGTTATAGAGATTGTTTTCACTGCCGGCGTCATTTTCCTGCGCGAGGAAGGCCCCCAGTGACCGCTCTAGGGCTGTCACGTATAGGATGAGAGGTCTTCCTTCAATCGGGGGCATGATTACTAGCAGGCAAAAGAGGTACTTCTTTAGGCTGTCGAACGCCTCTTGAAAATCATCTGTCCACTGGTACATAACCCGCATTTTCATTAACCTGGTAAAGGGAATACATTTTCCCACCAGGTTGGCTATGAACCACCTAATGTAGGCCAGATGTCCTTGGAATCCTCTCAACTCAGTGAGATTGTGGGGAGGTGGAAGGCCAAGGATAGCCTTTGTATTTTCAGGGTCTACTTTGATGCCATGATGGCGCACGACGAAGCCAAGGAGTTTTCCTGAGGTAACCCCAAAGGCTCATTTTAAGGGATTCATCTTCAGGCTATGTTGTCTAAGTTTGATGAAGACGGATTCAAGGTATGACATGTGATTTGAGCGCTGTCTTGATTTGACCAACCAGTCATCTACGTAGCATTCAATGAATCTCCCCAGGAATGTTTTAAAGATACGATGCATGACGCATTGATATGTGGCGCCAGCATTCTTGAGACCAAAGGGCATGACCCTGTAGCAGAATACTACTTGGGGGGATATGAAGGAAGTGGATTCTTCATCTTCTTGGGCCATATTGATTTGATTATACACGGAATAACCATCCATGAAGTAGAGAGCCTCATACCCAGTCGTTTCTTCGATTAATAACTCGGTGATCGGGACAGGGAAATCATCTTTCGAGAAATTTTCATTGATATCACTGAAATCGATGCAGACACGGATTTGACCATTCTTTCTCTTGACAGGGACAATGTTGTCCAACCAGATGGGGTATTGGACCTCCCGAATGAAGCCTTCTTTTATAAGCTTATCGACTTCAACCTCTATTTTTGTAGCATGTGAGGGGTACGTTCTTCTGGCAGCTTGTTTATAGCTCAGGTGGTCTTCTGGAAGACCTATGTGGTGGGTCACCACTTAGGGATCGAGTCCCGACATTTACATGTAATTATAGGAAAAAATATCACGGTGTTTCCTTAATAAATAAGTATATGCCTCGTGATCCTCGAGAGACATGGTTGAACTAATGAGAGTGTGCCTCGGGTCTTCCTCGGTACCCAGGTTTATTTCCCTGAGCTCATCCACAGGGGTGGAGATACCTTCCTCAAATGCGGGAGGTGCATCCTTGAGATCTTCCTCCTCATATTCCCCCACATTCTCATCATATTGATCCGACAGGGGGAGAGTTCTCGGCATGGTCTCTTGGGAGTCTGGAGGCGAGGCATTGTGGGCGTCCTCGCTCAAGTATACGCCCCCAAATTGAGGGTCAACAGTTGTTTCCGCATTGTCACGCTCGGCTATTATAGCTGAAGTCATGAGGAAAGCTGAGTGTGTGTCCGGGCTTGAATTCCTGCTCTCAACATGGTTGATGGGAAGTACGTAGTCTCTGCCAAGCAACCTGAGGGGGTCATCAGGAACCATTTCAAGACCATTTGGAGCCTGGATCTAGTCAATACCATCGATTGAAGGCTTATTTTTCTTTTACTCATAAAACCCAGCGTCAATGTAGTGTGACTCAAAGATCTTGAAAGGGGACTTTTCAGTGTGCAGTGTCCCACTTTTTCCATTGACACAATACTTGATACACTGGTGGTAGGATGAAGGAACGAACATGTGCTTTTAGAGCCACAACCTTACAAGAAGGGCATTGAATGCTGTGTTTTGTCGGACCACTAGGAATTCCGAGTAGGTCACAAGGTCTCCAAAATGGGTTTTTAGCTTGATTTTTCCCATTGGCTTCTATTCACTCTTATCATAACCCAACAGAGTTGTGGCTGAGGGGATTAGGTCATCCTCACTGTAGCCCAACTTGCGGAGTGTTTGTAGGGGAAGGAGGTTAACTCCAGAGCTGTTTTCAATAAAGAATTTGCAGATCTCAACATCATTTAGTGTGCCATACACATATATTGGTTTGATATGTCCTTGAATTATGGAATCTTTATCCTCATCAGTGTAGGAAATCACCGCATTGCATTCAGTCGGGCCAGTCTCCGTCCTGTAAACCTCGGCGGCAGCTACCTTGTCTTGAAACTCCTGGTGGCAGATAAAGGTTTAATTAGTGCCTCCCTGAGATCTGCTGATAAACTTAGGGAATCCAGGATTGACAGCTTTCCTGGTACTGACGCCATCTGCTTATGGATATCGTATTTTTTCTCCAACGACCGATGCTTCTCTACTGGCGGGAGAGTTTTAGAAGGTGGCTTGGGAGCTGGAGTATTTGACGAGGAAGGACCTGCCGCGGGGTTGGAGGTTGACGGTGTTCCCACATTCTGGGGACTCAGCCCGACCAGTCTGTTTGTGCGCACTAGTCAGCTAGGCACTTGTTCCTCCTCTGACGGGTACTGCATAATGACAGGGCTAGAGTGGCCGCTTGTGGAGGTGGAGGGATATTCTTTCGCCCGTTGAGTCCGTTGAAGGGCTCTCCCACGGGTTTCCGTGATATTAACAGTTTGGGCCGGGGTAAAACCATAGGGTTGGCTTCGGCCACGACTGCGTCTCCCCTGGTATCCCCTGCTTCTTAGATTCCTCCTCCCGACCCCTTGTTTCGGGAACTCGGGTTCATAACCATACCCTTCATCAGGGATCGATTCCATTAGATGGGTGACGTTGATGGAACCAAATATTAGCTCCTCGTCATGCGACAGGTCAACTGGGTCGGTTGTCTATGATCGTACCATTTGGTGGGTTGGTGCCCGTGGTGCCAAGTTTGGGGGAATAAAATCCGATAGTTTCGGGGCTAACTTCGGCCTTGTTGTGGACATCTCCTCTTTCGTGTCACGACCCGTCCTCGGGGCCTGTGTCGTGACTACCCCAAGCCCGCCTTCCATAGGCCAGGGGCTGGAGACTAGCACCAAGGCGTAAATCCCAGTAAAAAGGGAAGGCATTTCCTTTGTAAAGTAAACAAGCACCACAGAGTAAGAAAGCGGAAAAGTAAACACTAAGTAAAAATAGAGTACAACTGAAAGTGCGGAAAAGCAAATGGGCCAGTATACAAACCCAAAATGAAAGTAAAGTACAACTCGAAAGGGAAAACAACAACTGTAAAGTAAAAGCCGCTACACCGAGCTATCCACTAGAAATCCCACCTCAAGGGTGGGTACAGATAGCTCCACTGCTCCTCGGGTCCCGCTGTCCGCTCCGAGAACGTCCCGCCCAGTGGTCCACCTCCAGGTACCGTCCTGCTCAGCAAGCCTCAACCACGATCAACGCTGTCCATCGTCTGCAACCAACACAACGTAGTGCGGGCATAGCCCGTGTAGGGGTGAGTATAAGCTACTCAGTAGGGACCCCGAGACCCCTGAAGGTCTCCCAAAATCCACAAAGGATAAACCACAAAGGAAAGATACAATCATGAAGTAACAACCGACACTGCTTAGGTATATACCCATACATATACCTAAGTCATCAATTCCAATACGCTCCAACCTCCGAGCCCAAGAACAACTCAGTCCACACAGGAAATTATACGTATTCCACACAGGAAAGCAAAACGAAATCCACACAGGATAGCACGACACAATCCACACAGGAAAGCAACAGGATTCATCTCACAGATGTATACTTCTTCGGTAGACGATAGAGATGATCACTGATCCATCTAAGTCGTCGGACCCACAAAGGATCGATAGGTACTAACCCCCGCAAAGACCCACACAGGATCGGACCCACACAGGATCTGTAGGTGATGGTTCACACAGGACCGCTGAGCGCTGACCCACACAGGATCAGACCCACACAGGATCGGTAGCACTGATCCACACAGGATCGTTGAGTGATGTAGTCGTCGTCGTCGAATCCACTGAGGATCTCTGCACAGTCGTCATCGCAGTCACAGTAGCAGTCGCAGCCAGCTCTAGGGTTCCCGCACACAGCAAGCTCGTTCGGGAGGGTCCGCTCCACAAGCCGAGAAGCTGATACATCAACTGTCTCAAAGTCCAGAGTTGATGTATCCAAAAGTTCCGTATCGTCAATAGGAACTCAACGCAACAGACGGTGCGTCGATCGGACCCCCGGTATGAGAGTTATTGGCTTTTTCTTCCCAGGGGCCCGGTTGGTTTTTAAGGCAAAACCAACCCGACCGTACTCCACCTGCGTCCAAACCTTGGGCGGAGTATGCCAAAAGATCCGTCTCACTAAGTGGAACTCAACAAAGCTGACGGCACGTCAATCGGACGTCTGTAACTCAAGATATGAGCGTTTCCGCTCCGAGGGCCCAGTTCGTTTCGTGCACGAACCAACCCGGCCGAACTCAAAGTATTCCGAAACCTTGAGTGCGATATAACGAAACAACCGTCTCGATCCAAGGATTACATCGCCACTGACAGTGCGTCGTTTGGAAGTCCGTAGCCCGAGTTATGGGCATTTGAATCCAAACCGCTCGGTAACAGGGGTTTCGGGCCCGAGCCGTCCCGACCCGAGACCCCCCGGTTGGCCCAAACCGGGTCGACCCGCCCCAGACAGGGTCGACCCGGCCCGGCACGGCCCGGCCTGGCGCGGCCCTGCACGGCCCGGCCCAGCACGTCCCGACCCGGCGCGGCGCGGCGCGGCCCAGCGCGGCCCGGCCCGGCGCGGCCCGACCCGGCCTGGCCTGGCGGACCGGCCAGGCGCGCCGGTTCGGCGCAAGGCAGCGCACTTGGAACGTTACCAGCTCGGCCGAAGGCCGAGCTGATTGGAATGGGGGGCGCCTTCCCCCCCCCCCCCCCTTCATTATGCGGGCCGTTTATTTGATGACCGGGGGAATTAATTCCCCCCGGTTTGCCTCCCTTCCGGCCGGCCCGACCTGGCCGGCCGGTTCTTCCTCAACGGGACCGGCAAAGGCCTGTCCCCTTCCGGATTCCGACACCGGAGGCCCGGTTGGCCGCCAGTCTTCTCGTTCTGCCGCGGCCCGGAACCGGCCACGGGCTTCGTTGTCTGGCACGACGCGACGACGTCGCACCCTTCCGCTGCGGCCCCGCTCCGGCCGCGGTGTCTCCGACTTTCTTCAACGCTGCGCAACGGCATCGCGTCCTTGCATTATTTTACGACGCGGCGCGACGGCGCCACACGTTTCTTGCTGTATGATCCTGCACGGTGCGATTGCACCGCGCCACATCCGTTTCAATCCACAACAGAATCAACATGAAAAAGGAGGAGGGTCGGCCGTGTTCGTGCGGTCCGGCCCCCTCGTGTTATTTGCTAACAATTGGAAAAATTTCACGAAGAAATAATCACGGGTATAAATCATGAACAAAGGAATAAAATAAACCCCTACCTCGGTTTCAAGTGCGGATCACGTCAACAAGCCGCGGAAGACAAGCGTTGCGGAGGTCGGGCGTCGCGGAAACCGAACGTCGTTTCCATTGACGTCGAGGTGCGTCCGAAGAGGTACGTCACTGGAGAAGCTTCGTAAGATTGCGGAGGAAGTCCGAGGAAGAAACGACGTCTCCTTTCGTTGACACGGGAAGAAGATCGTAGATGCGGCGTCGTCGATCTTCGGAAACACACTGTCTACGAAGAAGAGAAGCGGTGTTCTTCGTCGGAGCTTAAGTGTTCTTCGTCAAGGTTGAAGAAGATGGAGAGAACTTCCCAAATCCTCTCAAGGTGGCAAAGGATACCAACCAAAATAAAATAATCTTAAAGCTTATTTTATTTACACAATTAAACAACTTGAATTTCAAAAGTTTGAAATTAAAACAACTCAACTCAATAAATAACCCAAGTTGTCAAGATTAATTAAAGAGGAGTTATAGAGAGTTTTAAGGGAAGATGAAGTGTTATGGTTCGTGTGGCCCCCACCACACTTAATCCTCTCAAGGGAGGTTAAGTGGATGTGGGTCCCACCCCTAACTCCCTTTGGGAGGTTATATTCAACTTGGATAAAAATAAAACGTGTTTCCACATTTTATTTAACTTCATTTTAAATTCCCAAAAACAAACTCTCAACCTGCATAAAACGCAACCTCGAAAAAGGTCTCCTTAAGCGAATATCGGCGCTGCGAGTTCATCGGTGCCCTCGGAATTCGATTCCTGGCACCGGTTCAAAAGTTAGAAATTCCCGCTCGTTCGTTCACTGAACGTACCCGAGCCAAACTTCAGAAATTGATTCTGGGCACTCCGGGCCTCAGAATGAGGTTCCGTCAGAAACCGTGCTCTTGTAAAATTCCAAAGAAAATTAAGAAAAAATTTCCCTCGAATTTTATGGGTCTTTACATTACTCCCACCTCAGGGCTTTACTTCCCCGTAAAGATACATCAATACTAGGGAAACAAATGAGGGTACTGAGCATGCATCTGAGCCTCCCGCTCCCAAGTGCTCTCCTGGAGATTCCCGTGCTGCCATCTGATGCGCACTAGAGGAATCGAACGTCCACGTAGGACCCACTCCTGTCGATCCTCGATCTCCATCGGGACCTCCGTAAAAGTCACCCCATCGTCAACGTCAAGCTCCCCATGGTCAATGATGTGCGTCAGGTCGTGCACGTATCTCCTCAGCTGAGATACGTGGAAGACGTCGTGCACCCAGTGCAACTGAGGTGGTAGAGCCAGGCGATAAGCCACCTCACCAATCCTACTGAGGACCTGGAAGGGTCCGATGAAGCGTGGAGATAACTTTCCGCTTTGGCCAAATCTCCGTATACCATGTCGAGGTGAGACCCGCAAGAAGACGTGGTCGCCATCCTCGAACTCTAATGGCCTCCGCCTCCTGTCAGCGTATGACTTCTGCCAGCTCTGAGCTGTCCTCATCCACTCCTGGATGACCTGGACCTTCTCTGTCTTGGCCTGGACCATCTTCGGTCCCACAAGTGCTGACTCCCTAGGGTCTTTCCATCACAAAGGAGATCTATAAGGTCGGCTGTACAATGACTCGTACGGTGCCATCCCGATGGTGGAGTGGTAGCTGTTGTTGTACGCGAACTACACCAAGGGTAGGTGGTCCTCCCAGCTATGACCAAAGTCGAGGACACATGCGCGGAGCATGTCCTCGACAGTCTGAATGGTCCTCTCCATCTGACCATCCGTCTGAGGATGAAAGGCGGTGCTCAGACGTAGCTGCGTTCCGAACGCCTCCTGCAATCCCTTCCACAGCCGAGAAGTAAAACGAGCATCTCGATCGGAGACGATAGAAGATGGCACACCATGAAGCTGCAAAATCTCCTGAACATAAAGTCATCCCAAGCTCTCCACTATGCCCTGCTCTCTAATGGGTAAGAAGTGATCCGACTTGGTGAGTCGGTCAACAATCACCCAGATGGAGTCGTGACCTCTGGAAGTGCATGGAAGTCCAGTCACTAAGTCCATAGATATGCCGTCCCACTTCCACTCTGAAACCTCCAAGGGCTGTACCAAGCCTTCTGGTACCTGGTGCTCAGCCTTCACCTGCTGGCAGGTGAGGCATCGAGAAACGAACTCTGCCACATCCTTCTTCATGCCCGGCCACCAGTGCTGTCTTCTGAGGTCCTGGTACATCTTCGCCACTCCAGGATGTACCGCCAAAGGAGAAGTGTGAAACTCTCTCAGCACCTCCTCCCGTAAAGCGACTGGTACCATGGTACGTCCTATGAAAAGGATGTCATGCTCTGCTCCAAAGGAGACACCATCAGGTGCCTGTCCTGAGGATATCTGTGCATGCCGCGTCTCACAGTCAGCGTCCCCACGTTGTGCCTCTCTGACCCGCTATAGAAGTGGAGGAGTTACTGTGAGAGACTGAAGGAAGGCTGCTCCATCTCTATCCACGAAGGATATCTTCACAGAGGCTAGCTTCTCTGTCGCCTCCTCAAGTAGCTGAATGTCCGTCTTCCTGCTGAGGGCATCGGCTACTATGTTCCCCTTCCCAGGAGTATAGACTATCTCAAAGTCATAGTCCTGTAGGAACTTGATCAATCACCGCTATCTCAGGTTCAGGTACTTCTGTGAGAAGATATACCAGAGACTCTGATGATCAAAAAAGACTGTAAAGCGCTCGCCCATCATGTAGTGTCGCCATGTCTTCAGAGCGAAGATCACTGCTGCTAACTCCAGGTCATGGGTAGCGTAGTTCTGCTCATGTGGCCTCAAATGATGTGATCCATAGGCAATCACTGCCCGCTCCTACATCAGGACACATCTGAGTCTGGTCCCTGATGCATCGCAGTAAACTACGTATCCAACTCCCTCCTCAGGCAACCTCAAGATAGGCGTGTTGGTCAATCTCTGTCTCAGCTCCTAGAAGCTCTGCTGACATCTGTCTGACCACACGAAGGGTTTCCCCTTCTTCGTCAAAGCTGAGAGTGGTGCCGAAACTCTAGAGAAGTCTGGCACAAATCTCCGGTAGTATCCAGCTAAACCCAAGAAACTCCGCACCTCCGTCACGCTCCTGGGTGGCTCCCAAGCTAACACTTACTTGATCTTCACAGGATCCACTACAAATCCCGCCTCAGAGATGATGTGCCCCAAGAAGTGGACCTCACATATCTAGAACTGGCACTTCAAGAGCTTACCATAAAGCTGGTGCTCTTGGAGTGTTTCTAGTACAACCCGTAAGTGGTAGGCGTGCTTCTCCTCAGTCGTCGAGTAAATTAGAATGTCGTCGATGAAGACCACGACAAACCGATCAAGGTATGGATGAAAGATACTGTTCATGAGGGCCATGAACACTGCTGGAGCATTGATCACGCCGAAGGGCATAACCAAGAACTCATAGTGCCCATACCGACATCTGAAGTCCGTCTTCCGCATGTCCTCGTCTCTGACTCTGAGCTGATGATAGCCTGACCTGAGGTCTATCTTCGAGAACCACCGTGTTCCCTTGAGCTGATCAAAGAGGTCATCAATCCTCGATAGTGGATACTTGTTCCTCACTGTCACCTGGTTTAGGCGATGATAGTCACCACAAAGTCGCAAGCTTCCGTCCGCCTTCTTGGCGAACAATATCGGGGAAGCCCAGGGTGAAACACTGGGTCGGATGAACCCCTTGCCCTGCAAGTCCTCCAACTGTACCCGTAGCTCTCGAAGCTCGGCGGGGGCCATCCGATATGCTGGAGTTGATATCGGGGTTGTCCCGGGGTACAGGTCAATATAAAAGTCTACCTCTCTGCGAGGAGGTAACCCTGGAACGTCGTCGGGGAAGACGTCCGCAAACTGATCCACCACTGTAGGAAAACCAGGACTCCGCACGTCAATTTCTCCTAGGATGAGGCTAGCCAACTGATGAGTGATGGGTTGTCCTCTCCTCTTCGAGAGTCCATCCTGTGCTGCAAAGGCTCCCTTCTCACCGGTGAAGGTGAACCTTCTCCCGTCAGTGCGTACGCATCGCACCTTGCGCCTAAAACAGTCAATCTGTGCATGGACCATAGATAACCAATCCATGCCCAAGATGACATCGTAAGGCCTCGACGCTGCTACAAGAAGATCCCAGCCGAAGCTATCGCCTCCTAGAGTAAGCTCACACTGCCGGCACCAGTTCGTAATCGTCGAGTCTGCTCCCGTAGGAGTCTCTAGCCGTAAGGATCGAGCCAACGGCTCTATCGGAATCTCCGAGCTCAAAACAAGGGTAGTGGATATGAAAGAGTGACTCACTCCTTTGTCTATAAGTACTGAATCAAGGGTGGAATAGACACAGATAGTATCTCAAATCATCTCTGGCGCACCGTGGTCATAGGCCTCTGCTGCCTGGAGCTGTGCCTGTCTCTGCCTGCCAGCTCCCTATGGTCGGGGTGGACCTCCTGGTGGTGGTGGTAGAGCCTCAAAGCGTCGCCCACCACCTGCTTCTCGGCCAGCTCCTCTGCCTCATCCACCTCCTCCCTGCGGACCGCCACGGTCGACCCTCTGCCTCTGCCTCAGTGGTCCCTCAACCGTATGCTGCTCCTCGGCACGGCGGGTCGGGCAGTCACGATCCATGTGGCCCTGCCCGTAGCACGAGTAGCACTGTCTGCCTCTCGAAAGACTAGCTCCACGCTGTGTGCCCCGCACTGCTAACCCAGTGTCCTGAGGTCGTCTTCCTGAAGGTCTGGTCTTCCTGGACCCCTGAGTCATCCGTCGACTGCCAGCTGCAGAAGACTCTGCCACGTGCCGCTCTGCGGTGGGTCTCGGCACTGGTGTAGACTCAGCAAGAAAACTCTCGATCAAAAGGGCCCGCTCCAGTACTCCCGGATAAGTCAGTATGCTGAGGGAGATCAGCGATGCCCTGATCTCATGTCTCAATCCCTGCTCGAAGGTCCAGGCCCGAAAGAATGGGTCCCTTACCATGTCGGTCGAGTAGCACGAGAGATCGGTATATCTCGCCGAGTACTGGGCGACTGTCATGCTGCCCTGACGCAGCTGAAGAAGCTCCTGAATACGCACCGCACGAAGGGTGGTTGGGACGGACTCCGAGTGGAAGAGGCTCTCAAAGTCCGTCCATAGTAGAGATGCCTCATCGTGCACCTGGAGCATCAAACTCCACCATCGTCCTGCTGCTGCGTGCAGTAGGCTCGCAGCGAGGATCACCATGAGGTCTGTAGGTGTCCTCACTAGCCTAAAAACTTGTACCACTGCCTCCAGCAAGTCCTCTGCTACTTGGGGGTCCGTCTCCCCACGGAGCCTAGGCGGTCGCTGGCACTGGAACTCGTGCAGAGCTCCAAGGCGACGTGCATCGTTAGCGGCTGGTGCTGGAAGCATCGGTGGCTCAGCGGGTAGTGCTACCGCCGGTTCCACTGCTGACAAAGGGCCCTACACCGAGACCTCGTCGCTCGGTGGGTTTTCGTCACGCTCGACTCTCGGAACCCTAGCTGGCTGCCATCGTGGGTCCATCCTGAAAAGGAAACAGGTGCGCCACGGTCAGAACAGTATACCTGGTGAGCTAATACAAAGTAATCAAAAATAAAACTTGAAACACACACGCAATCAATGTTTTCGTGCATTAAGTCAGAAATCAGAAGTCAGGGTCCTGGTGTACGGATACGTCGGCCGCCGCACCAACACTAGACTCCCTGGACTGATAACCACACTCAATTCGCTAAACATTATTGCTTCACATAGAAAAGATCAGAGTTCACGGTAGAACCGAACTCCTCTGATACCAATTTGTCACAACCCATCCTCGGGGCCCGTGCCGTGACTACCCCAAGCCCGCCTTCCATAGGCCAGGGGCTGGCGACTAGCACCAAGGCGTAAATCCCGGTAAAAAGGTAAGGTATTGACTTTGTAAAGTAAACAAGCACCACAAAGTAAGCAAGCGAAAAAGTAAAAACTAAGTAAAAACAGAGTACAACTGAAAGTGCGGAAAAGCAAATGGGCCAGTATACAAACCCAAACTGAGAGTAAAGTACAACTCAAAAGGGAAAACAACAACTGTAAAGTAAAAGCCGCTACACTGAGCTTTCCACTGGAAATCCCACCTGAAGGGTGGGTACAGATATCTCCACTACTCCTCGGGTCCCGCCGTCCGCTCCGAGCACGTCCCGCCCAGTGGTCCACCTCCAGGTACCATTCTGCTCAGCAAGCCTCAACCAGGATCAACGCTGTCCGTCGTCTGCAACCAACACAACGTAGTGCGGGCATAGCCCATGCAGGGGTGAGTATAAGCTACTCAGTAAGGAACTCGAGACCCCTGAAGGTCTCCCAAAATCCACAAAGTATAAACCAAAAAGGAGAGATACAATCACGAAGTAACAACCGACACTGCTTAGGTATATGCCCATACATATACCTAAGTCATCAATTCCAATACGCTCCATCCTCTGAGCCCAAGAACAACTCAGTCCACATAGGAAAGTATACGTATTCCACACAGGAAAGCAAAACGAAATCCACACAGGATATCACGACACAATCCAAACAGGAAAGCAATAGGATTCATCTCACACAGGTATACTTCTTCGGTAGACGATAGAGATGATCACTGATCCATCTAAGTCGTCGAACCCACAAAGGATCGATAGGTACTAACCCCCGCAAAGACCCACACAGGATCAGAACCACACAGGATCGGTAGCACTGATCCACACAGGATCGCTGAGTGCTGTAGTCTTCATCGTCGAATCCACTGAGGATATCTGCATAGTCATCGTCGCTGTCATAGTAGCAGTCGCAGCCAGCTCTAAGGTTCCCGCACATAGCAAGCTCGTTCGGGAGGGTCCTCTCCACGAGCCGAGAAGCTGATACATCAACTGTCTCAAAGTCCAGAGTTGATGTATCCAAAAGTTCCGTATTGTCAATAGGAACTCAACGCAACAGATGGTGCGTCGATCGGACGCCCGGTCTGAGAGTTATTGGCTTTTTCGTCCCAGGGCCCGGTTGGTTTTTAAGGAAAAACCAACCCGACTATACACCACCTGCGTCCAAACCTCGGGCAGAGTATGCCAAAAGATCCGTCTCACTAAGAGGAACTCAACAAAGCTGACGACACATCAATCGGACGTCCGTAGCTCAAGATATGAGCATTTCCGCTCTGAGGGCCCAGTTGGTTTCGTGTACGAACCAACCTGGCCGAACTCAAAGTATTCCGAAACCTTGAGTGCGATATACCAAAACAACCGTCTCCATCCAAGGATCGCATCTCCGCTGACAGCGCGTCGTTTTGAAGTCCGTAGCCTGAGTTATGGGCATTTGAATCCAAACCACTCGGTAACGGGGGTATCGGGCCCGGGCCATCCCGGCCCGAGACGCCCCAGTTGGCCCAAACTGGGTCGACCCGCCCCGGACAGGGTCGACCCGCCCCGGCCCGGCTCGGCCCCACCCGACCTGGCTTGGCCTGGCGGACCGGCCAGGCGCGCCGGTTCGGCGCAAGGCAGCGCGTTGCCAGCTCGGCCGAAGGCCGAGCTAATTGGAACGGGGGGCACCTTCCCCCCCCCCTTTTTGAAACCGGCCCCCCTCATTATGGGGGGCCGTTTATTTGTTGGCCGGGGGAATTAATTCCCCCCGGTTTTCCTCCCTTCCGGCCGGCCCGACCTGGCCGGCCGGTTCTTCCTCAACGGGACCAGCAAGGGCCGGTCCCCTTCCGGCTTCCGACACCGGCGGCCCGGCTGGCCGCGGGTCTTCTCATTCCTCTGCAGCCCGGAACTGGCCGTGGCCTTCATTGTCCGGCACGGCGCGACGGCGTCGTGCCCTTCCGCCGCGACCCCGCTCGTGCCGCGATGTCTCTGACTTTCTTCAACGCAGCGCGACGGCGTCGCGTCCTTGCATTATTTTACGATGCGGCGCGACGGCGCCGCGCGTTTCTTGCCGTATGATCCTGCGCGGTGCGATGGCACCGCGCCACACCTGTTTCAATCCACAACAGAATCAATTTGAAAAAGGAGGAGGGTCGTCCGTGTTCGTGCGGTCCAGCCCCCTCGCATTATTTGCTAACAATTGGACAAATTTCACGAAGAAATAATCACGGGTATAAATCATGAACAAAGGAATAAAATAAACCCCTACCTTGGTTTCAAGTGTGGAGCACGTCAACAAGCCGCGGAAGACAAGCGTCACAGAGGTCGGGCGTCGCGGAAACCGAACGTCGTTTCCGTTGACGTCGAGGTGCGTCCGAAGAGGTACGTCGCTGGAGAAGCTTCGTAAGATGACGGAGGAAGTCCGAGGAAGAAACGGTGTCTCCTTTCGTTGACACGGGAAGAAGATCAAAGATGCGGCGTCGTCGATCTTCGGAAACACACCGGCTACGAAGAAGAGAAGCGGCGTTCTTCATCGGAGCTTAAGTGTTCTTCCTCAAGTTTGAAGAATATGGAGAGAACTTCCCAAATCCTCTCAAGGTGGTAAAGGATACCAACCAAAATAAAATAAGCATAAATATTTCTTTATTTACATAATTAAACAACTTCAATTTCAAAATATTGAAATTAAAACAACTCAACTCAATAAATAACCCAAGTTGTCAAGATTAATTAAAGAGGAGTTATAGGGTGTTTTAAGGGAAGAAGAAGTGTTAGGGTTCATGTGGGCCCCACCACACTTAATCCTATCAAGGGAGGTTAAGTGGATGTGGGTCCCACCCCTAACTCCCTTTGGGAGGTTATAACCAACTTGGATAAAAATAAAATGTGCTTCCACATTTTATTTAACTTCATTTTAAATTCCTAAAAACTAACTCTCAACCCGCATAAAACGAAACCTCAGAAAAGGTCTCCTTAAGCGAATATCGGCGTTGCGAGTTCATCGGTGCCCTCAGAATTCTATTCTGGGCACCGGTTCAAAAGTTAGAAATTTCCGCTCGTTCGTTCATTGAACGTACCCGAGCCAAACTTCGGAAATTGATTCCGGGCACTCCGGGCCTCGGAATCAGGTGTCGTCAGAAACTGCGCTCTTGTAAAATTCCAAAGAAAATTAAGAAAAAATTTCCCTTGAATTTTACGGGTCTTTACATTTCGGTTGTGTCCTCCCTTTTCAATTACGTCTGGATGACCAGCTCATGGAGGGTTGTGAAGCCGATATTGTCGGCTTTGCGACATTAGGGGCTGTTGGCGGCAACACCGGCTACTGTAATTGAGCTAAGAGTATGACCTGAGCTCGGTTGACAGTCTTCCGAGTCATCCAGTCATAAAATTTATGCCCCTTCTTGCTGGTGACTTCCTGCCACTCCTCCCCTTTGTCGGAGTCGGTGGTATAAATATACGTCACATGTGCTGGGGGTGGTCCCAGTTCGACCTGCCCGGAGTCTACCATCCTATGCAAGAGGTCATTGAAGACAATCCATTCCCAGATATTTTTCCCCAACATTCAATGGTAGGGGCAGTAATATTGCTTTTCATCGTGGCCGACTTCATTAGGCTTCCCTGATTCCGGGAGGCGGAGCAAGTTGCAATTCATGGTGGCGATGAAGTAGCCGCAGACTTGGTCCTCTCGGAACGAGTATACTTTATGTCTTCGTTCCTTGAATTTGTTCCGCTTTTATCATCTCTGATCATCCCACTTAGGCGGAGGCCGCCGCTGATTTACAAGGGTCCCCTGATGATTTGGTGGAGGACTGAGTGGTGGAGCAGGCGCAGGGGATGGCTTGAGCATGATAAAAGACGCTTCAGCTCTAGCTGCTCTCTTTGTAGGAGCCTGTGAGGCTATTCGAGACTTCATATTAGTCTTCTGCAGGGAGTCCTTAATTCTCTGGGCGATGACCAAGAGATGGCGGAATCCAGTGGTGCACTATACTAGTATGAGCGGTGTTCGCATCTCATCTCGTAGATTATCGATGAATATGGAAAGCATCTCATCTTGAGGCATTGGCCTGTTCAGAGAGTAGGCCAGACCTTTCCATCTGGTGATGAAATGTGAGACCCTCTTGTTCTCCCTCTATTTGCAATTCATGAGGTCGCTGACCGTTGATTTAGGCAATGTCGAGCTAAAGTAGAATAGGAACTACTGCCTAAGGTATTCCCAGCTTTTTATAGACTGAGCTGGTAGACTCTTATACCAGACGAAGGCAGATCCTTGCATGGTCCGTACAAAACATCTGAGATTCACTGCTTCTTGTTGTTCAGGAGTTCCCATCATAGGGTCACAATAAGATGCGTAGTGCATCAAATGTTGTTCCAGATCGCCTGATCCATTGAAAATAGAGAATACAGGGCTCCCAAAATTGGGTGTAGGAGGATTTTTGCTCACTTAATCTGAGTAGGGATTTCTCTCTGGCTGTATCAGAGGTTGTCGACCTTCCATCGCTTCCAATCGATATGTCAGTGCCTCGATGGTGTGGGTGAGACCCTGTTTTACATCCTGTTGGGCCCGGTCTTGGGCAGGTGTAGCCCGAGGCATTGCTTGAGTATCTAGCTTGGTCGGAACCAAGGGTGCATGTGCCGTTTGTGACACCATCAGAGGGTTCAGACATACTCGCTCCAGTTTCTTCCTGAGTGGAGGGAAGTCTTGGTATTCACCCGAATCTATGTTCAGGTAGTTGGACAGGTCGGGCACCACATTGGGCGGGAGCCCTAACTATGCTTCATCTATCGGGACAAACCTTGGTCCTTGAGGTGCACTTGCTGGTAGTGCAAGGAGTGGTGCTTCTTGGGAAGCGCTTTCAATAAGACGGTTCCTCCGGAGTAGCTCGGTGTTAAGCCACCTCAATTCTTTCATTTCCTCCTCCTGTCGAGAGAATCTCTCTTCGAGCGTAAGTGGCTCGTTTTTATCGAGAGAAGGAGGAAAGTTAAGAGTAACCAGTCCTTTGTTCTTATCCTTGTTGGAATCTCGTAGGGTAAGCGGAGGAGGGTTAGCTGGAAGGGAGGCCATGTTTATGGCAGCCCTCTGGTTACGGGTGTGCACACCTGGTGGTTCGTTGTGAGTCATAGCCTGGCTAGAACCATCGTCCCCCGATCCATCCAGATTTGCATCATCTTTGGTGTTACCCGTGGGGTCAACCTTTATGATGTTGATGGATGCATATTGCGGGGTGGCGATGATATCATCTTCCAAATAGGAAGAGGATCTCCCACGCCTTTTAATGGTCTTACATTTCATGTCCCGGGATCGCTTCTGGACTCCTTGACGAAGGGTGATGCAGAGAGTTCTTTGATGCGACCTTACGGTACACCTCCCTCTTGAAGGGGATGATGATTCAAAGGAAAGGATAGGGCATGAATCTCCTCTTTTGATTTTCCTCCCTAGACTAGAAAATACTGATTCTCAAGGGGGAGGTTGTTGTTGAGGTGGTAAAAATGCCCCCATCCCTAAGGGATAGGGCTAGATCCGTTCCCTGGATGTTGAGTCTTTTCCCGTTTTTATTAGTCTTAAGGGGCCTTTGTCGTTAAAAATGCCTTCATCCCTGCAGGCTAGGGTTGACCCTGGATTGCGGCAGCGACTACTGCTATTTCTACTTGGCTGATCTTGCATTCCCCCATTCGGGGGAGAACTGGATCTGATGTCGAGTTCACTTGTGAATCAATCCCCTCTGGAGAGGCATGAAATGACTGCTGATTGGCCCCTCTTAGGCGAGAGGCCTGTTGTATGCTTTCGATGGCCTAATTCTGGAGTTCGTGAATGGCATGTTCCCATCGGGCCTGAAGCTTCTAGGACTTACTCAAGGCCTGTTTCTACTGAGTGTGTCAGCTTTCCTGAATAGGGAGACCACTCGATCGCTGTCTTTCCATGATGAAGTTGCAATATAATATGTCGAATGGGTTCTTCTGGTCAGAGAGTGGAGTGAAATGAAGAGCTCCATGTTCTCCCCATCCTCTGATATAGACTCCTGTTGGAGCGTCACCAATGAGGCGGCGCAGCTGGTGCAGTGCATGGAGGCAGGATGACTCAAGGTTTCCTTTACGCCCCTCAGGTCTCGGTTGCTGCGCTGAAGAAAGAGCTTCCAGGTCGATGTGACGTAGGAGGTCTCCTATTGTCTTAACGTGATCTACATACCCATCGTAGGGTAGGAAGCTTGATTTCAGCCAGAAGTGGGTTGTCCATATATTGGAGTGGATTTCATGCACATATTCTTCGGAAAACTTTCTGGGTATGTCGAATTGAGAGGTGGTCGTGGGCCAAAACATAAATGGGATATCATCTCTAGCTAGTTGTTTCCTCTAGTGAAACATGTCGGCATGCTCCTCCGCTAGTGATTCCTCTACCTGGTCGGCCCAGCTGAGACACTCATCGATAGTGTGGTTGGAGGTAGTGGGTCCAGTAGGTGTTGAATTATCATGCAGGAAATTCTGAGGTGTTTCAGAAGATGAACGTGGCCCCAGACCATCTCTTGATTGAAGAGGGGTGTCATTGGCGACCAGATGGGAATCTGACATGCTTGATCTCACCCTTCTGAGTGCCTCGACATATGAGGGATTTTCTGTACTTGATTCGGTAGGGGAGGCCATTCATGTCGATATAATATGTAATTACGGGGAGGACTTTCGTAATGGAGGCTGCAATGGCAAGGACTACCATCACAGCTGCCGTAGGGATGGAACCTGTGGGGTACACCCTGGGGAGGGACTTCAGAATGTACCTCAATGAGGGGAGGGCCTTCTCTATCCGTGTCGTAACGGAGAGGGATACCATTTCAGATTAACGCCTCACTGCAATGAGGACTTTTGCAGTGCATACCCCCAGGAGGACCTCCATGGCGTGTCACAGCGAGGGGAGGACCTTCTGGCTGTGTAGAGTTGTTACGGGGAGGTCCTTCGCAATAACTGCCATCATGGTGAGGATGACCATCATGGTTTGACTTTTGATGTGTATCCTGGGGAGTACATTCAAGATACACTGCGACAAGGGGAGGACCTTCTTGTTGGTTGGGGCCATTGCGGGGAGGACCTTCGCAATGGCGGCCGTGGTGGCGAGGACTACCATCACAGCTGCTGCAATGGTGAGGACTACCATAAAATTTTCCATAGGGAGAATGTCTGCGGGGTACACCATGGGGAGGGCCTTCAGAATGTACCGCAACGAGGGGAGGTCCTTCTCGTTGCTTTATGTCTCTACGGGGAGGACCTCCGTTATCAGAGTGGCGAGGACTACCACCGTGATATGATGCCTAGCTGTGCGAAGTGTCGTTGCAACGTAACCTCTGGGGAGGACCTTTTGGGAAGGCCATGACAAGGGGAGGGCCTTCTTCTCGCGATGAGACGTCACTATGGGGAGGTCCTCCGCAGTTTTGACTATGATAGCGAGGACTGATATCATAATCTGTGGTCCCACTGTACGGAGAGTGTTTGCAGTGTATACCCTGGGGAGGACCTTCAGGGTGGACCATAGAAATTGGAGGGACTTCTTACTGCTCGATCTTCTGGTCACACAGAGGTCTTCCATGACTCACATCAATATATAATCTCTCGTGATCAATCGTTATATTCCCATGGGGGTGGCCCCTGCGGGTGCTCTAGGGAGGACCTTCAGAGCTGCTGGTAGCAACATTGCGGGGAGGACCATCGAAGCTGCTACTGCCACTCCCATAATATGGGAATGGGAGGGCAGGGTTTCGAGCCTTTGATATGTGCTTAGTGGAATTGGGAACCCCATCTTACAGCATAACGAAGTCATGAACCCCCACTTTATTTTCTGAGAGCCTTCGGCACATTCGGGGCGCTTTCTTACAGGCAACGGGGACCGTCTGCTATTGATAACGACCTTCACCTTTGGGTCCCTTTCTAATTGGGTCCCGTGATTCTTCTGGGATATGAAGATGAACATATTGACTTTTAGCATGGATATATGCCTACTTTGGAGCATCCACCGTGATGGACAGGTGTCCCCCAATTGGAACGAGTGAAGCTGCTCGATCTGGTTTCCCTTGCGTCGTGGAATATGGCTGACGACCCTCCTGGGTGGAAGTAGGGATGAAAATCTTCTTCGAGGCAGCTATCTTGTCTCTTAGATGAGTTGCCTCAATTAGGGAAATGGGCTCATGGGCTCGAGTCCTTACTGTTTCCGCTGATGCAATTACATTCTGGAAATTTTGCAAGATATGATCTGGGATCGATACATGCTCCTCCATCATTCCCAGGATATGCAGAGAGACATCATTGGCTGGAACGGGTATAATGTCCCATTATAGTATTGAAGTAGGAATATCCTGCTCTGGTCCTTCGGTGGTCAGTGGGTACTGACAATTCTCATGTGTCGGGGAGGTGAACGAATCTTCCCCTATGCCGGGATATTCCAGTTTATCTCTCCATTTGCCGCCACATCGGGATGACGAACTTTACTTGAATCTGCAAGGAGCTGGCCCTGCATATGTTGGTTCCCCACCGTATTGAGTTGGTGGAATTTGTTGGCTGGGAGACATGCCTGCCTATTAATTGATGCCATATCTGGATGGCGGACTTTGTTGATCAACACCACATCGGGATGGTAGGCGTCAGGAGAATCTGCTAGGAACTGGTTCTGCAGGTGTTGGGTCGCCACCATGTCTGGTTGGTTGGCTTCACGATCCTGGGCAGGGAGAAGTGCCTGTTGGGTAGGTGCCGTCGCGTGTGAGTGACAGGCTTGATGGAACTTGGTGGGGATGCACGCCTGCTCGTATGATGCCTCCATGTCTGGATGGTAGACGTTGGAGGAGTAGACATGTGTATGTGCCTGCTTGCGATACGTCTCTGTGACTGGGCAGTGGAGGTCCTCCTCAGGGACAAGGGTGATGACCGGTCCCTATTTGTATGTTTGCCGCCCTCTTCGGGCGGTCCGAGGGGCTAGAGCTCGGGGAGCGTGGGCCTAGATCCTCGGGGAAACATCCTCGTTAGCATGAGGATGTTGAGTCGTGGCGTGACCACGACGACGTCTTCCTGCGGGGGCCTTAGAGAAGAACCCATGTTCAGCGGGGATGAAGTCCTCAGTGTCGAAATCATCCAAATCCCTAAGATATGGGAGGTAGGCATTGTCTCGTTTCAGTGATAGACTTCAAAAATGGTTTGAGATGGAAACAAGAGCCATCTGGATCTGCTTTCGCGGCCGCTGCTTGGCAGGCGACCAGTGGGTCTTGACGGACTGAAGGGCGTGCATGGCTGCCTCCACCCCCAGGAGAGTACCATTCAGATGGTAATCTCAGATAAACGCATCTAAAACCCAATGTTGAAGACGCTGGGTAGGTGACGGGGTCCTCCATTGGTGAGGATGTCTGGTCGCTGCGTATCTTGAAGTGTGCACCTGTGAGTTCCTCCGTGATTCCATTGGATCGAAGGGAGTTCTGAGTGGTACCCGTCAGATAATTTAACAAATAAAAGCAGCAAACCCGTCAAAGAAGCATCTCATGATCCCATGCGTAATTAATGGCCTTTCTTGGCCCTCCTTATGAGTATTAAGGGGGAACAGAGTGGGATTAGGTTAAATCCATCTTTCTTGGTTAAAGATTCACATCAGGTTCACCATTTTTGTTGTTTCACGATGAATCATATGGAGTGGACCGACGTGCCCGACTGTCGATCTCACAGAGGGATGAGCTTCGCTCAATCTCTAAGGTCGGGTAGATCGGTCCTTGTTTTGAAACACCCAACGGTTCCATATCCAATGATACGTTGACCTACTTTCCAAAGGAAGGTGTTCGCCGGGTGATTTGGCCAGCGATGCTTAAGAACTCACATTGGTCGAGAGGATGGGAAGTCGGGCACATCGCATCCTTTTAGGGTGGGGGGAATTATTGGATGTTCCAGGACTCTCTTATAGATTTAAGACATGTTCATATGTTCGTGAATCTTTGGTTTATACCCAAGCACAATATCCATGGATTAATCCTAGTTGGCAATGGTCAACTGAACGCAGGGATTCATAATCATTTAGGCCCGAGTTTTACCATCCCTCATTGGATTAATGAATCTGAGGACTTTGGAATCATTGAGACGGTGATAGTTTTAAGCCTCAAAACTCGGCACTCTGGAGTTTATTGTCATTTAGGGGTGACAAATAATGACTTGAGATTTTGGATCGAACTTGTGATACGGGCTTTCTGCGTATCCATGCGAGAGGAATCAGAATCCTCGTAGTTCGGTTTGGGACGGGGCTTACACTCTGAGGTGGCCCAAGATGTGGGTAAACCGACATAAAGGGGGGTAGGATTGACCGATTTTTGGGCTTGAACCTCGTAGAGGCTTCCTACATACCCCACCTAGGAGAGATGGATCAAAGTCCACACAGTTCAGGAGTACAGTTTAACGTCATGCGGGACGAAGGACGAACCAACGTGAAGGGATTCGGAATGGCCAGGTGGTGGGCTTGAACCTTGTGGAGGCTTCCTACGTACCATGCCTTGACATGGATCAAAGTACTTGTAGTTCCCAAGAGCTTGGTGTCAGGGTCAGTTCTTACTCTAAGCCCACGTGAGTCATGCTCGGTGTGAGAAACAAGAGGCAGCAGAGACCTGACGATCATGTCGTGAAAGGTGCGTCTGTGGGAAGCGAAGTGAGGCTTACACATAGGGAGGCCCCGAGAAATGGGGATTGGGACTTACTCCAGGATGTATGACTGATGGTGAAAAATCCCATAGGGAGAGGGAAAGGATACCCTTGTGTCCATCTCCCCTCTTGGTTCATGGCACCAGGGAAGTACGGAGGCGCATGGGTGCTACCTCATGAAAGAAAGGCTAGGGGATTACCCCAAGGAGGCTTCCCTATTCACTCCCAGAAGAGGGGAGAAGTGCTCACCGCCGAAGTTGAAGGGAAACAGAAGCGGGGTCCCCAAATCTGGCGAGTGGAGAGGTAGAAAAGGAAATCCAGACTTGGACCCTACATTACCGTGGGAATGTGAACCCATGAACACTTCGAGAATCCACTCAAGGGTCGGAGAAACCCCTTTTCCCTAGCTTACTGTGGGTATGTGAACTCAAGGCGGTGCACTGATGCGCCTGAAGGTTGCATCATACGGGTCAGATGGCTTCAGGGGAGGCCTTGGATCGGGGTCGATGAATGGGGCAATGAGGGGGTTTCTAAGGATCGGGCCGGATTGGAAGGATTTTATCTGACTCGGTGAATGGGAACATTGAAGGATTTGGCGGTCCGCACGGGTGTATGAGGAGTGGTGCCCTTCACATAGGGGGGTGCTACACGGCTAGAGAGGTCGTCCGCATACCAGTGTGGTACGCAGAATGATAGGCATCCCGCATACCAGGGCGTTACAAGACTTCGAGTTCATCCCATGTACCAGGTCGGTACACGGGGGAGTCCACACGAGCAGTGGTGGCCAAGGGCGATGCCGGTCGGGGATTCATTGGTCAGGACTTCGCCCACATAGGAGGGTGCTACGCAGTGTGTCGGATCGAAAAAGGTGCATAAACTCCATGGTCCGTGGGGAGTGCATCCGCGGAGGGGACATGGTTCGTGGTCTTCTTTTTTTGTTATTTTAAGTTTGTAGTTCACCAAATTGTTATGCGTTTTTGGTTCCTAATTAATTATTTTCCAGCTTCATACCTGTTCTGGTTCACGATTTGGAACTTTGCTGTTTGCGAAATCCTAAGCACCTTCTGTAACACCCGAGACTTTTATGTTATATAAATCATCAAAGGAATCTTTTTCTACACAACACTTTCTTGGCTTGCTTTACACGCAATCACGACCTTCCTCGATAGCTTGCATCGTACGCAATACCGAGTTTCACTAAACAACAATATGCTATTAAAACTAGCCGTTATGAATAGTAATAACCACTTTTTGAAATTTTATAAATTTTATTTTTCAAAATGGACTTCATTTTTGGACTCAGAATATCGAAATTAGCCTAGGGTGAAATTTTGGTATTTTTCTGAAAACTTTCAATTTTTGATGAATAGTGAAACCACTAAGTGGTAGGTTAAAAACTGAATTTTGCATAAAACTTAATTTTACCGCTTCTGTGAATGAAATTTCGAAAATCCGAGAGACACGGTTAATATCAAGGACTAAAATGTGGTTCAATGAGATGAAAATAAATTTTTGGTGAATAGTAACTTTTTACTATTTTTACCGCGGTTAATAGTAAATAGGGTAACTAAGGGTAAATATGATATTAATATTACCCTAACACATGTCCTAATTCTATTGGACAAGTGTAATTCGACCAAAAACAAACTTAGGAATAAAATATGACCATTTAGGCCCACTTGGATTAGATTAGGACATTTATTATTAATTTATTTAAAGAAGGGTTAAAATAGTTAAAATCAACGTTTAATAAGTAAATCATTTTTAATATAGGGTTATACATAAGATAAATTCGATTGTAAATATTCATTAGAAAGCTAAAACGATTTCCTACATGATGATATTTTATTTGTAATTTTTAGACATCAAATAATGTAATTTATTTATGACACAAAGATGATGCAGTAATTATCTTATTAATGAAATATTGAACAAATTGATAATATAAATACCAAAATAAATGTAATTTGAGACTTTTTATGAATTCCACTAATTTTCTAGGTTACTATGATATATTAGTATTGATTTAATCAACTTGGTTCGAACATATAATTCTGTTATGACTTTCACAAAAATCATATATCAAATAGTGTCAAAATTGACACAAAATAGTTTTTAAATCAAATATTATATTATTAATTGTAATTTTATTCCTAAAAATCTAAGGTTCGGCCAAATGACTTAGATAAGGATATATATATTAATAATAAACAATTTGGGGTTCGTTTGGCATGTTATAGTAAGTGTATTAACCATATAGTGAAAGAAAACAAAAAGACACGGTAAAAGTTAAATTAATTAACTTAGAGTTAAATCTAATTGATAAGATTAAAATAATACCCTAAACTTGTCTAAATCTTATTGGTTGATAGGATTTCGACCCTTCCCCACTTTATCTTCGAAATAAGACCCTTTGGAACCATTATAAACCGATTTTGACTTTAATATAAAATAATATTTTGAGGTATTCCTAAGGTGCCCCTCTCCTCCCTTATAAAAGGGCACCTCCTCCCCCTCCTCCTCACACCAAATTGAGCACTCAAACTCGGCCAACCCCTGCCATTTTATCCTCCCCACATCCCTAGAATAATCCTAGAGGTCCTGGTCTTCTCCAAAGACCAATCTTAGTTCCTTAAGTGGAGGATTCAAAGAGGCGTTCCAAAGAAGAGGTAATATCCATTACCGATCTTTTCAATTTCTTTCTTCTTCAACTTCTTCTTCTTTAGTTGTTTCATGATAAAGTAATAACATCAGTATTACTTACATACTGATATGTTATTATAAATATGAAACAACCCTAATTCACCTTCTATCCATCCTACGGAAAAATGAAATCACCGCGCGTGCGTACGTACGGAATACCGTCTCCACGCCGTGGTGTAATCTATTTTCCACCATCACCTTACAAGGATGGGTATAATGGTGTAATGAGTAACTATATATGATTATTATGAAGTAATATTGATACTGAAATAATATATATATATACTCGAATACAATTCCACGATCATAGGAACGATATCATCACTCTTGCGTACGTACGGAATACCGTCTCCACGATGTGATGCGACTCGTTCTACATGATATTCATTTCATAATGATTATATAATTGAATTTAATAAATGAATATGGTATATACTACACTAATACCATTCTGTAAATGAATTATCTATAACCTAAAGATAAGAATAAGAATTTATTCGACAAAACACGCATAAGAACAAAAAGTTATAAAGACCCGAGTAACAAGTAACAATGAAATATTACTAACAAGAAGCTAATAATATGACCATATATGATATCATATAAATATGTATGATTCTGGAATAAGTCAATAAAATTATTTAAATCATTATACAGGAGGTTCGGACACTTACAAAGCAAGTCGGACCTAAGGTAAGGGAAATATCACAATCTCACTTTTATCTGAGATTGTATTTACTTTGGTAATTACTGGGGTGTATTTTATCATCCACATCCATGTTCCCTCAATATGTAATATTACTTCCATCCTTCTACAATAGTTTATATCCAATTTTACCCTTCGGTAAGTTTTTTTTGTAAAAGATATGAAAGGAATCTTTTGTCGTTTTTCATACGAGGTACTTTTTGACTTTCCGACAAAAGTACGAAGAATGTTTTTTTTAACTTATACGGCATGAATGGATTTTTAAAACATTGTTTCCAAAAAGCTTCCTTTACAAGTTTTCAAGATTATTTTTAATCAACTTCTTTTATTTTAAAGTTGTATGACATGTTATGAAAGGAAAAATGTTTTTTAAGAAGAAAGGATATTTTCCTCAAGAATGGAGTTCAAGTGTTTTATCAAAATGATTTTCCATCTAAGATAATAAAGGGTTCTGTTTTTATCCCTATTATTAAATTGATTTGTTCATGTTGTGATGGAATTATTTTTATGAATTCCTTTATCTTATATGAATTGATTTATGATGTCATGATGTTTCAAGAATCCCATTTTTGTTACATGTGTTATGCGATGATGTATGTTTTATGATTATGTGGCACACATAAGAAAGGATTCATTATAAGATGGGTGGGACCTATATCTCCCTCCAATTCATTGGGTAATGATTTTATATCTCATGAGATAGACATGGCTGGAACGGAAGGTTATTTCGGTTCAGTGATACAGGACTGAAACGAGGAGTGAACTCGGTTCAGAAAGGGACTTTGTCCACTAAGATAGTCTTGGCAATGAGTCATGACTAACAAGAAATGATTTTCCATGATTATGTGTGCATGCCACAAAGTTTCAAGTTTTATGTTATGATGATTTATCCCATGTTATGATATTATGAGCTCTTTTGCAGGTTAAGATTTCCAAAAGCTATGTTCTTATGTATATGATGTGATTGATATTTCTTTTGTTTACCCTTACTGAGCATTTGAGCTCACCCTTTTATGTTTTCTTTTCCCCAGGATATAAAGAAAGGTTTTAGGTAAAAAAAAGGAAGATCTTTATGGGAGATGTTGAAGATCTTTCCCCACGATTAGAAGATTTTATTCCGAGTTTCCAAAGACACTAAACTATTACGATCCTTGTGTGTGTGTTTTTGTTATGTACTAAGTATTCCGCAAAAGTAATGTAACGTCCATGTACGTCAAGATACGGGTCTCTACAGTTGGTATTAGAGGAAAGGTTTAGTCAACCTTTGGAAACTAGGATGCGAGAACTTTAGTGAGATCCCTAGAGATATTTATAAGGTATGTCTAGGGATGTCCCTAAGGTTAAGTATACGTATAGGTTATAGTACTAGAATTACACTAACGGTCATAGAATTAAACCTAAGATGTTAGATATTGAAGGTACTCCCCCTTTATTATGTTGTTTTCCCTAGCATGATTTTTGCCTCTCACACTATTCTTTTTGGGTTTTAGACGATGGCTGGAACCCGAAGGAACCGTGTTGATCAATGCAATGGACAATGCAATGATTGCCCTCCTGAACAAACAAATGTTATGGGAGATGGAGTGCAAAATCTTATTGCTATACTTACACAAGCTATGAATCTTTCTGGACTTCCAAATGAGCAGAGAAGGGAACAATATTCTATTGAGTCCTTCATGAGGCAACGTCCACCTTCTTTCAGTGGGTCTTCTGATCCACTTGTGGCTGAACAATGGATCAGTACTACTGAAAAGATATTTTCAGTTCTTCAATGTTCTGAGCATGATAAAGTCATCCTAGCAGTGTATCGTTTGGAAGGAGATGCTGATCAATGGTGGAATCTTGTTAAGAATACAAGGCAAAGGGATGAAATTGAGTCTATGGAATGGGACGAGTTCAAGAACTTATTTTTCAATAAGTACTTCCCTCGTATTCTCCGAACAAAGATAGAGAAAGAGTTCCTTGAACTGAAGCAAAGGGATGATGAATCTGTTAGTACCTATGAAGCAAATTTTACAAGACTTGCAAGGTACGCTTCTGGTATTATTATCCAACCTGAGAGTAAGATCGATCGATTCTTTAGTGGCTTAAAACCAAGTCTTCGAAGGGCGTTAGCCATAAGGGACTTCAATAGCTACGAGGAAATCGTTCGATATGCTCTCAAAGTCGAGATGGAGATTGGAGTAACCCATCAGTCACATGGGTTTGATAAGAAGAGGAAGATGGAATTCAAAGGAAACTCTAAAGAGCACACTGAAAAGAAGATGAACTTTCCATTATGCTCAAAGTGTGGGAAGAAACATGGAGGGAGTTGTATTAAAGGGACAAGTAAATGTTTTAAATGTGGAAAGGAAGGTCATCGGGCATTTGAATGCCGTGATAATGGGAAGAAGATGTCTAATGATGCAAACAAAGGAAGGGATGCATAGAATGAACCTGCTACACTTCAATGTTTCAAGTGCAAGGAGATGGGGCATTATGCCAATCAATACCCAAATCCAAGGGTTGATGATGATGGTCGACGTCAACAAAATCTTAAGGCTAAAGACAAAGGAAAGTCACATGCAATTTCTATCAGCGATGTGGAGTACGATAACGAAGTGGTGAAAGGTACACTTACCATCCACTCTAAAGTAGCAAATGTTTTATTTGATTCTGGATCCACCCACTCTTTTATTTCTGAAGACTTTTCTAAGGGTATCACCATATTACCTCAACAATTAGATTTTGAGTTAGCCGTGACAACACCTAATGGCACATCAATCGCATCAAAAGTTTATAATTCTTCTCCGATCGAAGTTTGTGGGAAAGTGCTTCCTGCAAATCTTGTGATCCTTCCTTTAGTGGAATTTGATGTGATTCTTGGCATGGATTGGCTTTCTCTACATGGAGCTCATATCAATTGCCAAAGAAGGGAAGTCACATTTCATATTCCAGATCAATCTACGATCGTCTATCAATGCAAGGATGAACATAACCTTCCAGTGGAAATTTCTTCCATCTTATGGGTATTGATTCCACTAAATGAAGGTTATTTATCTCAAATGGTTGGTGAGAAACTCACGATTAAGAATATGCCCATTGTACGGGAGTTTGATGATGTCTTTCCGGAGGAATTGCCGGGTCTTCCACCAAATCGTGAAGTTGAGTTTTCAATAGAACTCGTACCGAGTGCTTTGCCTATTTCAAAGACACCTTATAGAATGGCCCCAATTGAGTTGCAGGAATTGAAGAAGCAACTCCAAGAGAATCTTGATAAGGGATTCATACGCCCTAGTGCGTCACCTTGGGGAGCACCTGTTCTATTTGTTATGAAGAAAGATGGATCAATGAGACTCTGCATTGATTATCGAGAACTTAACAAGATCACTATCAAGAACAAATATCCTCTCCCACGCATTGATGACTTATTTGACCAACTACACGGAGCTCAATACTTTTCCAAGATTGATCTTCGTTCAGGGTATCATCAATTAAGGGTCAAAAGTGAGGATATACCAAAGACGGCTTTCCGTACAAGGTATGGGCACTATGAATTTATAGTGATGCCATTTGGTCTTACTAATGCCCCTGCTATATTCATGGATCTAATGAATAGAGTCTTTAGAGACTATCTTGATCAATTTGTGGTAGTCTTTATAGACGATATTCTTGTCTATTCAAAGAGCAAGGAAGAGCATGAAGATCACTTGAGAATTATATTGAAGACCCTGAGAAAGGAGAAGCTTTATGCCAAATTTACCAAGTGTGAATTTTGGCTTCAAAAAGTTGCATTTTTGGGTCATGTAATCTCAAAAGAGGGGATATCTGTGGATCCATCAAAAACAGAGGTTATCGAAAGATGGTCAAGACCAACAACAGTAACTGAGATCCGAAGTTTTCTTGGTTTGGCTGGATATTATCGACGTTTTGTAAAAGATTTTTCACGGTTATCTAATCCAATCACCAAGTTGACTCGGAAAGGAGTTAAGTTTGTCTGGACAGAGGAATGTGAAGAGAATTTCAAGGAGTTGAAAAGAAGGTTATCCAGTGCACCTGTGCTCACACTGCCTTGTAGTGGAGAAAGGTTTGTGATCTACAGTGATGCATCCAAGAAGGGATTGGGGTGTGTTCTTATGCAAAATGATATGGTGATAGCTTATGCCTCACGACAGTTGAAAATCCATGAGCAAAATTACCCAACACATGATTTGGAGTTGGCTGCGGTAATCATTGCATTAAAGATTTGGAGGCATTACCTTTATGGTGAAAGGTGTGATATTTATACTGATCATAAAAGTTTAAAGTATATTTTCACACAAAAGGAGTTGAATATGCGTCAAAGAAGATGGTTGGAGCTGATTAAGGATTATGACTGCTCAATCCATTACCACCCTGGGAAAGCAAACAAGGTGGCAGATGCATTAAGCTGACAAGACCATGCTAGTTTATCCATGATGAGGATCACAAAAGATCCAATATTTATGGATTTACAAAGGATGGATCTTGGAATTATAATGGAAGGGGAAAAATCTTATCTTTCTCAAATGAATGTTCAACCATCTATACATGTGAAGATTAAAGAGGCACAGAAAGAAGATGTCGAGTTACAAAAGAAGGTGAGAAATGTTCCTGAATTCAACCTTGATTGTGATGGGATAATAAAGTTCAGGAATCGGGTTTGTGTTCCTCCCACCCCCGAATTAAAGAAGGAGCTGCTGGATGAGGCTCATAGTTCTTCATTCTCTATTCATCCTGGAAGCACGAAGATGTATAGGGACCTGAAAGAGTACTTCTGGTGGGATGGCATGAAAAGAGATGTTGCTGATTATGTCTCTCGATGCTTGGTTTGTCAACAAGTTAAAGCTGAGAGACAGAAGTCTAAGGGGATGTTACAACCACTACCCATACCCGAATGGAAATGGGAAAACATCACTATGGACTTTGTCACAGGACTTCCTAAAACATCCAAAGGCAATAATGCTATCTGGGTCATAGTTGATCGTCTTACAAAGTCTGCACACTTCATTCCTATTAGAGAGGATTTCTCTCTAGATCAGCTTGCCAGGATATATGTAAAGAAAGTGGTAAGATTGCATGGAGTACCACTTTCTATTATATCTGATCGGGATCCGAGATTTACCTCGAAGTTCTGGCGAAGTCTTCAGCATACTCTGGATACAGAGTTGAGTTTCAGCACTGCTTATCATCCCCAGACAGACGGTCAGTCTGAGAGAACAATTCAAACCCTAGAAGATATGTTGAGAGCTTGCTCTATGGATTTCAAAGGAGGTTGGGATCAACACCTACCTTTGGTGGAATTTTCTTATAATAATAGCTTTCACTCCAGTATTCAGATGGCTCCTTATGAAGCTCTCTATGGAAAGAAATGCAGGACTCCAACTTGCTGGGATGAAGTTGGGGAAAGAAAGCTATTAGGACCTGATCTCGTTGATGAAATGGCAGAAAAGGTCAGATCTATTCAACAACACATAAGAGCAGCTCAGAGTCGACAGAAAAGCTATGCCGACAACCGAAGAAAAGACCTAGAGTTTGAAGTGGGTGATAAAGTGTTCTTACGAATATCTCCCTGGAAGAGGGTTATGAGATTTGGAAAGAAGGGGAAGTTGAGCCCTAGATATATCGGTCCTTTTGAAATACTGGATCGTGTTGGGAAGGTAGCTTACCGATTGGCGCTTCCACCGAATCTCTCTCAAGTTCACGATGTGTTCCATGTATCTCTCCTGAGAAAGTACATACCAGATCCTTCACATGTACTCAGCTCAGAAGTTGTACCGCTGGAGCAAGATCTTTCTTATGAGGAACAGCCGATAGAGATTCAGGATCGTAGCGAAAAATTCCTACGAAACAAGACCACTCTCTTGGTGAATGTTTTATGGAGAAACCACCAACTTGAAGAAGCTACATGGGAGCTTGAGGATATGATGAGGGAGAGGTATCCTCATCTGTTTGTTGCAAAGTGACGAATTTCGAGGGCGAAATTCGTTTTAAGGGGGGTAGAATGTAACACCCGAGACTTTTATGTTATATAAATCATCAAAGGAATCTTTTTCTACACAACACTTTCTTGGCTTTCTTTACACGCAATCGCGACCTTCCTCGATAGCTTGCGTCGTACGCAATACCGAGTTTCACTAAACAACAATATGCTATTAAAACTAGCCGTTATGAATAGTAATAACCACTTTTTGAAATTTTATAAATTTTATTTTTCAAAATGGACTTCATTTTTGGACTCAGAATATCGAAATTAGCCTAGGGTGAAATTTTGGTATTTTTCTGAAAACTTTCAATTTTTGATGAATAGTGAAACCACTAAGTGGTAGGTTAAAAACTGAATTTTGCATAAAACTTAATTTTACCGCTTCTGTGAATGGATTTTCGAAAATCCGAGAGACACGGTTAATATCAAGGACTAAAATGTGGATCAATGAGATGAAAATAATTTTTTTGGTGAATAGTAACTTTTTACTATTTTTACCGCGGTTAATAGTAAATAGGGTAACTAAGGGTAAATATGATATTAATATTACCCTAAAACATGTCCTAATTCTATTGGACAAGTGTAATTCGACCAAAAACAAACTTAGGAATAAAATATGACCATTTAGGCCCACTTGGATTAGATTAGGACATTTATTATTAATTTATTTAAAGAAGGGTTAAAATAGTTAAAATCAAAGTTTAATAAGTAAATCATTTTTAATATAGGGTTATACATAAGATAAATTCGATTGTAAATATTCATTAGAAAGCTAAAAAGATTTCCTACATGAGGATATTTTATTTGTAATTTTTAGACATCAAATAATGTAATTTATTTATGACACAAAGATGATGCAGTAATTATCTTATTAATGAAATATTGACAAAATTGATAATATAAATATCAAAATAAATGTAATTTGAGACTTTTTATGAATTCCACTAATTTTCTAGGTTACTAGGATATATTAGTATTGATTTAATCAACTTGGTTCGAACATATAATTCTGTTATGACTTTCACAAAAATCATATATCAAATAGTGTCAAAATTGACACAAAATAGTTTTTAAATCAAATATTATATTATTAATTGTTATTTTATTCCTAAAAATCTAAGGTTCTGCCAAATGACTTAGATAAGGATATATATATTAATAATAAACAATTTGGTGTTCGTTTGGCATGTTATAGTAAGTGTATTAACCATATAGTGAAAGAAAACAAAAAGACACGGTAAAAGTTAAATTAATTAACTTAGAGTTAAATCTAATTGATAAGGTTAAAATAATACCCTAAACTTGTCTAAATCTTATTGGTTGATAGGATTTCGACCCTTCCCCACTTTATCTTCGAAATAAGACCCTTTGGAACCATTATAAACCGATTTTGACTTTAATATAAAATAATATTTTGAGGTATTCCTAAGGTGCCCCTCTCCTCCCTTATAAAAGGGCACCTCCTCCCCCTCCTCCTCACACCAAATTGAGCACTCAAACTCGGCCAACCCCTGCCATTTTATCCTCCCCACATCCATAGAATAATCCTAGAGGTCCTGGTCTTCTCCAAAGACCAATCTTAGTTCCTTAAGTGGAGGATTCAAAGAGGCGTTCCAAAGAAGAGGTAATATCCATTACCGATCTTTTCAATTTCTTTCTTCTTCAACTTCTTCTTCTTTAGTTGTTTCAGGATAAAGTAATAACATCAGTATTACTTACATACTGATATGTTATTATAAATATGAAACAACTCTAATTCACCTTCTATCCATCCTACGGAAAAATGAAATCACCGCGCGTGCGTACGTACGGAATACCGTCTCCACGCCGTGGTGTAATCTATTTTCCACCATCACCTTACAAGGATGGGTATAATGGTGTAATGAGTAACTATATATGATTATTATGAAGTAATATTGATACTGAAATAATATATATATATACTCGAATACAATTCCATGATCATAGGAACGATATCATCACTCGTGCGTACGTACGGAATACCGTCTCCACGATGTGATGCGACTCGTTCTACATGATCTTCATTTCACAATGATTATATAATTGAATTTAATAAATGAATATGGTATATACTACACTAACACCATTCTGTAAATGAATTATCTATAACCTAAAGATAAGAATAAGAATTTATTCGACAAAACACGCATAAGAACAAAAAGTTATAAAGACCCGAGTAACAAGTAACAATGAAATATTACTAACAAGAAGCTAATAATATGACCATATATGATATCATATAAATATGTATGATTCTGGAATAAGTCAATAACATTATTTAAATCATTATACAGGAGGTTCGGACACTTACAAAGCAAGTCGGACCTAAGGTAAGGGAAATATCACAATCTCACTTTTATCCGAGACTGTATTTACTTTGGTAATTACTGGGGTGTATTTTATCATCCACATCCATGTTCCCTCAATATGTAATATTACTTCCATCCTTCTACAATAGTTTATATCCAATTTTACCCTTCGGTAAGTTTTTTTTGTAAAAGATATGAAAGGAATCTTTTGTCGTTTTTCATACGAGGTACTTTTTGACTTTCCGACAAAAGTACGAAGAATGTTTTTTTTAACTTATACGGCATGAATGGATTTTTAAAAAATTGTTTCCAAAAAGCTTCCTTTACAAGTTTTCAAGTTTATTTTTAATCAAATTCTTTTATTTTAAAGTTGTATGACATGTTATGAAAGGAAAAATGTTTTTTAAGAAGAAAGGATATTTTCCTCATGAATGGAGTTCAAGTGTTTTATCAAAATGATTTTCCATCTAAGATAATAAAGGGTTCTGTTTTTATCCCTATTATTAAATTGATTTGTTCATGTTGTGATGGAATTATTTTTATGAATTCCTTTATCTTATATGAATTGATTTATGATGTCATGATGTTTCAAGAATCCCATTTTTGTTACATGTGTTATGCGATGATGTATGTTTTATGATTATGTGGCACACATAAGAAAGGATTCATTATAAGATGGGTGGGACCTATATCTCCCTCCAATGCATTGGGTAATGATTTTATATCTCATGAGATAGACATGGCTGGAACGGAAGGTTATTTCGGTTCAGTGATACAGGACTGAAACGAGGAGTGAACTCGGTTCAGAAAGGGACTTTGTCCACTAAGATAGTCTTGTCAATGAGTCATGACTAACAAGAAATGATTTTCCATGATTATGTGTGCATGCCACAAAGTTTCAAGTTTTATGTTATGATGATTTATCCCATGTTATGATATTATGAGCTCTTTTGCAGGTTAAGATTTCCAAAAGCTATGTTCTTATGTATATGATGTGATTGATATTTCTTTTGTTTACCCTTACTGAGCATTTGAGCTCACCCTTTTATGTTTTATTTTCCCCAGGATATAAAGAAAGGTTTTAGGTAAAAAAAAGGAAGATCTTTATGGGAGATGTTGAAGATCTTTCCCCACGATTAGAAGATTTTATTCCGAGTTTCCAAAGACACTAAACTATTACGATCCTTGTGTGTGTGTTTTTGTTATGTACTAAGTATTCCGCAAAAGTAATGTAACGTCCATGTACGTCAAGATACGGGTCTCTACACCTTCTACCGAAATCCTTCCACCCGAATCTGATCGATCTCACTCTTTTCTCCCCTTCATTTTCCTTTTATAGAGGGGAGGAAAAGGGGTCTATTGTGGTTATGCGACACCTTTTATGGAGGCATATGACCAAAAACCCGATTTACAGATGATTGGGTCGACAATCCGCAACTCACAGGGGCATTGAATGCACCTCACCCACAAACCAAGTCGGTTCGAGGGGTGCTTCGCGGCCGCGCAGGGTTCTGCCTCTATTCCACGAACGACAGCGCATGCGGCATAGAATGACATGCACGGTTCGTAGCTGGGGCGGTTTGTGTCAGTGCACCGGCCTGGTGCCCGTGCTGCTTCATGCCACGGAGGATCCCCGCCTCTGTTCCCCGAACGACAGCGGTCCGCGGGGGGGGGGGGGGGGGGGGGGGGGGTGCTTCATGGAACCGGCCGTGTACCGTTAATATTGGACCGGTCCACGGACCAGTTCATCTTATGCCAACTTCTCCACATTTTTTCCCAATTCCTTGAAGGAAATTGGGTAGAATCATCTCTTGAATTAAGGGGATTCTCATTCTCTTTTGCGGATTTTTCAGGACCCTACAGTGAGGATATTGTTTAGGCTACTTCAAAGCTACTGAAAGTAGCTTGTCTTCTGGAATGACCATTGTAGATTCTTATTTCTAAAAAATATAAAAAATATAAAAATAAATATATATTTTTATTTAATATTGTTACAAAGCATAACAAATTATAATTATGTCATACTTACACATGTTTCCTATTTTTTTATTTTAATCACGTAATTTACCCTCCTTATTTACAAAATCCTCTCTCCATAGCACAAGATGTGGGATTGAAGTGGCTTCAGATTTTGATTCATCAATATAGATATAAAAAAATGAACATATGTTGTTTCATATCACATAATAAAAAAATGTATTTTTTATTTGATATACATAAAAATTTCTTCTTTAATGAAGTGTTCCCCATCATTGCTTTGCGATAGGGGTACATTGGTTTTGATAAACATTATTTATTTTCAGAACTCTTTTGTTGTTTCATAAATTAATAATTTTAAATCACATTGGATAAAATAAATAATTTCAAATAATATATTATAGACTGTACTACACCTGAAATGATTTCTCATTCAACATATTGATGAAATAAGTCCATGTTTCATGCTTTATAATGTGTTCATAACTAACTGGTGGGTGAGGATTTAATTTCCCCTCATCATCCCTATGATGTAACTTCATAAGAAGAGTTCTAAAGACTCTATGATATTTTTTAGTGGCCATTAGGAAAAATTTCTTACATAAATATTCTATAATAAATGAACTCTACAAGGGATAATGAAAATTAAATCAATGTTTCATTATAGATTTTTTCATTAAAATAGAGAAAGTATATCAGAACATTACCATTATATCTTTCTAAAAGATTTAATTCATTACAGGTTGGATGTGGCACCATGAATCAATATCAATCGGTACACTAATCCTCATTGTGACCCTAATATAACTAATGAACGTTGACTTTTTGGGGTTAATAGGTTGTCCATGTTGATTCCAACAAACCTCATATTTTCTACCCTTACTTCTAGACATGATAATTTTATTCACCACTATGGTGATGTTTTTTTGTTTTTTTCATCAACATGTGGTTGATAATCAAATAATTATTTAGTTTCATCATAAAAAATGTGTTCTTCCTTGAGATTTGTAACATTATCACGTGTATAATAAATTGTATTCATGAGTTGTCAAACAATTATTTTTTCTTCAACAACAAAAATACAATACACTCCATGTATAAAATTCCACATATTCATGCATCTTTCATGAAAATTGTTAATATATTTAATAAATATATAATAATTCAATACTCTAGTACAACTGACCTCTAATTAATTTATTTAATCCGTCCTCTGATTCTTGATTGTATTTCATATCTTGATGATGGATTAGACACCCCTTTGAAACTAGCCTTCCTCCCATAATTGTTTTTCCAATGTTCCTTTATGACATAAATACCAAATAATTATTGTTGCATTTGTCTGTTTAATATCCATCCCCCATAATTTGTGGACATCCACATATGTTTCTTGAACTAATCTAATAAAAAGTCATCCCATACTGGGTACTAGTGATCATTTTGGATGACTTCTACTATGATTAGTTCAAATAACATAGAAGATATGGGGGATGTGTCTCATGAAACAAAATTTAATAATAATTTTTTGGGATATGAAAGGCCCCTACTACTACCATGAGAACATCAACTCTTCCCCACTAAGCTGCACTAACTCTAACCTATGTTACTAGTCCTTTTCCCTCACCTGTATCTCAAATATAAAAGCACTATATCCACTGAGTTTCAAAAATTACCTAAATGAAACATTAATTATGTATTCTAACATATTACATCTAAAAAATGAAGTGATGAACATTCAAATCCACATGACTTCACCTTACAGTAATTTACTTCCACTCACAAACATTTATTTTTTTCCACTTCCTCTAAATTTTTTCTTTTTTTAGAAGGAATTAGAGGAGATAAAAACTTGTGGTGGTATTGGTGTGAGGTGTATGGGAGAGATTGAAAACCTACCATTTCTCCAAGATTTTAAGAGTAAGTATCCTGAATATGAAGCTAAAAGTAGTTCTAGAGAGCTCTACTAATTTTAAGAGGAATACCTCTGAGAGTCAGATTTTCACATATTTAAATTTTTCTATGTTGAAGGAGAAGATAATCACAAGGTGCGGTTAGCGTTTTTTTTTTCACAAAAATTTGAAACATGAGTATTTTCAATAGGTAGCCTATTTAAGTGGCATTCTCATCCAAGTATTATTAACTAAAAAGTTTTAATTGGATTTAATGTAATAAACACAAATTTAAATTAATTTTTGATGAAGTGTTGTCAAGAGTAACCAAGTAAGTCATATAAAAAAATGCATATCATGAAACCAAAAAACATTATTCATTATGTGTTGATTAAATTTTAGGTGTCATTTTTGTTTTCTCAGGAAGTAGTAAATAAAGAGGATGGAAGGCTAAAAGAGTTGAATAATGAGTTGGGAGATGTATTATTCAAAGCTATGTCAGTGGTTTTGACATAGACTAATGAATAAAATTTGAGTTTGTGTTATGTCCTCAAGGTACTTTGGAACCACAATGATGAGAGGAAATATAGTTTTAAAGAGGGAGTTCAATCCATAATCATTAAATGGATGGAAATCAAGCATCTAAGGATGGATTAAATAAAGGTAGCGAAATTTAGTTGTACTAGTGTATTGAAGTATTATATCTCTATTCGTGATAGTAACAATTTTAATGAATGATGAATTTAAATGTGGACTTTTATGCATGAAGTGTATTGTAATGTATACCTATATTACAAATATGAATCCTTATTTACACAACTTTATTTGTGAATCCCACAGTCCTTTTTTATGAAAAGTTATTTATCATACTTATGACTATTATGTGTTGTATGATTATTTAAATTATCATACATTTGGTATATTTTCATAAAATAAAAATGAGATACATTATTTTCATGTGGATCAGGGGCATGGAAAATAAACAGAGAAAACCTAACTAGTTACTTTACTTAATAACTTTATGTGTATCTTGGTGCACATGTAGCAGATGTTTCCCTGGGTTGAAGGTTTCAAGGATTGATTACTTATTGGAAGGGATAGAGTATCAAGTGATAGCTAGAAGAGACTTATGGATTTTGTGTCATCAATGGTAGGTTTATTATTTGTACATAGTTTTAATTTTTAGTTAGGATTTATCAAAATTTTTATTGTTTTTTAACCTGTAGGCATTTATATTCATGGATTCTATTGTGTACTTCTTTATATAGATGCACTTGTCATGTGAGTTGGTTTTTTAAACCATTTATCATGGATCATATTGAAGGATAAATATTTATTATCATTCTTTTGGAAGTTGGTTGATGGTTCCAAGGGTTGAGTAACATTTTGATTTAGTTCGGGTCAGGCTATTAATAGTTAGACTATATTGTGATGTTATAGTTTCATAAAAGATAAATTTATTGATAATGGAAGACACACACATAAATAAAGAAAATAATTTTTATTAAATCAGGACACATCATCAAAAATCACTTGAATATTGGAGAGGAATTTATTTATAAAATAATTTGATATAAAAGTAAACTTGTATATAACATCTTCTATGGATGACGCCTCATATCGAATCTCTTCGACTAGAATCTGATCTGGTATGTTGTACTAGGAAATTTTTTCATTTATAAATGTAAAATAAAGTAAACTCATAAAAATATATTTACTATTTTTTTTATAAAAATTCAAACTTTATTTTAATTAATTATAAATTCAAAGGAAATTTGAAATTATTTGAAACTATTCATAGATAATGTAATTAAATGGTATCTCCTTTAATGATCTCCCCTAACCCAATGAATATCATCTTCTCTCATAACTATAATGTTTTGGTGAATATTTTTTTTCAGTAAATGTATTAATAATAAAAACTTATCAATCAATTATAAACACTACTATTATTGATAATCCATCACAACTTTTAGTTTGGATAAAATAAAAAACTAAAAAAGTATGCTTATTTTGATTTAAATGAAAATTTAAATAGTTTGTTTCTTATTAAATTATATCTACATAACATATTGATAATGTTAACTAATATAAGCTATAAAATTTAAACTTTAGTTCCCTGAATTAGATTAAAACATTCACATTAAAACAATATGTATATTAACCCCACTTTATATTATTCATATCAAATAACATTCCCTCTAAAATCAGTCCAATATAATGTTAAACATTTTTTCATCTTCATGTGCATATCATACTGTGGAAACAAGATTGAAACAATGAAAAAACACACTATCTAAAAGGTAACCATAAATAATATAATTGAAACATAAAAAAATCACCATCAGTTGCAACAATTGATGGATATTGAGTTCATAGTGGTCTCATATGAAGTTGGAATGAGTTAACATAGTTGGGGTGGTGTTGCGTACGTATAGGTAAGTTAGAGAGTGAGAGAGAGATGATATGTAGTGTCTGTCCTGGTTAATAACATCAAAAAAATGCAAACCAAAGAACCCAAAAAAATCAAACCAAAAGAGCGGAAAAGGATAAAATAACATACATTAGGATTCTAGCCTTGATTTATTTGAGAGAATGTAGAGAAGTAACACGTGTAGAAGGGGAGTTCCACGAGAGATTGAGTAGCGTGACTGAATGAGTTGTGGTTAGGGTTCTTTTAAATAGATCAGGGACAATTTTATAAGTGCTTTAAAAAAAGAGTTGATAAAAGAAATATTTATCAATGCTTACATTTTAGCGCTGATAAATATTTCTTTTATCAGTGATTTTTTAGCACCAATAAAGCTCAATATGTTTCTGTACTAAAAAATCGCGGATAAAATTCACCTTTATTACCATTAAAACTTTAGGGGTGATAAAGCATTTATAATTATAATTATAAATATATTTTTTAAAATATTTATATAACAATATATTTGTTTATTATAATTTTATAATTATTTAAAATTATAATTATTTATTTATAATTACACTAATTCTTTAAAAAAATGTATATCATTTTATTTATAATTATAAATATATAATTTTTAAAATAGAGTAAATATACATTTATAAATATATTTTAATTATTTATTTATAATTATAAATATATTTATATCATTATATATATTTATATAATTATATATATAATAAATATATATAATTATAAATATATTAAATATATATAATTATAAATATATTAAATATATTCATTATTTAAATCTATTTATTATAATTTTATAATTATAAATATATTTATATCAATATATATATTTATATAATTATATATATATAATAAATATATATAAATATAAAAATATTGATTGTTTAAATATATTTATTTTAATTTAATAATTATTTAAATATATAATTATTTAGTTATAAATATATGAATAATTAATTTTAAAAAATAATATTTATATATTTATATATATATAAATATATATCCCCTGGTGTAGCTCAATAGTAGCTACCCCTATGGGTCTCGGTGAGGTCTTGATTTCAAGTCATGCCAAGTACATTATTTAAATAAATTTATTATAATTTTAGATTTATTAAAAAATATATAATTATTTATTTACAATTATATAAGTACTTTTTAAAAAGATAATATTTATTTATATAAGATAATTATAAATATATAAATATATAAATATAGTAAATATACATTTATATATTTATTTATAAATATTTATTTACAAATACGTTTTTAACATTATTAATGGTTATATAATCTTAAATACATGTATTTTAAAAATGAGTGAAATTGAATAGTTCCAAATGAGTACACTTTAAAAATATTGAAAAATGGATATGTTTTATTAAATAAATATAAAATTTTAAAAAATATGTATATATATATTGAAGTAAAGATGAATACATATAGAAATACTAAAACATACTAAATAAATATATATAAATAAATAATTACAAATGATCCAATTAAAAAAATTAAATATATTACAAATAAATAAATAATACATTACTACAATAATATTAAAAATAAATAAATAAAATTGGCCGATTGAAAACATAATATATTGAATGTATCATGTCATAATTAAATTAAAAAATATACTAAAATTTGAATAAATTACATAAATATTAGGTGTATGTGTTTCTATATAATATTTCATTAATTATTTAAATATTTGTGTTTGTGCGTTGTATATAAAAATATATTAATTACATATATGTATTTGAAATCAATATAACACACAAAGTTTGATATATGTCAAATTTAAAAAAATCAAACAAAATAAAAAATTAATATGATATTAATATATTTACATTTTATTTATTTTATATTTATTTATATTTAATATATATTATTTATAACTTTTTATAATTAATATATCTATATATTACAAATTCATTTTTACTAATAATGGTTTCATTAATAAATTTTTAAATAATTTTTTAATTTTTAATTTTTAATTTTTTTGTTTAATTATTACAATTTTCTCATTTTATATAACTATGTTTAATATATACAATTTAATAATATTTATAATATACCTATATGTATATTATTTTTATTCATTTTTATCAATAATTATTTAATCAATAAAATGTTTAGTATTTTTCTTAATTTACTCATTTTTAATTTTTATTTGTTTAATTATTTCATTTTAATCATTTTAAAAATGTATATATTTAATATATACTATTTATTAATTTTTATAATTTTTATATATGTGTATTCTATTTATTCATTTTCAAAAATAATTATTTAATTAATAAATATTTTCATATTTTTAATATTTTTATTTGTTTAATTATTTCATTTTATTATAGAGATTTATCAGCACAAAAAATAAAGCACTGATAAATGGTTTCATTTATCAGTGCTAAAAATAAAGTGCTGATAAAGGTTGACTTTATGATTGCTTTATTCTAGTGTTGACCTTTTTTTAGTAGTGTAACACTATCTCGTGGATCCTCAAAAAAATCACACAAACTAGGAAACATTTGTGGATCTCAGTTCTTCACGAAAAAAAATAAATGTGCAGTGCACATGTGGACTGCCCCATGGATTATTGGTGTTTCATGCAAACCAGGAGGAATAAATGTTAGAGTATCATGTAAACTCGAGTGGCTTCATAGAATCAGGTTCTTCACGAAGCCCCCAAGTGTGTGAATATCAAATCTGGAGGGCCATGAGATCTTCCCTTCTTTTTGAAGTCATAAATCCTTGTATAACTCTTCCTTATGAAACAAAGTTTCACGATGCTCTATTTTAGGGGGGAAACGAGAGATCTCTCAATGTATCGACAACACTCCTCTACGTATTTCTACAGTATTTATAGGCAATCATCACAAAGCCTGGTATCATTTTGATTTGTTTTTTAAGCCACATCGTAGATCTATAAATAATTCCGATTCATGACTCCATCAAAGATCCTAAGTCATTTAAGATTTACTCAAATGTATGCTGAATATTATGGATCCATTACTTCATGAGTTCATGACGTTCCTTTGTGGTGGTATCCTCACATTCATGTGATGAATATCACATGATCCATATTGTATCATCATAATGGCCTCCTACAACTACATTTGTAGTTCATCCAAAGCATCTTCTTCAGATTCTTTATATGCATGAAAAATTTCAGATTGCATGAAATAATTAACTTCAAATTGAATAACTCATACTCTCTTAATATTGAAGATAATACATTCATTCCAACCTTGGGATCATTATTTTAAGATCAAAGGGAGTTTTATCAAGAACATTGGTGAACAAAATCACCATTGAGGGATGAGAGGATGAAGATGATGCCCCTTTTGAATTGGACGACTGAGATATAACTGATCGATTAAATCAAACATCCCATGTAATGTCCATCATTTTAAATGGTAGAAGAATAGTTCCCTTAATTCTGTATCCCACTACAATATATCCAACAAACTCTACACCAATATATCAAAGAAGGCGTGGCATGGACCAAACATAGATCCCATCCCCCTCTAGTACCGCCCCGTACTAGTCCTGCAGCCGTGTTTCCTCGCATGGTGGCACCACCTCTCTTCCCATGAACTATGCGTGGAGCAATCTTGTGATCCTTACACATGGTAACACAAACCTATTCCACCCACCAATAGCTCGTTTTGGTTCCCTTGGGTGCATTTGACCCTCCTGATCCCACATAAGCCCATAATAGAGCTAGATAAGGTCGAACATCGGGTTGCCCATATTTTTTTGTTAAAGGGAAACTATTTCCTTCATCAAAATTTTCTTACAAAAATTCCTTATTCAAAGAATAATTCCAACCAATCCAACTCACCTCTTTGACTTCTTCATTGAATCATCATGAAAAATGTATATTTATATTTTTTTATGGTCATCTCTTCACATCCTTATGCATTGAAACACAATGCATGGACTTCTTCAATTCTTATTCATGCAATTACTTTTTACATGAAAACCATTATTTAAATCATCTTTAATTATTCTCCACTTTATGAAATATGGAATTCATATTACATGGTCTTCTAAATTCAACTTCCTTATTTCATTCAAGTTGACATTTTTCATGATCTTTAAATATTTATCTTCAAAAGCATTTTGTCATGAAAATATTTATTTTCACGGTCTTGATCCAATTAGAAACTCCCCAAGAAATAATTTTTATAATTCCCAAACTTCACTTATTTCTTAAAATCCTGAAACAATGTACAATCACAAAACACAATTGGAAAATGTCTTTGAACTTCATAATAGTTCATAAGTCATCTCAGTTAACAACATGGGGAATTTATAAAGCATGACATCCAATGTTATGAATTCATAAATGTTCTCAATGAATTGTCACCAAAAGTGAAGAATTTTCATACCAATTGACAACCAATGAGTCCATAATAAATCTCTAGGCACCATCACATCAATCATGAAGAATCATCTTAGAAAATGAGATCCAAAAATTCTATAACAATTCTCAACGAATCATCATCAAACTTCTTGAATATTTCTCAAGCCCTTTCCATATTTCTCAATCCATAATTAATCACTAATCATATACGACTTCATCATACATTTACTTTTAATTACTTCTTATATGTTGAAAATAAATACAACCATACTCATCACCCATCCACATGGGATTTTCAGGTAGCACCCTAACACATGGGGTTTTGTATAAAGGTCTTGGAAACTTTACCATTACATGTAAAGGTATTTGACCTGATATATAAAAGTCTTTGTTGTTACCTTTACATAGATTTAGAAACATTAGTACTAGCTATATGAAAAGGCATTTCCTAAAGGTAATACATATACATGACGAAGTTCCATAAAGGTAATATGCATATTACCTTTAAACAATGATGTTAAATCAAGTTGTATAAATGTAACCATTAAATCAGATATATGCAAAATTTTAAAAATTAAATTCACCATTAAGAAAAATTTCTATATAAGCGTAATTAGGGGATAACCTTATTGAGAATAGGGATTCTGTATAATGGTTAACGGAAAATTGTTAAAAAATTTATTTTAACATATTAAATGTTTTTAATGTTTTATAAATTGTTTATAAATTATTTTAAAAGGTATTTTGGGATATTTTAATTTATAAGGATTTAATTAATTATTTAATTGATTTTAAATTGTTTACAATTAATTAAATAAATTTTTATAAATCATTATTATAAAATATTAAAGGCTAATATTTTAAAATACCAGTTGATGAATTAAATTGTATTCTTTACGATCTAGAAATAAATGGATTATTTTTAAATCATAAGAGGTGATTAATAAAGTGATTATAATTTAAAAAAGAATATAACATTTAGATTATATAAAAAATTTATCTAATGAATATTGTATTATAAAGTGTTTATAATTCCTGAAATATCATGTAAATTTCATTTAATACGAAATATGAAAGGGATCGCATTGAAATGAATATAAAATATTTATATTCTTGATAAAATTATAAAATTTTTATAATTAGCATTTATTTACAAATAGTTCATAAATTTCTCATGTTTTGGAAAATAAATAAATTGTTATTTTATTTATTAAATTTTCTTGATATTCATGTTTTGTAAATTGTTTATGGAATATGAATATTGTGTATGAACATTTATATGATAAAATACTTCTAGGATAAAGCCTTGCATATCATGATAGGTTTGATATCATAAAATTTACCTTTTATCTTCCATTAACTCAGTTGTTTTAGTTATGAACTTGAGAATAGATGTTGGGCATAGTTTGTGAATATTTTTTGTTAGAGTTTTCATTAATTGAATTCTCTTTTGAGTAAAGTCTACCCAGGTAGAGGGATTTGGGGTCAGAGCACCTACTTTCTCAAAGTCCCTCCTTAGTTAATAAATTGAATAGGGTTGGATATTTTTCACTCCATACTTACCCATGTGGAGTTTTTCAATCTCATACAACTCTATTACTTTATGCTAAGTGTTTATGTAACATAAGAATATGATACATTTTGATATGTGTGAATATAATTTACTTATATTTTTGGGTGACTAACACAGAATTGTGGGTTGTGTAAAGAGGTTCACATTAATTTGGCATGAAAACATAAATTTAGTGGTTTGAATAGGGATTTCCAAAACTAAATTTTTAAAAGCATGTATACAAAAAAAAACATGAATAGATAAATATTAAAAAAATGTTATAATAGTTATGAATTATATATAAATATTATGTATATTAAATTGGTTAGACTTTAAAAAGGAATACCCCTCAAATACTGAGTGTGAGATTATTTCCAAAGAGACACTTGACAATACCTCAATTATCCAACCAGGTAGGTCATGCCATAGCTGGGTTCTTATGGATTATCTTGTGCAAGGAAAGAAATTATTGAGGGACATAAAAAAATCCTTAGTTAGGTCATGACATAGATGAGTTCCCTTATATTGACCCATTTAGGATATTTTTTTCCATTTTATTTGGGTAACACTTATAGGGAGACCCTCATTGGATTTGTTTACCGAAGGAATAGGCTTGAGTGAATCAATACAATGGATTTGGATAAAGGTTTATCCACTATAATAACCAAGATTCAAAACTATTGTGATTGGGATGATTCACTACCTAAATATCTAAGTGATGAGAAAAACACCATAGTGGATTCATTTCTTAGTGAAATATGAATCCTGGTTTACTAAGTGAGTATGATGTATGTGGTTATCAATCTTAGTGGGAGGAACATCATTAAAATACATTAATGCATATATATAAAAACATGATATTAGCTTGATAAAATTTTTAGATAAATATTTCATTATCATCAAACTAAACTTTATATCAATCCTTGAAATGAGATTTTTAAAGTAAGAAACTCCTAATATTGGTAGATTAAGAAAAATTATTGAGCAAGAGAAATATTCTACCTGTTAGAAAAGTTCCATCTTGAATAAACAATAGTTTATATTGTTCAACAAGTGAATCTAGATACTTATCAAATCATGAAAGTGTTGATTTAAGGTTTCAAATGCACTAGATACTAATTGGACTAAGGAATTGTAGTATCATATAATCAATATGATTGGGTATATGAATGATATTAAATATGACCGAATATGTTTATAGAGACTAAATAATTTATATAAGGATTATTCTTATTAAGTAATTAAATCGATTTCCATATTCTAAAAGGTTGAATGAATTTAATAAAATTTTACTTGATATTCACGAAGTGTTGAGAATAAATGAATTAAGCATATGATTTCTATTTTTTGGTATTGTACAGATTGTATAACGATGTAAAAGTTCAAAACTAAAAGAGATAAAGTTGGAAAGACCAATAATATTTTATCAAGAATCTAGTTATTTTTATTTGAAACTTTTGGTATTGTCAAGGAGTAATGCTTCCAATGGTATTATCTAGAATACCTGAAGGGGTTTGGGAACCCCATGAAATATCCATGTCAATTACTAATGTTATAGAAATTTATTCTTTGATTTCTAAGAGTATGTGAGACCAAGTTAATGTTTTACAAGTGTTGAAAATAAATAGGGGTTCAAAATCATAGGTAGAATTGAAAGAGAATATAGTTTACATTCATGTGATGTAGTAAATAGTTTCTATATCAGAAATTTGAATGATTATCAATATTGGATGAATCTAATTAAAGGAATTTTATCTTAATCTCGAGGTGTTAATAAAGAGTTATGAAAAAATGAGACGATTAATCATATATACTGGGTTGATGATTCATTGGGATCTATAAAAAGTTTTGAGAAGAAGATATGTATAGAAGTTATTTATCTTGGATAAAGTGTTTATCAATCTATTCGTTAAAATACGATGGGATTTGATTCCCACCCATAGTGGTACAGGCTCCTACTTGGTATCCAAAATACCCATGATCAAATCCCAGTAGGGGTGAATTTCCAGGTATTGTAGCAGTACTGTAGTAGAGGTGGCATTGTATCAGTGGTGGTACTTTAGCAGCTGCGGCACTATAGCGGTGGAGGGACTATTACAGGTACAATAGTGGCGGTGGTACTATAGCAGTGCGAGTAATGTAGCAGTACTGTTCACTGAGGGGTCCTTTGGGCAAAAAAATGGGCTTTCAAGCCTTATATTCAGGCCACTTGGCCTTGGGCCTTCGGGCTATGTAATGGGTCTCCCTCTACCCAGTCTAAAGAGATATTTTCTTTAATGATAAATGAGGCTTCAAAGTAGTTTTATTTGTGTCTTAGAAAGATATTCTGAATAGAATATAATGTCTAATAGGCTAGTGGGAATATGTTTCAACTTAGATAAGTTCAAGTTTAAAAAATAATTTTTATCATCTAATATTATAGTGAATATCCACTTAATATGCTAAACAAGTTTGGGATATGTGATGGTAAATACAAATGTAAAGAGTTAAATTTAGTTACCAAGTGAACATCACTATTCCCAAAAGTTTTATATCATACAATACATAGTGTATCACTTGGTATTTTAAAAGAGTTTTTTGTATGGTGGTAAAGATAAATATAAAGAGTTACATTAGTTACTATAATGAAGTGGACACCACTATATCCTAAAAGAGTTTTGGACGTACCAGTAATCTGATAATGTAAGTAGTTATATTATTTAAAAAATATTTCAAGGAAAACTTTTGATGGAAAGGGTTCTAAGGATGATGATGATGTACTTAGAAAGTGTTATAAGTAGAAAATATAAGACAAATTTATAACATTTAATGATATGAAGTAAATGATATTGAATATTTGTTCAATGAATTGAACATTAGGAATGTGATTCCTAAATCTCACAATTATGAAAAATTGTAGTATTTTTAAATGTTACTCACTAAGAGTTCAGTGGTAATATTTTATCAGATAGACATATAGGGATGTGACGGGAATTACATATGTATGTAATATTAAAATACCATTTTTTTCAACAACATTGTGAAAGTCATATATAATCTCTTAAGATATTGGTTGTAAACATATAATGTACTTATAATAAAGGAAATATTTATTTCTCATTAATTCATGTGTGTTGTAACTTTACATTACATGAATGGTGGAATGATAAATATCCCCTAAAATTAAAAAATTTGAGTTGTCCCTAACCAATGTTCATAATGGATTATAATGGATAGTGATGATAAGTAAATATTATTTTGAATATATTATTATATCCATTACAATGGGTTGTATATGAGATATGAAGAATATATTCTTGAAGCAATAAGTGGAGAGTTATTACTTAGACTGATCCAAGAAAGTATATCTCATGGGATGTCATAAATTAATATATATATAGTTAGGGTATATGCTTATTATCAATCCTTATTACCTGAGTTTGGAGATATACCTATAATTTGAACCTTCATACTTTGATACCCTACTTACAAAAGTCATCTTTTGAAACTAGCTAATACGGGGGTGGTTAGGTAAGTTGTTGATCATGTCATCGGTTGGAGTGAAACCAATATGGTATTTTCTAAATTGTATGAAAAGAAAATATATTTAGACCTTGATTGAATTAGACTAAGGAAATGCATGGCCATGATTAGTTGTTTCACATATGATTTGTTAAACTACTTGAATAAGTGTAAGTGATGTGCTTATTAGATAAATGAATGACATGTGTTTTATTCATTAACTTGGTCAATATTTTTAGGAGAATAAAGAAATGATGAGAGGATAATGTAGGATTAACATGTTCCACGTCTAGTGGCTACCTAATTTCATAGAAAAACGGATTATATAGGTATACATACAATGCATATGATGCATCTTTTAGTGTTTATGTTCATATAAATATATGAGTATGTTTGATGGAGATCATATCAAACCTCATAGTATCTTGAGTATCACTGATTCTTTGCTTGAGGACACTCTTTAATAACATATATGAAATTGGGATTTCATAGTTTTTTTCAATGTTTCTAAGGCCCACAAGTTCATGAAATTAGGACCTTTAATAAACTAAAATTTTGGGAAAAGTGTTTGTTTTAAATGAAGAGAGTTTTATGTAAAACCATAACCAAAATATTTTTTATGGATTCAAAAAGAGTTGTGAGGTTTGTATAAAGTAATTAGGAGGTTATAATGAAAGTGGTAGATTGTTGGATGTGAACTAATATACACATGCATGAGATTCATGTACAAATAAATATGCTAAATAATATATATATATAATATGATATTATATATATAAGTGTATATTTGATATATGCATATAATGATTGTATATTTCATGCATGAGATACATGGATAATATATACATATATATTATTTATTTCTCTTGTATGGTTTATTCATTAGTTACAATCCATTATGAATAGATTAAATTATTTGCATTAAATTAATTAAAAATGTTTAATGAATTATACCCCAAGAGTAAAAAATGAATACGATGCGTTATGAATATGAGGAACCTTAGGATTCAGCTATATAAGATGATTAAATCCTCTCCTTGTGGATATATAATGTGTATATGCCTCTTTTAAATCTCTCTTATTCTCAAGCACTGTTCATCTCACAAGAGAAGGTGTTAGCACTCCTTTAGTTTCTTTGGTGTCCTCAGAAAGTGTTTGCATATCCATTGGCTAGTGTACTCTTTTAGTGGAAGGGTGCTTTTTTCCCCACTCCTCATCATCTTCCTCAAATACTCTCCATAGAAGGAAGATCGTAATTGTTGGGGATCATGAATTCCATGTACTTTTTTTTCATATTATTTTCATGTTAATTTCTTGAAGATAGATATCCTGTGTTTTGGGTTGTCTTATGCTATAAATGATCATTAGATGATCATTAAAAATACCACAATAATTTTCTATAAATTAAAAAAAATAATTTCGTCAACCTTCTTTGTTTGAATGGAACAATTAAAATTGAATTTTTTATTTGAAGCTAAATATCGGGGTCCATTACAATTCCAACAGATACACTCATTCGAGAGATGTATATAAAAATTAGAGAAAAAGGTATGAAACAAAATACTAATATAAGGTCCAATTGATGATGTTTTTGTACAGGGAAAATTTTAAATGTATACTATTATTATTTTCAATCTGAATATTCTTCAAAAAATAATCAAATGGGTTGAAAATAAAAAAAGGATTATAAAATCATAAACCATTACTTGTAAAAATTTAATCAACCTGAGATTGGTTTTTGTGGTCATCATTAATGATGGGTTTCAGATAAAGAACTACACATAGCTCATACATATGTTTTTTATATGTGTGAAGAAATGATATGTTCCACTACTAGAAAAAAAGGCTATACCAACTGTTTAAAACCATCGATATAGCACCTAAAACCCTTATTATTGATTATACCAATCAATTGAGGGGTCATTGGTTAATTTTTTAGGACAATAGACCTATAAAAATTGTTTTAGAACTATTTGTATAGGTAATTTCAAAAGAAATACATATAAAAATGGTTTGGATAAATCATTTTTATAAGTCTTCTTTTTAAAAAAATCCAACGCTGTGTATTGATCCCATAACCTTTTGTTTATATTTGAATGACTTTAACACTTTGTTACACTATGTTAAAACATCTTATATGATCATATATAACAATACAAATATGTGTGTGTGTGATAAAATAACCATTAATATTGAAATATTTACATTATTGTTATTATTAAGCCTATATGGTGTGACCACCATTACAAACATTTTGGTAAAATCGTTGGTATAGGTGTCCAAAAACCATACATATACAAATGGTTTCTTCAAACCATTATTATAGGTGTGCCTAAGCCAACTTTTTTTCAAAAAGATAGAATATGTCCATTGGAATAACCTATATTTATAGTTTTGATTTTTTTGTAGTAAGTACAACTTTTACTTATATTATATTGAATAATATTTAAAAATAAATTTATATTCATCTTTTTGAGGATTATATGATTATCCTATAAAACAAAGTCAAAAAAATTACTCAGGGTACTCTTAAATAATGTAAAAAATGTAATTATACTTACTAGTTTCAAAGAATTGTACGTTAAATTGATTATGATCATACAAGTGATATCAATTTGTTATTTTATATATTATTAATTATTATTTTTTATTTTTCCAGGTATCACAACATGGAAATAAAATTGATAGTTGATTATATGAATTGAGTAATCCATAATCCATATTGGTTAAATATTATATTGCTTATGTGGTTAATAGACTTTGATTCCATCAACACACATATGTAGAATAAAAACAATTAATGAAAATTAGTGTTTGTTTAAAAGGATATAATCATAAAGAAAGTAGAGTTTACTTTTATGGTATATTAGATGAAATAATTTAATTATTTTATCTGGGGAATAATTATGTAATGATGTTTAAATGTCTTTGGTTTCATACTAATTGAGGGTTGCGTGTTCATCCATGACATGAAGGTTTTAATTTTATATATAAATGTATTATTAAAGAGAATGAATAATTTTTATATGAATTTCAAGCACATAGATTTTATTATGAAAATTATTTTTATACTTTGGGAGATTTAAATGACTGATGTAGTGTAATAAAAATTAAATCTCTTGATAATCAGTATATGAAAAAAGAATTTTGTGTTGTTAAAGTGAATAATATTGAAAATTTGAAAGAAACATCACCAGATATATCTCTTAATAAAATAGATATAGACATTGATGATAAGATTCCCATAATTAAGGGATGATGGTGTTGATAATGTCGATGATGTAACCAATGACTTTGATATTATAAGCAATGATGAAATTTAACCTTGTATGGAAATTGATAATGGTGAGGAAGATGGAGGCATTGAAACAAATGAAGCTTAATATGGAGATAAAGGTGAATATGAAGAATGATGTATTATTTTTTTCATTAAATATTTTTTAGTTTTTTCTATTTGACATATGTATTAAAAATTATTTTCAATTAATATTATTTTCACTTAGTTACTTTTAAAAAAAACGTTCTATAAAATTTTAATTATTCATATTTTTTTTATAAAATAAAACATTTGTTATAAAATTAATCATATGTTTCTGATGGATCAATAAAATATGATTACATGATTCTTAGCTTGATTGATTATCTTTTACTAGGTGAAGAACCTCATGATTCATCAGCCAAGAGTGCTGATGCAAAATTGGCTACTAGATAGGGTCAGGTCCTTGCGCAATTGATGATTCTGGATCCTGTTCCAAAGTGATGTCCATCTCTTTACTTTGATCCTCATTATAGAAAGTAATTTTAAATATTAATTTTATTAATATTTTATTTTATTTATTTTATTTATTAATTAGGATACTAATTATTCTTATTTTCTTAATTTTTCACCTGTAACCATTAGTCATGCTAGTGCTATTTTGAGGAACTATTTTTCATCTCCATTAGATTCATGGGATCAGGTTTCTATATATTTTCATCATTTTATGTTTAATAAATGTTTAGTATATATAAATATTTATAGGGTGTATTGTCTTCTATTTATTAGTGAATGAGACACTCTATTTCAGAGGTATGATAGGCTTGTATGTGTGGTTATTTTTGTTATCTTTTACATATCCTTCATAGGAGAGCTACGAAGATAGAATCTAAAATAGTATTTAATGAGTCTTTTAGGCCTCATCAGCCTGATGATGTCCTCTCTCAAGATTTATAGGGATTTTTCTTGTGTTGTATATGAGAGACTTTCCAAAGGAGATTTGATTCCGGTCGACAGAATCGAGGGAGACATGATGTCACACATAGAGGTAGGAGTCATAATTTTAGTATACATCATCAAAATTTGGTAAATAAAATTATTTAATAATTATACATATACATATATATATGTGTGTGTATTTAATACTAAATTCATTTGATAAATTTCTGTAGTTTATAGTTGATCCATCAGATATAAATTTTGATGTGTATTAGAGGATGTACAATGATAGTAGTACTGGACATATTATCAGTGATAGAGAATGACATATTTTGCTTAGTATTTTTTTCTTCAACTTTTAAAATTAACATAATTTTTATATTTTTAAGTATTCTTAATTTCTATTTATATATTTGTAGGAGACATATTAGACATATGACTCTTGTATGTGTGAGAGTCAGGACAAGAAAAAATAGTGGAGATGAGGATTTGTGCATCATGTTTGATAAGAAAGAATAGATGCAGGTGATGACGAGTGGTCTTTAGAAAGGTTGGGTGATGGGTATATGTTCAAGATCAACCCTGACTAGTTACTATGACATTGAAACTATGTCATAATATGGACCAAAGAGAGTAGCATAATAATTGTCATTATTTTATACTGTAGAGTATGAGGTGAGGTTGTGATCTCAGGATAAGGTTATACAGATATTTTCCAAAGACCCGGAAGAGTATCTATGGTAGTAGGTTAAGAATCAGTGATATTATGAAGAAAAGTTTCTATAGTAATAGAAGAAATATTAGGAGATTATGGAGTAAATGCATCAGCTTGCACATGGTTTAAGGACAGATTTCCCTCCACCATCTAGACTTGAACCCCCTGAGTGACATTATTATTGTATTTTTTTATATAAAACATTTTTAGTAATATATTAATAGTAATTTTATAGTGAATATTTGTTTTTGTTTTTTATTCTTTTTTTATTGTTTGGTTAATTTTTTATGTTTTGTGTTAATTTTGACCAGATTGGTATTACGTCATAAATAATCACATAAAATGTTTTTTTGTGCCAAAACACTAATTCTATCACAAATAATATGTCTATGAGGTTAATTGCAACGTTCCATGGTACATAATTATATTTGTGATTCTATTTTACACAATTGAATATTTAGAATAAAAATTTATCACCAATAATTTGTCATAAAAAACAATTTTCATGTAGTTGCACTCAGAAACATCTACATGTCACTATACTATGTCGCCTTATTATTATGCTGAACCAGTCACTTGGTCTCATCATGACACCAATTATCCAATGTTGACAATTCCCACATATTGGGCACTTTTATTCTACAAAAACTCAAATACTTGGTCTAAAATCCCAAATTGGGTGAATAGTACCATTACAATAGTACCACTGCAATATCTGTAATAAAATTGCTACAATACTAGTACAATACTCCCATTTATATAATTCCTCCTCCTTATAGTATTTGAACACTAATTAATGCACTATTATGGGGATGTCTTTACCACCTGTCTATGACTTCAATTAAAAATTATGTCTTTCTCTCAGACACAGTGATGAGGTAGGCTGAGCTATAGATAGGATATAAAGGTTCAATTCTCACTAGTTGTGATTTTTTATAAAATATATTTAGAGAATTAAACGTATATATATAAAATTAATAATAGAAAAACATCATTAAATTTTATTTTATATTAATAAATGAATCTATAAAGTTTAAAATATATAAAAATTAATTAATAAGTGTTAGTATACAACGGCTGTGGCAGTTGGAGGGTGATGCAGGGAAACACACCAAATGTCCAGGTCACTAGTAGATACACTAGAATTTATATATGGAGAAATCATCAAAATGGGAATGGTGAATAATTACAAATAGTTAAGGTGATGAGAGTCCTTGACTACATGAATGCTCGTCTATGAAGGTCAGATGAGGTAGACGGTTACCTAGGGAGATCGAATGGTGGTGGAAACTAGAAAAAATTGTTATATTACTATATTTAATAATAGAAAAATAACATTGTGATAAAATCAAGAGTATGATCAATTCTCTTAAGCATTGAAATCATATTTACTTCCTTAAATATAGTTTAGTAGCATTCTCCCATGGCTTAGGGTGAAAGATTGAAACACATAATATATTTTGTTTTTATTCCTTGGTTTTATTTTAATCATTTCATATATTAGATATTGTTTTCATCATTTAGTTTTTTTACATTATAGGGTAGTGTCTTTTGTGGTATTTTATTCTAATCTCTAGATGTCATAACATGGGGTTCATTTTATGGATTCTGTTTCCCCCTTATAAAATTTCAATGGTGTTATTCTAATGGATTATCAAAAAGTGGTCTAGGAACCAGTAAGTGGTATCAATGCTCAAGGTTGGAGTGTTCTTGGAGGATCAGGCATTGTTGAAGGTGTTTAAATGTTTGGTTCAGTAGTATCAATCTTTGCTTTTCCTTGCAGGAGAATAACAATATACAATTCCCAAAATCTCATCTCACATTTACCCAAAATAGTGGTAGTTTATAAGTTTCATAAGGATGTTGTTTGATGAGAGTTAGGTCTGATTGAATTTGTTTTATGTAATGTGTTTTGGTTTTAGGAAGATACAGATAGATAATTGACTTTTACAGATAAACTATGATATTCTATTGACTATAGTCAAGATGAAAGTGATGAAAGTGGAAGAATAGGAGAGGTGGGATAAGAAAGAAATTATGTTTATGTGGATTTAACTTCCTTTGAATATTATATACAATATTCATGAAGTGAAAAAAGAAATAAACATCTTGAAGACCCTTCTCAACTTGTATGAAAATCTAAAAAAAGTTAACAAAGTATTATTTCTATACATATCATTTGGTAAGAAAATTTCAGAATTGAAAATATAAAAATGATCATATAAATGACTTCAATATCATTAAAAATAAGATAGATTCCATGAAGGTAACATTCAAAGACCCAATTTGGGTGTTATTGGATCTCTCTTCAATCTTGGTGTCATACGATGTGATGGTAACCACTGTGAGTACTTCTCACAGAAATTTTTACTTGAAGTTAATAGATATTTATGAGTTAATGTTAAATGATAAGATTCAAAATATATCGATTCAGGTATCTTTTCGTAACACATATAATGTGTAAGGAAGAGGATGTACCACTAGATGGAAAAGCCTCTAGAAGAGAAAAGGATGAAAAAAACCAGAGTAGACGTAGCTCAGTGAGTGGTGCTCCTGATTCCAACATTTTGGGGGGAAATGAAACCTCAAAAAATATTATAGGGAATGAAGGTAGAACTCTAGAAGATATGACACTTGTAGTGGATATATGAATACATCAATATAAGATAGGAGTGGGTTACTCATAAGTACATCTAGTACATTGGGGTCTTGGATGATAAAATATAGAGCTTCATTTTATTCTACATTTGAGAAAGGGATCATAAATAACTACTAAATCAACATTTTTGGAAAATTTCATCCCGCAAATAAAAAAATTCTCATGATTGTGGGGAAAGGTTATGTTTTGATCTAGATAATAATGGAAGAATCCTAGAGTTTAAGGATTTGGTGAATGTTTCAATCCTCTAAAAGAACCTTATTTTTATTCAGAAACATGATGATTTGTGTTTTTGAATTTTTTAAGGAATATTTATTTAAGATTTCAAATAGATAAATCTTCATCAGAAGAGGATAAAAAGATATAAAAATCTATTTTATCAGTTAATTGAAAGATGAAATTAATGTCAGATTGTTTACTTCATTTAAGTTATGGAAGAATCATCTTGGTCACCTTAGTAAGAAGGGGGTGAAAATCCTTAGTGATAAGTTATTTCTAAAGGATGGAATCATAGATTATGGAACATGTGAAAATAGGGAATTTGGAAAAGAATTAATGGTTTCTTTATGAATAGAATAGAAAATTTCAAGGAATTAGAAGTCATAGTTGGTCCACATGGATTTTTAAGGATTGGAACTAGTGTGTTCTCATGGAGAGTTATTCTTCTATGTGTCATTCATCAAGGATTACACATGAAAAGTGTGGTTATAATTTCTGAGGAATATGTTTTAGGTGTTTGAATGTTTCTTTATATGGATTTATATGGAGGATAAGAAGATCATATGAATGTATAAATACCTATAGTCAAAAAATTGTAGAGATTATAGAAGTAAGGAGTGACAGATATTTTGTGGGTGGAAGGTGATTTGTTTTGGAAAAGGTTATTCTAGGAACATTAGAACACATCAGAGTTTTCAAGATAATTAATATAACATTTTTAGAGAAGGAAAGAAGTATGATAATTCATGTGATATTACACAATGTGTTTTGTGAAGAATCTGTTAATTATATTTCATACTTAATCAACTTGAGTCTATCATCTCCAATCCAACAATAACTTCCAAAGATCTGTTGGATTGGAAGGAATATTGAATTCAACCACAAAAATGGCATCATAGTTCTCACTAATAAAAACTTTTACTCCAAATAATGAGACAATATGGAGGCTAGGTCTTTATAATGTTACTTTTTGCATATACTGAGGAAAAATTTGAATTTCCATTCTAGAATAATGACTATAGAAATGTTATTAGAAGTCAAAATGAGATCTTTAATGAAGATATCCTATGTAAGGATTGGAACCAAGAAGAAAATTTTAATGGGATAAAATTAGAATCAGAATATGAGGTTCATCTTGATGAATTGATAGAAGTTATTGATCTTATAAAAAATCTAGTAAACTTGTCAGGATGAGAAGAAATAGGTCATTTGGTGGATTTACTGAAATAAAGGGGCCAAATTTTGATGGTGTTGTCTATGATGGATTTATGATAGTGTTTAATGACTACTAATGAGTTGGCATCATAAGTACATGCTTTATAAGTTTCAAAACCAAAATATGCTTGAACATAAAGAAACATTCAAAGATATAATATAGAGAGATTCCCAATTCGAAGGTATAATGATACTTTTCATTTTTTTACTTCTAAAAAATGATTGGGATCCCGAGATCTTATAAAATAAAATATGTTTAAAGGAATCTAAAATATGGGGATTTTCTATGAGAGATGAAATTGATTCCATACATGTGTTTGAAACTTTAATCTGGTTGAGAGACCCATTAGGTAGTGGGTTCTTCAAAAAAATGAGTTTATCTACAGACGTTAGAAGAAGACTATAAAAATAGGTATAAGTAAAAGATAGTCATGAAGGGATTTCAAGAAAGAGAAGATCTGGATTTATTTTAAATATATGTACTAGAAGTTTTGTAAATGACTATCTGATTGGATTTAATTATGATTTCATCAGAAATAATTTATCTAGTGTGGTTGGGTGTTAATAAAACATTTCATCATGGGTACTAAGTTGATGAAATTTTCATTAAGTTTTCTATTGGATTAGAAGTTATCCAAAACCATGGACTAGTGTTTAAGGTCAAACATAACCTTTATGATTTGAATAAGACACTAAGTTCATGGAACAAGAAGTTAAATGACTTAATAAAGGAGAATAATTTCATTTGGTTCTATACAGATCACTACAGCTGCTAGAAGGAATTTTGTGGTGGGGGTTTTGTGACCCTACTTCTCTAAACCAACGACATACTGATTATAGGTATAATAAAGAAAATAATTGATGATATAAAGGAATATTTTTCTAGATTTTTCAAGATGAAGTAACTATTCCTGAAAAAATAGATTTTTCAGATGAGGGTCTTGAGGGACCTAGGTTCGAGTACACTGTTCCTGACTTAGGTAGATTACATCTGAAAGATTTTGGATAACTTCATGATGTTGGTAGTAGATCCAGTGTCCACACCCTTTTTTGAACACTTTATGATTATCGAGTTGAAGTCCCCTAAAATGAAATTTGAGGTAAAGTTAATGGAAAAGTTATATATGAATTAGATGTTAAATGTATGATTTATGCCACGGTGTATACTCATCTAGACATTATGCAATCAGTGAGATTCATCAGTAGGTTTATATTAAAAAAATATAAGATAACACTTAAAGGGTGTGGAGTAGATTATTAGTCAATTGAAAGGTTTTTTAATCAAGGAATTATTCTTTAGAATATATGGTTCTTTTAAGGGATTTTCATACTAAAAATTTAGTGAATATTTACACACTCAAAAGAGAACCTCTAGTTATGTATTTAATTTTAGTATAATTTTATTGTATTGGATGCTAAATATTTAGGATATTGTTTCACTATCAATAATATAAGTATAGAATGTTTATTTAATAGAATCATTGAAGGAGTTAGTATGGTTGAAAGGGTTGTTGGAGGATCTCCCAAGATCATAGAATACCAAGTTTCTATTTTTTGATTTACATACGATGATTCACTTTGGTAGAAATCTAAATTTTTATTATTCGATGAATCAGTTACACCTAAAGTACCAAATTATCTAGAATCTATTGGAATGTGGAGTGTTAGAAAAATATAAGATCAAGGTAAAATTTAATTTAGTGTAAATGTTGACTAAGATGGTTTACACGGAATTGTTGGGGTGGTGTTGTTCCTCAGTTGGACTTGGGAGTCTAGTCACTATGGTTGGAGAACCACACTACTATTTAACTCATGTTCAAGTAAGTATGTTCATGGGAGTTAGTAGAGAAATTTTTCAGGGTGAAGCCTTCAAAAAAATCTCAAGTGGGAGTTTTTTGGGGGAATGATATTAATTTTATTAGAGGTGGGAATTCATATAACTAGAAAGAGAAAATACAGTGGATGTATTTTCAATGACTATATTAGTGATGAAGTGGTAGTGGCTGGGAGTCATTTCTTCGATAGGTTTATAATATGGAAGCTAGAGGGTGCGGTTATAAATAACACTAAAATCAAATATCACGAGTAGATATTCTATAATTTATATCCAATAATTTCATTTGAAGGGGAATAGTACATCGGCACAACTGGTCAAGGTGGTGGGAGCCCTTTAACTACACAGAGGATCATCTGTGAAGGTTGGTTGAGGGGGATAATTACCCAAGGAGATCTAATGGAAGTAGTTAATGGAATTAGTAGTTGTATTAATCTATTTAATAAGATTAAAATCACATTATGATTGGATTGAGAGTTTGAGTGAGATGCTTAAAAACTAAAATAATATTTTCATACTTGAATATAATAAAGCATTATTCTCCAATAGATTAAGGTGGAATCATATACCACAAAATATTTATTGTTCTTTTACCATTATTTTATTTCTATTGTTTCATATGTTAGATCTTATATTCATCCTCTGATGGTTTTATTTTTCTTTTTACTAGCTTGGGTGTTGTTGTATTCCACGATCCAGTTATCATAACATGAGTTTTATTTTAGGTCTTCTATTTCCACCTTATGATGTTTTAGTGATATCATTATAGTGGTTCACTAAAGAGTGGTAATGGGATCAACATTTTTGTGATTTTTATGAATTAAAATTAATTTTTTTTATTTCTACAAAAAATTATTTAATTACAATTCATTTAATAATACTTTACCATGGTTAAGAATTATACGAGTGATGAGATAATGGTTGGTTTCATTAACTAGGTTTTTTAGCTAAGTAAAAATGGAATGATTTGGTTCTTAAAGATATTATGTTTTATTAACTAGGTTTTTTCCTAAATAAATCATAAGGTAATTTAATTTCATAGTCAGTTGTGTATTTAATTAGTTTTTAATTGAGAATTATTATTTTGGTCTTCCTTAATAAATCAATAAGCTTGGGTAATTTCTTTCTTTAAAATGTTTTATTTAAAAATCATTTTCCACCATTAAATAAATAAATTTAATTTATATTCTAAATACCCAAAGTGTAAAGATTTACCCTCTTTAAATATGGGAAACATGGGTAAAAATTAACTTTATATGGAATTTTTTTTAGTAAACATTTTACTTTTTTTATAAATTATGTTTTAAATGTAAAAAACATATTTATATAAGAAAAATTAACTTTTATACTTATATATAATAAATGGTGTTTATGTAACATCTTATCCTCTATTTTGATTATCATGATTATGCATTAATTATGGTCAATTGTTAAGGAAAACAATAGGTGATCCAATGACAATAGATTATAGAAACAAGAGTAAAAGGGAGAAAAAGAAATATGGAGACGATGAAAATGAGCATTAAAAAAAAGATTTATGTTGTTCAATTAAAATTTCTATATCCACATAGATGAAATATCATTTCACTATTTTCAAGATAAAAATTATAGAGCACAAAATCAGTTTATATAAAACCTAGCTTGAAATGAGAATGTAGTGTTGTGCTACAGTAACCCATGTTTCTATAGTTACAAATCCACCCAGTTTTTCCACTATGCTATAGTAATGTTGGAAATAAATCCCCAAACCTATTGTACCCTATTAGTGTCACTAGTTAGATCTATTATTTTAATAAATCAAATTCTACACAACTATAGTATAAGCCTCTAGCATTTTACCCAACATTATCTAATGAATCCTTATCCATCACTGCAACATCGATGTCATACAAAATAACTTACCTAATTCATTGTTAGTATTAAAGTAACTAAATTTTAAATTTAAATAAAAACCAAAGGAATCATTAAACACTCAGAATAAAATTCTTCTCATATAAAATAATTAAAATTCAATAACATCTATAATATATCACTATGTATTTTAAATAATAATATTTTTTAAAAATAAGAAAAAACCATAAAAAATAGAGATAAAACAAAATCATTTAGACATATATTGTGACACCCTCATGTTAATGTTTTTGATATTTCTAATTATTTTATATTATTTTTGGTTAAGTCAAATTTTTGGATGTTTTTGGTTGAAATTTAAATGTTTATTGAAATTTTTTTCTTCTAATAATGGTTTGTGGTTGGTAACTACATGATTTGGTAAACATTGTTTATGAACCTTCAATGAGGATTCCTTATATAAAAGGGTTAATACACATAGTTTAGTCCGAGCCATGTGGGAACCCTAACATTGAGGGGACCTTAGTTAGATTTTGAACATGCATGGTTAGTTTTTGTTGGTATCTCACAGTTCAAGGAAAAGCATGTGAGTCCTAAGGAAAACTACGTGACTTACCTTTATATAAGGGTTTTGTCACACATTATTCATGATTAGTAGTAAACATTTGAAAACCATGTGTGAAGTATATAGTTTTCAATAGTTATGTTTGTGTTATTGGTGTAGGTATTGATAAACTATAAAACCATACCCTATGAGTGGGTATTTCATCGATAGTTCCCGCTACATGGTTTTCACATGGTTTACCAACTCATACAACCAAATTGCAAGACCATACAAGTTTCACTTAAAAGTGAAATTATTTTGTTTCTAATATTAGATTTAAGATGGGTTTTCATTCCCTCTCCCCTCATTTGGACCTTCTAACCAAGAGTGTCTATGGATAGCTCTTACCTATTTTTATCCTTTGAATTTTTGGCCGACCTTATTTTTTAGGTATATTCTCAAGGTATTTCCCTCCTTTCCTCTTCATATAATTTTCCTTAGTTCCCCCTTAAATTTTAATTCTTCTGTAAACCCTGAACAAATTATTAGTTGAGAATAGGGTTTAATATGGTTTTAATGAAGAGGATTTAGGTATTTAGGGGTTAATGAGGTCTTCCCTTTACACAATTGTTCATTTTCCATAAGAGGAGACATGTTGTGATGAGTTATTGTTGAAATAAGGTATGAATTTATATGAAATTACCTTATAATACATGTCATAAAATTCAAGGATTTTTTTAAATGATTTTATTTTTGAACGACATATATATGTATTACCCATGAAGTATTTTTAATGGTTTCCAAATGGTTTCAACACTCGGAATGTGCTTGTCACATTCCAAGTGTTTTTGTAAATATAAAGTGTCTATTTTAATAGAGTTAAAGTGTTTTAAATTGGGTGTTTGACACCAGATTTAGTTTCAAAGGAAATGTTTAGTGTTTTATGGGAACACTTTTATAAAAATTAGGCATTCAATGTTTTTTTAATTTTTTGAGACCATTGCATCTTGGTGGTTATTTGAAATGTTTTTAAAAACGGAATTGAAGTTTTTTGAGGTACTTATAATTGAATTATTTTCAAAGAAAGGGGTTTATTTTTTTTAAATAGATTTGTGGAAATCTTTTGGGGTTCTAAATGAATTTCTAAGTGTGATTTTTAATGTTGATTCTAAATGGAGTTTGAGATAGAATTTTAAATGGTGTAAAAGGTCTTGTAATCCTATACTTATTTTTGAAATCCCAATTATCACTTTTAAAGAAGATTTTTTCTAAAGTTTTCCAAACCCAAATTTGAGATCCCTTTTAGTTGATATGTGAGTTTATATTATGGCCCCTTGAGGAATATTTAAATTATTATTTCATTATATGGTTCTTATGAATGGATGAGAGGGTGTGGGATATGTGATGAGATTTACTTTAATTACTTTATATATATCCATGTGATTATTTATTTGTTACAAACCTCTATTTAAAATTTCATGGGAGTACTAGGTGAAAAAGTGAAGGAATAAATATGTAATGAATCCTAGTATGGATTGTGTTATTAATCAGAGGTCATTTATTATGGGTTTTGAGTGCTCCTAGGATGGATTTTGTTCCCTATAGTATCTTAGCGCTCCTGGGTTGAGTTATTAGAACCATATTGTTTACCAGACTACCATAATGGAGATATTGTTTAGTGTTAGACTAGGGTTTTGATCACCTTTTTGGATCATCTTAATTGGTTCTTAGGTAGTTTCCCATGAATATTAGGTTATTCTTAGTAAATTTTAGGGGGTCACATCCTATAATTTGTTTGTATCCCCTAGTTCTCAATTTTATGGAATCAATGATTGGATAAGTTTATTTTTGTTATGTTATCTTAATACATTAGTTTAAATTTAATAATTATATTTCAAATTTAATGGTATTTATTTAACTTTTAAATTGATTTCTAAAGAGGTTTCAAAAGTGTGGTTTAGAAAGGAGAATCATGGTGGTTTACAATAGATGGGATTTTTACAGAATGTTTTGGAAAGATGAATGAATGGTAAACTTAGCCTTGTTTTATAAAATTTAAAAAACCATCCTTCCATGGTTTTAAATACTTAAATCAAATGGGTTATCCTACCCTTATTTTATTGTAAAAGGTATAATGTTTTATAATTGTGATGGGATCTATTTCTTGGTTTCCTTTATACTGACATATGAAATTTATTTTTACAATATGTTCAAACTAGAATTCAAGAATTTTTTTAAAGGGAATTTCATTGAATCTTTGGTAAGATCCCACTGGGAATGTTTAGATAACAAAAAAAAATACTCCTCGATGTTTAGGTTTGTGGACTTCATCACGATCACTATATAATAGTTGACTAGGTGACACTGACTGGGTACTATAGCTCCACACACGTTCTATTATTAGGTATTGTAGCACAGTGGACTTATTATGTAGATTTAAACTATAGAAATCTAGGTTACTATATAATTTCATTTCTTAATCATCTAGACTCATGAAAGGGGTTTTTAACACTAAAAATCACTCTATAAGTTTCTTATAAAATATTTAGGTATCCTACCTCTTCATAGACACATAGATTTCCCCAAACCACATAAATATTGTGTTTGTTTTATCTTATTATTCTTATTTTGTGTTTTATCCATTTTATCTTCTTATGTATAATTTATTTTCATGGTTTTTTACAACATATCCACAAAAAATTGGCATTTTTTTATACCTTGATGGATTTAAATACTGTAAAGAATATGATGAGGAATTTTCTTTATAGATTCAATGAGTAATTTTTAGCATTAGAGTATAAATATGGTTTATCTATAGATAATCTATAAAACATCCCTGTTTCATATAAAATGAAAAAATCTATGGCCATTAAAAAGAAGGAAAATAAATATATGTAATTTAAAGCTATGATGAAACGTAAAATTAATGGTTCACAAGAAGTTTCTTTTGATGAATTAGAAGATGATAGAGACAAAGATGATGACTATAAATGAATAATCTATCTCATAAAAAAGAAAAATTAGAAGGATAAAAGAGAATTATATGGGAAAAATTCCATTTATTTTTTGATTATGATGGAACAAGGAAATTTGGAATTATGTTTCCTAAGAACACAAGTAGAGATGATTTTGATGAGATGGAAGGAAAAATATGAAAAAATAAGAATGTTAAAAGTTCTATAGAAGCTAAAAACTCAGTTTATAGTCAATATTATTTCACCCAAAATAATAATATGAGTCTAATAATAAAGGAATAAGAATATAATTAATCATAAGGTGTATAAAATTATTAATACATATGAAATAAACTAATGAACATCATTTCTCATGTTAATAATGAGGAGAATTCAAGTGATGAAGAAGAATAATGTGAAGAATCCTACCTGGAACAATTAATAAGAGTGAAAATTGCGGCACGTCTTGCTCAAAACACCATTCTCAAGAAAGATATTTATTTTTTGAAAAATAAAATAATTGTGAAGAAAAATAAGATCTTATCAAAAGATAAGATGCTCATCTTGAATAAATTAAAACCCACCAGTTAAGGGTGGAAGAGGAGGAAAGGATTATGAATTATTTTGAAAGGAAACTTGTAGTTAAGGAAGAAGAGATTGTTAAGTCATGTTCAAGGTTTATTGAAGCTAAAAAAAGTTTTAAAAGGATGAATAGAGATTTTCATAATTTAATAGATGTTAAGTAAAATTCATCCCACTTAGATAATAAAGTTGACTAAATAATCCTAGTGAAATATACTTCTATTAAGAAGATAAATAAGTATATTATAAATGAATTTGTATGTTCCCTAACTATAAATTAGAATTTCTTGTCTTGAGCTGAAATGTGGGGGTTCTTTCGATAAATCAAAATAAGTAAGGAAAAACCTCCCAAAGTATTCTACCGTACACTAGAAGCTAGAGGAAGTCATATCTTCTCAAAAACCTCATCGATAATTTAACAACTAAATAATGAATCAATCAAGGCAGAAGTTTGAATGGTATTACTGATTCTATGGAATTTATGAAAATAATACAATAACTAATTGTTTAAAATTTATCTTCTATAGAAAAAGAATGATTTTAGGGGGAGAAACCCTCCAAGTAAATGAAGAAATATGAAGTTTGGAGACAATATCACTTGAAAAATGGAACCATAAATTAAAAAATATTCAAGAAAAAAATTACTTCCTGAAAAAAAATTTAGAATATAAAAAAATTGATCAACTTATTGAAGATTTTATGACAAATATTTCGAAACAGACTGCACATTCTAGAAGAGAAGATTAAAAGGAAAACATAAGATCCATTAAAAATATATGATAGACAAAGTTTCCTTGAAATGTATCCAGAAGGAAAAGTCATGGATTCTTGATAGTAGTTTCTATAAACATATGATAAGTGACGTGATGTTTTTAAGAAATTTTAAAAATCACCATGATGGAGCTATGACCTTTGGGATTGATAGTTACATAAAAATAAAAGGATTTATAGTGATAGTTATTGATGATAATAATTTCAAATCTAATGAATTCTTGTTCATTGATGGTATTAAGCAAAACAAACCGAGTTTTATCCAACTCTATGATGTTGGAAAGAAAGTCATATTTTGTAAGGATGGTTATATCAACTAGTGATTTAAGGATGTGGTGATAATCATGGAAGGAGTAAGAAGAAATATCACAATTTACCTTATATAACCAAGATGATAACTTTCATATGTAATTACTTAAAATGAAAGATATCATAGTGATATGAAAAAATCATGCATAATGTATGCTAAATGAATTATTATTCATGTCAAACTAACTTCAACTCTTTGGATTGATTTAAAAAATAGGTAATGAGTTTAATTTTATTGGTTTCATGGATATTGATTTGGATGGATATTATGATGAATGAAGATCAATATTTTTCAATAAATTATTTTAATATAAATTAATATTATATGGTATAAAAAGAAGAAAATTTTGATGCATTTGAAATATCTGAATCAAAATATATTTATACCATGTATGTGTGCACACAAATTATATGATTGAAAGTTAAAATATAATATTTTAAGGTGTATTTCAAAAATCCTATGAATATGTTTATGATAATGAAAGTGAAATTGATATTTCCAAAAAACTAGTACGTCATTATCGACTGAAACTCGTTGATAGTTATATAATTTTATAAAGAAGAAAGTTGATGTTGTTGAATTGAAATTGAATTAGTTATAAAAAAAGATCAAATTACTATTATTTTTACCAAATCCATACCAAATAAAATATTTGAGGAATTAAGTATGGAACTTTATGTTCATCCTCTTACCTAATTAATAGAAGATGTGGGAAGTGCCCCCAAAATTCCCTAGATTATATTGGAAGAGTAGGACTACAGTAAAAACCTTATAAAAAGGGAGAGTAAAAACTCTTCTATCATATATTAACCTAAAGTAGATGCTATTATAAAAAGTGTAAAATATGAAATTTTGGTAGCTAAGCCTCCAGAATATGATTTTACGGTAGTACATAAAAATTAATTGTATAAAGATTTATTAACACCGAGATATGAAATTCCCTTAAAAACAATTATTTCTCCATCTATGTGATTTCAGGACTACTCTATTTGATAAAGAATATAATTTTATATAAAATGATGAGTAATTTAAATAAGCTAAGTTATGTTACTAACAAATCCAAAGGGGGAGATTAAAGTCCCCCCATGGTTATAAAGGTGTTGATTTTATTGTCAAATAATACAAGTGTTCATCGATGATTTATTTGGTTGAAAAGAAATTTTTTTAATGATGGTGTTTTCTTTTAAAAAACTAGATCTAAAGTATTTTGTGAGATCATAGGAATACATGAGTCTAAAAAAATAAAAATTTCATCAAAATATACTTTGGTTTTGATGAGTCACTATTATCATCAAAATATGGAAGATAAACTCATAGAAGTATCTTATGATTATAAGTAGTGTGAAGGCTAAAGTATCAGATTATTTTGGAAAATAAGTTAGATGATGTTTTATTGTTTGATGAAACAAAGAACATCACATTGGAAATAGACCAACTGTGACACAAGATGAACTAGTGTAATGTTAAATAGATAAAAAAGTAATAGGAATTGATAATGTTGAAGCCCCTAGAAGAAGGTAACATGAAATCTATGAATACACATGATATACGATCAATGGTATAAGAGGATGAATTAAAGGTGTATAATAATTAAATAGTTCCTTAGAAGTTTGAATCTAGGTTAATCGAAAGACAAATTACTGACATCAAGTGATATTGTAAGTCTAATCTCAAGAAGTTCCGACTATTAATTTTTCTGATGAATTTTCTAAATTATAAATAAAAAGTGTTAGATGCTTGAATAAGTGATCTATGTGTTGAGAAATAGGATATTGAGTTGAATAAAAGATAGAATGATCTTTTTTGAACTATTTATATAGACGATAAAGTCTAGATGCATGAATGTTCTTAGCAACTAAAGCTAGAAGATGAATTTGATCAAAATATAGAATCATGGAATGATGGGTGAAGTTATAAATGTGAGAAGTTAAAATGATAATATGTTGTGATAAGGTTTTTTCGGATAATGTTTTAACATTTTTTTGGGAAATGGTAAATGTTCCCAAGAATCCTAGGAATCAATTTAGATTTAGTTTGAAAGACTGAAGGTTGTAAGAGGCTCAGAAATACTAGATATAGAGTAGAACTAGAAGTTAAATAATGAAGTTTGTTGAGGTAAGGTAACTAAATTATTTTAAAATACTTCACATGAACTTTAGGAATTTAAAACTATTATGAGGATGTTCAGTTAGTTCTTCAAAGGTACAAAATTCCTGAAATAATGTTTATGATTCTAGCTTAGTTTTTTGGAAGGCTTTATGAATTATACTAACCTTGATATCTTTAGGGATATTCAGTACATTTAAATTCAAGACTAGGTTGAGTGGTGGACTTGGTGTTTGAATACCACAAACCATTATTCTAATATAGACATGTTATCTATATAAAAGAGTGAGTAAATTCAGAGTTTTCGATTCTATTTAAAATTCTTGGGAGTTGAGTTGATTTTGAGGGGGTTCATCTTTAATTCCTAATGAATCTATTGGGTAAAATAAGAGTAGAAGTTTTGGAAAATTTAGTGTTATGGAAGAATTTAGAAAATTTTAAATGCTTGTATATTGATGTACCAGAAGCATGTGTTCTGGTATTTAGTGGATTCCATTCGATTATCAATTTTTTGGATCATCCACTACTATAGGAGAAGTATTTCTAATAGTATCAAAATATTCATTTGTGACCAAAATGTATTTTCTCAGTTCTTCAACTACGTAGAGTTCTCTTATATATTTAATCTCTAATTGAGATCGTCTTTTGAATTGTTTAAGTAGTTCTTCATTAACCACAATTAGACATCCATGGTTAAAAACCCATGGTAGCTAAATATCACTTCTCATGGTAGCATAAAAAAGAGTCAAGAGTAGAAAAAGTTCCTAGATGGTACCATGAAAACTAGAACGACAGTATGTACATCTAGAAGAATCATGTGAGTCGGGGTAGAATACGTTTTAGGTAGCTTAAGTTACATCATGATGGTAGAAGGTCTCTGTGGTATTTGGGGCCGTTGATTAAAAATCACCTTAATGGTTACATGGCATTGGAATGGTAGTAAAGGATAAGCAAGATATCAAGTGGCAGTAGAAATACCTCACCAGTAAAATCTTTAAGGGTTGTAGAACTAAGGAGACCATTAAGATTAGTATATTATGGGTTATAAAAAAATCCAATTGATATATATGAAAGAAGAGATGACATCCACCAGTGGGACCATATCCTATAAAGACACTTTATCAAGGATTACAAGGGAGATAGAATCACTAGAATTTTACCTTGATCAATCCCAATCCAATATTTAACAAATGAAACTTGATAAAAACCAATTATAAGAGATGTTCAAATTCATTTATATCATGACCCAAACCATGTACGATGAGCCACCTGAATACAATCTCACCATCACACTCCTTACCCTTATATCATTCACTAGTGTAATAAATGACTACGCATCTAGACCCTAATAGTATGAATGTTTATATTTTATTTTAATTAAACAATGATTACATTTATACCTTTTTTATATTAATTTTTAAATTATTAGATAATGAGTGTGATTAAAATTAGATTTTGATATGATGAAACATAAATTGTATTTTTTTTGGAAATATACAGTTTAGGTCAAAAAATTTATTTTAATGAATTAATATTTTTTAAAAATAAATTATATTTTAATAAAATAATATTATTAAATAATTTTTATTAAATATTAATGATAATACAATTTTACTAATTCAATTGTAATTGTTTTAAGGGTCAAAAAACTGTTATTGTCAAAAAACCTAGTATTGATCAATAAATTAGTATTTTGATTTAAAAGTGTAAATTATTATATTTAAAGAAATATTTTGATAAAATTAATATTATTTTTTAAATCATTACATCAATATTATCCAAATGTTATTTTTTTAATTTTTTTTTGATAGTCTAATTTTCAGGTAAAAATTAATTTCATTATAAGTATATGGTATGTATCATGACAACATAATGACCACATATTGATGTAATATATTCTATAAAAGGTATAAAAACCCAAATATATATTTACCATTTAAAATATACTATTTTTAATGATATTTTAGTAATTTTATAAACCCTTAATGAATCCTCCAAAGCCTATATTATATTTTAAGGTTTTAAAATCAATTCTTTGTAAAAATGACTCACTTACACATCACCAAGGGTATTATTTTAATGAGATCAATTATTAAAAATTAAAAATAATTAAAAACGATTCAAATTTTCAAAATCCATGGTAAATAACCATGGTAATGTTTTTGGTTTTGATTACATTTTCATATAGAGTCCAAATCCTAATTTTAGAAATTTATAAAGAAATATCTTCTCTTTTACTATATATTCCCACCAAAAAACACATTATTATTCACTAAAAACTATTGTATCACTACATTTATCTTACCTTCTATATCTATATTCCTCTAAATTTTCTCCAAATCCCTTAATTAGCTCCACACTAGGCTTTTAGAGGTGCCCTTATAATGTAAGAGATCCTATCCTTCTCCTCTTTATTCAAGAACCATCTTTATCTTATGAATTTCAATTCCCAATTGTTCATATTTTATTATGTTCATATATATACCTATTATATGACTTATTATGTACAATTGATGAGATTGCAATTTCACTCTTGTTAATATCTTCCATGAACATTTACATACCCGCATTATGATGCCAGAATTATCCTATGATTTCCCATACCAACCATTTTTGTTGTGAATACCCATCCTTTTTTCAGATCAAGAGTATTCAGATAAATGTTACTATCCAAATTTAGTGAGTAATTCCATGTATATAACACACAATCATTGATCACAGGATTAAAATTTATCAAATACATGTATATGTTGAATGATTCAGATAACACGCTTATGCATGTAAAAGATATGAAAATGATGTGTGCAACCAAATAGTGCTCCAATGAATTGCCTTATTTTTTAGTCGCATAAGAAATCATATATGGGATTAGGTAGTAAAACTAATCCATTATGGTACTTTTTCCACCATCTGATGTTGTCTTGGTAGTTAACATTGAAGTATGATTTTGTAATCTTTTATGTTGTTTCCACATTCTCATGTTGCCTTTATGATATCATGTTATATCACGCCTCAATGTTCAAGATTATTATTCTCACCCCTTTTATTTTAACTTTATTTTACACTTGGATAACATGTACTTGATCATGTTGTCGAGCACATCAAATTAGTTGTTTAATTTTGACTAGAATTTCTGTAGTACAATAGCAACCCTAGGTCATCTCTCATCGGAGCCTTAGATCATTAATTTAAAAAGAGGGTTTTGATTATGAAATCAGAAGGTGAATGAGGTTTTGTAAAACATGGGGGTTTTATGATTAAAGATGAGAATAGAAAATGAAAGTGATAAAACAATGGAGAGATTAACAGAATTAATTAAGCGTGATCAACCCGCGGTACTCACATGATGTTTATCCTTCATCTCTTAATGATATAGGGTTATGATATTTTAATCCCTGTTTTGTAACACCTAGAACTAGAATGTTACGGAGTTTATACTAGGATACCTCATAGGGTTCAGTCGAAAACACGCAATGATTCACCGGACACTGCCGATGATTGGGTGAATTGTGTTTGACTTCATAACTGCAACTCACCAAGGCAACACATGAAGAACTCGATGCACTGTGCAGGTTTGTATGTTATTTCTTTGTGATACCATGACATAAATGTACATGTCCTTGACAGTGATTTTGTGAGTTCAATTGACCAATATGAACCACACAAACACTGCAATTGAAAGGGGGAAAAGAAAGTGGTGAACGGTGTGTGAAACATCACATGAATGGGTACCACCAAACATGATCATATGAGTTGAGCAGGACATACCAGTACATAACTCAATAAAATAAGAATAGGTGATGATGAAAAACAACACAACAACCTGGAATTCAAAAGAGCATTCACATATTACAAACACGAAGCTTGAGATTTACATCACGTTCCTCCCCGTGTGATCACAAGGGGTTTAGAAACCCATGGGAGATGAAGAAGAAGAAGATGTTGAAGTAGCACTTCCTATATCCTCCAGAAATTATAGGGATGTTGAGAAGAGTCCTTGGGGACTCCAAAATGGCATCACCTTTCCTCCTGGCCGAACTTTCAAATGGGGTGCCCAAGGTGCCTTTTTATAGCCTAAATGGGAAGTGGTTTTGGGCACCCAGATTGTGATAAACCACTTGGAGAAAGGTTTAGGATATTAGATAGTCGAATATCCATTTTGAGAAAACATGAAAGTTTTAACCCCAAATCTTATATATCACCAGAGAATGTTTGGAACCATTTGGACAATTACAGCTCGAGATATTGATAAAATACAGAATGCCACTTTTGACTTTGTGCATATTCGGTGGCTTGGATAGATCCGTTCAGATGGGCCCCATAAAATACAAATCAGGATTTGGGTCCTTGATATGAAATTTAGAATATTAAATTTGGATTGGCCCACAAAATATCAGCCCATTTGGAGGCACAGATTTTGCGTACTATTCAAAACAGTGGACAGATGTCCATGGATCCATGCAATTTTGGCCCATTTTTCTTCCACTTCATCAAGGGCCCTCCAAATTATCTCCACCTACATTGAAATAATAAAAACAAGTAACATTTACCATTATAATATTTATTAGAATTAATTATTTGATTCAAACATAAATCGTAATTTGTTATTATATTTGGAATATTCATTACAAAACTAGTTTAAAATAGCGGTGTAAGGGTGGAATAAAACAGTGAATCGTGGTACGGTCACGCCCCCACACCTAAACATTTTCACTCCTAGGGAAAGTCACATATCCAAATAAAATGATGCATATATATATATATTTACAACATTATGAAGTTTTAACATTTGAGGAAATTTCAATTCCCCAAAGTAATGTGATCAATGCATGAACCGCACCAAGGAGTTCTTCCCAGTGAAAATGGAAAAAGATGTCTCATAAATAATATCACAATTAAATTCAAAGAGATTGATGACACCAATATGAGAAAGGAATTCAAAATTCAACCATTACACTAACTCTCCATGTGTGTGTGTGTGAAACCATCCCATTCTATTATATCCACTTTCTATCAAATAAATATAGGTTATTTTAACATTATTCAGCTTTAAATGATTTTTCACTAAACCTGTCCTACATCCTTTGTAATCATATTTCAAGACCCACTCACTTAAGCATTCCCAAAATTCAAACCATTATCTCCTGACCTAGATATCCCCATATGCTGTACATTTCATCACTCCCCTCATTTATTATATATATTTTTTGAAGTTGAGTTTGGAACAAATTTCACACTCATCTCTCACCCCTTGTTTGATCTCCTCACGACACTAATTGCAATAGTTATAATAAGATCAAAGGTTGAAGAGGGGTGGTTTTTGATCTGCGCAAGACACAACAATTTTTTTTGAGGTCGTACAACAGTCGGACAATAGGTACACACATGTAGGTCAATCTGGTACAATAATGAAATAGATCAGATAAGGAACGAACGTATGGAAATATCATTTAAAGATAAAAAATATTAACCCAACATATATTTAACTTATATTAAGTAAGAAATATTCACACTTTGTTGTTTGGTGCAAAAATATGTGGAGATATTAGTGGCACAGTTTTCTAAAAACTACTCACACAAGGGGCATCAATCATCTCCAAGGTTTCACATAGATACGATCATTTATATCCTTGACATAAAACCAATTCACTAAAAAAAGAAAATCACCCCTTGATGTTAAATTCATGCAAATATTCTTTTTAGCCTTTGTTATGGTATTTTTACTTTCCCCCCTTTATGGTCACCAAATCATCTAACTTCGAAATTGTTGATGGGGAAAAATGAAAATACCATAAAAAAGGATAAAAAGAGAAGAAAAAAGAAAACGATGAAAATTCCTATATAACCCAGAAATGTATCCACCCCCCACACCTAGAATATGTAGTTTCCTCACTGAAATAATTGAGAATGTGAGAAGGAAGGATAAAACCTAGTGTGTTTTATTGGTATGATGCGTCAAGAAGGTGGATTTCCTCCACCGAATTCTTTGTAAAATCCTCGAAGAAGTGTTTATGTCACTACCCATTGACGGTAAGACTTCTTCCACTCTTCTCATGAAAAACCTATATTTCAGCAAAAGGGTAAACATTAGTAACAATATAAGGACCGAGCCATCGAGAACGAAGCTTACCTGGGTGGAGCTTAAGTCTAGAATTGTACTTGAGGACCTTATCACCAATATGGAACTTCTGCTGGTGAATCATGCTATCATGTATAGCCTTTGTCTTCTATTTATAGATCCAGGAGCTTTCATATGTATCACGTCGAATTTCTTCCAACTCTTGAATCAGCACCTTTCTTTGCTCACCTACATTTGAAAGGTTCATATTACATTGTTTAACAGCCCAATATGCATGGTGTTATACCTCCACCGAGAGGTGACAAGCCTTTCCAAACACAATCCTATATGCTGACATTCCGATCGGGGTTTTAAAAGCAGTACGGTATGCCCAAACTGCATCATCCAAACGCAAACTCCAATCATTCCTATTGGTTTGTACCGTTTTCTCCAAGATTTGCTTAACTTCCCGATTTGAAATTTCCGCTTTACCGTTAGTGTGAGGATGTTATGAAGTGGAGAATTTATGAACAAAACCATACTTACGAAGCAAGTTTTTCATGTTACAATTGAAAAAATGTGAACCATGATCACTAAGGATGAATCTTGGTAGACCAAACCTACTTAAAACCTGGGACCTCACAAAATAAACAACAACTCGAGAGTCATCGGTCATAGTAGCCTTTTCTTCCACCAATTTAGAAACATAGTCAACAACTAATAAGTTATACACAAATCCAAATGAATTTGGAAAAGGCCCCATGAAGTCAATGCCCCATGCATCGAAGATCTCACAAAATAACATGGGCTGTTGGGGCATTTCATTCCTCTTGGAGATATTCCCTATGAATTGACATTCAGTACATGACTTACAAAACCTATGGGAATCTCTATACAATGGTTGACAACATAATCCCAAGTCAAGGACCTTTAGAGAAGTACGTTGAGATCCATAATGGCCCCACATGCCAAAGTGTGGCAGAAGGTCAAAACAGAGGTGAAATCATGGTTAGGGACACACCGACGAACAACTTGGTCACTAAAAATTATCCACAATTATGGGTCATCCCAAATGTACCAACAAGAATCATTCTTAAGTCTATGGGATTGTGAAATGCTGAAATCAGTGGGGACCCTAGATGTTGCTAGAAAATTCACAATGTCCGCATACCAGTGGGCAAGGTCCACAACATCACAAAGGTTCTCATGAGCAAAAAATTCTCCAATGGGTAGGGGTGAGTCAACATGATGGTCCAATGGTGGGGAAATCCTACTAATGTGGTTAGCTACCACATTCTCCACTCCTCTATTATCTCTAATCTCAAGGTCAAACTCCCGGAGGAGAAGCATCCACCGAATGAGGCGGGGTTTGGCGTCAGGTTTCATTAAGAGGAAACGAAGGGCACCATGATCAGATAAGACAATCACTTTTGACCCAAGAAGATATGAACAGAATTTTTCCAAGGAAAACACAATAGAAAGGAGTTATTTTCCAGTGGTTGTGTATTTTACCTAGGTAGGATCAAGGGTACACAAGTCATACACAATGACATGAGGAGCCTTCTCAACCCTTTGTGATAACACCGCCCAAACTGCAAAGTTAGAGGCATCACACATAAGCTCGAAGGGGAGATCCCACCTTGGTGGTTGGATGATGGAAGGTGATGTGAGACTCTTTTTTAGTGAATTTAATGCATCTCAAAATTTTTATCAAACACAAACTCAGAATCTTTTTGCAATAAATAGGACAATGGAAGTGTAATCTTATTAAATTCTTTAATGAATCAGCGATAAAAACCAGCTTGACCCAATAAAGATCGCACCTCACGAACGAATTTTGGATATGGAAGGGTCAAAATTAATTCAATTTTAGATTTATAAACTTGAATTCCATTATTTAAAATGACATTCCCAAGAACTATCCCCCACTCATCCATAAAATGGAATTTCTCATAATTTAATACAAGATCTTTTTTAATGCAGCGACGGAGGACAGAACCTAGGTGTTCCAAAAAATCATCAAAACAAGATCCATACACCGTGAAATCATCCATAAAGACTTCCATACAACTCTCAAGGTACTCAGAAAAAATACTGAACATACATCGCTGAAACGTACCAAGAGCATTACATAGAATGAATGAAATCCTTCTGTATGAAAATGTGCCGAATAGACAGGTAAATGTTGGCTTTTCTTGGTCCTTAGGTGCTATATGGATTTGAAAATAACCCGAATAGCCATCAAGGAAACAATAACGGGACTTACCAGCCAATCGTTCTAACATTTGGTCAATAAAAGGTAATGGAAAGTGGTCCTTCCGTGTGGCTTGATTCAGTCGACGGTAGTCAATACAGACTCGCCAACTATTTTTCACACGTGTTGGAACCAATTCATTCCTTTCATTTGACACAACTATTATTCCTGTTTTTCCAGGCAAAATTTGCACTGGGCTAACCCATTTACTATTAGATATAGGATAAATGATCCCCACAGCAAGTAATTTATTGACATCCAATTTTACCACTTCAAGGAGAGTGGGATTCAACCGGCGTTGAGATTGTCTTACAGGTGTAGCCTCATCATCCAAAAGTATATGGTGCATAAAAATAGATGGGCTAATCCTGGGAATATCAGCCAATGTCCATCCTATTGCCTTTTTACACTCTCTCAAAAGTTTGAGTAGTTTCGATTCCTATTGTGGAGAGCGGTTATTGGAAATAATGACGGGAAATTGGTCAATACCCTCAAGATATGCATATTTTAAATTAGAAGGAAGTTGTTTAAGTTCCAATACCGGTGGTTTCTAGATTGAGGGAGGGGATTTAGGGGGAGTGAGGTCCATTAAACAGTATACCTGCTCATGTTTATTCTCTAAAGATAGAGAATCTATAGAAATGATATTTTTAGAATCATTGACGGTCATGTGTACCTCAGAATGAACACACTCATGAATTAAAGCACAAAATTTACACTTTTCAGAACCCACAAAACAATCAAAACATGAATCAAAACTCAAATCATCCAAGGGTGAAGAAAACCAAAATGAATCATAGTTTGGGTTGAGGAGAGAATTGTGTGTGTGTGCATCATTTTAGATCACTTCCATCGAATAGACAGGAAGAGTGGAGTTCTCTTCAACGGGGTATTTCATAGCCTCAAGGATGTTAAAACTTTCCTTTTCTCCTCCAAATTCCCTGGACAACGTACCATTGTAAACATTTATGATCATCTTTGCTATTTTTCGGAATGGTCTCCCAAGTATGATAGGAGCATGTCCTTGGGTTCAGGTATCTTCCATCTCAAGAATGTAGAAATCAGCAGGGAAAATGAGATTCTTCACTCATACAAGGACATCCTCAATCACTCCTGTTGGATGCGTTATACTCCGGTTGGCATGTTTCACGACAATTCTAGTTGGTTGACGCTCTCCAAACTACAGATAAGTATAAACAGAGTGAGGCATTACATTAATGGAAGCACCTAAATCTAGCATAGCATCAGAAAAGAAAGTCTCCCCTATGGTACACGGTATAGTGAATGTGCTCAGATCCTTGAATTGTTTTGGCATTTCTGGTTGAATCAAGGCCAATACATTCCTTCCCATGTTGACTCTCTCATTCCCCTTAAGCCTCCTTCTATGGGTGCAAAGATCTTTAAGAAATTTGGAATATTGAGGGATTTGTTTAACTGCATCTAATAAAGGAATGTTAACTTGAACATTTTTAAATGTATCCATTATCTCATTATCAATATCATTATCTGAATTTTTCTTAGATTTAGAGTGTCTTTGTGGGAAAGGAAGAGGAATGGATTGTTCATTTGAATCATTAACGATAATTTTATTTCCCTTTTTATTTTATTTTCATTACATGGAATTTTTTTGGTTTGGGAAGAAGTGTTTTAAAGAGGGGGAGATACCTGTTTCATAGAATCAGTAGAAGGAGAAGCTTCTTTACCACTCTGAAGTGTAATTGAACATACATTACCTTTGTCCTTCGGTTTGGGAATGGTTTGGGAAGGTAGTTGTCCAGACCCTTGCATCTTAAGCTCACCGATGGTGTTTGCCAATTATCCCACTTGAGTTCAAAAATCTTGAATTACTGATTGTGTGGTCTGTTAGAACTGGAGGTTTTGGGTTGCCATTTGCTTCACTATTTCCTCAGGGCTTGGTTCAGATTTGGGAGGAGGAGGATTATTGTTTTGAGAAGTTGAAGGATAATAAGGTTGCATACATTGGCTTTGTTGATACCAATTATTCTTGGGGTAGTTTGAGTTTCCTCCTTATCGGTACTGGGGTTGTGCTTGCCACCCATGGTTTGGATTTGGCCTGATTTTTTTCTGCTTTAAGGGTGGATCTTGATGGAATGGACGACCTGGGAACACTACGTCACAAGTCTTAGATGAATCATGAAGCTGTGGGCACTGGTCAGAAAAATGAGTATTATCAGAACAAATAAAACAATGTAATGGAAAGGGAGGAGAGTGTGAGTTACCTTGTGCTTGAGAAAATTTCCTTAGAATGGTATGCATCTCATCAAGTTTATTATCTACCTTTTGTTCTAGGGATTAATGACTTACCTCATGAACTCATCAGGTTGGTGCAATATCTCGTGAACCAAATTTTTGTGCATTTTGATCCATGTTGGCTATTAAGTCATGAGATACATAAGGAGTTTTGTCAACTAGAAAACCACCAGCTACAGCATCCATAATTCCACGATCCATGGGGATAAGTCCCTCATAGAAATATTGAATTAAAAGTAATTCACTAATCTGGTGGTGGGGGAAACTTGAACAAAGTCTTTTGAATATCTCCCAGTATTCATGAAGGGTCTCTCCTTGTGATTTCCTAATTCCACATATTTCTTTCATAATTGATGCAGTTCGGGAGGAAGAGAAGAAATTCTCTAGAAAGAGTCTTTTAAGGTCACTCCATCCCCAATTGTTCTAGGAAGATATTATAGCCGGTCATTGACTACACCATCAAGGGAGAAAGGGAAGGCCCAAAACACAATTAGGTACTTAGATACATTTTGGGGTTTCATGGTAGAGAACACTATGTGAAACTCTTTGAGATTTTTGTGAGGGTCCTCACTGGGAAGACCATTGAATTTTGGAAAGGGGGTGGATGAGGCCTGATCTTAGCTCAAAATTGGATGCTTCCTCAGGATATTGGATGTACGCAGGTTGGTACTCCACATCTAGGGTGGTCAGTTCTTTTAAAGTTCAGTTATTTATAGCCATGTTTTCTTGGGTTTGAATCGGTTCAATTTGTATTGGTTTAGGACCACATGAAGTTCCAAAATGGTTTCCTCAATGTTACTTGATTGACCTTCTCTAGATGCCTTGATTTGTGTGTGAAGTGAGTTTTCAATTTCAGGGTCAAATTCAAGTAGTGTTTCTTTACCAGATCAGGTCATGCAAATAATTTGTGAAGTTTTTTTTTGAATATGGATAAAATCACTTAATAAGGGTGAAAAGATAATATAATGTTATAATACAGAATTATATATAGGGAGATGGAGAAGAAGAGAGAGAGAGAGATAAAGAGAGATAGAAAGAACACACAAAAAGAAACAAAAAATAAAGAAAAAACCCAAAACAAAAACAATAAAATGGGGGTGGGGTTTTTAAAAGAGTACTAATTAAGAAGAAAAATAAATAAATAAAAGAAAATAAATAAAAAATTGATCTTGGATCCCCGGAAATGGTGTCAAAATTTGATCGCGTTGTCGAGCGCGTCAAATTAGTTGTTTAATTTTGACTAGAATTTCTGCAGTATAGAAGTAACCCAAGGTCGTCTCTCGACAGAGCCTTAGATCATTAATTTAAAAAGAGAGTTTTGATTATGAATGTATAAGGTGAATGAGGTTTTGTAAAACTTAGGGTATTTATGATTAAAGAAGAGAATAGAAAATGAAAGTGATAAAACAATGTAGAGATTAACATAATTAATTAAGCGTGATCAACCCAGGGTACTCACATGATGTTTATCCTTCATCACTTCATGGTATAGGGTTATGATCTTTTAATCCCTGGTTTGTAACACCTAGAACCATAATTTTACTGAGTTTATACTAGGATACCTCCTAGGGTTCAGTTGAAAACACACAATGATTCACCGGACACCGCCGATGATTGGGTGAATTGTGTTTGACTTCATAACTGAAACTCACCAAGGCAACACATGAAGAACTTGATGTGATGACCAAGTTTGTATGGTATTTTTTTATACCATGACATAAATGTGCATGACCTTGAAAGTGCTTATGCAAGTTCAATTGACCAATATGAACCACACAAACACTGTAATTGAAAGGGGGGAAAGAAAGTGGGGAATGGTGTGTGAAACATCACATGAATGGGTATCCCCAAACAAGATCATATGAGTTGAGCATGACATACCATTACATAACTCAATAAAATAAGAATAGGGAATTATGACAAACAACACAACAACCTGGAATTCAAAAGATCATTCAAATATTACAAACATGAAGCTTGGGATTTATATCACGTTCCTCCACAGGTGATCACAAGGGGTTTAGAAACCCATGTGATAGGAAGAAGAAGAAGATGTTGAAGTAGCACTTCCCATAGACTCCATAACTTATAAGGATGTTGAGAAGAGTCCTTGGGGACTCCAAAATGGTAGAACCTTGCCTCCTGGCCGAACTTTCAAATGGAGTTCCCATGGTGCCTTTTTATATCCAAAATGGGAAGTGGTTTTGGGAAACCAGATTTTGATAAACCACTTGAAGAAAGGTTTTCAGATGTTAGACAGTCGAATATCCATTTTGAAAAAACTGGAAAGTTTTATCCCCATGTCGTATCTACCACCACCAAATGTTTAGAACCATTTGGACAAATACAACTTGAGATATTGATAAAATATAGAACGCCACTTTTGACTTTGTGCATATTTGGTGGCTTGGACAGATCAGTTCGTATGGGCCCCTTCGAAGCCGAATTAGGATTGGGTTCCATGATATGAAATGTAGCATATTAAATTTGGATCGGCCCCCAAAATATCATCCCATTTGGATGCACGGATTTCGTGTACTATTCAAAATAGTGGATAGATGTCCATGGATCCAGGCAATTTTGTCACATTTTTTTCAACTTCATCAAGGGCCTTCCAAATCATCTCCACCTACATTGAAATAATAAAAAAAGTAACATTTCCCATTCTAATATTGGTTAACATTAATTAATTGATTCAAACATGAAGTGGAATTTGTTATTATATTTGGAATATTCATTACAATACTAGTTTAAAACAGCGGTGTAAGGGTGGAATAAAATAGTGAATCATGGTACGATCAGTAGTTCCTTACCTTATGTTATTCATTTTGTATTCTCTTACTAGGGTTTATATTTTCCCCCTTCTTATGCACATCCCCAGGTTATCCCAGGAAGTTTTAGAAGATCCATGGATTATAAGTGCATGTTAGGAATTTTATAAATAATTTTTTCATACTCCTTTTGAGATCAGTAATGTTGTGACCTGTGGACCGCACTCTAGGGCCTCTGCAACTGAGCATTCTACAATTCAAAGCAGGGAGTTTTCACTTGATCGTTGCTTTTAGGATTTGGATTTTTGATAGGGTATGCCTTTTTTCATCGGTATCAGGCCCTCACATTTTCACGTGACAACTTGCCGAATGTGATGAGATGGTGGAAGTTGGATTTGAAATTTTTGATGCTAGGGAGGAGCCTTTCCTTGTATCTTTGTTCTGGTTGATGATGACTTGGGGTCTGTTGGGGCATAGTTTATGTCCTTATGTATTTGATGTCCTGTTGGTTCCCCCTTACCCATTAAAAGGGGGCTTATGATATAATATAAAAATAATTTTCAGTCAGTATATTCCATAATTTTGAATCTATAAATTTTATACCCATTCTAATATGAAATATTTTATATTTAGCAATACATGGAATTTATATTTAAAATATATAATATTATGTGAATTATAAAATATTTATAATATTATTTCTATTATGTAAATTTTTACATAATCTATATATCATATAATAATTAATTATTTAAAATATGATCATATCAATCATCATAAACTCGTTTATTATGGATTTAATACTATCGAAATAAGTCCCCCTTTTAATTTTGATTAATTAAAAATGGTTAATTATGAAAAATGTATACTTTAATTATAAATATGTTATATTTTGGACTTTTTTCCTAATTTGTAACCTTTTATAAATCAGTTATTATTATTTATAAATAAACATTTTTATTTCTATATCATAATAATTTCTATATAATTTGATAAAAGGTATTTTAAATATAAACATTTAATATTTGTGGAAAATAAACATTTCATAAAACATTAGCATGGATCACTCTAATATAACTGTTAGGTTTCATACCAATCCAATAACACATATTATACACATCATAAGTACTTATAAACCAAATTTGTGGAATGCCAATCATGATATTATAAAACAGATGATAAAACCGACATAAAGGACATGTTTTAATTATGTTTAACTTAAAAAAAAGATCCATTATAACCTTATAATATTCCTCTGATGATTTTGATAAAGATTACAAAAGTGGAAAAAAACATCCCACCACCATAGTTACCCAAAAACTAATCTAAATCTCATTTCATAATTGCATGATTCTCCCTTATATCATGATGTGTTAGAATCTTTGTATGAAAAGGAAGAAAAATAAGGGAGCTATGATATATTGTTATTTCATCCAAGCATCATGCGCACACAACCACCCAATATCACATGAAAGTTGGATTTATAAAGACATTGAATACTCTCTTAGAGAGTGAAAGAATTAATTTACACATTTATAATAGATGTATTAATACCTCCGCAAATTAATGAATTATATAAATGCATTTAACTACCATTCATTTCATAATATAAAATTATTTTTTAATGATAACTAAAGTGGGGGATTGATCAGCTATGCAGTCAAGACTATTAATGATGACAGTATAATATATATATATATATATATATATCCCATTATCTATTAAAATAAAAAAATTATCCAATCCATAATATATATATATTATATATATATATAAGTATTTTGACATATATCTCTTTCAAAAACATGCACAAAAGATCCCTAATGGCCACTATCTAGAAAGAAATCATAGAAATAGAATTCAAAAATGTACATGATAAAGGAAAGTTCAAGAGTGAATTTTAATGTATCCAAAAAATGAAATTAATCTTCATAAATATAATTCAAATAAATTTATATAAATAAAATTAAATAACCATGAGTTTCTAAGAAATAAAACATTTAAACATGTTCCACAAACTAGGAGAAAAAATAAATATTTAAGGTAATTAATGAAAAATTATAGAAGCTAAAACAATTAATATCATATTTAAATATTATATATCCATTGATATAAATAATTTCTAATCTTACTCAATGAAATAATTAATAAAATAATCTAGTTGAAAATTTAAATCATAGCACTTTATCCTTTAAGGAACATGATCAATCAACCTACCATGTGATCACTTCACATTAGAAGATTCACATGAAGTTCAACCACTTTCTACTCAAAATCATACATCTAACCATGATAACCATGAAAAATAAAGCTTAATTTGGAGAATGTTTCTTAAATTGGGAGCATAACACAATATAGAGATACATTTAATCAAATATAAAACACTGAAACAAAAACATAAAAATCATGGTTTGTGTCTCATGCAATGCTAAATTTAGAGTCTTCAGAAAGACTTATACCCCTATATATTCAAGACACAATCATTCTATGGGTAATAATTATTATTATATTATGCGTTAGTATTTTATTTATCAAATTTAAAACATTCAAAAAATATTTCATGTAACTCAACAACTTAAATAATTATCTTCAAAACCCCAAAGTTCTAGGACTAAGATTCCTTAAAACACTGACTCCAAAACATAGATTTTCATTCAAATGATCATGAAAAGGGGGAAATAGCTCATAAAAAATATTACAATGTCCAGAATTACTTTTAATTTTCTCATCCTTACTCTCATACACTTGATAAATTCACAGTTTTATGAAAATATGCCATAGTAAAAGAAAATATCTCACTGTAAACTACATAATGAATCTCAAAAGATAATTTTTTTTTGTGTAAAGTAGAAAACGATTCCTCAAAATCATCTATGAATTTATAAAATTCATATACAAAAAATTTATCATCCAAATAATTCAATTAAGAATTGATATAAGTGTTCTACACATCTAGTAAAATGTCCATAAACTTCTCTAACTCACTCTTAAAAGATTTCGAAAATCCATCTTCAACCCCAAGTTGAATAAACTGACTAAAAACACAACCTAACCCTTTAAACTCTATTTTTAGTATAAAATAACCCTGAAAATACTTACTATTTACAATTTGGTAGGAACAAGAATCATAATCGGGTATAGGTACATGAGAAGGATATACATTTTGAAAAAAATTGAGAAAAACCATTAGTAAGCTAAATTGGTTTAGGAAGGTCTAATTCATGATATTGAGAAATGTATTTCTTAATTTAACTCTCAATTATACCCAATTTTTCCAATTCTTATATAGATTCGTATTTTAAAAAATAAGAATTAAAATGTTTAATGACAAATTCGGTAATCAAATCATCAAAAGGATGGTTATTTTCCTTCTTAACCTCACCTATAAAAACTACATTAATAACATCAATCAGCTTACAAATCACCATATGAGAGGTCTATTGGAAAACATGGGATTCCTCTTGATCCTCACTAGCATGAAGGGTGAGTTTACCATTTGAAAGATCTTTGAAAACCCCATATATGGTTAAAAATGGCCTTTATAAAATGATTGTAAATTTGTTATCATACTTCATCTCATGAATAAGTAATTGTGTAGGAAAAATAGTTTCTTTACATCAACTAATAGGTTATCTACCCAACCATATGGATAAGAAAGTGACCTATCAACTAGATATATAGAAAAAATTCAATTTCAGCTCTCTAAGAGCCAAATTTCTGAGTAAGAAGTAGGGTATAAGGTTATTACTTTCACCTAAGTCACGAAGGCACATAATCTCTTTACACAAACTAATTAAAAAAATGATGAAACTTATTGGGTTTTTTAAGAGGAATATTATTTTGAAATATGAAACTACACTCCTCATCAAAATTTATTGTTAAACTCTCACCCCAATCCATTTTTCTAGCCAAGAAACTGTTAAGAAATTTTAAAAAAGATGCGATTTTATTTAAGGAATGCGAATAATTAATCATTAAATTAGAGGCCCAAAATATATAAATAAACTCCAAGTAATTAGGTTAATTATTATTTTTCAACCTTTGTAGAAAAGGTATGGGGGGATAATTATTTTCAACATAGGTGTATCACTATCCATGTCCTTAAACCTCACATTTTTATTTCCCTCATTAATGAGTTACGACTTCATTTTATTTTTGATACTTTTATTTTTCATGTGAATTTTCATCATTTTCCAAAATTTATCAAATATATCAAGATCTACATTTTTTGGATTTTCTAGATTTTGAATTCTAGTGTCAACTTTTCATTTGTATCTTCTTCTATAAACAATTCCATAATTAGTTCATGAGTTTTTAGACCTTACAAGGTTGTTAAGTACGTCACATTATCCCTTGGGTTTGGTTTTGTTGTCTTGGGAAACAATAATTTATCTATTACTCCTAAGTTCCTAGAAATTTTCCCCATTTTAAATTCCAAATTGTGAATGCTAGAATTTTTCTCATCTTTTTCAGAAACATATTGTTCATTTTGTGAGTGAAACTTTTCCTCTTGTGAATTAAATTTAAACAAAAACTACTAAAACATTCCCTTAACCTCCTCTTGAGAATTATAGTACTCAACCCTATTTTTGGTTTTGGAATTATTTCCTACGATTATTTTGATAACCATAGGCCTAAGGTTACCTAATAATCTTCTTTTCTTTTCAGGATAGGTTGGTATAGTCCCTATATACTTAATTGAAATTATTTGAAAATATATCATATTTTTATTTCATATTAAGACTATAGCCTAATTTTTTTTATTTTATTATGTTTTTACATATATTTCAACATTTAGTGAAAATATTACAGTGTCACCAAACGTCTCATATTGAGTGAAATTATATCTAATAGTTTGGTTTTTATTTGGAAAAACCAATTAGTTTACATTTTTTTTTCATTTTCGTTCATTAAATATTGAAGTTGTTCATTTATTTTATCCAATTTAGAATTCATTTATACACCAGTAATAGTGTAATTTCCTCATATATTCTCTCTTTTCCTCCTAGAGATCTTGTGATGATAATTCAAATCAAGATTATTAAAACTTTTTCTCAAATTCTCATTAGTTTTATCATTATAAGTTTCACCATAATTTTGGTCTGCTAAATCCAATTCTGAGGAGGACAATCCTTGTAATGACATGAATGATTATAAATAAAATTTCTATTTTTTAAATTTATTATTATCTAATATATTTATATAAAACACATGAACTTTTGTGGTTCTATTATATCCTATCAGATTTAAATTACCATTAAACATATTTACCATTGATAAAATATCCATTTAATAGATATCACATGATTAGTATAAATATAAGTTTTTAACAAATAAAATTGGCAAAGAAAAAGGAAGTGATGCACTCAACTAGTAGGATCGTACCATATACAGCCATATATTAGAGCTTATAAGGAAGATATCAACACAGTGATTTTCCCTTTACCCAGACCAAGATGATATCCAACAACTTAATCGTGAGAGAAACTATTTACGGTATAAGTTCAAGCTCATCGAGATCATGGACCAAAACCATGTGTGCTGAACCACCCCATGAAATTATCACCATCACACACCTTAATATTAGAGAGTTTGATAGTGTATTAAAGGTATATGTATCATGAACTTAGAAATATGAGTATGTACATTATTTTTTATAGAATAATGAATATATATTCATCCTATTATTGTTACCATATAAATGATTTTTATTTTGATACAATAAAACAAAAATTTTATTTATGGGTAATATTCAAATTAAATTAAGGAATTTATTTTGTTGAATTAATGGATTTTTGAGATAAATAATATTTTAATAAAATATTATAATATTTTTATTAAATATAAATGATCATATAATTTTTATGAATTAAAATGTAATTTGTATAAAGGTTTAAAAACTGTTACTGTTAAAAAACCCAACATTTATCAATAAATACCAATTATTATTTTCAAATTAAAGACGACCATATTTATAACATTATTTACATAAAATTAATATTATTTTTGGAATAATAATTTCAAAATTATCCAATAGTGAATTTTTCATAATTTTCTAAGATAGTAAAATTTTCGGGTAAAAATTAAATACATTATAAATATAATTTTTGTATTATGACATCATAATGACCCAAAATGATGTAATAAATTATATAAAGGTAATCCAAGGACAAATATATGTTTTAACTTTAAAATAATGTAAATTTTTTTGTTTATTTTACACAGCCTTTTTGAATCCTCTAAAACCATTAATACATTTTAAGGTATTAAAATCATTTCTTTAAGAGTATCACTCACTTACTCATAAACAAGGTTATTATTTTATTATATTTGGCCATTATACTTTTAAAATAATGAAAAAACTCCCATTTGGTAGAAACCATGGAAATTTTTGTGGTTTTGGTTACTTTATTATATAGTGTCCATGTAACACCCCGAGATTTTATGAAAAATATTCTTTTTAATGTCTTGTGTTGTACGCTACACCAAAATTTGCTTGTGATATACGCAACACCGTATTTTCTTGCAGTATACGCAACACTATTCTTGGCTCGCATTACACACAATTTCAAGTTCGTTTTGTAGAAACTATTCTACGCAACATTATGTATATATTTTGTTTAATGTATAAATGAAATAAGTTTTTATTATGTTATATGCAACAAAAAACAGAGATTTCACTACACGCAGCCCTGATTTGGCTTGCATTACACACAATAAAGACCTTCCTCGATAGCGTGTGTTGTACGCAATACCAGGTTTTACTATACAACGATATATTATTATAAAATTATTATGAACTAGCCATTATGAATAGTTTTAACTAAAGTTTGAATTTTACAACATTATTATTCATCTCACACATTTTCTATAACATGGTATAAGAACAAAATAAATTTTTCGGGTAAAATAAGTATTTTTAAAAAAATGCAGTTTTTCCACCTTTTGATGGCGCACCCAGTTTAAATCTAGATTTTGACATGTTTATATGTTCAATTTTACAAAATAAACTTCTTCTTTTGAATCAGGATATAAAAATTTACATTGGATTTAGTTTTGATATTTTTCTGATAACTTTAATATTTTAATGAATTGTAAAAACACACTATATTTTAATTAAAAACAAATTTTTTCATCGTAACAACTTATGTGATTAAATTATAATATTTAATGGTTTAAAAGTATAAATAGAATATATTTTTACCATTTAATATAATTTATGTCATTAGCCTTGATTTTACATTGAATTCGTAGGTTAAATAAATTCAATCTTTTGCAATGTTTTAAACAAAAACCCATTTTCTTTCAACAACGGGATTCATTTTAATTTAATTTCTGCAACTTCTGTGTATTGAATTTGGAAAAATGGATTCCATATTTGGAATCATTGGGTCCAAATTATATTAATAGACTACTTTTTATTTTTTGGTCTATATGAATAGTAACAACGGTAAATTTTATTTACCCTAGTAAAAGGTAAATTGGGTAATTAAGGGTAAATATAATATTATAAAATTATCCTAATACATGTTTTAATACAATTAGATAATTATAATTTTTCCTAATTCATATTTGGGTCTAAATGGAATCCATTATAACCCACCTGGAGGTGATTAAGACCTTTAGTTTATTTTATTTAAAAGAAAGTGAAATATGTCTCACTCAACATTAATAATTAAAGTATTTTTAATATAAGTTTATACAGAATATAAATTCGGTTATAAATACTCATTTTAAATATAAGATGTTTTTCTTTGTCTTGGTAATTTATTTGTAATTTTTAAGAGTTATTTAATTACCACATTATCTTATACATTAATGATGCAGAAATTATTTATTTAGTGAAAAATCAATAATATAGTTTCTATTGAAATAGTAATACATATCAAAAGGCCTAAAAATCTGAAAAAAACTTATTATTAGTGTATATATAAACCCTAATCATCCACTGGCCGAATGTTGGAACATTTGGATCCTTATTAGGGCGATTACGACACTTATATTATTTTATTTTAAATGATGCCAAAGTTGTCACCTTCATAATTTAATAAATATATCAATTTAAATATTGTGATTTTAAGATGATAAATTAGAGTAAAAGTATTATTGTGTAATATAATAGATTTATCTTCATCATAGGATTTTAGTTTTAATTTTTATGCAACAAATAAGTATATTAAATAATTATACAAAAATGTTGTAGTAATTATTTTATGAAGAGATAAACCAAATAAATGGTTTTAAAAATAATAAAATAAATATTATATGAACTATTTAATGTTCTCCAATAGTTTTCTAGATACTTATGACCTTTTATGAATCTATTAAAGCTTTTAGTTCGAACATATCTTCTGTATATATTTTATTTAAATTCAAATAAATGAATAGTGTTAAAATTGACACTATTGTTATTTTATAAAAATAACATATTATAAAATTGTTTCAAAATCACAAAAATATTTAAAAATTATAAATTTAAATTTTTATGGTCTAAAGTGTTATAAAGTATCCAATTATGGACAATTAACAACAAATAAGTAATTATTTGTTACAATTTAAAATTTAGAATGTTATTTCCACAAATAAAATTAGATTGATTAAATAAGGATAAATCAAGTTGATAATGATTAAAGTAAATTCCTAACATGTCTAAATTTTATTGTTTGAGGAGATTACAAACCTATCTCATCTAATCTTCGAAAATGATTCATTTTGGTTGTTTTTATGTGGGGTTGGGATTTAATATAAACTAATATTTCTTATATTTCCAAAGGTGCCCCTCTCCTCCCTTATAAAAGGGCACCTCCTCCCTCTCTTCCTCACACCACTTTGAGCCTTCAAGCTCGGCCAAAACCTGACAAATTATCTTCTCCAATTCCCTAGAAACATCCTTATAGAGTTACGGGTTTTCTCAAAAGACCAACCCTAGTTCCCTAAGAAGAAGTTTAAAGGAGGTGCGTCAAAGAAGAGGTAATGTCCGTTAACGATTCTTTCAACTTTGTTTCTTCTTCCACTTCTTCTTATTTAGTTGTTTCGTTATGAAGTAATAACATTAGTATCACTCCTATAATTATATGTTATTATATATATGAAACAACCCTATTTCACCATCTATCCATCCTATGGAAAACGAAATCACCGCGCGTGCGTACGTATGGAATACCGTCTCCACGCCGTGGTGTAATATATTTTCCGCCACCACCCTACATGGATGGGTATAATGGTGTAAATAAATAACTATATATGGTTATTGTAAAGTGATATTGATTCTGTAATATTATACATACACTTCAATAAAATTCCACGATCATGGGAATGATATCATCGCTCGTGCGTACGTACGGACTACCGTCTCCACGAATGCGATGAGATTCATTTTCCATGATTAACCATGCAAGAATGATTATAAAGTATATATAATGAATAATAATTAAATATTTGACATAATGAAGCTAATGGATTTATGTATACACAGATATATATATATATATATATATATATATTTCATCTACTTAATTGCATTCAATTCAATAAGGAAACAAAAATAGCATTCATGCGTACGTACGGACTACCGTCTCCATGAACGGTGTATTTCATTCCTTTTATCGATCTATAATATATATGTATATGATGAATATATATTATATATAAATCGTATTTTACATTTTGGAAATATGTAAATCAGGATATAAGTAATAATATCAACAACGACAAGTCAAAACACATACGATAAATGAAATGATTTTACCCAAAACGCTACTTTAACATGGAATTTACAAAAGAACGGGTAATATAAATTCATAAGTGAAACATATATGATATCATAACAATGAATATGATAATTTAATACCATAAAAGGAGGTCTAAAAGAGGCGCTTCAAAGAAGAGGAGGTTCAGATCCATACAAAGCATATCAGACCTAAGGTAAGGGATAACTATTCCAATCTCATTCTTATCTAAGATTGTTTATTCGTAAGTATTTACTGGGTTTATTGTTACCATACATGTCCATGTTTCCTAAAAATGGTTTCATGTATTTTTAAAGTCCTTTTTACCCATGTTGACTTCTACCCAATGGTATGGAAGGAATCTTTCTTTTATTTACCCTACAAGGTACTTTTTGACTTTTCTGACAAAAGTACGAGAAGAATGTTTTTTTAACGTATACGGCATGAAAGGATTTTTATGTTTTTATAAAGCCTTATTTTCATGAGGCTTCCTCCAAAATATTTCATGACTATTTTCAACAAAATCATTTTATTTTAAATTTTCACGACATTTTGTGAAAAGAAAATGATTTTGAAGAAACAAGGATATTTTCCTCAAGAATTCATTTCAAGTGTTTTATCAAAACCATTTTTCATCTAAGATGACATTATTTCATATGTGTATGTTTCAAGTATAATGTCTCTATGATATACATGGTTTCACTTTTCTTATTATGAAATGATATCCATTTCTTTTATATGGATTATGTGATGATGGGATGATGTTTATGAAACCCATTTTATTTATTGGGTTTTTATGAATGGTGTATGTTTATTTTGTGGCACAAGTAAGGATGATTTCATTATGATATGAGTGCGACCTATATCTCCCTCCAATGAATTGGGTAAGGATTTATATCTAATGAGATAGACATGGCTGGAACGGTAAGTTAATCCAGTTCAATATTACAGGACTGGAATGAGGAGTGAACTCGATTCAGAAAGGGACTTTGTCGACTAAGATAGTCTTGGAAGCAATGCCTTGGATACTATGGAAATAATTACATGTGCTTAATGGATTCCAAAATTACATCTTTTATTCCCATTCTATTTTATCATGATTTATGTTCCATTATGATCTATGCCTTATGTACTTCCATGTTTTATGTCGTTGCTCAAGATTTTTATGTTTAAACATGATGTTCATGTTTTTTAAGATCAAATGTATATGGTATGTTTTATTTTATCCATGCTTACCCTTACTGAGAATTTTAGCTTACCCTTTTTATGTTTTATTTTCCCCCAGGAATAAAAGAAAGGTTTTAGGTAAGGAAACAAAAAGTGGAATATCTTTATGAGAGATGTTGAAGATCTTTCACCACGATTAGAAGATTACGTTCCAAGTTTCCAAAGACACTAAACTATTATGGTCCTTGTGTGTTTGTTTTTGTTATGTATTAAGTATTCCACAAAAGTAATGTAACATCTATGTATGTCAAGATTTGTGTCTCTACAATTGGTATTAGAGGAAAGGTTTAGTCAAACTTTGGAAACTAGGATGCAAAAACTTTAGTGAGATCCCTAGAGATGTTTATAAGGTATGTCTAGGGATGTCCCTATGGTTAAGTATATGTATAGATTATAGTACTATAATTATGGTAACGATATTAGATTAAACATATGATATTAGATATTGAAGTTACTCCCCCTTGATTATGATTTTTGTCTCTCAAACTATTCTTTTTGGGTTTTAGAAAATGGCTGGAAACAAGATGATTCACGATAATGGAGGATATGATGGACAATGGAATGATATTCTTCATGAGAAACCAAATGAAATGGGATTTGGAAGTCCAAAAATCATTATTTTTAAAACATTATTTCCAAGAAGCTTCCTTTGAAAGTTTTCAAGTTTATTTTAAATCAACTTCTTTTATTTTAGAATTTAATGACATGTTAAGAAAGGAAAAGTGTTTTTGAAGTAGAAAGGATATTTTCCTCAAGAATGGAGTTCAAGTGTATTATCAAAATTATTTTCCATCTAAGATAATAAAGGGTTATGTTTCTATCCCTATTATTACATTGAATTGATTAAGTTGTGATGGAATTAGTTTTATGAATTCCTTTATCTTATATGAATTGTTTTATGATGTCATGATGTTTAAGAATCCCATTTATATTACATGGGTTATGCTATGATGTATGGATTATGATTTTGTGGCACAAATAAGAATGGTATAATTATGAGATGGGTGGGACCTATATATCCCTCAAACGCATTGGGTAAAGATTGTATATCTCATGAGATAGACATGGCTGGAACGGCAGGTTAAACCGGTTCAGTGAAACAGGACTGAAACGAGGAGTGAACTCGGTTCAGAAATGGACTTTGTCCACTAAGATAGTCTTGGAAATGAGTCTTGACTGCTAAGAAATTATTCTCTATGATTATGTGTGTATTTCACAATGTTCCATGTTTTATGTTATGATTATTGTGATTACATTTCACTACCATGATTTATCCCATGTTATGAAATTATGATCTCTTTTACAGGGTAAGATTTCCAAAATGTTATGTTCTTATGAATTTGATGTGATTGATATTTCTTTTATTTACCCTTACTGAGAATTTGAGCTCACCCTTTTGTATGTTTTCTTTCCCCAGGCCAGGAAGAAGGGTATTAAGTAAGATATGCCAAAAAGGACTATAGATATGATGACATTATTTCATATGTGTATGTTTCAAGTATAATGTCTCTATGATTTACATGGTTTCACTTTTCTTATTATGAAATGATATCCATTTATTTTATATGGATTATGTGATGATGGGATGATTTTTATGAAACCCATTTTATTTATTGGGTTTTTATGAATGGTGTATGTTTATTTTGTGGCACAAGTAAGAATGATTTCATATGAGATGGGCGGGACCTATATCTCCCTCCAATGCATTGGGTAACGATTTATATCTCATGAGATAGACATGCCTGGAATGGTAAGTCAATCTGGTTCAGTATTACAGGACTGGAACGAGGAGTGAACTCGATTCAGAAAGGGACTTTGTCCACTCAGATGGTCTTGGAAGCAATGCCTTGGCTACTATGGAAATCATTACATGTTGTTAATGGATGACACAATTACATGTTTTATTCCCATGCTATTTTATCATGATTTATGTTCCATTATGATCTATTCCTTACGTACTTCCATGTTTTATGTCGTTGCTCAAGATTTTGATGTTTAAACATTATGTTCATGTTTTTTAAGTTCAAATGTATATGGTATGTTTTATTTTATCCATGCTTACCCTTAATGAGAATTTTAGCTCACCCTTTTTATGTTTTATTTTCCCCCATGATTAAAAGAATGGTTTTAGGTAAGGAAACAAAAAGTGGAAGATCTTTATGGGAGATGTTGAAGATCGTTCACCACGATTAGAAGATTATGTTCCAAGTTTCCAAAGACACTAAACTATTACAGTCCCTGTGTGTCTGTTTTTTTTATGTATTAAGTATTACGCAAAAGTAATGTAACATCTATGAACGTCAAGATTTGGGTCTCTACAATTGGTATCAGAGGAACTGTTTAGTCATCCTTTGGGAACTAGGATGCGAAAACTTTAGTGAGATCCCTAGAGATATTTCTAAGGTATGTCTAGGGATGTCCCTATGGTTAAGTATAAGTATAGGTTATAGTCCTAGAATTATGGTAATGATATTAGATTAAACATAAGATGTTAGATATTGAAGTTACTCCCCCTTGATTATGATTTTTGTCTCTCACACTATTCTTTTTGGGTTTTAGAAAATGGCTGGAAATAAGATGACTCACGATAATGGAGGATATGATGGAAAATGGAATGATATTCTTCATGAGCAAAAAAATGAAATGGGATTTGGAAGTACAAATATCATTATTATGCTGAATCAGAAATCTCATAATATGATCAATAAACTAAAATTTGTTAAGTTTCCTGATGCGGCTAATAAGATAAAGATGGAGTTTCATGATGATCATAGAGGAAAGAAAGTTCAATTTCCCCTATGTAAATCATGTGGGAAGAGGCATCAAGGAGAATGTTTCAAAGGAACTGGAAGATGCTTTGGGTGTGGAAAAGAAGGACACAAAGCCAGTAAGTGAAAAGGAAAAGGTTTAGTTAACACCATGGATGAGGATAATGGTATTGCTACGACATCAACAATGGTTAAATGTTTTAAATGTGGAATGTATAGGCATTATGCAAACCAATGCCCTAAGGGAAAGTCTCATGAAGAGAATCAGTATGGTCGTATGAGTAGTATTTATGTAGATGATGATGAAGAGACTACAAATGATATGTGAGATGAAAGAATTTTTGAAGCTTGGTCAATGGTTTAAGAAGGTATTGGAATGGTTACATGTTTACCAAGTGTAATGTTGTATAAGTAATCTCATGGTACTATGGAAAAAAGAAACATCTATGGATTGTTACACTGTTTTCTTTCCTTACGTTTTGAAAGTGTATAATGAATGGTACGAGTAACCATGAAATGTTATTTAGATATTTTTAGAAAGTAGATGATATGTGCATAATGAAGGGATAAGGAGAAAATTAAATGTTTGATAGTATTCATGAGCTCATGACTGATATAAGGAGAAGGTTATATCATGGTTTGAGTATATAGAATTTTTGGATTTTGGTATGTGGAAAGAGTTAAATTTTTGCATCATTCATGTTTTCACTAAGGTTTAATGGGTATTAATTTTTCAAGAGAATACATGATTATGGTATTCACATGATTGGAATGTGACCAACAAGATATATGGGGGATAAATGATGGTATTCACATGCTTGGTTGATGACATTTCAAGTAATCATTTTCTTTATACTATGAGCTTGGATAGAAGTATTTTAGATAAGCCTAAATATTGGAATGGATTATGTTGGACATAAGTTAGTACTGTTTAAGGATTTAACTTTTTAGATATTATTGATGGGATGTTATAGTAATGTAGTCTTAGAAAAAGGACAACCTGCAGGACGAGCGACATCCCATCGCTTCGGACAAGGCTGTGGGAATCGAACCCACAACTGAAGTGCGACTGGCCTTTATCGCATACCACTGGCCTACAGGAAGTCCCTGGTCAGTAGAAACTAGTTTTATTTTATTAAGAGGTATGATATATGAAGTATATGTTCATTTTTGTAATCTTATATGATTAAACTCACCATAGATGGAATTATATTTGATAACTTTTGCTAAATTTCTGTTTGAAACAGATGGAATGACCCATCATTCTATCACATGACCTGTTAACACTTCAGGAATAACAAATTCAACTTCATTTCTTTAAGAGATGAAGTGGAAATTGTTCAAAGCACGAACAATAGTGAGATTGTACCATAATAAAGAAAGTATTTCTTCTAATTCAAAATTTTCAACTTTAGGGAAATGATATTGAAAACCAAAAATGTTGTCCTAGTGCTCTTATATCCGATGAATCAGATGGTACCTTAGATCATCACAAATTTATGGGTTTGTGATTGATGGCTTTTTCAAAGCCATGTTCTCTACCACTCTCCATCAGAACATGATGGTTAGATTTTTCATCCATATCCATATTCTCACCTATGTTCTCCTATGTGAAAACCCAGTGATGAGTTATTTGGGTATCCGTTATGTTTCTAACGTTCCTTTTTAAAATGATGTTTTTGTATTCCTTTTTACGATGTGGGTTTCTATGAAAGAAACTCTCGTGTAATAAACCATTTATAACCCCGACAAATTTTGAGGGCGAAATTCATTTTAAGGGGGTTAGAATGTAACACCCCGAGATTTTATGAAAAATATTATTTTTAATGTATTGTGATGTACGCTACACCAAAATTAGCTTGTGATATACGCAACACCGTATTTGTTTGCAGTATACGCAACACTATTCTTGGCTCGCGTTACACACAATTTCAAGTTCGTTTTGTAGAAACTATTCTATGCAACATTATGTATAGATTTTGTTTAATGTATAAATGAAATATGTTTTGATTATTTTATATGCAACAAAAAACAGAGCTTTCACTACATGCAGCCCTGACTTGGCTTGCATTACACAAAATAAAGACCTTCCTCGATAGTGTGTGTTGTATGCAATACCAAGTTTTACTAAACAATGATATATTATTATAATATTATTATGAACTAGACGTTATGAATAGTATTAAATAAATTTTGAATTTTATAACATTATTATTCATCTTATACATTTTCTAGAACATGGTATAAGAACAAAATAAATTTTCGGGTAAAATAATTATTTTTAAAAAAATGCAGTTTTGACGCCTTTTGATGGCGCAACCACTTTAAATATAGTTTTTGACATATTTATAAGTTCAATTTTACAAAATAAACTTATTATTTTGAATCAGGATATAAAAATTGACATTGAATTATGTTTTGATATTTTTCGGATAACTTTCATATTTTAATGAATAGTAAAAACACGCTATATTTTAATTAAAAATAACTTTTTTCATCGTAACAAATTATATGATTAAATTATAATATTGAATGGTTTAAAAGTATAAATAGAATATATTTTTACCATTTAATATAATTTATGTCATTATCCTTGATTTTACATTGAATTCGTAGGTTAAATAAATTTAATCTTTTGCAATGTTTTAAACAAAAACTCATTTTCTTTTGACAACGGGATTAATTTTATTTTAATTTCTGCAACTTCTGTGTATTGAATATGGAAATATGGATTCCAGTTTTGGAATCATTGGGCCCAAATTATATTAATAGACTACTTTTTATTTTTGGGCTTTATGAATAGTAACAACAGTAAATTTTATTTACCATAGTAAAAGGTAAATTGGGTAATTAAGTGTAAATATAATATTATAAAATTTTCCTAAAACTTGTATTAATACAATTAGATGATTATAATTTTTCCTAAGTCATATTTGGGTCTAAATGGAATCCATTAGAACCCACTTGGAGGTGATTAAGACCTTTAGTTTATTTTATTTAAAGGAACGTGAAATATGTCTCACTCAACATTAATAATTTAAGTATTTTTAATATTAGTTTATAAAGAATATAAATTCAGTTATAAATACTCATTTGAAAGATAATTTTTTTTATTTTTCATGGTAATTTATTTGTAATTTTTAAGAGTTATTTAATTACCTTATTATCTTATACATTAATGATGCAGAAATTATTTATTTAGTGAAAACTCAATAATATAGTTTTCATTGAAATCGTAATACATATCAAAAGCCCCAAAAATCTGCACAAAACTTATTATTAGTGTATATATAAACCCTAATAATCCACTGGCCGAATTGTGGACCATTTGGATCCTTATTAAGGAGATTATGACACTTATATTATTTTATTTTAAATGATTCCAAAGTTGTCACCTTCATAATTTAATAAATATAACAATTTAAATATTGTGATTTTAAGATCATAAATTAGATTAAAAGTGTTATTCTGAAAGTTAATAGATTTATCTTCATCATAGGATTTTATTTTTAATTTTTATACAACAAATAAGTATATTAAATAATTATACAAAAATGTTGTAGTAATTATTTTATTAAGAGATAAACCAAATAAATGGTTTTAAAAATAATAAAATAAATATTATATAAACTATTTAATGTTCTACACTAATTTCCTAGATACATATGACCTTTTATGAATCTATTAAACCTTTTAGTTTGAACATAACTTCGGTATATATTTTATTTAAATTCAAATAAATGAATAGTGTCAAAATTGACACTATTGTTATTTTATAAAAATAACATATTATAAAATTGTTTAAAATCACAAAAATATTTAAAAATTATAAATTTAAATTTATATGGTCTAAAATGTTATAAAGTATCCAATTATGGACAATTCACAACAAATAAATAATTATTTGTTATAATTTAAAATTTATAATGTTATTACCACAAATAAAATTAAATTGATTAAATAAGGATAAATCAAGTTGACAATGATTAAAATAAATTAATAACATGTCTAAATTTTATTGGTTGATGATATTACAACCATATCTAATATAAGATTCAAATATGAGTCATTTTGGATGTTTTTGGGTGGGGTTGGTATTTAATATAAACTAATATTTCTTATATTTCCAAAGGTGCCCCTCTCCTCCCTTATAAAAGGGAACCTCCTCCCTCTCTTCCTCACACCACTTTGAGCCTTCAAGCTCGGCCAAACCCTGCCAAATTATCTTCTCCACTTTCCTAGAAACATCCTAGAGGTACTGGTTTTCTTCAAAGACCAATTTTAGTGCCCTAAAAGGAGGTCTCAAAGAGGCACTTCAAAGAAGAGGAGGTTCGGATCCATACAAAGCATATCGGACCTAAGGTAAGGGATAACTATTCCAATCTCGTTCTTATCCAAGATTGTTTATTTGTAAGTATTTATTGAGGTTATTGTTACCATCCATGTCCATGTTTACTAAAAATGGTTTCATGTATGTTTAAAGTCCTTTTTACCCATTTTGACTTTTACCCAATGGTATGGAAGGAATCATTCTTTTATTTACCCTACAAGGTAATTTTTGACTTTTCCGACAAAAGTACGAGAAGAATGTTTTTTTAACCTATACGGCATGAAAATATTTTTACAGTTTTATAAAGCCTTATTTTCATTAAGATTCCTCCAAAATATTTCATGACTATTTTCAACAAAATCCTTTTCTTTTAAATTTGCACAACATTTTGTGAAAAGAAAATGATTTTGAATAAAAAAGGATATTTTCTTCATGAATTCATTTCAAGTGTTTTATCAAAATCATTTTTCATCTAAGATGACATTATTTCATATGTGTATGTTTCAAGTATAATGTCCCTATGATTTACATGGTTTCACTTTTCTTATTATGAAATGATATCCATTTCTTTTATATGGATTATGTGGTGATGGGATGATGTTTATGAAACCCATTTTATTTATTGGGTTTTTATGAATGGTGTATGTTTATTTTATGGCACAAGTAAGAATGATTTCATTATGAGATGGGTGGGACCTACATCTCCATCCAATGCATTAGGCAACAATTTATATCTCATGAGATAGACATGGCTGGAACAGTAAGTTAATCCGGTTCAGTATTATAGGACTGGAACGGGGAGAAAACTCGATTCAGAAAGGGACATTTTCCACTATGATGGTCTTGGTAGCAATGCCTTGGATACTATGGAAATCATTACATGTGCTTAATGTATTCCACAATTACATGTTTTATTCCCATGCTATTTTATCATGATTTATGTTCCGTTATGATCTATGCCTTATGTACTTCCATGTTTTATGTCGTTGCTCAAGATTTTGATGTTTAAACATTATGTTCATGTTTTTTAAGTTCAAATGTATATGTTATGTTTTAGTTTATCCATTCTTACCCTTACTGAGCATTTTAGCTCACCCTTTTTATGTTTTATTTTCCCCCAAGATTAAAATAAAGGTTTTAGGTAGGGAAACAAAAAGTGGAAGATCTTTATGGGAGATGTTGAAGATCTTTCACCACGATTAGAAGATTACGTTCCAAGTTTCCAAAGACACTAAACTATTACGGTACTTGTGTGTCTGTTTTTGTTATGTATTAAGTATTCCACAAAAGTAATGTAATATCTATGTACGTCAAGATTTGGGTCTCTACAGTCTAAAACCTAAGTTTGAGAAATAATAAATAAATCCCAACTCAATTCCTATATAATCCCACCAAATATCGCATTTATTTTCACTCAAAATATTTATATAACGTCCTTAATATTCCCTCCCCTCTCTAGAGTCCTCCGAATGTGACCATATGCTCTTATGAAGCTCATCCCAAGCATTTGGAGTCACACACTCAAGTAAGGGATCCTCACCACCTGTTCTTTATTCTAGTTTCTTTAATATCTTATGTATTATATTTTTAATTACTAATTTTGGAATATGTCATTAAATGTCTCTATGACTATCCATTTCATTTCAAAATGATGAGATACCCATTTTTCTTTTATCAAACCATTTTATGAATTTTTATGTGATACTGTTATGCTGCCGAAATTTCAGCACGATTTTCCCTGCCAAAGCAATTATGTAGTGAATACCATAAACATTTCTTATCATGGTTTTTCACATTTATAAACTTATACTTATTTTAATTGTTTCTTACATGTATTTATTCTACACTTGGAAAAAATTTGATGATGAATGAATCAATTTTGTATGATCTATGTGGCACACTTAAGCATGACAATGAAATGAAAGTTATGGGTGCACCCAAAAATATATAACACTCCAATGAATTGGGTAATTTTTAGTCTGATGAGACATTATGTTGGGACATGGAGTGAACCTGATTCCTTTATGAGACTTTTTTCATCATTATTTCTTGGTAGTTATCCTTGAACTTTGTTTTTGATGCAATGTTTTAGGTTATTGCCACATTTCCCATGTTATGATTATCATCCTATATCCTGAATTATTACTCATGTTTATGATTATCACACAATTTTTTACCCAATAATGTGCTTATTTTATATCATATATCACCTTATTACATGTTATTTCCAATATTGGGATTTATAGATCACCCATTTGTTATATATGTCCCCAGTTTTTCCAATGATGTTTTAAAAGCCATGGAATTTTAGAAGCATGTTAAGGAAGTTTTCGATAATGTTGTTGTATACTATGTTCAAGATGTTATGATATGTACCAAATTCCCAAATACACTAGACTTCTCAATATACAAGGTTGTATTATGTGTAAGTTTATGTATTAAATCCTGAATTAATGTGTAATAAAGAATAAGATAATTATTTTTGGGATTAGGATTTGAAAAATCTAGTTAAATCATTAGGAGTAAAACTATGTATAAGAAAAAATAACTAGATTTTGGTAATTGTAGATTAAGTTCTTTATCAAGAAAATATATCCCTTCCTGGATACTACAAGTGGAAGTGGATCTAGCACAGATGTACATAGGGGTAAAACCTGAAAACTCCGTATTGAGATAGACTAAACCGAGAACTGGTGTATGGAAGCAGGCCTTACTATAAATATGGTTTGACACTCCCTGGAGATATTCTTTGGTAAATTCATAATATCATTGGGAACCATTATTATGGGAATGAAAAATACCAATAATAATATGTGTTAGGAAATAGTTCGTGGATAACATAGATTGAAGTCTAAAAATTCATAAGTTAATAAAATACATGTAATTTATAAGTTACATCATTAATGTCATTGGATTCCATTTTATATGTATTATATATTAAAATTACCCTTCTCTATTTTGTCCTATATTCTATCCAATGGATGGAAATATGAGGAATTAGGTAAAGAATCAATGTAATGAGAAATTTGATGACTGCCTTAATGAGATTCCCAACCCGGTGGGAGCCAGAATCTCAACATTTTCAATGATACTCACTCAAATGACATAGGTTTTGAATAGAAACCTAGATCAGGAGGAGAACCCAAATCCCCCTAAGAATGAACAAGATGAAATTGAGTCCTTTATGAGACAAATGTGTCTAAATTTCAATGGATCCCCTGATCCCATAATCATAGAATAATTGAATACCTCCATTGAGAATATATTATCTATCCTTCAATGTTCGGAAAAAGAGAATGTTCTACTAGATGTTTGTTGAATGGAGGGAGAGTTTGATCAGTGGTGGGAATTAATCAAGAATATAAAGCTTGAGGAAGATATTGAAGCCATTATTTCAAAGGAACTCTGAAATTTTTTTTTGATATATATTTTCATCACACTCTCTGACTTAAAATAGAAAGGTATTTCCTTGGACTCAAGATAAAATATGATGATTCTATTAGGATTACTAGGAAAAATCTAAAATACATGCACAATATGCCTAAAGATTTGTCGTTACCCCCGAATACAAGGTTTACCACTTCTTCGAAGTTCTAAAACCTAGTTTATGAAAAGCCCTGGCGATCCATGAATTTGATAACTATGTGGAAATTTTAAGATTTTACCCCAAAGTGGAAATAAAGATCAACTAATCTCAAGGGTATCATGGGGATATGAAGTATAAAGTGCAGTTTAATTCATTTGGTTTGATGGAGAAATCTAATAGTGCCAAAAAATTTAAACATCCCATTTGAATTTTTTTTGGAAAGAATCACCTCAGAAATGTCCTAAGAGAGACAAAGAAATACTTTAGGTGTGGGAAGGAAGGGAACCTATTTACTGATTGCCGACAAGAGAAACCCACTAAAGCGATGAAGGAAAGGAAATATCCAACAAACCCTCTACACATTGTTTATTGATTTAATTAAAAGGAGCCAGGGCACTATGAAAATCATTGTACAAAGCCTAGGGTTTTCATGGACAACCAAAAACATCCAAGGAAGAAAGGGATAGCTTTTTCCATCAAAACCGTTGAGGAAGATTCTGACAAAGAAGTGGTGATAGGTATGCTAGTTATTCATTCAAGGATAGAGAATGTACTTTTTGGATTCTTGTTTTATGAATTCATTCATATTATAGAAATTTATTAGAACTATTAATACACTACCACAATGCATGGAAATATAGTTATTGATGAAAATAGAAAATGGGGCAATTATTGCTTCCCAAGTATGTAACTCCTACCTTATCAAAATTTCTGGGATGAACTTCCATTTGAACCATTTCATACTCCCTTTGGTAGAATGTTATGAAATTATTGGTATTTATTGGCTATACCTATTAAGATCCAACATAAATATCTGTGAGAAGGAAATCACTCTCTATATCATGAATCAACCCTCAATTATTTAGAAGTGGAAGGAGGGAGAGGAATATTATTTAGAACCAATATCATAAGCATGGATATTATTTCCCTATGAGAAATCATATCTAGATCAAATTATTGATTATTAGGAAAGAATCATACCGAGGACATAACTATTGTGAGGGAATACACTGATGTGTTTCTTGAGCAATTTCTTGGTCTTCCTCCCAGTTGAGAGGTTGAATTTTCAATCGAGATTATATTGGGGGTGTTACCATTATCCAAGAATCTATATAGAATGGATGTTGTGGAACATGAGGAGTTGAAGAATAAAATATAGGAGAATATGGATAAATGGTACATACGCCCAAGTGCTTCACAATGGGGTCCACCTATCCTATTCATCAAGAAGAATGATCGGTTAATGCTCCTTTCAATTGATTATTGTGAACTCAACAAAACCATGATAAAGGAAAAGTATCATCTGCCTTAGATTGATATATTGTTTGATCATCTACGTGGAGCACAATAATATCCAAGGTGGATATGCAGTCAGGATATTACTAAGTTAGGTTTAAGAAGGATGATATCCCCATGATTTCTTTTCATACAAGGTTGAAGCATTACAAGTTCATAGTAATTCCCTTCAGACTCACTAATGACACAAATATATTCATGTACATGATGAATATAGTCTTCAGAGATTACCTAGAATGTTTTTGGTAGTATTTATAGATGATATTATATTATATTCCAAAATAAAGTAGGGGTATGAGGAGAATATATGTACTGTGTTAAAGACCTTGTAAAAGGAGAAGATTGATGAAAAGTACAAAAAATGTGAGTTCTGGTTGAAGGAAGTCTCATTATTGGGACATATCATCACAAGGAATGGGATATCAATGGACCCTTCAAATACATAAGAAATTAAAGGATGGACAATGCCAATATCTGTGATGGATATTTGTAGTTTCCCTAGATTAGCTATGTACTATCCTCAATTTTTTATACAATTCTCACAATTGTCAAATCCTATAACCAAGAAAACATGAAATGGAGTCAAATTTTCATAGAATGATGAATGCGAGGAGATATTAAAAGAACTGAGAAGGAGGATTATCACTACCCCTATTCTCACACTACCCAAAAGTGGAGAAATTTTCAGGGTATTTAGCGATGATTTGAAGAAGGGATAGGGTTGTGTGTTAATGAAAAATGACAATTTCATAACCTATACTTCAAGGAAGTTGAATGTTCATGAAAAAAACTACCCAATACATGATATATTGATGGCTGTAGTAATATTTTCTTTGAAAATGTAGCATCTTTATCTCTTTGGGGAGAACTGAGAAATATATATGAATCACAAAAGTCTCAAATATATATTCCCATAGAAAGAGATGAATATGTGTCAATGAAGATGGTTAGAGCTGATCATTGACTATGACTTCTCAATACACTACTATCCTACTAAAAGGAATAAAGTGGAGGACACTTTAAGTAGAAAGTATTCATAAATTCTAGAATTGATGAGAATTGAGAGGGATCTAATCTTCTTAGACTTGAAAAGTATGGACATTGGAATCATAAAGGAAGAAATATCATCAATCCTTTCAGAAATTATTGATCAACCATCCATTATGGAAAGGATAAAATATGATTAGATAAATAATGTGGAAATTTAGAAGAATGTGGAAACTATAATAAAAAGGAAATCCTCATAGTTCAATTATAATGAAATATGGGTTGTGAGATTTTGGTCCAGAATATGTGTACCATCAAATATTGAGTTAATGAAGGGTCTATTAGTTGATGTACATTGCTCAACCTTCTCCATCCACCCAGGAGGCACAAAGATGCATCAATATATCCGAGAACACTATTAGTGGGAAAGTATGAAGAAGGAGATCATAGAATATACATCAATATGTCTTGTATGACATCAAGTGTAAGTGGAAAGGAAAAAATACAAAGGGAAGATGCAACCATTACCCATACCTACATGGAAATGGGAAAACATCACCATCGAATTTGTCACTAGTGTTCCAAATACATGAAGAGGGAATAATGTTATATGGGTTGTTATGGAACATCTTACAAATACTGTGAACTTCATTGTGATATGAGAGGATTTCTCACTTGATCAACTTGCAATGATATACATTAGATGAGTGGTGCATATGCAAAGAACTCCACTATCAGTTGTATTTGATCAAGATACAAGATTCCCCTATAAGTTCTAGAAGATTATCCAATCCACTCTGATACTAAGTTAAACTTCAGCTTGATTTATCACCCAAACAAAGATGGCCAAATCCGAGAAGACTATCTAGAAAGTTGAGGTCAAGTTGAGATCATACTCAATTGACATCAAAGGAGGATGATACCATCATTTTTCTCTGGTCAAGTTATCCTAAAAAATAGTTTCCACTCAAGCATCCAAATAGATCCATATAAATCCCTTTATGGATGGATTTTTAGAACACCTGCATGTTGTGATAAAGTTGGGGAACATAAACTGCTTGATCTTGAAATGGCCAAGGAATTGGTGGAAAAGGTTAAAACCTTTAAACAACACATCAAATCTACTCAAAGTCGACAAAAGATCTATGATGATAATCATAAATGGGACCTTGATTTTGAGGTTATAGACATGATATTTCTCCACATATCCCAATAGAATAAAGTCATGAGATTTGTAAGATAGTATATCTTAGTCCAAGATACATCAACCCCTTTTAGATCCTTGATCACGTCAGAGCAGTGGCCTACTGAATCTCACTACCAAAAACCTATATCAAGTAAATTATGTATTCCATGTATTCCTCTTAAGAAAGTACATACCATACCCCTTACATGTACTCAATATAGAGGGGGTACTGTTGGAGTATGATATATTATATGAAGACCAACTGGTGGAGATCTTAGACTATAGAGACAATGTTTTACGAAAGAAGAAAATATACCTTGTCAAAGTGCCATGGAGAAACCAAATGTTTGAAGAAGCAGCATGTGAACCAGAAGAAGTGATGAAACATAGTTATCATAATCTATTTTAGTGTGAGAAATGAAAATTTTGAGGAAGAAATTTCTTAAGGACAGAATATTATTTGGGACTCGAACAATTATAAATAAAATTTCCTGTGTGATTTAGTTAAATGACTTATTATGTAATATGGTTATAGAAAATATAAGAACTTATTTGGTTATATTATAAAATATTAGATTTAAATGACCATTATGAATCTTTTCAATTGATAAAATAGTTGTTGAACAATGATAACATGATTAGTATAAATATATGGTTTTAAAAAAACCAATTGACATAGAAAAAGGAAGTGATGGCCTCAACCTGTAGGATTATAGCCTATGAATCCCATTTATGGGAGATTGTGAGGGAGATAAAATCAGCGGGATTTCCCATGACCAAAACCAAGATGAGATCCAATAACTTAATCATGAGAGAAACCATTTACAAGAGAATTTCAAACTTATTGAGATCACGACCCAAACCATGTACATTGAACCACCCCATGAAAGTCTCACCATCACACACCTTAATCTTATGTCATTTTCTAGTGTATTAAAAAGATATGTATCAAGAACCTATAAATATGTGTATTTAAATTATTTTTTATATAATAATGAATATATATGCATCATATTACTGTTACTTTATTTTTTTTTATTTTGACATAATAAAACAAAAATTGTTTTTTGGGAAATATTTAAATTAAATTAAGTAATTTTTTTGATGAATTAATGGATTTTTGAAATAAAATATATTTTTATACTTTTTTTATAATTTCTATTAAATATAAATGATCATATAATTTTTATGAAGTCAAATGTAATTTTTATAAGGGTTCAAACACTATTATTTTCCAAAACCCCAACATTTCTCAATAAATGCTGATTATTATTTTAAAAGTGAAAATGAACATATTCAAAAAAATTAGATAAATTGAATATTATTTTTTTAGTTAGAACATCATAGTTATATAATGATATATTTTCTTATAATTTTCTGAGATAGTCAAAGTTTTGGGTAAAAATTAAATACCTTATAAATATACTTTATGTATTATGACATCATAATGACCCAAAAGTGATGTAATAAATACTATAAAGTGTATCAATGATAAAATATATGTTTTTACTTTAAAATAATTTTATTTTATGTTTATTTGTTTCATTTTAGAAAGCCTTTGTGAATCCTCCAACACCATTAATATATTTATAGGTTTTAAAATAATTTCTTTAAGAGTATGACTCCCCTCCACATAAGAAAGCGTATTATTTCATTTAGTTCGGACATTTCTCATATAAAATAATTAAAACCACTTTCATTTTTTTCAATACAATGGGAAAAAACTATGTGGAGTTTTTTGGTTTTGGTTATTTTATTATATAGAGTCCAGAACCTAAGTTTGATAAAGAATAAAGAATTCCACACTCATTTCCTATATAAACCAACACAAGATCCCATTTAACATTACTAAAAATCCATTAATCACATCATGAATCTTTCCATACCTCTTTATATTCCTTACAAGGTTCCCCCAAGCTCTCAAGAACCTTCTTCCAAGAATTTGGAATCACACACTCATGTAAGGGATCCTCACCTTCTCTTCTTTATTCAAGTTTCTTTATTATCCTATTCCTTTTATTTCTAGTTCCTAATACAGGGATATGCCTTTCCAGGTCCATATTACTTCCCATTTCATGTAAAAATTTTGAGACCCATTTATTTCTCATCAACCCATTTTATGAATTTCTATGTGACACTGTTATGCTTCCAAAATTTCACCTCAATTTTTCTAGGCCAAAATAATTGTGTATTGAATACCATACCCATTTTCTATCAAAGGTTTTAACCTTTATACACATACACATATTTGAATTGGAACTTAAATTTATGTGTTACACAATCCTTGATCATGGAATAAAATATTATGATTAATGAATCCGTGTTGTATGATCTATGTGACACACATAACTATGAGAGTGAAATGAAAGTGACAGGTGTGCTCAGAGTTATATAACACTCCAACATATTGGGTAATCTTTAGTATCATGAGATTTCATGTTGGGATAGGGAGTGAACCTAATTCCTTTACATTATTTTTCCATCATGATGTCTTGTAAGTTATCCTTGATCTATTCTTATGATGCAGTGTTTTAAGTTATTTCCATATTTACCATGTTATGATCATCCTGATATATCCTTTCTTATTATTCCTTTTTATGATTGGAACATATTTTATTAGCCATTATTTTTCTATTGCCTATAATATATCAAATTATTCCATGTTCATTCCCTTACTAGGCTTCATAGCGTACCCCTTTCATATGTATGTCCCTAGGTTATCCTGTATAGTTTTAAAAGCCATGGAATTTTAGAATAATGTTAAGAAAGTTTTCAATAATTTTGTTGTACCCGATGTTCAAGATTTTATTCTATGTATATAATTACCAAATACACTAGACTTATCAATCTTCCGAGTTTTATTATGTTTAATTTTATGTAATAAATCATGTATTAATGTGAAAAAAAGTACAAGTTTGTTATAATCCTTCATTGAAATATCCATGAGGAAATGTGGTGGGTTCCGGTGAGAAGGAAACTTCCTATGAAGGTCCATAAATCTATCCTAATACTCATTAAAGGCTTCTCCATCCTCTTGATAAAATCTTGAAATTTGGGTTCTAAAGTCTCCCTTAATCCATTGAGGGGAAAATATCATCACAAATGAGTTGTAGACATGATACTAGTTCTCAAAAATGTTCTCATCTAGACTCAAAAACCAATTTCTATCAATAAATTTAATATAAAAGTGGAACTTATAATCCTAAATTAATATTTAGTGAACCCTACCAGTGGTTACTATAGTAAAATGTTATAAATGTTTTGGAAGATATCCAATGGATATTCATTAGATTTAAATATAAGAAATAATGATAAATGAGATTTATTAAGATCATAGTTTTAGGCAATAAGTGTTATTATTATTGGCGATATATTTAAATAGAAATACAGGTGTATAAAATCCCTTATCCAAGTCCTTTCTGTGTTTTCTTGGATGATTTTAGATTTAATGTTTTGTTAGTTTTCATCAAGATTTTTTTCTCTTAGATTTTTCATTTCAATTTTTTTTATCTTTTATAAGGTTATGCAATGAATATTTATCTTAGGTATTATTGGATCTAAGTTTTCACTTTTAAACCTAGTTTTCATTAGTTAATAGGTTTATAAATTTCACAAAGTAGGTCTCACACACAACATATTTAATTTTTTTAACAATTTATTAAATGAAATTTTTTACCTTTTTTTGTTTTATTGGTTTTTATATTCATTTTTCATCAATTTTGTTGAATTGGTTGCTTTTTTCCTTTTGTGAAAATGATTTCAAATTTTGATCATGGATTTCATTAAATCTCGTTAAATTAATTATTTATGAAACCTAAAAACTAGCTACAACTATCATAGTGATGAGTTTGGGTTTCAATTTCATAGGGAAGGATATTGATGAATGTGTGAACTAAATAAAATAATAACAGAAATAAATAAGACACAAAAACAATAAGAAACTAATGAAATAATGAAGTTATTTTTTTGATTAAAAAGTTTTGGTATCGAGGTGGTTCAATGAGAATAATAAAAGAAACAAAGAAACTAATGATATCTACCATCAGAGAGACCAGAATGATATGAAATGATATAAAAGATTTTTTTATTACTCAATTTTACCACAATTTTATTATTTCTTAGAATAAAATGTGTTTATCTGCTAAAATGTTGCTTAATGTTCAACACAAACCTTTAGAATTTCCTTATAAATGATCTCTCGATCATCACTTGGGAATTAATATGTTCTTAAATAGGGAAGATAATTTTAACATTTTCTATTATTTGTACTTTAGTTAAAGTTAAAAGGAAAATAATTCAATACCGTCACCTATATATCCTTTGAATAGTATAGAATTCAAACTCATTCAGATTAAAAAAGTGATCTATGAACTTAATCTATACTCATAAAACTATGGAATAAAAAACAAAACATATTAAAATTTCAAATTATTCTAATTTGAATCACTTAATTATTATAAATACACATGTTTTCAGAATAAAGAAACAAATTGTTAAATGATATCATTTTCAATATTGTATAATAGAGGAATACGAGAAAGAGGTGAGAAGATTCCTTGAATATTCTTTTCTTTCTCCATCTCTAACTCAGCAATCACCTTCTCTGAGTCTTCATCTCCTATGCTATATGTGATCCCTATAAAAGATGGATCCCCCCTTTCAATGATATATTTTTTATATCTTCCATTTCCTTCTCACTACTCCTAAACTTAATTAGCATTGATGTTTTTATTGAAATATTCCTCATGGTTGTCTTGACTATCCAACATCACTGACATGTGACATGATAAAAAAGCTTCCAAAAAACTGCAATATCCCCACATCCATAGTGATTTGGATTATTGTATAAAACCTAGATGTATTACCATGACCAAATAAAATTTCAGTAGTTACTAGAAAATTCAAAAAGGATTATTGGTACTAATATTTGAAACCTCATTATTACTTTGAAATAGGGATATTTGTGTGTGTTTTACCTTTTTGAAATGATTGACACAAAATTAAACCATTCCACAATCCTGCACCTAATCCTTTACCTTTTCCTAGGCTTAGTCAGTTTTTATTACCTGTATGTGGGCTCTTGAACCATGAACTATCCATACGAAGGCTAGTTAACTTATTATAGACTCATACATCATCAAAATTTTCTCAAAAACATTTCATCATGCACACGATGTGCATTCTTAATCGAACCCAAGGTCGTAGTAATGGGAGTTTGAAACCCATAAATTAAAATTCATTTTTCTTGAAAATGGAAAAAAATATCAACAAACAATATTAATATATATCAAAAATCTAACAACAATTTCCACTTCAACAATCAATTTGAAGTCACCTTCTTCAATGAGGCCGAGCTTGAATTGGGAGTAAGTTCATTGGGGTCCCTAATCCTATACCCTAAGTCCTATAGATAATAGAAACTATGACTTTTATTTTTCCCCATTGGAAAAGGGATATCATCAATTTTATCTTCCATTTGGTTTTAGTTTGGTCGACCTTACTCAATCAAACCATCCCCTAAGACTTGACACAAATCTTCTTCATGTGAATCTCTAATGTTTAGCCTCAAATTTTTCCCTTATTTCTAATTTAACCAAGTAAATCTAGGTAGATTATCAGATTAAACCCCGGTTTTGGTTTCAAATCATCATCATATTATTCATATACCTCAGTGTTGGGACTATATTATTCATCCTCAAACTCAGATTACTTCAAACCTCAATCCTCCATCACCTTTTGCTAGGGATTCAATCAAAAACCTTATGGGGACTCAATTTACATATCATCAAGTGAGGATCATATTCTCAACATATATAAAATAAAAACTCAATATAAAATTGGGATTTGTTCTCATCTTAGGATTAAATATTTTTTCTATAAGATCACTCTGGGATGAATCTCCAAATTGAAGAAAAACTGAAAGTGTACCTAATCAATCTGTGAAGGTTTTACACAAGTATATTTGATCAGAGGTTGATTCTATTCGATTAACAGGTTTTTATATCATAAAAATATTTGGGTGAATCATTTTTAATGGTATAAAAATATTCATTTATGACATGTTTTTATTTTTTTAGTTCTTCAACTATATTGAGTTTTCTCATATTTTAAAACACAAATTTCACTCATATTTTGAACCATTTTAGTATTTATTATTCCACCAAATTCGGATATCCATGTTTGTACAGCCACAATATAAAGGTATATCTTCTCATGGCATTATAAAAATTGGGAAATGGTGGAAATATTTCAATGATCGTGGTTGAAAAAAAGGAACCAATAAAACGAGTGTTTGGAAATAACATGTGATTTGTAATAGAATAAGTTATGGAATGATGGTAGAGAGTATAAATGGTTAAGGGGGTGGTATCACAAATGTTCCCCTTAATGGTATCCTGACATTATAATGGTATAATATGATAGCTATGACAGAAGGTATAGGTAGTCATCCCTCGATAGTAAAAACATTGAGAGTAGTGGAATTAAAGGGAACAGAAGCACTGTGGTGAGAGTACAAATCCCAATCGAAGTAGAAGATCCTTTGATTATAGAATAATTTCCTTACTCCATTAGATAACTGAAATGAAAACATAATAATTAATTATGATTTATTATTTAAAATACTAAAATATTTCAAATGATATATTTAAAATTAAAATCAAAATCTATAAATTAAAATGAAATTTTTTTAATTGAAAAATAAAAAATGCTAAAATAAAAAAATAAAATGTTAACAATTAAAATATAGTTTCATTTCCCAATTAATAAATTAATTAACTAAACATTTAGATATTTAAAATAGAAATATTTAAACTTAAATTAAAGATTATTATAATTAAAAAAAAGTGAACAAAAAATAAATTCTATTTTTCATTAAATAATTAATGAATTGATTAATTTACAAAAAATTAATGAAAATATAAATTCCCTTAATAATAAAATGATCATTACTACAAAAATTAACAATTAAAAATAAAATAAATAATAAAATAAAAACTAATTCAAAGAATGCACAAAAGGAAATTTAAGTTAGAAAATAAACAATATTAACATAAATTTAATTAATTTAATAAACCACTAAAAATTAACCATTAATCAATAAATATCCTAACATTATCTAATGTAGAAATTAAAATATATAATTAATATAGTAAATTATTGGGAAAACATATAAAATAAATTCCACATGGATATAGTAAAGCCGAAAAAAGTGTGATACAATTTTTTTTTGAATTCAATACATACGCAATGTTAGATGAAGGGATATCAACATTGGATTCATCTTACTTTTATTAAATTGAAATGTAGATGAAGAACTAAAGACAAATAGAGACTCCAACTATTCCACCCAGTCAAAACCAATGAAAAGATGTAGCATATGAATTGATCCAAAGAAATGTGTTTTTTGTCTTCTATATTTTTTTTCCATGTGTAGGTTTCCAAAATGGGAGAGACCTCCTATACTCCCATTATGCCTATTTCGAGAGAAATATACTACAAACAAAAGGTATTCGACCTTTTTCCTCCGTGGGTTCACACCAATGGAGGCCAGTGACTCCACCATGAAGATTGAATAAGACACTCAACCACTATCTATACATAACTAAATGAACTAAGTTTCAATTAAGATTTATCTATGAAGATATAGGCTTTTTCAAACTGGGTAAAATCTAAAATAAAGACTTAAAGCCACTGCATCCCAACTTTGAGTGTCCAGTCTAGCTATCATGAATTATTTAGGAAATACATTTATGAATTCATGATATTCCACAACACCATCTCTATCCCACTAAGGGATTGGTTGAAATTGGAGGCCCAACTTTACAATCCCACTCTTATCCAAACATATGCAAGTATTTAGAGTGAAATCATGGGAGGAAGTTTTATACAAGATTGATGCTCTCAACCAAATCAGTCATGACCCTTAACCACAACATGTAAAACCCATCTAAAGAAGGAAAACCTTTATTATTCGTATTGAATTCAAGGAGGATTAAGAATATGTTCACCAACAAATATAAATAATCCTCTTCACCAACTTAGAAAAAAATATGCTCTTACGAATTGAAACATATGAACTTTGTAATTCTATTCTATATTTCTCATTTGAATTCAACCTTATTTTGTTAATTTGCGGTGTTATTTTTATTATTTTCTTTCCTAAATATTTTTTTTCCAAAAATAAATATAATTTAATTGATCTCTATAAAACTATAATTATAGAGAGATAACGTGAGGGATTAGTCCCATAAGAAGACTACACAGACACTTAAAATTTATGCTATTCAATTTAAATTTTTTTATTCTCATCCTTGATGAAACAATGAGATAGATAGAAGTAGATAGATGAAATTAATTTCTCTCTTTAATGAGATGCAACATTATTCAATTAATAAAATATATTTTTTCTTCCTTCTCTCAGTTTATGGAGAATATGATTGGAGAACTATAGACTAGGGGATGAATAATATTTGATGGAGCTAGGTGTGGAGATAATTAATTCCTCGATTGAGTGTGTTCATTGCCTCTTCATCACAGAGGATGTGAAAATAGAGATGCATTAGGATTTTATTTTTTTGTTCAGAACCACGAATTAGATAGAATGAAATAATCAATGAATTATATTGATTATATTATTGGATAAGAACAATGGTAGATAATAAAGAACATATTTGATCAACCCCAGTCCTAACCCCTTTCACCCTAACTATATTTGTTTGAATTTTGTATTTGGTTTTAAATTTATAATATAAACATTCCAAAATTCAATATCTTGTTGCTTTCAAAATTACGAAAACAAAACAAAAATATGTTAGTGTTAAGATAGCTGAAACTCCCATTCCCTACTCCTTGAAAGATTACCTTAGTCAGTCGCTAGGCTGCATTAGGAACAATAAAAAAATTGATGAGGCCCCGTGCACACCTTTCCATCGAAACACACAAATAATTAGAAATATTATATATATATATATATATATATATATATTCAAATTTAATTATTAAAATTCTTACCTTTAATTTTACAATTTTACAATTAATAATATATTGTAATAAAAAATTTACTATACCTAATATCATTTATTATTTATAATATTAACAACTTTATTATTCATAATATGAATGAATTTATTATTTATAATATTATTAATATTAGCACATTTAATAATAATTTAAATGAATTTATCATTCAAAATAAGTATACATTTATTAATAAATTTATTAAAAATAATATTTATACATTTATTATTTATTATTCAGAATTTTAATAAATTTATTATTATTCATAATATCAATAAATCTATTTTTATATTTATTATAATGTTAATATGTTATTTAGAATATTAATATATTTATTTATAATATTTATTATTCATAATACTAATAAATTTATTAATACATTTATTACTCATAATCTTAATAATATTTGTACATTTATTATTACATTTATTATAAATATTTTTTTATTATTATTTATACTTTTATATAAAATATTATTATTTATTAATATCATTAAATAAATTAATAATATATCTATAGAGAGTGAGATAGAGAATTTTGGTCCTTCATATTCACATATATCATTTGTTTTATATATATTCATATATTTATATGTACATATACATACACACAATCACACGTCTCCTTGAATGTGTATAATATATATATGAATACATATATATGTAGGTATAGTGACATATGAATTTTCAATGTGTGTGCGTGTGTATTTAGAATATAATATCAATATATTATGTTGAAATGATGTTATAACTTTAGTTAACTTAAATTATGATTAACCAGTTTTTATAGTATTATTTATAGTTTATAATTATTTTTAATAACATTATTATAAATATGTCATTATTTATAATATTAATAATTATTGAAGTGTTGTTGGAGGCTTAACTAAGTGGTAAAGTCGCCCCTATAATTCTACATATGGCTAGGTTATAAATCACACAAACCTTTATTAGGTAGGATTTATAGGGCCATTTATGAGTGATAACACATGCAATGATGCATGTAAGGGTGAAGACCCCGATACAAGCTGACATAGGGAGTGATGCAACATAAAATTGGTAGAATTTGGGCCAAGATGAAAAGGGCATTTAGACCATGTAATGGATTTCAATACATAAGGCCTTCAAACCATTAAATTTTATGGGTTAGATTAGTTGTAGGTATATCCTTTGAGAGGGGGGGGGGGGATGATGTCTGATCTGTGTTAGCTTAGGGGTGTCTATGTAGTCTTGTTTCTTACAACCTCCAAGACTTTATATAATAATTAATGAAATTAAAATAAATTAATGTAATATATATATATATATATATATATCTAATTCGGAATTTTAAAATTCTACATGATAAACATCAATTCTATATTTTAATTTTCTAAAATAAATATAATATAAATTTAAATAATGAATAGTTATTATTAAAAAATATAAATGATATTAAATTTACTATTAATATTTAATTTGTAAAATATAATTAATTTATTTTTTTTGAAATATAATACTATTTCTATTTATAAATAAAACTATACAGTTTTATTTTTTCTAAAATATTTATTCATTTATATAATTAATAATATTTTCAAAAATATAAATAATAATATTTAAATATAATTAATACTTAATGATAATTTTTATAATATTATAAATATTATATACATTTTTAGAATATATATTTATTATAATTTTTCATAAATAAAATTATTATTATCATTCACATTTAGAAAATTAGTTTTTCAAGGTAATTTTTATATCAATGAAAAATTCAACCCCGATAACATATTTCATTATTATCACATATTGTTTCAGCACTAAAAATGTTACTTTTAATAGCGGTTTTTTGTTAGCGCTGACAAAACCATTTCCCTATTTTTGAAATATACTCAATAGACATTCCACTCAACCTTATCAATCAAGCATTAACATAACCCAAACATTACCACCATCTTTGTAGAATATCTAGGACTAATTAACCCTTAAAGTTGGTGGTACGAGATTCATAAATTGTTTTTATGGATTTCTCAATTGATCATGATTTTTTTAATACCAATCTACCCAAAAATTCACGATTTCATTGGTTAATGTTCCTATAATCATATGTAAATAGGATCCATGATTCTTTATTAATGTAAATCATTATATATATATATATATATATTCGTGTGTGTGTCTTTATTTATATGTAGACAATGGGATTAATTATATCCCTAATTATTTTGGTGGTTCTTTTCATTATTTTTTATATATTTCTATAAACACACACACACACACACACATATATATATAAATTGGTGTGTTTCTTCTATTTCTATATGTATAAATATGTATATATGTTTTTGTGTGTGTGTGTGTATATATATCTCTATCTGTGTGTAAATTTATATATTTATATATAAATAAACACATATATACGTAATAGTAAGTATGCTCCTTAAATTTACAAGTTATTTGGAATACTTTTTTTTTGTAAATATCATAATCTTCAAGATAATTATATAAATTTATAGTTTATAATTTCAAATTTTTTATTTGTATATATATTCATGTATATTTATATGTCTATACACACACCCCCCCAATTATATATTTACACACAAATATTTATTTATATTCACTTATATATATACATATTATATAATTATTTTTATATATACCAATTTTGTTATACGTATATATTTTGTAATGTAATATAAATCATCGGCTTTTTATCTATTCTTTTAAAAAATGTATATTTGTTTGTATTCTAATTTATAATTTTATTTTTTAATGTTATACCTTATGTAATTTATGAAAGTGAAAAATGATACATTATATGAATACCTTCAATGTATTTACATATTTATTTTAAAACATGAACATCGTTGAACTAAATATGATGAATATGAATAAAAAATGTATCGATGCCAATCGTATAAAAAGGTACTTGAGTATAGGGGTTGAAAAGTTTATCTTGTTTGAAAGAGAGCATGGAAATGACAATTCTTAAATAATTTTTTCAGGTATACATTGTCTTTATTCAAGTTGAATTTATCTAGACAAGTTATAAGAACACATGATATTTCGTAAAATGATCAATGTTATAATTTTTTTAAACATGAGGAATATTCAAATGCATCTAAAGACTAAGATAAAACTACAATTTATAGATCATTTGATATTTTATAATTATAAAGGATGAGAGATATCATATTGAGGAAATTTCAACAATAATTAAAGATGACATTCATGATTATCTAAAGTTTTTTGAGAAGTTAAAGATCTATACAAAGATGTCATTGTATACTGGTTGTACAAAATTTACAATGCTACCATCTATAATGAAGCAATATAATATAATATATGGTTACAAATAGTGTGAAAAAAACTTCATAGAACTTCTTTTTTTATCTTGAGTGACATGTTACCAGAAGTTAATGAGCTTCCTTATAGAATATATGACACTACAAAAATACTATGTTATATGGTTATGATCTCTGAAATAATACAAGACTATCCAAATGACAGTGTATTGTTTCATGATCACCATTGATCACTGAACAAATTCCTTAAGTGTAGTTCATCTTCATACAAGAAAAATCAATTAAGTCTTTCAAAAGTAATATAGTACTTTCTAATCATTCCTTCGTATAGAAGGATATATGGAAGTGAGAATATTGTAAGGAAATTGACAGGGTTTGTAGGTACAAGAATTCAATATGGGAAATTTCATCCCCCAGTAAACTCTCCTTAGGGGAAGAAAATTGATCACGAGTATCCTGAATTTAGAAATGAGCCAGGAAACCTCCATGTTGCACTATCTATAGATGAAATGAATCCTTTTGGTGTACAGAGTAGAATTTGTAGTGCATATATATTTATGTTTTAAATTTTTACTTTCCATCATGATTATACATGAAGTAAAGATACATTATGTTATCCATCCTAATATTTTGAAAAAAACAACCTTGCTATGATATTTATATTTATTTGGATCCATTAATTAATTATATGAATATTAAGTGGGATTTAGGATTTATGTTATAAAATGATCATACAAATAAAGAGGTCAAATTTATATCTATAATTTTTTGATTATAATTAACTTTTCTTCTTATGGATGTTTTTTAGGATATAAAATTAAGTAAATGTTAGGGTTCCCTATTTGTGAAAAGGTTCACACTGAAATAGGCTGAAACATTTTTTGAAGATATTATTTATAAGATATCATAATCTTTTCCCTTGATGAAATAAATATCTATTTTTTAAATATTATTCTACAAGAATTTAGAATAAGATACAACACATTCTCCATAAATATGTGATGACCAATTTGGGAAGGTAAAGGATTATGCCACAATTTTTGGTAAATAGTGTTCAAAAAACCAAATGAAAATGGGTTGGGAAAAGTGATCAGTTTTTCTAAATTACCATATTTGAATTGTTTTTATGTAATACATTTTATTAATTTCATGTACAAAGAAAAAATTAATGTGATAGTGTTGTTGACACATTACTGCTTTCCCATGGAAAAAATATGGAATTAACGATTGATTGGACACCATTTATATGGGGATAAGAAGAGAGTTTGTTCCAAGGTTGGATGGAATATGTAATTTTCACTATCTAGCAGCTTACAATATTTTTGAGTGAAAGGGATTTAATTTTCTCAAATTATTTAATTGTATGAAGGTTCCAAATGGGAATTCATAAATAATCAAGTATATCATGTTGATGATTAATTTGATGTTAAAGGATTTAAAATCACATAACTATCATGTTTTGATGAAAAATTTATTGTTTGTGGTTGTAAATTTCATTATACCTATAAATGTATGATACACATTGGCCAAACGTTTCTTCTTATTTAATTTTTTTCTAGTAAAGTTATAAACCCAATAAATTAATGAACTATGGAAAATAAAATTGTTTTTATATTACAAGAATTTGAAATATTATTCCAACCATAATTCTTTGATAAAATTATTCACATAGTAAGAGAGATGTGAATATATGCTTTTATATAGTATAAATTGATATACCACATTGAATTATATATGAATATTTTAAAATGGAATATTAAAAATAGAAGTAAAAAAAGGTTGTATTACAAATCGATATATATTTTAGGAAGTTATTGAATTATGTACTAACTACCAATCTGATTTGTACAACAATGGTCTCCAAAAATCTCATCAAAATAGGTTCCTTATATTAGAGTTTGTTCCCTAGAATCTAATATTTTATAATTTATATTACATCTATTTTCAAGGAAATTAATATTTATTAAGATATATTATTACATATTGATGCTTCCCCTATATAAGATTAAAATGATAATGTCCTAGAATATTTTCCGCACTGAAAATTTCAAAGAAGTTACTTTTTATGATGAAAACCTTTAAATTCCATTACTATATTCTTAAACCTAGTTCTATTATCATATAACATTCTATGATTGTGCACACAATATATTGACTATATGGTTCAAGTACTTGTAAGCAGAAGAGCCTTATTCTTATGAAGTTCTCACTTGGTAATCTATAGTATGAGAGATTATGAGAATGGGTCGGCTAGTAGGAATTACACTTGTTTATGTGTCCTAGGATATTCCTGTCTATTAGCACGTGTAATAGTAATTGGTATTTAAGATTATTATTAATGAATTTCATGACTTGTGCACTTAGATGTATTGTTGAAAATCATGATGATACCAATTCATGGAAAAGTTGTGTATGTTGGATGCATCATGAATGAACTATTATTGTTGAATAAGTTAAGGAAGGGGCTTCCCTTCCATATGTATGGAAGTTTATATCTTTTACCTTTAATTGAAATGTAATCATCACATTAAATTCCATGGACATGGTGTAATGACGAGTTTATTTTAGATAGTCAAAGAAACATATATTGAGAATATAGTTTGATGGAATGAGTGTGAAACCAGTTTGATGAGATATTGTGATGAAGGGTTTATATTACATAGTAAGCACTCAAGTGTAGTTGTCAATATTATGACAATAAATTCGGTATCTTTGTAGAATTGGCCCTTTTCTAGATAGTAATATTGAACTTTGGTCAAACTCTCCTAATGCCTTTGAGAAAGAAGCCTAGAGGGTCACAAACTAAGTGTTTTCATTGATATCAATTAAATTCCATTTTAATTTAATTATTGGAATAAATATTACTCTCAAGAATGGGGAATAATATTATTCATAATTTACCCATCATAAATATTATTCTTAATATAAAAATTATTTAATTATTCATTGTTAAATAATTTCTTTAATTACATGAATATTTAATAAATATTTATCCTTAAGACCGTAAATAAAATATTTATTTTATTTATTTAATATTTAATGAATATTTATTCACTAGAATGTGAATATAATATTAAATTTACAAATAAATATTTAATTAATGATTTATTTATGTATTTGATAAAGGTTGAGAAGGATGAGGGGACAATGATTGTGTCCAATGATAAGTATTAATTAGAAAGTAAGTAAAATAATATTTATCATTGCACTAGTTTGTGCATGATATAATAACAATGACAATAATATTATATAAAATGTGGTCAAATAATTTTTAATATATTATTAATGTTTCCCAGTTCATTAATTAATATTTTTAGCCCTAAACCTATCTCTATAAATAAATGATTATTTCTATTGTGTAGAGATTTATCAAGGTTATTCAATATTGAGAATCATTATGCAAAAAAAATTCTAGAGATCTCTCCGAAGACTGAAGAATTATTTAAAGATTATCTTCCCTTATTAAGCTTCTAAAGAGTAAAAGTTCAAGGATGATTCTTGAAACCAAAGGAATTTTCACAGTGATCCAGATGATCACTATAAGAAGATCGATCTGATGTGCTAGCACTAGGAAATCCATCAATGTTATTTAATGATCAATAGAACATGTGTGGATCATCTCTAGAGGGATTATACAATTGGATCCTATAAGAACAATAAGGTTAGACTAAAAAATGGGATTAGATGAGGAACACCATCATCTAAGAAAGATTTAATGACTGAGGTTTTCTTTCATTTGATATATTTAAATCAATTAAAAATTTAATGTGAATATATCTCCTCTTGGTTATATTATATTTTATTGCCAATATTATTTAGAAAAATTTATTTGGTCATGTAATTTATGTATTTTAAAATATACAGATGATCCATTGAATTTGATATTTTTAGAATGAGGTTAGCCCAAATAAGAACTTCCATTATGTAGAAAACTATCAAGTACTTATTAGTGGGGTCCTTTTAAAATTTATAATTATTAATTTGATTATTGATCATTGTGAATTTTAAAGTTAAAATACATTTGAATTTTTAATTTTTTTGATTTTCATTGAATTAAATTATTTCTCTTCTACATTTCCCACTAATATTACCATTATTGATTAATAATTAACAAATATCACATATGAATAAACCATTTGGAGGTGCCAAGAATTATAGCTGGATAATACATGATTCCAGATCATTTACTCCTTTATTACATACAGTGTATCCTTGTTCATTACAAAAGGACATCTCCATGGATTACATTTCATCTAGTAATTACTAGAGTTCATGTGAAACAAATGCACCATGTGTTGACAAGTCAAGGTGCCACACAAATGTTTTGGAGTAAACACAGTGTAGATCGACTACAGTTCATTTATTATACACATTTTCAAGGTGCAAAACACGTGGTTAAACTGCATCATATAATTAATAAACCATGTGTATTTCATACAATATGTGTAAAAACCAACAATAGTGTATCATGAAGTACATGGAATTTAATTTTTATACACCCCATGTACATCATAATTGTCCGTGACAAGTACTCGATTAGTCCCTAAGCATGTGCTATAGATATTAGATGAAGATAAGTAAATGTCATGTGGTTGGATGACACATTCTATGCAATTTTCCTATTTTTGTGGAAATAGTATATTTAATTAATTACTCCATTAAACCTCATCGACCTAAGTTCCATGGGTCATTAAGAAGATAGTAAATTTCAGTCATTAGGTTTTATATTATATTCCTGCAAATCATTTTTTTTTGATTTTCTAATGGCCGGTTTGTGGGTAGCTGGTTCCCATGAAACCGGTTTAAGGGTTTTCGGTACCCGAAACACTTCAAAACCACATCACTACAGCAGGAAAATCAAAAATCAAACGAGATACTTAAAAAATTTCAAAAAAACCGCCTTCAACGCCTTGATCCACGCACTGCCTCGGGCTTCGTCAAAACACTTGATCACCTTGGTCCGCACACCACCTCAGGTTTTATATTATATTAAATACTTAATTTATCACACAAAATTTTCAAAACATAGAGTATTGTATGGTAATTTTATACTCAAAAACCCAACACATTAAATTGTACTGACTATAAAATTTTCATGTGTTATATTGGAATTAAATTCATAGTACATGCCATGAAATTATAACACATTCCATGTACATAATATTTTTAATGATTTCATTGTTTACAATTTAAACCATACCGAGTAGTTTGGATAGGTAATCAACAAGTTTCCTCCAAGTAAAAATACATGAACCTTTTTATTGAATTTTAAATAAAACAAATATATTTATTTTATTTAAAATCACAATGGATGGGAATTTCCAGACAATTGGATGAAATAAGATAAAATGAATAAATGAATTAATAAGATAATTAGTAAAACTAATTCATGCACATTTCATCTTATTAAATAACTAATTGAAATGAATCATATCTAGTTATTTTAATTGTGTAGTCATTTCATGTGTATTGATGATCATGAGATTTTACCAAACCTTTTCATGTGTTGGTTTAATTTAATTTAATTTTATTACATGATTTTTCGATTAGTAAATTATAAATTAAATATGATAACTCATGAATCATACCTCCCTCATTTATTATCAAGGATCCATATGTCCAAGGTTATTTTATATATTACTATTAATCAATCCTTTATTTCCCCTCACTATCATATGAGTTATAAAACATTTGTAATAAAATGATTTTTTGAAGGTGCATGTAGTTGGTTTAAGATGAATTTGAGGGGGAGTCAGTTTAAGATGGAACCACGTTGAAACCAAAATGGGAGATACATATATAAACATATGGGATTATGTAACTCAAGAAAATATTGTCCCAAAGAGTTTATACCTAGGGGTATAGATTAATTTATTATTATATTTATAAATAAAATATTAGATAAATATCAAGATCATGTAATTTATTTATTTATTTTATTTATTTATTAATAATGATTTATTTTATGGATGTAAAACCACTGTCACATAAATAAAAAAAATTAATATGAAAATATGTAATTAAAATAAATAGATTATTCATAAATGTTTAATGAAAACAAGGTCAGTCTCTTAAGTAAAATAAACAGAATATTAACATGACATGTAAAATGAAAAATAAGAAATTGTTACACATAATAAATAATATTCCATAATTTAGTATTGAGTTATACTAAGACTTCAATTATAAGATTAGGAAAGAAAACATAGAATTAAGTGATTTACCAACCCTCATTGGGATAATTAATTTTATATGTTATTTATTATGAATGTTTTCGGTTGACTTAACTAATTTACATCAAGATAAGTAGCACTCACTAGAATTGATGAATCTTTAAGGAAAATGTTTAGGAAATTTGAGTAATGGTTTCTGTATTGGGGAGTCCACTCAATGGATCAATGAGATAAAAGATCGCAATTGGAAAATAATTGACTACCTAAATACCATTGTATAATTGACCAAGCCCTTGGTTGGGAAATGAGAAGGGAAATATGGATCCTTACCACTAGAATGTCTATGAAACTAAAAATTATAAGTTTAGTGGTGAGAGAAATTAAGAATTTATAAAATAACGAGAGACTTAATAAGGTTAAATATTATAATTCCTCACAAAAAATTTAATAAATTGAAGTTTAGATCATATATTTTAATTATTGTATGAAAATGGTAAGAAAACAAAGGAAAATGCTATGATCATTCCCTAACTTAGGGTATATCCTTATAATTAAAAATTCTTGGATATGGTAAAATCATTTATGGGATGCATTATTATCAAAAAATATGTATTATGTATTGTAACTCACTATTCCTATTGTATATCACCAAATGGTAAGAAAAAGGTGAAAAGGGTTCCTACTAAGTATATCTAGAGGATGATTCCTATGTCTGTTTTATTATATTATAAACTACATATGGAGAGTTAAGAACATGGATGCCTACACCATAATATCCCATCTTATTTTTCTCAAGAAAGATAAGGAAATGATTTAAATAAATAATATTTTCAAGAAACTATATCAATGTAAACTAGAATAAGAGAATCTGTCAACTGATCGTGGTTTCAAAATATTGGTGTATATTGATCAATTAGTGTAATTGGGCTTCCACTTGGATAATGTATTATCCAATAATGTTATTTTATTTTCCATACCACAAAGTTTATCCTTATTCTTCCATTCTCAGAAGAACTAAATGTTTAGGTCCCTCATGAATATTTGGGCTATACTTTCCAAAGAATATATGATTGGTTAAAACATGTTTCTACACCCCTTATAGTGAATGGTTTTAAAGGAGTGGTTGAATATCTCAGGAATAATATAAATAAAAATTATCCTATACATCATCCTTAAAAGAGACTAAATACTTATAGGTACAATAATGAAAAGGAGGATATTTTTTTATATATAGATATAGTGGGATTGTGAAAGAAAATTGCATGGAATTAAAGAAACAAATAGTTTCATAAAGATTGGGTATTTTCATCATGTTTCTATTCACCACTTGTGTATTAAAATACAATATGTATTAAAAATACATGTATTCATATACACAAATTATATAAGAGTAGAAAGGTTATGAAGTGAACTCAAAAGGAGTTTGAAAGGGAGATTCTTATGTTATCCAAGGGTAGCTAAGTACTTATGATTGGGAAAATGGATTGATTCATGTTTTCAAGAATAGATACCTAAAGATTTATATTAGTGTATAACTAGACACAATGATGAATTTTTTCACACTTATAATAACTTTTGTTATGATACATAAATAATATACAAATAGTTCAATAACTCAGGAATTGTAGATATCTATTATAATGAACGATGAATAAATAATATAAGTCTCTTACCGAATTGTGAAAAGATAAATATTTATCAAAATAAGAATAATAATTAACTTTTTTATACCAAATGAAGTGTTTTAGTCTTAATTGATTTAAGATATTTGTTATAGAATTAAACTATATATCTTATCATAGATAAATAAACCTTCATAAATAATGGTATACCAAAAATATTTTAAGAGTTAGTTAAACATGGACATATGAACTATTCCATGTCTAAGTGTACTTCATATAATTCACGAGATTATTTTAACAAATAGAATTGAGGAAACTAACCATATAACAACTATATTTTTTTTGGATATCATGTTAATTGTGATATGATAAGAATATATAAGGAACCTACCACAAGTTTTTATTGAAAACCTTTTCTTAAATTTTGGATTTAGCTATAAACGAACATCAAACTTTAATGTACATCAGAGTTAATAATCCTATAGACACTAATGATTGTAATTTATTGTCAAGACTGACTATATTTAAATTAACTAAGTCTATCTCTTTAAAGATATTGGGGGATGATTTAACCTTTATGGGTTATGGATCTAGATTCACATCAGTTGGCATAGGAATGAAAGATTACACTAATCTCAGTGGGAGGTGTAGTTCAAGAGACCCATACTGTATAGGAGTTCACAACCAAATATGTGGTTTATGTTCACTCTGGAAGGTGATATATATATTATTCATTCAGAAAAAATATTCTTACAAAGAAAAAACTAATAAAAACTTGCTAAGGATGAAATGTATGAATAAATTCATGTAATGGACTCCATGTTTCATGATTCTAGGACTCTATATTTTTAATGTCTTTAAGGATTGATACTATTTATGATTATACAAGAGAAACTATACATGAATGGGGTAAGATGGTACCAATAAAACAAGATTGATTATTTAAATATTTGGTATTTGGAAAAAACTATACACCAATCATCATGATTAAAATATTTTTAAATTATAATTATCAGATCATTCTTCTATGATCATCATATTTGGTTATTCATAGTCAAGGATAGAACATTTAAAAGAGTATTTAAATAAGATTTCTATATTACATGACCAAAAGGATACCCTAGGGTATATGTCAAAAAGGAATAACTAAAACGAGTCACTGACAAAATTAAATTTCAACAAGATATGATACATAAATAAATTTATAAACAAATCATTCATTGAGATCATAAAATATTTGTTTGGAAATAAATGAGTGACAATTATCTATAAATGGTTTATAGGATTTCATTAAGATTTGAGGATAAATATTTTGATAACATATTGAAACAAATTTTGTGTATTATTAGTTTTTTAAGAATAAGGAATGAATTTTTTTAATGCATGACATAAAGTAAAAACCATTCTCTGGGAAAAAAGTACAAAGAAATAGATCCACAGTATTTCTAAATCAAGTCATTATAAATATATTAATGTATTGATTTTTTTGAAGCAATTCAAGACTGATTTTTTGGAATATATTCCTTCCATTAGAACATGAATTTGAATAAGAATAAATTATTTAGATTAAAAACAATTCACAAGGGTATGTTCTATTAACTCATCTTATATTCTTTGATATGTACGAATTTTTGATATTACTAATGCAAAATAGGTTAATATAAAATATATCCAATATAACTTCATTTAAATATAGTTTTAAATATCTAAAAATACTTGGAAAAGTAGAATTGGATGTGTTATTTGTGTATAGAGAAGTGACAACACAAGTGATCAAGGGAATTGAACACTTGCCTTCACTTAGTTCAATTTTATCTAGTATAATAGATATATCTATGGTAATATATAAGGAAAAATTATTACAATTAGTGGGTTTCATATATTTAATATCTATGTATGTTAAATATTTTGATGTAGCTTATGTAGTTTTTTAGAATTATCCTCCTCTAATTTTTGGTTAATCTAATATAAAATGTTTTACCACTATTATAACAATATTTGACGATTGATTTAGTTAAGATGTCAAAAAATTTTAAATGGGAACAAGAGGTGGATATTTATTATATCAATACATTATGGATTTCATCAATGGAGTAGTGTTGTGGTAAGTTGAATCACCACATGGAAATGTGGCTTTACCAACCCTAGTACTGGAAACCTGGTAGGCCCAGTAGTTGTAGCCATAATCAATAAATCATGCTTAACATGTGAGAACTAAATAGTCATTAGTCGTTGTCTCAAGTGCAAGTTAGAGTATATTGGAGTTGGTTTCCTAGAACTAACTACATTGTACTTTAGATTAAATTTATTTTAAACTAAGTGAATATTAATTTAAATATCTTATCACATTTTAATTGTTCTTTTTCATAACATTAATTTGATAATGTATAAGAGTATATGCTACATTGAAAAGGTATTAGTTGATCCCTATTATAGTGAGAACATTGAAATTCTAGGATGATTTTCATAAACCCAATTATATGGTTAGATAAAACACTATGACGGGGAACATCGTATTTTGAATATCAAGTGCTACTACTTGTAAGTATATGAGACTTCTTCTTAAGAAGTTTTCACTTGGTAATCTCTAAGACAATATATTAAGAGAATATAACTACTAGTAGGAATTCCATATACATATTTTTAATTGGATATTGTTGTCTCCAAGAATGTGTAATGGTCATGATAATTTTATGTTATTATTAATTCATGTCATGAATCAAACACTTATATTTAGTACCATAAAATACGTCGATGAAAATTCATGGTGTAGTTGGGTACATTGGGTGCATCCTGAATGAAATGTTATTAATGAATATTATGAGGAAGGCATTTTCAATTTATTATTAATGGAAGGTGATATCTTACCTCCATGATTGAAAAAAAATCATCACTTTAAATTCCATGGGCATGATGTTATGATGAATTTATTTTATATAGTCCAAGATAGACATATCAAGCATATAGGTTGATGGCACAAGTTTGCAACATGATTGATGATATATTGTGAAAAAAGATTATGTTACATGGTAAAAGGTCATGTGTGGTTGTAGATGTTGTGACATTAACTTCATTATATTGGTTGTTTTAACCTGTTATTAGATTTTAATATTGAAATTTAGGTGAACTAGTCTAATACCAATGAGAAAGAAACTTAGATAGTTACACAGTAAGCATTTCTGTTGATCTCAATAAACTTATATATGAATATAATTATTAGTACAAATATTTTTCTCAATACTAAGGACTAATTGTATTCAGAAATTAATGATTGAAAATTTTATTCATAAGGTAATAAAAAAATATTTATTCATTAACAAATTATTTATTTAATTATATAAATATTTATTTCTATACTATGAATAAAATATTTATTTTATTTATTGAATATTTAATAAATATTTATTCTCATGATTGTGAATAAAATATTTGTTTCATGAATGATTATTTAATTTAATATTTATTTTGGTATTAAATAAATGGGAAGGAGACTGAGTGGTCCATGATTGTGTCTAGTGATAAATATTAATTTGTGAGATGGTAAAATAATATTTATCACTACGTTAGTTTACAAACTCTATGAAAATAATAAAAATAATAATATTATTATATGGAATGAATTTAGATAAGTTTTAATATAATATTTAAGTTTCATTGTGTAATTATGTAATATTTTTAACCCTAACTCTATCTATATAAATAAATGATTATTTATATTTTTTATAGATTGATCAAGATAGATCAAGATTGAGAATCGTTATTCATAAATAATTGTTGAGCTATCTATCAAGAACAGCGAATTCTCTAGAGATTCTATTCCCTCCCTTACCCTCTCAATAACTAGAGTGAAAAGAAAATTAATTAATCCAAATGGAATTGTCATAGCGGTATAGAGGAAAACAATAATATGATTGATCTACTACGCTAACAGACGGTAACACATAAGCATTGTTCAATGAACAAAGGAGCACATGTTGATCATTACAAGATGTATCATACACTTGGTTCCTAAAATCACAATGATAGTAGAACAATTTTTTTTCATCATCAGCAGCATCATCAAAGAAAGATCCCAAGAATGAGTTATTAGTTCTTTTAATAAATTTAAAATAATTATAAATTTAACATGAAAATATATAATATTGGTTTTGATGTGTTTCATTATGAATTTTCTTTGTAAAAAATTCATTGGCCATGATGGTTAATTCTTGTAATATATTTGAAAAATCCATCAATTCCAACATTTTTTAAGTCAGGATCTGCCCTAACAAGCTCTTCTACTATGCCCAGAACTATAACCTTATGGATAATATAATTTCTAGAAGATATGTTTTCACAATTACTATTTCAAATAATGAGAACACTTACCTTTATGTTTTACATAATAATATATAGGTTGAATCATATGTTTAAACTCTAAAAATAATTTATAGGTATTTTAATCCATCATGGTATGAAATATTGATATCAAATAAACATAACCAAATTTTTATAAGATGGTTTAGAGACTATATTATTTTGGAGTAATTTGAAAATCTGAAATAAATTTTAGAATTAATTTTATGGATTGAAATAGGAAAAAGTGTACATGTGTTATCTTATAATGGTTATTTAATTAACAATTATACATTATATATAATAAAACAAAAGAAATATTGTATTATTAATAATTTTGGATTTGATATTGTGGTAGAAGCGATGCATGTATCTTATTACAAGGCATAAATCCAACTTTCGTGAATATTTCAAACCTTGGAATCATCGAAAAAATATTTATGTTTGATTATATAATACCCAAAGTGTCTATTTTTTTTATTAAATGGATTGATGATAGAAGTGTAGTTAAAATTGATGAATTAAGATTTATGAATGTGAATTTAATTAAGGAAGGTCAGACAAATAGCCCGTTAATAATAGCATCATAGGTAGTACATGTATTTTATGAATCAGATCCTATAAAGACTAATTGGTTAATTTTTCTATTTTTGAGTAAAATAACTATAAGATAAAATAAAAATTCTAGTGAGGATGACCTTTTCATTGGGATATCACATTCATTTCATGATGGTCTTAATATAGATTGTGTATTTTATATCATAGTGGACCATAATGAAGGGATTTGTACACTAAATAGAGGGTCCAAATACCTTCAATATATGACAAAAAATGCGTATGATAAATAATTCAAATGTTTCTGATTATATTTTTATAAAAAATGTTTTTCCTCATAATATTATGCATTCACTACTGTAATTATGTAATATAAATTAAATTTTAATTACATATGAAGATTGTGTATTCTAAACATGATGAAGCTACCAATTTCAAGGGAAAAAATATCACCATTATTGAAATTGTCTAAATGTTAGAAGGTGAAAAAATATGGTTGAAAAAAATATAGGAGTTCTATAGTGGATAAATGTTAGTGAAAGTTAAGAAGTAAATGTCTACAATTAGAGGTTGGATTGAATGTGTGGGGTTAACCTATTTACCCCAACTATTAAATTTTCATTAATTAATTTCATATCAGTACTTTAATTCACATGTTGATTAATATAGATATATGGAATAATTTTTTCTCTCTCCCTTGTTGATGGAAACATTTGGGGAATACAATGTAATTCCTTTATCCATATAGGAATGTGAATTTTTATGGAAGAGCTTTACCTTTGAATTGGTAGAGGGAACCGTTTCTAAACCAGGATCTAAAATGTTGTTTTGAGAGGTTTCACAACTCAAATAACTATTTTTAGACATGGGGTGAAGATCAAAGGGTGATCATAAGAGTAATGGGAGAAAAATAGGGACCAGATGAAGGATTTTAGGTTATAGCATGCTGGTGTAGTCCCATTGTCTTGCCGATGAGTTTTTGGGATTTTTTAATGGGTGAAAATGGAATTCTCCCCCTTTTTCTCTTACGAAACCACACCTAATACCACCCACATTTTTTTATAATAACCCTTATGCACATATCCTCCACTAAATATCCTTCTCTGAGGTAGATATTCCATGGTTCTTGTCCATTTAGAACATTATCTCTTGTGATTTAGAGTTTTAGGTAAGGTTACAAATCCTCTTCATTTTATTATTTCTTTGTTTAATTATCAAATTGTGTCTCACTGTTTTATTTTAATATGACTTATTTCCATGGTTTTGTTTTCTTTTTTTATTATTTTATGAATAGAGTCGAACCGATACTCGATACTCGATGTGTATACTCATCAAAGGTCAATGTAGGTGGTCCATAAGTCTTACCCATAGTCTTTCTTATTTGTTCAACTGTATAGGTTTCATAATCACACTAAATTTCTAATGTTAACCTTGAATTTATTAAATTATATTACCTTTGGATTTTATCAAATTAAATTTACCAATTTTAAATATATTACCTTGTATTTGATAGTTTTATTAAATAATTAAGCCATGTTAAAATTGTTCCAAAGATATGTCAATGTTTTTAGTTTGATGGTTGTGAAATGGAATTCTATAATCATCAGTTTAATGAAATAGAATTTCCTCTTGAATTATGATTTTGAAATCGTAATATGGTATATAAAATTATAGACTTTGTTTTGGTTCAGAATAAATGAAATGGAATGATTCAATAAAAGTTTAGGAATAGATTTTGAAACTATAAAATGGGTTTTGTGATATGAAATTCAAATAGTTTCCTTGGGAAAACTAATATGTTTTGATAAATTTTTATGAATTCAAATGTTTTATGTGTGATAAATTTTTGATTTCAATTTCTGGACAAGATTATTTTAAGAAAATGGATTTAACCGCCTATCATGGTTTGTTCGAAATGAATGTGGTTGAAAATGGGTTTTGGAAATGGAACTTTGATTATGTGATTGGAATTGAAGTCATGTGTATTATTTTTATGAGAATGATATTTTGAATTGAAATAAGTTTTATGAATTGAAAACAAGCATTGGTTATTATAATTATTTTTGAATATAAATGTTAATTTTTGCACAGGGCCTAGTAATTGTTTGTTTTTTATGTCAATGATGAGTTTTGTTAATATCTATAGATATAATAAAATTTGAATGATATAATTTTAATTTAAAAATATTTATATTGGATATTATCATTATACCTTAGGTGAATACGAACCCTGGATAGACTTGGTTGTGCTTGATAGACCCCAGGTGAACCTAAATTCCATGTGGATTTAGTTGAGCTATTTGAACATGAGGTGAATTTCACCAGCAAGTAGGTTTGGTTGGTATACATGGACAGTTATATTACCCCTTAGTGTGGATTTTTTATCCATGGATAGGTATATTAACCCATTCATTATATGTGATAGCATAATAATCATGGTGTGCACATAAAAACCCCGGAAATGACTAAAGTAGGTATGTATCATTCATGGGTGTCATCATGTAACCCAGGTTTTGTGTTTGCTTTAAGAATTTATATTTAATTTTTTTTAAAAGTTGTATATTAATTTTTTTTATCTTTTTCACTATTGTAAGAACTTTGTACATAGACTAGTAATCATTGTATGAGGTTTTTATTACATGCCAAAGTGGAGTTTGGGGGATTAAATCAGGAAGGATTCTAAACTGGTATGGGAATATAGTTTAGTTCATTTTGATTTAGGTTCTTTTATTATTATTGTACATGATATGAAAATGAGGGATCTATTGAGACATGTATTTCATACAACATGTTATATCATGTAGATTATTTGTTAATTTATTGGAACTTCCCTACATCGATTTTAGTTGGAGGTCATAATAGTTAATTTTACTTTCTTCTTCTATTCCTACTATGAACAAAGGTTATAGTCTCTCCATAGTGTACTCATATAACCTCACCACTAGTCGGTAGCCTCTCATGTATGGGGATGCATGCTTGATATTTAGTAGTGACTGTTATTTTAGGAACTAGTTAGTGGTCCAGGGTGGGAGGATGTTTAAAAGTGGAATTAGAGCCTGTTTTATTTTTTATTTCTATTTTTTCTTAGTTTATAGGATAATAGGATGTTTTGGAACTTTTTAAGGATCTTGTGGGAGTGATCAACACGAAAATGGGATGAATCTCAAGTCTCTTAGGATGAGATTTGTTGTTTATGGGTTTTACTTATTATAGTTGCATTTGATTTTCACTTTGAGTGAGAGACATGGTTTGTGATGTCACTAGTTGATTGGATTTATACTCTTGGATCAATAAGAAAAATGGTTTGGGTGTATTCATTCATAATTTTTGGCATGCAGGGACTGATGTTACATGAATCATACTAGGGACATGGGATTCAGATGTCGATTGCATGCTAGTTGTGATTTATATCCGCTTGTGATTATATATGTATGATTTATGTCTTCCATTGGATATGAATTCCTTTTGATAAATTGGTTTATTCATTTAATACATCAACATAATTACATACAATGTTTTCCAATACAAGACTATGACGTCCCAGACCCAAATACTACTTTATAAGTGCCCCAACCATAGAGGGCCACACAGACTCAAGCGTATCTCCACAAATACCAGAGGATGCCAATTAGTAGAGAGGGCCTAGGGTATGTCCATGGGGAGACTATTCCCTCATTACTAGAGTGTATCAAAACAGATAAATAATAATAGATGTAATAGAAGAATAAATATAAGTAAACATATAGACAAGGATAACAATAACTGAATCAACTAGAATTAATTTTGATGATATTTCATGTCACTAGAAACTAGAAAACATGGATACAAGATACCGGGAATAACATGTTCCAAAAAAGTATAAAAGAAATCAAAAGACTATCCCAAGTATCTCGAGAACCAACTCGATCACGTTTTATCAAGATCCATCCTAAATATCAAGAAATCAAGTGTATGAAGCTGTATTCTTCCCTTTGTTAACACCTGCATTCATGTAATCTGACCTGGGTAACAAATGACACCCAGAGTGGGAGTGAGATAAATCTCAGTGGGCCACCACAAATAGTGTCTATAACATCCGACCCATGTAATAGAAATTTAATAGTGTGCAGGCATGAATATATAAAGTAATGAAATACAATGTTACTAAATACCCAATTACTAGATTTATCACATGACTGGTGTATAAATATGTAACCAATTCTTTATTTTATTATTACCCATTTATAAATAGGTCACCCATTAGCAATAGTAAAGGTTATAAGATGTAATTAGGCAGCCTGTAATGATATTATGTAATGAGTTTCCAAGGTAACAATCAGGGAAACATAGGCCTCAAGGGTATCTAACTCAGTAATGAATGATTCTTGGCTAAGGGTAAGAGTGTAATCCAAGGATAATAGTCCAATATATTCAATAATTAGATGCTTACTAAGTCCAAGGATTTAATCAAAGGAAAAACAAGGCAAAGAAATGACTGGGACAATGGGCTTTAACCATGGAACTTATCTGTCGATGCGGGATCCCAGGAGTTTATCTAAGGAACCCTATAATACTACATGAGGGATCCTACCATGTCATACCATGCATCCAAAGTTATAAAAAGATCAGGTTCTAGGTGGCCATCAACATATGAAAGATGTATCCCTGAATTTGGAATGGGGTCCTTGAGTGCTCAAGGAATTATCTTAGTAATCCATAGTTATCTCAAGTTATGACACTCTTATTTTGATAATAAAGTCATATACAATTCATAATGTTCAAGACACTACCTTTCATTAGTGTGACATGGATAATTGTTCATGAAACCATTTAATCAAGTCATAATTAATCAATAAGTCCATTTGGTTCAAGCCTTTCCTTTCATTAGTGTGACAAGGCCAAGTAGCATGAAACCATTCATTTAATTCATTAAATACGTTTCCATAAATCAAGGTTCACTCTGCTACCTTCCATCGATATGGTAAGGGGTTCTACGAACATACAACCTATTATTCCATTACATTTTAAAAAAGTAAAGTCATATACTTAGTATACTTACCAATTTCCACTTCATATTTAATTATCATATTGAAATACTTACCTTATGTGGGTCAATTGGTGAGCATACTTGATAATTACAATCATGAAATTCACAATTTAAATCAATACATTTAATATAGAAAATTTTACCCTTAGAAAGGTCAATCCAAGGCACACCTGAATGATGGATCAAATGTGTCAAAACACTAAAATTACAGTTAGGAAAAAACATCCCACATGGGATTTATATAGTTATGGGTGTAAAAAATAATAGCTAATCACATATCTGGGAAGTTCCTAACCATATGGTTCAAATGATTTAAAGCATGGCATATAAATTAAATAAACAACACTTGACGAAATCGTGGGGGCCCACATGTAATTTCCAAAATCAATTAACTTGATGGATTAGTTATAAACCACCCACCTTAGGCTTGTATGACTCTAATTATCTAGTATTAGCCTATAATTTGGTTTAGAATCAAGTATATATGAGAAAAGAGTAAAAATGATCACACCTTGATAATTAGGTCGAGAGCAAGAGGGGCGAAGAATGACTAAAAAGGACTTGATTACTTACCATTGCACTTCCAACACGATGAATAGAATCTCAAACAGATCCTAGATGAAGTAGATATCTTGATCCCTATGTTAGGACTAGAAAATCTCCAAAATGAGAGAAAATAGAGGTTATATCTTCTAGAATTAGTATTAGTGAAGAAAGAAGGTTTAATTAGATCATTAAGTTTTAAAATGTAAAATTAACAAAAAATTAGCATGTGCATGGTTTTTTTGCACGGTTTGACAAACCACACACAAACCATGCATGTGTACCTAGAGAAAGTGGTGCACTGCATGGGTAGATCACACGGTTTGGGAAACCATGCCTCAACCATGTGAGATGACTCTGCCTAAAATTTCAAACCATCCACATAGTTAGATCTAATCATGCAACCTTCTCACATGATTTACCCTAACTGTGTGACATGCCCACATTCCCCCAAAAGATGGGTTATAGGCTTCAGAAAATCCCTAGACACCCTTGGGAAATTTTCTATCCCATTAGGCATCCATAATATTTCCAAAATAAATAATTAGTAAATAAATTAAAGGATCCATACCTGAGTAAAAAAAATGGGTTCTTACAGTCTTTCCCCCTTAAAATAACTCATCCCTAAGTTGACCATCCAAGTGTTGTGAAACACTATATGATAATAACTATGGACACTAAGCATGTATGTTGGCCTCCCACTCCCATGTCTCATCCATCACATGGGCGTACTTCCATTGTACCCATACTAGAGAGATATAATGGCCTGGGAGTGCCTTCTTACCCCAATCAATGATTCATACTTGGTAATTCTCAAAGGTAGAATCAATATCCAACTAAACTTCCTTGGGATTAAAGGTTTGAGATGGGTCGACATTATTTTCTCGAAGCTATAAAACATAGAAGAGATTATGAATGTCACGATACCTTAGAGGTAATAACAACTAATAGGCTACCAACCTGACTCTATCTAGAATCTCAAATGACACTTCTTCATTAGACAACAAATTCCTTTTCTTTAGTAACCATATATTCTCTAGCCTAGGTGATACCTGAAAGAAAACGTGATCCCCGACCTCAAACTCTATTGGTCGTCAGCGACAATAGACATACGATTTATGTGTAGAGTAAGTAGTAGCCATAAACATTCTAATTAGATGAACCCACTATGAAGTCTCTTGTATAAGATGAGGACTAGAAGGGCTGTCTCACATACCTTTAGCCAGTATAAGGGTGAATGGGATGACCTAACATATAAGTCCTCAAAAGGAGCCATCTGAATTGGTTCCTGGAAGCTATTATTATAGGAGAATATGTTGAGGGTAATATTATTATCCTAAGAACGTAATAAATCATAGAAATAGTATTTGATCGTTTCCTATAAATCCTATATCATCTATTCTAATTGTCCATCCGTCTGAGGGTGAAAATATGTTCTTAGAATCACCTGTATACGCACAAATTTCTGTAAGGCCTTCTAGAACGGTGATGTGAAACAAAAATCCCTATCCAAAATGTTAGTATGAGGGACCCCATGTAGTCATATGATCTCATGAACATATAGTCTTCCTAGCTCATAAAATGTTAAAGTATCCCAAATAGGAATTAAGTCGGATAAATTGATTAGTCATTCAATAACTACCCATACAACATTTCTACCCCTCTGTAACCTAGGTAACCCGACTACAAAGTATATGGAAACATCTTACCATTTCCATTCTGATACTACAAGTGGATATAACAAGCCTACAGGTCTCCGGTGATCCACTTTCACCAACTGATGACTGAAACACCTAGTGATAAATATTGTTATCTTAAATTTTATCATAGGAAACCAATATAGGTGTCACATATCTCGACACATTATGGAGATGCCAGGATAAAATGCCTAATGAGAAGCATCAGAATCTTGAATCAAATCCTCTCTCATATCTATAGGAACCTAGACATGCCCATGAATATGCAGGATGTCTTTTCTATCTATAGACCAATCTAGAGGAAGGTCAACTCATGATGTACTCTCACAGAGAACCTATCCCTCAAGATATAAAAATATTATATGCTTCACCTTCTTAATGAGTGAAGTGGTAATTATCAAGGATGTGAGTTAAGACTGATCATGACTGTGATGAAACTATAGATGCATCTTAGAGAAGAGGGCCATAAATATCCATTCATCACTGTCTTCCTGTATGGTTTGTGCTTGAGTTTTTGACTCAGCGCATCAGCGACTAAATTTCCCTTACCAAGAGTATGGGAAGGATCAAAATCAAAGGACTATAGATATTCGATCCATCTTGTCACGACCCGTCCTCGGGGCCCGTGCCGTGACTACCCCAAGCCCGCCTTCCATAGGCCAGGGGCTGGCGACTAGCACCAAGGCGTAAAATCCCAGTAAACAGGGAAGGCATTGCCTTTATAAGTAACAACCACACAGAGTCAGCAAGCGGAAAGTAAAGTGCAGAAAAGTAAAGGGGCCGGAAATACAAGCCCAACTGTAAAGTACAACTGAAAAGTAAAGTACAGCAACTGAAGAAAAGACGGCGGCCTCGTGTCGTCCACTGGCAATCCCACCTGAAGGGTGGGTACAGATAGCCTCCAGGCTCCTCGGGTCTCACGTCCGCTCCGAGCACGTCCCGCCCAGTGGTCCACCTCCAGGTACCGTCCTGCTCCACGCCTCAACCGTGATCAGCGCTGTCCGTCGTCTGCAACCAACACAACAAGGTGCGGGCATAGCCCGTGCAGGGGTGAGTACAAGCTACTCAGTAAGGACCCCGAGACCCCCGAAGGCCTCTCGAAATCCACAAAGGATATAGCACAAAAGAAAGATGCAATCACGAAGTAACATCTGACTCGACTTAGGTATATGCCCATACATATACCTAAGTCCCCAATTCTAGCTCTGCTCACGAGCTCAAGAACAACTCAATCCACAAAGGAAAGCAAGACTCAAATCCACAAGGAGAGTAAACAGTAAATCCACATAGGATAGTTCAACACAATCCACAAAGGAGAGTAACATAAGATTCAGCTCAACCAGGTATACTTTTTCAGATGACGTCAAAGATGATCACTGATCCATCTAAGTCGTCGGACCCACGAAGGATCGATAGGTACTAACCCCCGCAAAAGACCCACACAAGATCGGGCTCACACAGAACCTGTAGGCAGTGGCTCACACAGAACCGGTAGTAAGGACCCACACAGGATCGGGCTCACACAGAACCTGTAGGCAGAGGCTCACACAGAACCGGTAGCACTGATCCACGTAGGATCGCTGAGTGCAGTAGTCGACGCAGTCCACTGAGGATCTCTGCACAGTCGTCGCCGCAGTCCACGAAGGATCTCTGCTCTGCCGTCGTCGCAGTCCACGGAGGATCTCTGCTCTGCCGTCGTCGCAGTCCACGGAGGATCTCTGCTCTGTCGTCGAAGTCACAGCCAGCGCTAGGGTTCCCGCACAAAGCGAGCTCGTTCAGGAGGGTCCGCTCCACGAGCCGAGAGGCTGATACATCAACTGACACGTAGTCCGAAGTTGATGTATCCAAAAGTTCCGTATCGACAACAGGATCTCAACGCGACAGACGGCGCGTCAATCGGACGCCCGGTCTGAGAGTTATTGGCATTTTCGTCCCAGGGGCCCGGTTGGTTTTTAGGGCAAAACCAACCCGACCGTACTCCGCCTGTACCCGATCCTCGGGCGGAGTATGCCAAAAGTTCCGTCTCACTTAGAGGAAACTACCACAGCTGACGGTACGTCGTTCGGACGTCCGTAGCTCAAGTTATGAGCGTTTCCGCTCCGAGGGCCCGGTTGGTTTCGTGTACGAACCAACCCGGCCGAACCCAAAGTCTTCCGAAACCTTGAGTATAATATACCGAAACGACCGTCTCGATCCAAGGATCGCGTAGCCGCTGACGGTTCGTCAATCGGAGGTCCCAGGCCCAAGATACGGGCAAAAGACCGAAGAGGGCCCGAGAACGGGGGTTCTGGGCCCGGGGCGACCCGGCCCGAACCCCCCCCTGGGGTCGGCCGAACCGGGTCGGCCCGACCCGGCCCGAACCGGCTCGGCCTGGGCGCGGCCCGGCCGACCGGACCGGCCGGCTCGGCTTCGGCCGCGCGGCCGAACTGCCGCGGGTTTGACCCGCGGCTTGGAGAGGAACGCGGCCCCGCGGGGGGCCGCCTGTCACGCGGACGCGGCCGGGCCGCCGCGTCCGTTCCCGGTTCCGCGCGGCCGCGGAACCGGCCGCCGCCGCCGCGGCTTCAGCCGCGGCGGAAATTCTCCACGGCGGCGCACCGGGCGCCGCCGCCTCCGGTCGCCGGCGCCGCCGCCGCCTTCCGCGGGCCGCCGGAGATGCTCCGGTGGCCCGATTCCTTTCCCGTCTGCGCCATGATTCCTCCCGGGACGCGTCCTTCACTGCGGAATCAACAATTGGCCCTTGCGTCGTGCTTTTGCCGTCGCCCGCCAAATCCGCACAAAAAGGAAGATCGGCGGAGGGTTGCCGGGTCTTGTTCGTTAGACCCGCACCCTTCGCGTTAGTCATAAAATCATCGGGAGGAAAAGAATTAACCAAATCAACAATTTTATATAAATTAAAATTGTTCTGATCGGGTTCTTTATTTGAAAAGAATAAACACGGGAAAAGAAATAAAATATTCCAATCAACCCTTACTTTGTCGTCGACGTCGGACGAGAGGTCATCGCGGAATTGCTCGTCGCGGAAGAAGGGGGATCGTCGCGTCGTCGCGGTATCCGGCGTCGCGTCGCCAATCTCCGGATCAAGAACAAACGGATTTAATTAATTAAATTCGTTGTTATTGAAATTAAAAAGTGAGAAATAAAAGATTCGATTCTCACCTTTGTTGCCGAACGAGGATCGGCCGCAGAACAAGAGGCGTCGCCGAAGAAGGTCGCGGGTAGGGCTTGTTGACGTCGCAGATCTCGGTGTGCGTCGTCGAATTCCGGTCGCCGGCGTTCTTCGCGTTCTTCGCGTTCTTCGCGTTCTTCGCGTTCTTCGCGGAGAGGGTGGAGGCTCAGAGGAATTGCACAACGATAGCAATCCTCCAAAATAGACAAGTTTGTCTATTTTATTATTTTGCCAACAAACGTAAAACGCATAAGTAACGACCCATTTAATTCGTTGAATTAATTCAACGAATAAAACAGCCCATTTAATTCACTAAATAAACCACCCAATTAAATGGTCTGTTAAGAAATTAAAGAAAACGTGTCGGTTGACTTTTCAGTTACTTTGACGGGTTTTCACGGGTGCGTTACTTAGCGAAAGAAACGGCGGGGCTCGTGCGGGTCCCACCTCACAAATATCCTACCAAGGGGGTAGGATATTTCTGGATAACATCCTATCCAGTTCAACTCAGTTCAAGCCGCCTTTAAGTGGCTTCAAGTGGCTTCCAAGCAGCTTAAGTGAAATAAAATAAAGTTGTCGCACAAACTTTATTTTATTTCTGACTTAAAGCCGCAAAATTTAAAAACCACGTCTGAGCAAACGCAACTCCGGAAGAGGCGTTTCTAAGCAAATACCGGCGCTGCGATTTCATCGGTGCCCTCAGAATTCGATTCCGGGCACCGGTTCAAAAGATAGAAAAACCCGCTCGTCCGTTCACTGAACGTACCCGAGCCAAACTTCGGAAATTGATTCCGGGCACACCGGGCCTCGGAATCAGGTGCCGTCTGAAGCTGCGCTCTTGTAAAATTCCAAAGAAAATTAAGAAAAAAATTTCCTTGAAATTTTCGGGTCTTTACATTACTCCCACCTCAGGGCTTTACGTCCCCGTAAAGATACATCAAAAACTAGGGGAACAAATGGGGGTACTGAGCACGCATCTGAGCCTCCCGCTCCCAAGTGCTCTCCTGGAGGTTCTCGTGCTGCCATCTGACGCGCACAAGAGGAATCGACCGCCCACGTAGGACCCGCTCCTGTCGATCCTCGATCTCCACTAGGACCTCCGCAAAAGTCACCCCATCGTCCACGTCCAGCTCCCCAAAGTCGATGATGTGCGTCGAGTCGTGCACGTATCTCCTCAGCTGAGACACGTGAAAGACGTCGTGCACCCGGTGCAACTGAGGTGGTAGAGCCAGGCGATAAGCCACCTCTCCTATCCTGCTGAGGACCTGGAAAGGCCCGATGAAGCGTGGAGACAACTTTCCGCCTCGGCCAAATCTCCGTAAACCACGTCGAGGTGAGACACGCAAAAAGACGTGGTCGCCATCCTCGAACTCTAGTGGCCTCCGCCTCCTGTCAGCATATGACTTCTGCCGGCTCTGAGCTGTCCTCATCCTCTCCTGGATGATCTGGACCTTCTCTGTCGTGGCTCGGACCATCTCTGGTCCCACGAGTGCGGACTCCCCAGGGTCTGTCCAGCACAACGGTGATCTGCAGGGTCTACCGTACAACGCCTCGTATGGTGCCATCCCGATGGTGGAGTGGTAGCTGTTGTTGTACGCGAACTCCACCAAGGGTAGGTGGTCCTCCCAGCTGCGACCAAAGTCGAGAACACATGCACGGAGCATGTCCTCGAGTGTCTGTATGGTCCTCTCCGTCTGACCATCCGTCTGAGGGTGGAAGGCTGTGCTCAGATGGAGCCGCGTCCCGAACGCCTCCTGCAACCCCTTCCAAAGCCGGGAAGTGAAACGAGCATCTCGATCGGAGACGATAGATGATGGCACACCGTGAAGCCGTACGATCTCCTGGACGTAAAGACGTCCCAAGCTCTCCACTGAGCCCTGCTCTCTGATGGGTAAGAAGTGTGCCGACTTGGTGAGTCGGTCGACAATCACCCAAATGGAGTCGTGACCTCTGGAAGTGCGTGGAAGTCCAGTCACGAAGTCCATAGATATGCCATCCCACTTCCACTCCGGGACCTCCAAGGGCTGTACCAAGCCTGCTGGTACCTGATGCTCTGCCTTCACCTGCTGGCAGGTGAGGCATCGCGAAACGAACTCTGCCACAACTTTCTTCATGCCCGGCCACCAGTGCTGTCGTCTGAGATCCTGGTACATCTTCGCCACTCCGGGATGTACCGCCAAGGGAGAAGTGTGAAACTCTCTCAGCACCTCCTCTCGTAAAGCGACTGGTACGAAGATACGTCCTCTGAAAAGGATGTCGTGCTCTGCTCCAAGGGAGAAGCCATCAGGCGCCTGACCTGAGGATATCAGTGCACGCCGGGTCTCACAGTCAGCGTCCTCACGCTGAGCCTCTCTGACCCGCTATAGAAGTGGAGGAGAGACTGTGAGAGACTGAAGAAAGGCTGCTCCGTCTCTATCCACGAAGGATATCTGTAAGGAGGCTAGCTGCTCTGTCGCCTCCTCAAGTAGCTGAATGCCCGTCCTCCTGCTGAGGGCATCGGCTACCACGATCCCCTTCCCAGGAGTATAGACTATCTCAAAGTCATAGTCCTGGAGGAACTCAAGCCATCTCCGCTGTCTCAGGTTCAGGTCCTTCTGAGAGAAGATATACCTGAGACTCTGGTGGTCAGAAAATACTGTGAAGCGCTCGCCCATCAGATAGTGCCGCCAAGTCTTCAGAGCGAAGACCACTGCTGCTAACTCCAGGTCATGAGTGGCATAGTTCTGCTCATGCGGCCTCAACTGACGTGATCCGTAGGCGATCACGGCCCGCTCCTGCATCAGGACGCACCCGAGTCCAGTCCCTGATGCATCGCAGTAAACTACGTACCCAACTCCCTCCTCAGGCAACCTCAAGATAGGTGCGCTGGTCAACCTCTGCCTCAGCTCCTGGAAGCTCTGCTGACATCTGTCTGACCACACAAAGGGTTTCCCCTTCTTCGTCAACGCTGAGAGTGGGGCCGCAACTCTGGAGAAGTCTGGCACAAATCTCCGATAGTATCCGGCTAGGCCCAAGAAGCTCCGCACCTCTGTCACGCTCCTGGGTGGCTCCCAAGCTAGCACTGCCTCGATCTTCGCGGGATCCACTGCAACTCCCGCCTCAGAAATGACGTGCCCCAAGAAATGGAACTCACGTAACCAGAACTGGCATTTTGAGAGCTTGCCATAAAGCTGGTGCTCTCGGAGTGTGTCTAGCACAACTCGCAGGTGGTAGGCATGCTCCTCCTCAGTCGTCGAGTACACCAAAATGTCGTCAATGAAGACCACGACAAATCGGTCGAGGTATGACTGGAAGATCCTGTTCATGAGGCTCATGAACACTGCTGGAGCATTGGTTACGCCGAATGGCATAACCAAGAACTCATAATGGCCATACCGACACCTGAAGGCCGTCTTCTGCACGTCCTCGTCTCGAACTCTGAGCTGATGATAGCCTGACCGGAGGTCTATCTTCGAGAACCACCGCGCTCCCTTGAGCTGATCGAAGAGGTCATCAATCCGTGGAAGCGGATACTTGTTCCTCACTGTCACCTGTTTTAGGCGACGATAGTAGACACATAGTCGCAAGCTCCCGTCCGCCTTCTTGGCGAACAAAATCGGGGAAGCCCAGGGTGAAACACTGGGTCGGATAAACCCCTTGCTCTGCAAGTCCTCCAACTGTACTCGCAGCTCCCGAAGCTCGGCGGGGGCCATCCGATATGCTGGAGTAGATATCGGGGCTGTCCCGGGGTACAAGTCGATGTAAAAGTCTACCTCTCTACGAGGAGGTAGCCCTGGAACGTCTTCGGGAAAGACGTCCACGTACTGGTCCACCACTGCAGGAAAAGCTGGACTCTGCACGTCCACTGCTCCTAGGATGAGGATAGCCAACTGATGAGAGATGGGCTGCACTCTCCTCCGCGGAAGTCCATCCTGTGCTGCAAAGGTTCCCTTCTCGCCGGTGAAGGTAAACCGGCTCCCGTCGGTGCGAACACATCGCACCTTGCGCCTAAAACAGTCGATCTGGGCATGAACCGTGGATAGCGAATCCATGCCCAAGATGACGTCGTAAGGCCTCGACGCCGCTACAAGGAGATCCCAGCCGAAGCTCTCGCCTCCTAGAGTAAGCTCACACTGCCGGCACCAGTGCGTAATCGTCGAGTCTGCTCCCGTAGAAGTCTCTAGCCGTAAGGATCGAGCCAACGGCTCAGTCGGAATCTCCGAGCTCCGAACAAGGGCAGAGGCTATGAAAGAGTGACTCGCTCCTGTGTCTATAAGTACTGCAGCAAGGGTGGAATAGACACAGATCGTACCTCGAATCATCTCTGGCAAGTCGGGGTCGTAGGCCTCCACTGCCTGGAGCTGGGCCTGTCCCTGCCCGCCAGCTCCATGTGGTCGAGGTGGCCCTCCTGGTGGTGGTGGGGGTAGAGCCTGGAAGCGTCGCCCACCACCCGCTGCTCGGCCAGCTCCTCTGCCTCGTCCGCCTCCCCCCTGCGGACCGCCACGGTCGACCCTCTGCCTCTGCCTGGGTGGCCCCTCCACCGTCTGCTGCTCCTCTGGTCGGCGAGTCGGGCAGTCACGAGCCATGTGACCCTGCCCGCCGCAGGTGTAGCACAGCCTGCCTCTCGGAAGGCTGGCACTCCGCTGTGTGCCCTGCACTGCTGAGCCAGTGTCCCGGGGTCGCCTGCCGGAAGGTCTGGTCCGCCTGGAACCCTGGGTCATCCGTCGGCTACCTGCTGCCGAAGACTCAGCTACCTGCCGCCCTGCGCTAGGTCTCGCCACTGAAGAAGGCTCTGCCAGGAAGCTCTCGATCAGGAGGGCTCGCTCCAGCACTCCCCCCTGGGTCGGGATGCTGAGGGAGATCAGCGACGCCCGAATCTCCTGTCGCAAGCCCTGCTCGAAGGTCCGGGCCCGGAAGAAGGGGTCCCGTACCATGTCAGTCGAGTAGCGAGATAGGTCAGTGAACCTCGCCGCGTACTGAGCGACCGTCATGCTGCCCTGGCGCAGCTGGAGAAGCTCCTGGATGCGCACCGCTCGGAGGGTGGCCGGGACGAACTCAGAGCGGAAGAGGCTCTCGAAGTCCGTCCAGAGCAAGGATGCCTCATCGTGAACCTGGAGCATCAGGCTCCACCATCGTCCTACCGCCGCCTGCAGGAGGCTCGCTGCGAGAATCACCATGAGATCCGCTGGTGTCCTCACTAGCCTAAAGATCCGTACCACCGCCTCTAGCCAGTCCTCGGCGGCCTGGGGGTCCGCCTCACCGCGAAACCTGGGCGGTTGCTGGCTCTGAAACTCATGCAGTGCCCTGAGGCGACGTGCATCGTCAGCGTCTGGTACTGGAAGCATCGGTGGCTCGGTGGGTAAGGCTACCGCCGGTGCCACTGCTGGCAAAGGGCCCTGCACCGAGGCCTCGTCGCTCGGTGGGCTGCCGTCGCGCCCTACACTCGGAACCCTAGCTGGCTGTCGTCGCGGGGCCATCCTGAAAAGGAGAACAAGAGCACCATAGTCAGAACAGTATACCTGGTGAGCTGGCACAAGTAATCACAAGGAAAACTTGAGACTTTCATGAAGCAGATCAGTATACCCGGTGAGCTGACACAAGTAATCACAAAGAAGACTTGAAACACACACGCAATCAATGTTTTCATGCATTAAGTCGGAAATCAGGAGTCAGGGTCCTGGTTTACGGATACGTCGGCCGCCGCACCAACACTGGGCTCCCTGAACTGATAACCACACTCAATACACTAAACACTATTGCATCATATAGAAAGAAAAGACGATCAGAGTTTGCGGTAGAACCGACCACCTCTGATACCAATTGTCACGACCCGTCCTCAGGGCCCGTGCCGTGACTACCCCAAGCCCGCCTTCCATAGGCCAGGGGCTGGCGACTAGCACCAAGGCGTAAAATCCCAGTAAACAGGGAAGGCATTGCCTTTATAAGTAACAACCACACAGAGTCAGCAAGCGGAAAGTAAAGTGCAGAAAAGTAAAGGGGCCGGAAATACAAGCCCAACTGTAAAGTACAACTGAAAAGTAAAGTACAGCAACTGAAGAAAAGACGGCGGCCTCGTGTCGTCCACTGGCAATCCCACCTGAAGGGTGGGTACAGATAGCCTCCAGGCTCCTCGGGTCTCACGTCCGCTCCGAGCACGTCCCGCCCAGTGGTCCACCTCCAGGTACCGTCCTGCTCCACGCCTCAACCGTGATCAGCGCTGTCCGTCGTCTGCAACCAACACAACAAGGTGCGGGCATAGCCCGTGCAGGGGTGAGTACAAGCTACTCAGTAAGGACCCCGAGACCCCCGAAGGTCTCTCGAAATCCACAAAGGATATAGCACAAAAGAAAGATGCAATCACGAAGTAACATCTGACTCGACTTAGGTATATGCCCATACATATACCTAAGTCCCCAATTCTAGCTCTGCTCACGAGCTCAAGAACAACTCAATCCACAAAGGAAAGCAAGACTCAAATCCACAAGGAGAGTAAACAGTAAATCCACATAGGATAGTTCAACACAATCCACAAAGGAGAGTAACATAAGATTCAGCTCAACCAGGTATACTTTTTCAGATGACGTCAAAGATGATCACTGATCCATCTAAGTCGTCGGACCCACGAAGGATCGATAGGTACTAACCCCCGCAAAAGACCCACACAGGATTGGGCTCACACAGAACCTGTAGGCAGTGGCTCACACAGAACCGGTAGTAAGGACCCACACAGGATCGGGCTCACACAGAACCTGTAGGCAGAGGCTCACACAGAACAGGTAGCACTGATCCACGTAGGATCGCTGAGTGCAGTAGTCGACGCAGTCCACTGAGGATCTCTGCACAGTCGTCGCCGCAGTCCACGAAGGATCTCTGCTCTGCCGTCGTCGCAGTCCACGGAGGATCTCTGCTCTGCCGTCGTCGCAGTCCACGGAGGATCTCTGCTCTGTCGTCGAAGTCACAGCCAGCGCTAGGGTTCCCGCACAAAGCGAGCTCGTTCAGGAGGGTCCGCTCCACGAGCCGAGAGGCTGATACATCAACTGACACGTAGTCCGAAGTTGATGTATCCAAAAGTTCCGTATCGACAACAGGATCTCAACGCGACAGACGGCGCGTCAATCGGACGCCCGGTCTGAGAGTTATTGGCATTTTCGTCCCAGGGGCCCGGTTGGTTTTTAGGGCAAAACCAACCCGACCGTACTCCTCCTGTACCCGATCCTCGGGCGGAGTATGCCAAAAGTTCCGTCTCACTTAGAGGAAACTACCACAGCTGACGGTACGTCGTTCGGACGTCCGTAGCTCAAGTTATGAGCGTTTCCGCTCCGAGGCCCCGGTTGGTTTCGTGTACGAACCAACCCGGCCGAACCCAAAGTCTTCCGAAACCTTGAGTATAATATACCGAAACGACCGCCTCGATCCAAGGATCGCGTAGCCGCTGACGGTTCGTCAATCGGAGGTCCCAGGCCCAAGATACGGGCAAAAGACCGAAGAGGGCCCGAGAACGGCGGTTCTGGGCCCGGGGCGACCCGGCCCGAACCCCCCCCCCCCCCTGGGGTCGGCCGAACCGGGTCAGCCCGAACCGGGTCGGCCCGACCCGGCCCGAACCGGCTCGGCCGGGTCCGGTCCGGCCTGGGCGCGGCCCGGCCGACCGGACCGGCCGGCTCGGCTTCGGCCGCGCGGCCGAACTGCCGCGGGTTTGACCCGCGGCTTGGAGAGGAACGCGGCCCCGCGGGGGGCCGCCTGTCACGCGGACGCGGCCGGGCCGCCGCGTCCGTTCCCGGTTCCGCGCGGCCGCGGAACCGGCCGCCGCCGCCGCGGCTTCAGCCGCGGCGGAAATTCTCCACGGCGGCGCGCCGGGCGCCGCCGCCTCCGGTCGCCGGCGCCGGCGCCGCCTTCCGCGGGCCGCCGGAGATGCTCCGGTGGCCCGATTCCTTTCCCGTCTGCGCCATGATTCCTCCCGGGACGCGTCCTTCACTGCGGAATCAACAATTGGCCCTTGCGTTGTGCTTTTGCCGTCGCCCACCAAATCCGCACAAAAAGGAAGATCGGCGGAGGGTTGCCGGGTCTTGTTCGTTAGACCCGCACCCTTTGCGTTAGTCATAAAATCATCGGGAGGAAAAGAATTAACCAAATCAACAATTTTAAATAAATTAAAATTGTTCTGATCGGGTTCTTTATTTGAAAAGAATAAACACGGGAAAAGAAATAAAATATTCCAATCAACCCTTACTTTGTCGTCGACGTCGGACGAGAGGTCGTCGCGGAATTGCTCGTCGCGGAAGAAGGGGGATCGTCGCGTCGTCGCGGTATCCGGCGTCGCGTCGCCAATCTCCGGATCAAGAACAAACGGATTTAATTAATTAAATCCGTTGTTATTGAAATTAAAAAGTGAGAAATAAAAGATTCGATTCTCACCTTTGTTGCCGAACGAGGATCGGCCGCAGAAGAAGAGGCGTCGCCGAAGAACGTCGCGGGTAGGGCTTGTTGACGTCGCAGATCTCGGTGTGCGTCGTCGAATTCCGGTCGCCGGCGTTCTTCGCGTTCTTCGCGTTCTTCGCGTTCTTCGCGTTCTTCGCGGAGAGGGTGGAGGCTCAGAGGAATTGCACAACGATAGCAATCCTCCAAAATAGACAAGTTTGTCTATTTTATTATTTTGCCAACAAACGTAAAACGCATAAGTAACGACCCATTTAATTCGTTGAATTAATTCAACGAATAAAACAGCCCATTTAATTCACGAAATAAACCGCCCAATTAAATGGTCTGTTAAGAAATTAAAGAAAACGCGTCGGTTGACTTTTCAGTTACTTTGACGGGTTTTCACGGGTGCGTTACTTAGCGAAAGAAACGGTGGGGCTCGTGCGGGTCCCACCTCACAAATATCCTACCAAGGGGGTAGGATATTTCTGGATAGCATCCTATCCAGTTCAACTCAGTTCAAGCCGCCTTTAAGTGGCTTCAAGTGGCTTCCAAGCAGCTTAAGTGAAATAAAATAAAGTTGTCGCACAAACTTTATTTTATTTCTGACTTAAAGCCGCAAAATTTAAAAACCACGTCTGAGCAAACGCAACTCCGGAAGAGGCGTTTCTAAGCAAATACCGGCGCTGCGATTTCATCGGTGCCCTCAGAATTCGATTCCGGGCACCGGTTCAAAAGATAGAAAAACCCGCTCGTCCGTTCACTGAACGTACCCGAGCCAAACTTCGGAAATTGATTCCGGGCACACCGGGCCTCGGAATCAGGTGCCGTCTGAAGCTGCGCTCTTTAAAATTCCAAAGAAAATTAAGAAAAAAATTTCCTTGAAATTTTCGGGTCTTTACACATCTCCACTATCGGACGTTCAAGTCATTTTGTGTGAAGATATACATATGGTTTTTTTGGTACATGTACATCGTAAATCTCTCACCAAAAATTTATTGTCTCCAACAATTCAAGGAATGAAAAACTACTACTATATCAAGGACATGTGTTGAGTAATTTCTCTCATAAGGCATCAAGTTTTGAGATACATATACAATGAATCTATCATCCTGAATCAGCACTACTCCTAGGACAATGCCTAATGCATCACATAAGATGATACAACTTCTACTAGGCTCTATAAGAATAAGAATAGGTGTCGAGACTAGACTCTCTTCCATCTCTGGAAATGCTTTCTCACATGATTTTGACCATAGGAAGTTAACACCCTTCTTTGTAATGACATTAAGAGGTGAATAAAAGGAGGAAAAATACGGTATGAAATATTTTTAATATCCCTACAACTCTAAGAAACTATATATATCAAAAAATTTCTTTGGTTTCTCTTAGTAAACTACATCACTAACATTTTATGGGTCAACATATACTCATGATTCTGATAAGATATTACCTAAGAAATGAACTTTATCAATATAGAAGTGTCTCATAGAAAGATTAACATAAAAATGATTCTATCATAGTGTACTCAGAACAACACCATTATTATTGGAATAATCCTTATGTGTGTGAGAATATACAGAGATTTCATCCACAATGACTATGAAAAAAGAATCCAAATAGGGTTGGAAAAACATATTCAATAGATCCATGAAAATAGAAGGTGTGTTCGTGATATCAAAAAACATAACATGTTACTCATACAGACCATACTTGCTATAGAAAGCTGTAAAAGGTATGTATGATAGCTTGAATTTCACCTAATGAAAACTTGATATCAGGTCAATCTTAGAGAAGACCCTAAATCCTCAGATTTGGTCAAAGAGATCATCAATTTGAGGTAGTGGATACCATTTATTCACTATAACCTGGTTGAAAATTTTTTAGTCCATGCATAGACATAAGTTTTCATCTGCCTTCATAGTGAATAGAATAGTCAGACCCCAAGAGTATATACTAGGCCGTATTAAAACTTTGGCCTCTAGATCCTCTAAGTGCTTCTTGATTTCCTAGAGCTAAGTATATGCCATAATCTATGGATGGATGGACACTAGAGATTCTCTCTGAACAAGTTCAATGGTAAACTCTACCTCCCTCTCAGAAGGTAAGCCGAAAAAGTTGTTAGGAAAAAGCATCCCAAAAAAGATTTAATATTGGACGGAAATCATCTTGAAATAAACCATGATCCTCAATGAAGAGATTTTCAATCTGATTAGTCACACCACCTAGCCCATTATTCTCCGGTCCTGGTCTACTAGCCTTGTCATCCCACTATCCCTTATGTAGATAACTACAACACTCTAGTGAGGTAAAAGATTCACTCTGGTGATAAAAGTCAACAAAAGTGAGATACCGAACCAACCAATCCATCCTAAGAATGACATAGAAGCCTATCATCTCAAGAATGAAGAGGTTTATTAAGAAATGGTAACTTCATACCTTAAGGGGACAGTCCCTACATTGGCATATTCCCTTTGAACACACTCATAATAGTGTATCTTGGGTCATTACCCCATAGTAATACTTTATCTCTAGTTTGATAATTTCCATGATAGATACATTGATAAAAGAGTTAAAAGTACCTATATCAAATAAAACAGATACTATATTATATGCCACTAGAATAGTACCTTGTATTGTAGATGGCCGTGCAGCATGATCCTCATGTATCGATTGTTGTGCATGAAACTGGACTAATCCACAACCCTATTAAATAGCTTGACTACCATGATAATAACTACTCTGTTGGCACTATTGGTGATCAGGGATCTAGATACTGTTGCCATGACCTCCTCCTCATGCAGTTCTATCGGTGTTATTTCTACTCCCCTCCTGACTCAGTATAAAATAATTCGATCCTAAAGGTGGAGTTGGTACTAATCCTTCTTTAGTGGAAGTTTGTGTAAAGGTCTTACAGAATCTATAAATATTTACCAAATGGATGCAAGCCTGAAACACCATTAGGTCTCTATAAAAATTAGGTTTACGGTTCCCCCATTATGTGCACTTATTAAACACCATTTAGTTATCAAAACATGTGCCCTGGTTGTCACTACCCTAACGAAAAATATTAAGGGAATGTTTCCTGCCACTAGAATAACTACTGGCTTGTGGAGACACTAATCCTATATGCCCAGTGTTATTAATGTCCCTTAGGTTGTGATCAGAGATAAGATATTGATTGAATATTTCAAAAAAAATATGCAAGAGAAATACTTTCACCTGTGTATAGATGGAATACACAATCCCATCCTTAAAGCATCTTGCATGCAAAATATCATCACCGGCTAGCAGCGGTGTAAAGTTCTAAAACTCCATGAAATTCATTGAATATTCCGTAACTAACATAGAACCCTACTCGAGATGCATGAATTCTCTCGTTCTGTTAGCTCTTAGCATCTGAGGAAAGAAATGATCATATAAGGAAGTCTAGAAATATAACATACCATTACCCGATGGTGGCCATCCTAGGTAATCACTTCCCACTAACGCTTGGGAAAATCCCAAATCATGTAAGTGGAAAGCTTGGATGACCACTTAGTATGCATTTTTAGATTCTCAAAGATAGACAGGGTCGCAATCAAGGAGGTAATATTGAAGGATTAGGGCCCACCACATATGGAGTATAGTCGTCTCCACCTTCCTGGTATACTATACAAGGACGTTGTGGTGACATTGGTCTAAAAATGACAAGAACAGTACTCATAACAAAATTAAAGCAGATAGATAGTGAAAATTATAGAAGCTAAACAAGGGAAGGCTCACTACCCAAGAGATACTACCCCAAACACCTACTTAGATGGCGAGGTAATGGTAAGTGCTCAAGTATAAGTTTCATTGGTTCCAATAGATGAACGGTTAATAGTACCTTACCTCATCATTTATTGGAAACCATTTCATTTAATTTTATATTTAATTACCACGTTCACTCATTTACCTTTCATAAACATGAAAAGATGATATAAGGACATTAGAGAACTTAAATTTAGGTGTCATGTTTCACTTTATAATGGATATCCTTTCCCATTGAATTAGTTCCCATACACCTAATCATAGAAAATGACACCCATTTGTTTATATCGTAATGAATCAACTGGGCAAATTACTCATCCCAACCCATGAGGGACCATAAACCTCATGAATTGAGATAGGTAATCACTCAATCACAACCACAGAATATCACAACGATAAGATAACTATCAAAACATCACTCAACAATCACATGAATATCAAGAAAAGAAAGTATTCAAATTTACCTATATAGCATGACAAAATGCATAACATGTGAATTCTAGGTTCCTATAATGATGCAGGAACTAGCTCCTTACCCTCATATCATTGGGCCAAGAATTGTAGAAATCATAAATCAGAGTAATAATCAACAACACCACAAAACACATGCATCACCCAGTAGTGAAATAATGTCAACTGTAATAGAGAAAATAATAAAAAAACTATATTTTGGGTAAATTAGCTTTTACCCAGAGCTTGGGATTATGATTCCCAATTATGGATTATGAACAAGTCCTATAGAATTCCTAATCTCTAATATATTATCTTCAAACACTAAATAAAGAAAGAAAAACATGCTTGTGATACCACTTTGTGACGTACCATACCCAAATTCCACTTAATAGGTGCCCTGAGCCTGGTGGGCCGTATGGGATTAAGCACATCTTCCCAAATGTCATAGGCTTCCAACTAACAGCGAGAGCCTAGGTTGTGTCTGTAGGGATACTTTTCCCACATTTCCAGAGTGTAGCATAGTGGATAAATAATAACAGAGGTAAATAACATAAGAAAATTAAGTAAATAGATAGAAACTGATAAGAATAACTGAATCAATTGAAATTATTGATGAATATATATCAATTCACAAGAATCTCAAAAACATGGATAAAACACAATAGGCATAACATGTTTCATAATAATATAAATTAAATAAAAATACTATCCCAAGCATCCTGATCTCTAAATTTACCATCTTATATCAAACTCATTTCTAAATAGAAAGAAATCAAGTGTTCAAAGACGTATGATTCCCTTTATTGACACCTTTATTGATGTAATTTTCCCTGGGTACCATATGGTGCCCGAAGAGGGTGTGAGATTAATCTCAATGGTCCACCACAAATGATGTCTATAACATCCAACTGGTGTAATGCAAATGTAACAGTGTGAAAGCATGCATATATAAAGTAAATAAGTATAATGTAACTAAATAGCCAAGAACTTGCTTCCTCCCTCATATAGTCCAGAACATGTAAACAATTCATTATTTGATTATCAATAGTTTATAAATAAGTCACCCATTAGAAATAGTGAAGGTTCCAAGATGTAACATGGAAACCTGTAATGATATTAATTAATGAAGTTCTAATGCAACAACCAAGACAATGTAGAAATCTAGGGTCTCTAACTCAGTAACGAACATTGCCTAGCTAAGGTTAAGAGTTTAATTCAAGGATTATATTATATATAATTCCACAATATGAAACCAATTGAGTCTAATAAGTTCATGCAAGGTAAAACAAGGTTACGTAAAGATTGTGCATGAATAGATTTAACCATGAAACCTACTTTTCAATGTTGGAACCAAGGAGTGTATCCAAGGAATCCTGTAGTACTACATGAGGGATCCAACATTTTCATACTAGTCATCCAAATTTAGAAAAATATTGTGTTCTAGGTGGGTCTCAACCTAATAAAGTTGTATCCTTGAATTCAGAATGGGTTCCTCGAGTGCTCATTGCATTTCCTCGGGAATCCAAAGTAAGCTCGAGTTAGTCCAATCATATTTTTGATAATGAAGTCATATATAGTTCATAAGGTTCAATAGAGTACCTTTAATTAATGTGACAAGGATAATTGAGCATGCAACCATTTAATCAATTCATAATTAATCAATAAGTCTATTTGGTTCAAGCCTTGCATATCATTAGCGTGACAAGGCCAAGTAGAATGAAACCATTCATTTAATCCATTTAATAAATTTTCATAAGTAAATGTTCACCCCTCTACCTTTCATTAATATGGTAAGGGGTTCTACGAACATGAAACCTATTATTCAATTACATTTTAAAAAATCCAGTTCATATACTTAGTATACTAGCCAATTTACATTCCAAATTTAATTATCAAATTTATGTAATAAACTTAGGTGGGTCAAGTGGTGAGAATACATGGTACTTTACATTATGAAATTGAAAATTTAAATCAGTCCATCTAATATATAAAAGATTACCCATTAAAATGTTAAGCCAAGGCACACCCTAACAATGACTCAAACATGTCAAAACACTAAAATTATAATTATGGAAAACATCCTAATGGGATGGAAGAAGTTATGAGCATAAATAATAACAACTAATATAATATTTGGAGATAAAATAACCATACATTTCAAATGATTATATTCATGGCATATAAATTCAATAAACGACACCCGATGAAATCAGAAGGCCCACACATAATTTCCTAAATCAACGGACTTGAGGGATGAGTTATAAAACACCCACCTTAGACTTGTATGACTCTACTAATCAAGTATTAGCCACTATTTTTTCTTATAATGATGTATATAAGAGAAAAGAGTAAAAACTCTCACACCTCATTAACTAGGTCGAGAGAAAGAGGGACAAAGAATGGCTAAAAAGGACTTGAGTACATACCATCTCACATCCAACATGATGAACAAAAGATCAAATAGATCCCAGATGAAGGAGATAACTTGATCCCTTTGTTATGCCTTCAAAATCTCCAAAATGAGAGAAAATGGAGGTTTTATCCACTGTAATTTGGATTAGGTAAGAAGGAAGGTTTAATTAGATCATTAAGGGTAAAAATGTAAAATTACCCAAAAATTATCCAATGCACAGTTTGAAAAATTGTGAGCAAACCATGAATATGTACATAGAGGAAGGGGTGTATTGCATGATTTGGTCACACGGTTGGGGAAATCATACGCCAACCATGTGATATGGCTCTGCCCAAAAATGAAGACCATCAGTATGGTCAGATTTAACCGTGCGCCCTACCCACATGGTTTCCTCTCACCATATGACATGCCCTCTTTCCCCCAAAATATGGGTTCCTAGCTCCAAACAAGTCCCAAACACCATTGGGACCTTCTATATCCCATTAGGCATCCATAATAGGTCAAAAATAAAGAATTAGAAAAAAAACTAAAGGATCCATACCTAAGTGAAAAACCGGGTTCTTACAAAGGCTATCGTGGTATCTTACTTGACCAATTCCCTAGATAATAACTTAATGTAAAGGAATATATAAAAAGATTTTTAAATTAGGGTCTGTGTTAAATATATCACCACTAAGAAACCTATAAGGTGTTTTCCATTATATCTCGAAAATGGATGTTTGTTCAAGAAAACCTTAGAGAAATTTTTACCTTGGAAAATTATTAAATGTTTTGAAATATAAACCTTATAAAATGGTGGAGGTTTAATTTTAAATCCTACAGAATTGATAATTTTAAATATGGGCCTTATAATATGTTAAATTATAAAGTATGATTAAAGTGGTTCTTTTTAAAAACAATTAAAATTAGAAAATTTTAAAATTTGGAACCTAAAATTAAAATGTAGGTTAACACTATGATTTTGGTGATGTAACTCTTATATATATAGATTAACCCCACATATGGGTTGTTAAGGGAGTTATAAGAACATGAGTTTTGAGTTCTTAAGTCATGTTTTGAGATTGACTCTTTGGGGGTAGTGGACCTTGGGTACGTTTAGTGCTAGCCTGGTTTTGAAAATAGTTGTAGGATAAAGGGAGATCTTGGTCTGAATATCCTTTCTTTATGTGGGGTGTATTCCATGGCGAGTGTTACAATGTTTTCATTCTTGGCATGAACTATGAATTTCTAGGTTGTGATAAGTTGTGATGTATAGTTGTGGCCCTTAATGAATTGTGGTTATATATAACTCATGAGTGGATAGGATATATTTAGTTTGTACTTCTCTTTGGGAACCTGAGATTATATTTTTGAACACTGGATTTCATGGGATATTGATATGGGGGTGAGTTTTATCTTGTGAATTGGGGATTTTTTGAGACCTTGGTTGATGTACATGGAGGCAGTACCTAGTGTCCCTCAATGGAAACTCAAGATTTGTTTTCTGATTCCTTTCATAGAAATATCTCAGGGTTACCTGTGAGGGGGTTAGCCAGATTTTATGAATGCCTTTGGGTATGTAAGGCATGGTTAGATTTTGGGGTTATGAAATCGATACATGTTTGATGCTACCTTGTTTGGATGTGGTGGTGGTTAAGCACCAAGAGTGTTGGGACATTATATCAAGGTTACTCTTAAAGGTAAGGATCATTTGTATTTCTAACCCTTTCATTATGGATTAACTTTTGGTAATTAGTGGTGGCATTGTAAAATAATTTGTAATTTTGAAATGACACATGAGAGTATGTGTAGTCGCTCGATTATCCAAAATATGTGTATGGTGTCAGGACTTTTATAATAGAGAATTTTAGATTCTGTAGGATAATTGAAGTGACATTCCTAGATAATGGACCATTGCTTGATTATGTGCAAGATTTTAGGATCATTGATGCTCAACTATTGGGATATGTGTCAGGTTCTATAATTTGGTCATAGTGGATCATGTGAATCCAACGTTTTGATAAGTTTTAGTGGAATGAGAGTGAGTACCCATTGGTTTACGATGGTTTTGAGATAGTGTACATGTGATCAATTGGACTTGGATAGAGAGAGATATGTGTACGAAGTTTCATTAAAAATTCCTTGGATTGTTTTTTGAAATTTCCAATTAATATAATGGTGGTAGTACCATGATCATATCCTAATTTATAACTTCTTGGTATATATTCTTATAGCCATAGTGGGATTCGATTGATTATTCCTCTCAAAACATGGTAATTAGAGATTGGTGGGTTCTTGTGGGTTATTGAAACAAAGATTTTGGTAATATTTGTGAGGTCCTGATGGTGAGGGATGGTGTTATTGGATGAATCAAGATGTTGTGGCTTGGTCAATTTTATATTAACCCTGATTTAGGTATCATGATTTAATTAATAGTTGACACTATAAGGGAGTAAAACAAATTCCTTAGTGGTGGAACCTATTTGTGATACACTCTATGTGTGGTACGGGTGAAGCTATATGTTTTAGAGAGACTATTGGATATTTAAGATCATAACCTTAATTATGATTTGAACTTCAAAAGATGCCAGTGATGATGTTCCATGAGTCAAGAATGAGAAACATTTTATTTTTAGAGTGGTACTCAAGTATAAGCGAGTTGGAAATGTCCGGCTATTTTGTCTTGTGATTGATGAGATGTGAGTTACTAAGATTTTTGTTTTTACCTAATGGAATAATAATAAAGACACTCTATGTTTGATATTTTCATGATAGTAATGGTCTTATGAACCTCATGCTAGAAGGGTTATTAATGTATGAGACCTATCTTTAGATGACTGTGATGGAAACAAATGTCAGTGTGTTTGTAGTTTTCAATTTAGTTTAGATTCATTGTTAAATGAAAAAGGGTAGTATTTATGTGATAATGGTTGAAGGATCAGTAGTGGTTTTTGGCCAAGATAGATTTCAGTTATCCAAGAATGATTTTGTTTGGTGGAACACCAGTGCTTGGGTATGGGAAATATATGTAGTGTGGGTGTTTAGTGTCTTGACCATGGAATTACATAGGAAGGTCATGGTTAGACCTCATTACATGATTATATAAAGAACATGATACCTTTGGAGAAAAACTAATCATTTTCTGGAGTTTTAAAAGGCATGTTAGTGGCTAAAGTCAAGTGCTTTCAATACAGATCATTCAAAGGTGTTCTGACTAGTGGTATTTGGTAGAATTCAACATGGTGGGTTAAGACACTCATGTGTAACATCATCTTGAATACGATGAAAATGCCTTGGATTTTTTATGACCTTTTTAGAAAGGGATATAGATCTTGTATTTTGATTTTGAAGTGGGTATGATCATTTTAGATTTGAATATAGAAATTAAGTGTTGGTATTGGGTTTTAACCTGTTCTATTTTATATATTGAGGTATGGTCTATCTGTAACTGTACTGAGTGGGTTTATATAAAATTATGAATGAATATCGGTAGGAAATTCTAATTATGGGTGGCACTGAGATTCATAATTGGACTTGTGAGATAATTATTATGGTGGGTTGACCTATATGTTTGGTGATTTATTGAGTGGAAACATGTGAATTTATTTGGATCAACAAATACCATGGGGTATCGTATTTGTGTTTTGATAACAAATAAAAGTGTTGGATCAAGAATATTTGTCTTTTTAACTTATGTTTGAGTTTATCTTGAAGAGTAATTTGGGAATTTAGGAATAAAACACAATTTTTTGGCCTCTAATTGATGACTAATGTATGTTGAGTAAAGCAGTTGGATGAACATAGATACTTCTGAGTGATAATATGTTTTTTGGTGGGCAGTTTGTAATGAACTTTTTTATATATAAATTTTAACATTTAAGTAAAATATTGAATTTTAAATTGGTGGAGTGGATAGTTTTTGAACCAGGATTGAGGAATATTTTTATTGAGGTTAGACATCATAAATAGGCATATTTATACTTATGGTGAAGCTCAAAGGATGGTTGGAGGAGTCAAAGGAGAAAATGAAGGGGTCAATTTCTATAGTCCCACCAACTAGCTGATAAGAAACTAGGATGTTTTTTAATAGGGGAAAGAAATCCTTTGTATATATTTCTCTAAATAAACCCAAACCAAATGTTTCCTACTTTTTTGTCCTGTATCGCCTATGAACATATCCTCATCTCTCTCTCCTTCTCCATGGTGCATATCCCTTGGTTCTTTTCTGTATGGGGAACCATTTATTGTGATTTATATTTACAGGTAAGTCTAAAAATCTTATTATATATAATATTTTTTTTCACTGTTAGTTTTTGTCTTGGTAGTTTAGTCGAACATTATAAATTTTTTGGGTATTTTGATGCTTCTTAATTTTCTTCCAATTTGGGCTAATCCTATAGCTGATATATGACATTTAGACTTTTTTAAGTTTAATTTATGTGGTCCATAATCCTTAAATATATTATTTCTTATTTGTTAAATTTTATCAGATGTGAGGTCACCCCATCTATCAAGTGTTAACCTTGAATTTATTAAATTAAAGTACCTTTGGTTTTTACCAAATTAAATTTACCAAATTTATAAAGGCGATAATTTCATGGACTGTTTTATTAAATGGTTAATCCATATTATAATTGATCAAAAGAGGGTTTTATGTTTGGGGTTTGATAGTTTTTAAATATAATTTCAAAGACATCAGTTTAATGAAATATAATTTACTTTTGAATAAGTATTTTGAAAGGTAATACGGTATGTAAGATGATAAAATTTGTTTAGATTAGAATAAATTAAATGGAAATATGATTTTAAAATTTATGAATTGATTTTAATAACTTTAATGTGGGGTTTTGTGTTATGAAATTTGAATTATTTACTTGGGAAAATTGGTATGGTTTGGTAAAGCTTTATGGAATGGAAAGTTAGACGTTTGATGATTTTTGGTTTTGTGTTTTGAAAAAACTTGTTTTATGAAAATGGATTGAGACCCCTATAAGGTTTTTTTGGAAGTTAATGTGTTTGGAAATGTGTTTATGAAATACATATTTTTTTATGTGTTTTTAATTGAAGTCTTGTGATTTTTTTGATAAGAATGATATTATATAATTCAATATGTTTTATGAAATGAAAACACCACTTGGGGATTGAAATTATTGGAGTACAGAAATGTTAATTCATCCATATTTCATTATTAATATTTATTTTTTCTTATGTTAATGATGATTTTTGAGTTTTATTTTTATGGAAATGATGATATGTGTTTGATATAATTTTAAAGATAAAAATTTATCTAGGTTGTTCTTGTTTAACCCAAGGTGAATCCATTACTTGGGGTAGACATGATTCTGTTCTATGGGATTATGGTGAACCTAACATCGAGGTAGATTTGGTTATTCACATTAAACATGAGGTAAATCCAGTCATTGGGTGCATTTGGTTAGGATATGTGAATGGCTATATTACCCCACGAGTTCTATTTTGTTGGACAATGGTGTGTATATTACCCCCTATGGGATAGGGGTTGACATGGTCAACATGATGTGCTTATAGACACCCCTAAATTAGAAAATTTGGAATATACTATTGTTGGGTTACATCATAGAGCCCAGGTTCATTGTTTTTTTATTAATTTGTATTTTAATGTTTTACTAGTTCAATTTTCAATTTTTTTCATGATCACTACTAGATAAACTTGGTATATAAACTATTTATTTTAGGTATTGTATTGGTGGTTGTATACTGATTTATACTCACAACCTACTCAGCCTACCAAGAAAATTGGGTACCTGAGTGTATGTCATTATTTGGTCATAGGTTATAGTTTTAGGGAAATTTCCCTTTTAAAGAGGTTTTTTTTCATGCCAAAGTGGGGTTTGGGAGATAGAACTGGTTAGGAATCAAGAATAGTCTGGGATGAGATTTTAGTTCCGTTTGATTATGATTCTTTTATTATTCTTGTATATGATCCACCTACATGGGATATTATGAGAAAAGTATTATATAACAAATGTTATATCATGTGATATATTTTTTAATTTATTGGAACTTTGCCTAATCTTATGTTTATCTAGATGTTGTATCTGTTCAATTTAATTTTATGATACTATTGCTACTCCAACCTGAGGGTATGTTCTCCCCAAAATTTACTCATATAACCTAACTTCTACTAGGAATCTTCTAGAATACAAATATATGCACCTAAGGTCTAGTGATGACCTTTGATATGGGAACCGGTTAGTGGTCTGGGGTGGTGATACATTAAGATCATTGGGGTAACATTATAATATACCTTTTGTATTTTACTAATTAAATAAATATTTAATCATTGATTTAATCTTCATTATCACTTGTAGAGTATATTAATATTTGATGATTGTTAGATGAATTTTTTTAATGGTCCCTACAAGGATTGTAAATAACATCAAAGTCATATTATAAAACATCATTTTAGGGATGTTAAGTGGAAAGTAAAAACTAACTCAGTAGGTATATATTCATGAATCATAAACTAAGAAACCTAGAATGCTTTCGTTGTCCATGAGGAGGTGGAATAAATTATAGTGAATTTTAATTTGTAATATTTTATTTGAAATTATTTTTATTAATCACATTCATTCCAAATTTTTTATTTAAAAAACATGAAAGTGATGTTTCTGGGGTGTAATAGAGTAGTTAGCCCCATGAAGAATAATAGAAATTTATCAACTTCTTCAAGTTTCTCCCTAAAACTAGATGAATGGAAACCCCAATATCCGCGATAAGGGATCATCACATATAATTTATAATTAATTTATATAAATAAATAACTTCCTCATGTTTTAATTCCTTATTTTTTGATGAAACATATGGAAAATTTACACTTCACTTTTATTTCATCAGAGGATTCATGGGTAGAACCCCTCTAGTAGTGATCCACACATACACCACAAACCTTTGAACCTCACCTTAGTAATTTTTCTTGGTTCTAGAATAGAATATTATGATTATTTCATCATTAATAAATTATTTTCACAAGAAGTAAATCATGGTGAGAATGATTCTTTACATTCTCTATAGAGTTAAGAGGGTGGGGGAGGATAATTGATCTGTGTTCTTGAGGTCATTTTAGAAGAAGGCCCTCCTAGGATTTTGGATAATTCTCCCGATAATTTCATTGTTCACAACATTGATTATGGTTGATAATTATATAATAATGTATAAATAGAGTTAGGATTAGATAATTATAATCGCACATGGGCCCTTATCATTTTATTAATCCCCAATGAACCCCATGTTTAGTTAATAATATTATTTTTATTTACCCAAATTTTTCTAGACTCAAGTATAAATAATTATTAATTGTTGAATAAATAATTTAACACTTATTGAAATAATATTTAATATATTATTTCTCATTGGACCAATAAATTTACCCATCATTCCATATCAGTATTTATCGAATCATTAATAATAACTATAAAAAAAAAATATTATATTCACTATAAAAGAGAATAAATATCTATTTAATATCTAACTCACATTTATTATCTCAAATAACCAGTGACTAAATATTTATGGTCAATGAAAACATAAATATCTATTATACCACATATGGGAATAATATTTATTCAATATGTTAAATACATATATAATTTAATGAAGTTTCTAGATCCACTTAATGTATGACATTATGATACATTTTTCTTAGTAGAATTTTGAAATATGGCATAGACTACAAGGTTATCATTGAGAAACACACTAAGGCACACATAAAAAAAGTTAATGTTGTATTATAACACACCATCATATGAACACACACTATGTAATGTTATATATTTATCTAGATATATATAATCAAGAAGTTTTCATACTGATGTCATCAACCTATGTTCTATACATCTCATTCTTTGAATTTTTGAAATTGAAATCACCGACAGAACATCCATGGACTTAATCAGGAAGTTCTATTCCCATAAATGGGAAAAAGATATCAAATTTCATTAAAGATCAAAAGGGAAAAAAATTTCTCTCATTTTTCATTAATTAAATATCACTCATGATGCACCCAATGTATACTAGCTCATCAAAATCATATGTCTCAATGGTTTTTATCATTACTATAATGTATGAAACTCATTATATGAATTAATAATAACCTTAATGTATAATGATCATCACAAACATCAAGATATAAGAACATACAATGACACCTATAAAATAAATTTCTTAATAGCAGGTCACATTCACGTAACCTCCTAAAATGACATTACAAAGGGTGAACTTAATGAGAAAATTAATCAATGTATTATGATCCCCTACCCCTAATATTGTATTGTTTTTTTCTTGTAAAATGATATCATTTGGTCATAGAACATATATATTTAAGAATAATTTCATTTAAATTATATGTTAAAATCATAGTGGGGAATTTCCATGACCATTCAATGGATTCTAATCATCCAAGACATTATGTTTGCATTAAAGTAAATTTTTTAGAGTTTCAACCCAAGAATAACTTGATAAAATTAACATAGGTGGATATAGATAAGAAAATAAAAAATATAGAGGTATGTATCAATTATTTAACGGAAAATATAAGTTGAATTTATAAATAAGAGTAATTAACTCATTTTAAAACCATAACATGAAGTTCCAACCCCCTAGTTTTGAGTTTAGACATTTCCCTCAAAATCCCACATAATTTATTTTTTGTAACAGTTTTTTCCCAATGTAAATCAAACAACTAACAATACATTTCTTATAATAAAATTATATAGGGTGAAATTGATTGTGATTTATATCTATCAACACCCAATCATTACCTTGTTTCAAGAGGAATAATATACAATATACAAATTTATATTCTATATAATAAATAATTTACCAAAGATCACTTGAGAGTAGGGAATCACATAGATCATGATCCTCAAATCGAGTTGCATTCCCTGAGATGATCTATATACTCAAATGGACATACTTTATATTAAAACATTCATGGAATGGACATTTAATATTATAAAGTTACATGATTTTAATTAGGTTTTTCCTTTCTAATTTATTATATATATAAAAACATTTATAATTAATTAAAAAAGGACTGATCTAAGTCATTTTATTATAAATGTAAATGAAAGAGGAAATGGAGGGTCTTTTTAAGAATGTATAAATGATAAACTAATAGACTTAAAGGGACTTTTGAGAATACTTTTAACCCCATTTATTTCACTACCACATTTATTAATATCAAAAGTTAATAAAGATATAAACTTAAAAGATAGTAATATGGATTACATTGAATTTAAATAAAAACTATATAGAGTGTCCATTACTAACCGAATTTTCCCTAAGAACAGAAATGAAATGCCCAAGCATGAATGGTTGGGATCCTCACTTATGAATGTATATTAAAGTTACATATTCATAAATTTTTTATCAAATATTTCATTGAATTTGTTTATTTCTATTTAATACTATTAATATTTTCTATTTGAGTTTATATCACTCTAATGTAAAGATAATACCTTACAAAGAATAAGTTATAATCATTTTTTATCATGTCACTTCTATAAAAAAAAGTTCAATTGATGAAGATGAAATTTTAGAAAGGATACACAATGTAGCTAAAACATTAGAAAAAAATAAATGATAAGATATTCTTAATACCAATAATACATGGGTAAATCTCTAAAATTAAATCATATAAAACATAATTTTATTTTTTTTCATTATATATTCCTTATTTTTTTTAAATTCACTAAATATTAATTGTGATAAATTTGGATACTTCGAAGATAATTGTTTTTGAATCTAATGCATTAGTATCCAAAAAATCAACCACACATGATATCCATTAATAGTTTTTAATAAAATGCATTCAATATTGTACAAATAAAAATCAAATTATATGTTTGATATTATATGTAAAGAAGATTTTTTTTATGATATAGTGGTGTTTATTTATCATAATAGCCATTGTATGGGGATGGACAATGAATACGGAAAACTAATGGAAGTATATAAATAAATAATTATTTGTGTATATATAATAACATATCACTAGAAAACATATATCAAAATAAATTACTTATATTTCTCAATTTTTATATAGTGTTCAAAACAAAGTAATAACATTGATTGTTATTATTAAATTTGTGTATTTATGAGAGAAATAATATTGTATCCAAAAACTAGTATCCCATAAAAATTATTTCCAATGTGATTAAAATTTCATTTAAAATATTAATTAAATGTTTGTTTATATTTTCCTAGATATACCTGTAATGTCAATAATTTTCACATCCCAGCCTCTACTGGTACCTCCCTGGGATGGAAGTGATGAAGAGTGACCCCAAGTCCCTCCTCCAGTATTACCCAATATACTGACTATATCTAAGGGTATAAAACACACAAATGGGAGGCAATACCCTCAATATCACTGGATCATAACAGAAGACCACAAACCAAGCTTCATTCATTTAATTATTTGTTTAAATTCTCACCAATGAATGTTTTAGTCATAAAAAAATACATATATGTAAATATTATTATTCCATTTATACTAAACCACTATTAAGAAACTGCAAAATTGATCCACCACATCATAACAAAGGCCACCAATCCACAAACAACAAACTCCACTATGATACACACCCCCAAGCAATACCCATCCAGATCCATTGAGCCATATATATAAAGTCATGCATAAAATATCCATACCAACATAGTCCTTTTAATTTTATGGTTTTAATTATTTAACCATTGAGTGGGTATTCTTAAATCATGACATCAATACAAGGAATAATCTAATAGTAAGAATATAATAGAAGACAACATTACTAACATCAAGGAAACCAGCAAACACATACAATATTCCCCATTTTAAATCTCTAATATCCTAAATTATAAAACAATTCTTATCAATAATATTTAAGAAGCTCAACATTATAGAATGATATCATATTGATTTTATCAAATAATATTTATTCTAAACCCTTTAATTATCTATTTCTCTCTATTGTATAATTTCTAGAATTAATTTCATTATTCTTCATCATATGATAATTTTTAACAAATAAAATCATGAAATATGTGGTAATTAATTTTCAATTTCCTAGATAATCTACAGAATGATAATATATTATCATTAATAAATATGAAAGAAACAATTCGATATTTTTATTACTCTAGTTTACTATCTTTATTATGAAAATTCATACCATCCACACAATGAAAATTAAAATCATGATTATATCATAGTTTGACATAAAAGTGAGGGAAGTAAAATCCCTTACCTGGAGAATAGAAAATTTACATGATAAAGAAATAAGGGAAGGGGAGATAAGATGATGCACATAGGCTAGAATTACTAAAAGTATCCTTGAATGATTTTCATAAGACACACAAAACTCAAACAATAAGGTTTTGATTAAATTATAGTAGAGAGAAGGAAAGAAATGTAAAGGGGGGATATATAATTTTAGAAAAATAGTAAGTTCTATGATTATTTGAGGAAAACTACACTAAAGATCTATATTAAATAACATTTAATTTTTAGTCTTCATTTAATTCCTCCCAGAACTCATTTTAAGACTCCAAAAATCATGGGAGTCAAGATATGGATTGACCTCTTCTAAAAACATTCAAAACAATTGTATTCATATTTATGTTTATTGACTCATGTTCAAAATTCATCATATAATGGTTTAGGAAGAGAAACCATCAATTATAAGGAAAATTATCTTACTATACACCACTCATAGAAGCTATGTAAGGGAAATTGGGTTTTTACCTTATATGGAAAACTAAACTTACATGGAATTGAGATATTTGAGGATTCCCTTACAGAACTTTCTTATGACCCATATATAGATTATTTAAAATCTAGTCTACCCTTATATACCATTAATAAATACCAGATGACCTTTACATAGAATAAGAGAAACTATGACTACCCTTTTGTGATACTTGAGTTACCCTTATGAGGGTAAGGAAAAGGGTGATCTACCTTTATATAGATTTAAGATACTAAAAAACAACCTAACATGAGAAAAGGATTTCCTTTACAATATAGGTAGGATTCTTGACTTACCCTTATGCAAGATAAAGTGAGTCCAAGAAACCATTATGTAAATATGGCCCTACTTTCACATAGGATGATGAAAACAGAGAGTTACCTTTACAAACAGTTTAAAAAGGAATGCCTGCCCTTACACATCTAAGTGATAACACCACATACCCTTCCTCAAGTGTAAGGTCCTACACAAGCTTAAATTTTAAGTTAAATTAATTAAAATTTCAATTTAACAAACTAATAAATAATAAATTAAAGTATGTACTATTAATAATTATAATTCCAAAACACCTCCAAAATTTACTAAATCACTTTCAAAAATCCCAAATTAATTTTTAAATAAACTTATAAAACATTGAAATTACTTTCATAAATTTCAAAACTATTTTAATACCATATATTAGAATATGAATAACATTTTTGAGCTTACAAACACCCTTTAAATAAAAATGAAGACTCAAGAATATTATAAACCTTTAAATTATTTTACTCTTATATAATTATCATCCTTGATAATTAAAATAAAACTGGGAATAAGGGTAAAGTAAGGTGGATAGTTTAACCAACCCATGAGATACCTCTCAAGGATTTCACTATATTGGGAACATAACTGTCACTCTATAGAAATAAATCATATATCTATGTGATATCTTTAAAACACTATCTGAGAAATGTATTTTGGGAGATACCTCTCATTCAAGGTTGAAACCGTATCTCAATAAAAAACAAGATTCCAAAATAAAATAAAATAAAGTCAATCGACCATAAAAAAACCAGAAATCAAAATATACTAAACATTAGGGATAAAATAACTTCAGTTACCTGGTGTAAGCCTATGACCCCTACTCCCATGTAATATCCCCCAGGACACCATGCCTCTATAGGACTCAGACCAAGATAATAACAAGCCCTCACAACACCTACTCCCATTGGTCCTGGATCTCTATCGCCCATTCCAAAAACATCACTCCATCCTTGATATCTAAATCTAACATGTTGATCACATGAGAATCATTATGAAGATTCTCGAGGATCTCAGACACATGGAAGACATCCGGAACCCTGACCGACTATGGATGCAGTCTTAACCAATAATAAAACTCATCAACATTCTCCAACACCTCGAATGGTCTAACAAAATAAGGTGAGATATTTTTTCCCTAACCAAACCTCTAATAACCATGATAAGGTGAAATCCTTGTAAAAAAATTCTCTCAAACCTAAAACTCTAAGTTAATTCACCGATGATATATATAAGCCTTATAATAGTCCTAATACACCTTTATCCTCTCAAAAATTTCTTAGATCTTCTCTATCGTGCTTTGCACCACATTGGGACAAAGTACTTCTACATCCCCACTCTCATTATAGCTCAATATAGATCAACATAGTTTCCCATACAATTTCTAAACGGTGTATATATTTATGTATGGGTGTTAGATGTTATTACAATAAAACTCAATAAAAAGTAGGTGTTTTACCAATGATCTACCAAATTCAAAGACGCATGATCGCAACATATCCTCTATAATATGGATGTTCTGCTCTCTCTTCTCATCCACCTAGGTGTAAAAATTATTATTAAGGTATAACTAAGATCCACAGACATATTATAATCATCCTCATACCCATGAAGTAAACTGAGGGTCTTTATTATAAATGAGGGTCTTCGAGGCTTCATGAAGTCTCACTACATCATCCATATACGATATCATAATAATTTCCATGGTACATGATTTCCAGATCACTTGAAAGTGGGATGACTTTTTCAGTTGATCCATGATCACCTAGATAAAATCATATCCTCCTTGAACTCAGGGTAAAACAATGATAAAATCCATCATGATTTCCTCTAAATTCCATTTAAGTAAATCCAAAATCTATAACAAGCCACCAGGGCATGATGTTATTCCTTTACATGCTATAAGAGTAGAAATCCCACCACAAACTCAAACACTTAATTCTTGTAAATAAAAACTACCTTCTAAATCCATGATACATCTTATATATGTTGGGGTGTATCACTATGTGTGATATATGAAACTCATAGATCTATCTATCATGAATTTTCAATGAGACGAAAAACATTCCCTAAAACATAACCTGATGTTGGACTTCATCTGTCCATCCTTTAGGGGAATCACAATGAATGATCTGGTCATGCATCACCTCCAACTATGAGTCCCCCTATGATAATCCTCCACCCACTATAAACAATCAGAATCTATCATCATCAGGAACAAGTATAGTCGGAAACCAACTTCCTCTACTCTGAGATGCAAAGCAGGTAACTCCTTCATCTGCTTCCAGGAATCCTTAGATTCTCAAATGGATTCCCGTGACCTCCTTATCAAGGTTTCTACAATTATTTTCTCATTTCCTTGGGTATTGGAGATCCCAAAATCCTAGTCCTAAAGAAACTATATCCACCCCAATTTTCATAGAATATGGTCACACTAGATGGAAACATACCTCAATCCTTTCTAAATTGTGAAGACCGCAAAAAATTCCTCAATGGGGTAATGTCACCACCATGTTAGGGAAAACACCACTACTTCCATCACCAAATTATCGATTGCATAGTTACACTCATGGGGATTTCACTTCATATACATGTAGGATATTACTCTTTTAAGTTTCATCAAGACACATCCCAAACACTAGTGGGAATCATCACATAATAACTCAAACAACATACCATCTTTATTAAACCAATGAACCAGGGTACTGATCAACTGCTCCTTTAATTAGTCAAAGAATTCGAGACATTGATCATTATAAATAAAACCATGGTCCTTATAGTTAATGGATATTAATGTGGGTTTAATCAAAGAGAAATTGGGTATAAACCTTCAGTATTAACCCATTAAACCAATATAGCTATAGACCTTACCCATGTTCTTGGGTGTTACCCCAAAAACAAATGCCTCAACCATTTTTTCGATCCACCACTACTCACTATTGAGAGACCACATGCCCAATTAAGTTTAATTCATGCTTCCAAAATGAACACCTGGAAAATTTCTCATATAATTGGTGGTGTCGAAGAGTCTGTAAAACGATCCTTAGGTTCTCAACATGATCCTACTCTGATATCAAGTATATAGTAATTTCATTGATGAAAATGAAAATGAACTGGTATTGGAACTCATGAAATATAGAGTTCATGCACCCCACAAACATAGCCAATTCATTCATGACACTAAATGACATGAATATAAACTCAATTTGCCTATAAAATAGTTGGAAAATACTATTTGGAATATCTTCCTCTATTTCTATCATCTGATGATATATTGACTATAGATCAATATTTTAATACTAACAAGATCCACTAAAATGGTCAAAGAGATTATTAATTATCAGAAGATGGTAATGATTCTTTATCATCCACAAATTCAGTCGTTGACAGTATATGAACAACCTCAAACTATAATCGACATTTTTGGGAAAAAAATTGGGACCTCCCCATGGTGACACACTAGTCTTTATAAAACCTTTCTAAATTATATCATCAATATATTTTCTAAAATCCTAAAACACCGAGGGTTACTCTTGTAAGGAGACATTAAGATCGACATATACATGACATCAACTCTATCCCAGACTTGACATCATGTCAAGGGGTAGTTTCACATCTTCCTTAGGGAAAGAATCCATAAACTCTATAACTATTATAGGTGTCCCTAATCCCTGAACTCTCACTAGAAATATCGATGAATTATACATCAATGAAATAATGGACCTGCTTTCATACCACATATTTAGAAACCTTTCTTAATAGAAAAAACCACACATCATCATTCCACATTAGAAAACTTAAATCCCCTTTAGAAATAGTAAAACACCATAGGAATGGAATACCACCATTCCATGTTGAGAATTATATTATATTGTTATATCTAAAATAAGAATAAATCTCATAACAACTAATGATTCCCCATAATTATTTTGCATTTTTGGAATGCATCAAATGAACTAAAATGACTTCAAACTTGTGTGCATTACACAATTGGTGTAGCAAGACTCTTCAAATCCCATCATTGTGTTTAAACTAATTTGGGTGTTATAAATGAGTATGTAGCTACAAATTTAATCAATGATGAAAAATATGGTAGATGAACAATTGATCACTCCTAAAATAAACTTTGGGAAATCTTGAACTTGTTCACATATCGCATGCATCTAGGATCAGACAGATCTTATTCCTCACTATGTATGAGCATTTTGTCTACACTATGGTTTTAGTCCTTTTTTTCACGGAAAATCCTGGGGTTACACTCTGCCAAATCTACCTCTTCCTGGTAGAGCCTAAGACAATTGTACCGACTGCTGAACATAATTTAGAAGAACCTACTACCAAGACTACCTCAAGGGAAACCATTTCCGCTAATAAAAGAGTTCCTAACCATGTAATCCATACTGACCCTATAGGGTTGAAGGAAATTGTCTTTGATAGTTTCCATGAACTCCAAAACCAAATTTAAAAACATTATTCCTTTTAATAGATTCATGTGAATGAGCAACCCTCGAGATGTTTGATGATGACTATTGGTTATATTTCTATAATAATAGGAACATCGAAAATTCATTCATCCATGAACCTCCATATGATTCCTTTCTCCTTGGAGGTACCTATTTACTATCGACTAGTGGTGATCCGATCTACTAATTTACCCTATCCATAATTTATACCTTATTTTTCTCCTCTAAATACATAGGTAGAATAAATTGGAAAACTATGGAAGAAGGGTAGGGTGTGGAGCCTCCTCTAATAATGTTTCTCAAGAATCCTCATTATGATAAACATCATGGTTAAATCATAGAAGTTCATTAAACTTAATAACCATCTCATTAAAACTCATGAATTCTTTACTAAAGGCATAGAAACCCCTACCTCTTCACCACCTTTATCATCATGGATAAGTACATGGCCCTAAAATCCTAATAGAAGACAACCATGGCACTTCAGTTTCATTCCAGTCCCTAAGGTACAATTTCTACCACTAACATGCTACAACCCTAAACTAGATAACTTCTAGGGGAACCCAATACATGGGTTGGTATTGAATTAATCCAAAATCTATCTCCAACTCCTTAGATCAGATTTTAATCCCAAGATCAGAGAAACTTATCTCATAATTTTCTAGGATCTAACAATGAAAGGAACACAACATCCACTACCATTTCTCATCCTCATGGTCTTGATTGACCCTATAATGACCAATAGGGTTGGCCTGCTAAACCTCCTCGACTTGGACCATATGTGGGTAGTGAGAAACTGATATCTATTCCATGATAGAAGAAACACCAGAGTCTAGAAAAAAAGGTCTTATTTAGATTAATTTTAAATAATATTTTTAGTTATTCCTAAAACCACCCATTCAAAATAGTACTATAGAAAGTATGATGCATGTACCTCTCCTAGGTATCTTCTCTACAGAAGCTTCACTTTACCTAGTAAATTAAAAGAGATTATATTCCTTGATTCACGCCATTATGGGACCTAAAATCCTATGTCCTAGATGTCCTCCCATTCTATTATCACATTTTATGTTTGGATAGCACTATTTTACTTTCATACCATGGAATCCTCACCAAATCCTAATTCCAAACTATACACGTTATCCTAATAAACACATTGATAACACTCAGTCATAACCCCCTTTATTGGAACATCCACTTGTATGGTATTTAAGAGAAGAAGTGACCCCCCCCCCTGAGTCCCACCTCTAATAGGCCCTAGGATTGAGAATAACCAGGAGGGTATACAACACTCAAATTAGAGGAATTATCCACAGTATGCCTCATTTATAACATAAAACATCCAACCAAGATTAATTCATTTATTTATTAAATTAAATTTTCTAAAATGAATTATTTAGGCAAAACCATTTTTATATATTGTAATATTATTATTCTGTTCATACAAAACCACTATTAATCAACCACCATGTCAAACTGCCACATTAAAACCAAGGCCACCAAGGCACAACTAAATAAGTATTCCAAACTACACACCATCAAGGTCACTAAGATTAACAAAACCAAAGCCACTGAGACAAACACATCATGTAAGCTAAAAAAAGACACAACAACTTAGTTTTTTTAATTTAATGTCTCTAATTATTTAACCATATAAAGGGTATTATCAAATTAAGTTATCAATATAAATAATATTCTAATAGAATGTATATAACACAAGAAAAAATTATAAATATCATGAAAATGAGTAACCACATATGATAATCCCCATTTGAATTCTATAATATCTAGGATTAAAAAATAAATTTCATTAATTATTTAGCAATTTAAAACTGCGACTTGATAATATTTTTATTTTATTAATTAATAGATAGAAAAAACATCCAATTATTTATTTATATCTTTTGGAAAATTTCTTGAATTATTATCATTATTCTTTATCATGCAATGATTCTGAACATATAAACCTCACAACATGCAACAATGTAGTTTCTATTTCTTAGATAATCTCCAAAATGATAATAAATTATCATTCATTAATATGTGATAAATCATTTTATATTATCATTAATCTAGTTTATTATCTTTTTTATGAAAACTCATACTGTTCACCCCATATAAATAAAAACCGCGATAATCTCACAGATACACTTAAAAGAGAGAGAAATAAAATCCCCTACCTGGAGAGGAGAAGCTATACATGATGCAATAAAAAGGTATGAGATAGAAGATGATATTATTAGTCTAAAATTTATATAATAAGTCTTGAACAATTTTCAAAAGACTCACAAAACTAAAACATCAAGGTTTTATTTCACAAGGACATGAATGAAATATGGAAACACAAAAAAATGGGAGGAAGGATCTTTCATTTTATAAAAATACCGAACTCTTAGATTATTTTAGAAAAAACTCCACTAAATGCCTATATTAAAATGAATTTAATTTTTAGTTTCCATTTAATTACTCCCATGACTCATTTTAAAACTCTTAAAATAATGGAATTCATGATATGAATTTATCTTGATTTAACATATTCAAAAAAAAATTTTACATTGTTATTTTCATTAATCTATGTTGAAAATAAGTTATAAAAGGTTCTAGGAAGTTAATAATGTAATTATATGGAAAATTCTCCACCCCATGCTACTCATTACAATTGTTTGAGAGAAATAATATTTTACCATTATGATACATTGATATAAGCATGGGCACCCTTATGAGACATTATTATGACCCTTGTGTATCCTATTTTAAATATTGGATGCCCTTACATACTAAGAAGAAATACTAGTTGAGCTTTTACAAAACATAGAAAAAACCATGAATACCATTATGTGAGACTCAGGTTAAGCTTATATAGGTAAGGAAAATAGTGATCTACATTCTTTATATAGCTTTACAAAACTTGAAAACACTCTTATGGGATGTAATAATTACCTTTTCATGAGTAGTAGTATTCTGAGTTGACCCTTACATGTGATCAAGTCGAGTATGGATACTTTTTTAAAAATATTGACATGAATTTATGCAGGATAAATAAAAATGGGATTTACCGTGACACATTTTTAAAAAGGACTTCCTACCCTTATGAAGTTAATGAAAACCACCACTTACCCTTTCACATGTGTAAGTCCCTAAATAATAGAGAAATTGACGTTAAATGGAAAAATTCAATTAAAAAACCAATAAAAAATGAAGTACATTGTTTACTATTAATTAAAAAAATTTCAAAGAACCTCCAAAATTAAATAAATCACTTTAAAAAACCACCAAATTAATTTCCAACTAAAATTTTAAATCATTGAAGTTATTTTTAAAATTTTAAGAACCATTTTAAATTTTTTTATTAGAATATGATTTTTTTTCAGACTACTAGACATCCCCAAAAGACAAAGTAATATATAATAATATTCCTTACCTTTATAATAATACACATATTCAAATGAGAAAATATATTTTTTTCAAAATGAGTGGGTACATTACATGATGTCATAATGTTTATATAAATCAATAAGAGTTAATTTCTCATCACTTTTTATTTTATTTTTATTTCATAAAGAACATGAATTTTTGGTTTATCTTCTTCTTATTTAGTTAATTTTCATATCATTTTATGATTGACATGTGTGAATATTAAGATGAGTGGGATTCAAAATTAATGTATTTGAGTGAAAATGTTTGTGGATCTAATTGATATGTGTATGAATGAGACTTTATTAAGATGGGTTGGACTTGTTATATGAATAAATAGGGATGAAACTATTAATAGGGAAGGCCTAAAAAATAATTTACTTATTATAATGATTAGAGGAATACATAAAATGACATTTTCATTCAAAACATGTACCCGATAGTAGAAAATAATAAAAATTACTCACATTACCTTTATAATTTATAAAAAATATCAAAAATTTGTTTCTGACATATAGGAATTAATTTCATATCAATAAGAAATATTGTATGGATGGTATGAATGAAAGTTCATGTTTTCATTTAAATGAACATTTTAGTTCACAATTCACGTCACATAACAAAAACCAAGATAAAATTAATGTATTTTCTTGATAATTTAATAAATAGATTTATAATTAATTTTTGACATGTAGGAATTAACCTCCTGCTAATCTGACACATTTTATCATTGGAATGATTGATAGTGCATGTTTTCAATTAAAAAGTTTCATTTCTATTCAAAACATGCATCACAAATTCAAAACTAAGAAAACAAACTTATATTGTTTTGATATTTTACAAAAAAATATTAATAATTCATTTTTGATATGTAAGAATTATAAATACATCAATCTAACACAAGATGTGTCCGAAATGTCTAAAACTGTGTGTTTTCATTTAAAATTGGCAATTTAGTTCACAAAATGCATCACATAATGAAAAAAATAAAACACTCTCATATTATCTTGTTCTTTTTTTAAAAATATAAAAGATTATATTTTTATGTAGAGGAATTTTCCTTTATTTCAATCTAACACATGGTGTGGAAGGTTTTACTGAAAGTGTATGTTTTTAGTTTAAAATTGACATTTTAGTTCAAAATATATGTCAGATACTCAAAAATGAGAAAATACACTCATATTTTCTGGATAAATTATAAATAATGTTGATAAATATTTTTTGATGTTTAATAATTAACTTTTAAAAGTGACTTTTTATGTCATAACTTTCATTAAATACTCATTAAAAAGAAAACTATCTTGGATTGTCTTGATAGATTGGTAAGAAATCTAAAAATCATTTGTGATGTGTAAGAATTAACCTCACAAAAATCTAATGAACATTGTAGTGGGTATGAATAAAAGTGTATATTTTATTTTAAAAGTGAAAATTTAGTTCAAAAACACATATTACATACTCAAAACTATGAAAATTTTCTATAATTTTCACGATCCATTAGGGATTATTTTTTTAACATTTTATAAAATATAATCATTAACCATATGTCATCTTGACATGCAATGTGATTGGTAAAACTGAATGTGTGTGTTTTCAATTTAAAAGCTATAATTTAGTTCACAACACATGTCACATACATTAAACTAAGTAAAAAGACTCAAATGTTCTTAAAACTTTAAGAAAATTGTTGATAATTGAAATATGATTTATTAAAATAAAATTCAAGTAAATCTGGAATATGGTGTTGTTGGTATGACTGTAAGTGAATGTTTTCAGTTTAAAAGTGACATTTTAGTTCAAAATACACATCAAATACTAAAAACATAGAAAAAGAACAAGAATTTTGTTGATACTTTTTTGAAAAATATAATTTTAATTTTATATATAGGAATTAACATCAAATCAATACGATAGAAAATGTGGATGGTATTATTGAAAGTGACTATTTTCATTTAAAAGTGGAATTTTATATGAAAATATGCGTCACATACTCAAAACTGAACAAACACACTTGAACAATCTAGATTCTTTTGAAAAAATATTAATAATTCAATTTTTATGTATAGGAATTAATCTCATATCAATCTGACGTGATATGTGGCCGCTATAAAAAATGTGCATGTATTTAGTTTAAAAATGACATTTTAGTTCAAAATTCATGTTAAATAACCAATGTTAAGAAAAATCACTTATACTTTCCTGATAATTTATAAAAAATATAAATAATTCATTTGTGACTTGTAGGAATTAAATGAACATCAATCTAACACATAGTGTGCCTGTTATAACTAAAAGTTTTATGTTTTCACTTAAGAGTGACATTTTTATTCAAAATGTGGACCATATAATCAGAACTAATAAAATCAACTTGGATATGCTTGATAATTTATTAAAAATATTGATAATTAATTTTTGATGTATATGATATTAAAACATGGCAATCCAAAACATAGTGTGATCGGTATGAATGAAAGTGGAAGTTCTCATTTATAAGTGATAATTTAGATTAATACATGTACAACATACTCAAAACGATGAAAAATACACTCAAAATTTCTTGATACTTTATAAAAAATAATTGTTTATTCATTTTTTACATGTATTAATTAACCTCACATAAATATGACATGACGTGTGACTAATATAATTGAAATTTCACATTTTCAATTTAAAACTCATATTTTAGTTAAAAACATGAGTCCTATATTTAAAAATGAACAAATGTGTTTGGATTATTGAGATAGCTATGGAAACCCATTAGTTATCCTTTTTTGACATGTATTAATTTTATACACACTAATCTAACACACAGTGTGACCAATATGACTAAAAGTGTGTCACATACTAAAAATAGAGAAAAATCTCTGGGAGTGTCGTATTACTTTATATTATGTTTTATTCATGTATTATGTTATCTTTTTTTTTAATTTTTTTTACCATTCATATTTTTCTCTTTATTTTTTATTTATTTATTAATTATTGTATTATATTAATGTTTTATATATTTCTTTATAGTATTAATAAAATAACATTGTTTTATATTGCAAGCACATACTTATATTATTCAATATTGGGGTGGTGTGTTTGATAAACTATAGTGAAATTGGGATGTATTGTAAGGGGATACCAGAGGAATTAGAATACAATTACATCTATATACTTATGAGAGTTGGATTTATTTGAGTTTGTTGGAAATTTTAAATTCTTGTAAGAATGGTACATATTAATGTAATTATAATGCATGGAAATGTTTCAAATTAAAATGTATTTTTAATTGTAATTTATTTAAAAATAATTTTATTTATACATTATTTTTAATTTATTCATGTTTTATTTTTTTTATATACTTGTTTTCTATTCATTATCACCACACCACTGCAGTTGGGGAATTTTATTAGTGCTGGAGATATAACTTATAAAAGTTTCACTTATCTACACTGTAAATAGTATTGATAAAAGATATTTTAGTTTTTCAAAATGTATCACTGGTAAAAGATAGAGTTTATCATTATTTACTCCAATACAGATAAAAACAATTTTTGTTAGTGCTGGAAACATAAAATATTTTTTATTGATATAAATATCATTCAAAAAATACCCCATTTCTATTAATTTAAATTTATAGTTGTCAACATGATTGGTGGAAATTTTCATGATTTTTCAATGATTGTCATGACCAAAGGATGAAGAGTTCATCAACAATGGTCACAGAATAATCCACAACAATGAATTGGAATGGTTTATCAAACATAAACCAATTATTATTTCACTATAGATGAATAATGATAATAATAAATAAAAAAATAAATTTAGCACTAACATAATTTCCATTCTTCATATTTATAACATATGAAAAAAAATTTAAACTCAAATTAAGAAAATATATATATATGATCGATAGGGGAGTTCAGTAACAACATAGGGGTCCACCAATTTTTTCTCTTTATTCTCTAAAATTTATCCTCAATCCATGTTACAAAATGATGAATAAAGGATGATAATTACTATTTATAGAAGAATTAGATGATGATGGGAATGAATTCCACTACCATTTTATATCGATATTAAATGAAACATTGTATCTTGAGTAATAGTAAAAAAATAGAATTTAAATATAAGAACTCATTTACATTTTATCATCATTTTTTCCAATCTTAAATATTTCAAATGTGTCACTTAAATAATTAACATAATAAATTAAATAATTTTTTTTGTAAACCAAACTCCTTATAATCACTCCAAACATATATACTAAAGGAAAATATATATCCCAAAATCAAATAGATAATCAAAAACTCTATTTAGGGGGGTTTTTTAATATGTTAAATTTATTTTTTTCCCTTAGGTGTAAAATAACAATAATTCCCTTGGAAATATCGAATTTCAAATTCCGGAATTTATATACCTCTAGGGATATATTGGTGTGGAGAATAGGGTTACCCAAACATAGAATTTCTACATCATGTTCCATTTATATCATTAACATCATAAGAATAACCACTTCTTAATAAAATGTAACTTAACCAACTATAATATTCAAAGAGTGTTCAATAATAAACTATTGACATATTGTTTTCCATACGTTATACCATCTTAATGAAATACTCCTCTTGAAACAACCCTTAAATAGGTTAACATATCACTTCAATATTTTGAATTTTCATAATAAACCCTAGTAATTCTAGTTTCCACCTGTTACCAAAAAATAACTCTCTAAAAATTACCAAATTCACCCTCTTCGAGTTTCAAATAATCCCAAAAAATAAATATTTAGCTCTCCTTAATAAAAAACCAAATTAAATTACCATTTTACCCTTGATATGTTAAATGTCTAAAATTACCTAGATATTATGAAAAAACTAAATTACATAAATTAAAGGTCTCTGAAGTATATATCATGGTTTTTCATATAACTAATGTATATCATGACAATATATATATCATAATTTTAAAAACATCATTATATATATATATTTAAAAAAAATGCTCTTTAAAAAAATAGGAATTGTTTTTAATTAAAAAAGTACATACTAGGATTTTTCCTTCCATTTAAATCACTTTCACCTCTTAATGATAGAAACATTGTTTCTTGGGTATATTTTTGAGATGTGTAATATCATTATCAATTATATTTTAAAAAATATAACTCTCATATAGATAATGAATTTTTAGTGATTTTTCCATTAAATTTAGATGGAACTTATTAATAAAATTTCGAAACAAATTCCAAAAAGGATATCATATGGTCACTAAAATTGGTATTTTTCATTAACATAATAGATAACTAAAATTAATTGGAAATGAGGTATGTGTCCCCACCTTTCTACAATTGATTTGTAAAAATAGTTATTAATTTATGTTCTTATATGTGTTAAATGAGTTTTCATAGGAACCATATTTTCTCTAAAAACTTTATACTGAATTTTTATAGTGAAAATGATAAAAATATATTTTTAGAGTAATGTTTTTTGAAAAAAAATTACGTAAACTAGAAATACGTTTCTCGAGTTCTGTTGTACAAATTAATATATTTTTAATTTTTTATTGAATGATAGCATCAGTGAGTGAATTCTCATTCATGGTAAGTTATTGATGAAATTATTGAGTGAGATTTTTTGATCTTAATTTCTAGGTAAATATATATATGATAACTCTATAATGAAACTAGTAGTTTATTGGGAGAATATTGTGGGCTTTTATGATCATTTAAGGTTTTTTTTGTTTTTTGAATTTGAATCATCATTAAATTTTAAGAAATGTTTATTATTTTTGTTGATTCAATAGAAATTAGATAAATGTATCTTGTACTATAATTATGGGAGGATACAACTTGGTTAATAATGGTTGTAAAACACTCAAAATTCCTATTGGAACATGTTGGTGTTGAGCGAAAAATTTACTCATGTGTGAATGTTAACATGATATTTATATATAAAATAATATAATGCATAAAATCTTTGTTATGTAAATTATATAAAAAAATAATGATCATAATATTTTTTTTAAAAATTTATAGAAAATAAAAGGAAAAAAAATATGTTATATTTATTTTTAGTTCATTATATAGAAAATATAATGAATATAACATATGTTTTCTATATTATATTACTTAATAATTCATATAACATGCATCATGTGAAATGTTCTACACATTATATGGAAAATATAATATATAAAACATATGCTTAGTACAATATATATTAAATATAATTCACATAACATATTTTTTGTGTATTATTTTACAAACAACATATAAAATATAAGGGAAATTGGATATTTAGTGTTGCTCTTTGTCATCTGGAGTGGTATAATTTTTCAATTTTTTCATTTCAAAAAGGCCAAGTGAATTAGTTCTACTATTTGTAAGTGTATTATTAACACAATATATATATATAATTTTCATTACATAATATTATTAATGTTTATTAAATTAAAATAATAATTTAAATATAGAAAAAATTATATTTTGGGCATTGTATAAGTGTCCCACTAACACACAAACATAAAAAAGATAAACCCACTAACAAAAATACATTTATACACAAATATTATTTTCTCATGGAAACATGAAAATCATAAATTATAATTGGGTTTAATACTAGAAAATGAATCTATTTTCCTGATTTATAGCTTTAGTTTGATGAAACAATAGAAATAGGGGTGATATTTCTATGGTTTAGAGAAATGTTCATGGAAATAGGGCGACCTATTTCCATAATTTTGAAAAAATATCAAACAATACCCACATAATTTTTAATTATTTAAATTTACATCAATATTAATATTTAATTAAAAAAGAATTTTTTCTGTTGTATACTAATTAATAATAAAAAAATAATACAACTAATATGCATAAGGTATATTCAGGCTAGTTGTAACTTCTTTACCAAAATTCCATGTGGTTATGAGTTTAAAACTTTGGGGTTCCATTTTTATTTATCAAATTTACAAGATTTTAGAACAATGAAATTTTCCTCAATATACCAATATATTTACACATTTTACAAACAATGTCAATAGGTCACATATAGCAATGAATCTCTAAAATCATGGCTATAGGCCTATTCTAATTGATTTATTTTTCACCACTGTGTAAACCCTGGATATAGGATATAACCATAGTTTTAGGGGTTATAACTAAAGTGTTCGTAGTGTGGAAGAATCCATGGGTCAATATCCAATTTTGATTATTCATTAGTCTCAATTGATAAATTTGAATAACTTGATGAAGATGGCCCCAAAATCTCCTAGATGGAATATTTTATATTTTATTTATAAATAATTTTAAAAAATAATTACCACAGAGTGATAATTCCCTTTGATCAATTTATATTTTCTCTGTTATCACATTTTTTTTGATGGAGAATATCAACGAGGAATCCTATAGTTTTATCCGCATGTTTTTTTAAAGTTTGGGGCTAAAGCCTCATTTTAATATTAAAGCAAAGAAAAGACCTCTTTATATGGGTAGAGGGAGACCCATTACATAGCTCGAAGGCCCAGTGGGCATTTAGCCCATTACATGACCCGTAGGCCCATTTTGTTGGCCCAAAGCCCATTCTGTTAATAGTACTGCTACAGTACCCGCATTTCTACAGTGCTGTACAGTATACCCATGTGTTTCATGAATCTATAAAAAATGTTCTTAGTATTCTATGTTCTAGTATGGAGAAACCTATAGATTCATGGTATTTATCATTGATCACAATAAGGTGTTTCTTATTCCATATATGTTATTGGGAGGGAGGGTAATCAATTTTTATTCATATGTCTTGACATAATAATCAAGAGTTTTTATTTTTTCCTCACAAAAAATCTATCTAATTAAAAAATTATATAAGTTGGAATTTATATATTGGGTATATATTTGATACTTTCACAATGAAACTATATCAAATATTTATTTTGTTTAATTCCCCATTTATAATAGTAATAATATTATTATTATATCCCATGAACCATTTTTATTTAAAAGTTATTTATTAAATAAATAAATTAATATTTATTTAAACAATATTAAATAAAATATATCATTTTCATCAGATCATTAAATCGACCCACCCATACTCTATGTAATTTATTAATCCTTTGAATAATAAAATATTTAATCAAATAAGTACTAATTTTTAAATAAATCATTAAATATTTTATTAACTAAAATATTGAATAAATATTTATTTTATTATTCACAAAAAAATAAATATTAATATCAGTATATTGACTAAACAATAAATGAATAAAAAATATTTTATTACCATTTTTATAATAAGCAAGGGATAAAAATGAACTCACAAATTCTGAACTAGAATATACCATGATTGAATTAATGCGATCAACCATATTTAATTTTTATTACAAAATATGAAATTAATATTTAATCTTAATATTAAATTCAATGGAATTTTATAATATTATAGATACACTTCTTGAATTAATTTAGAAACTATGTCTTTTCATTATAATTCTTTGATATATAATAAAAACTATTTTGAAATCCAGAGGCTGAGATGACATGTTATTTCACGGCCCGGTGAACCCGATATTAATTATATATAAATATTATATATATTTCATATCATGTGTGAATTTGTTTTTAAAATAAAATATAATATACCAATAAATAAGTCTCAGATCAAGAAACTAAGACCACGATTTAATCAAGAGCATAGAATTTACGCTAGCCACAACCTAAAGTTAGTTAGTGAGAAACATTCATAAAAAGGAATCCATTAGTGGTTACATTAAGTTATTTAATTAATTAAATTATTTAGAATATTAATTTAATTCCTAAAGACCTAATTACCTCTACAAGTATCCTACTATGGTGAATATTTGGGGTTAGATGCAAAACCCTAGTATCTTTGAGAGGAGGTTCCACCATTATTCAATGGTTGATCAAGATCAGAAGATGACTAATGACCATATCAAGATGATTTTGTATATATAAAATGTAGTGGGTATTTTCCACTTCCGAATAATGTGTTATTCAATAATGAATGATCTAATATTGAGGTTGGACTTGTTAATTGTGGTTTCCTCCATGATTAAGAGATTGAAAATGATTAGATTTGTTATTCCATGACATGAATTCAAATAAATCCTTTTCATGATCCCATTTATCAAATTAAATAGTTTATTAAATTTATTTTTGTCTATATGGTGAAATTGCCCCTGCCAATCACTGATTCTATGATCGCTGTATAAGAATGCTTGGACAATGAATCTGTCACCATTTTTATTGGAACTTCCCGCCACATTTTCTTGATGTTGTTCATTATCAGACTATAGGGTCATGATTCAAATATTTTTAGGAAGGTATGACTGTGATCAAACCCTTAGATTCATGGTGGATATGTGGAAAATGATCCTATTGGAGTTTCGAGGATGAATTGGGCTGGGGGGTTTGGGAAGTAGTGATGGTTTAATGAATCCGAGATCTAAAACTGAGAAGGAAGTGTCACAGGAGGTGCATGATGTGCATGGTGGATTCCAGAGAAGGATCAGAACTCCAATTTATAGAAAACATAGGTTTGTAATTAACTACCATAGTATTTTCCAACAGATTTTGGGTGGTCAAACATTTGGAATCACATTTATAAGGCTCTATATTGACACTGCAAGAGGATTCCATAATTGTTTTTGAAAAACCTGACTACACGGCGTGTACTAGGATGAACACACACTATTTAGTACCATGGATTATGGAAATATAATTTCTATTATAGATAAGTACCACATGCCATGTGGGATCTACGCAATCCATGTGACCGAGTTATGAAATGCTAGAGTGTATTTTGGGAGTACACGGACACAAACACAACAAAATACATGGGAAAAAACATAACCAGATACACATGCATGACCTAAAGGAAACAAGAATGACAAAGAGCATACATGTAGGATCTAGGTGGCCAAGACATTGCATATACCACCCTTATGTGTTGTTTAGTAATACAGGGAAAATGACTGTTGACGCTCTTTTCCGTCATAGAGTCTAAATGAATGAAAAGGGAAATACCTTGAACAAAGAAGATCCATCCTTTGAACAAATATCAATAATTGACAAAGGAAGGAAGAGGAAAAACATTGTGAAAAGGTCGCGCAAGTTCTAAAATGGTCGCGCAAGTATACTTGCGTGCCTCAATGGTCGCGCAAGTACACTTGCACGCTGATGTTGGTCGTGCAAGTGACTTTCGCGCCGATGTTAGTCATGCAAGTGACTTGCGCGCCCTAAATGGTAACTGCCCGGGGTCTTATCCTACCTATAAATAGACCATGTGGGCCCCCCATTTCGGGATGATTTTTTCCAGAAACTCAGATTTGAGCTCCCGATGCCCTAGTCTCTTCTCAAAGCTTTCGAAACACTTCTAAGGTAATTTCTTACCTAGAACGGAAGACATAAAGAGGGGGAGGAAGGCCTAAGTGTTGAAACTCATCAACACTTGCACGCCTAAGTGGCCAGTCCTTAAGGGAAAAGGGCCACACTTGCACGCCGCCTTACTCCTTCAATAGATCTTGCACGCCCCTCTTCTGGAATAACCTCAAGAGGATTCTAAAGGCTTTAATAAATAGTCACTCATGTATTACCCTGCTGGTTAACCATCGCACAAGTACATCATGTGTCGCGCAGGCATATACCTGCGTGACCAAAACTTTCACGCCCACGCAGCACCTGCACGCCTGCCAGGACTTGCGCGCCCCTGCCTTTTTGGGTGCCTTTCTTTCCCATTTCATCCCTCTTAAGCCATTACACCTTTCCTATTCAAGATTCAGTCTTTAAGAAACTCTTAAAAGCCATTTAATGGCATGATTTTTTGATTTGACTTCCTTATCTGAAAGGAATTTTGTGGAATATCTCTCAAAACCTAGTGATTTACACATATTTATGTCACTAAAGATTGATATTTCATTCATTCAACCTCATCCTTTAAGATGAGAGAATCCTTAACCTGGGTCTCCTTTTCAGGAATAATCCCCACTCATAAGTCCTATAATATGGGCATCCTTTTTAGGAGTAATCCCCAAGTCTCTTAATTTTTTGGGCGTCCTCTTAGGAGTAAGCCCCAGACCCCCAAACCTAGGATTCCTTTTCAGGAGTAAGCCCCAGTCTCAAGCTTGGTCATCTTCCTTAGGAGTAAGCCCCAATTCTTAAAATTCCCAAATCTGGGAATCCTCTTTAGGAGAAAGCCCCAGTCTCCTAATTTGGGCATCCTCCTTAGGAGTAAGCCCCAAACCTTAATCCTTGACCTGGGCCTCCTTTTCAGGAGTAAGCCCGAGTCTTAATTTCTCTTAACCAGTCCTAATTTACCTTTGATCTGGGATTCCTTTTTAGGAGTAAAACCCAATCTTAAGTCTTCTTCTAATTTAGGCCTCCTTTTCAGGAGTAAGCCCCAAGTTAGAGTATTCAAAAATCTCCATGAAGCACATATAACTTTATGGACCCTGTTCCTAGATTTCTTCCCTAAAGTAAATCCTAACCTTCATTTATCTGTGCAGTCATACATAAATAAGCCCCACATTATTTCTTATGACTGCATCATTCATGGCACAATTGTCTAATTTTTACCAATACCTCTTGTTTCTCAGACCGAGCATGACTCACGTGAGCTTAGAGTGTAAAAGTAATTGTGACATCCTTCTTTGAGCCATCAATCATAAACATCATATTCCCTTAATCGAACTACGTGGGTTCTGCTTCCTTTTCTAAACAAAGGATACGTAGGTATCCTGTCTATGGGTTCGATCCCAACTCTAAAATAATACATGTCCTTATGAATGACAATAAAATTCAAGTGCCCCACTGAGTGGCTTTAAAACCAGCATGGTCATCATAATGACCAAGAGACTTCTGTATAAATGTGTCGAAGGGTACCATTGACCAAGAATCTCTAACAAATACAGATGATTCTCTATCGATGAATAACCTCGAATACATACAATAGATTCTCTAAATTTCCTATATATTTAATCATTGATTGTTAGATCTGAAGGAAAGCTCATTTTATACTTGGTAATGTAATAAGGATTCACGAACATAACTTAAATCTATAAAGAGAGTCTCAGACTAGACAATAATTCCTCTCAAAAAGGTGTGATGAGTCCTACCTCCCATCCTCTCGACCAATGCAAATTCCTATGCCCCATTAATCCACAAACTAATGAGAACCTACCTTTGGAAAGTAGGTCCGAATGGATGTGGAATCATTGGATGTTTCCGGTTCGACGAACAAACCCGTTAGAAACCGATCACAATGTTTGAACCTCCCATCAAGGTGGTCATTCCCGGATTCCAAGGGAAACAAAAATGGTGAACCCGACGTGAATCCTTAACCAAGATAAAATAATGTTTTACCCATTTGTTAGGCCCCTATTTAAAACTCAATGAGAGTGCCAACAAAAACAATCATTGGCATATGTGCTCATCCAAAAGATGTAGTGTCTAAATTTATCTTGATTGTGTCTATTATATCAAATAGGCACTCTTTTTCCAAGATATTTTTCATTTCTAGAATGGCTGCTCTCAAGTTCACACCTCTGAATACTACTACTGTAAATGCCACTTCTGCTACTCAAACTGGATTATCGTCCACTCTTAGGATGATATCACCTACTCAGCGTCTTCAACGCTGGGTATCAAACGCACTGGTTAAGGAGTACCGTCAGCACGGTACCATCCCAACTCTGGAGGTTTCCCGACAAGCCCTCCAAGTAAACAACTCACATTGGTCGTCTAGACAATGACGACCAGTGATCAAGAAGCAGGCGGTGCTGACTATCGTCTCCAACCATTTTGGGTCGTTATCCCCAGAACGCAATCACCATTCTCTCCCTTATGTTGGGGAGGTGAATGAGCAGGTCCCTCAGGACCTTAATTCAAATAGACAGGAGTCCTTCCTGAGGGCTCCCACCAACAATCGCTGCCAGAATCCTGCGGCAGTGCGCCCTCAATATGATGAGGGTACTAACTCCAGGCGTTCGGCTCAGGTTCCTCGAACCCGAGCAGGCAAGACGAACCACTAGAGGTGGAATCCAGTCAACAGTGAGTAGGTTCTAATCTAATCCATCTCCGGAGAAGCCCACCAACCTAACTTGGTGGTAAGAAACGAGCAGGCACATACACCTACCCGTTTTAATTTCGCTGTCCAGCAGACTCGTCTGGCAGCATCACGCCAATCCCGCCTGGCAATTCCGGTGGAGTACTATAACCAGGAACATACACCTGTTTATACATCATCAGCTAGTCAGCAGTCTCATCTGACTACATATGATGGATCTCGTCAACCACATTTGGAGAATTGCAATCAGCAGGCACATACACCGGCTAGTATTAATCAAGCCTACCAACAGTCTCGCTTGGTAGCATTCGAAGAAGTTAGTCGGAAAGCCCCGACAATAAATAAGAGGCAGACTCAACTCTCTGCCCCCACACTTAAGTACTGTCAAGATTCACTAATAGGAAAAGGAGGACAGGAGCAGGCACATACACCTACTCCAAGCCCGGAATGGACGTATATTCCCATTCCGGCAACTGAAGTCACCAAGTATATTCTATCAATGGTGAAAGAGAAGAAGCAAATCCCTACTCATATTCTGGATGTTTGCCCGGATATTATAACAACTTCAGTGGCATCTCATGGAAAGACACATAAATATATCCCTACCAGTGGAGTGATACATCAACAATTCACTCCGAAACAGACACACACATCTGTTCCAGTCCAAGAGGGTTATGGGGCATACTCCCCCATATCATACGGATGAACAAGTCAGGCACATACACCTAATTTGAGAGGAGATATTCAGTCTAACCTAACCATATTTCCTGATCAGGCACATACACCTGCTCAGAGCAGCCAATTTCGTCAACAAGTGGTTTCCAAGGCGAGTAAGAAGGTGTCTAAGAAAAAGACCCTCCCAGCACAGTCAGGAGATCAAGAGCCAATCTGTAACAAGGCATTGCTCGATGCTAGAGTTCATGAAGCCCTCAGACAATTATCTTTTGGAATTCAAGATTCTACTCCCTCATTTACCAATAGCGGGAACATTAATTCCTAATGTCATCAATAGAAACTTCCTCATGAAGGCTTTCTTCATGACAAATCGGTCGATCTCGAAGTTTCATCTTCAGATTAGAGCCATAGGAACCCTCTGCGTGGTCAGAAGACCAAGGAGCAAGAGATCTCATCTTTTGCTGTAACCCATTATGGTAGCCCTCCCCATGATGATGAATTTCGCTGCGAAAGTCCTCTTCGCAGTAGTGATGTACATTTCCCGAAAAATGCTCCAGTGGACAATGTAGTGCCGAGAAAGACCTCTTATCTTGAGGCACTTGCAAATGTGAAACCAGTCATGTCTGAAGCTTCATCGCTAGCAGGTGAAATAATTTCTCAATCAGAAGATATCCCATAGTGTAGGTCATTCTCCGAACCACCCCTAAGTCATGTATCTTCTCGTTTGATCAATGATTTCTCTACCAATCCTGTTTAATCCAATGAAGAAACAAGGAAACACCAACTCTAGTCAAATCAGGTTGAAGAATATTCATCAAATGATAAATAAGAAATTCTGAATATGAGAGAACAACTAGCGAAAGGTGAAGTGCCAGTTATGTTTTCGCCTCTTGCTGACTCTCAGTATAATATTCCAGAAATGTTGACGGAAGATGAAATTCATGATATTCGTCTCAAAATATGGAAAACTCTTTGTCAGTTGAAAAAGAAATTATTATCTTATGATGAATATGAAAATAATCTTAAGATAATAGAAGGGTTACAACGTCAGATTGATTTGGCGTCTCTATCAGTATCTCGATATCTGAAAGCTGAAAAACAGTAGAGAGCCCTTCAACGTTCATGCCTTGGCGTACTAAGAAGATTGCGTCACTTAATTGCCAATGCCCCATCTAGTATTCATGTCATAGGATGGGGTGTTCATGGAGCACTGCATTTCACGGTGCTCTCCAGTTAGCAAATCCCGCTGAAAATGGTCTCATGCAATGTTATTTCCCATGGCCGGCCACAGTCAATGGGATTTGTTTGTAATCAAAAGCATGCCCAAGAATAGGCTTCAACTAGTTCCTCTCAAAATAAAGAATACAGAGAACAAGTTGTTGAATTACTCTTGCATCAAGAAAATTAGAATATTGAACAAGACTCACATTTGTAGCAAGCACGTCACCAAATGACAGAAGTGTTGGAAATCATCCAATGGTCTGCTGAACCAGGTGATAAAAGAGGATACATATTAATGCATCTAGCTAATTTCCGGACTAAGGTTCGCAAGATAAGGAGGACTTTCAAGAAAGTATCAGACCTAGCATGTCAAGAACCACCCCAGCTCGCCAGAATGCGGACTCTTTTAAACCAACCCACAGAATCAACAAAAAGGATTCAGGGAGTTGACCAAGAATAGCAGGAACAACTCCAATCCACTGGACTGGGGACTTTTTCAAATCATCAATCCCCTCCTCAGAGAAAGTCGGTCTTTTCTCAATTGGGGAAGAAACCTCAAGAGGAACGAAGAGCCAAATTATCCAGAGATTCCCTCCAAATTACAGTTCATCAAGAATTTCCCAAGGTATTGAATCAACAAAAGGAAATGTCTCATCAAAGACATGGAAGAAGACAATATCACAGAAATGCTGATAGAAGGGATGCGATGAGTTATGGAACAATCAATGTCATCAATTCCATTGTTGTTGATCCACCAGATGAGGATCACTCAGGGGACTCAGATGAAGAGGTTCCTGCTCAAGAAGATGTACGCACCGACACAAATGAAGAAGGTGTGCATACAAAAATTCAAAGGATTACTCCAAACCTAGGTAATCCTTCGAGTAACCCACTTCCCCCTCTCCGAAAAGGATCCATCAAAGGGAAGGGAAAGAACCAGGTTACATATCCTTCCTCTAGAGAAGTTCAATCACTCTCACTAGAGCAGAGATTTGCACAACAGGAGGAAGAAATGAAAGAATTAAGAAGGTTGAATGTAGAACTACTTCAGAGTAGTCTTCTTCTTAAGCATGATGGAGTCAGTCAGCCAAAACAATTTGTTGCAGTTACTGATATGGATCAAGAATATCCTCCTCTATCAGTACACCCTCACAGGTCTAATCCTATGGGTCAAGTGAAACAACAGTTGGCAGTGCTACCATCAGTGGCATCACCAATCATCACATCTGTCCAAGATCCAGTCATTGAACCTACCCAAGTCAAAGTTCAACCGGATGTTTCTCAAAAGTTAATAACTACTATTGATCATTAACAGCTCAGTTAGAAAATATGGAAGGGAAGCGTGCACAAGTTCAACCAGAAAAGAAAGCTTACCCTGAATGGGTAGATTCAATTTCTCCTCCATCTAGTTTTGGGAACCCTGTATTCCCTATTTTCAATGGATCAGGTGATCCTGAACAACATTTGACGCATTATGTGTCTTGTTGCGATCCTATGATGGGAACTCCGGAGCAGCAAGAAGCAGTGAAACTGAGATGCTTCATGTGAACCTTGCAAGGACCAGCTTTTGTTTTGTATACAAGCTTGCAATCCCGGTCAATTACCGGATGGGAGGATCTTCGCCAAAAATTCCTCCTTCAGTTTAGCTCAACTTTTCCAAAGACAACATTTTTCAATCTTACAAATTATTAGAAAAGGGAGAATGAAAGAGTCTCTGATTTCATTGCTCGCTAGAAGGGATTAACATATTCCTTGAGTTTAGCACTCCCTCAAAAAGAATTGATTCCAATCTGTGTGGCAAATCTACGTGACGAATTACGCACGCCGTTAATACCTGTGAAATACACAGGATGGTTTCGAGACCTTAATTCAATCGCTCAGAAGATTGAAGATTCCCTTATACAGGCTAAGGCTAAATCTCGTGTAATTCCATCAGCTCCAGGAAGGAGAATGGGTAAAGCAGAAACTTCTACAATTATGCTTAAACAAGCACCTGTACCTATTTCTACCTCAACACCTTCATCTTCTCAAAGGGCTCCACCTTCTGAGCGCCAACAACAAAGGCCTTTTCGTCCTGATGATCAAAAAGATCAAAGATGAAAACAATTTGAGGATCTTAAGAGAAAAACAAATTCTTTCCGAAAGGAACAAGTTCTTGGTTATTTCATTTCGGCTCTGGAAAACAATTTGGTTCAATTGCCAATACCCAAGAGGCCAAACAAGAAAGGAGATGAAGACCGTCCTAATTATTTCCCTTTTCATCAAATATTGGGGCATCCCATCTAGGAGTGTTTTGTCTTCAAATACCTCCTACAAAAGATGGTCGACTCGGGACTGGTCACATTGAAAGGCTCCTCAGCCCAGGTAGCATGTGTCACTGCTATAGTTCGAGAGGAGGAAGATGAATGGAAGGAGTTCAAAAGAAAAAATGCACAAAAGTATGATGATTGGATGGTCAGAAAGACAATCAATCAAAATCATGCTATTTTGCGAACACAATTAAGGAAACCAATTGTGTCTTCTGCCATGAATGTTGCAGAAAAACCCTCTTCGTCAGAGGGAATGTCCTAAAAGAAACGGCATGATTCAGAGAAAGAAAAATAATCAGAAGAAGATGAGTATGTGTCAAAGCCTAAGTTGTCTCTGACTTTGGCAGACTTCATGCCATCTACTTCAGAGCCACGGGCACCGCCCCACCAAACGGCACAGCCTAAATAGGCTAATCAGGCAGAGTTTTCATCAGACGAAGAGTTAATCTTCGGTTCTGTTAATATGATTCAATTAACAGATCCATATGCCAGTCGCAGTTTTAATTTTGATGAGCCCGAATTCCCTGTATCAAACAGAGGAATTAGAGGAAGTTCCAGGGGCTCAGGATATAGGGGAAGAAGTGGATCTTTCAGAAGCCAATATTCCAATTCTACCCCTGCTAGAACTGTGTATGCAGCAGAAACTCGTGGTAGAGACCTTCAGTGAGCTCAGCAAGAACAAGCAAGTTCTTCTACCAATAGCAAATTCAGTCCTGACACTATTATTTTGGAAGATCGGTTGAAGGTTCCATATTCTTCCTCTCAGTAAGTAAATGGATCTAATCGGTCTAATATTCCAAAACCAGGAATATTTCCAACTCCTATACAAGATGTATCAACTTCAAAAGCATCTTATTACAAGGTACCTGCTAAACCACATATTCCTATTGGGAAACGTAGACCTCTGGATCAAAAGTATGATATATTGAAACACTTGTCCCAAGTACCAGACAAGTTATCAATTCTGGATGCTTTGAATCTGTCAAAAGATCTTCAGGAAGAACTCATCGAGGCTTTGTCAAGTCCTCAGGAGTTTGAAACTGAAATTGCTGCAGGTAAAGTCTATCACATAGAGAATAATCCTGCAGAATGCCATGCAATAATATCCTTTACTGATGAAGATGAATATGATGTTGTGCATGGACATATTAGACCATTGTACTTGTCTGGAAAATTCAATGACGTGGATGTTCGAAGAGTTTTCATTGACAATGGTTCAGGAGTCAAGCTCATGACCATTCGTACACTTCGTCGATTGGGCCTTAAGGAATCTGATTTATCTCCCTCCACCATGATGCTACAGGGATATGATAAAAATGAACAAGAACCACTGGGTGAAGTTACACTCAGAACTTAGTTTGTAGATCTTGTATCCAATTCAGATTTCATGGTTGTTGATCAAGACTCAGCCTTCAACATTTTTCTTGGAAGACCCTGGTTACATCAACATGAGGCTATCCCTTCTTTATACCATCAATGTATTAAATATTGTTTTGATGGTCAAGTTGGGACGTTGTATGGTGATAAGGCCCCTTTCAAGACATTTGAGTCTCAATACATTGAGGCAGAATTCTATCACATGAAGCAATGGGAGAAATCCATAAAAAAGGAGATCACCAAAGTTAATGCTCCATATGGTTTGAAAAAACTTCCAGTAAATCCATTTACACATGTGAGTACATATTATGTGTTTCCTATCAGTCAAATTGACAAGATAGACCCAAATCAAAATACTCTTATGGAAAGATCCATAATGTCAATTACGACAATCGAGCCAGACAACATGGGAGAAATTGGTAATCTACCAAGCAGTGATGAAAGCACAAATGGTGACCTCTTCATTTCATCTGCTGAAATCCAACCAGTCTATGCTTCACTAATTAGGTGAGAAGAAGTTATAGAAACATTAGAGGTGAATAATGATGTTGATTTTCAATCCATAATTTCCTCTTTATTACCCAAAGAAAACTCTTTATCATCAATAGAGTCAAAAATGGAAACTTCCTCTTCAAAATGTGCAAATTTTGACATCTCTTCTGATCTTGAAAATTATGCTTTTTCATCTACTATGCAAGTAGAAACAGAAGAAATAAAACATGAAGAAGAAGAAGAGGAAGATCTCAGAGATGATCCTCCAGCATTTGAAGAGGGTATCTCTACCACTGTGGATGAACTCAGAAAAATAAATCTGGGTACAAAGGAAGATCCACGCCTCACCTTAATCAGTGCGGCCATGACCCTTGAAGAGAAAAAGATGTATATTTCTTTTCTAAAGAGAAAGAGAGATATTTTTTCTTGGAACTATACAGACATGCCTGGGCTTGATCCTGATGTTGCTACTCATCATTTGGGTTTACCAGAAGAACATCGAGGATTTAAGCAAGCCGTGAGAAGAACACACCCAACTTATACTTCCAAAATTGAAGATGAAGTGGATAAGCTTATCAAAGTTAACTTCTTCAGAGAAGTTCAATATCCCAAATGTTTGACTAATATTGTCCCTATAAAGAAAAATAATGGGCAAATTAGAGTTTTCATCGATTTCAGATATCTTAATCGGCATTGTCCTAAGGATGATTTCCCAGTTCCGATTATAGAACATCTAATTGATGCAATAGCTGGCTGTGAAGAACTTTACATCATGGATGTATATTCTGGATATAATCAGATCCGAATGGCTCCAGAAGATGAGGAATCTACAGCCTTCAGATCCCCTCAGGATGTGTTTTGTTACCGGGTAATTCCCATTGGCTTAAAGAATGCAAGTGCAACATATCTGCGCGCCATGCATCATATCTTAAAACCCTTCTTAGGGATGTTTTTTGAATTCTATGTAGACGATTTGATAGTTAAATAAAAAAAACGTTCTAATCACTTGGATGATTTGGAAGTCATATTCTACAAGCTTCGACAACATAATTTGAAGATGAACCCCCTAAAATGTGCTTTTGGGGTAACCTCAGGAAAATTTCTCGGCTCTGTTGTACACCATCGTGGTATTGAAGTAGATCCTGAGAAGACCAAGTCAATCCTTGGTATGTCACCTCCTCAAAATTTGAAAGAATTAAGAGGACTTCAAGGACACTTATCCTATATTTGGTGTTTCATCGCCAATTTACCAGGTAAAAGTTTACCCTTCACCAAATTGATGAATAAGGGAGTCACTTACCAGTGGACTGAAGAATGTCAAGAATCATTCGATATTCTCATGAAATACCTCTTGAGTCCACCGGTACTCATGCCACCTGTTGAAGGAAGACCACTTATCCTCTATGTGACAGCTCTAGAGCGATTATTAGGTTCCTTTCTTGCTCAAAATAATGATGCTGGGAATGAAAACAACCTCTACTATCTCAGTCAAACTATGCTTGAAGTAGAAACCTGGTATTAATGTATTGAGAAGTGCTACATGTCATTAATCCTTGATGTTAAGAAGTTGAGACATTACCTGCAACATCACGAGGTCCAATTGGTATCTCACAATAACCCGCTCAAATTTATCCTAAGTTGTCCAATGCTTACAGGACGTCTAGCAAGGTGGGAAGTTATTTTGTAGCAATTTGACATTCAGTATGTGTCTCAAAAGACGATAAAGGGCAAAGCTCTGGCTGATTTTCTAGCTGAACACCCTTCAGTGGAAGAAACATCTTCAGATATTGAACTCCCTGATGAGGAAGTCTTCTCTATTCAAGAAATTCCTCAGGCATGGGAAATGGATTTTGATGGTTCTTCCAGAAGTCCAACAGGGATGAAAATGGAAGATCATAAATTCAACAATGTTGGCTTAGGAATTGTGCTCATTTCTCCAGAAAAGGTAGTGTTACCTTATTCCTTATTATTTTGGGAAGGTGGTACCAATAATGAAGCAGAATACCAAGCTCTCATCGTAGGTTTGGAATTAGTACTTCAAGCATGAGTGAATCACTTAAAGGTGAAAGGTGATTCAGACCTGGTAATCAAACAAGTCAATGGGGATTATTCCATCAAAAAAGAAGAACTAATCCCTTTGTATGATTACGTCAGAGAGTTAATTGTGGAATTCCCTTTGGAACCGAAATTTTCTTATGTCCCAAGATCACAAAATGCTCAAGCTGATGCATTGGCTAATATAGCCACAACTCTGGAAGATCCAAATAGGGACGAGAAAACCATCAGTATTTCCCACCATCGTGCAATTTCACCTTATGTTCGAATCAGAATAGAGGAAATTAATGAAATTAGTCCCATTCCTGAACTGTATGGTCATACTATGGGATGGAGGTCACCTATCAGGGAATACCTTCAAAATGGAACACTTCCACCTGATAGAGCTGAGAAAGAAAAAATCTGGCGACGTGTGGTCAATTTTACTCTTTATGATAGCCCAGATCACATAGAGAAAATTCTCTACAAATGTGGTTTTGATGGAGTTCTCTTCAGATACATTGATGGTGAAGAGACAATGGATGTCATGAAAGAAGTGCATGCATGACTCTGTGGTTCCCACCAGTCTGGACATAGATTGTTAGATCAAATTTGAAGTCTTGGATACTTTTGGCCTTCAATGATACGAGATTGTCTCGATTTCACAAAGAAGTGTCATTCATGCCAAGTACATGCCAACTTCAGTCATCAGCCTCCAGAGTTGCTTCATAGAACTAAATACTCATGGCCATTTTCCACATGGGGAATGGATGTGGTGGGACCTTACCCTTCAGCTATGGATAAGCAGTTTAAGTATATTTATACTGCTACTGACTTCTTTTCCAAATGGGTAGAGGAAATACCTCTCAAGGAATTCAGTTCTAAATGCATTGTTAGCTTCATCAAGTCTAACATCATTACCAGATTTGGTGTCCCTCATACCATATTGAAGGACAATGGCACCAATTTCTATTCATCTGAGATGAAGAAGTTATATCAAGAATACAACATCAAATCAAACCATTCATCTCGGTATCATGAAGCGGCCAACGGCCAGATAGAATCCTTTAACAAGACTCTTTCAAATATACTGCAAAAGATGGTGGATAAAGATAAGAGGTCATGGCCTAATAAACTCTTTCATGCTTTATGGGATTATCGGACTACCACCCGCACTGTAACTCGGTCAACTCCATATTAATTGGTATATGGAATGGAAGTCGTCTTGCCCATTGAAGTTCAACTACCCTCGCTCAGATTTGCTATTTGTGATCAATCATCTACAGATGAACAATCTCAAAAGCGATTGAATGAATCGGAATGGTTATGTATAGGCCCGAAACATGACGTACATGGACATTACATTACTTTTGCGGAATATTTAATACATAACAAAAACAGAAACACAAGGACCGTAATAGTTTAGTGTCTTTGGAAACTTGGAATATAAACTTCTAATCATGTTGAAATATCTTCAACAACTCCCATAACGATCTTCCCCTTTTTGTTTCCTTAACTAAAACCTTTCTTTATTTCCTGGGGAAAATAAAACATAAAAAGGGTGAGATCAAATGCTTAGTAAGGTCAAACATAGATAACATAAAACAATCCATAAACATTTGGAAGCAAAAACTTGAACATGAAATTTAAACATCAAAATCTTGAGCAAAGACATAAATAGTGGAAGTAAGTAAGGTATATATCATAATAGAACATCAAACATGATAAAATATAATGGGAATAAAACATGTAATTGTGGCAACCAATCAGAACATGTTGTGATTTCCATGGTAGCCAAGACATTACTACCAAGACCATCTTAGTGGACAAAGTCCCTTTCTGAATCGAGTTCACTCCTCGGTTCAGTCCTGTAACACTGAACCAGATTAACTTACCATTCTAGCCATGTCTATCTCATGAGATATAAATCTTTACCCAATGCATTGGAGGGATATATAGGTCCCACCCATCTCATAATGAAATCATTCTTTCGTGTGCCACAAAATCATAAATCATACATCATAGCATAACCCATGTAATAGAATGAGATTCTTAAACATCATGCTATCATAACATAATCCATATTAAAAATGGATATCTTTTCATCATAAGAAGAATAAAACCATGTAAATAATGGAGACATTATACTTGAAACATAAACATATTAAATAATTTCATTTTAGATGGAAAACTATTTTGATAAAAACAATTGAAATGAATTCTTGAGGAAAATATCCTTTCTTCTTGAAAATCATTTTCTTTTCAAAAAATGTCATGCAATTTTAAAAGAAAAGGGTTTTTTTGAAAATAATCATTCAATATTGTAGAGGAATCTTCATAAAAAATTAGGCTTTATGAAACCGTAAAAATCCATTCACGCCGTATAAGTTAAAAATAACATTCTCCTCGTACATTTGTCAGAAAAGTCAAAAAGTTTCTTGTATGGTAAACAAAATAAAGATTCCTTCCATAACATGTGGTAAAATTCAAAAAAGGGTAAAAAGGACTTTAAACATAAAGGAATTTTTTTTAATAAAACTTGGACATGGATGATAAATATAACCCCAGTAAAGACTTACGAATAAGCAATCTCGGATAAAAATGAGATTTGCAAAATTATCCCTTACCTTAGGTCTGATATGCTTCGTACGTTTCCGAAAATCCTCTATAATGACTTAAATAATTTCATTGACTTATTACATAATCATATTAATCGTTATGATATCATATATGGTTCACTTATGACTTTATATTACCCGTTCTTTTGTAAGTTCCATGTTAAAGCAACGTTTTGGGTTAAATCATTTTATTTATCGTACGTGTTTGGACTTGTTGTTCTTGATATTATTACTTATATCCAGATTTACTTAATTCCAAAATGTAAAAAATTATTTAAATATAATATATATTTCAGTATATACATATATGATAGATCAATTAAATGAAATGAAATACACGTTCATGGAGACGGTAGGCTGTACGTACGCATGAACGCTGTTTTCGTTTCCTTATTGAATTGAATGAAATTAAGTAGATGAAATAAATATATATACACATAAATCCAGTATCATTATTATGTCATATATTTCATGATTACTTATTATATATACTTTATAATCATTCATGAATGGATAACATGGAGAATTAATCTCATCGCATCGTAGAGACGGTAGTCCGTACGTACGCACGAGCGATGATATAATTTTCATGATCGTGGAATTGTATTGGAGTGTATGTATACTATTTCAGAATCAATATAAATTTACAATAATCATATACAGTTATTATTTACACCATTATACCCATCCAAGTAAGGTGGTGGTGGAAAATAGATTACACCACGGCGTGGAGACGGTATTCCGTACGTACACACGCGCGGTGATTTCGTTTTCCGTAGGATGGATAGATGGTGAAATAGGGTTGTTTCATTCTTATAATAACATATAAGTATATTAGTGACAATGATGTTATTACTTCATAATTAAACAACTAAATAATAAGAAGTGGAAGAAGAAATAATGTTGAAAGAATCGGTAACGGATATTACCTCTTCTTTGAAGAGCCTCTTTGAGATCTCCTCTTAGGGCACCAAATTTTGTCTTTGAAGAAGACCAGGACCTCTAGAATTTCTCTAGGTAAGTGGAAAAGATAATTTGGTAGGGTTTGGAAGAGATTGAAGGCTCAAAGTGGTGTGTGGAAGAGAGGGAGGAGGTGCCCTTTTATAAGGTAGGAGAGGGGCACCTTCGGAATAACTAAAAATATTATTTTATTATTAAGTCATATTAGGTTTTTAATAGCTCCAAATTGAGTTATTTCGAAAATAATGTGGGTATGGGTCGCAATAATCCCATCCAATAGAATTTAGACAAGTTTAGGTTTCTATTTTAACCTTATCATTTAGATTTAACTTTAAGTTAAATAATATTTCTTTTACCGTGTCTTCTTGTTTCCTTACACTATAAGGTTAATAAACATACTATTCCATGCCAAACGAACCCCATGTTGTTTATTATTAATATATATAACCTTATATAATTCATTTGTCTGAACCTTAGATTTTTAGGAATAAAATAACAATTAATAATATAATATTTGTTTTAAAAACTATTTTATGTCAATTTTGACACTATTTGGTAATTGATTTTTGTGAAACTCATAACAAAAATATTAGGTATAAAAAGTTAATTAAATCAATAATAACATGTCATATTAACATAGAAAATTATTGTAATTCACAAAAAGTCTCAAATTACATTTATTTAGGTATTTATAACATCAATTATGTCAATATTTCATTAATAATATAATTACTGCATCATCATTCTATCATAAATAAATTAAATTATTTAATGTCTAAAAATTAAAAATAAAATACCATTATGTAGGAAATATTTTTATATTTATAATGAATATTTATAGTATAATTTATCTTATGTATAACCCTATATAAAAAATTATTTACTTATTAAACTTTGATTTTAACTATTTTAACCCTTCTTTAAATAAATAAATAATAAATGTCCTAATCTAATTCAAGTGGGCCTAAATGGACATATTTTATTCCTAAGGTTGGTTTTGGTCGAATAACACTTGTCCAATAGAATTAGTACATGTTTTAGGGTAATAATAATATCATTTTGACCCTTTATTACCCTATTTACTTTTAACCGTGGTAAAAAAAGTAAAAAGTTACTATTCACCAAAAATTATTTTCATCTCATTGAACTACATTTTACTTACTGAAATCAACCATGTCTCTCGGATTTTTGAAATTCCACTCACAGAAGCGGTAAAATTATGTTTTATGTGAATTTGGAAATTCTCCTAGGAGGTGGGTAAAAGACGGTCAAAATTTCAATAAAATTTTTATATATCTAAAATTATTATAAAATGACTCTAATGAATTACATTGAACTTATATAGGTATTATGTGTCAATTTTGACATAAAATAAATTTAAATAGAATAAATAATTATTTAAATAAAAATTCGGTTTTTAAATAGTAACCTAGTGTTTTCACTATTCGTCAAAATTTGAATGTTTTCAGAAAAATACAAAAATTTCACCCTAGGCTAATTTCGATATTCCGAATCCAAAAATGAAAGATGAAATTTTCAAAAAGTTGTTATTACTATTCACAACGACTAGTTTTAATAATATTTTAATAGCATATCATTGTTTAGTGAAACTCAGTATTGCGTACAACACACGCTATCGAGGAAGGTCGCGATTGCGTGTAATGCAGCCAAGTTAGGGTTGCGTGTTGTGCAAGACTCCTTTGTTGTAGCGTACAACACAAGACATCAATAAAATTAAAAAAAAATATTTTTCATAAAATCTCGGGGTGTTATAGGTTAGATGAGAAAAGATTGTGCACTTTGCACCACTTGGAAGTCTATCAGAATCGAATAGCACGAGCTTTTAACAAAAACGTTCGTCTTTGTTCATTCACTCAGGGAGAATTGGTATTAGTTCTCAGAACTCCAATGATACCAAGAAAGAAACCTCCCAAGCTTGAGCCAAAATGGGAAGGAACTTATTCAATACATAGGGTCTACTCCAATAGAGCTTATTCATTAATCTCAATGGATGGAGAACTCATCACTATTCCAACCAATGCCAGATTTTTGAAGAAGTATTTTGTATAAACTGAAAAGTTCCTCTTTGTCCCTGTAACATGAAACTAAACTGTGCGGCACCAGTTCATCCTTGCTATATGACGTTAAACTATACAGCAACAGTCCATACATATGACCTTAAACTATTTGTACTTTCATCCCACACGACGTTAAACTGTGAAAAAGTTCCCTAAATGGTCCAGTATGACCTTAAACTGCAACTAGGACCAGTTTGTCCCTACAACATGACACTAAACTGTGCGGAACCAGTTGACCCTTTCTATATGACGTTAAACTATATAGCAACAGTCCATACATATGACCTTAAACTATTTGTACTTTCGTCCTACATGACGTTAAACTGTGAAAAAGTTCCCTAAATGGTCCAGTATGACCTTAAACTGCAACTAGGTCCTGTATGACCTTAAAATGCATTATCAACGGTCCATGCATATGACCCTAAACTATTTGCAAGCCCCTTACGTCCAGCAAGACGTTAAAATGTGATGTCCTAACTACATGACGCTAAACTGTATAAAAGTCCCTTACGTCCAGAAAGACGTTAAACTACATAATCATCAAAGGTCCTATATGCCCTTAAACTACACCACCGTCCAGCATGACATTAAATTTCACCATCCACGGTCCATGCATATGACCTTAAACTATTCGCACTTTCGTCCAACATGACGCTAAACTGTATCGTCCCTTTTTCGTCCAATATGACGTTAAACTGTGGAAAAAAATCCCCAATGCGTCCAACATGACATTAAAATGGTGCACTCTTTTGTCCTCACTGCATAACATTAAACTGAACAGTCCCCCCCTTTCGTCCAACATGACGTTAAACTCTATTTTCCCCATCGTCCTAACTACATGATGTTAAACTGTATAGAAAGTTCGTGATACGTCCTACATGACATTAAACTGTATTTTTCCCTACTACATGACACTAAACTATGCAGCACCAATAGTCCTAACTGCAATACTTTAAACTTCATAGTCCCTTTATATGTCCAACATGACACTAAACTGTGTAGCACCAATAGTTCTAACTGCAAGACATTAAACTGCATAGTCCCTTTATATGTCCTACATGACATTAAACTATGCATCGTTAAGGTTGTTGTTACCTCTTGTTTCTCACACCGAATATGACTCACGTGAGCATAAAGCAAACCTCAACCATAACACTCTCTCTGGGCCGCTAACCATGTGTAAGTCCTAACATCATTTTTTGGGTCATTTTCCCCAAGAACAACTTGATCATTAATTCATTCTTTAATTGAACTACATGGACTTTGATCCTTTCCTTCTAGGCTGGGTATGTAGGTAACCTCCCAATGTTCAAGACCAAAACCAATCCCTTGACGTCGGTTCATCTCTCTCTCATACGATGATAATTCATGAAACTGCCCTTAGAATCAATATCTTTACATTGGTTCACTTTCATCCTTGTTATACGACGTTAAATTGTACAACACTTTTGTCCAGTATGACAATAAACTGCAAATTTCTTTGATACCCTCACTTGACAGGGAACCATTATTTTCATTGATTTTTCAATCATGTTTCATTTCAAAGACTACGTGCATACATGGCAATGCCCGAACCTTTTATTTTGGGTTAAACCATCATTGCACTAAAGTCCCCTTTCACCCTTCACATGTACGAACCAAATTTGTACAAAGGGTAGTTCTAGAACTACGTGGGATTGATTCCCATCCGAATGGGATACGTAGGAACATTCGAGTGTCCCTCGAATCCAGTCCCAAGTCTTTGGGCCTAACCCCATATTCCACTTTCAGTCCCTTGGATGAAAAGTCCCCATGAAAACACACACTGTGTATTTCTTACAATGGTACAAAATCTATGACCCTAAACTAAGATCTCTAATCCTTTTGTCTCACAAGACGTTAAACTGTAGTTTAAGAACTACATATGGCTTGATTCTCATCCTTTTGGGATACGTAGTGAAGTACAACATTTCAATTCAGGACCCAGCCACAACATGATTATGGTTAGCATTAATCTATTTATCTCTGTACACATTGAAAAATACCCATCTTTATGTGATAAAATCATAACCTTAAATATTTTCAGATCCTCATAATCCTTTTCATGACTTCTAGTCACAAAAATTTCAAACATCTGAGATTTCTTTTGTCTAACTATGTAGCATGTGCCCATAGGCGGCCTTGCATATAAAGTCTACATAACAGACTTGTTATCCAAAAGATACTATTATTTGACTATGCAGCCAATGCCCTTAGATGGCCCTGCATAATTCAACCCCCTAACGGGTTTGTCGGATAGTGGTAACTTCATTCTTGTGAAGAATTCCTATTTTGTCCTTATTTGTCTTAAATGATAGTATGTAGGGATCCCCAAAAATAGCCATCCTTAACATATTTTTCCCATATCCTTTTTCATAATCTGAAAGTATTCAAGTCTATGGTTTATATTCTCCTTACCTACATTTGGGCCAGACCTTCGTAGGAGTGATATTCATCCAGTTCTTTGACAATTTTGTTTGGAAATATTTTCTCCATATTCCAGTAACTCTTTCCATACAACAAACTCTATACTTTGGAAGATTTGAATCTCCATAAGATTTCACTGGCTTTTAGAACTAGGAAAGTAAATTTCTGAGAGTTCTCTTGCGTGACTATGCAGCATGTGCCCATAGGTGGCCTTGCATAAACAGTCTACATAACAGACTTGTTAGCCAAAAGATACTATTTTATTTAACTATGCAGCCAATGCCCTTAGGTGGCCCTGCATAATTCAACCCCCTAACGGGTTTGTTAAATAATGGTAACTTCATTCTTGTAAATTATTTCTTCTAATGCCTTTTAGCTCTTTTTCATATAATTCCTCAGATTCAAATATTCTTAAGTCATATCTTACATATTTTCCCTCATACTTGAGTATGGTAATATGTTTTCAGATGAGTTTTTGAGGAATTGAGTCAATTCTAATTCATTCAGTCAAAGCTATTTCGACCTTAAACATTAGCCTCTTTATGTCCGACATGCATGACATTAAACTGCCAGATTTCATATTTCTTCTCACCTCAGAGTCAAATCCTCTTTTCTCTCCAGATCCAACTCTGAGGGGGGACTTTTGTTGACGCTCCTTTCCATCATAGAGTCTAAATGAATGAAAACGGAAATACCTTGAACAAAGAAGATTCATCCTTTGAACAAATATCAATAATTGACAAAGGAAGGAAGAGGAAGAACATTGTGCAATGGTTGTGCAAGTTCTAAAATGGTCGCACAAGTATACTTGCGCACCTCAATGGTCGCGCAAGTACACTTGCATGCCGATTTTGGTCGTGCAAGTGAATTGGGCGCCATAAATGGTAACCGCCCTGGGTCTTCTCCTGTATATAAATAGACCTTATGGGCCCCCCATTTCTGGAGGATTTTTTCCAGAAACTCAGATTTGAGCTCCCGACGCCCTAGTCTCTTCTCAATGCTTCTGAAACACTTCTAAGGTAATTTCTTACCTAGAACGGAAGGTCTAAAGAAGGGGAGGAAGGCCTAAGTGTTGAAACTCATCAACACTTGCGTGCCTGAGTGGCCAGCCCTTAAGGGAAAGGGGCCACACTTGCATGCCGCCTTACTCCTTCAATAGATCTTGCGCACCCCTCTTCTGGAAGAACCTCAAGAGGATTCTAAAGGATTTAATGAAGAGTTGCTCAAGTATTACCCTGCTAGTTAACCGTCGCGCAAGTACATCATGTGTCACGGAGGTGTATACCTGCGCGACCAAAACTAGCGCGCCCACACAGTACCTGCGCGCATGCCAGGACTTACACGCCCCTACCTTTTTGGGTGCCTTTCTTTCCCATTTCACCCCTCTTAAGCCAGTACACATTTCCTATTCAAGATTCAGTCTTCAAGACACTCTTCAAATCCATTTTGTGGCATGATTTATTGATTTGACTTGTTTATCTGAAAGGAATTTTGTGGAATATCTTTCAAAACCTAGTGATTTACACATCTTTATGTCACTAAAGATAGATATTTCATTCATTCAACCTCATCCTTTAAGATGAGAGAATCCTTAACCTGGGTCTCCTTTATAGGAATAATCCCCAGTCATAAGTCCTCTAATATGGGCATCCTCTTTAGGAGTAAGACCCAAGTCCCTTAATATTTTGGGCATCCTCTTAGGAGTAAGCCCCAGATCCCCTAACATGGGCTTCTTTTTTCAGGAGTAAGCCCTAGTATCAAGCTTGGGCATCTTCCTTAGGAGTAAGCCCCAATTCTTAAAATTCCCAAATCTGGGCATCCTCTTTAGGAGTAAGCCCCAGTCTCCTAATTTGGGAATCCTCCTCAGGAGTTAGCCCCAAACCTTAATCCTTGACCTGGGCCTCCTTTTCAGGAGTAAGCCCCAGTCTTAATTTCTCTTATCCAGTCCTAATTTACCTTTGATCTGGGATTCCTTTTTAGGAGTAAAACCCAATCATAAGTATTCTCCTAATTTATGCCTCCTTTTCAGGAGTAAGCCCCAAGTTAGAGTATTAAAAAATCTCTATGAAGCACATATACCTTTATGGACCATGTTCCTGGATTTCTTCCCTAAATTAAATCCTAACCTTCATTTATCTGGGCAGTCATACATACATACGCCCCACATTATTTCTTATGATTTCATATTTCATGGAACAATTGTCTAATTTTTACCAATACCTATTGTTTCTCACACCGAGCATGACTCACATGAGCTTAGAGTGTAAAAGTAATTGTGACATCCTTCTTTGAGCCACCAATCATAAACATCATACTCCCTTACTCGAACTACGTGGGTTCTGATTCCTTTTCTAATCAAAGGATACGTAGGTAGCCCGTCTACGGGTTCTATCCCAACTCTATAATAATCCATGTCCTTTTGAATGAAAATAAACTTCAAGTGCCCCACTGAGTGGCTTTAAAACTAGCATGGTCATCATAATGACAAAGAGACTTCTGTATTAATGTGTCGAAGGGTACCATTGACCAAGAATCTCTAACAAATACAGATGATTCTCTATCGATGAAGAACCTCGAATACATACAAAATATTCTCTAAATTTCCTACATATTTAATCATTGATTGTTAGATCTGAAGGAATCCTCATTTTATACTTGGTAATGTAATAAGGATTCACGAACATAACTTAAATCTATCAAGAGAGTCCCGGAGTAGATAATAATTCCCCTAAAAAAGGTGTGCTGAGTCCGACTTCCCATCCTCTCGACCAATGAAAATTCCTAAGCCTCATTAATCCCCAAACTAATGAGCACCTATCTTTGGAAAGTAGGTCCGAATGGATGTGGAATCATTGGATGTTTCCGATTTTACGAAAAAACCCATTAGAAACTGATCAGAACGTTTGAACCTCCCATCAAGGCGGTTATTCCCGGATTCCGAGGGAAACAATGATCTTTGTGCTGATGAGGACATAACCAGGTAGAGGAGTAGGGCCACACATCATGTGGAACCCTTACAAGTTGTGTACATCTTTATAAAACTTTTTTCTCTCATATCTTTTTCATTTTGACTCATATTTTAGTTTGTGGGTATTCTATCCAAATATTTTTTTCATATATAACATGGTGGTTGAATTTGTTTTGTGGATTTTAAATATGATGTGAGATGTTCTATTTGTGATGATTCATTAGCTGTCACTCGAGAATAATAGTGATCAGGTAGGATTATCAGAGAGAGGTCAGGGTTGGCAATCCCCCATGCTCATTGTACTGGTTTGAGTGTAACCCTCATGTTGTATTAGGGAATGGGTCCTCTACCTATTGAGTGGAACCCCTATAATAAAATACAATATGGGTCCTTTTCCTACTAAGTGGTACCCCCTAACAGACTAGGGTGTGGGTATTCTACTTATTGATTGGTGCCCACTATGAAATACTAGGGTTTTGATCCTCTAACAATTCAATGGTATACCCCTGATGAACTAGAACATGGGTCCTCTACCTATTTAGTGTACCCCCCCAACGAAATGGAGTTTGGGTCATCTACCTATTGAGTGGTACCCCCTAACAGACTAGGGCATGTGTCCTCCACACACTGAGTTAAATTCCCCTATCGTACTATGGCACATATCCTATATCCATAGAGTGGAACCCCCCTGACATTCTATGGTGTGATTCCTCTACTGATAGATTGTGTTCCCTAAACTATGTGGCATAGTGGTGAGATGTGGGTCCTCTGCATGGTTAATTTTTTGGATTGACAAGAGTGATGTCGGTCATCATTGATTAACCTCTTTGAACTATAGGAAAACTCAACATCTTTGGTTGGGTAGTGATGCAGAGATCCCCTTTCACTCTCATTGGGGTTATTTTATGACAAAACACACACACACACACACACACACACATATATATATATATATCTTTGTTGTTGGTTTTCATTTCCCTCTTACTTTGGGTTGAGTTTTTTTACTTCGATCTTGTCTCTTATCTCTCCCCTTTTAGTATTTAGGGAGACTTACTAGGTATGTTTATACTCACCCCTGTATGGGATTTACCTGGATGTGTTATGCCATATAAAGATGATGAATTTTTCAGAGGTGATTTTAGAGGATCATAGGGATAATCTGGTTCATTTGACTTTGTATAGTGGTCAATGATTAGAGATATAGAGTGAGGTTCTCTCACTATTTATTTACCTGTTATTTTTAGGTTGGGAAATATTTTATGGTTGGGCATTTATTTTTCCCATTACTCTTCATATTTCACTATCAAATGATATTGTATTTCCTAGATTTTATTACATGAATTATTTTTTCTCTATATGTTATTTCATTTTATCATTCCTTTGTACTTCTATATGGAGATAGTGGGGTGCATTCATATAGTTACTTCAAGAAAATTCCTCCCAATTTAGTTATTTCTTTTAGTGCTTGTCACAATATACAAGAATAAGGAGGTGGGATTAGGGTATATGTGGCCCGAACTTCCACCATCCAAGAAGGCCTTGGTTTGTTGGATCATGAAATAATGGTATTAGAGTTTGTTCAACATCATGATGGTTATTGGAGTTTTACCCCTTTTTGGGATTGGTTGGGAATTTAGGGAAATGTTTTTGTAGTGTGTCTAGTGTGACTCTCATGACATGGAATCTAGTGCTGGTATAGTGGTAGATGTATCCATTCACAAAGACACTAACTCTCTACTTGTCAGCTCAGCATACTTATACATTGGTCATATGGAACATTGGAACACACATCATACAGTATTGAGTTCTTTGATTGTCTCTCTTGATTCAACTAACCATATATATAATCTTTAACTATGGTATGTTTTGATGACGTTCAATATGACTCCATGACGAAATAAAAGTAGGATTATGATATAATTTTGTGAAAAGACAAGTTGAGTAATGAGGCCTCACTTGAGAGACCCACTCATGAGATGTTTTCTCCAAGTAAAACACAGAGTAGTACCACCACCTATAATGAAGTATGTGGATCCTTTTTTGGATTAGAAATATGATCATTCACATGTTCAGAAGTTGATAGATCTATCATGGAAGGATGAAGGTACATATGGTCTTAGAGAATTACCCATGTTCCAGTGATGGAGAGCGCATAGGTTTTGTGATGAGAATAATCCTCAGGCAATAGAGGTTTGATTTGAGGCAGTGGTCTGGGTCTTTTTGACATGTGCATATCCCAATAAATCAGATGGTTTCATTAGAATGAATAGAGTTTTGGGGAACATGAAAATGTTATTTTATCACTTCAAAATATAGGGGAAACCATGAATCTATTATCATCATTTTATAACAGAAACAAGAGGTGGATAAATTACCTATTTTTTCCAAGAGACTATATTTCTTTCAATACATGCATGCTGCTCACTGTAACAAACACATTTCGGTTTTCTAGAATAGATGTTTTGATGTTCAAATATTGGATGGATTAGAACAATTAATCAATATAAATATTATCTTTGGAGGATTTGATATCTTTTTTATCTTTCGTTTATGCAAGATTTGATGCTCAAAAGAGACTAGATCTCTGGCACCACCTCATTCAGTCTAGACTCATTTGAAAACCTATCAAGATCCATATCTGACCACATACCGTTGTTAGTGACTTTGTATAAAGGTGATCCTTGGCATAAAAATTTCTTTTACTCCTATTACTGGTATAAATGGGAGGGGGTTATGAAGATATTGAAAAACTCATGGGAGAGTGTTGAAACTATACCTTCTAAGGATGGTTTATCAAACCATCTTCAAAGGCTTAAGAATGATATTTGAGCTTGTTTAATGTATAATATCGAGAAAGATGCTAACCTGAAAGGCCTCAAAGAAGACATTGAAAAATAATAATGGGGAATATAGGAGGAATGTGATGATGTATTCTTATTTCTTCTCCCTGATAACAAAAATTTACTGTCTAAAAACCTTCTAGATGTCGAGAATTTTTATATATATAAATCTAGGGAATTGTGGCTCAAAGAATGGGACCCTATCTCTTCTTTATTCCAATAATGTTTGAAAGGGAAGAAGAAAAATATCATAATTAACCATAATCTTGAAAATGTCTCTTTCAACTTGTATATGGATATTGTTGGGGGTTTAACACTTGAAATTTTATAAGGCCTTTTGTCAGGACTAAATTCAATTTTGGGGTTGTCATGTGTAGACCTAATGAGTTGAAAGCCTTTTTCGATTGTATCCGGTGACTAGTGGGATCCTCAAACAATTTTCATTAATATAAATTATGAAATAGTAAGAGATTAAGGAGACCATATCTAATCTAAAGCAATACATTTCTCCAGGTCTAAAATTTTTCCAGTTCTGTTCTATGTTGTGGCTTGTAATTTTTTAATAGATTAGGTTATTGGGGAAATAAAGGACTTTTTCGGGGGAGGCCATCTCACAATATGGGTGTGTGCTTCAAGGTTAGTCCTTATTCCAAAGATTAAGGACCCTATGACTATTTTTCAATTCAAAACGACATCCTTATGTAACTTATACTATAAAATTATCTATATAATTATCTCTAGAAGGTTGAGTGGAATGATCCCAAATTTAATTTTAGAAGCAAAACATGGTTGTATTAAATCATGTGGCATCCAGGGGAAATATGAATTTGTAAATAAATGGTGTGGAATTAAACAAATGAGTGATTGGATCCAATCTGATTATACAATTAGACTTGTACAAATAATATGAAAATCTCTAATAGGGTTTTACCATTCAAGATATAAGAACACTGTATTTTCAGGAGTGGTTTTGTGGCCTTTGTTATAGATGATACTATTCACCATGACTATCAATTTCCATCATGGTATAAGGATTCAGTTTTTTGAAAAGTTTTTATTGTGTTATGTTGGGGGACCCATTCTCTCATTATCTCTTCATCCTTTCCCAAGTGGAACACTTAAGAAACATCCAAAAAATCTTGGAGTAAGGGTGGATGATCCCCTTTTCGAACAAATATGGAAGTAACCTTATTTTCCATCTTATTTTTGTTGAATATGTTAGGATTTTCACTAATGGAAGGCATAAATCAATTTATCACTTCATGAGAAACATACATGTTTAGTTCAAAGTGAGTGGTCAAAGAATCAACCAGAGAAGAAGTAAAATTTTCATTTCAATAAATGCTTCAAAATCCATAGTAGTGCAATTAAAGAGAACATTGTAATTAAAAGGAAACAACTTCCAATGAAATACCTCAGGGCCCCTATCTCTAATGTTTTAATGAAGAAGGACTTTTTTGATGAGTTCATCAACAAAATCATGGGTAGAATATGAAACTATAATAGAATGGTTTTAGATTTTGGAGGAAGGTTTATGATGATCAATAGCTTTTTAAATTCAATTCTGATGCATGGGTTATCTGTTATTAGCTTGCTGAAGGGGACATTCACCGAAATGAAGAACATCATGTAGGAATTTATTTGGTATGCTAACCAAATGGAACAATTTCAATGGGAATCATTGAATCATATGTTTAAACTGATTTAAGAGGGTGGAATTGGCCTCTGCAACATTTCTGAAACCATGAACTCCATGAAGGTTCGTCTTGTATGGGAAATTAATTAAGGTAAATTATTATGGGTGAAATTTATTCTGGATAGGTATGGAGATATATGGGAGGAATTATCTTGTCATAATAAGAGTTTATTAAATCTTTCCAAGTGCATGTTGAATCATATTGAGGACCAACAAGTGCATACATGATGGCTGGTTGGAAAGGGTGATATAATCTTATAGAGGGATAATTAGACTAGAAATAATCTGTATTTTCTGGGGTGTCTAGTCGCATATATCTCATTCAAAGAGGCCAATAAACCCCCAAATCTGAGGGGATATATCCTCAATAAAGATAAAAGGGTTTTCTTGATAATATTTTCATAGTTTATGAATTGGATGTATGATATTTTATGGGATTAGTTTTTGGAAGACTTAACAGTTGTGAATACAACTCCATGTTTCACAATCATGGTGTGCGGAATGAGTGGGCAATGAAATTATGGTGCAAAGTGATACAAACTAAACTAAATTTACTCATATAGAGGATCCAGAATCAAGAAATCATAATATATGAGAATATTCAATGAAAAGGGGTGAATATTGATTTGTGTTGTTTTTGCGGTGACAGACCTCAATGGGAATATGCAGTCCATCTATTTGTGTACAACGATTGGGAAGGACGACTATATGCTTTAATGGGGCTTATTCTGGATAGCCATGGTAGAAATTGCTCCATGTAAGTCCTTATATCTATCTAGTTTTATGGTAAATGGACCCATGAATTGTAAATGAAGATTTGAGGAATGATCTTTGTAGCTATTTGTTGGAATCTATGGGAAGAAAGAAACCTAGTGAGAGAAGGTACAATGTGTTCTATCATTTTTCTACAGGTGTGTACGAGGGTACTTGTTGTAGATCTGGGTTAAATATTCAAAGGTGGGTTGACTTATTCTTCATTATACAGGTTTCATGTAAGGCCATATGTTATCCCAATTTCATTCCCCCACAATAAAGGTAGGTGGATTAATTGTGTTTCCCTAGCTAGGGGGTTGAAGCTTAATGTTGATGGATCATTCTTGAATGAAGAAATGAGGGGAGGTAGTTTAGTGAGGGACATAATATGCTCAATTATCTTTGGATTCAACTCTTTCTATGGATCAATAAATTCCATTGGCAGAGAAATCAAATCATTTAACATAGGTATTTCCTTATGTGAATGGTTAAATATTTCCATTGAGTTCATTGAAATTAATTTTGAGATTATGGTGTGGATTATTCAACATAGGGAAGATCCTAAATAGTAATTTTCGTATTATATTAGAAAATGTATACTTAATATCAACCAAGTGATTATTTTTAGGAATGTTTGGAGAGAACAGAACTTTGTGTCTAATGTGTTATCCCATCATGGGAAAGTAGAGTAGGAACTCCTTATTTATTATAGCGTGGGATCTGTGACGAATGAATGCAATCCCATTATCCAAGGATATGAACTCATACTTCATTACTTCAGGCCACCTTTATTTGTTTTCTATTTTATGTTTATTGTATCTTTACCCATCAATTTTATTTCATTTTCAAATAAAAATAATAATTAATTAGATTTAGAAATCAGCCACGTTTTTTGGTGAGCCAAGCACCCCATTATTTAATGGTTGTGGATTGGAATGAGCCGCTAGTGTGAATATCCCTAATAGATATGACCCTTCTGATAATGGTCCTAGAGATGAGTCTTCTACAGGGAAATTTAGGGTTTTGGAAGATCCCTATGAGGATTATTTTTATGTGGATTCATACATGAAAGAATGTGGTACACTTCTTCCACTATGACATATTATTTTGATGTGATTTAGAACTGTAAGGGTGAGTCAGTTCCACCAAAATTGGATTGTTTCATAGTGGAGATGATTAGTTCCTTAGACATTTATTTTTGAGGTTGTTTTGATGTGATATGGTTTTGGAGTGAGGCCTAGTTGTGTTGAGTATGAAAAAAAGAGAATGGTTAGCTTCATAAGGTAGGGGATTATGGATCAGTGGCTTTGAGTGTGGTTTGGGTTATGAGATGTGTCTCCACTAGGTTAGTTGTAGTTTTGAGAAGAAATTTGAAAGCCACATTTCCCAATACATATCCCTTGTCTGTGACTAAGTGATACAAATGGAGGCCTCTTTTCTCAACCCTTATGTTGGAGGATCCTATAGGGAGGATCCGTGATCAGACATTTCTACTGAGGGGGTGACCTTACTCTATGAGGAGATAGGTCCTCACACGAAGGACTTCCATAAAAATAGTGAGACCCTATGACGTTTTTCTTAGTATATAATAGTCATCTACCATACATGCTCTGAAGATTACAACCATTAGTAGGGAATTTCCTTCAATTTGTGGGACAAAATTTTCATCTTTGATAAGGAGTGATCCCCGAGTAGAGCAGGATGAGCTCATTCATTGGAGGTTATAACTGATTTATCATTTGGCTAGTCCTATCCTTATAGTCGTGGATGTTATGATCTCTCAACTTCCTACAATTATGGTGGTTGTATGGTGACATGTTTTCTGAGGATTTTTTGCGTTTATGTCCTCAATGTGAGATGTACCTCTGCATAGAATTTTACCAAGTATGGCCCAATTTTTTCACTATCACATCAGATAACCCCATGGGGCTGTGAGAGATATTGGTGTGGTTGGAGGGTATACAAAGGTAGGGTTTTCTAATACCTAATGTCTTCACTTAGTTAGACTAGTGTTGTTTTCTTAGGACATCAATGAGAGCTCCAGACAAGGTGTTGATTGATGTTTCCTAAACCAGGTGACTTTCAGGTAGGAGTATCCACCCTAAATAATATATAACTTCTTTGAAAAACAGGTTAGGGTGAATTAATTCTTGAAGTTTAACTTCGAGAAGGGTTATCAAAATATTATGGTTTCAGAGGAGACAATACTTAAAGTGTCCTTCTATATATGTTGTGGTTACTTTGAGTTTATGCTGATACCCTTTGATGAATTGGACACCCAGTGGTGTTTAGAGAATCGTGAAATGGGTCTTTAAACCATTCATGGATTTTTTATTTAATAGTCATATTCATTAAAACCATCGTGTCCTTGACGTATGGGATGGATCATTAATGAAACTTTAGGAAATATTCTAGATTTTCTTTAAGAGTACCAGTATCATGGGGAACTATTATAGAGGAAGTTATGGATTCTGGAGTGTTGTGGTAGAAGTATCTAGGATTGTAGAACCTTTGAACACCCTCACATGGAAAGGGCTACCATTTACCTAGACCGAGTAGTTCCATAGATCCTTTGAGGAGTTGAGGATGATAAGTGATCATATTTTGAGACTATCATAGGAGGTTGCACAATATGTTTGGTATTATAATGCCTCTAGATCTGGGATCGACTACATGTTGACAAAGAGGAAGTTAGTGATCACATACGGTTCATATAAGTTGATACCCCATGAGAATAACTATGTGATTCACATCCTATAGTTGGTAGAAGTAGTCTTCTATCTAAATATGTGGAGGAACTATCTTCTAAGATAGATATTTGTTGTTTTCTCAAACCATCATAGTATCAATTATTTCCTCATAAAGAGATATATGAACATGATATATGGTAATAAGTTGGATTTCCTATTGGAATATGAATTTTATATAGTATATAATCTTATGAAGTGTAACATAGTGGCCGATTACCTTAACAGGAAGTCCCATTCATGCCTGGTGGAGGAGGTATAAGAGCAGTTGGATTCCATGAAGCAGACCCTGATTGAGGAGGAAGATGAATATTTTCTTTAGTCAATGGTGTTAACTCCTCCACTTCTTCAACATGTACGGGATGCATAGTTGTGAGACATCAACTACGAGGTCATTTGTGACTAGATAACCTCAATAGATTCACCATATGGATTCTCTGAAGGAGGTAATCATGTCATCCTTTTTCTAGGGATGGATGTTGGTTCTGATCATGATGATAAAGGAGGTGATGAAGGATTTTCACACATCTCCTTTCATTATAAATACTAATGTCAGGAATATGTATACGTTTCATTAGTGGTAGTTTTGGAAGGATGTCATGAGGTAGAGCATAGTGGAGTTTATCTCTCAGTGTCTCACATGTCACTATGTGAAGGCTAAAAACCATGTTCCAACAGGTTTTTTTGTAGCCTCTGGAGAACCATGAGTGGAAATGGGATGTAATATCCATGGAACATTTGACAGGGCTTCCACAAACAATGAGAATCCATGATGCTATTCGGGTGATAGTTGACATACTTACCAAGTTATCACACTTCATTTCTGTCAATAAGTAGAGTTTAGTTGAGATTTTTGGGATGTTGTACATGTGGAATATCATACAACTTCATGGGTTTACCTAAACAATTTTCTCCAATCATGATGTGTGGTTCATGTCATGGTTGTGGAGAGGAATTTAGGTGGAATTCGAGACCTATTTTAGTATGAGTACGACTTTTAAACCCCAGATGGTTGGGAAGACTGACTGAACTATCCAAGTGTTGGAGGATATGTTGAGGTCTAGTGTTATAGAATTTGTATGGATTTGGGAGGACCAATTATCTTTGGTATATCTTTCTTATAATAATGTATATTAATCTACTATTGAAATGGAAAATTTCAAGGCCTTTAATGAGAGACCCTATACGTCGCCCTTATGTAGGACTAGGATCGGTGATGTATCTCTTATCATGCTAGAAATAGTGTAGGAAATTATGGAGAAGGTGTAGGAGATCTGTGAGTGGATGAAGATATCCCAAATTAGGTAGAATTATTATGTAAATTGATATCATAGACCTTTGGAGTTTGAGAAGGAAGACCAAATTTTATCAAGAGTTTTTGAATGATGAGGTATGTAGATATTTGGATTGGGAGACACACTAATCCAGAGATTCATTGGGCTATTTCAAGATCATATAGTGGTTTTTAATGATTTCTTATGATCTTTTCTTACCCCTTTAAGTGGAACAAGTTCATGATGTATTCTATGTAACATAACTTAGTAGATACATGAATGATACTATACACATTATTGACTAGGGAGATATGGGATATGATGATGGAGACACCTTTTAAGTATACCTAGTGATGATAGAGGATCTGTAGTAGAGTATTCGGTGTGGATAAACCATTTCCTTAGTTCATGTGATTTGGTAGCATGGGAGCATGCTAGACATCTCTTAGGAGTAGGATAGATAGATGCACACTTATTATTCCCACCTTTTTTTCTTAGTTTATGCTTTTTGGGGATGAAAATATTGAAGAAGGGAATAATTCCGAGACACTTTTCATTCCTTGTAAGAATTTGAAATATATTGAGAAATATTTTTGAATATAGGCAGTGAGACAATGCGCGATTCTAAGGATAGGTGAGATCAAAATTATTTTTATTAAAAATTTAAATATATTTTATAGAACACATGCTTAGTTTTTGAAAGAAAAAAAATAATCCTAGAAATAGTCTCAAATCGAATATCTATGATGGTGGTTTAATATACTGCATATTATTTACCCTTGGAGCATCCTAATGATAGTAAGTGCTAGAAATATAGATAAGGCATTCATTGTAGGTACATTAAGTTAATTAATTAAATAAATTAGGTAATTAATTCATTTAATTAATAAATACCTAATTCCCTCTATACGTATCCTAATATGGTGGATCTATGAAGTTATCCACACAACCCTTGGATCAGCGAGAGGAGGGTATATGATTCTCTATTAGTGGATTGAGATTGGATGATGATCGACAACCAGATCATGGTGTGTTGACAAGTGGTGAACATTGAAGATCTTCTCCATTAATGTTGAATGTGTTGTTTACCAAAGAATAACCCAATAATGAGGTCGGAAAAATTAATTTCAATTTCTTGATTAAAATATTGACCAATATCAAATCTTTTATTCCTTGATCTACATTTAAATAAGTCATTTGCATGAGCCCATATATTTAATTGAATTATTTATTTAATTTAATTTTTATTATTCCATGAAATCATCCATAAAAATCCCTAATACTATGATCATTGTAAAATAAAGCTTGTCCAATAATGTTATCACCTTTGTTCTTGTGCCTTTCCCCATCAGTTCTTCATGTTCTTCATCATTGTACCATGAGGTCATGATTTAACTATTTATAGGTAGGTCTAAGGGTGATTGGACTCTCCGATTCATGATGGATGTGTCAAAAATGACCAGATTCAATTTTTGAGGATTAATTTTAGAGGATTGTAGGTAGTAGTGATAGATTCACGGATATAGGGTCCTAAGAAGAGAAGGCAGTGGTATGGGAAGCGTGCGAGGTGCATGGTGTCTTTGAGAGAGGATCATAACTCTAATTTCTAATATTTGGAGGGTCAGAATTAAAAGTTGGAGGAGTATTCCACTGATTTTGAGTGTTCAAATTTTTGGAATTATAGTTATAATGCTAGATAAAGAATTTTTTTGAGGATTTCTTGGTTTCTATAAAAAAACAGACAACACTACATGTAAAAGGATGAGCACACACCGTGTAGTCCCTTTATTTTCGTGTGTAGGGTTTCAGAAGGAGATTAGTATCACATGCTACGTGGGACCCCACATAATGTGTGGCCTAGTGATAATAGGCCATTGTGTACTCTAGTAGTACATGAACATTGAAACAATGTATACATGACTAGACAAATGTTCGAGTACATGTAAATAGATTAAAGGACACTAGCATGTCCATGATAATATGGGTGGGCTCCAGGTGGCCAAGAAATGCCATTTAGTAACCTTATACATCATGTAGTACTACATAGATATAAATACATGTGCTGTAAAGGACACGACCAATCATAGGAGCAGAGAAACATGTCATGTGTACCACTGTACACATAATGTACATCCTTATAAAACTTTTTCATCCTGTATCTCCTTCATTTTGACTCAGATTTTGGCCCAAGAGTAGCCTATCCTGTGTTTTGTTTCATAAAATTTTATTGTGCACTTTTTATTTATTTAGGTATGATGAAATATGCTTCAAGTGTGATTCTTCCTTAGGCTGTTATTGATGAATAAAGTGATCAAGAAATAACATCAGAGAGAGTCCAGGGTTATAAATCCCCCATAATCCTCATACTTGTTTGATTAGAACCCTCCTATCGTATCATGGTACGTGTGCTCTACCTATTGAGTTTGACCCTCCTGATAGATTAGGGCATGCTTTCTCTACTTACTAAGTGGTACCCCCCAATAGTCTAGGGATAGGGTCCTCTACCTACTGAGTGGAACACCCTGATAGAGTAGGGAATGGTTCCATTACCAATTGAGTGGTACCTTTTAATGGAATATTGAATGGGTACTCTACCTATTGAGTGGGACCTACCTGAAGTAATAGGTTTTGGTTCCTCTACCATCAGAGTGGAACCCCCCCAACGAACTAGGGTGCATGTCCTCTATCTACATAGTGGTACCCCCTAATGGACCAGGTTATGATGTTTTCCATATACTGGGTGGAAGTACCTTATCTCACTAGAGAGAGGATCCTCTACCCACTATGTGGAACCCCCTGATACAGTAGGGATCATGTACTCTACTTGGAAATTGACCCCCCTTTCATATGTGGAACATTGGAAAGGGTTGGATCCTCTACACTGTTACTTCTTCAAAAAAAATGTTAGATGTTATGAATTGTTTATTGAACTCTTGGAACCATAGGAAAACCCTTCATCCTAGCCTGGGATATGAGATAGAGACCCCCTTTCCCTCTGATTGAGTTTCTTTTACGAAAACCCACACCCACGCAAACATATATATATATATATATATTCTGTTAGGTTTCCCCCCCTCTTTATTTGGGTTGAGATGACTACTTCTATCATGTATCCTATTTTTCCCTCTCCAGTTTTTGATATATCCTAATGGGATTGTATATAATAACCCCTACATGGGATTTTCCTGCATGTGTTGTGTCTTATATAGAAGACAAAAAGTTCATTGGTGATTTTAGAGGATCATAAATATACCAAGGAGAATTTGACCATGTACGGTGGTCCATTTTTAGAGATATAGATCCAGTATATCTTAAAATTTATTTTTAAGTTATTGTCAGGTTTGGAAATCTTTTATGGCTGGGTGCATATTTTGTTCTTTACTCTTAATTTTTCCTATCAAGCTCTATTGTAGTTCCTCGAGGTTATTACATTCATGGTTTTTAACTCTATATGATACTGTCTTGTTATTATTGTTATGAACTTATACATGGATATGGTTGGGTGCATGTGTTCTAGTACTTTAGAGAAATTACTCCCATCCTAGTTATGCCTTTCAACACTCATCCCTAACATATATCCTATGAAGGCAGGCCTGGTGTAGTTTCAGTTCGGCCTTCCACCAGCCAAGTGGGACATTGTGGGTCGATCAGGAAAATTACCCTCTAGAACTATTTCTCAACGGAATTAAGTGAACATACCAAAAGTCTAAGATCATCATCTAGAAACATGTCAGGACATTGGAGTATAAATAAATTAATTTTGCAACAAAAAAATCCTTCTTACAAATTCTACAATATAATATAACCCATTTTATACTAATATCTCATAAATCAGGATGAATACTTGATATCACTACAATATATATCTATATATATATTAGTTTTTATATTTTTTCTCAATAGATTTTAATTTTGGAATAAGATATTTGAGTCTAATTCAATTGTTTTATAGAAAATTTTTCATTTTTTTGATATATATTGGAATCTAGAGAAAAGGGAAGAAAAATGTGTTTTGGGAGGTTTCAAATAGATCATTTCATGAAATTATTTTTCATGGTGTAACTAGGTTGGATATGTGCTGATTTAATGGAGTTTATGGTAATCACATGCTGGCATGAAATTTTATAGAGTGACACCAGATGAATTGACCTAGATCATAATAGCTGCTTAATATTTTGAGACTGCATAAAGGTAGTTAAAGGATGCATAAAGGTAATGGATATTGTGTAAGGTTCCCTTGTTAGTTTTGTAAAGGTAAATGTAAATAAAAAATATTTTAAATGGAAAAGATTCATGTCGTAAAGGGATTAGTCACATTACAATGAAAACCAAATTGAATTCCTAGAGGAACATCCATGAATAATCATATCATGACTCACTTTTCAAACTATAGACTACCTAGTATATAGTAAATGTAATCATGTATTAGATAATATTTTAAATACTTTTCATCATGAACTTCAAGGATATTTGTAATTGCAAAAATGGTTTTTTAGTTCACACCGTTAGAACCAGTTCATGATGTGACATGTTTGAGGAAAATGTGTTTTGGGGAAATGGACATATTATTCATGCTGTGAAGACCTAATCGCTTAATTAAGGTTTAAATTTTCTATATTTTAATAGATTCAATTATTTTATATTTTTATGGGATTTTGAGCAATTATTGTAAGTGGTATAAGAGTATAATTAGACTATAAGGAAAAGGAAGTTTGACTACCTGAGAGTAGCTACTATAGTTCCATCCTAGGGGATGGTTATGGATTTAGTTTTCTTCTCATTCTTTACTGAATTATTCCTTATTTTTGGTAAATCTAAATATTTTGCACTTTATATTAAATTATCTCTTAATTTTTTATTATATGGTTCATGGAATATTCATCCTCAATGATTACTAGATGATGATTGGATGAATCCATAGGAGATTGTGGATATGGAGGAAGAGGGTTATTACCAACATTTATTGATTCCTCTTTACTCATAAATAGTTTTATTATTTAGTATCATGATGATATTTACTTATTTATCACATTAACCATTGAACCACTAAAATAGTGTTTTATTAATGAATGAACACTATCATTAATAATATAATTGATTTATAAAAACTTAGTTAGATTTTTCTTCTTCTTTTTTCTATCATATCAAAATTAATTCAAGATATTTGAATTCATCTGAACACAATTAGTTAAGAGTCAATGACTATTTTGATAAAAATTAATCAAGTTAATATAAAACAAGTCTATTATTTTATATGTGTTGATTTTAATATATTTTTTGGGTGATATTGGATTAATTTATTTCAGTAAAAGTACCATTTGAAATATTTCCTCTCTATTCTATTATTTTATTAGTTTTATAGTCTACATATAGTTTTATTCCCATTTAATCTGTAGTTTTGTTGATTTAATTTATCTAAATCGTGTATTATGATAGTAACAAGATTTTGATGACCAAATATATTGGTTAAGAGTAGTCAATATGATTCCTTGTACTTTGTGGGTTCGAACTTAGTACTCACACATCATATAAAACTATTTAGAATCATTAGTGATTTGGGTTTTCATGTACTATAAAATATAAATTTATTTTCCCATGGGAAGGTAACTATTCTCTATTGGTAATCATGTTTATGGAACTATTTTTGGGGACTAAAATAACATGTCTAATTACTCATGATCGATTTTTAGTTCAAATTATTCTTTCTTTCTATTTCAATTTATTTATTTTATTTTATGTATTGGTTTTTATTTTTGAATTTATTTTAATTTCTACTCATTTTTTAAATTCTTGGTAGACTATGGTGGTGTTCATGATTGACTAAAAATTATAAGGATTTTAGGCCACAACATCATCTGTGTATAGAGGATACCAAGGGGATTCTACTATGTGTGAAAAAACAAAATTCATTAGGGTGGTAATAGTAATGAGGAATCTAGAATAATTCATATTCTTAAAATTTTGGTGAATTACATCCTCAAAAGTAGAATGTAACCTGTTACCATTCCAAAAAAAGAGATTCTAACAATCAGACAACTACTATTAAAAATTTGATCTTCAAATACCTAAACTGAAGGATTTATAGGAAATATTACGGGACTTTATCTTAAGATTGACATCAATCATTGATAAGAGGATAGAACAACATAAAGTAAAAATTCTACAATGAGAAGAAATGGAAAATTAAATTTCTAGAATAATTATGAAATTAAAACCCCTTGTGAGTGCCTTACCACTATATTTTAATTTAGGGGGTAGGAAGAAAATTTTTTGGAGGAAGTTGAGAATGTGAAAGTAGTAGAAGAAAAGAAGGTATAAGGAGATGGAAAATGTTTTCAATGCATTGAATACTCTAAAAAATACTATAACCTGCCTCATAAATAAGTGAAAATAGATCATATGTCACATACATAATTAAAAGAGGAAGAAAAATAAGAATATATCACCCTCTTATGCTTATAATAATAATAAAAAAAGAATATGAAGGATCATATTGATGAAATGGTAGATGGAGGAGAAGATCATTCCCATACCAAAAAAAACATCAAACTTAAAGGGGTTTAACAATTTAATGAGGTGGATGAGGATTCCATGGATATTAATGATTTGATCAAGGAAGAAGACCCTCCAACACCAGAAATAGAAGGCATTACTACTAGAATTATGGAGACCATCATACAAATTCAAGAGGAAAAGGAAGTAAAATAAAAAGAGTAGAAATACATGGTTATGTTTATGAATTTAACTGAAATTTATGATCTTAAAACATTATAAATAAATGAAAAGGATCCTAGAATTTAAATATATATATATCAAATATCATAGTTTAGAAAGAGGAACATATAGTGGATGGAAAATACTTTACGTTTTGGAAGATTTTTAGAATATATTTTTTTTATTTAAATATATCAAAAAATTGGATCCACTATAAATTTATGTCAAGAATAAATAATGGACAATAAGGAGAAGATAGATTAATTATGTAGATTTTAAAATCATTTTTATAACTAAACCATGTAAATTTGTTTCATTATGAAATTACATGACACATAATTTAATGTCTGGATTAAAGAAATTAATGAAAGAACTTATATATGATAACATTAGTTTTTTAACTTCTTTACAGGATGTAGTTTATTTAATTGGTTTATGCTAAGAACAATACTGATGGTTGATTTCATTATTTTTTCGGGATTAAATTATTTGAACCTTGTGTTTACTTTAGATTTTTTTTATTTTGTAGGTTATAAAGAGGAAGTAGCTGTAGAATGGAAAAGAAAAGTATACAATGATAAACCTCCATGATATGGGGAGTATTGTTATTTCAAAATCATATTATTACTATACCATTTTTATTGAATCACAATTTTTGAAGAAAGAGTTGAATTATTACATGATTTCATATTAGTTAGATTCAAACACCATTACTTGAATTCTTTGTCTCGATCTCACTAATCTAAGAGACATCAAAACATAAAAGAAGTATTTTATTCATGTTGTAAAATTTTATTTCTCTCACTTAAAAATGTTATTGATAAATATGGACACATTTAAAAGTTACATTCTTATTTCAATTTATAATTTCATAAAAATTGTTATTGATATTATTTTTATTCATGATGTCAATTTCTTGATACATTTTTTTGTAAATTTAATATTAACGTTCATTTCATGACTTGATTAACCCATTTTATTTTCCCCATTATTAATAAGTATTTGTGCCCACTTTCTTAAATTTTATTTCTATATCCTATAGCTTGAGTAAAATCAAGGTATGAACCTCTATTGTAACTTTATTTCTAGTCTTATTCAGGTATGATAATTTTTAAACCACATTGAAAATATTGAGTCCATCGATTAATTTTGTTATTCAATTTGACCTTGAGAACTACTCTATGTATAACCCATTATGAAACCAATGTAGTACCTTATATAAATCCACATTAAAATCCTATGTATCCTTAATACCATTACTCATTAATTATTATGCATTATTATTCATTTTGAGATTTAAATATGGTGTTGTATATTTCATGGTACCGTTGTCTGAGGGTTCCAAGAATGAGTTTGGGGGAATCTCTTTGTTATTAGGAAAAATGGTTCATAGATTTTAGTGATTGTACCCACATTTTATCCTATAAATTTTGAAAAAATAGAAAATAATAAAATAAAAGAAAAGAATAATGAAGAAAAAATAGTTAGCATGTCATGACATCCTCCCCTCAAAGAGTTCCCCTCCTAGGCCGAAAATGAGAGAAGGAAGTTGGTGACAACCTAAGTCCCACCTCTAATAGGCCCTGTGTTGGTGCCTAACACTAAGGGAATAATAATAATACATATGGGAGGTAATACCATCTTATAGAACATAAAAAATAAAGATATGATACCCATACAATAATCAACCCCAACTTAGATATATAAAAGAAATACAAGTGTATATATTCAATATCAAAAGTACTAAAATAACTAAAAAGGGAAACTATAAGTACTGAAAATTTAACTCGGCAGTGGTGAAAAATTCCAAATAGATCCTACAAATCCATGAACTAGTAATATCCATCCCAATCTCAATCTTTATCCTATTGAACTAAAACAATTTATATATACATGGGGTGATTACAAAATTATACTTTGTAGGATCCTCGCTTGATCCTATCATGGAAAAGATAAATAAATAATGCAAAATCATAATAAACAAAAATGAAACTAACTATCCACCTAAATGGGTATACTAAGCTACTAGAATCACCATGGAAAACTCTCACCAAGTATCTCATACAAGAGAGCATATAATATAGTATTGAAACATAAAGGGTACCCTACTTCTTCTTCCTAATTGGTTATCCACTAAGCCCTAATATCACATGTCCTAATCCATCTATCTCCAAAAGTAATCCAGCCCACATACACCTGGGCTAAGTATCACAACATGAATCTTATGCATCACATCATCACATCATCCCATATCACATCACCATGTAGTGACCAAGTAGTTTCTAGGATCCACCAAAACCTACAAGATGTGTATTATACATGGGGAATTATACCCCAAGACATCATAGGCCATACATTGAGTAGGGTACCTCAACCACCACATCCTAAACATTTTGTACCTATAATAACTATTTGGATACTATATCAGGAAATGCATGTGTGTAAAATAACTAAAATCCATTACAACCCTCTACATATATGGGAATGATAACTACGATTAATACCATCATATAGTACAACCAAGAGAAGAGAGTGGGGCTAGAGGGTGTAGTCATCCATCCATCCCCTCACTATGATGTTGGGTAAAACACCCTCCCATAGTCCACAGGGTGTCAGTCACCCTAAAAAAATTGGTCAGGTAGCATATGGAATCACAACATATATAGGATATAACAAAGCTCAAAACTACAATATGACCATACACTTTTCCTAGGGTCAACTATAGATATCATCACTGAAGATCCCGACGGACTCTACTAGGAACTAGTTATACTACAAGAACACAAAAATTTAAATATATTTATTAAATTAATTAATTCATTTTTTTAAATTTCCATTTATTAGTTAATTAATTAAAATTTAATTATATATTAACATTGTTCCAAATTACACATTTCATTAACAATAAAGCCAAGCACATTCCCTCTAGGAATAAGTCAATAAAGTCCACATTTTCACAAGAGAAACATCTAATTTTCATTTCAGAAAATCCAACCCCAATATTAAGTAATTTATTAAACATTATTAATTTTTATAATTCCAAGTACTCTAGGAAAACCACACAAAACCCCAATTAAGATAAATACAAAAAAACACATCCATATGCCTCAAGCTGTGGGGAATATAATGTAGATAAAACAAGCAACCCAACTATTATCCATTAAATAGTTTCATTTCAAGAAATAATCCATATTTTTTACATAAATGTGTAATCCCATATTAAACCAATTCCATTATATTCAAAATCATCCATAACACCCACATGCATATAATGATGCATCTCACCACTATAGGCGTCAACTGATGTCACATCATCTGGGCCTCCCCACCCATATCTCATCATCAATATCAGGCTTAGCCATCCCTATTTCATAAAAAATCACATAGAAAGGTTCACATCTAGATTACATAACAAGGTAACATGAAAATATTAACAATCCGTAGGGAAACATAGGCCCTAAAAATAATGTATCCAGGCGTCACATAAAAATGAGCTCTCATAGCTCCAAGCACAACAAATTTAGCCTATATAAGAAAATGGTCACTCTTGGCCCCCATGATTTATATTTAACAAACAATTTGTTTTTATTCCTCCTTAGATTCATCAATTAATTATGAAAAGTTTACAACTATAAGAATATACGGCATAAACTATAATAATCTATCAAACTATTAAACAAGATATCAATAATCAGACCAATTTCAACAACTAAGAGAAGAACTATTCTCATTTATCATGGATTTTAATTATTATTATAGACAATAATTAACATGATTCCTATTCTTTATCAATTACATTAACACATGAAATATCTTATTCATTTAAACATACACATTTCATCAATTTGAACTACAATGAAATTATAAGAAACACCAGATTAAATGAAACATTCCTTTATTTAATTACTTTGACAACTAATTAAAAATTATTGAATTTACATTCTTTACCATTTTTCAATGAAATAAACATGAAAAAAAGGATAAAAACACCATATAAAAGTATAGACTATATAACACACTATCGAGGCAATTAATAGGTAATATTTTATCATGGTATAAAACATAGAGATTGGATCACTAACCAATTAATTATTAATTCGGTTAAACATTTTTTAGTTTAATTTGACTTACATATAAAGGGATAGACCATGATAACATTATGATTTTATTTAAACAAATTAGAAGTTACAAATCCTATTCCTTGAAAGATTTAATGTTCTTATCATGAGAATGGACCAATATTTTGGATCTATAATCACATCTATCATGAGAAACTACAAACTCTCAAAGAAATAATTCCTTGAATAAACTAGGAAAAATAAATAAAACATGATAATATTATTCAAGATCAAAATCCAAAGAATGGAAAGGTGGAATAGAAGGAAACAACATCCAATAGGTAGAAAATGTTATAAAAAAGAGGTAGAACATACCTTGGATCCCCATAGATCAATAATAGGAGATATGGATCAATATGTATCAGAAGGGGATGTAGAGAGGATCAAAAACCTCTCTAGGTAACCTTGGGTTCAGGTTGATGAAGTAAGAAAAGAATATGGTTTAGGGTATCGAGTCATTTATAGATCCACTGAAAAACTGAATACCTTGGTGTATCCCAATGGACCATGCCACATCATATTGGAAAACATGAATAACATGTCATAATTTATATATACTAGTCCATATCCCCTTTTAGTCAAAGTGTTTCTAATAATATAGGTTAGATCAAGTTAAAGGGGGTATGCGGACTATGGTTTATCCATAAACACCATGTCCTAGGACTCCCAAAATTCATAAAGGGTCCACATTAACACCTACAACCCATGACAATGTTACCCTAAATTTAAAAGTAGCCTTAAAGCTACTTTAAAACTCTCTAACATCTCAGACAAGGTCCACTACATTATAACCACCAGCACTATGAAGTGTACCCTACCTCCAGGCCACATCCCTACAAATTTTGTAAGTGGCTATGGTAAAACTCACCATGAACCCTCTAAACCACTTGGAACCTCCACTTACTAGATCTAATGCCAAAAACTCACAAATTAAATGGATATCAAATTCAGTTCCTTATATCATATACCACTAAATTAATTTCCATCCTTGAGAATTCAAAACCAACCCAGAGAGAATGAAATAAAATGGGGCCATCCGAACAACCATCCCAGAGATACCTTTCAAGGATATTAAAATTATAGGAGATCAACCACCTCGGTAGAGGAACAATTGAAAAACTACAAAAAAATAATCTCCTAAAACACTATCCCAAGGATATACCTCTCAAATGAGATAAATGACACAATAAAGAACAATATAAATCTGTCTCATAAACCAAAATTGGATTGAAAACAACGAATAGAATTAAAAAAATAGAAGAGATATCCAAAAAAATATCTTGGGGAATTGAGCATGTATCTAAGGATGAACTTCCTAGCTACTCCCCTCCACTCCACTATCTCTCCACCAAACAAAAACCAATTGGATAACATACTCATGAAAAACCTTTTCTTGACGGTCCCAGGTCCTCACACGCCACTCATTGTAGGATGCATCATTGTCAATTTCATTCTTTCCCAAATTGATGATGTGAGAGTCATCATGAAGGTAATAATATATCTATGACACATGAAAAAAACCATGTATTTATATCATCTATAAGGGAGGTTATATATAATATTCCATGGTTCCAACATGATCTAACACATTGATAAGACCAAAAAACCGATGAGAATGCTTACTCCGATGACCAAAACTTCACTACCTACGATGATGAGTCACTTTCAATAAAACATAATCAACAATATCAAACTCTAGGAGTATCCTCCTATGATAAATATATGGTTTATAATGATCATTCACTACTTTCACCCTTCCATGAATAATGTAAACCATCTCATTCGAATTATGTACACGTTCTAGGATGATAATTATAGCCTATATGACCCCAGTCTAGAACAATAGAGAAAAACGAGGTTTTCCATACAAAGCTTCAAATGGTTCCATAAATATGTTGTATTGAGAACTTTTTTTGTATGAAAACTTGAAAAATTATAGGTGACTCAACCTTGAACCTCCAAAATTTAAAACTTTAGAACACAACATGTCCTCAAGATTTTTGATTGTTTACTATGTAGAATCATATGTTTGTTGATGAAAATATGAGCTATGTATTAATTAATATAAAAAATTTTTGGATACCACTCTACACCCTGGAGTTTAAATAAGGATTTTTATTAGAGATGATCTTCCTCGATACATTTTGGAGTCTCACCACCTTCTCTAAATACAACCTCAAAAAATCTAAACTGTTCTTGACTCTCTCATCACTATAAAATGGGATGATTTCATAATGAAATAGACAATCAAACGTTTAGCATCATAGCCTCCCTATGATTGAGGTAAACCAGTAAAAATTAAATCATGGTTTCCTACCACTTCAAATTAGGAACATATTACGATCGAAGAAAATGACTGAGAACAAGGTGAACATAATTGAATTTATGGAAGTCTAATCAATGAGTAAAAAACTCTAAAACTACATGATTCATCCCATAAAACAAAAAAATACCATATCAAATATCATTAAATATTTTTCACACCTGGATGTACCACTAAGGGTGAACCATGGAGCTATCATAGAACCATATCAAACATCTTAGAAGGGATGAAAATCCACCCCTAGAACAAAACTTGGTGTTTTCCATCCGTATAGGAACCCTTAGGGGAATAATTTAATGAAAATTGGTCTCTCCTAACCTCTACCACAAAATCCACAACTGGGTCTCCTCCACCTAATACACCAATGATGACTGCACTATCATCTAAAAAATAGAACCTTTTCTTTCAACCTATAACATATTTAGATACACCAGTGAGAGCCCGTCCAATATTAAATAAGAATCTCTAGATTCATGCATGACATCACTACATGATTTCTTGATCAACAGATCAGCTATAACATTTGCATTTTATAGCATATATGGAATCTAAAATTCATAATCCTATAAGAATTATATCCACCATCATAGCCAAAATTTCAATTCATTATTGGGGAAGACATAACTCAATATCTTATGATTGTTAAAACCCACAAAATGATCACTGATGGGGTAATGTCACAATAAATTTAATTAAAAACCAACTTCCACAAACTTGAGATAATGGGTGGCATAATTATGATTGTGAGGTTATAACTACCATGACCCATAATAAACAACCAATCGATAATGCATCAGAACACAACCTAACCCAAGAAGTGAAGCATCCTATAATACCTCAAATAGATGTCCCTCTACTAGAAAAAAGGACTTGAGTTTTGGACAACTTATTTAGGTACTCAAAATCTTCCTAATAGTAGTCAGTCCACAAGAACATCGTATCCTATCTATTAAAGGTTGTTAGATGAGTCACCAACCAAGGTAAATCATCTATGAACCTCCTATAAAATAGTATAATACAGAGGAAAATCCAAACCTATTCAATATTCTTGATAACTATCCTAGAAACAACTTCCTATATGTTCGAAGGTTCCATATACACCCATTATTGGGATAACACATGCCCTATGAAATTAAGATCATGAGACCATAAATCACACTTTGAAAACATCATGAAGAAATGATAATAGAAAATAACTCCCAAAAAGTCACACAGATGCTCTGCATGGTCCTCCTTAGACATGAATTATGCAAGGATTTCATTGATGAAAAACAACCCAAAATTATCTAGAAACTCTTTAAACAATACATTAATCAACTCTATGAAAATGACTATTGTGTTCATCATACCTAACAACATCACAATAAACTCATAATTACCATGATGACTATAGAATGAAGTTTTCAGAATATCATCATCCTTTACATGTATCTAATGATATCATAAACATGGATACATTTATGGGAACCAATTTTGTTTCATGTATTTGATTGAATATATCATTAATCTGTAGAAGAGGATAGTAGTTCGTCATTGTCACCTGGTTCATGTTATGATAATTGATACAGGACACAAAATATCACCATCCTTCTTTATGAAAAAAACTATTGCAACCCAAGGTGACACATTCATCTAGACAGAACCTTACTTTAATAGATCATGAAAATGTACTCGTACCTCTTGAAACTATAAAGGTTCCATCTTATATGGATGTATCGATATAGGAGAAACACTTGTTTGTATCTCAATCCCAAACTCAATCACTCATTAAGGGGGTTGTGTTAAAAATCGTTAGGAAATACATTTGGGTATTCTTACACAACCTTAGAAAACACCATTGGCTAAACCTCCAACAAACTTAGCATTAGCTCATACATCAGGGATGATAAGGATAGAACATGCCTCTGACTAGTCTGATGGAATTAAATGCTAATGAACATTGGAGGCTCTTCATCAACATCATAGAAAAAAACCCACCTCTTGAAGAAATCCTCAATATCTTTCATTAAATAAATCTAACCCATGTTGAGGATGATTTTATATGGATGCATCTATAATCATAATAATTATCCCAAATAGTGGTGTTTCCCTAACACTAACTCATATTCTCTATATACTGCATACAAGTCAGATCAACCTATAACTAATGTAGTCAATTCATAGGGCACTATAAATGTCTCTACCTCAAGCCCCAAATAGTGGAAAATGCGAGGTGATATGAAGGGCTGCATAGCTCCGAAATCAAGAAAGTCATGCACCCATATAGAAAATAAGTAAAGGGTACCTTGAATGATGTTTGGATCACTAGAAACTAGAAATACTATAGCATTAATCAAACCATGATCCACTCCACGAACTCTTCAACCCTATTTATGAAGAACTCCATGGTCATGATTTTCTATCTAAGGATGAGGAGAATCTCGGGGCTATCCACTACTCGCCCCATCTCCTCTCTATTGATACTAAGATGGAACTTACTACTACTACTACCATAACTAAAACTACCTAAATGGAGGAACTTAAATAAAACAACCTAGCATATGATGACTACTCAAAATGTTTGGGCACTCTCACCATTGAGTTACTAATCCTCGACAAGAGAAACACCCTACAATTACCTTACCATAGGTTTTAAAGCCGATGCCCTCAGAGAAATGAGACGATGATGGATGGGACCAACCCCAGACTAACAAAAAAATATTTTTTCACAAAATGTGAGAACCTCAGACCAAAAATATTCTTTATGAGTAATCCAAACAACCCCTTTTAACGATATGGTTCAGGACAATATCCTCTCTGTAACTTATGCTCTTTCTAAAACATTGGTATAAGTCGATAATATAAATGGATCAGTTTGGTGCTCTATCTATGGATACAATGTTTCCTTGAAATGGATCTCCCTAGCCACCTCATATGGAAAACATTCTAAAGAATATCAAAAAAAGGGTCCTAAAACAGATCCCAAACTCTCACATAGTGAACTCCCATGTCAAACGGCAAAAAGTTCATAGAAACTGGATACATTTTTGGTCAAAGAAAGAAAAATTTCTTTGAAATAGTCTCAAAACTTCTCCTATGAGATTTTTTAATCTTTATGATTCCCAAGAAACAATATTCAACACTACATCACTACTCCACATAGCATCGTTACAACTAATGAAACCCAATTCTCATTTAGAGAATAGATAAAATGGAAAGTTATCTCAACCTCCTGTAACCAGAATTCTATGAATATATATGAAGAAGATCCCTCATAATTATGAAAAATATGGCATTGAAACTCTTGATGTATCCTTCTATATGTTTCTTCTCCATCATCCTCTAATTTATAGTGATTTACTAGTACATCCTTCTGAACATCTTTGGCATGAAACTAACAAGGACATAGACCTAGAGTCATGCATGTGACATAAAAAAATTGTTATTATCTTAAACCTAGAATTTTTAATACATAAAATTAATTAAAAAATTCTTTTGTTATATTTTTTAAAGTTTTTATATATCCTAGTGTGTATCCATTTCAGACATTGGTACTAAGAAAAATGATGCATGGTCTATTTCATAGGTCTATACACCGCAACTTGTATCAATTTGCTATGAAGACTCAGTAAACATAATGGTCAATGCATCAGATCAATGGTGGGCCTAAATACTTATGTCTGAGGCAATATTTTATGTTTACATCACTCACTATGCTTAATTAACACCATTTCCCTACTAACCCATTCAACCTCACATACAGAAAAATCCAAACTCTATCCTATCCCACAACACGAACCAATGATAACTCTCTACCATGACTCTCTCCCCCTAAAGAGTATCCCTCTTAGAAAAATAATGAGAGAAGTGAGTTTTTGACCACCCAATTCCCACCTTCAGTAGGTCCCAGGTAAGAGACTAGCACTGAGGGAATAATAAGAATACATATGAGGGGAATTACCCTCTAAGAGAGATTTCATATGAGAAAAATAAGTTAGATAAAAAAAATAAACACCTGGTTAGTCATATAAAATAAATCCAAAGTTCACATATTCAATATCATACAATAGTAAAAATCTGAAAATTGACACCAAAATTACCAAAATTGTGACTTTTTGATTTCAATAAAGCCCAAAAAACTCCTGCAAACCACTAGCAAGTAATACCCAACCTGATCTCCAAACGACTCCTACTAACAAGAAAAATAGTTTATATATACATGGGGTGATCATAACAATATACTCAGTATGATCCTCCCCAGGTCCTCTCGTGAAAAAGATTAAGAAATCATATTAAAGCATAACAAACCACATTGAAAATAACTCTTCACCTAACTAGGTTTACTAAGTTCCACCCATCACTAAGGATAACTCTCACCAAGTATTGTATACAAGAGAGCATATAATGAAGATATGAAACATCAATGGCACCCTACTACCGCCCCCACTAGTTTTCTGCTCTGGCCCAACATCGCATGTATTGATCCATCTCTCTCAAAATGTAATCTAGCCAACATAAATATAGGTTATGTATCACAACATTAATTTCATGAATAATCACATAATACCATATCACATCACCATGTAGTATCCAAGTAGTTTTTGGTATCCACCACATCCTATAGGATGTGTATAATATGTTGGGTTTTATACCCCAAGCCATCACAACCCATACATCGAGTAAGGTGACCCAAGTGTTCACATACTATACAAATCATACATATAATGACCATTTGTATATGATATTTTGATATTCATGTGTGTTAAATAACCAAAATACATTACAAACCACTGCACACATATATGGGAAAGCTTACCACCATGCACGCCAGCACATAGTACTACTAAGAGAAGAGAGTGGGTGGTGATCCATCCATCCTCCAACAATGATGTTAGAAAAACAACCACTTATATTTCACTAGGAATTAGTCACCCTAAATAACATGGGAGAGGTAAAAATTTAAATCATAGAATATATAGGATATAATGTACCTCACAACCACACTATGGTCATAAACTAGTCCTAGGTTTAACTGTATCTGTTATCCCTCAAACACCTAGTTTCCACTGCTAGGGGGAAATTATCCTGTGTGCACAAAATAATTTAAAAAGATAAATTAAATTACTTATTTCCTTTATAAAATTTCCTCTAATTAATTTATTTTTTACTAACTCGAACCACTGGGGCCTTCTTGGTCAGTGGAAGACTTAGCCGCAACAACCCCAATACCTCCTGCATTGGCCATGGGATTGATAAAATCATCAATAAGGAATGACTTAAATGGGAGTAATTTTCATAAAGTAACTATATTGATATACCCAACCATATCCATGAATAACTATAGAGGAATTAAAAAAATATAGTAACATCTATAATAAAACAATACATGTAACACTCTATAGGGAATACAAATGAGTGTGATAGTGAAATATAAAAACTAAATGTAAAAATACATGCCCACCTTGAAAAGATGTTCCAACCTGAAAAAATGAAAAATAAATGTTTAGAGATCTTGAGTCAAGATCTCTAAGACCGACCAACATAGATAGTCTATGCACCTGAATATCCCTATTCTCATCTAAAATCACTACTGATCTGTCCATTGTTTTCATAAGAAACAACACATGTTGGCAAGGTGCATATAGAGGTGAGTATATACATTCCTAGTAGGACACCATCAAGAAAGGAGTGGGAGAAATAAGAGACACAATATAAGTTGTTTCATCAGCCCAAATAAAGAGGGATATGAAAAACAATACAAATATATATATATATATATATATATATATATATCATATAAGAAACAAATATGAGAGGGAATGAGGATCTCTATATTACAGACCAGTCTAGGAAGATGAGTTTTCCTTCAGCTCTAAAGGCCCATCATCAATGTTTAACATCTCATGTGTCTATACAAATAATTCATAAGGAGGACCTGTACTTCGCCACTGCTCCAAAACCTAAGGGAGTGAAATATCCAAATGATAAAGGTCCAATTCCAGGGTATGAAAGGGGTATTCCACTCAGTTTATAGAGGTCCAAAATTCATTTAGGAGAGTATCCTCTCTATGTCTGAGTATTTTATATGTGGGACTCACACTTTGGTGTAACATGGAAGTACTATACCCATTTATAGAGGACCCAAACCTTCAATAGATAATTACTTTCTCTACTTGGAATAATGAGTATGGAGGTCACATGCCCTGGATCTATAGGGGAGTACCATCTCCTTGGATAGAGGACCTACGTCCTTTTGCTATAGGGCAGTACGACCTCTATATCAGAACAATGAGTGTGTAAGACCCATGTTGTAGTGAGATAAAGGAGTACCATCTCCATGGATAGAGGAAGAATTCCCAAATGTGATAGTGGAGTACCGACTCTATATCTGAATAATTAGGGTGGAGTACCTGTGCTGTTGTGTGACAAGGGAGTACCATCTCAAAGGATAGAGGACCCGTACCATGGTACAATAGGGGAGTACCACCTATATGGATAAAGACTATGTAGGATACCCTCCTCAGTGAGATAGAGGAGTACCATATCCATATATAGATTACTAACACCCTAAATAAAGGGGGGGGGGTACCATATCTACATGGAATCTCTAGTTATCCTGTGTGATCCCTATCACTATCGAGCATCGACTAAAGAAGTGTCATGCTTAGAACATCTGTCATTGTATCTCATAAACTAATACAGATGCCTAAATATTATTCTATAAGAAAAAACAATTAGGATAGGTTACTTTTATGAAAAAATCCATGTCAAAATGATGGAGATATTGGAGGTTGAAGTTTCATAAAGAAGTACACAACATGTAAGGGTGTCCACACAATGTGTGACCTAACCTAGCCTCTTGTCTGTGTCCTCACCAACACATATATTTCTGGAAATGTAGTAATACACTATGTTTAAGGGGTTCACATAGTGAGTAATCCCACTCTACAATCTAGTTGTGTTCTTATCTGTACATAGATCAACGTCCATGTCACAGTACATGACGTGTATGGGACGCACATAGTGTGTCTTAGAGATCTGATGCCTTCCTTTTTTTCCCATAACTATGATCATGTACATTGGGTCATTCCTATGTTTCTATCCAGCTCTGTCAATCTATGCTTAAGTACATGGTAATGTTCCTAGATGTGCAAGGTTACCGGCCCATTCCCATGTACTCATAGAGCAGGGTGTGTGCCCCCACACAAGGTCTTAAGACTGTGCAGTTGGAACATGACCTAGCTACATGTGGAGGGTCACATGGAATGTCTCCCAACCACACAGTGTATGATCCTTATCGTTTTCCTGAAACCCTAGCCATCATAGTTGGGGGATTACATGTCATCTGTTCACCCTAGTGCACATTGTGTTGTATGGATTTTCACAGAAAGTTAGATCTATCACCTGGCTTTCAGATCCATTTCTCCCACCACCGAATCTGCCACCCTTTCTACAAAATATTCCCAATTTTACCTTTATATGACTAGGGAGTATAGATATATGTTCATTCAAGTTCTATCCATCATCGGTTTCTAGATTCTATCCACTTAAAAGTCTTTCTCAACTTTGGATGTAACCGTCATGCTCCACCTGTGGAAGAGGAAACTTGACCCAGTGTGAAATCCTTGTCTCCATCACCTGAAATCCCAAAAATAATCCCAATACACCCAAAAATCACTGATATGATCAATTTTCCATAATACACCATGAATCATGTGGTCTGATCACACTCAGACCCACCCAACACTGTCGAACTGTGGCCCCGTCACCCAACGATGAAGAACATAAAGAATTGGTGGGTGAAAGGAACAAGAACAAAGGTGCATGAATTATTGGCCAAGTGTTGCTAGAAAATTATCATGGATAGAGGATATTTAGGGAGATAAATATTCCCTTGTCAAGAACAAGTTGAATAAAAAAATTAAATTGATAAACGGTCATATGTGAAAGATTAATTAATCACAGATCAAGGAATAAAAGATAAGAACATGCATAATCCTTTAATAGAGGGTGGAAACTGAAAGTGATGATACCTACCTAAATATTGGATCAATTGTTGTTGAATAAGGTATTTTCAAGTGATGAGGATGATCTGCTACATCTGGTACCAGCCTATTCACCTCAATCTTATCACCAGTCATCATCTAAAATTGATTCGCCAATAAAAAATGATGAAACATCCTCTCTAAAATCGCAAGGTTATGCATATAACCCTATAGAATAGAGATAAATATATTTTAGGAATTTAATGAAGTAATTAAATTAATTATTTAATCCACTTAACATACCCACCAATAGCTACCTCATCTGAATGTATTGCACTGACCAAATTTATGTCACGACTATGGTAAAACCTATATTCTAGATTGAACCGTGGTCTCAAATATATTATTTGAGAATATATTTAGAATATATTACACTATATTTGAAATAATATGCATGTTTTATATAAAATATATTTAATATTTTTATAAAATTATTTATCGGCTCACCAGGCACTGGAACCTCACGCCGTCTCAATGCCTAACTTCAAAAACATTCCTTCACATATTTCAATGTCGTACAAGGAAAAAATAGAGTCTAAATTATTATATACTTAAAATATTTTCATCCTCTTAAATCAAATCGTAGAAAAAGGTTGGGGATACTGAGCCCGCATCAGGATCATCCGCTACCAAGATGTCTTTGACATGCTCCCATGCTTCCATAGTAAGCGAACCATGTGAATAGTCTGTCCATTTATGATCCTCCCCTATAAATCCTTGATTGGATCTGGGTACTATACGAATATGACTCAGTCACTTATTTCCATCTCACCCCAGTCAATAATGTGCATAGGATCATGCACGTATATCCTAAGCTCTGAAACATGTAAGAGGACTTGGAACCACTCCAACTGTGGGGGTAAGGTGGGGCGATAACCAACATCTCCAACCCTCTATAGTATATCAAACAATCTAATAAACCTTGGGGATAACTGTCATCACCATATAAATCTCTAAAATCCTTATTGTAGGGAGAGTCTCAGTAAAACATGTTCTCCCTAATCAAACTCCAAGGGACTATGATGTTGATCTGCCTAATATTTTGGCCTTATATCTATCATCAACAACACCATATACATCCCTGTAAGATATTCCTAACCTATCTTAGTACAACATAAGGGTGACCTATAGGGTCTCCCATACAGGGCCTGAAAAGGTTCCATGCCGATAGTAGAGTGATAGTTATTATTATAAGGAAACACTATTAAGGGTTAGTGATCCAACCTGCTACATCCAATGTCTAGCATGAAATTCACCATTATATTCTCCCACACCTGGATAGTTAACTCGTTCTTCCCATCCATATGGGGGTAAAAAATTGTACTCATCCTCAAATGGGTCACAAATTACTCATGCATTCCTCTCAAAAACCATGACATGAACCAAAAATCATAGTGGATATAATTGTTGAGGGAGGCCAATGAAGGTGGATGATCTCCTACACATAAAACTACCCCAAACACTACAGAGAAATTTTCTCGTCGATAGCTAGGATGTGAGTCGACTTGGTAAGCTAGTCAACAATCACCCAAATGGAATTGTGTACTCCCACTATCCATGTAATCACTATCATAATGTACAAGGATATTCCATCCCATTTCCTCACTGGTCTCTCAAGTGGATGAAAAAAACCATCCAGAACCTAGTTCACCTCATTAACTTACTGACATTCAAGGAACTAAGAGATGAAATTGGTCATAATCCATCTCATGAAACACCACTAAAACTACCACTAATGGTCTCTATACATATTCCCCACATCGGGTTGCACAACCAAAGGAGAGGTGTGAAACTCCCTCACAAATACCTTTAAGATTTAATGAGAACCACTGTCTTTACTTGAAAAATGATAATGTGATTCCATCCATTATAGAATCCATATGGTGGATCTGCTGAGGATATCTGGTTATATAGGACCTCTTAGTCAATGTCTCCCAACCGAAACTCCCTAAAACATTAGAAAAGTGGTGGATTCAACACCATCAACTGAAGAAAAGTTTCACCCTCCTCCTCTACTAGGGTAATCTACAATAAAACCATCTAATAAGATGTCTCCTACACAAAATGAGAATGGGGATTCCTATGGAGGGAATATTCCCCCATGTTTCCATTCCTAGGAGTATAGACTATCTCAAAGTCATATTATTATAGGAACTACAACCCACAACTCCTTCTAATGTTCAAATATCTCTATGTGAATACATGCCCAAGACTTTGATGGTCCAAGAAAAAACAAAATGATCTCCCATAAGACAGTTCCCCCTCATCCTTAGATTGAATACTAAAACCGAAAACTCCATGTTGTAATTCATGTAGTTATTCTCATGGAGTCTCAACTTCCTCGACCCATATTTGGTCACTACCATCCTCTACATCAACAAAAAGCTGAGTGTAGCTCTAAAGACATCACAATAATTAACGTACTCCACTTCCTCCATTGACAACCTAAAAATAAGATCACTAGTAAGACTGATCCTTGATTCCTAAAAGGCTATCTGAAAGTCATCAGTCTATGTAAATGGATTCCTTTTGCATATTAGGGTGGTAAAAAAGGATGAAACACTATAGAAGTATACCATGAACCTCTTGTAGTACTCTACCAAGATGATAAAACTCTATACCTATGACACATTCTTGGGTGGCTCTAAATAATGCACTACATAATTCCTTGTCGAGTTCCCATCTTATCCATGATCAAAAATAACATAACCCAGAATGTGAACCTAGTGAATCAAGAACTAGCACTTTGAGAGCTTACCATAAAGATGGTTCCCAGAAAGAAAGTCTTAGACCATACTAAAGTTCTCTTCATACTCATCCTAGGACGTAGATTAGATTAGTATTTCATCAATTAATACTATAAAAAAATAGACCCCATATGGTTGGAGGATCTTATTAGTTAAATCCATAAACACGTTAGGGGAACTCGTTACACCTAAATACATCACTAAAAACTCATAGTGTCTGTATAGACATCATAATTATATTTTTGGAGTATATAATCAATAACGAAAATAAAAAACACTCCATGTATGGTTTCAATATCAAGTTGATCAAATTCATTAGTACAATAGATGAATTCATCACACTGAAAGTCATCACCAAGAATTTATAGTGTCTGTAGCGACATTGGAATGCTCGATTCAGAATATCATCCTCGAAAAATGTCAATTGGTTCTAGAAGGACTGAAGATCGATCTTAAAGAACCATCTCACACCGTAAAATTGATCAAAGAGGTTATCAATCCTCAGAAAGGGGTACTTGTTCTTTATCATGCCTTGGTTCAGGAAATGATAATCAACACAAAGATAAAAGCTCCTAGACACATTTTTAGAAACAAAACTACATATTCTAGGGGGGAAATTCTGGGTTTGATAAAACACTTATTTAAAATATCATCCAAATATACCCTTAGATCCTAGATCATGGTAGTGGCCATCTGACATGTGTTAGAATATATCAGAGTAGTCATGTGGTGCAAGTCAAAAAAATATCCACCTCCCGCCTATGTGGTAGTCCCACAACATCCTTTGGAAAGACATCTATATAATCATCCATGATTTAAGGAACCTAGATTCCTAAATATTTCACTTCACCAAGGGAGAAAACATACAACTAATGGGTGATGTGATGAAGTTTCTTTCTTGTAAAACCCACTTTCTCTGCCATGAGATCTCTCTCACCCATAAAGGAGAATCTTGTCCCATTCGTTCAAATGCATCTGACTCATCTGTAGCGATATTCAATCAGGTATCATACCATGGTCCATAAATTCATACCCAAGATGGAATAAAAAGGTCTCATCACGATAACCAAGAGTTCCCTTGATAAAATATACCCACCAAGTGATAGCTCCCACTTTTAGTAGGTAATAGATATTAATGAATCATTCCCTGTAGGAAACTTAAGACAAAATTTTTAGGCTAAAATATCATCCAAGAGCTCCAAATCATAAAACATGAGTACATATATGATGTAGTGACTCACAAAAATGTATACTAGTACTAAATAAAGAGTAGAATTAACCTAGACCATTTATCCAATCATCTTGTGAGATGCTAGGTCACAATCCTTCATATCATGGAGATACCCATGGCCTTAACCACCAGCTACCTGATCCTAGCATGTGCCTCCTAGTGGTGGATTTGGATGGAGATAATTTTTTCCACCACTAGTAGATCCTCTTCTAGGTTCCCAACCTACTCCTCCACAATCTATGCCTCCTTAGGGACACCCTATCCATGTCTAAGAGAACCATAATCACAGTGATGCCTCTACGATGGTTGTCTATTCACTACCATGATACCCTCATTAAAAAGTTGGGTTAGGAAGCTACATTCCATGTGAACTTTCCCATCACATGTATAAAATCACACCTCTCTAGGATACCATGGTCCCCTATAGAGTCCCTGAACTATATGACCAAATTCCTAAGTCTGAGTATGGGTACACCTCATATGACTTGAAAGATTTCTCTTTCCAGCCACTGTAGATGGCTCAGTACTGATATTACAACCAATGGATCTAGATGAATGGTGTCCCTCATATATGATACTCTCCTCACTAGATCTCACTCCAGCACTCAAACATTTGTGGGAATGCATAGGTGTTCCACATTGTCAGGGATGTCTCTTTGAAGACATTACTCAATATTATGAACCTTGGAGAAACCATCTTGAATCAAGTTTATGGAGTACCTGTAAGTTTAGTGAAATTCACAACATACTCATAAACTATCATCCCACCTTACTTAAACTCCAAAATCTTCCAAATAAAAACTCATCCTAAACACAAGGGGTAGTACCACTCATGGATAAAATACTGAAAATCAGACCATGAGAGTGCTAACTCATCAGTCATCAACATGAACAGACTCGAAAAATTCCCAAGTGCAGCATAGAGAAAATTATATTATAGTGAAACCATATGATCATTCAGGGTTCACACAAGTGTAAAACCTCATATCACTAACTCAATCCAATCCACCACAACTTGGGGATATGGATCACCATGGAACAATAGTTCCCACTAGAACCAAAATTCATATAGTTCTCTAGCCCCGAATTCATACTCATCATACTCTACTAGTATAATCTATTACTCAATAGGTGGGGGTGTTTCTAACTTTTCTACTAGAGAAAATATCTCCTTAGATGGCCCCTAAACTAAGGCCTCATCACTCATTGGATATTATTCTTGATACAGAATCCGTAAACATGACAGATGTCTTCATGGAGGTATCTTGAATTTAATCAAGACCTATCGTGGTTATATGAGAATATATATGGGGGTTGAATCAATAAGGATAGTCAAAGAACTTAATACAATATGATTCATTTACCAATGATCCCTGTAACCAATTTCTCTATATGGAAAGTCAAAAATAATGTAATCAAATTTCAAGTTAATAGATACATAGGATGGAAAACCAACATTGGGTTCCCTAGCCTAGAATTCACACTTGAGACACTTTGACATTGTTTCCCTAAATTCCCATAAAAACATCATAAGTGGAAAAAAATACAAACACCATACAAATTTTGAACCAACTTAGAGAACAATCTATAATGAACCAACCCACCAGTGTCTGCACAGTCAATAGAAGACTAGACATTATAACCAGAAGCCCTCCTCCATAGTCTAGGGGTTAGAGACAAGCACTATGATAGAATATCTAAAATGAGAGGTCATTGTCTAAAATACCTGTACACATTAACCCAAAAATCGTTATGAAGAATTGGAGTTTCATAATAAATAAATAATGTAACATCTAGAATAAAACTATGAATGTAACAATCACTAGGGAAGACAAAAGTGTGTAATAGTGAAATTTGAGAAGTAGATGGAAAAATATACAACCACCAAAAAATGATATCCCAACCTGACAATAACTAGAAAATAGATGTTGAGAGAGATCAGCTCTGGATCTCCAATCTTAACCAATATACATGGTTTATGAACCCATGTATCCATATTCTCCTCTAAAATCAGAAACTACCTATCTATAATCTTCATGTGATACAATAAATGTGGGTAAATCATACACAAGGGTGAGTATTTACGTACCCAATAGGAGACCAAAAAAACAAGAGGGGGGAGAAATATAAGTCAAATTAGAAGTATTAAACTTTTCCTAAAGAAATAAGGGAAAAACCCAATATATATATATATATATATATGATCATATAATAAATCCCAATAAGAGAGAAAGGGGATATCCACCACACAGCCCATCCTAGAAGGAGATGTCTACCAGTAGCTCCAAAGGTCCATTATTAATGAAAAAATCGCGCTTGTCTATCCGAAGAAGCCATAAAGAGCGAAAAAACACTCGTGTTCTCCATAAATTAAGGGAGCGAAATCTCAAAAAGATAAATGTCCAAATCCCTAGTGTGATAGGGGGATTCCACTCAAAAGATATAGAAAACACACCCATGAAGGGGAGTTCCATCTATATGTATGAGTACTGAATATGGGGGACCCGTTCCATGGGATGATTGAGTAGTACCATCCCCATGGATAGAGGAACCATGCCTTGATAGTGGAGTACCATCTCTATATGAAATAACGACTATAGAGGACCTAATACATGGTGTGACATTGGAGAAACATATCCATGGATAGATGACCCAAAATCCTAGTGTGATAGGGGTGTACTACCTCTATATCTAAACAATGAGTGTGGAGGACCCACACCCTGGGGAGATTGGTGGGTACCATATCTATAGACATAGGACTTGTTCCTTGGTAAGAAAGGGAAGTAATACCTCTATATATGAACAACCGGTGTGAAGGAACCATTCCCTGGTGCAATAGGGGTGAACTATCTCCAATGATAGTAGACATTCACCATGGTGCGATAGGGGAGTACCTCCTTTACGTATAATGAGTATGTAGTATCCACACCTTGGTGTGATAAGGGAGTACCATCTCTAGGGATAGAGGGGTAGCACCCTAAATAGGGGAGTATCGTCTCTATGGAGACTCTCTGATGATCCTTCTTTATCACTTCCATCATCAAACATTTCCTAAAGAATCATCATGATCGAAACATCTCTCATCCTATCTCATAATACACTATGAAGGCCACCATCACCTTCTATATGAAAATACACTCAAGATAGGATACTCATGGGAATAAAGTTGAGTCGAAATGAAGGAGATACACGAGGAATTGGTTTCATAAATAAGTACACAACATGAAAGGGGTTCCACATGGCGTGTGACCTCACATGTCCTCATGGATGTTTCCTCTCGAAAACATGGATTGTTGGCCATGTAGTACTACATGACATGTAAGGTGTCTACACAATAAGTGATCTCGCTCTATTTCCAGGATGAGTTCTCCTCCATACACAGATCAATGTCCATGTCACTGTACATGGAGTGTACGGGACCCGCATTACATGCCTCGACCACATAGTGCCTACATGTTTACTCCTGGATGAACCCATGTCCTTCAAGACATGATCGTGTATCTAGTTGTGTCCATCAAGCAATGTACATGTACTTTTTTGTGTACATGGACATTCCTAGGTACTAACCCATTCCCATGTACTCCCAAAGTCCACAATGTGTACTCCCACATGGGGTCTTGGGCATGTGTAGCTGGCACATGACCTTGCTACCTGAGGAGGGTCACATAGTGTGTGGCCCAAGAACATAGCGTTTGATCCAAATCCTTTTCAAAAAACCCTAGTTTCAAAAGATGGGTGACTACACAGTGTGTGTTCATCCCAGTACACATTTTGTAGTTTGTATTTTCATAGAACACATTCTCCAGTGATGAAAATGATCTAATTCCTCTGCTTCATGTTGATTTACCATTATCAGAACACTGGTCAATGTCCTATCTCGACCCTCCAATTAATAATGATAAAACCCCCTCTTAAAAATCCCTAGGATATACAAATAAACCTAGATATTTTACATTGAAGGATTATTATAGAGGGTAATTGATTTTTTACATTTAAAAAAATATCTAAATTAATTAATTAATTAATCTACCTAACATATCCATCAACGACTACCTCAGTCGAACATCTAGAACTAACCAAATTTTTGTTGTTCCTAGGGTAAACCCCATGCTCCAGATTCAACAATAATCTAAAATTTCATATTTGAGATTCTATTCAGGAGATATTATATTATCTATGATTTATTGTGTGTGAAAGATGTAAAATATATTTAATATTTTTATAAAATTAATTTCATGACCACCGGGCCTCAAAATCTCATACCGTCTCAGCTGCTAGACTTGAAAATATTCCTTAATTTATTTCGATGTCTTAAAAAGAAAAAATATATTCTCTACAAATTAATTTAACATTAAAATTAATCCATAATATACATTTAATTTTCTATCAAGCCCAGTCCATGACATCCTGACATAATCCAACCGATACCTTGGATTCACAAGAGCAACATCTAATTTTTATTCTACCAAAACCAACCCCATAGATTAAGTAATTTATTAAATATCATTACCTTCCATAATTATTGTTACTCTAGGAAAACCATCCTAAGAAACCATAAAGATAAAGAAACCAAGAACATCCAAATTCATTAATTAGTGGGGAAAGGAACACAAATAAAATAAGAAACCCTGTAATTTTATATTAAAAATATTCATATAAAGCAAGAAAAAAACTTTATAACTTCAGTAGGTAAGACCTTCTTTAACCTGTTCCATCATCTCCGACATCATCCTCCACACCTGCATGCATATCCCATGGAATCTCAACATCATATGTTTTTACTATTGATGCATCATTCTAGCCACCCCTCCCATTATCCATCATAGGAGCAACCATCCAATGATCCTAAAAAATCACATAGAAAGGCTAAAATCTAAATCACATGAGAAGGAAATAAGAAAACATGAATAATCAATAAATAAAAATAGGCCCTAAAAACATGGATTTCATCCTTTACAAACAAACAATCTCTCTAATATCCCAACATAGGGTAATCAACCTTTATTAGAAAACATACACTCTCATCCCCAAAGATTTATATTTTACAAACCACTATTTTTTTATTCCATATTGATTTAGTCAATTCATTATTTATAGGTTCCAACTACATGAACCCAAGTCATCATCTATAACAAGCTAGAAAACTATTAAAAATGTTCTCAAGCATCAAAATAATGTCAACAACTAAGAAGAACTGATCTCATTTATCATAAATTTTAATTGTAATTCAAATAGAGAATCAATATTCTTATAGTTATTTATGAATTCCATTAACACATTAAAGATCATATTATGTTGAGCATGCTAGTTGAATCAATTTTAATTACCATCAAATCATAATAAACACCAGAATAAATCCTTAATTCATTATCTAGAAAATTAAAAACTATAAGCTTTACATTCTTTACCATATTCCAATAAAAGAGAAATGATAAATTGAGTGTAACAAATTTCATATACAAGAATATAATAGATAGAAAAATATATTGAAAATACATATGAAAAATGTTATCCTTGTATAAAACTTCCACATGTGATCACTAAGAATTTCCTTATTAATTTAGTTCAATATTTATTAGTTTAATTTCACTACCATCCAAAGGGATAAACCATGATAATGTTATGACTTCACATAAATAAAGTAAAATCAATGAATACCATATATCAAAATTTTTAACATTATTTGCATGATAATGAACCAATGTTGTGGATCACTAATCACCTCTCCATCAAGTAACTACGATCTCTTAAAGATATTATGTCAAAAAAACACAATAAAAAATAAATAAAACCTTATAATAATTTAATAGATCAAACATAAAATCATCGAGGGAAGGAATGGGATGAAACAAAATCAAATGGTGAGAAACCCCAAGAAAATATAGGTTGAACATACTTTGGATCACCACCGATTATTCATAGGATCTAGGGATAAATCCATATCAAAAGTGGATTCATAGAGTATCAAAAACCACTCTATGTCACCAGGTGTTCATGTGGAGGAAGTAAGAAAAGAATAGGGTTTGGGGGTCATGGGTATATAGAGACCCACTGATAAACTGAGGACCACATTATAACCCAATATACCATGTTGTAAACTATTGAAAAATAATAATACTATTGGGCAATCCCCCAAGACCACACTGCAACCCACTATCATGAATGGGACAATACTACAACCTATAACCTACAACACATCTTCCCCCAATTTATACGTAGCCTCAATACTCCTACCAAACTCTCTTATGAGGTAGTTGAGGTCCATTACTCCACATAAACAACCACTATGACGTAGCTCCTACCTCAACGCTTCAACCATTCCATTTTTATAATTGGATCCACCAAAACACATAAAACACCCTAAAACCACATAAAACTCTCCATAGGAACCTAAAACACCCAAAATTCTCAAATAACATGGATTCTAAAATATGAGACCTTACGGACCATGTGGAATACCTTGTATCGATCACTAGCTAGAAACACCTTCCCCCTTTTACTAACTATTCCAATTAGATTCAACAGGAGATTATTTTGGGGATTAAGGTAGTACGAGATTCACTTATAAGGATGTGGGAATATTTCTTACACACATTCCCTTAGAAAAACAATAATTGAGGAAAAATTAAAAGATGAAAAGAGTATTTTCATCACTTTTTTACCAGTTTATTTTTTATTCTTTATTTGAAAAGTAGAGAAATAAATGAGGAATGTTGTCTCTTGAAGGGGAGATGAAGGTTCATTGAGAATTAATGAATATCATTCATTCTTATTTTATAATTCCACCTCATTTTTTAGTCTCCAATTTTAATTTTTGGATGTCAATATACAGAATATTATCCTTATTTGCATTAGAACCTTAAGTGAAAATACCTCCAGTTTTACATGGTTTGATATCTGAGTGGAATTGCAGAATACATCAAGGACTATTGATATAGAATATATTTCTTGAGAATGAGTATAATTATATATTATATGGTCATTAGTGATGGGTAAATGCCAATTTCAGTAAGGTAAATCAAAAATGGCATGAACGTTGATGAAAATTTGAAATATGTAAATGAAAATAAGAAATTTATTAAGTTTTGAATTATATATGAAGCGTGGTTAAATAATTGTTTTTATGAATATTTTGTGCCTTAAGAATATCCATATATAACTTGTTATTTATGATTATAATGAAGAAAATATTTCCATTGATGAGGTATGGACCCTACTGTAAATATGATGAGTTTTTTCTTATAGGTTAGGAATGGTTTGATAGTAGGGTAATTTGATATAATAATTTAATATATATATATATATATTAATTAGTTTTTATATATGTTTTCTTTAGATATTAATTATGGAAAATTATATTTATATTTGATTCATTTTTATATATTTTTATGGAATATATTTCAATGGTATGATATAGAGATAATTTAATGTAAAATAAAGAAAAATGGATTTTTGGTAGGTTGCGAAAAGCTCATGCCCTGAAAGGATTGTTCATGGAATGACTGTGTTGGAGATAGAATAATTATAGTGAGATGGAGGAACTTTACATTGTGACACAGAGCATGGTTATGAAACACCAGAGGAATAAACCCAGATCACACATGCAACATATGATTTTGAGGCTCTGTAAAAGTAGTTGAAGGGATGCATAAAGGTTATTCAAGTTACATAAGGGTCCCAAGCCAACTCCATAATGTTAAAAAAAAATATTGGATGGATGAAATTACTGAGACTCATTTTAAAAATGTATGTGTCATGCTATGATGTATATAAAAAAATCATAGAAAAACACCAATGAATACCCGCATTGTGACATGAATTTAATAATGTAATTCAATTGGTCTAAAAATAAGAAAATCATATCTAAGATAATCGTATGAATATTTCCCATCATAAACTTTGAACTGATTTTTTTAAAGAGTGTTTTTATCACACCACAAGAATCAGTTTACACCACAAAATTTTCAAGAAAATCAATTTTAGAGAGTTGGATGCATTATTCATTCCATGAAGACCCATTCACATCATGAAGGTTATGATTTTCCATAACTAAAGAAATTTTATTTTTACATATCATTAGGGAAATTTTATCCATGTAAATTATAGGATTTGAGGAAAAATTAGAATGGATTTAATAGGGGAATTTGACTTTGAGGAAAAGGAAGTTAGACCATGGGACATCATACATTAGGATTACAACCCAAGGGAAGTTAATATATTATGCTTTCTTGTATATTTTCTCTATAGATTTCCTTATATTTTATAATTATGAATATTTTATGTTTTTTATTCAATTATCTATTCATTACCTATTTTATATTCAATCTTCTATGGTGTATGGAACATTTATCATGAAAAATCATTGGATGATGATTGGAGTAACCCATAGGATAGAGTGGATTTGGCGGAATAGGGTGAGTTCTAACACATCTTGATTATTATTCATGCAACAATGTTTTTATTCCTTCATATCATTCTATGATTTACATGTTTATCACAATCATCATTGAACCACCGACTTAGTGTGTCCTATGAATAAAAACACTAGCATGGTTAAGATACTAAATTCATGATAATAGAGATATATTATTCTTATTCTTTTGGAAATTATCTTCATTATCATTAATTCCATTTATTTCCTTAGTTTGATTGATTAAATTTAGTAAATTATATGACATGGTCCTGAAATTATTAAGTTGAACTAACATTCTATTAAGTGTAGTTTCTACACTTCCCTGTTCTTCATGGGTTCGATCTCGATACTCACACATCTTATAATACTATTTAGTATCTCTAGTGATTTTTTCCATGAACTACAAATTCTAAATTAGTTTTCCCATAGTGATGTCACGATGCTCCATGAGTGATTGATACTTGTTTCATCACCCTATATGCTTGATTTATCTTCCTTGGAATTTCGAAAATTAACTCAATGATAAACTAGAAAGGATATAAATTAAAATTCATAGTTAAATTTCAATAAAATAGTCGAAGATATCATCTTCGATTAACCTAGAAGTGATAAATCATTTGTTGACTTATTCAACTAATCTCATATCACTTATGACATAGCCAAAATATACTACCTCATCAAGATAATATGTCTTTATGGTTTTCATCCATCCAATAAATATTGTGATTCATTATCTATATTTCTAATAATCTCGATTCAGTGAACTAATACAAATTTTCTTATATAGTATCATCTAATAACACATTAAACATCAATGTATGTGATTCCTCATTATAAATTTGACATGAAAGATCCTGTATTATTATTTTGGGAATCAAAATATTAAAAGATATTTCAATATATATCCCACCACAACAAAATTCCACTATGTCTGGAATATTTTAGTTGTATCAGAGCGGTCACAAATTAAATTTATAATTATTTAACAGATTTTTGATCTATATGCAATCATGGTTGCATGTTTTCATCTCATATTACATGTTCTTTAATTTTATTTTAATTAACATGTTATCAACATATTTATCATGTTCATCTAGTGTTTCAATTTTATAATGGTCTAAGAACAAATGAAGAATGACTAGAGATTCCACTGGGAAGTGTAAAATGTTTTGATAGTAAAACTAGGTTACACGACATGTAGTCAAAGTACAAACAATGTAACCATATGCACTACACCTGGATATGTTAATGTTAACATGAAATGTTGAGTAATTTATTACATGTGGTGCATTTATTGCACACTATTTATTGGCCAGGACAACCGGGAACAAGGCATGTCGAATTACACAGCATGTAGCTGGCGTACAGACTATGTAGTCTGTATGGGTTAGTGGAGCAAATTAGACAATATGCAGTAATTATACATGATGAAACTTCACTAGACAAACAACATGGATAATTATAATATACATGATGTGTATGCAGTGTACAGTCCATATTTTTAATCATTTACTATGTCCAAAATACATGTCAAGCCATGCAATGAGAACAATAGACACATGACATTATAGATACAAAACATGTAGCTAACTTGTACACATTGTTTGATCCCACTAAGATACATGCTGAAGATCCAAATAAGTATCTTAGGCACATGAAAAGTGGATGCATAGTGTGTATCTAGCATGTAAACATCACGTAGTTTGGCTGAGTTTGCATGTTGAATTCCCAAGCATGTTACCCAGATACACAAAAACCAAGTTACATGGTGTGTAGCTAAATAGTACACACTTTATAGTCTTAAAATTATTAGAATTATTAAATTACATTAAATTAAAAATTAAAAAATTAAAAACTTATTTATTTGATTGATTTTTTTTTGTTTTATAATTTAATATGGGGTTTAAACAATTTTAAATAGTGAATTAATTTATTATAATAAATATTCAAATATTTGTTCTAAGATTTATCTTCCATTAATGCCTTTATTATGGTTATCAAGAAAATAATTCAGATGGTCATTAAAATGAAAGGGAATAAATTAATTAAATAAATAGAGAATTAAATTTTATATTAATAATAATTAATGAATTAGAAATTAATTATTTTACATTTACTTTTGGGTATATGTTTCATTATGACCATTCACAAGATCAACCAAGACCAGTATACGTGTTTTATGTTTTAATTTAATTTATTATGTGGGTTTGCATTAAATTAAATATGATGGTTTGTGAGGCATCCCTCCCCCATTATTATGCTGGACCTATATGTCCATGGTATTTTATATAAGTCCTTTTAACAAATCCTTTGGTTCCAATCATCTGAGTGTGATTTATAAATACATGTAATTAATGGAGTTTCTTTTGACTTTTAGAGGTCGTTCAAGAGGGAGCCATAATTATTTCAGCTAAGAATATATATAAATGGATAGTTGGTATGGTTTAACTAATGCTAAGACTAACAATAAGGGTTGTTTCTCCTATATCAAAAGATTATTTATTGTATGATCATTAAATAAACAATTAGATAATCTCTTGATCGAGTCATTTATTTATTTATTTTTATCTGTGTAATATTTATTTTATTGATGAAATACTATGATCACATAAATAAATAAATAAATATGAAAAGATGGAATTTAAACAAATAGATTATGCCTAAATGTTTTATCTAACATGATTAATTAATTTAGTAGTATCTACATTATAATAAAAATACATTTAATGTATAAAATAATATAAAATTTATGAATAATTAATTAAAATACCTCAAAATAATATTAAGGTAGATTAATAATTCAATTAATTATTTGGGAATGAAATCATAGAACTAAGTGTAGTACATGACCAAATTATAGACACTTTCTTTTATCAAGGGGATATCACAAGGGTTTTGGGTTGACTTAACTGAACATGTGTTGAATTTAATACACAAAGTCTATTTAATAAATATTTAGAGGAACGTATTGACGAAATCCAATTTAGGATTTCAGGATATGTAAATCCACTCAATGGATAAAGGAGTTGCATTCCTATAATTTGAAGGTCTTCCCACGTAATTACATTATCATATTTTTCATTAAAAAGTTTGGATATTTAAGAAATGTAATGGGGATCCTTTCCAATATAATGTATTAGCAACTAGATATTCTGAACTTAGTGGTGAGGGATATTGAGACTTGATAAATTAGTTAAATATTTAATAAAAAATAAACTTATAATTTCTTACAAAATTTGTAATCATGAAATGTATAGATAATCTTATATATTATTTTTAGAATAAAATTGATTTTTTATCATAAACACTTACCCTTTGATCTATATTTAAGAAATATAATCTCCTCCCTAGAAGTATCTTCCAGGAGTAATTCAAACTCCTTTGGGTTGTTCTGCACCATTAATAGAATTATTACATACTAGAATCCCCAATGCCTGATCCACCAACCATGGAGGTGAGTGATGAAGAGTTAATTTTCTATAAAAACATTTGAGTAATGCATTGGACTTTCAATGTTTGATGCCTTCATCTATGTTTAGTGAACTCCAAAAGTCTCAAAGAAACAAGGATTCGTATATAGTGATTGAGCAATTCGAGGTTTATACCATGAGAGAGATAGACAAGAGTGGTTTTACATTTCCAAATCACACTTTAAAACTATTCTTATAGAGGGCGTTCTAGATGGTCCTCACATATTAAATCTCATTGAATAATTTTAGTCATGATAGGTTCTAGGGTTTAAAATCCCTAATGAACTATGCGCCAATCTCATTATTTCATCACACAATCAAAGCTTCAATAGTTTTGTATTTAATTTTAATATGAAAAAATTGAGAATTATCTTCCATTATATTATTTCCCATCTACTCCAAGTGAATAAGAAGATGAAGTTTGAAAATCATTCAGTCATTATGTTGAAAAAATTCAAAGGTCAAGCAACGATCTCTAAGAAAAAATATTCTTCACACCATTCCAAGAATACGAAGATAAAGGGGAAAGAAGGGGAGCATGATGTTTATTGTTTCACATGTGGAAATAGGGGCCATTGGAAACTATACCCAGCCAAAGATGTAAGGGGTGGATTCTGGTGTGTTTGTTATCAAGTAAAATTTATCTATTTTTACAAATTGGGTTTTAGATACATATTATGGTACTCAGATATGTATTCAAATATAGGAACCATGTAGATTCAGAAAGATTGAAATAGGGGAGGTAGATCTATGTGTAGCTTATAGAGATAAACATTATACTATATCTATCAACAAATACCACATCACGTTTCCAACTGGAATGATTTAGGTTTTCAAATATTTTTATTTTGTGACTTTAGTTACCAAAAATATTATATAACTATCCATACTAGAGTCCGATGGCTCTATTGTCAATTTTGGACACAAATCTTTCTTCTTTTCTAATGATATATATTTTATGGTAAGACACATTTAAATAATAGTTTTTTTTGTGTTTTATTACATGAACCACGTAATGGAAATCAACAACAAAGTAACATCACTTGATTCATACCATACCCAACTTTGGAATCACCGATTAGGTCATGTAAAAGAAAATATATTTACTAAATTACATATAGTTGGATATTTAGAGTCTTTTAAACTAAAACCACTTGGTGTTTTCATGGATGTTTGTGAGGAAAAATGACCAAAGACCCATTTAGTATGAAGGATGAGAGGGATAAATAACTTCTTGAATTAATTCATAATTATTTGTGTGGACCATTTACTATTGAATAAAGTGGTGGGTAATCATAATTCATAACTTCTACAGATGATTTTTGTAGATATGGATATGTCTACTGAATGAGGTATAAGTTAGATTCTTTTGATAAATTCATGGAATAAAAGAATAAAGTTGAGAAATAGCTTGGTAATAAGATTAAGAAACTCTTCTCAGAACATGGTAGATAATATCTTAATCAAAGAATCAATTATTATTTATAGGAGTCTGTGATCCTATCCCAACTCACACTGACTTATACCCCTTAGTAGAATGGTGTAAGAAAAAGGTGGAACCACAATTTATTATACATGATAAGATCAAGAGTCATGTGAGTCTTCCCTTATACATTTGGGGATACACATAACAAATGGTATTATACATAATAAACTGGGTGAGAAATAAAGGGTAATATGAAATACCATACCAATTATGGAATGTAATGAAAACTATGTTGTCTTACAATCATATATGGGGTTGTATGGTGTTTGTTAAGGCCTATTAAAGTAACATGCTTACCCCACGAGGCTCAAAGTGTATCTTTATAGAATATAAAAAATAAACAAAGGGATACCACCTATATTATCCTTCTAAAAAAGGTTATTTTTAACAGATATACCACTTTTAATGAGAAGGATATTATCTCTAAAATATATTGTTTGAGTGAGATAGACTTTGGTGAAGTCCAGGGTCAAGATACACAAGAGCCGGAATAAAAAATATACACAAATCCCTATGGATGAAGATGTTATTCGAGAGACTCAAGTATGGTGTAGGAGAACTAGAGAGTTTGGAGGACTAGAATTACATGGGTTTCTAGTAACTAAGGATGGTGAATCATTATTAGTTGATAATAATGATCCAATATCCAATAGTAAAGTATTAAGTGTAAGAGATGCTACCAAGTGGAAATAAGTCGTGAATTTTGAAATGGATTCCATGTACCAAAATCTAGTCTACATTTTGGTAGATCCTCCTATAGATGTAAATAATATTGGTTTTAAATGGGTACTCAAGAATAATATGGACATAGAAGGAAATTTCAGTGCATAAAAGGTGTGACTAGTTGAAAAAAGGTTTAAACAATATAATGAATTTGACAACGATAAATTTTTTTCACCAATTACAATACTAAAATCCATTAGAATTATACTTTCCATTGGGTATTACCATGAATATAATATTTGTAAAAAGGATTTCAAAACAACCTTCCTTAATGGTAACCTTAATGAAGATGTCTATATGACAAAACTAAAAGGGTTTGTGACCCCAAAGTATTCCCATAAGATATGGAAATTTAATAAACCCATTTATCAATTAAATAAAGCATCTAAGTCATAGAACATTCATTTGGATGAAACCATAATGTAATTTTGTTTCATATAAAATGAGTGTGATTATTGTGTCTATAAATGGTTTTTTGGAAGTTCAATCATTTTCTTAGTAGTATATTTTAATGACATACAAATCATTGAAAACAAAATATTAGTATTATAGTCTGTTAAGGAATGTTTGAATAAATGCGTCTCTATGAAGGATATGAGAGAGGTAGCATATATATTTTGGATCAAGATCCACCATGATTGATCCAAGGAGATTATAAGCTTAATTCTATGTATATACATTAAAAAGATACAAAAGAGATTTGGTATAGAACAATACCATAGGGTATTGCTTCAAGTGTCACAGGGAATTCATCTATCTAGGAAAATGTATCCTCAGACACATGAGGAAATAAATAGAATGGAAGGGATTACATATTAATCAGTGACTGGTCTAGTCATATATGTTATTTGTGTACTAGGATAGATGTATCCTATACATTAAGTGTGGTAAGAAGATATCAAGTTGAACCATGTGACCAATATTGGATGGAAGTCAAAACTACCATTATGTATCAAATGTGTATTAAGGATATGTACCTAGTTTATGGAGGAGATGAGGAATTAGTCATCAAAGGATACGAAGATGCTAATTTCCAAACTGATCATGATGGAATGAAGTTATAAATGGGATACATGTTCACTTTGAATGTAAGTTATTTGAGTTGGAAGAGCTCTAAGGAGGCTATGATTGTATATTATATAGTAGAGTATGAGTTTATTATGGCTTTTGAGGTTGCTAAAGAAGAATTATAGACATGAAAATTCATCCAGGATCATAAAGTGGCACATAGTAGTAAAGATCCTATTACAATATATTGTGCTAATACTATAGCGTGGGTTCTCACAAATGAGTTATAGGTCATATTAGTGGGAGAAGCACATACATTAGAAGTATCATATCTTAATTGATTTTTCTCAGAGAGGTATGGTTGCAATGAGTAGTATTTACATGAAAGAGAACATGGAGTACCCCTTGAATAAATATTTTAACTTAGTATAGACGTTATTATCATGTTAGGTTTACTAGAATGAAAGTCATAGGCATTTGACTCTAATCTAGTTTGTAGTTTTTTTGTGTTAGTGCCCTATGAACAAATGTTTATACGGTGATTTCACATATATTCGATGTATTTAATATTAATAAAACAACTTCTAACACATTGTTCATTTTTTAGCATGACCCTAATTGAATAATGTCCTAGATTATACGTCACATTTATAAGGTAATACCGGTTTCCCATAATGATGGGAACCTTGTAGTTCTGTGATTACATTATTAAAAAAATGTTTTTTGATTGGATAACGTACTATAGTGGGACACATATTACACAGAGTATCTTGTGTGAGTACTCATAATAATATGAGGCTTCTTCAATGAAGTTCACACTTAGTAATATCCAAGATGAGAGATTATGAGAATAGACCAACCAATAGTAATTCTGCATGTTTTAGTGTCATCATATATTCCTATCTACGAGTGTGTATAATGGTCCTTACACTTTAAGGCTATTATTAAAGCTTGTTATGCCTCATTTAATTATATGTTTTTCATAAAACATGATGATAACATTTCATGGTGAAGGTTGACAGGTTGGGTGTATCAGAAGTGACATGTTATTAATGGATAAGTCAAGTAAGTATTTATCCCTTCCATCTTTATGGATGTTGATTTCTCACCACACTGTTTGGAATTGAGTCGTTTCCCTAAATTACAATTACATGGTGTACCAATGTGTATATTTACGAAATTCAATGAAAAATGTATTGATCATATAGGTTGGTGATAAAGATGTGCGACCTTCTTGATAATATATTATGATAAAGGGATTATATTAAACAATGATAATTCTTATGAGGTTTTTATTGTTGTAACATTAACTTCATTATCGTAGGTTCCATGAACCATTACTAGTAACAAATCTTGGACAATAGGTAATAATACCTAATGCTAATATGAATTATTTTTAGATGGTCACACACTAATTTTTACTGATGATCTCAATTTAATTCAAAATGAACATAGTGAATATAATAAATATTATTCTCAATATTTAGATGTAATTTCTTCCCATTTTATCAATTAAAAATATTCATTAGTGAATAAAATATTTATTAGAGTATTTAACAAATGATGAAGATTTTGAACAAACCAACTCTCTATCCGGTGATGTATATTTATATATAAGTCGATAAATATAATTTTTCATATGCTCATTTTGGAATGCACTATAAATTATTATTATTATTTTTATTATTATTTGGAGTGCAGATAATTAATAATATGACATTTTTTTAAGTTCCAAAATGAAATTAAAATATTTATTAACCAAAATTATTCCACTATAAATAATCCTTTATGGTTATTTTTTAGTGAAATAAAAAATAGAGAATTGCTGCATACCAAAAATTCTTGCTCGAATCCTCCTTATCTATCTCACTCAAGAATGAGAAATCCAAGATATATTCCTTCAAGATCGGAGGATGATCGACCAACAACAATAAAAAAATACAATCAGTTCTTCAAGAAATCTCCCATAGATTGATTGTCATTTATTGAATACTTAAGGAGAATGCATGGATTTTTTGTAGATGTATTCTATCCTTTGGTCCTCGAAGCACAGTTAATGAAATTATAAAGGGACTTTTTGGACGATAAATATTCACATCTAATATTGATTATGTTCCAAGGTATATAATTTCTATCGATCAAAATAAATTTATTATAAATTTAATATGCCAGATCCTCTATTGGGGCTTCAAAAATCAAAATATTAATATAAATGTTAATATATCTCCCACCACAGCAATCTTTATCAATTATTAAAACCATAAAAGAGGACTAAATACAAGATCACCAACAACGATACATGATTCCATCCTGCAATTAATGAGGGGAATGTTATTATACAAAACACATGGTACTAACCATGGTCTATCTTTCTCACTATTCTATGCTTTCTCCAGGTCCTCTTAGGACTCTATAAGATGGGATATCATATATATAATACTTTTCATGTCTAGGAAGATCCTATTTAGGGGTGAGTATAATAATACCTAGTAGGACACCCCGAAACCAACAAACAAAAAGCATAAAGAGATGAGTAAGCTCATCACTAGGAAATAATTTTAATAATAATTTGAGACATAAATCATAACAATTACCTAGATATTCTCAGTAAGAATCCCCAACGAGGAGAGAAAGGGGATATCTATCTCTAAAGGTATTGGGAAAAAATTCCTCTAGGTAACATTGCAACATTTTTGGGTTGATTGTGTTTGTTGAAAAAGAAGGTTTTCATGGGGATTTATCAAGTTCCAAATATTTTTTTCACAATACGTGTTGACAAAGAACCATGAAATTGAAATAGAAGATCTAGATGTTGTACAAAATAACATCTACAAGGTGGTGTTGTATTCCAGTGTTTTCCAAATTTTTGGGGTGCAAAATTTGGGATTGGTGAGAATCGCAAAAAGTGGATTTCATTGATGATATCAAAAAAATATGGAAAAGGCATGAGTTTCGTAAAGATAGTCTTATTGAATTGGATTTTGTAAGGAAATAGATATTGTTGACAGTGTGATTCGATTACAATGAGCTTCGTGAATGGAAGAGGTGAAGAGATTTACAAGAGAGCGTTGAAACAATGAAGAGAATATCGAATGGAGCTTTGAGATAGTGCAAAGGAAGAAGGAGAATCATGGAGGTGCAAATGATTTTATAGAATTCTTCATGATTATGATGATCTTTTCAAATCCAGAAAATATTCATGGTTCTTCACGAAATAGAGTGAATTCCAGCGGAAATTTTAGAGCTCTACGATTTGGTGTTGACGTGGGTTTTAGGTGGATGGAAGTTTCTAGAGTCAGTGGGAAATGCCTATAAATAGACCATGACCCTCTAAATATAAGGGGAGAGAGTAAACAAAAACCATTAAGCTCATAATTGGAAAAGGAGATTCATGGATTAGGGTGATTCGTGAAAGAAAATGGAATTCGCAGAGGCATTTGAGCTCTGTGTAAGGGAGGTACACCACGAAGGTCGTTTGGATTTAGGGAGGTCGTGTTATTTGAGAAGGCTTGGTTAGATTTGTGAAATCAAAAATACTACTGTCAACTCTGTGAAGCTATGAGCTCTACGATCTAGAGAGCTCTATGTCTAGTGAGATTTGCAAACCTGTGAGCTATTGAAATCTGGGATCTTTGCAAATAGGATGTATAATTAAGAAGGCTTGTTTGAGTTTTTCATAATTGGGAGCTTCGTGAAGTAGATATCTTTGAAAATTTAGTTCCAAATATTGTTTTCTAGTGATCAGTAACAAAGGGGTATTCATCATTTGATGAAATTTGGACTTCAACCGAGCATCATTCTATAATAGAGGTTGTATTCATTTGTGATAATGAAGAGAACTATAGGTCTATAAACTGCGAGTAGACCTTCTATAGAAGCAGTGAGCTCACTTCCGTTGGGAGAGCAGCGAGTTTTCAAATTATGAATGGTTGTAAAGTCGGAGGGATAGTGAGTCCACTTCGAACATGCAAATAGTAGTGCGCTTATAGTATATTTGGTACATCTGCACATCGCCGGTGTATGCTTCTTGGACGTATCCTAGTTAGGGTGAATCAAGTAAAATTGATGTATCGTGTGCATTTTTTAAGGTTTATTCATACTCTGAAATGGGAAGGAGAGAGAGAATAGAGTTTGTTCTAACAAAAAAAATATCAGAAGGGGAATTTGTTTTAATTTGTCATACAATTATTCACCCCCCTTAGGTTATCTAGCCTAGTGGACCTTACAAAATACCATATAAGAATGATGATTCATATTGTAGCTCAAAAGGTAGATACCAAGTCTCAAGGTCACAACCATACATGTATCATAAGATTCTACTAGAGGATTTAAGGTAATTCTCATCTAGGATAACTTACTCCACAAGGTGGATAATATTGATGGTACTCATCTGAGAGATTATTCTCATTGTGCATCGTCATGAAAAATTTCACAGTGGAAGTCAAAAGAGATCAATAAAAAAATATGGGATCAGACATATGGCCATGGGGGACACCAACAACCATAACTGGATTAACCTGATAGGTTGGGGGATCAACACCTATTTATTTTTTCATGTTGATTCATATAAAACCACATAGTGAATAATATATGATAGAGGATCCCACTTTAGCCTTCATGGAGGGATTCATGAAAAATATATATGAGGCTAACCCGTAGAGGGGGATCAAAATCCTATATCAAGGATACAATGACACATTGTACCCTTATGGGGATAGACAGAGAGAACACACTCTATCAATACATGTCCAAATTGAATAAAGAGAGGGCCTCAACCTACATTGGTAAAGGTAAACAAAGAGTACTAAGGGTACATTGTGTGTCCTTTTCACCCTGGGTTAGACTATGTCACACCATCTCACACGACATATAATTCACCACATACACAATGTGTCCTCTATAGGAACATTTCATGTAGAGGTGAATTTAAACTTCTCCCATGCCATCTTTTCATGCCCCTATATCCCTAATTGTTAACATGTACTTTTTCCATGCCCATTTACTTTGTTATGTTTGTTCCTATATACCCCCAGGTAATATTCTAGACTTCAAAAACTGGGTCACATGTTATGTGATATTTAACATCACACGTAAACCCTAGCTTCCATAGTAGGGTTCCACACATTGTGTGTTCTTTAGACTACACAATGTTTAATGTAATTATTTTATAGAAATTCAAAACCATAATGAGGTTCCACCCTATTCCTTTGTTTCCACTTATTCATCCTTCCATAATGCTCATAGATCATGGATCTATGCCTGATCATGCCCGAGTCATCATCGGCGGCTAGAATCTAGCCTTTAATCTGCTCATGACACCTCTCCCATCACACCTCCATCATTAGATGGTAAATACCATTATAGGTTGTCACCAAATATGAGGTAAAACTTATATCTTCACTTTGTATCATAACCACACCATCAACCTCAATACCGAACCCACAATAATGATCCGTTGGAGTAAAGGTTGATTGTAAAATGATCATTTATAGGGTATTTGTTGAATAACCGCACAAATCGAATACCGATGATGAATTAACAAAGGAAGGGTAGAAAAATCAATAAAAAAACACGAGTAATAAAAATTGGAAATCATTTGTGATGTCCTTGATCGATTGTATTAGGAATGAGGAATTAATAGGATCAAATAATGAAATAATAAATTCCTATTTCTAGGTAGATAATCCCATATCTATACAAAAAATCAACCCATGAATTAAAATGTTAGAAGTATTAATTCTTATTCATCATAAGATAAATAAAAAAGGATAAATAAAATAACCAATGACTTACCAGGGGTTGGGATTAATCAGTGATGAAGAGTGGATTTTAATTTTTTTTGTTTGTAAGATCCATGAACTCCATTGGTGTTGATGATCCGTATGTTATTCAGATCATAGATCCACGACCCCGATGACCTCTAGCACTCCTCCAAACTCTCCTATCAAATCTACATGGTTATGAAGAAAAATCTATAATTTTACCATATCTAGATTTAAATATAGGAGGTTTTGGTTTTGGACAAATAAATAAATCAATAAATAAATCAATTTACTATTTCTCCCAAGATGAATTTTTTAGCCAAACACCCGACACCAACAAAAGTTATTTCGTTATTAGGATAAGACCTATATTCTTTACCCAGTGGTGGTCTCAGATTTCTTATATTGTTCCCCATTCAAGATGTATTCCATTATTTCATGAACATTGTTGGAACGTGATATAATACATTTAATATATTTTTTATCAACATGAAGGCTTATCGACCCTATAAATCTTGTGATGTCGCAACACATGGTTCCAAAAATATTACTTCAAATATTCCAATGTACTATTAGAAAAAAATAGATCTATTAAATTATCTACAAATTTTGTGTATTTTCACTATGAAAAGTGAAAACCTACTCATAAATGGGGATACTGAGCTCTCATCTGGGTCTCCCACTCCCATGAACCCTTTAAAAGTTTCTTGTGCAGTAAAAACTAGAACCTAAGGGAAGCAATTTACCATGAAGGGTCTTCTATTTTCGGTTCTCAAAATCCAATGGGAACCTCAAAAAGGTAACTTAAAACCCAACATTCTTCTCATCCTGGTCAAAATCACATAATGAGTCATGCACATCTCTACTCAACTATGACATGTGGAAAACAAAAAGTACCAATATAACTGCGGTCATAGAGTCAAGAGGTGTGCAAACTCAATAACGCACCATAACATCTAGAAAAAGGCCTATAGGATGTACAGATAACCTACCTCTCTAGAAAAATCTCTATAGCCCTCATTGAGGTGAGATCTCTCAGAATTCCAGATATCCTCACAAAACTCCAAAGGGAAACTTCGTCAGTCCTCAAAGGTCTGTAGACATTTATGTGAAGTCCTAATCTACCTTGGGATGAATGTTAACCATTTAAAAACTATAAAAAGCACCAAATCTTGGCCCATAATGCTATTTCCCAATAGCTATTACTAGTATAGTAGTGACCTGTAGGGTCTCCCATACATGGGAACAAATGGTGTAACTTCCATGGTAGAGTGGTAGCTGTTATGATATTAAAACCCCAATGATTGTGGAAGATCCCTCAAGATATCTAAAAAATATAACATGAAAACCTAAAGCATGTTCACCAAAACCTGAATGGTTTACATTACCTGACCATATATCTAGGGTAGTAGAACTACTCAACTGAAACGAAGTCACTGGTCATCCTTCAACTTCTACATAACCATGAAATGAAGTGAACACCAAGGTATGAAATGATTTTTGAGGGAATTCCAAGATACCTAACTAACTCATATATGAACAGGCATCCACAAATCTCCACAAATCTCTATTATTATATAGTTGGAAATTGGTACAACTTCATGTTGGTCAATGATCACTCATATAGAATCATGACCTCAAAATGTTACTGGAAGAATTTTCATTAAAACCACATTGATACTATCCCACATACACTTACAACTGGGCACCTTGGCCTTAAACTATTGATAAGTGATACACAAACAGTTTTACTTATCAACATTACACAATTTCCTTTGCCACTAAGACCAATGGAAAAGTGATCTTAGTGCATCCAAACCTCTACACGGTGTACTACTAAATTAATGAAATCGCCTCAATAATTCTTTTTTACTACATGAATGGTTTCATTGTATATCCTTGATTATGTATTATGTACTCACCACCTTCAGATGTTCCATAAATAATATCTGTAGTGGACATATGGTCATGAAAGATCTCACAATTGACACATCAAGGATGTGACTCCTTGAATCACTGAAGAATCGGTGAAGAAAAATTCATTGACTGGAGGTATGATGCACCATACTCACCCTTATGGGTAAAATGAAAATAGGCCAATGGATCCATCACCTTTATTAGCAATAATGAATGGAAAATTTCATTTTTGGTATCATATATCAATCCCAAACACTCATGTGGCTCTTATGATCACATTGTCGCAACCTTTTTGGGGTCTACTCTCAATCCCATATTTGAGAAGACTTTCCCCTAGAAGTTGACCTATATAATCCAAAACAGACACTTTGAGAGATTCCTATAATACTAGTACTCTCATAAATTGCCTTGAAACATCATACAATGTCTTGTGTTTTCCTCCATGGACATTGATTAAACTATGGTGGCATACGTTATGACTATCATAAACTGATCTGAAATGTGTTGAAGGACCTAATTCAAGAGTCTCACAAACACTTCATAGGATTTCAACGCATAAAAAAGTATCACCATATACTCAAATAATCCAAATTGGATTTAAAAGGACACCTTTTGTATATTCTACACTCTAATTTGGAGTTGGTGATAACCTTTATTGAGGTCAAACACTGAGAACCACTTCAACCCTAACCACATGTCGATGAAGTCATTGATTTTGGGGGTGGATACTCCTCCTTGAAAGTAAACTTGTTCTAGTGAATTCAATCCACATATAACCACAAAATCATATACGAAACCCAAGAGAATAACATTGTTATTCCCACGAAAACACACTACATCTTAGATATCCATACCTCTATAGAACCTCTAACCACACCTTTAGCTCTCATAGCTCTATTGGATCATTCAATATACTGGTGCACATATCATTCTATCCTTGGTGAATGCCCATGAAGGTAAAAAACATTTGATCAAGAGGTAGGACTAGAAAATCCTTATTTAATGCCTCCACATACTCATCCAACACCGTAGGTATTTAAAATATCATAACATCTACTGATCTAAGATTTTTACTAGAAAACTAATAAGAAACAAGTTTTACCCTCTTGTACATGAGATCAAAATACTCTCCCTGAGATTCCCTCTCACCAAGGAATGATCAATCCATATCACTGTCTTTAAAACTTTTAAACCCTCACTGGTAACATTCCAATGGGAATGGATAGTGATAAAAAGGTCTATACTGATTGAAAATTTATAGGGACTCACTTACTCTATAGAAAGATTCCATAGAAGGCTCTTTGTTTCTCCTCACAGAGGTATGTCACCGTGTCGGTAGTAGTGTGTGATCAAAAATTTTCTCTACAGGATCCTCCAACATAGTTTTCAGTCTAAAATGATCCACTAGAATCACTATGTCTCAAACAAGGGATACATTGATGGAGAAATTTGGCTTATAACTTAGTGATAAAACAGCAGAAGAAGAAGTAAAGACACAAGTCATACCTTATACCACACTCAAAACCTCCAGGACACAATTTCCAACTGAATAAGATATCCTTCACCTAATTTTTTATACACTAGAAATGGGCCTCTCTAAAACACCTTTGCACACCAAAAAAGTCAAACACAAAATTTGAAGGAATGCATCCACCCCAACTCAAAACTATCAACTTTGGGTGGCACTGACTCACCTATAATTTTTTGTATAATGTCATAATAATGAATCTTATTGGGGGAGGTGTCCCCTCATCCTTGTGTTACTAATTTTATGTCAAAAACTACCAACATAGGTATTTAATTATGCCCTCTTTCACCTTGAAAAATTCTTTTTTCTAGGTCCACCATCAAAGGGGTCATACCTAAGAAGGAATTTGGCACCACATGTTCATATCAGTCCTCTACCACTTGATAAGGGATTCTCAGTCACTATCAAACCTAGATGATCTATAACACCAGAACCTATGATAAAAACTATATATCGGTGCGTCATTTTTAGGTACCACCAAAACAAAATGATTCTCTATGAAGAAGAATGGTTGCGAGTGCAACCACCTGATTGGTTGTAGGACCATAAAAATGGGAAAGACAGTAAATTTCCTTGTGCCAGTTATCCACAATCTAGATGTCTTATCTCATAAAACTAACTAAGTATTATTTAATAATGGAACTCATGGAATGAGCTAAGCCTATGTCTACTATCATCCCATCCTACCAGAGCAATCCACTTCTCTACATGTGGACAATCATATGCATGGAACACTAAGGATGGGTCCATGCACTTATCAAAAATATTTCATACATATGTGTTCTCATATAGAGTAAACACCCCTAGAAATGCTCCTTGAAATATGGAATCATTTTTAAAGTAGAAGTTTTCATAACACTATCCTAAAATCATAGTTGGCATGTCATCATAGTAGAATCTTAAAAATTATCAAGATATATCATGGTCAAAGAGTATATCTGGGAAGATGACTCTAGAAGTACATAGAATCCACAACCAATTACCATATTATTCATGTAATAATTTTTACCCTGTAACTAGTAGCTATATTTTTGGAGTTAATAAGAAAGAAGTTTGAGTCCTGGTGAATGGATATGTCATCTTCCACATGAACATTGGATTCCTTGTCTTGAGTTGTGAACTCGTTAAACATTAAGAGTATTTCCATAAATCCCAAATGAATACTCAGGGATATATAATATATAAACATTAGTTGTAAGATGAATACCTCTTTGATACCACTCGATCAAGACCTAATCCACCGTGGCCCGCCTGGATGATGGTAATATGAGTTTGACCACACCTTGCCTACCTCCAATAGGAAAAGGGTCAGAAACCATTATTGAGTAGACATATCAATCCCAGAGGAGGCATTAGCCTAATTTACCTGTACACACACATTTCCAAATATTAATAAAATTCTAAAAGTTAAAATTAAAATGATACCATAAATGCATGCATAATATCAATCCCAAATTAGAGTATGAAAAAGTATCGGAAAGTATAAATATCCAAATACAAGACCACCACAACTAATAAGTTATTCAAAACTACTATGTTGGAGGGGATTGGTGTTAAATAAAACACCTAGTATGAGACATGGTCTATCTAGATCACTATATGTCACCTACTCCTGGTCCTCTTAAGACTCCATAAAATGATCTTTCATCCGCAAAAGACATGAAATTTATGGGTAGATCCCATACATGGGTTACTTTAAAATACCCAATAGGACACCATAAAATCACAAAACATAAGGCATCAAGAGAGTTTTCATCTCATCATCACAAAGGCTTTTAAATTAGAACATGTGACATCAACCATAATAATAACTCAGATATAATCGATAAAAATTCCAAACGAAGTGTGAATGGGAATATCAATCTCTATAGCCTAGCTAAGAATGATGAATCAACCTACATATTTAAAGTTAGACACCAAGTCTCAAGGTTATAACTATACCATCAAATAATTATTATACTAGGGGCTTCAAGGTAATTCTGTTCTAGGAGAAGTTACTCGAAAATATTGATTAGACTGATGGTTCTCATCTAAGAGGTTATGGTAATTGGGTATCACTAGAAAGGAGTACCAGATGGAAGTTAAAAGAGATCGATACAAAGATAAGAGATCACACCATGGACCATAGGGGACATCAAAAAAAAATAACTAGATTAACCTTTAAAGTATAGGATCATCTCCTCTGTTTATTGGTCATGCCAAATCCTAGAGCCCCACCTAGGGTAGAAGATCCAAATGAGGATCCCACCCCTAGCCTCATGGAGGGATTCTTATAAACTTTATTTGGGGATAAATAATAGAGGGGATCAAAATCCTATACTAAAGATGTAATGTCACACTATACCCTTATGGAGACGGACCAATGGAATGCACTCTACTGATATAGGTCCAAACTGAATAAATAGAGGGCCTCAACCTACCATAAGAAAAGTACAAAGTGTGTACTGGTTGTACATGTTGTGTCTTGCCTGACATAATATGTCGATGTATCCTTCTCTTACAAAAAATATCGACAATAGGTACATGGCGTGCAGAGGTTGTCCGACACTTTTCCCATGTTGTCTTCCGATTCTCAAGTAAACACGGATGTGCCCATGTACTTTGGTCATGCCCATGTATCTTGCCGTGTCTCTACTAGTGTACCCATAGGGTACTTTCTGATCCTCCAACACTGGTTCCCATGGTGTGTTACTTGTGTCACACTTAATGTGATTTTTAACTTCATTTTTAAACCCTAGCTGTTGTAGCAGGGTCCCATGTGGTGTATGCTTTCAGACTACACACAACGTATTGTGATATTTTCATTGAATCAAAAAAATACCATGGTTATGACCATCACCTCCATTTCCACTGATTCCTATATACATAAGACCCATAAATCATGGATATATGGTATACAATTCTCACTTCATAGCTGGTGGCTAGAAACAGACCTTCCATCTGCTCATGGTGCCTCTCATGTTGCACCAAAATGCCGAGAAACCAACTCCCATGACCAGGGATAACCCAATACGAGGTAGATATTCAATTATCTATATGCATCAAGTTCATGTTTTCGATCTCCATCCTGAACTCACAATAAAGATCCATTGTACCAATGGTCAACTGCACAATGAACTTTTATTAGGTATTGTTTGAACCACCAGCTAAATTTAATACCGATGACGATCTCATGAATAACGGGGAGAGAAATGATTAAATCAAAAATACATGGAACAATCCTTATAAAATGGTAATGTTGGCCTCAATCCATTGTAGTAGGAATTATGAACAAAAAGGAACGAATGAAGTAAAATGATATTTATATTTCTAAGAAGATAAACTGATAACTGCACAACACAATAAACCCTTAAATCACACTACTTGAATAATTGATTAGATTTCATCATAGGATAAATAAAAGGGGATATACCCACATAAAAAACATCCTACCTCAGTTTTGGATCAATGAATGATGAGGAATACATTTTCATTGTTTTCCTTGGTTCTATCCACAGACTTCATTGCCATTCATGGTCCCTATGGTTCTCCAATCATCGATCCAGAATCTTGATGTCCACCAATGCCCGTCCACACTCTCCTCTCAAAACCACATGTACATATAGATAACCCTAGGGTTTTCCCATAATTATGTTTAAATAATGGAGTTTTAGTTAGGAAAAAATATATTAATTAATTAATTGATTCACCATTTTTCCATAACCACTTTCTTAACCAAATACATGACGCCGACAAAGGTTATGTCATACCTAGTGTAAAACCCACATTCTGGATCTAACTGCTATATTAGATTTCCCATAAAATTTCCCAATTGAGAGTTATTCCATTATTTTAGGAAATTTTTTTTTGAATGATCAAATAAATTTAATATTTTTATTATATCAACACCGAGGACCATTGGGTTTGAATACTTTACACCATATTAGTACCGTTCATTGAAAAAATTCATTTAAGTTTTCCAAAGTCTTGTGAGGAAAAACCAGAGTCGTTACACCACAACCACACACACACACAAAATCACCAAATTGGGTCAAACCTCATACATCTCCACAAGTAATTACATGGACCAAATTTATTTCAATATACATCCAGAAGGAGACACTATAACAAATTTGGATTTATACAATGCTACCCATTATCAATTCTAAAAAAACATTGACAAAGGGGTTACTTTTATATTTTATCAAATAATAATTGATAAAGTACCCTTTATAATCCCTAAAAAATCATTGATAAAAGTAACCCTAGAAAATCATTTTTTAGCACTCATAAAGGGTACTTTTTGAACACTTTTTGTAGCACTGATAAAAGTATGACTTTTATCAACAGTAAAAAATGATACTTTTTAGCACTTATAGAAGGTATATTTCATAAAAATGTTATATTTCATTAGAAACCTTATGTTAACATATAAATATATTCATATTTATATAAATATAATATATTTTTTAAAATATGTTTTATATAATATAAACTATGAAATCACACTTAATATATAAGATATTTAGTAGGAAATTGTTTGTAAAATAATTAAAAAATAATATTAATTTAAGATATTATAATTATTATTAAGTAATAGTAATTTAATATAAAATTGAAGTGAAAAAAATCAATATATTAAAAAACAATATAAAATAAGTTGAAAACACGACTCAAACTTTAAACGACCATAAATTTTGTTTCGGGTGTTTGTTTGAGCTCTAATATATATCAAATCAAATATTGAGAAATTTTATACACATTTATGTTTGGGGAGACCCAGGTCGTTGGTTTATTAGTGTCAAAAAGGCCAATAAGGCCTCTGCAACTGAGTTTTGATTTCAATATTCTCCCATTTTTTAACATTTCATTGAATTTCATCCTCATTTAATGGAGTCTTATTATAGTTTTTTGGTGGATAATATAATTATTTTCTAGGATTACCTTCAGATGGATATTATTATGTTAAAATTTTATCATTTTTCATATTTTTATGTTATTTATATTTAAAAATATATAAATATATATACATATTTCAATATATTCACTCATAAAAATTTAATTTCATAAATAAATATGTAAACATATCTATATATAAAATATTTGCCTAAATATAAAAAACATATCTAAATAAAAAATAATAATAATTTTATTTAAAATAAAAATATATTCATATTTATATAGATATATAATGTGTGTTTATATATTTATATATTTCTGTGCGTGTCTGTATTAACAAAGTAATATATATTATCTGTATATTCTAATACATGTATATAAATATATAATATAAAATATATGTAAATAAATATACATATATATAATTATATGTATAGATACAGACACATATAAATAAAATATATATGTATGTATCTTTCATATGTGTAAATATGTATTTATTTATTTATAAATAGACACACACACACACAAAATATTTTATAAATGTATTTAAAAATATATATATAAATATATGGATAAAAAATATAACTGTACACACACAAAGATATATAAATAGATATATCATAAAATAGAGAACAAAACAACATGGAGGAGTGGTAAAGGTGTAGGCATGTGAGGGTGAGGTCTTAGGTTCGAATCCGAGAGGAGACATCATGGGTGTGGGATTGAGTGAGAAACTCTAGTAATGATAAAGGAATGAAATAATGACAATATATCACTAATAAAAGATGTATGGGGGGGGGGGGGGTGGATGTTGAGTTTTGATAATAGTGGGGTTCTAGCACTAACAAAAAAAAAATTCTTTTTAAAAATTTAGGTTTTAGAATTTTTTCAATGCTTTTATATAACACCGATAAAATGTCACAACCCAACCTAAGGGGGCTTGAGCAGAAACTACACCAAGTCTGCCTTCATAGGCTAGGGGATGTTTAAAAGTGCCAAAAGACATAACTAATATGGTATCCCTTTACCAAAAGATCCTATATACACACACCCAACTATCTCCATGTAGAAGTGCAAAGGAATAATAATAAAAGATGAAACATCTAGAGAATAAACCATTTATGTAACCTCTAGGGAATATAAGAGTACAAAAACATAATCTAAATATAAAAAAGGAAAAAATAAACATCTAACTATAAAGACATCCCAACATAACGAAATTGTAAAATTAAAATTATGAGAGATCTTGGCACCATATCTACAAGCCCCAAACACCGTAAGTGGTAAAATGCACCAAGGTATCTCTATTCACCTCTATAATAAATTTTGACCGGTCTGTCATCTTCATAAGACATGAAACATGTGGTAAAATACCATGAGGTGGTGAGTATTACCAAAAATATGAAAGGGAATAAGTATGAGACACGATATGAATAGACAACTCAACCCTTAGTAAGTGAGAACCGAAATCCAACAACAAGGATACAAATATATATTCTTATAAAAGAAACCAAAATGATAGAGAAAGGGGATATCTATCTCACATACCAACATAGGAAAATAGTTCCAATAGTTCCAAGGGTCCATGAACAATACCCAGTATTTTTTGTGTCTATCCGAAGAAGCATCCATGTAGAAGCATACCTCTCCACTGTGCTTCATAGTCGAGGGTTCACAATAATTAAAAAGAGGACCCATTACCTTGAAAAACACGAGGGTTCCATTCAATAAATAGATAGAAGAACCATAATGTATCCCAACCAAAGGCTTCCACTCTATAGGTAGATAGAGGCCTCATTCCCTTTCCCAATACAAGACTTTCGCTCTATAGGTATATAGAGGATCCATGACCTATCCCAAGAGAAGGGTTCCACTCTATAGGTATATGAACCACACCCTTACTCTATAGGAGGGTTCCACTATGATGGTAGAGGGCCCATTCCCTGACTCTATAGAGGTTCATATCTGATGGTAGAGGACCCATTCCCTAAATCTGCTGAAGGGTTTCACTCTAGTGGTAGATGAACCTTGCCCTGAATATTTGAGAAGGTTCTACTCTAGTGGTAGATCGATAGAGTAATTATTCCTAGATCCCGCTGGAGGGTTCAAATAAATAGGTATAGGACCCATGAACTAACACCAATGGTGGTTCAACTCTATAAGTAGAGGAATCATTCCCTATCTCAGTAGGATGGTACCACTCTAAAGATGGATTGATAGAAGACCCATTATATGAATCCAAATGAGTTTTCCACTCCATAGATGGATAGATAGAGGACTCATACCCTGAACACTCATGAGAGTTCTACTCTATAGGAAGAGGACCCATGCCCTGACTCCAAAGAAGGGTTCCACTCTGATGATCATGTCTGATCAAAACCATCATCGAGTTACATCTAAAGAAGATTCACACTTAGAACAACTAAAAACATATCTCAGAAGCCACTATGAAGGACGCCATCACATTCAAAAAGAAAACACACTCTGGATGGGATACTTGTGGGGAAAATCTAAGTCCAAATGATAGAGATATGAGTGGTTTAAGTTTCTTAAAAGATGGTGCATGAAGTGTAAGGGGACCTACATGACATGTGGTCTCATACTTCTACATAAATTTGTCCCTACTAGTACTTAGATCTCGGCCCATATAGCCCCAAACGATGTTTAAATTGACTACACAGTGTTCCTCAGCTACCCGAAGTCCTTCCCTTTCGATTGTACATTTATAAATATTGTTTCCTCGTACAAAGGATCCTTCCAATTCCCATAACAGTGTCCATGTAATCCCTCCCATGTTCATGTACTTTGATACATGGTGTTTCCTATCACACTGTGTCCTGCCCATGTCCTATGGGCAATGTTGATGTACCTAGGCAATGTGCTATTACACATTATAAGCCTGGTCCTGACCATTTACATGTACTCTAATTGTACAATTCAGTTCACCAATATTAGTTTACATGGTGCATGAGGGGCTTATAAGGCGTGTTGTATTCTACTCCTACGAAACCATATATTTAGTGACTAGGGGGATACATGCCTTTTTTTCTTCATACTTCATGGTTTATAGTTGGGTTTTTTCACAGAAACTCTAGATCTTCTCTGGAATTCCATACTCGACTCCATCATCGTGAATATTTCCTATTTCTCATCAGAAATAAAATATCGGAGCCATTATTTATTGACTCTAGCCTTCCAGTTGTTGGAAACCAAATTTCCATTAGTATGAGGTGGTTAATCAAATGTCTCATGCACTTACCATTATCACTGGTTAGTCCTAGATCTTAGATCCAGAATAATAATCACCCAAATACCACAACAAATCCTGATCCATCCCAAAAATCCTTAATACATTCATTACCTATGAATCTACCACATATTCGGGTGTCTGATCACGTTTGGTCCTGCCCAACAATAGTTGACTTGTGACCCCATGGTCCAATGATGAATAATGTGATGAAAGGTGGGGGAAACACAAGAAACAATTGTAAAAAATCATTGTTCAAGCATTCTGGGAAAACAAATCTGATTGGGGATTTCTAGGGTGAGAAAACTTGGCATAATAGGTAAATTGAATAAATAAATTTAAAACTGATACGAGGGTACATACAATGGCACAAAAAGAACTCATATCAAATGAAATTAATTGAACATGCTCAATAATTTTATCATATGGTATTAATTTTACATATGAAGAGTTCTATATAGAGATTTTATCACATGATGATGAAGAATATGCATTCCAATAAAGGAGGATATCTGTTACGTTTATCACGCTTCTATTTTCCTAGATCCAATTACCGATTGGAGAATAGATATTAATTCAATAACGAGGGTGGTTGAAGCTCCTTTCAATGATCTCAAGTTTATACGGCTAACCCTGGATATCCTTCATTAAATCTTATTTATAGAGGGTTTAGGATTAATTTATTTGAATCAATTAACTAAATTAAATTATCTAATTTAATTTAAACCCACCCGCCAACGATTTCTATATCTGAATACCCATCACCGAAAAATATTAGGCAATCCTTTGGTAAAACATTCATTCCTGATTCAACTATGATCTCATATTTTTTGATCTGAGACTTATTTTAAGAGTTATACCATTGGTTTTTGAAAAACCATGTGCACAATATAAAATATATTTAATTTTTTTATAAAAACTAAATCCGGGCACACCTGGCCTCTGAATCATGCACTGTTTGGTTCCCAAAATAATCTAGAAATATTTAAAAGTCTTAAAAGGAAAAAATAGTCACTCAAAATTATTCTTTCACTAAATATTTTTATCCCCGAAAATAAAAAACTAATTTAATATTTCAAGATACTGAGCCGGTATCTGGATCTCTTACTCCTAGTAACTCTCTAGTATGATCCTGTGTTTCCACAATACATGAACCAATGTGATGGTCCATCTATGTAGGGTATTATCATATTGATCCTCAATCACCACCAGGTTCTATGAAGAAGTGGATCCATCCTTGATGTCTATATTTTCCCAGTCAATAACGTTCATGGGGTCATGTACATATCTCCTTAGCTGTGATACCTGAATGATTTCATGCACTCTCTCCAATTTGGGGGGTATGAAGAGGTAGTAAGAAACCTCATCAACCCTATACAAGATATAAAATGTTTTTATGAATTTAATTTATAGCTTTCCACTCCGTCCAAATCTCTGAAATCCTCCTCATAGGGAGGCTTTCAGGAAAATGTAGTCTCTTTACTCGAACTCCTAGGGCCTATGACATCGATCATCATAAGAATTATTCATGCAATGAATTGTACTCATCTGATCATGGATGACCTATACCTTCTTATTCATCACCTTTTCTATCTTTGTCCCAACAATATATGTCTCTGAAATATCATTCCATCATAAAGGTGGACTTTTGGGTCTCCTATATAGGGCCTCAAAAGGTTCCATGAGGATAGTAGAGTGGTAGATAATATTTTACACACACTCTACTAAGGATAAGGGATCCTCTCAGATCTATCCAAAGTTTATCATGCAAGACCTCAACATATCCTCCTACACCTGGATAGTGTTCTCAGTCCTCCCATTTCCCCGAGAGTGAAAGGTTGTACTCATCCTCATATAGGTCCAAAATGCCTCTTGCATGCCTATCTATAATCATGATGTAAACCACACATCATGGTCAAAGAAAATCATTGAGGTAATCCCATGAAGGTGAATGATCACTCATATGTATAACTATCCAAACTCTCCACCAAACACTACCCCTGATAGCAAGGAAGTGTGAAAACCTTGTGATTCAGTCAACTATAACCCATATAGAATCTCTGACTCTCACTATCCATGAAAAATTGAAATTAAGACCATGGATATTCCATCCAATTTCCCCTACAGGATCTCAAGAGGATGCAATAAACCTATAGGAACCTAGTGATCAGCCTCTATATACTGACAGTAAATGCATTGAGAGAAAAACTCAGTCACACTAAGTCTTATTCCAGCCCCCTAAAATCTGTCCTTGAAAGTATTTTTACATCTTCCACACACCAGTATATACAACCAAATGATATTTGTAATCCTTCCTCATCACCTCCTCCTGCATTTTAAATAGAACCACTATCTTTCCCTATAAACGATGATGTGATTCCCTCCTTTATAAAATCCATATAGTAAATCTCTTGAGTATATATGGTCACGTAAAATCCCACAGTCAATTTCTCACAACTTGGAATATCTCACACGCTGGAGAATCGAGGAATTCAACACCATCAACTAGAGAAAATCTACACCCTCCTGCTCAAGTAGGGTCAGTTGTAAGGAATACAACTTCTTCAACATCTCCTACACCAAAAAATCCTAGGAATTCATGGTAAGGGAATATGCCACCACATTTCTCTTCCCCATAGTATAGACCATATCAATTTTATAGTCCTATAGGAACTCCAACCTGTGTGTCTCCCTAAGGTTCAAGTATCTCTATATGAAGACATACATGATACTTTGATGGTTTGAGGAAACAGTAAAGTGCCCTCCTGAATGATAGTGCATCCAAATCCTCAAAGAGAAGATTAATGTTTTCAACTCTAGGTCACAAATTTCATACTTCTTCTCATGGGGTTTCAACTGTATCAAACCATATATAACAAAGTCCTACCTTTGAATCAACATGTAGCCGAGATCAACTTATGAGGAATCACAATATACTATGTACTCTACATCATCCTTCTCTAGTCTCAAAAAAGATCACTCATCAGCCTCTATCACAAATCCTCGAAGGATCTTAGGAACTACTATGTATAGGTAAAAGGATTCCCATTCCATGTAAGGGTGGTGGAAGGGGATGCAAACTTAGAGATTTCTCCCACAAACCTCTTATATAATCCTACCAAGACAAGGAAAATTAGCACCTTTAACACATTCATAGGTGAATCTAAGGAAATAACTACATTGATCTTATTTAGGTCCATAGTTAATTCATGGTTTGAAATTAAAACCCTCAAAAAGTGAATCTCATGAATCCAAAACTTGTACTTCAGGTGCTTATCATATAGCTGGTTATCCTAGAGAAAATCTAGTACGATCGTTCGACAGTTTCCATGATCCACCTATGACGTAGAGTATATGTGTATGTCATCAATAAAGACAATAAAAAATCAGTCCAAGTAATATTGTAAAATATAGTTAATCAAATACATAAACATAGTTGGGGAATTTTTCAAACAAAAAAAATCATAAGGAACTTACAGTGTCTATTGAGAAATAATAAGGCTAGATTCGACATATTAACCTTGAGAAATCTCAACTGGTGGTATCTAAACCTATGATTGATATTTTAAAAACCATCTCTCACATCAAAAATGATCAAAGAGTTCATAAATATTTCACAAGGGTACCTTTTCTTTATTTTGGTTGAGTAATGGTGATGAAAATTCACTCAAATCCCTATGAACCGATCCAAATTTTTTACGAACAACTTTAGGGATTCCCGGGGGAAACATGGGTTCAAGTAAAATACTTCTCTCAAATGTCACCCAACAATAATCACACCTCATGGAGCTCGGTAGGGACCATTCTATATGGCATAGAATATATCGGAGTAGTCCCATGCTGAAAGTCGATGAAAAGATCTATCTCCTGCCTCAAAGGTAGACCCATAATGACCTTGGGGAATAAATTAATAAAATCCTCCATGATTAAAGGAATATATATGCTTGAACAGACTACTTGAACAAGGGATACACTCACTAAATGATGGTTAATGGGAATTAGCCTCCATCTCACAAAACCCACTCATCCCTCAATGAGATATCTCACACCCACAAAGGATAATCTCATCCCATCAGTGTGAAGATATATGAATCCTCTATGGTTAAATTAAATCTTGGATCAGATAATGAAGAACCAATCCCCACCCAATATGACATCATAATATTTCATCATGATGTCCATAAAGTCCCATGAGAAACTATCTCCACCAAGTGATAGCTTACACTACCAACTGATAAAATATATAGAAGAAGTGTTCCCCATAAGAACCTCAAGACAAAGATGTTGGGATAAATCCTTAATTGGGGGATTCAAATATCAAATAAGGAGTAAATAGAAAAAGGAATGAATCCCACTTTTGTCAACTAATTCTTAAGAAAGAATATAATAAAAATAGATCATGCCTCTAATCATCTTGTGGGTTGCTGGTTCATATGTATCTCTAGCCTTCAGCCACCCAAAACCTCAACTACAAGTTCCCTTAGACTAATGTGGTTATTCTGGTGATGGTGGTGGTTGATGGATCACATAATATCGTCAACCACCCACAAATCCTCCTCCAGAGCCCCACATGCTCCTTTTCTAGCTTCGCCTCTCTGGGGGTCACCCTGCACCTACCTAGGAGATCCATATCATGGTGTTTTTTCTACTGTGTTGATCCGTCCGCTATCATTATAACCACCTTATCATGTCCGAATGTGAAATAACATGTCATGTCACCTCACCCATCACATTTATATAACATCTTCTCTTTATTTTTCTATGGTCCCATGTGTGATTCCTGTGCCACATGACCATGTGTCTGAGTCTGATTGTGAAAAGATCTCCTACATCAAGATACTGCTAGATAGTGCCTATAATATTTCTCAGATGGCTCAGACCAATGATACCCTATGATAGCTCTAGGTACATTTCATACCTCTAATAGGAATATTTCTATCATGAGTGCCAACTCCAATACTTTGGTGTTAGTGGGAATGCAAAAGAGTAACAGACTGGAACATATGTCTCTGCAGAGATTCTGCTTAGAATTATGAATTAATAAGTTTCAATACTGAGTAATATTGAGGAAGTAGTATGTAAGAGTTTTTAACTTCACAATATAATCAGTAACTGTTATCTCTCCCAATTGTAGCTCTAAAATCTCATCAATCTGAACTAATTGTAAGAATGTGGGGTAGTGCTCATCACGTAACAACTATTGGAGGTCATTCAATGAGTGTGCAATCCTCATGTATATGTGTATCTAGGCTCTACCAATGTCGTTCCTCTCCTCGTAAAATGATGGATTCCAATTCCACCTTCTAATTAGTTGGATTCTAGAGAAGCTTGAAAACTCAGATCATAGACTCTAGATAATCCTCTACCACCTGGGGATCGGGATCACTGTAGGACCTCCATGACGTCACACACTAGAAATCGCGGAGTGTACTAAGATTGTGTGCATCCTCCTCCTAATTTATTGGTATGATATTTTTCTAAACAAGTGGGGGTGCTTCTACCTGTCCTTTTGGAGGAAGGATCTTAAAATATGGCCATTGAAATAAGGCTTCATCACTCACTAGATCATCATCATGATCTAGAATTGGTAACCTAGAAGGCTATCTAAATAGAGGCATACAAAAAATTTCATTAAGGTGTATCATGGGGAAATTATTATATATATATGGGGACATGAATCAAGAAGGATATCAAAAGTCCCAATACTATATGATTCATGTACAGATATTCCCTAAAACAAATACCTTAGTATTCTGAGTCAACAAGTAGGTAGTCATAGTCATAGAGAATGGATACATCGACAACCACACCAGCACCTGAATCCATAGTCTGAAATCCACAGTCAACATAGTTTGAAACAGATTCCCTAAATCCCAACCAAATCCTCATAAGGTGAAAAATCGAAGCACCTTTTCAATGAATTTACTACTATGATACCAATCTATCACAACCCTACCCAATTAGGATCGACTAATAACTACCCAATCCCACCTCCATTGGCCAGGGGATAAAGAAAAATGCAGAAAATGAATTACTAATATGGGAGGTCGTTTCCAAAAGTACCCGTATGCATGCACCCAAACATCTCCATGTAGATGTGAAGAGGAATAATAATAAAATATGCATCATATAGAGAATAAAACATGTGTGTAACACATATAGGGAATAAAAGAGTACAATAGAGTAATTTGAAAATAACAATGGAAAAAATAAACACTGAAATTGAATGATTTCCCAAAAAGAAAAAAGTGGGAAAGTAAAGTGTTGAGAGAGCCTGACTCCAGATCTCCAAGACCCGACCACCATACACGGTCAAATGCACCAAGTCATCTCTATGATCATATGTAATCAATACTAAACTATCCATCATCTTCATAATACACGAAACATGCGGCCAAATCCCGTGTAGGGGTGAGTATAGACATACCCAGTCGGACACCCTATATGTTGAAGGGGGAAGCATTGAGAGACATAATAAAAATTGACATTTGAACCCACAGTTAGAGACAAATGTAATCCAATAACAGTGATACAAACCTATATACTCATAAAATAAACCCACAAGAGGGAAATGTGATATTCTTCTCATAACACATCCTAGGAATAGAGTGAAACAGTTCCAAAGGTCCATCAATGATTTGAAAGATCTCACATGTTTGTCGAAAGAAGCATCTATATAGAGCCATGCCTCTACACTTTGGCACCCAGTCTAGGGGTTAAAATCTCTAGGTATATGATCTATGACCTGGTACAATAGGAGGGTTTCACTAAATAAATAGATAGAGGACTCATGCCTTATCCCAATAGGTGGCTTCCACTCTATATGTAGATAGAGGTCCCATTTAATGTCCAAATAGGAGGGTTTCACTCTATAGGTAAAGGACACATACCTTGACTTTATAAGAGGGTTCCACTTTGATGGTAGAGGACCCAAACCCTGACTCTACTATTGGGTTCTACAATTTATGGAATAGGACCCATGCCCCGACTTGACATATGGGTTACACTATAGTGGTAGAGGACCCATGCCTGGAATTTGAAAGAGGGTTCCGGTCTAGTGTTAGATAGATAGAGGACACATTAACTTATCCAATAATAGGGTCAACTACAAAGGTAGATAACCCATTCCCTGACTCTTTAGTAGGGTTCCACTCTATATGTAGAGGATATATTCAATTACTCCGTAGGAGGACTCCACATTATAGGTAAATGACTAATGCCCTATCCCAGCCTGGGGGTTACACTATAAATATGGATAGATAGAGTAATAATGACCTGAATTTTCTTGAGGGTTCAACTACATAGAGGGATAGATATTGAACTCATGTTTAGACTCACTCGAAGGGTTCCACTGTATAGGTGCAGGACCTTTGCCCTAACTCCGTAGGAGGGTTCTACTTTGATGATCCTATCTAATTACTACAATCGTCGAGTATCACCTAAAGAAGAATCACACCCAAAACATCACACATTATATCTTAAAATCCACAAAGAAGGCCACCATCACGTTTAATATGAAGAAAACACAACATATACTTCACTTGGGGACAAATTATGAGTCCAAATGAATGAGATATGAGAGGCAAAAGTTTCCTAAAAATGTAGGGTACACGATGTCCATGGGGACCCACACAACATGTGGCCCAACCTTGCTACATGGATCCGCACTATCAGTAGATGGATATCTTCCCATTTAGCCCTACATGGTGTGTAAAGGGATTACATGAAGTGCCTTAGCTGCACAGGGTCCTACCCATGCTCCTAGCTAGTTTCGTGTAATACTACCCATGCTTGTGTACTCTGATACATGACATGCCCTCCCGCATAGGGTCCTTCCTGTGTCTTATGGTCCATGTTCATGTATCCTAGCCATGTGCTAGTACACAACATGTGTCTGTCCATGACCATGTCCGTTTACACCTGCAGTACACATAACAGTGGATCACATAGCGTGTGGGGGCCCTACACGACAATTGATATTTAAATCACACAAAACCCTAGGTACCACAGCCATGGGGATACATATCGTCAGCTCTTCAGACTACACATTGTGTAGTGGGGGTTTTCATAGAAACTCTAGATCTTATCTAGAATTCTATAACCAGATCCTCTTTTGAAAAATTTTCCGGTTACTTTCCTGAAATTGAAGGGGGGTGCCTATGTTCGTCGATTCCATCCTTCCAGTGGCTGAAAACTAGATTTTTCTCGGTATATAGTGGTTCACCGCATGACCCAAGCACCTCTCATCATCCCCAATTGGTCCTGAATCATATATCCCTGGTAATAATCCCCCAAATCCCATAACACATTCTGATCCATCTTCAAAATCGTCATTCTATTTCCACCCATGAATATGTTGTGTATCTAGGGGTCTAATCACACACGGTCCCACCCAAAAATAGTTGAATCATGACCTCGTGGTCTAATAATGAAAACCGTGAAGAATGTTGGGGGAAAGAAAAAGAAATAGTGGTGAAATAATTGTTTCCCCAACATTCTTGGCCAACAAATTAGATTGGTGATTTCTAGGGTGAGAAAACAAGATACAATGGGTAAATTGAATAAATAAATTTAAATATGATATATGGGTGCAAGAAGAGATCAAAAAGAAAATAGATCGTAGGAAATTAATCTATCATGGTGATCCATTACTTTATAAGGGTATAAATACACTTATGATGTGTCCTACCTCAAGATTGGATCAATTGGTGACAAAGAATATGTTCTCAAATGAAGGGAGAGATCTGTTTCATTCAATGCGATTCGATTTTTCTCGATCTAGATGTTGATTGATCAACAAATCTTGATTCTCCGATGAGGGTGGTATAATCTCATCTCAATGTTTTAGGGTTATGCAGCTATCCCTAAAAATCTTCCATAATAGATTGTTTATAGAGGGTTTAGGATTAAGTTAGTTAAATTTAATAATTAAATTAATGGATTAATTTAATTTAAAATCACCTACCAATGGTCACTATATTCATATGTCATGAGGAAACCAAAATTAGATCATTCATATAGTAAAAATTATATTATGGATTGAACAATGATCTTATATTTTCAATCCAAGATTTTTCTTTAAGAGTTATCACATTTTTGTTAAAAACAATTCTGTGTAGTATAAAATATATTTAATATTATTTTAAAAATTAATTCGGGGCACACCAAGCCTCAATATTTCAAGTTGTTTCATATAATGGATCCTAATATATTTCTATATATATTTCAACATTTTACATGGAAAAAATAGAATCTATACACAAAAGGGTTCTGTTATCCAAGTTTTTAGTACTAATAAATGTGTCCTTTATCAACACCTTTTATCACTCATAAAAGTTATTTTCTTGAATTGATAAAAAGGGAAATATATGTGGTTGTTAGATAAATAAAGGCCTTAAAAATTGGGTTTCATGAAGCACTAGTGGAACAAATTATGAAACAAGTCTTTCCCCCAGTCAGTAGCTACAATGCCCCTGCAAGTGTCATTATACTTTTGGTACCAATATTTTGTGATGCATTTCCCCCCAATGAAAAATTCATTGCATCATGTTGGTTTTATGCAACATGATAGGGAACCCCTTCATACCACAACATAGTTTGGGAGGAATATCAGATGATAGGTGTCATCACACCAATATCTCTTTCCATCCTCCCCACAGACGATGCTTTCGTAGTGCTCTGTTGTACCACCAACATGTTGCTATGAAAAATTAGTATTGTCCCACTATACTAAGAGTATCTTAATAGATCACCTATTGGGGGATATGTTGTTGCAGTAATCCCCATTAAACCACCATGATCCCATGTGTTTTATTTTTGTTGGTAAAATTTAAAATAAGAAATCCAAAAAAAAAGTTTATTATATGGTCTTATAAAAATCTAGTAAACATTAAAAATATTATCATTCAAATCCAAATGAGGAAAAAAAGATTACATTGAAATAGTAAACTAACACTGCAATATTAAAAAAAATAATTTCTTACTAGCAGAATTCTCAAACGTCGATACATAAATCTGTTCGTAATGATTCAAAAAAAAAGAAAAAAAAGTAAGAAAAAAAATTCCAAACTTATCTTATATTATTTTAATAAAAACAATCCTTGAACACAAAGTAACCCAACATAAATAAAAAATGGAAAACATAACCTTATAAATATGATATATGTGAGAAAACTATAACAATCTATTGAATAATAAAATACCACTAATATGTAAAAAACATAGAAATTATCAACATGATTCAATATATATAATTTAATTCTAAACTTATTACTATAATTAAAGATGTACAATATGACATTTAACAATTTTGAAGAAATTGAAAACACAAAAAGAAGAAATTTGACAGTGATATTTTTGTGCATTAGTCAATTGACATATATATAGAGGGCATAATCAGCACAATTTTAATATACAAGAAAAGATGAGTACAAGAGGAAAAAATAAAAAGTAAGAAAACAAAAAAATTAATTTTTTATGAAAAAACATACATACATGAACATTAGTCAATAAGAAACAAAAGAATCTGATACCGCCCTTACTAGGGGATAAAAATAATATTTTTCACTATAGAGAATCCATGAAAAGCATTATATGTTATAGTTCATGTGTCTGATTCAAATCAGTCCACTGACCCAAGTTTTGAACAACTTTCCTAATCCAACTCCTCAATCCAGGACCCGATGTGCTATCCATGATTGGGGTTCCAACTGGATTTCATCATCCTCCTGGCTTGAGAATAAGAACCAGCAACTACCTCATGAAAATCCTTTCTGTTTTGCGTGAAGATGATTCCCCAAAAATTTCTTCAATGTTATCCATATAGGAAATAATTTCAAAACCCTCTCATCTGGTTAACCAAGAACATATCTCTAGAACCTTCCATCACTTCCCTCTCTTGGCATAACCAAGATCTTGAATGGTTTGTACCTACTACAAACCAACTTTGTACTTTTACTTTCTATATTTCCTTTTTTTTGTTGTATGATTTGTATCCCTATAAAATGGGTTTGAAGTAATATTTGATAAATTATGATTGAAGGAAAATACCATTATTTCTACTTCATTTGTCTTGTAGTGGTCACCTCTAGTGATCTATGTATGCACGATTGTGTTTATCACTACCCGAATCCACCTTTAGTGGTATCAGAAGAAGGTTTAAAGGTGTCTCTACATATTTGTGAGAATATATTCAGAGGTGATATTGACCTGTATTAGTATAAGGGGAGTAATCAAGAGTATTTTGAATAGTTCAAAATATTCATAATCCTGGTGTGAGAATTCCCATCCACCTTTTCTTTTCTCCTTTTAAAATTTTCAAATGTGTGGTTTTTGTTTAGCACATTTCAATCCATAAAAAGGATTTTTCCTCAACCACGTTTTTTATCTCTCAAGGTGACATGGAATCAAATGGAAAAAACTTCACTCTCTAATTTTTAAAAAGAAAAATTGTTTATTCCCCCCACATTAATCACCCAAAAAATGATAAAAAACGTTTTTTTCACCCCATCTCAATACTCCCACCTTGGAAATATCCTATTATAATCATTACAAAAAATTATTCATTCATATTATAAAAAAATTGAGTGACCCATATTGTTTTTTTATTCCCCAATTTTAAAAAATAATTTTCCAATTCTAAAAATCTATAACACACACTATTAAAAAAATAGTCAAAACATTTCATTTTCTTATGTGAAAAAATAATTTGTCTCCATGGAGAATGTATTTTCACAATATGTGATCTTGAAGCTAACAAGGAATAATTATAACTATTGGTCCATCCAAATTCAAGCGCTCCATGGAACCCAAGATGTCATGGATATCGTGGAGGATGAATACAATGAGCCAGAATCCAAAGTAGCAGAGGTTTCTCTAACATACATTCAAAAGGCCACTCTTCGGGCGGAACAAAAATGGGAATAAAAGGGGAAATACTTCATTTAGAAAGGCCTTCATGAAAAGAATTTATAAATAATCAATTTATCAAAAATTATAAATGGAGATTTCGGATACTCTTTGCAAATCATTCAAAGGAGAAAAAAGGTGGAGGAGATTCAGCATCAATCTTTCCGAGTTGAGTTCGAATCCCTATTTATGAAATATAATAATGGAGTCTCCAAGTTTCATACTATTGTGATTTTTTATTCTACCAAATTAAAATAAATTGTGATGATATTGGAAAAATGTAACTATGTGAGAAAAGTTTTCAATCCCTTGATCCAAAACATGATTACATAGTCATTTTCCAAGATGAAACAAAGGACAAGGAGATGATCTCTATTGAAGAACTTGTGGTATCTCTATAATTCCATGAACGGAAGGAGAATCTCTAGAGTGAAAATAATTTAGTGAAGCATGAAGTGTAATCAAATTGTATCTTAATGAATCTAAAATTTTTTATATGGGGAAATCTCGCAGAACCTGAGTTTGAGGATTCTGTGGGAAGAAATTTGATCCAAGAAGAGGAGGATGAGATTGAATAATACCAAATCAACGAGGCCATGAATATCAAAACTATACTCCATGAGAATGTGGGTGAAAAAGAAGGGAGTATTCAAGAGTCATCAACTAGAAAAAAGAAATATTTAATGATATATTTGTAAAAAATATGCAAATTATAGAAATTAATATTGTTATAAGAAACCCATGGAGAATAAAACCAAGGAGGCACATATTTTGGTAATAGGAGAAAATTTTAGCGAGTCCCATGTAATGATGGAACAAACATTTATAACAAATGAAGCTATGTGGTATCTTGGATCTGGAGCTAGAAATCACATGACAAGGGATAAACACTTGTTTACTAAACTGTATGAGAGGATTTGATTATATATTTCATTTGGAGATCTCTCAATAATATCATTCAATGGAATATGAGATATTGTAAATAATAAAAAAGTTGAAAAATAATTCTTTAATCTCCAATGTCTACTTTGTACCTGATATAAAGATAGACATATTTAGTGTTGGGAAGTTTATATGAAAAATATTTCACAAAATCCTAAAAAATAAACAAATGGTGGTTGTTTATTACAAATTAAGGATGATAAAAAATAGTACTGATGGTGACTAAGTACATGATTCCTTATATGATTCAGCCCAATGTACAACGGTTTTTGATAATGATACATGATGATAAATAATCTTTAGGGAATCTCAGGTTTGGGAATTTTACATTGAATGTCTCTGATTATTAGGAAGAAAGAAGACAGTGAATGTGATTCCTATCATTTGACACCTAAATCATATTTGTAAAAGATGTGTTCTGTGTATACAATATCGAAACAAATTTTTGAACCGAGTCAAACTGGAAAGCTACAATGCCACTAGAGATAGTTCCCACCGATGTGTGTATTCCATTGAATCCAAAATCAGATGAAAAATGATGTATTTCATTTCATTTATTGAAGATTGTAGAAGGAAAAATGTATATCTGTTCTCAAGATGAATTCATAATTGTTTGGATTCTTCAAAAAAATCAAGGTGCTGGTGGAAAATCAAAGCAACCATCACACACAAACTTTTAGATCTGATCGTGGTGGGCAGTACAGTTATTATGTTTTTCAATAGTACCTCAAGCATCATGGAGTTTAGAACTAGCTAATGCTGGATTACACACCTATACTCAATAGAGTATCTAAATGGAAAAATTAAACTATTCTATACATAGAAAGAAGAAAGTTGAATGAAAATGGTGTGCCTGTGAATTTTTGGGCTGAAGCTTCTTTGTGTACAGTGTATCTAATCAATTTATAAACAACCAATATTCAAGAAGGAAGGATGCCTCATGATGCTCATATTTCTCACACTCCATGTTTGATCCATCTTAGATTTTTTGGTTCTATTGACAATGTTAGGATCCCAGATGAAAAATGTACAAATATCAAGGACAAATGATTTATGTGTGTCCTTATGGGATACAAAGATTGTAACACCCCGAGCTTCCACGATATGCTTCTCATTCAATAATGCAATAGCTTGCATTGTACGCAACTTCGAGTTCTAAAACAACGCGACTAATCAAAGTAATTATAGAAATTTTATATTTCAAAATGGACTTCATTTTTGTATTCGTAATATCGAAATTATCCTATGTTGAATTTTTGGTATTTTTCTGAGAACTTCTAATTTTTTATGAATTGTAAAAAATACTTAAAACAACTTTTTTAATAAAAATAATTTATAGTGATAAGTTATACTATTGAGTGGTTTTAAAGTATAATTAGAATATATTTTTACCATTTTATCCAATGGTGGTCATTATAATTAATTTAACATTGAAATTGGACATAAACAATTGCCAATCTTTTGATATAAATTATTTCTTAAAAACACGCTATTTGTTATGACAGCAGGAATTAATTATAAAATTAATTAATGCAACTTATATGTTTGGAATTTTGTAAAATATACATCATTTTTGAATTTGGAATATCAAATACATCTTAGGGTGAAATTTTGGCCTTGTTCTGAAAAACTTCAATTTTTGATGAATATTGAAACCACTAAGTGGTAGTTAAATAACTGATTTTTCATTTAAATGAAATATTACCACTTCTGTGATTTGATTTTCAAAAATCCGACATACATGGTTGTCATTAACAAGTAAAATTTGGTTCAATGAGATTAAAATAATTTTTTGGTGAATAGTAACTTTTAAGTTCTTAATCGCGATTAGAGGTAATTAGTGTAGTTTAAGGTACAAATAATGTTTTAATAATATGAGATGAGCCTGACACTTGTCCTAATCCTATTGGATGAGTCATGTCCGACCAAGACAACCCATGGGTCAACTTGGGGACCCCATGGAGCCACTTTAGTTGGAAAATGACATTAATATATATTTATTTAATATTAAAATTAAATTGACACAAACATGAGTTGTTTTACTAAAATACTTTTTAAGTGGGGTTAAACAAGTCCAAATTTAGATTATAAATATTCATTAGAAAGCTAAAAATATTTCCTACATCATAGTATTTGTTTTATAATTTTTAGACATTAAATAAACTAAATTATTTATGACATCATGATGATGCAGCGATGACCTCATTATTTAACGATTTAAATAAAATGGAAAGATAATGCAAAATACAAGGCTTACACTTGTCCAAAGCCAATTGGATGAGGAGAAGTCGAACCCTTATCACCTTAGCCTCGAATTATATAAGTGTGGGACCTTTATAATCCGAAAATTATTGTGTAATAATGTAACATTTCAATCTTTCCAAAAGAGCCCCTCCTCTCCACTTATAAAAGGCCCCCACCTCTCCCACCTTATTCACACCTTCAAGCCATTTGGCTCGGCCAACCTCTGCCCAAATACTCTCCCAACTTCCCCCTATTACTTATAGAAGCCTCACTTTGGGCAGAACTCTTCCCAAGGAAGCCTTTGTCTCAAATCAAAAAGAGTTACCCGATTTTGAGGTAATGTCTTCTCTAATGTTGTTTTGTTTTATTTTTCTTCTCCAACCCCCTAAACTCTTTTTATTCATTTATTTTGCAACAACAACAGTATCCTCAATATACTAGGATGTTGTTATAAGAAGTATTTGAGCTACACTTACACACACCTACATCTAATGGTTAAAGAACATATGGTTTCTGTGGATGGCGAATTTCTGCCTCACGAAACAATGATTGTTCAACACTCATATAACACCTTCAAAGGTGGACATTAAGATGTCACTATTTTTATATATGATATATAATATGTTTATGTTTTACTTATTCTTCTGTATTTCTCATTTATGGAATAATTTATGATTTCCATTATGGGTAAACGCGATAATTTCATTTTAGGAAGTGCGGACTACCGCCCCCTCAAAGTGATTTGAATCGTTAATGCCATATGTGGGATGTATAATGGATGGAGTAAATGGTATTATACACTATATTATAATGGAATTATATTATACATTTATATAATTATTATTTCATTCCATTAAATATGAAATAGAAATGAAAGTAGCGTTCATGCGTACGTACGACTTACTGTCTCCATGAACGGTGCATTTCATTTCTTACCTCTAAATGTTACTTAATGATATAAATGAATGTATATATTGGATATATATGATATATATGACATCTAAATCATGAATATAATTCTGGATATAATGGATATTCTACCACATAAACAACTTGTAATTATAAGAAGTTTATTGTTGACTCAAGAACCAAAGATCGACAAAACGACCGTTATTAACTTAAATAATTACATAATGTTCATATCATTGTAATAAGTGATATAAAAAGGATAATGAAATTGAAAATGGTTCTTAATAAGGTATATATTAACTCTAGTTTATTATTCAGGAGGTTAAAGAACGGTTGAGTCAAGTCAGACACGAGGTAAGGGAACTTCTTAACCCAATTTCTATTCTTTGGGTTAATCTCCTACTTTCAAATTATGTCATGATATTATTATGTCCTATATTGTATTTTTACATTATTTATATGTACTTATAGTGAATACACATAATAGATCTATTTTATTTTAAAAATGATCTTTTTAAGGACTTTGTCTCAATCTCCTATCATTGAGGCATATTTGGTTTTATACACAACTTTCTTTTATATGGTGTATAAACCCCTTTTAATTTTATGTTTATTCAAAAGGAATCTTTTTTATACGAAGCGTTTACTAAACGAAAAAAGGGAAAGTTTTTGTCGTACGTATGCGGCAACAATGACTTCTCCGCCGCCGTGACCACTATTTGAGTTTCGGCTTCCTCTACAAGCCATACCTTTTTTTAATGAAGAATAAATACCATGTTATACTTTTCTTTTATTTTGGTATTGAAAATGGTTTTGAAAGCGTTTTAATTATAAAAATGTGTTGTATTGATATCTTGTGATTGAAATGTGGAAATGTTTTGTTTCCTTTATGCATGTTTTATGTGATACGATTATGTTATGGTTTATGAGATGTTTAAACCTGTTCATATGAGGAATGTATTGGACTTAATAAGTGACGGGTGGAGCCCGCTATAGCTCCTCGATGCATCGGTACGTCTCATGAGACAACTAGAAGTGGAATTGGCTGAAGCCCTTTCCCAATTGGATTTATGGTTTTGGCCGAGGCCTTAATCATTTTAGACGTCTTGGCCGAGGCCTTGAAAAAATGTTTCAGAACGTCCGGCATTATACATTCCCTCATTATGAAAGCGGTTATTGATATTTCATGTGATTATTCGACCAGTAGAATATCCGTGTGAAGAAGTGAATGGAATTATCTCATTTTACTTTTGCCATATTATGTTGATGTTCAAGTTTAAAAGGATTTTGTTTTAGTTATACATTGTCTTAAATTTTTATGTTTATTTATGAAAGCTTCCACAATATTGTTATCCTTACTGAGCATCTGAGCTCACCCCTTTCAATTTTTTAATATTTTCCAGGATGTGAAGAAGTATTTTATGAATGACCTGCAGGGATTGTGAGAAGAGGATATGAGTGTGGAATATGGAGACTTTCTTATTTTAGTTTTTTACTTTATGATGTAATGTAACATTTACGAATGTATCTAGTGTTTCCAAGGCTACTAAACTAATCGGTCTTTCAAGACTTGATCTTTTGTGATCATGACAATGTTACGAACTAATGCACCGACTCTGGGTAGCTGGGGTCGGGGCGTTACAGTTGGTATCAGAGGAAGTTTAGTACAAACCTTGGAAGCAAGATTTAGATAAACTCTGATTAGAGCACGTAGACCTAAGATGAACTTTGAGGATTAGTATAGAAGAACTTCCTAGAATTTTGGTATTATAGAGATTTTGTGAGTTTTCCGAGCAATACATCCCTTTCTGGATACGAGCAGGTAGAGGTGGCTCTGGCAGAGATGTTCCTAGGGGTAAAACCCAAAAACACCGCTTTGAGCTAGACTCAAATAGGAACTGGTACACGACAACGGGCCTTGCTGCACTCTTGGTTACGACACTCCCGGGGGATATGCTTAGGATAACTCTCATTTTCTTTACAAACCACTATGAAGGGTTATGAGTATATACTTCCTCAAAGAAAACATTTCTTTTTATGATTATGGATTATATCCATAAATAGTTCAATTTATGTAAAGTGTTTTAGAAGTATGGAATTATGTATTTTGATTCATAAACTAATCTAGTTTATGCCATTGTTTAGAAATGGCGCCCAGTAGAAGGAATGTGAACTCCAGCAGTACGTATGATCCAAAGAGTAAGAAGGATCATATCTTTCACGGTATTAAGCCATCATTTCGAAGGGAAATAGTCTCCCATGTTTTCTCAACATATGAAGAAATAGTATCATGTGTTAATAAGATAAGTAAAGAATTCTCTGAGTCCTATGGCTTTGAAGCGAAGCAAGAGACGAAAGGGATGGAAGAGAGAATGATGGATAAAGGGATGAGGGGAAAGAAGAATTTTCCAATATGTGGTAATTGTGGGAAGAAACATCATGGAACTTGCCTAAAGGGAATGAGAGTTTGTTATAAGTGTAGAGAAAAAGGACACAAAGTGCGTGACTGAAAAGGTAAAAAAATGGTTTCAAATGTACAATGCTTCTTCTGCAAGGATTGGGGACACTATGCAAACCAATGTCCAAATCCTCAGAGTATTCCCCAAATGATGTTATTGGATAATAATCAAGTTATGATACTACCACAGACGAGGAGTAATGATTAGAGTTCTTATGTTGTTATTAAATAATTTTGTAATTTGAGTGTTGTATCAATGATGTACTGGTTATAATAATTATGGAGTATATAAGGATTGTACTGCAGTACTATTTCATCAAGGACTTGAGATTGTGTGGAACCAAGAAAAGTGACTCCACAGTAGGTTAAATTTTTGGAAAATATATGGTTTAGAGAAATATAGACCATAATATGGTTCTGATACTCAGATTGTGATTTTGGAATAAGACGTGATTGATTTGGATAAATTATATTGTATATACTTAACTTCCTTGAAACTGATTGATGTTTTGTATACATTTTCGGATAGAAGGAGTATATCTAGTATTCTATAAGGAATAAGGGATCATGGTAATTCAGTATGTTTAAAAAGAATACATGATGAAGGTGTTCACATGTTGTTACGTGGGAAAAAGGATCTTCATTATGTTTACCTTCCTTATAAAATTTGGACTGTGAGTTGGAAAGAAGTATTTTGGATAAGTATAAAGGTTGTAGTGGATTAATTTGATCTTTGGATAGTATTGTTTAAGGTTAAAAAATTTATGAAGATTATTTTTGGAATATTATGATACTATAGTTTTAGGAAAAGGACAACCTACAGGGTGGGGCATAACCCGTCGTGTCGGACAAAGCTACAGGAATCGAACCCACAACCATAGTGCGACTGGCCTTTATTTCCTACCACTAGCCTACAGGAAGTCCCTGGTTATTACAAAATAATTTTACTAATCTAAATTGTATGTGTTAACATTTGTAACCTTATACAATTAGGATAAGTATAATATTTTTGAGTTGTATTACCTTTTAGAGTGAAAGATGGGTTTGTGGTAAAAATTTATTAAAGAATGAAAGTCTACATGAAAAGTATGTATATTCCCTTACGTTCTTAGTAAATCTCCTGAATAAATTCCTCAACTTTATAAAAGTTCACTCAAAACAAAAATTTTGTCGGTTAACTTTTCCTACTGGGGAATCAATGATCGTTTAACCAATCACAAGTTTGTGATTTTCTTGTAGTTAAACTTTCTCCTAGTCCTGTTTTCTATAACTCTCCATCAGACCTTGATGGTTTGTTTCTCCTCCATATCCATATTTTCATAGAATCCTAGAATGGGCTATCTCGGGTGACCTTTGTACTTATCTTTCTTTATTTTAATGTTATATATTTATTAACCTTATTTTCGATGTGGGTTTTCCTCAAAGGTATTTTCTTTTTTCAACCTTTTATTTTCAAAGAAAAATTTCAAATTGCGAGGACGCAATTTATTGAAGGAGGGTAGAATGTAACACCCCGAGCTTCCACGATATGCTTCTCATTCAATAATGCAACAGCTTGCATTGTACGCAACTTCGAGTTCTAAAACACCGCGACCAATCAAATTAGCCGTTATGAATAGTAATAACCACTTTTTAAAATTATAGACATTTTATATTTCAAAATGGACTTCATTTTTGTATTCGTAATATCGAAATTAGCCTATGTTGAATTTTTGGTATTTTTCTGAGAACTTCTAATTTTTTATGAATTGTGAAAAATACTTAAAACAACTTTTTTAATAAAAATAATTTATAGTGATAAGTTATACTATTGAGTGGTTTTAAAGTATAATTAGAATATATTTTTACCATTTTATCCAATGGTGGCCATTAGAATTAATTTAACATTGAAATTGGACATAAACAATTGCCAATCTTTTGATATAAATTATTTCTTAAAAACACGCTATTTGTTGTGACAACGGGAATTAATTATGAAATTAATTAATGAAACTTATATATTTGGAATTTTGTAAAATAGAAATCATTTTTTAATTCGGAATATCAAATATAGCTTAGGGTGAAATTTTGGCCTTGTTCTGAAAAACTTCAATTTTTGATGAATAGTGAAACCACTAAGTGGTAGTTAAATAACTGATTTTTCGTTTAAATGAAATATTACCACTTATGTGATTTGATTTTCAAAAATCCGACATACATGGATGTCATTAACAAGTAAAATGTGGTTCAATGAGATTAAAATAATTTTTTTGGTGAATAGTAACTTTTAAGTTTTTAATCGCGATTAGAGGTAATTAGTGTAGTTTAAGGTACAAATAATGTTTTAATAATATGAGATGAGCTTGAAACTTGTCCTAATACTATTGTATGAGTCATGGAAGACCAAGACAACCCATGGGTCAACTTGGGGACTCCATGGAGCCACTTTAGTTGGAAAATGACATTAATATATATTTATTTAATGTTAAAATTAAATTGACACAAACATGAGTTGTTTTACTAAAACTATTTTTAAGTGGGGTTACACAAGTCCATATTTTGATTATAAATATTCATTAGAACGATAAAACTATTTCCTACATCATAGTATTTTTTTTATAATTTTTAGACATTAAATAAATTAAATTATTTATGACATCATGATGATGCAGCGATGACCTCATTATTTAACGATTTAAATAAAATGGGAAGATAATGAAAAATACAAGGCTTAAACTTGTCCAAATCCAATTGGATGAGGAGATTTAGAACCCTTATCACCTTAGCCTCTAATTATATAAGTGTGGGACCTTTATAATCCGAAGAGCATTGTGTAATAATGTAACATTTCAATCTTTCCAAAAGAGCCCCTCCTCTCCACTTATAAAAGGCCCCCACCTCTCCCACTTTATTCACACCTTAAAGCCATTTGGCTCGGCCAAACTCTGCCCAAATACTCTCCCAACTTCCCCATCTTACTCCTAGAAGCCTCACTTTGGGCATAACTCTTCCCAAGGAAGCCTTTGTCTCAAATCAAAAAGAGTTACCCGATTTTGAGGTAATGTCTTCTCTAATGTTGTTTTGTTTTATTTTTCTTCTCCAACCCCCTAAACTCTTTTTATTCATTTATTTTGTTACAACAACTGTATCCTCAATATACTAGGATGTTGTTATAAGAAGGATTTGAGCTACACTTACACACACCTACATCTAATGGTTAAAGAACATACGGTTTCTGTGGATGGCGAATTTCTGCCTCACGAAACGATGATTGTTCAACACTCATATAACACCTTCAAAGGTGGACATTAAGATGTCACTATTTTTATATATGATATATAATATGTTTATGTTTTACTTATGCTTCTGTATTTCTCATATATGGAATACATTATGATTTCCATTATGGGTAAACGCGATAATTTCATTTTAGGAAGTGCGGACTACCGCCCCCTCAAAGTGATTTGAATCGTTAATGCCATATATGGGATGTATAAAGGATGGAGTAAATGGTATTATACACTATATTATAATGGAATTATATTATACATTTATATAATTATGATTTCATTCCATTAAATATGAAATAGAAATGAAAGTAGCGTTCATGCGTACGTACGGCTTACCGTCTCCATGAACGGTGCATTTCATTTCTTACCTCTAAATGTTACTTAATGTTATAAATGAATGTATATATTGGATATATATGATATATATGACATCTAAATCATGAATATAATTCTGGAGATAATGGATATTCTACCACATAAACAACTTGTAATTATAAGAAGTTTATTGTTGACTCAAGTACCAAAGATCGACAAAACGACCGTTATTAACTTAAATAATTACATAATGTTCATATCATTGTAATAAGTGATATAAAAAGTATAATGAAATTGAAAATGGTTCTTAGTAAGGTATATATTAACTCTAGTTTATTATTCAGGAAGTTAAAGAACGGTTGAGTCAAGTCAGACACGAGGTTAGGGAACTTCTTAACCCAATTTATATTCTTTGGGTTAATCTCCTACTTTCAAATTATGTCATGATATTATTATGTCCTATATTGTATTTTTACATTATTTATGTGTACTTATAGTGAATACACATAATAGATCTATTTTATTTTAAAAATTATCTTTTTAAGTACTTTGTCTCAATCTCCTATCATTGAGGCATATTTGGTTTTATACACAACTTTCTTTTATATGGTGTATAAACCCCTTTTACTTTTACGTTTATTCAAAAAGAATCTTTTTTATACGAAGCGTTTACTAAACGAAAAAAGGGAATGTTTTTGTCGTACGTATGCGGCGACAATGACTTCTCCGCCGCCGTGACCACAATTTGAGTTTCGGCTTCCTCTACAAGCCATACCCTTTTTTTAATGAAGAATAAATACCATGTTATACTTTTCTTTTATTTTGGTATTGAAAATGGTTTTGAAAGCGTTTTAATTATAAAAATGTGTTGTATTGATATCTTGTGATTGAAATGTGGAAATGTTATGTTTCCTTTATTCATGTTTTATGTGATACGATTATGTTATGGTTTATGAGATGTTTAAACCTGTTCATATGAGGAATGTATTGGACTTAATAAGTGACGGGTGGAGCCCGCTATAGCTCCTCGATGCATCGGTAGGTCTCATGAGACAACTAGACGTGGAATTGGCCGAGGCCCTTTCCCAATTTGATTTATGGTTTTGGCCGAGGCCTTAATCATTTTAGACGTCTTGGCCGAGGCCTTGACAAAATGTTTCAGAATGTCCGGCATTATACATTCCCTCATTATGAAAGTGGTTATTGATATTTCATGTGATTGTTCGACCAGTAGAATATCCGTGTGAAGAAGTGAATGGAATTATCTCATTTTACTTTTTCCATATTATGTTGATGTTCAAGTTTAAAAGGATTTTGTTTTAGTTATACATTGTCTTAAATTTTTTATGTTTATTTATGAAAGCTTCCTCAATATTGTTATCCTTACTGAGCATCTGAGCTCACCCCTTTCAATTTTTTAATATTTTCCAGGATGTGAAGAAGTATTTTATGAATGACCTGCAGGGATTGTGAGAAGAGGATATGAGTGTGGAATATGGAGACTTTGTTATTGTCGTTTTTCACTTTATGATGTAATGTAACATTTACGAATGTATCTAGTGTTTCCAAGGCTAATAAACTAATCGGCCTTTCGAGACTTGATCTTTTGTGATCATGCCAATGTTACGAACTAATGCACCGACTCTGGGTAGCTGGGGTCGGGGCATTACAATGATTGAGCAATGGGTCTTCACATGTTTAATTCCCTCAGTAAGAAGATTATATTCAAAAGAGATGTAAAATTTGATTAAAAGGATACATAGAAGTTGAATAAAGATGACAATTCAAGAGAGGTATGAATCATTCTCAAAGATGAAGAAATTGATGAAGAAGCGCCAATGGAGGAATGAGGAATTGAAGAACCACTATCATCTTCACCACATACTACTACATCTGAAGTCATAAACTAAGAAATTTCCTATATACATACTCAAAGATGTTCAAAGCCTTGTAGATATATATGATAGATTAGAACCATTGGAGGAGTATGTAAATTTTTATTGTCTCCATGTGATTTCCAATCCAATTATCTTTGAAGAAGAAAAAATCAATTAATTGTGGGGTAAAGTGATAGATGAGAAAATCTATTCCAATGATGCCACCAAAGGCTATAAAAAAGGAATGCATTGACTATGGTGAATTCATTACAATTGTTTATCAACCATTTAGATATAATGAAAATTATGAGGTTTCAGGGAAAATATGTTTAATGGGGGATGTTGAATAATAAACTTGTTTTTCTTGGATGGTACATACTCTCACTATTGGAATGGGGGCATGGAAATTTCATACATGGTATTCTTGATGTGTGTAGATTTGGACGATTGGACTCCACATACTATAACACAAACTTTGGAATTTTATTTTCTATATTTCCTCTTCTTTGCTATGAGGATTGTATACCTATAAATATGATTTGTTGTAAGTATTTTATGATTAAATTTGAAGGAAGAAAAATACAATTATTTCAGTTTTGTTTGTGTTGTAGCAATCATCTCCACTATTATTCATCCACACAGTTGTGTTTTCTTATACCTAACTCCTCCTTTAGAAATTAATCTCGAGGTCCAACCATATGGTAGAGTTTGCATAGGAGGTTCACCAAAGTCAATTTGTATAATAAAGGAACATGACTCAAGGGGATATAGAAATCCTATAGCATTTAAAAAAAATTAAAAACAAATATTAAAATCAAATTAAAATAAGTGCAATTTAGTTTACAATAAAACAAAACAACCTATTTAAAGAACCCATCAATCTCACATTAGTTGATAAATTCTTGCTTCATATGTGGCAGCACACACATCCCTCTTTCATGTCCGCCTACCCAGCAACACTAGTGCATCGCCATGCTTGTGATGCTAGCATGATGTACCGATATATTTACTCATCCCGCCACATGCCTTATTTTCCTGTTATTGATGGTGTAGAGGTTCTGCATGAATGGATTAGGGGCCCAAGTTTATTGATGTCCCATGAAATGGTTTGAAATCTTACTGATGAATTGTGACACAACTGCTACATTATTGCAACCATTTTTTGGCTATAACACAACAACAATAACCATGTTAGTCAAGGGTTGAACCCTCAAATTGGATGTATGTCGTTCAATGAAATGACACAAGAGAAATAAGGAAATAAGAAAAACTAATAATTCTCACCTGATTCTTTCCAAAAGCGAGCTAAGATATGGTATACCACATTCCTCTCCAACTTGATGCACTACTACAAAACATGACATTAAAAATGATAAAATTGGTCTTTATCAGTGATAGAAAATCACTAAATACCAAAGTACGATAAAATGCCCTAGGATTTTATCAATGTATTTTTTATCTCTAATAAATGACCCCTTTTATCACCACTTGTAGAAGAACTGATAAAGGATTCCTTTATTAGTGAATTAAATAGCTCTGATTGGGGTATACTATAGTGTATAGTAGTAGCACACTACAACCCTAGAAACATCACTACACTAAAAAAAACTCCAGAATGTATCAAAATAATGTTCAAATACCAATTTTAAGTGAAATAAAATTTACAAAAAATACATGAAAAGCACAATATTATTGGCATTTAAAACATTGTTTTATATAATTACACGAGTAAGTACAAGTTATCATAGACATTAAGAAATATCAATGTTCCCTTGTCCCTTTTCCATGATGCTAACTCATTATATTTCTAAGAAAACCACTACTACTCATGAAGAAGAAATGACATTTATAAGATAATGATTCCTAATTTAGTAATAACATGAAGAAATAAATTTTACGTAGAGTGTTAATATAAAACTAAACATTGATTTATACTAGGAACACTATATATCAGATTGAATTATAGTTGATTCCCGCACATCACACCATTTCTTGTTCGTCTTCAAGAATAATTTTTATGAAAATTTACTAAATATTTAAAAGATAAAAATGATAATTAAATTAATCTAGTAAATAGAATGATGAGAAATCATTTCAGGCTCTTTTTCTCAATTTAGTCGATGTGATGCACATTTTAAATTGAAATGACATTTATATATTGAAATCACAAACCTGGAGTCATATCTGTCAAACCATGCATTATATTGAGGTAAGTCTGATTCCTATATGTCCCTAATGGCTTATGGATAATTTTCCTAAAGTATCAAAATAATCTGAATACTTATTTCTTGGTTTTGAGTATGCCACTTTTGTTTTTTTTACTAAAATTAAACATTAAAATAGAAACACAAACATTGAGTCATACCAATCACATTGTGTTCCATTTTGATGTGGGACTTATTCCTACTTGTCAAAAATTACATATGTATCTTTTCCCTATGTTATCATGACAACCTGATAGTGTTTGAGAATTTTCAGTGAGTGACACTTTTTGAACAAAAATGTAAATTTTAAACTGACAATGAAAACATTGAGTAATACCTCGCACATCAAATATCAGATTGAGGTGATACTAATTTCTATACATAAAAAATGACATATATATTTTTTAATTAAGCATCAAAAAAATCTGAATGCTTTTGATTAGTTTTGAGGGTGTCAGTTGTCCTTTTTACAATTTTTTTTTATCAATTTTAAATAAAAAGTCTCACTTGGAGTCATATTGGTGACATTGTAAGTCTGATTGTGGTGAGGATGATTCTTACATATCAAAAATATGATTTTGATAATTTTCCTAAAGTATAAAAATAACATGGATGTGTTTTTAGAGTTTTGAGTACGTTAGTTTTCCTTTTTATTAAAAAGTTAATTTTAATTTGAATCACACACATTGAGTCATACCAATCACATCGTGTGTAATTATGATCTGAGACAAATTGCTACACATAAAAATTTAAATATAAATCATTTTCTTAAATTATAAAGATAATCCAAGCACATTTTCTCAGTTTTTAGTGAGTGACACTTTATGAAGCTAAAATGTCAATTTAAACTGATAAGAGACACTTTGAGTTATATCCAACACATCATGTAACCGTTTGAAGTGAGAATAATTCAAACACATCTAAAATGACATATGGATCATTTTAAAAAGCTATCAAAAAAATAAAAATGTGTTTTATCCATTTTGAGTGTGTCAGTATTATTTTTTACTAAAATTAATGTCCATTTTAATTAAAAAGACACACATGAATTCATACTAGTCACACCATGCATTGAATTGTGGTACGACTAATTTATACTAGTCCCAAATTAATTATGGATCGTTTTAGTAATGTATAGAAACAATAAAAATGTGTTTTCATGGTTTTTAGTACATCACATAACTTTTTTACTAAATTATAATTTTAAATTAGAAACATGAACTTTGAGTCATACCGATCACACAGTGTGACAGTTTGATATGAGACTAATTCATACACATCACAAATGACTTATGAATTTTTTTCTATAATTATAAAGAAAAATAGACCATGTTTTCTTAGTTTTAGGGAGTGAAAAGCTTAGGACTAAGATGTCGATTTTATACAGATAACGAACACTTTGAGTCATATCGGGAACATTGTGTATCATATTGATGTGTGAATGATTCTTACACATCCAACATGACTTATGGATAATTTTACTAAATTATTATAAAATCCAAAATCTTTTTCTCAGTTTTGAGTTGGTCAGTTGTCTTCATTATTAAAACTAAAGTCAATTTGAAATAAAAAGATGCAATTGGATTCATACCAATCACGTTGTGCATTGGATTGAGGTTTTTGTTATTACTACATGTCCTTAATGATTTATGGATAGTTATTATAATGTAGAAAATTAATATGAACATGTTTTATTGGTTTTGAGTATGTCACTTTCCTTTTTACTAAATTTTCATTTTAACCTGGAAATACTAACTTTGAGTCATACCAGTCACATCATGTGTCAGTTTCATGTTTGACTGATTCCTACATTTCAAAAATGACTTATGAATCATTTTACTAAATTATTCAGAAAATATGATTGTGTTTTCATTGGATTCAGCGAGTGACACTTTTTTGAACAAATATGTCAATTTTAAATGGATTATAGGCACATTCAGTCATACCAGGTACATAATGTATCAGATTGAGGTGTAGATGATTCATACACATCCCAAATGATTTATGGATCATTTTACTATAGTATTAAAATAATAGATATGTTTTATTTCCAATTTTCATTATCTCACCTTTCTTTTCTACTAAAAATAATGTCAATTTTGAATAAACAGATACACTTGGAGTCATACCTGTCACACCGTGGGTCATATTGAGGTGTGGATGACTTCTACACATCCCAAAGGGCTTGTGTATTGTTTCTCTAAACTATTAAAACCACCCGAATGTATTTTCTTAGTTTCGAGTATATCAATTTCCTATTTTATTAATTTTACATTTTAAACTTTAGGAACACACATTAAGTTATAACGGTCACATCATGTGTTGATTTTAGGTGAGGATGATTCCTACAAATTATAAATTAAATAGAAATAATTTTCATAAATTATCAAGAAAATACAATCATGTTTTGTTAGTTTTCAGTGAGTGACACTTTTTGATCTACAATTTCAATATTAAATTGAAAATGGACAATATGAGTCATACCAGGAACATAATGTATATTATTGAGTATAGTATGATTAATACATGTCAAAAAGTTACTTAGGTATCATTTTACTAATGTATCAAGATAATATGATTGAGTTTTATTTGTTTTGTGTAGGCCTGTTGTTTTGTTACCAAATTTAATTTCAATTTTAAATAAAAATATGCACTTGGAGTAATACTTGTCACACCGTATATCTGATTGAGGTGAAACTAACTAATAAATTTACTAAATGACATATGGAATTTTTTTTAATGTATCACAACAATATTATTACATTTTTTTGGTTTTTAGTATGTCACTTGCCTTTTTACTAAAATGTCATTTAAAATTGGAAACATGAACATTGAGTCATATCAGTCACATATTATCGAGTTTTGATGTGAGAATAAATTCAATATTTAAAAAAATTATTATTAACTATTATACTAAATTATCATGGAAATCCATGTGGATTTACTTAGATTTCAGTGAGTCAATCCTTTTGAAATAAAATGTCGATTGTAAATAGATAACAGACACTTTGAGTCATACAGGGCACATTGAGTATCATATTGAGGTCTGGATGATTCCTAGAAATATAGAAGAACTTATGGATCATTTTAATAATGTATCCAAATAATGTGAATACATTTGTATTGTTTTGAGTACATTACTTGTCTTTTTTACTAAACATAATGTCAATTTTAAATAAACAGATGCACTTGGAGTCATACTAGTCACACCGTGCATCAGATTGAGGTGAAGATGATTCATAAATTTACCAAATAACTTATGGATCCTTGTATGAAATTATCAAAATAATGGGAATTCATTTTATTAGTTTTGAGTATGAAAACCTTCTTTTTTACTAAAATGTCATTTTACACAAGAAACACACACTTTGAGTCATAATGATCACATTGTTTATCAGTTTAACATGAGGATGATTCGTAAACATAAAAAATGAATTATTAATAATTTAACTAAATTAAAAATACAATTCAATTGTGTTTTTTTGTGAGTGAGATTTTTTTAACTAAAGTATCAATTTTAAATTGATAACAGATACTTTGAGTCATACCGGGAATACCATATTTTAGATTGTAGTGAAGCTAATTACTACATGTCACAAATGAGTTATTGATAATTTTACTAATGTATATAAATAATATGAATTTGTTTTATTGGTTTGAATTATAACAATTTTCTTTTCAACTAAAATTAATGACAATTTTAAATAAAAAGATGCATTTGGATTCATACCAGTCACATTGTGCATCATATTGAGGTGTAAATAATTCCTACATGCTATTAATTACTAATGGATCATTTTAATAGTGTATAAAAACAATATGAATGTGTTTGATAATTTTTTTGGTATGTCACTTGTGTTTTTTTTACTAAAATGTCATTTTAAAATTGAAACATTTACATTGAGTCATATCGGTCACATCGTGTGTTAGTTTGATGTGAGAATGATTCCTACACATCAAAAATGAATTATAAATCATTTCAATAAATTATCAAGAGAATATAAGGTAATATTCTTGGTTTTCAGTGATTGAAAGTTTTTTAACTAAAATGTCAATTTTAAACTGATAGCGGGTACTTTGAGTCATAATTGGAACATCGTGTATCAGAATGAGCTGTGATTGATTCCAAAACATCAAAAATGGAATAGGGATTATTTTATAAAAGTATACAAATCAATCAGAATGTTTTTTCTTAGTCTTTATTGTTTTAGGTGTATTTTTAACTAAAATTTATGTCAATTTTAAATAAAAAGATATAATTGGGGTCATACCGGTCACATCGTGCATCAGATTGAGGTGAGGCTAATTCCTACACATAAAAAATGATGTATAGATAATTTTACTAAATAATTAAAATAAATTGAATGTGATTTCTTGGTTTTGAGTATGTAACATTACTTTTTTACAAAAATTTCTTTTGAAACATGAAACATGTACTTTGAGTCATACTGGTTATATCGTATGTCTGTTTGATGTAAAAATGAATTTTGTAAATGATGGACTAAATAATCATTGTCCTAGATTTCAATGAAAATATAAGTGAATTTTCATAGTTTTTAGTATGCCACTATTATTCATTTAATAAAACTAATATATATTTTACATAAAAATACACATTTGGAGTTATACTTAGAATATCTTGCATCATATTGAGGTGGAGTTGATTTTTATGTGTCAAAATTGACTTATGGATTGTTTTCCTAATGTTTCAAAAAAATATTAATGTGTTTTCCCAGTTTTGAGTATATGATGTGAGTTTTGAACTAAAATATAAATCATTAACTAAAATATACAATCTTAGTAATACCGAGCACACTGTGTATCAGATTAAGGTATGGATGATTGATTATGCGATTGCTGTTCTGCATTTAATTATCTAAAAAAATCAAGAAAAGAGACAACATTTTCCATTATTATGGATGAGAAACTCCATGATCCCTGAAACACTTCACATTTTTGATAGCATTGTGTTTTCTATTCCATTAGAAAAGAACATGTTCTCGATTTTCCATCTTGTTGAAAATAGTTGAAAAAAAATATTACATCCAAAAAGATATGTGAAAAAAATAAATATGCATTAGATAAAAATGATTAGGAAATTAACTTACCAATGATAGAAAAAATTATGTCAAAATTAATTAAATAAGTTATGGGAATTCACATTTTCATGATGGTTGTATGCATTTTTAACCCATTTCATTGTTTTCATTATATCAGTTATAGCCTCAAAATGTAATCTATCATGAGCATAAATTGTTTTGGACAATCCACCACATATCGAACCAATGAATCGAACTATATAAGAAAATAAATATTATGTTAGTAATAATAAAAATAAATAAATTAAACATAAATATGAAATAATACATTACTTTCATGGACAAGGATTTTAATATGAAAACATCAATATTTTAAAACCCATGTAAGAGAAAGAGTTTTTTAAATAATTCTTTGGAATTATCTATTTCATGATCATAGTAAATGAGTGACTCATCCTCATTAACAAATTCATCTCTTCATGATCTCTGTGAAAATTAAGGAAATAGGTGTTCGATAAAAATGATGAATATATTATCTAAATAATTAGAAAAAATAGTGAGAAAATAAACTAAAAGGAAATTTTTTATATTTATATATCTCTGTAAACCATTATATATTTTCAGATGATAGTAAACTCTATTATATATTGTTTACCCCTTTTGATAGTATTAAATCTCAGTATAGCCCTTTGTAGAATCAAATAGACACTAAAATCCTATGCATCCATTAAGTCTTCCTAGGTTGTGCTATAAATTTTAATATCCTCTTTAATATTTCTATTGATGAAAAAATATAACATAACATCATCATTATTTGTTCATATAAATGGGAATATACCAATTCTCATGTATTTTTTATTAGGAATGATGTTGAGTTTTTTTGTTAATGATCTATTTAATATAGATCATTTTACATAATAAATATGCACGAGAATATTAACGAAGACCAAGGGGACACATTTTTTTGATGGTGATCTAGTGAAAAAGTATCTATATTCATAATAAGGATAGGTTAAAAACCTCTAATCATGTAGTGACTTTTAGATTTTATGTGATATAATGGTGGGATGATTTAATTTCATACAATGTGTATTCAAAAGAATGAGTTTTAACCAATCCAGTTCATTAATTTAAATTTGATGTGTTACTTGTATGGATTTCACAAGAATTTGTTATATTATATAATCCATCTAATTGATTATCAAATACCCCTAATAAATCCCTCACCCACCATACTAAAACCAATGTTTTTTTGTAAAATCTAAAATTTAGTCAATGAAATTTTGTGTTTATTTATTTTTTATAGGTTTTGGATCAATCTACTTGGTTATTTTTCAACAGGTTCTTCATTTATATTTCTGGTGCTTCAGGATTTCATTTGAAACAATTTCTTCATTTTTATGGATGTCTTCATAAATATTTTTATTTTAATTTGATTTCATGTTTCCTTTGATACCATCCCTTCTTAATTACCAAGACCTCTTAGTGATGGTTGTCCTCCAATAGTTCTCTCATACACCTACTAGTGTTAATGGATGATTAGCCAAATATTTATTCAAACATTTGAGCAGGATTATATACATGTTTTGTGATTGGATTATTGTTTTATGAATCTAAAGGGACTATTGGATCCACTACTTAATACATGGATGGTTTCTATGTTGATGGTATATGTCAACTTTTTGTAATGTTTCATTATTGGTTTTTTACATCTACTTTCTTTACAACTATAAAGTGTAAGCTCTTTAAAGATTGTGATGGATCTTTATCCCTATTAAAATTAAAGGATTATTGACATGGAGTGAGGAATTTCCCTTCCATTTGTGTTTGTATGAAAGAAAGAATTCATTCGCAGGTGTTATATTTCTAATAATCCACTAATATATTTAATAAATTTAATTTTTAGGTTACCTCAAAAATAGAATTTATAGATTATAAATCCATGCATTGATAGTGGAAATTTCTTTTTAAAAATATTAAAAATGTTCTTATTTTGGTTATTGTATGATACTAAGACCCTTTTGTTTCAGTGCAGAGAATCCATAGGAAGTAAAATGCATGAGTTTTTTTATTTTATTTCTTTTTTTCTAGGTGGGGGGTATCTTTCACACTTCATTAATATTCGATAGCACTTGTAATTTACAAATAGAAATTATAGCCTACGATAATTAGTTCTGAAAAAAATAAGCGTTGTTTGTATTGTTTCTAAAAATAATTCCTCAACATAAATTCATGTAAAAAATCACCTAAACAAGTTCTATAAAACATATTTTCATGAAGAAAAAAGAAAAAGTAACAAAATGAATCTTATCGTAAGTCACAAGTGTTGGGATAACTTTTCAACAATTATTCTCAAAAAAAATATTGATATGAACCCCATTCTACTCCTTTTTCTTAAAATTTTATTGCTTGCAGGAAAACACTTCATCTCCTCCTCTACCTTGGTCTCTTACTCAGCCTCTTGCACTACAATCTCTCACCCACCCCACCTCCACCTCTACTTCAACCTCAGACTCTGGCTCGACCTCTGCCTCCATCATAACCCAAAAATATTATTGTTTTCAGGATAATGATTAAAAAAACTTATTTCCTACATTACACTTCCCATTTCCAAATAGATAAAAAACAATATATTAGCATTCTAATACTATTTTTTCACACCCCAAATATATTTATAAGTTTATAGACCATACGAGATAAAAAACATAGTAGTTAATCTCCTAAATTTATGTTCTAAAATCATTTCAACACCATGTACTCTTCCCAATATTTTCTTAATAAATATACCTTTTTATTTTGAGTATTATGGTTTTCAGAAATAATGGTTGTATTGAGAAAATATAAAAAAGAAAACGGTTAAGAAATATTTTTAATGAAATTGTAATTATCTTTGAAAATTACCTCATTAGGGATGTTTTTCTCTTCATGGTTTATGATATCTCTCATAAAATTTCAAACATAATATCCCTAATCATTGCCATTAGCTTACTTCACACACTACAAAAACGTTAACCACATTTATTAAATTGTATTGAAATATGATTTTATTTTTAAATATATCAATATACAACTCAATATAATTCCAATTCAAGTAATATATAGGATTTTTATTTTCAATCACTGACTTCATACAATGATGTAACCTATATTTATTGACCTCCCTATAATTACAAAATTATTATTAACAAATTGACTAGAAAATATAATTTTATGTATATTAATAAAATGTATATTTTAGTGTATTAAAAACCACAATACACATCATGTGTTGTCGGTTTGTTGGATATCCATGCATTGGATCCAAAAAATAAATATTTGGGTTATACATATTTATTTAGAACAACATCTACTGATTACTAAACTAACAATAACAATATATAAGGAAAAAAATGAAAATATATTTTATGTGATTATATTGTATAGTTTTACCTTTTCATTTTGGGAATAAATAGTGTCTATATTATATAATTGTTTTCTCAAAAACATCATATAGATCATCTTTCTTATTCTCAATTTCTTCATTCTCCAAATAAGATTCTTGCATAGAAATAATATAGGGATTATTGAATCCAAATAGTTTATCACAATTTTTTTCTTTATATAGTACTGATATAAAATTTTATAGAAAATATGAATAGTTATTAGCAATAATGAACTTATTATATAACTATTTGGAATGACATATTATAAAAATATACATTATGTATGTATTCATAATTGAGACTCCCAGCCATTCAAACATGAGAATCTCATTTATACTCTTGAGGAAAAGGATAAATGTAACAAAATTTAAAAATATTTTTTTTATTAATATAGATTTTAAGACATATTTATAACTATAAAGGTTGTCTCTACTTGAAGTTATAATGATAATAAATGTTTATGTGGAATTTCTAGGGAGAATTTACTCCTTAAGTTTCTTTTCATTTCATTTTTGATTCACAAGATTGTCTAAATTTGAAATTTTGTTCCCCTGACAATTTATTTATTTGTAATACTATAACTCACATCAAACATATTATCATTAACTATTATAGGTTTTTCAAAACAAATGATTTGGTAAATACATACATCATTCATCTTTATAAGATTTTATGGCCATGCTATGAACGTTCCAATAACATCATTGACCGTTGTAATATCTGGATCATTAAGTGGAACAAGAGACTCAGTGGTCAACACCTGATCTACCTAAATCCACACAATCATGTGATATTTTATGAGTTATTTATTTTAAACCTTGTCTCATAGGATATTAAACACCACAACCCTTACAAAAAGGCAGTGTGTGGGTGTCTATAGATTGAAATCACATACAACTTTACCCTATATAATGATAATAATATAAAGTTATCGAATGTTGTTAAATTTATATTTATGAGAAAGAGTAATGAAACAATTTATGACCACAGATAAGGTATGATTTTTTCGGGGATGAAAATCCTCAAATCTAATGGGGTTATTTGGTTCCACATTTGTGGATCCTTTTCCCACCACTGGTTCTCTTTGACCTTTTCTCAAATATTGGTCTGCCAAAAATAGAACAGATAATAATATCTTTCAAAGTATCTAATTCTATATTCAATTATTTCATTATCTTATATGCATCTTCTTACAGTTTTTTATTCTAAAAATATGTTTGAGGAGACACTACAAAACATAATCTTCTAATGTGACCATATTGTTCTGGCACTTCAAAGAATCTAAAAGTAGTTTTTCTTCCACCATGGGCCCTACTGATTATTTTTTCCAAACCATAAAAAAACATATGAACTTAAAGAGATATTTTTATCTAATGTTGCTATAAATCATAAAAAATTACTATTAATTCATACTTACACATGTTTACCATAATGATTTGTTTTTTTCATAAACTATTATACCCTTCTAATTTACGTGATCCTCCTTCCATAACACATGACACAGGATAGAAGTGGCTTCATATTCCGATTCTTCAATATTCATATAAAAAAGGGAACATGGTATTAAAGAAATCAAAAACAATACCAATTTTATTGGAAGATGTTTTTTACACAATATATGAAAGTACTTAATCCAGAGTAAGTATTTAGTATCTCTCCCAAATTTTACACACAAGTTATCTTGTTTGACATATCGTGTTATAAAAATTATAATTATAACCTTGGGAAATGGGATCATGTGTAGGGGGAGATAAAATTCTCTATAATGTTAAACATATGTGATAATAATAAAATATCATAAGTGGGAATAAGATAAACATATGGGTATGATATTTTATGTTACAAACATGAAAATTAATTCTGAAATTCATACCCAATAAATAGAATGATCATAATCATTGAAACATGAAAAATTAAATGATATAATATAATCTTGGAATTGTGGAATATGTGGTAAAAAATACATGACATAGTAAAAATAAAGTAAGGCTCACAAAAAAATACTATCAGAGTTTATAGATTCCCATTTTGTATTAGGTTCACTCCCCATTCCTATAAAAATAGATGAAAAATTCACATAGTGGATTAAGATCAATACAAATCCAAAATATATCATCACATGATATATATAGCTTGTCACATCCTTTGAGTCATAGTTACACATTAATATGAGGTTGATTTTTCTTCAGAGTAATTCTAAAGGTTTTTGGGGACATGGAAATTAGAAATTTAACTTTTTGAGGAAGGGAGGACAATTACATGATTAGATAACATTTAGTACTGACCATTTAGTAACTATATAGTTTTTCAATGTGATTTTCACATAATTGTTTTCACAGTTTGAGAATTGTTAGTCTAACCGTGCAACATGCTAAGAGAACTATTTGGGGGTTTGGTTGATTGTCCAAGGGTGTCACATAATTTTATCATGGCTTTCCAAAATTATAAAATCCAACTCTACGATACCATGCACAATATTTTGTAATGAATATTGGCTATAAATGGCCTAAAATTGGTTTTTAATAGTGTTCCCCATTCCAAAACATTAAACATTTAGAAATTACACCTTATAATTAGATCATTTTTATCTCTAAACCCTTATTAGTACTCATTAGTCTAGATCTAACACATACCAAGTGATATTAAGGTTTCTATACATGGTTTATTAGTGGATCTTCTTTTTTCATGGAAGATATCTCACAGTATGTTTTGTTTTTTTGCAGTTTCCTCTTCATTCCTTATATACTCTCTAGATCTCTCCCTTATCGTGTTGGAAACCAACTAGGCTATAGATGCTGCATCTAAGGTGTTTTTTTGGTGTTTTTAATTGATTCATATAAATAAAGGATCATGAGAACAAAATATACTATTTTCCAATATCCATTTCACAATGCGATTAGTTTCCCTCTGTTCACGAGGTAGTAAACTCTATGTAAATGGTTAATTCATGAAATTATTTTTTTTCTTTTAATATAAATTGGGTCCTTCAATTATATTGATTTATTTAGAATCATGGTGTTTTTTCTAGAATAGATTCCTGATTTTAAGGGGTTTTTATTTAAAAACAATTTCACACTAAATGATTGATGAAATTCTTTAGTAGTTAGTTTGGTTCAAAAAAATGTGTTTTGAAGAAAATATTTCATAACACATGGCTATGAAAATGAGTTTTAAATCTTGAGAACATTTTTAAATTGATTTTGTAAAACATTTCACATTGGTACATATGAGTATATTGAGTAGTATACTTTTCATTTTCTGGAAGTGGGATGGCTTGGTGGTGGGAGATGGTCACAAAGATAATTTTGTTTTCTATTATTATTTTTATCTTTATATTTTTTCATGTTCAAATTTTCATTATATATCTCATAGATATGTAATATATTTATTAATATTTTTTCCATTTTTTTTCAGTTATTCGTGAAAATTGTGTAACTTTATTGCACCTCCCCATGTGGTGGGCTATCTTGGGCTACAAATCTATTTTTCATAGGATGGTTCATTTCAAAATGTTATTAAATAGAATACCCAACCAAAAGTGACATGAAATTTCCTAGGGTTGATTTAGTATATTGGGTAGAATAAATCTTGGACTATTAAAATATAGATAGTAAGTGGAGGAAGGAGTCTAGCCTGCACACTTATGTTTTTGAACCTGAGTTACCAATAGTGGTATAGATTTTATTCAATTATGAGACATTTTCTTTAAGGTTATTTGAGTGGATCATATATGGGGTCTGTTAAAATGGACATGTTCCTCTCCTAGTTTTTTTATTTCTTTTTTAGTTTTTATAAATTATTTAAAATTATTTTTATTTAAAGCATCGATATGGATTCACTATGTTGGTACTATTATTTTAGAGTCTAATTTAAATCTAATTGGTTTTTATCTTGTGATTATTATACAATTATCCAAAAAATATCTTCCAAATACAATTGAAGAAGTTTTGAGACATGTTCTATTATAAAATCATAAAGTGGACATATCTTTGGGTGAATTTTTAATCTACACCATTCAATAATGTGGTCCAGAAGGTGTTGGTAATCCGATATAAGTGATGGATCTTGTCTCAGAATTCACAATGAATAATCCACCCATATTCTATGGTGAAAAAAGTCTCTAGGAGTATTATAAATGGCTTGAGATTATATCTAATATCTTCAACTTTATGAGTAATCCTATGGAATCTATGTTTGATTTTACCATGTATATACTTGCGGGACTAGGAAGGAGATGTTGTGACTCTATTGTGAAAGACAAGATACATGGGTATTTTTTCTAGAAATCATTCAATAAATTATTAAACATGAATTTTTATCCTTAAAATTTTCACGTGGAAAAACATTTTGAGTTCTGACCACTAATCAGGGTGAGGATACATTGTTTATGTATTCCACCAGTTTTTAATCATTAGTGAACATTAAACCTTATCATATCCCTAAAGATTATCTTAAATCATGAATTTTTTATATTGGAATGAGGGTCAATATTTTTTCAATTCTAATCCCCATGATCCTTTCAAATTTCGGAGGTATTCAAAAAATATGCTACTGAAGAGGAAAACCTGGTAGAAAAAAGAGGTTTTGGTATAGCATCTGTTGGTTCAATTGTTTTCTAGGGAATGTATTTTTTATAGAAAATGAAATGAAAAGGTAGCTAGTTTTCATTCAGAGTAGTCTTAGGGGATTCACCTATGTAGTAGTTAGTTTTCAATTTTGAGTTTTTAATTGTTGTTCAAACCCATCGAAATTGTATTGAATCCCTCTAAATGTTTAATTATTGTGGAAAATCCGACCATCTAAGGAGTTTTTTGTAGAATGATTTCCCCTGTTAGTAATGATGGATCTAACATCACCAATTGTCCACAAGTTCATTATTATAATTATTATTATTAAAAGGGTGTTTTTATTAGCCTCAAGATAATGGAGATATTCTTATGAATAAATAATCCTCTTAGAGAAGCTAATACTAGATTTATTTTTGTAGTGGATTATGCGCAAGTGGAATCTAAAGTAGGGAGGATAACTATTATAAGTATGGTGTTCATTTTACCTTTTATTGTGATATTTTTTTTATCTAGGTGATACTCATTAGTTTATACTATAAAGGATTGTTTGAAATATTTTTCATATTGTTTGGTTTTATTTTGTTCTTGTTGGATCATTCCAAACATTTGGGAAAGAGTTCTAAACATGGTTTTCAATGCCCCACATTTCAGGTGACAATAGCCAACTTAAAAGTGGATTTGGGAATCTTAGTTTGTGATTGGGATATCTTGGGCCTAATTATTGTTATTGACTAGATGATAACTATTAAGTCACATATTTACTGTTATTATAAATGAGTTTATTTTTTGTCACCTGATGGGGTCATGATTTTTACAGTGAGGGGACTGTAAAATGGGGAGGTAAGGGCCTGATATCCCTTATGATGGGGTGATCTCTTGAAAATTTTTAGAGATATTCTTAGATTCCATTGAATCTCTCTTGACCATTCCACTTCCCATAGTGGCGAATTTATACCCTAATGTATTTCGTTTCAATTTATATTTGTTACTAACATAGAGAGAGTTTGAGTGTACTATTTACCTTGTATTTGGTATGTTTCCCAGTTGCATGAAATATTGTTTTATGAAACCTACTGATATAGTGGAACATAAGTATCATATTATAGATCGTGAGTCTAAGGGATTTATTCATCCAGGTATGTCACATTGAGATTTTACTGCACACTTTTCTAAGAAGGAATATGGGTACCTCAAACATTGAATGGATTATCAAAAACCAAATCGGATGACCATTAAAAAAATATTCCTTACATATAATTGATGATCTATTTGACCAACTAGGATGAGATCCCTAGTTTTCAAATATTGAAATTTTGTTTGGGTACCACCATTTTAGAGTCTGGGAGGAGGATATACCTATCTGAACGTTTTGGATCTAGTGTGGGAATTTAAAGACTGGTTATTCCATTTGGTCTCATTATTTATCTGAGGATATTTATTGAATTAATTAACATAAATATTCATTTTTTCTTAAAATGTTGTTTTGTCATGTTCATGAATGATATTTTGGTGTAATCTTAGTTGGAGGAGTTATAGGATCATTTGAATGTCATCCTTAAATCGTCATGGGAACATTGCCTGTATGGTATGATTTATAAATATGAGTTTTTCATCTAGGTATTGAGGTTTATTAGGATGGTTTTATCTAATAAGTGAATCTTAGTGGATCTTAAAATTATATAGGAGGTTATTTCTTGTGATTATCCCAAAAATGTGTTTGAGATTTTAATATTTATTAGATTGGCTACTTACTAAAGGCAGTTTCTTCCGAACTTCTCTAAGATTATTTCTCTAAAAAGTGACTTATCATATAAGGGTATAATGTTTTAGTGGAATGAAGGATTCCAGATGTTGTTTATGAACAAATTTATGGGTTTACTTAAACTCTAGATTTTATTATTTTTCAATTGAGTTTAGGTTATGATGTATTCTTTTATGCTTCTCGTATGGGTTTTGGTTGTGTCTTGATATCAATGAAGTGGTTGGTGATATATGTCTCTCGCTAATTACACCATAATGAATATGATTATGATATCAGAAATATTAAGATTGAAGTGCTTATTCATGAAATAAAAAATTTGGAATCAATATATTGTTGTGGTGAAATTTATGTTATATTCATATCATAATATCCTAATAAAAATTCTCACTCAAATATATCTAAACATATGATAGAGACACTCAGTTGAGTTTCTTGATAAGTTTAATTTTGATATACATATTATACCAAGAAATAGAATGTATTTACTGATTCATTAAGATGAAAATTACAAACTAAATCTTTAAGGTAATTAGTGAAAGAGTGGTCTTTGATGATTTTTTTCATTGAGAATAATTTAGTGTATAAGAAGGTGAGGGGAAGGTGTTTAGGCTTCAGTAAATTTTGAGTCATTATTTTATGAGTGCATTTAGATTGATAAGTTATCTTAATATGAGTGATAGTGCTTTAGTGAAATCCTTAATGGTGGTGAGTCCTTGGTTGTGTGGTCTCAGTCTCCCAATGGCACTTGGTGTTTCTGTGACATTTGGTTGTTCTAATTTAACTAAGGTAGGTGTTGATGGAATGTGGGAACTAGTCTTTTTGGTCCATCAAACCATGGGCTACTAATATTTATCTTGATCTAAGACATAGATATTGGTGTATGGGAATGAGGAAGTAAATATTTGACTTCTTATCACAGGGTCATACTTGTTAGAGAATTGATGCGGAGAAACAAAAAACATCTATATTGTCGAAAAAATTACAAATTCTAGTACAGAAGTGGGATGATATTTCTATGGTATTCATTGTTGGTTTACCAAATAATTCTAGTTTTAAAGATGAAATTTGGGAGATCATTTATTGACTAACATGATTAGTCCATTTACTCCCAATCAGGGAGACGATGGTGGTGGATCAACTTGGAGACTGGTGTGCTTGAGAGGTGTTGAAGATTCACGAGGTACCCTCTATAATTATATCTAATAAGTATATGAGGTTAAAATTTATATTTTGGAATGGTTTTCAAGAGTTTATTGGTTCCCAATTGAAATATAGTATGATATACCATCCATGTATGTATAGGTAGACTGAGAGTGTTATAAAGTCTCTTGATGATATTCTATGGCCTTATAGGCTTGATTTCAATGTTTCTTGGAAAAATAGTTTTACACTAGATGGATTCTCCTATAGAAATATTTACTACGCTACAATAAATAAGGAATCATTCAATGTATTGTATGGTCACCGAGGTAAATCTCCCATGTTCTTGGATGCGTTGGGAGAGAAGTCCGTGATTGGACGAAGTCTTATTCCAGAGATGATAGAAAAGGTGAAGATGATTTTTAAGTGATTGGTCATGGAATAGAGTCTTTATGAATCCTAGGAAAACCACCATCACCCGCATATAGAATTTTGTGGTGGTGATAATGTCTTTATTCAAGTTTAACCTCTCTTAAGATAGCATCTATTCGGTAAATAGGCTAAGAGGAAACCAAGGTTAATGGGTCCCTTTGAGATTCTAGAATGTCTTGGAAAGGTGTAATATATATTAGAATTTACATATTTATTGATGTAGATTCATGAAGTGTATCTTGTTTCCTAGATGTGGAAGTATCAATCTGGTAATTTTAACATAATTTAGTGGTAAGATATTGATATTGAACTCGAAACTATTGTGGTTGAGAAACTGGTTCGGATTATGGATTATTGGTAAAAAGGTTGTGTGTGTTAAAACAATTCCCCTAGTATATGTACTATGGTATTTTATATTGGATCTCCATAAGATGTGGGACAATTTTTTTTGATGCAGAATTAGTGGCCTTATATTTTTTCATGTCTATATCAAGATCAATTTCTGGCGATAAAAGGATTTAATGATGTAAAGACACCCTTTGGGTAAACATTATTCTTTAATTTTTGTTTGGTTTGTCTTTGGGGTCATTCTAGAGGTTCATGGGGAGTGGTAGTTTAAAATATGAATTTTTAAAGTAGTCAGACTAGGCGCACAATTTGTAAGAACCATAATGTAACCATGTTTTATGGATTATTATGGTTCCAATGGAATTTTATATTGTTTAATCTTGTTTAGTCAAACCATGTGACATGAAGAGAGTAACATTCCTAGTCTAGGGGACTCTCAAGTTGTTTCAAATTTATTGATCATGGTTTTACAAAACCATGGGGTCCATCTCTAGGTGTTGTGCAACAGATTGGTCAACGGATAGAGGCCACACATGGTTAGTACATAGTTTTCCTAACCATATCGCCTAACCATGTGCCCCCTCCAAAAATTTAAAAGTTATAAATTAGAAAATATCCATTGGGTTTTTATGTATAATATCCTATTAAACCTAAATAGGATAATTCTAAACCCAAATAAATGTTATTTAGGTTTCTCTCCTTGGATTCTGGTTGACTATCCCTCATCATTCATTTATTTATTCAATAAAAGGAGATTACAAGACAATAAGGCCAAAAAAACAAGAGAGGGAAGACCACATGGAAGGGGGAAACTACGGAGGTCTATAGTTATACAGACCTAGATAATCCCCTCTATTTATGTTCTTCCCTTAAATTGGGAATGAATTCACGTCCGGGGGAAGAAGAATGCTAAGAAAATGAAATGACATAGAGGAAAGATGATAATCCACCTTCTTGTCCTCCCTCTAAGTGTGAAAAAGGATAGATGCATTGCTAAAAATAATCCTACACCATCATAGAACATAAGATAAATACTAGCGGATATTCTGATTACCGTGAATGGAGTCATGAAGTATGAGAGATTCATTCTTGATGGAAGCAAAAGATTAATATTTTGATGCCGAAAAAGCTGCAGACCTGTAAGAATTGCCAAAACCTTAGACAGAAGTGGGCTAGATCTACTAGAGTGAGTAGAAAAAATCAAGGATGCCAAGCCCCATGGGGTTTCAAACCACATATTCACATTTCATATCATTAATAAAACATGATCCATCAATGTTGAGCTTCAAACCATGTGGATGGGGGAACAATATAACACAATGGCCAATGTTTGTAGAACAAAGATCATGGGCTTCCACCTGAAGTGATCTAAGAGAGGGGGTCTCATGCCATTTACTGGACGAGTGAACCATATCAAGGAGAAGAAAAAAGGTTCAATCCATTAAAGACCTATTGGTACACAAAATCCCATCATGTATATCTTTTTTGTGATCCATCCAAATACACCATCACCCTAAAGCAAGAATGATGGTGTGAGCTTCCCTCTCTGGACAACCATTCCCTGTACCATGAAACCATCAATCGAAAAAAGGGAGATAAATCATATCCATGATTGAAAACCTTGAAATGACTCCAGAGGCCTAAAACAACCTGCAACACCCAGTCACTGCTCAAGAAAAGGTGGGATATGCTTTCTACCCTAGTGTTCTTTCTTTACAAGTTGGGAGAGGCCATGCTAATATCTGAATGTTTCACATTATCATCAATATGAAATTATCTGTTCCGGATTCACTAAAGTTGAAAATTGATTTTTAGGGACTTATTTAATCCATAAGGCCAAATCCTATGAGTCCTACTAGGCTGTAATAGTAGACACACTCCTGTAATCCTTAGAAGATAAGTTACCTCAAGATGAAGCAGTAAAAACACATATATCATGGCCATTTGAAAGATTGATCATATCGTAGGACATATGATTTTTACTATCCACTACAATACTAATATTCTCAAGATACATACTCTCCTACTACAAGGTGATATGGGTGATCAAGAAGCCATTGAAACTGAGAGTATCCCTAATGCTATTATTATTCCAAAAGGAAATTTCTCCATCTCCCACTATCCATCTTGTATGAGGTTTAATTGATTGAATGTGAGAGAAAACAATTGACTAGAGTGACTTATGGTGCATGATGTATCCATTCCCCTCTACTAATATGAGTGGCCACGAAACTACCCATTGGTTACAAGCCTCAATAACCTCCCAAGAAAACTTCTCCTGCATGCCATGATATGTGTCAGAAATGATTTTTACATCAATTTCACCCTTCTGTACTAGACTTGAAATCATGTTCCATGATGCCCAGTGTTTCCTCCCCTCCTCATGTTCATCCATGAAGAAAGAGGAAATAATAGATTATAGATTAGTAATCACACCCTTCATAACCATAGAGGCTAGAGTCCATGGCATATAATGGAATTTAGAAAATAGTTTTCCAATGTAATTCCACATCCAAATGAAAAAATGATTCTTCCAGTTAAGTATCTGTCCATTTATTTTCTCGACTATGTGGTAAATGGTATGGATTCACATCCTACCAGGGGAAACCGGATATCCAAGATACTCCATATGAGTGGAACCATGTTGTATCTCGATCCTCCTATATAGAGAAACCACCCTACTATCCATGCGATGTTTAGATATGTAGAAGGTTCTCTTATTATAATTAATAAATTGTCCTCTCCATTGAAAATAATCAAAAGGATTTTATTCAACCCATGAATAGAACGCATTCCGTCATTCATATAGATAATAGAATCATCTGCAAACATCCATTTAGAGAGACGTCGTGGAATTTATTTCACTAATAAGGCTTGATGAATCCCTTCATAATAGCCTTTTTGATGAGGTGGCTGGGGATGTATTGAGAGAGAACAAAAAAATCTTGGGGATAAGGGATCCCCATGCCTCAGCCCACAAACTTCCTTAAAAAAACCATAAATTCTACCCATGTAGTGGACAAGTATCCATGAATAATTGAAACATCGGAATAGTGGGTCATGAGCCTAAGTAAATAAGCCCATACTCATAAAAACATTGATGATAAAAGACCACTAAATCCTATTGTAAGACTTTTCCATATCCAACATTAAAACCATATTGGAACCTAGGACTCTAGTATTAATTCAATCAATGATCTCTTGAGATAGCATGATATACCTTTAGATGAATCATTGTTTAACAAAGCCATGCTGCTCAAGAGAGATACATTTAGGTAGAGGAGTGCTGTGTTTTTTTGTGGAGGATTGAGTAAGGGATCTTATTTGTGAAGTATCACATGGTAATTAGAAGATAATGCTGGAGGAGAGAGGGATTTGTGATCTTAAGAATATAAATTATGGAAGTGGAACTGGGAACACAAGGAAATCTACAACCACTGATGAAGTACTAGATGTCAAGCACAACGACATCCTTGACTATACTCAAAGAGGATCAAAAAAGGAACTCATTAACCCATCTAGTCCTGGGTCCCTGTCTTGGTTAAGACTATTCACAACCCCTATGATTTCTTCCTCATGCCTTATGGACTTGAGGAGGTCATTGTCATGGCTAGAAAATACCATTGGAATAACTTCAGTGATTTCATCATGACCTATCAGATACCCTTCATCCATCATGGTTCTTGTTCCTCTAAGTAGGTTCATGAAAAAGGTCTCCACTGACTCGGAGATAGTGTTATGGTCATCCGAGTAGGATCCATCCTCCATCCATATATTAGGATGAGTGTACTTATGATTTTACTTGATGCATACATGAAAATATGTAGTGTAACCCCCCCCCCCAAATTCCCTCCTCCCATAGGAGTATTTCATCAATTTTTTTTCTTAGCAGCTAATTCCCTGAAGGGTGCCTCATTCCAGTCCAATTAAAAACTAGAATCCAAGCGATCAATATTGGTCTTGAATCCCTCTAGGTTACACATCAATATAGGCTGGATTCTATCCCACACATGAAGATCCTCTTTTTGACACCTTAGTTTGTTTTTTAATATTTTCCTTACATTCCCTTTCTAGTGTTTATTCTACGATAATTACACTTTGTGATGGTAACTCGGATACTTAATCCACGAGTGAGAGAATCCCACAGAAAATTGTCTATCCAAAAAAAAGGAAAGATATTAATAGGAAGAGGGGAGTGGTCAAGTACGATTTGCGCCATGTGAGATACCTTTTCATCCCATAAATCAGAAATATAATGTACATTAGCGAGACAAAAACCCAAAAACACTATGTATGGGGAGTGCCTCTCTAGTTATTGCACCAGGTGAAGTGCCTACCTAAAAACTCCAAATCTAACAACCCTTTGTGGGACATGAACTAGGTAAACTCTAGGATATCTTGATGAGGAAAATGACCCATTTCCTTATTATCAGTGGGTTTCTCTATCACATAACCCCCCCCCCCATGAAGGGGCGCTCCTAGAATCAAATGATTCAAAGTATGTTTGGTTTTTGGGGTGCTTTCATCATCCTCACTTAGATTTAACCCTAATATATTAGCCCTTACCTCATTGGCACCCAATTGGGCCTTAAATTCCATATCTAATACGTTTGATGAAGTGTTCTTGTTAGTTTCATATGAATCTTGGATTATGAGGACCCAATCTAATATTTCCCCATCTTAGTTTCCAAAGGATATTATTTTTCCTCCAATATTATTGTGTGTGTATCTATACAAAGGGTTAAATCATGAGTTAATTTATGTTTTTTTAATACAGTGATTTATTCCTTTAAATTTGTTAACATATAATCATTTTGGTTTCTTAAAATAGAGTCATGTTTTTAAGGGGTTTTGATTTAAAATAGATTTGTGCAGACCAAGGGGTAGATGAGATGATTTAATGGTGTTTTCTGTTCACAAATGGTTTTCTAGGTACATATTCCATTATGTGTGCCTGTGAAAATGATTTTAAAATCATCATCATGGGTTTTAAATGTATTTTGTAAAACATCTCACATTGTGAAGTTGTGGCTGTGTCAGGATATAGACTTGTCACTCAAGTGTATATAATTCCACTAGATGTTTTGTGTCACTCTAGTCTTTGTAATTCCACTAGAGGGTTTTATTTTTCGGATCCATGTGATTCCTAGATTATGATTTCCCTTTCATTTTTAGTATATATCCCAATTTTCATGATCCCAAATTGTGTTTGCTTTCATTTATACATGATTTTACACATGATTTTATATTTCATTGTTATTTTGTTACATTTTATCTTATAGTGTATGCATGGTTTTAATTTACTATTATTTCACATATATTTTTTTCAATCATTATTGTGTTATTATTTATGAATTTTTAATGAAAACATATTGATTATTTACTAAATGGGTTTATCTTATAAAATTGATTTGTAAAATATATTTGTTTTAAAGTTAGATACAAAAAAGTCCAAATAATATGACCATTTATAGATTATTATATGAAACACTACTATGATTTTTTATAACCCTTAACTTTACATTTTTGTAGCTCGGTTATTTTTTAGTACATTGGTAGTGGTAAGGGAATTACATTGCATTTTGGATTCTCTTATTGTCGCTGTTTTGGTAGCGGGGTGGTTTGGTGATGATGGATGGTCAAACACATACTTGTTTGTATATTCTTGTTTTTATATTTTCAGTTTAGAAAATTTTCCTTGACATTGTATATTTCTTGGATTTGTACTATCATTATTCCTCATTGTACTTTTTTTTGTTATAATGTTATTCATTATACATGCGTTCCCTCATTGCACCTCCCCATATTGCGCAAAAAATTGGGTGACATATTTAATGGCACGAGAAAGTTAGTTATATAGCCTTACCTAATTCACTAAGGTGATATATAATTCCGAGCAAAAATATATAATAATTTTTATATGTACATTGATATGTTTTTACATGAGGAAAATAAACAATATAATAATAATATCTATTATAAAATGCATGGGAAAAAATTATGTATCATATTCATTTCTCAAAGAATAATGAATGACCATATCATAAGGTTCTAAAGATGATAATAAATTAGGGTATTTTAAATGTTCATATTTTAATAAGAAAACATATGACCTAAAATATATTTCCATTGTAGGAAAATTCTTAAGAAGTTTCAAGGATAAGTAAAACTGAACCGCAAAGGTGACCCTTATAGAAATGAGTATAATATATTTTTAGGAATGAAATGGATTAATATTTACATTTAAAATATTATTTAACAAGGATTTATTTCTATAAAAAATGTTGGTTTTTAATATCCATACAAGGATAAAAACATTTTATAGTGGTGAAAATTTTATTGAAATAAGAAATTAGATGGTTCCCTTTTTATGTTATCAAAACACAATTATTGAAATGACCGATAAAAAAAAGGCTGAAAAATATTTATTTTGAAAAGATGTTAAGAAAAATATGAAGGTTATATGTGATAAAATGTAATTTGATTTACATTTAAAAAGGCTAAAATTATGGGGAATGTGAATTATGGTCCAGGTAGGGAAATAATTGTTTAATAGGGTGAGAATAATTTTTAACATAGTTTCATTTTCAAGTAGGAATATAATTAATTAATAAAGAATATTTGAATAAAAATTGATCTCAAAAGATATAAATAGGGTAGAGAATATGAAAATAAAAATGAATCTCGTGGATAAAAATTATAACCTAAGAATGTAGATTGAATTATGAAAAAAACCCCTTTACCTTAAGAAAGATATCAATCATATCCCATGAGGAAAAGAATGACAGAAAGTGACATTTTGAAGATCATAAAAAAATTATGATATTATATGTCTATTTGGTACTATATAAAACATAAAAATGATGTTTTTTTATAAAATAAAATTATTCCTCAATAAAGGGTGATTGAGTAGGAAACCCTTACAACTGGTCTAAAACATCTATCGTAGGCCATTTGATGAAAAGAAACTCATATTTTTAGTATATCCCATTAGTTACAATGAAATAAATTATAAATAATTTAAGGGATATAAAATTATAATAACACTATATAGAAGTAAATGTGATGTATAAAATGTAACATGTCTCAAAGGGATGGATTTTTTAGGGTGGATCATAATTTGTAAGGTTGGGTTGAATAGAGTTTTGGGAGAACCAAGGAGTTTTTTGTGTGTGAGTAATGCGAGGAGAGGATTGAAATTTTTATATGTTAAAAGGGGTGTAATTTTGGTAAATATGAAAAATAACTCGTTAATGGGAAGTCAATATCAGTGATACTGGATCCAAAAATACGAAATATTGGAGTGGGGAAGAGATAAGGATGACCCATACCTTAACAACTCAATTAAAAATTTATTTTAGCATGATTGTCCCTTTTTCGCATAAGTTATTAATTTTTACCATTTTTGTTTTCAAAAAATTATATAAGTCACAACAAATTAATTTATCCAACATGCCCAAAAATAATTTGGCCATTATTATATAATTTCAACATAATGATTCAAATAATGAATTTAATTTTTTTAATAAAATGAAAATTGTTTAAAATATATTTTAAATTAATAAATGAATAATTTATTAAAAAAATTATTTAGAAAATTTAACTTATGTTCTAAAATGTCAAATATTGGATTGTAATTTTAAAATACAAAGAGGGGAATCCATCCCTTCTTTTTTATGCAACAGAGACACCACTCCGGTGATTCTAGGTAGAATAATCCCTTTACATGGACATTGCAGACCCAGTGGCAATTAAACACCAATATAATAGGCCCATAGTCCCCGAAATATAGGTCCAATCATGGTCCAAATGACCTATGCCATTCCCACCAGTAACATATTCCCTTCATTGACATCCAATGAATTTCTCAAACTCCATCACACCAACATCAATCTATCTTCCATTATAATGTAGGCTACACACATCTGTTGATGTTATCTAGGTACACTAGGCTTCCACCACCTCAATTACACCAACATCTATCTATCTGATATCACAATAAATGAATTACATATCCAATAGAGTCTTCCAACCATTCCACAATTAACCACATTCCCTAGATCATAAAATAATATACATATTAGCAAGTTTCATCACCAAATTATCCCAATGTTTGGTTCCTCTGATAATCCCACAGCTAGAGGAATCTGTTCCCTTCCACCTACGGGGAGGTGCTAAACAAAAATCCCCCAAAATATCTAGGCACCAATATTGGTTTTTAGGCTGATTCTATATTATAGGGGTTGATTTACCACAAAACAAATCCCATAACCTCAAATTTGGGGTTTCAAAATTAAATCAAGTATTTATGAATTATAAATTCACATATAAAATATATATTTTGTCTTAAAAAATTGTTTTATTAATTTATAAATAATAATTATTTATTAATAATTTTATAAAATTCATATTATTTTAAAAAACAATTTTTTTTCACTGTTCATATAAAGATCAATCTATTAAGAGAAATACAAGGAAATCATCTTGAAATAATATTGAAATTAAAAATACAAAAATTAATTATATTTTATCAAATTTAATATTATCAATTTCTTACATTAAATTTTAAATAAAATCATAAAATAAAATGATAAATTATTTTAATAGGAAATAAATTTTTTAAATATAATTGGTCATTATTACTAGTTTTTATAAAACATTACCAATTTTATATTTAATAAATTACCATTATATTTTCTTAAAATAATAGTTTAAAAATAATATAAATACTTTTATTTAATAAAAATTTTAATCTCTCCATTTTTACCCAGAAATATTTGAATTATATATAGTAATTTTTTTACTGCTAAGTGCAATAATGGTGTATGATTCCAAGGCCCAGTGAGCTAAGAATTGATATTGGAATAATATTTAATATATTAATACCACACATGAACATTTTTTTGGAAAGGGACGAATAAATATTAAATAGAGTCTTATATTTAAAATCTAGGACCATTGTTGAGTCCAAAACAGATGCTTTACCCAAGGTGCAATAAACAATTTGTTAGCATCAATCATTTGTGTAATGTTGTATCTAAGACGAAAAATTAATATATAAATAAATTTATTTTATTATAATGGAACAAAGAACTATATCATTCATATATAAAAAAACCATTATGGTTAAATATTAGGGTTATCCACATAACCCTAAAGACATATATGGAAGCCTTTGATGAGATGTTTGTGGAAGACATTAGAAAGAGGATCAGATCAGTGCCACATGGATCTTCTATTCAAATGGAGTTCATGGATCTAACAAATTATGAAAATAATTATTTTTTCTTATCATCGACTGATACAAACCCCATGTAGGATGCCTTTATTTTTTAGATTCTTCCTATTAATTTATTTTATATGAATCATATAACAATTACACAAATAATAATTGTCCCATGCATCGATGAATGATTTATTTTATGGTGGATTTTTTTTCATTGTTTTTTACTAATATTTTTTCACCAATTATTTGACAATGGATTGAGTAAAAAAATAAAAAAAATGATTTGGAATATTGGCCATATTAATGGTTTATGTTTTCTCCCCCATTTTGTCTCAAATCATCATGAGAAATTTCATTGTACCATAGTTTGATAAATACCATGTATTTGAACAACACTTGAATATTATATAGAAAAAAAAGATAAATATCATTGGTGTGGTATGTGATCGAGGGTGCAATAATGTTTCGATGATGATAGAGGATGATTAATGTTAGATCGATATCAACCTGAAATATTCTGTTTTCTTAGTGGATTCCCTATAGTGGCTTGGTGTGTGATATTTCAGCTTGATAGACCGATTTCTCATTTGAATAAAACATGGTTTCTAGCTAATAGCAATGGTGTGGAGAATTCGACATAGATCAACCATTACTGATGTGATTTGAATAGGATCCATATGAAATGGTATCATGATTGTATGTGGAGAATGAACTTTTAGCTTATATAGATATTACAAAACAAGGACATTAATCTAGAGATACACACCATGTGGGACCCCTACATGTAGTGTTAGGGTTTTTTGTGAATGTTAAATATCACATGTTATGAGACAATTATCACACACCACATGAACCATGTCTAGAGACTCCGTGTTTATGCTTGGAGTACACAAGCACACACACGAACAAACACATGAGAACAGGTTGAATACGTGAGCTAAGACAGATAATCATATATAGATAGGTTATATGGGAAAATAATTATATTCAGACACAACCAGGTGTACATGAGAAAGAGTCTAGGTACTCAGTAATGGGAAAAGGAACATGGGAATGGACTTAGTAAGGTCCAGATTTTGTGGTACATGTAATATACCCTAATTAAACTTCCTTTACCTCCCCACAAATATCTTGGATCCATTCTCCTCTTTACTATAGTCCATGTTCATTCGTGTATGATATCATAGTCCTTTCCCATTAGGGTACCATACATCATTAAATCCTTTACATAGGATTTTGATCACCGCTATGGGATAATTTTTTATAGAGTTTGTTGAATCCCTCTAAGGTACTAGGGTGAGATCCACAATTATTCCTAAGTGGGGTTCATGGAATTGACATGAACACAATGATGAAGTCATCAAACACCTATCTAGTAGGAAGATCATGTAGGGTTTTGGTGTCCCATAATTACACTGCATATGATCCCCTCTAGGATGATTGTATATTCTGAGACCTATTGAGTACTTCTTGTGCGGGGACCAATGATCAGGAACCATTGGATGTGCTTCACAAGAGAGAGCATGAATCATGTAGTGGATTATCATGGAATGAGTGTTAACTAGAATCCTCAGGCAGTATCTTTTGGCAAGATTGTTTTGAGACAACATGATATCTATTTTCTTATGGGTATATCGGTTTGTTTAAGTCACTTATATTATTGAAATATCATGTATTGAGATCACTACTCTTGATTATTTATACATAGTGATTTTGGTTTTTCCAAATGGGTATTCTTGTACTCACCAGTGAATTCTCTTTTCTCACATGTGTAATGTCTTATATATGCGATCCACTCTTTGACACAGTTCTAGAAGGATTGGAAGCACACATAGAATACATTGGAATACAACGGAAAAATTGTATACATGTGGTTATTTTGAAGGTAGACCCCTCCCAATGAGAAGGTTAGGCAATTTTGTATTATTGTTTATGTCATTTATTTTCCCACGTTGTAACATTCAATTATTTGTTACCATAATCTAATAGTGGTAGCATAAAAAATAATTCATTGGTATCAATTGTTACACATTTCAAATTTCTGTGGCTATGGAGATGTGTTTTTGTGTGTTGATACATTAGGATAATTCCTCCCATGTGTGAGATATGCCTACATTGTTCTAGTCTCCAAACCATGGCCTATTAGAGGTAGGATTGGGTATTCAACCTTGGATTTTTGTTGTCTAGGTGGGAATTGGAAGGTGAGGTCATGATGCAGTTCTATTAGAGAATAGTTCTAACTAAGGACCTAAGTGTTGAATTAAATCTAACTATGAGGTTGTTTTGGGATTTATAAAAACAGTGTTAATGTGTTTCAAGTTCATCTTTCAATATAGATTTTCTATTTTTTTTGGCGATGATGTATCCATTTTCCAAGAATCTAGTAACTTAATTATCAACTAAGTACATGTTGAAACTTGTTTCAGGGAAAAATAACGGTGTATGCATAATAAAGGAATGGGTTTTTTTCATGTGCTTCTTGAGTCGGCTCTCCATATATACATATTGACCATGATGCATCTTGGTAATTTCAATATTCATCTATGAATAAATTCATCTATGATTCCCCTACATGATCATAATCATGATCCAATGAGTGAAAAAGCTTAATTACTAGGTCATGTACATGAGTTAGCACCTCCTGGTGAGTTTATAGTTATAGAATAAACTGTATAAAAGTAGATTTAACTGACAGTACCAACTGAGGATGAATGTAGGTTGAGTACATTGCATGAGATTCATATGTAGAGACCTCTTAGGTTTTGGGGTGATCTAGACCCCTAGGTGGCTTAGGACTGACTAGAGGCAGTTACCTATGTTTTGGGAAACATGAGATAATATAATGATCATATAGAAGTTCTCATAATGAGTCTCATTCTAGTAAATTGTTGGAAATGGTGGAGTATAATGAACAAATAAAAATATTAAAAGACTCTTTCCTGGTTATAAATTTAGTATATCATCATGGAGGAGTTCTATCAAGCCATATTGGGAATTGTGCGCATCTAGGAGACTATACATTTATAACTAGGTAGTTTGACTAATGAGGAGTATTTAGTATTTATTACTAATCCCTCACTATACTCCCAATATATGGTGAGATATCAATTCTTCATGGAATAGATCATTGAAGTGGTATTATTTTAAGATATCATGGCTTCATTGATATCTTAATTTATTCCCACCTATGTTAGATTTCTCAACCAATATTTAGTTCTGGAGAACTTATAGGCAGGGTAAAAACCAATAGTAGGTTTTGGTTGGGGGTACCCAGGAGCTGAGTCATCATCCAAAAGAAGGAAAAGAATGTAATAGGAATTTGGGGTTCAATAATATTCAGAATAGGAATCCATGATAGAGGATCTGCAGTTCATGGCCTCAATGATGGATCGATTCATCCAAATGAGAGGTGTTTCTTCTTAGGTGATAGTTGGGGATATATTTATAGATATTATCTTACCCATAATGAAAAATATATGGGGATGGTAGAGGGATCTACCATTAGAGATAGAGGAAGGATAAATTATTTTTATAGGGTGAAATATGTTATATAGGATAAGGTATAGTAGAAAGTGGTGGAAGGTAGTTTGACTAAAGACCACCCCCAGTGGTCTACGTCAGGCTCAAGGAGCTAAAGGTTAGGGATATAGATAAATATGAACATCTAATTCTTAGTATCCCAAGACTCCCAACCTGATTAGAGGTGAAATAATTATCTAATCTACTTTAGTTTTAGTACTGATAGATATGGTTTTGATCCACTCACTTCATACTACTTCTCTCGGGTGAGACATATAGATTCTGGTTGATCCCGTAGCCTGGACCATACTCTTAGAGACTCTGAAAGGACGTGACTTAGTGATCACACACATCTACTGATAGTGTGGCTCAATGAATGGAGGTGAGGTATTCATGTGAGATAACATTGTATCAGTGATGATTCCATATGATATCATATTAGGTTACGACTAGCTATCGATAATAATTTCCTTTATTGACTGTTATTGTTATAGGATACCGTGTTTTCATGACGATGGGAAATTTTTTTACTTCATGGGTGAGAAGAAATCCTGATAGAGTAGGATAGGATTATACATAGGATAGTGAATCTAGTTAATCAACTATTATTTATCATGGACCTTGATGAATTTGATGTTATGGGTTTCCATTTTCCTATTGTGGTTGTCATGTATAAGGACATCTTCCCTATAGAAATTCCAAGACTATCCCCACATATATAGATTCAATTATAAATTGTATTATACCCCATAAAAACACTTATATATTCAATAACATATCTAATGAATCCCATAGAGCTTCAAGATATGAGCATGTAGTAGGAGGACTTCTAGAAGAAGGGCTTCGTGAGACCGAGTGTTTACCCTAGGAAACCCCAGTGTTGTTCTCCAAGAATCCAAATGAGAGATTGAGGTTGAGTGTGTATTATAGGTTTCTAAAAAAGGTGAATGTGATAAATAATTTACCCATTACCAAGGATCGATGACTTCATTAATTAGTTTAGAGGGACATGATAGTTCTCGATGATTAAACTCTGATCATGTTATCACTAGCTATGATTACATGATAACGATATAATTAAAATGACTTTCAAATATCAATATGGTCAATATTAATACTGGGTGATTCCTTTAAACTTGATAAAACCCCTAGGAGTGTTCATGGGACTCATGAATTGTATCTTTTATCCTTTCATTGTCCAATTTTTGGTTGTCTTCATCAAAGATATCCTAGTGAACTCGATGTTCGAGGAGGGGCACACAACACACACACAAATCAAATTCTTCATGGGAATATATCGATGTATTAATTTTTGTTAAACAGGCACATATTTTTGGAGAGTTTATATTTTCAGATGGTATAATAGTGGACCCAACCATGGTCAATGTAGTGTTACTAGGGGACCACCCATGTTCATGATGGAGGTGAAATGCTTCATTGATTTGGAAGGATACAATAGGTCATTAACATCTGATTTCCCTTGGATATCGACACCTTTGACTACATTGAACTATGCAAGATAGACTTTCATATGAAAAATGATGACCCAACAGGGTTTTCTGGAGTTAAGAAAGTGATTTTTTAGTGAATCCATCTTTAGATTTCCAGAGGTGGGTGTCAAGTACATAGTGTTCTGTGATGACTTAGGGACAATAATTGGTTATGTTCTAATGAAGATAAAGATAGTGATTTCTTATGGGTATCAGTAGTTGAGAATGAATTAGAAAAACTATGTGACCCATGATCACGATATGATAATGGAATAATTCTTCCAAAATATTTAGAGAAACTTCCTTATGGGTGAGTGATTTATCATCCACTCTAACCATAATATTCTGACATATATATTCTCTCAAAAGGATATTAAAATGATATAGAGGGATTGAATAGAGTTCCTCCAAGATTATGAAATTGAGATAATCTATACTCTTGGAATGGGGAATGCGGTACTAGATTCACTAAGAAAGAGATATTAGTCTCATTTGTTGATCAACACATCAGAGTAGTTAGCCTTATTTTAGTTTTCCTTATAGGAAAAGAATTTTACATAATATATATAGTCATTGGTTGTTACCCAATTTATTTTAAATCAGGTTATGAAATATCAACATGGAGATATTTACTTTGGGACACTATATACTCAGACGTTCACTAGACATTCTCTTGATGGACTTCATGAAGGTGGGGAGAACATTATACTTCTTAGAGGACTGAATATGGTACTATAGATGTTGTGGTAGAAGGTGATAATATAGTTTCATACAAACTATTTGGAGTTACAAAAAGTGTTAAAAATATGTAACAAGACCTCATACATCAATTTTAGTGGCCATAAATGAAGAAGTGTGAAAAACTTTTGTCTCTTGGTGCCTCACTTGTTAGTAGGTAAAGGCTGAGGAACATGATGTCGTGGGTATAGCTCAACCCCTATGGGTTCCAATGTGTATGTGGGATTGGATATTTATGGATTTTGGGATGGATTTACCACATAAATCTATAGGAAATTATTGCATATAGGTGATCATAGATTGAATGACCAAGTAATAACACTTCTTTGTTTTCCAAAAGTAGAGTTTAGTAGAGGAATTGGGATGAATATTTGTGAAATAGATAGTTTGGCTCCTTGGAGTTCCATCAACAATAATTTTAAAGCATTTTTCTCGCTTTACATCATGATTATGAAAAAGGTTTTAGGAGGCTATTGGGACTCAATTGTTTTTGAACATGATGTTTCTCCCCAACAGTGATGGATAGACTTAACAAACCATTTAGTTTCTAGAGTATATTCTTCACAATTTATTATTGTACTTTTTCCATATTTAGGAGGATCAAATAACATTGGTATAATTTGTATACAGAAATATCTTCCATCTGACCATGGGTACAGAACTATTATAGGCCTTGTATAGGAGACCATATTGTTCACCACTATGTTGGATTGACCTAAGAGTGTCAAAACCTATTGGTACATAGTTGGTTCATTATAATAAAGAAAATTATCATGTCATCTAAGAGTGGATGAGCACTATATTAATATATCAAATGTCATATGTGGACAAATGATGATGGCCCTTTGTGTTTGAGGAAGAATGACATGGAATCCTGAAGGTATCCACTCAATGATGAATATAGAGATTTGGCTAGGGTGGGAAGTTATATATAAGGATCATTAACCCTCTACAGATACTTAATAGTATTAGGGAGGTGCGACACCACTTGTCACAACAAAAAATAGTTAGACCGGGTGCATGAAATCATCATCTGTTGGAGCTTTAGAGGTATGTGAACTACCTATCACATGTTATCAACTGGGGGATAGTTTGACATCATTTATAGAGATACCTTTTCAGAGTAAATACATGGGATAAAGGACTATATAAAGAGGATTTTCTTAGGTGACCGATTCCTTTAGTGCATGTTCAATGGCTGCACAAAAATCCTCAGGAGAGAACCTATGAGTGGGAGATCTAGATGTGAGCATAGTACCCACACCTTTTTGAGTTGTGATTTTAATTTTTTTAGATGAAAATAAATATGGTTGAGATTAGGTTATGACTCATTTAATTCTTTTAAATATGTCTAATAATATTTTTAGAGTCATACACATATATAACTTGATATTCCAAGGCTCAGTGATCCAGTAATTGATATTTAAATAATATTAAATATATTAATATCACGTATGAGATATTTTTTATAAAAAATAGAAATAAATATCAAATGGTGTCTCAGATAATGAATTTGAGACCAATGTTGATTCTAGAATTTGTGAATTAACCTAGAAATTTCATAATATCTATCGGTGTCATGTGTTTGTGAAACAATTTTAACTGAAAAAATTATAAATAAATATATTAAATAATTTTTATTATTATAATAATAAAGTGGTCTAATTCCCTCATTTATAAATACAAAATTACATGTAAATATCAAGGTCATCCATATAACCTTAGGGACTAAGAAAAGTGTCTTTGGAATGTTTTCGGAATATGACCTTGGATCAGAGGATCATGTCAGTAACGTATATATCATTTGCATCAATGGAGATCATAGATATCTCTAACAATTAAAAAAAAGATACATTATTTGTGAGAGATAAATAAAAACACTAGGTAGTATGTTATTATTTTTTGGATTCATCCTATTTATTTATCACATCTCGAACACTAATCAATTACACAAATAAGAATTGATTCATGCATCGAAAATTGATTTGAATATATGGTTGATTTTTTCATTATTTATTTTTCATCTTCATTCATCTATTCAATGATATTGGATCGAGTCCAAAATAAAAAATGATAAGGTTTTTTCCTTATATATATATATTTTATTATTTGTTCCCCATTCTTCATATGTTTATGACCTGAAATGTCATTGGAAAATGGTTCAATGAATACTATGGTTTATATGGATGTTAAATATCACTCGCAGTGTGTAACATATCTCACATAGAGTGACCTATGGCTAGTGGATCAATATGTTGTCTGCGAGTTCACAGGCATGTACATTGCTTCGAACATGGTCGAAAATTGGATACATGAGCTATGCTGTGTACTCAGAAACAACCAACAAACAAAGGATGAGGCATCTACCATGATATGGCTAGGTGTACACATGCATAACCAAAGGTACCCAAGCATGGATAGAGGAACAACAAAATGGATATGAGGAGGTACATATTTGTTGATACACACCATGCACCCTATGTACATGTCACATACTTCCTCATAGATGGCTTGGAGCCCCTCGTATATTTAGTATAGACTAAGTTCAGTAGAGTGTTATACCTTAGTATTTTCCCATGAGGGTATAATGAGATATTAAATCCTCAACATTGGATTTTGATACCCTCTATGGGTCTTATTTTGGATAGATATTGATTTATCCTCCCATGGGACTAGTGTGAGATATTCTATCATTCCTAGGTAGGGTTTGTGGTATCGGCATGAACACCATTCGTAGAGTATCGATCCCCTTTCTAGTAGGTAGATTCAGTAGGTTCATTGGTGTCCCCTAGTATCCTGGGGTGGTTTCCTATACCCTGATGATGAGATCATCTGAGATCCATTTCATACTTATTTAAAAATTACCATTGATCACAACCTTTTAGATGAGTGCCAATAGTGATTGAAAGGCTCAAGGAGTGGATTCTTCCAGAAAGAGTGTTATCAAGAATCCTCAAGTAGTATCATATGGGGGTATGTTTTGGTTGATCCCACTTGATATAGGTTGTATTTTATACATATATATGGATTCTTATGTCTCTTATCTTGAGGAAAAAATCTTATATTGAGATGACTACCCTTGATGATTCATTCATAGTGATTTCAAAGTATCCTTCTATGTGTTGTTATACTCACCCCTAGGTGGGATTTTCCAACATGTGTCATGTCTTTGGTTGATGAGAGCTCCTTTCACACAGTCCTAAGAAGACTATGAGTAAGAAGTGCCTAGATTGGGCTCGATAGACCAAGGTGTATACAAATGTTTCATTTTATATTAGTCCCTTCCATATGTATAGGTAAGACTCCATTGGATATTTTGGTTTGGATTATGTTTCCCCCTTTAACAATTTCAAAATGTTATTATTGTAATATGGTTATGGGATCAAAAATGTATTCATGAATTGATACTATTTTTTACAAAATTCATCATTGTATGGGCTTGGATATGTGTACATGTGTACAGGTAGATTATGATAATTACTCCCATGTGTAGGAAATTTATACTTGGTTATTGTAAAAATACATTATCCAATTAGAGGCAGTCATGGGGTAGTCACATAGGGATTGTCATCAGATAGGAGGGCCCCAGTCGGTTGGATCATGAAAAAAAATCAAAACACCAAGAAAGATAGATTTATAAACATAATAATTTAACTAAACCAATATATATATATATAATAATATAATAATATTTTTTTTCTGTTACTTCTATTGATGCCAACTAATTCAATGAATTGGTTTAAATAATCTAAATGTATCATAGTATCCTTTTAGATATGTGTGTCATTTGAGGAAATATATAAAACATAATTGAATTATTTATATGAAAGGGTATATTAAAAATTATCTAATTTCAATCAACATACCAATAGACATGGATAATATTGAATAATGCATCCATTGAAATTTATCTCAAACTAGAATAGGTAAAATCATAGGAATCTGGTTTCTCTAATATATGGATGCTAGGAAGAATGTATTCCACTCATTCTCAAGAATGTAATTTATGAACATAAAATGTTCACCTATATAATGATTGGAAATTTATAGTATTAGGAATTATATATAGTAAAGTCGGTTGTAGAGTAATTATTATACCATAATTTAAGTTTGACCCATGCCACTATCTATTGAAAATGATCACAAAGAATGAAAATTTTCCAATAAATACCACATTAGAGAATATATTCCTTAATATTCTCATGGAGTAGATAATATAAATCTATACATTTTTTTATTTTGAAGAAATTATCTCTTGGATATTTCCTTTCTTATGCCTCGGATTCAGGCCTTTCATACATTCAACACATTATCCCTTTAATACATATAATGTAAATTCCATTATATATGATAGTTTTTTCAAGCCATGTCCTTCTGGACTTGTGATATTTTCCTTCCTAGTTAGTATCATATATGAAACCATTGTTTATGATTTAATTTTCTCATATGAGTACTTTAATAACAATTTGAATATAAGGATCATAAAAATAAATAGATTATATCATGTTGGAAATTGTTGTGATCAAACCTATGTTGGAAAAACATTTCTCTTCCAATTGTTAATGTTATAAAATATCATGTTAATATGATCTTTGAAATTGTGGATACCAATTATCCCAATCAAAAAATTATTACCCAACTATTCCATGATAAAGATTATATAATAAATTAAAATTCAATCCAAAATAAAATTTGAGAATATTTATATGTATGTGGAAGAGATATATATGCTTCTCATGACTAGGATGATACACATCCAAATCTATTTTCAATACTCATCATTAATCATGTTGAATCCTGGTAAATAATTATTTCTAACATCAATGAAGAAAATCATGTAATCCACAAATAAAATATGTGGAAATGTTTTTTATCCATATATACAATTGGATGTTGAAATATCCCAAGAAACAATTCCATATTTCATTTCTTCCCTGAGAGAATCTTGAGAAATAACGAACAGACCTGGTGAAAGTGGGGGACCTTAGTGGGGACAACACCAAAACATGGAATTTTAAAATTTATCTATAGGTGAAATATTTAATACTAACAAGAAGATAAAACAATTATGTAGAGGAAAAAAATCCACTCTGAGAAGCCAAAAAAATTTAAAGTTCTCAATATATATTTCCATAATAGCTTGTTATAGGATTTTTTCATGTCATCATCCCCTATAACATTAGTCCCAATGGATTTGATGTTAATATCAACTAGAATTTCTTATGCCTTACCAATGGTTCATTTTATTATATTAAATATTATTTATAATTGTTGTCCATCTGATATAATTTTTGTAATATATTACAAACTTCAATTTATGAGAATGGATGCTAGAAATTTATCTAGGAAAGTTAACATACCATAGGATAATACTGATTATATAATCTGAAATCAGAAACAATATGAATTTGGACTAGGGATTAGGAATAGAAGTCTCCTGGGAGGGTCCCCCTTTGAATAAATCCCATATTTCATCAATAAACTAGTTTTTGATAATATCCAAATTCACAATGTAGAATGATCCAAAAAATCTATCGGGTACGGGAGAAATATTTACATTGAGTCTATAAAATGATTTAGTTATGCCTCCACTTATATTCTTTTCAAATATAAATTATTTAAATCATCCATAACACATAGTATGTGATTGAAGAAGAGATCAGTATTATGTCCAATGAGGTAACCTACTTCTCTGTGCTTCCTTATCTTTGACATAAAAATATTGAAATGGGATATGGGAAGGTTCCTATCCACCTAAACATCACTGGAATATATTATGTTATAGAGGAGAATGTTCAATTTCTCTATATATGTCATCTATTTATTTAAACAAATTAAATAATAATTGTTCATATCCCATCCATCAACCACATAGCTCTTTATATATATCTAATAGATTTTTCTAACTCCACAAGTTTCTTAGTGACGATCCACAATTTGTTCATTAATGGGAATTTTTTCATTCCACCAGTCATGCATTTGGTGTAGGGTTTGGTGATTATTTTTTTAAAATTCTCTAATATGGTTTTCATATTTAGTATTCTATTTTCCAACAATTGAAGTTCCCTTTTAGCCTAAAAATATTCACGTGGAGAACTGTATACATTCACCCTTACATGGGAATGTCCTATGAGTTATATACAATTTAAATGAAATTATTATCTAATACCAATGGTTTGGAGAAGGTAGTGTGGATATTAACTCAAGTTGAAGATTTGATTTGTATTATCAACAAGGAGTGTTTATAAAGTTCCCCATACGTGAAAGTCACTCATGTGAGAGAAGAATGAAATTATTTAGAAATTATACACACATAGAAACACACAGACATAGATATATTCATATATATCTCTGTGTGTGTGTGTTATTTAGGGTCCACACACACCCATTCAGATATATATCTTTATATAAATTTTTTATTTTATGATATTTAGATATATATATATACAAAAACTTATATATATATATGTGATATGTATATATATTTAAATGTATATATTGATATGTAATATATAGTTATGGATATATATTTATATATATATATATTAGGCTCTCTATTTTATTATTTAAATTTGTATATATATATATATATATATGTTGAAAGTATCACTTTGTATATATAGTTTGTATTATATTTTCTAGTTGTGTTATATATATATATGCGTATGAAACTATATATTGTACATGTAGTCTATTTTTATTAGATTTTCATGAAATTGACAATGAGTTTAAGTGGGAACTATGTGTAAAGTATGGAAAAAATACACCCATTAACCAATATATTAAAAATTAATAAAACGAAAACCTAGAACTATCAGGATATATCACCATCAAAGCCTTAGGACATACACCTTCATGACCCATGTGTCCAATCAAGTCATTGTCTTCCTCAAACAATGTAATAGTTGTCTCACCACCATATTCATTACATCATAATCATTTAATATCATCATTATCATCTCAAGAAACCATATTCTAATGAATAATCTGAACACACAACCAACAACATCAATTTCTTGGAATCTATTTTCATAAAATGTATTAGAAAAAACTGATGAACTATAAAACTAAAATGATAACCAATAATGTAAATATCACTTAACTATATAAAAAATAGATGAAAGATATTATCATACACCTCATACCTCTAGATTTTAACTATATTTATTATTTTGTTTGTCTATCAACATCAGAAACACCAAAATAATAAGAATGAATTGTACTACAAGACAAATTAATCAATTTGATGTCACAATGTTTGAGTTGAAACAATGTGATCCAACAATGCCAAACTAAATCTAACGTTGATCATTTCTCCTAAAATTCAACTGGAAATTAAACCATAACATCCATGAATCACTATAATGACCACTACACAAGACCAAAAAAGGGTCTTCTATGATATCCCCAGTAGTAGCATGAGATACATAGTGGATAAAGGCATTATACTAGAGCCTTGACCTTTTATGACATCACATAACGTTCACACATTAGTGGTAGAGATAAATCCAATGCAGGTCATTTCTAAGGAACCACCCAATTATGCTTAATCAAAACACCCCAAACCATTGTGATCCCCTTCACCATACTAAAATGCATACTACTATATAGTATAATTAAGCAAGAGTAGAGTGGAATTGAACTAAGTACTCAACTAAGATCCCCAAAATTGAAAAAAGAACCTACAAGTCAAAAATATAAGAACCTAATAAATGGATACATTTGAATACATACTCTGATATCATATCATAATCCACTACAAAATACATTTCACTATATCAAAATTCGGTTCTGACTTGTGGGGATATGAAAAATGATCTTATTGTAAGAAAATGAGATCCCTAAGAGAAGGAAAACTATGTACAATCATAATATAAATACCCAACAAAAAACAAAAGGAAGAAGAAAATGTTAAAAAATAAATATGGTAGTGGTAGAGAGATACAATCATAAGCCATGATGATACATACCAAAAGGGGTAAAGGAATGATGAATATATGAAATGGTGTGGAATAAATCATAGGTGTATAAGAGACTATCATGGGAGTTAATTAGAGAATATAAAAGGTCTATGAGATGAGTAGAGGCATAATAGAAAAAAAGTAATAGTAAAGGGAAATGAATGGGTGGAGGAAACAATAGATTTATAGGTGACCATTGAGGGAGAGAAGGAGTGAGACAGATGATAATTGTTTCAATTACTATATATATATATGAATTCTATATTTATAAATGTACATATAATATATATTACATATACAATGTTCATTTTCTTTTATGTTTATACAAATATATAAATGTATATTGAGTTTATTATATATGTATCTTAATGACCTATATAACTCCGAAAAAATTCGATATTTATTTTATTCAGGTTTTTTTACCACATTATATATCGTTTTTATGGAATGATATGAAATTAGTGATGCAGACATCTAATATAGCTCAAATGGTAATTAATCCTTAGATCATTGATATTCACCATAAAAATATTTTCAAATAACCATTTATATTGAATGAATTGTAAATTTAAAAGAAAAGAACTGTATGAAAAGGTTATATATAATATAATGATATCATATTGATAATAAAAACAAGGTATTTTTAAACAAATATATCCACCAAACCATGTAACATGAGTTATATTTTTCCTAAAGAAAATATATTTTTAATAGTATTAATCATCGATGAAGAAACATTTATAACCATTATTATCTTTCATAAGTGATAATTAATGTGATAATATATTTTCTCATTGGTATTTTAGTGATAAGATAAAATTTAAATTCATGTATAAATTAATTAGAGGATGTTCTCTTTTTATAAATTTCATAAGAATTTTTTATTGGAATAACTGGGGATGATATGTTGTATGTTAGGGTAAATCATAGGGAATGAATTTGGATAATGAATGAAAAACTTTTGTATTTTAATTTATTTTATTAAATGGTGATTCAAAAAAATATTCTCTATATCAAGATGTTACTCACCTCGGTGAAAAACATTATGATATTCTTATGTGTATCAAAGAAAATTTAGCAAATCATAAATAAAAAAACAAGAGCCCTATGAGATGATGGTTTTAATAAAATTAGGTAAATAAATAGGTATAAATTGAATTTTCTCGGTTGTATGGACTTAATATAGTCAATCCATTAACCCTAATAGATCAATAATCAATAATTATATTATTATTATTATTATTTTATTGAGTGTGCTGATCAACCGAGTCAGTATGAATAGTTGTTTACTTATAATGAAGTATATTGTATGGTTGGAAATTATGGTAACGTACTAATATAAAATCTAGTTTATTATAATTACATCAACTCTTTGAATTCCAATTAATATTTTTTATTTTGTAGAAAGAATTAATTCTAAATGATGTTAGAAAATATTTTATTATTAAACAGGATGGAAAACCCAATATATGATTATAAATAGTAATTTTCTCATGGTACATTAGATAAATTGATGGGGACATCACTCCTCAACCACTAGTTTTATATTCAAGCTTCAACTCCTAGAAAACATATAATTATTTCATTTCCAAATTTGAATTGGAGAGTTTTAAGGATAATTTAATGTTATATCAGCTTATTGGACATGAAATGTCTAATGATGTCATATTATACATGTTTTTATTTAAATATTAAAAAACTATAGAATATAAGAAAAATAAAACAAAAACATAATATATATACCTTATATTAATTACAGCTATTAGTGTAATTGAATGAAAAGTGGTCTAGTATTTGAATATTTAGGACATTTAATACAAAATAATGATTGAGACCCAATGAAATATGATAATTTATCAAGAAGAAGCCTATGTGGTATGGAACCTCATGCATGACTCTCCACGTGCAATAGGTTTTTGAGTATTGGTTAGGGTTTGATCTATACATTGGGTATACTTTTTCCCCAACATTGGATGACCATAAATAATATAAATATTATAAGAATTCATAAAAAATAAGAAGCATCGAATCATAGTGTTATGAAAAAATTGTAAACAAAACTGAAATTTATAATAAAATGAATACCTGTTATTTTTACATCAAGTAAAAATATCATCCCCATATTCAACTGATCATTAAATACAATAAATATTTTAAAAATAATATAGAGGTCCTGCTAAAAATGATTACAGAGTATATAATGGAACCTATTTTGTTTATACCAGGATAAAATTTCTCAAGTACATAACATAAGTGTCTTCCACATACACTGTTATATGACAACAAAGTCTATACCTAAAGCTGGATGGCCATGCTAGATTTGAGAAACAAAATCGTGTAGTATACTAACAATATGTTCATAATATAATTAAAAATTATACATGTGAATTCATGCAGTGAGACAATAAAATAATTGTAAGTAACCCCGAAAACATTTTAGGTCATTACACACTATCCTATCCTCCATGAACCCTGACCATACATAATGTTTTCAATGTTGAATGAATAGTGTCATCTTGTACGATGAACCCTTCAGAGATGTCCTCAAAAAGTGATCTATGGTGCAAATAACATATAAATCCTCTCATACAAGAAAAACCTTCCCGTAAAGATCAATAAGGAACCATGGAGGTATCTCATATCGATAGATCAATATAAGAAGAGTCTTGGGAAGGGAATAACATAGTCAACCTCCTAGGAAGACGAAACCAATTCCTTAATCAAAGGTATTGTCCCATGGTGAGGTCCGATATAATATGAATAATAAGAATCAATATAAGGAGGGAATAATATATCCTTCATCTATAGTGTGACTATATAATAACATCCCCAATGGTCATCTGCCATTCCCATACTCTATCAAAAAACATAATAAAATGGGCATCATCAATACCCAACCCAAAACCCAATTTAGAAGGTCAAATCAGCCAAGTTAATAAAAAATTATATATGAAGTCTAAAAGTACATGGGCCACTGGTTGTTTTATATAATAAACTCATATAAATACTTTAGATTATCCATTATTACATATTAAACACTTCATAGTTAAAGGATGTTGTCACCCACACCTATAATCCAATCTATAAGATTTCCAATTTTATAATCAAGCCTCAGAAACTCAAACTACACCTGAAAAAACAAGGCATAAAATTATAAACAATTATGTTATAATCATGGTGGATTGTTTATGATCACACTATAATTAACATATTACATTCACAAGGAACATTATATCAGATAATGTAACCAAATGACTCGGGTTACCCTCAAACCTAGAACCCAACCAATCCCGTTACATACCCGAAGGGAATTCCTAACCCCAAAAGGATAGTGAACATCACCCAGGAATCGAACAACATTCTAAAGGGAATGATTTTTCCCATCCTGATCAAACACATGGAATATTTTTATACAAAAATGAAAGAGACATTAGAATACTAAAGGAATATATATTCAATATTAGATAAAAGACAATAGAATAAACAACATCAAGAGAAGACATATCTCTAAAAAAGTCCGACTACAAGGACTAAAAACAAAGATACTCCATGTGATGGAATGAAATAACTCCCACCATATGACCACCAGCTACCCAAAACCATATTACTTGAACCTCACCGCCTCACTAAAGAACCTCACCTTTCCTTGCACTTAAATACATACAACGGTCTATGCATCACCGAAGAGGTGTGTAGGGTGTGAGCTAACAGGGTCAGTAGGATCCCACCCAGGTGTTCCATATCATGTCTATATATAAGAACTCATGTATTATTATTTTAAATAAAATATATCTTGACAAGCATTAGAATAGATTTTGTATAAAACATGGTAAAAATTTCCATTTTTCACAGTTCTAAACAAAAGAAGGTAAAAAATGCATATCAAGTCCTACATAGAAATCTAAGCAGTACAAAACATAAGAAAAAACCTGTAAATTAGTAAGAATAATCACTATTTTTTAGATAAGAAGACTACTCATACCATAATAAATCAAGTGTGAAATCCAATTCATATAACACAGGTTTAGGAAGCAAAGGAATTCTATATGAGTGAACCACCGACAATGTCAATATCTATTCCCTAGAAAAATGGGCCTAGGAATCATATTAAATTTGAATGAAAAAACATCCGGATAACCACAAAATATGGATGATGGAATCAAGATAAAACTTTCACTTATGTACTTAAGGTAACTGATGTTCTCATTTTCACAAATCAATTATAATATTTCAAAAGTAACCATTTACTTTTAATTTAACAGAATCTAGGGAAAATAATTTATATTTAAAACCCCTTATTCAACACACATAAATAGTCAGGCCAATTTAATAAATTAAATATATAAGGAAATAGAAAATTAAACAAATTATCCTAGAAAAGAGATAGAACCACCCACCATGAAACTCATGTCTCACATTCTGGCAATACAATCCACCTATAGAGAAACCAAATGATGAAAACGAAGGACATAGAATACAATGCAGATCAAGATTGATTCAATTTAGAAGAAAATGGGTTGGTGAGAGAGATGAAACATTCAAACCTCAATGAAGAATGCCTTCTGTACCACAACCCATGAAGACAAAGGTCTTCAGAATGAGATCACACAACAGATGTAGAAGGAACCAAAATCAACACCATCTTAACCAACACATCCAAAGATTCCACGCAACAACAATATTGTGATCAAAGGAAACAAAAAATCTGAAATATTACATACCTGGAGAGACATACCAAAGTTGTAGTGAATATTGAGTGTTGAAAAGATTGATCTATGAGGGGTTAAGTCTCTCAAAATCTCCTGGGGAAAACCTTGGTTTCAGAGCCCCGAAGAACTGGTGGGGGAACCGAACCAAAACAACTACTCATGTTTTTAAAAACTAGAAACAAGTCATTTCATGATGTGTAATATAGTCACACTCCATGAAATCCATGGTGTACATGTACACCAAAATATCTGTTGCCTCATATTAAAAATACGTTATTTAAATAATTCATTATGTGAAATAACTCTTCACAGTTTGTAATCCTCCACATTGTAAATACCATTTCACATCATGTACCCAAAAAAATTTACATTGAATGTATCCCAATTACATTGAATGTAACTCCTCTACAACCTATAAAAACAACCAGTTCTTAGTGAATGTCCATAAAATCTCCAACTTCACCCTCATAGGTATCCTCTCAATCTCAAAGGAGGGGAAAACCAAAAATAGGTTCAGGGAGTACCTGAAAAAATGGTAATGGTTTGTAAAAAACCCCCAAAAATAAAGACATTCCATCCTCAGGAAGTCACATGGAAGGTCAAATATATGTAAAGAGGTGAGGCAACTCCTCCCTCATCAATGACTCACGTTACCATTTCTCATGAGAATCCAATCCTTAGAACTCTTACAAACCGAATCAACTTTTTATGCAATACTTTCACTTGAGAGTCAATGATCTCAACTGGTTTCTCTAGAATAGAAATATCTGGATCGAAATCAATTTCTTCCCATATCATAATGTGAAAGGGATTAGGATGGTTCTTCATGAGATGAGATATGTGGAAAACAACATGGATACCTATCAACTAAACTAGAAATTCCAACCAATAACAAACTAGTATCAACAGATCAAAAATCCGGAATGCTTCAAAATATATTGGTGATAACTTTCCCTACTTTACATGTCAATAGTGACCTAATGAAGGAGAAACATTCATCAAAACATTATCCCATGTGGAAAACACCAAAAGAAGACTCCACTTATCCAAAAAAGATTTCTATCGACACTGAGCTGTAGCCATACATGGATACACAACTAGAATCTTTTTCGACATCTCCTAGAAAAAATTTGTTCCAACCAATGATGCTTCACCCACCTCATCCCAACAAAGAGGTGATCTACACGGGTGACCATACAGTTCCTAAAAAGGATATATTCTGATTGATGACTGATAACTGTTGTTATAAAAAACTCAATCAGTCCCAGATGACTATCCCATAATCCCCTGAAATACAAGAGACAAACATGAAGCATATACTCTAGGATTTGAATCACACACACTGTATGACCATCTATCTGTGTATGGTATGTTGTTCTTAACATTACCTGAGTTCCCATTTCCTCTTTAAACTCCTCCATAAACTCAAGGTGAAACTAGGATACCTATCTGAAACAATATAAGATGTTCCACATGTATTCTCACAATATATTACACATACAACATACCTAGATCATTAACTTTAGTGGTGTCTTTGACCATAATGAAATGAGAAGACATCATTAACTGATTAAAAACCACAATGGCAGCATTCCTCCTGTGGGGAGTCTATGGTAATAAAATATCAAAATCCATGGATACCTCATCCCATTTATAGATTAGCATTATAAGAGTTTGAATTAAACTAGATGGTTTCAAGGGATCTTCTTTTATCTGTTGGAAGGTGTAATAGTGAGACACAAACTCTACGATGTCGTGCTTCATACCCAGCCACCAGAATTTCCTCCTCATGTCATGGTACATTATCATAGTTCCTAGATGAATGAACAATAATGTTTTATGATAATATAACATGAGTAAAATCCTCACATATTATGGGAGAACAACCCACTCCCTGAATTGGAGTATATCATCTGAAGAAAGATACCATCTAGAAACAGTATCCCAACCTTAAACTCTTTCTCGATTCATTTAGAACTCATCATCTTGCTGCTGAATTGATAAAATAGACTACATAAGAGATGATGATAACTGGAAACTAGTTAATTCTATTCCTGAAACATCCTAATGAGCATCCATGTGAAACTATGTGAAATTACACATATGGTTACATTCCTCCTTTGATTCTAGAATAGCCTGTGATGGTAATTTCCAGCTAAGAGCATCTGTAATGAAATTCCCATTTCCCAGGGAATAGGTGATATCGAAGTCAAACGTATGAAGGTATTCTACCCATCATGTCTATATTAGATTCATTTCCTTATGAGAAAAGATATAAATCAGACAAGTATGATCATAGAATACTGTGAAATCCTCCCCAAACATATAGTTCTACTAATATTTAAGATCATGCATAACTATAGTAATCTCTAAATCATTAGTGGGGTAATTATTCACATGTATTTAAAACTAATGAGAGTCGTATGCTACCACACGGTCAGACAACATAAGAACACACCCCAAACCATCACCAAAAGAATCACAAAAAAAAATGTATCCCTTAATGGGCACAAGTGAGATTAGAATATGATAAGATGTCTAATTTCATTTCAATTCATCAAAAGGGGACTATCACTTTACATCCAATGTGACGTTCTCTAATCTCATGGTAAGAGTAGTCAAAGGTGATTATATATTAGACAAATTCTTAAAAAACTATCAGTAGTATCGAGTAAGACCAATGAATCATTGTATCTCAAAGAGTTTCTATAGTTCCTTCCAGGAAAAAACAGCCTTAACCTTATCTAGATCAACTGGTAAGTCGTGATGAGAAATTATATGCCCTAAAAACATCACTTATCAATTCTAGAAACTACATTTGAAAATATTTCTATAAAAATGATGATTTGTAAAAACATTTAGAACCCTAATCAGATGGTGCTTGTTCTCGTGCTTGGATTTTGAATAACCCATAATATACTCAATGAACATGATCACAAAAGTGACAAGATAATTGATGGAATATCTAATTCATTAAATCCATAAAAACCATTGATGATATTTTCATACAAATAATAATTAAAAGATATTCATAGTGGACATAACTACCCCTAAAATCTATATTCATAATATTAGACTCCTGAACTCTAAGTTGACGATATCCCGACCGAAGATCAATCTTTGGAAAACAATTTTCCGTCGTTCACTGGTCAAACAAATAACGCACACTAGGAAAATGTTATTGTTTATTAACCATCACGTGTTTCAACATTCAACAGTCCACACATAACAAAAATAAATTATAAGGTTTTTTGGAAAAGAGCATAGGGGATTCCCAAGGTGAAACCTTTGGGAAAACGAAACCCTTTTTCAATAGGTCATACAACTGAATATTGATCTTCTTCAGCTCTGTTGGGTCCATATGATAAGAATGTATCGATATGGAATGAAAACCTAGAACTAGATCAACAGTAAAATATACCCCTATATCTAGAGGAAGGCTAGAGACTTATTCTTGGAAAACGTCAGGAAAGTCTTGAACAACAATGGAAGAATGTACAATAGGAGAAACATCATCAGGCTCAAACACGAAAATAAATAGGAAACTTCTAAGCACAGGGTGGGAATGTCCTGCACAACCTGATCTTAGATCCCACTCCCCCTAAAGCACATGTGTTCTCCCATCAGAAGTAAGAAATGATACATGTCGATGATAATAATCAAACTCCTCCCAATGTGTGATAAGCCAATCCATACTGATGATGATGTCACGAAGATCCAAATCAAGAATTAGAATGTCCTTGAAAAACTCCGTATTGGATAATATTGACGAACAAGATGGACACTGATACACCTTATCTCTCATCTTTCCATGAGGTGTCTCTAAAACCATTGTAAATGACATAAGTTACATTGGATGTTTAAGTTAATCAACTAAACATGAAGATATAAATGTTTGTGAGGCACCAGTATCGAATAAGAAAATTGTTATTGATGATGTAATAAAGAAAATACATCTCACTATTGCCGGACCTTCATAAAATTCCACTAGACACTCATATATTGTGTGAAAATGAATCACTCCTAAGGCATGTGGATGGATCCCTGTAGTCTTTAATGCTTTTGAATGCCCTGTTGTATCCCTTAGAGATGATAAACCCTAACCACAATGAGGTATAGTCATATCCTGACAGAAGCATTGTAAGTTATGAACGAGACCACAAATATTACATTTATTCATGGGAATATGACAAAATAATCTTGAATTTCCTACCATGACACAACGATAGCACATTATAGGCACATTTCTAGCTACAATAGATGGTGCAGAGGAGGCTTGCTGCTGATACCCACCTCCACCACTTCTGCAATGATCCTACCACTTCCTATTTTCCCATGCACACCCATACAGATTTCACTAGATGTAAGTGAATTGTTGGTAAAAATAACCATTCCTATCATACTCATATTTGTCATCATGGATCTTTACACCATCTCTACACAGGGAGGACGTTTCAACATAAACACTTGTGATCTTATATCTAGTTGTAAACCCTATAGGTACTTCTGTTCCTTCATCTGGTCATTGTTCACTATGTCTTGTGGAAAATGGAAGAGCTCAGTAAAATGGTTGGTGTATGAGGACACTAAAATACCTCTATATTGTAATGAATGAACTCCAAAGTCTTTTCCAGCATCAAAAACTATGTACAAAACTACTTAAAGAATAGTGTTTTCAAAACCATCCAGTCCAAGTCTAATTTCATGTCATCCTAGACCATAGAATACCGCCATCACATATCAGAACCCTTGAGCCTGAAATTTGTACACATAAATATGATATTATCAACAGTTTCTATAAAGTTAAATATTTGATTGATCCTCATTAATAGTACTAAAACTCTTGAGGTTTAGTCTTTCCTTTAACGGATGGTGTCTTCTCGCACAAAAACTCTTGTGATTGATCTCTCAATCCTATATATCTTGGCTATACATCAACAACCACGTTTTGAACACTTGTCACATCCTGATCTATAACATAGACTACTTGTAAAATATTCTAGAAGAGATTCTGATCTATAGGGGGATTCTCTTATAGAGAATCAGTTGTACCTTCCCGAGGAACTAGTGGAATATGTCGCAGAGGTGTACCATTGCACACTAAAACATGATAACGATTAGACAACATAAAAATATCAATTAAAACTAGAAATACTATGAGAAGAAACTAAGATTAAATCCTCAAACCAACACTAGAGACTCATAACCCAACATCCTAGGGAAACATGAGTATCATCACAACAAGAGCTAGCCAGGAACATATCTGAACATACACCTAAAGTCCCAAAAATTAAATCTCTAGTCTAAAAGACATCCCCTGACAAGAAATCTTGAAGACAAAACTCCTATGATATCATATTGTAATGAACCTACCTGGGTTACCCTCAAACCTAGAACATAACCCATCATATTACATACCAAAAGGGTATTCCTGATCCCCATGGTCTGGTGAGAAGCACCCAAGCATCGAAAAACACACTAGAGGGAATGATTTCTCCAAACTTGATAAAACAAATGGAATATATGTATACACAAAAATAAGATACAATAGAAGACTAAAGGAATATAATTACCATAATATAGAAAATACTATTTATTGAACAACTACAAGAGAAGTCAAAGCTACAGAAATAAGTACAACAACAAGGACTAAAACTAACAACTACTCTGTGTGATGCGTGGATGAACTCCCACCATCTCATCGTAATATACCCAAAACCAACTAACCTGAACCTTGCCACTTCACAATGGAACCTTTCTTTTCCCTTCCCAGGAAGATATAAAACGTTATACACCCCACTGACATGGTTCACAAGGTGTGAGCTGATAGGATCAGAAGTATTTCGACTAGGTGTTTCTTATCACATATCTAAATAAAAATTCATGTATTCTTATTTTAAATAAAAAATGTCATGATAATAAGTAAATAAGTTTTTTTATAAAACATTGTAAACATTTCCCTTTTTCACAGTTTAAAATAAATTAAGGTAAAACATGAAAATCAAGGCTAACGTAAAAGGAAAATCATTATAAAACAGAAGTAGTAGCATATTTATCTGTACCATGGATCACTATAGGTCATCCTATAAGACTAATCATACAAAAAAAATCATGTTCACAATCTAGTTCCTAGAACAGATGCCTAGGAATCCGAGGAATACCCCATGATTAACCCCCCGAATAGTGTCTATATTTGTCCCCTAGAACCAAGATCCTAGGAAACATAGGAAATAACCCTGAGAAAAACTCATGATAATCATAAAACATGGAGGGTGGCCTCAAGCTAAAACTTCCACCTAAATACACAAGGTAACCCATGTGATCATTTTCAGAAATCAATTTTAATGTTTCAAAAGTAACCAAATCCTTTTCATTTATTAATATCCATGGAAAACTATTTCTATTTAAAAATATTTTATCAAAACACAAAAAAATCCATTCCAATTTAATAAATCAATTTATAAAGTAACAAAAAATTAGGCTAATTATTATTGCCAAGAGAAAAAACCATTCACCTTAAAACATGGGTTTCTCAGAGCCACAATGGAATCCACCAAAAAATAAACCCAATGATTACAAGGAAGGACCTAGAATCCAATCCACATCAATATTGATTCAATTTATAAGATAAGGTGTCTTAGGAAGAGAGTAAACCTACACAACATAGAAGGAAATGCCTTCCTCAACACGACTAATGAAGGAAAAGGCCTTCGTAACGAGACCGCACAACGAATCTAAAATAAAAAAAGATGGAAACACCATCTTAAAACAACCGATCGAATGAAGCCACCGACAGTGATACCATGATTAATGGAAATGAAGAAGTAGAAAGATCACTTAATGAAAGAGATTCACCACAGTTGAAATGAATATCAAGTCTAGAACTGATCATTTTGGAAGGGGTTTAGTCACTCAAAAATACATGGGGACAACCTTGTGTCAAGATCCACGAAGAACTGGTTAGAGGACCAAACCCAAATAGAGTATCATGTTTTTAGAAACTAAAAATGGTCCATCTAATGACATGTAATATATTCAGACAACATGAAATCCATGGTGTACGGGTACACCAAAAATTCCATCGCGTCAGATTAAAAATCCATCTGTAAAAAAATCATGACATGAAACTACTATTCACGATGTGTAAGATTACACATCATGAATACCTTTTGATGGATTGTACCTAGTAAATGTTACATGGTATGTAACCGAGCTACATGACGTGTCACTCCTTTACAACCTAAAAAATTATTGGTTCGTTGTAAATGTCCAAGAAATCTCCAACTTCACCATTATAGGTATCCTCCCAATCTCAAAGGAGTGGAAGAACATGACAGGGTTAAGGAAATACCTAATGAAATTGTAACATAATGTTACATATAGATCCTTTCTAAATAATTTGACACACTGTGTAGAGAAATATCAAGAAAATACATGCACACACATTAACAACATCACATGTCATCACATATAAATATTATAACATATTGATTAATTAATATATATGGCCTCATAGAGCTCACTTTTCTATCTACATCACTCAATTCAAGACCAACTCTAAATAATAATAAAACTTATCGAAATTTCCTATATTATGGATTTAACAATATATGAGAGAAAATGGTGAAATAAAAAACTGATTTAAGTATCAAAGAACTTATCCTTACCTAAAAAATAAGAAAACAATTTATTTGGGTTGGTTAAATCTACAAAATATAATTGGAGAGCTCTAGAAATGAAGGACAAACATAAAAAGTGGGTTATATTCATTTTGGGTTGAAGGGGGGTAAGTTAAAGTGAAAATATATCAAAGGGGTAAATTAAAATAAAATACACAGAATGACCTACCCAGAAGACAATAGGTTTATGATGCGCCCTTACAAGGCAAGCAATAACATTTCAGTGAATCTATTCCATCCCCAAAGAAAAACAGGTTGAACTCTAAGGGATGAATGGTCCCTAGATAGTTTATTAGGCACATCGTGCATCTATTACTAATTTCTATTACTAAGGCCTATGTTAGCACTCTTACAAAATCATAAAATCCTTACCCCCTTAAGTAAAATTATAAAAATCTATGAATAAATAATTAAAAGAACGAAAAAAATTGATTGAATGTGTACCTTAAATTTTAGAGTTGTTATAGACTCCCCCACTAAGGGATTCTCTTTTTTGAGAAACATCACTAGGGATCCTCACTAAATGGTTCTAGCCACTAGGGTTATAAATATGAATCAAATTTCCAACTCTCTTCCTAGATACTCTAATAATAACACATCATACAAGTGAATGTTACAATCTTCCCCTATAACACCTTCTTTTTTGGTAGATGATAGTCACTTAAAACTCATAAAACAACATGTTACCCTAAAACTCAAAATCACATTTTCGAACACATGTGTTTGGTATAAAAAATAATTATAGGTCCATGCCACATGAAACACATTATGTATACCTGGATGTTATAGAATAAGTGGAAACCAACAAGTTGTGTTCCCAATCCCGAGACACCCTACGCCCGCACTACTATATCCATCAAAAGAAATAAAAATATTTCACATATTGTTTAATACCCTATGTAAAAATATGAGCATAATAAATATATATTTAGATAATTTATATAATTTAAACAATGCGTCTCAAAAATTCACATGTCCCTAGATGTTAATTTTTTAGTGTATTTTGATATTATCGACACAAATTCTCTTTTCCCCCTTGTTTCATCAACATCTCCCACAAATAATTTTCTTATAAGGTATCAATCTACACACAACATACTTAATACATTTATTCATTACCACGAAAGTGGAAACATAAGAATGGTTGAACTCAAACTCCTATTAAGGTGAAAATGTTGTAGTGAGTCATAAAGGGATAGATCATAGTCATATAGGGAAAACAAGATCATGGGAGAATTTTATTATCAAAAAGGTCATATAATCACGAAATTTGTCCATAAGGAATCATAAATAGACATATAAACTCAAATGATATTTTATATACCAAGGTATAAGAATTCCATGACATGATATAACAATCACTATCCCTGGAGCATAATAAGGATTTTTATTACATACAAAAGATTAGAAAATAAAATTATTGTGAACTTAATCACAATCTTGTAAAAGAATTATATTGTGGAAATTTTTAATAATAACACATAATCATGTGAACATAGATAATCATAATCATGTCCATAAATTACATTATGGATATAGATAATCGAAATCATGATATAGAATTATCCTATGAACATAACTAATCATAGTCAGGTCCACATATTATCTTATGAATATAGATAAATGATATCATGTTCATGAATTATCTTATGAACATAGAAAATATTAATCATGTCCATGAATTATATTTTTATCTTATCTATTCTCAATACATATCAAGGAATATATTATAAACATAGCTTATCAAAATCATGTTCATGCATTATCATATTAACATATCTAATATCAACAAGTACACACATTATATTTTTAACATTGAAAATTAAAATCATGTTCATATATTATCCCAATATATATAAATATTTAAAAAATTCATTGACGGTTCATATCATACCCACTTACTATATAATTTTAAACCATACATCTATATACTATTTAAACATGAAAAAATTCATAATCTTAAAATTGAATGAATTACCCAAGAGAAATACATGAGATTCCAGAAAAATTACAAAAGAATTTACCAAAATATATATAAAGAATGAATGTGGATAGAATCAATAGAGAAAATCCCCAGTGAAGAATAAATGCATGAAAGTATATTTCCATAGATATAAAAATACCTTTGTTACCTTGAAAAATCAGAAGAAATTTCTTTTAATTTTTATAAATTTTATTTTAGAGGAATATAATAAATAATTTTTTAATAGAAATTACTTTGTAAAAAAATGAGAAACTAAAGGGTAAATCACTTAAATAAAAATAATAGATATTGATGGAAAATTAATTTATAAGGAAAACTTTAAAAAATTTATTCCTTTCACACTTTGGTAAAGAACTGAAATTTGGAGGAAATGATCATATCTATATAACTAAAAGTATATTGTGTTTTTAAATAAATTTTTGAAAATATTAAATGACCACAATATATCATATAAGAAGATATATGGAAATCCATAAAATAATATAATGGATATGGATATGTTGGAGAATTTTTGGTAAATAAAAAAATATAAATGGTCAGATCCACTTACAAACATTCTTTTGGATGAGTTATAACACCAAGGGAGATAAAATGATAAGAATACATGAAAATACAAAAAAATCAACAATGGAGAAGAAAACATATTATGATTAAGAGAAAACTAATTTTTTCCCCTAAAATGAATTTTAGATATATATAATATCAATTTGAAAGTGAGATTAGAATGAAACCCTTAGGGATTTGGAAACACGTGAATCAAAATACTTTAAAAGAAAGACCATTATTTGGATTTAAAAAATCACATGAAGTATAAGTAATATGTGTTAAAATTATTTCATGTGGAAGAAAATAAACATAAATGATGATAGGTGGTCCATATAGAACATATAACAATGAAAAGAAAATAAACATGAGAAACCCTTACCTTTTCTCCCAAATTCCAAGAAATACATTTATCTTCCTGTATAATAAACATAACCATATTAATCACTTATTTCATAAACATATTCATATTTTTTACTTTGAAACTCTTAAATTATATTCATTTATTGTATATTTATTAGTAAGTTATTGTTTATTTTTATCATCAGATATTAATATTACAGATTATTTTCAAAAAATTAGGGAAATGGATAAGTTAATCCACATAATTTGATACAAAGTTCATCATTATAATATTAGTCAAGGTAATATAATTATAATTTTCCAATGATTAACTCAGTATGAATTTCATTAAATTGAAGCCATGTTTCTGGTTTCTGAGAACATAATCCACGATGAGCATGTTTGGATAAATTATATGATAAAAACATATTATGTTCTAATGATAAATCAATTTTTATGGAATATTTATAGAAACATTAATAGAATAAATTAAAATTTGATATTATACAATACTAGTATCAGTATTTTGATTCTCATTCATGTTTTAAACATTGAGGATAATATATCATTTCTTGTAGGTGTTTGAAGCAACATAATCACGAACAAGGTAAATTAACAAATAAGTAAGAGTATATAGTTATAAAATAGTAATATAATTTTCTTATAAAAAATATTTTAAGATGAAAACATTAATCAGTATAATGATATTTAGAAAGAGTTGTGATGAGATGAAAATTGAAAAAAATGGTGAAGAACTAGTTACATTGATGAATTCTCAACTTCATGTAATAGATTAAACAAAAATTATTATTTTAAAATTAATTCATTGAACTTGAAGATAAAAATATCAACAAAGACTTTAGTAGAGGAAAATGTTTTGTGATTCAAGTGAGTATTGAAGCAAATTGTGGTTTGTAAGTGGAATACGGGAGATTGTTTTAAATGTGAAAATGATGGATATTCCATTGGAAATGTATGTGAGGTGAATGGTAAATATGGAATCACCTATAAATGTTTGTAATAAATTTACTTCTGAATTAAAAACCTAAAAATGGGACTTATATATTTTCGAAATATAAATTTATTAATAAAAACTTCATATCACTTTGATTTCTTCTATTTTCCATTTTATCCCTTTTACGATGTTTAATTATTTACCATGGTAATTAATTCATTTAATAAAAATTTAAGGATACCAATTAACATAATTTTTATGTACTAATTTTATATTTTCATTCGATTTTATCTAATTAAATTTCGATATATTAGAAAATAAAGTTTAAATTATAACATAAGATATATTTTAAAAATTATTTTTGTAGAAAAACGAAATTTGAAACATGAAGTTTTCTTATTATTATATAATAAAATTTAATAATGTAATATATTACTAGTATATTTTTTTATATTATTTCAAAAATTATATTTAATTAATCATTTAAAATAGGAAAATTTAATTGAATTTATTTAATAAATGAAATAAATAAAAAAATATTATAAATTACCATTTTTAACATTAAATGATATTATTATTATTCATGAGTTTTTAATAATCATTCCATGGATGTTAGTTCACACATATATATTATAAAATTCATAATCAAACTATAAAAAAATATTTCTTCTGAATAAAAAACAAAAAGTTCAAAAAAATTCCTTGGAATTATTTTTTCGATCTAGAGTTTATGGTAGTTCATAAAAACTTTTAATATTCTAAGACGTGATTTAGAAATTATTTTTCTAATTAAGATTTAATTTCAAATTTATAATGTTTATTGGGTAATTAATTTGGGTTTTAAAGTGATTTTAATATGTTTTATGTTTTTTTAGGATTTTTGAAATATTATTAAAGCCTTATCATAGCATTTTATTGTTTATGTAAGAGGAAATAAATATTTTAATCTTATTTTTGACCACACGCGTGGCCTCAGTTTTGTGTAAGGGGAAATCATGTTTTTGAATGTCTAATAAATATAAAGGGACTTATATTTGTCTAGTATAATGTTTTTTGGACTTCTTAGGGACATGTGTAGAGAAATCAAATCCTCTTTAACTATATAAGGTATGTATTACACTTCTTAAATTCCAACTATATTTTTAAGCTTTTGGAAGTGTCAGATTTTGATTCCTTAGTTTAATAAAGGTAATAATTGACATTTATAATGGTAATCATATAGTTTACCTTCACCGATAGGGGTAAGATATTTTTTCTAATAGTAAAGGAATTGTATGTCAGGTTTTTTTCATCATGTAAGGCTAAGGATAAATTCATGCATCTCATGTAACGATAGGCTATTCTTGAAATATAGTTAATTACTTTGTCATGAACTGGTCCATCAGTTTTTATGAAACATTCATAAGTGTAGAACTAGTTATCTAAATTCCATATAACTTTGTCCATCTGTTCTAGTGTAATAAATTGTTACCCTTATACAGTGTCTAAGTGTTGTATAGGGGTAGTGAATCATCCTTAAATCATAGTTTTCACCTATCTGACACATTTCTAACACAATATTAAATTTAAATTAATGAATATAAATGCATAAAATGTTATTTAGTGAACCTTTTAAGAATAGATAAATTAATATATTGAGTATCATGATTTTAGGAGTTTGAAAAGGAGTTATGGGTAGAATGAAATATAAAAAATTATTATATGTGATTTCATATATGTTTAAAATTGTATTTTCTCTAATAATCCAAGATGACAATATATTTATAAAATTAGAGATTTGTTTAGTCACCTAATATAATCATACATATATAATACATTGATTTCATGGTTTAATGACTAAATTATACAAATTGTTGAACAACCAAAGAATCTAAGGTTACATATCCAAAATACTTGCTACATGAACCTCTTATATTACAACCCTTATAAACTCATCATAGTCAATTATCTCCCCTAAACACTCTTCTATAATTATCATATGACACAATAATCTTGATAACAAAGGGAAGGGAAAAGTAATAAGGGGATAGATCTAAAGATCAGTAATAGAAATATGTCGACAATTTATAATGGTTATACCTTAAATATTATAGAAAAGGGGTGTTAGGGTGTAATATTAGATAGAAAGATCACATGATCATGTACAAATTATAATTATTAAGGATCATGGTATATGAACGTAATAGTAAATAATGGTCATCCAAAACAGGGCATAGAAATATATAACCAACATGATATCAATAAATTAGAAGTAAAAATATATTTAGAATATGGAATATGGTAAAAATTTAGAATAGTTTGAAAAAATGGGCATTTTTTGAGATGTAGTGGAATAAAAAAAGCGTAGGGAAAAGTTGTGTACTAATCCATGAATTTACATCCTTTTTTTAGAAAATTATAAAACTCTATACTGTTTAGTATGGTCAGCAAATTCCCACCATTCCCATGTGTCATTATCTGATGAGATAGAAAACAATAAACAAGGAATTATAGTGTCATCTTGGACACCACCAATCATCATCCCTATTTATGATTTCCACATAATATCAAATCACTCATTTAATAATAAATTACCCTTGGGTTCAGAAATAGAATTAAGAAAATTTCTAAAAGAAATCACATAAAAAATGATAATTTGATAAGAAAAACATTATCTTCATAGAACATCATATATTATTTGATTTATGAACCATTAATTTTCTATAGAATAATAATTTGAAAATGAAAGATAAATCTTAAAATTATTTTTTCTTAATAAAGTCATCTTAAAATCATCTTAAAATGGTAGGATTTTCAAATCACCTTCCAAAAGATATTTTTAAATAATGAGGAAAAGTTTAATATTTTATTCTAAAACATATTCCAATAAATATAACTTCAAAATAAATAAATCATATGTGAAAAATTGATGTCGAACGGGAAGAATATAATATCACTAAGAGGAAAAACCTTTTAAATTTTGGAAAAAACCATTATTGAAAACCTACATAGTTAAAAGTATATCAAAACCTTGGTTTTAAAATAAAGGGAAATACAAAGATCATAGGAGGTAAAAAAAATTAGTTCCCACTATATAAAGGATAACATTGGTGAGAAGTAAAAACATGTATATGGAGGGAAGAATCTATTAAGAGAGATGTGAATTATTCTCTACAAAATAAGATATTTCTCAAGGTAGTAGAGTATGCTGATAAACAATATTTCCATAGATACAATATGTGAGTATGACATAAAATTATAATTGGGTTGAAGTTATCATAATGGAAAAGGTTTTAGACTATGATAAGTGATTATGACCAATGGGGAGGATTTGAGTCCTAAAAACTCATTTCCATTACTCCCACTTCAATAAATGTACTATACATCATGAATCATAAAAAAAATTAATAACCAATTTGGGAAACTTATTCCTTTCATTAAAATTTAAAATTCAAATCACAAATATTCAATAAATGTTTACAAGTATGTTAACATCTATTTCCAAAACCAGAAGTCATAAAACATGATTGTTTTAAATTTGTTTTATAATGGAAATGTCTCTATTCATTATTGTTCCAAATATAATTATACTAATATTATAATTAAAATAAGAAATTATATTTTAAATTATTTTATAAATTGTTACTTTAGTGTTTTAATTTTTTTTGTGATGTTTTGTGGTGGTGAGATTTAAGATGAGCTCATTTTGGGGAGTATAAAAAATTGAATGTGATATATTAATATTAATATATAATAATATTATTAATATAGAATAATTTTATTAATATTAAATAAATAAATATTACATGTTGGTACCCTAATATACCACTCCATAACCATCCATTAAAAAAATTAACATAACTCATGTCAGTTGTAAAAATAACCTAAACATGAGTATGTTATAATGATTAAATGAGTAAGAGTACATTATTATATAATTTTAATAAGAAAAAAATCATTAACATGTAATAATATTTATAGGTATTCATTAAACATATTCTTATAACCATCCAATGTGTGTCACAAACCAATCTGGGTTGACCCTAAGGGAGAAACCCATGTCAGCCCGTAACATGGACTGAGAGGGATTCCAGATCATCCTAGGAAGGAAACCAGTGCTGAGTAATCATAGAGTTATGGTGGTAATTATTTCTCTACATATAAACACATAATGAAGGAGGAAAAAATAAATGGGATGGCCAGGACAAATAAAATAAAAAAACATCAAGAATAAAAAAGTAAATTGATAATAAAACTAATCTGAATATAATGACTAAACATATCTCTATGTGACCCTATAGGTAACTCACCCCACACAAACCAATCATCTTTCGTTGGTGATAAGGATAATGAGGGAACCTTCACTTGATTCAAAATGCAAGAATAAAAGTATACTCATGATCGTTAATACTTAGTAGTCATGCCCATACAATATAATCCCAATACATTTCATTAAACTAAAATATTCACTAACTTCAATTTTTGAATAAAATATAAGAAAATAGGATATAAATATATTTCATTTAAAAAAAATCATGGCCCATTTCACTTTGTTCATAAAACTTCATTATTTTCCAAATGAAGTAGGATTAGCATTTTAGTGAAAAAGTGAGAGAGTGGGAAGTAAAATTATTTGATTAATAAATAGAAAGAATGTGTAAAATATTATCAAAACATTTTTCATGATATATTTTAAAGCTAATTATTCACGCTATGAAATGAGGAACACCATATAAGAGAGTTGGAGAAACATTTACAGAACCAGGGAAGTGGAAAACACGATATATCAGACCAAATAGATGAGGCACCCAAAATTTTCACCATAGTCAAATAAGTTCCTTTGAAACAAGTGAGTACCTAAGATATTAAAGGGTAATTTAGAATATTATATTCATGAATCCATCAGTTTGGTACACCTGATACAATCGACAACCCTCATGATCAGTCAAACCCTACCTAGCCTTACCAATAAGAATAATCCCAATGTAGAGAAATATTTGTATTATGGGTCACTAGCTAGAGAGAAATCCTAAACTAGTGTATCAATGTTCTGAGATAATAATCTTTTTATTCCAGGTTCCCATTTCATGTCTAAATTGCGCATGATCCAAGAAATATAAATTATATACAAATCATTAGAATAATCCACTTTATAATCCAAACAACCAAACAACACCTTTGATCGCCCAAAGGAATATCCCATTTCATTCAGACCATCAACATATGAGGTAGGTCCCATGCTTAGGACCTCCCATTCTCACTAACACTGAACAAGGAAAGAGGTATACCCAATAGGGATCCTTCAAAACAAACCAATTTTGATGGTTCTAGCCAGGCCTCATCAATTTGTTCAATTACAAAGAATCTCCAAAATAACCTGAAAGAACCTTTAAAACCAAGACCCCTTTTCAAATCTCCTTCTTACACCCAAAAAACCATTTAAAAACAAAATATAAATAAAATCTAACTATACATTCTAACAAATTCTTAGTGTGTGAAATTTAGTTAGAAAATTTCACACAATTCAGTAAAATGAGGAAATCACATCATTCAATACGAAACAATTATTCTAAAAATTATACATCACTATTTAGTATGAATCAATTTGGGGAAATAAAATAAACAAGTGATTAATTAAATTAAAAATCGAATGTACAAGATATCCAACTTCAATCCACAAGTTCTTAGATAATGAAAAAATGAATAAACTATACACTACTACAAAACAGGACCTTAATAGTGCTAAAACTGCAAATTATTAGAACTAAAAAATCATTGGCTATGGGAGCACGATTAAACTCCCTAAGATTATATCAGTAATTATAATAGTCTTGATAAAAGTCCCCATTTATCAGTGTTTTTTTGGATGATAAAGGATTCCATCATCAATGCTTTGTGAAGAATTAATCATCAAGTTTACTACAGCGTGACGTAAAAACACACCATAACACCAAACACATAGAATATTGTGGTTTGGGGTTATAGTATACTTTAGAACTATAAAAATAATCCTGAATTATAAAAATCAAGTATGAATTCATAATTTAAATTAAATAAAATTTATAACACAATTAAAAGAAAAAACATTATATTATAGAGGAATATAATACACTTGTATAAAAGAAACTTCCACACCTTCCTACACAAAAAACTCACCTATAAAGGAATACCATAATTAAGTTAGTAATAATATAATGAAATAAATTAAATAAAATGTGACAATTTTAAAATAAAAATTGTTTCATATGAGAAACATTGTGTATCAGATTGATTTTATGCTGATTCTTGCATATCACACCATTTCTTGTTCGTCTTTAAGAATAATCTCATTGAATGTTAACTAAATATGTATGATATAAAAATCATAAGAAGATTAATTATGAAATATAAGATTGAATTATTAGAAAACAATCCAAGTTCATTTTCTTAGTTTTGGTGATGTGATTCACATTTTAAACTAAAATAACCTATATATATATAAAACATGCAGACAGAGTCATACTATTCACACTGTGCATCAGATTGAGAAGTGAATGATTCCTACATGTCTCAAATGAATTTTGGTTAATTTACTAAAGTATCCAAATAGTATAAAGGTTTCACCTCAGTTTTGAGTACATCACTTTTGTTATTTTACTAACATATCATTTTAAACTGGAAACATGTACTTTGATTCATACCCATCACAACATGTGTTGGTTTGATGTGAGACTAATTTAAAAAAAACATAAATGAATTATGAATCTTTTTAATAATTTAGAAAAATAATGAAACTTTATTTTCTCGATTTTTAGTGAGTGAAAATATTTGAAAAAAATGGCAATTTTAAATTGCTAACAGACACTATGAAACATATTGGGCACATCATGTATCAGATTAAGGTGTGGGTGATTCTTATACATAAAAAATGGCTTATGGATTTTTTTTCTAATGAATCAAAATAATATGAATGTCTTTTTTTTGGTTTTTAGTATGTTAGATATTTTTTTACTAAAATCACTGTAAATCTTAAATAAAAAGACACACTTTGAGTCATACCAGTCACACTGTTGGTCAGATTGAAGTTCAAATAATTTATAAATGTTACAAATGACTTATGGATATTTTTCATAATTTAATAAAACAATATGAATGTATTTTAACATTTTTTAGTATACCTCATGGGTTTTTTTATCAATATCTCATTCTTATTTAGAAACATACACATTGAGTTATACAAAAAAATAATCTATCGGTTTTATATGTTATCGATTTGTACATGTAAAAAACGACTTATCAATGAATTTTCAAAGTGATCGTGACATATCGAGTGTGTTTTATCAATTTTTAGTGAGCAGATCTTTTTGAACTATAATGTCAATTTTAAAATAATGAAAAACATTTTGAGTCATATCAAGAACATTATGTATTAGATTGAGTTATGTAAGAAATATACACATAAAAAATGACTTATGGAACATTTTACTATTGTATAAAAACAATCAAAATGTGTTTGATCAGTTTTGAGTATGTCAGTTGTCTTTTTTAATAAAATTAAACCCAATTTAAAATAAAAAGACAAACATAGAGTCATACCAGTCACACTATGCATATAATTGATTTATGGGTCATTCATACTCGTCCAAAATAATTTGTTTAACATTTTTAAAAAGTATTAATTCAATATGAATGAGTTTTATCAATTTTGAGAATGTCACTTGTGTTTTTTTAATAAAATGCTATTTTGAACTAGAAACATTAAAATTGAGTCATACTAGTCATATCATGGGTCATTTTGATGTCTTAGTAATTCCTACATGTATAAAATTAATTTTTAATTGGTTTCCAAAATTATCAAGACAATATGAGCCTGTTTTCTCAATCTTTAGTGAGTGGCACTTTTTGAACTCAAAATTCAATTTGAAAATAATAACAAACACGTGGAGTCATACCAGTCACAGGATGAGATGGATTGAGGTTACGATGGTTCCAAAATTTCAAAAATGACTTGTAGATCATTTAGACAATTTATCAAGACTATTTGAATGTGTTTTCTCTATATTGAGTATTCCAATTTTCTTTTTTACTAAAATTAATGTCAATTTTAAACAAAAAGATGCACTTAGGGTCATTTGGTATCACCATGAAGTGGATTTTGGTTCAACTAATTACTACAAGTCCCGAATGACTTATGTATTTTTCGTATGATATAAATATATTCTTAATTTTTTTCAATGTTTTGAGTATGTTACATATGGTTTTTCACCAAAATAACTTTTTAAACTGGAAACAAGCACTTTGAGTCAAACCGGTCACACTATGTGTTACTTTGACATTAGATTAATTACTATATGTCACAAATTACTTTTGAATAAATTTCCTAAATTTTAATGAAAATAGGATTTTGTTTTCTTGATTTTTAGTGACTGAAACGTCTTGATGAAAAATTTCAATTTAAAATATATAATAGAAAAATTCAGTCATGTCATGAACATTATTTATTTTATTGAGGTGTGTCTGATTAATATAATACATATTTTTCTTTTGGATTATTTTTTTAATGTTTCAAAATAATCCAAATGTGTTTTCTTTGTTTCGAGTATGTTTGTTTTCTTTTTTACTAAAATTATTGTTAATTTAAAATAAATAGACACACTGGGAGTCATATTGGTCACACAATTCATCATATTGAGGTGAGGATTATTTAAAACATCCAAAAATACATATGGACCATTTTACTAAATTTAAAAACAATAAAAATTCATTTTCTCAGTTTAAAGTATGTCACTTGTGTTTTTTAATAAAATTTCATTTTAAATTGAATGTAAGAACTTTGAGTCATACTAGTTAAATGATTTTTATGATGGTGGTGAGACTGATTCATGAATGTATAAAATTATCTATGATTCATTTTCCTAAATTATCAAGAAAATTCAATAAATTTTACTCATTTTCCTGTGAGTGACACTTTTTGAACTGAAATGTCAATTTTAAACTGATAATAGAAAATTTGAGTCATACCCGACACATCATGTATCGAATTGAGGTATGGATAATTCATAACTCTGAAAATTTACTTATGGATATTTTTATTAAGTAAAAAAACAATATGAATGAGTTTTCTTGGTTTTGAGTATATTAGTTGTCTTTTTTACAAAAAATTATTGTCAATTTTAAATAAAAATACACACATGGATTCATACCAATCACAATGTGTGTTAGATTGAGGTGTGGATTATTAGTAAACATTCCCAATGACTTATAAATCATTTTCATAAGGTATAAAATTATTCTAAATATGTTCTCTCAATTTTTTGTACATCACTTTTTTTTACCAAAATTCCATTTTAAAATAGAAACATGCACTTTAAGTATTACTAGTCACGTCATTTGTCATTTTCATGTCATAATTATTCATAAAAATCAGAAATAAATTATGAATCGTTTCATATATTATCAATATAATCTGAGTGTTTTTTCACTATATTTAGAGAGTGATAATATTTGAACTAAATTTTCAATTTTGAACTGATAAGGGAAACCTTGAGACATATCGGGCACACTGTGAATTAGATTAAGGTTAGGGAGATTCATACACTACTAAAATTAATTATATATCATTTATGTATAAATATATTGTGTATGTGTTTTCTTGGTTCAGTGTATTTCAATTGTCTTTTTTACAAAAACTAATATCAATTTAAAATAAAAAGATGCACTTGGATTCATACTGATCACATCATGCATCCGATTGTGGTTTAATTGATTTCTACATATACCAAATGACTTACAGATTGTTTTACTAAGGTTTCAAAACAATCAGTATGCATTTTATTGGTTTTGAGTACATCAATTTTTTTTAATAAAATTTTATTTTAAATTGGAAGGACATACATTGATTCATACCAGTCACATTGTGTTTTGGTTTGATGTGAGACTGATTCCTACAAGTCAAAAATGACTTATGAATCATTTTCATAATTTATCAATAAAATCCTAGTTATATTTATTATTTTTCTTCGAGTAAACTTTTTAAACTAAAATGTAAATTTTATAATAATAACTGACACTTTGAGACATGCTAGAAACATGGTGAATCAGACTAAGGTATGACTAATTCCTACACATAAAAAATGACCTATAATTTTTTCCTAATGTATAAAAAGTGTATTACTTAATTTTCTTGGTTTTGATTATTTAATATGTGTTTGAACTAAATTATAAACTATAAACTAAAAAATGTAAATTATAACTAAAAAATACTTTCGGTCATATCGGTCACACCGTGCATCAGATTGAGATATGGTTAATTGAGTATGTGATGTGTGTTTCATTTAATCAACTTCACTATGCTAGAAAAGAAATAAATGTTCCATTTAGATGAAGAAGAAACCCCATGATGCATGAAATGCCTCATCCAAAAGCATCACACTCTTTCTTATTCTATCTTTTTGTAGATGACTAAAGAAAAAACATGACTTCCAAATAGATTTGTGAAAATAATAATAATTTTTTGAAAAAAATGATAAGGAAATTAACATAAAATATAACATAAATGGTGGTAGGATTAACTAAATAATAATTAGGAATTCACCTTTTCATGATGTTTGTATACATTTATAAACCATTTCCTTATTTTGTCAACTCAGTTACAGTCTTGTAGTCCAATCTATCACGATCTCAAGCAACATCGAACAAACCACCAAAACATGAGAAAAGGAATCCTCAGGGACAAAAAATCCATTTTTATGATTTTAATAATATAAATAAATAAATAAATCATGAGTATGAAATAGTAGATTAATAAAATATAAATTTAAATCTGAAACCACACAATTTTAGTCATACTAGGAATGTCATGTATTTCTTTGAGTTATGGATAATCTCCTCATGTCTTTTTATCTTATAATCCATTCAACAATTTGTGTCATCTTAAGATATGATAGTTTTATAACATAGAATTTTCAATGAATTTGAGAATAAAAATAAAATTACATCACCGTGACTGAATCGTCCATATTGAGGGCATGATCATAGTACATCAGTGAATCATCCATGTTGACGAAGTCATTTATTCCAAGAAAAAATTAACAATTAGTGTGAACCTATTAGGGATCATCGATTGAACAATAATAAATATTTTCATATGTGTTCTTATAGTACATAATAAAAATTTTATTTCCATTTCACCTACATAGAGAGTAAAAACTTCATGATAAATCATTTACCATCTTTGATGGAAGTAACTTCAGTGTGACCCATTAGGTATTTTCATAAGACAATAAAATACTTTAATTTTTTACCCCTTCTTAAAGTATTAAACATCTGTATATCTATTTATAGAATCTAAATGAAACTAAAATATAACATATCTATTAGGTCTTCTTGGATAGTTATATAGATTTGTATATCCGTTTCAATATTCTTTTTTATGATAGACTCTAAAATATAATCATCATTAATTTTTTATAAAAATGGGAAATTTCCCTATTATCATGCCATTTTTATTGATAATGATGATGAGTTTTTTTATTATTGATCTTGTTAATATGGATTATTTTATATAAAGAATAGGACCATGAATAATGAATATTAAATTTAACATATTTCAATTAATTTTTTGGAATTATATCATGCATCCAATCGATGATAGAACAGACCAAATAATTCCACCATCCACCAAAGTGAAACAATGTATTTTTATTTTCTGAAAATTCATGATTCAGTCGATGAGATTTTTTGTTTCTTTAGTTTTTATAGGTTTTAGATCAAGATACTAGTTTTTTTTAATGGATTATTCAATTGGATTTTTCATGATTTATGATTTCATTGGATACATGTTATTCATTTTTATGGAATTTCTTTATATTTATTTTTTTCATTTGATTCAAAATTTCATTTCACACCATCCCTCCTCGATGACCACAATCATTGAATGATGGTTTCCTTCCAATAGTAATCTCACAAAACTATTGACTTTGGTCGTTGATTAAAAACATATTTATTCACTAATTGTTCATAAACACAATGGTTATTATCTTAAGTAGAAATTGTTGTGATTACTTTTCAAAAATTTGTCTAAAACATAACGTTGGTATGATCCCCAATATACTCTATTTGAAAACAAATATTGTTTTAAGGCCAACTTCTCATCTCATTCACCACCTTCTTCTCTGCCTATACCTCCTCCACTATCTTGTACTCTGACTCTAACATCACCTATGCCTATACCTCCACTTCTTCCTACATCATTTCCAAAAAAATTATTTATTTTGTATATAACTTCTAAATAAATTAATTTTTTAATTTATTCTTCTCCTAGAGAAAAAGATAAAAAAGATAATATAATAATTATGATTGTAATTGTTTATATCCAAAATATATTTCTATGACCATAGATTGTACCAGATATTAAAAATAGTATCCAATCACCTAAATTTCTTTTAATTAAATATTATGACCCCATGTAGGCTGCTCACCCATCTCTAAAGAAATTTACTTATTATTATGAGTATGAATATTGTCAGAAATATTGGTAGTAAAAAGAAAATATGGAAAAAAATTAAGATATATTTCTAATGAAATTGTAATTTCCATTACAAATTACATTTTATGGGATGTAGTTCTTTTCCATTATTATGATCTCTCTAAAAAAATATCAAACATAATATTCATAATTGATTTCATTTTCTTAGATCAAAAATTACAGAATCATTTACGAAAAAAAGTAAATTGTTTTGAAATATGTTTTTATAGTTAAATATTTCTATAAATACCTTAATACATTTCTATTTTTAGTAAACCGCAGGCTTTTTTATCTTCAAAAACAGACTTCATTTCATGAATTATCCTATATTTAGTGACATCCTAATCATAAAGAAAATTATTATAAAAACACATAATAAAACATATGATTAAAATTTTATCTATAAAATATTTTTCAAAGAGTTTTATAAATTAAAAATGAATATCAATTGTGGTTAGTTTAACATATATTCATGCATTATATCAAAAAATATATATATTTGGGCTATCTTGATTGAATGAAATCAACATCTAGTTCTGAATAAGAAAACCAATATGTAATGAATAAATAATAATATATTTTATGTGATATGATTTTAGAGTTTTACTTATGCATTGTTGGCATAAAAAAGAGTCCATATAATTTTATTATTTTTTCAAAGGCATCAAGTATCTCATCTCGTTTCCCCATAATTTCTTTCTTATACAAAGTAAGATTATTATTAGAAATGATATAGGGAATAATGAATCTAAATTGTGATTCCCACAATTTTCCCTTTATATACTAGTAATATAAAAACCTATATAAAATATAAATATTTATTAACATTAATAAACATATTATCTCACTATATAGACATACATAATACAAAAATGTACCTTTTGTATGTATTAACACCTGAGGCTCCCAACCGTTTATTCTTGATAATCTCATTTAAACCCATGATAAAAACTATGTATGTCATGAAAGTTCCATATATTTCTTTTTCATATGGAATGTATGAAATACTTTCATCATTAAATGTGGTCTCATCATGATGTTTTAATGATGTAAAATGTTTCTCTATAGTTGACCTGGTGAAGGTACTCCAAAAATGTCATTTGAATTATTTGGGTAATTCACTAGATTCCCTTGATTCAAGATTTTTTTACCCGTCACTCTATCTATATATAATATCAAACCTGACATCAACATTTTTTTCATAAACTATTATAGTTTTTCATATTATTTTTTTTAAAATACATAACTCATGTATCTATAAAATATTATACATCCATTATATAAAAGTACCAATGACATCACTAACCATTGTAATATCAAGATCATCAAGTGGAATATAAAGCTTATTAGTTATCTCATGACCTATCATAATATCCACTCCCACGTGATCACTTTGTATTTATTACTAGTGTATCTTCACTCATGGGATATTATAAACCATAACCATTGAAAAACATGATGTGTGTGTGTCGAAATATAGAAACTACATACATATGTACCCTGTAAAATTTTAATAATATAACTTTATCTAGTGTTTTTTGACTCTCATTTATGAGAAAGTTTAATGGGAAAATTTATTACCTCATGTAAGGAATGTGGTTGAGGAGAATAACTAGCCTCATGGCCAGTGGGGTAATTTTGTTCTTCATGTGCGGAAATTTGTTCCACCATAGGTTTTATTTGATCATTTATCACATATTTGTCTGCCAAACGAGACCAGACAATTACTTACTGAAAATAATCTATTTTTTCCTTCAATCCACATAATTTAATATATGTATTGTCACATGGTTTTATCTTCATGAAATATGTTATAGGAGTCACTCCTAAACCCAATCCTCTAATGTGATCATATTATTTAACCTTCTTCAAATCTACTAAAATTATTTTTATTTTAGTATAGTTGTTGTTAATTATTATGTCTAAAATGCATAAAAAAATAAGAATATTAAGAGATATTTTAATGTAATACTATTATAAGTAAAGAATTACTATTATCTCATAGGTATACATGTTTCCCATACTACCTTAGTGTTTTCATCAACTAGTTTACCCGCTTTATTTACACAAACCTACTTCCATATTACATGATATTGGATGGAAGTGGATTAAAATTTTGATTCATCAATCTCTATATAAACAATGGAACATATGTTTTTTCATATCACATAAATTGTTTATTGTTTATTTAAAATATATACCAATTTCCTCTCTAGTGAAGAGTTCCCCATCTATGATTTGCAATAGCGGTACATTGGTTTTGATGCACATTATTTATTTTCAATACTCTTTTTCTGTTCCATAAATTAACAATTTTGAACAAAATTGGATAAAAAACAATGCCACATAAAATATTATCAACTAAAATGCACCTAAAATGATTTCTCGTCACAAATTATGATGAAATGTTCTAGTTTTAATGATTTATAGTGTGGTCATAACTATCTGGTTGGTGGGTATTTTCTTTCCCCTCAGTATCCCTAAGTTATATCTTGAATAAAAGAGTCTAGAAGAATTTATAGGATTTTATGATGGCCATTAAGAAAATTTTCTTATTGAAATATTTCAAAATCATGGAACTTTGTAATGAATCGTGTAAATTAAATCATAATTAAATTATATAATTTTTCAGTAAAATATTGAAAGTATATCCTAATATTACTGTTATATATTTACAAAGAGTTTCCTTCTTTATTGGCTGGACGTGGCACCATGAATCAATATTAATCATCACATTCAACCTCTTTGTGACCGTAACATAAGTAATAAACCTTGACTTGTTGGACTCAACAAGTTGGACACATTGATTCCAACTAAACTCAAAATTATATATCCTCACTTAGTTCCTTGATAATTTTATTCGACCCTATGATGTTCCATCATTATTTCTTCATACAAACATGTTTTTGATCATGTAATAATTTTGTAGTTTCAGCATCAGCAGTTTGTTCTTCCTTTGGATTGGAAACTTCCCCATGTGTAGAAGAAAAAGTCTGTAAGAGTAGTCAACATTTTAATTTTGAATATGGTGTATAATATATAAATGAATTAAATTATAATATCATATTTTCTAATCATTTTCCGATTTTCCAAATTGGAAGTTTATACATATGAAAATTCAAGGTTGAGTGACTTCATCATTATATCATTGTTATCATTTTATTCAATGATAGATAACTATGTTCTCTATTGAATTTTCAACCTCTATATTGCATACAAAAAGCATGACTTATCATTTGATATTAATTTAACTTAAAAAATGGTTATAAATATATTATAACTATATTTTTATATTTATTTCCCTTATAAGATTGTTACATTATTTGAAAGTATGAATACCTCCCAATACATTCAGATTCATTCTACGTGCAATTAAAATATCCATGCATTTTAAACTAAATGTGCATTTGTGTATGCAATATGATTATGGAATGCGTAGAATTTTAAAAAATTACATTCATTTGTGTTCATGTCATTTTTATATATTGTTAAAAAGTACACACAAGTTTACACATATTTTATATTTTATGTAGTATGAAATTTTATACTCCCAATCCTCTTTATGACTCATATTGTACATAATTAATGTTTTCATAACTTCGGTATAATATTTACTATTCCTATTAATGCCTCTTATAAATTAATAAATTGAACACACTATGAATACCCTATAAATATATTTTTTATATTACACTTGTATTTACATAAAGATCATAAATTGTTTGAACTGTCAACATACATAATCATTGTTTCAAAAACATTGTTTGGCATAAACCAAGATTCATACATATATATATAGACACATTGTTTAAAAAAATGGATTCATATGTGCAAAAATAGTTTTCTATAGTTATATGTGTCAATATATATATACAGAGGTATTGTTGAAATCATATTGGAGCCTATTACGATCTACCACCCCCATAAGTGTAGTTTATTAGAGAATGTTACTTCCTTCCACCAACATATGTGATATTTATTAGAGCTTATTACATTATTTTGAAAAAAATTTCTATATCATTTTTTAATTTATATAATTAATTTCAACAGAAACTTCCCATGAATTCAAAAAAACCATTTATGTATCCACTAAATTGTTTATAGAGATATTCACCTCATTTTATTATATTTATATTACATTATTATTTTATGTGAATCCAATCAATTGTTTGGAGATCTATATGGTTATTATTTTTTGAATAATTTGGGATTTTATGTTTTGTATTTCATTAAAAATTTAGTTCTTTTTTCTTCGAGAATCTAAAATAATATTCAAAGAGGTAGATACCAACTCCCTCTAATTTAATGAGGTCATGTGTAGGTGATCAGGTAAAAACTAGAATAGATTTATTTTATAAAGGGAAAAATAATGATATATATATCAAAGGATTCATCCTTCATGGTGCTTGAAGGTTTTTTATATGAGGATTTATGTTCTAGGGACCCCCTTATTCCCTTCAACATGGTCATGGTGATCAATCCATCCGTCTTCATCAATGGAGACCACATAAACACCCAAATTGGTCAATTGTTTTGAGTTTGTATGTTTAAAAGATTCTAATTAGATATCATATTCATGACTGTGAAAAAATGTTATTATTTTAAATTGGATCATACATAAAATAATGGTTGAAATTTATGTTTTATGTAATCACAAAAATAAATTTTTACCATAGTTTTTAAAACAATATTGGAATAATATTTCATCAATGTACTATTTTTATCATCCATTCCATTATTTATATTGTTTTTAGTTTATGAGAATGTCAAATTAAATTTTATATTATAGTATTGTTCTGTGTATGTGTATCTTTTTTACATTAAAAATCTTACATCTATTTTAAATCCATCTATATTACCCCTTATTATAAAAAATATAATAATGGATAAAAACATATTGTACATGAAAATTTACATTACCTATCCATTCACTTACTCACATATTTATCTTCAATAATTTTAAAAGATTTATATTCAATTTATCAATATTATGATTGATATTATTGAATAATACTCAATGATAAAAACTCAGAAATAAATTATATTACATAATTAGTTTAATATATTTTGTATTTTTATATTGATTGTTTGGATAAATAGAGATTTGAACTCCCATTTATTCACGTTTCAATATGAATAAAATGACTATGTAACAAAATAATGGTATAATTCCCATAATTTTTTTATTTCCCATTACCTTTATTCTATAAATAAATATTATATATCATTTACACTTTTTATTATTATTATTCATTATGATCTCTTAATTAATATTCTTATAATTTATGTATTGTTTATTTAATTGTACATAATATTTTATTAGAATTCTAAAAGCACATTATTTATACCATTTAATATGTTATGTTAATTGAATTTATATTCTAATTCACTTTCATGGGTGGAAATGAGACTAAGTATTTTATTTATTTATTTAAAATCTACAAAATTATTTTTTTATTTATATATATATTTTACAAATGATTTTTTATCAACAAAATTAAATTACCATTTTATTTATTTATCATCCAATATTGTATCTCTCTATAGGTTTTTTTAGTTAAATCTATATTTTCATTATTTACTCACAATATTGTCCTTGAAATTTTATGAGTTGGGTATTAGTTGAATTTATAAAAGTACTTACTCCACCATAGTTGGAGTTATCATTTGAATTCATCCTAAGGTGTATGTTATAGACAACTATCATCATCGTCAACTTCATCTCCAGAATAGTATTTATTTCATTTTGTAGCTTGAGACTCATATTTTATATCTTATAGACATGAAAATATGTTTCTTGAACTAATATTAGAAGTATTCATCCCATACCAGGCACTAGTGATCATTTTGTATGACTTGTAACACCCATATGTTTTTATGAGATATTTTCATTAAATAATTTTAATTCTTCAATATCTTGCATTGCATGAAATCATGAGTTTAAATGGACTACATGATTCCCTTAGTATAAAATGACCATTTTAACATAATCATTATGTTATCAAGAATTAATATGACTAACTTATGAAAATTTATGGTGAATTCATTGGATACCAATTATTTATGAAAATATAAATCAATTATACATTGGTATTTTTTGTGTTAATAAATTGAGTGAATTAGTATTAGTAAATAAAATTAATGAAATATATATGTTATATAATAAATAAAAATATTTTTTATATTCATGAAATATTTTGTTTTCATAGGGTATGAATAAACCTTATTTGTTGAATAAAAACCTATATTTTTCAAAATGGTAATTTTTCACCTTGTAATGGAGAACCCCATTTAAATAATGATTTTGACGCATTGATAATTTTTATATGACAGCATAAATACATTATTTGTAAGACGGATATACAAATTTACTTTCGATGAAATTTTAATATTTTTCTAATAACTTCTAAATTTAGATGAATAGTAAAAATACACTAAATTTTAATTAAAAACTATTTATTTCATTGAAATAATTTCTACGATTAAATTATAATATTTAATATTTTAAAAGTATAAATAGAATATATTTTTACCATCCATTATAAACTATTCCATTAGTATTATATTTACACTAAATTCATATATAAACTCATTTCAATCTTTTGAAATGTTTTATCTTTTAAAATATGTTATCTCTTTCAGAAAATGGGATTAATTTTAAATTAATTACTACAACATATGTGTTTTTAATTTTTTAAAAAGGTTTCCATATTTGGAATTAGTAGATACAAATTATGTAAATAGATATATTTTATTTTTGGCAATTATGAATAGTAATTTTGGTGATTTTTATTAATACTGTAAAAGGGTAAATCAGGTAATTAATGGTAATAATACTATTATATAATTACCCTAAAATTAGTCTTAATATAATTAGATGAATATTTTTCAACCTAAAACATCCTTGGGAATAAATGGTGTTTTTGGGAATCCATATGGATTGGATTAGGACTTTTAAAATATTTTATTCAAAGAAAATTTAAATTTCTTGCTCATATTTTAATAACCATATAATTTTTAAAATATGGTTATATAGAAGATATATTCAATAATAAATACTCAATTGAAATCTAAAATAAATTTATTTACAATGATAATGTATTTTTAATTTTAATTAAATTAATAATTACCTTAAAGACTTATAATTTGATGATATAAAAATTAATTTATTGATGAGAAATCAATAACATATTTTTTATTAATATGAAAATAACCATCAAAAGACCCAAAAACTTGACCAAATATTATTTTTTGAGTATATATAGACCATAACCATTCAAAGGTAGAGTTAGTGACCATTTTAAACCTTATAGAAGACATTGTGACACTTATATTATTTTATTTAAAGTGATGTAAATTTGTCACATTCAAAATTTAATAAGTATAGTATTTTAAATTTATAATTTTCTAGAAGATAAAATCACAAAAAAGTATAATTATTAAATATATAAGATATATATTCATAAAAAAATATATTTTTTTATTTTTATGCAACAAATATGTATAATAAATAATTACAGAAAATTGATGTATTAATTATTTTATTTATGGAGATAACAAATAAATGTTATTAAAAATTACAAAAAATAATTATAATTTGGTACTACTAATATGTATAATAAATTTTATATATTACATTGAACTCTCAAGAATATAATAATATAGTTGGTTTAAAGTTAACTTGTTATCTTAATCTTTTTAAAAATCACCGAATTGAATAGAGTCAAAATTGAAACTATTTTATGTTTATCGAAATAATGTTTGATTAAATTATTTAAAAATCTTTAATAATTTTATAAAAAATATAGAATAATTATTATATGGTCTAAAATTTTCAAATATTCTTATTTACGGTCTAATATATATGAAATATGTAAATATCTCACCCTTTTGATATTTAAGTATTTGTTATCTTAATTAAAATTAAATATATTAACTAAGTGTTAATTAAAATGATCTTCTTTAAATTGAAAGAAAAAACTGTTAAAAATTTATTAGTAGATGATATTACAACCCTATCTCATCTCATTTTTAAAATTGTTATATTTTGTAGGTTTTTGGATGGGTTTTAATTTAATTTTAATTTAATATTTTTTAGAGATCTCAAAAGTTCCCCTCACCTTAATTGTAAAAGGGAACCTCCTCACTCACCTCTTCACCTCACATTGAGCATTCAAGCTCAGCCATCCCCTGTCCATTTCCATTACTAACTCACCAAGTTACATTCTATAAATCATTTCCTTCTTTAAATTCCAACTCTAGTGCTCTAATAAAATATTTATTTAAAGCACGTCGAAGAGGAGGAAGTTCAGATACATAAAAAGGAAATTGGGCCTAATGTAAGGGATAATTTCACAATCTCATTATTATCCAGGATCATTTAAATGTAAGCATTTACTGGGGTATATTTATCATATCAATACATTTTTCCTAAATATGTATTCCAAAATTTTATTTATATCCTTCTATAATTGTTTAAAGTCAATTTCACCCATTGGTTATATTTTTAAATAGTATGAAATGAATATATTGTCATTCCTCATATGAAGTACTTTTTGAATTTCCAAAAAAATAACCAGAAACATTTTATATTTTAACTTATATAACATGAATGGATTTTTACACTTTAATAACACCTTATTTCCATGAACCATCCTTTACATAATTTTAAAGTTATATTCAAATAAATAATTATCTTTTAAAATTTCACGGAATTTTGAGAAAACAAAATGTTTTAGAATAAGAAATTATATTTTAATCAAGAATTAATTTCAAGTATTTTATCAAAACTATTTCCCATATAATATGAAATTCTTTAAATAGAGTTACGCTTTTATTCATTTTATTAATATGATTTTTTTGGTATTATGATTGAATGATATTTAGGAAATCCATTTGTTTTATAATGATTTTTTTGTAATGATGTTTAAGAAACCCGTTTTGATCCTTAGGTTATGATATGATGAATGATTTATGTTTTTGTGGAATATGTAAAAATTATTTCATTATGAGATGGTAAGAAATATATCTCCCATCAATTCATTGAGAAAAGATTTATATCTCATGATATAGATAAGGCTAGAATGGGAAATGGTCTCGGTTTAGTAATACAAGTCTCGAATGAGGATTGGACTCAGTTCTTTAATGGAATCTATCTAATATGATGGTCATGGAAATGAGCCATGACTAATATGAAAGGATTTTATTTGCTTATGTGAATGCCACAAAATTCTATGTCTTATGTTATGACTTTTGGTATTAAGTTCATTGATTCTTATGAACATTTACGATTTATCCCATGGCATGATATCATGATTTTTTATATGCCAGATAATATTTCCAGATGTTATGTTCTTATTTCATATTGTTATTATTTTATTAATATATCCATTATTTACCCTTCTTGAGAATCTCAGCTCACCCTTTCTTATGTTTCTTTTCCACATGTCCAAAAGAAGGGTATTAAGTACGATATGTCAAAAGGGGGCATAGTTGTGAGAAAATAAGTGGGAAAATATGAAGATGTCTTATAAACCGGTTTTTAATGTATCCTAGTTTCAAATGACACTATACCTATAAGTCCTATCATGGATTTGTTATATTTTATAGTTAATATAATTAAATTTTGTAGTAACATTAATGTATGTACATTATAGGGCTCAATAGTTGGTATCAGTGGAAATGTATAGTTAACCGTTGGAGAGTAGGATGAGAAAATATTAGCAAAAACCTAATAGATATGTCAAAGTATAGGTTACAATACTAGTGTTTTATAAATGATCATGAATAACCTATTATTAACACAAAAATGTCCTATGTTTAAATTTTATTATTGATTATGTGGTTTTACCATTATGATTATTGTTTCTCACACTATGATTCTTGGTTATATTCAATGGACTGAACCTAAAGGAACTACTTTAATGATGAATGTGATGGGCGATGCAATGATTGTCCTCCTGAGAAACAAATGTCATGGGATCAGGAATGAAAAACGTATAACTATCCTCACACAACTTTTTCAAGACACGAATCACGTAGGGCTTCCAAATGCAAAGAGGAGGTACCAAAATTATATTGATTACTTCATGAGGCAACATCCACCTTATTTCAATGGGTCCTCTAGTGCATTAGTGCCTAAACAATGGATCAGTACCACTGAAAATATATTTTCAGTTCTCCAATGTTCATGACATGATAATTTCATCTTAGAATACTATCATTTGGATGGTGAAGCTGATAAATGGCGGGAACTTATCAAGAATTTGAGGAAAAGATATGAAATTGATTCCATGTAAAATGATGAGTTCAATAACTTATTTTTCAATACCTACTTTTCTTGTATTATTTTATACAGAATAAATATTTGATTTTAAATACTTAATTAAAATCTAACATGTTTTTATTTATCATGATAATTTATTTTTAATTTTTAGGAATTAAATAATTACCTTAAAGACTTATACCTTGATGATTTAAAAATTAATTGATTGATTTGAAATAAATAAAAAAATAATTATTAAAATGATAATAATAATAAAATTACCAGAAAACAAGACCAAATCTTTTTGGTCGTGTATATATTTACAATTACCATCCAAGGGCCGAGTTAGTAACCATTTGGAGCCTTATAGGAGAGATTGCAACACATATTAGTTTACTTAATATGATGTTAAAGTTATCGCATTTATAAACTAATAAAAAGTATAAAATTTTAAATGTTGGATTTTATATAAGATAAATTAGACTAAAAGTATTCTTATGAAGAATATTATATTTATATTCATCATAGTATTTCATTTTTTATTTTAATTTAAAAAATAAATATATTAAATAATTAAAAAACATTGATGTAGTAATTATTTTATTAAGGGAGATAACAAATAAATGTTATTAATAATATGAAAATAAATATAAATTTGGCTAATTAATATGTCTAATGAATTTTCAAGATGACATTGGCCTATTAAGAAAATAATAAAATAGTTTTTATGAAGAAACATGTTATCTAAATATTTTTAAATATAAATGAATTGAATAGTGTCAAAATTGATAGTATTAATTTTTTACCAAAACAATATATTATTAATTTTTTTAAAAACATATTACATTTTTAGAAAAATATTTTATAATTATTATATAGTCTAAAATTTTCTGTGGTACATATTTATGTTGTAATTGAAATCAAATATGTAAATATTTTACACTTTTAAAAATAAAATATTTGTTATCTTAATTAAACTTAAATAGAATATATAAGTGTTAATTAAAATAATATTGTTTGAATTGATAGAAAAACCTGTAAGAAATTAATGGGTTATGGTATTACAATCGTATCTCCTTTTATATTTGAAATTGGAACATTTTTGCGGTTTTTGGATGGTTTTCAATTTTATATTAATTTAATAAATTTTGATATCCCAAAAGTGCTCATCAAATCAATTATAAAAGGGAACCTCCTTCCTCACCTCTTCACCCACTTCGTGCCTTCACGATTGTCCATCCCTTGTCAATTTCCCTTACCAACTTCCCAGGTTACATTTTATAGTTTTTTTCTTCTTCAAAGACCAACGCTAGTGCTCTAAGAGGAGATATAGTGGAAGCATGTTGAAGAAGATTGGGTTCAGATATATAAAAAGTAAATCAGACCAAAGGTAAGGAATAATTCGGAAATCACATTATTATCCAAGAGAGTTTATACATAAGTATTAACTACGATATATTCATCATCCATATCCTTGTTTCCTCAATTTCTAATACAAGATATTATTTTTATCATTCTATAATTGTTTGAAGTCGATTTTACCTATTGGTGAATTTTTATTAAACAATATGAAAGGAATATTTTTTTGTTTTTGATATGTGGTACCTTTTACTTTCTAATAAAAGTAAAAGAATAGTGTTATATTTTAACAGATATGTCTTGAACTGATTTTTACGCTTTCCTGACACCTTATTTCCTTGAAGATTCCTTTACAAAAATTCAATTTTAACTTCAAATAAATTATTTTCTTTTAAAATTGAAAGGCATTTTGCGAAAAAAACGTTTTAAAATAAGAAATAATATCTTAATCAAGATTTAATTTCATGTTTTTTTATCAAAATTATTTTCCATTTTCATTCTGTAAGGAGGGTTATTCTTATATCCATATTATAAATTTTTTTATTGTGTTTTTGATGTAATGATATTTTTTAAATCCATTTTTTATATGGATTATAGTGTAATTATGTTTAAGAATCCCATTTATTCATTGAGTTATGCTATGATGAATAATTTGTGTTTTTATGGCACACATAATAATGATTTCATTTTTATATGGGTGGGACATATATCTCCCTCCAACGGATCTGGTAAATATTTATATCTCATGAGACAGATAAGGATGGAATGAGAAATGATCTTAGTTCAGTAATATAGGGCTGGAACGAGGAGTGAACTCAGTTCAGTAATTGACTTTTTTGGCCATAATGGTCTTGGAAATGAGCCTTGACTAATATGAAATGATATTCTATGCTTTTGTGTATATCAAAAAAAATTATTTTCTTATGTTAGGCCTTTTGGAATTATATTCATTGATTCTTATGAACTTTTATGATTTATATCATGGCATGATATCACGACCTTTCTTATGAAGGATATGATTTTTAAACGTTATCTTCTAATGTCTTATGATTATGATATAATTTATATCTCCCTTATTTAACCTTACTATTCATATGAGCTCACCCTTTCATATGATTCCTTTCCCCAGGCTGTGAAGAAGGGTATTAAGTAGGATATGTCAAAAATGGGTCTAGTTATGACAAAAATAAGTGGAATAAAATGAAGATGTCTTATGAACCAATTTTTCAAGTTTCCTACTGTCTAAGGAAATTATACCGTTACATTCATGTCATAGTTGTTTTATATTTTTAATGAATATTTTTAAATTTTAATTTAATATCAATGTATGTAATGTATGGGTTGTTATATGGGTACTACTGAGAGAATCCCATGATACATAGATGAGATGGGGGATGGGCCTCAAGTAATAAAATTAAATAATGACTATTCAGGAGATGAAGATGATAAGGACGATACTTGTCTCTATAAATATTTTTAAATTATAATATCTTAATTTACAATTTCAAATATAATCTAATAATTATAAAAGGTCCTAGACACTACTACGAAAACATAAAATCATAACAACATATTTTTATTTACTCTAATATATGTTACTAGTACATTTCTCTGACTGGTATCTCAAATATAAGATCTATGTGTCCACTGAGGTTCATGTGTTGGCTGGGAGTGTAAAAATCAACCAGTAAATCTAAACATGGCCCCTAAAATATACACAAATTTATATATTTGAGTATATGTTCAAAGTAGTGACACTCAAAATACATATGTAAATCTTGTCATTGTATACTGTCTAGGAAAACATGATAATCACATATACCCACTTCATCTCATAATAATTAGTTATAGTAATGATATAAAAATATTATACTATGGATGTTCCCTGAAATTCAATTCATTTCACTATTAAGAGGTCAAATTTTGAATCATAAGAGGAGAAAATTATTTATCTCCATCTAGAAATAACCACATCACAGGTACAATGAGATTTTACCTCAGACCCCTAGCATCAAATACAATCCCTCAGGGATTACCAACACATGTAATTATTGTATCCAAATAATGAAATGGGTACAACATATCAATTTTTAGTTGTATTTTCATTTGAAATATGGTAAGTCAAAACACAATTTGTTACATTATGAAAGAACAAAAAAAATAAATAGTTAATCCTAAATCTTAAATCCAAAAAACCCATAAATTAGAACAAAGAACAACACATAGGTCACATCAACATCACCATAGCCCGCGATGAATCACTAAAATGTTTATTGGAACTCAAATTCTAACAAAACATTCCTACCCATCAAATAATTACCATAATATTCTAATATATGATACTCAAAGATCTACTAACTTAGTTATTGATCATTTTCCCCACGATCACCCATTAGATAATATCATAGTCTATAGGGCATAATTCATCACTCACACACCTCTAATATTAATAAAATATAAGTTATATGATCAAATAAGCTATACTACACTTTTTAGGTTATCCCTATAAAATTCAAGGGACTGTAATATATTCTTTATCACATATCTAATAACAAATAATGTGATCATATAATCTCTCTTATCACATAAATACCAAATGAAAAAAATCATATGTAAATTCATTCACTATTTTATCCTTATGGGATACTTCCATTAGACAAGATTATTATCACTAAGCCTCTTATAATCTAACAAATATACTAATAATAGGGAAATTACATGGTGAAATCCAATGTCCAAAGTCAATATCTCACTTTATTTATGAACTATGGACCATAATGAAACCATTTTCAGACATCAACCACACAATAATCTCCCAATGGTCCCTCTCACAAAATCATGAAAGAATATCCTAGGTTAACCCCATTAATTTTATTTTCTAATATCCATTAGGATTTTCTTATCAAACCAACCTATTGATCATAAGTTCGAGAAACCATCGAGTGAGACTGTATTCATCCCATAGAGTATGGAATAAATATTTTCTTCCAAATCAATTCTACCTATGGTAAATCACCATTATAAAACCATATATGATCTTACTATGGTTTCCTTTTCTCAATTATCCATTTCTACATATCAAATTTTACACTAAAACACATATAAACAATTGGAAGATAATTTTTGTAACACTAAGCTATTTTATGAAGTTAACCATATGAGAATAATTTATTTCATTCCAGGGAGTCTTGATACATTGACCCTCAATCAAATGAACCCATATATCATTAAAAAATAGTAAAATAAATAATTATAAATAATTTCCATAATTAATTTACCATGGATGAACTTAGAAAAACCCACCATGGATTTTACACCATTATAAACCATAAAAAATAATTGTAATGAACCAAGTAATGTTTTCAATAATATAACGAGAAATATTACCATCAGTAACAACCTAAATTAGTTTCAATTTAATGAAATATGGAAAATATCCTAACAAGAATTCTCTGGGACATTTACTAATTCCCTAAATGTAACAATTGAATACATATGGAGAAGCCTTCTTAATATTATCTCTACTTAGAATAGTAGGTATTTAACTAGGGTAGGGGTTTTCATGTAAGTTCCTTAACATTTTATGAAGGATGGAATCCATTATACATTCTTCTAGTGATGGGGATTTCTCCCAGTTTATAAATATAATAGTAGAAGATTCCTAAATCTCTAGGTGCTAAAATGAAGGATTTTTTTCCTAAACACCAACTTATAAACATATATGTGAGAATATTAGTTGGATGGTAAGTCAAAAAATAGAATATACACACATCCTTGTAATGGTAAAATAACTAAAACCATTCAGTGAAATCCACACAACTTTTATGAGCCCAAACATCCCAGGCTCACTCAAAAAAAGAACTACCACCTAATTCAAATGCACCTTATTAGAAATCCAAAAAATAAATCAATGAATGAGTAGGATAATATAGAAAAACATGGATTTAATATTTGATTCATTTGAGAGAAAGTGGTGATATCATGTGTGAATTATTGGATATATTTGATACATGGATTTTTTTCGAGACTTGATTTCTTCATTCCTTGGATTTGTACCTTGGATGCCTTTTGGACTTGATTTGATCCTTGATATAAGGATAAGATCGAGGAGGAGGAGTTCCATCTGCATGTGGATTCTTTGGAAAGCCTTAGATATACTACAAAAATAGTCATATTGAGGGTTCTTTAAATTATTCGGTAGGCATATATCTTCACTTCCAAAAATGAGATGATAAATATACATTTTATCAATGGTAAATTAATAAGTACTAATAAAACCAATCTTTATAGTCATTTTTTATAAATTATAAATCCATATTTATCAGCATTAAATGAATCTCTTATATCATTTGATAAAACTATAATTGAAATTTAGTAAATATAATTATTTATTATAATTTTATAATTATTTATTATAATTTTATAATTATTTATTATATTGCTATAATTATTTAAATATATAATTATATATTTACAATTATATAAGGCTGCATCTTCGTTTCATGTGGAGGATAGTAGACTTGATGCGGTCTATGTGAAGAATGACCAAGTTGCAGATGGTGTGTTGATCGCTGCTTCAAAAAAGATGTTTTGTTAGAATCTCCTAATGATTCAGGTTTTCATGAGAAGTGCATCACTCGTAAGGGACCAATAACATTTTTAGAGGTAAACCCTTGGTTTTTTGCAGAATGGATTGAGGAGTTCCTATTTTCCCTTTTTTATAGAGTCTCGGGCTCTTAGTCACAATGGAGGCTTGATGATTTATGGAATTGAATCCAGCACTGTCGGGGTATCAACAACTAGAAATTGATCTCAATTGGGAAAGGATTGTTCCACCAAGTTTTCCTATCAAAATATCTCTAGAAATTTGCATATGTACCGATTCGACCTTGATTATTTACCCTACAACAGTGGGATCCTCTCTTGAATACCTTCATGATGCAGATATCTGTGCAAACCTTGATTAGGATAAAGGGACTGAGCTTGTTCTTTGGGCATGCTTCAATCCATTAGAAGGATGGCTCTTGTAAGGACCCAAAGTTTTGTCAATGGAACTTACCTTCTTATAATTATGTCATAAAATAACTTGAAAACAAAACATAATGAACTACTAAGTGATAAGGGACCTTTAAACATAAGTTTGTCACTTCTGTGTTTGGAATTTTGAAAATCAGACATACACAGTTGTGTTCAAGATGTTTTTTGGAGTCTAAAAAAAAAATAATAATTTTTGGTGAATAGTAACCAACCCTTATGAATAGTAACATACCCTTATGAATAGTGATATACCCTAATGAATAGTATCTTTACCAATGATTGTATACAAATAATATTCATGTGAAAGTATTATGTACCAATATTTTAGAATAAGTAATTGAATGTTTTAAAACTGTTTTTAGTAATAAACCATGATTTAAATTAAATATTAAATTAATCATACATAGAAAATTATTTTTGAAAAATGGACATAATTTTTGGATTCTACACATTGAAAATTGGTTGGGTTAAATTTTTGGGATTTTTATAAAATACTAGAAATTTTGGTGAATAGTAAAATACATTAATTTACCGTATAAAGACATTATAATTAAAACCCACTATTCCTGACATCACAAGTGATGTAAGCACCCAAATCGTGAACTCACATGCTTTATTTACTATTCTTGGTCATTCAAGACTCACTATTCCTTGTCTTAGGGAAAATTAATAAACTAATGAATTTTATATTAAGGAAACCCCTCTCCTCTCCACTATAAAAACCACCCTTCACACCATCATTTCCTCACACCTCTCAAGATCCAAGACTTATCTAAACTCTGCCAAAACATCTTCCCTATCCCCTATAACACTTCCATGGGCTTCTGATCTCATTAAAAGACCAAGCCTTTCTTCCTTAAAGAGGATCACAAGAAGAGGATTTAATTTGTAATTTCTCTCCCTCTTCTCCTTTAATTTCCTTTCATGTTCACATTCATTTCTTGATCTCTCCCCACATATCTTCATCCAAATGGTATTGTAACTAAAGTATTATACATGTACTGAAATTTTATAATTATAATGGGATATTATATCATCCAACCCCCTTTCCATCTTCCTTGTAATTTATTAAAGAGAATGTTGTTCGTGAGGTGTTAATTTATCACCTTCAAGAACAACATGCTTTCATCTTCCATTTCTACGTTCAGATATGGTAATGAAACCATTTTTGGGGTTGAAAAATAATATGTTATATGTATTACATCCTATTTAAAGTTCTAGTACTAACTTATGACCGTATTACTAGTGATAAAATAAAACAAGTTCATTATGATTGAAAAATCGCTCAAATTAACCCAAACAATCATCAGTTAATTATTATCTAATGATTCATCCACATGAATCTAATATAATTCATTATAAGATCATTAAAACAACTATAATATCATTAATAACATGTAATATCATTTTTGGATGTTTACCCATGTTCTACCCGAACATCAATTTAAGAATACAAGTGAACCACTCAAGAAAACCAGAAAAACAAACATTCTCGAACGGTGTTTTAAAACTCTATAACTCATCCAAAGGAACATAAAATAACTTAATGAAACCATAATGAACCATATTAATTTACAAAAGCTTATGTATTTCTAATTAATGAATATAATTTCATAATACAAGAAATTAAAGAGAAGGAAGCATTCATATTCAAGGTAAGGGGAAAATCTCGAACCCAATTTTATTTATTCGGGTTCTCCCTCTTCAACTCCAATTTGGTATGGTCACTTCTTAAAGATCATTTTTAATCATTATCTTACCTATTATAAGATATACATGTTCTCTAATTATGTTTATGTCAAACCAAATGTTTTCCAAAAGAACTCTTCTTTTAAGAACTCAAGTTTTACCTCTCATTCATGGTTGATGGTTCTTGTATCAAGTATGTTGTTCACTCTTTCTTTTAGGAACCCAAAGCTTCCGAATGTATTCTTATAAGAAGAAACTCATTCCTTACCATGGGTTAGTTATTGTAATACCCTGGTAGTTTATGAGAAGTATATTTTTTTATGTCTTATGTTATAGGCAACATCAAAGGAATCTTTCACTACACACAACACTAGCTTGTCTTGCTTTACACACAATCACGACCTTCCACGATAGCGTTTTTGTACGCAATACCGAGTTTCACTAAACAACAATATGCTATTAAAATATTATATAAAATATCCATTATGAATAGTAATAACCACTTTTTTAAATTTTATAAATTTTATCATTCAAAATGGACTTCATTTTTGGATTCGGAATATCAAAATTAGCCTAGGGTGAAATTTTGGTATTTTTCTGAAAACTTTTAATTTTTGATGAATAGTTAAAACACTAAGTTATTGGTTAAAAAAGAATTTTTATTTAAATAATCATTTTTTATTTAAATATATTTTAGGTCAAAATAGATACATAATACATATATAAGTTCAATGTAATTCATTGAAGTCATTTTATAATAATTTTAGATATATAAAAATTTTATTGAACTTTTAACCGTCTTTTACCCACCTCTTAAGAGCAATTGCAATTGTACATAAAACTTAATTTTATAGCTTCTATGAATTTAATTTTGAAAATACAAGAGACACAGTTAATATTAAGGAGTAAAATGTGGTTTAATAAGATAAAAATAATTTTTAGTGAATAGTATCTTTTTACTTTTATTTACCACGGTTAAAAGTAAAAAGGGCAATTAAGGGTAAAAATGATATTATTATTACGCTAACACATAAGGTGGTTTTTGGACTAATTACACATATCCAAAAGAATTAGGACATGTGTTAGGGTAATATTAATATCATTTTTACCCTTAATTACCCTATTTTCTTTTAACCATGGTAAATAAAAGTAAAAGGTTACTATTCACCAAAAATTATTTTTATCTTATTGAACCACATTTTACTCCTTGATATTAACCGAGTCTCTCGGATTTTCAAAATTAAATTCACAGTAGCAGTAAAATTATGTTTTATGTACAATTGCAAATGCTCTTAGGAGGTGGGTAAAAGATGGTGAAAATTTCAATAAAATCTTAATATATCTAAAATTATTATAAAACGACTTCGATGAATTACATTGAACTTATATAAGTATTATGTATCTATTTTGACCTAAAATAAATTTAAATAAAATAAATTATTATTTAAATAAAAAGTTGGTTTTAACCAATAACTCAGTGTTTTCACTGTTCATCAAAAAATTGAAAGTTTTCAGAAAAATACCAAAATTTTACCCAAGGATAATTTCGATATTCTAAATCCAAAAATAAAGTCCATTTTGAAAGATAAAATTTATAAAATTTCAAAAAGTGGGTATTAATATTCATATAGGCTAGTTTATATAATATTTTAATAGCATATCGTTGTTTAGTGAAACTCGGTATTGCATACAACACACGCTATCGTGAAAGGTCATGATTGCGTGTAAAGAAAGCCAAGATAGTGTTGTGTGTAGTGAAAGATTCATTTGATGTTGTGTACAACATAAGACATTAAAAAAATACTTCTCATAAACTGTTAGGGTGTTACAGTTATGTTCATTATTGATATATGTTTTATGTTCCATGCATGATAATGATAATATTATGAGGTGACGAGTGCACCCGGAATTATATAGCGCAATATGAATGTTTCAATGTGACGGGTGCACACAGAATTATACAGCGCTCCAATGCATTGGGTAAAAGGATGAATCTCATGAGTAAATGTGAAATGATGTGTGAACAATATGATATCTTGGTTCACATGTATGTGTGGTAGTTAACCACTAAGACATGATGTTTCATTTTTTATGTATCTCCCCATTTCAAGTCTTATATTTATGCTTCCTCTCATGTTCATGATTTCTTTACCTATGTCAGGATAATGCTCACCCCATGCTATATTCTTCTTATCTATCCTCTTACTGGGATTTTAGCTCACCCCTTTTGATGTATATCCTTAGGAGGAAACATATATTAAGGAGAGGACAAGTGACAATAAGAAGCTAGAGAATAAGAAATTAAATAATTGTTTATGCTTGATATTGTAATTTCTATGTATGTTCCTAGTTTTCCCAAGAAACTAAACCGTTGGATCCTCTATGTGTAATAATACTATGTTTTTTACCTTTAAAATGATGTAATAGTAATGTAAGAAAAGGCAGGTTCGCTATAGCTCTACCGTGGGTATCCCAATAAAAACAGACAATGATATTGAGCATTCTAAGTATAGACACTTTTCTCACATTCTCATTTAATTTGATCATGCATATAAATTCATTGAAAAATTTATCCCAATCGAAGGTGATATCAAAATAAAGATGTATGTATTTTTTGAGTGGCTACCCAGTTTTTGTGGAAGTTGTGTATGTATTGGACATTATAATGATTAGTGTCAAAGGAAGAAGAGGGAAAGACATGCCCTTGAACAAGGAAAGCAACAAACAGATGGGAGAAATAGTAAGCTCGTTTTTTAGAAAACAGACATTGAACCTGGTGACGTCACAAAATTCATTACTAATGTTTTCAAGTAGAGTGTAGTGGAGTAGATGAAATCCTGTTATGGGGTAGCTACCACCCATGATATGCCTCTAATAGTCCAAGGCCACGTTTTCTATTAAGGCCCCGATCTTGCTACTCCGAGCGACAAGGGACGTGTTTTTTGGAGGATGCAAATCGTTCACTTGTGGGTGCAAGTGAATTGAAGGCATCTGTGTTTTATGTGGCCGGTGTGGAAGAAGATCAATCCAACCATGATAATTTTTTTGAGGATGAGGTCAATTTTGACCTGAAACATGAATCACTTGTGGCTAAGAACAGGAAATGAAAGACCAATATGGTTGATGAGGAGGGATTCCCGTTGGTGATGTTAAAAAGAATTTTAACTCCTTAGTATGAGAGGCTTGAAAAGGAGAAGATGTTAAATACTGCTCTGGAATTGAAGGACTATATGAGTACCTCTTTGGAGGAAACCCCACCAATGTAGGAAAGCAAGACCTGTGATGGAAAGCAGTCTGCTCCCATATAGATTAAATATATTGTACCCTCATGTTGGATATGTGGGGATGTTGATTGGACCTTTCCGTTCCATTTCTCTGACATAATGAAAAGTGTCTATGAATCTTTTAGAAGCACTAATAATGAGGAGTGTGTAACTTCAAGGGCAAGGAATTCGAATAATTTTACTCTGGAAGGTCATGAAGGTGAAAGACCTATCAAAGGGTTCAATAAGGAATCCACACAATGGTATTTTTCACAACATGAGGTGACCTTCGTAAAAATGGAACAAGAGGTTTTGGGTTACAATGACTACATCACAGTGTAGAGGCTCTTATCTTTTAATTTTAAAAATTGATTTCACTCCAATCCAGAAATGGACTTTCATGGTATTTCTGTGAAATTAAGGGCTTTCTACATAATGGAGGCCTCATCCTCATCATTAAAGAAGAATGTGTGGTGCCTCCGAGGACCAAGACATGGCGGCGTGGTCGACATCTAAACGGAAGCGGATGATTTTTGAGGAATTTGGGATCTAAATGATTTGTTTAATTTTATGCACATTGGACATTGTATGTTGTGTTGATTTACCGACATCCCTCTTTGTATGTTTTACATTTTATTAATAAATTTGGTGGTCATGGATTGGACTCTCCAAATCCATGGCTAGGCTTCATTGAGTATATGCATATAATTATTATATATAAATATAAATAAAGTAAATATATTCAATATTTAAATATATTAAGTATAACTTCACCATTATAAATATATTTATATTTTTATATATATTTAAGTAATTATATATATATTTAATAAACAAATAAATATATATATTTATATACATGTAGAAAAATATTGTAAATATATTCAGTATTTAAATATATTTATTATAATTTTAGAGTTATTTAAATATAAAATTATTTATTTATTGTTTAATAAATAATTTAAAAAATAATTATTATAAATTTATATAATTATATATATATATATATATATTTCATATATATATATATATATATATATTTAGATATGAATATGAATATAAATATAATTATCGTACATATATTCATTTTCTAAATAAATTTATTATAATTTTATAGTCATTTAATATATATATATATAATTATATAATTACTTTTTAAAAAACTATTATTTTTTATTTATAATGGTAAATTTACAAATTTATTAATTTATAAATATAGTAAATACACTTTAATAAATATATTTATTTATAATTATTAGTTTATAAATAATATTTTAACAATAATAATGAATGTATAATATAAAATGAACCATGTTAAAAATCAATGAAATTGTATAATTAAAAATATCTAAGCATTATAAATATTAAAATAATGGATAAGGATGACTAATTTATTATAAATTATTAAAAACAATCAGATATATTGAAATAAAGATGAATTCTTATTGAAACTATAAATACATAGTAACTAAATATATATAAACACCCAATTAAAAATGGTTAAATTTCCCAAAATGAAAATAAAAAAATATTAAAACTGAATTGATACCTGATTGTAATAATATTAAAAATAAATCAATAAATTTTACCATAAAAAAATATATGAAATGAATCATGTGTCAATAAAATTCAAAAATGAATACTAAAATTTCAATAAATTACCAAAATATTAGGTTTATGTGTTTACATATATATGATTTCATTAATTACACAAATATTTATTTGTATGCCTTATATAAAAAAATAATTAATCATATATGTATATGAAATAAATGTATCATACTTTGATATATGTTTATTGAAAAATAAAATGACATTCATTTTTTTTCCATTGCAGGATGCAATTAGTCTATATTTTTAATTAATATTATTGTTTATTAATAAACCATTTTCACCAAATTTGTCTCATATAATATGTAATAATAAATATTCTATATCATATTAAATCATATTTTAGAAAAATATTATACATTCATATAAATATACGTATATATATATGAATATATTTCAATATTAAATGTATAAACAAATAAATTTGTATAAAAACCATTAAAAATAAATAAGACAGTAATATTTTTTAATTGTTACATTTTATTCATTTTCTGTATTACTATTTAATATATATTATTTATTAATATTTATAATTAATATATATGTTAAACATAATCATTACTTTTAAATAATTGTTTCCTTAAAAAATATTTAATATTTTTGTAATTTATTAATTTTTATTTGTTTAATTATTTATTTTTATTCATTTTAAATATCTATATATTCAATATATACTTTTTATTAATATTAATAATACATACACACACATATATATATATATATATATTAAATTTATTCAATTTGATCAATAATAATATATTTAATAAAATTGTTAATATTTTTTAAAATTTACTAAATTTTAATTTTCATTAGTAAATTTTTTTCATTTTCTTTGGGACCTTTACCAGCACATAAAAATCATCTATAAAGTGATATTTTTATCCTCGCTAAAAAAATGATGATAATGGGTTTCCTTTATCATCACAAAAATGAAAGTGCGGATAAAACGTATCGTTTTTCAGTGCTATGAAAAAGGTTTGAAAAAGGGATCCTTTACCTGTACTTTTTACTAATGCTTATAAAATCCAGCACTATTAAAGGACAATTTTTTAGTAGTGTCATAATGGTCCAAATAAAAAAGAACATCAAAGAGGATATTAAAAAAATAAAACACCCTAGTTTAAACCCAATAAAATATGAACCCTAAACCCAAGAGACCACAGAAGAAGATGAAATGAAGAGAAAAAGAAGGAATAGGAAGAGGAATAAGATAAAAGGAGAATATATAAAGGAGTGACTACAAAAACTTCATAAAATCCCATAAAATTACCTGGGATAGAAGATGGGAAGCTTGAGGAAGAAGGAGAGCTCCCCCTAGGTTCGCACGATCCAAAATAGGGGGATATGATGAGTTTAGAGGTAAAAACCAAGAGGGAAAAATAGGAATTTCACATTTATGGTGATCATGGGAACTCCGCATGGTTAGGATACACAATTTTGGAAACTGTGTGAAAATATTGCACCCATTACTGGTAACACTTGAAACTCGCATGGCATAGCCACATAGTTTGGAAAACCGTGCACCAACCGTGTGGGTTGGTTCAATAAAAAATTGTAGAACCATGCACACTCTTCCTGAACGGTTTGGGCTAGCCACTCTCAAGTTGTGCTCCCTCATCTAAGGACACCCAATTCCCACACATTTACTAATGAGATCCACATGGTTTTCAACTAACTATTCACTAATCATTCAACTCATATTATGTGAGAACAAAATGATCTGAAAAGGGACTCAACATTACGAGCTCACATAGTTTCCTCTTAACAGAGAGCCTAAATAGTCCCACTAAAGAAAAATATCCCAAAACATCAAATTTAAATCCCAAAATCCCATATATCAATATAAAATCCAAATATAAAAGTATTAACCAAAATAAAATGGGAAATTAAAAACTATGGTCTGAAAATTGTTCCCACTATTAAAAAATCTACCCCCATAAATCCTCAAAGTTCTCGTATGATTGTTTAGAAGAAAATGGATCATTCAGCCACTCAAATTAACTGATCAAAGTGAGGAACACCTCAACCACCACCTAAAAACTAACTTATACCTTTATCCAAAACAAAAAAGTGGTCTCTAGACACTTCTCAAAATCCCATGAAATTCTCAAACCACAACCAAACATCTTACCAAAACTTCAACCGTTAGACCTACTCCAAGAGACCAATGTTCTCCAAATGAGTGGATGAAACTAAAGGTAAAAACTAGGGTGTACTTCATTCGAAACAAGTGGATAGAGTTTACTACCCTCAATTTTGGTATTCTAACATGATACCCAACCAAAACCATCCACCTAACATCATCCTTCCCCACAAGAACATCAATAAACCAACCCTAGGGGTAATCAAATGAATACAAAACACATTGACACACACAATCATTTAAACATGGATTTGAATGACACACAAGTTCCCTCTTCATTCCAGATAAGGGAAGACACCATATGATACAACTACTAAAACAAATGGAGAATTTACAATAAAATAAACCATAATTATAACACATACCAACACCCTAATGATGAAAGTGGGTTTTGGTGTCCTCCGAAGGGGTAGATCTGGCTCATCTAGGAGACATCCCAAAAAAACCATTGTATGTGACCTAGGTATTGAAAGGTACGATGGATATTATGATTTTCTAGATTAGAGATTTACCTTTGACCCTACATTCCACATTGATGAGATATTAAGGTCATACGATTAGAATAATCTAATGAATCAATAGATGGAATCTAAACTCCACCACCGACTTTACCAACATCAGGCCACTTTCCAATATCTTTACTGCAATTTCCATCACCATTTCTAGAGACTAAAGGAACATTGTTTTTTATGATGACCAATGTTAACACTAAATCAAACCAAAATGGGGGACTCTCCACCTCAGAAAAGGATGTTGGACTAAACAATGTCATCATTGACGACATATCATGGTAAAGCCCATTCTCAAACTATAAATCTTTCAAAAAATAATCTCTGACCCACTTAGAAAGGTGCAAAACTAGGTCCAAAAAATTATGAGAAAACTCAAACACTAATCCAATCCCATGATGAAGGTAGAACATCTCCATTGCCTCCTCCTCCTTCACAACCTCAGAAAAGAAAAACATCTAGATGAATGAAGGCATGAATAATTCCAATGAATGGTATTCCCAATGCATGGTCCTCACAACCGACATCCATGAATTCCAACTCAGACCTACATGAATAAAGGATTAGAACATTACATTGATAGATTACTTAACTGATGGAAACCAAATATATATTCAGTTTTTAAAATCTACTATGCTACCTCAAAAGGATACACTAGACTATACAAGATAGAAGGATTCAACTTCCAAAAATCAAGGAGAAAATATTTAGGTTGATGAAATGGAGGGTCCTCTCATAGTGAACCACCCACAGCTATACCTCTAATATCCATTGAATCTTTGGTGTTGGAGTACTCTAAAAAATAAGAAAAAACTCAATAAAAACAAAATCATCATCCAAAACTCAACACAGCCAAACAGAAAAGGAAAAAAGATGTCTAACTCATGAGTTTCCCAAAACATTCTCTAAAATTTTCTAAATACCACTTTGAAATCCAATTATTAAAATCTACATCCAATCCATTACAATACACACAAAAATACCCTAAATTCGATCCAAAACCCAAATTATTTATATTCAAGCCATTTACCTCAACATTAAGAAAATCTTATTTCATAAAAAATTATATAATTAAAACACATTTTTATCAAATGTTGAATTATATGGGCACCATTATCTAAAAATTTATTGAAATATATATGATAACTCAAAAACCATTTTAAAAACCAAAACATTTCAACTAGATATATATTTTTAATAGTTTTAAAAAAATGTTTTAGAACTGTTTCAAAATTAAAAGGGTGTTAAAACGAACTGAAGAGGGAAATGTAGTATTTATGGGTGACATGGCCATATGGTTCAGAGCTATATTCCAGTCTCACCACTATCAAGGAGGGTCCATCAAGACCATGTTCCCAGACCCGCACAACCTTCTAGGACCTGCAATCTCACTAAGTCAACTTGATCGACTCTTGTTTCATTCCCTAATTCTGTAACATCCACAATACACAAAAAAGCTCAAGAAACCCCAAGTTTGGATAAAAACTCAAGGTTCAACATAAATATTTTTTTCCATAAACCACCTCATACCAATATCTCATGTTCACAATATCATAGTCCAGCTATCACGACATCCCAAATAACAAAGGGCACTCTAAAATCTTCGCCCTCTGAAGAATCCTTTCCTCTTAAACCATTGTTTCACAAACCAACCCCTGTTAACCCGAAATAGGTAATCCAGGCTAGCCCACAGTAAGGCCTGGGAAGAATTCCTGATCCTTATAGGCTATAAAATATTTTTCGGGAATCCCTGAGTAACATTGGGAATGGTTTCTCCATATATAAATAAACTAGATGAATATAATAAAAAAATGATCATCCAAACATATATAAATAAAATTATAATAAAATTCAAGAACAATAAAACAAAAATTATAAATAAAAACATTGTCAGACCTGATGAAAAAATAGTTATCTATATGGCCACATGGGTCAGTAATTGAACCGAAACCCCATCATCCATCCATAGATATCGAGAAATAATAGTAATATCCACCTAAGGATAAAACTGATTATCCATGTATAGGATTGTGTAATAATAGTAAGTAAAAAATTCAAAAAAAATTATTTCCCAATTAATTTCATTTAAATAAAGTATTCAATAAATATAATTTTGAAATAAAATTTAAGAATATTGTTTTTAATCATATTTATTTTGAAAAAAATATTAATCCACTTCCCTTTATATATAAAACCAGTTTATTTTACAATTGAAGGTGGCTTAACATTTCAGAGAAAAAGAGAAGTATTAGATAAAATGAATATTTTTATTTATAAATTGGAAGAAATTGTAAAACGTTCTCAAAAAAAATTCATGTGAAAATTTAAATAAATTATTCAGTTTTAGAAAAGAGGTACATCATACGATAGACCATGAGGAACAATCACACAAGGGAAATGGAAAACACTATACAAGACACCAGACCAGATGAGACGCCTAAATTATCCATCATAGATAAATAACTTCCATGGAAACATGGGATTACCTAGTAGATAAAGGGATAATCTAGAATATATTATTCCTAGATCCAAAATGATTGTGTGCTTAATGAAATCAATAACCCTCATGCTTGGTCGTACCCTACCTTGCCTAACTGAGGGGCATAATCCTAATGAAATTAAAAGTTAGTTCTGACGGAGACTAATTGGATTGTAATCCTAAACTAGTGTAGAAACTTTCTCAGATAATATTATATATATATTTTGGTCTCCAATGACATGTATAATGTGGTTGTGAACCAAAAAAATAATTATATACAAATTACAAGAATAAACCACCGCACGTTCTACACAACCAATAATCACCTCCGAATCACCCTAGAAAACATCCCCTTTCATTCAAACCGTCAAAAAATGAGGGAATTATTATTCCAAAGACCTCCCATTCTCACTAGTATCAAACAAGGAAGGTAGCACATCCCAAGGGGAGTCTTCAAACAAACACATTTTAACGGTGCCAATAATGAATCATCCATTTATTTAAATGACTTACCATTTCCAAAATAAACCACCAAAAAAATTATAAAACCATAATACCTATAGAAATCCATTTTTGAAACCTCAAACACAATTCAGAACCTAGAATCAATTTATAAAATCCAACTGAGCATTTTGACAAACATATAATGTGTGAAGTTTAGTAAGACAGTTTTCTCAAAAACTAGTAGTGGGAGGAAATAACTTAATTTCAAACTATACAATCGTTTAAAGATTTATAAATCATAATTTGGTACCAAAACATGGTGTGATATATAATATATCCACGATTCATTAAATTCAAAGGCCAATGCATAGGGGAACCTACCAGAATCTATAAGCGCTCAGACAATAAAAACCTAAAACGACACCAAAAAGGTATAAAGAAGAAATAATATCAAGGAGGAACCTTAATAAATAAAAAAAACCTATTTTAACACAAAGAAACAAAAACCATAGACCCAAGATATCATGTAATAAGAGGAACTTAAGGGAAAATGTAAAGTAAAGGAATAAGAAGAAGAGATAAGGATATTAACTCATTGAATTTCACAAAAATCACGAATAAGTCCATTAGAATCACCATGGAGAGAGGAGGGGAAGCTTGAAAATTAAAAGATATATCCACCTCAGTATGTATGAGCTAAATGAGAGGTAAAGGAGGCGTTTTGGGAAAAAACACTAGGAGGTAAAAAACTAAAATTTTCAATTTTTAATGATCCTAGGAAATATGTGTGGTTTGGCTGGAAGGTTTGGGAAGCATTGTTCCAACCTAATGCCCCTTACTAGAAATATTGGGCATATACATGGTTTAGATGTAATGTTTGATAAATCATGTTCCATACACATATTTTGGTTATATAAAAAATTGCAGAACCATACACACACATCTAGAATGGGAAAGATTAACCAATCTCATGTCGTGCAACCTCATCCAGGTACACTAAATAACCGAACATTTTTCTATTGGAGTTCCATAGTTTTCAACTAACTATGTGGAACCCATACAACTCAAACTATTCAAGAATATAATGAAATAAAAAGAGACTTACCTTCCGTAGGTCGCAAAATTGTCCATTAACTGTGAACCTAATCTATGCAGCTAGAGAAAAACTTCCGAAAACATCCAATTTCGATCTGAAACAAAGAAAACTCAAGAGAAAATACAAATAAAAATTAAAATAAATTAAAACGTGAAAATAATAATATGGAAGTCACATAATTGGAGTTTATGAAAAGTGAAATTCATTTTTTTGGAGCTGGTATTCCGCATGTACACATTCTTAATTATCTCTGTTTTCAGAGAATATGAAAAATGATGGTATATGAAAAATTATCATTTAAATTTTTTATTTTGACATAGTAAAAATATTTATTCATAAAATCCATTCTTTGTACTATCCTTGATAGTTGATTATGGGAACAAATTGAAACACATCTTGAATTTTTTAGTCCGAAAGTTCACATGATTAATGTCATTTTCTCTTCCTACATAAAATGGATTATATATTTATCATAAAATTAATATAATTAAATTTTAGATTAACAGATTAACTGATTTAATTATATTAATAGGGTTAAAAATTGATTTAGTAAGTGTTATAATAAAATTAAAGAAAAATATATGGATATAATAATGTCAGATGCTTTAGTTTTCTCTTAGTAAAATCATTAGAAGTGAACGCCATAAAAACATGAGGTGGAGAAACAATTTTTATATGTTAGGGGATTATAGAAAGGGAAATAATTCATAATTTCTAGGACTAATTAAAATTTTCAAGGTAACATGGAAGGGTAGAAGTGGTATCCTTTTATAATAGAAGAAAAGGACACTACTAGAAACACACTCTATTTTTGAATAATTACAAGACATTATTCTAGGGACAGTGGATAAAAAGTTGAAATATAGGGGATTTGGACAAGATAAGTTTAAATATACAACCACCTATTAATTTTCATAAAATGTATGATTTACTTCAAAATTCTAGATTAGTTATTTTTGAAACAAACACACTTAATCACATAAAAACGATTTTAGAAAAATAATTTTTTAGACATTATATTTTTATATAAAATATAAATATATTGGATACAAATTTTATTATAATATTATTATTTATTATATTGTAAAAAATTTGTAGGAGTCTTTCATGGGAATAAAAGACTAAATTTAAATATCTATGCACTCAATTATAACGAAAGGCCAAAAATGGGTTTTTATTAAAGTAATAGGTACACTTAGTTTTAAAATTTTAGGCATAGGATTATATGTTCGTAGAATAATTTAAATTAAATAATTTTATTACTCAAATAAATTTTTCATTAATAATTTTTTCCAAATATTCTAGTTTAATATTTTATAATGATAAAAAAAATAAAATTATGTCTTTTAAAAAAAATCAATAGAAAATTGACCTTTTCAGAATACATTAAAATATTTATACAAAGTAAATTTTTTTGTGGGGAGTTAATAAATTAATTTATTTAATATAATTAAAATACTCAAAAAATTGAATTCAACATTAAAAATAAATAACATTATATAATTAAAATGAATTTTATTTAAAATTAACCTTTTCAATATGAGTTCATATTTATTATTTAGCTTTTAAATATATAATGGTTCACTAATATTAGTCTTCATTATAGAATTATTATTATATTTCTCTTAAAATGTTATTTTTTCTATCAATATGTGTAGAGTGTATGTTATGTCAGGAAACAAAACATAATTTTTTAAAATTATAGAATTTAGGGTCGTTATATTCAACCCCACTTAAATGTATTTCATCATCAAAAATTTTATAAACCAAGGAAAGAAAAAGAGGGTAATTTTATCTCATCACATCCTTAGGTTCCCATATAGCTTCGTAAAAATTAAGATTCCTCCAAATAACTTTAAAAATATGAGTCATTTTATTTCAAAGAACATTACCTCTTCAATCCAAAATTTCCACTGATTGTTCCTCATATGAGAGATAATGTTCTAGTTGCACAACAATAAAACTAAGTATATGTTATGGGTATGATATATAATTCCACAAATGAGACATATGGACTACATAATGTACTTGGAAGTGTTCAATAGGTAATTCTATATGATAATCTACTTCCCTAACATGATAAAGTATCTTTATGGGAGTGAGGTAATCACATATTAACTTATATTTCTTTCCAAATATCATAACCCAATTCTGTGGTAATATCTATACGAATAACTTGTCTTAAAATAAAAACTCTAAATATCATCAATGAATATATATATTGATCTTTTGTTGACCTTTTAATAATTTCATATGTCATTACATGGTTTGAACCTTCTCATTCATTTATTGCACAATGTCATGACATATCATCTTCCACCCTCAAACATCATCCTAACATGTTGGAGTCCTAAGACTCTTCCCATATAGAGCCTCTTATGTTTTCATATGAATTCTAGAATTTAAATTGTTTTTATTGGAGTTCTCTGCCAAGGGAATCCATTGATCCCAACATCATCTAAATTCTATAAAATAAGTATCTCAGTATATCCTCTAGATTTTTGACTTCCCTTTTAGACAAAACCAAAGTTTATGAGTGATATGAAGTATTCAAACCAAAAATTTCCTCTAACTTATTCTGAATAATTTTCCATAATAATTGGTAAACATTATATAATGATTAGATAAAATGATAATTTGTGTCCCTTGTATTAATTTCACTTCTATTATGTATATCTTTTAGATTTATTGAAGAGATAAGTATTATTTGATGGAGATTAAATGGGATGAATTCTTAAGGTTATCTACTATAAACCAAAAATAATTATGTCACATAGATATTTTGGGGCTCCCTAGAAAAACAATTATGGAAATTTTTTCCCATTTCAAAACGTGTATGGGTAATTTTTTAAAAATAAACTAAGAATTATTCATTCATTCTTAACTTACTATCATACCAAGAATCATGATATGTAATACTCAATTTCCCTCTTCATCTTATACCACAATAAGTTTTGTTATAGATATTTATACATATTCTTGACTCCTAGATAAATAGTCAATTATGATATATGATCATAAAACGAATGTTCCTTGTTAATTTCTTGTTTTTATGGGACCAATATCTTGGTTCCAAACCTCATGAATCTATATTTATCAAAGATGAACTTTGGAATACTCACTAGCTTTTTCTATAGCTATGAATCATCATTTTAGGATTAATTAATCTTCTAATCAATAGATGGTTAAGATATAATTTTTCAAAGATAGTATTTTAATCCCCCCTTATGATTTAATGATTGAACCATTTTAAATAAAATATTATTTAATCTCTTTGAATCCACATCATGGATAAGTTAAAATGATCTTTATTGATCAGGGAATAAATAACATTGTTTTCCTTCTCACGGGGGTAATGTATTGAGAATTCATAGTCATTAACTAGTAAAAACTATCTTCTATATTTCATGATATTCTAATTATATGTATATATAAATTTTAGGATCTTATGGTTGGTAAAATTATTACAGTTTTCAAAAAATAGATGATGCCACAAAAATTTCAATGCAATGATTATTGCCTTTATCTCCAAAACAAGAGTTCCGTAGTACTATTAAAGAGCCTATAATTGGTTTTATACATAAGAAATCACCTTTTAATTCTATATAATAACATATGCCCAACCCTTAAAAGAAGAATCATTATATTTCATAAACACTTATACATTTTAAGGGAGTGAAATTTTAGGCTATGTGGCCAATCTCTTCTTAATCTCCATGAAGAATTCCTAACATACTATTTTCTAGGGGAACTTCACTCCCTTCTAGGTCAACATGGATATTGGATTGGATAATTGTGAGAAGTTTCTCACAAACAATTAGTTGTATCCATCCTATTTGAAAAATATTAGGATCTCAGACAGAGAGGTTGGTCTCGACCATTTTTCAGTTACATTTTTATTTTATGTGTCTATAGATATACCCTCATTGGTGATATAATGACCTAATAAGGATACTATTTTCAACCAAAAGTCATACATTTTTAACTTATCATATAATTTATCCTTTCTAAAGGACCATAGAATAAGTCCAAAATACTATTCATGTTCTTCCTTTCTCTTAGAATATATGAGTATTCCATCAATAAAGACTGCCAAAAAAATTTCAAGGTAAGAAATAATGACCATATTTGTTATTTCTATAAATATAGTAAGATAATATGTAAGAAAAAAAGAAATCACTAAAAATTAATGGTTTCCACACTTTGTGAAAAATAATCCTTGGTTATATTATGACTCTTTACCCATAGTTAATGATATCTAGATAGAATAATAATCTTTGAGAAATATTGAGCTTGTTATAGTTGATCAAATGCATCATCAATACAGGGAATAATAACATTTTTCTTGATTGTGATATTTTTAGGTTCACACTTTTCAATGAAGTGGCGCATTTATCCAAACTTATTCTTAAAAAAATAACTCATGTTCCCCAAGGTGAAGCAGTCTAGCACACAAATACCTTAAGTAGATTGTGTTTTAGTTTATTATTTAATTATTCCACACAATTGGGGTATTTTCTATATGGATTGTGTGAGATAATCATAGATCCATGTATTTTTTTGATTGACAATTCTTCCTTATGCTCTTGGGGATAGCTTGAAAGTTCATGTAGAAATACATCAGTACAATCCCATACAATTGGAATGTTATTAATTTTGATTTCCTCATTGATCCATTGATCCAAGAATCCCTCATTACTCAGTATCAGAATGCATATTATATATTTTTCTTCCATATATATCTCATAATCATCTTTGCCTCGATATTTAATCACATGATAACTGGGGTTACTAAATAAGATCTCCTTATCCCAAAAATTGATATATGATCTATGTAGGGATATCCAATCCAAACCCAAATTAACATCAAATTCAACTGAGGGATGAATAGATAGATCTTAACATAGTATCTTCCCATGAAATTCTATCTAATAAGAGTGATACATCTTATATGATGTCAGAATTACGCCATGGGATATCAAGGATAGTTTATTAACCATGGTTTGAGTCGGTAAATAACCATTATTATAAAATAGTTATGGTATAAAAAATATTATTAAAAAATCAAATATGAAATTATATATATATAATGTTTATTCAGGGTACCATGAACCACTTCATTAACATTCTCTACCTTGTTAGTTGTGATAGCATACACTCCCCAATTATCTCCAATTTTAAGAGGTAACAGAGTCCTATTCTCTTTAGTAGCTCTAGGGTAAGTGTATTTATTTACAAAATGTCCAATCAGTTTGAACATGATTTATTTAAATATAGGTGATATATGATCTGTAGCCTTATTCATCTATATTTCTTTAATTAGCCTCTTGTATCCACTTCGATAGTTTTTCTAAATATGTATTTCCCTACCACACTCAAAACACATCGAAGATCCTTTGAAGTAGTTTCCCTAGTGCTTCCTTCTATATTTTTGGAATGTATACCATTGAACCTTCTTTACCCCAAGAGTCTTATCATCAGATCATCCATGACACTCGATTTTTCTTTTATTTTCCATGATGGAAAGACAATCCTAAATTTTCATATCCACCTTTATCACACATTGAGCTATCTCTTCAAAGATTTTAAATTATCTTGTACCAAACTCTCATGGATGTATTGGTTTTAATCCACTAATGAAAAGGTTGAATGTTTTTGAGATTTTTATATTTTACTAAAGGAATGCATTGGGAGCCTTGTAATGTTTTCTTCATAAATTCCAACACATTTTTTCTTCTTTTATTTCAGGTTAATTTATTTGTGCTCTATCTTTGTGGTAAGATTTCTGGGATATTTATTGATTGATGAATACTTTCTTGAACTACACCCATTTTATAAAGCATAATTTATCGTATAAAGTTGTATGACTAAAGAATATACATTAGTTTTTATACAAGCCTTCTAAACAATAACAATGAAAAATAACATTATGATGTTACAAGCATTGGATGATGGAAAATATATTTTCCATAATTTTAATCCATTTCTCATCAATAAGTGGATTAAAAGAGAAACTTGAGGTGGGCGGACAAAAATTCATAAAGGATTCAATATAATGATGATATTTTTCAAGGTATTTTGGAGATCAACTTCATTCTTATTGTTATTAATATATTGTGATAGTTATCAAATAATTGATATTCATTTTTTATGCCAAATCCCATACCAATTTGTAGTTCCTTTTAAAAATACATGAATTGTACCTCTAGGTATACATTTTCCCATTTCGTCTCTACCCCAACTATTACATCAAATAAAATAATGCTTAGGGAAACAAGTTAGAAAATATTGGGTGGTAAAAACATAGGTTTTAGAATAACTATCTCATAAATGATATATATATCCTTACTTATGAACATCTAGAATTATATCCAATTTATCCATGATAATATTTGTTTTTAGTTTCACTAACATAAACTTATTAAAATCCATCATCATGATTCTTAATGAGAATGGGAAATAAAAAATGAATATCTATATGGTGTGTCTCATCAGGAGTAATTTCTTAGATCCATTCATCATGCATAAGGGTGGTGATTGAGTTAAGTATAAACCAACCATTTTCTACATGATTACCACTAGATGCATATATGATATATCTATATACACTTTCTAGTATATAGATAGGTATGTATTTATATAAAAACCAAATAATCACTAATTTAATAAAACATTATGATATTAACCAATAAATAGAATCAATCCTAAAGTTCTCACTAATGTTCTCTAAATAAATCCCCAAAATAACCAAAACATCCTTTAGATATAAAATATGGTTACCCAAAACAATCATTTATAAATAATACATTGATATAATGGTTTAGTTAATACCTTCCACAAATATTCAGAAAAACAAAGGACAAAAAGGTACGGTTTTATAGAGGCTAGAAACAAGATAATATTATTTTATAACACTTATAAAAAGTTATCTATAACCATTATCATCTTGAAACTCTTATAGACATCTCATATGGCATAAAAATATTCATAACATGGGAAATTGAGACATTCTAAGAGGTGACCTTGAATTCTCAATAAGGGAAACATATCAATAAGGAATAATAGTAAGATCATAAATATGGGTGAAAGCCTGATTATATGAGTAATATCAAATAAGAAATATCACGAGATAATAAGTGAAAAAGAAAATTGATAAATATTGATCACAACATAGGAACATAAGGCCAATGAATGGACATAAAAACATGGATTAGATGAATATATCCAAAATGAAATTAATAAATAATAAAGTAAAATATCTTTAGAAACTATAATATCATAAATATTTGGAATAGTTTGAAAATAAGGTAAACGTTAGACGAGTACTTTCAAAAAAATGAATAGGATAACATTGTGAAAAAATACAAGTATAAAAACCTTTTAATTTTGTGAAAAAATCCAAGTACGACCACCGTTTATATTTGTGAACAAATACAAGCATGTCCACACATCATTATCTCATGTGATATAAAACCATTACAAATTCATTGTTGGGAGATTTAGGATCCCACCAGCCATTATACAAACATATGAGTACTACATAAAATAAAATCACATATCGTATGATAAATAACCCATAATAATAAATATTGATTTCATGAATTTTACAAATTCTACGACATTAAAAAATATGTTAAACCTAAAAGAGAATATATCAAGTGATTTATGAACTATTAGTTTATTATACAATGATCCTTAAAAATGAAATATATATAAAAAAATTCTTAAAAAAAATTCTTAATATAATCTTACAAATATGTGATTTTTGATTCACAATTAAAAATCTATTTTTTAAACCAAAATAAGAAGAAACATCATAAAACATTACATTGAAAAAATCCCTTAAATTGGAATTAAAAATATATAATTAAGATGTCATAATTTGATGTGTAGGGGACTAATATATGATCATTGAAATTAAATTCCTTTCAAATATATAAGAAATTATTTAATGAGAAACCAAATAATTAATAGAAAATTGAATCATTGGTTATAAACTAAATTTAAATATAATAATTATTATTGATAATTTCTTTTCATTCTCTTCAAGGGAAAAGAGAACATTTGTAGGAAGTTAAAACATGGATATGAAGAAAATAATCCACTTGAATAGATGTGAAATATTCTTAACAAAATTTCATTTCCACAAAAAATAGATTCACCAAGGAAGAAGTTTTTTGTGTGAAAAATATTTCCCTTTAATATATGGATGAAATACAATATAAAAATTTCATTAGTTATATATGATTTTACATGAAAGTGTTTTTGGAAAATATAATTGATAATGACCCAAGGGAGGGATATGATTCATGAAAGACCCATACCTTTATTGCAGCTTGGTTGAATGCTCTCTAACCTAATATATCATAAAAATAAATATCATAGTTATATATTCCATAAAATTATTAATTTTTGTAACCTTTTTAGAAATAATTTATATATATATATATATCTTATATACATTTTTATTAGTTAGTTATAATCTATTTTCAAAATTAAGTGTCAGTAAAGATTATTAATTTAAGAATGTCTTATAAAAGATATATTTTTATTCATTAACATAAAAAATTTAAGTATTTCTATATCATACTATAAAAAAATATTATGTTTAAAAGTAATTTAACAATTTCAAATTTAATTTCTTAATTGTTTTGGTAATTTTTTCTGATGAAGAAATTGGAGATGACCTCGCTTTGTTAAATTTAACGAATAAGAGATGATATATTAGTAAAATATAAATATATAAATTTTATTATTTCATAATAATATTTATATATTCAATAAATTATAATTACATAATTTTATGTGAGGATAACATTCATTAATAATCTAGGAAAAAAATTACAATATCAATCAATTTTGTGGTAAAAATATCCTAAAAAGAGTGTGTTATAATGATTTTATGATTAATATAATGTTGTTATGTAATATTAATATATCCATTATAGAATTTTTAAAATGTAATAAATATAACATATCTTAATGCAAGTCATTACTAAAACCATCCATGATGGGTTTTTATGAAAATTGAATTTCATTGTTCATGGAGGTAGTTGTCCAGATGTACACCTGATTAACGATCCCACTTCTGACTAAATGATCAGAATGATGGTATAAGAAAAATAATCATCTTAGAATACTGTTTTTGAAATATAAAACCTATTTATTCGTAAAACACATCCTTTGTACCATCCATGAGAGTTGGTGATGGAAACAAACTACATCATGTTTTGGAGGTGGTAGGCTACATGTTCACATGATCGATATAATTTTTATTTAGTTAGTGGATAGAATGTATGGAATATTTATTATATAATTAATATTTAAAAATTATAATAATAATTATATTTATTTTATTATATTAATAAAATAACGTACTAGAATATAGTAATACACACATTGAATGATTGAGTTTGGACTTGGAAAACTCTTTAAATGTGAAAGCCTTAAAAGGTGACCAAAATATTATGTTGGTGTGTGTGAATTTTTGGAGGAATCAATTAATAGTTTCGAAGAGTAATTAATATGTGAAGTGTTAATTTAAATTTCAGAAGTTTGATCATTTTATAAGATAATAATATACAACTATTGGGAACACACATCTTCTTTTAATAATGCCATGATATTTTTCTAGGGTAAATGTCTTAAATGTGTAAAAAATGAGATGTGGGACAATATATGGTCTAAGATCCTACCATACACTCAGTTTGAGACATGGTAAGTGCAATTAATGATTTTTTTCTATTAACCTTTTATACAAATTTACTTATACCATGGTAATTTATTTTTAACAATTGTAATTAACCTTAATGAAAAAATAATATTTCATACTTTTACCTAATTTGAACCATTTGAATTAAAATTTTAAAATAATATTGAAACATGAAATTATTAATTGTGTGAAGGGTTAATTATAAAATAAACACAGTAAATCACATAAAAACCTTTTTTTAGAAAAATAACTAGTTTATGAATAAAATTTATATATAAGTTTTAATATTTTTGGATACCAATTTTAATGACATGAATTAATTTATTTTAAAAAAATAAATTGTATGAGTCATTTGTGGTAATAAAAATTCTAATTTCACTATATGGACACTTTATTAGTGGAAGATACCAAAAACGATTTTTATTAAAGTACCATTTTATTTAGTTTTAAAATTATTGAAAATAGGATTATAAATTCATAAAATATTATAAATTTAATTATTTCATTCTACAAGTACATTTTTTCTAGCATAAAATGTTTTTTATTCTTGTAATATATTCATCCAAAATGATAAGACCATAAAAACGTATAATAATTTGAATAACTATATTCTTCGAGAGAAAATCATCTTCTTAGGAAAAATAATAAACAAATTCTTAGTAAATTTTGATATGAGGAATTTAAAAAATGAATTTTATTTTAAATCATTTAAATTATAAAACATTTACAATTTTAATTTTATGGTGAATTAATAAAAAATGAAAGGGATTTTATTGAATATAGACATTTTCAATATTAACTCATTTTAATTATTTACCATATAAACAATTCATGGTTTACCATATTAGTATTTATTATAGAATTATTAATAATTTTTTCTTAGTATGTTTTTTTCATTATATATATTATTTATGTCTAGTTATCGTAAAAAATATCATTTTTATAATGTGAAACATTTTACAACATTAAAATTCATACTCCCTTATTTAATGTTTCCTTATCTCTATATCTCTACCTCTATCTATCGAGTACAAGTGAACAAAAAAACTAAGTTTGAAGTTATTTATTATTCTAAAAATATATTTTGGATTCATCTATAAGTCTTAGCATGGGTGAATAAAATTATCTCTCTCCACCATTTTTTATGCTGCAGCGTGTAAAGAATTCTTGTCCATGTAGTGTGTCTAGAAGTATCTTCTTTATTTTATGTGAAAGTGCGATATGAATATTAATTATTTTATTTTATATAAATGGTTGTGATTAAACATAATTGGGTAATAATATTGAATGAATCACATCGAGAATGATTATTGAACAATATGAAATTATGTAATGGAAGATGATGAACTATTGATAACCACAAGTGGTTTTTGAACTATTAAATTTCTATCAAGGAAATAAAAAAAATTTAGATTGGTTATAATAAATTACCGAGGCTTAATAATTTTTACGGGAATATAGTAATCAAAATATTAGAAAATATATTCGATAACCTTTAAATCATCCAAAAAAAGTGAAAACTTTTATAGCATGAAGCCCCTTAGTAATTGATTAACATGAAATTATCTTGAGAGAATGAAAATGTGTTTCTTTCATTTTATCAAACCATATTTTTATCAATAGAAATCACCTTCTTATAATTATTATATATAGTATAAACAACATCCCATTAGTAACAAAATACATACTTCATAAATGATGAATGATTGAAATAAGAGGTATTTATGTAAATTAAGGAACCTATAGAAATTGAATAGTAAGTTGACAATTGGAATAGAAATAAGTAAACTAGGAATACTAATATTACCAATATAATAGAAATTTTACCTATTAAAATGAAAATAAAATTTATCTACGTTATTAATGAAACTATGATATATTTTTGTATTTGTATAAGCAATTAAATGCTTTAAAAATGATAAATTAAGTGTTAATAATTTTGTAAAGTTATAATTTTTATAATTCATATAATGTTTTAAATGAAAAATTATTTTCTTTTATTAGATTTGGAAATTAATATTTATTTTCTGATGATTATAAGACAATTCTATGAGACCTTAATTAATTTTTCAATGCATTATAAAATAATATATAATATTATGATTTCTATATTTTGAAGAAACATTGTTTATTTAAATTAAATTTATAACATTTTGAAAATTATTTTAAAAAAATTGAGTCTAGTTTTTACTTTTACACATCAATTTTTTTTTTGTATTTTTCACAAATAGTTGAATTTTTTGCGAATAGTTAAATATGGTTATTTATGGTCTGTAGAAAAATACATGAATTATTGAGTCACAACTGATTTATGGTAAATTTAATCCCATTGTCTCAAACTATCATTATTTATTTACTATATTTAGTCATGGTAATCATCACTATAGATAATCTTGAGAAAAAATAATAAAATAATGAATATAATAATTAAAAATCACCTCTAACCACCCCTTCTCATAACACATTCTAAGGCCAGAAGATTGTCTAAATTATATCCAACCATCTACGAAGACTCTCCCCCTCCACTTATTTCAATAATCATATTTTCTTAATAAAATATCAAAACTTTTTTTTCTAAGGAGGTTCTCAAGGAGGTGAAGTTCAAGAGGTAAAATACTCTTTCATTTTCATTTATTCTCTATTAATTTTTTTATACTCATCTAACCTCTCATTTTCCAATTTAAATAATAAATTTGATATCTTTAATATTATTTAATTTTATTGTGTTAATGGAATAACCCAACAAAAATTATATTCCCCTCTCATTTTATTATAAAAATTAAATCATCATCTATGAGGTGTCGATTTACCTCCATCGTGGACGATGAGTTTTCATTTTCCGGTTTCGCCTTCTAAGTTGGTCATAAAACCATTTGAATGGTTAAAAATGGTAATAATATATGTATTATAGATTATTTTATTTTTTAAACCTGTATTTATACATAATATTCAACATTTAACTAAATCTATTGCATGATTATAGAAAAGACACAAAAATAATCTAAATGGATATCATTAAAATTTTATCTAATGAATCATCTTCATATATGAAAAAATGATATATAAAGACGTTTAATATTTTTAATTTTTTAATAACATATAATTCAAATTTGATACAACTATTACCATTTTATACGATCTTTGATACAGGTATACTAGTGAACCAATCATGAAAACCAAGTAAACGAACACTTCCAAATGATGAAATTGAATATTATAACACATTAAAAAGTCCTTAAAATAATTTAATTGTTTTATAAAAAATAAAATTCATATTTAATATGTTATTAAATAAATTATTAATTAATATAATTTTATTTTCATGATCATTAATTACAAGGGAATAATTCTTTTAGACAAAAGGTAATGGATTCTATCTAAACCACCAATTTTCCTTCGGGTTACACTTTATCTCTATTTACCCCAATATAATTATTAAATATTGTTATATAATAATATTAAATTATATATCTATACACCAAAAAATAAGTACCTAGCTCAATTCTTCTTTATTTTATTGGGAAATACATGTTTTATAAGGCTTCCTTTTCAATTCATCCAAATAAGAAAGCCTGATTAAATGGAACTTCCCAATTTCTAGCCCATATTCAAGTATCATCCATAATAATTTTTAGGCCACCATTATTTTAAAAATTAATAATTTTATCATAAAAACCGTCTTGGTTCAATTCTGGTTTTATACAAACAATTATCCCCTTCTCTAAATTTAAGACTCTTTTATATTTTCCCTTAAACTACACTAAAGTGGATCATTTATAAAGAATCATAAAACATTTATTACATGTTTTCACTTAAAAATGGAAATTATTTATCATTATATATTACTATACTACCATATTAATTTTTATTTATTTTTTAATCTATTATTTCATGAAGACTTTTATGATACTCCCATTTAGTTTTCTCTCTGACATGATTACATTGTTAATTTCATTCCAGGGGTAACCATATAATTTATGATTGATTTTTTATGTTCAAAACATATGACTGTGCATTTTTTAAGGGCTCGCCCAGATGTAACTTCAATTCATTGGGTAATTTTTAGTCTCATGTGACATCATGTTGGGATAGGGAGTTAACCTGATTCCTTTATGGATATTGTATATCATATGAAATGGTCTTGATAATTAGCATTGACTCATGCTCCACATTATACAATGGTATTGGTAGTTATCCATGAATTAAGATTATGAAATGTTCTATGTTTTTTCCATATTACTATGATTACATGATTACATGATCCTATGATATAAAAGTTATGATTCCTTATATTTATTCACGTCTCATGCATTTTTATGTCATCGTGTTATGCTATGATTTACTCATATATTTATTATCTTACTGTGATTTTTATCTCGTCCCTTTATTTTTATATTCCCCAGGTTATACTCTTTAGATTTATGGGATCAAATTAATTTAGTATTTCATTATGAAGATCTAATAAAATATGATTTTATTTTAATTTAATGTTGTTTAATTATGTATCTAATCTTACAAATACCATAGACTTTATGGTACTTGTCTTGAAATTATTGGTTAATTATGTTTAAAATAATATATTAATATATGTTAAAGAATATGTATTCTATAGTTGGAATAATATAAAAATATAATTAATTTTATAGAATATGACTAGAAAACATTAATAGGAATGCAAGTGATAACTCTGTCACCATGGCTAACCTAGATTAAAAATTAGGTAATATCAAATTTGGATATACATTTCACTTAAAATTTTATCTTTCTATGTTCTAATTTTTATTTTTATATGATAATTAACTAATTATTCAGGACCACCCTAATTGTACTTTTTTACTTAATTTCATGAAAAAGAATAACCTGTTCCAAAAATCATTGTGATAGGTAATGTGAAAATTTCCATAATGAAATTTCAGATATGATGAGAATAGGTGCTCAAAAATTAATGATATTACTACCAATATTGGACCACGTTATGAATAATAACATGAATCATGTAGAAATTCCTCTTTATACTAAGGAATAGAAACTTGCAGTTGAATCCTTCATATGAAAAAGACTCCCAAATTTAGTGTATCTTTGGATCCCCTTACCGTAGAATAATAGATTTACTTGACTGAGAAGATATTCTCTATCTTTTAACACTCAGAAGAAGTAAAATTAGTGCTGGTAGTCTATCATTTTTACATGGAAGATAATTATTGGTGGAAAATGACAAAAAAATGATGTCAAAGGAGGAAATTGATTCCATTTAATGGGAAAATTCAAGGAAATTATTTTTCAAACAATATTTTCCCCTGGGTCTCCATTTTAATATAGAGTGGGAGTATGTCTATCTGATGTAAAAGGAAGACAAGTCTATTGGGGTGTATGATGAAAACTTTATAATAATTTCACAATTCACATCCCTCCTTTTCATGGACACTGAAATAAATGAGGACCAAATCTTTAGTGGACTAAAGATGAGTCTCTAAAAATCATTGTAAATTCGAGACATTAATATCTATGAGGATATTTTTTGTTATTCCATTCAGGTTTAAATGGTGATAAGAGAATAAGTATTCTCATTGGGACATAGTTAAAAATCAGAAGATGGATTTTAATATGGGGGATCAGAAAATAAATCCCATGATGGATAGAAAGCCCAAAATCCCAAGTATTAGAGTTGTGGGAAGAAGTATCCAGGGAACTTTCTAAAGGTAACTGGGATATTATTTAAATGTGGAAGAGACGGACATCTAGTTTATAATTTATTATGGGATATGAAAAAACTTAAAAATTTGGAATAATAAATGAATGTTTTGATAAAACTCATCATATAGTGTAGTGTTTCAACAGTAAGGAACATGAGAATATTGTGATCCATTTCCCTAATCGAAGGTTTTGTGGATTCAACCAACAACAACTACATATAAGGAAACAAGGAAAAGAATATTGTATCATTACTCATGAGGAGGATCTAAAAAATGACGTGGTGATAGGTATTATACATATTCAATCATGAATAGTGAATATACTATTTCATTATGGTTCAACGCATTCTTTCATATCATAAAAGTTTAGTATAACTATCAAGCTTCACCTCAAAATATGAATGTTGGGTTATCTGTGAGAACAAAAATAGAGAAATTATTTCATTCAAAGTATTTAACTCCTCCCCAACTGATTTTTGTGGATTGAACCTCCTAGAAAATAACATCTTACTTAATTTGGTAGAAGTTGATGGTGGTTTTGGATGTATTGACTATCCTTAAACAAATATAACATAAACTTCCAGGAAATGGATATCACTCTCCATATCTTGAAGAATCCTCCAAATATGTATAAGTGTAAGGAGGAGGATGAATTTCCATTAGAATAATCATATAAATTGTGGATATTATTTCCTTATGATAAAATATATCAAGATCAAATTATTGAGACAAAGGCGATTATTATTCTTGAGGACCTACCCCTCCTAATGGACTACACTGATGTGTTCCTTAATGAATTGTTTGGACTTAATCTAGATCATGGGGATGAGTTATCAATTAATTTTTTACCTAGATCTCTACCTTAATCACAGAAACCTGATAGGATGTCCACCATCGAGTTTGAGGAATTAATGAATTAGTTCTATGAGAATCTATATAGGGGTTTTATATTCATGAGTGCTTCACTGTGGGGTGCACCTGTCTTCTTTATCAAGATGAATAATGGATCAATTAACCTCATCATTGATTATTGTGAGGTCAATAAAATCAATATATAGAAAACCTATCCCCTTACATTGATAGTCAATTTGTTCAATCAAATACATGGGGATAATTACTTATATAAGGTGGAATGTTTTTTGAAATGTTACCAATTAAATTTGATAAAGGAAGATATTTATAAGACTACCTTTTGATAGAGTTATGGACATTATTAATTCATGCGGTTTCCATTAAGCTCACTAATAGTCCATAATTTTTCTTGGACTTAGTGAATAAATTATTTAGTTAGTACCTCAAAAACATTGTGGTAATCTTTATCGATGATATTATAATATACACAAAGATCAAAGAGGAACACTAGTAAAATTTGAGTATTGTGCTAAAGAAATTGTAGAGGGATAAAATATATTAAAATTATTTTAAATGTTATTGTTGGAAGAAGTAAGAATCATTATTGGGGAATCCTATCACTATAGAATGGATATATATAGAACCTTCTAAAAAGGTAATTAAGGAGTGTCCTAGACTAACATCTGTAATAGAGATTCATAGTTTCCTTGGTATAGCTAGGTATTACAAATGATTTGTAAGGAAATTATCTTGATTTTCAGAAACACTAACCCAGCTGACTCTGAAGTGAGAAATGTTTATCTCGACCATTAAATGTTAATACTTCTTTATAGATTTATAAAATAGGCTTATCACTGCATCGTTACTCATTCTTAAGACAAGTGGGAAACTCTCTCTAATGTAAAATAATGATTTAAATAAGTGTTTATCCTATATACTAATGTAAAATGATAATGTTATTTCTTATGACTTAAGTAAGTTGAGAATTCATCATAAAATCTATCCCACACATGATTTGTTGTTTGAAATTTTGATCATTGCATTGAAAATCTTGCAACATTATCTCTATGGGAGAAATATTGAGATATATAATGATCATAAGAGTCTACAATATATATTCAAGTTGAAGGATCTTAATATTAACCAGTGAATATTGTTATATTACATCAAATATTATGACTGCCAATCCACTACCATCTTAGTATAGAAAACAATATAGAATACTACCTCAGAAGAAAGGATCCTACATCTTTATCAATGATGAAAATTTAAAAGGAACAGATCCTATTAGAACTAAAAATGATGGAATTGATAATTATTATGAAGGAACACCATAAATTCATTCTCAAATTATTTCTCAACCATAGCTTCTGGTGAAACTAAAGTATGCTCAAAGAACTGATGATGAAATTTAGAAATAGGTGTAAGCTATTAGAAATGGAAAATTGTTAGAATTCAAGATTGGCAAGGAACGTGATAGGATCGTTTGGTTAAAATTATGTATACCATCTAATCTTGAGATAAAAACACATATTCTAAATTATTCACATAGTTCAGCTTTATCTATTCACCCCAAAACCACAATGATGTATTGCGATCTCTGATATCACTATCTATGGGAAAATATAAAGAATGATATTTTTGAATATACATCAAAGTGCTAAGTATGATAGAAAGTGATGGAATATAGAAAATTCTAAAGGGATGATAGAACCATTACCCACACAGACATGGATGTGGGAAAACATCACCTTGTACTTTTTAATTGTACATACAAAGTCATCTAGAAGAAATAATTCTATATGGGCTATTATGGATCATCTTACAAAGACAGCCCAAATTATCACAATTCTATATGAATTATTACTTAAAAAACTTGCATGGATATAGGTAAAATAATTATTGAGACTTCAAGAGATTACACTATCCATTTTATTTAATCAAGATCCAATATTTACCTCCATGTTAGGGAATAATATCCAACTTTCTCTTAACAGTGAGCTGTACTTTTGTATGACATATCTTCCTAAAACTGATTCCCAATTTGAGTGGACATTTTAGACAATAGAAGAATTGTTGATTGAATTTTCATTAGACTTAATGTGAGGATGTGGCCAACATTTATCTCTGGTTGAGTTCACTTACAATAATAGTTTCCACTCAAGTATCCAAATGGATCCATATGAAGCCATTTATGGTAAAAGATATAGTACACTAGCATGTTAGGATGATTTCATTGAACGTAATCTTCTAGGATGTGAAATATTCCTCGAAATGATAGAAAATGTGAAAACCATTCAACGTCACATCATGGTATCCCAAATTCTATATAAAATATTTACATAAAATCATTGACAGTACATGTATATTAAGGTTGGAGATATTGTATTCCACCATATATCTACATGGAAGTAGATCATTTGATTTGGGAAGAAAGGAATGCTATGACTTGGGTACATCAGACCATGAAATATTCTTGATTGTGTTAGGGTTTTAGCCTACTGAATACAACTTCCACCAACCATTAATCATGTACATGATTTATTCCATGTATCCCTCTAGAGGAAATACATACTAGATTCTTCACACGTACTGAATTCATAGGTGGTATAGTTGGAAAATGATCTATCTTACAAGGAGAAGTCGATTATGATCTTGGACCATAGAGATAAAGTTATACACAACTCACTTGTAAAAAGTAGTATGGTGGAACTATACGTAAGAAGATTCAATATGGGAATCTGAGGGATTAATGAAGGAAAAGTACACACACGTGTTTTCAACTTAGTTTGAAAAACAAACTGTTATGGGATAAATTTCATAAGGGGGGAATAATGTAATGACAAAAAATGTTGTCCATAGAAATTCCCTTATAATTATGTTATTTTTTATAAATAACATCACACATAGAACACAATTTAATCTTTTTAAAATTAATAATGAATGAAATAAGATGTGTTTATAGAAATTGAGGAACCTATACCAATGGAATAGTAAATTGACCATTAGAATTTTAATATGACCATTATGAATAGTAATATTACCAATATAAAATAAACATCACCTATGAAAATGTATATAAAATTTGGGTACCCTATAAATTAGTATATGATATATTTATATCTTTGTATAAGTAAATTTTTTTTTAAAATGATACATTATGTGTTTGTGTTTTTATAAAGCATAAATGTTTAAAATTTATATAATGATTTAAAATATTTTTTTTTATAAAATATAATCATAAATTAAAATTTCTTTGTCTTACGATCATAAGATAATATTATGATACCTTAATTAATTTTCCATAGTTTTATAAAATCATTTATAATTTTAAAATCTGTATTTTTTAATGAGATGAATATTTTATTTAAAAATTATATTTATCATATTTAGAAATTAAATTTCATAAAATGGAGTCCATTTTTTAATTATAAACATAAAAAATGTTCATGGTGATTTTTTTGTATTTTTCTAAAATAGATGACTTTTTGGGGAATAGTGAAATAATGTAATTTTCAGTCTTAAACAAATACATGAATTTTTTTGTTATAGATGATTTATTGATGATGTAATACCATAATATAAAACTATAATTCTCTATTAACTTTATTTAGTCTCTTAAATAATCAATATTTATAGTCCTTGGCTAAACAAATAAAATAATGAATATAATAATGAAAAAACACCCCTGACCAACTCTTCTCCTCACACCTTCTTAGCCCTGAATCCTATAAAAAGTCTACCTAATCATCAACCAATCCTAAACCACCACATCCAGGATTATGTTTTCTCCAAATATAAACCAAAACCTTTTTCCTATGGATTTTCTCTAGGATAAAAATTTCAAGACGTAAAACCCTCTTTTGTTTTAATTTATTCTCTTTTCATTTTCATTTATTTTCATATCCTCTTATCACATACCCTTATACAAGTGACATGATAACTCTAGTTTAATTTATATAAAATAATTTTATTACTCTAATAGAACATATCATCATCAATTCTCTTCACCTCTCATTTTATTCTAAAAATGAAAACATCTTCTATGATGTGTTAATTTACCACCTTCGTGGATTACGAGTTTTGGTCTTTCAATTATTCCTTCAAGGATGATCCTAAAACCAATTTTGTAGTTAATTAAGATTATAATATATGAATTATAGCTTATTAAATATTTTATAACTAGTATACATACAAAATATTAATAAATAAAACAGAACTATTGTGTGATGATCGAAAAAACCCTAAAATAATCTAAACTGTTATCATTAATGTTTTATCTAATGAATAAACCTCATATTTGGGATAAAATGGTAAATAAAACAGTTTAATCACATATATGTTCATTAGTAACATATAATTTTCTTTTTAGACAATTATTCCCATTTTACATGATCTTTCAAACACATAAACAAGTAAACCAGTTTTGAAAACCAAGAAAACCAACACCCCTAAATGATAAAATGTAATTTATAACTCATCAAAAAATACATAAATGAGAATAAACAGAATTCTACTAAATAATATAAAGTTTTAATAGTTTCTAAATTTAATTATTAATTAATCTAATTATATTATCCAATACACTGAGTGAAAGTGCATTACTCTTTTAGACACAAGGTATGAGATTCTATCTGAACCTCCATTTTTTCCTTTAAGTTAATATTTCTCTCTCCATACACCAAATTAATTATTAAATATTACTATTAAATCTTCATAAAATAATTTCTTATGTTCCAAAAATATGTAACAATATCAAATATTTTATCTTTTATGGGGAATTACATGTTTTATAAGGTTTCCTTTTCAATTCCTCTCGATAAGAACACCTGACTTAAGGGAACTTTTAATTTTATTACTCATTTTAATGTATCACTCAGAATCTGTTTTAAAAAAATTATTTTCAAGAAACTCTCCATTTAGCATAGAAAACTATCTTGGTTTAATTATGGTTTTATAAAAACATTCTTTCCCTCTTACACATTAAAAACACTTAAATTTTCCCTTAATAATCAACAATGGGGATCATTTAAAAAGTTTCTTAAAATATTTTTTTACATGTTTTCACTTCAATTGGACATAATTTATCTTTATGTATGAATAGTTTACCATATTAATGTCCATGAATTTTTTAAATACATTCCTTCTAGGAAAATTTTATGATACACCCATTTTTTAAGCTCTATAACATGATTGTGATACCGATTTCTTTATATGGGTAACACTTATAATTATGTTTTATTCTTCATGTGGAACACATATTCATGAACATTATATGATTGATATTTCTAGATATATTTCCAATGGACTAGGTAATTTTTAGTCTCATGAGATTTCATGTTGGGACAGGGAGTGAACCTGGTTTCTTGATGTAACTTTGTCGGCCATGTGTAATGGTCTTGGAAGTTAGCCTTGACTCATTCTTCCCCATATTCAATGGTAATGAAATTTATCCTTAACTCCTGATTATGTAATATTGTTTGTTGTTTCCAAATTCTAATGATTTCATGATTACATGAGCCCATGTAATACATTTTATGATTCCTTATGTTTATTCATGTTCAATGCCTTTTTATGTTATCATGTTATGACTTCTAACCTATGTGTTGTGATTTATTTGTGTTATTATTTTCATAATGGTATTTTTATCTCAAATCTTTTTTCATGTATTTCCCAGGATATCCTATACATATGTAAGATCTCAAAGGTAGATAGGATCTCATTATGAAGATTAAATAAAAGATGTTTTTATTTTTGTTTCATGTTGTTTACTTGTGCATCTAATCATCCTAAAAACAAGACTTCATGATAATTTTCTTGTAATTTTTGGTTAATAATGCATTAAATCATGTCATAATATATGTCGAAGTATATGGATTCTATATACATGCTGATTTTTATTATTTATTATTTAAAATTCTAACATGACGAGGAATGATAATTTATTTTCGTATTAGAAAATTTATCAAAGAAAGATAAAATGAATATAACACATTATTTATATTGGATAATTTCTTATTAATGATTTTCAATGATTATTTTATGCCATAATTGTTTTTCTTTCATAATGTTTAGATCTCATTTTGAATCTTGGTAATATTATCCTTAATAAAAAAAATATGTAGACAACTAGTTTTATATAATATTTAAATAAACTAAGATAGTGTGAGAATAATCAAAAGTAGGTTATTGTTGTAATAAATGATAGTATTTGAAGATTTAAGATGAGATAATTATGATATAGCAATATCACTTCATAAAACTGATGAATTATATTTTATAAAATGCATTATTATTTGAAGAAAGGAAAAATAAATATTTTAATGTTTTATAATAACTATTAGTATACCATAAATTAAATAGGATAGTTAAAATCACTTATAATTTTGTAATTATCATTTCATAATATCAAAATGATATTATCCTATAATGTTTAATTTCTTAATATCTCACGGTGAGAATTATTTTTATAATTTAGGAAATTAGAAAATATAAATTGGGATTATCACTTGTTTATGATAATTCATATTTCGTTTTGGGAATTAAATTATAGTTTGGTACATTGGGAATTAAATGTGTTTATTATCTCATATTGATATTAACTAGATAGTGTGGTATCTATGAGGCTATATTTTGTTTATTTTCTTTGTATATCATGGTTGAATGCTTTAAATGGATAAACATTATCAAAATAAATGACATAATTAATTTAATTAATATGGATTGAGTAGAATAATTATTTTTCATACTATAATTGTTTAAAAATATAACTAATGGTTGTGTCAGTTTATTTTTATTGTAGTTACTTTTAGATACTGATATTGGACTCTTAATGCGGAAAACCTATATAGATAAACATGTTAATTCTAGATGGAGTTGTAATGGTTATTTGTGGAAGATGAATTGTACGTAGGATAATGGATAAAATTATTTATTATGGTATTATTTAATTATTTGATGCTATTTAATTTATTTCTATAAAATTTCTTTCTGGGAAAATAAAAATTATATATATGTATACTCTACAATTTAGATCCCTGGTGTGCCTAATTGACTGTGACAAGGTAATATTATAAAATATGAATATCATATTTGATATAATATATGACATAAAACACCATTATAATAAGATAATATAACAAACCTGTAATATAAAAACATTATCTTTATGTAAATTTAATCTCAATGATATCTTACACCGCATGCTACACAAAGATTGAACAAAACATGATACCATATTAAAATATTCTTTTATAAAATTGACCCTTATAACCAAGCCATTAAGATGTAGGTTATGAATAGTAATAACAATACTACGAAAATTATATTTTTTAATGATATATAAAATAAATTCATTGGTTATCTAATAATTCTATATAAAATAGTAACTATTTTAAAAACAATGTAAACTTTTCTGAAGGAACTGTATTTTTCTAAAATGATGTTTGTTACCCCATTGAACACATAATATTAAAATTAATTTTTACAAGTATTTTATAATTTCTTTTGAAAAAAATATGATTTTTTGAAATCTATATGTCAAAATTATCTTTGTGTGAATTTGTCAGTGTTTTTTTAAAAAGGTTAATTTTTTTATTAATAGTGAAAAATACTAAGTTTTATTGAATTATGATTTTTAAATTAAATAATTTAAAATGTTAAATTGAATTTTAAATTGGATTAAATTTAAAATTAGTTCAATTATATTAAAATATTACTAATTTATATTTTTCAAATCAATTTCAAATTGAATTTTGAGACTTAAAAATCAGGAACTTATGAGAATTTTCTCTTTAGAAAACTGCTCCATCATCGCATCCCCAGTTTAATTGTAAATAAAATTATAATACATATTTGAATTTAATATGAGAAAATGTATTCCTTATATTTAATAATTATTTTTTATAGTATAAAATAATATCAAAAGATTTTTTGACTGTAATGATAAATAAAAGATGAAAAAATTAATTACTATTGTTAAGGTGAAGGGGGGTTTATCGTGGGTTTAACTAAGATGAAAATCGTTAAAAATGTCATAAAACAATCCCAAACCCAATTTTATATTAATATTTAGACCCAATAATATCGGATGTTCTATAATTACCCATTTTTAGGATTTGTTTTTGAAACAAATGTAGTTATAACTTTATCTTTTGAAATATTCCAGGTGTGTCCACTCCTCCACTTATAAATGGAAACCCCATCTCCTCCCTTATATTGAGTTACTAAGGTTTCCTTATAACTTTTCCATTCCTCTATTGTTTGAAAATAAAAAACACTCTCTCTTAAGGAAAATTTCTCCCCATAATTTTTATCTTAATAAGGAAAATTTTCCATCCCCAAGGAAATTTATTCCTACCTGTTTTTAATTGTTCATATTTTAGTCTCCCGAAATCTAACTCTTTTTATTCCTATATGAAAAATTCAGTTTTACATCTAAAACCTTGGAATTCTATAAGTACTTAGATATAGTGTATTCTATTTTTAAGATCCGAATTTAGATTCCGAATTCACTAAAATTCATACTCTAAATTCTCTGAAATTTAGACTTGGAATTATTTGAAATTAAGACTCTGAATTCCATAAACATCAGACTCTGAATTTTCTGAAATTCAAATTCTGAATTCTCTAAATTTTAGACTTTGAATTATCTAAAATTCCGACTCCGAATTATCAAAATTTCAGACTCCGAATTCTCTGAAATTCAGAGTCCAAATTATCTAAAATTCAGACTCTTATTTCTATGAAATTCAGACTCTAAATTCTATGAAATTCAGACCCTAAATTCTCGGAATTTCAGACTCTGAATTCTCCAAAATTCCGACTCCTAATTTTATGAAATTTAGACTCTGAACTTTCTAAAATTAAGAATCCGAATTTCTTATAATTCAGACTCTGAATTCCTCATAATTCAGACTCTGAATTCCTTAGAATTCAAACTCTGCATTCCTTAGAATTTAGACTCCAAATTCCTTATAATTCAGACTCTGAATTCCTATAATTCAGGTTCTGAATTTCTGAGAATTCAGACTCCTAATTCCTCAGAATTCAGACTCTGAAGTCTACATAATTCTGATTATGAATTCCTTGATAAACAGAATCCAAATATCCATATAATATTGAATCTGAATGCTCTTATACTCTGAACATTATTTTCCTTAGACTATGGAAAAAATATATTTGATAGAGGAACCATATTTTACTTACCCTTGTTATTGTTATAAAAGGATGTCATGCATTCTGTGTCTAACTAACCATTGTTTGAGTGACATGTGTATAGGTCCCTCTGAAATTCAAGAGGAAATATGACCATTGGAGGAGGGATCCGACTGTTGGAAATGAACCTATAAATAGGATCTCATTTGAAGGAGCTCACAACACAGCTTGACTGTTCTACGAATAAAGAGATTACATGCTGTTGAAGTGATTTCTTGATAGAGAGACTCTTATTCTATGTGCGTACTAAACATCTTGTCCAGATTTTTTTGTGCGACTCCGATTGTTGTTGTGTACAATAGAGGGATTTCGGGTATAGGAATAGAGATGTGCTTCTAACCTTAATGTTTGATGACTTCCTTGGTAAGGAAGACAAAGGTTTTGACTACCTGGATGTTCGAGGGCTTGCGGGGATAGCAAGACAAACTTTGATATTCTTATCAAGGGCTTAACCTGGTGTGGGTAAGAAAAAATTTATTGAAATTAAAAATCAATGGACCGTTATCCAAGGTTGTTGGATACCCTACTCTTGGGTTAAAATATTTCATACATGTTACTTTTATTGTTTCTTGATTTTTTCCGCTGCATTTTGTTTAATAAGGAAAATTTAACTATCTTATACTTTCTTGAACTTGTATACTTTGATTAGTATGTTTTTATACGCTTTAAGGTAGAATATTTGTCCTTGTATAGTTTTCTTAAGTTTCATTTCCAGAACCATATTTCCAGAATCTGTCAATTTTGTAGCACAAAGAGGTCTTCTGAATTTACGTTGTTTAACATTGTTAAACAAAATTAATTTTTTAACCAACTTTATAGGTTCCAAAGTTATTTTTAAAGTATACAATTAACCCCCCCCCCCCACTCTTTTATATTGAGCATCTACATCATTATTTCGATCATACAATTGCTATCATAGCAAGGTCTCTGAAATACTTATATTCACATATAAGTTTTCTTGCTCAAGTTTTCGTTGTTTTATATTTTCATTGCTTAGGAGTTTTATCATTGTTTACAAGCTTTTATTACTAAAAATATTCTATGGAATGATATTTTCTTGAGATGGAAGGAATGAATGTTGGTTCAATTGAAAATATTAATCCTACTAGACCACCTATATTTGATGGGAATGACTATTAATATTAGAGAAATCGTATACAGACTTTTTTCATTAACAATGGAGTGGACAACTTTGTAAAGCATACTAGAGATTATAAGATTCCTGATAAGGATGTCAGAACTTTTACTAATCAATAAAAGTTAGAATAGCAACTAAACAATAAGGTACACAATACTTTGTTGTGTTCTATGACTAGGAATATATATAGCTAGATTTATTCTTGTGAAGCTACAAATTGTATTTGGATGAAATTGGAGGTTACTCATTTTAGAACATCCAATGTTTTTGAAACTAGAAGAGCTATGCTTAGAGCTGAATATCATGGTTTTTGATTTCCTTATGGAGAACCAGTGTGTAAGGTACAATAGTGGTTTATGAGCATTGTTAATAGTTTACAATCTATGGGTGAAAATGGTTTAGATGATGAGGCACTTATGGAAATGATTATAGATATCATGCTTAATGAGTGGGAATCAAAGAGAATAACTATTGATGAGAATAGGAAAGTCTCATAAATTACTCTTGATGAGATTTTTTGAACTTTTCATAGACATGAGACTATAATGAAAAGAGAATATGATCTAAATAAGAAGAAGAATGGAAATGGAAGTGTTTCTTTTACAAATACTTCAAATCATATGAAAGCCAAGACTCTTGGGAGGGTTACTAGATCTAAATCAAAGAAGGCCACTATTTTATATGAATCAAGTGAAAGTGAACATTATGAGAATGAACTAGCCAATATTGCTCGAAGGATGAACATGATATTTGGGAAGAAATACTTTTAGTATTGATTCTAGAAGAAGGAAAGAAAGGTTAAGAAAGTCTTTGATATTACTTGCTATGAATGCAAAAGAATAGGGCATATAACGATAGATTTTCCTATGATTAAGAGAAAGGATAGAAAGTAAAACCATTCTAAGAGGAATAGAAATAATTTCTATATGGATAAATCTAAGAAGGTTTTGAAAGCCAATAACAACTGGGGTTCCAATGATGGTTACTATTCTGAAGAATCCTCAGAATATTAATCTTCTAGCAGAATAATCTTGGTCAATTAGCCAAGCTACCTATTGTAAATAATTATTTAATGGATAAGGTAGAAAATGATGAATCCATAACCAATGTATCCTTGAATGATAATTATATTGATAGTAAATATTAGGAATCATCGGATGAAGAATCTATCTCCAATGAAGATAATACTTTACCTTCTTATGAATAAGTCTCTAGGTTTTCAAAGCTCTTTGAGAATGAAAATTCTAAAATCAAGAAAAATATTGTTAAGGAAAATTCTTATATTTTTATTCATACTAAAGAAATATCATATCTTTCTAAAGATCATGATAAGAAAACCCTTGATTTTGAAAGTATTTCAAAAAACCTCAATGAAGATAATTCTGAGAAGGATAAACTTTCTAATGATATAGAAAAAGTAATTTCTAAGAAAAATGTTTTCAAGACTAATAGTTGTGCTAAAACTAACGTTTTTGTGGACAAAAAGTTAGTTATTAAGCTAATGTCCGAAATATTTTTTTTGAGGTAGTGTTTGTCAAATGTTACCATAGCTGAGGAAAATTTTTATAAGATGTATTCCCAAATTCGAAGTCTAAGGAATAATTACGGATTTGGTTATACTCATTCAAAACCATTTTTTAGAAACAAGTATTTTTCTCCTCAAAGTTCTCCATTCTGCACTAAGTTTCGGTGTGGTGGGAATTGGGAAAATAATTATTCCTTAAAAAAATTCAGACTTTAAAGAAGCTAGTTGGGACTATTCTAATATTCTCTAGTATAGACTCAAGATGTAAAATAATTCAGCATATTTTAAATCAAAAATCAGATTCAATATCCATGGTGATGGATAAATGTGTCAGTCTCGAGGTAGACTTCAAGGCTTTTCTCATTGGTTACAAGGCTCATAAAAGATCCTGAAAGAAGATGACTAGCTGGTCAAGGAAAACAATAGAATATATGAGAATATTTGATGAATTTCAAGATAGTTTCAATGTTTCTTTTGACACTAAAGATGTGAAGATCAAGGATCTCACTAATAGTATTGAGGAAAAGCTAACTCTTAAACAGAATTCTCGAAATCCAGAAGTGAAATATCTGAATGAAAAGCTAAATTCCGTGTCCATTAATTGGAAGTGAGAAAGGGATCTTAGAATTGAGATTTAAGAGTAGCTTGCTATGCAAGAAGAAGTTCTGAAGCCCCACAAAGAATCTCTTAAGGCCCAGGAAGAGAAAATTAAAGCTTTAGAGAAGAAAACAGAAGATCAAGATCAGTTTCTCAAGAATTTGTAGGAGGGTCACAAAGAGCTCAAGAAGTTGAATACTATTTTGAAGAAACTGATTTTGAAGGAGAAGGAAGGATAATATTTTAAAAATACGATCTTTTCTTTATTTTCTTTTTGTGAAAATTCTTCCAAACATAATGAAATTCTTTTTGTACTTCATATTTTGGTTGTTTAATACTAATATTTTAGGTACCAAATTTCTTTTCTATTCCCTTTATTCCTTTTTGAAAATCAAAAAGGGGGAGAAAGGAATTTAAAAAATGAATACCTAGTAAAGAATAAATTTCCCTATGTATGGGGGAGTTCATCCAAGGGGGAGTTTTTATCATGAAGATTTTCATATGCAAGAAAATGTAAAATCTCATTCATGAAATCATGAATATGATCCTTAGGGTTTCCAAAGACTAAGGGGGAGTTAGTCGTATTCACTATGATACATAAGTAAATGGAGATAAGTTTTTTTGTAAGATCATAGAAATTTCTATGTCCTTATATTCTGTTTAGTTAGGATGTTTGTGATTTCCAAAAATGGGATATTGTTGAGTCAATAAGGTTTCCTTTTGAATTATCCATTCCACTATGTTTTGAAAATCACAAACACTCTATCGCAAGGAAAATTTCTATCTATAATTTTTATCTTAATAAGGAAAAATTTCCTTCCCACAGGAAATTTATCCTTAACTAATTTTCATTGTTCCTATTTTTTTTCTCTCTAAATCTAACTCTTTTTATTCCTAAGTGAAAATTTTGTATTCAGATCTAAAACCTCATAATTCTATAGGTACATAGATATAGCGTATTCTATTTTTAGGATCTGAATTCTCTAATATTAAGACACTGAATTCTCTAAAATATAGAGTCTAAATTCACTGCAATTCAGACTCTGAATTCTATGAAATTCAGACTCCGAATTCACTGAAATTAAAACTCCGAATTCTCTGAATTTTAGACTCAAAATTCTATGAAATTATGACTTCTAATCATATGAAATTCAGATTCCTAATTCATTGAATTTTAGACTCCAAATTTTCGGAAATCCAAACCCTGAATTCTCTGAATTTTTTACTATAAATTCTCTGAAATTCAGTCTCCAAACTCTCTGAAATTCAGACTCCAAACTCTCTGAAATTCAGACTCTAAATTTCTTAGAATTCAGGGTCTGAATTTCTTAGAATTAAGACCTTGAATTTCATAGAATCTTGACATTGAATTCTTCATAATTCAGGTTCTGAATTTTTTAGAATTCAGTCTCTGAATTACTCAGAATTCAGACTCCGAAATCTACAGAATTCGGATTCTGAATTCTTTGATAAACAGAATCCGAATATCCATATAATATCGAATATGAATGTTCTAAGACTCCAAAATTTATTTTCTTTAGACTCTGGAAAAACATATTTGATAGATCAACCATATTTTACTTACCCTTGTTATTGTTATAAAATTAGGTCATGCATTTTGTTTCTAACTAACCATTGTTTAAGAGACACATGTACAGGTCCCTCCAAAATTAAAGGAAAAATATGACCATTTGAGGATGGAGCTGACCGTTGGAAATGAGCATATAAATAAAAGATCATTTGAACAAGTTCACAACACATATTGATTGTTCTACGACTCTAGAGATTACATGATGCTGAAGTGATTTCTAGAGAGAGAGACTCTCATACTTGGTGCGTACTCAACATCTTGTTCAGATTTCTTTGTGCGACACTGATTGTCAATGTTTACAATCGAGGGATTTAGGGGAAAGTAAGAAATAGGTACTGACTACCATAATGTTTGAGGACATACTTTATAAGGAATACGAAGGTGCCGACTACCTTGAAGTTCAAGGTCATGCGGGGATCACAAGACAGTCTCCGATATTCTTATCGAGGGCTTACCCTGGTGTGGGTAAGACAGACATTCTTGAAAGTATAAATCAAGGGACCTTTATCCAATGTTGTTGGATACCATACTCTTTGGGTTAAAAGATTTCATACTTTTTTACTTGTATTGTTTCAAGTTTGTTTTCCACTGCATTTTGATTAATAAGGAAAGTATAACTATATTATACTTTCTTTTACTTGTATACTTTGATTAGTAAGATTCTATACACTTTAAGGTAGAATCTTTTCCCTTGTAATGTTTTCTTATGTTTCATTTTTGGAACCATATTTCTGGAATCTAGCAAGTTTTTAAAAACTAATAGGTCTTGTGAATTTACCTTGTTTAACATTGTTAAACAAAAGAATGTTTTTAATGAACATTAAAGGTTCCAAAGGAATTTTTAGATAATAAAATTCACCCACCCTCTTGTATATTGATCATCTACATCATTATTTCGACCATATAATTAGTATCAGATCAAGTTCTCTGAAATACTTATATTCACATATAATTTTTCTTGCTCAAGTTTCCTTTGTTCTATATTTTCCTTGCTTAAGATTTTTATCCTTGTTTATGGGATTTTATTACTAACAAATTTCTATGGAAAGATATTTTCGTAATATAGAAGGAATGAATGTTGGTTCAATTGACAATCATAATCATACTAGATGACCTATATTTGATGGGAGTGATTATGAATATTTGATAGATCGTATGAAGACTTTTTTCATTAACACTATAGTAGAAAACATTGTCATGCTTACTGGAGATGATAAGATTCCTGATAAAGAAGTCAGAACTTTTACTAATCAAGAAAAGTAAGAATATCTACTGAACAATAAGGTCTGCGATACATTGTAGTGTTCCATGACCAGGAATATATATAGCTAGATTTATTTTTTTGAAGATGAAAATCGTATTTGGAAGAAATTAGAGGTTACTCATTTTGGAACTTCCAAATTTATCGAAACTAGAAGAGCTATACTTATAGATGAATATCATGTTTTTTTATTTCCTTATGGAGAACTAGTGTGTAAGGTACAAAAGAGTTTTATGACCATTGTTAACTATTTACAATCTATGGGTGAAGAAGGATTAGATGATGAGGCACTTGTGGAAAAGATTATATATATCATGCCTAATGAGTGGGAATCAAAGAGAACAACCATTGATGATAATAGGAAAGTCTCATAGATTACTCTTGATGATATTTTTGGAACTCTTCTTCAACATGTGAATAGAATGAAAAGAGATTATGATCTCAATAAGAAGAAGAATGGAAATGGAAGTGTTACTTTTACTGTAGGTTCTGGGCGCAGTGGAAGCGCATTGGTGGGTTTGCCCAACTTTAATTTTAATGTTAAACAACGTTCAATCTGAGATCCGTCACGATATAAAATGTCAAATATTCGGAATAGAATAAAGAACGAAAAGAAAAGAAGAGTCCTAGAACCCTTGAGGAGGATCATCATATTTTGATTATAATTAATTTAATTAATGCATAAGAATTACCTTGTGGGAATTCTTTCTTCGTTGATGTGTCCAGTCACGATTTAGTGATCCGTCGTTGCGTTGTAGAATCCAAGTGTAGGATTCCACTAGCGGTGATTCACACGTGTGTCACGTATCTCCGGGCGTCGCCGAAGGGATCTTCGGGTGCTAGCAGGGAAGAACTTTCGCATGTGATGTCCTCCTTCGACCGCCTTGATCCGGTGGAGGATCTTGCTCTCGTAACTTGAGGGCGTTATTGGTGGAAAGGGAATTCTCTCTTGGCTTGAGAGTATTTCCAAATCCATTGTGCACAACAATGGCTCTTTAAAAGGTTGGGGTTGCGAGGATATTTATAATCGGGTTTGAGGTTAACAGAGTTATGGAAATAAAAAAACGCGTTACGCATTTTATTTATTTCATTAACTCTTATTGAAAACCGCCATGTCGAATTATTAATTCCTTGACATGCGCCTACGCTGATTATAATAAATATCATTTAATAAAACAATATTAAATCCTCAAAATCCCAACTGGAAAAACTACACGGCATGTAATAATTAATACACGGCGTGTACTTTTATTTTCCATTTTTCTCCACCACATTTATTAGACCTTGTGTAATGACTGTTTATTTCTTAAATAAATGTAACTGCATTACTCGCTAACAAATATATTATTTCATCCACAATATATTCACTCGAATAACTAGTGTTAAAATAAATGCGATCAGACATCCTTAAATAATTATTAAACCACAGTCGGGAATAATATTTATTTGACTTGTTAAATTAATATTTAACTGAGATACATGGACACACTTATTGTGTGACCCTCTAGGCCTCTTTCTCGGGGGCATTAGGCTGAGCCTGTCTAATGTCCAAGGTTAGCGTCTAGCAACATGCCAAGGCACCCATAGAGAAAGAAGTTAATGCCACAATGATGTGTCACCTCCTACGAAATCTTACCATGTAATATAATCCCTTTGTCTCGATATCTCCAATCAAGCGGGTTGCATGCTAGTGGCATCAACCCATGTGCTTGATTATTCTTTCATTGACTTCTCGGAATTGAACTTGCCCATACCTTACCAGGGCCATGGATTTATTTAGGCTATATCAATTCCATCAAAGAGCCTTAGATATCTACTTCCGTTATGGAACGTAAGGGACAAATCCTTTCTCGCGTTATCTATTAATGCGGTATTACTCGTGACGCACACAACGTATCTTACCTCGCTGTGAATAGTGTGTCGTCACAGTTTTCGTCAATACATCTAAGTGCGCGAGTTGTAATACCCATTAATAATAATCTTAAAGTCTAAGGACCAATACACACGTACGTAGATAGGAACATTCAATGACACTATGAAATGTGGATTTCCTACTGGTGGGTCTCGTTCTCATAATATCCTCCTGGATATTACCTAGGGCGCACACCTTGAGAAGGTGCCTCAATGTTTTATGAGTCCTCACCCCTAATAAATTGTATTATTTGTGTCCCTCAATTAATATCATTCGGTCATAGAACATATATTCAAGAACAATGTTATGGCACTTTCGGGTTCTCATCATAGCAGGGATCCACTACGACCCTTTAATGCAACAAATGTCCTTAGGACATTATCACATGACATGTCATGCAGAATAACAATAAAGATGTAATAAGGATTTTATTTAATGAATAAAGTACAAAGTAGTTGGTTCTAGACCACCAACTCCAACAGACTCCCACTTGGACTGGATCCAACTGCTAACAACCTTTAACCCGCTAGCTATCACATGATATTCATGCTTTTGCTGAGATAGGCATTTAGTCATGGGGTCCTCCACATTCTCTTCCGTGGACACTCTGCTCACTCTAACATCACCCCTTTGATAGAAATCCCTCAAGATGTGATACTTCCGGAGTATGTGCTTTGTCTGTTGATGTGACCTTGGTTCTTTTGCAAGAGACACTGCTGCAGTATTATCACAATACAATTTAATGGGATCTTTAATGCTAGGCACCAAATCAAGCTCCTGGAAAAAGTTCTGATTCCAGTCGAATTCTTTGGCTGCATCAGAAGCCGCTATATACTCGGACTCCGCTGTAGAATCGGCGACAACTGGCTTCTTTGAACTCTTCCAGCTCACAGCTCCTCCATTGCGACAGAAAACATTTCCATATTGCAACTTTAGATCATTCTGATCTGTTTGAAAACCAGCATCAGCATACCCTCTAATGACAAGCTCCTCGTCTCCTCCATACACCAGGAACATATCCTTAGTTCTTCTCAGATACTTAAAGATAGTCTTAACAGTAGTCCAATGTTGTTCTCCTGGATCTGCATGATATCTTCCCACCATGCTCAGTGCATAGGCAACATCAAGCTTGGTACATAACATGTCATACATGATGGATCCTATAGCCGAAGCGTATGGGATCTTACTCATCCTATCTTTCTCCTGTCGTGTTTGGGGACACATTTTCTTAGAATGATGTAATCCATGTGACACTGGAACCAATCCCCTCTTGGATTTTTCCATACTAAATCTCTCTAGTATCTGGTCAATGTATGTACCCTGACGTTGTCCAAGAATCCTCTTGGATCTGTCATGAATGATCTTCATCCCTAGAATGTAGGCTGCTTCACCTAAGTCCTTCATGGAGAAACACTTGTTCAACCAGTCCTTAACTGACTGTAAGGTTGGTATGTCGTTTCCAATAAGCAATATGTCATCAACATATACCACTAGGATGACGACCGAATTCCCCTTAAACCGCTTATAAACACATGGCTCACATTCGTTCTTAATGAAACCATATTCTTTTATGGCTTCATCAAATCGAATTTTCCATGACCTGGATGCTTTCTTCAATCTATAAATGGATTTCTGCAACTTGAAAACCTGTTTGGCTTCACCTGGTGTCACAAAATGTTCTGGTTGTGTCATATAGACATCTTCCTGAAGGTTCCCGTTAAGGAATTCTATTTTGACATCCATCTGCCAAATCTCATTGTCATGGTAAGCTCCTATGGAAAGTATGATTCTTATGGATTTAAACATGGAAACTGGCGAGAAGGTTTCATCATAGTCAATTCCATGATGCTGTCTGAATCCTTTAGCTACTAGCCTTGCTTTATAGGTGCTAAATTGTCCTTCCATGTCCAGCTTTCTTTTGAATACCCATTTGTATCCAACCGGCTTTACATCAACTAGCTCATTGACCCGAACCCATACTTGGTTCTGATACATAGAATCCATCTCAGAATTCATAGCTTCTAGACATCTTGCAGCTTGTGAGCATTTTACTTCATACTTATAGGAGAGAGGTTCATAATTGTCCAACAATAATGATTCACCATCCTCGGTGACTAGGAAACCAAATCTCTCTGGTTCCCTTACCTCTCTTGAGCTCCTACGCAATACTTGTGTTTCTAGAACCTCTTCCACGGGGACCTGTGGATGTTGTTCCTGCACCAACTCCTGTGTATCTTGAGCATTAACTTCATCGATGTTAATCTTTCTCCCACTATCCTTCTTGAGGATGTTCTCTCTCTCAAGAAATACGGCTTGTCTAGCGACAATCACTTTCTTTTCTTGAGGGTTATATAGGTAATATCCTTTCGTTTCCTTGGGATATCCTATAAAGATACACTTCATGCCCCGGGGTTCTAGTTTGTTGCCTGAGAAAGACTTAACAAATGCCTCTCATCCCCATACACGTGTGTGCGACAAAGTGGGTTTCCTTCCATTCCATGACTTGGATGGAATTCCATTTTCCGCCTTAGTTGGTACTCGGTTTATTGTGTATAATGCAGTTTGTAATGCATATCCCCAAAAGGATAATGGAAGATCTGCATGACTCATCGTCGACCACACCATTTCCAACAAGGTGTGGTTCCTCCATTCACTAACACCATTCCAATGTGGTGTATAAGGGGGAGTGAGCTGAGATAGAATCCCAGACTCCCGTAGAAGATCGATGAACTCTTGGTTCAGATATTCTCCACCTCGATCTGATCAAGGCTTCTTTATCTTCTTACCAAGCTGATTCTCTACATCATTCCTGAATTCCTTAAATTTCTATAAGGACTCTGACTTATACCTCATTAAGTAGACATAGCCATATCTACTCAAATCATCAGTAAAAGTAATGAAGTAAGAATATCCACCTCTATCTTCTACTGGAAATGGTCCACACACATCCGTGTGTACCAATACTAGAAGCTCTGTGGCCCTTTCACCTTGTCCACCAAAAGGCGTCTTGGTCATTTTTCCTTGTAAACAAGCGTGACATCTATCTAGTGGTTTTAGCTCAGTAGATTCTAAATAGCCATCTTGGCAGAGCTTTGTCAAACGCTTCTCGTTCACATGACCAAGGTAGTGATGCCATAACTGGGTGATGTATGAGTCTTGTGAGTTTGTTTCATTATCGATTGCCAGCACTTGGTTTTCATAATTCAATACATACAAACCATTATTTAAATGTGCCATACCAAAACATACGTTGTTCTTATAAAAGAGACAACCCTTATTTCCAAATTTGAAAACAAATCCATCCATATCCAAACAAGATACAGAAATTATGTTCTTGGTAACACTAGGAACATAATAACATTTATGTAAAACCAAAATCATCCTAGTCGGCAATGAGAGGTGGTAGTCGCCAATAGCCAATGCAGCCAGCCTTACGCCATTGGTAGCTCGAAGATCCACCTCTCCTCTGGAGATCTTTCTAAATCTAATTGGTTCCTACATTTGAATACAGATGTGATCCCCACAAGCTGTATCTAATACACAATGGGTAGAAATAGAAAGATTACACTCGATAACAAACACACCTTTAGCATCCCCACACTTCTGGGTGCAGTTCCTCTTCCAGTGGCCCTGCTTGCCACATGCAAAACACACTGCTTCCTGTTCCTTGCCCTACCTTTGGATCTTCCCCTTCTTGGAGGGATGGTGCTCGAGGGCTTTAGACCGTTTATAAGTCTTTGGACCCTTTTCCTTGTCCTTCATTTTCTTGTCCACCATAAGGACCGCGAGATTGTCATGCCCCATGTCCTTATCTACCTGGTGAATCAAGATCAGAAGCTCTTATAGACTCTTCTCATTGCCGCTCGTGTTATAGTTGACAATAAAGCTAGAGAAAGTATTGGGCAGTGATGATAGGATGAGATCTGTACGTAACTCATCTGGGAATTTAATCCTTAAGATGTCCAAGCGTTAAATGTAGCCAATAAGCTTGACTACATGAGGCCCAGCTGGCACAGACTCTCGAATCTTCGTGGTAAACAAAGCATTGCAGATCTCATACCTCTCCTGTCTGGCCTTCTCTTGGTAGAGATATTTAAGGTGAGACATCATGCTATACGCTTCCATGTTTTCATGTTGCTTCAAGAGCTCATTAGACATGGACGATAGCATGAAACACTGGACATCTGTGGTATCATCTCATGTAGAGAGATAACTCCTCATCACTAGCCTCTTTCCCAGGTGCAACTAGAATATACTCTTCCATCACATATAATTTACTTTCGTGGCGAAGGACGATGCGTAAACGCCTCTGCCACTCTTGGAAATTGGTGCCGCTGAGAAGGTTTTATTTTTCGAGTATGGTGTGCAATGATATGTTTGATGTCATTTTCTTGCTGTTTCTACAAATTAATACGAGAAAAGGTTTAGTACTTTATTATAAAAATGGTTAAAAATAAATAAATTAATACTTATTTGTCTCCCATGATTTTATCGAAATCCAATAGCCCTCACCATTGACTTCAGAATATTCTGTTGCGCGAATATTCTAGTGTAAAGGATCCATATTGCCCTCCGCATTACCCCAACTAGGGTTGGTCAAGCAACTTGAAGGGTTTTAGGTAGGAATTCCAAATGCCAATTGCATTAACTCGCAGCTCCTTGATCCGCTGAGTGGACTCCCCAATCCTGAAATCCTTTTTGGATTTCCTCATCCTTTGCCTCTTGGTCACACCAAGTCCTACTGTGGCAGTCAACCCTTGATGCGAACCAAGTCAAGTCAACCCAAAACCTTGAATTAGAATTCCCTGATAATTGAAAGCACCCCAACTAGGGCTGGTCAAGCACTTTGAACTATGGTTCGATTCTAACCAAGATTATGGAAGGCTATGTCGACTTAATATTTATTTTGAGGGATTTTATCCTTATATATAAATTTCCATTTTATTATTTTTGATTACATGCTTGTTAATATTAAGTAGGATATACTAAAGTGATTAACCATGTCAAAGATAATATTTACTTATAAGCCAGATTTATTTTAGTTCCATCTTTCATGCTCGTTTAATTAATTAATTTTGTGATTGTGACAACACACCACAATAAATAAACCATGCAACTGAAAGAAATAAAATAAATGGTATGATCATGAGCTTTTCTATTGGTTAGTTTATCTAGAGGTTGATAAACTAGCCCAAGACCTAGGGGAGAAACACTTTGAACCATTAGGGTTCGTGTTTACAACTTTCCACCTATCCACCTTTGTATCTCCTTGGATTGGTTTCACCTTGGCTCCTAACTTGGGCTGCCTCCACTGGATTGGGAGATCCATCCATTACATATGCATTTATCTCACACGCAGGTGAGGGGTAAAAGGGGTTTTTACATAAAAGAATCCTTTGGTGCACATGCCCTACATATTAATGAGGAGATGGCTCGCAGGCCAACAAATTTAATTTAAATAAATAAATTAAAAAAAACCATTCACATACAAATGTCTCGGTCTATCTAATGGTCATCCATACATGCAACGATATTTAAGCATAAATAAAACTAGCATTCAATTATTTAATCGTTCTTTTTTAAGATAAATCACGCTCGAATCAATTAATTATCTTTAATTAATCAATCCTTTTATCTTAAATCCCTTTTCTGAATTTCCTTGAGATTCTCATCCATCATAATTTTCAAAAAATTAAATTCATTTAAAATTATCCTTGTACGTAACTTGTACCTTGGAGGAAACCCGGTGAATTCCCATTTATTACGCAGATGTTAAATTAAACACACATATATATAAAACACCTATCACGTGTTGTGCCTCAGCTTTACACCTGCACCATGGTACACGTCTCAAGGGTTTGTATAATATAATAATAAATTTTAATAAATCTGCATAATTTGGGTGATTACACGGCGTGTAGTTCCGACTACACAACATGTACTTTTCTTCACCGTCCATCTGAAGTACATGCCCGGGGGTAGGGCGTGTTAATGTAATTCTGAAATTTTTGGAGTACACGACATGTATAGTGGGACACACGCCGTTTAGTTTCCGCATTACACGGTTTCTAGCCGGGCAGGCCGTGTACGGTGTACACGACCCAACCCTGACCCGAAGGGACTACACGCTGTGTTCATTGGACCACATGGCGTGTATTCCGGAAACAGTGTGCCACCTATTTCTGGTCAACACAGGGTGTCTTAAATTCTTAGAAATAATCCAATACATGACCTGATTTGGTGGATCAGTCAATGTACTGAACCTAGACTACATAGTGTATACTTCCGAATACACGTCGTGTATTCTAGTGTTATATGGACAGAAACGTTTGTCTCCTCCGGATGAGTTCCTCTATTTTATTTTAATCAAAATTAAAAGAAAAAATCCTTTCTGTGAGCTGAACAAGAAATGAGGGAGGAGGAATAGATCTCAATATTCAGATTTCTAGAACGATTAAACTTGAATTGAAATAAATAAATTATTAAATGCATAAATTACCAAAGAAAAACTAAATAATTATAATCTACGATATAACTTCCCTATGATACCACTTGAAGGTTCCGGGCATAGCGGAAGCCCGTTGGTTGGTTTTCCCAACTTTAATTTTTACATTAAACAACATTCAATCCGAGATCCGTCACAATATAAAACGCCGAATCTTCGGAATAGAACAAAGAACAAAAAGAAATGCAGAGTTCCGGAACCCTTGAGGAGGATCATCATATGTTGATTATAAATAATTTAATTAGTGCATAAGAATTACCTCATTGGAATTCTTTCTTCGTTGATGTGTCCGGTAATGATTCAGTGATCCGTCGTTGCGTCGTAGAATCCAAGTGTAGGATTCCTCTAGCGGTGATCCACACGTGTGTCACGTTTCTCCGGACATCGCTGAAGGGATCTCCGGGTTCTAGCGCGGAAGAACCTTCGCTTGCAATGTCCGCCTTTGACCGCCTTGATCCGGTGGAGGATCTGGCTCTTGTAACATGAGGGCGTTCTTGGTGGAAAGGTAATTATCTCTTGGATTGAGAGTATTTCCAAATCCATTGTGCACAACAATGGATCTTTAAAATGTTGGGGTTGAGGGGATATTTGTAATCAGGTTTGAGGTTAACAGAGTTATGAAAATAAATAAACACGTTACGCGTTTTATTTATTTCATTAACTCTTATTGAAAACCTCCATGTCAAATTATTAATTCCTTGACATGCGCCTACACTGATTATAATAAATATCATTTAATAAAACAATATTAAATCCTCAAAATCCCAACTGGAAAAACTACACGGCGTGTAATAAGTAATACACGGTGTGTACTTGTTTTCCATAAAACTACACGGCATGTACTTTCATTTTCCATTTTTCTCCACCACATTTATTAGACCTTGAGTAATGACTATTTATTTCTTAAATAAATGTAACTGAATTACTCGCTAATAAATATATTATTTCATCCAAAATTTTTTCTCTCAAATAAATAGTGTCAAAATAAATGTGATCAGACATCCTTAAATAATTATTATACCATAGTCGGGAATAATATTTATTTAACTTGTTAAATAAATGTTTAACTGAGATACATGGACACACATAGTTTGTGACCCTCTAGGCCTCTTTCTCGGTGGCATTAGGCTGAGCCTGCCTAAAGTCCAAGGTTAGCGTCTAGCAACACGCCAAGGCACCCATATAGAAAGATGTTAACGCCGCAATGACGTTTCACCTCCTATGAACACTTACCGTTTAATATAATCCCTTTGTCTCGATATCTCCAATCAAGCGGGTTGGATGCTAGTGCCATCAACCCATGTGCTTGATTATTCTTTCTTTGACTTCCCAGAATTGAAATTTCCCATACCTTACCATGGCCATGGATTTATTTAGGCTATATAAATTCCATCAAAGGGCCTGAGATATATACTTCCATTATGGAACAGAAGGGACAAATCCTTTCTCGCATTATCTATTAATGCGATATTACTCGTAACGCACCCAACATATCATACCTCACTGCGAACAGTGTGTCGTCACAGTTTTCGTCAATACATCTAAATGCGCGAGTTGTAATACCCATTAATAATAATCTTAATGTCTAAGGACAAATACACACGTCCGCAGATAGGAACATCCAATGACACTATGAAATGTGGATTTCCTACTGGAGGGTCTCGTTCTCATAATATCCTCCCTGATATTACCAAGGGCGCACACCATGAGAAGGTGCCTCAAAGTTTTATGAGTAATCACCCCTAATGACCTGTATTATTTGTGTCCCTCAAACAATATCATCTGACCAAAGAACATACATTCAAGAATAGTGTTATGGAACTTCTGAGTTCTCATCATAGCAAGGACCTGCTACGAACCTTTAATGCAACAGCTATCCTTAGGACATTATCACATGAAATTTCATGCAGAAGAACAATGAAGATGTGATAAGGCTTTTATTTAATGAATAAAGTACAAAGTAGTTGGTTCTAGACCCCCAAATCCAACATTTACAACAACTTCAAATCATATGAAATCTAAGACTCTTGAGAGAGTCACTAGATCTAAATCTAAAGAAGATCACTATTTTATCTGGATCAAGTGAAATTGAACATTTTGAGAATGAACTTGCTAGTCTTGCTCGAAGGATGAACAATATAGTTGGGAAGAAACACTTTCAGTGCAGATACTAGAAGTAGGAATGAAAGGATAATAAAGACTCTAAAGTTACTTGCTATGAATGCAAAAGAGAAGGGCCTATAATTCCAAATTTTCCTATTCTTAAGAGAAAGGATATAAAGTAAAATCATTCTAATAGGAATAGAAAGAAGTATTATAAGGAAAAATATAATATGTTTTTAAAAGCCAGTGACACCTGGAGTGCCAGTGGTGGTGACTCTTCTGTAGAATCCTCAGAGTAAGAATCTTCTGGTCAGAAGAATATTGGTCTATTTGCTAAGATACATATTGAAAATCAATTTTTAATGGATAAGGTACACAATGATGAATCCATAACCAATGTATACTTGAATACTAATTATAGTGATAGTAAATATTAAGAATCTTAGAACGAAGAATCTTCTTCAGATGAAGATAGCACTTTACCTACTTATGAAGAAGTATCTGGGTTTTCTAAGCTACTTGAGAATCAAAATTATAAAGTCAAGAAAAATATTGATAAGGAAAATTCTAGTATTTCTATTCATACTAAAGAAATATTAGATCTTTCTAAATATCATGATAAAAAATCCATTTATTTTGAAAGTATTTCAAAAACCCATTAGGAATTTAATTCTGAGAAGGATTAATTTTCTAAGGATCTAGAAAAATTAATTTCGGATAAAAATGTTTTTGATACTTACTCTAGTGGTAAAACTAACGTTTTTTGGATAAAAACTTAGTTATTAAGCTAATGTCAGAAAAAGTTTCCTTAAGGAAGTGTTTGTTAAAATTTACCTTAGGTAAGGAAAATTTTGATAAGATGTATTCCGAAATTCAAACTCTAAGGAATAATTTTGTATTTGGTTATACTCATTCAAAACTGTTTTTTATTAACAATTATTTTGTTCCTCATAGTTATCCGTTCTGTAATAAGTGTCAGTGTGGTGGGAATTGGGAAAAAAATTGTTCCTTAAAAAAATTTAGTCTTTAATGAAGCTATTTGGGACTTTTCCAATATTCCCTAGTATATAATCAAGATTTCAGATGCTTCAACATACGTTAAAACAAAAATTGGATTCAGTATGTATGGTGATGGATAAATGTGTCAGTATTGAGGTAGACTTCAAGACTTTTCTCACTGTTTACGAGACTCATAAAAGATCTTGCACGAAGATGACTTGATGGTCAAGGAATACAATAGAAGAGATGAGAATATTTGATTAATTTCAAGATAGTGTCAACGATGATTTTGACACTGAAGATGTGAAGATCAAGGATCTCACTAATTGTTTTGAGGAAATCTAACACTTGAATAGACTTCTGGGAAGCTAGAAGTGAAATATCTGAATAGGAATCTAAATTATATGGCCATTAATTGGAAGAGAGAAAGGGATCTAAGAATTATGATTGAAGAAAAGCTTGCTAATAAAGGAGAAGTTTTGAAGGCCCAGGTAGAATATCTTAAGGCTTAGGAAGAGAAAATTAAAGATTAGAGAAGAAGACAGAAGATCTGGATCAATTGCTCAAGCGTGTAGAAGAGGATCCTAAGGATCTAAACCGGTTGAAAACTATTGTGATGAAACTGATGTTGAAGGAGAAGGAAGAATAATCTTTTCCAAATCTGATCTTTTGTTGTATTTTCCCATTCTACAAATTCTTCAAATATTAATGAAATTATTTTTGCAATTCATGTTTTGTTTGTTTAGTACAAGTCTTTCAGGTACCAAATTTCTTTTTCATTCCCTTTATTCCATTTTGAAAAATCAAAAAGGGGGAGAAAGGAATGTCAAAATAGAATAATTAGTAATGAATAAAATTCCCAAATTAAGAGGGAGTTTATCCAAGGGGGAGTTTTTATCATTAATAATTTCATATGCAAGAAAATGTAAAATCTCATTCACGAATTCAAGAATATTATCCTTATAGTTTACAAAGACTAAGGGGGAGTTATTTGTATTCACTATGATACATAAGTAAAGGGAGATATGTTTTTTTGTAAGATCATAGAAATTTCAAAGTCCTTATATTCTTTAAATTTAGGATGTTTGTGATTTCCAAAAAGGGGGAGATTGTAGAGTCAATAAGGTTTACTTATGAATTTTCTATTCCTCTATGTTTTTAAAAATCATAAACACTCTATCTCAAGGAAAATTTCTCTCCATATGTTTTATTCTAATAAGGAAATTTTTCCTTCCCTAATCAAATTTATCCTTACCTGTTTTTCATTTCTCATATTTCAGTCTCTCTAAATATAACTCTTTTTATTCCTAAGTGAAAAATTTAGTTTCACATCTAAAACCATAGAATTCTATAAATACATAGATATAGCATATTCTATATTCAGGATCTGAATTCAGATTCCAAATTATCTGAATTTCAGACTCCGAATTCTCTGAAATTCAGACTCTGAATTCTCTAAAATTCAGACTCTTAATTATCTGAAATTCAGACCCCAAATTCTCAGAAATTCCAACTCAGAATTCTCTAAAATTCAGAGTCTGAATTCTCTAAATTTTAGACTCTGAATTCTATGAAATTTAGATTCCGAATTCTCTGAAATTCAGACTCCTAGTTCTATGAATTTCATTCTCCAAATTCTCAGAAATACAGACTCTGAATTCTATGAATTTCAAACTCTAAATTCTTTGAAATTCCAATTTTGAATTATCTGAAATTCATTCTCCAAACTCTATAGAATTTAGACTCCGAATTTCTTTTAATTCAGACTCCAAATTCCATAGAATTCATAAACTATATTTCTTAGAATTTAGACTCACAATTCCTTTGAATCTGGGTTCTGAATTCCTTAGAATTTAAAATCCGAATTCCATAGAATTCAGACTTCGAATTCCTTATAATTCAGACTCCGAAGTCTACATAATTCTGATTCTAAATTCCATGATAAATAGAATCTAAATATCTATATTATATAGAATTTGAATATTCTTAACCTCTGAACTTTATTTTCCTTAGACTCCAGAAAAATAGATTTGATAGAGAAAACATATTTTACATAACCTTGTTATTGTTATAAAATGATGTTTGACATTCTATTTCTAACTTACCATTGTTGGAGTGACATGTGTACAGGTCCCTCTGAAATTCAAGGAAAAATATGACGGTTGGGGGAGGGAGCCAACCATTGGAAATGGGCCTATAAATAAGATCTCATTTGAACAAGCTCACAACACATATAGATTGTTCTACGACTCTAGAGATTACATGCTGCAAAAGTGATTTCTAGAGAGAGATACTATCATGCTTTGTGCGTACTGAACATCTTGTTCAGATTGCTTTCTGTGACTCTGATTGTTTCTTTGTACAATCAAGGGTTTCCAAGGATAGAAAGTCAAAGGTGCTGAGAACCATAAAGTTTGAGGACTTACTTCATAAGGAAGACAAAGGTCCTAACTAACTTGAAGTTTGAGAGCTTGTGGGGATAACAAGACAGACTCAAATATTTTTATCGAGGGCTTACCCTGGTGTGGGTATAACAGAATTTCTTGAATGTATAAATCAAGGATCCTTTATCCAATGTTTTTGGATACCCTGATCATTGAGTTAAAAGATTTGCTAATTTTTACTTTTAATGTGTCATGTTTTTTATCAACTGCATTTTGATTAATAAGGAAACTATAAATATCATATATTTTATATACTTGTATACTCTGACTAGTAAGATTATTTACGCTTTAAATTAGAATCTTTGTCCTTGTAAGCATTTCATAGATTTCATTTCTGGAACCATATTTCTACAATCTAGAAAGTTTGTAGAACTAAGAGGTCTTGTGAATTTACCTTGTTTAACATTGTTAAACAAAATAATGTTTTTAACCAACTTTATAGGTTCCAAAGGAATTTTTAATGTTTACAATTCACCGCATCTTTTATATTGAGCAATTACATCATTATTTTGATCTTACAATTTGTATCAGAGAAAGGTGTCTTAAATACTTATATTCACATATAAGTTTTGTTGCTCAAGTTTTCTTTGTTCTATATTTTCCTTTATTATGATTTTTATCCTTGTTTAAAATATTTTATTACAAACAAGTTTCTATGGAAAGATATTTTCATGAGGTGGCAGTAATAAATGTTGGTTCAATTGAAAATCTTAATCCGACTAGACCACCTATATTTGAAGGGAATGGTTATGAATATTGGAGAGATCATATGAAGACTTTTGTCATTAACACTGGAGTGGAAAAATTTTTCATACTTACATGAGATTACATGATTCCTAATAAGGTAGTTATAACTTTTACTAGTAAAGAAAAGTCAGAATATAATCTACACTATAAGGTAAAAATATACTTTGTTGTGTTCCATGACTGGGAATATATATAGCGAGATTTCGTTTTATGAAGCTACAAATTGTATTTGGAAGAAGTTGGAGGTTACTCATTTTGGAACTTCATAAGTTATCGAAACTAGAAGAGCTATGCTTAGAGCTGAATATCATAGGTTTTTCATTCCTTATGGAGAACTAGTGTGTAAGGTAAAACAATGGTTTATGACCACTATTAACAGTTTAAAATCTATGGGTGAAAATGGTTTAGATGATGAGGCACTTGTGGACAAGATTATAGATATATTTCCTAATGAGTGGGAATCAAAGTGAACAGCTATTGATGAGAATAGGAAAGTTACACATATTACTCTTGTTGAGATTTTTGGAACTCTTCTTCAACATGAGACTAGAATGAAAAGAAATGATGATCTGAATAAGAAGAAGAATGGAAATAGAAGTGTTGCTTTTACAACTACATCAAATTAAACGAATGACAAAACTCTTGAGAGAGTTACAAGATCTAAATCTATGAAGGTCGCTGTTTATCAGAATCAAGTGAAAGTGAACATTCTGAGAATGAACTAGCTAATCATTCTTGAATGATAAACATGATAGTTGGGAAGAAATACTTTCAATATAGATACAAGAAGAAGGAATTAAAGGATAAGAAAGACTATGAATTTACTTGCTATGAATGCAAAAGAGCAGGGCATATTAGGGTAGATTGTCCTAAGCTTACGAGAAAGGATGAAAAGGAAAAGCATTCTGAGAGAAATAGTAATAAGTACTATAAGGATAAATCTAAGAAGGATTTTAATGCCAATGACAAATGGAGTTCCAGTGGTGGTGACTCTTCGGAAGAATCCACGAAGTACGAATCTTATGGTCAGAATAAGCTTGGTCTATTATCCATGATACCCATTTAAAATCATTGTTTAATCACTAAGGCACACAATTTTGAATCCATAACCAATGTATGCTTGAATGATAATTATAGTGATAATAAATAATATGAATCTTTGGATGAAGAATCTTCTTCTGACGAAGATGATACTTTACCTACTTATGATGAAGTCACTAGGATTTCTATGCTTCTTGAGAATGAATATTCTAATGTCAAGAAAAATATTGATAAGGAAAATTATAGGATTTCTATTCTTACTAAGGAAATATCAGATTTTTCTAAATATCCTAATAAGAAAACCCATGATTTTGAATGTATTTCAAAAAACATTGAGAAATTTAATTCTGAGAAGGATAAACTTTTTAAGGATCTAGAAAACGTAATTTTTGACAAAAATGTTTTCGAGAATAACTCTAGTGCTAAAACTAATGTTATTGAGGATAAAAACATAGTTATTAAGCTAAAGTCAGAAATATTTTTCTTGAGGAAGTATTTATCAAACATTAACTTCTGTAAGGAAAATTTTGATAAGATGTATTCCCAAATTTGACTTCTAAGGAATAATTCTAGATTTGGTTATACTCATTCAAATACGTTTTTTAGTAACATTTACTTTGTTCCTTAAAGTGCTCTATTCTGCACTAAGTGTCAGTGTGGTGGGAATTGGGAAAACAATTGTTCCTAAAACAAAATTTGGTGTTTGAAGAGGCTGGTTGGGGCGATTCTAATATTATCTAGTATATACTCAAGATGTAAGACACCTCAACATATGTTAAATCAAAAATCAGATTTAGTATCCATGGTGATGGATAAATGTGTCAGTCTCGAGGAAAACATCAAGAGTTTTATCATTGGTTATGTGGCCCCTAAACGATCTTGCAAGAAGATGAAAAGCTATTCAAGGAATACAATTGAAGATATGATAATCTTTGAGGAATTTCAAGATAGTGTTAAGGATGCTTTTGACCCTAAAGATGTGAAGATCAAGGATCTCACTAATAGTTTTTAGGAAAAGCTAACTCTTGAATAGAATTCTTGGAAGAGAGAAGTGAAAGATCTGAATGGGAAGCTGAATTCTGTGGCTATGAATTGGAAGAGAGAAAGGGATCTTAGAATTTATATTTAGGAGACGCTTACTAAGAAAAAAAAAGTCTGAAGGCCCAGACAGAATCTCTTAAGGATCAAGAAGAGAAAATTAAAGCCTTAGAGAAGAAAGGAAAAGACCAGGATTAGTTTCTCAAGCATGTAGAAGAGGATCACAAGGATCTCAAGAAGTTGAAAACTATTGTAAAGAAACCGATGCCAAAAGATAAGGAAGAATAATCTTTTCCAAATCCGATTTTTTGTTGTATTTTCCTGTTGTAAATTTTTTTCCAATATTAATGAAATTATTTTTGCACTTCATATTTTAGTTGTTTAGTACTAATATTTCTGGTACCAAATTTCTTTTCCATTACCTTTATTCCATTTTGAAAATCACAAAGGGGGAGAAGGGGATGTCAAAAAAAATAATACTTAGTAAAGAAGAAATTTCCCTATATAAGGGGGAGTTCATCCAAAGGGGATTTTTTATCATGAAGATTTTTCTATGAATGAATATGTGAAATGTCATTAAAGAAGTCAAGAATACGATCCTTGGGTTTCTAAAGCCTAAGGGGGAGTTAGTCATATTCCATATGATCCATAAGTAATGGGAGATAAGTTTTTTGTAAGATTATATAAATTTCAAAGTCCTTATATTCTTTTTAGTTAGGATGTTTGTGCTTTCCAAAAAGGGGGAGATTGTTGAGTCAATAAGGTTTCCTTATGAATTTTCCATTCCTCTATGTTTTGAAAATCACAAACACTCTATCTCAAGTAAAATTTCAGTCCATAAGTTTTATCTTAATAAGGACTATTTTCCTTCCCAAAAGAAATTTATCTTTACATGTTTTTAATTGTTCCTATTTTAGTCTCTCTAAATCTAACTCTTTTTATTCCTAAGTGAAAAATTTGGTTTCATATATAAAACCTCAGAATTCTATAAATACATATATATAGTGTATTATGTTTTCAGGATCCAAATTTAGATTCCGAGTTCTCTAAAATTCGGACCCTAATTTCTATGAAATTCAGACTCTGAATTCTCAGAAATTCAAACTCTGAATTCTCTAAAATTTAGAATCTGAATTCCCTAAAATTCATACTCTGAATTCTCTGAATATCAGAATCTGAATTATCTGAAAATAAGACTCTAAATTTGATGAATTTTAGACTTCAAATTCTCTAAAATTCATACTCAAAATCTCTTTAATTCAGACTCCTAATTCCTTGAATTTAAGACTCCGAATTCTCTAAAATTTAGAATCTGAATTCTCTGAATTTTAGAATTCGAATTATCTGAAATTCAGACTCAAAATTCTTTGAAATTCAGACTCCTAACTCTCCGATATTTAGACTCTGAATTTCTTAGTATTCAGGCTCTAAAATTACTTAGAATTCAGACTTTTAATTTCTTATAATTCAAACTTCGAATTCCTTATAATTCAGGTTTTGAATTCCTCAGAATCCAGACACTGAATTCCTTAGAATTTAGACACCGAATTCCTTAGAATTCAGACTCTGAATTCCTCAGAATTCAAACTCCAAAGTCTACAGAATTCTGACTATAAACTGCTTAATAAATAGAATCTGAATATCCATATAATATAGAATCTGAATGTTCTAAAACTCAGAACATTATTTTCCTTAGAATCTAGAAAAATAGATTTGATACAGAAACAATATATTACTTACCCTTTTATTATTATAATACGATTCTATGTATTTTGTTTCTAACTAACCATTTTTTTAGTGACACGAGTACAAGTCCCTCCAAAATTAAATGAAAAATATGACCATTGGAGGAGGGAGCTGACCATTGGAAATGAATCTATAAATTGAAGCTCATTTGAACAATCTCACAACACATCTTGACTATTCTGTGACTTAGAGATTACATACTGGTGAAGTGATTTCTAGAGAGAGAGACTCTTATGATTTGTGCATACTGAACATCTTGTTCATATTACATTATGGAACTCTGATTGTTGTTGTGTATAATCGAGGGATTCCGGGTCTAGGAAGACAGAGGTGCCGACTACCTTAAAGTTCAAGGACTTCCTTGATAAGAAAGATAGAGGTGTCGACTACCTTGATGTTCAAGGGATTGTGGGGATAGCAAAACAGACTCTGATATTCTTATCGAGGGGTTACCCTAGTGCGGGTAAGACAAAAATTCTTGAAAGTTAAATCAAGGGACCTTTATCCAAGGTTGTTGGATACCCTACTCTTTGGGTAAAAATATTTCATACTTATTACTTGTATTGTTACATGTTTTTTTCCACTTCATTTTGATTAATCAGGAATGTAAAACTATATTATACTTTCTTGTACTTGTATACTCTGATTAGTAAGATTCTATATTATTTAAGGTAAAATCTATGTCCTCGTAAAGTTTTCTTAAGTTTCATTTATGGAACCATATTTCTAGAATCTAGAATGTTTGTAGAACTAAGAGGTCTTGTAAATTACCTTGTTTAATATAGATAAGAAAAATAAGGTTTTTTAAAAAATTTAAAGGCTCCAAAGGAATTTTTAATGTATACAATTCACCACCCCCTCTTGTATATTTTGCATCTAAATAATTATTTCAGTCCAACAAATGCTATCAGAGAAAGTTCTCTAAAATACTTACATTCACATATAGTTTTTCTTGCTCAAGTTTCCTTTGTTTGATATTTTCCTTACTTAGGATTTTTATACTTGTTTTCAAGATTTTATTACTAACAAGTTTTTGTGGAAAGTTATTTTCTTGAGATGGAAGGAATAAATGTTGGTTAAATTGAAAATCTTAATCCTAATAGACCACCTATATTTGTTGGGAATTATTATGAATATTGGAGATATTGTATGTAGAATTTTTTCATTAACACTGGAGTGGACAACGTTTTCATGCTTTCTGGAGATTACAAGAGTCCTGATAAGGAATCCATAACTTTTACTAATCAAGAAACATAAAAATATAAACTAAACTATAAGGTAAACAATAAATTATTTTGTTCCATGACCAGGAATATATATAGCCAGATTTCTTCTTGTGAAGCTACAAATTTTATTTGGAAGAAATTAGAGGTTACTCATTTTGGAACTTCCAAAGTTATCAAAACTAGAATGGAAATTCTTAGAGATGAATATCATGGTTTTTCATTTCCTTATGGAGAACCAGTGTGTAAGGTACAATAGAGGTTTATGACCATTGTTAATAGTTTAAAATATATGGGTGAAAAAAGGTTTAGATGACAAGGCACTTATGGAAAAGATTATAGATATCATTCCTAATGAGTAGGAATCAAAGAGAACAACTATTGATGATAATAAGAAAGTCTCATAGATTAATCTTGATGAGATTTTTGGAACTATTCTTCAACATGAGACTAGAATGAAAAGAGATACTGATCTATATGAGAAGAAGAATGGAAATGGGATTGTTTCTTTTACAACTACTTCAAATCATATTTAAGCCAAGACTCCAGAGAGAGTTACAAGATCTAAATCTAAGAAGGTCATTGTTTTATCTAAATCAAGTGAAAGATAAAATTCTGAGAACGAACTAGCTAATCATGCACGAACGATGAACAAGATAATTGGGAAGAATGACTTTCAGTATAGAGACAAGAAGAAGGAAATAAATGGTAATAAAGACTCTGAAGTTACTTGCTATGAATGAAAACGAGGAGGGAATATAAGGCCATATTGTCATATTCTTAAGAGAAAGGATAGAAAGGAAAATAATTCTGAGAGGAATAGAAAGAAGTAATACAAGGAAAAATCTAATAAGGTTTTTAAAGCTAATGACACCTGGAGTGCTAGTGGTGGTGACTATTATAAAGAATCCTCATTGTACGAATCTTCTGGACAGAATAATCTTGGTCTATTAGCCATGTTACCTATTGAAAATCATTTTTAATGGCTAAGGTACACAATGAAGAATCCATAACTGATGTGTCCTTGAATGCTAATTATAGTGATAGTAAATATAATGAATCTTTGGATGAAGAATCATATTCTAATGAAGATAATACTTTACCCACTTATGAAGTAGTCTCTAGGATTTCTAATCTCCTTGAGACTGAAAATTCTAAATTCAACAAAAATCTTGATAAGGAAAATTCTAGGATTTCTATTCTTACTAAGGAAATATCAAATCCTTCTAAAGATATTTATACAAAAACCCTTGATTTTGAAAGTATTTCAAAAAAACCTTGAGGAAGTTAATTCTAAGAAGGATGAACTTTCTAAGGATCTAGGAAAAGAAATTTCTATGAAAAATGTTTTCGAGACTAACTATAGTGCTAAAATTAAAGTTTTTTAGGATAAAAACTTAGTTATTAAGCTAAAGTTAGAAATATTTTCCTTGCGTAAGTGTTTATCAAACATTACCTTAGGTAAGGAAAATTTGGATAATATGTATTCCCAAATTGGACCGCTAAAAAATAATTATGTATTTTGTTGTACTCATTCGAAAAAGTTTCTTAGAAACAATTATTTTGTTTCTAAAGGTGCTCTACTCTACACTAAGTGTCAGTGTGGTGGGAATTGGCAAAAATAAATTTCCTTAAACAAAATTCAGTCTTTACAGAAGCTGGTTGGGACTATTTCAATATTCCCTAGTATAGACTCAAGATGTCAGATGATTCAGCATACATTAAATGAAAAACCAGATTCAGTATCCATGGTGATGGGTAAATGTGTCTGTCTCGAGGCAGACTTCAAGACTTTTCTCATTGGTTACGAGGATCATAAAAGATCTTGCACGAAGATGAGTAGCTGTTCAAGGAAGAAAATAGAAGAGATGAGAATATTTGATGAATTTCAAGATCGTGTCAAGGATGATTTTGACATCAAATATGTGAGGATCAAGGACCTCTCTAATAGTTTTAAGAAAAAGCTAACTCTTGAATAGAGTTCTCGGAAGCAAGAAGTGAAATATCTGAATGTGAAGCTAAATTCTGTGGCCATGAATTGGAAGAGATAAAGGGATCTCATAATTAATTTTGAAGAAAAGCTTGCTAATCAAGAAGATGTTCTGAAGGCCCAGACAGAATCTCTTAAGGATCGAGAAGAGAAAATTAAAGCCTTATAGAAGAAAATAGAAGACCAGGATCAGTTTCTCAAGCATGTAAAAAAGGATCACAAAGAGCTCAAGAAGTTAAAAACTATTATGAAGAAAGAGATGCCGAAGTAGAAGGAAGTATAATCTTTTCCAAATCCTATATTTTGTTTTATTTTCCTATTGTACATATTCTTCCAATCATAATGAAATTCTTGTTTCACTTCATATTTTTGTTGTTTAGTACTAATCTTTCAGGTACCAAATTTCTTTTCCATTCCCTGTATTTTTTTTTGAAAATACATAGGGTGAGAAAGGAATGTCAAAAAAGAATAATTAGTAATTAATTAATTTTCCTATGTAAGGGTGAGTTCATCCAAGGGGAGTTTTTATCATGAATATTTTTGTATGCAAGAAAATGTAAAATTTCATTTATGAAATCAAGAATACGATCCTTATGGTTTCCAAATCTTAAGGGGGAGTTAGTCGTATTCACTGTGATTCATAAGTAAAGGGAGATATGTTTTTTTCTAAGATCATAGAAATTTCAAATTCCTTATATTATTTTTAGTTAAGATGTTCGTGGTTTCCAAAAACTGGGAGATTGTTGAGTCAATAAGGCTTCCTTATGACCTTTCCATTCCTTTATGTTTTGAAAATAAAAAACACTCTATCTCTAAGAAAATTTCTCTTCATATGTTTTATCTTAATAATGAAAATTTTCCTTCCCCAAGGAAATTTATCCTTACCTATTTTCATTGTTCATATTTTAGTCTCTCTAAATAAAACTCTTTTTATTCATTTGTGAAAAATTCAGATTCACATCTAAAACCTCAGAATTCAATAAGTATATAGAAACAGCGTATTCTGTTTTCAGGATCCGAATTTAGATTCTGAATTCTCATAAATTCATACTCCAAATTCTCTAAAATTCATACTAAAAATTATATGAAATTCAGACTCTCAATTCTTTGAATTTCAGACTCTGGATTATATGAAATTAAGACTCCGAATTCTCTGAATTACAGACTCTGAATTCTCTAAAATTCAGACTTCGAATTCTCTGAAATTCAGACTCCTAATTCTCTAAATTTCAGACTCTGAATTCTCAGAAATTCTGACTACGAATTCACTGAATTTCAGACTCTGATTTCTCTGAAATTCAGACTCTAAATTCTCTGAAATGAACACTCTGATCTCTCTGAAATTTAGACTCTGAATTTCTTATAATTCATACTCTTAATTCGTTAGAATTCAGACTCCAAATTCCTTATAATTTAGACACCAAATTCCTCAGAATTCATACTGCGATGTCTAAAAAATTCTGATTCTCAATTCATTGATAAATAGAATCATAATATCCATATAATATAGAATATGAATGTTCATAGACTCCAAACATTATTTTCCTTAGACTCTGAAAAAATTTATTTGATAAAGAAACCATATTTTAATTACCCTAGTAATTATTATAAAATTATGTCCTGAATTCTATTTCTAGTTAGCCGTTGTTTGAGTGACACTTGTATAGGTCCTTCCAAAATTCAAGGAAAAATATGATTATCGGAGAAGGGAGCTGACCGTTGGAAATAAACCTATAAATAGGAGCTCACTTGAATGATATCACAACACATATTAACTATTATATGACTCTAGAGATTACATGTTGTTGAAGTGATTTCTAGAGAGAGACTCTCATGCTTTATGCATACTGAACATCTTGTTCATTATGTTTTGTGTGACTCTAATCGTTGTTGTGTACAATTGAGGGCTTCTGGGGATAGAAAGATGGAGGTTCCAACTACTGTAAAGTTCGAGGAATTACTTGTTAAGGAAGATAGAGGTGCTGAATACCTTGAAGTTTGAGGGCTTGTAGGGATAGCAAGATAGACTCCAATATTTTTATCAAGTGATTACCCTCGTGTGGGTAAGACAAAAATTATTGAATGTATAGGTCATGGGACCTTTATCTAAGGTTGTTGGATACCCTACTCTTTGGGTTAAAAGATTTCATACTTGTTACTTGTATTGTTTCATGTTTTTTATATGCATTATTTTGATTAATAAAGAAACTATAACTATCTTATAATTTCTTGAACTTGTATACTTTGATTAGTAAGATTCTATATGCTTTAAGGTAGAATCTTTGTCCTTGTAAACTTTTCTTATGTTTTATTTCTGGAACCATATTTCTGGAATCTAACAAGTTTGTAGAACTAGGATGTCTTGTGAATTTACCTTTCTTAACATTATTAAAAAGTAGAAAGTTTTTAACCAACTTAAAAGGTTTCGAAGGAATTTTTAAAGTATACAATTCACCCCTCCACTTGTATATTGAGCATCTTCATCATTATTTTGAACCTACTATTGGTATCAGAGAAAGGTGTATGAAATACATATATTCACATATATGTTTTCTTTCTCATGTTTCCTTGGTTTTATATTTTCTCTGCTTAGGATTTTTATCCTTGTTTACAATATTTTATTACTAACAAGTTTCTGTGGAAAGATATTTTCTTGAGATGGCAGGAATGAGTGTGGGTTCAATTGACAATCTTAATCCCATTAGACCACCTATATTTGTTGGGAATGATTATGAATATTGGAGAGATTGTATGAATAACCTTTTCATTAAGACTTTAGTGGAAAACATTTTCATTCTTACTAGAGATTACAAGATTCTTGATAAGGATGTCAAGAAATTTTACTAATCAAGAAAAGTCAGAATATCAACTAAACTATAAGGTACGCAATACTTTGTTGTTTTCAATGACCAGGAATATATATAGCCCGATTTCTTCTTGTGAAGCTGCAAATTGTATTTGGAAGAAATTGGAGGTTACACATTTTGGAACTTCCAAAGTTATCGAAACTAGAAGAGCTATGCTTAGAGCTAAATATCATAGTTTTTTCTTTTCGTACAGAGAACTAGTGTGTAAGGTACAATAGAGGATTATGACCATTGTTAACAGTTTACAATATATGGGTGAAAACGTTTTAGATGATGTGGAACTTTTGGACATGATTATAGATATCATAACTAATGAGTGGGAATCAAAGAGAACAGCTATGGATAAGAATAGGAAAGTCTCACAGATTTCCCATGATGAGATTTTTGGAACTCTTCTTCATCATGAGACTAGATTGAAAAGAGATTCTGATCTAAATATGGTGAAAATGGAAATGGAAGTGTTGATTTTACAACTACTTCAAATCATATGAAAGCCCTGACTCTAGAAAGAGTTACATGATCTAAATCTAAGAAGGTCACTATTTTATTTGAATCAAGTGAATGTGAACATTCTAAAAATGAACTAGGTAATATTGCTCGAAGGATGAACAAGATAGTTGGGAAGAAAGACTTTCAGTATTGATACAAGAAGAAGGAAATAATGGATAAGAAATACTCTAAAGTTACTTGCTATGAATGGAAAAGATTAGGGAATATAAAGCCATATTTTCCTATGCTTAAGAGAAAGGATAGAAAGTAAAATCATTCTAAGAGGAATAGAAAGAATTAATACAAGGATAAATATAAGAAGGTTTTGAAAGCCAATGACAACTTCAATTCTAGTGGTGGTGACTCTTATGAAGAATCCTCAGAGTATAAATCTTGTGGTCAGATGAATCTTGGAAATTAGCCAAACTACCTATTGAAAATCATTATTTATTGGATAAGGTACAAAATGATGAATCCATAACCAATATAACCTTGAATTATATTTATAGTGATAGTAAATAATATGAATCTTTATATAAAGAATCTTCTTCTGAGGAAGATAATACTTTACATACTTCTGAAGAAGTCTCTAGGTTTTCAAAGCTCCTTGAGATTGAAAATTCTAATGTCAAGAAAAAGCTTTATTTTGAAAATTCTAGGATTTCTATTATTACAAAGGAAATATCCGATCTTTCTAAAAATATCAATAAATAAACCCTTGATTTTGAAAGTATTTCAAAAAACCTTGAGAATGTTAATTATGAGAAGAATAAACATTCTAAGGATCTATAAAACATAATTTCTAGGAAAAATGATTGTGAGACTAACTCTAGTGTTAAAAGTAGTGTTTTTAGGCTAAAAACTTAGTGATTAAGCCAAAGTTGGAAACATTTTCCTTATGGTAGTGATTGTCAAACTTTACCTCAGGTAAGGAAAATTTTGATTAGATGTATTCCCAAATTCGACCTCTAAGGAATAATTCGAGATTTGGTTATACTTATTCAAAACTGTTTTTAAGTAACAATTATTTTGTTCCTAAAAGTGCTCCATTCTGCACTAAGTGTTAGTGTAGTGGGTATTGGGAAAAATATATGTCCCTTAAACAAAATTCTGTCTTTGAAAAAGCTAGGTGGGACTATTCCAATATCCCCTAGTACAGACTCAAGATGTCAGATGCTTCAACATACGTTAAATCAAAAATCGGATTCAGTTTCCATGGTGATGGATAAATGGGTCAGTCTCGAGGCATACTTAAAGTCTTTTCTCATTGGTTGTGAGGATCATAAACAATCTTCGTAGAAGATGAATAATGTTCAAGGAAGATAATTGAAGAGATGAGAAACTTTGATGAATTTCAAGATAGTGTTAAAGATTCTTTTGACACCGAAGATGTAATTATCAAGTATATCACTAATAATTTTGAGGAAAAGATAACTCTTGAAAAGTTTTCTCGGAAGCAAGAAGTGAAAGATCTGAATGGGAAGATAAATGTTGTGGCCATGAATTAGAAGAGGGAAAGGGATCTTAGAATTGATATTGAAGAGAATCTTTCTAAGAAATAAGAAGTTCTGAAGGCCCAGACATAATCTCATAAAGCTCAGGAAGAGAAAATTAAAATATTTGGGAATAAAAAACAAAACCAAGATCAGTTTCTCAAGTATGCAAAAGAGGATCACAAGGGTCTCATGAATTTGAATACTATTGTGAAGAAACTGATGTTGAAGGAGATGGAAGGATAATCTTTTCCAAATCCAATATTTTCTTGTATTTTCCTGTTGTACAAATTCATCAAATATTAATGAAATTCTTATTGTACTTCATATTTTGGTTGTTTAGTACTAATCATTCAGGTAACAAATTTCTTTTCCATTACCTTTATTCCTTTTTGAAAATCAAAATGCGGGACGAAGGAATTTCAAAAAAGAATACTTAGTAAATAAGAAATTTCCTTAAGGGTTAGTTTATCCAAAGGGGAGTTTTTATTATGAAGATTTTTGTATGAAAGAAAATATAAAATCTCATTTAGGAAACCAAGAATAGGATATTTAGGGTTTCCAAAGCCTAAGGGGGAGTTAGTCATATTCACTATGATCCATAAGTAAAGGGAGATAAATTTTTTTTGTAAGATCATAGAAATTTCAAAGTCCTTATATTCTTTTTAGTTTGGTTGTTTGTGGTTTTCCAAAATGGGGAGATTGTTGAGTCAATAAGGTTTCCTTATGGATTTTCCATTACAATATGTTTTGAAAATCACAAACAATATATCTCAAGGAAAATTTCTCTCCATAATTTTTACCATAATAAGGACAATTTTCCTTCCCCATAAAAATTTATCCATACCTGTTTTTCATTGTTCATATTTTAGTCTCTCTAAATATAAATCTTTTTATTGTGAATTGAAAAATTCTGCTTTAAATCTAAAACCTTGTAATTCTATAAGTACATAGATATAGCGTATACTATTTTCAGGATTCGAATTCAGATTCCAAATTCTCTAAAATTCAAACTCCGAATTATCTGAAATTCAGACCCTGAATTCTCTGAAATTCAGACTCCGAATTCTCTATAATTCAGAAACCTAATTATTTGAATTTCAGACTCTGAATTCTTTGAAATATAGACACCCAATTCTCTGAATTTCAGACTCTAAATTCTTTGAAATTCAGACTCTGAATTCTTTGAAATTAAGACTCTGAATTCTTTGAAATTCATACTCCAAATTCTATGAAATTCAAACTCCAAATTTCATATAATCTAGACTCCAAATTTCGTAGAATTCAGACTCCGAATTCTCTAGAATCAAGACTCTGAATTCCTAAAAATTTAGGATTTGAATTCCATAGAATTCAGACTCCGAATTCTGCAGAATTATGATTCTGAATTCCTTGATAAAATATATCTGAATATCCATATAATATAGAATCTGAATGTTCTTAGACTCCGAGCATTATTTTACTTAGACTATAGAAAAATAGATTTGATAGAGAAACCATATTTTACTTACCCTTTTTAATCTTATAAAACTATGTCGTGCATTCTATTTATAACTAACCATTGTTTGAGTGACATGTGTACTGGTTGCTCTGAAATTGAAGGAAAAGTATGATCATTAGAGGAGGTAGCTAACCATTAGAAATGCGCCTATAAATAGAAGCTCATTTGAATGAGATCACAAAACATATTGACTGTTCTACGACTCTAGAGATTACATATTATTGAAGTGATTTGTAGAGAGAGAGACTCTCATGCTTAGTGCATACTGAACATCTTGTTCAGATTTCATTGTGCGACTCCCATTGTTGTTGTGTAAAATCGAGGGCTTCCGGGGATAGGAAGACAGAGGTTCCGACAACCTAAAAGTTCGAGGACTTCCTTGATAAGGAAGACAGGGGTGATGACTACATTTAAGTTTGGGGGCTTGCAGTGATAGAAAGACAGACTCTGATATTCCTATCGAGGGCTTATCTTGGTATGGGTAAGACATACTTTCTTTAAAGTATAAATCAAGGGACCTTTATCAAATGTTGTTGGATACCCTACTCTTTGGGTTAAAATATTTCATACTTGTTACTTGTATTATTTCAAGTTTGTGTTCAGTTGCATTTTGATTTATAAGGAAATAATAACTATCTTATACTTTCTTGTACTTGTATACTCAGATTTGTAAGATTCTATATGCTTTAAGGTAGAATCTTTGTCCTTGTAAACTTTTCCTAAGTTTCATTTCTGGAACCATATTTCCGGAATCTATCAAGTTTTTATAACTAAGAGGTCTTGTGAATTTACCATGTTTAACATTGATAAATAGTTGAAAGTTTTTAACCAACTTTAAACGTTCCAAATTAATTTTTAAAGTATACAATTCACCTCCCCTCTTGTATATTGAGAATCTACCTCATTATTTCAATCCTACAACTTATTCACACATAAAAACAAATTTTATTTGTAAAATATATTCCAAAATATATTAATTAAATCTCTCCATACAATCTAGATGAATTTTTTATATTAAAATATTTGTGTATGGTGGATTTATGTCAGACCTTACGATGTTACCCAAAGAAGAGGTAATGAATTTAACCATGTGTTTTCATTTGGATTATTTTTCTAAATTATTATAATATTATTAAACTATCATAATATAATAACAAAATTATCCATTATAAACTTATATTTTATTTTTGTAATTTTATAATCGAGATCCATCTCCACTTCCATCAAATGAGAAAATAAATATGTTGAATTGTGTATAGAGGACAACTACATCATGAATTGAATTAATTTATTTCCACCACCACCATTAAAGAACAGATATAATGATCTATTTAAAATTTTTATATGATATTAATTAAATTATAATAATTATTTAATTATCATATCTGATAAACCTTCTTACCTACTATTATATGAGAAATACGATAACGTTGAACTTTGGTACAACAGACTAACACCTCATGGAGTGATGTGATTTGTTTTTAGCATACACTTTACATAGAAGGTATTAAGGTTAAAATTAATAAATACATGTGATATTTGTTACCAAAAAATACAAATGGAAATATAATATCACATGTAACTTGTTTCCTTTCAATCCCTTTTAAAATAATAACATTGCTTGTTCATATTTCTAGACTACTGCTTCAATATGACGATGTGAAATGTTTTTCATTTTATTTTAACATAGATGGTACTAATGATGTATTTTTTTATTATAAATTATATATGTGAAATAAAAATTATTCTAGAGTGTTTAATTAATATTTATGTTCATATCATTCTATCTATAATGAAAAATGGAAACAACGTTCATACGTACATACAACCTACCATCTCCATGAATGGTGGAATCAATTTTTTAAATATAACATTTATAGAATACTATAAATAAATATACAGTGAATATATATTATATTATAATAAATTTTAACATTTTAGATATAATTAAAACTTGATAAAACTATAATGAAAAAAATTACCGAACAAAAAAACATGAAAAATGAAACAATTATCTCCAAAAATAGTGATTTTAGCCAACAATTGTTAATAAATAGGTGTTCAAAGAATATAAGTAATTAATATATGATATTAAATATATTATTATTTTTCTATATTATATTTATATTAATTATATTCTTATGATAATGTATGTTCACACTCTTATATAGAAAGTCGAACTAGGTGTAAGGGTTTCTTTCCCACAAATAAATTTGTGAGTCACATGCAAAATTCAACACTTATTCCCTTACATTATGTATATAATTAAACTTTTATATGTTATATCATGAATATATATATATATGTATTCATGGTAATTTATTTTTCATTTGAGTATTGTTTATTTTATGTGGCTTACAAATCAAAAGTTACCACAGTGGTATGGGTTTATTGTACAATGTCATTATTATTCGGGATTGTTTTTATCTAAGTCACCCTTTAGTAATTTATTTTTGGTATTTCTATATTAAAATAAATATATTTTATTATCCTACAGTTATCCAATACCCTTTTTAATTAATTTACAAATTTTTTTAATCTTTTTTTCCTGCAATTGTTGAGAATATGTTTATATTAAAATCTGAATTTATTTCCCTCTTCGGTAGAATTTTTTTTCATCAATATCTATTTTTATAAAAAAAAGTTTTATTTTTTTAAAACATTTAAAAATGATATGTTAAATTTATTTTTACCTATTTTTTATTTCTAAAAAATTTTCTGAAAGGATTCTTCTTTTCATTTTTAAAATAAGGTTTATTTGGATTTTTTCAAAAATTTTGATAAGAATGTTTTTTACCTATACAACATGAATGGAATTTATATGAACAATCAATTTTTTAAAGAAAGTTTAAATGATTTTAAAGGATACATTTAATGAAAATAAGTTTCAAAATTTTATATAAACATTTTAATTTAAATGGATGTTTTCAATGTGAAAATTCTATTTTACTCAAGATTATTTTTATTTATATTATTTTGGTATTTATATTGTATTGATATCCTAAATACTCATTATTCGATAGGTTATGATCATTTTGACTGAGGATATAAATTTTTATTACCATTCACAATGTTATCATTAATGGTTTATAAATATGTTTATTTGAGTATGGTAAGTATTAACATTTTGTACATTAGTTTTTAATTTTGTCTGTTTATGTTGATTTTTTTGAACATTCCGTATAAATAGTGTATTAGAATTAGTTATCAATCGATGGGGCCGAGTTAGATGTATCCCCTCTTGGAATTTATTGGTCTTAAGAGAAAAATTAATTGGCCAAATTAGATGGGTTTCTACACATATATAAATACTACCTAGTGAAAGGTCTTGACAATCTTATATGCATGAAATTATGAATTACATCATTATAAAATATCTTATTTACATGTTATTATTCAATTAGTTAAAATATATGTGGATATATTTCAAGATTTCTTGAAATAATATAGGCATTTACTTTATAAGAATCTATTTATTCTATTTTATACATTTTTATTGATGAAATTTCATGTGTTTTAGTTAGTTATTCATGATTAAATATGCTATACAAATACACCTTCTTGTAATTTTATCTCACCAATTTTTTATGTTTTATTTTACCTAGGATACAAGGATGTGTTTTTTGATACATATAATGGGATTTTCTAAGGGTAATAATTTTGTTCCCAACGAAAAAACATTTTTTATTTTTTTTCAAAATATATGATTAATTAAAATTATTTATCAATTTTACCATTACTAATAATGTATTTGGATATATAGGATGTGGTAACTTTTATATAGTTCCAATTTAACAAACTAGAAAACAACTCCATGTTACTAGAGTCAGGTTCGTTATTGTTGGTATTAGATGAAATTTAAAAGAATCTTATTGAACCAGATTTAGGTAATCATAGATTTGGGTACCAAACCCTATGATAGGTATTGAGGAAAATCATATAATAAGAACCTAAAATCTTGATATGATTTATGTTTTTTAAACCAATATATTACTGTCTGGATTCTATAATTGAACGTGGTTCTAGAATAGATGTACCAATGGTAAATTACTCCAAAAATTGTGTGTTACGCTTTAATGGGGTTTTAATTGGTCTGAAAAAACAAGCCTTACTATGAAACTAATTTGAAAATATCTAGATATATCTTTAGAATAATTTACATTTTCTTTATAAACCATTAGGAAGAATTTGAAAGTGTTTTTATGATTTGGAAACACACAAAGAGATCATGTTTATTGTAATGATACTATCGACGTAAAAATTTTATTATTTATATTATGTGTTTCAATAGTATGAGGATTATAAATTATGATAAATAATGTTATGTTATTATCTTTTGTATTATCTTTTATATAAATTTAACCTAGTGAGAGGCATTGTAATTATATCAATTCATGTATTCTAGAATGAAAGAATGACTATTTCTATGATGTAATCGAAGAAATAATTCAAAGGGAACGAGTATCCCACAAATTTAGATCATATGAATAAATAATGTCATGTGAAATAAAAATAGAGAAATAATTCTCTATGTATTGTGTCTTTGAAGAGAAGAAAAAAATGATTAGGATGGCAGAGAAAACATTGATATATGGAAGAATGGAATGAATGATTTTCCCAAATATTATAATTATGGATAGACCAAATCTAGTAATTTATTGAAGGGAATGGTATTTTTGTATAATTATGTAGAGAAATTCCATCATAATCATAATTTCATAGAAAAGAAAGAAATTTACAATGTTCAATGCTTCAACAATAATGATATGGGGCGTAATGAAAATGAATACTTTAGGGGTCAAAGGAATATGTAATACCCCAACCCCAGTAAGCCTGAATCCATATCCTACTACCATTAAATTGGAATGGGATACCAGGAAATTCATCCCCAAGAAAAAAATACTTTTTAAATTTTGGTATACTATATACATACATAAGAATTGAATTACAACTGAATAAACAAATTAGAACATAACATTTTTCAAGTATAAAACAACATTATTCTATATAGAATACCCCATCATATCAATCATAGTACTCTTTAGGGAATCATGGGAAAAGGAAAAAAATAAGGGTGATGTCAAATTCTTGTTAAGGGTTTGGTACAATAGAAGTAATGAAGAATAATTAAGCATATTCAATGTGGAATGACAATTAGATGAACATACATGACATTTAAATAACATGACTATCATAATAAGATATGGTTTAATTAACATGTAAGGGTAAATAAATGAACACACTATTCATTTAATTAACATTAATATCATGTTAAGAAAAGAAAAAACCAATATTGTAGGTTAAATAACTGAAACAACATTCTATTTAATCAATAACTAAAAATGAAATATATCCATAGATTTTGTCTTAGTGAAAATATCATGGATAATAATAAATTAATTATAAATGATGGATAATATTAATTATTTTACATAATATTTCCTAGTTACATGAAACCATTACCATTAAGACCTGTCATAATATGGTTTAAAATATTCTACTCTCAAAACTTTTCACAAGAAATTTTATAAAAGTATTTGTTACAAATGTGAATGGTTTGTTTCTAGATAATTATATATCATAAAACTGCTAATGTATATGTGGGATTAATTTAAATAGTCCCCAAACTATATCATACCATTCCATTTAATTTTTCATTTATCGAATAATTGATTTAACTCATTAATAATATACCCAGTCAAATAGTTGTATTGGGTAAAGGGTACATATTTGACAATATTTCTTAATTTAATCAATAATATTCAATGTAAAAAATCATATTTAAAAGTGTTCTACAGTTCATGAAATAAATGTATCATGATAAATAATATTTAAATTTAGGGTAAATTTAATTCCCCATGAAAGTGAAATATTTTACGGTAAATCTAATGGAAAAAAATTTACCAAGTAAATGAATGTAAATACTTTTCTTGGTCAAAGCAGAAATAAACCATCGAATGGAAGATTAAGGATATTATTATTATAATATATAAACATTGGGGTAAGAATAAATAGTTTCTTACAATGATGAATTTAAATATCATAAAATATCTTAAAAATGTTCTTGAGGAAAATTTGATTTTTATTTTCAAGAACATTTTGAATCTACTTTTCATTGAAAAAAACATTAAAATATAAATTTTCATAAAAAATTTTGAGAATAAGTTTCATTGAGATTAAATTTTGAAGTATAATACAATATGCATAAAAACATTTTAGTGGTCATTAATAATAGAAATTTCATTCATGTGGTATATGATAGAATAAAGTTTCCATTCATTTTTCTAGTAAAATAAAAACATGATTTTCTCAAAAAACTCTAATATTAATTTGAAATTTATTTTAATAAGTAAAAAAATTAATAATTTATTCAATAAATTATTTGTATAGGGTTAAAAAAATTTTAAAAACATTTTTAGAATTCATGTTTTTTGATGAAAACATATTTCTGATTGAATAGAAAACTGATGTCATATTTTTATAGAAAAATTTTATAAATCCTTCATAAAATTGATTATTAAATGGTATAATTACATGAAATATATAATTAATTACTATATTTGATGAAAATTTAAGGGTTTATTGAGAAATGTTTAGTAAATTACTTCAAATTATATTCAATAGTGAACTATCTCGATTAGTAAGATATTGTGAAATAAAACCTTAAAATGATCATAACGTTGGAGTGATAATTAATAAATGAATTGATTATGTGTATATAATGTAAATAAAAATAAAATAATTTTTAATAAAACATAATATAATAAAATTAAATTACATAGATAAACATGTAATGACATAATCAATGGTGTATATGTTTATCCCAATGTGTGGAAATTGAGTTAAGAAATTTATTACCTTACGTTTAATTTTGGTTAAAATATATTTTTTCTATATTAAAATGGTTTTAATCATGTTATTAACTTATAATGGAAATAGATTAATATACATAATATCATATATGACCTTTTTGAACCTATTATTACCCATTAATTAATAATATTACACTTTTTTCATTGTTCTGGGTAATAAATGATTTGTTTTTTTAGTATGCTTTGAATTGTTATTTTTTACTCATATTATGATGATAATAATTTCATAAACTCTATAATGTAATCCATGATTTAAATATAAAAAATATTTAGTTTTTATGTATTTGGAGTTATCAATAAATTTTTTTGATAGAAAATGAAATGCACCTTTTATGGAGATGGTAGGCCATATGTACACCTAAACACTGCTTCTATTTTCTTGTCATATTAAAAGAAAGCCAATTAAAGGTTTTATATTTATTTTATAATTAAAATATAATAGTTAATTATATATATCACAAATATTTCTTAAACGCATCCTTAATACATTTAATGTATTGTGAGACCAAATCTCATCGCTTCATGAGGTGGTAGTCCACCATTCAAACGAACGATGTTATCATATTCACAAAAATATAATGAATAAATATTTGAGTTTTACAATAATTCCAGAATCATAAAAACATTATAAATTTAATAAATGTTTTATATAAATTATAAATCCATTATTATTCTTATACCACCCCATTTTCAATTAAGTAACCCTTTCATTTTGTATTTCATGTATATAATCTATTTGGGTGGTGTTTAGGTGGGTTGGGGGAAGACTTAAAATGTGTTATGTGATTTTATAGAGGTGAATATATTGAGAATTATTATTAGAAATCATGAAACTCATATAAGAAACTTTTAAAAATGAAACAATGGGATCTTGTTAGGAACATGGTTGGGTGTACAGTTTTTCCAAACTCTATGGTCATCAAGGACAAACTGTGCAAAGTGGAACAGAGAGAAAAACATAGTTGGCACAAGGTTTGTTTAACTATCTGAGTCAACCATTAAGGGGGTGTTTAGAGGCATAGGTTGTCACATGGTTCTCACATGACTTACCTAACCGTGTAACCCATCATTGCATGGATTTAAAATAGATCCTAAAAAAGTGGTTCTAAATTGGTATTAGATCTAAACAAAAATTTCCCCTATTTTGACCATAAATTCAGTTTTTTACTACTAAATGATATGGATAATCTTCGCTTCGACCTAGAATAGATCTATTGGAAAATCATGGTGTGTTGAAAACTGTATTTCTTGTCAAGTCTTTGTTCTTGATGTTTTTCCTTAGATCTACTTTTCATCCCTATATTGGATTCATCGATCTAGTATATTGGGGGTATATATATGATAGTTATTTCCAATTATGAATAAATGTGGTTGCATTGATATTAACATCTAAGATCTAGGTGGTTATTTGAAGACTCAACCTGGTTTTGTTGAATAATTCAGGTCATTCTTCATTTATTCCATAATATCCAAGGTAGGTGGCTTCAATATCAAATCATTTTATTAGAACCTGAATTATTAGTTTCAAATTATTTATTTTTATTAATTTTTTTTAAATTTATTTTCAATGATTATTAAAAACCCTATTTGGTGGTGATTTTTGGATTTGTGGAAATTAGTTATTGTGAAAAGTTCATTGTTTATTGATTTCAAAATGATGATTTTAAAATGTGTATTTTATTCAATTCACGAAAATGGGTTGGTTGAAATATTTTAAATAAATTTATGTTTTTATTGAAATAGTTAGTTTGGAATATTTTTGGCATACATGGGGAGGTGTGAGTTCATTGTTTTGATGTGAACCTGAATAAGGGGTATATACCACTGGGGTAAACAGGATGTGACCTTGGAAATGGGGTGTGTGCCATTAGGGCACAAGGAAATTGCCCACATTATGATGAATTCATAGATGGTTGAAAAACTACTCATGAGTGTGTAATTTTTACTTAATCGTACATGTGTGGGTGTGATGGTAAATCATGGAACGATTTTTCCAAAAAGTAATGTCAACATGTTTTATGCATTCCTTGATTGCTTTGGATAGAAAACTTCAATGGTCAAAAAACTGTTCTGGGTTTGAGTTTTTTGGGATTTATATAAAATATAAAAATGTTTTATCTATTTTTTTAAATTATTTATATAAATTTTGTTACATTTTCTATCATAGTGGCACGTGTAGGGAAGTTATTTTGGGAAAACCTACAGAGTTTCATTTCTTAACCCCTACTTTGCGACTCTGGTTATTTTGCAAATATTGTTTATTGATATATAGGCAAAGAGAATGTATCATATTTCTGTAGTCTCAGTTTATAGTAATTTGGCATGGTTTGTAGATTTGTATCCTAGATCATGTTGGTGTTTCAGAGTTGGTGTCTTTAGATTCATTGAGATTTGTTTGTTTTGTCTTCTCTTTTGTAGTTATTTTTTATTTCGGTTTCTTATTAGTACCCTGATATAAATTAGTTTGAGTTTCTATACATTTATTTTTCTAAATTTTGTTCATAAATCATTTAGTATTTGTTTGGTTGTGTTATGATTGTCTTTGTTATTTTATTTTTCATATGGGGAAAACACCCCCAACTGTATTGAATCCATTAGAATTTATTTCCATCAATTGGAATCACAGGGATATAACCTAATACATAATATCAAATCCAGCACAACTCAAGACAATGTGGGGTGATGTTACAAATGGTATCAGCATGTTCAATAATTTACTTTCAAATGGTATTAGTCTTGGTCGTTTCAAATCATTTAAGAAAAAATGTTATTAGTTATTAGTCATGATGTTGAAATTCATTCTGTTTAATTCATTGAGTTGGGTTGGTAGAAATGAGTTGGATTGTTCGAACATGAAATTTATATCATAAAAAGTATGATCTGGCCTTTTTATACTGAACTTCATTTTAATAGGTAGTTGGTAACATAATTATTTTAGAGAAACATATAAGAGTTTAACCAAATTTTCATGGGTGTAGCCAATGAGAAGGGCATGAAATTCATAGATAGAAAATGGTTTGCACTATAATGTAATATTTCATTTTGAGTAATGATTTTTGAATTTGGTGAAAAAATTTTAATTTTTAAAAAATAGTGGAAATTGTTTTCAAATTTTATATATTGAGATGGAATTAAAATAGAATATTGAAAATGGTATGATTTTAAAAAACATGGTGAAATTTTAAAAAATTGTATGAGAAGGAAAAGTGTTTATTTTTGGGAGAGCATTATTTTGATATTTTTGATGTGAGGATTTAGAATTGTTAATAATTTTTTTTCAAGAGAGTGACACTTAGGAATTTTTTTTGGGTGATAGAAAATGGAACCTTTTAGGAATCGAAAAACAACCAGAAGAAGCTATTGAGAATGTGGTTTCACCTGAACCATAGGTGAACCAATAGCTGGTGTAGAATATTTTCTATTATTTTTAATTTATTGATTGAGGGAATCAAAAGGACATGACAAGGCAATTGGATTATTCAATTCAGTGCTAGAAGAAGAATCCACTATTCCTTCATGGTGATTAAGAACCAAATAAAGAAGAGGTGTGCCTGAATAGGATAAATTGAATCATAACATTGCTTGGAACAATAGATGAGTTTAAAGTCAAATTGGAAACATATATATAGGAAGATATTTCACACTAATGGTTGTATTATTATTTTAGGATAATTTGGACCAACGAATTTCATGGGATAATTTTAATGATTTTTTCAAGAAACAATTTTATCCTCATACATTAATGATTTCAAGAACAATAGTATTCTTCAACATAAAGCTTGATAATCTCTCAGAGATAGTGTACGTGGATATATATAATAATTTTGTTATTTTTCACCTGAAGGTGATACTACTGCACCCTTTATGGAACTAATTTTTAAAATATGGCTGAGGAAAGGCATTCAATCAAAAAGTTCCATTAATTTCATAACATATTATACAGAGATGGTTAATTGAGAGAAAATGGATGAATGTGAAATCTAAAGAGCTATAGGTTGAGGAATTATATTGATAGCTATGTGAGATTGTGGGTTCTCTAGTGCTGTGAATAATTGGAATATGGGAACATATTTCCAAGGTAGTGGAATGGCTCAGAATTAGACAACATGAATGGTGAATCTTACTCTAGGACCCAAGAGAAAAGCATGATGTTTTCAATGTGGATATTTTGATCACATAAACAAAGAGTTTATAAAATCACCAAGATCATGTAGAAATTACAACCAAAAGGGTTATCTTCAGTGCTATTATTGTAGTGATCCTTGTTCGGGTGTTTAGACCACTTCCCATGTTTTATAGAAGTCATATTCTTCGAAGGAATGAGGGAACTATAATAATTCTTGTCAGCAGAACTAGGAAATATATGGTGACTCCTAGAATACCATGACTGCTCAATAAGGGAAAACTCAAGAGGGAAATAAAGAACAAAGTGCAGTGAGTAAGAAGTTATATGGAGTTGAATGTGTTATTTTCGATGATTAATATGGGCAAACCATGGTGAGAGGTATGAATATTCGGAATTCTGCCCTTATGAAAGGTTTATTTGATATGGGTTCATCCAATTTATGTATTTCTTCTTGTGCTTTTTATTTTATGGATTTTCATGTTGATATGATGACTTCTATTTTGAAACATCAAACTCCTCTTTATCAAAAAGAATGTCCACCCTTTATGTGTAAAGAATGATCTACAACATTTGATGGATGTCAGTAGATTTGAGATTTTTATTTTCTTATGATAGATTTATAAGACATAATCCTTGGTATGGATGGGTTTAATATGTTTAAAGTTGATAGAAAAAATTATACCAAAGGGTTAGTTTTATGACAGATTATGACATCGAGCATATCATTAAGGGTGATAAGAATGCAACTGTAGGTGAAATGGGATTCTTGGCACTAGAGGTTGAAACTATCTCCTTCCATTTTAATTTTTTGACTTTGGCTTCACTGAAGGAGATCGAAAAACTAGTTTCTCGGTAGTTGGTGATCCTTTTCATGGTTTTTTCCCTGAAATATTCTTAGGGTGTCCACCAATTAGAGAAGTGGAGTTTATGGTTTATCATCTCCTAAGGACTAATCTTATATATCTTCCATTTTATTGAATAGAACCAATATTATTATGGGAATTGAAATTTCAATTGAATTAGATATAAAAAAAGGGTTAATTCGACCTACCATGTCTTTGTGGGTAGCAACGATCTTGTTTGTCACGAAGGTGGATGTAACTATTCAGTTATGTCACTATTATCATAAGAATAAAAATTTTATGATAAATAATCAGTATCCAATTCGATGAATTGATATTCTATTTTTCCAATTGAGGGGACCTTAGTGGTTCTATAAGATTGAATATCACTCAGGATATCTATAATTATAGGTTCAAAAGGATGATATTTTGAAGACAACTTTCAAAAGTAGATATAGACAATATGAGTATGTGATTTTCCTTTTCTGTCTTATTAATGCACTATAACTCATTAGGGAATTTATGAATCAAATATTTCAATGATATATGGATTCTTTTATGTTGGTGCTTATGGATAACATGTTCATGTATTCGAGGACAAGGGATGAGAATGTGAAACACTTGGAGACATTTTTGGGAATTTTCGAAGATCATTTTTTGTTCTACAAATTATCAAAGTGTGATATTTGGATACAATAGGTAAATTTCCATGGCCAGGATATCTATAATAGAGTATTTTCTATGGATATATAAAAATACAGGTTTTCATGTCCTAGAAACTGCCAAAGAATGTCTTTGAGATACATAGAATCCTTGGTCTAGCTATTTATCAACGACATTTTGTTCATGATCTCTCATGACTGTGTTCACCAATGACAGATCTAGTGAATTTTTTTTCCATTCCAATGTAATGCGTAATATCATAATTCTTTTCAAGATCATAATATCAACCATACATTAACAGTAATCTTAATTTTTCTATAATCATGACATGGATACATGGTGTATTGTGATGCTTCATGATCTTGGTTACGATATATTTTCATGTTGGTTGATCATGTAGCTACTTATGAATCATATAAGATATAGTTTCCTAAAAAGGACTACCCAAAAGATGATTTGGTATCATAATTTATTATTTGAAGACTCAAAATCATTACGTTTTTTGTGATAAATTTATGGTGTTAATGAATCATTGGATATTTAAACCAAATTCACATAAACAGATTTCAGATTAAGACAAATTATATGGATAGAGTATCTATAAATGTTTGAATTTTTCGTGATTCATACACCAAGTAAAGGCAATTTGGTGGTGGATTCAATGAGTAGAAAGAAATATGATCAATTAAGGAAATTGGCTCTATATCAATGGTAGTTGATATTAGTGATAACTAACATGCACTTGGACTGTGAAGACATGGTAGATGTTGAAATTTTCATCCCAGTTTACTTTGTTCCATATTTCCTTAAATATGTTAATGATGAAGAGGAATATAATTTTGAATGTGGGGAGATGACATCAAAACCTAATGGTGGGGAGACCACTGAGGTATGGGAGATAAATGAATGTTCAGTTTTACAGTTTCAATATTTGATGTATGTACCTAAGTATTCTAAGTAAAAACATCTTCAGTATTACCACAATTCAAGATGGGATGTTCATCCAGGAATATAAAAGATTTATAGTGAATTAAAATCATAGTTATAGTATATCAACATAAAAACGAAGGTGGCTGAGTTTGATTCAATATGCTTAACATGTCTGTAGGTTAAGGCATGGCATCTATGACCAGTGGGTATAATACAATCATCTCCTATTCCTGTTTTTAAATGGGAGTAGATAACCAGGGATTTTATTTCCAATGTCCCCTAAGAACGGTTTGGATACACTATTTCATATTGGTTATAGTGGATTGGATCGCAACGTTTGCCCATTTCATTCCTATTCATTAATCTAGTATGGTGGAGGAATGGTCTAAAAACTATATCTGTTATGTGGTAAAGATGAATGGAAAACCTCTTTTGAAAGTATTTGACTGATATTTGAGTATAATGTCTCATTTCTAGAAGTCCATATAGAAATCCCTTGGTAAGTAGTTGACCATGACTGTGGCGTCCCATCCACAGATGTGTGGACAATCCGAAAGGATGATACAAACTTTATAAGACAAGTTGCGTGCTCATGTAATAGATTTTGGTAGATCATGAGAGGATAACATAACATTATTAGAGTTCTCATTTAACAACACTTATTAGGCCCTAATACATATGGATCATTTTGTATCATTATATGGGTATCCTTATCGTTCTTCACATTATTATGTGGAAACATGTGATACATCACAATATTGTTCATTTGTTGTCCATGAGACAACCGATAAGATTCATTTGATAAGGGAGCGAATATTGACAATTCAGATTCATCAAAATTCATATATTGATCATCGTTGAGGGTCGTTGTTATTTTTGAGGATTGATCATGTGTTATTGAGCATCTCTCTAAGGCTTAGGAATCAGCATTTTGGAATGAAGGGAAAGGTATATCTTTGATAAATATGTACTTTTGAGATACTTAAATGGGTGGGTGAGTTGGATGTGGGTTTTATTTTCCACCACATTTTAGTAAAGTGTATAATGTGTTTTATGTGTCTTATTTGAAAAAGTATCAACCTTGTCTTAACTCTGTGATTTTAAGGGATCACATTGACCTAGAGCCAGATGATTTATTGGTGCATGTTCCAATGTAGATTGTGGATGGGAAAGAGAAAGTATTTTAATGGAAAATAATTGGTTAGTGGAGGTTTTAAGGAAACATGTTTGGATTCAGGAAGAAACATAGGAAAGGTATAATGAAATGGTTTAGAAATTGCTCAGACACTTTCAAGAAAATGGTTGTGTTCTACTTTTCATGCATGGAAAGGCGAATATTTAGGAGAATTTAACACTCGTGGTTTCATGTAAGTAACCATTTATTTATGTATTTTATGTGTGTCTTCTTTTCTAGTGAATTTTGGGAGGGTTGGGAGAACATTTTAAATATGATTTGAGATTTTATGGATGTTTACGGTTTCAACATGATTAGTAGAAACCATGAAAATCCTACATGATACATAAAATGTGATACAGTGGGATCCAGGTTGGTGCATGGTTAGGTGCATAGATTTTACAAACTGTGTGGTCTCCTTAGAGTAACTATGTATAGTGGAAAAGAGTGAAAACCATGGTTGGCATATGGTTTGTCAAACCTTGCAATCCAACCATACAGGGGGTGTTTAGAGTCAGAGGTTATATCTCTATTGGCACATGGATTTCCTAACTATGTGACCCAACCATGTACGATTTAAAATTAGATCCTAAAAATTCATATCTTCCTTATTATTAGCTCTAAACCATTCGTTTTACCTCTATATAGACCCTAACTTGGGTCTTTCTCCCCCAAAAGTCTATGGAGAATCTCTATTTCAATCTGAATGTGATCTGTTGAAAAACCATACCAAGTTAATGGGTGAATTTGTTTGTAAATCTCAATTCATGATGGTTTTCCTTAGAACAACTTATATTCCCTATTTTTTATTCATATATATAGTCCATTAAGGATAGGTATATGATAGTTGTTTCCATTCCTGATGAGATTTGGTTGTTTCCATGTTATGGAAAGAGATCCAAGGTTTGTTTTTAGAGATCCATCTTGGTATGGAAGTATAATTAATGTTGTTATTGATTTCCATCATAATTTTTAAGGTTGTTATATTTACTATAAACCTCTCTTAGTATAACTTTGAGACTTTATTTCAAATTGTTAAATTTTGTAGCATCCATCCTAGAGTGCCACTCAATAGTTCCCTAAGGCGGTTACCCACCAGACCTCCTGAGAACCTCCCTGAATTCCATTAGCTACTGACTAGCAGCGAGGGAATTGGGTAAGTGCATGGGGAGACTATGCCCTCATTGATCAGAGTAGAGCATAGTAGTAGATGTATATACGAAAAAAGAGAAAAATAACATCCATTCAACATCATAATCGAAAAGCATAAACATTAAAGATAATGACATAAAGTGTGTAATGTGAATAGATAAACAAAAAACAACTGATGATGATAGTATATTAGGGGACATAAAATTGACTAAATAAGGTTTAAGGAGATACAATAATTTAAACCATGCTATCAAAATAAAAAAATAAAAAATGTTATATCTAGAATCTAGAGGATAGGATTGGTCCATTGGTCCCAACTCCATCCTATAAAATGTAAATGAAGCATTGGAAGTTGGCTACTTCCATTTATCTAGACCTTCTATCATAAGGTCTACTTAGGTACCAAAGGCACCCAAGTAGGCTGTGAGATACAATCTCAGTTGGACAACACCCATCATGTCTAGGCATTTCCATTTCATGCAATAATAAATCAAAAGTGTGACTTATGGGATTTAAATGTAATAATGAATATGTAAATAAATTCATTGGACTAGGTTTCACTTGGAGACCCACTCAATATACATACTTCATCCTAATCTAGTGTGTCTGAACCGAAATAACCTACAAGGTTAATGTGAGGTGTATACAGTTTCGGAGTATGGATTGTCCCCATGCTTTTTTTGGACTTCGAGGAAAGCCCCTTTACATTATTAATTCAAAGGATCATTTCTATTTTAAAAAATGTTCATTAAATTTATAATTTCATTTGAAAAACACTTTATTGAACATGGATAGACACCTAGAGCTCATCCTTGACAATTCGATAAGTCATTCCATGTATCTCTGGAGGGGATCATCACATAACCAATGAAAATGAGCCCATACATGGTATCCTGATGATGAATTCCCATGTATAACCTCATATATAGTGAAAAGATTAAATAATATCCTTTGAGACCTTGTCACGTATCGCATATAGGGACCCAAGTCTCTCTCAAGTCTTGGTTCAACCAATTGTTCCTCTGATACCATCCAAGGTGTATCCCCTTGAGAAATAAATTAACTCTACTATAGGTAAATATAAATAATACTTATAGACACCATCCCATGAATATATGTGGTCATTCCTGACCTGTATAAAAAACATTAACATATTTTAGCTAAGGAACATGGTTCGTCCAAGGGATCCTTAAATTGGAACACCTTCTATAACTCATGGATCTATAGAGAAAAAGTGTTGAATGAATAACTTATGTATAATAAGCTTAATTGAATGTGGAATTCAATTTAATTCAATCCATTTAATCACATCACTCATGTTGTTCAAGTTATGTCATTGGGTTAATCCAATTAAGCCATAAGGCACATGGTATATAGCCTTACCCATTACACAATTCAATTACAACATGATTTATTAATTTTTCGATGAATTTTGATCAAGAAATTTTTTTTATGGTTCTAGAAAAAGGGGGACTAATCCCTGAATCAACACTAAACACTCTTCAATAGGGATGTTGATTAATTTTCAAATAAGGAAAATAAGGTAATATAAGGTATAGATCACCTAAAGGGGTGGTATAATCCAAGGAGAACAACCTAATAAGTGATTCACTATCAAATAGAATCATAGTACACATTTGAGAAAACCTATAATGATTTAATTCAAATTTGGAGGCTTCACCGAAATAAGCTGGTGGGTGGAACAATTGAACAATTTATGTAATGTGAACAAATAATGGGAAAATCCCATGAACACCTAACTTATCCTCTTATATATTCCTGCATATGGTATCAACATTTGATTCAGTATTGGTTAAATGAAATTGGAAAAACAATTAAATTCCCTAAAAATTGGTCAAATGATCTTGCACCCATACAACACAGTGGATGGGTCAAAGAATGTGAAATATATTAGAGAGGGTTTGAGTTCATACCTCTAGGTTTCTATAGGATTCTACATAGAATGTATTAGAGACCAGATGGATGAGTTTTATGAAATCCTAGATTGAGGGAGGATAAGGGTTTCTTATGGGAGGTGGAGCACTAATTAATTGGAAATGAGAGGGGGAGGTAGATGGATTTTTTTAATTCATCTAAGAAGGATAAAAAAAATTAACCCATTTTTACAATACCCTTGGTTCAGATGCATGGTTTGGAAAAGCTATGCACCAACCATGCATCATTCAATGCTACTTAGGGAACATCACATGGTTAGGCATGAAGTTTGAGTAACCATGCACAAAACATGTGAAAACAAATTGTCTAAAAAACCTAAAACCTCACATAGTCATGGACCCTGGGTTGCATGGCTACAGAAAAACTATGTGACCCAGTTTTCATCCTTAATGTTTGATCTCCATGCTTTTAAGAAACCCCTGATTCACCTGTACCCTCATTGAACATTTTTGAAAACATAAAAATGATTTTTAAAACAAAATTAAATAAAATATTAATGATCTTTAACTTTATGATAATTTTTTATGTTATAACATCCCAACCATTGGAAAATATATCCCGGATATTACCTTATTAGGGTAGTAGAATGCAATCAGAGAATATTTATATCCACTTCACACATACATAAGCTTCCCTCTCCCAAGTCTTATCCTTTACATGTCCTTTCTTCCATAAAACTTAGAGAAAACGAACTGACCTTCCTCGTAGAAACATTGTTCTATGATCAATGATACGTATTGGATTCCCCTTAAAGGATGCATAATCTTCCAACTAAATGTCATTAGGTTCAAAAGAATGGGATGGGTTGTGGTGATACTATTGAAGTTGAGATACTTGGAATACTTCATGTATGGGACAATACCTTTGAGTTATCAACAACCGAGAGGATACCAGACCAACTCGCTCAGCTCTATCAAAGGTCCTTACATATCTCAGTGATATCATAATGAGTATTCTATTTCACCTAGAACCCAATATTGGTGATACATGAAGAAATACCTGATATCCCACCTCAAACTCAATAGTTCTATGACGATGACCAGTATAAGAATTCTTCTTACATTAAATTGTAACCACATACTTCTGAATTATCTAGACTTGCTCCAAATTCTTCTGAATGATACAAAGATCCAGTAGAGATACATCAAATAACTCAATCCATAAAAGAGGTGAACGACATGGTCTAACATATATGGCCTCATATAGATATATTTGAATCGTTTTCTAAAAGTTGTTATTGTAGAAAATATCAAACAATGGAATATAATTTTTCTAGGAATATAAAAAATCAAGGATAACATCCCACAACATATCTTATAACACCAGGATGGTCCACTTTGACCACCCATCAGTCTGGGGGTGATATGTAGTGCTCAGAAGAACCTATGAACCCAGTGCCTTCTATAACCCTTTCCAAAATCGTGAAGTGAACCATGTAGCTCGGTTTGATACTATAGAATAGGGTAAACCATGAAGTCCAATTATCTTCCAGATGTAAATACTGATAACTCATCAAAAATGAAGGACTCATAGACTAATAGAAAGTGTGTTACATTTTTCATACTATAAGTTATCACCCATACATAATCATTGCCTTAAGGGGATCTCTGAATACCGGTCATGAAATCCATGGTGATATTGTTCCATTTCCACATAGGAATGGAAAGAATTTGTATAAGTCCAGTAGGTCTCTGGTGATCTTCCATCACCTACTAACAGGTGGAGCACTGAGTAATAAAGCCTTATATTTTCCTCTTCTTACGTGGCCACTAATACAAATGGTGGATGTATCTATACATATTAGTGATACCAGGGTAAAACTCCCATATAGATGAATGTGATTCCCTCATTAGGACCTCCCATATATCTAAATGTACCCACACACTATCACATAAGATGAGGGTCTCACTCTCATCTACAATGCAACCATGAGGTGGGTTATCTCCATCGATTCTTTTCTTCAGAAAAAGGCCTTCAGAATTTGAAAATGGCTTATCCAAATCCATTATAGAGGAGGTGATTTCCCTTTAAGAGCTACTAGAATAGGTTTCCAGTGTAGGACCCGATCCTCCAAATGCATCATTAAAAAAATCTATCAACTAACACTCACTACTATCCACCTTAACAACTTGCATTTGTGTTTTATATATCAAGGGATCAACTATAGAATTATCCTTTCTAGATGTGTATCCAATCTCAAAGTCAAACAACCACATACATCCAACCCACCAATGCTTCTTCAGATTCAAGTCCCACTGAGTGGACATGTATTTGAGACTTTTATGGACTGTATTAATGGATAGCTGCCCATCCAAATATTAGTTCCTCCAACATCATGGAGCATGAACCATGGATACCAGATTGAGGTCGTGTGTAGGATAGTTTCACCAATTAACTCTCAGATGGTAGGATCTATATGTCACCACTAAATCTCCCTATGTTATAACTAAACATAGTCCCATCTATGAAGCATCATAGTAAATGGTATAGCTTTTACATTGATTAGGAAGAACCAGGATTGGTACTAATGCTAGTCTTCCCATAAACTTCTGAAAATCTGTCTCTCAAGATTCATTGCAGCCTAACTGCACACCCTTATTGGTCTTGCCTATAAGAAGCACTTCTAGGCATGAAATTTCTTAGGTGAATATACTGTAAATTCATGCCATCCCAATGAAGATTCTTATATCAAAACAAAATATTTGGTTCTCCAAGGAAACCAAAACACTCAACTTATCTAGGTCAACTAATAGGCCTACCTCAGAAATTATTTGACCTATGAAGTGAACCTTACTGATGAAAATTTTTCATTTACTGGTCTTCTAATATAGCTAGTTCTCGCTTAGTGTACTCAGTGTGATATCAATATGATTGGAATGGTCATGTTAGGTGAGATAATACACTAATATGTCTTCTATGAAGACTACGACAAAGGAATCGAGATATGGGGGGATCCAATTCATCATATCCATGAAGACTAGCAACAAATATTTTATACCTAAAGGAATAAACAAATACTTTTACATTTCATAACTACTCCAAAACACTATATGTGGTGTATTCGATTGCCTCACATGAACCATATGGTATCCCAGCCTCAAATCCATCATAGAGAAAGCAGTTTCTCCTTAAAGATAGTCGAAAAGTCCATATACAAGAGGAAACAAATACTAGTTCTTCACCATAAGTCGGTTCAATAAGTGTTATACCATGCACAATCAAAAGGTACCATCCACCTTCTTAGAAAAAAGTACAAGTGAACCTAATGGTGATGTGATGGGTCCTATAAAACCATCATCCTCTAATTCATCACACTTCTTCTTAATTTCCTAGAGCTTTTTAGGTGTAATCCTATATAAAGGAATGGACACCAGTGTCACACCTGGCACAATCCCAATGGTGAACTCAAACTCTATTTTATGTGGTAGTTTAGATAAATTAAAAGGGAAGAAATCCCTGAAATGAACCACAAGAGGACGGAATTCTACAAGATGTAACCCTTGAATGCTTATAAAGTTAATTGTCATCTAGGATTGTCTTCACCCTCAACCAAGTATGCTTGAGTCCATATTAAATCTCTACGAGTCTCCATTATCCCTTCTGGATATAACTACTTCCCTCAGGTTATGTTAATGACACTCGGTGGTGATAGAAAGCAACATGGTCTTGATAAGGAATAAGCTTGTTCATACTGAGAATGACATCAAATCCAGTCATCCCAAGAATAAAGAAAGTATATAGAAAACAACACCCAACTATCTCAAGGTGGAACTTATTGAACTAGAATATATCTTCATCCTAAACTCCAAATGATATATTTAGGGACATAACACCATAAAAATATTCTATTACTAATCATATACTTCCCATGGTTGTAGTAGAATGAAAAGAGTAAAATGAACCAATATCTAATATGGAAGATTCTAAAGTAGAGGATACCAAAATAGTACCACTAATTATATATGGAAATGGACATTGCTCTCCTATTGTAGGACCGCATATATTTGGCCAGAACCATAGCCCTGAGAAGCTTCCTTGGATGCTAGTGCAGGCTCACTTTGCTGATGATAGAACTATGTAGCCTGAATTCTTCTACTGTGACCAACAACTCCGCTTGAACATCCTATAGATAAACAGCTTCCGTCCAAATGAGGTTTCAATAATCTATCACCTAAAAGTGGTGATGGTATGGAACCTCACTCACTTAGAATTGAATTAAAATACCAAAAGAAACAAGGGAGGTGACCCATCCTTCCGTTACCACGACACTCGATTGGGATCCTAGTACACTGGGAAATTTTTTTAAAAGTCCTTCCACAATAGTGACACACCACAAGGATATCAGTGCTTTACAAATGGCTAGTACTTCCCATACATGTTAAATTGAATCATTGCTTATTACTTATGGGTAAACCACTACTTGTATTCTTGGAAGCTAAACTACCCTTCTTCATGTCACCTGATTTCCTTAGGTTTCACTCAGTGATGAGGCCCTAGTTCAGTATATCTAAATCATTAATTATTAAAAACACATTCTCCTGTGAGGAGATATAATATGAAATCACATCCTCAAATTTCATCTTAGTAGTCAGCTCATAACTGGTTATGATTGTTTGAGAATGATACAGTTTAGTGAAACAAGGTGAATAATACATCTCTAACATATTACCTTTCTCAAGGTGCATGAATCCTCAAACATGGTCAGTTATCGAGGTATGAGATAACAAGAAGTCGGAGAAGGCTTCCATTAAATCTACATAGACCACACTATGATATTGACCGGTCTAAGTCAGAACGTCCCACCATTGCTTGGGTGAGTAACGCGGATTATTTGTCGCAATCATAATCCTCTGCTCTAGAGGTGTCTCAATATGATCAAAGATAGATATCATATAATCCAATAAGGAATTAGTAGCCTAATTCTCAACATCCACCAAGATGGTGGGAGGATGTTTTTGATAAATTCACAGGTCTTCTCTAATAAAAATGGGGAAGGTTTAGGTGTACCCTGAACTAATTGTATGAACCGAAGGAAGCTATATCAGAACTATGCATCTGCAACTAGGAGAGGATATATAAGAGGAGTTTCATTAGGTGGAACTACTGGAGGTATCATAGGTGGACCAGGGACTGCCACATCAAGTGTATTCTAAAAATCACTTTCCTAGTGAACACCACGAAGTCTCAATGGTGAAATATCCCTATAAATTCAATGATAAAGCCTCATACAAGGTTTATAAAATATAGGGAAAGTTGAAATAATGGAAATTAACAAATCTATCCTATTAAACAAGCATAAACCTATTCCTTCTCAAGGATCCATGTCTTTATGATAATAATGTGTCATAGAAGGTATGCATTGGTGATATGGCCTACTACCCACTACAATGTCAAAAAAGGCTCAAGGCCTCACTTCACATATATAAAGGGGTAACCATTTAATTTTAATTCATTTAGATTCATTTTTATTTAATTAATTATTAGAATCATGATCTAGTTAATTCCATCAATAATTCCAATACATAAGTTCTCGTACACCTTATTAATTGAAATCATCAAGTTAATTAACTACATAACAACCATTACAAAAGACAAAGTGTCTAACAGGCTATAGTTGTTGTTTGATCTGATGATCTACCACTGACACTCACTAATCAAACCTACTAATATATCATTTTTGCCCAATTAAACCAATTATTCCATCATTAAGAGTACCACCACACTGCACAATATAAGATCAAGAAACAAATAGAAATCAAAAGAAATAAAAAAATTCACCTAGAATGTAGAGATTGCATAGAATAATGCATGGATGTTTAGTCTTATTGTGACTAGTATGATGCATGACCTTAATGTTCTCTCGTATCTTCATCCCAGGGATAGACAACCCATTTAAATAGTCTAAATAACAGAAAATTCCCAAAATAATTGCGTCATCGAATAGTGAAATCCTATTAATCCATAATAAGAATAAGGAAAATAATATTTACCAATCCAATGTAATTTTTCTTTCCCCTATAAATGGGGTATCCACTCCCAGAAATTGGATCTTAACCAAATTTCTATGTACTATTCTCCATTCTAAACCCAAATATTAGGAAAAAAGTAAAATATTCTCTGAAATAACTTTGTAGAGTCCCACCCCGAGTACCACTCAACAGTGCCCAGAGGCGGTCGGACACAAGACCACAAGAATACCTATCTGAATGCTAGAGACTACCGACTAGTAGTGAGGGCCTTGGGTATGTCTGTGGGGATACTATTCCCTCATTGATCAAAGTAGAGCACCAAAGTTGATGTATATAATAAATATAAGATTCAATAACATCCACATAGTAGAAGAAACAAAAATCATAAAAATGAAATATAATGAGATAAAGTGTGGAAGTAAAATAGATAAACAGAAGAAAATGATGATGATAGTATGCGAGGTTTTATAAAAAATGACAACGAAAAGGGTAAAAGTGATAAAATAATATACATTATTTTCTCAAAAAACAAATAAGATGAAAACTACTAAAACTATATTCTCGAGCATAGGCTCAGTCCATTGCTCCCAACTCCATCATTGAAAAGTGAATCAAGAATTGGAAATTGGATGCATCCATTTGTCTACACCAATAATTATAAAGTCTACTATGGTACCAAAGGATCCTGAGTAGGGAGAGAGATACAATATTAGTAGGTTGTCACCCATAGTGTCCAGGTATTTACATTTCATTCCATAACAAATAAATAGTGTTCCATACATGATTTAAATTCTATGTACAATAAGTAAATAAATGAATTGTAAAGGGTTCCAGTTGGAGACCCACAGAATCCACATACTTTGGCCAAAACTGTGTGTCTAAACTGAAAGAATGTGCAATGGTAAAGTGATATTTATAATGTTCCATAGGATTTAATATCCCCTAGATTGTGCATGGTCATGGAGTACATTCCCTTACATTCATAATTCGAAAAGATAATTTCCCTTTTTCAAAACTTTATTTCACCCTTTTAGTTTCATTTAAAGATGATATTATAGATCATAGTGAGACACGCATAGCCCTTCCTCGACAATTCATGAATACTTTCTTGGTATCACTCGAGGGGATCATCACATAACAAATGACATGTGGCCCATACATAGTAACCCATGGATGTAATACTACCTATGACTCCAAGCATGGTGAAATGATTAAATATTATCCACTTAGTATATTATTAGTATCGAACATAGGTGCCCAAGTCTCTCTCAAGGAAGGGTTCAATGAATTTTTCTTCTAATCATATCCATGGAGTCTCCCCTAGGGAAACGACATCACACATTTGGAGGTAATTATTAAAAACGATCAGCGAGGCCATCCCATGCATAACTGGTGTTGTTCCCAGCATGTATGCAAAACATTAACATGTACTAGCTAAGTCATGGGGTCCATCCAAGAGATCATTAAATCAAAACCCATTGTATTACGCACTACATTGTAGTAAAATAGTTAGAATAACATCACTTATTTATAATAAGTTCAATTAAAAGGGATATTTCATTTAATTCAAGGCATTTGATCACATCCGTAATGTCCCTAAGACATGCCATTGGGTTAATCCAATTAAGCCATAAGGCATAAGGTACATAGCCTAAACCATTAGTCAATTAATTTTCAACATGTTTTAAGGAAGTGTCCATGGAATTTAATCCCATAAAACATTTGATAGGTGTATCAAAAGGGATCCAAATATATGGATCAACAGTAAACACACCTCAAGAGGGGTGTTGAATCATTTATGAACACGGGTAACGATGCCCTCTGTGATATACCTCACCCAAATGGGTTATATAAACCAAATAGATCCACTATAGAGGTGATTATTCATCAAATATGATCAAAGTACACATGTGAAATAGATTGGAATTATTTAATTCACATTTTGGAGGATTTTTTCAGAATTTCCTGACGAGAGGCACAATGACACAATTTATGGAAAGTGACAAAATGAAGGGAAAATTCCATGAACAACTACCTTATTTTCATAGATCTTCCCTCACAGGTATCACCATTTGATTCGATCATGGTTGGAAGAAATTATAAAAACTATCAAATGCAGTGAAAATTGGGAAAATGAGATTACACACAAATAATGAAATAGATGAGACATAGGACATGAAAAAGAATAGAGGGGACTCAAGATCACCCCACATGATTTCTATAGGATATGACGATGGATTAATTAGATATCATGTTAAGGATTTTGATTAAATACTAGCTTTTTGGAGGAGAAGGGTTTATTATGATAAGAGGAGCAACCAGCTGGTGTAAATGAGAGGGGGAGGAAGATATAAATTTCTTAATTCATTTTATATGGTTAAATGTTAAATTCACTAATTTTTACATTGTACATAGATTCGATGCATGTTTTGGATAAGTTGTACACCAACCAAGTATTATCCAATACGAATGAGGCCACATTGCATGGTAAGTCACATTGTTTGAATAACCATGCACAAAACATGTGAAAAAACACTATCACAAAAACCAAAAATCATACATGACCATGAACCCAAGGTCTCATTGTTGCAGAAAAACATTTCATCCCTGTCTACCACATTAATTTTTGATCTCTAGGCTTCAAACAAGATCTAGAAACCCTCAAAACCTCCTTGAACATTTTATTAAATAGAAAAATTACTATTTAAATTAATTAAAACAAAAAATTAATCATTATTACCTTTTTGAAATATGAGATGGTACAAATTTACATAAAATCGATTGTGAAATTTATGTGTATATCAGGGTAGAAACCCACTTTAGTAATGGGTTAGGGAATGGTGGATATTGGATATTATGATAAGTTATTTTGTATGGATTTTAAAATAATGATTTTAAAATTTTCATTTATTTGATTCATAGAAATGGGTTGGTTGAAATTTTTTAAATGAAGGTATGTTTTTATTGAAATGGTTGGTTTGGAATTGTATTGGAATAAATGGGTCGGTGTGAGTTCATGATTTCTATGCGGCCATGAATAAGGGGCATGTACCATTGGGCTAAAAGGGACGTGAACCTAGATAAGGGGCATGTTCCATTGGGTATCAAGAATATTGTACACATAGTGAAAGCTTGGTCGATGGATGAGAAACTACCCATGAGTATGGAACTATCACTGAAGCTTTCATGTGTGGGTGTGTGGGTGAATACTAGAATTACTATTCTAAAAAGGAATGTGAAATAGTTTACTATATTTTTTGATTGCTTTGATTATAGAGCCATTTTTTGTAGAACTATTTTGGGTTTTAGTTTCTTTGGCATTCATATAAATATTTAATTTTTTTAATGTATTTTATATAAATTATTTAATATAAATGTGACAACATGCTCTCTCCTTGTGTCGTGAGTAGGGAATTCATTTGGTTAAAACCTATTGAGTTTCAATACTCACCCCCTAATTTGGAAATTTCATGATTTTATAGATATTTTTTATCAATAAATATGTATTGTTAATTTATTAATTTTTTTAGTGGTGTTTCAAGATACTAGGTCATTGGTTGTGGAGTTGGAGTTTGGAGATCGTGCGTGTTGCATAGTTTGTGTCTTTGGAGCATGATCATTGTCGGAGTTGTATTATTCTTTGTAGTTGATGTTGATTATGGTTTCATCTTAGTACTCTGATATAGTTTTCTTTGATTTTATATACATTTAGTTTTCCTCATGTTTTCTAGGCATCATTTAGTAGTTGTTGTTTTTTGGTGGTACGCTTGGCTTGGTTGTGCTATTTTTAAAAAGGGAAAATCATGCCCCCAACTGTATTGAATCCCTTAGAATTTCTTTCTAGCCTTAGAAATCTTGGGGACATATTCTAAGGCCATGTTTTAGTTAATACGTGACTCAAGACCATGAGGGTGGGGGGATTTTAAAATTTTTAACTTTGAAAGGTTTTAATGAAAGCGAAAACGAAATTAGTTTGTGAGGTGGTAGTCTACCGTACCCACAAACTATGATTTAATATAACATTTGATGGAAGTGTGTGTGTTCATAGGTCATAAAAATATTTTAAAAACATCTTTTTATGTTGTTGATACTATGTTTATTATATAATCCTTATATAATAACAATCAATGGAGGTGGAGAAGGAAATAATATAAAAATTATTTTAGAAAAACATTACATATCATTCGGGTATCCCCCTTAGGTCAGCACTAATACCTTACTAAGTTGGATTTATTCCCAATATAAGGCTTCTAGGATATGGGGAGGTAATTTGGGATGTGAATTGGGAAGGGTTTACACAATCCAAATGGATTTAGAAGTATGAAAATATAGGGGGTGTGAGGGACCTTTTATTGTGGATGAGGAGTGGAATTCTTGTAAATACCAGAAAGTACACAACATTGGGAGGTCTATTTTCCCTAATTTACCTCCAATAATGATCCATATTTTATAAAATAGGGGTTATGTTTGAATTATTTCCAACTAGTTATCATTTTACATGTTTTTATTTCAATTTACCATTATGTTTAATGTCTAGTCCCTTGGTCAGAATTGTTTTTATCTTTATCGCTTTTATTAATTCTATCCATTTTCACTAATCATTTTGGAAAAACGTGAATTTTACCTTATTAGAAATTAGAAATTATTATTATTAAAAATATGGAATGCAATATTCCAAATTTAAATTATAAATTATGTGGACATTAATTTATAATTAATCCATATGTCATGACTAAAAAGTAGAGTTTTAAAGTCAAAATGTTCAAAAGATTACTATGTTTTTATATCTAAATTCAATATCAAAATGATTAAAATGATCCAAATTGGATTGATAAATTTATAATTTAATTAATTTAATTATATAAAAAATTTAATAATTTATTTAACATTATAAATAATTTAGTTGAAAAGTCATATTTGAATTAATAGTTATTATTTTTCACTAATCATAAAAATTAAAATTCTCAGAAAAATAAAAATAATTCACCATAATATAAGTCTAAAATTAATAATAAAAAAAATAATTGTATTTTTTAGAATAAAATTTATAAAATAAAATTTATAAATGTGCCCAAATTTAGTTCTAAAACAAGTTTTTCATTAAAAGGTGGTAAAGTTGCCTATAGAAAAATACATTTTTTATGCATAAAATTGTATTTTTTTCTTTTCTTATGCCTATCGGATCTACTGGATGAATGTAAAAAAATTTATTGAATATATAATATATATTTTGATTAATATCATCCACTAATATTAATTGATATAGTTTATTAAAGTAAAAAATCATTGGTGCATTAAAATAGATTTTATAAAAACATTCCCTTAAATTCATTTTATTTTTATGCTCATTTATAATTAATTGGTAAAAAATTATTTTAGCCACTTATTTCCAAAATTTCGTTTATATAATTAATTACCTCCAATTTAATAGCTAGGTTATAACTATAAAATTAAATTATAATATTTATAGTATATTATTGTTTTGTAAAACTAGGTCTTTGATGTGACAAAATCTATAAAATAAAGTCGTTGTTGAGTGTAGCATGTCCAACCCATTATTTTATGCATTTGAATATATATCATATATTGATATTATTTAAAATATTAAATATATTATAATGTCTGAAGATGTTATATTTTCTTATATTCTTGTTTTTTATATACTGTTGGAGTACTCATGTATTAATCATGTTTTAGTGATCAAAAATCTAATTTAGGATATGATCCTTGTTAACTCTATGAAATATATCTATCATGAAATGAAAAATTGTTTAGTAAAAGCTATGCAAAGCTCTTGAGTGCTATACAATCAGTTTGGTTACTATATTCTATCTATTGATCTACTTTTTAAAGATTTCTATGACAAATGATAGAGTTTAATTCATTACATAAATATCACCTCTTTAGTCTGAATATAGATATTTTCCTAAGTCTGAGACACCGTGACATCCAGAAACTATAACATCCAGACATTGTATTAACCAGACTCCATGAACAAGAAGACATTGTGAACAACCAGATACCATGACATCAAGACACAATGAACCAGACACCGTGAATCAGACATTGTGACATCCATACACCATAACAACTAGACACCACGCACAAGAAGACACCGTGAACAACCATACATCGTGACATCCAGACAACATGAACAATAAGACACCATGAACAACCAGACACCGTGACATCAAGACATCGTGAACAAGACACTATGAATCAGACACTGTGAACCAGACACTGTGAACGAGACACTATTTCAATGACATACTATGACACTATTTCTTAATATGTTTTCTCATCTTTCAATTTAATTTATAATGGTCATATTTAATGATTTTAAATGCACTTACATAATTAATATTTCTTTGTATACATGTCATCTGATAGTATGAGGTACGAGGTGCACAACACAAGAAACCTGTTGGCTCCAACACATGAACTCCATGATAAAAGAGTAATGTGACCCAAAAAAAGTGTAGTGTGGAATGATACTAAAAAGAGAAACTAGATGGTGGGTGTGAGCATGGAAACGAAGAATACAGTTAGAGAATTTTTTAAGGAAGAATTGTCTCATGCAACTCAACACTGCTGGAGAACACACGAAGCTCAACAGAATCCCAGAATCGAGAACATCTTCGCACTGTCAAACATCATGAAGAACACAAGCCGGATCTGTCTGACTTGTGACACTCTATTTTCTCTAAGAGGACTTGATTTCTACATCTACTTCACCTAAGAAGTCCAAAAATGCAAAGACTAACAATCATATAATTTCTAAACCTATCTCAATATTTCTGCTCTGATGTGTATCTTTTTACTATCTTTCGAGCAGTGTGTGTATCTGTATATCAACACACTCTATCTCCTACATAAAACTGAAGGATAAAAGTTATCCTTACTCAAACATAATTTTATATTTGTATACCCACTGATAAGTGTGGAAGAGGTCCCACTGTGTCTTGGTTGTTTTTTCCCACGAAGAACTGTGGAAGAGGCCCCTGTGCGACCTAGACAGTCATGTGTACTATTTTTGAACCCCGATCATGGGTGTGGATAATGTTTATTTATATAAACTTCTTTGTTGTAGGTGATCACCAAGTGGAGTTGATTAGGTCTCGGCTTTATACTGAACCACTTGTTTAATTTCTGTTGTGCTGCTTAATTTAGTCTCCCATGTTTTACTTCTTTATTATATAATTCAGAAATCAATAAATTCACTTTGATAGTTAATCTTGGAAAGATGTTATAATTGTCTTGTCTTTGTAGAATAGCTTCAAAAGTAATATTAATAACTGAAATTAAAATTACTAAGAATTATTCAATCTTCTAAGAAGTTATTTAAATAGTCAAACCTTTATAACTTTATTACTTTTCTTAACTGGGTTGTATTTAACCTTATGAAGAACACTGTTTAAGAATACATTTTAACCAGAAATTTTTATAGACACTCAATTCACCCCCCCCCCTCTTGAGTAATCTACTCTGAGAATCATTTTGTATCAGAGGTTGTTTATTAAGACTTTGTTTATCCTTATTCAACAATGATTGTAGTTGTACTTTTTAGATCTGTAAATGTCTATTAAATGTAAATTTCAAGATTTTTCAAAATGATTTTGTATTGTAGATAATAAATTAGATGGTGCTGCAACCAACGGACCACCATTCTTAAATGGAACCAACTATGCCCAATGTAAAATTAAAATTCAAATGCATTTAGAAAGTATTGGTTTTGAAATTTGGTCTTCTATTATTGATGAATATAATATTTCTGCTATTGATAGAATCACAGGGGATGAACCAGTCAAAACTTTCTAAATAACCATTTCCAAGCTATGAATTCTTTATACTGCTCCATCGGAGATGAATAATTCAATAGAATTTTTTCTTGTAAAACTACCTAGGAAATTTGGGATACCCTGTCTATCTCACATGAAGGAATAAATTTTGTAAAAGAAATTATACTTAATACTTATACTATTAAATATGATAACATTAAAATTAAACCTGATGAGACTATCTCTGACATGTATCGCGGGTTCAATGAGATTGTAAACACAATGATTTCTCTTGGAAGGGAGCTCACTACCAAGGAAAAGATCATGATAATTCTTAGACGTCTTCCTGACAGATGGAGAGGAACCTCTGTCTCCATTAGAGAATAATATGACATCAGAAAGCTACCTATAAAAGAGCTCATTGGGAAACTGATGATGTATGAAGAAGAGCTAAAAGTCCACATGGAAGAGGAGGTTGAACCAAAAAAGGAAATCGGTTGCATTCAAGACCACAACATCTAAACACAAAGACAAAGGTAAATTGGAAGCTTCTTTAAAAAGTTTCAATAGTGAACCATCATCACCAGAGAGTGATGAAGAGATGGCTCAATTAGCCCAAAGATTCAAGATATTTTACAAGAAGAATAAATTTTTCCGAAAGCCTAAATTGAAGGGAAAATATGACCAAAAAGGAAGTTAGAAGTATTAGAAAAGAAGAGACAAGACTAATGAGATTGTCTGCTATGAATTTTAGTGCAATGTACATATCAAGGATGACTATCCAAATCTCAAGTACAAAACGAGATATGAGGACAAGGACTGGAAGTATAAAAAGGCAATGAAAGCAAACTGGAGTGCTTCTAAGGACATTTCAAGTGACTTAGAAACATGACATGATTAACAGGATAACAAATCCAATATATGTTTTATGGAAAAAACATCTGAGGTAACACTGGGATATCCTATACATAATTTATACTATTATAGATATGAGATTGACTATGAAAATATGACTAATGAAGAAATATTTGAATACTATAACATGCTTGAAGAAACATGAAATGAACTAAAAGACCAATATAGATCATTGAAGAAACTATATGCTCTTACTGTAACTGTTAAATTTGAACTCACAACTGAAAAAGAGAAAAATGCTCTACTGGTCAAAGTGAACAACGAATTAAAAATTTACAATGAGCAATTGAAGAATGACATAAAAAGGTTTACCAATGGGAAAAATACCCTTACTCAAATTCTAGGTAAACAAATTGTCCCTAAATACAATAATGACATTGGTTATCAATCTGGAAAAAGAAATTTTGGTAGAAAAAATTTTGTTTCTAAATCTAGGACATATAGTTTTACTCCCAATTCTAGACACAAATCAACTAAATCAATTTATGAAACACTTTATACTATTTCTAGTTTTTCTAGACCAAATAGTATTTATTTTCGAAATACTTTAGATAATTCTTATAGGAAACCTATGAGTAAGATATGTGTTCCTAAATCAATTATTACTAATATTACTAGACCCAAACAAGTATGAGTACCAAAATGTATTTTTTCATAATCATTTTGTAGAAAAGCAGCTTAAAGAGTTCCTATAAAAGGTTATTGTACTCGGAAAGTGGATGTTCAAGACACATGACATGAGACTACTCATGCTTCAATAACCTAATAAAAATAAATAGAGGACATGTAACATTTGATGACAATTCCAAAGGAAAGATTTTTGGCCTCGGTCAAATCGGTAACTCTATCTCACTTTTAATTTCTAATGTACCGTTTGTTGATGGATTAAAATATAATCTGCTTAGTATGTCACAATTATGTGATGATAGATTTCATTTCAGATTTGAAAATGATGCTTGTAATTCCTTTAATTATAAATAAAAATTAGTGGATTCCTCATTAAGAAATGAAAATGTTTCTCTATTAACTTAGATTCCTTAGCTTCTCAAAATGCTTCATTATTAAGTTTATTTCCTGAAGAGTGTTGGCTCTGGTATAGGAGACTATGACACTATAATATTCACTCCCTTAGAAAGCTAACTAGAAAAATCTTAGTTAAAGACTTACCTAAACTTGAGTTTTCAAATGACAAACTGTGTAATCCCTGACAAATGGGAAAAAACACAAAATTTCCTTCAAACCAAAGAAAGAACTGTCAAATTTTCAACCTCTCGAACCGGTTCACATGGATTTGTTTGGACCATATAGAGTTTCTAGATTAAATTGGAATCACTATGTTTATGTTCTTGTAGATTTCTTTTCTAGATATATTTGGACCTTCTTTCTGGATCACAAAAGTGAAGCCTTCTCTTATTTTACTAAATAAGCCATGTCTATGGAAAATCTTAGTGGACATAAAATTAAATCCACAAGAATTGATCATGGTCATGATTTTGAAAATCAAGATTTTGAATCCTATTTCTCACTAAATGGTTATAGTCCCAATTTCTCTGCCCCAAGAACACCTCAAAAAATGGAGTTATAGAAAGAATAAACAAAACCCTGCAAGAGATTGCTAGAACAATGCTTAGTGAATATGAAATACCTATTTATTTTTGGGATGAAGCGGTCAATACAACATGCTACATAATCAATAGAATGTTGATCAGACCTATTATTAAATAGAATCATTATGAGTTATGGAAAAATCAAAAACCCAAGGTTAACTACTTCAAAGTTTTTGGTTTCAAAGTCTATATTCTTAATACTAAAGATAGTATTGAAAAATTTGAATCCAAGAGTGATGAAGGTGTCCTTTTGGGATATTCCATGTCTAGTAAAGCCTATAGATTGTTTAATAAAGGAACTAAATGTGTGGAAGAATCTGTTCATGTAAAATTTCCTAAAACATATCCACATGAGCCTAAAACCATTCTATAGAACATAGAGGATGATTTATCAAATCTGAAAATTAATCCAAAATCGTCAAACCATTCTGTGAAAACTTCCAGTTCTAGAAATTCCGTAGACTCAAGTCATAATGAACCTAAAATCACACATCCCTCCTTTTCTAGAGCTGTTATAACTCTTAATAACCATCCTTTAGATGCTATTATAGAAGACCTAGACAAAGGAACTCAAACTAGAGATTCTATTAGAAATCAAGTTGAACATCAATTATTCCTGTATCAACTTGAACATAAAAACATTAAAGATGCTATCAATGATGAATTTTGGGTGATGTAAATGCAAGAAGAACATAATCAGTTAGAAATGAACAAAGTTTGAAAACTTGTTGAAAGACCTAAGGACACATTCACCATAGGCACTTAATGGGTGTTTAGAAATAAGGTAGATGAAGATAGTAACGTAGTTAGAAACAAGGATAGATTGGTTGCACAAGGCTATAGTCAAGAAGAAGGAATTGACTATTAGGAGACATTTGCACCAGAAGCTCGACTTGAAGCCATCATAATCCTGCTTGCTTATACTGTACATCTGAATTTAAAACTATATCAATTGGATGTTAAGAGTGTATTATTAAATGGGTATAGAGCTGAATATGTTTTATTTGAACAACCCCCTAGTTTTACAAACCCCCATTTTGCAATTCATATTTTTAAATTATCAAAAGATTTATATAGTTTAAAACAAGCTCAAAGAGCCTGGTATGATCAGTTGAGTACTTTACTTATTTCCAAAGGTTTTACAAAAGGAATAGTTGATCCTACCCTTTTTATAAAAAAAATTTATAATAAAGTTTTAGTTGTTCAAATCAATATATATGACATTATCTTTGGATCTTAAAGAAATTCGTTACGTATTGATTTTTCTAAAATGATGCAAAATGAATTTGAAATGAGTTTAATGGGTGAACTAAAATTATTTCTTAGATTTCAAATCTTTCAAAATAATTATGGTATTATTTTAACACAAAGAAAATAGACTAGAGATATTCTCTATCTTTTTTGGATTGGATAACACTAAAAGTAGTGACACTTCCACAAGTACCACTTGTAAGTTGGATCTTGATGAATATGGAAAATCTACTGATCAAACCACTTACCGAGGAATAAGTGGAATTTTACTCTATTAGCAGCTAGTCAACCTAAAATTATGTTTAGTGTGTGTATGTGTGCTTGTTTTCCAGAAAATCATAAGTAATCTCATTTAAATGTTGTAAATATAATTTTCAAATACCTCAAACATTCACCCAATCAAAGAACTTTCAATCCTAGCGGAAAATAATTTGAATTTGTTAGTTATTCTGAAGCTGACTTTGGTGGCTATAAGTTAGATAAAAATCCCCTCTTGAACATGTCACTTTTTAGGAAAGTCATTATTATCATGGTGTAGTATGAAACAAATTCTGTTGCATTATCTACTACAGATGCTTAATATATTGTTGTTGGCAATTGTTGTGGCCAAATCTTGTGGATGAAACACACATTACTAGATTATGGATATCAATTTAGGCATGCACCTATAAATTGTGAAAATAAAAGTGCTATTAACATCTCGAAAAATAATGTTTCACATTATAGGATAATGCATATTGATGTAAGACATCACTTTTTGAGAGATCATTATCAAAAAAGTGATATCGCCTTGGAATTCATTGGTACTGAGTATCAGTTTTCTGATATATTTACCAAACCATTAAATTCCGAAAGAATAGACTATATAATACACGAACTATGCATGATAAATATTAAATAAAAGTCTTACTATTTTATATATTACTATTTTATATATTATTTTATGACAGTCACTGTCTCACCATAATGTTCAGTCACTATCTCACCTTAAGTTTCAGTCACTGTCTCACCGTAAGGTTCACTGACTGTCTCACCATAAGGTTCAATCACTGTGTCACCATAAATACTAATCACTATCTCACCATAAAATTCATTCATTGTCACATTTTAAAGACCTGACATGGTCTCACCGTAAATATTCTTTATAATTATTATTTATAGAGTAAAAAACCGTATCGCAGTAATTATTAATTTCACCTTTTTATTTTCTGGCGCTTTTACTTTTGCAAGGTTTGGTATTCTTAAATGAAAAAGTGTCACTTGTCCTTAACTCAAGATTTCTTCTATTCACTCAATTTTTAACCCTTCTTGAATCCTTCAACACTTCTCTCTATGGAATCTTCGGTGAATGCCCATGATGAAACGCCCTTCTTCATCGACTACTGAGAAACGTAGCTCAGAGAAGATGAAGATCACACCTAAGCTGGAACCCGATGGCCCTCTAAATCCAAATCTGGTGAACTGAGTAGTAGTACATGAGAAAGAGATATTCCATAAGTGCCTTCTGTCGAGTATGTCTCTAGTATTGAAAGTTTTAAATGTGCAAGGCTGGTTGGAATGGTTTTTGAAGAAATATAGACCTATCTACCCAATGCTTGTGGCTCAATTTAATCAGTATGTTCAGTTATCCTTTGATTATAAAGATGGTTATGCTATGAGAAGATGGATAAATGGCCATAAATTCACATTATCTTCGAGGTTATGGGCTGCATGACTTGGGAAACCTTATGAAGGCATCAGTTTGGACTATTAGAGAGGACCTCCACCTTCAAGTGAATTCTTTGTTTTGGAAGATGATTTGAAAAGATTAACCAGAAATGGAACCTAGAGGAGAGTTGTTTCTACTAAACTGGATGAAGAATCTTCAATTCTATTTATGTTTATATATAACTTGATTATCCCTAGAAAAGTTGATTTTGTTTTACTAAAATATCATGATGTGTTTGTGATTCATCTTATGAAAAATGGTCATAAGATCAAACTTTGTAAGTACGTCATACACCATATGTGTGAGCTGATAAAAACCACATCCAAGTCAACCTCCCTGTTTTATTCTATTCTTATCTCAACCATGCTTCACAAAAATGGTATGGTTGGACCTAATGAAGAAGTTATCAAGGATTGTGAGTTCTTCCTTTCCAACTTCATTATCAAGAGGATGAAAATAAATTGGAATCCTTGGAAAAAGGCATGGGTGGAAGACAATGATTGGATTTATGAAAATTTCAATCAAGTGGAACACTCCTTAAGACCAAAATATATTTCTGATCCTGTTTTGGAACCGGTTGAAGTTGTTGAGTATTCTAAAAAAGAAGAATAAGAATCTGATGTGCCTCCTAGGGAAATAGTTTCTAATAAGGAAGATAGTACTCCTGTCCCTCATGTAGTAATTGAAAATGAAGTCCATGCTTCTAAAGATGTTTTTAATCTGGAAGATCAACCCGAAGTTGAAATATAATCTATTGTCAAATAAACTGAGAAGAATGCTATGAAAGATCTCATAGAAGAAGAATTACCTGTTATGCAAGAAGTTGACCTTAAAAAACTCATAGTGGATCTATTCCTGAAGTCATTCCTTTGGCTGAGGAAAGGCTGGAGTTGGCTTTTCAGTTGGCTAGACAGGAAATGTGAGAGGAACTAAGAGATGAATTCATGGAACTAGATCAAGCCTCTAAACCTATTATTCTTGAGAAGGATGCAACAGTTGATGGGGAGAAACCCCCAAATCTGGAAGCTATTGAAGTACCAAACCCGATTGATCCAAGCCCGGTAGACACTTGATATAAATTCCCCAGCTTCTATGATGTGAATGACTCCTTGGATGTTTAAGTTAAAGGCCTTGACCTTTCTACTATGTTCAAATTGAAATCTGTCTCTAATCATGCCCCTGAAAAAGAACATGAGCTTCTATCAGTCCCAATCTCTGAACCTTCACCAGAACAACCTTCCATGGTGAGTAAATATTATCTGAAAGAATTTGAAGCTACCCTTTTGTCCAGAGTTGAAAAAATCTTGAATACCCCACCATCTCCTATAACAAATATTAGTGAGATAGATGCCTCACTATTGTTGGAAAATGTTATTTGGAAAATTCAACAACAAATTCTTCAAGAGATTCAGGAAGTCAGAGTTGAAAACAGACTACTTAGAGATTAAGTGAAGACTCTAAGAGGTATGATTGAAGACATGCATAAAGTGATGAATTCATGATCAGAGCTTTCTTCTCATACTATGGAGCCTATTGTTACTCAAACCCCACAAAATTTTGCCTCTCATATTCAACCTCATTTATCTTCCTTTACTGAAAAAGTTGTAGAAAGAAGCAAATAGATTGTGAAATAAATACGAGATCTTGTTATTAATCTTAACAAGCTCACTAATGAGTATATGAGGTGTGTTAAAAAGTTCTAAATCAACTAAAATCTATTTCCTTAGTTGTCACTACTTCTAAGGCATCTGGAAAATCATCTAAATCTTACATAGGTAGTTAACTGCTCAGAACAGTGGTCAAATAACAACTTCAGACTATTCTAGGTGGGTTCAATAAAGATTCTCTATTTGATGTTATCAAGAACAGTGATAGATTTCTTGATCTTGTCCAAATCCATTAAAAAATTTCTAATGATGCTCAACATGAAATTTCCAAGAAAGTGTATTTCTACTTCAAAAGAATCTTCTCTAAGACTGACAAGACCATTCATTTCAAATATCTTGTAAAAAATCGGAGGATTCCTCCTATTAATCCATCACTGAAGATTCAAGTCCAAAAGCTCACAGAGTTCAGTTGTCTGTTGGATAAGTTTATAGAAAACAAGGATGACTTTGAGAAATATATGCAGTATGGTGGAGAGATCATTTCTGATTTTATTAAGATTCTAAGGCTCTATCTTCATGTACAGAGTATATCCATTGTTGCTCCTGTGGGTACACCTATGAGACTTGGTTGGCCTAAATTCAACTCTTCCCTAGCCTCTACTTCTATTTCTGTCGGTCAGGCACTGAGTCAGATCATGCCTATGATCCTTGATCAACTACTGCCCTGATCTTCTACTACACCTACCCAATCTCCCTCTATCTTTGAAGTACATCTTTTACCTTCTCTCTCAACTAGCTCACTCCCTTCTTCTACTTCAACCTCTACTCCTATGGCTTCCTCTTCAGCTATTGCTATTAAGGGAAAAGATAAGACAAGCCAGTAAAGAAGTATAGCGCTTACTCTCTTTTGATAGGAATCTTGTTAACTTTGTTTTCCTTTTTATAATTCCCCTCTTTTTATCTTATATATTATGCACTTTTCTTTTTTCTTTTTTCCTTCATTTTATTGCTACTTTTTGATAATCCCAAAAGGGGGAGAAATCTATATAGGAGAACACTCACTCTATATATGTTATATGAAAATTCGAAAAATATTGTGAGAAAAAATATACATTCTAAATATACATGATTTGTGATCATCAAAAAGGGGTATATTGTTGGACTCCTCATGTATTAATCATGTTTTAATTATCATAAAAATAATTCAGTCTACAAACCATGTTAACTCTATGAAATCTATATCTCATCAAATGCACAGTGGTTTAGTAAAATCTATCCAAATCTATTAAGTGTTATACACCCAGTTTGGATACTATATACTATATGTTGATCTACTTTATAATGAATTCTCTAACAAATGATTGAGTTTAATCCATTCTATAAATATCACTGATTAAGTCTAATTATATATATTTTCAGAAGTCTAAGACACCATGACATCCAAACACGGTAATATCCAGACACCATAACAACCAGACACCATGAACAAGCAGACACTGTGAACAACCGGACACCATAACATCAAGACACCATGAACCAGACACTGTGAATCAGACACTGTGACATCTAGACACCGTAACAACCATACATCGTGAACAAGTAGTCACAATGAACAACCAGACACCGTGACATCCAGACACCGTGAACAAGTAGACACTGTGAACAACAATACACCATGACATCGAGACACTGTGAACCAGAAACAGTGAATTAGGCACCGTGAACCAGACACCGTGAACGGGACACAGTTTCCATGATATACTGTGACACAGTTTCTTAATATGTTTTTTCGTCTTTAAATTTAATCTCTAATGGTCATATTATATGATTTTAAGTGCACTGACATAATTAATATTTTTTTGTAGACATGTCATCTGACAGTACGATGTACGAAGTGTAGAATACATGCAACCTATCAGCTCCAACAGATGCACTCCAAGATAAAAGAGTAATGAGGCCTAGAAAAAAAGTGTAGTGAGGCATGATACTGAAAAGAGAAACAAGCGGGTAGGCGTGAGCACAAAAACTAAGAATACAGTTATAGAATTCATGAATAAAGAATTGTCTCATGCAACTCATTGCTTCTAGAGAACTCACAAAGCTCAAATGAACCCCAGAATCGAGAACATTTTCACACTATCAAACATCACGAAGAATAAAAGTTGTATCTTTCTGACTTGAAACACTCTGTTTTCCATACGAGGACTTGATTTCTACATCTAATTAATCTCAAAATTATAGAGCTACCAAGACCAACATTCAAAGCATTTCTAAAACTATCGCAATATTTCTGCTCTATTATGTATCTTTTTACCATCTTTCGTGTAGTGTGTATATTTTTATAACAACACACTCTGTCTCCTGCATAAAACTGAAGGATGTAAGATATTCTTACTCGAACATATTTTTATATTTGTATACCCACTGATAACTATGAAAGATGTTACCCTGTGACCTAGTTGTTTGTTCCCACGAAGAACTGTGGAAGAGGTACCTATGCGACCTGGATAGTCCTATGTTCTGTTATTTAACCCTGATATAGGGTCTGGATCAAGTTTATTTATATAAACTTATTTATGGGAGGTGATCAAAAAGTGGAGTGGATTAGGTCTCGACTTGGGATTAACCACTTGTTTCATATATTCTATGCTTCTTAATTTAGTCTTATCTATTTTACTACTTTACTATATAATTAATAAATCACTAAATTCACTTTAATAATTAATCTTGGAAACAAGTTATAGTTTTCTTGTCATAGTATAATAGCTTCAAAATTAATATTAATAACTGGCAGTAAAATTACTGAGAATTAATCAATCTTCTAAGATGTTATTTAAATAGTCAGACCTTCATAACCGTATTTCATTGATTAACTAGATTGTATATAACCTTATTAGGAACACTATTTAAGAATAAATTTTACCCAAAAAAATTGTAGATTCTCAATTCACCCCCTTCTTGAGTAATCTACTCTGACCAACACATACACAAATTAATATTATTTCATATTTTAAACTTTTGGGGAGTAACATTCTCCCCATATTTATTAAATTTAATCCTCAAAATTTCAACATGATATCAATAATCAAGGGTTTGATATTTTAAAATAACATTTTTAAAAAACCCACAAAATAAAGGCTTAATAAAATATCATCTTAATAAGAAAGAATAAGAAGTAGAATGGTCACATGGAATAATACATATCTTGGTATCCATGAAAGATAACATTTGTGGGAAGTGATGATATTGACATGGAAGGAAATCATTTTTATTTTTAGGGAGTTATTGTGGTCATTGATAAAAAACTATGTGAATGATCAATGGAATGATGAGGGCCTAAAATACAAAAGATAAAATTGGTGTGAAATGGTAATTCATATCATAAACTATTATTATAATATAATATAATTTTATTTCAATATCCTTTTTTAATTGTTTCCCTCAAAATTCAGGGATGACCTCCTTGATGGGTGGTTCAAACATTCCGATCAGTTTCTAACGGGTTTGTTCGTAGAACCGGAAACATCCAATGATTCCACATCCATTTGGACCTACTTTCCAAAGGTAGGCGCTCATTAGTTTGTGGACTGATGATGCTTAGGAATTTTCATTGGTCGAGAGGATGGGAGGTCGGACTCATCACACGTTTTTTAGGGGAATTATTCTCTACTCCGGGACTCTCTTTATATATTTAAGTCATGTTCGTGATTCCTTATTACATTAACAAGTATAAAATGTGATTTCCTTCAGATCTGACAATCAATGATTAAATATGTAGGAAATTTAGAGAATATTTTATATGTATTCGAGGTTCTTCATTGATAGAGAATCATCTGTATTTATTAGAGAATCTTGTTCAATGGTATCCTTCGGCACATTTATATAGAAGTCTCTTGGTCATTATGATGACCATGATGGTTTTAAAGCCACTCAGTGGGACACTTGAAGTTTATTGTCATTCAGAAGGACATATATTATTTCAGAGTTGAGATCTAACATGCAGATGGGCTACCTATGTATCCTTTGTTTAGAAAAAGGAATCAGAACCCACATAGTTCGAGTAAGGGAGTATGATTTTTATGATTGATGGCTCAAAGAAGGATTTTATAATTACTTTTACACTCTAAGATCACATGATTCATACTCGGGGTGAGAAACAAGAGGTATTGGTAAAAATCAGAAAATTGTGCCATGAAAGATGCAATCATAAAAAAATAATATGGGACTTATGTATTTATGACTTCCCAGATAAATGAAGATTGGGATTTACTTTAGGGAAGAAATCCAGGAGCAGGGTCCATAAAGGTATATGTGCTTCATGGAGATTTGAATACTCTAACTTGGGGCTTACTCCTGAAAAGGAGGCCCAAATTAAGAGAAGACTTATGCTTGGGTTTTACTCCTGAGAAGGAATCCCCGATCAAAAGTAAATTAAGACTGGTTACGAGAAATTAAGACTGGGGATTACTCCGGAAGAGGATGCCCAGGTTAAGAGACTTGAAAATTTAAGGGACTTAGGGCTTACTCATGAAGAGGATGCCCATATTTGAGACTGGGACTTATTCTTGAAAAGGAGGCACAGGTTATGGGAATTAAGGTTTGGGGCTTACTCCTAAGGAGGATGCCCAGATTTGGGAACATTAAGAATTGGGGCTTACTCCTAAGGAGGATGACCAAATTAAGGGACTGGGTCTTACTCTTAATGAGGATTCCCAAATTAGGGGACCGGGGCTTACTCCTAAGGAGGATGCCCAGATTTGAGAATTGTGACTGTGACTTACTCCTCAAAAGGAGGCCCAGATTAAGGGACTTGTGGCTTACTCCTAAGGAGGATGCCCAAATTTGATAATTATGGTTGAGGCTTACTCCTGAGGAGGATTCCAAGATTAGGGGTTCTCTCATCTTAAAGGATGAGGTTTAATGAATGAAATCTCAATCTTTAGTGACATAAAGAAATGTAAATCACTAGATTTTGAGAGATATTACATAGAATTACTTTCATATAAGGATGTAAAATCATGAAATCATGCCCTTAATAGCTTTAAAGAGTGTCTTGAAGACTGAATCATGAATAGGAGAGGTGGAATGAAATAAGAGGGGTGAAATGGGCAAGAAGGGCACCCATGGAGGCAGAGGCGCGCAAGTCCTGGCAGGCATGCAAGTACTGCGTGGGCGCGCAAGTCCTGGTCGCGCAGGTATAGCTGCGTGACACATGGGTACTTGCGCGGCGGTTAACCAGCAGGGTAATACTTGAGCGACTCTTGGTTAAATCCTTTAGAATCATCTTGAGGTTCTTCCAGAAGAGGGGCGCACAAGTTTTATTGAAGGAGTAAGGCGGTGCGCAAGTGTGGCCATTTCCCTTAAGAGCTGGCCACTCAGGAGTGCAAGTGTTGATGAGTTTCAACACTTAGGCATTCCTCCCCCTCTTTTGATCTTCCGTTCTAGGTAAAAAAATTACCTTAGAAGTGTTTCAAAAGCTTTGAGAAGATACTAGGGGGCCGAGAGCTTAAATCTGAGTTTCTGAAAAAAAAATCCTCCTCGAATGGGGGGCCCACAGGGTCTATTTATAGGCTGGAGAAGACCCGGGAAGTTATCACTTAGGTCGCGCAAGTCACTTGCACGACCACTAGGAGGTGCGAAAGTATAACTGTGTGACCATGAGGGAACTTGCGTGACTTATGGGCAATGTTCTCTTTGTTCATCCCTTTTTCGATATTTTGATGTTTCTTCAATGGATGAATCAATTTGGACTAATTCATTTTCCTTTTACATTCCTTTGGGCTCTGTGATGAAAAAGGAGCGTCAAGAAAAATCCCCACTCGGAGTTGGATCCAAAAGAAATGAGGATGTGACTCTGAGGAAAAGTAGAAATCCAAAGGAAAGGCGCCGAGCAAGTCTTTCGGTGCGCAACACTGGGTGCACAGGTTCGAGTCGCGCAGTGCTGGAGCGCACTGGGTGTAGGCGCGCAGATGGGCCGCCGGGCCTATAAATACATGGTCATTTTATGCACATAGTATCTGATTCTGGATTCTCGAGCTCTCGCTACGCAAGTCACCTTCGCTTTGAAAGTCTCTTATTTCGGCTGTTTCTTCACCGTCGCGCTGCTGTCAAGGTAATAGGACTTGCGCGGTGAAACTTGCGCAACAGAAACTTGCGCGACTCATTAACACCTGCGCGACACATCCTTACTTGCACACCTTAATGAATTAGCCATTTTTTCGAATTATTTCACAAATTTTATGAAGAATGAACTGACATAGAAGTTAATTTATTCAACTTTTGTTCAGAATCAGTGGATCTTAGACCCAGAAGTTTTGATGAACGGGATAGCAAGTGGATTGATGATATGATAAACATCATTGTCCATGATTATTATATAGTCAAAGATAGTAACCTTTCGGATTTGGCTATGTATCTGAAGAAATATCACCATGACTTCCCACATAGCACTTATCTTCCTTTGTATGGCTATGGTCATCTGCGAGAAGTCACCATTCCAGAAACAAAGAACTATCTGCCATTTTCGTGGTTTCAGAAATACACCAACTTTGCTTCACCAAATATCTCAGGTGGAGGAGTATTTCTAAATGTTGGAACAGTGGAGAAGGCCCACATGATGCATCATAGACCTTGTACACCAGATCTGAAAGATCATACACCTGAGCTGCAACCACATTGTCATCCTTCAATCATCCGAAATGCTCAGATGGATCAATCAAAAGGTTGGAAGAAAAGTTGGGACTTCTATCCTGTGGGAGGCGTGAAGCCAACTTGGATGTGGGAATACTGGGTGCGACAAACCTGTGCAGAGTTTGTCAAGGAACTGAAAGGAGTGGCGATGTACGAAGCTGTCTGGGTTGGGAAAACATATGTTTACAGACATGATAACTTCATGCAGGAGATACTCATCCATTGGAGTCCAGCAACTAATTCATTCCATCTGACTCATGGAGAAGTAGGCATCAGTCTGTGGGATGTCCACAAGATCTTAGGGGCTCCAATTTTGGGTGACATGTATGATGAATTCATTCCACCCAAGGTTACTTGGAATGATTTAGGGAAGAATCCTGCTTTAGCTCAAGAATTATTTAAGATCTTCCAAAGCCTCAAAAGTTCAGAGACCTCATTAACTCATTCTAGAAAGGATAATCATCCGGAGGAATGGATGAATATATTTTTTATTGAGAATAAAGAGAGGGATCCAAAGGAGAAGGAGCCGAAGGAAAAAGGATCCAAGAAAAAGAAATCCAAGGATAAGAGGCCCAAATGTCCTACCACCTGCCCAAAACCTGAGAAGAGGGGTGCTCTAGGCACATTCTGGCAAACTCTAGAAGCAGGAGAGTTCAAGAAGTGGGGATATGAGGTGAATCAAAGGATACCAAAGAAGAATCATCTGGTGGGATTCTTAGCAATGTGGATCAGCGTTTATCTCTTGCCAGTTAGGGATTCGAAGGGAGGCGTTAGGCCGGGGACCTTCATCATTGCAGCAAAGTTAGTTGAGGGAAAAATGGTTGGGTTGGCTACCCCCATTTTATCAAAGATTCACAAGATTTTACTTCATGTATTCCTTGGTAAATCTCCTTTAAGAACAGTGGGACCATTCCATGTTTTATGGGGATGGATTGCCACTCACTTCAGGACTTACAATGTACTTAATGGATTACAAATTCCTGGAAGTTCTTTCGTGCCGTCAGTGCAGGAATTCTCTGGAGTTGCTCCATTAGATGTTAATGCCTATGACATGAAAGTGAGTCTGAGTATGTTTAAGGAATTAAACTTCTTTCCCTATGGAAGTCCGCCAACTGGAAAATTTGTTGATGATGGAACAACCCATTTGGATTTGAGGGCATACATGCTAGCTTGCAGGGATGGTGTGCTAGTTTCCAGGATTGACGGAGAAATTATATTTGAGGCCTATGATCCATATAGATTTTCATGTCAATTCAACTTTCTGCAACAGATTGATGTATCTCCTCCAGTACATGTCTGGTTAGAGAAACATCTGATGGTTGCTCGACAACTATGGTTGTTGACGTGAAGGGAGAAGACTGTGGTAGTATTTGATCTAACAGTTAAAAAAGCGGCACATAATTTGACTATATATTATGCTGAACACTGGACAACATCATACCCCAAAGGGATATTGAGTCACCCAGTTTATCAGGTGGGGAAAAGGAAGAGGACTATAGAGAAAGAAACCCCTCCTCATGAAGGGGATGCTTCCCCACCCGACTTTGATTCGACAGACTCCCCCTCTAGAACTAATTCACCGGATTCCCATGATGGGGATGATGAGGCACAACCAACGGCAAAGCGGTTTCGTGCCCGATATAATCCACCGGCCACAATTAAAAGTCCCACTCCATCAACTCCTCGTGAGTTACTTCATTGTGGTAATTCAATCACTACTAATTTATAAAGAAATATGTCTTATTTTCTTATTCTCTATCTGTAGTTGCAGGAGCTGGGACAAAATTGAAGTCAAAGATTGTAGGACCTTCCTCGAAGCCTTCATATCTAAGAACAGAGGCTGTCCAGTTATAGTAGAGTTTATACTATGGTACTGAGACCGCCTGGCTGGATTTGTGTGATGACCTACAACTTCCTGGAATAGGGAATATTTAGGCTTCTACAAATCTCCAATATGAGGATAACCCCAATGAAGTGCGGGCTTACATTAGAGAGTAGGAAATGCTCATATACGCCACTGATAATTCTGTTCCTGTCACTAGGCGGTTGAAGGAAATGATTGATCGTGGCGCCACTGAGGGGGCTGGTGGTTCTGGAGATGAGGAGTGGCATGAGTATGTGGCTCTTGAAGATGTAAGTTTTCTTTCTTTATTTAACTTGAAACTTGATTCCAGTCAATGCCTTGTTACTTAAGGAAGATATTTTCTTCATCTTGCAGATTGAAAATAAAGGAACTGAGGTTCCTCCTCCACTGTATAGATCTTGTGGTACTGCCATCAGGGCTGCTGCTGATTCTCCTCATGAACCGGGTGAGATATCTCCAGGACAGCAGGCCATGAATGAGGCGTTGGACATATCCTTCCATTCTCCAATCCAAGTTCCAATAAGGGAGACTAATGATACTCCCAAAAAACCAAAGAGTCAAAGGGAACGAAGGAGGAATTCCATAGCTAAACACTTCATTAGCAGCGGTATGTCCCTCGGGTAATCATGAGTTTATACTCATGACCACATGGTTACTCATATTTCTGGGGATTGCATGGGCGTCTTCAATTTCCCCCCTGAGGGAAAGGACTGATCCATCTTCAAAGACCACGGAGGGTGCTGTGGAACAATCACAGATCCAATCTGACCTGGCAGCTCTTTGAGAAGAGCTAGCATCTATTCCCAGTATCCCTCCTGCTGCTATTGTAAGAAGAGAAGGACCTGTCTCTAGTAAGTCAACAATGCTTCATAAAATTGTTGAATGAAACACCGATTGACTTCCATTCTGTGATACTTCAGGTTCAACTCCTGCATTAGAGCTTCTGGCGACTGTTGCAACTAATGCAACTGATGTTGTGATTTTAGCCGAAGATACTATCCAGGGTCAGGGGTTGCAGGATGTAAGTCGTCAAGAAGACACATCAAACGCTCCCACTGCTGAGACTAACCAGAATTCTGAAATATCATTGGATGAAATGATGAATCATGGCACGTCTTTCGTAGAATTTTAGGATCATGCTAAGTTGTCATGTGATTTAGAAAAACTTGGGAGTGAGTGTTATCCTTTGCCCAGTAAATTTTCTTATAATTTACACTTCTAATCATGACTGAAAATGATATGCAGTTCCATCCATAGAAACTACTGAACTGTCAATGCCTGGAGAGGGAGTGGACATTGATGTCAACCCTACAATTGCAGAAACATTATCTCAAGTAGAACTAAACCCAGTAAACCCTCCTTAGACCCATCTTGAAGATCCTGTTGAGATTGGGAAAAATGGGGAGGAATCTTCTCAGGTTGCTGATCCACCGTCAGGTAAGGGATAACAATATTTGTGATTGTACTTAATTTGAAAGACAATAGATTATTTTGTTATCCTTTGAAGCTAACCAAAGATTTTAATTAATCATGCAGGGCCGTCAACCGCAGTGGCTAGATCTGGAGGTGAGGCCTCAGCCTCTACCCAAAAAGCAGTAGAAGGTAAAGCAACCAGGGTTAGGGGGGAAGAAGCAGAACAGGTCACTTCCTTAAGTTCATTAATCCCAGATTACATGCCCCCCCTGTGATGATGATGTTGAATCAGACCCAGAGGTTCTTAAGGCGCTCATCTTTTCATGTCGTAAGGCATGGAATAATATATGGAAAATCATATCTGAGGTGACTTTATAAGATCTATCATCAAAGATCCCTCGATTTTCATCCCAATTAATCATGCTAGGTCTTAGAGGTTTTGGATATTAAGAAATCCAGACTGCGGTGAAACAAGTCATCTTCAAGAGAGAGCAAGAGAAAAATTGTCGTGAAGATCTGACCAGGCTGAAATTATTAGTCAACATTGGCGAATTTGAGGCTGCTTTATCCCGAGCTGTGGCTCACTATGCTTCCAGGATAAAGGAGTTGAAGCATAAGATCAAAGAAAAAGTCATCTAGAAGATTCACCTTCATCAATAGTTAGATGTTGTTACTGGGGAACTTGACCAACTAAATAATTAAATGGAGGCAGTTCAAAACAATGGTATGAAGACCATTGCGGATTCCAAGAAAGCACTCCATCTCACTGAAAAGAGTGAAGTTGGTCGAGTGCATGAGCTTCAAGTAGCTGTTGATGAAGCTCGGGATGCATTTCATCAATTGAAGACTTCTATTGAAAGTCTTTTGTAATTCCTTGGAAAATAGAAGAGACTCTAATATGTGGATGTCCTTCTAATTCTTGTGCATCAATGAAAAACACTTTCACCTTAAATCATTTGTGCACGCATTTTCTTGCTACCTGCTTTAAATTTTACCTAAGCCAATGGGCCTAGTAAGAATAGTTTGATTTTTACTAGGATTGATGTAAATAACCCTACAATATTTTAATCTATTAATTGCTCAATATTACCTAAATCATACAAAATGTATGTTTAGTGAGGTGGAACTTGACATTCATTCAGAGTTCCCTTGTATTTTGTGGGTAGTTTAAAGTCATGCACGTCAGACATACAGTGGCAAATGTTTAAGGTCGAAATAGCTTTGACCTAATGAATTAGAATTGACTCAATTCCTTGGCAATTCATCTAAAAACATAGTACCATACTCAAGTATAAGGGGGGGAAAACATAAAATATGACTTTAGGAATATTTGAATCTGAGGAATGATATGAAAAAGAACTAAAGGACATTAGAAGATGTATTTACCAAGAATGAAGTTAGAATTTTTTAACAAACCTATTAGGGGGTTGAATTATGCAGGTCCACCTAAGGGCATTGGCTGCATAGTTAAATAAAATAGTATCTTTTGGCTAACAAGTCTGTTATGTAGACTGTTTATGCAAGGCTGCCTATGGGCACGTGCTGCATAGTCAGGCAAAAGAACTCTCAGAAATTTTCTTTCCTAGTGCTAAAAGTTAGTAAAAGTTTATGGAGATTCAAATTTTCCAAAGTATAGAGTTTGCTATATGAAAAGAGGTACTTGAAATATGGAAAAGATATTTCCAAACAAGATTATCGAAGATGTGGATGGATATCACTCCTACGAAGGTTTGACCCAAATGTAGGGAAGGAGAATATAAACCATAGACTTGAATACTTTTCCTATCATGAAAAAGGATATGGGACAAATATGCTAAGGATGGCTATTTTTGTGGATCCCTACATACTATCATTTAAGAAAAATAAAGAAAAAAGAGGCATTCTTCCCAAGAATGAAGTTACCACTATCCGACAAACCCGTTAGGGGGTTGAATTATTAAGGGCCACCTAAGGGCTTTGGCTGCATAGTCAGATAATAGTATCTTTTGGCTAACAAGTTTGTTATGTAGACTCTTTATGCAAGGCCACCTATAGGCACGTGCTGCATAGTCAGGCAAAAGAATTCTCAGAAGTTTGACATTTTTGTGACTTAGAAGTCATGAAAAGGGTTATGAAGATATGAAAATATTTAAGGTTAGGATTATGAGACATAAGGATGGGTATTGTCCAGTGTATACAGAGATACACAGATCAATGCTAACCATAATCATGTTGTGGCTGGGTCCTGGATTGAAATGTTGGAATTCACTATGTATCCCATAAGGATGAGAATCAAGCCATACGTAGTTCTTGAACTACAGTTTAACGTCGTGTGGGAAAAAAGGATTAGAGATCTTAGTTTAGGGTCATAGAGCTTGAAACATTAAAAGAAATAAACAGTGTGTGCTTTCATGGGGACTTTTCAGCCAAGGGACAAAAAGTGGAATTTGGGGTTAGGCCCAAAGATTTGGGGTTGGATTCGAGGGACACCCAAACGTTCCTACGTATCCCATAAGGATGGGAATCAAGCCCACATAGTTCTAGAAATACCCTATGTACAAATTTGGTTCGTACATGTGAAGGGTGAAAGGGGACTTTAGTACAATGATTGTTTAACCCAAAATAATGGTTTAGGCATTTCCATGTATGCACGTAGTCTGTGAAATGAAAAATGATTGAAAAATCAATGTAAATAATGGTTCCCTCTCAGGTGAGGGTATCAAAGAATATTGTAGTTTATTTTTATACTGGACAAAAGTGTTGTATAGTTTAACGTCGTATAACAAGGATGAAAGTGAACCAATGTAAAGATATTGATTCTAGGGGTGGTTTCACGAATCAACATCGTATGAGATGGAGGTGAACCAAAATGAAGAGATTGGTTTTGGGCTTGAACCTTGGGAGGTTGCCTAAGTACCCATCTTGAAAGGAAAGGATCAAAGTCTGCGTAGTTCAATTAAAGAATGAATTAATGATCAAGTTGTTCTTGGGCAAAATGACCTAAAAAATGATGTTGTTGGGACTTACACATGGTTAGTAGCCCAAAGAGAGTGTTATGGTTGAGTTTTTCTCTAAGCTCATGTGAGTCATACTCGGTGTGAGAAACAAGAGCTAACAACAACCTTAACGATGCACAGTTTAATGTAATGTTGGACATATAATGGGACTATGCAGTTTAAAGTCTTACAGTTAGGACTATTTGTGCTGCACAGTTTAGTGTCATGTAGCTGGGACAAAGTATAGTTTAATGTCATGTAGGACATATCAAAGGACTTTCTGTACAGTTTAACATCATGTAGTAAGGACTATGGGGACAATATAGTTTAACGTCATGTTGGACGAATGGGGGACTGTGCAATTTAATGTCATCCAGTGAGGAAAAAAGATTACACCATTTAACGTCATGTTGGATGCATTGGGGAATTCATTTTTCAAAGTTTAACGTCATGTTGGACAAAAAAGGGACGATACAGTTTAGCGTCATGTTGGACGAAAGTGCGAATAGTTTTAGGTCATATGCATGGACCTTTGCTGTATAGTTTAATGTAATATATCAAGGATGATGAAGGGGACACATTTTAACGTCATGTTGGATGTTTGTGTAAATAGTTTAGGTCATATGCTTGGACCATTGATGATGCATTTTAACGTATTTCTTGACCGAGGTGCAGTTTAAGGTCAAACTGGACCATTGATTATATAGCTTAACGTCTTTCTAGACATAGGGGACTTTTATACAGTTTAGCGTCATGTAGTTAGGACGTCATAGTTTAACGTCTTGCTGGACGTAAGGGACTTGCAAATAGTTTAGGGTCATATGCATGGATTGTTGATGATGCAGTTTAAGGTCATACTGGACCATTGATGTAGTTTAAGGTCATACAGGACCTAGTTGCAGTTTAATGTCATACTGGACCATTGATATAGTTTAAGGTCATACAGGACCTAGTTGCAGTTTAAAGTCATACTGGACCATTGATGTAGTTTAATGTCATACAGGACCTAATTGCAGTTTAAAGTCATACTGGACCATTGATGGAACTTTTTCACAGTTTAATGTCGTGTGGGATGAAAGTACAAATAGTTTAAGGTCATATGTATGGACTGTTGATGTATAGTTTAATTTCATATAGTAAGGACAATGAATCATTTTGTGCTTATACAAAATACTTCTTCAAAAATCTGGCATTGGTTGGAGTAGTGATGAGTTCCCCATCCATCGAGATTAATGAATAAGCTCCATTGGAGTAGACCCTATGTATTGAATAAGGTCCTTCCCATTATGGCTCAAGCATGGGAGGTTTCTTTCCTGGTATCATTGCAGTTCTGAGAACTAATACCAATTCTCCCTGAGTGAATGAACAAAGACGAACTTTTTTTTAAAATCTCGTGCTATTCGATTCTGATAGACTTCCAAGTGGTGCAAAGTGCACAGTATTTTCTCATCTAACCGTTCCAATTCATTCAATCACTTTTGATATTTTTCATCTGCAGATGACTGATAACAAATGGCTACTCTGAGCGAAGGAAATTGAACATTAATGGGCAAGACAGCTTCCGTTCCATATACCAGTGAAAATAGAGTAGACCGAGTTGCAGTGCGGGTGGTAGTCCGATAAGCCCATAACGCATGAAAGATTTTATCAGGCCATGACCTCTTATCTTTATCCACCATCTTTTGAAGTATATTTTAAAGAGTCTTGTTAAAGTCTTCTATCTGGTCGTTGGCTGCTGCATGATACCGAGATGAATGGTTGGATTTGATGTTGTATTCTTGATACAACTTCTTCACCTCAGATGAACAGAAGTTTGTGCCATTGTCTATCAATATGGTATGAGGGACACCAAATCTGGTAATGATGATATACTTGATGAAGATAACAACGCATTTAGAACTGACTTCCTTGAGAGGTATTTCCTCTAACCATTTGTAAAAGAAGTCAGTATCAGTAAGAATGTACTTAAACTACTTGGCCGTAGATGAAGGGTATGGTCCCACCACATCCATTCCCCATGTGGAAAATGGCCATGAGTATTTAGCTGTATGAAGAAACTCTGGATGTTGATGAATGAATTTGGAATGTACTTGGCATGAATGACACTTCTTTGTGAAATCAACACAATCTTGTATCAATGAAGGCCAAACGTATCCAAGCCTTCGAATCTGATCAGACAGTCTATATCCAGACTGGTGGGCACCACAGACTCCAGAATGCACTTCATTCATGACAGCCATTGTCAATCTACCATCAATGCTTCTTAAGAGAACTCCATCAAAACCACGTTTGTAGATAATTTTCTCTAGGTGATCTGGGCTATCATAAAGAGTAAAATTGACCACACATCGCCAGATTTGTTCTTTCTCGGCTCTATCAGGTGGAATTGTTCCATTTTGAAGGTATTCCTATGATAGGTGACATCCATCCTATAGTATGACCATAAAAGTCAGGAATGGGACTAATTTCATTAATTTCCTCTGTTCGGATTCGAACATAAGGTGAAATTGCACAATGGTGGGAAATACTGATGGTTGTCTCGTCCCGATTTGGATCTGCCAGAGCTGTGGCTATATTAGCCAGTACATCAGCTTAAGCACTTTGTGATCTTGGGACATATGAAAATGTCCGTTCCGAAGGGAATTCCACCATTAACTCTCTGACGTAATCATATAAAGGTATTAGTTCTTCTTTTCCAATGGCATAATCCCCATTGACTTGTTTGATTACCAGGTCTGAATCACCTTTCACCTTTAAGTGATTCACTTGTACTTAAAGTGCTAATTCCAAGCCTATGATGAGATCTTGGTATTCTGCTTCATTATTTTTGGTACCACCTTCCCGCAATAAGAAGGAATAAGGTAACACTTCCTTTTCTGGAGAAATGAGCACAATTCCTAATCCAACTTTGTTGAATTTAGGATTTTCCATTTTCCTCCCTGTTGGACTTCTGGAAGCACCATCAAAATACATTTCCCATGCCTGAGGACTTTCTTGAATAGAGAAGGCTTCCTCATCAGAGAGTTCAATATCTGAAGATGTGTCTTCCACTGAAGGGTGTTCATCTAGGAAATCAGCAATAGCTGTCCCTTTATCACCTTTTGAGACACATACTGAATGTCAAATTGCTGCAAAATAACTTCCCACCTTGCCAGATGTCCTGTAAGCATTGGATGACTAAGGATGAATTTGAGCGGGTTATTGTGAGATACTAATTGGACCTCGTGTTGTTGCTGGTAGTGTCTCAACTTCTGAACTGCAAATAATAATGCCAGGTAGCACTTCTTAGTACTTGAATACCAAGTTTCTGCTTCAAGCATAGTTCGACTGAGATAATAGAGGGTGTTTTCATTCCCAGCATCATTCTTTTGAGAAAGAAAGGCACCCAATGATCGCTCTAGAGCTGTCACGTAGAGGATAAGTGGTCTTCCTTCAATAGGTGGCATGAGTACCGGTGGACTCAAGAGGTATTTCTTGAGAATATTGAATTCTTCTTGACATTCTTCAGTCCACTGGTAAGTGACTCCCTTCTTCATCAATTTAGTGAAGGGTAAACTTTTGCCTTCCAAATTTGAAATGAAACGCCGAATATGACTTCCAAATCAGCAAAGTGATTAGAACGTTGTTTGGATTTAACAACCAAATCATCTACATAGCATTCAACAAACTTCCCTATGAAGGGTTTGAAGATACGATGCATTTCACGCTGATATGTTGCACCTGCATTCTTTAAGCCAAAGGGCATTACCCGGTAGCAAAACATATCCTGAGGGGCTATGAAGGATGTGGACTCCTCGTCTTTTAGGGCCATTAGGATCTGATTATATCCGGAATATCCATCCATGAAGGAAAGTGCTTCATATCCAGCTGTTGCATCAATTACAAGTTCTGTAATCGGAACTGGGAAATCATCCATAGGTCAATGCCGATTAAGATCTCTGAAATCGATGCAAACTCCAATTTGTCCATTCTTCTTCTTTACAGGGACAATATTAGCCAACCACTTGGGATGATGAACTTCTCTGATGACGTTAGATTTGATAAGCTTATCCACATCAGCTTAAATTTTGGAAGAATAAGTTGGGTGTGTTCTTCTCGCGGCTTGCTTAAATCCTCGATGTTATTCTGGTAAACCCAAATGATGAGTAGCAACATTAGGATCAAGCCCAGGTATCTCTGTATAGTTCCAAACAAATATATCTCTATTTTTCTTTAGAAAATAAATATTAATCTATTGCTCTTCAAGAGTCATGGCCTCACTGATTAAATTGGGGCGTGGATCTTCTTTTTTACCCAGATTTATTTCTCTGAGTTCATCCACAGTGGTAGAGATACCCTCTACAAATGATGGAGGAGCATCTCTGAGATCTTCCCCATCATCTTCATCATGTGTTATTTCATCCATTTCTACTTGCATAGTAGATGATGAAGCATAATTTCCATGATTATAAGAGATGTCAAAATTTTCATATCTTGAAGAAGAAGCTTCCATTTCCGACCCGATTGATGATGAAGGTTCTTCTTTGGGTAATAAAGAGGAGATGATGGATTGAGAATCGACATCATTGTTCACCTCCAATGTTTTTATAACTTCTTATGGCCTGGTTGGAGAAGTATAGACTTATAGGATTTCAGCAGATGAAATGAATACGTCACCATTTGCGCTTCCATCACTGCTTGGTGGGTTACCAATTTCTCCCATGTTGTCTGGCTCGATTGTCGTAATTGACATTATGGATCATTCCATAAGAGTATTTTGATTTAGTTCTATCTTGTCAATTTGACTGATAGGAAACACATAATCTGTACTGACACGTGTAAATGGATTTTCTAGAATCTTCTCCAAACCATATGAAGCATTAACTTTAGTAATATCCTTTGTTGTAGATTTCCCCCTTCCCTTCATGTGATAGAATTCCGCCTCAATGTATTGAGACTCACATGTCTTGAATGGGGCCTTATCACCATACAATGTCCCAACTTGACCATCAAAACAATATTTGAGACGTTGATGGTATGATGAAGGGATAGCCACATGTTGATGTAGCCAAGGTCTTGCAAGTAAGATATTGAAAGTTGAGTCTTGATCAACAACCATGAAATCCGAATTGGATACAAGATCTCCAAACTGAGTTCTAAGTGTAATTTCACCCAATGGTTCTTGTTCATTTTTATCATATCCTTGTAACATCATGGTAGAAAGAGATAAATAAGATTTTGTGAGGCCCAATCGACGAAGTGTACGAATGGGCTTGAGGTTGACTCCCGAACCAATGTCAATGAAATCTCTTCGGACGTCTACGCCATTGAACTTGCCAGATAAGTACAAAGGTCTAATGTGCACATGCACAACATTATCTTCATCTTCATCAGTATAAGATATTATTGCATGGGATTCTGCAGGATTATTCTCTATGTGATAGACATCAGCTGCAACAATTTTAGTTTCAAACTCTTGAGGACTTGACAAAGCCTCGATGAGTGCTTCTAGAAGATCTTTTGATAGATTAAGAGCATCCAAAATTGATAACTTGGCTGGTAATTGGGAAAACTGTTTCAATACAACATATTTTTGATCCAGAGGTCTGCGTTTCCCAACAGGAATCTGCGGTTTAGCAGGTACCTTGGAAGCACATGTTTTGGAAGTTTATGCATCTTGTATTGGGATAGGAGTTGACAATATCCCTGGTTTTGCAAGATTAGACCGATTCGATCCATTTACTTGCTGAGAGGAAGAATATGGAACCTTCAACCGGTATTCCAAAATAACTGTGCCAGGACTGAATTTGCTATTGGTAGAAGAACTTGATTGTTATTTCTGAGATCACTGAAGGGCTCTACCACGAGTTTTTGCTGCATACACAGTTCTAGTTGGGGTAGAATTGGAATAGTGGATTCTGAAAGATCAACGTCTTCCCCTGTATCCTGAGCCTCTAGAACATCCTCTGATTCCCCTGTTTAATACAGGGAATTCAGGCTCATTGAAATCGAAACTGGGTCTGGCATATGGATATGTTAATTGAATTATATTAACAGAACTGAAGATTAACTCTTCCTCTAATGAAGACTCCACCTGATTAGCCTGTTTAGGCAGTGCCGTTTGGTGGTGTGGTGCTCGTGGCTTTGAAGTAGATGACATGAAGTCTGCCAGAGTCAAAGACAAATTAGGCTTTGACACATACTCATCTTATTCTGATTCTTTTTCATTCATTGAATCATGTCGTTTCTTTGAGGACTTTCCCTCTTAAGAAGAGGGTCTTTCCGCAACATTTATGGCAGAAGACACAATCAGTTTCATTAATTATGTTCGAAAAATAGCATGATTTCGGTTGATCGTCTTTCTAACCATCCAATCATCATACTTCTATGCATTTTTTCTTTTGACTTCTTGCCACTCACCTTCCTCCTCTGGAACTTGTAGCAGTAACACATGCTACCTGAGCTGAAGAACCGTTCAGTTTGACTTGTCCCGAGTAGACCATTTTTTGTAGGAGGTCCTTGAAGACAAAAAAACTCCTGGATGGGATGCCCCAACATTTGATGAAAGGGGCAATAATTGGGATGGTATTCATCTCCTTTCTTATTTGGCCTCTTGGGAATTGGAAATTGAACCAAATTATTTTCCAGAGCCGAAATGAAATAACCAAGAACTTGTTCATTTCATAAAGAGTATGTTTTTCTCTTCAGATCCTCAAATTGTTTCGCCTTTGACCTCTTTGATCGCCTTGATGAAACGGTCTCCGATGTTGGCGCTCAGGAGGTGGAGCCCTTCGAGAAGATGAAGGTTTTGAAGTAGAAACAGGTACAGGGTCTTGTTTGAGCATAACTGTAGCAGTTTATGTTTTACCCATTCTATTTCCTAGAGCTGATGGAATTACACGAGATTAAGCCTTAGCCTATATATGGGAATCTAAAATCTGTTGAGCGATTGAAGTAAGGTCTCGAAACCCTCCTATATATTTCACAGGGATTAACGGCGTGCGTAATTCATCACTCAGATTTTCCACACAGATTGGAAATAATTCTTCTTGGGGGAGTGCTAAGCTTAGGGAATATTTTAATCCCTTCCAGTGAGAAATGAAAGCAGAGACCCTTTCATTCTCCCTTTGGTTACAGTTTTTAAGAACGAAAACTGTTGTCTTTGGCAAAGATGAGTTGAACTGAAGAAGGAATTTTTGGCAAAGATCCTCCCATCTGGTAATTGACCTGGATTGCAAGCTTGTATACTAGACAAAGGCTGGTCCTTATAAGGTCCGTACGAAACATCTATGTTTTACTGCTTCTATCTACTCTGGAGTTCCCATCATAGGATCACAACAAGACATGTAATGCATCAAATGCTGTTCAGGGTCACCTAATCCATTGAAAATAGGGAATACAGGGTTTCCAAAACTGGATGGAGGAGAGATTGAATCTACCCATTCTGGGTAAACTTTCTTTTCTGGTTGAACCTACACATGTTTCCCTTCCATAGTTTCTAACTGAGATGTTAATGACTCAATGGTAGTTATTAACTTTTGAGAAACATCTGGTTTAACTTGGACTTGGGTAGGTCCAATGACTGGAGCTTGGGTAGATGCGGTGGTTGGTGCTGCAACTGGTGGTAGCACTGCCTACTATTGTTGCACTTGACCTATAGGATTAGACCTGTGAGGGTGTACTGATAGAGGAGGATATTCTTGATCCCTCTCTGTAGCTGCAACAAATTCCCTTGGCTGACTAACTCCAGCTCGCTTAGGAGGAATACTACCATGAAGTAACTCTGCATTCAACCTCCTTAATTCCTTCATTTCTTCCTCCTGTTGTGCAATCCTTTACTCTAGTGAGAGCGATTGGCCTTCTCCAGAGGAAGGATATGTAACCTGGTTCTTTCCCCTCCCTTTGTTGGATCCTTTTCGGAGAGGGGGAAGTGGGTTACTCGAAGGATTACCTAGGTTCGGAGTAATTTTTTAATTTTGTGTACACACACCTTCTTCATTTGTGTCGGTGCGTACATCTTCTTGAGCAGGAACCTCTTCATCTGAGTCCCCTGAGTGAGCCTCATCTGGTGGATTGGCAACAACGACATTGATGACATTGATTGACGCATAACTCATTACATCCCTTCTATTAGCATTTCTGTGATATAGTCTTCTTCCATGTCTTTGATGAGACATTGCCTTTTGTCGATTTGATCGCTCAGGAACTTCTTGACGAATCGTAATTTGGAGGGAATCTCCTGATAATTTGGGTATTCGTTCCTCTTGAGGCTTCTACCCTAATCAAGAAAAGACCGGCTTTCTCAGAGGAGGGGATTGATTATTTGAAAAATTCCCCAGTCCGGTGGACTGGGGCTGTTTCTTATCAACTCCACAAATCTTATTTGTGGATTCCGAGGGTTGGTTTAAAAGAGTACCCAGTCTGGCGAGCTTGGGTGGCTCTTGACATGCTATGTCTGATAATTTCTTAAAAGCTCTCATAATCTTGTAAACCTTAGTCCGGAAATTAGCTGGATGCATTAACCTGTATCCACTTTTATCACCCAGTTCAAAAGACCGTTGGATGATTTCTAACACTTCTGTCACTTGGTGATGTGCTTGCTCCAAACGAGAGGCCTGTTCAATATTCTCGTTTGCTTGATGTAGGAGTAATTCAACAACTTGTTCTCTGTATTCTTGATTTTGAGAGGAACTAGTTGAGGCCTGTTCTTGGGAAATATTTTGATTACAAACAAAGCCCATTGATTGTGGCCGACCATGGGCAATAATATTGCATGAAACCATTTTCAGCGGGCTTTGCTGACTGGAGACCACCGTGAAATGAAGTGCTCCATGAACACCCCATCCTCTGACATGAATACCAGATGGGGCATTGTCCATTAACTAGCACAACATTCATAGTGTTCTAAGTCATGAACGTTGAAGGGATCTCTATTTCTTTTCAGCCTTCGGATATTGAGAGACTGATAAAGATGCCAAGTCAATTTGGCGTTGTAACCCTTCTATTATCTTAACATGATTTTCATATTCATCATAAGATAATACTTTCTTCTTCAACTGAAAAAGAGTTTTCCATATGTTGAGACAAATACCATGAATTCCATCTTCCGTCAACATTTCTGGAATGTCATACTGAGAATCATCCAGAGGCCAAAACATGACTGGCACTTCACCTTTCGCCAGTTGTTTTCTGAGGTTCATCATTTCCTCTTTATCATTCAATGAAGATTATTCTACCTGATTTGACTAGAGTTTGTGTTTCCTTTTTGCTTCATCAGATTCAACAAGATTGGTAGAGGAATCATTGATCAATCTAGAAGATGCATGACTTAGGGGTGGTTCGGAGAATGACCTACACCCTGAGCTATCTTCCAATTGAGAATGTATTTCACCTACTAGCGATGAAGCATCAGACATGACTGGTTTTACATTTGCAAGTGCCTCAAGATAATAGGGCTCTCTCGGCACTACATTGTCCACTAGAGCATTTTACGGGCAATGTGCATTACTACTGCATAGAGGACTTTCGTAGTGAAATTCATCATCATGGGAAGGACCACCATAATGGGTTACAACAAAAGATGAGATCTCTTGCTCCTTAGTCCTATGACCACACAAAGGGTTCCTGTGGCTCTCATCTGAAGATAAAACATCGAGATTGACCGAATTGTCATGAAGCAAGCCTTCATGAGGAAGTGTCTCTTGAAGACCTTCAGAATTAATGTTCCCACTATTGGGAAATGAGGGAGTAGAATCTTGAATTTCAACAGATAACTGTCTGAGGGCTTCAAGAACTCCAGCATTGAGAAAGACCTTGTTACAGATTATCTCTTGATCTCCTGAATGTGATGGGCGGGTCTTCTTCTTAGACGCCTTCTTACTCGCTTTGGAAACCACTTGTTGACAAAAGTGGCTGCTCTGAGCAGGTGTATGTTCCTTATCAGGAAATATGGACAGGTTAGGCTGATGATCTCCACTCAAATCAGGTGTATGTGCCTGACTTGGTTGTCCGTATGATATTGGGGAGTATTTCCCACAACCCTCTTGTACTGGAACATATGTTTGTGTCTGTTCCGGACTGAATTGTTGATGGGTCACTCCACTGGTAGGGATAGATTTATGTGTCTTTCCCTGAGATGCTGCTGAAGCTATTATAATATCCTGGCAGGCATCCAGAATATGAGCAGGGATTTGCTTCTGCTCTTTCTCCATTGATAGAATATGTTTGGTGACTTCAGCTGCTGGAACGGGAATATACGTCCATTCCGGGCTTGGAGTAGGTGTGTGTGCCTACTCTTGTCCTCCTTTTCCTGTAAGTGAATCCTGACAGTACTCAAGTGTGGGGGCAGAGAGTTGTGTCTGCCTCCTATTTGTTGTCGGGGCTTTCCGACTAACTTCTCGAAATGCTACCAAGCGAGACTGTTGGTAGGCTTGATTAATACTTGTAAGTGTATGTGCCTGCTGATTGTACTTCACCAAATGTAGTTGACTAGATCCATCATATGTTGTCAGACGAGCCTGATGACTAGCTGATGATGTTTAAACAGGTGTATGTTCCTGCCTATAGTACCCCGCTGGAATTGCCTGGCGGGATTGACATGATTTTGCCAGACGAGTCTGCTGGAAATCGGAATTAAAACAGGCAGGTGTGTGTGCCTGCTCATTTCTTGCCACCAAGTTAGGTTGGTTGACTTCTCTGGAGATGACAGAGATGAGAACCTGCTCACTGTTGATCGGATTCCGCCTCTGGCGGTTCGTCTTGCCTGCTTGGGTTCGAGGAACCTGAGCTGAACACCTGGAGTCGGTACCCTCATCATGTTGAGGGCGCACTTTCGCACGAGTCTGGTGGCGATTGTTGGTGGGAGCCCTCAGGAAGGACTCCTGCTTCTTTGAATTAAGGCCCTGAGGGACCTGCTCATTCACCTCCCCAGAATATGGGAGTGAATGGTGATTGCGTTCGGGGGATAACAACCCGAAACAGTTGGAGACCGTTGTTAGCACTGCCTGCTTCTTAATCGATGGTCATCATTTTTCGGACGACCGGTGTGAGTTGTTCACTTGGAGGGCTCGTCGGGCAGCCTCCAGAGTTGGAATGGTACCGTGTTGACGGTACTCCTTAACCAGCACATTTGATACCTAGCGTTGAAGACACTGAGTAGGTGATATTGTCCTCAGAGTGGACGATGATCCAGCAGGAGTAGCATCAGTGGCATTTGCAGCAGCATTATTCACATGTGTGAACATGAGAGAAGCCATTTTGGAAATGCAGAAGATCTTTGGAAAAGAGTGCCTGTTTGATATAACAGACGTGATCAAGATAAATTCAGCCACTACATCTTTTGGATGAGCACATATGTCAATGATTGTTTTTGTTGGCCCTCTTATTGAGTTTTAAATAGGGGCCTATCAAATCTGTATAACATCATTTTAACTTGGTTAAGGATTCACGTCGGGTTCACCATTTTTTCCCTCGGAATTCGGGGATGACCTCCTTGATGGGAGGTTCAAACATTCTGATCGGTTTCTAATGGGTTTTTTCGTAGAACTAGAAACATACAATGATTCCACATCCATTTGGACCTACTTTCCAAAGGTAGGCACTCATTAGTTTGTGGACTAATGAGGCTTAGGAATTTAAATTGGCCAAGAGGATGGGAGGTCGGACTCATCACACCTTTTTGAGGGGAATTATTGTCTACTATGGGACTCTCTTTATAGATTTAAGTCATGTTTGTGAATATTTATTACATTACCAATTATAAAATGATCTTTCCTTCAGATCTAACAAGCAATGATTAAATATGTAGGAAATTTATAGAATCTTTTATATATATTTTAGGTTCTTCATCGATATTGAATCATTTGTATTTATTAAAGATTCTTGTTCAATGGTATCCTTCGACACATTTATAAAGAAGTCTCTTGGTCATTATGATGACCATGATGGTTTTAAAGCCACTCAATGGGGCACTTGAATTTTATTGTCATTAAGATGGAAATATATTATTTCGGAGTTGGGATCGAACCCACAGATGGGCTACCTACATATCCTTTGTTTAGAAAAAGGAATCAGAACCCACGTAGTTCGAGTAAGGGAGTATGATGTTTATGATTGATGGCTCAAAGAAGGATGTCATAATTACTTTTAGACTCAGAGGTCACATGAGTCATACTCGGTGTGAGAAACTAGGGTTATTTGTAAAAATCAGAAAATTGTTCCATGAAAGATGAAATCATAAAAAATATAATGTGGGACTTATATATGTATGACTGCCCAGATAAATGAAGATTTGGATTTACTTCAGGGAATAAATCCTGGAGCAGGGTCCTTAAAGGTATATGTGCTTCAGGGATATTTGAATATTGTAACTTGGGGCTTACTCCGGAAAAGGATGGCCAAATATGGAGAAGACTTATGATTGGGTTTTACTCTTGAGAAGGAATCCCTGATCAAAAGTAAATTAGGACTAGTTAAGAGAAATTAAGACTGGGGATTACTCCTGAAAAGGATTCCCAGGTTAAGAGACTTGAAAATTTAAGGGACTTGGGGCTTACTCCTGAAGAGGATGCCCATATTTGAGACTGGGACTTATTCCTGAAAAAGAGGCCCAGGTTAAGGAAATTATGGTTTGGGGCTTACTCTTAAAGAGGATGCCCAGATTTGGGAACATTATGAATTGGGGCATACTCCTAAAAAGGATGCCCAAATTAAGGGACTGAGGCTTACTCCTAAGGAGGATGCCCAAATTATGGGACTGGGGCTTACTCCTAAAGTGGATGCCCAGATTTGAGAATTATGACTGGGACTTACTCTGGAAAAGGAGGCCCATATTAAGGGACTTTGGGCTTACTCTTAAGGAGGATGCCCAAATTTCAGAATTATGGTTGGGGCTTACTCATGATGAGGATTCCCAGATTAGGGGTTCTCTAATCTTAAAGGATGAGGTTGAATGAATGAAATATCAATCTTTAGTGACATAAAGATATGTAAATCACTAGATTTTGAGAGATATTCCACAGAATTCCTTTCAGATAAGGATGTCAAATCATGAAATCATGCTATAAATGGCTTTAAAGAGTGTCTTGAAGACTGAATCTTGAATAAGAGAGGTGGAATGAAATAAGAGGGGTGAAATGGGAAAGAAGGGAACCCATGGAGGTAGAGGCGCGAAGTCCTGGCAGGCACGCAAGTACTGCGTGGGCATGAAAGTCCTGGTCGCGCAGGTATAGCTGCACGACACTTGGGTACTTGCACGACGGTTAACCAGTAGGGTAATACTTGAGCGACTCTTGGTTAAAGCCTTTAGAATCATCTTGAGGTTCTTCCAGAAGAGGGGCGCGTATGTTCTATTTAAGGAGTAAGGTGGCGCGCAAGTATGGACATTTCCCTTAAGAGATGGCCACTCAGGTGCGCAAGTGTTGATGAGTTTCAACACTTAGGCCTTCCTCCCCCTCTTTAGATCTTCCGTTCTAGGTAATAAATTACCTTAGAAGTGTTTCATAATCTTTAAGAGGAGACTAGGGTGCCGAGAGCTTAAATCTGAGTTTCTGGAAAAAAAATCCTCCTCGAATGGGGGGCCCACGGGGTCTATTTATAGGCTGGAGATGACCCGGGTAGTTATCACATAGGTCGCGCACGTCACTTGCGCGACCACTAGGTGGCGCTCAAGTATACCTGCACGACCATGATGGAACTTGTGCGACCTATGGGAAATGTTCTCTTTGTTCATCCCTTGGTCGATTTTTTTGATGTTTTTTCAAAGGATGAATCAATTTGGACAAATTCATTTCCCTTTTACATTCCTTTGGGCTTTGTGACGAAAAAGGAGCGTCAACATTAATGTTGTGTAATTATATTAATATCTATGATTAAAAGGAAATATATTTTCCTTATATATTTCGATTTCAAAATAATAATTTCATTACATGTCTATACTTCAATCAATTTCCAAATTCATTCATTATTCCACGAAATGAATATACAAGAATGAATTTTTTATTCTTAAAGGACTAAAATTCATATTTAATGGATCCTAAGATACATAAAAGTGTGAAAAGTCTTTTTTTATATCTCTATCTATTTTCTAAAACAAATATGGTTAGCACATGTTATTAAACATGCATAAATAACCATATAGTGATTTAATAAAATAATCTCTACAACCTCATCAAAATTTCTACTTAAACCACTTCATAAATAGTTAACCATACTACTCATGAATGTTATGCTTTACCAAATTTGAATGGAATGTTACAAATTAAACATTATAATCCCCATAATAAATGAAGATGATATGAATATACTCATACAAAACATGGGTATAACTTCATGATTTATTCTATTAAAACATGGTAATCATAAAACCTTATTGAAAACATGCATGATTTCTGATTCCTAATGTAAAACATAGGTTATTTTATTTATTCCTTAATTCCAAATATGTTTTAGACTCCATCAATGATAGAATAATAACATTGAAAATAAACAATTCTATTCCAAGTTATTTAGTAATATCCGATTTACATTGTCCATATCAATCATCCCTAAATCCCAACATCATTATACAAACATTAGGAACATATTAAGGGTTATAATTTATTAAATGATCTATTTTATATGATTTTAAACATGCCACTAAATCATGTTTTGGAATCCATTCAACACATACATTCAATTACTTAAAAAATGTAATGTCGTATAATCATTATATATTTTAGAATTCAAATAAAAAAAATCATTGAATAAATACTAAAATAACATAATTATAGATCTCAAAAACAAACAAATTGACCATTCTTATTCATTTTTTGTAAAAACATACGATTGACCAAGATCCATTAGTTCTTTTTGAGGTGTGTTCCTTTGAAACTTGGAGAATTTATTTTCATAGTGCCCCATATTCATAACATTGAGGCATTGAACAATAGAAAATAATTTCAGGACATTGAAATTAAAATCACATTGGAATTTATCTCTGCGCTTTTATAATTCAACAACTTTTTTTAAGCATGAACTAGGGTGTTTTATTCCGCAATTATCACAATTGGGGAAATAATTATTTCACTTATTCCATTTATCCTTATTTTTTCCAGCTGTCCTCTTCTTCTAGTCTTTCCATTTGAATAAATAATACTTAGATAACTCCTTTTCTATCTTATTATCAAATGATACTATTTCCTCATATGATACAAATGTGTTGAGGACTAATACCCTTTGAAATATTGGCTTAAAATATTCAAAGAAGTGATCATTCTTCCTCTATGGATCATGCACATTGGTGAAGTTCACATTCTTTATTTCATGTGATATTTCAAAATAAAAATATAGACTATATTAGATCATTAAATTATGAAACATAATTTATAGTCCCAAAAATAATGAAATAGTAAGAATAAATTGAATAATTTTCTTGGGAAATAATACCCCAAGGTAATATTGTGATGTTTTCTGGTTTGTTGTGTTTATTGACTAAACATGTTTCCATGGTTAGCTGTGGAGTGATAGAGATATTGAGGACAAGTTATTTTGAAAATTATCCATGCCAAAGGAATGACTACACACAAGATTTGAAATTTCATAAAAGTTGGACATATGTGACCGATCATGTTACACACACCCATAAAATAAATATGAAGTGTAAAAGGGAGTAATTTACCAAATGTGATATCAAAAATGGTCTTTTATACTAAGGTAAATATTTCATGAAAATTGGATGGTGGTCGAGAATCTTGCATGCATTGTCAGAAACATATATAAATTAATAGTTAGCCCCCTCAGATCTGTAGCTCAACCCTTAGTGAAAATCACGGATCTAAATCACCTAAGAGTAACCCACAAGGGGAGTTTCAAGAGAGTTGCGTGCAAAGCATAAAGTTATGCATAATATATTCATCTTCCATAGTTTCCATAGGTTGGGAGTTATTTATTTAAAGTCAAATATTGAGAGAAAAGTGTTCATGTTGCACACAAGATTGAAAATAGAAGAAAAAAAGATAGACACTTCCAAATAATTTGATGGTAAAGGGGTATTTATCATGTTGATTAAACTGGAACTTAATGGTACACTAAATGAGGTGTAAAACTATAACACCACAAGTTTTTATGAAAATTTTCTTTCTCGAATAAGTTAGATTTTCTTTTATATCTTGCAATGAACTAAGTCAAAAATTCGTTTCACAAAGAACAGAGACTTTGTGTATGTTACATGGAACATAGACTTGGTGTACATTAGACTAAACGTTGACTTGGCGTATGTTATAGGAAATACCAACTTGGCGTATGACACATGCAACAATAATCATTCTACGAAACACCATTTTATTATTAAAATTATTTAAATGAGAAAAATACAACCTAACCAATAAACATATTAATACCTACTTTTCAAATACTTTTTAAATTTTTTTATATAAATAAAACATATTTGTGATAAAAGATATAATTTTTTCTAAATTCCATATATTTTTAAAAATATTACATTCTCAAATGAATTATATTTCATGTCATTATATGAAAAGTAATTCAATTTATTTTAAACAGATTTAGAAATTGGATCTGATAAAATAAACTTCTTTTTTGAATTTATAATTTCCAAATTACCATAGGGTTAATTTTGGGGTTTTTTTGGGAAACTTCATTTTTTGATGAATAGTGAAAAATATATGATTTTAATTCATAAATTCTTTTTCAAATAATTTATTTAAAAGTATAAATTATATTATTATAACTTTAATTAGATCATATTTCTATATGTAAACCCAATTGGTCTATTTTAACCAATTTCATTTTGAAATTTGATATAGAAAACACAGCAAACATTTGAATGTTTTTACTTTAAAACCCTGCATTGTCGAGTTGACTACAAGATTAATTTAAAATTTAACCCTGATGATTATGTGATTATAATTTCGAAAACTTAATTCCATATTTGGAATCAGAATACTTTATATTATCTAATGAGTTCAATTTAGTTTTTGACCAAAAATATTAGTGAAAGTAATTTAAATTAATTACATTTATTAAGGTAAAACTAAGCTCAACTAAGTACTAAACCTTTAATATAAGACACAAAATGACTTATAAAACTATAAAACATCCATTTTATGGCCATTTTGTGTCCATTTGCCTTCCATTATTTAGTTTTTTGGTTTTTAATGACTTTTTCAGGTAAAAACATGGGAAACCTAACTTGTTTTCAATAATTCAAAGTGAGTCATTACCCTTCCCTATAAATGGCCACCACATCCCCGTATTCTTCACAACCCTCAAACAAATTATATTTATACAATATATGACCATTAAAATTACCAACATCACTAAATTTCTCCATGAACCCCCTAGACAGGAATCAAGCCAAGGGATCCTTTTGTCACAAACCAAAAATAGTTACCCAATTAAGAGGTAATGTCTTCTCTCAAGTTCCTTTCTTTTATTTTCTTTCTCAATAACCTACACTATATTTATTCCATTATTGTATAACAAAACCTATATATAAAATATACCAGGATGTTTTTATGCTAATTATTTGACCTAAACTTACACACACCTCCATCTAATGGGAAAGGAACTTACTATTTATGTGTTTGGTGAACTACCACCACAATAAATGATGATTGATCATTTTTTCCTTACCACGTATAATGGTGGAAATTATGATGAAAAATATATTTATATATTAAATATGTTATATTTATTTTGTTATTAAGCTTTTTTATTCCTTTTACAACACATATCTTTTTTAATTTCCATTTGGTGTAAATACGTTACTTTTGATTAAGGATGTGTAGACTACCACCCCTCAAAGCAATGTGATTTGTTCACACACAACATGGAATGAATTACGGATGGGTTTAGTAAAATTATATGATATATATAACATTATAATTATAATTTAATTATATTATATACATTTTCACAGATGTCATTTTACTTCATTCTTTCAATAGGAAAATAAAACATAAAAAACAGTCATGCATACGTATGGCTTACCGTCTCCATGAACGATGTATTAAATTTAATAAATAAATATTATATATATATTATTATAACATAAATATACTGAATATAAATGATATTTATGGAATATGTTAATTTTTAGAGTCATGATATAAGTATAAGGACCAAATATTTAACAAATTAAGACACATTGAAAGAACCAAGTAGTTATTACCCGAAGTGAATCCTTAAAATTAGATTATTAACAAGAGGGTTATATAAGGTCATGATAAAACCATACACGGTATAAGATATAGTAATATGGTTCTGTTAAATATGTATAATAAATTTATATTTACTATACAGGTATATTTAATGAATAAGAAAAGAGTCTAGAAATTAGGTTAGTGGATTTCATCACAATTTTTATTTCTGTGAGATACATGATATGTTCACCACTCTTTACATTTGTGTGGTGTATTTACTACCCATGAATTTATTATATGTATCATATAATTATATTTTTTTATATTCACATATTAATTTTATTATAATTATTTTATGTGGTTTATGTTTCAAAATTTTACAAATGAACAAAATATTTTTGTCTCAAATTTTATTCTTTGAGAATCTGGTTTTGTTTTGTACCTAAATTATTTTTTTAGGATTATTATATAATGAATATACTTAATTAGATAATATTCTAATATTAAAGTAATTTATATTCTTACATGTAGAGTATGATCCTACGTATCCATGTGGTAAGAGTTTATTGAAAAACATCTCAATGCTATTCGAAATTGTTATTTATTATGGTTCAATTAATGATATATTATGATCCATATCTCAAGAATACTCATGAATTTTATTCTACACTAGTTATTCAAGATATTATCATTTATTAGAACCATTTTCAAATATTTGGTACCTAATATGATGTTTTTATCTAAAATATTATCGTATCTCTATTCGGTCAGAAATCTATTGTATTCAAAAACCATGATTTGGAAAATGTTTTCAAAAATGTTTAAAAAAAATATTTGAAGCCCATTTTGGAGTAAAAAGTATTTTATCAAAATGTAATTGTTTTAAATTATTCATTTATAATTTTTAAAATCTATTTAGGATGAAAAATTATTTCAGAAGGTTTTATGTTTAAAAAAAATATTTTTCAATTGAGAAAGGATATTTTCCTTAAGAAATGTTTTAAAAATATATTTCAAAATTATTTCTCAAATAATATAACATATTGGGTTTTGCTAATTAATTTATATAAAAATTATTCAATGTTTCCTTTCATATTATTTATTTTAATGGATTATGTTTTGATGGGATGATGTTCATGAAACTCGTTTCACTTTCAGAGGTTATATGCATTCAAAACTAGCTTCTTTTCACAGGTTATTTTTATGATGTAATGATTTTGAAACCATTTTTTTTCAATGGTTACTATAGGAATAAATTTATATTATACCCCTTTCATTTAATGGGTTTTTGTATTACTATTTATGACCTTGTGGTATTTGTATGTACGATTTCATTATGATATGGGGGGACCAGCATCTCCCTCTAATGATTTGGGTAATGATTTATATCTTCTGAGATAGACATTGTCAGAATGGGAAAAGAACACGCTTCATTATTACCATGATTGAAATGGGAGTGAACATGGTTCAATAATACAGGGTTGGAATGGGGTGTGAACCCAGTTCTATAAAGTACCTTTTCCACTAAGATTCTCCTAGCAATAATTCCGTGACTACTATGGAAATCATTATATATGGTTCTGTGACCACCGCAATTCCATGTTTTCATCCTATGTTTTGATTTTAGGTATTATGTTAATTATTTAATTATGATTCATGTATTATGAACTCACAATATTTATTTCATCATTGAAGTATATTATCTTTGGTATTTTAGGTGTGATCAATTATTTTGATGATCATGTTCTCATTCCCTTATGCCCATGATTATTCTTAAATATATATCCATTTTCTACCCTTACTGAACATATGAGATCACCCCTTTTTATGTTTCCATCCCCTCAGTTTATGTAGATATGTATTAGGCCTAATGTGTTTAAGAAGGGTTCTAGTCAAGAAGAACCAAGTGGCATATTATATAGTTCATTTATCTACCATTATTTATGTTTCCATATTTACAAAGGCACTAGACTAATAGGATCTTTGGGTGTCTATTTTTATAATGTTTTAAGTATTCCATAAATGTTATGTTATGTTATTTTATAAAATGTGATGGTCCATATAGTTTGTGTTAGATAAAAGGTTTAGTTATACTTTTGAAACTAGGATGAGAATTCATTAGTGATATCCCTTGGTATATTTCTAAGGATATGTCTAGGGGTGTATCTAAGGATGTGTATAAGTATTAGTCTACATTTAAGAAAACGTCATTGAATTTTGGTAGAGGATATAGTGATTGGTTTCCATGAAATACATCCTTTCATAGGTATTATAAGTTGATGTTCATCTGGAACACATGTACCTATGGGTAACAATATTAGGAAGATGTTCCAAGCCTATCATAGGGTAATCGGGTACACAACAACGAACCTTGCTGCACACTTAGTTTGACCCTCCCAAGTGATATGCTTTAGAAATTCAAAATCTCTTCAAGAACAATAATCATGGGTTTAAATAGTGTTTGGCTATTAATAACCTTGGATAAACCAATGGTTTCATATATTAAGGATGTTTTCATTATTTATACATCATATAAGTGAATTTTCATTAATATATGGTTCCTCAATGTGATAAATATTTCTTAGTATATGTTTTTGGTTTTAGTTAATCATCGGAAGTTAAAGGAACCATGTTAATGGTCATTAAAAAGAAAATTTCAATGATTTTCCTCATGAAAAAATGAATGATATGGGAGGTGGAATGAAAAATAATGTTTCTATGTTCATATAGATTTTTCAAGCTATGAATCATGGTGGACTTCAAAATGAGCAAAGGTGGGAACAATATTCTATCACGTCTTTCATGAGGCAATGCCCACCTTCACTTAGAGGGCCTTCTGATTCACTTGTTGATGAATAATGGATCAGAAATATTTAAAAGATGTTCTTCATGCTTCAATTTTTGGATCATGATAAAGTTATTATACATTTTTATTTGGTAGAAGGAAAAGTAGTTTAGTGTTGGTATCTAATCAAGATTATAATTAATTAAGATGATATTGAATCCATATATTGGGAAGAGTTCAAGAAATTATTTTTCAATAAGTAAATTCCTCAAATTCGTCAATCCAAAATGGATAAAGAGTTCCTTGAGTTGTAGAATAGGGACAAGGAACCTATTGGTACCTATGAGGAAAATTTAATGATGCTTGTGAGGTACGCTACAATAATTATCATTAATCCTGAAAGTAATGTTTATAGGTTCCTCAGTGTATTGAAGCCAAGTCTCATAATGGTTTTATCCATAAGAGAATTTAGTAGCTATGAAGATATTGTGTGTTGTGTAATAAATGTTGAAATAGAGGTTAGATTTACATATCAACATCACAGTCTTGATAATAAATAGAATATGGAGTTCAAAGGAAACTATAAAATACGTGGTCAAAAGAAGTTGATTTTTTCTTTTATTCTCTAAATGTATGAAGAAGAATTGATGAATTTTTCTTAATGGGTCTAGTAAATGTTTTATGTGTAGAAAAGAAGGTCATCGGGAAATTTATTATTGAAATTATAGGAATATGATTTTTCAAATTTCAAATGGAGAGAAATCTACACATAATGCACCTGAAATGATTCAATTCATTAAGTTTATGGCAAAAATGACATTATGATAACCACTTCCAAAAACCAATGGGTTGGTGAAAATGATTGATGTTAGTAACCTCTAAAGATGAGGGACAAGGGGAAATCTTATTCAATCACTATTTCTGAAGAGGGGTGTAATAATGATGTGAGAAAAGGTACTCTAACTATCCACTCTAGAACTGTTAATTTCATTATTGTGCTTCTAGATCTACCCACTCTTTTACATCTAAATAATTTCATAAGGATGTTAATATTCAACCAAAACAATTATATATGGAATTATAAAAGAAAACCCCACGTGGTATGATGATTTCATCTTAAGATTATGATTCCTCTCTGTTTGATGTTTGTGGGAATGTGATTCTTGGAAATATTATCATTCTTCCTCTAGTTGAACTTTTTGTCATCTTAGGAATGGATTTTATTTCTCTATATAAATCCCACATCAATTTTCAAGGAAGGTATGCTATATTTTATATTTCAAAACATCATATGATAATAAATTCATAGGAAGATAATTATGATCTTCCTGTGGAGATTACATCCACTGTATGAGTCATAATTCCCATTAAAAATGGTTTTTATCTCAAAAGTTTGGGTAGAAAATCAACATCAATGATATGACAATTTTTTAGGATTTTGTGGATGTCTTTCCTAAAACATTAAGATACATCCACAAAAATTTGATGTTGGGTTCTCAATATAACTCACAACTAGTTATGAACCAATTTCAATGATTCCTTATATAATGGATATAATTGAGATGTCATAATTAAATATTAAATTCTAAGAAAATTGTGATAAGGGGTTTATTCAGCGAAGTGTGTCCTATTGGGGGTGAACCTGCTCTTTTTGTGGAAAAAGATGGGTCAATGGGACACTGTATTGATTATCAGGAGTTGAACAAGATCCCAATAAAGAATAATAATCATCTTCCCCATATTTAAGACTTTTATGATCAGTTGTTTAAATCACAATACATTTTCGAGATTGATCTTCATTATGGATATCATCAATTGAGGTTCAAGAAAGAGGATATACCCAAGATGACATTATGTACAAGTTATGGACACTGTGAATATATACTGATGCCTTTTGGTATTAATAATTCAACTTCTATCATCAGGTATTTAATGAATATAGTTTTTAGATATTAACTCAATAAACTTATGGTACTATTTATAGATTATATTCTTATCTATCCTTAATATCAATGCCTTGACTACTATGAAAATCATTATATATGCTTTTGTGTTTTCCATAATTCCCTGTCTTATTTCTATTTTATGATTTAAAATATTATGTTATTTATTTCCTTATGATTCGTATCTTATGAACTTCCAACCTTTATTCCATGATTTTAGTATATGATCATTAATTTATAGGGTATGATATTCTATTTTCATGATCATGTTTTCGTACCCTTATGATCATGACTATGCTTACATATCTCCCTTCATTACCCATACTATGAATCTGTCTAACCCCTTTACATTTTACCATCCCCCAGGTTTTAAAGATATATAATATGTCTAATGTTTCTAAAAAGTTTTTTAGTCAAGAAGAACCTAGTGGGAGATAATATAGCTCATTTCAGTACTACTGTTCATGTTTCCATGTTTCCAATAGAACAAGACTAATACAGTCTTTGGGATTAAATTTTTATAATGTTGTAAGTATTCTAAAAATGTTATATAATATAAATATATTTAAAGGGAGTTTTTTTATAAAAACATATTGATTCATGTGATTAATTACATTTCTTCTATAGGAGCAGTGATCAAACATCATTTTATAGAGTAGCGGGCTTTCAATTTGTAATTGGTTGTAAACTAAGAAGGACAGTGATTCTGCTCCGAACTCTGTAACAGAAGTGCACTTTTAGTGGATTTGATACCTCATCACATTGATGTTTTATGCTTCATGTATGTATCCTAATGAGGGTTAAATAATTATAATTTCTATGTCACATTCATGGTTTTATTTTATTTCATACATTGAAATGTAAAATAAGAAGAATATGGTTTTGTTTACCAATATAAAAAGATTTAAAGAGGTAGTTTTTTCCATCTTTCATACCCTAATTCATCCCCTATTAGATAATTTAACCTAGTTGGGTTAAAAAATTACATGTATATAATCTAAAAATCATAAAAAATGTAAATTTGTTATTTTTTCTATAAATATACTCAAAGTATATCATAGGGGTTTTTCTAATCAATGTTTTTCTAACTCCCATTCCCAAGGTATCTAATAAAATTAATTTGACACAAAATCTAATGCACTGAACCCAATAATCCCATGGCCATTTCCTACTAAAATTATGTTAGAATAAGATATAAGGAAACCCAAACTGAATGACTGGATAGTTTAGTATTATTGGTAAACTTGATAAATACATGAGTCTTGAATTACAATTAAATACCAGGATTAAAACATAATATTTTCCATGGATAAAATAACATTACTACATCTAGAATATCCTTTCATATAAAATATAGTACTCTTCAAGGAATCCTGGTGAAAGGAAGCAAAATAAGGGTGAGGTCAAATGCTCAGTAAAGGATAAGTATAATAAAATTAATCTTGAATAATTAATAATAATCAATATGTATTGTTAAATAACTTAATAAACATTCCATTTAACTAACATGCATATCATGATAAGATAACGAAGAATCAATATGGAATGTTATATAACTGAACATTCAATTCATTTAAATAAAATTAAAATCATGGTAAGATAAGGAAGAATAACTATGGATATGTAAGTAACTGAAAACACATTCCATTTAATTAACAACTAATATTGAAATACATATATAGATTTTTAAATTGTAAAAACATCAAGAATAGTAAAACAATAATTCTGAATACCAGCAATGCATAATTATTGGACTTCATGTTTACCAGATATTTGAAACCGTTATCATCAAGACCTTACATAAGATTTTTTAAAACATACTACTTTCATGACCTTTCATAAGATAATTTATTATATGATTGGTTAAAAATGTTTTGGGTATGTTTTTTTCTGATTTTGTTTCATAAGACTATCGATGCATCAAGAGGATTACATTATATAGTCCCTAACCCATTTCAAACAAGTCCATATCATTCCTCATATATAAAATAATATCTTTAACTTATAAAAATTATGCCTTGTCAAATATTCGTATTGGGTAAAGGATACATATTTATCAACATTTCCTTAGTTAATCAACAGTTATCAATTTTATTAAAATATGTAAAAGTGATATAAATTTCAAAAAAAAAATACATTTATCCATGATAGATAATATATACATTTAGGGGATATTTAATTTCAATATACAATTAAATAATTCAATGTAATGGTAATGACAATAAAAACGAATTAAGGAAGATAATGTGCTTAATTTACATTGTCAAAGTGAGCATAAAACATCTACAGAAAGATTGATGATAACAAGAATAAAAAATATATGTTGGGGTAAGAATAATGTTTTTTAATTGATGAATAGAAATACCAAAAATAATAAATTAAAACATTCATTGGCAAAATAACAGTTTCTTTTAAGAAAATTTTTCAAAAAACCCTTTATTTGAAAATCACTTTTAAAAAGAATAGTTTTAAAATATTTTTTAAAATATTTTTCATTTAATGTAAATTTTGAAATATATAAATGAATCTTCAGAAACGTTGAGTGTTTATGATGGTCGAACATTCCATTGATTCTGTATATGTTAAAAAATGTCTTCGTTTGCTTTTTCAATAAACAGAAAACATGGATTAATTTGAAAATGAAATAAACATTCCTCTGAATTTTTTTAAAGTGTAAAAATGGTAAAAATAATTTGGAAAACTATTTTTGATAGGTTAAAACATTTTTTAATACATTTTTATAAAACCTTTTTTTGGAAGAAAACATATTTCCAACTGAATATTAAAATCAAATTAGATTTTATAGAAAAAAATTTTAAAACCAATGAGTGGGAAAATGGGACTATCACTTGAATTATATAAATAATAAATAAAATTGAAAAAATGGAAGGATTAATGGGTAACATTTTTTGTAATTTCCATCAACTGATATTAAAAAAAACAATCTCGATAAGAATGAGATTATGAAATAAACCCTTAAGATGATCATTACATTGAAGTGAAAATTTAAAAAATGGATTTATTCGGTTTATTATCTATAAATAATCTTAATAAATGTTTAAATACAACCAATATAGTCAAATTTAATTACAAACATAATCATAGCACCAATTATTCAAAGACATAGACGTTGATCCGAATGAGTGGAAATTTATTTCTGAAATCCCTTACCCTATACATCATATTGGATGAACAAAATTTGACCACATATATAATGGTTTTAATTATTTTATTAAGTTATTAAAGTGACCAATTAATATTTATGACATAATATATGACCATTTTATAACATATTATTACTATTTCGTTACTAATCATTCATTATTTTCTTTATTCCGGGTAATAAATTTTTTTTTTGAGTATAAATTTTCTTGTTATCATTTGTAACACTTATGTTGATCGCGGTTTAATAATATAAAGAATATAAACACATATTTAAATATCATATGAAAAAATTATATATTAATTTAGATTATCCCATATAATGTGGTGATCAAAAATGAAATTCACCATTCATGGAGATGGAAGGTATTATGTAACATGAATGCTACTTCCATTTTATTGTCATATTAAACAAAAGTAAGTGATATATAAGTATATAATCATTAAAATTTCATATATAATTTATATAAATCAAAAATATTTTTTAAAATCATCCTAAATACATTCGATGTATCATGTGAATGAATCACATCGCTTCACGGGGTTGTAGTCCGTCATACACATGAACAACATTATCAAATACACACAAAATGGAAAGAGTGAAGGGATGTGTTAAGTAATAATTATAGAAGAATAATTCAATTATAAATATCATATATATCATATATAAAATATAAATCCATAATTATTATGAACAATTAATGGTGGAAATGGAAGAACAAAGGACATCGGTTTACGAGGCGGTAGTCCGCCGAACATACGAATGATTATTGTGTATCCCATTTGATGGAAGTATGTGTGGTTGTAAGTAATAAACATAAAATAAAAAATATATTTACATTTAAGATACCTAGGTTTTATATATTATTCATATAATAATAATTGAGGGAGGTAGAGAAGGAAATAAATTAACAACACTTTTCGAAAAGCATTAACTCATTTTTTGATATCCTCCATAGGTTTTCACTAATTCATTGTTATGTGGGATTTATGAACAATATAAATATTATACAAAGATGGTATAAATTTTTATATTTTAATTGCTAATGTTTTTTATGATCCATGTGAATTATGTTGGTGTGAATAAGTGGTGGTGGTGAGTTCCCTTTTGTGGTGGATGAGTGACATTCTTATAAACACAAAAAATATAAACGATATTGAGATGTCTCCTTTACCTCATGTGCCTAAAATAATGAAAAATAATTGATATAGGAGAGTATATTTTCGAAATATTTCTAGAAAATGGGTGTTAGACAATTTTATATTCCATTTTCCCCATTATGTTTATCGTTTTGTCCCTTGGTAATTTCGTTTTTTCTCTTAATCCCTATAATTAATTTCCATTGTTGTGACTTATAATTTCTGCCAAAAATTATGAAGACTATAATGTAAATTATAAATTATTATAATTACAAATATAGAATAAATTTTTCAAATTAAAATCATATAAGTGGAAAAAATTAATTTAAAATTCACCCCTAAGGTGTGAAAAAAAAGAAGGTTTTAAAATTAAATTGTTGAAACGTTTACAAATTTTTATATCTAAACATAATTTAAAAATAATTTAAATGACATAAATTTAATTAATAGATTTATAATTTATCTATTTTAAATTTAAAAAAATATTTAAATATAATTTATCCTTTTAATTATTTATATGAAAAAGTGAATTATAATTTAAATTTAGTGTTTTTCACTATTCACCAAAAAAATAAAACTTCTCACAAAAATGCCAAAAATTCACGCTAAGATATTTTTGACATTAAAATTTTAAAAAATAATTTTATTTTTTCCTATAAAATTTATAAAAGGGTAAAAATATATTTTTAAAATAATTGTTCCATTTAAAGGTGGTAAAACTGTCTTTAGAAAAATATAACTTTTCATACATAAAATTGGATTTTTTATTATATTATGCATATCATATGTACTAGTTGAATATAATTTTTTTTATTGAATATATAATAATTTTTTTATTAATATCATCCACTAATAGTAATTAATTGAATTTATTGAGGTAAAACACCTTAGGCATATAAAAAATAGTTATTATAAAAATATTTCCTTTATATTTAATTGGTTTATATATTTATTTCAAATTAATTGGTAACCGATGATTTCAACAATATATTTCATTTGTTTTTTAATCATATTCATACCCTCTAATTTAACAGCTTAGTTGTAAATATTATATTAAATAATAATATTTATAGTATATTGTTTATTGGTAAAACTCAGTCTTTTGTATAACTTAAGCTATCAGAGAAGTCATTGTTTCATGCAATACAACTAACTCCGTGTTTTTTTCTTTGAAATATATATAGTATATTGAATTTATTTAAAATATTAAATATATTTCTAATTCTCTAGATATTATATTTCCTTTTGTTCTTTTTTTCGTGTTTCACATTCAAAAATGAATATGATATTTACATTTTAAAATTTTGGGGTGTTACAGATTATACCTCAAAATAAGCTAAGGGATCATGATAAATATTATTAAATTTCAATATATGAAGTGTATTGATTAATTTTATTCTTTTTGGATTCATGAGATATTTTATATAATAATTTTATCAGTGAAATTCTAGTTATAAGAATCCCGAAACGTATAAGGATTGTACTGTAGTAGTATTTATTATAGGGTTTGAGAGAATATTTTGAATGGAAATGGTGACCATGAAAAGTGATTTAGTGAAAAGTTGAATATATTAGAAGTCATAATTATAAGGGTGGATAACCCTTAATATGTGCCTAATTTTTAGATAATAATTAAATGTTTATGGGATAGTGTTTGTGAGCATGAAATCAATTATATTTTTTATGGTTTATGTAATCTTTTCTAGATTTTACTAGAAATATTGTTTTATGAAATATATTCCAAAACCCAAAGTTTTATTTTCATAATAATACATGTTTTCATTAATATTTTATTGGGGTAAGATTATTTATATATTTGGAATGTGACATTAAGATCCATTTTTTATTGTGTGGGGAATATAATGTGGGTTTAGTGACCTTCCTTCAGTATTTTTGCACTTTGAATTTAGATAGAAATATTTTAGATGAGTATTAAGTTTAACTATATATATAATGCACTATGTTGATATTTTGGTGTCATTGGATAAATTGTTATATCCTTTATGGTTTTGTAAAATATCAAGAGGTAGAGTGAATGAAATTTCATTAAAATGGTCTTTTAAATGTCATTTGGGCATATAAATTCATTTTTGATATTCATTTCTTTTTGAAAGAAATGATGCAAGAATTGATCAGTACGCAAAAAAGGATAATGTTTTTCATATGAAATAAAAAGATATAACATAATTATATTTTCATATATTCTCAGAATCGATGGTTTAGGAAATCATCACCTCTATAAAAGAGATTTTAAACAAAAATGTTTTCAAGTACCTTCACACATGATGAATCAAACGTTCCCAAAATTCATCAAATACTTCTGGATTTGTGCTATATGAATTTATCTTAATGATTAAATTTATTATTTTTCAATGACCTCTATTACCCTGCTTCGTTATTAGGGTAATATTCTTTTCATCTATTTATATATATATTCACAAACCACATATATTCTCCAATATGAAAACCTATTTTTGAGATTTTTCCAAATGACCTTCGTAAATAAATTTATATTATATAAATAGGATTTTTCATTATCCCTTATTTTGATGTGGGATCTCAATAATTGTATTTTTAAATTTCAATCCCTTGATTATTGATATCATGATTAAATTTACATGTCACAATTTATTTAAGGGGTAAAATGTCAAACCCTGACATTTTAAAATTGAAACATCATATTATATATAATATATGACACAAAACACAAAGAGTATAAGATGATGTAACACTATTATAACATAAAAGATATCTATTTTTAAATAAATTCAATCTCCTTGATAACTTTCAATGTATGAAACACTAGGTTTGAATGAAACGTGATACTCTAATAAAATATTATAATTTGAACATCACCTTTATAACCTAGTTGTTAAGATGAATGGTATGAATATTAATAAATAATTTATAAAAATTATATGGATTTAAAAATTTCAAATTTAATTCAATTATTATATATTTATTATACGTCAGATAAAAATTATTTGAAAGGGAAAACAATGTTTCCTTAAAAACATCATTTTTATAAAATTTTGTTTATTTATGAAGCTAAATTATATTTTAAATTTGTTTCAACGTAAAAATAGATATCTTATATTAACATTTATCTAATAATGTAAATTTTTATCAATTTCATATTAAATTTTAATATTAAAACATTCTATACATAGGAGAATTTTCTCTTCTAAAAAATGCTCTTTAATCATATATTCAATTTAATATTTAATTTAATCCCATATCTTCTTTAAATTAAATTTGGAAAAATTATTAAATATTTGGAATATGAATAATTTATATTATATAATAATATAAAACTAATTTTGAAATTAATATAATGTAAAAAAATTAAAAATAAATTTCATTGTTTAATGTACAAGTTGGTTTTATGGGGGTTAAATTAAAACAAGAAGGGTTAAAAATGGCCTAAAATTTATCCACAACCAATTTTTGGAAACATGGACACCCTATGATATCTAATAATCTTGAATGTTATATTTTTAGGCTTTTGGAATGATAAAAATGGGATTATAACATTATCATTTCATAAATTACATGGGTGTTCTCTCCCCCACTTATAAAAGGACACCCCTCTCCTCCCTTATTTAGACATCCAAAACCATTTGGTTTGACCAATCCCAAACCAAATTACATAATTTAATACCTAACCAAATATTATAGTCCTTTTTATATCATAAATCTAGTCTATAAATGATTTAGGTTAAACCTAAATCAGTTTCTCGAATAAGAGTTAATGTTTTTAACTATATGTTTTCGTTTTACATCTTCTTATAACTCTTTATAATATTCTTAAAGTATGATAACATAATAAAACCGCTATCATATATGTATTTATATTTTATTATGTTAATTTAATAACCCATTTACTTTTCTATTTCATCCAAATGGTAAATGAAACCTCTGATCATGTGTGTGGAGGACTACCGTCTCATAAACATATGTAATTGTTTTTCCATCACGATCTATCATGAATGTATATAATGATATAATTAGTATATTTAAATTATATATATTACCTCATTATTATTTTTAAATTATCATATCACAAATACCATCTTATTTTCCATTCCATGGGGGATACTATAATGTCGCTTGTGTTCACAACAGATTACCTCCTCGTGAAGCGGAGTGATTCATTTTTATCTTACCATTTAAATGTAAATTTGTATGGTTAAAATTAAATAATATATGTGATATTTATGAACTAATAATACTAATGGAAATATAATACCACATCTATCTTATTATCTTCTAATACATTTGAAAACAATAACATTGCTCGTGAACGTGTATGGACTACCACTTCCATATTGTGAGGTGAAATGTTTGTCATTTTATTTTGACATGGATAATGATAAGTATGTATTTTATTAATATAAATTATATATATATATAATATTAATTATTCTTTAAAAATTAATTAATATTTATTTTCCTTTAATTAAATATATCATGAAAAATTCAAATAGCATCCATGCGTACATATGACCTACCGTCTCCAAGAATAGTGGAATCCATTTTCTATATCTAACATTAATATATTTATATAAATATACATAATGAATATATATCAAACTTATATAATGATTAATTTTTTTTGATATTTTGTAACCATGATCAATTTAAAAGGACCAAGATTATTCAACTAAAACATATATGAAAAACAAAGCAATTATCACCAAAAAAAATGATTTTAAAAAATAATTAGTATCAAAAGACTGACAAAAGACTATAATATATCATATATTGAATGAAATATGGATTATTTTTATTTAATTTATTTATTATATACCTATATTAATTATATATAGGGTTTTGACACATACAACAATATTTAATTAGGAATTCAAGGTTTCTAATATCACTTTTAATTTCATGAAACAAACACTATATTCACCACTTATTCATTTTCATGAAGTATATACCACCCCTTTGAAATTTTATATCATGAATATATCTATATTCCTGGTATTTATATTTTTATTTTATGATTATTTATTTTATGGGTCTTATGAATTAGAAGTTTCCAAAGTGGTAAGAGTTTATTTCACAATCTCGTCATTATTCGTAATTATTGTTTTTTAGTTATCCATTATAGGATTTATTTTACATCTATATCATTAAATAAATAAATTTTATTATCACATGGTTAATCCTGGATCATTCCAAGTAATAGTACAATTTTTACACTCTTTATTAATTAAAATTTTTGGGGAAATGTTTTCAAGAATATAAAACATTATTTTTCTCATCGGTTGAAAATCATTTCTCATCAAGATCATAGTTTTCTAAAAATTTGTTTTATTTTTTTTAACATCTGAATTTAATTTGTTAAATAATTTTCTACCTATTCATATTTTTTTAAAAGCTAAATGGAATCTTAATGTTTTTTTTCAAAATAAGGCCAATTATTCTATTTAATAAAATGTTATAGGAATATTTATTTTAGAATGTATGACATGAACAATGTTTTATGCCATCTTGATAACATGGTGTTTCAAATATGATATTATTATAGTTCTATTTTTTAATGAAAAAAAATTAAAAAAAAATTAACTTTTAATCCAATTTTTTTTAAAAGTGAAAATGATATTTTCCTAATTAAATTTTTAATGAAATTTTTATAGGAATTATATTCATTAATGAAATCAACCATTTTTTTGAGTTTTCATGAAATATGGTTATACTATATTGATATCATCATTAGTTTTCATTTGTGGTTATTTGATCATTTTGATTAAGGATGTGAAATTTTACTATCATTCATAATGTTATTCTGGATGGTTTATGAATATGTTAATTTGAGATGGGTATGTATTAAGGATTATTATATTAGTTTTTCAATTCCAATGTTTATTTTGATCTAGTTTCGCCCCTATCATAGAAAAAATATATGGTAATTAGTAATTTATTGGTCATACCTAGTTATATATATCACAATGATGCATTGATAGGTCTCCTGAGAGAAATCATTTTTCAAAATAAGCCATCTTTCTACTCACAAATTTAAAGTGTCTGGGGAAAGTCTTAACAATGTTAGATGATTGAGTTAATTCATTATCCCATTGTGAGATTGGTTATTTCTATACGATTATTCGATTATTAAGAATATCCAGGGTTAATTTTCATAGTTATGTGATTACTTATATGGATTTTTTATAATCATTTTTTATGTCAAATTATGCTTAATTTATTGATTAAATGTTATGTGTTTTTGTTATTTACATTTCAAAATTGATAATGATTATTTATTATTGATAGATTCCATTGTATTAATACCTGTACAAAGATTCTGAGGTCACTCATTTCTACTGTTGGATTTTACCGAGGATACCAGTAAGTGTTTTTTGATTAATATACAAGGATATTCTAAGAGGAATAATAAAATTCACATAGAATAAATAATTTTATTTTAGGTTTAAAATATAATTTGGATTTAAAGTATGAATCTAGTTTAAAAATATAACTAAACTATTTGTTCCCTCAGGATGTGATACATTATATATAGTAAAAATGTAATAATGTATACATTGTCTTCGAGATACGAGATTCAGGGGAATTATATTTATAACATTTTGATGATGGAATGATTTTATGAGTAATGTGTGGGGATTTCTGAGGACATGGTGTTATTGATGATAATAGTGGAATGGGGGTTTAGATCTGATGATGACGGTGGAGTGAGGAGTCATATATGAATATATTTTAATGATATACCAGATGTTATTTTATATGAAATAGTGTAGGACACCAAGGTGATTGAGATGAGTTTGTATTGAGGAATTATTTTTGATTCTCAATTCCAACGTGATTATTTCTTAATATAATGATATATTAATGTAATTTATATGATCGCATTCCAACCAAAAGATGTTATTTTATTATTTACATTAAAATAACATATTTTTTATATGGTATATTTGGCTTAGTCATAGAGTAATGATATGTTTATGTAATGATTCGAAATTAATATAAGAACATGGTTTTTTATTGATACTTATGGAATGGAAATACCTTATAATACTAGAAAATAACTAATAAGTCAATAAATATTTGGGTTATAAGATTAAATTTTTAATCATTGAATTGAAATTGAAAAATAATAATTAATAGATTATTAATTTATTATTATAGAAATTGAATCTTGTACACTTTTTGATATATATGCCCAAGCAGTGGTAAATGGGTGTCCTATATGATGATAGCGAAGTATGATTCTATTGCTTGGTATTTTCCCTTAGTTGGGTTGTGATATATATCAATTTTATATGTATTATTATTTTATATGAACTCCTCATATATTTTAAGGAAAAAAGGATACCAGAGGTTTTACGGGGTAGGGATTTACCTAACATATAGCTTGAGGAGGATATGAATGGCGGACTACCCCCACTCCCTCACTCTCATTTCAACAGTTTTATATACGAGTATTCACAACGGTGATTTACCATACATGTGTGCAGTGAGATATGATGGATTTAGGTTATTACAGATGCTTTAATTATTTATATAATATCTAAAGGATAATCGTTGTTGTGTTATTGTTTTGCTATAATTGATTTAGGTATGGTACATAAAGCACCAAATGTGGTTTAAGGACCCTATCTCCAATTTCCAGAAGTCAGTTTCTAAATTATTACATTAGAACAATATATGCATATATTATCACATCCTAAAGGATAAAATAGTTTACTATAATTTAATAATTATAAAAATAAATTATATCCATTTTACTTCTGGAAAAAACATTTAAATAGATAATATTCTAGATCTTTAAAATCATATAAATAAATCCTCATCATATCATGGTGAAAGGAAATAAAATAAGGTTTATATGAAATACTCAATAAGGGATACTAATAGAAGAAGATACTAGGATTAAATAAATATTTTTTAATATAGAAAGGTGAATCAATGAAAACTAAATACATCAATTCAATAATTATATCATAAAATATTGAATAATAAATATATAATTTTAACCAATGTAACACATATTAAATTTAATCAATAAAAAGAGAATAAATTCGATCTAAGGATAAAATCAATGTGAAAATATCATGGATAATAATAATAGATAAATTCACAATAATTTAAATTCTTAATTATTGGACTTCATGATCTCAGACATCATGATACCTCTATTGTCAAGACCATTCAAAAGATCGTTTTAAACTACTGGTAAAAATGCACTTTATTTAGTCAAATATTATTTAACATGAGACTTTTAGATGCATTGAGGGGATATATATAATAAATACCCACCCATAAATTCATGTCCAAAAAAACTAATATATTGAATGATCATTTTTATTCATGAAAAATATTACTTATCAACAAATTTCTTTATCAACTTAGGAACACAGATTAACAATAATTTCCCCAATCAATTATATAACATTAAAATTAAAATAACATATGTAAAAATCATATATGGTTTATAAAATAATAATATACATCATAAAAATAATTTATTTATATAAAATAATGCATTAATATTATAAAATATAAATGGTATGAGTCCTTCAATGAGAGTAAAATACATCCCCAAAGAAAGTGAGATTATAAAATAGATTCTTACATTATTTGTAACTTATAAATTTTAACCCCATAAAAGAATAAATTTGAAATGAGACATTAAAAAACCTCAAAATATTGGTATTAATGTTATATAAATCATTGGTGTAGTATATAATACAAATAAATGTGAATAGGTGTATATTAAAAAATATGTATCAATGAAATAGAAATTGATATAAAATCTATTACAATGATCATAACATTGAAGTAAGAATTAATCAATGAATCAATTACAGTTATCAAATTTACATATAAATAAAAAAAGTGGAAACAAAATATATAAAAATTAAAATTACATACAAATATAATATTAGAATATAAATTAAATTCAATAAGTTATATTCCCTAATGAAAATAAATTATGACATGTAATTATTTACCATGTGGTAATTATAAGTTCAAATCCCCTTGGATGAAATAATTCAATTTAAAAATTAAAATACCATGATGTATCCATGATTCAGGATATTAAATTTAAAAGGGTTAGTATAAAACCCATATTAAAAAAATAGGTTCATGATATTGAAATAACACTTAATGAATAAAATTGAGATGAACTACCCTACCTCACAATTTTCTTTAGGTAGAGATGACTTTACAACATATATAATGATTTAATTTGTGTTATTAAATTTTAAAATAATAATAATAATATTAATAGTTCCTTATATGATCCTTTTATGTCATTATACCATCAATTTATTAATAATATTTCATTATTTGTATTGTTTTCTGGGTCAATTTCCATGTTTTCACTGGCGTGTTTTGTCATCAATGTTATAGTTTTTTTAAATATTAAATAGTTAAATAATTTCTAGAATAATATTAATTCTAAAAATATTATGTTTTCCTTAAATAATTTTTTATAATCATTCTTCAGAATTGAACTTATAAAATGAATTTCATCACATCATGGAGACGGTAGAACGTATATACAGTTGAGTAAAAATATCATTCCCCTTAATTGTGAAAGGTTAAGGAAGTTTTTGATATATTAATTTTACATGATTTAAATTATTTCATATATATCAAATATATTCCATAAATTTATCCTTATTACCTTCCATGTAATGAATAATTGTAAAATTAATGACATCCCTTCATGAGGATGTAGTCTGAGATATACATGAGTGAGGTTATTTTATTTTAAAAAAATGAAAATTAAGAAGGTATATGTGATATTGTAGTTTATTAGGTATAAATATATAAGTAAAATTATATATATAAATAAAATACATTATTAAATACCTATGTGAGAACTATTGATAGAAAATGATTTACATTAGTTCGTGAGGTAGTAGTCCTCCATTCACACAATCGATAATTTTGTTTTTCAATTTTATTGAAGATGAGATGGATATATGCTAATAAATTAACATAATAACATCTAATTATATTTTATGATCTGGTTTTTTTATGATATAGATTTTGAATAATATTATAAGGGTGATTAACAAGAAACATTTAAAAACACTATTTTATGAACATTACATTTTCTTCACACAACTTGTTTATGTTTTCACAAACAAAACTCCCAATGTTGGATTTTTGACACAAAAAAATGACTATATGAGGTTGATAAGTAATTAATTAATTTAATGTTTTAGTTATTATTTGAAAAAATTGATTTGGAAGTGTAAAGGGAGGGAGCTAGGGGATGACCTTTTATAACTTGGGGAGATGACATATACTGAATTTTTTAATAGAATAAAGTGTATCTTTTTTTCATCAAACAAAAAGGGACCAAAATGGAACATTATTGAACCTTAAATATGATAAGGTCAAGATATTTCCCTAAAATTGGATTTGGACATGTTTTTTTGATAATTTTACGCATTTTCAATTTTTTTAAACCCTAATAAAACCATTATAACCCTAATCACTTTAAATAAATTTTGTGATTTTTACCACCCATTAAGAAAAAAATAAATAGAAATTATTTTATATTATATATAATTGTCGTTATAAATATTTAATATATTTTTTAAAATTAAATTCATTTTATTTTTTAATCCAACTTAATGTCAAACCCATATATGCGTAAAAATAATTCTTCCAAAGAAAAACATCTAAAAGTTTACAAAGTTTTCATATGTAAATTCAATATGATATTTATTAAAATTACCAAATTAATTTAAATTTTAATATAATTTTAATAATCATACCTTAAAACTAATTTAAAATATAATATATTTTTGTAAATAATCAACAAAAACAAATTTTAAAAAACAATTGGTATATTTCACTATTCATCGAAAAATGAAACTTTTCAGAAAAATATAAAAAATAAAATAAACCTAAGATAATTTTTTCTAACGAATAAAAAAATAAAATACATTTTATAAGATAATATATTTGAAATTTTTAAAAATTAATTTTAACATAAGTGAACAAGATGCAGTGAAATAATATTTAAGAAGAAATATTGTTTTTCATAAAACATTTCTTTCTGTTTCAAATTGTTATTATTTTAATTTTTAACAAGAAGAAAAAGAATAAAAATATGTAAGAATTATATATATTTCTAATATTTTATTTATAACTATTAATTAATTATAGCTTAATCACTATGTTATAATGATATACTATTTTAAAGATTTGTTAAACTTGTGGTTGTATATATCATCAGATTTCAAAGAGATTAAATTTACATAAAATATAATATTCTATAATGTAATAGGGGTGATATATTCTTCCCACCTACAAAAAGTTCACCAAAAATATTTTCTTGATAATTACCTTTGAATTAAATTTGGGTTGAGTTTCTTTGGAACATCCTCTGTTTTCAATATTTCTTCCTCCATTTTATGAATTTCCAAAAGTACCTTATCAAATCAGGTCGTCAGATTTCTCAATTGTTTCTATATTGTAGGAAGAATATATATGGGTTTATCATAATACGATTAGTCAAGTTAAAATTAAATTTCTTATATGGTAAAACATGCATTGGGTTTGGCATGTTATTCATTAATAATGATATATTTAACAAATCATGTACTTTAGAGAGTCTTGGTGGCATATACAACAAATAATGAAAATATCCAATATTTCCCAAAATTTTAGAAGGGTCTTTGGTACATAAGGCTTGAATTTACCTTATTTCTGAACCTTATGACACCTTATATATAAAAACATCCAATATAACATGATCACCCACTATAATTCCAAATATCTCCACTGATTATCACCATAACACATTTTACTACTTGAAAATGTTTTTATATGATCCTTAATAGTATTTACCATTGTTGTTTTCTCTTTAAAACTTTCTAGGACAACAATATTACATTCACCTACTTCATCTTAACCAGTTATTGTATGATATATCTTTAATTACAATTTATTTTAAGACACAATTCGAATACATGAATAGGAACTATTGTTATAATAAAACTCTACCAACGGTTAATAATGATTCCACATACCTTGAAGGACAAGTGATCATGAATTAAATATGTCTTCCATTGAATGAATAGAACTTTAGTACTATCCATCAGTTTGTGATTCGTAGGTAGTTCTCAAATTAATCTTAGTATCAAGATACATCTGAATACTCTTCCAAACGTTTTATGGAATATGGGGATCGCGATTAAAAAAATAAAAATAGATGAACAATGAAGTCTTTTATCTTAATTAATTCAGTTATATGTGGAGTGATCAATAAAAAAATTCTCTCTTATATTAAAGAAGTGTTCTAATTTGGTAAGGTGACTAATGATAACACTAATTGTATCATTCTTTCTAGGATTCTTTTGTAAACCAGTGACAACTCCCATTGTAATATCACTAAATTTATATAAAGGATTAGGAATATCTTTCATAAATCCTTTAGGGTATTGTCTCGTAACATTAAATTGTTGAGAAACCAATCATCTCAACATATAATCAACAATTTATCTCTTCATGTCATCCCAAAAATCATTTTCCCTAAAATATAAATACATATTGTTTCGACCAGGGTGTATTGGTAAATTTGATATATGAGAGTCATCAAATAATTCCTTTTTTGAGTTATAGATAAATAAAATAATATTCTTTAAAATTTTAGAAAACCATCTTCACATACTAATCCATCTAAATTACCATCATTCAAAACTTTAATTTTTTTTAATGTTCTCATCATTATATTGATAATTGTTTTCAATATAGTGTTAAATATTTGTTCAAAATCATTTGAAAAATGGCTGATATCCCTCCTTTACTTAATAATTACAATATCTATACTTACTTGATCTTTCAACATTGGATATATCTAAATCCTAATTTGGGTTATAACTCCATTATATTTCCTGATCAACTCATCCTCTTTCCTATTTCCTTTCCTTGGTTTTAGTGTATAGAAAAATAAAAATCCATGAGCAGCTTGGTCCATATCCTTTATCTCATACTGGAATATTTCTACGATAATATGTATATTACTCTTTTATAATATGTGTATATCTCAAATATTTTCCGACAGAGATAATATAACCATATATTCAAGTTAAGGATTATAGATTCACATTCAAGATCGTTGGTTGGATAGTTCTGTTCATGAATCTACAACTACCTTGATTAATATAAAAAACATTATCATTTTTCATAAGGAAAAAAACAATTTCATTCTTATATGCTTAATTATATTTCATAAACCTTTTATTTCATAATGGTAGAGACAAAATAAGATCATTGAAAAATACCATCTTCAATTCAATAAAAAATTAATTACATTCAATTTTCCCAAGGAAACATTACCCATTAACATATAATCTTGATTTAAAAGTTATATAATCAGGGAAAAATATTATTAAATAAATGATAGTAACATGCTAAACCAATGAAACTACATACCTCAGCTATTATCACTACTATATTCCATTCATTAATTAAATTTTTATTTACATAATCTACTATGGTTTCATGCCTAATGATATTATGGAAAAAAATAATCTTTTTGATTCTATAAATAACCCACACTAAACTTTCTGAATTAATTTCTTCTTATAAGAATTTAAAGAATTATCCCAAGGTGATTATCATATTCCGCATATAATTTTGAATGAACCAAGATATCATGAATTAATACCACAAAAAAATAATTATGATAGTCCATGAATACTCTATTCATTAGGTATAAAACAATTATTGCCTATTAGTCAATATAAATGGAATTACTATAAAATCATAATGTCCATACCTTATTTGGAATGTATTCTTTAAAATAACTTCCTCATTTACTCATAATTGATGATACCTTTAAAGAAGTTAAATTTTTTATATATTTTGATCTCTATGATGTTGATTGTATAAGCCATTAAAACGCGGTAGAGAATAATTGTTTTTAATAATATTTATTTACCAATAGTAAATTCACATTCTAAAGGATCAATATTTTTTCTTAACAAAGGGAACAACATCACACCACGGTGAAATAAAAGTGTGAATAAATCCCTTTTCAAAGAAATCAACTAGTTTTTTATTCATGTCCATAAATACCAAAGTTTCTATTCTATATGGAGTTTTTTATATTGGTCATCCAATGGGGATTAAATCAATAATGAAGTAAACTTAATTCTCTATTGGATGTCTAGTAAATTAATTAGTAAATACATCAAGCAATTCATTTGTAATAGGCATGTAAAACAATTTATCATTACCTTCTCCATCCATGGATTTTTTTTCTCATCTTCCCTAAGAATTTCAATCAGAACATCTACTGGTTAATGATCTAGACTTGATGCAGATGATGAAGTGTATACTCTAAATATAAGGAATTCTATATCTTCAACACAAATAATAATTTCATACTCCTTGCAAAAAAAATTTGCATCAGATTTTGAATGTTATCCCATAACATTGATTATATCAAATTCATGCATTGGTATGAAAATAAAATATGCAAATAAAACACATTTATGTTTCATAATGAGGAATTATTGACACAAACATGTTGTAGAGATACTTAAAGTTTGAGTTTTGATTGAAAACTAACTTCTTAAGGTTCTAGGGATATATTTAATATTACAAGAAATCATTGAAGATATAAAATACTGGTAATATATATAATCATATAATTAATTTTTTTAAATTTGAGGATATGAATGAAATACCCACCACCACATCATTGTGTAATTCCACCTTAACTGTAGTGATTTCATAAGCATCTAATTCTCCCCATGGCCAATTTTTAGAAGATTCCATTATTGATTGGGATTTTTTTTCATATTTTCCAATTTAAATATATTTCAAAAAATAAATAATATTATTTTATTTATTTTTTTTAAATATTTTTCTTTATGAAACATATCCATACAGTTAGAAAAACCTCATGTTCCCTTCATGAAATTACTATAACAATTCATTACATAGTTTTGACAATAATTAATTTTCATCATTCATTTCTTATTTGATTCATTACATTTCTCATATTTCTCAATTGACCAATAATTTTCTTTATTTCCCATGATTAAATAGGATCAAATAAATTCCATCTCAAAATTTTATGTAACATAAAACTATTTCTACATATCATGAAAATGTTAAACAGTCAAGTGCCCTTCAGAGACATAGCTTAAGACCATCAATGAAACGGTTAATCATGCATGTCATATTCCATATGTAATCAATATCACAACTTCATGGACATGCAAAGGGAACATTATAGAGACTCCAGTTTTTTTATGTAATACTTTGTAATATTCCTAGAAATATTTCCAAATCCATGCACTAAGAAAAAGCATGATTCTGATTCCAAATGAGCACAGAATAAATTTTTAAAAAATATTATATATATTTTTATTATATATGAAAAGTTTTCTTGAAAAAGTATAATATCTCATAACATGAGTCTTGGATTAGAAATATAGGAACGTGGTCTGGAATGTGATGTTTACCCTATATGCGACCAAAATTTGATTGGTACGAGATATTAAGATGGGGAATCCATTAGTGGGTGAATTGGATAAATTAATTTATTAATTTAATTAATTATTATAATAACCCAGTCCTAAAAAACTCATAGATAGAGACTCAGATGGGAAACCCAACACCACTATTGAGTTTCGTAATGTAGTGTTTACCCTAAGCATGACCTAAAATTTCTTAACATGGGATGTTCTGATGGGGCATTCGTTAGTGGGAGAATTGGATAAATTAATTAAATTTATTTATTTATTTAATAGACCTAAGACAATTAAATCTGAAAAAGAGACTCATATGAGAAATCTGAGATCACCATTGAGTTTGGAATGGGGTTTATTACCCTATATGTGATCTAAAGATGGTTGGTGCGGGATGTTTGGTAGTGGTAGTTGTTGGTTGGTTCATCTAATTTAAATAATTGATTTTTTTTATTTGTTTTGAATTAAATAACCTGAATAGTTCTGCTCTATAAATAAGATTCTATAGAAAATTTTCCTGGCTATCCACATAACCTCGGGATCATTAAGTGAATCTTACATCCCTCTTTCATTGGTTTATAGATACCTAATGATGACTGGTGATCAGTTTGAGGTCGAACAACATGTGGCGGATGCAACAGATCACCTTCATCGCTAATAGATACATTATTCTCCAAAAATCAATCCATAATCAAGGTAGAACTCATAATATGTTGTTTTCACCCATATAATTAAAATATTGAACATGATAAATTCCCTCTCTTTGATGAGTGAAAATTTGAACCCTCACATGAGATTGTGTATCAGAATAAATTTTTCTGTATATTTATTTTTTTTGGTGCCATGTTTCTCAAAAGGAATATCCTGCTATGAAATCATTATCCAGGAAAGATGGCCCCAAGATGCTTATCACCTTTTTTATTGATGTCCCCCACCCCATCGTTCTTTTCATTCCTCATCATTGGACCACAAGGTCTTGATTCAACATTTTTTGGGCGGGTTCGACTGTGATTGAACCCTTAGATTCATTTCACTAGCACAAATGAAATGATGATTGATGGTTGGTGACAAATTGATTAGTTGGAAGGGTGGTGTTTTGATAATAGATTGGATTGGCACTACTATTGCTGCTTCATGATCATAAGAGGTTCAAGATCAGATTAATGTTCCTTGTTTCCTTATTGTCATGTGGTATTGACATATGGTTTCATTGGATCGGTTCTTAGGGGAGTCCATGTTCATGGTTACACGGTGGGGTCCACTCGGAGTGAACTTGATGGTGACTGAGCTCAAATATCTTACAAGGTTGTTGGATGTGGTCAATATAGTGTGTGTTAATTATTATTATTATTATTATTATTATTATTATTATTATTAATGGTGATTATTTGAGAAAAATTAAACAAGCATTTGTTGTAATTATTATATTAAATGATTTTAAAGGTGCTAAAAAAGTGTTGTCGAATAATAAAATTTATATGGGATTAATTTAATAGGATTTTTATTGATAGTATTGTTCATAATATTAATAATATGATTAATTAAAGAGTATAAATTAAAATAAATTATAATTAGAGTATGTTATTATTAATAAGTAAATAATAATCAAGTTTTATGTTTAGAATAGGAAGAAGGGTCTACAAACACAAAATGGGAGAGGCTCCCCATGTTTTTTTTCAAATAATAAGGATAGAAAATATTATTTATATTTATATTTATATATTAAAATGAATAAATAAACGAATAGGATATGCACCTTTGGAGTATCATATACAACAAAGGAGAAGGATTTTTTGAGTTTTCCCTTTGAATAAAAAAGGGTTTTAAAATAACAATAAAAATAATACAACAACAATATTATTATTTTTTATTATAAAACCAAAAACCAGACATAACTCCCTCATAAAATGTTTGATTGATGAACTGATAGTTGGAGTGTTACCTTGGAATTGAGATGAAAATTCCAAGAATGATATTGGATAACCTTTTTGGACTCATGACTTATGTCAACGAAACTCCCAATAATAATACAATTATTATTATTACGAAACCTTATATCAGACATATCTCTATGATATGGTGTCTTAATGATGATCTTTATATGATGATACGACCCTAAAATAAAGGAGAACATTTCAAGACCAATTTCGAGTATTTAATTCAGACTGGTGGTAGGGCCCCTGAAACTTCAATCGAGCTTGAAGTGCTAAAATGCACTTTTTAACTAGGTGTCTTATTAAGGAAAGTGAAAAGGCTATCCTGAATGTTTTTCCATGAGGATTGGAGTGGTGTGATATATTTTTTCATTTGAGTCCTTTTGACGAGATATATTCATGATGTTGTGTTTTTTGTTTCCTCAGACCAATAAAGAGGATCGAGAGTTCATCAGGGTTTTGGTTGAGACATGTCGTGTAGTACACCTACAAACCATTTATTACTACATGGCTATCAATCCATGTGAATGAAAGGGCACAAACTTATAGGGGAGTGGGATGACATGTCATTTGATTCCTTTAGCTGCAAAGTACTCATTTATGAACCTTTAACCTCCTATATCTCCATGGTTTGGACTCAGATTTTGACCCATGATTATACTACACTGAGTTTTTTTATACATAAACATTTGTTTCTACCTTAGTTGTGGGTTTCAATATATGATGTGGAATGTTTTGGGAATTGTGACTATCTAGGAAATGCTCAATGGTGTAAGGGATCATGTAAGATCCCCAGATACTTTCTGAGTAGACCCTCCAACAGGGATGAGAAGTGGATTCCTTGATGCATTTGAGTGGTACCCTCCTGTAGATCTTTGATGTGTGTCCTAGATGTATTTTGAGTGATACCCTCTACTTGGGTTGGGTAGTGGGTCCTCAAAATCTACCGAGCGGTACCCTCTAGCTGGGCTAGGTAGTGGGTCCTTGATTTCTTCTAAATGATATCATCTAGTAAAGCTAGTGTAGTGTATCCTCGATTCCCTCGGAGTGGAACCCTCTGGTTGTACTAGGGAATGGGTCATCTAATTCGAGTTTTCCCCACTCAGTTGTGTGGCACAATGATGAGGATTAGTTAGACATGTATGGATACTTCTGGGAATATGTGTGGGATACTAGTTATTTTTGATGGACTTTTGGATATATTCATTACTCTCTTATCATAGGAGGTGATGATGCACAGGGTATTCCCTGTTATTTCCATGTTTGGATTCTCAGGGTTGGATCAGTCTACTCTCATACTCAGGGTAGTAATAAATTGATGAGTATTTCATCTACTCACTATGATCAGGTCCTTGTTCTTGGAGGAGTCAACTCTACTTCTTAGGCTGATTTTTGGGATGGAGACCCCCTTACTCTCTTGTTTGGACTACTTTTACTGAGAAACAATATATATAAACCTTCAAAATCCAAAATATGGATTTGGTTTTTATCCTTCCTATAGAGGTAAAGATGTGAAGAGTATGAAAATTTCTTTTTGAATTTAGATTCTTGTTGTTGGATGAGTCTACTCTCTTCTTATAGGTGGAAAATATTTGACAAGTAGTGCATCCACTCACTATATTGAGGCCCTTATTCTTGGACGAGGTTACATTCACTCTTGGGTTGGTTTAACCTATTCTATTTGACTGTATCTTGCATCTACTGTATTTCTATACTATTGTATCTCTTACTACTCCCCCTTCATATTTCGGGGAATCTTACTAAGAATGTATAATCTCACCGCTTCACGGAATTTTTCCACAAGTTTTGTGTCTTATTCTGAGGGAGGACATGTAGACCGTGACTTCAAAGAAGGCTAGAGATACTGGTTTATTTGTATTATACACGGTGGTCATAGCTTGGGATTCATGAGCTAGGCTCGCTCAATAATTTACTGCCCAGTTTTTTCATGTTGGGAAATATTTTTGGTTGGGTGTATATTTTCTCCTTTAAATTTCAGTTTACCCTACCACACTCTTTTAAATTATAGATATTTTACACCCATTTTTGTTCCCCTATAATTTTTAATTCTATTACTTTAACATCCTCTTCAATTATATATTGAGATCATTGTGTGTGGGCATATAGTTACTTAGGAAAAGGACTCACCATGTTAGTTATCCCTTCAACACTTGTTGCCTCCTGTATCTTATAAAGGTGGGATTTGGGTAGTTATGGATGGATGATCGTATTGGGTTCAGTCATGATAAATTGATATCAGAGTACGTTCAATCCTTGTGATGCTGTTTGGATATTTCCCCTTAAGATTATTTGGTTTGGTTTAGGTAAATATTGTCAAACTTTCTCAAGTGTGGCTCTCAGGCTAGGTAATCCAGTGATGGTGCATCCAATGATGTATCCATTCACCAAGACATTGATTAACTTCTTTTCAAAACCTCATGTCGAGATATTTGTTTCAAGGATTAATAGTATAGGAATCATATAATATTGAGTCTCTAACATTCATTCATGAGTCATCTCCCCATTATTCATGATATATATTTATATATGCTCATCTATTAGTGGTACTCCTTGATAAATTTTAGGATGCCTCCATGATGATAGCCATCCAGGATACAAATTCTGGTTCATGACGTCGATCTGATGAGAGATAAGGAATCAGTTTGGAGTCCATCCCACACCCCCATCCAATAGGAGTTAAGGTAGTACAACCTCCCCTGTTGAGAAAAATATTATTTCAGAAAAGGAGGATAAGGATACAAAAAGTCTTAGCACACTCCATGAGTTCCAATTTCAGAGACTGTTGAGGTTCTATGGCGAGCCAGATTCTCAGGAAATAGAGGATTATCTTGAGTTGGTGATCAGTGTTTTGAAACATGTTCATATCTAAACTGGTCAGAGGGTTGTACAAGGAACTAGTTCTATTTATATAAAATTAGTTAGTTCTGATGGTACTAGGATATGATTCACCCATTCTTAGTGTACAAACATGTTTCCAAAAACATGATGGTTCCTAGGGAGGAAGAGCTAATAGAGGAGAAGGAGAAGTTATGTATAATGGAATTCACTAATATATTCTTACAACAGCACTATGTGGCCCACATTATGCTCAAGGAGTTGGCGGTTGGAGTTGTAGACAGTTGTGGGCTTTGGATGTCTATGATCTCATAGAGCATGATATGATAATAAGTATTCTTTATGTGTCTTATAATTTTTTTAGTAGTAATTTTAAGACATTGTGTGAGGTAATCTATTCTTCATGATTCTTGATCGAGGTATAATCTGAGGTTCCATGGGGAGTTATTGTAACCTTGTGGCAGTTTTGTTCGATGTAGATTTGAATGTATGAGGAAGAGGAGTTCTTCCCCAAATGAGATTCATTTTTAGACGTGGTAGAATACATGATAGTGATTTATTCACTCCTAAAGAGGATAGTATTGAGGTGTTGTAGATAAGAACCTCAAACTTGTATGTTCTTGGCTGGGTGACATGTTAGTGATTAAAAATAGAGGGCCCATTGTGACCCAATTGAGAATTTGGGAGTCCCATTATTATTCATTTGTACCCTTTTGCACATGGATTTTGTTTTTATACAATACAATTGAGGAGGATGTGACACAATTCAACCTACCTTTGGAATCATGAAGAAGATATGTGCTTTTTTCACCAAGATGTGTCTTTATGATTTGACCAAAACCATATAGGTGAGTGATTGTCTCTCAAAGTGATTAGTGTAAAGGGGTGGATAAAATTTTCCTTATAATCATTCATTCAGGGAGAGGTTGTGTGATTGAGTGTCAGAGTAGGTCATTCCATTACTGGTGGAGTATTTCTACATGACTCTTTTCGATTTGGATGCAAATTGTTGGTGTGGAAGAGTTTCTTGTTTTGGGTTAGTCTCCTTACAAAAGAGGTGAAGATGCTTAGGGTATTACATGTTCATTCCATTTCTATATTCTCATGTTTGGATATGTCTACTCAACTTCCTTGTTTATTGGCACCCTTTCATGCTTGGTGCCAACCTTGATGCAGCGACATGCAATTATCACATATGAGTCAAGGAAATTGAGACCCCATGAACAGAACTACATGAATCCCAACCTTAAGTTGGTATATAGCATAATTTCCTTGAGGATGTGGAGGTAATACCATCTAGGGTACGTCAACTATGAGATCTTGTGTGACCAGCTATCCATAGGAGTTTCACCTGATTGATTTTCTGAAGAAGGCAATCACATCATCCATTTTTTCTAGGAAGAATGATGATTCCAGTTACGTTACATGTGGAGGTGATGAGTGATTTTAAAACTTCTCCTCCAGATGTACATCATGTTGTAGGTAAGATGTATGGAAAATCCAAAGGAGGGCTTAGTATCCCAACCTTTTTTCTTAGTTGTGCTTTTCTGGGACCAAAAGCATTGGAGATGGTAAAAATGTATAGACTCCAGATTTTCATTGTAGGACTTTGGAATATTTCTAGGAATATTTATAAATTAGGGCACTAAGACGGTATGTGAATATGAGGCCCGATGAGCCTAAAATTAATTTTATTAAAATATCAAATATATTCTTATTATAGGTGCACAATTTTCCAGAAAAATTGAAATATCTCATAACAAATTCTTGGATTGGCAGTCTAATATCACGGTTGAATCCAGAACCTGGATTTTACCCTATGTTAGACCTAAAGTTGGTTGGTGCGAGAAATTTTTGTGGGGTAGCCATGGATGGGTACATTGGGTAATTTAATAAATTTAAATAATTAATTTAATAAATTAAACCTAAATAACTCAATGATGGAGACTCAGAAGGAAAAATAGGAGATCACCATTATGTGGTGGATGTGCGTTTTACCCTAAGCATGAACTACAACTATTTTCCATGAGATGATTTGATGGGGAAGTTTTTGGCGATTGAACTGAATAAATTAATTAATTTAATTTATCTATTTAATAAATCAAACCTAATTAACTAATATAAGTAGACTCATATGTAAAATCGGAGACCACTATTTAATTTTTAATGGGGTGTTTACCCTAGACATGATCTAGAGATTATTGGCATGTGATGTCTAATAATGACAACCTTTTGTGGGTGCATCGAATTAAAATAAATAATTCATTTATTTATTTTGAATGAAATAAACTAATATTTTTTCTTCTGTAAATAAGATTCTATGGAAAATATCCAATGTTATCCACATAGCACTAGGATTGGTGAGAGGAGATTTCACGCCTCTATTGGCAGATTCAGACTAGATGGAAACTGATGATTGGATTGAGGTGGATTAATAAGAGACAGACACAATAGACCACCTTCATCTCTAGATGATTCATTATTCACCAAAAATTGATTAATAATCAAGGGAGGATTTGTTATATGTTATTATCTACCCATATAATTAAAATATTGATCATGATCAATTCCCTCTCATGGATTAGAAACAATTTGAACATTCATATGAGCTTCTCTATTAGAATAATTTATTATTTATATTTAATTATTTTCTATGCCATATTTCTCACCCTGATTTTCCCTCTATGAAATTTTTTTCTGTGAATGATGGTCCAGTGATGTTTATCATTATTATTATTGATGTTTTACCCACCATTATTTTCTTTCTTCATTATTGGACCAAAGGGTTACGATTAGACATTGTCAAGAATGGTTTGAGTGTGATCAAACCTTGGGATTCATTGAAATATCATGAAAGACAAGTGGATGAATGATTTTTTGATTGATTGATAAGCGAGTGGGATGGTGTTTTGTGAATATATTGGATCAACACTACAGATGTAGTTTAGTGATAAGAAGTGGTTTATGAATATATTAGTGATCCTTATTTTTGTGGTGGGAATGTGGTGATGACATGCTGTGTGATAGGATTGGTTTTGAGTGGAGGTCGTGCAAGGGGTCTCATGGTGGGGGCTACTCTGTGTGAACGTGATAATGACTTGGCTGGGATATACGACGAGGTGGTTGGATGTGGTCAATGTGTTGGGAATTAATAATAATAATAACTTTAATTATAATAATGGTGATAAGTTGAGAAAAATTAAATGATGATATGTTATTATTATTATATTATATAATAAAAATAATTGTGGTTAAAAATGTGTGTCTGAATATTGAAAAATTAAATGGGTTTAATTTAATGGGAGTTATATTATTGATATTTTTAACAATTTTAATAATATGAGGAATTAATAATTGTGAATTAAAATAAATAAAATATGTTTTTATTATTATTAATAATTTAATAATTATAAACTTTGATGTTCAAAAAAGGTAGAAGGGGGCGCATTCAAAAAATGGGAGAGGTTCCCCTTGTCTTTTTTTCATTTAACAAAGATGGTTATTATTAATTAAATTCATAATAATGGCATTAAATGAATAAATAAATGAATGGGAGAGGCACCTTTGGAGTAGCATTTACACCAAGGGTGGGAGAATTTTTGAGCATTTCCTATAAATTAAATAGGGTTTTAATAATATTACTATTATTATTATTATTATATTATTATTATTATTATTATTATTATTATTATTATTAGTTTTGAAACCATAATCCAGACATAACTACCTCATACAATGTCTCATTGACAAATTGTCAGTGGGAGTGTAACCCAGGAATTTAGATGTTCCTTTTAAGACTAATTATGGAAACCTTTTTTAGACTCGTTCTTTAGATCCATGAAGAACCCAATAAAAATAAAATTATGATTATTGCAGAATATTTTAACCATATATATCCCTCATATGGTGTGGGAATGATGAACCATCAATTATGTTGTGACCCTAAAATTAATGTACAATTTTCAAGAAAAATTTCGGGTAGTTATTTTAGTCTCATTGTTAGGCCCAAAAAACATAATCTGAGCGTGATGTGGTGAAATGAACCTTTTTAAACATGTTTCTGATTCACGGAATTGGATTTCATATATAAATATTTCTTCTATGAAGATCATAAAGGTGTGGTGTGTTTGGACATTCTAGTCCATTTCAAGAGTCAGATTAGTGATGTTACATTTTTTACTTAGAAATATGATGATTCTTGTGTGTTCATCATGATTTTGGATGAGACGTGTAATGTAGTGCCCTTACAATCCATGTAGTACATCATTGCTAGAAATCCATGTGCCTGAAATGACATGACCAAGAAGTAGAGAAGGGCCACATGTCGTTTGGGTCCCTTACCTACCGAGTACTTATTTATGATTCTTCAATCTCCTGTCTATCATTCGTTTGAACATGAATTTCGGCCCATGAGTAGCCTATCCTGAGTGGTTATCTAGGTTGATCATTGTTTTTCCCTCTGTTGTTACTTTCAAGATATGATGTAGAATTTTATAAGCATGACTCTTGGCTAGGAGATGCTCGACGCCGATAGTGATCACACATGATCACTATAGACATACAAAGTAGACCCTCCAGTAGGGCTAGGTAGTGGAGTCCTCAACACTTTCCATGTGGTACCCTCTAGTAGAGACTGAAATTTGGTCCTCTACTTATTCTGAGTTGTACCTCCCATCTAGGATGGGCAATGGGTCCTCAATGTCCATTGTGTGGTACCCTCCTTTTGGGTTGTGTAGTGGGTCCTTTACATCTTCTAATTGATAACCTCCAGTAGTGATGGGAAGTGGTTCTTCAATATATTTAGAGGGTATCCATACTTTCATAATAGGGAATGAGTCCTAAACTTCAAGTTTGTGCCGACTCAGCTGTGCGAAAAATTGAAGAGGCATGTTTAGACTTGTATGGTTACTTCTAGGAAGAGTCCTGGGATGCTAGGAATTATTGATAGAATTTTGGAACTATTCGTTACTCACCTTCCATTGGAGGAAAATACACATGGGGTTTCATGTGATTAATTTGTTTAAATTCTTAGGGTTGGATGAGTCTACTCTCCTTATAGGGGATGAAAATACTCAACATGTAGTTCATCTACTCACTGAGCAGAACCCCTTACGCATGGATGAGTATACTATTTGTCTTTGGATGAGCTATGATATGGATATCACCTTACTCTTTTGTTTGGAATTAATTGACTGAGAATATATATATATATATATATATATATGCTAATTCTATATCCACACCTTGATTTTGGTCACTATCCTTCCTAGAGAGGTGATGAAATGAAATGTATGCTAGGTTCTTTCTTTGTTTATCTTCCCATGGTTGGATTAGTCTACTATCCTACTATAGGTGGAAAATTAACGATGTGTAGTTCATATTCTCATAGTGTTGATCACCTTATTATAAAATAGGTTACTTTCACACATGGTTTTGGTTGAGCTATTCTCTTTCACTGCATCATTTATCAACTGTCATTCATTCATATTGCAACTATTGGTACTCTTTCTTTATAATTCAGAGTGTCTTAATGGGTTTGTATATATTCATCCCTAAATGGGATTAGTCCGCATGTCTCATGTCTTATATAGATGATGGACTGGTCGGTCAAGACATCAGAGAAGCATAGGGATATTGGGTGATATGGATAGCCTACTGTGATCATAGCTTGGGAATAAAGATCTGGGGTATATCAACATTTAACATTTCTGTTTTGTTGGCTTGGAACATCTTTTTTGTTGGGTGTGTATTTATCCACTTTACTTTTTAGTTTATAGTACTGTACTCTAATACTATCTAGAAGTTTTACATGAATTGAGATGGTTGGGTGTGTTCATAGATGTACATAGACAAAGGCTTTCCCATGTAAGATATTCCTTTAGCACATGTCTCCACCCCTGGCCTATAGAGGTGGGTTTGGGGTATTATTGACTTGATCCCTGGCTTAGGTCATGTGGTGAGAAATTTTCACTTCGGGAATTTTTTCCATGGGATGTTTTTCAAACATATCCCCTTAATAGGATTTGGTTATGTTTAGGGAAACAATTTCAATGTTTCTAGAGTTCGACTCTCAAGCTAGGGAATCTTGTGATGGTGTGATGTTTGATGTATCCATTAACCAGGATCTTGACTACTTGCATGTCGACTCAGTATGATGAGGCATTAGTTGATGGGAATAATGGTACATGCATCATTTAGGATTGAATATTTTACTTTCCTTATGGATTTTTCTCGCCATTATTATACACATATATTATGATCTGATTGCGGTACTTCTTGATATCTTATAGGATGCCACTTTGATGATAGACATCCAGGATACCAGCTCTGGTTCAGGACATAGATCCAATGTGTGATGAGGTCTCTGTTCATCGCCCATCCTATGAACCACTTCCACCAGGTGGGCAAGTGGTAGCACCTCCAATTATTGAGAATCAGATCATTCCAACAAAGCATGCTGAGTATGTGTATAGGCTTAGAACTCTCTGTGAGTTACAACATCAGAGACCATTGAGGTTCCACAACATACTAGATCCTCAAGAAGAAGAGGATTTTCTAGAGTCAGTGATCTGAGTTTTCAAACTTGTCTAGATCCTAGATGATCATAAGCTTTCACTTGCAACCAATTCTCTTTATAGAGTAGTAGTTTGTTTCAATAGTAATAGAATATGATGCACCTATGCCGAGTCCACATAGAAGGTTCCATAAATATGTTGGTTCCCAATGTGGAAGAGATTGGAAGTGGATTAGGAAGAGCTATGGGTGATGGACGTCCCTATGAGATCATTCTAACACCACATAGTGGCCCATGCAATGCTTAGGGAGCTAGTGGCATGGGATGCAAGAAATAATAGGCTTTAGATTTATATGTTATTGTAGTACATGATATAATAAGAGATATTCTATGAGTATCTTATAATTTTTTTAGTAGTATTTTTAGACAAAATGTGAGGTACTCTTTTTATCCCACTTTTTGTTCAAGGTCTAAACTTGGATGAAGAAAGGCATCATTGTAACCCTATGTCAGTTTTGTTCGGCGAATCTCAGAATTTACAAGGAATAGGGGTTCTTCCCCCACTATGATGCATTTTTTAGATGTGAGAAAATTTGTAAGGGAGATTCAATGCCACCCAAAGCAGATAGTATCATGGTTTTGTGCATTCATCCCTCTAATTGTGTGTTCTGGGAAGGGTGACACATTGGTGTTTGCAAACATAGGGGCTAGTAATAGCCATTTGGTAATTCAAGAAGCCCCTTTTTTTCAATTAGTACCCTTGCCTTATAAGTTTCAATTTTTACACAGGATTCTCTATGAGGATGTGACAAAATTTAACCTATCTTTGAGTTCATTATGAGGATGGACACTTGCCCCACGAAGATAAATTTTTGTGACATGAAAAAAACTTTTCAGAAGATTTAGCATGGCCCAAATCGGTTAGTAGTGATTTTTGGAGAATTATTTCCTTAGATATTTGGATTCCACTAGTGGGTGTGGAAGAGTTTCTGGTTTAGGTTTACTCTCCTTCCGAGAGAGGTGAATATGTTTGGGGTATTCCACATTCTTTTTGTTTATATCTTTTTATAGTTGGATGAGTTTACTTACCTGCATTGTTGGGTGGTACCCTTTTGTTCTCGATGTCAAACTTGATAAAGCAGTAGATAGTTATCTCATACTGGATGAGGTAGTTTAGATACCACAAACAAAACTATGTGACTCACTACCTAGAGCTCTCAAGGGTAGTCTTAACCTTGAGGATGTTCAGTCACTACCTTCTGTGGGAAATAGAATGTATGATCTTTCTTGACCACATATCCATAGTAGTTTCACTTGATGGATTTTATAAATAATGGAATCATGTCATCATTTATCAGGGAAGACTATTGATTCCGGTCATGTTACAAGAGGAGGTGATAGGGGAGTTTCAAAATTATCATTTAGTTATACATCCCAGTTTATGGAAGATGTTTGGAAAAGGAAGTTGCAGGCTCAGTATCCCCACCTTTCTTCTTAGTTATTCTTTTTAGGGATGAAAATATTTGAATAATGGACTAATGTAGAGACTATGGTTTTTCCTTGTATGATTTTTAAATATTCATCGAAATATTTTCGGATCTAGGCGATGCGATGAAGCATGATTTCAAGGCCGGATAATCCCAAAATTAATTTTATAAAAATAATAAATATATTTTTATTACATGGATATTGTTTTTCTAAGAAATTGGAATATCTAAAAAAATTCTTAGATTAGAAATCTGAGACAACTGTTGATTATGGAATGTGGATTTTACCTTAGGAGTGACATAAAGTCAGTCGGTATGAGACATTATTATGTGGAAGCTATTGGTGAGTGAATTAGATTAATTAATTAATTTAATAACCCAAATCTAAATAACACAAATACATAGACTCCGATGGTTAATCTTGGACCACCTTTACATTTTCAATGTAGTGTCTACTATAGGAACAACCTAAGGTTAGTCAGTGAGGGATATTCTTATGGGGTAGGGATTAGTGGGTATTTTTTTATAAATTAATGATTTTTTTTAATAAAGGCAACCTAAATATCTCAAGAATAGAGACTCATATAGGAAATCAGAGACAACCATTGAGTCATGATTGTGGTGTTTACCCCATGCCCGACCTAATGTTGTTTCATGTGGGATGTCTGTTAATGGAAGCTGTTGGAGGGTATGTTCAATTAAAATAAATAAATAATTTATTTATTTAGAATTAAATGAACTGAAAAAATTCATCTACAAATAAGATTATATATAAAATATATTGGTTTAGCATAATAACCTTGGGGTTTTTGATAGGATCATCCACCACTCCTTCATTGGAGAGTTGAGACCGGATGAAGACTGTTGATCAAATTGAGGTGGATCGACAAGTGGAAGATGTAATAGATCAGCTTCATCACAAGTAGATGCATTCTTCACCAACGATTGATCCATAATCAATGTTGGACTCCTTATATTATTTTTTCCATCCTTATAATTATAATAATTATAATAATCAATTCAATCTCTTTCATCAGCGATAATTTGAACATAGGAATGAAGCTTTGTATAAAATTAATATATTATTTATATTTAATTCATGTCCATGACATTTTTCCCACCCTGATTTTCCTACTGATAAAATATTTGGACAAGATTTATGGGATGACAATATTTATCACATTTGTTAATGATTTATATCCCCCACCGTTCTTCCCATTCTTCATTATTGGAATACGGAGTCACGATTTGACATTTTTGGTGTGGTTTTGAGTGTGGTCGAAGCCTCATATTTGTTACACTATCATGAATTACATGTGGATCAATGGTTTGGGGACGGATTTATAAGTGACCATGATAGTGTTTTGTGAATGGATTGGATTGGACATATAGGTTCGGGTTAGTGATCACAAGTGGCTCAGGATGAAATCCATGATTTCCATTTTTCTGTTTGGAACATGGTTATCACATGTATGGTGAGAAGATCAGTTCCAAGAAGAGATCATACGTGGGGTCTCATGGAAGGGTCAGCTCATTGTGAATGTGATAGTGACTGGAATTTGATCTATAATGTGGTGGTCAAACGTGTTAAACTAGCTGGCAATTAATAATTAAAAATAATAATTATAATAGTGATGAGTTGCAAAAAAATAAATAACGATTTATTATTATTATTAATATATTAAATAATAATAATTGTGGTATAAAAGGATTGGATGAATAATATAAATTAAATGGGTTTAATTTAATTATAGTTGTATTATTAATATTTTTCATAATTTTAATAACTTGAAGAATTTATAACTATGAATTCATATAAATTAAAAAATTATTTTTATTATTAATAATTTAATAATAATAAGGTTTTATATTCAGAGGAGGAATGCGGGTTGTGTACAAAAAATGGAAGTGGGGACCCTTCAATTTTTTTCAATTAATAAAGAAGGTGATTATTATTTATATTAATAATAACATCATTAAATGAATAAATAAATTTTTGGGAGAGGCACCTTTTGAGTAACGTGTACAAAAAGGGTGGAGGAATTTTTGGAGCGTCCGCTTTAAATAAAACTGGTTTTAATAATAATAGAAAATAATATATTTTTATTATTATTGGTTTTCGATCCTGAAATAGGACATAACTACTTCATAAGATGTCTGATTGACGAACCATCAATTGGAGTGTGGCCTTGGAAATGAGATGGTCATTTTGAGAATGATGTTGGATCCCATATTTAGACTCATTCCTTCGGTCAATGAAACAGCCATTAATAATAAAATTATTATTGTTTTTTATTGTTGTATCTGACATATATCCCTTATACTGTGTTAGAATGATGAATAATCTCAGCTGATGAGACCCTAAAATTAAGGAGGACGTTTCAAGACCAATTTCGGGTATTTAATTATGGATCAAGGTTGGGTCCATGAAACTTCATTCGAGTGTGATATGCTTAAATGTTCCTTTTGTAGGACCCCGAGACACTCTGAGAGGGGCGGGGTGAATTAGGGTGTCAAATGTTTCTTCTAAAAATAAGGATTTTGTTCCCACGTTGGTAGAAACTAGTTAAACCTAAATGATGGATATGATCAGCAGATAAACATTCACATGCAAAGAGATGAAACAACAATTTTTAATTTGTTCACCACTAAGGGCTACGTCCAAGGAGCATACGTCGGCAAGTTGTCGGGAATACCAAATTCCACTAATCTTCACTTGATGTGGATTACAATGGTTTGGGAACAGTCACTTTGTCCCAGGATAACTTCCTTTACAATGGTTCAGGGATAGCTCACTGCTTCCCTTAGGTCACTCCCGTTGACTCCCCTAGATCATAGCCCTTGGTGAAGTCACAGTCAGTTTATAGATGTGAGGGTCTCTTCAGTAGATTTGCATTGATGTTTTTGTCTCTACTCATCACGAGAATATGCTTGCATCAAAGTTGGTAATTGATGCTCTTGAACACACGGAACCACTGATCCAGATAATAAAAAATGCATAAACAAGATTCAATGACAATTGCGTGAAGCACCTACCCTTTGTGCGCAAGGCCTTACTATTGGGCGAAAAATTTCTTTATTCACACAGAAAAATATTTCACACAACAACACAATTTTTTTGTGCAACCTAGAATTTTTCACGTAGCCTAGAAAATTTTGTGCAAACCAGACTATTTCGTGAAAGCCCCTTTACATGATCCTTTTACACGCATCAGACCTCAGACCTTCTCTAAGTCTTCTACCCTGAAGAATGAGGGGGTCAACCTCTTCTTTATAGGCGTCTGAGACTCCCTCAGGAAAAAACCACTTTGGCATGAAACAATTCTCATCTGGCGCATAATTTTTCATGCCGGTATCATTTTTGGCGCACATAATCAGATTTTTTGCACAGCCCATGCCTTTACCATTTTTCGACATTCTGATTCTGAAACACTGTTTGCGCAAAAAACCTCGATCCTCTATTTTTTGCATCCCACTTTTTTTGTCACACCCAACTCAAATATTTCGCGCACAACCATTCTTTTTCGTGCACCACTTCAATACTGTTGCCTGCTTGAACTGTATGATCACTTTTCTAGAACACATTCTGAACTTCCACTGAGGATTGATAACAAACACAAACCAAACTCCAATTCCTGCATAGAACATCCATGGTTCCAATACATTTTTTTTCATATGATGACTGATTGAGGGAAGTGAATTTCCTATCATGAGAATTTTTAAATGATGATTGAAATAGTGTGATCTATTTGGCCAACTTAGTCTGTTGGAAGAGGCATATTAGTGAGTTTACATTTTTTCCCTCAGAACGACTATTAGAATTATGCATTCATCGATGTTATGGATGAGACATGTCCTGTAGTACCCTTAAAAACCATGTAGTACTACATGTCCATCAATCTATCTATGGTAAAAGACGAAACTGGGCCGCAGAGTGGGACCACATAATATTTGGTCCCCTAACAAGTTAGGTAATCATTTATTAATATTTAATATCTCGTATCTCCTTCATTTTAAGTCATGTTTTTTGGACCACTATTACCTCATCCTTAGTATTTTTTCACAGAAAATGTTGTATTGCTCTTACTTTTAGCTTTTGAGATACAATGTGGAGTTTTCTTTGTGCAATTCCTCGCTATGCCATGCTCGATATTAGAAATAATAACATAGGATCACCAGAGACATTTCATTTAGACCCTATAGTAGGGCTCGGTAGTGGAGTCATTGATGCTTTCCTAGTGGTACCCTCCACTAGAGCAAGCCAGTAGGTCCTCAACCTCTTTCAAGTGTTACACTCCAGATTGGATAAGATGTGGGTCCTCAACGTCTATCATGTGGTACTCATTAGATGTGTTGGGCAGTGGGTCCTCAATGTCTTCCAAGTGGTACCCTTCCACTGGTCTTATTAGGGGGTCCTCAAAATCTTCTGATGGGTACCCTCTAATAGAGATAGGCAATGGGTCCTCAACACTTTCAAAGAAGAACACTCCCATAGTATAAGGTCATAGGTCCTCATCTTTGAGTTTGTGCCCACTCATCTATGTGTCATAGTGACGAGGTGTGGTTAGACGTGTATAGTTGTTTCTAGGAAGATGCATTGGATGTTGGGCATTATTTGTGGACTTTTAGAGGTTTTTTTACTGTAATTACATTGGAGTTGAAGAATCTTGGGGTGTCCCATGTTCTTTCCATGTTTATCTTCCCATGGTTGGATTAGTCTACTCTCTTGCTAGCGGTGGAAAAGACTCGATGTGTATTTCATCTACTCGCTATTTGGAGCCCCGTATGATTGGATGAGCCTACCATTCTTATTGGGCTATGATATGAGATTGATATCCCATTACTCTATTGGTTTTTATTCGTTTATAGATAATATATATATATATATATATATATATATAATTCTTCTATGTGAACATGTTGGGTCTGGTTACTCTCTTTCCAAAGAAGTGAGGACACGTAGGGTAAGACACATGATTTCTATGTTTAGCTTCTCATTGCATGATGAGTGTACTCTCCTCCTATAGGTGGAAATGACTCATCTATTAGTTTATCTACTCACCATATTGTGCCCCATCCATCCAACGGCCCGAAGGCCTTCAATTATTTTTTTATTTTAATCAAAACCCCCTTTTAAGGGAAGAAGGGGAACCCTAATAGACATCATCGACTAAGGAAAAAGCCCAACCTAAAGGTCAATAAAGAAAAACCATACTGACTACATGGATCACCCCTCCCTAGAAATTGAACATGAAAAATAAATTCATCATTGAAAAGTTGAATGACCAACAAGTGTACTATGTAAAAGCACATGCCTGATCTGATGGCTGATTCAATACCCTCTCAAACATCTGAAACCCAAAAACACTGCAACGATGAACAATAGATCAGGAACCCCTTCTGGGGACTAATCCATGTGGTCTAGTCTGGGTGTATCACTAACCAATAGAATCACAAAAGAAACCATTCCAAATTTATAAATCACAGGTCCATAGCGCATCAGTGAACATCCTAGACAAGCCCCATTGCACTCCACTAAACACCCCCTCTAGCATAGACATAATCCCGATAGACTCACAGGTGCCAAAAATGCCAGCGAAAATCGGAAAATAATAAACAACAAGGCCAAACTAGGATAACCACAACAAGATCCACCCAGTTGAAGAAAATTACATCAACATGAGAGATACCCAGTTGAAGAAAATCACAAAATACAAAATCTACCAGTAGAAATAAATCAATGCGCTACCAAATTAAAACATGTAAAACTCACTAAATCCTCACCCTAGAAGCACCTACGCCTACAAATCACTACAAATCATGGGCTGATCCGCACCAGAAACACGCTTGAGACACGCCTGGATGAGCATGCAGGCGAGAACCATGACCACATTGATGATAATGGAAGGCGCACTGAACCGAAAAATGTTGGAGCCGCACCAAGCCATATTGTCAATAGAAGGGTGAGCCGTGCTGGTCAAAACTCCAACACTCCGCCGAGAAATGATGATACCGTCCACGGGAAATGGATGCGTGGATATCAAGATGCCTACAGAGCCTGGACTATATGCATCAGCCAAACTGAACCAGTGCGGAGGGGGAAGGGTAAATCATAACCTGGAGAAAACCCTAGCCGTCGAGGGTTTGGGAGATAATGCTGCTCAAAGGCCCCTAACTCAAAACCCCGTGTTGTTCCCTTGATGCATGTATGAGGTCACATTACCCCTTGTTTTGGGTTAAACTATTATCTTTGACTTTATCTTGTATCTACTAACTTTATTATCTATTTTATCTCTTACATCTCACTCTTTAGATTTTGAGTCATTTTATTATGTATGAATATACTCACCCTTATATGAGATTTTCTTGCATGTGTCATGTCTTTTACAGATGATGGATAGGTCAACCATGAATTCAAAGGATCTTAGGGATACTAGTTGGTTTGGACCGTGTACGGTGGTTATAGATTGGGATTAAAAAAATAAAACTCTCGCAGCCTTTTACCTTCCAATTTGTTTAGGTTTGGAAATATTTCTAACTGGTCATGTATTTTTCCATTTTCATTTTTTGTTTAGACTAGTGTACTCTTATAAAGTCTAGATTTTTTACACACATGGTTGTAACCTTAGAATTTTTTCTTCATTAAATTTTACTTCCTATGTACTTCTATATCAGGAGGGTTGTGTTTGTGTGTATAGGTGCATAGGAAATGTCCAACCTATGTTAGTCTAGCCTTCATCACTTATCACCACCCCATGTCCTATGGGGGCAGGTTTGGGGTAGTTCTTGCTTGATCCTTTCCTTGGCTAAACTCATGAAAAGGCTAATATTTGGAAACACTTTATTCTTCATTTATCTCGAAGCTATGGAATATTCTATTCATTTTTGTTCATTTATCACAAATGAAATATTCTTTTAAAAATGTCATCTTAAATTCATTCTATTTCATGTGTTATATTTCTTATTCGTCCCTAGTAATAAGGATGAATTAAAACCTTTGATCAACATCACCTTTGAGATAATACACTTCATGAATAATATTTTCCTTTTTATTGCATCACAAGGATAGAAATATACTCTAAAGGGACTTGATACATTTCTTATCTACCATTGTATTACTAATCCCACCAAATGATGAGGGGTTCTATCGCATAAAAAAATACAACATAAATTAACAATGTTGTGAAATAATATGTTTATTTATTCAAGAATGCTTATTTTTTATAAAATTATTAATCTTCACTAATATCGAAAATATTTTCATAGTTCTAATACCTATGGTATTGGCCTTCTCAATAGGAAAACATCTAAATTGGACACAAGGATTGATACACATCTACTTTCTATGAACCATTTATAAAAAATGGAAAATACTGAATTTTATCACAAAATTATGAATTTTAATCAATAATTTATAATTACATATATGGTGTAAAACATAAAAAAATTGAAAATTTATGCATTGTAAATCATAAAATCATAATATTGGTTTCTTTGGGGATATTTGTATTTTAAAATCATTTATAATGTATTTTACCAAATATGTGAATTTTCCCATGAAAAGCCACATTGAGTGTCAAATAAAGTACACATTAAGCCCATTTCCATGTACCAGGATACACTTGAATCAAGACCAACATTCCTTTTTCATAGTTATTTCCCCAATGTAAATATATTCTAGAACCACTTCCACTTGTTTTATCCATAGATGAATATATATTGGAAGAACCACATAATATCTTCCTCACCGAAACATTAGGATGTTCTTATAGAATTTTCCGAAAATTATATCTTAGGTTTATATTCCCCAGTATATGTTTTCTTATTCTTATTCCCATGTTTTAAACTAAACATTCTATGATACTGACCAAAAGAACCCAGACATCAGTAAGCTAGAACTTTTGTCTACATTATTACATTAAAACTAGACACAATAAACCATATCCCAAAGAATCAAATATGTTAGTACTATTAAAAACCATTAACATAAATTATATCCATTTTAAAATGTATCTAAACAATTAAAGCATAGTAATGGGAAAAAGAAGGGATCATTGAACCAATTCAAAGAAATATTCTCCATATCATGGGGAAATGAAACAATATAAGGGTGAGATCAAATTCTCTTTGAGGGTTTCATTCAATGGAAGATGTAATTAGTAAATAAATTATATTCAATATGTAATAGTAATTTACTAAAATCAAAAGCAATATAATCAATAAATTGGATATGAAATAAAGTATAATCAATATGGAATGTTAACTAACATAAAAAACATGCCATTTAATCAATAAATTAAGAATGAACTGAATACTATGATTATATAAATGATAAAATATCTTAGATAATAATAATAAATAAATTATCAATGAATAAAATGCTTAATTATTAGAAGTTATTATTTTAGGAATCATGGTGCCTCTATTGTCAGTACCATTCACAAGATTATCTAAAACCATGGGTAAACCCCCCTTTATTTGGAAAACTGATTTGTATCTTGAGACTTGTATATTCACCAAGGGGATATCTATAACTGATAAACAACCATAATTGAATGTCTAATTTATTCCCCATATAGTATATGATCAAATTAATCCATGAACAATATATATTATCAACAAATGTATGTATCATGTAAGGAATACATATTAAAAATAATTTTCACAGTCAATCATATTGAATTGAAAGTAAAATAATATATAAATATATATATATATATATATATTATGAAGTAATAATATATGTGATTCAAATAATATATATAAGAAAATATTTGGGTCTTATAAAGGATTTATGGTAAGATTCCTTTAACAAGATTACATGAAATCCCAAAAAAAGGTGACATTGTAAGATTAATTTTTACCACTCTGGTAATATTTAAATTGTAAACCCTTGAAATAAGAATCTTGAATGTAAATATCAAACATCATGAATAAATAGTTATTTACGCTAAATACATCAATTGGGTAGTATATACACCTCATTAAAGTGAATAGGTGAAAATTAATAAAAATAGCTCAATGAAATCGAAATTGAGAAGAAATCCCTTTCAAAGCTCAAAACATTGAAGTAAGAATTAATAAATTAATTGAAATAGTGTATCAAATGTAAATATACATACAATTTTTAAATAAAATAAAATTTAATGAAATTTAATTTAACACATAATTTCATAATATCAATGATAATATATAAGTAATAAACCCAATGAAAACAAAATTGAGTAATGATATTCTTTACCACCTGGTAATTATAATTTCAAATACCCTTAGATGAAATCATTCAAATTGAATCATAAAATAATATGATATATTAATGAACCAAGATATTACAAGTAAAATTCAAATTGTATACACCATATAAATTAAAATAGGTGCATTAAACTAAAATATATGTCAATAAATGGAATTTCAGATGAAGTCCCATATATAATGATTTCGTTTAGTTAAAAATTACTCAAACTATTGTATAATGGTTTTAATCATGTAATAAATTTACTCAATAACGATAAAAATACTTAAAATATCTTATATGATTCTCTTATAACATTTTACAACCATTTGCTAACAATAGTTCATTATTTTCATTATTTCATGTGCAAATTGCATTGGTTTCTCATCCGTATTTTGTTATGAAAAATTTGGTTCATATACATTTTTTTAGTTCAATAATATCAATAATGATATTAATATTATAATTATTATTTTCATTGGATACAACTTCAAAAACCTTTTGTAAAATTGGACATAGAAAATTAATATCATCGCTTTGTGGATACAGTTGGTTGAACATACGCACGAGATAAGATATCGTTCCCTTAATAGGTGAAAAGGTAACGAAGTGTGTGATATATTAATTTTAAATAATTTAAATAATTTCATATATATCACATATATTCATTAAATTTATTCCAATTTCCTTACATTTAATTTATAAGTATGAAATGAATCATATTTCTTAGTTAGGCGGTAGTCCGACGTATACAAGAGCAACGATATCATATTTTCCACAGAATGGAATGGAAGAAGTTATATATGATGTTATAAAAAACTATAATTATCTTATAAATACTATATATATATATATTAAATAGATCATTATATTTGTTTGTGAGAAGAGTTTATGTAAAATGAGTTACATCAGTTCAGGAGAAGGTAGTCCTTCGTATACACGATCAATGAATTATTTTTGCCATTTTATAGAAGAGAAGATAAATATTGTTTCTAAAATTAAAATAATAACATCCCAATATATGTTATATATTTATATTTTCATAATATTGTTATTTAATAATATTTTTAGGAGTTTGAAGAATAAATAATATAAAAACTCCCATTTATGAATGTTACCTCTTCTTCAGACAACATCATTATATATTAAAAGATATCTAATAAGATGTATTTATGATTAACTATCGGACTCTATAATATTCTATAGGGAATTAATAATTTATTTTTTATATTATTAGACTACCCAAATGGATTTTTATGTTTGAATAGGGTTGGAGAGGTGGTGGAAATTTATAACTGGGTAGAGGACATATAGATAAATTTTGAAACAAATAAATTATACCCTTGTTTTTCAAATGAAGGAAACCTCAAAAATGGGTAATTAAAGAACATTAGACATTATAAGGTTAAAATATATCCACAAAGTGTTAGTAAGAAAATTCATAGATCATTTTACCCCATATCATTTTTATTTAAATCCCCAGTACACATTTTTTAAACATAACTATTATAAATAATTTTTAATAATGTTAGTATTCACTATGAAAAAAATAATGTTTAAAATATTATATAATATAAATTATTATTATTATAAATATGGAATAAATTTTTAAAAATTATTTTTCCGAGTTGGAGGAATCCATTTTTAAATTAAACCCGAAGATGCATAAAAACGACGAGTTTTCTAAAGAAAAAAATTCAAAAGTTTTTAAAAAATTTGAATCATAATTCAATATGATATAGATTATAATGATCTATTTTAGTTAAATTTTAATATAATTGACTAAATATAATTTAAATCCAATTTAAGATATAATAACATTTGGTAAATCTTTTAAACAAAATTGTAGATTTATATAAAATCATTATTTTTCAATATTCATCGAAACATGAAAATTTCTAGAAAAATAAAAAAAATCACCATAAGTTAATGGTGATATTTTTATTTAAAAATTTATTTTAATTTTATCAAATAAATTTTATAAAAATTTAAAAAATTAATGTTTACACAAGTACACGAGATGCAACATAACATCATTTTATAAAAAATATTGTATTTCATAAAACAATTATTTTTTATTTATAATCAACATATAACCAATAAAAATGTATAAAAAATATAACTTTCATAATATAAATTTTCTAATTTATAAAAACAAACTAAATTATGAAGTTATAAGATTATACTTTTTTATAGTTCTCTTATAATCAGGGTTGTGTGTATCACAAGCTATTGAAGAGTATAAATTTATTTAAAAGGCTATATGTCCAAATATATATAGGTTGTGACTTGTGATTGATTCAAAAAATATAGTTTCTTTTGATATAGAATATATGGATTTTATGATACAGTTTCAGAAGTATTTATTGGTTGGATATGTTACAATTTCTATGTCTTTTTAGGAATGATTATTATGGAATTGAAGTGATCATAAGAAATGTGATGTTGGGGCATGAGAGTGGAAAACCAGTGGGTAGGTTTTTATGTGGTATCCATATATATATATATTCAATAAATATTTTTTTACACTTATATTTTCAATTTGGATAGAAATCCATGTTGTGGATGGGAAAAGAAGGTATATCTACTTAGGTGATGAGTTATTTTCATTTGTTTACTCAAATGGAATTCAAATGTTTTATTTTCATTTTTCAAGAGGGGTTATAGGGAGGAACCAATTGATTATATATGTTATCATCACCGTATGTATATATAATTTATTTTTCAGGTTAGTATGAGGTTTTTGGTATTCGAGATGGACATTACTAGTTTAATATGGTTATGTATTACATCACATCAGGTATTGGTATTTCTTATTTATTTATTATTATCAGTAGTTATTTTGTGGTATTTCTCTTCTTATATCTTAATTTAGAAAACTTTATGACGGTAATGCCTCTCATGTTTTAGTTTATATGTGCCAGTCAACATACCATGGCCTATTAGAGGTGAGATTCAGGGGTTATTATGTCTCTTACTTTATTTTAAACCTAGAGGGATACCATTGTATGAAGGTCGAGTCATGAAAAATCATATAATATATATAAAAATAATATATTTAAAATAAAAAATATTTCATTCAATATGAATCATTAAAATCCCATTCCTTATAATTCCATTGTAATTTCTCTGATGATATTTACTTGTTTTACTGATCATTACTATTTTTTAATCATTAAATATTACCAAAATAATTATTTTAATTTTATAAATATATATAATTGAAATCATTAAACAATAAAAAAGGGAAAGAAAATATATTTTTAATAGAAAAACATTTTTTTCTTATGGGCTATTCTATATCATCATTCAATAACTATTAATTGAATGATAAATAATTATTTATATATATCAAACATAATTTCTTTAAATGCAATGTATTCACTACTTCTAAAAATATAAAAAATAAAATATTTTTATAATGGATATATATAAAACTGAAAATAAATAAATATTGACTTTTACATTAAATTAAATTAATATTCATGTAGAAAATTTATATTTAGTTATATATACTAGTTTTCATTTTTATATTTTTTCTTTTATGATTAATATTTATAAATGTTTTTTATCATATTCGTATTATAAGATTATTAGTATTTCTCAATCATGAAATAAAAATAATTTTAATTATAAATGATGGTGATAATCAAGAAATTTGTTATTTTATCATAGATTAAATATAATGAATATATATTATTTATATTTTTTCTGATGAAAAAATATAGTAATCATTTTTATATTATCATTTAAATTTATTTTTCTATAGTGTAAATTTATTTTCTTTAAAATGAAAATAGAAATTAGATTAGTCTTGTAAAACATTCATAATAATGGAATATATGTTCCAATAATATATGTTGATAATTTCTCCCCTTAAATAAATTGTGTCATCAAAATTTTAATTATCTTTCATTGATTATAAAAGATAAGTGTATCCTTAAGATAAAACAAACCTATGATATAATTTATAATGGGATATTAATCTCAATTCTTTATATATGACTAGGATACTCATATTCTCCTTTTAATGGTCATATCCTCCATAATGATTTTCTCCCTAACCATTGGATCTATGTATACCTCATGATTGGGTATTATTACCTATATTATTGGAATAATATCCAAAAGAAGTTCATGGTATCCCTTTTATACGCATATGACCATTGGTTGATTTAGGATTCCATTATTTTTGTTATTGATATCGGATCTATATAGATAGTGAAAATAAATGACTTAAATCATGTCGAATTTTGCTAAATATAGAATAATAATATTTTTAGGAATCAAAATCTCACAAAATTATATATGAATTATAAAAATGGGATAAAATCATCATTCCACAAGAATTTATCATCCATAAATCAATATATAATCATGGGGTTGTGATTTAATAATCAGAGATGACTTATATCAACAATGGTGTTGATAAAGCCAAAATAAAACAGGACATTTTTCATTATATGGTGGATAAAGAGTAAACCATACACCATAACATTTATATTTCCCATTTATATAGTTGTTATTGCACATATTTTCCCATTTACACTCCCCTTGAAGGTTACTAATGCCAATTGTTACCAATACTCCTTGAGTAGGTGTAATGGTTCGCATAAGTTCTATACTCCTTTCCATTAAACCATTTATCTTTGGGTGGTGTGTTAGGTTAATCATTATTTTCATTATTATTATCCCTTAAAAATTCATAATATTAATGGGATTATCTCTCACACTTGAAATATTTTAACATTCCATTGTGATAATTTCTCAAATTCTTTATTCTATATATTTATTATGTTGGAAAAGGAATCCAATTTAATCTAGCGATTATTTAATTTTAGTTTCCATGAAAATATATTTTCATATTATTTTCCTCAAGGCCACATGAGTAATGGGGTTTTCCTTGTTAAATTTCTACCTCTAGAGAATGTCAAAAAAAATATTCACAACTAATAAAGTTCCTCATACCTAACTCTTTCTAAATACTTTGTTTTCATAGACCAAGGAACTAACATATTTTTATTTGAGGGTAAATGTTAAAACAAAAAAACATTCCTTGAATATACCGTAATGGTTTGTTTATATGTACCAATGGATTCATCCTATTTATTCATTAGCTCTACGAGTCATCTATTAATATTATCATAAATAGTTATAAGAATTTATTTATTAATGAATAAATTATTGATATTTTCCTACTATATGGGGTCGATTTATTCCTCATACCTCATTTTTTTGGTTAGGTCTTCCAATTAATATACTACAACCACCAAATGATGAATGAAAAAAAATCTTTTCATGATCTATGTACTAGAGAATGAATTTTTTTTTATTTAATAAAATACACATGAATTAAGGGATTAGAAAGCCCACTAATGGAATGTTTCCATTGACACATGAATGTATCAACCTTGTGCATATCTTTATTTTGTGAAGTCTAGATCAAAACATGTTTAATTTTATTTTTTATAACCTGAGAAAGTATTTCATTATGTTTTTCACTACTTAACACATCCCATTAGGTTAGTCATCATATTGTCCATCACATATATTTCTAATTTGGTGTCACATAGTTCATACCATTATGTAAAATAAAAAGGGTTAATGTGAGAAATGAACCATAAAATCATATGTATATCAAAGTGAACCCACATATGAATTTCAAAAGTCAATCTTATGATGTACTAATCTATGGAACCAAAATTTTATCTTATTATATTTTTGATTCAGGTTATATTTATTTTTTTACCTTATAATTATTATCATATTCACCAAAAATAACTAATACCTACTCTAATACCAATAGATACACTTAGACCCACACTCTGACATCTGATAATGAAATAATAACATTATATATGTGGTTTGATACCACATGACATAAACCAATCATAAATCATATATAATTTAAATCATTTCCATAATGAAAACATTATTCCTCATAAATAATCAAAATCCTATAAACTAATGTTTTATTTTATTTTTATAATAGTTATATAATTTCACTGTCTCCATTATTTATTCATTATATCCAACAAATAACTTGAAAATTGTTATCCCTATAGACACATCATACATAATACCATTATTTAATACTTGAAAATGAAAATATAAGCATGTGTGGGATAAAATTTTTAGTAATGAAAAAAATCATGGAGAAGTCATTAGGTGTTAGATAATACACCTATGACAAAAATTAGATTGTGGAAAATATATGATTCAAAATACACTGGAATAATAACAGTTATCTATAATTCATGATAAAATGATATATGTATTAATGGATAATAAAACTTCCAATGAGTAAGAGTATGGAACCAGGACATAATAATCATGGTCCCTCAGGCATATAAAATGCATGTGGTTTGAATATAATCATAGAAAAATTAAAATATTTTGAACATAGCTAATCACAATCATGTCAATGCATAATCTTATAAACATAACTAATTTTAGTCATGTAAACATATCATCATGTGAACATTTCTAATCAAAATAATAACCATACATTTCATACGATCATTGATATTTGAAATCATGTCCATTATTTATCTTGTGAAACATAGCATATCACAATAATGGTATTGTATATTATTTAGAACATAGACAATCGCAATCATGAACACATATTTTCTTTTTAATATATCCCATAAAGATAACTTCCATGAATTATTGTGTGAATAGAGTTAATCAAAATGATTTTCACAAATAATTTTTTAAATATTTCTAAGTAGTTATACCTACATTATCTAGGTAACATTACCAATGACAATCATTTCCATCCATTATCTTGTGAAAATGGATATATAAAATCATTCCCATTCATTATATAAAGTGATATAAGGCATTACCTAATTAATTTTGGGTTTATATCATACGTATCTATTATATAATGATAAACCATAAGTTTGTGTACCATTTAAAGATGAAAATATTCATAATCCCATCGTATATTGAATTACTATTTCCAATGAAATATGATCAAAGAAATTTCCAATATATATTACGATAAGATATCTATAGAATTAATTTGGATGATGTCATTTTATATTATCCCAAATTAATAATCATGATATTAAAGGATGACAAAATAGTTTAAATACACTTTTATAAAAGAGTTATCAAATAGTTTTGAAAAATAAGAAGAAATATCCTTTAATTTTGATAAAAATATTTTAATACAAAAATAATTTGTAAAATAATTATAATAGAATTTAATTTTGAAAACCATGGAAAATTGGATAGGATGCTTCTTGATGAAAATTAAGTAATATGGTTAGAATAAGTGTTCATGTGGAAAATGTTAAAAAACATCCCTTTCATAAATTTGGAATAAAACATATATTTGAAGAAAATGACCATACCAAAAATTTTAAAAATAAGATTACTTATACATAAAAGAAGAAAAATCAATGAAAAATTCCTAAAAAATCATATATTAAGATATAAGAATGTCTATAAATAAATAAAATGAATGTGGAAATTGAGGAAAAAGTTTCCAAAAAAATAATAGATAAGTTTAAGTCAACTTACATACATCCTTTTAGTCCAATGGTGAACTAAATGGAGATTAAAATCTAATAATACATGTAAAAAACAAAAAAATTATATATGAATATAAGATATAAGGGATTTAAGAGAGATAAAAAAATCATTACACCCATATAAGAGTGAAGATATATAAAATTCATATTTGAAATTTGGATTTTTAATGAAACCTTAAAAGCTTTAGTTATAATTGAACTTAAATCCATTGAAAGTAATAGTATTATATAGATTTAAAAATCAAATAGATTATATAAACAATATGTTAAAATTAATTCATGATGACACATATTCACCATAAAAGTATATATTATGTGAATATAGAACATATCTCAATGAAATGAAAATTGAGTTGAGAAAACCTTACCTTGTCTCATTTCATACAAGAAAGAACATTAATTCTTTATAATAAAAAAGACTATATTAGACGCTGAATTCATATCATTATTATTATTTTCCAAATTTTATAATATTAATTTATAATATTTAATTATACATATATTATTTAATTATTTCCTATTTTCATCATCATAATTTTTTAATTTTGAGAATTTCCATACATGTTTTATGTGGATGGTGTTAATCTGAATTCATTTATTCAAAGTTAATCATTACAAAACTAGTCACGATAGTAAAACTATATTCTAATTATTTTTATTATCTTTTTCATGTTTAATAAGGTATAGTTATTTTTCACAATAATATAATATATAATAATCACAATTCAGTAAATTTTTCTTAACAAGTTACATTGTAACATTAATTCACTTTCATTTGTTAAACATAAAAAACCATATTAATGAAATAAATTACTCTTTAGTAGTATATATTATATGTATTAATTTCATAACAATTTTCACATCCATAAAATTCATTTTTTTATTTATTTATGAGGATTTATCTTATACCCCCCATATCATTCGGTTTCGAGAAGTTTCATTGGGGATAAGGAAGGCTATAGTCCTAAAAAATATAGACTATATTAGTTAATTCCAGGAACTAAATTTAAATATATCTCTTCATTTCCATATCTAATCATTTTGATTTTTAAAAGGAATATATTAATTCTATGAAAGATTATTTCACTCAATTATTATTTATATTAACTGTCCATTCATGCCATGAATCTTGATTAATGATATAAATGTGGTCATCCTTATTTTGATAGTGGGGTTTGAGAATTTATCATATATTGAGTGTACTATTTTTTATGTCCTTCAATCCCTAATTTGAAATAACTGACCCTTATTAGTTCTTATTTGTGTTTTCAACTTCACTTTTTGTGTGATTCTGGAGGTAATTCACCATTGATCTTTAAGTTTATTAACAGTAATCACATTCTCTTGGTTTAATTTCATCTTTATTCCCCTTTTATTGGGTCTGTCTTATAGCCAAAAGGAATGGTAGACTAGGGATTTTTTTTATAATAGAAGTATTGATGATGAATTTTGGTTTAGGGTTAGAAATATTCACTTAGTAATCTTTACTCACTTGTGTTTAGTTATTCCATCTAGTTCATAGTGGTTTCAGGTTTTTATATTTTGTTGTTTCATAAAAAGGATTGGTCTTATAAAGATAGATTTAATTTGTATTTCTGAAAGTGTTTATAAATATTTATTTTTTGGGATTTTATTTCATATTATATATTTTTGAATGTTGAAAATGAATTGAAGCTAAAAATTGTTTATAGTCATGTTTATGCATAGAGTTTTTTGTTTTTTGTTTTTATTTGATATATATATATATATATATATATATTCATTGATTAAATTCGCCCATTAAAATGATTTTAATATTGAAAATGGTGCCTCTATGTGTGGGGGATACCCCATAGGATCCTAGGTATTACGTTTATAGTCTTATAAAGGAATGAGTAGGTCTTGTTTTTTCGCATTAATTAAATATATATATATATATATATATATGAAAACAATAATAAATCACTAGTAATGTTGGAATACACATGTTGGTTATATCTAATTCTTTGTACTAAGTTATAGGTTTGTGAGTGAACACCTAGTTATTTATACATTGTCACTTAGATGGGTGATGCTCGTAGATAAACTTACCCTAATATACTTTTGGGATCATTACCATAGTGATAAATTGTATTATTTTCATCATTATTATTTTAATGGTTATTGTAAAATGGTTCATATTGATTTTATTTTTAGGAATTTGTTGAAATTTTGATTTCCATGTTTGGTTTCATATTAGGAAAAACTTATCTAACATAATTCTTTCAAAACTATTTCGATGTGGCTATTCTCTTTGTTTTATGGCACATTAGGAAAATATGATCCCCAAATAATTTTTCTATTTAAATTATAAACAATTTATTTGTTTGTTAAAGTGTTATAATAAAAAACATGGAAGGATATAACTATAATTTTCATCCCACATGCTATATACACCCAAAGGGATGTATGAAGTTATTATTATGATAGACAAAGGAAACTAAAATCCACCATTTTTCAGTGGTGTATTTTCATGCTATTCATGTATATGTTATGGTGGTGGGACAATGGGATGTTGACACTCTTGTCATATAGAGATACATTTATTTATTTGGTCTGTTTTTATTTCTCTTTATACATATACTTGTTTTCCCAATATAGAACATCTATCTTCTAATACTTTATATCAAAATTTATCCTATTATATTGTGTAATTTTTTTGAGTTTATTTGATGTATGTTGTGTGTTGGGATATTGTATATTTCCCTTATTGTGAATAGATTAAACCTTTTATATCCTTATGGGAAAATTAATTCCCAAATGTTTTTCATTAATTCCTTGGTTTGTGTCACCAATATGTGTAGATTTAGAAAACCCTCAGGGCCTTGCCATATACTGAATCAGTTGTCCTATTTCAGGATAAACTAGGTTGGTTTATGAAATACTGGCATCTAAGAATGTTTTATTATTACTTTGGAAAATTTGGTAGATAAGATCGAGTATTTTCAAAATTCACAAGGTATACCATGAATAAGACCCTCTTAACTACCTTTAATGATGAGGCCTATGTTTCTAGGGTTTTCTTAGATTATTCGGTCTTATGATTGAGATTTTTTACCAGTTATCACATAATTTGAGTTTGTAATTTTTTGAGATTTATGATATTTAATGGAAAAATTGAATAAATTATTTGAAATTATTTAATGTACATGTTATGGAACAATTTTTCTAGACTATGGGACCCAAGTTACTTCGATTAGAATTCATATATTTAGTGTATACGTGACCATGCTATGCATTTAATCCTTGTGTATTTGTGGCTATAAATGATCTTGGATTTTTTATTCGTCCTAAATTATGATCTATACCCATTTTTTTATGGTTTTTTATATTTACTTACTAGTTTTTATTGTTTTTATGTGTTTTGGGATTAAATTTAAATAGAAATCTTATATGGGAATGTTTGAAAATTATTTGTTTCTGAAAAAGATATTGATTATATGAAAAATGTGATATACATTAAAAATAATACTTGGTTTTGGGTGTGATTTAAAAAGATTTTTTATTTAAAATGATGACTTAGTTTTGGAATGATTTATATTTAGTATTGACGATGTATACTATTATTTATTTTCAAGGTTTTTATTTCATTTTATGGAAATTTAATTAATATATTTCATTGAGATTATGTTAGAAGTGATTTTAAAATGGATGGTTTAAAAATATTATTATATTGTGTGTGTTTTGGGTTGGAATCAATTTTTTAAGGAAAAGGGGTTTAAAACCACATGGAATATATTTTCTAGAGTCATTTGTTTGAAAATAGAAATTACAGAGTAATTTTAAAATGGCCAGAATATTTTAATTAGAAAATTATATTTGCATGTAACTGGTATAATATTAATAAATACTACATAAATCATGAGTATGTTCTCTCATTAATGAAGTTTTCTTGGATTTTTATATTATGTATGTAAGTGATGGAAAGCCCTAGTAAATGGGCTGAAAATCTTAAAGGATGTGAAGTGCTTTTAATGACATGCATAGTAGATTTAAATGGTTTGAGGAATTTTGATAGGAACTGTTTTAGTTGGAAAATAGGTTTGATTCCATATGGAATATGGTGAATTTAATGATGTGTTTTTTTAATTCAAGGTATTTCATGACATGAAATTTATCTAAAGAAAAACATTATTATTTGAAATTGAATTTGGATATGAATGGTAAATGTGTGTTTGAAAAACGAATAATGTGGATTTTTCCTTAAAATAATATTTGTTGTATCACTCTCTCATGATGTTTTCAGGATCATAAAAAATAAGTTATGTATCGTACCATTTCATTTGATTATATTTCATATATTATGTTTTGATATCAATATTTTAATTTTTAAGTCTAAATGGTCGAGTACAAATCTGTTTTGAAGCATAAAATGGAATTTAAAAGAAATATCCATGTCAATAAACTATATTCACATCGTGAAGGTCAATTGTAAATTTATATTTATGTCGTAAATAATTTTCATGTGCTGTTTTGATGGTATTTTTTATGTAAATATTAATTAATTTTAGAATCTTCTTTCATGCCATGAATAAATTGATTAGAATATCCAGGTTTCTAGAATTCATATGTTCACATTAGAAATGTATGAGTTTCTTTTAAAAGATCATTATTTTGGCAAACCTCATTCATATTAATTGAAATTTGATTATTCTTAATGATTTTCAATGATTATATAATATTCCTAGGGTTTTTGAATCATTTAAGTTGGATTCCTTAGTGGCATGAATATAATAATATTTCTTGTGATATGATTCATGAATCCCTCACACTGTAACTCAAGCGATCCCAAATATTCATTTCAAGTGAGAATTTCAATTCTCAATATATTAGTCTCCATTATAAAACATGCCTCTATCATTACTCTCAAATGATACAATCTATGTTGAGAGATTATGGTGTGGATTTATAATGGATTTATGCCATGAAAATATATTTCCTCTCATCACCACACCTCAAATGATTATCACAATAACAAAGTGAGGTAATTGTTCTCAACCAGTTTAGTGAGAGAGATTGGTTTTTGCAATGTTTGAAAAAAATAAAGTTTGGATATGTTTACTTAATCACTATTAAAATTTAGGGAGAAATTCATAATCCTTTGAACTTAAGGGCCTGAGACACAGGGTTTCACATCGAGAAATTTCCGAACTCATTTTCAAAATGTCTCTCTATCTCTCCATTACGCATTTCCACAGTGACAATTTATATCATATCACATAAAAACATAATTATGATTCTTCTTATTTAGATATGTTTCCTAATAAATTAAATTTTAAAATTTAAATTGTTTTAAAATTATCACGAGTTCATTTCATTTTAAATATCTTTAATTAATAATTCTACTATCTCTCATCATATTCTCATTTTACTTATTGAGAAAATTCATCAATTGAATTCCACCATTAATTTATCATTAAATTATATTATATTTCGATTACAAATATATACTTTTATATTATTTGTTATATTTTCATGAACTAACTTTTCACTTTGGTGTTTTGATTTTTAATGGAAATTCACCTAATATTTCCATTTTATCTCCAACCAACAATTTTATAAAAGGGGTTCTCTATGTTTTTTTGAAAAACATTTGTAAATGTTATTACAACCTTTTTTTCTAAATAATAACTTATATCAATATTTTATCATTTGAAATATAATATTATTCAAATACCAATGGTTCCATAGAAATTAATTCTCTATTCCAAGCACTTTATTTTGAAGGTTCAATTTATAGTTATTGGAAGACACATATGTCATCCGTTTTTAGATTTGTTAGTTATCATGTATGGAAAATTGATATACATTATTATATTTCTTCTTGTTAAAAATATTAATAATGGATTCAAAATGATATTGATACATTTGAATTATATTGTAAAACTATGAATTTCATTCATTGTTGATTATACCAAAATGAATTTAATTGTATATATACTTGCAAGATAACTATAAAAAAAAGTAAACTAATATAGGTTAATCATAATGGAATAGAAAATGTTACATATTCTAGGATTAATATATATGTTTATGGTTTTGAAAGCAATAGTATGCATCCAAATGAACCAATTATGGAGATGTTTATGTGATTTACTAAGATATAAAATGGAATAAAGTAATTTTGTGATACTTTTACTATAGAAACAGTAGTCAATGAAATTTGTTTACTTTTTCCTAGTTTTTTGGGAACCTATGGTAATAACAATACTAGATGAAATAGAAAAGAAACATTCCACATGAGGATATTATTAGGTACCTATTGCTACATCGAATCACCAAGATGTGTATATCTAAAAAAATACAAATAAGAAAATGATGCTAAATAATACAAAACAATAATTGATTTTTTTAAAGATATAGGTTGAGACTATTTTATTGAAAGAAAGTAAAAGGTATTAGCTAAGAAGAGTATGGGAAAACAAGGAAAAACTGAAAGTAAAAACTACTTACCTATATTTTTCAGCAGTCTCATGCTTAGCCTCCTTTCTTCTCCATGAAGTCCATGCCAGGCAACCCTTCTGCAACTGTGCCCCCAGCCTCTCGATCTCCCCCTACTTGAAGTAATAGATTGAAGCCTTTTATTAATTTTATAATCATCATTGCTTTCAGAATTATAGTTATTCTATTTTTGTTCCTCACATTTGTCAAGAGAGGTGTCTCTTTTCACAAGCGTCATCATCCCCTCAATGTCCATTGATTCAGCCATCTCCAAAATCTCATAGTGCTTCTCATTAGGAGAAATTAGAATTAAATCTTACACATAAATGGAAACATCATTCTGATTAGAGAAATAAGAAATGTTACCAGTAATCTATGCCTCAACCACCACGGGAGTGGAAACCAGGGACTTTGTCTTCATGTAGAAGATAATATTAAATCCTTCACTATCCACAATAGGCATTGAAAAAGTATGAAAAGTTTTAGAAATGATTAGATAGTTAGATTCTATGATTTTATTACCTTTCTGGTTACCTGAAGAAGCTGTCATTTCCTGTGAAAGATTGTGATCCACATTAAGATGTAACTATTATTCATTCTCTTGTTCGGCCATTGAGTCATCATCATTAGAAGAATAACAAGATTGAGTTTGTTGTAATACCTCAACTTTTTATGTGTTAGGGCTCTCTGTGATGTGGAAAGTCGACTCTTTTGAAAAGATGACAACCTAAGATTTCATCTTCTTCTCAGAGGTAGAGGCATAGACACTTGGGTGGTCACCCTTTCCAAGAGAAGCACCCTGCTTCTCTTTCTTCTGCTCAACATTTCCAGCAGTAATGCCTATAACATCATCACTTTTACAAGGTTCTTTACAATTATCATGTTTTTTAAAATGAGTAAGAACATCAACTTTCCAAGCATGTGAACTTTTTCTCTTTTTGAGAGAGTTGATCATATCATGCACACACAAAGCACATAAGGTTCACACTATAGAGCACATATAAGAAGATGATTCATGAAAAAAAACATTTTAGTTCTTGTATAATTTATTAATTTTATCATAAATTATATTCAGATAAATAATATCATCATTAGTTGAAATCATTACATTTTCTACAATAGTTGACCCCAATTCAACCTCAACCAAGAACCTAACAAAATGCCCAAAATGAGCCACTTCTGTTTACCTGTCAATTTTAATCAGTATAATGACAGATATAGAAATATCATATAATATTTTAGGATACAAGAGTATCCAATTTAACCCATAAATCCTTACAAAAAATTTCGTAGTGGTGTTCCCAACCTCAAAGGGATTTAATTTTTTATCACATTCACTCAAATGAATAATCCCTGGTATGAGAACAATTGAATGGAAGCCCCACACTCAGACATTAAATTATTCAGTGGGGAAGAGCATATAGAACTAGCCTCATCCATGTTATATTCACTTCAATGAAGAAAAATCCCAAATCAAAAAAATATACTCCTTGATTTCATCAATTTTCAGGGGCTGGGAGTCTTTAGGTAGAAAAAGACGATCAATAATTGAGTACTCACCCTTTTTGAGCCACCCGGATACCGCATCGGGGTAACCTTTGATATGTGAAATACATATTTTTCAACTAATATAAGTGTAGATCAGTTTACTAATGATTTCAAAAAGAATTATTAACCAAGAGTACATCATACCGAGCTCCATGGATCACTTGGATGCACAACACAATAGCAGTTTCATGAGGGTCACCCACCTCTGCCCCTAAATTCTATGATTAAGCAGGAGCCCTTGTGGTGTGACTCGTGACTTAAATAGAACTAGGTCACACATTATCTCACTAAGACCCATAATTCCCAAATTTTGCACATTCCGACAGATCCACTACAGTTTCTGAGACCCCTAAAAAAATCACGGCATCAAACGCCAAGACTATACGCACCCAAGCCCTTTCACATATTCATTGAGGACTATTCCTCACAGGAGAAATACACTCAGACGAAAATGCCCATACAGTCACCAAAACCACACATTTCTCTTCCCTATCTCCATCCGAAGATCTTGACACCAGTATGTTGCTAAATAAGTGAGGGAACATCATGGTGGTGCTAAACCCTAGCTTGTGGTGCCATTAGAGAGACTGACCGTAACCCTCATCATGCATCCTCTTCCTTCAAAAGAATAATTGATTTCAAGGTTATAAATAATGACAAATCATCCAAAATTAACACCTAAATTAAATAGTTTATCATGAAATTAATCATAGGATAATTTATAAGGCTATGAACGAAGTCTTTAATAAATCCTTTCCCCAAGAAATTCCCTCTTATGCCATGTCACTCTTTAAGTTTCCAGACACTCTAGTTGACCGAATCAACTCGCGCTTGGATAACTTCTGTTGGGGATCCTATAATGGAAAGTATAATACCCATTGGAAGTCATGGGAAAAGTTGTGTGTCTCTGTGTTCTAGGGAGGCCTTAGCTTTATGAATCTTAATTGGTTTAATTCTTCCCTCCTGGTGAAGCAAGGGTGGCGGTTGCTCTTATGTATGAATTCCCTTTTTTCGAAGGACTTTTGTGATAAGTACTTTCCACATTCCGATTTCTCCCAAGCCCATCTGAGGACAAGACCTTGATTTTTTTGGAGTATCATATGGGGTGATGAATCCATCCTTGACTAGGGTACCTACTAGAGAATTTTCAATGGAAATAAGGTTATCATTTGGAATGATCTGTGGTTGGCTAACGACAGCAACTTGAGAGTGTCATTGATTGTGATGCCAAATTTCTAGAATAAAAAAGTCCGAGATTTTATAAAGGATTATCTAGAGTAGTGGGACTATGATAGGGTTTTTGAGTGATTTAATGAGTGTGATAGACGCCTCATATTTAGCATCCCACACACGCCTCGGGTGGGAATTGACACACATTTCTGTAATGTAGAAGCATTTGATAAATACTCTTCCCACTTAGGCTATAGAACTTCTAGCCCAGTAGTTTGTGCAATATCACTAAAACCCTCTTGGAAGAATCTATGGAAGTCAGATGCTCCCCCCAAAGTCATTTTTCTGTTGAGGAAGGATTTCTCAGTGGTTCTTCTTACTCGCGACTTGTTGAAAAGGAGACATTTGGTTGAGGATGATTTGTGTCCTTGGGGATTTGGAATGAGTGAATCCCTGATTCATGATCTGTTTATTTTCCCTAGGGTGGAGAAGATTCATAAGGAACGATCACAAGAATTTTTGAAGACTGTTGACCCTTTCATGGAGCTTTCCCTTACCTTCAATAAGAGGATGTCATAATCCTTGGACCATAAGGAGGTCGGGTTGATTTGTACAATTTCATGGCGGATTTGGACCAGGAGAAATGAATGGATATTCTAGAAGAAATTTACCCCAAACTGCATCTGTGTTAAAAGAGATACTGAGTGGATGAATTGTTGGAGAGTGAAGGACAATGTTCAACCTAATGATCGCTTGCACAACCCCTCCACTTCCTAGTCCCCCCAGCTTGAAGGTTTCATTAAAATTAACTCTAATGCAGTCATTTATTCTGGGTCGAAGGAGGGGGTAGGAACCATTTCTCACAATCATAATGGTCGGGTCATGGAACCACATTTCATGGGCTGTGATGCCTTGTGGAGTCATATTTTTGCAGAAGCTTATGTGATCCTCCAAGGTATCATCATTGCTCACTCAAAGGGATGGAAACCAATTTTGTTAGAATCTGATTTCATTAAACTCTCCAATTCCTTGTCTCAAAGAAGGGAGGACTCAAAATTGTTCGTAATTATCCTAAGAAGGATTTATTCCAGTATTGGACCCTTCTCTTCTTGCAATTTTTCTTTCATTTTGCGTGAGGGTAATCGTGCTGCTCTCGGGCTGAAATGTTTTGGGATGTTTGGGGGTAACCATTCTTGGGTGGATTCCTTTCTAGATTTTATCTATTTTTATTATTCTACTAACCTGTAATAAATATTTTTTATCTTCAAAAACAATAATAGGAAAATGGAAAAATAAATCTTTATATCTTGATAAAAAACAAAATAAAAATGGAGAACCCAAATTTATGTTCAATGAATGGAACAAAAATGGTCATATCAAGGCATAATTATGATTTAAATATATAATATAAAAAATAAGAAAAATGGTATCAAATATATTAATGTTTCAACTTGGATTGATAGTGATGGATCCTTGGACTCCACTTCCTCAACCTCCTCAAGATAGTCATGTACTAAAAATCTCATTGGTGTTAAGTTTAGATGTTTTATTTACTATTCTTCCCCCCCCCCCCATTATCCTTTTCATCCCTACCCTTATTCAAATTCAACCTATTCTTCTTTCTCATCCTCTCTATTGAATGAACATTCTAATTTAATGTAAGAACATATTTCTAAATACAAATAAATCAAAATATATTAAAAACAGGTTATAATTAAAAAACAATATTTTAATGATAATGACCTAACTTATTTATAAAATTAAGTGTTTATTTTGAAATTAAAAAAAATCCAATGTTGAGAATTTAGAATAAAAAAATAAAGATTTCAAAAATTTTATTGAAAATTTTATCCAAAGAGAAAGAACTAAAAATAAATTTTTGTAATATGAACATCATGTAAGAAATCATTCCGAATTATGTTTTTTTTCAATTAAATATATAACCTATAAAAAATATATATAATTTTGTCAAAGGATTATATCAAGATATTTTTTATAACTATTTCAACAAAATATGACATCTAATTAAATAATGAGATTACAATGAATCTCAACATATTTACACAAAAGTATCAAGTTTTATTATAAAAGTTACAATATAATATCACATACTAAACAAGCTTGTGTTTCTAACTAATTATTCGATAATATTTTTGGACCAATTTTTTTCGAAATAAAAATTATTATTAAATAACATGGTCGAACATAAGTTATCATTGTTAAAAAATGGAACAAGCATGTAATTTTATGAGGTACTATACCCCCGAACCTCATGGATATGTCATACGTGTACTTTTTATTAATTGTATTTATCTAATATAAAGAATTATGAACATGATCAACAATTCTTAAATCTATTTCATTTTTGTTTTTAATTTTACAATTGAATGTTTATTACTATCACTTTTACATAGGGAAATTAATATAATAATGATTATATTTTTTATGAAACATTATTAAACATACTATATTCCATATTTATATCTTTTAATTTATTTACAGTGTATAGATATGTTTATCATTTTTTATTTAATAATAATTCATGTTATTTGTTAAAATATCATTTTTCTTATTTTAATTTAATCATAAGGCCCGTTCTTGAACGTCTTATCTTATGGAATGAAATATTCCTATATGAAGTATCATAAAAATATTTTCATGAATCCCCCCATTAAAAAATTTTATATGGAGAAGAATACATTTTTTAATTTTTCCACCATCCTTATTTTAAATTGGATTGAGTTTTTTACTATATATTTATAGTTATAGTATTAAATTATAAGGACCCCGTTATTTATTACACATTAATTCATGGTTTATTACAAAAAATTACAAATAATAAAACCTAGAAGATTAGGATTTCATGTGTATTTGGGATTTAGGTACACATAATAACATCTTGAACATGAGATACAACAACATTATTCGAAACATCCTTAATATGCTTCTAAAATTCCATGGATTTCAAAATTTCACAGGATAAACTTGGGACATACATAGGAATGATGTGAGATGTAAATCCCAATAATGGAATAAACATGAAATAAGGTGATATATTATAGACAATAGGTAGATCAATTGGGATTAAAAGTCATGGGAATCATAAACATGAATAATAAGGCATGATATAGCATTGTAATCATGACATGGTAAATGTGGAAGCAAATTAAAAACTATATCATAAAAACAGGTCAATGATAAATGTAATGAAATCATGATGGAAAAGTACCATAAAGGAATAAGGATCACTCTTAGTCCCAACACGATGTCTCATGACACTAAAAAATTACCCAATGCATTGAAATTCTGTATAATTCTTAGTGCACCTGTCAATTTCATTTCAATCACATGCTAATGTTTTACATATAGATAATACAACATGGATTCATTCATCATCCAAATCTATTCCAAATCAAGTATTGTAGAATAAATAAAATTATTTCCCAGGTAAAATAAATATATTTGTATAAATTTGAACACCATTAATAGTAAATTGGTATGGTATTCACTGCATAATTGTTTTATCATGGAAAACTTTCTATGAAATTTTGGCTGCATAACGATGTCACATAAAAATCTATAAAATGGGTTTATGAGAGATAATGGGATATCGCATCATTTTTACATGAAATTGGTATTAATTGGTACATGTTAATATATATACAAACATTATTAATTGGAAAAATAATGAATAAGATAATAAATAAAGTTGAATAAATAAGGGAAGGTGAGGATCCCTTACTTGAGTGTGTGATACCAAATGCTTGGGGGGAGGTTATTAATATAGTGGGGGAACCATATGATGAATCTATAGAGGTTATTTAAGAGTAATTATATTCTATAAGTATTTTTACTGAATATAAAAGTGGTATTTGAGGGGTTTATAATGATAATGAGTGTTGATTTCATTATTATTTTTCTCAAATATAGGTTTTGGACTCTATATAATAATATGACCTAAGGAAAAATATTTACCTAGGTTTTCCAATGGTTTTTCTAATATGGGAGTGTTTTTAACTAATTTATATGTTCTATGAAGTAAATTAATAAAATAATACCCTTTCATATGTGTAAGTGAGTCATACATTTAATGAAATGATTTTAAAACCTTAATATATATTAATGGTTTTTGAGGACTCACAAATTATTTATAAAACTAAACAAATATACATAAAATAACATTATTTTAAATTGAAATAATAATTTTGGTCATAAATATGATATATATTATTTATTACATCACTTTTTGTTCATTATGATGTCATAACACACAAAGTATATTTATATAGTATTTAATTTTTAATAGAAAATTCGGCTGCCTCAAAATATTATGAAATATTCACTGTTGGATAAATTTTATATTATACATTAAAAAATAATATTCACTTTGTCTACATAAGTTTCTAATTTCTTTAACATTTAAAATAAGAATCGATATTTATTGAAAAATTTTGTGCATTTTGACAATAATTGTTTTTGAACCCGTATAAAAATTACATTTGACATCATAAATATTATTTAATAATTTATATTTAATAAAAATTATTTAATTATATTATTTTATTAAAATATTATTTATTTAAATAATCCATTAATTTTACAAAATAAATTCCTTAATTGAATTTGAATTTTATCTAAAAAATACAATTTGTGTTTTATTGTATCAAAATTAAAATAATTTATAAATAACAATAATAAGATTCATGTATATTAATTATTATATAATTATTAATGTAATTCCCTAACCCTAGTTACCTAGAGTTAGTGCATTATTAGATAACATTGGCATGATATAAATAATCATATCCTGAAAGAAAGATCAGTTTAATAGCCTTGGAAGTACTAGATACAAACATAAGTTTTACATTAAATTATGAAAAGAAAAACAACATCATTGTGTCTCATTATAAAACATTCAACTCCCTCAGTATATCCATACAGGTTAGTCAACATATACTTCTTCTCATCCTCATAAAAATAAAATATATAAAGGGGTGAGCTCAGTGTTCAGTAAGGATAACAATATAGCAGCAACTTTCTAAAATAAGCATAAACATTTATGGAAATGTATATGACTAAAACAAATGACTTTTAAAAATAAACATTAGAATAATATGGAAAAGATAAATAAAAAAATTCTATTTACTTATTCACATTAATATTATACTAGTCGAATAATCACATGTAATATCAATAGCCAATTTCATAGTGATGGAATACATAATGCCAGACATCATAACCCTTAATCAAGGCCTTATACTGAGACTAAAAATTCTATTTTGTCATGTCATTGTTCCAAGACACTATTTTGTCTAATTTTACCTACCAATGCATCGAGGAGCTATAGTGGGATCCACTAGTCACTTACTAAGTCCAATGCATTCCTCATATAAAATGGTTTAAACATAACATAAACATTAGTATTATAACTAGCATACGAAATGTCAATGCTTCAACCATAAACCATGAATGGTATAAAAATATTTCATCCATAGTCAAACATATCACAAAAACTTCAATAAAATATGGAATATTTTATCATAATAAATCAACTTCATACAAGTGTAAAATCCTACAAAGAATGTTGACATAGATGAAATCAAACCTATTTTAGATAAATATCACTTTTTATTTTGATATCATTTAAGAGTCACCTAATTTTAAAAGAAAACATTTATTTGGAAAATATTATTATAAGCTTGTAAGGGAATCTTATAAGTTGTTATAATGGAGTAAAATATATACACTCTCCGTATAAGTTAAAAAAACATTCTTTCCTTATTTTTTTTTTTGAAAATGTCATAAAGGAACTTGTTTGGAAAACAACTAAAATAATTCGTTATAAAAATTTGATAAAAATTCAAAAAAGGGTATAAATGAAATTATCCCATAGTCTAGTAAATAGTAAAAATGTTTTGAAATACATTTTTAAGAGACACGAATGTGGATGATAAAGAGGTCCTAGTAGATACTCACGTATAAACAACCTTGGATAATAAAGAGATTGTAGAATTAACCCTTACCTTGTACTTTTACTTGGTTTAGGGTACGTTAAACTCATGTATAATAGTTAAATAATTATAATTAAATTTCAAAATAACCACATACATAAAAATGATATCATATATGATCTTTTAATATTTCTTTTTTAATAATTTTTCAGTAGTATCATGGTTTCAGGTGTTAACTGATTTTTCTTCCTTTATAAGATTGGTTACATATGCCATGTTTGTTATAGATTGGATGTATATTATTCATATATATAATGATATTATGTTCTTAAACATTATTTTTAATTATAAAATGAAAATTATTGTTGAATGGTTATGATGGGGAGTGAATTTCATCGCGTTCATGGAGACGGTAGTCCGTACGTACGCACGAGCGACAATATCATTCTATTGATGGTGAAATAATATATAAGTGGATGGTATATAATATATAAATAATCCTTATCATGTTATATTTATTATTTACATCAGTTATACTCATTATTATATCCATACAAATAAGGAAGTTTTTGAATAACAAACTGCACCACGACGTGGAGACGGTAACTCGTACGTACGCACATATGGTGACTTTTCATTCATTGGATGGATAGAATAATTAATATTCCTGTACTGTATTTCTAATAACATCACATTATTTATAAGTTACTGGATTTATCTTTTTGTTATGGAAATAACAATGAAATAGGAAGTGGAAGAAGAAAAGAACTTTGAAAAGGGTGGTGAAATTATTACCTCTTCTTCGGGTGATTCCTTCTGATTTTATCAAAAGGGATCTTTAGGTTGGATTATGATCAAATTAATTCCTCTAAGTCGAATTTCAGGTAGTTGGGAGGATATTTGAGTTGGTTTTGTCCAGAAAAATGGCATTTGAGGTTTGATGTTGAGAGAAGATGAAGTACCCTTTTAAAAGATAGGTGATGGTCACTTTAGGAAAAACATAAAATATAATTTTATTATATAGTAATATTCAGATTATAATGGCTCCAAAAAGATTTATTTCGAGTATATGGTGGGCATGGGTCGCAAACCTCTCAAAAAATAGTTTGTACACAGGTTTAGGTCACCATATTAACCTTATCTTCTTTATTTAACTCTTAGTTAAATAGTTTAAAATTTTCCATGTATTCTTTTTTTATTATAATAAACGGTTAATTAAATTACTATAAAAATCCAAGATAACCCAAATTGATTCATTATTGACATATATATAACCCTATATAAGTAATTTGGTTGAACCTTAGATTTTTAGGAATATTATATCAATTAATAGTATAGTATTTGTTTTAAAAACTCATTTATGTCAATTTTGACACTATTTGGTATATAGTTTTTTTGAAAGTCTTAAAAACATTATCAGGTCAAAAAAATTATTTAATAAACCCAAAAATTTCATATTAACCAATAAAATTTGGGTAATTCATCATAAGTCTCCATTTAATTTTTTTTTTATGTTTATACTATCAATTATTTTAATCTTTCATTAATAATTTAATTACGGCATCATCATTGTGTCATAAATAAATTTAATTATATAATATATAAAAATTATAAACAAAATTACATTATGTATGAAATAATTTTAGCTTTATAATGAATATTTATAGTCGAATATATCTTATGTATAACCCTATATTTAAAATGGTATAGTTATTAATCATTGAATTTAACGCTTTTAACTATTCTTTAAATAAAGTAATAATAAATGTGCTAATCTAATCCAAGTGGACCAAAAGGATCATAGTTTGTTCCTAAGATTTATTATGGTCGAAATTCACTTATCCAATATAATTATTACATGTGTTATGGTAATTATAAAATCATTTTTACCTTTAATTACCCTATTTACTTTTAATCGTGGTAAATAAAAATCAAAAGTTGTTATTCACCAAAAATTATTTTTATCTTATTGAACCAAATTTTACATAATTATATCAAAATTTTCTCTAGGTTTTTTTAAATTCAATTCATAGAAGCATTAAAATTATGTTTTATGCAAATTGGAAAATAAGCCTAGAAGGTGCGTAAAAGACGGTAAAAAGTTAAATAAAATTATATATATATAATATTATTATAAAATGACTCCAATGAATTATATTGAACATATATAGGTATTATGAATTTATTTTTACCTAATATATATTCAAATAAAATAATTAATTATTTAAATAAAATGTCTATTTTAAACAATAACGCAGCATTTTTCACTATTCATCAAAATTTTAAAATTTTGAGAAAAATACCAAAAATTCACCCTAAGATAATTTTGATATTCCGAATCTAAAATAAAGTTCATTTTGAAAAATAAAATTTAAAAAATTTCAATATTTGGGTATTACTATTCATAATGGCTAGTTTGATTGGTCGTGGTGTGTTAGAACTCGATGTTTCGTACATCGCAAGCTATTGTATTATTCCAAGAGAAGCGTACCGTGGATGCTTGGAGTGTTGCATTAATCCCTCCTTAAAATAATTTTATCTTCAAAATTTATAGAATATTACTGCATAAAGAAATTCAGGTGGTTCTTCATCATAGGTTCCTCAGGTTCTCATGTTTCCTCTTCCATTTTATGGATTCTCCATATAACTTTTACTAGACAAGCCATCTGATTTCTCAACACTTGTTATCGGGTATCAAGAATTCTGATACGCTCTTCGCAATAAGACAGGTCGGGTTCCAGTTCTATTTCTTCATATTTGAGTACATGCATTGGGTCAGGCATGTATTTTCTCAACAGTGATCTATAGAATACACCATGATCTTTGGAGATACTTGGCGGCATTCCCAAACGATAAGCTACAACTGCAATTCGTTCTAGAATTTAGAAAGGTATGATGTACCTGGGACTTAATTTTCACTTCTTACCAAATCGTATAACACCCTTCCAAGAATATACCTTTAAAGAAACTTTATCTCCTACTTGAAATTCCAAATCTTTCCTTTGGTTATCGACATAGCTCTTTTCCATACTTTGACATCATTTGTTGTGGGTTTGGATAACCCTCGCATTTTCCATTGTTTCCACAACAAGATTGGGGTCAATGAGTTCTCTTTCACCAACATCATCCCAACAAGTTGGTGTCCAACATCATATTCAATATAATGCTTCATATGGTTCCATCTGAATACTTGATTGGATGATATTGTTATATGAAAATTCTACTAGAGGTAAATATTGATCCCATATACCTTGAAAGTCAAGTGAGCAAGATCTCAAAATGTCTTCTAAGGTTTTAATAGTCCGTTCTAATTGTCCATCAGTTAGAGGGTGGTACGCAGTGCTCAAACGAAGTTCAGTATCCCGGGCCTTCTGAAGACTTTTCTAGAATCATGATGTAAAATGGGGATCACGATCAGAAACAATCGATTGGGGTACTCCATGAAGTCTTAAAACTTCATTAATATATAGTCTTTCTAGACTTTCAAGTGTTAAATATTATCTTATAGCAAGAAAATGTGCTGACATGGTTAGACGGTCAACAATGACCCATATTGCATCATTCCTTTTAGTAGTATTTGGCCGCCCCATGACAAAGTCTATAGTAATATCATCCCATTTCCTCTCAGGTCTGAGAAGAGGTCTCATGACTCCTCTAGGATGTTGTCTTCTAGCCTTCACCTGTTGACAAACCATACATCTTGACACATAATCCACAATCTCCCTCTTCATGTTATCCCACCATAAATGTTCCTTATTATCTATATACATCTTAGTGATATGAGGGGGTATAGAGAAATTGGATCTACAATCACCATACAACAATTACATTTTAAGATTAGGTATATCAGGAGCACAAAGTATCATCCCAAATTTCAAAATTCCATCTTCATATACGAAGTTAATCAATCTCCCAACATTCATAGCATTAATTGTTTTTCTAAAATCCTCATCATCAGTCAGAGAACTTTTTATCATTTCTAGTAAAGTTGGATTGGAAACCATTTGAAAAAGTATTAATGTTACACCTTCCATGATTATTCCCATATCTATCATTACTAGATCCATGAACATAGGATCCCTTTAAACTATTTTCTTGTTCCAAACTCCATGATCCTTTCTACTCAAAGAAAATTTCACCTTATTTGTCTTCCCAGGTTGGTAGTGTATAGTGAAATCATAATCCTTCAGTAGTTCTAGCCATCTCCTTTTCCTCATGTTGAGTTCTTTCTGTGAAAAAATATACATCAAACTCTTATGATCAGTATATATCCCACATGTTTCACAATAGAGATAGTGTCTTCATATCTTAAAAGTGAATATTATAGCTCCTAACTAAATATCATGAGTGGGATAGTTGTTTTCATGAATTTTTAGCCGTCTTGATGCGTATGCAATAACCCTATCATTCTGCATAAGGACACAACCAAGTCCTTTCTTTGATGAATGACTATAAAAAACTAACCCATCATTCCCTGATTATAGAGTCAAGATAGAAGCATTGACTAATCATATCTTTAGTTCATAAAAAAATTATTCACACTCTTTTTTCCAAAAACAATTAACCCCTTTACATGTGAGCTTGGTTAATGGGTTTTCCAATCAGGAAAAATTATGGACGAAACACCGATAATAACCTACTAAACCAATAAAACTGTGTGCCTCTATTATACTCGTCGGTGCTGGACATTCTTGGATTACCTTGGTCTTTGAAGGATTGATAGTGATTCCATACATAGATACAATATGGACATCAAAAGAAACTTCCTGAATCTAGAACTCACACATGATAAACTTCTAATATAATTCATTTCATCTAAGGGTTTTTAGAATAGTGTTCAAATTATTTTCATAATCTTCATATCTTTTTGAGTTACCAAGATATCAACAATAAATACCACTACAAATTCATAAAGATATTCCTTTAAAACTCTATTTATTATATCCATGAAAAAAAGGGTGCATTAGTCAGTCTAAAAGGCATTACTGTAAACCCGTAATGCTCGTACTTGGTTCAAAATGTTGTTTTCGAAATGTCTTCTTTCTTCACACCCAACTGATGATATCCAGATCGAAGGTCAATCCTTGAAAAATATTGAGCTCCATGAAGTTGATAAAATAAATCATCAATATGAGGTAGGGGATACATGTTCTTTATTATTATAGCATTGATCTCCCTATAGTCAATGCACAACCTCATGGATCCATCTTTCTTTTTAACAAAAAGAACAGGGGATCCCCATGGAGAAACACTGGGGAGAATAAATACTTTATTACTCAATTCCTCTTGTTGTTTTGTTAGTTCCACTAATTCCACATTGGCTATTCTATAAGGGGTATTCGATATGAGCATTGAACCAGGAATTAAATCAATGGAAAACTCAATTTCACGTTCTGGAGGATATCTAGGTAAATCCTCTGGAAACACATAAGCATATTTTTGCACAATAGGTACGTCCTCTATTTGAACATTCTATTCCTCACCCGTAGTTATTTCATTCTCTTCCTCCACAATAATTGAATTTAGTAGAGCTATTGGGTGTGGATCCAGATAAGAATTAGGTGGTTACATTTCTTCTTTAAAGATAAGGTACTCCTTATTATCATAGAAATTATAACCTCCTTCTTCTTATAATAAATTTTCACTTCATGGTATGAAATCCAATCCATACCGAGGATTATATCAAGTTCAATCATGGATATGGCGATGAGATCAGCAAATAAAGAACATTTATATTCCCTAATGGGGACTGATTCAAAAAAACATTGTTGAAATTATACTTCCCTTAGGAGTTTTGATTTACAAATTGCTTGTTAAATAAAATTGGAATATCTAATTTTTTTTTGAAAACTAGGAAGATATTAAACAATGTGATGTTCCAAAATTCAAATAAAGCATTAGCTAAATTTGAGGAAACCATTAATTTACTTGCCACCACGTCATTCAAAGCATCAACCTCAGTAATAGTGATCACATAAGCTTGGTGTTTCTCCCTTGGCCTTTTTAGGGGTATGTTTTCTTGGTTCTTAGGACATTCATGTGCATAAAGCTTCATTTCTATATAATTGTATCATTCAACTTTGAATGCCTCTTTCTTTCCCTTGCAATCATGAGCTTGGAGGCCTTTCTCACCACACTTTTAATAGACCCCTGTTCCCTTCAAGAAAGTACCAGGGTGTTTCTTCCCATATTTACTACTAGATGGAAATTAAACTTTTCCCTTCTTCCCCTTATTTCCATTTCAAGAGTGTTCAACAGATCTCTTCTTCTTTTTCTTTTCTTTAAAGTCATAAGATGTAGAGAATTCCGTTTTTGTATTGATAGCAGATGAGACAATATCTTCGTATAATGAGAAGGATTTTGAGACTAATTCTCGATGGAGAAATGGTTTTAACCCATCGATGAATCGATCGATCTTACTCCTTGGGTTACATATATAATCTGTTGCATGCCTTGATAACCTAGTAAAGTTAGCCTCATACTTTGTGATATTCTTATCCTCCTTTTTCCTAATACTCAAAATATTTCTTTCCATATCCTCTTGATGGCCACGAGGAAATTATTTTTCTAAGAAAGTATTTTTAAACTCTCTCCATTACATATTTGATACCTCTTCATCTTATTTTGTGTTTTTAATTAATGACCACCATTGATCTGCATCTCCCATGAGGAGATCAACATCCATGATAACTTTTTCCCTTTCACTAGACCCCAGAGCATGAAATATTTTCTTTAAGGAACTTATACATTGCTCAGCTACAATTGGATTTGACATCCCATTGAATGTTTCTGGTTGTTGCCTCATGAAGTAGTCTATCATTGACCCTCCGTGTTGTGGATCAGGGAGTTCATTATGGGTAAGGTTATTATTCATAACCTGAGTGAGTTGTCCCAGTATGGTGATAGGCTGATCATCACCATTTTCATCACCAACTCCACTATAATTATATTGTGCAGGAGGGAAATGCATACATGGATTATGTGGTTTAATAGGGTTTCCATTCCTTCAACTAGGCGCCATTTTGAAACATTGGCATTCACTAGATTAGTTTAGGAATCACAATACATAATATCAAACTTGTAGAACACTTAACATAAATTGAACAGTTTATGGATGTAATCCATAATCAAAAAAAAAATTTCTTTGAGGACGTATATACTCATAAATCCTTCATAATGGTTTGTAAATAAAATGTGAATTATCCTAAGCATATACCATGGGAGTGTGATAACCAAGAGTGCAACAAGGCCAGTTTTCATGTACATTGATACCCTAGGTCAAGCCCAAAACTCCTTGTATATGTTTTAACTCCTAGGTACATCTGTTCTAGAGCCACCTATACCTTATCATATCTAGATAGGGATTTATTGCTTCAAAAACTCACAAAATCTATACGTTAACAACTTTTTTTGGAAGTTCTTTTGTACTAATCCTTAAAGTATATCTTACGGTAATGTTCTCTAATTAGAGTTTTTCTAAATCTATTTTCCAAGGATTGTACTAAACTTCCTCTGATACCAACTATAACACCCCAACCCCAGATACCCAAAGTCGGTGAATTATTGCATAACATCGGAATGATATAAGGAATCATGTCCTGAAAGACCGATAAGTTTGTTATCCTAGGAAGTACTAGATACAAACATAAGTGTTACATTACAATATTAAATGAAAAAAACAGCATTTTGTCTCCTTTTTACACATTCATCTCCCTTAGACTATCCCTACAGGTCAGTCAAAATATACTTCTTCACATCCTAGGATAAATAAAATATAGAAAGGTGTGATCTCAGGTGCTCAGTAAAGATATCAATATAGAGGAAACATTCATAAATATGCATAAACATTTAAGGAAATGTATTAGACTAAAACACAAGAATTTTAAACATTAACTTCGAAATAATATGGAAAAGATAAATCAAATAATTCCATTTACTTATTCAAATGGATATTCTACTAGTAGAATAATCATGTGTAATATCAATAACCAAATTCATAATGATGGGATGCATAATGTCGGACATCATAACCACAAAGTCAAGGCCTCGTGCCAAGCCTACAAATAAGATTTTGTCAAGTCCTTATGCCAAGACACTAGTTTGTCTCATGAGACCAACCAATTCATCAAGTATCTATAGCGGGCTCCACTTGTCATTACTAAGTCCAATGCATTCCTCATATGAAAAGTTTCAAACATAACATAAACAATCGGATTAAAATTAGCATAAGAAATTTCAATACTTTAACTATAAACCATGAATGGTAAACAAATAATATCATCCATGGTCAAACATATCACAAAACCTTCAATAAAATATGGAAGATTGTATCATAATAAATCAACCTCAAACCAGCATAAAATCTAATAAATGATGTTGACATAGATGAAATGAAAACTATTTGAGATAAATATCTCCTTATGTTTTGAAATAATTTAAAATTCATGTAATTTTAAAAAGAAAAAATTTATTTTGAAAATATTCTTATAAACTTTTATGGGAAGCTTAGAAGGTTTTATAATTGTGGAAAATAGTCACACTGGTCGTTTAAGTTAAAAAACATTCTTTCCTTAATTTTGTCGAAAGGGTCGTGAAGGACCTTGTTTGGAAAATGACAGAAACATTCCTTTATAAACATTTTATAAAAATCCAAACAAGGGTATTAATGAATTTAACACATATTATAGGAAATATAAAAAAAATTTGAAGTAAATTTTAATGAAACACGGATGTGGATGATAAAGAGGTCCCAGTAGGTACTCACATATAAACAACCTTGGATAATGAAGAGATTGGAGAATTAACCCTTACATTGTAATTTTCATTGTTCAAGGGTATTTTAACCTCTGGTATAATATTTAAATAATTTTCATTAAATTATAAAAGGACCATATACATAAATATGATATCATATATGATCTTTTAATATTTCTTTGCTAATAATATTTCAGTAGTATCATTGTTTTGGGTGTTAACTTATTTGTTTTCCTTTATATTCTTGGTTACATAAGCCATGTTTGTTTTAGATAGGATGTATTTGATTCATATCTAGAATGATATTATGTTATTAAACATTATTTTTAATCATAAAATTAAAATTATTCTTGAATGGAAATGACGGGGAATTAATTTCATCACATTCGTGGAGATGGTAATCTGTACGTACGCACGAGCGACAATATCATTTTATTGATGTTGAAATCATATGTAATTGGATGGTATATCATATATACAGAATCCTTAACATTTTATATTTACTATATACATAATTTATACTCATTATTATACACACCAAAATAATGAATTGTTTGAATAACAAACTACACCACGACGTGGGACGGTATGCCGTACGTACGCACATATAGTGAAATTTCATTCATAAAATGGATAGAATATTGAATATGGTTGTACCTAATTTATAATTACATCCCAGTATGTATAATGTACTTGAGTTATTATTTTTTTATGAAAACAACAAAGAACGATGATGTGGAAGAAGAAAAGAACTTTGAAAAATGTGGTGAAATTATTACCTCTTCTTTGGGTGTTTCCTTTTGATTTGATAAAAAGGATCCTTAGGTTAGATTATGATCATTGGAAGGACTCTAGGTTGCAATTTTAGTTGTTGGGAGGATATTTTAGTAGTTTTTGTCCAAGACAAATGGCTTTGGAGGTGTGATTTTGGGAGAAGGGGAAGTACCCTTTTATAAGAGAGGTGAGTGTCACTTTTGGGAAAGCTTGAAATATTATTTTATTATACAATCATATTCGGTATATAATGGCTTAAAAAAGATTTATTTAAAGGATAAGGTGGGTATTGGTAAAAAAACTCTCAACCAATAGGTTTTATATAGGTTTAGGTCGCCATATCAACTTTATCTTTTAGATTTTACTCTTAGTTAAATAGTTTAACTTTTACCATGTATTCTTGTATTGTTATAATAAATGGTTATTAAAACTTCTATAAAAAGACAAGAGAACAAAAAGTGGTTAATTATTGATAAATATAAAAATATCTAAGTCATTTGGATTATCCTTAGATTATTATGAATATTATATCAATTAATAATATAGTATTTGTTTTAAAACACATTTATGTCAATTTTGACACTATTTGGAATTTTGTTTTTGTGAAAGTCATAAAAACATTTTCACTTTGAAAAAAATTTATTTAATAAACACTAACATGTCATATTAATATAAAAAATTATTGTAATTCCCCATAAATCTCAATTTACATTTATTTGAATATTTATAATATCAATTATTTTAATCATTCATTAATAAGGTAATTACAACATCATCATTGGGTCATAAATAAATTTAATTATATAATCAATAAAAAAATTAAATAAAATACCATTATGTAGGAAATATTTTTATGTTTATAATGAATATTTATAGTCAAATATGTCTTATTTGAAACTATATATTAAAAATTTTATAGTTATTAAACTTTTAATTTAACACTTTTAACTTTTCTTTAAATAAAATAATAATACATGTCCTAATCTAATCCATGTGGACCAAAAGGATCATATTTTATTCCTATGGTTGATTTTGGTCTAACTACACTTATCTAATAGAATAAAATCATGTGTTAGGGTAATTATAATATCATTTTTACCTTTAATTAACCTACTTACTTTTAACGCGATTGTCGCCGCTCCTTTTTCGTCACATTGTCTAAAAAAGAATCGAAAAGGAAATGACTTAGCACAAATTGATTCATCCTTTGAAGAAAACATCAAAAATAGACAAAGTCATGAACAAGGCTTCATAAGCACAAGGGTCACGCAAGTTCCATCACCGTCGTGCAGGTATACTTGCGTGCCACCTAACAGTCGCGCAAGTGACTTGCGCGACCTAAAAGATAACTGCCTGGGGTCATCTCCAGCCTATAAATAGACCTTGTGGGTCCCTATTTCAGGGGGAATTTTTCCATAATTTAGATACAGAACTCTGAATTCCCAAGTCTCTTCTTCAGGTCTTCCGAACACTTCTAAGGTAATTCTTTATCTAGAATGGATGGTATAAACAAGAGGAGTAAGGTCTAAGTGTTAGAATACACTAACACTAGCGCACCTAAGTGGTTTTACCCTTAATGGAAATGGACACACTTGCGCGCCTCCCGACGTCTTCACAAGAACTTTTGCGCCATCTTCAGGAAAGCCTCTAGGGTTGATTTAAAGGATTTTATCAAGAATCGCCCAAATATTACTCTAAGGGATGAAAATCGCACACGTACCCATGTGTCGTGAAGGTATACCTGCTCGACCATGCAGTACCTGCGGGCCTACCAGGATTTGCGTGCCCCTGCCTTTTTGGGTGCCTTTCCTACCCATTTCACCCCTCTTATGCCATTCCACCTCTCCTATTCAAGATTCAGTCTTTAAGACACTCTTCAAAGCCATTTATGGCATGATTTCTTGATTTGTATTCCTTATCTGAAAGGAATTCCGTGGAACATCTCTCAAAATCTAGTTATTTACACATCTTTATGTCACTAAAGATTGAGATTTCATTCATTAAACCTCATCCATTAAGATGAGAGAACTCTTTAACCTGGGACTCCTTTTCAAGAGTAAGCCCCAGTCATAATTTCCAAATATGGGAATCCTCCTTAGGAGTAAGCCCCAAGTCCTAATTAATTTGGGCCTCCTTTTTAGGAGTAAGCCGCAGTCTAAAAATTCAAAAATATCGGAATCCTCTTCATGAGTAAGCCCCAACCATAATTCTCTTAACATGGGCCTCATTTTTAGGAGTAATCCCCAGTCTCAAATTTGGGCATCCTCTTCAGGAGTAAGCCCCAAGTCCCTTAATTTTTCAAATCCCTTAACCTGGGCCTCCTTCTCTGGAGTAAGCCCCAGTCTTAATTTCTCTTGACCAGTCATAATTACTTTAGATCTAGGTCTCCTTCTCAGGATTAAAACTCAATCATAAGTCCCCTCTTAATTTGGGCCTCCTTTTCAGGAGTAAGCCCCAAGTTAGAGTATCCAAATCTCCATAAGGTACATATACCTTTATGGACCCTGTTCCTGGATTTATTCCCTGAAGTAAATCATAATCTTCATCAATTTAGGCAGTCATACATACAAAATCCCCACATCATTTCTTATGATTTCATCCTTTATGGAAAAATTGTCTAGTTTTACCAATGCCTCTTGTTTCTCACACCGAGAATGACTGACGTGAGCTTAGAGTGTAAAAGTAATTATGACATCTTTCTTTGATCCATCAATCATAAAACATCATATTCCCTTACTCGAACTATGTGGGTTATGATTTCTTTTTCCTAAAAAATGATATGTAGGTAGCCCATCTGCGGGTACGATCCTAACTCTAAAATAATCAATGTCCTTCTGAATGACAATAAACATCAAGTGCCCCACTAAGTGTCTTTAAAACTAGTATGGTCATCATAATGAACAATAGACTTTTATGTATCAAAGGATACCATTGACTAAGAATCTATAACAAATATAGATGATTCTCTGTCGATGAAGAACCATGAATACATATAAAAGATTCTCTAAATTTCCTACATCTCAATTATTGATTGTCAGATCTAAAGGAAAGCTCATTTTATACATGGTAATGTAATAAGGATTCACGAACATAACTTAAATCTATAAAGATAGTTCCGGAGAAGGAAATAATTTCCCTCAAAAAGGTGTGATGAGTCCAACATCCCATACTCTCGACCAATGCAAATTCTTAAGCCTCATCAGCCCACAACTAATGAGCGCCCACCTTTGGAAAGTAGGTTCAAATGGATATGGACTCATTGGATGTTTACGGTTCTACGAACAAACCCGTAAGAAACCGTTTGGAATGTTTGAACCTTAAATCAATGAGGTCATCCCCAATTCCAGAGGGAAACAAAAAATGGTGAACTCGACGTGAATCCTTTACCAAGTTAAAATGATGTTTTACTTATTTTTTAGGACCCTATTTAAAACTCAATGAGAGGGCCAACAAAAACAATCATTGACATATGTGCTCATCCAAAAGATGTAGTGGCTGAATTTATCTTGATTACGTCTGTTATTTAAAACAGGCACTCTTTTCCATGATTTTCTGCATTCTATGAAATGAATGCTCTCAAATTCACACCTGTGAATACCGCTGCTGCGAATGCCACTACTGCTACTCCTTCTGGATCGTCGTTCGCTCTAAGGACAACATCACCTACTCAGCGTCTTCAACGATGGGTATCAAACGCACTGGTTAAGGAGTACCTTCAACACGGTACCATTCCAACTCTGGAGGCTGCCCGAAAAGCCCTCCAAGTGAACAACTCACAACGGTCATCTGGACAACGACGACCAGTGATCAAGAAGCAGGCGGTGCTAACCACCGTCTCCAACCATTTTGGGCTGCTATCCCCGGAACACAATCACCATTCGCTCCCTTTTTCTTGGGAGGTGAATGAGCAGGTCCCTCAGGGCCTTAATTCATGAATACATGAGTTCTTCCCAAGGGATCCTATCAACAATCTCCACCAGACTCGTGTGGTAGTGTGCCCTCAACATGATGAGGGTGTCGACTCCAGGCGTTCGGCTCAGGTTCCTCGAACCCGAGCAGGCAAGAAGAATCACCAGAGGTGAAATCCATTTAAAAGTGAGCAGGTTATTGTCTCTTTCATCTCCGGAGAAGTCCACAAACCTAACTTGGTGGCAAGAAACGAGCGTGCACACACACCTGCCCGTTTTAATTCTGCTGACCAGTAGACTCGTCTGGCAGTATCACGCCAATCCCGCCAGGAAATTCAGGTGGAGTACTATAGTCGGGAACATACACTGGTTTATACATCATCAGCTAGTCAGCAGGCTTGTCTGACTATATATGATGGAGCTCGTCAACCACGTTCGGCGAAGTGCAATCAGCAGCCACATACACCTGTTAGTATTGATCAAGCTTACCAACAGTCTCAGTTGGTAGCATTCGGAGAATTCATTCAGAAAGCTCCGGCAACAAATAGGAGGCAAACTCAACTCTCTGCCCCTACACTTGAGTACTGTCAAGATTCACTCACAGGAAAAGGAGGACAGGAGCAGGCACATACACCTACTCCAATCACAGAATGGACGTATATCCCCGTTCCGGTAGCTGAAGTCACCAAGAATATTCTATCAATGGTGAAAGAGCAGAAGAGAATCCATTCTCATATTCTAGATGCCTGCTAGGATATTATAACTGTTTTAGCGGCATCTTAAGAAAAGACACATAAATCTATCCATACGAGTGGAGTAACACATCTACAGTTCACTCCGGAATAGACACACAAATCTATTCCAGTCCAAGAGGGTTGTGGGGGAATACTCCCCCATATCATACGGACAACCAAGTCAGGCACATACACCTGATTTTAGTGGAGATCCTCAGCTTAACCTGGCCATCTCTCCTAATCAGGCACATACACCTGCTCAGAGCAGCCACCATTTTCAATAAGTGGTTTCCATGGCGAGTAAGAAGGTGTCTACGAAGAAGACCTACCCAGCACAGTCAAAAGATCAAGAGCCAATCTATAACAAGGCCTTGCTCGATGCTGGAGTTCTTGAATCCCTCAGACAATTATCTGTTGGAATCCAAGATTCTACTCCCTCATTTCCCAATAGTGGGAACATTAATTCTGAAGGTCTTCAATAGACACTTCCTCATTAAGGCTTGCTTCATGACAATTCGGTCGATCTCGAAGTTTCATCTTTAGATGAGAGCTACAATAACCCTCTGTGTGGCCATAAGACCAAGGAGTAGAGATATTATCTTTTGTTGTAAACCACCATGGTGGTCCTCCCCATGATGATGAATTTCGCTGCGAAATTCCTCTCTACAGTAGTGACACACATTGCCCGAAAAATGCTCCAGTGGACAATGTAGAGCCGAGAAAGCCCTCTTATCTTGAGGAACATGAAAATGCCAAACCAATCATGTCTGATGCTTCATCGCTAGAAGGTGAAATTCTTTCTCAATCAGAAGATAGCTCAGGGTATATGTCATTCTCCGAACCACCCCAAAGCCATGCATCTTCTAGTTTGATTAGTGATTTCTCTACCAATATTTTTGAATCCGATGAAGCAACAAGGAAACACCAAATCTGGTCAAATAAGGTAGAATAATATTCATTGAATGATAAAGATGAAATACTGAACATGAGAAAACAACTGGAGAAAGGTGATGTGCCAGTCATGTTTTGGCCTCTGGCTGACTCTCAGTATGACATTCCAGAGATGTTGATGGAAGATGGAATTCATGATATTCGTCTCAACATATGGAAAACTCTTTGTCAGATAAAAAAGAAAGTATTATCTTATGATGAATATGAAAATCATCTTAAGATAATATAAGGGTTACAACGTCAGATTGATTTGGCATCTCTATCAGTCTCTCGATATCCAAAGGCTAAAAAGCAGTAGAGAGCCCTTCAACGTTAATGCCTTGGCGCACTAAGAAGATTGCGCCAGTTAATTTCCAATGCCCCATCTGGTATTCATGTCATAGGATGGGGTGTTCATAGAGCACTACATTTCACTATGCTCTCTAGTCAGCAAAACCCGTCGAAAATGGTCTCATGCAATGTTATTGCCCGTGGTCGGCCACAGTCAATGGGTTTTGTTTGTAATCAAAAGCTTTCCCAAGAACAGGCCTCAAATAATTCTTCTCAAAATGAAGAATACAGAGAACAAGTTGTCAAATTACTCTTGCATCAAGCAAATGAGAATATTGAACAGACCTCTCGTATGGAGCAAGCACGTCATCAAGTGACAGAAGTGTCGGAAATCATCCAATGGTATTTTGAACCGGGTGATAAAAGTAGATATAGGTTAATGCATCCTGCTAATTTCCAGACTATGGTTCATAAGATCAGGAGAGCTTTAAAGAAAGTCGCAGACATATCATGTCAAGAGCCACCCCCGCTTGCCAGACTGTGGACTCTTTTAAACCAACCCTCAGAATAAACAAATAGGATTTGAGGAGTTGAGCAAAGACAGCAGGAACAACCCCAGTCCACCGGAATGGGGAATTTTTCAAATAATCAACCCCCTACTTAGAGAAATTCGGTCTTTTCTCGATTGGGGAAAAATCCACAAGACAAACGAAGAGCCAAATTATCAATAGATTCTCTCCAAATTATGGTTCGTCAAGAAGTTCCTGAGAGAGCAAATCAACAAAAGGCAATGTCTCATCAAAGATATGAAAGAATAAAATATCATAGAAATGCTTATAGAAGGGATGCGATGCGTTATGCATCAATCAATGTCATCAATGCCGTTGTTGCTGATCCACCAGATGAGGCTCACTCAGGGGATTCAGATGAAGAGGTTCATGCTCAGGAAGTTGTACGCACAGACACAAATGAAGAAGGTGTGCGTACACAAAATCAAAGGTTTACTCGAAATCTCGGTGTTCCTTCAAATAACCCACTTCCCCCTCTCCGAATGGGATCAAACAATGGAAAGGGGAAGAATAAGGTTACATATCCTTCCTCTGTAGAAGGCCAATTTCTCTCACTAGAGCAAAGATTTGTGCAACAGGAGGAATAAATGAAATAATTGAGGAGGTTGAACACAGAACTACTTCAGGGTAGTCTTCCTCCTAAACGTACTGGAGCCAGTCAGCCAAGGTAGTTTGTTACAGCTATTGAGATGGATCAAGAATGTCATCCTCTATCAATACACCCTCAGAGGTCTAATCCTACGGGTCAAGTGCAACAACAATTCGCAGTGCTTCCATCAGTTGCAGTACAAGATTCCATACCTGTCTAAACTCTAGTTAGTGCACCTGTTCAGGTCTAAGCTCAATCGGATGTTTCTAAAAAGTTAATAACTACCATTGAGTCATTAACAGCTCAGTTAGATACTATGGAAGGGAAGCGTGTGCAGGTTCAACTGGAAAAGAGAGGTTACCCTGAATGTGTAGATTCAGTCTCTCCCCCATCATGTTTTGGGAACCATGTATTCCCTATTTTCACTGGATCAGGTGATCTTGAATAGCCTTTGACGCATTACAAGTCTTGTTGCGATCCTATGATGGGAACTCTAGAGTAGCAAGAAGTAGTGAAACTCAGATGCTTTGTGCGAACCTTGCAAGGACCAACCTTTGTCTGGTACACAAGTTTGCAATCCCGGTCAATTACCGGATGGGAAGATCTCCGTCAACGATTTCTTCTTCAATTAAGCTCAACTTTTCCAAAGACAACAGTTTTCGATCATACAAACTATAAGAAAGGGGAGAATGAAAGAGTCTCTGATTTCATTGCTCGCTGGAAGGGATTAACATATTCCCTGAGTTTCGCACTCCCTCAAGAGGAACTTTTGCCAATTTGTGTGGAAAATTTGTGTGATGAATTACGCACACCACTGATCCCTGGGAAATACACAGGGGGGTTTCGAGACCTTACTTCAATCTCTCAACAGATTGAAGATTATCTAAAATAGACTAAGGATAAATCTCGTGTAATTCCATCATCTCCAGGAAGGAGAATGGGTAAAGTAGAGACTACTACAGTTATGCTTAAACAAGCGCCTGTGCATGCTTCTACCTCAAAACCTTCATCTTCTCGAAGGGCTCCACCTCCTGAGCGCAAACAACAGAGGGCGTTTCGTCAAGATAATCAAAGAGATAAAATACAAAAACAATTTGAGGATTTGAAAAGAAAAGTATACTATTTCCGAAATGAACAATTTCCTGGTTATTTAATTTCAGCTCTGGAAAATAATCTGGTTCAATTTCCAAGGCCCAAGAGGCCAAACAAGGAATGAGATGAAGACCAACCCAACTATTTCATGTTTCATCAAATGTTAGGGCATCCCATCTAGGAGTGTTTTGTCTTCAAAGACCTCCTATAAAAGATGGTCGACTTGGGACAAGTCAAACTGAAAGGTTCTTTAGCTCAGGTAGCATGTGTTACTGTTATAGTTCCAGAGGAGGATGGTGAGTGGTAAGAAGTCAAAAGAGAAAATGCACAAAAATATGATGATTGGATGGTCCAAAAGACACTTAACCGAACTCATTCTATTTTTCGAACTCAATTGAAGAAACCAATTGTGCCTTCTTCCATGAACTCCGCAGCAAAACCTTCTTCATCAGAAGAAAAATCCTCAAACAAATGGCCTAATTCCATGAAAGAGGAACAATCAGAAGAAGACGAGTATGTGTCAAAGCCTATGTTGTCTTTGACTCTGGCATATTTCATTCCATCTACTTCAAAGCAACGAGCACCGTCCCACCAAACGGCACATCCTAGACAGGCTAATCAGGCAGAGTCTTCATCAGATGAAGAGTTGATTTTCGGTTCTGTTAATATGATTCAATTAACAGATCCATATGCTAGTCACAGTTTCGATTTCAATGAGCCTGAATTACCTGTATCAAAAAAAGAAATCAGATGACGTTTCATAGGCTCAGGGTATAGGGGATGACGTGGATATTTCAGAAGCCACTATTCCAATTATACCCCTTCTAGAACTGTGTACGCAGCAGAAAATCGTGGTCGAGCCCTTCAGCGAGCTCAAAAAGAACAAGAAAGTTCGTATACCAATAGAAAATTCAGTCCTGACATAGTTAATCTGGAAGACCGGTTTAAAGATCCATCTTCTTCCTCTCAGAAATGAAATGGATCTAATCGTTCTAATCTTCCAAAACTAGGAATATTGCCAAATCCTATCCCGATAAAATATGCATCAACATCCAAAGAACCTGCTAAACCACATGTTCCTGTTGGGAAACGTAGACCTCTAGATCAAAAGTATAATGTATTGAACCAGATGGCCCAAGTACCGGACAAGTTATCAATTCTATATGCATTGAATTTATCAAAGGATCTTCGGGAAGCACTCATCGAGGCTTTGTCAAGTCCTCAAGAGTTTGAAACTGAAATTGCTGCAGCTGAAGTCTATCACATAGAGAATAATCCTGCAGAATGACATGCAATAATATATTTTACTGATGAAGTTGAAGATGATGTTGTGCATGGGCATATTAGCCCTTTGTACTTATTTGGCAAGGTCATTGGCGTAGACGTCCGAAAATATTTCATTGACAATGGTTCAGGAGTCAACCTCATGCCCATTCGTACACTTCGTCGATTGGGCCTCACGGAATCTGATTTATCTCCTTCTACCATGATTTTACAAGGATATGATAAAAATGAACGAGAACCACTAGGTGAATTTACACTCAGAACTCAGTTTGGAGATCTTGTATCCAATTCGAATTTCATAGTTTTTGATCAAGACTCAGCTTTCAACATCTTTCTTGGAAGACCCTGGCTACATCAACATGCGGCTATCCCTTCATCATACCATCAATGTCTCAAATATTGTTTTGACGGTCAATTTGGGACATTGTATGGTGATAATGCCCAGTTCAAGACATGTGAGTCTCAATACATTGAGGCGGAATTCTATCACATGAAGGGAAGGGATAAATCCACAAAAATGAGATTACCAAAGTTAATGCTCTATAAGGTTTAGAGAAGATTCAAGTAAATCCATTTACACATGTGAGTACAGATTATGTGTTGCCTATCATTCAAATTGAAAAGTTGGACCCAAATCAAAATACTCTTATAGAAATATCCATAATGTCAATTACGACAATAGAGCCAGACAACATGGGAGAAATTGGTAACCCATCAAGCAGTGATAAAAGAACAAATGGTGACGTCTTCATTTCATTTTCTAAAATCCAACAAGTCTATACTTCTCCAATTAGGCCGGAATAAGTTATAGCAACATCGGAGGTGAAAAATGATGTCGATTCTCAATCCATTATCTCCTCTTTATTACCCAAAGAAGACCCTTCATCATCAATCGGGTCAGAAATGGAAGCTTCTTCTTCAAGATGTGAAAATTTTGACATCTCTTTTGATCATGAAAATTCTGCTTTATCATATACTATGCAAGTAAAAATGGAAGAAATATAACATGATGAAGAAGAAGAGGAAGATCTCAGAGATGCTCCTCCAGCATTTGATGAGGGTATCTCTACCACTGTGTATGAACTCAGAGAAATAAATCTGTGTACAAAAGAAGATCCACACCCCCCTTTAATCAGTGTGGCCGTGACTCTTGAAGAGCAAGAGATGTGTATTTCCTTTATAAATCAAAATAGAGATATATTTTCTTGTAACTATACAGAAATGCCCGGGCTTGATCTTGATGTTGCTACTCATCATTTGGGTTTACCAGAAGAACATAGAGGATTTATGCAAGCCACGAGAAGAACACACCCAACTTATGCTTCCAAAAGTGAAGCTGAAGTGGATAAGCTTATCAAAGCTAACTTCTTCAGAGAAGTTCACTATCCCAAGTGGTTGGGAAATATTTTCCCTATAAAGATGAATAATGGACAAATTAGAGTTTGCATAGATTTCAGAGATCTTAATCGGCATTGTCATAAGGATGATTTCCCAGTTCTGATTACAGAACTTTTAAATGATGCAACAGCTGGCTATGAAGAACTTTCCTTCATGGATGGATATTATGGATATAATCAGATCCGAATGGCCCCAAAAAGAAAAGGAATCCACATCCTTCAGATCCCCTTAGGGTGTGTTTTGCTACAGGGTAATGCCCTTTGGCTTAAAGAATTCAGGTGCAACATATCAGTGTGCCATGAATCGTATCTTCAAACCCTTCTTTGGGATGTTTTTTGAATGATATGTAGATGATTTGGGGGTTAAATACAAACAACGTTCTAATCACTTGAATGATTTGGAAGTCATATTCCGCGAGCTTCGACAACATAATTTGAAGATAAACCCCTTAAAATGTGCTTTTGGGGTAACCTTAGGAAAATTTCTCGGGTTTGTTGTACGCCATCGTGGTATTGAAGTCGATCCTGAGAAGACCAAGTCAATCCTTGGTATGTAACCTCCTAGAAATTTGAAATAATTAAGAGTACTTGAAAGACACTTAGCCTATATTCGGCAATTCATCACCAAATTTGGCAGGAAAAAGTTTACCCTTCACCAAATTGATGAAGAAGGGAGTCACATACCAGTGGACTGAAGAATGTCAAGAAGCATTCGATATTCTCAAGAAATACCTCTTGAGTCCACCGGTACTCATGCCACCTGTTGAAGTAATACCACTTATCCTCTACGTGACAGCTCTAGAGTGATCATTGGGTGCCTTTCTTTCTTAGAAGAATGATGCTGGGAATGAAAACAACCTCTACTACCTCAGTCGGACTATTCTTGAAGTAGAAACCCTATATTCAAGTATTGAGAAGTGCTACCTGGCATTAATATTTACAGTTCAGAAGTTGAGACACTACCTGCAACATCACGAGGTCCAATTGGTATCTCGCAATAACCCGCTCAAATTCATCCGTAGTCATCCAATGCTTACAGGACGTCTAGCAAGGTGGGAAGTTATTTTGCAGCAATTCGACATTCAATATGTGTCTCAAAAGGCAATAAAGGGCCAAGCTCTGGCTGATTTTCTGGCTGAACACCCTTCAATGGAAGACACATCTTCAGATATTGAACTCTCTGATGAGGAAGTATTCTCTATTTAAGAGAGTCCTCATGCATGGGAAATGTATTTTGATGGTTCTTCCAGAAGTCCGACAGGGAGGAAGATGGAAAATCCTAAATTCGAAAAAGTAGGCATAGGAAATGTACTCATTTCTCTAGAAAATGCAGTGTTACCTTATTCCTTATTATTGTGGGAAGGTGGTACCAATAATGAAGCAAAATACCAATCTCTCACCACAGGCTTGGAATTAGCGCTTCAAGCACAAGTGAACCACTTAAAGGTGAAAGGTGATTCAGAAATGGTAATCAAGCAAGTCAATGGGGATTATGCCATTATAAAAGAAGAACTAATCCCTTTGTATGATTACATCAGAGAGTTAATGGCAGAATTCCCTTTAGAACCGACATTTTCTTATATCCCAAGATCACAAAATGCCCAAGCTGATGCACTGGCTAATATAGCCACAACTCTGGCAGATCCAAATCGGGACAAGACAACCATAAGTATTTCCCATCGTCGTGCAATTTCACATTATGTTCGAATCAAAACAGAGGAAATTAATGAAATTAGTCCCACTCCTGAACTGTATGGTCATACTATAGGATGGATGTCACCTATCAGGGAATACCTTCAAAATGGAACACTTCCACCTGATAGAGCCAAGAAAGAATAAATCCGGCAACGTGTGATCAATTTTACTCTTTATGATAACCCAGATCACCTAGGGAAAATTCTCTACAAACGTGCTTTTGATGGAGTTCTCTTCAGATGCATTGATGGTGACGAGACAATGGATGTCATGAAAGAAGTGCATGTAGGAATCTGTGGTGCCCACCAGTATGAACATAGACTGTATGATCATATTCGAAGGCTTGGATACTTTTGGCCTTAAATGATACAAGATTGTGTTGATATAACAAAGAAGTGTCACTCATGCCAAGTACATTCCAACTTCATTCATCAACCTCTAGAGTTGCTTCATATAGCTAAATACCCATGTCCATTTTCCACACGGGGAATGGATGTGGTGGGGCCTTACCCTTCAGCTAGGCCCAAGAATTTTAAGTATATTCTTACTGCTAATGATTTTTTTTCCAAGTGGTCCGAGGCAATACCTCTTAAGGAAGTCAGTTCTAAATGCATTTTTAGCTTCATCAAGTCTAACATCATTACCAGATTTGGTATCCCTCATACCATATTGACGGGAAATGGCACCAACTTCTGTTCATCGGAGGTGAAGAAATTGTATCAATAATACAACATCAAATCCTACCATTCAACTCGATATCATGCAGCGGCCAAAGGCCAAATAGAAGCCTTCAATATGACTCTATCAAATATACTGAAAAAATGGTGGATAAAGATAAGAAATCATGTCCTGATAAACTCTTTCATGCTTTATGGGCTTATCGGACTACCACCCGCACTACAATGCAGTCAACTCCATATTCATTGGTACATGGAACGGAAGTAGTCTTGCCAATTGAAGTTAAACTAACCTCACTCAGAGTTTCCATTTGTGATCAATCATCTATAGATGAGCAATATCAAAAGTGATTGAATGAATTGGAACAGTTAGATGAGGAATGATTGTGCACTTTTCACCACTTGGAAGTCTATCAGAATCGAATATCACAAGCTTTTAACCAAAAATTTCATCTTCGTTCATTCACTCGGGGAGAATTGGTATTATTTATCAGAACTCCAATGATACCAGGAAAACAACTCCCAATATTGAGCTAAAATGGGAAGGACCTTACTCAATACATAGGGTCTACTCCAATGGAGCTTATTCTTTAATCTCAATGGATGGAGAACTCATCACTACTCCAACCAATGCCAGATTTTTTAAGAAGTATTTTTTATAAAAAAAATATATATCAGCATTGGTCTGGTATGACCTTAAACTGCACCACCGTCTAGCAATACGTTAAACTGCATCATCCAGGGTCCATACATATGAACTTAAACTATTTCTATTAATTTCGTCCCACACGACGTTAAACTGTGAAAAACAATTCCCTAATTTTTCCTCACTTTATGACATTAAACTACACAGTCCCCCTTCCATCCATCATGACGTTAAACTCTACCATTAACGGTCCATGAATATGACCTTAAACTATTCGCACCTTCGCCCAACATGACTCTAAATTGTATCGTCCCTTTTTCGTCCAATATGACGTTAAACTGTGTTGTCCCCATCATCCTAACTACATGACACTAAACTATACAGAAATCCCTTTAATTCATCCTACATGACATTAAACTGTACATTGTCCCTGCTACATGACACTAAACTGTGCAGCACTTATAGTCCTAACTGCAAGACTTTAAACTGCATAGTCCCTTTATATGTCCTACATGACATTAAACTATGCATCGTTAGAGTTGTTGCTACCTCTTGTTTCTCACACCGAGTATGACTCACGTGAGCATATAGAAAACTTCAACCATAACACTCTATATGGGCTACTAACCATGTGTAAGTCCCAACACCATCCTTTTCTAGGTCGTTGTCCCCACGAACAACTTGATCATTAACTCATTCTTTAATTGAACTACGCGGACTTTGATCCTGACCTTCTAGGTTGGGTACGTAGGCAACCTCCCAGGGTTCAATCCCAAAACCAATCTTTTCACTTCGGTTCAACTCCATCTTATACGATGTTGATTCGTGAAACCGTCCCTAGAATCCATATATTTACATTGGTTCACTTTAGTCCTTGCTATACGACATTAAACTATACAAAAATTTTGTCCAATATGAAAATAAACTACAATATTCTTTGATACCCTCACTTGAGAGGGAATCATTATTTACATTTATTTTCAATCATGTTTCATTTCAAAGACTACGTGCATATATGGAAATACCTGAACCTTTTATACTGGGTTATACCATAATTGCACTAAAGTCCCCTTTCACCCTTCACATGTACGAACCAAATCTATACAATGGCTATTTCTAGAACTACGCGGGCTTGATTCCCATCCTTATGGGATACGTAGGAACGTTCTAGTGTCCCTCGAATCCATCCCCATGTCTTTTGGGACTAACCCCAAATTCCTCTTTCAGTCCCCTGGCTAAAAAGTACCCATGAAAACACACACTGTGTATTTCTTAAAATGGTCCAAGATCTATGACCCAAAACTAAGATATCCAATCCTTTTGTCCCACACGATGTTAAACTGTAGTTCAGGAACTATGTATGGCTTGATTCCCATCCTTATGGGATTCTTAGAGAAGTCCAACATTTTTATTCTGGACCCAGCCACAACATGATTATGGTTAGCAATGATCCATGTCTCTCTACATACATTGGACAATACCCATCTTTATGTGTCATAATCCTAACCTTAAATATTTTTAGATCTTCATAACCTTTTTCTTAACTTCTAATCCCAAAAGTAAAGTAAATTTCTGAGAGTTCTTTTTCCTGACCATGCATTACGTTCCCTTAGGCGGCCTTGCATAAACAGTCACCATAACAGATTTGTCAGCCAAAAGATACTATTATTTGACTATGCATCCACTGCCCTTAAGTGGCCCTGCATAATTCAACCCCCTAACGGGTTTGTTAAATAATGGAAACTTCTTTCTTGGTAAGAAAGACTCTTTTGTCCTTATTGGTCTTAAATGATAGTATGTCGGGATCTACAAAAATATCCATCCTTAACATATTTGTCCCATATCCTTTTTCATGATCTGAAAGTATTCAAGTCTATTGTTTATATTATCCTTCCCTATGTTTGGATCAGACCTTCGTAGGAGTGATATCCATCTATTTCTTCGATAATCTTGTTTGGAAAATATCTTCTCCATATTCACGTACCTATTTCCATACAACAAACTCTATACTTTGGAAAATTTGAATCTCCATAAACTTTTACTGGCTTTTTAGTACTAGGAAAGTAAATTTCTGAGAGTTATTTTCCCTAACTATGCAACACGTGCCCTTAGGCGGCCTTGCATAAACAGTCTACATAACAGACTTGTTAGCCAGAAGATACTATTTATTTGACTATGCGTCCAATGCCCTTAGGTGGACCTGCATAATTAAACACCCTAACGGGTTTGTTAAATAATGGTAAATTCATTCTTGGGAACTACTTCTTCTAAAGCCTTTTAGCACTTTTTTATATAATTCCTCAGATCCAAATATTCTTATGTCATAGTTTACATATTTTCCCTCATACATGAGTATGGTAAAATGTTTTCAGATAAATTTTCAAGGAATTGAGTCAATTTTAATCCATTTCGGTCAAATCTATTTCGACCTCAAACATTATACTTTTTATGTCCGACATGCATGACTTTAAACTACCAACAAAAGACAAAGGAAATCTAAATAAAAGTCAAGTTCCAGCTCACTAAACATACATTTTGAATGATTTAGGTAATATTGAGAAATAAAAAGGTTCAAATTTTGTAGGTTTATTTACATTAGTCCTAGTAAAAATCAAACTATGCTTACTAGGCCCATTACCTTAGGTAAAATTTAAAGCAGGTAGCAGGAAAATATGTGCACAAGTGATTGAAGATGAAAGCATTCATTCCATTTGATGCACAAGAATTAGAGGGATATACAAAGATAGGAGCATATTCTCTTTTTCAGGAAATTACAAAATACTGTCAACATAAGTCTTCAATTGATGAACTGCATCCCGAGCTTCATCCGCAGCTACTTGAAGATCATGCACTCAACCAACTTCAATCTTTTCAGCCTGATGGAGTGATTTCTTGGAATCCTCAATGGTCTTCATAACATTCATTTGAAATCCCTCAAGTGGATTATTGAGTTGGTCAAGTTCCCCAGTAACAACATCTAACTGTTGCTGAAGGTGCATCTTTTGGACGACTTTCTCTTTGATCTTATGCTTCAGCTCCTTCATCCTGGCAGCATAGTCAGCCTTAGCTCGGGATACCGCAGCCTCCAATTCGCCGATGTTGACTGACAGTTTCACCCTGGTAAGAACTTCATGACACTTTTTCTCCTACTCCCTCCTGAAGATGAATTGTTTCACCGTGGTATGGATTTCTTGGAATCCAAAACCACCAAGTCCTAACATGATAAAATGGGACGATAATCGAGGGATCCTCGATAATATATCTTCTAAAGGAACCTAAGATATGATTTTCCATATGATGTTCCATGCCTTGCGTCATTAGAAGCTGAACGCCTTAATCACCTCTGGGTCTGATTCAACATCATCATCACAGGGGGGCATGTAATCTTGGATTAATGCACTTAAAGAAGTGCCCTTTTCTACTTCTTCCCCCCTGACCTCGGCTGCTTTACCTTCTACTACTATTTGGACGGGAGTTTAGACATAACATCTAGTTCTAACCATTGTATTTTATAGCCCTGTTTGATCAATTAAATGTATGGTTAGTTTCATATAATAATGGAAGTTGGATGTATATCTTGAATACTCACTCCAATCATTACCTAAAAGTAGATCAGCATCTTGAGAAGACTCCTCCCAATATTTCCGAGTTTCAACAGGATCATCAATATGGGTATCAAGAGGGTTTGCTGGATTTAGCTCTACTTGAGCTAATGTTTCTGTAATGGTAGGGTTGACATCAATTTTCACACCCTCTTCAGGCATTGGCAGTTCAGCAACTTCTATGGATGGAACTGCATATTATTTTCATTCATGATTAGAAGTTTTAATTATAAGAAAATTTACTGGGCGAAGGATAACACTCATGCCAAAGGTCTTCTAAATCACATGATAACTTAGCATGATAATAAAATTCTTTGAAAGACATTCCACGATTCATCATTTCATCCAATGATATTTCAGAATCTTTGTTAGTCTCACCAGTAGGATCATTTGATATGCCCTCTTGGCAACCCTCATTCTGCAGCCCCTGACCCTGGACAGCTTCTTCAGGAAGGATGGAAGATTCAGTTACTGCGGCCTCCAATGATTCTAGTGCAGGTTCTTCTCTACTTGTAGCAGCAGCAGGAGCAGTACTGGGAATAGATGATGGCTCTTTTTCAAAAGCATCCAAGTCAGCATAAATTTCTGTTTGTTCCACAACACCCTCCGTGGTCCTTAAGGGAGGATCAGTCCTTTACCTCATAGGGGAAATTGAAGAAGTCCCTATAATCCCCAGAAATATGAGCAACCTTTTCATGGGTATAGAGTCATGATTACCCTAAGGACTTACCGCTACTAATGAAGCATTTATCTGTGGAATTCCTCCTTCGTTTCCTTTTCTTCTTTGGCTTTTTGGGAGTATCGACAGTCTCCCTTATTGTCACTTGAATTGGAGAATGGAAGGCTATGTCCAACGCCTCATTCATGGACTACTGACCTAGAGATATCTTGCTCGGTTTACGAGGAGAATCAGCAGCAGCCCCGATGGTAGTACCACCAGGGCTATACTGTGGCGAAGGAACCTCAGTAGTTCCTTTCTTTGCAAGATGTAAGAAGAAGAAAATAACTCCCTTAAGTAACAAATCTTTGACTGAAATAAAGTTTCAAATAAAATAAGGAATGAAAACTTAAATCTTCAGAAGCCACGTAATCGTGCCACTCCTCATCAGTCCCCTCAAAGACGGCACGATCAATCAATTCCCTCACCCACCTGGTGACAGGAACAGACTCATCAGTGGCATATATGAGCATTTCCAGCTCTCTAATGTATGCCCGCACTTCATTGGGGTTATCCTCGTATTGGATATCTGTAGAAGCCAGATGATTCCCTATTCCAGGAAGTTGTAGGCCCTCACACAAATCCATCCAGGCAGCCTCAGTACCACAGTATAAACTCTGCCATAACTGGACAACCTCTGGTCTTAGATATGAAGGCTGCGAGGAAGGTCCTACAATATTTGACTTCAATTTCTTCCCAGCTTCTGCAACTGCATATATAGAATAAGAAAATAAGACTTACTTCTTTATAAAGTAGCTGTGATTAAATTACCACAATGAAGTAACTCACCAGGAGTTGATGGAGTAGGTCTCTTGATTCTCACCGGAGGATTATATCGGGCATGAGGCCACTTTTCCACTTATTGTGCCTCATCAACCCCATCATGGGAATATGGTGAATCAGTCCTAGAGGAGTTTGGAGAATCTACTTCAGGTGGGGAAGCATCACCTTCATGAGGGAGGGTTTCTTTATTTACAGTCCTCTTCCTTTTCCCCATCTGATAAACTGGGTGATTCAGTACCCCTTTTGGGTATAATGCTATCCAGTGCTCGACATAATATGTAGACAAGTTATGTGCCTCTTTTTCTATTGGTAGATCAAATACTGCCCCAGTCTTATCCCTTGACGTCAGCAGCCACAGTTTCCGAGAAACCATCGGATGTTGCTTTAACCTGACATGTACTGGGGAGATACAACAATCTATTGCAGACACTTAAATTGACCTGCAAATCTATATGGGGCATAGGCCTCACATATAATTTCTCCGTCAATCCTGGAAACTAACACATCATCTCTACAAGCTAGCATGTATGCCCTCAAATCCAAGTGGGTTGTTCCATCATCAACAAACCACCCAGTTGGCGGATTTCCATAGGGAAAGAAGATGAATTCCGTAAACATGTTCAGCCTCACTTTCATGTCATAGGCATTAACATATAATGTATCAAATCCAGAGAATGCTTGTACTAATGGCCTGAAAGATATTCCAGGAATTTGTAATACATTCTGTACATTGTAAGTCCTGAAGTGAGTGGAAATCCATCCCCATAAAACTTGGATTGGTCCCACTATTCTTAAAGGAGATTTACCCATGAAGACATGAAGTAAACTCCTGTGAATATTTGCTAAAATGGGGGTAGCCAACCCAACCATTATTCCCTCAGCCAACTTTACTGCAATGAAAAAAGTCCCAGGCCTGAAACCTCCCTTCGAATCCCTGACTGGAAAGAGATAAATGCTGAGACACATAGCCAAGAATCCCTCCAGATGAGTCTTCTTTGGGATCCATTGATTCACCTCATATCCCCATTTCTCAAACTCTCCTGCATCTAGAGTTGGCCAGAATGTGCTAGGAGCACCCCTCTTCTCATGTTTTGGGTAGGTGGTAGGATGTTTGGTCCTCTTATCCTTGGATTTCTTTTCTTGGATCCTTTCTCCTTCGTCTCCTTCTCCTTTGGGTCCTTCTCTTTATTCTCAATAAGACATATATTCATCCACTCCTCCGTATGAATATCCTTTCTAGAATGAGTTAATGAGGTCTCTGAACTCTTGAGCCAGTGGAAGATATTAAATAATTCCTGAGATAAAGCAGGAGTCTTCTCCGAATCATTCCAAGTCACCTTCGGAGGAATGAATTCATCATACATATCGCCTAAAATTGGATCTCATGAGATCTTGTGGACATCCCACAGACTGATACCTACTTCTCCATGAGTCAGATGGAAAGAATTAGTTTTTGGGCTCTAGTGGCTGAGTATCTCCAGCATGAAGTTATCATGTCTATAAAAATATTTTTGCCCAACCCAAACAGCTTCGTATATTGCCACTCCTTTCAGATCCTCAACAAAATCTGCACAGGTTTGTCGCACCGAGTATGCCGACAGCCAAGTTGGCTTCACACATCCCCTAGGATGGAAGTCCCAACTCTTCTTCCAGCCTTTGGATTGATCCATCTGAGCATTTTGGAAGATTGAAGGATAACAATGTGGTCGCAGCTTAGGCGTATGAGGTTTCAGATCTAGCGTACACGGACTATGATGCATCGTGTGGTCCTTCTCCATTGTTCAAGCACTTAGAAATACTCCTCCACATGAGATATTTGCTGAAGCAATGTTGGTATAATTCTGAAACCATGAAAATGGGAGATAGTTCATTGCTTCTAGAATAGTAACTTCTCGTAGATGACCATAGCCATACAAAGGCAAATAATTGCTTTGGGGGAAGACGTGATGATATTTCTTCCGATACTTTGCCAAATCTGGAATAGTTCTAATTTTGACGGTATAATAATCATGGCCAATGATCTTCATCATATCATAAATCCGCTTGCTAGCCAGTTCATCAGCTATTCTGGTTCTAAGAGCCATTGATTCTGCACAAAAGTTGAATAAATTAACTTTTAAGTAAGTTGATTTTTCATTAAATTTGTGAAATAATTTCAAAAAAATGGAAAAGGAATTAAGGCGCGCACGTCTAAACTTGGTGTGCAAGTATGGATGTGTCGCACAAGTTTTTAATGCGCAAGTATCACCGCGCAAGTCCTATGACCTTAACAACGGTGCGAAAGCGAAGAAACAGCAGAAAAAAATTGACTTTCGTGGAGAAGGGGACCTACACGGTGAGAGCTCGAAAATCCGGAAATCAGATGCTATGCGCGGCAAATGACCGCATATTTATAGGCCAGGTGGCCCACCAGCGCGCCTACACCCAGCGCGCTCCATACAACGCACTCCATCCCTACACGGCTCTAACCTGCATGCCAAGTGTTGCGCACTGAACACTTGCGTGCCACCTTTCCTTTAATTTTCTTCTTTTCCTCAGAGTCACATCCTCATTTCTTTCGGATCCAACTCTGAGGGGGGAATTTTTTTGAAGCTCCTTTTTCATCACATTGTCTAAAAAAGAATGGAAATGGAAATGACTTAGCACAAATTGATTCATCCTTTGAAGAAAATATCATAAATCGACAAAGGCATGAACAAGGCTTCAAAACCACAAGGGTCATGCATGTTCCATCACTGTCGCGCAAGTATACTTGCATGCCACCTAACGGTCGCGAAAATGACTTATGTGACCTAAAAGATAACTGCCCGGGGTCATCTCGAGCCTATAAATAGACCCTTTGGGCCCCCCATTTCAGGGGGAATTTTTCCGGAATTCAGATACAGAACTCTGAACGTCCATGTCTCTTCTTCAGGTCTTCCGAACACTTACAAGGTAATTCTTTACCTAGAATGGAAGGTCTAAACAAGGGGAGTAAGGTATAAGTGTTATAATTCACTAACACTTGCGCGCCTAAGTGGTTTTACCCTTAAGATAAATGGACACACTTGTGCGCCGCCCTACTTCTTCACGAGAACTTGCGCGCCATCTTCTGGAAAGCCTCTAGGGATGATTCTAAAGGATTTGATCAAGAATTTCCCAAATATTACTCTAAGGGATGAAAATTGCGCAAGTACCTATGTGCCGTGCAGGTATACCTGCACGGCCAGGACATGTGCGCCCACGTAGTACCTGCGCGCCTACCAGGACTTGATCACCCCTACCTTTTTGGGTGCCTTTCCTGCCCATTTCACCCCTCTTATGCCATTCCACCTCTCCTATTCAAGATTCAGTCTTCAAGACAGTCTTCAAAGCCATTTATGACATGATTTCTTGATTTGGCTTCCTTATATGAAAGGATTTCCATGGAACATATCTCAAAATCTAGTGATTTACACATCTTTATGTCACTAAATATTGAGATTTCATTCATTCAACCTCATCCTTTAAGATGAGAGAACTCTTTAACCTAGGCCTCCTTTTTAGGAGTAAGCCCCAGTTATAATTTCCAAATATGGGCATCCTCCTTAGGAGTAAGCCCCAAGTCCTCATTAATTTGGTCCTCCTATTCAAGAGTAAGCCCCAATCATAAAATTCACAAATATGGGCTTCCTCCTCAGGAGTAACCCCCAACCATAATTCTCTTAACCTGGTCCTCCTTTTCAAAAGTAATCCCCACTCTAAAATTTGGGCATCCTCTTCAGGAGTAAGACCCAAGTCCCTTAATTTTTCAAGTCCCTTAACCTTGGCTTCCTTCTCAGGAGTAATCCCCAGTCTTAATTTCTCTTGACCAGTCATAATTACTTTTGATCTAGGTCTCCTTCTCAGGAGTAAATCTCAATCATAATTCCCCTCTTAATTTGGGCCTCCTTTTCAGGAGTAAGTCCCAAGTTAGAGTATCCAAATCTTCATAAAGTACATATACCTTTATGGACCATGTTCTTGGATTTCTTCCCTGATGTAAATCATAATCTTCTTCAATTTGGGCAGTCATACATACATAATCCCCACATCATTTCTTATGATTTCATATTTTATGGCACAATTGTCTAGTTTTACAAATACCTCTTGTTTCTCACACCGAGAATGACTCAAGTGATCTTAAAGTGTAAAAGTAATTATGACATCTTTCTTTGAGCCATCAATCATAAAACATCATATTCCCTTACTAGAACTATGTGGGTTCTGATTCCTTTTCCTAAACAAAGGATACATAGGTAGCCCATCTGGGGGTACGATCCCAACTCTAAAATAATCAATGTCCTTCTGAATAACAATAAACTTCAAGTTCCCCACTGAGTGGATTTCAAACCAGTATGGTCATCATAATGACCAATAGACTTTTATGTATCAAAAGATACCATTGACTAAGAATCTCTAACAAATACAGATGATTCTCTGTCGATGAATAACCTCAAATACATATAAAAGATTCTCTAAATTTCCTACATATCAATTATTGATTGTCATATCTAAAGGAAATATCATTTTATACTTGGTAATGTAATAAGGATTCACAAACATAACTTAAATCTGTAAAGAGAGTCCCAGAGTGGACAATAATTCCCCTCAAAAAGGTGTGATGAGTCCGACCTCCCATCCTCTGGACCAATGCATATTCCTAAGCCTCATCAGTCCAAAACATATGAGCGCCTACCTTTGAAAAGTAGGTTCAAATGGATATGGAATCCTTGGATGTTTCCGGTTCTACGAATAAAACCATTAGAAAACATTTGGAATGATTAAACCTTAAATCAATGAGGTCATCCCCAATTCCAGAGGAAAACAAAGATAAATAAACGTCAAAAGTTGCTATTCACCATAAATTATTTTCATTTTATTGAACCAGATTTTACTTACATATGTATACCGTGTGACTTAGATTTTTGATATTCAATTCAGAGAAGTGATAAAATTATGTTTTAAGCAAATTTGGAAATGCTCCTAGAAGGTGGGTAAAAGACGGTAAAAAGTTCAACAAAATTTTATATATCTAATATTATTATAAAATGACTCAAATTAATTACATTGAACATATATAGGTATTATGTATCTATTTTTATGTAATATAAATTTAAATAAAATAACTAATTATTTAAATATAAATTCTATTTTAAACAATAACACATTGTTTTTTACGATTCATCAAAAATTTAAAGTTTTCAAAAAAATACCAAAAATTCACCCTAAGATAATTTTGAAATTTTGAATCCTAAAAATGAAGTCATTTTTGAAAAATAAAATTTATAAATTTGAAAATTTGGGTGTTATTATTCATAACGGCTAGTTTGATTGGTCGTGGTGTGTTAGAGCTCGAAGTTGCGCACATCACAAGCTATTGTATTATTCAAATAGAAGCGTATCATGGAAGAATGGGGTCTTCCAAATAATGTAAATAATAATAATATTAAATTCTTTATATACATCTCTTTATTAGACTAAAAATCTCACTATTAGTATGGTCTATGATGGTGAGACTTTCACGGGGTGGTTCAATGTACATGGTTTTAGTAATGATTTTAATGAGTGTGAACTTATCATATAAGTGGCTTTGATTATTCTTATGTTGTTGGATATAAACTTGGTCTTGGTAAAGGGAAAATCCTAGTGACTATGTTTTCCTTTTAAGCTCTATTAAATTGGCTTCATAGGGCAGGATCCTAATTTTTGAGGTCATCACATCCTTTTTCTATGTCAATTGGATTTTTTAAAATTCTATATTTATTATAATTATATAATCATTGTTGAGAATAAATTTAGTTAATGGTAAAGCTTCTTAAAATTAATTTAAATATAATATAATATAATAAAATCAAATAATTTTATGTGTGTTCTATAACCATATTATATAATAATACATTTAATTAAATCGTAAGGGAAATGTTATTTATGACCATTCTAGTCGTTAAAAACTGCTCCCCTTTAGAAATATTATTTTCCCATACTAAATAATATAAGAGTAACTCTATTTTATCACTTCCTCTATTTCACATATATCTTATTAAAACTTCTAGTTTGTCCACAACGCATTGATAATGGGTATTGCCTTATTTCATTGATCTCTACCTCTATAATATATGATCTTCAACAGCTTCTATTCATAGGAAATATCATTCACCAATTTTACCACCTATGGATTGAGTAAATGAGAGGTGTGTGATATGTATATTATCAAGAGAGATATATGGAATACATCATGGACTTTTGATAGGTTAGGTGGGAGCGCTATCCAAAAGGCTACTGTTCTGATGTGGTCAAGGATCTCCAAGGGGTTGATGTATGTTGGATGAAGCTTTCCCTTATTACCAAATATCATGAACTTAATCCATGGTAATATGAGGAGGAATACTATTTATCCTACATAAAAGTCTTTGTCTCATCGATGATTAGTAGCACAAATATTCTATCAACTCTGACTATCCTTGATGTAATGCTGAATGGTCTTAACCATTTCCGCCAATTCATTGTCAAGTTTAGGACCTTGTAATTTTTATTCCCCAACTTCATCCCATCATGATGGTGTTTTACACCTCTTTCCATAATGTTCTTCACATTTATCCATTTTTATTCTTGAGTGGAAACTTTTTTTGTAATAGAACTCAATTAGAAGAAGCTATTAGTCTCATATTCCATTGAACTCAATTGAGCATTCTCTCAACGTTTCTCCAAGTGTCTAGATAGTCCACTTTCATTGGATCTCGTTTTGAGGGAGATAAACCATGTTGAAGTACAACATAATATTTAGAGAATATTGGATACTCTTCCAGAACATAGAGGTGAATCTAGGATCATTATTAGATAGAATAAATAGTGGTGTTTAATGTGGCCTCACTACTTCTCTAATGTATATACATGCATGTTTATTGAGTGAAAAATCATCTCAAATCACAACAAAGTGTGCAGAATTTGTAAGATGATCCACCATAACCAATACATAATTATTTCCTCATGATGTATTTGGAACACCATTGATAAAGTCCCTGGTTATGTTTTACCATTTCCATGTAGTTTTGGGTAATGGTTGCATTATCTCCTTGGATGTCTTCATTTCTTATTTCAGTTCCCGATATACAAGTCATCCTAATGTTTATTACACAATCTAATTCTTCATATTTTCCAACCAAAAGTATTCTGGGAGATCTTGATACATCTATGTACTTCTATGGTGGATGGATATGGTTGAGATTTGTGAATCATCCAACAACGCCTTCTTTAACTCAGGATTTTATGGCCCATATAGTCTTGACCCAAATCTCAAAAATCCTTCTTCATTAACATTAAACACCAAGGATTTAACTTTCAATAAAGTTTCCACATTCATCTAAATTATTAGATCATTTTTTGAGTATACATTACATTCTCCAGAATGGAAAATTTCATAATCATTTCTAAAAGGATTTATGATGTTCCTTCTTTTATGAATCCCATGTCCATCCTTTTCAAATATAAGAAGATAAAATCACTCTCAATTATCATAAGTGATATAATTGTTGGATGATTTATACATAGAGACTCTACCACTTTAATCAAATTATGAAGATGGTAGTGGATTTCTCATTCATAGTCCTTGATCACCTCAAACGATATTTGTGGGTTCATATTCAAGTATTTTTGCGAGAAAATATATTGTATTCTTTTGTTATCCACATATATTTCAACATTCTACCTAAAGAGATAATTCCACCGTGTTTTCAAAGAGATTATTACTGAAGCCAACTCCAGATCATGTGTTGGGTAGTTCTATTCATTAACTATCAACTACCTTAAAGAATAGGCTAAGACTTCTTCATTCTATATTAACACACAACGTAATCCCTTCTTCGAAGCATCACTGAATTCCTCGAAAATTAATCCACTTGTGGGTATTGTGAGAACATGTGCAGTGATAAGCCTCTATTTGAGCTATTTGATACTCATTTCACATTCATAATTCCATGAAAACATAACTCCCTTCCAAGTTATGTTGGTAAAAGGTTTTTATAATAAAAATAAATTTCTCACAAATCAATGATAGTATATAGTCAATCCATGAACACTTTTGATATCTATCACAAATGATTGCCTTAAAAATCCTTTAATTGATATATAATTTAAAGGGAGAGATATATCCTATATGTGAGGATGATATGTCCTTATAATAAAACATCCTTCAACCAAAACTCACATTTTATAAACATTTAAAAAATAATATTCATTCACAAGGTCTTTAGCATAGTGATAGGATGATCCTCCTGATCCTCATTGGTTTTTGAGTATATCAGAATTTAATTTATAATGACTACAAAAAATTTGTCGAGGTAATCTGTAATAACTATATTCATTATGTCCATGAATATTTTGGTAGCATTAGTGAGGCCAAAATGCATCATTATGAACTCTTATTTCATGTAACTCATATGAAGAGTATTGTTGGGAATATACTCCTTCTTCACCCTAACATAGTAATATACCGAACACAAATCAACCGTGGAGAAATATTATTCTCTATGTAGCTGATCGATGAATTCATCTGTCGAAGGCAGAGGATACTTTTTCTTTATCGTGTTATTATTGATCTCCTGACAATCAATGAAAATGTATACTTAACCGTCCTTATTTTTGAAAAAGTGGATTGGTGCACCACATGATGAAGCACTTAGATATATGATCCCACTATCAATATTCTCCTATAGTGGTTTGTTAAGCTCCCCATGTTCCAAAATAGATATTCTATAAGGATTCATGGTTAAATTTCGTGCCCCAAGAATAAGATCTATTGAAAATTCAACTTCTCAGGTATGTGGAAGACTAAGAAACTAATTAGGAAACATAACAGTGTATTCCCTCAAAATTGGGATGTCTTAGAGGAAAATTATTTCCAAATAATAAATCATTATATTGAGATATAGTTTCTCATAGGGAAATAATTTACATGGTTGTGATATTGGTTCTAAAAAAGATTCATCCTCCTCATTTCACCCTTAATGAATAGGGGGTCGATTTGAGAAACAAAGAGTGATTTACTTATCACAATTGTTTTTGGATCTATACATATAAAGTTGATACATACAAATAATTGCATGAAACTGTATCAAATGGAGTAAAACAAGGTTCACTGGGATATTGAGTCTAAAAAATTTGATAGGGGGATTTATATAGTTGGGAAGTAATAATTTACACATTTGTTATTTTCATTGATAACCCGCCATCTAAAATTTGTGGCAGTGTTTGAATAGTTATACTAAACATTCATCATATGAAGTAATTAGTAGAACTAGATTGAAAAATTGTATTTTTTATCCTAGAATAAGTAACTACCGTACCTATCACCATATAACTGTCGACATCAACCTCAATGGGTATGATGGAATAATATCACCCTTACTGCCTCGGAGGTTGTTGGTTGTCTCAGAAAACCCTTGGAATAGTGAATTAAATTGAAAATTTCCATGGTTCATTGTAGTTTAAGTAAAGAAGATGGCATGAAAGGATTTCCAGAGCATTCATGTCCTCCATCGTATTTGTGGGTTTCTCCTATCAATACTCACTAGCTAAGTTCCCTTTATTTACATAGATAAATAATTTCCCTACCCCACTTAGAAAATTTATAGGGTACTTCATTCCTCCCATTTGATAATATGGATGATGAAATTTATTGGCATAGTAAGATTTCTCCATAGGACAACCAAGATTAAATTCCAATTTCTACTTCTAATCACCATGATACCATTAACATTCACCAATTTCCTTTTTTACTCTGATGAATAATAGAAACTTTCCCTCAAAGCTTTCAAAGTTACTTATTTCTAGGGATTTTCATATACAGTGTTTTAGAACACCAAATAAGTTTTCAACCATTCAGTTTGGGGTTAAAACAAAGATTTAGGATTATCAGGAATGTCTTGTAAAGTTTTCCTCACACACCATGATAGATTCGTTATATTTTTTATTGAGGTAAATGAAATCCCTGTCTATTTTAAGTAAAATAGTGCAAACAATGTATGTATCAAAAAATATATTCCAGGATTCCATCCACCTAATCACTTCAAGCTATTACTCAAGATTTATATTTGAGATCAATTTCCACCAACGATCATCTTCTCCCTCCATATGATAAATACCTAGTAGAACCTTCAATTTATTTTGGAATATTTAAGTATGGAGAATATCTTCTCAGTGGATTTGATCCATTAGTTTTCAATTAAGGTATCTAAATATCCATTGGGATTTCAAGTCCATTGTATGATAAAGGACTCAATAAAAGATTGTTATATCTTACGGGGATTTTGGGGCTCCTTTTAATCTTGGTTTCTATGCAAATCCGGATTCACCTAATAGAGTATCATCACGTAGTTTGTGACTCCTGCTCCCATCAGGTTGGAAATTTTATTAGAATGGTCATAACAATTCCCATCACATTGATTTTTTACTTGATTCCTATTATTTATGACTATTTTATAGAATAAATGTAAAACTATCGATAAATATTTTTAAACTAATAATCACATAAATAGTAATGCAATGAAATTAATGTGGTAAGTTATAAATTATATTTATTTCCACAAGTTATTTATTTCTAGGCTTTAATCTAGGTTATTTATGATATATTTCTTAACACGTATTCTTATAAGTATTTTTTTGTTCTCTTAATAATGGTTCTTAATGAGTTTATGAATTTACCAAAGAATATACCCTAGTAGTACAAAACTAGGTGTTCATCAAGGCTCATTGTGATGCAGTAGTTCCCAATCAATTCTAGATCAATATGGTTTTTTGGGTTTTACCCCACTATATAACTGTTCGGGAGCCACATACACTTATAGTATCCACAAATTGATGTTTTTTTAATAAAAAATTTAATTTATACATACCAAAATATAGGGATGTTTTCTTATACTTAGTTTTATTCCTAATGATTTCTATAGAGTTTTATAATCCTAATACCAAAGTAAACTAAACATTCCCTTCGATACCAACACGGACAACCCGGTGATTTTTTTACACGTTAATTCAGGATTTATTATATAAAATTACACATAATACAATCTGGAATATTGAGAATCCTAGTTTATTTTAGAATTAGGTATATTGTATAACATCTTCAACATGGGACTCAAAAACATTACTAGAAAATTCCTTATCATTATTTTAAAATTCCATGACTTTTAGAACTTTACGGGATAACCTAGGGAAATACATAAGAAATTGGGGATATATAAAGCTCAGTAATAGAATACACATGGAATACAATGATAAATGATAGATAATAGGAATATAAATGGGTAATATAAGGTATTATAATCATAAACTTGAATAATAAGACATTATTTGGAAAGATAATCATACCTTAGGAAATGTGGGAAAATATAAAACATTTCATCATAAACATAGGTCAAGTATATAAGGACCCGACCCCAGTTGCCTGGAGCCAGTGCCTTATTTGTTTACATAGGCATAAAAACAAGGAATAAGCTTCCCAAAGGACCAAGTATTTTTTTATTATTGGAAACAAGACACATAAATAAGTTTAACTTTACATCAAGGAAGGAAATACACCACGAATTTATTCAATTAGAAACATCCATGCCTCCTAGATTATGCTTGGAAGTCTTTCATAATTTACTTCTTCATATCTTGTAAAAAATGAATCATAAGAAATGGGTGAGATCAAACGCCCCGTAAAATTAAAAAATATAGTGGAAGATATAATAAACATAATACATGGTGCATAATTTAAAACACGTGCTTTTAACAATAACTCGAACACATTATGGTGGGAATATGAGCTGAGAAAATAATGCCATAATAAAACATAATCATGGGTATTCTACTAGTCGAATAACCACATGAACATTAAATTACTAGCTTCATAATGAGGTAAGTGCATATGCCGGACATTCTGAAATATTTTTTCAAGGCCTCGGCCAAGACTTCTAATGATTAAGGCCTCGGCCCAAATCTACATATCACATAGGGAAAAGCCTCAGCCAATTCCATGTCTATTTGTCTCATGAGACCAACTGATGCATCAAGGGGCTATAAAGGGGCCCACCCATCACATAATAAGTCCAATTAATTCCTCAAATGAGTGGGTATAATCATAAACAACATATAAATTCATATTGAAACTATCATATGAAATGTAACTAACTTTCCCCAATCATTAAACATAAAACACTAACCATTCCAAGCAATATGATGAATGGTTTGAGGATAGAAAATCCACAATAGGGCTAGACATAAAACATTAAATAGAATATGTTAGATGAATTCATAAATTCTTACACCCAATAATACCATGGAATCAACAAGAGTGTTGAATTAGATGAAAAAACTCTTATTAAAATCATTAACCTATTCTTAAGATAAATACTTGTTTATTTTGAAAAAAAAGAGTTATTTTTTAAAACACTTTGTATAATACTATAAGTGAAGTAATATAATATTTTCATAATAAAATGAGTGATTTTATAAGTATAATGGTTTATAAAAACAGATTATATAGTGCCCTTGAAAATAGGTAAGAATTTGAGAAATTCTCATGAATCGGGCTTGTATTTTGGAAACAATTTTGAAATATCCTTTTAAAACGTGTAACAATCCATAAAATAAGGAATGTTTCTGGTTTTTAAATATATATATAATACTCACACATAATATATGAAGAATACTTAACAATAAATAAAAATTTAATTGAGGTAATTAGAAAATGAATGTATCCTGAATGAAAATGGATGTTCGGGTGGAAAAACCCTTACCTTAACTCCAAATGAGTTACGCTCTTGAAATTAAGATCATGGAATCTGAAATTATACTTATTAATAACATATTTAAGAACTTATTAGACATGTATTTATTTTATCATAATTCTTTTTAGTTCATTTATACCCTTATTTCTAAGTTATTATATTGAATTTTGTTGTTCTCGGGTGTTCGTTTTCTTTATTTTCATAATCGGTTCACTTGTTTTTAAGTAATGGAGTTCATGTGGAATGGTTATAAATCTCAATTATTGGAATTATATATTATTTATTAACATAAATAATTAGTAATGGTAATTTATATCATTTGGTTACATGGAATGAAGATTAATCATTTGATGACAACCACTTCGACTATTCAGCGGTATTTGGATTATTATAAACTAGTTTTGGCATATAACTTACTTATATGTACAAATTCTGGTTCCTGAATATTAATTATGTTATAATACATATATTATAGTCTGTTTCAACCATATATACGGTTTCATGACCAGTGATGAAGAATAAATTCATGAAAGAAACTCTGTCGTCCACAAAGGCTATAAATTGGAACCTCATGGACATTGATTTCATTTATAAAAATAAAAGGGAGGGAGTAAGAATATTTATGATGGTTCTTCCATTAACATGATATAATTCCATTATATAGATTATAATGTATTTATCTTGATCATTTGGGAAGAGGAGGTGAGGATAGGATAGAAAAAGAAGATAAATTGAAATGAAACCAAATGAAAAAGAAGGGTGTTTTACCTCTTGAAATAACCACCTTGAGAATCTTTTTAAGGGAAGGGGCTTTGGTATTTTGGAAAGAACAGAAGATTATTGGAAGTGGGGAGAGACTAGGGAAGGTTAATGGGAAAGAAATTTTAGGGGCATTAAGTCTTATAGGTGTGAAAAGAAGAGATATTGGTGAGGGGTTTTTATAGAGGAGGAGATGAGTAATTTTTTAATATTTAATTCATTATTTTATTATATCCCTCAAGTCAACCAATAGTGTTGTTTCATGTGACCCCTAATAGTAATAAGTGCATGTGGGTTCGAACCAAGTGGCCTTAAATTACTTATTATATTATAAAGAGTGTATTTAACTGATAATTTGTATATGCAGTATTTTATCATATTTCACTATTCATCAAAAATTCAAGAATTTTAGAAAAATCCAAAAAATCACCCCTACCATTTTTCTACATGTAGAATTCAAAAGTGAACTCAATTTTTCAAAAATAATTTTCTAAATATTATTAATTTAGTTTTTAAATAAATTCTTAGTTAATTCGAAAAATACCAATCTTAGAGGTATAAATAGTTTTATGTGACATTGAAAAATTAATTTAGATCCCATTATCTTATTACCTTAAGAAAATAAAACAATATCATTATTTACTCTTCATAAGGGTCATATTACTATTCATAATGGTATTTTACTATTCACCAAAAATCATGTTTGTTCTATCATACTCCAAATGACTTACTAAACACAACTCTAGATGACCTTTTTTCAAAATTCAAACATTAAAAAAGGCAAAGGTGTGTTTAATGGCTAGATTATAAAATTACATTCTATATTTATTTTCAAAACCTTGGAGTGTTACAAAGTATTAATACTATGAAATCATGATAGAAAATGAAATATAATGGAATTAGGATCAACATCTATCTAAACATGATGTCTCGTTATATAATAAATTACCTAGTGCGTTGGAGTGATATATCATTCTGGGTGTACCCATCACTTTAATTTCATTCGAATTCATAAGTGCACCAAATATATCTTTCAACATGGATTCATTCATCATAATATTTTATTCTATGATAAATGTGTGTTGTAATGAATACTTTTATATCCAAATTCAAATATGTATATATTAATAATATTGAATATACTAGATAGGAAATGGGTATGGTGATCACTACACAATTATTTTAGCTTGGAAGAATCACTGTGAAATTTCAACAGCATAATGATACCACAAAAAAACATAAAATTGGATGATGTGAGTGAAAGGGGTCTCTAATAATTTGGATGTAAAATGGGTAATAATATTGAAATTAAAATAAATATCCCAACATTATTAATTGGAAATATAATGAATATCGTAATAATGAAACTTAAATAAAGACGTGATGTTGATGATCACTTACTTGAGTGTGTGACACCAAATTCCTAAGGGGAGATTTATGAGATATTGGGGGAAACTTGGGGGGAATAAAGATAGGTTAATTAAGAGTAATTAAGTCATCCATGTATGTTTAGTAAATATAAATGGGTTTTTTGGTGGGTTTATATAGGAAATGAGTGGGAATTTCATTGTTATTTCTCATACATGGGTTTTGGACTCTGTATAATAATATTACCAAAACCAAATAACTTACCAAGGTTTTTACAATAGTTTTAAAAAAATGGGAATAGATTTAATTATTTTATTAATATTAGGCCTGATATTAATAAAATAATACCCTTGTTTATGTTAAAGTGAATCATACTCTCCAATAAATGATTTTAAAACCGCTAAATATATAATTATTTTTGGAGGATTCAAAAATCATTAAAAAATTAAAAAAATAAACATAAAATCAAATTATAATAAAGTTAAAAAAACTTTTTTCATGGATATACTTTACTAAATTTATTAAATTACTTTTAGTTCATTATTATGTCATAATACAAAAAAATTATTTATACGGTATTTAATTTTTACCAACCATTATGATGTCTCATAAAACATTGAAAAACTAACCATTGGATAATTTTGACATTCTGATTTAAAAAATAATATTCATTCTATATAAATATTTTCTTAAATATTTTCATTTTCAATTTTAAATTAATAATCGACATTAATTGAAAAATTCTTTAGTTTTTTGACAATAATTGTTTTTGAACCCTTCTAAAAATTATATTTGAATTAATAAAAACTATTTGATCATGTATTTTTAATAAAATTATTTAGTAAAAAAATTTATTAGAATATTATTTGTTTTAAAAAATCAATTAATTCATCAAAATAATTTCCTTAATTATATTTTTATATTAAGAAAAAATCCAAACTGTGTTTTATTATATCAAAATAAAACTCATTTATAATGTAAAAAATAATAGGATGAATATATATTCGTTAATTTATAAGAAATAATATACATAGTAATATTTATAGGGTATTGATACATAACATTTTAGTACAGAAACAATTTCCCTAAGAGTAGTGTTTTTTATGGTGAGACTTTCATTGGATGCTTCAACATACATGGTTTCTGTTGTGATCTCGATGAGCTTTAACTTCTCATGTAAGAAGTTTTTCTCATGGTTAAGTGGATAGATCCCTACTTGGAATTGGTCAAAGGAAAATCCCAATGATTCTCTCCCACCTGGTATCTCTGATAAATGGACTTCATAGGGTATGGTCATACTTGTTGAGCCCATCACATCCTTTTTCTGTGTCAATTGGATTTGTTAAAACCCAATATTTATACTAATTATTTGATGACTATTCAATGTCGATTTAGTTAATGATAAATAGAAATTATGATAATTTTAATATTATATGATATAAAAAAACCAAATAAGTTCAGGTGTTTTCTATGACCATGATACATAATAATACATTTAATTAAATAACAAGGTAAATTTTATTTATAATGTTTTCTGTCTTTACATCAATTTTTTTAAAAAATATTATTAATTCTCACGAAATAATTGACATTATTATTACTCCATCATGTTCTTAAATTTTAATTTCTTCATTAAAAAACAATTTTATACATAACCTTTTCATATTTCTATCTATTTTATTTTATATGGATATATTTTAAACATGGGGGATAATTTATTTGATGTTTTATATTATCTGTCACTTCATGAACTTTATTTCAAGATCTATTAACTATCCAACTCTCTTGAATTTAGGTTTTCATATTATTTAAAAGAGATGTTTATTTAAAAAAAATTATTTTAGAATCTATTTATTTCCCCCTTTTATATTATGATTTAAATATCTTTTGAATTCAATGTTAACCTTCTTTTCAAAATCATTATTCATTTTTTAGATTATATATTATATATTTCTACTAAGTTATTGGATTTTTTTGTTACATTGAATCACCTTTAATTAATTTCATCATTTTTTATTTCCCCTTACCTTTTTTTTGATAATCACAATGGGGGAAAAGTTTTAAAAGAGTAACAGGGTGATAAATTGTATGAATATATCATAAAAATTGGGAAATGTTTTTCATATATCATGTTCAAGATGGAGATATTTTTTCAGTTTCAATGGGGGTATATGGTTTTGTTGTATTATGTATATTTCTTGAGCATATTGTGCATCATATTGGAAACATCTTCAATTCATTATTATAAGACTCACAGTCAATTTAAACTTGTTATATTTTTTATATTAATTATTTTTTGTTGAGTTGAAATATTTCAATTAAACCGTCTCTGATCTTATTTTGAAAATCACAATACATTTCCTTAAATTTTTATATTTTACTAAATTTTGTAATTACCTATTTATAAGAAGTTTTTTGAAAAAAAAAACTATGTTCCCGAATAGAGAAATATAATTTATCAAATGAAATTATTTTACATAATTAAGCTTGTATGTTTTGGTGAATTCCTTGGACAACAACTTATTTCATCAGATGTTGATTTAAAAAAGTACAGAAAGGAAAAATATAATGGATTCAATTAGAAGAAATTATATAAATATTACTAGATAAAAATGTATTAAGTCATCAAAAAAATAAATCATATTTTGCCAAAATAAACAATTTCAAATTCAACCAGTTGGAATCAAGACACACTATAATGGTGTAGAAACTTACTATAATTATATAAACATACTGGGAAGATTACATTGTTGTAAAGACGGATTTTTTCAAGGCCACTGCAACCACATCTGAGATCTTCATTTATAATAATTGGTAAATTCCCTATAAATAGAATTTTCATTCAAGGAGGAGGGAGATTTTGTAAAAATACTATCTAAAGATTATAAGAAGAGTTTATAACATCTTGTTACTCTGATAAAACACCACTATAATATTTTTAGAGTCATTTTCAAAAGGAATATGTGGGATAATATTTTGGAGATTCCTTAATACTATTTATGTTTTTAATTTTATTTCTGATTATACTAATTGAGTGCTTATATTAATAGAAGAGGGAGGTGCGTTCGGCCATTCTGATCAACTATTTCTTTGTATAGAAAGGCAGATCTATGTCTGTTCTTAATATCAATGGTATTTTTATATTTTATGAAAGACAGACCAAATGGTATGGTAAAAACCGTGGATATCTAATGTTTTCTTTGTAACATCCATTCAAATTTTGTTTAATATATGGAAATATTTTATAAATATTTTTCCAATTCCTTTTTACATTCATTATATTTTTTAATATATTTTTTACATGTTTTTTATTCCAAAGTGCATTAAATAAGAAATTTTTTGATATGTAACAAAATTTTCTTGAACATTAAATATATAAAGTATCAGTTCAATGTATGTTTGATATATTTTCAAAATCAGAAAAAAAGTTCATCTAATATACACTTTCATTAGGATAAATTAATTATTATTTTTATTTTATAAACTAAAATTCACAGCCTCCCCCAGTTGTAGAAAATTATATACTCTTTAGATATTATATTTGTGATCATAAAAAATGGTGATATTGTTTTAATTTTTGCTCTCATAGTGTTTTCATGATTACAAACACTTAATTATATATCAAAACATTTAATTTGAGTATATTAATATTATAATTTTTTGATATCAAGATAGTATGTCCTAAAACTAAGTGGAGTGTTTCAATAAAGTATGGATTTTAAATATATAAGCTTCAACCGTTATTCAAACCATGAAAACATTTTCAAATCATGATGGTTCACTAAGAATTTTTATTCTCATGGTAAATGGTTTCAATGGGGAGTATTCATACTATTTGTGTTACAAAAATCATTCTCACCTCATGATGCTTCTTTTATGTAGTGGTTAAATTAATGAGGGTTTAAAAAATTATAGAATAAATCTGTTATTATAATGGAATGTCAGTTACCATCATGAAAAAGTTAAATTTTTTGAAAGATGGTTTTTTTTAATTGGGCCCCATTACTCTAAATTTTTGTATGGATATGATTAATGAAGGTAAAAAAATCTAGAATTCATAAAAAATGGAGTCTATAAATACAATTACCTAGAGGCATAAATATAATAACAATGATTTTGATAAATTAAAAGAGACAATCACACTAAATGTGATAAAACTTATTAAAGTGAGAGAAGGGAGTGACTTTTTGATAGATTTCTTCCATGAAAATATCTCTCTTATCATCACCACTTCTCAAATTGTTATCATAACCAAAATTTGATATAAATGTGATAAAACTTATTAAAGTGATGGAGTTGGGTTTCATGCAACATCTTTGAAAAATAAATGGAGGATTTGGTTACATTATCTCTATTAAATTCAATGAAAAAATACATAAACCTATCAACATAAGGGGATGAGTTATAGGGTCTCACACTAAGAAATTTATGAAATCCTTTATAAAGTAAATATCTATATCTTATAAATGTTTCTATATTCTATATTCATTTCAAATCACATAATAACTTAATTTTAATATGACTTAATCTGATACACTACTCACTTTAATAAATTTTAAACTACCTTTTTTTAAATCATATTGAAAATATCATGATCTCATTTCAATTGCAATCTCTTCAATTTATAATTATTCACTATCACTCATCAAAATAAAAAATTAATTATTGATCACATTAATCATTTTAATTATGTAATTTATTTATAATTTCTTCATATTATATGATGTCTACTGATGAAGGCTTTTATATTAATTTTAATATATTCACAAATTTCCTATTAAATTTATTATTTTAATTTTATTGTAAATTGACCCCCCATTCCGTTTAATCTCCATCATACAAACTGGATTGGATTTAGTGTTTTGAGAATAATGATGTGATTTCAAAAAGAACATGTATTGTTTTATATAATTTATAGTGAGAATTTGATGTGTTTGAAATTAATGTTTAGGTTTTTGTGTTATTTCATAATTTATCCTTTCCTTGGATGGTAGGGATTAATAAAACATTGTTTTATTATATTCATGTTATATGATAAAACCTTTACTGGTTTCCAAAGTATTTAAATATGAGATTTCTGGGTAAAATGGTGTTTCAATTGTTCATTAGTTGTAATACATATGTTTGGGTTCAATGTGATTATTGAAATTATTTTATATATTTGTTTCAATTGATTCTTACACAAGATTGGTATTTTACCATGTTTTCTTCTTGTTATTATATGGGTTCATGAAAATATAGTTATTTTCAATAAGATTTTGATAAATGGTATTTTGAAAGATTAAATTGGACATTAGAATTTTTAAATAGATTTTGAATCAAATTATTGGATATAAATTTAAAATTGGTGAATTAAAAATGAAATGGTCTATTGAGAAGTGTCCTATAAAGCATTTGGTTTAAGAATAAAATTTGATAAACGAATATTTCTTTTTAATGGTACAAAGTAAATAGCTTCATGGATGGTGAAGTGTTTCTTAAGTGTGTGTCTATTTATTATGGATGATTCAAAACCTTTCATTTATATTTAATAGTTTTAAATGATTTTTTTATAATGAATATATTTTAGGGAGTTTATTTATTTATGTTATATGATGATTTATGTTTTCAAATTGTATTTTTTTAGATTATGAGATATGTAATTTTGGGTATATCCTAAAAAGGTATCAAGGGAATGATATAATTTAATCTATAGTAGTGAAACCTAGTGTTATTAATTCATTGTAATATTCAGGGTTCTTTGAATAGTTCATGATTCCATTTGGGCATAAAGATAAAGAGTCTGTGGGATACTAAAAACTTTTGGGTAATTTGTGTTTTTTTATTTTTCTGTAATGTTCCCTTGAACATAACCTATGGGATATTGTTTCACCATGAATACTTATGCATTAGTGATTTTTTTGTTCCCTGTTCAGTTTGTGGAAAACCTTTTTCGGGGCCATTTCTTTTTTTCTTCTAAATAACAATGCTTGGGTAGGTTTTAGGTAAATTGCGATCCTATGTTATTTGTGATTTGATTTTTTTTTGGATTCACAAGGAGTATAATAATATACATAGGTTTCCCTAACTTTATATAAGTCCATACAATGTTTTCATTATTGATGAATGAATCCTTGTGTGGAATTTTATATTGTTTTACATCGATCTCTCACATTATCTATTCTTGTTTATTGCATGAGGTGGTTATATTTTTAGGTCTCTTGATCTAGTGAAATATTTAAGGAATATTGTGTGTGGTTATATTAATGTTTCATCAAATATATATTATTTTTTTCTAATTATTCATTTGAGGTGAAATCATTTAGATAATGAAAAATGAGTAGTTAGTGAAACATGATTGCATTTTCCATTCTTTTTGACTTTCATGAAATTATTAGTTCCTTTGAAGAGGATATCAGTTTTTGTAGAACTAGTGTACTAGTGAAACTATAATATGGTAATGATACAATTATTAGTGATTCTATCATGTCATATATTTTATCAATATATTCTTTTTAATTGGTAGGCATATCTCGGTGGACCATGATTTGAATCATGGTTCCTTTTAGCATTGAAAATTTTATATAGTCTCCTTAATAAATTGAAGATGTTCTAACCTAATCCAGTTCATTTTTGTTATCTTACTATACCCTCCAGTGATCTGGTAGGTTCTCTTTGATTTTACCCCAAACCTTAGTGGGTGTGTGTCACGAACCGTCCCTCGGGGCCCGTGCCGTGACAACCCCAAGCCCTCCTTCCATAGGCCAGGGGTTGGCGACTTTCACCAAAGGTGTAAATCCCTAAGCTGGGAAGTCATTGACTTTATATAGTGTAAACACACACAACAGGGTATGAGTTTGATGTAAAACACTAAGAAAAACAGTATACAAAGGAGTGATGAAAAGTAAAAGGGTCCAGAAATACAAGACCAACATGAAAGTACAAGTACAACTGAAGAAAAGTAAAGCAGCTACTGGGTCATCCTCTAGAATTTCCTACCTGAAGGGTAGGTACAGATGGCCTCCTCAGCACTCTACGTCCGTTAGTCTCTTTCGTGTAGCGACTCGTTGTGAGGTCCACCTCTGGGTACCATCCAGTCCTGCAACTCTGATCCTTAGTTAGCGTTGTCTGTCGTCTGCAACCAACACAATGAGGTGCGGGCATAGCCCATGTAGGGGTGATTATAAAGATACTCAGTAGGGACCCCGAGACCCTCAAAGTCTCCCAAAATCCATCAAGGATAAACCACAAAGTATGAAATCCACAGATAACCTCACTTAGGTATATTCCCGTACATATACCTAAGTTATCAAGTAATGCATCTCAATCATGAGGTAAACACAAAAGTTACTAACTCAGCTCAACCAGGATTTTTATTGATATTGTCAAAACAAAAAATGCTAGAGAACCCCTCTTATGTCGAGTACAGTGGGCCTGTCTCTAACTACCAGGGACTTTCCACTAACCTTGGACTGCTGAGGTACCTCTCGTATCGAGTATCGTGGGTCTACCGCGCTCACACAGAGGCGCTCCCCACTGTGGATTTTCCGCCATCTATCTAGCGCTCCCACTAATAGCCTACCGAGGTACTCCTCATGTCGAGTACCTTAGGTTTGCCTCCAACTACCAAGAGCTCCACTACCATGGGTTTTCCACCAACTACCAGGTGCTCCCCACTGGGCTAGTTGAATAACTCTGAGTCGAATCGGTCAAGCAGTTTTCAGGTCTCAGCCAGTTACTAGGTCTCCGTACTCTGCTTGCTCGTCTCCAGAGGGTCTGCTCCATGAGCTACAGGTCGATACTCCAACTATAACGATGTCTCAAGTAGAAATATCCTGAAGATCCGTATCATCAAAAAGAACACAATGCGACAGATGGTGCATCAATCGGACGCCCGGTCTGAGAGATATTGGCATTTCTGTTCTGAGGGCATGGTTGGATTTAGGTTAAATCAAACCTGACCATACCCCAACAACATCCAAACCTCACTTGGGGTATAAAAATAGAACTGTCTCGCTCAAATATTTTCATCGCCGCAAACGGTTTGTAAATCGAACACCCGTATCTAACGTTATGGGAGAAAAGGTGAAATCGAGTCAAACAGGTCCGGATTAGGGTTTGAACTAGTCTGCAGATCTGACCTGGCCTGCGGAGGTGGCCCAACATGTTAGGGCATCCCGACACGTGAGGGCGGCTCGGCCTATGATGGGTCCGGCCCAGCAGCCCGAGCTAGGTCTGGCCCGGCGGCCCATGGGGTCCGCCGTAGTCACGTCCAGGGGGGAAGCCGTGCGCCCCCTGGTAAACCCAAACGGCTATGCCGTTCGGGTGGGAGATAAATCAGTGTCAGGTGGTGCCGGTCTGCGTCACATGGGACCTGCGGTGGCTCTCGCTCCTCCTGGATGGTCGAGCGGCCAACCGTCTCCCGCGCGGCGCTGGTTGCACCACACCTCCTCCGGCAACTCGACGGCTCGGGCCACCAGTCCTCTTCGCAGCCAGCCATGCACCGGCCCCTGCCACACCACCGCGGCCAGGGGTAGCATCTTCTTTTTCTCCACCACGCGGCGATGTTGTGTCACGGCTTCTCAGTCGACCCGATGGCTTGAGATGCTAGTTTCATTCACGGCAGGCCTTGCGCCGGTCGCCGCTGCACCGCCGCAGCCCGGGGCTGCGTCTTCTCCTCTGGCAATGAAGTGGTGCCACTGTTGTCCATGTGGTCAGCTGATTTGTCGGCCACCCATCATTCATTCCACCAGTGTCGTTCACCAGTTCCGATTGTCGTAAAACCATCTGCAGGTCACCAGACGAGTTCTGTTGGCCCGATTCTCATTCTGGAAGAATCCACGCACTCCTGAGGACACCGCCTTTGATCTGAAACCATTGTTGATGAGTAATTCTCACCCCAGACTAATTCTATGTTCAGCTTCAAATTCCACAAAGATGGTGGAGGGGTCGATCCGTGTTTGTTCGGCCCACGCCCTCCGCGTTAGGGTGATATCAAGCAGCTTCGAATTATAATCCACAAAGGAAAACAAAGAACTAGAAACGAAACAAGTCCAAACCCATACCTCAGATTTGTTGTTGGTTGATGATGTTGCGGAATGGAGGACATCGTTTCATTGTCGTTGGGAAAGAATATGAAGAATTCGAGGGCGACGTCGTCAGCATTCTTCAAGGATGGCACTTCCTCCCTTGTTTCGGTTGAATATTGTTCTTCATTGGAGAAATCTTTTTCTCCCCAAGATCTACTTTTTCCAAGCTCCACCCAAATGAAAGATTCCAACCCAATAGAAATAATTGATTGTATATTATTTTATTTTTTGGCACAAATTCAATTGGAGAAATAATTAATTATATAGGCTCCACCTATTTAATTGATGAGAGATGTCACAAATTTAATATAGGGGGGGTTGAAGAGGATCCCCCATATTAATTGGATATTGTGGGTTTCTCCACGTTAATCGGGTGTTTAAGGGGTTAAGAGCCTGGGTGGTCTCCACCACATCAATCCTCTCATGGGAGGTTGAGTTCTGGTGCGCCCCACCACCATACCCTCTCATGGGAGCTTAAGGTGCAGTGGTCCCACCACCACCCTCCATGAGGATGTTTTAACCACCACACACACCAAATGGTGGATTAAATAAAATAAAGTGTAGGGAACTTTATTTTAGTATTTTTTTAAGAAAACTAAAAAACTAACTTCTATCCCCGACTCACTATCGTCAATGTGAAAGTCTTCTTAAGAAAATACCAGCATTACGAGTTCACCGGTACCCTCAGATATCAATTCCGAGCAGCAGTTTAAAAGATATAAAAACCCGCTAATACATTTACTAAACGTACCCGAACAAAACTTTCAAAAATTGATTCCGGGCACACCGGGCCTCGGAATCATGCGCCATCAGTTTTCACGGACTCGTAAAATTCCCATTTATTTAAGAAAAAAATTTCCATGAAAATTCCGGGTCTTTAAATTCTCCCCAACTTAGTTATTTACGTCTCCGTAAGCTACAACTCAAACTAAGGAAATAAATGGTGGTAATGAGCACACATCTGTGTCTTCTGCTCCCATGTGCTCTCCTGGAGGTTCCCGTGCTGCCAAAAAATGTGCACCTGAGGTATCGACCATCCACGAAGTTTTTGATCCTATCGATCCTCAATCTCCAATGGAACCTCCATAAAAGTATCCCCATCTTTTATTTTCATCTCCCTATGGTCGATGATGTGAGTAGGGTCATGCACGTATCTCCTCAGCTGAGATACGTGGAAGATGTCGTGCACCCGGTGCAACTGAGGTTGAAGAGCAAGGCGGTAAGCCACCTCACCTACTCTATTGTGGACCTGGAATGGTCCAATAAACCTCAGAGATAACTTTCCACCACTTTCAAATATCTGTAGACCTCTTCGGGGTGATACCCGTAGAAAGACATTGTCGCCATCCTCGCACTCAAGAGGTCTCTGTCTCCTGTCAGCATAGGACTTCTACCTTCTCTGTGTAGTCTTCATCCTCTTCTAGATAATCTGCACCTTCTCTGTGGTAGCCCATACCATCTTTGGTCCAACTAGTGCTGACTCCCCAGGGTCTGTCCAGCACATGGGTGATCTTCAAGGTCACCCATACAATGCCTCAAAAGGGACCATCCCTATAGTGTTGTGATAACTATTATTGTTGGGAAACCTCACCATAAATAAGTTATCCTAACAGCTATAACTGAAGTCAAGGACACAAGCATGCAACATGTCCTCGAGGGTCTGAATGGTCCTCTTAGTCTGGCCATCATTTTTTGGATGGAAGGCGGTGCTCAGAAGAAGCTGTGTCTCGAAAGCTTCCTGCAACCCCTTCCATAGCTGGGAAGTAAAGCGTGTGTCACGATCAGAGACAATAGATGAAGGTACACCATGTAGCTGCACAATATCCTGTGCATAGAGGCGTCCCAAGCTCTCTACTATGCCCTGATCTCTGATATGTAGGAAGTGGGATGACTTGTTGAGTCGGTAAACGATCACCCAAATCAAGTCTTGCCCCCTAGATATATGTGGATGACCCATCACTATGTCTATGGATATCCCATCCCGCTTCTACTCTAGGACCTCTGAAGGCTAAACCAAGACTTCTGGTACTCGGTGCTCTGCCTTCACTTGCTAACAAGTTAGGGATCGAGAGACAAACTCTGCTACTACCTTGTTCATACCTAGACACTAGTGCTATCACCGAAGGTCCCAGTACATCTTCACCACTCTTGGATGAACTGCTAAAGGGGAAGTGTGGATCTCCCTCAACACTTTATCTTGAAGTGCTCTTGCTACCAAGGTATGTCCTCTGAAGAGGATGACGTGCTCCCCACCTTTAGAAAATCCATCAAGTGCCTGCCCTATGGATATCTAGGCACGTCATGTCTTGCAGTCAGTGTCTCCTCACTGCGCCTCACTAACTCGCAGAAGAAGTGGGGGACTGACTATAAGAGACTTACGGAAGGCTGCTCTGTCTCTACATGCAATGGATATCTGTAAAGCAGTCAGCTACTCTGTCGCATCTCCTAGCAGCCGTATACCTGGCCTCCTACTGAGTGTATCTGCAACAATGTTCCCCTTCCCAGGATTATAGACGATCTCGAATTCATAGTATTGGAGGAACTCAAGCCAATGCCTCTCTCTTAGTTTCATGTCCTTCTGAGAGAAGATGTACCTGATACTCTTGTGATTAGAGTACATGGTAAAACGTTTCCCATCAGATAGTGCCGCGACATCTTCAAGGAAAAGACCATTGTTGATGACTCTAGGTCATGGGTAGCGTTGTTCTGCTCATGTTGTCCCAGCTGACGAGAACCATAAGTGATCACTAATCACTCCTACACTAGGGAACACCCAATTCCAGTCCTGGATGCATTGCAGTAGAACACGTACCATGCGCCCTCCTCCGGAAGCCTCAAGATAGGGGAACTAGTTAGCCTCTGCCTCAGCTCCTGAAATCTCTGCTGGCATCTCTCCGACCATACAAAGGGTTTCCCCTTCTTCATCATGGCTAAATGTGGTGCTGAAACTCTGGAGAAGTTTGGAAAAAATCTTCGGTAGTATCCAGCCAAACCTAAGAAACTCTGAACCTACATCACACTCCTTGTTGGCTCCCAAGAAAGAACTGCCTCAATCTTCACTGGATCCACTACATCTCTAGCCTCCGAGATGAAATGTACCAAAAATGGAACCTCTCTGATCCAGAACTGGAACTTTGAGAGATTACTATAAAGCTAGTGCTCTCAGAGTGTGTCCAGTACTACCCGTAGATGGTAGGCATGCTCATCCTCAGTAGTCGAGTATATCTGAATGTCATTGATGAAGACTACGAAAAAGAGATCGAGGTATGGAAGGATGATCTGGTTCATGAGTCCTATGAACACCGCTGGAGTGTTGGTTACATCGAATGTCATAACCAAGAACTCGTAGTGGTCGTACCGACATCTGAAGGTCGTCTTCTGCACATCCTCATCTCGAACATTGAGCTGTTGTGAGCCTGATTTGAGGTCTATGTTCCAGAACCCTTGTGATCCATTCAGCTGATCAAAGAGGTCGTCAATCCTAGGAAGGGGGTACTTGTTCTTCACAGTCACCTGGTTCAGGAGACGGTAGTCAACACAAAGCCTCATGCTCCCATCCGCCTTCTTGGCGAACAGAATCAGGGCTGTCCAAGGAGAAACACTGGACTGGATGAATCCCTTCCCCTGCTAGTCCTCCAGCTATACCCGCAAATCATGAAGCTCAGCGGGAGACATCTGATATGCTGGAGTAGATATCAGTGCAGTCACAGGGTATAGGTCTATATAGAAGTCCACCTATCTACAATTAGGTAGTCCTATAACATCATCAGGGAAAACATCCACGTACTGGTCCACCACTACAGGATAGCTCGGACACTCCACATCAACATCTCTGAGGGTAAGGAAGACCAACTGATGAGTGATCGGTTGCACCCTCCCCCTAGTAAGTTTTTCCTATGCTTCAAAGGCTCCCTTCTCTTCGGTGATGGTGAACATTGTCCCATCAGTGCAGACACACCGCATTTTGAACCTAATGTAGTCGATCTGAGCAGGGATTGTAGATAACCAGTTCATACCCAAGATGACGTCGTAAGGCCTCGATGCCATTTTGAGGAGATACCAGCCGAAGCTCTCACCTCCTAGAGTAATATCACACTACCGGTACTAGTGTGTAATCATTGAGTCTGCTCCCATAGGAGTCTCTCGCCATAAAGATCGAGCCAACGGCTCCGTCAGAATCACAGAGCTCCGAATGAGGGTAGTGGCAATGAAAGAGTGACTGGAACCTGTGTCTATAAGTACTGCAGCTATGGTGGAGTAGTCACAGATCCAACTTCTAATCATCTTTGGAGTTCCATGATCATAATCCTAAGTTTCCTGGAGATGAGCTCTCCCCTGTCCACCTTATCCCTGTAGTCGGGGTGGACCTCCTGGAACTGGTGGCGGTAACACATCGAATCGTCTCCCCATGCCTACTGCATGACCAGCTCCTCTGCCACATCCTCCTGCACTGTACGGACCACCTAGATTGAATCTCTGTCTCTACCTGGGAGGTCCTTTGACCACCTGCTGATTATCTGAATAATGGGTCAAACAGTCACGAGGCATGTGACCCTGCCTGCCGCCTGAGTAACATTGTCCACTCCTGGCATGTATAGATCTATCTCCACTCTTGGTGCCATGCACAACCAATTATGAGTCGTGCGGTCATCCACCTGTAGGTCTGGTCCTCTTCGACCTCTTAGACATCTATCTACTGCCATCTGCAGAAGACTCTACTATATGTCGACTAGTGGTGGGTCTCGCTGCTGGAGACTGCATAGCAAGGAATATCTAAACTAATAGGGCTCTCTCCAACTCCCCTGCCTGTGTCGGGATACTGAGGGAGATCATCAAAGCCCTGATCTCTCACCTAAGTCCCTACTCAAAGGTCTGAGCCTTGAAGACTGGGTCCCATACCATATCAGTGGAGTAGTGTGAGAGGTCTGTGAACCTCACTGAGTATTGATCTACCATAATGCTGCCCTACTGTAGATGCAGTAGCTCCTATATCCACACCTCTCGTAGGGTGGATGGGAGAAAATCCACCTAAAACAGGCTCTCGAAGTCCATCCAGATTAGCGTCATCTCATCGTTCACCTGGAGCATCAGGCTCCACCATCTTTCTGGTTCTACCTAAATGAGACTCGCGACAAGGATCACCATGAAGTCGGCAAGTGTCCCTAAAAGTCTAAAGACTCTCACCACATCATCCAGCCAATCCTCAGCCTCCTGGGGGTCCGTCTCTACCCTAAACATGGGTGGCCTTTGGCGCTGGAACACATGAAACACGCTTAAGTGGTGTGCATCATCTACTGCTGGGGATGGTGGCATAGGTGGCTGAACGGGATGTGGTACCGCAGGTACCTCTGCTGGTGTCTCTACTGGAAGAGGGCCCTACACCGAGGCCTCATCAATCGGCGGTCTATCCGCGTGTACAACTCTCAGGGCTCTAATTGGTCGTCCACAGGGAGGCATCTTGAATGAAACAGATGTGATACGGTCAAAATATTTATACCTGGTGAGCTGACCTAGTTGAGATGACTTAAAGAAAAACTTTTAAAAACACACATACAATCAGTGTTTTTGTGCACTGAGTTAGAAATCAAAAGTCAGGGTCTGGGTGTATGGATACGTCATCCACTCCACCAACACATGACTCCCTAAACTAAAAACCACACTCGGTACCCTTAACACTATTTATTCATAGAAAAAAATGATCAGAGTCCTATGTTTTTCAGTAGAACCGACTCCTATGATACCAATTTGTCACGACCCGTCCCCTGGGGCCCATGTCGTGACTACCGCAAGCCTTGCTTCAATAGGCCAGGGGTTGGCGACTAGAACCAAAGTCGTTAATCCTTAATCTGGGAAGGCATTGCCTTTAAATATTGTAAACACACACAACAAAGTTCGAGTTGGAAGTAAAACACTAAGAAACATTGTATACAAAGGAGTGATGAAAAGTAAAAGGGGCTGGAAACGAAAGCTCAATAGGAAAGTACAAGTAAAACTAAAGAAAAGTAAAGCAGTTACTGGATTGTCCTCCGGGAAGTCCTACATGAAGGGTAGGTACAGATGGCCTCCTCAGCACTCTACATCTATCAGTCTCCTACATGTACCAAATCGTTGTGAGGTCCACCTCTCGGTACCGTCCAGTCCTGCTACTCTGATCCTCATTCAGCGTTGTCTTTCATCTGTAACAAACACAACGAGGTTCGTGCATAGCCCATACAAAGGTGAGTATAATGATACTTAGTAAGGACAACAAGACCCTAAAGGTCTCACAAAATCCATCAAGGATAAACCAAAAAAGTATGAAATCAATAGACTACCTCACCTAGTTATATGCCCACACAAATACCTAAGTTATCAAGTAGTCCATATCAATCATGAGGTAAACACAAAAGTTACTATCTCAGCTCAACTAGGATTTTTATTCACATTGTCGAAACCACATCAGCTGGAGAACTCCTCCACTGTCGAGTAAAATGGGCTTAACGCCAACTACCTGGTGCTTCCCACTAACCTTGGACTACTGAGGTACTCTTCCTATTGAGTATTGTGGGTCTTCTGCACTCACACAGATGAACTCCCCACTATGGGTGTGCCGCCAACTACCAGGCGCTCCCCCGAATAGCCTGCAGAGGTACCCCTCCTATCGATTATTATAGGTCTGTCTCCAACTACCAGGTGCTCCTTCGCCATGGGTCTGCTGCCAACTACCTGGCACTCCCCACTGAGCTATTCAAATCACTCTAAGTGGAATCGGTCAAGCCGTCGTCAGGTCTCATGCAGCTACTAGGTCTTCGCACTCCGCTAACTCGTCTCTGGAGGGTCCGCTCCACGAGCTATAGGTCGATACTACAACTATCACGAAGTCCCATATATAAGTATCTCGAATTACCGTCCCGTCAAAAGGAACACAACACGACAAACAGTGCATCAATCGGATGTCTGGTCTGAGAGTTATTTGCATTTCCATTCTGAGAGCCCAGTTGGATTTAGGTCCAATCCAACCCGACTATACCCCAACTCTGTCCAAACCTCAAGTGGGTTATTATAAAATAACCGTCTTGATCCAAGATTTCCATCGCCATAGACGGTTCGTCAATCGGAAATAAGTAGCCCAAGTTACACGCGAAAAGGTGAAATCGGGTCAAAAAGGTCTGGACTGGGGTCCGACCCCGTCCGCGGGTCCGACCCGGTCCGCAGATCCGACCCGGCCCGCCGACGTGGCCTGACCTGCGTTGGGTCCGGCTCGATGGCCCACGCTGGGTCCGGCCTAGCGGTTTGCGCTGGGTCTCGCCCGATGGCCCGTGGGGTCCGCCCTTGCCGCGTCTTGGGGAGAAGCCAGACGCGCTCTAGTAATCCCGAATGACTATGCCGTTTGTGTGGGAGATAAACCTGTGTCATGTGGCGATGGTCTGCATCATGAGGGAGCCATGGTGGGTCTCGCTCCTCCCAGCTGGCCAAGCAGCCAGCAGACTCCCGCGCAGCACCGGTTGCACAACGCCTCCTCCAGCGGCCTGATGGCTCAGGCCGCCGGTCTTCTTCGCGGTCGGCCATGCACCAGCTTCTACCGCTCCGCTGCGGCCAGGTGCCATGGATTCTTCTTCTCCACCTCGTGGCGCTATTTCACTACACCTTCCTGGTGGACCCAGCTTCTTGTGCCGCCAGTTGTTTTTCACGGCCGGCCGCCGCTACACCGCCATGGCCAGGGGCCGCATCTTCTCCTTTGGCGACGCGGTTGCACCGCCATTATCCACGTGGTCGGCCGATTTGTCATCTGCCCTTCCTTTTTTCCACCGTTGTCATTCACCGGTTTCGACCACCAGAGAACCTTACGTGGGTCACCAGATGAGTTCTAGTGGCCCGATTCTCCTTCCGAAAGAAGTCTCTAACTCCTTTGGAAGCTGCCTTCAATTTTCAACCATTGTTGGTCAGTAACGCTCATCCCGAACTCATGCCACGTTCAGCACCAAATTCCACAAAGAAGGCGGAGGTGTCGGGCCATGTTTGTTCGGCCCGCGCCCTCCACGTTAGGGTGATATCAAGCAGCTTCGAATTATAATCCATGAAGGAAAATGAGGAACTAGAAATGAAACAGGTTCAAACCCCTACATCAGATTCATTGTTCGTTGACGATGTCGTTGAAAGGCGGATGTCATTTCTTTGACGTCGAGAAATAAGATGAAGAAGTCAAGGACGACGTCATCGGCATTCTTCATGGATGGCGCTTCTCCCTTGTTCCTGTTGAAGATCGTTCTTTGTTGGAGAAATATTTTTCTCTCCAATCTATCCTTTTTCCAAGCTCCAACCAAATGAAAGATTCCAACCCAAAAGAAATAACTAATTGTCTATTATTTTAGTTTTTTGGCATGAATTCAAATGGAGAATTAATTAATTAGATAGGCTCCACCAAATTAATTGATGAGAGTTGTCAAAAATTTAATAAAGCGGAGTTGAAGAGGATCCCCGTTATTAATTGGAGCTTGTGGGTTTCTCCACTTTAATGGGGAGTTTAAGGGGCTATGAGCCCGAGTGGTCCCCACCACATTAAACCTCTCATGGGAGGTTGAATTCGGGTGGGCCCCACCACCATAACCTCTCATGGGAGGTTAAGGTGCGGTGGTCCTACCACCAACCTCCATGAGGAGGTTTTAACCACCACACACACCAAAAAGCTTCTTAAATAACATAAATTGTAGGGCACTTTTTTTTTTAAGAAAACCCAAAAACTAACTTCTATCCTCGACTCAGTGTCGTCGAAGTGAAAGTATTCTTAAGAGAATATCAGCACTGCAAGTTCAATGGTGCCCTTAGATTTCAATTCTGAGAACTGACTCAAAATTTATAAAAACCTGCTCGTACGTTTTCTGAACGTACCTGAAAAAAAACTTCAGAAATTGTTTCCGGGGACACCGGGCCACGAAATCATGCGCTGTCAGTTTTAGCGGACTCATAAAATTCCCATGTATTTATGAAAAAAATTTCCACATTAATTCCAAGTCTTTACAGTGTGATATTTATCATGTATTTATTGGTTTCTCCCACGATTCAGGGTATTTTATAATTTTTGGGGAAAGATTATCTCAATTAATTGATTATCCTTTCTTTTTGTGATTTTGTCATATAGTGATCCCATTTTTTTCTTTGTATATGTTATAAATTTTTTATTGTTTCATCTATGAGAGTTGAACAATTAAAATTTCTTAGGATCTATTCTAGTGTTGTTTTTCGGATGTTTGGACTATTTTTCTATTTCCCTAAAAATCTATATGTTTCTCCTTCCTCTTGATAAACAATTATTTTTGGGATTTTATAGGGATATAAATTGTCATAATGGGAAGAGTCATTAAATCCTAAAATTTTATTTCCTTTATATATACATTTTTACCCTGTAAAATCTTTTATTTTGGTTTTTGGAGCACTTGTGGTCATTAGGAAGGCTATAGTTTATGAAAATTATGATTGTAGGAGTTCATACCATGAAATATGGTTTTATGAATTGAATAGTTTTTATATAGTTCTCCTCTTTACCACCTCAAATAATTTTCATTTTTATGTAGAATATTTTGATGTAAGGAAATGGTAATTCACATAGTGAATATATGGTGTTAATTAGAATTAACTCCATGAATGCAGTAAAATCCCATTTTAATAGAGGGTTTTTATAGCTTCACCCACAACTAGATTGTAAACCAATTGGTGTCATTATCTATCCCCATCTATCATTCAACACCTATGTTTCCTATAAAATCTTCTTTTGTTTGTCTCATTTTATTATACTGATATTCTATAAGGAATTCAACATTGATCATTAAGCATTATTGTGGTATGTTTTTCTATTTTATTCTATCAGTATTTTCTCCCCTCCGTTATGTTTTCAATCCACCCAATGGAAATGGTTTCCAAGGGTTATTTGACATATAATTATTGAAAATTATTTTTATTTTTTGGTTTGACCTTGTCTCCTTGGAGTCTCTTCTCACTTAGGATTGTGAATCTCTTATAGTTTTGGATGGTTTCAAGTGTTTGAGGTATGTGGTTTCGTTAAAAGGATTTTCCATCTGAATAATTCTAGATTTATGATTTTAAAAAATATGTTTTAATAAGTATAAATGAATGGGTATGATTTCAATAAGTCTGATTTGAATGTGGAAAACAAATTTATTCTAAAAATGGATTGCAATAATTTTTATACCTGGTCTTACTGTTGTTTGTAATTATTTGATTAATTGGACTTTTATTTATGAAAAAACCATTTTAATTAATTTTATTTATTAATATGGTTCCTTTGAGAGAGGGAAAAACCCCACGGGATCCTATATATTTATTGGGTAGTCATGGATAAACAAGATAATGTATATTTAGCCTCACTATAATTATATATATATGAAAATAGTAACAAAACATTGTTACGGGAAAAAGATGTTTTTGATATATAATTCCTAGACCTGAGTTAAATGGATGTGAGTATAAACCATGTTATTTTTATTTTTCTTTTTTTCTATGTGAGCATCCTAGTTAAGCCTAATATGATATACCGTATGACTCTATACCATAGTGCAAAATTGTATTTTTTTTAAGCATTGGAAATTGATTTAGGATTTCAAAATGGTTTATAAAAATTTGATTTTTGTTGGATCGATATATCTATAATACTGATTAGGATTGAATGAATATTCTTATAATAAAAAACATACAAGAGATGGTGAAATATATTTTTAAAAACAATGTTAAAAATAATTAATCTAAAAAATCCCTAAGCCTGTTTATGTTGATTTACCAGAATATTACATTATTATGATGGATAAAGACATAGAATCTAAATAAGAGTTAATATGAATAGATCAATGTATAAAGGATCTGAAACACTTTTGATATTATTAATTGGAGTACATGAATCACAATCTTGATGGATATGATTAATTAAAAAGTATATTTTTTTGTTGTAATAAGAATAGTTTAGATGAAACAATTAGAATAGAAATATTAATACAATGTTCGAAATTGTATTAAATGTTATATAGATAAATAAAAACATTTATTAAATAAGTAATACAATATCATAAAAAAGAAATAATGGATTTAAATCTATTAAAATGATAACACTTATAAAATTATGGGAAAGTTTGTCTATATCAAAGATTAATGGAATCCCTTGTTTTATACATTTAAGAACGTACTTTATCCATTACTAGTTAATCCATCAATAAATGGATTTGTATTCCTATCCCTATATACCCTCGATATGATGGTCAGATTCTTTGTCTTCCTAGCCCCAATGTACCTCAATCTGATAGATCAAATTTTATATATTTTTATCTTTGTATGTAAACAATAATTCCGATGATCTGAGTATATTACAATGAAAAATGTCATAAGGATTCAACCTCACATGGTTTTCATAGAAATAAAAATATCTAAACAATTCCAAATACTAAGTACAATATGTTCAAACAATGAAATCTCTAGTGCTCTTACAAAATAAGAAAATCCCAATGAAATTTATCATCTCCAAACTCTCTAAATGACATGGTATTTATAGTAATCTTCCAAAATAGTTATATTTTTCTCCGAACAGTCATATCTCATCATGTTTGTCACAATGGATTTGACACCTGGAACTTCATTACTAATAACGATATGGTATAACGCATTGTCAAATGGAATATTGATTTACACAATTATAGTGTAAATTAATTGCTTGAATTAGAAACAAGACTTCTGGATATGATTATTAAATTATGTTTTTCTGATGGACTTCCTTATGAATTTTCATTATGATAACCTTTATGATTAATAGTCTGATGTTATCTATACCATTATCAATCTTATTGTTAATACTTTAACATTACTATAGTAAGGAAAAAATTTATAACATCTTGTACTGATAATGATGAGTACTATTAATTAGAAATAAAATCATTATGATAATGTTTATTGAGAATATAATGTATATAATCTTAGTTCACAAGAGATTATTCTATGTATAGTAAAATATAATTTTTTCATAAAAAAAACCCTAAAATAAATTATACATAAAAATTTAGTAATTCACATTTTTTCGAAAGAGTTTTTAAATTCCAAAACAATTGGAATGGAAATTAAGGAGTATAATATCTAAATCAAAAATATCCTCCTTTTTCGAAATTACAAACCTTGATAAATAAAGAAAAAATAACATTGAAATTTTTTCAATAAATTTCATTTAATTGCATCATATTAAGAGTTATTATTTTAAACCCTAACTCTTTCTAATTTTATAACTCTTCTAAATACGCAAGGTTTATGATTATGAATATGATTGACTCCCCCAAGTGTAATATCTCGGCATAATTATCATATTTTCTTTTTCTTAATATCTCTTATTTATAAAAAAAACTTTATTCTTTTGTTGAAATATCCCCCTTTAGGATATCTCACCCTCATTGATTTTTAAAATTAAAGGATGGAATGTTATTGAAGATTCAGGAAAATTTAGATGAAAAAAATGAAATACTATAATGAACTAACTTATCATCCATAATTTTTTTGAAAGAACATTAAGCCAATAAAAATTAGAAGACTTTCAAAATAATAATAATTTGATGAAAATATAATTAATATATTACTAACATTTCAAATTTTTTACAATAAAATTCAATCAGTGTTCAAGAAGAAATTTTTTTGTTATTAATCAATGTTTCCACAAATGACATTATATTCAAGAATTCCTTTCAGTTCCACTCCATATTGTCAACCTTCTCTTATTGAATCCAAACATTTTCTAAAAATCATTGTTCTTATTCATTAATATGTGGATTTTCTATTCATAAGATTTGAGTCTAGTAATCTCTAACTACTAATATCAGATAATTCCTTTTATAAAACATATATCTTCAGTATGATTAAAATTTCCATATCTAAATTTATCCACAAACTACAGTCGGTGTACTATATATTTGGGAAAATAATTTATAGATTTAGATAATTCATTCACAAAATTATTTACATTATCAATATTTACATCATAATTTAGGATATCAACATCTATTTGATGAGACCATTTGACCATTTGATTACATGCTTTTCTGCGAGTCTAGGATCTTTGTTGATAACATTTCAACTGAACCTCACAAAAAAATACATTTTTATATTAAAAACATGATTGATTATTATTTATCATTCATAATTTATTGTATAAATTTAAAATGAGATTCAAGAAATGGAAAATATGAAATTGTTCTTTCAAGACATTTCAATTCACAAAAAATATAATCAACTCCTTCAAAAGAAATAGTTCTTGCTAAGTTAGATTATTGTGGTTGAATATCAAGTGCTCTGATTCATCTTTTTCTAACATCTTCACCTTTAATTCTCTTCATTACATTCTTTGAAATCTATTTCCTATCCTTTATATACATTTTTTCATAACTTATTTATCATTATAAATTTCAGTGATTTTCATATCTTTAGTTTTATCTGTAACATTTTTCTTTAAATTATGATCATCTTATACATTCATATATGATTTATGTGATTGTTCTTCTGGTGAATATTATTCATAAATTCTATAATTTTCTTCATTATCATATTTTGAGGGTGAATCTGATGATTATGATTTAAATGTTCTTTTATCCGATTGAGTTGTCTAATTTTCATCTTCATCTTCATTCTCATACACTATATTATTTTCCACAAATTCCTCATTATCAACTTCTTCTACTCCTTTAATTTCTTCATATTCATATACTTATTCTTCATATTTTCCTTCCTATTATATTTTCTCCCATTTTCAATATTTTCATCCCCATCAACATTTTCTTCTTGAAAATATCACATTTTTCCTCCTCAAACACTTTTTCTTAATGAATAACTATTCTCAAATCTTTTTTTTCCTAGTAGATTCTAGTTATAATTATTTAACTTGATTTACTGGTGGTACCGATTCTCTTTCAACCACCATTCCTTATCCATTATCGGGATATAATTGAATTTTGTTATGCACAATATATATTTCTTAAAATAATAATCCATCATAATAGATTTAGCTGATCAATGTGAAAAATTTTAGAAACGTTAATAGAGGATATACAATACCATTTCAATAGATTCTTGTAAAGTTGTGAATCTATATACTTTTTCCATTTATTTTTACTACTTTCATATTTATAAAACATATCAGATTCATAAATTCTTAAGGCCTCAGACTCAACAGCGTCTCTTTGGTGTGGATGTTTTAACTTTACTTTTCATTTCCTTTTCATCCTTTACTATGTTAATTTAATTTTCCACATCTAATGTTTTTCCACCAACTAACATATTGTACGTATCATAAAATATATCTTCATTCTATTCATCATATCGTCACATATGAAAGATATCTTTTCATTCATCATATTTGACATGTTTTCAAATTAGAAAAACATCAAACATTCAAAAAACAAACATTCTTAAGAAGAAACAAAACATGATGACCTTCGAATTTATTTTCCTAGACATGATGTTTTCAATTTTTAAGAAAACAAAACATACCAAATCTATGTTTCTCATATTTAAATGAAAATCAAAAACAAAAACATGTGAAAATATTAGGTAATCTTGGTCCCTTTTCCTCTTAATGAGGAATCCTTGAAACTATAATGAAAAAACATGATTGTTCGGTATCCGAAGGAGACTTTTTATAAATTTCACATTACTATCAAAAAAATAATATTTATCTTTTTTATTATTAAATTAAATGAGCTCGTTAGGTAATTTTTGTGAAGGAAAATATGCATCTTCTTCTCATGGTACTCCTACCAAATTTGGTGATTTATTATATGATATCTTATAACATTTTCTATACATAGAATAATAAATTTGATTCATTTTTAATGACAAAAATAACAGAAGCTTAAAAAATTGAACAAGTTTGGGGTATAACAGATCAGAATCCCCATCAACTATCTCACCCCAAACAGAATTCAATCCTTGAAAATATAAAATATTATTTAAATTTTATTCATTATTTTAATTGATATTTATATCAACTAACCTCACCCTTAAATCATGAAATTTATTATAATCTTGAGTATATTTGATCTTACTGGAATTTATTCTGTTAGATCAGAAAAAAAAATTTCAGGTTCAGCAATATTAATGCAATGACGACTCAGGTAAAAGTCAATAGATTAATAATGTGGTATGAGGGGTATCCCACATTTATATAGGAACTCATGGTTTCAGTTCAACTTCAGAAGAAATCCATTGGTTGATAATAAAACCAATCTGATCAAATGGTTTACATTGATTCAAGTAAAGATTCAAGAAATTTTTAAATCTTGAGGTTCTATACATTTTATTGTATTGTGAATGAATATGACTGGAACACATTAAAGAGAATTGTTTTAATAAAACTAAAACCCTAATATTGAAATTCAAATAACTAATGTTATGATATAGTGTGAGATGTAAAAAAAATAAATGTGTACCTTTCTACGTGAAGAAATTATAATAACCCATACTTTATATGCATTGATATTACTTCCAAATTTATGAATAATTACTAAAAAACATAACAAATCCAGGACATGACCATATAATTATAGTGTCTTTATAAACTGGTAATCATAAACAACTGGTTCATAAGATATATTCATTGTTTCTAACTTATATTATTATAATATGAACACTTTTTGACATATCTTACATAATACCCTCCTTCATGACCTGGGAAAAAGAAACATATGAAAGGGTGATCTCATATGATTAGTAATCATAAACAAGGGATATACAATCATATCATAATCATACAACTTAAAAACACAACATTTTAAAATCTTATCATGCATAAGAAAGATAATGATATCATACACTGGGATAAATCATAAAATTTATTCAGAATAATTGAATGTAATCCCAAATATAATATCATATGTCATGAAATTTTGTATCATAAAAATACGAATATAAAATAATTTCATATTATTCAAGGCAAATTTCATAGACCATCATAGATGGAAAATTCAATTAATAAACTAAGTTCACTCCTCGTTCCAGGCATGTATTACTGAATCATGATCATTTTCCATTCCAGCCTTATCTATCTCATGGAAAATAAATCTTTACCCAATTCATTGTAGGGAGATATAGGTCCCACCAATATCATAATTAAATCATTCTTACATGTTCAACAAAAACATAAATCATTCATCATATCATAACCTAAGGAATAAAATGAGTTTCTTAAAAACCATTCCATCATAATATATATAAGACAAATGGATTTGATAAATATAATTCCATCATAAATACAATAGAATCATACTAATAATAAGTATTGAAACATAACACTATTTATATAATTTCTTATTATATGTAAAATAATATTAATAAACACTTTAAATTAATTCATGAGGAAAATATCTTTTCTTCAAAAACATTTTCATTTATCAAAATGCAATGTTTTTTCAAAAGAAAATAATTTATTTGAAAATAACCATGAAATCATGTCAAGTAATATTAATGTAAATAAGGTTTAATGAAAGTGTAAAAATCAGTTCATTCCATATAATTTAAAACATAACATTCTTCTCGTACTTTTGTCAGAAAGTCAAAAAGTACAATGTATCGGAAATATTTAAAGATTCCTTTCATACAATTTAATAAAAATTTACCAATGGGTAAAATTTAATTTCAACAATTTTATGGGGATATAAATAATATTTCTGAATACATATTTAGGAATCATTTATTTGTATGATAAATATAACCCAGAAAATACTTACATATAAATGATATCATATAATAATGAGATTGCGAAATTAACCCTTAGCATAGGTCTGATTTTCATTGTCTATATCTGAACCTCCTATATAATGATTTAAATAATGTCATATACCTATTTAAGAATCATTTTTATTTTTATGATATCATATATGATCATATTATCATCTGTTTGTTAATAACATTTCATTATTTTTGGTTATTCGGGTATTAACTGCTTCATTTTTATGCATGTTTTGTCGAATATGTTCTTGATATCCATCATATTTCATAGTTATGTAATTAAAAAATATATTAAAATTATAAATTCCATATTTATTAATTATATACATTTATATAGTCATTATTTAATGAAGGTCATGTAGAATGAATTGCATCACATCGTAGTGATGGTAGGCCGTACGTACACACGTGCAACAATATCATTCCCATAATTGTTGAGTGGTATTAAATTAAATGGTTTGTAATGTTTTAGAATTAATATAATGTTATAATAATCATATATAGTTATTATTTCCATCACTATAAACATCCTACTAAGGTGGTTGTGAAAAATAGATTACACTATAGTGTGGAGACGGTAAGCCGTATGTACACACATGTGGTGATTCTTTTTCATAGGATGGATAGAAAGTGGAATATTATTGTTCCATAATCATAAAAAAAATCTCCATGTACAATTTATACTAGATTTATTACGTTATAATGAATCAAATCATGAATATAATGTAGAATAAGAAAGAAGTTTGAAAGAATCGGTAGAGGAGATTACCTCTTCTTCGGCATGCTTCCTCTATATCTCATCTTAGAGAACTAGAGTTACTCTTTGAGGAATACCAGAACCTATAGAACGTATCAAGGGAATTTTATATGAGAAATATTATGTGGATGGATGATATTTAATGCTCAATGTGAGGTGAATAGTTGAGGTAGGAGGTGCCCTTTTATAATTGAGGAGAGGGGCACTTTTGGGATCTTCAATAATATTAATTTAATATGAAACTAAAACTCATAAAAACCTCCAAAATGTCCCAATTTCAAATATGATATGAAATAGAGTTGTAATTTCATCAACCAATTAATTTTTTTCATGTTGGTTTATCAATTTAAACAATATCATTTTAATTAACACTTAGTCATTCTATTTAATTTTAATTAAGATAAAAAATATTCCAATTTTAAAAGGGTGAAATATTTACTTATTTGATGTCAATAAGACCATAAATAAGTACGTTAGAACATTCTAGACCATATAATAATTATGATATATTTTTTAAATATGTTTTAGTATATTTAAATAATTTAATAAAACATTATTTGGTTAAACAATCAACAGTGTTAATTTTGACACTATTCAATTCATTGATTATTAATAAAATTAAGATACCAAGTTAACATCAAAACATCTATTTTATTATATTACTACGAGGTCAATGGATTCTATTAAATTAATTATACATATCAATTATCAGAAATTATATTTATTTACATATTTTTAATAGCATTTATTTTTTTATCTCTATTAATAAAATAATTACTATACCAATTTTACGTAATTATTTAATATTCTTATTATTGAATAAAAATTAAAAAGAAAAGAAAATGATGAAGATAAATCAATTATATTTTATAATAATACTTTTAGTATAATTTATCTTCTGTAAAATCCATCATTTTAAATTTTATACTTATTAAAGTATGAATGTGAAAACATTAACATCGCTTTATATTGAATTATATAAGTCTCACAATCTCTTTTATAAGGTTTCAAATTGACAATAACTAGACCTTTGGATGGTTATGATAGGGATATAAACATTCAATAAGATTGGTTCATATTTTTGGGTCATTTATGGTTATTAAAATTTTAATAAAAATTAATTTATTGATTTCTCATAAATTATTTAATTTTAACATCATCAAAGTATAAGGCTTTAAGGTAATTATTTATTTCATAAAAATTAAAAATAAAATATCATGATAAAGAAAAACATTTTATCTCCCAATTTAGTATTTATAATAGTATTTATCTTCTATAAAAACGTATTTTAAAATTATTTGGTTATCTTAATTTGAGTAATATATATTTAAGTTTTCTTTAAATAAAATAAATTTAATACCCTAATCTCATAAAAGAGGCATCCAAAATGACACCATTTTGACCGAAGGATGATTTAGGTCAAAACACACTCAAAAATTATATCAATACAAAATTTAGGGTAATTTCATAATATTATTCTTACCCTTAATTACTAGATTTACCTTTTTAATGTATTATTTAAAATTTACAAAGTTACTATTCATAATTCCCAAAAATAAAATACATATATTTAGATAATTTGTTCCTACTGATTCCAAATATGGATCCATTTTTCAAATTTTAAAACATGTAATTTTTAACAATTAATATAAAATTAATCATGTTATTGGAAAGAGAGAAAGGGTTTTAAAAGTTTAAATATTACAGAAGATTGAAATGTTTTTACGTATTAATTCAATAGAAATTTAATTATAATGGAGTAATTATATTGAAAGATAAAAATATATTCTATTAATAATTTAAAACGGTTAAGTATTATAATTTGACCATATAATGTATTTTTATGAAAAAAATTTGTTTTCAATTAAAATTTAGTGTATTTTAATCATTCATCAATAATATGAATGTTTGTAGAAAAATCATAAAAATTTCATCAAAACTAAATTTTTATATCTCTCTTCAGAATAAAAAAAATTATGTTGTGATGTAAAATTTATTAAGATATCAAAATATTAATTTAATATGGGTTCTCTATTAAAAGTATTAAAATTACCCTTTTAAAAAATATATGTTTTTATACATAAAATAGGGTTCATTCATACCCTATGACTAAGATATATATTGGATAAATATCAAAAATATGTTATTATGTATTTAAAATACATATTTAATTAATTTCATTTACTAATAGTAGTTGACACAATTTTTTAATACAGAAAATACAAATATATAATTTATTTATATTTTCAAAAATAATTGGTAGCTAATGAATTCTCTATACATTTTCATAAGTTAGTTATATTTATTCCCACTAACCTAACGACTTGGATAAAATGTAATTTTCTATTATGGGAATCCTGAAATTCATTTAAACTCATGATTTCATGAAACACACGATATTAAAGAAATAAAATTATTTAAATAAAATATTTCATAAAAACCTACGGGTGTTGCATTCTACCCCCTCAAATAAAATTTTTAATTAGATATTTTTCACTAGGATACAAACAGATGAGGATATATCTCCCTCCTCATGTCCTCATGTTCTCACATAACATCTTGAAATAGGTGGTTCTGCCATTAAACTTTAACCAAGAAATTGGTCTTATTTCATTGAATTTTTTCACTATAATCCAGAGTCTCTGTTGGGTTCTCGTCAAAAGAAATCCTGCTCCAACACTATGACTTATGGATTTAGTAAATGTGAAGGATTAGGTATATACATTCTCAAGAGGGATATATGGAACAAATCATGAAATTTGTAGATATTCAGTGTAAGATCCAATCGGTAAGCTCCCTTCCCAACATGATCCAGAATTTCAAAAGGACCGATATACTTAGGGCTCACCTTTCCATTATTTCCAAATCTCATTACACTCTTATTATGAGATCTTCATTGAAACACATTGTTACCCACTTCAAACTCCAGGTATTTTCATCAGTTATCAACATAGTATTTTGTTGACTCTGACCTGCTCTTATGAATTGTCAAATAGATGTGATCTTTTCATTCATTTCGTCATCATGATTCGGTCTTAAGGGCTTTCTTTCCAAAACTTATTCCTAGAAAGATGAAGTTATACACTTATTTCCACAGAGGGATTCATAAGGAGCCATCTAAATACTTGAGTGGATGGTATTTTTGTAATAAAATCACACCAAAGGTAGGTGTTGATCTCAAACACATTGGAAATCTATAGAGAAAGTTCTCAAAAAGTCATCTAGAGTTTTAATTTTCCTCTCAGGTTGAAAATATATCTGAGGATGGTAAGTTGTTCTAAAACATAACTCTATATCCAAATCCAATTAAAGAATTCACTAGAACTTATATGTAAACCTAGGATCTCGATTATATATAATAGAATGTGGTACTCCATCCAATCATACCACTTCCTTTACATATATCCTAGAAAAAAATCAATAGGGAAATCCTCTCTAATAGAAATGAAGTGTGCTAACATTGTAAGGAGATAAACTAAAATCTATAAAGAATTATTTCTTTTATATGTTTTTTGGAAGTTCGATGACAAAGTATATATTTATGTTTTCATATTTGCATTCTGGTATGGTTAATGGTTGTAACATCCCCTTATACTTCTATCACTCATCCTTAACTTATAGACAAACCTAGCACTGAACGAAATATTCAACAACATCTCCTTTCATGTCATCCCACCAGAAATACTCTTTAGGGTTTCTGTACATATTTGTACATCTAGGATAAATAGATAATGAAGAAATATGTGCCTTATCCAATAGACCATTCTTTAACTCTTGTATAAGAGGAATAGAAGCCTAATTCTTCAACCTCTTTATTCCAACACAATCAAGGTTGAATTATGAAGCATTTTCACCTTCTTTTGTAGCTCTAGATAATCTTTCTATGACTCATTAATCATCACCTATATAGATGGTTGAAAATTCATATGAGAAAGATAATATTTTCCCCATTCTGTTAAAATTTCAATAACCATCCTTCGTAAATCTATAAATATTGGAACTTTTGTAATCCTCATTATGGATAGACTAACATGGTTCTTTCTACTGAAAGCATATTCCACCATGTTTTCATTGCATAGGAGGTAATGTATTGAGCAATAAAAATATTTAATCAACTCCAACAATATTATTTGGATCATATTCATCTCTTTTTGTGTGGAAATTTACTTTAAACTGTTATGATCAGTAAAATATCACATCTTTTACCACAAATATAATGCCTCCATATCTTTAATGCAATGTTTACCACAGGTAACTCAAAATCACGAGTTTGGTAATTTTTCTCATGGATTTTCAATTATCACAAGGCTTAATAAATCTCCATATCATTTCACAAGAGAAAACAACCTCAGCCCTTCTTGGATTCATCACTGTGGATCACAAACCATTCTCTACTACAAGGTAGTGTGAGCACACATGCACTTGCTAACCTTATTTTAGCTCTTTGAAATTCTCTTCACATTCCTCAATCCACATGAACATAAATCCTTTCAGATTCAACTTTATGAGTGGATTAGATAGTCATGAACAATATTTTATAAAACATCGAAAATATATTTCCAAACCATGAAAACATCATATCTCAGTTACCAATATTTGTCTTGCCCAACTTTCAATAACATAATTTTTCTGTGGATCCACTGATGTCCCCTCTCTTGAGTTAATGTGACCCCACAATGAAAATTTCTAATTCCAAAATTCTCAATTGTTTAATTTTTCATAAATATTATCCTTTCATAGGGTCTTTAGTACAATTCGCAAGTGATCATCATTCTCTTACTTTATCTTTGAATAGATAAGAATATTATCTATAAAGAATAAAAAAAATGATCCAGATAATCTCTAAAGACTATTAATTAGATCCATGAATATGGAAAATGAATTACTAAGTCTAAAATGAATCACTATAAATTCATAGTTTCCATACCTTCTACAGAATGCCATATTTGGTATATCCTCCTTCTTAACCCTTTATTGATGATATCCTGAATGGAGATCAATCTAAGAAAAGTATTCAGCACCATGTAGTTGGTTGTATAAGATGTAAATGGGGGGAAGAGGAAATTTATTCTTGATATGGAGTTTGTTATGTTCTCAATAATCAATGAAGAGTCTCATTGATCCATCGTTCTTCTTAACAAATAGAACAGGTTCTCCCCAAGGTTACAAACCAGGGTATATGAATCCCTTGTCAGGATTCTATTAGTCTTTATTCTTCAATTAATCCCACTCAACTGGGTCAATTATATAAGGTTTCATTTAAATAATCATAGTACATGGTATGGGTTCAATTGAAAACTCAACTTCACGAATTGCTGGAAGACATTGTAATTATTCTAGAAAGACGTCATCAAACTCTCGTACAATGGGAGTATTCTTAAAAGTGAGTTTCACCCCCCCCCCCAACATTTGAGATAGATAACATTCACATATATGGATCAAGACCCATAAGATAGGAGAAAAATCTATTATAAGGTTATATTCATACATACATAGATAGATGATCATATATTGATCCCGATTATGAAATTTGACATCCCTTCCATGGAAATTGATATGAACTCTATATATATAAAGCTAATCCATGCCATGAATCATAGAAAATTACAATATAGGAAAGATCACATTATTTTCATGAAGTAATTTCCCACAAAAATGATCCAATAAATAATTATAAACCTTTGATGGGATAGTTGATCCATTAAGATTTGTCACAAATAACTCATCATCTAATTATTGTGCCAATATGATGATACCCTAATAAAATTATTTATCAATAAAAGAGTGAGTGGATATATATTGAATAAAACATTTCCTAATTTACAGTGGATGGTATATATAAATTTAACCAATTTATTATCATACCTTACGTCACTGATAGTGATTTCATGTTACTTTTCTTTTTTATTGGCCTTAAGATATTATTTATGTCGATCATAATCAATAACCCTTGGGTTAAGGAATTTATTGGAATAATTCCCTGTTTCCTTTCACTTGTAACATTAATTTGTATTAGGTGCATTATGAGTAACCATTTATCTATTTCTTTCATCAGGCCTCTTTTCCCCAATATGTTTTCATTCAACATCTCGATGACCTTCTCTCCCACACATAAAACATTTTCTCGTCCTTTTAAGAAAATTTCCTCTATTTTTCTTTCTACAATTTGAGAATAAAGGAAAACTTATCTTCTTTTCAGTGTGGTATTTGTGTCACCCAAATATTTTATGATATTGATTTTTTTAATTTCATTGATTTCTTGTGTTATACGCTACACTAAGACAAGATTTCTCTATTCACAACACAGTATTACCTTGTAGTATACACAACACTATTCTTGGCTTGTGTTGCAAAAAAAAATTCATGTTCTTTTCAGGAATCACGGAGTATAGATATTGTTCACTATACAAATGATATAAGTTTGTATTATTTTACACAAAATATAAAATGAATATTTCACTATACACAACACTAACTTGGCTTGAGTTACATGCAAGAGTAACCTTCCTCGATAGCTTGCGTTGTATGTGATAATGAGTTTCACTAAACAACGATATATAATTAAAATAGTATTATTTAATTGGATATAAACTAGCCGTTATGAACAGTATTAACTATATTTTGATTTTTATATAACATTATTATTCAACTAACAAATTTTATAGAACATGATATGTTGAAAATAGAATTTTTTCAGATAAAAGAAGTAATTTTTTCAAAATGAAGTTTTACAGCCTTTTGATGGTGTAGCCATTTTAAAAATAGTTTTATACACATTTTGAAATTAAATTTGATAATGTTATCTTATTTTTTTGAAGTGGGACATAAAAATTTACAATTTACAATTTTTTTATTTTTTTAATAAAATTCAAATTTTAATAAATAGTGAAAAATACTACATTTTATTTTGAACTGCCTTTTTGTATAATTTATTTATATAGTTATATTATATTTTTAATTTTTTTAAAGTGTAATTGGATTATATTATTATCATTTAATTCAATTTTGGTTATTGGATGTAATTTCTTTTCTAATTGGGACAGAAACACATGTCAATCTTTTGATAGTTATTACTTCTTAAAATCTCACTTTTTGGTTTTGACAATAGGAATTAATTTTAAATTAATTACTTCAACTTCTGTATTATGAATTTAGAAAAATGGATTCAATATTGGTATTCATAACTTCCAAATTATGTTAATAAGTACCTTTTATTGTTTGACATTCTAAATAGTAACATAAGAAATTATTTTTGTTTACCATGGTTAATGGGTAAATCAGAAAAATATGGGTAAAAACATAATACATTAATCATATAAAACTACCCTAAAATGAGTCCTAACCCTATTTTATTAGATATTTCTGACCATGGTTATCCTTGTTTCAATTTTGGGACTCCATGTATTCACTTGGATGTGATAATGAAAATTTATAAGAATTAATTTAAAGTAAAGATAATTTTAACATAAACATAAATCTTTTACTAAATAAATTTTAATATGGGGTTATATAAATGATATCTATGTCTATAAATTGTCGTTATAAATATAATAATATTTTCTATGTCATGTTATTATATTTATAGTTTTTAGACATTAGATAAATATATTTATTTATGACAAAATTATGATGTAGTGATTACCGCATTAATGAATGATTCAAATAAATGAATTTATAAATATTTAATTTAATTTAATTTAACATTTTGATGATATCCACGAATTTTTTGAATTACATTGACTAATTAAGGATGGTTTAATTCCTTTGTTTTTAATTAATAAAGTTTTTATGACTTAAAAAAATCAATTTCTAAATTGTGTCAAAATTGATATATATGTGTTTTTAAAACAAATACTATTTTATTAAAGGATCTAAAAATCAAAAAATCTAAAGATCATCCAATAAAGTTTTATATTGATATAATTTGCATAAATTATCTACTTTAGGTTCTCTTGTTATTTTTAGTAATTATATTAACTAGGTAGTATAAAAATAAAGAGGACATGGTAAGAGTTAACCTATTTTTCAAAGGGTTAAATCTAAAAGATAAGGTTACATGTTATGACCTAAACATGTATAAAACCAATTGGATGAGAGTATTTTAACCAATAATCATAATATCTTCTAAATAATAAAATATTTATCTATTATAAACCGGATATCATTCTATAATAAATTAATATTTCAATCTTTTTTCTAAAGTGCCCCTCACCTCTCTTATAAAAGGGCACCTACATTTCTCATTAACTGACACCTCTAAAGACCTATGGTTCATCCATAATTTTCCCATTGCGTCCCCAAAAATACATAATATTATCCTTGAATAATAAATTTGGATATAGAGACATCATATGGAGCCCTTGTGTTCAAATCAAAACGAAACACTGAAAGAAGAGGTAATCGTTTTATCCCTTCATTCAAAACTATTTCCTTCTTATACTTATTATTTATATATTTTTTCCATACCAAAGTAATAAATAAAGTATTATACATATATGAATATGTTAATATAATCATGGGGCAATTATATTCATCATTTTATCTATCCTACGAATAATAATATCACAATGTGTGTGTATGTACGGATTACCGTCTTCACACTAAGGTGTAATTTTTTATTCCACATTACATTATTTGGATGAGTATAATGATACATATAATAGACATAAATAATGAATATTACACAATTATTATTCCTTATAATTTATATACCATCCAGTTTAATATCATTTTTTCATTAACGGAAGGATATCGTCGCTCGTGCGTCTGTACGACCTACCGTCTCCACGACGCGATTAGATTTATTCTCCACTTTAATCATCCAAGAATGATTATAATATATATATATATATATATATTATTCATTATTATGAAATATATTAAATAATAATTTTATTTAAATGATATATAAATATGTATGTACATATATGTCATTCACTTAATTCCATTCAATACAAAAAGAAAACTGAAACAGCGTTCACGCATACGTACGACCTACCATTTCCATGAACAATGCACTAAATTTTATATATCTATCTATTAAATATATTTTTATGATGAATATATATGTTATATAAATCATTTTATACATTATGGAAGTAATTAAATCATGATCTAAGTAATATGATCAAGAATAACAAGTCAAAACACGTATGATAAACAAAGTGATATTACCTGAAATGTTTCATTAACTTGGAATTGTTAATAAAAGGGTAATATAAAGTCATAAAATAATCATATATGATATAATAATAATTATTGTGATTCTAATGTAAGGAAATAATATGTTTAAAAACATTATATAGGAGTTTTGGACTCGTACGGAGAGTATCATACCTAAGTTAAGGGATAATTTTTCCAATTTCATTTTATCCTGGATTTTTTATACATAAGTATTTACTGGAGATATAATTTTCATCCATGACCATGTTTTATAAAAATGTTATCATAAAATATTTTATATTCTTCTATTTATGTATCAAGTCAATTTTACCCATTTTTACTTTTACTACATGGTATGCAAGGAATCTCTCTTTTGTTTACCATACTAGTTACTTTTTGAATTTTTTGGAAAAAAGTATAAGGATAATGTTTTTTAATGTATACGGCATGAACGGATTTTTAAGCTTTCAAAATTTCTTATTTCCATGAATATTACATTACAATATTTCATGTTTGTTTTCTGTTAAATTCTTTTATTTTAATATTGCATGACATTTTGAGAAAAGAAATGTTTTTAAGAAGAAATAATATTTTCCTCAAGAATTATGTTCAAGTGTTTTATCAAAATTATTTTCCATTTAAGATGAAACTCTTTAAATAGGGTTATTTCTCTATCCATATTATTAATATTATTTGATTCTGATAATTATAGAATGATATTTTATATGGATTATGTTATGATGGAATAATGTTTAAAAAACCCATTTTATTTCATGGGTAATGTTATGATGAATAATTTGTGTTTTTGTGGAACATGTAAGAATGATTTCTATATGATATGGGCGGGACCTATATCTCCCTACAATGCATTGGGTAATGATTTATATATCATGAGATTTACATTACTGGAATGAAAAGTAAATCTGGTTTAGTAAATCATGACTGGAACGGTAAGTAAACTCGGTTCAGTAATGGAATTTGACCAATATGATGGTATTGGAAGAAATTCCTTAGCTACTATAGAAACCATATTATGTGATTATTAGTTTTCCAAAATTACATGTTTTAGGTGAATTTTATTCTATCATGGTTAATTTCCATTTATGATCTATGGCTTACGTACTACGAAGATTTATTTAATAACTCAAGATTTGGATATTTAAACATTAGGTTCATATTTTTACGTTCAAATGTTTATGGTTTGTTTTATGTTCTCTATATTTACCCTTATTGACCATTTGAGATAACCCTTTTTATTTTTTATTTTCCCTATGATATAAATAATGGTTTAGGTAGGAAAAAATGGGAAGATCTTTATGGGATATGTTGAAGATCTTACACCATGTTATAAGATAATGTTTTGTGTTTCCAAAGAAACTAATCTAATACGGTCTTTTGGTATATTTTTATGTCATGTATTAAATAATTTGAAAAATAAATGTAATTTCCGGGTACATTAAGCTTGGGTCGTTACAATTGGTATCAGATCGAAGGTTTAGTTAACCTTTGGAAACTAGGATGAAAAAACATTAGTGAGATCCCTATAATAATTTATAAGGTATGTCTAGGGATGTCCCTAATGGTAAGTCTAACATTAGGCTACAGACATAGAATTTTGGTAACGATCATGAATAAACTATTATTAAAACTAAGATGTTAGATATTAAAAGTACCCCCCCCCCATTTATTATCTTGTTTTCCTAGTATTATTTTTGCCTCTCACACTATTCTTCTTGTTTTTTAGACAGTGGATGGAACCCAAAGGAAACATGTTATGGTTGTATGTGATGGTCAATGTAATGATTTTCCCCCTAAACAACCAAATTTAATGGGATATCAAATAATGAATCTTGTTTCTATGACCAAAAATCCTGGTAGGCTTCCAAATGACCAATGTTGGGAACAACATTCTCTTGAATCCTTTTTAATGAAACATAAACCTTATTTTAGTTGAACAATTAATCCACTAGTTTCAAATAAATGGATTTGTACAGTTTAAAAGATATTTTTCACTCTCTATTTTTTAGATTGTGAAAAGGATAAGTTGGGCACTTATTGTTTTGAAGGTAATGCGAATCAGTAGTTGAACTTTATAAAGAATATGAGGAATCAAGATAAAATTGACTATATGGATTGGGATGAGTTTAAAAAACATTTTTTTCAGTATGTACCTTCATCATATTATTCTTACAAAATGTAGATTTCAGTTTCTCATCTATCTCATGGTTATGATAAGAAAAGAAGGATAGAATTAAAAGGAAACATTAACAATTAGGGAGACAAGAAGATTAGATTTTATTTATTCAAAATGAGTGGAATAAAAAATAGAAGAAACTATCTTAAGGTGGATGATAAATGTTTTAAGTGTGGGAAAGAAGGTCATCGAGCATTTTACTGCTGAAGTAATAGTAATAAACTGAAATTTCAAAAGAGTGAAACTTCCAAAAATTAGGGCAACAAGTGTAAGGAAATGGAGATTTATACTAACCGATGCCCAAATTCAAGGGTTTTGGATGATTATCGACATCAACAACCTCTTAAGGCCAAAGACAAAGGAAAATCACATATGATCACTATTTTTGATGTTGAGTACAACAACGAAGTGGTAAAATGATTAGGTGTTTATGTATTGTGATTCCAAAATACTATTGTCGAATCTCTTTTATAGAGTTATGGAATTTTATAATATCTATGTATTGGTCCAATGTGGGTTTCCATATGTATATGGTACTGGTAACCCTGAAAATGGATTAAAATATTTTTGGAAATGACATGATATGCGCATAATGAAGGGATAACGAGACAATGAGTTGTTTGATAGTATTGATGAGATCACGAATGATAAAAGGACAATGTAATATCATGGTTTGAGTATGTAGAATTTTTGGTATATTTTGTGTGTAGAAAGAGATAATTTTGACAGAATTCATGGTTTCAATATGGTTATACGGTAATTCATGTTATTAACATGTATCAACAGAATAGATGATTAATGTTTTCACATGTTTGGAATGTGAAAAACAATAACTTCCAAATGTGATATGGGAGACAAATTTTATTTTGATTTATTTCACCTCTTTCTAAAGTTTTATATTTTCATCTTTTGGAAGGATTGTAATGTTATCCATTTCTGGATAGTATAAGTTATATTCCTATTGAAGCTTGTATTATCTCACTATAGGTGGCCTTATGCATATTTGATTACCCGTGATAGACTTTTTTTGGATAAGTGGAATGATATATCATTCAATCTCATGATATAATAACACTTAAATAATGAAAAATTCAACTTCATTTCTTTAAATAAGAGATGAAGTGGAAATTGGTCAAGAAACGAAAAACAGTTAGATTGTACCAAAATCAAGTATTTAATCTCATGAAAAATTCCAAAACATTAGAAAAATGATCTTGAACATAAAGAATTTTATCCTAGAACCTTCTAATCTGATTAATTAGGTGATCCCTTAAGTCATCATAGGTTTATGGATTTTTGGTAGTTAACATTATCCAAACCTTATTCTCTTTCACTATCCATTAAAATGGGATGGTTATATTTCTCCTCTATCCATGTTTTCACTTCCCACTTATGTTATCCAATGTTTTAATCCAGTGATGAGTTACTTTGGGTAACCATTATATTTGTTACTTTCCTTTTTTAAAATAAAGTTTTAGTATCCCATTTTATGATGTGTGTTTCCATGAATAAAACTTTCTAATAGTAAACCATTTATAACCCTAAAAAAATTTGAGTTTAAAATTAATTTTATGGGGTTTATAATGTGACACCCTGAGATTTTATGAGATTTATTATTTTAATTTATTTTATGTCTTGTGTTGCATGCTACACCAAGATTATATTTCATTATACGTAACATTGTACTAGCTTGCAGTATACACAACACTATTCCCAGTATGTGTTGCACACAATTTCATGTTATTTTCAAGAAACAATGAGTATAGATTTTGTTTTGTTTATAAATTAAATAAGATTGTATTATGTTATATGTAATACCAAATGAATCATTCACTACACGCAACACTTACCTAGCTTGCGTTATACACAAGAGTGAACTTCCATGATAGCTTGCATTGTATGCGATACCGAGTTTCGGTAAACAGAGATATATTATTAAAATATAATTATTTAATGGGATATAAGCTATCCGTTAAGAATAATATGAACTAAATTTTGAATTTTTCATAACATTAGAATTTCTATTATACATTATTAATATCATGATACGAGAACAAAATCATTTTTTTCAGATAAAAGAAGTATTTTTTACAAAATGTAGTTTTGCCGCCTTTTGATGGCACACCCATTTTAAATCTAGTTTAAAACATTTATAAGTAAAATTTGACAATATAAATTCGTTTTTTAATAGGGACATACAAATTTAGGTTTTTTTACTTTTGGTAATTTTCAGATAAAATTCAAATTTTAATGAATAGTGAAAAATACTACATTCAATTCGAAACTGCCTTTTCATCTAATTTATTAATAAAATTAGATTATTTTTTTAATTGGTTTTAAAGTGTAATTGGATTATATTTTTATAATTTAATCCAATTTTGGTCATTTTAGGTAATTTCACTTTTAAATTGGATATAAACACATGTTAGTATTTTGATAGATATTACATATTAAAAACCTGCTTTTTGGTTTTGTCAACGATAATTAATATTAAATTAATTACTACAAATTCTGTGTTTTGAATTTAGAAAAATGGATTCCATATTTAGAATTAGGAGGACCAAATTTTGTGAATATTTACCTTCTATTTTTTTGGAAAAGGGAATAGTAACTCTAGTAATTTTTTCCCTTAACATGGATTAGGGGTAAATTTAGTAAATAAGGGTAAACAAATAATAATGTAATTGTATAAAACTACCCTAAAACATGTCCTAATCCTATTGGATGAAATATTTTCGACCATGGGAATTCTTTGGTCGATTTTGGGACACCAAATATTTACAAGGATGTGAAAATGACATTTTATAAGAATTAATTTGAAGTAAAGATAATTATAACATAAAAAAATATCTTTTACTAAATTGATTTTAATATAGGGTTATATAACTAATATATATTTCTATAAATATTCATTATAAATATAAAAATATTTTCTACATCATTGTATTTTTTTTATAATTTTAATACAATAAACAATTATATTTATTTATGATACAATTATGATGTAGTGATTACCTAATTATTGAATGATTAAAATAAATGAATTTATAAATATTAAAATAAACATAATTTGATCATTTTGATGCCATCCACAAATTTTCTTGATTAAATTGACATATTAGGGATGATATAATGACTTTTTATGAGGGAATCAATTTGTTATGACTTTAACAAAATAAATTACGAAATAGTGTCAAAATTGACATAAATGTGTTTAAAAAAATACTATTTTATTAAAGGATATAAAAATACTAAAAATCTAAAGTTTTGAAAAATAACTTGGTTAGTCAGAAAGGTTTCATAAATTATCTACATTAGGTTCTATTGGTATTTTTAAGTAAATATATTTACCATGTGATATCAAAATACTAGAGGACAAGGTAAGAGTTAACTAATTTTACAAAGGGTTAAATATAAAAGAAAAAGTCAATATTATTCCCTATATATTGACCCATCCTCATCTTAGCCTCAAAATAAATCCATTTGGAGCTATTCAAAACCGAAACTCTTTTTATAATAAATTAATATTTCATGATTTTTCCTAAAGTTTCCTTCACCTCTCTTAGAAAAGGGAACCTCCCTTTTTTCTTTAACTTACACATGTAAAGCCCTTTGGTTCAGCCAACCCCTTCACATTTCATCTCCCTAAATCTCTCACATCATCCAAGAGGAATAACTTTGGGTAGAGAGAAATCCTGAGGAGCCCTTTTGTTCAAATAAAATGAAAACACCCAAAGAAGATATAATTGTTTTATCCCTTATTTGAAAATTATATTTTTATTAAACTCCTTAATTATATATGGTTTCCATAACAAAGTAATAAATCTAGTATCATCCATATACTGAGATATAAATATAATCATGGGACAATTATATTCATCATTTTATCCATCCTAAAAATAATAATATCACCATACGTGCATACGTATGACTTACCGTCTCCACATTGTGGTGTAATTGGTTATTCAATATTACATTATTTGGATGAGTGTAAGGATGAGTATAATAGACTAAAATAATGAATATGAAATTATTATGATTCTTTATTATTTATATACCATCTAGTTCCATATCATTTAATCATTAAATGAACAATATCATCGCTTGTTATATATATGACATAATTAGTCTACTAGAATTATATATATATATTTATGTACATATATTTCATTCACATACTTCCATTAAATACGATAAGAAAATAGAAACAACATTCATGCGTACGTACGACCTACCGTCTCAATGAACCATGTATTGAATTTTATATATCTATCTATTATATATATTTATATTATGAATATATATGATATATAAATCATATTAAACATTCTGGAAGTAATTACATCATTATCTAATTAATATGATGAAGAATAACAAGTCAAAACAAAAATGATAAATGATGAAATATTACCCCAAATGTTTCAATAAGATGGAGTTGTTAGTAAAAAGGTAATATAAAGTCATAAAAGAATCATATGTGATATCATAAATATTATTATGATTCTGATATATGTTAATAATATGCTTAAAACAATTATACATGAGTTTTGGACTCATACCGAGTGTATGGGACCTAAGGTAAGGGTTAATTTTTGCAATCTCATTTTTATCCAAGATTGTTTATATGTAAGTATTTATTGGGGATATATTTATCATCAATGTCCATGTTTTCTAAAAATGTTGTCATAAAATATTTAATATTCATCTATGTATTTTAAAATTTATTTTACCCCTTTTTGACTCTTACTACATTGTATGGAAGGAATCTTTCTTTTTGTTATCATACGAGGTACTTTTTGACTTTTATGGAAAAAGTAGAAGGAAATTTTTTTTTAACTTATACGGCATGAAGATATTTTCACGCTTTTATAACGCCTTATTTCCATGAATCTTACCTTACAATATTTCATGATTATTTTCAAATAAATTATTTTATTTTAAAATTTCATGACATTTTGAGAAGAGAAAACGTTTTTGATTAATAAAGGATATTTAACTCAAGAATTATTTTCAAGTGTTTTATAAAAAATATTTTCCATCAAAGATGATGCTCTTTAAACAAGGATAAGTTTATATCCTATTATTACTATGATTTTATTGTATTGATGATTGAATGATATTTTATATGGATTATGTTATAATGAAATAATTTTTAAGAAACCCATTTTATTTCATAGGTTATGCTATGATGAATGGTTTATGTTTCTATGGAACATGTAAGAATATTTTCCCTATGAGATGGGTGGGACCCATATCTTCCACCAATGCATTGGGAAAAGATTTATATCAAATGAGAGAGACATGAATGGAATGAAAAGTAAATTAGGAATAGTAATACAAGACTAGAACATCTAGTAAACCCAGTTCAGTAATGGAATTTGTTAACTATGATGGTCTTGGAAGCAATTCCATGGCCACTATGGAAATAATATTATGTGCTTATTAGTTTTCCACCATTAAATATTTTATTCCAATGATGTTCTATCATGTTAAATGTCCCTTTATGATCTATGCCTTACGTACTACCAAGATTTATTTCATGACTCGAGATTTTACTATTTAAACATTATGTGCATGTCTTTACAATGAAATGTTTATGGTTTATTTTATGTTCTCCATGTTTACCCTTATTGATAATTTGAGCAAACCTTTTTTATGTTTTCTTTTACCCGTATTATAAATAATGGTTTTAGGTATGAAAACAAAGGGGGAATATCTTTATGGGATATGTTGAAGATCTTACACCATGTTAGAAGATGATGTTCTGAGTATGCGAAGACAATAAAATAATACGATCTTTGGGTATCTATTTGTGTCATATATTATATATTGTGAAAAAGAAATATATTTTACATGAACATCATGATTGGGTCGTTACAGTCTTTAATTTTTCAATTTAATTCCATTTTTTCTTTTTTATCAAACCCATAGGAATGATGGTTACTCCAATATTCATCTCAAACATGAGAGCACATTGAACAATTTTCTTATAGCTATTTAATTCCCTTATAGATAATGCCCTTCAGAGACTTGGTTTTAATCCACTAAATAATCAATCAATTTTACTCTCAGGTTGGATAATAAATATATAATTGTACCTTGCTTGTCTTGTATAATATTATTCTTAGGTACCAACATCTTCATCTTAATTTTTCTTTAGTTCAAGGAACTCATTCTCCGTCATTGTTTGAAGATTATGAGTAATGTACTTATTGAAAAATATGTTATTGAACTTGTCCCATTCCATGGATTAAGTTTCATATTTTTGACTCATATTATAGAAAATGTTTCACTATTGATCATTTTTACATTCAAAATGATAATGCTAAGATGACATTATCATGTTCTGAACATTGGGGAACTGAAAATATATTTTCAGTGGTACTGATTCATTTTTCATCCACCAATGGATTAGGAGAGCATCTGAATGAAGGTGGGTGCTACCACATGAAGAACTCAAGAGAATTTTATTACCTCCTTAGCTCATTTGGATGTCCCAAATGATTCATATCTTGAGAAACATGTGTAAGAATAGCTAAAAGGTTTTTTAATCCATCTACCGTAACATTTGGTTTCTTAGGAGGAGAATCATTGCATTTCCCATCTCATTCAGCATTAATGTGATTTCTTCAGGTTTCATCCATTGACTAAAATATAAAATAATATTGATAGAAACACAAATATTAATGTAAAAACCACATAATCAAGAATGAAATATCAATTTAGGATATTTTAGAGTTTATCCTAGGTTATTCATGATCATTTCTAAAACACTAGGATTGTATCCTATACATTGACATATCCTATGGTTTCTTAATAAGGCTTTCTCATCCTAGTTTCTGAATTCTAACTATACATATCCTCTAATACCAACTATAATGACCCATACATTACATACATTGATATTAATTCAATATTTAATAATATTCAATAAAAAATATAAAAAGGCCACAATAGGACCATATTAGTATAGTGTCTCTAGATACAGTAAAACATAAAAAACTGGTTCATAAGACATATTCATTACCTCCCACTAATTTTTTCATAACTAGACCCCATTTGGACATATCTTAGTAAATACACATAATCATTACCTAGGGAAAATAAACATGTGAAATGTTGGTCTTAGATTCTTAGTAATGTTAAACAAAGGAGTTATCAATCATATCATAATCATATGACCTAAGAACATAACATTTTAAAATATTATCCTACATATGAAAAATTGGGATATCATGCCATTGGATAAATAATAAAAGTTCATAAAAATAAATGAATGTAATCTCACAAGTCATTACACATGACATGAGATTTTTTGACATACACATAAGCATAGAAAAAAAGTTCATGTTAGTTAAGGATCATTTCCAAGAACATCATAATAGACAAAGTCCATTACTGAACTGAGTTCACTCCTCATTCCTTTCCTTTATTACTAAACAAAGACCATTTACCATTCTATCCTTATCTATCTCATGAGGTATTTATCTTTACCCAATTAATTTGAGGATGGTATAGATCCCACCCATCCCATAATTAAATTAATTTTACATGTACCACCAAAACATAAATCATTCATCATAACATAACCCAATGAATAAGAGGGTTTTCTTAAACATCATTATATCATAAACCATATAAAACAAATGGATTTCATAAATATAATTCCATCATAAAAACAATCAGATAATAGAAATAATAGCTTTAGAAACATAACCCTATTTATATAATGTTGTTGTTTATGGAAAATAATTTTGATAAAACACTTGAAATTAATTATTGTGGAAAATATACTTTCTTCTTCTAAAATATTTTCTTTTATAAAAATGTCATGAAATTATAAAAGAATATAATTTATTTGATAATAAACTTGAAATCATATAAAGAAATATTCTTTTAAATACGGCATTATGGAAGATTAAAAATCCATTAATTCAGTATTAGTTGAAACAGAACATTCTTCTTATACATTTTTTTAGAAAGTCAAAAAGTAACTCATATCGAAAATGAAAACATATTCCTTTCATACCATTTAATAAAAATTCACCAATGGGTAAAATTGACATAAATAAATTAGAAGGATAGAAATAATATTTTTTAAAACATATTTTGGAAAAATTGATATGGGTGATAAATATACCCTAGTAAATAATTACCTATAAATGATCTCGAATAATAATGAGATTACACAATTATCCCATACCTTAGGTCTGATTTATTTTTATATATCCAAACCTCTTATTTCATGATTTAAATAAGTTCATATACTTATTTTAGAATCATATTCATTTTTACGATATCATATATAATCATATTATCATTATTTTTTAATATCATTTCATTATTACATGTTTTTCGTCTATTAACTATTTCATTTTCTTAAGTATGTTTTTCCAAATATGTTTCAATTATCCAAAATAGATCATAGTTATTTCAATAAAAAAATACATTAAAATTATATATATCATATTTATTCATTCTATACATTTATATAATAATTCTTTAATGAAGATCATGTAGAATGAATGACCTCGCATTGTGTAGACGGTAGGTCGTACGTATGCACAAGCAATAATATCATTCGCATAATTTTTAATGGTATTGGAGAAAATGGTGTTTAATATTTCAGAATCAATATAATGTTATAATAATTGTATATAGTTATTATTTCCATCATTATACCCATCCATGTATGGTGGTGGTGAAAAAAGATTACACCACAGCGTGGAGACAATAAGTCGTATTTACGCATGCGTGGTGATTTTGTTTTTCAAAAAATGGATAAAAGTTTAATATTATTGTTAAATAATAGTAATAAAATCTCAGGTATATAAGTTATAATGTATTGATTAATTTATATTAAAGAAAATCATGAAGAGTTTGTAGAAGATGAAAGAAGATTCAATGAATCGGTAGAACATATTACTTGTTCTTCAATGTGCTTCCTCTAAATCTCATATTAGAGCAGTAGATTTGGTCTTTGAAGAAGACTAGAACCTCTAAAATGTGACTATGGAAGATAATATGGAAAATATACTAGGGATGTATGATCGTTAAGGATAATAGTGAGGTAAAAAGGTGAGCGATGAGGTTCCCTTTTATAATTGAGGTGAGGGGTACTTTTGGGATCTCCAAAGAATATTAATCTAATATAAAATTAGACCCCATCAAAAAAACCTCCAAAATGTCCCAATTTTAATGTTTATATGAGATCGAGTTATAATATCATAACCAATAAATGTTTGACCAGTTTCCCTATCAATTTAAACATTATAATTTTAATTAACACATAGTTATTCTATTTAATTTTAATTAAGATAACAAATATTTCAATATTAAAAGGATGAAATATTTTATTATATTCTGTAAATTAGACCATAAATAATTTCCTTATAACATTTTGTACAATATCATAATTATTAAATATATTTTCTGATTTTTTACCTTTTAAATAATTTAATAAAACATAATTTTGATAAAAAATCAATAGTGTCAATTGTGAAACTATTTAATTCATTGATTTTTAAAAATATTAAGATCAAAAGATAAATTCGAACCAAATTTTTAATTCTATATTACTATGAGGTCAAGTTCATCTATAAAATTCATTAGATGTATTAATTATCCTGAATTATATTTATTTTAATATTTTAATAACATTCATTTGTTGTCTCCATTAATAAAATAATCACCACGTAAATTTTTTGTAATTATATAATATAATTTTTTTGAATAATAAAATTAAATACTATTATGAATATAAATCTATTATGTTTCTTAACAATACTTTTAGACTTGTTTATCTCCAGGAAAATACATCATTTAAAATGTTATACTTAATAAATTATGAATGCGGCAACTTTAACATCACTTTGAATAAAATAATATAATTTCCACAATAACATTTATAATGCTTCAAATGGTCACTAACTCGACCCATGTTTGGTTATGGTCGAGTTATACTCAAACTATAACATTTGGGCATGTTTTTGGTTCTTTTTATGGTTACAATTATTTTAATAAAAAAATATTGATTTCTCATAAATGAATTAATTTTTACCTCATCAAAGTATACACCTTTAAGGTAATTATTTACTTCATAAAGATTAAAAATAAATTACAATGACAAATAAAAGAATTTTAGATTTCAGTTTATTATTTATAATCAAATTTATATTTGGTATAACCATATTTTAAAAATAGAATAGTTATTAAAATTTGAGTAAGACATATTTAATTATTCTTTAAATAAAATAAATCAAATGTCCTAATCTCATCCATGTGGCTTCCAAAGGACAACATTTAAACCCAATTACAATTTTGGTCGAAACAAACTCATCCAATGATATTAAGACAAATGTTATTTTAATTTTATAATAGTATTCTTACAGTTAAATAAATGATTTACCCTTTTACTATGTCAAGAAAAATTACCAAAGATACTATTCATAATGACCAAAAAATAAAACAAAGATATGTCAAAATATTTGGAACTACTAATTCCAAATAAGGAATCCATTTTTCAAAATTCAAAACACAGAAGATGCAGTAATTAATTTAAAATTAATATTTTTATCACAATGTGAGAAGAAGTTTTAAAAGTTAAAACATTGCAAAAGATTTAAATGATTTTATTTCTGAATTCAATGTGAAATTAATTCTAATGATATAAATTATATTGATTAAAAAATATATATTCTATTTATACTTCAAAACCATTTAATATTATAATTTTAACATATAAATTTTTTTGATGATAAAAGATGTGTTCAATTAAAATTTAGTGTATTGTTACTATTCATAAAAAATAGAAAGTTATCATAAAATATTAAAATTCAATCCAAAGTAAATTTTTGTATCTTGCATCAAAATAGAATGTTAATGTTATTATATAAATATTATTAATGTTTCAAAATATTTATTTAAAATTGGTTCTCTATTAAAAGGTGGATAATTACACTTTTTGAAATATATAGGATTTTATTTATCAAATGGAGTTTATTCATACCTTATGAAAAAATATCTATTTGATGAATATAATAAATATTTTATTAAGTATATAATAGATATATTTCATTAATTTCATTTAAATATATTAATTTACTCAATTTATTAATATAACAATTTTAAATATATTATTTATTTATATTTTCCAAAAATAATTAATATGCAATGAATTCCCCATAAATTTTCATATGTTAGTTATATTTCTTCCTTCTAACCTGACAGTTATGATAAAATGGTCATTTTATACTAATGGAATTTCTTGGTTCATTTAAACTCATGATTTTTTCCTATCCAACATATTGAAGAATTAAAATTATTTTAAGAAAATATTTCATAAAAACATCTAGGTGTTGTAGAAATACATTGCTATGAATAACTTATTGTTCTTGGTTTTTGTAATCTCACATATTGTAATAGTATTGATGTTAAAAACAGATAATGATAGTTTTTGTATAAAAATAAATTATAATATTATCAATAGAGAGTCAAATTAAAATATTTTTTATAAAAAATCAAAAATATAAAAATTTTAATTCAACAAAAATGGATTAATTAAAATAATTTTTGATTCTGAAAATATTTTAAGAAATAATTATGTCATGAATTTTATAAATTTTTCTGTGTCCAAAGACACTTTTATGAATTATTAATTTTAAACATTTATAAGAATATTTGAGTCCATAAATCGCATTACAATGAAAACTATAGAAAAATTGAAATTTTATAAAGTAAATTTATTTTGTAAAAAATAATATGTACTCCCCCTATGAAAAGGAGTAACATAATGTAAGGATAATGATAAAAAATGAATTAGATATGAATGACTAATTCACATTGATCACTCCTAAATTCTATTTAGTGTATTATAATCTTTTAGAAAGAAGATGATTTATAAAAATGTTCGCAAATTAGTCTTGTGTTTGGATAAATTATAAAATGATATCTATTTTTTTATCTTCCAATCCAAACGAAAATGTTATCTCATAACTATGTTCTTATCATATGAGTGATTTTATGTGTTTTAACAAAATGAAATGTAACTTGTGTTATCAAAAGGTATTTTCATTTTAAAAAAAATCATGCCATAGTCCGGAAGTGTTTGTTGCATCCACAAACACTCGAGCACAACCACTTCCAGCTGCCATATATTCAGCTTCAGAGGTGTAAATTTCTATTATATGTTTTTTCTTACATGATCATGGAACTAATTAATCTTTTAAGAATTACTATTTTTGAGTTTTAATTTTCAATATATTCTAAAAAACTAAATTTTGTATCCCAAAAAGCTATTTAATTATAAATCATTTCTAGAAGAATAAAATAGTACTAAATCTATAGTAAACTAATAAAATTGAAATTTTCATTTTACAGCTTCCTTATGGGATAACATTGGTTTATGTTGACATATTTTTCATAGGCATAGAGAAAACATTAAATTCAGTAGACTAGTGGTTAACTGGTTTAAAATTTCCACCATACCACTAATGTCATTTTGATCTACTAGTATCCCATCCTCATCAAGATCTAAATTATTTGAGGTACTGATGGGAGTACTTATTCTTTTATTATTTTCATATCCAAATTTCATAAGAAGATATTTTATATAATTATTCTGAATATAAATGTTCAGTAGGGTTTTTTTGAAATATAAAAACCATGAAAATATGTTATATCATCGATTATACTCATCTCAAATTCTGATTTCATAAGATCTATAAATGAACCTATTAAATATTATTGCGTTGATCCAAATATAATTCCATCAACATATATTGGAAAAATCAAAATATTATTATTTACTTCTTTCCTAAAAAGTGTTTGTTCTATATATCCATTTGTATAATTATTTTATAATAAATATCCTATTAACATATCGTACCATTCTCTAGGGTCATGTTTAAGTCCATATAAATCTTTGGCAAGTTTATTAACATATTCATGATGTTTTTTATTTTAATACGGGGTTTGTTCAACATAAACTTCCTCTTGATATATCTGTTAATAAAAGCACACTTTACATCCATTTCAAAGAGTTTGAAACTAATGAATATTACAAAGGATATAAATATATCAATATATTTAAGTCTAGACACAGATACATAGGTTCCTAAGAAACATCTAACTTTTTGGTTTTGAAAATAATTTTTTAATCATTAGGTATAAAATATTCTTGAGAAAAAACATCAAAAACTATTTATTGAGATATATCGTTAAGATAATAATTTTCTAACATGGGATAAAAATTAGTTTTAGAAATCACATCCTAGGATGTTGGATGGGGTTTTTTGAAAACAAAGGGGTCTATTTCATCAAACACAACTTGCACCTTTTTCTAAAACCTACATGAATTTTTATTAAAAACTATACAAGACTTATATGCAGTGGAATAACAAAACAATTTACCATCATTTGATTTGGTTGAATGGTTTTTAAGTTATCTTTAATATTCAGGATGAATACTTTGCAACAATAATATTTAATTAATAAAATTTTGATTTTCAACCTATCCACAACTCATAAGAAATTTCCTTCATTAAAGTTATAATTAAAAGGTGATATATAGTATATTAGGAAGTTCCAAACACTTAATACCAAAGGTTTTTTAGCAATTTATTATAAATCTAATATGGTTCTTATTATTTCATGAATAATTATATTTCATCTTTCAACTACACTATTTTACTATGGGGTTTTATGTGATGAATAGATATGCTTAATAGTATTATTATATCAAAAATATTCAAAATCAGAATTTAAAAAATCCACATCATGTTCAATATGAATACTTATCAAGGGAAGGGTTTTCCAATTTTTATATTTGGCTAAAAATGTTTTAAAATAACAAAAGGCATCTGAATTATTTGTGAGAAAATAAACTCATATATATCATGTAAAATCATCAACATTCAGATATATATTTAATTTTCCACCAAATCTCCATGTTTCTTTAGGAAAAATAAAATACATGTGAACTGATTATAAGGCATCATAAGTTGAAACGTCATTATTAGATTTAAATTTTGAATTATGTTTCTTGTTATATTGACAACTGCCATGGACTTGTGAAGTATCAATCCAATGTTCTAGTAGATCCTTAACAAGCCCTTTGTTAGTAAAAATAGATATGTTTCAAAGGTTATAGTGTCCAAACCATCTATTCCATAACAAGTATTTAACTTCCATTGTACTATGTCAAGGTTTGTCTAGGTTCCTAAGGTCTTATAACTTAAGAGTGTTAATGTTCTCCTGCTGATTGGATGGGAGGTTTAATTCATCCTTGGAACTATTTTCTAACCACTTATCATTCATAAATATCAAAAGGTAAGCTTTATCACATAAAAAACATATGATAATAAGGTTTTTCTTAAGAAATTTAAAAAATCAAACACTTGAAATTAAAGATTTACTGAGAATAAAAATATTACATATACTAATAATCTCTCTTTGAGAATTATCTTTAAAAGTGACTTCACCACCTTTCATTTTGATAATATTCTATATTATATTTTTTTAATATTTTATATTCCTAGAAATCATGTTATATATTTACCATATATTCATGTTGTTGGTACCATATTATTTTACTGAAATTAAAAACAGTTTACTTTTGGTACCCAAAACTTCCTAGGTCTAACGTTGTTGGGAAACAAAATTCTGGGTAACCACATCTACATGATTTTAATTTGGACATATGTAATTTCATTTAAAAAATATGATTCATGAAAACCAAGTGATTGAACATTATTTAAGAAAAAAATATTTTTCTAATGGACACCACATTGAAATTTAGTACAAAATGGGAAATTTCTAGAAACTAGGATGAATCCCCCAATATCATTTTTTTATATGTAAACCCTATTCTGAAACCATTACCACAAGGAATAATTTCTTTATACATTTTATCAAAACAATCATTTATAATTTTAAATTTAGATAAAAGTTTTCTCAAACTTGAGATTGCATATTTATTTTTATAAATAAAGAATTTTCCATATTGTATTAGTTTTAAAAGGATATTCAGTTATTAAAACATCTTACCGAGAAATTACTTGTTATAAATCTTTATAAATTTATTATTTTTTAAAATTACTCACTTTATGATCTTTTACATGATTTGATATTTATTTTTTCATAAAATAAATCATTAAATAAGCCTTTACAAGTATTTCTATAGCATTATCATGTAATGTTAAAAATTTATTAATATTCATTTTTATTCAATTTATAAAATTGGAAACATCTTCATAAGAATGAAGATTATTATCTTCACTGAAATAGTAATAATCCTCATCAAAGAATGAAAAATTTTATCACCAAGATAATTTTCACTTAAGGACATATTAATAAGGTTCTCAGAAGTTCGTACCTTAGAAATGAAAGATTTATTTACTCTAGGTGGATTGAAAAAAAGACTTTTGTTCCTTATTACATAACTATCATTTTCTAAATAAATCTCTAACAAATTATGTCAACTGGTATTTCATGTTTCACCAGCTTTCATCATATTATTTCCTTTAAAATTATAATAGTTCTTAATAATTCTACCTCAATTATTTTCTTTTCTATGTTTCCTCTTCATCTTTGGACAACATAGTCTGATGTGTCCATATTTCTTTCATTTGTAACAAGTGTCACTACAATGATTGATTCTTTTATTTTATCACCATTGAAAATATTTCTTACCGACTATAATTCATATCCTTCAAAAAACAATTTCTAACACATTCACATAATTTACAAAAAATATTGAATTTAATTAAATAAGGACTCTCTATTATGTTGAAGAAATAAAAAAATTTCAATATATTTTACTTTAGAAGGTAAGGTAGATATGGAAGCAAATAAAAAACTACCATTTTTTATTTTCCTTTTTCTCAGCATCTCTTTTGAGCCTTCCCCCATAGTGCATAAGGGTACTTATTATATCATCCAAGGTAAGATTATTTAATATTCTAGTTTAATAAAAATAGTTAACATTAATTCCCACTCAATGGGACTGATATATGTTATCTTATCAATAAGTATCTCATCATCAAGACCTTTACCAACAATATACTATAAATAGTTAGTAATTTTCATGAGCCTCTGATGCATCCTTCAAAAACAATTAACTTAGTATGAAGTATATTTATTTTTATTCCACTCTTAACATAGCTCTATGAGTCAAAAAACATTAGATTCACCCAAATGTTTGATCAGATGATTTTTTAAAATACTATTGGAAACTTCGAAAGAATAAATTCGACTATAAAATCTAATTTTCATATAACATAACAATGTATTAATTACTCTGTATTTTAACTGATATTTCTATTTCTATTGATGAGTTAAACCAGTTACATCATTATCAATAATTTTACAATATTTGATCAACAAAACCATATTTTCAACTCATAAGTTGTTAACAAAGGTTTTTATCATAACCCTCTGATACTTATAATCTGAACCTTAAAAATATGGGGTCTATTAGGATTCAAATTTCCTATAGATACTATATTCATTCCTCCAATATTTTTAAAAAATAAATATTCTATTAAAAAACATGTTTCTGTAAAAAAAATACAAACAAAATGTTTCTAAAAAACATCAGCAACTTGTAATAATAAAGTAAAAAACATTAGAAAGTATATGAGAAGTGGATTAATTCTATGATACTAATTTTAAGATCATTATATATATAATAATGATTGGGATCATGAGAAAATTCTTATAATTTAAAACTTACAATTGGGGTGAAGTGTAGTTTTAAAAACAAAATTTAAAATAATAAATCTAAAAAAACCCTTACACTCTTTAGGTTGATCTATCAGACATGGCCCTCTGTCTCATGGAACAAGTCACAGAATCATAATCATAGATAATAAGATAAAATTAGAGTATAAAGGATCAGAATAACATGAAATACAATTATTCATAATATTATAATCATAATCACAATGGATATGATTAATCAAAAGATATTGTTTATTTTCATAATCAGAATAGTGTAAATAAGAAAATTAGAATTTAAATATGAATAAAGTGTTTAACATTAAATTATATCTTCAGTGGAAATATAAAAACATGTAAGAAAAATGTAATACCATTTTATACAAAAGAAATAATTGATTTCAATTTATTAAAAAGATAAAACATTTAACCTTAATTTAAAGGTATTCTTTAACCCAGACAAATGGTATCCCTTGTTTTATACATACAATAAAATATATCTTCCCTTACTAGGGAATCCCTCGATATGATAATCAGAATGTATCTATTTTTTAATCCCTATAATCCCTCAAAACATTGATAATATTATCTATCTACCTAGCCCTAATAGCCCATTATATGATGGATCAGATTCTCTATCTTCTTATTCCCAAAATCCATCAATCATTGTGATGATCAGAAAATAATTACAATTAAAAAGGTCAAAATATGAAAACATGATAAGATTTTCATAGATCTAAAAAAATCTAAACAATTTAAAATATTAAGAACATATTGTTCACCCTCTGAAATCTACAAATATATCACAAAATGAAATAATAGAAATCAAATTTAGTAACCCCAAACACTTCGAATGACCTGGTATCTTTAGACATCTTCCCAAAGGTCATATTTTTCTCCTAATTTCTTTAATTCTATGAGTTTTACATAATTACATAGAGACCACAAACTAAGAATCTCTTTACAATCTAGTGTAACTAAATTTGTGATGTTTTATTTATTTACTCTATTTAGAGAGTAAAATATTAGCTTACATTAGAAAAAAGTATTCCGAATATGATTATAAACAAAAGTCAATCTGAAAAACTTCCTTAACAATTTTCATTATAAAAACTATTTTGAGTATAAGTATGAAGTTATTAGTACTAGTATGAGTTTGATTTTTAGGAAATATTAATTATGATAGTCATAATAGAAATTATAAATTCTAGTACTAATAAAAGTGAGTTATTTTAATGAAAAAAATCATCTTTATGATAATCATAATGAAGAACTTAAATTTCACACTAGTAAAACTTAAAAGGTTATTCTACATATGAAAAAATATAATGTTTTCTTCAAAAAATATTAAAACAAATTGGACATAAAGAGGTAGTGAAACATGTTTTTTAAAAGAGTGTTTGATTTTGAATAATAATATAATGGAAAAGTAAGATGTATAACATCTAACTAAACACTTTTTAGACTGTTATGGAATGGTTGATTTATTTTTGTTGTTATAAACTATTAAAATTTGTTCCTATGATATTTAATTAAAAATATTTCGATGGGTTTATAAATTAAATTTTATAAAAAATTATAAAAGGATGATATTTTACTATTTTATGTCTTTAAATTGATCATATTTTGTTTATTTAATAAATTCTTCTCATGAATCATTTTTTGGGACTATATTGGTATTTTGAGCACGCACCTTGAATACACCCAATGGGCGTTTTGTAGATATTTTTATGAGTGATAATAGAAAGGGAAAGCCTCCAGTTGGAGGCGGTGGCTTTTCTTGATTTGTATCTGGATATGTATTTCTATGTTGTTTGTTTTCTTTGATTTATTTTATGTGGTCTGGAATTTTTTATTTCCATTCCTCTTTATATATCATGCATTTTATATCATTGTTGGTGTAATCATTCCCTAAACTAATTATTCAATGACCATGTGCACATTTCCAACCCATGGGTATAGATAAAACCATCACACCTTACCTCAAGGAAACATGGGTTTCCAATTTGGGTATAACTACTGATGGTTTGTGAGAATAATCATTTCTATTTGAAATGATGGGGATAATATAACATCATTCATGTAAGTGGTTGAACCAACTCAAGTAAGAATATGATATACCAATGAATGATAAAAAATATAGATTTATATATTAGAAAAATAATTTTATCATAAGAATAATGATGTTAATATATCATAATTATAGAGTATAATGATAAATTGTATATATGATATGGTAATTTTAAAATATGGTGATGAAATAGTAGGATAAATTCTCCCCTTCTCAAAATAGGAAAGTTCAAAATGAAGGGTTTGGACAACCATCTTGGAAAAAGAAGCTACCAAAACACCTTACAAGGATTTAAGAGAAAAAATGATATATAATTAGAATAATTTCTAAGGAAATATTTTTTTTAATTTGTATATAAGATCTCATTTTATAAGTGAAAATTAAGGACATTTCATTGGAAACATAATTTAGGTGAATAGTAAAGATAGAATCACATGGATTCTTGGCGCGTTAGTTGATAAAATATATTTAACGAATTTATTTTTAAATAAAAAAACTAAAAATGACTTATTTCTTTTATAAATATAATTTTAATTATCAAAAAATTTAGCCACAATAGGAGGTCTCTTTTTTCAATTTTTAGATCTATTACCTTGTATAATTATTTATCAAAATAATTAACTATTTTATTAAAAATAGAAGGATCCCCTTATTAACTAATTATGACATGATTATTTAAAACTTGGAATCAATTAATTATACATAAACATCAATATAAGATAAAAATTTCTTTTAAATTAATACATAAGACATATAAAAAACTATTTTTGTACGAATCTGAATTTTTAAAGGTCACTTTTTATTATTAATATATCACATCAATTAGTAATTTAAATGAGTATTAATCTATTTGTTTACATATTTAAACATAAAAATAGATTCTAAATTCTAAAAATAACAAATAAATTTATTTAAATAAAAATTGATAACAATAAAAACTCATTCCATTGAATATAACCATTTTGAAATTTAATAATTATAATATGATTCCTAGCCTTATAATATTTATTTCATATAATTTAGTTTATATATATATATATATTAAATTTCATTCAATTTTACAATCTAACTCTAGAAAGTATAAATTTAGAATAATAACATATAATATATATAAAAAATATGTTTTTAAAACAAAACATATGTCATTGAATATTAAAATTTTTATTCTTAATCATTATAATTTTATTTTTACTCTTTATGTGTTATTTTTTACTTTTAAAATTAATTAATATATTTTAATTAATCCATTTTATTAAATTAATTATTTTAATTTGATAAATATATTTAATTAAAATAATTAAATTTGAAAATTTGAGAAAAATATATTTAGAATAAATATTGATTTTTAATTTTTAATATATTATTATATATATACCTCCATTAAATATTAAATTAATGATAAATAATTATATTTTTATCAATCTTATTTTTTCATAATATAACATATTTACTAATTTAATGATATAAGAAATGAATCATTTTTTGATGCATACGTAAAAAATAAAAAAACAATTGCTAATGACTTATAACTTAATGTAAATTATGGTTATTTTACAACCATTGTATTGTATGATTTATAATAGTTTCCATTTTTTATTGGTTTTATTTTTTCTACATATTTAACTCATTTTACGTTATCACATAAGTAGATAATAATTATCTTCATTTAGGAATGTATGTAGATTTCATGCTTAGTTGTATTACATAGTCCTATAATAATAATAACTCTCATTATAGAATACTATGATATTAAAATAAATTATTATTTTATCCCCAAGAAGAAATATTGAGTTCATAACATTTACATTTATTTTACATGGTGAAAATAATGAAATCATGTTTATCTTATTATATTCATTGATTTATCACAAGGTAAATTTATTTACTTTAAAATAAAAATTAAAAAAAGTGCATTCCTTTGAATCATGAATACTAATTTAATAAAAAATATAAAATGGTGGGTTTTCATATATGTCCACTATAATTTTGAATGAATATAAATATCATGGTATGATATTACTCTATTTCCTCATATGTTTAGGTTGTAATGTCTCATTCAAAGAATACTTTGATTTAATCTATTGGGTAGAAATGTTTTACAGTTTAATCATAAGATCGTTTGAAGTATTGGTTTTTCTTGGAAATTTCATTATTTATTTTGTGATTTGGATTTTTTTAGTGATGGAGGATGAAGTTTGGTGTGGGTTTTTTGGTAAGTATGGAGGGATTTTAAGAGGCTTGGAAGCTCATAGTGTGATTTAGGATTCTTTAGTAGACTAAGCCCTATACATGGGTTAAACAGTGAGGTCAACAATGTTTTAGTGGGTTCCTTAAGAATATTATTGGAGACTTCAATGGAGAAATATAATGAAACCAAATATCCAGTGAATCCCATCAATGTTTTAGTGGAGTGTATGTAGTAATTTTTAATGGTGTGTGAATTTTAGTCCTTAAGTCATTAATGTCAAAAATATTCATAACCCAAAATTAATTTCTTCATCAATATTCCAATAACTAGTGAGATCCTCTATAAACCACTCTTTCTCCTCCTTCATAGATCTAGATCAAGCGTGAATCAAGTAGGTATATTCTTCTAATTTAAAATAGTATATCTTCCTATCATATCATTTTTTATTGCCTTCTCTTCTAACATCGATTCTTCTTCATTGTCTTGGGTTTTTATATGTTTTTCACTAATCCATTTTTGTAACCACCTCAAAGCCTAGTGTTTTCAATTCTCTTGGTTAAAATAATCTTTTACTGGTTGATTTCCTATTATTCATTTCTATATTACTATAATGTGTTTTAGGTGTGTTTTGACCAACTAATTTAGGGTTTGGGAAAAAAATTGTGGTATTTTCATGGAAGATTAAATTGGGGATTTTTTTTATCAAATGAATTTTGGAAGTTTTCAATTTTTATTTCATTGGAGTTTTATTATTATCTAATAACATTATTTTTTATATTTTGAATTTTTAGGGATCTTATTTATCGATTCATTTGTCATAATAAATTTCTTTTATAGTATAAGTGACTACTCATCAAGCCTAATGTAATGGTATCTGTTCACGACTCACTGAGTTTTTCCCGAGTTATTCTAGTAATTTGAATCCCATTATATTCTTTGTAAATTAATAATGAAAAATATTTATAATATTATGATATAAATAATGTTTTTCAAACTATATTTTCTCTAATATGGGTTATATTTTTTCAATGTAATTTTTTCATTTTAATAAATACCAATTTCATAATGAATATGTTGTAAACATTATTAAGATATATTTTAATTTTCTAATCCCTTGCATGTCTTGATTATTTTTATAGATTTTATTTTATATGGGAGTTAGGATACCCATTCTAGAGGATTTTCTCTAACATTAATTTTACCAATAAAATGGATAAATTCTTTCATTATAATCTTCAATAGAAATGGACACATTTGATGTGTCAATAGTCTCAACCCATGTGAAAGGTAGCATATAAATCTGAAATATTTCATTTTTCTTAGCCAATTTTTTTATTATATTAACAAGGTGAGAATTATTGATCCCCAACCATAATCTAGTGAAGGATTCAATAATTAAAAAAGTTTAATAAATGAGATAAAAGTCAATGAACCACATATAGCCTATGGTTAAGAGTGTTCTTCAGAAAAAAATATTGTGGTAGGGTTTACAAGGGGTGCATAAGTGATTTAGTAGGATAGTTGTAATGTTTTTAATATTTATCTAAACTTTTAATGTTACAATTTTTTTAATTTTTATAGGGTTATAAAAAATAATTATTAAAACCTTGTTTAAGAAAAAATTGAAATTCTTGAATAATTAGATTCCCTTATTTCATTATTTTCTCACCCATTTAAAGGTTTCAGTAAACATTATTTACAATGGAAGTCTCTATTATTCCTTGAATACTAGATCACCTTAATAAAAATATAGTTATTTTATGAGTTTTGTTTAAATCATAAAGCATGAGATGGGTTGAAAAGTAGAACCTTGACCAATAATGTTGTGACAAATTGTCATTCATAATCATATGCATCTAGTCAATTCCTTATCAATCTCATCCTAATAAATAATACTATTATTCCATGTTCAGTACATTTTTTATTATATAAACATTGTATTGAATATTTAATTGAAATTCCAATGCCATTTTGGTATCAATTTACTATTTCTTTGGAGTTGATTATGCCAGAATTGTGTCATTCAAATGGGTTGAGACTAAATAGTTTTACTTATTATATTCCATATAATAATTATAAAATAACATGTCTTCCTTATTTTCTGAATAGGTATGTTTATTTCCTCCTTGATGTGTAAATTAATAATAGAGTCAATATAGTATGGGTGTAGTTTTTATAATACATTGCAATAATTTTATTTTATCAATTATGTTATTATAATGAGAGGAATGGATATTATTTAACATAACTAGGTTTAACATCATGAGCATAAATATTTTTTTGATAATTTATATTCATTTCATAAGCGGTATTTTTTATTATTATAATGTATTAGAGCATGTTAGGTCAGTTTTACTAAATATATTTGAAATGATTACATTTTCATTAGATAAGATGCGTATAGTAACCTAAATTTAGTGAAACGTATGGTTGGTTACCCATGACATGAATTATGGTTATCCTTAGATTGTAGGTTAATCATAAAATAGGTTTTGACCCTAATTTTATTGAGGGTTACTATTTAGATTTTTAATATATTTATTTTTAGTAATTCACTATTTATTTGATACTCTTTCTTTTTGATAATATAATACTATAATATATTCATTGACTATAAAACTATTTTCTCATATTTATATAATTTATTATATATGTTTATTCATAAAACTGTTATATCTCTCATATGTTTATGCATAGTTTTTGGTGCCCTACTATGTATTTATTATCACATAAGTCATTAGTCCCTCAATGGAAATACAATATCTCTCTTGATATTTTTTTCAAAAAATCATACTAGTAACTATTGGATCTGTATATTTTATTTAACTTATTTTCATGGAAGTGTGAACAATTTTATAATTTGTGAAATATTTAGTGATATTTATTGTGGTATTGTGTCTCATATATCTATTCATTCCCTTTTATCCATTCGTCATGCCTTTTTTGGCCTTGGTATTCATCATGGTCTAGTTTGATTATGGTATTGCACTTATGAAACTGTCATATATGATTTAATATGGATAGTTGTGCTTGTTTCAATTCTTGTTGAATTTATTATGATTTTTTGGCCTTCAATATTTATTTTTGGGATATCCGACTTATGGTAAAGTCTTTTCATAATTCTGGTAAAAAAACATGACTTGTTTCAAGGAGAAGGTAGTTAGATTGTTTGGGAAACTATATATAAAGACTTATTGTGATATAAAATATACCATGGGGATCGAGGAAATATTCTTGGCATTTAGATCTTGGATTCAGATGACGTACATTTGTCCAGATAAGGGTCATTATTGATGACCAAATCAAGGTGATAGCTTTATAAATTCTCAAACACGTATGGTGAAATCTATAGGTTATCACCACTAATCTATATAAGGGAAAAACCTAATATGAATTATAACTAACCTATTACAAATAAAATGAAGCATCTAAGTGTTCTACTATATTTGGACAAGCCTATTGATCACTGAATCACCTTCATCCCACCAACATAGAGAAAACCTGGATGGGTGACCATACAAAGCCTCATATGAATCCACTTAGATCAAATTCCCGTAAATGTTTTTTTATATAAAGCACAAAAAATATATATGTTAACCCGTGAAATGTTGAAATTTAGAACACAATCCCTAAGAACAAGTTTATTTATATGGATCATCCTCTAAGACTACAAATAAATTTTTTTGTAATAGGCTCTACTCAGATTCAGTTGAGATCCAATACCAATTTATTTCATCATTAAACCATAATGTCACACTATATCCCATACATACAACTTTCCCATCTGTTCAATAGATTTGGTCCCTAAAATATTCATGAAATGTGTGACCTTCATCCATCAGTCTACTACAACCAACACCATATTATATCCCATGAAGGTACATAAAATCCTTATTATGAAATCCCTATTCACCTCATCCCACTTCCAAATAGGCCCATAAGTGGTTGAAGAAAATATTTTTGTCACTAATGTTCATATTTTATCATACTGTATGATATGTAACAAGCTAAAATTCCTATAGTATCATTATTTATAACCTAATAATATTAGGGACTTGTTATACCAAAGAACATTGTAGTCTTCCCCAGGTTCACAACTCATCGGGTGTCATGGTAGTCCATCATCAACTACTCCCACATAATGGATGGGACTAAAACCCTAAAATATACCTGGAGAACCTTGGCCTCATCCCAAGACCATCTTGGAATAAGATTATCACTCATGAGTCTCTCCAAAAATAAAAAACAATTAGAATCAGACTGCTGACTATATATATCATGATCTCATAGTGAGGATGTTGTGGATAGAGAGTAAATGTAAAAGAAATCATCCCCTCAGTCAATTCCAATCATTACTATACAAATAAGATCATTAATTTTGATCCCCAATGATTCCCCAACCAGTTTATACCATATTTTCATAGTAGGATTGTTTGCCAAGACATTCCCATTTCTTGTGGAATATTCTATCTCTAATACAAATGCCTATTAATATTCATCCCAATACCTCAATTGTAGGTTTTTTTCCCGTGGGAAGAATATGTGTCACAAGATCTTATAGACCATACAGACTATAAATCATTCACTAATTAGATAATGAGACAAATAAAATGGGGAATATACCACTATGATGAGCTCTATATCGTGGTTAGGGTAACTATTATCATGACGTTATAGATGCAAAGTCCCATAAGTGAACACCCTATCCTCCCATATCAAAAAAAATCATACTCTAATCCTTGATAAATCATAATAAATGGTATATACCCTTTAGGGGTATGAAACATTACAAATTATATCATATTCCAATATCAATTTTAAGTAATTAAAATCCTATTTACAATGATTTATCCTCTATAATTTCACCTCCTTTATGGTAATTCCCTTCATAGGCTCTTAAATGCTTGAGGTGTGTTGGATTAAATACCAATATTATTGAGCCAAACAAAAGAAAAGTATCATATAGAACACATTTTCATCCTAGACTAATACAAAAATTCCTCTACTTTATTTGTATTAATATATATTCCATATTAGTATATAAAAAACCAAATAATGTAAACCTACTTTATAGAGGATATGAACTTTGATTACTTTATAAGAAGCCCATTTTCTGGAAGTGTACTCAAATTGGTACTAGTTGCACAATATTAAACTCCCAGGATTGTGAAAATAGAACAATTTCATTAACAAATTATATAAAACATCCCTATCACTTCTACGATAATGGAATAAGAGAACCCCAATGAGTTTTACATGTATGGATAAACCCTGAAACCTAAATATAATAAACCCTCACCATTATATCTATTAATTTAAAAAGTTCTAGACAATAAAAATGTATGATTTCTGATCATCACCTAGAATGAGATTGATGATTAACTCAATCTATCTATTTGGAGGAAAATATTATAAATCATCATAGAATACATATTCTTAATGATCTATTAGCGGTGTGAAAGTATATGGACCCATCCCTAAATCGACTATAAAAAAATACTGGCTAACTATACCGAAACATATCAAACTTAACTAAGGTTGGATCGGGAACTACCATCTTGAATATACCACTAAACCAATATGTTATTTTCCCACTCATTAATATATTAAAAAAACACCCCTATGAAAATTTTAAATATAATCTTATAATCACATTAACCTAGCCATCATAGAGAAAAATCAAAACCCTCAGTGTCTAAGATTAATAAATCCCAAAGGTAGATATAAACCGCAACCACTGTAGAACACAAAGAGAATACTTTAATACAGTATAACCTCCTCCCAATAGGTATGTCAATCAATATTACTCCAATTGATAAATCTTCCACAAAACGTAGCTAGATACTACATGAGTAAATATAAAATAATGATATGATTCTGTATCAAACAAAAATACATATAACAAAACGTAACCCAAAACCATACCTATAAGGATAGAAGGACCATATACCCTGACCTGGTATTATAAAAATAATGTTCGTACCTAGGTTCTATGGACCAGACCTCATAATACAAAACTATCCTAAGGAACCTACCCATGAGGCATCTATGACTGATTTTCCCTTGAGACTCTACTTGAGCTCCATGTCTTGAGTTTTCAAACATGGACCTACAATCAATATGAGGTACCCTCGACCAAGAGTTATAATCATGTAACGTCCTCTGACCTATTCTTAAACCATATTAAGGATTAATCAGATATAAATACATGATATTTCATATCCAACAATATTCATAGAACTCCCCTAGTCACACAGTACCTTAACTACAATAATATCCTTATCATATATACTGATAGAACATCATTGAAGGTCCTCCTAATGGATGAATAAAAGTACCACAATCCTTCCCAAACTACCTCTTACCACCTTGGTGCATCTTATCTGACCTTTCCTTCCACAAAATAGATGAAGCATCTCAAAAAAACCCAAATTCCATCCACTATAACTACACTACAAAACAAGTGAACTCATTGTGTTATCCTATAGTAGGTTATTTATAGTGATAATAATTTAGTGAAAACATTATTATATCATGTTCAATTAAACATCTCGTCCTATCACCATAAATTCTATAGAAGACATACCTTGATCCTTGTAATTCCATGACCCTAGTTATTAAGAGTCGGTGCATTATTACGTCTCATTGGAATGATCACAAAAGATCAAGTCTCGAAAGACCGATTATTTTATAATCCTTAGAAGTACTAGATACATTAATAATGTTTATGTTACATCATTAAATAGAAAACTACAACAACATTGTTTCCATGGAAAACATTGAGATCCCATAGACTATCCCCATAGGTCATTCATAATATACTTCTTCTTATCCTATAAAAAAAACATAGAAAGGGGTGAGCTCAAATGCTCAGTAATTATAAAAATATAGTGGAAACATTCATAAATAAGCATGGACATTTAATGAAATGAATAAAACTAAAAAATCCCTTTCAACATAAAATTCACCATAATATAGAAAATATAAATCAAAATAATGCCATTTACTTACTCACATGGATATTTAACTAGTCGAATAATCACATGCAATATCAATAGCCACTTTCATAATGATGTAATGCATAATTCCATAATTTAATACCCAAATAGTCAAGGCCTTCTGCCAAGACTAAAAATAAGATTTTGTCAAAGTCTTGTGCCAAGATACTATTTTGTCTCATGAGGCCAACCGATGCATCGAGGAGCTATAGCAGGCTCCACCCATCACTTACTAAGTCCAATGCATTACTTATATGAAAAGGATTAACATAACATAAACATTCGTATTAAAACTAGCATATGAAATGTCAATACTTTATCCATAAAACATGAATGGTGTAAAAATAACACATCCATAGTCAAATATATCACAAAACCTTCTATAAAATATGTATGTTTTGTATCATAATAAATAAACTACAAATAAGCTTAAAATCTGTCAAAGGATGTTGACATAGGTGAAATCAAAAACTTTTTTAGAGAAATATCTTTTTCTATTTTGAAATCATTTAAGAAAAAATTTATTTTAAAAATATTCCTATAATCTTGTAAGGGAAGCTTAGATGATGTTATAACGGTGGAAAATATCCGCACCCGCCATATAATTTAAAAAACATTTTTACATTAAATTTGTCAAAAAGGTCAAAAAGTACATTGTTTGGAAAATGACAGAAAGATTCCTATCAAAACATATAAGGTCAAATAAGGGTATAAATGAAATTAACCAATTTTCTAGTAAATATTAAAAATGTTTTGAAATTCATGTTTAAGAAACATGGATGTGGATGATAAAGAGGTCCCAGTAGATAATTACATATAAACAACCTCGAACAATAAAGATAATGTAAAATAAACCCTTACCTTATACTTTTCCTTGGTCGAGGGTAGGTTAACCTCCTGTATAATGGTGAAATAATTTTTATTAAATTATACAAGAATCATATACGTTAATATGATATCATATATGATCTTTTAACACTGCTTTGTTAATAATATCTTATTATTATCGTCGTTTCGGGTGTTAACTGATTCATTTACCTTTATATGGGTTGTTACATAAGTAATTTTTGTTATGGATAGGATGTATATTATTCATATTAAGAATGATATAAGTCGTTAAAAATTATTTTTCATCATCTAATGAAAATTATTATTGAATGGATACGATGGGGAATTTATATCATCGTGTTCTGGGAGACGGTAATTCGTACGTACGCACGGGAGACAATATAATTATTTTTATATTAAAATAATATATAACTAGATGGTATATCATATATAAATAATAATTATCATGTTATATTTATTATTTACATCAAACACACATCATTATTAAACCCATCCAAATAATAATGTATTCAATAACAATTACAACACGACGTGGAGACGGTAAGCTGTATGTACGCACGTAACGTGACATCTCATTCAAAGGATGGATAGAATAATGAATATGGTTGTACCATAGTTATAATAACATCACATTATATATAAGATAATGGATAAATTATTTTATAATGGAAACAACAAATAAAAAAGGAAGTGGAAGAAGAAAGGAACTTGAAAGAGGTGATAAAGTATTTACCTCTTCTTCAGGTTCTTCTTTTTGATATGATCAAAATGGCTCTTTAAGATGGATATATATCTAAAGTAAGGCCTCTAGGATGAAGGTAGGAAAGTTGAGAGGGTATTTCAGCAGGTTTTGTCCAATCCAAAAAGCTTCAAAGGTGTGAATTAGAGTGAAGAGTGAGTGCCCTTTAAAAAAAGGGGTGGGGCACCTTAGGAAAAGATTGAAATATTATTTTATAATAAAATAATATTAGGTTTCTAATGGATCCAAAATGAATTATCTAATTTATAAGGTGGAGAGGGGTCTAAAACCACTCAAACAATAGGTTTTATATAGGTTTGGGTCACTATATTAAGAATATATTTTAGATTTAACTCTTAGTTAAATTGGTTGACATTTACCATGTCTCTTTGTATTTTTATATTATATGGTTAATAAACATACTATAAACATCCAAGAAAACCCCAAGTGGTTAATTAATGATACAAATATCATTATATAAGTCTTTTGGATGATCCTTATATTTTTAGGAATAGAATATAAATTAATAATATAATATTTGTTTAAAAAAATCTTTTATGTCAATTTTGACATTATTTGGTATTTTGTTTTTTCTAAATTAATAACAGAATTATTAATTCAAAACAAATTCATATAACCAATCCTAACATGAAATATTAACATATAAAATTAGTTTAATTCATAAAAAGTCTCAAATTACATTTATTTACATATTTATAATATCAATTATTTTAATATATCATCAATTAGGTTATTACTGCATCATCATTGTGTCATAAATAAATTAAATTATTTAACATCTAAAAAAAATAAATAAAATACGACTATATAGGAACTCATTATAGATTTATAATGAATTTTTATAGTCTAATTTATCTTATGTATAACCCTATATTAAAAATGGTTTAGTTATTAAAATTTGAATTTAACACTTTTAACTCTTCTTTGAATTAAATAATAATAAATATCATAATCTAATCCAAGTGGACCTAAAGGATAATATATTATTCATAAGGTTGTTTTTGGTCAAATGAAACTTATCCAATAGAGTTAGTACATGTGTTAGGGTAATAATAATATCATTTTTACCCTTAATTACCCTATTTACTTTTAACCGTGGAAAATAAAAGTAAAAAGTTACTATTCACCAAAAATTATTTTCATCTTATTGAACCACATTTTACTTAATGATATCAACAGTGTGTCTTGGATTTTTTAAATTTGACTCCTAGAAGTGGTAAAATTATGTTTTATGTAAATTTACAAATGCTCCTAGGAGGTGGGTAAAAGATGGTAAAAAGTTCAATAAAATTTTTATATATCTAAAATTATTATAAACTGAGTCCAATGAATTACATAGAACTTATATAGGTATTATGTATCTATTTAGTCCTAAAAAAATTTATATTAAATAAATATTTATTTAAATTAAAATTCTTTTTTAAACTATAACTAAGTGTTTTTCACTATTCATCAAATATTTGAAGTTTTCAGAAACATACCAAAAATTCACCCTAAGCTAATTTCGATAATCCGAATCCAAAAATTAAGTCTATTTTTAAAGATAAAATATATAAAATTTTAAAAATTGGTTATTATTATTCATAACAGTTAGTTTGATTTTTTTTGGTGTGTTAGAACTCGAAGTTGCGTACAACACACACTATTGTATTATTCAAAGAGAAGCATACCATTGAAGATTTGGGTGTTACATTCTCCCCTCCTTCAAATAATTTCATCCTCAAAATTTCTAGAGTATTAATTTGTAAAAAGACTCGGGTGGTTCTTCATCATAAGTTCCTTGGGTTCCCACGTTGCCTCTCCCATCTTATGGTTTCTCCATAGAACTTTTACCAGACGAGTCGTTCGGTTTCATAGCACTTGTTATCTTATATTAAGAATCTTGAAATACTCTTCGCAATAAGACAGAACAGGTTCCAGTTCAAATTCCTCATAGGTGAGTACATGCGTTCGGTTAGGCATGTATTTTCTCAACAGTGATATATGGAACACATCGTGAACTTTTGAGAGACTTGGCGGCTTTTCCAAATGGTAAGCTATATCCCCAATTAGTTATAAAATTCCAAAAGGTCTGATGTACCTAGGACTTAATTTTCCCTTATTACCAAAATTTATAACACCCTTCCATGGAGATACCTTCAAGAAAACATGATCTCCTACATGAAATTCCAAATCCTTCATTCGGTTATCAGCATAGCTCATCATCCTACATTGAGCTTCTTTGATGTGGGTTTGGATTACCTTCACCTTTCCCATTGTTTCCTCCACATGTTTTGGGCCTACGAGTTTTCTTTCACCAACATCCTCCCAACAGGTTGATGTGTGACATCTCTTTCTGTAAAACTCTTCATATGCTTCCTTCTGAATACATGAATGGAAGCTATTATTATAGGAAAATTCTATTAGAGGTAAATATCGATACCACATACCTTGAAAGTCAAGTGAGCATGATATCTATATGTCTTCTATGGTTTGAATAGTCCATTCTAATTGTCCATCAGTTTGGGGGTGGTAGGTGGTGCTCAAATGAAGTTCAATATCCAAGTCTTTCTGAAGACTTTTCCAGAATCTTGATGTAAAATAGGGATCATGATCAGAAACAATCGATAGTGGTTCTCCATGAAGTCTTTCAACTTCATAAATATATAGTATTTCCAATTGGTCAAGTGGTAAATCTTCTCTTATAGCATGAAAATGTGTTGACTTGGTAAGACAATAAATAGTGACAAATATTGCATCATTATTTCTAAGATTCTTTGGTAGCCCCATGACAAAGTCCATCGTGATATTATACGATTTCCACTCAGGCATGGGAAGAGGTTGCATGACTCCTCCAGGCTATTGCCTTCCAGCTTTCACTTGTTGACAAACCATACATCTTGACACAAAATCAGAAATCTCCCTCTTCATGTTGTCCAACCAAAGATGTTCCTTCAAATCTCTATACATTTTGGTGCTCTCAGGTTGTATAGAGAAATTGGAACTATGAGCATCATCTAACAATTCACCTTTTAGATCAGGTATACCAGGAACACAAAGTCTCTTCTCAAATTTCAAAATCCCATCTTCATATACGAACTCGATTAATCTCCCATCGTTTACAGATTTAATCTTCTTTTGGAAATCCTTATAATCTACCTATGAACTTTTTATCCTTTATAGTAAAGATGGTTTCGCAACCATTTGAAAAAGCATTGATGTTTGACCTTTTATGATTATTTCCATATCCATCTTTAGTAGATACATGAAAATAGGATCCCTTTCATCTCTCATCTTCTTCAAAACTCCATCATCTTTTCTGATCAAAGAATCTTCCACCTTATTTTCCTTCCTCTGGTGGTAGTGTATCGTGTAATCATAATCCTTGAGCAGTTCAAGCCATCTCCTTTGCCTCATGTTGAGTTCCTTATGAGATAAAATATATTTAAAACTCTTGTGATCAGTATAAATCTCACATTTTCACCATAGATATTATGTCTCCAAATCGTCAATGCAAATATTACAGCTGCTAACTCAAGATCATGAGTAGGATAGTTTTGCTCATTAATTTTCAGTTGTCGTTATTCATAAGAAATAACTTTATCATTCTTCATAAGGACACAACCAAGTCCTTTCTTTTATACATCACTATAAATAACAAAGCCATCATTCCCTGATGGTAGATCCAATATAAGAGCATTGACTAATCTTCTCTTCAGTTCTTCAAAACATTATTCACACTCTTTTGTCTAAACAAATTTAACCCCTTTTGTGTGAGCATTGTTAATGGGTTATCCAACCGGGAGAAATTCAGGACGAAACGTTGATAATAACCTTCTAAACAAATAAAATTGCATACCTCAGTTATACTCATCAGTGTTGTCCATTCTTGGATTGCCTTGGTCTTAGAAGGATCAACAGAGATTACATCCTTAGAGAAAATATGGACAAGAAATGAAATTTACTGAATCCATAATTCACACTTGATAAACTTCCCATATAATTCATGTCTTCTGAGATTGTTCATGATAATGCGCAAGTAATTTTTATGATCTTCATAGCTTTTGGAATATACCAAGATATCAGAAATATATACTTATACAAAGTCACCAAGATATTCCTTGAAAAATTTATTCATTAGATCCATGAAGAAAGATGGTGCATTAGTCAATCCAAAAGGAATTACTGTACACTTGTAATGCCTGTACCTGGTTCAAAATGTTGTTTTTTGAATGTCTTACTTCTTCACACACAACTGATGATATCCAGACTGAAGGTCAATTTTTGAAAAATATTGAGCTCCATGAAGTTGGTAAAATAAATCATCAATTCAAGATAGTGGATACTTCTTCTTTATTGTTATAGCAATGATCTCCCTATAGTCAATGCACAACCTCATAGATACGTCAGTCTTCTTAACAAAAAGGATAGGGGATCCCCATGGAGAAACACTAGGGAGAATAAATCCCTTATTACTAAATTCCTCTAGTTGTTTCTTTAGTTCCACTGATTCTACAGTGGCCATTCTATAAGGGGTCTTCGATATGGGCCTTGATCTAGGAATTAAATCAATGGAAAACTTAATTTATCCTTCTAGAGGATGTCCAGGTAAATCATCTGGAAACACATCAAAAAATTCTTTCACAATAGGTACATCCTCTATTTGAACATTCCTTTCCTCACCCATAGTTATTTCATTCTCTTCCTCCCCAATAATTGAATTTAGTTGAGCTATTGTGGGTGGATCTATATAAGAATTAGGTGGCGACGTTTCTTCTCTAAAGATAAGGTACTCCATATCATCCTCAAAAATTGTAACCTACTTCTTCTTACAAAAAAATTTCGCATCACGGTCTAAAAGACAATATATACCAATGATTATATCAAATTAAATCATGGGTATGATGATGAGATCAGTAGATAAAAACATTTATATGACCTAATGGGGATTGATTCACAAAACATTGTTGCAATGAAACATCCCTTAAAAGTTTTGACTGAAAACTCCCTTGTTAAATCAAATTATAAATATCTAATTTTCTACGAAAACTGGGAAGATATGAATCAATGCGAGGATCCAGATTCAAATAAAGAATCTGTTAAACTTGAGGAAACCATTATATTACCTACCACTACATCTTTTGTAGCTTCAACCTCAGCAGTAGTGATAAGATAAGATTGGCCTTGATCTCGTGGCCTTTTCTATGGTAAGTTCCCAATATGATTAAAACATTCATTCACATAATTCCCCCTTTCTCTACAATTATATCATTCAATATAGACAACCTCTTTCTTCCCCTGGAAATCACGAGCCTGGTGTCCTTTTTGACCACACTTGTAACAGACTCCCATTCCCTTTAGGAAAGTACCATGATGTTTATTCCCACATTTACTACAGGATGGATATTAAACTTTTTCCATCTTCCCCTTATTTCAATTTACCGAGTGTTCAGTAGATCTCTTCTTCTCTTACTTTGCATTAAATCCGTAAGACTTAGAGAATTCTTTTTCTGTCTAGATTGCACATGAGACAATATCTTCGTACAATGAGAATGATTATGATACTAATGGTCGATAGAGAAACGGTTTTTACCCATCAAAGAAATAATCAATATGACCTCTCGAGTTTCGTATATAATCTATAGCATGCCTCGCTAACCTTGTAATGTTAGCTTCATACTTTGTGACATTCGCATCCTCCTTTTTACTCAGACTCAAAAACAGTCTTTCTATATCCACTAGATGGTCATGAGGAAAGTATTTTTCTAAGAAAATTTATTTAATCTCCATCCATTTCATATTTGATACTTCATCGTATTCTTTTGAGTTTAGAATAAATGAACACCATTGATCAGTATCTCCAGTGAGGCGGTAAACTGCCATGACAACTTTTTTCCTTTCACTACTCCCTAAGGTGTGGAATATTTTATCTATGGAATTTATCCATTACTCATCTACTCATGGATTTGAACCCCCAATTTATGTTGGTGGTTTTTTCCTCATGAAGAGATCTAACATTGATCCTCCAAGCTATGGATCAGGGTGCTCGATATGTGTATGGCTATTATTCATAACTTCAGTGAGTTTTCCTAGTATGATGGTTAGCTGATTAGCACCAGTTGCATCACCAACTCCACTATAATTATATTGAGTAGGAGGTAAATCCCTATATGGATTGCGTGCATTGATACGATTTTCATTCCATCCACTAGGAAACATTTCTAATCAATGGAATAAACTAGATAAGTTTATGAATCCCAATACATAAATCCAAACTTGTAAAACACTTAACAAAAACTGAACAGTTTATGGATATAATCCATAATCATAAAAATGTTATCTTTGAAAAATTATATTCTCATAAACCCTTCATAATGGGTTGTAAAGAAAATGATAATTATCCTAAGCATATCCCTTGGGTGTGTCGTAACCAAGAGTGCAGTAAGGCCCATTTTCGTGCACCAATTCCCGTTCGAGTCTAGCTCAGAGCAGTGTTTTTGGGTTTTATCCTTAGGTACATCTATGCAAGAGACACCTCTACCTACTCATATCCAAACATGGATGTATTTCTTAGAGAACTCACAAAATCTCTACAATACCAAAATTCTAAGAAGTTATTTTATACTAAGCCTCGAATTCTATCTTAGGGTAATGTGCTCTTATCAGAGTTTTTCTAAATCTAGATTACAAAGTTTGTACTAAAATTTCTCTAATACCAACTGTAATGCCCCAAACCTTGTTACCCAGAGTCGGTGCATTATTATGTATCATTCTCATGATCACAAAAGATCAAGTCTCGAATGACCGATTAGTTTAGTAGCCTTGGAAGTACTAGATAGATTCATAATGTTTACATTACATCATAAAATGGAAAAATAAAACAACATTGTTTCCATGAACAACACTGAGATCCGATAGACTATCCCTGCAGGTCAGTCATAATATACTTTTTCGCATCCTATGAAAAAAAATCATAGAAAGGGGTGAGCTCAAATGATCAGTAAGGATAACAATATAGCGGAAACATTCATAAATAAGCATAAACAATTAAGGTAATGAATAAAACTAAAACAAAAGACTTTTCAACATAAAATTCATCATTATATCGAAAATATAAATCAAAATAATTCCATTTACTTACTCACATGGATATTCTACTAGTGGAATAATCACATGCAATATCAATATCCACTTTATAATGATGGAATGTAAAATGCCAAACTTTCATAACCACATAGTCAAGGCCTTGTAGCAAGACTACAAATAAGATTTTTTCAAGACCTTGTACTAAGACAATAGTTTGTCTCATTAGACCTACTGATTCATCGAGTAGCTATAGTGGGTTCCACCCATCAATTACTAAGTCCAAATCATTTCTCATATAAAAAAGATTAAACCTAACATAAACATTCGTATTAAAAATAGAATACGAAATGTCAATACATTACCCATAAACCATGAATAATGTAAAAATAACACATCCACAGTAAAAAATATCACAAAAGCTTCAACAAAATATGGAATTTTGTATCATAATAAATCAACTTCAAATAAGCTTAAAATCCATCAAAGGATGTTGATATAGATGAAATCAAAACCTTTTTTAGAGAAATATATCTTATTATTTTGAAATAAATTAAGAAAAAATTTATATTGAAAATATTCTTATAAGATTGTAAGGAAAGCTTCAACGATGTTATAACGGTGGAAAATAATCGCACCCTCAGTATAAGTTAAATAAACATTCTTACCTTAAATTTGTCGAAAAGGTCAAAAAGTGCCTTGTTTGGAAAACAACATAAAGATTCCTTTCAAAACATATAAAGTCAAATAAGGGTATAAATGACTTTAACCCATTTCTAGTAAATAGTAAAAATGATTTGAAATATATTTTTAAGAAACATGGATGTGGATGATAACGAGTTCCCAGTAGATAATTATGTATAAACAACCTCACATAATAAAGAGATTGTGAAATTAACCCTTACCTTGTACTTTTCCTTGGTCAAGGGTAGGTTATCTCCTGTATAATGGTGAAATAATTGTTATTAAATTATACAAGAATCATATACATTAATATGATATCTTATATGATCTTTTAAGATTTCTTTGTTAATAATATCTTAGTATTATCATCGTTTCAGTTGTTAACTGATTTTTTTCCTTTATATGATTTTTTACGTATGTAATTTTTATTAGGGATAAGATGTATCTTTTTAATATTCATAATGATATTAAGTCTTTAAAGTAAAATTTAATGATCTAATGAAAATTTGTATTGAATGGATACGATGGGGAATGAATCTCATCACGTTCGTGGAGATGGTAAACCGTATGTATGCACAAACGACAATATCATTCTTTTGATATTGAAATAATATATTATTGGATGTTATATCATATATATAGAATCATTATCATGTTATATTTATTATTTAAATCAATTACACATCATTATTATAACCATCTAAACAATAATGTATTGAATAACAATTACACCACAACATGGAGACGGTAAGACGTACATACGCACGTATGGTGACATGTCATTCAAATGATGGATAGAATAATGAATATGGTTGTAACATATTTATAGTAACATCACAGTATATAAAAGATACTGGAGTTATTATTTTATAATGGAAACAATAAAGAAAGAGTAGGTGGAAGACGAAAGGAACTTTAAAGAGGTGATGAAATATTTACCTCTTCTTCGGGTTCTTTCTTTTGATTTGATCAAAAGGGATCCTTAGGTGAGATTTATTACTAAAGTAAGGCCTTTAAGATGAAGGGAGGATAGTTTAGAGGGTATTTTTATAGGTTTTGGCCTATCCAAATGGCACTGAAGGTGTGATTTAGAGAGAAGGGTGAGTGCTCTTTTATAAGAGGGGTAAGGGGCACCTTATGAAAAGATTGAAATATTATTTTATAATAAAATATTTCTCGGTTTATAATGGATACAAAATTAATTATTTAAAGGATAATGTGGGTATGGGTCTAAACTCACTCAACCAATAGGTTATAGAAAGGTTTGGGCCACCATATTAACATTATATTTTAGATTTAACTCTTAGTTCAATAGTTTGACATTTACCATGTCTCTATGTATTTTAATATTATATGGTAAATAAACATACTATAAACTTCCAAGAGAACCCCAAGTGGTACATTAATGATACTCCTATCATTATATAAGTTTTTTGGCCGACCCATAGATTTTTAGGAATATAATATCAACTAATAATATAATATTTGTTTTAAAAACTCTCTTATGTCACTTTTAACATTATTTTGATTTTTTTCTAAATTCATAACAGCATTATTACTTCAAAATAAATTAATATAACCAACCTTATCAAGTAATATTTAATGATATTTTAAGATTGGATTTGATATATTTATATAGGTACCATGAAAATTTTTTATTAATTGAATTCATATTTGATATTTCAAATCAAACTATGATCATTTATCATTGTGAGTATGAATATAAAATTATAATAGAAATTACATTCATAATATGGGACATAATACCTAATAATGATAGGTATCCAACCCAAATGGTTGGAAAGAAATGTAACATTAATATATCTTTATTTTTAGGAATATTATAATGTATATCTTTATGAATTTCCTAATTTTAGCTCAAATTTCTATTTTGGGTTTCAATTCAAATCAAAAATGGTGCTAAAACTATTTCAAAGACTCCTTGTACAATGGCCCTGATTCAAATGTTAAAGTAGAAGAAGTAACTTGAGGAGAATCTATGCAATCAACTCATACTCCCTAGTGAATCATAATATAGTGATATTTTATTTTTCATAAGAATAAACATGGTTTAATGTGTCTTTGTATTGATTACTAAGAGCTTAATAGGATGATTATCAATAACATGAATAATTTACCCCATATTAATGAATTTTTTAATAAATTGTTTGATGATAAATACATTAAAAGGGTTTAACACATATATGGAAATCAAAAATAATGGGGGAAATGAGAATATTCCAAATAAAACATTCTACATGAGTTATAGAAACAATAAATTTATAGTGATTTTATTTAGATGTACAAGTTATAAAAATATATTCATAGATCCAATAAATATAGTATTTAATTATTTCCTTGATCTTTTTTGTAGTATTAATAGATGATATTCATATATATTCCAAGAGAAAGGAAAAGTATTAAAATAGTCTAATGATTTGGTTAAATACTTTTATAAAGGATAAACTATACGTAAAATTTAAATCATATTAACTATTGATAAAGAATGTATAATTATTCGGTTAAGTAATCAACGGTGAGGGTATATATGTAGATACCTATAAGATGGAGGTTATTGAAAAATATCCCAAACCAACCACCATGATTGGGATACATAGGCTTCTTGGATTGGTTGGATACAATTGATTATTTGTGAGATATTTCACATGGATATAAAATTCAACAACCATGTTTACTTAGAAGGGATCAATGTTCCTTTCGAATGATTAATGTGAAGAACATTTCAAGAAACTATAGAGTAGTTTGGTCAGAACACAAGTGATCAAAATTCCCTATAATGGATAAGGGTTTGTGATATCCAATTATTCCTAAAAAAATTAATTGAATGTGTTCCTATTTATATTTACATGGATGTAGTGTATGACTACTACCAAATGATATTTAATTATTAAAATTAGATAATTCATCATTTGGATTGGAAACGGCCATTTTTTATTTGAAAATATATAGGCATTATCTATTTAGTAAATGGTGTGATATATATACTAATCATAATAGATTTATGTATATATTAATATAGAAATATTTTAATATTCACTAAAGTATATTATTAAAGCTGATTATGAATTTTTATTTCTCGATACATTACCACTGTATGATGGAAGACAAGGTCACTAATACTCTATGTTAGAAGGCCCAAGCCAGTATATCCATGATAAGGATTAAAAGAAATCTATTAATAATGTATTTAATGAGGATGTAACTTGAAATCGCGAGGGGAATGGATAAATCCTATCTTTCTCAAATTAAGGTTGAGCAATATATAAATTGGAAAATTAATGCGGCACAAAAGTAGGATTTGAAACTACCAGAGAAGGTATATAATTTTTCAAAGTAAAACCATGAACACGATGGACTGATAATTTTCAGTAATTAGATATGTAACCCTATGATACCATAATTGAGGATGGATATGTTAGATGAATAAAATAACTCATAATTCACAATCAATCAGGGAAGAAAAAAATGTATAAATATACCAAAGAGAATTTCAGGTCAGAAAATATGAATACATATATTATGGTGTATGTATCCCGATTTGTGGAGTTTCAATAAGATAATTCTGAAAATCATATGTCTAAGGGGATAATTGAATCATTACCCACATCCACGTAGAAATGGGAAAGCATCACCAAGTGTATTTTCCATAGTACTTTATGAGACATCTAAAGGCCATAGAACCATTTGGTTTGTAGTCGATTAACATAATACGTTAGTGAATTTTATTTGTATTAGATAAGATTTCATTATTGACGTGTTTTACGTGTTTCAAATAAAGTAAGTGTTAAGGATGAATAGAATACTACTCTCAACTATATATGACCAACATATGAGGTTTACCTTCAATATCTTGATAAGTCTTCAATAAACATTGAATACAGAGTTAAATATTTGAATGGTCTATCATCCATAGATAGATGGTCTACCTAAGAGGACAATTCATGACCTATAGTAATTTTATGATCTTTCTCTATGGAATTTTAATGTGGTTCGGATCAAACCCATTAACTAGTTTAATTTTCATAGAATAACATCTTTCACTTGAGATTTTAGATGTGTTTTTATGAAGTCCTCTATGGAAAGAGTTTTGGAAATCCCACACATTTGAACAAAGATACAGAACCTAATCTATTAGAAACCAATATTGCTAAAGAAACATTAGATAAATTCAACAACACATTAGGGAAACTCAGAGTCAACTAAAGGCTTATGTAAAAAATAAATTGTGAGATCAAGATTTTAAATATGGAAAGAAGATATATCTATGAATATCACCTTGGAATAAGGTTATGGTATTTTTATGTAAGGGGAAAATGATCCCTATATATATCATCTACTTTGAGTGTCCTTATTTTTTAGGATGATGGTTTATCACTTGAAACATCCACTGAACAAATCCAAATTATACAGTGTGTTCCATGTATCTATTTTGAAGAAGTACATAATTTCACTATTAAAGATAGTGTTTTTTAAAGCACTAGAAACCACTTTTAATAGTTCTTGGAATGTTCTGTTAATATCAGTGATGATAAAGGGGGGGGGGTTCACTTTATCATTACTAAAAAAACACTGATAAAGGTGGTCCTTTATCATTTCTAAAAAAGTGCTGATAAAATCCCCCCTGATCAATACTAAAACTAATTCTTATAAAGGGGGAATTTATCAGTTCTAGAAATAGTGTTGATAAATTCCTAGCTACGAGTGATGTTTTATTTATGTAACAACACACCCACCAGTACCTGCACAAAGCACACACACCACATGCACAGAACAACACATGCACAATGCACACTAGAACAAAGATGTGAACACAACATCACGCACAAGGGTTTGGAAAATAATACTATATAAATTTCAAACAATTTTTTATATAATTACATTTAAAGTTATCCAAAAAACAGTTAAAAACATTAATGTTTCATCCTTTGACATCTATGATTCCATCTCAAAAATTTCTTCCCATGGTATTAATTGCTGAACAAATCATACAAACTAAATAAAAAAGGATCCACATATATATGAAAACGAATATTATGTTAGTAGTACTATATATAAATAAATTAACATTAATTTGTAATAATATATTAATAAAATTTCAATTTTTAATAAAAAAGACACATTTGGAGTTATACAGGTCACACAGTGTGTCGTATTTAGGTGTGGTTGATTCATACACGTCAAAAATAAGTTATGGTTTGTTTTTATAAAGTATCAAAACAATCCAAATGAATTTTATTAGTTGTGATTATAACCCTTATTATTTTACTAAAATTAATTTCAAACATAAATAACACATTTGGATTTATACCAGTTAAAGCATTAGTTTTATTGAGATGTGTTTGATCCTTACATGTCACAAATGAACCATGGATTGTTGTTATGAATTATAAAAAAAATCAAGAAAATAATTTCTCAGTTTTTAGAATGCCAGTTGTGTTTTCCAACAAAAATAACATTAGAAACTGAAAACAAAAAATATGAGTAATACTGGATGAATCATGTGTCGGTCTGAGGTTATACTACTTTATACACATCATAATGGACATATGAATCTATCTCCTAAATTATGAATACAATCAGAGGTTGTTTGATAGGTTTTGAGTGAGTGAAATTTTTTGAGATAAAATGTCAATTTTAAAATAATAAAGGTTACTTTTAGTCATACTAGTCACACCATTCATCTGATTGAGGTGTGATTGGTTCATACACAACAAAAATGACTCATGTATAATTTTTTTAAAGGATCAAAACAATGTGAATGCATTTTCTCAACTTTCAGCATTTCATTTTTTCTGTTTACTTAAATTAATGTCATTTTTAATTAAAAAAAACATTTGGATTTATACCGGTGAAATTGTTATTTGGATTGAGGTGTGTTTATTTCTACACGTCCAAAATTACTCATGGATCATTGTTTTAAGTTATAAAAACAATACAAATGTTTTTTCCTGGTTTTTAATATGTCAGTTTTCTTTTTTTACTAAAATATCGTTCCAAACTAGAAACACGATTTTTGAGTCATACCGGTTGCATCGTGCATTAGTTTGATGCGGGAATAAATCATACACATCAAAAAAGTCATGTGGATCATGGTTCTAAAGTATCAAATCAAATAGAATATTTTTACATTGTTTTCAATTAGTGAAATGTTTTGAGCTAAAATCTAAATTTTAAACTGATTCCATTCACTTTTAATCACATCAGCCACACAGTGTGTTGGAATGAGGTGTGGTTGATTCATACAAATAAAAAATTAATCCTAGATTGTTTTCCTAAATCATCAAAACAATACTAATGTGTATTATTAGTTTTCAGAATGACAATTGTTATTTCTAACTTAAATTAATTACTATTGTAAATAAAAAAAATCATTTGGATTTATGCTGGCCACATCATTCATTTTATTGAGGTGTTTTTGATTCATACATGTAAAAAATCACTCATGGAAATTTTTTATAAATTATCTAAAAAATACGAATGTGTTTGAAAGTTTTTTAGTGCTAGTTGAATTTTTTACTAAAATTAATGTCAATTTTAAATAAAAGGAGACACTTTGAGTTATACCGATCACATCGTGAATCAGATTGGGATTCGGTTGATTCATACATGTTATAAATGACATATAGATCATTTTCCTAAAGTATCAAAAAATATGATTGTGTTTTCTTAGTTTTTAGTTTATAAGTTGTCTTTTTTTACTAAAATAACATTTCGAACTGAAAACACGCATTATGTGTCATATCGGTCACATAATGCATCGGTTTGACAAGATAATACTTCATACACATCACAAAGAACATATGAATCATTTTCTTATATTATGAAGAAAATGAGAGCGACTTTTATTGGTTTTCAATGAGTGACACGTTTGAGCTAAAATATCAATTTTAAACTAATAATGGACACTTTTAGTCATATCAGTCCCACTATTAGTCAGATTGAGTTGTGTTTGATTCCAAAACAACAAAAATTACTGTTGGATCATTTTCCAAAAGTATCAAAACAATATGAATTTGTTTTTTTAGTTTTTAGTATGTCACTTGTTCTTTTTTCAAAATTTATTGTTAATTTAATATAAAAATACATACATAAGGCCATAACGTTCACACCATGCATCAGATTGAGGTGAGGTTAATTCCTACACATCAAAAATAATGTGTCGATTGTCTTCCTAAAGTATCAAATCAATCCTAATGTTTTTTCTCAGTTTTCAGTATGTCACTTGTTTTTTACTAATAATACGGTCAATTTAAAATAAAAATAGACACTTCCAGTCGTACTAGTCTCATATACATGATATTAGTGTACATTCATCCATTATTTATGATTCCCATTTTTTCTAAATTAATATATATCATCTTATGAAAATGGAAATATTTGAAACTCATGGTAGTACTAAAAAAATATAAATACATAGTGAATTAATAAATATTTCAAATGAAATAGTTATTATCTTAAAAAATACCTCTTCAAGGATGATAGTTTTTTATGGAATAAAATCACTTTTATAAATTTAAAAACATAATAACCACTCTCTTTTCTATATTTTTTTTGTTTCATACACTTGAAAAAAATTGATAAAAATAAGTAATTTTTTATATGTGTTTCTATAGTGAAGTCCTACTATATATAACCTGAGAGGTTTCTAGTTTTATTACTTGTGATGTTTATTTTTCTTCTACATTGGCCTCATTCAATGATGTAGATGATATTCATGCACCACCTTATCATAATAGAATCCACATTAAAAGATAATATAAATTATATAACTTGATGTTTAGTCCTAAAATATTTTATATAGTGTATTCTAATTTTAAAAATGTCATCATGTGTTGTCGGTTTGTTGGATATCCATGGTTTGATTCTAGAAATTAAATCATTTGGTATCTAAATTGACCGCAATGAGCATCCAATACTTCCTAAGAACACAAAAAATAATACGTAATGAATGAAATTAAAATATATTAGATATGATTAAATTTTAAGGTTTTACCCTAGAATCGTTGGTATTAAGAAGAGTTTTTCATTCATAATATTTCAATTAAAAAATTTGAGGAGGACTGCCACTATTTCACACTCTTTATTGCATTCTTTTTTGGAATTCTGTGGAGGTTACATGAGGACCAACGAGTCCAAATTTTTTGTTCATGGGGAAATACCTTCAATTAATTTTCATATAGACACCTGTGAAAAATATGAAATGTATTTAGTCATAATTATCAATGTATATCAGCTTTTGTAAAATCAAATCATGAAAACATACCTCAAGGATACATTTACAACTGATCCTTCTAGAAAATCATACTTGAAGATTTCACTTACATTGTTAACACTAATTAAATATGGATCTTCATCTTTGTACATACTTTCATCAAACAATTTGTGTGAGTAGAACCATTTTTTTAATTTGTTTCACATGAGACTTAAACGATAATAAATGAAGATATAGAACATGTGGGATTAAGGTTCATTCAGTTGATAGTTTCAATTAGTTGGTTTATCCTTGATATGGTTTTGAACTGTTATCTCTTTTCACCCCTTACATTGTGTCTGTCTATAACAACAACCATCTATTCATTCTTTTTTCATTAAATTTTAAATATTTATCTTGAAAAAAAATTTGGAAATGAATACCTCCATGTCGAAATGTTTTTTACAAGCAATGACAACCATGTGATGAAAGATCCAAGAGATTGTTTGAGCTTATGAGTATATTCGTCCACAATTGGAATATGTAACTGGGAACTCAGGTCATGGTCTATGTTAATAAACACTTTTACATGACCTGTTGGAAGTTCTATATTGTGAAGCATGAGGTTCTCGTTATTGAACATTGTAGCCCTCGCTACAAGGTGATGGGTGAGTGTTGATAGATATAAATCACGATCATTTTCACCCTACATAATATCATAATATGAAAGGTATCGGTGTATATATGATTCAAAATTCATAGAAATAGTTATTAGAACATTTATTACCTCATCTAAGACAGGTTTTTGGGAGGAATGGCTCACCTAAAAGCTGGTGGGGTGGGGAAGGATCTTTATGTGATGGTTATTCATGAGTTTATTCTTCTCTTTGCCACCCCCACCACAAAATTTGTTACGCTCTCACTCAGCCATTTAATTTTTTCAGCAAGGACTGATACTCTTTCTCTCATCATTTTAATTTCTTCACATTGATCCTTGTCTTTTTTTTTCAAAAAATATCTAGGGTGTCACCCCCAAACCCACACCTATGATGCAACCATACTTTTATAGCACCATCATGGCCATCGAAAGTATGTCTATATCTAGTTTGGATGTTATTGATTCCTGTGACTATGTCAGATAGAAAATATAGGAAAATAAGTATTCATTGTTATGTAATATCAATTTAAAGAAATATATATATATAATATGTCATACTTACACATGTTTCCCACACTCTGTGTGAGTTTTCATCTTTTTGTATCCTATCATTACTTACACAGGCCTCCTTACATAGAACATGGTGTGGTGTGGAAGTGACTTTGGATTTTGAATCATAAATTTTCATATAAATAGAGGAACATTGTTATGGTGTTTTTTATGTCACATAAAGGTATTAGGTTAGATTTAAAATATGTACAAACATTTTTTCATGTGAAGCATACCCCGTCCTTGCTTTACGGTAGGGGTACACTAGTTTTTCTACGAGTTCATTATTTTCAAAACTCGGTTTCAATTACATAAATAAAAACGGTCTATCAATTTTATGAATACATGTATCATTAAAAAATATATTACAAAAAACAATGTACCTGAAAAGACTGCTCCTCACAACATCTAGAAAACACATCCCATGCTCCTTAGGTTATAATGTGTGAATAAAGAGGAGGTGGATTTGTGTTTATTTTCCATTCAACATATTTAAAACAATCTCTAATTAAAATTGGAAAAAATCCTATATAAATACTCTTATATTACCTTAATACATAGTCCTCGTGTGAATAATCTTCTACAAATTAACTATACAAGGGATGATAAAGAGTTAGTCAATGTTTCCTTATTTTATTTTTTAGTAAATTATTGAAATGATATCATAATTTTACAGTAATATATCCCCACATCAGTGTCTTAATCCCAATGACAACATGGTTCCCCAACAATACATAAATATTCACATGTTATCGAGTGATGATTCCAATGTAACTATTGAGCATGGCCTTATTGGTGTTAATATGTTAGCCTTGTGTATTCCATCTGAACTCATATTAGATTCCTTTATATTTTGCCTTAAGGATTTTATCTAACACTATCAGACTTCGACACTCCTATTTTTTTTTTGTGCTGCCAGTGTTTCATTTCCTACTATTTCCTCAGTTTCAACTGATGTTACCCAGTCAGGATCCAAGTATCACTGAGAGGGGGAGGGGGTGAATCAATGATATCTTTTTTCCTTTGTGTTTTCTTTCTTTTTGAAACAACCTTCTCCTCCTATTAAAGTATTCCTTCATGTTGAACGCACACAACCACATGAACATGAGATTAACAAGGTTCACTACACAAAAAGAGTAGCTACATCCTTGGTATGGTACAAAAAACTCATGTACTAGACAATCCACAAGAAAAAAAATCCATTGATGTGGAATATGATTATTAGAATATACCTTTAAACCCATGTAGAACATGGGAGATAATCCTCATGTTTTTGTGCAACCTCTTAACAAAAACAGGGTAATTCAATATCTCCATTATTCTTGATAACCTTTCACAAACCTGATATTTGAAAAACAATTTCTTCTCTTTCCTATACATAAGATGATAGGAGCTACCTAGAATTCATCTTAATAAACATTCCTATACCCTAGTCATATATTGATTCACTTGAAATCACTTATCACTTAATTGGGGTACTCAACTATTCAGCTCGTAGAGCTCCTTCAAAGAGCTCCTTCACAAAGCTCCCAGGTTTGTAGAGCACTCTAGTTCACAAAGCCCTCTAGTTCACAGAGCTCACTAGATCACAGAGAACACTATTTTTTGGAGCAGAGATTGGTCTTTTCGAAGCTCAAAACTTTTGAAAATCTCAACGGTTCGTCACGAATCTTGTTTCCTTCATGGAGATCACTACCTTCACAGAGCTCGCTATCTTCGCAAACCTTCATTACAATTAGAGATCCCTAAAATTATCGTTAAGTATACATAAATTTCTTAAGCGGGTAAGGGCCTATTTATAGGCATTTTCCACTAACTAAAGAACATTATAGCCACCTCAATAGCACATCAGCAAAAAATCACAAAGTTCTGAACAATTCTTCAAAATTCACTCTAGTTCTCAATGCACCATAGCTATTTTATGGATTCACAAAGCTCATCGTAATCATGAATAATTCCATAAAATCATTTTTCATGATTATCCTTCTTCCATTACACCACTATGATTCTCCTTCTTTTTGTGCGCCGCAATGCTCACCCGCAATGCTCCTTCCCTCACCCAATCTCAAAGCTTATCGTAATCGTGAAGATTGTCATCAATATTCTTCATGTATTCGCGAAATCTACTTAATGAATCCGAACTTCATGAAATTCATTCCTTTTTCATGTTTTTATGAGATTCTCAAGGAAAACAACTTTTCAAAATGCTATCCCAACTCCAAATTTTGGACCCCAAAAATTTAGCAAACATTGGAAAACTATGCCACCTTAGACACATGATTCTGCATGACCAACCATATTAATTGACCGCATGTTTTCTCCCCCTTTCCATCATAAATCCTTCAACATAAGTTCCCCAACTAACTTATTATATTTTTGAAATACGAATCAAAAAAGAGTCATCAAATTTACCATGGAATATATTGTAAATTTAATATCTTTCCTCACCCATTTATATATAGAGAAGTGATTTCATTTCTTCTCAAACATTCTTGAAAAAAATACAATACTTCATGCATCAAAAAGAATCATCATCCAACTTGGTCCCAACAATATCTCCCTTTGGATTTTGGTTTCAAACAAGATTCATAAATCACTGAACATTGAAACATTAAAAAATTGGTCACTTATCAATAGTTCTATACCTAAGTGAGCTAACTCATTATAAGAAACAATAATTATTGATAGCAAGACCATGCAACCCAAAAGTAGTGTATATGAAACCATATCACATCATCATTCCTCCTTTACCTTATTCACTTCATCAAAATCCCTGGAATAAAAAGAAATATGTTTTCTACAACCCCTTTACAACCCTTCTACAACTATTCAAAAAATAGTTTTAATAGTTCACACACTTACATGCTGAATTCACAGCTTATCCACAACTCCCCCTTTATATATGCATCTATAAGTATAGATGTATAACAATTCTCCCCCTTGAAAACACTATCCAAAGGAATGATGAGAGAGAGGACAGATACACATACCTCAACCTTGATGAGAGGGAGGTTGGACACCCATGTTCAACCTTAATTTGGAAAATGGTTCCTTCGGTAAAGGTTTAGTGAATATGTTAGCAACTTGTTCCGATGTAGGAACATACTCTAGCCTCAATTCATTCTTCACAACCTATTCTTTGATTAAGTGGTACTTTATGTCATTGTTTTTTTGAGAAAGAATTTCGTATCGGATTCCTTGTAAGATTGACTGCACTCTGATTATCACAATTCAAGAGCAAGGGTCGCTTTACTTCAATAAGTAGATCTTCCAACTATGTCTCTATACACATGAGTTGGATAGAATCTTGAGTAGTTGTAACATACTCAAATTCATCTATGTTAAGAGTTACTAAATTTCATTTATTTTTATATGAACTAAGACAACTTTTCCCAAGAAAGAAAACTCCACCAGATGTGGAACTTCTATCATTAACATTTCTGGCACAATAAACATATGAATAACTAAATAGATCAATATTTTTGGATCCATTATAACTGATTCAAAATTTTTTGTTCCTTTGATATATTTGAGAATTATTTTTCCATCAATGAAATTTGATTCTTTAGGATTTCTCTAAAATTTTTCACATGAGGTAATAAAATAGACTATGTCAGGTCTTGAGGCAGTCAAATATAAAAAACTTCCAATCATCTTTTGAAACTCTTTTTGGTCAACTTTTTTACCTTCCCCATATTAGTACATCTTGGTTCCCACTAAAATTGGTGTGGAAAATAGTTTCAAATTTTCAATTCCAAAATTCTTTAGAAGTTCTTTAGCATACTTTTCTTGAGACAGAAAAATGTGATTCTTCTTCTCTGAAATTTTCAGTCCATGAATGTATTTCATTTTTCCCATCATGTAAATCTCAAACAACTTATTCATCTCCTCAGCGAATCATTCACAAGATAATTTATCATTCCTAGAAAAGATAATGTCATCAACATAAACATTTACGATTATAAAGGAATCCCTATATTCCTGTATGTAATGATTACTATCAACTCTTCTTTTTTGAAATTCAGTCTCCTTAATCATGTATCTGGTTTTTAATACCTTGCCCTTGGTGGTTGTTTTTTCCTTTGAAAAGCCTTCTTCAAATAAATACTTGGGTGTCCTTATCTACTTGGGTGACCCTCCTTGATTCACTTAGTTTCTTTACCCTCTTCTGTCTACAAGCCATCAAGCCTTCCTCAAATCCATTCATGGAAAGGCTTATTTTTCATCGGCTCCGTTTTCTGAAAGGGATTCTGTAGAGACCACCACCAAAACCTCCTAAATTATCAAACCATTGAGAATGTCACATTAGTGTGTCTCTTATTTTGGTATGTATTTCCAAAGTCATAGGTTTACCACATTTGTTTCACAATGGGGTTAGGATTCATGGATTGTTTTTTGGTTTGTATATCCACAGTCACATGTACCTTTCTCCCAGATTTAGTGTTAGGATGTTTCTAGTTTGGAGGAGTGTTAGTTCTTGGCCTCTTCCTTCTCAATGAGATGGCCCGGAACCTCAGGTCTCTAGTAGAAAAGTTACACATAACACTTTCTTTTTTCCACACAAGCATAGGAGAAGTCTCCCTCTCCAACCAAGAACAATTATAGGGAAGACATCTTAGTTTTAGCCCCTAACCTTTATCCCTTACTCCTTACATTGGACCATTGTCCAATGTAAATAGAACAGAGGGAATGCTCATCGCCTCACCCTCTTCCACGGTCGATGCACCCTCTTCCACCAATGGATGAGATAAAAATTAAAAGTGTGAATGCCTTTGTTGAATCTTTGACATTCACTTGTTTCTCACATAGAGTATGACTCACGTGGGCTTAGAGATTTTTTTCTGGTCACAAAATTTGAACAATTGAAGGAACTACAAGAACTATGATTCATGCTCAAACCAAGATATGTAGGAAAACCTTTCAAGGCCTGAGCTCACTGGATGTTCTCTTCAGGAGTCCAACACTAATTCCCATAATCTGGGAATCCACCTTGGGAATAAGCCTCAAATTAAAACCCCCCATGTCATCGTGGAATCCTTTTGAGGAAGTTAGCCTAAACTCATTTATCTCATAAGAAAATACTTTCCTAAGAAACTTATAGTACTATGTGGGATTTGATTCCTATTTATATGGGATGAATCAGAAGTCTCCTTGAGTTTCAAACCCAACAACTTAAATCAAACTTGTTCTCCAGGGGCCATATTCTGAACAGGGTCTGATCCAACTTGGACACTCGTATCCTTTCCATGTTCACTGGGCTACTTCTGTATATGTCCCACACTAACCCTTGACTAAGAATCTTTCACTTAGATGCCGAAGAACATGAAATTAAACTATACAGTTGGGTATTTATCACATAACATTAAAAGGTATGATGTGTATATTTTGTGGCACCGAACTACAAGGGTTCTGATTCATTTCACAAGGATACGTAGGTAGCCTATTTTATGGGCATGATCCCAAAATCAAACCAAACCGTTATATCCCTGGATGAAAATAAATTCCATAGTGCCCCACTAAGTGGCATAAAAACAATATCATCATAAAGATGATTAAAAGAATATTGAAATAATATTGTAGAGGATACCATTGATAAAGAACCTCGAATACATACAGATATCTCTATTAATGAAGAACCATGAATTCATACTGATGATTCTAAATTTTACACTTTTTAATAAGTGACTGAAAATTCAAATGGAAATTTATGTTTTTCTTGTTGAATTAATAAGTATTCATGAAAATATATTAAATTTAAAAAGAGATTCCTGGAGTAAACAATAATTCCCCCCAAAATGGTGTGATGAGTCCGACCTCACATCCTCTCGACCAATTCACATTCATAAGTATTGTAAAGGTCAAACTTAATGAACACCTGCCTTTGGAAATCACGTCCCCTTTTGGATAAAGAACTGTTTGAAGTTTATGGCTCCACAAATAAAATCCAATGGAAACCACCTAGAAGTAGTGATTCTTAAAAATAGAACACACATTTGAAGGAACTACGAAACAAAAATGGTGAACCCGACGTGAATCCTTAACCAAGTTAATAATGATACCCACCTCTTAGGCCCCTATAAATTGATAAAGGAAGGTTATACAAAGGAATAAACCATGAATCTATCCATATAAAAATATTTTTCTTTAATGGAGTTCATTTTTGTTTTAAGTTTCTCTCATAATTCCCTTCACTCCAAAATTTATTTCTTCAAGACAACATCTATGAACATCCTGGACACTACTAAAGTTGGATCCCCATCCACGGGAAGGGCGTCATCACCATCCAAGCATCTTCAATACTGGGTCTATAATGTTTTAGGAACAGAATATAGTCATCATGGTACAATTCCATCTTTGGAAGATGCTCAACAGGCCCTCCAAGTCAATAACAACCCTCGATTATCCGACCAACGACAACCGATGATTATGAATCAGATGATGCCAACCACTATCTTCAACCGTTTCGGATCCTTATCCCCAGAACAAAACAACCAGTCCCTCCCATACTATAGGGAAGTGGATTAAGAGGTCACTCAAGACCTTAATTCAAGAATACAGGAGTCCTTCCTGAGGACTCCCATCAGCAATCGTCGCCAGCAGAATCGTGCAATAGTGAACCCCCAACATGATGGGGGTGTTTCCTCTGGACATTCAGCTCAGGTCTCCCAGACCCAGGGACACAAGATGAATTGTCGGGGGAAAAGTCTGGTCAACAGGGATCAGGTTCTCAGCTCTACCCTTTTCGTAGAATCCCATCAATTTAACTTGATGGCAAACAAAGACAGGATACATACACCTGTTCATCTTAATTTTGTTTCTCAACGGACTCGTCTGGGAGAAACCGACCAATTACACCAGATAAATCCAGTGGATTACCATTAATAGGAAGATACCCCTTCTTAAAAGTTATCAGCCAGTCAATAGGATCACCTAATTGCATTTAAATTAGCCTGCCAATCTAATGTGGTGGAAAATGGTAAACAGGAACATACACCTGTTTACAATCACTAATTCTACAAGCAGTTTCCTCTACCACTATTGAAGGAAGTTTTTCAACCATACTTTACGGGAAACATCTAGGAGGCACATACTCCTTCCAATGTTCATCAGGTTTTCCAACAGTCTCGTTTGGTAGCACATGGAGAAGTCGGTCGGAAAGCTCCGACGACAAATCTGTGGAAGAATTAACTCTCTTCCCCCATGCATGAGTATTATTAATACCTATTAGTAGGAAAAAGAGGACAAGAGAGAGCACCTACACCTACTCCAGATACGGAATGGACGTATATTCCCATTCTGGATACTGAAGTCACCAAACACATCTTATCTATGGTGAACGTTCAAACACAAATCCATAACCATATTCTGAAATCATACCAAGATATTATAACAACCACTTCAGTAGTACTAGGGAAACATACACATATATCTATCCCCACACATTGGATGACACATTGGCATGCCATCTTGTTATATATACACACCTATTTTCTAGTCCATGAGGTTCATGGGGAATACTCCCCCGTATCATGCGGGCAATAGGATCAGGAACATACACCCTTTCTAATTGGAGATAATCAGTCCATTCCAGTAACCACTCTAAGAAAGGCACATACACTTGCCCTTGATAGCCACTTTTTCCAACAATTGTCCTCAACATAGTATAAGATAACATCCAATTAGAAGTATCACCAATCACTGTTGGAAAATCAAGAGTGAAGTAGTGATTTGGATCCTCTTAATACTGGAGTTCATGAAGCCCTTAGACATATATCTGCTGCTTCTCAAGATCATTTTCTCTAATTGCCAAATTATGTGATTGGTAGTGGTAATTCTGAAGTTCCTCATCAGAAACTTCTTAATGAAGGCTTTCTTCAGGAAAATTTGGTCAATCCAGAGTTCCTATCTTTGGATGATAGCCACGACAACCCTCTGTGTGTCCAGAAGACCAATGAGCAAGAAGATTTATCCCTTGCTATAATCTACCATGGTGATCCTCCCCATGATGGAATGTTTTTCGAAAGTCCTCTCCGCAGTAGTATTTCACACTGTTAAGACAATTCTATAATTGACAATGTATCAATGAGAAAACCCTCTTATCTCGAGGCACATCCAAAGACAAGTCTAGTAATGTATGATGCCTTGTCCTTGACATGTGAAACACTTTCTCAAACAGAAGACATCTTAAGGGTATAGTCATTCTCTGAACCTCCCTTGGGTCATTTTTCTTCTAATATAGAGCATCCACATTTGTCATATCAAGTGTCAATACCTCTAATGAAATATGATGAAGATGTGTTAAACATGACGAAACAATTGGCTAAGGGAGAAGTACCAGTCATGTTCAGGCCATTCAGAAATTCTTAGTATAACATTCCAGAATTGATGACAGAATATTGCATTCATGATATTCTTCTCAATTTATATAATACACTTAATCATTAGAAACTCAAAGTATTATCATATGATGAATGTCAGAATCATGTAAATGTAATAGAAGGGATGCAGCACCAAATTGACATGGCATCTCTCTCAGTTTCCAAACATCCAAAAGTTAAAAAATAGTAGAGAATCCTTCAACGTGCATGCCTCAACACTATAAATAGGATACACAAGTTAATTTCTGATTCCCCATATAGAATTCGTATCAGAGGATGGGGTGCACGTGGAGCATTGCATTTCACTACACTCCAAAATCAGCAACGTCTTCTATAAGTGGTCTCATGAAATGTTATTTCCCACTGTCAGGCACAATCAATAGATTTTTTATGTAATCGAATGTATGCTTAAGAACAGACTGCAACCAACTCTCATCAGAGTCAGTCATAAAGAAAAGAATTTGATGAGTTACTTTTACATCAATCATATGAGAATCTTGAGCAGGCATCCCGCTTAGATGCTGTCAGGCATCAGAGAATCAAAATGTTTGAAATAGAAAAGTGGTCTTCCGAAATAAGTGATTTGAGTGGTTGTCGGACAATTCACCCAGCTAATGTCCGAACCAAAATTCACAAAATTAGAAGAGCAGTTGCACGAATTTAGCCATAACAATTCAAGAATCACCCCAGATTTCAAGGTTGGGGGATTTTTTAATCTAACCATCAAATTCATTATATAATGTTCAGAGATTTGAAGAAGAAGAATAGAAATAGTCCCAGCCTGCAGGGCTAGGGGATTTTTCACATATGCAATCCCCTCTATAATAGAAGTCAGTTTTCTCCGGATTAGGGAAGAAGCCACAAGGAAAGAGTACAACTAAATTATCCATAGATTCCCTTCAGGTTACTATCCTCCAAATAGTTCCCGAGAATTCATCATATAAAAGAATAGAGTAACATGAAAGATACTAAGGGAGACGATCATACAATAATACTGAAAGAATTCCATCGATACATTATGCATCAATGAATGTCATTAACACCACTGTAGAATATCTTCTAGAAAATGAATCTAGTTCAGGGGAATCAGAAGAAGAATTTATTTTCCATAAAAAAGTACACACTAAAGCAAATGAAGAAGGTGTGCGTACCTGAAATCAGAGGCTTACCCAGAATATAGGTATTCCATTAAGTAACCAACTCCCACCCCTCCTAAATGCATCTAACAAGGGGAATGAAAAAAGTCAGATTGCTTCTCACTATTCTACTGGAGAAGGTCAATATCTTTAACTTGAATAGATATTTTCACTGCAAGAATAGGAAATGAAGGAGTTGAAAAAACTCAATATAGAGTTACTTTGAAGCAGCATTTCTACTAGAAGTACTCCCCATGTAGGTCTTAAACTTGCACATCATTTAGGATCTCTTCAAAAAAGGGTATTTTTAGTAACTAAATATGCAGATAATGAATTCCCTCCACTTGGTACACAATCAAGGCAAGACCATATACATCCTGATATGCCTGTTCCCATGGGTTATCCATGGAAAATATCAACACCAACATTCGTGGTTTTACTAGTTGTTTCACAATCTCAAGATCCTATTTCTATACCTACACAAGTTCCAGCTCATCTGAATGTTCCCCAACAGCTTATGAACTCAATTGAGTTATTAATGGCTCAATTAGAAGCTATAGAATAATTAATTGCACCATTTCAGCCGGAAAAGTGAGCTTACCCTGAATGGGTGGATGCAATTCCTCCCCCACAAAATTTTGTGAATTCCACATTCCTAATATTCAATCGTTCGGGAGATCCAGAAAAAAAAAACATAACACATTTTGTTTCTTATTGTGATCCTATGATGAGAACTTCTCAATAACAAGAACCATTTAAGCCTAAGTGTTTTGTGCAGTCATTACAGGGACCAGCTTTTGTCTGGTGTACAAGTTTACAATCCTGATCAATTACTGGATGGAAAGATCTATATCAGAAATTTGTTCTTCAATTTAGCTCAATGCTTCCAAAGATTACAGTTTTTTATCATAACAATAGTTAAAATAAGGAGAATAAAAGAGATTCAGGTTTCATTGCATGATAGAAAGGATTTACATATTCCTTAAGTCTAGCACTCCCTCAAGAAGAGTTACTGTCAATTTATGTGGCAAATATGGGTGATGAATTACACACACCATTGATCCCTGGGAAATACACCGAAGGGTTTTGAGACCATACTTAAACCGCTCAATAGATAAAAGACTCTATTATAGAAACTAAGGCTAAAACTCATCTAATTCCATCAGCAAAAGGGAGGAGGATAGGAAAATTAGAATCTGATATAATTACTCTCAAGTAGGCACTAATACCTGTTTCTACTTCAAGACCTTCATCATATCGAAGGGCTCTGCCTGCTGAGCATCAGCAGTAATGAACACCTCGTTAAGATGATCAATGAGATCAAAGGAGGTGACAATTTTCAAAATTAAAGAATATTGTCTATTCTTTTTTGAATGAACAAGCTTCTAGTTACTTCATCGCATCCAAGGAAAACAATTTGGTTCAATTTCCATGTCTGAAAAACCAAATAATGAAGGAAATAATGATCTTCCGAACTATTTTCCCTATCACTAAATGTTAGGGCATCCCATCCAAGAATATTTTGTTTTCAAGGACCTCTTTCAAAAGATGGTAAATTATGGACAAGTGAAACATAAAAGTTCATTAACTCAAGTAGCATGTGTTGATACTACTAATCTAGTGGAAAAAGGCAAATGGTAGGAAGTAAAAACTAAAAATGTCCATAAATATGATGATTGGATGATCAGGAAAATGATCAACATGACTCATTCCATTTTAAGAACACAGTTGAAACAATTGGTTGGGTATACTTCCACTCCAACCATAGCAAAAACACCTTCATCAAAATGTCGTTCTTCAAAGAAACAAAGTGGTCAGAAGGAAAAAGAGTTTTCAGAAGAAGACAAGTTCATGTTAAAGCCAAAGATTCCCTTGACCCTAGAAGATTTTATGTTGTCTATTTCAAAAGCACGAGAGCCAGCCAAATAGAACAATCAAAATTAACCTGTCAAGAAGAATATTCATCAGATGAAGAATAGATATTTGATTCTGTCAATGTTATCCACTTAAAAGATCCTTATACTGATAGTAATTCTGATTATAATGAGCCAGAATTCCTTGTACCTAATTGGGGAACCAGAGGAAGAGGCCAAGGTTGAGGATACATGGGAAGACACGGGTATTCTAGAAACCATAATTTTATCTCTACCCCTACTCAAACCATATATTTGGCAGAATCTCATGGAAGAGCCCTTCAGATGGCTCAAAAAGAACAAGGAGTTTCTTCCATGCAACAACAGATTCGGTTCTGACACGATTATATTGGAAGACCAATTAGAAGTCACACCATCTTCCTCTCAACAAGTGAATACATCTAGTTGGTCTAATTTACCAAAGCCAGGAGTATTTCCAGCATCTGATCTGACACAGGGTACATCTATATCAGAAGTATCAACTTCCAAAGCAACTTCAAAACCACATCTCCATGCTGGGAAACACAAGCATTTGGACCAAAAGTATTATGTCTTGAAACAATTGTCCCAAGTACCGGCCCATTTGTAAATTCTGGATGCTTTAAATCTATCAAAAGATCATCGAGAAGCACTCATTGAGGCTTTGTCAAGTCCTCGAGAGTTTTAAAGTGAAGTTACTGCTGCTGAGGAATACCATATAGAGAATGATCTCATATAATGCCATGCAGTTATATCTTTTATAGATGTGGATGAACATGATGTTTTATAGGGACATATCATACCTTTTTATTTATCTGGAAAGGTCAATGACAAAGACACACAGTGGGCCTTCATTTATAATGGCTCCAAATTCTACCCCATTATTATTTGTACACTTCGTCAATTAGGCCTAACTGAATCTGACTTATCTCCTTCAAATTTAATGTTGCAAGCTAATGATAAGAATAAGCATGAACATCTAGGAGAAATTACACTTAGAACTCGGTTTTGAGATGTTGTATCAAATTCATACATCATGGTTGTTCATCAGGACATGGCCTTCAATATTATTCTTGGATGGCCTTGGCTACATCAACATGCGGACATACCTTCATCATACCACCAATGTCGTAAGTATTGTTTCAATGGTCAAATTGGGACATTGTATGGTGACAAGGCTCTATTCAAAATTTTTGAATCTCAATATATTGAGTTCAAGATTTATCACACAAAATGAATAAAGTCCATGAAAAAAGAGATAACCATAGTTAATGCTCTGAATAGATTGGAAAAGATCCCATCAAATCCATTCATACATATGAGTAAAGAATATGTGTTACCCATTATTAAAATTAAAAAGGGAAAAACAGATATAGGCACTCAACCAATAACTTCCATAATGTCAATTACGACAATTGAGCCTGACAACATGGGAGAAAATGTTGATCCACCCAGCAGTGATGGAATTATAAATCGAGATGTATTCATTTCATCCACTGAATTACAAAAGGACCATACTTTGTCAACCAGAGTAGAAGAGATTGTAGTAATGCTATAAGAAGACAAATATGTTGATTCTCAATCAATCATTCCCTCTATTTTATGACAGGAAGACCCTTCATCATCAATTGATTCAGATATGGTGGCCTCTTCTTCGAGGTGTTAAAATATTGAATCCTCCATTAACTATGAAAGTTCTATCTCATCATCTAATATGCACGTAGAAATAGAAGAGGAAACACGTAATGAAGAAGAAGAGGAAGATCTTAGGGATTCTCTTCCATCATTTGATGAAGGTGTCTCTACCACCGTGGATGAATTCAGAGAAATAAATATGGGTATAAAAGAGGATCCACGCCCCACTTTAATTAGTGCGTCCATGATCTCTGAAGAGAAAGAGGTGTATAATTCATTTCTAAAGAAATATGTAGATATATTTTAATGGAATTATATATAAATTCCAAGACTTAATCCGGATGTAGCCACCCATTATTTGGGTTTGATGGAAGAACATCGTGGATTCAAGAAAGTAACAAAAAGAACACACCCAACTCATACCTCTAAAATTGAAGCTAAAGTTGATATGATTATAAAGGATAACATTGTCAGAGAATTTCAATATCCCAAATGGCCAACCTACATTGTCCCAGTGAAAAATAAGAACGGTCAAATTAGAGTTTACATTGATTTCAGAGATCTGAATCAGCATTTTCCTAAAGATGATTTTCCATTTCCGAGTAGAGATATTTTAATTGATGAAACATCTTGTTATGAAACTCTTTCATTCATGGATGGATACTATGGGTATAATCAAATATGTATGGACCTATAAGATAAAGAATATACAGCCTTGAGAGCCCCTCAAGGTGTGTTTTTCTATCAGGTAATTCCCTTTAGCTTAAAGAATACAGGCACAACATACCAACGTGATATGCACCATATTTTCTAACCCTTATTTTTGGTGCAAGTGAATCATTGGAAAGTAAAAGGTGATTCAGAAATGGTAATCAAGAAAATCAATGGAGAATATTCTATATGAAAGGAAGATTTAATTCATTTGTGTGATTATGTAAGAGTGTTAATAGATGAATTTCCATAAAATCCGAAATTATCTTATGTTCTGCGATCACAAAATTCCCATGAAGATGCACTGTATAATACAACTATAGCCTTGGAATATACAAATTGGGATGAGACAGTGATTAGAATAGCCTGTCTTCATGTGGTCTAACTTTTTGATCAAACCACAATAGAGGAAATTAATGATATTTTCCCTAATTCTGAAGCATATGGTCATACCAAGGGATGGATAACATCCATTATATAATATATTTGAAATGAGGTACTTTCAACAAATAGTTCTGAAAAAGAACAGATCTGGTGATGAGTGGCCAATTTTACTCTTTATGATAGTCCAGACCACCAAAAGATCCTCTACAAGCAAGGATTTGATGGAATCCTCTTCAGATGTATTGATGGAGAAGAGACTGTTGTCATGAAAGAAGTACATTCACGAGCTTGTGGTGCTCACCAGTCTAGGCACAGACTCTCTGACCAGATCTAATGGATTGGATACTTTTGGCATTCAATGATATAGGATTGCACAGTTTTCACTATGAAATGTCATCCCTGCCAATTACATGCCAACTTCTTTCATCAACCCCTGAAGTTCCTACAAATAGATAAATAATTCAGGCCACTTTATACATGGGGAATGGATGTAATATGGCCCTATCTTCTAGCTAAAACTAAACAGTTCAAGTATATCCTTACTGTTACTGACTTCTTTTCTAAATGGGCTGAAGCAATACCTCTCAATGAAGTTGGAGCCAAAGGCATTGTTAGTTTTTTCAAAACTAGTATCATCACCATATTTGGTGTCCCTCATACTATTTTGATGGACAATGTCACCAATTTTTGTTCTATTGAGGTAATGAAGTTATATCAGGATCATAATATCAAATCCCACCATTCATCTCGCTATCATGCAGTGGCCAACGAACTGATAGAGGCCTTCAACAAAACCCTATCAAATATAATCCAAAATATGGAGGATAAAGATAAGAAATCATATCCTGATAAACTTTTTAATGCTTTATGGGCTTATCGGGCAACTAATTGTACTGCCACCCAAGCAACTCATTATTCATTGGTATGTAGAACTGAAGCAGTTTTTCCAATTGAAATTCAATTTCCTTCACATAGAGTTCCAATATGTGATCGGTTTTCTACAAATGAGAGGTCTCAGAAATGGTTCAATGAGCTATAATGATTAGATGTAAAAATATTGAATGCTTTTCTTCATTTAGAAGACTATCAGAACAAAATAGAATGACCATTTAATAATAAAGTTCTCATACGTTCATTTCTCTAAGGAGAATTAGAATTGGTCCTTAGATCTCCAATGATACCAGGGAAGAAAACTCTAAACCATGACCCAAAGTGGGAAGGACCTTATTCTATATATAAGGTCTACTCAAAGTGAGATTATTCCTTAATTTCAAGGGATGGAGAGCTTATCACAACTCCTACCAATGCATGATTCTTAAAGAAATACTTTTTGTAGTTATAAGTATCTTCCTCACTGCAAGACTTAATACTACACATTGAAAATGTCCTTTGTGCAAGACTAAAAACTACACAGCCTCCATGTCCTAATTGCAAGACTAAAAACTACACAGTACAAAGTCCTAGTTTCTAAACATTAGTCTTCATAACAACCATTTTCATCTATGCTTCCTGACGTTAAAATGTGTAGCATCTTTGTTCTTGTCGCAGGATGTTAAACTGCATGACACCATTTGTCCTTATTACATGACATTAAACTGTACAGTTAACGTCTTATATACTGGATGTTATAAGCTATAAGAGAACATCATTGACATCATTTCTATTCTTTAGTGGTACACGAGTCTCTGTCTTCCTTATGACTAATTCATATCTACATAAGAACATTATTTCAAGATCTATATATGAATTGATTCTCATTTTTCAATGAGATACGTAGAGACGCCCAAATATCTAATTTTGGGTCTAGCTGTAGTCACCAAATCTTAATAGTTTCTTTTATTTTTATATATATTAATCAGATATATATAGATTGTTTCCGTAAGATATGTGTTTTGGTCGTTATACCATATTATGTTTTAAGATTTACCATTCTCCTAGAACATGTCCAAAGTCCCTATTCTTCATGTCAAACTTGATTGGCATGAGGGATGACTGTTTCAAGAACTATGTATGGCTCGATTCTCATTTTTTTCAATGAGAAACATAGTGATTCTTAGATCTCCAATCTTGGGCCCAACCGTGATAAAAAACCATTTATTCTTTGTATATGAATCAAACCTGCATAGGGAATGTTTTAAGAGCTACGTATGGCTTGATTATTTCTCCCGATAAGGCACATAATGAAACTTGGGTTTTATCCCTTAATCCAGTTACAATATTTCTTTATTTTCACATCGTTTTATACCATCCTTATTGCATGACATTAAACTGCTTGGAAATTTAACACCCTATTCTTCACTTGTGGCACCTTTTTATTATAAAAGAAACCTTTATTACACCTTGTTTCTCACACAGAGCATAGATCAAGTGGGCTTAGTAATTGGAAAAAAGGATTATTTATATAAATTAAGTGTTTCAATTCCTTATGGGGGTACAAATGTCATCATTTCATGACTTAAAACTACACATCATAATATTAATTCAAAGGAAACAACAAATTTCTCTATTTTACATATGAGTCAGATCTATATAAAAGGATGTTAAACTCATGGACAACGTTGGTTTAAATATTTATCATATGCATTGACCATAAACCCCTTCCATATTTCACACTCTTAATCATGAATGTTTTCATATCTTCATAATCTTTCTTATGGTTTCTGGTGACAGAGTTTATAATACCTAAGAACTCTTTTACTTGACTATGCAGTAAGTTCCCTTCAGTATCCTTGCATAAGATTCCTACATAACGGGCCTATCAGTCAAAAGATGCCACTATTTGGCTATACAGAATATTCTCTAATTGGCCCTGCATAACACAAACGTTATAATGGGTTTGTCAAAAAAATGTTAACTTCGTTCTTGGTTATAGTATCTTTGTCCCATTCAAACTTTGATGACAATATACAAGAATCTATATTTTAAAACAGTCATTCAAGTACACTTATCCCATTATCTTTCTCCAAATCTGAAAGACTTCAAGACCATAGTTTACACATTTCCCTTACCATGTGTTCAATAAAATATGAAATAACTTTGGAGCCACTTGGCCATATATCACATATTGTTTCCTTTTCTGGTCCAAGTTGTATGACCTAAAACTACAGACACCATACCTCCTATATTTTGGTCATACATTCATAGAATTGTTATTCCCCCAATTCATTCGAAATCATGGCTGGAAATGCCCTTTCCATACTCAGGTACCTTTATCCATACACCAAACTCCGTTCTTCAGAAAATCTGAATCTCCATATACTTTATTCGGCTTTTAGAAGTAGAATGTCAAATTTTTTAGATCTATTTTTCCCGACTATGCAACACATGCCCTTCGGTGGCCTTTCCAAAGTTACCTACATAATAGGTCTGTTAGTAAAAAGAATCCACTATTTGGATATGCATCATATCTCTCAATTAGACCTACATAATACAACCCCCATAATGGGTTTGTCAAACAATGGTAACTTCGTTCTTTAAAAATACGTACTCTAATTCATTTATACCTTTTCCCATACCATTCTCGGTTCCAGAAATTCCCAAATCATAGTTTATATTTTTCCATTCCATACCAGAATATGATGGTATGTTTTCAAAACAATTATCATGAAATTGGAAGAGTGTCATACCTTATGTAAGAGCTAAATACCTTAAACTAAATCCACCCAATATCCTCACTACATGACTTAAAACAGCACAGTACCAATTTCCTCACTGCATGACTTAAAACTGCACAGTACCAATGTCCTCACTACATGACTTAAAACTGCACAGTACTAATGTCCTCACATCATGACTTTAAACTAAACAGTAACCATACATCAAATTTGTATAGAGATGGTTTTCCTATTCATGACATATGTCAGCATAAAGTATCCCTTTCTTTCATAAAATTATTTTCCTTAGAAAAACCATCAATTGTGGTCTTAATTCACCCAAATCTTATTTTCCCCTAGCTATCAGCAATAAAATGTTAAATTCAAATGATCTCTTTTTCTTGATTGTGAAGAATGTTCCCTTAGGTGGCCTTGCATAAGTTTCCAACATAACAGGCCTGTCAGCCAAAAGATGCCACTATTTGGTTATGCAGCATATTCCCCATTTTTCCCTACATAATATAACCCCCATAACATGTTTTATCAAATAATGGTAACTTAGTTCTTGGAAGAGACTCCCCTTATGTTTATACATGTTTTAAATTTGGTAGCCATAAAATTCGTGGCTCAATATTTCCCTTGGAAATAATTAATGAATATTAAAGAATGTTTTAGCCGTAGTGACTTGTTTAGGAACTATTTAAAAAATTTCTGGTCAAACATATTCAACCTTTAATACTAGACCTTTATATTCTAACATGAATTTCTCTAAACTTCCAACAACAAGAGATGTGGTACTCGCCAGATTGGGAACCCGGGAAGGGAACTCTGAACAAAAGTCGAGTCCCACCTCACTAAAACATACATTTTTGTATTTTTTGGAAATATTGTGCAATAAAAATTCAAGAGGTGTAATGTTTATGGGGGTTTCCATATAACCCTATAAAAAATCAAACAATGCTTGCTAGGCCCTAGGGATTAGGAAAAAATTAGAGAATCCATCCAAATATGACGTAGCATCAAATCTAACCAGAAGATGTTGGAATGCACCAAGGCGCCCTTCTTTTTCATTAGAAGAATATTCTTTTCATTATGAATTAATCAAATTCAAAGGGGTGATATTGTAGACACCATGAAATGAGTTTCATGCACTTCTCTGCAATTGAAGATGTATTTCCATGTGTCGCGACTCAAAATTATCTCAACCAGGCTTGAAATGTTCACACTACAACTTTGCATTTTTCATGGGGGTCAGTGATGGTAGGGAAGGCAACGACCCAAAGGGTTGGGATCAAAGCCCGACACTGAACTAAAGCAGGGGTGAGGGGGTGCATCCCTCCGGGTATGGATCAATTATTTTGGCTACGTGCCCAAAGAGGCACCCAAGGTACCTGCATGCAATCACCTACGCGCCACCATGCTGGAGATGGATAATAAATTTATTTTGGAAAAGTCATGAAAGTGGAAACCTAGTTAGGAAAAATCACTGGCGCTGCACAATTATACTTGGGCACCACCCATCTGGTGTGAAGTCACTTGCACGCCACAATTTTGTCATGCGGCATACTTGTGTGCCCAAATTCATTTCACCTAAGGTCACTTATTTGCCTATAAATAGACCCTTGGGGCCCTCATTTTTATGGATGAATTTCATTGAAGCCCAATTGCTGCTCTGGCCTCCCTAGTACTTCACCCCAGTATTGTGAAACTTTCAATGTAGTTCTTCAACACCTTGAATGGAGGATTTAAGGGAGGATAATTGGACTTAAGTCCTTTTTGTGTTTGAAACCCATAACACTTGCACGCCTAAAGCACCCAACCTCACCAAATTAGAAATACTTGTGTACTGCCTACTCCATTCCTAGGAACCTGAGCGCCCTACTTCTGGGATCAACTATGAATAATCTTGAAGGATGGGCCAGGGTCTCGGTCATGTATTACCATACATGTTGTTCATCTCTTATGTGAACATCAGGTTTCCCTGGTCTACTTGTGCGCCCATACTTGTGTCAACTTCCCTACTTGGGTTCCCCTCCTTGATTCACATACTTTCTCCACTCTCTCCAGTCTAAAAGCCATTAAGCCTTCCTCAAAACCATTCATGGCATGGATTATTCTTCGTTGTCTCCCTTGTTTTAATGGGATTCTATTGGGACCTCCACTAAAACCTCCTGACTTATCAAACCTTTAGGAAAGACACATTAGCGTGTCTCCTATTTTGGTTTGTATTCCCATAGTCAGAGGTTTCCCAAATTTGTTTCAAAATGGAGTTAGGATTCATGGAGTGTGTGTGGGTTTGTATATCCACAATCACATGAACCTTTTCTTCTAGAAACAGTGTTGGGAGGTTCCCGGTTTGGAGGAGGGTTAGGTCCTGGCATCTCCCATCTCGAAGAGATGGCACGAAACCTGAGGTCTCTGGTAGGAAAGGTACACTTCACACTTTCTTTTTTCCATGCAAGCATAGGAGACGTCTCCATCTCATACTAGGATCAATTGTAGGGCACCCATCCTGGTTTAATCCCCTAACCATCATCCCTTCCTCCTTACATTGGACCCTTTTCCATTGTAAATAGTATAGAGGAAATGCTCATCGCCTCACCCTCTTCCACGGGCGATGCGCCCTCTTCCACCAGTGGAGGAGAAAAAATGTGAAAGTGTAAACGCCTTTGTTGAATCTTTGACGTTTTCCTGTTTCTCACACCGATTATGACTCACATGGTATTAGAGATTTTTCATGGTAACAAAATTTACATAATTAATGGAACTATGAGAACTTTGATTCCTATTCAAACTAGGATACGTTGGAAGCCCTATCAGGGCCAGAGCTCACTGGATGTCCTCTTCAAGAGTCCAAAGCTAATTCCATTAATCTAGACATCCTCCTTAGGAATAAGCCCCAAATTAAAAACCCCCAAGTCATCAGGTCATCCTTTTTAGGAAGTCATCCCAAAATCATTTCTCTCAATGAACTATAATCTTCTATGATACTTATTGAACTATGTTGGATTTTATTTCCATTTATATGGGATACGTATGAAGCCTCCTTTAGGTTCAAACCCAACACCTTAAATAAACCCTATTCTCCTTAGGCCATATTCCCAATAGGGTCTGATCCTACGTGGACACTTGTATCCTTTCCATGTTCATTAGGATACTTCGGCATAAGTACCACACAAAACCTTGACTAAACATCTTTTTCTTATATTTCTATACAACATGAAATTAAACTATACGTCTATAACCTTATCACATGACCATAAAAGTTATGATGTGTTCCATTCAATAGCACCAAACTATGAGGGTTCTGATTCCTCTCACAAGGATACAACGGTAGCCTAGTTTATGGGCACAATCCCAAAATCAAACCAAACCTTCATCTCCCTAAATGATAATAAATTATAATGTGCCCCACTAAGCGGCTTAAAAACCATTATCATTATAACGATGATGAAACGAATCTTGAAATAGTATATTAGGGGATACCATTGATGGAGAATTTCGAATAAATACAGATATCTTTATTAATGAAGAACCCTCAATGCATACTAATGATTCTAAATTTTACACATGTTAATAAGTGATTGAAAATTCCAAGGGAAACTTATTTTATTCTTGGTGAATTAATAAGGATTCATGAAAATATCATAAATTTAAAAAGGGAGTCCCGAAGTAGACATTAATTCCACCCCAAAAGGTTGCGATTAGTCTGACCTCCCATCCTCTCGACCAATGCACATTCATAAGTATCGTAAAGTTAAAACTTAATGAAAAGCTACCTTTGTAAAGTAGGTCCCCTTTTGGAGAAAGTTGAATGTTTTTGGTTCCATAAATAAATCCAATGGAAACAACCTGGAAGCAGTGATTCTTAAAACTAGAACACACGTTTCAAAGAACTATGAAAAAATCAACACATGACTGCTTTTTATTCTCAATATTTTCAACAACATTCACATCAGCTGAAGGACTGATTATCCTTGTTTATTTTTTGAGAAGTATATATCTTCTTCCTTCTGGAGCATAGCTATGAAAAATCCATTCATCTCCTCTTTTATCAAACTTAACAAGTGTTTCAACTTTCTTCTTTATAATGCACAAACTCCCAAAAAATCATAAGTGATTCATACATAGAGTTTTTTCATAGAACATTTTTTATGGATTCATATCTGATTTTGGCATATAGAAACATCGGTTTTAAATATACACAGTAGTGCTCATGAATTTCCTCTAATAATAATGAGACAGACTATGTTCAAGTAACATAGTTTTCCCCATTTCTATTAGGCTTCTATTTTTTCTTACTGCAACCCCATTTTTTTAAGGTGTGTATCGTGAACTAAACTCTTGATGAATTACCTGATTCACAAGATAAATTTCAAAATATTCATTCTTATACTCACCACCATTATTAGTTCCCAAATTCTTCACAGAATAGTCGCATTTCTTCTCTTCTTTCCTCCTGAAACTCTTAAACATTTTCCGAGCATCTGACTTATGTCTCATGTATATAACACAATTTATGTGATTAAGTTCATCAGTAAAAGTAATGAAGTATTTATATCCATTTGTATATTTATTTATCATTGGTCCACATATATAATAATGTATAAGTTACTAGGGTTATTTTAGTAAATGTCGACTCTCTTATGCATAGAGTTTCTAATATCCCCTTTTTGAAAAATAGTACAACAGTAATCTCTTCTTCTGTATAAATCAGACATATCTTAGATAGTATCTGGCTTTGATAACTTGTACAGATTTCTCTGACACATATTTCTCAATATTTTATGCCATAATTGATTTTCATCCACCGGGCCCTTTTAACAATAGTTATGTAATTCACATACTTCAAAAAAATTACCTTTTATATGTTGAAATATTCTTACTACATTTCCACCATTTTCACTCTTCACAACCAAGCCATACTTTCTGAAGATAAATTATTTCCATCATAATAGTGTTGTGACACACTTAGCAGATTGTTTTTCAGCTCATCAACAAATAGTTTTTTATTGCATTTCATCTTTTCCTTTCCAATGATGGGTGATCCAACACCATTGATTCTTAGAGATTCATCATTTCTAAATTTCACTTTTCCGTATTTGAAATATTTCACATTATTTAATAACATTAAGTCTATTTTTATATGAGATGAACAACCACTATCAAGGATGTAGGGTTGTTCTCCTTTATAGAATTCAAATCAACTTCAACAAAAAGAGATTTTTTGGTCATCCTTTTCTTTCACTTTCTATTGTTCTTGCTCCAATTTTCTATCGATGTCAATGTGTTCTTGCTAGACAACCAAGAAAACTTTCTTTTCAGACCTAGAAAATCTCTCTTTCTTAGCCTTTAAAATATCTGTCTTCTATGAATTTTTAAAATACTTTTCTTATTTCGGTAACAAAATCAAACAAACCTTAGTAAGTTTCTCAGGTTGATCACATCTTTCATAGATAGTTTCTAGTGGTTGGAACCTATTCTCAAAATTCATACCATATTTCTCGGATATCTTCTAGTCTTTATTTTGAGGATTTTTCTTTTCAAAATAATGACATACACTCATTACTTGTCTTTCAATGCTTGTGGAATAGTAGTAATGTTATTGGTTGGACCAAGACATACTTTCATGTGTCTGAATCCACCACAATACCAGTAGTATCCATGGATTGAATATTTCCCTATGAAACTTTTATAATAACTGGAGTCAGGAAAATGCTTCTAAAAAATCATCTTACTAGAACTCTACTGACCATCTGCCTTCAAATTTTCAATTGTAACATTCTTCTTCAGCTTAGATTTCTGTTCAGACTTACCAGAACCAAAAGTTGAAGAAATCTTTCTGGACATAGGTTTTTTAGATACTTCTGATTTGTCAGTTTTTCAAACTTTGACCACATACCTAGTCATTCCAACATTGTTCTTATCATAACAATTTCCATAATTCTTTTTAACATTTTAAGGTAATGTTTGATGATCCTTATTAGGTTTATCCTTAGCAGAACACTCACCAACTTTGGTAACAAAGTTTTTGAACCTTGTGTTCCTTTCCTTAGCTTTGGAAGGTTTATGTCGGACAAGTTCCAACTCATCTTCTATTGACATTAGTTTTACTTCTTTATGATCATTACGATTCTTTTCACTCTCAATTGAATTCTCCATATCATCAATTGCCTTTTCAAAATTTTCTTTCTCACTAAGAAAACCTTTTTGGTCATTTAATGAAGATATTTCATTTTTTTAATTTTCTACCCTACTTCTCACGAATTTTGATATTTCTCAAAAATTCCTCCAGGTCTTCTTTCAGATATTCTTCAAAATGAGTTTCTTCCTCTTCAGAAATACTACTCTCATAATCTCCATTATTAACTATTGCAAAGAAGGTGATATTTTTACATTTATTAGCAATAGATTTTTTAAATTCTGTCTCACTATCATCTTCTTCATTTTTTGACAAAAAAGATTCTTCTTTTTTATTTGAGGAAACTTTTATCCTTACCTCTTCCATAATATTTATCTTTTTCACCCTATTTCTTCTATGACCTTATTGGTCTTCTGGATTCTTCATCGATCAGATTTGTCTCTTACAGGTTCTTCATTTCATTTTTCTTTGTTTCATACTTGGTTTTATGGCTTTTCTTCCCTGTGATTCCTCTCCCGGGGGAATCTTCGTCTTTCGTCTTAGGGTTTTCCCCATGTGTTTCCCACTTCTTTCTCCCTCTCTGATGATTTGAAGATCATTCCTTCTTCTCCTTCCCTCCAACTCTCTCATGTTTCCCTCACCCCAATTTGGTATTTGTCTCTTCCCTCATGTGGCCCGAGTTTCATGCTTCCTCCTTCTCAGCCCTTTCGGCCTGTACCTTTGTACTAAGACCCCATATTGGGATAATACGATTGTGACCTAGACTGTTTGGGATGGTGATGGTGGAGTGCTGGTATTGATCTTTGGATGCTCGGTTGTTGGTTTGGCATTGTCCGTTTTCTTAGGATCTATTCAATTTATAGCCCTGTGATTTTTCTCGGTTGTTCCCCCTCGATAGTGATGTGGTTTTCGACCGTCTAGTTTTGGAGGCCTTTGGTCTTTCATCCCCATCAACGAAGATGGTCAACATTTGGAATGTTCCGATGGTCGGTGTTTATGGTTTCTGTGATTTCTTTCTTTTGCGGTGACAAATGGACGACAACGACAAAGTGATGTTTTTTGGTGGGTTGATGGTCTTCTACGTTTTCTGGCAGTTCCAGGTCCCTTCCTCTACATTTTCCCTCTCGGTTCTCTACTCTAGATCCAGATTCCACCATTATCTCTGAGGTGGAGCTGTGTGGTGGTATTCAAGGGACTTTAGGATGTGAGTCTGAATGGGAGGCGTCGAGAGGTGGATAGTGACGACGAATCGACCTTCGATGGAGTGGTTGTGTTCGGCTCAGGAGAGCTGTTGATGGTGGCTGGCATTGACGAGTGATGTCGGCGATGTGATGATGGAGGTTAGGTGTTTGACGGTTGGTTTCTTGGGCGGCTCAGTGGCATGTGGTCCGTAATATATTTTTATTTATTCTTTGAATTTTAATTTGAATTTTTAAAATCATCAGGCATGGTTATTAAATGCAGCAGTTGTGGGATGTGATGTTTTATTTCCTAGACTGTGATGTTTTATTTACAGTATGGGTTTAATCTAGTGGTATTATGTTAGGGTTCACACTCACCCCTTAAAAATGTTATTAGAAAATAAAAAAATATGGATTGTGTGGTATTAAAGGGAGTTTCCCTTTGTATTTTCATGTGCCCCTTGTCGCAGTTTTGGAAAACAATGACAAAATTTCATAAAATGTTTCACATACCTCATATACAGATCTAGATTCACTAGCTTCATTTTCCATGAGAATTTAATTCGACTTCTCTTTATTTGATGCATTTAATGACATTTATCTATCATATTTTTCTTTTCTCTTTGTAGTCCTCTCACTTCTCATTTCATTACTGATTAGAGTTCTATCTAAATCATTTAGAGATAATGTTTTTGGGTCTCTGCCTTCTAGTGATGAAACATTATCATCAAATTTGTCAAGAAGAATTCTCAAGATCTTTTCGACAACTATAGAATCCTCCAGTTATTCAATAAGACATCTGACTGTACTGAAAATTTCATTTATACTAGTAAATAAGACCTGAATAGATTTATTCTCACTCATATTTATGTCTTCATACTTCAGCATCCAGATTTGATGTTTTTCATTTTCACTTTTTTATTTCCTTCACGAATGTTTTTTAGTTTTTCCCAAATTCCTTTGGCTGTAGTGACACCCTTCATTCTTAAAAATTCACTCTTAGAAAGAGAAGAGAGTAATTCATTTTTATCTCTTCCATCATTCTCAATATTCTTCTTATCATAAAGAGTAATAGGATCCTTGACATTAATAGTAAAAAATACATCTGTTGTGATTTCAAGAACTTAATATCCAAGAGACATAATGTAAAACCCGATATTTTATGATAAATATTCTGTTTAATTTATTTGATTTCATGTTTTTTATGCTACAACAAGATTATCTTGTGCTATACGTAACACCGTATTAGCTTGCAGTATACACAACACTATTCTTAGATTGTGTTACACACAATTTCAAGTTCGTTTGATAATAGTCATTCTACGCAACATTCAGTGTGTATATATATATATATATATCTATTCAACGTATAAATGAAAAATGGTTGGATTCTATTATAAATAAAAAAAAGGAGTCTGGCACAACACGCAACCCTGACTTGGCTTGCATTACACGCAATCACGACCTTCCTCAATAGCGTGTGTAGTACACAATACCGGGTTTCACTAAACAACGATATATTATTATGGACTAGCTGTTATGAATAGTATTAACTAAATTTCAAATTTTATAACATTGTTATTTATCTTACACATTTTCTAGAACATGGTAAGAGAACCAAATAAATATTTTGGGTAAAATAAGTATGTTTCAAAAAATGCAGTTTTGCCGCCTTTTGATGGAACACCCACATTAAATCTAGTTTTGACATGTTTATAAGTTTAATTTGACAAAATAAAATTCTTCTTTTAAATAGGGATATAAAAATTTAATTTGGATAAATTTTTGATATTTTTTTGATAACATTCATATTTTGATGAATTGTAAAAATACGCTAATTTTTAATTAATAACAACTTTTTTCATTGAGATAATTTATATGGTTAAATTATAATATTTAATGGTTTTAAAGTATAAATAGAATATATTTTTACTATTTAATAAAATCTATGTCATTAGCATTGATTTTACCATGAATTCGTAGGTTAAATCAATTCAATCTTTTGCATTGTTTTAAACAAACCTGTTTTCTTTTGACAGCCGAATTAATTTTAAATTAATTTCTCCAACTTTTGTGTATTTAATTTGGAAAAATGGATTCCATATTTGGAATCAGTGGGTCCAAATTATGTTAATAAGACACTTTTTATTTTTTGGACATTATGAATAGTAACCACGGTAGATTTTATTTACCATAGTTAAAGGTAAATCGGGTAATTAAGAATAAATATAAGATTATAAAATTATCCTAAAACCTTCCAAAATCCTATTTTATGACTAAAAGTCGACCCATATCACCTAAGGGTCAGATTAGATTCATTTAACGGACTTTTTTCCATGAATATAATTTAATTATTATTAAAACCAAAGAAAGTGACAACATGTCACTTTCTTAAATATTATAAGTATAATAATTTTAGTTTAGTGATAACCTTCATGAAACTTCGTATATAAATAGTCTCCAGAATGATAATAATATTATATACATCATATAAATTTATTTATAATTTTTAGGGATTAAATAATTATCATTAATGGTGACATAATAGTGATGTTGAAATTATTTTATTAAGAGAAATATCAAATAAATGGTTTAAGAATATTAAAATAAATATTATATGAACTATTTAATGTTCTCCACTACTTTTCTAGATACATATGACATTTTATGAATCTATTAAAGCTTTTATTTAGAACATATCTTCTGTATATATTTTATTTAAATTCAAATAAATGAATAGTGTCAAAATTGACACTATTGTTATTTTATAAAAATAACATATTATAAAATTGATTAAAAACCACAAAAATATTTAAAAATTATAAATTAAAATTTATATGGTCTAAAATTTCATAAAGTGTCAAATTATGGAAAATTCACAACACATATGTAATTATTTATAATAATTTAAAATTTATAATATTATTACCACAAATAAAATTAAATTGATAAATAAGGATAAATCAAGTTGATAATGTTTAAAATAAATTCCTAACATGTCTAAATTTTATTGGATGATGATATTACAACATTGTCGCATCTAATATTTTGATATGAGTCATTTTGGAAATTTTTATGTGGGGTTGGGGTTTAATATAAACTAATATTTTTTATATTTCCAAAGGTGCTCCTCTCCTCCCTTATAAAAGGGAACCTCCTCCCTCTCCTCCTCACACCAATTTGAGTATTCCTGCTCGTCCAAAATCTTCACATTTCACTTCCTCACTTCATTAGAAACCTTCTATAGGTACTGGTCTTCTCAAAAGACTAACTCTAGTTCCCTAAGAGAATGTTTAAAAAAGGCACTTCGAGAAAGTGGTAATACCTTCTACCATTTTCTTCAAGTTCTATTCTTCTTCTACTGCCTCTTCTTTAGTTGATTCATTATGAAGTAATAACATCAGTATCCCTCATAAACTGATATATTATTATAAATATGAAATAACCCTACTTCACCTTTTATCCATCCTACAGAAAACAAAATCACCGCACGTGCGTACATACGGAATACCATCTCCACACCGTAGTGTAATATGTCTTTTCACCAACACCATAAATGGATGGGTATAATGGTGTAAAGAATAAATATATATGGTTATTATAACATCATACTGATTTTGATATATTATACCATCCACTCAAATTCTATTCAATAATTGTGGGAACGATATCATCGCTCGTGCGTACGTACGGATTACCGTCTCCACGACGCGATGAGATTCATTCTCCATGTTAGCCATACATGAATGATTATAAAGTTTATGTATTGAATAATAATGAAATATATTTAATAATAATGATACTGTATTTATTTATATAAATATTTATGTCATCTATTTAGTTTCATTAAATTCAATAAGGAAACGAAAACCGCGTTCATGCGTACGTACGCCCTACCGTCTCCATTAACGGTGTATTTCATTCCTTTTATCGATATATAATATATATGTATATGATGAATATATATTATATATAAATCATCTTTTACATTATGGAATTATGTAAATCAGGATATAAGTAATAATATCAAGAATGACAAGTCGAAACACATACGATAAATGAAATGATTTTACCCAAAACACTGCTTTAACATGGAATTTACAAAAGAAAGGGTAATATAAAGTCATAATTGAAACATATATGATATCATAACAATGAATATGATTATGTAATAAGTCAATGACATCATTTAAATCATTATACAGGAGGTTCGGATCCATACAAAGCATATCAGACCTAAGGTAAGGGATAACTTTTCCAATCTCGTTTTTATCCATGATTGTTTATTCGTATGTATTTACTGGGGTAATATTTATCTTCCATGACCCTATTTTATAAAAATGGTTTCATGTATTCTTAAAGTCATTTTTACCCATTTTTACTTTTACTAAATGGTGTGTATGGAATCATTCTTTTACGAGGTACTTTTTGACTTTTCTGGCAAAAGTACGAGAAAAATGTTTTTTTAACTTATACGAAATGAAAGGATTTTTACGGTGTTATAAAGAATTATTTTCTTGAAGCTTCCTCCAAAAGAATTCTTGATTATTTTAAAAAAAAATCTCTTTCTTTTAAAATTTCATGACGTTTTGTGAGAAGAAATTGATTTTGAAGAAGAAAGGATATTTTCCTCAGGAATTCATTTCAAGTGTTTTATCAAAACCATTTTCCATCTAAGATGACATTATTTCATATGTGTATGTTTCAAATATAAAGTCTCTATTATTTACATGGTTTCATTTTTCTTATTATTAAATGATATCCATTTCTTTTATATGAATTATGTGATGATGGGATGATGTTTATGAAACCCATTTAATTTGTTGGGTTATTATGAATGATGTATGTTTATTTTGTGGGACAAGTAAGAATAATTTCATTATGAGATTGGTGGGACCTATATCTCCCTCCAATGCATTGGGTAAAGATTTATATCTCATGAGATAGACATGGCTAGAACGGTAAGTTAATCCGGTTCAGTGTTACAGGACTGAAATGAGGAGTGAACTCGAATCAGAAAGGGACTTTGTCCACTAAGATGGTCTTGGCAACAATGCCTTGGCTACTATGGAAATCATAACATGTGCTGAATGGTTTCCACAATTACATGTTTTATTCCCATTATATTTTATCATGGTTGATGTTCCATTATGATATATTCCTTACGTACTTCCACGATTTATGTCTTTGCTCAATATTTTGATGTTTAAATTTCATGTTCAAGTTTTTGCTTCCAAATGTTTATGGATTGTTTTATGTTATCTATGTTTGACCTTAGTAAACACTTGAGCTCACCCTTTTTATGTTTTAATTTCCCTAGGATATAAATGAAGGTTTTAGGTAAGGAAACAAAAAGGTGAAGATCATTATGGGAGTTCTTGAAGATATTTCAACATGATTAGAAGTTTATATTCCAAGTTTCCAAAGACACTAAACTATTACGGTCCTTGTGTGTTTGTTTTTCTTATGTATTAAGTATTCCGCAAAAGTAATGTAATGTCCATGTACGTTAAGATTTGGATATCTACACATAAGATAAGGAATTATTCTATCATTATAGATATGTTAATTCTTCCTATCAAATATCGGAATCCCTTTACTATTTGTGCAATTCAAATTCTCTATAATAACTTATCTTCCAAACATCAGCAAAGAACAAATGAAGGGAAACTGCCCCTCTGATACCAATTGATGTTAAACAGTCTGGATCCAAGTATCAGTGAGAGGGGGAGGGGGTGAGTCCGTAATGTCTTTTTGTTTTATGTTTCCTTTCTTTTTGAAACAACCTTCACCTCATGTTATAGAGTTCCACCCTACAAAATGCACACAACCACATGAGCACAATATTTACAGGGTTCACTACTCAACAAGACTAGCTTCATCCTTGGAATGGTACATAAATAATCTAGTACCGCCCAATACACTAGGAAATAATCCTTTGATGTGGAATATAACGAGTATGATATACCCTTACACACATGTAGCACTTGGGAGATAATCCTAAAGTGTGTTTTCACCCTCTTAACACAAATAGATTAATGCAATATTTATGTTCTTCTTGATAACCATTCTTGAATATGATATTTGAAACAAAATCTCATCTCTTTCCTATCTATATGCTGGTATGAACTACCTATACTTTTTAATAATACTTAGTCCTATACCCCAATCATATATTGATTCACTTGAAATCACTTATCACTTAATTATGGTACTCTAATCTTCAGCTCACAGAGCTCCTTAACGAAGCTCCCAGCTTCAAAAAACACTCTATTTCACAAAGATCTCTAGTTATCATAGCTCACTAGATCTCAAAAAACACTATTTCACAGAAAACAGATTGATCTTTGTGAATTTAACTACTTTCTCAAATCTCAACGACTCGCTGTGAAGCTCATTTCCTTCACAGAGATTGCTTTCTCAATGAACCTTCTTCACAATTTGAGAGCTCTAAAATTCTTGCTAAGTCTCTATATATTTCTTGATGGGGTATGAGACCATTTATAGGAATTTCCCACCGAATCCAGAACCTTCCATCAACCTCAATTCCACATTAGCACCATATCACATGGCTCTGAAATTTTCAATGAAATTCACTCTGCTTCTCAAAGCACCATGGCTATTTTATTGATTCACAAAGCTCATCATAATTTGGATGAGTTCCATTAAATAATTTTTTGTGCAGCGAATATCCTTCTTCATTTGTGCTTCTATGATGCTCCTTCTTTCTTTTCACCATAATACTCACTGGTAATGCTCCTTTCCTTGGCCAATCACAAAGCTCATCATAATCGCAAAGAACACAATCAAAATTCTTCATGTATTCATGAAACCTACATCCTGAATCCCATATTTGAAAATTTCATGAATTTCTCATGTTTTGATGATATATTCGAGGATATAAAATTTTTGTAATACTATCACAACTCCAAATTTTGGACGCCAAAAAATTATCAAAGGCAATGTGCAACCTTAGACACCAGCTTATGCAAGACCAACCATACTAATTGACCACATGTTTTCTTCCCCATTCCATTATAAAGCTTGCATCAAATGTTCACCAATAAAATTATGATCTTTTTGAAATACGAATCAGCAATGGATCATCCGATTTACTATGGGAAGTATTGTTACTTTCTTGACTTTCCTCACCCACATATACAAAGTGAAGTGATTGCCTTTCTTCTCAATCTTCCTTGACAACAAAAGAAATTAATTAGTGCGTTGAAAATTTTCATCATCCAAATTTCTCCCAAAATCAACATCATCAATATGTTCCTCTAGAGTGAAATAATCGACATGTGAAGATGGCGGTTATACCTCTGCATTGGGAGCAACAGCAGCAGGTTGAAAACCTACTTGTCCTCTGCACTACAAGCAATAGTTGGTGGAGAGACCTATTCTTTATCATCAATATGAGCAGCAGTAGGTTGAGATAAATGTTGTGCCTCTATACTACGAGCAGCAATAGGTTGATAGACCTATTATGCCTTGGGATTGGTAGAATCATCACATGCAGAAGTCATTATCTACATAATTGGTTTAACATTTAATTTTTATTACATTAAATTAGTAGAAAATAGATAATAACATGTTGTAACACAATATATAATAGAAAAATCAAAACATGATATTGAACTCTATTTTTTAAGGCATAAGGGATTTGATCCCTCTATGAAATATCCAAATCCCTTAATTGTGGTCCCCTCTAACATATTTAGCACTATCTACATTGGGACCTCTGCAAAATGATTACGAAGTCCTAATGAAAGGGTAATCCTCTGTGGAATTTTCATCTATCACTTCAGTGGTTTTGGTCGATAATAGAATAATTGACGAGTTTCGATTTGTGGGATCTGGAACACAAAACACATGTACTGCCTATGATTCCATTAAAAATGGTTCATATTTGTACCCTTCCTTATTGAAATCAACTTTCACGAATACCAACTCGTCTATTTTAATAGAACATATATTATCAACACACTTCCATTGAAAAAGAATCACTTGTAATTTTGTATAATCCAATTTGTAAATTTATTTGATGATGGAAAAGTATGACATATTCACATAAATTGAATATCCATCCTTAGCACCAGAAACATCCATCTCTTCACCCATAATTGTAAATCGACTATTCTTTATGGTATTATCATCATAATTATCAATATTATTAAATGTATAACCATTAATTACATAATAGTTATACGATAATACATAGACACTTGGTCCTCCAGATAACTATCGAAGTCATTCTAAAATTGAGTCTAGATTTTCCTATGAATCCTCAAATATATGGTCCTGAAATCATTCTATAAACTATCAATTATTTTTAAATTATATCCTTTTTTCATACCTTTATGGATTCAAATGCATAATAATATCTTTATGGGTTTCAACATATAAGTCTACCTCCAAAATTTTATGCAAAACGTAAAGGTGGGCTTGCTTCTGAACAGTAATATTGATTGTGACAACCTCTCATCCCAAAATTCCTTAACCTGCAAGCCACCCAGTGTGATGATATTTCATTATTATAATTCTTTCCACACTAGAAAAGTATTCATTATATAATTCCAAGGCTTCCATAATAATATATCGCTCCACAATTCATCCCTCTGGGAGATGTCGATTGTTGACATACCCTTTCAAAATCTTCATAAACCGTTCATTGTGGTATATCCATTTATTGTATACAAGACCACATATTTGAATCTATCCAAAAACTTCTACCATAAATTAAACCATTTTATCCAAGAATATCTATCGGAAGAACATTTATAATTCACATAATATGACAAAAATTTCTCTTTCCGTACTCGGAAATTTCACCGGGTCTATTACTTTTCTACATATAGATTTTAAAAAAACAGATCATTTTAATTTATAATAGATATTATTGGAAAAAATTAAACATAAAGCTATAGTAATTAGATCTTCCATCAAAATGTGGAAGCCATATGTTTTCAGACCCTTTAAGATTAAATAAATCATTAACATGATGTTCTTGATATTCGATGAATACCCCTGTAAAATAATTAATTCATTAATGTAGTTGAAAAACATATATCTGTCCTACTTGGAAAGAGTGTATGTAGCTGGAGGAATAAAGGTTCATTTTTCACCCTTTATTGGTACCATCTCCTCTCATATTACCGTGTCAACCATGCCCAACCAAGCCTTAATTTCATCATTTAATTTACCAAGTGCATTTATAAATGTGCTGATGACACTTTCACGTATATTCTTTTTCAACAAGAATAACATCAAGAAATTGTCTGATGTACAGACAATTCCAGTATGGTAATTCAAAAAGAAAACTAATATCCTCTTCCAATTGGTTTTTATAAGGTTTTTTTAAAATGGTTTACCAAAAAATGTATCCATATATTTTACTTTCTCAAACATTGATCACCTATTAATGGAGATAGTTATGTATGTTCTTCTGATCTTCCATCAAATGATGTCTTCTAAGATAGGTACTTATGTTGTCTTGGTAGAAATCTATGATTTCTTAGAAAAACGGTATTTGATGAATGTTTCAACCTAATTAAATATGTAACTTATTTGTAGTGGGGACAACCATGAGTTACATTAATTCTATATCTTGAACATTTTCCACAAGAAGGAATGTCATTTATCGTACCATACTACATGGCTCTCAACATGAAATCATATTTTCTGTAATAATCTTACCACATAACACCTGAATCCCATGATAATTTCAAATCCTCCATCAATAAAGCCAAATAGTAACCAATGTCATTACCTTGTTGTTTAGGTTGTGATATAAGCATTGATATCATGATGGGTTGTTATGCATAACCATAGTGGAATGTTATAATTTACCAACATAAACGACCATTTACTATGATTACTTATTTGAAAACCAAAAGGATTCACTTAATCTGTAGATAACACAAGAAGAAGGTTTCTTATCTTGTTTCCAAAATAAGGATAATCATGATCGATTCTCTTCCATTGAAGAGAGTCTTCCAAGTGATGTAGTTTCCCATGATTATTTCTTCTATCTGCACGCCATGTTAATTTCCCTACACTCTCCTCACTTTAATATAGGCTCATAAACCATGGAATGATTGTAAAGTACCATATAAATTTCCTAGGACCTGATTCATATTTCTTGTATCAAGAAGAACCACACATTGGCCATTCTCTTAGTAATTTTTGGTCATTATGAAATAGTTTTTAGTCATTCATTTAGGCATGTATTCTTTCATAGATCAAACCTATCAAGAGTAGATTTCTATTATCATTGTATATTTGGATCAAGATCTGATTATCATCTTGGATAATGTCATTCAAGAGATAAAATAGTTCTGTAAAACTGGCATCGATCCATCTGTTGCATGATTTCAAATTATACAACTTCGTTGTGGATAAAAATGCTCTATTTTTAGTTCTACCACCATAAAATGGCTTCTTTTCACAACTCTTTATCTGCTCAAACAATTTTGTGCAATCATGAAGTTCACCTTCAAATGTCCTTTCCATTTCCTCAATAATTTCTTCATCATCATTCACATAAGTAATCATATCCTCGATACAGACTTATTCATTGTCCACGCATGTAATCATATCAGATGATCTTTAAAATGCACTATTATCCCAGCCACTGGCTATATTCACTTTTTCCCTATGTTTATTCAGACAGTTATAACATTTATCTATTATGTGATAGATCAAGTGTTCTTCCAACTCTTATGGACTAACTTTTCTTGAATAACTACAGCATAATCACAGAAAAGGGATTTGAGAAGGGTCATATGCGTGATCTTTTGAAAACTTGAGGAACTCTTTAACACTGCCTCCATAATTTTTTGTCAGATTATTTCCATCCATCCATTATTTATTCATATCTATCCTATTATATTTGGTGATATTAGTATCTAACAAAATAAATACACAAAATATTTATATAATGTAATGGTTTCCCAAATTATATAAAAATCTAAACTTAAAGATTATGGAAAAACTACAGTTCAAATGTCCTTTGAAAACTATTTAAAAAACTTTACATGAAATCTAATTAAAAAATAAACTATTTACACACATTCCTCTTTAAAATAACACACCCTTCTTAAAAGAAACTAATAATTTCCAAACACTCTTTCACAAAACCACAATTATTATTTTTTTAACATTCAATGAAACTTCACGACCTAACAATTTTAATCATTTAAAATTAGAGGCAAACATATAAGAAACATTTAAAAAAATAATCATTTCAAAAGAACAACAATTTCATTTTTCGAAAGTAGATAAATCTCAAGAGGGTTAGTTTATAAAAGATATATAGAAGACACCTCAATTCATCACAAATCAATAAGTGGTGTATGATTGCCACATATTATTCCAAAGGTTGGTGTAATAAGAATAATTTCCATAAAAATTTGATATTGTGCTCACCACCATTAGATATACCTTATATATGCTTCTATTGTCTAGTTATATTAGTTATCCTTCACCATAATAATAAAATCCCAATGGACATGTTCTATAGTCAGGAACCACACTCACATCCATGAAAATTTGTGTTCTAGTTTACTACAAAAAATGAATTATCCTAATGATCATTATCTCACACAAAATAAATTGGTTATATACCACAAGAAAAATTTATATGTCTCTCACATGAAGTACTATTCATTCCTTCATTTATAAATTCACCTAAGAAAATCAAACATGAACCCAACTACTTGATCGAGATCGCTCCCAACACTCCATATCAAAAGTCCAATGCATCCACATGCCTACCCACAAAGATGTATTTTTATATGATTATTTATTTGTGATAGAGGACGCCTACATTTCCAATGAATTGAAAATTATCCCCACACATTCCAATTCATTAAAAATTTATGATTTTATATTTATGAAATAATAATTATAAAGAGAGAGTAGTGTTTTCATAATCATATTTATGTTTAAATAATTCATTTTAATTAATTTTGAAATGCACCAAAGTAATCATCTTAAAATAAACCATTTAAACACAATGTGTTTTATATAAAAGTTATTTATACCATTTACTATATAAGAAAAATAATTTTCATAATATAAATTATTCTTTAAGTTATTTTGATATAATAATGATTTTAATTTCATCTTACACATTCCCACTTAGTAAACCCATCCATTACATCAGCACAAAATAATCCAATTAATTGATGTTTAAATTGGTTTTGTAGACATATAATTCATTCATGATTAATTGGAATGCTATTATTTCCTTTATATAAAAATAATATAACTCAAGAATATTTACATTATATATAATATAAAAACATATAATGTTTAAACTAAGATACATTTTCTATGTTACGTGAATTCATCAAGGTGGTTTGACGCAATTGGAAAACTTATTGTTTCCATTTCATCCAATGATTAAATAAAAATTAAACTATGTGACATATTTATAATATAAAAGTGTGTAAAACAACTCATATATGGTCTCCCCAAAATAGACATTTATATAAAAAAATATGACATAGGTTTGTGAGGGTTAAATAAAATAAAAAGTAATATAAAAAAGTATAACAACATTGCTCTTTATTTCACAGTTAAACATAATTTATTACAAAGAATTTTCACTTGATACAAAAAATAAGATTGAGAGGTATAGTGTCGTTGGGTCTTATGAACATTTTATAATAACTTAAAACCTGAAATACATGTCTTTATTGAAAAAACTTTTTACATGACCGCAACATTCCTTGTACTTAGCATTCCATGGGACAACCTGAGGACATGAAAAAGAAAAGGGTGAGATATAAAGACCATTAAGGGTATAAAAAATGCATAAAATGAATAATATAGTAATTGTTAAGGAATAGGAATATAAATGAATCATAAGATAAACATGAACATAAAGGCGTGATATAGAATGATTATCATAACATGGAAGTGTGGAAACACTGTTTAACATGATATTAGCATGATCCAAGGATCATTGCACACTGATCATCCATAAACCCTTGTTTAACTTGAATTATCATTAGTAAACCCTCATTTCACTTGGGGTGTCATGATATTATTCTTTACCCAATGCATTGGAGCGCTATCAGGGTGCACCCTTCTTAATTTTCGCATTTCATGCGTAGGTGTGCCACATAGATCATACAACATGGATTTATTAAACAATATAATTTTTTCCACGAATAAGAGATGTTGAATACATAAATGTAAGTCTTAAATAAACATGTTCATGTGCATAAAATTGAATACCCTTGACAGAAAAATGGGTATGGTATTCACATACACGATGATTTAGGCATGGAAATGTTTTGGTAACTTTGGTAGCATAACAATGTCAAATAGAAATCATAAAAAAATTAATGAGAGAGAAATGGAACTATAAAAATTTATACATGAAATGGACATTAAGGGGGACGTGAAATATAATATCCCCACACTTGTAATGGAATTTAGATGCATAATATAAAATAATTTCTTGAATGTAAATGAGAAGAGATAAATTCCTTATAGAATTTTGGCATGTTAATAGGTGTACATGGGAGGAATTAATGAGAGATAAAGAGATATATAATCATTAAAACATAAATAGGGAAGTATGGGGTAGGTGATAAATATTAACCCAAAAATGTTATTTGAAAACTAAATGTATAACAATATAATGATATTCGGACAAAATTGAGGAAGAAAGAAATCCCTTACATGGATGTGTGATCCCAAAAGCTTGGGAGTGGCTTGAGAGGGTATTATTGGGATCTTGAGGCACCTTTGGAGGCTTATAGAGAGAGGAGGTCAGGGGTGGATCGATCTCTTAATGGTGTGAGTGAAGAGTAATGGGAGATTAACTGAGATTATAAAGGAAATGAGAGAGAATTCTTTATTATTTAGGTTTCGGACACCACACATTAAACTAATCAAAACCAAAAACCATCCCATGGTTTTTTACCAAAGTTTTTAACAAAGTGAAGAGTAAAAATTAATTTATAAGTCCAATGGATGAACTTATTAAAATATTAGGCTTGTTTTTGTGGATGTGAGTCACATTCTCAAAGAAATCACTTAAAAAGGTTAAAATGTTTTATAAGTCTTGGAGGGTCCACTAAGGCACCATAAATCTAATCAAACAAATATAAAATAACATTATTTTCAAGGTAAAACTTATATTGGCTGAGAATAATTTTTATAGTCTTTTATTACATCACTATTCAGTCATTATTATGTCATAAAATAGATTATATATTTAAATGGTATTTAATTTTTACCAAAAAACACTCTATTTTCTCTGAAAATTATAAAAAATTCACTACTAGATAATTTAGACATACTGAATCCAAAAATAATATTAATTTTATCATAATATTTTTCTAAATATTTTAATTTTTTCTTTTAAAATAAAATCCTACATTTAACAAAAATTCTTGGGTTTTGACAAAAACAGATTTCAAACCTTAATAAAAATTACTATTGTATTCATAAAAATTATACAATCATTGATATTTAATAAAAAGTAATTTAGTAATGATATTTTATTAAAGTATTATTTAATTCAAAAATCCATTGATTCATCAAAATATATTTCTTAAGTGGTTTTAAATATTAACTAAAAATAAAATTTCTACTTTAAAATCATTTACAAAGTAACAATAATAAAATGAATGTACATTCTTTATAAAAAATAATGCACTTATTAATGGTGATAGGGTCTTGTTATATAACCCCTTATAAAACTGGAATAAGACCTATGAGTAAGGTGTGTGATGGTGATAAACTCTTGGGGTGGCTTAGATAAGATCTCCCGAGTGGTAATCTCTATTAAAATCCACTTCTCATGTAGGTTATTCCATTCAAGATTAACATGTTGAAGATCATACAGGCCTTAGTTAAAATTGAATCCTAGTAATGCTACCTCTTTTCCAAGCTCTGAAAACTGTGCTTCATACGGAGAAATTATTCTGGATGAGGTGATCACATCCTTTTTCTTAGTAAATTGGATTTGTTAAAGACATATATTTATACAAATCATGTGATCACTATTCAATGGATATATTAGCAACTATAACAATTATTTAAGATACATTAAAATCTAAAAACATAAAACCAATTAAGTGAATATGTTTTATACAACCATTTTACATAATAATACATTTAATTATATCAAGAGAAATTTTCATAAATACAATTTTGGGTCATTACAATATTCCCCCCTTAATAAATTACTCATTTAAAATTTCTTTTTTCCCACACTAAAATAGATGAGGGTAACTCTGCTTCATCACTTCCTCAAATTATCATGTTGCTTCTTCAAATGTGTTGTTTTTTCACAACACCTTTATAAGGGTAATTGTCTTATTTTGTAGAACTTTTTCCCTAGGATCTAAGATCTTCACTGGTTTCTATTCATAGGAGATGTAATTCTACAATGGTACCACCTCTATATTGAGTACATGCGATGGGTTTGGTATGTACTTCCTCAATATTTATACAGGGAATAAATCATGTACTTGAGATAGGTTTGGTGGGAGTGTTAGTTGATAGGCCACTTCTCCAATGCGATAAAGAATCTCAAAAGGGTTGATGTACCCTGGACTAAGATTTTCCTTCTTCCCAAATATTGTAACTCCATTTCCCGGTGATATGTGGAGGAATATCATGTCTCCAAAATCAATCTCTAGGTCTCGTTGATGATTATCAATATAGATCTTTTGTCGTCTCTAAGCAGCATTAATGTGTTGTATGATGGTCTTAACATTCTCCACCGTTTCTTCAACCATTTCTGGACCTAGGAGTTTTCGCTCCACAACTTAATCCCAACATGCCGGTGTCGGCACTACTTCCCATAAAGGGCTTCATAAGCATCCATTAGGATGATTTAGTGGAAACTATTATTGTAAGATAACTCAACCATAGGAATATGTTGATCTCATCCTCCTTCGAAGTCCATTGAGCATCCTATCAGCATGTCATAAAGTGTTTCAATTGTCCACTCAGATTGGCCATCAGTTTGAGGATAATAAGTCATATTGAAGTTCACCTCAGTATTTAGAGTATGTTGAAGATTCTTCCAGGACATAGAGGTGAATCTTGGATCTTGATCAGATACAATAGATAGTGGTACTCAATATAGCCTTACCACTTCTCTAATATATATATGAGTGTCATTTTATCTGATGAGAAATCCTCTTGAATTGCAAATAAGTGTGCAATCATTATAAGATGATCCACAAAAACACAAATAGAATTTTTTCCTTTGTAGGAATTAACCTGTCCGGTGACAAAGTCCATGGTGATGTTATCCCATTTCTAGGATGGTATGGGTAATGGTTGAATCATACCTTTATAATTTTTCATCTTAGCCTTCACTTGCATACATACCAGGAACGTTGATGTATACTCACCAATCTCCTTCTTCTTGTTATCCCACCAATAATTCTCTTGGAGATCTTGATACATATTTTTCTTTCCTAGCTAAATGGAGAAATTTGAAATATGTGTATCATCTAAATTATCATTCTTTATCCCCAAATATGATGGAACATATAGTCTTGTCCCAAATCTCACAATACATTCTTCATTATCACTGAACTATGAGGATTTCCATTTTCTGATAGTTTCCAATTTCTTAGGAATTCTCAAAATATAATTTTGAGCATCATTTAACCACTCAAAAAGAGATGGTTGAGAAATAATTTGTGAAAGGATTTATGACGTTCTCTTCTTTATGATTCCCATGTATATATTCATCAAAAATAAGAAGATTGGATCATTTTCACCTCACATCAAAGAAATTGTTGTTGGATCCTTTCTTCATGGGATTTCTACCACCTTGTTCGCTTTCCACACATGGTAGTGAAATGAGTATTCATAGTCCTTGATCAGCTCTAACCATTTTTGATTGTGCATATTCATCTCTTATTGTGTGAATATATTCTTAAGGATATTTTGATCCATAGATATTTTTCAATTCTCCTTAAAGAGGTAATGCTGCCAAATTTTTAAAGTGAAGATTACTACAGCCAACACCAAATCATGTGTTGGATTTTTTTTCTCATGAACGTTAAATTTACATGAATAATAGGCAATGAATTTGACATTTTGTTTCAACACACATTCCAGGCCCTTCTTCAATGCATCACTAAATACCACAAAAAGTTATCTCCTTTTAGGTAGTGTGATCATAGGTATAGTGATAAGTCTTATTTTCATCTCCTTGAAGAAATATTTGCATTTATCACTCCAAGAAAACCTTACTCCCTTCTGAGTTAGATTGCAAAGTGGGTTTAAAAATCATGAGGAATTTCTCACAAATCAGTGATAATATCTAGATAACCCTTCGAAGCTATGGATATCCATCATCGATGTTTGCCTCGTACATCCCTCAATTGTAACTGTCTTGGAGGGATCCGAAGATATAAAATTTCTTGTGATGATATGACCAAAAAAATGAGACTATATTCAACCAGAACTCACACTTGTTGTACTTTTCATATAGATTATCCTTTCGCAGTGTATCTAGTACAGTTCATTGATGCTCCTCATACTCCTCTTTGTTTTTTAAGTATATTATAATTTTTTCTATGAAGACTACCAAAAAAAATTTCAGGTAATCTTTAAATAATCTAATCATCATGTCCATGAATATTTTTGGAGGTTTTATGAGTCAAAAAGTCATTACTATGAATTTATAGTTCTTGTATCTTGTATGAAAAGCAGTCACAGGTATATCCTCCTTTTCACCCATTCATAGTAATATTCCGACTCTAGATACACCTTGGAGAAGAATTTTTCTCCACTTAGCTGATCAAACAAGTCATAAATTAGTGGAAAGGGATACTTGTTCTTTATCATGAGTTTGTTGAGCTCACGATAATTTATGAAAAGGTGCATTAACCCATCCTTCTTCTTGATGAAGAGGACTGGTGTAACCCATGGTGAAGTACATGGACATATAAACCCTTTATCTAGATTCTCCTAATGTTTTCTTCAACTTCTCAAGATCCACAATATCCATTCTATACTGAGTCTTTTATATTATCCACACCCCATGTATTCGATCAATTGAGAATTCAACATCTTGTGTGCGAGAAAGACCAGACAATTTCTGGGGAAACACTTCAGCAAATTCCATCACAATAGGCATGTATTCAAGGATTGTTGCTTCCTTAGACTTAATAATCTGATCAGGATATTCATGCTCATAGGGAAGTAATATCCACATTTAATATGATGGTTCTAAAGAAGATTTATCCTCCTCCTTGAACATGTACAAAATCATGGGTTGATTTTCCATACGGAGAGTAGTTTTCCTCTAATGGAAATTTATTTTGGATCTATATAAAGAAATCCAATCCATACCAATAATTGCATCAATTTCCACAATAGGGAGTATAAAAAGGTTTTCCAGAAAGTTCAATCCACAAATTATAATAAATGAGGAGTTATATTCATGGGATGAAATGTTTGTACCATTTTCCATTCTCATCGACATATTTAGTTCCATGATTTGTGGTGGTGGTGGGATTGTTCTACTAAACTTTCAGGATATAAAAGAATTCATAAAACCAAAATCAAAAATTCACATTCGCTGTTCTTGACTAAATATCAAGTGCATGTATCACCACTTCATTTTAGAGGTTCACTTCAACGGTAGTGATGGAAAAATTTCATTGTTGCTGCCTTGGAGGTTGTTGGTTGCCTCTAAAAACCATTTTTATATGGAACTGGTTTGCAATATGTACTGGTTCTTTCTAGTTTAAGCAATGAACAATACATTGATTTTTAATTGATAATTCCTCCACTTTTTTGGAGAAGAAGGTTTTTCTTGTTGGCAGATAATGGCCAAGTGCCCTTCTCTTCCACAACTAAATCATTTCCTCTTCCTCTTCAGGAAATTCCCAGTGTTCTTGTTTTTACACATTTGGTAAGTGGGGTGCTACAATTTCTTAGCACTGTTGGATTAATCCATCACATGGTCAGAATTAAAATCCACCTTACGCTTCTTATCCCCATGATACCCCTGAGATTTTCTGATCTCCATTTCGACTTTGAGGTCACATCAGACAATTTTCTCATAGCTCTTGACGTCATTGATCGATGGGGTTTCCCATATGATAGGTTTTAGCCCACTAAAGAAGCGGTCAACCTTGCATTTAGGGGTAATTACAATACCAGAGGAATATCATGAAAGCCACGTGAAGTTTGTCTCGTACCCTCCCATGGATTCATTGAATTTTTTCTTGAGAGCAGGGAAGTAATTTTCAATCTTAAGTTGGAGGGTGTGAGGAAAATATTTATCGATTGTTTTTCTAGAAATGCTTCCACCCCAACGCCTCGATATCCTCCTCGATCTTCATATTTTTTATCAGTGTCCACCCTTGATTAGATTCACCCCCCATATGATAAGTAGCCATTAGTACCATCTATTTTTTAGAACATTAACAGATAGAGAAGATATTCTAAATGGATTTGATCCATTGTTCGACGATTGAGGGATCAGATGATCCATTAAAAGTAGGTGGCCCTTGTCTCATGAAGCTTTTGATTACGGATTTTTCTCTCTAGGGAGGGGGGGGGTGGACATTCCTCTTGACCCTTGTTTCTATTAAAAACTTGAGTTAACTGAGAGAGTATCATGACAAATTTTGAGATTCCCACTCCCATCAGATTTGGAATCTCATTAGAATAGTCATCATATTGATCTTTAAATCAGTTTTTATCCTGCGTCCTCCTATTAACGACTATTGGATGGAATAAAATTAAAGTTATGGGTAACACATAATGGGGAATCCAAAAGGGATAACATGTAAATTACATTTATTTTCTTAACATATCTATGTTATCCATGATCCACTTCACAACATATTTTTTAGGGGAATTTTTTTAATTCCATTAATAATGGTTCATACTAAGCTTATGAATTTATCAAAGCATATCCCATGGGAGTGTCTTAACCAAGATTGCAGCATGGCCCAATGTCGTGGACCAGTTCCCATTCGAGTCTATCTCAAATCAGTTTTTTTATGTTTTACCCCTAGATACATCTATGCCAGAGCCGCCTCTACCTGATCTTATCTTGATAGGGATGTATTTTATTGATAAGTCACTTAATGAATACCCAAAAAAAATTAGGGATGTTTTTATTATACATAGTAAAATACCTAAGTCTTTCACTAGGGTTTTCTAGTGTGAGATCCCAAAAATAACTAAACACTTCCTCTGATACCGATTATAAAAACCCTGATCATTATTTCACACATTAACATAATTTTTACATAACATTTTTACTTTATAAAATAAATAATATCGAGATGTCTAGTGTATTTGGGGATTAGGAACATTACATAAATACTTAAAACATTAAACACACATCTTTATTGAAAACTTATTTTACATGAACACAAAATTCTTTCGTACTTATCATTGTATTGGATAACACGAGGACATGCATAAGAAAAAGGTGAGCTATAAAGCCCAGTAAAGGAGTAAATAAAGAATAACATGGAGAATATAGAACATGTTATGAAATAGTCATATCAATGAAGTATAAGATAATCATGAACCTAATGTCCTAATATAGCATGATTATCATGACATGGAAATGTGGCATCAACATTTAACATGATAATAACATTTCCAAGGCACATTTAACATGAAGCATGAGTAAATACTCAGTGAACATGAATTAGAATGATTAAACACTCATTGCACATGACGTATCCTGATACTATTCTTTACGCAATGCATTGGAGCGCTATCAGGGTACACCTTAATTAACCATTTCATTTCATGCATAAGTGTTCCACACAGATCATAAAACATGGATTCATTAAACAACATAATTTATTACATGAATAAGAGATGTGGAATACATAAATTTCAGTCCTCGGTCGACAAGTACATGTGCATAATGGTGAATATACTTGATAGGGAAATGGGTATGTTATTCACTTAGATGATGATTTTGGCATGGAAATTTTGGTGTAACTTCAACAACATAACAACGTCAAATAGAAATCATAAAAATTGGTTGATGGGAGAAAAGGGGGAATCTCATCATATATACATGAAATGGACAGTAAGGGGGTTATGGAATATAATATCCCAACATATGTAATTGAATTTAGATGGATAATATAAAATAATTTCCTGAATGAAAATGAGAAGGGAGAAATTCTTTAAGGAATTTCAGCATGGTAACAGGTGTACATGGGAGGCATTAATCAGAGAGAAAGAGGTATATCATCATTAAAAATTAAGGAGGGCAGTAATGAGGAGGTGAAAAATCATACCTAATTATTTTTAATTGAAAACAAAATGGTATAACAACATAAATAAATTTGGACAAATATGAGAAAGGAATAAATCCTTTACTTGGAAATGTGATCCCAAAGGCTTGGGAGAGGCTTGAGATGGGCATCATGGGAGATTGGGGCACCTTGGGAGGATTATATGGAGTGTAGGGAAGGTTTTGGTCGAGCTATAAATGGTTTGAGTGAAGAGGAATGGGATATTGATTGGGTTTATATAGAAAAGGAGAGAGAATTGTTTATTATTTAGGGTTTGGACACCACACATTAGACTAATGAAAACCACAAAACTTCCCATGATTTTTGACCATGGTTATTTCTAAAATGGAGGGGGAAAATTTATTTTATAATGAAAATTTCTGAACTTATTAAAATATTCGTCTTTCTTATGTAGAGGTGAGTCACACTCTCATGGAAATCATTTTAAAAAGATAAAATCATTTATATGTTTTGGAGGGTCCACTAAGGCACCATAAAATTAATCAAAAAAATATAAAATCACATTATTTTAAAGGGAAAACATATATTGGCCGAACATCCTATTTATAGTATTTACTATTTCATCATTATGATTACAAAAAACACATTATATATTTAAACAGTATCTAATTTTTACTCAAAAATTTGAGTGTCTCATGAAATTAATAAAAAATTCACCATTAGATAATTTTGATATACGAAATTGAAAAATAATATTCATTTTATATAAATAATTTTCTAAATATGTGAATTTTAACTTTAAAAAAAAAATATTTATTGAAAATGCATGGGTTTTGACAAAAACTTCTTACAAACCTTAATAAAAATTACAATTATATTCCTAAAAATTATACGATCATTGATATATAATAAAACATAATTTAGTAATAATATTTTATAAAAATATTATTTAATTAGAAAATCCATTAATTCATCAAAAATGATTTTTTAAATGAATATAAATCTTAACTAAAAATACTATTTTTGATATAAAAATCATTTACAATGTAATAATAATAAAATGACTGTATATTATTTATAACAAATAAGGTACATAATTATAGTACTAGGGTTTTGTTACATAACCCATTATAACACCTGTATAAGACCTAAGGGTAAAGTGTGCAATGGTGACAGACTATTCAGAATGCTCAGATAACATCCCTCGGGTTGTAATCTCTATTAACTTACACTTCTCTCATAGGCAATTTCATTCAAACTTAACGTGTTGAATCTCGGATTCCGATTGGTCAAGAGTGAAGCCTAGTGACGCTACATCTTTTTTGAGCATTGACAAATGGGATTCATATGGAGAAATTCTACTTGATGAGGCCATCACATCCTTAGCTTGAGTAAATTGGATTTGTTAAAGTAGTATATTTATACTACTCATGTGATCACTGTTCAATGGATATATTAGAAATGGTAACAATTTTTAACGGTACTTTAAAATCCAAAATCATAAAACCAAGGAAGTGAATATGTTTTATATAACCATTTTACATAATAAGACATTTAATTAGATGAAGATAAATTTTCATTAATAAAAGTTTGGGTCGTTACAAAAAGTCCTAAAAATGAATGACAAAAATAGAGGTCCCAATTTAATACCATATAGAATGTATGTTGTGAAATAGTTAAAGTAATGGAGTTCTTACTTATTGTAGTAGAGTATGGGGTCTTTCAATTAACACATAAATTCCCTATTCCCAAAGTTTTACACATATCAAAAGTTATCAAAAACCCATCCAGTGGACCATCCAACTATTTTCCAAATAAAAAACAATTCCCCTTTAGAAGAACATTCCATAAAAACCTAGTTCAGGCCTCAAATGAATCCTTGGGACCCAATGGCCCTTATTACATCATACCGCGTATTCATAACTAAAACAAAAAAAATGAACTAAAGTCCATTGATCATAGAACCACCGCATATAATCGAAATATTTTCCAATATACTAACAAAACATTTAAAAGAATATTATAAATATGAATCTCTTTTAAATTACTTAAGAATTCCTAACCACACTATTATCCCATAAATAACACCAAAAATTGCAATGCAATATTAACATCGAATCCATTTCCATAAACACATTGAACATGAATAACCATTGAATATACCCGAACCATAAGTTCATAATTTCATTTAATCACACCCAACAATATTTAGTAAAACTTTTGAGATCCAAAACAGTTCACTACAAATGGGAACCAAACTTGCATAACTCTCATCACTCTCTCAAGAAGATAATGTCACAAACAATGATATAGTAATCACAGACAAAATAACTATGATTCAATTCCAATACAATATATATCAAAATTTTAATATTTTAATTTCAATAATGCACAAGTATGCCAAAGGCATCCAAATAAGCTTCCAAATTTTCTAAAAATCCCACTTTCAAAACTAATTTAATATCTAAAAGTGTATAAAATTTCACATTTTTACAATCCATTACGAAAGATAATCAACTTTTTAATTATGGATGAATCATATCTAGATAATTATAAATTCAGTGCACCTAATATATTTAAATTTCTACAAAACCATTTCATATTTGGGTGACCCATACCATGGATTTAATTAAAACACCAAGCTTCAAACAACATTAATAAGTTTCATGGGAACACAGTGCAGAAATAGTGGAATCAAAGATAACCAACATGCAATTCATTTAGTGCTCAAACAAGGACCCCCAACAACTGTGATTTTCACTGGGGTGTTTAGCCCATATAGTTCACAACATCGCCATTAATATCAAAATATAATAACATGTGAAATATATGGGAAAGAGGAGAAAAATCACCGTAGAGGTGAGGTTTAATGTGCGGCGGAGGTGCGTTCGTGGCGGAGGAGAGCCGCGCAGTAGAGGTGTCCTCCGGTGGAGAATAGGGGCCCGACGGAGGAGTCCTCCAGCAGAGGAGATGCGAATGGCGCAGGAGAGGCGCACATGGAAGTTGGGTTCATGGTGGAATGAATCTCGGAGGCGGAGGAGTAGGCGGTGGAGGTGAGGAATGCGACAGAAGAATCCTCCAATAGAGGAGAGGCGCATGACTGACGAGAGTCGCACCACGGTGGAGAGTCACATGGTGAAGGAGAGTCACACAGAGAACGAGTGTCACACGGCAGAGGAGAGGAACACAGGAAGGTTGGTTCGCGGCGGATGAGTCGGCGAGAGAGGTGGATGAGGTGGGGGTGGTGGTGGTGGCGACGACGACGACCGACTTCATTGAGAGCTTGAGGGGTGTGAGGGTAGAGGAGAGAGTTAGGGTTTCTTTAAAAATCCTGGTGAACCTTTTATAACTGTTAGCTAAAAGTGCTCTTAAAGGTATGTTTTATCACCGCTGATAAAACATAACTTTATCAACCTTTTTTTGCACTAAAAAAGATATTCCTTTAACAATTCTGATAAAGGTTTAATGTTAATAAATTATTTATATTCTTATATATATTTATAAAATTATATAATTAACAAATATATATTTATATTTATAAAATTATAATTTAGATAATTATAAAATTATAAGAAATATTCTTATTGTATTTATAATTTTAGAAATATATATATTAAATATATTAATTATATATATATTTATAAGATTATAAATGTATAAAACTATATTTCTTCTAATTTTGTAATTATTTATATGAATATTTATTTATTTGTAATTATAATTATAAATGAATATATATATATATATATATTTATTTAAATAATTACAAAATTATAACAAATTAAAATTTCTAATATTTTTAAATTTATTAATATATATATTTAATATGTTTATTATAATATTTTAATTATTTAAATATAAATTTATTTATTTATAACTATAACTATAAATATTTTTATTTATTTCTCAACAGTTCTATATATTTGTAAATATATTTAGAAATGTATTTATTTAATCACTACGGGAAAAAAGGGCTTTTTGCGACGGGCCTTTTGCGAAGAGAATAAATCTCGTCGCAAATAATTTGGCATGGATAGCGCGCCAAACCGCGTGAATGTTATTTGCAATGGTGGGATCCCACCATCGCAAATAGTTTAGTATTTGCGACGGGGCCCGTCGCAAATAACTAGCGGCTATTTGCGAAGGGTCTCATCACGAATAACTTTTTATCCACCGACAGTAATTAATGTGGGCGTAGCTATTTGCGATGGCTCTCGTCGCAAATAATCTCGTCGCAAATAATCTAACCTATATATACCCCCATCTGTTTTTCCTCTAATTCCTCTCAAATTTTAGATCTTGTTTCTCTCTAAACTCGGATTTTAGAGAGAATTTTTTTAAGTTAACTATTTTGTTCACGAAGAAGTTGTGAAGCCGTCTGCATCAATAGAAAATCAGTCTTAAATGTATTTATATTTTTTTATTAATTTATTATTTATTTCATTTTTTTAAGTTAATTTTTTTGTTGTTGATTAGTTGTAATTAAATTAAATTTAAATTGTTTTGTCATTAGTATTTATTTGTACTAATAAATTGAAATTTTTAGTATTAATTTTTATTAATTATTAGTAATTATTAATTATTAACGATAATTAGTAATGTATATAATTAATTTGTAGTAATTAAAAATAATTGGTAATAAATATCAATAAATAGTAATAAAAAAGTATAATTAAGAATAATTAAGAATAACGAGTAATAATTAGGAATAAATAGGAATAAATATTAATAATCACAAATAATTATTAATAATTAAGAATAATAAGCAATAATTAGGAATAATTAGGAATAATTAGTAATAATTAGCAATAATTAGTAATAAATAGCAATAAATAGCAATAATTAATAATAATTTCTAATAAATTGTAATAATTAAAATCAAATTGTAATAATTAGTAATAAATTGTAATAATTAGAAATAAATACTCATAATTACTAATAATTACTAATAAATACTAATAATTAGCAATAAATACTAACAATTAAGAATAATTAGCAATAATTAGAAATAATTAGCAATAATTAGAAATAATTAGCAATAAATAAAATTAATTACCAATAATTAGTAATAATTAGCAATAATTAATAATAATTAGCAATAATTAGTAATAATTATCAATAATTAGTAATAATTAGTAATAATTAGTAATAATTAGCAATAATTAGCAATAATTAGCAATAAATAGCAATAATTAGCAATAAATAGTAATAAATAGTAAAAAATAAGAATAATTAGTAATAAATAGGAATAATTAGTAATAATTAAGAATAATTAAGAATAATTATGAATAATTAATAATAATTAGTAATAAATTGTAATATTTAGTAATAAATTTTAATAATTAGTAATAAATTGAAATAATAAGTAATAAATACTAATAATTAATGATAATTACTAATAAATTCTAATAATTAGCAATAATTAGCAATAATTAGGAATAATTAAAAATAATTTGCAATAAATAGAAATAAATAGCAATAATTAGCAACAATTTGGAATAATTAAGAATAATTTGTAATAATTAGCAATAATTAGCAATAATTAGTACTAATTAACAATAATTAGTAATAAATAGAAATAAATATCAATAAATACGAATAATTAGTAATAATTAGGAATAATTAGTAATAATAAGGAATAATTATGAATAATTAGGAATAAGTACTTATAATTAGTAATACATACTAATAATTAGTAATAATTAACAATAATTAGGAATAATTAGAAATAATTAAGAATAATTAGCAATAATTAGTAATAATTAACAATAATTAGTAATAATTAGCAATAATTAGCAATAATTAATAATAATTAGTAATAAATTTAAATAATTAGTAATAAATTGTAATTAATTGTAATAATTATTAATAAATACAAATAATTAGTAATAACTACTAATAAATACTAATAATTAGCAATAAATACTAATAATTAACAATAAATAACAGTAATTAGGAATAATTACCAATAATTAGTAATAATTTGCAATAATTAGATATAAATATTAATAATTAGCAATAATTAGTAATAATTAGCAATAATTAGCAATAATTTGCAATAATTAGCAATAATTGACAATAATTAGCAATAATTAGCAATAATTAGAAATAAATAGCAATAATTAGGAATAATATGGAATAATTAGCAATAATTAGCATTAATTAGCAATAATTAGTAATAAATAGCAATAATTAGTAATAAATGGAAAAAAATATTAATAAATAGGAATAATTAGTAATAAATAAGAATACTTAGTAATAAATAGTAATAATTAGTAATAATTAGTAATAATTAGGAATAATTAGTAATAATTAGGAATAAATACTAATAATTTGTAATATTTAATGATAATTAGGAATAAATACTAATAATTAGTAATATTTAGAAATAATTAATAATAATTAGCAATAATTAGGAATAACAAGCAATAACTAAGAATAATTAGCAATAATTAGGAATAATTAGCTATAATTAGTAATAATTACTAATAAATACTAATAATTAGTAATAAATACTAATAATTAGTAATAATTACTAATAAATACTAATAATTATGAATAATTATAAATAATTAGTAATAATTTCGAATAATTAGTAATAATTAGAAATAATTAGCAATAATTAGCAATAAATAGAAATAAATTGTAATAATTAGCAATAATTAGTAATAATTAGGAATAATTAGAACTAATTAGCAATAATTAGAAATAAATAGCAATAATTAGCAATAATTAAGAATAATTAGAAATAATTAGCAATAATTATCACAAATTAGGAATAATTAGTAATAAATAGGAATAAATTGTAATAATTAGTAATAAATTGTAATAAATAGCAATAATTACTAATAAATAATAATAAATATTAATAAATAGTAAAAGCTATTAATAAATAGTAATAGTTAATAATAAATTTGAATAATTATTTATAAATGAAAATATTTAATAATAATTAGGAATAAATACTAATAATTATTAATATTTACAAATAATTAGGAATAAATACTAATAATTAGTAATATTTAGCAATAATTAGTAATAATATGTAGTAATTAGGAATAATTAGCAATAATTAAGAATAATTAGAAATAATTAGTTATAATTAGCTATAATTACTGATAATTACTAATAAATACTAATTATTAGTAATAATTACTAAAAATTCGGAATAATTAAGAATAATTAGAAATAATAAGAAATAATTAAGAATAATTAGTAATAAGTTGCAATAATTAGAAATAACTAGCAATAATTAGCAATAAATAGTAATAAATTGTAATAATTAGCAATAATTGGGAATAATTAGGAATAATTAGAACTAATTAGAAATAATTAGAAATCAATAGAAATAATTAGAAATAATTAGGAATAATTAGAAATAATTAGGATTAATTATCAATAATTAGGAATAAATAGTAATAAATAGAAAAAAATTGTAATAATTAGTAAAAAATAGTAATAATTAGTAATAAATAGTAATAAATAGTAATAAATAGTTATAAATATTAATAAACAGTAATAGTTAGTAATAAGTAGTAATAGTTTGTAATAAATATGAATAATTAGTTAAAAATAAGAATAATGAGTAATAAATAAGAATAATTAGTAATAATTAGTAATAAATAGGAATAATTAACAATAAATAGTAATAATTATTAATAAATATTAATCATTAGTAATAAATATTAATAATTAGTGAGGAACAATTAGAAATAAATTTTAATAAATTTTAATAAATTCTAAGAACTCGGCACAATTTCCAATGGATTAACAACAATCCTTTTACTCGATGACTTTTCTCATTTCAACTCTCACCGACTCAAAAAAATATGAAAAATGTGTGTCTACATAGGAATATTTAATTTCGTATACACGAGATTGGATATGAATTCGTAGGATCATATTTTCTATAATGTTTTAAGGTGGTGATAGTTGGAAGAAGATGATTCATCGATGAAAAGGGGGCTCTTTAGTCCGACACCTCATTTATTTCATATTTCTCACACTGAAATCACAATGAAGAATATGGTCGGAGATACAAATATTCATTCTCGTGCATACGAGAATGAATATGCATACCTGCGACCAAATTCTTCATTGCGATTTCAGTGTGAGAAAGATACAAGTAAATTAGTCGTCTGACAAAAGAGGAGTCGTCAATCCTCTAGAAATTGTGTTTCTTTTAATTAATGTTAATTATTAAGAAGTAGTAGTTATTATTTATCTTCTTTTTTCAGGTATAATTTTTATAATTTCAATTTATTAAAAAAATAGTGATGATTTTATATTTTGTAGAAAAATATGGAACAAGGAAGTCGTCATCAGTCATTATTAGATGTTAGTGTTTGGATAAATCAGCACAGAAATCCAAATGGTTCTGGTTTTAATCTGGTATATATTGAGGGTGTTGAAGCTTTATTAACATTTACATCATCAAAACCAGAATATGTTTCAGAAGGCACAATTCAGGGTCCTTGTAAAAAATGTTCTTTAAGAACGTTTGACACATTTGAAAACATTGGGGGACATCTCTTGCGGTTTGGTTTTCAACCAGATTGTGTTTTTTGGTATCAAAATGGTGAACATAGTTGCATAGAAGTTACTAATAACATGATTGTGGATCCATCACCATTCCAAAATTTAGTACATGATGTTGCAGGTCCATCTGTTCAACAAACTGAAACTCACGATGATATTTATTTATCTCCTGAGTTGGCACCATCCGAGTTTTATGAGTTATTGAGGTCTGCTAAGGATGAATTATATACTTGTTGCAGGATATTCAAATTAGAAGTGGTTGAAATATTTATGGCTATTAAATCAGATAATGCAATGTAAAACAACTATTTTCATCAGATATTTTCCTTGGTCAAAACACTGTTACCCGAATGAAATGTGTTGCCTACAAATTACTATGAGAGAAATAGGTTGGTTCATAATCTAGGCCTTAGTTATTAGAAGATTCCTGTATTTGCAAATGATTGCATCTTATATTCTGGTGAAAATGATTCGTTGGATAGTTTTCCGAAATGTGGACAATCGAGGTATAAAGAAGCTCAACCAGGGAAGTCTGGATCGATTCATGTAAAACAATTGAGATATTTACCCCTTACACCCAGGCTGTAACGTTTTTTTATGTCTCATAACACAACGTCAATGATGTCATGGCACAAAACCAATATTTAAACTGGTAAAAGCTTGAATCACCAATATGATGGTGATTCATGGAAACATTTTGATTGTCTGCATCGGTCTTTTGCTTTAGAAGCCCGAAACATGTGATTGGGTCTTTCTACTGATAGTTTCTATTTTTTTGGTTCTTATGGTAGTCAGTATTCATGTTGGCCTTTCTTTATTACTCTGTACAATCTACCTCCATGGATGTTGATGAGTGATCCCAATATCTTTTTGATCTTATTAATCCCAGGAAATCCAAAAAAGAATATTGATGTTTATTTGAAACCATTGATTGATGAGTTAAATTCATTGTGGATTAATGGTGTTAGTACATATGATGTTGTTGCGAAACAAAATTTCACATTAAAAGCTACATTGATGTGGAAGATTAATCACTTTACGACATATGACATGTTATCTGGCTGGAGTACACATGGTCCTAAATAATTTCCTTACTGTATGAAAGAAAACAATGCTTTTATGCTCGCCAATGGAAAAAAACCTTGCTATTTTGATTGTCTTCGAAGATTTCTTCCAACCGATCATCCTTTTCGAAGGAAGAAATCTCATTTCAGAAAAGGCACAATTGAAAGGTATGGACCTCCAAAAATAATCTCTAGTACAGAGTTTAAATCAGTTGTATTTTCATTACCTCCCATTACATTTGGTCCAACAGCAAACCAACAGAAAATTAATGGCTTTGGGAAAGAACATAATTAGAATAAATGAATCATTTTTTGGGATCTCCCATATTGGTCTGATTTGTTGGTTCGCCACATGTTGGATGTCATGCACATTGAGAAGATATATTTTGATTATTTATTTCATACTGTTTTTGATACACCTGGTAAACCAAAGATACTATAAAATAATGATTAGATCTTGCCCAAATTTGCAGGTGACCAGAACTTGAACTATTTGAAAATGTCAGAACACAGAGGTTAATGAAGCCAAAAATATCTTATACACTATCCCAAGAAATTTGTTTATTATTTTGTCAGTGGATTACATATTTCAGACTTCCAGATGGCTATGCTTCCAATTTGGGAAGATGTGTTAAGAATGGTCATGTTACAAGATTAAAAATTCATGATTTTCATGTTATAATGGAAAGACTTATGCCGATTGGATTCAGAGCTTTGTTGAATTCTATGATTTTCGATTTGATAACAGACATATCATATTTTTTTGAGACATTTGTGCAGTGACAACTGACTATGATGCACTAAGAAAACTGGAAGAAGATGTTTCTGTAATTATATGTAAACTGGAAAAAATATTTCTACTTGCTTTCTTTGATTCAATGGAACATCTGATATTACATTTGACACATGAAGCTAAATGTGGAGGTCCAGTACAGTTTCAAGGGATCTACCCATTCAGGGGATGCATGCAGAAATTGAAGAAAAAAGTACGTAACAAAGCATCAGTTGAAGGCTCAATTGCTGAAGCTTATTTACAAGAGTAAATTGCTTTTTTCTACACCCACAGTTTTTAATCTGAATATCCCTCAAAACAAAACCGATTGGAATGGAACAAGAGAAATGTTATTGATGAAATGGAAAATAATTTATCACTTTTTAATCAGCCAAATCGTGGCTTCGGTGGAGTTCAAGAATGATGGATTTCAGACGATGAACATCACAGACCTCATACATATGTTTTTCTCAACTGTGAAAAATTACAACACTTGTACTGTGAGTTCCTTTATCACTTATTCTATAATTTCTGTTACAGTATGTAAAATTATTTTATTTGTAGGTTATATGATAATCATATCACGAAACTAGTTCCACAAATTATAGCAGCTTCTCATGAAGAACGCAGACAAAAAAAAATTCTCAATGGTTTCAAAAGCTGGTAACATAAATTATTGATGGTTTAAAATCAATTCACTTTACTATTTATTATATTGATAATTGTTTTAAAAATTTTCAGGTGTCTCAACATGCTGATAAAATTGATAAGCAGCTGTGTATATTGAGTAACCCACCATCCAAAATGGTTAAATCTTATAATGCATATGTGGTGAATGGTTTTTTATTTCATACACGGGCATATGGCGAATAAAACAAAAAATGAACAGTGGAGTTTTTTTGAGAGGATCACATCATAGAGAAACTGATGTTGACTTTTATGACATTATGGATGAAATTATTGAGCTATGTTATCTTGGACAAAATTACATAACGATGTATAAATGTCGGTGGTTGGATAATGGGAGAGGCTTACGTGTTCATCCGTCTCATGGAATCGTCGATATTAAATATAAAATTTTCTTACAGTAAATGATGCATTTTTACTGGCTCTATAGGCACATCAAATTTATTACGTCAAGTACTGTGCTACTTCAAGAGACCTGGGTGATTGGTAGAGCATAATAAAAATGAAATCTTGGGAAAATCAATTTACTCAATCTGAATGTGGTTCTGCCGAAGTGGAAGAAATTGAAATTTTTCAAGAGACTATTCAAAATCTATCTTTTTCACAATGAAACGTGAATATCGAAGAGGACACCTCACAATTAAGGGTCCGTTGTGACGAAGATGTTAATGATGTTACAAATGAAATTGAAATGATAAGGGATGATGAAAGTGAAACTCATATAGATATTGATGATGCCGAGGAGGAATATGAAGACATTGACATTGTTAGATATGAAGATGATAATGAAGATGAACATTGGAATAGTTAAATACTGGTTATGATCATAACTAATATATATATATATATATAATAATTATTTTCATCTATCTAATAACAATAACAATTTTGTGTTTCAGATGGAATCTGATCTATTGTGTGAGTTAGAGGAGGCTGAGCTACCTATGGATGACGGGGATGTGGGATCATATGACCCTCAACCTACTAGTGGTTCAGGAGGTACGTGGAGGGGATGTGGTCTTCCTCGACTGATGATTCCTGACCCTATCCTTAAGCGACATCCACGTCTGGGCTTCAATCCATGGACACAGAGGTATGATAACCTTTATATTTTAGTTAGATTTCATTAATTTATTTTTATATATACTAATTGTTTGATTATTTATTCATTTTTCAGAGTTTTTCACATGTAGATGTTGGACAGGGGAGCCCTATCTTGCGCAATTATTTTTCTCTGCCATGGACCACATGGGAACAAATTCCTGTAGATGTGCAGCTCAACATGTACAATCATTGGCTGGTATGTAAATAAATAATATTTATTTTGAAATTTATTTAATTAATAAATTGATATTATCAATTATTTGTAGGGTTTATGGTATCTCATCGATGGTAGCATGCGTGACGATATCCATGCAGCATGGGAGGTGGCTATGTGTGAGCGTTTATGTTAGTTTTTGCACAATTTGAGAAAGACGTTCATTAAGAAAGAATGAGAGATAGTATTTGATTAGTCGTCTATAGCCCACCGACCAGAGTAAATTTCATCTCATGTTTGGGATGGATTATGTGCACACTTGTTGGGTGGTAGATTTCAGAGGAAGTCTTCATTGGGTTGGCAGAACAGGGGGAGAAAGGAGGTGATGCATCGAGCTGGTAGTCGTACATTCAGTACGCATAGAGAGCATCTGGTAAGTATTTTTTTTAAATATTTTATATAACATCTAATATAAAAAGTTTATTTTATATTCATATAGACAATCGATCATCCTGATATTATAGAGTACGATGTTTATCGGGGGATGTATAGTGATCCAGCCACTAGAGAGATTAGAGGTGATCGCCAGCATCATATTGTGGTTAGTCTTATTTTTTTCAGTTTGACAATTAACTGCATATAATATTTTCACAATTTTAATTTCAAATTTGAATTGAAGGAGTCATATGAGGCTGCGACTTCTCAGACACATGCTGAGGGTCAGGAAGAGGCGACTGATCAGACTAGTGCCCACCATTTCGATGAGGCGGCATGGATGCAGGCGACTCCGTATGGCTTTGAGAAGGGCTGAGTAGTTGGTATCAGCTCTCATGTGACTCCTGGTACTTATTATTGTACTGCTGCGATGTCGGCTTCTAGCTCGAGAGGAGCTCGTGGAGAGACATCATCTTCTGGCTCACAGTATCAGGAGCAGTTCCAAGCTTAGAATGACCTTATAGAGAGTTTGTAGAAGCAGAAAGAAGAGATGCTTCAGCAGCAGTAGGAGCAGCAGCAACAACATCACGAGGAGGAGATGCGTCGATGGCAGCAGCAGTAGTAGCAGCACGAGGAGGAGATGCGTCGATGGCAGTAATAACATCACCAGTAGATGGAGTAAATGTGTCGTCTGACTCATAGTTTAGGGATGAAGTTTCCTCCACCAGCTCCTTCAGCTCCTCCACCTCCTCTAGAAGACGACCCCCGTGTGATTTTTTTATATCAAAAACATTTGAATTTAAATTTGTTGTAATATGAACTATTTACAGTTTCAGTCTTTTATATCAGTGTGATTATCACATAATTTAATTTTTAATATTTTATGATTTGTTTTTGTGAATATTGATAATTTTAATATATTTTATTTTTTTATTCTTTTAATAATATTAATATTATTGTTTCATTAATCATAATTTTATTAAATATATTTTTCCAGTATTATATTTTTTAATATTTTTAATTTTAATAATAATAATAATAATATGAATAATAATATTTTGAGATTTTTTTTTATATTTTTTTGTGTGTATTGAAAATTTAAAATTTGTTTAAATTTTTTATTATTTTAATAATATTAAATTAAATTTTTAAATAATCATAATAATATTTTATGATGTTTTTAATATTTTTTTGTGAATATTGAGAATTTTAATATTTTTTTTATTATTTTCATAATATTTAAACTAATTTTTCAATAATCGTAATAATATTATATTATTTTTTTAATAACTGTTTTATGAATATTTATAATTTTAATATTTTTTTTCTATTATTTTAATAATATTAAAATTAATTTTTCAATAATCATAATTTTATTAAATTTTTGTTTTAAATTTTAGTTATTATTTGTGACGGGATCTGTTGCGACGAGATCCCGTCGTAAATAGTCTAAGTAATTTTCTATTAAAAAAGGTATTTGTGACGGGATTATGGGCTCATCGTAAATAGTCTAAAAAAATATTTTCAAAAAGCATTTGCGACGAGATTACGGGCCCGTCACAAAAAAAGTATTTGCGACGGGTCCGTCGCAAAAGAGATTAAATATATATATATAAAGTATATAATTGGAGACTTATTTGCGACGGTGAAGTTCATCGTCGCAAAAAATAATATTTGTGAGGGACATGTCACAAATAATATTTTTTACACGACGTTTTCTGCAACGGGCTATTTGCGATGGGGCCTCGTCGCTAAGTCTTATTTGTGACAGGATCCCATCGCAAATAACCCTTCGCAAATACCTTGAATTCTAGTAGTGAATTATGTATATAATTATATATAAAAATAATTAGTATATTTTTTATTAATTAATAATTATTTAAATGAATAATTAATTATTTATATTTATAAATAACAAATATATATTTATATTTATAAATAATAAATATATATTTATTTATTTTTAATTCAAAATGAATATTAATAAATAATTTATAATATATATATATATATATATATATATTTATAAAATGCTGCTACCCACTTTAGAGACTTGAGATGGTTAAAGTTGTTCCAAAAAGGCGGATGCTGGTGAGTCTCGCAGTCGCTCTTCACCTTCATAGAGAAAGCTGGTGGATCCAATGATCCCGAGACAAGGTGGGATATAGGCTATCATTGGCCATCTTTCAGTGGAGTCCAGATTTAGGGTTCTTCAATTTGAGTGATATCTTCCAAGTGGAGCTGGTCAATGGAGATCCGTTCACGGCGGTGATGGTGGCAGAGGATTAGAATTATCTCCCATTGCGATATAGTTGAATTGTCTTTGGCCTTTAGGTGGGGGATCTGGATTCAAGTATCCGCGCTGGCGTCGGGCTTCGTGATGGAGGTCGGGGTACTTGATAGAGGGTTGCAGCTTGAGTTGCAGTGTGGGACTAGTTTCTGGCGACATAGCAGGCCGAAGAGAAGATCCTAGTGGGTCCGTTTGGTTGTGGGATCCCGGTGGTGGGACCCAGGCAAGTCTCTTCATAAGGATTATTTTTTAAAATACGTTTTTGAAAAAAATTATTTTATAAAAAATGACTAGGTTAATTTTTTTTAAAAATAAGATCTAAAGGCGACAGGGCAGGTGCCACCTTTAGGCTTCAAGCAAAAGGTGACATCTGCGCTACCTCCATTAGGGTTAACTCAAAAGGTGGAAACTAAGTTGTTGCCTTTCTATTAAAAAAATAATTTTTTTTAAAAAAAATAATTTTTTTTGTTTTGTTTGTTTTGTTATGTATATATATATATAAACAAAAAAAATTCAGCAGAATTTATCTGCTATTTAAAATTCAGTAGTACTTCCATTACAACAGTCTGGATTCTGATTGAAGATCTCACCCAGGGCTCCTTTTTATAAGAGAGCATACCCTGGAAATCATACTGTATTTCCGATGAGGGATTCTGGTTCTCCATTTCCTACAAAGAACAGTCTGCATTTCTGATGTGGAATTCTCTTTCAATTACGTGAATCTGAAAGACTATAAAATATAAATTATAAGTCCAATATAAATAAAACTTAAAACATGGATTAAATATATAAAAAATAGTGTAAAAAATAATTTCATAAAAAATGATGATAAAAAATAATTTATAAGCATTCAAAACCACTTACATGAAACCTAAGAAGTTTCAAGTTCATGACTTTGAAAACATATAAAATATAAACTAAAAGACAAATATAAATGAAACTTAATATGTGGATTAAAAATTTAACAAATAATTGAAAATAAAAATAATTTCATAAAAAAATTGATGAAAAATAAATTATAAGCTTTCAAAACCACCAACTTGAAACATAAAAATGTTTAAAGCATGTGACTTTGAAAGCCTATAAAATATAAACTACAAGGATGATATAAATGAAACATAAAACACGGATTAAACATATAACAAATAGTAGAAAATCAAAAAAAAATCATAAAAAATGTTCATGAAAAATAATTTATAAGCTTTCAAAAAAACCTACTTGAAACATAAAAATGATAAAAGTTTATGGCTTTGAAAGAATATAAAATATAAAATATAAGACCGATAAAATTTAAAGTTAAAACATGGATTAAAAATATAATAATTTATTTCATTATTAAATTAATATTATTAATAATTATTATATATTAATTAATTAGTTAATTATAAATTACAAATAATCAATTATATAATAATTAACCAATTAATTAGTAATATAATGATTTTTAATAATTATAGTTTAATAATTATAATGAAAAATTATAATTTATAATTATATTACTAATTTACTAATTAAAAATTATATAATTAATAATTATATTAACAATTAACTAACTAATTACTATATAATAATTTTTAATAAAAATTAATTAATAATCATAATGAAGAATTATAATTTATATTTATATTACTAATTAATTAATTATAAAAACGGCCTTAACTCTATCTGTCTAAAAAAATTAACAAATTAACTATTATATATTTAATAATTATATTACTAATTAACAAATTATTTGTTATATAATTAATGATTAATAATTACTAATAAACTAACTTCAAATTATATAATTAATAATTATATTACTAATTAACTATGTAATTATTATATAATCAATAATTATATTACTAATTAACTAATTTATTATTAAATAATTAATAATTATGTTAGTAAATAACTAATTATATTTCTAATTATCTATTTAATTATTATATAATTAATTATTAATAATTACTAATTAACTAACTAATTATTATACAATTAATAGTTATATAGTTGATAATTATATTATTAATTAATAATTAATAATTAATAGTTATAATGTATAATTATAATGAATAATTATATAACTAATTAACTACTTAATTATAATATAATAATATTTAATAACTTCTAATTAATAATTATAATGAATAATTATATTACTAATTAACTAATTAACTGTTATATAATTATTAATTATATTACCAATTACCTAATTAATTATTATATTATAAATTTTAATTAATACTAATTAATAATTATAATGAATAATTATAATTTATAATAATATTACTAATCAACTAATTATAAAAAAGGCCTCGACTCTATCTTTCTCAAAAAATCAACTAATTAATTATTAAATAATTAATTATTATATTACTAATTAACTAATTAGTTATTATATAATTAATGATTAATAAATACTAATTAATTAATTAAAAATTATACAGTTATTAATTATATTACTAATTAACTAATTAATTATTATAAAATTAATAATTATATTTCTAAGTAACTAATTAATTAATAAATAATTAATAATTATATTACTAATTTTCTAATTATATTAATAATTAATTAATTAATTATTATATAGTTTATTATTAATAATTACTAATTAACTAAATAATTATTATACAATTAATAGTTATATAATTAATAATTATATAATTAATTAACAAATAAATAATTAATAATTAATAAATATAATTAGTAATTATGACGAATAATTATAATTAGTAATTATAATGAATATTTATGACTAATAATTATAATAAATAATTATAGTTAATAATTATAATGAATATTTTTAATTTATAATTATATTACTAATTAACTAATTAACTATTATATAATTAATAATTATATTACCAATTAACTAATTAATTATTATATAATAATTTTGAATAATTACTAATTATTAATTATAAGGGATAAATATAATTTATAATTATATTACTAATTAACTAATTAACTACTATATACTGAATAATTATATTACTAATTAATTGGTTAATTATTATATAAATAATTATTAATAATTTCTAATTAACTAATTAGTTATTAACTAATTAATTATTAATAACATTAATTTAATAATTAAATAAATTATTATATTTTTAATCCATGTTTTAGCTTTAAATTATATCGATCTTATAGTTCATATTTTATAGTCTTTCAAAGCCACATACTTTAATCATATTTAAGTGTCATGTAGGTAGTTTTGAAAGCTTATAAATTATTTTTCTTTAACATTTTTTACGAAATTCTTTTTTATTTTTGACTATTTTTTATATGATTAATCCATGTTTTAATTTTCATTTATATTTTTCTTATAGTTTATATTATATAGGCTTTCGATGTCATGTGCTTGAAACATTTTAAAGTTTCAAGTTTGTGGTTTGGAAAGCTTATAAATAATTTTCCATCAATGTTTTTTACAAAAATATTTTTATTTTCTACTATTTGATATATGTTTAATCCATGTATTATGTTTCATTTATATTGGTCATGTAATTTATATTATATTAGCTTTCAATGTCACGTACTTGAAACTTATTAAGTTTCAAGTAAGTGGTTTTGAAAACATAGAAATTATATTTTATCATCATTTTTTATCAAATTATTTTTGTTTTCAACTATATTTTATATGTTTAATCCATGTTTTATGTTTCATTTATATTGGCCTTATAGTTTATTTTTTATAGTCTTTCATAATCATGTACTTGAAACATAATCCCACATTAGAAATGCAGAATGTTCTGTGCAGGAAATGGAGAAACAGAATCCCACATCGGAAATGCATAATGATTTCCAGGGTATGATCTCTTATAAAAGGGAGCTCTGGGTGAAATCTTCTGTCATAATCCAGACTACTGTAATGGCAGTACTGCTGGATTTTAAATAGAGGATAAATTATCCTGAAAAAATTATTTTTATTATTTTTGTTTTGTTTTGTTTATATATATATATAGATAAACAAAACAAAACAAAAAATAACCAAAAATAAAAAAAATTACTTTTTTTTCATGTTTTATGGGAAAGGGGGCATCTAGGATGCCGCCTTTGTGGCGTATTTTCAAAACAAATTTAACCTAGATGGTTTTAATTTTTTTAAAACTTATGTAAAAAAACACCTCTTCAGAACCTATGGTTGCGGGGGGGGGGGGGGATGTGGTAGAGTGGCTGCCATACTTGTTCCTGGAAGAGTTGAGTAAATCAGTGAAAAAGCAGATGAGAGGGATCCAGGTAGCTTTGGCTCCGGTGATGGGGGTGCAGGAGACCGTTTCGCTGTCTACTTCTCTGATGTCTATGTGCGTGATTGGTTTGTTTGGAGCTGGTGCAGGCTGGTTACATTTACTTCAAGATAGGGAGGCATCTAGCCTTCACATGGGTAGAGGGTCATGCAATCTTTCCTTCATGTCGGCATCGTGACTGATGCGGTATTTTTGCGGTCCTGTTTTACTGGCTATGTTAGTGTAATTTGGGAAGAGTGTTTTTTTAGTTTTACTGGGTTTAGGTTTGAAATAATTGGGGAAATGGGTTACTGAAGTGCCACTTGAAGAGGAGCTGAAGTAGTGCTTTGAAAAACACTACATCAAGTGGCGCTTGAGGGGTTTTTTATTTATCCCCCCTCCCACCCCCACACACTATTATATATATTTATAATAAATATATAATTATAATATAATTATTAATATAATTATATAAATAAATATATAAATATATAAATATATATATATATATAAATAATAAATAAATTTATATTTATAAATATTCATTTAAGATTATATTTATAAATACATAAATAAATATTTACAATAATAAATAACTATATATAATATAAATATATTTAAATATAACTAAATATGTGGAATTATTATTATGTATTTATAAATATAATTTCAAATATATAATTATCAATAATAATCTAATTATATAAATATATATTTAAAATTATAAATAAATACTTATAATTATATGTTTATTTATAAATTATTAATAATTAAATACTTATATATTTATAATTAACAAATATTAATTATTTATACTTATTAATTATTTATACTTATTAATTATACTTATTAAATATAGATACTTATTAATTATACTTATTAATTAAAAATACTTATTAAATATACTTATTAAAGAATATAAATAATTAATAAGTATAAAATAACAAAGCACCACTTGAAGTGGTGCTTTGTATTTGTGTTTTTGGACGATTTTGTGTATGTTTTACTTATAGATTTAAATAAAAAATATATTTGTAATTTTTTAATTATAAACCTATCTTTATAGATAAAAATTTATAATTATATAAATATAAATATATTTACAAATATATAATTTTGAAAATATTGTTGCATAAACATTTAAAATTAATTTATAAATTTATTTAATATTCATATGTAAATATATATATATATATAATTATATTGTAATTATATTTATACTTATATATTTAAAATTATATATTTTAACATATATATATAATTTGAAATTTATAATTACTAATCTATATTTATATAGTTATAAGTATTTATTTATAAATAAATTTGAAATATTGTTAAACATATAATATATTATTAATAAAAACAGTATTATTTGAAAGCTTTTAAATTTGAAATGTTGTTAAACATAAAATAAATCGTTAAAAATAAAAATAATTTCATAAACAATATTGACTAAAAAAAATTATAAGCTTTCAAAATCAACCTAATTGAAACTTAAAAATGTTTCAAGTAAGTGTTTTTGAATGATTAAAAAATATAAAATATAAGAGTAATATATATGAATCATAAAACATAGAGTAAACATATAAGAAATAGTTGAAAATAAAAAGAATTTCATAAACAATGTCGATACAAAAATTATAATCTTTCAAGGCCACCTACTTTTAACTTAAAAATGTTTCAAGTATGTGACATTTAAAGCCAATAAAATATAAACTATATGACCAATATAAATGAAACTTAAAACATGGATTAAAAATACAATAAATAGTTGGAAATAAAAAATTTTCGCAAACAATGTTCATCAAAAAGAATTTATAAACTTTGAAATCCACCTATTTGAGACATAAAAATGTTTCGAGTACGTGACTTTAAAAGTATATAAAATATAAACTATAAGATGAATATAAATGAAAATATGTATTAAACAAATAATAAATAGTTAAAAGTAAAAAGAAATTCATAAACATTGTTTCTCAAAAATAATTTATAAGATTTTTAATCCACCTACTTGAAATATAAAAATGTTTCAAGAACTTGGATTTGAAAGACTAAAAAATATTAACTAAATATAAATGAAACTTAAAATGTTGATTATACATATTGGAAATATTTAATAATTAATTCATTAATTATAAATATATTTCACAATTATATAATTTTTGATTTTCTAATAATTAACATGTTAATTATTAATATAATTATTAGTTATACAATATTTAATTAGTTAATTAGTAATATAATTATTAATTATTTTTCGTCATTATAATTATTAATCATTAATGGTTAATTATTAATTATTTAATTACTAATTAGTAATGTTCATTTATAAATATTTTTACAAATATATAATTATAAATATAACATGACATCTGGAACATTTACTTGTCATAGTAGATACATTTTTTAATATACACAACATGACATCCGAAACACCAACGATGATGCCCCCGGTACCACAACGCGATGTCTGAATCTCACGTCCTCTCTACGTCTAACATCCATGTCACTCCAGTGTCCTAGCTGTGGGTTCCTCCTCTTCCGGTGTTTCTCGTGCCTCCACATGGTGTTGTGTAGAGGACTGACCAAAACCATATGAGGAGGACAACCCAAAATCATATGGGGAACCTTATGGCTCTGAAGCTCCTATAAATAGTAGAAATGAGGCACTGCAGAAGGCCTCATCGAGATAGTTGGCTACCATAAGATGTATGACCGCACCCTGATCAAAGTCTACTGTAATTTGCGGAGACGGCATCTGTGGTATATATGTGTCTCCCTGCTGTGCAATATCATCAGTCGGCTGGGCCGGATCCTCTCTCTGTGGTGCGGCGGCATCTGTAGGAGCTGCTCACGAATATTGATGTCATCACCTCTACCCCTACTAATATGCTCATCTCAGTCATCCAGCTGTTGGCGGTAGTGGTGGTGCATTGTCCTCATCATGCATAACAGGGACCTCTTCATCCTCAGGAGCTTCAGCTAGAGGGTATGGATCGGGATAATCCTGTGGCTGCTCATAATAAAAACTGTCATGTATGAATTAGAGATGATCGAGGAGAGCCAACACATTCCGGTGAAATACATCCAACCTAATATATGCATCCTCCTGAGGCTTTGTGGTATGTGCAAGATGATAAATGGCATCTTCCTGCAAATAAAGTAACAATCGAATTAATAAAAAAAATGAGTTAAACAAAAATCACAACTCTTAGTAAACATACCAAATGCTGAATGTCAATCCCCTGACGGGTAATATGCCTGATGGTTTGACATTGATACCACTCTTCATAATCCCCCTGAGCAGATCACTGACTACATGATGTGGTATATCCAAATGGAATGATACTAAATCTGGAACGCGTGTCACACAACTTGATATAAGATTCATGAAATCCCCGCCAGTTTTTAATTTGTCCTCTTGTAAACGCAATCGAATGTAAACCGGAAGGATGTCCTGGTGGCATGGGTAAATGCTATATGAAACCGAACTGGCGCATGACCCTATCTGTCTAGTGCCACTCAATGATGTGGAAGTGGATGAGTGGCACCATTACAGCATGATCTCCAACCCTAGCTATGTAGTAAGGTGGAAGTGATGCGTAGACATGACCGGTATATGGAGTCCATGAAACCTGAAATGTAAACTCAAAAAAATAAGTTATATATTAGCATGAAAATTTTATTGATATTATATTGAAATAACCTAAAATAGTGATAAAAAAATTTGACTATAAAAAAGTACTCTTTAACATACATCAACTGGCACCATGGCGTCGAATATCTGTCAGAAGATATGCACACTATGTCTTGGAGTATGTGAAAACATCTGAGACAAACTCCTCCTTGTTAAAAAAAATTAATATACGATATGTTTATATAAAACAATAACAAAATTACTAAATAACTGAAATTAATGATGTAAAAATACCAACGTCCCCAAGGACAGTCCTGAAATAGTTCTGCAATATGTGGTGTGATGGCTTGAGGAGCGATGTGTGGAAAACACCCCCATAACCACATCTTTACTAACACCATGAAACCTAAAATCTGATTTGAATCTTCCTGACAACTCGTTTAGTGTGATATGTAGAGATGTGCTAATACAGTGGACCCCCAACTGTATGTAGCCGTCTGATCCGGATCCTCAAGTAATGGGAGGTACATCACGTGTACCGAAGCATTAGAGTAGTCGACGCACAAGATGCACCTGAGCAGCCATAAAATGTATACACATGTGTGCTGAATAAGCATATCCTTGTCTACATCATCAAGAATGACGTCGAAATGCTGATCAATCCACCTCATGTGAAAGCACGAACCCTGGATAACACCTCGTTCGCCGACAAAATCAATGTCTAGTTGCCTTTGTATGACGTCAACCTAGTGACCACTATTGGCACCCGTAACTGCATATCCATGGATGGGTAACCCCAGCAGTTGGAGACATCCTCTAAAGTGATGGTCATCTCCCCCTATGGGAGATGAAATGTGTGTCTCTCTAACTTCCATCTATCAACTAATGCAGTAATCAAATTGCGATCAATGGTCTTGGAGTCGCACATAGCGACTCCATAAAATCTTGAACGTCTAAGGTATAGAGAAATAGATACTGGGGGTGCCTTGTGATGGAAATGATATTCTCTCTGAATAGTATGATTTCTGACAGGTCGTCTCACCAACACATTGTGTGGCACGTGCATCTCATGGGCAGATAAGAGTGGCTGCTCCCTATGAATATAAAAACAATAAAACATTAATTTCATTATAAAAGTCTGATAAAATTTTCATTTCATATTTCAAATGGTTTTGTTTCTTTGAATGTAAAACTTCAATTGGTTAGCACTACATGACTAGCATACAACAAATAATGTTGTATTTTGAACCCACACACCACGCCAAAAGGTTTTCTTATACAGGTAGATTCCTTTTTTTGAGTTGGTGTTGTTTGTTTAAAGCTACTCATGCAGTATTGAAAGTTCAACAAAAAATGTCAATTGAAATCATGGTAACATTGATAGTTTGGATTGTTTTTGACTGTATATAGTAATTTATATTTATGTAATTCTATTAACCAATGTTTGAAATGATTATAATATATAAGTACATTTTCTAATATTAAGCTTGTATACAAATAAGACAAATATGACTATAAATGTTCATAATGATTAAAATGATTACATGTACAATATTTTACAGAAACTGATAGATTACATGATTCATTTCAACCATTTTATGATTGCCTTATATGTCTAGGGAAACGTGTCTTCGTATGACCGTCCTGACAGTATATGTTGCACCTTAGTCCAGCTGGTTTTGCACTAGGCCAATCCATCTCATTATCAATATGATTAGACTTTGGGCTCCCTTTAGGTCGATGTCTAGTGTTGTTCGGTAGAAGAATGGGTGTGCCATCAGACAGTTGAAAATTCTGATATTCCCCGATTGGCATCTAGGGAGTACTGTTTCAAGAGTTGATGCTCTTGAGCTGATAAGCTGGATCAACGAACTGCTCCCACGATATGTGTACGTAAGCACATGCTCTAATCACGTGGACACAAGGATATCTCAGTGCCCAAAAGTTTCCACATTCACAGTAACACTTCTCTAGTAAAAAAACTCGCACATGACCATTGCTACAAGACACAACATCACTGGGCTGAGGGACCTCAAATCGTTGCTCTAGATAATTAAATGCAGTTACACGGTAAGTTGCAGCCTCCTGAAGAACAGTATCTAGCTTGCGCTGGAAATAGTGTCCATAACACAAACCTCTATTCAAAACCTCTTCATCCTTCTTTCATCATTCCATAAAGTACCTTACACTATGATAAAAGGTCTCTTGTACCAAACCTGTAATTTAGATTTACAACATTAGACTAATATTATTTTATAATTGTAGCTCATCTGAGTAACATATAATAAAATATTCATATTTTCCTATGATAGATAATTTTAGAACTCCTTAGAAAACTCCATTTATAAATTCTACAATGTTGGTCTTCATTTGACCATATCTCTTCCCATCATCATATGCCAACGACCATTTCTTCTTTGGAATTAGCATCATGTAATCATACACTTCTGGATTCACACTTTGAATTTTTTCAAGATGCTCTTCCATCCTTTGTTGTTTAGGCTCATATTCTATCAAATAAGATCTTATCTAAACAGATATAAAAATTACTATGAAAAGAAAATTTAAAACGCAAAAGGATTTTCATAACAATTTTTAAAATTTCCTTCTTCATCGAATCATTTTTGAAATTCTTTCAGCAATTGATGAAAATGTGTCGAATACAACATCGATGATGGGAATAGGGTGGTCTCCATGTAACACCCTCAGACTGTACCACCTCCTTGATTGCACAGTGTTGATATGAAATAAGACAAATCCCTTCGGCATCCATAACAAACTCTCAGAGTCATGCTAAAAACTAGCTCCATGATGAGAAGTTCTCTTCTTACACAATTGAAAATGGAAAAGGTAGAGGGGCTCGATTTCCATATTGTGTGGTGACAATCAATAAAGTTTGTATATAATTTCTATACAGAAATGTTCCATCAATCTATATAAACATCTTACAATGTCTAAAATCATCCACACATGGTAAAAATGTCCAAAATAATCTATCAAACAGAACCATTGAATGATCAACTTGGTTGTGTTGGTTAACATATTCAGCAGTATGTAACTGGTAGACCACTTTATTATTGTGGCATGAAAGCACCAATATATGTGGTAAAACTCGATAAGAGTGGTCCCAATCACCGTACACTTTCAAAATAGGATTTTGTCGTGCCGCCCATGCCTTCCAGTAAGAGATTTGATGCCCAAAAAGTTTTTTGATTCTCTCCATCACCAGAACCACATGAATGTCTTGACATGCTATAATCATTCCAAAAATAATAGTTGAAACAAACTCAACATCTAATGAAGAGTGTTCTTATGACATGCTTGGGTTCACACAGGTGTGTGGAGTAAAACTAGTGATGCGCCAGCTGTGAAAAGTGTTATCAATTCTAGCCTGTAGATGCATTTGGCAGTTCGAATCATATTTGTCACAACGAGTCAAATAGTAAGACATATTTGACTCTTCTAAAATAGAAGATTAATGTATTTTGATGTGATATTGATTTATCACATTTTTCATTTATTCTTTGCTATCAATCTCTCGGCCAATATACAAAACACTGTCATTTGACACTCGATTTGTGCCACCAATGATTACTGGAAATTCTAAACTGGGAGTAATAACTGGCCAATCAAATTCTGGCAAGCCATTCATGCCTTTAGTCGACCATGAATCCAATAGTGGAGGATGGTTCAGTGGTCGGTTAAACCTCACATGAGTGGGCACAGACTGTTCTTCTACATGCTCATCTTCTTCTTCAACTTCCTCTTCATCTTCTTCTTCAAAATTGTCATCATCCTCAAAATCATCGACCGATGCATTTAAACTATGTGGAGGACTATCTATTGAAACTATGGCTAAGGGAAATGATCGAACAACTTCCGATGCTGATGGAACTTCTTGATGTGTAGGAGCATATGACGCTATATCATGACATTGAGACTGTCAAACATCCAATGTCGATGGAACCTCCATTGTAGCTATATAGACATATAGCTCCACCATTTGATTCTCAGGTATATACTTATCCAATGAAAGTAAATATTCCCAATCTTCATCATCATTTACCAGATAGGCCACACGCCCAAACATATCTATATATTGAAGACTTCTGAATGTGATGGACCATATCAATTGATTCCTCGCCAGTTTTAACATTCGATGAATTTGAATTTGCACTACTTTCCAAGTAGTACATCCTCCAACCATCACAACATCTTGTAGATGTATACTATAACTACAACCTTGATCTATCTACACTATTTGAACATTGCAATAAATATAGGAAGCCATTTTTTATCTAAAATAAACTTTCAATATAAATTAAATATGATTAGAGAATCCAATTATGTATGCATTCTTGTATTAATTCAGGTTGGAATCCTAATCCCTCCACCAAATCAATATCATTAAACCATATTGATGTGTAACACTTTACACAACCCACAAGATTGTGTTACATACCCAAAAAAAGAATTCAATCATATTCATACATTTTCACATACATTATATACATGAGGTACATGAACTTGTCATGTAAAAGAATAGAGTTATATGAAATTGAAAAACTCTATATGAGTAATCCCGAAGCGACATAGAGCCAACCTCATTCAAAATCCTAGACAAGGCAAGCCTCCAGGAAAGTAGGTGGTCTGACCCAAAGCCTTTCTACCCGGGGATACTTTACTCAAGAGAGCATTCATTTCATGACAACTCTAACCCTTAATATGAAAAAAATTTATTCAACTGCTAAATTTAAGTTCATAACTTCAATTATAAAATGATGTCAAGTTAGATGGAAAACTAAATTCATTATCATACCTAGAATGTAATGCAAGGGTATATTCTAGAACCAATCTATAACTATTTCACTAATTAATATAAGTAATTCACTAATTAATAAAACTACTTCGCTAATTAATATACCTACTTCACTAATTAATATAATTACTTCGCTAATTATTATAACTACTTCAATAATTAATTACCTAGTTAGATCTAAGTAATTACCTAGTTTTATTTAAGTAATTTTGTAGTTAAATTTAAGTAATTTCCTAGTTAGATGTATTTAACTACATAGTTAGATTTATGTAATTGCATAGTTAGATTTAATTAATTGGAAATCAAATTTAATTAAGTGCCCAATCACAATTAATTAATTGCCTAATCATATTTAATTAGTTGCCTAATGATAATTAGTTAAGGGCCTAATTATAATTAATTAAGTCCCTAATTAGAAATAATTAATTCCCTAATTAGAATTAATTAATTCCCAAATCAGAGTTAATTAAGTGCCTAATCACAGTTAATTAAGTGTCTAATCACATTTAATTAATTTCCTAATCACATTTAAATAAGTCCCTAATAAAAGTTAATTAAATGCCTAATCACAGTTAATTAAGTGTCTAATCAAAGTTAATTAAGTGTATAATCACGTTTAATTAATTGCCTAATCACATTTAATTAAGTGCCTAATCATAGTTAATTAGGTGCCTAATCACATTTAATTAGGTTCCTAATCACAATTAATTAAGTTCCTAATCACAATTAATTAAGTACCTAATCATAGTTAATTAATTACCTAATCACAATTAATCAATTACCTAATCATAATTAATTAAATGCCTAATCACAATTAATTAGTTGCCTAATCTTATTTAATTAGTTGCCTAATCACATTTGAATAAGTGCCTAATCACAATAAATTAGTTGCATAATTAAATTTAATTAGTTTCCTAATCACATTTAATTAGTTGCCTAATGATAATTAATTAAGTGTCTAACGATAATTAATTAACTACCTATCGGTAATTAATTAATTGCTTAACCATAATTAATTAATTACTTAATGATAATTAATTAATTACGTATAATTAATTAATTACCTACTTATAATTAAATAATTACCTTATTATAATTAATTAATCACCTACTTATAATTAATTAATTATTAAACTACATATTAAAATAACTAATACTATTTCTAAATATAATATGATAATTAAAAAATACATCTATGAATTAAAGAAATTTTTAAATAAATCAAAATATTAAATAAATTTAAATTAAAGATTACCTCAAATTTGCGGAGAGGTGGCTCTACGGGTAGAGCAACCGAAGTAGAGAGAGAGAACCAATGTAGAGAGAGTGTGAAGAAGTTGGGGGTGGGAAGTGAGGAAATGATATGGGAAGTGAGGAAGTGGGGGGGATTTATAGGCCTCCCCAAGCCTCGGATCCACCTGAAGTGCTGCAATGCACCCGAAATTGGTCATGCGTCTCTTCAAGTGGTGCTTTCACCCATTTCCCTAATTAAATATACCCTAAATCCCTTTTTTAAAAAATCCTATATATCAGAATTTTCCGACTATGTGACGATGAGAGGAATGAGGAACGTCCAGAAGGTGATACATCAGCAGTATGGTGGTGGTGCGTGGATCTTATTCGGTGAGAATAAGATTCTCGAAATGCGGGCTGGAAGTCTGTTTGACCTCGGGACATGGGGTAGGTTACAAACAAAATGGAATGCATTTTTTTGTTTCGCATATCGTGATTATGTAGTTTGTGTCTTGGTGATAGGTAGGAGGGTAGTTGGGTCTTAGATAAGACTACTTATTTTGGTGGTTCTGGGACCTATGGGATTTATATTGCTTTATAGCTCTATCAAAATGTGGGTCCTACCTTGTTTTGTGTGTTTGTCAGTCTTTACTTTTTAATAATTTTTTAGGCGGTCATGAATTTGGGTTACAAAATTCATGATCAGAACTGTTCCGATATAATTATAAATTTAAAAAAATATATTTTTAATTTTATAAATATATATATTTAATATATTTATTTTAGTTTTCTAGTTATTTAAATATATCCACATTTATTTAGAAGTATATTTATAACTATACATATTTTTTTAGATATTTATATTGAAATATATATAAATAATTTAGTTATTATGATGTTTTAATTATTTAAATATATATATTTTTATTTATGAATATTAATTATAAATATTTGTTCTTATTTATAAATATTTATAAATATTTATTTAATTATAAATTTATAATTAACATTAATGTAGTATAATAAATATATTTATTGTTTTAATATATTTAAATTAATTTTATAAGTACTGAGAACATAATATAGTATATATATGGGTAACCTGTATGAATTATTCATATAGACCAAATAAAATCAAAATAATAATAAACGATCCATCAATGGACCACATGAATAATATGAATAATGTAATGTATATATGACCATTCATGATGATACCTAATATATACACATGCATTATCGATATATTTATTGACCAAATTCATTGTTAAAACATATATATTTAATTATAATATTAGAAATACTTTTTTCAACACATTATATATATATTTGAATTATTAAAAAATATATATTAATTATAAAAATGAATTTTTTTATTTAATGTATACAAATAAAAAATATTTTTGAATATAAATATAATAATTTCATATAAATTATTATTATATTTTTTTATCAACACTAAAAATAAAACTAATAAAGGCCTTTCCTTTATGAGTGCTTTCTATTTAGCACTGATAAAACGAGGCGCTTCTCTTGCCCTAATTTGTCGAACTGTTGGTCCTTCACATGTAATGAACTCATGGAATTTACAAAAAAATCATGATCTTTCTAATTAGAAAACATTTAAGTCGATTTTGTATCAAAGAGATAAATTGGTATGGAACAAGACCACTCACACGATAAATGTTTTATATCAAACACATAAATTTTATGAAGAAACCTCAAAACCAAAGGATATATTGAGGAATAAGTATGCTATTTAATTTCAATTTTAATAATGGAATTTTAAGGGAAAATTATTATAATCTATGTATAATTTGAAATATATAGATTTTAAAATATATTTCTCTTAAGTTAATTTGACATGTTTGAAAACCTGTTTCACATGCAACAACAAACTAAAAAACATGATAAAACAATTATTATATAATCATTATCTAGGTATTCATGATATAATGAAACCGCATAGTTGTATTTGGTCACAAATAAAAAATGTTTTTTAAAAAAATAATACAGTGATAAAATTCAATTATTGTGGCTAATTAATTAAAAATATCATTTGGTGTATTTTTTCTTCCAAAATTTGTTTATATGTTATTTTTATCTATATGAATTAAATATTTTTTTAAATGGTGATATGAATAAGAAACTACAAATAATTTAATTTTTAATTTATAAAAAACAATAATAAAAACATTTATGGTATAAGCTCCATTTTCCTAGAGGACACTATTTTCTGTATCTTATGATTAAAATTATAAGTTAGTTTTTTATATTTTTGAATTGAATTAGGTATAATGGATTGAAAATTGAAATTTCAAAATTTATAATTTTAGTAATAAGTGTAATGACCCAGATACTTATAACATAATTTGTTTTCATTTTGGAATTATACAGTTAATTTCATTATAAAATTATAATAAAATAGGTGATACTTATAGATATTAAGGAATATATACTATTTTAATAAAAAACACAATTATGAAATAAAAAACAAAATTTATGCATCTTATAAGTTAAACTATGATATATTTATGTCAAAGATTTATTAAATTAATGTTTTGAAAATAATAAATTAAGTATTTTAATTTTTTTCAAACATAAATATTTATTAACAATTTTATTTTTAATATACTGATTTAATTGAAAATTTTATTCTTTAAAATATATCCATAAATAAATATTTTTTTGTCTTATAATTGTACTATTTTTTATGAGACCTTAATTTATTTTTTAATGTGTCATCAAATCAGTTTTATTTTAAAATCTATATTTTTCGATTAAATAATAATTTAAAGTAAAAAATTTAACTTCTAAATATTAGAAAATTAATTTAATTAATCTAATTTCATTTTTAAATTCTACATGTAAAAAAACATGGGTGATTTTCTTTGGGTTTTCTGAAATAGATGAATTTTTAGTGAATATTAAAATACATTATTTAACAGTAAATATCCATTATAAGTTAAATAAACTATTCCGTGAGTCCTTTATAATATAAACATAATAATGTCGAACTCTAATTTTTATTTTAATATATTTAGTGATAATTCTCAAACTATTCATAGTTTGGAGCTAAAATAATAATCTAATGATAAAATAATGTCCAACCACCCCTCTCCGCCTTTATAAATACCACCCTTCTCCAACTCTTCTCCTCACACATAAAATCCATGTATATTATTTAATTTTGTACCAATTACATTCCCAAACCTCTTACCCACGTTTGAGTCCTTCTTTTCTTACCAGAAGTCTAAAACCAAGTTCCATAAGGTGGTTCTCAAGGAGAATAATTCAAGATGTAAAATCCTCTTTCATTCTCTTTTATTTTATTTTAAATTTATTTTATTTTTTTATTCACTCCTAACATACCCATTACAAAGTGAGATGATAAATATAAATCCTAGCAAATATTGGAATGTTATTGAGTAAATTGAATATACATCAATAATACTTTCCTCTTTCCCTCTCATTCTAGAAAATGGAAGCATCTTTCGTGAAGTGTCGATTCATCGCCATCATGGATGATGTATTTTCATTTTCCTCTACTTCCTTTAGGGTTGGTCAAAAAACCATTTTTATGGTTAAAATTAATTTAATATGTATATTATAACTTTTTTAATTTTCATCTACTAATTTATAAACAGAAAATTAAATGAAATGAAACAAATTTGTGATGGTGGGAAAAACCCAACAAAAATGAACCAAACTTTTTTTTATTAATGGTTTATCTAATGAATCATCCTTATATGAGGAAAAAAATTATATATGGTGTTATATAATCTTCTAGAAAAATATTAACACCATTTAATTCAACTTATGGTTTTTTTCATCCATTCAAAAAGAAAATTCATAATAAACTAACCATGGAAACCATAATGTAAATACACCCAAAACAATGAAAATAAAAACATATTATTAATAAATAGTTTGAAATATGTTATAAGAATATAAAATAAGGACTTATAAATATTAATATGGTTCTATAATATATAAATAACAATGTTTAAACCATTATACATGAATTTTGAACATGTTTTATATTAGACGAACTCGAGGTAAGGGACATTCCTTTTAAAACCCTCTTTAATGTCTCCTTTTACCAAATTAAATAGAAATGTTTTTATAACGTAAGTATTCATCTCTTATGATTATGTTCTGGTTCATGGAAATTTCTTATGATGAAGGTTGGTACTCTATATTCTTCCAATCCATTAGGCATGTTTATATTGGAGGTCGAATGTATGGTTACTCCAGGTGTTACTGTAATGGTTACACCATAAAATAGACATGAGGGTTATATCATGTGGTTTCCAAGAGCGTTAAATTATAAGTTATCAGTGAGGGTTATAAATTATATGGTAGCCATGAGGGCTATTATCATTAGTAATTAATTTTCCATGTTACCTTAATGGTTTTATTTATGTTTTCTATGTTTAAAGGAAATATCTTATATTCAAAAAGTGAGTATATGATAATTTATCTGTGAGAAGTATGCCTTTGTTAAAATGATTTCATATGTTTATAAGTATTTATGGATTAATGGTTTATTTCCTTCTTTTTATGTCCCCTAAGGATAATTTTGTGCTTATCACATGGTTTAGAATATTTTTTATATTATTTAAGAATGGGTAAGAGAAAAGAACAAGACAAGATAAATGAAGTGAATAATTTTCATGGAAGAATTCATATTTTATTAAAATCTTCTATTTTATGAAAAAATAGATACTATTTTAGTAGTAAAATTTTTCATTTTATTGTGTTTTTATGAATAAGTTATGTCTTATTTTTAAAAAAAATTAAACTATAAAAATAATTGGGAATGTATAATTGTATTCTAGTTGAATTAAATAGATTATGTAATGATTGTGATCCGATCCTTATTGTTGGTATCAGAGAATTATTTATATAACATTAGGGTTTGGATGATATTAATAGAATTCCATATATTATTTTTACATTATAGTTGTGTTAAAATAATATATAATTTAAATATTACCATGTTTCCTCATATAATATATGTATTTTTATAAGGGTTTTACATATAAGAAATAGGGAAGATAAAGTAGGATGGAACTGAGAGGATGATATATTTCTACATCCACGACCCGTAATAGTGGGAATCAAAACCGAGCTGTTTGTGATAGTAATGGATTATTTTATTTCGGCTATGAATGGTTGTGATGTCCATCCAATAGAACAAGTAGAGCTACCATAAAGTAACATGGAGATTGAGGTACATTTAATAAGGAAACACCCTCCTCCATTTAGTGGATCTTCTTACATAGTGGTGGATGGAGGGTGGATAAAATCCCTTAAAATCTATTTTATGTGATAAGGTGTTTTGAAAATAAAATTATTATTCATGCTATTTATTGTTTTGATGGTTATGATGACCAGTGATTTTAAATATTCAAAATATCAGAGATAGTGAGAATATTTATGTAACATCCCGTGTTTTAAGAAAGAAATAGTTTGTTCAATAGCATACATGATACGCTACATCGAGTTTAAATGAAAAACTACATATTATTATCTAAATGTTAAAATTATTACGTTACCATTAGAATAGTAGGAATGATAATTATTAACTAAATTATCAAAATATTGTTTACATGCATTTATATAATGACTCATTGGTTAACAAATTTATTAGAAATGGATATAAAAACCAATTGAATATAAATGATTTGTTTTGTGAAAACATATTTAAATGAGAATAATTGTGTTTATAAAATAATATCCCACTTTTTGGATTATATTAATGAAATATAAAATAAATATGTTGAATTTAATTCATATTAGAAGTTTTAAAGACATGATATATGAACAAAATTAATTTTAATCATAAATGATGTATTTTTCAAATGATTCATTTCTACCGCCTTTTGATGGAGAACACATTTTAAATATATTTTATTGTTACTTTTATAAGTTATATTTGAAAAAATAACCATGTTATTTTTAATATGGATATAATTATTTACTTTTTTGAAATTTTGGTATTTTTTATGATAGAATTCATATTTTTATGAATGTTGAAAAATAATGCATTTTAATTTAAAACTGTATTTTTTTCTATTTTTTTATAAATGTAATATTTTTTATTTTAATTTGTTTTAAAGTTTAATTAGATAATTTTTTTATTTAATAGTATTTTTTTATTTTAATAAAAATCCCAATGAAATTTGATATAAATACATGTCAATATATTAATGGTTTTTACTTAAAAAACTCATTTTTTTCATTTTTGCAATGAGAATTAATTATAAATTAATTATTTAAAGTTTGTGTTTTTAATTTGAAAACATGTATTTTATATTTGGATTCATAAGGTATAAATTTTTTAAATATTTCCCTTTTGGTTTTTTCCATTATGAATAATATCTTTAGTAATTATTTTTGTTTACAACAGTTAAAAGGTAAATCAGGTAAATGAGGGTTAAAATTATATTATAATTATATTAAAGTACCCTAAAACATGTCATAATACTATTTTATGACACATATCCAACCAATACAACCCTAGGGATGAAAATTTGGCATTTAGAATCCATGTGGTTGTGATTATGACACTTTTAACTTTAATTTAATGTAAAAGTAAATACTTTTAAACATGAATATAATTACTAAAATAATTTAATATGAGATTATATAAATGATAAATTTGACTATAAATATTAATTAGAAATATAAATTTTTTTCACACATCATGGTATTTTATTTATAAATTTTAGACATTAAATAAATGAATTGAATTATGACACAACGGTGATGTAATGATTACATCATTAATAAAAGATTCAAATAAATTATACTATAAATGTTAAAATAAATGAAATTTTAGTATTTTGATTCCATACATGAATTTAAGGTATTATTATAAGATTTTATATTTATTTAATGTAGTTTTTTTAAATCAATCAAGTTGTTATATCTTAAAAAATCAATTTCTAAATAGTGTCAAAATTAACATAAACGAGTTTATAAAACAAACACTATTTCATTAAATGTTATAATAGTAAATAAAAATCTAATATTAGGCTAAATGACACGTATAATGTTAAAAATGTCATTAATTATCATCTCTAGGTTCTCTTTTCATATTATAGTAACTACTTTGGTCATATAGTGTAAAATACTCAAAGTCATTGTAAGATTTAATTTATTAAACTAAGGGTTATAACTAAAATATAAGGTTAAATTTGTGACATAGAATTTCCTAAAACATATTGGATGAGAGTTTTTCGAACCATCCTCAACTTATCTTATAAATATATCACATTTTAGATATTATAATTCTAAAATGAATTTATAATAAAATAATACTTAAAGACATTCCTAATGTGTCCCTCCTTCCCTCTTATTAAAGGACACCATTTATACCCACTTATTCACACATCTCAATCCCCTTAAATCACCCAAATTATGATAAAATAATATCTTAAAATCCACAAATTCCTCCTATAATCCATACCTTGAACAGAAGTTAACTAAAGAAATCTATTTAGATCAAATTAAAAGGAGTTACCCGATTTTGAGGTAATGTATTCTCTCAAGTTCCTTTAAGTCATTTTACTTCTCCAATACCCTAACCTCTATTTTTTCATTATTTTATAAAAAGAGTACCCTCAATATAATATGATTTTTTATGTTACGGGTTATACCTAAAGTTACAAAAACCATTATCTAAAGGATATAGAACATATTGAATCTTTGTACGGTGAACTATTACCTCACGAAGTAAGGATTGATCAATTTTATCCTATAACCTATCATGGTGGCCATTAGAATGGAACTTTATTTTATGTTATATATATTTTTTCTATATGATTCTATATGTGTTATTTAAAACATACCTTTATGCTTTCAATAATGTGTAAATACGATAATTTTATTTGAGCATGTGTGGACTACCACCCCCATCAAATTGATATGAATCCTTCATACCATACATGGAACATATATAAAATGTCATTAATAAACTTAGGTAACATATATAACATATATATTTTACTGGAATTATAATATACCTATGTATCATTTAGTTTTCATTCCTTTAATATGAAAAATAAATGAAAGTAGATTTCATACATACGTACGACCTACCATCTCCATAAACGATGAATTTCATTTATTATATATAAATGTTATAAACATTTATATATAGAGAATATATATGATATATAAATCATCAATATCATTCCATATATGATGTAATTTTCACCACATGGACAATTTACATCAAAACATGTTAATTTTTGACTCTTGTACCAAATATCGACAAAACGTCTGACATGAACTCAAAAAATTAACTAATTTATATAACATGGTAATAAGTGATATAAAAGGAATAAAAAAAATAAAACGATTCATGAGAAATTTTAAATGAACTTAATTTTATTATTTTGGAAGAAAAATAATGAACTAGATAATTTGGACTTTATGTAAGGGATATCTTAATTCAATTTGCATTCATTGAGTTAAATATCCATGTCATTGGTTCTGTTTTTTTAATAATATATGTGAAGGGCTTATAATTCTTTTACAATGAATGTAAACTTATATTTGGTGTATTTATATTTTTTTCATATAGTTATTTCATGTATTTTTCCTTAATCTAATGATACGATATTTGTAAGGGACGTCATCTCAATCTCCTTTCATTAAGACATTTCTTGATGATATGAACCATTATTGTTTTATAAATTATTTATAAAAAACATTTTACATTACTCATCCATATTATATATATACTCATGATATTTAATATCTTGTAAAATGTTCTACTTTCATGTGATGTATAATTTAAATGATCAAAATTGTAAAGTACCCTTTATCTAAAATATCATTTTAATGATTTAATGATTTAATCATATAAACCTTTTTCTTTTATGTCCATGTTTTCAAAATTATTTTAAGGAATTATTTATATGTACATGAAATATTTTTCATTATAAATTCCTTTAAAAAATTTAATATGGTATCAGACACTGTAATTCAAAAATATTATTTTAAAATGCTTTAATTGTGTTTTAAAAGGGTATTGATTATTTCAATAACATTTAATGTTTTTTATCGATATACACCATGAATGGAATTTCTCAATTTTATTTTAATGCTATTTTTTTATGTTTACTTTAGATGATTACCATTTTTTTTTGGAATAATATGTTTTCATTTATGAGTGCTCAACTTGTAAAGATTGAATGTGATTTCAAAGTGGAAATGTAATTCATATTTAATGTTTAGTTTATATGTTATGATTATTTTATGGTTCTTGGGAATCTATTAATTACAAGGGTGGTTACATATTAAACTATGGGAAGGTGATCCTCTGATATCTCTCTAATGATTTTGGTAATGTAATGGAGGTAAACGATATGGTTTCTCCTAAGAGATTTAAGGAATATACTATGATGGGTATTCCAAAAATTACCATGAAGGTTACACCCTATATAGCTATGAAAGCTACAATGTAAGTATGATATGAATGCCAAAAGTTTCCTTTATATTTTTTGATATATATAAGGTTTTTTAGAAATCTTTTTATTACACGATATAAGAAAAGTATTTTATGTTTTGTGGTTGGAAAATATGATTTTGTTAAATTGTTTTCAAGGGTCTTATATATTCATGGACTAATGTTTTTTATTCTTTATTTTATATTCCTTACTGAGAATTTTATTCTCATTGCATGTTTTTGATATTTTTTCTGTAGGTTATTAGAATGGGTAAGAGAAAGGAAGTAGTCAAGATGTTTTTTATCAAGAAAAAGAAATGGTGTTTTTTCTAAATGGGTTCCTTTGGATGAAAAAGTGGATATTGACTGTAAGTATCCACATGTAATGTCATGGAATTTTATGTAATAGTTATTGGCTAATTCTCTAAAACTATAAACCTGAAAAGAACCACAATTTTAATTCTTGACTTAACTCTATATTATTCAATTTTTAACGATGGGTAATTATAATTGATACCTTGGAATGGGATGAATTTAAAAATATGTTACTTGAAAAGTATTTTTCTATGGAGGCTCAACTTAAGAAGGAAATGAAATTATATTAATTTAAATAAAAGGATGAATATTTTGTGTCCATGTATAAATTAAACTTACCTCAATTGTAATTTTACTATCTAAAAAATAATCGAGATCTTGATAGTAAAATCAATCATTTTTACTTGGAATTGAAGTGACGATACATATCAGCATTGTCCCCTCATTAATTCAAGAGTTATGAGAATCATGTATAGTGTGATGATAGGGAATAAATGGAGTTTACTAATGATCATGTGTTATTTTAAATCAATAATAATAAAATATGAATATGTCATACAATGGATAAGAATCAACCGAATATATATGAAGGGATGAAAATACATTTTCCAGTTTGTGGAATGTGTGGAAAAAAGAATGCTTGGGAAAGAAAAAAAAATCATATAAGTATTTCCGATGTGGTACATTTGGGAATATAGAATGATATTTCAATTAATAAGAACAAGGTGATAGTTTTTTAAATTCTAATGACAATACTATAAAGAGAATTAAATGTGATGAGATGGGGAATTAAGAAAATACCTGCCCAAAGAAAGATATGAATGATGGAATGAAACCATATTATATGAAAAAAGGTGTAGTGAAATCCTTTATGATTACATCAGTATATGTTGGTTCATCCAATGAAGTTTTATAAGGTACATTTTTTACTCATATTTTTCAAATGTTATTTTGATATGGGGTTTACACATTCTTTTATTTTTGAGAAATTTTATGGTAATTTGGGAATTTTGGATTAAGAAAGGAAACAATAACTTATGGTTAAAGAAACTGGGTGAATATAATAACAATATGGAATTAAAATAATCTTCCTCTTATTTTCTATGGAATTAAATTACCTACAATCCTTTTTGTTTTTCCCTTAATAGAGTTTTTTGTTATTTATTGTATGGATTGTAATTCTATTTATCATGTTGAGATTTATTATAAAGTTAATGGAGTTTTTTTTTTTCAGAAATAGATTTAGTTTTTATAGAATAATGAACCCATACTAATGATAAAATATTAGGAAGCCAATAAATTGATAAAATATGGAAATCAATGTTATCTTTTACACAATATTGAAAATCAGGGAAATGTTCAGATTAATGATGTCTTGGTGGTAAATGTATACCAAGATATTTTTCTAATTATTTTCCCAGTTTTATACAAAATGGTGAAGACCAATTTAAAATTGTCTTAGTTCATCATTCTAATACAATTTCAAAACCCCCTTATCAAATGGGGCATGTTAATCTTTGAGAATTGAAAAATATGTTGTGCGTGTTAGTTGATAATGGTTCATTCATCCTAGCTCTTCAATATGAGGTTATCATATTTTGTTAATTAATAAATAAAGATGGTTCCATGGTAAATTTAATTTACTATAGTTCTTTTAAAAACATTAATGTTAATAATAAGTATCATTTCCCTCTCATCAATGAGTTATTTGATCATTTTTAGGGAGCTTAGCATTTTTACATTAATGGCTTGAGATTCAGTTACCATCGGTTTCATGTTAAAGAGGATGAAATTCTAGAAAAAAAATTTCATTCTAGATATTAGAATTATGATTTTTTTTTATGCCCTCTGGTTTAACAATTTGCCCTATTGTGTTTATGGATCTTTTGAATATAATCTACCATGAATATTTGGAAAATATTTTTGTTGTTTTCATGGATTATATTTTAGTCTTTTCAAAAAGATATGAGGATCATGAAAAGAATCTAAGGAATTTCTTCTAATATATTATATGAATGAAGATATATCAGTTTTTTAGAAAATTTGATTTTTGGATGTAAAGGATTTATTTCCATGGGAACATTGTAAACAAGGATGGCATAATGGTTTATCCCTAAAAACAAAATTACTTGATGAATGGATGATACCTATTAATGTTACTAAGTTTTTTAGTTATCTTAGATTAGAAAGTTATTACTGATAGATTGTTCAATACTTTGAAGGGTTGCCTAACCCTTTAACCATGTTAATATGATTTTTTTTAATTTATAAGGATATAAGGCTATGATGTTTGTTTTCAAGAACTAAAAAGAAGATTGTTGAATGATCCATATTTTTCCCTACCTTACATAAATTATTATTTATTCATCTACAATTATGCTTCATTAAATGGACTTGGTTATGTTATGATGTAGAATGATCAGGTAATTTATTATGATTCAATACAACTACAACCTCATGAATTCAATTATCCAACACATGATTTATAATTAGAATCATTGGTTTTGCTTTGAAAATTTTAATGATTCGTTTATAAAGATAATAATGTGATATATATACTAACCATAAAATGTTATGTTATATATTCACTCAAATTTAATTGAACATGAGGAAAATAAGATGACAGGAAATGAAAAATTATTATGACTGCATGATCAATTGCTATCCTGGAAAATAAAAAAAAGTGGTAGATGCCTTGAGTAAAAAACATCATGCATCATTAAACATGTTACATTTAAAACATGACCCCTTAGTTTATGATTTGATTAATTTTGGATTAGATATTTTATTTGTAGGAAAGTAAACTATTTTATATTAGGTTTTAGTGTAGTTGTCACTATTATATAGAACTAATAAAGCATAGATGGAAGAACTTGAGTCATAGAAAGATGAATAATTATTGAAAAATGGTATGTTTATAGATTTTATTATTGATAGAGATTTTATTTTGAGATTTTGTAAGTGATTATGTGTGCCTTGGGATTCACAGTTGAAGGTAGAGTTATTATGTGAAGCTCATAGTTCTCCGTTTTCAGTTAATACAATCATCACTCACAATAATAGATACCTTCAGGAGTATTATTTATGGAATGGAATGAAATGATATATTTTTGATTTTACAATGAAATGTTTGACTTTTAAAGAGGTTATAATAGTGTGAAAACTAAAAAAGGAGATTCTTCAAGAATTTCCAGTTACTGAGAGGAAATGGAAAAATATTTACATAGATTTCTTGGTGGGACTACCAAATAATATTTTAGGTAATAATGAAATTTGTGTTATAGTTGATCGACTGATTAAATATTCAAATTTCCTCACAATTAATGAATATCTATATGTATATCATCTTTCTCAACAGTACCTTAATAAGATATTAATGTTACATGGAGTTCAACTTTCTATTATATCTGACCATGATCATAGTTTCACTTATTACATTGGGAAATGCCATCAGAATTCGTTGTGAAATGAATTAAATATCAGCAAAACCATTCATCCTCAATCTGATGGACATTAAAAGTGAACTATTTATACATTGGAGGATATTATTTAAGTTTCTTCAATGAATTTATAGTGAATTTGGGATAATAATCTTTTTTAGTTGTGTTTTCTTATAATAACTGGTTTCAGTCTATTATACAAATAGAACCTTTTGAGGCATTTTATGGAAAGTTGTGTCGAACTCTATAGTTTGAAGATGAAGTCTAGGAAATAATCAGATTGGACTATAATTTATAGAGGAACTATATAATAAAGTTATGATGATCTGATAACAAATGAGAACATCTCATAAGAGGCAGAATAGTAATGTCAATAACAGGAGGAATGATTTTTTACTTTTAGGTAGGTGATATTTTTTTCCTCAAACTATCTCATTAAAAAAGTGTTATTCACTTTGAAAAAATGAAATTCTAAGTCCAAGAGTCATTAATCCTTATAAAATCCAAGAAAATGTGGGATAAATTGCCTACTGAGTAGCTTGGGATCTGATTTTATCTGTGGTACACAATGATTTTCATGTTTTGATGTTAAGAATGTATGTTCCAGATTAATATCATTTTTTGATCCTAGAAATAGTTCATCAATTAGAGACACTTTATTTTGATTAAAGGCCTATTAATAATCATTATCAAAGAGAGAATGTTTGAGAATATGGTAATTCAACATGTTAGGATTTTTTAGAGAAACCATATGGCTGAAGAGGCGACATGGGAATCTAAAAATGTTATGAGGGAATGGTACCCATACTAGTTTAATAAGTAAATAAAAAATTTGAGGGCGTGGTTTCCAAAATGTGGGGAGAATGTAATGACACAAGTACTTATAAAATAATTTTTTTCATTCTAGAATTAAATAGTTAAATTCGTTATAAATTTATAATGAAATAAGTGATATTAATAGAAATTAAATAATCTAACAAATTAGAATAGTAACCTCACATATAAAAGAATAAGTAAAATTTATGTATCTTAAAAGTGATAATATGATATATTTATCTAATAGAATTTATCAATTTAATGTTTTTAAAATGATTAATTAATTGTTGGTATTTTTACAAAATGTAAATATTTATTCAAAATAATATAATTAATATAATTACTTAAAATAAAATTTAATTTCATCAAATAGAACCATAAATTAATTTTTTTGGTTTGGATTCTATGAGGCCTCAATTATTTTTTCAATGTTTCATAAAATTAGTTATAATTTTATAATCGGTATTTTTTATTAAATAATGATTTTTTATAACAATTAAATTTATAATATTTAGAAAATTATATTCATAAAATTGAGTTCATTTTTTAATTCTATATGTCAATAAATGGTTAGGGTGGATTTTTGGGATTTTATTGAAATAGTTTTATTTTTTGGTGAAAAGTAAAATACAGTAATTTATGGTCTACATACATTATAAGTTAAATAAACAATTAATTTAGTAATTTTTTATTTAATAAACATATTATTAAACATAACATCATTATTTTTATATATTTACTGATAATTCTAAAACTATTTATAGTTTTAACCCAATATAATAAACTAATAAATAAAATAACAAGAAAACACCCCTCTCTTCGACTATAAATTCCAGCCCTCACCACCTCTTCTACTCACTCATAAATTCATTTTATATTATTTAATTTATTCAAAATTAAATTTAAAATTTGGTTCCCTATGTCCCTGAACTTCTAGTCTAGCCAAAATGCCAAAACAAAATGCCTTAAAGAGGTACTCATTTTGAATAATTCAAGGGGTAAAATCATCTTTCAATTTCATTTAAATTTATTTTATTTTATTATTCTTGCATAAAATTCCTTAAATAACGTGACATGATAACTATATAATCTTACATGTACTAGAATTTTATTTTTGTAATCGGAATATCCATCATCAAACATCTCACATTTTCCATTTAATCTAGAAAATGAAAGAATCATCTATAACGTCTCGATTCACCACCTTTATGGGTAACACATTTTCATTTTGATTTACTACCTTAAAGTCTATTAAAAAAATCATTATTATGGGTAAACAATATTTTAATATGTATATTTTTACTTTTTTAATATTTTTTAACTAATTTATATACATAAAATCAAATAAAACAAAACTAATTTGTGCTGGTTGGAAAACCCCACCAAAACAGAACAAAATGTTAATAATTAATGTTTTATCAAATTAATCACCCTCCTATAAAAAACAATATATGTAATAATTTAAAATTATAGGAACATATTAACACCATTTCATTCCACTTTTGGAGGTTTTCTTCCATTTTACCAGAAACCCATATTGAAAAAACCATGGAAACAAAGAAATAAATGCACCCCAAATTTTGAAAATAAAAAAAATATATTAACTAATGGGAAGAAATATGTTATAATAAGACCGTATAAGAAATTATAAATTAAAATATGATTATATAAAAAATTAATAACACACTTTAAACAACTATTCATGAGTTTTTAACCCATTTTATGTAAGAAAAACTCGATGCAAAAGACTTTCATTTTTAAAATCATTTTTAATGTCTCTTTTTAAAAAGTTACAAATGAGTATTTTTATGGTGCAAGTATTCATGTTTTATGGTTATTTTCTAGTTCTTGGATATTATTTATGAGGATGTGTGAGACCTATACATCCCTCTAATTCATTGGTTATGTTTATATTGTAGGCCATCTGTATGGTTACTCCAACTGTAACTGCAATGGTCACACCGTAATCTAGATGTGAGGGTTACATCACGTGGTAGCCATGAGGGTAACATTTTAAGGTATCCCTAAGGTTTAAAAACATTTGCTATTGGGGGGGGGGGTTACAATATTAATTAATTTATTCCCAAATATACCATTTTGGTTTTATTTATGCTTTCTATATTTTATAGAAATATATTGTTTTCACAATGTTTGTATATGATAGTTTATGTGTGACAAGAATGTATTTTTGAAAATGATTTCCTATGTATATAATTATTCCTAGACTAATGACTTCAAACCTACATTTTATGTCCCTTAATATGATTTTTGTGCTCATACCATGTTTTAAAATGTTTTTCAACGGGTTTTAGGATGTGTAAGAGAATACTAGAAGCCCATATGAATGTCATTGATATTTTTTGTGGAAGAATTCATGTTTTATAAAAAACAACTGTTTTATAGGAAAAAATTTCTATTGTTTTAGTCGTAACCTTTTGTATTCTTGTGGGTTGTTATGTGTGAATTATTCCTTAATGTTTTAAAAGTATAAATGGGAAAGATCTTTTTGAATATATAAGTTTATTCTAGTTTAATTAACTAGGTTATGTTATGTTTAAGGTCAGGTCCCTATAATAAGTGTGCTATTTTAATTTCATTAACAAAATAATTACAATGGTTATAATTTTAATCAAATTCAACAAGTTTAAAATTGGAAATTTCAAGAGGTTTTAAATTTTCTATATTATATAAATTATGAGATTATCTTGATGGAATATTTTTGGTTTTAATTTCATTCCCACGTGTCTGAACAACCCATAACTTCTAACTCTCCAAACCCTCATGAAATTTCTATTCTTATCCCTTACCTAAAATTTATTTCTATGTAAAATTATGCTTTTCACATATAAAATGATGAAGCTTCCACCAATTCAAGCCAGAATCATAGTTCAAAATTAACTTTAACATATTCCATTTAAACCTCTCTTATTTTCCAATTCCATGTTTGGATGCCCCTTTTATAACAATAATCCTAAAATTGTGATGATGTAACCTACCAAGACACAAAAATTATCATCTGACCCCATGGGTCTCCAGTAATACGTTGGGATCCTTCATAGAACACAACATGCTTCTCCCGAAAAGGCCACATATAAGAATAATGATATTCCAAACTAAATAGAACATCTTATTTTAGTGTGATTTTTTTCCACTCTCGTACACCTTGGGAAACATCTAAGGAGATTTCTAGTCCTGACACTACTCTATGACAAGATCTCTTAACAACGGATTTTGAATTAGTTAGGACCCTAAAAAGAATGTTGATCCTTTCTTACATGTTTAAAGACATTTACACATGACTTTTCATAAGTTGTTACAAACCCCCTCATTAAAGTCAAAATACCTCATTATGGACCCCACACCTCAAACCTAGGTGGTCGCACTAGACTTCTTCCTTAGTATTGGATTTGATACCATTTTTCTTTACATGACCACCCTAATCCATGAACTTGATCATATTACCCCATGGGTATATAGATAGAACATAGTTTACTTTTTATCCCACCAAATACTACTACCCAACATAATAACTTCGTAGTCTAATAATTATACCCACATAACTACACATGTTATTTTTGTGTGACTTTTTTGCAGTCACACACAATATAGAAATCTTCATTAGAGGTTTCTCGTCCAGATAAAACTTCAATCCAAGCTCACGTAATGTTGTAATTATATTCTAAAAGTCTCCTGAAAATAAATTTTCACCTTGTAGACCTGGGAAGTAACATTTATCCATTCAAGTCACATTTTTATTGGGGTTTAACAAATAATATCATATTTTAATTAACTATTTCAAGAGAATAATCAATCCAAAAACATGAATATTATCCACTATCTAACATTAATTTCACTTTCATTCTCATACACTATTATATATAATTTTAGGAACCCATACTTAAACATTACTAAATCTAGTGATTTGATATTTGAATTCACTTTATTACATTTCCAAAGATATTTTAGTTTTAGATATTTAGAGATTTAGGTCATAAGACTTACATAACATACTCATATATATAAAAAGTGGATACATCCAAGTAATATCTATTTTCAAAAAAATATAATCCTTTTTAAATAGAACATGATATTTATTCTTGAATATTTTCCTTGACAGCGAAATTGACTTTTTTATTTCCATTATAGATCCTTAAAAACTATGAAAAATATTTTAAAATGTGGCATGAGCATAAAAATATTTTTTCAAATGTAAGAATAAGAATATGTTTTTAGGATATGAAAAACAAAAAAACCATGAAAAACCATTTCATATAAATATACCTTTTTATTAAAAATGGATATCATTTCTTCAGTGAAAAGATCATTATATTACCTTTTCAAATCAAATGATTTCAATGAAATATCATTAGATAGAATATATAATCAGGTCTATTTCTGGGAAAATCATACACATAAAAAACATATAAAACCATTAAAATTTGAATAATCATATGGGAAAAATCTAATATAATTCTCTAGTGAACATAATTATAACCGAAGTCATTTGAGATATATCTATATGCACCCATTATAAAAGCTGTAATGGGATCACCTATCACTATCTATACGCACTGATCACATATGATATTTTGGGATCACCCATGAGCTAAAAATGGGTATTAATGCTTTATAAATAATATCCATGGACCGTGTCATGAAGAAACACATTGAAAAAAACATTTAAACCCATATTCCAAACAATCTCATATATCCAAAGACCCTTTTCTATGATTTTTTTAATTTCATAAAAACCCAAATATAAGAAACATAGTCTTATTCGAATAAAAAATTAAATGTTATTAAGGAATCCAATAATCAGTTTTATAGTTTATTAAAAATTTATTTGTGTTATATACGTTAAAAAAGATCATTCCATTTTTATTTAATGATGAAAATAAAAATATTTTCTTAAAATATTAATTATTAATTTTTTTTAATAAAGTCAAAATATTCTAATAATTTCTTTATAAAAACATTTTTTCCATACCAAATAATTGTATGAACATTGATAAGGAAAATAAATGTGTTGAAAATAAATATCTAAAACAAGGTTTAAAGTTAAATTATCCCTTACCTAGAGTATGACATGTCACATATGTTATTCATATTAATGAATAAAAAAATTATGAAAATTTTTTTATTTTATAATTTTTTTTTCATAATTTATTACTTTAATTAATTTAATTAAATGTTACATATAATTACTGATGAAATTAAATTGATTTTGGATGTTTTGATGATATTCTTCTTATATGTCAGAAATGAATTCTAGATAGAGACTGAAATTAAATAGGTCCACATTACCCCTTATCCAAAATAATAATAATAATATGGATGTTATTTATATGATTATATCAAAAATATAAAACCAATCATGAAAAAAGCTTTTAAAAATTGAACTATACTACAATCATGAAGACAGTAGTCTGTACGTACGCATTAGTAACATTTCCATTTTCAATGATCATTGTGGAAAGAATATATATTTTTTATTTATAAATAAATATCATCAAGTCAATAAATGTCATATTTTTATTTAAATATACTTATATATATACCATACATGTGTTTGGTGATTAAAAAAATAATCACATTGCGTGGTGGAGGTGGTAGTCTAGACGTAATAATGAACGATGTTATTATTTTTTGTAAATAGAAATAAAATAAGGTAGATGATATATTTTATTTTCATAATGACAAATATAACCTTAATATAATATATAAAAAGTATTTACATCATTATAATTCATCCATGAGAGATAAAAATGGAAAATAAATTATATCGGTTCACGAGAAGGTAGTCCTCCATACATACGAACGATGATTAAGTTTCCATTTGATGGTAGTAGAGATGGATATAGATTTTAAAAGTAACATAAAAAACTCAATATATTTAGTATAATAATATTATTATATAATCATGGTTATGGATTACAAAAATTAGTTGGAAGAAAAAATATAAAAGAATCCCACAATTAAAAATGATTCCTTCTCTTTGGACTTCATCTTTTTCATAACAACTTACGACCACTAAGGTTCGTATTATTCCCTAAATAAGGAATCTATAACATGGGTATGAATTTTTGGAAGTCATATTGGTAGATATTTGTAGAAATAAATCGGGTTTTTAGTGTTATATAAAGGGAATAATAGATTCTATTTTATAAGAGTTTGGAGGAGCACAATTGTAATTTATGAAAATATTAAACTATTATACAGTAATTATCAATTCAAAATGTGTCAAAAACAAATTTATTTATAATATATAATGCTTTTGGACTGAAATAAGAGCATAAAATAAAAACTTTTCATGTTTTGATCACATTTTCACACTTATATTTTTGTTTTGACCCCTTATTAACCCCTTTTACATTTACCCTAACAATTAAAACTATTACACATTAAGGTTAAATATTATTATTATAAATGGAAAAAATACCCACAAATATACCATGGTTTATATTATCAATCATATTCTAATAATATTTCTGAATATAATATATTTAGAAATTTTATATCATTTAAAAATTATTATCTATTATAATAGATCATTATTGTTAATTTATAGAACAATTCATTACATTGATTATAATAAGATCAATACGACAAATGAAATTTGAAAAAATATTTTAACACATCCTTAAAATATAATTAGAATCTATAAAATTTGGGGATACCATTAAATATATTAAACTATATTCCTTATAATATTTTTAATATCGTATATTATATTTTATAAATTAACTGAATAATTATCTTGTCTATGTTGCAAGAATTTTTAAGGAAATATTATATTTACTAAAACATAAAAATAAATTTCCATGATGAGGATAAATAATTTTAAATTTTAATGAATATTTTTAGCATATCATATCCTCTCGTTGAAACTATAAAAATAATATTATATTTATTAAAACTAAGAGTGTGACATTTATGATTATTCTCCAAAACAATAATCATATCCAAATAGTATAAAGATAAATATAGAAAAATTTTGGATGAGTTTGGAGAAATAGTATCATCAAATAATATTTAATATAGTTTTTGGTTTTATAATCCTTGAAATTTTATTTTTAACGTATCACCTGATTTACCATTTACTATGGTAACAAAGAATTTTAAAGTTACTATTCATATTGATCGAAAATAAAAGGGTAATATTGACCAAAGATGAACCCAATAATTAAAAAAAATTATAAATTTTTAAAAATCAAAGAATAGTAGTGGAATAATATAATAAAAAAATCATCATGCATTATGTGATGAAAAAACGTTTTTCAATGAATTTCCCTTTTTATTGTAAAAAGGATTTTATACTAATTTGAATTGTAAAATAAATTTTTAGAAACCATAACTGGATAAAATTAAATAAAAATTAACTAACGAAATTTTAAAACTCATATTTTTATTATATTTTCAATTAATAGAAATGATATATAATTTATAACAACAAAAACAAAGAAATCATTATTCACAAAAATTGAATCTTTTTAGAAAATTATAAAAAAGTAATCATAAGATAATTTTGAAATCATGGTTTCAAAAATGAAATTAAAATTCTCAGATTAATTTTCCATAATTTAAAATTTTAAATTTAAATTAATTCTTATAATAAATGAGTTTAATAAAACTATTTTATTTTTTATTTAAGAACATCTTACCATTTTTAAAATAAATATGACTATATAATATATAACTAATGAATGTATATAATACATGAATGTATTTACTTTAACATTACCTTGTATGTCACATTCATCCTGTTTTGTAAATTTCATCCTCTTCATTTTATTCACTTATCATATAAGTGGGGATACCATTCCCTGAAAACATTTTTAGACTCTAACGGAACCTATTAAACTATGCGATTTTTTTTAAAATATTAACCTCATTAATTAACATGTTTCATAATACAATATATTTATGTTCAAGATTCTGAACATGATATTCCTCAACAGAATGGATTTCTTATAACCGAACTACATTAGGGATAAAAACATGAGAATAATCTAGAACATTCTTTGTTAACATAGAAACATTAAAAACATTTTGAACCTCAGATAAACATGGAGTTAAATCCACCAGATAGAAAACTAATCCATCTTTCTCATAGATTCCATATATTCCAATGAATTGTGTACTTATCTTCCACTTAATACAAAAACACATAACACTTTACCATGGGGATACATAAAAAACATGATAACATACCTCTAGTTAAATAACTTTCTTTTTGTTATTTTTATAACATTTATGCCTGCTCTGACATGTCCTCATATATTACTGAATTACATAAACCATCTCAAACATTTCCATTACAAAATTTTGGTCCCATTAACCTCTTTGCTAATGTTTCTTCTAGAAATGAAAATTTCAGACATCACTCTCCATATAAACTACAAAATGTTCCATCTATATACTAGAATAAAAACTGTAATTATAGAAACACTTAAAAAAAGAAATTTGTTAATCCTATATTCCCTATTAATAAACAGGATAAGGGAAAATCATTTATTCGGAGGTCATAATTATTCATTCAAAATTTATATGAGATTAAGGATAAAAATATGCGTCGAAATTTAATTTAGTACCCAATGACTTCTACTGTTCATTCTAAAAAAAATTAAGTGATCATGGGACAATGATTAGAGACTATATAGATGAGAACTCTGTGTAACCTGACAATCTCTTTGAGATATAATAAAGAAATGTTACCCAAATAAATTTTATATCATTTGTTAAGGAAATTAATGTATTTAGTGAATCAATATACAATGACCCAAATTTTATTATTACCTTGTTATTTATTTTTCAATCCCACAAAAAAATAAATACATATATATTCCTATTTGCACTTTGGTATTAGAAAATGATAAAGAATCCCCTTCAATAATTTTCATTCTTCATTAAACTTTTTCAGGTTAAACAATTCATTATAATTTCAACAATATCTCTTTTCATTACATCCCAATTGAAATACTATTTAATATCTCTATATGTCGTTGTAATTATAAGATGAATGAAAAATTAGGACACATAAGATTCATTCACCTATTAATTCTTCAATTGATAATCACAAGGTACACATAAAGTCTTTCTAAAACCCAAAAGACCATCATTATCAACATTAAATTCAATCAACTTATTCTTCTTAGCTGATTCCACATTTTACTATAACTTAGATTCTTCAATATTAATATTCTTAATTCTAGCTATCAATGTTTACTACATTGAAAACTAAAAGAAAATATAGGGAGTTCCAATATCTACAAATTCTAGGAAAAAAATTCATGTAATCACAAATCAAAGGTTCATATTCCAAATGTATCATAGTTAATATAGAATTAATATTTTGACTCAAAGCATTAACTACAACAATTTATTTTTAGGGATGAAAACTATCCCCTCATTGGTAATCCATAATAAATTCTATATCTATTTTATGTCTCATGTTTAACTTCTTCAAATTGAATATATATTTTTAACTTTTATAATTATAATATATTTCAAACTTTTTTCCATATAAATGATTGCTTCAATTTTTTAGAAAAAAAAAGACATTGGAAAAAATTATAGATCATGTGTTAGAAATTCATCCCATGAGATTTTAGTTTCTATAAATATTATGTAATTAATTGACCATTAGACATTAGAACAAAACCATGTACCTTCAACGAAGCATAACTATAGATGAAAAATAAACTATCTCTTGATGGAGAAGAAAAAACTAAAGAATTAAATAATCTTGCTTTTTGTTACTAAAAAAATCACTATAAACGTTTTTCAAAATGAATTTGAATTCTTTTCAATTTTAAAAATTCAATTGTTTAGACAACCAAGATATTTTAACAATAAATCTTAGATTGGAATGTGATAAAACTAGAAAAATGAATATTTTTGGAATTTTTAAGTCTTGGATAATCTCTTCCAACATTAGTCTTATCATGGACAAAAAGTTATTCCATATTTAGAAATAATGTTACCATGAAAAGAAATTTGTCTCAACCAAAATACACATATACTAAATTTACTTTAAATTTTGAATTCTATATGTTTGAAAAAATAATCCATAAGTGTCTGTCATGATACTCCTAAATTTTAGAATCAAACATTATATAATCAATAAAAACAACCAAGAACATATCCAAATATTCATAGAAGACTTTATTTCGAATATCTATTTCCCCATATTGAGGATTTTTTTCATTCAATCTTGATGATTTCAATCCTGATTAACTAACATTAGACACATTTTGGCACAATTAACTGACAAATTACAACTAAAAAATATCACTAATGGATTGAAATCCATTACCTCATTATATGATTTTTTAAAACATGTTTATTTTTTATATTACTCTCGATGACCAAGTGTACTAAAAATATAATACATTCTATAATTTAATATCAATTCCCTTGGACTCTTTTTAGAACAAATATCATAAGATGAGGTCTTTGTTTTTATTATATCCCGATTTCATTTAAGAATGACTCCCTATTTTCTACCATAAATGATTTTTTTCTGTCATCCTGGAATTCATGATTCATTGATAAAATATGTCTCTAAGTTCATAGCACATTGAACAAGTTTCTCATTACTTTTAAATTCATGATAATCTAATTCCCTTCGATACTTTGTTTTTCAAAGTTGAGTATAACCATTTAATATTGCTATCGTGATCTTGAAAAAAAAATCAACTATATACCTAGAAGATCTTGTAAAATTTTCTTCATATGTAGCAAAACAATATTCTTCCTTTTGCCTCAATTCCAAAAAAATTTTCTCCATCCCATGTTTTAAAACCTTTGGGAATTATTTTTCAAGGAATTGATTATTAAATATGCCCCATTCTATAGAATAGAGTTCGTTTAACTCTTGGGTATTCTCAAATAAAGAAAACCATCAATCAGAATCAACTTAAAAATTTTAAATGGAAATAGTTACCTTTTGACATTACGAACACCCACATTATTTCAAATATTTTCTATAGATAATGATTTCATCTATTGGATATAACTATGTATGAAGGTGCACTGTATTTTTTAGGATGTTGTCTCTTAAAATGACCCACTCTCATTATATTCCTCTATGGTAGATTTGGATACTCTATAGCATTGGCTCCCCCACCATTTATATCTTTAGTCAAATGATTCATCAAAGAAAACTATTCAGTTCTTATTTTTTTTACCATTCTATATTGATGATTTGAAAGGATATCATAATTTTTGTTCCTTCTCTAAATACCAGGAATTTCCAAGGAAATTGTTTTTTCTTAAATACATGGAAATTTTATGACTCTGTGAAAACTAACGGTGCGTGATTCCGCAGATGGATGTGCATGGAATCAATTTATGAAGTTTTGTTCAGGTATGTTCAGTAAACATACGAACGAGATTTAATAACTTTTGAATCCTTTCTCATAATTGAAACCCGAGGGCACCGTTGAACTCGTAGTGCCGGTATTTTCATAAGAAGACTTTTACCTCGACGATTGTTGGTCGAGGGTAAAATATAGTTTTTGGGTTTTTAGAGAATGAATTAAATAAAAATAAATTGTGTGGAATAATTTTTATTTGTTGGTTAAAACCTCCTCGTAGAAGATGGAGGTGGGACCACCATGCCTTAACCTCCCATGAGAGGTTATGGGGGTGGGGCCCACCCGAACCTAACCTCCCACAAGAGGTTACGATGTGGGGACAACACGGGACTAAACCCCCTATTAATGGTGGGAGAGGAAAACCTCTCAACTCCCCTCATTAATGAGGGAGAGTCTCTCCACCTCCCATTTAATTATTTGAGCCAACACATAATTTATTATGCCGAATCCTTCACATTAATTAGGTGGATACAATTAAATTAATTCAACCAATTTGAATATTGTGCCAATGAATTAATAGGATATCACAATCTATTATTATTTTGGTTGGCATTGCTCTTTTGGTGGAACGTGGGATAAGAGAGAAAAGCTCTCGCCATCAAAGAACAAAGAATATAGAATGAAGAATGCCGGTGAGGAGAAACTTAGACTTCCTTCCTCAGATCCTACCGATGTGGGATGTCTTCAACCAACCTACCCTCCGCATCGTTGTCAATGAGCCGGCGTAGCTCGGGATTGGAAGTGTACGGAGGACTTGACGAACGATGACAAAACCTTCTTCTTCCCCATGACTTCATCGACAAACGACAAACAAAGGTAGGGGTTGTTTTATTTTATGTGTCATGTTCTTCTTTTCTTTCAAAATGAGGAATGAGGTTATGCTTCTTTTTACAGTTGGATTGTTGTTCATCTTTATCCTACCTTGATGAACCAAGTGTTACCAACCTAAATGTGGAGGGTGCAGGCCAAACCAACATGGCCCGACCCCTCCGACCTTCCTTGTTTGTGAAGATCTTCGGCATGGCGACGAAACAACGAAGCGGAGTTGAAGGCAATGAAGTAAAAAATCATAGGGCGTGCTTCCCGTGGCCTCCAAAAACCAAGACGCCCCCCGCGGTGTTCGGCTGCCAGCGGAACCGTCCCCGACCGAGCCCCCGCCGGCTGTGCCGCTCGTAGAGCCGAGCTGCTGCCCCGAGCTGGCTCGTGCCCCTCCGGCCTACCCGGCCGCCGACCAATCCGCCCGGCCGCCCGCTTGCCCGCCTGGAGCCCTACCCCCCCCAGCCTCCTTCCCACCTCGTTCCCTGCCCGACCCCCTTCCGGCCTGGCCGTGCCCTACCTGGCTGCCCGCCGGCTCGCCTGCCAGTCTGCCTGGCCACCTACCGGACTAGTCGCGCCCTGCCGGCATGCCCGACGGCCTGCCCAGCAACCTCCCATGTGCCAGGCTGAACCGCACCGGACCGCGCACCCCGCACGCTCCAGGGTTCTCGATCTGCGCCACTCATGGCATTGGCCGAACCGGTCTCGACCACTCATTCTCATTCGCTTGAGAGTACAGTGAGTCATTATTTGGACTTAACCGACATCCCCAAGACGCTAAAGGATGGAAATAAATGTCAAAGGGTTTCAGAGAATTTGGGAGAGTATTCACCCATTAATGTATAAAAAACAACCAGACAAACCATCTATAAACAACTCACTATATGCTGCTTGAATTAAACTAAAACATTTCAAATCGTTCTCTTTAAACCAAATAACCAAGGTATGCAACAAAAAAAAACTATCCAACATAAAAGTAAATAGTATAAAGAATGTGAATAATCTTCAAGACAACAACAAGACTCCATGATCCACAAGAACCATGCTCCAACATTACTAAGCAGTCCAAAGTATCACGATGTGGTGATAATGAAGTGTGATGCTTTACCTGTTCCCATGTCCCGAAAGGTAGCATCTGCAAAAGCAACAAAGTGAAAAAACATGGGTGAGTATATAACTAAGTAGGTTTTCACAATAAATTTCCTATGCATGCCACTAGGATATAATGGTTAACACATTATATAAAATAGGTTATATAAAACAATTTCCCAAAATAATTTATAACCCAATATAACAAGTTTTAAAACCAATTATAACTAAGTGAAATCAAAAGTAAATGAAACCATTTTAAAGTAATTTATTTTCCAAAAAATAACAATTAAATTCTTATACACAAATTTTGATCATTATTTTTACATACCATTTCCATATTTCACAACACACCCACACATGCATGCTTTATGTTTCAGTTCCATACACATGAGTGGCCTCTTTTCCAATCACTTTATGCCCCACTAACACTCTTCACCAATCCAGGGTCACGTAACTTGTACCCCAATGGTACTCATCCCTTATTTAGGGCCTGTTTGACATTAACTCACACTAACACCATGTATGAAAAATATTTCCATTACAATAATAAACCACATCAATAAAAATAATACTTTATTGAAAACCAAAGAAGATGTAATTTCAAATAACCATGTAATTTCATAAAAACTTTCCCTTTTTAGTGAACAAATCTAATAAAATTCATGTGAAAAGATTCCTAAAAAACAAATCCCTATTTTAAAATCCATATTTTAAAACCAAGAACCATAGAACTCATTCAGAATCCCCAATTTTCTAGATTTCAAAAAACATCACTCAAGAAGGTTTACAAAAATTGTTCAAAACTAGATCACAATCAATTCCGAACAATAAATTCAATTTGAAATCACGGAAATCAGTTACAATTAGAGGATTTGAGATTGAACTTTCCAACCTGAATATTTTGATGAGACTTGACCCAGACAAAGAACACTGAAGATAACCAGTTCAATACTTCAAGGAACCTCCTTAGATATCTTCTCCAAGAAAGATCAAGAAAAAATCTCATCTTATATGGAATTCATACTCATAGATCTACCCATAACAGGTGTAGATCTGAGAAACCATGGAGAGAGGTGAAGTATATCTATGTTGATCTAAGAAAAAAATCAATAATGATGAATAATGATCACATAAATCAAGAATCTTGGTTCGAAATACAAAAGAAATCCTTTAGATTGACTCCAAATCACTTGGGACTGGTTCTTATACCGTCAAGGAAGATAAATCCTTAGTTATCACCACTTAGAAGAAAAAAAGAAGCAACTTAGAGGGAAAAATGTGTGAGATCCACTTTTTTAAGATCATATATAAATTATCCACATAGTTAGTTCACAAGGTTAGAAAAATGGTGCACTAATCATGTGGTAGATACTATCTATGAATACCCTTATACGACCTCCTCTAAGGATCTATCTTACCGTGTGCACACCATTCTGAATCCCTCTACCTCAAATATGATCTTTCACACACTTTCTACTAGGATTTCCACATGGTTTAGATAAATCGTGTGTAATCCGTGCGTTATCCTTTTGTCCCCAAAACATACTGAAAGATATCCAAACTCTCCTAGATATCCCTCTTATACATTATATCCATTGAAACAAAAATAAATGGTTACGTACCTAAAACTTGGGGAACAACATTCTCCCCCCATCTGTCTTTCTGTCCCCAGAATGTAGAAATACATTGTTACTTTGAAAGAGTTATAGCCATTTCTCTTTCATTTCCATCTCATGTTCCCAAGTATCTTCCTAAATATGACCATGCTTCCATAAAACCCACACCAGACTGATTCTTTTTTATGCAATACATTCTCTTGCCTATCCACAATCCATATTGGGATATGTGTCAATGAATCATCCAAATCTAGGTCAACATGATCCCATCTGATCACATGGTTAGGATCGGGCAGATACCTTTTTAATTGAGATACATAGAACACGTTATGCACAATCTAAACCGTGGTGGTAATGCCAACTGATATTCCACCTATCAAAACCATTCCATTATCTCTAAAGGGGAAATTTATCTATGATATAACTTCCCCTACTTTTCAAAATGAAAATATCCAAGTCATGGATAGATCATTCATAACACATGATCACCCATGACCAACAACAATGATCATCGACAGCGATCTGCATATGATTTCTATTGACTATGAGACATCTCCATCCTTTTATATTCAACTAGATCATCTATGTTGCTTCTTTTACAAGGATTGTCCTAACTAGTGAAGTCTTACCCATTTCCACCCAACACAATGTAGGCTGACATGGATGCCCATACAATGCTTCAAATGAAACCATATGTATCGAGGACAAATAGATGTTATTGGATCATAAATCCACCAAGCGTATATTCTCCTCCCATGACCCATAAAAATCCATTACACAAGCTCGTAACATGTCTTCCAACATCTATATCATCCTCTTAGACTAGACATCATTTTTAGGATGATATTCCATGGTCATTGTCAAGTGAGTCCTAAGGGTTTTTTGTAAGGATTTCCAAAAAAAGATATGTGATCCTTGGATCTCTATCCGACACAATTTAAATTGGTATGTCATGTCTCTTTATGACTTCTTAGATATAGATTTTGGAAACATCTTTCACCATATGAGTTCCAAAAATTGGAATGAAATGGGAGGACTTGGTATGATAATCCACTATCACCCATATAGAATCATGTTTTTGAACAATTCGTGGGACACTAGTAAACAATCCATTGCTATCTACTCCCATTTCCACACTGGGATAGGTAAAGACTGCAACATACCCATTGGTCTCTAATATTGTGCCATATATTGATTACAAGTTTAGCACTTAAAAATGTACTCAACCACCATCCGATTCATTCTACACCCCCAATACTACGCGTTCAATTCCTAATAAATATTATGTGTTCCTGGATGTACAAACCATCTCGAATGGTGGTAATAATGAAGTAGTTTTTCCTAAAAATCTATATGTTCAACAATTCAATCTCTAGAACACAAAACTAAACCCCCATGAAGTTTTCATCCCATAATGGTCACCCCACCATTGAGTTTTGAACCCATAACCATACATTATGCATCAGATGATTGGGTCTATATGACAATATATACCAAATATGGAACATGTGTAGCTGAAAATGACACTGCAACATCACCTCAATATTCATATTCCACATGCATGTTGGCTAGGACCGACATGAACTACCGTTCATCTGATGCTTCTTTCTATAACTGAGCATATGACCAACAACTTAATGAATCTACCCCTAAATTCCTTTTTCCCGATGAATACATCAATTCAATGTCAAACACATGGAGATAATCCATCTATCTCTTTTCCATAGACTCCAATATCATTGTGAGATAATAAGTTTCAATCTTTTTTGATCTGTAAACACATTGAATTACTCACCAAAGAGATATTGTCCCCATGTTCTCAATGCGTGTATGACTATAGCTAAATCCAAATCATGTTTTGGTTAATTATTGTCATGAAACCTCAACTTCCATGAACCATAAGAAACCACATGGTATCCTTGCCTAAGAACACTACCCAACCCTGATCCTGAATCATCATAGTGCACCAAATACCCATATCCTGATTCTAGAAAAATCAAGATTGCATCAGTTGTAAGAGGAACTTTCTGTTCATGGAATGTTTTTTGGAATTCCTATTTCCATTGGAATGGAGCGTTCTTCTTTGTTAGAGTTGACGTTGGTGATCAAAGTCGTGATATATCACTGACGAAGCATCGATAATATCCTTCTATACCAAGAAAACATCGTATCTCGAGGACATTCTTCAGCGGTCTCCAGGAGATAAAAACTTCTGTCTTTTCTGGATCAACATAAAATCCATTCTCTAAAATGACGTGGTCATGAAAATATAATTACTGTATACAAAAATCTCACGTTGATAATCTGTCATACAAATGGTGATCTCGCAAAATTTTAACACTATGGCCAGGTTTTACTCATGGTTATCCATTGTCTTTGAATACACTATGATTTTTTACATAAACACAACAACAAAAGAATCCAGATATCTTTGAAATATCTAATTCATCAATGCCATTAAGACCATTGGTTTATTCATCAGACCAAAAGCCATGACTACATATTCACAGTGTCGATATCTGCTTCTCAAAGATGGCTTAGGAATATCTTTCTTCTGAACTCGCAATTAGTGATATCCTCATCACAAGTGAGTTTTATAGAAATAGTGAGCTCCATTTAATTTATCGAAAAGGTCTTCATTGAATGGAAGTGGGTACCTTTTCTTTATTATAACCTGGTTAAGCTTATGATAAATAACATAGAACCGAAAAATTCCATCTTCTTTCTTCAAAAACAAGAATAGTTCTTCCTTTTGAGATATACTGGGATGAATGAAATCATTTATTTCTAGATCCACCAACTACACTTTCAATTATTTTAAAACTTTTGGTGCTATCCAATAAGATGGAATGGAAATAGGATGGGTACCCAGAAGATGATCAATCATAAACCCCACTTCTTAGAGAAGAGGTAACCCTGAGATATTTTTGGGAAAGAAATTTGGAAATTGATCCTAAACTCATGGAAAACTAATATCCTCAATCTCTTCCAATTATTACAAATACAACACTACCAAATGGTAGTAGATAGTTACCAGTGTCAATGCCAACAAGTTCATTGCACCTTTCTTTCAACCCACTCTCCTCTGAAGATATGATCGACATCGTCCTCAGTTGTGAAACTAATTGTTCTACTATAATAGTCAATGTGAGAATTGTACATTGTCAACCAATCCATATCCAGGAGTACATTATATACATCTATGTCCAACACCTATAAGTCCCATTTAAGTACAACTCCATCAATATTTATAGCACATGCACTTAACAAAAAGGTTTGACATTCTCTTTCCATGAAATGATTTTTTATTATTCAAACTGAAGGCTTCATTTCCAATATTAAACATAAAAAATAAATAGCACAAGAAAAAATGAGAGAATGAGATTAACCAGTGTTGAAGATCATATGCACTAGGGTAGAATTAAAAATCATCATACCTCTCACCATATATGGTCTTTCTTGATCATCTAAAATCATCTTCTCATCTCCATACAATTGCATTGTCATTGCACTGTTCTCCTTATTGCATTGCGGATATTTCCCTGGTTGAGCAACCATGGTATTTTTGGAATCACCATGGATAGCTTTTCATTACTGACAAGCCTGATTCTACTGCCCTTTTCCTCTAAAAGAATGTAATGCTTGAGATACTTGAGAAGTGTCTCGAGCACCTAAACATGTAGCACTTTGACAATAGCACTAAGGATTCCCCATCTGCTTGAAATTATAGAATTCTCTAGGTTGTTCCATACGCTCTCACATTATGTAGGCAAATGAACCACATTGAAAACATCCTTCTTTTCTCTTGAGTCATGGAGGAAGGTACACTGATCCAGACATTTGATTCAAATTTCCACTTCCACCTTGGAAATAGGTGTCTCTTTTCCACTTTCTCCCTACATTTGAGTTCCCACCATTCCCAATAGGTATCATATTAACTCCTCCAATAGATCCAGAAAAATCACGTTCATCCATAGTCTATCTATTCACCATCTTTGTATAATCAGTAATATAGAGCACTAAAATATTTGATCAAATCTCCGGCATTAGCCATGATTTGATGATGGATTCCTTCTTGGATGCAATTTCCACAACATCTAGTTCAATGCGCAATAAATTCATGAATTTGACCGTATATTCCCTAACATAGATATTATCCTAACTTTGGATAAATAAGTCCACCATTTCCTATATATTGAATGTATGAGGATATAATTGTTTATTAAATAATTCCTCACAATCCTCCCAATTATGGCCTTCCTCCCCTTTAGCATGAGGTACCAGTTCCCAACACTAACATGAAAGATCCTTGAGCACGTACATGGCCATATTGAGATTGAGCTATGTAAATGTGATGATGAATTTTAAGATTCAATTCATCCTGCTCAGCCAAACCTCCATCTTTTCAGGTTTAGAATCAACCATAAAGATGTGTGGATTCGTCTTCAATAATTAGATGTTATGATCCACATGCTATTACCCCATAAGATTTCTTGTAAGTTATTTTCTTTAAAGTAATTAAATAGCTTGAGCTACACGCAACACCAAGTTTGATCGCACCAAGACTTACCAAACTAGCCATTCAAAAAGTGGTTATGAGTAGTATTGTAACATCCCCGACCCGGAATCCACTAAACCGGTGCTCCGAGCTGGGTGGTTACATGACCTTAAGTGTGCCTCCCTGTACTCCAAAGGCTATCGACTAGCAGCGGGGGTCTATAAAGTCAAGTGGGGAGATTATACCCCTTTTTTATCAGAGTAATCCACAACAAAAAGAAACCAAATAGAGGAAACAATAACCAGTAACAACGGAAGAATTATAACAATAATATCCAACAATAAATATGCCATGCCATAATACAAGTACAAGAATGAACAAAACCCAAAATAAGGACAACATCCAAAATCACAAAATGGTCCTGACTCTAAGTCAGGATCCTCCACCGAGTGCTACCCATATCCACTCAACTATCAAGCAAGGACCCCTGCCCTTTTCCAGACCTAAAAACATGAAATCTACTCAGGTACCCAACAGCAGCCCAAGCATGGTGTGAGTACAACTCAGTAGGCCACCACCAACGATGTCTACAAAATATCCAGTATAAACAGGTAGTTCATGCAATAAGGAAAATTAATGATAAATGAAAATTAATTAGTTAATATTCCATTAACCAATTCTAAGCCAAATCCATTACCACTTCCCTAACTATCCATTTTTTCCAATTATCACCATTTACCATTCCATCCCATTTCCATGGGTCAATCACATACATTTTGTTACAAGGGTCTAAGGCCAACAATCACATGCTAGAGGGTAAGCACATCATTATCCCATCTCACTAGGACTAACCCCTCATAGAAATAATACCCACACCTCGAAGCCTCAGTCCGGGTGGATGCAACCATTAAGAGAATATACGCTCAATCCCCTTTCCTAACCCGTGCATTTAGGGTGGAGTTTAGAGCCTCAGTATTCACTTGACCTGTGGGTGTAGATCCTAAAGTCATACCCCACTCTACCAAGCCATGTGCACATGCTTATATATAAGTAACCATCAACCTTCCAACCATTTCCCATCGGCAACCATCATTCACAGCAACCCACATGGGAAACCACATCATTCCTTAACCCATTAACACCTTACCATTTCACATCATTTAACCATTCACCCAATTCCCATGTGTTATGCCTATCTCACTAAGCATTCCATCTTAGACCCATAATCTATCTCATTATAGTCTTTAGTCATTTTTCACATTAACCCATTTAACCCATTCACCATTTACATGAATCAACCATTCATTCCAACATGTTTATCGAGGGTTCTACAATTCACTACAACAAGGTCGTTCGTTTAATGACAATACCTAAACCCGGGATAAGCTGACACATCCCTTGGATGGCCCCAATTAGGTCAAGTCCTTCCCATCACATCCCACGGGGATCGTGAGGGTTCCCATTACCCATTTAAAACATCATTATTCTCAACCATTCCAAGGCTATTCACAACATACCCAAGGGAAATCTAGAACACAAATTTACATGCACAAAAATACCCAAATAACCATGGGATATAAATTGTAGACCACCTACCTCGAATCCACGGTTGAATGCACCCTCAATCAAGTCCTTTGACCTCGATTCGACCAACCCTTCGAGCTTCAACCTAGAACTCGCCAAAAAGATAGGTTTTTAGGGTTTTGGAACAAGAGGGAGAGAAGACTCAAACCCTAAACCAAGAAAAGAACCAAAGGGGAGATTAGCCTTACTCAGAGCATCAATACGCAACCAACGGCTCCAAAAACACCTTAGAAATGAGGGAGATCAATCTCTTGGAGCTCATGGGATAATCGGTTCGTTTATAGGGTGAAGTGGGAGGAAATGGAGAAAAATCCTGAGTTGGGGTTATAAAGCCCGGAGTGGCAATTTTGTAAATTTTCCACCTTTAAGTGGCCGCACAGTTTAGCCACACGGTTTGGAAAACCGTGCGCAAGCCATGCGCACGCCACTGCCCGGAGGAGGGGTAGTCGCACGATTTAGCCGCACGGTTTGGAAAACCATGTGCAAACCATGCACTCACTTCTATCCAGAGGATGGAGGGTCGCACGGCTTAGTCTGGGCAGGCTGCATGGTTTGGCTGACTGTGCGCAGGCCATGCGCCTTGATCTGCTTTGCCCAGACATCCCTTCTGCCATGCCCCGAGCCCCTGGAACATCCCCAAGGCCTCTCACACATCCAAGAAACCTTTTAAAGCCCCAATATCAAAGGGTTCAACCCAATACACAACAAAACATACCTTTCCAAAAATCGGGATCTTACAAACTCCCCACCTTATAACGGCTCGTCCTTGAGCCAAGCTTCCAAGCCTCATTGCTCCACCGAAGAGAAGAGTTCGGGCCACTGAGCCCGCATATCCGATTCCAGATCCCAAGTTTCTTCTTGAACTTTCCCATGCTGCCATAGTACTCACACAAATGGCACAACCTTGCCTCACAAGGCCTTTTCACTATGATACACCACATGAACCGGATGTTCCTCAAAGGACGCATCAACCTCAAGTTCCACATCCTCAACATCAAAAACATGAGATGGGTCAGGGTGATACTATCAAAGTTGAGACACATGAAACACATCATGCATCCCCACATACCACTATGGAAGATCCAATTGGTAATCCACTGGTCCGATCTTCTCCACAATCTCAAAAGGTCCCACATACCTGGGCACCAACATACCCTACTTCTGAATCCGACGGTGACCCAACCTTGGCGACACCTGAAGGAATACTTTATCACCCACCCCAAACTCAAGAGGTCTACGCCTCCGATCTGCATACGACTTCTACCTACTTTGAGTCGTATCCATTCTCTTCCTGATCAACTAAACTCTCTATGATGTCTCCTGCACGAGACTCATCCCCAAAAACTCAGATTTACCATCCTCTAGCCAAGACAACGGAGATCTACAAGGTCTCCCATAAAGCACCTCAAATGGTTCCATCTGAATTGTATCCTAAAAACTGTTGTTATAGGAAAACTCAACCAACGATAGGTGCCTCCCCCATGAACCACAAAATTCCAAGACACAAGCTCCCAACATGTCTTCTAACACTTCGTTCGTACGCTCCGACTGCCCGTCCTTCTGCGGGTGGAAAGCCATACTCAAAAACACCTACGTACCAAGCTCCTTCTGCAACCCTTCCCATAAGCGCGATGTGAAACGCAGATCTCAGTCTGAAACTATGGTCTACAGTACCACGTGCAACCACACTACTTCTCGAACATACAGCTCACCCAACTAGTCAATTGTAAAGGTCTGTTGAATCGGCAAGTAATGAGACACTTTAGTTAACTGATCCACGAGCACCCAGATTGAATCATTATTCTGTGACGTCCTTGGAAGACCCATGACAAAATCCTTCATTACATCGTCTCACTTCCATTCAAGAATGAGAAATGGATGCAACAAACCACCTGGGCATTGATGCTCGGCCTTCACTTGCTGACAGGTAAGACACCGTGCCACAAAGCTCGTAACTTCCTTCTTCATTCCGGGACACCAAAACTACCTTCAGAAATCATGGTACATCTTGGTCAAACCAAAATGAACTTCCCACATCGATGCATGAAACTCGCACATCAACTCTTCCCGCACACACTTTGGCACAACCACACGATCACGAACGCGAACAACACCTTCTGCGTCGACGACCCAACCGGAAGGTAGCTCCCCACCTTTAAGATTTTACCTCATGGACAAACACTCTGGATCATCAAAGTGAACTTTTTTAACTCGACCCAAAAGCATCAACTCCATCGTTAAGGAACCAAGAGTGACCTGACCACTTTTTTCATGCACCTCCAGGTGTATCTCTACAACAAAGCCATCACCCTCCACTCGGTGATGGACTCCTAAACTGCCTGATTCTGAATCTTCCTGCTTAGAGCATCAGCAACACTATTTACCTTTCCCGGTGTATACGCTAACTCAAATTCAAAAGACTGGATATATTCAACCCATCTTCGCTGCCAAAGATTCAGATCCCACTGTGAGAAGATGTACTTCAAACTCTTATGGTCAGTAAACACTGTAAACCATTCTCCCAACAGATAGTGCCTCCGACACTTCAATGCATACACCACTAAAGCCAACTCAAGATCATGAGTGGGATAGTTCCGCTCATGGGGTCTCAACTACCTTGACACATAATCCACTACCTGCTTATCTTGCATCAACACAGCCCCAAGTCCAATTTCGGGAGCATCACAAAACACGACGTATTTCATACCCGATTCAGGTAAGATCAGGATAGGTGCAGTCGTCAACCGCTTCTTCAACTCTTGGAAGGCATCCTCACAAGCCTTGACCACTTGAACCTGATTCCCTTCTTGGTCAAGCCCGATAGTGGTGCTTCCAAGTGAGATAAATCTTGAATCAACCTTCGGTAATACCCTGCCAGACCTAGAAAACTCTGAACATCATAAACACTCTTGGGATGCTCCCAAGGCACAACTGCCTGCACATTTTTTGGATCCACTTTCACACCTTCCCCCGAGATGATGCGACCCCGAAAATGCACTTCACCTATCCAGAATTGACATTTGGATAACTTTTCATTTAGCCGATTCTCTCTTAGCATACCCAAGACGATGTCAAGATGTTGGGAATGATCATCTTGAGTTTTTGAGTACACTTAGATATCGTCAACAAAGACAACCACAAACTGATCTTGATAGGGATGAAAGATCTGGTTCATCAAAGAAATAAATCACCGCCGGTGCATTGGTCAAGCTGAAAGGCATTACAACAAACTCAAACAACCCGTACCGACTTCGGAAAGCGGTCTGTGGTACGTCAGAAGACCTCACCCTCAACTGGTGATAACCCGACATCAAATAAATCTTATAAAACACCGATGCACCTCTCAACTGATCAAACAGGTCATCAATTCTAGGAAGAGGGTACCAATTTTTCATGGTCTTCTGATTGAACTTTCGATAGTCAACACACAGCCTCAACGACCCATCGACCTTCATTGAATAAAGCACATGAGATCCACAAGGAGATGTATTAGGGATGGTAAACCCCTTACGCTCCAAATCCTCAAGATGAACCATTAGTTCTTTGAGTTTTTATGGTGCCATTCGGTATGGTGGAATAGAAAATGGCTCCACTCCCTGCAGCAACTCGATCGTGAACTCAACATCCCTCTTGGGTGGCAACCCCGAGAAATCCTCAGGAAACACGTCCCAGAACTGTTCCACCACAGGAGGAAAAAACATGTTGTTCCCCTCTTTCATCATCATCGATCATGAGACATGCCACTTGGGCTGTGATTCCACTCATCTGTTGAAAAAACGCCCCTGCTGGCCCTGCTCGAACATCCCATTCGCCACGGTGAACGTATGTGTCACCCTCAAGTGACTTGAACGATACTCTGCGACGATAACAGTCTATTTGTGCACGTTACAACACCAACCAATCCATTCCCATGATTTTATCGAACCAGATAGCTCGAGGACGAACAAGTCCCACAGAAAACAATACCCACCAACTTCCAAGGCACATCCCTTGCACTACTTGATATCCTCAACCCGCACCCCCAACGGAGTTTCAATTGAAATAACTCACCACACCCCTTCCACAGGTAAACCCATCACTAACAAAAGTTGAGAAGTGATAAAAGAGTGTGAGACACCTGTGTAAAACAATGAACTATAAAAAGTGGAAGCTATAAGAATTGTACCTCGAACGGTTGATGGTCTGACTTCGCCATCACCGGGTGTAAACTGAACTGCCTGAAGCTGACTTGCCACTCTGCCCTGGGCTCCAGCCTAAATACTCTGTGCCATACTGCCCTGGTGGCATGAGCGATCTTTCCATGGAGTTCCACGTCCACCGCCCCTACATGTACGGCTCGTGGAGCTCTAACTACCTGCTTGATACGGGGAAACTGACCCCCTTCCCATATATGGTACCTACTTTCCACCGTAATAATCACCCACCTTCCATGGGTTCCTGTAGAACCTCGACACATGACCCATCCTGCCGCACAAATGACACTCAACTGGAGGTTGAGGACACTGGCCAAGCAAATGACCCAACCTATCAAACTGATATAAGAACACCTGATTCCCACTCTGAGAGGCTGACCCCCTCTTCCAGCCACTTTGAATGCTACCACCATGATGTGATCTCTCATGGCATCGCTTCCGACCCTCAGAAGCTGCACCGCTCGTCTGCCCCACCGACACCACAAGCCCACTACTTGAAGCTCCCTTCAGGTTTCCTTCAGAGATCAATGCCTGATCTAATACCTCCATGAACCTCTTCAAGTGGAAGATATTTACTTGATACCTGTTCTCATATCTCAACCCATCCTAGAAGCGCCTTGCCACCGTTGCCTCATCCCATGCTAACACTGGAACAAATTGTCTCAAATCCGTGAAGCGACTAGCATAGTTCATCACCGACAGTGATCCCTGAGTCAAGCTCATAAACTATGCCTCCCTCTCCGGCCTCAATGTATTGAGGTAGAAATGCTCCAGAAACTTTTCCTGAAAAAATTTCCACGACATTCCCTCAGACTTCTCGATTTGAACCTGAATGTCCCACCAACGCCTAGCCTGGCCTCGCAACATATAAGCAGTGAGCTTTACCCGCTTCTCGACAGGGGTCTCCAGATGATCCATTATTGTCTGGACAGACTCTAACCAGAACTCCGCTTCCTCTGGATCACCCTCTCTGGTGATATTCGTAGGGTGTTGCAGTTGGAATTCCCTGTTCAGCTCAAACATACTCGGTGCAACCCGCCCTGGGTCCCGATCCATCATCTGCATAAGGCGAGCCAAGTTCTCTCGGAACTGGTCTTCTCTACCTTCATTGATTACTAAATTTTCTTGCCCCTCTAATGGAGGAGTATTCTTAGCAACATCTTCCCATTGACCAACTGGTAATCGACATCGCGGTGGCATCTCTCTATAATACCAAGAATTAGATTTGGAATGCGTACCATAAAACATCACAACTACAGCAAAAGTTCTTCACTAGATAAAACCGCCCCAACCATCCCTACTGCGACCATGGTCCATATGGGGAAAACAACCATACACTACCACTAACTCACAAAACATTTTACAAGACATTTTTTCACTTCATTTAAAACACTTAGGTTTCATTAAACATCCTTTACCCACATGTTTTATTTCATTTTTCTCATTATTTCTTGGTTTAATGAAATGCATAATTCACCCTACTTTCCTACCTCACACACCCACCCCATGCGTGTGTCTCATACAATGCATGTCACCTATCTCACTAGGTGACTATAATAATGCATGAATGCCAATCCTCATGTCGTTAAGGCCATGGGCCAAATATAATAAAACAATCACATCAAACCACATGTGCATCACCCAACGGTGAAATATCATCAACTGTAACAACACACAACCAAGAACAACATTTCCCACCCAGGGTGACTTGGGTTTTCCCCCATACTTGGGTTAGATACTCTCGAGCATGAGCTCATTGCCAAGGCCCAACACATCCTAACCCTTGGATATCAATCCCAAACAACAAGTCCTCAGAGAAAGAGAATAAAAACCTCCTCTGATACAACTTTGTAACATCCCCGACCCAGAAGCCACAAAACCTGTGCTCCGAGCCGGGTGGTTACATTACCTTAAGCATGCCTCCCCATATGCCAAAGGGTGCTGAATAGCAGTGGGGGTCTATAAAGTCATGTTGGTAGACTATACCCCCTTTTTATTAGAGTAATCCACAACAGAAACAAACCAAATAGCAGAAACAATAACCAGTAACCACGGAACAAGTATAACAATCATATGCAACAATAAATATGCCATGCCATACTACAAGTGAAAGAGTGAACAAAACCCAAAACAAGGACAACAACCAAAATACCCAAAATGGTCCCGAATCCAAGCTCGCATCCTTTACTAAGTGCTACCCATGTCCACTCAACTATATAGAAAGGACCCTTGCCATTTTCCTGACCTACAAACATGAAATCTTCTCGGGTACCCAACAACAGCCCGGGCAGGGTGTGAGTAAAACTCAGTAGGCCACCACCAACAATGTCTATAAATTATTCAGTATAAACAGGTAGTTCATGTAACAAGGAAAATTAATGATAAATGTAAATTAATTAGTTAATATTCCATTAACCAATTCTGAGCCAAATCCATTACCACTTCCCTAACTGTCCATTTTTTCCAATTATCACCAATTACCATTCCATCCCATTTCCATGGGTCAATCACATACAATTTCTTACATGGGTCTAAGGCCAACAATTACATGCTATAGGGTAAGCACATCGTTATCCTATATCACTAGGACTAACCCCTCATAGCAACCATAACCTCACCTCGAAGCCTCAGTCCGGGTGGATGCAACCATTAGGAGAATAGACCCTCATTCCCCTTTCCTATCCCATGCATTTAGGGTGGAGTTTAGAGCCTTTGTCTTCACTCGACCCATGGGCGTAGATCCTCAGGTCATACCCCACTCTACCAAGCCATGTGCACATGCTTATATATATGTAACCATCAACCTTCCAACCATTTCCCATCGGAAACCATAATTCACAATAACCCACATGGGAAACCACATCATGCCTTAACCCATTAACACCTTACCATTTCACATCATTTAACCATTCACCCAATTCCCATGCGTTATTCCTATCTCACTAAGCATTCCATCCTAGACCCACAATCTATCCCATTATGGACTTTAATCGTTTTTCACATTAACCCATTTAACCCGTTCATCATTTCCATGAATCCACCATTCATGACAACATGTTTATCAAGGGTTCTACACTTCATTACAACAAGGTCTCTAATTTAATGACAATCCCTAAACCTGGGATAAGCCGGCACATCCCATGGATGGCCCCAATTAGGTCAAGTCCTTCCCATCACATCCCACAGGAATCGTGAGGGTTCCCATTAGCCATTTAAAACATCAATATTCTCAAACATTCCCAGGCTATTCACAACATATCCAAGGGAAAGCTAGAACACAAGTTAACATGCACAAAAATACCCAGATAACCATGGGATATAAATTATAGACCACCTACCTCAAATATGTGGTTTAAAACACCCTTAATCAAGTCCTTAGACCACAATTAAACCAACCCTTGGAGCTTCAACCTTGAACTCACCCAAAAGATAGGGTTTTATGGTTTTGGAAGAAGATGGAGAGAAGACACAAACCCTAAACCAAGAAAATAACCGAGGAGGAGATTAGCCTTACCCGGAGCTTCTATCCATAACCAATGAAACCAAAAACTCCTTAGAAACGAGGGAGATCGATCTCTTGGAGCTCTTGGGCTAATCGGTTCGTTCCTAGGGTGAAGAGGGAGGAAATGGAGGAAAATCCCGAGTTGGGGTTATAAAGCCCAAAGTGGTAATTTTGTAAATTTTCCAACATTAAGTGGCCGCATGGTTTAGCCACACGGTTTGGAAAACTGTGCACTAACCATGTTCATGCCACTTCCCGGAGGAGGGGGAGTCTCACGATTTAGCTACACGGTTTGGCAGACCGTGCGAAAACCGTTCGCTCGCTTCTATCAGAAGGAGGGAGGGTCGCACGGCTTAGTCTGGACAGGCCACACGGTTTGGCTGACCGTGCGCAGGCTGTGCACCTTGGTCTTCTTTTCCCATACTTCCCTTCTTCCATGCCCTGAGCCACCAGAACTCCCCCAAGGCCTCTCACATTTCCAAGAAACCTTTTAAAGCCCCAAAAGCAAAGGGTTCAACCCAAAATACATCAAAACCTACCTTTCCAAAAACATGGATCTTACAAGTATTAACTGAATTTTTAATTTTATATACTCCATATAATTTTATATTCCATATTATGTGTTTCTTATACTTGATATAAGAACAACTTCATTTTTCACATAAAAGAAGTAATTTTCAAAAAAATACAATTTTACCACCTTTTAATGGAAAACCCTTTTTTAAAACCAATATTTGAAACTTTTATATATTAAATTTAATGAAATTAAATTCTTCTTTTGTATTAGGGCATAAAATTTTATTCTGGACAAATTTTTGGTACTTTTATGATAACATTCATATTTTGACGAATAGTGAAAAATGCTAAATTTTAATTGAATTTTTTTTAATCGAAATAATTTATAGTGTTAAATTATGAATTTTAATGGTTTGGAAGTATAATCAGATTATATTTTTATCATTTAATACAATGTAGGTCATTATAAGTAATTTCACATTAAAATTTGACATAAACCCATGTTAATCTTTGGACATTTTTTACTTCGTAAAAACCCACTTTTTGGTTTTGAAAACGAGAATTAATTAATTATAAATTAATTTTACTTATATGTTTTGAGTTTGGTGAAATAGAATTCATTTTAGAATTTTTAATATCAAAATTATCTTAGGTTGAATTTTTAATATTTTTTTGAAAACATTCAATTTTTTATGAATAGTGATTAACACTACGTTACTGTTTAAAAACAGAATTTTTTTTAAATAATTATTTATTTTTTTATTTAAGTTAATATAGATACATAATACCTATATTAGTTCAATTTGATTCATTGGAGTCATTTTTATAATAACATTAGATGTATAAAATTTTATTGAACTTCTTACCGTCTTTTACCCACCCTCTAGGAGTGTTTAAAAATTTGTATAAAATATAATTTTACCACTTATGTGATTTGAATTTCAAAAATCTGAGAGACATGGTTGAAATAATTATGTAAAATGTGGTTCAATAAGATGAAATTTTTTTTGGTGAATAGTAACTTTTGAATTTTATTTACCATGGTTAAAACTAAATATGGTAATTAATGGAAAAAATGAGATTATAATTACCATTACACATGTACTAATTCTATTTGATAAGTGTAATTCGACCATAAAAACCTTAGGAATAAAATATGATCCTCTTTGGTACACTTGGATTAGATTAGGACAATTATTATAATTATTTTTAAAGAAGAGTTAAAAGAGTTAAAATCAAAGTTTAATAACTAATGATTATTTAATATAGGGTTACACACAATATAAATTTTACTATAAATATTAATTAGAAGTATGAAATTATTTCCTACATAATGGTATTTTATTTATAAATTTTAGTCAATAAATAATTTAATTTATTTTTGACACAATGATGATGTCGATATTACCTTAATAATGAAATATTAAAATAATTGATATTATAAATATCCAAATTAATGTAAATTGAAACTTCTGATGAATTTTACTAATTTTATAGGTTAATATGAAATGTTAGGGTTGATTAAATAAGGTTTAATTGAAGTGATAATGTTCTTATGGCTTTTAGAAAAATCAAATACTAAATAGTTTCTAATTTGAAAAAATTGAGTTTTTAAAACAAATACTATATTTTTAATTAATATAATATTCTTAAAATATAAGGATCTGAAAAAGGACATAGATAAGGTTATATATTTTAATAATTAACCACATGGTGTTCTCTTGGTCGTTTATTGTATGTTTATTAACCATATAATATAAACGTACAAAGAGACTTGGTAAATGTCAAACTATTTACCTAAGAGTTAAATCTAACAGATATGGTTAATATGGTGACCAAAAACTATCTAAAACCTATTGGTTGAGTGTTTTTATATCCATACCGACCTTATCCTCTATATAATTCATTTTGGATCCATTATAAACCTAAAATTATTTTATTATGAAATAATATTTCAAGCTTTTCCTAAAGTGACCCTCACCTCTCTTATAAAAGAGTACTTCCCATTCTCTAAATTTCACACCTCCAAATCCATTTGGATCAACCAAAACCTGCCCAAATATCTTTCCAAATTTCCTCAATTCAACCTATACGGCTTACTTTGATAAAAAATCCAACCTAATGAGCCCTTTTGTTCAACTCGAAAGGAATCACCCGAAGAAGAGGTAATACTTTCACCACCCTCTTTCAAGTTCATTTCTTCTTCCACAACCACTTTATTTGTTGTTTCCATACCAAAATAATAACCCCAGTACCATATACATACTATTAGGTTATTATAAATATGGTACAACCATATTATTTATTCTATCCATCCTATAAAGGTCAAAGTCACCTTATGTGCGAACGTACGACAAACCGTCTCCACGTCGTGGTGTAGTTTGTTATTCAAACACTTTATTATATGGATGGGTACAATAATGAGTATAACTGATGTAAATAATAAATATAACATGTCACTTATTCTGTATATATGATATACCATCCAATTACATAATATTTTAGCATCAAGAGGTTGATATTATTGCTCGTGCGTACGTACAGATTACCGTCTCCATGAACGTGATGAGATTCATTCCCCATCATAATCATTCAAGAATAATTTTCATTTTAGGATGGAAAATAATGTTTAATAACTTAATACCATTCTGTATATGAATCAAATACATCATATTCCTAACAAACATGCCATACGTAACCAATCATATAAAGGAAAACGAATCAGTTAACACCCAAAAGGACGATACTACTAAAATATTATTAAAACAATATTAAAAGATCATATATGATATCCTATTTATGTATATGATTCTTGTATAATTTAATAACAATGATTTACATATTATATTGGAGTTAAACGTACCCTCAACCAAGGAAAAGTACAATGTAATTGGTTTTCATCTCACTTCTTATTCTCGTGAGGTTCAAGCTATATTGCCACTATTTCCTTCTGTGTGGTGTATGTACTGACCTTGATTGTATTATTTGTGTAATATACTTTAATTTATGGGTATTTACCTCTTCATTGTATGATACTTATTTCATGTGGTGTATTTTTTATAAGTTACCAAATCATTAATGGAATTTCAAATTTCAGTTTCCACTCATTGGGCTTTACACATACTTCATTGATTATTTTACTCCAAGATTATGTGGGATATAACTATTTATTTATTTATATAGTAATTTACACTCCCCTTTGTGTGGATATGCTTTTGATACACATAATCACTCCATTTATAAATTCCCAAGTCATCGATATGAACATGATAAGAGTAATCTTAACACAATTTCCATTAATTGAGTTAAACATCCAAGTCATTTGTGTTGTTGTTACAAGAATATGTGTAAAAATCTTCGGATTGTTTTACAGTAAATATTGAATCATATTTACTGTATTTATATTTTTCACTCATATTATGTCATTTAATTATCCTTAACCTAAGGATACAGTCTTTATAATAGATTTCATCTCAATTTACATTATTTTTAGACTTCTTTGTTGTTATGCATGAATTCACTTTTATATGGTGTATATAACATACTTTGACATAGTATTTGATGAATCTGTTTTTTCTCAGGATATTATAAATTTTAGATTACCTCAATTATTTGTACTTAAACGTCTCTCTTTTGGTTAAGAACTCTTACTGAAATATCTTTTTAAATGTCTGAAGATTTATTCTTCTATAAAATTCTCATTAGTGTTCATGTTTTTAAAATTGTTTTAAGGATTTCTTTATATGGGAATAAGTGTTTTAAAATTAAAATTCCTTTTAAAAGTTTCAAAGTGGTATAGGAATCATTGATTCAAAAATCTATTTTGAACGACTTCTTTATAAATAGTGATACCTTTAAATGTTTTCAAGAAAAGGGGGATATTTCTCTCAAATAGTTTTGATGATTATTTTCATCTATTCCAATATCCTTCATTATTCTTGATTGAGGTTAATTTATTATAATAAAGGCTTTCATATTGTATTTAATGAGTTATGCTTGACCGTGTATTTGTTATTTTTATACTATTCATGGCTTTTCATTAATATATTGACATTTTGTATGCTAGTTTTAATACAAATGTTTAGATTATGTTTAAAATTTTTCATATGAGGAATGCATTGGACTTAGTAAGTGAGGGGTGGAGACCACTATATCTCCTCGATGCATCGGTATGTCTCATGAGACAAGATAGTTTATTTTCACAAGGCCTTGAAAAAATATTATTTTTAGTCTTGGCACGAGGCCTTGACTATGTGGTTATGATGTCCGGCATTATGCATTCCATCATTATGAAAGTGGGTATTGATATTGTATGTGATTATTAGACTAGTACAATATCCATGTGAATAAGTAAATGGTGTTATTTGATTTATATTGGCCCTATTATGAGCATGTTTATGTTTAAAAGGAATTTGTTTTAGTCTTATACATTTCCTTAAATTTTTATGTTTATTTATGAAGGTTTCCACTATATTTTTATCCTTACTGAGCATCTGATCTCACCCTTATCAATGTTTTATTTTTACCTTGATGAAAAGAAGTATATTATGACATACCTATAGGGATATTATAAGGGTTATGAATGTGGTCAATGGAGACAATGTTGATGTTGTTTTTTCATTTTGTAATGTAATGTAAGACTTATGAATGTATCTGATACTTCTAGGGATACTAAACTGATCGGTCTTCTGGGACATGATTCTTTTTATCATCCCAATGTTATGTAATAATGCACCGACTCTAGGTAACTAGGTTTGGGTAATTACACATGTCATGCCTCCTTCCAATGGTTCCCCATATCCACAAGCTGAAAATCGTTGAAAATAGTCTAAACTATTTATTGGTTCACCTGTTCTTCAGGTGAAACGACATTCTCCACATCATTTTTGGTTTGGTTTCGATGACTCCTATGGGGTGCCATTTTCTAAACCAAAAAAATTCTGTAAATTTCAATCTCTAACCACTTATGGCTTAGAATTTCAAATTCTAACACAAAAACTATCACATCATTATTTTCCTAAAAAACATTTTCCCATGATCATTCATTTTAGAAAACACTCAACTTTTGTTTTTTAAAATTAATCTATTTTCAAAATATTATTAACATTTCATTTTTTAAAATCATTAATTTGAAAATTAATTTCAAACCTTTTAAAAAATCATCACTTTTTCACAACATGAATCATTTCTCAAAATGATATATGTGATCCTAGTGGGAAGTCATTCCTCTAAAATTCATGTCATGCTCGCCTCATTGGATAAACCCATGACAACGAGGTTCTATAATTCTAAAAATGTCCCCAAATACTTATGTACATAACTCTTGGGTTACATTAGGTTCAACATAAAAGGTTTTTCAACATCCTTTTATACTATATATTCTATCTTCCAACCATCCTAATCCTTTATAGGATTCCAACCCATGGAATAGACAAGAAGGAATTTCAACTCCATGATAAAGAACACTGAGGACTACATGATAGGAAAGTACCGAACAAGTTGATATCATTTGTAATGACCTTCTCATAATAATTGGATTGAGAGTAAAATGAGTCATTTCTTGTCTTTAAGCGACATATTCAAGATGCTAAAGGATGGAAAAAAATGCTGAAGGGTTTCAATGAAAATGGAGGATGATTTACCGTTTTATGTCTAAAAACAACATCCCGAGAATCCATCTACAAACAACTCACTATATGATGCATTAAATAAACTAATACATTTCAAATCATTCTCTTTAAAAATACCATCGAAGGTATTCTAAAACAGAAGGCAAACCAACATCAAAGAAAATAGTGGAAGGACACTGAATAAACTCCAAGATGATAACAAGACTCTATCCTCCATAACCTCCATGCTCCAATATCACTAAGTAGTAAAAAGTATAATGACATGGTGCTAAAGAAGTGTGATAAATTACCTTTCCCTAGTCCCGTAAGGTAGCATCTATAAAAGCACCAAAGTGACAAAGAAGGGGTGAGTATATAACTCAGTATGTTTTCCCAATGACTTCCTTTCTCACACCACTAGGATATAATGGTTAGAACATTATATAAAATGTATTATATAAAACTATTTTTTAAAATAGTCTATAACCAAACATAACAAGTTTGAAAACCATTTATAACCAAGTGAAAACAAATGTAAATTGTACCAATTTTTAGGAAATGATTTTCCAAAAAATAATTAATCAAAGATTAATAAAAAAATTATGATTATTATGTTAACATACCCATTGTATAGTAAACAAGACACCCACACATGCATGCTTTGTTCGACAGTTCCATACTCATGAGTGATCTTTTTTCCACTCATGTTGTGTCCCACCTCCACCTTCCCTTGATCCAGAGTCACATACCTTGGACCCCAATGGTACTCATCCCTTATTAGGACCCGTTATGCATGAAATCACACCAACAACATATATGGAAAATATTTCCATTACCAAAATAAACCAATTTAATAAAACTGAACATTAATTGAAAACCAAAGAACAACAAATTTCAATGAAACATATAATTTTAATAAAACGTTCCCTTTTTATTAAAAAACATATAATACAATTCATGTTTCAACGTTCTTGAAAAAAATTCCCCATTATGAAAGCCATATTTTAAAACCAAGAACTAAATCACTCATTTAAAATCCCCCATTTTCCAAATTTCACTAATTGTCACTCAATAAGATTTTCAAAAAGTGTTCACTTCTGAATAAAAATTGATTCAGAAAAATAAATTCAATTTGAAATCATCCCAATATGTTCGAATAATAGGAGTCGAGAGTTGAGCCTCCCACCATAATGGTTTTGATGAGACTTGACATAGACAAAGAACTATTAAGAAAATTGGGTCGATACATCATGGAACCTCTTTAGATATATTCTCCTAGATTGATCAAGAATAAATGTCTACTTATTTGGAATCCAAACTCATTTTTCTACCCATAATGGGTGTAGATATGGGACACTCAGAAGATAGGATAATTATATCAAATTTGACCTAAGTAACTGAACATGAATGTTGAAGAACGATCACATACCCAAATAATCTGGGTTCTAAACACTAAGGGATGCCTTCAAATTGACTCCAAATCACATGGGAGAGGTTCATCTACCTTGAAGGAAGAATAATTGTGAGTTATGGATGCTTAGAATAAAAAAGACATAGAAGAAAAAATTTCAAATCCACTTTTTGAGATCTCATTTAAACCATTCACATGGGTAGTTCGCATTGTTAGGCAAACTATGCGCTAACTGTGCGTTAGCTACTATGTATGAAGACCCTTGCATGACCTCCTCACATGATCTCTGTAACTATTCACACACCATGACAAATCTCTCTACCCTAAATATTCTCTTCCGTACACCTTCTACAAGTATTTTGGCATGGTTTGGATAAACCATGCTCATACCGTGCGCCTCTCCTATAGTCTCAAAATCATAATCAAAGATCACCAAAATCTCCCAAAATTACCGCTTATAATTTATATGCATAAAAACTAAAATAAAGTGTTACATACTAGATGTCTAGTGTACTACAATTATGCCTTATTTAATAATGATATATTCTGCTATATGTAATACTCTCTCAGTATTTGAGCTCACTTTTTATTTATTTTTCCATCACCAGGATATTAAGAAGGAATATTTGAATGATTTGAATGATTTTAAGAAATTTTTTCATGTTGTGTTTTTAATTTGAAATGTAATATATAATTGATGTTGGTATCTAGAATTTGATGAATGATGAACTAGTATAAGTTGGTTGGTGTAATTTTAATGATTCTAACCCAAGTATCATTGAATATGTGTATAAATTATTACATTATTTTTATATACAAGAAATAACATACCATATAACCAAATTGTTTTCAATTAATGGTAAAATAGATACAAAAATTGGTCTTTCATGAAATTTGAAAACATAAAATACATCATAGTGAATGAAAAAAACTACGAAGAGCGGGATGAGGTGCGAGCCGCCCAGAGGTGAAACCCTAATCCACCATGAGCCTCAGGTGGTGAAGGCTGATGATAATTCCAGGCGGGATTTCTCGAGTGGTGATGTTCAGCGATGAACTCAGGCGGGTGACCTCACGCGGTGCCGGAGTCCTCGGGCAGGCGACTTAAGTGACGTGAGGTGGGAGGAGAGAAACACTCTTTGGTCAGAAGTCTTTTCAGATCCCGATGAAGGAGCTGGAGCCATCACCTGTAGGGATGTCCGACCGACGATTCCCCACCTCTAGTTCGGTTCAGATCTACCGCGACCTCTTTCCCTAGTATCATCTCCGATTCTTCCACATTTTCCATAGATTCCCCCAATTTCTATTTCACAGAAGTATCCATCTTCTTTCATGGGATCCCAGACTTTTTGTATTTCCACGTCAGAGTTTGAGAATGTTGCCGCCTACCACTTCAGGATTCTTGTGGCCCGATTTGGTGGTGATCGACCTTCACCGGAGTTATTTGAGGGTTACATCAACTCGACATGGGGTCTTCATTCCCGGGTGTCTATGGTAGTTATTGATCATTGGAATCTGAGAATTCACCTTTTTTTTATGATGATTTCACTCATGTCTGGTCATCGGAGTCACACATGTGTGATAATCGTTGCTTCCTTCTATTTCGTTGGACAGTCAACTTTGATCTTCGTCGTGATTGCAAGCATGCGGCAGTGTGGATTCAACTTCCCCGCCTTCCACTCCCCTTTCAGAACCCATCCATCCTTAAAGGTATTGGTGACAGGATTAGATGTTTTCTTCAAATTGACGATGATACTAATTGCATGAAGCAACTCGGCTTTGCTCGTCTCTACATTGAGATGGACCTCTCAGTGCCTCTCCCAAATCATCTTCGTGATTAGGTGGAAGGTGTGTTTGGTTTTTGGAAATGCATTCATTATGAAGAAACCTTTGGTTTTTGTTCGTTTTTCTATCGACAAGGCCAATGGCCTTATTTATGCTCTCGATGTGGGAGGCGAGGTCACAAGGGAGCGACAACTATTCCTAATGAAACCCTTGCTCCCACAGTCCCTCAGTCTACTGTTGGAATGTCTCAGTCTGGTGTCAGAATGAGTCCAAGATCCCCATTGGATGGTCATCACCCACCTCCCACCCTCTCATACATCCAACGGGCTTCAGACACTTCGAGCCCTAGCAAGCCCTCATCGGCTGCTACTGGTCTACCAGGTTTTGCCGCTCATGCGCCTCCTTTTGTTCCAAAGTCACTTGAACCTAGGGGAGATAATAATGGTAAGGGCATTGTTGTTGTTGTTTCTGGGGGTGCTGGCACTTCATTTGAAAATGTTGTTCACGGTGTGGTGGCTGACATTGATGGGTGAAGGGATGACCCTAATGGGAGAAGATACAACCCAACATTGCAAAGTTTACCAAAAACCGATGGAGCCAAAGGGAGTGTCATTGTTGCAGGTGGTGCGTCTGGGGAACAAGTGGCACCCGTTACTATGACCCAACCAAAAAAAAGCAAAAAATGCGGGGGGGGGGGGGAAAGAAAGAGAGATGTTCAATTTTGGTGTTTCCTCATAGGTCAATGTCAGTCAAAAGGCAGGTTGGTTGGGTAAGACGCGTACTCGCTCCATCAGCCGTCAATCTAGGCTTGCGTCTGAGGATTCGATTCTTGATTCTGAGATGGAACAAGATGTTTCTGAAGGTATATATGAAGATGCTTTTAGTGTTTAACTTGCGGTTCTCACCCAACCATGTTCTTTTTGGGTTTGTTTTGTCTCATGTCTAAAATGGTGGATCCTCTTGGGAATGCTCTTGTTTGGTTCTCACTCAACCGTAAAGTGATTTATTTGGAAATAATAAAAATGTTTGGCAATTGAATGAAAAAAATATGCATCCATGAAATCATTAAAATATTCTTTCTTCATATCATGGCGAATTTAAAAAAAATCAATGTCAGTTCAGATGCTCAATAAGTTTTATGTAAAGTGGAATACATCATGAATAAAAAAGAAAAATAAATAAGGTATAATCAATATAGAAATTTTAATATCTTAACACACATTCTAGTTAATCGGAAACAAGATAATCATGATTAGATAATTGGTAATCAATGTGGATGGGTAAATAATTGAACAAACATTTTATTTAATCAATAATGAGATTCAAAATGAATCCATGTATAATATCAGGGAAACACTATCATGGATACTAATTACTAAATTATTAATATTGGAAATTATTACTATTAGACCCCATGGTCTCATAAATTGTGATATCTATAACATATAGACCTTTCTTAAGGTGGTTTAATAATTTTGGTAAAACAAAATTAAAGCATGATTACTAGTTTACCTCATGAGACTATTAATGCATCTAGAGGCTATACAATCATGGTCCCCACCTATCATTACATGTCAAACACATCCATTCATATTTAAAATGATTGCCTTAATTCACGAATAATATTCCTTCTCAATAAAAGTTTTTATTGAATAAAGAATAATGAATAATATTATTTTCCATTCAATAATATAATTTTCAATGTAAAAATATGTATGTATAAAGGATATGTTGTTTTAGTAATAATCATACCATTAAACATAATTTAGATATTTAGGGGATATTTAAGGTCCAAGATCACAATAAAATGAATATTCCAAGGGAAACATGATGATCCCACAAATTAATCAAGAACGATATTGTCAATACCTTCATAGGTCAAACTGATCATAAACCATATATACAATGTGTAAGTATGGTATCATTATAATATATCCCCATTGTTTTGTATATAAAACAAATGTTTTTTGTTGTAAAAAAATACCACATAAATATATTTAAATATATTCCGGATCAAAAAACAAATTTTCTTTCAAAATCACATTTTAAAACTCTAAAGATTCAAAATATTAGGATCAAAAAAATTTTAAACCCTTTTTAGAAAATGTTGATATAAAAGAGAGAATGTTTTCTAATGAAGAGATAAATGATGTGGGGTTTATTTAAAAATATGTTATCAATGATTTTTTGTACCAAATATAGGAATATGATAGCATTACATGAAGTCTTCTTGAATAATCAAAGGATAATAAAATAAAATGTTTTTTTATACAATGATAAATTAATTTACTTCAATTTTAATTCATTTATTAACAATCCTAATTCATATGATATACCAAAACAAATATTTTACCATTTAGAAGCTACGGAATCACATGCCTAATGAAACGAATACGATCAAATGAAACGTTAAACACCATGAATAGAAAAATATTCATGATACCACACATCAAATTTTCAATATATACACCTCAAAAATTAATATAGATGTATAACATTAATCATGTACCAATAATGAAAATTTGAGATGACAAACGATTACAATAACTAAAATGTTGAAGATAGAATTAATCAATGAATTGATAATTTGTGTCAAATTTAAATCAACCTAAATCAAGTTCTTTTACGACATAATATAATAAAAATTTATTACACACATAATATTATAATATAAACCATAATTAAGATGTAATATAAATGAATAAAAAGAAATTGAGTTATGATATTATTTACTACATGGTAATTTTCAAGTAAATTCACAATGGCAAAAATAATTAAAATTAAATCATAAAAATTAAATTATTAAGTATACATGATATTAACTTTTAAATTATAATTATATGCTCCAAAAAAATAAATAAAGTGTATAATATTACAATATACGTCAATGAAAGGAAAATGAGGAAAAATAAATTACATCATACTTAATTTTGGTTGAATGTGCATTAAAATTCCTAAATAATTGATTAATGAATGTTATTAATATATACCCAAACCATATTCACGTATATTATATCATATATTATAAAATTATAACATCATACCACCTATCTGTTGACAATTTCTTACAATTTTTATTTTTGTGAGCGTTGATTTCAATGTTTTATCAATATTGTTTTCTCAAAATTAATCTAGTTCTTATTTATAAGATATAGTTACACCATATAAATTATGATATTAATGTTTTACATATCATATTAACTTATTGGGTAAATATTTAATACTATATGTGAAGGTTTTACATGAAAAATTAGTTTCATTGCTTCTATGAGATGGTAGGTCATACGTACGAATGACCGATGATATCATTAAATAAATGGATGAAAGGGTAATAGAGTTTACGATATACTAATTTTAAATATTTAATATGATTTTATATTTTTAATATAATTTAACTATTTCCATAAAAACTACTATCCGTGTGATTTTGGTGAAAATTATAATTCCACTAATATAATAACATCTTAGTATATTATAGATAAATTTTTATTTTATTTTATATATTAATAGATAATTTAATGTGGAAAATAAGGATTCAATGGAAAGATATTATTGAATAACATTACCCTCATTTATAATACACTATTTTTGATCTCCTATTAAAATATAGAGTGTTTTTATTTTGAGAGTCTCATCAGCTCTTGAATGTGTCTATGCATATATAGGGGAGATTTTCATAATGTTTGGTCAATCAAAATGGTTTTAGAGGTGTGAATAATTGAGGGGAGGATGTGGCATTTTATAATATAGGTAAAGTACAATTTGAAAAAATACAGAAAACTATTAAATAACGTGATGTCACTCCCACGCAAAATGCCTCAAAAATTTCCAAATAGTGGACTGTATGGAAGACCAGGTTGAAACCTGACTCCAATAAATAAAAATACATGTTATAAAATTTTGAACACAATGATGTTATTTGGAAATATCAATGTGGTATATTCTACCCTCCTTATGAAATTTGGTCATCATAATTTGAAATTTCACTCATAAATGAAGGGTTTGAAATTTTAAAATTTATTTTTTAAAAACCTAAATTTTAAAAGTGTTAATAAAATATCCTCCTAATATAGGGAAGGAGAAATATGATAGACATATGTAATGGAAAATTACTAGGTTTCCATGTTTGAGAAATTTTGGGGGATGTGAAAATATAGAGATGGAATAAATGAATAAATAATTATGGAGTTTGATAAAGATCATTGATAACAAGAAAGTGAATCATTAAGAGGAATTTGATGACTAAAAAACATAAATCTGTGATGAGTTAAGTGATCATTGATTCATTTTATATGATGGTAATCAGATACTATTTTTTTAAGATCCTTTTTCTTAAATTGATTTATTATTTTTTTTTCTATGAACATAATAAAATATAATTACTTAGTATCTTTCTATTTTCTAAGAATAATTTCTTCTTCTGGTGATTCTTTGATCAATTTCAACATTAGCTCTTATTCCAAGGAAAAACTATTCAATATTATTTTTATGTATGAATCAATAAAATTAACAATTAATGGATTATATAGCCTAAAAATGAGTGAACCATCATTTTTTATGTCTCATAATATCTACCAAAACTAAAATGGATAGCATGGGTTATCCAAAATAACGCATTAATCTCCAAAAGGCAATAGTATCACCTAATGTTTTCCCAAATATTTATATTTCAAATCATTTAATTAAAAAGGGTCATATTAAATAGTATATAATGTGGTCCAACTATATTTGGTGAATCGTTACCTCCCTTCGGTTGTGGGTTTAAGTTGTGTCGCATCACTGGATGTGCTGGGTTTTTACCAGCATGCAGGTAATCCTTTTTCAAAAACTATATTAATATAATACCTATTATGGTCTTAAACTCCAATAAACCATAATAAATAAAAAATTAATGATAAGATAAACCATAAAAGTCACTAATAAATTTAATATTATGTCCAAAAACTGTAAAGGGGATCTTCCTTGAAAAATAGTTTCATAAACTAAACAAAGGGGTGTATTTTAGAAATGTCTTTGAAAATATCCTTTATCATGTAAAAATCCCATCACATAAAACCTAAAATATTGGGTTTTAAGACTTTGAACATATTATCATCCTTACACTCATAAAACCATGATGATGTCCTTTATTTTAGAGTTAGTATTATATAAAAACATATATTCATCCAAAAATCAACACAATCCTTTGATGTTACCAGATTTTTATAACCAAAATACCATTGATAAAAATACATCTGCGATTTAAATATTAAATCACAATATATAAATACTCCAAAAATTTTAATTCAATATAGGTACTTCCTTGGTTTAAGAGTTAACCTTTTATAGAGGCAATTGAATTGGATAATACAGAGGTTCTCCACATTCATGTGGATGATTTTTAAATGGACTTAAAGATATAATTTATTTCAATCCATTTAAATCATTTATTTTCATTGATAAATAATTTATTTTTGCCCTTATTTATCACACATATCACATTTTACTATAATTATGAGATAATTTACTTGATTTCCCTTTTCTCATTTCTAACATTAAAAAATAGACCCCCCTTTCTTCCATGGTCTCTACCACTAATTCTCCTAGAAGACTCCATACTTCTCTTATTTGGTGATTTCAAGAGTTGGTTAAGGTTTATATTTTTAATAATAAATAATGATAAATTATTATGAATAATCATTATATATTTCACTCAATCAATAATTAATTTTTTTTCTCATAATCACCACATTTTCTATTCCATTAAAATTTAACACGATTCACTTAGGTTATGGCCATCGATTAAAACCAAAAATAATAGTGAAACAATTAATAATCATATTGAAAAAACAAATAATAATTTATAATATTTCTCAATTACTAAATCTTATTTTCAATCTAATAAACCTTTGGTTTAACCTAGTTCATTCATTATCATTATTTATTCAAATCCTAATTAATTGTTCGTAATTAAAATGTGATTTTCCAAAGAATATCACCCAAGAGTGTCAAACCAGGTGTGGAGTAAGGCATGTTCTCATGTATTAGGTGATGATTGATTCACGGTCAAATACACCTTTTTCAATGTTATTACACCTAGGTGAAACTGTTATTGAACCACATATAGTTTTATTATTAAGACCGATATGTATTTATAAAAAAATTAATATCTTACTCAATAAAACATTTTGATGTTATTATCTTCTTATACTCAATGTATATTTTAAGGTTATGTTCACAAATAAATTTTATATATAATCTAGTTGTGAGATCACATTCCAACTGAAACAACAACGACCTTAGTAGACCAAATCTGATTTCTACATTAGCATATAATGGCTAGATACAAGTGATCACATCTTATTGAATATAATAGATTACTAGTCTTAGTAAAAATAGATACACAAATGCGTTTTAAATTAAATTTTTAAATAAGAAATAGAAGATAGTGAAAGTAAAAAATTCATCATCCTTGAACTAATTTATAGTTTCCATAGTCATATCATGGGGAATGGAAAAAAGATAATTTTTACCTAAAATGCTATGTAAGAGTTATTTAAAGTGGAATCTATCCTGAAAAAATAAATTACTATCAATAAATATTAATAATTTTGGGAAGGTAAATATCTGATCACCCAAGAAATTAAATTATTAACTTTAATATCATTATTAGACAAGTAAAAATCAATAATAAAATGTAAATAACTGAACACAATTGATATCTAATCAGTAATATTAGCAAAAAACGAATCCATGGATAAAATGAGTGAAATAATCTCAAGCATAACAAAAAAGGAATTTATAATTAAGGAAAAGAATAATATTTTGTTTCATGATATTAGTCATCATGATATATATACCATCAAGAAAATTTAAAATATATTTTCACACTATGGGTAAAACCCATTTAATTTTCGGTTATCGATTCACCTTATGAGACTATCAATGCATCAAGGGGATATATAATTTTGATCCCCACACCTCAGTTCATGTTCAATACATTACTCATATATATAATTATTAATATAATCTATAAACAATATTTCTTAATAAAAAATTTCTATACTGAATAATTTATATAAAATAATAATATTTCTTAGTCAATCAAAATTTTTTAAAGTATAATAATATAAATATATATAAATGATATATATTTTATGTAATAAGAATATACATGATAACAATTTTGAATATTTAGGAAAATCTAATGTCTAATGGTCATAAGAAGGTTAGTATTTCAAGGGTAATTAAAATATTACAAAAATTAACCAAAAATTATAATTCCAATACATTCCCTAGACAAACTTATCATAAACCATTGAAATAATGAATAAGGATTATATCATTACTACATATTCCCAGTGGAGTATATGTAAAATAATGTGTTTCTTTCATTGAAGAATATATACACCATTAAAATTCATCTAAAAACATTATTGATGAAAATATACTTTTCACTTTGATAATAAATTTTAAAAACTAGATATTTCAAAAAAAAATTAGGCAATTGGTTTTTTGGAATTTTTTTAGAAAACATGGCATTGAATTAAAAATTATATTGAACCTGAGAGAAGAATGATATTAGATTATTTTAAAAAAAATTTAAGAATTTTTAGAACCAAAGGGATAAAAATAATAATATAAAATTAAAAAATCATTAATAACCATATGATAATTAAATGAAATGGGTTTATTTGAAAATTTTTAAATGACTTCCTTCAAGGAAAATTAATGTACAAATAATCCTAATTAAAATGAAATATAAATATAAATATTTCACAACTTTTTTAACTTTTGAATCATAAGCCCAATGAGAGGAATAACATAATGTAAATCATTAAATACCAAGAATATGAAGTTATTAAGGATATAACATATCAAATTGGAAGTATATACACCTCATAAAATAGTATAGTTGTATAACTTGTAATAGGTCCCACGGTAGACAATTTGAGATGAGAAACCCTTAAAATGATTATAAATTTGAATTGATAAATAAAAAATATATTATGTGTGTGAAATTTAAATCCATATAAAAATGTATAAATAATAGATAATTTAATCTAGTGTAACTACACACATAATATTATGATATCAAAGATAATGAAGAAGTAATATAAACAGATGAAATGAAATAGAATTATGAAATTCTTGACCACATGGTAATTTTAATAGAAACTCTTATTGGTTGAATTAATTAAAAAAGTTAAAATATCATAAATTATTAAATACTCATGATATTAAATTTTAAATGGGATGTATATAAACCATATAAATAACTTATGTGCATAAAATTACATTATTCCTCAATGAATGGTAATTGAGTCAACATCCCTCACCTCAAGATTATTTTTGGTTGGATGTTTTTTTACTTTTAGTATAATTTTTCTAATAATTTTATTAATTTATAAAAACATATTCATGTTTATAATATCATATATGATCCCCTTATAACATATGGAAATCGACTGTTTAATAATATTTTATTATTGTTGTTGTTTTTGCTATTAATTAACTTGTTTTCTCATAAGTGTTTTTTATGAAAGTTCTTATTATTTTGTATAGGATAATGTTCCACCATAAAAATAATAATATTTATGTTTTAAATATCATAATTACTTATTGGATTCATTTTAAATACCATCCTTGAATGGCATACTTGGAAAATGATTTGTATCACTTCGTGGTGATGGTAGGTCATACGTACACACAGGCTATGATATAATTCCATTAATTAGTGAAAGGGTGAGGAATCAATTATTATATTATTTTTTCTGACTCAATATCATGTAATATTTATTATATATATTAATAATATCCATAATTATGACTATATATGTGATTTAATGATGTGATGAAAATTAAATCGGTTCGTGTGGCGGTGGTCGACCATACAAAAGAGTGATGGCCGTATATCAAATTTGAAGGAGGAGGAGATGAAAAAATATTATCCAACCAAATATAATTCTATAAAAGATATTGGTTTTTTAATGTTTTATTTGTTAATAAATAATTGAAGCTGGAAAAGAAGAATTAAAAATAATGAGCTTTGAGATGATAAATACCTTTGTTTAAAAGAACATACTTTTGATATCTTTTTTATGAAACTCGGTTAGATATTTTAGAAAGACAATAAACTATATATCATGGATAAATATGTTGGGGAGATACATTTGGAGGGAGTTACTGATTCAAATGTCTTGATAACTATGAATAAGTAAGGGGAGAGGACGGTTTTACAGTTAAGAATGATTGTCATTGTTGACAATACGAAACATTATAAAATAATGGGAAGTCAATATCACCACATGTGCATCAAAAAACTAAATAAAATTTATTCATGGTAATTTAAAATTGGGAAAAATATATACCACAAAAATATATGTTTTAACCATGATATTCTTTATCCTCCATGTTTACTTACTATTATCATTTTATTTTTCACCGTAGTAATTACTTTCTAAAACGTTGTAATTTATCATTGAAACCTAATATAAATTGATCCAAATAGGGTAATTTATACCTAATTATTATAAAATTTAAATCATTTTTAAAATTTATAAATTCTATGTTTTTGGAAAAATAATTTTAACAGAAGAGCATATAATGTGCAAAAACCAATTTAAACCTTATTCTTGGTTAATAAATTTTATTGTCATTAAGAATCACTATGAATAGAAATTAAGTTGAAATAATTATATAATATAAATTATGATGATAGAAAATATTAAATACATTTAACTAAATTCTTTCCATATAAATGAAAATTTTTAATTTAAAAATAAATCATTAATAATGTGGTAAAACAGTTTTTCAAGAAATAAATTTTCCAAGAATAAGATGATCTTGCATTAACAATATTAATTTTTATCTTCATTATATGGAAATATATTTATATATTTATTCCTATAAGAAATAATTTTCATTTAAATATTTAGTCATTATTTTTCATTCGAAAAATTTAAAAAGGAGGAACAATAAGAAATTAAAAAAAACATTTAGAAAAAATATATTTCTAGCCAAAAAATAAACATATACCTAAAATAAGATATTACGATGATTAAAATAAATCTAATTATTATAACTAAAACTAAATAAAATTTTTTTATGTTGAAACCAAATTCAATTCATAATGGTACTTTTAAAATACATAATTTATTGAAATAAACAATAGTTGAACAAAAAATATGTTTTATAAAAAAAATTTTAAAAAAAATTATTTTTAGAAAAAATACTAAAAATAAACCCTAATTTAATTAATATATAATTATATTAATAGTTATATTATTTTTCAAATTAAAATTTATAAATGTGCTATATGTTTATTGTAATTCTATAACATAAAATGAAAAATTAATCCACCTCTGAATAAAATGCATTTTAAAGAATAAAATTACATTGATAAATATTTTTGTGATTATTTAATAACAATTAATGAATATGTTTAAATCTATTAGTAAATATAAATATATTTCATAATTATAAAAATTTTATTCATAACTAATAATTTATTGGCTATGTTATAATAGTCATATTTAAATAACATTTTTCACATTTTGTTTATGGCTAGGGTTTTGGGTCTACTATACTATCAAATAGAATTTTCTTTTTTCTAAAATATTTTGGTGTTATAGTGATCCTATGAATATTTTACCAATTTAGTAATTAACACACTCGTTTATTGGATTCAGGGTGTTACTATTGGTATCATTGAACTTTTAGTGGGATCAAAGGGAAATATATATTTAATGAACAAAACTAACATGAAAATTATGATAATCCCATACGGTATTTGAGAGATTTAACAATTATAGGTATTTTTAAATTATGTGTAAAAATTCATGATTATTATGAGTGAATATAGTTTTTTCCATTATTTTGAGATTAATTATAGTGGATGGAATGGAATCAACACCTAAAATCATTATTGGAATGTCCCTTATGAGAAATATAATATATTGTGTGTTGGAGTTAAGAAAATAATAGTTATATCATGTTAGATGACTCAATTTATGAAAAAAAAACCTTGTTCGTTTATAGAAACTTTTTATATATATACTTTTTCGCTTATGTTGATGGGATACATGTGATAGAAGCGTTAATATTTTAGTGGAACTAATAATCCATTACTATGTAAATAATGAATTAGGTACCTTGAAATTATATTTAGGTTTATGGGAGGTAATCTAGGGGTAATGGTTATTCTATTAGTATATTGTTTGAAGGAATATTTTGACCATTTGTGGTAACTAATCCATAATACTAATAAAGAATATGAAATTCAATGTATATATTGGAGAACATTTATGGTTATATTTTTTTGAGAAGTATTTTACTTAATGGAAATGAGATAAAATTTAAAATATTTTCCTCAAATTAATGTAGGTGTTGAAAAAATGCGTTTTATAGTTTGAGCATAACCTTAAAAGAGAATAAACGCATGTTAAAAAATATGTACATAATCGAGAAAGTATTATTGATTGTTTTTTTGATGGTATTAATATGAGTCTTTGAAGGGAATTGTATTAACATTAATTTTATACCAAGGATGATATGATACAAATTACAATTAATACAGAAAAATAAATCTATAGGTCTTATATTTCAAAAGGAAATCTTGTGACAAATATGAAACCTATGCACCATAGGTTTAAATGGATGATTGAAAAAAATAATGGATGAGTGAAAATTCTAAAATGTGGGAATTATTAAAATAATTATCCTAGTATATGTTTAAATGGAATGAGAGTTTATGTAAATTTTAGATATAATGTACAAACAAACCATGAAGGTAATGGAAAATTATAATCCACCATATCTTTTTCTTCAACTAAAAATAGATAATAAAATTTTCAAACCAATTCCACAAAAGTCAACGATTACAACAATATTTATCTTTTTAATTTTATTAACGATATCTCAAAAAAAATTATTAATATAATAAGAATCACATTACAATAATTCTTGAAGCTTTTATATATTGGATTTATATGATAAATTAAGTAATATTGAATATTTATTACCTGAAAATTCTTTTCAAATAAAAATAATCCTCATGGATAGAAATATATAATGATATTTTTATGATAAAAGGAAACAAAATAATATCCATCATTGATGAATGTAATCTTTGTGTATTTGAATTATGCATAATTATTGATACGTAAGTGAATATATGATTATTATGTAGTGGTATTTTTCAACGGTAGTTTGGTATGAGGATTAATAGAAATCATCGAAGAATTTTCATAATAATATTAAATTTTATGGAAAATGTAGAAAAAGTGAATTTTGGAAACATGTGATGAAATGTAAAAATCACCCAAAAATGTTATTTTTATGAAATTAGATATTTTTAGACATATTTATTTATGAAATTATTAATAAAAATTAAGATTATTTTGTCATATGATAAGGTTGTAATTTAGGAATTTTATTACATTATTTTATAGATCTCTATGAAAAAATATGTTTTTTAATATCTAATTAGTACATATACATATTTTAGTATGTGACTATATAAGTGATGATTTTTTGGGGATTAATTTTTATGAATCATTGTTCATATTGGTTATTATATTATCTTGTGTTAAAAATATCAGTTTTATAAAGGAAAAACAATATTTCAAATAATGGATGACTAAAACATGATTTTAGTTCTACACTCATGAAAAATTAATTATGGTCATGATTATGCACATTGTAGGGTGCAAACATGCTTATAAAATGGATGTAAATATTATAATTAAATTTTATCATAGTTTTTATCCCAGTGGTAAAGGAATTTCTCAAACTCCAGAAAACTAAAGATAAATATATTGATACTTATGTGTAATAAAACACTCATCAATTAATTTATATTTTCATAAACATGTTTTTATATTTTATTTTATAGTGATTCATTTATAATTAGTTTCCTTGTCAAAGCCTAGAAATTAATGTTCAGGAAGAAACCATTATTTTATTTTATTACTAGGTTATTTTATGTTTAGAAGATTATATTAAAAATTATGTTGTTAAAAATTCTATAAGGATGGGGGATTGAGATACCACGATTTTTCTTATTATATTTTATTCTAAAAATAAATCAAAATATAATATCTTATAGCACATGCAACACCAAGCTTAACCAAATATTGAAAAAATATAATTTAATTATTGAGTTCATAATCTAGTAATTGGGTTCATGGGTATGAATTGAAATAACCACATTATAAAAAATATATATAAAGGTTCTAGGTAATGAAAATATATTTATTAATTCATAATAAATAAGTACTAATTTTTCAGAAAAGTCATTTTTTCCAAACAAAATTACATTATTTTGAAAATTATTTTTTACTACATTTTGTACATTGATATTATATATATTTATTGAATCTTTTAGAAATTATAAATTAAAAAATGAAATCGTTTTATAAATCAAAATTTCATAATATTCAGGTGATCAAATTTGGATATATTTTTTAGTTGATTGATTTCTAAGATAATGGTGAAAAATGTCGACTATTAAAAAACTGTAAGTTAGTTTCCCTAAATCATGTAATTTTATAGTCATATTATGTTTTTATTTTGTTTTAAATTCAAATAATATGTAATTTTACGAAAATCCATATAGATAAATGTAATAATTTATTTGGGTATAAGGTAATTATTATTCTTGAAAACATAATTTTCTATAAAGAGTTTTTTTGTTTCATTATACACATTTATATTAAAATTTATTAACACTACTTTTAAAAATTTAATCATTAAAAAGTTATTCTATAGTTGGAATAAATCGGTTAGTTTTTGTAAAATCGGCCCCTTTTACTGCTAGTTCTGATGAATAGTATCCAAGGTAAAAGATTATCATTCTGGTAAGGTAAAATAGGTAAAATAGGGTATAAATATGCATCAAGGATTTGAAGCCTATAAAAAAGAATATTTTATCTGATTTTATTAGCGGGGTTCGTAAAAATAAAACATAACTATGAAAATTTGGAAATTTATTTCCACATTACATTGATTATAACATTTATATTATTTTAAGAAAAGGATAAATACAAATTTTCTCCACCTTGATCTTAATTTCAATTATATGTTTTCATTGGGAACAAAAGATTTTATAAATTAATATAAATGATTATCAGGAAAAACGAATATGCTTTTAATTATGGTAACTAATTTTTAATTTTATAAATTATATAATTACATTAAACATATACATAGTACTAATATAGTTCTTGTGAAAGCAATGTAAAAATAAAGGTCAATAAAAAAAATATGTTGTTGATGAGTTCTCATGCTTAAATAATGTTAAAGGTACTTTTAAATTATAAATTATGGTAAATGTGTTTATATTAGAATATCATTGCAGTATTTTTGTCTTTTAAAAAAAAATTAAATTCACAATCCTAAAAATGAATTTATTGATATTTAATAATAAACAATATTTTATTAAAACATCTTAAAAATTAAAATAAAATATTTAATTGGGTAACATGTGATGGAAAATGGTAACAAATGTCAAAAAATTCCATTTTTAGAAAAATACTTCATAGAAGTAGATTAATGATCCTTAAAGGCCAAAACATGAATTACCATGTTTGTGGATAAAAAGGGTTAAATAAGGGTTAAACCAATAGATATGGTTAAAACTGAAACATAAAAATGTTTAATTTCTTTTGGTTGAAGTGATTTAAACCTTATAATTATCTAAAATCAATATTAATTCCATTTTGTTCCAAACTACATGATTTTGATGTATATTATCTTTAAACCTTTTTTGTAATTCTGAGAGTATCATTTCCCTCACTTTTAAAAGGGAACCCTCTATCCTCCATTATTCAAACCTTGTGAAACACTTACATAGAATCTTTCATAACCAAATACCTTCCCAACCATTTTCACCACAACCTGGAGGCTCAGTTAAAAAAAGAACCGACCCAAATGGATTAATGTGTATGCCATCTATGGTTTTATGAAGAATATGTATGACTATAAATAGAGTGTTTTCAATTTATTTCATAATATAACTTCTAAGAAGCTTATATAAAAATGAACATATAATTATAAAAGTATCTTCAATTTACTATACTATTATCATTCATTAGTAAAAACCCTATCCACCATCTTTTAATCTAATGTAAAATGAAAAATTCGCAAGTGAGAATATATATCCTTCCATCTCCACATAAAGGTGTAATTTTTTTCATCATCCTTTTACATGGATTGTTATAAATGTTAAATTAATGGATATATTTGATATTTATTACATAATAATGATTCTATAAATATAATATATCATTTACAATCTAATTTTTTCACTCTTTCCAAAATGATTACGTCACTCAATGGAACGTATGGACTACCACCTCCCTGATGAGATTTGATTTTTCAAAAACTATTCAAGTATTATTCAATAATTGTATATAACGATTACAAATTATATAAATTAAAATATCAAAATTATTTAGAAGATGGAATGATTTCATGTCACCTGTAATCATATACGATATACCGATGTAATTTCTGGTGAAATTGGGGGAACAACCTTAATGTGGTGGATGTAAATAACAACAGTTCATTGAATGGATTTATAATCACTATAAAAGACAATAACATTATATGAAATATGAAAAAATATATTAATATAGTATTTAATAATTTGAAATTCATTATTTAGGAGGATCAAACACGTACAACTATATGGAGACCCAAGGTATGGGATTTTTATTACGATATCATTTTAATTTGGGATTTTTTATGTTCAAATTTAATTTGGGAAAATTATTTGATACTAATATATTAAATAATATTTAATCTTATCCCATATTTTTATTTAGAAAAAAATTATATTCTATTTATTCTCATTTTTTATCATGAATCCATAAATAATCTATATGTACGGGTCCTTCATTTAAAAATATTTTTCTGATGTTTTCCAACCAACATGTCTCTTCTATGGTCATATTTTATTTAAAATATGTTGAATATTTTTTTATTACCCAAATATTTATTAAAATAATTTTTATCCTTGTTTGAAATTCTATATAAAATTTTTATTGTAAATTTTTATCATTTTCTAAATGTGTAATTATTAGAAAATGTGTCAATAAAATTTTTATTTTAATATACATTGCATGAATAAACTTTCCCTCCACCATTAATAACGTTTTCATTAAGGTAATATTTATAAGTTTCCATGGTTATATTAAAATAATGTATATTTTTTGATATTTTGGGAATTTTTATTTAAAATTACATCATAAGAATAAATTTTTCTTAAGGAATCAATTGAATTTTGAAATGTGATTTATAACTCTATTCCTATACGAAGTTACAAGGATGTTATTTTTAATAAATTTAATATAATTTATTTTTTAATGGTCTTGTTTTACTAAATAACCTTCATTTATAATGAATTTATGGTATTCTGTCATTCTTTACCGATAATGAATTATAATGTTTTTGAGATGATTCTCTTTCTTTTGATCATGTACTCTTTCGCTGACTATTATTCATTGAAAACATTTACTTATTCTATATTTTATTTCAATATCCCGGATGGGTTTTAGTCTAATTTTTATTACATTTATGATGTATCAACAATATTCTAATTCTATATAGTGTACTAGTTGAATGAATCCTTCTATGAAAAGTCATGTATTTACTTGGGAAATAATGATGTTATGTATTCTCTATTTAATATAATAAATTATTAGATTATATAGAATTTGGAGAATAAATTGTAATGATCATTAATTATATTTGGAATTCATAGTCCACTCAATTGATGTGTGGGGACTAGTCACAAATACCCCACTTAATACCTCAATTGGTCTGTTAAGCAAAAACAGGTGGCCACACTTGACGGTTAATTGGATTACACATACCCATTTTCTAATAATGTTGTCTTAGATGAGAGAATTAATTGTTAGATTCCTAATAACAAGTCAAGGACTTGATGTAAATTTCCTGAATCTTTATATTTATGTATTATATTTATTAAGTAAGTATTTTACATTTTTAATGTGACTTCTATGTTGATATTATCCAAGATGTGTTTTGAACTCATGTTATTGATTGTATTCCATGATTTTTGATTATCCACTATGCATTATTGATTATTTATAATTTATTCCATATATATGTAATTGTATATAATCCTTATTGAACATTTGATCTCACCCTTTATTTATTTTCCATTATCCAGGATATGATTAATGAATACTTGAATTGTTATGAAGGTTAAAAGAAATTTTTTCATGATATGTTTTTAATTACCATTATAATATGGAAGGGGTGTATGTGTCTGGTTTTTCAAGACTACTATATTGGATTATCTTAGTTATTGTGATCCCTTATATATTATACCAATATAATAATTATGAACTAGATATTGGTTGTTAGAATCGATGTTTTACATAAATCATTGAAATATAATTATTTCAATATCATTTATAATATATCATGATGAACTTTTTATCAAATAACGTCGTTCTACATCTCTCTTATAAAGAAATATTGAAAAAAATATAAATTAAACGCTTAAAAGGATGAAAATAAACATGAACTAACTAAAACATGTATAGTGAGTGATTATAATTTAATATTAAAGAAGAAAATAGTTTTGAATAAGGTTTTTAAATTTATTCTTAATATGGTTATATTTATTATACTGGAGATTTAATAGAATTTGTTAATATAGGGAGACTAATGTTAAGTGTTTTCTCATCTCAATTTCAATCCATTAAGATATGATTCATACACATGAGTTATTTTATGTTAAGGGGTATTTTCCACCCAGGGATGTCTTTTCATATTCTAATAATCAAATTTATGAAATTTAACAATCCATACCACCTTCTCCCTTTTTAGGGGAGTTTGATTCTATTTTTACTAAATTTTTACATGTTTCATTCCAATATAATTTTCAAATAGACATTGTTATAATAGAATTTCAATATGGATAAGAACATTAATAATTGTTTTATAAATCCTCATCCATTTTCTTTTCCTTTCATTATTAATTAGTATTATATTTCCTATCTCAAATTTCATCTCCTACGGTAAATAAATTTCATTATATGATGCTTTTATATGAGATTAACCAACCACATATCTATTTTATGGAATAAAATGTCTTTATTTCTATATTAATTGTATAGATATATATATCTTTTATTAAATAATTTATTATGTCCAGTTTCTATTATTTTAAATTTATTAAAAAAATATTTTCATTTTTTTATATTTTTTCACACATATTGTTTTGAATTTTTTTTCCCATTTTATGTTTTTTAATATAAACCCAATCATTCACCATTGTGATAATTGTTATTTAAAAATATTTTTTTTCTTTTTAAAGGATTTCTAAATGATATTAATTCTTATTTATATTGAAATAAAAAATGGATATTTATCCTCGTTTCAAATTGATTTATCAAATAATATTAAAAATATATTTTCCATTTATGGAAACATCCTTTTATTTTCTATATGATACACTTGGTATATATTCTTATACTACCATCAACCATAATTCTTTATATAGAATATGAAATCTCTTATGTATGTTTTATGAAAACCGATCCCTTTTCAATGGGTTATTTATGTGATATTGAAATAGAAATATTTTCTAGTTCACATGGAATACATATGTGTGATTCTATTTTTTATAGGTGGAATGTAAATATAAAACTCAATTTAATTGGGTGAAAATGATGTGCCTTGTTTTAATATGAATGCGAATGGGGATAAATCCAAATCCACTATGGTAGTCTATGAAAAAAATTATAGAAATCAGGAGTGAATCCAATCCACCATCGGACTCTTTTTACCATGTCTTGATAGTATCAGTAATGAACCTTAACTATATTATATATTTTCTATGATTCTATATATGAACCAAAATTAGGTATTATTCATATCATATGATCTCAAATATCAATATTTACTATTAATGATTCTACTCTATTACGACTCTTGTCATTTTTATTTGAAGGACTTAGATAACTCAATATTTATTATCTATGACTTGTTAGAGTTTTGTTTTCATAATTTATGATCATATTATCATAAAAATTTTATTATAGTATTCTCACTAATGGTAATTAATTAATATCTCTCAGGTTTACCCTTATTTAGTATCTGATCATTACCTTTCTTATTTTTCCATTACACTAGTTTTAAAGGAAATATTTTTGTAGGATATATCTAAGATGTGAGCTACATGAAAAAACATGGGGCTGACTTTTAAAACTACACTTAAATACTTTTATTAAATATCTATCCTACAGAGACACTAAATATTTATTATACTGGGGTGTTTATTATTAAAATATTTATTGAATATTCAATAAAAAAAATTTAAAAGTTATATAAGTGAGGAAGGGTTCACATAACTTTTAGTATTTAGTATTTCCATGTATTTATTTTTTTATAAATTTTTCATCACATAATCAGAAATAAGACCTTTATAACTATTTTGATCAATAAAATCATGATGCAGTTCTGGACTGACACACCAATCTACTAAGGAACACCAATATCATATATTATATATTTTCTTACCCTTAATATTTGAATGGATTTAATGAAATATGTTTCATTTAATTTTCATAGTTAACATTAAATACAAACAAATATGTAACAAATTGGATTTCTAAAATGAAAATTTAAATATGATACTTTTCCTCAATTAATTGAAAATTGATTTTTTGGAATCATTATTCGTATTTATAGAAATAATTTACCAATTATAAAATCAAAAGGTAATATATTTCGATTCACCATGAAAATTTATTCTATATGTACCCTAAGTAGGATCCTTAGTGTGAATAATATTTTTAAACCATTGATTATTTTTTATGTATGGATGATTCATTAGAAAGAATCATCGATGTTCCAAAAAAATTAAATCTATTATCATATTTAAGACTTTAAATATTTTATTCTTCAAAAAACCAGGACATTATATTTTATACGTCATAATATCACCAAGCATAATTACATATCTAGAAAAATAAATTAACATCAATATAAGGGCAACCAAATTTGAGATATTCCTTTCAAAAAATAATTATTTGTTTAGATATATACATTAACATGTATTTATAACTCATTTATTTGTGTTTTCAATTACACAACTATATCATTTATAGGATAATATAGACCACATATGAGTATACTCAAGAAAGTAATTCATATCATCATATACATCCATGGAGGAATGTTATAATTGTAAATGATAAATTACCACATCCTGTGTAATGTAAATATACATCAAAACAAATTAAATCCATTAAATGAAAGATTAAACATAATATTTTGTACATAAATTGTAAAATCATGATATCTTTCATCAAATGTTTCTATGATAATCTATCCATAAGATGACCTGACTCATTATTTTACTTCATTCACTCAGTATTATTCCATTAATTATTTATTGAAATTTCATCTAACATTAAAAGATTTTATATTATAATAATGAATGGAAATGTACACATTACTCTTTTTGGAACATCATATGCTCTTCCATATTCAATTATATTCCCTAAATATGAATAATATTTTTTTAAGTCATTCGGGTCAAATATTCCTCACAAAATAAGATGCAATCTATCTGGTGAGAATGAATTTTATAATTTAAAAAAATATATCAATTAACTTATAATACATATAATATTTTTAGTAATATCAAAATAATTGATAATAAATCCCTTAAAAAATATAAGCAGATTATTTATGACCGTATTAAAATTTACATTCATTATTTTCTCAATATATAGTTAATTTAAAAAAATTAGCGACTATATTTTATTACATTTCAGATATAAAGGAGTCCTTGTATCATCAACCAATTTTATTATTCTCCCACCGTAATTATTTTTCTTTGTTTCATCATGTATAGATATACAAATTTATTCTATAATTAAAATACATTCTTTCACTTGATGGGGAATAAATAGAAACTAATCAAATATCAAATTATATATTCTTATATTTTCATTTATAACATTAACAAATAGGGATTTATTTTTCATCTTCATTATAAAACTATAAATAATAGATTTTTTGAAAAGATATTATTTTATATGGTAAAACAATTTTTTTACTTATTCACATTCATACAATACAACTATAACAAGGGAAAAATTTAAAATTATCAATTGAAGCATTACAAAATCAATAATTAAAGAAACAAATACTTCTAATTTTTAATGACTATTGATATATGATTAGTTTCTTACATGAAAATTCTCATCATTATAATAAAAATCGTTATTAAAATAAACATAGAAGACTATATTAATGAAATTGATGAACAAAAAATATTCTGAATACATAGAAGGAAAACTAAATAAATATATAATTAAATATATATCAATAATAAAAACATCATTAAATTAAAATCTAGTAAATTTACTAAATATATTTCAATGAATTAATTTTTTTCATACATGCCATCAATATATAAGATAATTATGGTAAAATAAAAAACCTAAATCATAGCATTATGTGTGACTATTAAATATTTCACTGCATGTAATTCATACTTTTTGTGAAAAAAGAAAATTAAATTATTAGTTTAACTCAATATATTCAATTCAATTAATAAAATTTCATATTTCAAATTTTAGAAAAAAAAATTATACATCATTAAGTAAAAATTCAATCATATTCTAAATTAAAAAATTGACTAAATTTTCTACATTACCAAACTAATTTTATAATATTATCCAAATTAAACTATAATTTTTTTTTGGAAATTATATAAACTCACTTAATATTTCGTGAGGTAGTAATATAAAATTATAATTCATAAATAATAAAAAATCACATAACAAATTATTTTAAGGTCACATAAAATCATCCTAGAATGATATTAAATTATGGACAATTTCATTCCTTCACAACAACCACACATGGAATAATGAATTAACTTATTAATTATTTATCAATAATAAAATAATTTATATGGAATCATAAGCGTACATTATATCTTCAAAAAATATCCATTTCTTATTTCACAAACTAGGATCAAATAAAAAAATATCTAATAGTATCATACTATTTACTCTTTCTCCAACATCAAATTAATTATATTCCAATTAAGACTTCACTTGAGTTCTCAATGATTATAGCAATTATTTCTCTCCTCTAATTAGTATAGATGTTCAGAGTAGAAGAAAGGTTAAAAAAATTATTTGTAATAATTAAAAAAATTAGAAATCATTTTTCATATCTAATGTAAAATTAATAAAACCATTTCAAATATTGGTAAATGAAAACATGTAATAATCCGGCTAACAAGATCCATAGCAATATTCTGATTTCAAATGATTAAAACCACCCCATTTCTCATTTTACTGAATGGTATATAAATTTTTTCCAAATAAATCATCTCCTAGAACTACCTTGATCATGATCCTATAAGTAAAAAACGATAATTTAATTGGGTGAGTATAAAAGCATACAAAATTTGAACTACTCTAATATTTCATGTTTCATTCGAAAATAAATAATTATTTTTTAATAAATTCCATGTATAAATATTAATCAATTATAAAGAAACATATGGAAATTCACATAATAAGTTATTAGAAATGATCAATCTAATGATCACAAGTGGTATTCTACTAATAGAAACAAACAATGTTCCTTAATTGATGGTTATAAAATCCTAAAACCTTAAAATAAATTTTTGTAATAGTAAAATCTTGGCCCACATTACCGTATAGTTTTTCAAAATTTAGAAAAAAAATAAAAACAACGTGATGGAAAATGAATGGAAACTACATACCTTAATGATTTCACTTAAATATCAATGGAAAAAAACTGATTAATCAAATTAGATTGGAAGTAGAATCCAAGGGGAGGACAAAATGGCCATAGGGGAATCTCAAATCAAGCTAGGAATAGGCTATCACATAGCGAGTATATAAATATTATATCAATGTTTTTAAAAAAATTGTGTTTATGATATCCTTATTCAAAAGATTTTTTTTAATCCATTGGTATTGTTTATATATACAAATTGTTTTTCTCTCCATTTCTAATGAACTGTGGTATATATCATATTTCACATAGTATATATATATATATATATGTATATATATCTGCGTGTGTGTGTGTGTATGAATCTATAAAGTATTTCGAAAATATATAAATATATATCATTGGGTTTTTCTGTATACACTATACATTTTTGTTCATTTGTCTGTATGTTTGTTTTATATAATATATATAAGTTATATATATATCTGTGTGTGTGTGTGTGTTTTTGTGTGTATGTGTTTGGTTATTGTGTATATGTATATAAATTATTTATATAATATTTTTATACATAATATCATTTATTTGTTTATGTGATTTTCTGTAATTATATAAAGAAATATATGTTAGTTATAACAATAATTAGTATAATTTATTGACTAAAATATGATGAATTTTTAAAAAATGAATGGAAGTTAATTATATTACAATATAGTATGAAGCATTTAACAAAGCAATCATCAAATGTTCAATATAAAAAGTGAATGAAAATTATAGAATTATGGGGTTGGGTCTTAATTTTTTTATTAAAAAATAATTGTTCAAGCTAAATTTTAAGAATATTGGATTATTTTATATAATTTATAAGAGATATAAATGATATAAAAACAAAAATAATGAGTAAAATTATCTATAAATTGTGATAAAAATATATTTTTCATTTCATCATGTATTTGTAATAGTGTATATAATATTTTAGGTTTTTGAGGATATGGATATGTTGGATGAATATAAACATACAGTTCGTATAATGGTTTTGAGAAATTAATGATTGTGAAAAAATTCCCTTATTTGATGATTATAAGAAATATAAAAATATTGACAGTATAATGACTATATTAAGTGAATGTGGGAAATGACTGGAGTGACACCGGATGCAAAGAGTTTCATTCTCTATTAAAAAATATTCATCAATATAAGAATTAAATTCATTGAAAAACATATGAAACTAAATTAATTTTATTATAAATTGGTATTATCTTTGAAAAAAGTTCATTATCTTCCTAATCGATGCATATTATTTGAAAAAGATAATAAATCAATAAAAAATTTCCTTAGTTCGATTTATATTAATATAAAAATCCATTTATGTGAATAGTTTTATAGTTCATTCCACTCATTAAACAAGTTCGATAACTATATTGATTTTTCAATACTAAAAGTTAGTGGACATGATATGTGGTTAAAATATTTATGAATAGTATTTTAGGACTCGCAATAAATTCAAATCAATTGAACAAATTAAAAAATGAGTATCCTAAATTTTCAAAAGAGTGGTCAAACATTCATCTTCTATTTTCTATGTTTGAAATTAATCCCTATGTTGTATAGTGTTCCACTCATAGACAACGGTTAGTTATGTTGGTAAATTATAAATAATACATGTAATTATACATGAATTGTAAGTATATAATTTTTTCATTTGATTTTTCCAAAATAATATAATATAGTAATGATATTGAAATTTATATGGATATACTTATTAAATATTCAAATTTATTAAAAGATACAAGATTTACAATATATAGTGATCACATTAAAGAATATTTTTTTATTATGATCAAAATTTTTAAATATGATAATTGAATTTTATAATTATGTATATTATTTAGTGTAAAATATTTACGTATGGACATGGCATACTTTATGTAAAGAACATACACATTCAACTAGGTTGTGTAACATCATTGTAAAAAGGCATAACTATTTTCTTATTTAAGAGTTTGATTTTGTGCTTTGATAGCATTGGAGTTGGTTTATGAATTTTCTATAAAACCACAATATTAGTCTATATGCTATAAACATTGGAATACTAAAAATGATATACAACGTGAATCCAATATTGAGAATATATCGTGAACTAGTTTTGATTGTGGAAGGATTATAATCCGTGCAACATATTCTTATCATTAATAGTGTGATAATTTGTTTCACTCAATCCAATACCTTTTATGACATAGTTAATTTTCATGGATTTCATGTGGTTAATTTACTTCACATCATGAAATTATGATTCCTAGTAGGTTTCAATGTTTTTCAATCTGGAATCCAAATTTATTCACTCTTGTTTCTCCATGGATCAAACACGAGGTGATCTCCAAAAATATTTTTGTTACCTATTCTCCTTTCAGATCACAATGCTCATCTCTTGAATAGTATCGTGGATTCAATACATCTCTCGAGTTGTGTGTTCCTTCTACTTATTCATTTCCATTGTTAATAATAGCAACACTATTTATCATTTTTATATCCATAGATCATGTAGTTATGTACTTCTTCATCGTTTTTAGATCTGATGTGTCATCTTATTTCATGGTCCAATCATTTATTGGTTGGGGTACAGTGTAACAGTCCTTTAAGGTATATTTTATTTTATCTACTCTACCAAATGAATCTCTATAGGTTTTTTTCTAAAATTTTAATAGCTCTATTATTCCCTCCTTTTTTATTAGTTATTTCTAAGGATTTTCTAACCCATCAATTTTCATTTGTGACTCAAGTTGAAGGTTGGTAGTTCCATCTCTATCATGTGTTGGATGAACCAAAAATGATCAGGATTTTATAATTTTTTCTATAAATTAATTATATGATGTGATTGTGTGTGAAAATGGGTTTTTATGAAAATACGATTTCACCCTTATTTTGGAAAAAATAAAATCTATTATCATATCAAGGTGAAATTATTTTCAATGAATAGATTTGAGGAAATTATTTGGAAATTATAGCACATGGGAAGAATTGGGAACTTATGTGGATGGTGTAGTAATAGTATAAATCTATTGATACCTTTTGGTATTTCACTAATAGAGTTTTTCTATACTCCTTATGCATTTAGTTATAGGTACTTGTTAGAAACTTTTGACAGATTCACTATATGAAATGTTCATATCCTCCATATTTGATTCATTGGTCTATATAATAGACAAACATGATTTATTATGTTTGGGTTTGAGTATTCTAGGTAGCGTAGCCTATATGTTTTCCTTTATGTGATATAAACAAGTATTTTTGTTTTTAGTTTTTTGGATTTGATTAACTATTTTGATATATGTGATATTATTTTGGACTATTTAACTTGAATTTTTTAGAACTATGGAAAACTATTTTTTTATGTTCTTGGTATATAAAAAAATAAATTATTTTCATGCCTATTTTGACTAAATTTAAGAACTATTTGATTATTACATAGTCTTTTTATGGAACAAATTGGTCGGATCCTACTAAACCTGTTAATATCACACCCTTCACACCCATTTTCTTTTGTGTATAAATAGTTATGTATTTTGATGTAGGGAAAGGAAAGGCCCTACAGTGGGGAGGTGAGGTTTCTTTCGAATGATTTTGGGTAGCTAGTGGTGATATGGTGGGTGTTTTCCCATGCTATCACATGGAGCAGTTAGTTTTTATTTTTTTTGCCCAAAACTATTGTGCTTATACTTTTAGTAGTTTTGATTACTTATGTTGTATCATTTTTTGGATTCTTTTAGTTGTTGATTATAATTTCTTGTTTTATCTTCTTTAGTTTCTCTCTATTCTGTATATATATTCCAGGTTGTCTGATGTTGGGTGAAATTATTCCCTTCAATTTTTTGTTTCCAAGATGCTTATATCTAGTAATGGGGATTGGGAATGCCCATTGGGTTTGTGGAAGATTAGTTAAGTAATTTTTGAAGGTGACATAGGTTCTTTAATTATATTTTTCTTTCTCAGGGCATGACTATTAAAAGTCATAACAAATTTTGAGAATGGATATAGGATAATCAAAACTTGAGAGCTGTGTTACGATCAGTCCATGACTAGATCATTCGATGAGGAGACTCAATATACCATGGGATATGGTGATATCTATTTTTTTGTTTATTTATTGATCTAATATCTATAACTTATAATTTTTTTTATGGTTTGAACTAATATTTCCCAATTTTATGATCATTTTTTCTATTTTCAGTGTACATTGATATACCTCTGAAATGGCTGGAATAGTGCCAGATCAATGAGAAGGGAGGGGTGAATCAGTGATTTCCCGTTGAATTTTATTTTTCCATTTTATGAATTGCCTTCTTTGCATATTCAATATCTGTGGCTGGTTAAGGCCTTGATATACTCTTCAAAAGATGCAGTGAATTAAAAGAACATGACACATGGATTTATAAGGTTCGATACAAAGACCTACTCCTTGCCATGTTGGTTATTCTCCCCAACACGTATTCTTCACAATATCAGAATATGATTAAAACAGTTATTGGTTAGACCCCACAATTAAAAGTTGGTTAATCCCCACAACTTTTCTACACCTTCTTCTTTCTTCCAAAAACTAGTTACGCCCCCCAGATTCAAATTCTTCCTTCAAATTAATTGATAGTCTTCCTTCTGTTCAAGTAGCTTCAAAAATCTCCATTTTAATATTTCGGTCTTTTTCAAAGTACTTTTCACACACACTTTGTTCTTATGTTTGCATGCACATGAACTCCACCACACATGCACCCTTCTTTTTCTTCTTCTTTCACACACAACCCTAATGGGTGTGGGAATGGTGTATGTGTGAATTTTTCTTCCCAAGAGGTCATCAAAGCCTTGGCCTTAGGAATGTGTTTCTTTTTGCGAAAAACACAATGCCATGAGTTCTTCTTCTTCACAAGGGTACAACAAGGGTGTGTAGCACTGATTTTGTAGCCTATGGGATTCTCCTCACAGATATATAATGAGGGTTCAGAAGAACCTGTCAAGTGCTCGCGGGTTCCTTCGCACAGTGGGTGCAACCTCTTTCGAAAACCAGGTGGTTCATAGTTCTTCTCTTCATGAAAGGGATTCACAGCTTCTTTTGTGAACCAAAGGGGTTTCCCTTCTACTCGATTAAAGACCTTGGAGGGACTCCTTCGCGCAAGGGATGCACGTGATGCCTCTTCTTCCCATAGAAAGGAAGCGCGAAAACTTCTTCCTTTCGCGAACCATAGGGGTTTGCAGTTGCTCTATTTCTTTAGAGAAAAAGTAATTCCTTTCTTCAAGAATGGCAGCAGCCTCTTCTCATGGGCTCTACCTTTTATAGTCTAGGAGATATTACAAAACCGCGGGGTTCAAATATTTGAATGCCCAATATTTTCAGTTGTGAGGGTTATCCCCCTTCGGTGACGGCAGTGGCTTCCGAGCCGACCCCCCCCCCCCCCCGCCGGGGGAGGGACTTCTGATGTCCTTCGTGGGAGTGCCTTCATCTTTCTCACCTTTCTCGAACCCTGACCTTCTTCCCCCTTTTCCCCATGTTTATCTTTTACTTAATGTACCAGATTTTCTTAATGGATTTCCGAACCTTTCACTCTCGACCTCTGAGTTCAACGAGGCTTCGGGACTTCTGAGTCTTTCCCTGGTTGCGAGGTTCAAGCAGAGGCATCCTTTCATGGATTCATTTGACAGATGCATATTTGGGTCCTGGGGATTACAGGATAGAGCTACAGTGGGATTACTTGACTCCAGACACATTCTGATTCCATTTGCATCGGAGGAGGATCTGGTTAAGGCTTGGTCTAGTGCTCCGCGCAGCTACAATGGCTTTCGGTTCTACCTCTTCTATTGGTTATACGATTTCCACATGAAGCATGACTCTACATCTGCGATTTGGGTTAGTTTCCCTGAACATCCCTTACCGTTTCAAAATCCCGTGATTTTGAGAATATTAGGAAACCTTGTCAGTATATTTCAGTGTTCTGATTCTAGAACGAAATATCTCTATCACCCGGTTTATCCCCAGATATGTGTGGAAATAGATGTCTCCAAAATTCCTCCCAAGTTCATGTGGATTACAGTGGAGGAAGAGTTTCGTCACAAGAAACCGGTGGTCTATGAGTCATGGTTCGACTTCTGCTCCTTCTGTAAAAAACTAGGGCACCCTGTGGAAGTTTGCAGATGGGGGAGGAAGGATTTCCATCCTCAAAAGGATGCAAGTTCAGTTGACAATAGCAAGGGGTCAGGATGTGGTGAGGGTGTGTCTGGCCAAAATCAATTAGCAGCCCTAATTGGTATTAAGGAGGTGCAAAGTGGGTCACAGGGGGGAAACCCATTGGTGGACGAGGTACTTCAATGCTTGCGCAAGGACCTGAGGGTTCCTGTTTATGATTCTTCGAAGCAGGAGGGCTCTGATCTAATGGTGGCAGGTAGTGTAAGAGGGGATGTGCTATGTGACAGTGGCATTTCTCTGGATGTTGAGACAGTGACAGAAACAGATTTAGGTTCATGGACTCCCTTGACTTCTTCTTATGCAGAGGCATTGCTTGCGGGAAGTGGTTCAAGTGAAAGAGGTAGATCTCAGATAATTGTAAGAGAGGGAGAGTTATTAGGTGGAAAGGGATAGGAGCAGGACACAGGGGGTGGTCTACCAATTCATTCTATCCCATGGAAGGAGGTTCCAGCTATTAAGCTGGGAAATCACTTTGAAAGGATGGTGGCTGAAGATTCGGTTCAGGACTTAGATGCAGCTCGGACTGATGAGCAGGGGGCGTCCAGCGATGAGTCTGTTGAGTTCTCACCAGGTGATACTGCTAATGACCTTCATGATAGAGGGCCTCTCATCCTAATGTGGAGAAAAATCATGAAGGGTAAAGGGAAAAAGGACTATTCATACCTACCTCTCCCAATGGAAATAAGGTCCGCCAAAAAGTCGAAGGACATGATGATTGCATGTGACTCCAAAACCTCTAGTGGCCATGTTGATCCCACTCATGGTGATGCAGCCCTTCAGCTGCAGGAGTTAGGTGAGGCCTATGAGAAATCCTTTGAGCTTCTTTTACATTCGGATGAAGAGATAGTGGAAAGTATTTTTGTGATTAATACCTCTGATGAAGAAGCTAACAAGATGATGGGAAAGTTGCTTAAAGTAGCAACCATTAAAGAGAAGAGTGCATGGATTGACAAGAAAGACCTTATATTGATAAGGGGATACAATTAAGGTAAGATTAATCAAGAGGAGTACATGAAATCTTTGGAAAAGATGGCGTCTCGCTTTGAATACTTATTAGAGGGTGTTCCAGACACATGGGTATCCTCTATCTCTTTGAAACTTCTTAGGGATAATGTGTCTAGCAAGCTCAAATTTCTTTTCAATGGTTCTGAAACATATTTTGATGCTTGAACTGGGTGGTTTCTCACTTTTACCTTAAAAGTGTTTTTGAAAATAAAAAAGTCACTTTGGAGTATTTCGTTCAACACGGAATCCTTCTTTATCAGTGAGTACATCTCTTGAATTCATTTTAGAATAGATGCAAGGATTCTATTTGAGTGCTCGAGTGACATGACATGGCCTCGCACCTTCGGTTTCTTTGGCCTTCATGGATTCTTCATTTTAATCAGATGAATGAAACTTTTAATGCATGTATGATTTCGGTTCTTCCAGAAGATCACCATGGGCCTGAAATGGGATCAAATGATGCCTAGAGAGATAAGATCATCATCCATCTTTATCGCTGGTTCTCGAGTGTTTAGAGTTTGAAGACAACCTCGGTGGAGAGATCGAATGACAACATTCAAAAAATCACGCAACACATGATTAGATGGATGGCCCGGATGCACATGATCGATGATGCGGCGATCGGATGATAGACCACGTCTCTGAGATGCATCAGATGGTGGAGATTGTGTCCCTGGATTTTTTGGCCATCCCACATTGAAATAGAGACACGAGAATGACTTTTTTATAACACAATATGCGGAAACCGAGTCTCAGATTACTCCTCTGCCCCCTCCGGTGTCGCCCCGCACCGGTTCTCCTGCGACCACGCTCAAGCGCCCACTATGCTCCTATGGGCGCATACCTAGCGCCCATGTTGCATGGGTTCATTGTCATGTGGCACCCATAGGCTTACACCCGGCCCGCCATCATGCCTCATGGGAGGCCATGACCTAGAGGGCTTCTTTTGAGCGCAGTTGACCCTCGGGCCCCGCAGGTGCTTGAGGTGAGGTCCTTAGGTGGCCTCCTTGGATGGATTGTTTTTTAGTGAATGATGAATTTACTTGGTTAAAAACCACGTGTTAAGTATAAGAAAAATGTATGCCCACCTTCCTCATCAAATCCCATACTCTCTTTTTTCCTTTTAAAATATGTAATTTAAAATCTTCAATACATTCTTTTTATCCAATCAGGGATGATGCATAGATCATGTCTTTCATTCCACATGTATTAAAACATAATACATGGCCTTCAACGATTCTTCCACTTAGTGACTATTGATGGAGGTTACTTATTTCCTTATGCAATTGATTATTTCTTGAATTTCTTCAATTTTTATAACATTGTATCACCTTGATACAGGTCTTGGAACTTAAGACCAGTTCAACAATCATCCTAGTAATCCTCTTAGAGAATTGATCAAGTGTAGCTTGAAATGCTTTGAATCAACAAAAATTCTCCAAGGCATCAACAAATTCTTTCTCAATACCTTTCATTCAAATATTGACTTCTCACTGACAACAAATTCAATTCTTATACACTTCAATCTCCCCATTTGTATTTTGTGGTCAATATCACCTAAGCACACTTTGTATGGGTCAATATGTGTGCCCAACGTTTATCCCCCTTATTTGTATCTAAATGTGAAGGGTTCATATCACAAAGTTAATTTAGCAAAGAGCCTTTAGTTAATCAACTCTAAGTCTATGTGGGCTAACCCAATTTATAAAATAAGAGATATATAACCAAGGTTTTCAGTACTATTAAGAGACAACCATATATGAGAAATTATGTTCAGAATGCATCTGCTCATCTTTATGGAGAATGAACAATCACCTACCCAATTAGCATCTATAAACCCCAAAAACTTCATTTCTCCAATATGTTTGTATAACATCCCATAGCTCAATGTTACTTTTACATGTCTAAAAATTCACTTAGCCATAGATAAGTGAGATTCTTTTGGATTACTCTCATATCTGGAACACAAAGTTACTGCATAAGTGATATCTGTCCTTGATGTTGTGAGATAAAGTAGGATCCCAAGGATTCTCATGAAGTCTTTCTAATCAACACTATTTCCATTTTCATACTTGCAAAAAAATTCCAAATTAAATGGGTGTTGAAACTTCTTTTTCAATTTCCATTCCAAACTTTTTCACCAATTCCCTTGCATACTTCTCTAGTGATAGAAATATGAAATTGTGTATTTGTTGAACCTGAAATCCCATAAAATATGTCATTGGACCAAGCATGGACATTTCAAAGGTTTTATTCATCTCCACTGCAAATTCTTCATACAAACCTTTCTTGTCTCCAGCAAAGATGATGTCATCTATATATGTTATGACTATGAGAGTACCTGTGGAAATGTTTCTGACATAAAGATTGTTGTCAGCTGTACCCTTGACAAACTTCATACCCCTTAGACAACCATCCAATTTAGAGTACCAGGCTCTAGGGGCCTATTTTAAACCATATAGAGATTTTCTCAACCAACATACCATGCTTCCATATTTGTTCAGGATAAAACCATCGGGTTGTTTGGTATATACCTCATCTTCAAGATCTCTATTTAGAAATGCAGATTTCACATCCATCTAATAAATTTTATAATTCTTGTGTGCTGCAACTACTAAGAACATTCTAATGGTTTCCAGTCTTGCTAATGGTGCAATGGTTTCATCAAAGTCAACTCCTTTCATTTGTGAATATCACTTGCAAACCAGTCTGTCCTTGTTTTTTGAAACACCCCTTTCTCATTTAGCTTATTTCTGAAAACCCACTTGGTAAAAATAACATTTTTATTCCTTGGTCTTGACACAAGATCGAAAGTGAAGTTCTTCTCAATATGATCAATCTCCTCCTGCATAGCTTGAATCCATTCCTCATTTTCAACTGCCTCACCCACTGTATTAGGTTCAACTTGGGAAATGAGTGTATTTTGATCATCAATTCTAAATCTTCTTCTTGTTTTCACTAGAGATTGTAGATTACCAATGACATTTTTTGTCTCAAAATTTTTCTTTAGTTAATTTTACCATTTCATTTTATTTTCATCATCTTCTTCTTCATCACTGGTATCTTCAGAATTAAGGTCAACATTGTCTTGTTCTGTCCTAGCTACTTCATCATTCTTTTGTTCCATAGTTAATTCATTTTCTGCCAAATCTTATGAATCACCATTCATAGAAATATCTGAATTGATATTATTGTCAATAATTTTGACATCATTTAAATCCACCAAATTGTTCATTATTTTGTTTCAACATCTTTATTCTTTACCATCAGGTAGGTAGCCCATAATGATCCCTTCCTCTGCCTTTTCTTCAAATTTTCCCAGATTAATGTTCTTAATCTTTATGATGCAGGGACTTCCAAAAACAATGAAGTATTTAATAGTTGGTTTTCTATTGTACCAAATTTCATAATCTGTCATTTTTGTTTATGGTCTGAGAAGACATCTATTTTGTATATGTGTGGAAGTGCATACGGATTCTCTCTAGAAAAACTTCGAGATGTTATGTTCATCCAACATAGTTCTTCCTATTTCAACCAAGATTCTGTTCTTTCTTTCAGCTACTCCATTTTCTTGTGGAGTATAGGGCATGCTGTATTGATGCTTTATTCCATTCTTGAAGATATAGCTTTGAAAACCATCCCAATTATACTCTTTATAATTGTCTAATCTCACTTTCTTAATACATATATCAAATTCTTTCTCAGCCTGCTTTCTAAATTTTTTGAACATTGTGGTTTCCTCTGACGTGTGTTTAATAAACATGACATTAGTAATTTGAGTGTAATCATAAATAAATGTTATGAAATATAAATCTCCTCTTGTATACTATTTCTAACTGGACCACATATGTTTGTATAAATATGTTTAAGGGGCATAGTTGATAGGATATTCACTCCTTTGTGTGAGCTATGTGTCAATTTTCCTTTTTGACCTGTTTCACAAACGTCATCCCTTTATCTTTTCAATTTGGGAAGATCTCTCAAAATTTCATACTTAAGGATTTTTTTAATATACTCATTTTACCAAGATTCGAAAGTCTTCTATGCTAGATATTTTTTTCATCCTTGGAATGCAAGTAACATGAATCACTAGAATTACAAATTTTAAATAAACTTCTAGTTGTTCTTTTTCACTGACTGATGATTCTTCCATCCTTTGAGCTTTTGATGACACATGAGTCCTTTTTGAACAACAACTCATTTCCATCATCACATAGTTTAATTACACAAAGTAAATTGTGTTGTAAACCTTCAGCAAATAACACATCATTGGACTATAGATTTTTGGCTTCAATCACTGCTTTTACAACTCCCTTGATTTTTAGAGAACAATCATTTCCAAAGATTACAGATCCTCCATCATGATTTTCTATGTTGCTTAAGATTTTTGTACCACCATACACCTGTGATGAATATACTCTATCGAGATTCCATGATTGGTTTTACTACTGGCTTTCAAACAAACTTCAGCAAAACATGAGTTTTCTTAATTTAATTTTTCAATTAATTTTCCTTTCCTGAATTTGAGGGTTTGTTCAGGAAAAACAGTCATACACTTTTCAGAACTATGATCTTGCAGATCACATATTACACAAGTTTCTTCCAAGAAGTTATATTTGTTCTGTGTTGGCATATTAGATGATTTCTGCATTGCCCTTTTTTCTGAATAGCACCCCCATGATCCATGCCTAACTTGAGGAAGAGACATGTTATACCAGCATAAATATGAATTTTTCCCAAAAACACCACAACACCAACTATGTCCTCTAAAACTTGATCTTCCCCACTGATAGGAGTCTTGTCTGGAAGATTTTTATTGTTTTCTTTCCAGAACCTGAGTGAATCATCCTGGAGGATTTCTTTCTTTCTTTAGATTAGAAGAATATTTTTCACAAGACTTTGTGATCCAAACTTGTCTCAGATTTGTTTTTGACCGTGAATTGATATAAATAACAGATGTACTTTGAGATTTGATTTGTGTGGAATTGACCTGCTTCATTTCACCTATGTGTGACGATTCTCCCATTACCTCAACAGCCTTTTTAAAATCTTCTTTGATCTTCTTCAAGCTGTTCTGTGCTTCAAGCCACTTGGACTAAGTCATTGATTTCTCGTCTTCATTGAGGTTCAGTTTCTCCTCATGGTCTCTTACCATATATTCCATTTCAGCTACATTTATTATATGTCTTTTGATTGTTTCAATTTAAAACGTTTCATTCTGTATACATTCTTCCTTTTCTCCAACAATCTTCTCTTTTTCTTTCAGTAACAACCTCTTTTCATTCTTGAGATCTCTGTTTTTTCTCAAGGAAATATTCTAATTAATTTTACAACATGTATTCCAGATATTTCTATTTTCTTTCATCATCGTCACTTCTCAATGTATGAAACCCTTTTTCCACATGATCCATGAAATTAGTTATATCTTTTGGTTGGCTGTCTGATGTGGATTCAACATCTTCTTCTTTTCTCAGGTAGCACCTTCTTTCACCTGGACTGAATTTTTTCTTTCTTGTAAAAAATTTTATTGAGTCTATTGTGCTTCTTCTCCATTTCTTCTTTTTTGGTTTTTCTTCTTCGGTCTCAGGTGAAACAAACCTTTTCTTAGGACAATTAACAGAAAAGTGTCTGATGTTATTGCAGTTATAGCACCTTGGTGGAAGTTTCCCTTTTCACTTAAATTTTTCTTGCCTAATACTTTTTGATATAAGAGTAATAATTTTATTTCATTCTTCATCTTTATCTTCATCATCATATTCACATGATTCTGAAGCTTTATCATCTTTGATTTTGAGTTTCTCATGGCCTCAAAAGCCATCTCATCTTTCGTCTTCTTTTTAAAGACGTGGATCTTTTGTATTTCATAAGAAATGATAATGTTATGTAACTCATCAAGAGAAATATCATATCTATCTTCTAGATTTTAAACTTTTGGATCAATCCTATCAGGAAAATTTTTCATTAGTTTTTGGAAAATAGTTAAATCAACCAACTTCTCTCCAAATCCCCAAATACTACTAAAAATCTCATTTAATCTTGTGAAATAATCATCAATGTTTTCCTCCTCTCCCATCTTGATATATTTGAATTTTCTCCTCCAAATTTTCAATTAGGCTTCTTTGAATTTCATATTTCCTTCATATCTGCTTGCCAATTTATCCCAGATTTCATTAGCATTTTTAATTCTCATAACCATTGTGTGCACTTTTTCTGAAAGAGTCATTAAGATGTCCTTTTGAGCTTTGCCGTAAAATTGCATATTTATTTTCTCAGAAAATGTCATAACAGTTTCATCAATAATAAGAGGGAATCCAGACATAGCTGCATCACTAAATTCTAGGATAAGGGATAGAAGATAGGGTAACATCATATTCTTCCAGCTATTAAAATTTTTTCCATCAAAATTAGGAACACCACTACTATTGAAAAAATTCTGTTTGACCATTTTATGAAAGAAGTAGATCCTTACAGAGGTAACCTCCCTCTGATTCCACTTGAAATGCCCAGAATAGTGCAATATCACTGAGAGGGGAGGGGTGAATTAGTGATCTCCCCCTTTGAATTTTACTTTTCCTTTTTATGAATTAGATTCTTTTCAAATTCAACCTCTGTGGATGGTTAGGGCATTGATCTACTCTTCAAAAGATGCAGTGAAACAAAAGCACATGGAACAAGGATTTACAAGGTTCGGTACAAAGACCTACTCTTTGCCGTGTTGTTTATTCTCCCCAACACGAATTCTCCACTATATCAGAAGATGATTACAAATAATAATTTGTTAGACCCCCCAATTACAAGTTGGTTAAACCCCCCCCCCCCCCCACCTTTTATACACCTTCTTCGTTCTTCCAGAAACTGGTGACCCCCCCCCCCCAGTTTCAAATTCTTCATTCAAATTAGTTGATTGTATTCCTTCTGTTCAAGTAGCATCAACAAACACCATTTGAATTTTTCAATCTTGCTCAAAGTACTTTTCACACACACTTTGTTCTTATGGTTGAATGCACAAAAACTCCACCATGCATGTGCCCTCCTTTTTCTTCTTCTTTCACTCGCAACCTGAATTGGTTTGGGAATGGTGTATGGGCGAGTTTTTCTTCTCAAGAGGTTATCAATGCCTTGGCCTCATGCATGTGTTTCTTTTTGTAAAAAACACAATTCCATGATTTCTTCTTCTTTCGCAGGGGTACAACAAGGGTGCGTAGCACCCATTGTGTAGCCTGCTGGATTCTCCTCACAAAGACACAATGAGGGTTCAGAAGAACCTGTCGAGTGCTTGTGGGTTCCTTTGCACAGGAGGTGAAAGCTCTTTTATGAACCATGGGGATCACGGTTCTTCTCTTCGAGCAAGGTATACATAGCTTCTTTCACGAACCAAACGGTTCTACCTTCTCCTCCGTGCAAGACCTAGACAGGAATCCTTCACACATGGGATGCATGGGACACCTCTTCTTCACGTAGCAAGGCTGTGCAGGAATCACTTCCTTTCATTAACTAGTGGGGTTTGTGGTTGCTCTTTTTCTTTGTGGAAATAGGAACTCCTTTCATCATGAATGGAAACAGACTCTTCTCTACATGGGATCCTCCTTTTATAGGCGAAGAGCTCATACAAAAGCATGGCATGAAAATCTTTGAATGCTCGAGATATGCGGTGTTTTGAAATCTCTAAAAGATAATCAAGATATGGCCATAAATCTCGGTATATTTTGTTCAATGCTGACTCCTTCTCTCACGATGAGTACATCTCATGCATTCATTTTAGAATGAATTAAAGGAATCTATTTGAGTGCTCGAGAGACATGAAGTGGCCTAGCACGTTTGGTTTCTTCGGCATTCGTGCATTATTCATTTTAATCGCATGCATGAAACTTTAATGCATGCATGATTTCGGTACTTCCAGATGATCACCATAGGCATGAAATGGTCTCAAATGATGCCCGGAGAGATGATATCATCCTCCAGCTTCATCGCTGGTTCTCGAGTCTTCGAAGGTTATTGACGACCTCGTTGGAGAGATCGAACGACCATAGTCAAAAAATCTTGTGTCACATGATCAGATGGACGGCCTGGATGCACTGAATTGATGATGCGATGATCAGATGACGGACAACGTCTCTGAAATGAATCAAATAGTGGAAGCTTCATCCCTGTATTTTTTTTACATCCCACATCTAAACAGAGCCACGCGAATGGCCTGTTTATAATAAAATATGCGGCAAATGAGTCTCAGATTACTCCTCTCCCCCTTCCGGTGCCACCCCACATAGGTTCTTCTATAGGCACGCTCAAGCACCCACTATGCTCCTCCGGGCGCGCACCTAGCACCCATGTTGCACGAGATCATTGACGTGCAGCACTTGTGGGCTTACACGCAGCACACCCTCAGGCCTCATGGGAGGCCTTGGCCTAGAGGGCTTCCTTCGAGCACGGTTGACCCTCGGGTCCCAAAGGTGCTTGAGGTGAAGTCCTCAGGTGACCTCCTTGGATGGCTTATTTTTTAGTGAAGAAGAATTTACATGGTTAAAAAACAAGTGTCATGTATAAGAAAAATTTGTGGCCACCTTCCTCATTCAAAAGCCTATCCACTCTTTTCCCTTTTGAAATAGAAAATATAAAATCATCAATACATTATTTTAATCCATTCATGGATGATGCATGGATCATGTCCTTCAGTCCTCATGTATTAAAACATAATGCACGACCTTCAACACTTCATCTACTTAGTGACTATTGATGGATGTTACTTATTTCCTTATGCAATTGGGTATTTCATGCACTTCTTGAAGTTTTATAACATTGTATCACCTTGATACAAGTCCTGGAACTTAAGACCAGTTCAACAATCATCAGAGTAATCCTCCTAGATAATTGATCAAGTGTAGCATGCAATTATTTGAATCAATAACAATTCTCCAAGGCTTCCCCAACTTCTTTCTCAAAACATTTCATTCACATATTGGATTCTCATTGACAAAAAATCAAACTCTTATGCACTTCAACCTCCATGAACGTTTTTAGGGTTTCCACATTAGGGTTCAAGGGATGATCATCAAGGAAACCATCCTTTGGATCATAATATTATATAATATGTTTTAGGATCAGTTCTTGTTGTGAACCAAATTGTACCAAATGTCCATAATGGATTTACTTAGGTATAACTAGGAGTAGGGAGATAATGGATTGATCTGAATAGTTCATACATAAGAAACTACCATCCTTTTTGGGTGTGAATGATACAAAATAGGATGGAGAATGACTGGAAATGGTTGATATAATGATTGAATTACAATATAAAACAATTAATATCAAGGTGAAGTATGCAATGTTCAGACTTGAGGTTCCTAGAAAGTGATGGTGGGATTCCAGGGTACATGAAGATATACACATTTTCTAATAATGTAAGTATTTCAAGTCCCTATTCTTCAATAAATTATGTATGGAGACTATGATGTTGGGAAATTCTCTATAAATCCTCTGTTTTAGTAGGTAGATATTTTAGTGTTGGTGTATACCAATTTGTTCATGGAGCTGGCCCATTTTGATCTATAGGTGAAGAAAAATGACATGCTCAAGGTTTAATGTTTCTTTGAGGTTTTTGATGGGATATATGATTATATGTATTTAGTCTAAATATTTCTACCAATTAAGAGATACTAGCCATGGAAATGTTGGTAGATATGGATAAGGAAAGAATGGTTGGGTCTTATTCCCCTTCTCTTCTACCTAGTTGATGATTCATTTGCACGTAGGGGAAGAATAGAAAGTGTCATGATGATTACAGGAGTTGTGGAGGTGGTTCTTATCAGCATATCCCTTATATATCATTAACTATATCCATTATTGTTCCCCTTACTTTCTATCACCTTCCACGGTTGGGAACACTCGAATTTATTTTTCATTGAAATCAATGTTGTTTAATGGTTTTGGATTTTATGACAATTTATAGAGGTTCTATCAGGTTATTTATAATCCTTAGTATAGTATGGGATCATTGGATCCAAATTCCACAATTTCATAGTCAGATGTATCAAAGAATACAAATTTCTATACATATGCATTGAGAGTGATGTACCATTACACAGTGGATTAGTTTCCAATATAGGTTGGAATGGGTCCAATAATTTTGAGAGGCACCATCATTGTTTCATCTTCTATATAAACTACTTCATTTAATATTGTCTCCACCAACTCATTTATTTCTTCCCATTCTGTTTATATGTGGAAATTTTCAATAGAGATCATGTCCTTTCTTATGGAGTTAGAGAAAACACTTTGGAATGTGAAAGGGAAGGATTTTATGTGTCCTTATTTTTTGATATTGATAGCTAATGCAATGTTAATCTGGGATTTACTTATTCAAGATCTTTATCATTTTGATGCCGCCATCATGAAGGATTAGCTTATCACTAATTATGCTGAGGTTTATGGGCATCATCATGGGGGGTTTTTCACGAATACTTGTGGGTGATATTTAGTGTTTTGGGGAGAGTGGGATATGAGTTTTGGTCATACAGGGCCTCTAATATTATATCATATAAGTTATTTATGTACTTTTTAGTTGGTCCCAATCTATTTTCTATTTTGGTGATCTTCCATTTGTATTCAGTGATTTTTACATCCTTTTCCCATGTGAATTCCCTATTCATCATCTATAGAGGGAGTTGGAGTATAGAATTGACTTGGTCCCTGCTATGAAAAATGTATCAATACCCTCTTATAATATAGAACTAGTGGAGCTGAAATATCTCAGAATATACTTGGATTATTTTATGAAAAAAATACCTTTTCTCCTTAGTGTTTCTTCTAGGGTACCCCATGATCTATTTTCTAAGATGGATGATGGTTAATTTTTATTATGAATGGACTATTAGAAGTTTGAAAATATGTATGTTAAGTATAAGTATCATTTTCAATGTTTGGATGATTCTTTGATCACTTAATGGCAGAAAAGTGGTTTTTGATGATCGATCTTTTGTTGGGTTATCATCAAAACAGAGTCCTAGGGTCTAATATAATGAATATGGATTTCAGGAGTTGTAATTTCCATTATGATTATCTTGCGATTCCTTTTTGCCTGAATAAATCTATATTATTTTTATTTTCATTACTGAACCTAATATTTCTCATCATATCGAAACATCAATGGTTGTTTTTGTGTATGGTAATTTGGTTTATTTGATATTCAAGTGTGAACACAGAAACCATCTGAGTTTGGTTTTGTAAATAATTAAGAGTGACCATTCGTATAGAATGCTTTCAAAATATATATTCGGAATCTACGAATTAGAATAATTAGGTGATGTGATTTATAAATATGGCCTATATGTTTATGATGAGAAGGTGACAGAGTCATTCTATTAGAGGATACACATAATTGGTATAAGATTTAGAGATTCCATGGTCTTTATGGAGACTATCAACAGTTTATCATAGATTTATTGAATTTGGAATCACATTTTACCACTATTAAAAGAAAATGGGAGATGTTTCATGGGATAAAAAATGTTAATCTTTTTTCCATGACATAAAATAGCTTCTGGAATCATCTCTTAATCTGATCTTACCTGATCCTGAAAAGGGGTATATGGTATACTAATATGCTTTTGGTGCAGGAATGTGATTCATGATTATGAATGTTGGTATTATTTTATCCTATAGATTTCATAAACTTCAAAAACAATAGAAGAATTACCCAACACATGATTTGGTGCTTTACATAGTTACACATGTGATTAAATGTTCGTGGTTATATCTTTTTAGGGAGAGGTTCGATATATTTTCTGATCATAGGAGTCGATGAAATATATTTTATTATAAATACATGAATCTCAAATAGAATTAGTTGGTGGAATATCTTTTAATGTTCTACTTCGACAACACATATACCATGAGGACGGTGAATGTCATTGCAAATGCTCTTTGCGGGAATGTGTCATCACATGCTGTTTTGGAATCTACAGAAGAGAGGAGCCTTAATGGAATCTACAATCAGTGGAATAAAATTCTTGAGAGGATGTTTTAAGTATGGTTATGACTAGTGTTGTGTTTTCATTTTCCCTCCTATAGTATATTCTTTTTGGTTAACCATAATATGATGAGTTTAGTGTAATTTGAGATACCCTTTGTGGTGGGGATAACATTTTATGTTGGACTCTCTCCTATGATATTCTAATACAATTTAGGAATTGGATAATCACCCCAACATCTATGAGGTTCTCAGTTTTGTTTAACAATGATAATTTTTCATGGTCCCTTCATTTGGTAACTATGAATATGATTAATGATATGAGATGGAAATGCAGGTGGACATGTGTGAAGAGTAACATTGAAAGTTATGTGTCTCAGTGTTACACCTTATAACTAATAATGGTAAAGCATATGAAAACTCCTCATTTTCTATATACTCTTTCAGTTCCATTATATAAATGGGATGAGGTATCCAAGTATGTTTTTTAGGTTACCATGTTTTACATAAGGTGGGAATTATCTCCTGCGGTGATTGATTGGTTGATGAAATCAGGTCATATAATTCAGTTCATAGACACCTATATAGTCTTATTTTAGAGTATGTTGTACATGAAAGATGTTTTGGTGATATATGGGGTTCCCTATGATATTGTTTAATATTTGTATCCAATAATTACTTTTATATTTTTTAATATTATCGTTGAGATTATGGGGATACATTTATGGTTGACTAGATCATACCATTCACATAAAAAAATTCATATGGGGGTTTCAATTTATATTCTAGAGGATATGGATCATGCATTGATATTGAATTTTAGTGGATCATTGGATAACCATCTGGTAATTTTTCATTTTTCTTGTCAAACTATTTTTAGTCATAGTTTAGAATGGATCCCTTTTATGCCTTGTATGGTCTATCATTCAGGTTACCTCTTTTTTGTGAAAAGGTGGGTGATGCCTCTTATGTGTGACAGAGAAACATTCAGGATATGTCTGTGAGGATTCAACAAATATGTTGACATATTTTTATGGTTATGAGTATGAAAAATATTATTGTTTATCGTTGATTTTTTCCTTTGTAGAATTCCATTAGTGACCAGGTTTTCTTGATGGTTTCTTCTCAATTGGGTTATCATCCTCTTGGGAAACTGGGAAACCTAGCTTTGGGATTGGGTGCACCAATTGAGGTTACTAAAAACATTGATAACATTGTAGCATGATTGAAATTAACATCTTATCTAGTAGGTATTCAATATATTTTCAAAATATCCCAACTCAAGAGACACCATACTATTCCCTCTCTCATTTTGAGTTAGTAATATATCAATTTGGAGCTATATGTTTTAGTTATAGAGATGCCAGTAGAGATTATATATTCCTTAGTGAAAGTATTTTGTGGGAAGTTAATTGCATTTTTCAAAGTGTTATGGGGACATATTATTGATTCTAACAAAACATGGGAGTGCGAAACATCAGTGAGGAAGAAGTGGACTCACCACTTTCTAGAGAATCGTTCTTCCATAAGACATTTGGGGTAAGAGAAGTCATATAGTTGGGATATTATAACATCCTAGTAAAAACGTTATTCCTCTTTTATTGTTTAATAGTATGTATTCATGTTTCAATATTTTTGGATTTATTTTATCGATTTTTTAATAGAATTGGGATTTCACACCTCCTACTAGAAACATTAAGTCCATGACCTTGTTAAATAAATTGAATTTGTTTTCAGTGTGATTCCATGAACATGGTTATAGTGTGAAAATATCACAGGCTATGAAGTAGGTTCAAATCATAATAATGTATACCATTGTTGTTTAAATGAGGCAATGGAGTTTTTTGAATACATGTATTACATGGATTTCATATAATAAAATTTTCACATCATGAGAATTTTTATGCACAAAATGCTAGAATCCAAATTCAATATCTCTTGTTACTCTTTAGCTCAAACCCTAGATTACCCCGTATGAAATTTTGGATACTTATTATCCTTCTATATCTTATCGTTATGTGCACGATCTTTGGGGTGGCTACATTTTTTCCCATGGTATGAGATATTTATCTTCATTGTTTCCATTGGAAATTCTAGCATAGTTTCACAAAATTTGTAGATCCATTGATCTTGTGGGGGTATTGTTATTCATCCATTCTAGATCCAATGTGACATTATATTCCTGGTCCTAGTGCATTGTTTGGTATTATGTGTCATTCAATTACTTTGAGGATTTTTTTGTTTTATATTCTCTTAAGACTCGTTCAATTTTTTAATCCATACTATTTTGTGATAATAATTTGATAAGGACCTCATTTTTTGTTCTAAATTCCTTCTAGTAGTTATAGATCCCCTCTCTTTGAGACTGCAACCCATGTTTTAGGTAGGTGGTTCCTTCTATCATCTATTTGGGTTGAAACTTGAATACTCTAGTTCTTAAAAATTATTTTACAAACAAAATAATATGAGTCATTTGTGTTTGTGAAAAAGGGTTATTGTAAAAATATGAATTCCCCTTAATTTTTTTTAAAAAAATATAGTTTTCAATTTTTGGTGAAATAGATGTGTAAAATGGTTTTAAATGAATTTTTAATGAAATTATTGGGAAAATATAGCACATGGGAAGCCTTGGGTAAATAGGTGAAATGTGTAGTGTTGATACTGTCAGGGGGTTTACCCATGGAATGTTCCCCTCATACCCAATCCTATTATTTAAGGGACTCTTCAGACACTATTTTGAGGTTTCAATTTTGGGGTGTTCCAATGCATATGTCTAGATACTTGACACACATGATTTTCTAAATTAGGGTATTAGTGTTTTAGAAACCTTAACCAGTAGTGATCCTTATCTAAATGTTACCTATGCTATTAATTTTAACTATTTAAATTTAATTACTTACATTTATATATGTGATAGGCTTTGAACCTATTTTACCATGTTTATTTTGAACTGTTGAAAAGGTAAATTTTTTTACCATGTTTTTAATAAACAATTTTTTTAACTATTTATCATTTCTTATTTTCCTTAAACATAATAATGATATAATTATTATTCAGAGACTTTTTGTGAAACCCCTAGGTGGGATCCCAATAGCACTGTTTAGCTCACACCCTTAACACCCCTTCAGAGGTGTGTATACCTAATTATTCCTTTTGTTACAGGAAAAGGAATGGCACCATAGTGAGGTGGGGATGTTTTATTGCAGTGTTTGGTGAGATATTGGTGAGATGGTGAGCATTTTCCCATGCTATCACATAGAGTATTCAGTTTCTATTTTGTTTTTCCTTTGTTATTGAATACGTAATTTGTGTTGTTCTGAATGCCTGAGTTGTATCTTTTTCACTATCTTAATTTATTTATGTAATATATTTTCTTATTTTGTCTTCCATTATTTCACTCTATTATATATACAATCATATATATATATTCATTCTATGTTTTTTACTTCTGTCTGGGTTAAATTCTTCCCTCTAGTTATTATTTGATTCTCAAGATCAATTCACCAACCCATGTATATCAGATAGTCCATTCATGTACGTGGAAGATCAGGTCAAGTTATAGGTTTGAGGTTAACCTAGGTTGGTTTGTTACTAGTTCAAACATTATAATAAGGTGGTGTTCCTTCAACATCAAGGTTTTTTTGATAATAAATTGGTATCAATCATGGAATAAAAATTTTATTGGAACCTAGAAGAAGGTATGTAACTTTTTAAATTAATAGTTTATTAACTACATGATAAGATAAATACTTTAATCAATATATTTTTTGATGTTTTCTCTAAAAACATTTTGATGTTTTATTGAATAAAATTTCAGTATTTTACACACAAACTTACATGATGAGGTTCTATTGTCTACATTTTAAGGATTTCATTCATACTGAAATAATGTTATATTACAATGTAATCAACCTGTTTTTAAATGAATAACGGAATACCAAAAAAGTAATCAAGGTTAGTATTTAATTGAGTATCAAGGTGGATTTAAATAATGTGAATTAGTTGAATTTATTTTTCCCTACAATGGATCATAATCATTATATGAAATGAATAAATCTATTTTTTAACTTTTCAAATGGTGTAACGACCTTGAAGGGTTATTTATAAAATATCATGAATGTTATATAGATTAATGATATGAAGATAACTAGATTAAATTTACAAGAATTTAACATTTTGATTTAATATTTTGGGCCTATAGAAATGAAAGGACCCGACTTGTCGGGACCTACATGGATGGTGAAAAACCAGGCCACCAAAACCCCAAGCCCACCTCCATCAGCTGGGGTCTAATGAAAATTTCCAAGAAGGAATAAATAAAATTTAAGGAATTTTCATAATATACCAATACACATGAACCCAACCATCTCTATAAGGAATTAAAAAGTAATAAAAATAAATTTCAATAACATCTAGATTAAAATACATTCATCTAATAACCTCTACTGAATATAAAATTATGTCAAAGTGTCACCAATATAAAAATGATAAATATAAACACATTATAAAAAAATTACTGAACATGATAAAAACTAGAATAATGTAAATTTGATAGATCCCAACAACAAATATACATGAATGGCCACCATACTCTGTAAATGCACCCAGGTATCACATTACTTCATTGTAATCACCAAAAGTCTTTCATTTATTATCATAAAACATGACATTTTTGGAAAAAAAAATTGTTGGGTTAGGTATAAACCAACATCGTATGATTCACTAATAAATAAAGGGAAAAAATATAATACATGATTGTTGTAGTTATATCAACCAAATTATTGAGGGAATAAAACCCCGAAACATAGATATTTTCTCATATAGAAACTCTAGTGAGAGATAAAGGGAATCTACATTTCACAGCCAAGCCCAGGTTGAAGAGTAATCCTTCATATCTAAATGTCCATCATTTATTAGTAGAATCATGAATACTTTCCTTATTATTAATGAGTAGATCTTGCACCAAACCACTACTTAATAGCCAATTGGAGCACTATATCCACTAGATTGATGAATCACGACCTAGAATGATAGGGGATTCCACTAAAAATAATGATATAGGACCCAGACCTCTGTTGGGATGTATAATATCTATCTATACCTATAATATGGGGTACCCAAAACTTAGTGGGATTAGGTATTATCCTTCCTATAGATTGAGGACTCACTCTAGTAATATTGAGGAACAATCTCTACCTATAATAATGATTATGAAGGACTAGAACCTCAGTGTAATAGGGGAGTACCATCCCCATAGATATAAAAATAATTCCATAAAAAGGGTGGCAATATATCTACCTAGAATAATGATTATGGGGGCCCATACCCTAGTTTTATATACTATTACCATCCCTATAATTATATTACTTGTTCCTTAAATAGGGAAGTACCATCTCTACTAAGAATCTCTTTAATGATCCTACTGATCGCTTCCATCAACAAGCATTTTCTAAATTAGAACCCTTGTTGAAAAATTCAATGTAATATTTCAGAATCCATTATGAATTTTACCATCACTTTGTACATGAAAATTGCTCATAATAAGCTACTTAGGGGAAAAAACTCAAGTCTTATTAAAATCTTGATGACCGCATGGGGCTCTTCATCGGTCTGTATGGATAAAACGTCAATAAACAAATATGTTATCACAAACATCCCTGAAGGGAAAAATGGATCATGGTGTTGTGATTGTCATGAAAAAAAATACTTGGGGTATGCTATTTACATGAAAAAATGGATACCGGGTGAAATATTTATTTTTCATAACATATACGTACAACAATTCATGGGCTTTAGCCTTGATTCTAAATTAAATATACATCACTAATCTTTAATCAACGATATCAATATCATGGTTGTAATTCCGATGAAGGATCTCAAATATTACATCCCACAAATGTGTTGTGACCGAATCATGCTTTCCACATCAAAAATAATAATTATAACATTTATTATTATTTTATTTTACATAATTTTATTCACTTATTCAATGGGGTTCTATGCTCAAACTCTTCCCCAACATCAATGTCTTACACGCCAACACCTCCACCTAGGTTACCCTTGCTTTTTCTATTTTATTTTCATTTCATATTATTTTACAATTACTATTATTATTATAATTATTATTAATAATATAAAATAAACATATCCCCACTGCATTCAAGGCGAGGCCACCCATGTAGTTGTTTCTCAACTTCAATTAAAAATTTTATTATTTAAAATTATTAATAAATATTATATGTGATTATAAATTAAAATTATAATAATTAACAGATTACATCATTAATAAAATCAATAATATTACATACCACCCTTAGTGGCCCACTGAAAATCAAATTCTAGTCATTATTCACTAGAAAATCATATATACCCATCAGTAGCAACAACACCTCCATATATGTGCCTCTCTTATGCCTTCCAATCAATATTTCCCCCCTTTAGGATCCTGGATCCCTGAAGTATCACATGTACCCCACAGAGTTAATCAGTCCATCTATTAACCTTTGATATGTGTTTCATTTGTGCAACCACAATGAATCTAGAGTATTGATCACACTCTAATCCATCTTGGAAATGATAAACCACGTCCCCGTAGGCCAATAGTTAATAACACAATGAATGTAGAAGGGAAAATCTCAAGAACAATGTAAAATATCATTGTAAAAGCTTTCTTAACCAAATTATTAAATAAATGGGGTGATATAAAGGGAAAAGTGAATTAATGTATCAATTATACAACAAAGAAATAGGGTACATGTGATGGAATAAATAAATCACAAATCAAAGAATATAATTTATCCATGCTAAATATTATAATAAAAAAAACAATAAAAAATTTATGAGACCTACATTGATTATGGATCTATCATGGGTGATTAATGCATTTTCTAGAAAAAATGATGACCCGTTCCATATTCTACTCATCGATCCACCTCAATTGGATTAATTTTTGTAATTTAATGTTTATACACCAATGAAGAACAATCTCCGCCTCCTCTCAGATATAGAAAGGGTGATATGAGTAACCCTTGGAAAATTTTCATTAGAGGGAAATGAAAGAGGATTTTAATTAGGTCATTTAGTAAATACTAATAAATAAATTATTTATTTATTATAATTAAAAGAACCCACCAAAAACTTACATAAATGGTAATGTAGTGCTGAATATACTTACGTCACATATATGGTAAACCTCATGCTCCAGATTCTACTGTGATCTCAAATTTTTCAATCCAGATCCTTTTTGGAGATGTTCAATTATTTATGAAATACAATGTGTACATGATGTAGAAATATTAAATATTTTTATGAAATTAATTTCTGGATCACAAGGCCTCAAAATATTTCATAGTGTTAATGCTTTGTTCCCAAAATATTTCTGAATAAATTTCAATATCTTTCAACAAAAAAATTAGAATATAAATTATTCCATCCCTCAAATATTCTTGTTCATGAATATCAAATCTAAAAACAGTGTGAATACTGATCTCGAATGTAGCTCTCACAAACCCAGGATATCTCTAGTATGCTCACATGCTACCAAAATACACGATCCAAGTAATGTCCCATCTTCAAAGGATCATCTCTTGTTAACCCTCAATCGCTAAGGGGTACTCCACAATGATGGATCTATATTCTATACTCATATCAAATCAGTCAATAATGTTATTAGGATTATGTACACATCTCCTCAGATTTGACGCCTAGAAAACATCATGAACCCACTACAATTATAGGAGTAAGTCTTTGTGGAATGAATACATAAAAACCATATTTAGGTTCTCAAATAGCATGATAAACCTCTGGGATATCATTTTTCACATGCTGAATAACCAAAATCCTCACCATAGTTAGACTCTCAATAAAACATAGACTCCATGCATGATCTCCAATGGACTAGTCATCGATCTATATAAGATTTCATCGTTCTATTAGATTCACTCATCCACTAATGGATCACGTGGATATTATCTATAATATCCCACACCATTTATGTCCTAATAAGAGGTTCCTAACTGATCTCATGTCTGGAATAACAGTGAATTTCATGGTCTCTCATACATGGCCTAGAAAGGATCCATGAAAATTATAGACTGATAAATACTATTATAAGTGAACTCTACCAAAGTCATGTGATCCTAATAGCTCTATATGAAATCTAACTCACAATCTCTTAGCATATCCTCTAACAAGTAGATAATTTTCATGGCCTTCCCATCAGTCTGTGGGTGAAAATATATACTCATCCTCAACTATGTCTCTGATTCCTCATACCAGCCTATCCACAAGATAGATATAAATTATGCATAAAAGTAAGTCGAAATATTTTAGGGAACCCCATTGAGGTGTTTGATATCCCACACATAAAACTACCTTATATTATTCACAAAACTCTACTCCATGATAAAAATTTTGTCCATCGACATGGTTAGTTAGTCAACAATCATACAGTTTGTTTAATGGGGTCTCACTATCTATGGATGCACTATCATAGAGTACATGGATATACTATCCCATTTCCTCTTAGGGATTTCAAGAGGGAGAAAAAAAGCTTCCATAATCTGATTGTCAACCATCATCCTGTAACAACTGAAACACATAGAGATAAAATTATCCACACTCCACCTCATTCCATACCACCAACAAATCCATTTAAGGTCTTTACACTACTTAACTACATACGCTTGTTTATCTAAATGATAATTTTTGAACTCCCTCATCACCCACACTCACAGTTTTTCCATAACCACTACCCTTCCCAAGAAAATTATGAAATTATCACCTTCTTTAAAGAAAAAATACAGTTATCTCTTTGGTAGATCTGGTCATTTTGGACCACATAGTTGATTTTGTCTAATTCATCCTCCCTTACATGATGGAAATGTAGAAGAGTTAACACCATTGGATAAATATAAGATACACCCCTCTCCTTAATGAGGGTTAAATTCAAAGAAGAAAACTTCTTATACATTTCCTGCACTAGACGAGAACTAGACTACTAAGTTTGGGAATAATCCACTGCATATCCCATCCTAGAAGTATAGGAAATCTAAATTTCATAAACCTATTAGAAATCCAACTTGTGCCTCTGAATTATGTTTAAATATCTCTATGTGAATATATAGATAATACCTTTATGGTCTAAGAAATAAAAAAATGCCCTCCTATAATATAGTTCCTTCATATCTATGAAGACAATACTACTACTTCTAACTCCAGGTCCTGAGTCACACAGTTCTGTTTGTGGGGTCTAAATTGTCTTGAGCAATATGTAATTGCCTCATTCAATAGAATCAACATGCTACCCAGCCTAGATACAGAGGCATCACAATACACTATGTATTAAACTCTCTCCTCCTATAGTCTCAAAATATATCCTCTAGTAAACATCAGCCTCAAGTCCTCAATGGAACAATGACACTACTAATTCTATCTAAATGACTCTCCATGCCACATAACGATGGTAAAATTTTCTAGAATACTAGAAAAGTATAAAATAACCCTCTTATAGTACCCTTATAAGACAAAAAACACACATCAACTATGAAACATTCTTGGGTGGATCCCATGTAAGAAAAACATCAATATTTTCCTAGTCCATTTCTAATAGGTGAAGAGAAATTACATTTCCCCTAAAGTAAACCTTATGGAACTAGAACTGGATCTTCGAGATTGTACGATAAAGATGGTGATTTTGAATAATGTCTATGACCATCCTCAACTACTATGCTTGCTCCTCCTATGTTGTATAGTTGATGATTATTTCATCAATGAATACAACCACAAATTGGCACATGTATATCAGCAAAATACAATTCATAAATTCCATAAATATATATGTCACGACCCGACCCAATGGGGCACAAGCCGTGACTCCCCATGCCAACCTCTAATAGGCAAGGGTATGGCATCTAGCGCCGAGTAGGCTATCACACACAAGGGAGGCATTATACTAAGGTACCTGTACACACACACACCGACATTCACCTCCATGAAACAATTCAGAGATATATAAAAATTAAAAGAAAATGCATGCATACATCTATCCCTAACTAGAGTGAAACACAATTACAAAAAATAAAAGCAGGTCCCACCAAAGGAAAACCACAAAAGCATCGAACCTGCTCAGAAGGAGGGGATCGCTATCAAAGAACCCACCGGTAAGCTCCTCGGCACAGCTCTGGTCAACACCCTGGTCAGTCTCGCTCACAAAGCTCCACCTACTCTGGGTCTTCCTTGGACTCCATTGAAAGGCATGTGGTCTACACAAGACACAGACATGTGTGGGAAAACCCCATGTAGGATTGAGTATAAAACTACTCAGTACGCACCCCAAAAACCCAAAACAAAAGAGAGAAGCTGAAAGGAAACAATCCGCTCATCTCAACCAGAGGGAACCCAATCGATAGAGAAACTCCATCTCATGACCATCCTTGGCTAAACATAACTAGTCAGTTCAAACCAGGTGTATTCCCATGCATTCACCTTGTTCATCCAGATATACTAAGCTCACACACCAAGCCACATGAGGTAGCGACCTCATCACCCGAAACGGTTCACAACCAGGAGATCACACTCCACGATCACTATCATCCTAGACGACACTCTTCTGAGAGATACACTCCATCGGATCCCACAAAAATATCTTAGACACTCACCCGAGAGATCACGCATGTCGGAGAACATCATTTAGGAAACTCACTGGAACAACATAAACACCAAACTCCTCGGATTGGGGATCGCTCCTAGGGTCCTCTAGGGGATACCAGAACCCACACTAGTATACAAAGATCTCATAGATAGGGGATCACTCCCAAGGTCCGCTGGGGGATACCGCAACCCGATCTAGCATTAATAGATCTCACAGATAGTGGATCACTCCCAGGATCTTCTAGGGGATACCACAACCCGATCTAGCATTTGTATAGAAACACGTCCCTCAGATAGAGGATCATCACCCATGTCACAACGGTCATGATGATAACGAAGCCCTATCTGGTATAACTTGTGATGTAGGGGATCAAACTGATGATGCGGCAACCCTACAGAAACCACATGCTGATTAGGGGATCGTATAACCAATGATACCACAACCCTACTAAAAACCTCATGCTGAGTATGGGATCGTAGACTCGATGATGCCTCAACCCTACTGAGAACAACCCACTGCATCAGGGATCATATTCTCGATAATGCCACATCCCTACAGGGTTAACCTGGTTGATAGGGGATCACCGCACGTGGATAAGAGATCATATAGATTTCAAGAACCCGATCTGGGGAAACGATGCTAGAGGATCCCGCTCCAGACCCACTGGAGGGATGCCACAACCCTAACAGATTAAACAACCCATCGAGAAGATCACATGCCAATAATATGGTTGTGATTTTGTGCAAACCATCGTAGGAATGAACCAAGGGAGTACCCTCAACCACTGCTGGTCCAAACATCGCTAACCCGAGAGACCAACCACAATGCCACACCACGCACTTCCAAGGCCTATACTGAGGCCACCATCGCGATCCACGTAGAAAAACATTTTGGATAGGCTGTTTACTCTCCCAAAACGGACAACCGGTGAAAACAAACTATTCACCGTAGCTAGCCCATGTGGGGCCCACACTATGATCCCAAATCTCATCAAGCGGATCATACCACTGCGATCCCCTCGAAAAAAATGCGAAATCGACTACTCGATCATCCCAAACGGACACCCGGTGAAAAAAGTATTATTCATCAAAGCCAGCCTGGGTGGGGCCCACGACTCAGTCCTGAAACTCATCGAACAGATCGCACCATTGCGACCCTATGAGAAAAACACACAGGAATGACTATTCATCTACCAAAATCAGTCTCCTGGTGAGAAAGGTGCGTTTTTCCTTAAACGCCCAACCCTGGTCTCATGGGGCCCACACCCCAATATCATTCCCAACACCCAGAAACAATCATGAAATGTTCGATGTACCATCAAGGTCTCAAATCCACTAACGACATGTCAATCGGACGCTCCGGGTAGAAGATACAATGGCCCGAAGTCAAATAATAAAAAAACATTATTATTTTATTGACGTTTCAAGCTCCCGGGCCACGATCTAGACTCATAAAATTCCCAAAGAAAACCCAAAGGGTCCGTCTCAACACAAGGAACGCTTCACCAAAAACCTCTCGCGATTTGAACTCCTGAAATGCATTTTACTGGGGTTTAAATAGCTCCCAGAATATTCTGGCTGGACAAAAGATGGATCGCTGGAAAACTGATCGGACCGTCGCGCCGACCTTGCTGGACCGCTGCACCCCCACAACGCCTTCCAGATTCTTCTGCGCCACCGCCCTCACCGAATTCTGCCATGGCCACCACAGTAATCCGGGTTTTCCATCAGAAAACTTTCGGGAACCCCCGGGAGCACCCCGGTGCATCAAAATCAGATCAGAAACATTTTTTGGAAACCGAGGGACCCGAAATATACAACCCATATAACGATTTGAAGAATCAAAACACATAAATAGGGTCCAGGATTTTAAAATTCAAACCGCCTACCTCGCGGGAGAAACGAAGAAGCTACGGGTGCAGAACGACGCCTGCGACACGCTGGAGCTCGATCTGTTGATGATCGGTGCTGAAAACCTACGCCCGGGGATCAATTCGGTGAAGAACGGAGGGAGAGGGGAGGGGTTATGTCACCTTCATACAAGAGGAAATGGGGGGGGGGGGAGATGACTGATTTTACTTTTTATTAATAAAAGCATCATTTAATCTCCCCGCCAACACACCTCCGACCCAGTACCCGACGCCGACTAAAATTATGTCGCACCTAGGGTAAACACGACGTTCTGAACTCAATGGTGTACTCATATTTGTGATCTGAGACTCCGTTCAAGAGTTATTCGATCTGATGCTCATAAATAAAATTTTACATTTATTTACAAAGACGCCCCTGGTGTCTTTTCTCACATAGGGCTCGCACCTGCAAATTTTATATCCCGCCTAGGGTAAACGACATGCTCTAGAAACAATTATTCCCTTAGATTCCCATTCTGAGCTATGGTTTAGGAGATATCACACCCCCACCATGTGCATAGTATACAAATACTTAATATTTTTATAAAATTAATTTCGGGCACACCGGGCCTCGGAATCGCATGCCGTATTCGTCCCTAGCTCTGGATTTATTCATATGAATATTCCAATGTCTAATAGGGTCAAAACCCAAGTTACAACATCCTCCCCACCTTAGAAATCTTCATCCCTAAAATTCTGAAAGCACAAGGAAAGCGAATGGACTCTCAACGGGTCTCCCACACTAGTGAGTTCGCCAACAAACACCCATGCCCGAACAAATAAGTCAGAGGGACTCATCCACAACACCTCAACACTATTTGCTTTGGGCGGCACTATCTCGCCCTCACGGTTTTGATCGCGTCACAAAAATGTGCCTCGGGGGGGGGGGGGGGGAGGGAGGATCCCTCTTCCTCACACATTCGAAGAATGACAAACAACACCCACACAGGGTCTTAACAAATCCCTGAACAAAACTCGAGCCAGCAACGGAAAGGAAAGAGTGCCACTAAACAGTGTCTATCAAACTATAGTAGAAAGTAGAAAAGACACAAGACATACCTCTATCCATCTGCATAGCCTCTGGGTCTACAGCCTCTAAGGCTTGCAGCGGTCCTCGCCCTCATCCACCAGCTCCCTGACCCCGGCATGGACCAGCTGAGGGTGGGGGTGGTTGCAACTGATACCGCCTACCACCTCATGCTGCTGCACCAACTCCCTCACCACGTCTGTCGCCCTGCAGACCTCCTTGATCGAGATGTTTCCTCTGCCAAGGAGGTCTGTCGACCGGCTCCCTCTCAGTATCACGACGGTTCAAACAATCTCTAGAAAGATGTCCCCGACCGTCATAAGCATAACACCGCCACTCCTGCGGCTGACCAAAATTGGCCTGTGAGGCCTGTGAGCCCTGAGCCTCAGATCCTCCATCCTGGGGTCACCTCCTAAAATGTCTCCCACGTCCAGACCCTTGCGCCTAACACCGGCTACCAGATGCCGTTCCGACTGATAAAGTCTTAGATCTCATGCCTGCAACACTAACAGGCGGGATCTGCTCATCCAGAAATCTCTCCACCACCAACGCTCACTCCCGCACTTCATCATAGGTGGGTAGACACAAAGAAACCACACCTGCCTAGATGTCCATATGTAACCATTTTAGAAGGTCCGAGCCCTAAATAACGGGTCTCGAACCATATCCAGGGAGTATCACGAAAAGTCTGTAAACCATGCTGAGTACTCCGACACAGTCATGCCCTCCTATCAAAGCTGCAGAAGCTCCTAAATCCGCACTGACCTCAGCGTCACCTGATAGAACTCTTCCCAGATGAGATGCTCAAACTCTTTCCACATGAGAGTCTCCTCATCGTGGGACTGTGTCACCAAACTCCACCATCGCCCGGTTGAACCATGCAAAAGGCTTGCCGCTAGGACCACCATTTTATCTGAAGGTGTCCTCACCAGGTGAAAAACACGGGTGACTGCTTCGAGCTAGTCATCAGCAACATGAGGATCTGGATCACACCAGAACCTCAGATATTGCTACCTCTGGAACTCATGTAGCATACTCAGCCTGCGTGAAACCGCATCCTGCACTGCCAGCAAACCAGCAGCTCGAAAGGTGGTGGCTCAACTAGAAGACTACCTGGAGGTCCCGCCTCAAAACCTACGCCATGGTCCATAGCCCTTAGATAGGGTGAATCATCACCTGAATCCCACTACGGAATTCTCACTGGCTATCGTTGTGGAGGAATCCTAAAATAAAATCAATACACGCCATAGTAAAAGAGTATATCTGATGAGATGACTCAAGGAGAACAAGGGAAACCCAAAAAAACCAATCCTATATGATGCATGTACAATTTTTTCCCTGTGACTAGTGTCCAACCATCCTGAGTTGAAAGGAAGGTTGTCATAGTCCTGGTGAATGGATACGTCGACCGCCGCACCAGCACTAGAGTCCCTGGCCTGAAATCCGAACTCGAAACACCTTGATACTACTGCTATGAAACCCAAACCAAACTCACAGTTAGACTAGCTACGCTCTTAGATCCCAAAGGTGGAACCTCCTCTGACACCACTCTCTCACGAGTTGACCCAACGGGGCTCAAACCATGACTCTCCAAGCCCGCCTTCAATAGGCTAGGGGCTGGCGTCTAGAACAGAGTAGGCTATCACACACAAGGGAGGAATTAGACTAAGGTACCTGTACACACGCACCCACATACACCTCCATGCAACAATGCAGAGATACATAAAACTGAAAAGAAAATTCATGCATACATCTATCCCAAACCTGAGTGCAATATAAGTACAAAAGTGAAAAACAGGGCCCACCAAAGGACTACAACAAAAGCGTCCAACATTTTCAAAAGGAAGGGATCGATGTCAATGAACCCGCCAATAATCTCCTCGACACAGCTCTGGTAAACACCCCAGTCAGTCTCGCTCACAAAGCTCCACCTGCTCTGGGTCCTCCCGGGACTCCGTCGAAAGGCCTATGGTCTACACAAGACACAAACATGTGTGGGTAAAGCTTGTACATGGGTGAGTATAATAATACTTAGTAGGCACCCCAAAAACCTAAAACAAAAGAGAGAAACTGAAATGCAACACTCTGATCATCCTAGCCAGAGGGAACCCAGACGAGAGAGAAACTCCATATCGTTACCATCCTTGGATAAACACAACTAGTCAGCTCAAACCAGGTGTATTCCCTTACATACACCTTGTTCATCCAGATATACTCATCTCACGCACCAAGCCACATGAGGTACCGACCTCATCACCCGCAACAATTCACAACCAGGAGAGCACGCTTCATGATCACTTTCATCCCTAATGACACTCATCCGAGAGATACACTCCATAGGATCCCACACAAACATCTCTGATGCTCACTCGAGATATCACGCTCATCGGCGAACTTCACTGAGGAAACCACACTAGAACAACAAAAAAAACAAACTCCTTGGATAGGGGATCACTCCTAGGGTCTACTAGGGGATACCAGAACCCACACTAGTATAAAGAGATCTCATAGATAGGGGATCACTTCCAGGGTCCACTGGGGGATACCGCAACCCAATCTGGCATTCGTAGATCTCACAGATAGGGGATCACTCCCAGGATCCGCTGGGGGATACCACAACCCAAATCTGGCATTCATATAGAAACACTTTACTAAAATAGAGGATCGTCACCCATGTCACGAAGGTCACGACGATACCGAAACCCTATCTGGTATAACTCGCGATGTTGGGGATTGAAATGATGATGCTTCAACCCTACAAAAACCACGCGCTGAGTAGGGGATCGTATAACCAACGATACCACAACCCTACTAAAAACCTCATGTTGAGTAAGGGATTGTAGACCCGATGATGCCTCAACCCTACTGAGCATGTCCCACTGTGTAGGGGATCATATTACCGATGATGTCACAAACCCTAAGGGGTTAACCTGCAAGATAGGGGATCACCGCCCATGGATAAGCTGTCACAACGATACCAAGAAACCGATCTAGGGAAACGATGCTAGAGGATCCAACTCCAGGCCCACCAGAGGTATTCCAAAAATCTAACAGATTATACATCCCATCGAGAGGATCATAATTATATAATAAGGTTGTGATGTCATGTGAACCCTCGTAGGAACGAACCAAGGGAGTACCCTCCACCACTGTTGGTACAAACACCACTAACTCGAGCGACCCACCACAACACCACACTGCGCACCTCCATGGCTGATAAAGAGGCCACCATTGTGATCCATGTAGAAAAACACACAGGATATGCTGTTTACTCTCCCGAAATGGAGAAGCTGTAAAAAATGAAATATTCATCATTGCTAGGCCATGTGGGGCCCACAATAAGATCCGAAATTACATCAATTGAATCATACCACTGCGATCCCCTTGGTAAAACACGCAAGATTGACTATTCATTAGCCAAAATCAAACTCCTGGTGAGAAAGTTGTGTTTTTAGGTAAACGACCAAACCCAGCCTCGTGGGGTTTGCACCCCAATATCGGTACCAACACCTGGAAACCATCAAGAAAAGTCCTATATACCATCATGGTCTCAGCACCACTAACAACACATCAATCGGACACTCAAGGTAGAAGATACAAGGGCCTGAAGTCACATAATAATAAAATATTATTATTTTATTCGACGTTTAAAGATCCCGGGCCATGATCCATAGTTATAAAATTCCCAAAGTAAACCCAATAGGTCCACCTCAACGAAATGAACATGTATCCAAAAACGGCTAACGATTTGGACTTTCGACATGCATTTTACAAGGGTTTAAAGAGCTCCAAAAATATTCTGGCCGGACCACCGCTGACTCACCAGAAAACTGACCGGACCGTCACACTGACCTTGCCGGACCACCACGCCGCTGCGCCGCCTACCGGATTACTCCGTGCCACTATCGCTCTTGCCTAATTTCCCCATGGCCACCGCCGGAAACCGGGTTTTCCACCGAAAAACATCTGGGAACCCCCGGGAGCACCCTAGTGCTCCAAAATCAGATCTGAATCATGTTTCAGAAACCTTGGGACCCATACTATATAACCCTTATAATAATTTGAAGAAAAACAACACATAAATGGGCATCAGGATTTTTAAACTCAAACGGCCTACCTCGCTGGCGAAACGCCGATGCTTCGGGTGCAGAATGACGCCTGCGACATGATGGAGCTCGATCTGCTGATGATCAGCACTAAAAACGGATTCCAGAGGCTCGATTCAGAAAATAACGGTGGGAGTGGGGAGGGGTTGCACCACCTGTGTACAAGATAAAATTGGGGGGGGGGATGATTGATTTTTTTTAAATAGAAACATCATTTAATCTCCCCATCAACACTCCTCCGACCCGGCACCCGACGCCGACTAAAATTATGTCGCGCCTAGGCTAAACACGGCATTCTGAAGGCAATAGTGGACTTAGAATTGCAATATGAGACTCTATTTAGGAGTTATTCAAGCTGATGCTTGTAAATAACATTTTCCATTTATTTACAAAAAACGCCCCTGATGACTTTTCTCACAACAGGCCCACACCCAAAAAGTTTATACACCACCTAGGGTAAACTGCATGCTCCGGACGCAACCGTGCCCTCAGATTCCCGTTCTGAGATACCGTTTAGGAGTTATCACACCCCTTCCATGTGCATAGTATAAAAATACTTATTATTTTTATTATATTAATTTCGGGGACACTGGGCCTCGTAATCGCATGTCATCTTCACTCCTAGCTCTGGATTGTTTCATAAGAATATTCCAAAGTCTAACAGGGTCAAAACCTGAGTCTCTACAATATATGTGGAAATTGGTGCACAAAAAGGGATCACCAGGAACTCATAGTCTATGTAGCTACATCAGAATGACAGTTTCAAAATAATAGACTAAATACGCACCATCTTATATTTTCTAGACATTATATTGATCTCTGAAAACCATCTCACCCCATGAAGTGGTTTAAATAGGCCATCAATCCTTGACAATGGGCACTTTTTCTTCATTGTTAATTTGTTAAGGTGATGATAATAAACAAAAATCTGAAATCTCACATCCATCTTTTACAAGAACAAAAATGGAACTTCCCATATGGAAACAAATGTATAATAAAACCTTTCTCTTGAATTTCCTAAATTCCACCCTCATATATTGGTGAATGGTATGATCCATCTGATATTCCTTAGAAGAAATTGGAGAGTCACATGGGTTCATGTCTCTGAAAAACTCTATATCCCATCTCAGAGGTTGTCCCAGAACCTCATTGGAAAAGTGTGCCATATAATCCCCCACGACCGAAGGATGATAGTCTTACTATGGAGATCACTAAACTAAGGGATAAAATCTCCAACTAATGGATTATGGGTTTTAGTTTACTATATAAAATACCCACTCTCTCTACCATGAGATCTCTCTTTCCCAAAATTTTGAATCTTTCTCATTCTATCATAAGGAATCGGGATTGTCCATGGTGAAATTAAATAAAATCTAGGACCTTGTAAAACATGTAAAAACCTTGAATGAAATCGCATGTATTAATCATGATCACCACAGGTCCCAAACAACACTCTCCACCAAGCGATAACTGTTATTTCTTGATGATATATGATATCAGAGAAGCTATCCCTATAGAAACTTCAATCAAAAGTTTTTGGGATAATGTCTCAATAGGGAGATCCAACTCCTAATACAAGAGTAGGAATATAAATTAATGAACCACACCTATGATATATAGTATTGAACCAATAGTTGAATAAACACAAACTGTACCTTTTATCATCTCAATAATAGCCCCTTCATAATCCTCTATAACCTGCACCTATCTTGTTGGCCCGATCATTAGTTCCAAGAGCATGTAATGGATCTCTTGGGGTTGGTGGTGGATGAAGCTCATTAAACTTTATACCAATAGTTTATCCCCTATCCAGTGATATACCTTATCATCTTCTAGAATAACCTCTCTAAAGGCTACCCTATCTTTCTGGGGAGATCCATGATCACGGTGCTACCTCTACCATGGGGGTGCAGCTTCTCTATTCCTTCCCTACTCTTCTCGATGGGCTTGGCAGCCCTGGGCCACGTGACAATTCTATTCCCAATTATATAATCACCCATCTTAGCACAACCGTGATACTCTGTGCAATTCTTTTGATACATGACCAGGTTATTGATTTTGAGCATCATTACACCTCTGGTGTCTCGACACCAATCACCTTCTAGTCGCTATTACATACTCAACCTTGAGATTCCCAAAAATGTCAAAACTACCTAATATAACTCTTCTATAAACCTAGATCTAACTAGATATGTCTCCATAACATTTTCATATGTAGAGAGACATAAGAACACTATAGTGTCCCAAATGTATCTACAGAGACCATGCTCAAAAAATCTCATCGAAAACAATCCATCTAGAAACATTTTTGAGGGAGTACCAAGTTAGATCAGAAGACATCAACACATACATAGATACAATCATACAAAAATGTAGTTTATCTAGAGTCTTCTAATTCATACAAGAGAATAAGGAAAATGGGTAATTATCCTCATGAAATAAATACTAGATGTCAGACCATGAGAGTGATGAATTATAATGCAAATGAACGACTAAACTCCACCAACCCATTCTATCTTTGTTAAAAATATTTTCTTCTAGCACAAGAATCAGATCTGTCATGATCCTCACAAGTATGAAAAGTCGGATCACCTACTTAAGACAATCCTTAGCTAAAGGGGCTCTAGATCACCATAGTTCCTGAGTGGCCTCTTCCACTGGAACTCAAATATTTCATTATGCATATGTTAATCCTCATCCTACTATGTTGGTACACATTTCTGGTCGATGGGAGAGGGTTCATCTACCTACCCTCTTGGGGGAAGGATCTTGTGAGATGGTACCAAATATGAGGCATCATAACTCATCTGATCATCGTTATAATCATGAATCAGTAACCTAGTTGGATATCATTAAAGAGGTATCCTGAAAGTAACCATGATGTACCATAGTTATATGAGAATACACATATGGGGAGCTAACTCATGAAGTGTATTCAAAGGACTCATTCATATATGATGCATTTGAAAAATTCGATGAAACTAATTTTTCTGTATGATGAGTTTACTAGAATGTAGTTAGAGTCTTAATGTATGGATATGTTGGCCACCACCCCAACACTAGGTCACCTAGCCTAAAATATACCATTGAAAAAATTTTGATGTTTCTGCCTACCAACTATCTTTCTAAATAAGTGATTTGGAATAAATTAAAATCTCAAACTCCTCCACTTCTACTATGCTATATTCATGCAGATATCCTCTGATGATTCCCTTTCTTTTTTATTTTCATTTATATATATTTCAAAATTTTAATTAAAATTAATAATAATAAAATAAATAAAACATGTCCCCACTTTGTTCATGAAATAGTCTCCCTGGAATTAGAACCCCTTCCTAAATTCATCATTTTTATTATTAAAAATAGTCTTCAATACCATATAAATTAATAGTAAAAATAATAATAAACAAATAATTTTATTTTTATTAAAATTAACAATAGCACACATAGGTCTCTATAGTTAAGCCATAAATTGGATTGTAGCCATTCTTCACTAATGAGTCATCCACATCCAACCATTGAAATTACACATCAATGGGTGTGCCTCTCATGTGATTGCCATTCTATAATATCACCCCTCTTGATCCGAGATCCGGGGCGTATCACTCATATCCAATTTCGTTTATCAATCTATTCACAAATAATTTATCTGCATGTTGGTTGGTCTACCATAATGAATTTGGTGGTTTGATTATGCTTGAACCCATCCCGACACAGTCAAACCACTGCCTCATAGGAATACTATTGATAATGCAATTAATTGTTCTTGAAAATGCATAAAAAAATACATAAACATAATTAGACAAGTGTTACTGATCAATGATTATATAAGAAGGGTGATATCAATGGAAAAAAGGAGTTTAACATATCAATTATATAATAAGGAAAGAGGGCTCATGTGAAGGAATAAATAAATCACATTTCAAAATAGATAATTAGTCCATGCTCAATATTTTCATAAAAAGGGAGAATTCCTTAATGGAGGAAATGTACCAAGATTATGGATTTATCATTAGTGAAAAATTTATTCGCCAACATTAATTAAGGCCCAATGAGTTCACTTTTAGTTGATCCACCTCAGTCCAATTTTATTTCTTCATTCAATTTCGATCTTCTAAAGAAGGATACTCACAACATCCTCTCTTATATAGCTATGGTAAAGCATATAACCAATAAAAAATCAACATATATGGATATTTATATATTACTTTTATATGGTGATTTAATTAAACTAACAAATTCATTATTTAATTATTTTAATTAAATGAACCCTCCAACAACTACCTTAATTGGGCTTCCAAGGCCGACCATCCTCTGGTCGTGCCTAGGGTAAACCTAATGCTTGTGATTCAACCCTAGTCAGGGATTTTCCATTTGAGTATAAATTCAAGAGATATTCCATTATTACTAAAAATTTAACAATTGATTGATATAAATGTATTTAATAAATTTATAAAATTAATTCTCATCTCATTAGGCTACGAAATCTCACAAAATTATAACACTTTTTTCAAAAAATATTTCATAATATACATCGAAGTCTTAAAAAAAGGTATCTAAAGGAAATGTGATGCATATTTATAAAAAGATAGCACTCGATAACTAATCTATTCAATTTTTAAATCAATTCCCATTAAAGTTATCGACATGGTGAAGTTTCTAATAATTTTAAAATCTATATTTTTTCACCTTATATGAATTTTATATGTTCATCCCACCATAATTATTTTATATCATTGATCACTTTATATATATTTTTCTAAAGGAAATATGAATTCTTGGATATTTATATATCAAATGGATTTACCTTATCGAATGATATAAAAATATATTTAAAGGGAATTCCAAAAATTAAAGATGATCACAATGATGTATTGTATATAATTATAATATGGATGAATTTATATAATTATATATTGAATAACTATATGAAATTGATAAAACTAGACATTTAAAATCTCAAAATGAAGATATAAAAGGTTATGTACATTTGTTTCGCGCGGAATCCGGGGATGACCTCCTGGACGGGAGATTCAAACGTTCCGATCGGTTTCTAACGGGTTTGTTCATAGAACCGGAAACATCCAATGATTCCACATCCGTTTGGACCTACTTTCCAAAGGCAGGCGCTCATTAGCTTGTGGGCTAATAAGGCTTAGGAATTTGCATTGGTCGAGAGGATGGGAGGTCGGACTCATCACACCTTTTTGAGGGGAATTATTGTCTACTCCGGGACTCTCTTTATAGATTTAAGTTAAGTTCGTGAATCCTTATTACATTACCAAGTATAAAATGAGCTTTCCTTTAGTTTTAACAATCAATGATTAAATATGCAAGAGATTTAGAGAATCTTTTATATGTATTCGAGGTTCTTCATCAATATAGAATCATCTATATTTGTTTAGAGATTCTTGGTCAATGGTATCCTTCAAAACATTTATATAAAAGTCTCTTGGTCATTTTGATGACCAGGCTGGTTTTAAAGCCACTCAGTGGGGCACTTGAAGTTTATCGTCATTCAGAAGGACAGAGATTATTTCAATGTTGGGATCGAACCCATGAATGGGCTACCTACGTATCCTTTGTTTTGAAAAAAGGAATCAGAACCCACGTAGTTTGAGGAAATGGGATATGATGTTTTATGATTGATGGCTCAAAGATGAATGTCATAATTACTTTTACACTCTAAGCTCACGTGAGTCATGCTCGGTGTGAGAAACAAGAGGTATTGGTAAAATTTAGACAATTGTGCCATAAAAGATGCAATCATAAGAATTTGTTTTGGGGCTTATGTATAGATGACTGCCCAGATAGGTGAAGGTTTAGGATTTACTTTTAGGAAGAAAATCCATGAACAGGGTCCACAAAGTTATATGTGCTTTATGGAGATTTGAATACTCTAATCTTGGGGCTTACTCCTAAGGAGGATGCCCAAATTAGGAGGGGACTTATGATTGGGTTTTATTCCTGAAAAGGAAACCCAAATCAAAGGGAATTTATGACTGGTTAAGAGAAATTTTAAGAGACTTTGATTGGGGCTTATTCTTAAGGAAGATGCCCAAGATTTATGACTAGGACTTATTCCTGAAAAGGAAGCCTAGGTTAGGGGACTTGGGGCTTACTCCTGAAAAGGAAGCCCAAGGTTATGACTGAGTCTTATTCCTGAAAAGGAGACCCAGGTTAGGATTCTCTCATTTTAAAGGATGAGGTTGAATGAATGAACTCTCAATCTTTGATGACATAAAGATGTTTAAATCATTAGGTTTTGAGAGATATTTCACATAATTCCTTTCAGATAAGGATGTCAAATCAAGAAATCATGCCATAAATGGCTTTGAAGAGTATCTTGAAGACTGAATCTTGAATAGGAAGGGTGAAATGGCTTAAGAGGGGTGAAAAAGGGCAAGATGGGCACCCAAAAAAATAGGGGCGCGCAAGTATTGAAGGTCGCGCAAGTCCTGCGGCGGCGCGCAAGTATTGGTCGCGCAAGTATACTTGCGCGACATAAGGGATACTTGCGCGATTTTCAACCAGAGTTGAATTACTTGAGCGACTCTTTATTAAACCCTTTCCCATCCTCTTGAGGTTCTTCCAGAAGGGGGACGCGCAAGTTATATTGAAGGAATTAAGTCGGCGCGCAAGTGTTTGATAAGTTTCAACACTTAATCCTTCCTTCTTCCCTTTAGATCTTCCATTCTAGGTAAGAAATTACCTTAGAAGTGTTCTGGAAGCTTTGAGAAGAGACTTGGGCGTCGGGAGCTTTGATCCGAGTTTCTGGGAACCGATCTTCTTCAATGGGGGGCCCACAGGGTCTATTTATAGGCAAAAGAAGACCCCGGGCGGTTACTAGGCGGTTACCAGGCGGTTACCACATATGTCGCGCAAGTCCCTTGCACGAACATGAGGAGTCGCGCAAGTATTGAGGTGGCGCGCAAGTGTACTTGCGCGACCAAGAGGGAACTTGCGCGATACATGGGCAATGTTCTCCTTTTTTATCCCTTTGTCGATTTTTGATGTTTCTTCAAAGGATTAATCACTTTGAGCTCAGATATTCCCTTTTCCGAACTTTAGATTCCGTGACGAAAGGAGCGTCAACAAAAGTCCCCCCTCAGAGTTGGATCCGGAGAGAAAATGAGGATTTGACTCTGAGGAAATCGAATCCATCCAAAGGAAAAGGGGGCGCACAAGTATTCAGGGCACAGAAGGCAGCACGCAAGTGTGCTGGAACTCGACTTTTATTCAGAGTTCCTTTGTCATTTGTGGGCAGTTTAAAGTCATGCATGCCGGACATAAAGGGGCTAATTTTTTAAGGTCGAAATAGCTTTGACCGAAATGGATTAGAATTGACTCAATTCCTTGATAACTCATCTGAAAACAAATTACCATACTCAAGTAAGAGGGAAAAAATGTAAACTATGGCTTAAGAATATTTGAATCTGAGGAATGATATGAAAAAGAGCTAAAAGGCATTAGAAGAAGTAGTTTCCAAGAATGAAGTTACTATTATTTAACAAAACCCGTTAGGGGGTTGAAATATGCAGGGCCACCTATGGGCATTGGCTGCATAGTCAAATAAAATAGCATCTTTTGGTTGACAAGTCTGTTATGTGGACTGTTTATGCAAGGCCACCTATGGGCACGTGCTGCATAGTCAGGAAAAAGAACTCCCAGAAATTTTACTTTCCTAGTGCTAAAAGCTAGTGAAAGTTTATGGAGATTCAAATTTTCTAAAGCATAGAGTTTGTTTTATGGAAAGAGGTACTTGAATATGGAGAAGATATTTCCAAACAAGAATATCAAAGAACTGGATGAATATCACTCCTACGAAGGTCTGACCCAAACGTAGGGAAGAAGAATAAACCATAGACTTGAATACTTTTAGATCATGAAAAAAGGATATGGGACAAATACGTTAAGGATGGCTATTTTTGCGGATCCCTACATACTGTCGTTTAAGACAAACAAGGACAAAAGAGGCATTCTTCCCAAGAATGAAGTTACTATTATTTAACAAACCCGTTAGGGGGTTGAAAACATGCAGGGCCACCTATGGGCATTGGCTGCATGGTCAAATAAATAGCATCTCTTGGCTGACAAGTCTGTTATGTGGACTGTTTATGCAAGGCCACCTATGGGCACGTGCTGCATAGTCAGGCAAAAGAATTCTCAGAAGTTTGACATTTTTGTGACTATAAGTCATGAAAAGGGTTATGAAGATCTGAAAATATTTAAGGTTAGGATTATAATACATAAAGATGGGTATTTTCCAATGTATATAGAGATACATAGGTCAATGAAAACCATAATCATGTTGTGGCTGGGTCCTGAATTGAAACTTGGACTTCACTACGTATCTCATAAGAATGATAATCAAGCCATACGTAGTTCTTGAAATGCAGTTTAACGTCGTGCAGGACGAAAGTATGAGTGATCTTAGTTTAGGGTCATAGAATTCGGACCATAATAATGAATACACAGTGTGTGTTTTCATGAAGACTTTTCAGCCAAGGGACTGAAAGTGAAATTTGGGGTTAGGCCCAAAAGACTTGGGACTGGATTCGAGGGACACTCGAATGTTCCTACGTATCCCATAAGGATGGGAATCAAGTCCACGTAGTTCTAGATCTACCCTTTGTACAAATTTGGTTCGTACATGTGAAGGGTGAAAAGGGGACTTTAGTGCAATGATGGTTTTAACCTAAGATAAAAAGTTTAGGCATTACCATGTATGTACGTAGTCTTTTGAAAAAATGAAAACCATGATTGAAAAAAGAATCAATGTTAATAATGGTTCCTTCTCAAATGAGGAAATCAAAGAATATTGTAGTTTATTGTCGTACCGGACAAAAGTGTTGTATAGTTTAACGTCATATAACAAGGACGAAAGTGAATCAATGTAAAGATATTGATTCCAGGGGTGGTTTCACAAATCATCATCATATGAGATGGTGGTGAACCAATGTGAAGAGATTGTTTTTGGGCTTGAACCTTTGGGAGGTTGCCTACATACCCAGCCTGGAGGGCAAGGATCAAAGTCTGTGTAGTTCAATTAATGAATGAATTAATGATCAAATTGTTCTTGTGGACAATGATCTAAAAAAAATGTTGTTGGGACTTACACATGGTTAGTGGCCCAAAGGGAGTGTTATGGTTGATGTTTGCTCTAAGCTCACGTGAGTCATACTCGGTGTGAGAAACAAGAGGTAATAACAACCTTAACGATGCACAGTTTAATGTCATGTAGGACATATCAAGGATTTTCTGTACAGTTTAGCGTCATGTAGTTAGGACGATGGGGACAATACAGTTTAACGTCATATTGGACGAAAGGGGGATTGTGCAGTTTTAATGTCATGCTGGACTTTTGATGATTATATAGTTTAGCGTCTTTCCGGACGTGAGGGACTTTTATACAGTTTAGCGTCATGTAGTTAGGACGTCACAGTTTAACGTCTTGCTGGACATATTTGCAAATAGTTTATGGTCGTATACATGGACCAGGAATGATGCAGTTTTAAGGTCATGCTGGACTGTTTATGGAACTTTTTCACAGTTTAATGTCGTGTGGGACGAAGTTGCAGTTTAAAGTCATACTGGACCATTGCTGTATAGTTTTAGCGTCATATAGCAAGGACGAACTGATGCTGTACAGTTTAAAGTCATGTAGCTAAGACTAAGGTGAATCAATATGAGGATATCAGTTCTGATCTTTTTACAGTTTATCGTCATGCTGGACGTTGGAAGTGCCACACAGTTTAATGTCATGTTGCTAGGACACAATATAGTTTAATGTCATCTCGGACAGAATACAGTTTAGTGTCATGTAGGACAATAAGGGACTTAACACAGTTTAACGTCATGCTGGACGATGAAAGTGCCACACAGTTTAATGTCATGTTGCTAGGACAAAATATAGTTTAATGTCATCTCGGACAAAATATAAGAACTTTTATACGGTTTATTGTCATGTAGGACAAAGTCAGGGACTATGCAGTTTAAAGTCTTGCAGTTAGGACTATTGGTGCTGCACAGTTTAGTGTCATGTTGCAGGGACATAAGTGCGAATAGTTTAAGGTCATATACACGGACCATACAGTTTATCGTCATGCTGGACGTAGTTGTAGTTTAAGGTCATACTGGACCATTGCTGATGCAGTTTAAGGTCATGCTGTATGAACCAATTGAAAGTCTTGGTTCCGGGGACCATATTTTGTGTTTATACAAAATACTTCTTCAGAAATCTGGCATTAGTTGGAGTCGTGATGTCTTCTCCATCCATCGAGATTAAACAGAACCAAAGATTAACTCTTCGTCTGATAAAGACTCTGCCTGATTAGCCTGTTTAGGCTGTGCCGTTTGGTGGGACGGTGCCCATGACTTTGAAGTAGATGGCATGAAATCTGCCAGAGTCAAAGACAATTTAGGCTTTGATACATACTCATCTTCTTCTGATTCCTCTTTCTTCTTTGAATTACGCTGTCCTTTTGAGGATTTGTCCTTTGATGGAGGCTTTACTGCAGCTTTTGTAGGAGACACAATTGGTTTCTTCAATTGTGTTCGCAAAATGGAATGAGTCCGATTGATTGTCTTTCTGACCATCCAATCATCATATTTTTTCGCAGTTTTGCTTTTGACTTCCTGCCACTCGCCTCCTTCCTCTGGATCTGTAGCGGTAATACACGCTACATGAGCTGAAGAACCCTTCAATTTGACTTGTCCCAAGTCAACCATCTTTTGTAGGAGGTCTTTAAAGAAAAAACACTCCTGGATGGGATGTCCCAACATTTGATGAAAGGGACAATAATTGGGACGGTCTTCATCTCCTTCCTTGTTTGGTCTCTTCGGCACTGGTAATTGAACCAAATTATTTTCCAGAGCTGAAATGAAGTAACCAGGAACTTGCTCACTTCGGAAAGAGTATGTTTTACTCTTCATATCCTCAAATTGTTTTCGTCGTTGATCTTTTTGATCATTTGGACGAAACAGCCTTTGTTGTTGGCGTTCAGGAGGTGGAGCCCTTCGAGAAGATGAAGGTTTTGAAGTAGAAATAGGTACAGGTGCCTGTTTAAGCATAACTGTAGCAGTTTCTGCTTTACCCATTCTTCTTCCTGGAGCTGATGGAATTACACGAGATTTAACCTTAGCCTGCATAAGGGAATCTTCAATCTGTTGAGCGATTGAAGTAAGGTCTCGAAACCCTCCTGTGTATTTCACAGGGATCAATGGCGTGCGTAATTCGTCACGCAAATTTGCCACACAGATTGGCAATAATTCCTCCTGAGGGAGTGATAAACTCAAGGAATACGTTAATCCCTTCCAACGAGCAATGAAATCAGAGACTCTTTCATTCTCCCTTTGCTTGCAGTTTGTAAGATCGAAAACTGTCGTTTTTGGCAAAGTTGAGCTGAACTGAAGAAGGAATTTTTGACGAAGATCCTCCCATCCGATGACTGACCGGGATTTCAAGCTTGTATACCAGACAAAAGCTGGTCCTTGCAAGGTTCGCACGAAGCATCTGAGTTTCACTGCTTCTTGTTGTTCTGGAGTTCCCATCATAGGATCACAACAAGACACGTAATGCGTCAAATGTTGTTCAGGGTCGCCTGATCCATTGAAAGTAGGGAAAATAGGGTTTCCAAAACTGGATGGAGGAGAAATTGAATCTACCCATTCAGGGTAAACTTTCTTTTCAGGTTGAACTTGCGCCCGTTTCCCTTCCATAGTTTCTAACCGAGCTGTTAATGACTCAATAGTAGTTATTAACTTTTGAGAAACGTCAGGTTGAACTTGGTTTTGGGTAGGTGCAATGAATGGAGCTTGGACAGCCGTGGAGGTTGGTGCTGCAACTAATGGTAATGCTGCCAACCGTTGTTGCGTTTGACCCGTAGGATTAGACCTCTGTGGGTGTACTGATAAAGGAGGATATTCCTGATCCATCTCAGTAGTTACAACAAATTCCTTCGGCTGTCGGACTTCAGCATTCTTAAGAAGAAGACTACTCTGAAGTAGTTCTGCATTCAACCTTCTTAATTCTTTCATTTCTTCCTCCTGTTGTGCAAGCCTTTGCTCTAATGAGAGCGATTGACCTTCTTCAGAGGAAGGGTGAGAAGTAACCTGATTCTTTCCTTTCCCCTTATTGGATCCTTTTCGGAGAGGGGGAAGTGGGTTACTTGAAGGAATACCCAAATTTTGGGTAAGCCTTTGATTACGTGTGCGCACACCTTCTTCATTTAGGTCTGTGTGCGCAACTTCTTGAGCAGGAACCTCTTCATCTGATCCCTCTGATTGAGCCTCATCTGGTGATTCAGCAGCAACGGCAGTGATGACATTAATGGATGCATATTTCATGAAATCCTTTCTATCAGCATTTCTATGATATTGTCTCCTTTTATGTCCATGATAAGACATGGCATTCCGTTGACTTGACCCCTCAGGAATTTCTTTGTGAACCGTCACTTGGAGAGAATCTCCTGACATCTTGGCTCTTCGTTCCTCTTGAGGCTTATTCCCTAATCGAGAGAATACTGACTTTCTCTGAGGGAGGGATTGAAGATTTGAAAAAGTCCCCAGTCCGGTGGACTGGGGGTGTTCCTGTTGCTTCTGCTCAACTCCTCGAATCCCATTCGTTGATTCTGAGGGTTGGGTTAGAGAAGTCCCCAGTCTGGCAAGCTGGGGTGTCTCTTGACATGCTATGTCTGAGATCTTCTTGAAATCTCTCTTGATCTTGCGGATCTTAGTTCGGAAATTAGCTGGATGTATTAACCTGTATCCACTTTTATCACCTGGTTCAACAGACCGTTGGATGATTTCCGAAACTTCTGTCATTTGATGACGTGTTTGCTCCAGACGAGAGGCTTGCGCAATATTCTCGCCTGCTTGATGTAGGAGCAATTCAACAACCTGTTCTCTATATACTTGATTTTGAGAGGAACTAGTTGAAGCTTGATCTCGAGCAAGATTTTGATTATGAACAAAGCCCATTGACTGTGGCCAGCCATGGGAAATAACATTGCATGAGACCATTTTAGGCGGGCTTTGCTGACCGGAAAGCACTGTGAAATGTAGTGCTCCATGAATACCCCATCCTCTGATATGAACATTAGATGGAGCATTGGAAATTAACTGACGCAATTTTCTCAGCGCGCCAAGGCATGAACGTTGAAGGGTTCTCTGTTGCTTTTCAGCCTTCGGATACCGAGAGACTGATAGAGATGCCAAATCAATCTGGCGTTGTAACCCTTCTATTATCTTAAGATGATTTTCATATTCATCGTAAGATAATACCTTCTTCTTTAATTGACAAAGAGTTTTCCATATGTTAAGACGAATATCATGGATTCCATCATCCGTCAACATCTTTGGAATGTCATACTGTGAATCAGCCAAAGGCCAAAACATGACTGGTACTTCACCTTTTGCCAGTTTTTTCCTCATGTTCAGTATTTCCTCTTTATCATAAAATGAAGATTCTTCTACCTGTTTGGACCAGAGTTGGTGTTTCCTTGTTGCTTCATTGGATTCAACAAGATTGGTAGAGGAATCACTATTCATGCTGGAAGATGAATGACCTAGGGAAGGTTCGGAGAATAACCTGAACCCCAAGCTATCTTCTGATGGAGAAAGAGTTTCACCTGCCGATAGTAAAAATTCAGACATGACTGGTTTTACGTTTGCAAGTGCCTCGAGATAGGAGGGCTTTCTCGTCACTACATTGCCTTCTGAAGAATTTTCGAGACAATGTGAATCACTACTGCGGAGAGGACTTTCGCAGCGAAGTTCATCACCATGAGGAGGACCTTCATGATGGGTTACAGCAAAAGATGATATCTCTTGCTCCTTGGTCTTCTGACCACACAGAGGGTTCCTGTGGTTCTCATCTGAAGAAGAAACTTCAAGATTGACCGAATTTTCATGAAGCAAGTCTTCATGAGGAAGTGTCTGTTGAAGACCTTCGGGATTAATGTTCCTGTTATTGGGAACTGAGGGAGTAGAATCTTGAATTCCGACAGATAAATGTCTGAGGGCTTCAAGAATTCCAGCATCGAGCAAGGCCTTGTTACAGATTGGCCTTTGATCTCCTGACTGTGCTGGGCGGATCTTTTTCTTAGATGCCTTCTTACTCGCTTTAGAAATCACTTGATGACGAAAGTGATTGCTCTGAGCAGGTGTATGTGCCTGATCAGGAAAGATGGTCAGGTTAGGCTGACGATCATCGCTCAAATCAGATGTATGTGCCTGACTTGGTTGTCCATATGATATGGGGGAGTAGGCCCCACAACCCTCTTGGACTGGAACAGATGTGTGTGTCTGTTCCGGAGTGAATTGTTGATGTGTCACTCCACTGCTAGGGATAGATTTATGTGTCTGTACCTGAGATGATGCTGAAGCTGTTATGATATCCTGGCAAGCATCCAGAATATGAGCAGGAATTTGCTTCTGCTCTTTCACCATTGACAAAATATGTTTGGTGACTTCAGCCGCCGGAACAGGGATATACGTCCATTCCGGGCTTGGAGTAGGTGTATGTGCCTGCTCCTGTCCTCCTTTTCCTGTCAGTGAATTCTGACAGTACTCAAGTGTGGAGGCAGAGAGTTTAGTCTGCCTCCTGTTTGTCGTCGGGACTTTCCGACTGACTTCTCCGGGTGCTACCAAGCGAGACTGTTGGTAGACTTGATTAGTATTAGCAGGTGTATGTGCCTGCTGATTACAGTTCGCCAAACGCTGTTGACGAGATCCATCATATGTAGTCAGACGAGCCTGCTGACTAACTGCTGATGTATAAGCAGGTGTATGTTCCTGCCTATGGTACTCCGCCGGAATTGCCTGGCGGGATCGGCTTGATGCTGCCAGACGAGTCTGCTGGACAGCTGAATTAAAACGGGCAGGTGTGTGTGCCTGCTCGTTGTTTGCCACCAAGTTAGGTTGGTGGATTTCTTCGGAGATGGCAGGGATGACAACCTGCCTATTATTAACCGGATTCCGTCTCTGGTGATTCATCTTGCCTGCTCGGGTTCGAGGAACCTGAGCTGAATGCCTGGAGCCGGTACCCTCATCATGTTGAGGGTGAACTACCGCACGAGTCTGGCGGCGATTGTTGATGGGAGCCCTTGAGAAGGACTCCTGTCTCTTTGAATTAAGGTCCCGCGGGACCTGCTCATTCACTTCCTCAGAATAAGGGAGTGAATGGAAATTGCGTTCCGGGGATAACGACCCGAAACGGTTGGAGACGGTAGTCAGCACCGCCTGCTTCTTGATTGCTGGTCGCCGTTGTCCGGACGACCAGGTAGAATTGTTAACTTGGAGGGCTTGACGAGCGGCCTCCAGAGTTGGGATAGTACCGTTACGACGGTACTCCTTAACCAGTGCATTTGAAACACAGCGTTGAAGACGCTGAGTTGGTGATGTCATCCTCAGAGCGGATGATGTTCCAGCAGGAGTAGCAGCATTGGTTTTCATGGCAGCAGACCTCACAGTAGAGGTGTTCTCAGCAGCAGTATTCACAGGGGTGAATTTAAGGAAAGCCATTTTTTGTAGAAGATCTTGAAAAAAGAGTGCCTGTTCCATATAACAGACATAATCAAGATGAATCCGGCTACTGCATCTTTTGGATGATCATATGTCAATGATTGCCTTGTTGGCCCAAGGGGCCTAACATCTAAGAAGAACATCACTTTAACTTGGTTAAGGATTCACGTCGGGTTCACCATTTTTGTTTCGCGCGGAATCCGGGGATGACCTCCTGGACGGGAGATTCAAACGTTCCGATCGGTTTCTAACGGGTTTGTTCATAGAACCGGAAACGTCCAATGATTCCACATCCGTTTGGACCTACTTTCCAAAGGAAGGCGCTCATTAGCTTGTGGGCTAATAAGGCTTAGGAATTTGCATTGGTCGAGAGGATGGGAGGTCGGACTCATCACACCTTTTTGAGGGGAATTATTGTCTACTCCAGGACTCTCTTTATAGATTTAAGTTAAGTTCGTGAATCCTTATTACATTACCAAGTATAAAATGAGCTTTCCTTTAGTTTTAACAATCAATGATTAAATATGCAAGAGATTTAGAGAATCTTTTATATGTATTCGAGGTTCTTCATCAATATAGAATCATCTATATTTGTTTAGAGATTCTTGGTCAATGGTATCCTTCAAAACATTTATATAAAAGTCTCTTGGTCATTTTGATGACCAGGCTGGTTTTAAAGCCACTCAGTGGGGCACTTGAAGTTTATCGTCATTCAGAAGGACAGAGATTATTTCAATGTTGGGATCGAACCCATGAATGGGCTACCTACGTATCCTTTGTTTTGAAAAAAGGAATCAGAACCCACGTAGTTCGAGGAAATGGGATATGATGTTTTATGATTGATGGCTCAAAGATGAATGTCATAATTACTTTTACACTCTAAGCTCACGTGAGTCATGCTCGGTGTGAGAAACAAGAGGTATTGGTAAAATTTAGACAATTGTGCCATAAAAGATGCAATCATAAGAATTTGTTTTGGGGCTTATGTATAGATGACTGCCCAGATAGGTGAAGGTTTAGGATTTACTTTTAGGAAGAAAATCCATGAACAGGGTCCACAAAGTTATATGTGCTTTATGGAGATTTGAATACTCTAATCTTGGGGCTTACTCCTAAGGAGGATGCCCAAATTAGGAGGGGACTTATGATTGGGTTTTATTCCTGAAAAGGAAACCCAAATCAAAGGGAATTTATGACTGGTTAAGAGAAATTTTAAGAGACTTTGATTGGGGCTTATTCTTAAGGAAGATGCCCAAGATTTATGACTAGGACTTATTCCTGAGAAGGAAGCCTAGGTTAGGGGACTTGGGGCTTACTCCTGAAAAGGAAGCCCAAGGTTATGACTGAGTCTTATTCCTGAAAAGGAGACCCAGGTTAGGATTCTCTCATTTTAAAGGATGAGGTTGAATGAATGAACTCTCAATCTTTGATGACATAAAGATGTTTAAATCATTAGGTTTTGAGAGATATTTCACATAATTCCTTTCAGATAAGGATGTCAAATCAAGAAATCATGCCATAAATGGCTTTGAAGAGTATCTTGAAGACTGAATCTTGAATAGGAAGGGTGAAATGGCTTAAGAGGGGTGAAAAAGGGCAAGATGGGCACCCAAAAAAATAGGGGCGCGCAAGTATTGAAGGTCGCGCAAGTCCTGCGGCGGCGCGCAAGTATTGGTCGCGCAAGTATACTTGCGCGACATAAGGGATACTTGCGCGATTTTCAACCAGAGTTGAATTACTTGAGCGACTCTTTATTAAACCCTTTCCCATCCTCTTGAGGTTCTTCCAGAAGGGGGACGCGCAAGTTATATTGAAGGAATTAAGTCGGCGCGCAAGTGTTTGATAAGTTTCAACACTTAAGCCTTCCTTCTTCCCTTTAGATCTTCCATTATAGGTAAGAAATTACCTTAGAAGTGTTCTGGAAGCTTTGAGAAGAGACTTGGGCGTCGGGAGCTTTGATCCGAGTTTCTGGGAACCGATCTTCTTCAATGGGGGGCCCACAGGGTCTATTTATAGGCAAAAGAAGACCCCGGGCGGTTACTAGGCGGTTACCAGGCGGTTACCACATATGTCGCGCAAGTCCCTTGCACGAACATGAGGAGTCGCGCAAGTATTGAGGTGGCGCGCAAGTGTACTTGCGCGACCAAGAGGGAACTTGCGCGATACATGGGCAATGTTCTCCTTTTTTATCCCTTTGTCGATTTTTGATGTTTCTTCAAAGGATTAATCACTTTGAGCTCAGATATTCCCTTTTCCGAACTTTAGATTCCGTGACGAAAGGAGCGTCAACAACATTCAGAAAGGGATTTCATGAAATTAACCATCATAGATAGAAAATAATTTCATTAGTATATTTTCTAGAATCGGTAAGATGTTGTTCCTTATTCTTAAAATCATAATGATGTGTTTTGAATATTTATACCCAAAAAGATAAAGGTCAGATATATAGTACAGAAGAAAAATGATTTATTAGTTAGTTTCAGGATCGCACTGATAAAGTGTTTAATTCTAATCCCAAATACACCAATGGAAAATTCTCATTATTTACCAAATGACTTAGTGTTCATGTATTATTATATAATGGCTACTAAAATATTGATTTTACATTATGAATAATTAAACATGATGATTATATTATTTTTTTAAATAACTGAGTATTATTTTTTATTAATTGATTTATATATTTGTAATTAAAGAAAAAAAATTAATTTACATGAATATATTGTTCATTGTATTCACAGACACAATATTTGACATACGATATTTCATAAAACATATTATTGATATATATGGGTTGAAAATTGGATTGTTGTGAAAATTTATTAATTAATACTATTAAATATAAATTTAAGTAAATAAGGGTACAATGATGATTCCTTTCTAATGAAATAAATACTATTATATATTTTTTATACATGTAACCCTATAAATGAAAAGCAGTTTACTATTATTTTTTCAATGAGTAGAAATACACAATCTAGTGTTTGTTTTTTAGAAGATGAACCGTTCTACAGGACAACATAATCATTCTATGTTATAACTACTGTATAATATATCTTGTTTATTAAAATTCCCCATAAATGAGAAATTTAGATAATTTATATAGTGGAAGAAACCTCAATCATTAAATAGAAAAATAATTTTTAAAATTTTGATATGATATTACATGTGTTTTTTATATTTAATAAATATTTTATTTATATTATTTTTTATTCCTTAATATTATTATATAGTATAATTTATTTTAAAAACTAGTGATGTTTATTATCCATTCTCAACCTGAACATGCCACTCACCCTAATAAAGAAAAAAAATTAAAACATGTTTATCTATATCTTATTTAATTATTTTTATTGAATATCATTAATAGTAAAAATTATTTTAGTTCCATGTGATCAAAATATTATTAGATAACACAAAATATTAATTTTTTTAGAATTAAAAGAAATGTTTTTGATGAAAAATTGTATATGTAAGGTGATGATATCATATTATTAATAACTAGCTTCTATTTTTTGATAATTCCCGCCACTATACAATGAAACATGAATGATTTTTTTATGAGATTAATATCTTTTACATAGTAATTACAATTAATAAAAAGAAACTAATATAATTTTTTATACTTCATAATTTATAATTAACATTTTAATGATATTTATTTAAAGAAAAAAACTGATGTTCATAGTGTAGTGGTTTTATTTTATTAAATGTTTTAGTTATTTGTTGACAATATCTTACTAGCAAAATTTTTTAGGTCACTCAACGATAAATTTATTAATGATATTAAAAAAACAATCTTTAATAATTTATTTGATATTAATATAATAATTTTAATGTTTTGTTTTTTAATATAAATAATTATTTTAAAAATATATATTCATAGGAAAATATGATATTATTTTTCATATTTTGAAGTTACTATCTTAATTCTCCAAAATGTATTTGTTAAGAGGTTTTTTATTATTCTTAAATGGATTGATAGTGAATTTATTCAATATAAAAATGATTTTTTTATTTAAATCATCCATTACATGTTGAAACCCAATTATTTTTTTATAATAACATGAAAATCATTGAAAATGTTCATTGATTCATTTTTTCCCATAGAAATGAACTCTATTTCATTTTAATACTCATTGTATTGAAAATGACTGAAATATAATATTTTCTATTTAATAATTATTTAATTTTAAAAAACATATAAAAATTGAAAACTGTTCAATGATTCTACAGTTAATGTAAAATTCTATAATTGAATATTCATTTAGGATATATAGGAATTAATTTCAAATCATTTTGATGAAAAATGATAATGGTATAACTTACAATGATTTTCTAGAATTTAAGATTGATATGTTAATTAAAAATTTGTTCCAAATTATAAAAAAAAGAAATCAGGATTGGATTATCATGTTACTCTATAAAAATATTTTTTCATTCATTTAATTGTTAATGTAATAAACCACATATTATTCCTATGCGAGATGTTGTCAAATTTAATAAAATGTATTTTTATAAATTTAAAATTCATATTTTAGTTCAAAACAAGTGTCACATGAGAATACCCAAGAACATTATATTATATTACTATTAAATTATAAATACACTATTTTTTACTAAAAAGTTAAATATAAGAATAAAATAAAAAAAATTATGTAATATATTGTAATTTTAATAAACAAAAGTGTAGTTTTCCATAAAATTATTAAATAATTTAAAATAAATTTCACATCCTCAAAAGATGTGATAAATTTATTTAACTATTTTGAAACTCTATAAATTTTAATAATTATTCATTTTTAAAATATACGAATTAACTTCACATTATTTCAATGTATGATGTGGATTTTATAACTAAAATTGTTTGTTTTGAATTTAAATTTTTTATGTTAGATCAATAAAATTATAGAAGACTAAAATCAATGAATTTTTTTTATATTTTTGACACTCCATTAAGATGATTATTGAATCATTTTTTGACTACTGGAATGAACATCACTTCTTTTATATGAGTAGTTTAATAGAAAAAACTAAAAGTGTGTTTTATATTTAAAAAGTAATATTATAGTTGAAAACATGTGTTGTGAGCTCGAAAACAAGAACACTATATCAGATTAATATGAATATTTATGAAAATTGTATTTTACTCATTTGTGACATCATGTCATATACTACACATTATTCCAACAATTTATGTAGTTATAATGACATAAAGTGTGTTATTCTATTTAAACTGTTAAAGTGGTTCCAAATTTGTGTCCCATAGAAAAGACTAAGAAAATCATCTCTAAATGTAGAGAATCTATATGAAAAATATTTTTTTATTAAATATCTATAAATTAATCATAAATAATTTTTATGTCTAGTTTGGAGGATAATATAAAAAGTTTATGTTTTTAATTTTGAAGTAATATGTTTGTTTTTAATGTGTTTCACATGGAAAAAAAGAAAAAACATGATAATATATTCATGTTAGTTTAGGAGAACGAGCATTGATTCACATGTAAACTATAAGAATAAGCCTGAGATCATTTCGATATTTGGTTTACTAAATATGAATAAAACTGTATATTCATGTTATAAAGAAATTTAGATAAAATTGTGTATTAAATTAAAAAAAATGATATCATATATTCATACAAATATTGATGAATGATTTCATGTTTATTTTTTGACCTCAATGAATGGACCAAATTTCATTCTAATGCATGGTATGTTCTAAATGACCTAATACATATTTTTCAATTTAAAGATTCAAGTAGTACAAAACTATTTTCATGTACTCTAAACCAAGAAAATATGATCACATTCCTACGATCCACTACAAAAATGATCATTGAATTATTTTAGAGATATAATAAGTAAAAACTACAAATTTTAATATATGGTGTATTCATAATTGATACATGCATAATTTTCTATTTTTAATATTTTTAAATTATTTTGTGGAATAAAAAAATTATTTATTATTACTTATTCATATGTTAATGGTTTTGATCATATTCACAAATTTGGTGTTGGTTAAAAAGAAAAAGATTATCGACTAGTCAATTAATCTTTCTGAACATGTTCTTGTTTTTATTAAAGATATAAATACTACTTCCTATATGATTATATTATAAAATAATTATATTTATTTATTATATGTATTCATTTAATTATGGTATGTTTTGTATTTAAAATTCTACTGATTCTACAAGATATTTATATTTATGTCCATTCTTTGGGCTAAAACAACGTTAAATGTTACCATAGTAGTTGGTCAAGCTATTTTTTGTACTAAGATAGCCCAAATATGTGGAACCCCGTTTTAGTGTTGAGAATGATTTTTTTTAATGTTATTAAAATTATATTCGGTTGTATTGTATAATTAAATTGCATGAATTCATACATTATTATAACATCCAAAATATATAATGAAATGTTAGTTTTTTACCAAATCAATACAAATGAATAATTATAGAGATAACGATGTGTACCAATTAACCAAGTACCTGATAGTAGAAAATTTTTATTAAATAGTATTAGAGTACTGGTCAATTAGGTATTTAAAGGGTTATATTAATAAATAAAAAAAATTGATTAATATTAGGAAAGAATTAGTGTAGTAGACACATGATACTTAATCCTAATTAAATATTCTTTTCTTAAATTTTTGACAAAATATTTTTAAATAATATTAAATATAATTTATTTATTTAATTTTTTCATTTTAATTTATATTAGATTTATATATTATTTGTAAATTTGAACATGAAATAATTAATTATTTTTTTTTCATTAAAAATTAAATAATAAATAATCATAAAATTATAAAAGATTTTTATTTATTTTGATGTCTATTCAATTTAGATATAAAAATGAAATTGAGTAGTTAATATTTTAAATGATAATTTGAATAGGATATGTTAGTTATTTTAATATTTCATAATGTAATAGAGAATGTTTATTGTAAGAGTTCTGAAAAGTGAAAAAGGTATAAATATTTTTAGGATTTGAAAAATCAAATAAAAAATATTGTAAATTCAAGATGAATAATATCAGTCTTTACATATATTTTTAATAAATACTAATAATGTTTCATTTTATCATGGTTTTTTTGCCTTTATTATCACTTTTTTTAGAATTGATAATGGGTTCCCTTTAACAAGAATTGTTTATCATTGATAATTTGAGACCGTTATCAGTCATTTGTTTATCTTTAATAACATATACCCTCAATTACCTTAAACATGTACATTATTAAATATAATTAATATGAAAATAAATATATATTTATATTACTTTATTTTATTTATGATTGTTTAAAATTATAAATTAAATTATATTCATATATGTATATTATAAATATAAAGTATATAAATAAACATATAAATACCTTAAATATATATAATATTAGCATTTACAAATCTATTTTAAAATGATATGATTTATAATTATGTGTGTTAGTACTTAAATATTGTAATATACAAATTTTTATTACATATGTATATATTATAAAATATATTAATTTGAGGTAAATGTAAATAAGTATATTAATATATTAAAGAAAATATACTCATAAAATGAAAATTTAAATACATAAATAATTTTAGAATAAATAGTTATTATAACTTTTATTCACATATTTTATTTTAAAATTATTATTAATTTACATCAATGAATAATTATTTTTGGCAATGTAAATGAATTAGAAAAACATAACCACACACACACAGACATATATATATTTATCTATAAAAATAAAATAGATTATAAATGTACCTATGTAAATCATTCCTATAGAGACAGACATATATTATATAACCACATTATTAAAATTTATGAAAATATAAAAAAAATATTTACATATATAAATTATATATGTGTAAAATATTCTAGATCATGGTTTATATATAATAACATACCCTTGGTTCTTATTTAGTGAAAATAATGGTTAATATTTCTTAATGGTAAAATCACAATGAGAAATGAGTCCTTTCTCTGTATTTCTACTTATAGCATTAAAAAACTGTCACCTTGATTTTAAATCATATTATGTGTCACATCCCAACACAGATCACCAGTTTTACATAGAGGAGAACGTGGAATCATCAATTCATCTGTGCATGCTAGAGGATGATGACATGTGGCGATGGAATAAACCATAAAACATGATCTTATGCACTCAGATAAAAGTATGAAAACTAGTAGAAATTAAAATGGCCACCATACAATATTAGAGTAAACATAGGCAATAAATTAAAATCATGCAATAAAAAGTTTTCCATGTGAAAATATTTCAATCATACACCCATGATTTCCCACTAGGTCAATCAAAAAAACACTATTGAGTTTCCCCAGCATAATCCACCACACCTTATATGATATGAGTAGTTAATCGGACATTAAGACTACAGACGCACCAGAGTGTTCATACATGGAGTAAAGAAATACATATTAGTAGGATCTCATAGATATCTTTTAATATATGTTATCGTAAATATATATTATTGATGAAAGTGAATGAATCTATATAAGCATGCACACACGTTCATTGTGTCCTAAATAATTTGCCACAACACCCAACCCTATTAGATTCTTCTTACGGAAGAAATAATACCCTAGAAAAACCACAAAAATACTTTACAGGTCATCAGGTGCTAACCAGACAACCATGTAACCTAACCATACCCACATCAGTCATTTCTTGAATTTTTATTCCCTATTCCATATGACCCAACCCATTCATGAAGGATTGTGGTAGGGAAAACATTTCAATTACCACTGTACATTCTCATAATGTAAGTTGCACTGTATGTACTCATCCTATTCCTCTCAGTGATGGGTTCACATTATAAATCCCAATCCATTCCCTCAACGGGGAATAGTGCACTAAAATTACCCAACCCATTCCCTATTTGGATACTCCCAATGAAAAAATTTAATCCCTTATACTTTTTTAGGAGTTGGAACACTAAAAATTACCTACCCTCGTCCTCTTATACATATGGGTACACTAAAATTTCTCATCCCATTCACAATAAAGGAATGGATCAAAAGAAGAAAATGTCTATACCCTAATCCCTTGGGTAATAAATCCATCCACTCTAGGAATCACATATTTGGGAACACACATACAATGAAAACAAGGAATAAAAACCATCCCAAACCTCTCTAAATTTTTATTTGGTTGTAGTCCCTAAAATACTGGCCCCACACTCAATAGCTTGCGCAATCTTCCCTCTATCATCACTTTCCCATCTTTTATACCAACTGAGTGAAAATGAACAATCACATAAAACCCATTGATCATCGCATATCACTTGTGAGGGAATCCAAAAGGTACCTCAAACCCCACCTAGCCTCTAATCACTCGTACCAAGCCATATCCAATACCTCATGGAGTTTTTGTAGCCCAAAGGCTCAACTTGACCATGTCCTAAAAAGGTTGGCCCCATCCTCCTATAAATCCCATTTAACACCCTTATTTAACTAACTATGAATTTTATTTTTGAAAATTAACTCTAAAAAAATGAAAACATCATTAAAAGTCCTCAAAAATACCGTTGATTTAGTATTGGGTCCTATATCACATTAAATTAAGAGATCTCACAATTCTGTAATTGAAAAGAAACTTCCCCAACATACCTCTTATGTTTCTTGATGTCCAATCACACTCATATCATACACCAAACCTCAAATCCATCATGAAGTGTGTTTCCCTCATTATAAGTGACGTATATATATATATATATATATATCTTACTAGTAACTACTTTTCATATGATAATAATTCATTCCAAACTAGACCTAGGGAATCCAAACTAGGATACCATAATGTCAACTTGCATCATGAGACCTACAAAGGGTATCTGTTCAAATCACTAAATTTTACCACCCATAAGGACATGTTGTCTGAGAAATACCTAATTAATCATCTTATAATGAGTAATTATTTCTAGTCTAAGAGTTTCATGGTCATACTATTTCTTATCCTATGGTTCCCTCTATCCCTATCTATTCATATTGTCCCACAAACAATACAAGAATTCAAAATCATTCAGAAATAATAATAAGAATGTTTATTAATGGGGTCGCCAACCTCAAAATAGTGTTACCTCCTTCTAAATACTCCCTCCATCATTGGAAAATCCCATCCATGCATTTTACAAGATCCAAGAAACCCATGAGATCTCATCTCAAGAGAAAACAAAAAAATAATTAATTATTTAAATTAAACAAAATAGGTAAAATATCATCAAAACACATAAGGCTTCAATATATTAACAAAACTATATGAAACCTTATACATTCATCCATAATGGACCCCCTCCATCTAATCTAAAAATGGCCATTAGATCAATATTTTTCCACCATGATATTTTGTAATAATCAATGGAAATCTGTCCCAGATCAAACTGAACTAAAATGTGATAATGGGAAACAAACCATAATTCAAATTAAGGGATTTATTCATCATGAATTATCATAGATAGCAACCAATTTAAATGGGATATTTAATAGGTGGTAGATTTTTAGATAACATGATTTTAAATGTATTTCCTTTGAAAGAAACTTCTTGTATTCAATATCCTGCTTTACACACAACCCCAAGTATAAATGAATCATGATACCATATTCCTTTATAACTGAGACCATAAATTTCATGGTATGAATAATAATAAATAAATTATTGAAAAATGTATAATGTTTTCAAATAATAAAAATTTATTAATTAAATTAAAATAAATATGTACTCAATTTTCAATAAATTCATTTTATAGTTAAAAATATTATTTCTTGAAAAAGGTTTTTATTGCAATTATCATATTGATATTATAGTTAATTTATATTTTTTAGAAGGTTTATTCAATTTACGTTTTACATTTTCTAATTCAACACATAAATACAATAATATGACTAATTGTTTTGATTTTTCTTAAAAAAAGTATATTTTAGAGAATAGTGAAAAATAGAGTTTTTTTATAAAACTAACATTTCATTCAACTATAAAAATTAATTAAAAAATGATATTATGATTAATGTTTAATAATAAAGTAAAAAATGATCTATAATACTATTAATTGACATTATACTTCATTTTTTTATATTGTCACGACCGTCCTCGGGGACCGTGTCGTGACTACCCCAAGCCCACCTTCCATAGGCCAGGGGCTGATGACTAGCTCCAAAGGTGTAAATATCGATAAAAGGGAAGGAATTGCGTTTATAAAAGAAAACAAACACCAAAGAGTACGCAAAATGAAGTAAACACTAAGTAAACTATATACACCAGAAAGTGCTGGAAAGTAAATGGGCCATTATACCAACACAACTGAAAGTGAAGTACAACTGAAAAGTAATGTAAAACAACTGAAATACAAGCAGAAACTGACAGGAAGTCCTCTAGGAACTCCCACCTGAAGGGTGAGTACATTTAGACTCATCAGCTCCTCGAGTCCGGCCGTCCTCTCCCTGTACGTCCCACCTGATAGTCCACCCCCGGGTATCGTCCGCTCCTAAAGCCTCAACCACGATCAGCGCTGTCCATCGTCTGCAACCAACACATCGTAGTGCGGGCGAAGTCCATGCAGGGGTGAGTATAAGATACATAGTAGGGACCCCTAGACTCCTAAAGGTCTCTCATAAACCACAAATGATAAACTACAAAGGAAAGATACGAACACAAGTATAAACTAATACTACCTAGGTATATGCCCATACATATACCTAAGTCATCAATTCTAGTTCTGCTCCAACTCACGAGCTCAAGTACAATGCAGTCCACACAGGAAAGTATAACTCAATCCACACAAGAAGTTACGTCCCAATCCACACAGGAAAGCAAGTCAATCATATCGAAGATAATGATTGAAAGTCAAGACTCAGCTCACACAGGTACACTCATCACGAAGAGGGGTGGAGATGATTGATGTAGACTCTGAATCATCTCCTCTGCCGAACCCACGTAGGTTCCAAGTACAGATGTCGTTTCTGCCGAACCCACGGAGGATCCAAGTATATAATTCGTCGTCGTCGAACCCACGGAGGATCCATGTACAGTCGACAACGCTGCTGAACCTACAAAGGATCCTAGTACAGAAGTCATCGTCGTCGAACCCACGGAGGATCCCAGCACGGTAGACGTCGTCGTCGAACCCATAGAGGATCCTAGTACGATAGGCATCCTCGTCGAACCCACTGAGGATCCTAGTTGGGTAGTCATCCTCATCGAATCCCCTGAGGATCCTAGTACGGTAGTCATTCTCATCGATCTCACATAGGATGTTTGTACGGAAGTCGTCATCTTCGTCGCAGCCAGCTCTAGGACTCCCGTATAGAGCACACTCGATTCTAGGAGGGTCCGCTCCATGAGGCAAGGGATTCGATACATCAACTCTCACGAATCCAGAGTTTATGTATCACAATGTTCCGTCTCATCAATAGGAACTCAATGCGACAGACGGCGCGTCAATCGGTCGCCCGGTCTGGGAGATATTGGCTTTTCCGTCCCAGGGGCCGGGATGGTTTTTAAGCTATAACCTACCCAACCATACTCCAGCTGCGTCGAAACCTCGAGCGGGGTAAGCCAGAAGAACCATATCACTAAGATTAATCCAAAAAAGTCAATGTCACTTCAATCGGACGTCCGGAGCTTAAGTTATAAGCGTTTCCGCTCCGCAGGCCTGGATGGTTTTGTGTTCGAACCTACCCGGCCATACACAAAGTTATTAGAAACCTTGAGTGTAATATACCGAAAAAACCTTCTCTATCGAAGGATCCCAACACAACTGACGGTGCGTCGATCGGAGGTCCGTAGCCCATGTTATGGGCATATGAACGGATCTATCCGAAAATAGTGGGTTTGGGATCGGTCCGACCCGGCACAATACCCCCTGGGTCGACCCTACCCAGCTCCGGGTCCGGCCCGACTGGTACGATCTGGCCCGTCACAGGCGTCCGGCCCGGCGCAGGCGGCCCGGCCCAGCACGGACGGTCCGGACCGCGAGGCCGGTAGGGGGGGGGGGGGGGGGGGGCGCTGCACCCCCTTGATTGAAAAACGACCGACCAATTAAGGCTGACCTTAATTGATTCCGCAGAACCCGAGGGGTCCCGCCTCCAGTTAGCGCCGGTGGCCGGCTCCGTCAGCCGCTTCCCCGAGCCACCGCGGCTCCTTCCCGTCCGGCACGGCGCGACGACGCATCACCCCTCCACCACAGCTCGCCCCGACTACGACCCTCTATGGTGCTCCGCCGCGGCGCGAAGGCGGCGCGCCCCTCCGCCGCAGCCCGCCCTTGGCCGTGGCTTTCTTCAGCTTCACCGGCGTGGCGTGACGACTCCACGCTCCTTCGTCACGGCCCGCTTCGGCCGCGGTTCCCTTATCCCCGCGCGGTTCCGTTGCACTGCGCCGCCTCCGTTCCAGACCACGATGGTGATCAAAAACAAAAAGGGAGGAGGGTCGGCCGGGTTTGTGCGGTCCGACCTCCTCCCGTTATATTGATAACAAGCGGCCGATAAAAAATGGAGAACGTCAAAATAAAACTTGAATGATGAAAAAACCCAAACCTCAAATAATTTCGCGGAAGCTAGCATCACAGGGATGATTTCGACGACGACGTTGATGAGCATCCAAGGAGGGGATGACGTCTCACACCGACTGCGGAGAGGAGAGTAACGGGACGTCGATCTCTCCTTGCGGTGATGGCATTCTTCGTCAAGGTCTTGATGTTCTTCAACGAGAATGATGGAGATCTCCAAGACTTAGAGTATTCTCTCCAAAAACTTAACACAACATGCTCCAACCAAATAAAATAATACAGCTCTTATTTTATTACTCAAGGTATGCATCTCAAAAACTCTAAGATTCAAAATTGAATTCAATTCATTTAATTAATCTTGATTTGTCAAAATTAAATGGGGTTTTTAGGTTGGAATGATTAAAGTGTGGGAGATCCACATAATTAAAGAGGGGGGTTTAGAGGAGTTAGGGAGTTATGGGGAAATTGAAAAGGTGGGGGCTCGTGTGGCCCCCACCTCACTAATATCCTAACAGGAGGAGTTAGGATTAGGTGGGTCCCACCCCAACTCACACACATGGGAGTTAAACCACTTAGATGAGAGAAATAAAGTTATGAAACAACTTTATTTCACTTAACACTTAAACCACATTTTTAAACAACTCTTCCCGAGAAAATGCAACTACAGTAAAGGTCTTATTAAGAAATTACCGGTGTTGCGGTTCCAACGGTGCCCTCAGATTTTGATTCCGAGCACCGGTTCAAAAGTTAGAAAAACCCGCTTGTTCGTTCATTGAACTTACCCAAGATAATCTTCAGAAATTGATATCAGGTACACCGGCCCTCGGAATCAGGTGCCATCAGAAACTGCGTACTCATAAAATCCCAAAGAATTTAAGAAAAAAATTTCCTTCAAAATTTACGGGTCTTTACATTACTCCCACCTCAGGGATTTATGTCCCATAAAGATACATCACAAACTTGGGGAACAAAAGGGGGTACTGAGCACGCATCTGAGCCTCCCGCTCCCAAGTGCTCTGCTGGAGGTTCCCGTGCTGCCACCTGATGCACACTAGAGGAATCAACCACCCATGTAGGACCCGCTCATGTCAATCCTTGATCTCCAATGGAACCTTCGGAAAATTCTCCCCATCTTCGATGTCTATCTCCCCATGGTCGATGATATGCGTCGGATCATGCACATATCTCCTCAGTTGAGATACATGGGAGACGGCGTGCACCCGGTGCAACTAAGGTGGAAGAGACAGGCGATAAGCCACCTCGCCTATCCTACTGAGAACCTGAAATGGTCCGATGAAGCGTAGAGATAACTTTCCTCCCCGGCCAAATCTCCGTAATCCACGCCAAGGTGAGACCCATATGAAAACATAGTCTCCATCCTCGAACTCTAGTGGTCTTCGCCTCCTGTCAGCATAGGACTTTTGTCGGCTCTGAGCTGTCCTTATCTGCTCCTAGATGATCTGCACCTTCTCCGTTGTGGCCTGAACCATCACTGGATCTACACGTACTCAATCCAACATTATCCAAAAAGGATATCTGAAAACGCGGCAAGCTGCTGTCTCGCCACTCCTAACGGTCGAATGCCCGACCTACTACCAAGATCATTTGCTACAACGTTCCCCTTCCCAATAGTATAAACTGTCTCAATGTCATAGTCCTGGAGGAACTCAAGCCATAACCACTCTCTCAAGTTCATGTCCTTCTGAGAAATGTTACACCTGAGACTATTAAGTTGGTGAGAACCATAAACTGCTCACTCGACGAACAATGGGTGAGACTAGCCTTTTGTAAGAACTCAACTCCACCCTTCTTCGTCTACGATCTACATGAGATGCTGATATTCCTCCTCTACTGAAAAAGAGAAATATGGTCTCATCCCCTGGATGAACCACATCCTTTTCCTAATACAGTCAATCCTGTCATGAATAGTACTATTTCATGCCATGGATGACGTCGTAAGGCCTCGACGCTACTTCCAAGAGATCCAACCGTTACTCCCACCTCCAAGGGTCGAGTCACACTATCGGCAGCAGTGTGTAGTCAATAGGTCTCGTCCAGTAAAAATCTCAAAGTTGAGGGTCAAGTCAACGGTTTTATCTGGAACCACTTAGTATCAACTACATAAAAAGGACATGGAAGAAAACGTCTCAAGAACAAGTGGCTTTTATTACTGCAGCTCAAGGTATAAAGACACATAACATCCATATACAAAACATAAACAAATCTAGAAGAATCATGAACAAAATCCTCCATGTCTGGAGCTAGTCCTTCTCATTTCCATCCGCTCCCATAGCTCCATGGTTATAAGCCTCAGCTGCCTGAAGCTGAGCTCTCCCCGGTCCACCCGTTCCCCACGGTCAGGGCGGTCTTCTTGGTGGTGGTGGTGGTAGGGCCTCAAAGTGTCACCCACCACCCACTACTCGGCCAGCTCCTCTACCTCATCCGCCTGTTCCCTATGTACCTCCATGGTAGAACCTCTTCCTGGGAGGTCCCCCTACCACCTGATGCTCATCTGCAGGGAAGTTCGGGCAGTTTCGAGCCATGTGACCCTGCCCGCTGCATGCATTTCATTGTCTAATCCTCGTGGGGCTGGCTCTATTTTGTGTGCCCCATACAAACGAATCTTTTTCCTAATACTGTGCATCTGATGGTCTGGCCCGCTTGGTCCTATGCGTCATTTGTCTACTTCTGGCTGTAGAAGACTCTGCTGCGGGTCGTCCTGCGGAGAGTCTCGACACTGGTGACTGCTCAGTGAGAAAACTCTCCACTAGAAGAGCTCTCTCCAGCACCCCCGCCTTCGTAGGGATGTTGAGGGAGATCATCGAAGCCCTGATCTCATGCTTCAGTCCCTGGTCGATGGTTCGGGCCCGGATGAATGAGTCTCATACCATTTCCGTGGAATAGCGTGAGAGATCAGTAAATCTCGCCGAGTATTGGGCTACCGTCATGCTGCACTGCCGCAGCTGTAGTAGCTCCTGAATGCGAACCGCACAGAGGGTGTCTAGAATGAACTCCGAGCGGAAGAGGATCTCGAAGTCCTTCCAAAGAAGAGATGCCTCATCGTGCACCTGGAGCATCAATATCCACCATCTACCTGCTGTTGCGTGCCGGAGACTCGCTGCAAGGATCACCATGAGGTCAGATGGTGTCCCTACTAATATAAAAACTCGAACAATAGCCTCCAGCCAATCCTCGGCTGCCTGAGGGTCCGTCTCCCTACGAAACCTGGGTGGTCTCTGACACTGAAACTCATGTAGTGCACTAAGGCAACATGAACTCTCAGCTGCTGGGGCTGGTGGTATCAGTGGCTCAATGGGTAGAGGTACCGCGGGTGCCTCCACTATAATGGGGCCCTACACCGAGGACTGGTCACTCGGTGGGCTGCCATCTCGTACAACGTTCGGAAACCTAGCTGGCTGTCATCATGGGGCCATCCTAAAAAGCAATAGGTGCGCCACAGTCAATACAGTATACCTGGTGAGCTGACACAAGTAATCACAAAGAAAACTTTTGAAACACACATGCAATCAATGTTTTCGTGCACTGAGTAGAAAATCAGATGGTAGGGTCCTGGTGTTTGGATACGTCAGCGGCCACACCATCACATGACTCCCTGAACTGATAACCACACTCAATACCCTTTAACACTATTGCTTCACATAAAAGAAAGATCAGAATCCTGAGTTTTGAGGTAGAATCGAACTCCTTTGATACCAATTTGTCAGGACCGTCCTCAGGGCCCATACCGTGACTACCCCATGCCTGCCTTCCATAGGCCAGGGGCTGGTGACTAGCACCAAAGGCGTAAATCCCGATAAAAGGGAAGGAATTGCCTTTATAAAAGAAAACAAACGCCGTAGAGTATGAAAACAGAAGTAAACACTAAGTAAAATGTATACACAAGTATGTGCTGGAAAGTAAATGGGCTAGTATACAAACCCAACTGAAAGTGCAGTACAACTGAAAAGTAAAGTAAAACAACTGAAAGACAAGAAGCAACCGCCAGGACGTCCTCTTGGAACTCCCACTAGAAGGATGAGTACAATCAGTCTTTTCAGCTCCTCAAGTCTGTCTGTCCTCTCCGTGTATGTCCCACCTGATAGTCCACCACCAGTTACCATCCGCTCCTCAAGCCTTAGCCACGATCTGTGTGGTCCGTCATCTGCAACCAAAAAATCATAGTGCGGGCGAAGCCCGTGCGGGGGGGAGTATACGATACTCAGTAGAGACCCCGAGACTCCCAAAAGTCTCCCAAAATCCACAAAGGATAAACCACAAAGGAATGATAAGAGCACAAGTATCAACTAATTCTACTTCGGTATATGCCCATACATATACCTAACTCATCAATTCTAGTTCTGCTCCAACTCATGAGCTCAAGTACAATCTAGTCCACACAGGAAAGTATAACCCAATCCACACAAGAAGGTACGTCCCAATCCACACAGGAAAGCAAGTCAATCATATCGAAGATAATGATTGAAAGTCAAGACTCATCTCACACATGTATACTCATCACGAAGAGGGGTGGAGATGATTGATGTAGCCTATAAATCATCTCCTCTACCGAACCCACGTAGGTTCCAAGTACATATGTCATCGCTGCCGAACCCACAGAGTATCCATGTATAGAATTCATCATCACTGAACCCACGGAGGATCCAAGTATAGTCAACAATGCTGTTGATCCCACAGCGAATCCTAGTACAAAATTCATCGTCATCAAACCCAAGGAGGATCCCAGTATGGTAGATGTCGTCGTCGAACCCACAGAGGATCCTAGTACAGTATTCGTCCTCGTCAAACCCACTGAGGATCCTAGTATGGTAGTCTTCCTTGTCTAACCCACTGAGGATCCTAGTACGGTAGTCATCCTTGTCGAACCCACAGAAGATCATTGTACGAAAGTCGTCATCTTCGTCGCAACCGGCTCTAGGGTTCCCGCACACAGCACGCTCGATTCCAGGAGGGTCCAATCCATGAACCAAGGGGGTCGATACATCAACTGTCATGAAGTCCAGATTTGATGTATCACAATGTTCCGTCTCGTCAATAGGAACTCAACGCGACAGACATCGCGTTAATTGGTCGTCTGGTCTGAGAGATATTGGCTTTTCCGTCCCAGGGGCCCGGTTGGTTTTAATGCTCAAAAAACCCAATAGTACTCCATCTGCATCCAATCCTCGAGTGGAGTAATCCAAAAGAACCATCTCACTAAGAGGAATCCAACAAAATCGACGGCACCTCAATCGGACGTCCGGAGCTTAATTTATAAGCATTTCTGCTCCGAGGCCCGGTTGGTTTCGTGTTCGAACCAACCCGACCATACCCAAAGTTCTACTAAACCTTGATTGTAATATACTGAAACGACCGTCTCGATCCAAGGATCCCAACGCCACTTACGTTGCATCGCTCGGAGGTCCGTAGACCACGTTATGGGTGTTTGAAAGGATCTGTCTGAAAACAGGGGCTTTGGGCCCGGTCCGACTCGGCCCAATACCCCCTGGGTCGGCCCGAACCGGGTCGACCTGAACCGTTTCTGGGTCCGGCCAGGTTAGGCGCAGCCCAGAACGGCGCGAGGGTCCAGCCCAGCGTGGGCGGTCCGGCCCGGCTCGCGGGGTCGGCGGCTCGACCTTCGGTCGAGCGGGATTCGGGGGGGGGGGGGGGGCGCTGCCCCCCTTGATCAACAAATGGCCAGCCAATTAAGTGCGGCCTTAATTGATTCTGCGGGACCCGAGGGGTCCCACCTAAAACTAGCACCAGTGACCGTCTCAGCCGGCCGGTTCTCCAAACCGCTGCGGCCATAGGGCGCGGCTCCTTCCCATCCGACGCGGAGCGACGGCGCCGCGCCCCTCCACCACGGCCCGCCCCAGCCGCGGCCCTCCATGGTGCTCCGGCGCAGCGCGACGGCACCACGCCCCTCCGTTGTGGCCTGCCCTTGGCCGCGGCACGATGGCGCCGCACTCCTTCACCGCGGCCTGCTACGACCACGGTAACCTCATTCCAATACGGTGTCGTTATACCGCGCCACCTCCGTTCCAAACCACGATGGTGATCAACAACAAAACAGGAAGAGGGTCGGTTGGGTTTGTGCAGTCCAACCTCCTCCTGTTATATTGATAACAAGTGGCCGATAAAAATGAAGAACGTCCAAATAAAACTTGAACGATGAAACAACCCCTACCTCGAAGAAGTTCACAGAAGCTAGCGTCGCGGGGATGATTTCAACGACGACGTTGACGTGCGTCCAAGGATGGGAAGATGTCTCACACTAACTGTGGAGAGGAGAAGAACGGAACGCCGATCTCTCCTTGCGGTGACGACGTTCATTATCGAGGTCTTGACCTTCTTCAATGAGAATGATGGTATTGGTAATATTTCTTTTTTTTTATAAGTGAAAAAATTCCCTATCCAGAGACACTTACATGGACACAAACAACACCAGCATTCAAGGGGGACGAAAGTAGTGTAGCCCTAAAGCATCCCTCATCATAGAAAACCTGCACTCAAGAGGCATAGTGCCCATTCTTCTATAAATAACGGGCTCTTCCTTGGGAATTCCAATATTTGATAACGCATCCGCAACAAAATTTCCCTCCCTCCAGATATGTTGTATGATCCGTCCTTGGTTGGTTTCCATGCTACACCTCATGATGATATAAGTCAGCTCCCAAGGCGCGTCTGTCCCACCCCGTACACGAGTAACCAAAACGTCCAAATCTATCTCCACCTCCGACACTTGGAAACCACTTCTCTTGCATACCTACATCCCCATAAGAAGGGGCCGAGCCTCCACACCCAATGAATTGCCTATCCCAAAGGTGACACTAAAGGCCAGGTGAACCGAGCCACCTGAATCACATAAAACGCACCGCCTCGGATCGTTCCATGCATGCAGGACCCATCCACATTTAATATAAGCCCGCTAAACGAAGGTTTCCATCTAACCCATCGCCCTCCAAACCATTCAGTACCACAAGGTATACCCAGGATATTGCACGCCGAGTCCGAGCGCTGATCGATTCTCAACAGGGAGACCAAATCATAAACCAGCAACCTAACTCTTAACTGGAGCATAGATATCGAGCTCTGGGAACCCAAACGTTCCTTATTACTGGCCTCCTAAATGACCCAACATATTACAGTAAGAATACATGTGCGTACCTTACCTTTTGAGTTGATGTTAGGACTTCCGGTAAACCAGAAGGAGAGGAGATCATGGAAGTCGAAAAGCTCAAAGCTGGCGCACACATGAGGAGTGAACATATTCCAAACAGCCGCCGCCCGGTCACTCTGGAAAAAGAGATGAGTAGTTGATTCATTCTTCGGTGTTCTGCAGCAGAAGAAGCGGGACACCAGGGATATTCCCCTTCTTTGGACATTTTCCTCTGTCGGGAGGGCTCTGTTGCGGACATGCCAGACCAGAAAATTCATTTTTATTAGGGTCTCCGTACTCAAGATTCTCTCTGAGCCGTTCCCAGGGATGGCCTCCACGTTCTTCCACTCCATATAGCTCCGAGTGGAAAACCGACCCGAGCTTGAGCCCATAAAGCAGCAACGATCGAATTCATCAATAAGGCAGATACTATCAAACACCTTCCTCTGTTCTTGGCTAAGGACTGAACAGATGAATGCTGGATGTCCAGAGGCCACCCTAAAGGTGATATCTAGTGCAGGGAATCCGGGAAAAAACATTCTCTCACCAACCCAGTTGTCTTTCCAAAATCCAACGTCCCCTCTGCCAATTATCCACCTCTCTAAGCCATGTAGCTCCTCAAGGAAGACCAGAATTCTCCTACCCAATCGAGAGGGCCAAACCCTGTGCTCATTATTACTCATCTCCAGATCCTTGTATCGCCCTTTGATGACAGTGGCCCATAAATTGTTACCCTGCCACAATATCCCACGCTAAATGTGCATGCATGCCCTACATGGTGATCATGAAATCGCGTAACCCCACTCCCCCATCCTTAGTTGGTTTAGACAATCTATCCCAGGAAGCCCAATGGCACCGGCCTGCGTGATTGGCATCCCACAGGAAGGCCGTGAGGGCCTTTTCCATCGTATCCACAATTTCCTTTGGCAGTTGGATGATAGAGAAAGTATGCATTGGAATCGAAGATAGGACATTATTGATCAGGGTAACTCTCCCACCGAAGGATAGAAACCTAGTTTTCCAGTTATATATTCTTCCCAGCAACCGGTCTGTAACCCCCTTCAAAGAGAGCTCTTTTGATCCAACCATAACATAGAGGAACCCCGAGGTAGTTCATTGGGAATTTTTTCTGCTAGAAACCAAGGATGGATTGAATATTCCTGCATCTCCTAGAAGAGCATTTAGAAGAGATGTAAACATGTCTCTTGACTGGGTTGATGAACTATCCACTGGATCTTCCGTACCTTGAAAACACCTCCATAATGTTGATCAGGGACCGTCGACTCCCATTGGTGAAAATTAAAACATCATCTGCAAACATGAGATGTGAAATGCTTTCCCTGCCCCGCCGCCCAACATACAGCTTATGTCTTCCATCCTCCGCTCTCCTCTGGAGGTTCCTAGAAAGATCCTCCTGTGCCAAAATGAAGAGACTAGGAGATAGGGGGTCTCCTTGTCTCACTCCCTGGACCTTCTTAATGAAGCCAAATAATTTTCCTCTGATGGAGATGGACAACCAGGGTGAAGAAAAACAAAGGAAACAGAGGTTGCAAGACCATTCTTGGAAGCCAAACCTGCGCATCTCCCTCAAGATGAAATACCATTCTAGATTATTGTAGACCTTGTCCATATCATCTTGAAAAATGACATTGGATCCCACCGATCGCCGGTTGATTTCATTAACCAGCTTGCTCGCAATACCCACCGTGCCTTGAATGCATCGCCCCTTAATGAACGCATGCTGCTCGTTGGAAATCAGATTTCGAATAATACCACCCATCCTCCTAGATATGAGGCTTGCAAGGATTTTCTAAGACACATTGCATAAGAAGATGGGCATGAATTGACCAATGTTTGTGGGGTCTTTAGTCTTTAGAATGAGCACAAATCTGGAAGCCCTCACACGCTTACCAAAAGCTCCCCCGGAAGATGTCCTAGACCGCTGACACTACTTCTCGACCAAAAATAACCCATGAATTCATATAAAACCGGTTGGGAAACCATCCGGGTCAGGAGCGCTATCCCTCGGCATTTCCATCACTATACTCTTGATCTCTTCCTCCTCCAGAATCATCGATAAACGCTCATTTTCAGATTCCCCCACCAGTATTGGTATACACTCCATAAAATCATCCACATCCTCGCTACTACCCTGACTCCCAGATCTTTCTTCCCTCGATCCAGCCAGTAACCATTCAAAATGGTCTATCGCCATACCCCCAGCAACCTCAACATCATTCATATATCCACCATTATCCATCCGAATATTAATCCTCATGGATTCTCTCTCCTTTAGGCATGCATAAAAAAGCCACTATTGTGGTCGCCCTCCTTAAGCCATTTGATGTGCGCCCTCTGTCTGAGGTCCCACTCAATCTCCACCAGCTTGTCTGCTATAAAAACCCGCTTGTCACAAAGCGAGGTAAATGTATCCTCATTCCATGCCAATAACAAATCCTCCTCCATCCGATCAATATATTTCTAAATTGAGTCGACTCCCATGCGGTTGTTTGGTCTGTTGCCTAGCCAACCCAGGATATACTATTTGAGACGTTTGAGACATTTGGACAACCCATACCAAGGGCCCCATTCCTCCCTACCCTCCCATGAGCTCCTCACCATCAGCCAGAAATCCGGCAACTGATGCCAACTATTGGAGTAACGGAAGGCCCGGTTTTCCTGATGTCTTCCGTGTGCACGCAGTTCCATCAGCAAAGGAGCGTGATCCGAGAGTGTACATGGGAGGTGAGTAAATGATGTGAGACCGAAGGATTCAAGATCCTAGAGAGTCACAAGGAACATGTCCAGCCTGCTCCAAATACGACTAGCACCGTTACGGTTGTTGCACCAGGTAATGCGGCTGCCCCAGAACCCAAAATCAAAGAATCCCATAGGGAAAATCAAGTTTCTGAAGTCCTGCATTCCAGTGGAGATCATAGAGGAGCCACCTTTATTTTCAGATGGATCACTAATGGAGTTAAAGTCACCTCCCACAAACCAAGGCATAGAATCTGTCTGAAACTCATTGAAAATTTTCCAAAGCTCCATATGTGTGTGTTCCTCAGTGTTCACATAAACGAAGTACCACAACACCATGCACTTAGAACTGGATATTTTTGTGTTGATACACAGCGACGTCGCACTGATCACCTCCACATAAACATACTTCTTCCAGCATATCCAAATATGGGAGTTAACCGGGCACCCATGCAAAAACGATTTACAGCCGAGCTTCTGCGACAGGCCAGGAATTTTACCGTGATCTTGTTTTGGCTCGAGAATGACAACAATGGAAGCATGAGACTTCTTAACTTCAGAAGACAGAAGGGACCGCATAGCCTACGCCCCCCATTCCTCTTGCGTTACAAATAATTAGGGACAACATTACACTTTGGGAAACCCAGCCTTGATACCGGGGGATCCCAGGAAAGAGAACAGAGACCTAGAAGCGGATTCCTTCACTTTGTACTGAGTGAGAGGACCCCTACTTCCTTATGAAACCACACACACTTTTGGAAAGAGGATATTCTTCATGAAGGCTCCCTCCTCATCATCGATAAGAGACAGTTTCACCATAGACGGCGGTCGTTCCATACATACCTCAGAGTCCGTCTGGAGAACTGATAGTAGGAATGCCATCTGGGGAGAAGCACATTGGGACTCTACCTCCTTTGACACACCTGCCGGAACTAGAGACGCCTGGGGTACCACAGAGGACGCTGAAGCCAGTATGGTGTGTAGGGATCACGACAGTGGAAACAGAGATAAATGAGAAGGAAAACGAACCTATGTTGGAGGCAAAGATAGAGCCTCACACGGAGAAGGCATGGAGATGGAAAATAGATCAAGCTTGCTCTACGGCCGAGCATCAGACCAACTATCGAAAGCTACCCTACTGAATGCGGGGAGGGATCCGGATGACAAGGGGGACCGTGAGATTAGATCTGGTACTAAAGTGTCAGAGTCATGTGTCGCAAACCCGAGGACACATTCTTTTTCAGAAGGTTTCATGGGCTTGTGGGCCCCATAATTCGAATTTGAAAGACCAACGGTAACATTTCCCCCCACCGGTGCCACCGTGACTGGGGAAACTGCCTTCTGAAACACCCGGGACTCCGGTCAAGATAGACTCATCTCCGATGTCTGCTTGCCAGCCCCTTCACCTGACGCCTCCGCTGGCCCAGAAGACCGAGGAATCGAGGACTTAGGAATGCGGCGACTGAGACCCTCCCCGCCCGCATGCACTTTAGAGGCAATAGGACCATCCAAAGGCCCATCCCCAGACTCCTTTCCAGAGGGGCCCAGAGTCGATCGACTTTCCTGCCGAAGGTGGCTGAGTGCCCTTGGAGCCTGCATGATGCACAGAACCTCGGAGGAGAAGTATAGATAACCCACTGCCACCAATGTAGATCAATCCCCATTCAAACCAGCACCCAAGGTGGAATATTCTTAGATAGATCCATTTCCACACAGATGCGAGGGCACACCGTGCTGAGGAGGGAAGATGTGCGATCATCCGAACAAAGGAACGAGCAAAAAGAGTCACCAGCCGCTTTGAGAATCGATGGGTTTTGCAGGGGGGGAGGAAGGCCTGGAAGGCGCACCCAGACCGCCGCCGCAGAGAATTCCTACCATAGTGATGGTCCCACGACCAGCGCGACAGTGAAAACCGCCAGGATCCGCATCGCCGCTCCACTATAGACCAGGCCCGCAAAAAATCATCCTTAGAAGAGCAGTGGATGCAGAAATCCACTTTTGAAACTTCATACACCATTGTCGGAAGCTGAAGACCCCAAGACTCAATGAAGGTCTGAAAGAAGGCCATCGACAATTTGTTGTAGCTTAAACGGGCAACAAGCGAGAGATCATGGAAGGAGGCCGTGTCCAGATGCTCCGCCTCCATTAAATCAACCACATGAAGATCATCAACCCTGCCTGGAGATTTGGGGGAAATGACAATAGGGGGAATGTAAACCCTAATCGCCTGTGCTTTACCACCGGAAGAGACTGAAGAAGACGGAACGCCACAAAGAATCTTCTTAAAAGACAGTCTTGAGGGGCCTACCGCCGTCGTACTCATGGCCCGGAGATCCACACCGTCCATGGCCAAACCCTGGGAAGACAAAGCAAGATCGTTAGACTTCGAGGAGCTCTCCATCTTCCTCGTGATGAGAATGATGGAGATCTCCAAGACTTAGAGTATTCTCTCCAAAAACATAACACAACAAGCTCCAACCAAATAAAATAAGGAGTCTCTTATTTTATTACTCAAGCTATGCATATCAAAAACTCTATGATTCAAAATTGAATTCAATTCATTTAATTAATCTTGAGTTGTCAAAATTTAATGGAGTCTTTAGGTTAGCAAGATTAAAGTGAGGGAGAGCCACATAATTAAGGAGGGGGGGGGGTTAGAACAGTTAGGGAGTTATGTGGAAATTGAAAAGGTGGGGGATCGTGTGGGCCCCACCTCACTAATATCCTAACAAGAGGAGTTAGGATTAAGTGGTTCCCACCCCATCCCCCACACATGGGAGTTAAACCACTTAGATGAGAGAAATAAATTTGTGACACAACTTTATTTCACTTAACATCTAAACAACATTTTTAAACAACTCTTTTCGAGAAAACGCAACTCCAGTAATGGTCTTCTTAAGAAATTACTGGCGCTTTGGATCCATCGGTGCCCTCGTATTTCGATTCCGAGCATCGGTTCAAACGTTAGAAAAACCCACTCGTTCGTTCGCTGAACGTACCCGAGATAAATTTCAGAAATTGATTCTAGGCACACCGGGACTCAAGATTAGGTGCCGTTAGAAACTGCGTACTCGTAAAATCCCATTGAATTTATGAAAAATATTTCCTTGAAATTTACAAGTCTTTACTTTGTATATGTTGATTTTATGACTCAAAAACACATTGGTCTAAAACATGTTTGTATTCATGTAATCTGTTTTTAACTTATTAAATTAAATTCATATATAATTTTTAATTTTTATAATTAAATTATTGATTTAATATTTAGTACAAAATCTGACAATAATTTGAGTATTTATATAATACCATAAATAGAAGTAAATTTAAATTTATGCTTGAAATTAATGTTTCAAAAAAGTGGGATTCGTTTATATTTTGTGTGATTTATTAAAATAATTTTACAACACTTATAAAAATATTAATTATTAAATGGTATTATATATTTTCATTAATATTAATTATTATAATATAATTGAGTTAATATAATTTCTGGTACTAATGAATAATAAAATCATTAAAAAAAATTTCTCATAATTAATGTTAAAACTAGTTTACCGGGGGAGTTCACATTAGTGATATGGGTAGGAATGAAACATAATCTTCTAAAATTATTCTTTTTTGAAGATAATAAAAAATTAAATTTTAATAATTTTTTTTAATTTTCCATTTTTCCCACTTTCGCATGAATGTGGCCTTATATTATTGAAATCATTTAACTAATTCCATGTGTGGCCCAATTTTCTCTTATGAAAAGAAACCTCTTATGGTTCTATATTTATTATTTTTTATCATTATATGTTTGACAATAACTTCTCAAAAATATTATTAAATTTATACCCTTTAACCATGATCTTCATTTCTTATCCTAAGACTAATCTTTCAAGCCTAAATTTGTATTCCAAATGAGGTTTTTTTAAGAATAGGTATAAATATTAAACAATATCATTCAATTCTATTTCTTCTTCAACCATATCTAAACTTATTAAATCTATAGAATCATGATGAATCTATTATCATAAATATATAAAAAATTTAATGATGATTATTTAAAAACATTTCCCACCAATTTCCCATTAATTTTGAAATGATATTTTCACTCGTGCGTACGTGTGGACTACCGCCACTACATAGTGATATGATTTATATTCAATCACCATCTTTCATGATTGGTTATGATGATTAATATATGATATGTGTATATATTATTTATGAAATAGTAATAAATATATAATGTTTTGTTAATATTTATATTAGTTTTTTTCCATCTAGTGAAAAGTTGAAAACATTATTTGTGCATATGTACTGACTATTATCTCCATAAACTGAAGTAATTAATTTTTCATCATCAAATTACAAAGATAATAATAATATTTTATATAATTATTAAATATTATAATTATTAAACTATTTATATTTTATATTTTATATATCTATGATTAATGTACGGGTACTATAAATGTTGAACCGAAACATACATGAAAAATGTATTTGTTATCACTAGAAACATTTATTTCAATGATGAAATTTTATATATATTTTTAAAAATTAAATAAGTGGAAAATAACTGGAATTGAATTTATTAATATTTATATATATATAATAGTATAATAAAGGAAACTTTAGTATACTATATAATAAAGTGATTACAATGCAAGATATACCTTTGGAAATTGTTTAACATTACAATCTCCCTTTTTATCAGGCTTGTTTATGTAAATATTTCCAATGATAAAATTATATGATCAATCAATAAAAAATATTATATACTTTCTTAAACTCTAGTTTTTAATATATATCACTTTTATCTCTTTAATTTTACTATATTTAGGTACTATAGAGAGTAAAATAATATTTTAAAGGAAAACTGACATTAATTTTCTCATCGCCAATGATCCTTTTCTCCCATATCCATATTTTATTTCAAATGTTTTCATGAATTTTATAATATTTTCTCTATAATTTTATACATTAATATATATATATGTATATATATATATATTTCTAAAAATAATTCTTATTATTTCATGAATTATGTATTTTTGAATTTATAATAAATATGTTAACATAATCAATATTTTCATTTAAGATGCAATATATTTTTTCCCTAATTCATTATTAGTAATTAATTTGAATATTTCATTAGAAATATCCATCATTCTTTTAAGAAATTATTATCATTAATATTTTCAGTATTTTATGATTCTAAATAAGTTATTTAAGAAAAAAATTATTTTCATTATGAAAATCTTCTGGTGATATTTTAATGATATTTTCATCCCTAAAATTAACCACTTGTGTTAATTTTTCATTATTGTGGACATAATATAAAGTTAAAATCTTTATTATTTTTGTTTATGGTGTGTGAATATGTTGATGAAATATGGATGAAACATTTCTTCTTTTCCAATAGTTATGTTATGATGTATTGATAAATGATTTCTTGATTATTATTACATAAATTTGAATGGTTTATGATTTTGGGATTGGTGAGTCCATTATATTACTAAAATGAAATGGTAAAATAGTAATGTTTTATGATCTAAAATAATTGACACAAGGTTCTCCCAATCTCAATATAATGTACATACTTGGTAAGTACAACCCCGACAACTGAAGGGAACTAATGATGAAGAACATTTTGTGAGGGGATAGAGATATTTTATATTCAAGTTGTTTATATATCCATATTTATTAATAAAATAAATCCTTACAGTTCTTTCATGGATCATAGTTATGTGTAATTATTATTAATTAAATAATATTTAGTGTTTATATATGCATTGTCTTAATTTTTATAAATTATTTTTAGACAAAGGTTTTATTTTTTTGAAACTTGTCTAGTAAAACATTTTGTGAGAAACCTTATGATATGGTAAAGTATAGGAGAAAAATATAAATAATGTTAAATAATTGAGTGTAATTTTTATAAAAAAAATATATTTTTGGATTATAGAAAGTGGGTGAATTTTTGGAAATGATACACCTAGGGGTCATATGTAACAACTCTAGTTTATTAATCTAATAAATTGGAATATTTCATGGAAGATTTCCATTTTCATGCACTGATTTAGAACTGGATTCCGAATCTTGGTTGGCCATAGTGTTTTGATTTTAAAAATATTAATTATTTTTATATATCGTGTGCACACAATATTTCTAATAATGTTGAATAACTATCAAATAGAGATTTTAATTGGAAATATAATACCATATATGAGTTCATAAAGTGGATTTTACCCTAGTAATAACATAAATTTTGTCAACGTCGTGCACCCAGTTGGAGTAAAAAATTGGTGGGACATTGATGGTGTGTTTAATAGATTAATAAAATTTAAATAACAATCCTACCCTCTCCCACATTGGTATTAATGTGTATGGAATTAGGATGGGATGTTCTTTCCCACGATGATGGATGAATAGAGGATTAATTGAGGTGAGGATGTACCACTAGAACATGTTTTTGATACTAAGTAACACTAGATCGACATGAAACAACTTTCAAAAATCATGCTAGACAAGAAGTTATGGTGTTTACCCTTATGGTATGAGGACTTACAATAATTTTTTTCCTAGCCCTCATATATTATTTTTTTAAATTTTATTAGTACCATATTATGACTACTAGAGATCCCCTAGTTTTAGATATATGGGTTACATGTGGAAATCCAGGTTTTTGGTTCTCATTTAGATATATTGAACACACGATGTGTGGTGCAGGTTAACATGTCATGTCTTGTCTATATTCTGGAAAGATGATATTTTGGGGACCTCCCACAATGTATTGAGGGTATACATCATGTAGTGAGACTATGTTATGTGACTAAGGATATTAACAGACATGACATACAAGGGGACATTGTAGTATGTAAGTACACTACCAGATCCTGTTCGTAAATTGGATAGAGGAAACATCCATGTAAATGGACATGGGCTATGGTAGACAGTCACATGATCCTGTAGATAGGAACAAACAAGCACACAATCTTGGTTTGGGCCATCAGGAATACATAGCGTATTCTAGGTACAAGTTGTGTATTATTAGATTGAATGTATGGCCATGTGTGGTCAGGGACTCGCCAATGTGTCAAATGAGGTCACACATAATGTGACATGGGGTAAGTTCCACGTATCCTTCTTATACACATCAAGTACATATATGGGACACTATTAGGTGATGGTTTTGAGATACACATCGTGTATTAGGTGTATATGCTATGTAATCCCTATAGAGGCTTAACCCCCATGAATTATCATCTTTAGGACTATCATAGTGTCCCGTGAGTAGCCAATCTCTAGTAGTTTTCTACATCTAATGAAATGGTGTCCATGGATTTGGAATGAGATATTTGATATGTGGTGATTCATTTGGGATGGTTTTTATTGATTCATAGATATGTATTAGTGGGAAAGATCTCATGATTTATCCTAGTGAGGATATAGTGTGGTACAACATCCCCTATATAGGACCATGATCCCCTAAAAAAGATGTGTTTAGATAGAGTTTTTCTGTCCCTATGAGATCCCAGTGCATGAACCTCATTCACATTGTGTCTTCTATTGTGGGTTGTTGGAATTTATTTGACTCTAATGAATATTAATTAACCCCTTATACATAGTGGTAATTAAGTGGGATTTGTGGTATTGTCAAGGATATAATCCCCTACAAGGAATATAGATGTAGATTGGGTTTTCAGTATCTCATAAAGGTCCTATATGAGATCCCACATCATTTAATGCATCATCAGTTACAAGGAAGGGATTGTTATATTCCCCAATGGTCCTATGTGGGATCTAAAATCAATGAGTTGTGAGATATGAACTTCCATATTGGGTCTATTGTATCCCCCTATTATATGGTATGTGATCCCCTATGTGGGAAATGTGATATTCTATGTCCTAATAGGGTTTGTGGATTCCCCCATGATATAGGGGTGAGATCATCTAACAAGGTATCGTGATATACTTGATTTTAAATAGGATTTATTTATAGTGATACCCAACTATCATGTTCACATTGATTTATGCCTTCAGGGAAGGTAGGGTGGTGCCATCATATTAGTGATACTAGATGAGTGAGATCTCTCGACCAAGTTCTATCAGGGATGGTAGATCTATACATGATGAGTGATATATAATGTATTAGTTTCTTAAGGTGTGAAAGTTCTTGTAGAGTTAACTCTCGTAGAAGAACGATACCTATGATCCTCATGAATAATCCTATGATAGAATATTTGGTTGGGAACATGATACATAGAGTCTGAGACATGTATATCTGGGTTACTTTTGGATTCCTTTAGTGATTTATATTTTAAATACCACAAGGATTTGATCTAACTAGTCTTGTGTAGTGTAGGAATGATAATTATGGTGTTTTCAGTACTCACCCACTTTAGTTTTCTCCATGGTCATGGGATCGAATGGATGGTTTCCTTTCAGTTGATCTCTTTTTTTCTATTTTTTGGGTTTCTAACTAGGTATTGTTATATTCACTCTTACATGGGATGTTATTGAAGATGTCACATCCTTTGTAAAATAATATCAATGAATTCTTATGAATACCTAGAGAAGGTAGATCATAGAAAGCTAGATAGACCAAAGAATATACTGGTGGTTGTATTTTATAGTTGTCCCTTCCCACTGAGATTGTTTGGGGAAATTTTAGTTTTTGAGGGGCTTATATTTTTCCCTTTTAGGCTTTCTTTTCTTTTTTAGTACTTTGATTGTGGGATACATATATATGAATTCATTTTTATTAAATTTTTAATTATTATCTATGCGATATTGCTTGGAGAAGGATGTGTGTCTTTTTTTGTGTGTCTGTACTGTTGGCTAAGGCCTCCCATGTATGTGATATACATAATTTTCATAAGTATCCATCCTTGGACCATTGGAGGTAGGATTGGTGGAGTAATAGCTTGACCATTACCAAGACAGTTGGGTCCTTGTGGGTCACGTCATTAGAGGGTGGAACAAGATTACGTTACAAATTTTGTACTATAGTGTATAGATTTTCATTCTATGATATTGGTTTGTGACTTATGAAAATAATTAATGTGTTTTTAGTATTGATTTAAGTCTAGGGACTCTAGTGTTGGTGTGGTGGTTATTTTGTCCATTCATCAGGTCACTTATAAAATACATGACAACTCAAAACATATATGCACCGTATGTACAAAAATATTGGTACATGAATCATATAGGACTGTAATGTGGTTTCCATGTCCTTATTTAGTATGGTACCTAGATGTACTATTTTATCATGGTCCGTCTTAATTCAGTTTTGGGACTTCAGCATGAAAAGAACCATCTAATGTTCCACGATATGATTTTAATGCCTGAGACCTAGTTCACTACTATGAAATCAAACACGGTTGGTCAAAAGACCCCATGCAGTCCTCCCTATATGCTAGAAGTTGATGACTAGTATTTAAGGTCTATGTTGGTAAAATGGGGATACTATACCCTAATTATCCAGATAACACAATGGTTATAATAAATTAATAAATTAATAAATTAAAGAAACATTATATCACAAAAATGGATGTGGAAGTAAATCACCCAAAAATCATCAATAATTAATCCTAATGATGCTTCATATATGAAATGAAAATTATTTTGTAGTCATATAAAAATAAAATTAGTCAGCATACCTAGAAGCATGTGCACAAACAATACATCGATAAAAAAGGTAAAAAATACAAAATATTCATTCACCAATAGCATCATGATCCATAAATTGACCATGTTCCCCCAAACTCCCATTATAAAAGCCCAACATGAATACATGATTGAGATATTGACCTTTTTCCCAACATTCATCCAAGAATCATGTCTATGTTTTAATCAGTGGCCTTAATAGGGTGTGAGTTATAATAAGCAGGTCACCACCAATGATGTGTATATCAAATCTATTCTAGGTAGTAAAACAATAACTGTGTGAAGGTAAAACAGTAAAATTTATAATATTAATGAAAGATATAAACATTCCCATTTAAAAATTATATAACTTTGAGTATAAAACCAATGATGAATATCAGTACCCAAAGGATAATTGTGAATTTAAATACTATATTTGGCATACACTATATACATAAGAAGGTATTAGACTTACATAGGATAGCTCCCCTGGCTAAAGGCCAAGAAAACCTCCTCAAGGCCAAGGAACTCATCTAATGTGATCATGGAATAGTTTATACCCACAAGGGCATGGAACCTATGGCCCATTTCCAAGGAATCATATTATCTGGGAATATAATTGTATATTGGGTTCTTCAAGACCATACATTTATTCCCACATAAATTCCACATTGTAATCAATATCGACACCATACAATAATTATCATCAATTCCAAACCATAATTCCTAATATTTAACAAGTATTATAAAATTCAATGATTTGTTACTATCTATTCCCAAGTCAAATCATTCACAACAAGTTAAAATCCAATAAATATTCCCTCTAATTATGATAAACATATTAAATAAATTCATTATCAAATTTTATTTACATATGTTTTCCTAAAATGGTTTCCATCTCACGAACCCTTAAGAGTGGTTTTATCTTAATGTAGTTGAAAAACACATTATGGATTGGTTCGTATTTAGATTTAAAACCTATAACCAAGTCAAAGTTATATATTTGAAAACAATATAAGGATTAAAAAAAATAATTTTAGACATTTGTTAATTTTGTATAAACTTCCATAAGGTCTAGCATGTTTCAGAATGACAATAATATTTTATGTGACAAGACCTTAGGGAAAAGGTATAAACAACACACCTTAAGGCTATAGAGAATACCTTGTCTACTATTGGCCTCTAATTTATAGTACAACAATAGAAACTATAAAAATATAAATAATACCTAATATAATGACAAAAGAGCATGCATGAAGATTGCACAAATGACGGTGAGAGAAACCATGGAAATATGGCAGTGGATTGAATCTCATATTAGTGGTGATCTAATGTGAAATATTGTGTTTTATATAGATTTTGATCAAAGAAGACGAGTAAAATCCTTGATTTACCCATGATAGGTGTTTCTCATAGTGTGATTTCTCTGAATGGATGTGGGATAAAATTATGGTCATAGTTAATAATAATGGAATGGGTAAATCTTCTCTCCACCCAACATTAAGAGGGAACATGTTTTTGACCCATGGTTGGACAATCCCTGTTCCAACGATTACTGAGAAATGTCCATTGGGGGAAACCCCTTACACACATATCCTATATGGGTTTTTGAAACCATTCTTCAATCATGCTAGTTCAAATCATAACTAGTACTAAGGGTGCAGTCTAGGATCATGGTTTTCCACACTATGTAATGCTTGTGTAGGTCCCCTATGTAATATATATATATATATATATTACTTGATCCTGATCCCTCCTTCACATCTTTTTCAAACCATGCTCCCTTATATGTGTACAGAATAGTTGAGCTATATGGTTACTCCTAACTATGCACGGACAATGTCCCTTATATAACATCTCCAAAATTTAGATCTCCATCCTCCAAAAAAGAACCTAACACTCCCAAACCCATCATAATAATCATTGGTACATTTTTAATAATAAAATTAAATATTATAACATAAATACTAATGTGTTTTAGGTTATAAAAAATGGGCTTTTATAGCCTCCCTGACGTGAGGAATATTTTCATTGAGTTTCCCTTCAATTGGTGGTAATGAATCATTTGCGAGAAAATTCAACCAGTAGTCATGTATATCTTATATGCATCCCATGTCTCATACTATACAAGGAAATGTTTTTATATTAATAGGGAAAATGAATATGGTATTCCTTATAGTGCATACATGCTCCAGTATATGATATAAATATGTCTCTCCTTGAAAGAAGCATTTGTATCTAGTTCCACCTCGTCCAATTGGAAATAATGAGATGAGTATAGGTAGTAGATATGTTACTAAGAAAAATGAAATAGGTTATGCATAAATCCATATAATTGAATAAGTTCTATCAAATAGGACACTAATCCAACCCACTCCAAAACATCTAAAAGGCCTGAAAACCCAAGGTGATTACTTTCCTTGTCTACTAAACCATTTATTCCTCATTCTAGTCAAAACAAAAATGAATACCTGATCCCTGGCCTCGAACAATATAGGTCTTCAATAAAAATCAGCACATGAATTTTCCTTATATATATCATTATAAATTATCTTCCTAATATCTTGAACATTGTTTTATGTCTCCTCAAGGATAAGAGGCTCAAGTAGTGCAACATCCTCAGCCTGTAACTTGCACATAGGCGATCATTATGTACAACCATTTAATGTCTCATATGAAGCCATCTATATTGTATAATGAGAGAATATTTTGTATGCGTACTCATATAGAGGTATATATTACTCCCATGAATCACTAAAATAAGTGAAACATATTCTAAGAATCTCTTTTGAAACACGAATTACGAAATCTAAAAACCCATCAGTCTAAGGGTGGTATGTTGTACTCAAAAGTACCACTATACCTATCCCCCTCTAAGAACCATTCTCGAAGAAAGAAGTAAAATGATCAAATAAAAAAATACCATGGAAGTCTATAAAGAATTAAAATCTATTGGACATAGATCCTTCCAATCTCATTAACTAAAAATATCACCTCAATATTTTAAAAGAGAATGGCCTTTGTTAGAATTTTGATGATAATGCATTATATATCATTTCCTTATGGGTGTCTTGATAAGTCACAAAATATAAGGTGGTGATACTTCATCTCCACTATAGAATTTAAAAAATATGTAAAATCCATGTTGGTATCTATTTTTCTTCATTAATATACTAACAGTTGGAACATTAGGTGGAATGTTTAGCTATCTACCTTTTCAAACCATTGAACCAATACTGGAAGCATAAGTAATGATGTATATTTATAAGAATAGGGTGTTATTACTATGTTGATCCATGATATTCTCAAATAAATTACTTCCAAATTTATTTAGTAACCTAGATGCATCCATGGATGTGTAATACCTTATGCCCATCAAGGATATATGATGGTGGTGGGTACTCTCCTGAAACACCTTCCCTTTAGACTAAACCACTGGGGTCTGAAATTTTTATCATCTTCACTCTCTCCAAAAGTAAACAGTTCAATACCAATTATATAAGAATAAGCTTGAAATAAATTTCCGATACCTCTCTTTGTATCATACAAAATAAGGCCATCAACTTCCACTCACTACTAGCATACTGAATAGCCTATTTCTGGGTCCTCTAGATCATATCATCTGCTAATTAATTAAACATACCCACTGTATAGACATGATCAATGTCAAATGACTATTGGTATTTAATCCACCTTTCCTAAATGAGATTTAAGTCAAACTATGTAAAAATGAGTTTTACATTTTTCTAGTCTATGTACACTATACGATTCTCTGCAAGAAATTAATCCCCCAAAAAACACAATGCAAGAACTACAACAACAAACATGATATCTTTTGTTGTGTAACTCTTCTCATGTGGAATAAACAAATGGATCATATATTCTATGACTCACTCTACCTACATTAAAACTACTCCTTTATTGACACTTAATGAATCATAATATTATTTGTTTCACATTCATGGATTTAGAAGAATCAGGATAAGAGTCTAAGACATTCCCCCTTACAACAAGTGAAACGATTCCTTACTTGATTTATATCACTTAAAATACTCAACACTCTTTATGAAGTATGTATATAATGCCCCAAGATATGATAAATATTATATAATGAACATTAAATAACCATAAAACCCAACGAAAGTTTTTTTTTTCAAAAAAACTATTGTGCTAGTTCTGGGAAACTACCACTCTCACCTTTTCTTGGTAAACTGATACTCTTGAAACAGAGAAAATGTGGCCCTATATGTGATCATTTTTATCCAAAAGTGGAATTTTGGTATCTTAGAAAATATATAGATCTCAATAAACTTATTTACAACAATAAAATATTTTTTTCATGTTCGTTTTGAGTATAATAATACACCAATATTTCTTCCACAAAGACCACAACAAATTAATTTTGGTAAAGGTAGAAAATAGATTCATCAATCCATAAATACATAAAGTAAGTTTGAAATACAGGACAACATAACCATATTATATTAAAGACCATATCTTCTATGGAATATTTTGTCAGGTGTTTCAGATGGTATCACATGCACCTAGTGATGACCTGACCTAAAATCATTCATGGAAAAAACCAGAGCTCTTTGGAATCAATAAAAGAAGATGTATACATGAGGTAAGGATTGATGGTTCTTCATGGTGAGATTATTTAGTTTATATTAATATATTTATGTCTTCAGGGTTCCATATTTCTTATTTGAATAAATATGGATGAGCCCATGGGAGAAGTACTCTGTTATATAAAACCCTTAGCATCCACGTCATCCAACTTCCTCTTGAGCCCCTACAACTCATTAGTGGCCAACCAATAAGAAGAAATGAACACATGTATCACTCCTGTAAATAGATAAATAGAGAACTAAACCACTCTTTAATGATTTAGTCTGGAAAATTCATTAGGGATGATTTCCCTAGACCAATCTAATACTAAAGTAAAATCCTCCTAATGCATTCTTAGATCAACTACAAAAAACATAAAACTGGGATTTCACTCTACCTAGAACATGATCCTCTAGAGTAGAACAACTTTCATAGACATCCCACTCACCCATGTGAATATATGTACCACTTTCAGGTGATTTGAAAGGCACCCATCAATGAAAAAATATATATAATTTTAGTGAGGAACTAACCATCACATTTTGAGAATAACGTAAACTATTGTCATCTTGAGGATGAAGAAGTAGCAGAGGAAAAAATAGATTCCTACATCCAGGGTCCATCCATTCAATTAGAAGACACTTTCCAAAAATATTCTCAATATGGTATCAAGTTTCATCAATATAATGATATATTTAATTTAAAGGCTAATTCTTTCAAAATTTTATACAGATATAAAGGAGTGGTCTGTTCTTGTATAAAATAAAATAGTTTCCATGGTATATTTTACAATAATTACACCTGAAGCCATATAAGTTTCAAGAATCTTCTCCTAGGTTACAAGCTATGCAACATTGATATGGAAAAATCTGTGGACTTAAAAAAACTTAACTACCAAAATTATGTATTCTCTACTAGTGATATACCAATGGAATTTATATCTCTCAACCACAATGATCCACTCATCATGATTGGATGGTAACACTTTAGCTCATGATCATATGTGAAGCTACTATTATCTCCCTACCTCCTGGAGTTGGTATAGATCCTCTCTAGGTAATTATAGAGGGAATATTATTCAACCCCTTTATAACTATCCAATCCAACCTTGGTATTGACACTAATATGGGGTCGTCTCAAATATATGCTTTATGTTCCCTTTATTTCCACAATGGTGAAACTACAGAACTTCTAGCACGTGTACTGTGACTTATAATTCCCTCACAAGATGTCTCAAATAAATGCTTTCTACCATCAGGAACTAAACCACTAGGTTTAGAATCTAGTACCCTATGATGGATAACTCTAGATTACTTCATGTTATGTTTATAAATAAGTTCGTAGTTTACTATTCAGACAGGGTAGACAATTTGAAGATTTTCACCTATGGTGGAATGGTTGCCTAAGCCCATCCTCAATGATTCTCTCTTTGGATGACTCATTAGTGGTATAGATATGAACATAGAACTGAAGCTTTGTGATGAGAGATGAATAATCCAACCAAGACATTATACCCCACTCTATGTGCAAAAATTATATATCTCAATCATCCCAAAAATTATAATGGAAAATGATTTCAAATATTCTAGATTGGAATTCCCTCTATATCAATTCCCAATACTAATCTCCTTGGTTTTGTATATCCCACCAATGTTTGGAGAATCTATAAATCATATATGTTGTGTGTAATAAACCATTTTTTCATACATATATATTACACTTAAAAGGATGGATATTTATAATACACCAAAACCACATCATAATCATATGGGTTTCGTGTCTTTGGATTCATGTAAGCATAAAGATCTAGTTAATAAAACATCTAGGTCATCTCCCACTTATTCTTTCATAACCAGAACACCTTTGGAAATATCATTCTAAATAACATTCTTCATATCCTAGGGAAAGGAAAAACAATAAAATGAATGAGCTCATATTCTTAGTAAGGGTAAATAAAATAGGTTTCAATAATAAAATAACCATGGGGGAATAAGTACATCAAACATAAATCTTGAAAATTATACCCTTTATTTAAATTATCATAATATTGGGTCATGAAATAAATAATATAAGTTTATAGGACTTGAATCTTAAAACAAAATGATCCAAGGTAGAATAAAATTATAATAAGGCATGAAATATTCCATACACAGAAGCATATAAAATTATTTTCTTAATAGTCAGGATGCTTTTCCAAGACTATCCTATTAGAATGGGTTATCTCCACAAACAAATGTATTATTAATGGTTCACTCCCAGAACTATCCTGATGAAAAAGTACATTATTGAAAAAAGTTCACCCCCCATTCCATTACTTCTTACTAAACTGAGTTCACATCCCCTTAAGTCTTATCTTACTAAACCATGATCCCATCCCATTTGAATCCTATCTATATAATGATATATAAATCATTACCCAATTAATTAGAGGGAGATATATGTCCCACATTTCATTTTTTATAACCTAACTACCATTCATGTATATAACATAACCACCATCATTTGTTAAAACATAACCACTATCACATAATGAAAGCCATATATTAGTGTGCCAAAATAAACTATTTCATTCATCATATCAGAACATATGAATGAAATGAGTTTCATAAACATTTTATCATAACATAACTCATGGTAAAGAAAAAATTTCATAAGTATAATTCATTCATAAAAATAAATGAACCATACAAAATAAGGACACTATCCTTGAATAATATCCCCAGTAAAATATATGTAATAACAAATAACATTATCCTAGATCAATAATATTTTTTAAATATCACGTGAAATAGTTATTCAGATAAATAAAATTTCTATTTTTAAATCAATTATTTTTAAAGTATCATTCAATTATAAAGGAAAACATTTTAATTTAAAAGAACTTTGTAATCATGTAAATGATTCCTCAAACAATTAAGGAGTCATGCATGTGGGAAATTACTCTCATGAGATATAAGTTAAAAAAACCTTTCTTCCATATTTTTATCAGAAAAGACACAGAGAAACTCATTTATAAAATTAAAAAACTAATAATTTCCCACCATTTTTTAAAAATTAAAAAATCTGTATAAATTAAATTAAAAAAATAAAGAAATATTTTTAAAATAATTGAATACAATTTTAGAGAACATGCACATGATAGAAAAAAGATATTATTTAGGGAAACACTAAGAATATAATTTTTAAAATAAATCCCCTAATAATATCATATCATTTAAGTGAAAATTAATCAAATTCATTTATTATGTTTATACAATGTAATTTGAAAAAACATAAGTGTTGATACAACATAATTTATTCAAAATTTACTGAACTCATGTTCTTATCATGAATTAATCTATAATTATATGTTTAACCAAAAGAATGAAAATTAGGATAAGAATTCCCTTTCATATTGTAATGAATCGAATTGCATGAACCATAAAAGAAATAATTATAAAATGAAACATTAAGTAACTTGGATATAAATAGACTCATTATATAATTTATAAATGGTCAATATATACACCACAAAAAATAAATAAGTTGTGAAAAATGCATTTATCTCACTGAAGTAAGAGTAGACGTGAAACCCTTACCTCGGGCCTCACTTTATGTTTATTGAGATATAACCTATTATATAAATGTTTAATGAATATTATGAATTCATATATGAACTGTAATTATACTTATAATACCATATATGATAATTTTGTAACATCTTACCATGTTTTCATTGGTAATATTTCATTATTTTCAATGTTTTTTGGGTGTTCGTTTCATGGTTTTATGATTTGGTCATTTGTGTATATTTATAGATTTTCATGTCTAGTGGGAATAAAACATCTGACATTAAACGAAATGGTATTCATGAAATTCGATAATTCTAAATATTGTTATATATAAATTTTTTATTCTAACATGAGGATGATTCATTTGATAAAATGTAAATGATAAATATTTAGTTTAATTTGTAGGAATTTTCTGATAATTACAATCTTGTTTCGTTTTATTTAATATCATGAATATATATTAGTTATAGAACATTAAATTAGTTATTATATACCATTTAAAATCTTATTTAACCATAATAATATTTTTATGAACATCATTCAAGGTGGTAATAGTAAACAAAAAAAATCATTATTCGCAAAGATGGTTAACTTCCATAATTAGGGACATGATCTCATTTAATTGATTAGGGGAGTTACTAAAAGGGATCGGTAGAAGATATTATAATATAAATAGGAAATTATAGTAGATAAATTATAATATATTTATTATTACATGATGAATATAGATGGAGAGGATAAGGTAGAAAAAGAAGAGAAATTTATATAGGTGGTTTGAGAAAGTTATCTCTTGAATACCTCCTCCTAGAAGGATAACATAAGAAACATGAAATTGGTATTTGGGAGAGACCATAAGAACATGAATGTGTGGAAATACAAGAGGATATGGGTTTTTATATACATTAAAATCATCAGTTATTTCGAGGAGAATGGTGGTTGTGAGGGTGGTAGTTATACTTGAGGAGGGGTGGTTTAAATTGATTAAATAAGATTACTTTATATATAAAGACAACCACATTTGGTTGGAATTAATTCCAAATAATCTAAATGATAATTATTGTTTTAAATTATTTGTAAGGTAAATAAAAATATCAACCAACCATTTAATATTTTATATTTATGTAATTTTATTTTTTACCTTTTAACTTTAACCTGCTACATTATTTTTCCTATACCTTGTTAAATAATTTTTTACCACGTAAATATTGATGCCTAGAAATGAAAATGACCATATAAAAAAATATTCCTCCTAATTCAAAATACTGAAACCTTTTTTAAAATTTAAAAACATTAAATTTTTAAAATATCATATAAAATTTAACCATCAAAACATAGTGAAAACTTGTTTTTTTAGAAAAAATCTGTATTGATAACCAAAAACATACTTATACATAAATAAGGTATAAATATTTTTAAATGTTATTAAATATAATATATATTAATAAAAATTAAACATTTTAAAATTATATCACTTTAAATTCATAAAATTAATTTTAAATGTAATGAAAATTATATTTTTATAAAAATCAGTATTTTTTTAATATTCACTGAAAATTTAAACATTTCAAAAACATATAAATAATTCATCCAAAGAAATTTTTAACATTATAAAACCTAAAATTAAGTCCATTTTATCAAAAGAATATAAATTTTTTAGAAATTTGTTATACTAAATTTCTCATAGAATGAAATAAAAATCTGTTTTTTAAGAAAACATATATTTGAAGAATAAAATGACTTATGTAACAGTTATGTTATATTTTAAAAATAAGTAATAAATTTTTATTGAACATAAAATAAATATATATTTCATAATATAGTTAGAGTTATTTTAAGAAAAAATGTTTCATTCAAAAAAAGTTATCAATGATATTATTAAAAAATTAGAAATACCATAAAATATTTTGGGTTATATTATACCCCACTAAAAATTAATTCCATACATGAAATTTATCACTCAAATACCAACAAAAGATAATAAATTTTATTCATTACATCCTCAGGTTCCCACAAAACTTCCTCAAATTAGAGGTTTCTCTAAAAACCTTTAACAAGGGCAATTGTCTTATTTCATATAAATTTATATCTATAATCCAAAATATCTACAGTTTGATCTTCATAATAATTATATTTATATAGTGTAAATACTTATGATATTATTACATGTGAAGGATCATGTATGTAGTCCCTGAGGATAGATACATAGAATGCATTATGAATTTGAGATAGATTCGATGGTTTCTCCAGTTGATAAGATATAATCATGATAAAATCAATAATTTAAAACAATTTCACCATCAAAATATGAAGTTTCTATTGAAAATCATAGTTTTTTATTTGAAAATTATATTATGTGAAACTCACATCATAAACATTTTCAATAAAAAATCCTCCAAAAAAGAGTGAAAGTAAATGATGAAGGTCACCACATAACTAGAATTCTGATTAGGATAAAATTAGTGGAATGTTAAAATATTGAAATGGAATAGAATTATAACAATATCTTTTAGATGTGGAATTATAGAAAATGTCACCATGATAAGGTTAATGAACCTAAAACCATCAACGAAATGGGTCTACAAAAGGACATTGATATTATCAGAAATGATGATAACATGATAAAATTTGATTTATAAAAACCCTTGAGATAATATACATGCATGATTTCATTCCATAATTGCAATATCACTCATTGGTTATACCTTGATCAATTTCTAGTTCATCTCTAACTCTAATAAATGACGTTGAAATTTTAGTTCCTCAAGAACCTGAGGTTTATAAGACCCATAATGGGATGAAAATCCATTCCATATATATATATATATATATATATATTTATCATCATAAAAAAATGGTTAGAACATGTTATCTAAAATGCATAAGTCATCATATGGTTAAGTAATAAATTAATCTCTAAAACATTTTCAATAATTTAATGTAAATAATTTCATAAATTTTTATCCATACAAACCATTCTATAAAATAAAATAATATTTTTAAATAATGGTCACTACATTTTCTAAATAAACCTATCATTAATCCACCAAAAAATGATGTAGATCATAATTGTCACATAGAAAACAGGTGATGATTATTATCTTTATTCTATTCAAACATGGTAATAACCTAAATAACCTAAAAAACATAATGGTAACATGCATGATTAAAAAAATTAAGTCCTTCCTCATATCATATATTAAAACATTCTATAAAATGAATCCATAAACCACATTTTCATAATGCTACTAATAAATTATAAGGTCATAGAAATTATCCCTCTAAATATCTCAAAATAAAACATCTTTTTATGTCAATTAAATCCCAAAATCATTAAGATATTAATCGTTGTCTTTCCCATAATCATGAGTTCTCCAAAAATATCACCATACCACCTCACTAAATTTTAAGGGTTACCAGTACCATTCAACATATTCTTTCAAATACTTAAGTAAAAAAATAGTGGAACAATCCATAGATGATTCATTATTCCACAATACCATAAATTCACTTCTACATCTTTATTGTTGAATTAAAATACATAAATAAAAAATCTTTCACCTTCCATCATAGACCATTAACATGGATTCATTGTTTTATATCATATCACTTAGTTCATCTCGTATTTCATTTGTATTGTCTTCATAATCATCAACATAACAATTACTCATAAAATCTTACTGATTCTCGTCACATTATTTTCACTCTGTTCATCGAATTTTTATAATGATGATATATTCCAAATTTAAAACAGTTAACTATTGAAAATTCCCTATAAATTACATTGTTCTGTTCTATTACATTAACTGAACCTTTTACTTTTCCTTTTAAATTACATGCATTGCGTTCTTCTTTTACAAACCCAAATCGTTTTCTAGTTCGATTAAAACATTTTCTTTGATTCATCTTCCCAGATGCTTTATATGAGGAATATTTAACTATTATTCTGCTATGGGCATCATGAGACTCTGTATTTCATTTATTATATAGGCCCAGAAACTCACCAAACTTGAGATTATATATTATACTATGAGATTGATTGTTATGAATAATAAAAATGTTTCTCTATCAAATACCATTTCATTTAGTTTCAAATGAAGGAGACCATTCTATTGTCTATCACATTCAGCTTTAACATGAATCCTCTAGGTTCCATACATTATCGATATCCCAAAAATAATAGTATAAGAAATAGTAATAAATGTAGGAAACCAATATATTATGATAAATTGTATATAAAATTTCAATATATGACAACTTAGGTTCAATATTAGGTAATTCAGGATCATTAAAAAAAATTAGGATCGTGACCAATTCTTAGATATATCCATAGAGATATTACATATGGTTTTCATATCCTAGTTTTCCATGATAAACTACACCATACCGTAGATACAAAATTTAAAGAACCATTGTGTTAATACATTGATATGAAATCTAAATAGATTAATATTCTTATTACAAAAAAAACATTCTATAATTGTATGAGTTTAGTGTCTTTGTAATCATGTAAACCTAAAAATAGGTTCATAAAACATCTAGATAATATCTTCCATAATACATCATAACTAGAACCCTTTTTACAATTCATTATTAATAACATTATTCATATCCTACGAAAAATAAAAATAAGAAAAGGGTGAGCTAATATTATCACTAATTGTAAATAAGATCGATATTAATCATAGCATAAGTGAAAAGGAAAAATAATATAAACATAAAATTTAAATATTATACCCTACATTTCAAAGATCATAATCATGATTTTTCAAATAAATCATCAATATTTATATGAATTGAGTCATAAAATGATATGATCCATGAGGTAATTAAATTTTCAAAATGCATGAAATGTGGCATATACATATGAATTAAAAACTATTTTCTTATTCGTCAAGAATCAATGCCAAGACTATCATTGTTAAGTGGGTTCCCTACCCAATCCATCATAGTAATCATTATTCACTACTATCATTGTGGAAAAATCCCATTAGTTAACTCAGTTGACTCCCCATTTCAGTCCTATCTTATTGAACAAATTTCACTTGCAATTTCAGTCATAACATACTAAACAGAGTTCACTTCCCATTTCATTCTGGTCAACTTCGTCTGATATAAATCATTCCCAATGAATTGGAGGGTGATATAGGTCCCACCCATCATTGGTTATGATGTAACCACAATCCATGGTTATAAAAAACACTATCTATGGTTATAAATTAACAGATATAACATAATATAAACCATTCATATGATTTCCGTAAGATCATATTTAATTAATCATATCCAAACCCATGAAATAAATAATTGTCAAAAAACATTCATCATATCATAACTCATGGAAAGTAAATGAAATTAGTAAATATCATTACACTATAAACCTAAAAAATCATAAAAATATAAGGATAGTTCATTAAATAATATCCATATTAGTGAATAAGTGATATAAAATAATTTTATCTTAGATGGAAACTATTGTTGAATGTTCACCTAAATAATTCTTGAGATAAATAATTTTTTTTAAATCCATTATTTTTAAACTTCCATGAAATTATAGAAGATAAAAAATTATTTGATAATAACTATGTAATATTTTCAAGGAAAACTCAAAAAATTATGGTTTCTTAATGGTGGGAAAATATACTCAAATTGCTTAAGTTAAAAAAAATATTCCCTATGTATTTTTTTCTGAATAGTGATAAAGAAACCCTTTTAATAAATGAAAAAACCATCCTTTCAAATCATTATTTAAAAATTCAAACATGGGTAAAATAGAATTTATAAAATCATAAGATAATACTAAAAAAATTTAGAAACAATTTTCAAATACGTGGGCATAAAAAAATAGATACTTTTAAGGGAAACATTATGAAGATGATTTTTAAAAGAATGTCCCTTAAAAATATCATATCATTGAATTGGAAATTAATAAAATGAATGTATTGTGTGTATTATATAAAAATATAGATGATAAATGTAGAAATAAAATTATAATACACTCAAAGGACACTTCACAAATGTTCTTAGCATGACATAGTTAAGAATTATATGTTTAACTAATAGAATGGAAATTGGGATAGAATTCCTTTACACCTTATTATTAGTCAAATTATTGGAACCATAAATTTAATAATTATAAAACAAAACATTTAATAATATGAGAAGAATTATATTTCTAATATTATATATCAAATGATATTATATAATCCAAACAAAATAAATTAGTGGTGAATAACTCATATATCTCACAGAAGTAGGAGTGGGATGAGAAATCTTTACCTCATGCGTCCCTTTAGTTTTTCATACATTAAAATCATTTATAAAGATTTATATAATGTTTTTAATTCGTTATATAACTGAAATAATATATATTACACATTATATAATACTTTTATAACATATTACTACACATTCATTAGTAGTATTTCATTTTTTAATATTTTTTGGGTGCATTCATTTCATTGTTTCATGATTAGTTCATTTGTTTACGATTTTGTATTTTATTTTCTACTAGAAATAGAACACTAGAATTAAAATGTAAAGGTATTTAATTAACATATAGATTTTTAAGTGTTCCCATATATCTTTTCTATTTCTGACATATGGTTGTTTCATTTGATAAAATGTTAATGATAAATGTTTAGATTAATTTGACGGTTTTTCTGACCATCATGAAGTTATTTAATTTTATTTAATATTATATATATATATATATATTAGATAAAAAACATGAAATAGGTTATAATATAACAATTAAAATATTGTTTAACCATAATGATATATTTATGACTGTTTTTGAAGGAGGTAATTGAAAACGAACAAAATCAATATCCGTGGATATGGCTAACAACCCGAAATCGAAAACTTATTTCATTTCATTTTAAAAAGGCTATAATAAAATAGGATCAATATAGGATATTATATTTGAAATATAAATTTTTGTGATTACATGGTAATATATTTATAACTCATTAATGTATGAAGGAGTTGAGTTTAAGGTTGAGGAAAAAAAGAAATTAAGAGAGGTGGGTTGAGAATATTGCCTCTTGAATATCAGCTCCTTGAAGGACCTCTTAAAGAATGTGGAATTGGTATTTTGGTGAAAACATAATAATTTTGACATGGGAAGAGTGGGTATGATAGTTTTTAGAATACATTTGAAATTATTAAGGACATGTGAAGTGAAAAGTGGTGGTGATGGATGGTATTTATGCACGAGGAGGGTTGGTTTAAAGAGAACTAATAATTATTATTTTTATTTAACGCCAACCATAATTGGGTAGAATTAATTTCAAATAATTTGGATGATAATTATTTTTTTAATCGATAAAAAAATACTATAAAAACATCAACTATTCATCTAGTATTTTGGTTTTTAGTTATTTTAGTCATTTTCATTTTTACTTTGTCCCACTGTATTAGTTTACATATGCTTCATTAAATCATGTTTTCAATGGCAAATTTTTTTTCCTTAAAATTAAAATGATATTATAACTGAATTTGGACGTCCTAATTCAAGATATGTAATCAAATTTTAAAAATTTAAATCAAATATGTTGATAATTTATATATAAAATTATACTATCAAAACACAATGCAAAACATTGTTTTTTGGAAAAATGTGTTTTTAGGCAAAATGTTCATATACTAAAATAAGGAATAAAAATTGCTTAAAATTAATTAATTATATTTTATAAAAAAAAAATTATTGTTGTTACATATATATCTATTTAAAATCAAAAAATTAGGTTGAAATATAAAAAAAATTATAGTTTTATAAAAATTGATATTTTTTTCTATTAATAGGAAATTAAAATTTTCAAAAAATACTAAAAAAAATCCATCAAAAGATAATGTTGAAATGATGAACCTAAGAATTATTTAAATTTTATCAAATAATGTTTCTAAATTTTTCAATGTTTAGTTATATTTATTTTCTAATATAATGCAATAAAAATCCATTTATTAATTAAAACATATATATGAGTAATAAGTTTTCATTAAAAAAATTATGTTCTTGATTCATACGAATGAATGAACTTTTTTAAACAGGAAATTGATGTATATTTCAAAATATAGTTAATCTTATTCAAAACCACCAATTTAATAGATATTTTATAATGGTGGGGTTATAATAATAATATATTTTAGTTCATTTAAGCTTTGTGTTTTGTGAAACGTTACATAAAAATATTATTTAATTTATTTCCAAAAATATAAATATAATAAAGTATTAGAGTTTTACATAGAAATATTGACCCTATTTTGGAGGCATATTATATTCATTAAGATAGATAACATGATTTGAAGCCCTAACACAATATCCTTGGTGTCACCATCCCCTAAGATAGTATTTTAATATTACTACTGAAAGTCTCACATAAACTCTTCCTTCGATGAGTCAGATCATGGAGCTACTTTCATAGTCTGCGAAATTTAGTAAAATCCCTCAAAAATCAAGGCATAAAATTATACATCAGGAATAAAAGGAGCTTCCACATGTGGATCCACTAGAGGTAACACTGGTGTCTTAGGGTTTACAACATACATAGCATGTTCATTTCTACCCTCACTTTTTCACCCAAAAACAAACAGAGTCTGAAAGCATTGAAAAATTACCATAAATTAACTATGATGTGATTTGTTCAAAAATAAAATTTATATTATTAATATAGGTTTATAAATATGATAATTTCATATTTTAAATAATTTTTCTATTTTTTTAACATTAACAGTCATTGTAGAATAATAACACTCTAAATGTTATGAAAATTTGAAAAGGGGTTTGTTAATATATATTTCTATTTAAAAATTGGTCAATAATATTATATCAAAAGAAATAAACTAAATTTAAATCTTATAAATTTATCATGAAACTTATTTTCAATAAAATATGTTTATAGTTTCCAAATATAATAAAATCTTGAATATATCATTCAATAATCCTGATGATCATATAAATGTGTCTATGTAACAAATGATAATAATAACCAGATGTTTTACTAAATAATAGCTATAATGTCAATAAAATATATTATATGAAAATCATATAGTTAAATTATTATATATTCATAGAATTAAACCATTATTCTAACTTTATCAATTTCTAATTCTCTTATAAAGGTTCCTTTACATTCATAGATAGTCTCATTAATTTTCTTAATGCACATATTTTTTTCATAGTTACTATGGAAGGAGTGATAGCCAAGCGGGAACTCAGTCCTATTTATTTTTTTTATTTATGGAAATATTATTAAATGTGTATATCCCATTACTATCATTTGTTTTACTAGTCCATATTCAGGCATTATGTGGGAGGTTATTATGAAATGTAAAATATTTTTTCATTCTTCTAAAATAAATAATAATAACAATAATGTTGAGAGGCAAGATATACTTTTTTAAAGAATAATATTTTATGTGTTCTTACATACCCCCCTTATAGAAATTTTGTCCCTAAAATTTTACTAATTGAATAACACTTATGAAAATAAATTGTTCTCATAAATATTATTTGTTGAAAGGATACATTATGAATAACTAGGAGGTGTTAATACAATATTTTCATAATAGTTATACTTAACCTATCCGTTTGTAGTTTTTTTCAGTCTATGTTTCCATACACCCATATTCCAAATCCTAATTACCAAAAATCACCAAACTCAACTCTGACTCTAAATGAGACACCCAAAACCTACACATTGATATATGGTGCTGAAAAAATAATGTTTTTAACACATAACATGAATTATAATTAACTTCCATGATCTAAGGTTTGGTGTCTTTGGGAACTAGGCACATTCAAAGATAAAAACATTTTATAATACACATTTTATTCTCAAATACATTCCACGCATGTAATTACTTTATACACAAACGTATATTTGTAATTCCTTGTGAAAAGGGGAAACATAAGAAATGCTTGATATATAAATCCATTCAATGGATAAACAATGAAAATAGGGAAAAGAGAAAATCATGAGTAAAACATAAGGCGTGATATTATAATATAAACATGGGGATAAGAGTCATATCAGGATCATAATAACATATACCTAAGTAAATGAGATATAATATAAAATAATCATATGACCTATTATATTATTACTTAAAAATGAACAATTAAAATATTATAGGAAGCATAAATTAGATGTTTCAGTATCGTGGAAGATAAAAAATTCATATTGGAATAACATATCATGGTAATTGCCTTCTCTCTTAGGAGTGACCTTTATCTCATAAAATATATATTCTCTTAGGATTTACTTCTTTAGAGTTAACTCCATCTCATTACCCAATTCATTAGGAAAAAATCTTCATATGTCTAAATTCAGGTTTCACAAGTATGTGTAACATATATAAAATAATAATAGCATAAAAATATATTGAATGTTAAATGTGTATACAGTGAAATTTTATAACTTTATAGGTAAATATTATTCAATCAATGTAAATAATTATGGGGTGTTTAAAAAATATAGGTAAATGTATATATAGTTTTTTAAACAATTTACCAATTAAATTGATTTTTGGGTATCTAGGTGAATGCCAATTAAGAAAATTAAAAATTCTAGGATATTCAAATGGAAAAGTATTTTAATGAAAGATTCTATTATTCATTTTTAATGAAAAGTAATGATGAAGGATTTTTTTTATCATTATCTATAGATATCAAAATACCACCATAAAAATTATACATAGAAACATGAAATTGTATACCAAAGGTAACATACATGAGAAATAGAGAAAGTGAAATAGGAAATTTTTATTGGTTTCAAGTAGGGTGGTAATGAAACCCTTTTAATAGATTATTTTTTATATCACGGTGAATATATGTGACTCATCATTGGAACAATATCACATTTTCATTGAGAATGTAAGTACCCAAATTGTGGGAATTATAACCAGAAGTAGTTAAGGATACAATCATGTTATATTGATATCAAATTGAATGTAATTATAAATCCATATATTATTATCCTTTATTATATCTTATAAAGTGATTGTGAATTATCCCAAAAAATTACTCGTGAGTTCAAAACTGGTGTACAAAAAGGCCTGTTTTCATAAACAATGTGACAATTTATTTGAAGACCAAAACTCCCTTTTTAGTGTTACTAAACCTAGGAAAAACTATTCTATACCCACATCTACTTTTAATATCCAAATATGGATTTCATTTCTAGGAAACCAATAAATTATTTTCTTTAGAAAATCTAAGATGGTTTTACGGATACATGAAACATTGAGCATTGAAACGACTTATAAAGGTAGTATAATGAGAGGAAATGGTGATCTCTTGTTGGTAAAATAGTATGGAAATTATAAAAATGAATCATATTAACATTTTATAATTCAAAAAATAACTAATAGGGATTAGTAAATAATGAGAAATGAGGGGTGTGAAACCCTTATTTCTGCATCGTAACAACATAAATAGAGGATAAAATTAGATATAACAAATAAAATCTCATTTAAACCATAAAAAATTGAATACAATAAAATTAAAGAAAATAAATATAAGTATATGAAAATAAATTAATAATGATAATAAATAAAAAGAAATGAAATTGAAAAGGAAAGAGGAGATTTTAAGAAACTCTTATATTGGGAAGATGATTATTAAAGATAGATATGGTCACATTATAACACTAAAAACACCTTGTATAGAATATAATGATTTTATATGAGAGAAAAATAATTCTACTATGATTTGGGATGGAATGTGAGGTGGGAATTATGGGTATTTATACTTGAATAGGGGTTCTTTTAAGGGTTATATTATAGTTTATTTTACTATATATTCCTACCACTTGTGGGTGAAATAAATTAAAATAGAATTTATATATTATTAATCATTGGAATAATGTGGTTTTATATTTGAGTCATTTTCAAACAAAATCACAACTCTCATGAAGCCCATTTAATGTGTAGAATCCAAAAATAATTATAATATAAAAATATCAATTTTGGTTTCAAAATGCAAGGTATAAATTTATAAAGTAATAGTGATGTTTTTAAATTAATTTTCATACTTATTAAATATATTTTAATTTAATACAATTTTTCATAAGTTTATTAATAATTATAACATAGTAATGATGTCATTAATTTAAAATGTTTTTTAAAATGACAATTACACTATTTTACCAAAAAAATCAACTATTTCAGAATATTCCGAAAAAATTCATGATAAACTGATGAATCCAAAAAACAAAATATATTTTATCAAAACAATTCTATGAATATTATAATTTTATCTTTTAAATAGTGTTCCTTATTAATTTCATATTAGTAATATTTATATCATAATAAATATTTTTCCCATTATGAAAATTACATTGGGCTTCCTTAAAATATATTATCTTTAAAAATGTGTTCTATAATATTATTTCATGATAATAACATGTATATATAACTAATAAATTCATCATAAATCATAGTTTTTATAGTTTAGGTTTATATCCCCCAAAAATAATATAATTTTGATTTTAACATTATATAATCTAGAAAATCGTTTAAGTTCTTATATGTAATGACACTAATAATGGAAAAAAATTATCATGAAATGATTATAATGCTGGAAAAAAAATTATAAGAAAATCATAAATTAGATATATCATATTTCCCTATATGTACACAATCACTCTCACTGTATTACTTGAAACTTCTTTTATGATGGTTCTTACACATTAATTTATAATGTTAATCATTTTCCAAACACTCCTCTACATTTCACAATTATTATTATAGGATAAATATTTTGGGTATAATTAAAGCCTTTATAATTTGTTTTAGTGAATATATTATTATTTAATGTTTATATCCCTTTCTTGTTCTTATTTTTACTATTATATATTTTTTTCTTTGTGTGTAATATTCTTATAAAATGTAAAATGTTTTTTTGTAATTATATTATATAATTTCATAAAAATATTTTTCAGGGGAAATTATTAATTTTTTAAAATAATAACACATTTATGTAACACTCATGGCTCATGTTCTCTATTTCCATTATGGTTCGTGTCTTTTGAATTTCTAATAATTATACGATGGCACCTAATTATGATCTATAAATTATTGGGTATAAATTCAAACTCAAATTGTCGGTTATCATACCCATGTACTTATGATATGTTTAAATTATAACATTGATTGATATCTCCCATTTTTTACCCATACTGGGTATCTAAGTTCATCATTTCCTATGTTTCCTTTAATAAAACATATGGAGAAAGGGAATGATATGTCTAATATGGGAACTAGTAGTGGTGAATATAATAGGAGATGATTTAGATCTTTTATTTAACCTATATTTATATATCTAAGATTCCAAAAAAACATTTATAGTTCTTACATTGTTTGAAATGTTATAATGAATATTCATCAAATAAGATTTCATTTTTATGTACATAATGTTCAAGTCACTGTAATGATATGGGGATAATATGTCCAAATTGATCTCCCTGAGTGGCTCTCATGATAAAAAATCTGAAGGTGTTCGACCAAACAATTTTATTTTTATCCCTGATAAAACGAAATATGTCGAGACATTAGTTTCAACATAATTGTGAAGGCGGATCCATGGTTCTCCTTTTCTAGGTTATATTGTGTGGGAGCCTATGTGGGTAATATCATGACCACCTAATATTGAGAGGATTCCACCTTACAATACACCATTATAGAGTGACCCCTCTAGGTCATGGAGTGATACCCCTTTCTGATAAAGTACTGACCCCTTTTATCTAAATTATCCTCTCCAACAACATGAGGCATCACGATCCTAGACATGAAAACATCCCGCTAGAGGATATCATAAAATGATCAAAGGGTAATAATGTGACCTTCTACTTGAAGAAAGATTAAGAAAAGGAGATAGGGGTTACACTAAACCGACTCTAACTCTCACCCAAGCATCCAAAACACCTCTGATGCCATAATCCACATCAAAAAATCAGCTTATAATGATTTTATGAGCCTCACATTCTTGATCTGAGTTCAATTTCATAGAAAATATATTACTATATACTAAAAATACAATTTTTCATTTAATAAAAAACCATTAAAATTACTGAACATTATAGTATAGTCACCTAGAATATTATCAATGAAAATTAACTTTTGGTTAAAATATTTTTTCACCTTTATTAATGTAGTAGTATATAGATTACATGGACCACTTGATAAAACCAATAAAATGTATTTTATTTTTTTTTAAAAATATATTTAGATAATAAATATATCCATATGAAGTGATCATATTATAATGGGATGAAAATAGAAAATAATATAACCATAATATAAAAATATTTATTTTTTCCATACACCTGAATAACGACACTCACAAATATATCTATAGAAACAAAAAAATAATAATAATTAAATATTCATCATGAATTTGAAAATATATATAAACATAATAAGAAATCGATGTGAATAAATAATGAATGAAATATTAGATATTTAATGAAATTAAGGAACCCATATTACCATTAGAAATATGATTATTAGAAGAGTAATATGCCCATTAAAATAGTAATTTTACCATTTGATTAATAATCTGACTATTATAACAGTAATATGACTATAGGGAAAATTAACCTACCAATTTTAAAATTATCTCAACTATGGGAGTGTAAAATAATAATTTTTAATCTTATAAAATGAAAATAAGATATATTTATATCATCACAAACGTAAATAAATGTTTTATAAAATATATAATAAGTGTTTTTATTTTTGTAAAATATAAATGTTTATTCACATAATAATAAAAAATTTAAAGATCAAAATAATATCATTTTCATAAAAATAATTTATAAATTATTAATATTTTTTATTATAATGAGAATATAATTTTATAAGACTAATTAATATTTCAAAGGCTCAAAAAATTGTTCATACTATTAAAATTAGTATTTTAAAATTAATTACGGGTTTTATTTGAAATTTATATTTCCCACATTTAGAATGTTATTTTCATAAGATGGATATTATCTTTGAAATCTACACATTCATAAATGGTTAAGGTTAATTTTTACAATATTTTTTAAAATAGATGAATATTTTTTTACGTGTGAAATACTAAAAAATATTTTAGTTACCATTAAAAGTAAATTACATGATTTATTGAATATGATATGATGTAAGAACCCATTAGGTATAAGTTTTATGAACAATTTACAATATAGTTTTTCAATATTCCTACCTATTAAACATCTTGATTCAAAAAAATAAACTACTAAATATAATATCCAAATAACACACCTCTCCTCCACTTACAAATATCACCAATCACTACCAATTATACATACACCTTCTAAGTCATGGAGCATGCCCAAACTATTTCCAAACTGCCATAATATATCCTCCACTTTTCTATATGCCTTTTTGTTATCTAAATACCAATATAATATTCCTTAACGGGATTCATGTAGGATCGAAATATAATATGAGATGCTCAATATACAAGAGGGGGGGTGAATTGTATACTTTAAAAATTCCTTTGGAACCTTTAAAGTTAGTTATGAATAACTAGAGTTTCCTTAAGAAAAGGAAAGAACTAAGTTTAACAAAGTTAAACTAAGTAAATTCACAACACCTCTAACACCGAACTAAACTTGGAAAGAGATTCCAAAAGTAGGTTCCGGAAATATGGTTCCGGAATTTGAAACTTAACAAAAGTTACAATATAAGATTCTACCTTAAAGCGTATAGAATCTGAATGAATCAGAGTAAGTAAGGAAGTATAAGAATGTTATACTTTCCTTAAGATACAAATTACAGCGGAATAGAAACGAGTAGTAAAACTACTAGTAACAAGATAATAGTCTTTTAACCCAAAGAGAAGGGTATCCAACAACCTTGGATAAAGGTCCCTTGATTTATACTTTCAAGCAAGTATGTCTTACCCACACCAGGGTAAGCCCTCGATACGAAGATCGGTGTCTCTGTCTTGCTATCCCCGCAAGCCCTCAACTTCAAGGTAGTTGGCAACCTCTGTCTTTCTCAGCAAGAAAGCCCTCGATCTTTAAGGTAGTCGGCACCTCTGTCTTCCTATCCCCGGAAGCCCTCGAATGTAATCACCAACATTCGGAGTCGCACGAAGCTTTGAGAGTTAATAAGAGACTCTCTCTCTAGAAATCACTTCAACAGCATGTATGCACAAAGTTCAAATGTTCATCCATCCGTTCGTCTATTCGTCGTGAGCTTTTTCAAATGAGCTCCTATTTATAGGTGAGGTCGGCTCCTTCTCCAACGGTCATATTTCCCTTAAAGTTCGGAGGGACCTGTACACGTGTCACTTAGACAACGGTTAGTTTATAACAAAATGGACGACATCGTTTTATAACAAAGTAAGTGTAACAGAAAGTACGACATCGTTTTAAAACCTAACATAAAGGTTCGGAATAGAAATTTCGGAGTGAAAGTTCGGAGTGAACAAATTCAGAGTGTATAAAACAATGATATCCAGATTCTGTTTAATGAGTGAATTCGGAATGAGAATTCGGAATAGGAATTCGGAATAGGAATTCTTCATCAGAAATCGTAATGAGAAATCGTCATCAGAATTCGTAATGAGAATTCGGAATGAGATTTCTTCATTAGAATTCGTAATGAGAATTCTTCATTGGAATTCGTAATGAGAATTCGAAATGAGAATTCTTCATCAGAATCCGAACCCTAAAACAGAATGCTTTTTATCAGTTTTAATGATTCCGAGAAAGTGAATCCGAATTTCATACTTAAGAAAAATATTAATGAAAATATGATAAGGATAAATTTTTCTTATAAAAGCGTTTTTTTCTTAAGAAAACATTTTTCCTTATAAAAGCAATTTTCCTTACAAAAGCGATTTTCCTTAAAGATAAGGTGTTTGTGATTTTCAAAACAAGAAGGAATGGAAAAGTCATAAGGAAAACCTTATTGACTCAACAATCTCCCCCTTTTTGGAAAGCACAAACATCCTTACGAAAAAGCTATTTCTAGGAAGAAAGAAACACAATAAAGCTTATCTCCCTTGGTTTAAGAATATAGATGAATACGACTAACTCCCCCTTAGGCTTTGAATCTCTAAGGATCGTATTCATATTTCCGGAGTGATATTTCTTTAAGATAAAAACTCCCCCTTAAACAAACTCTTATTAGAGTTCTATCTCATTGGGTATTTTTCTTTCTCCCCCTTTGATAAGCACTTATTAGATTTCCTCTTTTTCTTAAGGATCTTTTCCTTCTCCCCCTTTGTGATTTTCAAAAAGAATTTCGAGGGAATGGAAAAAAAATAACAAAGTACCTGAAAGATTAGTAACAACAACAAAACAGAACAACAAGCACGATTCTCATTAAATTTGAAATGTCAGCAACAAAAACAGATTACAACAAAAAGATCGGATTGATTATTTCGGATCTTTCTCTTTCGACATCAGCCCCTTGAGAATAGTCTTGATCTTCTTGAGATCCTTATGATCTTCCTCTGCTTGCTTTTCTAAGACAACTATTCTTGCTGACTGAGTTTGAATGATTTCTTCCTGAGCCTTCAACTTTTCTTCCTGAGCTTCCATTTTCTCTTCCTGAGACTTTATCCTTTCTAGAAAATTGATCCGATGATCCCTTTCAAATTTCCAACTTTGATTAACAGAGTTGAGCTTTCCATTCAGATCTCTTACTTCCTGACTCCGAATGTTCTTTTCCTCTGCCAATTTCTCATCGAATGATGCAGTCATCTCATGAAACTTCTTATCCTCGGTTTGAAAAGCATCCTTAACATTTTCCTGAAACTCATCCAGCAACCTCATCTCTTCCACATTCTTCTTCGACCAGCTAGTCATCCTTTTGCAAGATCTTTTATGGGCTCCGTAACCAATGAAGAAATTTTTGAACTGGGCTTCTATCTCAACACACTTATCCATTACCATGGATACGGAATCGGTTTTCTGATTCAGCGTATGTTGGAGCATCTGGCACCGAGAATCAATACTGGAGAAAGTCGGAATGGTTCCCACCAACTTCTTCAAGGATTGAACAACAAAATCGTGCCCCAACGAAGATGATTCCGAATCTGACATCTTGCTAGGAAAATTTTCTTCTTCAATAAGCTCCAACTTCCTCTTTGAAGAACTACCAGCTTCCTTCCTCATACTCTTTTCTGAACTCGGGGTATCAGCAATAACTTGTTTCCCCTTTTCTTTTTTCGGAATAGAAACCTGTTCCGGAGATTTCTTCTCACTGTCAGAAACTTGAACAACCAAATCTTCCTCATCAACAACTTCTATATTTTCTTTCTGAGCAGCATCAAGTGAAAGATGTTCTTCTTCTCCATGATAAGAAACTTCTTCCTCTCCTTCCTTTCCTTCTATTACTGGAGTAACTAGTTTTGAAGATTCGGCTTCAGAAGTTCGGAGCGACAGGTGTTCCGAAGGAGTTCCCTTGTATTCATCTACTTGTTTAAGCACATCTCCTGTCTCACCACTTCCTTCAGCAGCTTCTTCCACTTCTTCCACTAGCTCTACTTCCTCAACATTCTTAGCAGCAGCCTCTTTCGGATCATCGAGATTTCTTCCTGGAGTCTCAGGTAGAGAGTCCAAAGAAAAAGTTCTCGGAACGGGAATGGTTGCTGAAACCATTTCATTAAACTTCAACAAGGCTTGCACAGCCTCAGCTTCTGACAACTTCTTCTTCAGCTTCTTTTCCTTAGCTTGCTTCTCGAGCTCATCAGCAGCCTTTTCTTTCAGAGCTTTAGCCTCTGCGGGATCCAATCCGAACTGCGGATCTCCTTCCTTCCTCTTTTCCTTGTCAGCTCTCCACTTCGCTGCAACCTCATCAGTATATGTCTTCTTCTTCTTAGGCTTAGGAGGTGCGGAATGGACTTCCTTAGACTTAGGTTCTTCAGCTTCACCTACCACTTCTTTCAGCTTCCTCTTCCTTACCGGCTTAGGCGATTCCGGATCAGCCACTTTCGGAGTCACTTCTTCTTGAGGAGGAAGATCAATAAACATGCCAGACTTCTTGTCAAAAGCTATATTCATCCTTTTAAGAGTTGCATCACTGAGCAACATGATCTTGCAAACTTTCGGTTTAGAACTGCAAGCAACCTTGAAGGACTCAAGGCACCGAACTATCAGCTTCGACAATATTGCCGGGTACATTACTATCTGAGCTCTCAGATTCCCTTTCTTTAAATTCTCAAGATTAAGAAGGATATGCTTCATCAGGTTGAACTTCCTTTGATTTATCAAGAAATCTAAGATGTATATCTCACTCTTCTTCAAGCTGTCCTTGTCTCCTTTTCTCGGTACAATAAGCCCTTGCACCCATAACTCCAGAATCCGGAAGTTTGTAGATAGGGTTGCAATTTTCGAAGCCTTATCATCATCCAGTCCGAGAATTTCTAAGGCTTTCTCCTTGTTGAAACTACCCAAGGAGTCTGGCAGAACATGCGAGATAAACTCAGCTTCCCCTTCATAATTCAACCCTACCAAGCTTGCAGCCTTGGTGTAAGATAGCTTATAAGTCTTGCCATACGATTTGAAGGAAAATTTTTCTCTATTGTCTTCCACGAAGAAAGCAACCGACTCATAAAACTCAACAAGCAAGTCTGGGTAAACTTCATCTTGGTTGCCGGTTTTTGATATCGCAACATCTTCCCAGCCATTGAGCTTGATATTCTTTGATATAATAGAATCATAGTTGCTGAAGAAATTCGGATGCACTAACCGCTCTCTGTAGACTAACCACTGTGAAATGGGCTTTGTTGAAGACATCTCTTGAGAAGCTAACTCTGCAGACATTCGGATTAGAAGTCTCTGAGAAGTTCGGAACTGAGAAGACTGAAGTTCGGAACTGGAAAACTATAGTTCGGAACAGCCTTAAATCAGAGAGACAGAGCTTCAGCACGCAAGAGCTTGAGATCGATGTGGGACGAGAAAATAGGGTCCCCTTTATATAGGCTTTGGAATGACGGTTCAACTTCCTCGGTTGATCTAACGGTTTAGAATGATCTGAGATCAGATCTGACGGTTGAGAGGTTGAATCCGATCTTTTTGAGGTTTTATTAAAACAAAATTCAAGAAATAAAAAAAACGAAAACAAACTATAAGAAAATGCCAGCAAGTAAAATATGATTACGAAAACTTCAGTAAGGAAGTCATACCTTTCGGATTAGCTTAGGAAAGTTATTCGTAATGGGTAATGTAAAGACGACTACGAAAAAAAAACTCAATACGAAAAACTTGATACGAAAAACTTGATATGGAAGATTCAATACGAAAGTTTTTCCATTATGAAAATACCAGTACGAAAATTTTCCATTCCGGAAATTTTCAATACGAATACTTTTATTCCAGAAGTATTTTGTATGGAAATATCCATTCTGGAAAATTGTAGTTCCGGAAGTTCCATTCCGGAAAATTTCGTTCCGAAAAATTTGAAAACAAATTTTGAAAAACTTTGTTAAATAAACAAACAAATGTACTCCCCCTATGAAAAGGAGTTTATTACTGTGAGAAGATTTTTCCAACAGAAAGTTAATTAAGGAAGATTACCTTACGGTTATCATTCCTAACTTCTGTTTAATATATTCAAATCTATCAGAAGGTAAAGATTTTGTGAAAATATCAGCAAGTTGATCTTGCGTTCCGATAAACTGAAGAATAATATCTCCTTTAAGTGTGTGATCCCTAAGAAAGTGATGCCTAATATCTATGTGTTTTGCACGGGAGTGATGTGCAGGGTTTTTACTTAGAGCAATGGCACTTGTGTTATCACACAAAATTTGAGTTTTAGTAAAACTCAAGCCATAGTCTGTGAGTGTGTGTTGCATCCACAACACTTGTGCACAACAACTTCCAGCTGCTACATATTCAGCTTCAGCAGTGGAGAGTGCAACAGAATGTTGCTTCTTGCATGACCAAGAAACTAATGAATCTCCTAAGAAATGACAAGTTCCGGATGTACTTTTTCTATCCATTCTACAACCACCAAAGTCAGCATCAGAAAAGCTTTTTAGAACAAAATCATTTCCAGAAGTATAAAATAATCCTAGATCCATGGTTCCCTTAAGGTAGCGAAAAATTCTTTTAACTGCCTTTAAGTGAGATTCCTTAGGATTGGATTGATATCTTGCACATAAGCATACTGAAAACATTAAGTCTGGTCGACTAGCAGTTAAGTAAAGTAGACTTCCAATCATACCTCTAAAAGATGTTTGATCTACTGGTTTCCCAGCTTCATCAAGATCTAAAGAGTTTGAGGTACCAATAGGAGTACTTATACTCTTCGTGTTGTCATAACCATACTTTTTAAGAAGATCTTTAATATACTTATGTTGAGATATGTAGGTTCCTTCTGGTTTTTGAGAAATTTGAAAACCAAGGAAAAATGTTAACTCACCCATCATACTCATTTCAAACTCAGATTTCATTAGACTAGCAAAAGAATCAGTCAAAGATTGCTGAGTTGAACCAAATATAATGTCATCAACATAAATTTGAACAATCAAAACATTTTTCTTATCTTTCTTTATAAAAAGGGTTGGATCTGCATTTCCCTTAACATAGTTATTTTGAAGCAAAAATCCAGTGAGTCTATCATACCATGCTCTTGGGGCTTGTTTAAGGCCATACAAAGCTTTGGTAAGTCTAAAAACATGATCAGGATGTTTTGTATCTTCAAAGCCAGGAGGTTGTTCAACAAAAACTTCCTCTTGAACATAACCGTTAAGAAAAGCACATTTCACATCCATTTGAAATAGTTTGAAATTAAAGAAAGCTGCAAAGGCAAGTAGAATACGAATAGATTCAAGTCTAGCTACTGGAGCATGGGTTTCTTCATAGTCTATTCCTTCTTGCTGATTATAGCCTTTAGCAACAAGTCTAGCTTTATTTCTAACAATGACTCCATTTTCATCACATTTGTTTCTGAAGACCCATTTTACTCCAATAACAGAAGTTTCCTTAGGTCTTTCAACCAAGGTCCAGACTTTATTCCTTTCGAATTCATTTAGCTCATCTTGCATTGCTTTGATCCAATCATCATCACCTAAAGCTTCATCAGTGCTTTTAGGTTCTAGTTGGGAAAGAAATGCTAGATGTTCTACTTCATTTCTTAAGGAACTTCTAGTCCTTACAGGTTGATTTACATCACCAATGATACTATCACTGGGATGATTCTTAAGAAACATCTGATTTGGGTTTTGTAAAACCTGTTCATCAACATAAGGTAGAAAGTCTTCTGGGGTAAATGTTTCAGAAGTATCTTCTAGAACAATTTCCTTATCAGAAGGTTCTTCTAACAAAGGTTGACAATCAGTTTTTGAAAACATATCCGAAGATGTAAGTTGGGAAGTTTTAAAAACAAAAGGATCTGACTCATCAAATTTCACATGTACTGTTTCCTCAACAGTACAAGTATTTTTATTAAAAACTCTATAAGCCTTAGAGGTTGTGGAATATCCTAAGAAAATCCCTTCATCTGATTTTGGTGCGAATTTATGTAAGTTATCTTTAGTATTCAAAATGAATACTTTGCAACCAAAAACCTTGAAGTAGGAAAGCCTTGGTTTTCTACCATTCCATAACTCATAAGGAGTTTTATTAAGAAAAGGTCTAATCAAAACTCGATTTATAGTATAACAAGCAGTACTTACAGCTTCAGCCCAGAAATGTCTAGCTATAGAATATTCACTCAACATGGTTCTAGTTATTTCTTGAAGAATTCGATTTCTTCTTTCAACTACACCATTCTGTTGAGGAGTTCTAGGTGCTGAAAAGTTGTGAGTAATACCTTTCTTACTACAAAAAGTTTCAAAATCAGAATTTTGAAATTCTCCTCCATGATCACTATGAATAGTTTTCAATGGAAGATTTTTCTCATTTTTAACTTGAGCTCTAAAACTTTTGAAATAAGAAAAAGCTTCAGATTTCCTTGCTAGAAAATATACCCAAGTAAATCTAGTGTAATCATCAACTAGAACAAACACATAGTATTTGCCTCCAATGCTTCCAGTTTGTGTAGGACCAAAAAGATCCATGTGCACCAACTGTAATGCATCGGTTGTTGAGACTTCACCGATTGACTTAAAACTAGATTTATGTTGCTTGCCATATTGACAAGGATCACAAACTTTAGAAGAATCAAATCTAAGCTCCGGTAGATCCTTAACTAGTTTCTTCTTAGAGAGTTTACATAGGTTTCTAAGATTACAGTGTCCTAGTCTTCTATGCCATAACCAAGAATGATCTTCCATTGCACTTAGGCAAGGTAAATCTTGGCTTCTTAGGTCTTCTAAGTTTAAGGTGTAAACATTCTCTTGCCTGTTGGCTGAGAGAATAAATTCTTCCTTGGAATTGTGAACTAAGCATTTATCATTCCTAAAATTCACAAGGTAACCTTCATCACATAACTGACTTATGCTAATGAGGTTATGCTTAAGACCTTTAACAAAAAGAACATTTGAAATCAAAGTTTTACCTAAAAGAACAATATTACCAATACCAACAATCTCTCCCTTAGCATTGTCTTCGAAAGTTACCTTTCCTCCTTTCGTCTTGATAATTTTTTCAAAGAAGCTTTTGTTACCAGTCATGTGCCGGGAACATCCACTATCCATGTACCAAACATTGTTGCTGGAACTTTCTTTATTTTCCTGAAATTAAGAACAAAGTTAGACTTTCGGAATCCAAACTTGCTTGGATCCGAGATTTCCAGACAATAAAATCTTAGGTACCCACATTTTCTTGGAAAAATAAGCTTTATGAAAACCTAAGGATTGGATTTTGTTTAAGGAACAATTTCTTGCCCAGTGACCACCACATTGACACTTAGTACAAAATGGGGCACTTTGAGGAACAAAATAATTGTTGCTGAAAACAGGTTTTGCATGGGTATAACCAAATCCGGATTTATTTCTTAAAGGTCGTATTTGAGAATACATCTTATCAAAATTTTCCTTACCATGGGTAAAGTTTGATAAGCACTTCTTTAAGGAAAAAATTTCGGACTTGAGTTTTACAACCAAGTTTTTATCTTCAAAATCATTAGTTTTGGAACTAGAGTTAGGCTCGAAAACATTTTTATTAGAAATTACTTTTTCTAACTCTTTAGAAAGTTTATTCTTCTCAGAACTTACTTCCTCAAGATTTTTTGAAATACTTTCAAAATCAGCATTTTTCTTATCAAGATCTTTAGAAAGATCTGATATCTCTTTAGTAAGAATAGAATTCCTAGAATTTGCCTTATCAAGTTTCTTGTTGAGTTTGGAATTCTCAATCTCAAGAAGTTCAGCAAATCTAGAGACTTCTTCAAAAGTAGGTAAAGTATTTTCCTCATCAGAAGATGATTCTTCATCAGAAGAGTTATAATACTTACTATCATTAGGATTTAAGGAAACATTGGTCAATGATTCAGCATTTCGTACCTTAGCCATAAGACAATGATTATCAATAGGTAATCTGGCTATAAGACCAAGATTCTTCTGTCCTGAAGATTCATATTCAGAAGATTCATCTGAAGAGTCACCACCACTGGCACTCCAGGTGTCATTAGCTTTCAAAACTTTCTTAGCTTTAGCTTTGTAATATTTCTTCCTGTTCCTGTCTGAATGCCTTTCCTTTCTTTCTTTCTTTCTGAGCATAGGGCAATCTGGTCTAATATGTCCTGCTCTCTTACATTCATAACAAGTAACTTCTCCATCTTTCTTATCTTTCCTATCCTTCTTCTTATACTTGGATTGAAAGTTTCTCTGTCCAGCTATCTTGTTCATCCTTCGAGCAAGATTGGCTAATTCATTTTCTGAAACTTCACTTTCACTAGATTCGGATTGGAAAATGACTTTCTTCGATTTGGATCTGGTTACTCTCTCAGGAGTCTTAGCTTTCATCTGATTCGAAGTTGTAGTAAAAGCAACAGTACCATTTCCATTCTTCTTCTTGATGTTGTCAGCATCTCTCTTCATTCTGGTCTCATGTTGTAGAAGAGTTCCAAATAATTCATCAAGAGTTATTTGAGTAACCTTCCTGTTCTCATCTATAGCTGTTCTCTTGGATTCCCACTCATTGGGCATAATGTCAATTATCTTGTCCACAAGAGCTTCATCATCTAAACCTTTCTCTCCCATAGACTGTAGACTGTTGACGATTGTCATAAATCTTTGTTGTACTTTACAGATAGGTTCTCCATAAGGAAAATTAAAGCCATGATATTCAGCTCTAAGCATAGCTCTCCTAGTCTCAATCACTTTAGAAGTCCCAAAATGAGTAACCTCTAACTTCTTCCATATACAATTAGCTGCTTCACAAGAAGAAATTTGGCTATATATATTTCTAGTCATTGAACATAATAAAGTGTTGCGTACCTTGTAGTTGAGTTGATATTCTTGCTTCTCCTGGTTAGTAAAGGTTCTGACTTCCTTGTCAGGAATTTTGTAATCACCAGTAAGCATGACAAAGTTATCTACTCCAGTATTGATAACAAACGTCTTCATACGATCTCTCCAGTATTCATAATCATTACCATCAAATATTGGTGGCCTTGTAGGATTCAAATTGTCTATCGAACCAACATTCATTCCTGCCATACTTGAAAATAACTTGGAAACAAACTTGTTAATAACAAAAATTCGGAATTAAAAAGTTCGGAATAGGAAAAGTTCGGAATGGATAATCCGGAATGAAAAAGTTCGGAATTGAAAAGTGAGCAAGAAAAACTTGAACGTGAGTACAAGTATTTCAATAACCTTGGCTCTGATACCAAATGTAAGAATGGTATAGAGTAAGAGGTTTCCAGCCTTTGATACCAATTGTAGGATCGAAATATAATATGAGATGCTCAATATACAAGAGGGGGGGTGAATTGTATACTTTAAAAATTCCTTTGGAACCTTTAAAGTTAGTTATGAATAACTAGAGTTTCCTTAAGAAAAGGAAAGAACTAAGTTTAACAAAGTTAAACTAAGTAAATTCACAACACCTCTAACACCGAACTAAACTTGGAAAGAGATTCCAAAAGTAGGTTCCGGAAATATGGTTCCGGAATTTGAAACTTAACAAAAGTTACAATATAAGATTCTACCTTAAAGCGTATAGAATCTGAATGAATCAGAGTAAGTAAGGAAGTATAAGAATGTTATACTTTCCTTAAGATACAAATTACAGCGGAATAGAAACGAGTAGTAAAACTACTAGTAACAAGATAATAGTCTTTTAACCCAAAGAGAAGGGTATCCAACAACCTTGGATAAAGGTCCCTTGATTTATACTTTCAAGCAAGTCTGTCTTACCCACACCAGGGTAAGCCCTCGATACGAAGATCGGTGTCTCTGTCTTGCTATCCCCGCAAGCCCTCAACTTCAAGGTAGTTGGCAACCTCTGTCTTTCTCAGCAAGAAAGCCCTCGATCTTTAAGGTAGTCGGCACCTCTGTCTTCCTATCCCCGGAAGCCCTCGAATGTAATCACCAACATTCGGAGTCGCACGAAGCTTTGAGAGTTAATAAGAGACTCTCTCTCTAGAAATCACTTCAACAGCATGTATGCACAAAGTTCAAATGTTCATCCATCCGTTCGTCTATTCGTCGTGAGCTTTTTCAAATGAGCTCCTATTTATAGGTGAGGTCGGCTCCTTCTCCAACGGTCATATTTCCCTTAAAGTTCGGAGGGACCTGTACACGTGTCACTTAGACAACGGTTAGTTTATAACAAAATGGACGACATCGTTTTATAACAAAGTAAGTGTAACAGAAAGTACGACATCGTTTTAAAACCTAACATAAAGGTTCGGAATAGAAATTTCGGAGTGAAAGTTCGGAGTGAACAAATTCAGAGTGTATAAAACAATGATATCCAGATTCTGTTTAATGAGTGAATTCGGAATGAGAATTCGGAATAGGAATTCGGAATAGGAATTCTTCATCAGAAATCGTAATGAGAAATCGTCATCAGAATTCGTAATGAGAATTCGGAATGAGATTTCTTCATTAGAATTCGTAATGAGAATTCTTCATTGGAATTCGTAATGAGAATTCGAAATGAGAATTCTTCATCAGAATCCGAACCCTAAAACAGAATGCTTTTTATCAGTTTTAATGATTCCGAGAAAGTGAATCCGAATTTCATACTTAAGAAAAATATTAATGAAAATATGATAAGGATAAATTTTTCTTATAAAAGCGTTTTTTTCTTAAGAAAACATTTTTCCTTATAAAAGCAATTTTCCTTACAAAAGCGATTTTCCTTAAAGATAAGGTGTTTGTGATTTTCAAAACAAGAAGGAATGGAAAAGTCATAAGGAAAACCTTATTGACTCAACAATTCACATGTGGGGAAAAAAGAAGTAAATTCAAAACCAAACCAATTTAAATTTTTATTCCTCTTCAACCACACCCATTTTCTTTCTTTCCAACTTTAAATAGTATAATATGTAAAAATAATATGATTACATGATATTATTATGGTGGAATATAAATATTAAACTCTCCCCTAAATTGGTTCTAATAAAATAATGTTTTCCATAACATAGTTTGTTGACCACCTCTAAGTACAACATACTTCATTTTTCTCCACCACCAGAAAGGATGGTTAACGAAATATTGTTAAGGTTAAATTTTATGATAATAGCTATAGTATAACTTATTCATTGATTCAATAATGTATTAAAAACCATTTTATAAAAAGAAAAAAAATATAGGTCATGATGGTATATTAAATTACTTATATGAATGAAACATATAACAAAAATGTTAATACTAAATGAGTAATCCTTATATCATAACAAAAAAGATATTTATGACCATTTAAAAATTTTAATGTACATTAATATCCTTAAATATAACTACTTGGGTCTTATTCCCCTTTATATGAACATTAATAATTATCCACATGTTATCCGACCATGGAACCGTGTGATGAACTCCCTCATAACTGCAAAATTAAACTTTTTAACATATTTTTATAGTTATAAATGGGAGTAATATAATTATAATCAGTAAATTATATATGTAAAAGGATCTAATTTTTGTAATTATTTAATGTTATTATTGTATTATAGGTGTTAAATACATGTTAAAATGATTTAGGAACTTAATGTAAGATATCTCTCAAAACCACCATATTTTTATTTGGTTATGATTTCTCTTTATTTTCATTTTTTTCTCTATATATTATTCAAACATAATTATTATGTATTTTTATATATTTTATAAATATAAATCACTACTTTAATTCACATTTCTATGATATATATGTACATATTTTAAAGGTTCCATTCTTAATTTAATTCGATAAGAGAACTTAATCAAATAAACATCCCTATTTTTACACAATTTGAATTACCACTCTATAAAATGATTTAATCCATGAATGTTTTCAAATATTTCCGATCATATTTTAGAAAATGGTAAAATTTCACTTATAGTTTTATGTAAATTAGTATTCTTTTCCACTCTTACAGGACTTTTTACATTTTTTAAAAAAAACCACTTAATAGTTATATTCGGAAAGTGATTTATATAGTATTATTTAGATATTAGACTAAATTGGGAATAGTTTTTAATATTAAATACTTATTATTCACCTATGAAAACCCTATAAATATTTAATACATTTATTAATTGAAACCATTTTGATATTCCCTCAGGTAATTTTATAATACATGAGTATGTAACCCATTTACATAAATTAGTAATACTTTAGTTTATGCCTAATATTTAATTTCATTATTTGTCCCACATAAGAATTTATATGTTCTAATCAGTGCACCTTGATAGTTCTCAAATTATGGAACTCATTATACAATGTGAGTTTTTCATTGTAACTACATATAATTAATTATTATGTCATGTTTTTTGTTGTTTCCAAATTCTCATATTTTCTTGATCTTATGACACCATAATAATTTTTTCATTCTGTCATATCATTATTAACAAGTGGTTATATTTTATGATATTATTTTATTCCTTTTTACTAGTATTTAATGATTCTTCACCCCATTTATTACATTATTGGGATTTATAGATTTTCCATTTGTTTATGTGTTCCCCAGGACATCCTATTCTATTTAAGGAGATAAAAGTGATTTAAGAGTTAATTATGGATAAAATAATGAAATGACTTATTTTAGATTCATTTTTATGTATTACAAAAATAGTCTTCTAATTACACTAGTAATCTTGATATTTTGGGATTAATGTTTTTTAGAGATCTTTCATATAATGAACTTGGGGAAATATCTCTGAAAGGGGTCATTCAGTATTAACTCAACTTGTACCTAGTGAATGAAAAAAGGTGAATTGTTTTAAACTAGTTTTGAACCTCCTAGGTTATAACATCTAAAAAATTCATAAAATCATTCTAAACCATTATGAAGGACTTGAATATATTGATATCTAATAAAATATAGTAGTTTAATTACCATGGATAACTTAGAGTGAAACCTATATATTCCTAAGTAAATATAGACATGTCATTTATATGTTATTCATTATTTGTCCATAGTTTCACTTTTTCATATATCTTAGTTTAATTATAATCCTTCACTATTTTCCATTATTTTATTTAATTGTGGGAATTATGAGAAATCATTCCAACAACCAATGTGATAGGAAATTTGATGATTATCATAACTGGGTTCCAAAATGAATTGGAGTATGATATATGAACATTATTATAAAAATAGATCAACCAACTCACTCCATGAATAAACAATTTAATCATGTGGAATGTTATCCTTCTCCAATGAAATATAATGTAATGAGAGAGTCCTTTATTTAGAAAATTCCTCCTACATTTCATGGATTTTCATATACCCTCATAATAGAATAATTGATTAACTCTATTGAGAAGTTTTTTTCTATCATATAATTATTATATAATAAGGGATGTTTTTTATGGATATCTATTTTCTTAATGATTAAGATAAAACATTGTGGACACTAACAAAGGTCATGAATCCAAAGAGGGAAATTGATTTAATTGAAGGAGACAGATTCAGGAAAAAATTATTCAATAAATATTTTCATTGAACTATCATTATTAAAATGGATATGGATTTACTTATCCTTAATAAAATGTAATATTAGTCTATTCGTGCATATAATAGAACCATTATAGGGCTTGGAAGGTATTCAACTATTTTTTACATCATTTAAAAACAAATGTGGGATGACTTTTTTAATATATTAAATCCAAGTATATGATAAAAGTTGGTGATTTTTAAATTTGATATATATGAATTTTTTTTCTATTTTTCCATTTAGGTAATGATTGATAATATAAAATCATAGTGTTCTCATGGGGGAGGAGATAATGAAATGAAAATATATATTTTATATTCGGTGGATCAATGGATAAATCCCACATAGTAAAGAAAACCCAACATGCCATATGTCAAAAGTTTGGTAAATAACATCCTTGAAACCTTCCCAAGTGAAGTTGGAGATGGTTGAAGTGGGTAAACTAAGACAATTATACTAATCTATGTTTGAGATAAGTGAATAATCCCCTAATTCGGTGGAATAAAATAAGGTTTCGATCAACACCCATTATGTAGTATTCTGTATGAACTATAAGGAAAATTGTAATTATGAAAGACTATTTCCTAAGATAAGGGTTGTCAGTGAGAATCAATGAAATCAACCTCTAAGGCTTAGATATTAATGAAGAGAATATACTACTACTTCTGCTAAGGTGGATCTCAAAAACAATGTGATGTGATCTATGCTAGTTTTTCTTTAAATTATAGTGAACACACTAGTTGATTATAGTTCTAAACATGAACACATGTAATGAATGTTTAATAGAACTATTCAATCACCACCTCATAACATGGGGGTTGAGTTATCTATGAGAAAAAATGGGGATATTATTGCATCTCAAGTGTATCACTCATCCTCGGTTAATATTTGTACACTATAATATCCATGTTTTCTTTTTATGAATCATTTAAGGAAGTTTTATTACATATTGGGAATATACTAGATGTCATTATATAAATATATCATCAACTGTATTAGGAGGGTGATCAATCTCTACTTCGAGAGAAATCATCTGATTTTATAAATGTTTATGGATATTGAATATCATTAAGAATATTATTCTAAATCATGGATATTAGGGACTTATAAGTAATAATATCCTGATAAAAATATTGAGAAAGAGGGTAGAATATTTCTTGAAGACATGTCCATTATAAGGGAATATAATGATGCATTCCCAAAAGGGTTCCTGGTATTCCTCCAAACTGGAAAGTGGAGCTCTCAATTGAACTTATGCGTAGATATCTTCCCATATATCTGATTCATTATAGAATTTACAATATTGAGTTACAATAACTTATGTGTAAGTTTGATACGAATCTAGAAAAGGGCCTTTTATGCTCGGGTGCTTCACTATGGGGTGAACCAATCCTATTCATAAAAAACAATGATGGTTTAATGCACCTCTAAATTTATTATTGTGAACATAGAATATTCATGATAAAGAATAAGTATCCTCTAAAATAATTAATGGATTTTTTGATCATCATTGTGGGTCATTGTACTTCTCTAAGGTGGATCCTTGGTTGGGACATCAACCATTAATGGGTATGAAGTATGGTATTCCTCAAACATCCTTTTGAACAATTTATGGATTCTTTGAGTTCATAGTGACACCCTTAAAAAGTAACTAATTTTATATAAATATTCATAGACTTAAAGAATATATTATTTAGATATTACCTTAATAAATTTGTAGTAGTTCCTCTAGAGAATTTTCTGATATATTCAAAAAGAAAATAGGACAATGAGGATAGTTTAAATGTTTCGAAAAGGCTTTTCAAATGAATAATCTATATGAAATTTATAGTACATTTCAGTTCTAGATACAGGATGTATAATTACGGGGAATGATAATAGTAAAATAAAGATACATATAGACCATTTTGAGATAAAGAAATTGAGGAGTGTCTTAGACGATCATCTGTAATGGAGATCCAAAGTTTCCATAGAATCGTTGGGTATTATAGTTGCTTTTTTAAAAAACAAATCAGTATTTTGAAACACACTAACCAAGATGAATTTGAAGGATTTGATGTTTTTTCGAGGCCAGTGAATGTAATGATTGCATCAATGAATTTAAAAATATTATTATCATTGTACTAATACTCACAATACCCTCACATGGGGAAATTTTTCTAATATAGAATGATTCTTAAAAGAAACTATTTTTCTATTTACTGATGAAAATTTTTATATTTATAGCCTATTCTTCAATATAGGCGAATGTTCATGAACATAACTATCCCATGTATGATCTAGAGTTGGCTACAGTAATATTCACATTGAAAATTTGGCAGCATTATCTAAATGTGGTGAAGTATTAATCATATATCTATCATAAGATCCTCAAACATATATATTTACAATGAAGGATAATAATATGATCCAGTGAATATGTTAAGGGAAGATTAAATATTATGACCACTCAATCCAATACCATTAATGGAAGGTGAAAAAATTTGTGAATACTCTAGGTAGATTGGTTCTTGTAGCTTTATCTATAATGAGAATTAAGTTGAATAAAATCACCATGTGTTTTCTATGTATGTACATAGAATTTTTAAATGAACTAATATTAATATTCTATTTTCAAATTATTTCTCAAACATTCCTTCTAGATAAGATATTGATGGTCAAGGGGAGGATGTGGAAGTACAAAATAAGGAGGAAGCTGTATGAAAATTGGAATCCATAGAGTTAAAAATTAATGATGAAGTATCCATAATGTTTAGATCAAGAATATTTCTACCAACAAATAATGAGATGAAGAATGACTTGTTGAATAAATATCATTGCCCGTATATCTTCATCAACTGAGGGTATGACAACCCCTATCTTTATTACATAATAATTCATGATTTATTATATAAGAATAGAAATTGTACAACATTGAAGATTGAGAATACTATTGTCCTTGATAAATTATGTACATTACATAAAAATATAAAATAATGGTTACACCTCCATTATTAAAATCATCCCTAACATGATCATAATTTTAAATCATTCTTAAAACTGTATTTTATAACCTATGGACATACATAAGAAACGTATGAGCTAGAATGCCTAGTAAGTTAATTAAAAAAACAACATGAAGAAGGTATTATAAGTCAGCCATGTTATATCATTAACAATAAAACTATGAATTTCAATTGGATATAAAGGGTTGGAAATCATAAACATGAAAAATGAGAGATGATATAGCATGATATCATAAAGAAAACATAACAATGTGTTGATAACTTTAAACATGACATCATAAAAAAAGTTGATGTTAATTACCATAAAGTACTAAAATAATGTGCTTAATATAAACTCTCTAGAACCATACATAGAATCACATTAGACTAAAAGATTGGATAATTCATTTGAGTTCAATATGGAAGAACCCATTATAATCATATGATATACATTAATATGTTTAATATATAGATCATAAAACCGAAGAAACTATTTCATCAATTTTAACACCAGGATTAATCGTTGTGGATTAAATAAATATATTCCCCATATCAAATGAATTATTATTAAAATTAGGTGATTATGTTTTGGTTGAAATTGGTATTGGTGTATACCTCACAAATGGTTGACATCGAAAAATTGTTGTATAATTTCTACTTCATAATGGGGGAACTATAATGACCTAGGATTTACATATGTGTATATATATTTGTAAGAGTATTATTCATTATATTATATAAGATCATTCTGGAGGACCATAATAATATTGTCCCATTGGAATATTGGAACACATTCTTCTAATTTGGTGACAGATATTAAACATCTACCATAAATATATTCCCAATGAGTAATCCTTCGGAAATATTTTTTTATAACCTAGAGAAAGGAAACATAATGAAGGGTGAGATCAGTTGGTCAGTAAGGGTAAATATGATATATATGTATGAATAAAATGAGAATAATAGAAAAAAAACGTAAAAATTAAATTTTAAAATTATACCCTATATATCAAAAATAATAATCTTGAGTAATGTAATAAACCATGGTTGTCCATCTAGAATCTATCAAATTAAAACATGAGCGATGATAAAATTGAAATGGAATAAAACATGGAACAGTGGGAAACATATAAGAATATAAAACCATTTCATTAGTAGTCTAGTATATTTTCCAAGTCTATCGTAGTGTAATGGGTTTACTCCCCAAACCATCTTACTAGTCAAGTTCCATTCCAAAAATTATCATGGGGTATAATATACCTTATTGTACTATGTTCACTACCCATTCTAGTTTTGTCAATCTCATGAGATATAAATAATTACCCAATACATTTTATTGAGATATAAGTCCCACCATCTACATAAAAAAACAGTAATTGCGTGTTTCATAAAATTATAAATAATTCTTCAAATTATAACACATAAATAGAAAGGGATTTTATAATCATTTAATAGTTAGATAACCCATGGAACAGAAATGAATTTATTAAAAATACTTCCATCATAATCATAAAAAACTATATAATCAATTAGAATAATATTGTTTAATCCTTAATATAAAAAATCATAAGTGACATAAAATAGCAGTATCTTAGAAGTAAAATAATTTGAAATGGTAACTTCAAATAAATCTTGAAAAAAAAAATTTCTATTTTTTAACGAGCCGTGTATTTATAGAAGATTAAATTTTTATTGGGAATATCATTTTAATATTGTGAAACATTATTCATGGAATTTAGAATTCATGATGGTAAGAATTTTTTTCTCATTTCTAATTAGTTAATAAAACATTCCTTTCAAAATTTTTCATAAAATTAATGAAGTACCATGTTTAGAAGAAGAGGTTACCATTTGTAAAGAGATAAAAACATACCAATATTGACTAAATAGATCTTCAAAGGGTAATTGATATCATCATAAACAATTCTAATAGGATAAAATTTTATTTCAAAAATTAATTGAGAATAAATACTTAATTTATTTATTCTCATAAGTACAATCTCACTCTGGATATTCGATGAAAAATCATTTTTTTACTTCATACCCATAGAAATAAAGTTGAAATTGAAATACATATAGAACTAGTATATCATATGATCCCTAATAGGATGACAGGTAATTCCATATATTTCTAGTTGTCATCAAAAAAAATTTAGAATAGGTTATTTAATACACATAAATCTTCATAGTGTTAATTAAAAATTTAATCTCACAGATTTTATTCAATGGCCAAAAGAAACCTTTTTATAAATGTTTAACATTATAACCCATTCATAAATCAAAAAATATAAAAAAAAATACTAAATTTCTCAAAATCAACTTCACATTAACAGCCCAAATATCATATAGTAAGTCTTAATTTCAACAGACCAAATATTTTAATACCTTAACCATGTATTATACAAACCTATATCAAAAGAACACATGATTTTTAATTACAAAAATAAGATCTTTTTTATAATATACAATTTTAGGGGCATATTTCTTTAATAATTACACCAATAGAATTTATGATTTCATTATTTAAGAATAAAACTAGATAATCACATGAAAATTCAATTAATAATAAACAGTATAATTTTAATTAGGTTCATTCAAACAAATTCAAACATGCAATTTTTAACTAAAGAGTAGAGAATAAGTATTCCCAAGTTATCATGATTCAATTCACCAATTATTTGAACATAATCTTTCCATCTGTCCTTTTTCATAAATGGTTTTTGTGTCTTATCATCCAAATTTAACCTTGTATTGGGTAACTAGTTTCATAATTCCCAAACTACTATTTTTTGTAATACATCATTGTGGGAGTCTTATTTTTTAGAGCTTTCCCATTATTCGAAACCATTAGCTACCTTCTTCCCATCACTTTAGAATTCATCCACTTGATATAATTCTATTGCGCACTTGTAATACAATCATTTCCATTGAAATAATTTTCTCGATTGATTCTTACCACATTAAAAGAATAATGATACCTGAAATTAATTTCCACAATTTTTGTTTTAATGAGGTGGGATATTCGTTTCTTTATAAAAACCCATGAAATGGTGGGAATATAAAATTTCCATTTATATATTCAACTCACATCGAAGAACTTCTTCATAGATACTAAAGTATCTTATAGCCGTGGCCTATTAAATACTTGGTTTAAGGCCACCAATGAATCAATAAAATTTTCTTTTAGGGATGATGATTAACCCATAATCATACCTTAGAAGTCATATAAAATTCGCTACATATGTACCAATAGATTCATTATCAATTTTCTTATGATTAAGGAATTCCTTATACATATTTTTTTCATAGAATACAAGGTAGATAATTACTAAAAAATATCCACTTAAACTCTTCCCATTACATAAATTCAATCTCTTCATGTTCCCTCATGTTTTTATTAATATTAAACCAATGTTAATCTTCACCTTCTAAATGGAAAGCGGCCAAAATAAATTTTTCATGTTTTGGACACTGGAGAAAGGAAAATATCATTTATTTGATACTGATATCCTTTACAACAATGATTGGATTAGAAGATCCACAAAAATAAATTGAACGTTTCCTCAAAAAGGACTCAATAAAATGTTGTTCTCTCCTCTGGTCATTTAGAATTCATGCATGATTCATAGCTTGGGTGAGTATAGTGATAATAGTTTTCATTCCATCTTTAATATCTTTTTGTTTTGCAAGATTATAATTTGTATAATTCTTATTCCATACATCAATAACCTGGTTCCATTAGGGTTCATCCAATGACTAAATTAGAAAAAAAGTATAGTGTGAAAAACAATAATCATACCGGGAAAACCGAATAATCAAGATAAATTACCTTGAATACATAACATCATAGTTTTAATCCCAGCTCATTAATGATCTTTACCATAATTATAGGATTGTAACATATACATAGAATTATCCTTAGGGATCATACTAACATTTTTAATCCTAGTTCCTAATGGTTGACTAAACATTTTCACAAGTAAGAACTATAACAAAAAACAATTTACAAATTTATATTATATATTTTTTAGATTAATATCCATATTATTACACACACAAAATCCATAAGATCATAATATTTTAGGGCCTTTGGAAACATTGACAAAATTCTCATAATATGGTGAAGAAATTCATCATCTCCGATAAATATCTTTCATTTTACTACTCATGCATAAACCCTTTTTTTATAACATGGGGAAATGAAAAATATAAAATGGTGAGCTTAGATTGATAGTAAGGGTAAACAAGGAAGATACATAAGAAGAACATGCATATGAGGGTATAAGAACATAAACATAACAATTGAAAATTATACCCTACATACGAAAATACATAAAATTGAGTCATTTAATGAATATGGAATATTCCTAACACATAAATAATAAGTGAACCAGATCCATGTGAAAATTTTATTTTTATAAATCATAGAATTATGGAAAACACATAAGAGTAAAAAATAATTTCCTTAGTAGTCAAGGATATTTTCCAAGACTATCATAGTGGAATGATTTCACCCCATAAACAACTATAGTATTCAAGGTTCATTCCCAAAACTATTAGGGTGGAAAAGTCCTTTACTTAATTGAATGCACTCCTCATTCTAGTTAATTCCATATCATGAGAGATAAATATTTACTAAATTCATTTTCAGGAGATATAGGTCCCACCAATAACATAATTATAACCATACATATGTGTTCCACAAGATTAAAAATCCTTCATCATATTATAATCAAACAAATTAAATGTGTTCCATAAAAAACTAATAATAACAAAACCCATGGAAATGAAATAATTTTATTAAATATCACTCCATCATAAAAATAAACCAGCTATAAAAGTAATAAGGATAATGTCTTTGAATTATAACACCACTAAATCATAACTAGTATAAAATAATTTTATATTAGATGGAAAATAATTTTTAATGATTACATGAAACACTTCTTCAAAAATAAAATTTCTATTTTTTAAATCAAATTTTAAAGAGCCTCGCATTTATTAAATAAAACATTTCATTTGAAAATAAAATTATAATATTATAAATAAAGCTTCAAAGAATTAATGGTTTATGATTTTTGGAAAATATTCTCATGTTGTATAGGTTAATAACATTCCTGTAATATTTTTTAAGAAAAGTCAAAATGTACCTTGTTTAGAAAATGAGAAAAAAATATTTTGAACTATTTTGTAAAAAGTATAACAAGGTTAATAATGAATTTAGAAACTAATCGAAGTATAGAAAAAGTTATTTTGATTTTTTAGAATACATGGATCTAGAAGAGGAATATTACCTAGTGGGTACTTAAACACAAACAATCTCGAATAAAAATGCGATTTCTAAATATACCATTAAAAATATCTTTTTATTGAAATGAGAATTGATAAAATGAAAGGATTGTGTGTATTATCTATAAAAACTAATAAATAAAATAAAAATATATCATAATACATTCAAAATTCATTTCACACATAATTTAATAATGAGATATTCCATGAAATATAATTTTAACCCATTAAATGGAAGTTTAGTTAAAAAATCTCATACCTTAAGTATTAAAATCAATCGTAAACATTAAAACCTCAAATATTATAAATTTAAATTTATTATAAACCTACCCCAAAACAATATTTATCTATATAATTCCATATACAATTTACTAATTACTTTATAATATTGTTTTATTAACAATTCTTTGTTATAGTTATGTTTCAGGTAATAATAGCTTTTTTTCATATAGGTTTTGACTTTTTATTTTTAGTACTTTTAAATAAATAATTATTTCATCATCTCCATATTAATATCCATGATATAAATATCATATATACTATGTATATACTTCTTTATGGTGTTTCAAAAATATTATAGAATAAAATACACTGTGCATGGAAAGGGTATGTCTTACGTATGCACAAAAACTGTATTCATTTTATTGTCAGATTCCAATAAAGAAAATAATATGATATACTATAATTGATATATATGTTTTATGTCATATATATCACATTTTTATTGAAACCATATTCAACACATTCATTGTAATGTGTGAGAGAATCACATCACATCGTGAGGCGGTAGTTCACCATACACAACAACAACGTTATCATTTTCTAGAAAATGGAAAATGTGCAGATATGTGTGATAAAAAAGTTAAATAATCATAATAAAATACTTAATGTAATATTAATATTATATAATCTTTAAATATATCATTAATCCAAACATTTAAATGGGGTAATTGGGGAATTCAAGACATTGGTTCGCCAGGTGGTAATCTGTCGTACACACGAACACTGATTTCATATCCTATTTGATGGATGTGTGTGAAGTTTTAGGATGTAACCATAAGCTAAAATAATATATTTATAGTGAATATTACTATTATTTTTATATAGAAATTAAATAAAAATAATTTATGGGGTTTAAGGAAGATGTAAAACAAAAACATTCGTTGATGAATGTTACTTATTATTTGGATATCTCTCTTCAATTGCGCCAAAGGACATCCATGGTTAGATTTTTCCAAAATTTACACAACTATAATGAATGGAGGGATTTTGGGAGGATATTTATATATGATTTTTCTGAACCAAATTGTTTTTTATGTGTGAGGAAAAGTGAGGAAGACGAATCCATTTATAAGAAACCAGAGGTGTACTTTTGGATTTCTCAAAAGATTAATTTATAATAAATTAAATATTAATCAAAATACCTCCATAATTAAATTTATTACTTTATAATTTAGTATTATTTTGAAATTTATTCAACAAATATATTTTAGGAACAATTTTGTGTTATTTTAATCCTAATGATTTTGATTGTCCCTTTTTTAACTAATTTTAATTTTAATTATGGTAAGTGATTTAATTTTTTATATATGATGTGTAAATTGGACCATAAATGGATATATTATGATATTTTTAGACTATGTAGAATATATTTGTTTCCCTATTGAATGTTTTTATAGTTTCTAAATAATTTAACAATATTGTTTTCATAAAAGATTATAATTTTCAATTTTGGCACTATTCATTATATTAACATTAATAAACACACGACAACAAGATATATTAAAAAAAATTATTTAATACACCCCTATTATATCATAGTAATATAAAACAATTATTGATAACATTAATTAAGTGAAATTATATTTCTTTTTATAATTTCTAATATCATTTAATTGATTTTTTCATTAATTGGATTGTTAATACATCATCATTATGTAATTATTAGTGAGGAATATTTCGTAACTAAAATTTAATAAAAAAATTAAATGATGTAGATAAAATATTTATATTTTTAATAATAAATATAGTCAATAATATATTATATTTTATCCCACATTAACAATATTATACTTATTAAAAATAATGGTGTTATATTATTCAACTCTATTTGATATTGAAAATATTGATGTTATTTTTATGGAGAATTGTCCATTAAATAATTCAATTAAAATACTTTATGTGTTGTGGGTATAATTAAATTCTTCCAATTAAAATTTTCAATGTTTTTAGGTAATCGTTTAATCTTTATAATATTATTTTTACCCTTCATTACCCTATTTACCCATAAATGTGGTAATGAAATTACTCTGTTTTCAAATTATATTATCAAAAATGAAAAGGGAACTATAAACTAAATTTTCACTATTTGATTCCAAATATGAAACCAATTTTTGAAAATTCATAATAGAGTACTGTCTAACATTAATTTAAGATTAATCCCATAGAAGAGGTGAGAAATCATGTTTTTTAAGGGAAATGTTCAAAATATTACTATGTTTTTAAATGAAAATTGAATAATAAATTGATTAAATTTACTTAAAATGGATTTTGTTTTACAAAATGGATATAATTATACTCTAAACTAATCTAAAATATAATTTGACAATATAAATTTTTGAGACAAAATTGTTAGTTTCAATTAAAATTCATTATTTTTCACTGTTAATCAAAATATGAAACTTATCAGGAAAAAAACCAACCAGAGTAAATTAAGATAATACTGTTTAAATTAATAATATTAATTTTCTAATTGAATTTATAAAATTTTCAAAAATATTTTTAAAAAAAATGCACCCTCAAAATGTGGAAAAAATATTTTTATAGAAATACAGTTTTTAGGAATAAAACATATTTTATTCTCATATCTTGTATAGAAAACACAAAAGATTAATGTTAAAAATTATATTTAATAAATATATATATATATATATATAATCAATATACCCCAATAATATTGATTTGTCTATTTTATTTGTATAAAACACACTTGCGGGCATTTAAAATGTTTTCCAGAAAAAAATACCTTTTAATTTGAAAAGGTGTTTATATATTTAAATAATAATTTTATAATTATGTTAATATTGTTCATACCCTCCATTTTAGGTTTAAATAATTATAGTAATAAAATTATTTTTATAATAAAGTCACAATTGCATGTAATTCAAGACATCAATGAAATCAAATTATTTATAAAAAAGAAAAACATAAAGAATCAATTTAATAAAAATCATTGGGTGTTATAGGAACATAAATGATCAATGTATGGATTAGTGAGAGTAAAATGGTTATCTAATTACATGAAAAAAATAAATTTAGTAGTATGGATACGTGATAAAATAATCAGAAATAAAAATCGGGAATTTAAAAGGAATACGACAAAAAGAGGGCATAAATAGAATCTTGGGGAGAAAAATCAATGTCAAATTTATACAACATAATAAGGGTGCATAATGAACCAGGAGATGGGTTAATGGGAGTTAGAGGTTCTATAGTCACTTGTATCATATATTTGGAGTAAGTGGTATATATAAAATTATGACTATTCAATAAGAATAAGAATAAAGAGGCATTACGAAATAAATGTGCTTGAATTAATAAGGGGATGAGATGATCCTTTTCTAAATTTAGGCATAGTAATGGGTTAGGAAAATGATATATTGATAGGTCATAAATGATATATCCTAACTAAGAAATTAACTATATAGTATAGGGATCATTATTTTGGCATGAAAACATAATCAATAGTGTTTAGTAAGGTTAAATATTAAGAAGGTTCTTGAATAGATATGATGAGAGAGACACCCCATAATAAATTTCACCATGGAAATAGTTTAGGTAAATGACAAAATACTAGGGAGACATGATCTATAATAATTACAGAAACCATTAGAAAATATAGGGGTATTTATAATTTCTTGATAACCTAACTAATTTATATTATGTTGTTTAAATATAAATATGGAGATTCAACAAAAAAGAAGAGAGATAAATAATTTACTAAATATTTTTTTGGTTACAGTTATGGTATTGGTCAAAATGGGAGGGGATAAATGATCTATCATTAAAAAAATAAAGTGTAAAATATTGGGATTTTTATAAATTAATGAGAATATAATTAAATTAAATTCAAAAGGATAATTTCAAAGATGGTGTTTTTATTGAGAAGAATAGTGGAATGTCCCTTACCTTGAGAGGGTTATTCCAAAAAAAATTAAAGGTTATTGAGATATTTGTTGAACCATGGGAGGAATCTATAGAGGGGGAAGATTAATTTTTGGATAACCTGTTTTTTATTAAAGTGAAATGGTGGATTGGGTGGGTTAATATCAGAAAATAAAGGTGAGTTCTTTTTTACTTCCCAAACATATGTTATGAGGTATATATCATAAATTAATCAAACCCACAAAAAACCCATGTTTTTGACACTGGGTATGAAAAATCTACATCATTTTAATGATATTATATGGCCAATGGACAAATTTTTAAATATAATACCACCAGGGATGTAGATATGATTCATGATTATAAAGAAATGATTTTAAAAATATAAAATATTATATATTTTTTGAAGGATTCATAAAGTATTTTTAAAATTAATCAAATGACATAAAAATATATTAATTTTAATGGTAAAAATCTATTTTTTCATGCATACCTTTTATGAAACATATTACATCACTTTTTAGTCATTATTATGTCATAATACATAACGTATATTTACACAGTGTTTAATTTTTACATAAAAACATGACTATCATAGAAAATTATGAAAATATCACCATAAGATAACTTCAACAACGTAATTCAAAAATTTATATCTATTGTATCAAAATAATTTTTTGAATATTACTAATTAAACATTTGAATAAAAATCACCATTTTTTGAAAAAGAACATGTTTTTGAAAATAATTTTTTTAACCTTTATAAAAATAACATTATACATTCATTAAATTATATTTCCATTTATATAAAATATATAAAAATATTTAGTAATATTATAAAATTGAAAAATGTTTTTTTTCAAATATTCAATATTTAATCATTTTTTTCTTTTTAAAAAGTATATATTACCCTAAATACAATTTATGTTTGACATATAATAAATGTTTTTTTTATCAAAATCATTACTAAATCATTTATAAAGTAAAAAAATAAAAAACAAATAATTATTTTATTGAAATGAAAATATATATATATTCATACTTTTGGGGTTACCTTTTTCTAGTTCTTATTCAAATATTTTTAAAATTAATCAAAAGATTTTCCTTTTACCGTTGTCATAAATATTAACTATGGTTACTATTAATATTATTCAAAAATTAATTTAATCTAAATAAATAATATTAATAATGATGATTCCAAATATGGAATCAAATTTCTCAAAATAAACTCATAGAGGTTTAAAAATTTAATTTAATGTAAAACTTATAAATTTGATGAAAAAATGTTTCTCTTAAAAATTCATTTTTCATTGAAATAATGATTTTACATTTACTCTATAACTAGTAATATTTATTATATTAATTTATTTCATTTAAATTTTATTTATAATTATAATTAAAATAATTCATCATTAGGGGTAATTTTTTAACTAAAATTGGAAAACATTATCCACTTCAAAATCATTTTTTTAAAGAAAGGTGTTTCTAATCGCAAAAATAAGAATATTCTATAATCATGTATAAAGATGATAAAAATGTTATAATTTGTTAAACTATAAAATAGAAATTATTTTTATAATTTGGAATAAAATTAAAATAATAACTAGGATTTTAAATTTAATAATTTATCCACATGAATGATAGATTTAGAAAATATGTTTATTTTTTCACTAATCAATAAAAATTTAATATTTTGATAAAATTTATAAATATTTATCCTATTTGAATTTTAAGATTCAGTTACCCAAAATGGTTTTAATTTTACCAAATTAATTTTAAAAATGTTCACTAAATTATTATTATATTCTATTCTCAAAAACAAATAAAAAACATTTCTAAAGAAAACATATTTTAAAGAAATTAGTAAAAATTGACTGATTATATACTAAGAATGTGTTAATAAATTTATGTTGGGTATGAAATTTATACATATATTTCATAATTTAGTTAATCATATACATATCTCCAAGTTTAATTGTTTGGTTAAAATGGTTATATTTAGGAAATCCTTGATTGTTTTGTTTTAGTGTTATATATCACATGTGCTACCAAACATAGCTTTCCCTTTCAAAAACTCAAGTTGCTAAATTATTATCTGCTTCAATAAATTACATAATTTTAATTTAAAATTGATCTTGGAAATAATTTTTTTGAAGATTTAAAATACCTTTATTGAAACCCCACATTTTAAAATGGGTTAATTAAATATCCACTTGAAAAGAAACAGGCGTGTACGAAGGTCATCACATACCCAGGTTTCAAATTAGGTGAACATCGTTTGGAAATGAAAAAATATTAATGGAATAAAAATAATTAACAATTAAGAACTAATATAGAGTGATAGAAAACATGGATAGTAGAAATATAATGAACCCAAAATCATACAAATATAATGGGTCAAAGGATCGTCAATTCATAATATGATAACATTTTAATTTAATGATACATTTCTTTGAGTTAAGGAATTCCTTTTCCATATAGACTATGAATATAAGGAAGTATTCCATATAAAAAATAATAATTTCATACTTTATTAAATTTATACTAAAATATCATATTTTATTTATATTATGAATACTCAACATGAACTTTTTTATTTCAAATCACTAAAATAAGATTTGAAAGGGTCACATAATCCATAAAAGGGTAAACAATTACTCTTACTGTCAGTTCTAAATCCAATATGGCTAACATAAAGTAAGTTAATACTATAACTAAATAAACCATATTACATTAATCTCAAAAAATCAACAAAAATCAAAAAGGTTTACCATATATCCTTACTTAAATAAATACCCATATATCCTAAATAACTTAATGAACTCAACATTAAAGAATGTTTTAACCTTAAATGGTGTCTCATAATATTCAGTTTATACCTCTAAAAAATAATAACTTTATACTAAACGAATAATTTATATTAATTATATTAGGTATATATACATCATCTCAATAAAACATCTCCCTAAATATCATTAATCCCCTTTAAATAAAAAAAGACGATCATATAATACGTTTCCTAAAAACATCAAAAAATCATTCTAATGTGGAATCACATATATATTGAAAAGTGGTATCAATGCTTTTAAATACAATATTATCATTATATATATCATCCCAATACTATTAATATTTATCCAACATAAAACACGTATTAAGGAGTATTAATCCATCAATCATGTGTTTTAAAAAATATCACCTTATCAGTAAATCACTTTTATAGGTTATCGAGATCATTCAACATACATTTAAATTCCTTAATGAAACATTATTGTATAATAATCCTTAGGTGTTTTATGATTCTTATATATATAATTTCATTGATATAAAAACTCCCACATACCAAAATATAAACACATTAATCATTACACATCAATGATTTCCATAGCATATGTACTTTCATAGTCTAGTATTAAACAATTAGATTTGGTAATTGGCTTATATAATGACCATATTCTACAGACCAAAGACATTGAACAAAAAAGATATCGATAGGATAACATTTATTCCCTTATATCACACACTTTATTATTTTTGGAAACCTTTTAATTTATGCCCAATGTTTCCACAAATAAACACCTTTGAGTTCCATTGTTGTATTTCCCCACATTTTTTACATATAGAAAATTGAATCTGATTTCTTTTATATGGATTATTAGATAAACTTTATTGAGATTCCACCATAATTTTTTTTGATTTTCTTGGACATTAACCTATGTTCTTGATGTTAATTTTTATTTTTGATTGACGGGTTCACATAATCATGATATATATTACTTGACATTTTAAATTATTATGCATCTCATTTGGGTAGTAACTAAATTTACCATCACTTTTGTTATTAACTTGGTTTATCTTATTTCAATACATTAGCATGAATAAAGTGAAAATCCTGGATGATTACTTTTTAAACTATTAAACACAAAAATTGGAAGCTAATAACATTAAAGTTAAAGCGTAAAATTGACATGCATTTCCTTAACATATGAATTTATATATTTTAATATATGTTATCCATGTAATATTTCCTAAAATATAATCATATTGAAATTTTTTATTCCCTTAATAATGGTTCATAATGAGATTTTGAATTTACAACATCCTATACCCTTGTAGTGTCAAACTAGGTGTGTAGTAAGGGCCATTTTCATGCAACAATTCCCGAACGAGTCTAGATCGATTTGGTTTTTAAGGGGTTTCACCCCTTGGTACATCTATTTAGAGCTTCACCCACTTGTAGTATCTATAAATTGATGTATTATTTTGGAAACCACTTACTCTATACTTAAAAAATATTTATTTTGTACTTCATAGACATAGTATTACTGGTAGATCTTTATATAGAGTATTCTATTCCAAATAAAAAATAACCAAACGTTCATTTGATACCAACTATGATAAACATTGTCTTTAATACACAATAATTAGTGGTATATTACATAATAATACACCTAGTGCAACCCTGAAATATCAATAAGACTCATTTATTTGGGATATTTGGTACAATTCATACCGAATTAAAACAAGGGTTACATAGAAATTATTGAATACTTCCTTAACATGCTCATAATGTTATATCTTTCATAAACTACAAGGGATAACCAAAGGAAATTCATCAGAATGTGGTGAAATATAAATACTAGTATGGTAATAAACATATAATAAAATGATAATTATATTAATTATTATAATATAGTAATATAAATGTGATTCAAAAGTTTTGATAATCATAAACATGAACATTGCGGTATGATATAGCATGATATCATAAAGGTAACATGTACATGTTGAAACAACTTTAAATAAGACATCATAATAATTGGTCAATTTTAACCACCAAGATATCATAACATAATTTTCTTAGGATATCCTCTCAAAACAATACATGGATTCTCATGAGACTAAAGAATTACCCAATATATTAGAGTCCTATTTGGGTGCACCCATCATGATGTTAGAACATAAGTGAAAATGTGTGTTGCATATATCATATATCATATGAACATATTTCATCACTTATAACCCAATTATTAATGAGTGTGGGTTAAGTACATGTAATTCCACATTTAAATGAATTATAGGTAATATTAGGTGAATAACCATCAGTTGAAATGGGTACGGGTGTACACCTCAAAATTGATTGACATGGGAAAATTTCCGGACACTTTCAGCACCATAACAAGGGTACATAAAGGTTAAAGGGATGGATTATTGAGAGTTAAATGGGTTTATAATTATTCTATAATAATAATTTTAGTAGTATGGATTTTTAAAATATAAAAGAAACTGAAAAATAAGGAATTTAAAATGCATAATATAAAAAAAGTGCTTTAATAAAAGCATAGAATGAAACATCCCAATGAATTTTCAGTAGGATAAAGGTGGTATATAAAGAATCATGGGATAGATTAACGAGAGTCAAAGGGGTATCAAATCATTTTAACATAACATGGTAATTAATTTGGATATATAAAATCACTTTATTTCAATAGTAATCATAATAAAGAGGAACTGAATAAATAACGTTCTTGAATTAAGATGAGGGAGAGAAGATCCCATATTAAATCTTGGCATATTATTAGCTTAAGAAAATTATATAATGAGATAGGACAAATTATCTCTCATAATAATTAAATGAATTGGAAAATATCGGGATATCTATAAATTCATGACCACATGACCAATTGATATTAAAATTGTTAAATACAAATAAGGTTCTTGAATGAAAATGAACAAAGACAAATCCCATTCTAAATTTATGCATGGTAACATATTAGGTAATGTTTAGAATGGGAGGTGATATATAGACAATCATAATTATGAATGAAATTTATATTAGTGTTCTATTTATTCATTAATACTACATAGAAAATAAATATTCAAAAGTTCAAAAACAAAGAATGTGCTTGAAAGGAAGAAAAGAGAGATAAATACCATATAAATGTTTGACATGGTGTCAGCTTAGGTAATGTTCAAAATGATAGGTGATAAATAATATTTAATTTCAATAAAATTATGTAGAAATTAAAATTATTTTTATAAATACATGAAATTATAAAGAATTGATACTAAATAGGCTAATTTTAAAGAAAGTTCGTGAATTGGAAAGAAGAGATCACAGTCCATCACTTTGAGATGGTGATTCCAAAACCTTTAGAAGTGGTTCTTGATATCATGGGGGTACATTGGGGGAATCAAGAGAGGTAAAGTAATATGAATGTGGTTATTAAAGGTTTTTAGGGAAGGATAATGAGATCTTTGGTGGGATTATATAGGAAAAGAGAGGGAAGTTTTTTATTATGTCCAAACCACATATTTTAGACTCTATATGATAATGTAATAAAAAACAGATACCATCCCTTGGCTTCTTTGAAGCTGGAGTGTTTTTAATTAATTTAATATTTGAAGGGAATAACTTATTAAAATATTACCCTTGGTATTATGAAGAGAGTTGTGTTTACAAGGAAATCGTTTTAAAACCATAAAATATTATATTGGGTTTTAAGGACTCATATAGGCTTTATAAAGTTAACAAAATAACATTAAAAACATTTTAATTTAAATCTTTAAAAAATATTTTTTTTGATAAATTTTAAGGAACATATTACATCACTTATGGGTAATTATAATGTTCTAATACATACCATATACTTATACCATATTTAATTTTAACCCAAAAATTTGAGTACATTTGAAAATAATGAAAAAACATTGGATAATTCAGTCATTAAATTTTTTTTAAAAAGATTTTTTATCCAAATAGTTATGTAAATTTTATAAAATATGCATTGAAATTAAAATCCCCAATAATTGAAAAAATATTGTCCATTTGACAATAACAGTTTTTTGACCCTTATAAAAATTACATATTCAATTAATAAAATTATATTATCATTTATATTTATTCTGTAATAGTTAGTAATATTATTACATTAAAATATTATATATTTTAATGCTTCTTGGTTTAAAAAAAGATAATGTCTTTGTTAAAAATATATATTATGCCAAATCCAATTTAGGTTTTAACATATTAAGAATCTAATTTTTTTAAATAATTATTTATTCATTTATAATTTAAAAAAACAATAAATTTATTTTATTTAAATTAAAATATATATATTCACTCTATTACGGTTAATTTTCCTTATTCATTGTAAAATTAGTTTTACACATAATTTACCTATTTTCTATTTTCCAAGGCAATGAATACTTAGTACCGATAAAATTCATATAGTCCAAAAACAAAGTAATTTTTATTAACTAATAGTAATTAATATGGTGAAAGATATAGAATCCATTTGATAAAAATAAAATCCTACAGGCGTAATAATTTAATTAAAGATAAAACCCAAAAGCATGATGAAAATGCGGTTTCCTAGAAAATACCATTTTCATGGAAATTGTGGTTTTACATTAACTATAAAACTAGTAATTTTCATTATATGAATTTAAAATAATTTATATATAATTTATACATTTAATTTAAATTACTACGATTTTTTGCTTAATTAAAATCAAGAAACATTATGCATTTGAAAACAGTTTTCGTAAAAATGTCCTTTGAATTCAAAATATAAACTTATTCTAAAATACAGTATAAAGACGATTCAAATATTATGTATTAGATTAAATAAAAATAAAAAATTATTATGTTAATTTTTAATAAAATTAAATTATTAATGTTACTTTTAAATTAATTAATTTATATAATGAAATGACTATTTTAGAAAAAATGGTTATTGTTCGCTATTTACTAAAAACGAATAGTTCCAAAAAATATCAATACATAAACCTAAGTTAATTTTGATATTCTTACATAAAAAAGGAAGTTAATTTTATAAAATATATTTTTAAATCTACTTGAGAATTATTATAATATTTTTTTAACAAAAAAAATCATTTTTGAAGAAAACATATTTTGATTACATGACCAAAAAATTGGGAGATTATTTAATAATATTTTATCAATACATTTTGGTTGATATGGAAATTTAAATGTATATTTCAAAATATGATTAACCATATCAATATCCACAAATTTAATGGCTTTGTTAAAATGGTTATATTTGATAATGGTTTTTTTCAGTTTTTTATATCACATATGTTATCTGAGTATTTTTTATCTTTTCAAAACAAAGGGAGTTATACAGGGAACAAGACGAAGAATCAATATATCTACAATTTGTAATGGGTGGACAATATGATGAATTATAACATCAAATCTACATCAATTTTTTTGATATGTCAATAAGAGTGAGTATAAAGGAAAGAGTTTAATGGAGTGATGTCACCATTACCCTACCTACATGTAATTGGAAACAAATTACCATGGAAATTGTTATTAGTATTTTGAGGAAATAAAAAATAAATAATTTGATATGGGGTTTTAGACCATCTTACAAAGACTTGTCAGTTAATTTCAATCTCATAGGAATTATTACATGATCAATGTGTCATGATATACATCAATGATTTGGGGAGGCTGTATGAAAGACCATTATCAAACGTTACTCATTATGATATAAGTTATATATCCATGCTATGGAAAAAATCATTAAAATTTTGTTAAATCTGAGTAAATCTTTAGTGTGGATAATATACCCCAAACTGATGGAGAATATGAGAATAAAATCCAGAAATTTGAAGAAATAATGAGAGAATAAACAATATACATCAATAGAGGATGAGATCAAATTATTCATTTGGTTAATAACTATTACAATAATATATTCAACTAAATAATCTATTTTGATCCATGTAATGGCCTTTCTATATAGAGATATGTAAAACCTATGTGTTATTTTGATGTTGGTGAATGCTGGCGGGACCTAAACTGGTAAAAGAAATTGTAGATAATGTCAAATCAATATAGCAAAAAATCAAGGAAAATTATAATTTAAAATGAGTTATACTGTGGATCATTGGTGAGATAAAGGGTTTGAGGATGTAGATATTTTTTTCCTCTACATATCTTCACCTAATAGATTAATGATATTCGGGAAGATGTGAGAGATATTACCTACGTACATCAACCCCATTGATTTTATTTATTATATAAGAGTTGTGTCTTATCAATAAAACAACCACCAACAAATTTTTAAGTACATGGTGTGTTCCACATATCCCATTTGAGTAAGTACATACCATATCCCTCAATTGTAATGAAATCAAATGTGGTAAAAATATAAAATTATATCACTTTTGAGGACAAGACGATGATGATCTTGGATTGCATATATAATGTTCTACCTAATAAGACAACTCATATAACCAAACTATTAAGGTGATACCATAAGAATGAGGTTACATGGGGATTAGAGGAAGAAATAAAGAATAAGTATCATAACATGTTTTTATCACTGCATCCAAAAGTAAATTTTTTAGGTTGAAATTTTTTTATGTGGGGAAGAATGTAAAGACCCAGAATTTTATCAACAGAGTTTCCCTTATCATTGTATAATTATGTCATTTCTATTAATGTGTTATAATATAGAGTGTATACTCCCCTTGCAAAACCTGAAAAAAAAATAATTTTATTAGTTTAAAAATTACATTTATAGGATAAATATTACCCTAATAATTTATAACATTTCAAAGGAATAAAAAATAAAAAATGAGATATCTATAGTATAAATATTTTTATATTCTTGACCCACTAGAACAACCACAATGTTGAAAAAAACTATAAAAATGTACAAAATGTTAATAATAAAATAATAATCTTGAAAATAAAAATTAATATGAACTTGAGAGAAAATAAAAATGTATTATGAATTAAAGAAATATGATGTATTTATAGAATATAAGGAACCCATGTCAGCATTAGAAATCTAATCATTGGAATAGTAATATGAATACTTGAATATTAATATAAATGTTATGAATAGTATCCTGGCCATTATAATAGTATCCTCAACTATTAGAGTTTAAAACAATATATTCTTATATTATTTAAGGGAAAAGTAACATATTTTTATTATTTTATATTTAAATAATGTTTTTAAGATGAAAAAAATATTTCTCTGTATTTTTTAGGAATTTAAAGGCTTTCATTTCAATTTTAAAACTTATATAATGATTGAAAAGAAATATTATTTTCATAAAATGGTTTTATAAATTTTCATAATTTCTAATTATAATTATAATATAATTTTACTGGATTGCACATAAGTTACCAAAGCGTCAAAAAATTGATCATAATATTAAAAGTGGGATTTTTTTTCAAATAAATAAGGGTTTTAATTAAAAACTAAATTTAAAATATTCAAAAAAATTATTTCCTAATATATATTTCATATATGGAATCTATATATCATTAAATGGTATGGTAGTTTATTTATTTTTCTAAAATTGTTGAATTTTTTATGAATAGTCAAATATAAAAAACTCTCTATTTAATATTAAATTTTTAATAATTTATTTATTTCATATGACATGATGTAAGAAAAAATTATTTGAAAATAAAAATTACTATTGAAATTATAGTGTCATAGGGTTTTTAACTATTTTTATTTAAGAGAAAAAATAAAAAAAATAATGAATAAAATATTAAGAAAACCTCTCACGTTGTATTATAAGTCCCACCCATTCCCCTAAAAGATACTTTGTCTTTTTTCCTTAACCATACTCAACCTAAATATCCTCTTGTATTTCCCCCATATTCCTAAAATCATTTTTTATAAAAATACTAATCTAATGTTCATTAATTGGAATCCTACAAGGATACAATGAAAATAAGAGGAAAATTGTCAACTAATCCTCTTTCAATTTTAATTTTTCTTCTACTAACCCTAAAGGAAATACATCCCAAAATAAATAGTAATATAACTATTATAAATATAATTATATTGTATATGTATGTTTTTATATACACATTATTATCTCCCATCATTTTATTCAAAAATGTTTTTTTTTTCACAATATGATTTGTTCACCGCCTAAATGAACAATGCACGTCATTTCTATCAATCATCTTCAAGGAAGGTTATAGAAACCTTATTATAAAAAAATATAATCAAAATAAGTATAATAATTTTTTATAACGTTTTACCATCATTTTAATTAAATAAAATCAATATTGTTTATGATGGCTGGTAAAACCACCTAAATGAACTAAATGTATGATGAAAAAATTCATAGTAAATTAGTCATAATTATGTCAAAATATATATATATTGGGCCAATAATATTTTTTAAGGAAATGAATAAAATTTTATCTCACATCTAGTGTTTTACTCACACATTATAATAACATTATCAAATTTCAACAAGTGATCTATCTAGGGTATCATGTAACGCACACCCGTAAAATAATAAAATTAAAAATGATAACATATTGGAATAGTTATAAATTAATAGAATATAATTATAGTAAAAAATTATAGATTTAAAATATTATGAATTATGTAATTAACGAATGTAATTTTTTTATTCAGGATGTTATGTTCTAGTGTCAATGATTCTGGAACCAATGGTAAGGGATCTGTCCGAACCACCCTATTTTCTTTGGGTTATCATTTTTCTATATTTGAAAAAAATTGTCCATGTAAAATTACTATTTACATTTTATATATTATTTATATGTTTCATGAACATAAATACCTAGTTTCATTCTCTTTTCCATGATTGAGATATAATTATATTTTTTTGATTCCCTTCTCAATTTAATTTGATAAGAAATCCCATTTAAAAGGAACATTTAAGTATTTTCCCCCGTTCAAGTACCACTCAAAAAATATTTTAAACCACACATATTTTATAACTTTATAATTGTATAAAAGAAAAAACCTTTTAGTACATTTATATTTTTATGGAAATTTATATACTCTTTCCTCACATTTAATTCTCATTACCATATTCTCTAAAACCACACTTAAGTTATTCATTACTAAAGTGATTACTCAACACATTTTCATGTATTAAATTAAATTGTGGGATGTCTTGAGTCCCGGTGGTCACTCAACTAGTGCCCTATACTCGGTTGGCCACATTGTGTCATGTTTATTTCCCCAAACGCCAGAGGTAGCTGATTAGTAGTGAGGGCCTAAGGTGTGATAGTAGGGAAACTATTCCCCAATTGGTAGAGTGTAACATAGTAGAATAAACAATATACAATATTAGAAGCATTAAACAGCATACAAATGAAATAAATAGCGGAAGGGTGATAAGATAAATAACCAACCACCGTTCCATACAAAAGATGATGAAACATGTTATATGTTATAATAAATATAAAAAAAGTACAATGCAGTAATAAAAAATATATGTCTAAAAATAAAAAAAAGAAATAAAGGTATTGGGAATCATTAAAATCGTTGGCTTGGTCACATGCTCTCCTACTCTTGAGTAGCACATCATATACCTGTAGTAGGTTGCTTTCCCTGATTAACACCTACATTCATAAATTTTTTGGGCCCAAAAGAATGACCCAAACAGGATGTGAGACTTAATCCTAGTAGGCATCCACCCAAGTATTATTACAATATATCATTGGATATATATAACATGCAGTGTGAAATAGTAAAATCAGTAAACCATAAGGTACTCAAAAGTAAGAATAATAAATGACTCAAAAGACAATATAACCTAGTAGAAGTGAAAAATGAAACCAAGCATGTTCTTTGTCTTGGAAGATGTATCATTTTTTAATCTATTTAATTATTCAATTACATTGGATTATATAAAAGTATTTATGTCCTTTTCTGTCCCGACGACCCCCATATAAAATTAATCTCCATCTTGTAACGTAATAATCATTTAATTGTTTTCAAATAGAGGGCATCCTGGGTATCCCTCAATGGATCCTAGGTTCAGTCTAAATTTTAAATAATCCTTAATGAGACTGACCACCCTATCTAATGCCCGATCATGGAATTAACATAATTAACCTTTTTAGTGCATCGATTATCTTTTAATCGAGACAATAGATCACCCAAGGTATATATTGTAAAATTAGTCACATGATATCGACCTTTTCTTTTAACCGAGATTGTGGCTCTCCCATTTTTAATTACCTCTTTTTATCATTTAATTAAATTACACATTACATCTCAAGAGAAACACATGTGAATTAAACTATCACACGGATTTATCATCATTAACTATCATGGACACAATTTATATAATAACCAACACAAGTAAATTAAAATATTAAACTATTCAATTAAAAAAGGATAATTCACATCGAAAAAGCACATATAACAATCCTATTATACCTTTTAAACATTTACAAGGCTTAACATGACATGTATCTCACATGGGAAATTCATATAATGGGAAATACATTTTTAACAACCCAAGAATGGGAATTAAAGTCAAGCCTCATAGGCGCTCTTGTCCAAATGACTATGCTAGGGAAACGCAACCATTGGGTGGACATAAATCAATATTCACAGCCCTAAACACACTTCCAAATTATCTAATCAATTACTTAATCATCAATTGTTAAGAACAAGGTTCATTATTCAATCAAGGGACACCTGAAAAGTGGGCGCGCGACACCTCGACATATATAATATACTGAAAAATCATTGAAAGGAACAAGACCACCTACCTCATGTTAGTATGACTGTCATCATCTATCATCGAGCTTTGTTTCAACCTAGAATGGGGTAGATCTACAAAAAAAGAAAAAAGAATCAACATTTGATAACTCAATCGACAGATGAAATAGGGAAGAAAGGATCAAGAGGGATCGATTACTCACCGAGTGAATTCCAACTAAACTAATAGTGTTTAAATTGGATATTGTATGATGAATTGGGATCCATAACCCGGTTCAGATTTTATGGGTGCACCGTATGTAAAAAAGAGTTCTTTCTGTCTATTTGAAAAAATGATTCTACTACCTGGCATAATAAAAAAATGCATGATGTGTACTTGATACTACACATTATGTGCACACAATTCATGTCCAAACCATTACATGACCATTTACTAGGATTACTTGGAGTGTATCCCTTTATACAAAGTGTGTACATAAAGTACAAGACCTGTAGTCCAGAATCATGTTGTGTAATTGGATGAAAACTAACCCTTGATGAATTTTTGTACATTTTTACATGTATATCCTAAAAGGGGAAGATTGTTACCTCAAATAAAGAATGATTTTCTATCATATTTCCCCCCTTAATGCAATTCATCCAGGAATTTCCCATCAAAGGGTGATGAAGAAATATTTGAGAACAACTCTAGACACTGTGATCATACTTCAACCTACCTCTCCTAAGTCTGACCTTGCACTCTTCTATGTTTCAATAGCACCTATACCAAAGGAAAAAACCAACCTCAAAGATCATTCGTTCTATGATCCACAATATGATTGGGATGCATCTTCCTAAAACTCCACTTCCTAAGGCTGAAAGGTGTGAGATGGGTCGGAAAACGTAATGTCACAATTAAGAAATGTGGAATATTCCATTCATATCATGGTACCTCTTAGGTAATTTCAATCGATAGGCAACTCGCCTCACCCTCTCCCGAATCTCTAACAGACCAATGTGTCTCAACAAAATTTTACACTCTCTCCTGATCCTCTTGTGTCCCAATGTCGGTGAAACACAATGAAAAACTCGATCCCTGAACTCAAACAACAATGAACATTGATGATGATTGGAATATGATTTCTGAAGAGACTGCACAATATCTATCCACTTCTGAATCAATTTAACCTGCTAACTAGTCTCTTGGACAAGACAAGTTCCTACCATCACTGCCTATCTCGCCTCCAGCCAACACAAGGTTGATCATCATGGTATACCATAAAAATCCTCATATGGATCCATCTGAATAGTTTAGTGGAAGATAGTTTTGTAGGAAAACTCAACAAGAGGATATGTGTGTCTCCCCCAGACCCCTGAAATCTAGGATGAAAGCCCAAAGCATGTCCTACAACTCCTAGATTGTGCGCACTGACTGGACAACATTTTGGGGTAGTATGTTGTGCTGAGAAACAACTGTGTACCCTATTGACATGACTTATGAATAAAAAAATTCTATGAAGATAGCCCTAGATATTTCGAAAATCCCAAGGTGAGGTTTGAAAAATTCAATGGTAAGACAAACCATACAACGATCTTTGTGGTATAACTGTGTGGAAGACTTGTGTAACATATATGTGCGGTAGAATATTTTATGTACCCCTAGGAGGAAGACCTACGTGGAGGACCTACACTAAATACTTGTGTGGGAAACTTCCCTTCGACCAAGCCCCATCTGGGCTTATAAATAGGACCCTTGGGATCCCCTTTTCGATGACTGAAAATGTTGAAATACTCCCAGAAACTCCCATTGCGTAGCTCTTTGACCCAGATCACTCAAATTGTCTCAGGTAGCTCTCTAAAACACGAGATAAGAGATAATTAAATGGTATAACCATGTTTTTAAATTTTTTAAAAAATTTTACATAGGATTGGTTACCCAATGTGAAACATATTCTTCAATCATCATACAAACCTACATAGCCCACCTACGCATGACACCTTAGCGGTACAGCTGTGTGGAGCATTAACGTGGGGTACCTACCCAAAAACCTTGGGCTAAGTACCTACATGGAAGTGCTTGGTATGAGGCCTACATACCAAGTTATGTACCCTCTTTAAGGCCATTCATGGTAGTGAATCTCTTTTATTGGTTCACTAATCTGAAAGGGACTCAATTGAAGCCTCCACCAAAAACCTCCTGACTTATCAAACCTTTGGGAAAGGCACATCAATGTGTCTCTTATTTGGGTTTTTATATCTGAAGTCATATGTTTCCATCATTTACCTCAAAATGGGGTTAGGATTCATTAAGAATAGGTGGGTTTGGGTCCTGACCTCTCCTTTCTCAAAGACCAAGAACCTAAGGTCTCTAGTAATGAAGGTAAGGTTCACAATTGTTTTCAATTCAAGCAAAGAAAAAGTCTCCCTCCCCTACCAAGGAATATTTTAAGGAATCCATCCCTGTATAATCCCCAAACCTTCATCCCTACTTCCATTCGTTGGACCCTTTTCTAATGTAATGTGAATTGAGAGAAGGATCATTGCCTCACCCTCTTCTCAGGTCACCTCGACCTCGTCCTCCCTATCCCCAGTAGGCGCACCCTCCTCCATCAGTAGAGGAGGAAAAGTCTGAGTACCTTTGTTGAATATTTTACATCCTCCTATTTGTCACAATGAACATGACTCACATGGGCTTCAATATTTGTCACTATACCAACATTTTCACAGTCTAATGAACTAAGAGAACTCTAATTCCCACCAAAACCGGGACACATAGAAATACTTCTCTGGGCCTGAGCTAATTGGATATCTTCATCCAGAATTTAAACCTAACACTCTTAATCTGGGCATCCTCCTTAGGAATAAGCCCCAAATTAAAACCCCAAATCATCAAGGCATCTTTTTCGGTTAGTAAGCCCAAACCCATTTCTCTAAAAAAGACTACATTATCCAATAAGATTCATCGAACTACGTGTTCTTTGATTCCCATCCACATGGGATACATAGGAATCCTCCTTGAGGTTTAAACCCAACACTTCAAATCGACTATGTTCTCCTTGGGCCATATTCCCAATAGGTTCTACTTTTAATTGGAAACCCATAACCTTTCCAAGTTCCTTGGCCTTCTTAGGCCTAATTCCTATACCAAACTTTATCTAAGAACCTTTCGCTTAGGTGTCCTTACCACATGACATTAAACTATATGGCTAGCTCTTTATCACATGACCTAAAAAGGTATGATGTGTCCCATTAAGCATCACCGAACTTTGAAAGTTCTGATTCCTTTCATGAGGATACGTATGTAGTCCATTTTATGGGTATGCTACCAATATCAAAACAAACCTTTGTATCCCTAGATAACAATAGATTCTATAGTGCCCCACTGAGTGGCTTAAAAACTAGTATCATCATAATAATGATTAAAATAATATTTAAATAGTGTATGAGAGGATACATTTTATGGAGAACCTCGAATACATATGGATATCTCTATTAATGAAGAGCCTCAAATACATACCGATGATTCTAAATTTTACACATGTTAATAAGTTATTGAAAATTCCAACGGAAACATATGTTATACTTGGTAAATTAAAAAGGATTCATGAAAATATATTAATTTTATAAAGAGAGTCCCAAAGTAGACAATAATTCCTCCCAAAAGGGTCTGATGAGTCCAACCTCTCATCCTCCCGACCAATGCACATTCCTAAGTATCATAAATTTCAAACATAACGAATTCCTCTATTTGGAAAGTAGGTACATTTTGGATAAGAAATGATGGGTTGTTTCTGGTTCCATGCATAGATCTAATGGAAACTATCAAGAAGTAGTGATTCTTACAACTAGAACACACATTTCAAGGAACTAAGAAACAAAAATGGCGAACCCGATGTGAATCCTTAACCTTGTTAATATTGTTACCCATCATTCAAGCCCATATCAATTGATAAAGGAAGGACAACCAACGGAATCAATCACACATGTATCCATATGAAATATGATGCTCTAATGGAGTTTATTATTGTTTTCTCATTTTTTCTTAGAACTCTCTTCAGTCCAAAATGGATTTCTAAATGAAAACATCTGTAAACATTTTAACTACTACTTAGGATGGATCCTCATCCACGAAAAAGACGTTATTTCCCACCTATCATATTCAACAATGGGTCTCCAACGTGATGGAATGTAGTACCGCCAGCATGGTAGAATCCAAACTTTTGAGGCTACCCCACAGAATCTCCAGGTTAATAAAAATCCTCGATTGACCATCCACAACGACCAATGATCAAGAAGTAGAAGGTTCCAACCACCATTTTCAACCATTTCAGGTCTTTATCCCCTGAACGGAACAACCATTGCCTCCCTTACTACGTGGAGGTAGATCAAGAGGACTCTCAGGGCCTCAAACAAAAGATATATGGTTCCTTCTGGTGGACTCCCACCAAAAATAAGCGCCAGCATAAGAAGGTGGTATTGAACCCCCAACATGATGGGAGTGTTGCCTGTAGACGTTCATCCTAGGTACCTTAGACCTAAGCATGCAAGGTGAACCGCCGAGGAAAACATCCTGTCACAAGGAGAAGGTTCTTAACACTTCCCCCTCTAGAGAAATCCATCAACATAAGTTGATGGAAAACAACGAGTGGAAAAAATGCACCTATCCATCCTAATTCCACTATCTACAAGACTTTTCTAGAAGCAACCCACCAATCCCAAAAGGAAAATCTAGTGGATTACTATGAATAGGCACATAAAACTATTCAAAAATTATCATCCAGTCATTTGGGTCATCGACTTCATTTAATGAAGCCCGCCAATACAATGTGGTGGCAACTGATAAATAAGAACATACACCTACGTACAATCAACAATTCTACTAGCAGTCTAGTCTACCAGTATTGAAGGAATCCCATCAACCATGCTTGATTGAAAAAGCCAGTAGGCATATATACTTTACAATGTTCATCAAGCCTGCCAACAACCTCATTTGGAAGCACCCCAAGAAGTCAGTCAGAATACTCTGATGAAAAATATGGGGTAGACCCAACTCTCTACTCCCATATGTGAGTACTTTCAATACCCATTGATAAGAAAAGATGGAAAGGAGTAGGCACATACACCTACTCCGAATACAGAATGGATGTATATTCATGTTTTGGCCACTAAAGTCACCAAACACATCGTATCAATGTGAAATGGGAAGACACAAATCCTTTCCCATATTTTGGAAGTAGGCTATAATATTATAAAAACTACATCAGCAGTACTAGGGAAACATAAAAATAAATTTATCCCCACACCGTGGATGACACATCGACATGCCATCCATGATCCGATACATACATTTGTTCCAGTACATAAGGTTCATGGGGCATACTCCTTGATCAGGAACATACACCCTTTCCAATCAGAGGTAATCATCCCGTTCTGATAACCACTTCATGGAAGGAACATACACCTTCCCATGATAACCACTTCTTCAAGAAAGTGGACTCAACTAAGTATAAGGGGGCATCCAAGAGATAATCTCTCCAAACACAATTGGAAAATCAAGAGTCAGGATGCAATTTTGATCCTATTAATGTTGGATTTATTGAATCCCTCATACATTTATCTATTACATATCATGATCATACCCTCTAATTACCATATTATTGCTGTATTATTAGTAATTATGATGTTCTCCATTGAATATTTCATCATGAAGGCTTTCTTTATGATAATTTGGTCAATCCGGAGAGCCTATCTCCAGACAAGAGCCACAAAAACCCTCAGTGTGGCCAGAAGACCAAATAGAAAGAGGATTTATCATTTTTTGTAATCCACCATGGTGGTCCTCTACATGATGGAATTACATATGAAAGTTCCCTGCATATTAGTTTTTCTCATTTTCAAAATAATTCTATAATTTCCAATATAGTAATGAGAAAGACCTCCTATCTCAAGAAACTTTCTTATACAATGAATGTCATGTCTGGTGTATTTTCATTAACAGGTGAAATACTTTCTCAACCAGAATATATCATAAGGGAATAGTCATTCTCTAAACATCCCTTGGCTTATCTGTCTTACAATAAAACAGAGGAATAAATGACTGATTCCATTGTTTTTATTAAAACAATAGATTGGTGTCCATGTTGGTTAGACCAAATGGAGAATAATATAGTGAAAGATGGTGAAGATATTTTAGACATGGGATAACAATTAGCTAAAAGAGAAATACTAGTCATGTTTTATCCTTCAAAACATTTTCAATATAACATTACATAATTGATTGTAGAAGATTGAACTCATGATGTATGCCTGAACTTATGGATGATTCTTCATCATTTGAAAACCAAAGTATTTTCATATGATGAATATTAAAATCATGTAATGCTAATAAGAGGGTTGCAACATCAAATTGACTGGGTATATATCTTAGTTTCCCAATATCCTAAGGTTCAAAATTAGTAGAGAACCCTTCAGTATGCATTCCTCAATGCTCTAAAGAGGCTATGCTGGTGAATTTATGACACCCCATCTGGTGTTCAGATCAAAGGATGGGGTGAACTTAGAGCATTGCACTTCAATTCACTCCAGAATCAGCAAAGACCAACAAAATTGGTCTCATGCAATGTTATTTTCCACATCTAGCTATAATCAATAGATTTGGTATTTAATCAAATGTACACTCAAGAACATGCCTCAACTAGTTCTCATCAGAGTTAGGCCCAATGAAAATAGGTTGTTGAGTTACTTTTTCATCATGCATCTATGAATCTTCAGCAAGTCACTGGCTTAAAGGATGTCAGCCGTAAGATAATGAAACTGTCTAAAATAGCACAAAAATCTTCTGAAATAGGTGATTTGAGTGGTTTTTGGATAATGCACCCAACTAATATCCGATCCAAAATCCAAAAAATCAGAAGAGAACCTATGAAAAGCTCAGGCATAGCAGTTCAAGAGGGACCCTAGCTTGTAGGTCCGGGGGATTGTTTAATTCAAACTTCAAATTCAATAAAAAACGTTCAAAGGATTTAAGGAAAAGAATAGGAACAACCCCAACCGGCAAATATGGGAGATTTTTCACATCTGAAATCCTCTCTTAAATAGATGTTTTTTTCTCCCAATTAGGGTAGAATCCACAAAGAGAGCGCAAAAACTGAACTATCCAAGAATTCCCTTTGGGTTACTGTCTGTGAAACATCTCCTGAGAATCCATCATATAAGAGAGCTGAGTCTCATAGAAGATACATAAGGAGATGATCTTACAAATATATTGACATAATGCCATCAATACATTATGTGTTAGTAAATGTTATTGACACCAGTGCAGAAGATCCTCTAGAAAATGAGTCCAGCTCCGGGGAATCATATTATGATGTTCATATCCATAAAACAGAACACACTGAAAGCAAATGAAGGCGGTGTGCACACTGAAAATCAGAGGATTACCCAGAATCTAGGTATGCCTTCAAATAACCAACTCCCACCCCTCCGAAAGGCATCTAATAATGGGAATGGTAAAAGTCTAATTGAATCTCACATTTCCATTGGATAAGGTCAATATTTTTCACTTGAAGAGTGATTTTTATAGTAAGAAGAGGAGATGAAAGAGTTGAGAAGACACGTTACAAAATTTCTTTGAATCAGTATTTTTTCTTAACATACTCCCCTGGAAGATCCTCAACACACACATCCTATAGAATTTCCTTAGTAAATAGTATTTTTGGTAATTAAATATAGAGATAATGAATTACTTATATTGGGTACAAGACAAGGATAGGATCAAACACATCCTTATTGGATTCTTTCCATGGGTTATCTAAGGAAAATACCAGCACCACCACCAGTGGTTTTTCTAGTCATTTCACAGGTTCAAGCTCGAGCTCTTATACCTATACAGTTCTCAGCTAATCTGGATATTCCCCACGTGCTTATGAAAAAACTTGAGGCATTAAATAATCGATTGGAAGCCATAATGGAATGGATTATGCTAGTTTAGAAGAAAAATATATCTTACCCTGAAAGCATAGATCTGATCCCCCCCACACAAAATTATTTGAATACCAAATTCCAAATATTTAATGGATCAGGAGATCCAGAACAACAATTAACACAATTAATTTCTCTTTGTGATCCCATGATAGGGACACCTCAACCACAAGAAGTAGTAAAGCTTAGGGGTTTTGTGCTTTCATTACAAGGACCAGCTTTTGTATGGTATACAAGTTTGCAATCTTGATCAATTACTAGATAGGAAGATAAACATCATGTATTTATTCTCCAATTCAACTCAATGATAATGGAGACCATAGTGTATAATCTTACAAATTTAAAACAAAGGGAAAATGAATGTTTTTAATATTTCATTGCTCAATGGAAAAGATTAACATATTTCATCCCTTAAGAAGAGTTGCTTCCAATTTGTGTGGAAAATCTGCATGATGAGTTACGCACACCACTGATCCCTGTGAAATACAGAGGTGGGTTTCCAAACATTTCTTCAATTGCTCAACAGATATAAGATTCTATTAAGGAAACTAAATCTAAAACTTGTGTAATTCCATCAGCTCTGGGAAGGAGAATAGGGAAATAAGAGCCTGCTATAGTTACACTTAATCAAGCACCTGTACCGTCTTCCACTTGAAAACCTTCATCATATGAAAGGGGTCTACCTCCCGAGAATCAGCAGCAATGATCAACTCATTAATATGATCAAAGAGATCAAAGACAGAAATAGTTTGAGGAGTTAATGAACAATGTTAAATCTTTCCATCATGAACAGGTTCCCAGTTAATTCACCTCAGCTCTCGAAAATAATTTGGTTTATTTTCCAAGGCTGAAGAGACCAAAAAAATAAGGATATGAAGATCTTATGAATTATTGTACCTTTCTTTATATGTTGAGGTATCCCATTCAAGATTTTTTTGTTATCATGGACCACCTACAAAATATGGTTGACTATGGAAAAGTAAAACTAAAAAGTTCTTCATCCCAAGTAGCATGTGTTACAGCTACTGATCCAGGTGAAGAAGGAGAATAGAATGAAGAAAAAAGTAAAAATGCATAGAAATATGATGATTGGATAATCAGTAAAATGATGAAAAAAAACTCATGCCATTTTACAAACATATTTGAATCAATCTGTTGTGTATTCTGATACATCTGCTACAAGAAAACCACCTTGATCAAATGATCAGTCCCCTAAATGTCAATCCTCAAAGAAGTGACATGATCAGAAAGACTAAGAGAAGTCATAATAAGAAGAGATAATGTTAAGGATAATGTTTTCATTGACTCTATAGATTTCATTCCATCAATTTCTAAAGCACGAGCTCCACCCCACCAAATGAAACAACTAGAACTGACCTGTCAAGAATAATCCTCATCAGATGAAGAATTGATCTTCGGTTGTGTAAGCATTATCCACTTAGCAGATCCCTATGTCAATGATGATTCAAAATATAATGATCTTGAGTTCCCTGTACCTAATTTAAGAACCAGAGGAAGAGTCCATGGTCAAGGATACAAGGGAAGATGTGAGTATTCTAGAAGCCACTATTCTAACTCTACCCCTTCTTAAACTGTATATGCGGCAGAAACTCATGTAAGATCCCTTCAGCAGGCTCAACATGAACAAGGAAATTCTTCCATTCATGACAGGTTTAGTCCCAACATGATTATTTTGGAGGACCGATTAGTGGTCACACCATCTTCCTCTCAACAAATAAATAGACCTACTCAATCTAATCTACTAGAGTATGGATTATTTCCAACATCTTCTCTAACACAGGGTACATCTACATCAAGAGAATCAACTTCCAAGGTACACACAAAACTGTATCTCCATGCTAAGAAACAAAAAACCTCTAGACCCAAATTATGATGTTTTGAAACAACTATCCCAAGTACCGACCATGTTGTCAATTTTCGATACCTTAAATCTGTCAAAAGATCTTTGAGAATAATTTATTGAGGATTTGTCATGTCTTGAAGTGTTTGAAACCAAAGTTGTTTCTACTGAGGTTTACCATATAGAGAATGACATTGCAGTATGTCATGCAGTTATATCTTTTATGGATGAAGAAGAGGATGATGTTGTACATGGAAAAATTAGGCCCATGTATCTATCTGGAAAGGTCAATGAGATAGATATATGATGAGCCTTCATTGATAATGGACCAAGAGTCAATCTCATTCATATTCTTAAAATTCATTGATTGGGCCTCACTGAATCTGACTTATCTACTTCTACATTAATTCTGCAAGTATATGTCAAGAATGAGAAAGATCCCCTGGGTGATATTATACCCGAAACACAGTTTCAAGATATAGTATCTAATTCAGATTTCGTGGTTGTTCGTCAGGACACATCCTTCAACATTTTTATTAGAAGGCCTTGGCTACATCAGCATGCGGTCATACCTTTGTCATACAACCAATGTCTCAAGTATGGTTTCAATGGTCAAATCGGGACATTTTATGTTGCCAAGGATCCATAAAAAATGTGTGAATCTTAATACATTGAGGCATATTTTATCACATGAAGGGAACAAAGTCAATGGTAGACAAGGGAACTATGATCAATGCTCTGAATGTCTTGGAAGAGATCCCAGAAAACCCATTCATACATTTGTGTACAGATTATGTGTTACCAATCCATCAAATTAAATAGGTAAACCCAAATCCATACATTCATCTAGTAGCTTCCATAATTTCAATTGTGGCAATCGAGCCTGACAAAATGGGAGAAATTTTTGATTCACCAGGAAGTGGTGAAAGATTAAATAGGGTTGTCTTAATTTCATCCATTTAACTACAATAAGCCTCTACTTATCTAATAAGATTAGAAGATGTTTTATAAATACTAAAGGAAGACAAGGATGTTTATTCTCAATCCATCGTACCCTCTTTATTACCCCAAGAAGACCCTTTATCATCAGTAGGGTTATAAATGGTGGCCACTTCTTTAGGATGTTCAAATACCTACTCATACTCTAACCGTGGATGTTTTTCTCCGTCATCTACTATAAAAGTAGAAATAGAAGAAGTGACACATAATGAATAATAAGAGGATGATCTTAGGGATGATCCTCCAGCATTTGATGAAGGTGTCTCTACACATGTGGATGAGCTCAGAGAAATAAATATAGGTACAGAAGAAGATCGAAACCCCACTCTAATTAGTACGACTATAGATTCTAAAGATAAAGACACATATACTTCATTTCTAAAGAAACAACACAATATATTTTTCTTGTAATTGTACAAAATTTCAGGTCTTAATCACGAGGTAGCCACCCATCATTTGGGTTTTCCAGAAGAACATTGAGCATTTAAGCAAGAAACCAGAAGAACACACCCAACTCATGCATCTAAAATTGAAACAAATGTCAATAAGCATATTAAGGTTAACTTTTTCAGGGAGGTTCAATTTCCAAAAATGATGTGCAACATTTTACCAGCGAAAAATAATAATGGGAAAATCATAGTTTTCATTGGTTTTAGAGATCTTAACCGACATTGTCCTAATGATAACATTCTACTTCCAATTATAGAGTTTTAAATACATGAAACAGCTAGAAATTACACTCTTTACCTTATGGATAGTTACTCAGGGTATAATCAAATACACATGGCCCTAGTGGATGAAGAATGTAAAGCCTTCAGAGACCCTGAAGGTGTGTTTTTCTATCGAGTAATGCCCTTTGTCTTAAATAATGCAGGTGCAACGTATCAACGTGTTATACACCTTATATTCAAACCCTTCTTAGGTAATGTTTTCAAATGTTATGTGGATGATTTGGTGGTTAAATACAGACAACGTTCTGATCACTTGGATGATCTTGAGACCATATTCAATAAACATCGACAACACTATTTGAAGATAAACCCCTTGAAATGTGCATTCGGGGAAACCTTAGAGAAGTTCCTTGGCTTCATTGTACACCATCGTGGTATGAAAGTGGATCCGGATAAAACAAAATAAATCATTGGCATGTCACATCCTAGATCTTTGAATGAATTAAAAGGACTCCAAGGACACATGTCCTCTATTCAGTGGTTTATAGTCAATTTTTCCATCAAGTGCTTTCCCTTCACCATATTAATGTGGCAGGGAGTTTCCTATCAATGGACTGAAGACTGCCAAGAAGCATTTGATTTCCTCAAGACATATCTCTTGAGTCCACTAGTATTAATGAAACCTATTGATGGAAGACCACTTATTCTCTATGTGACAGCTTTTGAGTACTCACTAGGTGCCTTCATTGCTGAAAAGAATGATGCTTGGAATGAAAAAAAACCTTTACTATCTCAGTAAAACTATTCTTGATGCAGACACTCGGTATTAAAGTATTGAAAAGTGTTTCTTGGAATAAATATTTACTGTTCAAAAATTGAGGAACTACCTACAACATCATGAGGTCCAATTGATTTCTTGCAATAACCCACTCAAATTTATCCTCAGTTATCCTATGCTTACAGGGTGTCTGACATGGTGGACAGTTATTTTGAAACAGTTTTCTATCCAGTTTGTGTCTCAGAAGGCAATAAAGGGCCATGCTCTGGCCGAATTCCTTGTTGAACACCCATATGAGAAAGATACAAAATTTAATTCTGATCATCAAGATTAAGAGGTCTTCTCTATTCAAGATAGTTACCAAACATGGGAAATATACTTTGGTGGTGCCTCCAAAAGTCTAACAGGTATGAGAATGTAAAACCCAAAACTCAACAATTTTTGGTTAGGAATTGTAATTATCTCCATAGAAATGGTAGTGTCTCCTTGTTCCTTCATGATGTCAGAAGGATGTACCAACAATGAAGAAGAATATCAATCTCCCATCATAGGCTTGGAATTGGAACTTCGAGTTCAAGTCAATCACCTGAAAGTAAAAGGTGATTTAGAGTTAGTAATCAAACAAATAAATGGGGATAATTCCACCAAAAAAGAATAATTAATCCCTTTATGTGATTAATTCATAGGGTTAATGGGTGAATTTTCTTTAGAGCTGACATTGCCTTATGTCTCGCGTTCACAAAATGCCCAAGCTGATGCATTAGATAATTCAACTATATCAGTGGAAGATCCAAACTGGGCTAAGAGAGTCATTAGTATAGCCCATAGTTGTGTAGTCTCACATCTTGTTCAAATTAGAAAGGAGGAAATTAATTAAATTAGACCTAGTTCTGAGCCATATGGTCATTCCATGGTATGGAGAACACCAATCATGGAATACCATCTAATGGAGTACTTCTACCAGATAGGGATGAAAAATAGTTCTAATGATGAGTGGCCAATTTTACTGTTTATGATTGTCCAGATCACTTGAATATCCTCTATAAATGAGGCTTTGAGGGAATCCTCTTCAAGTGCATTGATGGAGAAGAAACTACAGTTGTTATGAAAGAAGTACATTTTTGATCTTGTGCTGCTCACCAGTACGGGTATATGTTTTCTGGTCAAATATGAAGGGTTGGATCCTTTTGGCCTTCAATAATGCAAGATTGCATAGATTTTACCATGAAATTTCATCCCTGCCAAGTGAATGCCAACTTCATTCATCAACCCCCATAGTTGTTACATATAGCTAAATACTCATGGCCATTGCCACATGGGGAATGGATGTAGTAAGGCATTATCCTCCTGCTACGGATAATCAATTCATGTATATCCTTACTTCTACTGAATTCTTTTCCAAATGGGATGAGGAAAACAATCTCAAATAAGTCATATGAAAAATCATTGTTAGTTTTGTCAAAATTGACATCATCACCAGATTCGGTGTCCCACATACTTTATTGATGGAAAATGGCACCAATTTTTATTCTATCAATGTAAAGAAGTTATATCAAAAGAATAATATCAAATCCAACCATTTATCTCGCTATCATGTAGTGACCAGGGGATAGATAGATGAATTCAATAAGAACATATCAAATATACTCCAAAAAATGGTGGATAAAGACAAGAAATCTAGGATTGATAAACTTTTGCATGCTTTATGGGCTTATAAAACTACTACCCTTACCACCAACCAGGAAACCACTTATTCATTGGTGAACAGAACAAAATCAGTTTTTCCAATTTAAAATGAATTGTTATCGCTCAAAGTTGCAATCTTTGAACAGTTATCTACAGAAGAGAGGTCTAAAAAATGGTTTGATGAGTTGGAAAGATTAGAAAATAAATATTGCATACTTTTCATCATTTATAAGTCTACCAGAACAGAATAGCGCAAGAATTTAACAAGAAAGTTCACCTTCATTCATTTCTTAAAGTAGAATTGGTATTGGTCCTTATGACTCCAATGATACCAGGAAATAAACCTCCAATGCGTGATCCTAATTTGGAAGGTCTTTATTCCATAGATAAGGTATACTCGAATGCAGAATATGCCTTAATTTCAATGGATGGAGAGATTTTTACAACTCCAGCCAATGCGATATTCTTGATGAAATACTTTTTGTAATTTCACACAATATTGTCACTGCATGACTCTAAACTGCAAAGCAAAAGGTCCTATATGCAAGATGTTAAACCGCATAACAATCATAAAATTCCATGATTCATGACGATAAAATGCGGAAAATATTTTTTCTATATCTCATGATGTTAAACAGTATGGCAACATTTTTCCTCATTACATGACATTAAAATATATGATTATCAGCTTCTCTACTTGACGATAGAAGCTTCCATATGAAAGCATCATTGATATCATTGATACTTCTTAGTGGAAGATGAGTCCTTTTCTTCCCTATGTCTGAATCACATCTGCATAGGGATCATATTTTAATAACTATGGGGGGCTTGATTCTAGTCTATTTGAGATATGTAGAGATTCCTAGATCTCCAATCTTAGGCCCAGCCACAACCACAAAATGTTTACTTCCATTTTCTTATCCTGTATATAAAATATATATATACAGAGTTCTCATTTACGATACATGGTTTTATTTTCATACCATCTTGTGTCTTAAATTTAATAATTCTTCTAGAATGTGTTACCCCCCCCCCCACGGTCTCCCATGTCAAACTATATTGGTGTGGGAAATGAATGTTTCCAGAACTATGTACATATTTATTCCCATCTATATAAGATACGAAGAGACACCCAGATCGCCAACCTTGGTCCCAGCCAAGATATAACCCCCCCTTTATTCCTTATGTAAGAATCAAAACCTATATAAGGAATGTTTAAAGAACTATATATTACTTGATTAATTTACCAGTATGATATGTATCTATAATTTGGTTTTGTTCCTCATCCCAGCTATGATACGTCTTTTTTTCACATCAATTCATCTTTGCCTTTAACGCATGATGTTAAACTACACAGAAATACAAGAACTATGTATGAATTAATTCATACTCCAAAGAGATATGAAGTGATCATGGATCATATGCCCTGGCTCAACCATTACATAATCATTATACCTCTATTATTCACTTTTTTCAACTTTGTGTTAGAGAAGAAACATTTACTGCTCCTTGTTTCTCACACCGATAATATCTCACGTGGGCTTAGGAATTTGGTAAAAGCATTCTCTATATAAATAAGGTGTCTCAATTTCTTAATGGGTTATCAATGTCTTCATTGCATGACTTAAAACTGCAGAATACAATGTCCTCGCTACATGAATCTAAATTTCACAACAAAATGTTAATTTAATGGAAACAAAGAAAGTATCTATTTTTACATATGAGTCAGATTTATGTAAAGGACTTCAAAAAAATGGACAATATTGAACCATATATTTCTTATGTGAATTGAGAATAAACCCCCTCCATATTTCACACTCTTAATCTTGAATATTTTCTGATCTTCATAATCATTCATATGGTTTATGATGAAAGATTTTCTAATATCTGAGAACTCTTTTTTCTTGGCTATACAATATGTTTCCTTAGGTGTCATTGCATATGTTTCGTACATAATAGGATTATTTGTCAAAAGATTAAACTATTTGGTTATGCAGCATATTCCCTAGTTGGCCCTGCATAATACAACCGCGATAACGGGTTTGTCAAATGATGGTTATTTCTTTCTTGTTTATAATGTCTTTTTACCCTTTAAACATTGATAACAATATAAAAGAATATTTATTTTTATGAATTCATTCTTTTATATTTATCCTATTATCATTATCTCATTTTGATAGACTTTAAGACTATGGTATACACATTTCCCTCTCCATGTGCTCAAAGAAGTATGAAATAACCTAGGATTAGTTGATCACATATTATATAGTGTCCCATCTTTGGTCCTAGTTGTTTGACCTAAAACTACAGACACCATACTTTCTACGTTTCGTCAGACCTTCGTAAAAATATTATTCCTCTAATACTTTGGAAATCTTGATTAGAAATACTCTCTCCATATTTAGGTAAATTTCTTCTTAAAAAACCCTATGCATTGGATTGTCTAATTCCCTATAAACACTCTTTGGCTTTTAGCAATAGAATGTTAAACTTCTAAGAGCCTATTTTCTTGACTATGTAGTACGTTGCCTTAGGTGTCATTGCATACCATTTTCCTACATAACAGGCCTATCAGTCAAAAGATGCCACTATTTGGCTATGCAACATATTCCCTAGTCGGCCCTTCCTAATACAACCGTTATAATGGGTTTTTCAAATAATGGTAACTTAGTTCATGGAATATACATCCTTTAATGATTTTAGTCTTTTTCTCATATCATTCTTCAGATCCGTAAAATCTCATATCACAATTTACCATTTTCTCTTCCGTACCTGAATATGGTAGTATGTTTCCAAAAAAAATTCAAGATATTGCGAGAGTCTCATGTGCTTGTTCTAAGATGAAGTACATAAATTACAGCCAAAATTTCCTAACTACATGACGTAAAACAGTACAGTAAAATGTATTCACTGTATGACGTAAAACTGCACAGTTTGATATCATAAATTCCCCTTTCTGATAAATTTTAACCATTATATATAATGAATATTTTTATATAGATGGTTTTCTTATTCATGACATATGTAGACATAGATAACCCTTTATTCTCAAAATACTATACCATAGAAAAAAACCACCCACTGAGGTCTTGATTCATCCAAATCGATTTTTCATTTTATATCAATAGTAAAGTGAAAAATTCTTAAGAAGTATTTTTCCTGACTATGTAGTATGATCCCTTAAGTATCCTTTCATAAGTTTCCTAAATAATAGGTTTTCCAGTCAAAAGATGACATTAGTTTGCTATGGAGAATATTCTCCAGTTGTCCCTGCATAATACAGCTACAATAAAACATTTTTCAAGTAATGTTAACTTCATTCTTGGAAAATACTTCCCTTATGTTGGTTCAAGTTTTAAATTTGTTGACCATAAAAATCATGGCTCAAGATTCCCCTTAGAAGTATTTAAATAATATTAAATAAATTCTTAGTCAGTGAGTCTTGTTTGGGATCTAATTTCAAAATTTTTGGTCAATGTTGTTCGACCGTAAACACTATACCTTTACAGTCCAACATACATGACTCTTAAATTACAACAACAAGATATGTGGTACTCACCATATTGTGAACTCATAAAGGGAACTCTTGAAAAAATTCCAGTCCTATCTCACTAAACGTACATTTGGTATGATTAAGGTAATATTGAGAAATAAAAAAAATCAAAGGATACAAATTTTGTGGTGTTTTCTATATAACACGAGAAGAAATAAAACTATGCTTAATAGGCCCAATGGTTTAGGTAAGAGAAAATATGCTATCATGTATGAAGACACATATTATTGTAGAATATAATTCCCTTTCATTCATATGAAATTAGAGGGACATACACAGAATGCAGCCTCTCTATCATGTTTTAAAATAACCTTTCAACATGAATCTTAATTTGATGAAAAACTTTATGAGGCCTATCAGTTTCCTAGTGAAGTATAGATAGCTAAGAAACTCAAACCTCACCGACCTAACAAATTTCTTCCTTACAAGTTTAAATGGATGTTAACCCCAATAATTGGGATTCTCCTAGTGTATAGTTTAATTTCTTATGTTTTTATGAACATCATCCAATTTTTTTTGAAGATATAACAACTATTTCATGGATTATTTAATTTCATGGATGATTTTGATCGACTTATTATTATGATTTGCCTCTTCCTCAGCTACTACAGCTTGGATGATCTCTATACTGATAAGCCATTTAGCCGTTTTAAAATCTTGCCAAAGCTTATATACCAGATCACATTGGAAAATGGTCTCTTTTATTGAATCGTTGACTAGCCGATAATTAAATTCAGCAAATCCCAATACGTAAAATAATGCTGGGATTTTGGAAAAATGGGAAAACAACTCATCCAAAGGATTCTTAGCAATTATACTCCATATATGTCACCATGTCTTATAATTTTCCATAGCAAGATAATATTTCATTTATATGTATGAATCTGAGTCTCAACCATGGGGAAAAATTTATTCTGGAAACAGATCACTTAAAGAACTACCTTGTTCTTCTTCTCTTGGAATAGTAGAAGTTTCACCTTCTACTAATACCTGAGCCAATGCAGAAGCTTCACCTTCCAATCTAACTGTGGGATATGATAATCCTAAATGATAAATCAACATCATTCTTAGTTTTCGGGAAAAATGACAGAAATAGAGTGTGATCCACACACCCGAAGAAATTTACCCAATAATAAGTAAACCACTTGATGGGATTCATCCCCATATTACCATCTTTAGGAGTTTGAGTAGATGTTTCTTGAGAAGGGGAATTCTCAGGAGGATTCCAAATTTTCGTAGTTGAAGGCTCTAGAATATTTCTCAATGAGGCGTCCTCAGTATGTATTTCTACAACTTCAGTAGAGTAAGGATAGAGTGGAATTACCCGCTCTTGAAGAGCCTTTTCCACATTTTATGCATAAAAAGCTCCATAAGGTGAACTTTGATGTGAATTATCAAGTAAAATAAGAACTATTATTTATGGAAAATTCAAGAATAAGGACTTATGTCCTCGCAATTCCTCATGAAAATCCTCAAACTCTTTGATGGAACTTAGAATATCAATATTTTGATTAAGGGATTCCATAAATTCAGTGTATGCAGCACGTATTGTTATAGAATCCTCACAATTTAAGGTATCCAAGAAATGTTGGATGATTCCCAAATTGGATCTGCTAACTTTCTGTTCCACTGGTTCCTAAATTGGCATAACATCATTTGATCTTGTCAGGTTTGGGTCAACATCATTATTTATTTTATATTTCTCTATGTCTTCATTCATTTCTTATGAAGTGATAGGAATATCAGCATTGGTTATTGCAGGATCCATTGGGAAAGGCAACTAATATGAGATATGTTAAAATGAATAACATTTAAAAGGAATTTAATATTCAAGAGAAATGTATTTGATCTTACCATGCTTTTTCTCTATCTAAATAGATCTAGGAGTGGGTACAACTGAATCTTTTGATGTTTTATCTTCTAAAGTAGAAGATACAATAACCTGAACCTCAGGTTCTTCCGGGGTTCCCTTTCCTCATATTGAAGAATCGTCTCTTAGTACCATAAGAAAGGAGAGATACAGATCCTTAAATATGATAAATTTTATTACAAGAGTGTTTCGAGAAAATAATAATTCCATGAGGATGGTATAAATACTTACTCCTTTGGAAAAAACCTTAGAAAAATATTATCTCTCTCTTTGGTTTCTTTTCATCTACTTGAGGAGAAATCTAAACACTCCTCTTGGAAAGAGAAAGATGAGGTAATGGATGTGGATTATCTGTCACCATTACCCCAGTCATGATTCTCTCACCTAGAGAATGTTTTGGAGACATGGGAAGACCATTCGATGCATCTATGGGAGAGCTTGTAGGCCCATACCCTGGTGATCTAAGAACTGGTCTTGAGATTCTGTCCCTGCATTCAAGCTTCGAAAATTGACTTCATCAAGATTAATTATGATTCATTGTAAAGAATAATTAAGACAAAAGAAAAGGAAAATACGTTCTTAGTATTATCATAAATATCCTAATCCTTCTTAGGGTCAATAATTACCACATCAGGTATTTTGAAGTCCATCATATGGGATACTATTTTAGAGGTTGGGTTTTTTTCATCAGTTGCATATATAAAATCTTCTATCTATGTAATATACTCTTGTACTTAGCCAGCTTATTATCCGGATTATAATCAGAAGGTTCCATAATGTCCATCACATTCAATATTCTAATTCCATGTTAGAGGAATGCCGATGCATCCCTAAGATCATGGGCCATGCTATCCCAATGGTGAATAGATGAATGTCGCACATAACACGATCTCGATATGGTTGGATGTGGAAGAGATTAAACACCTTCTGACTGGTGAGCCTCTTCAGGAATCCCTCCTTCTACAAAAATTTCAACAAATGGAATATTAATATCTTTCTGATGGTGGCGGCTGGATCACCTTGGTGTCGGAGGTATTCCTTCTCTAGCCCTAGTCTTCCTAGTATACTTCCTGTGAATATGTTTTGAAGGTGCTGACACCTCTGAAACTTCTTCATCATCATTGGCCTTGAACTTTATACCAAAATTTCCATAAGAAACGGTTCTGGTAGAAGCCACTCGATATATTCCTTTTTTCAAAATCCCTTGAGAATATGAAAAATCCCATGCATTGGAATATCCAGCTTCTAACCTGATTGAACAATCTGATGGAGGTAATGTAATTAAAATTTCTATGTCTCTAAATGCATCATAATATACAATTGTCTCTCTATCATTGGGTGTTTCTCATATCTAACATATGTGGGTGGAAAAGTGTTTGATTGTTGAATACATATGAACTAACGAGCAAACCTATATGTGGATTAATCCTTTTAGATAACTTAACCACCAATCTCGGTTGATAATACTCTATCCATGAATGCCATCATATAAGACCACAATTTATAATTTTTCTCTTTACCATCATCAATAAATGTTCTAGTTGGTGGGATACTAAAAGGAAAGAAATTGAATTCTCTTGAGAAATTAAATGACATTAGAAGTACATATGGTCTTATGTTTTCTGGCTGAATACTAGAAATATTCTATAAAAATGGAGTGAATCGACCAGTGGTGACTCTAACTGAATTCAACACTGGGTATGAAGAAATGTGTGCTGCAATCCTGCCCCAAAACACTTGGTATGGCCCTGCAATTCAAAATGGAGCCGTAACATTATATAAATGAAGTATGGAATAATAAATTCTTTCCATTACAAGAGTTTCCAACCCAATATACTTCCCTTCTACCAATCTTTCTATGATGATAAAAGTCCCTGGTATTACACCGCCTCCAAACTCATGAACTGGAATCTTGTAAATGCTTAGCCACATGAAAAGGATGGCAGCTAAGCGAATATTTTCATCAATATCATATTTGATTTGGTATCTCAAATGCTTATAGTCACCTCCCTCCAATGTAGGATAATATGTTCCTGAACTACCATGGATATCTGTAGAAGTAAAAATAGTAGGATGTCCATTGGTGGGACCATTCTCTATCTTCGGATCTAAAAAGGATCCCATCTACACCCTATAATGAATATATTTATTATCTTAGGTTAATTTATTTTATATTTTGAATAGTTAAAGAGCCAATGGTGGTGTTATGGTGACATCACCCCATGTTGTAGCCAGTGGAATAAAATCTTCATACATTTCCCTGAGAATGGGAACCCCATCTATATGTTAGATATCTCATAAACAATTTCCAACTTCACCATATATTAAATGGAAGGAATTCATTTACGAACACTCTCAGATCAGCAATTCAGGAATTAAAAAATTATTATAAACATAAGTTTGTCCCATATAGTCCACTTCATAGATATAAAAATCTGATCTGAATTATGCACATGTCCAGCACACCCAAAATTCCCACATCCATTCACACTTCACCCCTCCTACAGAACGAAGATCCCAATATTCCTTCCAAATATTAGACTGATCTGTTTGAGAATCCCAAAAGGTTGAATCATATCAATGTGGAACTGGCTCTATAATAGTATCATTTAGATCATGATTACAACCACTATGATGCCAGATGAAACCAATAGAGATTGTACCGTCATGAACTGGCATACCCCTCGCAGTAACATTCATGCAGTAACAATTGGAATATTGAAGAAACCCATTATTTGTGAAGTATTTCTTAATAGATAAAATATGTCAATCATGTAAAACACCATGCCTATACAAGGGTATGTAAAGGGTTTGTGGGTATTCATGTTGATACAGAATTAAAACATCCATAGTCCATGAAGATTACTTTCAACAACATCATAATAATATGGTCTGACAATCTTCATCATCTCATTTTGACAAGCCTTAGCTTCTTTAGCAGAAGTTATCAAATGATCCATTTCCTGAAAAACAACAACAAGAATCCCCTTATTAGGTTGGAATTTTTACTTGAGGGAAATCAAATTTAAACTTAATGGAAAATAAAATAATGATTTTGGGAAAGGAAAATGTTCGCGTAAGTCCTTATATGAGCTCTGTCACGTAGGTACTTCGACAAAGGTCCTAGAGAAACTCCTTAGATGAAGTCCTTCCGCATATATCCATTGAAAAATTAGATTCACCTTGGGAAAATTTCAAGGAGACTATGTGAGAGAACAGTGCGTTGTGGTTAGATGAAAGAGCTTTGCAACGAGAGTTGGAAAATTTGGAAGCACAGATGAAGAAAATCGCAATGGATCGAACCTATTTATAGCCATCCGAAGATCTCTGCGACATGCCTGCATGAACACACAATTTGGAATTCCTATGAAAATTTGCTCTGTTGTAAACCATTATGGTCCAACATTTAATCCATTGTCTTTGTCCCAAAATTTTACTTCAGGACTCAACCCTCTTTCTAATTGGATCCAATCATGAGGGGGAATTTTGTTAACATGGCATAAGAATACAAAAAGACTTTGAATATTGCCTTGGTTATTTCAAAATCCCATGCCAAGGTTCTAAGAATTAAAAGGAAATCCAACCCATCCAATGATCTACGCGGCATACCTGAACGACATAATTACGTGGCATTCCTGCGTAGCAGCTTATTTTTGGTACCCCAACGTGGTAGACCTACGTGGAGGACCTACAGGAAGGACCTGTGTGATCAAATTCCATTCGACCAGGCCCCATCCATGCCAATAAACAAACCCCTTGGTCTCACCATTTCAATGAATGAAAATGTTGAAAGACTCCCTGAATCTCCCATTACGTAGATCTTTTTCCCAGATCCCCAAATTGCCTCAGGTAGTTCTCTAAATCATGAGAGAAGATATAATTTAATGTCATAAGCATGTATTGAATGTATTTCCTAGTTTTTACATAGTATTGGTTCCCCTATGAAAAAATATTCTTCAGTCATCATACAAACTTGTGTGGCACAGCAGTGTGTAACACCTATGCGATACAGTTGCGCGACGCTTCAACGTAGGGTACATGTGCGGCAGACTTGCACAAAGTACCTACATGACATATCTTGGTATAAGGATTACATACCAACATAGGCACCTTCTTTTAGGCTATTCAAGTTAGGGTCTCTCTTTCATGGGTTATCTTATCTGAAAGGGACTATGTTGAAGCCTCCACTAAAAAATCCGGTTTTTTCAAAGCATTAGGAAAGGCACATCAGCGTGTCTCATGTTTAAGTTAGTATATTCAAAGTCAGAAGTTTCCATATTTTGTTTCATAATGGGGTTTATATTCATGAAACATATTTGAGTTTTTATATCCACATTCACATAGACCATTTTCATAGGAACAGTGTCCTGCAGTTCATGGTTTGAAGGAGGGTTTGGGTCCTGACCTCTCCCTTCACAAAGACCCCGAACCTCCTGTCTCTTGATGGGAAGGTAAGGTTCAGAATTGAATTTCTATTAAATAAAAGGAAATGTTTCCCTCCCCTAACATGATCAATTTTAGTCTATCCATCCTGGTGTAATCCCCTAACCTTCATCCATCCTTCCTTTCATTGGACCATTGTCCAATGTAATGTGAGTAGAGGGAAGGCTTGTCATCTCGCCCCCTTCTCGGGCCGCCTTGAACTCAACCACCCTAGCTTACTTAGGCGTGCCCTCCTCCACCATCAGTGGAGGAAAAGTTAGGGTTCCTTTTTTGAATATTTTACAACCTCTCGTTTATCACACTGAGCATGAATCACGTGGTCTTAAAGATTTATCAAGATCACAACATTTACACAAACTAATGAACTACGAGAAATCTGATTCCCATGATATCTATGATACATATAACCCTTCTCAGGGCTCGAGCTCATTGGATATCCTCTTTTGGAATCCAAACCTAACTCTATTAATATGGGCATCCTCCTTAGGAATATTCCCCAAATTAAACACCCAAATCATCAGGGCTTCCTTTTAAGGAAGTAAGCCCAAACTCGTTTCTCTTAAAAGACTACACTCTCATATGAGATTCATCAAACTTCATGGGATTTGATTCCCATCCACATGGGATACGTAGGAATCCTCATTAAGGGTCAAACCCAACACTTCAAATCAACCCTATTCTCCATGGGCCATATTCCCAATAGGTTATAATATTACTTGGAATCCCATATCCTTTCCAAGTTCCTTGTCATTCTTAGGCAGAAGTCCCACACCAAACATTGAATAAGAATCCTTCTCTTAGGTGGCCTTCCCATATGACATTAAACTATATGGATAGGTATTTATCACATGACCTAAAAAGGTATGATGTGTCCCATTAATCAGCACCAAACAACGAGGATTTTAATTCCATTCATAATGATATGTACGTGGACCATTTTATGGGTATTATCCCAATATCAAAACCAACCTTCATATCTCTGGATGAAAATAAATTCTAGAGTGCCCCACTGAGTGGCATAAAAACCAATATCATCATAATGGTGATTAAATGAATCTCTAAATAGTATATGAGTGGATACCTTTGATGGAGAACCATGAATACATATAGATATATCAATAAAAGAAGAACCTCGAATACATGAAGATTATTCTAAATTTTACACATGTTAATAAATGATTACAAATTTTAAGGAAAACTTATGTTATACTTGGTAAATTAATACGGATTCATGATAGTATATCAAATTTTTAAAGACTGTCCCAGAGTAGACAATAATTCCCACCAAAAGGGTGTGAATTGTCTAACCTCCCATCCACATGACCAATAAATGTTCCTATGTATTGTAAAGTTAAAACATAACAAACTCATGCCTTTGTAAAGCATGTCCCTATTGGATAAAGAATTTTGGGTGTTTCTGATTCTATGAATAGATCCAATGGAAACCGCCTAGAAGTAGTGATTCTTAAAACTAGAACACATGTTTTATGGAACTATGAAACATACACAATTCCATTTGTTGGACCTTCAAGAAATAAGAGGTAAAACGGGAATCTATATATGAAAGTATAGAATAAGGAACCCTGTGTAGTCGTACCATCTCTTGGATGTAAAACCTCATAATCTCATCAACATTGAAGGGTTTCTAGATGATCAAGAAATGTGAAACCTTTGTAAGCCTGTCAACGACAACCCCTAATATATCCTTACCCCAGGGCGACCTTGGTAACCCTGTCACAAAATCAATTGCAACATCATTCCATTTCAACATAGGAATGTATGAATGTTGCAATAGACTGGCTAGTCTTTGGTGTTCTACCTTCACCTACAGATAGGTGGAACATATCATGAAAAAACCATCCATTTCTCCCTTCATACCTGGCCCAAAGTACTAACAATGTACATCCTGATAAATCATGGTGACACTAGGATGCACTGCCCAAACTAAAGCATTAAATATCTAGCATCACCTCCTGGTGCATGTCTACCAAAACCCATACACAACCTTATAACCATAGAACATCATCCTCACCTATGGTTTAATAAGGAGGATGGTCTAATCCTAACATACTCTACCATATAACTTGGCCTTTGGAATCTGATAACTATACCATCTTTACTCAATCATGTAAGTATGAGGTAACATCTAATGATGTAAGAAAATACTTCCCCTACCTGTCGTGCACCTCCAGATCAATACAATATAGCAGCGCCATCAACAATCACTTGCTACTGGCATACTACATGACCTGTATCTAAGTTCTCCTTATCATTTCATCGGACACTGCATTGCCTTTCTCATGCTTATAGGAAAGCTCGATGTCAAAACAATAAAGGTATTCCACCCACCTTAACTTCCTCAGATTTAGAAAAAACTGATTAATGATGTACTTGAGACTTTTTTGGTATGTTTACACCACAAAATGATCCCCCAATATATATTTTTCCCATTAGCTTATGGCATGAACAACAACATCTAACTCAAGGTCATGTTTTGGGTAGTTCCTCTCATGTGGCCTCAACTGCCAAAACCCATATGAAATGAATTGATCCACATACATAAATACTTGTCCTATTCCAATACATGATGCTTTATAGTACACATTGTAACTCCTCATGTCTTTAAAAAAATTAGTATCAGTGCTAACATTAATCTCTTTTTTAGCTCCTAAAAGGTTCTCTTACAAGAATCAAACCTTACGTACTTAACACACTTATTTTTTAAGTACGTAATAATAACTTCTATGTGTGAGATGTTTTTTATGAAATTACTATAGTAACAATCCATCCCTAGAAACCGCCTCACCTCAAATTGTTTTTTGGCTGCTCCAAGGTAACTACTTCTCTCACCTTCTCTATGTCCACTAATAGTCTTTTCTCTAAGATGATGTGACCTTGGAAATGAATCTAATATATTCAAAAGTGGCACTTTGTGAGCTTTTCATATTACTGATTCTCTCTCAGTGTACTCAAAACAATCTATAGATGGTTTTAATGGTCATGTCGATTGTGAGAATATAGTAGGATGTAGTCCATGAAAACCACCACAAAGGAATTCAAGGATGGAACACATGGTACATAAATTCCATGAAAACTATTGGAGAATTCATGAGAATGATAAAAAACATAGATACTCATATATCCCATACATTAGACAAAATGTGACATGATGTATGTCTAGTGGTCGACCATGCACATAGTGATAAACATGGCTCAGGTCAATCTTTGAGAAAACATGATCTCCCTGGAGCAGGTTAAAGAGGTCAACTATCCTTGGTAGAGAATACATAATCTTGACCATAAATTGGTTTATCTTTCAATAATACACACATAGCCTAAGGGTACCATCCACTTTTTTCACTAAAAGGATCGGTGAACCCCATTGATAAGTATTGGGTTGGATGAAACACTTAGCCTCTAAATCATCCAGCTTCCTCTTAAGCTCTTGAAAATCTATCATATCCATCCTATAATGAGGAATGTATACCATTGTAGCTCATGGTATTAGATCAATAAATAATTCTATCTCTCTTACTAGAGGTTAACCATAAATGTTGTCTTGGATGATTTCCCTGCAATGATAAACCACTAGATCAAAATGCATCTAATGTGTCCCTTGGTCATCCAATTATAAACTAATAGTCTATGATGTAATTACACTCAACCCATGATTCTCGGGTCTATGTCGACTCACCTAGACATATGACCCACCCTTGTGTAGAAATGATCCACCCTCTGGTGAAGTGAAAATCACCATACACTGATAGAAATCAACAATGTCTTGACATTAGACTAACCAATACATTCAATGTATGATATCAAATCTTGTCATCTCTAGTACACAAGGATCCCAAACAAAGTGACACCCACCAATTTCAAGGGGACACTCCTTGAACTATCTCACACCAGCCATTCTAATCCCTATGATAGTTTCTACATTAATAATGTTTTTAGAAATGAAAAAAATAGAACTAGGCTCAAAAAAATTGGAAAAAATATGATACCATGTGAATCCCTTGTATCAAAGAGTGCAACCGCTAAAACAGAGGTGACTAGAATAGTACCTCTAAAAATAGAAGGTCTGGGATCCTACTCCTACTGGGTCTCTTGCACTACATAAGTATGACCAATACTGTGGCCTTGAGACACTACCTAGATACCTAGAGATGTAATTACATAGTGTCACTAAGATACCGGTGTCTGGGTACAATGACCACAGCCACCAATGTGGCCTAATCGGCCTGATGCATTCCAGGTCCATAATCGGTGCAAAGCTACTGACCCAAATTCTAAATGTGGAGTTGTTTCAGACCCTCTATCACTAGATGTTGGTGGAAACATCCTGTATAAACACTGTAAATGCCCCATCAATCCGCAAGATCAGCACTTGATCAGTTCCATAGGGAACTGAGGTCTAGTATTCAAAATTATTCCTCACTAGAAGCACCAAACCTAGCTAATAGAAGATACGTTATGAGTACTAGATCAACTGCGTGAAAGCTCTAGGAAACACTTCATGCTACTGGTTGAAACAGTTCCAGATCACTGTGCCAAACTTCCCTGGCTCACGCCTCCAGATTCCATCTGATTCCACTTGGTAATTTTATCCTGGTTCACTATAGAAGACTTGGTAGTTAGCTATAAGACATTAAACTGTGTGTGGATTCCATACCTGGGACCATCCTCAAATCTCCTAGCCATGGATAGATCTTTACCCATCATAATAGGTATCAAGAGTTGGTGCTCCTAAATAGCGTGAAAAATAATCCATAACTGATAGATTTTCCTGCTACTGGTGCATAAACTCGCTGTCTTTGTCATCCCGCAACATCTGAGGATAACAGTATTCATTGATGTATGTCTAAAAATCATCACATGGCATTTCCCATTGACGTTATGTCTGTGTGGTAACATCCCAAAACATCATGACATAATCATGAAGCATATAATTCGTGATCCTAAACATCTTTCTGGAGTCATCTCCAGATACTCGAAGATCGATAACATGGACACTAGACATGACTCTACAACATGTGGAACAGCTTCCCCCGAAAATATGGGTGGATGCAGCTACTGGAAAAATTGTCTCAGTTCTTCCATAGATAGAACATTCTATAGTACTCCCTGAAAGGTTTTCATGAACCTCATAAATCCTTCATGGAATAGTTCATTCGCACTTTCTTTTGATATAATCGATGGTCCCGTAAATGGAACAACTAGATGGTCCACAGGTATCCCATGTCCTACCACCTCCGGGGTTTGATCATCTTCACAGTCCTAGCACTAAACCAGTTGTCGTCGAAGAGGAATGACTATTCAAGGTCAATTACACACCTCAGTCCAAGATCATTGAGGTTCATTGTTCAAGGGTTAAATAAGAAAACATGAGATGAAAATCATCAAAAAATTAAAAGGGAAGAGTGCATTGCATGTAGATACATTACACGGCGTTTATACTTAATCTCCGGAATGGGCGAGTAACTCCACCTTCTATGGTCATGTAATCATATTAGGTACACAGTGTTTCTGGATAACAAATGGAATATACACATGCCTTACCTCTGAGACATGTATTTCCACATGGCTAGCGACACACAGGCTTTATCTAACTAAAACTACATGATGAGTATATACCATACAAGGTGTGCACTAACCAAAATCCAACAACCCGCGTTCTCCCTCACATGGATGGACAAAAGGTCAAAACCCACATGGTGTATACTCATAGTACATAGAGTGTACATAAAAAGTTCTTTTCATCCCAAACATGAGAACACATGGAATGTGTTTATAGAATCACACACCGTGTTGTCTAGGTTTCCAGACAGTAAGCCTCTTAAAATTACCTGGAACCATTGTTTTTGAAAATTAAAGCAATGGTGTGAAAAAATATAATATTTGGGTGACTATACTCCCAATGAATTGAAGCTTGGGATCCTCGTATAGCTTATAACAATTTCATTATATGTAATTTTGAATTCCCTTGTATGAAAGGTTGCTACTCCTAGGCACATCTTAGTACTAAATCCCTTATATTTCTATCTCTGTTAATCAAAGCCAAACAATAATATAAACTAGATGACAAATAATTTGATAAAACATTATAACATCACGATTCTAGATGCCACTCAACCGGTGCACCGTACCTAGTTGGCCACATGGCCCCAAGTGCATTAACCTAAACTCCAGATGCTACCAACTAGCTGTTATGGCCTAAGGTGTGATAGTGTGGAAACTATCTCCTCATTGGAAGAGTGTAACACAATGGAATAAATAGTAAAAAATAGAAGAAGCTGTAAACAACATACAACTGAAATAAACAGTGGAATACTTATAAGATGAATAACCAAGCATCATTCTATAAAAAATATGATGCAGTATTTTATATGTTCTAAAAAAGAAGGGAAAAAAGTATATTGGGGGAATACATAATATGTGTCTCTAAAGAACAAAAGAATAAGTAGGGACTTGGAAGAATCGCAAGCCTCAGCTCGGTCACATGCTCTTCTACGCCTGTGCGGTACATCAAGTACTTGTACTAAGGGTCTTTCACTGATTAACACCTATAATCATATAATCTTTTTGGGCCAAAAGAATGACCCAAATAGGATGTGAGAAGAAATCCCAGTAGGAAACCACTGAATTTCTATTCAAATATATTAGTGGAAATATATAATAGGCACTAAACAATAGTGAAAGCAATAAACCAGAAGGTACTCAAAGTAAGAACCATAGATGTCTCAGAAGACAATATAATGAAGTACAATGGAAGACCAAATCTATGCTTCCTCTTTGGCTTGGAAGAGGATTCATTAGACATTCTGTTTCTTTATTCAATTCCATTGGATTATATAAAAGTATTAAGGTCCATCCTTGGTCTGACGACCCCCCGTATAAATGTAACCAACAACTCGAGGCATAATAAGCATTTAATTATTTTCCAATATTTCCCAACCTTGTTATTTGTATCACCCCAAGATTCCACAGTACGATTCTCTATGAATAATACAATATCTTATGTTGTACACAACTTCGAGGTTTACCACACCCCAACCAATCAAACTAGCCGTTCAAAAAGTAGTTATGAATTGAAATACCCACTTTTTAAAAATTCATAAATTATATTTGTAACACCCCAAGCTTCCATGGTACGCTTCTCTTTGAATAATACAGTAGCGTGTGTTGTATGCAACTTCGAGTTCTAACACACACCACCACCAATCAAACTAGCAATTATGAATAGTAATACCCACCTTTTGAAATTTAATAAATTTTATCTTTCAAAATGGACATCATTTTTGGATTTGGAATATGAAAATTATCTTAGGGTGAATTTTTGGTACTTTTCGGATAAATTTCATATTTTTATGAATAGTAAAAATTAAAAAAATTTAATTAAAAACAACTTTTTTATTCGAAATAATTCATTTTGATAAATTATGAATTTGAGTGGTTTTAAACTATATTTAGAATATATTTTTACAATTTAATACAATTTTGGTCATTGAACATTATTTCACATTTAAACTAGACATAAGTAAGTGCCAATCTTTTGATAGTTATTATTTCTTAAAAACATGCTTTTTGGTTTGTCAAATGGAATTAATTTTAAATTAATTTCTTCCACTTCTGTGTTTTGAATTTAGAAAAATAGATTCCATTTTTAGTATCAAGAGGTCCAAATTGTGTAAATTTGTTACTTTTATATTTAGACATTTTGAATAATTATTTCGGTAAATAATTTATTTACCATGGTTAAAGGGTAAATCTAGTAAATAAGGGTAAAACATAATACTATAATAATAATAAATTACCCTAAAACATGTCCTAACCCTATTGGTTGATACATGTCTGACCATGGGAATATTTGGATCTATTTGGGTACCCATTGAGCCACTAGTAAGTGATATGGACACTTTATATTAATTAAGTTAATGTAAATACAAAAATGACAAAAGCATATATCTTTTAGAAATACAGTTTTTACATATGGTTATATATGTTATATTTTCTACTATAATTACTCATTATAATGGTAAAACGTTTTCCTATATAATAATATTTTATTTAAAAAATTTATACATTGAATAATTAAATTTATTAATGACACAATAATGATTCCGTATTTTCCTTATTAATGAAAGAATCTAATAATTGGTATTATAAATATTAAAATAAATATAATGTGAAAGTTTTGAGGACATCCACAAATTTTATTTGTTAATATGAATTTTTAGGATTTCTTAAATGAATTTTTTTCAAATTAATAAAGTTGTTAAGACTTTAGAAAATATCAACTATTCAATAGTGTCAAAATTGACATAAATGAGTTTGTGAAAACAAATATTGTATTATTAATTGATATTCTATTCCTAAATATCTATGGTTTGGAAAAAGAACTTATATAATGATAGGTGTATTATTAATTGACCAATTTGATGTCTCTTGGAAGTTTATAGGAAGTTTATTAACTATATAATATAAAAATACAAAGAGACATGGTAAATGTCAAACTATTTAACTAAGAGTTAAATAAAAAAGATAAAGTCAATATAGTGACCAAACCTATCTAAAACCTATTGGTTGAGTTTTTTTCAACCTAGACCTACCTTAACCTTTAAATAATCCACTTCAAAACCACTATAAACTGAATATGAATTTATTATAAAATAATATTTCTAGGTTTTCCTAAGGTTCCCCTCACCCCTCTTATAAAAGTGCACTCCCCCTTCCCCCTAATTCACACCTTCAAAGCCTTTTGGCATGGCCAACCCCTGACCAAATACACTCTAAACTTCCCTAAATTAATCCTAGAGGTATTAGTTTGATCATAAATCCATCATAAAGAGCCCTTTTGATCAAATCAAAAGGAAGAACCCGAAGAAGAGGTAATGTTTTCACCACCCTCTTTCAAGTTCCTTTCTTCTTAAACATATTCTTTATTTTTTATTTTCATTATAAAGTAATAAATCCAGTATATTCTATAAAATTTTATGTTATTATAAATATGGTACAACCATATTCAGTATTCTATCCATCCTTTGAATGACATGTCACTATACGTGCGTACGTACGGCCTACCGTCTCCAAGTCGTGGTGTAATTGTTATTCAATACATTATTATTTTGATGGGTATGATAATGATGTGTAATTGATGTAAATAATAAATATAACATGATAATTATTTTGTATATATTATATACCATCCAATTATATATTATTTTAATATCAAAGGATTGATATTTTCGCTCGTGCGTACGTACGGACTACCGTCTCCACAAACGCGATGAGATTCATTCCCCATCATATCCATTCATGACTAATTCTCATTTGATGATTAAAAGTAATTTTTAAGTACATTATATCATTATTAATATGAAAAAGTTACAACCTATCCATAATAAACATGGATTATGTAACAAAACATATAAAAGAAAACGAGTAAATTAACACCCGAAACGACGATAATACTAATATTTTTTAACAAAGAAATGTTAAAAGATAATATATGATATCATATTAATATATATGATTATTGAATAATTTAATAACAATTTTTTCACCATTATACAGGAGGTTAACCTAACCTCAACCATGGAAATGTTCAATGTAAGGGTTTATTTCACAATCTCTTCATTATCCGAGGTTTATACGAAATTATCTACTGGGACCTCTTATCATCCACATCCATGTTTATTAAAAATGTATTTTCAATAATTATTACTATTTTAAAGACTATGGTTTAAAGTCATTTATACCCTTGTTTGACTTTTTATAATAATTGTATAAATGAATCATTCCGTCGTTTTCCCAACAAGGTCCTTTTTAACCTTTTTGACAGAATTAAGGTAAGAAGGTATTTTTTAACTTATATGGCAGGTGAGGCTATTTTCTACCATTATAAAATCTTAGAAGCTTCCCTTAGAAGCTAATAAGTATATTTTTAATGTAAATGTTTAATTTTATAATTATGCGACTTTTAAATTATTTTAAAAAAAGAGATATTTTCTCTCAAATAGTTTGGATTTCATCTACTTCAACATCCTTTGATGGATTTTAAGCTTATTTGACGTTGATTTATTAGGATACAAAACTTCCATAATGTATTGAAGGTTTTGTGATATGTTTGACTGTGGATTTGTTTCTTTATACCGTTAATGGTTTATGGAGAATGTATTGACAGTTTGTATGCTATTTTAAATATGAATGTTTATGTTATGTTTAAACCTGTTCATATGAGGAATGCATTGGACTTAATAAGTGACGGGTGGATCCCGCTATAGCTCCTCGATGCATCGGTAGGTCTCATGAGACAAACTAGTGTCTTGGAACAAAGCCTTGATAAAATCTTATTTGTAGTCTTGGAACAAGGCCTTGACTATGTGGTTATGATAGTCTGGCATTATGCATTCCATTATTATGAAAGTGGTTATTGATATTGCATGTGATTATTCGACTAGTAGAATATCCATGTGAATAAGTAAATTAAATTATTTAATTTTATTTCTGCCATATTATGCTAAAGATCAAGTTTAAATGGCTATTGTTTTAGTTATACATTGCCTTAAATATTTATACTTATTTATGAATGATTCATCTATATTGTAATCCTTACTGGGCATTTGAGCTAACCCCTTTCTATGTTTTATTTTTCCCCAGATGCGAAGAAGTATTTTATGAATGACCGGCATAGATAGTATGAGTGGATATGAGTTTGGAGACAAGATATTGTTGTAGTTTTTAGTTTATGATGTAATGTAGACTTTATAAATGTATCTAGTGATTCCAAGGCTACTAAACTAATAGGTCTTTCGAGACGTGATATTTTGTGATCATGCCAATGATACATAATAATGCACTGACTCTGGGTAACTGGGGTCGGGGCGTTACAGTTGGTATTAGAGGAAGAGTAGTAAAAACCTTGGAAGATATATTTATAAAAAATATGATTAGAGAACATATCCCTAAGATACACTTTGAGGATTAGTATAGAATAACTTCCAAGAATTTTTGTATTGTAGAGATTTTGTGAGTTTTCCGAGCAATACATCCATGTCTGGATACGAGCAGGTAGAGGCAGCTCTTACACAGATGTACCTAGGGGTAAAACCCGGAAACACCGCTCTGATCTAGACTCGAATGGGAACTGGTGCACGAAAATAGGCCTTTATGCACTCTTGGGTATGACACTCCCGGTGGATATGCTTAGGATAATTCTCATTTTCATTACAAACCATTATGAAGAGTTTATGAGAATATACTTCTTCACGGAATATATTTTTATGATTATGTATTATATCCATAAACTGCACGATTTACGTTAGGTATTTTATAAGTTTGGAATTATTCATTACAATTCATAAACTGACATAGTGTATGCCATGGTATAGAAATGGTGCCCAGTAGAAGGAATGTGAACTCCAATAATATGTATGATCCAAAGAGTAAGAAGGATCATATCTTTCATTGTATTAAGCCAACATTTATAAGGGAAATTGTCTCCCATGTATTCTCAACATATGAAGAAATAGTATCATGTGTTAAAATGATAAGTAAGTAATTCTCTGAGCCCTATGGATTTGAAGGGAAGCAAGAAAAGAAAATGATGGAAGAGAGAAAGATGTATAAAGGGAAGAGGGAAAAGAGGAATTTTCCCATATGTGATAACTGTGGGAAGAAACATCATGGACCTTTCTAGAAGGGAATGAGATTTTGTGATAAGTGTGGAGAAAAAGGACACCATATACGTGACTGCAAGGGTAGGAAAAAGGTTTCAAATGTACAATGCTTCATCTGCAAGGAGTTTGGACACTACGTGAACCAATGTCCCATTCATCAGACTATGCTGCAAATGATGCTATTGGATAATAATCTAGTTATGATACTACCACAGATGAAGAAAAATGACTAGTGTTCTTTTATTGTTATTTAAGAATTATTTCATTTAAGTGTTGTATCAATGATGTGCTGGAAATAAATAAGGATTGTACTGCGGTACTATTTCATTGAGGATTTAAGATTTTATGGTACTAAGAAAAGTGACTCTAAAGCGAGTTAAACCTTTTGGAAATTACATGGTTGAAGAAAAGGTAAACCTTAATATGGTCCTAATATTGAGGTATATATTTTGTAATAAGAGATGGTTGATTTGGGTAAATTATATTGGATATTCTTGACTACCTTGAAACTGATTAATGATTTGTATATTCCATCATTGTTGGAGTTTAAAACATTTTTCGATGGAAGAAGTATATAAAGTTTTCTATAAGGAATAAGGGAGAATGAATGTAATCAATAAGGCTTTATGGTAATTTAGGATGTTACAGCGTTTTAAACGAATACACGATGAAGGTGTTCACAAGTTATTATGTGGAAAAAAGGATCTTCATTGTGTTTACCTTCCTTATAAATTTTGGACTGTGAGTTTGTAAAGAAGTATTTTTGATAATTCTAGTCTGAGATTATCTTTTATTATTTATAAAAAAGGACAACATGCAGACCGTGTGACTCCCGTCGCGTCAGACAAAGCTGCGAGAATCGAACCCACAACCATAGTTTGATTGTGATTTATCGCCTACCATTGGACTAAGTGAAGTCCCTGGAGAGTATAATGTAGTTTTTTTAGTTTTGATTGATGAATTATAAATTAATTTTTGTATCCTTATACGATTAGGATAAATATAATATTTTGAGTTCTATTATCTTTTGGAGTAAAAGATGAGTTTCTGGTAGAAATTACTTGAAGGATAAAACTCTACTTATCAAGTATATATATATATATATATATATTATCTTATTTTATGAATAAATTAATTCTTAAACATTAGTTAAGGGATCTTAATATAAAAAATGTGTTATCCTAATACCGTATGTTTTGTTGAACTGCTAATATTTTAAATCATCATAGATTGATGGCTTTGAGGCCCTCAATTCTATAATTGTTTGTGACTGATGACATCAATCACTCCCTATAAATATTTATGTTTTTCCCCAATTATTTGATTTTAATTTCCACCAATGTTATCAAAATATAGATCATAATTTGGTGGTGACCCTTTCATTTCTCATTTCCTCTTATTAAGACTAAATTTTATTAACCTAATTTCAGATATGGGTTTTCGCACGAAGATATTTTCTATTTTCAACCTTTTATTTTCGAAGAAAAATTTTAAGTTGAGGGGATGCAATTTATTAAAGGAGGGTAGAATGTAACACCCCAAACATCCATGGTACGCTTCTCTTTGAATAATATAATAGCTTGTGTTGTACGCAACTTCGAGTTCTAATACACACCACAACCAATCAAACTAGCTGTTATGAATAGTAATACCCACTTTTTGAAATTTTATAAATTTTGTCATTCAAAATGGAGATCATTTTTGGATTCTTAATATTGAAATTAGCTTAGGGTTAATTTTTTGTACTTTTCGGATAACTTTCATATTTTTATGAATAGTGAAAATTACTATATTTTAATTAAAAACGTCTTTTTAATCGAAATAATTAATAGTGATAGATTATGAATTTGAGTGATTTTAAAGTATATTTATAATATATTTTTACCATTTAATACAATTTTTGACATTGGACATAATTTCACATTTAAACTAGACATAAGGAAGTGCCAATCTTTTGATAGTTAGTATTTCTTAAAAACATGCTTTTTGTTTTGACAAAGAGAATTAATTTTAAATTAATTTCTACCAAATATGTATTTGGAATTTAGAAAAATGGATTACATATTTATAATCATGAGGTAAAAATTTTTTATTTAGTTAACTTTTATTTTTAGACATTTTGAATAATTAAATCGGTAAATATTTTATTTACCATGTTTAAAGGGTAAATCCTGTAAATAAGCATAAAAATTAATATTATAATAATAATAATTTACCCTAAAACGTGTCCTAACTATATTGGTTGATACATAGCCAACCATGGGCCTATTACGGTCGATTTTTGGATCCCATGGAGCCACTTGTATATGAAAGGGACACTTAATATTAATTAAGTTAAAGTAAATACAAAAATGACATAAGCATATATCTTTTAGCAAATATTTTTTTACATAGTGTAATGTATGTTATATTTTCGACTATAAATATTCATTATAAATATAAAATTATTTACTACATAGTGGTATTTTATTTATATTTTTTATAAAATGAGTAATTAAATTTATTACTGACACAATAATGATGCAGTATTTTCCTTATAAATGAAAGAATCAAATAATTGGAATTATAAATGTCACAATAAATATAATTTGAAAGTTTTGATGACATCCACGAATTTTATTTGGTAATATGACTTGTTAGTATTTCTTAAATGAATTCATTTCGAATTAATAAAGTTGTTATGACTTTATCAGAAATCAATTATTAAGTAGGGCCAAAATTGACATAAATGAGTTTTTAAAACAAATATTATATTATTAATTGATATTCTATTTCTAAAAATCTAAGGTTCATCCAAAAAAAATTAAATAATTATAGGTGTATTATTAATGGACAACTTTGAGGGCACTTGGAAGTTTATATTATATTTATTAACTATATAATATAAAAATACAAATAGATGTGGGAAATGTCAATTTTTTTTACTAAAAGTTAAATCAAGAAGATAAATTTAATATAGTGACCCAAACCTGTCTAAAACCTATTGGTTGAGTTTTTTTCGACGGAACCCCACCTTTACCTTTAAATAATCCACTTTGGAGCCATTATAAACCGAATATGAATTTATTAGAAAATAATATTTCTAGCTTTTCCTAATGTGCCCCTCACCCCTCTTATAAAAGGAAACTCCCCATCCCCTCTAATTCACACTTTCAATGCCTTTTTTATCGGCCAAAACATGCCAAAATATTCTCTCAACTTCCCTCAGTTCAACCTAGTGGGAATTTTTTGATCAGAAAGGCATCCTATGGAGCCATTTTGATCAAATCAAAAGGAAGAACCCGAAGAAGAGGTAATGTTTTCACCACCCTCTTTCAAGTTCATTTATTCTTCAACTTTTTATTTCTTTTTTATTTCGATTATAAAATAATAACTCCAGTTTCTTCTACACACTGTGATGTTATTATAAATATTTTACAACCATATTCATTATTCTATCCATCATTTGAATGACATGTCACCATACGTGTGTACGTACAGCCTACCGTCTCCACGTCATGGTGTAATTGTTATTCAATACATTATTAATTGGATGGGTATGATAATGATGAGTAATTGATGTAAATAATTAATATATCATGATAATTATTCTTTATATATGATATACCATCCAATTATATATTATTTTAATATCAAAGGAATGATATTGTCACTCATTCGTACGTACGGACTACCGTCTCAATGAACGTGGTGAGATTCATTTCCTATCATATCCACTCAAGAATAATTCCCATTTGATGATTAAAATTAATGTTTAAGGACTTTATATCATTCTGTATATGATAATGATACAAACTATCTATAATAAACATGACTTATGTAACAAAACATATAAAATAGAAAGAGTAAATTATCACCCGAAACAACGATAATACTAAGATTTTATTAACAAAGTAATGTTAAAAGATCATATATGATATCATATTAATATATATGATTCTTTTATAATTGAATAACAATTATTTCACCATTATACAGGAGGTTAACCTACCCTCAACCAATTAAATGTACAAGGTTATGGTTTATTTCACAATCTCTTCATTCTCTGAGGTTGTTTATACGTAATTATCTACTGTGACCTCTTTATCATCCACATCCATGTTTCTTAAAAATGTATTTCATATCATTCTTACTATTTTATAGAGTATGGGTTAAAGTCATTTATACCCTTGTATTAATTTTTATAATAAGTTTATAAAGGAATATTTCCGTCGTTTTCCAAACTAGGACCTTTTTAACCTTTTCGACATAATTAAGCTAAGAATTGCTTTTTAACTTATACGGTGGGTGCAGCTATTTTCTGCCGTTATAAAATCGTCCAATCATCCATTACAAACTAATAAGGAAATTTTTAAAGTAAATATTTTATTTTATAATTATGTTACTTTTGAATGATTTCAAAAAAAAGTTATATTTCTCTCAAATAGTTTTGATTTCATCTATGTCAACATCCTTTGATGGGTTTTAAGTTTATTTGAAGTGGATTTATTATGATACAATACTTCCATATTGTATTGAATGTTTTGTGATATAATTTACTGTGGATGTGTTATTTTTATACCATTCATGGTTTATGGAGAAAGTATTGGCATTTCATATGTAGTTTTAATACAAATGTTTATGATATGTTTAAACTTGTTCATATGAGGAATGCATTGGACATAATAAGTGATGGGTGGAGCCCGCTATAGCTCCTCGATTCATCGGTATGTCTCATGAGACAAACTAGTGTCTTGGCACAAGGCCTTGAGAAAATCTTATTTGTAGTTTTGGCACAAGGCCTTGACTATGTGGTTATGATAGTCTGGAATTATGCATTCCATCATTATGAAAGTGGTTATTGATATTGCATGTGATTATTCGACTAGTAGAATATTCATGTGAATAAGTAAATGGAATTATTTCATTTTATTTCTACCATATTATTCTGAATTTCATGTTTAAAAGGATTTTGTTTTAGTTGTACATTGCCTTAAATGTTTATGCTTATTTATGAAAGTTTTTGCTATATTGTTATCCTTACTGGGCATTTGAGCTCAACCCTTTCTATCTTTTATTTTTCCCAGGATGTGAAGAAGTATTTTATGAATGACCTGCAGGGATTTTATGAGGGTATATGAGTGTGGAGACAAGATGTTGTTATTGTTTTCACTTTATGATGTAATGTAAACTTAATGAATGTTTCTAGTGATTCCAAGGCTGCTAAACTAATCAGTCTTTCGAGACTTGATCTTTTATGATCATGCCAATGATACGTAATAATGCACAGACTTTGGGAAACTGGGGTCAGGGCGTTACAATATTTTTGAAAATGGACATCATTTTTTGATTCATAATATCTAAATTATCTTAGGGGGAATTTTTTGTATTTTTCTGAAAACATTAAATTTTTGAATAATAGTGAAAAAAACTACGTTATTATTTAAAACTGGATTTTTGTTCAAATAATAATTTTTAATTAAAATTTATTTTAAATTTAAAACTGATACGTAAAACCTATATTAGTATAATTTAATTCATCAATGTCATTATATAATATATTTGATATATAAAATGTTATTGAAATTTTTACCGTATTTTACCTACCTTCTAGGCACATTTTCAAATTTTCTTAAAATGTTATTTTACCACTTCTATGAATTTAATTTCAAAAATCCAATAGACACAGTAGACATTAGTATGTAAGATGTGGTTTAATAGGATTAAAATAATTTTTAATGAGTATTAACATTTGAATTTTATTTACCAGGGTTAAATATAAATAGTGTAATTAAAGGTAAAAATGATATTATAATTACCCTAACAAATGTACTAATTCTTTAGGATAAGTGTTTTTCAAAAAAAAATAAATTTTAGGATAAAAATACGATCCTTATTGATCCACATGGACTAGATTAGGAAATTTATATATTTTATTTAAAGAAAAGTTAAAAGTGTTAATTCAAATTCTAATAACTAAAACATTTTTAATATAGGGTTATATATAAAATAAATTATACTAAACATATTCATTATAATTATAAAAATATTTCCTACATCATAGTTTTTTATTTATAATTTTTGGACATCATATAATTAAATTTAGTTATGACACAATAATGACGCAGTAATAACATTATTAATGAATGATTAAAATAAATGATATTATAAATATTACGATAAATTTAAATTTAAAATTTTGATGCCATCAACAAATTTTATAGGTTAATATGACATTTTAGGATTAATTTTATACATTTGGTTCGAAGAAATCTGATTGATACGACTTTCAGAAAAACAAAATACTAAATAGTGCCAAAATTGACATAAATGAGTTTTTGAAACAAATATTATTTGATTAAATGATATAATATTTCAAAAAATATAAGGTTTGGAAAAATTACTTACATAATTTTATATATGTCACTAATTAACCACTTTAGGTTCTCTTGGAAATTTATAGTATGGTTATTAACCATATAGTGTAAGAATACAAGAAGACATGGTAAAAGTAAAACTATTAAACTAATAGTTAAATATAGAAGATAAGGTTAATATGGTGACGTAAACGTTTCTAAAACCTATTGGATGAGTGGTTATGGAGCCATCTCGACATTAACCTTGAAATAAATCCATTTGGAGCCATTAGAAAAAAAATGATTTTATAATAAATTAATATTTCAATCTTTTCCTAAGATGCCATTCAACTCTCTTATAAAAGGATACTTCCCCTTATCTAAAATTCACGCCTCCAAATCCAATTGGCACTGCCAAAACCTGCGAAAATATATTCCCAACTACGCCAACTTAAAACTATATCCCTTACATTGATCCTAAAGACAACCTAAGGATCCATTTTTTTCAAATCAAAAGGAAACACCCGAAGAGGATGTATTTACATCATAACCTTTTTCAAAGTTCTTTTCTTCTTCCAAATCCAATTCCTTTGTTATTTCCATAATAAAATAATAAACCCAGTACCTTATACATATTTAGATGTTATAATAAATATGGTACAACCATATTCATTATTCAATCCATCCTATGAATGACAAATTCACCATACGTGCATACGTACGGCTTACCATCTCCACATCGTGGTGTAGTTTGTTATTCAACACTTCATTATTTTGATGGGTATAATAATGAGTAAAATTGATTTAAATAATAAATAAAATATGTTAATGATTCTTTATTTATAATATACCTTCTAATTACATTCTATTTCACCACTAACAGAATGAAATTATAGCTCATGCGTACGTATGACTTACCGTCTCCACGATCCGGTGAGATTTCATACCTCATCATAACCATTCAAGAATAATTTTCATTTGGTGATTAAAAATAATTTTTAAGAATTTAATATCATTATGTAAATGAATTAAATACATCCTATCTATTTCAAACAAGAATTACGTAAGAAACATATAAAGGAAAATGACTCAGTTCACACCCCAAACAATGATACTACTAAAATATTATTAACAAATTAATATTAAAGGATCATATATGATATCATATTTATTCACGTGGTTCTTGAATAATTTAATAAAAATTATTTAACCCATATACATGACGTTAATGTACACTCAACTAAGAAAATGTTCAAAGTAAGGGGGGATTTCATCTCACTTTTTATTCCCGTGAGATTCGTGATTTATTTGCTACTATTTACTTTTGTGTGGTGTATGTGCTACCCATGATTGTATTATTTTAGTAATATACTTTAATTCATAGGTATTTAAATATTCATTTTTTGATCCTTATTTCATGGGGTGTATGTTTCGTATGTCACATAATTAGTAAGGTAATTTATTAGTTGAATTTCCACTCATTGGGTTTCACGCACACTCCATTGATTAGTTTACTCCATGATTATGTATGAAATCACTATTTATTTATTTATGTTGTAATTTACAATCCAATTTTGGTGTATATACTTTTGATATATATAATAACTCCATTTATAAATTCTCAAGTCATTTATATGAATTTGATATGGGTAATCTTAACTCAATTTCCATTCATTGAGTTAAACATCGAAGTCATTGGATTTGTTTTTACTGGAATATGTGTGAATTTCCCATGATTGATTTACACTAAATATCCAATAATTTTGAGTGTATTTATATTTTTCACACATAATTATTTCATTGATTTATCCTTAATGTAATGTTAGAGTCTTTATAATGGATTTCATCAAAAATTACATTCCATTGAGACTTCTTTGTTGTTATGTGCCAGTAAACTTTTATATGGTGCATATATTGTCCATTGACATATTATATCGTGAATTCCTTTATTCTCATGATATTATAAAGTTTTGACTAAAGTTATTCCTCATTTATTTTTATTCAAGAATCTCTCAATAGATTTGGAACTCTAACTAAAATATTATTTTAAATGTCTTAATGATTTATTCTTTTAAATATTTCTTGTTAATATCTATGTTTTAAAAATTAGTTTTAAAGATATATTTATATGAACATGATTGTTTTGAAATTAAAATTCCTTTCAAAATTGTTAAATTGGTATGGGACACTTTGTTTCAAAAATATCTTTTAAATGGATTCTTGAATAATAGTGTGACTTTTAAATGTTTTATAGAAAAGGGGATATTTATATCTAATTGTTTTAATAATTATTTTCAACTATATCAATATCCTTCATGGTATTTTCTTATTTATTGAAGTTGATTTATTATAATACAATCATCTACATTGTATTGAATGAGTTATTTTGGACTGTGGATGGGATAATTTTACACCATTCATGGTTTGTTATTTATGTATTGACATTTCGTATGCTAGTTTTAATACGAATGTTGAGATTATGTTTCACCCTTTTCAAATGTGGAATGTATTGGACATAGTAAGTGATGAGCATTAATGTAGGTATCAGAGGAATATTATTACAAACCTTGGAAACTAGATTTAGAAAAACTCTGACTAGTGAACATTGCCCTAAGATAGACATTGAGGATTAGAATAGAAGAACATCACAAAATTATGGTAATGTAAATATTATGTGGATTTTCCAAAATTACATCCCTATATGGATAATACAAGTGGACATGGTTCAGGAATAAATGTACCTATGAGTGAATTCTCTGACCAGGAGTTTCGGGATTGACCCGGGGTAACCCGGTACATTACAATGGGCCTTAATGAGAACCTAGTTTGACACTCCTAGGGGATATGGTTTGGATAATTCATATTTTCTTTACCAACCGATTTGAATTATTTTAATATAATATGACAATAAATAACCTTCATTAATCCTAAGGTGTTTTAGATTGAAAATAAGGTGTCGTGACATTATCTAAATGATTATCTGAATATTATTACTCAAACTATGCTTTCTGGTTTTAGTCAATGGATGGATTCGAAGGAAGTGATTTTAACAATGAACATGATATACAATGTGGGCACATCAGTAGAAATAAGAAATGAAATAGAATGTTGATAGGTGTAAAAGATATCATGTTCATGAAGAACCATTTTTCCAAAAATATGATCAACAACATATACATTAACTAACTCCCAAACTCAACTAAGAAGAGAAATGCGGAGAATGATAAGAGCTCCATCAATGGAGAACAAGGAGAAAATAAAGCTCAATTTCCATCATACAGGATATGTGGAAGGAGACCCCCTGGAAAGTGCCTCAATGGAACAAAGAAATGCATTATGTGTGGGAAAGAAGAAAATAATGTAATGAATTGTCGAGGAAAAATGAAGAGTATTATAGAAGAAAATAAAAATGATACTAAGAATCCATTTACAATCATTTCTCGTAAATGTACTGGACCTACGAATTACCCGAGTCAATGCCATATTATATTGGATAACCTCTATGTCAAGGAAGAACCTACGTGGAAATAAATGGATGACGAAATGTTTAAAAGTATTAATGTTGTTTGTTGATGGGATTTCATTGGAATAATTTTCTCTTGTAAGTGTAACCCTAAAGTTTTTTATGTGAAAATATTATTTGAGGATGAATTATCTTTTATTTTGTGGATATATATATAAAAAATCATTTGGGTATTTTGAGGAATGACTTTTTGGATGAAAATGTGAGGTATGAGATAATATTTGGGGTTAATATATGTTATGGTTATTTTTGATAAATTTATCTCATTTTTTGGAATGTTATAAAATTATATTGTTTTGGAAAAAGGATAACACACATAACATGTGACAACTTGTCGCATCAAGAAAAAGATGCAGGAATTGAACCCAAAACTAATGTGCGAATTGTATTTATTAACAACCAGTGGAAAACATGAAGTCCCTGGTTAATATGACTAATGATTTGTAGTTAAATGATTTTATAGATATTGAAAATGTTGATTTTGGGAAATTATGATTTATCAAATGTATTTCCTTAGTATAGGAAAACGATTTGGTTGTTAATTGATAACTTTTATTTTAGAAGACGTTCTCTCTTTTGGAAACACAATATGCCTAAGGAAAATAAAATACTATGGGATTTCTTTTGAGGAGTAACGGTGGATTTATATTTCAGATGAATCTATGTTTTTATTGTGTACTTATAGAGATTTATGTTATTTATGGAAATGATTAACATATTATAAAAAATATGTGATTAGGTTAATTACTTTTAAGTACGTGTCTTTAAGAGTAGTTGGGGTTTTTTGGAGATAAATATTATGATTTTTCATGGAAGACTGTGCGATCAAATCCTTAAGAATTTTGAGTTTCAAACTTAGTTTGGATAATTTTGATGATTTTTACGGACAATTTTTTATTTAATTTTCTTTACTGAACTTTGGGTATTGTTTGTTTAATTTGGAAATTAATAGTAGTAATTCATTCTATAAAGGATTATCTATTTTGGGGATCATCTGATCTTGTACTAATCATTTTTTGGTTTTGTTTAGTCTCTAAATACAAGAAAAATATATACTTTATCTTTTGTAGATTATATAATTCTCTAGAAGTTAATTCTAGTGCTTCAGGTGTGACCTAGTCATACTGAATTCTCATCATTTGGAGAAAAGATGAGTTAGTTGTAGAAATTTCTTCAAGGATGAAACTCTACTTGAACAGTATGTATATCTACTTATTTTCTTAGTCAATCTCATAAATAAATTCCTCAAAATTATGAAAATGAACTTAAAACAGAAACGTTGGCTGTTTACACTTCCTACTAGGCAATCAAAGACTATCTAACATATCCCATGATTATGGTATTATTATTGTGAACTTTCTTTAGATCATGTTTTCAATCACTCTCCATCAGAATGTGATGGTTTGTTTTCTCTTCTATATCCATGTTTTCCTACATGGAACCCTAATAAGGGTTATCTCAGGCGACCTATGTATTTCCCTTTCTTTCTTTTGAAGTGATAGTTTTGTTGACTCTTTTTCTGATGTGGTATTTCAACAAATATGTTTTGAAATTTCAAACCCCAAGTTTTTTGTTTCTGAGATTTAATTTCATATACAAAATTATTTGAAAGAGGGGAGAATGTTACACCCCAAGCTTCCATGGTACATGTAACGACCCGAAATTTTTTAAATAAATTTTGTTTCCTAATTTTATGTGTTATTGTTATACTCAACAAAAATGTTTTATTTGATAAACATGATTATAATTAAAATGAGATCAGTGGGTTTTGACTATTATATAACCATCGGTCAACATGACCGCTGTGAACAAAATGTTTTGATTATTGTCTCTAAATATAAGTAATCTTGGTTATTTATTATAGAAAGAAGATTCGATTGCCTAACCTAGTAGTCTTGGACCGATCGAAGCCCATCTAACAGAGCTTGGGAAGGAGGTAGAACCACTGGGCTTTGCTCTGGATCAAATCCAAGCCGAACTTCATCATGTGAAGCTGGAACAAAATCGCCTTCGTGAGAAGTTCAAACTGATAGAAATTACTACTCGGGCAATGTTGACTGAGCCGCCCCAAGCTTCTATCACCCTAGCACACCTTACTCTTAGGTCCTATGATGGTATTATAAGGGGTTATGTAACGAGATCATAACTACCTTGTGTAATCCTTGTTTTAAATAAAAATTGGGATTTCTTCTTATGATGAAGTTTATGAATTTTGAAATGACCGGATAAATATAGTATGCATATTTTTGATGAATTTTAGAAAAAGGATATTTTAAATATGTTTATGTAAACCCTAAATAATTAAAAATGTGTAATGATTTTCAAAAAAATGGTCTTCTGCAATTATGTTCAGTACTGAATTTAGAGTCTAATAAGATCAACTTGATTTTTGATTAATAGTAAATTATGAATAGTGATTTTGTGATTAGGATTAGTAATATGACCAAATGGATTAGTAATCTCACATAAAGAAAGTTTTAAAATAATCTAGGCACCTTGATTAAGTAATGTGATTCAATAAGATAGTTAAATAACGGTTTCATTAATTATTATTCAAGTATTAGTTTTTTCGGATGAATAGTGTTTTTTAATTAAAAATTTAATTAAAAATAATTAGAAAATTATTTTTATAAAAATGACTTTATTTTTGAACACAGAGCATCGATATTATGTTATGGTAATTTTTGGGGGTTTTTCTGAAAAAATGAATTTTCGATGAATAGTGTTTTTATTTAAAAATTAAATTAAAAATATTTAGAAAATTATATTTATAAAATGGATTTCATTTTTGAAATCATAGCATTGATATTTGGTTAATGTGAAATTTTGGGATTTTTCTGAGAAAGTTGAATTTTCAGTGAATAGTAAAAATACAGTTTTACGGTTTCGGTATGTTTAATGACATCATAACGGTGTCATGATGATGTCATGAGATCTTTTGAGGGTTGGCCGGCCAAGGGTGATGAATTATTGTTTTGGGGGCCCCATGTGGCCTAACTCCACGATAAATGACAAGGGAGAGCACATGGGTTTGAGAAAAGCACATGTGAGGTGTCCCTTGGCCATTAATGCCTTGTCCCCTCACTTTCCCTATAAATACCAAGCCCTCCTCTCATCCATTCGACTCCCCACTCATTCCCAACGAATTTCTGGTCTCATTACCTCCCAAGGAGTCCTCCCAAGGTGCCCCCAAGCCCTTAAGGTCCCAACCATTGAGGTTTAAGAGTTACATTTTAAGGTAAGGGATCCGACCTCTCTCATTCTTTTCAAGTAATCTCTTTTATGTCATTTCATTTATACTCCATGTTCTTATGTTGGAGGATGTTATTTTATATTCATAATACTGCCTATTTCATGTTCATATGATGAGAGACCCCCCCTTGCTCTCATCAATTCGTTTTAAGAATGTTTAAGTGGCGCCGTTAGGCTGCCGAATCTTTAAGGGATTCTTTCACCTTCCTCGTTTTCAAGTTCTATTTTCATTCAAGTCTTTCATGTTCCTTTTTATTATGTTGGGGTATGATATCTAAATTATCATACTGATCTTTTATGATCATATGATGAGAGACCCCATTTGATCGCTTCAATTCAGTATTTTGAAGTTTTAAGTGGCGCCGTTAGGCTGCCGAATTTTTAAGTGGTTCTTCACCCTTCTCGTTTTGAAGTTCTACATTCATGTCAATTATTTCAAGTTCCTTTTTGTTATATTGGGGTATTATCTCTATATATATCATACTGGACTCTTATGTTCATATGATGAGAGACCCCATTTGATCTCTTCAATTCAGTATTTTGATGTTTTAAGTGGCGCCGTTAGGCTGCCGAATTTTTAAGTGGTTCTTCACCCTTCTCGTTTTGAAGCTCTACTTTCATGTCAATTCTTTCAAGTTCCTTTTGTTATGTTGGGGAATTATCTCTATATCTATCATACTGAACAATTATGTTCACATGATGAGAGACCCTATTTGATCTTTTCAAATCATTTTTGTTGATGTTTAAGTAACGCCGTTAGGCTGCCGAACTTTCATAAGAGAAATCTAATTTTTGTCTTCTTTCCATGTTTTTCATTTCAAATGGTATGTCCTTGAACTTTAATTACCATGATCATTTATCCTTCTTATTCTGTCCATCTACTGTTTTATGGGTCATTTATGAATGTTTGACCCATTTTCCCTCTCTTTTAATGTCTTCTAAAACCTCGTAACATAGCTGTTATGCTGCAGAATTTCCGTCTCAAAATGTTTTTCTCTTTTTCTAAAAGTTCTTTTATATTATTAAGTGAATACTCAAAGCTCTTTCTTCTAAGTGGTATTCACATATATACCAAAATCTTCTATTTTAAATTCTGGGATTTACATACATGAGACCCACCTTCCTTTTCTGTGGGTTTTAAAGTGATATAAAGATCATGTCTTTAAAGCAGTTTTTAAAAAGTTATGATTATGAAATGAAACCCATTTCCTTTATGCTATATGGGTTATCTATGAAATGTTTGATGATGATATATGTGGCTCAAATGATAATAAAGGCAAATTTAAGGGTGCGCCCTGATAGCGCTCCAATGCATTGGGTAATGATGTAACCACTAGAGATTACAATTTTCACGATAACTTGGTGAATAACCTTGGTAATTTTAAAATGACACCTTGGGGATGGACCTTGGTGATATGTTCATGATTGTCTATGTTAAATGATGTAGCCACATCTTCAATTTATGAAAAAGTTTTATTTTTATTATGATATGCCTCATGATTTCATTTTCATGCATTAAAGTTCTTTTCATGACTTTATTGATGTATCTCAAGTTCATATGTAAAATGTTTCACTTGTTTCCCTTGCTGGGCCTTCTGCTCACCCTTCCTTTTCATGTATGTCCCCAGGTTATGAGATGCAGTAATGAGCCTAGGGTGAACATGAGGAGAAGCCTTTCATGTGTTTAAGAAGAATGTTTTTTTTTTCATGTTTTATGTTCCTTGTTTCCAAGACACTAAACCTTAAAGATCCTCAGTTCCGTGTAATGGAATGAAAAGTTATGTTATAAAAAGACGGGATGCTATAGTTGGTATCAAAGGATGGTTTAGTTATTTGTGGAAATTAGGATATGAAAACTCTAGGAGGAACCCTATAGAAAAGTTTAATATAGGAAAGCTTCCTGGTATTTTGGTGAGTATTGAGTAAGGGGTTGCCAAGAAAATACATCCCTGTCTGGATACGAGCAGGTAGAGGTGGCTCTGGCACAGATGTACATAGGGGTAAAACCCGAAAACACCGCTTTGAGCTAGACTCGAACGGGAACTGGTACACGAAAATGGGCCTTGCTGCACTCTTGGTTACGACACTCCCGGGGGATATGCTTTGGTAAATTCATAAGCTTGGTATGAAACATTGTTAAAGTAACAAAGATAAAATAAAATAAAGGTTCACATAAGAATATATGATCATTCATAACCTAGATGGGAACCTAGGAGATCACAAGTTAGGGTATACCTTTCATATACAAGTTATCCTTATAGGCTTTCAGTTCCTTTTCATGATTATTAGCTAAGTACTTAAGCCCCTAATTATGCTTTCTCTTCTTAGTTAATGGTGAGAAATGGAAGAACATGTTCCGAAAACCAATGTGATAGGAAATGCGACGATTTTCGTATTAATATGACAGGGATGAATAGGGGATTAAAATATGATTATTATTTTGGAAGACGTTCATTATTTTGTGAACCATATTTGATCGAGGTAAATAGATTACTACGGTATTTTCATTGAGGAGTAAGGTTGACTTATATTTTGAAGAATCGATGCATTTAAGGTGAACTTATAGTAATTTAGGTTACTTATGGGAATGACTAACCTATCTTGGGTAAAATATGTTTTGGTTAGCTACTTTTTTATAAGATGTTAGGAGTGGTTGATGTTGTCTGGATATGAACAATGAAGTTGTTTTGGAAGACTATGTTATCAAATCCTTATTGTATTTGGGTTTCAATCTTAGTTTGGTTTGTTTTGAGGAATTTTAAGGACCGTTATTTATGGAATGGTCTATGATGAACTTTGGGTAGTACCATGGAACTTTGATGATTTAAAAGTAGTTTCCATTCCTATGGGATTCTTTCTTTTTGAAGAGTTGTTTTACCTTAACCTTTCTGTTTTTGGGATAATGTTCAAAGATAGAAGAAATAGATAGTTAATCTTTTGTAGATTATGTGATTCAATAGAAGATGATTCTTGTGCTTTTATGAGACCATGTGTTTTTGAATTCTCATCATTTGGAGAAAAGATTAGTGTTGGTAGGGACTTGTTAAAGGATGAAACTCTACTTGAAGGTAGGTATATTTTCTTATGTTTTTGTTCTATGTAGTAAATGAAATCCTCAAAATTATGAAAAGAAATGTAAAACAAAATGTTGTTGGTTTACGTTTCCTACTAGGTAATCAAAGACCGTTTACACACATCATAAGTTTGGGATTTTCTCATGGTTAACTTTCTCCTAATCATGTTCTCTATCACTCTCCCTCAGAACTTGACCCTTTGTTTTTTCCTCCATGTCCATGTTTTCTTACATGGAACCCTAGTGTGGGTTAACTCAGGTGACCATTGTACTTCCCTTTCTTTATTTTAAAGTAATAGTTTTACTGACTCCTTTTCCGATGTGGGACTTTCAATGAAATTTCAAAACCCAATTTTAAAATTGCGAGGACGCAATTTCTTAAGGGGGGAAGATTGTAACGAACCGAAATTTTTTAAATAAATTATGTTTCCTAATTTTATGTGTTATTGTTATACTCAACAAAAATGTTTTTTTTGATAAACATGATTATAATTAAAATGAGATCAGTGGGTTTTGACTATTATATAACCATCGGTCAACATGACCACTGTGAACAAAATGTTTTGATTATTGTCTCTAAATATAAGTAATCTTGGTTAATTATTATAGAAAGAAGATTCGATGGCCTCACCTAGTAGTCTTGGACCGATCGAAGCCCATCTAACAGAGCTTGGGAAGGAGGTAGCACCACTGGGCTTTGCTCTGGATCAAATCCAAGCCGAACTTCATCATGTGAAGCTGGAAAGAAATCTCCTTCGTGAGAAGTTCAAACTGATAGAAATTACTACTCGGGCAATGTTGACTGAGCCGCCCCAAGCTTCTATCACCCTAGCACACCTTACTCTTAGGTCCTATGCTGGTATTATAAGGGGTTATGTAACGAGACCATAACTACCTTGTGTAATCCTTGTTTTAAATAAAAATTGGGATTTCTTCTTATGATGAAGTTTATGAATTTTGAAATGACCGGATAAATATAGTATGCATATTTTTGATGAATTTTAGAAAAAGGATATTTTAAATATGTTTATGTAAACCCTAAATAATTAAAAATGTGTAATGATTTTCAAAAAATGGTCTTCTGCAATTATGTTCAGTACTAAATTTAGAGTCTAATAAGATCAACTTGATTTTTGATGAATAGTAAATTATGAATAGTGATTTTATGATTAGGATTAGTAATATGAACAAATGGATTAGTAATCTCACATAAAGAAAGTTTTAAAATAATCTAGGCACCTTGATTAAGTAATGTGATTCAATAAGATAGTTAAATAACGGTTTCATTAATTATTATTCAAGTACTAGTTTTTTCGGGTGAATAGTGTTTTTTAATTAAAAATTTAATTAAAAATAATTAGAAAATTATTTTTATAAAAATGACTTTATTTTTGAACTCAGAGCATCGATATTATGTTATGGTAATTTTTGGGGTTTTTTCTGAAAAAATGAATTTTCGATGAATAGTGTTTTTATTTAAAAATTAAATTAAAAATATTTAGAAAATTATTTTTATAAAATGGATTTCATTTTTGAAATCAGAGCATTGATATTTGGTTAATGTGAAATTTTGGGATTTTTCTGAGAAAGTTGAATTTTCAGTGAATAGTAAAAATACAGTTTTAGGGTTTTGGTATGTTTAATGACATCATAACGGTGTCATGATGATGTCATGAGATCTTTTGAGGGTTTTCCGGCCAAGGGTGATGAATTATTGTTTTGGGGGCCCCATGTGGCCTAACTCCATGATAAATGACAAGGGAGAGCACATGGGTTTGAGAAAAGCACATGTGAGGTGTCCCTTGGCCATTAATGCCTTGTCCCCTCACTTTCCCTATAAATACCAAGCCCTCCTCTCATCCATTCGACTCCCCACTCATTCCCAACGAATTTCTGGTCTCATTACCTCCCAAGGAGTCCTCCCAAGGTGCCCCCAAGCCCTCAAGGTCCCAACCGTTGAGGTTTAAGAGTTACATTTTAAGGTAAGGGATCCGACCTCTCTCATTCTTTTCAAGTAATCTCTTTTATGTCATTTATTTTATACTCCATGTTCTTATGTTGGAGGATGTTCTTTTATATTCATCCTACTGCCTATTTCATTTTCATATGATGAGATCCCCCCCTTGCTCTCATCAATTCGTTTTAAGAATGTTTAAGTGGCGCCGTTAGGCTGCCAAATTTTTAAGGGATTCTTTCACCTTCCTCGTTTTCAAGTTCTATTTTCATTCAAGTCTTTCATGTTCCTTTTTATTATGTTGGGGTATGATCTCTAAATTATCATACTGATCTTTTATGATCATATGATGAGATACCCCATTTTATCGCTTCAATTCAGTATTTTGAAGTTTTAAGTGGCGTCGTTAGGCTGCCGAATTTTTAAGTGGTTCTTCACCCTTCTCGTTTTGAAGTTCTACTTTCATGTCAATTATTTCAAGTTCCTTTTTGTTATATTGGGGTATGATCTCTATATATATCATACTGGACTCTTATGTTCATATGATGAGAGACCCCATTTGATCTTTTCAAATCATTTTTGTTGATGTTTAAGTAACGCCGTTAGGCTGCCGAACTTTCATAAGAGAAATCTAATTTTTTTCTTCCTTCCATGTTTTTCATTTCAAATGGTATGTCCTTGAAATTTAATTACCATGATCATTTATCCTTCTTATTCTGTCCATCTACTGTTTTATGGGTCATTTATGAATGTTTGACCCATTTTCCCTCTGTTTTAATGTCTTCTAAAACCTCGTAACATAGCCGTTATGCTGCAGAATTTCCGTCTCAAAATGTTTCTCTCTTTTTCTAAAAGTTCTTTTATATTATTAAGTGAATACTCAAAGCTCTTTCTTCTAAGGGGTATTCACATATATACCAAAATCTTCTATTTTAAATTCTGGGATTTACATACATGAGACCCACCTTCCTTTTCTGTGGGTTTTAAAGTGATATAAAGATCATGTCTTTAAAGCAGTTTTTAAAAAGTTATGATTATGAAATGAAACCCATTTCCTTTATGCTATATGGGTTATTTATGAAATTTTTGATGATGATATATGTGGCTCACATGATAATAAAGGCAAATTTAAGGGTGCGCCCTGATAGCGCTCCAATGCATTGGGTAATGATGTAACCACTAGAGATTACAATTTTCACGATACCTTGGTGAATAACCTTGGTAATTTTAAAATGACACCTTGGGGATGGACCTTGGTGATATGTTCATGATTGTCTATGTTAAATGATGTAGCCACATCTTCAAGTTATGAAAATGTTTTATTTTTATTATGATATGCCTCATGATTTCATTTTCATGCATTAAAGTTCTTTTCATGACTTTATTGATGTATCTCAAGTTCATATGTAAAATGTTTCACTTGTTTCCCTTGCTGGGCCTTCTGCTCACCCTTCCTTTTGATCTATGTCCCCAGGTTATGAGATGCAGTAATGAGCCTAGGGTGAACATGAGGAGAAGCCTTTCAAGTGTTTAAGAAGAATGTTTTTTTTTCATATTTTATGTTCCCTGTTTCCAAGACACTAAACCTTAAAGATCCTCAGTTCCGTGTAATGGAATGAAAAGTTATGTTATAAAAAGACGAGATGCTATAGTACACTTCTCTTGGAATCATATAATATCTTACGTTGTATGCAACTCCGAGTTCCAGCACAGCATGACTAATCAAAATAGCAACTTAAATTTTTTTTGAAAAGTAATAACCAATTTTTGAAATTTTATATATTTTATTTTTCAAAATGGACTTCATTTTGTGATTCATTATATCAAAATTATCTTAGAGTTATTTTTTGTTATTTTTCTAAAAACATTCAATTTTTTATGAATAGTGAAAACCACTAAGTTATTGTTTAAAACAAATTTTTTATTTAAATAATTATTATGAATTTAAATTTAATTTAATGTAAAAATAGTCACATTATACCTATATTAATGAAATTTAATTCATTGAAGTCATTTTGTAATAAGATTAGATATGTAATCTTCTATTGAACTTTTTACCGTCTTTTACCTACCATATAGGCACATTTTCAAATTCGCATAGAAAGTAATTTTATCGCTTTTGTGAATTGAATTTCTAAAATATGAAAGGCATGGTTGACATCAGTAAGTATAATGTGGTTCAATAGGATGAAAATAATTTTTGGTGAATATTAACTTTTGATTTTTATTTACCACCATTAAAAGTAAATAGGGAAATGAAAGGAAAAATGATATTATATTTACCCTAACACGTGTTCTAATTCTATAGGATAATCGTCTCTAGAACAAAATCAAACATAGGAAAAAAATATGATCTTTTTTGATCTACATGGATTATTTTAGGACAATTATTATATTTTATTTAAAGAATAGTTAAAAGTGTTGAATTCAAATTGTAATAACTAAAACATTTTTAATATAGGGTTATACATAAAATAAATTCAACTATAGATATTCATTATAAATAAAAAAATATTTCTTAAATCCATGTAGTTTATTTATAATTTTTATACATTAAATAATTAAATTTATTTATGACACAATGATGATACAATAATTACATTATTAATGAATGATTAAACTAATTAATGTTATAAATATTAAAATAAATGTAAATTGGAACTTTTGATTCCATAGATGAATTTTATAGGTGAATATAAAATTTTAGGACTGATGAAATGTATTTGGTTTGATGAAATCAGATTTTAATGACTTTTAGAAAAACCAAATAAAAAATAATATCAAAATGGACATAAATGTGTTTTTAAAACAAATTCTATTTTATTAAATGATATAATATTCCTATAAATATATGGTTTGGAAATAGGACATAAATAATTCTATATATGTCATTAGTGAACCAATTTATTTTATATTGACATTTTATAGTATGTTTATTAACCATATAGTGTAAGAATACAAGAAAACATGGTAAAAGTTAAACTATTTAACTAAGAGTTAAATCGAAAAGATAAGGTTAGTATGGTAACCTAGACTTCTCTAAAACCAATTGGTTGAGTGGTTTTAGACCCATAACCACATTATCCTAGAAATAAATCCATTAAGAGTCATTAGAAACCGAAAATGATTTTATAATAAAATAATACTTTAAGATTTTCCTAAAATGCCCCTCACCTCTTTTATAAAAGGGCACTTCCCCTTTTCTCAAATTCCCTCCTCCAAAGACATTTGGCTTGGCCAAAACCTTCAAAAATATCATAAAACTATCCTAAATTCATCTGAGTGGCCTTATATTGATCCAAAATCCAACATAGAGATCCATTTTGTTCAAATCAAAAGTAAACACCTGAAGAAGAGGTAATTACATCATCACCTTTTCAAAGTTCTTTTCTTCTTCCACTTCCTATTTCATTGTTTTTTCCCAAGTAAAATAATAACTCCATTAACTTATACATACTGAGATGTAATTATAAATATGGTACAACCATATTAATTATTCTATCAATCCCTTTAATGTCAATGTCTCCATACGTGTGTACGTACGGCTTACCGTCTCCACGTCATGGTGTAGTTTGTTATTCAACACTTCATTGTTTAGATGGTTATAATAATTTTTATAATTGATGTATGTAATAAATATAGAATGTATATTATTCTTTATATATACTATATTATCCAATTACATAGGATTTCACCAGTAATAAATGATATTGTCGCTCGTGCGTACGTACGACATACCGTCTCTACGACGTGATGAGACTTCATTACCCATCGTAACCATTCAAGAATAATTTTCATTCCATGATTTAAAATAATGATTATGAACTTATTATAATTATGGATATGAATAGAATACTTTATACCCATAACAAACATGACTTACTTAACAAATCATATAATGGAAAATGAATCAGTTAACACCCGAAATAATGATACTACCAAAATATTATTAACAAAGTAGTATTAAAAAACCATATATGATATCATATTTAAAAATGTATTTAATTAATAATTTAAAAAAATTATTTAACTGTTATACAGGAGGTTAATATACACTCAAATAAGGAAAACCACATTTCATTGATTATTTTACTCCATGATTATGTATCAAATCACTATTTATTTATTTATATATTAATTTCCACTACCCTTTTGTGGATATACTTTTTATACACATAATAACTCCATTGATAAAAACTCAATTCCTTGATATGAGTTTGATAAGGGTAATCTTAACTCAATTTCAATTCTTTGAGTTAATCATCCAAGTTATTGGATTTGTTCTTATAAGAATATGTGTGAATGTACTCTGATTGATTTACATTGAATAGCCAATCATGTTGAGTGAATTTATTTTTGTCAAATATAATTAAGTTATTTATTTATTCCACAATTATTTGTACTCAAGTGTCTCTAATTTGGTTAGTAACTCTAACTAAAATATCATTTAAAATGTTTTAATGATTTATTTTTCTAAATCTTTCTCATTAATGTCCATGTTTTAAATATGGGGTTTAAGGATTTATTCATATGAACATGATTGTTTTAAAATTAAAATTGATTTCAAAAGATTCAAAGTGGTATGGGACACTTTGATTAAAAAATATCTTTTAAACAGATTCTTGATTAATAGTGAGACTTTTAATTGTTTTCAAGAAAAAGGGGATATTTCTCTCAAATAGTTTTACTAATTATTTTCACCTATGTCAATAACATTCTTGTATTTTATTCTTGATTGAGGTTGATTTATTGTAATACAATATTCCATATTGTATTGAATGAGTAACTATTGACTATGTATGTGCTATTTATTTACCATTCATTGTTTGTGGTTAAGGTATTGATATTTTATAAACTAGTTTTAATACAAATTTTTAGATAAGGATTCACCCTTTTCAGACAAAGAATGCATTAGAATTTGTAAGTGATGGGAGTTATAGTTTTTATCAGTAGAAGTTCAATAAAATCTTGGGAAACCAGATTTAGGAAAACTCATATTAGAGAACATTACCCTAATATTGACTTTGAATATTAGTATAGAAGAATATCCAAAAAAAATTTGTAATGTAAAAATTATATGGATTTTCCAAGAATACATCCCTATCTGGATACTACAAGTCGATGTGGTTCTATAATAGATGTACCTAAGAGTGAAAAAAATTGGACTAGGAGTTTTGGGCTTGTCCTGGGGTATCCTGGTACATGAATACGGGCCTTACTGCGCATCTAGTTTGACACTCTTGAAGGATATGCTTAGGATAATTCACATTTTCATTATAAACCGATTTGAAGTATTTAAATATTAGATGAGAATAAATAAACTTGGTTAATACTAAGGTGTTTTAAATTGAAAATAAGGTCTCATTACATTCTTTAAATAATTTTTTAACTTTTGTTACTCAAACTATGCTTTCTGGTTTTAGTCAATGGCAGGATTTCAAGGAAGTGATTGTAACATTGAGCATGATGTAAAAGCTGGGAACGATTGTGGAAATGAGAAACAAAATCGAATGTTGATAGGTTTAAAAGATATTGTGTTCATGTAGAATCATTTTTTCAAATTTATGATCAATAACATATATACAAACCAACTCCCGAACTCAAAAAAGAAGGGAAAGATGGAGAATGATAAGATCTCTATCAATGGAGACCATAGAGAAAAGAAAGATTAATTTATATCATGAAAGAAATGTTGAAGAAGACACCCATGAAAGTGTCTCAATGGAATAAAGAAATGATTTATGTGTGGGAAAGAAGAAAATGAAGTAATGAATTGCTGAGGAAAAATGAAGAGTACCATGGAAGAAAATAAAAATGATTCTAAGAATCCATTTGCAGTAATTTTCTGTAAATATAGGGGACCTAGGAATTATACGAGCGAATTACCTATTCTATAGTATAAAATCTATGTCATGTAAGAACCTATATGGAAATAAATTGATGGATAAATGTTTAAAAGTATTAATACTATTTGTTTAAGGGATTCCATTGGAAGAATTTTCTATTCTCTGTGTGACCCTAAAGTTTGTTATCTGAAAATATTATTTGGGTATGAATATCTTTTCTTTGCTGGATATAGTTATAAAGAATCATTTGGGTTTATATGATCCTTTAATTTCAGAAAATTATAGGGAATTACCTTTTGGATGAAAATGTGAGGTATGATATAACATGTGTGGATAAAATATGTTATGGTTATTTTTGAGTAATTTATCACATTTTTTTGGAATTGTATAAGATTATATAGTTTATGAAAAAGGACAACACACAGAGCACATGACAACTCGTCACGTCGGACAAAGTTGTGGGATTCGAACTCACAACCATAGTGCAGAAGTGATTTATCACCTACAACTGGACAATGTGAAGTCATTGGTTAGTATGACTAATTCTTTTTAGGTAAATTTTTTATCGATGAATAATATGTTGATTTTTTTAACTTATGATTTATCAAATTAATATCCTTAGTATAGGAAAATTATTTGGTGATTATGTGATAAATTTTATTTTGGAAGACAGTCGTACTTATTAGAACACAATATGCCTAAATAAAATAGAATACTATGGTATTTCACATGAGGAGTTATGGTGTATTTTTATTATGGAAGAATCTGTTTTTTTTGTGGACTTATAGGGATTTTGGGTATTTATGTAAATGATTAACCTATCATAGAGAATATGTGATTAGGTTAATTAATTTTAAGTATGTGACATTAATAGTAGTTGATGTTATTTGGAGATAAATGTTAGGATTTTTTAAAGAAGACAATGTGATCAAATACTTATGAATTTTGGGTTTCAAACATTTTTTGGATTATTTTGAATAATTTTAAGGACAATTGTTTGTTGAATTGTCTTTGTTGAACATTGGGTATTGTTTTTTTTTAATTTTTGAAATTATGAGTATTATTTATTTTTATAAAGGATTATCCATTTTGGGGATCATCTAATCTTGTACTTACCATTTTGGTTTTGTTTAATCTCTAAAGACAAGGGAAATATGTAGTTAATCTTTTTTGGATTATGTTATTCTCTTGATATTGATTCTAGTGCTTCAAGTGTTACCAAGTCATCTTGAATAATCATCGTTTGGTGAAAAGATGTGTTAATGGTAGAAATTTATTAAAGGATGAAACTATACATGAAAATAATATATATCTCCTCATGTTCTTAGTCAATTTCATAAATAAATTACCCAACATTATGAAAAGGAACAAAAAAAACATTGTCCATTCATTCTTCCTTTTGGGAAACCAAAGACTGTTTAACCCATCACAAGTTTATAGTTTTATAGTAGTTAACTTTCTCCTGGTCATGTTTTCGATCACTCTCCATCAGAACATAATGGTTTTTTTTTCTTACATATCCATTTTTACCTACATGGAACCACAATATTGGTTATCTTTAGTGACATCTGTATTTATCTTTCCTTCTTTTAAAGTAATAGTTTTGTTGACTCTTTTTCTGATGGTGAATTTCAACAATGATGTTTTGAAATGCCAGACCCCGTGTTTTTGTTTCTGAGATTAAATTTTTAGGATTAAGTTATTTGAAGGAGAGAAGAATGTAACAACCCAAGCATCCATGGTACACTTCTCTTTGAATAAAACAATAGTTTATGTTGTACGCAACTTCATGTTCCAGTACACCATGACCAACCAAACAAGCCTTTTAAAAAGCAGTTATGAATAACAATACCCACTTTTTTAACTTTTATAAATTTTATTTTTCAAAATGGGCTTTTTTTATTCATAATATCAAATTATGTTCGGGTGAATTTTTTGTTTTTTTCTAAAAACATTCAATTTTTGATGAATAGTGAAAAATACTACTTTATTATTTAAAACCGACTTTTTATTTAAATAAATATTTTCAATTTGATTTTATTTTAATTTCAAAATAGATACATAATACCTATATTAGTCAAATGTAACTCATTGAATAAATTTTATAATAATTTTTGATAAGTAAAATTTTATAGAACCTTTTACCATCTTTTACCCACCGTCTAGAAATATTTAAAAATTTTCATAAAACACAATTTTACTATTTCGATGAATTCAATTTGAAAAATATGAGAGATTTTGTTGACATAAGTACGTGAAATGTGGTTCAATAGGATAAAAATACTTTTTTTGAATGGTAACTTTTGAGTTTTATTTACCACCGTATAAATTAAATAGAGTAATTAATGTTAAAAATGATATTACAATTACCATAACACATGTCCTAATTCTATTGGATAAGTGTTTTAAGACAATAATAAACCTTCGGAAAAAATGATGATCCTTTTTAATCCAGATGGATTATATTATGACATTTATTATATTTTATTTAATGAAGAGTTAAAATTACTGAATTCAAATTGTAATAAATAAAACATTTTTAATATGGGGTTATAAATTAGATAAATTCGACAATAAATATTAATTAGAAATCTAAAAATATTTAATACATCTTAGTAGTTTATTTATAATGTTTAGGCATTAAATAATAAAATTTATTTATGACACAATTAAGATGCAATAATTACATTATTAATGAATGATAAAAATAACTGATATTATAAATATTAAAATAAATGTAATTTGAGACATTTGATGCCATAAAAAAAATTCAAGGTGAATATGAGATGTTATGAATAATTAAATGTATGTTATTCTAAGAAATCAGATTATTATGAATTTCACCAAAACAAAATACTAAATAGTGTCAAAATTGACATAAATGAGTTTTTAAAACAAATGCTATTTTATTAAATGATATAATATTTTTAAAAATATATGGTCAGGTGAAAGGACCTAAATAATGTTATATATGTCATTAATGAAACACTTTTGGTTCATTAATGACATATTATATATTTTTTTTAACCATATAGTTAAAGAATACAAGAATACATGGTAAAAGTTAAACTATTTAATTAGAGTTAAATCTAAAAGATAAGGTTAATATGGTGACCTAAACTTCTATAAAAACAATTGGTTGAGAGGTTTGTGTCCCATACCCACCTTATCCTCTAAATAAATCCATATTGAGCAATTAGAAACCAAAAAGTATTTTATAATAAATTCATATTTAAAGATTTTCCTAAAATTCCCATCACCTCTCTCATAAAAGGGTACATCCCCATATCTGAATTTTGATCCTCGAAATCCATTTGGCTCATCCAAAACTTTCTCTCATATCCTAAAAACTACCCTCAATTCAATATATAGTCCTTATATTGATCAAAAATCCATCTTCTGAAGGCATGTTGTTCAAATCAAAAGGAAAATCCCAAAGAAGAGGTAGTTACTTCATCACCTCATTCAAAGTTCTTTTATTCTTCCACTTTTTGTTTCTTTTTTGTTTCCATACTAAAATAATAACTAAAGTACCATATATATCCTGATATTTAATTATAAATATGGTAAAACCATTTTCATTATTCTATCTATCCTATGAATGATAAAGTCTCCATACGTGGGTACGCACAACTAACCGTTTCCACGTCATGGTGCTGTTTTTATTCAACAATTCATTATTTTGATGGGGATAATAATTAGTATAATTGATTTAAATAATTAATATAACATTTTGATGATTTTTTATATGTAATATACAATCCAATTTCATATTATTTCACCACTAATAGAATGATATTGTCGCTAGTGTGTACGTACGACTTACCATCTCCACGATATGATGAGATTTCATTCCCCATCATAACTATTCATGAATAATTTTAATTTTATGATTACAAATAATGTTTTAGAACATAACATGATTCTAGATATGACTCGAATACATCCTATCTATAAAAAACATGACTTACATAACAAAACATATCAAATAAAATGAATTAGTTAACACCTGAAACAATGATACTACTGAAATATTATTAACAATGAAATATTAAAGGATCATATATAATATCATATTTATGTATGTTGTATTTTTATAATTTAATAATAATGATTTAACCATTATAAATGAGGTTAATTTACCCTCAAATATTGAAATGTACAAGGTAAGGGAGTTTTCATCTAACATTTTATTCTTAGGAGATTCATGCAATATTTGATACAATTTCTTTTTGTGTGGTGTATATACTTTCCATGATTGTATTATTTGTGTAATAAACATTAATTTATGGGTATTTACTTCTTAATTTTATGATACTTATTTCATGGCGTGTATGTTTCATAAGTTAATAAATCAGTAAGGGAATTTATAATTTCAATTTCCACTCATTGGGTTTTACGCACACTTCATTGATTATTTTCCTCCAACATTATGAGTGAAATCGCTATTTAATTATTTTTGTAGTAATTTTTTCTCCCATTTGTGTAGATATTCTTTGTATTCACATAATCACTCTATGGATAAAATCTCAAGTCATCAAAATGAACTTGATAAGAGTAATCTTAACTCATTTTCAATTCATTGAGTTAAACATCCAAGTCATTGGCGTTGTTGTTACAAGAATATGCGTGAATGTCCTCTGATTATTTTACACTGAATATCCAATCATATTTAGTGTATTTATATTTGTGACACATAATTATGTCATTGATTTATCCTTAACCTAAGGATACAGTCTTTATAAGGAATTGCATCTCAATTTACATTTTATTGAGACTTCTTTGTTGTTATGAACCGATTCACTTTTATATGGTGTATATACTATAATTTTACATAGTATATCATGAATCCCTTTATTATCATGATATTATAAATTTTTTATTAATTTTATTCAAATATTATTTGTATTCAAGCGTCTCTCGTTTGGTTAGGAACTCTTACTAAAATATCATTTTAAATGTTTTTAATGTTTCTTATTGTAAATATTTATCATTAATGTCCTTTTTTTAAAAATGGGTGTTAATGATTTATTTATATGAACATGAATTTTTTAAAATTAAATTCCCTTTCCAAAGTTTTAAATTGTTATGGGACACTGTGATTCAAAAATATATTTTAAACAACTTCTTGATAAATAGTGTGACTTTTAAATGTTTTCAAGAAAAAGTGGATAATTCTCTCAAATAGTTTTACTAATTATCTTCATCTATGTAAATATCCTTCATTTTATTTTATCCTTTATTGAGTTTGATTTATTATAATACAATTTTCCATATTGTATTGAATGAGTTATGTTTTTCTCTGGATCTGCTAATTTTACACAATTCATGATTTGTGGTTAAAGTGTTTACATTTCGTATTATAGTTATATTACGAATGTTTAGATTATCTTTCACCCTTATCATATGAGGAATTCATTGATCTTACTAAGTTATGGGAGGATCCCACTATAGCCCATTGATGCATCAGTAGGATTCATGAGACAAACCACTGTTTTAGAATAAGGCCTTGAAAAAATTTATATTTCTAGTCTTGGATTGTGGCCTTGACTATGTGGTTATGATCTCTAGTTTTATGAATTCCATTATTATGAAATTAGATATCGATATTGCATGTGGTTATTCAACTATTAGAATATCCATGTGAATAAGTAAATGGAATCATTTGATTTATCTTTCCCATATTATACTGATGTTTATATTTAAATGTCTTGTGTTTTAGTCCTACACATTTCCATAAATGTTTATGCTTATTTATGATAGTTTTTGTTATATTTTTATCATTACTGGTCATTAGGGCTCACCACTTTCTTATGTATTATTTTTTCTAGGATGTGAAGAAGTTTATTATGATTTATATGCAGGTTTAGCCAGGAGAATAATAGAATTCTCAACAGTTTATATATGTTTTATTTTATGCTTGAAATTATAATATGAAGTTCATGCATTCCATTTATTTTCCAAGACTTCTAAACTGATCGGTCCTCCAAGACTTGATTCAATGTAATCATGCCAATTTTTTAAAATAATTCACCGATAATGGGCTTCGTGGGTCGGGGTGTTACTATATCCCTCAATGGATCCTAGGTTCTCTCGGCATTTCAAATAGGACCCAAAGAGCCTAAACACCCTATCCACGACTCACTGACAGTCTTTACATAATTAACCCCTTGAGACTGTCCATTATCTTTTAACCAAGACAATGGTTCTCCCATGGTATATAAGGTTCAATTAGTCACACAATCCAGAACTTGTCTTTTTACTGAGAATGTGGATCTCCTAATACTAATTTCCTCATTTTGTCATTTAATTCAATTAAGTATTCCTTATAAAAAGACACATATCTGAATTAAACATTCCCTTGGATTTAACAAAATCAACTCACATGGGAAAAATTTACGTAATAACCGACCAATGTAAATTAAACTATTACATGGCCAAACAAGGATAAATCACATGGGAAAAACATATATAAGAATACTATTTTGAAATTTAAACATTTATAATGCTTAACATTACAAGTATCTCTCATGGGTAATTAATATAACGATAAATATATTTTTAACTACCCTATAATGGGAATTCATGTCTATCCTCATAGGCATTCTTGGCCAAACGACCATCCAAGGGAAACCCACCTATGGGGTGGCCATAAATCAATGTTCACAACACTAAAAATGCTTCCAAATCATCTAAATAATTATATAATCATCAATAGAAAAAAGGGCTTCATTATTCCATAAAGATACACCCTGAAAGTGGGCACACGAAACCCTGGAATATAAAATCAACGAAAGTCACAAGACCACCTACCTCGTGTTAGTATGACTATCCTCATCCATTGTAAGGCATTGTTTTGTCAAAGAACATGGTAGATCTACAAAATGGAAAAAAGAACTCATCCTTTGATAACTCATTTTACATATGAAATCAGGAATATATGATTATGAGTAATCGAGTACTAACTTAGTGGATTCCAATGGATCACTTAGTGGATTCCAATGGATCTAACAGTGTTGGAATCAGAGATCGTATGACGAATCGAGAGCCAAACCCCGATTCAGATTTTATGGGTAATCCATACGTTGAAAATGATCCATTTCTATATTTCTAAAAAAATGATCCTACTGCCCAACTTAATAATAAATAATGTACATGACATGTACTTGATACTACATGCCATGTCTGTCCAATTCCTGGACAGACCATTACACAACCGTTTAATGGGATTACATTTCATGTAGCCCTCTATAAAAAGTGTGTACATAATGTTCATGAAATTTAATTTGTAGTCATGACATAGAATAGGCCATGAGATATCCCTTGACCACTTTCCCCCCATTTTCATAATTATAACCTGAAAGGGAATGATCCGTACCTCAAAGTAAGAACCAGGTTCTTACAAATTATCCATAAATATTCTTTTACTATGATTATTTTTCAACTATTGATGTCTAATAATTATTTGATGCATCCTTTTATAGAATATAATATGATATTCCATCTAGTTATTCTATAATATATTATTTTTAAACCCATTACTATTGATTTCCAATCATTATGTTTATGCTTTATGTCTTACTTCCTTCTATAGAACACATATTCCTGTAAATTTCATGATTGGTGTTCCTATATAGTTCTCTAATTCATTGGTAAATATTTTTTTCTCATGACAAGATTAGTATTGTATTAGGGATTAAATCTAATCTATTATGGTACTCTTTCCACCATGTGATATTGTCTTGAAGGTTATCATCGACGTATGATTATGTCATGTTTTATGTTCTTTCCACATTACTATGTTAAAATGACCTTATGATACTATATTATTTATTTAATGCCCCCATATTATTAATAATTAATATTATTTTTTAAGATATCATGTTATTCATTTTAACATGTATGAGAAGCTTCATCATTATATTAATTAAATACTAAGCTATACAAATCACCCATTTTCTTTATGTAATCTCTAGGCCATCCTATGATGTTTTAGGAGCTCAAATAGAGTATAGATCTCATTAATGGGAATGAAATAAACATATTTTATTTTAGTTTCATTTTATTATCATTTTATCCTTGTATTCTAAAGGAACTAGGAATCTATATCTTTGGGTTGTATTTATTGGATTCTAATGTTGAAAATTAGATAATAATAAGTATAAAAGTCCTGGGTTTTTATATAAAAACAACCCACCATAATTCATCCCAAACATACTAAACTATTTTGGTTATATAGACATCATGTTTAACCTAATTCAACTATTAATTCACCGCCAACTCACCATGTTTTATTCAAGAACATATAATGATATTCTGTAACGTAACTCCACATTCTAAGGAACACTATTAATAAAATATTTTACCACCCACTCATCATCTTCAATAACATCAAGATAACTATTAAACACACCCATATATCATGGGACACTAAATAATATTCAATAAATTCAACATCAATATTATTTCTCTTCCCACTATAATACTATACTCATAAGGTATAATTCCAAGTCATTGTGCTCCACAACATAGGTGGTTCGTATATAAAATTCACATTCAGTGGTACATTGACATGTTAAATTTAGTTTCCACCTCATTGAACCTAATTACAAACAATAACAGAAGACTAACATCCTTTCGATGATATTTTTTAGAAATTACCATAAACACCCATCGTCACACTATCTAATCAATCTCTTATTATTCCATAACTCCATAAGGCATAAAAATAAATCGAACTATTACACCATATTTTGAACCTGAGTATGTCACTATTGATTCCTCAATCAAACAAATCAATCATTATAAACTCTCCCAAATAACGAATGTACCTCTGATCCAACTAACTCTCAAATTAATGAAACTCTATCCTTATCCTTATAAAAATGATCTTATTCAATATAAAACAACATTTGAATCATAAAATATGAATTCTCACTATGAAAAACTGAAATGATCTATATACACACACTAGAATATTGGTTCTAGGTCGTTCATATACAAATCGGTCTTACCACAACCACATCCCTTCAAGTGGGAAGGTCATACATTTATGATCCAGAATACAATATGTTTGATGGATGTATCTTTATCATTATCCTGAATAATTAAACATCTTGATAAGTATATCACACACTGTCTATTATAGTATAAAATTAGAAAATGTAAAAAATATTCATGATCCCCAACAAAAAATAAATAAATGGAAAAAAATTCCTTATTCAATGGGAACATAATCCTCAAAACTCACCTAAATTCTCCCACATAATGGTTCACACCCTCCAATAACCAATGGTGGGTTCCAAGAAATATATATTCCATTAAAGCACTCCTCAAGAATAACACATAACATATTCTAACATCATATATGTGTCAATTATAATAAATCATTCCCACCTCTCTATGATAACCCATGTCAAGTACCAAACTCCAACTAAACATTCCATGATACTAAATATACAAAAGACGTTAACATTAATTTCACAGGAAAACCCTTTGATACTAATATTTGACACTATTCCACCACACTCATAGACATTTCACCAATGAAAATAGTTCTCAACCAATTTGAAACTTCTCATCGATCCACAACCAAACATGAACAACACATAATAACAAGAATTCACCCTAAAAATGGATGATTTTCCTAAAAATTTGTAGACATACTCCCTCCCCTCATACAAAGAGGAGTGAACCTAAAACAACCACTCAACTATTCTTAGCCACATCTAAATTGATCTCACCTGGCCCAACATGTGCACACACTCATACAATTCAATCCCACAACTAGAATCATGTTCCCACAAGTCATATCCCACTACACCTTGACTCATGAACCTAATCCACTAACCATGTTCCTATCACATTCTTGTCGCATCCAACAACAAGTATCCAAAATTATTTCATAATTGCAGGGAATGAAGAATCCCACATATGTTATGGCCAACTACAAGATCACTCGGACACAAGATTGTTTTAAAACCAGGAGGCCATGATTTCATTGAGCCACTATAAAGTGAATCCTAGAATCAGTATGGAAAGGAATATAGTTGGTCATTATCTATCACCTAACCAGACTACTAAAAAAACTAATAACATTCCTTATTAAAATGTCATATCAGTTTTATATTCCTTTCATTATCCCATGGAAGGGGTATTAATATCCTTAAGGAACCCCATTCCCATCCTCATATCACATGTCCTAGGATTAACTCACCTATATCGAACCCACTAAAGGACCCATCATTATGGTATGAAATTCCTGTATAGACCCACCATGGTGACTATACCTCCCTTTCAGGGAGTGAAATTATATCCATAAATAGATAACATCTCACTGGAAATTCCAAATTACTTTCCATTAGAAAAATACTAATTTTTTACATCAAATTCCAATTTAATTGAATTCCACCAAAATTATTTCTAGTAAAACAATGTATAATTTTTTTGACACATTAAAAAACTATTCATATGTATTAGAAAAAAGAAAAATACCCACAATAAGACATATTTCATGTGAGTACTATATTGCAACTATTATACCTGACACTCCCCTTACTACTACAGGCCACAATTACATCCATAAAAAACTATGGTATATAAATCACACATGAATATATAACCTAACTCTAACATAAAAGACCAAGAATTATAATCTTATTACCCTTATAACACAAATATCCCAAATAATATGTGTTAAATAAACACTAGTCCATAGTCCATGACAATCTCTGGAAGGAATGTATTGTAAGGACACTAACCCTAACTTCCTAGGGTTAGTTGTAGCATCATTACATTACTTATAGATACAAGTGATTGCGTCCTATTGGACTAAATAGATTTTTAGTATTGAAAAACTTGATGCATACTTGAATTTCACTTTACTTCTGAAAACATAAAATACAATATGTTATATTCTTTGAGAACATAAATATTCCGTTAATCATATCCATGAATATTAGTAATAATAGTATTCTCGGGATATTAGAAAAGGGAAACATAAGAAATTGTTGATTTATAATGCTCAATAAGGGTTTGCATACTAAGAAAGAAATCAGGGAAATATATCTCATAATCAATAAGAAAACGTAAATAAAAAAGGGGAATATATTTGATAAATATTTCAAACATCAAGAATAATATGGTAGGAATAACTGATGGTCAAAATATTTCATATAAATAGTAACAAAAGATTGAAACTTATCTACAGATATACTAACAAATTGAATAAACACACGAAAATAAAAAATTAGTATCATAATGATGAGATTAATTATCTTATAAAGCATCACTAAATAATCAATTATATTTTCCAAGATATTTTATATAAATGGGTAAATCATTAGCCAAATATGAAAGATTTATTGTATCATGAGACCAATTTATGCATGAAGGGTATATAGTAGGCCCACCGATAAATTATTTAGTCAAATGAATTACCCATATGAATGGGGAGAAACATAATCAATGTAATCATTTATAAATAGAAACTATCATATGAATTTTAAATAATTTCTACAATCAATATAAACAATTATATTGTAAAACTAGTTTGTTAACATTAACACATTCCGGAATCAATAATCATAATCATATACCTTCATGATCAATATGAATAATTTTATTAAAATTATATATCATAAATTAAACTAATCATAAATGTTTTAGAGGAATATTAATGATGGTATCATTAGAACATATCTCTATTAGAATATTAGTAAAATTAGGTTCTTTTGTTTGCGAATAGAAAATACAATAAAAATGTCATTAAAAATTTTCTTTTGGAAAATATCCCTGTAAATTTGAAAATAACATTTCAAAAATAAAAATTTGTATAATAATAGGGAAAACATTCTATGAGAAGAACCTTTTAATCATTTAAAGGAAGTTTCAATGTAATGAGAAGTCATAAAAGTGGGAAATGTTTTAAATTCCATGTCTGTTAACATGATTATTCCTTTCACATTTTACCTTATTGAAAAAATGATAAGAAGATTACTTTAAAAAAAATTTAATAAGTCCAAAATGCGTAATTTTCTATTTAATAATTTTTTTATTTTGTAAATCATTTTTATAAAATATTTTTCAAATACATAGATATGCAAGAAAAAATGATTATTGACCAAAGAGAGAAATGACGTCATGTTTTCTAAAAATCATTTTAAAATATTATTAGGAACTAAAGAGTATATGGAATGAAATGTTCATGAATTACAATACGTTAATAAAATTTATTTCTTTATGACTGAAATATCAATCAATACTCCTAAGGGAAACTTAAATATGAACAATCCCGAATAATGTTTTGATTGGGAATTAAACCATTACCACATTTGCATATTTTGAATTTAATGTTCCATGAAACAAGTAACATATAATGAAACATTAAATATAATGAAAATAAGTGGAATAATAAATGAAGATATCAAAATGAATAATATACACGATAAAAATGAAATAACTAGGGAATATGCATATATTTAAAAGAAATAAAATTGAGAAGAGAAACTCTTACCTCAAGTCCTATTTCCATAAAAAAATTCAAAACTACTATATAATAAATATATATTTTGTATAAATTTATTATTGAACCATAATCATATATATTATATAGATTATTATTTACCTATAACTTTTCATCATTGATTTTTTAACAATTCTTTATTAAGAACATAATTTCAGTTGATAACTACTTTGTTTTTCTTGAATGTTCTTTCATTAGTTTTAGTCCTTATACATTGATCATTATTAATAATATACATAACATTAACAATTAAATATAAATATATATTTTATTAATTATATATTTATTTTTCATATTCCATAAATTATAGAGGTAGAAAAATGAATTACACGATTCCTGGAAATGGTAGGTCGTACAATGGATGAATACTATTTTAATTTTTTTAATTAATGAAATGAAATAAAGGTACATAATAATTCACATATATTGAATAAATATTATACTACAATTCTCATATATAATCATTTAATCTATCCACATTACTATCCATGTCACAGTAAAAGGAAATGAGTATCACATCGCTGCGTAGAGGCTATAATCTACACCTATGCATGAGCGATATCATATTTTCCAATGGATTGGATGGTTTGAAGGTATATTTGACAGCATTATACAATTTAGGTAAATATTTCATAAATATTACATATATATGTAAATATAATTTAAATTACTCATTATATCCATCCATGAAAGGTGATAGTGGAAAATGAATAACATCTGTTATTGAGGTGGTAGTCCATGGTACACATGATCGACAAATTCTATTCCATTAAATTTATATATGAATTGGATATAGAAAATTTCATTTAAAAAAAATTAAAGAATATTTTAGATTCTTGTGTTATTATTTTCTCAAATTTTAGGGATATTTTATTGACTTAAAATAAGAAATAAAATTAAATCACATGGTTATGAACTAAAACTCTTATTCAGAAAACCTCGTTAGTGCTATACCTAAATCCATCTAGATCTTTTTTTGATCGAAAAATGAATATTGGTAATGTCAAGTGATTTAATGAATTTATTTGGGTTGGATGTTTATAATCCCAATGATTTTTTTATGTGAATAGGATATGAGAGTGGGTTTCCATTTCAATTTGTGGGGAATAAAATAGTTTGGACATTTAAAAAGAATAAATTTTACCCCGGTTCATTGAATTGAAATAGGATAAAATGGGTCATTGTTGATCCATATATGTGATAATTTCAAAACACTATATGAAATAAATTCTATACCAATGGTTTGGAACGATTGGTATAGGTATCCCAACCATTTCTATAGACTATACCAATAGTTGGGAGGGTTGTTGGCTATTATGGCCTTCCTATAGACCTATACAAATGGTTTTTGGGAAATTATCAGCATATAACTACACCAATGGTTTTGTAAAACCTTTCTTATTGGTAATATAATATACCTATAAAAATATTTATTGAAAACAATTAGTATAGGTAATGTAAAAATAAAACCCAGCACGTTTTTTATCCCAGATCCACCATTTATAATAAAAAGACCAAACCAATAACTTAAGATCAATTATTTAAAAAAAATTCATAAATATATGAATTTATACTTACAAGTATATTCACTTTTAATGTATTTAATATTTTTTTACAATATAATCCATAATAGATATGGGTACCGATGCCAATGGTTCTCCATACTATTTGTAAAGGATCGATGTTTTTTTGAGCTATACCGATGGTGTTTTCCCAAATTATTATATAAGGTGGACCCATATGAATGGTTTTGTCCAAGAGAATTGTTATAAGGTCTCTATAATAGACAGATACCAATGGTTTTGGCCAAAAATGTTTACATGGGCCCATGTAAGTGATATATCCCAACTATTTTTGTAAGGACTCAGTTTTTTCCTTGTAAGACATTGGTATATTTTAATATATATTTCAATTTCTAGGAACTAAGAAGACATGAGATTCTGAGCCCATATTTCAAGGAATAAATTTTATAAAAATATTAAGATTATTGTATATTAATTACATGACGGAAATGGGATATCTCTCGAAAAGGATCTCAAATCAGAAATCTAAGGCCGCAACTTATTCTAGAACATGGAATTTACCCTTGGTTTCATATAACTTTTGTTGAATCAAGCCTTCTACAGAAATTGTTATCAAGGACAAAATCATAAAAAAAATAATTACATAAAAGTATTTTATCTCGACGACACTTCGAATAACTTTTGAATGGGTTCTCAGATTGGAAATATGGTACAACCATTTGGTTTGTAATGTGGTGTTTTACCTATGTGTGACCTAAAGTGAGAAGGTTTAGGATGTTTAGATAGTTTTACAATTGGAAGTGACTTATTAAATTTCTATGAATGGGTTATTAATCTAATGACCAAGGGTTGGCTCATTCCTCCCATCACCATTAAGACCTCCTCCTCTCCTGCCGATAAAAATTCGACACTAAACCCTTAGAGGATCATAACGAGATTGTAGATTCGAAAAGATCAGAGTGTTTTGAACAAACATGATTCATAATCTATTTGGGATTATGTTTTCATATTTAGTATTTCACTGATTGATGTTTATGTTTTTGAATTTGAATTGCGATAATTTTTGTTGCTTCCAAAGACTTTGTCGATGACCTTACTAACATGACCATCGACCAATGTAACTAGGGATCACTCGTTCTTCTCGTTCTTCATTTCTTATTCAATGAAAACATTTTTTTTCATTTAAAAATCAAGGAATCGTGGGTTGAATCCCAGATATGTGAAGCTCACGATCCAAGGAGTCCAGATCCATTCTCTATTATGTGTTTTGGGAACTAGAGGAAGCACGTCAGTCAGCTGAACTAAAAGCTACATTTTATTAAATCTAAATATTAATGTTTCATTGAGAGGATAATGTTTCTATGTGTATTGGGACCCTAGTATCCCATATATGGTATTGTTTTAAGTTTTAGACCACCAAAGTGTTTTTATTGGTTCGCGAAAGGGACCACTAGAGCGCAGTGGTCTGCGGTGGCGACCAATGGTCACAGGATGTAGTAGAGATGCATGGAAGTGGCATAAGAGCACCGAGTAGTGTATATAGATCATGGGGTGGTGTGGTAGACAATATCTTTAACTGGGGCGTTCAGATCATTGGATGGCCGGTGAAGTGGTGCAAGCATGTGGCAAAGGCAGCGGCTGGGCAACTGTGGAAGCGCCCAGTGCGTGTCTTGGAAGACAGGTGTTGTCGGGCTTGTGGTGCACAGGCTATGGGCCAGAAATGTGGGCTTCAGAGCTGTAAGAAGGGCCGTCCAGGCCCAGGTGAAGTGGGATGGGCCATAGGGGTCCAGGCCAGATATACCTTTGTGTCTGGGAAAATTTAAACCCCCTATACGATCTAAATATGGATTCTGTTTTACATGTCGTCTATGGAAAAGTGATCCTCAATTTGAGACAAGAATTTGAGGCTTATTTTGGATGTTTATATTTCAATATCCTGTTTTGGTTTCACAAAATGACTAAATATAATTATAATAATATAATTATTATTTTTGTTGTTTTTATTTTTCTCCTAACTCCTGCATATGACCTCTGATCAATGAACTGTTAACATCATCATGACCCTAAAATTGAGGTGGACGTTTCAAGACCAATTTTGGTCACGTGAACTGAAATTGCGGTGCAGGCCCCATGGGTACCATTTTGGGTGTTTGTGATGAAATGTGGACTTTCACCGGGTGTCTATTTGGGATGAATGAATTTCTGACACCGTGTGTTTTCTATGATAATCACATTGTCACAGTTTTTATGATGTGTTCTGAGATCAAGGAAGATGCCCCTTAAAGCCCCATTTTTGTGTGATGCTGAGAGATGTAGCTTCTTCATCAGGTGTCTGATTTAGGAGAATGAATAGTAGATCTCATTCTCTTTTCTACAATGATCGAAACAGTGTGATCCATTTGGTTGTATATGGTAGTTTGATGAGACATTCCAGTAAAAGTATGATTTTTTCCATTAGACCAATGAGAAGCATCATGCACTCATTAGACTTTTGGCCAGATGCACCATGTACTCTTGCATTGTAATGGAATGCCTAGGGGTACTAGTTCAAAGGATAGTACATGTGTATGGCTAGGTAAACAACCAAATGAATAGGTGGGGTCATAAGTTGTGTGCACACCAAACACACCATAAACCACTTAAGGAATATTCTACCTATCATATCTCATTCTTTTGGACTCGGATGTTTGCATGAAACTAGCCTATCCTGCTCATTTTTCACGTAAAATGTGATGGTTCACATTGTAGTAGATTTCAAGAAATGATGTGAGATGTTTTGGGTGTGATTTCTCTTCAGGTGATTTCTGATGATGACAGTGATCATGCAGTGATCGAGCAACATTCAGAAAGATTATAAAACCCTTATTTCTAGGTTTTGATCCCTCTTATAGACAAGGGTGTGGATCCCCAATTACCAATGATGAATCGTTCTAATTCACTAGGGAATAGGTCCTCTGTATCAGCTTTCCACATAGTACCCTCTATCATATTACACTTTAGAAGGTCTAGGTAGTGGGTCCCCATTGTCTCCCAGGTGTCGATCCCCATGATTTACTATAGTGAATATCCCTAAATATTAGATTGGAATCTCCTAGACATACTAGGTATTGGGTCCCCTATTTCTAGTTTTAATTATAAAACTATACAGATAAGTATAAATATGTTGTTTGATGTACCTTTGGACTCATGAGAAGGAGGTACACCTTACCCAATAAGACACATCCTTTTGTCACGTCCTAAAACCGTGAGGGTGATTCAATGCCTCCCAAAGTGGATCATATCAAGGTGTGCTAATTGATCCCCCTTGACTTGCGTATTTATATTAGACATATGGGATGAAGGAACCCTGTTTGGATAATTCTGGAACTATGGGAAAATCTTATTCTTGGGAAACACTGTGAGATGGAGATCCCCTTACTCTCCCTCATTTCAGTTTCTTCTGTCTATATATATATATATATATATATATCCCATTTTAGTACCCGCACATTCAGTTTTGGTAACTCTCCCTCCAAGAGAGGTGAAGATGTGCAAGGTATGCCACGTGCTTTCTACATCTAACTTCTCATGGTTAGACGAGTCTAATCTCTTACTATAGGTAGTGATGTCTCGATGAGAAGTCCATATTCTCACTATTTATATCTCCTTATGTTTGGATGATATTACTTTACTCTTTTTTGTATTGAGCTACACTCTTTTACTACACATTATTTTATCTACAACTTTGCGCTTTAATGTATCTCTTACTTCTCCCCTTTCACCTTTCTTGGGTGTTCTACTGGGTATGTTTATACTCATCCATATATGGGATTTTCCCACACATATCATTTTATATGAAGATGATGAAAAAAATTTACCATAACATTGGAGGAGCATAGGTACATGAGTTCTTGGACCTCATATGGTGGTCATAGCTTGCGATCTAGGAGTGGGGATCTCTTGGTCATTTTAAATTTTAGTTTCTGTTTGTTTGGAGAACTTTTTTGTTTGGTAATTTATTGTTTCCCTTTTCCCTTCCAGCTTACTTTATTGTACTCATACTTTTTAGTAGTCTATGTATATTTGGATTATTTATTGTAGCATTTCATATTTTAATACCTTCCATATGCACCTTTTAATTCTCCCATTGTATGTTTTTGTATATGTACCTAGTGAGAGGCCTACCTGAGTTTTTTATGACTTTGGTTCTTATCATATTCCCCTTACCTATGGAAATATACTTGTGGTAGTTGCGGAAAGATCTATGACTTGAGTTGGGTTGTGACAGATTGGCATTAGAGAAACTTCATTCATTGGGACATTATTTTGATGTTACATATTAAGTGGTTTGGTTTGGTTTACTGAAAAAGTTTCAACAAATCTTGAGATTGCATCTTAGGCTAGAGTGTCTAGTAATGGTGTTGTGGCCAATGTATCCATTCATCGAGACAATGATTACCCGCTTTTTGACTATGGATACTGAGAAATTTGTTACAGGGGTCAATGGTACATGAATTATACTGGATTGAGTCTTTGACTATCATTATTGATTCAACTCGGATTGATGTTTATATATATATATATATATATATATATAATTACTTATTTTACCATGGTACTCCTTGAAAATTATCATGTTTCTTCCATGATGATAGGCATCCAGGATACCATATATAGTTCAGGATGATGATTCAATGAGTGATGAGGCCTCAGTTCTAGGTCCATCATGTGATCCCTTTCCTCCATGTGGATAGGTAGCAGCACCTCAACCTATTGAGAAATATATACTCCCATCTCAGTAGGTTGTGGAGGTACGAAGGATAAGCACACTCTGCGAGTTCCAATGTCAGAGACCAATTAGGTTCCGTGGTGAGTTAGATCCTTAGACATCATAGGATTGGTTAGAGTCAGTGGTACACCTTTTCTACTTTTTATAAATTGAGGGATTAGATGGGGGCTTTGGTTGCTAGTATTTTTCATAGAACTATGGGATGTTTCAAGATTCTAGTTACTCTTATGATTGATGAGTTAGGAAACTCGTGGTATGAATTCCAAAAGTAGTTTCATGAGGAGTACTACCCCGCTTAATTAGGCTCCATTTGGGTTTATGGGGTTATAGAGCTTAATCTGGGAGGGAAGATAGTGGAAGAGTACGCAGATAGGTTCATAAAACTTATTTGGTACTCTCTAGACTTGATCAGACTTTAGGACATTGTGTGGGATAGCGTAGAATTTCGGGGCAGCACAGTGAGGGTTGGTGTTATTCTTGTGATGGGAAAGGTCAGATGGAACATGACTTCCCAACCTGTGATGTTGCAATGTTGAGGAGGATGGTAGATGGGCTTCCATAGTAGAGATGACACCATAATTATTGATCTCTTTGGAGAGGATATGGTGGTCCCTACGGGGTGGTGTTGGATGATTATTTGGAATAACTATGGTGGTTGGATGACACTACAAGGTCCAACCACCACCGGGTGTCCCACATCAAGCTCAGGGAGTTGGCGGTCGGGGACGCGAGCATCTAGACTATAGTTTGTATAAGATCCTACAACACACGAGATGATAATAGGTAAACTATTTGTATCTTCTACTTTTTATTGTATAACTTGTTAAACACTATGTTAGGTACTCTTCCCTCCCTTCTTATTGCATGAGGTTTTAATGGGGTGACACGAGGCATCGGTGTAACCCTATTTTGGTGTTGTTCGACATAGATTTGAATGCACAAGGGAGAGGGGTCCTTCCCCCATGAGATGCATTTTGGTGATGTAATAAAAACCATGAGGGTGATTCAATGATTCCCAAAGAATATTTTTATAGAATTTTGCGAGATGAGTCCCTCTAACTTGTGAATTTATGGTGGGTTTGTGTAGTGGAGTGTCGGAGTAGGTCATGGCATTTCCTATTGAGTTTTTCTGCTAGACCTCATATTACATGGAATTCAACTAGTGAGTGTAGTGGATTGTCTAGTTTGGGTTTACTCACATATTAGGAGAGTTTAAGGCACATGGTGTATTCTATGTTCTCTTTGTTTCTAGATTCTTACAGTGGGATGAGTTTACTCCCCTACACCATTCGTTGGTTCCTTTGCGTGATCAACATCAACCGTGATAAAATAGTTATCATGAATAGGTCGAGGTGATGAGGTCCTAATGAATAGAACTACGTGGCTCCCTACCTGGTATTGGAAGTAGTCATTTCTATCCTAAATATTTGGATATTTATGGTAGGATTCATTGTGGTTTGCTCAAACAACCCCTGTTTCAAGTAGATCTTCACCCAAAGAGACATGAACTTGAGGTAGTGATGTTGGTTGAACTTCCTATAGAAATACGACATCAATGTAATTTATACTACAATAAAGTGAAAAAATTTTATAGATTCCACTAGAATAATGTTCTAAGATCACTTAATGTAAGATGTTTTAGAGAAATTATCTTCCCTATAACTAGCCCAGATAGAGAATGAGGGTATAATTTTTCTTCATTCGTTGGTGTTGAATCTTTCACTTCTTGAGAATGTGAGAGAGTCACATATATGAGACATAGACTAAGATATCTTCCATGATTCATATATTCGTAGGCGATGCACTATATGGATACTCTATTGGAGGGGATCATGAGATCATGGTTTGGGGGAAAATAATGGTATCTGTCACAGTGTAGGAGGAGCTGATGTAAGACTTCAACACTTCTACCTTAGTTATACATCCTAGCGTTGGTAGTATGTAACCTTCAACAAAAGTTTTGGGCATCCATCATGAGACAAAGTGAACCCAAGTTCATCTCATGATGCCTCACCTATCAGTAGGGGAAGGATAAGAACCAGGTCCCAGTGGGTTTGTTGTAGCCTCTTGACATCATACAATGGAAATGGGATGGAATATCCATGGACATTGTCAAAGGGATTCCATGAACAGTGATGGTCCATGATACCATTTGAGTGATAGTTGACTGAGTCACGGAGTTAGCACAATTCCTTACTATCAGTGGGTAGTGTTTGGTGATGATTTTGGGGGTAGTTGTTTGTTCGGGATATCAACCACATTTAGGAGGTACCCTCAACGATCGTCTCTGATCGTGACATTCAATTTACATCATGAATGTGCATAGGCATACATGAGGCATTTTGGACCCATCTATAGATGAGTACAAACTTTCCCCCTAGACTGATGGGCAAACTGAGTACACTATCCATGTGCTATGGGATATGCTGAGGGCTTGCTTGTTGGTTTTTGGCTGAGGAGATAAGCCATTACATAGGTTCGTCGAGTCATTTGAGATTATGTTAATGGTTTTTGAGGTTTCCTACAACCTTTCTCTACCCACATAGCTAGAGTGAGTGCACGATGTTTTCCAAAGGTTTAAACTGAGAAGAAACATGCATAATCCTACACACATCATCCTCCATAGTTGATATTACAAAGATGGTCCATCCGCTTGGTTCAAATTTTGTGGTCATATAGAAACATGAAGGATTGTTCTTGGGAGGGGGAGGGTTGGGTGTGAGTTCAATTTCTCACTTTTTTTTGCATATTTTTGATTTTTGGGATGTAAATAATGAAGTAGATAATAATATATAGACTAATGTTTTTTACTTTTAAGACATTGTAATATTTCTATGTATATTTCTAAAGGTAGGTGCTGATACAACATGCAGTTCTAAGGCCATAAGAGCTTGGAATATATTTTATAAAATTATTAAGTATATTTTATACATTGTACACAATGAAAAAATTATATCTCTCAAATGGAAGCTAATATCATAAATGTGAGACCACTATTGAGTTGGGATTGTAGTGTTTACCCTAGACATGGTATAACTTTTGTCATTACATTCCTTATATAGAAAACATTATCAGGGACGTAACCATAAATAAAACAATCAATTAAGATTATTTTATTTTGATTTAACTTAGATTTACATTTGAACGGGGACTCAGATTTGAAATATGAGACCACCATTGGGTTCGTAAGGGTGTGTTTTACCTAAATGTGACCTAAAGTGAGAATGCACGAGATGTTCAGATATCGTAATCATTGGAGGGTGACTTATGGAATTTCTAAAAATGGTTCATTAAGTAATTGACCAAGGGTTGGATCATTCCTCCAACCACCAGCGAGAGCTCCTGCTATCCTTATAATGGTAGATTAACACTAAACCATTGGATTATCGCAAAGAGATTATAAATACGAGCATATCAAAATGTGGGAAATGCAACAATGGATCCAAAATCATAGCAGGATTCTTCTATCAGATTCTGTATTTCCCTGATTGATGTTTTTGTTGTCAAAGTTTAATTATGATCATAGTATTGACTTAAAAATATTTTGTCGATTTCCATACTAACATAGACATCATCCATTGTAATTATGGATCACTCATTCTTTGCGTTCATAATTCATTCGTCATTGTCTACTTTTTTTCCCGAAAAGTCAATGAGCCATGAGGGGACGTATATATCTGTGAATATCATGATCTAAGGAGTCCATATCTATGCTTAGTTTTATGTTCCTTATGCCAAAGGAAGTGTGGAGATGATCATAAGTTACATATACTTTTCATAATATCGAGAAATTGACGAATCATAAACAAGATCATGTTTTTGTGTAGATCGGGACTTGAGGATCTTGGATATGGTATCATATTTTGTTTTCGAGCAATGGAGTGTTCTCAGTGGTCCGTGGAAAGAGCTAATAGTACATGGTGGTTTGTGGTAGCTGGTGGCATTCAACAACAACCCAAGGTGGTCATGGGAGGCTGCATAGCTGCATGGTAGGGGTGAAGGAGCACTGGGCAGCACGACCAGAGCACATGGTAGTGGGGTAGACAACCCTAGTGTGTAGGGGGTGCGATGTGTAGGATGACTGGGGAGGAAGTGTGGTTCAATGGTAGTAGTGACCAAGGTGGGCTGCAGGAGATGGGAGAGGGTATGTGTAGGGTGTGCAGGCCAATGCCTATTGAGGTGGGCCATAATGCGGCCATATAGTCCTAGGAGGATTGTCCAGTTGGAGGGGTATGGGCCTAGGTAGATCAGGCTGGGAGAGGTAGGCCTTCAGGCCTAGGTACTTTTAAACCCCCATATCTTCTAAATCAGGCATTCATTTGATCATTCGTATGTGGCAATGTGATCCTACATTTGAGACAAAACATTTGAGTCTAGTTTTGGAATATTATATTTTGGGCTCAGGTATCGGTTTCATGACAATCTTAAATATAATAATATTAAAAATATGAATATTATTATTAATGATTTTTGTATCCGTCCAAACTCTTGCATACGATGTCCAATCGATATTCCATCAATGGCATCAAGACCCTGAAATTGAGGTGAAGGTTTCAAAACTGATTTCAAGTGATTAAACTGAAAATGAGGTGTGGGTACAATGAGGCCTGGTTTGGGCATTTTTAGGGAAATGTGACTTTTTCACTGGGTGTCCATTTGGGATGAATGAATTGCTACTCTCGTGTGTTTTTACATGAGGATCGCAATGTTAGTATTTTTATAATTCTTTCCATATTTGAGGTGCAGGACCCCTGAATCACCATTCATGTACAATGTTGAGATATACAACTTAATCATTGGTGTTCAATTTGAGTGAATGAATAGTCGATCATATGTGTGTTTCCCCAAGGATCGTGATAGTGTGTTCTATTTGGTTATCTGAGCCCGTTTGAAGATGAATGCTAGTAAAGGTATTATTTTTCCTTTGAGACCAATGTCAAGAATCATGAACTCATCATCATTTTGAATAGATGTTTCTTGAACTCTAGGAGTGTAGTGTAAGGACTTGGGGTACTAGTGTATAGTTTAGTACCCGAGTATGGCTAATTACCTGGCCAGATTATAATCCCCTAGCCGTAAACCATACTAAATCTTGAGTTATTACAAGATTACACATTGAGGATCTTTTCGGGTTTAGTGTTTTAGAGAATTTTATCAAAAAACATGCATTACATTCCACATATAAACAAAGTGGTTACATAAAGATAGTATTCATTTTTCCCATCAATGGAAACATATTTAAAATTAAACATTGATTCATTCTTGACACTTCCTGGACACTATCATCATATCATGTACCTTCACCTTGACCTATGAAAAACATTTCAAAAAAACTTTGGATGAGCATAAAAATCTCAGTATTGGTTAAAAAAATATGGAAAGGAAACATAAGTTCATATATACATAAGAATGAAATCATACATTACCCCTAAAACATAGGCACTTTAACATACCACATCAAATCATGAATAAATCATAGAAATCATAAGACATAATGGTAACTTGAGGCATTCATAACATTCTTACGTAGGGAGTAACCCTCCTGGTTACGTTTGGAATACCCATCACAGCATATTCCCTAAATCTTTTTGGAGAAACCTTAACGTTTCACTCCTTCACGTTACCCAATGCATTGGAGAGCTATATCGGGCTCACCCGCCCTTAGTTTATCACAGAACCACCCGTCTTCATAATAATTCCCAAGAACCTAAACATAATCGTATCACATAAAACATGCATAAAGGAAACATAACATTCCCACCATTCAATCACAAGATATCAATACAACACATTGATATAAAAACATTATGAAATCCATTTTCAATACCAAAATAAAAGAAAAGTAAAACATGTTATTTATTTTTCTTTTAAAAAGAAGGTATGGCTTGTAGAGGAAGCCGAAACTCAAATAATGGTCACGACGGAAGAGAAGTCATTGTCGCCACATACATACGAAAAAAAACATTCCCTTTTTTCGTTTAGTAAACGCTTCGTATAAAAAATATTCCTTTTGAATAAACGCAAAATTCAAAGGGGTTTATACACTGTATAAAAGAAGGTTGTGTATAAAACAAAATATTCCTCAATGAAAGGAGATTGAGACGAAGTCCCATGCCTCGGGTCCGACATGACTTGATCATTCTTTAATGTCCTGAATAATAAACTTTAGTTAATTTCTACTTGCTTAAGAACCTTTTTCAAGTTCATTATTCCTTTTATATCACTTATTCCCATGTCATGAACACTATTTAATTATTTAAGTAAATAACGGTTGTTTTAACGATCATTGGTACTTGAGTCAAAAATAAACCCTTTATAATTACAATTTGTTCATGTATCCATTATATCCAGAATGGTATTCATGATTTAGATATCATATATGTCATATATATCCAGTACATGCATTAATTTATAATATTACATAATCATTTAGAGGTATGAAATGAAATGCACCGTTCATGGAGACGGTAAGCCGTACGTATGCATGAACGCTACTTTCATTTCTATTTCGTATTTTATAGAATGGAATCATAATGATATAAAGGTATATTATAATTCCAGTATAATATCATATATAATATCATAATTCCATCCTTTATACATCCCACATATGGTATTAACGAATCAAATCACTTTGAGGGGCGGTAGTCCGCACTTCCTTAAATGAAGATATCGCGTTTACCCATAATGGAAACCATAAAAGTATGCCCAAAATGATAAATACAGAAGCTTAAGGAAGACATAAACATATTATATATCATATATAAATATAGTGACACCTTAATGGACACCATTGAAGGTGTTAAAATAATGTTGAACAATCATCGTTTCGGGAGGCATAAATTCACCATCCACGGAAACAATATGTTCATTAACCATTAGATGTAGGTGTTTTTAAGTGTAGTTCGAATCCTTCTTATAAAAACATCCTAGTATATTGAAGATACTGGATTTGTTACAAAATAAATTAATAAAAATAGTTTAGGTGGTTGGAGAAGCAAAATAAAACAAAAGGACTCAAGTGAAGACATTACCTTAAAATCTGGTAACTCCCTTTGGTTTGAGCTCAAAGGATTCATTGGGAAGACTTATTCCCATAGTGAGGCTTCAAGGAGTAAGAGAGGGAAGTGTAGAGAGAAAATGGGCAGGGTTTTTCTGAGACAAAGGCTTTGGAATTGTGGGTAAGGTGGTATAGGTGGGGGCCTTTTATAAGAGCAGAGGAGATGCACTCTTGGAATGTAAAGAAATGTTACTTTTTTTAGAATGAATATCGGATATTAATGGTCCCACATTGATGTGTTTAGATGATAAGGTGATAAGGGTTCGAAATCCACTCATCTAATAGGTTTTGGACATGTGTAGGTCTTAGATTTTACATTATCTTTCCATTTTATTTAAATCCATTATTAATGAGGTAATCGCTGCATCATCGTGATGTCATAAATAATTTAATAAATTTTATGTCTAAAAATTATAAAAAAAAATATCATGATGTAGGAAATCATTTTAGATTTCTAATGAATATTTACAGTCCAAAAGATCATTTATGTATACAACATTAAAAATATTTTACTTAGGTGATACATTCTTTGTCACATTTAACATTCTTTAAAAATAAAAAAATAAAAAGATAAAAAGTCACTTCCTCACAAAAGTGATTCCATGGGGCCCCCAAGTTTGGCACAAGGGATCCCATGGTCGGCCATGAGACAACCCGTAGCCTTAGGACACATGTTGTGGTCTTTTTGTATTATTATTATATATTAATTTATTATCTTTAACTACCTGATTACTCATTAATCAAGATAATTAAAGATAATTACCATCGTTACTATTCATAATGGCCAAAAAGAAATGAATCTTAATTACATAATTTGGACATTCTGATTCCAAATATGTAACCAATTTTTACAAATTCCAAACGCATAAATTGAAATAATTTATTTAATAATAATTCTCATTGTCAAAACAAATAGCGGGTTTTTTTGAAACAATATCTATGAAAAGATTAGCATTAGATTATAACCAATTCCAAAGTGAAATTAATCCTAATGACCACCACTATATTAAATGGTAAAAATATATTCATATTACACTTTAATACCACTTAAAAGGATAATCTAACCATATAATTAAATTAAATGAAAAAGTATTTTTGATGTAAAATGCAGTATTTTTCACTATTCATTAAAAAATGAACATTGTCAGAAAAATACCAAAAATTTATCCAATGTAAATTTCATTGTCCAAATCATAATGAATATGTTTATTTTAAAAAATATAGATTATAAAATTGTCAAAAGTTTGATTTAAAAAGGGTTTTCCATCAAAAGGCAGTAAAACAATCTTTTAAGAATATTAGTGTATTCCATGCATAAGATTGTATTTATTTTCATTTTAAGTCTCTAAAACACTATAGTAATCATTAATAGACATAGATAAAAATATATATTATTAATTACTTGATTGGGAAGTTACATCCTTCCCCCCTTTATAAAATTGTGTCCCCACAATTTATTTACTTATCGAGTAAATGGGGGTACTTATCCCTCATTGCATTTCCAGATTCCCATGTTGCCACTTCCATCATGTGGTTTTTCCACAAAACCTTTACCTGATAAATCACCTTATTCCGTAACACTTTCTCCCTGTGGTCAAGAATCTGGACCGGTTATTCCTCATAAGATAGGTTCTCTTCCAACTGAACTACCTCTGGACTCAAAACATGAGATGGATCTGGCATATACTTCCTCAACACCGAAACATGAAAAAAATTGTATACCTGAGATAAACTCAGAGGTAAAGCCACCCGGTATGAAACTGATCCAACTCTCTCCAGAATTTCATATGATCCAATGAACCTTGGACTCAGATTTCCTTTCTGACCAAATCGCATCACACTTTTCCATGGTGAGACTTTGAGAAAAACATGATCACCTACCTCAAAAGTTAGATCCTTCCTCTTGTTGTCTGCATAACTCTTCTGCCTACTCTGAGCTATTCTCATTTGTTTCTGAATCATCTGGACTTTTTCTGCCATCTCTTCTACCAATTCTGGTCCCATCAACTTCCTTTCACCCACTTCATCCCAGAAAGCTGGAGTTCGACACCGCTTCCCATATAACGCCTCAAATGGTGCCATCTGTATACTGGAATGAAAACTTTTATTATATGAAAATTCAACCAAAGAAAGATGTTGGTCCCAAATTCCCTGATAATCCATCGAACAAGCTCGTAGCATATCCTCCAAGGTCTGAATTGTTCGTTCTGACTTCCCATCTGATTGAGGATGAAATGTTGTACTAAAATTTAATTCAGTACCCAATGACTTCTGAAGGCCTTTCCAAAATATAGAAGTGAACCTGGGATCACGATCAGATACAATGGAGAGGGGAACTCCATGTAACCTGACTATCTCTTTAAGATACAAACGGTAAAGTTGATATAGGGAAAAAGTATCTCGTATAGCAAAGAAATGAGCAGATTTAGTCAAGCGATCAACAATAACCCAGATTGCATTATTACCTCGAGATGTCCTCGGTAATCCCACAACAAATTACATGGATATGTTTTCCCATTTCCACTCTGGCACTGGTAAAGGCTAAAGCATCCCTTTCGGTAACTGCCGCTCTGCATTAACCTGCTGACAAGTCAAACACTTCACAGTAAAATCAGCAATATCTCTTTTCATTCCATCCCACCAGTAATACTCCCGCAGATCACTGTACATCTTAGTACTACCTGGATGAACTGAAAAGGGAGAACTATGAGCTTCACATAACAACTCTCTCTTCAACTGTGAATCACAAGGTATACACAATCTCTTCCCAAATCTCAAAACGCAATCATTATCAATTTTGAATTCATGAAACTTACCCTTCTGAACTAGCTCTACCTTTTTCTGCAACTCACTGTCTTGCTTATGTGCTTTCTTGATTCTATCTGATAGAGATGATCTCACTGATACCTGAAACAAAACAGAAGAACTTCCTGTACCAAAAAATTCTATTCCAAAGTTCGTCAAATCCTTAACCAAAGGATCACGTTCCAAACGCAACATTGCTAATGAAGAATTACTTTTTCTACACAAAGTATCAGCCACTTTATTTTCTTTTCCCGGATGGTAATGAATTGTACAATCATAATACTTGATTAATTCCATCCATCTCCTCTGTCTCACGTTTAACTTTTTCTGAGTGAATATATACTTTAAACATTTGTGATCAGTATATATTTCACACTTTACTCCATACAAATGATGCCTCCAAATTTTTAAAGTGAAAACAATAGAAGATAAATCCAAATCATGTGTAGGGTAATTTACCTCATGAGTTTTCAACTGTCATGAAGAATAAGCAATTACCTGATCATTCTGCATTAGGATGCAACCAAGTCCTTTCAATGAAGCATCACTGTAGATAACAAACTCACCATTCCTGGAAGGTAGTTCCAAAACTAGAGCATTCCCCAATCTTCTTTTCAATTCTTGAAAACAATCATCACATTCTTTTGTACAAAAAAACTTAACACCCTTCCAAATTGGCTTAGTCATTGGACTAGATAACCATGAAAAGGTTTCAACAAACCTTATGTATTAATCTTCCAAACCAAGAAAACTACGGATCTCGGTTACATTTGTGGGTCTTGGCCATTCTTCAACAACTTTTGTTTTAGTAGGATCAACAGTTATGCCATCTTTTGAAACAATGTGACCCAGGAAAGAAATTTGCTGTAACCAAAACTCACACTTGATAAATTTTCCATACAGTTTCTTTTCATTTAAGGTTTGCAAGACAACCCTTAAATTTAATTCATGCTCCTCTTTACTTTTAGAAAACACCAATATATCATCAATGAAAACAACCAACATTTTTCACCTGAGTAAACTGAGCCATCACTGCAAAAAACTATTTACTTATGATTATGACCATCTCAGGATACTGAATCGAAAGGTCATTATACTATGAATGCCTTCCTAGAAAAACTGCTTTGTTTCCTCTATGGAAAACCATTCTGAACAAACATGTCTTAGATGAGGCAACATGGTAATCTTCAAATGTTATATCACTTCAATTTGACCATAAAAAAATATTTTTGGATAACCATTTAATAGAATTCAAACTCCTAATGTTATCTAAACTGACCTTTCATACCAACTATAAGGCCCTATCCTTAAACCTTACTAAATCTCTAGTTATTACATGATTACACATTTAGGATATTTTCGGGTTTAGATTTTTATAGAATTAGATCATAAAACATGAATTACAATCCACATATAAACAAAGTGGTTACATAATGATAGTATTCATTTTTCCCATAAACAGAAACATATTTAAAATAAAACATGGATTCATTCTTGACACTTCCTGGACACTATCATCATATCATGTACCTTTCCCTTGACCTGTGAAAAACATTTCAAAAAAACTTGGGATGAGAATAAAAAGCTCAGTATGGGTTATAAAAATATGGAATGGAAACATAAGTTCATATATACATAAGAATGAAATCATACTTTACCCATAAAACATAGGCACTTTAACATGCCACATCAAAATCATGAATAAATCATAGAAATCATATGACATAAAGGTAACTTGAGGCATTCATAACATTCTTACGTAGGGAGTAACCTTCTTGGTTACGTTTGGAATACCCATCACAGTATATTCCATAAAACTCTTCAGAGAAACCTTAACGTTTCACTCCTTCGTGTTACCCAACGCATTGGAGAGCTATATCGGGCTCACCCGCCCTTAGTTTATCATGGAACCACCCGTCTTCATAATAATTCCCAAGAACCTCAACATAATCGTATCACACAAAACATGCATAAAGGAAACATAACATTCCCACCTTTCAATCACAAGATATCCATACAACACATTGATTTAAAAACATTATGATAACCATTTTCAATACCAAAATAAAAGAAAAGTAAAACATGGTATTTATTTTTCTTTTAAAAAGAAGGCATGGCTTGTAGCGGAAGCCGAAACTCATATAATGGTCATGGTGCCGGAGAAGTCGTTGTCGCCGCATACGTCCGACAAAAAAACATTCCCTTTTGTCGTTTCGTAAATGCTTCGTATAACAAATATTCCTTTTTAATAAACATAAAAGTCAAAGGGGTTTATACACGTTATAAAAGAAAGTTGTGTATACAACAAAATATTCCTCAATGAAAGGAGATTGATACGAAGTCCAATACCTCGGGTCCGACTTGACTTGATCGTTCTTTAATGTCCTAAATAATAAACTTGAGTTAATTTCTACTTTCTTAAGAACCTTTTTCAAGTTCATTATTCCTTTTATATCACTTATTACCATGTCATGAACACTATGTAATTATTTAAGTTAATAACGGTTGTTTTAACGATCATTGGTACTTGAGTCAAAAATAAACCCTTTATAATTACAAGTTGTTCATGTATCCATTATATCCAGAATGGTATTCATGATGTAGATATCATATATGTCATATATATCCAGTACATGCATGCATTTATAATATTACATAATCATTTAGAGGTATGAAATGAAATGCACCGTTCATGGAGACGGTAAGTCGTACATACGCATGAACGCTACTTTCATTTCTATTTCGTATTTTATAGAATGGAATCATAATGATATAAAGGTATATTATAATTACAGTATAATATAATATATAATATCATAACTCCATCCTTTATACATCCCACATATGGTATTAACGAATCAAATCACTTTAAGGGGGCGATAGTTCGCACTTCCTTAAATGAAGATATCGCGTTTACCCATAATGGAAACCATAAAGGTATGCCCAAAATGAAAAATACAGAAGCTTAAGGAAAACATAAACATATTATATATCATATATAAATATAGTGACATCTTAATGGCCACCTTTGAAGGTGTTAAAATAATTTTGAACAATCATCGTTTCGGGAGGCATTAATTCACCATCCACGGAAACAGTATGTTCTTTAACCATTAGATATAGGTGTGTTCAAGTGTAGTTAGAATACTTCTTATAAAAACATCCTATTATATTTAAGATACTGGAGTTTTTACAAAAGAAATGAATAAAAAGAGTTTAGGGGGTTCGAGAAGCAAAATAAAACAAAAGGACTCAAGTGAAGACATTACCTTAAAATCGGGTAACTCCCTTTGGTTTGAGATCAAAGGCTTCCTTGGGAAGACTTCTGCCCAAAGTGATGCTTCAAGGAGTAAGATAGGGAAGTGGAGAGACAAAATGGGAATGGTTTGGCCGAGCCAAAGGCTTTGGAAGTGTGGGTAAGGAGGTAGAGGTGCGGGCCTTTTATAAGAGGAGAGGAGGGGCACTTTTGGAAAGTAAAGAAATGTTACATTATTTTAGAATGAATTTAGGATATTAATGGTCTCACATTGATGTCTTTCGAGGATAAGGTGATAAGGGTTATAAATCCACTCATCCAAAAGGTTTTGGACATGTGTAGGTTTTAGATTTTACATTATCTTTCCATTTTATTTAAATCCTTTATAAATGAGGTAATCGCTGCATCATCATGATGTCATAAATAATTTACTTCATTTAATGTCTAAAAATTATAAAACAAATATCATGATTTAGGAAATATTTTTAGCTTTCTAATTAATATTTATAGTCCAAATTATCATTTATTTAGACAAAATAAAAAATATTTTACTTAGGTGATACATTCTTTGTCACATTTAACATTCTTTAAAAATAAAAAGATAAAAAGTCACTTTCTCACAAACGTGATTCAATGGGGCCGCCATGTTTGGCACAAGGCATCCCATGGTCGGCAATGAGACAACTAGTTTCCTTAGGACACATTTTGTGGTATTTTTGTATTGTTATGATATCATTTTATTATCTTTAACTACCTGATTACTCATTAATCAAGATAATTAAAGATAATTACCATCGTTACTATTCATAATGTCCAAAAATAAAAGAGTCTTAATTACATAATTTGGACCTTCTGATTCCAAATATGTAATCTATTTTACCAAATTCCAAACACATAAATTGTAATAATTTATATAAAAATAATTCTCGTTGTCAAAACAAATAGCGGGTTTTTTGAAACAATATCTAGGAAACGTTTGGCATTAGTTTATGACCAATTACAAAGTTAAATTAATCATAATTACCCCCATTGGATTAAATGGTAAAATTATATTCAAGTTACAATTTAATACCACTTAAAAGTATAATCTAACCATATAATTAAATTAAATGAAAAAGCAGTTTTGGTGTAAAATGCAATATTTTTCACTATTCATTAAAAAATTAATATTTTCAGAAAAATACCAAAAATCTATCCAATGTAAATTTCAATGTCCCAGTCATAATTAATATGTTTATTTTGACAAATATAGATTATAAAAATGAAAAACGTTTGATTTAAAAAGGGTTTGCCATCAAAAGGCAGTAAAACAATCTTTTAAGAATATTAGTCTATTCCATGCATAAGATTGTATTTATTTTCATTTTAAGCCTCTAAAACACTACATTAATCATTAATAGACATAGATAAAAATATCTATTATTTATTACTTAATTGGGATGTTACACAGATGACGAGTCAGGGTCACATGTTATGTAGGACCCATACACACCATGTACCACATAAGGAATATTCTACCTTTTGTATGTCCATATTTTGGAGACATTTTTTGTCTTGTAATTGTCAAATAATAAGTTTTGATTCATGTATAATGTGATTGTTTCCTTTTTAGTGGTTTTCTAGATAAGGTGAGAGATATTCTGGGGATGATGCCTTTTTGGGTGATATCCAAGGATGAAAGTGATCAGGAATTAATTGGGCATTGTTATGGAAGATTATCAAGGGTATATTTCTGGTTTTTGATCCCCGTTCTATACTAGGGTGCATATCCTTGACGTACATAGTGGAAACCCCCTAACTCACAAGGGTGTAGGTCCTCTGCAGTTACATTCCATGTAGTACCCTCTAGTGTATAGCCCATTAGCAGGGCTGGGTAGTGGATCCCTAACGACTCCTACGTGTTGATCCCCTGGACACACTAGGATGTGGATCCCGGATGATTAGAGTAGAATACCCCAAACATACTAGGTCATCGGTCCCTTACTTTGGGTTTTCACAATTCGAATATATGGATCAGTAGAGAGACATGCTTTGACTTACCTTTAGACTCACAAGAAAGAGGAACACTTTCCTCACCAAGACATGTCCTTATGTTGTGACGTAAAACTGTGTGGGAAAGTTAGTACCACCCAAAAAGGATAGTATCAAGGCTTGGTGATTGATCATAATTGACTTGTGTGTTCATGGTAAACATATGGGAGGCTAGAAATTATTGTAGGATACTTCAAGAACTTTTGGAGACTCTTCTTCTTGGGCTTAGATGTGAGATTGAGATCCCCTTACTCCCCTTGATTTGGGTTTCTTTTTACTGGGTATATATATATATCCCATTTCATACCCTACCCTGTTATTTGTGGTCACTCTCCATCTAGGAGAGGTGAAGACACATGGGGTATTCCACGTGCTTTCTGTGTCTAGACTCTTGTGGTTAGACGAGTCTACTCTCCTACTATAGGTAGAGAAGTATCAATGATAATTCCATGTTATATCTATTTATAGGTCTTTGTGTTTAGATGAGCTTACTTCACTCTCCTGTTGGGTTGAGCAGCAATCTATTACATTACATCGTTCTATCTACTATCTCCCCCTTTAGTGTATCTCGTACGGCTCCTCCTACACCTTTTTTGGGAATCCTATTGGGTATGTTTATACTATCCCCCACATGGGATTTTACCATAATATATTTCCTTATGAAAATGAAAGATAGGTTTTATCTGGACATAAAAGGATCTCAGGGATACATGTGCTTCATTCTCCTGTTGGGTTGAGTGGCACTCTATTACTTTACTTTGTTCTATCTACTATCTCCCCCTTTTCTGTATCTTGTGTGGCTCCTCCTTCACATTGTTTGGGCATCCTGTTGGGTATGTTTATACAAACCGCCACATGGGATTTTACCAAAAATATTGTGCGTTATGAAAATGAAATATAGGTTTTATCATGACATCAAATGATCTCAGGGATACAGGTGCTTCAACCGTGTATGGTGGTTATAGTTTGGGATCTAATAGCATGACTCTGTTAGCTATTTTACTTTTTTGTTTCTATTTGGTTTGGTAAGATTTCTAGTTGGGCATGTATTTTTCTCCTTTCCACTTTTAGTTTGCATTTTCGTACTTATATTCTTTAGTGGTCCATGCATGTTTGGTTTATTTATAGTTGTGTAGCATCTTTTAATAATCTGCCTCCAAACTTTTGTATTGATTGGTTGTGTGTGTGTTTTTTGTACATGTACTTAGGAAAATTAATCCCCGTGTTTTTTGTTCCATTCGATCTTCTCGCCACCCTTGGCCTATGGAGGTGGGTTTGGTGTAGTTCTGGATCGAGCACTAGCATGGGTCAGGTCATGAAAGGTTTTTCTAAAACCATGTGTATAGGTCTATATAAGTGACCTATATCATTGTTTTTGAAAATCCATTGTTATAGGGTTTTTATAATGGACCAATACCTATGGTTGTTTCCAAACACATTCATATAGGGTGTGTCCGTAGTACCTACAAAAATAGTTTTTCCAAAACCATTGGTATAGATCTTTATGGATAGCTCTAATTTCTAGTAGTGATATGTTGAAAACCAATACAAATTTGAAAATTATTTAGTTTATTTTAACCCTTATCTTTTAGATTATCCCTTAGAAATCTCATTTTAGCATTAAATGTGAGAAATATTTTTTATTCTTTTACTATGAATTTTGAAAAAAAAATTGTTTATTATGTAATATAAATTATAAATATTCCAAATATGGAATCCATTTTTACAAAATCAATTCACATATGTTGATGAATTTAATTTTATGATATCCCCATAAATGGAACAAAAAATCAGTTTTCCATTGTAAATGCTTCATAAGTAAAATTAATCATATTTTTGTTTCCCCTGAACTAAGTTTTACTAGTTATAATATAGTTCTACTGATTTTACTTTGGAATAATGTTTAAGAAATTTTTTTATTTTTGAAATCATTAAATTAAAAGACTAATAAGTCTTTATATATGTTTCAAAATATTTAATAAAACTAAATGGTTAGCATAGGTTATCCAATATAATACACAATACTTCAAAATATAAATAATAAAACCAAAAGATCAACCTAATCCATTTCATGAATAGTTATCCTTGAGAATCCTCCAAATTCGTTTGAAAAAACATGAAATCAAAATAAAATTAGTACATAATTTATCACATATTTTTCAAACAAAACTAAAGTTAATAACTCTATATTATATTCTCCTGCAATATAGAAACTAAAATAAATCATTAATGAAAACTAACTTGTTTCAAGAAATTAACTCTCTCTTCATTTTGTAAATAAAATATCATATTATCATGTAAATACATATATTTTCTACCCTTTATCAATGTTAACATAAACTCCTTTTTCATTTGACAACTAATTATTTTCAATGGAATCAACAAAATCCCATTTTAATCAACAATATCATTCATATCATTATCCTAACTAAACATTATTAACGCAACATTATCCATATATTAAGGGTTATCTGTAATGGCTTTGAGCACATTAGAAGTGCGTGATTGGTTTTACCCAAGTTTTCCTTTTCCATGAATGATGATCAATCCATGATTTACATGATTATAAACCTTATGGTCAAAGTAATTGAATCCAAAAATAATGATAATGGATAAAATTTAGATCAACAATGTAAGATCACCACATATTATTTATAATTAATTTTTAAAAAATAGAATATCTATTTGTGAAATTATTTCTTCATTGATGGATCTGATAATAGATATATCTTTTACGATAGTTTCATTATAGTAATCAATAATAGATTCCCCCATGTAGTGACCTACTCTTGTTCCACTAATCTCTAAATGTTTATGTTGGAATCATTAGGTTCTAGAACATAAAATTCTATCACAGGAATAGTTCCACTTCGATCTACCTGAGAATCACTTCTTAAGGATTCTATTTAATCACTAATAAATTATGAGTTGAAGGTGGAGGAATATCACAATCTATTCATGGGATAATTCCTAGAGGAGAGATCTCTCTAGGTATTCGATAGGATTCTATGAATATAGTTTTTCCCAATAAATGTAATGAGTTGGATCTCAAGGGAAAACAATATAATTTTGTTTAAATAGCTCTAGGTATAGAAATAGATATTTAATAAAGTGAACCTTAATATTTATTTCATCAACAAGGAACCCCATGTATATAATAATAATTATATTATAATATATCGACATGCACTTATATTGAGAATTAAATTGAATATTAATTAATAATGTAATATTATATATGTATATTATTTATCACCAAACCTATAAAATGTGCCTTCTGTTCCGATACAATATTTACCGAGACATGAATAAATACAATTTATTTAACAACCTAATATCACTGCATGATCTCTATTAAATTTTTTTTTTACTCGCTAAATAGAAAATAAATATCCATTAAATATTCCCTTCATATAATATTATCTCTGAGAATTTGTGATGAAATATATGTGATCAAGAAAATATGATTTATTATTAAACCAAGTGAATGAATAATATTTATTCAACTTGTTAAACAATAAATAATAATATATTATATAACTATGATTGAGGATACCCTTAAAGGGTGACCCTATAGGACACTTTCTTAGTGGAATTAGGTGAAAAGGCCGAAAGTCCATGGTTAGTATCTAAAAACACACCATGGAACCCATAGAGAAGGAATATATTAGAGAAATTACATAATCAATAATATGGATGATTATTATATTATATAATCTGTTTATCCCGATATCTCTAATCATGTTGGATGCAGGTTAGTGTCATCATCCTATGTGCTTAATGTATCATTTTAAAAATTGCAAAAAATGAAATTCACTTTCAAAACCAATTTCCATAGATTTATTTATGATATATCATTTCCATCAATGGTCTTGAGATATAAACATCTATTAAGGAACATAAAGATAAAATCCTTTTACATATTATTCATTAATGCAATATTAGTCACAACACACCCAACATGTACTACCATGCTATAAACATATGTCATCACAATTTTCCTCAGTACATTAATGTTACTTACTTATAATACTAATTACTAATAATCATAAAGGCTAAGGATGAATACACACATACACCTAACATAACATCCATTGAAACATATAAATTTTTATAAAATACTAGTGGGTTTCATTCTCAAAATATCATACAACGCATATTACCAAGGGCGTAAATCATGAGAAGGTACCTCAATGTGCTATGATTCTATACCCATAATAACCTAAATATCTTTTCCCTCAATTTATTTTATTCAGGTATAGAAAATATAATTAATAACACTATTGTGACACTTTTAGATTCTCATCATATATGGGAACTTCTATGAACATTCTGTGTGAAAACTAATGTTAAGAAATTATCACAACCTATATCACATGAAAGAAAAATAATAATGTTATAAAGAGTTTATTAAAATCCAAAAAAACTAATACATGTTAACATAATGGTCACATACATTGTTTCTAGAGAATCAACTGAAAAAATCGTTCCCTTTATCATGTGTTTTATAAAAATAACACCATACCTCTAAATCTATTTTCATGTTTTTCAGTACCATTCAAAATATTCTTTAAAATACTAAAATAAAAATTAATTTCAAATAAATACTTATATGTTTCATGATTCTTATAAACATAATATCATTGATAAAGTTATTCTACAAAATAATTATTTAATCCCAATACACAATAAATTTAATTACACCACTTCAGTTGTAATAATAACATGCGCTCAACCATGATCCATTACTTTCTTATTTGGTGTCTTACATTTTTTTGGGTAATTCGTTTTTGTAGTTATATATCTCCTTAAATTTGAAAAAATAAAAAATAAAGGTTTTCCTTACTCTTACATTCACTCAACTAATGAAATTTTACTCCACACTTAAAGAAAATTCCCCTTCTCTTTAAGAAAGTACTTCTGTGTTTATTTTATCATTAATCACATGATATAAAATATTTATTTTTATTTTTCCCCTAATCCATATTTTCTCTTTTACCCACTTCCCCTCATTATTTCCATCAAATAAAACATTCTTGGGGAATCATTCCCCACTCTTGATAGCACATGGTATTATTTCCTCATGTGATGATAATTTTTGGGAGAGTAGTGTACTCTAAAGGATTAGCTTAATCACATAAAATATTTTATCAGTCATTCTATTCTAATTAAATATATAGTCTACCGCATTCATTGATATCCTTTTAATGTTTACTTCAGAGATAGAAAAATTTTCGATTTAATTTTGTCTTAGACTTTGTAATTATTTATTTATATTCATTCAGTACTTATAAGAATAATATTTTTCCAAGAAGAGTACATTAACATCCTTCCATTCAAAATATTATATTTCTTTGTAATCCTTATTTTTTTGAATCAATGAGAAACATTGATATATTTCCCTTGAGATATGATAAACATCCATGGAAAACTTCTCCCATTCAATATTTCTCTAAGGGAGGAATATCTTTTATAAGGAACTTTTTAATTTCTCTATAATAAATAGATTTTTAGTTACATTAAATTATGGAGGAAAATGATGTTTAAATTAGTCAATCATGTGACGCCATGTTGTGGATCTAAAAGTTTCTCTACATATGAAATGTTATTATATATAACATGAGTTTAATTCGGCAATATATTTCTAATTTAATCATTTCTAACTTCATCTCCAACTCTCGCTTCATTATATTACCGAGGAAGTACATTCCTACTTGGATTATGCACATTACTAATTTTGCATTACATAAGCAATTTTCCATTTATAAATAATGACATTTAATATTTTATAACATAAAATACTGAATCATAATGTATACATTCACAACTAGTGACACAGATAACGTAAATTGTAGAATTTATGCATAACTAATATAATATTCATAAAATGGTTATCTTTGGGATTATTATCCATTAATAAAACATTTTTAATCCTTAAAAATGTTTTGTGAGGAATGTGTAAATTATTTATGGAATATCCAAGGATAATATCAAAATAGGTGTGCAACAAGGCCATTTTTGTGCATCAGGTAATGATTGATTCAAATCCCAATACACCCTTTTCAGAGGTATTAAACCTAAGTACATCTATTCCACTACCAAATACACATGTATTATCTAGAAATGGATATATTCAAAGGAAATAGTCAAAATATATTCATTATAAATATTTCATAATGTTATCCTATAAATCGAATTATCCTCAAAGCTAGCATTGGGATTTGATTTCTAATATTGGTTTTTTCTAAATACATATCCAAATGTTTCTAATCAACATTATCTAATATTAACTATAAAAAACCCAAACATAGATTACATTTGTTAGTAGTTACTTAATTGAAATTTTTGTAGAAAAAATTGATCACAACCCATGAGTATGTATAGTTTATTAGAATTTGAAACTAGATATATACCTGAATTTCATACTACATATGAAAAAAATTAAACATATAATTTATTTGAGAAGTTCATTATTGGATTAGGAATATCCCCCCATATCAGTCATAAGACAATTCATAGCATCCATGTTAAATAAAATATAAGAAAGGGGAGAGCCCAAATGTTTAGAAAGGGTATGTGTATAATAAAATCTATCATCTAAAATAATGAATATTCATTAAGAAAAGGTAAATAACTAAAAAATCAATTTAATCACTAACATGAAGATATGGAAAATTATGGAAGGTATAAATGATGATAAAAATATTCGATATTAATATTCACCAAAGAGTTATTCTTATCCATATATATTATAACTAATCCAATAATAACATGGACATCTATAACTAATCTCATAATTATGAAATGAATAATGCAAGACATTTTCCCTATATGATCAAGGGATTTTTCCAATACTTATAACATAAATGTGTAATGTCTTAAACAAATACGCAATATTTTTTGTCTCATGAGACCTTTTGATACATCAATGGCAATATCGAGTCCCTATAATAATGTACTATCTACAATTAATTCTTCATATGAATGGAGATAAACATAATCAATTTAAATATTCATATTGAAAAACTAGAAAACCAATTTTTGTTAATTTTAAAAATTAGTAAACATGATAAACATAAACATTCACATTTAATAACTAGTATATGAGTGTTAACAATTTGTTAATTCAATAATAATAATCACAATTCATCAAGAGTAATATTGAGAATGGAATACATATTTTACATCCATACTAAAATTAATTATAAACTATTTATAGAAATATTAATGATGGGGGTATCATTGAAATATACCCTCAGTAGATCATAATTAGAATGATATTCGTTGTCAATGGATAATATAAATATAGTAAAATTTCCATCAAATTTTTTTGAGGAAGTTATACATTCACCATGAAAACACACATTAAAAATAATAATATTTACAATATTATAGAAAATAATATTGTAAACTTGTAAACGAATTGTCAATGAAACTACTGCGTTTTTTCATTGATAAATCCAATATGTTTTAAGTGCATTATATGATGGTAAACATTCAAATTTTCAATAAATTTCATATTATTCCACATTAATAAAATGAAAATAATATTCTATTAAAACTATTTTTTAAAAATTTGAACATGGGTAAAAATCCGTCTAACAAATAATTTTTAGATTTTGGAAAACATTTTTTGATTCATTTAGAAAATATACATATGGATGAAAAGGGGTACGCATCTAAATATATTTGTAAATTCAGTTTTTATTAGAAACATTTTATCAATTATATTATGAAAACAATGAGTGGAAATGGAACTATTACACAAAAATACCATTAAAAACTATTTTAGAAAAAAAATAAATTCGATTTGGGATAGGTATATTAAACAATTCCCACAAGTGATACAACAATATTATTAATCCAGAATAAGTGGTGAATATGACATATGTCTAATGGAAGTAAAAATTAGAAAAAAAATCCATACCATAATTCCAATTCACTTCATACATGTTAGATCATCCTGTACAATAAATACATATTTTTTATAAATATATTATGTAACATAATCATGTACATATATATAATAAAATATTTTTTCTACTTATATCATTTTATCACTTATGATTTTAAAAATTCATTTTTCAGTTTATTATTTCGAGTGACAACTACATTTTTTCTTGTATGTTTTGGTTTAGTAGTTTTAGTAATGTACATTGATCAGAGTTATATCATATCCTTAATGTTACATGTTATATATATGGCATATATATTCATTAAATAAGTATTTTGAATAGTCCATAAAACATTGAGGTAGAAAAATGAGTCACACTATTCTTGGAGATGGTAGCCCATATGTATGTATTAATATTGATTTAATTTTTTTGACGTATGGAAAAATAGACATAAGAAATAATTCACCATTATAGAATAACTATTTTTTCAAATGTATCATATATTTTCATTAAATATATCTTTATTTCTATCCATGTGAACATAAAATGAAAAGATTATCATGTCACTATGTTGAGGTGGTAGTCAACATATATGAACGAGCAACAATATGACTTTCCAATGGATTAGAAGGTAAGAAATAAAATATGAAATTACAATTCCAAAAGGTTTATTTCTTCATAAATATAATATATGAACATAAAATCTGTAATTATATCACCAATGTTAGATTTTTTGATGGAAAACGAATTACACCTGTTTATGAGGAGGTAGTCCACCATACACACGATTGATGGTTTCCTTTTTACCATTTGATTGAGGAAGAGATGAATATAGGTCAATAAATTGTCAAAATATAATCTTTGAAAATTTGAGACCCATTTTTTATTATTTTATTAAATACTATTTGGATATTAAATTGTTAGAACAATAAATAAAATAAAAACACATGGTTAAGAACATTACCTTTTTTCAGACAACATATTTAGGTTTATACCTAAATCCTTACAAATAGGGTTTCTTGATCAAAAAATGGAATCTTATCCATGGTTTGTGAGATAAATAATTTATTTTGTCATGTAGTTTTCTAACTATTTGGATTTTGTTGTGTAAAGTGGAGAGGATAGGGGGAACCCTTTTATAAGTGGGGGAATGAAACATTTATAAATTTTTAAAATAAAATATTATACCCATATTTAAACATTTAACAACTATCCCAAATGGATAATTACTAATAATTGTACGATATATGTTCGAAATATGGCCATAATATATGAATTGGATATGTTTTTACGTCATTTTAACCCTTATATTTTTAGATTAACCCCAGGTAAAACTAGTTTAACCTCAAATTCGGTAAATATGTTTTAATTTGTTAAAAAATAATGATGAAAAAAATAAATTTAACCTATAATATAATTTTAATTTTAATTATTCTATATATGTAATATATTTTTTCAAATTCAATTCACAAAAGTGAAAAAAATTAATTTAACGCCAAGGATAAAAATTCATCAAAAAATAGGTTTCCAAATGGAAATCCTACTTAAGTATGAAATGTTTTAATATTGAAATATAAAATATAATTGATTAAAATGAACTAGATTTTTTTAGTTATAAAATAATTGAATTAATTTTACTTTTAAATCAAATTTTTTATGAAAAAAGTTACATTCAATAAAAATTAGTGTTTTTATTATTCATCAAAAAATAATCTATAAGGAAATTCTATAAGATTGAATATAATATCAATCTATCATGTTTATTTAAATAATAAATTTCATTTTTTAATTAAATTTTATAAAACTGGAAAAATTTCAACATAAGTTCCTAAAATATGATGAAACAATTTTTTTTTAAATATAGTTTTTCAAAAAGACATTACTCTTTCTATCCAAAAATTATTATTTTTTATATCTAATAAATTTTTAATCAATAAATTTATTTATACATGTGTAAACCATATAATTTTTATAATTTAATGAGTCATATTATCACCCAATAATCCAATGACTAGGTTATAAGAGTATACTACTTTACAGTTCTTTTGGACTCGAGGTTTCATATATCACAAGACCTCAAAGAGATGAAATTTATTGAAAATGAAATATTTCAAATAAGGTCTTATAGTGTTACACCTATTCCCAATAATAAATATACCAAATAGTTATAAAAATGTATACATTCTATAATATAACTTTTAACCCCTGTCCATGATAAATCGTCTATTCCAGAGGCTTACATGGACCCAAGATAAACTCCCCACAAAATAGAGGATTTCAACTAGCGGTGAATAAAACATAAATTAGAGTCACTAAACCCTTGAATAAAAATATGAAAAATAGTTTAAATAATACAAAATATTCAAGAATTAACATTATAGTTTTCATATGAGAAAGAAATAATCATGAAATAAAAAATGCACTATACTAAAGTCATACAATCATATATGCTTCCTTAACCACTATGCCGATCACAAATAACAAATTAATAATTGAAAAAAACCACACATTGGGATCTGCATAAATTCCCAGACCTCACCATATCCCAGTATCCAAATTCCTATAGACATACCCCATACAAATTCACTAAATAGCCTATGATATAACCTATAATGTATATATAAGGTCATCATGTTCCCTAGCGTCAAAATTCATGTTGTGAGAAATATATCTTAGTATGTTCTTATAGTGTCCCAAGAATTTATTGAATAAATATTACATCTCAGTAGATAAATATTCAATACATAACATTACGATCCATGAAAAATAATAATTATTTAGTATATTTATGGTTAATATTCATTAAAATATTATTTAGGTTTATTATTCATCATACCTCAAAATATTATTCTCACATTGTTCTTTTATTAAAATACTATACTTAAAACATTTATTCATAACCTAGCGTAAGGATAGAAAAGAAATGGTGAGACCAAGTTTCCAATAAAGAAAAACAATGAAGATATCCAAATATGATAACTTGAATGAATTATATAATAATAAGAGTAAGAGATCATTAACACAACATAAATAGTCCATACATAATCATTCATAAATCATAAACATGTTTAATTAAATAAAAAATTATTATATTAAAATATTTGAATGATAATACTTATAAAGCATCATAAATCAGTCATAAACCGTATGATAATATAATTAAAATCTCATTAAATAATATAAATATCATTGGTATAGAAATCATTTCATATTTCATGGTTAACTACCAAGACCATAAAATTAATAGTGGATTTAGAATAAGCAAATTATTTTCATATCATAATAGATAGATCAATAAAATTGTTTTCCCCTATAGTGGATCAGGAACATCAACTTATTTTATATAGTGGATGATGAACATTCACATTTTTCCTACAATTATATAATTAGATATAAGGCATTACCCAATGTATTGGATGGAAATAAAATTTCAGGCCTTGAAGTCACATAATAATAATATATTTATATGTTTTCTACAGGATCAAAAATAAATCATTATAGATCATAACACATTTAAAGGAAACAAGATTCAAAAACATTTCAATGCTGCCTCATAGAATAACTCATGAAAATTAAATGGGTTTTATAAAAATATCAATATAATAATCATAAAACATCTACATAAATAATAACGATGGTAAAATTTGATCATACCAATAATTAAAAATAATTAACATCAAAGGATGTTATAATATATGAAAATTCCATCAAATGATCAATGAAATATTTCTTCTATAGAATTACCATTTCATTTTGAAACAAAATATTTAAAATATAAATATTAATAAAATATTAATAATTAATTTTATTGGAAAATAATAATGTAATCTTATATGGAAATCTTATATACATTGGGTGGTCATTATGGCTGAAAATTACATTCATGCCCAGTACATTAAAATAAATATTTCTTTTAGATTTTTTTTTTAAAAATTGACATGTGATGAATTCAGAAAATGAAAAGAATATTACATCGAAACATTATAATATTAATTTATTCAAGAATAAAAATAACTTTAAAATAAATAATAATTTAATAAAAAACATTCAAGAAATAATTTTAATGAAAACAAGTACAGGGAATTAAAGGATTCTCAACAGGATTTTAAAGAATAATCACCTTTCAATATTAATATTATTTAAATATCTTGAGTAATTAATTTGATCAAAATGAATGTATAAATTTATTCAAAAAAATAATAATCAAAGGATAATAAAATTTAATTTGTTTTATCATAGTCGTATCATGAAATTTTCTCAATAGAAATTTTGGCATATTCCTTCTGAGATAAAATTGGAATTAGAAAAAAAATCCATTACACCAAGTCTCTCCTTTAATTGTAATCATTTTATCCTAATTAATAATAAATATATATTAATTATATATTAATTCTATAACTATAATAATATATATAATACCACATAATTTTTTATAACATCTTATCACCCGTTTTTAGACAATTTTGTTTATAAAAATCGTAGTTCTCGGGGATAACTGCTTTGTTTTTCATGCAGGTTTTTTTTCACTATTGTCAGTTCTTATACATTTATCATGGTTTCATCTTATAAATAATAAAAATAATGATATAAATATCTTATATATTCATTACATATGTATAGTTATATCCATAAAAGGTCGATATAGAAAATTAAATTACCCCATTCCAGGAGACTGTAGGTCGCAAATACACAAGAACGTTGTTAACATTTTTTGATGGATGGAACAAAAGAATAGTAAAATATAATTATACATTATATAATAATTATTATGTAATATATATAATAAATATTAATTAATTATATCATTATTTACATGAATGTGAAGAGTAAATTAAAAATTCATCTCACTACTTTGTGGATATTATAGTCCACACATACTCAAAAGCGATGTTATCATTTTCCAGTAGATTCCAGTAAGGTAGATATTGGTTTTTCCATTATATTAATCACAAAATATAAAATTAATTATATATAATTAATTATTTTATTATATATACCACATAAATAGTAGATTTATAAAGGAAAATAAAATAAAAAATGATCATTTAAGAGTTACAAGTCTTCATCGAGAAACCTTATTTCTCTTAGACATTAAACCAAGAAAAGATGGTATTTTCAAATAATCAAAATTCCTAGGATGTGATAAAAGATTATACAAAAGTATTATTTTGTGTATTCTCTGTGATAAAATTATTTAACGGAGTGGATAAGGGAGGACAATAGATTCTCTTTTATAAGTAATGGGAGGGGAACACTAGGAATTACTTAATGTATTATTTTTATATAAAATAAGGTTTTTAATCAAGTTACTCCAAATTGTTATATTTTATATATAAGATGAGGATAATTCTAAATAATTGAATGAAATAATATTTATTCAACATCATGTGTTTTTATCCCTTATATCTTTGTTTTAACCCCCCCCCCCATATTTTTTTTCACAGTTATCAAAATATAAAGTTTACTACTCTTTAACTGTTATGAATGTCACCAAAAAAAGAAAAATAAAATCATAAATGGAATATGATTTATATTTTCAACAATAAATTTATCACTTATATGAAGGTAGTATACATATGAATTTTAAACAATTTCATGAAATATTATTTTCTAAAACATTTCAGTAATTTAATTTGTGGAACAATTCATTTAATTTTACATTGAATATAACTTTTTCAAAATTCAATATGAATATAAATTTCTTAAAAATCCATATTATTTTGTACGCAACAAAAAAATCATTTAACACAGTAATTGGTTGAAATTGTTTTACTTTTCATCTTTAAAAAATATCTTATTTTGTTTCTTAATTAATTAAATAAATATTATATCTGCATTCCATAAGGATTTTTTTGTAATTATTCAATCACCAAAAATTAAAAATAAATTTACTTATTAAAAAATTTAATTATTATTTTATATAATCATTTATTAATCAAATAATCCTATTTTTAATATTTTTTTCAAAAAAATTAGAGATATTAAGTCCAATAGAGTGACATTTTGTATTTAATATATTCTTAATTACATATATAGGTCAAAAACAAAGAAAAATGGAACAAGGTGGCCATATATTTTCGAATTGGATCCAAATGTAAAAAAATACCTAAATTTTCAAAAAGGAATTTTTTAGTGAAATATTAAATCCTTATCCCAATGTTTTAATTCTACATTACCCATTTTACCCATATAGAAGTGAAAAATATTTACAAAGGTAGATATTCATAAAAAATAAAAGGGAACTAGTTGACTATTTATAACAATTTTATTCCATATATAGATTCAATTCACATGATTATTAGGATTTAATTTAAAATTAATCTATCAAATTTTGATGAATTGATGTTTTCATAAAAAAATAGTATATGAAATATAAAATAGTTTTTACACTAAAATATAAAAAAAATTAAAATAAAATTGTATGGATTTTATAATATATAAATGAAATATTTTTTCTTTTAAAACCATTCTAAGATAAATATTTCATTAATAATTATTGAAATGAAAATATAGTTTTCAATAAAAATCTATATTTTTCACTATCAAACAAAAAATTATTATTTTCACAAAATTATCAATAATTCACTCTAATATAATTTTTATATGACTATGTATATAAATATTGTTCATTTTTTCTTATATATTTTCAAAAATTCAAAAAATTAATTATTTTAGTTTATAACAAATAACAATAAAAGTAATTTTTTTTAGGAAAATGTAATTTTAAATCATATAATAATTATAATAAAAATATTATTACTACATCGTAAATCATTAATATTTTTTCCTAATAATTTAATTTATATTTCTTCCACTAATTTTATGGATGTGTTATAATTGTATACAATATTATAGTTCATTTAGATTTGTGGTTGCATGTATCACAATATATCTAGGAAATCAAATTTACTAGTATATGATAAAATATAATGGTGGTAAATTCTACTCCATTATATGAATTTATGACCTAGAAATACATAAAACTAGAAAATGTAAGGATACATCAAACTTATCACATCCTAATGTTACAAAATATCTTCCATTAATGTATGGTTTTGCAAAAAATTAATGACCAGGTTAGTGACCATTTTTCATAACACATTTTCTATATGATCCAAAATCTGTACAAGATGTTCTAAATAAGAGATATATTTATCTATTAGTATGGTGTATTTATTCTATACTTTTTGGAAAATCATGAATTTACTTCCTCATTAGATATATGTGGAACACATTATTAACATGATAGAGATTCTGTTGACGTTCCAAAGAATTTTCAAGAATCCTGATACAAAAAAAAATCTCAAGAGGATCACTATATATAGGGTTCAACATTACTTCATTTCATAGTCTCATAACCTTATTCCAAGTAAATATTAATAGGTTTACTATTTCTCAGACTAAAAACTCCATGTTTCACAAGTTATTTTCAAGAAAACGTTTCTATTAACTATAAGTTATCTTCACGTATTGATGAATGGCAGTAAATTTTTCTACCATATCCTTAGAAATCTTAGTTCTTAATAGATTAATTTCTAAAACTTTATCCCAACATGTAAGAGTTAGGTATATCGTCACATATACAGATTTATAATGATCTCTTTTAGTTATATATTGGAAGCTATTTTTCTAAAAAAATTATACCAAATGAAGGTGTTGATCCATAATAAATTTGACATTTATAAAATAATATCTCAACATATCCAAAATATTTTGAGTGGTTATATTAGATTGGACTTAATTCTCATTATTAAATGAATTACTAAAACTAAAATTCATATCCATATCTTATTTAATAATTCTCTAGATTATTGAGATAAATATCAGAACTTGGTCAGTGAAAATAGAATGTCAAATTATCTGAAACCTCGCCACTTACTTAATGTGTATCCTAGAAAGCTCGTCAAAAGATAAATATTCTATGATGGGAATGAAGTTCACTACCTTAAATAGGTAATCAAATACAACCCATATTTTATTATTACGTTTAGATGTTTTGGAGATTCTAACAACAAAATACATTACAATGTTTTCCCCCATTAAATTTATAAATGAGTGTTTGTTTGAACAACCCCTTGGACTTTTGTCTCTTAACCATAAGTTGATAACATACGAGGCATCATGAAAAAAACTCTACAATTTACATTTTCATGTGGTCCATCTATAAGATCTCTTTAAAATCCTTATACTTCATCATACATCCACGATAAATAGATATTGACAAACTATGTGCATCATCTAATAGTTCTTTCTTCAAATTAATTTATTGAAATGATACATACTGGGTTCATGAAACTTATCATTCAATAAAAATCATGGCTAAACATAGGAATAATTTTTACCTTCTTCTACAGTTCCTCATCTTCCTTTTGTTCCTCTTTAATTCTCACACGGATTGATGAATGAACATTAATCTGAGAAAGACATGATTTATCCCTATTATATAGGATATAAATTTCCATCTTCTATAGATCCATTTTCATTAGATCTATTTCAATATTCACCATGGAAAAACTATCATTATCCTTCCAACTGAAAGAATCAACCACCATGTTCTCCAACAAAGGGTGGTAATGTATTTAGAAGCCATAATATTTAATCAATTCCATCCATTATATGTGGAGCATATTCAACTATTTATCTGTTAATATATACATCAAACATTTATGATCTATATATAGGTCACACATTTCACTGTAAATAAAATGTTTTCACATATTCAATGTAAAAGTTCATACTTCTGGTTTCGTATCAAAAGTATGGTAATTTTTCTCATTAATTGTCAATTTTTGTGGGACATGTCACCATATCATAATATGTGAGGGTACATAACAACACCATATTTTATTAATCCCTATATATCACAAACCATTCTACACTATAGGTTTGCGTGAGCCCTTGTTCACTAAACATCATTAAATTTATTTTCATGACATTTTCTTCATATTCATCTACCCAAATTAACTTCACCCCCTTCTTAGTGGACTTGATAAACTAATTTTATAGTCATGAAAAATATCATACAAATTATCGGTGATATCTATCCAAACAAAGAAGACTATGGACATTAGTTATCATTATTGGTATGGGCTATTTCATAATAAATTCCATTATTTAGGGATCCACTAATACCATCAGTTGAGAATATATAACCCAAAAATGAAACTTTTCTATGAAACAATGCACACTTGGAAACTTTTTCACGCCCCTATTACATTCCCAAGGTCCTTATCACAAACCAAAAATGTTCTTCATGTTCTTCCATTATTCTTATATATAAAGTAATGTTATTTATAAAATCAACCACAATGTTGTCAAGGTAATCTCTGGAGGCTCTATTCATTAAATCAATAAATATATTAGGTGAATTTGTAAGATAAAATGGAATCACTATAAATTCATATTTTCCATACTAGATCAAGAATATTTTCATGGGTATATATAAATTTTTAAACATCCATTGATGATATTCAGAATGTAGGTTATTCTTAATTCCAGTATCCTAATTAGAGTTACTCTATAATCAGTATATTAAATAGGTGTATTGTGATGATCCGAACCCAGGCGGTCCATCCCTTTGCCGAATTCCAGATCCTAGGGGTGACGTCTCGGTGGTAGGACGTCATTTCGGCATGCGACCGATCGGCGCGACCGATTGGTGTCACCCAGCCTTGACAGGTTTCTCTTCTACAGCCCTTCCCGTAACCCTCTTTTGGGCTTTTCAACTTCTTGTCAAGTGGTTCAAAGACTTTTAAAATCCCATAATTAATATCCAATAAATCCCAAGGTACCTCCTTAATAGAGAATTAAATAACAATTAATTCAATCCTGTGTAACCACCCAACCATGTGGGGAAAACACGATCTGAATTTAATGTCGTTAGAACCCCCATATCCCGTAACGACGGGATCTTATCTATATATCGCATGAGAATTTATTCTACCTTCTTCTTCCTCTTGGATAGATTCCTTTATTTTTAGTACGTTTGGAGCTCCTGACGCCCCTCCCCTGCAAGTCGCGCATCCCATGTGCCTAGCACGTGGAGAAAAACTTCGTTCATTGATCAATAAAGTAGGGTTTTCCTTTGCCTATCCTTTCAGTGTATCATGCATGGCAAGTATTCTTTTTTCTCTGTGGTAATTGATGAATCCAAACATAATAAAGATAATTGATGAATTTTTGAAGAATAAAAAGTGTGTGGGGGGTGATGGATGTTCTATTGTACTACTTTTCTATGTTGTGAATTGTACGAGCTTATTCTCTATGAAAATCATGGTCGTTGGTGGTCATTCTATGTTCACTAATGAACCTCGGTGCTCCTGGATGTTTAAATAACTGCAACATGGAATTGGTTAATTACGTATACTCAGTGAAATAAATTGAAAGGACCAGGATCAACCCTTTTCTGTGATAACCTCGGTTAAAGAACAGTGGAATTGAAACCATGGAGTGTGTTAAATCTTTTAAATATGAAAATACATGCAAGGGCCTGCCTTGTGTTGGTGGTAGTGGTTTGGTTTTTTACTTTCACAGGCTGATTGCAGTTGACTTTATGGTTTTATTGGATGGGGGATTATATGGCTACGGTGATATGGGTGTGGATGGGATCCCCCTGTTGTTATACATTCATTGGTTGTGAATCTAAGGCTGTGTGGTTACTCTACTTATATTATGAATTGTGGTGGAATCCTTTGATGTTGAGAAACTATTGGCTCTTGGATTTTGGGGACATGGGGCTATGTCTCGGGGGTTTTCTTTGGTTCTATTACTTTGTGGGATCTCACTTATGACTTTATTGTTATGACTTTAAAAGAGAACCGGGTGTGAATGATTAAGTTGTTGTTTGACTGTCTACTTTCTCCGGCTGGTAGTTGTGCCTGTTAGTTGCCAAGTAGTGTAGTATTCATCTAAATTGTATCACTTGAACTTGAAAGAAAGAATGGGTTAAATGGGGAAATTGGTTCTGGGATGGATTGTGACCTGTCTGTGGGTGGTATACCTTTCATGAATGAATAGTAATGTGGTGTTTGTGCTTAGGCTGGTTTCCAAATCCTAGGTTGGGTCGAGTGCTTGTTTACATATGTATATACTTGTAGTTTTTATGTTTCATATTCACTCCCCACCCAAGTTGAGTACTTAAGTGCTGAAAACTCCCATCTCATGGGGGAGGGTGTTTTTCCCAACACTCCTATGAGTGGCTGGTTATTAGCTCCTTTTATGCTCCCTTTGTCGAATAGCCCAAGACTCTTCGGGCAGGCTGGGATGGACAGATGTCCATTATTAGCCCAAGAATCGTTGGGCAGGGTAGTTGTGGTGGTTGGCCAAGTTTTTTGTGGGATGTTTGTTTCCCAAGTGTCTTCAGGATGAGGCCCAAGTGTATTTGGGCATGGTAGTAGTTTTTTTGGCCCAGGTGTTTGCGGTCAGGGTGTTTCCCAAGTGTCTTCGAGATGAGGCCCATTCGTCTTCAGGCGTGGTAGTAGTTGTTCTGGCCCAGGTGTTTGCGGGGTAGGTTGCTTCCAAAGTGTATTCGGGATGAGGCCTAGGTGTCTTCGGGCGTGGTAGTTGTTGTTTTGGCCCAGGTGTGTGCGGGCAGGGTTCGGCAGTGGGACTATGGTGAGGATGTGGCCCAGTTGTGTGTGGGCGGGGTTTGGCAGTGGGACTACAGTGAGAATGGAAAGATTGGTTCGATGCATAGGATGTCTTTAATAACCAATGGGAAAGTGGCACGGGGTACCCAAATATCGATTTTCTATTACTTTACCTCACTTTACATTCCTTGCGTTATTTGGGGAGTGTGCCTTGGTGAGGCGTGCGTAGATAGTGTTTCCTTGCAAGGTGCTTGTTTTACATTCTTTTCTCACAGGGAATTAGAATGCCTCTCCACTTGTGAACAAGATTCTTGGTTTTCCCTAGTGAGTATACTTGTATGCTCACCCTACGTATATAAAACTACTTTCAGGTTTCCAGGAGGACTTCAGGGATTGTCCCGGAACGTACTAGCTCGGACCTCGGGGAAATCTTTGTTGTCGTTTCCTTTTTTTGGTACATTACCTTTGGAGTTTTTGAGGCTTTTATTATTTACTATTGAACATGCATATGGGAATGTTTTACTTTTGGATTGCCTTTACTTTCATCATTTGTATTGTCGGGGTTGCTATCTTATCTCTCGTTCCTATAAAAATAAAAAGGGTAATGCCTTCCACTTTCTGTGAGATTCTATACCGTTGGTGATAGTCACCTCTCTGAGACCTATTGAAGGTGGGTCTCTGGGTTCATTATCTCTCCTTCATCTTAAAGAAGGAAGGTTCTGGAAATTTTTTATCCCTTTCCTCCTTTTGGTGAACGCTGGCCGTGACCGAATGGTATCAGAGGGGGTTGAGAGATATGATGGTGTCTGGAGTTAGGCACAATAAGGATTGAATGCGATGGTAGGGAAACAGTGTTGGGTGACCGTGGTGCATGAATTAGGCCAGGGAAGACTGGCTAGGACACGGGATTTTAGGGCCCCCCGTGATCCGATGCAAGGACTCTGGACCTACCGAATGACCAATTAAGGCCACGCTGATTGTAGGGAAGGGACCCTAGGAAAGGTACATGCATCATAATGACTTGTGTCCTTGAGTTTCATGGGTGTCTTGGGGATTCAAAATAATTGAAAAAGTCTATGAAAATTTAAGAACAATATTCTACAATACTCGGTCTTAGGAATTCCTTGTTTACCTTACAATTATGGAACCTGGGAGGCGACCACGATTAGTACGGACGATCGAGGCCCAGGAGGATGACTTGGTTGATCATTAGAGGACCGACCAAGAGGAGGAGGATGATCAGTGGAAGAAGAAGCTTCAAGCTTTTCAGCGACAGTCCCCCAGGAAGTACGAGGGAAGCACCTCAGACATGGATACAGAGAGCTGGCTAGAAGATCTAGTGATCGCTTTCATCTTGATTCGGGATCCGAACGAGTACTGGTTTCCTCTGGCCGTCAGCTAGATGCGGGGAGCAGCGCATCAGTTGTGAAACTATTATCTCGGGGAACAAAAGGAGGCTGAGGTTGCGTGGGCTGATTTCAAGAAAGAGTTCTGGGTGGAATTCCTCTCTTCCATGATGAAGGCAGTGAAGAGACAGGAGCTAATCTCCCTCAAGCAGGGGAGTATGTCGGTGATTGAGTTGGGGATCATGTTCAAGGATCTCCTTCGCTTCACACCAAATCTCTTTCCGGATGAGGAGTCTTGGGCGAGACATTTAGAGTAGGCACTTAGACCTTCTCTACAGTACGACATTAATCCTTTCACCCTACCGAAATACTTAGAGGTGCAGAAGAAGGATGAGGTGGTGGAGAGGATGCACACGCTGGGAGGTGTGTCACAACAGGGTCTCCAGTTGGGCTGATCGAAGGGGATGTCCGTCAGCAGTAGGCCTCCAGCATTAAGACCCTCTAGGTTCCTATCGGTGGGGAGTAGGCCGCAGTAGTTCCAGTTCTAATCTCCCAGTCCTATCCCTTTCGGTTCGGGCCCAGGACCGGGGTTCTCTATTTGTGGAAACCATGGGAACCTTCGAAACCAGTGCCCGGACAGAGTGTAGTAAGGTGGGGGTGGGCAGGTTCAGCGCCCACCTCAGCAGCAGTAGTTTGTAGCAGGGCCCTTTCAGCAGTAGCAGGGGCAGCGAGCTCCCTCCCCTCCAAGGGCAGACGTTGCAGGAGGAGGGCGACCATAGGGCTCTCGTCAGGGACCTCGACCAGGGCATGGTCGAGGAGGCAGCTGACAGTCGAGAGGCAGAGAAGCTGGGCGTGGGCAGTTACACACCGTGGAGGCAGTATTTCCAGTAGGTCCAGAGGTCGTTCGAGGTATGATCAGTTTGTTTAGTACGCTTGCGTATGCCTTGTTCGATACAAAAGCTTCACACTCCTTTGTTGCACCCAGTCTGGCCCATGCTCTGGGTTTAGACGCAGAGAGACTTCCAGTGCCCCTGGTGCTGAGCACGCCAGTCGGAGGTTAGAACAACTTCTCACATTATTTTTGAGGATGTCGACTGATGATAGGGCCACACCAGTCAGTCATGGATCTTCTTCTTTTGCAGATATAACCATACGATGTCATCCTAGGCACTGATTGGTTGTTCTCTGTTTGTGCCGCTATTAACTGCTACCGAGGAAGGGTTGTGTTTTCAGACTTGGGCAGCCGACGAGTGGCTTTCATCGGCGAGCAGAGTTTCCAGGGAAGCAACAAGCAAGGGGAACCCCTCCTCTCCTTGCTGGCTGAGTTATCAGTGGATTCTTCAGACGCTGAAATGGTGTAAGTCCCGGGAATAGCCAGTGAGATTATGGATGTCTTCCCTGAGGAGGTGACGACTCTACCCACTCGACGTGACATCAAGTTTGGGAAAGAATTGCAGCCTGGTGCTCATCCGATTTCAATGGCCCCCTACCAGATGGCACCTTTAGAGCTACAAGAGTTTTGGATTCAGATTGACGATCTGATGAAGAAGGGTTTTGTTCGTCCAATTGCGTTACCGTGGGGTGCTCTTGTTTTTTTTGCGAAGATAGGGGACGGTGGTCTCAGGCTATGTATAGACTACAGGAGACTAAATTAGGTAACGGTCAAGAATCTCTACAATCTTCCAAGGATAGATGATCTCTTTGACCAATTGAAGGGGCGGGATGGTTCTCTAAGATCGATCTGCGGTCTGGATATCACCACTTGAGGGTGAAGGAGGGTGACATCTCGAAGAAGGCCTTCAGGTGAAGATATGGGAACGTCGAGTTTTTGATCATGTCGTTTGGCGTCACAAACACTCCGGCTGTGTTCATGGGGCTCATGAACTCCGTCTTCTTAGAGTACCTGGATCGATTCGTAGTCATGTTTATCGATTACATCTTGATCTACTCATGATCAGAGGAGGATCACGCTGAGAATCTGAGAACGGTTTTAAAGGTCCTCTGACTGCACCAACTCTATGGGAAGTTGTCCAAGTGCAAGTTATGGATGCGAGAAGTGAACTTCCTTGGGCACATGGTGTCCGAGCAGGGGATAATAGTGGACCCATCGACGGTCGAGGCAGTTGTTTCGTGGGAATCACCCAAGAACGTGGTAGATGTTCGTAGTTTCCTCCGGCTAGAAGGTTACTACCGGAGGTTCGTCCCCAACTTATCCCAAGTTGCAGCACCTTTGAAAGCCTTGACGAAGAAATATCGAGCTTTTGTGTGGGACGAGAGATGTGAGGCAGCCTTCAGCTATCTGAAAGAGAAGTTTGTTAGTGCCCCAGTGCTGAGGTTACCAGAAGAAGGGGAAGCATTTGAGGTGTTCTGTGATGCTTCGGGGCATGGCCTCAAATCTGTTTTGATGCAGCGGAAAGGGGTGATCTCTTATGGGTCAAGATAGTTACGTCCCCATGAGTGTAACTATGCCACCCATGATCTGGAGCTTGCGGCGGTCGTGGTCTCACTAAAGTTTTGGCGGAACTACCTCATCGGGGAGAGCTCTGTGGTCTTCACCGATCACAAGAGCTTGAAGTATGTCTTCTCCCATTGGTACCTGAACTTACGACAGCGAAGGTGGATGGAGTTTCTTCAGGACTATGACTTTGAGATTTCCTACACCTCAGGAAAATGGAATGTGGTGGCCGATGCCCCGAGCAGGAAGTCACAGAGGGGTGCAGTTCAGGAGTCGGTAGATACTTGGAAGGCGATGGAGGAGTTTTCTACCCTTCACCTGGATGCTAGGATAGAAGTTGGTTGAGGTTTCCTATATCAGATGTCAGTTCAGTCTTCTCTGTTGGAGCAAGTAGAGGAGTCTTAGTGGGGAGACTCAGAGGGCAAAGTGATACGTGACGGATTTGACCAGGGAAATGCTCTGGAAGGGTGGAAAGAGGATAGTCAGAATCAGATGCTTTTCCGAGGAAATCTGTTTGTTCCTGAGGCGATGCGCGGTAAGGTTCTTAGTGAGTTTCAAAAATCACCCCTAGCTATGCACTAGGGAGTTTCTAAGATATACCAGGGTCTGAGGGGACAATTTTGGTGGCCCAAGATGAAACGAGCAGTGGAAGAGTTTGTGGAACGATGCCTCGTGTGTCTGCAGGTGAAGGCCAGACACCATGTCCCTGGCAGCCTGCTGCAGTCTCTAGATGTCTCCAATTGGAAGTGGGAGGATATCTTGATGGATTTCGTCATGGGACTACCCAAGGTTCATGGGGGATGTGACGCTATTTAGGTAGTGGTGGACCGGTTGACGAAATCGTCTCACTTTCAAGCGATTAAGGAGTCGGGTGCAGTGGAAGCTTTAGCGTGAAGTTACGTGGATGCAGTGGTGTGATTTCATGGAGTTTCAAGATCCATAGTCTTGGATAGGGATGCACGGTTTACCTCACGAATTTGGAGGGGATTCCAGCTTTCCTTTGGCACCCAGCTATGTCCTAGCACTGTTTTCCATCCCAAGACAGATAGGTAGACCGAGCGAACCATCCACAATTTAGAGGACATGCTACGGGCATGTATTTTGTATTTTGGGGGATCGTGGGTGCGACACTTGCCTCTGGTAGAGTTCTCCTACAATAACATCCATCACTATACCATTGTCATGGCTCCATTCTAAGCCTTATACGGGAGGCCATGTCGCTCACCCATGTGCTGGACTGAAGTTGGAGAAGCGAGTGTTCTTGGCCCGGAGGTGGTGTAGAGCACGACGGAGAAGGTGAACCTTATACAAGAAAGGATGAAGGCATCTTAGGACCTGCATAAGTCATATGCCAATAATATGAGAAGACCCTTGGAGTTCGGGGTCGGGGACCATGTGTTCTTGAAGGTCTCCCCTCGGCGTAGACAAAAAAGGTTTGGAAAGGGAAGTAAGCTTTCCCCCAGGTTCATTGGACCCTTCGAAGTGTTGTGGCAGGTCAGAGGAGTGTCTTATTATCTAGCCTTACCACTGCCGATACTAAGGATACATGATGTCTTCCATGTGTCTCAGCTCCGTCGGTATCTGCAGGACGATTCACACATCCTCAACTGGGGAGAGCTGGACATCGAGGGTGACGTGACGTTCATGGAGAGACCAATGATAATCGAGGATCGTAATGAGAAGGTGCTTCATGGATGGACCATTCCTTTGGTTCGTGTGTTGTGGAGGCATGGTGGGCTTGATGAAAGTACTTGAGAAAGGGAAACACATATGCGTGCCAAGTACCCAGAGTTGTTTTGAGTTTTGTGCTGTTCTATTTTGTACTTGTTGTGATGGGATTCCTTTTTAGTTGTTAACTATGGAATGTGCGGCTTTCCTCTTCAATGTATGTATGTGAAGTATCCTAAGACGTGGGGGATAGAAGGACCTAATCCCTAGTTGAGATGCATTAGAGTGGATGAGCCTAAACCTATGCAGGCGAGTCAGAGCCACACAAAGCGGACAATATCTTAACATGGATGGAGAGAAACCCCTCACCACATGACCGGTCAGTTTAAACCTTGTTTTAGCATGACTTTAATTGTTTGGGTTCACTCTTGTGAGGTATCTTTTAGAGAGGTTGTTCGGAGCCCCCCTCATTTCTTCAGGGCTGGTTTGGAATTCTCGAGGGTGAGAATGCTTTGAGAGGTATCTGATGTGACGATCCGGACCCAGGCGGTCCATCACTTTTCCAAATTCCGGATCCTAGGGGTGACGTCTCGGTGGGAGGACGTCATTTCGGCGTGCGACCGATCGGTGCGACCGATCGATGTCACTCATCCTTGATGGGTTTCTCTTCTATAGTCTTTCCCGTAAACCTCTTTTGGGCTTTTCAACTTCTTTTCAAGTGGTTCAAAGCCATTTAAAATCCCATAATTAATATCCAATAAATCTCGAGGTACCTCCTCAATAGAGAATTAAATAGCATTTAATTATGTCCTGTGTAACCACCCAACCGCGTAGGGAAAACACAATCCGAATTTAAAGCTGTTCGAACCCCCATATCCCGTAACAACGGGATCTTATATATATATTTCATGGGAATTTTTTCTTCATTCTTCTTTAACTTGGATGGATTCCTTTGTTCTCATTACGTTTAGATCTCCCGACGCCCCTCCCCTACAAGTCGCACATCCCCTATTCCTGGCACGTGGAGAAAAACTTCGATCTTTGATCAATCAAGTAGGGTTTTACTCCGCCTTTCTTTTCAGTGTATCATATGGGGTGGGTATGCTTTTCTCTCTGTGGGAATTGATGAAACCAAACTTAATAAAGATAATGAACATAATTTTAAAGAATAATAAGCGGGGGTGGTGGGGGGTGTGATCGATGTTATGTTGTACTACTTTTATGTGTTGTGAATTGTACGGGCTTATGCTCACTGAAAATAATTGACGTTGCTGGTCTTTATATGTGCACTAATGAACCTCGGTGCTCCTGGATGTTTAAATAACCGCAACATGGAATTGGTTAACTACGTATAATTGGTTAAAAAAATTGAAAGCATCTAGATCAAACCTTTTCAGTGATAACCCCGATTAAAGCATAGTGGAATTGAAACCATGGAGTGTGTTAAATCTTTTAAATTTGAAAATACCTGCATGGGCTTACTTTGTGTTGGTGGTAGTGGTTTGGTTGTTTTCATTCAAGGGACTATTGCTGGTGACTGTATGGTTTTATTGGATGGGGGTTTAGATGGCTGGGGTGATATGGGTGGGGATGGGATCCCCCTGTTTTTATACTTTCGCTGGTTGTGAATCTGAGGTTGTGTGGTTACACTGCTCATATCATGAATTGGGGTGGAATCCTCTGTTGTTGTGAAACTGTTTCCTCCTGGATTTCGGGGACATGGGGCTGTGTCTCGGGGGGTTTTCTATAGTTCCAGTACATTGAGGTACCTCACCTATCCCTTTGTTATTGTGACTTTACAAGAGAACCGGGTGTGAATGATTGAGTTGATGTTTGAATGTCTTCTTTCTCTGGATGGTAGTTGTGCCTGTCAGTTGCCCAGTAGTGTAGTTTTCATCTAAATGGGATCCCTTTAACATGAAAACAAGAATGGGTTAAATGGGGAAATTGGTTCTGGGATGGATTGTGACCTGGCTGTGGGTGGTATACCTTTCATGAATGAATATTAATGTGGTGTTTGTGGTTAGGATGGTTTTGGAACCCTAGGTTGGGTTGAGTGCTTGTTTACTTATGTATATAATTGTATTTTTCACGTTTCTTATTCGCGCCCCTCCCATGTTGACCAATTAAGTTAAAAACACTCCCATCTCATGGGGGAGGGTGTTTTTCCGAAAACTCCTATGAGTGGATAGTTATTAGATCATTTTCTGCTCCCTTTCCCAAATAGCCCAAGAATCTTCAGGTAGGCTGTGATGGCATGAAGTCCATTATTATCCCAAGAATCTTTGGGCATGGTAGTTGTGGTGGTTGGCCCAGGTGTTTGCGGGAAGGTGGTTTCCCAAGTGTCTTCGGGATGAGGCCCAGGTGTCTTTGGGCGTGGTAGTAATTGTTATGGCCCAGGTGTTTGTGGGAAGGTTGTTTCCCAAGTATCTTCGGGATAAGGCCCAGGTGTCTTCGGGCGTGGTAGTAGTTGTTTTGGCCCAGGTGTTTGTGGGTAGGTTGTTTCCAAAGTGTCTTCGGGATGAGGCCCAGGTGACTTTGGGCGTGGTAGTAGTTGTTCTGGACAAGGTGTGTGCGGGCGGGGTTTGGCAGTGGGACTGTGGTGAGAATGGCAGGATTGGTTCAATTCATAGGATGTCTTTAATAATCAGTGGGAAAGCTTCACGAGGTACCCAAATATCGATGTGATATTACTTTAAAATACATTACATTCCCTGCGGTATTTGGAGAGTGTGCCTTGGTGAGGTGTGGGTGGATAGTGTTTCCTTGCTAGGTGGTTGTTTTATTTTTTTTCCCATAGGGCATTATAATTCCTATCCACTTGTGCATGAGAGTCTTGGTTTTCCCTACTGAGTATACTTGTATGCTCACCCTATGTATATAAAACATCTTTCAGGTTTCCAAGAGGACTTCAGGGATCGTGTGAGACCGTACTAGATCGGACCTCGGGGCAGTTGTTGTTGTCCTTTATTTTTTTTGTACTTTACCTTTGGAGTTTTTGAGGCTTTTATTATTTACTATTGAACATGAATATGGGAATGGGTTACTTTTGGCTTTCCTTTACTTTCATAATTGGTATTGTTGGGGTTTCTATCTTATCTCTCGTTCCTATAAAAATAAAAAGCTTAATTCATTCCACTTTTTGTGAGATTCTATACCATTAGTGCTAGTCTCCACTCTGGGATCTATTGAAGTCGGGTCTTGGGGGTCATTATCTCTCCTTAAACATAAATAAGGAGGGGTCTGGGAATCTGCTGTCCCTTCCCTCCTTTTAGTGAAGGCGGGTCGTGACATGTAGCACCCAAAATTAGTTTTATTGAAAATTGAACATCACAATACATATAAATACTAGGAAACTCATTTGAAACTACATAAACAACTCTACTGAAATAGTCATATCGTAAAATTTTAATTTCTCCATAACCGCAAAAGAAAAATTAACTTAATGTATAAGAATTTGGACAGTAAGATAGAATTAATTTTGATTGGATGTTTTTTTCATTAATACAATGATAAATTATCTTTGGTTCAATCATAATATGGCATTTTTATTCTCCTCCCCAAAAATTAATATGTGATCCTTATAATGAAATCCAATGAAATCGAAGAATCACATCAAATTCAAATAATTATATAATCCCAAGTTATTCATAGAGAAAATTCCCACAAACATAAATCATCGAGGAACTATAAAAATAATATGATACCATGTTACATTAGTATATTTCAAAGCTAACTCAACATATAATGGTCTAGGTGGTAATTTTACACCCTTATAAAATTCCTTTGATTCAAAATAATTGGAGGAGAGAGAATCAAGAATGAAATTAACTTTTCTAGGATCAATGATAAGAGTACCATTCAACTTTCCTTTCTCATAACCTACTTCAACAGTCGTGATCACATGATATTTCCCATTGTTCTTAGTTTTAAGTGGTTTTTGATACAAAACATTATAAAAACCCATTAGATATTTTTATTGGTTAGAATAATGACCATACTCATTTCATTGTAATCATTAAATTGTGGGTGGTTCATTAGTAGGAATCTTCATTTAGTCTATTGTATTAATTAGACTATTCATTGCCTTTTGATAATCATAGGATTTATGCCCACCTTTTTCACATTAAAAGAACCTCCTAATTCTTTAAAATAATTTTCCTTTGTGTATCTTCCCATATTTCTAGCATGTTTATGAATGAAAGATCCTTCCACAACATGATTTATTGGAGTTTTCATGGGTCTCTATCTTCATTTTCTTAACAGAACCATTGGAATGATTATAATCCATTATATCTATTTCTATATTGAGTGCATATAAAATGACGTCCAAATAGATAAAAAAATCTATGGTAGAGAACACCTTTGAAAAACATGGTTTTTATCCTATAAATAATTGATCAATATTTCATTTAGAGTTTATAATTAGACCAAGATAGTTTATTTAATGTATTTGAAAATTTACATCATAGGTATCAATAGATTCATCATCCTTGTTCTTTACCCAAAGGAATTCCTTCTCCATTTTTTACATTTAATACGAGGAATGTAATTAATGAAAAATGTACTCATAAACTCTTCCAATTACATGGATCCATTATTTTCTTATTTATTTATATTTTTAATAATATTCCATCATTCATTAAATTATTCATCCATATAATAAATGGATATGAAAACTTTTCATTGTTCCGGAAATGGAAAATGGAATATATTTTCTCAATGGTGTTGATCCATCACTCATTCACTAATAGATTAAGAACCACAAAATAAAAATGTATTCTACCACATGGATGACTCAATTATATAGTGTTCGCTCTTCTAATAATTTAGAAACTTATTTAAATTCATTACTTGAAAATGATGTTTGAGAATAGAAACAATATTATATGCTCTGTCTCTCATTATTTTATTTTGTTATATGGTAAGTTATATTAGAGTTGATCATTTTTATTTTTATGATGATGTCTTCTAGATCCATCAAATAAAAAACATTTGTAAGCATAAATCTATAACAAACATATAACGATATCATATAATAATGACATATCATTCATAATTTGTCTAAATCATGAGCCTTATTTCTAAATCTAGGGAACCTTAGGTTTAACATTGGTTATCCATATTCATTACCAAAACATTATAATGTTATCCTATATATAGAATTATAAATAGGGTTTTTACATAACATTTTTAGACCAAATCAAAAGAAATTAACTCATATATACTCTCATACCAACTATAATTGCCCTATATTTTCATACATTAATACCACCTCTTCATATATGAGTATTCAATACATAACATTATGATCCTTTCCATAATCGTAAATATTTGTAGTCTTTTGTCACTGGGTACATAAAAATATTAATTAGGATTATTATTCTTTATATATAATAATGTTCTTCTCAGTTTTTACACTTCTTGAGATACCCAACTTAATGAATATCTTTATATCCGATGGAATGGAAACATAATAAAGTATTATCTTAGATCCTCTATAGTGGTAAATATGGTACATATCAATCAATGATCATTCTAAACACTAAGATAAGAATAAATGTATGATTTCATGAACATGACGTACATAGTTCATAACAAATCATCCATGTATTATAAATAAGTGTAATGTAATAATCATTTTCATTTCAATAGATATAAATCATAAGAGTGTGAAAAAAATAATAAATCAATTAAGAACCATGAATTTAGATCATAATCATTTAATAAACTTTTGACCCCGTAAAAGTTATATGAACCATTTTACATATCAAGGTTAATAAATAAGACTATTGAATAACAGTGGATCAGATGTCAACACCTAGTTCTAATATCATAACTGATCAAGAATCATAACATGTTTCCCATTGTGGATCAAGCACATCGACTTGTATTCACTAATTATGTCATGAGATATAAAACATTACTTAAAACATTGTAGGGATATATAATTCTAGTACCAGCCATTACATAATCATAATCCATTAATATGTGTTCCATGATATCATAAATCATTCGTTATCTATAAAAATTAGTTAAGTAGAAATTATATTCATAAATTTTTCATAAATTCATCATAAAATAACCCAAGGTAAAAAATGGGTTTCATATTCATATCATTTTCATAATAATAAAAAATACATAGAAAGAATGAGTAATAAAAAATTGGATTTTATCCCTATTAATGCAGAATTAACAACAACATATTTTATGATAGATTAAAATTTATTTAAAAGATCACTGGAATATTTATTGAAGAAAATACCATTTTAATTATAAAATCACTTTTTTAAAATATAAATATTTCTAAAATTTTTAGGAATATTTTTATTTTAAAATTACCATGTAAACTTATATATTATTATTTAAAACATTTATTAGTCATGTTGGATATAAATTCTATTCATGCCTATGTTAAATATAAAAAATGATTTCATATTTTTTGTAAAAATTAAAAAGTGCATCATTCGGAAAATGATAATAATTTTTCTTTGAAAAAATATTATTTCTAGTCAAATATGGGTAAAAAATATTTTTTTAGTAATTGGATAAAAATATGAAACATTCTTGGAATTATTTTAAAGAAAACAAGGACACGAAATAAAATTATTCACAAGTAGACAGTAAAACATTGTTAGTTTTTCATAGAAATATTATTTTTGTGTGTTGAGTAGATAATATTATGAAAATTGAAAAAAAATTATTTTCTCATATTTCACCACACAAGAAGAAAATATAAATTATTATCATATCTAAATATCATATAATTTCACTAATATAATTTCAATAATAAATAATTCCAAATAAAATGGGTTTGAGACACAAATACCATACCTCAAGTATCCTTTTTCTTTGTATGAATTAGAACATACATTATAATAAAGATATATTTATTATACATTTATTAAAAAATCATATTCATATATATCATTCAATATATTATTTTTAATGACATATTATCACCATTTTATTAAGAATTTGTTTTTAAAATCACTATTCTGAGTGATAAATATGCATGTTTTGGTTGGGAAGTCCCGATACATATAAAACGGTTAAATAAGCACCATAATTTTAATATAGATATAAATATCATAAATATTTAATATAATCATATGTATATTCTTCCATAAAATTTATATATATATATAAAAATTACTTTGTTCATGAAGATGGTATATTGTACGTACGAATGAATGATGTTATCATTTATCATCAGATAGAATGAAATAAAGGAATATAATAATTCACCTATCTATAATAATAATATTATCATATACATCATATATATTAATAAATTCATTTGTTTTTACCATCCAATTATGGTTGAACTAAACAATTAATCACATCACTTTGTAGATGTTGTAGTCCCCAAGTTTGGACGAGTGACATTATCATTTTACAATGGATGAGAAGACGGTGGATAATGGTTAGTCCATAATAATTTTTACAAATTATTCTATTTTAGACACTCAATTAATTATTTTATAATTGATATAATATATTTTTATAATGTGTAATAAGAAATAAAATTGAAAATCCTCTGTTAAAAGTTATACCACTTCATTAAGAAACATTCTTTTACAAACACAATATGGCCTGAAAGGATGGAATCTTGGTATGAATAGAATATATGGGATGTGTCCATGTAAGATATGAATGCATTATTTTATGTATTTTCTATGATATAACGATCAAAATATGTGAGTAAGGGAGGATTATATGTTCTTTTTTATAAGTGATATGCTGGGAAGCCTTGGAATTACATAATTTATTAAATTAATTTAAAATATTGTGATAATAAAGTGGATCAAAAATGATATTTTCAAAATATATGTATAGTAAAATTTAAAATCCTCTAATAAAATAATATTTATAAATTTTTATGTGTTGTTTTAATCCTTATATATTATTTCTAACCCTCATTAATTCTTTTTTTAAAAATACTATAATGTCAAATTATTCCCCTATTTATGGGCCAAGAATGATACCATAAAAAGAAAATGAATCAAATAAATATAACATGGTTGATATGTCAAACCACATATCATTATGTTTTCTAATGATATTATTTGTGTTAATTTTAAATCAGTTAACAAAATAATGATTATTATAAAATATCACCAATTTCATTTTCAAAACCATATATTGAATTTGACATTGAAAACCACATGAAAAAATGGGAATTGAAATATAATCCTTTTACACATACCTAAGTTTTATTTATCAAAAAAATCATTAAATAACATAATTCATACAAATATTATTACTTTTAATATTTTAAAAATCATTAATTTTATTTTTATATTAATTTAATTATTGCAATATATGTTTTGCGTAAGAATAAAAATTATTATTCAAATTATAAAAAGTAAAAATTAAATTATATCTTAATAAAATAAATTCAAATTTAAAATAAAAATTCATTACCTATATTTTCTTCTTTTTTCCTTTTGTATAAATTTTAACGATATTCAAGTCAATAGAGTGACATTTTTTGTTTATTCATTTATTAAAATAATATAAAGTGAATAATAAAATAAAAATGAAACCAAGTTGTCATATATTCAAGAATTTTATGAAAAGTTTCAAACTAAACCCATATAATGAAATAAAGTAATTTTTATATAAATATTAAAATCTTTTCTCAATAGTATTACACTATTTCACATGTTTTAAACTTACAATGGTGATAAATAGTTCCATGGTTACTATTCATAATTACCATTAACAAAAGAGATTTATTTACAAAATTTAGACCTCATGATTCCAAATATAGAATCCATTTTTCTTTTTTATATTTCAAGAAGTGGCATAGTTTAATTTAAAATTAAAATATCAAAATTATTTGAAATGTGGTTTTCTATATATTTTTTTTGGAAAAACAAAATGTTTTAATACGGAAATAAAATATAAAAATCGTGAAAAATATGTTAATTTAATGATTAATAATTTAAAGGATGTAAGTATACCTTTAAAACCCATTTTAAAATATAACTCCATATATCAACCATAATAAAATAAGGTTTCTATAAAAAGAATTATTTTAAAATTCCTCAAAAAATAAATCATTTTATAAAATACTAAAACATTCACTCCAATATAATTTTGACCTGAGGATTTTAAAAAAATAATTATCCCTTTATAAGATAATTTCTCTTATAGTAGAAGAGAAAAATTATTTTCTTTCTTTGAAAACGATAATAAATGTTTACTGAGACATGTATATATAAAGCACATATTGAATTTAATAATAATTTAGATTCATTATATTTCATGTTTATAAATTTTTTCAAAATGTGGTTATTTCTATTAATTCCAAAATATTTATGCCTAGGTTATAATGTTATAATCTATTATGGTTCTTTTAGACTAGATGTTGTGGGTAACAAAAGATATCAATAAAATGAAATTTATTAAAATATCACAAAATCCAATGTTGTTAATGTTTACACAAAGTTATCTAATATAAAAAATCATGTGTTTTTTGTATGAGAAAAATTAATGATCGAAAATAAACATTCACATCAATTCTTGGTGAGATAACCTGGCCACCAGTACATCTGACCCAAACTTCTTTGACTTATGATTGAAATAGAACATATGGTAGAACGACACAAAATCATGCTAGGTAACTATATTCTAACTAGACCATTATAACACCAAAAGATACCTACATCATCCATTTTAACAATCTTGTCAACTCATGTAGTATGAACCGACCCATATCCAAATAATCAGGGTGGGGAATCCATATCCATTACCGTTTTTTATTCCAATTAGGGAAGGTTATGCTGAAAGTACCCAAACAATTCCTCTAATGTAACGGTGGACTGTATAAATCAAAATCCATATCATTATTAAATGATGTTAAAGTTTCACAAGCCAAATTATTTTAGTTTTTATTACCCATATTAAATTATCATTAATGTTTTACTGTTTTAAATATTTTTTAACTGAAATTGTGATATTATCTTGGATTTTTTTTACATTTATTCTTCTTGGTTAGTTTATGTATAGAGAATACCATGTATCATTGAGCTTACAAGGGGGTTATATAGTGTATGACATGAACAATGTTTACTATAACGGTGCTACAATAAATCAAGTTTTTCTACATTTTAAGAAGATCTATTCTACACTGTTGTCACATGGCCAGTCAAACCATGAAGCCAAACCATGCATATGCCTAGGGATTCTAGTATATGGTTAATGGTTGGCATGTAGTTTAATTACCAATGTTTCCAAACTATGTAGTCTTATCAAAGTTATAAAAAGTGTTATTTTCCAAATTATCCCACATTGAATTAAACTAATTAACTATCTAAATTTCACCCACCAAACACTAATTCCCCATGTGAACCTTATACTCTCTTTCTCTTCCATTATTTATCATTTCCAATGTGGTTCTTCAATATTTAAGGATGGGTATTATAGGTAAATTATCATTAATTATATTCTTCTCCTTTCCTATAGTTTTCCTTTTCTTTCTATTTCCCCATCTGTTGAATTTCTATTTTTCTTGACCAATGGGTGAGGGATTGACCATGTGATGTATGATTATTTTAGTTTAGTATGTTTGGGTTGTATTTTAGGATACTTTCATCCTGTATTCATTTTGTTTTTGAATTTGTATCATTTGATTTCAGGTAGGATACCTATTATATTATCAATAAATTCTGGAATCACAAGTTTAATAGTAATATGAGTTATTATCCAATAGAAAAATATTTTTTATCAGAAAGAAAAAAACTACACCTGTCTAAGGAATGGAATTTTAGAATTTTCTAAGTTTCAAATATGAATCAACTCCATATTTAGGGAATTGGGAAAAATTTGAACATTATAACTCGCACCTTAAATTGTAAGGTCATCACAAAGAAACTCAGCTTCAAAAAATACATGGGTAAAAATTTATTACATTGGGGATAGTATTTCCAAGTATTTTATCCATAAGGAAGTCATCTTATAGGAGAGGTGGATATTACATGTTCTAAAAGAATGAAAACAGAAGAAGAGTCACACTCATTCCTTAACATCTTCTATATTTTTTTGCCTTTCTATATCAACCAAATTGTTCAAGACATGTATTTCAAACTAAAAAGATGATCTAATTATATATGGACCATATAGAAATCCCAAAACATAACCGTTATTACCTATATTGATAGCTCCAAAGCTCGTAGGGCCATGATTTCTGGTGGATTCTCCATCAGAGATAAATATTAAGAAAATAACAATGACTGGTTTCTATATGAATTCCTGAATTCTATTAGGTGCGAGATAATTACCTTCAATTTTTAGACACTTCAGATCAAAAAAATAAATAATACACTTATTACAATTATAATTTTATAGAATATATTAATTCCACACATCCATAATGGTTTTTACAGTGGAATATTACATGTTGAAGGAGATAATATAGTGAATCTACTTGATACCCCCATTCCAAATAACATGAATGAGTAAAATATTGGCTTGTTGAAATAGGTTCAAGAGATGCCTATAGAGGGGATGTTTAGAACACTGTCTAAAATGATTGTAGATGGAATTAGTATGGGGTGGATGAACCATAAAAATTACAAATACCAACTAAAAACTCATTGACGTTGTGACAAAAATTATTAATAGATGATTCAAATATTTTATATGTTAATTGAATAAGTAAAATATATATAAAATATATATATCCGTATCTTGAGGACTGGATCTGATAGGGAGAATCAAGCAATCCATCCTGCATACCAGCAAAATATAGTGTGAAAAATCCATTTTTTTTAATTTATCATTAAAAATTACTGTATTAACATATGTATCACTTTTGTAATACAATACATAATTTTTAAGGAAATCCATTGATAGTTCTAAAATCAATTGGTCTTCATGGTAAATGATGTTTTAGTGGTCAAAGATATATCTCTCTATATTAAAAATATTGTAGAGAAAATCCATTTTTTTCATTGATGGAGGTACTTGTATTAACTATTTGAACATACAAATTGAGAAGGTACACTAGGGGAATACGTGTCCGATTATCAAACAAAAAACTTTCGAATCATTTCATAGAAACAATATGATTAAATTGTGTAGAAATTCTAGAGAAAATTGATTTTAAGAGAGACTAGATATAGGTCTGAACATAATTTCCATTTCCAAATTTCAATTTTCAATGAAATATTGATCTAAATAATCCAATAAAATCTGGTTTCTCATTAACAATCCTATATTTAAATTTATACTTAATAGTTTGATAAATGATACACAGGTTATTAATTCCAATACCTCTATAAATAAAATATTTGCAATATTGTTTCTAAGGAACGATGGGGACCATTCTTTGAAGAATGATATCACTAAAAAAATTTCCATTGTGGAGGTTTTTATAATCATCATTAGAGAAGAAGGCCATTTTAACACCATGAATGAGTAAAAAAAGAGAGAAACAATAATTTGTTTCAAAAGAAAAAATCATACTTCCATTGAAAGAGAAAAGCATTCCACAAGTGAATTAGAATTAGAATCTATCCCAGTATATGTTTAATATATTCTTAATGGGGTATTCATAAAAACATGGGAACTGTATTGTATGTGGATGGTATCCCCCCTTATCTGATTTCCATTTCTCCAAATTTACTGGATTTTCTATGGATAGAAATTTTTTCCCTAATATATAAAGTATTTATTATAACTGGTCTTCTCACTCGACACTTTTTCATAATGATGTATAGATTGTTTGATATTCATGATGTACCTTTTTTATCACTACGTAAAGAGAATAATTTCATTGGGATTTAATAAACATGAAGGATAAGATAATCCTTTGGAAGCCCTAATGGTCTTCAATTCTCCACTTTCGACCATATTATGTAGAATACTACTAAGGTAGTCTTCTGAAATGGAAAAATTAATGGAATATAGGGGATCAATTTTCTTTTCCCATCTTGATAATATAATTTGTTTTTCTAGATATCCATTAATTAAAATTTAAATATGCACTACTATTAGAAGTATGTAACCCTATTAATAGTAATCTCATCAAAGCCAATGCATAATTAAACCCAAACAACGAAGCCCTAGTCCATAGTGTCAAATTATTTTTTTATATCAGGATATAAATTAATGTCACCCCCTTTTTTGAGATAATTAACATATTCTAATGTAGTGGGGATTGTGCATTGTATGGTTATCCCTTTTATTCAGTCATGTTGAATCATGGAAAAGACCTTGTTTGGGATTCTTAAAATCCTATTAGTTATAATTTTTACCATTATTTTGTGCATAGTATTGAAAATATAATTTGGTTTAAGTTGGATAATGTCACTTTAATTTCCCTACTTTTTAATAAAGAAAAAGAATTTATAATTAGTACCATGTGTTAGACAAGAACCCATGTTAAAATGAATTACCAATCATCTAACTCGAGTTTCCGGTTTAGAGAATATATGTGTTTGTGAGTGAAACAAAAGTATCTGTCCATAAGTTCATAAGGTGGACTAGATTATTTAAAACCCTTTACTATTTTTATAGAAAAGGAATATTATAGGTAAGATAATTGTAACTCCAGTGGATTGTGTGATGAGAGCCTCACAAACTCCTTGTAATTATGAGCCTCATGTTACTAATGATTATCTGGGTTTGAGTCTTCGTTTTCCAGTTCTCATGAATTATTTCAATACTTTTTTTCTGTATTAATTATATTTGCCTTATATTTATGTTAATAAAAATTATTTAACGTATTATTATGATTTTGGTGATGGAAATTGGAGTCCAGAAAGGGGTACACAGTGAGATGACAATGCTGGGAAAATCCTGTAGATCCAGAGTTCAAGGTTTTGTATAACTCTCAGTGGTAGGTGCATATCCAACACATGGGAATCCAAGACATCTAGATTGATCATTCCTGGTCACTAGTCCATTTTAATTAACTTTTTTATTTTTTAATGTATTGATTTATTTAAATTGGTGTTTATTAGATTTCCATTAATGATATATATTTTTTAATTGAAATGATTATATTTTAAATTAATAGAGACAATTTTATATGGGGGTTATGTAGATTAGACGTATAAAAATTTAAATGCTGGTTTAAAAGAGAAAAAAAATTTGTCTGAAAATTTTAAAGGGGTTTTGATGATAAAAATTCTGTTTTTAGGTAACATGTAATGATTTTATATTTGAAAAGAGTTTTTATAAGATAAATTAATGTGAACGCAATGTTTGGAAATGGGAAAATTGTTATTAATATGGAATTTAAATGACATATAAAATCATTTGTAAAAAGATTTTATGATTTAAAAATAAAAATTTTGGATTTTAACATTCATTTTATAAAGGATCCTTTTAAACATATTTCAATGATTTAGATTTAATGACATGGACTGTTTTTCTATGATGGGTTTTACTTTTCATGTGTAGTGTGTGTATATGATAGATTTATGTTTGAGTTTTTTCTCCACCATATATTATAGCATGTCCCATAATGTATCTATAGAATCTATGATTAATGTTTTATGAGGATATTCATAACTGAACCCCCCAATTGATCAACCAAGATATTTAATTTTAGTTCTTAATAGTTGTTTCCTCCTCTATTAAATATCTATCATGATCCTTAGAATGTTAAATAATTTTTATGGGTTATAGAAAGTATATTAGGTCTTATTGTGCTACCTTAGTCTCTCCTAATCATATTAACAACCATTTTGCTAAATAGACTACATTGGAGGTGGTGAAAGTCTATTATTTAATTAAACCCACTAAAAGAACATTCATGGGATAAATTTAATATATGTCTATATAGTATTATTTAACTAATGTTTTGACGGTGGATAAGGGGAAGAAGTTCTAATCTATTGAATTGGGAGTTCAATATGTGTTGTATTACATGAACAATTTTGTTGACTTAATACAATATATTTTAAAGTTGACCATTAATGATTCTTTAAAGGTTCAATATTTCTAAATCTTCTAACAAACATATCATCATTGGGGGGTATTAGATTTCAATATAACCAATTATGTGGAAGTAGTGAGTATTTTAGTTCATGTTGAAGTGATTTTGTTTGGGTTTCTTAACATTAATTATACACACTCTTTTCATGGAGGCGATCACGTTTTCAAGCCCGTCAAATTAGTTGTTTATTTTAAACTAGAATTTATGCATCATAGCAGCAACCCTAGGTCCTCTCTCAACAGAACCTTGTATCATTAATTCTAAAAGGTGGTTATGATTTAAAAACTAAAAAGGGAAATTGGTTTTATAAAAAATTGGGTTTTTTCTTTAGAAACTAAAATTGAATGTATATTACTACTGAGAGAAACTGGTTGGTGAAATCGTGATCAACCCGGGTAAGTGTCCCTCAATGCTCAATCTGTCATCACTCTCAGGATAATGGGAAGGATCATTGATTTTTTGATTTTTATACATTCGGAAGCTAGAAATTTTATGTGAGTTATTACTAGGTTATGACCTCGGATTTGATCAATCAATGATCTTGATTATCGATGACCGCTCAAAATCAACAAACATGAATCAATGTAAAAATAGGACTCAATCAAGTCATTACATAAACAACATGATGAGATGACCAGATTTGTGAAAATGGTAAAAATATTTCCAAATACAAGAACATGCATATTCATAGGTTTATGCTCCTGGATTTTATCAACTGATGCAATCCATTTTCACCCTCATGAAGGGGGGGGGGGTGAGAAAAGAGGCAACCACACTCAAATCATCATAAGATCTGGGTTACACATGGAAGCATGTGGATTCTTGTTTCATTGAATTTTATTTGATAATGCCATAAATAACAAAAATATAGAAGGTGTAAATGGAGAAAAATTGAAAACAAACCTGGAAATCAATTACCTTACAAAAATTACAAGCATGGATCCTGGGAGTACAACAAGGAACACCCCCCAAACTGATCACAAATAGGCATAGAAGTACATGAGGGAGAAGAGAACTAAATGGATGAAGAGATCTCTCCCATTCGATTAACCTTCACCCCTGGTCATACCACAAGATAATGAGGGGGAGGAGGGATTTTATTGGAAATTATATCAATATTTCCACATAAAGTGGTCAAGTATATAAAGGGCTAGGTGACTATTCAAGGTAGATTTTTTACACCATCTTTATCTGGCAGGTTTACTGACTAAAATAAATTCTAATTATGTGAAATTTGGTGAAGAGTTGGGGAATTGGGTTTGATGTCTAATCGAGGTGGAATTAGAACAATTAGATCTCCACGGCCCGAGTTATGTCCCAAATACATAAGGTAGTCCAATCTGGCCTACCTAGAATCTCTTCACATTATGGGCCTATATTTGGCCTCCATGTGGACGAATTGGGCTCAAACATATTCTAGAGAAATGTAGCCCACATTCTGTTTCACTCAAACACCCATTTTATCCCAATTGGAAGAACATATTATCCATATTAAAAATAATTTTCCACATGCATGCTTGGGCTCTCGCACAGTTTGTCCAATTTTGGTAGAATTCTATCACAGGCTCTCTAAATCACCTCCTCCTGCAATGTAAACACTGAAACCTGTAAAATTCCCCTATTAAATAGTGATAAAAAATAACTAATTAATTTAAAAATAAATTTCATTTTATTATTATATTTCTAATATTTATTACAAAACCTGTTTAAAACTATTACATAAGAGTGGATTTGAATAGTGAAACACTATGTGATCACACCCCAACCCCTAAAATTTTTCACTCTTGAGAATAGATTTATATAAAAAAATGATGCATGTATATATTACCAAAATCATGTATATTTAACATTTGAGGAAATTGAAATTCATTAAATTAACGTGATCAATGCACAAACCACACTAAGGAGTTCTTCCTAGTGATATTGGAATAAGATGTCTCATAAATCATATCACAATGAAATTCAAAGAGATTCATGATACCAAATTGAGAAAGGAATTCAAATGTAAAATATTCCACTGACTCTCCATATGTGCATGAAAACCATTCCATGCTCTTTTTTTCCACTTTCGATAAAATAAATATATTTTATTTTAACATTATTCTTCTTATATGATTTTGTCCACCGAACCGGCCCAATATTCTTTACAATCATATTTCAAGACCCAGTCAATTACGAATTCCCATAAGGAAAACCATAAGCTCTTGACCAAGATATCCTCATATGTTTCCCATTTCATCACTCATATGTTTTTTCATAATTTTCATTCAAAACAAATCTCACACTCATCTCTCAAACCTTGTTTGATATCCTCATGACACTAATTGTAATAGTTATATCAATATAAAAGGTTAATAAGGAGTGGTTTTTGACCATCCCAATTCACATACCAATTTTTTTGAGGGAATACAGTAGTTGGATATTAGGTACACACACATAGGACAATCCGATACAGTAATGAAACAGATCAGATAAAGAAAAAATGTATAAAAATATCATTTTAAACTGAAAAATATTATCTTAACATATATTAACATTCTATTAAGTAAGAAATATTCACACTTTTTGGTTTGGTGAAAAAATGTGTGGAGATATTAGTTACAATGTATTCCCAAAAAATACGCACACAAGGGGAATCAATAATCTCAAGGGTTTCACATAGGTACAACCATTTATTTCACTGATAGAAATCCAATTCACTAAAAATCAATCCCTGATGTTAAATTCATACAAATGTTCATTCCACAATATAGATAGGTTTCATCAAATTTTAAAACAACATGGAATAAAAAATTTCAACATGAATTTTTAGTAAGTTCCATGTTTTGGTGACCATAAGGGGGGGAATGTAAAAATACCATAAAGAAATTGAAAAATATAAGTATGAAGAAAGACAATGAAAACCCTGATGAAATCCACAAGATAGGGAAAAGTGAAAATACCATAAATAAAGAAAATAAAGATCCTAATGAACCCAATATGTATCCACCCCCACACACCTAGAATGTGTAGTGTCCTCACTGAAATAATTGAGAATGTGAGAAGGAAGGATAAAACCCGGTATGTTTCAATGGCATGTTTCTTCTAGAAGGTTGATTTTATCCACCGTATTCTTTGGAAATCCTCATAGAATTGTTTAAGTTGCTTCCCATTTATGGTAAGACTTTTTCCACTCTGCTCATGCAATATCTATTTTGAACAAATGGGTAATCATTAGAAATAGTAGAAGGACCAGGCCATGGAGAACGAAGCTTACATGGGTAGAGATTTAGCATGTAATTTTACATGAGGGACTTCTCACCAATATGAATCTTCTGCTGATGAATCATGATATCATGGATAGCCTTTGTCTTCTCTTTATATATTCGATAGTTCTGATATACACCACATCAAATTTCTTCCAACTCTTTAATCTTCAGCTTCCTGTACTCACTTTCATGTGAAATATTTATATTACATTGTTTAACAGCCCAATATGCATGGTGTTCTACCTCCACTAGGAGGTGAAATGCTTTTTCAAACACAATTATATATGGTGACATACCGATTGGGGTTTTAAAATTTGTACGATATGCCCAAAGTGCATCATCCAAGTGTAAACTCAAATCGTTCATGTTGGGTTGTACCATTTTTTTAAGATTCTTTTAACTTCCCGAATTGAGATTTCTACTTGTGTTTTTATTTGGGTGTGACATGAAGTTGATAATTTATAATAAACCTCATACTAATGAAGAAAATTTTTCATGTTGTGATTTCAAAAAATGGTAACCCTAGTAACTAATGATGAATCTCCGAAAACTGAACCGACTAAAAATTTGGAACCTCGCAAAATCAAGAATAACTCGAGAGTCATCAGTCCTAATAGCCTTTTCTTCCACCACTTTAGACACATATTCCAAAGATGACAAGATGTAAATGAAGCCAAATGAATTTGTAAAAGTCTCCATGAATCCAATTCCCCATGCATCAAAACATTCATTGAATAACATGGGCTTTGGGTAATTTCATTCCTTTTGGTGATATTTCCTGTGAATTGACAACGATTACATGACCTGAAAAATTGATGGGAATCCCTATATATTGTTGGCCAATAATGTCCTGAGTCAAGTATTTTTTGAGATTTATGTTGAGATCCAAAGTGCACCCAAAGTCCAAACTGTGGAAGAAGGTCAAAACAGAGGTGAAATCATGGTCAGGGACACACCGACGAACTGGTTAGTAACAAAAAATTTCCCCCAAATATTGTTCATCCCAAATGTACCACTGAGAATCATGTTTAAGACTCTTGGATTGGGAAGTGCTAAAATTTGTGGGGACACTAGATGTTTCTAGAAAATTCACAATGTTCGCATACCAGTGGGTAAGGTCAACAACATCACAAAGGATGTAATGAGGAATGAATTATCCAATGTGGAGGGATGAGTGAAAATTGTTGTAATGTGGTGAATAAATACTACTAATGTGGTTAGATGCAACATTTTACACCCCCTATTATCTCTAATATAATGGTCAAACATTGGAAGGAGTAGCATCCCCTGTATGAGGCAGGGTTTAACTCCATGTTTCTTTAAGAGAAATTGAAGGGAAACATGGTTAGAAAACACAATCACTTTTGACCCAAGAAGACATGAAAGAAATTTTTCTACGGAAAACATAACAGAAAGAAGTTACTTTTAAGTGGTTGTATAGTTTACCTAGATAGGGTCAAGGGTACTTGAGGCATACACAATAACACGAAGAGCCTTCTCAACCCTTTGTGATAAAACTACCCCAAATTCTAAGTTAGAGGCATCACACATAAGTTCTAAGGGGAGATCCCACATTGATGGTTTGATGATGGGAGGTGATTTGAGACTCCTTTCTTGTGAATTGAGTGTATCCTCACAGTTTTTATCTAACATAAAATTAGAATCTTTTTGTAATTATCAGAACAATGGAAGTGTGATCTTACTAAAGTCTTTAATGAATAGTTGATAAAAACCATCATGACCCAAGAAAGCTCGCACCTCACAAAAAAATCTCAGATATGGAAGGAATGAAATTAATTCAATTTAAGATTTATCAACATGAATTACCTTATTTGAAATAAAATATACAAGTTCTATCCTTCATTGAACCATAAAATGGAATTTCTAATAATTTAAAACAAGATGTTTTTCAATGCCGCAACGGAGGACAGAACATAGATGTTCCAAAAAAATCATCAAAGAAAGATCCATATATTATTAAATAATGAATAAAGACTTCCATAAAACTATCATGGTACCCAGAAAAAATATTCAACGTACATCACTGAAAAGTACCAGGAGCATTACATAGACAAAAAGGCATTCTTCTGTAAGAAAATGTTCCAAATGGACTGGTAAGTGCTGTCTTTTCGTGATTCTCATGGGCTATATAAATTTTTAAATTACCATAATATCCATCAATTAAACAATAATGGGACTTACCAGCTAATCGTTCTAACATTTGGTCAATGAAAGGTAGAGGAATGTGGTCATTCCGTGTGGCTAGATTCAGTCGACAGTAGTCAATACAGACTGGCCATCTGTTTTTCATATGTGTTGGAACCAGTTCATTCCTTTCATTTGACACAATTGCTGTTCCTATTTTATAGGCCCAATTAGCACTGGGCTTACCTCTTTACTATCAGATATAGGATAAATGACCCCCACAATAATTAATTTACTAACTTCCAATTCTACCACTCCAAGGAGAGTGGGATTCAATTGGCATGGACATTGTCTTATGGACATAGCCCCATCATAAAAAATCATACGGGGCATCAAAATAGATAGTCTAATCCGGGTAATATTAGACAATGACCACCCTAATGTTTTTTTACACTCTATCAAAATGATGAGCAGTTTCAATTCCTATTGTGGAGAGAGGTTCTTGGCAATAATGATGGTAAATTGGTCAATAAACTCATGATATACATGTTTTAAATTAGAAGGATGTTTTTTTAGGTTCCAACATTGGTGGTTTCTGAATAGAGGGAGGGTTTTTAGTGGGTTTGAGGTCCATGAAACTATCTATCACATCATTTTTATTCTCTAATGATAGATAATCTATTGAAATGAGATATGCAGAATCATCAACGATCATGGGTACCTCATAATGTACACACTCATCAATTAAAGAACAAAATTTAAAATTTTCAGAACCCACACAACACTAAGAAAATAAATCAAAACAAAAATCATCCAATGGAGAATAATGGAAAAATGAATAATAGTATGGGTTGAGGAGAAAATCATGTGCATGTTCATAGTTTGAGATAACTTCATTCAAATAGATAGGAATAGTGGAGTGCTCTTCAATGGGGTGTTTCATAGTCTCTAAGATGTTAAAACATACATTTTCTCCCCTTAAATCCATGGAATGTGTACCATTGTGAACGTTGATGATCGTCTTTTCTGTTTTGAAGAATGGCCTCCCAAGTATGAGAGGAGCATGTCCTCGGGTTTGGGTATCTTCCATCTCAAGAATGTAGAAATCAGTGAGGAAGATGAGATTCTTCACTCTTACAAGGACATGTTCAGTCACTCCTGTTTTATGCATAGTACTCAGGTATTCATGTTGAACAAAAATTCTGGTTGGTTGATGCTCTCAAACCTGTAGAGAAGTATACACTGAGTGAGGCACTAAATTAATGGAATCATCTAAATCTAACAAGACATCTGAAAAGAATGTATCCCATATGGTACAAGGTATCATGAATGAGCCCAGATCCTTAAATTTGGTTGGAATTACAGGTTGAATCAAGGATGATACATCCCTTCCCAAGTTGACTCTCATTCCCCTTCATCCACCTTTTATGGGTGAAAATTTCTTTAAGAAATTTGGAATATCGAAGGATTTGTTTAATGACATCCAATAAAGCAATGTTAACTTGAATGTTTTTAAATTTATCCATTATTTCTTTATCAATATCATTATCATAATTCTTCTTAGAATTATAGAGTATTTGGGAGAAAGGAAGAGGAATGGACTGTTCATTTGAATCCTCAATGATAATTTGATTACCCTTTTTATTTTTATTTTCATAATCGGAGTATTTTATGGGAGGAAAAATAGTTTTTTCAAGAGGGGAATATACCTGTTGCGTAAAATTAGTATTGGGAGAAACTTATTTACCACTACGAAGTGTAACTACACATACATTACCTTTTACCTTCGGATTGGAAAGGGGTTTGGATGGTAGTTGTCTAGAACCATGAATCATAAGCTCACATATGGTGTTTTTCAACTGACCCACTTGAGTTCTTAGGTCTTGAATTACTGATTGTGTGGTTGGTTGGAACATGAGGTTATGGGTTTACATTTACATCACCATATCCTCAAGGCTAGGTTAATATTTGGGAGGAGGAGGATGATTTTTTTGGGAAGTTTAAGGAAAATAATGTTTCATACCTTGGCATTGTTGATACCGATTCTTCTTGGGTAGCTAGTGTTTCCTCTTTGTTGGTATTAGGTTTATGATTGCCACCTAGGGTTTGGATTTGGCATGAATTGTTCTTTCTTGAAGGTAGGTGAGTGATGGAATGAACACCCTGAGAACACGGCTGTGCAAGACTCAGGTGAATCTGGAAATTGTGGGCATTGGTCAGAAAAATGAGTACTGTCAGAACCAATACAATAATGTAATGGAGAATGAGGAGATTGTTAGTAACGTTGTTCTTGAGATAATTTCCATTGAAGGGTATGCTTCTCATAAATCTTTTTATCTACCTTTTGTTCTAGAGATGAACGACATACCGAATGAACTCCCCAGGTTGGTGTAATAGCCCTTGTAACAAATTGTTTTGCATTTTGAGCCATATTAGATATCAAGTCACGAGCGGCGGAAGGAGTTCTATCAACCAAGGCACCACCAGCTGCTGCACCAATCATTACATGATCCATGGGGATAAGTGCCTCATAGAAGTATTAGATTAATAGTTTCTAACTAATATGGTGGTGGGGGAATCTTGAGAGGAGTTGTTTGAATCTCTCCCAGTATTCATGAAGGGTCTCTCCTTGTCATTGCCTAATGCCACAAATTTCATTCTAAATTGATGCATCTTGGGTGGTAGGTAATAACTTCTATGAAAAGTGTCTTTTTAGGTCATTCTAGCTTCCAACTATGGTAGGAAAATATTTTATCCAATCTTTGGCTACACCATCAAGGGAGAAAGGAAATGCCCTAAACAGAATTAAGTCCTCAGAGACATTTTGGGGTTTAATGGTGGAGAACACTATGTGAAACTCATTAAGGTCTTTATGAGGGTCCTTGCTATGAAGACCATGGAAATTGGGATGTATGTGGATGTTTCCTGATCTCAGCTCAATGTTGTCTGCATCCTCATGATATTGGATTTACGCAGGTTGGTACTCTACATCTTGGTGGATAGTTCTGTTAAGGTTCGATTATTTGCAGCCATGTTTTCTTGGTCTTGATTGTGTTCAATTTTTGATTGGTTTATGACCACATTAGTTCCCACAATGGGTTACTTAGTGTTACTCGATTGACCATCTCTAGATTCTTTGATTAGTGTGTGATGTGTCTTTTCAATTCCTGGGTCAAATTCAAGCAGTTTTTCCTTTTCTGATCGGGTCATGCAAATAATTTGTGAACTTTTTTATGAATTCATATGGATAAAATCACTTAATAAATATCAATTTATAATCTAATTTTATAATACATAATTATATAGATAGATATATATATATAATAATAATAAGAGGGAGAGAAAGTAGAGAAATAAAGAACACTAAAAAAAATAGAAACAGAAAACCAAAACAAAAATATTCAAATGGGGGATGGGTATTTAAAGGACAACTAATTAAGAGGAAAAATAAATAAATAAAATTAAATAAAGAAAAAATGATCTTGGATCTTTGGAAATGGTGCCAAAACTTTATCTCGTTGTAGAGAGCGTCAAATTAGTTGTTTATTTTTAACTAGAATTTCTATAGTATAGGAGCAACCCTAGGTCATCTCTCGATGGAGCCTTAAATAAATAATTATAAAAGGAGGTAATGATTAATAAACTAAAAGTGGAATGTAGATCTATAAAATATGGGTTTTTTTGCTTAAAAATTTAAAATTTAAGTATATTACTAATGAGAGAAACCGGTCGAAGAAATCGTGATCAACCTGGGTATGTGTACCTTGATGCTCAATTCATCATCACTCTCAAGGAAAAGGGAAGGATAATTGATTCCTTGATTTTAAAAATACTGAACAAGTAATGGTATGTGAGTTCTTACTAGGTTTCCACATATTATTTGATCGATCAACGATATTGATTATTAGCGACCACTCAAAATCGACAAACATAAATCAATGTAAAAACAGAACTCAATCAAGGCATCACATCAACAACGGGATGAGATGACCAGATTTGTGGCAATGATAAATATATTTCACAAGACAAGAACATGAATATTCATAGGATCAATCTCCTGGATTTTATCAACTGATGATATCCATTTTCACACTCATGAATGGGAGGGGTTGAGAAAAGAGGCAATCGTACTCGAATCATCACAAGATCCAGGTTATGCATGGATGCATGTGGATTATTGTTCCTTTTATTTGTATTTGATCATACCAGAATAAATTGAAATTTATAACGTATAAATGAAGAAAAATTGAAATCAATCCAAAAAGTCAATTACCTTACAAAAATTAAAAGCACAGAGCTCAGGATTACAACAAGGGAGACCCCCCCTCCAAATTGATCACTAAGAGGCTTAGAAGTACATGAGGGAGAAGAGAACAAAAATGGATGAAGAGAGATATCCAATTGGACTAACTGTCACCCCTAGTCGTATGAGTGGGAGGAGTGATTCTATGGGAAATTAAATTAATATTTCCATATAAAGTGGTAATGTATCTAAATGGCTAGGTGACTGTTCAAGGAATATTATTTTATCTATTTTTATCCGGTTGGTTTGCTGACCAAAACTTGTGAAAATGACTTGATATTCTGTGGAGAGTTTGGGATTCGAGGTAGAAGTCCAAGGGACGTAGAATGTGCCCAATTTGATCTCTGAGGCCCACGTTGTGGCCCAAATATAGAAGGGTGGTCCAATCTGGCCTGTCTAAAATTTCATCACATTATGGGCCTATTTTGGGCCTCTAAGTGGATGAATTGGTCTCAATGCTATTCTAGAGAAATGTATCCCACATTGTATTGTGCTCATAAACCCATGTTTAACCCAATTAGATGCACAGATTATCCACATTATAAGTAATTATCCACAAGCATGCCTGGGATCTCGCACAGTTTGGCCCATTTTTCTTGAATTCCATCATGAGCTTTCCAAATCACATCATCCAAAAATGTAAACACCGAACCAAGTAAATTTTCCCTATTAAACTGTGATATAAATTAATTCATTGATTAAAACATAAAGTGCAATTTATTATTATATTTGGAATATTCATTACAAAACTAGTTTAAAGTAGGAGTGTAAGAGTGGTTTTGAATAGTGAATCACTATGCGATCAGAAGGAAGATGAGGATATTCTTGAAAGGAAAGGGGAAGTGGTACATATCTGAGTAGGATGGTTGTTTGATCAATATTTCATCATGTTTCTCTTCATTATCTTCCACTATGATTAGGGCACTATTTTTCCTTATGTATAGTAAACTAGGTCATAATATTACCTTATGTTTAAATTCTCTAAAGACTAATTTGGGTTATTTCAATTTATGAAATGTATATATATGTTCCGCAATGAACCCAAACACAATGGGAGTAGAGTAAAATATTACCCTTTGAATGATTCTTGAGTCTAAAACATTAAGACTCATCTCGAGAAAGTGGATGTTTCAGGTACTCTTCTGTCACCATTTTTTATTTTACCTATGTTTTTATCCATGTAATATATTTTAGGATATCCAAATTATATGTTCTTTAGATTTTGATAAAACTTTTATCATCTTTTGTGAAATTATCCTACTTATGGAAATTCTTAATTTTTTATAGCTATTCCCATGTATCGATAGTATCGTTAATTACTTTCATCTAATTGGCTCTTGAGAGGTGTGTGTAGTTGAGGATAAGTGTTTATATAGATTCTCATATGTTTGGTATACCACTTTAGTTTTCCAGACCATATTTTTTCCAATGTATTTTTCTATATTGTTTTAGGATCCATATTAGTGATAAAGTGACTTGATACTGTTTCATCCATTCTATGGTTTTTAAGATATTAATTGAGTTTATGAGATGAATATAGATATTTTTAGTTATTTTCATAATTTTTTCAATGGTGTACATAGTGTTCCGTAGTTATAAAAAATTAATTCATGTTAATGTTGTTATGTTCCTCCACTTATTTTTACCTTCTAAGTCCATGGATGCTTTTTGGGGGAGGAATTTATTATGTTGGGGTTATTTATAACAAACCAGCCTCTATTTTCCTTTTCATTTTACTGATTTGTTTATCCTTTTATTTTTTTTCTTGATATTCATCAATTTTTTACATGAATTTTTGAACATATAATTGATTTTTATTTCATTCATAGTTATTTTTCTTAGGATGTGTGTGGTTCAGTGGAAACCATGTAAGGTTATGCTTCCATGGGGGTTCTATTGTGAACATCTTTTGAATAGTTATGAGGACCCATGAAATAGGAATCTAGGTTTCTATGAGGTATTAATCGATCTATTTAATATAGTTGGGACATTATTTAATAGACATTGTGGGTGCTAGGGGTGTCAATTTTAGGGTTCATGACTTGTACACATATTATAAAGTTGTGTGTCTAAATCATATATTCTTTATAAACAAATATAATTTAAAATATACCTCTATAACCCTATAAATGTTTGACCATTAATTTCTTTATTCTTCTCCCACATAACCCTCAAACCCCATGAACTCATCCTCCTAACATTATCCTCACATATATAGTGATTACATAGTGGTTCATAATGATTTAAAGCATGTTCTTCTTGGTAAAGTATATTTTCCTCTTGTTTTGGATTGATTTACTATTCTCTTACTATTGTGTTCCTATTTAACTAAACCATAGAGTGAGGTTTTGATCATGTTTCATATGGATATTCATGTATATTTTATGTGTGTTCTCTTATAAGTTGTGTTCATTAAGTATTCAATATTTTCTACTAAGCACATTCAATTTGAGATAGGTTTACACTTCTATTAGCCTTTAAATTCTATAACTATGATTGCTTACATTAAAAATTCATGTTTCAAGAATGTTATGTTGGTATAAAATATATAATTATGGTTTTTAAATTACGAATACTACATTTTCACATGATTTCAAATAAAATTTAAGATAATATCCATTTTTATATATTAAATTAAAGTTTGGTTTTCTTGAACTCAAACAAAACGTTTTTGATTAAATTCCAAAATAGCCATTATTTTTTAATATTTCAGGGGGATATATTGTATCAAAATTAATTAATAATAGTTTTTTTAATTATAAAGGGCGTTATTGGTTATTTTAGAAGAGATCATATAAATTTTTATTCTAATGGATGTTAATGAGGCTTGGTTGGAACTTTATAACGATGAATATTTCTGTTAAAATAAATCATTATGATAGTCCCTTTTTCATTATTTATCTAAAAATAAATAACAATGCTTTTTATGGGACACATATGTTATTCATAAATTCTTGATAAGAAATTGGTTATTTTAATGAATGGTTCTCTAGTGTGACAATTATTTTTGGTTATTAATTTTCATAATCAGATATTTATACGTATTAATATTTATATCATTTATTGTTATTATTTATTACCTTACTTCCATTTTATAAGTAATTTGTACTTAGAGTAGCTAATATAATTTCAATGATTTAATGTTTCACTATTATATGATTAAAAAATGAATAGTTGGCCTCAATAATGATTTTTCTCTAAATTTGAAATGTTCTTTTGACAAGGCCATGTAGGTTATAACATAGGATTAGGGTTGTTGGATTATTAAATATGTAATTATTTAATGGATCATTTTCAGGTATCCTAGAATTTCCCTTCAGTTACGATGTATTCAATTGATCAATTTTAATTAGATTTACTATTTAAATTATGATTCCTTTAGTACATGATAATTGGTTATGCTATGTTGTCTTTAATTTTTTGTGTTGTTATTATTATTATTATTTATAACATTGATTTTTTTATTTTTCTAATGAACTAGTTTATTAATTTAAAATAAATGAATAAATTTTGTTTGAGGGTTCTATAGTTATGTTTACATAGTTTTTCAGTTGGTATTTTGGAATTTTCTTGGAATTGTCTTAAACATGATGTTTTAAAAAAATATTTTAAACGGAAAAGGGAAATAAAAAAATTGATTTAATTATAATTGAAATGTGAAAAATTATTAATTTTAAATATTATTTCAAATAACTAGGATATTGAAAAAATATTTAATGATAATATATACAGATTTGTTTTAATTTGGATTGTATACTAAGTTTTTGTGCACACATATCTAGTTATTTTTGTTTCAACTTCATGTTCTTCTTGTGTTTTCTCATTGAGAATTCAAGGTGTTGAGGATTTATGATGACCTATAGGTCTTGTAATGACTATGTCAGATATTTTAGTTATAGTTTTCTAGTTAATTCCTTTCTTATATTGACCAACTCATCTATTCATGGACCAGTTGTTTTTTAAATTTTTGTTTTTTGATCTGGTTGTCTTGTATATTTATTTGTTACAACTGATTATGTTTTACTATTTCATTTAAACTATTTTTTGGAAAGTTCATTAAATTAAGATGAATGGAGTGGAAATTACATAATTCTAGTATAATTCAAATTCTAGTTACAATATTTTTATTGGATGAAATAATTCTTAAGCGATCACATATGACTCCATAGTACTTATTTCATGATTGAGGTGATTGTTAATTTATCTACAGTATATCAGAAGATGCCTTAGGTGGAAATTTCTAGGGAGTCTAGGGTTTTTTTAATAATCAATGAATGTACCAATCCTATTCCCTTTAGGGAAAGGGATCACCAAATGGATAAAAACACTCCAAATGTTGTAAGTTCAGGTGCACTAAAAGACCCCAAATATCCTACTCTTATAGTATTGGGTGTGTTAAAAGTATCTAACCCATTCTCACTCATGGATGGGTGCATTGTATGACATATCAATTCACTTATTCAAAATGAGATGTCATCCATACCCCCTTGAAATCAGACAACCTATAAGATATTTATAATAAAAACAAGTGACACAACACATCTCACAAGATAAAAATCATTACCTATATACTCCAAACTAAAACCTAGATCTCATCTCTCACTTCAGTACCCCTATAGACTCATAGGAATATCTCATAAGAACATACCAATCATAAATTCCTATCACACAATACTCATCAACCATCTCATTTCACACATGAGGGAATCCACTAGGTCCCTCAAACCCCATATTATCCTCTCACCGACACAAACTGTTATCTAAAAACCCAAAATATCTGAATATATTTTAATGTATTTATGTTGTTAGTATAAAAATTAAATTTCAATTGACTTCAATTTCTCACATCACAACACTATCTCTATAAAAATGGATAATACCAAGATAAAACCACTCTAAATCCATTGGAATCATCGTGAAAAGTCCTCAATAATGACTATGTCCCATTATGGGACACTATATAACATCTCCCAGGGAGATCTATTAGGCCTATCATTGAGAAGAATTTTTTATTCATAGTTCATCGGGTAACATGGAATATATCCCACACATAGTTCACAGTAATCCTAGAAACCAGCCTCAAGCGAGTGCCCCCAATGTACGTGAGATTTATAGTTATCCTGCCTATCACTGTGAATTACCCTTGGATTGAATTTGATGGTTGTTCGATTTAGTTTTTAATATTGGTTAAGTTACATAAAATATTAATGATATTTTATTGAATTATTTGATGTTTGTTTCGAGTCTATCAGAAAATTCTGATATTAGTTTTAAGTTATTCTATAGTTTTATGATGTAATTTTCAATATCCACTGTCCAATATATAACTTTTAGGTCAATCATGGGACATTGGGTCTTGGTGTAATTATTTAGTTAATGAATTCATCATAATAAATCATCCATCTTATAACCTAAGTTAATGTTGAAAAATATAAATGTAAGAATGTATAACTTCATCATAATCATTTCCTTAGGGTACGTTGTGGAGTCCTAATGAAATTAGTTTTTATAATACTTCACCATACAAATTTGTGATATATCTTATTATTTTAGTTCAATTACTAGACATCAAATAATATTTCCTTTTGGCATTATAAGACTTCATGATCTTATGACATCAAAAGTAATATAATTTATTTGAAAATGTTCCAACTATATATAGTTAAAATATTAATTATTTTTTAAACCAATGGATTCTAAAGTTGATATGAAAAGATAAAAAAACTAAAATTGTTTATGTGAACCAATCCTATTAATGTATAAAACAGTAACGGATAATGATTGTTGATATGTAGTTGAATCATCAAGAATAATTAATGTGAGAAATTATTATATAGTCCAAATTTTTGTTTTATGAAGAATAATCACAAGAAGGTTATTTTTTTATTTCAATGTGATGATGAAATATTATTTTAAAGATGTAAAAATCACATTATACTGATTTATAATTGATTAAATATATGTTTTCAAGTCATTAGAATTTGAGTTGTTGAGATTGTTCATGTCAAAGGGTAATTCCCCAAACTATGTGAAGTTTCACTGTGTCTCCCTTATAATACATAATGGTATCACTATTTTTTGGAAAATAACACATAAGGTTACCCTGATCTATTAAAAAAATATGATTCTGAGTTGGTTGTGTGTGATGTAAAAGATAGATATTCCTTGAAATTTACAGATTCATTTTTTTTGAAAAATTATTATTTCATGATTTAATATGGAGAAGGTTATTTAATTATTTTTGATGATTAAATGAGAGAGATGAATGATATATGTGTATTTTTTTGTAAAAATGTTTCTAATTCAAGGAATGGATAGTCAAGCTATAATGGTTCATATTTTTGATGCCAAACTAATCACAGGTGCGATGAGGAATGTAGTGTATAGTGTAGTTGTGAAGAATTGAGAATGCTACGATAGAAAATGAAACTCTAAAAATTTATAAATATTAGAATTATGTATTACATCATTATTTGGAGCTATCAATGATATAGAAATATATAATATATTTAAATAAAAATAATGTAACAACTTTTTTAGAGTATAAGAGGGGAGGGGAGTATAAATTCCAATGATCATAAATCATCAACTATATCTTTTTGAACCCAATAAATCCATAAAAAATCTGACTCTGAGATAAATTATAGGTTCTACATTAATATCCACATGAGATAATTCACATGAGTTATATTTTTTCCACACAAGTACTAATCCAAAAATATATAAATGAGTAGTGAAGCCAGGGTATAATGAAATTCCAAATGTTTTAGATGACTTGGATCTAGTGTTTCTCATTTGAGTGTAGTTGCCTTTCATATTCCTTGGATTATAAAAAAGGTTGAATAAATTAAATTATTTGTTTTCCATTTTGTGTCTATTATGTCTATGTGTCTTATATTCCATACATTCCACTTAATGGTCAGCATAATTCTTTGGTAAAATAAAATCTAATAGTGTTCGAAACCAATTATGAAAATGATCCATTATTATAAAAGGGATAATATGTTTTAACTAGATAATACCCTAATTCACCCCCTCTCAGGACTATATCATTTTTACAGTCTCTATATTTTTAGCACAATGAATTGGAATCAAAGTTATGATTTTTGAGTTTCCTTTTATTTTTCATTAAATATTTATTTTTTATTTTTTAGGATTTTATAAGATAATAAAATTAATTTTTTATAAATCATAACAGTAATTATTTTTAATGTATATATTTTTTTTAATTTTTATAGGAATTTATATCTAATTAAAAAATAAATTGAATAACTCATATTCATAATAATTATAATGTTGGTGCGAATTAGTGGAATATTTTTTATATTTCCATGCACAAATAATCTATGAGATTTTTTATATTCATGATTCACTAATATATAAATCATCATTCACTCGGTATTCTATATTGATGACTGATGCATATCTAAAAAATGTTTTTGAAATATTTATATCTATTGAGGAAAACATATCATTATTATATTTATGTTCCTTAAAAACATTGATTACCTCACCACTTCAGGTTTGTAATGTTTACAAGTGCCTAACTAATCCACCTAATTGTTGGGTAGGTATCATCCAATTCTGAAGGATGGTATCATCCAGTTCTCTATTCTAAATGGAATTATTTAAACTAGTATGACCTATCTTCTAGGGGTTGTTCAAGTTTTCTATGTGAATGACACCATCATTGTACATCAGGATGTCTGTACAATATAAAACAATTTCTTCTTATATAGATGAGGTATTAGACTTCTATAGATGTATCATAGGAATAACATGTTTGTTGGATATCCATTTCATGATTTTATAATGGTTTTCATTTTAATGAGAGTGTTCACATAGAGATAATCATTCTTACATGTCAACTACAAGACTATACATGGTCAACAACAGGATCTTATATCCTAGGCAGAAATCATGAATTTAGTAACAAGAAATTCTCAACATTATACTCTCTCTATCTCTCTCCCTATATATATATATATATATATATCTCTCATACAAATATTCAATATCATATCAGGGTTCATCATCTCAATTTTTTTTAACAAATCTTAGTTAATCATTTTTTCATTTATATTACCGTAAATATGTTATTTTATTACAATTAAAATATGGTTCATCCCCTTAATTATAAATTTTATAAAATTTATCATAAGAACAAAAGCTATTATCATCAATAAAATTTTCAAATATTTTAATTTTTTATTACCATTAATATAACCCATCATGCTTCTTATTTAATCATAATTTAAATTAACATGAATCTTGGATAAAATCATGGATTTGAAAAGAACACTATGATTTTAATTATCTAAAATCTATGTAGTCATAGTATGATTACGTTGTGTCTCTAACAAACATGATATGAAATGTAATTCATCATTATATAATTTACCTTTTATTTTACTTTTCATAAGATTTAAATGACTTTTAGATAAATATGTTTTATCCTATGCATTTTAACTTTTTACATTTGAAGGTATTTTTATGATTATATAATTATTATTATGTTCATTCCATCCATATATGATTCCATAATTTCCACTTATAGAGTGATGAAGAAACAATGTAGAATTTATTTTATTCATACAGAATCATCAATCATCATTATGATAGACACAATAATCAATAAAAAGTATGAAATCATCCATATAAAGTTAAGTATGAGCCTAATTTATATTTATGGAATTTTATATACTTCTGATGAGACATTTTGAATTCTCATAAATATTCCAAATTTCTACCACATAATTGAAATTACACTTACAAAACTCAATGATTCTTAAGTAGTCTACACATAAAAAATTCATAATAACATGAATTTTTATGAATTATTCCAACTCTACTCAAATCAATATATAACCTTCTCCCCGACATAAATTAAGATCAAAATAATACTAAAAATAATTTAAATGATCCACATAAAAATGTATTAAAAAAATCAATAATTACAATATCCATATTTAAATTAGTTGTCAAACATTCTCAAAAGATTATAAAAACATAAAAACTCACTATCAAATTCCTCAAATCAAATCCATTCTCAAGTGATAAAATTCTTAATAGCACATCATTAGATCAATTTTTTTATTAGTGATTATTAAATATCATAATGGTATTTAATTTTCTTCAAAGTAATTTGAATTCTATATCACTAAATTCATGCACCCATGACTTTTTTTATACAGTACATTAAAATATCTATAGATATAAATTTAGAATATGTAATATATATAGTTTTTAGACTTCCGACAAAAAAAATATCTAACGTTTAGTGGGGGAATTACCCCAAATTATATCAATTTAGAGGGAAGGTATAACCCTTTATAGTTATCCAAAGTGTCAAAAACATGCCCTTGTGAATTTTCTTATTAAATATATTAGCATTTTGATCTTTTGATTGATTAATTTAATATTTTTTAAACCCATTTGTGACTTTTATTTCATGAAGTATAACATGATATCAATGTTTGTTGGCCAAGTGTATTAAACATTATTTTTAGAGAGTTATATTTCCCATTGATTATAACATTATATTTTCAGAGGTTTATTAGTCATTTATCTCTAATATTTTGTTTTTTCTTTTATCCATATCATATGGATGAATGAACTAGTATAAAACACATATTCAACGTATATGGTTACTAATGTAATGTAACATTGTTTCTTAAAAATCAAACTCACAAATATTTTTTCATAATAGAAAAATTTAATATCAGGTTGATCTTGTATTATCATAATCTCCTAGCTAGTCTTGTTTTGTAAAACCATATAGATTTTGGTTTTTTCCTCTTTCATATATATTATCATCACATAAGGATCCTTTTATATATATTTCAAAATCAACTTAAAACCATTAAATTTGATTCATTTGGGGAAGTAGTTTCTCATGAATATAAACACACAATATATACTATATCATGTCTTGATATTGTGATGTGTACAAAGAGTTAATTCAGTATTATAAACACAATTTGGTTTAACATTTTCCATTCAGCATACTTGATATTTTTAAGACAAAATTTATAATATTTTATAGTTTTTTTGGGTCATAAATTCCTATCTTTTTCAATAATTCATTTGTATACATCTGTGGGGAAATAAAATTAAAATCTGTTTTAACACTTGTTATCCCAAATAGTATCCCAAATATACTTATATAGAAATCTCAAATGTTTCATCATTTAACTTCAAAATTTATTAAATGAACTCTCTTGATATATTGTGAATATAATTTCATCATCATATAGAATCATAGTAAGAGTATCTTCATTCATCTCTTTAATGTAATGGTTGTTTTATACTTTTATTTATTGAACATATTTGTCTTTTATAAAGATTTAAACATTGAGTTCCATGCTACAGAATCCTTATTAAATCTATACATATCCTTTGACAATTTTTATAATAATTATCCACCATCAATAATAATGAATCACTCAGGGATCTAAATATAAACATATTCATTGAGATCATAATTTATGAAGGATTATTTCACATCCATTTTGTTAATTACATATCTCTAATGGGATGAATCTATTAGTAACATATTTATATCTTAAATTATCATAAAAAAAGTAAATTTATATTTTAAATAATCTTATTCAGCTTGTGAATAACCTATGAAAACTAGTATGGAAATATACCATATATCTTCTCTGTTATAATTCATCATATTTATGAATACCCACTTGGTCCCAAATATATATTGCCTTTATTCCTAGGGAAAATATCCCCTGTGGAATTCTTCTACATTTGGTCCAATTTCTTTTTCATATCCATAACCAATGAATTATTATTAATAGGTTCAACATTTTAATCTAGAAATATTTATAAGAAATGATCTATTTGGATATCAAGATTTAGTCTTATTCTTGTCTAAACCGGGGAATTCCAATCTATCAATATATTATCCACATCGAAATGATTATTTTGATTTATATTTTTTTTTGTTTTCAAACTTTGAAGCCTATCCTTTATCATTCATGCGATCTAACACAATATTAATAACTTGATGTTCAACTTTTACTTTTTTATCAAAGATTGTATCAAAAATATTCTCATTGTAACCAATAGAGTCTTCATAAAAAACATCATATGAAACCCCAAACATGGAATTATTTTTATTATAATTTAGAAAACATCTCCCAATAATATTATGATGCTTTTACCATATATTTATCTGTTTCTATTGATCATGTATCCCGGAAAGAAACATTCTTCATCCTTTACCCCAAACTACTTTATTTTTTAAATGTAATGTTCATCAGTCATGTATTTTTTAATAATTAGATATATTTGGACGTTAATTTGATTTTATACAACATACAATAGGACGTATTTTTCATCTCAGGCTTCAATAAAAAAATTTCTAAACTTTTACGTAGCTTGTCAGAAAAACATTTGTCCTACTGAACTCAGAAGTAATTTTTCTTACTGTTTAGTGAGACATCCTTCCATTATCATAAAAACCACTATAAAAGGGAATGTTGGGTGGGGGTACTTTATTGGTTACTTATTTCATATTTATCATGATATTATTAAAAAAATTCCTAGAAAACTACCTTTCATTTTTAGTTCTCATTTGTTTTGTAGAAACACCTTAATCTTTCACAACAGTACTTCATAAAAAATTAATCAATTATAATTTTTCTAAAATATGATTCATAAATATCAAATTGTTCATTAATGTGAAATAATTAATTAATAAATGGAATTATAATCAACCTATTTCATATTGATGCCTCAAATGAATATATAAATGAAAATAGATTATCTCAAGTGGCATAGTGGATTAGATTTAAATTTTTATGTATTTATTATACTATATTACCCTATTTAAAAATTATAAAAAAAATCAATATCTAATTATTTTGTGTAGATCTCTTGAAATATTCACCCTTGAATATTTTCTCAAAACCATTTTTCTAAATTGACAATACTCATATTTGAAATATTTTATTATTATTTTAAATGAAGGATTAAAATTTTTTAGGAATCACTAATCTATAATATATTTTCATCAATTATCTATCCTTTCATAATGATCCTACCATAACCTATATTTTATAATTTTAAATTTTATCTTTTAAAATTAATTACTTTGAATTAGTTGAAATGATTAGTGGACCTTATCTTGTTTTTAGGTCACATATACAAAAAAACATCTCTAGATTTCAAATTTTGAGGCTCAATTCATAAAAAATAGCTCAATTGATCATTAAGTAGCTATCATTTCCAAAATAAATAACACCGCCAATTTTTATTCAATATTAACATGTATCTTGAAATCCCTAATCATATATGATTATAATAAACCATCAAGAATATTTTTTTGGTCAAATTTATTTCTTTCATATCCACTTCATTAAAAAATAGATTTACTAGTTGAACTTTTCTCTAATGCTTAATTCCTTAATCTATTTGTTTAGTATATCTAATAATTAAATCATATATTCCTATAAAAAATTAAAATTATGTTCAACATTTCAAAAAGTACTCCAAACCATAAGAACTATTATAAATAGATAATTGCGAATAATTTTTATGGATATTTTTCATCAGTTAAAGATTAAATATGTGATTAATGGGATAACTCCCCCTCAACTCGGTCATACTATGATTCCATAAAAATGAGATGCTTCAATTAAACAAATATGAAATAATTGAATATTCTCTATAGAATAAAAATTATAATTTAAAAATAGTTTTCTCTATGTCTGTTTGTTTTGTCTTTAATTTTCAGCTTATTGTCTTATGAAATTTCATGCTTACAATTTATTTTGATTAGGAGTGTATTTTCATCCCAATCCAATTTAATGTTCATGTATTTTGTATTTTTATTTATATAATTATTCCCAAACTATTATTTCCAATATTTTCCTTTAAAAACAAAATTATTATTTTAATATATATATATATATATAATTTTCAGGTGTTACAGTTTTTTACATTTTCCTACACAAATCATGTCTCATTAGTCTAAGATAATTTTGAATTTATTTCATGAATTTATCATAGAATTCTTATTTCTTCTATTTTGTTCATTACCTTAAGACACATAAATTGATTCATGTTAAATTCTTCCTATTTAACAGCAACTTTGTTTTTAGATACTTTTAGTATTCTCTCTCTCTCTTCTAGTTTCAATATGTAAAGAATTATATCCTCAATATAAACATATTTTTTATAGATGTTTAGATGTATTTTTACTTTTACATTCAATAACTCATTTTTAGGGGATTCAATTTCCAACATTGTTTATGGTTTTCTCTCAAAATAGACTTCATGATCAGATTTAAGCATTTATTGTGTGTATAATTTTGCGCCATCATCCAATCTCTTTGATATTTATTCATGTATTTCAATATATAATACTACGTTACTAAATTTACCATTATGGTCTTCATTATAATGACTAATTAAATTGAATTAGTCATCCTATTATTTACTCAACATGCTTATTTTTTCATCATATAAATATATTCCCAGTTCTCAGTATATATATTTTCTTATTTTAGAATTATTCACTATTTTATGACCAATGTATTTATTCATCCTCATATTGTTCTTATACCACACTTTTCTATATCAAGAAATAAACAAAAAATTATCCAATTATACACCACCTAAATCCCTTGAGTGTATTTTTCAATTTGATTCATCCTTTCCTTTTTATTTTTTTACAGATCAATTCCATTATTCACTTTTTATCATCATTATTCAATAAATCATCATCTGATTCACTAGATGAATTAATTTATTCGTTATTTATCTTTAGTTTCTTAAAATAGTTAAATGTAATTTCTTATTTTTAATTTTTATTGAAAATGGGATCCATTCTAGTCTCATGCTTTATGATATTATTATGAATCTTATCCAAATTCCTGTATGCTTTATCTTCATGGGATGTTATATTATGATAAAATAAATCATGAATTTTTCCAAAAATATTCTTGACTGTAGTAGTAACTATTATATTGTCATTGATCCATCTAATGTGTTTTATTATTTCATTATCCATTGTCACATATTCTTCAATATCCACATATTTATCCATTATGATGTATTCATATATTCCACCTCAAATTTGAAATTTAGATACCATCATTATAATATTCCACCCATACATGCAATATGTCTTGTCCCGTATTACTTTTTCTAATTTGAATCTTATGAATTTTGGGGGGAAATTATTATATAGGGATTATCAAATTTAATTTCACGTTTTTTTGTTTGTCTGGATATTAATCTTGTCTATAAATGTTATGTGATCGTCTCTTGGAATTGGTACAAATCCCACTGTTAGAAAATAACTAACTTCAAGGACTTCTGATAAAATATATAGAAGCATTTAGTTATTCCAGACCATAATTTGATTTCCATTATAGATTCAAAGAATAATATCATTCATAATGTTCTTATTCTCTTTTGATTAGAATCGGATCTCAGAGAGAACCATGTTTTCTCTAACACCAAATAAATTTCCTCAACCAATGTATTTTCAATTGAGCTCATGGATCAATTGAATTTTTTGTACAATTTTTATAATAAAAAACTGGAATGAATCTTTATGGTTATGATCCACTCTTTTATAAACAATCACTCTCCAAATATGCAATAGTAATGACATTTGAACTACATGAATTAAAATTGTACAAGGTTCTACTCCAATGAGGAGACACATTCTTTTTTGAGTTTCAAGTTCTATAAAACAAATATTATATCATTATTTCATGTCATTAGTGATTTTATGAGTAATAAAATTTCAAACAATGATTGGTAAATCATCAACCACTTCCAAGGGATTTTATCAACCACTTATCTACATAAAAGGATCTTATTTCTGCTGATACCACATGTCTAATATATGTTATTCTAATATTCATTACCAAAAATTCATTAATATTATAATATCTTTTTCCTCATACATGGAATTAGAATACTAATGATGTATCACTATAAGAGAATTTACATCAACCATCCTTCTTCTGATTTCATAATGGTCATCTTGTGCATGATATTTTGATCACATGTAACATCCTTATTACATATCAACTTCGGGCCACATGGTGATCAAAAAGTGGATTTTATTTCCTCAAATAAATAATAAATGTGTTGATAGGAAATTTTAAATATTATCTTCCCTATATATAATTATTACTCTTTAATATACATTTTCATTGATATAAAAATGTATCAGCTTCTCCAATCTAGAGTTTATTTTTTTCCTAATTTTATATTTTTATATTCGGAGAAATATGTAATTATTATTCACATATGTAAAATATTGAAACAACCCTTGATTCTCAACTGCAATATACTTTCATAAAGAATATCTTGTTTTATCCTGAATAATAAATCAAAATTTTTAAATAAGAAATTACGATGAATACCTCCCATGATCCTTTTCATTTATCCTTCACTAAAATGACTATTAAACCTGAATTTGATCATGAATTTGACTAATACCCCATGATTTAAATTATCTGAAGTCCAGATAAGGATCATCTGATTTTATTAATTCATGAAATAAAACAATAAGAAAATTATTTCATCCTTACTAAATTCTACCTATATTGACAATTTTATAACAGTGAGATGACAATTACAAAAAGAATTGTTAGCCCATTATCTTTTCAATTTTTAACATCTCATGGTATTTTGTGAGAGAAGATTACTCTAATAATGTTTTCCCATCCTTAAATAAAATATGAATATGACCCTTATGGATTCATCAATGATCCTTACGATATTGATATGATTCATATGTAGTCTTCAGTAATCATTAAAAATTCAAAAATCATCCTTATAATGTGTATAATCATTTTTAAGACATATTTGATCTTTACATATTTTAAATGAATTTTATGGATCTTACGTCATCCTTATAAAATTCCCATACAATTTCAAAATTTTCACCGTATAACTAAAATGAATCTTTCAAAAATCAGTGACTCTTCATAATTCAAAACCTAATAAAATTGACCACCACATAAATATTATAGATTTATTAGATCTCTACTCAAATCATCTAACATTATTATCAACCACTTTAAATGGAATCTTAATCATTCCAAACATCATTTGAATGATCCAAAAAATCATGTTTTTTAGATAATTATAATATTTAAATATTCTATTGGGTAAATTTGAAATAATTAAGTTTATCACTATAATATTTCACATAGTTAAGAAATTAGAATAAATATGTTGATATTAGTGAATGAAAGAAAACTATAGACACACAAATTTTAGCCAAATATAATTAGTCCGTGATAATATTTATAGAAAATTCTAAATAGTTAAGAATAATCAAATATAGAATGTAAAAGGATATGTGGGAGATTTATTAGAAGTTTTATAATATATAATAATCATTAAGAGATAAAAATATGTATACCTCAACAAGTTGTGATGTAAAATAAAATGTTGAGTGTGAATTAAAAAAATTATAAGTGATCAATCTTATGGTAGAAATTTCTTAATATAATCAGATTGTTGTTTTAACAGATAAGATAATATAATGAAAGCGTCATTGAATATTAAAAGAAACAACAATTAACCAATTCAATACCCTAGTTTAAATGGATAAAAACTATAAAGTGTTTCATGATTTGAAGGATAAAATATATCTATTAGAGGATAAAATATATATGGATTTATATATATATTATCTTATATGAAACTATATATGAAATAATATAAGAAGAATGTAAATAAACTTCTCATATATCATTATTAAAAGGAATCTAAATTTTTTTCACATTTTATTTGATTGAAAAGAAATGAACTAAATAAAAATATTTTGATAAAATTAAAAAATAAATGAAATTATTAATTAAATATTTTATTACATTATAAAATGAAAATTTTAAAAATAATGAAAAATAAAATATAGATATGAAATATGAAATCAAAAATTTAAATTAATGTTAAATATAATATTCATTAGCTCAAATAATTTTTTTTTGATGAACCTTGATCATTCATGGATGCTGGGAGTATTTTAAAAATGAATATGTTTGAAGATGATGTGAATTTATAGTATTTAAAATATTAAAAGAGTGTTTTGAATATCAAAAACTCTATATATTAGGTTTACTAAAACAAAGGACTCTCTCACTCATATTGATTCACACATTTTTCCAACACATCAAATTCGATGTTGAGATTATGAAATAGAATAAATATTTCCCTTGTATGTTTACTTATATTTTATCTATTTATCTATTTATTATATAATGGTGGAAAACCAGTTAAGATCCTCTTTATGACCACAATAGGATGAAACAATAGTGTTGAATTATTTTTATTTACAACAAATATAAGTGAAAAAAATAATCAATAAGATATAACAGTAAATTATATGTTCAATTAAACCAGAAATCATTAAATATTTGTCAAATTTGAATACAAAAATCACACGTAGAAGAATGGATTTCAATATGAAGAAAGAGACAAGGATTACTTATGAATTAATTGGGAACCTTGTCAATTAATAAAATAAAATAATGTTTATTTTTACATTAATATATACACAACCTTTAGAAAAATGACCACACAAATAAAGGAAATCCTTTTTATATCTTGTGTTTCTCATTATCTACATAGAAACATTTCAAAAATTACTGATATATTAACTTATTCCAATGATTTATATGCAAAAACGTTTTTTTTAATATCCATGAACCATAACTCAACCAATATAAAGTCATTTCACTCATCTTAAATAGGAAGATTATTCCAAAATTCATAAACCACAAAAAATAAAATAGCATTGTTACCCTATATTACATATTTTTATAGGTGATGTTTCTCTACTATTTTTTGAAACCAACCATATGTTTTTTTTAAATGTTCTGCATCATATAAAAATTAATTTGATCTTTTTAAATGACATATTTGTTTTGAACTTATAAAATAAAATACCACATGTGATAACGGTGATTCATTAATAAATTAAAATAGCCATGGATTTATAAATTTTATTTCCCCCTCTAATGTATTTTATTCTCAATATGTGAAATGGTTTGGACTATTTCACACAAATATTCAATTATCAATATTTTTTTTTATCCAAATTGTTTTAAACATTTCATCCAGCATAAAATTTCACTTATTATTCCCAATTTTTTAACTAAAAACATAAAACCACGCTAAAAACATATTTTCATCAACACATAATTTTCCAACATTTTGATAATTTGTAAAAAAATTCAATTAATTATGAATGGTATTTTACGAGGATGTTAAAATTAATTTATTATTTTTATGATAATATTACAATAAATATGGTAGGATGGAAATGAAAAAGGTTATATTAATTATCTATGTGTTATGATAGCAATAGGTAAGTAAATATATCGGTTTACAAGAACTGTGAACTATAATATAATACAAGAGAACTGTGAAAAATGATAAGAATAATTTTGATAAAATGGGACCACTATGGGAATTTATTATAAAATTTCATCATAAATTCATTAATTGAGGTATTTGTAAAATTATCAACAAAAATATTTATGGTTGAGTGTATAAGGGTGTATAAATAAAATACTATTGGTAACAAATATTGTTAATATAAATAGAATGATAAATTCTATACATTCAATATATGACTATAGAATAGGGTTATAAAAATGATTTAAATGAGTCACTGTTTTGAAGATGGATATTTAGGTTTTTTGGAATTTTTTGTGATAAATTTTAGAAATGAAATAATATATCCATGTATTTTAATTTCACTTCATTTTTAGTTATTTTGTATATTATAATTATTTATATATATTTTTCCCACCGAGGAATTTTTTTAGGGATTTTAAACAATGTATGACACCTATATTGATTATCTAATGAATAAATTCATATCTAGGAAGAATTTTTCAAGGTAAATGAACTATGTAGAATTACTATAATAACATTTTTGTATAAATTTCATATATAACGAAAAAATACTAGTTTGATTGTCTGTGAAGAACAACTACATCATTTATTAATTTCCAATGAAATACAGATTTTCATGTTTAGAATTTTAGCATCATACATAATATTTAAACAATGTAGAATAATTCCTCTAACCATAAAATTCAACCTTCAATGATTATGGTTTTTTTTCATTTTGAAATTTATAAAAGAACTAGTTATTAAAACTATGTGGATCCCCTTTATCAAACATTCATCTAAAACATTTTAAATAGATTCATTTGTTTTTTAGGATCAGCAAGATAGGAAATAAAATATATTTGAATGGAAAATTCCTCTACAAATCTATTATACCCATGGAACATTTTTTAAAGTCAAAATATTTTATGGGCACTATAAAAGCATCTTCTTTATAGCTATCAAAATTACTAAATTTAAATATATGATAAATACTAATATTTATAATATTTTTAGCTATGTGAATAATAGATTTATTTTTTATTTTTAGATTTAAATTAATTGGATTATTAAGGCATTGTAGAGTGATTATCCATTGAAAAAATAATATAAATATGTAAGAGTGGGATACCACCTACTGAACTATACGTTCATCCCAATTTCCTATCTATTTTGAAATTTTTGATTCATTATTTAATGACGTAAATTTGGAGGGAATAACCATATGAAAAAGATACAACTAAAAAATATCCATGTAATATTCCTTTATGCAGTGATTTAAAAAATTTGTTCAATAATTACTTATAAGAAAAATACAATATATATTTCAGCTTCTAGATACACTCAATGATTTTGGTTAGTTATCGAAACATATTTGGTGGAATGAGATATTAGGAGATAGTGAGGTGAAAAAATTTATATCAATCACAAAATAGATAGTCTTAAAATATTATTTTATCACTAATATTATGCAAATTCAATATTTAAGACAAGGGTTTGGAAAATATTTTCATTATAAAAGTAAATTTTTATATCTGGGATTATAGTATTTTTTTACTTATTTGATGCATTTTAACATAGAGATGACGAAAAATAGACACTAAATAATACTATTCTCTATATTGGGATATATTTGACGGAAAAATATAATTTAATAAAAATATTAACTTTATATTTTTTCTCATCCAATATGGAAGTGGTTGTCGAAGTTAATATTTAACTTGTTATGGTGCATGTTTTTCAAATTCCATTAGTGGTGGAAGTGTCCCTTTAATTATTTAAAAGGGGTAACATGATGACATTTAGAAGATATTTGGTAAATAAAAAGGGTAGGGAACTAGTTTCATCTCCCACACCCTTCTAAGGGGAGGAATTAGGGGGCATGTTAATAATTTTTTCCCTCAAGAATTCATAGAATCAAGAGATGGTGGAAAATGATTATTTTAAAAATTATGGTAAGTGGAAAAAATATCCTAAAAAAATCATGAATTGTACATTCCAAAAATTAAATGTAATTTTTGGTAATTTTAAATTTATGGATGATAATGATTTTTAATTAAATCATCATCAAAATAATTTCCTTTATTATTTCAAATGAAATAATTTCTAACATGATTATGTGATTATAAAAATAATTTGGTCATGAAAGTAGTAGAATGACGGCATGGTGGGACGAGTGATGGTGTATGGTGGTCAGCGGGAGAAAAAAAGGTGTGGGTGAAAAGTGGGGAATGTTTTGGTGAGATGATTTCTTGTGAGTTTTAGGGAAATCAAATCTAATATAAACCAACCAATCCACTTAGATTCCTGATATGGGATAAAATGAATCCTTGTTGGATATAACACTTGGGGGATGTCCTTAGCATTATGGGGGGGGAGGAAAATATCATGTATATTATATTTTGAAATCCTATAATTACATAATGATTACAAGATTCCACTCTATAATGAGTATGAGAAAACAAGGAGATATTGGAAATGAATAAATGTGAACCAATAATATCATTAAAAGAAAGAATGAAATAATATATATATATATTTGACATGTTTTATACCACTTATTTCTTATTCTATTCAATGAACACCACCATACTCATACAATATACTAATGACAAACTAAACATCTAAGAAACAGGATATAACAACAATATGGAATACTATTACAAATATTTTCACAAAAAAAACCCTATTATAATTGTAAGAATGACATTATTATGCACATTATGCTTAACCAAATGACTATCAATGGAATGATATTTGGGTTTCTCTGGTAATGATGAAAATAGGCGATCATGGTATCTTCGTGATTGGAAGATATATTGTAACACCTTGACCCCTCTAGACCAGAGGCGGTGCATTACTTATTACATTTTCATGGTTAGAAAGAAATAAATCCTGACAGAACGACTATTTTATTAGTCTTGAAGAAACAAGTTACATATATTAAACCCAATTTACATTCGAAAAGGTTTGAAAATACAATACATAAAAAAACTAAAAAAAGCATCCATAGGAACCCAATAAATGATCTCCTCTTCATAATTTAATGAAGGTAAAAAATTGAAAGGGGCGAGCTCAAATTATTAGTAAGGGTTAAAAATAGTGGAAGCACGAATCAATATTAACTGAATAATAAAAAACATGCCTTAGTCAATATGGAATGATGAATAAATGAATAAAAAATTCCCTTAATAAACTGAGAATGAACTTGCATCCATAGATTTTTTCATAGTGAAAAACTCATGGATAGTTATAACTGATAATGAAAAAAGAGAATTATTATTTTTCGGAAATAATGTATCTAGAACATGATACCATAATACTGTCAAAACATTTTTTTTCTTTGGGTATAAACCCATATGAATTTTTGAAACAAACTCAAAGGGTTTGTCGCCAACTGATTTGTCTCATGAGACCCGTCGATGCTTTGAGGGGCTATAGATATCCCCACCCACCACTGAAAGTCTGAATAATTTTCTACACACAGATTCGATACATGTAAGATATACCTTCTCAATATCCTTATAGAGTAGATAATACATATTCATCAGTATTTCCGTAGTTAAAATAACTATCTAAAATAACACCGTATGTTAAACAGTATACAACTTTTGACAATACTCATGCCCATGAACCCAGAATATGGACATATAATATATTTAAAATTTCAAATGAAAAATGATCTCAAATGGGTAGTATATACACCATATAATAAATATTATGTGCACAATACCAAGAAGGTCTAAATGAAATGGAAATGAGGATAAGGACCCTTACCATATTTTAATAATTTGAATCGTATGACTGAAAGACAATAATAACCAAATTAATCATAGAATACCTTTAATATGAATATAATCATGATAATATATATCAAATGTAAATACACATATACAACATAAAATAATTAAGTTGGGAACAATGGAAATATCACAAAAAAATAAGAAAGTGAGATGAAAACCCCTTACCTTATGCTCGAGTGTGTTGTTCCTTTGTATTAATGACCAGAATTATAAAATTTAGCTCATTAATTTATAATTACAGAACCTACTATATCTATCATTGATTTATTATAACCTTATTAGGTTTATTCATGGACCTTTTTCTGGGTTTAAGAGGTTCAATTTTATTGTTTTGGAAGCATTTTCTTTCTTGGTTTTCATGATTCATTTACTTGTATTCATGAATGGATGTTAGTTTAAAATTTAGTTAAACATCCAGAATTGTTAATATATCTTATTAATGACCTTGAAGTGATATAAATTATATTATTATTATTTTTGGTTATATACGAGGATGATGATTCAATATTTAAAAGTTAATTACAAATGTTTAGATTAACTTGGCGGTTTTGTTCATAATGAAAATGTTTTGTATTATTACTTTATATTACGAGTGTGTAAGGATTACAAAACATTTAATAAAAATCTACATATATTTTGATCTGTTTCAACCATTAAAAACTGTTTCATGACCATAATTCAACATGGTAATGAAAATTGAGAACTCATCATCCTTGAATGTGATAAATTAACACATCTCGGATGGTGTTTTCATTTTTTGTATAAGAGGAGGGGGAAGGAGATATCATAATGAAATATTCCATTAGAATAATATAATTCAATTTAATGTAAGGCAATGGAATTATCATAATATTTGGATGAGCGTAGAGGAAAAAATAAGTATAAAAGAAAGAAACTCAAAATTGAATAAAAATTGTGAAATCTCTCATGAAAACTTCGGCAGCCTAACAACGTCACATAATATTTTATAAAATTGTCTGATGAGAGAAAGGGGTATCTAATTACGCCTAAATAATATGGAAACAAAGTGGAATATGGGAGGACATATACTGACATAATCCAATTGAAAATAAAATGAAAAACATAAAATGAATGCTTTATGAAAAGAGAAGGGTGGGAGATTCCCTTACCTTGAAGAGTAATTCTCAAAACATGAAGGTTGAGACCTTAGGGGTTTTAGGAAAACCTTGTGAGGACTCCTAGTGAGGTAATACTACAAGAGATTCAATGATAATTATTTTATAAGGAATTAAAATGAAGGGGGTGAGTGGGAATATATAGTAAATTAGAGGGAGTTTTTTATTAATTTAAAGGGACACATCATTAGTGGTTTTTGAAAAACTATGGGAATTCCCGTTGTATTTGCCCACGATTTTAGCCACATGAAAAACCACATGTCATATGTTACTGTACACTGGTTGGAAAACCGTTTATATTTAATTATTACATCATTATGATGTCATTAAACTACCGAAAACTCATAACTATATTTTACAACTCATGGAAAATTAAGGTATTTTAGAAAAATCACAAAAATTATATCCCTAACAATTTTTTGAACTTTAGAATAAAAAAGGAACTCCATTTTATGAAATTAATTTTCTATATATTTTTAATTTAATTATTACATAAAATCAAAGTTAATTAAAAAAATAACACTTTTAAAGGTATATTTAACTTTATATCACAATGAAAATTTAATTAAGATCCTGTAATCTTATTACCATAAAAAAAATATTATCATTATTTACTATTTATAAGGGTCGTATTACTATTCATAAGGATATGATACTATTCATTAATAAAATCAAGTTGGTTCTAATAGAACCCAAGTGATTTATTGGTTACAACTCTAGATGATTGTTTTTCAAAATTCAAACCATAGAAGTAGAAAATTTATGTTTAATGGACAGGTTAGGATTATCTCTTAAATAACCAAGTGTTGTTTGAAAATAACATAGTGATTTATGTAATATAATCTATTAATATAATATCTTAAAGTTAAGAAAACCATACAATATTTGGGGTGTTACATTATTCCCTCCTTTAGAAAATTCATCCACGAAATTTTATGTATAAAGCCCACCAAAAAGATGTGAGTGGTGCTTCTTCATTACATCCTGATGTTCCCATGTTGCTTCCTCCATATTCTGGTTTCTCTATAGATCCTTTACAAGGCGAGTTTTCTGATTTCTCAATACATGCTTCTTTATGTCACGAATCCGCATACGATCTTCATAGTTTGACGAATGAAGTTCCAGTTTGATTTCTTCATAGGTGAGTACATGCATTGGGTATGGCATGTATTTCTTCAACAATGACACATGGAACACATCATGATGTTTTGGAGAGAATTAGAGGCTTTGATAAATGGTAGGCTATAGCTCTGATTCATTACATAACATGACATGGTCTGATGTACCTAGGGCTCAGTTTCTGTTTCTTAACGAACCTTAATACACCCATCCATGGAGATACTTTCAAAAAGACATGATCTTCCACTTGGAATTACAAATCCTTTCTCTGTTTTTTAGTATAACACTTCTTCCTATAATGGGATGCTTTAATATGGGCTTGGATTGTCTTAACCTTTAATGTGGTCTCTTGAATTAGTTATGTGACTATAAGTTTCCTCTCACCAAATTCGTCCCAACAATTCAGAGTTAGACATCTCTTTCTATATGATTCTTCATATGGATCCATTTGAATACTAGAATGGAAACTATTATTAAAGGAAAATAACACCAAAGGCAAGTATTTTTCCCACATACCTTGAAATTCAAGAGATCATGATCTCAACAAGACTTCCAGAGTTTGAATTGTCCTTTCAGACTATCTTTCATTTTGGGGGTGATAAGCAGTACTCATACGAAGCTTAGTATTCAAATCCATATGGAGACTTTTCCATAATTTTTATGTAAAACAGATATCATGATAATAAATAATTGATAATGGTATACCATTAAGTCTTACCACATCATTAATATATAGTTTTGATAAATGTTCAAGTGGTAAATATTCTCTTATAGCATGAAAATGTGCTGATTTTGTAGGACAATCAACGATGGCCCATATCGCATCATTCCTTATTAAAATCATTGGTATCCCCATGAAATATTCCATCGTAATATCTTCCCATTTCCAAATAGGTATAGGGAGGGGAATCATGACTCCTCCAGGATGTTGTCTTCCAGTCTTCACCTGTTGACAAACCAAACATCTCAAAACATAATTAGAAATATCCCTCTTTAGGTTGTCCCTCAAAAAATGCTCCATTAGATCTCTATACATCATTGTGCTACCAGGGTGTATATTTAAATTAGAGTTATGATCAACATCCAATAGATCCCTCTTTAGATCAGGAATAGCGGGAACACAATGTCTATTTCCAACTTCTAAAATTACACCTTCATATATGAAGTCAATCAATATCCCACCATTTTATGCTTTAATCTAATTTTGTAACTCCTCATCAACAATCTAATAACTTTTTATCCTTTCCAGTAAATAAGGTTTGGTATCCATTTGGAATAGTGGTGATGTGTTACCATCCATGATAATTCCTATATCCATCTTTACTAGATCCATGAACATAGTATCCCTTTCAAATATCATCTTCTTCATAATTCTGTGGTCTTTTCTACTCAAAGATTCTGACACAAAATGTACCATTCTGAGGTGGTAGTGTATTGAAAAATCATAATATTTGAGTAACTTAATTCATATCTGTAACACCCCGAGCTTCCACGATACGCTTCTCTTTCAATAATGCAATAGCCTGCATTGTACGCAACTTCGAGTTCTAACACAGCGCGACTAATCAAAGTAGCCATTATGAATAGTAATACCGAATTTTTAAAATTATAGAAATTTTATATTTCAAAATGGACTTCATTTTTGTATTCGTAATATCAAAATTATCCTAAGTTGAATTTTTTGTAATTTTCTGAGAACTTTCAATTTTTAATGAATAGTGAAAAATGCTTAAAAACAACTTTTTTAATCAAAATAATTTATAGTGATAAATTATAATATTGAGTGGTTTTAAAGTATAATTAGAATATATTTTTACCGTTATATCCATTGGTGGTCATTAGAATTAATTTCACTTTGAAATTGGACATAAACAATTGTCAATCTTTTGATATATATTGTTTCTAAAAACACGCTATTTGTTGTGACAGCGGGAATTAATTATAAAATTAATTAATGCAACTTATATGTTTGGAATTTTGTAAAATAGATATCATTTTTAGATTCGGAATATCAATTATAGCTTAGGGTGAAATTTTGGCATTGTTCTGAAAAACATCAATTTTTGATGAATAGTGAAACCACTAAGTGGTAGTTAAAAAACTGATTTTTCGTTTAAATGAAACATTACCACTTCTGTGATTTGATTTTCCGAAATATGAAATACATTTTTGTCATTAGGAAGTAAAATTTGGTTCAATGGGATTAAAATAATTTTTTGGTGAATGGTAACTTTTAAGTTTAATTAATTGCGATTAAAGGTAATTAGTGAAATTTAAGGTAAAAATAGTATAATAAAAATATGGAATGACCTTTACACTTGTCCAACCACTATTGGATGTGTCATGGCCGACCAAAACTATCCACGGGTAAACTTGGGGACCCCATGGAGCCACTATGGTAGGAAAATGACATAGATAACTTTTATTTAATGTTAAAATAAAAAGGTCACAAACAAGAGTTGTTTTACTAAAACAATTTTTAAATGGGGTTATACAAGTCATATTTTTGACTATAAATTTTCATTATAAAGATAAAAGGATTTAATACATCATGATAGTTTTCTTTATAATTTTTAGACATTTAATAAATTAAATTATTTATGACACCATGATGATGCAGCGATTACCTCATTAATTAATGATTTAAATAAAATGAAAGGATAATTTAAAATCTAAGGCTTACACTTGTAAAAAACCTATTGTATGAGGATATTTCGAACCCTTATCACCTTATCCTCTAATTATATATGTGTGGGACCTTTAGAATCCGAAAACCATTGTATAATAAAGTAACATTTCATTACATTCCGAGAGTGCCCCTCCTCTCCACTTATAAAAGGCCCCCACCACTACCACTTTGTTCACACCTTCAAGCCATTTAGCTCAGCAAAACTCTACCCAAATACTCTCACAACTTCCCTCCCTTACTCCTAGAAGCCTCAATTTGGGCAGAATGCTTCCAAGGAAGCCTTTGGCTCAAATCAAAAAGAGTTACCCGATTTTAAGGTAATGTCTTCTCTAATGTTGTTTTGTTTTATTTTGCTTCTCCAACCCCCAAAACTCTTTTTATTCATTTATTTTGTAACGACACAAGTATCCTCAATATACTAGGATGTTGTTGTAAGAATTATTCGAGCTACACTTACACACACTTACATCTAATTGTTAGATAACATACGGTTTCTGTGGATGGTGAATTTCTGCCCCACGAAACGATGATTGTTCAATATTCTTTTAACACCTCTAATGGTGGCCATTTTGATGACACTATTTTCATATATGATATATATATTATGTTTATGTTTTCCTTATGCTTCTGTAGTTCTCATTGGTGGCAGACTATATGATTTCCATTATGGGTAAACGCGATAATTTCATTTTAGGAAGTGCGGACTACCACCCCCTCAAATTGATTTGAATCGTTAATGCCATATGTGGGATGTATAAAGGATGGGGTAAATGGTATTATAAATTATATAATACTGGAATTATATTATACCTTTATATAATTATAACTTCATTCCATTAAATATGAAATAGAAATGAAAGTAGCGTTCATGCGTACGTACGGCTTACCGTCTCCATAAACGGTGCATTTCATTTCTTACCTTTAAATGTAATGTAATATTATAAATGAATGTATATACTGGATATATATGATTTATATGATATATACATCATGAATATAATTATGGATATAATGGATATATTACCACATGAACAAAGAGTAATTATAAGACGTTTATTTTTGACTCAAGTACCTAAGATCGTCAAAACGAATGTTATTAACATAAATAATTACATAATGCTAATAATATGGTAATAAGTGATATAAAATGAATAATAAACATGAAAAGGGTTCTTAATAAATTATAAATTAACTCTTGTTTATTATTCATGAGATCAAAGAATGGTCCAGTGAATTCGAACACGAGGTAAGGGAATTTCTTAACCCAATTTCTATTCTTTGGGTTAATCTCCTACTTTCAAATTATGTCATGATATTATTATGTCATATCTTGTATTTGTACTTTCTTTATGTGTACTTATAGTGAATACACATAATATATCTATTTTATTTTAAAAAATGATCTTTGTAAGGACTTCGTCTCAATCTCCTTTCATTGAGGCATATTTGGTTTTATACACAACTTTCTTTTATACGGTGTATAAACCCCTTTGACTTTTACGTTTATTCAAAAGGAATCTTTTTTATACGAAGAGTTTTACTAAATGAAAAAATTAATGTTTTCTTGCAATAAATATGCGGCGAAAACGGCTTCTCCGCCGCCATGACCATTATTTGGGTTTCGGCTTCCTCTACAAGCCATAATTTTTTTAAAATGAAAAATAAAATCCATGTTTTAATTTTCTTTTATTTTAGTATTCAAAATGGTTTTGAAAGTGTTTTTATTATATCAATGTGTTGTATTGATATATTGTGATTGAAATGTGGAAATTTTATTTTTCCTTTATGCATATTTTATGTGATATGATTATGTTATGGTTTATGATACGTTTAAACCTGTTCATATGAGGAATGAATTGGACATAATAAGTGACGGGTGGAGCCCGCTATAGCTACTCGATGCACCGGAAGGTCTCATGAGACAAACTAGTGTCTTGGCACGAGGCCTTGAAAAAATATTATTTGTTGTCTTGGCACGAGGCCTTGGCTATGTGGTTATGATAGTCTGGCATTATGCATTCCATCATTATGAAAGTGGTTTTTGATATTGCATGTGATTATTCGACCAGTAGAATATCCATGTGAAGAAGTAAATGGAATTATCTCATTTTACTTTTTCCATATTATTTTTATGTTCAAGTTTAAAAGGCTTTTGTTTTAGTTATACATTTCCTTAAATGTTTATGTTTATTAATGAAAGATTCCGCAATATTGTTATCCTTACTAAGAATCTGAGCTCTCCCCATTCAATGTTTTAATATTTTCCAGGATGTGAAGAAGTATTTTATGAATGACCTTCAGGGATAGTCAGAAGAGGATATGAGTGTGGACTATGAAGACTTTGTTAATAGTTTTTCGCTTTATGATGTAATGTAACATTTATGAATGTATCTAGTGTTTCCAAGGCTACTAAACTAATCGGTCTTTCGAGACTTGATCTTTTGTTATCATTCCAATGTTACGAAGTAATGCACCGACTCTGGGTAGCTGGGGTCGGGGCGTTACAGTTGGTATCAGATGCATTTTAGTACTAACCTTGGAAGCTAGATTTAGATAAACGCTAATTAGAGCACATAGCCCGAAGATAGATTTTAAGGATTAGTATAGAAGAACTTCCTAGAATTTTGGTATTATAGAGATTTTTTGTGTTTTCCGAGAAATACATTCCTGTCTGGATAAGAGCAGGTAGAGGCGGCTCTGGCACAGATGTACCTAGGGGTAAAACACGAAAACACCGCTTTGAGCTAGACTCGAACGGGAACTGGTGCACGACAACGGGCCTTGCTACACTATTGGTTACGACACTCCCGGGGGATATGCTTAGGATAATTCTCATTTTCTTTACAAACCACAATGAAGGGTTATGAGTATATACTTCCTCAAAGAAAACATTTTTTATGATTATAGATTATATCCATAAATATTTCAATTAGTGTTAAGTGTTTTACAAGTATGGAATTATGTATTTTGATTCATAAACTAATCTAGTTTATGCCATTGTTCAGAAATGGCGCCTAGTGGAAGGAATGTAAACCATATCAATGCACGCACTCCGTGTTGGTATTTCCCTCCTAGTCAAGATAATTATTGTGGATCTAGGGTTACAACTGGTGTTGATCAACTTATTACCATACTGGGACAACTCACTCAGGTTATGAATAATAACCTTACTCGTATGGAGCACCCTAATCCGCAACATGGAGGATCAATGTTAGACCGCTTCATGAGGCAACGGCCGCCAACATTTAATAGGGGTACAAATCCATTTGTAGCAGAGCAATGGATAAACTCCTTAGAGAAAATATTCCACGCCTTGGGGAGTAGCGAAAGGGAGAAGGTTGTTATGGCAGTCTACCGCCTCACTCGAGATGCCGATCAATGGTGGTCGCTAATTCATAACACAAAGGAAGATGATGAAGTATCAAGTATGGAATGGAGAGAGTTCAAAGATGTTTTCATAGAAAAATACTTTCCACATGACCATCGAGAAGATATGGAAAGGCAATTTCTGAGTCTGAGGAAGAAGGAGGATGAGAATGTCACAAAGTATGAGGCTAACTTTACAAGGTTAGCGATGCATGCTGCAGATTATATACGTAACCCAAGAAGTAAGATTGATCGCTTCTTTCATGGGTTAAAACCATTTCTCCATCGAGATTTAGAATCAAAATCCTTCTCATCGTATGAAGATATTGTCTCGTGTGCTATCAAGAAAGAAAAGGAATTCTCTATGTCTTATGACAACAAAGTACAACAAGAGAAGAAAAGAACGGTGGAACAAGAGACAGATAAAGGGGAAAAGGGAAAGAAGGATTTTCCATTATGCGACAATTGTGGGAAGAATCACCCTGGTACTTGTCTAAAGGGAATGAGAGTTTGTTACAAATGTGGAGAAAAAGGTCACCAGGCTCGTGATTGTAAGGTAAAGAAAGAGGCTATCAATGTTGAATGCTACAATTGTAGAGAAATGGCTCATTATGAAAATGAATGTCCTAAGCGTTAGGGAAAATAACCTCAGAAAAGGCCAAGGGATTAAGGCCAATCTTATGTTGTGACAACAGTTTAAGAGGAATAATTAATATATTGGTTCTTTTGGACTCATGGATTATATTCTGGTTATTAGAATAATTTGATATATATATAAGGATTGTACTGCAGTATTTTTTTTTTAGTAAGGTTTTAATATGATGAAGTTAATCATATTTTTAGTATGTGAAAATAAGAGAAACTTTACTTTGTTTGAGGAATCTAATAAATTGATTTTGGAATTAAGAGACCTTTTAGAGAAAGTTTGGACAGTGTTATTTTGGATAACTATAAAGGTTGGGAGATAACCCGTCGCTTTGGACAAAGCTGCAGGAATCGAACCCACAACCATATTGCGACAGGCCTTTATGACCTACCACTAGCCTACAGGAAGTCCCTGGTTATTACAAAATAGTTTTCGTAATCTAAATGGTATGTGTTAATATTTTGAACCTTGTACGATTAGGATAAATATAATATTTTTGAGTTCTATTATCTTTTTGAGTGGAAGATAAGTTTGTGGTAGAAATTAGTTGAATGTTGAAACTCTACTTGTCAAGCATAAATATATATATATATATACCTATATCTTATTCTATGAATAAATTAGTTCTTAATCTTTAGTAAAGGGATATTAAAAAAATGGGTTATCCAAATACCTTATGTCTTGTTGAACTGATGATATTTTAAATCAATATAGATTGAAGGCTTTGAGGCCCTCAATTTTACACTTGTTTATGGTTGATGACCTCAATCCCTCCCTACAAATATTTACGTTTTTCCTCCAATTATTTGTCTCTAATTTCCACCAATGTTCTCCTAATCGAGATCATAATTGGGTGGTGACTTTTTCATTTCCCTTTCCCTCTTATTAAGGCTAAATTTTATTAACCTTATTTCCGATGTGGGTTTTCCACAAAGGTATTTTCTATTTTCAACCTTTTATTTTCAAAGAAAAATTTCAAATTGTGAGGACACAATTTATTGAAGGAGGGGAGAATGTAATACCCCGAGCTTCCATGATACGCTTCTCTTTCAATAATACAATAGCTTGCATTGTACACAACTTCGAGTTCTAACACACCGTGACTAATCAAAGTAGCCGTTATGAATATTAATACCCACTTTTTAAAAATATATAAATTTTATATTTCAAAAAGGACTTCATTTTTGTATTATTAATATCAAAATTATCCTAAGTTGAATTTTTTGTAATTTTCTGAGAACTTTCAATTTTTCATGAATAGTGAAAAATACTTAAAAACAACTTTTTTAATAAAAATACTTTATAGTGATAAATTATACTATTTAGTGGTTTTAACGTATAATTAGAATATATTTTTACCATTATATCCAATGGTGGTCATTAGAATTAATTTCACTATGAAATTGGACATTAACAATTGTCAATCTTTGGATATATATTGTTTCTAAAAACACGCTATTTGTTGTGACAACGGGAATTAATTATAAAATTAATTAATGCAACTTATATGTTTGGAATTTTGTAAAATAGACATCATTTTTGGATTCGGAATATCAATTATAGCTTAGGGTGAGGTTTTGGCATTGTTCTGAAAAACATTAATTTTTGATGAATAGTGAAACTACTAAGTGGTAGTTAAAAACTGATTTTTCGTTTAAATGAAACATTTCCACTTCTATGATTTGATTTTCAAAAATACGACATACATGTTTGTCATTAGGAAGTAAAATGTGGTTCAATGGGATTAAAATAATTTTTTGGTGAATGGTAACTTTTAAGTTTAATTAATTGCGATTAAAGGTAATTAGTGAAATTTAAGGTAAAAATAGTATTATAAAAATATGGAATGACCTTTACACTTGCCCAACCACTATTTTATGTGTCATGGACGACCAAGAAAATCCATGGGTAAACTTGGGGACCCCATGGAGCCACATTGGTAGGAAAATGACACAAATAACCTTTATTTAATGTTAAAATAAATATGTCACAAACAAGAGTTGTTTTACTAAAACAATTTTTAAATGGGTTTATACAAGTCATTTTTTTGACTATAAAAATTCATTAGAAATATAAAAGGATTTAATATATAATGATAGTTTTTTTATAATTTTTATACATTAAATAAATTAAATTATTTATGACACCATGATGATGCAGCGATTACCTCATTAATTAATGATTTAAATAAAATGAAAGGATAATGTAACATCTAAGGAATAACCTTGTCAGAAACCTATTGGATGAGGGTATTTAAAACCCTTATCACCTTATCCTATAATTTTATAAGTGTGGGACCTTTATAATCCGAAAATCATTGTATAATAAAGTAACATTCCATTACTTTCCAAGAGTGCCCCTGCTCTCCACTTATAAAAGGCCCCCACCACTACCACTTTATTCACACCTTCAAGCCATTTGGATCAGCCAACCTATTCCAAAATACTCTCCCAACTTCCCTCCCTTACTCCTAGAAGCCTCACTTTTGGCAGAATCCTTCCCAAGGAAGCCTTTGGCTCAAATCAAAAAGAGTTACCTGATTTTAAGTTAATGTCTTCTCTAATGTTGTTTTGTTTTATTTTGCTTCTCCAACCCCCAAAACTCTTTTTATTCATTTCTTTTGTAACAACACCAGTATCCTAAATATACTAGGATTTTGTTATAATAATGATTCTAGCTACACTTACACACACTTACATCTAATGGTTAAAGAACATACGGTTTCTGTGGATGGCGAATTTCTGCCCAACGAAACGATGATTGTTCAATATTCTTTTATCACCTCTAATGGTGGCCATTTTGATGACACTATTTTCATATATGATATATATATTATGTTTATGTTCTCCTTATTCTTCTTTTGTTCTAATTTGTGGCATACTTTATGATTTCCATTATGGGTAAACATGATAATTTTATTTTAGGAAGTGCGGACTACCGCCCCCTCAAAGTGATTTGAATCGTTAATTCCATATGTGGGATGTATAAAGGATGGAGTAAATGGTATTATACATTATATTATACTGCAATTATATTATACCTTTATATAATTATAACTTCATTCCATTAAATATGATATAGAAATGAAAGTAGCGTTCATGCGTACGTACGGCTTACCGTCTCAATTAACGGTGCATTTCATTTTTACCTTTAAATGTTATGTAATATTATAAATGAATTTATATACTGGATATATATAATTTATATGATATATACATCATGAATATAATTATGGATATAATGGATATATTACCACATGAACAAAGTGTAATTATAAAAAGTTTATTTTTGACTCAAGTACCAAAGATCGTCAAAACGACCGTTATTAACATAAAAAATTACATAATGTTCATAACATGGTAATAAGTGATATAAAATGAATAATAAACATGAAAAGGGTTCTTAAGAAATTATAAATTAACTCTAGTTTATTATTCAGGAGATCAAATAACGGTTGAGTGAATTCAGACACGAGGTAAGGGAACTTCTTAACCCAATTTCCATTCTTTGGGTTAATCTCCTACTTTCAAATTATGTAATGATATTATTATGTCCTATCTTGTATTTGTAATTTCATTTATGTGTACTTATAGTGAATACACATAATATATCTATTTTATTTTAAAAAATGATCTTTGTAAGGACTTCGTCTCAATCTCCTTTCATTGAGGCATATTTGGTTTTATACACAACTTTCTTTTATACGGTGTATAACCCCCTTTGACTTTTACGTTTATTCAAAAGGAATTTTTTTTATACGAAGCATTCTACTAAACGACAAAAAGGAATGTTTTCTTGCCATACGTATGTGGTGACAATGACTTCTCCGCTGCCGTGACTATTATTTGGGTTTCGGATTCCTCTACAATCCATAACTTTTTAAAAATGAAAAATAAATTCCATGTTTTAATTTTCTTTTATTTTGGTTTTCAAAATGGTTTTGAATGTGTTTTTATTATATCAATGTGTTGTATTGATATCTTTTGATTGAAATGTGGAAATGTTATGTTTCCTTTATGCATATTTTATGTGATATGATTATGTTATGGTTTATGATATGTTTAAACCTGTTCATATGAGGAATTCATTGGACTTAATAAGTGACGGGTGGAGCCCTCTATAGCTCCTCGATGCATCGGCAGGTCTCATGAGACAAACTAGTGTCTTGGCACGAGGCCTTGACAAAATATTATTTGTGGTCTTGGCACGAGGCCTTGGATACGTGGTTATGATAGTCTGGAATTATGCATTCCATCATTATGAAAGTGGTTTTTGATATTGCATGTGATTATTCGACCAGTAGAATATCCATGTGAAGAAGTAAATGGAATTATCTCATTTTACTTTGGTCATATTATGTTAATGTTCAAGTTTAAAAGTCATTTGTTTTAGTTATACATTTCCTTAAATGTTTATGTTTATTTATGAAATCTTCCGCAATATTGTTATCCTTACTGAGCATCTGAGCTCACCCCTTTCAATGTTTTAATATTTTCCAGGATGTGAAGAAGTATTTTATGAATGACCTGCAGGGATAGTCATAAGAGAATTAGAGTGTGGACTATGAAGACTTTGTTATTAGTTTTTTTCTTTATGATGTAATGTAACATTTATGAGTGTATCTAGTGTTTCCAAGGCTACTAAACTAATCGGTCTTTCGAGACTTGATCTTTTGTGATCATGCCAATGTTACGAAGTAATGCACCGACTCTGGGTAGCTGGGGTCGGGGCGTTATAGTTGGTATCAGAGGTAGTTTCGTACTAACCTTGGAAGCTAGATTTAGATAAACTCTGATTAGAGAACATAGCCCGAAGATAGACTTTAAGGATTAGTATATAAGAACTTCCTAGAATTTTGGTATTATAGAGATTTTGTGAGTTTTCCGAGAAATACATCCCCGTCTGGATACGAGCTGGTAGAGGCAGATCTGGCACAGATGTACCTGGGGGTAAAACCCGAAAACACCGCTTTGAGCTAGACTCGAATGGGAACTGGTGCACGACAACGGGCCTTGCTGCGCTATTGGTTACGACACTCCCGGGGGATATTCTTAGGATAATTCCCATTTTCTTTACAAACCACTATGAAGGGTTATGAGTATATACTTCTTCAAAGAAAACATTTTTTATGATTATGGATTATATCCATAAATAGTTCAATTAGTGTTAAGTGTTTTACAAGTATGGAATTATGTATTTTGATTCATAAACTAATCTCGTTTATGCCATTGTTTAGAAATGGCGTTTAGTGGAAGGAATGGAAACCGTATCAATGCACGCACTCCGTGTAGGGATTGCCCTCCTTCTCAAGATAATTATTGTGGATCTGGAGATACAACTGGTGCCGATCAACTTATTACCATACTAGGACAACTCACTCAGGTTATGAATAATAACCTTACTCGTATGGAGCACCCTGATCCGAAAAGTGGAGGATCAATGTTAGACCGCTTCATGAGGCAACAGCCGCCAACATATAATGGGGGTAAAAATCCATTAGTAGCTGAGAAATGGAAAAACTCCTTAGAGAAAATATTCCACGCCTTAGGGAGTAGCGAAAGGGAGAAGGTTTTTATGGAAGTCTACCTCCTCACTGGAGATGCCAATCAATGGTGGTCGTTGATTCAAAACACAAAGGAAGATGATGAAGTATCAAGTATGGAATTGAGAGAGTTCAACGATATTTTCTTTGAAAAATATTTTCCACATGACCATCAAGCAGATCTGGAAAGGAAATTTCTGAGACTGAGGCAGAAGGAGGATGCGAATGTCGCAAAGTATGAGGCTAACTTTACAAGGTTAGTGAGACATACTGCAGATTATATACGTAACCCGAGAAGTAAGATTAATCACTTCTTTGATGGGTTAAAACCATTTCTCTGTCGAGCTTTAGTATCACAATCCTTCTCGTCGTACGAAGATATTGTCTTGTTTGCTATCAAGACAGAAAAGGAATTCTCTAAGTCTTATGACAACAAAGTAAAGCAATAGAAGAAGAGAACGGTGGAACAAGAGACAGATAAAGGGGAAAAGGGAAAGTATTTTCTATTATGCGATAATTGTGGGAAGAATCACCCTAGTACTTGCCTAAAGGGAATGGGAGTTTGTTACAAATGTGGAGAAAAAGGTCACCAGGCTCGTGATTGTAAGGGAAAGAAAGAAGATATCAATGTTGAATGCTAAAATTGTAGAGAAATGGGTCATTATACAAATGAATGTCCTAAGCGTCAGGGAAAATTAACTCAGAAAAGGCCAAGGAATCAAGGCCAATCTTATGTTATGACTACAGTTGAAGCGGAATAATTAGTGTATTGGTGCTTTTGGACTCATGGATTATATTCTGGTTATTAGAATAATGTGATATATATATATAAGGATTGTACTGCAGTACATGTTGTTTCAGTAAGGTTTTAATATGATGAAGGTAATCATATTTTTATTATGTGACAATAAGAGAAACTTTACTTTGTTTGGGGTATCTGATAAATTGATTTTGGAATTAAGATACCTTTTAGAGAAAGTTTAGACAGAGGTATTTTGGATAACTATAAAGGTTGGGCGATAACCCGTCGCTTCGGTCAAAGCTGTAGGAATCGAACCCACAACCATATTGTGACAGGCCTTTATGACCTACCACTAGCCTACAGGAAGTCCCTGATTATTACAAGATAGCTTTCGTAATCTAAATGGTATGTGTTAATATTTTTAACCTTGTACGATTAGGATAAATATAATATTTTTGAGTTCTATTATCTTTTTGAGTGAAAGATAAGTTTGTGGTAGAAATTAGTTGAATGTTGAAACTCTACTTGTCAAGCATAAATAAATATATATACCTATATCTTATTCTATGAATAAATTAATTCTTAAACATTAGTAAAGGGATATTAAAATAAAAAAATGGGTTATCCTAATACCTTATGTCTTGTTGAACTGATGATATTTTAAATCAACATAGATTGAAGGCTTTGAGGCCCTCAATTTTACACTTGTTTGTGATTGATGACCTCAATAACTCCCTAAAAATATTTACGTCTATCCACCATTTATTTGTCTCTAATTTCCACAAATATTTTCCTAACCGAGATCATAATTGGGTGGTGACTTTTTCATTTCCCTTTCCCTCTTATTAAGGCTAAATTTTATTAACCTTATTTCCGATGTGGGTTTTCCACAAAGGAATTTTCTAATTTCAACCTTTTATTTTCAAAGAAAAATTTCAAATTGAGAGGAAGCAATTTATTGAAGGAGGAGAGAATGTAACACCCCGATCTTCCATGATACGCTTCTCTTTCAATAATGCAATAGCTTGCATTGTACGCAACTTCGAGTTCTAACACACCGCGACTAATCAAAGTAGCCGATATGAATAGTAATACCCACTTTTTAATATTATAGAAATTTTATATTTCAAAATGGACTTAATTTTTGTATTCGTAATATCGAAATTATCCTAAGTTGAATTTTTTGTAATTTTCTGAGAACTTTCAATTTTTCATGAATAGTGAAAAATAATTAAAAACAACTTTTTTAATCAAAATAATTTATAGTGATAAATTATACTATTGAGTGGTTTGAAAGTATAATTAGAATATATTTTTACCTTTATATCCAATGGTGGTCATTAGAATTAATTTCACTTTGAAATTGGACATAAACAATTGTCAATCTTTTGATATATATTGTTTCTAAAAACACGCTATTTGTTTTGACAGCGGGAATTAATTATAAAATTAATTAATGCAACTTATATGTTTGGAATTTTTTAAAATAGACATCATTTTTGGATTTGGAATATCAATTATAGCTTAGGGTGAAATTTTGGCATTGTTCTGAAAAACTTCAATTTTTGATGAATAGTGAAACCACTAAGTGGTAGTTAAAAAACTGATTTTTCGTTTAAATGAAACATTACCACTTCTATGATTTGATTTTCAAAAATCTGACATACATGTTTTTCATTAGTAAGTAAAATGTGGTTCAATGGGATTAAAATAATTTTTTGGTGAATGGTAACTTTTAAGATTAATTAATTGCGATTAAAGGTAATTAGTGAAATTTAAGGTAAATATAGTATTATAAAAATATGGAATGACCTTTACACTTGATCAACCACTATTGGATGTGTCATGGCCGACCCATACAATACATGGGTCAACTTGGGGACCCCATGGAGCCACCTTTGTAGGAAAATGTCAAAAATAACTTTTATTTAATGTTAAAATAAAAAGGTCACAGACAAGAGTTGTTTTACTAAAGCAATTTTTAAATGGGGTTATACAAGTCATATTTTTGACTATAAGTGTTTCATAGAAAGATAAAAAGCTTTCCTACATCATGATATTTGTTTTATAATTTTTAGACATTAAATAAATTAAATTATGAATTACACCATGATGATGCAGTGATTACCTCATTAATTAACGATTTAAATAAAATGAAAGGATAATGTAAACTCTAAGGCTTAAAATTGTCAAAAACCTATTGGATGAGGATATTTAGAACCCTTATCACCTTATCCTCTAATTATATAAGTGTGTGACCTTTATAATCCGAAAATCATTGTATAATAAAGTAACATTTCATTACTTTCCAAGAGTGCCCCTCCTCTCCACTTATAAAAGGCCCCCACCACTACCACTTTATTCACACCATCAAGCCATTTGGATCGGCCAAACTCTGCCCAAATACTCTCCCAACTTCCCTCTCTTACTCCTAGAATCCTCAATTTGGACATAATTCTTCCCAAGGAAGCCTTTCGCTCAAATCCAAAAGAGTTACCCGATTTTATGGTAATGTCTTCTCTAATGTTGTTTTGTTTTATTTTGCTTCTCCAACCCCAAAAACTCTTTTTATTCATTTATTTTGTAACAAAAAAATTATCTTAAATATACTAGGATGATTTTATAATAATTATTTGAGCTACACTTACACACACTTACATCTAATGGTTAAAGAACATATGGTTTCTGTGGATGGTGAATTTCTGCCTCACGAAACGATGATTGTTCAATATTCTTTAAACACCTATAATGGTGGCCATTTTGATGACACTATTTTCATATATTATATATATATATATATATTATGTTTATGTTTTCCTTATGCTTCTATAGTTATCATTTCTGGCATACTTTATGATTTCCATTATGGGTAAACGCGATAATTTCATTTTAGGAAGTGCGGACTACCGCCCCCTCAAAGTGATTTGAATCGTTAATGCCATATGTGGGATGTATAAAGGATGGAGTAAATGGTATTATACATTATATTATACTGGAATTATATTATACCTTTATATAATTATAACTTCATTCCATTAAATACGAAATACAAATGAAAGTAGTGTTCATGCATACGTACGGCTTAGCATCTCCATGAACGTTGCATTTCATTTCTTACCTTTAAATGTTATTTAATATTATAAATGAATGTATATACTTGGTATATATGATTTATATGATATATAAATCCTGAATATAATTATGGATATAATGGATATATTACCACATGAACAAAGTGTAATTATAAGAAGTTTATTTTTGACTCAAGTACCTAAGATAGTCAAAACCACCGTTATTAACATAAATAATTACATAATGTTCATAACATGGTAATAAGTGATATAAAATGAATAATAAACATGAAAAGGGTTCTTAATAAATTATAAATTAACTCTAGTTTATTATTCAGGAGATCAAAGAACGGTCGAGTGAATTCAGACACGAGGTAAGGGAACTTCTTAACCCAATTTCCATTCTTTGGGTTAATCTCCTACTTTTAAATTATGTCATGATATTATTATGTCCTATCTTTTATTTGTACTTTCTTTATGTGTACTTATAGTGAATACACATAATATATCTATTTTATTTTAAAAAATGATCTTTGTAAGTACTTCATCTCAATATCGTTTCTTTGAGGCATATTTGGTTTTATACACAACTTTCTTTTATATGGTGTATAAACCCCTTTGACTTTTGCATTTATTCAAAAGGAATCTTTTTTATACAAAGTGTTTTAAGAAATGAAAAAAAGTAATTTTTTCTTCCCATACGTATGCGGCGAAAACGACTTCTCCACCGCCGTGACCATTATTTGGGTTTCGGCTTCCTCTACAAGCCAAAAATGTATTAAAATGAAAAATAAATTCCATTTTTTAATTTTCCTTTATTTTGGTATTCAAAATGGTTTTGAAAGTGTTTTCATTATATCAATGTGTTGTGTTGATATCTTGTGATTGAAATGTGGAAATGTTATGTTTCCTTTAAGCATATTTTATGTGATATGATTATGTTATGGTTTATGATATGTTTAAACCTGTTCATATGAGGAATGCATTGGACTTAATAAGTGACGGGTGGAGCCCGCTATAGCTCCTCAATGCATCGGCAGGTCTCATGAGAAAAACTAGTGTCTTGGCACGAGGCCTTGACAAAATATTATTTGTGGTCTTGGCACGAGGCCTTGGATATGTGGTTATGATAGTCTGGAATTATGAATTCCATCCTTACGAAAGTGGGTATTGATATTGCATGTGATTATTCGACCAGTAGAATATCCATGTGAAGAAGTAAATGGCATTATCTCATTTTACGTTTTCCATATTATGTTGATGTTCAAGTTTAAAAGGATTTTGGTTTAGTTATACATTGACTTAAATGTTTATGTTTATTTATGAAATCTTCTGCAATATTGTTATCCTTACGGAGCATCTGAGCTCACCTCTTTCAATGTTTTAATAATTTCCAAGATGTGAAGAAGTATTTTATAAATGACCTACAGGGATAGTCAGAAGAGGATATGAGTGTGGACTATGAAGACTTTGTTATTAGTTTTTTCGCTTTATTATGTAATGTAACATTTATGAATGCATCTAGTGTTTCCAAGGCTACTAAACTAATCAGTCTTTCGAGACTTGATCTTTTGTGATCATGCCAATGTTACGAAGTAATGCACCGAATCTGGGTAGCTGGGGTCAGGGCGTTACAATATCCTTTGACACATATTGAGTTATTTTTGTTTAAAAATGTATTTTAAACTCTTGTGATTCATGTATATCTCACAATTTTAACCATAAAGATAATATATTCACATTTTCAGAGCAAATATTTTGGCTGAAAACTCAAGATTGTGAGTCAGGTAATGTTTCTCATGAGTCTTCAACTACTTTAATTCATAATCAATAACTTTATCATTTTTCATGCGGATGCATCCCAATCCATTCTTTGAAGCATCACTATATATTACAAATCCAAAATTTCACGATGGAAGAGTCAAAATTAGAGCATTGACCAGCCTTATTTTAAATTATTGAAAGCATTTTCAACATTATTTTGTCCATAAAAACTTAATACCTTTTCATGTGATATTGTTTTGTAGGTTATCCAGTCGGGAGAAATTCTGAACAAAATGCCGATAGAAACATGCTAAGCCAATAGATCTATGTACCTTAGTTATGTTCATTGTCTTGGGCCATTCATGGGTAGCCTTTGTCTTCGCAAGATAAACTAGGATTCCATATTTTGAGCAAATATGGCCTATAAAAGAAACTTATTGATGCCTAAATTTTCACATGCTAAACTTCCCATATAATTCATTTTTTCTATGAGTTCTTACAATATTCTGCAAGTGATTCTCATAGTATTCATAGATTTTGGAGTATACCAAGATATCATTGATGAAAACCAAAAAAATATATTAGTAAATTCTTTTAAAACATAATTCATTAAATCCATGAAAATATATGGTGCATTAGTTAGACCAAAATGTATCACTGTAAACTCATAATGCCTATACTTGGTTCGAAATGTTGTCTTTGGAATATATTCCTTCATTACACATAGCTGATGATATCTAGATCGAAGGTCAATATTTGAAAAGTATTATGCTCCATGAAGTTGATCAAAAAAATCATCAATTCATGGTATATGATAAATATTCTTTATTGTAATATCATTTATTTCCCTATAATCAATGCATAGCCCCATGGATTCATATCACTTCTTAACAAAGAGAACAGGGGATCCCCGGGGAGAAACACTAGGTCAAATAAATCCTTTGTCACTAAATTCCTCTAGTTGATTATTTAGCTTTACTAACTCCACAATGACCACTCTATAGGGTTTTTTTTATATTGGTCTTGCACCATGAATTAAATCAGTAGAGAACTAAACTTCTTGAATTGTAGGATGTCCAGGTAAATCCACTAGGAATACGTTACTATTTTCTTTCATTATATGTTGATATTCAATTTGATGATTTCATTCCTCACCCATAGACATTGGGTTCTCTTCCTCTCCAATAATTTCATTCAATATAGCTACTGGTTGTGGATCTAGACAAGAATCATATAGTGAGGCTCCTATTCTAAAATTAAGTAATTATACACCATTTTAAATTATTGTAACTTCCTTATTCATGCAATAAATATTCGTATCATTATTTCACAGACAATTCATACCGAGAATTATATCAAAGTCAGTCATTGGTATGATTATAAAGTTAGTAACGAAATCACGTTTATGTGTCATGTCGAGGACTGATCGACATGCCTTTTTTGCAACGATACATCCCTTATGAATTTTGATTGAAAACTCCTTAATTAAATCAAATTGGACTTGTTTAATTTTCTTGAAAAAAAAAGAAATATTTAAATTAATGAAATGATACATAATCAAATAATTTGTTGGATATGTTTGCGGAAACAATTAAAGAACCTACCACCACATCATTAGAAACATCAACCTCTGTGGTTGTAATCCCATAAGCTACCCCTTTCTCTCTTGGCCTTTTCTAAGGCATGTTTCCTTGTCTCTTAGGATGATCATTTTCATAGTGTCCTATATCCCTACAATTGTAGCATTGAACACCATTAAATTGTTTCTTCCCCTTGGAACCATGAGATCAATGTCTCTTTTATCCAAACATATGGAAGACTCCCATTCCATTCAAATATTTCCTGAGAAGATAGTTTCCACAGTTCTCGCAAAATGGGAATCTCACCGTTCCCTTATTCTTCATTGATGGCTCGCCTTTCACTTAGTTATCAGAGTACCACTTATTATCTTGCTTTCCCTTGAATAAACTTGTTCTAGAAAATTTATTCGCCATTTTTTGGCACTTGATACAATATCATCATATGATAAAAATGTTTGAGAACCCAGTACCCTTCGAAAACATTGATTAATGCCTTCAAAGAAATAACCCATTTCATCCGCGTAATTTATGGCATACCTGGGATGCCTTGTGATGGTAGTCGCATACTCTACAATTCTGTATTCTTCGCTTTTCTTTAAGCAAAGGAATTTCCTCTTCATTTTAGTTCGTTTCTCAAGGGGGAAATATTTTTCAAATAATTTTCCCTTAAAAGTCCTCAATTTTATATCTTCTATTACATCATCCTCCATGGTATTCGGAATCAAGGACCACCATTGATCAGGGTCTCCCTTGAGACAATATAATTCCAGTACTACCTTTTCATTTTCATTTCATCTTAATACTATGAATATCTTTTCAAGGGACTTTATCCACTACTCAACAACCACTGGATTAGTAATCCCTCTAAAAGATGGTTTCTTATGTCACATGAAATGATTCAACACATGTGTAGAATGGTTATTCATTACAACTTGAGTAAGATGTCTCAAAATGGTCATGATCAGATCATCTCCAACATTGATTGTGTTGACTTGCTCAGTGGGGAAATACCTACATTTCCTATTAGTATTGATTCCGCTTATTCCCTTAGGATTTATTTATAAATAATGGCATATACTGTATTAGGTTATGAATCTAAAATTGAAAATCACTTAACATAGATTGAAATTCTATGCATAATTAATCTCATAAATATGGTTTCTCTAGGGAAATAGTTACATTAAAATCCTTCATAATGGATTTTAAAGAAAATGTAAATTATACTAAGCATATAACCCAGGATTTTAAATACCAAGAGTGCAGCATGGCCCACTCTGGTGTACTATTATACCTTGGGTCAAGCCTAAATCTCATTGTCGGAGCTTTCCCTCCTAGGTACATCTATGCCAGAGCCACCTCTACTTGTTTGTATCTAAACATGGATGTATTTACTAGAATGATTCACATAATCTATTACTTACCAAAATTACATGATGGATTTATACATTTTTCCTCAAATACTAATTTAGGTACTTGTTCCAAACTCTACATTTTCTACTCCAGTTTCCAAGATTTCTACTAAATTTCTTATAATACCAACTATAACACCATGACCCCTCTAGACTGGAGCAAGTGCATTACATGTTACATTGGAATAGATCGAAGAAAATAAATCCTGAAGGAATGACTAGTTTATTATTATTGAAGAAACTATATACATATATTTAACACAAATTACATTGGAATGGTTAAAAAATACATTAGATAGCAAAAAATAAAAATTGCATCCACAGAAACTCAATGAATGATCTCCTATTAATAAACTATTGAAGGAAAAAAAATAATGGGGTGAGGTGAATTGCTTAGTAAGGTCTACAAAGACTGGAATAATGAATCAATATTAATTGAATCATAAACAACTTGGTTTAGTAAATATGGCTTTGTGAATAAATGAAAAACACATGCCATTAATAAATAGAGAATGAACCTGCATCCACATATTTTTTCACAGTGAAATCCTCAGGGATAGTAGCAAATAATAATGAATAAAGAGAATAATTATTACTTGGACATCATGAATATGAACTATGATACCATAATACTATTAAAATAGTTTAGTTCTGTGGGTAGAAACCCGTCTGATTTTTGGAAACAAACTCGATTGGTTTGTCTCCAACTGATTTGTGTCATGAGACACTTCAATGCATCGATGGGATGTAGTGGGGCTCACCTGCCACTGTAAGTCCAAATAATTATTTAAAAATAGATTCAATGCATATTCAATATGCCTTCTCAATTTCTGTATAGATTAAAGAAATCAAATTCATCAATACATCCATAGTTAAAATATCTTTCCAAATAAACACCATATGTAAAAGGGTATACGACTTAAGACAATAGTCATATCCATGAAACCAAAATATGGATATATAATATATTTATAATTTTAAATTAAAAATGATATCAAATGGGCAGTAGATAGACCACATAAGAAATATTAGGTGCACAATACCAAGAAGGTCTTAATGAAATGGAAATTCAGACAAAGACACTTACCATATTGTAATAAATTGAACAGTATGACTGAAAGACAATAATCCCCAAATTAATAATATAATACCATTAATATAAGGATAATAATGTTATTATATATCAAATGTCAGTATAAATATTCCACATACAAGAAATAAGTGGCGAACAATGGAAATATCATAGAAAAGAAAGTGAGATGTGAAACCCCTTACCTTATGCTCAAGTGTGTTCTTTGTTTGTTTTAATGATGTGAATAATAAAATTTATCTCATTAATTAATAATTCCAGAAACACCTATACCTTTAATTGATTTATTATAACCTTATTAGGTTCATTCATGAACCTTTTTATGGTTAAAGAGGTTCAATTTTATTATTTTGGAAGCATTTTCTTCCTTGGTTTTCATGATTCGTTTACATGTATTCATGAAAGGACGTTCTATTGAAATGTGGTTAAACATACATAATTTTTAATATATCTTATTAATAAAATTACAGATATATGAATTATTTTATAATTATTTTGGGTTATATAACATGATGATGATTCATTAGTTAAAAGTTAATTACAAATGTTTGGATCAACTTGATTGTTTTGTTCAAAATGAACTTGATTTGTATTATTATTTTATATTATGAGTTTGTAAGGATTCAAGATCATTGAATAAGGTAAAATACATATATTAAGATCTGGTACAACCATTATAAATGGTTTCATGACTAGAATTGAACATGGTAAGGAAAATTGATAACTCATCGTCCTTGAATGTGATAAATTAACACATCATGAATAGTGTCTTACTTTTTTGTATAAGAGGAGGGGGAATGAGAGATGATGATGAAATATTCCATTAAAATAACATAATTCTAGTTCATATAATTTATTTGAATTATCATAGTATTTGGATATGAGGATATGAGGAAAGAAGTACAAAATAATGGGACTCAAAATAGAAGAAAAATTGAGAAATCTCTCACGAAATTTTTGACAGCCTAACGACATCACTAAAAATTTCATAAAATAGTTTGATGAGATAAATGGGGTATCTAATTTCATTTACATGACATGTAATGAATGGGGAATATGGAATGACATATCCTGATAGAATCCAGTTGAAAATAAAAGTTAAAACATACAAGAAATGCTTTAAGAAAAGAGAAGTGTTGTAGATTGCCTTACCTTGAAGAGTAATTCCCAAAACATGAAGGTTGGGACATTGGGGGTTTGAGAACACATTAAGAGGACTCATAGTGATTTAATACAACCATATATTCAAGGATAATGATTTTGGAATGAAAGAAAACAAAGGGTGTGAGTGGGTATTTATAGTAAATGAGAGGGAGTTTCCTTTCTTAATTAAAAGGAACACCTCATTAGTGGTTTTTGCAAAACCATGGGGTTTCCCATGGTATTTTCCTATGGTATTTTCCCATGGTATTAGACACTTAGGACACCATGTAATATTTTACTATAAAAATTCCAACCATCCTTTTATATTTAATAATTACACCATTATTATGTCATTAAACTACCGAAAACTCCTAAATGTATTTTTTAATATTCACAAAAAATTCAAGTATTTTAGAAAAATATCAAAAATTTACCCTAACCATTTTTCAACATATAGAATTTTAAAATGAAATCCATTTTTTGAAAATAATTTTCAATGTATTTTTAATTAAAATTTTAATGAAAATCATAGTTAATTCAAAAAATAACCTTTTTAAAAGTATAATTAATTTTATATCACATTGAAAAATAATTAAGATCTCATTAACATATTATCTTAGGAAAATAAAATATTTTCATTATTTTCTATTCATCAATTTTATATTATTTTTCATATTACTATTTATAAGGGAATGATACTATTCATCTAAAATATTACGTTGGTTCTATGAGACTCCAAATGCCTTACTGGTCACAACTCGAGATGGTAGTTTATCGAAATTAAAAACATATTAGTTGAAAATATATGTTTAATGGATAGGTTATGATGATATCCTAGATAACCAAGTTTTGTTTCAAAGGAACACAATGCTTTATGAAATATTGGATTTGATAGAATATATTTAAGAGAAGCATGCCATAAAATGTATGGGGTGTTACAAATATTTGCTTATTTGAACCAAATATCTTGAAAATATATATTCTTGAAAGATGAGGGAAATGTTTTAAATATCGGGTTAAAATACCTCCGGATATGGTCATCTAATATTTCTCAAACTCTCTCTCTATCTGTAATAGAAGTTAGTTTTTTTAATCAACTTCTCATAAATACACCACAAACCAATGATGTCTATGTATTATATAAAAATTGATAGATGATGTTTTGTAATGGATCAATAGAAAAATTAAAATAAAATGTGGAAATTTTATCAACATTAATTCCCTAAAACCCAATAGAAACAATGTAACATTTAAATGAAAATAACTATGAAAAGTGGATCCATTCAATAGAAGAGGTTCATATAAAGAGGAAATATTTTTTAAAGAAAATTTCAATAAACAATAAGATCTGGATGATGTTGATGTGTAAGGATCATATGATTACTATGTATTCATAATCTGTACTCCATTTAAGGATCATGTATGTAGGGATAAGGTGAGTTTTCTACCAACATCATTGAAACTTATGTAAGGGTTAGAAAACATCTATGTAAGCGTCATCCATATTTACACAATGGCCCTTAGGAACATCAAATATTAGAATACCATGTAATGGTACAAAAACATGAGAAAAATAAAAACAAGGGAAGTAAAAATCATTAAGGGAAATATAATGATGATCTAAGTATGAATAATTAATAAAAAACTAACAAGAAATTAGTTTCATTTTTGATTCATTTAGAATGAAAAAATAAATAGAATAGAGATTCATGGGGTTCACTATAGAACTTTCAAGGTGTTCCTTGTGGAAATTCACAAGGTCCCACCACTACTGGTATGAGGATTTACTAATCTCATAGGGATATACATGTTTCATTAAGGTAATTGGTATACCATTACAAAGGATACCAAAATATTACCATGTCTGTAGTGTCACCACCTTCGTAGGTTCATAGGGAGCTCCCTAATATAAGCCAAAGATACCCCAAACAGACAATTTCATATTAATAATGTTGGAATTCCATAAGGAATACCCTATCAAGGAGGAAATTTTAATAAAATAGGACCATGAAATAGAAAAGTTGGTATTGGAAAACTTGGGCATGACTATAAAAGGGTTATTAGGTTCATCCCAGCAAATTTCCTTTATGCATCCATTTTTTGGCATGTATGGGCCATTGATATGTATTGAAATATGTCTTGTGGGTGTTGGCCATTCCTTATGGAGAGGGATGAGTCTTAACCCACCAAGATGTGTAGGTGTGTGCATGTTTTTTTGTTTTAATCCCATCTATATAATATATTTATACTTACAAACACACACAGACAAACAGTTTAGTTATATATTTATTTAATATGAATTAGATGATCACATAAATTTGGGTGTGTGTATATATTTAATGGATTTAATTTTATTCCCGAATGAGAAATATATGATTAAATAATACCATTTTGATGTAATGTTATTATATATATTTAAATATTATAAATATATATGATTTTAATTTTTTATTTATTTTATGAAATTAATATAATAATGATATTTAATAAACAATAATAAATTTTTAGTCCATATTGATTTAATAATAAATAGAAATTTATTTAATGAATGTTTAGAAGATTAATAACATTATGGATGATATTATTTAACAATTTCATCAATTATATTTTTGTGATAATTTTTTTCATAATGATGAAATTTAATTAATTATCTAATAAGACTTATTTCTTTAATAATATTATTATATTTTATTAGTGTATAAATAATGATGATGGGGCACCAATTTTCCTGAATCATAAACAGAATTCCCCTCCCATTAATAATTAGTGTGACTGTTCATTCATGTGTGTCTCCTAAATTTATTAAAAAATGTTGGAAGAATCAAGTTTTGATGATAAATGATTTTGTTGGGATACTAGGCTCTTATCTTATTATTCTTTATGAATTTATTTTTATTTATTTATTTTTTTTCCCCTATAAATCAATATAAAAGATTTTTTTGTCCCTTCACAGGTATAATTTGATGGGTTTTAATGAGAACTATATATCATATAAATTCATATATTTTATAGTGGAATGTAATTAAAAAATCATACATCAGTCATAAATGGGGTATACTTGTACGGAATTGTTCCACACCCAGATGCTTGCATTCAAATTTATTCAGTATAGATATTAATTTTTCATACCATGGAATTATCATTGGTCTCCAATAAAACAAGCACATATTATGTGGGCCACTATCCACTAGTTTACCATTCATCCATCAAAAGTTTCATTTAGCCCCCAATCCATACACAAGTCAATAGCTAAAACCGTAGAAGGAAATGGTTCAAGAAAATAATCCCATTAATAACAAAGTAGTTGTAAAATCAATCAAACACTAATTGAAACTATGAGGAAGTTCAAAATAGAAAGTAAAATATCAACCAAAGGTAATTTGTATAACTGATGAAACATGACTCAAATATTCATTTAATGATATTGAAGATAAATGAAATAAAAATATAAGTGAAAAAATAAGTAAGGGGAACAAAATGTAAGCCCTAAAAATGTACCATTTTGATTATCATGTAGAAAAATAAATATGGTACATGTGAAATTATCCAATAGTTATGATTATTATTGTCTATATCAAATCCACCTGTTCAAATTAAAATGTTTAGAAAGACCAAAATATTTGGAAATATTATGTGTTTTATTAGGATATGAGGAGATATTAATATTATCACAATGGAATCCAAATAATAATATTTACTAACAAAAATCACGGATATCATAATTTAATTTAATATTATATAATATTCACCTAAAAATGAGGTAATATTATGTGAAACCAATTTAATTTAATTATATACTATACTACCTCATTAAAAACATCCCTATGAAAACACTATGGAAAAAACCCGATAAAGGGAAAAACAATGTATTATTACATAATCCCCATGATTATATAATTTAATTTTTTTCACTAGTACATAAATTAATATTATTATTTAATTATGACTCTGATACATGGGTGGAGGACTATAGGTAATAATGATTAGTCTCATTATAACTTATGACTCTTAGGGAAGGCCAAATATTTCCACTAATTGAATATATCCCCAACAAATCATGTCCAAATAGTCTTTCCTAGTTAAAAACTCAATCAAGAAAACCCAAAGGAAAAAACATGACTAAGGGAAAAGAGTGAAATAGTTTCATATCCCTCAGATAATATACATTACTAAATTATTTAACTCATTCAATTTCCAGGAACAATTCATAAAAAACACCCTATTTTGAATTTTGGAACAATAAAAATTTATAACATATATATTTCAATGAATATGGAAGAACATTAAATTGAATTTTAATATGAGTTCTTATGATTCTCAATGTATATATGCTCATGTACACGAATATACTTCAGGGATAGTAAAATGTGTATTAATATTTATTCTTTCTAGGATAATAATATTCATCATCAACCCATCAAATATAATTTATATAATTATTGGAATCAGAATATATAATTTCTATGGTTATTTATAAATAAGTAAAATTATCCCATATTCCTTTTCATCTTCCTATTTATTTATTAAAAAACATGGATACTTTTTTTATAATTTCATAACAAAATAATTAAATTATTTCAGAAAAAAATCATGAGTTATTATGTTTTTAGAACATATATATTAATAAAAACATCAATTTATAGGAACCATGTGGTGATATATTATATTGTTATTTCTTCATTATATTGACATATGTTAACGTGGATACATGAAATTGGATTCAAAAATTTTAAAACCTTTAGGATTTTATAGTTAACGTATATAAAATCAAGGAAATAATAAATGGGACAAAATCTAAAAATCCATATTATAAGGAAAAACATTTCATACAATAATCTCATATGTATTCAATAATCTTGGTAGTCCATATAACCAATCAAAAAAATTATTTTTTTAGCACAACATTAGTTCCTTTAAGGCATTTCATAAATTATTATGATTTTAACATATATTAAAATACATTTTCATTATTGAGTTTGGAAATAATTAAATCATTCAAATATATTATAAACAACAGTTGATGAGTTCTCATAATTTTTATTATATCATATTCACTTTTGGGATAATATATAAAAAGATATAATGTTGTTGATATATTAATTTTATTATTCACAGGAAAATATAAATATTTATCTCAACTCTTAATGAAAAATGATTTTATATAATCTAATCAACCAAAATTTTGTATGTATAATCATATTATTGATTTTTATCAAATTAAATTCATGTAAGAATTGTGATAATATATTCAACAATTATTTTGGATTATTTTGTATATAGTATGTGATTTTCAAAAAAATTTAATTGAAAATAATAAAAAGAAATTTATACTCACCAATATCTAATTATATATATGACCTTCTAGTATCATTCTATAGTAATTAAATGGATCACATCATAGTTGGGAGTTCTTATATATAAATCATGATTTCTTCTTCAAAAATATATTGGAAACTCTTTTTGAAAAGTAGCTAATGACAATATAAATAATTTATATCAATAATATGTACATTAATAATTGGTAACACGTGGTAAAATATCATATAGGGGGAATTCATAACAACCTAATGAGAACAAATTCATTTATAATTTAGTAGACATACATCCATTAAAAAAATTCATTATTCTTCACCAGATGGATTTCGACTATGTTATCGATAAATTATTTAAAATTTATGAATAAATTAATATCTTTCATTATAATTGAACCTAGATAAGCTAAACCATAATTTTATGTATTTTAATTTTGAGGTTTGTTAATATTATAGTTTATAATAAATTTATTTTCTTATACATAAAACATTATTTGCACAAACTATTTATGAATACTTATAACATTTTGAGGAACATATTTTCACTAATATCTCCATATGATATTAAATATCCAGAATAACATTAATATATCTAGTTTATAATTCATATATAAAATATGATTTACAATTTATACTACAGATAATTTATTAATTTTTACTATTGTAAATTGCACTTACATGTATATATACTAACCCACACATTAGTTCATTTGAAGGAGTCAATAAAAATAATTTTTCTAGTGATGATTCTTCAAGAACAATGTATATAAGATCTTAATAATCATACACTATATGTTATCATATTTTTCATTATAATTTACTCTTTCACTAATGATGAATTTATAATTTAATCATAATAGGATATACCAATCACCATGAGGAATATTTTTTATTTCCAAAATTATGGCCCAAATATTATTTTATTGTACAAATAATTGGGATCAGATCACTAACATATAATTAAGCCGTTGAATGAGTTATTTATAACCAATGACGAAAAATTTTCAAGATTCATAGCTAAGGCCTTATCTGTATCAAAAATTATAATTCATAGTATATTGTTTTGACAACATTCACATTACCAAATGAATGATAAATCATTTGATCAAAATTCATTAACACTCAAATTTTCATGATAAAATTATAATTATGAGTACTAGAAATAATATTAAAAAAATTCATAAATAATTTTATTTTTTTAGTAATGAAATAGAGTAATTAAAACTACATTTACATAGGGTAATGAATTATTTTATAATTTTATTATTCATGATTACAATATTTAATCTAATTCTAGTGATAAAATGATTTTCATAATATTAACTGTATTATATTGTTTATGTAATTCTATTATCTCATCAATAAACTATAAGAGGAATAATTTTAGCTTTAAGGGATAATATAAATGAATTAAAATATTTAATGTTAATAGTACATTAGTATATAATCAATAAAAATGTCCTTATTTGACACTATTGTTACAAGAAAAATAATTGATAAATTAATATATCATTTAATACGTTGTTAAGGGGATTTTTTTATATCATCTTCTTGGTATGAATTATTTAATAGCCATTATTATCTTTTATTGTGATCAATAAAAATTTTTATTCCTCAAACTACATTCAATATTAATATTGTTATTATAATTATTATAAATAATTAAAAAAGGATCATTCTAAAAACACAATATTCAACTCAATCATGATTTAAAATAAAATAATGTTTATTTTCATTCTCTTTGGGGATGAAATAAATCCTTTAAAATAAATAATTTTCACTCTTTTATTAGATGAATGAAATTTTTTCTCAATATCGACTATATAATTTATTGAAGAATCACATTTTCTTTAGAGAATTAATTATAATTATGGTTGTTGTGAGTTATTATATCTTTTCAAAATATCATTTTTTATCAAAACTAAATAATAAGAAAATAATTCATTTTCTTCTAATGATATAAATAAGGGAGAAATTAATATGATATATAAAATATAAATCCCTAATTTTTATAGCTCGTTAAATTTGGGGAGTTGAACTATTCGTAAAGAATCATGATAAAATAATAATGTATATAAAAAATAGTGACATACAATTTCCATGAAAGAATTATCATACATTCGTGAAACTTATATCACAACATACACAATAGAGAAGAAAATCAAGTTGATAATGTGTTGTCAATTTTATCAAGCACCGATTGAAAACCACCATTAATTTCAAAACTAGGGATAAATTAATGATCAAAGGCTGTGAATATCATTGAAAAAACTTGCATCAAATATTTATATTATGATGCTGATATAAAATGGAAATAAAAAATAAGAGAAAAAATGAAGATGAGGGTTAAAAATTAAAGAAACAAATTCACCATATTCATTAAAATATAGCTATATATATATATATAGCACATGTGATAAGATCTAATGGTTATGACTAATCCCGGTTATTTCTAATCCAGTGGTTGGAATTTCAAAGGTTACAGAAATGAAATGGTTGAGAATATAAATAGTGTTTTTGGGAATTGAGTAGTCATCATTATTATTTTAATTATGATATCCACATATTAATAATATATATATATATATATATTTGATGTTTAATTATATGAAACAATTCACATATACACTACCCATTGAACTAATACATTACCCTTGGGGGACCACACACCAAAAGACATGGTAAATCTTCAAAATAAAAATTTTAATTATAGTCACTAGTGAGCCAAATGCATCCTATATTACCATAATAATAATAATAATTTAAATTATTGAATAGATGATCCCTAATAACCTAGACAAAAATCCTTTTATGAAAAAATATAAAGTGGTATAAGAGGATCCAATTTCAAAATAAATGTCATGGAAAGCTACAAAATGTTATTGAATGACTTTTTTCTCTATATGATATCCTTTATGACTTTTATAGAGGTATTTTTATCTCATTTTAAATGGAATTGTAGGCCATTGTAACAAAATAGTCTATTTTGTGGTTAGTTAATACTTTTTGGTGGGTTTAGTCGAATTCTCTAAGAATATTTTGTGGTGTATTGTTTTTTGTTTTAATCCGAAAATATTACTATAAATTATATAATAAAAGTAATGTAAAATGTTGCAAAAATGAAGGGAAATACACTTATACTAGGTTTTTCGTACAATAGATGTGCATAAAATGATAATATTAAGCATAGGTTTTCTAAAAATACTCATTAGATGAAGAATATTTAAAAATAATAAATATTTATATGAAATATTTAATATGATATGACTTTCCACAATAAGTTTATTTTTATTAAATTTTAAATTCTCTCATATAAAATGTAAATCAAATAAGATTAAATCAAAATTTTCTAAAGGTTTCCATACAAAATAAATATTTAAAAATGTACTGGAGAGATGAAAGGTGGTTTAACTCATGGATACACAGTATAAGATCACACCCACATTTAAAAAATCCACCTAAAATTTCCCCTCACATGAGGTATGATCAATCATTATGTTAAGTCTAATGATTTTCCTAAACCTTTTAATGGTATATATTATTCATTAATTAAATTAAGAAGAGTTCTCCAAAATATTCATAACTAGTACTGGGTCCAACTATAAACATGATAATGATATGTCTCTATCCTTTAATGTAGAAAAACAAAATTACATATCCAAAAAATATTAAAAAAGATGTGTAACAATTCCAAGATAAGTTTTGCTGGAAAAATTTAACAATTAATGGGGTTTATGGAATAGATCTCTAATCCTCATATTTTTCATGAAAATAGTAGTCTTATATATTTAATTATTTCCATAATATAGGGAATAGTGGCGTATTGAAAATCCTTTTTCCACAAACTATATTTTTTTACCCATGTTCATCATTCGTAGAATGTGTTCTTACATTAATTACTAGGATATCTACCTAGCCATTCACATCCCCAATTCCCACATCGTGGAGTATATTATGATTCCACGGTATATTTAATTGATAGTATGGATTATTATGTCTTGTAATTTTTATATTACCATCGATTTATATAGACTATGATATGTCAAAATTAATTTCATTTTAAGAGGGTTGATGGTAGAATATTTTACGATTAATATAAAATAACAAATTATGATTATTTAATGAAGAAATAATATAAATTTATCATAAAATATTCTTCATTTAATGTTACTCAAGATTCATTTATTAGGTTTCATTTTGGTTGATTTATGTAACTAGTTTTAACTTAATTGACGTTAATAATTAAATGGGTTAATTCAATAGTAGTTCTTACATTTATATAGTTTGTTGAAATGATTATAATGGAGAATAAGTCATTCAATGGTTATTAACTGATTCTATAAAATAGAATGGGGAACTTATATAAAAAGTTTGGGATTATATGAAATACAATTATTTATAGATGAAAATACCACCACTAATGCGTGCTGTCCAATATTATATAGAGTGAAAGGATCGATAGTTTGGATAGTTGTTATCCCTTATTATATCCATAAATAGTTTGTAGGGTTAGAGGTAAGACATGTAACTTTAGAAAATTTTTTGAGACCATGTGAGTAATGCATATTGTTGGGAACACGAGATATTATTAGGATATTAATGGAGCTTATAAGGAAGAGGTTGAAAAATAAAGAAGATTTAAGGTAATTATTTTTATTGTATTGAATTTTTCTAATTCATAAATCAATGTAAAAATTCATAAAAATAAATAATAATATTTGAGGTTACTATTTTCAAATATTTGGAGATATATGAACATGTCTTATAATTCATTGGAATTGATTCATAAGGATCAGATATAAATTAAAGGATCGCTATTATGAATTGACTGAATCCTATAATTTTGGGTGACATGGAATTTACAAGTATCCCAAATTTCAGATGAATCATTCTTTAACATTGTATGGGTCATTTTAATGAGAAATTATCTATATATGATTCATCTCATTGTGTTATGTATGATTAATTATCTAATATAGTTATATGGTTGAATTTATTGTTTCTCTAGACTCTGTATCGATGATTATATGTAATATATGAGTCATGGGACTCAATGTATGTGTCATTAAAGACTTTTGTATTTATTATTTATACTTATTTATGAGTGATTTCCAGCTATATGTAAACCACTCAAGTTTCATATGAGTTATTCAGGTCAATATATGAGTCATTAATCAATTAATATGTCATTTAGACATATCATATGAGTAATTTTCTTCTACTTATTTGGTATCAAGATTTCAATAGGAGTCTAATACTTTGTGAAAATTAAATAATTCTACAAAATGAAAATATAAATTTTCCAAAAATGATATTCTAAATAATATTTAATTTCATGGGATGCATACCCACCATTTAATTGTGGAAATAAATATAAAAATTAAGTATTATTATTTGATCTATTATTTGGTAATTTTTTTATATGATTGATAGTATTTAAAAGATATTTCCTAATATCATTATTCTTTTTCTAATACATTATTAATGTATTTAATAACTTGTTTTTAAAGAAAAAGAACACACTACATGGAATAAAGTGTTGGTTTGTGATTGAATAAGTGGATAAATTTTCAATTATCAACCATGTTACTCTCATGTTACTATTACATGAGTTCTTTACATGGAATTTTTAAAAGGAAATAGTTGTATATGATAACTCAAAATTTATTGAAGAAACTAATTGAGTCTTGAAGGGTTATAAATTAAAATATCTATAACATGTTCTTATTATAGTTTGATGAATAAAATGTGATATGATATTATGGAAATATAATCACTAGGTTCTTGTGTAAATATATATCAAAATAAAAAAGAAATGATATTTGAGTGTACAAATTTTGGATTAATAGTTCCTTTACCCGGAGACATAGAATATAGAGATAGAAAGAGAGAGAAGTTATTGTTTCTAGATATTCTGAAAAACATTATTAATTGAGAATATGTATATATAGAGTATATATCTTTCATGAAACACCCCATGCTACCATGTCACATTTCACTTTGAATAGTACAATAGCATGCGATGTACGCAACACCGAGTTCTAGCTCACCACGACCTATCAAACTAGCCATTTTAAAAGCAGTTGTGAATGATAATACCAACCTTGTGAAATTTTATAAATTTTATTTTTCAAATTAGACTTCATTATTTTATTCATAAAATCAATAAAAATTTAGGGTGATCTCTTTGGTATTTTTTCGATAACTTTTATATTTAGATGAATAGTGAAAATACTAAATTTTAATTAATATTTTTAATCAAAAAAATTTATATTGTTAAATTATACATTTTAGTGGTTTTAAAGAATAATTAGATTATTTTTTTATTATTTAATATAATTTAGGTCATTGGATGTAATTTTACATTTAAATTGTACCTAAATACATGTTGATCTTTTGATAGTTTCTACTTCATAAAAACCTTTTTTTTGGTATTGACAATAAAAATTAATTTTAAAATAATTTCTACAACTTCTGTGTTTTGAATTAGGAAAAATGGATTCCATATTTGAAATCATAAGGTCCAAATTTTGGAAATATGTTTCTGTTTTTATATATTGTGAATTACACCTTCAGTAAATATTTTATTTTCCATAGTTAAAGGGTAAATCCAATAAATAAGGGTAAAAAATAATATTATAATAATATCTAGTTACCATAACACGTGTCCTAAACTTATTTTATCATACATGCCCGACCAATGGAATTTTGGGGTCGATTTGGGGACCACATGGGGCCACTTGTAATTGAAAATGACACTATAAAAAATTAAATTTAAAGTTAAGAAAAAGGTAACATAAACATATATCTTCTAGTAAACCAATTTTTATAAGGGTTTATATAAGTGATATTTTAGACTATAAATAGTCATTATAAATATACAAAGATTTAAATCATCGTGATATTTTATTTATAAATTTGATACATAAAATATGTATATTTATTTATAACATAATAATAAGGCAGCATTTTCCTTATTAATGAAAGAATCAAATAAGTGATATTATACATATTAAAATAAATATAATTTGAAAGTTTCTATGCCATCCACGAATTTATTAGGTGATGTTAGGGTGGATTTAATGATTTTTTTTGAATTAATAATGTTTTTATGACTTTCAAAAAAACCAAATACTAAATAGTGTCAAAATTGACATAAATGAGTTTTTAAAACCAATACTACTTTATTATGTTATATAATAGTACTAAAAATACAATTTTCGGCCAAAGGACTTATATAATGATATATAGGTCATTAATGAACCACTTTAGGTTCTATTTACATTTTACAGTATGTTTATTAACCATGTATTTTAATAATACAATAAGACATGGTAAAAGTATAACAATTTAACTAAGTGTGAAATAAAAAGGTAAGGTTAATATGCTTTGGTAAACTTGTCAAAAACCTAATTTATTAGAGGGTTTTTACCCATACCACATTATTCTAGAAATAAATCCATTTTTAGCTATTATAATCCATAAATTATTTTATAATAAAATAATATTTCAAACATTTCCTAAGGTGCCCCTCACCACTATTATAAACGGGTACATCCCCTTCTCTGAAATTTACACATCCAATGCCTTCTAAATCGTCCAAAACCTACTCCAATATCTTCCATACTACCCTCACATCGACCTAGATACCTAAATTTTATCAGAAAGCCAAACAAATGAGCCCTGTTGTTCGTATCAAAAAGAAACACCTGAAGAAGAGGTAATTATTTCATCACATCTTTCAAGTTCTTTTCTTCTTCCACTTCCTCTTTATTTGTTGTTTTCATACTAATATAATAAATCAAGTACCTTAAACATCATGATAATTTATTATAAATATGGTACAACCATATTCATTATTTTATCCATCCTATGAATGACAAAGACAACATATGTATGTACGTACGTACGGCTTACCGTCTCCATATCATGGTGTAGTTTGTTATTCACCACTTTATATTTTGGATTGGTATAATAATGAGTATAATTGATATAAATAATTAATATAACAAATTAGTTATTTTTGATATATAATACACCATCCAATTACATATGATTTCACAATCAATATAATGATAGTATCGCTTGTGCGTACGTACGACTTACCGTCTCCACAATGCGATGACATTTCATTCCCCAACGTATCTATTCAAGAATAATACTCATTTGATGATTAATTTATTTTGAAATAATTTAATATCATTTTGTACATGAAAAATAGATATCCTATCCATAATAAGCATGACTTACATAAGAAAACATATAAAGGAAACCAAATCACTTAACACCTGACAAAATGATACTACTGAAATTTCATTAAAAAAGAAATACTAGAAGATCATATATGATATAATATTCATGTATGTGGTTCTTCTATAATTTAATTTCAATTATTTCACAATTATACAGGAGGTTAAAGTAACCTCAAATAAGGAAAAGTATAAGGTAATGGTTAATTTTACAATCTCTTTATTATCTTCGGTTTTCTGTATCTAAGTATATATAGGGACATCTTTATCACCCACATCTATGTTTCATAAAAATGTATTTCAAAATATTTTTAATATTTTCTAGAACATTTATTAATATAATTTATACCCTTTTACTTTTTTATAAAATGTTATTAAAGGAATAATTCCGTCATTTTCCAAACATTGTACTTTATGACCTTTTCAGAAAAATTAAGGAAAGAATGTTTTTTAACTTATACAGCAGGTGCATCCATTTTCCACAATTATAACACCTTAAAAGGTTCCTTTACAAGATTATAAGAATATTTTCAAAATAAAGGTTTTCTTTTATAATTATGTGACATTTAAATGAATAAAAATTTGATAAGGATATTGCATTCAAATAGTTTTTTGGAATGACTTAATCTATGTCAAAATACTTCATTGGATTGTTTGTTTGATTGAAGTTGATTTATTATCATACAATCTTACATATTGTATTGAAGGTTTTGAGATATGTTTGACTATGGATACACAATTTTTATACCATTCAAGGTTTATAGTTAAAGTATTGACATTTTTTATGTTAGATTTGATATGAATGTTTATATTATGTTTCAACCTTTTCATATGAGGAATGCATTGGACTTAGTGAGTGATATGCGAGGCCCGATATATCCCCTAGATTCATAGGTAGGTATAATGGGACAAACTAGTGTCTTGGAACAAGGTGTTGAAAAAATCTTATTTGTAGTCTTAGAACGAGGCCTTGACTATGTGGTTATGATGTCCGGAATTATGCATTCCATCATTATTAAATCGGATTTTTATATTACATGTGATCATTCGACTTATAAAATATCCATCTAAATAAGTAAATGGAATTATTTGATTGATCTTTTCCAAGTTATGCTGATGTTTATGTCTAATTTTTTTGTGTTTTAGACTTATACATTCCCATAAATGTTTATGTTTATTTATGATAGTTTTCACTATATTGTTATCCTTATTGGGTATCAGATCACACCCCTTTCATATGTTTTATTATTCCCAGGATGCAAAGAAGTATATTATGATTGACCTGTAGGAGTAGTCTAAGGGATATGGGGGTGTCCAAAGGGGACAAAATGTTCTTGTTTTTTTCATTTAAAAATGAAACATAAAACTATATATATATATATATCTTGTACTTCCATGGCTACTAAACTAGTTGTTCTTTTGGGATTTGATCCCTTGTGATCATGCCAATTTTATGTAAAAATGCACCGACTCTGGGTAACTAGGTTCAAGGTGTTATAATTGTTATTAGAGAGAGGTTTAGTACAAAATCTTGAAAACTAGACTTAGAAAATCTCTTATTAGAGAACATTACCCAAAGAATAACTTTGAGGACTAGTATAGAAGAACTTCCTTTAATTTTGGTAATGTACATATTTTCTGAATTTTCCAAGAAATACATCCATGTCCGGATACGGTTAGGTAGAGGTGGATCTAGAACAGATGTATCTAGGGGTAAAACCTGAAAGCACTACTTTCAGCTAGACTCAAATGAGAACTGGTGCACTAGAATGGGTCGTGCTGCACTCTTGTTTACAACACTCATAGGGGATATGATTAGGATAATTCCCATTTTCATTACAAACCATTATGAAATATTTATGAGTAAATACCTCTCAAAGAAAACATTTTTTATGATTTTGGATTATATGCCTAAACTATTTAATTTATTTTAGGTATTTTTCTAGTTTGGAATTATGTATTGTGATTCATAAAATAATCTAGTGTATGACAATGTTTAGAAATGGTTCCTAGAGGAAGGAATGTAAACCATATCAGAGCACATACTCCATGTAGGGATTTCCCTCTTACTCAAGATAATTTTAGTGGAGATGGTGATGCAACTGGTGCAAAAATACTTATAACCATAATGGGACAACTCACACAAGTTAGGAATAACAACATTACTTGTTTGGAGCACCATGATTCACAACGTGGATGATCAATGTTTGGCCGATTAATGAGGAAAAAATCAACATTCGATGGGACTAAAAATCTATTTGTAGCTGAGCAATGGATACATTCCTTAGAGATAATATTTAATGCTATGGGAAGTAGAGAAAGAGAAAACGTTTTCATGGAACTTTATCATCTGACAAGAGATGAAGATCAATAGGGGTTATTAATTCAAAACAAAATGGAGGATGAAGAAGTATCAAATATGGAATGGGGATAGTTTAAAGATATTTTCATAGAAAAATACATTATTCGTGAACATTGAGCGGATAAGGAAATGAAATTTCTTAGTGTGAGGAAAAATGAGTATGAGAATGTCGCAATGTATGTGGCTAACTTTAAAAAGTTAGAAAGGCATGCTGCAGATTATATACGTAACCCAATGAGTAAGATTGATTGATTATTTTATGATTTAAAACCATTTTTCTCTCGATCATTGGGATCACACTCCTTCTAGTCGAACAAAGATGTAGTCTCATCTGCAATCCAGAAAGAAAAGGAATTCTCTAAGTCATACAACTTTAAAGAAACGAAAGGTAAGAAGAGTTCTACTGAACAGTCTAGAAATGGATAAAAAGGGAAGAATGGAAAATATGAATTTCCATCATGATGTAAATGTGGTAAGAAACACCACGGTTATCACCTCAAGTGAATGGGAGTCTCTTACAAGTGTGGAGAAAAAGGCCACAAAGCTTTTGATTGCTAGGGGAAGAAAGAGGCTATCAATTTGGAATGCTAAAATTGTAGAGAAATTGGGAATTGTGTAAATGAATGTCCTTAGCACCAAGGAGTCATACCTCAAAAAAGGCCTAGGTATCAAAGTCAATCATATGTGATCACAAATGCAGATTTTGATGTTTCGAATGACGTGGTGGCAGGTACATTAATCATTTCATAACATTTAGCCAATGCTTTATTGGATTCTAGATCATATCATTATTTTATATCTTCCTCATTTTCCATGTAAATTAGATATTTCAAATTCTATTTAACAATGGAATTTTCTGGCAAAACTCCTTAGGTAAGTATCACTGCAATAATGTTTGGTGAATCAGTTTCCATTATTGCATATAGACGTGCATTATCTGCTGATCTCATCATCAAATCCATGATTGAATTTGATATAATACATTGTATGGATTGGTGATCATACCATGATGCGAAAAATTATTGAAAGAAAAAGGAAGTTACAATTTTGTATTATGAAAAGGAATACCTTATATTTAGTGTAGAAACATTAGAATATGTTTCTCATCTAGATTCACACCTAGTAGCTCTACTAAATTCAATTATTATGGAGGAATAATATCCACTAGATCAAATTGATTATTTATTCGATAAACTTCATGAAGCTGAATATCTTTCAAATATTTACCTTCGAGCTGGATACCATCAGTTTTGTGTGAAAAAGGCAGACATTTCTAAGACAACATTTCGAACCAGGTACGAACATTAAAAGTTTCCAGTAATGCATTTTGGACTGACTAGTGAACCCTATATTTTCATTGATCTAATGAAAATAGTTTTCATGAAATATCTTGATGACTTTTTAATAGTATTTATTGATGATATTTTGGTATACCTCAAAATACACAAGGATCAGGATAATCACTTGCACACTATTCTAATGACTCTTAGAATAAATGTATTGTATGGGAAGTTTAGAAAGTGTGTATTTGGGATTCCGGATATTCCTTTTATGGACCATATTGTCTCTAAGGATGGAAACTCTATTGATCCTTCAAAAAAAAGGCAATCCAATAATGTCCAGCACCGATGAGTATAAATGAGGTACATATTTTTATTGGTTTAGCATATTCTTATTAGAGTCTAATCAATAATTTTACCCAATTGGCTAACCCATTAACCAAGATCCCATGTAAAGGGGTTAAATTTGTTTGGAAAAAATAGTGTGAAGAATGTTTTTTGGAGTTGAAAAGTAGATTATTCAATGATCATATCCTGAATCTTCCATTGGGGAACTATGTGTTTGTTATTTATAGTGATTCCTCAGGGAACTGACTTGGCTGTATCCTTATGCAGAATGATAGAGTTATTTCCTATACATCCCGATATTTAAAAATTCATGAATAAAACTATCCTACACGTGATCTTGAGTTAGAATCTATAATCATTACTTTGAATATATGGATACAATATCTCTACGGAAAAAAACTGTGAGATATATACCAATCAATAGAGTTTGAAATATAGTTTCTCATAGAAAGAATGCAACATGAGGCAATGATGATGGATTGAACCACACAATGATTATCATTTCACTATACACTATCAACAGGTGAAGGAAAATAAGGTGGCATATGCTTTCAGCAGAAAGTATCATGGAGTTTTGAATAAGATGCGAGTTAAAAGGGATCCTATGTTCATGGATCTAGTAAATATGGATATGGAAAAAATCATGGAAGGTGAAACATTAATACTTTTTCAAATGATTTCCAATCCATATTAACATTAAAGGATAAAAAGTTCTCAGACTGATGATGTGGATTTTCAAGATAAAATTAAAGCTGTGAATGATTGGTGATTGATCAACTTAATATATGAAGATGGAATTTTGAAATTTGGGAAGAGACTTGTTGTTCTCGATATACCTGATCTAAAAATGGAATTGTCAGATGATGGTTATAGCTCCAATTTCTTTATACACCTAGGTATCACTAAGATGTATATATAATTGAAGTAACATTTTTGGTGGGAGAAAATAAAGAGAGATATTGCTTGTTATGTTTCAAGATGTATGGTTTTCCAATAGGTGAATGCTGGAATACAACCTCCTGGAGGAGTCATGCAACATCATACCATACCTGAGTGGAAATGGGATGATATTATGATGGACATTGTCATGGAGCTAACAAAGACTCCTAGAAGGAATAATGAAATATGGGTCATTGTTGATTGTCTTACCAAGTCCGTACATTTTCATATGATAAGAAAAGATTTAACACTTGAATGTTTTGAAAAGACTATATATTAATGAAGTTGTAAGACTTCATGGTGTAACCCTATCGATTGTTTCTGGTCATGATCCACGTTTTATATCAAGATTCTGGAAAATTCATCCAGAAGGCCTAGATATGGAACTTCATTTAAGCACTGCCTACCACCCTCAAACTATTTGACAATCAGAATGGACTATTAAAACCTTAGGAGACATGTTGATATCTTTCTCACATGACTTTCAAGGTATCTGAGATCAGTATTTACTCCTATTATAATTTTTCCTATAACAATATCATCCATTAAAGTATTCATATGGAACCATATGAAGCGTTATATGGAAAGAGATGTTGCTCACCAACTTGTTGGATTGATGTACATGAAGGAAGACTCGTAGGCCCAAAATTTGTTGAAGAAATAATGGAAAAGGTTAAGATTATCCAAACCCCCGTCAAATTAGCTCAAATTTGGCAAAAACTATATGCTAATAACTAAAGGAATGATTTGTAATTACATGTAAGAGATCATATTTTATGGAAGGTATCTCCATGGAAGGGTGTTATACGATTCAATAAAAAGGATAAATTAAATCCCAGGTACATCAGAACATTATAAATTATAGATCAAATTGGAGTTGTAGCTTACCGTTTGGAAATGCCACCAAGTCTCTCCAGTGTTCATGATGTGTTCCATGTATCACCATTGAGAAAATACATTTCTTACCCAACACATGTACTAAAACTACCCGAAATTTTGAATAAATTTTGTTTCCTAAATTTGTGTGTTATTTTATACTCAACAAAACTATTTGGTTTCATAACATGAGTATAATTAAAATGAGACTGTTGGGTTTCGACTGTTATATGACCATTGGTCAATATGAACGTTGGAAACTAAATGTTTCAATTATTCTCTCTAAATACAAGTGATCTTGGTTAATTAATATAGAAAAAATATTCGATGGCCACATCCAGTAGTCTCGGGCAAATAGAATCCCATCTAACAGAACTTGGGAATGAGGTAGCACCACTGGACTTTGCTCTGGACCAAACCCATGCCGAACTTCATCGTGTGAAGCTAGAAAGGAATCACCTTCGTGAGATGTTCAAACTGATAGAAATTACTACTTGTGCAATGTTGGCCGAGCCACCCTCATATTCTCTCACCTTAGCACACCTCACACTTAGGTCCTATGCTGGGGTTATAAGGGGCTATGTAAGGAGACCATAACTGCCTTGTGTAATCCTTTGATTTAACTAAAAATAGTGATTTCTTTTTATGATGAAGTTTGTGATTTTTAAAATTTTTGGATAAATATAGTAGGCATATTTTTGATGAATTCTAGAAAAAGGATATTTGAAAATATTTATGTAAACCTTGAATAATTAATTATGTGTAATGATTTTTAAAAAATGGTCTTCTACAATTATTTTCAGTAAGAAATTTATAGTCTAATAAGATCAACTTGATTTTTTATTAATAGTAAATTATGAATAGTGATTTTATTCTTAGGATTAGTAATGTGGCCAAATGGATTAGTAATCTCACTTAAAGAAAGTATTAATATAATCTAGACACCTTGATTATGTAATGTGATTCAATAAAATAGGTAAATAACTGTTTCATAAATTATTAGTCAAGTATCAGTTTTTTCGAGTGATTACTATTTTTTAATTAAAAATTTAATTAAAAATATTTAGAAAACTATTTTTGTATAAAATGGGGTTCATTTTTGAACTCAGAGCATCGATATTATATTAAGGTAATTTTGGGGATTTTTCTGGAAAAAATTGAACATTCAGTGAATAGTGTATTTATTTAAAAATTATATTAAAAATATTTATGAAATATTTTTTATAAAATGGAGTTCATTTTTGAAATCAGAGCATTGATATTTGGTTAAGGTGAAATTTTGGGATTTTTCTGAGAAAGTTGAATTTTCAGTGAATAGTGAAAATACATTTTTTAAGTTACAGGTGTTTAATGACATCATTAAATGATAAATTAAGTATGTAATCAATATGGTTGACTTATGAATAGTAAGATAAGTTATTAGGTGTTCCAAGTGGCCAATACCAATGCCAAATACCATGGGTAAGCCCATGTTTTTTCCAATTCCACCAATGAGGTGTCCCTTGGCCATTAATGCTTTGTCCCCTCACTTTACCTATAAATACCAATCCATTCTCTCATACTTTAGACTCCAAAATCATCCTAAACTATGTTATGGTCTCCTTACCTCCCAAGGATTCCTCTCAAGGTTCCCCCAAGACTTCAATGTCCCACCCATTGATTTTTAAGTGTTACGTTTTAAGGTAAGGGATCCAACCTCTCTCTTTCTTTTCGAATACTCTCTTTTAAGTCATTTCTTTTATGCTCCATGTTATTATTTTAGAGTATGTTATTTTATATTACTCTTACTGCCCTTTTCATGTTCATATGATGATAGATCTCCTCTTAATCTCATCATTCCGTTTTATGAAAGTTTAAGTGGCGCTGTTAGGTAGCAGAAATTTTTGTAACGGATTCTTTCACCCTTCCCATTTTCAAGTTCTATTTTCTTGTCAAGTCTTTCAAGTTTATTTTTATTATGTTTGGGTATGATATCTATATCTATCATACTTATCTTTTATGTTCATATTATGAGATACACTATTTGATGTCGTCAATTCATTTTTTTTGAAGTTTAAGTGACACTGTTAGGCTGCCGAATTTTCATATGAGAAATCTTATTTTTGTCTTCCTTTCATGTTCTTCATTTCATATGGTATATCATTAAAATTTCATTAACATGTTCTTAAATTCTTTATATTCTGTCCCCCTACTGTATTATGGATCATTTATGAGTGGGTGACCCATGTCCCCTTTCTTTTCAATGTTTTCTAAAACCCTATAACATAGCCGTTATGCTGCTGAATTTCCGTCTCAAAATGTCTCTCTCTTTTTCTCAAATACTTTTTTTTATTAGGTGAACACTCAAATATCATTCTTCTAAAGTGGTATTCAAATATATACCAAAAGTTTCTATTTTAAATTCTTGTATTTACATACATTAGACCTGATTTCCTTTTCCGTGGGTTTTAAAGTGACATAAGGATAATGTCTTTAAAGAAGTTTTTAAAATGTTATGATTATGAAATGAAACCCAATTATTTAATGCTATATGGGTTATTTATGAAATGTTTGATGATGATATATGTGGATCACATGATAATAATGGAAAATTTAAGGGTGGACCCTGATATCGCTCCAATGCATCAGGTAAAGAATTAATCTCTAGAGATGACCATTTTTTTATGATATCCGGGTGAATAACCTTGGTAATTTTTAATGACACCTTGGGGATGGACCTTGGTGAAACAGAAATGATTGTCTAAGTTAAATGTTTTAGCCACATATTCATGTTATGAAATACGTTATTTATATTATGATGTTCCTCATTATTTCTTTCTCATTCCTTAATGTTATTTTTCATGACTATTTGATGTATCTCAAGTTCACACGTTAAATTTTTACCTTGTTTCCCTTACCGGGCCTTCTTCCCACCCATTATTTTAATGTATTTCCCCAGGTTATGAGATGCAGTAATGAACCTAGGATGAACATAAGGATAAGCCTTTAAAGTGTTTAAGAAGAATTTTTTATGTTTTCATGTATTAAGTTCCAGGTTTCCAAGACACTAAACTTTTAAGATCCTCGGTTTTGTATTTTGTAATGAAAGTTAATGAGATTAAAATGAGGGATGATATAATTGGTACGAAAGGATGGTTTAGTTATTTGTGGAAATTAGGATATGAAAAGTTTAGGAAGAATCCATCATCCTGGTATTTTTGTGAGTATTGAGTAAGTGGTTTATCAAGAAAATAAATCCCTGTCTGGATACGAGCAGGTAGAGGTGGCTCTGGCACATATGTACATAGAGGTAAAACCCAAAAACACCGCTTTGAGTTAGACTCAACCGGGAACTAGTAAACGACAATGGGCCTTACTGAACTCTTGGTTATGAAACTCCTGGGGGATATTCTTTGGTAAATTAATAATCATATTATGAACCATTATTAAAGGAACAAAGTTAAAATAAAATAAAAATTCACATAAGAATATATGATCATCGATAGCCTGGATTGGAACTGAGGGGATCCCAAGTTAGAATATACATTTATTCTACAAATTTATCTTTTTATTCTTAATGTTTCCTTTTCATGATTATTGGCTATGTATTTAAGCCACCTAATTATAATTTCTTTTCTTACTTAATGGCGGGAAATGGATGAACATGTACCAACAACCAATGTGATAGGAAATGTGACAATTTCCCTATTAATATGACAGAGATGACGAGATATCAAGTTTAACATATTGTGATTATGCCAAACCAGCTATCAAAATCACAATTAATAGTTTGTACCTAGTTGAATGCCCAAATTCATCAAGGAAGTAGAAGATGAAGTCTCAAGGATGATCATCTGATATAGTTGATAAGGGAAAGAAGACCCAATTTCATTTGTACAAAATGTGTGGAAAGGGTCACCAAGGAGAATGTCACAAAGGAACCGAGATATGTTTTAAGTGTGGGGTGATAGGGCATAAAGTATCCAATTTCTTTAAAAAAATGGATAATGTGATGAATAGAGATAAGGTTCGATCTAATGTACCTTATACTTTTCAATGTCGTAAATGTGGAGAAGTTAGACATTATCCAAGGAAATGATCTCTTGGAAGGGATGAGAAGCATGATGATCATCAACAATATTCATGGACAAGGGAAAAATGCAAGTCCTATGTTGATATGGATCATGATGACTGAAATGCATGTAACTTCTTCACAATAATTGTCTATGTCATGTTGTATTTTAGTTCATACCCTATGAGGATATCTTTAATTTTTTCTACGAACATTGAGTCACTACCTAAGATGGTTTTATATCATTAAGGAAAACATTTGTCTTTATATACTATATGTTGATGTTGTGAAGTTGTTCTTCGTGAAATAAAAGATGACTAGGGGATTAAAAGATGATTATTATTTTGGAAGACATTCATATGATCGAGGTAAATAGATTACTATGGTATTTTTTTGAGGAGTAAAGGTTGAATTATATTTTGAAGAATAGATGAATTTAAGGTGAACATATATTAATTTACGTTACTTATGGAAATTATTAACCTATCATGGGGAAAATTTGTTTTGGTTAGTTTTTTTTATAAGATATTAGGAGTGGTTGATGTTGTTTTGAGATAAACGATAATTTTTATCTTGGGAGACTATGTTATCAAATACTTCTTGTATTTTGGTTTCAATCTTAGTTTGGTTTATTTTGAGTAATTTTAAGGCAATTATTTATGTAATGGTCTATGATGAACTTTGGGTACTATCGTGGAATTTTGAAGATTTAAAGTAGTTTTCCTTCCTATGGGGTTCTTTCTTTTGAAGAGTTGTTTTATCTTACCCTTTCTGTTTTTGGGATAATGTATAAAGATAGAAGAAATAGATAGTTAATATTTTGTGGATTATGTGATTCTCCAGAAGATGATTCTTGTGCTTTTGATGAGACCGAGTGTTTTTAAATGCTCATCGTTTGGAGAAAGGATTAGTTTTGGTAGAAACTTATTAAAGGATGAAACTCTACTTTAAGGTAGGTATATTTCCTTTTGTTTTTATTCTATGTAGTAAATGAATTACTCAAAATTATGAAAAGGAACGTAAAACAAAAATGTTGTTAGTTTACATTTCCTACTGGTTAATCAATGACCATTTAACTAATCTTAGGTTTGAAATTTTCTTATTGTTAACTATCTCTTAATCATGTTTTCTATCACTCCCCATTAGAACATGAACCTTTGTTCTCTCTTCCATATCCATGATTCCCTACATGGAATCCTAGTATGGGTTAACTCGGGTGACCTTTGTACTTCCCTTTCATTATTTTAAATTAATTGTTTTACTGACTCTTTTTCCGATGTGGGAAATTCAATGAAATTTCCAAGACCAATTTTAAAAATTTCAAGGACGCAATTTCTTAAGGGGGGAGAATGTAATGACCCGAAATTTTGAATAAATTTTGTTTCCTAAATTTTTGTGTTATTTTATACTCAAAAAAACTGTTTCGTTTGATAACATGAGTTTAATTAAAATGAGATTGTTGTGTTTCGACTGTTATATGAACACTGGTCAATATGACCGTTGGAAACTAAATGTTGCGATTATTTTCTCTAAATAAATATGATCTTGGTTAATTAGTATAGAAAAAAGATTTGATGGCCTTATCCCATAGTCTTGGGCTAATTGAAGCCCATCTAATAGAACTTGGGAAGGAGGTAGCACCACTAGGCTTTTCTCTGGACCAAACCCAAGCCAAACTTCATCGTGTGAAGCTAGAATGGAATCGCCTTCCCGAGAATTTCAAACTGATAGAAATTACTACTCGTGCAATGTTGGCTGAGCCGCCCTCAGATTCTCTCACCTTAGCACACCACACACTTAGGTCATATGCTGTGTTTATAAGGGGCTATGTTAGGAGACCATAACTTCCTTGTGTAATCCTTTGATTTAAAAAAAAATTGTGATTTCTTATTATGATGATGTTTGTGAATTTTAAAATGTCCGGATAAATATAGTATGCATATTTTTGATGAATTCTAGAAAAAGGATATTTGAAAATATTTATGTAAACCTTAAATAATTAATTATGTTTTATGATTTTCAAAAAATGGACATCTACAATTATGTTCAGTAAGAAATGTAGTTTCTAATAAGATCAACTTGATTTTTGATGAATAGTAAATTATGAATAGTGATTTTATGCTTCGGATTAGTAATGTGGCCAAATGGATTAGTAATCTCACTTAAAGAAAGTATTAATATAATCTGGGCACCTTGATTAAGTAATGTGATTCAATAAAAAAGGTAAATAACTGTTTCAGAAATTATTATTCAAGTATTAGTTTTTTCGGTTGAATAGTGTTTTTTAATTAAAAATTAAATTAAAAATATTTATAAAACTATTTTTATAAAATGGAGTTCATTTTTGAACTCAGAGCATCGATATAATGTTAAGGTAATTTTTGGGGATTTTTCCGAAATAAATGAATTTTCAGTGAATAGTGTATTTATTTAAAAATTAAATTAAAAATATTTATGAAATATTTTTATAAAATGGATTTCATTTTTGAAATCATAGCATCGATATTCGGTTAAGGTGGAATTTTGGGATTTTTCTTCGAAAGTTGAATTTTCGGTGAATAGTGAAAATACATTTTTTAAGTTACGAGTGTTTAATGACATCATTAAATGATGTATTAAGTATGTAATCAATATGGTCGACTTATGAATAGTAATATAAGTTATGAGGTGTCCCAAGTGGCCAATACCCTATTCAAATACCATGGGAAATCCCATGGTTTTTCCAATACCACCAATGAGGTGTTCCTTGGCCATTAATGTCTTGTCCCCTCACTTTCCCTATAAATAACCAAGTCATTCTCTCATCTTTTCGACTCCAAAATCATCCTAAACTATGTTATGGTCTCCTTACCTCCCAAGGAGTCCTCTCAAGGTTCCCTCATGCCCTCAAAGTCCCAACCTTTGATTTTAAAGAGTTACGTTTGAAGGTAAGGGATCCAACCTCTCTCTTTCTTTTCAAATACCATCTTTTTAGTCATTTCTTTTATGCTCCATGTTCTTATTTTGTAGGATGTTATTTTATATTCCTCTTACTGACCTTTTCATGTTCATATAATGATAGATCCCCTCTTACTCTCATCATTTCGTTTTATGAATGTTTAAGTGGCGCCGTTAGGCTGCCGAAATTTTTGTAACAGATTCTTTCACCCTTCCCATTTTCAAGTTCTATTTTCTTGTCAAGTATTTCAAGTCCCTTTTTATTATATTAGGGTATGATATCTATATATATCATAATGATATTTTATGTTAATATTATGAGAGACCCTATTTGATGTCATCAATTCATTTTTTTTGAAGTTTAAGTGACGCCGTTAGGCTGCCGAATTTTCATAAGAGAAATCTTATTTTTGTCTTCCTTTCATGTTCTTAATTTCATATTGTATATATTTCAAATTTCATTAACATGTTCTTAAATTTTTTATATTCTGTCCCCCTACTTTTTTATGGATCATTTAAGAGTGGGTGAACCATTTCCCCTCTCATTTCAATGTTTTCTAAAACCCTACAACATAGTCGTTATGCTGCCGAATTTCCGTTTCAGAATGTCTCTCTCTTTTTCTAAGTTTTTTTTATTTTATTAAGTGAAAAATCAATGATATTTCTTCTAAAGGGTTATTCACATAAATAAAAAAATGTTCTATTTTAAATTCTGGTATTTACATACATGAGACCCGCTTTCATTTTCCGTGGGTTATAAAGTGACTAAAGATCATGTCTTTAAAGCAGTTTTTAAAATGTTATGATTATCAAAATGAAAACCATTTGTCCTATGCTATATGAGTTATTTATGAAATGTTTGATTATGATAAATGTGTATCACATGACAACAAAGGACAATTTAAGGGTGCGCCTGGATAGCACTCTAATGCATCGGGTAAAGACTTAATCTCTAGAGATGACCATTTTTTTACGATATCTTGGTGAATAACCTTGGTAATTTTTAATGACACCTTGGGGATGGAACTTGGTGAAACGGAAATAATTGTCTATGTTAAATGTTATAGTCACATCTTCAAGTTATTAAATACATTATTTATATTATGATATCCCTCATGATCTCTTTCTCATTCCTTAAAGTTATTTTTCATAACTTTTTGATGTATATCAAGTTCACACGTTAAATGTTTCCCTTGTTTCCCTTACTGGGCTTTCTTCTCAACCTTTCTTTTAATGTATGTCCCTAGGTTATGAGATGCAGTAATGAACCTAGGATGAACATAAGGAGAAGCCTTTAAAGTGTTTAAGAAGAATGTTTTTTGTTTTCATGTATTACGTTCCCGGTTTCCTAGACACTAAACCTTAAAGATCCTCGGTTTTGTATTTTTAATGAAAGTTAACATGATAAAAAGGAGGGATGCTATATGTAATCACCTATAATGAAATAGAAATAGAACCTGATCTATCTTATTAGGGATAGCCTAAAAGAGGTTTTGATACCAGATAACTAGTGTTGATAAACCAGATGACTCATCTATTAAAAGTTCTTTGGAGAAACCAAAAAATGGAAGAGGCAATGTGGGAACCTAAGGAACTTGCGATGAAGGACCACTCAAATCCTTTTATGCAATAGTATTATAGAAATTTTGGGTATGAAACTATTTGAAGAGGGAATATTGTAACACCCCTAGCTTCCATGGTACATTTATCTTGAAATAATACAATATTGTGTGATGAACACAATACTGAGTTCAAGCATACTAAAACCAATCAAACTAGTCATTTTAAAAGCAGTTATGAATAGTAAAACCTAATTTTTGAAGTTATTTAATTTTGTTTTTCAAATTGGACTTCTTTTTTTTATTAGGAATATCAAAAATAGATTAGGTTTAATTCTTGGTATTTTTATGATAACTGTCATATTCTGATGCATAGTGGAAAATACAAACTTTTAATTAAAAACATATTTTTTAATCTAAATAATTTATAATTTTAAATTATACATTTTTGTGGTTTTAAAGTATCATTAGATTATATTTTTATCATTGAATTTAATTTACGTCATTGGATGTAATTTTAAATTAAAATTGTACACAAACACATGTTGATCATTTGATAGTTTTTGGTTCTTAAAAACCCGCTTTTTGGCCTTTTCAACGGGAATTAATTATGAATTAATTTATTCAAATTATATATCTTGAATTTAGAAAAATTTAATCTATATTTGGAATCATAAGGTCCAAATTGTTTAAATATTTTCCTTTTATTTTTAGAAATTATGAATAGTAACTTTAGTAAATACTTTATTTACCATGGTTAAATGGTAAATCTAGTAAATATGGGTAAAAAATAATATTCTAAAAATATTACATTAGCCTAACATGTGTCCTAACCCAATTGAATAATAAATTTTCGACCATGGTCATTTTTTGGTCGATTTGGGGACCCCATGGAACCACTTGTACATGGAACGAACACTTTATAATAATTAATTTAATGTTAAGGAAAATGTAACATAAACATATATATTTTAGTAAAAAAATTTGATAAGGTTTTATATAAGTGATATCTTGGAATAAAAAGAGTATTTAGAAAGCTAAAATTATTTCCTACATCATTATATTTTCTTTATAATTTTTAGACATAAAATATATTTATTTATTTATGACATAATAATGATGCAGTATTTCCTTATAAATAAAATAATCAAATAAATGATTTTATAAATATCAACATAAATATAGTTTGAATGTTCTGATTCCATACAAAAAAAAATAGGAGAATAATACATGTTAGGGTTGATTCAATTTTTTTTTTTAAGTAATCAAGTTGTGATGACTTTCACAAAAACCAAATACTAAATAGTTTATAAACTGACATAAATGAGTTTTTAAAAACAATAATAATTTATTAAACAATATAATAGTCCTAAAAATATATGGTTAGGAAAAAAGACATATATAACGATATATATGTCATTAATTAATAACTTGATGTTCTCTATGCATTTTATAGTAAGTTTATTAACCATGTATTATAATAATATAAGAAGAAATGGTAAAAGTTAAACTATTTAACTACGAAAAAAATCTAAATGATAAGGTGAATATGGTGACCTCAAAATTTCTAAAACCTATTGGTTGAGAGGTTTGCGACTCATCCCCACATTATCCTCAAAATAAATCCATTTGGAGCTATTAGAAACCCTAAATAATGTTATAATAAAATAATATGTCAAGCTTTTCCTAAGGTGCCCCTCACCTCTCTTATAAAGGATACTTCCCCTTCTCTAAAATTACCATATCAAAAGCCTTTTGGATCATCCAAACCATGCTCCAATATCAGACCAACAAATCTAAATTCTACCTAGAGGCATTAATTTTATCACAAATCCAACACAGGGAGCCCTTTTTTCAAATAAAATGGAAACACCCGAAGAAGAGGTAATTATTTCATTACCTCTTTCAAGTTCTTTTCTCCTATAAATTCCTCTTTATATGTTGTTTCCATTATAAAATAATAAATACATTAAATTATACATACTGATATGTTATTATAAATATGGCACAATGATATTCATTTTTTTATCCATCCTATGAATGATTAAGACACCATGCATTCTTACGTACGACATACTGTCTCCACGTCGTGGTGTAGTTTGTTATTCAGAACCTAATTATTTGGATGGGTTTAATAATAATTATAATTGATGCAAATAATAAATATAACATCTTAATTATTCCTTATATATAATATACCATCCAATTACACATTATTCCACCATAAATAGAATGATATTGTTCCTTGTACGTACGTACGACTTAACATCTCTAGGACGCGATGAAATTTTATTCCCCATCGTATCCATTCATGCATAATTTTCATTTTATGATTAAAAATTAAATTTAAAGAATTTAATATCATTCTGGATATGAATAAAATACATCCAATTCATAAAAAACATGACTTACGTATCAAAACATATAACGGAAAGTGAATCAGTTGACACCCTAAACTACGATACTACTAAAATATGATTAACAATGCAATATTAGAAGATCATATTTGATATCATATGTATGTATGTGGTTCTTGTATAATTTAAAAACAATTATTTATACATTATACATGAGGTTAACATATCATCGACTATGGAAAATTACAAGGAAAGGGTTAATTTTACAATCTTTTATTTATTCGAGGTTGTTTGTATACAAGTATCTACTAGGACTTCTTTATCATCCACATCCATGTTTCTTAAAAAAGTATTTCAAAATATTATTAATATTTCTTAGAGTATGGTATAAAGTAATTTACACCCTTTTTTTACCTTTTATAAAAAATTGAAATGAATATTTTAGTTATTTTCCAAACAAGGTACTTTATGACCTTTTTTTGAGAAATTAAGGAACAAATGTTTTTTTAACTTATACTGTGGCTGTGGAAATTTTCTACCTTTATAACACCTTCGAATCATCCCTTACAATCTTATAAGAATAATTTCAAAATAAATGTTTTATTTTATAATTATGTGACATTCAAATTAATTCTAATTTGAAAGATATATTTCACTCAAATAGTTTTTGGATTTATTACATCTATGTCAACATCATTCACTGGATTTTAAATTTTTTGAAATTGATTTATTATGATAAAATCTTCCATATTGTATTGAAGGTTTTTTGATATATTTGACTGTGGATGTGCTCTTTTTATACCATTCAATGTTTATTGTTAATGTATTGGCATTTCTAATATTAGTTTTAATACAAATATTTATATTATGTTCCTAACTTTTCATATGCTTAATGCATTGGACTTAGTGAGAGACGGGTGAGGCCCACAATTTCCTCTCGATGCATCGATAGGTCTCATGAGACAATCTTGTTTTTTGGAACAAGGTCTTGAAAAAATTTTATTTTTAGTCTTCGAACGAGGCATTGAATATGTGGTTATGATGTCCGACATTATGCATTACATAATTATGAAATTAGCTATTGATATTACAGGTGATAATTAGATTAGTATAATATCCATGTGAATAAGTAATTGGAAATAATTTACAGATATTTTCTGTGTTATGATTAATTTTATGTTTAAAAGTTTTGTGTTTTAGTCTAATACATTTCCTTAAATGTTTATGCATTTTTATGACAGTTTCTGCTATACAGTAATACTTACTGAGCATCTGAGCTCACCTCATTCTTATGTTTTATTTTTTCCAGGATGTGAAGAATTATATTATGATTGACCTGTAGGAATATGCTAATGTATAAGAGTGTATTTAATGGGTACACAATGTTGTTGTTTTTTTTTCATTTCCTAATATATTGTAAAACTTATGTATGTATCTAGTACTTCCAAGGCTACTAAACTAATCAGTATTTTGGGATTTGATCCCTTGTGATCATGCCAATGTTATGTAATAATGTTCCGACTCTGGGAAACTAGGGTTAGGGAATTTAATTTCATGATGTTTCTTCATGAAATTTGAATAAGTGTCTCTGTACTATGAAAGAATATATGAATATGGGAAAATAAAAAATCCAAAAAATCAAATATTTTCTATTTGTTGACGACTCATCAGTTATTGTAAACATTTTTCTATCATTGTAATGTGTGGGATACACTTGTGAGTGGGAAAATCAAAACAATCATGTGAGAAGTGAAACATGAGTTCATAGATAGAACCTGATTCTTTGTACTCATAAAAAATTTATTTTAGAAATCTACATATCAATGAATAAATTGGGTGAATTTTTTATATTTTTCTAAAATTGTATATTTTTTTAAAATTTTTAAATAAGGAAAAACATGATATTTGAAATTATAATTTAAATATATGAAATTATGAATCATTATTGATGTAAAAACAAATTAGTTTCAAAATATATAAACCATTTACTATATATAGTCAGGTTAATTATCATCATAGTTAGTCTTTAGAAAAAATTATAAACAAATAAATATAATTTTCATTACGTATCCTCTGATACCATTCTAAATAATACCCTTCATCATTCCACCATATCCCTAGAATCCCTGGTAAGACAAAATATTATTCAGTGGAGCCTTAAGTGGTAGACTAATAGTATACAACCAAAGGGAGAGGTAATCTCAAAACTAAATTTATTTTTATTTAATTATTCCTCTACCATTATCATGTGTTTTACATCAACATAGATTTAGTAAAAATAGCCTCATAAATATAATGATGTGTTATTAAGATGGTATAATATTCATTTTATACCTTCCCCTCATTTGTTTCTAAAATAAAAATGGTGTTCACAACAATGTTGGTTCACTACCTCGATAAATGATGTATTTTTTCTTCACTCGTACCTATCCTAGTTATAAAAATATTATTATATATAAATAGTATTATAATTGGTATATAAATATGTATTTAATGATTCTATAATTTATTAATAACCTTTTATTTAAAAAAATAAATCTTGTGCATGATGGCTATAAAAACCACCTAAAGGAGTTAACTGTAAAATGTTATCATTTTGATGAAATTTATCATCCATATATAGGAACACATATAGATATTTGGGATAGTTTTAATTTATATAGGGAAATTAGTATCATTTCCATTCAGTTTTCATTTATACTCCCATTTTACATAAACTCCAATAACTATCCACAAGTGATCCAACCTTGGAACCACGAAATGAATGCCCACTAAACAACCAATAGTATGGTCAAAGGGAGACAAATGGATATAACAAGAGCTTTGAAGATGCTGTCAATGGTACGAAAAAACCATAATTTCTTGAATGCAAAGATGTCTCTTCAGCTAAGATCATATGAAAATGGTGTATTTTCCATGTTTCCACTAACCAGAATGCAGTGGAATAAAGAATTAAGCGATGTAGGTAGTTGATCATTTCTCGGGTTTTTATTCCTAAGGCAATGAAGCCATGGAAATTCAAGGACCTCACTGAGAAAATGGAAGAAATTTGGGGGTTTTCTGACTAGAGGATTACATTGATGGGTCATGGGTTTTACCATACTATATTTCTATTGGATGAGATGAAGCGACATACTTGGAGATATGGTTCATTTCCCTTAAAGCTAGGATTCCCCAGAATTCAAGAATGGGATCGAAATTTTGACCCCAATGCTATTAATAATACTTTTGTGCAACTTTGGATACGTGTATGAAATCAAAAAAGGCTGTACATGCACCCTTAAATCCTATGGGATATAGATTCATCTGTTTGTAATCCCATAAGGTTGGATTGACAGACTGATAACCCTACCTTTTGACATTATGGGAGTATTCATTTTGAGGTTGACATGTCGACAACACTAGTGGAGGATGTGGTACTAACCACCCATGTTGATAATCTCGCCCTCAAAATCCATTATTAATGAAGACCCATGTTTTTCCTAAATTTCCATTTCATTCGCTATGTTTCTTGTAATTTCTATATAAATATGATGTGCCACTTATGTTTAGATGGAGGGAATGATGAGGAAGGATGGAGGGGAAATAAGGGGAAGACAACGGTCTCAGATTGCCCCAATCATAATGTAGTGAATGAAGACTCTAATGATGGGTGAAACATTAATATGGAAAACTGTAATAAAGTTTTTGTAGGTGGTGATATCAATGCTACCACCCTTAAATCAATCGTGAAAGATGGTGATGAGCAGGTAGTATGGAGTCATTCTTGTGCACATGACTCTGATTCTATAGGATCTTCTAATTTGGTACCTCTTCCTAGAGTGGATTTGATTGCATCGGAAGGTCAGCATGCAGATCAGGTTCCAAAATCTGGAATGTTGGTTACTATCCCCTTAGACAACCCTACCATTATCCCTAATAGTGATTTGGAATCTCCTTATGAAGCTCCAACTCAATTGAATACAGAGGATGCTGGATTTAGGAATGTAGGACAGCTAAATAAGCTCTAGAATCAGGTTGTGGCCCTTCAATTATTGGTGAATTATTGAATGTACATGTTGAAAAGGACACTAAAAGGGAGTTACCTACTAGCCTGCCCTCCTATCATGTTGTCTCTACTAACATATTTTCCATGATAAATGTTGCGGAATCTTTTGGGGAGGAGGATTGCTCTCAATCAATTGATCAAATGATAGGTAATTCTGATGACACTACTACTATGTCATTTGGTAAGGAAATTACAATAATTAATGATGGGACTAGCACTGGGATCCTATTTAAAAAAAGGAAAATCCTATTTTAGAACTATCATGGGATTGTGAATCCTCCCAGTGTCAGTTCCCTGAACATTTGTTTTATATCCCATATGCCCATGTTAGTTGGTACTTCTGAACAAATATTGATACTTGAAAATTAGAGGTCATTCAAATGGGATTATTTGGGATACTCTTTTGTTTCAATAAATCATTTTTAAGGAAATTTAGAATCCTTATGGGTGCTCAAGCATGAAAACATCACTATCAACACTTTTCTGGATGACTTCCAATCTGTCACCATATCTTGTTATACTAATACTGCCTCTATTGATGTGACCTTGGTTTATGACTTTAACCTCTATACAAGAAGAATTTCTTTGGGAAAAAACGTAGTCTATATATGTGAGGTAATGAATACCAGCTGGGTTCTCCTGGGAGATTTTAATACTATTTTGAGGCTTGATGAAAAAACTGGAGAATTGTTTTTCATGTTTCAGCTTCAGACATGATATCGTTCATTTATATGTGTGGTATCTCTAAGGTCTCTCTTTCTAGTGCCGACTATACGTGGGGAAAGTATACTATTAATGAGTTATAGGAAAGTAAATTTGACAGGTGATTTTTTAAAGTTGAAGGTAGGAATGAGGGGCCTGAGGTGTCTGGTAGGACTATTCCAAGACGGTATTCTGATCATAATCCTATCATTTTTTATGTAACTTGCAATAGAATAAGGTTAACCCCCAACCCTTTATATTTAACAACCCTTGTCTTGTTATCCTTGGTTGTAGAGATATTATCTTGGGTGTTTGGAAGAAGACTCATTTGGGGAGTTCATCTCACAGCTTATGTTGTAAACTTAAGGAAGTCAAGGAAAGGACAAAACATTGGAGTAAGGAATCCCATTCCTCCTTGGATGGTGATATCAGGGAGGCTGAAAATGTATTGGTAGGGTACCAAGCCAATAGTATGTATCATAAATTTTCTTCTCAAGAGGAAATCTGGGCTTCTTCAAATCTAGATAAACTTTTGATCTTGAAATAGAAATTAACCCTGAATCAATTCAACATAAAATGGCATAAATATGGGATAGAAATACAAGATTTTTTCAATGAATTAATAGAGAAAAAGATTCAACGAGGAGCCTAAAAAATCTAAGTATTAATGGTACTATTTTATCTTCTAAAAATGAGATTGCAGAAGTTGTTAAAACAAATTTTGAGAGGCCGTATTTAGATTATGGTAATGACATTTCAAAGAGATTTATCTAGTGATTCGATCCATCCATTGAAGAGAATCAAAACAACAGACTTGTTGATATCCCCAATGACGAAGAGGTAAATGATGCACTCTTTTATTTGAATGCTCATATTGTTTCAGTTCTAGATTGCTTCACCAATATGTTCATTATGTTTTACTAGGACATTGTTCAAATTTATGTTATAAATACTATAACAGATTTTTTTAAATATGCATACTTTCCTTTTCGGATGAACTCCAACTTCGTTACATTAATCCCTAATAAGGGAAATGAAATTTACATTAAGGAAATTAGGAATGTTTCTATTGGGAACAACATACCAAATGTGATCAGTAAATTCATGACTCAATTACTGGGTGATGTTGACAAGGGTCTCATCTCAAGTAACCAGTTCGGTTTTTTCCTAGGACGGAATATACAATCCTTCCATTTCTCTTTCTCTAATTTTGTGAATGCAATGAAGAGAAATGTGGAAGATGAAAATATGGCCTTGAAAATTGACCTTTATTGAAGCTTTTGACCCCATCAAATGGAGTTTTTTTCACCATTCTTAAAATTCATGGCTTCTTGTTGAAATTCATTGATTTTGTTGGTTCTATTATCACATGTTCTAGGCTATCCATTCTTGTCAATGGATCCCCTAGAGGGTTTTTCTTGTGTTCAATAGGGGTTACACATGGTTACCCTCTCTCTAGACTGCTATTTTATTTTGCATAAGACTATCTTAGTTGGTGCCTGAATGATTTGGTCAACATTGGTTAGTATCAAAAGATGAGAATTGGAAGGGATTTGTGGGATCCGCCACATTTATTTTTTATAGATGACATATTTTTATTTTGAAGAGGGAAAAAAGGTATTATATCCTATAGAAAAGAAATTTCCTCACACTATGAAGAGGTTGCAGGGAAATTCATCAGCTGGAGAAAATCATCTGTCTTATTTGGTGAAGGAATTGTAATATCTATGCAAAACAGAATTTCTAGGAGGCTTGGAGTTCGAAGAGGGTCTCTACCTTTCAACGACTTGGGCACACCTTTTTCTTGGGGAAGAGTCAAATGATGTCACTTGGAATTAATTGATTTAAAAATCACTAATCAGATGGTTGGATGGAAAGGGAAAAATATGTCACTGGTAGGGAGAGTATGTCTTTTCAATTAAGTCATGACATCAATGTTTGTTTACTCCATTTATTTGTACATATGGCCTAGAAATTTGATTATGTAGTTATGTGGCCATATCAGAAATTTTGTTTGGACTGTTTCTCTTCATGAGAGAAGCTGGTCACGGTTTCTTGGAAGAACATTATTAAACCAGTCCAAATGGGTGCGATGTGAATTATTGATATCAAATTATTCCATGATAATTTGATCAAAAAATTAACTTGGAACCATTTATCAAACCCTGATTTAACCATGGAATTCCTGGAAAATAGATTCATTGAGAAATCTCAGAATGGATTCAACAGTTACCTCAGATCCTCAGTTTGGCCTACATTGAATCTAGCCTTCTCTGGTCTCATGGTTTCCTCAAAATGGGTGGTGTCCAAACAGTCAAATTTAAACTATTGGACCACCCCTTGGCTTTACCGACAGATTAGTGATGACATTATCATTCCATCTTCTATAAAGCTTGCAACAATTACCGATTTTTATGAATATAGAGGGATTCATGAAATTCTACCCAGTCACCTACACTTAGAGGCGTCTTGATATTTCTTTAATGATCATGATGTGTTAGTCTAGATTCCTAAGGATAATGTCTGATTTGCCACAAAGGAATGAAATAGACACCTTTGTTCGGTAATTCATTGCACCCCCCAATTGGGTTAAAAATTCTACAAACCATTCATACCTCCATATCAATCACTCCTGGTCTTGAAAATCTAGAAAAGACGACTTCCCTTGTAGAACATGATCCAGTGCTATAGGTTTTAGCTAGTTTTTTTAATGAAACATCTACTTGGTAATTGATAAAACCATCTACATATTTTTATCTTCTGTACCCTTACTTGAAGGTTGTGGGACTACATGTAGGGAATTTTCTATTACCACCTTTCCCTCTGGTCTGTGTAGGATCTACTACAATCTATTTTTAGTGCAGAAAGAAACAAGAATGTCTATGATATTTTGTTGACAATAGTGTCCATGGCACTGGATTTCATCTCAAAGGCTATGAATTCCTTGATATTCAGTAGCACAAAGCCCTATTTCCATGCGGGTGTTATTTCTATTCATCATGCCATCCGAATTGCCTCTAAAATTCAAATTGGAACTATGAGAAATGACATCTTAGACCTTATTCTATGGATATCTCTTGGTGTTAATGGTCGGATGAAGAATCCTAAGATATTGATGTATGTTTGGTGGATACCGGCCCTCCCATCCTCGATTAAATTCAATGTTGATAGAGCTGTGTCGGGTGCTCCTGGTCCCTCTGGATGTGGTGGTGTATTCCATACCTATAGGATATTTGTGAAGCGGTTCTTTCTTAACATCATTGATAATTGATTTTCCATTGAAGCAGAGCTCCGGGCTATGATAAAAGTGATAAGGTATGCTATCCATTTTGGTTAGCATGACTTTTGGATAGAATAAGACTCTTCTATTGCAATTCATATTGTCAAAGAAAACTCAAAAAATGTGTTAGTGAAGATGTTACTAGTCTGGAAATAATGTCTTCGACTTATTTGTTCACTCACACTTGAAGTCACACATACTTATCTTGAATCCAATCAAGTTGCAGATGCTCTATCCAAGGGTGCTATCTCTATGGTCCGTTCAAATTGGTCCTGTGTCATAGCTGAGTATTGTGAAAGTCTAACACATGCTGATTATAGTGGTGAGGTGTACACTCTTCTTTGTAGAGAAACTCCATAATGTCTCATATCTCACTTTTTATCATTTTAATTTATTTCCCTCGGAGTAGCTTTTCCTACCTCCTGATCTTCTTGGTAAAAATTATATCCCCTTAAAGTTTTTCTAAATGAAGATAATGTAATTATATTAATAAATATATATATATATGGCTTTGAATAATTTAATAAATGAATATATATTTATTATTAATAACATTAATTGAATTCACAGAATGGATCTGGACACATGGAAATGGAACTTTTGAACCACCCTCCTTTATTTTAGGTCATGATATTTCTCTCTAAACCATTGTCCATCCAACAAATATTTAATTTTTTTATGAATTATTCAATATATTTCATCCTATAATTTATATATTTTGTAATTATGACCTTATTTTTTAAATATATACATGTTTATATGTTTTTCTTTCTCAACATCATTCATTGAGAAAACCAAATTCAAGGAATTATTTTTCTAACCCTATTTCAACTACCAATCCATAAAATGTTTTAAATCATATTTATTTTCTAAAATTTGTCATTTAATTTTGAAAAAAAAACATTTATTTTATTTTTTGTTTTTTTGGAAATTAATATTCACTTAGCTTCTTTAGAGACTCTTTACCTTTTTTGACAATACCTCTCTTAAGAATTACATTTCCCAAGATATATACCCACTCCTATACACATATTCACTTCAATTAGGCATAATATTTCATTATATAGAATTATTTTTCTCCTATTAACATCAAGGACAATTTTAATACCTTATTACAATATAAACCATTATGATACTCAAACTGTTTGTGCTATAAGAAATAATTACGAAACACATTTATTTCCCTTGGTAATTCATATGTTTAGACCTTATGATTGATTTCTGTTTGTGTCACATGTATGAATATTCATATTATGGTTGGTGGTACAAAGTAGATTTAAAATTCATTAGGTAACAATTTTTTATTAAAAGTTGTTATTGATGGGATTAGGGTGTAAATATATCCCATGAAGGGGTTATGCCCACCATGTGTTGTTTTACTGTATGTTACCCATGACTTATGCTTGTTTCATGGTTTATGTTGTTGCTACATTCAAATATTTCGATGAACTTATGATTCTATTTTCATAATTTCATGCTCACATGTGATTATTCATTGTCCCTATTTTTATGATATCATGTCTTTTTTTTTTGAATTATATTATTTCATTTATTATTAATATTATTTCTATATTAGGATTTTTAGATCACAGATTTTTTATGTATTCCAATAGATATCCTTTACAGTTTTAATATATTAATGGCATTTATGATATCATTATGGGGATTAATACAAATGAATTTTATTTTAGTATCATTTTAATGTATTATGAATAAATTCAATCAAACAAATTATGCCTCTCGATCTTTGGGTTTCGTTTGTTGGATATTTATGTTAAATATATTGCAATGAAATTTATAAAAGGTTTGGGTATCTATAGATTGAAATAGAGAAATGTTTTAGTTATTTTTAGAGATTAGAAAAATAATAGGTTAGTAGAAACACATGTATAAAATATATTTTTAGGAAAAATTTATAAAATTATCGTAAATAATAGATGTTTCTTATATAGTACATCCCTATCTGGATACTACATGCAGATGTGGCTCTAGAATATATATATAATGCATTAATGACACCAGAATGAATCGTCGTATCATAACCTAACCTATACATTTTGCATAAAAAAGATTTCATGTTTTATACATAGTTTGACACTCCAGGGAAAATTATTTGGAATAATCCAAAGATACATTATGACCAATATGAAAAACATGTATATTTTGTTAGGTTAGAAAACATTATAGGAATTTTACCATTTATACCTAGGATTGAAACCTACATACCCATATGTTAGGATATATGTGTCTTTATAAGTTATTCCTTCCAATTTCACAGTTTCCTTTTCTATATGATTATCAGTTTTAGTTTAACCCTATATTTATTTTGGATATAGTAAAATACTTGAACCAAAATAGGCCAGTGAATGTTTCCCTCAATATAAATTCATGATCATTAAAGTTCCAATATGATTATAGTTATAAACATTATTCCATATCAGTAATTATTTTTAGGAATAATGAAATACCACATTAAAACATGGAGGTAAATTTATTCGAGAAAATAAAAAAAGGGAAATTATTGTATCCCAATTATAAAATTTATCTCCAATAACATTTTTTGTATTCAACATTAAAAAAAATATGGTCATACTTTCTTTATGTGAATTTGATTCTATGTTGGGTATGGATTGATTATCTTTATATAAATATACCATCAAATATCTGTATAAGGATATCAGTCTTCACATCATTTTACTTACAAAATTTTTGTTAAAGTTTAATGTTGGGGATGAGTCTCCTTTGGAATATTATTCATAATCGTTGATATTACTACCTTATGATCAAGAGTTTATATCTCAAATAATTTATTAAAAGTAGATAATCAAGCTTGAGAACATTACAATTATGATTAACTATACATATGTATTATCTGATGAGTCTTGTGGACATCCTCGTCACTACGAATTTGAGTTTTTAATTGAATATACACTTTAATAAATTACCATATCAAATAATCCCTATAGAAGTTCCTCCACTGAGATTTAATAACTGAATAAGTAGTTAGAGTAGAATCTAGGAAAGGGTTTAGTACTCCCAAGTCCTTCATAAAGGTGTGTGTCAATTCACTTCCTCAAAAATAAGGATGGTTTAATAAACCTCATCATTGGTTATATTAAACTCATAAATATAATGACAAAGAGAATGTATCATCTTAAATGGATTAATGAATCGTCTGATCAATTATGTGCGGCCTAATAAATAAATTATGGTGTCTATTTGATTGAAAAATCCTCAATTAAAGGTCAATAAGGATGATATTATCTTGAAAACCATTTGGAAAAGGTACGGATACTATGAGTTTATAGTAATTACATTTATAATCACTGATGCTAATGAAATAGTCATACACTTAGTGAATAATATCATTAAATGTTACCTCAATTTTTTATTATTTTTTATTGATGATATTATAATATACACAAAATTTATAGAGGATCATGCTAATAAATTTAATACTTTACAAAATACATTTGAAAAGGAGAAGATATATGAAATGTATAATAATTTTTTATGTAATTTTGAAGTCTCGGTCATAGAGAATTCAATCAGAAATAAATGTATACTAATTAAACCTTCAATGAAAATGTAAATTAAGGTGTTTCCTTGAAAAGTTTTCTTCAAGGGGTCCATATTTTCTTTTTAATAGATTGGTATAATTGAATAATTTTTTGAAACATCACATGATTATCAAACCTACTAACCATGGTGACTAGGAATTAAGTGATGTTTTGTTCGACCGATGAATTAAAATAGAGATTCAATGAATTGAAAAATAATATTATCACTGTACCAATACTTACACTAACCTGTAATGGGAAACGATTCATGGAATATAATGATGCCTCAAACAGGGGATTGGATAATGTATTAATGAGAAATGATAAATTTTTTTCTAATCTATTAAGGATTTTAATTGATCATGAGTAGAAAACCCCATCTCCTAATTTTAATTTGGCTACGATGATCATCAAAATTTATATTTGGAAACATTATCTATATCGGGAGATGTTTGAAATATATACCAATCATAAGATACCAAATTATATATTAAAAAATAAGGATCTTAAAAATTTCTAATAAATATTGTTAGAGCTGATCGAGCATTATGCCCATTTAATCATCGACTATCCTGTGAAGGAAAACAATGTGGAATATTCATTAAATATAATAGATCATGCGACCATATCTATGATGAGAAATAAATAGGATAAAATATTCTTATACATATAATGAATGTGAATATAACTCCTAAAGAAAAAAATATCATCATTACCTCCTCAAATGATCACCCAATCATCCTTTTATAGATGATAAATAATTCTCAAAGAGATTATATATAAATAAAGAAGAAGCTAGAAGCTATAAGGAAAAGGAAATCCATGATGATCAAAATTAATTAAGGAGTTGTAAGATTTGAGGCAAGAATATGAGTACCATCAAACATTTAGATAAATAATGATCCATTGAATGATTAACGTAGTCCAACCTTCTCCATCCACCAAGATAATAAGAAGTTTTATAAAGATCTCCAAGAGAAATATTAGTGGTGTTGATTAGATCCTTGAACCCCTTTATGTTTTGATAATTAAAACGATATTTTTATATTTCCATTTCAATTATTAAAACATTTTATTATGTTTGTAATAAAATATTATTAACATTAATTATGTCATAATAATTGTTTTCATAAAATATCATTAACTATCATGTACTAGATTGTCATAGCATAATATACATGTTTCATATAGTGATCGTAGGCCATATAAGTCATATAGAACATTTAAATATTATTATTTTGTTTTTTTACTATTAAAACATAGAAAATTCACATATTTAATTGTGACATATAACTGATTTTCCCATATTTCCATTTTTTTGTTCACTTGGTAGATGATTTACCTGAATTATGTACCTTCAATATTTAGATCCTAAAAAGGTAAAAACTATAAATTTAGTGATTCATGTTTAGTTATGTACAAAATAAAATTTACTAAATTTCATTAGAATACATCAAAATCTAATTTAATTTCTAAAATGTTCTAATTTTGGATAGAATTTGTTGATCTTTTCTATCTGAACATTGTAGATTTTTAAAACTAATTTTATACTATATTTTTTTGATAACATGTGCTATTGAAGTCGCATTTATGTGATTACTGATTATATTTGAAGTAAAAATATATCAAAATATAATTATAAAATATATAAATCTTATTTTGTCATTTTTATGGACATATTTATTATGAAATTTATTGGTCAAGTGGCCTATATTTTTTAGAATTTGGCAACATCAATGTTCAAAAAATTGATGAATTTGTTTTTGTGGTAAATCACCTAAATTCTCCACCTTTTTGATTTTACATCATGAATCCCCTACATAAATACCTTCCATAAATCTCATACATTTATTTTTGTATGTGCTCATTTAAATTTCGACTGGAATAAGGAATATACTTTGTTTTATGAAATATATCATTTTCCGATTTTCAATTAGTTTATTATATATACAATTACTATACTCTATACCCTATAATTACTTATTAATTATATAAAACCCATGAGAAAAATATTTTATCTTATTTTATAAATAATTTTATGAATTATTTATTGGATTGAGTGTGTATGGATATTCACAATGAAATTATTTATCATGAAATAATCAAATTCATATTGGATAGTACACGAATTGTTGGACTCATTTATTATTAGGAAACCTTGTATGGATATTAATTATTATTATAAAATTATATTTTAAATATTAAAAGGGGCTTCACTCTGAAGGTTTTTTGTTTTATATAATATTACAGGGATATTTAATAAAGATTGATTATAAATGATATACACATATAATATCATCTTAGAAATAGGCCTGAATAACTGTGGAGTAGTTTGTTGAAGATATGGGTATTATTCTTGATTTGATAAAATAATTAGGCATTGGTTTTATTATTTTCAAATATTATATGCATAAATAAACTATATATTTAGAGTCGAAAGAATAAGAAGAAAGGTTAGAGGTTAATGATTACCTAAAATACACAATTGCTACAATTTTCTAGTCCTCAACTAATGCTCCAAGATGATCAAAAAGTAATTTGATCATTTCTAATAGAGAAATCCATTCTTCTTTGACACTCAGATACATGAAATATACACCTGGATATGTGGTTTTAATTATTCTTATTATTTTCTATTTGTCTAAATTTAAAGGATTATACTACCCAATAGAACCTAGGATTGTGGGTTGTGACATGCACATGAGCCTTTTCCCAGTTGGTAAGGACACCGTAAGTGCATCAAAATGACTAGGGATCAACTCCAGGCGAAGGCTAAATTTCCAAGTATTGTAGCAGTACTGTAGTAGGTACAGTAGCAGTACTATAGTAGGTACTGTAGCAGGAACTGTGCAGTACTATAGCAGGTACTGTAGCTGGAACTGTAGCAGGAACTGTTTGGCACTGTAGCATCCAGGAATATACCCCCGTTTGGGCCTTCGGGCCACCGATTTGGTCCCTGAGTCCTATAAGGCCTTCGGTTCACCCAGGCCTTCAGGTCAGTAAGGCCTTTGGGCCACCTCAAGGCCTTCGGGTCACCTTAGTACAGATGCAAACCAGACAACCTAAAAGGAACAAGCTCTACAATGAGGATGAGCAAGGAGATTTCACCATAGTAGAAGCTAAACAGATTGCAAGAATGAAAGGGTATGGCACCTACCATCGGTACAAGCCTGTGACTGCACGGGAATGCCTAGCCGAACATCCATGCGAAGGTGGAGAGCGTATTACATGATGAAGATGGTGGGGAGGAGTAGTTCCAAGTAGTTAGACTGGGTTGTGTGTAATGTTTGAAGCCTATGGGAATGAATTCCTATTAGGCCTACAGTCCATGTAATACCTATGCCTATGGGCCTTTTAAGGGTTCCACCTCACCCCTTGAAAGGTAGATTATCAAAACTCAATAAAAAGATAAAGGCCTTCGGGCCATTGTAGGAGGGATGTGATACAAATTGTTTTTAGGAATCTAGGTTGTTCCTCTTTGGGAAAGGGAAGACTATTAGGGTTGTGAATCCATGGGTTAAAATGGAATGATGTATTAGGTTGAAAGCCTCCAAGGGGGAAACAGCTTTGAAATTTAGTTCATACTTAATATGGGAAAAAGAAATTGTATGATACCATTATATTACTTATAGTGGGTGCCGCCACTCTCAATTAATGAGATGGGTGTAGAGTGGAGTATGGTCATATGAATCATGACCACTATAAAAATATCTTATTTTTATTTTATTTCATTTTCAAATTCACTAGTTTTTATTGACTCTAATATTACAATTCCTTAAAATAAATTTTTAAAGGAAATTTCACCTCCTTCTTGGCTATTTTTTCATATTAAATATAAAAGAATAATTTGTATCATAGGACGACCAATGTCTCCCTTTATATATACTATATATTTTTTCTAACCATTTCCTGAAATAACCATAAAAGGGAAAAGACCTATATAATATGTAATGAACGAGCTTGAATGCTGGATGGATAAACAAAAAACCATCTTATTTTAATGATAATAATTATGGATATCTATAATGTTGAATATAATGCTTCATTAAAAACTAAGTGTATATATTTGAATGATCAAGAAAAAATACAATAGATCCCTATACATGAATCTAAATATTTAATTGGAAATGTTGTGATAATTAGTTTTATGAATTATAAAGTGAGAAATATCTTATATAGTGGAAAATAGGAATTATTATAGTCATGTTAGATCATTTTAAATATCTCATGACATATAGAAAATTATTAAAGTTTGAGATCTTGGTTTTGATTAACATATTATCACTACGTTGTGTATGTTATGATATTAGTGTAAAAGAATTAAATGGATAAAGAAGAAATTATTAATGAAATGAATCATATATTTAATATCATTCTAAATAGTATGATTTATTCAGGTGAGACAGTAGATAATATTGTCATTATTAATAGAGTTCTTCTATAAATTCATAAGAAGTGGAATTCGAATAATATATCTATAGAAGAATGTATTAATTTCAATAAATGTACACTTAATGTTGATCATGGTTAAATATTAAAATCTGAATTACATATCAAAATATATTTCTAAATAATATTATTAATTAATTATGGGATTAATTTTAAATAATATTTTACAACATTCACTAAAGATTATGAATTGTAGAGTAGTGATGAGAAATATATGGCCTATGTTTCAAAATGTTGATATAGATGGAAGAATGTTTATAGAAGGGAGTCCTAGAAATACTATCCTAAGGATACTTACAAGGTGAAAAGGAAATTTAATATCTAATATAATGATGTTCAAGATGTTGGTTGTTATGGTTGTAGTAAAAGGTTTACATCAAGACCGATATCCCATGACTGAAGAATGAAAGAAACAAGAGATTATATATGAAATGTAAGTAGGTAATTTCTTTGAAGTGGGGTTTTACTAAATATTATAGCTATGATGAATAATCCTATTTTGAAAAGGATGTTGTAAACTTTTTCTTATTGGAATATTCAATTAAATAAATTTAGTATACTTACTATTCAAATTATGAATTCGAATATATAAACCCCAATAATATGTAATTTATTAATGAAAAATATATACTTGAATAGAAAGGTGTAAAATCTACTAGATTATATAGAAACCATAAAAGAAAACATATTTATATTCTTAAGCATGGTAAAAATATGATGATATATATCCAGAAAAAAAACTTTCTTCTAATATATATCACGAAAATGGCCAGTAAAATATGAAAATTTATCTTATTAATAATTATAAATTGATGTGAGAGTTTTATTTTATATCTAAGTCTCAAGAATTTGAAATATAAAATTTTGATTCAATTATAATGTATAATTAGAAGCTCAAAAATGATTTTGAATGTTTAATGTAAAATCTATTTTTTCAAGGAAGTGATAAAAATTGATGAAATGATTTGTTTTTTTAAAATAAAGAACAGAGAACCTGTAATGGTTATCAGAATAATTTACCTAAAATGTACAATAATTTTTTATTAAAATTGATAATGGGATTTCAACTACTACAACAAGTTTTATATTTCATATAAAATGTCAGTATGATAATGAGTGTTCCAGGTAATTTCCATAGAATCTTGGATATAATAAATATTTTATTTATAAATATTTACCATCTATATTTCTTATAAATAATTCTATTAATATTATTTTATTTCGAAAAAATTCATATGTTAATCCCATCAGACCCAAATTTTCAAGTGTACTAAATAATTAATAAATATATTTATATAGGAACTATGTATTCTTACTAGAAAAAAAGGATGTCTAGTACATGATGATTGGATGATAAAGAAATATTATTGGTTATATTTACAACATTATATCATTAAATACATGTGATGGAGGTAATTTGGCCTTTGGTGATAATTAAAATGTTATCGTAAAAGCATTCAGTAAATTTGGAATTTTAGATTATGTTATTTTTTAATTGTTTTTATATTATAATTTAAAAAAAATTATCATAAAAATTTCTCAAATATGAAATGGTGGAATGTTTTTAAAATTTTTAAAATGATAAATACATTGTTTGATTCGTAAATCTATATTGTTTTTTTCAGACAAAAATGATAATATATATTCAATTTATTTTTATAAATTAAATGATCAAAATGTAAAATATTTAAATGATGTAATATTTGAAACCATTTTGTGGAATATGAGTTTTGGACATGCTACATTTAGGTTATTGCACAAGATTTCCAAGATCTAAAATTTTATATAGTCATTAGAATGGAGAAAGTGCAACCCCATTATATTTGAATCTTGCTGGAAGGTTAAACTACACAAAAGAAATTTCAAAATAATTTAATAGGTAAAAACTATAAGGACACCTGATCTTAATCTCTTTTTTATTTGTCCATATTAAACCTTCTAGGTTATGAATTAAGATATGGTTTTTTATTACATGTGATTTCACAAGATACACATGGGTTTGCTTCCTTACACTTAAATATAAAATATTATCTAAGTTTTCTACCTTTTTTTAATATTTTTTCAAAATGAGAATGGTAATTAAAATTATTCAATTATAAGTGATAATGACAGTGAATATCAATATTTGATATTTATCTTTTTTCACATGGAAAATGGGCATATTCACAATATTTCATCCCCAATAACACCTGAAAAAATAGTGACGCGGAGGGGAAAAATAGAACAATTAATGAAATGGATGACCATCATAAATGAATTTAATACACATACATATTTTTGGGAAAAAGATGTAAATAATTCATTTAATGTTTCTAGTCGAATAATGTGAAGAAACAAGATGAAGAAAACACTCTAGGATCTTTGGATGGAAAGAAACCCTATAATGGAAATTTTAGATACTGTGGTTTTAATGTTTTTATTCCGAATAATAAGGATCCATTAGACAAATTTGATGTCAGATATGATGAAATCATTTTATTAGGATATTAAACAAATAATAATTTATATATATATTAAACAATAAAATAAGCATAGTTGTTAAAGAGTCGATTCATTTTAAGTTTGACGAAAAGAATTTGGAGAAACTAATGATGATATTGAAAATTTTGATGGATAATTATGTGATTTTAATTTTAAAGAGGATATTCTAAAGAAAATAAGATGCACATATTTAGTGGGATAATATTTCATAAAAATATGAAAAAATTCATGAATATTTATGGAATAATCATAGATATTATCCTATTGATCTTATTATTAGTAATTTTCAATAAGGAGATAAAAATTTAAAATTGGTTATTAATGTCTGTGCATATCATGCTTCCTTTTCTATTTTTTAAGAATATTGTTAAATATTTAAGTGATCCTATATGGATTTTTGAAATTAATGATTAATTAAATCATTGTATTGGGAATAGCGTGTGGAATTTAGTTGCTCCACTACTATATTCTCATATTATTTGGACAAACAGTTTTTAAGAAACAAAAATGTTAAATATAAAACTATTCTTAAGAGTTGATCTAGATTAGCTGCTTGTGGATATTTTCATATAGCAGATGTTCTATTTAAAGTCTATTTTTAAAATATTTCTTGGTTATATGTAATTACAAAATTAGATTATTCTTATTATAAGGGTTTTATGTTATTTAAAATGGACATGTTAATCACAATTCTAATTTGATATATTTCAAAAAAAGTGTAAGTTTGATAGCCCCCAAATTTGGAACATTACAATAATCCTGAACATTTTTTTAAACTTTCTAATTCACTATATAGTTTGAAATAAGCTCATAGATTTTTGTATGAATGGAGGACTCGTTTCATTTTAAAAAGTAATTATGATAATTGAATCGTTGATCCTATATTGTTTATTAAGAAATGATTTTATGATATTTCAATTATAAAAATATATTTTGATGATATAATATTTTCATCATCAAATTAATATATTTGAAATTAAATTTTATAAATGATTTAGTCTAAATTTGATATGAATATGATGGGGGAATTTAAATTATTCCTTAGTTTATAATTTTTTCAAAGGGATGTGTAATTTATATAAACCAATCAATGTATGCTGAATAATTTTTGAAGATATTTTGTTTAGAATATCCTAAAAGTTTAAATACTCAAATGAGTACTTATTAAATATTTGATTTAAATAAATGTTTCTAATCATTTGATGTTATAACCTATAGAGAAATGATTAGAAGTCTAATATATTTGACTAATTCTTTGTCCAAATTATTTTTTTTGTTTTCATTTGTTTTATAGATCACAATGATCCTATTAAAAGTCACATTAACTCTATTTCAAGTTTGATTATATAGGTTAATGTTTTCATGAAACATGGTTTATTTTACCTTATAAGCATTATTTTTTATTTCATAAGCTATTGGGATTATTATTTTTGTGGATGAAAAATAGATAAAAAGAGCACTTAGGGTATGTTATATTTACTTGGTATATTATTAGTTTCATAGGGTTCAATGAAATAAAATTATATTTCTATTTTTACAAAAAAATATGAATATATTTTAAAGGCATCATGTTTACCTAAATCTGTATGGGTAAAGAATATTTATTCCTATTTAAATTTATTTTTCCTAATATTCAATTTTTTTTAGATAATAAATTTTATATTTTATTTAAAAAAAATTGTTACAATACACTAAAACTATGAACATTTATTTTAAGTTTCACGTTCATAGAGATCATGTTGGTAAAGGAAATGTATGTCTAGATTTACTTCTATAGAATATCAACTATATGATATCCTGAACATGTTGTTAGACACCGGTAAGTTTGATAAAATAGTCTTTGAGCATGTTGTGATGGATATTTACATCTAAATTTATATGGAATGAATTTATGGGGAGTTTTTTGTGTTATTATATGGTGATATTTTTAGAGTTATTAAATATTGAATCATTTTTTCGTATTAAAATTTATTAATTTCTATACATATTTTTTTTATTATATTACTATTTTAATATTTCAAAAACATATAACATTATTTTATATTTAATTTTAATAATTTATTCTATATTAAATGGAATTTTATGAATGTTTTCTCGTTATATGCTCACAAAAAAATTTTCTAATTTTTTCTCACATTAAAGTGGATCATTTACACATTTTTTTAAATATACATGGTTAGAATTTTTTTGGAATGTTATTATATTTATTCATATAAAATATAATATGATAAATAAATAGAGTATTAATCATAATAATTTTAAATAGATAATAATTTATCTATTTAATATTTTTTTTATAATTTTTAAATTGTGAGAAGTTTTGAAATTATATTTCATTTTATAATTATCAAAAATAGGGACAATGTCGACTGCCTCCATGAACAACATTTTTTTTATAATTAAAATGATATTTTTATTTTATTACACTTAAGATTCTTAATTATGTTTAATTTTTTTGAAATATGTACTGTTATCATTGATTGGAACATAAAAATTCTTTGTTCAAAATATCTTTAAATATCATATTTTTATTATCCATAACATGTTCTACAAGTTTTATATAGTGTTCCAAGGACAAATAATCCATATGGGACATTTAAATATCATTTTAGGGGTTTATTAATATTACAATGTATCCAATTCATAGATTCAATTATTCACATAACTGGTTCATGAAGTCGATTCTCTCACATATGTTTTATACTATTCACTAAGTAGCTCATTTTCCATAATCGGGTACAATCTATATTTTGAAAATTACATGGTATACATAACTCAAAATTGAGTCATTATTATTTATTTAGACATCTTAAAAAACTATATACATTTCATTAGAAGACAGTAAACTCTAATTAAATATTTATCATTTTCTAATCTAGCTTATAAGTTACTTGTTTTTTTATTTTTGAAATATGCAGCTTTCCAAAACTAATTTTATACTATATTTTGATGATAAAATGAGATATATAAGTACAATTAAATTGATTATTTATTATATGGATGCATAATATAATTATATAAATATAATTCAACTGTAAATAAAGCCGATTCATCCATTTTCTTGGTATTTTTGAAGTTTGATGTTTTTTTATGTCAAGATATCTATAGTTTTTAGAATTTGGCTATAAATTTTTTTCGATGCGTGATGAACCTTCCTAAATTTTTAATTGCATGTGCTATATGGATACATGATTCAAATACATGTATCCCCTATGGGATTCCCTTATATCAATACCCTATGTATATTTTTTTTGCAGTTCCCTAAAAATATATTGGAACCTGGAAAAATGTTTTGTTTTATGTAATATTTCTTTTTAATTTTTTATATTTACTATATAAATAATTGGTGTTTTTTGTTTTATGATTTCTTATTAAAAATATATGATAAATTAAAAAATGTTTTAACAATTTTATGATGAATTAAATCGTATTTTAAGTGGATTAATCGTGGATGGATACTCATGCTAAAAACCTAGAACATAAAATATTCAAATTCGTATTCAATGGAATATAAATATTTGGCCTCGATTATTATTAATAAAACTTCCAAGGATATTATTAATTATTATTAAATGTTAGATTAAATTTTATAATGGGTTCTTCTATGTAATTTTTTTACATAATATCAAGGTCATCATTCATTAACTTTTTGTATAAATGATATATATATGGACTACCATCTTGGAAATGGGTGTAAAAACTATGAATACGTTATGAGAAGCTATAATCTAGACTCTTTCAACAATAAAATAAAACATTCATTGGTATTAATATATTAAAAAAAATTAATATATTAAAAAAAATTAATATAAAGGAACACAATACTTAGATTTTATCGAATTAGCACAAATGACATAGGTTGGGGAATACATGATTTACACCGGTGATTCATTTTTCTAGTGATCATCCAATGCTTCCATATGAACTAAAAACATTTTATCCTTTTCATATAGATTTTTCATTGTTGCCTCAAAACATAAGTACTTAAACTATACATCTGGTTTAGGGGTTCTACTCATCATATTCTTTTTCTCTATGTGCACTTGTAATGGTTCATACAACCCCTTAAAAGGTAAGATTATGGGTTTTTACTCCCAAGGAAAAGTAAATAATTTGGTTTGTACCACAAAGAAAAAGAAATACTATTTTTTTGTGCCTCCATGTAATAAAAACTTCATAATTATTTGGATTTTAACCTCTTGGGGGAAAAGGATTTCTAACTGATTTATGACTTCAGGTTTGAAAATGTCATTGTAAGATTCCATAATATTGGTTAAAGTGGATTCCATCACTATAAATTCATGAGCAGGGAATAGAGTGGAGTATGATCATTTAGATCTAAGCCTCTATAAAAACCTCATATGTTCAATTTCGTTTGGATTCATATTTTTTTATTAACTCTGATATAACATTTTATTAAAAAAAATTTAAAAAATTTTAATTCACCCACATCATCGATATTTTCCCATCCTAAATATAGACCATCAAGTGGGAAAATATAAATAATGGTATCACATAATATACATAAATGTTCCTGGTATGTCAGTAGGTGAAGATTGAAAGGTAAGAGTCCAAGGGTTTGATTAAACCATCACCCATACATAAATGGAAATAGAAAAATATCACAATGGATATTTATTTTGGTAATATGAAGACATCGAGAAGAAATAATACTATATGAGTTACTATATATCATATTACAAAAACTACTCACTTTATTCTAATTAGACGGGTAATTTCTCTTGGTAAACATCTATGTATATACATCAATGTAGGGGTGACATTGTATGGACACCCTTATCAATTGTATCTGATCAAGATAAGGGACTTACCTCTATATTCTGGAATATTATCAAACATTATTTCAAACTTATTTGAAATTTTGTATGAATTATCAATCCCGAGATGATGGTCGGTCTAAGTAGAAAATCCATAAACACAAAAAAATTGTGATCATTATCAATGGACATCAAAGAAGGATTGGATAATAAATTTCCTCTGGCTGAGCTCCCATAAAATTTTAAATTTTACTCAAGCATCCAAATGACTCCATATAAATCTCTTGATGGGAAGATACATAGAACACATATGTAATGGGATGAAATTTATGAATTTATGATTCTAGGACTTGAAGTAGTAGATGATATAGTATAAAATGTCAACAACATTTAATATCTCATTAGGGGAGTGATGAACATTTTCATTCACTCTCTCAAAAATAATAATTTGTGATTTTACTAAGTGCAGCATAGTGGCTGACCTAGGTTGTTCTCTCAAGGAGGAAGTGAATAAAAAAAATATTTATAGGATTGATGTAATAAATAATATCATTCAAATTAAATGAAAATAATGATTAGGGGGGATTTTTTGGGTCTTTTCGAATAGTAAACTAAACAAGAAAATGAGAAGTAACAATCAAGAGACAATTTATTTAAAAACACTTATATGAGAATACGTAGTTGATCTAATATTCTCACTTAATCATTAATTTATCCATATACCAAATGATTATAATTCATTCAACTATAATCCCCTAACCTGTTCAACCCCCAAACCCTACAAAAATTACCACAAAAAAATGTTGGAAAAATGAGCCTTTGGTCAACTTCAGGACTTTCAATAGGAATACCCTGCCTTAATTTTGATCCAAAAGCCAACTTATGGTAAATGGTCAATTATGGAAGTATATATAATTCCAATATTTGATATTTAAATGAGTTTTAGATGACACTTTAACCATACAATTCTATCCAAAGTCAATTAGATTTTTCGATTGCGGTTTCACTCACCCAGTTTACCCAAGCCTGACCACGCGGTCAAGTGCATGTCGATCAAGTAAATTAGAAATTAAAACCCAATTAATTGATCAAAATTTCTGATTTAAATTATGATTAATGGTTCAAAATAAATAAATGAAGGGAGTAGGGATTATATCAACTATGAAAGAAATCATTCTTCCATGGGCGGAGTTTTCATCATGGAGACGTTTTGTATAAGCAATGGATTGAAAGGGGAACACCCAATCTCATCAAAACTCATAGATTCCAACCCAAGAAGAAAAATAAGAAGATGAAAATTGAAGAAAACCAAATATGTATTGAAGAAAACTCACATTATAATCATAACAGAAAAGAGAATGAAAGTAGAGGTCAGAGAGGAGAGCCTTTTTTAGAACATATGTTTGTATAAGGCATCACTTCTTCTAAGAGTTGTGAGGGGTTCCCAAGAGTCACCCTTTCAGCCAAAACATCCCAATTCCTCATCCAACCTTCCCAAATAGTGAAAAAATCATTTAAATAGAGTTTTTTAGGGCTAGGGTTACAAATCATTTTAAAATGTGAAAGGTAAATTCAGCAAAATATTTTTCTCCAGGTTGTACCTCATATTGGTCCTTCATAAGGCATGAATTGGTTGGACTTTTAACAAGATCATTTATTAGTAATCATATGCCCAATATTCCATCAAAATTGGTGCCCAATCCATTTCTGAATAGAGAAGATACAGCTTAAATAGTGAATTAATGTCCAATCTGGATAGTTTAGTCCAACTTTGTCTTCATGGCCAAATTACTCCACAGAAATGCATGATCTAGCTCCCACATAATAAATATAATTTGTATCTCATTGAGTTAGGAACTTAGTTATAATATTTTATTTGAAAATAATTTATAGAAAAATATTTATGCCCGAAATACTACAATGAATTTCCAAAGGGTAAAATTGAAATTTCCATCAAATTTTCAAATGAATGATCTAGTCCCAATTATTCTATAAATTATCAGTTTATCATAATTTGAGGAAATTATTTCATTAATTATCTATAAAATATTCAATAAAATTGGGTTTTATCAACTCCCCAACACTTAACCTTTTACACTCCTAGGAAAAACCTTATATCATGTGTTTGGGAAAATTGTCACAAGATATGCATACTCATATTTCTCAATCAAAAATGAAAATTTAGGCAAAGTAAGAATCCCATCAAGAGTCAATTTCAATAAATTTTGATTTCATCATCTCATAAATTGTGTATGAACAAAATCCAATGATATTCATAACACTAATCATAGTGAAACAAGTCTTGGATCTACCACAACACTAATTCTCCACGTGTGTGTGTGCCAACCAATCCAAGCTCATAAATCCACACTTTATTCATTATATTAAAGTCATGTAAAAAAATTATTCTTACTTGGTTTAATTCCCCAAACATTGTATACATTTATATGTAATCTAATTTCAAGACACACTCACATAAGTATTCCCAAAAGTCAAACCATAATCTTTTGACCCAGATATCCCCATATGTTGTACATTTCATCACTGCCATCATTTATTATTATTTTTAGTTGTACATGGAAAAAATCACACACTCAACTCTCAACCCATGTTTGATATCCTCACGACACGAATTGTAATAGTTATAAGAGGATCAATGGTCAAGGAAAAGTGGGTTTTGACCTGTCAAAGAGACAACCCATTTTTAGGGTGTTCAACCGTCAAATAATAGGTACACACACATAGGTCAATTCAGTTCAGTAATGAAACTGATCGGAAGAGAAAAATATGTATGGATAAACCAATAATTGTTTTACCTAACTTGACTATACCTTCAATTGAGTATAACAAATTTAATAAGTCACGATTGAGGTGAAAATTGGGTGGAGAAATCAATGACACAATTTACCATGGACAAATATCACAAATAATAATGTCAAAATATAAAAGTCTTTATAATGACACAACCATTCGTATCATCGATGAATTAAAATTTTATAAAAATAAAACCATGATGATAAAATATTACCCATTCCTATCATTCTACAAAAGAATTTTGAAAACTAGTATTTTCCATATGTTCCACATGAGAATATTACATAATATGTATATATATATATATTATATTTTTATTTAGTTTTTTTGTGTTTTCTTTTTGGGTTTTTAAAACGTTTTTCCAAAAAATTAATAGAAAATACACACAAAACACTCAATAGGAAAACCAAAATATCTACCCCAAAATGTTGTCCCCTCCCCCACACTTAAAATATTGCATTGTCCTCAATGTGAACCTATGAGATGATATGTGCACATGAAAAGCAGAATTTTAAATAAGAAAAATAATACAAAATTGAAAGGTATAGGAACAGCCTGATATGCTCAAGTGATAATGGGGTCATGCAGTGTGATGAAATATACTACATTAGTAGATTGTCCCTAACTGTATTTCTTCAAGTGTTTCCCATTGATTGTGATGATCCTTCCAGTGTCCCCTTGCATGATCTCGACTGCACCATAAGGAAAAATGTTAGATGCAATATAAGGACCCAACCATCTGGAACATGACTTACCAGGCATCAGCATCATCCGTGAACTATATAGAAGGATTTTCTCTCCAAAATGAAACACCCTTTGTTGGATCAGTCAATCTAGAGCTACATTTGATCTTTCCTTGTAGAGACATGGGTTCTCATATGAGGACAATCGAATCACCTCATGCTCTTGAATTTGCATCTTCCTTTGAATTCCAGCATGGGAAAAATCTATGTTGTATATCTTTGTTGCCCAATAATCCCAATGCTCGACTTCCACAGGGAGATGATGGGATTTTACAAAAACAACCCAGAATGGGGGTATACTGATGTGTGTCATGTATGATGTCCTATAAACCCAAAGCGCATCACTCAAGCGTTTACTCCAATCCTTCCTATTCAGCTGCACATGTTTCTCCAAAATTTGTTTCAATTCATGATTTTAAACCTCAATCTCTCCATTTGTTTGAGGGTTGTATGGTGTTGATGTTTTTTGTGTCACCCCATACATTAGAAGAAGGGGAACAAGATTCATATTGCAGAAGTGTGTCCCTTGGTCACTGATGATAGCCTTTGGTACTCCAAACCTGCAAAAAATATGTTCTTTGACAGAGTCCACAACAACACGATAATCATCAGTCTTGATGGCCTTAGCCTCCACCCATTTACTCACATAATAAACCTCAACAAAAATATACCAAAAAATCAAAGGAACTTGGAGATGGACTCATAAAATCAATGTCTCATACCTCAAAAATCTCACAGAATTGTATGGATTCCTGGGGCATCTCATGTATCCTAGAAATGTTCCCAGTGTGTGGAAAATGAGATTATGAATTACCAAATACATGGGCATCATGGAATAATCTAGGCCAATATAATCCAGAGTCCAAAACTTTTTTAGCTGTCTGTTGGGGTCCAATGTATCCTCTACAAGAAAGTTTATGAAAAAAATGTAATATATATTCCAACTCATGATCAAGAACACACCTCCTAATAACATGGTCACTACACTTGCGTCAAAGGTATGGATCATCCCGAACATAAAATCTTAACTCACTATTTGACTTTTGGACTTGATGTTTCTTTAAATTTGTAGGGATTTCAGAGGCAACAAGGTAGTTAACTAAATTAGCATACCAAGGATACGCACTTGAGATGGAATAAATATGATCATCGGGGAATGTGTCCCAAAGGGGTACCTGGTCCAAGGTGTCATCCTCTAGTGTGTGAGTAAGTCTACTCTTGTGGTCTGCCACTAAGTTTTCTGATCCATTCTTGTCCTTTATCTCAATATAAAATTCCAAAAGAAGAATCATCCATCGGCTATGTCTGGGCTTTGCGTCTGACTTCTTCAATAGGTTCCTCAGAGCTGAATGGTTAGAAAAACAAATACATTAGGGACTAGTAAATATGAGCAGAATTTATCTAAAGGAAATATGACAGAAAGAAACTCTTTTTCCATGGTTGTGTTTTTTATTAGACTAAATTTATAGTCCTTCATACAAAGGCAATCACATGTGAACATCCATCCACCCTCTGAGATAAGACAACTCCAACCGCGATGTTGGAGGGGTTACACATAAGCTCAAAATGAATGTCCAATTGTAGGGGTTGTAAGATTGGTGGAGTGGTCAGACAATTCTTTAAATCGTCAAATGAAACCTTGCATGAATCATTAAACACAAAATCAGAATACTTTTCAAGTAATCGTGATAAAAAAGAGAAATCTTACAAAAATCATTGATGAAGCACCGATAAATGCCTCAATTCCCTAGGAATGATCTAATATTACACACACATGAAAGATAGGGTAATGATGAAATGATATCTACTTTAGATCTATCAACCTCTATCCCAAGTTTTGACATCGCATTCCCTAAGAAAATGCCATTATCTACCATGAAATGACACTTTTTAAAGTTTAAGACTAGATTCTTCTCAATACAATGATTCCAAACCTTTCCCAAACCATTTAGAAAATCATCAAAGGCGGGTACATACATTATAAAATTATCCATAAGTACCACAATGCAGGTCTCAATAAAATTAGAAAAATACTCACTATGTAACTCTGGAAGGTACCTGGGGCGTTGTAAAGTCCAAATGGCATCCAATGGTAGGAAAATGTTCCAAAGGGATAGGTGAATGTAGTATTATTGTGATCCTCCAGATCTATTGGAACCTGAAAATATCTAGAAAATCCATCCATGAAACAATAATGGGTCTTCCCAGGTAGTCTCTCAAAGATTTGATCAATAAATGGGAGGGGAAAATGGTCCTTATGAGTGGACTGATATAGTTTCCTATAATCAATATAGACAGAACAACTATTTTGAACCCTCAGTAGAACTAACACATCTTTCACATTTTTACCAATAATAACACCACTTTTCTTAGGCACCACCTGAATAAGACTCACCCAGTGGGAATCTAAAATAGGATATATTATACTTACCTCGAGCATTTTTTCAACCAATTTTTAAAGAACCTTCAAAAGTGTTTGATTGAGTATCCTTTATGGCTACCTAACTGGTTTATCCCAATCCTCCAAAGAATCCAATTCATGCAAATGGATGGGATAATATCTGATATGTCAGCCAAGGTCCACCCGATTCCCTTAATGTTCTCCCTCAAAAGTTTCAGACGTTTTTCTTCATGTTCAAAATGGAGATTGTTAACAACGATTACAAGTAATTTATCACCACTTATCAAGTATGAGTACTTGATATTAGGTGGAAATGGATTCAGTTCCATTGTAGGTGGTGAGGTATTGATGGAGAAATTAAAGGAACTAAAATATGTGCACAATGAATATTAGTATTAGAATATACATCTTCAAAATCAGAGAATAAAACATCAAATATATCAGCATTCTCAACAACCATGTCATAATCAGATTGAACAAGATCAAAATCAAAATATGAATCAATTTCAAAATCAAATCTAAGAGAGTTTGGTGCCTTATAAACAGGTTTGGAAGTAGTCTTAGACAACAAACTAAAACTAATTCTCATAATCTCCCTAATAATAGGACAATCAAATTCCATGGGGTTTTTATTTGGTTGTTCATAATGGGAGATAAAAAATGAAGAATGGTATTATCAAGAGTATTTAATGTAGTCCATAACATTAAATATGAAAAATTCATCCCCAAACTCTATGGAAAGTGTAGCATCATTTACCTTTAGGATAGTTTTTTTAATTTTGAGGAAGGGACTACCAATGATAATGGGAGCATGAGAACTTACCTGATTTTCCTCCATGTTAAGAACATAGAAATATGCTGGAAAGATCATGTCTCTTACCCAGACAAGTACATCCTCCCAGAATCCCGTTGGATATATTGTAGCTCTATTTTCCAACTGCACAACTACTCTGGTCAGCTTCTACTCACTAACCTCTAAAAAAGAAAATACAAAGTGATCGATTACATTTATGGAATCTCCTAAATCACAAAGTGAATCAGAAAAGTGAAAATCCCCTATAGTGCATGGTATGATGAATGTCCCTAGATCCTTTCACTTTGTCGGCATTTCTAGAGTAATTGTAATGAGTGCTGATACATTCCTTCCATGATTGATCCTATTGTTTCCCTTGAGTACTCTTTGATTGGTGAAATGTTATTTTAAGAATTTTTCATACATTAGGAATTGTTTAATGTCTTCATGTAGAGGTATTTTGATCTCCACACACTTGAATGTGTCCAAAACATCTTTATGTATTTCCAGTTTAGCCATCTAAATGTTTTGTACAATTCTATTTGGAAATGGAAGGCGTTTAGGAGGAACACCATCAATCTATTTCTTACCTTTATCTTTTTCCTTTTGTTGATCTTAATCTAGTCTTTAATGGGGCTTCTATGTATTTGAGGCGAAACCTAGTGGAATGGTAGGTACAGATGTATCATTCTTTTTCTTCCCACTTCTCAATGTGATGGCCCTAACATTCCCATTGGGATTCAGAGTAGGTTGGGAAGGTATATTTATAGAATTCTTACTTTCCAAGTCATGGACGGCTGTGGAAATTAGGATCATTTTAGTCTTTAACTCCCTCTACTCAAAACCTTGACTCTTCAGCTCATTCTGTTGATTAAGAACAATTTTCTTCAAAAGTTCATCAATATTAGAATCTTCTTTGGCTGGGGTATTTCCTTGTTATAGACTTGTTGATGCTTGAGATTCAAATCTACTTTGGTGTTGTTGGAAACCCTGCTGGTAAGGTGGATGCTGATGGATTTTTTGTTGAAAGGGGGTCCTTTGTTATTGTCCAGAGGCATACCTCATGTCTCATTGGTCCTTACACCATTGGTTATATGTTATAGAAAAGAAATCAAACTTATTTTGGGGATATTTTTGTTGCTACTGTTGATATGGTCTCCCAAAAAACACTGTGGCACGGTCTTCTGTTTCTTATTTTTGGGGGAAACAATTAGTTGGGTGGCTTATCTTAGGGTAAATGACACAAGGCGTTGAAGAAGGGGGTTGGGATGTCTTTTGTGCTAAAGAAATCTGCCACACCATTTTGTTCAATTATTCCAACATAGAATCGATTAAATGGATTTCAAGAGAAGATGGACTTACCTGATATACTCCCATAAAATGTGGTGAACCTCGATCTACAAATTTCTTAGATTTTTGTGCCATCCTGTCGATCAATGCATGTGTAGCTACCGGTGTTTTTTTGACCAGTGCTCCTCCAGCTTCACCATCCACCATGCTCCTCTCCATAGTTGTGAGTTCTTCATATAATTACTGGATGAGGAGTTTCTCACTGCTTTGGTGATCCATATAGCTTGCACACAACTTCTTCAATTGCCCCCATTACTCATACATTGACTCCCCTAGGTAATTCTTGATCCACAAGATCACTTTCCAAATGGATGTGTTCCTTGATACTGGAAAAAATATCTTCATGAAAAGACATTTCAAATCATTCCAACAAGTTACATCTTCATGTTGTAAATAATACATCCAATCTTTTGCAGATCCATCACGTGAGAATGGGAATGCTCTTAGTTTGATTTGATCATCAAAAACATTTCTCTTTTTCAACATTGAGAAAACCATATTACTTTCTTTCAAATTTTTATTTGGATCCCCACCAGATAATCCATGAAACATTTGAAGTAGATCAATTAACCCAGATTTCAGTTCAATGTCTGATTTGAGAATTGGGTATGCAATGCAATTTGGTTGATAGTTAATATCAAGTGCTTCCAATTCTCAAATGGTTTTATTAAGTTCATTTCTATTATTTTATTCCACTGGTTCTTGTTTTATTTTTGAATTTGAATTGTTTTAAATTTCAATGTTCTTAGAGTGGAGGAATTTGTAATTTGGTTGAATGTTGAAAATTCCCGTTGAATATGAATGTCTAATTCAAGCCCGAAGGCTCCGTTCAATCTTAGGATCAAAATCTAAGAGATATTCGAGATTAGTTCGTGTCAAAAATCATAAAAAATAAAAAGTGGTAAATTGGTCTATAATAAAAAAATAAGAAGTTTCAGTTATTGGTCCAAAAATAAGAAGAAGAATAAAACCAAAGAAGAAGAAAAATTCTGACTGTGTAATGAAGGAAGAAAGAAGAGAATAAAGTATAAAATAAAATAAATACCTCTAAATGGTAGAAATAATTACTTACCTCCCTGAAAACATCACTAATTTGATGAATGTTGTCATACACGCTCTCAAAAATATTTATTTGTGGTTTTACTAAGTGCTGCACAGTGGATGACCTAGGTCATTCTCTCAAGTAAAAAGTGAATTAAACAACAATTAATAGGCTTTAAGTAAGTAATAAAATACTTTAAAATAAATGTAATGAAAGATTAGGGGGTATTGTTTTGTTGCTTTTGAAATAGTAAACTAAACAAGAAAATGAGAAGTAACAATCAAGAGACAATTTATTTAAAAACACTTATATGAGAAGATGTAGTTGATCTAATATGACCCCTTCATCATTAATTTGTCCTTATCACATATTATTATAATTCATTCAATTGTAATCCCCAAACCTTTTCAACTCCCAAACCCTATAGAAATTAACACATCCAAAAATATTTGGAAAAATGAACCTTCGGTCAACTTTGGGACTTCCAATTGCAGCACCATGCCTTGATTGTGATCTAGAAGACAACATATGGTCAATGGTAAATTAGGGTAGTATATATTCTCTATATTTGAGAATTAATTGAGCTGGGGATGAGACTTGAACCCTACATTTCAATCCCACGTTGACTAGTTTTTTGCGATTGCGATTTAACTCACATGATTTACACATGCCCGACCATGCGGTCAAGTGAAAGTATAACGAGTAAATTAGATATTAAAATTAAATTAATTGATAAAAAATTTTGAATTATATTATGATTATGTATTCAAAATAAATAAATTAAGGTAGGAGGTATTAGATCAACTACAAAATAAATCACTCTTCCATGGGTGGAGTTTCCATCGTGGATACATTTTTCATAAGAAATGGATTGAAAGGGGAACACCCAATATCATCACTAATCTTACATTCTAGCCCAATAAGAATAATAAAAATATTAAAAGAGAATAACACAGAATATATATTGAAGAGAACTCATGTTACAAGCATAACAACAAAGAGAAAAAAGTAGAGGTGGGAGAGGAGAGATTTTTTTGGTAGAGATGTTTGCAAAAGGCATTACTTCTTGAAAAATTTCTAAGGGGTTAACAAGAGACACCCTTTCATACACTCATTCCCAAAGCCTCAAAAATCCCTCCCAATGAGTGAAAATTTCTTTTATATAGATATTTTTAGGTCTAGGGTTACAAATCATTATAAAATGTTAATGGGAAATTAAGACAAATATTTTACTCAAAGTTGCACCACATAGTTAACCTCCAAAACGTGTGGGTTGGTTGGAATTCTAGAAGGATCATTTATTCTTAATCTTGTCCCTAATCATCCCTCAACATTTGGGACCAATCCATGTTCGGATGAAGAAATTACAGCCTTAATGGGGAAGTGATGTCCAATCTAGATAGTTCAGTCCAACTTTTTCTTCGTGGCCAATTTACTCAACTCTAATGCACGATCCAGCTCCCATATTCTAAATAGAATTTTTATCTCATTGAGTCAGGAACATAGTTACAATATTTTAAGCCAAGATAGTTCACAAAAAAATATTTATGCCCGAAATACTACAGTAAATTTTCAAAGGCTAAAAATGGAATTTCCATCAAATTTTCAAATGAATGATCTAATCCCAATTTTTCAATAATTAATCATTTTCGGCACAATGTGAGGAAATTATTTCATTTATTATCAATAAAATATTCAATTTTTTTTTGTTCTCAGGTAGCTTAGTTTCAATGAAATAACTATCTAGATAACCATAAAGATTCATAGAGTTTGAGGATGGAGTTTTAGTGTTCCTTTATATATCTCTTCCGAAGAGAGTAATGAGATTTGGGAAGAAGGGATAGGTAATTTCTTGGTATGTAGGCCCATTTTATGTTTTTTATTATATTACATATATATCCTATTGACTAGTACTCCCACTATCCTAGTCTCAATTTTATGATTTTTTCATATATCCTAATTGAGGAACTATATACCATATCCCACACATGTACTGAAATTTCATATGATAGAAAGGGAGAAATATATATCTTATTTAGAGAATTAGGTAAAGATATTGGACTATGGAAACAAATTTCAATGAAATAATATAACTTACCTTATTAACATACAAGAGTGAAACTAGGTATATGATTTGGGGACATAAGAATTAATTGAATCAATAAAGAATAATTACACACACCATTTTTACATTAGTATGTAAAAAAATTAAAAGTATGAAATTTCATAAGGGGTGAAGGATTTAATGACCTAAGTTTTTATTAAAGTAATTTTAATTTGGATTATATAATTTTGTCGTACTTAGTAATATTCTATCATATAATTCACATGAAACCCATAATGAAAACTAGAAACATTTTATTAATTTGAACATTATATTTATAGAATAAATGTATCTAGAAGAATTTACAAAATTGAAATTATGTATCAAATATAAAATAAGACCAATTTAATATAAAAATTCAGATATTATCAATCCACCACAATAATTATGATACATAAAAACACTATAGAAATTAAACAAAATATCAGTACTTCAACATTTTTCATGAAAAGGAAAATATATATAACTTAGAAAAAAATAAAACTAAATGGATAAGGAATGTATTTTGAGGAATTTATATAATGTAGTTATCCTATATTATAATTAACTTTGTGATCATTATAATATTAATATAACCATTGAAAATGAAATAATAGGATTGGAATAGTATTCCGATCATTTAAAATAGGGGCCAGATTATTAGAAATGTATCCTTAACTAATATTGTTTAAAATATTACTTAAGAACCTTATAATATGAAAATATGAGATATTTTTTAAATAAGTAGATAAATGTTTTAAAATGATAATGTATGTGTTTTTTTTGAAAACGACAATTGTTGTATATAGATTTTGTAAAATATATTTAACGATTTTAAATAATGTATAATTTAATAAAATGGTTTAATAAATTAATATGTCTATTATATTGGGAATATTACTACATGAAACCAAAATTAATTTTTCTAATGGTCAGAAAATGGATCATGGAATTAAAAATGAAATTTTCCAAATAAAAAATATTTAATTAAAATATTAAATTTCACATTTTTTTTAAAATATTTTCATAAACTGAAATTATTTTTTAAAATATATACATTGAAAACTGTATTGTGTTTATTTTTTGGTATTTTTATAAAATAATTGATTTTTTATAAATAGAGAAACATATAAAAATATGATATTTAACAATATAATCTAAATAGATGAATTTATGACATATGAATGATGTAAGAACCCATTGAATAGTAATCACATCCACTATTTATTTTATATAGTCACATGATATTTAACTATTTTATGTCTGTAATAGAAATAAGAAACTAATGAATATATTATTCAAATACTCTCATATCCTACCATTATAAATACCACCCCTTGTCATCGCACCTTCTATGACATAGAGCTTAACCAAACTATACTTAACCCTCCCTTTATCATTCCCACATGTCCCTAGATACCATGGCCTCACCAAAGATGATTCAAAGGATCGTTTGGTGGTAACCTAAGAGAAGACAACCAAATTGTTATAAAAACTTTAAAATAATCCACTTTTAGTCTTCTTCATCATCTACAACCCCCTATATATTCCATTTACCTATGTATACTAACATATGTATCCTATATATACCAATATTTTATTATGAAGTTATAAAATCTATCTTCAAACCTCCTATCATTTGATTCTAAAAAGATAACATTATTCACAATATGGTTCGTTCACATCCCAATAGGGAACAAACATCATTTTTCTCCAAAACCTTCAAGGTTGATAATAGAAATATTATTATTTTTATATATGTTTATAATTACTATATATAACTTATTCCATTAATATTAAATTTATTAATAACCTTTAAATTATATAATAGAAATCTATTTTATGATAGTTGGTGAAACCACCTATATGGACTAGCAATATAACGTTTTCATTTTTATTAAATAAATCATCTATATGTTGGAGTAAATATGGATGTTAGGGAGAATTATAACATCCATAAGTACATGAATATCACTTAATTTAACTTCTATATTTATATTACAATTTTATAATAACAGCAATAATTATCCACAATTTCTTTAACATTAGAACCATAAAAAGTACCCACATATTAATGAAATTAAACTTTATATCAAATTGGAATAGTTGTAAATGAGAATAATATATTTCTATTAAATAATATATATATGTAATATTTTATTAAATAAGTTATTAATTATTCTTTTTTAGGCTGTTATGTGCATATGTATAATGAATCAAGGCACAAAATATGGGAACGTATAAACCATCCTATTTTATTTTGAGCCATCCATTCCCCTATTAAATTCATTTAATCATGAAATTATTCTCTTTTATTTATTAAATATTATTTTTATATATTATTATTATACATTGATGTGGTTATAAGAAGATATTTTTCTGATATAACTATTTTTAAGGTCTGTCTCTCAAATTAATCAATTAAGAAAAAACTATTAATTGAATATTTTTAATTTTATATTCCACAACATGTACCACTCCAATTTTTTTTTGGAATCCATTTTTTAAAAAATTTCTGATTGTATTACTTAAAAATATTTTTAGTTCATTTTTGGGGTTATGGAATTTAATTTTATATTTTCCTCTTTAATGAATCATTACCATTTTCTTCAAATATGCACTTATGTTGTATATTTTCAAAGTTACCAATCCACTCTTTTTTACATGTTCTATTAATAGGGAAATAAATTTTCATAATATATTCTTAATTTTCACCTACTAACAAACAAGAATGTTTTAATACATTTTTTAATTTAAAAAATTATGAAACACCTTTAGGTTTCGATATAAGATATGATTATGAAACAAATTTATTTCCTTAGGAAATTCTTATATTTAGGCCTTAGGTTTCATTTCAATTTTTGGAACACATAACCTTGTAAATATTATGATTGGTGAACTCAAATAGTGCACCAATTTAATGGGTATAGTTTAAGTCTCATGAGAATATTTTTCTAGGATTAGGGAGTATACCTAATCCGTGATCGGATACGGTCAACCATGTGATATTGTATTGGAAGTTATCCATGAATTATGTTTTTTTTATTTTCTATTTTTTCCACCTTAATATTTTTTTATTAGCATACGATTCATTTTTCTTTATATCATCTTTTTAATTTATTATTCATCAATATTTTCTTTTATGATATTATATTATTCCTTTTGACTCATATGTAATGATTCATTATCATGATTATTCAATGATTGTGATTTTTATCTCGCCAATTTTGATTATATATTCCCTAGGTTATCCTATGTTTTTTTAAGAGATCAAGTAGATTTAGGATCTCATTATATAGATTGATATAAATAAATTTTATTTTAGTTTTTTTAGAACCTACTATTCAAAAGAAACTAGGCCTCTTGATCATTGGGTTGTTTTTATTGAAATTTTTTGTTGAAAATAAATCATTAATATGTATGAACGGATTTGGAAGATATATTTTTGATTTCAATTCACATTACATGATTTTTCATCCTTCATAACAACTATAAGGGTATATGCTATAGGTGGGGTCACCTAATATAAAATGTGTTGAGTCCTATTATTTATATTAAAGGAGATTATATTCCATCACATTGATAGATTTCATTCATATATGAATGTGGAAGATTTGGGGAATTCATTTATTTCAATACGAGGTATCATAATTCAGGAAAATAATGGGTTCAATATCCATTGTATCATCAAAGGAAAACTCTTACAGCATCTTGGATACCAATTTGGAAATGGTTAATGATAGATTCAATTGGGAGAAAGGGAGGGTTATGGAGAGTGATTCATGAGGGCTGTAGTTAGATAATACAGAAGGATCAAAAAACATATTTGTTATTTTTTTGAAAATATAAAATACCCCCATGTTTAAAAAAAATATAATCACTACATAATATTGACTAGGGCCACTCGAAAGAAAGTGTTCATTGTTTATTTTGTGTCAATGTATCAAACACACATTATGGAGTTTGGAACATTTTATAACTCCACCACACACCACAGATTACCTGGTATAAATTCATCAAGTATCAAATTCATCTTTTACACTAAAATACCTTTTCCATTCTTATTGAACAACTTCTATATCCTATATAAACAAATTTTTATTGAAATTTATTTTTTTAATCATAAAATCAATATAATTTTAATAAAGGAAAAAACAAATACACATAGAATGTTAATAACTAACTACCAATTCACTTACTTAAGAAAAAATATTTATCTTCTTCAGAAAAAATTCAATTCATTTAGTTTAAACATTATAATTAAACTCTAAAGTTCAAATCCTAAAGCTAACCATTTTACCATTGTACCTATATTAATTTAATCATCATTCATCATATAAAATTATAACTTAATTGTAATATAAAAATTAGGTATTATATTTATAAACCATTAGCTCTTATATTTAAATAATAAAAAAATTACTCATGAGAGATCTTGTAAGTATATATTTAATTAAGAGGAATGGAATACATCTTAACTATCATTTAAATAATGTGTCATATCTAATATTTTGGTTCTCTCTCGGTACCGTTCCATAATTTAATTGGTTTATTAAATTAGGGAGTTTGTTTTACCCATTTCCCCATTCATTAGTGACCTACCCAAATAATTACATATAGAATAAATGCGCATGGAACTAAAATAGAAAAGCTCATCACAAAGTATTTTTATATACATTCACCCATATTTAATATGTAATCATCATTTTCACATTAAATTTCACTATTCTAGATATTTCTTACACTTTTTAGGTTCTGATCAAAGACGATACACAAATTCTCATCCAATATAAGAGATAATGAAAAATTATATCATAGAGTAATAAAAAATAATATATCATAATGGATGAATAATAGTATTTATTATAATAAAAATCCAGTAATTATATTTGAAAATCCTATGATCCATTGAAATTAAGGATAGATTATTGAAACAAATCCTCCAGAATATGAATGATCTTATCTAGTTTCTCATTTTTCTGAGGGTGATAAAAATTTTAATTCATCTATATTACTAATAGAATGTAATAAAACATTTCACATGTAGGAATTTAATATCCTTATATTGTCTAATAATACTCTCATTTTCACCCAATGACATTTCAAAAAATATTACACATATAATTTTCTATTTTCATATACTGAAGTAAATCATATCATATCAATGAAGTGGGTTTGTGGTCAAATTATAAATGAAAACCCAAATGTTATCTTTTCCTACTGCGGATATTGATAAAATGGTCATAATTTCAATTTTAATTTCCTACCATTAATTTGATTTTATAGGTATTGGTTATATTTCCCATAAAAGTGGTAACCCATGTCAAATGTCCCGTCAAGAATAGTTATACTCTGTCATAAAAAATAACCTCATACATATAAGAACCATAATCCTTCCATGAATTAATTTGAAAGTGGTGTAATCTTGAGATCATACATAATGGATATCCCTACTAATTAGTATATCTTGAACTATGATACAATAATGATATGTGATATAAGAATAATTTCCCCAGTCCATAATTGATGATGCCAGTTAGATTCAGTATATAAAAATTACATTATAATTATCGATGTTATCTAATATGAACTTAGTGAGTAAACACACTAACCTACACCCTTATTTAAACTTTTATTACTTCTATAGTTGTGATTTTATATTAATGGTATTAGTAACTACATTTCCTTTTCCATGTATGTATAAAAGTTAAAAATAAAATTACTATAATAATTTAACCAATCTTCATTTTCTAAAATTCACATCACAGAGATAAACTAACTATTTGATTCAATAATCCATTCTTTAAGATGCTAATTAATCTTAAATTTTAAAACATTCATCACCATAATAAATAAAATATCATGAGGTAGATAATTAATTCCATGTGGATTATCATTCTGATAACCATAGGGACACATAATTTTCTATTAAACCTGTATCCAAGACCTACTATAAAAGCATAATAAAACAAAAAAATGTATAATTGATCATATAGTATGAAATTAATATAAATGAGATGGTATCTTCTTAAAAACTAGAAAGTATATCTCACATTGATCATACTAAAGAAGCATCACCACTTTCTTTTTCAAATCATGTGTAAAGGTAACTATTTGAAATAATTCTATAATAATGTTATAATAGTATCCAAAAATTCGGAAAAACGATATATCTATGGAATATTCCTAGGTATCTAATAGTTCTTCCTCCATTATACATCCCCAAAATCTTGATATTCCATCCTCTAACACCATATTTCTATGTATAATGATTTTTTAGAAGAATGTTCGATTATTTTTTGGGGGAATACTTGTTAGAATCGATGGGAAGGGTGGACGAATCATATCATAAAATATTATATTGTTTAGTAATAAACATCCATATTTATTTTACACATGTTTATGAAAATATTAAAAATAATTATCTAAATTACAATTTTATTAATATTTTTTTTTGGAAATATAGAATTTTAAAGAACATTCCCCAGGGAAATTTTCTATCATCCATTTGATACAAAAGTTTTAGTTTCATTATATTTTAATCCATAAAGTATGTAACTATATAAATTTTCACCAAATTGGGAGGTATATTGAGTCTTATTAGAGTTATTAAGTCCTTAATAATGTCTTCATAAGTATCCTTTTGAAGAGAATAAAGACACAAATAGTTCAGCGTCATAAAATGAGGCATGTTGTTACTTTTAATGTTATATAATAAGAATCAAAGGGGGTTCCCATTATGATAATTCACACATAATCATAATTATTCATTGAAAGCCATGCATGCAATATATTTTATTTTTTATTTTATGTTTAGGATTCCAGGGATGTTATGTTTTATTGTTTATGGTCAGAAAAATAGAACTAGAAGGAAATTCATTTTCATAAATTGTTTAGTGAGGGGATTATGCATGAGTGTCGATTTCTAGGATAACCTGACAAATGGTAAAATTGAATTAATGATGGGATTAAAATATAATGGTAGCACATTTGAATCTTTGGGATATTAATTAGATATAAGGGTTATTGAATAGATTCATAGTGGAAATTGTGATTTTTTAGAACAACCATGAAATGTAACCCGCATTTAGAGAAATGCATTTAATTTCCTTAATCTGGGTAGGCCAAAATATTAAAATTGCACATGATTTATAGGACACCATGTATGTATTGTTAGGGTTCATAACCATAAGATATCTACTTAGAGATGTTATATTATGATTATCTAATAAATACAAGATAATAAAGACCACATTAATGTGAACGATCATAGAATCATGTATATTATGAATTCATTTTTTATCCTTGGGTGAAGTTGTATTCTTGAGTGGTGGTCCAAGGAGAATGGATACCAATGATATCATAGAATATACTAGGTTTATTATATGTACCATAAAAATGGTAGGTGACCTGGGTGAGTGGGGTTCCCAACTCAGCCCTTGAGGGTTGGGCACATTTCTAAATTGATTGAAATTGGGAAATATTATTCTTTACCCTTATTTTTGGTAGTAGATATTTAAAAATAGTATTTTAAAAATAAGTATTTGAGGACTTGGTAAAATTAATATTTCAAAATTTCTTTAATTATAAAAAATGTAGATTATATATCTACCCATATTTTTCATCACATCTCCTGGGTTTTTAGTTCAAAATCATCCAACGGATAGTTTTGGAATTCATATGTGCTTACATGGGTTTCAGTGATTTCTATGGTCCCAGAAACTCAATTGGTGTAGGGGTTAGATCCATTCTCACTGGTGTTCTTCTTTGTGAAATATTTAACCTTGTGGTTGATGTTATTGAATCGGACTACGAATCCCTGGTTCGAATATTTCAAGGGGAAGCAGACACACCATGGGAGTTGGAATACTTTGCCAGGAACTGAAAAAATATTTCAGTCGACCCCGAATTATAAGGAACAAGTGGAGAGAGTGAAATTTTATGGATGATAGGCTAGCTCTACATTGTAGAGCAGATGAAGGACATATTATATATAATATTGTTGGTTTTATACTAGTTTAATGCAATTAGATTATCAAAGGTGACACACTAGGTTGACATCATTACAGACCTCTATGACTTGGTCTTGTCCTTTTGTGCATTTTTTTTCATTTGTGTGTTTTTTACCTGAAACTCTTGTGTGACTATATTTTTCAATAAAAATTTAATTTTTAATGAGTCATTATCTCTTTCATATGTGTTTTTCGAAAAAATATTTTTAGAAAATTTATAAACCTAAAAATATTTTAGTAGTTGTTGTAGTGTAAATCCAATGGGGAAAATTCATGTACAAACTAGTAATATCCACTTCAAAGAATGTTTTATTATACTATATTTTTTGTCTTAAAACTAAAAAATCAATAAATCAATGGAAATAAGGAAGATAACTAAAATTATTTAATGTAAGGAAGATGAAGCTGATTATGTCTGAGTTGTGACTCCAATTCATGTTTTCATTGTAAAATTAAATTTATTTTAAATATAGTTATATTTATAATTAACTAAATATATTTCTATATTTCATAACTATAATTATAGTTCATATATATACTATTTCATAAATTTAAATCTATTGTGAATATAGTTATATTTTTAATTTTATAAATATACCACCATTTTTTATAATTTTAGTTTTTTATTTTTATAAAAATATTTATTATACCTATAAAAATTGTTTAATATATAATTTAATTTAATATTAATAAATATATGTTATTAAAATTGTTATTATAATTAAATATTTTATATAATATGTGATAATATATTATAAATCTCGTAATATTTATATTTTGTAATCACATTTCAATTTTTGAAATTTTTTAAAAACTTTATTATATATTTATACAATAATAAAAATACATTATAAATATTCCTATATTTATAATATTAAAAATATATTTATATTATTTAGAATTATAAATATATTCCTTTTTCTAAATATATCAATAATATTTTTAAACTATTTATCATATATAATTTCTATTACAATAAATATACTATTTACTAATATAGTAAAAAATTACATTTATAGTATATTTTACATCATTAGTGTACGATTAATATAAACATAGTCATATTTAAAATTTTATAAACGTATTTTAATTCAATATAATAATAATAATATATTTATGTTTTTAATAGTAATCAAAATAAAAAATATTTTTTATATTTATTTTAAATTTTATTATAATTATTATATATATAAATATAATTATTATATTAATAATATTTTATGTTTATAATTTTTATGATTTTTTTTTAAAATTGTGATTATATTATTGATCTTTGTTATATTTTATTATTTTTTTACTTATTTTTTATAAATATAATATAATTAAATTTATTAAAAAAAATATTTTCAATGTAGTTACACTATTAGTACAATCATATTTTTTTAATATAACTAAAACATTATTAAAAATAAAAAATCCATTAAAAAATTGCAAAAAAAATATCACAGCAGACACTATTTACGGGGGTGATCCATTCACTGCCAGAAGGCCCATTAAGGAAATATTATTTACCATAACACACTAATATAAATATTTCATTTTAAAACACCATATTAATTTAAAAATATTTTAAATATATTATTTATAAATATATTTACTATAAATATCATTCACATATAACTGCATTTATTTTAAATATTTGTTTTGTTAATATATTAAATATAATTATATATATTATATTTCACATCGTAATGGAATATATATAAATGCACACACACATATATATATATTTATTATTTAGAAAGAATTATATACTGTAAACAACATAGACACCAAGGAACTGTAGTAGGTTAAGCCTCATCCCTCCCTATAAAAAATAGAAACACCCATTACAATTATATTTATTACATATTTATTGTATCAATGTCCATGTTCTTGATGCTTAATTTGGTTCTATTGTCCCCTAAATAAGATGAACCGATGGCCTGAAATAGAACCTTTTATCACATTGTGTCACCTGTCTTATGTATTTCCCCTATTAGAAGTCATCACGCAATGTATGGGTATGAATATTATCCCACCATCTACTGAGAGTTGTTGTGCCATGATGTGCACTAATGCACCATGGTATGGTAGTAATCCATCCCACATTGATAATGTACATTAAAATAGTTTTGGATTATAGGTTCTAGCACCCTATCTCTCTTTTTATCCAACCACCCAGTGATGTCTGTGTGTCCTCCTACTACATCGCTTACCTATTGTTTCCCGTCATCATAATGTTCTGACTATATAGGTGTTCAATGGTTTGGGAAACCCTCCATCTAACATATAAAATCCATTATGATGGTGTATTGGTTCATAGGCACCATCCCACCCATCCATCTTATGAGGGATCCGTCCAAGAAGTGCTTACAAGTCTCCAAGCAACACTGTATGATTTTTTAACTATGTATTTTCCTTGGCCCTTCCCTAAAACATTCTCTCAACTAGTTATAGAACAATTCCCCAATAATCTGAAAGAATTTGATGGTCCTATAACCCTATGGCTCAGAAACCCAAATCTATATCCCAAAGCCCCATCGGAGGCCCAAATGTATGTCCCAATGTCCAAAATTTTTTATATATTACATGTCAAAACACCAATAATCCCCCTTCCAACTATTAACCCACATAAGAAAAACAAGTATAGAAACATAGAGTGACTACCGAAGCCCACTACCAATATCATATGAGTTTTTGACTTTCACATATGGTATAAAACATTCAATGAGAAACAAAAAACTCAATATTTGAAGTAATGGACAACATATATGATGAGAACTAACAATCAAAACAAAAATATAAAAAGTTAAAATACAAAAAATAAATAGAAACTACAAAAATAAAATAAGTGAAATAAATATTAGTATCCCAAAATAATGAACCAAATTACACCTAAGTAGAATCACCAATAATAACTCTTTTTTCCTAGATTGTACATATCAGCTCATTCACAAGATCCCTCATAATCAACTAAAAATAGCTTGAATATATATAGGGGAGATAATAAAATGTATACTTAGTATCATACTCTTTAGTTACAATCAATAAAATATGATAATAGAATACTAATGCTCTGGTGAACATGTAGTAGACCTAACAAGAATCTACAATGTCAACTAACACATCTTAGACACACTATACATGCCATAAAATTTAAGAAAATAAAATCAAAAGAGTGAAATCCTTGGATCCCACAACCACATCCCTTTTATTTTTCCACTATCAAAATCTAATATCGAATGTATTCTACTCGAATCCATCACGTATCATCAACATCATTAAAACTGGAAAGACCACCTCTCAATATGTTCTAATCACTTACTTATCATAATAAGAAATACAAGTTCTAAATATATGTTTATCATTCCAAATATACATCACAACCACATAGCATATACCTCAATCACATGATAAGTACAATATAGAAGGGTATCATGAGTAAGAAGTACATAAACTGCATTCCCTCCACCCATACATGACCCCACTGGATATCATAACCATCAGGTTTCACAACCAGTTTTTCCATGTACTAATGATGAAGTGGGATTGGGGAAGAAGGTTTATCTAACCATACACCCTCACTAGCCTTTATTATTGGGGAAAACACTTCAAACCCACAACTATTGGCCTTCATTAGTGTAATCCATCATGGGTGAGGGGAATATATATATATATATATATATATATCGCAATAAAATAGAATGAAAGATAATCCCATAGATTCCCAACATAAGGTTATACAAAAACATCCTAATAAAAACCTGTATACTCAATCATCACATGAAAACTAACCATCAAAAAACTTTTCTTACAAAATAATTCAACTTTTTATGAACCATATGCAAAAGCCATATAGCCAGTCTAGATGCCCCATTATCATATACTCAATAAATTTCAGAATTTCTATTATCTTTCGTTATCATGTACCCTTTTCTTCTTTTTCCAACATTTAAGGAATACCCATTCTCAATCAAACACCAACATATTCTCATTCAATATTTCTATTTATTATAGTTCACTTCTTAAATATTTTTTAATACAATCAGTTATAACCAAAAAATTACATTTCATGTTCCTTATTAATCCATTATATGTCATATCATTTATAATATTTATAAAATCCCCACATCTCACAACAAATTCCACAAAATTCATAGCAAACCATCACAATAAGATGTACACTACTATAAGAAGCATCACATTCAACACCCCATATCTCATCCTTCTGAACTGTGATATATATATACAAAATAGGCTCTAAAACCATCCCAATTTCTACATTCTCAAAAATCCACATCACCACTACCACAACATTCCTATACATTAATCCCACACCACACAACCAACCCAACAAATAAATATTTTCGACCACACACACACCACTAATCCCAATGACACATGTACTTCAACAAACAAATAATACATTTTTTGAGAATAAAATATATTAGATAGTTTATAGGTTATTCCATTTCTTTTATAATATACTAACACTTTTTATTTATCAATATAAATTATCATTCAATTATGTGAGGTGTTTCCAACTTATAAACACATCAACACGAAATTTTTCATTGTAGTAAAATCATAATTGTAAATTGTATCCATCAAAGAAGAAAAAATTTAATGGATAATCAATTTAAGGGGTTTCATTTTTCATAATATAAAGGTTGAAACAAAACATCATTCCAATATATTATCTATAATTTTATTCATTATATTCTTCTTTGGTTATCCATTCATTTATTTTCCAAATAATAAACTCTAAAAATATCACCTGAAGTGATACATAATAAACTCTATTTACATTAATGAACTAAATATTAAAAGTCAAGAAAATCATACTATTTTTGTAGAAAAAACATAGCTTCTAAAATCCCCTACCTATATATGAATCTTTTATGAACTTACACACAATATTTAAGGAAATTTAGATCGAACACGACCAAATTCAAAAGAAAACACTCAAGAAACTTTCCATAACTACCCAAATAAATGTACTTCTTGAAACCAAACTACAATCAACCATCTAGGGTGAAACTGATTAGTACGTATAAAGGCCAGGTCATTCCAATTTAAGGATTTCAATGGATGCCAAACATAAAATAATATGAATATGGACCTAAAATTTTAGATCATCCGGTACAAAAAAAGGTGTAGACCTGTTCTATATTCTTATGTACTACCCAGGAAACATCACAAACATCCTTCCATGTGTACACTACTACTCCACAATAAAACACTTCATTTCCTGTAAGTGCACGTTGAATTTTAGAAATATACATTTTTATATTTCCACATATATATGATGGTGTCAAAGAGTCCATAAGACAACTCTCAAGTGTTCCATATTCTCCTATATTAATTTTGATTGTATGAGAATTTGATCAACGAATAAAAATAGAAACTTATCTGGGAACTCAATGAAATGAATTTCACAAGTTCCATAATGAAAATAGTGGTATTACAAACAATGAATGGAATGACTAAAATCTCAAAGTTAACATATCAACAATGAAAAGACTTATTTAAGATTTTGTACTCATTAGTGTTGTTCTAATGAAACCCTGACTAAAAAATCTATTATTGAAAACCATTATTTTACCTTTAAATAATCAAAAAATTAATCTACCCTTGAATGATGATAGTGATTCATTATCATCATCCAGTTAGACAATTGAGAATCCCGTCTCAAATTTATACCATCATATTTGTTCTTAGTTAATAAAATTGGACCACCTTAAAGAGACACTATAGGATATATGAATAAAACATCATCAAATCATCAACATTGATCCTTAGTTCTCTAAAATCATAAGGTTTTATCGATTATAGATCCATGAAAAATATAAATTCATCCAGTTGCAACATTATCTTGAACTCAATGCCACATCGACGGGTAGGGTCACAAATTACACTGGTAAAGCATTTAGAGACTCATAAATAACCATAGAAAACTATAATTATCAATCATCTATATGATCCAAGGTCAAATATTCTAATAATTAAAATAATGAAACTGAACTCCTATGGCCGATTTATTTATTTTCTTTTTAACAAATAACATAAATTGGGCTAAAAATAAAGAATAAATTCCACCTATAGATTAAATCTATATCTATGAACATAGTAGAAACAAATCATGAGAAGTATATAAATATATGGTTACCTAAATAGTAGGAAGAAAACCTCAGATAACTAATGTTTTCCATAACATCAGTTCACACCCCTGTCACATGAAAAACAAAATCAAATGACCTCTAAGTACTATAGTAAACACCAAGTGAACTGGAATCCTCTATACACATAGTCCAAGATAAAAAATAAGTAATCGAAGATGAAGGATTTTGATTCTCCTAAATTAGAAAATTCATATTTGATCATTTAAGATAATAAAATCTTTTATATAATGATCCCCATACCCTCTATAGATGGAACTCTTATTTTATATGACCACTCATGCCCAGCTCCTTGTCCTCTTAGACTCTGATGATATTCACCTCAAGGGATACACTTTTACTTTGGTACAGATGGGTTAGAGAGACTATGATTATAATGAATAAAATTCATAGTTCCTCTTGGATGAACATATGACATCTTTTATACTATCAAATATATAGAGGTTTCCACTTAAAATTGAACAACCTTTGAAGAAGCTACTACTGAGGAAATTCCCAATGTCAGTCACACATGTCAAACTAAGTCCCCTAGAAAGATTGTAACCATATAAACCAATGGATATGTCCTCCAAAACTAATTCATGCAATTGGGAGGCTCCCATTATTGGTGAGAGAACCGTTGAATCTATAAAATTGGGAGGAAGAGGGAAAATATCGAATCCCAGTAAATACAAAATCAATACTATCGACGTTCATTTCTTTATATCTGAATCTATTTATCTATAAAACATATATTATCCACCCTTTTAATGAATCCATTCATTCAACTTCTCATTATTTTTAACTCTAGGTAAATTTTAAATTTATATGGAATTATTGCATATCTGATAGTTGGGAATAATTATTTCATACTGTTATCAGATATAGACATGTCATTATGAATTAAGTTAGTGGATAAATTATGAAGTACCATTACAGTAATATATTTCTCCCAAAATTTCATGATTCCATATTATAGGGGAATAAATTCATGCCACTAAACTTCTCATATCCTTGAAGATTGAAACTCTATACATAAAACCTTTTGAAAATCAATACAAAAGATATAGGATTCATTGTTCTCCTTGAGATACAATTTCCACCAAAAATATGATAATATTCTAATATGTATAACTACCTACAAAACCGAATACTTGAACGTATTTTGGATTAAACTGAACACAATCTCCAACTCTTCCAACCAACTTTCTATCTCTAATACCAATATGCTCCACTCAAACATTACTAAACTCTAGATCTTTATAGGATTCTATATCCTCTACCCTAACTCTTCCTCTGTATCTAGATAAACCCTATGATGATAAACAAAATAATTATTTTGATACGCTCTAATTTATATTATATTGTGATGAAAAATATGTGATATCACTATATGAAATGAAAAACTCATAACCATGATGGTATGAAATTTACATAAATAGATTCCTTAAATTATTGAAATTTTGTTTCTCACAAAGTCAACAAAGTTCTATATCAAGTTCAACCAAGAATGATGTATGATTTTATCCTAGGTATCTTCCCTAAAATTCATATCATTTCCAATAGTATGTTATATAATCTTAATTTACATGCTTCAGGCCATGGGGGAGGGGTTAAAATATTGTGTTCCCTAATTTTTTTTCTTATGTACATCACATACTAGGTTTAATTTTTAATTTTTTATACCAACCCATGATTTACTAAAATGTTCGTATACCCCCAGATCTATCTTATATCTTGACCATTAGCTTTTACACAACCCTATCATGACCCACCCCACAGATATCCCACTTGGGGTAGGAAATGATAAGAGAGAGTGTGTATCCCTCATAACCTTCATTGAATTGGCCCCTTACTGGAGACTAACAATATGGGAATAGAAAAACAATTAGTATAATTAACCTCAAAATATGATGTTATGGACAATAGATAAGTTGAAAACCAAAATTCAATACCACATCATATAATGTAAACTAAGATTCAAAAAAACAAATCCCACCATACATGAAATGATATATAAGAATCCAATTTAAATAAATTACCGAAAGATTTATAATTATCAGAACCATTAGTTACTCCAATTTAAAGTCTATTACAATATTTTTTAGTTATACAGGTCTTGATAACCAAAATAAATGTTAATTTTGATATAGATGTGAATAACATGTCTACTTTTTAGGATCCTCCTCAGGACCTCTTATGTCAAAGTAAGAAGAGTATTATAATAATCTAGTGAGAAAGTCATAGAAGCATTACAAAACATTCATGATAACCACCTATTCCAAAAACTCACTCAATATCACTCACCAAGTATCTTAAATAATATAGGAACATAATACATAAATACTATAACTATAGATTCCCATAATCATTTCCCAAAGGATTTCCTCCGTCACATCCTGAAATCTAATATCTTATACACTCATCCACCCCATATTAAAATCCTCATCATAATAAGAAATGCATATATAAACCCATAAAAATGACCACTCCATCATAATAAGAAATATAAAATATAAACTTGGGCCAATTATTTTGACCATGTGTCACTGCTTCAACATATCAACATATATCACATCCCAATTCAAGGGCAGTATGTTATCATGAACATAAAAAATAACATCATACCCTCATTATACCATTCATAAACCCCAATGAATAACATCACCACAATTTATTTCTACTAAATTTGTGATATAATATTTCAAAAGGTATAGTGGGGAAGTGGTGGTATCTTTCCATCCACCTTCACCAAAATTCATGTTTTTAGAGAACATGAAAAATAAAAACAAATTGTGGATTAGTAAGATTATGTAAGTTGGATGGGGTTCATATTTAAATAATAATAAAAATACATGGATATATATTTACACAATAATCACAAACTAGGGGAGAAAAAATATAATTATAACAAACCATCTACCACAATAACAAATCACCACTACCCATCAATAAATTTTTTTAACTCTATAAAAAACCAACTATAAACCAAACATAAAAACTATATTTACATCCACACGTTCTTAGTTAATGTATATTCAACTAATTGAATATTTTCAATTATAAATTTCAACCCATTTTTTGTCATCGATTAATTATATTTAATGATAGTACATTTACAATAAGATAGCCACATTATTCTTTCTCAATTTCTTATTTATTATAGTTAAATTCATTAACATTTACCATATCATTAGTTTATCCCAACATCCCCTTTTTATGTTCATTATTATTCAATTATATCCCAGAACATAGAGAGTCTCTATAAATTCAACACATTGGAAAAAACACCTAAAAATTCACAGCCATCACACACATCAAGTCAAAATGAACTACTAAAAATCACATTATCCACCCCACGTTATACTATCCTTCCCCACTAGACATTCCATGACATCTAGGAACCATAAATATACCCATTTTTATATTTTAAACCAAATATATCACCACTAATGAATTATTACTACCTATGAATCATTAACCATAGAATCAACCTAACCTACAAATATTTTCATCCTCACAAACACAACATATTTAATCCAAAGTCAGACATTAAAAAAAATATTCTAAATATAATATGTATAGGATAATTAGTAAATAGTTTTAGTTAAAATATATACAGAAAACCCTTTTTATTTTCAATTTATAATTAACATTTAATTGTGTCATGTTATTCCATCATATAAGTACATCATTAAAAACGTTTTCCTGGAAATAAATTCGTTGTACTAATGGGGCTCTAATCAAGTGGAAAACAAGAAAAGCCTCCTTAGTTTATGTGGGTTTTGGTTATCATAAAATATTATGGTTTACACCATTTTTGATTCTCATAGACTATTTTTCACTTTTATCATCATATTTTTCATTAGTTATTCATGGTTTTAATTAACAAATAATTCATGACAACAACATCACATGTAAAAACATTGTAATATAGATAAAAAAACATATGTCTCACATCCCTTAAAATTTCATTAGAAGTATATTTATTTATCTTATTGTGTAATTTATATTAATAAAAAAAGTATAATATCATGAAAATCTCAATATATTCATAAAAAATTTGAGACAGTCATCAAACCCTTAAATTTATATAATGATATGAAGAATCAAAAAAAAAGAGTGTATGAAATAAAGACCAGCCAACATGGTATTTGAAATAAAATTTTCTAGAATATAACCACAATAACCAAAATTAATAAATTATCGAAACACATATCCAAAATATATGATCCTAAATAAAATGATCCACTGTTATAAAAGAGAACAACGAAAGAGGATAGAGGAGCATAATAAAATACCTTGATTTAAGAAATAACATTCCTAATGATCCAAGAGGATTATACTCCTCAAATGAATGGATATTGAATAGAGTTAGGGCCATTGTTTTTCAATGGTTAGTTTGGAAACAGTGAATATTAAAAGATGGAATATTCACCCATATATTATTATAAGAAGATTGATTGACCTATAAGGTAGTGTAGAGACTCCCAATATGCCTATGGTTCCCCTTGTCCAAAGGATATATAAATCTACCTTATATGGAATTAATATATCCAAAAAATGTTTAAAAACATTAAAAACATCATTTAAATCCATTCGAAAACCACAAATATTTAACCTACAACGTAGTGTATGGAATTCTTTGATACCAATTAGACAACGACAACCTCTCACTATAGCATTGGGATAAATCCATAACTATTTTAACCAAAAAAAGGCTATAGTGCGATGTGTTCTAGATAATCATTCCTTCATCCCTTAAATAGCTCAACATCCCCTTGATTCTATGTTTCTAAACCCACTACCTCATGTGATCAAGAATCTTGTTTCACATAGGTAGAATCGCTAAATTATATTCCCATCACTATAAGACTTTCACACCTCCCCATTCCCAATATAGAAAGGATTATGTGTACTGGTAGCACAACTCCCAACACCAAGGCATATATCTTACACCATGTATCTATAGGGAAATGATCCAGTAAAGATACCCTCTACCATAAGCCTTTTAGACCTTGTAGTGATTCTAAAGCCCAAAACAACCATCTCCACAACCATTTTCCCAAAACAATACCCACACTGTTTAGTTCAAAAACAGCCACCACCATTCCAATGAATGTGGAATAATGATACATTAGATAGTTATACTCAAGAAAAATCTTCAATAATCCTCCAAAGTCCCTCACGAATCCTCAAAAACACAATGAATCTCAAAGGAATGTGATATAAGGGACTAGTCTATTACCTGACCAATATTATAATATATTTATAGCAAACACTATAACACTACTATAGTACCTATAGAAATCCATCCCCCATCCACATTGGAACTTGGGTGTTTCATATAGAATTATGGTGTTCTTGCCACTAATACTCACCCAAAATTCATCACAAATGTATATTTTTATGTATAGTTATATTTATAATTATCAACATATATTTATAATTTTTATAATTTTAATTATATTAATTATGTAGAGAATATCAAAAATATGAATTTATTTTAAATATATTTATATTTTAAGGTTTCTAAATATATTTCTATCCGTTATAGTAAAAAATATATTTATATTTATAAATATATTTATTATATTTATGAATAATGTATCATATATAATTTAGATTATTATATATATTTATTTTTGATTATTATAGTAAATATTGTTATATTTATTATATGTAGTTTGGGTGGTGCATAAGTTCCGAAAACCCTGTAATCCTACATAAAAATACTAGGATCAAGTACATGTGGGAGTGAATATATATGGGTATTTTATAAATATTATAGTAGGTACTAAATAAATATTTCAATGTTGGTAATGTGTCGTGTAACATTTAAAGTTACTATAATAATATTATTATTCACCTTGAATGGGGTTTCTTCCCATAATGGGCCTATAATCCAATATTATTTATGTCAGCCATTAAAAAAGGAATTTAGACCATAGTTACATCAGTACATTATCAGTAGGAAACATATGACTTGGAGGGATCACAAAATTGATCTACGTAACATTCATGTAAGAAAAAATGGTGACATACATGAATCATTAGGTGGGTGACCTAAAATGAGGGCCTAGCCTATTGAAATCATTAAAAAAGGCATTAATACCAATAAAATTTTAATGTGGGATAGATATTTTCATACCAAATTACGATCAATTCATTGGGTTAGGAGAACCAAGAATTATTAGAAAAATTACTACAATATTTTAGGATAATATAAAAGACAAATCATAAAAATAAACTTCCCATAACCAAATAGTATTATTTTATTTAGAGATAGGATACATAATAAACTTATTTAAATAATAATATTAACCATATTCCACAAATTTCATCTAACATTGAACCCTGATTATACATACACTTTTTAACAACATTCTTCCTTACCTGGGGAAGTGAAATCATAAGAATCGGTGAGGTAAGACTCTCACTAAACGTTAACATATGAGATATTAATCAAAGATCTTAACTGAGAATAAGATAAGAAAAATTATATTATAGAAAGATCATAAATTATGAATATAATTGAAAATTATGAAAATATAATTAATGGATGATTACATAGATTAAAAATACCACGGAATGAGAATCTCAATATTTCATTAAAAATGGGAAAAATTCCATCTTCTTTTGATATATACAAAAACAAAAAATTCCTATATTATTGAAAAAAATAATTAATTTTAGTAAAACATTTGAGAGATTTAAATAAATCATAAAATCATTGAAGGGCCACTACGGGAATATTATTTTATTCCATATATGTTAAAAGACAACATTATTCACACTTTTTTGAAAATCTAAAAGTGATTCAGGGATAATTTTTTTGAAATGATTTATTTTAATATTTTTTATGAAGATTAAAAGATATTGAAAATAATATTTCTAAACAATATATATGTATGAAATTGTTTTGATGACATGGACATGGAAGCAGTAGTTTCTCAATTGAAGGTGAGATAAGGTAGACGTATCATAAAAACGTTTTTGTGATAATATAAATTAACATTGAGGGGAAAATTGTACTAATATATAAAGATCATAGAAATAACTGTAGTATAATAAAATATATGTGGCTTAAAGGATAATGATTATAAATTTTACCATGATGTAAAATTAATATAGACAGTCTAGAAAAAAATTGTAATATTAGCCCTTACCTAATGTCCTATATTTCATCATAAGAACTAAAAAAATATTTTATAATAAATATATAATTATTATAAATATTTGAAAAAATAATATTTATATACATATTTATACATATTATTCCTTTATAATTTTCAATTTCTTTATTTTTAATAATTCTTCATTAAAATCATTATTTGGGTAAAAAAGGGAATGTTCACCATGTATATTTTTTTGGATAGTTCTAATTTGCTCACCCGTTCATTCTTTTATGATCCCAAGAATATTCATTATTAAATAGTTAAAAAAGGTATTCATTATGTATACTTTTATAAAAATTCATATAGTATAGTGATAAAAAAAATTAATTGAATCACTTCATAGAGATTGCATTATAAACGTATGCATGAGTGATGGTTTCACATTTAGATGGATGTAAATAAATAACAATATATAATAATTCAAATTTCCAGAATCATATTTATGTTATATATATTACTGATATATCTCATTGTTAATATCCATTAAAATAAGTATTTAAAATTTAATCACATTGCTTCATTGAGATGGTAGTCCACACGTATACACAAGTGTCATTATCATTCTCCAATAGATGGGTAGGGGATAGTAAATTTAAATTCCATTAACATAAACACATATAAATATAATAAATATATTTATTTAGTAATGTTAATATGGTTATAGAACATTTTATGTGGATTTTAGAATATGTAAACATAAAAAATATCAGAAATAACTTATACCTCTTTCAATAGTATCCTCCTAAGAAAAGAACCAAATGGTTTCTCATATTGATATTTTTGAAAGACCAGGACCACAAAAAGATCCATAATGATTTTGGGAGAATATATATAAGGATATTTTACATGATAATGTATTCATGTTTTTTGGATAAGTGGTAATAGGGGGTATCCATTTATAAGTGATGTGTGTGGCGAAATTGTAAATATTAAGAACATTATAATATATTAATGTCATAATTATTTGATAGTGCAACCAAGGTGACCCAAATTAGAATATAACATAATTTTGGGTTTAATTATATTTATCCAATCACATTTTCCATGTTTTAAAAATAATTATTCATTATATCTATGTTTATCCCTTTTGCCAATCAATTTAAGCATTACATTGGTGACAATGTTATATCATTGTTATTATTCATAATATCCAAAAATGCAATTTACCCTTATAAAAAATTATAATTTTCAATATAGTGAATATTTTATCAAATTAAATTATTATAATTAAAAAAACTCATTTTAAAATAATCACACAAAACACAACAAATTCGTTGTAGAAGAACACATTTTTAAGAATTTAACTAAATTTAACCTAATTTCAATCCTAAAAAACCACGAGATAAAAAATAAAATATTTTATTTATTATATTATTTAAAAATTTATATAAAATCATTCATAAAAATAGATTAATTTAAATTATTAATACAAAATACATTGTGAGCATAAAACCAGTCTTTTCAGAATAACTTTCTTTTAACCTTCAAATGCATTTATTTTCATTTCTAACCAATTGATAACCAATATTTAAACAATTATTCATTTTTCTAAAATAAATAATAATATATTTAATTAATATAATTTATTTATTAAAATAAGTCATTATATATAGAAAAATACAATCATTTAGAAAAGTGATCTTTAAACCCAAAATGATATCATTTGTATGATTTTCAAAATGAGTACTTATTTCCAATTCCATAATCAATACTATATAAAAAAAATAAATCATTATTAAATATTTTTCACAATTTATATCAACTACTAATACCATCACATACTGTAATGAAATTTAATAATAATATTTTTATAGTATATCTCAGTTCATTTATGCTAGATATTACATGCAATGTAAGCTATCAAATAAATAATATTTCTTTTAAAATAGAAATAAGTCAAAAAAACATTGTCGTTTACTTTATCCCCCATATAATAATTTATTCACTAAGAATATAATTTTATTTTACAAATATATGAGTATTTATCTTCCTCATTATATCCTCTATTTCCAATGTAACTTCCTCAAATTTTTGTCTTAGCGGAAAAATTGACCATCTGAGTCGTCTTGCTATGCAGAAAATTCTCTCTTTGATCTAGAATTTATAGATGTTGTTCCTCATAAGAGTAATCATACTCCAATTGTATAGCCTCTGAGTTTAGTACATGGGAAGGAACAAGTATGTACTTCTCAAGGAGAGACACGTGAAACACATTTTGAACATGTGATCGGTTCAGTGGAAGAATCAAGTGATAAGACACCATCTTGATATGGATTAGAAACTCAATATGATATATATATTGGATGTTTCTTTACCTTTTGTTCAAATATCCCTAATTTTTTTCAAGTAGATATTAATATACTACCTTATCACCAACTTCCAACTTAATATATCATTGATGATTGTCATCAAAACTCTCCTATCAACTATGAGTTGTCCTGATGTGAATTTGAATGGATATAACCTTATCTTCTATTACTTGAGATAAATCATTTCCAAATGGATTTCATTATCCTATTTCATTATAGAATAGAGTATTTCTATACATCCTATAAAAGAGGAATTCATAAGAATCCATCTTAATTCTTGAGTTAAATATATTTTGGTAAGAAACATTAACCATGAAATGTAGTTGATACCAAAAAACATTGAAATCCATAGAACTTTGTATAAATAAATTTTGTAGGTCCTAAATATTTATCTCAAACAAACCATGTTTTTTAGGATAAAATATAGTTAAAATTATCATCTATGTATTCAATGAATATTGAAGAATTTTCGAAATCATCGAGGTAAACCTCAAATTCTTATCAAATACAATATAATGTCCAGCCCCAGAAAATTTAACCCTTACATAATGTATATTATAGAAGGTTGATTAAGAGATAAATCACCTCTGATAGTAATTAAATGTTTTTATTTATAAGGTGGTCGACTACAACCAAAATTTCATTATTCCCTATAGATGTTTTGTAACACCCCGAGATTTTATGAAAAATATTATTTTTAATTTTATTGATGTCTTGTGTTGTATGCTACAACAAAGGAGTCTTGCACAACACACAACCCTAACTTGGCTTCATTACACGCAATCGCGACTTTCCTCGATAGCGTGTGTTGTACGCAATACCGAGTTTCACTAAACAACGATATGCTATTAAAATATTATTAAAACTAGGCGTTGTGAATAGTAATACCATCTTTTTGAAAATATCATCTTTCAAAATGGACTTCATTTTTGTATTCAGAATATCAAAATTATCCTAGGGTGATATTTTGGTATTTTTCTGAAAACATTCAATTTTTGATGAATAGTGAAAACACTAGGTTACTATTTAAAAACCGAATTTTTATTTAAATAACAATTTATTCTATTTAAATATATTTTAGGTCAAAATTGACACATAATACATATACAAGTTCAATGTAATTCATTAGAGTCATTTTATAATAATTTTAGATATATAAAAATTTTATTGAACTTTTAACCGTCTTTTACCCACCTCCTAGGAGAATTTCCAAATTCACATAAAACATAATTTTACCGCTTATATGAGTGGAATTTAAAAAATACGAGAGACACGGTTGATGTCAGTAAGTAAAATGTGGTTCAATGAGATGAAAATAATTTTTGGTGAATAGTAACTTTTTACTTTTTTTTACCACGGTTAAAAGTATATAGGGTAATTAAGTGTAAAAAGGATATTATTATTACCCTAAAACATGTCCTAATTCTATTGGATAAGTGTTATTCGACCAAAAACAACCTTAGGAATAATATATGACCATTTAGGCCCACTTTAATTAGATTAGGACATTTATTATTAATTTATTTAAAGAAGGGTTAAAATAGTTAAAATCAACATTTAATAAGTAAATAATTTTTAATATAGGGTTATACATAAGATAAATTCGACTATAAATATTCATTAGAAATATAAAAATATTTCCTACATAATGGTATTTTATTTGTAATTTTTAAACTTTAAATAATTTAATTTATTTATGACAGAATGATGATGCAGTAATTAAATTATTAATGAAATATTGACATAATTGATGTTATAAATACCTAAATAAATGAAATTTGAGACTTTTTATCAATTACAATAATTTTAAATGGTAATATGACATGTTAGTATTTATTTAATTAACTTTTCTCGAACTAATATTTCTGTTATGATTTTCACAAAAATCAATTACCAAATAGTGTCAAAATTGACATAAAATAGTTTTTAAAACAAATATTATATTATTAATTGTTATATTATTTCTAAAAATCTATGGTTCGGAAAAATGAATTAGATAAGGTTATATATATAAATAATAAACAACTTGGGGTTTGTTAGGCATGGTATAGTAAGTTTATTAAACTTATAGTGTAAGAAAACAAGAAGACACGGTAAAAGAAAAATTATTTAAATTAAAGACAAATTTAAATGATAAGGTTAAAATAGAAACCTAAACTTGTCTAAATTCTATTGGATGAGAGTGTTTAGACCCATACCCACCTTATCTTCGAAATAACTCAATTTGGAGCTATTAAAAACCTAATATGACTTTATAATAAAATAATATTCTTAGTTATTCCAAAGGTGCCCCTCTCCTCCCTTATAAAAGGGCACCTCCTCCCTCTATTCCACACTCCACATTGAGCCTTAAAGCTCGGCCAAACCCTTCCAAATTATCTTATCCACTTCCCTAGAAACATCCTATAGGTCCTGGTCTACTTCAAAGACCAAATCTGCTGCCCTAAGAGGTGATCTCAAAGAGGCGCTTCAAAGAAGAGGTAACATCCGTTACCGATTCTTTCAACTTTATTTCTTCTTCCACTTCTTCTTATTTAGTTGTTTAATTATGAAGTAATAACATCAGTATCACTAATATACTTATATGTTATTATAATTATGAAACAACCCTATTTCACCATCTATCCATCCTACAGAAAATGAAATCACCGCGCGTGCGTACGTACGGAATACCGTCTCCACGCCGTGGTGTAATCTATTTTCCACCAAAACATTACTTGGATGGGTACAATAGTGTAAATAATAACTATATATGATTATTGTAAACTGATATTGATTCTGAAATAGTATAAATACACTCCAATACAATTCCACGATCATGATAATGATATCATCGCTCGCGCGTACGTACGGACTACCGTCTCCACGATGCGATGAGATTCATTCTCCATGTTAACCATTCATGAATGATTATAAAGTATATATAATAAGTAATCATGAAATATATGACATAATAATGATACTGGATTTATGTGTATATATATGTATGTCATCTACTTAATTTCATTCAATTCAATAAGGAAATGAAAACAACGTTCATGCGTACGTACGGCCTACCGTCTCCATGAACGTGTATTTCATTTCATTTAATTGATCTATCATATATGTATATACTGAAATATATATTATATTTAAATCTTGTTTTACATTCTGGAATTAAGTAAATCTGGATATAAGTAAAAATATCAAGAACAACAAGTCCAAACACGTACGATAAATAAAACGATTTAACCCAAAACGTTGCTTTAACATGAAAATTATAAAAGAACGGGTAATATAATGTCATAAGTGAACCATATATGATATCATAACGATGAATATGATTCTGTAATAAGTCAATGACATTATTTAAATCATTATACAGGAGGTTCGGAAACGTACTAAGCATATCAGACCTAAGGTAGGAGATAATTTTGCAAATCTCATTTTTATCCGAGATTGGTTATTCGTAAGTCTTTACTGGGGTTATATTTATCATCCATGTCCAAGTTTTATAAAAAAAAATTCATGTATGTTTAAAGTACTTTTTACCCTTTTTTGACTTTTACCACAGGTTATGGAAGGAATCATTCTTTTGATTACCATACAAGGAACTTTTTGACTTTTCCGACAAAAGTACGAGGTGAATGTTATTTTTAACTTATACGGCGTGAACGGATTTTTACAGTTTCATAAATCCTCATTTTCATGAAGCTTACTCTAAAATATTGCAAGATTATTTTAAATAAAACCCATTTCTTTTAACATTTCATGACATTTTGTGAAAATAAAATGATTTTGAAGAAGAAAGGATATTTTCCTCAAAAATTCATTTCAAGTGTTTTTATCAAAACTATTTTCCATCTAAAATGACATTATTTAATATTTTTATGTTTCAAGTATAATGTCACCATTATTTACATGGTTTGATTCTTCTTATGATGAAAAGATATCCATTTTTTATATGGATTATGTTATTATGGCATGATGTTTAAGAATCTCATTCTATTACATGGGTTATGCTATGATGTATGATTTATGATTTTGTGGAACACAAAAGAATGATTTCATTATGAGATGGGTGGGACCTATATCTCCCTCCAATGCATTCGGTAAAGATTTATATCTCATGGGATAGACATGGCTAGAACGGTAAGTTAATCCGATTCAGTGTTACAGGACTGAAATGAGGAGTGCACTCGATTCTGAAAGGGACTTTGTCAACTAAGCTAGTCTTGGCCGTAATGCCTTGGCTACCATGGAAATCATAACATGTGCTAAATGGTTGCCACAATTACATGTTTTATTCACATTATATTTTATCATGGTTGATGTTCTATTATGATATATGCCTTACGTACTTCCATGATTTATGTCTTTGCTCATGATTTTGATATTTAAATTTCATGTTCAAGTTTTTTCTTCCAAATGTTTATGGATTGTTTTATGTTATCTATGTTTGACCTTACTGATCATTTGAGCTCACCCTTTTTATGTTTTATTTTCCCCAAGAAATAAAGAAAGGTTTTAGGTATGGAAACAAAAAGGGGAAGATCCTTATGGGAGTTGTTGAAGATATTTCAACATGATTAGAAGTCTATATTTCGAGTTTCCAAAGACACTAAACTATTACGGCCCTTGTGTTTCTGTTTTTGTTATTTATTAAATATTCCGCAAAAGTAATGTAATGTCCATGTATGTCAAGTTTCGGCCCTCTACAGTTGGTATCAGAGGAAAGGTTTAGTCAACCTTTGGAAACGAGGATGCGAAAACATTAGTGAGATCCCTAGAGATATTTCTAATGTATGTCTAGGGATGTCCCTAAGGATAAGCATACATATAGGATATAGTCCTAGAAATACGGAAATGATCTTAGAATTTAACCTAAGATGTTAGATATTGACGGTACTCCCCCTTTATTATTTTGTTTTTTCTAGCATGATTTTTGCCTCTCACACTATTCTTTTTGGGTTTTAGATGATGGATGGAACCCGAAGGAACCGTGTTGATCAATGTAATGGACAATGCAATGATTATACTCTTGAACAAACAAATGTTATGGGAGATGGAGTGAAATATATTATTTCTATACTTACACAAGCTATGAATCATTCTGGACTTCCAAATGAGTAGAGAAGGGAACAATATTCTATTGAGTCCTTCATGAGGCAATGTCCACCTTCTTTCAGTGGGTCTTCCAATCCACTTGTTGTTGAACAATGGATCAGTACCACTGAAAAGTTATTTTTAGTTCTTCGATGTTCTGAACATGATAAAGTCATCTTAGTAGTATATCATTTGGATGGTGAAGCTGATCAATGGTGAAATCTTATCAAGAATACGAGGCCAAGAGATGAAATTGAGTCCATGGAATGGGATGAGTTCACAAACTTATTTTTCAATAAGTACTTCCCTCGTATTCTTCGAACAAAGATGGAGAAGGAGTTTCTTGAACTAAAGCAAAAGGATGATGAATATGTTGGTATATATGAAGTGAATTTTAAAAGGCTTGCAAGGTATGCATCTGGATTTATCATCCAACCTGAAAGTAAAGTTGATCGATTCTTCAGTGGCTTAAAACCAAATCTTCGATGGGAATTAGCTATAAGAGATTTCAGTAGCTATGAAGAAATTGTGTGTTGTGCTATCAAGGTATAAATGGAAGTTGGTGTTACATATCCATCTCATGGATTTGACAAGAAACTAAAGATAGAGTTCAAGGAGAAATCTCAAAATAATGGTGAAAAGAAGATGAATGTTTTCTTATGCTCAATGTCTAGAAAGAAGCATGGTGGATATTGTCTTAAAGGAACTAGAAAATGTTTTAAGTGTGGAAAAGAAGTTCATCGAGCAGCTGAGTGTCTAAGTAATAGAAAAAGGGTTGCTAATGGTGTGAACAAAGAAAAGACTGCAGAGAACGCACCACAAACACTTCAATGCTTCAAGTTCAATGAAATGGGGCATTATGCTAATCAATGACCTAATCCAAGGGTTAATGATGATCGACATGAGCATCCACTTAAGGCAAAGTACAAAGGAAAGTCACATTTGATCACTATTGGCGATGTTGAATATGACAACGATGTGGTGGAATGATTAAGTGTTTATGTAATGGGATTTCAAAATAATGCTGTATATAGTATCCTGGAATTTTGGAATATTTATGTATTGGTATATTGTGGTTTTCAATAATATTATAGTACCGGCAACCATGGAAAGTGATTGAGATATTTTTTGAAAGAAGATGATATGCACATAATGAAGGGATAAGGAGAAAATGTAATGTTTGACAGTATTCATGAGCTCATGACTGATATAAGGAAATTGTTATATCATGGTTTGAGTATATAGAATTTTTGGTTTTTGGTATGTGGAAAGAGTTAACTTTTGACAGCACTCATGTTTTCACTAAGATTCAATGGGTATTCATTTATCAAGAGAATACATGATTAAGACCTTCGAATATTTGGAATTTGACCAACAAGACATATCTTATGATATATGGGGATCAATGATGGTATTAACATGCTTGTTATATGAAATATCTGGTAATCGTTTTCACTATATTATGAGAGTGGACTGCAGTATTATGGATAAGCCTAAAGATTGGAATGGATTATGTTGGACATAAGTTAGTATTTTTTAAGGATAGAAGTTTTTTCGATATTATTGACGGGCTATTATAGTAATGTAGTTTTTGAAAAAAGGACAACCTGCAGGATGGGTGATAGCCCATCGCGTCGGTCAAGGCTGTGGGAATCGAACCCAGAACCGAAATGTGACTGGCCTTTATCGCATACCACTAGCCTACAGAAAGTCCCTGGTTAGTAGAAACTAGTTTTATTTTATTAATCGGTATGATATATGAAGTATAAGTTCATTTTTGGAACCATATACGATTAATCTAACCATAAGATGGACTTATAACTTTTGCTAACCTTTTGTTTGAAACAGATGGAATGACCCATCATTCTATCACATGATCTGCTAACACATCACGAATAACAAATTGAACTTCATTTCTTTAAGGGATAAATTGGAAATTGTTCAATTCATGAACAATAGTGAAATTGTACCAAATTCATGTATGTATTTCTTTTAATTCATCAACTTTAGGGAAATGATCTTGAAAACCAAAAATGTTGTCCTAGTTCCCTTATATCCGATGAATCAGATGGTACCTTAGATCATCACAAATCTATGGCTTTGTGATTGTTGGCTTTTTCATAGCCATGTTATCTACTACTCTCCATCAGAACATAATGGTTAGGTTTCTCTTCCATATCCATATTTTCACCTATGTTTTCCTTTGTGGAAACCTAGTGATTAGTTAATTTGGGTAACCGTTATGTTTCGTACTTTAGTTTTTAAAGATTGGTTTTGGTATTCCTTTTTACGATGTGGGTTTCTATTACATAAACTTTCGGGTTGTAAACCATTTATACCCCTGACGAATTTTGATGGCGAAATTCATTTTAAGGGGGGTAGAATGTAACACCCCGAGATTTTATGAAAAATATTCTTTTTAATTTTATTGATGTCTTGTGTTGTACGCTACAACAAAGGAGTCTTGCACAACACGCAACCCTAACTTGGCTACATTACACGCAATCGAGACCTTCCTCGATAGCGTGTGTTGTACGCAATACCGAATTTCACTAAACAATGATATGCTATTAAAATATTATTAAAACTAGCCACTGTGAATAGTAATAACAACGTTTTGAAAATTTCATCTTTCAAAATGGACTTCATTTTTGGATTTGGAAAATCAAAATTAGCCTAGGGTGAAATTTTTGTATTTTTCTGAAAACCTTCAATTTTTGATGAATAGTGAAAACACTATGTTACTATTTAAAAACAGAATTTTTATTTAAATAATTATTTATTCTATTTAAATTTATTTTAGGTCAAAATTTACACATAATACCTATATAAGTTCAATGTAATTCATTAGGGTCGTTTTATAATAATTTTCGATATATAAAAATTTTATTGAACTTTTGACCTTCTTTTACCCACCTCCTAGGAGAATTTCCAAATTCACATAAAACATAATTTTACCGCTTCTGTGAGTGGAATTTCAAAAATCCGAGAGACATGGTTGATGTCAGTAAGTAAAATGTTGTTCAATGAGATGAAAAGAATTTTTGGTGAATAATAACTTTTTACTTTTTTTTACCACGGTTAAAAGTAAATAGGGTAACTAAGGGTACAAATGATATTAATATTACCCTAAAACATGTCCTAATTCTATTGGATAAGTGTTATTCGACCAAAAACAACCTTAAGAATAAAATATGACCATTTAGGCCCACTTGAATTAGATTAGGACATTTATTATTAATTTATTTAAAGAATGGTTAAAATAGTTAAAATCCATGTTTAATAAGTAAATCATTTTTAATATAGGGTTATACATAAGATAAATTTGACTATATATATTCATTAGAAATATAAAACGATTTTCTACATAATGTTATTTTATTTGTAATTTTTAGACTTTAAATAATTTAATTTATTTATGACATAATGATGATGCAGTAATTATATTATTAATGAAATATTGACATAATTGATGTTATAAATACCTAAAAATGTGATTTGAGACTTTTCATGAATTAAAATAATTTTCTATGTTAATATGACATGTTATTATTTATTTAATTAACTTTTTTTGAACTAATCTTTCTGTAATGATTTTCAAAAAAATCAATTAACAAATAGTGTCAAAATTGACATAAAATAGTTTTTAAAACAAATATTATATTATTAATTGTTATTTTATTCCTAAAAATCTAAGGTTCAGACAAATAAATTAGATAAGGTTATATATATTAATAATGAAAAACTTGGGTTTCTTTTGGCATGGTATAGCAAGTTTATTAACCTTATAGTGTAAGAAAACAAGAAGACACAGTAAAAGAAAAATTATTTAGCTTAAAGTTAAATCTAAATGATAAGGTTAAAATAGAAACCTAAACTTGTCTAAATTCTATTATATGAGACTATTTCGACCCATACCCACCTTATCTTCAAAATAACTAAATTAGGAGCTATTAAAACCTAACATGACTTTATAATAAAATAATATTTTTAGTTATTCCAAAGGTGCCCCTCTCCTCCCTTATAAAAGGGAACCTCCTCCCTCTCTTCCACACACCAATTTGAGCCTTCCATCTCGGCCAAACCATGCGAAATTATCTTATCAACTTCCGTAGAAACATCCTAGTGGTCCTGGACTTCTTCAAAGACCATATTTGGTGCCCTATGAGGAGATCTCAAAAAGGCGCTTCAAAGAAGAGGTAATATCCGTTACCGATTTTTTCAACTTTATTTTTTCTTCCACTTCTTCTTCTTTAGTTGTTTCATTATTAAGTAATAACATCAATATCACTAATATAATTATATGTTATTATAAGTATGAAACAACCCTATTTCACCATCTATCCATCCTACGGAAAACGAAATCACAGCGCGTGCGTACGTACGGAATACCGTCTCCACGCCGTGGTGTAATCTATTTTCCACCACCACCTTACATGGATGGGTATAATGGTGTAAATAATAACTATATATGATAATTGTAAATTGATATTGATTCTGAAATAGTATACATACACTCAAATACAATTCCACGATCATGAGAATGATATCATCGCTCGTGCGTACGTACGGACTACCGTCTCCACGACGCGATGAGATTCATTCTCCATGTTAACCATTCATGAATGATTATAAAGTATATATAATAAGTAATCATGAAATATAGGAAATAATAATGATACTAGATTTATGTGTATATATATGTATGTCATCTACTTAATTTAATTCAATTCAATAAGGAAACGAAAACATCGTTCATGCGTACGTACGGCCTACCGTCTCCATGAACGTGTATTTCATTTCATTTAATCGATCTATCATATATGTATATACTGAAATATATATTATATTTAAATCATGTTTTACATTCTGGAATTATTTAAATCTAGATATAAGTAATAATATCATGAACAAAAAGTCCAAACACGTACGATAAATAAAACGATTTAACCCAAAATGTTGCTTTAACATGGAACTTACAAAAGAACGGGTAATATAAAGTCATAAGTGAAACATATATGATATCATAATGAGGAATATGATTCTGTAATTAGTCAATGACATTATTTAAATCATTATACAGGAGGTTCGGAAACGTATGAAGCATATCAGACCTAAGGTACGAGATAATTTTTCAAATCTCATTTTTATCCGAGATTGCTTATTCGTAAGTCTTTACTGGGGTTATATTTATCATCCATGTCCAAGTTTTATAAAAATGTTTTCATTTATGCTTAAAGTCCTTTTTACCCTTTTTTACTTTTACCACGTGTTATGGAAGGAATATTTCTTCTGTTTACCATACAAGGAACTTTTTGACTTTTTTGAAAAAAGTACGAGGAGAATGTTATTTTTAACTTATACGGCGTGAATGGATTTTTACGGTTTCATAAAGCCTCATTTTCATGAAGCTTCCTCTACAATATTGCATGATTATTTTCAACAAAACCCTTTTCCTTTGAAATTTCATGAAATTTTGTGAAAATAAAATGATTTTGATAAAGAAAGGATATTTTCCTCAAGAATTCATTTCAAGTGTTTTTATCAAAACTATTTTCCATCTAAAATGACATTATTTAATATGTTTATGTTTCAAGTATAATGTCTCCATTATTTACATGGTTTGATTCTTATTATGATGAAAAGATATCCATTTTTATATGGATTATGTTATGATGGCGTGATGTTTATGAATCTCATTATATTACATGGGTTATGCTATGATGTATGATTTATGATTTTGTGGCACACGAAAAAATGATTTCATTATGAGATGGGTGGGACCTATATCTCCCTCCAATTCATTGGGTAATGATTTATATCTCATGAGATAGACATGTCTAAAACGGTAAGTTAATCCAGTTCAGTGTTACAGGACTGAAACGAGGAGTGAACATGATTCAGAAAGGGACTTTGTCAACTAAGATGGTCTTGGCAGTAATGCCTTGGCTACCATGGAAATCATAACATGTTCTGAATGGTTTCCACAATTACATATTTTATTACCATTATATTTTATCATGGTTGATGTTCTATTATGATATATTCCTTATGTACTTCCACGATTTATGTCTTTGCTCAAGATTTTGATGTTTAAATTTCATGTTCAAGTTTTTTGCTTCCAAATGTTTATGGATTGTTTTATATTATCTATTTTTGACCTTACTGATCATTTGAGCTCACCCTTTTTATGTTTTATTTTCCCCAGGAAATAAAGAATGGTTTTAGGTAAGGAAACAAAAAGGGGAAGATCGTTATGGGAGTTGTTGAAGATATTTCAACATGATTAGAAGTTTATATTCTGAGTTTCCAAAGACACTAAACTATTACGGTCCTTGTGTTTCTATTTTTGTTATGTATTAAATATTCCGAAAAAGTAATGTAATTTCCATGTACGTCAAGTTTCGGGCCTCTACATGTTTTAGGGAGTCTTACAATGAAATCCATGGTAATGTTTTCTCATTTCTATTATCATATGGTAAATAGTTATAGCATCTCCTTGGACTCTTTTCCCTTAGAATTATCATACTAAAATACTTTTAAATGAGATACATACACCAAAATATGTATTTTTATATTCTCCCTCCATAAATACTCCTTTAAATCTAAATAATATTTTTTACATCCAGGATATGTAGGGAATGGGGAACTATGAGCTTCATTTAGAAGATCATTATTCAAATACATTATTAATGAGACACATACTCATTTCTTAAACCTTATCATTTTAAAAAATTCATTATTATTCAATGGAACATTCCCAAAATACTTTTATTATTCTTAGTCTTATTTCTATATCTCCTTAGTCCTCATGGGGATGGATAATTGAATGGTCATCTGATAAAGATATGACTTATACCATTTCCTATTGATTTCAATATAAATATTTAAAAAATTCCTAAGTATTATATCTCATTAAATTCATATCATGAAAATCATAGTGTGGCCCTACTAACTCAAAGAATAATCCAACTTGATCACTTTCATTGGGTGGCAAGGTTTTGTGTAGTCATAATCTTTAAAAAACTTCAACCATCTCCATTTGGAACATATTCCACTATTTCTTTGTGAATATATACATCATGATTTTAGGATCAGTATATATATCACATATTTCAATATTCAGATAAAACCTATTTATTTTCAATGTAATAATAAATTCTCTAAACAATAAATCTGGATTCGGATAATTTTGATCAGGAACATTCAATTAGCTTGATGCATAATTGATCACCACATCATTATTGATGATCATGGATCCTACTAAAATCATATATTCATAATAATAGATAAAAAAACATTTCAATTGTAGGATATTTTGAACCTATTTGTACAAACCAACAACATTTTCAGATTATAGAATTTTTTCTCCCATTAATTTATACACTATACCTTGGCTCCCTTTCAATTCAAATTGGTCATCCTATTTGGTATCCCTAAGAAATTTATCAAAAATAATTTAATTTATCCATTAATCCAAAAACAAAATATGTATATAAATACCCATTTATATTTTTTTCTATTTATTAAAATCACATACCTCTAAAGGATCCACCAATATTTCCTCAATAAGATTATACATTTCATGAATGAAACATTCTGCCCGAGAAGTTCAATCAATCTAAATTTGTAATGTAGTTTACCCTTCCATAATGTTCTGAACATAATCCTCAAATAAGCTTAATTATATTCCTTGATCTTGAAAATTATAATAATATAATATTTAAATACTACAAAAAACTAATCAATATAATCTCTATAGACAATATTCATTGTTTTCATAAATATAAAAGGGGTTATGGAAAGTCCAAAAGGAATCATCATAAATTCATAATTTATATACATCATAAGGATTTCTATTTTGGGTATATCCTCATCCTTTAACCCCAATAATGATATCCTAATTAGATAATAGTATTGGAAAAACATTGAGCATCTCATAATATATCATTGATATAGGGTAGATGATACTTGTTCTTAATATTGATCTTATTAAGTTCCTAATAATTATTGAAAAAGAAATAAGAAATATTTATTCATATGAAAAATAATGTGTAAAGACCATGGTAACACACAATGTAATATAAATACATGTCTATATTCTCATAGAGTTTCTTCTTCAACTCCTTAAACTCAATCGATGATATTTTATATGGTGTCCTTGAAATATGTGTTGGACAAGTTGTGAGTTATGTTGAAAACACATCTAAAAAATTCAGGGGATGTCTATTAATATCATTAGAAAATACATTGGAGTATTCTAAAAAAATGAATCTCTTAAATTTTGAGTTTCTACCCAACAATATGACATAAATATCTAATTTTAATAGGTAGTAAGACCAAAAAAAATGAAACTAATATCCATTAGAATTTCAAATTCACCACACACAAAATGATTACCATATATTGATTAAAAATATCAAATATTACTTCCCTTTAATGAAAATTTATATATGATCTATATAAAGAGATCAAATCCATGACCAAAATAAAATAAAATTCAACTAGAGGGGGAATGACAAAAATTTTCATGAAGAACATTCCCAAAAACTTATTTTAGTGATGAGCTATAAACATGGGACATGGTTATAATACCATTAAAAGGGTTTTCTTTTAACTTAATCTCTAATAATTGAGGTTGAGATATGATAGTATTGTCATGTAATTGATATATATAATATTGGTTACTAAAAAATAAATTCAAAATTTAATGTTCTAGGGTGGATTGTAAGTGTGACTTTCACTACATCTTATTCATTACCCAAATCTATTGTTCTGATCATGAGATCCTTCATTATTTCTCTAGGAATATGAGTTTACATATAGAAATGTTGATCAATTACACTATAATATCTTCAATAATTACCAAAATTTCAATACTCAATTTAATAATTGCATTTAAGTCTATATGGCACATTTTTTGGATCTTTCTCTATATTCATATAATTTTATTGACTCTTGACATTCAATTATTATTCCTTTTCCTGTTGAACTGTTATAGAAATAATAAATTATCCAATATGCATTTATAAATTTCTCCAAGATTCATTCCTCAAATCTAGCTTTAAGAAACATTAATTTTCATTACACAATTGGTTATATTATTATAAGTTATAAAAAAATCATTTTTCTCTTATCTTTCCCAAATCAAGTGAGAAATGAGAGTCTATAATCTCTATTTATAGACTGAGGTAACATCATATGATTTTATGATTGATTTTAATGTTTCCTAGAGATAATTATTTTTAGAGACATAGTATAAATCTAATAAAGAATCAATAAATTTTTCTTTGGGGGAAAATGGTCAAACCATATTAATACCATGAACTTTTATTGAAGTTTTCATCATTGGTATTAATGGATTAATCATCCTACTACTTCAGTTCATGAAATTCCATCTCCATCACAAAGTGAAATTTTTTAAATTACCTATTTAAAATTATCTATTTAACCAATTCCCATATCATGGAGTACATTTCCTCATATTTGCTCATATTCAGTATAATATTCTTCCATTAATCAGATTCACCATTCAAAAGATACACAACCAATTTTCTATCTCAAGGTATGAGCACTGTAGAATAGATAATACCATTTATTTAGAATTATAAATTTTACAGAAATAATTGGTTTGAGGGAACCATTATTGGATGGTTTATTTTTTCCCATAAATTAATCAATGGTGAGTTGTTATTTTTTTTTTCTTTTGGTAGTTATGTGTTTTTCATGTTAATGTTCAAAATATTGAGAGATTTGGGTAAGAATAGAAACAATATTCCACATCCTAGATCCTATTTTTTTATGAGTATAGACATTACATTGGACATAAGAATAATTGTTCATGTGATTCTTATTATTTTCAACCACAAAATCAAACTGAATTTCTTTTTGTTTGTATAAGACATCAATAATTTGAGTATAAAATCATGTTATTATGAAAATAATTATTATGATTTCCTAAATTTTGACACATTCTTTTAACCCATGATTATTTATGTTAATAACACATCACTATCACATAACATAGGTTCTCATGGATTATATCCTCTCATTCATCATATTGGTTCATATAGAGAATTTGAATTAACCAAATATTATCCCCAAATATTGTTAAACTAGGTGGGTAGTTAGTCATACTTTTAGAGCACCTAGTAACGATTATGTTGATATATGACCATACTTTTCTGAGTTATTACCCCTAAGTGAATCTATTACAGTGCCTCAAACCACTTATTTGTATCTAGATTGGTATTTCATTTCCAAAAAACCAAAAAAACTCTATTTTCAAAATCATTAGGATATAATTCAACTAATAGACATATCTGTAGTGTTTTCACAAAAAATTCTAATCATAGTGTCCAAAATTAACTAAACCCTACACTAGTACAGGTTAATATGACCCAATTATTACTTAAATAAATAATATATCATTTTATATAAATTTTTATTAAATATAATAATAATACACACCCCTATTTGATAATGGTTCAGAGACCAACTTATTTCAAGAAATATCCTCAACATTCTCCATACAATTCTTCTCAAATGACAACCTTAATACCATTCTTTATAACTCGAGTAAATGAAGCATAATAAAGGGTGAGATCATATTTTCAGTATGAGTACTCATAGAATATATCAATCAATGATCACATGTGTGTGTAAGATAAGTATAAGGGTATGGGAAAATAATAATAAAGTATGAAATTATTACCGCACCAGTCAAGGGTCATTAATCATGATTCATGGAATCAGGCTATTACAAAAAAAATTACATATTTTATAAAATTGTGAAATAATCAATAATGAGTCATGATCTATGAGAACATGTTAATAAAACAAGACATAAATTCAGGGCATAGTCATAAGAATAAAAATCAATTATTTTTTCATTGTTTACATACTTGAAAATCTTAGTGGATCATTTTCCATCATGGATTGAGTTCACTCACCATTCCTAATTTTGGTTTACATCCAATTCTGGTCCAAATTATCTCATGAGATATAAATTGTTACCTATTTCATTAGATGGATATATAGTTATAAACCCACCAATCACGTATTAAAACCCATTCATAAACATTATATAATATCCTAAAAATATTTATTAGTTTTTTAGTATATAATCCTTGGGAAAAATATGGTTTCAAAAAGATTTAATCATAAGTTAATTAACACATGGAATGAAACTAAATTCATGAGAAAAAAATCATAAAACATATCCATATTAATCCATATATATAAAGGAATTTTATTTTATCATATGATCATATCCGTAATGAATTATAATAATCCATAATGTTTTTTTGACATAGATGAAAACAGCATTTAAAAGAGTACATGAACATTTCTTTGAAAAAGGGAAAATAAAATTTTCTTTCAATAAAATTAGAAACTAAAAACTACAAGAATTTTGAGAAAATAAAATAAAATTTAAAATAATCATGGAAACATTTAATGAAAAACTAAATGAAAATAAGGTCCTGATAGTGGTAAAATATTTTATTCATTTATAAGAAAAATGAAAAAAATTCCTTTTAAAATTTTTTAGAAAGTAATAATTAATCCTTATATAATCCATTTAAAAAGAATCCATTGACTAATTTTAAAATAATTTTAAAGGACAAAATAATTATAATATTCAAATAAAATTTTGATAAATACCTTCGTAATACATTTTTATGTACATATACAAGGAATAAAAATTTTGTTGACTTAAGGGGAATTAAGGTTGAATTCTTTTAAAAAAATTTATCAATCATTTTATGTTACAAATACAAGAAAATTTTTATAAAACAAGAAAATTTGATGAATAAATATATGATAAGAAATTAAATTTTGTTGAATAGTTAAGTATCATATAATTTTTGTTAATATAGATCTAACATAGACAATCCTAAAATGAAATAATATTTTAACATACACCCTTACCTCTCATCTCATATTTATTTGTATTCACCGATACATAATTGATAATAAATATATATTTATTATAAATTTATTACACAACATATTCATATATATAAATATATTACTATATAACATCCCCTTATATTTTTTACTGACACTTTTGCTAATAGTTCTTTATGAAAATCATTATTACGGTGAAAATTGGTCTATTTTCTATACATGTTTTAATAAAATGGATGTAGTCCTTGAATTTTTCCCATAGTGTAATCATATTTATAATTTTAATCATTTATTAATTATCATAATTATTCATTATTAAAAAATTATAACCATTTATATGTAGATTTGATGAAAAATTAAATACAAAACATTGTGGAGATGCTAGTATGTACATATGCATTCCTGATGTTAAAAAATTTATATGGATGAAAAAACAAACCTAATAATTCACATTATAAATTCATAATTATGTAATAAATATCATATATATTCATTAAATATATCCTTGTTACCATCAATATTAATAGGAAATTAAAAATTAATCACTTTAATTAGTGTAGGTTTTTTGTCCACATAAATAAATGTAGATGTAATCATCTTCTAATAGGTGGGAATGAGAAACAATGGATATAAAATTAACATTGACATGTATTAGTTTAATAAATATACTAATTAAATCATCTAAAAAAATTTACATATCATTTATAGGAGGTTTATTAACAATGGAACAATAAAAATATCGGTAATAACAGTTTCATATTCTTCTGGTATCCTCCATTACAAAGAACAATTAGGCTTGTTGGATGGGTATTTTGAGAATAATAAACCACAAGGTCATGGATAAGGACATTGGGATAGTATTTTTATAGTGTGTGGTTGAGATAATGATCTCATGTAGTGTGGGGAAGTGAGAAGAGGTTGTTTTCTTTTATAAGTGATGTGGGTAGAAAACTGGTAAATATTAAGAACATTAAAAAATAATAAAGTAATAATCATGTGTAAGTAGAACAAAAAAACCCAAATTAGAAGTTGATAAATATTTGGGATGAAATTAATTATATAAATCACATTTATCCATGTTTTATTATTAATTTATTCTGTATCTCTATATTTACACACCCACCCAAATGATCCTTTTAACCTGTATGATGATTATAATGTTTTTCCATGATAAATATTCATAACGACCAAAAGTGAAATTGAAAATTTTAAAAAATAGGTACATTTTGATTCTAAATATTTAAAAAATTTACAAAATTCAATTTCTATAAGTGGATGAAATTTATTTTATAGTAACTATGGAAAACGCAATGAAAACCACTTTTATAAATATGAATTTTAACGAGAAAAATAATATTAATCAAATTACATTCCAAGTAAAAACCATTATAATAATGTTAAAATATTTTACTGAATATAGTTTATACACATTTCATGAAAATCATTCATAAATATTGGTTAATTTAATTTGTTATGAGGAAAACACATTTCTCCCCTTAAAACAATATTTCAGAAAAACATCTCTTTTTACTATCAAATGAATATATTGGGATTTTAAAATAACTGATAACCAATGTGTTAATAATTATTTTTTTATACTCAATGCAAATATATTTCGAAATAAATATTTTTTATTTGAGACAAAAACAAAAAATATACAAGAAAATATATTTCTTTTAAAAAATTAACCTTTAACGTATAACGATATAATTTTTATCATATAAAAATTGATTGTATATTTCCTAGAATTCAAATCATGGATTACCATTTATGAAAAAATTGCATTTTTTCCATAAATTAGGTACCATTATTCCTACATTTTAATCTAATAGTTTTATTTAATAATAATACTTCAATACCGTGTTATAGTTCATTCAATATTGGTGTTGTGTTTAAAGAAAGTTATCAAACTCATAAAATTCATTTAAACTGAAATATATCCTAAAATCATATGGTGTTACAAGGGTACCAATCATATGGTTTAGAAAAAATATATAGGAAATTCAGTGCGGCACCACACATGAATCACCATGTGGGAAACTCAAACAAGAGAGGTGTGTTCTAGAACCAATCTTCATATTCTCTCTCTATAAGAATACTTGTTGTGAAATTAAGGGGTTACCTACCTTTGTTTGTAATAAGATATCATGATAACATCTTTTATTGATGTGGGAATAAATTTAAGATGTGTTACATGGTGTGATTATTACAAATACGGGGGAAGATAGGTTTACGACTTCTTATACGACATGAAAATAGGATTATTATTTTAAGGTAACCCATATTTTTAGCATTCTAGAAACCCATTTTCAAAGGACTTTATGCCACTAGGACTCTAGGACATGTATTATAATAAAATAGGTCCAGTGCGAAATTATTATTCCTTGTGGGATTGGAGGAGGATTGACCCACTAACGAGTTTGAGTGTGTCTATTGTTCGGTTTCTTGTAATCTCTACTACTAATGATAAAAATAACAATTATATTTTACTAAATATTTCCTCTTATTAATGTAAATATTTTGATAATGAATTTATATTTATAATATTTAAAATATGTTTCATTTTAGTATTGTTATAAATATAGTTATTATAAATTTTATATCATAAATGTAAATATTTTATAGATATAATTATATTTGAAAATATATTTATAGATTTTTATTTTTATGATTATAAATATATATTTTTTATAATCTAAGTGAAGATAAAATTATTATATATAATTATAAGAAACTTAATTATAATTATAATTAATATCAATATATTTATTATTTTTACATTAATTTATATTGATTATATTTATTTTGATTATTATTTTTATTATTTTAATTTATATTATGATTATAATATTTATATTTCTTATATTTTATTAATTTTTTTCATATTTATTAAAAATATAATATAACAATAGTTATTATAAATAATATCATATATATATATATATATTATTAATATTATTTATTTATTATTGTTATTAAAAATACAATAAAAATATTAAAACCATTAAAATTGGAAATGTATTGATTTTTTTTTAAAATAAATCATCCGGGTAATTGTTCACCAGTGGAAGAATTTAATATGGTTAAAATTGATCGTTCTGAGCTGCTCACTATGGGGATATCAATTTGGGGACATATTTTTTATCCTAACAGTTATGCCCCAACCAAGATGCCACTGAATTGATTCTTTGAGCTGGTGTACAACATGGTGTCTTGTGCACCTCCTTTTATGCTAGAGGCTATCGACTAGTGGTCAGGGCATATGAGTTATTCATGGAGAGACTCTTCCCTATTCACTAGATTGCACAACTTGTAGGAAAATATGGGAAACATCATATGACTTCCCAAATAAGATAAATAAATATTAGGTACTAAATAACCAAATCTAAAAGCATGTGGTAACATAATATACACAATATAAGGGGTAGTGCATAATAATCAGGTCATGTACAAATAACCAAAATTATACAAAAGGCACAATATTGAATGAAAAAACATCCCCTATCCATCCAGATCTTAAGACCATATCCAACTCCTAACTCTTTTCTAACATACAATCATCAATCATCTGCCTTGGGTTATCACCTAAACCTATAAAATGCAATGAAAATAGTAGTCTTTTTACCGTTAAACCATGATTTATTAACAAATATTTCTCATATTACAAGTTGAATGATTTATAAGTCTAGTTTCTTCAGGAATTTAGGTACAATACAATACAATATAAAGTAAGGGATATATCACCATAATTTAAAACATCCTTAATGTGCTTATAATATTCCATCATATATCGAACTACAAAGGATAACCTCGGATATATATAAGAATAAGGGTGATCTATAAATAATAATAAAGGTAATAGACATGTAATTATATGAATAAAGTATTACATGTTATACAATAGGTATATAAATGGTACCTAAAATGGGATAGAATAATAAGCATAAACAATGTGGCATGATATAACTTGATAACATACAATAATATGGATATTTGGAAAAAACATTAAACATGACATCGTTAACATAGGTTAAGGATAACGTCCATGACATAAAATCATAGTGGGAAAATTTATGTGATTTATTATGTTTACCCATTAATAAAATTAATTATACATCTTGAGAATAAAACCTCCCCCAATGGATTAGAGTGCTATATTATTCTGAGCACACACTTCACATTCATGTCATGTACTTGCATAAGTGTGACAAACATATCATTCAAAAATAGGATCATATCTCATCACATTTAATTAAATTAATAATGATTGTGAAATAAATATATGTAAGACAACAATAATATAACTATTAGTGCATAAAAGCTAAAAAACATGAGAGGAAATGGTTATGGGAATTCACGACACAATTATCTGGTATGGAAAACCATAGTGAAATTTTGAAAACATAACTGGGTAATAAGAATGTTCATGGGAGGGATTAGTGAGAGTGAAAGGGGTCTATCATCATTTTGAATTCATAAGGGTAGTAATGGGTTATGTAAGAACATATCATAACATTAAAAATTGGATATAAAAGATATATGATAATTTTGGTACTCGAATAAATATGATAAGTATAGGATCCCTTACCTTTACATTGTGATTCCAAAATCTTGGGAGAATCTTCCTAAGAGCATGGTGGAAACATAATAGGACTATAGAGATGGTTGGATAGTGTAAGGACATTATTATATGTTTTTTATTGAAGGGGAATATAATATTGGAATACTTTATGTTGGAAAAGAGAGGAGAGTACTTTATTATTTTCCAAACATAGGTTTTTGAATCTTTATTATAAATTAATAAAAACCATAAACATTCCCATAATTGTTTCAAATGTATTACATTAAACAAGAGTGTTTATAGTAAATTTATGTGTCCATGGTCTGAACTTATTAATATAATTACTATATGGATGTGGAATTGAGTCCTATTCTTAATGAAATTATTTTAAAACATTAAAATATAATAAAGGTTTTTTCTGGAATAATATAGGCTTTATTAAATTTTGAAATAACCATAAAATAAAATTATTTTAAATGGCTTACATATATATGGTCATGTATAACCTTTATATTATTTTCTAGACCATTTGGGGTCATTTTGATTTCAAAATACACAGCTTTTATTTATATTATATTAAATTTTTACATGAAAAATAGATTATCTCAAGAAAAATATTTGAAAAATTATCTATTGGATAATTTATGAAATTATGATTCTAGAAATAATATTTATTTTACCTATTTTTTTAAATATGTTAATTTTCAATTTTAAAATAAGAATCCAAATATATTATGAAATGATCTATTTTTTAGAAAATAAGTATTTTTAAAACCAGATAATTATTATTGTTCACTTCATAAAATTATATTATTAATTATAATTAGGTAATATTTTTTAATAATAAAATTTTATTAAAATAAAATTTATTTTTCGAATTAATTAATTCATCAGAAGGAATGTCTTATTTGAAATTGCATATTAACAAAATCATTATTTTTGTTTTATCATATTGAAATCAAAATCATATATAATGAAACAACAATAAGAGGAAAATGTATATACATATTCATATTATTTAGGCCTTAATATATAATCCTTTATTACACTTTATAACTCCCTAAGGGTTAGTTTCATGATGGTGAGATTTTCTTAGGATTGTTCGGCATACATTGTTTGGGTCGTGATCTCAAGGAGCTTGAACTTCTCTAAAAATTGGTTTATATTATTCTTTAGTTGTTAAATATATACATGGTAATGGTAATGAGAAACTTATAGTAGTTTTATATCATTATTAACCTCTAATAAATGGGATTCACTGGGTATGATCCTACTGATTGTGGGAATCACTCTCTTTATCAAAAATCGATATTTATATTAATCCTATGATAATAGTTGAATGAAAATATTATCCACAGTTATAATTCTTAATTCTATTTTAGGTCTGATCGGATAGTGAATCCAAATAAGTTCATGGGTTCTCTATAACCATAATACATATTGGGTTCTATTCTTCTACCACACAATACAATATATTTATAAATGTTAATGTCGTTACAATCTTATACATTCTAAAATTTGACCCCCAAAATGTTCATTTCATACACTTAAAAAGATGTTGGTAATTCTATATCACCACCACCTTCAGTCCCCACATTTAATTATAAAACATGTGTTTTATCCATAGCACTTTGATGAATTTCATTGTCTTATTTCATAGAACTCTGTCTCTATGTTCTATGATCTTCATCGATTTTTTCTTGTATGAAAGATCAATATCTGATGGTACTATCTCTTAATTCATCACATGTTAGAGGCCTAGTACATTCATACTCAAGAGTGATACATGTTACACATCATATACATGACATATTTAATGTGATAGTTCTAGTAAATGGGCCACAACTGTAATGAAATCAAGGAACTCGAGTTGATGATGAATCTAGGACTAATCATTCAATTAATCCAAAATCGCATGACATTCAGCCATGGAGATATGTAATGTAATACCGTATATCCAAGAATGAAATCTAGGTCTCATCGATAATTTTCATCATATATATTCCATGACTCCAAGAATCCTTGATGTACTATATAACGATCTTGAATTTTTTCACTATTTTCTCTACCATTTCAGGACCTAGTTGTTTTCATTCCTCAACATTAACATAACATGCATGTATTATCCACCTAATAACATAAAGGGGATCATAGGGAGTGATATGGTTGCTTTGTTGGAAAATATTATTTTATAAAAAATCAAACATACAAATAATTTGATCCGAACTCATTTGGAGTCAATTGAGAAAGCTATCAACATGTCCTTGAGTGTTTCTGTAGTCCACGTAGATTTTTCATCAGTATGAGGATTTTAAGTTGGTCCTATGTTCAAATTATTTTATAGAGAATGATATATTCAAAACATTGAGATAAATATTGTATCTCAATCAGGTTAAATCAGTAGTGGTGATCCATGAAGAATCACCACATATCTAATATATATCCATCCAATTTGATTGATGGAGAATTCCTCTCGATTTGTAATGAAGTGAGTAGACATTGTAAGATTATAAATAAAAAACCATATAGTATTCTTTCCACTTGATGTGTTTGGAAGACTAGTGAAAAATTTCACGGTTATGTTTTCCCATTTCAATATAGGTATAGGTAATAGTTGCATCAACCCCTTGGATTTTTTTCTTTCAACCATAACTTATTGATATACAAGACACCTTGATGTATATTATGTGATCTCATTCATCATATCATCCCACCAATATTTCTCCTAGAGATCTCAATACATATTTTGGATCCCAAGATTGATGGAGAAGGTCCAGATACACTCATAATCCATCTACTCCATCATTAAATTAGTATTTTATGTTCCATATATTTTTTACCCATATCATACAAATCCTTTTTCATTAATTTTAAAACTGAGGATTTAATTTTTCTTTTAACTTCCACCTTCTTTCTTAATTTCCACATCATATCTATTATTATTCGTTATCTTATCTTGAAGATATTATTTAGAAATAAATTATGAATGTATTGATGATGTTCCCTCTTTTATGATTCTCATGTACATCCATTCCATGTCAAGGAAGATCTGATTATTCTCAGTTCTCATTAATGATAAAATTAATGGATCCCTTTTACGCAGAGTGTTTTCCAAAAAAATTTCATTCCATGAATGTTAGTATATTGAGAATTAATAGACGTTAGTCATCTCTAACAATATTTATTGTTTCATATTTGTCTCCTATTGTGTGAATAAATACTTGAGGATCTTTTAACCCATATATATTTTACCCTTCTCCCGTATGATATAATTCCACCAGATTTTTAATATAGACATCACTACAGTCAACCCTATATCATGTGTCAAGTAGTTATATTCTCAAACATTTAGTTACCATAATACATATGCTATCACTATTTAATTATGTATTAATAAACATCACTAAACCTTATTTAAAGCGTCATTGTATACCATGAAAGGTTCACCACTTATGGGTAGTGTATGTAAAGGTGCATTGATATGCTTATTTTTAAACTCCAGAAAGCACTCTTTAAATTCTTTTTTCCAAAAACAATCTTCACTCCCATACGAGTTAGTTTGGTTAGATTGTTTTAAAATCATTAGAAGTTTCTCACAAATCGATCAAAGTACCAAAATAATCCATGGAAACTAAGGATTTTTATAATATATGTTGTCCTTGTACAATATTAAGTTTAATAATTATTTTAAGGATCCATATATATACCATTATATGTAATAATATTTCCCATGAATGAGACTTAATTCAACCAAAACCCACATTTCATGTACATTTCATAAAAATTATCTTTTCATAAGGTTTCTAGCACAGTTCACATATTATCATTATGTTCCTTAATGATTTTGGAGTATATTATAATATTGTTTATAAAATCTACAAAAACAGTGTAATAACAATCTCTAATTACTTTATTCATCATGCCCATTATGATTTCTAGAGAAATAGTGAGTCTGAATGACATTATTATGATCTCAAAGCGCCTATACCTTGTATGGAAAGTGGTCTTGGGGATATCCTCCTTCTTCGCCATTACTTGATAATATGCCGACAAAAGATCCACCTTTGATATGTATCTGTTTGTACATAGTTGATTCAAAAAAGAATCAATCAATGGGAGATGATATTTTTTCATTATCATGATCCCATTGTAGTCATGATAATCAATTTGAAGGTGAAATTCCCTGCCTTTTTTCTGGATAAAGGGGACTAGTGAACCCAATAAGTATTTACATGGGTGTATGATCCCTTTATCCAGATTCTTATGTAGTTTTTTTCAGCTCCTCATGTTCCAATATATCCATTCTATATATAGTCTTTGATAATGGAAACTCCTTAGGTATAAGTTTGATTGAAAATTAAACCTCTCGGATAAGGGGAATAATTGGAAATTCTTCAAGAGAGGCATCATCATATTACCTCAACATGGTCATGTCTTTAAGAATGATGTTTCCTATAAATTCAATCATTTTATCAAGACATAGTTACTCAAAGGGAAATAATATCCATGCTTGATATGTTGGTTGTAAATAAGATTCATTAACCTCCTTACTCTTTTACATAGTGATGGGATGATTAATGATAGATATATTAATTCCCATATCATAAAACTTTATGTCACATATGTTAAGTAAATACAATCCATATCCATAAATATATTAAATTCTAAAAAAGGTAGTATCCCAATGTTTTTTGGGAAATTCAACCCAAATATTTTGTTATCGGAGAGGTTTTATACATGTGATGAAATAATTCCCCTATTTTCAATTTTTCAATAATAGTTATGTCTATTAACAATATAGCGGTGTTTGAATTGTTCTACTACTCTTTTGTGGAACAAATTAATGTAAAGAACAGTAATGTAAATGGATGTTCTCTATTCAGGAATGAATAACGAGTATACCTATCACCACATCCTTGTTTGGATACACCACATTGGTTGAAATGGAATATTATCACACTTTTTGGATTGGTGGTTTTGAGCACTAATTGTCTCCAACTAACACTGTCTTATTGCTTTGGTTCTTTAAAGTTCCCTTTCTCCTTATAGTTTAGACATTAGAAAAATGGACAAGGGTTTACTTGATCATTTCAATATTCTGTTACATTGGTGGGTTTCTCTTGTCTTCAATCTTAATAAAATTTCCCTTGATTTACAAACCTAAATCCATTCCTTATACCATTCATGGAACATTTATGGTTCCTCTTTCAACAATTTTGACAAGCTGGATGCTAACATTTTTCACCATCATTTTATTTATTCATTACACTACCTTAATTAAAATATAATTTCAACTTCTTACCCCCATGAGGCCCATGAGATTATATGATGTCCGTTTTTACATTAAGGTATCGTCATAAACTTTTTTTATAACTATCAAAGTCTCAGATCACTATGGATTTTTTTCTTCTTTGTTTTAGCCCATCAATTAAGTTGTGAAAAATGAATTTAGGGGTAATCACCTTAACAGATGAATATCATCAATGAATTATGGCATTTTACTCATTCTCCCTAATGATTTTTTTATCCTTTTTATTGAGGGAAATTAAATCCATTTCCATTTTCATTTAGAGAGTGTGAGGAAAATATTATTCGAGAATTATTTTCTAGAATTCCATCCACACCATCACATTGATCTATTCATTTGGAATCTTATTCTTGATCAATTTCCACCCATGTCCCAATTATCCCTTTATTAGATAATCATCTAGTATAACCTTATTTTTATCAGAACATTTATGGATAGATAAGATATTCTCATTGATTTAGATCTATAGATCCATAATTGGGGGAGGAGATGATTCATTTTAATGTTCGTGGCCTTTTCTAATTATGGTCTCCATAATATCTTTTTCATTCTTAGTAGTATTTGGGTCATCCTCTTTATTCATGTATCTATTCATAACCTAATTCAACTAAGAGAGTATCATAGAAATGTTTGTGATTCCTTCTCCTATTGATTAGGGAACTTTTTTTGGGAATTCCTCACATTTCCCGTCACATTGGTAGTTTACATGGTTCCAGCTATTTCCATCTATTGTTCAGAAGAAATAAAAAATTAGGATTTAGTATTTTTGAACTATTAAACACATTAATAGAAATCAAATAATATTAAATTTATAACTTATAAATTTCATTTATTCCATAACTTATGAATTTCTTGTATTTGATCTATGTTATCCATAATATATTTCCTAAGGTAAATTTTCATGGTATTTTTTGGTTTCCATAATGGTGTTTCATAATGATATTTCAAATTTACCAAAGCATCTCACATGGGAGTGTCAAAACCTATATGGAGAAAGGTCCACTTTTGTACACTTGTTCCTAAGTCTAGTTTAATGTTGTGTTCTCAGGTGTTACCCCTATATACCTCTATTCCCAAAATAAATCCACTTATAGTATCTTGATAAGTATTAATTTTCGTACAAACCACTTACTCTATAATTTACACAATTTTTTAATGTATTATAATTTTAGTCTTATCCATAATCATTTCTCTATATTTTTCATATCCTAGTAAAGATGATAACTAAAAGTTCTATTGTTACTCTTTATGAGAACCCTTCCTTTTTACACATTAATTCATGATTTATTAAATAACATTACACATATTACAATAAAAAATATTGATTATGTGTAGTGTCTTTGTATAATTTGGTAAAATACATTACAACTTGCAATATGGGGTATATCTACATTATTGAAAACAATCTTAACATAATCACAATATTTTATCATGCCTAAAACTACCACAGAAAACCTGGGGACATACATAAGAAAGGGGTGAGCTATATTTCCAAGTAAGGGAATAAAAATTGAATAACATTATGAATTCATTACATATTAAATAGTAAAATTTTTAGTGGGACATCAAAGGTGTGAAAATCACACACATGAACAATGAGTCATGATATAGCATTATAACCTAAAGGATACATTGGAATATAGAAACAACTTTAAACAAGACATCATAAACATAGGAGAAGGATAATAGACATGATAAAATAAATTATTGTAAAAACTCATATGATGGATTACATAAACTCAATAATCCCTTTAATTATGTATCCTCAGGCTAAAACATTACCTAATTCAATGGAGCACTATATAAATTTTTGTCACCTGTCACATTCTTAGCATATACATGCATAATTATGCCACATAGATCATTCAACATAGGACCATATTTAATAAAATTTAATTCAAAAATTAAGTAATTTGAAATATATATGGAAGTAACAACTAAATTATTTATATGGGAATAAATATGAAGACCCTTGATAGGAAATGGATACGAGTATTCACTACACAAAAGATTGGTATGGAAAATCACAATGAAATTTTTGCAACATCACGTGTGCACATAAATGTTCATGGGATTGGTTAATGATACTGAAAGGGGTGTCTCAGAATTTATACTTTAAAAAGTTTTGTAATTGGGATATGGAATATTATATCCCAACATTATTAATTGAAGATAATAGGCATAAAATAAGGATGATTCTTGAATAAAGTAGAGAAAGAGAGGATCCCTTACCTTCAGAGGGTGATTCGAAAAGCTAGGGAGGATCTTATTGAGAGATTTGTGTAACTTAGGAGGACTTTATTGATGTGATATAATATTGAGGATAAGTTATCTATTTTTATAGTGAAGTGGAGTGGGAGATTGGGTCGGTTTATATTGAAAATGGGAGGGGAGTTCTTTATTATTTCTCAAACATAGGTTTTTGACTATATATAATAATGTAATAAAACCCAAAAAAATATAACTTTGTATTTTCCCGTGGTTTTAGAAAAATAATAGTTATGTTCATCATTTTATAAGTCCAAGTTATGATCTTGTTAAAATATTACCCTTGGATATGTAGAAGTGAATCATGTACTTAAACAAAGGATTTTAAAACCATAAAATATAATATCAGTTTTGTAATATTCACAAAGGTTTTATAAAATTAATAAAATAACATGAAAATTATATTATTTTAAATTGAAAACATATATTTTATCATGTATACTATTTATATCACTAATTTGATAATTTTTTGGGTTATTAGGATGTCATAATACACCTCGTGTATTTATACTATATTAAAATTTCCCCCCCAAATTCATTTATCCTAGAAAATTATGAAAAAGTCGTCATTGGATTATATCAACATTTGGATACCAAAAATAATATTTATTCCATCCAAATAATTTTCTATATATTTTAATTCTCCCATTTAAAATAATAATCGATATTTTGTGGGAAATGATGTGTTTTTTTAAAATATCTTTTTTTAATCCCTTATAAAAAATTTCTTTGGATTCATTAAATTATAATAGAAATTTTAATAAACACACATAATTCAATAATAATGTTTTATATAAATATATTTTATTATAAAAATTATTAATTAATCAAATGGAATGTCTTATTATAAATTTTATTTTACAAAAAAATAAAATTTATGTATTATCGTGTTAAAATAAAAATAATTTATAATGAAAAATTAATAAGTTTATATAATTATAATTAGATTTAATAGTAAAATATAAATATTCATATTCTTAGGGTCTCTATATATATCGCATTATTATACTTGAATATTCCCTGAGGAATAGTTGTTTGATGGTGAGAATTTCTTGGGGTAGTTCAGCATATGTGGTTTGAGTTGTGATCTCGATGAGCATGACCTTCTATTATAAATAGTTTTTATCCTAATTTAGTTTTTACATGTCATCTTGGGATTGGATAAGAAAAAATTTCAGTGATGTTATCTCCCTCCTAATATCTGATAAATGGTCCTCGTAGTGTAAAATCCTATAGGATGAATCCATTATATAATTAATCTATGTCAATTTGATTTTTTAGAACTCTATATTTATAATAATAATTGAATCATCTTTTAATTGATATATTTTCAATTTTAATGATTCTTAAGTGTTTATTAAATTCAGTAGGAAAGTGATACAATAAAATTCCATGTTTTTTCTATAATGATTATACGTAATGGGTAATTTAATTCAAACATAAAGGGAAGTTTTTTTTATAAAAGTTTGGGTAATTACACATACGACTAAGGAGTGTCTACTCAATTATCCAAGTACCATAGTGGCTGAACCAGGGTGGGAGTATAATTCAGTAGGGCACCACCAAGGATGTCTAACAAAAACCTAGTATGTGATCATGTATTATAAAGGTTTTTATTAAATATGTGAACATGAAATATTCAAAAACATCATAACAAAATAGAAACATTTAACGCCATGATTCTCAAGAGGAAAGGTCATGCCTATAATACATTCTATGTCCATTGATAGTATATTTAGAAAATGTGGAAAAATATTGTCTCAATTCATTTATATGATTAATCAGAAAAGAAAAAATAATGATATGGCCTTAGAGTATTTCATGTGGTTTATAAAAGAATTCACTCCCATTAATTCTCAAGAATAATTTCCAGCCTAGCCTAAACTCATGTGAATTCCCCTATCATTCCAAATAATTGTTTGACTAAAATACATGGATCAAATATATGGAATTTCCTACAAATGATAAATCTAAATCTTATTATCTCATAATTTTACATTTTACAAGTGATTTCTCAAGAATCCATCAAATTAATATATTTCATTAGATAAAGGTAGAAATTACTCGTATCCAAAGGGGATCCATCCAACGGAATTCACAATAATGAATATATATATATAATCAACATGTACACTTGAGGTGTTCCATAGTGATTGATTTTGTTGAATCTATGGAATTTTTCACTCCCAATATTTCCATGACCCCCTAGTTGAATAAAAGGAACTTCCATGGAATTATGTACCAATTAAAATATTCATTAATATAAGTAATCTATCCAAGGTATTAAACACATCCATTCCATAAGGATTCCAAGGGACTTTCTAATATATTCCAATTCTCTCATATATTTTCAAAAATATATAACTAGAAATTATAAACATATAAATTCATAGAATCTTAATTTCACAAGGAATGATTAACCACATTGGTCAATTATCATAAAAACGTTTTTTACATTTTAGGTGAAGACGACCATTTATGAAAAAAATAATTCAGTTAAATAATTTAAAATTCCATACCCAAGCATTAATTCAATTCAAAAACCCATTTATAATTTCCAAAACCATAGCCACTACTGGTTCAAAGAAGCTTCCTCAAAAAACAATGATTTCATAATAAATGAATTACCATACTAAGGGAAAATCTAAACCAGCAAAAAAATATCATCCTTTTCCAAGGTAGTACCCTAACATTTCAATTTAAAGGTTCCTAAATTTTTTTACCTATTCCATCATGCTTCATTAATTATATTGGTAGTTTTAAGACATCATAATGGAATGTAGATAGTTAATTTTATTTTTAGGTCAAGAATACAATAAACTAATGCAACTAGAGAAACTAATTTCTAATACGGTTGTAATAATTTAAGGAAAACGAACATAGACCAACTACTTTCAATATAGAGATACCCACTTGTCTAATATTGTCCTTCAATGTTAGCTCAAACGTTTGGAACCAATGAACCCAAAAATTTCCTATAAAAATGAGCATAACACAGATAAATAATAGAACATTTTATATGGAAAGAGTGAACCAGAACATATTTTATAAGAATATTAGAATCACTATAATCATTCCATTGCATTTGACAGATATAAAATGGTACATAATCAGAGGAGATTCACCATCTCTATAGAGAGGGAGAGTGGAGCTCATATATACATGAAAACTAGTCCCCAAACAACCTATTTTCAGGTTATGAATGATGTGTGTAAAATAAACCATTTCCCCCCATTTTTAAAATAAATTGAGCAACCACCAGCTAGCTAGAACTTTTATCCCTAGTTGTAAAATATTGAAAAAGGGTTTTATAATATCCCCCCACACAATAGATTGTCTCCAATCTCTACAACTAAGAAACACTGATCATTAAACAATGAACGAAGCACTCCTGCTTCACTATTAATGGTCACACCAAATCATGCCAACCATCTTCATTGCATTAAACCCTTATCAGTCTATAAAGTAATAAATCATTCATATAATGAAACTAAACCTGATTTCCTACCACCTTTAGCTTCCTATTTCAGGCCTCATGAGATGATGTCCCTATTCTACACCATACAACTCTCATATAAAACCACATCCAAATCATAGTCTCACTTTTAAGAATGGGTATATCTAGAGGCCACTCCTAAAAATAGAAACATAAATTTCCCTCATAACATCAATGTTTCATTAACATAATCCATGAACAATATTACCTCTAGATAACACACCTGATTCTACCTTCTATCATCTAACAATCCATTATTTTCCATAATAATTGAACTAACATACTCTATCCAAAATTGAACAACAAACACATTAACCTATGAGTTATCCTAGAACAGATCCCTTATCCATTGGGTTCATCAACACATAATTGCCAACATTAACCAATAACATCTTGAAATGATCAACACTTATTCAACCGGTTCATATTAATATCACAACCATATGAGATCCGAAATTCCGATCGAGAAACATGAATTGAGATGATACTAAACACTATCCAAACATTTTCTCTCTTGAGCCTCACTCATGTAATTTATTAATCCACCACTTAAAACCATCCATTAGGTTTTAGTCGTGTATTGAAGTCCCACATTACCACTATTATATATATAAAATGCTTTCCCATACACTGAATCATGATAGAAAAACAAAAGGTTTCAACATATAGGACCCAACTCTCAACCATTGAAATAGTCAAAGGACATTACTATTCCTCTCTCCTGATGTTAGGCCAAACTAATGTGTTTAAACATATCTACTCATAGGGATCAACATCATTTTTTAATATAAAATCAATGACCGAAAATAAATTATTTAAATTATATAGAATATGACATACCTTAAATGGTTTTCTAAAGCACCCCATATAGAGATCCAAACCATTTACACATATTATTATGTGAATTTTTTATAAAAAACCATAAAATACAACCCAAATATCATTTGACATTGTGTATATGAAATAAAATTTTCATATTAAATAAAAATAAAGAATATGACATCCTTATTTTATTTTCCGTAATGCTCCCCTGATTCCTTTTGTGTTCTTAAAACTACATAAAATAAACTATTGAATAAATAAAATAAAGGGTTAAGATATAAAGTCCAATAAGGTAATATAAATGGTAATAAAACATAACATATGACTTAAATGTATAATATAATATCATAAAATAGGATGATCATGAGTAATTACATTTAGGAATAACATATGGAACTCAGTATCATATTATCATGAAAAAATAGGAAATGTGGCAGAAATAGGAAACATGACATAAACATTAGTCAAGGATAAATATCTAGAAATTTTATTCTTCATCATCATTTTAATAATGAGAAATAATAAGTGGCTAAAGGTTAAAGAACAATTTAATAAAAGAGAAACAATGCATACCTAATGTATAGAAGCTTAAGATAATCCCTTTGGACTAACACAACACCATGAGATGAAAAAGATCCCAAACTAGAGAATCAAGTAAATGAATAACATTAAGAGGATTTGGAATATAAAAAATAAACTACTATTTACATGTATTAAGGACTTGCATGCAGATATAAATTAGTATATAACAATTAAAAATATAATAGAATACTTCCCATGGGGAATGACATAGGATGAGATAGGAGTTCTAAAATATTGTGGAGTCCATTTCAACCATATATTGTATGATATAATGGTTGATGAAAATATTAACAACTATAATTGGTCCTTATATTCCACCTAAAAGGGGTCTACATTACCATATAATGTACTAAAATCCAAAACAACAGATCCACTGGGATCCTGAACAATACACCCACCCTGCATCGCTCTCATAATTCGTAAACCATATATAATAATTTTATGACTGATCTAATAAATAATCCCTAAAAACAACATCCCCTATAGTAAATTGTGGGGTGGGGGAGTACGTTTAATCAAGAATAACCTAAGGGAGGGAAAATTTGTGCATTGTATAATGACGATATATAAACAAATTATCAATCTGATTGTCAAGATAATAAGAGACCGCCTCAAGAAAGTAAGACCCTAAAACTAAGATTTGATATTTTCATTTTAGATAGACCATCACCCCACCATAAAATTGATCTTTCATGACATTCTCCTTTAGTTTTTTCCCTCTAGACTATAAAACCAGTTATTGAAGAAAAAATACCAGAAGCGACCAGAGTAGATAAACCGGTGAACTCCCCAAACATGATCCAAACTATGTGTACCCAATAAATATTGAATAATAAGTTACATGATCACTCCTTCATAAGATTAACATAATACATGCACCTTTATTCTTAATTAATTTCTTTATTCTTAATTATCTCATTAGTGGATAAGGCATTGTTATGGATATTCCATATTAAGGAGTTCAATTTTTTAGGGATTTATATACTACAAACCACATCACCTAGTATACCCAATTCCAAATGGGGCATAATTAGCTGAATATAATCCTTCCCAAAAAAACCATTTATGGTGAACCTAAACCTTATCACATTGAAAACAAATTCATTTAATGGATTATGTTTACTCCTTAATCCCATACCTGACCTCTCATGATACGAAGAATTACCCAATGAATAAGAGTTTGGTACGGGTGAACCAATAATAAATTTTTTATGATATATGTTTCCAAAATAATGGAATTATATCATATAGAAGAAAACAATAATTATTTATGGGCAAAAAATGGGATTATAATCTAATCCCACATCAAAATCAAATGAAATATTATCATAAAAGAATTTTTGATTTTCTGATAAGGAATATATTCCCATTTATAGAAATGGTGAATCTCCAAGTTATATATGTGAGATACATATATAATGAATTTGAAATCATTTAAGTAAATTATATATATATATAATGCTACTTAGATATATAATGGTGATAACATGAAGAAAATGGTGTTTTAGAGAGATCCATTGCCTTCAACTCAACTCTTGACGTGCATTATTTATCTTCTAGAAAAATAAATATATTTTTATTATTTGATTTCGTAATAGGTTTTTCATGTTTATTATTATATTTATCTTATTTATTATCATGTAATATTCAATTACTTATTCATTTAGTTTCAAGTTGGATGTTTTGACGATGTTTGGCTCATATATCTAAAATCAGTTTAGAAAGTTAACTAATTTCCAAAAAATTATTATTTCATTATCTCAAAAAGAATAATCATGAAATAATTATCACTTACATATATGAATTATATTATAAATACCAAAATTATGGATGGTTATGAAAAATTACCAATTCTAAAATCATTGGGATGGTATGACATTGGTGTGAAAGAGTAATATATCGTTTTTTATGATCATGATAGAGAGAAGTTAAATGATAATTTATCATTACATAATTATCATTGTAAAATAAGTATCATAGTTTTTCATTACATTCACATACATATATCATCTATGTGATGTGGTAAGAAGTAAATAAATCACATCAAGTCACGAGGTGTTATTCCATGACACACACGAACGACATTATCATTCTTTAATGGATGGTAATGTATGAAGGTATATGATATATTAATTTTCCATAATTATTAATATAAATTTAATATATAATATATAAAAACTAAATATATCATCATGAACTGCTATGTTATGTGTTTATGGAAAAATTATTACATCTGTTTTTGTGGAGATTGTCCATTATACACTTGAATGATAGTTTCTTTTCCAATTTGATTGAATTCGAGAAGGATTTAGGTTATGAACTTTACAGAATAACATTTTATTATATGGTTGATGATTTTTTATTATATTATATTTATTGAGTAAAACTTAAATGATGTGGAAGAGTAAATAAAACAATGAATCTCGGTTAATATTGTTACCTCTTCTTTGGAAAACCACTTTAACATTATACATAAATCCTCCAACGATTGGCTTTATGATCAAAACAAGTACTATATTACTTGGTAAGGGGTTTAAGTAAGTGATTTGGGTTGTTTTGGGATAAACTAATGGTTTTTTATGTGTGGAGGGGATATGATATGAGGTTTTCTTTTATAAGGGAGTAGGAGAGGCATTTTTATAAATACCCAAAACTATTCACTAATGGTACGTCAATCTGAAGCCAAGTGCCCCCAAAATTTACAATTAAATGATTTAACAGGAGATAACCCAAATTAATATATCAAAAATTCAGTAAAAACATATTTAATCATATAATTCCATTATAACCCACAATTTAACCCCTTCGAAAACCTGTTTTAACCATAACCACAATAATTAATTTTTAGTCTTATACTCTTCATTATGATGGAAAATTGAGTTTTAAATTATTATATATTATTAAATATTTAGATAAAAAATATTTAATACATTTTATAAAATTTATAAAATTTATTTCCATAATTGAATGAATTTAAATTATAATTATACCCATAGATGGATCTGGAAAATAATTTTCAAGAAATAATTTTTCAAGGAAATGATAATCTTAAAATGCCTATCTGAAGAGTAAAAAATAATTAAATAAATTTAAATTCATATTTCCATTTATATAATATATATTTATATATAATTTTTATAATTAATAATTTGGGATTACAATATTTAGTTAAAATGGATGAACATATTTCACATTAAAATAGTTTCCAGAAAAAAATTATTATATAGCATAAAAAACATATATTAAAATCTATTATAATAATGATTTAAAGTAAAATAATTTTATAAAATATAAATAAATGATACAGATGTAAATTTTAAATCTTATTAATATAATAATTATAATTTTAAATTAATTAATTTATTAAAATTAAATATTAGTTTTGCTAGAAATCAATATTTTTTACTATTCACAAAAAATAAATATTTTTTGAACTAATCCCAAAATGTCACCATATGAAAATTATGATATTATGTTTCCAGAAATGATTTTAATTTAAAAAAAATAATATTTCTAAAATTTTCATAAATTAATTAAAAAATTTTATTCATAATAAATAATTAAAATTATTTTTTATGAAAACATATTCTTTTGAAGAATAAATTTATTTAATAAAAAATGGTGATCCTAAATACTAAGAATTTATTAATTAAGGAGATTATATATATATACATATATATATATTTCATAATGAATTTAATCATATTCAAATAACTATGTTAATGGAAAGAATATAATAGTCAAATTTTAATAATGGGGGTTCATATGGGTTCTCTTGTGTGTGTCACACGCTATCGAACATAGTTTTCCATTTTAGAAACCTAGGGTATAAAATTATTCCCCCAAAATAAATCAATCAAAATTCATAGTAAATACTAATATTAAAACATGTTAGGTTTATTAATCATCATTACGTCCTCTATATCCAAGGTTGCTACTTCATATATATGTTTCTATTCATGCAATTCGACCATGTCAGTTTTCTGGTTGTGTATAACACAATCTCTTTGGTCCAAGTTCATCACCAGGTAACCCTCATAATAAAGATAATTTTATAACAAAAAATAATATAAATTAATTTAATTTAATGGATTTTTTACGTACTTCCTCAATAGAGAAACATGGAATATGGTAGGTACTTAAGCAATGGGTTTTGGAAGTGATAATCAGTAACCCATATATTTGGTGTTATCAAGAATATAAAAGTTTATGATCTACCTGGGGCATATATTTCCATTATTACCAAATCTCAACAATCTCTTCCATGTAGCTATGTGGGGAAAAAATTTATCCCCAAACTCAAAATCTGTATCTCATTGATAATTTTCAACGTTGCACTTTTGTTAACTCTAACCAGTCTTGGTGGGGCGTTGAATGGTTTTGAACATTTATAACATTTCATCAAACATTTCAGGTCCCAGAAACATTTGTTCAATGAATTTGTCCCAACATGTTGTTGTTGTATATCATTTCCAATAATGGGCTTCATATGAATCCATTTGGATGATTGAGTTGAAGCTATTATTATAGAATAATTTGACTAGAAGAATGAATTAATATCATCCCCATTTAATGTACATTAACCATGATTTTAAAACGTCTTCTAGTGTCAAAATTGTCCACTCAAACACGCCATCAGTTTTGGGGTCATAATTAATACTAATGTTCAAATCCGTATTTAGAGTATGTGGGAGGATCCTCCCAAACATGGATCTAATTTTCATATCTTAGTCAGATACAATTTATATTAATGTTCCATTAATCCTCACTGCCTCTCTAATTTATATCCTTTGGAGTTAATCAAGTGTGAATTCATATCAATTTCAATGAAGTGAGTAGTCATTGTTTGACGATCAACCACAACCCATATTTAATTGTTCCCTCTTAATGTATTTGGAATACCAGATACAAATTCTATGGTGATGTATTCCTACTTCCATATAGGTATGGGTAATGGTATCATCATCTCTTTATACTATTTATTTTCATCCACTACTTGTTTATATTATAGACACACTGATATATATTATGTAATCTCTATCTTCATATTATCCAAATGATTGTAATCTCATATATCTTGATACATCTACATTCTCCCTAGGTGGATGAAAATATTTATTTATGTGTATCATTAAACATATCCTTATTTATCTCAAGATTTTATGGTACACATAGTACTGACCCAAATCTTATAACTCCTTCTTCATCAATTTCAAACTACAAGAATTTATTGTTTCTTGCAGATTCCACCTACTTCTGAATTTCCACGTCATCACATTATGTATCCATTAAATTATATATACGGGATTGTTGAGAAATCATTTGAGAAAGGAATAATGATATTTCTTCCTTTAATTTTACTAATTAAATCCTTTCCACGTCTAATAATATTTTATCCTTATCACTTATAATCAGTGATAAAGTTATTATATCCATTATACATAGAACATTTTTCAGATTATTTTCTTTCGTGGGATGGTAATTGATTGGGAAATCATTTTCATTTATTGTATATAATTATATTCCATGGATCAAATTAAGATAATTTTGTGTTAATACATATTTGATTCTCTCATGGCCCATATATATTTCACACATCTCCCTATAGAGAAAATATAGTTACATCTTCAAGGCAGATATCACAACATCCAACTCCATATCATCTTTTGGATAGTTCTTTCTATGGACTTCTAACTTCTATGAGTCATAAGATATAACATTATCATTATCCATTAGTACATAACCCAAAATCTAGTTTGAAGCATCATTGTATATAAAACAATTTCCCCACTTGAGGGAAGAAATAAGACTTGTCTAGTGATAACTACCTTTTTAAACTCATTCAATATATACTCATATTAATTGGTCCAAAAAAACATTACACCATTCTATGTAATCTTTTTTAGTAAGTATGTAATAAAAAAACCACACCTCATCTCGAATTCCAAGATAATCCAAGAAAACTAAGGATCTTCATTTCAAATGTTGGTCTAGGCCAGTCCTCCATTTCGTTTTTCTTATATGTGTTCACATATATCCCTTTTCATGTGATAATATTACACATGAATGAAACCCACTCCTTCTTGCACTCACTTTCACTATGGTTTGAATATACCTTCAACACACTCAAACTCATTAACAAAATTTTCAAATTATCCTAATTATCATACGTTATTTTGTAGTATATCAAAATGTAATCCATAAAGTCTACCACAAATCTTTTAGGGTAATATCTAAATACTATATTCATTTGTTCCATAAAAAGTTTTATAAAATTGGTGAATCCAAAATGAACCATTTTCATCTCATGGTGTACATACATTTTTAGATAGTATGTTTTGGGAATATAACCCTCCTTCACCATAAATAAATGATATATTTATTAATGGTCTACCTTTGGGAAGTAATGGGATTAATTTAGTTGATCAAACAAGTCATTTATCCACGTAATGGGATACATGTTCCTTATCACGGTTTTTAGTGTTCATGATAATCAATTAGGAGGTGCATTGAACAATCTTTTTTATAGAAAAGTATGACTGTTTCATCCCACAGTGACACACTAGGGTGTCTAAAACCATTTTCCAAATTCTATTACAATTTCTTCACTATTTCTTCAATACAGACAATGAAAATTCTATATGGAGTCTTGGCTATGATTAGAGATACAAGTATAAGATCAGTTGAGAACTCTACTACTCGGCCAAGTAGAATACTAGAAAACTCTTCCTGGAATACATCTATATAATCACTCACAGTGGTAATATATTAAATCACGATACTCTTCTTTGTTCTCAATTATTTGTGATTTATATGAATTCTATTAAGGGAATAATATCTACTTTGAAAACAATTTTATGTGGGAGATTCATCCAATTCAAAGAACATGTATAATTTTATTGGATTATCTGGGAAATGAAGAGTGATATTCCACTATCAACAGTGGATGATATCTTTATATATAGATATCCAATCAATTACCAGAATAAAATAAATCATTACTAAAGGATGTAAGAAAATAATTGATGGAATAATTTATTTAGAAACATTTTATGGAGAGAAGTTATATAAAAGGGATTCTATAGTAAGTAAATTTTTTGTTCTTACATATTTCTAAACCTCTATGTTTTGATGTGGTTCTTGAATAGTTATATTAAACCAAAAAGATATGGAAGAGTGTGTAGAATAAAAATAAAATACTATATTAGATATTATTGAATGAATAACTAGATTACCTATAAACACTTAATTTTTGGCATCCTACTCATTTGTAGCTTTATTATATGATTTTACGTTCTATATATTAAATAGTGGTTGTTTTCATTGATTGTCTCTAACAACCATTGGAATAGAGAATTGGATTTCACAATAACAATGTTTTTTTAAATTTAAACACCACAACGCTGACTAAGTGTGGATCTGAACCATCCTTTCTTATTCAATATTAGTGAGTTTCTTCATTTACCATTAACACTTATTATCCCAATGACCCACTTTTCCATATTACAAGCATCTCCCAGCTCGTATTAGATGGTTTCTAGGATGATTTATCCCATGCATTTAACAAGTTGGATGTTATGATTTGTTTCATTCATGTAATTTACCTATGGATACTTTTAAAGAAAACTCCATTTTATTATTTTTTCTCCAATCCCAATAGACAAATTGGAATCACCAAACATCATCTCATCATTGAGGCCCCAATACAAAATTTCATCATAACATTCAATGTTCTAAATAACCAATGATTTTTATAAACTTTTCTTTTATCCACTAAAGAATAAGTCCACCTTAAATTTTGTGTTGATGATAATTTGGGAGGTGTATTGTTCAATAGTTAGGATGGTTTCCTCATACGTCATGATTGATTCATCTTTAATTTTTTCAAACTGAGGAACTCCCTCTCCATTTTGGGATGTGGATGTTAAGGAAAATATTTAATACCAATTTCATAATCTCATTATATGAAATAAAATCAATATCATTTTTTGGATTTCTGTTCTTGATCAGTATCAACTAATGATTGGATTCTCCCTTAATAAGATGAACCACAAGCACAACATTCACTCTCAATTAGAATTGGATGCAATGTACTATCTTCTCAATAGAGATTATCCATTTTTCAATGATGAGGGGATCAAAAGATATGACAATGTAATGTGGAATTTTTAATGTAAATCACTTCTCTAGAACTATATATTTATTAGGAGTAGGGTTTTTGGTATGACTTATTTTATTAATAATAACATGAGCTACATGATCATGTACTGTAATGAATTTTTTATATCCATCACTCATAATATTATGCATATAGTTAGATCAATCACAACATTTTCTATATATTTTTTTTGAAATGGTCTATCCTATTCACCTCTATTAACAAGAAGAAAAAAATGATAATATATTAAATAGTAAACATAAACAAGGAAAACGTTTGAATTTTTGAGTAATAACATATAAATGATAAGTAAAACATAACATGTGACACTCTAGGTTTAAATATTCAGTTTCAGTAGTAATTTAACTTTTATTTTTCTACCCTTAAAATTTGATCATGTCCTTTATAATGATTTTTATACAAAATGAGACATGAATTGGTTACCTAATTCATGCCCCTATGATATTTATTAAAATAGAAATCTAAGCATTAAAGAACAATGTGCAATAGGATCAGAACATCAGGCATTTAATTTTTTAGGAATCAACCCCTCTATCCATCACCAATATACATGGATATTTTCATATAATGGGAATTATCCTTAGGACTATCTGTAGGGTTATCAAAAAAAATTATCTTCCAATTTTACAAAGGATAAATAATCCTTGGATATGATTCAAACAAGAGAAACCCAATCCATTTACCTATATTATTACATTATTTTTAATGTAAAAATCCATTAAATACATCCATAAGATCATGAGGCTTAGAATCATTAGAAGATTATATGCATATTAATCAAAAGGAATCCAATATATTGAAATCTTATTTCATCAACCATAACGATCTCGAAAAACCATTTGAGCTTTAAAAACAATATATAATAAGATGGGGCCTATATAAATGAAATGGGTGAGTAGAAAATCATAGAAAGAGCATAAATGTGATTAGGAATAAGAACATGAGATTCAAAGGTATTACATGATATAATAAAATGGAATGCTTATGAGTAATAACATAAAAGTATAACACAAAAATTGGTATCATATGATCATGGAATCATGGGAAATGTGGTATAAAAAAGATAACATAAATGGTGTCAAGGAAAACATCCTAGTTAATATCACATGGTGGAAATTTCCCATTATTGATTAGGTTTACTCCCTAATCTCATTCATGATGTATTATAATACAAAAACACTACCCAATGAATTAGAGATCTATTTAGGAAACCAAATAACAACATTTCATGATCTTTTTATAACACATAAAGTAATTCCATCATAAGATATAACATAATAATTACCAATGAAAAGAATATGGGTTGAATAATCTTGTTGTATATAATAATCATAATAAATTACATAAGGACGTCCTCCTAGAAATGAATACATGGAATTTATTACCACATAAATTAAAGGATGAATAAAATATGTATTTATATGAGGGAAATATATAAATTAATTTATTATAATTCCATGAAATTATTGGGAGATATAGAATCGGTGTTATAGTGAGTGGACATAACTCAAAGAAAGGGTGGTTTAGATTGATCCCTTAACCTGAGCCGAACTTATCACATGAATTCCTTATCATCCAGAATAATAAATATATATTGATTATTTACATTCTATAGATTTAATTTCATTTTTATTATTCCTTTAATCTTATTTTTCATTATATTATATTTTATTTCATATTAATTTTGTTTTAATTCAGGATTTTTTTAATGTTTGGCTCATATGTCCAAAATCAAAATAGAAAGATGAATAAGAAAAAATATATTACTAAATAATCATATTTTTAACAATAAAAATCACATAATGTTAATTTTTTATATTATATATACTCTTAAGAACAATCATAATGAAATTTTATCAAAAACAAACAATGTTATGATCACAAAAAGGTTATTTATATGTGCGCTTGAGTGCCGTTTCCATTTTTCAATGATCATTATAGAAACAATAAAGTGTTATATTATAAATATATAATTATAATTATACCATAAATGTAATTATATTTCATTAAATAAACGTTCATATTCCATCTAGGGGAGGTGGTAATAAAAAAGGAGTCACGTCGCTTTGTGAGGAGGAAGTCCGCCATACACACAAACAACATCATCATCCCTTAATAGATGGTATGATTAGAATCTATATGACATAAAATATTTATATAATGATTAATATATCATGAAATTATAATTTATTAACATTATATCCATCATCATAAGTAATTCTGTGATGTAATGATGGAAAATGAATTGCATCGATCCATGAGGTGGTAGTCTTCGATACACAAGAATGGTGGTTTAGTTTCACGTTTGATGGAAGTGGATATAGATTTATGATATTATATTAACATAATAAAATCATATTATATGGTAAAAACATGATTTATTATATCATAATTATTCTATAATATTTAATGGTGGGGTAAAATAAATAAAATACATATTCTCAGTTAAGATTGAATCCTCATCTTCAGACCACCTATTTTAAAATATACCAACTGCCTCCTAAGATTGGATTATTGACCAAAAAAATTCATATACGATTTGTGGAGAATATTAAATATGTGCATTGGGTAGGTATTTTTCAAACCAATGGGTTTTTAAATTGTCTCAAAGAGAGAGAGGTTGTGTCATTTTAGAATGGAGGGGGAGGAAATCTTGTAGATACAAAAAACTATTCTATAATGGCAAGTCACAATAAAGAAAACAGCCTCAAAAATTAAAAAATAAAGAATTAGTGGATATATAAGGGATTTAAAATCATCTTACATTAAAAATAGATTTTTTTAAAAAAATTATTCCATTTAGTACTTTTGTTTAACCCCTGGTAAACCCGTAATAACCTTAACCATGGTAATTAATTTTTACCATTTTTACTACACATTATGTGAAATATTTTAGTTAAACTTATTAAATAATAATAATTATAAAAATTAAAAAATAGAATCCATTTTATTAAATTAAATTCATATAAGTGATTGGATTTCATTTAAAATTGAACACAAGGATGTCTCAAAAAAACTGGTTTTCAAGAAAAAGTTTTTTAAAGCATTGGATGAAATTATAAAATATATGTGCCATATAATAACAATTAAATGATTTTATAATATTTATTTATATATTATATATACCTTTTATTTAATTGTTTCCTCGTTATAGGTTATTTTAATTAGTCAAAATAGAGAAACATCGCACATTTAAAACGGATTTTTAGAAAAATTTGTTTTAACGCGTAAAAAAATTATATTACTATATAGTATAATGATTATTTATATTTAATACATTTTTAAACATATAAATAAGAAACAATTATAATGATTTTAAAAAAATTATAAATAATTATTATTCATCTAAATTACATTATTTATTAAAAATAAATTATAGTTTTACAAAAAAATGAATACTTTAGTATTCATTGAAAATTAAATCCTTAACAAAACAAATAAAAAACATTAAACCAATATAAATTATTAGATTTTATTTCCAAAAATTATGTAAATTTTATAAAATAAAATGTCAAAAATTTTAAAAAAAAAATATTTACAATATTCTCTCATAAAAAGAAATAACAAACATTTTTGAACAATAACCTTTTTTGAATAATTATCTTTATTAAAAAAATTGAGTTCTTATTTCCTTAGAATTTATGAATTTATTTGTTCATTTTTATATATTTGATGAATTATATAATCATATTGATACCATCGAATTTTATAGTTAGGTTATAAGGTTCATATTTAAATAATCGTTGTTTATTTGGGATTAGGGTTATTGTCTCATATGCTATCTAAAATAGTTTTCCATTCTAAGAACTCAGGGTGTTACAAAAATTACATTTATAAAAAACAACTATAGTTGGAGGTTCACTAACTAACCACCCTAAATTATTAGGTATACCAATTTTTGCATCACTAAACCAACTAATATTGATTCCATATATTTTGAAGGCATTTCATGACTACCTGGATAATCCTACAGAAGTCCAATTCCACATATAGTTAAAACATCACCTTTGAGTCACCAATCAACTGAGATGGTCATCATGATCAATAACAATAACAACTACCCCCCCCCCCCCACTCTTGGATCCACTATTATAACATTTATAAAACATCTCAACCCAATATAAATTCTTGAAACACATCTTAGTACACATTCGAACTAGTTCATCACATCCTCTGAGGCATCTATACAGTTCAGATCTAACAAAAAATGGATAGTCCCACCACACTGACGACACCATGACACAAGGTTTTATAATTTTATTATTTATTTTACACTCCTTGCCAATGAGTTTTCTTATCACCAACCAAAGAAATAAACTCATGAAATTCAAGACAGATGTATCATTCAACATTGAAAATAATAATTATATGTGGTTCTCCAACTCAAACCTGCAAAAACTATCCAGAAACCACTAATTATATCTACCTTATAATATTTTCTTTCATGGTATCCATTAAGATGTAAATAAGGACAATGATCTCAACCCCAAATTTCTTTTGGTACACTCTCCACCACACAGTATTACTTATACCATCCTTGGAAGGAAACTCAATATGAAAAATCATAACACATGGGTGCCATTGATTATTATCCATAATAACCCACATCTCCTACACCTAATTCATCCATTATGTAAAACAATGGTCTAAGGATCCAAAACATCTCAATATTATGACATTATCATCACCTAATATGTGACATAACCAAAACACATTGAAATCCTAGAGCACCCATTCCTGAACGAATTGAAACTTTATTGGTCACCTCACTCTTAGAAGAACTTATAACCAAAACAAATTATGGTTCCAAAACTCTCTTTTTGAATCTGTGAACCTATTCCTACTAAGAAAAATATAAAACATCATGTTTTTTCATTGGAAAAATATGTTTATTAATGTTTGAGAAAAGAAACACTCAACCCAAAGGAACCATAATTATTTAAAATTTAACATTGTAACTAAGATGTTAAATTAGAAAGTACGAATATAATAATCTTATAATTGAAATATATATAAACGGTCTTATCAATTTATAAATTCGTTTTAAATACATTATCATCTTTTAGAAAATAAATTATTTCTTTAAAAATTATATTTTCTTCATAAAACATTTTTACAGGTTTTTGTGAGAAACTGTTATATTTAATATATGGATATAATAAAATTGATACATTATAAAATGAAAATGATTTTTTTGATTCATCATATCAAAAAATATAATGATATTTATGTCTTTTTTTATAAAAAGAATTATTTTTCACTATATAATGAAAAATAAAAATTTGTGTACACTTGTCCTTTATTTTTTATAAATTGAGTAACAAAATAGTGTAATTATTATTTTAATATGATTTAAAATAAAAATATTTATTATTTATTTATATTCCAATCAATTATTTACATTAAAATCATCAATATACTGGATTTTGATTTTTTCAGTATTTAAAACATAATGTATTCCAAAAATAAATATTTTAATGTTCATGACGTTTCTAAATTTTAACAAATTAAAATATCCCCAAATTGTCACGACCCATCCCAATAGGGCCCAGACCGCGACTCCACAATCCCACCTCTGATAGGCCCGGGGCTAGTGACTAGCACCGAGTAGTCATATCCCTATCAATGGATGGAATGCCTAAGTACATGTACCCAGACACACATCTCTAAGGCCACAAATTATGAAGACTAAAAACCACTAATGAACAAAATGAATGAATACAAATAAACCCAACCATCAGAGTATAATATAAAGTTTGTGTGGAAAGTAAACTAGGCTAGAATAAAAGCCCACCCAAGAAAGAGTATACAGATTATAAAATTTAACCAATAAGAACAAATAGGTATTGGGAATTCTCCTCATGGCCATAGGAACACCTTGGCCTTTAGGGATCTCAAAAAACTCATTCGAGTCCTGGTTCTCCCTGGACTACATCAAAAGGTCACTCATCTACACAAGACGCGACACGTACAGGAAAAGCCAATGTTGATGTGAGTATTACAATACTCAGAAGGGGTCCGTGAAAAAGCACAGAGTAATACACAAATTAAATGTACATTTATCTCTACATAGTATATGTATAATGAAAATAGAACAAGAGAAACACATCCAGATATACTAAAAAACCCAGACCTGTAGTCTTGAGACAAGTCACAATTACTACATGCCCAAGCTTGGGATTCATTTCAATGATTCCACGAAGCACTTGACTGGGAGAACTCATTCTATGAGTCTAATAGCACTGATGACTCACATCCAAGATGTAATGTCCATAGAGGCATTCCATGAGAAATAGAGATGCACTGATAGATCTGAGAGAGAGAAGATACCTTCATTCTGGGAGAACACACTCCTGGGTGGGAAAAGATCATGATGCACATATGAGGATCACTTCTAGGGCCTTGGAGGATACCACAACTCATTTGGATTCACCTGCTATGTATAGGATCGATATCCTATAGGGTTGGTCACATCAATACCTGACTCTACCTAGGGTCAAAATTGGATAGAGGATCTCACTCTGGGCCTCTCGGAGGGATACCTGAATCTATATCCCAATGTCTTCCATAAGGGATCATACACATCTGGATGGAAACAATACCTAAACTTGAGGCGAACAAGTAATGGGGGAACTAACCCAATTAAACCTATCCATCGAATGGTGGAAAATAGGATTAAACCATGTTCAAAAAAGTATATTGTGTGTAGAAGGGTCACACACCTTTTCCTCTAACCCCAGGTACTGCCCATGTACAACAACCTATGTCGTAACGCTTGTCATGTAGAATAAGATATACACGGAGTTTTAGAGAGTGACAAGCCATGTTCCACTACCTGGGGAGGAATCTATGTAAACTGTCCATGTGGTCGTACCTGGATTCAACCCATGTGTCTGATATAGTGTACCGGTACAAAGGGTAGTCTTCGTATCCGGCCGCATCTGGCCGTGTGGGGGAGTACATGCCATGTACTCCACCCAGTGTCTGTGTATCTTCCGAAATACATGCTGAGTTCGCGTAGAGACCCACACACCATGTGATGATGTTTACACGCCATGTTAGCACTTCCCTTCTCCCAACAATCCAGCCACCACTGGGTGGGGTCCACACGTTGTGTCTTCCCGAGGCACATTATGTTATCCCTCTTGTGCAGTGTGCAAACCCAATTCACCTCCATGATGGTCCCACGCAACGTGTTCTTCTTGATTTTCTATAACTGCGCTTCTTTGTCACTACGCTTTAGGATATCCTCTTATCTTTGATCAGGATATCTGATCCCTTCAAAACTCAGGGTGCAAGGTCACCCAAATATTTCAAGTCCATTTTCGTTGGTTTTTGGCCTTTCCTCGATCTTGAAAAACGTCTCGATCCACCAGTATGAAGAATGATTGAAGTTGGACTTCTCCTAAACCATATCGATTTATCTTATGTCGTTATCATCTCACCTCTGTTAGTTTGTCACGATGCCAGATGAAATTTTTTTGATTGTTGCATTGTGAAACGTGTGCGCAACGATCCGTATTTCTTCACCACACAAAGAACGCAATGAATTTTGGGATGAAGAATCTCAATTAACAATGGATGAAGGCACATCCTCCTTTTTTCAACATGGAATCAATCCTTTCCCATGATTAGGCTTAATAGATGAATCAAAATTACAATTCAAAAATTATCACAAAAAAAATTCCCGAATCAAAAACCCAAAAGAAACAAAAACAACACCCTCCTACAAAAATGCATGATCCGATGATCAACCTTTTTTTGGGTCGATCTAGGTTCGTCATTTAATCAATGAATGGGGGAAAATCAAAGAAAAAAAACCTCTACATCAATCATCAATGAAGAGGGATATCAGTCATTGGTCGGGATTCGATCTTGCTACGCACAATCCACACGTCATCGTTCATCAGGGTTCATCAAGAATTCTCCATGTGTGGTTTCTCTCCAAATCTCTGAAGGATTTTAGGGAGTTTTCCATGGTAATGATCATATCCCTAAGCTCCATATTATTTAAAAAAAAATATGCGTCGTTGTGTTATGGAAACATCTAAAATAAAATAAATTATTAATTTATTTTAATCCATTTAAAACATCAAAATACTAAAATTTTCAATTGACTCGGGTTTAATGTTAGGCCCCGTCTAAGGTAAATTAAATACTATAAATGCAATGGTTCCCTCATATTTATAATCTGGGCCACCCGTTTAAAATTTATTTCACTTTTTTGTGAAAACTGATCAAACGTGCTATATAGTGTTTAATTTATTTCAAACATTTAATATGGGAACTCCAAGCCTCGGAATAGAATTCTTCTAGAAATACCAGTCTCTAAATAATTCCATATAATATTTAAAAATAATAAACCAAAAAGCTTAGACATTGCATTCTTCTCACCTTATGGATTTACGTCCTGAAAAGAAAGTGGAATGGACTACTCAAATTATGTGTGTACTAAGAACAAATATAAGCCTCCGACTTCCTCGTTCTCTAGTAAATATTCTCATGATTCCACCAGACATGCACAAAGGGAATCACTCACCCATAAAGGATCATCTTTTATGGATCCGCAATCTCCACTAGGTACTTTTCGAAGGTCGCTCCATCCTCGATGTCTATATTTCCCCAGTTGATAACATGTGATGGGTCATGTATTTACCTCCTCAACGCTTACATGTGAAATACATCATGTACATGGTGAAACTGTGGTAGTAGAGTTTGGCAGTACACCACCTCACAAACTCGACTTAGCATTTAAAAATAGTCGATGATCCTCAGAGACAACGTGCTTCACTGACCGAATCCTGATAACCATCATTGAGGTGAGACCCGAAGGAAGACGTGGTCTCTATCCTCTAACTCCAAATATCTTTATCGCCTGTCAGAAAAAGTCTTTTTCTAGCTCTGTGTAATAATCATCCACGCCTGGATAACCTACACCTTCTCAATAGTATCTCGCACCAACTCTAGAACAATGAGTGCTGACTATCCAAGGTCTGTCCAGTAGAGTGGTGATTGGAATGGTCACCCATATGAGGCCTCAAACAGTGCCATTCCATTATTAGAGTGGTAACTATTATTGTAAGAAAAATCCACCAATTGTAGGCGGTCCTCCCAACTAGGACCAAAGACCAAAATACAAGCCAGCAGCATATCCTCTAAAACCAGAATGGTCCCCTCCATCTGACCATCGGTCTAGGAATGTAACATTCTACTCAAGCGTAGCTGAGTCCCAAAGGCCTCCTTCAATACCATCCAAAACCGGGATGTGAATCAGATGTCTCGATCTGATACTATAATTGAGGGGACTTCATCAAACAAAACTATATCATGCACGTAGAGGTGTCCTGATCTCTCTATGGAACTCTTCTCCATGATAGCTAGGAACCGGGCCTACTTGGTGAGTTGGTCAATAGTCTCCAAGATGGAATCATGCCCCTATTATGTTCATTGTAATCCTGTTAAGAATTCCATTGATATCCCATCCAACTACCAATATGTCACTTCATGGGGGTGAGCAAACCCTGTTTGAACCTGGTGCTCAGCCTTCACCTACTAGAACATAAGGAATCAAGAACGAACTCTACTACTGCCATCATTATACATGTCCACCAAAACTAACACTCGAGGTCCTGGTACATTTATTCCACTATAGGATGTACCTTCAAGATGGATTTATGAAACTACCTTAGAACCAACCCCTGAAATGCCACTAGCACAACTGTGCGCCCTCTAAAACGGACTACGTGCTCCCCACCTTGATAATATCCATCAAGAGCATGTCATGTGGATAACTGAGCATGTAAATTATCGTAGTCGACCTCACCTAGTTGTGCCTCCTTTACTCACCTTAATAGTGAAGGGGTGGCAACCATTGACTGGTGATAAGATGCATCATCTCCATCCATTAAGGATAATAGTATTAAGGCCAACTGCTTTAACACCTCACTCAGTAGCTGCAAACTCGATCTTTTACTGATAGCATCAGCCACAATGTTCCCTTGCCCAGGTGTATTGATGACATGGAATATATAATCTTGGAGGAACTCTATCTATCACCTATGCCACATATTCAGATCTTTTAGAAACAAGAAGTAATTGAGGCTCTTGTGGTCATAGAATATGTTAAATCGTTCTTCCATAAGTTATTGTCGCCACATCTTCAATGCGAAGAATACTGCTGCCAACTGAAGATCATGGTTTGTATAGTTCTTCTCGGGCATCCATAACTAGGGCGAACCATAAGCAATCAACTACTGTCTTTACATCAGGAAACATCCATACTCGGTCCCTAATACATCATAGAAAAGAAAGTACTTGACACCCACCTCTGCAAATCTCAAGATCAGTGCACTCATCAAAATCTGTGTCAACTACTGGAAAGCCTACTTGAACATATCCACCCACACAAAAGGCTTCCCCCTCTAGGTCAAGGCTATCATTAGTGCTTACATTTTATAGAAATTAGGGATAAATCTCGGGTATTATCCTATCTACACAAGAAATCTCTATACCTCTATCACACTCTGATGTGTATGCCATTGTAACACTACCTCATCCTTGGTTGGGTCTACAGTTAGTCGATTTTTTGAAATGACATGTCCTGGAATGTGGAACTCATGTATCTAGAACTGGAGCTTCGAGAGCTTCCCATAAAGTTGGTGCTCTTTGAATATGTCTAGAACCATCCGCAGGTGTCTCACATACTCCTCCTTTGATGCTGAGTACACAAGGATGTTGTCGATGAAGACCATTAAGAACCGATCTATATATGGTTGGAAGATCTGGTTAATAATTTCAATGAACATTGTGGCGGCATTCATCATGCTAAAGGGCATCACTAAGTACTCGTAGTGACCATATCTTCATTTGAAATATATCTTTGGCACGTTCTCATCCCATACTCAAAGCTAGTGATAACACAGCCTGAACTCAACCTTAAAGAACAAACGTGCCCCTCTTAGCTGATTGAAGAGGTCATTGATACTCGACAATGGATACTTGTTATTCATCATCACCTGGTTCAGACACCGGTAATCCACACACAACCTCAAACTCCCTTCTTCCTTCTTGGAAAACAAAATTGGGGCTGCTCAAGGTGAAACACTGGGTCTTATGAATCCCTTACTCTACATATCATCCACCTGCACCCTTAGCTAGTGAAGCTCGGTGGGAGCCATCTGATACACTGGTGAGGAAATTGGTTCTATCTCGGGGTGTAAGTAGATGGATAAGTCGATCTACCAGTGGGGAGGTAATCTCAGAAAATCTTTTAGAAATACATCCTCGTACTCCTCCACTACTCATGGGAACTAAAATCTCACAACATCTACTGATCTGAGGGTAAGGCTAGCCAAATAATTAGTGATTGGATATACACTCCAATGCATATTCCCAATATATGTTTCCTGAGTTTCCTTTTCACCAACAAAAGTAAACCTCGTTCCATTTCTATAGATACACCACACTCTTCGCCTAAAGAATTCAATCTGGGAATGGAATGAATATAACCAATCCATAACAAGAATGATATTGTAAGGACTCGACACCACCACCAATACATTTCAACCAAAAATCTCTCCTCTAATAAAAATATCACACTATCTGCAAAGATGTGTGATCATCAAGTCTCCTCTCGTAGGTCTCTCCAAAAAAAAATGGCTGATTCAATGGTTCTACCGGAATCTAAAGGATTCACACTATACATGTAGCATGGAAAGAATGACTCAAACCTATGTCTATGAGTACCAAAACTAAGATATAAAATACATAGATCATACCTCGGATCATTCGTGGAGTCCTCAGGTCATATGTCGTGGATGCATGAAGTTGTCCCTTCCCCTATCCCCCAACTCCCTAAGCAAGGTGCGGACCTCTTGGGGGTGGTTGTAGAAGTAGATCAAAGCATCATCCACCTCTTATAGCTCTCCCTACTCATATGCCACATCTACCACCTCGAGTGTCTATCTCCTCCAATCTATACCTCTGCCTCGGTGGTCCATCCACCACCTCCATGTCAAAAATTTGATGAGTTGGATAGTCTCTAGTGAGATTTCCTATACCGTTACTTGAGTATCATCTCCTCTACCTAGGCTGACTCGGTCTAGCCTGAGATCTGAGGACCATTTATCTCCTATATTGGGTTCTATGGTGACTTCTCCAACATCCGAAACCTTGGGCATGATGTCAACTCCCTTCTTCCGACATCTAGGAACCTGTCTGCCTGCTGCTGACTACCACTGGTTGTATCTAATCTTCAAAAAAGCTCTTGATCACCATGGGTCACGCGATCAGTCAATCATAAGATGAAATGCATAGAGGCCCAAAACTAGCTCAGATGTCCCATCGAAGACCTCAATTGATGGTTCGAGCCCTGAAGTATTATTCCATAACCATATTCATTAAGTTCCTAGAAATATTGGTGAACCTCTATGAATAGTCATCCACCATCAAACTATGATACTGGTGTAGGAGAAGCTCTTTGATACATACTTCTCCTAGCATAACTAGTGATAACTACTCCCTAATGAGTCCCCTGAACTCTGTCAATGAAAGAGTGTCCACATTGTGAGTTTGTGTGGTCAAACTCAACCATCATTTCACCAGACTCTAAAGAAGTCTCACTCCTAGGATCACCATACAGTCTACTGGTGTCCTCACTAGAAAAAAATCATTGCTAACCACCTCAATCCAGTCCTCAGCTGCCTGAGAGTTGGGCTCACCTAAGAACCTAAGGGGTATCTTCCTTTGAAACTCATGGAGTGTGCTCAATCTGCAATTCTCGTCAACTGGTACTGCAAGTACCACATGCTGCTCCACTGGTGGTGCTATAGCCGGTGCACCACCTGGGGGTAATTCTTGGGGAACTGGTCCCTGTATCGAAGCCTCGTCACTGAGGGAGTCATCCTCATGATCAAGATATTGAATCCTCGTAGGTATGCTTCACAGCGGAATCATGGAATGTAATAAGATTTAAGATGGTCAACGACTATATCTGGATATCTGAAAAAACAGACAAGGAAAACCCAACCCATTCTTATATGACGCATGTACCATTCTTTTATTTACCCCCGACTATTTCTTTTATGTACCGTGTAAAAAATCATGTTATTAGAGTCATGGTGTATGGATATGTCAGCAACCCGCACGAACAATGGAGTCCCTAGCCTGAAATCGGAGCTCAAAACACATAACACTATTTCCCCAAGACAATGTAACAAACTCTTGGTCCTAGGGTATAACCGACTAGATCTGATACCACTCTGTCACGACCCTTCCTAGTGGGGCCAACACCATGACTCCCCAATCCCACCTCCGATAGGCCATGGGCAGGTGACTAGCACTAAGTAGGCATATCACTAAAATGAGAGGCATTGCATAAGTACTTGTATACATGAACACATCCTCAATCCTTCAAATGATGAAAAGAAAAATCATCTATGAAAAAAATGCAAGAATATAACTAAACCCAACTAATAAATTACGATAAAAAGTATCTGCAGAATATAAACTGAGCTAGAATACTAGCCCACAAAAAATCAGAGTCTAAAAATTACAAAGTCCAACATGTAAGCACAAAGAGGTACTGGGACTGCTACTCATGGCCGTAGGAATTCCTCAGCATTTAGGGGACATAGAAAGCTCAGTCCTGTCTTGGTCCACCCTAGACTCCATCATAAGTCCTCTCATATTCACAAGACACAACACGTGCAGGAAAATACCATTCATGGGTGAGTATAGCAATACTCAATAGGTAACCCAAAAACCAAAAAGTAATACACAATGTAAAGGTACTATCAACTCTACATAGTATATGTCTACAGAACATATAAAAAGAGAAAAAATTCAGATATACTCAAAACCCAGACCCGTAGTCTAGAGAAAACTCACAACGATCACATACCCACGATAGGGATTCTGTTCGATGATTCCACGAAGCACTCATCTGGGAGAACTCAATTCGCATGTATAATAGCTCTTATGACATCCGTATAAGAATTAATGTTCATCCAGGAATTAGATGAGAGATATAGATGCACTAACAGAATTGAGAGAGAGAAGATACACTCATTCCAGGATAACACACTCCTAAGTGGGAATATATCACAATTCAAAGAGGAGGATCACTTCTAGGGCCTTGGAAGATACCTCGAATCATATGGATTCACCTACAAACTAGAGGATCAGTGTCCTATAGGGCCGGTCACAAAGATACCTATCTCTACCTAGGGTCAAGATTGGATAGAGGATCTCAATCAAGGCCTCTCATAGGGATACATGACTCTATCATAGAAATTCTTACTGAAGGAATCATACTCTTTTAGATGGAAAGGATTCCTAAACATTATGGGAACAAGCAAAGTGGAAACTAACCCAAAGAAACATGTACAAGGAATGGAGTACAAGAAGATCATACCATGTACTAAGAAGTACATGATGTGTAGAAGGGTCACACCTCTTGTCCTCTGGCCCCAGGTACTGCCCACATACAACGGCCCATGTCTCATGGCTTTTCAGGTAGAAAAATATATACATGGATTGTAGGAGAGTAAAACACCATGTTTCACTACCCAGGGAGGACTCCAGATACTCTGGCCATGTGCTCGTACATTGCTTCAATCGATGTGTCCAACACCATGTAATAGTAGAATGGGAGGACCACGTATCCAACTATGTCTGGCCGTGTAGAAGAGTTCATGTTGTGAACTCTACCCCGTGTTTGTTTATCTTCTAAGATACAAGCATAGACCGCATAGGGACCTACATGCTGTGTGACGATGGTCACAAGCCATGTTTTCAATTCCTTTTGCCTAGTAATCCAGTAGCCGCTGGGTGGGGTCCAAACATCGTGTCTTCCCAAGGCACACTATTTTCTCCATCCCATGTTGCGTTAAATCCCTAGCAATCACCATATTTTTTCCACACCATGTGTTCTTCGGAGAACACACCGTGTTCTTGGGGATTTTCTAGAACCGTTGTTCTTCATCTCCAAGCTTTCTGTGATCCTTCGATCTTCGATCCGACTATCTGATTTCTTTAAAACTAAAGGCTCCAGGCTGCCCCAACATCGCAAGGCCATTTCTATTTGTTTCAGGCCTCCGATCAGTCCTGAAGAAACACTTGATCCTCCCGCATGAAGAACGCTTAAAGTTGGATTTCCCCTGAAACATGTTGATTCATCCATCATCGTCATCATTTCACCTCCATTAGGTCATCATGATACCAGATATACAATTTGCGATCATTGCATTGTGAAATGGGTGCGCAACAATCAATTTTTTCTTTCCTCGTGGAGAACACGAAGAATGCAGGGAAAATGAGGAAGAAACTCGGTAAAAAAGGAGGAATGCACCTCCATGGTGATTTATCACGGAGTTGATCTTATCCCATTAATAGGTTTAACAGGAGAATCAAAATGAAAATTCAACAATTATCACAAAACCAATTCTCAAATCAAAACCCAGAAATAAATGGAAAAAACACCCTCTTGCAACAACTCATGATCTCCAGATCAACCTATTTGTGGGTCGATCCACATTAGTCGTTGAATCAATGAATGGGGAAATAAATCAAAGGTACAAAACCCCAACATTGATCTTTGATGAATAGGAATATCGGTCGTTGATCGGGATTCGATCTATCTATGCACGATCCACGTGTCTTCATTCATCAGCATTCGTCAAAAATTCTCTGTGGATTTATCCTCTCCAATGCTCTAGAGGATTCTAATGAGTTTTTTATGGTTATGAGCCTAACCTAATGCTATTAATTATTTAGAAAAATTAAGTGTCACTGGATTATGGAAACATTTAAAATAAAAAAAATTATTATTTCATTTTATTTCATATAAAACGTCTGAAAATAACCACTTCAGTCGACCCATTTCGGTCAATGATAGACCTCACTAAGGTAAGGTTGTTGATCTGAACGCAATGGTGCCCCCAGATTTCTAATTTGGTCACCTGTTTAGAAGATATTTCAATTTTTTTTGGAAACCCGCTCATGCGTACTATTAAGAGTTTAATTTATTTCAAACATTTATTCTGGTCACTCAGGGCCTCGAAATCTCATGTCTCTAAGAATCCTGGTCTTTTATAATTCTATATAATATTTAAAAATAATACACCAAAAATATGAGAAATTACACTAATGATGAATAATAAAATTAAATGTAAATATTATATATCTTTAAATAATAATTTTAATTAATTTAGTTATTATTCATTTTCATATATTTATTATAATATCATATTATACATAAAAATGTATTTATTGAAAGCCCTTTTTCAACACATCTATTAGGCTAATTTTGAATTAAATTTTCTTGACTTATTTAAATTGAATTTGATAAAATAGATTTCATATTTCAAATCATAATAATTAATATTATGTAATATTTTTGAAGTAATTTTTTAACATAGTGAATATTATAAATATTAAAAAAATTACCACGGTTAATGTAAATATCGTTTCACTTGTGGTAGTTATACTAAAGGCGTAAACAAAATAAAATATTTACAACATGATTCTATTTAATTTAATAAGTGTTTAATGGAATTTTATCTCATCCAATCTTATATTTATCGATTTTGTAGGCACATGGATTTAGACTGGCTAACCATTATTGCATATATTTGTTTGGTATTTACAACAAAACCACTCATCCTCCAATAAAAAATGGGAACCTCATCTCCTCTCCATTCCATAAATAAAAAAATGATTAGTTCATAAAATGCCTACTAAAATCCATTAATTAATTCCCTTAACAAATAATATAGGACTATTTCATAAAGACAATCTACGGAGGCCTTAGATATAATCCTGAAGATGTTGTCTGTAGAAGTAGTGTAATTCTCGATTGAGCATCATTGATATATTTATTCTTACATCTCATTTAAATAATTATTAATCAAGATTATTAAATAAAATTTTAATATACCATATACATATATATTATTATTTTGATGTAATAACTTAAATCTGTCACCGGTTTCATCGAACATGAAATGAATCAATTGTTCTAGTGTACTTGGGACTACCAACTCGCGAACCGATTGAACATGTTTTCCCTCATCGCCAATCACAACTATTAAATATAATGTATTTATTATCTATATATGATATTAATGACATGTTAATAACTATTTAAATGTAATTTATCATATAACATCTTCAACTATCATCCATTTAAATATTTATTATGTCCTTTGTGTGTATATTGTACAATAGCTACACAAACTGGTGTGATTAGTTTCTAATTTTTCTTCACATTTATTTTATATGTAAGTGTATTTAATGAAATTTTATTAAATTTATGATATAATTCCATTTTTTTAAATATAATATATCATTTACTATCATTACATTTTGATCATTTAAAAATAAAAATTTTACTCATGTATATGCACAACATACCATCTCCATGATTGTGATATTGCTCATTTTTCTTAACTATCATTCATAATTTGTTTCAAAGGTATAATCGAGGTGAAAAATCATTAATTATTTCATTATTATTATTAATTATATAAATAATTAATAATATAATTGTCTTTAGTGAACCTTCCATGGGTATTTTGGACATACGAGTCGAACATCGTCAAAACATCTGACATGAACCTAAAAGATTAATATAACATGAAAAATGAGTAAAATAAAATAAATAATAAACATGAAAATATTTAATAATAAATTTAGTAATTAAAATATGTTAATTATTCAGGATGATAAATAAAGAATGCGATAAATCGTGATTCAGGAAAGAGATATCTCTGTAAATCACCATTTTCACTAGTTATGATCATTCTATCTATAAATCAATGTATATCTCTCAATTTAAAGTTATGAAATGATTATAAATTATTTATATAAGTATTTAACAAATATAACTAAATTATTAACCATTAATTTTATTCATTAATGCATTCCTTATGTTCATTTCTCAAATTAATTCATTATGAAATTTACTTTAATTATGACATGAGAATAGATTATCCAACCCATTTTCATTCCATAGGTAACTATTATGTTTTAAATTATGATTTAATTACTTTATGTAGAACACATATACCATGAAATTTTTATGATGGATAAACCTAGATAGAAAATAAATTAATTTTATAATGGATTAGTCTCATGGGAGGTTATGTGTAGGATCTGGGAGTAAACCTAATCTATTTTAGGACTTTTTCTGTAATGTCATATTTCTTAGGTAGTTATCCATGAATCATGTTTTTGTCTTGTTTTGTGTTACTTACATATTTCCTATATTATAATGATATTAGAATACCAGGTTCCCTATGATAATATTCAATGTGATTATTAAGAATCATTATCTTTTATGATATCATGTTATTCCTTTGACAAACAAGTAATGTTTCATTAAAATGTTTGTTCCATTACTAGAATTTATATCTCACCCATTTCATTTATGTATTCCCCAGGTTATCCTATATGGTTTTAGGTTCTCAAATTGATTTAGGATTGTATTAAAGAGCATAAAATAAGGTTTTTATTTATTCTTTTCATCCTTTTGATGTGATATTAACCTATTCATACAAATAAAATTAGTCTCATTATTTGGGACATACATATAAGATATTTATGTTTAAAACTCATTTTAAAATATGTATAAAAGGATTTTGTCACTATAATAGGTATCAGAGCAGAGAATTAGTTATCCTTTGAAAAGTGGATGTGAATAAAATTTCTACAAACCATAGAGATATGTCAAAACATAAGTATAAGGATAAGGTGTAGTGCAAGAAAATACCCTAGAAATTTGGTAATGAATAGATCTAGTGGGTTCTCATAAAATACATCATTGGTTTGATATGGAAAGTATATGTGTATTTGGAATAGTGTTACCTTCATGTATTGACATTGAAAATCACACATTTCGTTGGACTATATCATCAACTAGGTCACAACAACGGGCCTTAATATACATCTGGTGTGAAAATATTGGGGGATATTATTTTTTAAATTCAAAAAATCCATACAAACCATTATGAAGGACATGAAAAAATAATTATTATAGAAAACCAAGTTGGAAAATTACTATGGATAACCCAGATTAAAACCTATGGACTTATAAGTTAGTATAAACATACCATTTATAAGTTATTCCTCACTTCATTTTATGTTTATCTTTTTTTATGTTTATTAGTTAATCCATTATCATCTCAATTTTTCTGCATTTCTCTAATGTCATAAAATAGGATACACCATGCCAAAAACCAACTTGATTGGAAATGAACTGATTTCACCAATGATTTCCCTAATCTTATTGTAGTTGGAGCTTCAATATTCCTAGCATTATAGTGATAATTGTCTTAAGTCCTGAATAATAAAATGTATCATGTGGAACACCCCTCACATCCTAAGAAAAATCTTGTTAGAATTAAGTTTGTTATGTGAAAGTGTCCTCCTAAATTTCATGGATCATCTTATCCTTTATTCATAGAAGAATAGATTAACTACGTTGATAAAATATTCTAATCCTTATAATTCTAAAATAATTTGATGTTTTTGTTCGTCGTTAATAGCATTGAAGTAGTAGTCGATCAGCGGTGGACACTAATCGAGAACAAAAATTAATGAAATTATTTTTTCCCATGGATTGAGAAAAATTCAAGAAACTATTTTTCAATAAATTATATCCCAAAATTCTCCATCATGAAATGAAGTAGGATTTCCTCCTCAAATAAAAGGAAGATAAGTCAATTAGGGCATATGAGGAAAACATTACAATGATTGAATGGAATTCCACATGTTTTTTTATGAATAGTGAAGTTAATGTGGACTACTTATTTAGTGGATTAAAACTGTGTCTATAAAATGATTTAGCGATTCAGGACTTATAGAAATATAAATATATTGTACATTATTACACCAAAGTTAATATAGAGATCCATGGATCCCATTGGTCTTGTGGGATTGGAGACAAAAAACATAAAATGGAGTTTTATTCAGAAGCATCGATAGATAAATTCCATACATTAAAGAAAACCGAACATTCCACTTGTCAAAATTATGGGAAGAAGAATCCATGAAATAGTGTAATGTTAACTGGTTGATACTCTGAATGTGGAAAAGTGGGGCATTGGGCTAATCAGTGTTGAAGATATATAAAGAATCAAACTATTGTGGAAGGAGAAAAGAGGGTTCAGATCAACACTCATACTATGTTGTAGTGTTTCAACAACTTTGATCATGGGAATTGTGTATTACAATCCTATATTCAATGGGTTTTTATAGAAAATCAACAATAACAAAATCCAACTAATAAATATCAAGGAAGATCATATGTTATCACTACAGGTGTGGTGAATCAAGAAACTGATGTGGAGATAGGTACACTGGTTATTAATCCAATAAAAGAAAAGGTAATATTTGATTCTACTTCTACAATGTTTTTCATATCCTCTATGTTAATTCTAACAATTTTTACAACACCTCAAAATATATGGTTTACCTATCACTAAGAATGTAAAATGGATCTTCTTTTCATCCTAAGTATATATATCCTCCCTAGTCAGTGATTATGGACTAAAGATTCCATAAAATCTTATATGAGTTCCTTTAGTGGATTTTGATGCTATATTGGGCATGGATTGACTATCTTTATATATAGATATATTCAACATAAACTGTTGATATAGAGATATAACTTTTTATGTCTCAATGAATCCTATTATTTTATATAAGTGTATGCAAGAAGATTAATCTCACATGGAATCTTATATTCATGTGTGGATATTATTGCCTTATAAAAAATATTATCTACAAAAAATTATTGAGAAAAAAGAAAGAATAATACTTGAATACATTCCCATTATGAGGGATTATTCTAATGTATTCCCTAAAGAGTATATTGGTCTTCTTCTAGGTTGATAAGTTAATTTATAAATTGAAATTATACTTGGATCTATTCATATATTCATATTTACTTTTAGAATGATCATCATTTTGTTGGAAGAGATAACTAATTGGTCATAATTTAATATTGAAAACGATTTTATACACCAAAGTTCTTCACTATGGGGTGTGTCAATCCCCTTTATCAATAAGAATTATGGTCCAATGAACCTCTACAGTGATTATCATAAACATATTAAAATAAGAAAAAATAAAAATTATCCTCTTCTAGGGATATAAAATTTGATCAAAGAACAATTTTGGGCCAAATATTTCTCTGAGGTGGACCATTGGTTGTGGTAACATCAATTTAAGGTGAAGGAGGATATTCCTAAAATTTCATTACAGGAAAATCATGGACAATATGAGTTCATAGTGATGCATTTTGGACTCACTGATTCTATATCATTCATTATTATCATAATTAATATATTTTTTCATATTATCTTGAAAAAAGACTTGTAGCCTTCATAGATAAAAGTATGATTTACCTTCAATGCAATGTGGAGAATGAGGATTATTTGAACACTACTATGAAAGATTTGGGAAATTAGAAGCTATATTTAAAGTACCATAAATTTTAATTATGTAAAAAGAAATAATCATTAATGGGGAATATAATCACCAAAAATGAATACATGTGGACCATTCTTTGGTGAATTCAATTGATGAATGGCATAGACCATCAAACCTAGTGGATAAAAATAGATTTAGTGGGTTATCAGTGTATTACCCATGATTTTTTAAATATCATTTCATAATTGTAATACATAATAACAAAACTAAAATGAAAGTTATGAATAAGTTTTTCTAGTGAATTGGAGGAGAGGTTTACAAAGTGGAAAAAGAGGATTACCACTCCAACAGTCCAAAAAACCCCTAATGTGGGGAAAGTTTTATGGTATATAACGATTATTCAATGAATGTATTATGTTGTGTAATAGTGTATAATTATATAGTTATAGACTACACATAAATTAAGATGAAGTTTCATGAGTAAAACGATCTCATGATAGATATATAGTTGGTTGTAGTGAGCATTTCATTGAGGATCTGGGGACCTATATGGGGAGAATTTTGATATATATATGGACCATAGGAACCTAAAATATTTAATTAACACAGAAAGATATTAATATGTTCAAATGAACATGGTTATAGATAATAAATGACAATGACTTTTCAATCCATTACCATCCTATGAAATATTACAAAGTGGCATATGCTCTATAAATAATGAATCAGATGGCCATAATACTAAATATTATTGATAATGATATTATATTCTAAGGCATGAAAAATATTAACATGATAATCATGATGAATGGGATATCATTATTACTTTCCCAAATTATTACCCAGTAAACCATTTTGGAGAAGTTTAATGATAGAGAGTATGTGTTTAAATTCTGAAGAAGGTGGAAGCAATATGAAAATGGAAATCCTCAGACTACAAAAATTATTTATGTAGTTTTATGATTTGATACATGGCTATATATACCCTAAAATCCTAATATAATGGTCCCTTTTGAATTAAAAACAAATATCCACCTTCTCCATTTACATAGGGGAGTAATAATATATCAGGATCTCCAAAAGAATTATTGGTGAGACAATATGAATAAATTGATAATTGAGTAAACATTAAAATGTAGGGTATGAAAACATGTAAAGGATGAATGGAAAAAACTATAAGGGGATGAATGGACCACTACGTCATAAAGAAACAATCTGATATGGGTTTTGGTGGATTATCATACAATTAAAATTCACATCACTTTGATTCAATAGGACTACTCACTTGATCATAATGAAAGTATATACATTATATAGTTGGTGAGGCTATATGGAACCCCACTATTGATTATATATGAAAAAGATCTGAGATTTACCACCATGTATAAGAATATCCTACAACATAAAATAAATACTGAGTTAGACCATGTTATAGATTATATCCCCAAATTAATAGAAACTATGGGTGGATAATTTTGACCCTAAAATATATCTTAACATCATTTTTGATAAACATCAAAGGAGGTTGAGATCAACATCATCCTATAGTCATGTTATTGTATACTAATATCTCCCAAGTGAGATTTCAAAAGGTTCCATAGGAAACCCATTCTGGTAATTTATGTAGAAGAACAATGTTTTTGGATGATGTTGGTGTAAAAAATAAGTTTGGATCAGAAATGGTTAAAGAAATGGTAGAAAATGTCAAGACTTTTCAACACCACATCCGAATAGCCCAGAGTTTGAAAAAGGCTCACAATGGTAATAATTTTCAGGTATTAAAGATTTATATCTTAGATAATATTTTCCCTACTTATATCCATGGAAGTGATTCATGATATTTATGGGGAAGGGAATTTTAAAACCCATGTACATTATCCCCTTTGAGTTTATTGATCATGTATGATCTATGACTTATTGATAAGAAATCCCACCAAACCATTCTAATGCACCTAACATTCTCCATGAACCCCATTTAAGAAATACATAATAGATCCAACACATGTATTATATTACGAGGTGGTATAATGATAAAAATATATCACTTATGAGGATCTTATGGTGATGATCGTGGACCGTAAAGAGAAATTACTAAACAATAATAAAAACCCCCTTGTATAAATGTTATGTTAGAACAATAAATATGAAGAGAAAACCTAGAAACTAGAGGAAGAAATGAAGCTTAATTACCCTCACATATTTTAAAATTAGTATGTAATATGAATTTTATGATTGAAATTATTTATGGGTGGAAGAATTTAATATCCTAATTTTTTAGAATGGAGAACCATGTTGGATAGTTTATTAAACTCACAACACTAAACCCAAACAAACAATGATTGTATTACTAGTACCATTATATAATTTAAATTAAATTATATTGTATGAATAATATAAACTACATATTGAAATATATATAAATTTTCCACACAATTTACGGATGCTTAATAAATAATAGGACATTTTTAATACATAAATCTAAACCAAAAAAATGCCTTATTAAAAATTATTTTTATTTTCTTTTATGAGAAAATATTGAAAATAACATAATTGGAAATTATAGGTAATTTTATAATATAATAAAAAAATAATATTTAAAATTAGAATACCATAATTTACATTGGGTGGTGTTTTGCGATTTTTTTTTGAAAAGATTGAATTTTCTTTAAAACGTTTACAAATAATAAGTTTTGGTAAAATTATCATTTCATTTTAATAAAATATGTAATTTAAAAGTCAAATTATTATTTCAGATTATTTTAAGATTATATAATTATCTTTTAGTTTTATTTAATACAATTAATCACATTTAAAAACATCTTTATATAAAATTTTATTGGAAGATTATTTGTTGTCTTGAAAACACATCTGTTTTTCTTTAAAGTATTTAAAAATGTATAATGTTTATCTATTTTATATAATGAAAATAAACCCTAATGGTGAATTATTTAACATAATATTATATATTCTATAAGGAAAAAATAATTCAAATTCATTTAGTTATGAAGAAACTTCATATAGTTATTATAACATGATCTTATACTTGAAATATTCATGTCATGAAAACTATTTGTTTCAACTTATCTGTATGTTTAAATATAAATTTAATTCTTACACATCTAAAAATTTAATTTGATAAAATATATTACAAATATTGAATCATCATAATTATTATAAAAAAATATCTTCAACTAATGTTTTGGTCATAATGAATAGTAACAATATTAAAATATTTTTATGATGGTTAATATTCAAACTGGTTTTCCAAGGGGAGTTAAACTAAAGAAGAAAATGGAATAACATGTTTAGAAATTATTTTTTTTAAATTATATAGGTTTTTATTAGGATAATACCTAATCCAATTATTTATCTTCCAAATTTTAGGCACATACCTTGATCTGTGCTTCTCAATATTTTATAGTTTTTGTTGTTTGCAAAAATCACACTTTCAGTCCTTTTAAAATGGAACCCCCTCTCATCTCATTTACAATTTTTCCAAACCCATTTTTTAAAAAAAATACCTAAAAACTCTCATTCTTAATATCTTTTCCATATCATATGTTACTTTTTTATAATAAATCCAATCTATGGGGGCTTTAGGATTAATTCTAAAGAGGTTGTACGAAAAATAGGTATCATTCTTAACTGAGAATCTTTATTTTTTTTCATCATACACGTCCTACAAATAATTCTTAATATTGATGACATAAAAAAATCAATACATTCAAAATGGAAATCTGATAGATTATATAATAAGAGAGGAACTTATGATTGTATGACCCTAAAAATGTGATTTAATAATATCATTTTAGATACACCATCACCCCACCACAAAAATGATCTTTATTAACTTTCTCCCTTAGTAGCTTCTCTCCACACTATGAAACCATTTTTTGAAGAAAAAATTCCAAAAGAGACTTGATTAGATAAACCAGTGAACTCACCGAACATGATCCAAACCATGTGTAGACAATAAATCTTTAATAATAAGTGAAATGATCACTCCTTTAACGGATTAACATAATAGATACATCTTTATTCCTAATGAATTTCATTATTCTGGATTATCTCATCTATGTATAGAATAGTTTTTATGTATATTCCATACTAAGGGGTTAAATTTTTTAGGGATCTACTTACTACAAACCACATAACCCCATATATCCAATTCCAAATGGGACATAATTATCCCAAGATAATCCTTATCAGAAAAAATAAGTGACGGTGAACCTAAATAGTATCACATTCAAAACAAATTCATTTAATGGATTATGTTTACTTCCTAATCCCATACATGACCTCTCATGATACTAAGAATTACCAAATGAATAAGTGGTTGGTATCAGTGAAACAGTAATAATCTTTTATGATATATGATTCCTAAATAATGGAATTAAATCATAAGGCATAAAATAATAATTATACATGGGAAAAATGGGATTATAATCTTATCCCACTTCAAAATCAAAAGAATTTTTATCAAAAAACAATTTTTAATATTTTGATAAGTAACATATTCCCATTCATAAGAAGGGTGAATTTAATAGTTTTATATGTGAGATACATATATAAAAAATTTGGAATCATTAAAGTAAATTATATAGACTGATAATGCTAGTTAGAGATAGAATGGTGATAACCTGATGAAAAGGGTGTTTTAGAGAGATCCATTACCTTGAAATTGACTCATTATGTGGATTATTTATCTTCTTGATGAATAAATTTATTTTTTTATTTAACTTGTTAAAAATATTTTCATATTTATTATTATATTTATCTTATTGATTATCATGTAATATTAAATTACTTATTAATTTAGGTTCAAGTTGGATGTCTTGACGACGTTTGGCCCATATATCTAAAATAACTTTAAAAAGTTGACTATGTTCCAAGAAATTATAAATTCATCACCTCAAAAATAATAAAAATGAAATAATTATCATTTATATATATGAATTATAATATATAATCCAATTATTATGGATGGTTATGAAAAATTAAAAATTGTAAAATCCTTGGGATGGTAACACATAGGTGTGCATGAGTAATATATCCCTTCTTTTAAGATCATGATGGAATGAATTTAAATGAAAAATTATCATTACATAATTATCATTGTAACATAAATATCATAGTTTCTCTTTAAATTCAAACATATATATCATCCATGTGATGCTGTAATAAGAAAATAAATCAAGTCACGTCGTGAGGAATTAGTCCACCATATACACGAATGACATTATCATTATTTAATGGATGGTAAGGTATTAAGGTATATGATATATTAATTTGGCATAATTATTAACATAAATTTAATATATATTATATAAAAACTAAATATATCATCATAAACTACTATGTGATGTGTTTATGGAAAATGAATTACATTAGTTTGTGCGGTGATTTTCCGTTATACACCTGAATGATACTTTCATTTCAAATTTTATTGAATTGGAGAAGGAATTAGGTTATAAAATTAACATAATAAAATTTCATTATATGGTTGATGATTTTTTATTATATTATCTTTATTGAGTAAAATTTAAATGAGGTGGAAGAATAAATAAAACAATGATGATCAGTTAATATTGTCACCTATTATTTGGACCACCACTTTAAAATTACAAATAAAGCCTCCAACGATTGGATTTATGATCAAAACATTGACTCTATTTCATGGTAAGCGAAGTAATTTATTGATTTCGGTTGTTTTTGGATGAACTAATGGTTTTTTCTGTGTGGAGGGGATAAGAGATGTAGTTTTCTTTTATAAGTGAGTAAGAGAGGCATTCTTATAAGTACCCAAATCAATTCTACAATGGTTAGTCAATTTGAAGCCAAGTGCCCCAAAAATTTAAAATTAAATGATTTAATTGTATGTAACCCAAAAAAATTTAAAGAAAAACATTTTTATTCTCATAATTCCGTTAAAAACCATAGTTTAACCCCCTGGTAAAAACAGTCTATCCATAACCATAGTAATTAATTTTATTCTTATACTCTTCATTATGATGAAAAATTAAGATTGAAATTATTATATAATATTAAATATTCAGATAAAAATATGGAATATATTTTATCACATTTATATCGATAATTGGATGAATTTAAATTATTATTAAACCCCTAGATGGGTCTTAAAAATAGTTTCCAAGAAATAATTTTTCAAGGAAACGATATTCTTAAAATGACTAAATGAAAAATAAAAAATAATTAAATAAATTTAAATTCATATTTTGATTTATATAATATATACACATTACTTATATAATTCATCATTTGGGATTACGTTATTTATTTAAAATGGATAAACATTTCTCCCATTAAAATTCTGTTCAAAAAAATTATTATAATGAAAAAAATATATATATAAATCCATTATACTGATGTTTTAAAGTAAAAATATTTTCTAAAATATAACTAAATATTAATTATGTTATTTTTAAATAATATTAATATAATAATTACAGTTTTAAAATTATTAATATATTAAAAGGAAATACTAGTTTTATAAGAAATCGGTATTGTTTACTTTTCACAAAAAAAATCAATATTTTCCGAACTAATCCCAAAATTTCACTATATGAAAATTATGATATTATTTTTCCAAAAATGTTTTTAATTTTTTAAAATAACAATTCTAAATGTTTCATGAATTAAATATAATATTTCCTCAGAATAAATAATAAAATTCATTTTTGAGGAAAACATATTTTTTTAAAGAAAAAATGTATTTAAAAAAATGGAGTTCCTATATACTAAGAATTTATTAATTGAGGAGAATATATATATACATATATATATTTCATAATGATGTTAATCATATTCAAACTCACTCAGTTAATGTAATGAATATAATAGTCATATTTCAATAATGGTTGTTCATATGGGTTTGCTTGTGTGTGTCACATACGCCATTGAACATAGTTTCCAATTTATAAACTCAGGGTTTAAAATTATTCCCCCATAAAAAAATTTCTCTCCTAATTCATAGTGAATACTAATATTAAGACATTTTAGGTTACTTAATATTTATTACACCCTCCAGATCCCAGGTTTCTACATCACATTTATGTTATTGTTAATGCAATTCCACCATGTCTGTTTTCTTGTTGCGTATAACACTATCTCTTAGGTCCAAGATCATCACTAGATAACCCTCATAATAAATAGATTTTTATAACTATAAATAATATAAATTAATTAAATTTAATGGTTTTATTAAGTACTTCAGTAATAGGGACATATGGAATACGTTTTGTACTTAAGGAAGATGTTTTGGAAGTGTAAATCTATAATCCATGTCAATTTCAATAGAGTGAGTAGTCATTTCTTGAAGATCAACCACAACCCATATTTAATTGTTCCATATTGATGTATTTGGAATACCAGATACAAAATATACGGCGATGTATTCCAACTTCCATGTAGGTATGGGTAATTCTATCATCATCACCTTATTCTACTTCCTCTCATCCATTACTTGTTTACATTATAGACACATTGATGTATATTATGTGATCTCTTTATTCATATTATCTGAATAATTGTAATCTCATATATCTAGATACATCTTCATTCTCCCTAGGTGGATGAAAATGTTGATTTATGTGTATCATTAACATATCGTTATTTATCTCAAGATTTTATAGTACACATAGTTCGAACCCAAATCTTATAACTCCTTATTCATCAATTTTGAACTCCAATAATTTATCGTTTCTTATAGCTTATGCCTTCTTCTGAATTTCCACATCATCACATTATGTATCCACTGAATTATATATGAGTGATTTTTAAGAAATCATTTGAGAAAGGAATAATTATATTTCTTCCTTAATGATTCCAAATAACATCTTTTCCATGTCTAATAATATTGGATCCTTATCACTTATCATCAATGATAAGGTTATTATATCCTTTATACGTAGAACATATTCACATTATTTTCTTTCATGGGATGATAATTGATTGGGAAATCATAGTCCTTGATCGGATATAACCATATTCCATGGATCAAATTAGGATACTTCTGAGATAAAAAATATTTGATTCTCTTAGGTCTACATATATTTCACAAATCTCCCTATAGAGATAATATAGTTAGATCATCAATGTAGATATCAAAACATCCAACTCTATATCATGTGTCGGATTTTTATTTCCATAAAATTATAACTTCCATGAGTCATAACATATAACTTTATCATTCACCATCAGTACATAGCCCAAAATAATCTTTGAAGGATAATTTTATATAAAATAATTTCCCCACTTGATGGAAGAAAGAGGACTAGTGCAGTGATATGTATCCATTTAAAATCATTAAATATCTACTCATATTCATTGGTCCAAAAAAACATTACACAATTATGTGTAATCATGTTTAATAAGTCCAAAAATAAAAAAAAATCACAACTCGTCTGTAATTCCCATCTAATCTAAGGAAACTAAGGACTTCTAATTCTAATGTTGGTCTAGGCCAGTCCTCCATTTCCTTTTTCATATAAGTGTTCACATATATCCCTTTTCTAGTGATAATACTACCCATGAATGAAACCCAATTCTTCTTGAACTCACTTTTACTATGGTTTCAATATATCTTCAACACACTCAAATACATTATCAAATTATTCTCATTATCATCATGATTATACTTTATTTTATAGTATATCAAAATTTAATCCATAAATAATTCCATAAAAAATAAGTGAAATATCTAAAGTCTATATTCAATTATTCTATTAATATTTTTATAGAATTAGTGATTACAAAATGAATTAATTTGATCTCATGGTGTACATACATTTTTTAATGTATGTTTATAGAATATATTCCTCTTTCACCTTTAAGTAAAGATATATTTACCGATAGTCCTCCTTTGGGACTTAATGGGATTAATTTAGTTGATCAAAACAAGTTATTTATCCATGTAATGTGATACGTGTTCTTTATCCGGGAACTTTTATGTTCATGATAGTCAATTAGGATGTGTATTGAACAATCTTTCTTATCGAAAAGTATGATTATTTCACCCCGTGGTGACACACATGGGTGTCTGAAACCATTTTTCAAATTATTTTATAATTTCTTCACTAGTTCTTTAATATTAACATAGAAAATTCTATAAGGGGTCTTGGATATGTTTAGAGATACAAGAATAAGTTCAATTGAGTACTCGACTACTCGCCCTAGTAGAATACTAGAAAACTCTTGTGGGAATACATTTATATAATCCCTAAAAATGGGAGTATATTCAATCATGATAATATCCTTTGTTCTTAATTATTTGTGATTTATAATAATTCTATTAAGGGAATAATATCCACATTAGATACTATTTTATGTGGGTTATTCATCCAATTATTCGAACATGTATAATTTTATATGATTATCTGGGACTTGAATAGGGATATTACACTCTCAACAGTTGAGGATATTATTATATATAGATTAACAATCAATTACTAGTATAAAAAAATCATTACAAAAGGAAGTAAGAAAATATTTGATGGAATATTTAGTTTACAAATATTTTATGGGGAGAAGTTATATGAAAGGGATGCTACAGTATCTCAATTTATTGTTCTTATAGATAGCTCAACCACTATGTTTTAATGTGGTTCTTGAATAGTTATATTAAACCAAAAATATATGGAAGAATGCATAGAATAAAAATAAAATAGTATATCAGATATTATTTAATGAATAAATAGTTTACCTATCAAGACATTTTTATTGGTATCCAACTCATTCATAGTTATATTATATGATTTTACATTCTCTATATTACATAGAGGTTTTTTCATTGATTGTTTCTAACAACTATATAAATAGATATTTTGATTGCATAATAACCATGTCCCTTGAAATTTATACACCACACCGCAGAATTAGTGTTGATCTGAACCATCATTTCTTATTCTACATTATTGGGTTTCATCATTTACCATTAACACTTATTTTCCCAATGCCCCAATTTTCCAAATTACAAGCCTCTCCCAGTTCCCATTAGATGGTTTCTAAGATGATTGTTCCCACACATTTGATAAGTGGGATGTTGGGATTTATTTCATTCATGGAAGTTATCTATGGATACTTATAAAGAAAACTCCATTTTATTATTTTTTCTTCAATCCCAATAGATAACTTGGAATAACCAATCTTCATCTCATATTTGAGGTCCCAATACACAATCTCATCATAACATTCAATGTCGTAAACATCCAAATCTTTTTATTGACTTGTATTTTATCCCCTAAATAATAAGTCCACCTTAACTATTATATTGGTGATAATTTAAGTGGAGTATTTTTCAATATTTAATATGGTTGCCTCGTATGTCATGATTGATTCATCTTTATTTTTTTTTTCAAAATGAGGAACTCCCACTCCATTTTAGGATGTAGATGTTAAGGAAAATATTTACTGAAAACTATTTTCATGAACTAATCCCATTAAATAAAATCAATATTATTTTTGTAATTTTTTTTCTTGATCAGTCTTAACTAATGATTGGATTCTCCATTAATTAGATGAACGACAAGCACAAAATTCACTCTCTATTAGAATTGGATGTCATGTACTATCTCCGAAATGGAGATTATCCATTTTTTCCATGGTGAGGGGATCATAAGACATGATAAAGTTATGAGGCATTTTTCTTGTAAATTACTTTTCTAAAAACATATATTTATTAGAAGTAGTGTTTTTGGTACAACTAATATTTTTATAATAACATGAGATAAATGATCTAGTACTGCAAATAATTTCATAGATCCATCACTCATAAGATTATGAATATAGTTAGGTCAATCATCACATTTTCTATAAATGTTTTTTGTTTAAATGGTTTGTCCTATTTACCTCTGTTTACAAGAAGAAAATAATTATAATATATTAAATTCTAAACTTAAACAAGTAAAACATTTTGAATTTTTAGTAGTAACTTATAAATGATAAGTACATCCTAATTTGTGATTCTCTAGGTTTCAATATTCGGTCGCAGTAGTACTTTACCTTTTATTTTTCTACCCATATAATTTTATCATGTCTTTTATAATGTGTTTTATACAAATTGAGACATGAATTGGTCACCTAATTCATTCCCCTATGAAATTTATTAATGGAGAAATCTAATAGTACAAGAAAGAGGTGTAACAAGATCTAAACATCAATCATTTAATTTATTAGGAATCGATCCCTCTATCCATCACCAATATACATGGATATTTTCATATAATTGGAATTATCCTTTGAATTATCTGTAATGTTATCAAAAAAATATAATCCCATTTTCTAAAGGATAAATATTCCTTGAATATGATCCTAACAAAAGAAACCCAGTCCATTTACCCATGTTATTACATTATTTTTAATATAAACATCCAATAAATACATCCATAATATCATAAGTCTTATAATAATTAGAAGATTATGTGCATATTAATCAAAAGGAAACCAAAATATAGAAATCTTAATTTATTCACGATATTGATCTCATAAAATCAATTGAGCTTCAAAAACTACATATAATTAGATGGGGCCTATATAAATGAAATAGGTGAGCAGGAAATCATAGTAAGAGAATAAACATTATTATGAATACGAACATGTGATTCAAAGATATTACATGATATCATAAATTGGAATGATTATAAGTAATCACATAAAAGTATAACATAAAGGAAATGGTATCATAGGATCTTGGAAACATAGGAAATGTTGCAGAAAAAGGTCACTTAAAATGTGTCAAGGGAAACTTCCTAGTTAATATCTTATGGTTGAAAAAGTCCCATTATAGATTAGTTTTACTCCCTATTCTCATTCATGATGTATCATGATACTAAACACTACCCAATGCATTAGAGATCTATTTAGGAAAAAATCATAAACTTTAAATGAACTTTTTTTTCCTCATAAAATAATTAAGTCATAAGATATAACATACGAATTAACAATGAAAAGAACATGGGTTGAATAATCTTGTGGTATATTATAATCATATGAAATTGCATAAGGAAGAACATCGAGAAAAGAATACATGAAATTTATTACCACATAAATGGAATGATTAATAATATATGTATTTATATAAGAGACATATATAAATTAATTTATAATAATTCAATGACATTAGAGGGAGATATAGAATGTGTGTTATAGAGAGTGGTCATAACTCGAAGAAAATTGTAGTTTAGATAAATCCCTTAACTCGAGCCAAATTTATCACAGGAATTCCTTATCATCCCGAATAATAAATATATATTTATTATTTACATTCTAGAGAATTAATATCATTTTTAATATTACTTTTATATTATTTTTCACTATATTATATTAAATTAATTATTCATTTATCTTTAATTCATAATTTTTTTAATGTTTGGATCATATGTCAAAATTCACCATAGAAAGATGAATAAGAAAAAATAAATTACTAATTAATCATATTTTTAACAATAATAATTACATAATTTTAATTTTGTATATAATATATACTTTTAAAACCAATCATAGTGATCTTTTATGAAATAAAAAATGTTAAATCACAGAAAAGGTTACTCATATGTACGCTTGAGAAACGCTTCCATTTTTCAAACACAATTATAGAGACAACAAAGTGTTATATTATAATTCTATAATTATAATTATACCATAAATGTAATTATATTTCATTAAATAAACTTTCATATACCATCCATCAGATGTGGTAAAAAAACGAGTCACACCGCTTTGTGAGGAGGTAGTTTTCCATACACACAAACAACATTATCACTCTTTAATGGATGGTATGATATGAATCCATATGAAATGTTAATTTTATACAATGATTAATATATCATGAAATTATAATATATGAAAATTATATCCATCATCATAATAAATTTTTTGATGCAATGATGGAAAATGAATTACATCCGTCCATTATGTGGTAGTCTTCCATACACAAGAATGGTGGTTGTGTTTCACATTTGATGGAAGTTGAGATAGATTTATGATATTATATTAACATAATGAAATAATATTATATGGTATATACATGATTTATTATATCATAATTATTCTATAATAAATAATGGTGGTGTAAAAAAAATAAAATACATATTATCGGTTAAGATCGATACCTCATCTTCGGACCACCTATTTAAAAATGCAACAACTCCCTCCCTAGATTGGATTATTGAGCAAATAAATCCCTATATAATATTGGGAGAATATTGGATATGTGCATTGGGTAGGTATTTTTCAAACCAATGTGTATTTAAATTATTTCAAAGAGAGAGTGGATGTGCCCTTTTACAAGGGAGGGGGAGTGGCAATCGTGTAGATACCCAAAACTATTCAATAATGAGAAGCCACAATAATGAAAACATCCTCAAAAATTAAAAAAAACATCTTGATTTAGAGGAGATATAAGGAACATAAAGTCATCTTACATTCAAAATATGTTAATTAAAAAAATTATTCCCTTTAGGACTTATGTTTAACCCCTGATAAACCCATAATAACCATAACCAGGGTAATTAATTTTTATGATTTTTACTAATCATTATGTAAAATATTTTATTTAAATTATTAAATAATGATATTTATAATAATTTAAAAAATAGAATCAATATTATCAAATTCAATTCATATAACTGAAAGAAGTTAATTTAAAATTTTACACACGGATGTGTTGAAAAAAATGGTTTTTCAAGAAATAGATTTTTAAAGAATTAGATGATATTATAATACATATATGCCATATAATAAAAAATAAATGATTTTTTATATTTATTTGTATATTTTATATATTTTATTTTTTATTTTTTCACATTACGTGTTATTTTAATTATTCAAAATAGAGAAACATCACACATTTAAAAAAAATTAGAAAAATGTTTTTTAATGCCTAAAAAACATATATTACTATATAGTATATTGATTATTGAAATTTAATTAATTTTTGAACATATGACTAAAGAATAATTACGATACCTTTAAAAAATATTTAAATAATAATTATTCATCTAAATTTTATTATTTATTAAAAATAAATGATAGTTTTACAAAAAACATGCATATATTACTATTCACTGAAAATTTAATCATTTCAAAAAAAATAAAAAAAATTAAACCCATATAAATTATTAAATTTTAATTCGAAAAATTATTTTAATTTTATAAAATAAAATTTAAAAAATTTAAAAAATATATTTATAATATTTTCTCACAAAAATAAATATAAAACATTTTTGAACAATACATTTTTTTGATGAATAATAATCTTTATTAAAAAAACTGAGTTCTTATTTCCTAAGACTTTGTGAATTTATTTGTTCATTTATATATATTCAATGGAGTATATAATCATATTCCAAACATATAATTTAATATCTAGGTTATAATGTTGATATTTAAATAAATTTTGTTTATTTGGTATTAGGAATACTGTCTCATATTCTATATAAAATATTTTTCCCTTCTAAGAACTCAGGGTGTTATAAAAATTCCATTTATAAAAAAACTATAGTTGTAGGTTCACCAACTAACCATCCAAAATTATTAGATATAACCTTTTTTGCGTCACTAAAACAATTGATCCCGATTCCCTTTAATTTGAAGTCATTTCATGACTGTCTGGATAATCCTACAGAAGTCCAATCCTACCTATAGTTAAAATATCACATTTGAGTCACTAATAAACTGAGTTGGTCATCATGATCAATAATAGAAATCAACCCCCCCCCCCCCACCATTGGATCCATCGTTATAACATTTATAGAACATATCAACCTAATATAAATGCTTGAAACACATCTTAGTACACATTTCAACTAGTTCATCGCATCCTATGAGGCATCCATATAGTTCAGATCATCCAAAAAAATGGATAGTCCCACCGCACTGACGACACCAGGACACAATTTTTTATTATTTTCTAATTTATTTAAAACTGCTTGCCAAGGAGTTTTCTTATCACCAACCAAAGAAAAAAAGTCTTCAACATCAAGTCCCATGTAAAATTCATCATTGAAAACAATTGTCAGATGTTGTTTTCCCACTCAAACCTGAGTGCTAAAAAGTTTCCAGAAACCACAAATTATCTCTAACTTATAAAATTTTTATCCACAGAATGCATTAAGATGTAAATCAGGCCAATGATCTCAAACCCAAATTTCCATTGGTACACTCTACAACACAAAATTACTTATACCAACCTTGGAAGGAACTCAATTGGATCAACCCTAACACATGGGTGCCATTAATTATGATCCATGCTAACCGACATATCGTACCCCTAATGCACCCATTATGTGAAACTATGGTCTAAGGATCCAAGAAACCTTAATATTATTACATTAAAACAACATAACATGTGATATAGACAGACCACATTGAAATCCTAGAGCACCCATTCCTGATGGAATTGAGAACTTATTGGTCACCACACTCATAGAAGAACTTTAACCAAAAAAAATTATGGTTCTAAAACTATCTTAATGAATTTGTGAACCTATTCCCACTAAGAAACATATAAAACTTCATGTTTTCTCATTGGAAAAATATTTTCAATAATGTATTCGATAAGAAACACTCAAACCAAAGGAATCATAATTATTAAAAAATTTCCGTTGTAATCGAGCTGTTAAATTTCAAAGTATGGATATTATTATCTAATAAGTGAAATATATATAAATGGTCTAATAAATTTATAAATTCTTATTAAATATGTTATAAATTTCTAGTAAAAACATTATTTCTTTAAAAAAATATATTTTCTTCATAAAGGATTATTATTGGTTATTTTTTAGAAAATGTTATAATTAAATTCTGGATTTTTTAAAAGTGATATATTATAAAATTAAAATGATTATTTGAGTCAACATATCAAAAAAATACAGTAAGATTTAATAATTTTTTATAAAAATAATTATTTTTCCATGAATAATGGAAATTATAAATTTTGGTACACTTGCCCTTTATTTTTTATAAATTAGCTAACAAAAATGTGTAATTACTATTTTAATATGATTTAAAATAAATATATTTATTATTTTTTTATATTTCAATCAACTATTTACATCAAAAGCATCACTATACAAGTTTTTTATTTTTTCAGTATTTAAAACATAATGTTATCCAAAAACAAATGTTATAATGTTCATAGTGTTTCTAATTTTTACTAATTAAAATAACCCCTAAATGTCATGACCCATCCCAATGGGACTCATGTCGTGACTCCACAAACCCACCTCTGATAGGCGAGGGGTGGGTGACTAGCACCGAGTAGGCATATCACTAACATGGGAGGGAATGCCTAAGTAACTGTACACACACACACATCTCCGAGACCACAAATGATGAAAATTAAAAACCACTAAGGAACAAAATTAATGCATACAAATAAACCCAACCAATATAGTATGACATAAAGTATCTGTAGAAAGTAAATTGGGCCAGAATTCAAGCCCACCAAAAAATGAGTCTGCCAATTATAAACTCCAACCTGTAAGAACAAAGAGGTACTGGGACTGATCCTCATGGACATAGGAACGCCTTGGCATTTAGGGAACTCAGAAAGCTCACTCGAGTCATGTTTCTCCCTAAATTATGTCAAAAGGTCGCTCATCTGCACAGGACACGGCACGTGCTGGGAAAGCCAATGTAGGGGTGAGTATAACAATACTCAAAAGGGGGCCCTGAAAAAACCCAAAGTAATAAACACAGTAAATGTACATTTTCCTCTACAAAATATATGTGTAATGAACATATAACCAGAGAAACATATCCAGATATACTCAAAACCCAAACCCGTAGTTTGGGAAAATTCACAACGACCACATACCCATGTTAGGGATTCAATTCAACAATTCCACCAAGCACTTGTCCAGGAAAACTCAGTCCATGAGTCTAATAGCTCCGATGACGTCCATCTGAGATATAATTTTTATAGAGGAAATCCATGAGAGAGAGAGATAGATGCACTGATAGATCTGAGAGAGAGAAGATACCTTCATTGAGGGACAACCCAATCTTTAGTGAGAAAATATCATGATGCACATATGAAGATCATGGATATGGCCTTGGAGGATACCACAAAACATTCGTATTCACCTCCTAAGTATAGGATCAGCATCCTGAAGCATTGGTCTCGTCGATACATTACTCTACCTAGGGACAATAATGTATAGAAGATCTCACTCTGAGCCTCTCAAAGGGATACCTGACTCTATCTCCCACTGTCCTACTGAAGGGGTCATACGCTTGTAGAAGGAAACGGTACCAAACCTTTAGGAGAACAAGAAAAGGGGGAACTAACCCAACGAAACCTATCCAATGAATGGTGGATAAGAGGAACAAAACATGTACAAAAAATTAAATGCTGTGTCGAAGGGTCACATGACATGTCCTCTGACCCTAGGTACTGACCCTGTACAATGGCATGTGTCGCAAGGCATGTAAAGTAGAATAAGATATACACAGAGTGTAAGAGAGTGACATGTCATTTTCTGCTATCCGAGGAGGACTTTGTGTACGCCGTCCATGTGTTTATACGTGGATTCAACCCATGTGTCCCAGACAGTGTACTTGAATAAAGGGTAGTCTGTGTATCTGGCTGCATCTATCCAGGTGGGAGAGTACATGCTGTGTACTCCACCTTGTGTATGTGTATCTTCTGAGATACAGGCTGAGTTCACGTTGAGACCCACATGCCATGTGAATATGGTCACACAACATGTTAGCGCTTCATGTCGCCCATCAATCCAGCAACCACTAGGTGGGGTCCACACATTGTGTCTTCCAAAGGCATGTTGTGGTCTTTATCTTGTGCAGCACGCAAACCCTAGCCACAACCATGCTGGTCCCACACGATGCGTTCAACGGAGAACACATCGTGTTCTACAAGATTTTATAGAACTACTGTGCTCCATCACTACGCTTTGGGAGAACCTATAATCTTTGATTCGGCCATCTGAACATTTAGAAACTCAATGTTCATGGTCACCCCAACATTGCAAGGCCATTTCCGTTGGTTTTGGGCCTCTTCTCGTTCCTGAAAAAATGTCTTGATCCACCCGTATGAAGAATTATCGAAGGAGGATTTATCTTGAACCATATCTATTCATCTAACCCCATCATCGTCTCACCTCCGTTATTTCACCACGATTCCATATCTACATTTTTTTAATGTTGCGTTGTGAAATGGGTGTGCAATGATCTGGTGTTCTTCGCCTCACAAAGAACTCAAAGAACGTAGGGAGGAGGTGGAAGAAACTCAATAAAAGATAGAGGAATGAAACTCCTCGATCGTTCATCATGGTAGTAGTATTCTTCCATTATTAGGTTTAACGGAGGAATCAAAATGACAATTCAACAATTATCACAAAAAAAATTCCATAATCAAAACCCCAAAAGAAATATAAACAACACCCTCACATGAAAATGCATGATCCACGGATTAACCTATTTTTGGGTCGATACGGGTTCGTAATTTAATCGAAGAATGTGGAAAAAATCAAAGCAACCGAAATACAACCTTGATCATCAACAAAGAGGGATATTGGTCATTTTTTGGGATTCGATCTTGCTACGCATAATCCACATGTCGTCGTTCATTAGCTTTGATAAAAAAATTTCCATGGGTGGATCCTCTCCAAAGCCCTAGAGGATTCTAGGGTGTTTTCCATGTTTCTGATCCTAACCCTACACTCTTTATTATTTTAAAAAAATATGTGTCACTTTGTTATGTAAAGATGTAAAATAAAATAAATTATTAAGTTATTTTAATTCCTTTAAAACATCCAAAAATAATATTTCGCTAAAAAACTATGTCATTTGATGTTAGGCCCCGCCGAAGGTAAAGTAACTACTGTAAATTCAGTGATGCCCTCAGATTTACAATTTGGGAACCCGTTTAAAAGTTATTTCACTTTTTTGGGAAAACTGCTCAGACGTTCTATATAAGGTTTAATTTTTTCGAACATTTAATCTAGGTGTTCCAGGGCTCAGAATTTCATGCTACCAAAAATCCTGGTCTCGAAATAATTCCATATAAAATTTAAAAAAAAACCAAAAATCCAAGAAATTACATTCTTCTCACCTTATGGATTTACATCCTGAAAATCCAAAGGAATGAACTACTCAAAATATGTGGGTACTGCACAAGAATCTGAGCCTCCTGCTCCCATGTTCTCTCCTGAAGATTTTCATGCTGCCACTAGACATGAACCAAGTGAATCTCTCACCCAAGAAGTGTCCTATTTTTTCAATCCTCGATCTCCACTGGGTACTCTGTTAAGGTCACTCCTCCCTTTATATCTAAATTTCCCTGGTTGATGACATGAGATGGGTCATGAATGTACCTCCTTAGCTGGGAAACATTGAATATGTCATGTACATGGTGAAACAGTGGTAGTAGAGCTAAGCGGTACACCTCCTCACCAACTCTATGTAGTATCTAAAAAGGGCCAATGATCCCGATAGACAACTTGCTTCCCCGGCCGAATCATGCCAAACCTCATCAAGGTGAGACCTGAAGGAAGACATGGTCTCCCTCCTCGAACTCAAAATATCTTCATCTCCTGTCAGCAGAAAACTTTTTCTGGCACTGTGAAGTCATCATCCTCTCCTGGATGACCTTCACCTTATCAGTAGTAGCTTGCACCAACTCTAGAACAATTAGTGCGAACTCTCTAGGTTCGTTCCAGTAGAGTGGTGACTGGAAGGGTCACTCATATATGGCCTCAAATAGTGCCATTCCAATGGGGTAGTGGTGGCTATTATTGTATGCAAAATCCACCAGTTGTAGGTGGTCCTCCCAACTGCGACCAAAGTCCAAGTTACAGGACCGAAACATATCCTCCAAACACATGAATGGTCCCCTCCATCTAACCATCAGTCTCAGTATGGAACATTGTGCTCAAGCGTAGTTGTGTCCCATAAGGCTCCATCAATCACTTCCAAAACCAGGATGCGAAGCACGCATCCTGATATAATACCATCATCGAAGGGACATCATTAAACTAAACTATATCATGCACATACAAGCGTCCCTAGGTCTCTATGTAACTCTTCTCTCTAATATCTAGGAAGTGGGATGACATGGGGAGTTGGTCCAAAATCACCCAGATAGAATCTTGTCGCTTGGATGTTCATGGTAAGTCCATTAATATGTCTATTGGTATCCCATCCAACTTCAAATATATCACTTCTAGGGGGTGATCTAACCCTATTGGAACTTGGTTCTTAGTCTTCACCTACTAGCACGTAAGGCATCGAGAACGAACTCTTATGCTACATTCATTATACTTTTCCGCCAAAACTAACACTCGAGGTCCTAGTACATTTTTTCCACTCCAAGAAGTACCATCATGGGGGGTGTATGAAACTCTCTCAGAACATCCTCCTGTAATGCCACTGGAACAACTGTGCACCCTCTAAAAAGGACTATGTGCTCCCCACCTTGTGAATATCAATAAGTAGCATGTAATGTGGATAACTAATCATGTAATGTCTCGCAGTCGACATCACATAGATGTGCCGCCCTGACTCACCGTAATAGAGGATGGATGACAACCATTGTCTAGAGGTAAGATGCATCATCTTCATTTATGAAGGATAACTGTAACAAGGCCAACTACTTTGACGCCTCACTTAGTCGCTGCAAACTCAATCTCCTACAGATATAATCTGCCACAGTGTTCCCTTACCTAGGAGTATAGATGACATGGAATATACAATCCTCGCAGAACTCTATCCATCGCCTCTTCCATAGTTTCAGATCCTTCTACAATAAGGTGTGCATAAGCCTCTTGTGGTCATAGTTGATGATAAACCATTCTTCCATAAGGTAGTGTCGCCACATCTACAATGCGAAGACAAATTATACCAACTAAAGATCATGGGTAGCATAGTTCTGCTCAGGTAGCCCTAGTTAGGGACTACCATAAGCAATCACCTCTTGTCTCTGCATCAGGACACAACCATGCTCAGTCCCGGACGTGTTGCAAAAAACAATGTACATGACACCCTCCTCTAGAAATCTAAAGATCGGTGGGCTAGTCAAACTCTGCCTCAACTGCTGGAAATCCTTCTTTCACTTCTCCATTCATAAAAAAGGCTTCCCCCTCTAGGTCAAGGCTGTCCTCAGTGCTGATATCCAATAGAATTAGGGAAAAATCTCTAGTAGTATCATGCCAACACAAGAAATCTTTATACCTCTGTCACACTCTGATGTGTCTCCCATGCTAACACTACCTCATCCTTGGTTGGGGCCAATACTACTCAATTTATTGATATAACATGTCCAGGAAAGTGGAACTCCTGTATCGGGGACTGGAACTTTAGGAAATTCCCATAAGTATGGTGCTCTCTGAGTATGTCTATAACTATCCGTAGGTGTTTCAAGTACTCCTCCTCTAATTCTGAGTACACAAGGATGTTTTCAATGAAGACCATTATGAAACGATCTATATACGTTTGGAATATCTGGTTAATAATTCCCCTAAACACTGTAGGGGCGTTCGTCATGACGAAAGGCATAACCAAGTACTTTTAGTGACCATATCGGCATTTGAAATATGTCTTTGGCATGTCCTCAACCCATATTCAAAGCTAGTGATAACCCAACCTGAAGTGAACCTTCAAGAACCAACGTTCCCCTATCAGCTGATCAAAGAGGTTATCAATCCTTGGAAATGGATACTTGTTCTTCATCATCACCTGATTCATGCACCAGTATTATATGCACAACCTCAAACTCCCATCTCCATTATTGGAAAACAAAACTAGGGCTGCTCAAGGTGAAACACTGGGTCTTACAAAGCCCTTAATCTGCAAATCCTCCAACTGCATCCTTAGCTCGTGAAGCTCGGTGGGAGACATCTGATACACTGGTGTGGATATTGGTTCCATCCCAGTGTGTAAGAAGATGCAGAAGTCGATCTCCCAGTGGGGATGTAATCCCTAAATATATTCTAGAAATATATCCTCGTACTCCTCCAATATTGTTGGATACTGAAACTCACAACATCTAATGATTTGAGGTTGATGCTATCCAAATCACGAGTGATTGTAAATACCCTCATATTCATAAGCCCAATCTATGATGCCTAGGTTTCCTTTTCAGAAAAAAGGAAAACCTAATTCCATTGCTACAGATACCCCCACACTCTTCGCCTAAAGCATTCAATCTAGGAATGTAATTAATATAACTAATCCATACCAATAATGACATCATAAGGCCTAAACACCGCCACAAGGTGGTTTCAACTGAAACTCTTTCCTCCAATTGAAATATCACACTATCTGAAAAGATGTGTGATCATATAGTCTCCTCTCGTTGGTGTCTCCAAGAATAATGGATGATTCAATGGATCTACCGGAATCTAAAGGATTCACACAATACATGTAGCAAGGAAATAATGACTCAAACCTATGTCTATGAGTACAAAAAATAAGGTAGTAAAGACACATATCATACATCGGATCTTTCTTGGAGTCTTCAGGTCATATGCCTCAGCGACATTCAGTTGTCCCTGCCCCAGTCCCCTAGCTCCCTAAGCCTAGTGTGGACCTCTGGGGGTTGGTTGTGGAAGTATATCCCAGCGTCTTCCACCACGCGTATCTCTCACTACTCTTATGCCACATCTACCACCTGGAGGGTCTATCTCCTATACTCTCTACCTCTCCCTCGGTGGTCCATCCACCACCTCTGTGTCATTAATTTGATGGGTTCCACAGTCTATAGAGAGATGTCATCTACCATAACATGAGTAGAATCTCCTTTTAATAGGCTAACTCGGTCCAACTTGAAAGCCCTATACCATTGATCCCCTATCATGGGTTCTCTGGTGACTTCTCCCATATCCCAAACCTTGTGCATGACATCATCTCCCTACTTATAACATCTATGAAACTGTTTCCCTACTGGTGACTACCCCTAGGTGTATCTTCAATTACAAGAAGATCTCGATCACCTAGGTCCACTCAAGCACTCCTTCATTACTTGAAATGCCTAGATGAATGACACTAGTATGGATGTCACATCGAATACCTAACATGATTTTTCAATCCCTGATGTACTAATCTCTACCCATATTCATCGATAACCTGGTAATGTTGTTGATCCTCTATGAATAGTCAGTCACCATTAAACTTCCCTACAAGAGCTAGAGAATCTCCTGGATGTGCACTTCTCCCAGTGTAACTGGTGATAACTCCTCCCTAAAGAGTCTCTTGAACTCCGTCTAAAAAATATTCTCCTTGTTGTGAGTCTGCTTGGCCAAACTCCACAATCATCCCACTAATCCCTAAAGAATGATCACTCCTAGGATCACCATATTTTTTGCTAGTGTCCTCACTGGACAAATATAACTGGTCACTTCCACATGCCAGTCTTCAACGTCCTGAGGGTTAGGCTCTACTTAGAAACTAAGGGGTCTCTATCTTTGAAACTCATGGAGCGTGCTCAGTCTGCGCTCCTCGCCAGCTGGTACTGCAAGTACCACAGGCTCCTCCATAGGTGGTGGTATAGAAGGTGCACTAGCTAGAGGTAATTCCTGGGGAACTGGTCCCTGTATCGAAGCCTCATCACTGAGGGGTCATCCTCATGATCGGGCTGCTGAATCCTTGCAGTTATGATTCATAGAGGAATCCAAGAATGAAATAAGATATACCATAGTCAACAACTATATCTGGATATCTGACACAAAAAGGAAATGGAAAACACAACCCATTCCAATATAAGACATGTACCATTCTTTTTTCCACCACAACTATTTCATTCATGTAGTAAGTCAAAAATTAGGTAATCAGAGACTTGATGTATGGATTTGTCGGCCACCCACACCAACAATGGAGTCCTTGGCCTGAAAGCAGAGATCGAAACACTTAAAACTATATCCCCAAGCCAATGTCACGGACTCTTGGTCATATGGTATAACAGACCATATCGGATACCACTCTGTCATGACCCCTCCCAGTGGGGCCAACGCCACAACTCCCCAAACCCACCTCGGATGGGCCAGGGCCTGGTGACTAGCACCTAGTAGGAATATCACTAAAATGGGAGGCATTGCATAAGTACCTGTATACACTCACACATCTCCAATCCCACGATTGAGAAAAAGTAAAACACACTGAGAACAAAATTAATGAATACAACTAGACCAAACTAACAGAGTACGACAAGAAATAATGTGAGAAATATAAATTGGGTTGGAATACAAGCCCACAAAAAACAAGATTCTACAAATTACAAAGTCCAACTTGTAAGCACGAAGATATACTGGGATTTATGTTCCTAAACATAGGAATTACTCAGCATATAAGGAACTCAGAAAGCTCAGTGCTGTCATGGTCCACCATAGACAACATCAAAAGGCTACTCATCTACACAAGACACGACACATGCGAGAAAAGATCATGCAGGGGTGAGTATAACAATTCTCAGTAGGTAACCCAAAAACCAAAAAGTAATACACAATGTAAATTTACAATCAAATATACACAATATATTTCTGCTGAACATATAAAATGAGAAAAAAATCTAGATATAATCAAATCACATACCCATAATCTAGAGACAACTCAGAAAGATGGCATACCCATGATAGGGATTTGGTTTGAAGATGACACGAAGCACTCATCTGTGTGAACTCACTCCAAATGTCTAATAGCTCTGATGACATCCATCCGATAAGTATTGTTCAATGGTTAATAACATGATATATATAGATTCACTAATAGATCTGAGAGAGATAAGATACACTCATTATGAGATAACACACTCATGAGTGGGAAAAGATCACAATACACAGATCAGGATCACTTCCATGGCCTTGGAAAATACTACGACTCATCTAGATTCACCAGAATAGTAGAGGGTCGATGTCCTATAGGGTAGGTCACATCGATACCTGTCTCTACCTAGGTTCAATATTGGATAGAGGATCTCAGTCAGGGCCTCTCAGAGGGATACCTGGCTCTATCTCAGAATGTCCTCCTAAAGGGATCATACTCTCGTGGATGGAAATGATGCCTAAAATTCAGGGGAACAAGAAAAGGGGGAACTAACCCAATGAAACATGTCCATGGAACGATGGAAAAGAGAATAAAACCCTGTAATAAGATGTACATGATGTTTAGAAGGGTCACATGTCATGTCCTCTGACCCCGGGTAGAACTCGTGTACAACGGCCCGCGTCGCATGGCTTGTCAAGTAGAAGAAGATATACATGGATTGTACGAGAGTGGCACGCCGTGTTGCACTACTCGAGGATGACTCCACGTACGCTATCTATGTTCTCATACATGGCTTCAACCCATGCATCCCAAACTATGTATCGGTACATGGGGAAGACCTCGTATCTGACCGTGTCTGGCCGTGTTGTAGAGTACATGTCGTGTACTCCACAAATTTAAGTGAATGTTCTAAGATACATGCCAAGACCATGTAGGGACCCATACACTTTGTGATGATGGTCACAATACATGTTATCACTTATTTTCACCCAGCAATCCAGTCGCCGCTGGGTGGGGTCCACACGCCATGTCTTCCTGAGGCACGTCGTGTTCTACATCACATATTGCGTAGAATCCCTAGCCGCCACAATGTCGTTCCCACACCACATGTTCTCCGGAGAACACATCGTGTTCTTAGGGATTTTCAAGAACCATTTTTCTTCATCTCCATGCATCAGGCGATACTCCGATCTTTGTTCCGGCTATCTGATTGCTTCAAAACTAAAGGTTCAAGGCCACCTCAACACTGCAAGGTCATATCTTTTGGTTTTGGTCCACCAATCTGTAATGACCCAATGTTTTTCAAGGGAAATTCCCTTCTTCTAAAGATGTCATAAAATCAAATGAAAACACAACATAATGAATAACTAATTGAAAAATGATTTTTAAAAAAAAGTTTTTCACTTCGATGTTTGGAATTTCAAAAATCCGACATACACGGTTGCAATTAGTAAGTTATTTGGAGTTCGATAAAAAACATGATTTTTGGGGAATGGTAACCTACCCTAATGAATAGTAACATACCCTTATGAATAGTGATATACTATAATGAATAGTAAACTTATGTATGATGGTATATAAATATTAATCATGTTGAATGTATGATATACCTATATTTTAAAATGAGTAAATTAATGTTTTAAAATTGGTTTTGATAATAAATTATGATTCTAAATAAATATTAAAATAATCATATTTAGAAAACTATTCTTGAAAACGGACTTCATTTTTGGATTATAATTGTTGAAAAATGGTTAGGGTGAGTTTGTGAGATTAATATGAAATACTTAAATTTTTTATGAATAGTAAAAATATGATAATTTACAATAAATGGTAAGTAATGGATTTATTGAGTCATTGATGATGTTCTTCTGATGTAAGACCGATTAGTTCGGGATAACATTATAAAATTACTATTCTTGGTCAAAAAAGACTCACTATTCCTTATCATTTGGGGAAATAATAAATTAATGATTTTTATAATGATAAATCCCCTCTCTTCCACTATAACCCCCCCCCCCCCCCCCACTACCTCTTCTCTTCACTTCTGTCAAGCTTTGTGTCTTTACAATATTCTACCAAAATCTCTTCCCATGCTTCTACCCCATGTCCAAAATTCCCAAGCCTCTTAAATATACCAAAACCTTTCCCCTTAAGAGGTTCTCAAAGGAGGATGTTTCAAGAGGTAAATTCCTCTTTCAAATTCCTTCTTTTCATTTATGTTCTTTTATTTTGGTTTCTTTCCTCACCTCCCTTCACCCAAATAGTATGATAACTCCAGTAAAATACATATACTAGAATGTTTTTAGGCTAATGTGATATTTCATTATCTTCTCTTTTTCCCCCACCATTTATTTGAAATAAATTAAAGCACCGTTTCAGATGTGCTAATTTAGCACATTCAAGTACAGCAGTTTACCAATTTCAATTAAAATCATTAATTCTTGTCAAGAAACCATTTCATTTATGGTTGAACTAGATTATTATGTATATATTATATCCTATTTTTAGTTCTGTAAACTGGTTTTAAAAATGGTATTAATTTATAAATCAAAACATGTTCTTTGTAATCAAACCCACCAATTAATAAAAACAGTTGTCACTTTGGTTTTATAGAATAGTTCGACATCACACTAGGTAACCAAATTAAATTTAAAAGAATTAAATCTCTTTGGTGTTCAATAATATAATATAACTTCAATTTTGGACAACCAATTTCATCCTACATGTTTATACCAACATGAATATAAGTGATCCGGTCAGTAAAACCAAGTAAACAAACAAGCCCGAACAATGAAATTGAACCTCAAATCCAATCAAAATGGTTATAAATGAACTTAAAATGATTATAATGAACCAATTAAATATATAATAGATTATGGAATTATGAATTAATAAGAATAATGATATTATTCAAGTTTTTAATAACAATTGGATAACACCAACAGATTTAAGGTAAGGGAACCTCCCCATTTCACTTTTATTTCTAGATTGTTCTATATGTTATTCCATTTTATGTTTGATCCCAAATGACGGGATATTATTTCTCACCTTCCCCATACTGACATTATGATTTATAAGTTATTAGAAACCCCATTATCTCTCAAAAGTTCCCTTTTAGGTACACCCTATACCATGCCAATAATCCGTAATGAATTCTACCCGAACCTCCTTTACTCCTTCAGGTTTCTCTATCTTTCTTTTTACCCAAATGAAGTTGTGTTTTTCTTTTTATGTACAAATTATACATAATATTTATATGATCCAAACTCATGTTCCGAGATCCATCCCTCATTCTATTTTGGGGATATACATGTTTTTTAGTGATTCCCACCTTGATACCCCCTGATAAGAAATCTTGTCTTAAGGGAACTTCTCAATTTCTTACCTAATTTCAAGTGCACTCTATCTTCTATTTTAATCCACCATTGTACTTATAAAAAAATTATTTTTATTATGAAAACCATCTTGGTGCACTTCTAGTTTTATATAAAATATTGTTCCCTTTCTACATTAAATGCTCTATACTATTTTCCTTAAAACCACAGAAAATGTTTTAATGCTAAAATTTACACAATACATTTATTACAAGTTGTCACTATTTTTTGACATCACGTACGATGATATATGACTATTTAATGTCCATGTACAATTACATTCTCTCATGGACACTTTCATGATACACCAATTGGTTAGGATTTTTGTCATGGTTATGGTGCATAATTCGTTCCATGGGCACCCTTATGTTTATGTATTGTTGATTATGTATGATTATTGTTGTGGCAAGAATATTAGTGGAAATGTAGAGATGGGTGCACCATGATAGAGCTCCAATTCACTAAGAAAAGTTAATTCTCATGAGATGCGATGTGAAATGTGATTACCGGTTAGCCTTGACCCATACTAAAATGGGAAATATATTTGGAAGTTATCCATGACCCATACTAAAGAAATGTTTAATGATTCTACCACATTTATATTATTCATTATTTATATGATAATATTATTATATGATGAGATTTTATATGTTTCGTGCTTTGGATATCATTATGTCTTGCCTCCCAACTCTTGTGTTTGAGACACATCTTTATGTAATTTACCTTAGTGGGATTTTCAGCTCATCCTTTTGTTCATGTGTTCCATAGGGAAACCTATGCAGATGTAAGGGATCATTGGAATTTATGATCTCTTAATGGATATTAAATAAAGATGTTTTTTTAGCCCCATGTTTTATGTTATATGTACCTAGTCCTCCAATACAATAGACTTAACAATCCTTGGCATGTACTCTGATTATTAATTATGCATAAAATCATGGAATGATATATGTAAAAGTCTTGGGTCACTATAGTTGGTATCTGAGGATGGTCTAGTAATTTTTTGGAGATTAGGAATAGAGCACCTTAGTGAGAATGTTAGGAATTAGACTAAGTATTAAAAATAATTCCTAAATTTTGGTGAGTATTGAGTAAGTGGTTTGTCATGAAAATACATCCCTACCTGGATATGAGCAGGTAGAGGTGGCTCTGGTATAGATGTATCTAGGGATAAAACCTGAAAACAACACTTTTATATAGAATCAAATGGGAACTGGTGCACAATAATGGGACCTACTATACTCTTGGATATTACACTCCCGAGGGATATGCTTTGGTAGATTCACATGCTTAGTAAAAACCATTATTAAGGGACAAAAAAATTCCATAAGGATATATGTTAAGAAATATATTGAGAATAACCTGGATATAAACCTAAGGAATCCAAAGTTAGGATATACTTCTTCTTTATAAGTTTATCCTTTTATGTTCAAAGTTTCCTTTTATGCTCAATTTATAAGTATTTATGACCTATAATTATAAGTTATTTTTCTTAGTTAACAGCGTGAAATAGATGAACACATTCCAAACACCAATGTGATTGGAAATGTGAATATTTCCTTAATGACATTTCTGATATGATTGGAGAGGGTGCACAAAACTTCAGGACAGTACATTCACAGCTAGCTCAAGTTATGAATAATAACTTTAATCAGGCAGAATTCCCTCCTCCTCCAAGGAAATAACAAGTTTCCATAGAATCTTTTATGTGGAAAAGGCCTCCCATGTTTAACAGATCTTCTGATCCCCTAATCACAGAACAATGGATTTACTCCATTAAAAAGATATTATCCATCCTCCAGTGCTCAAAAGAAGAGAAATTGTTACTGGTGTTCTATCGTATTAATGGAGAAGGTGATCAGTAGAGGACACTAACCAAGAATACGAAGTCCTAAGAGGAAATTGATTCCATGTATTGGGAGGAATTCAAGAGGATGTTTTTCAACAAATATTTCCCACAACCCCTCCATCTCAAGATAAAAAGAGAGTTCCTCGAACTCTAGAAGAAGGAAGATGAGTCTATTCGAGAATATGAAGAAAAATTTAAAAGGCTTGCAAGGTACGCCAGTGGCTTTTTCATGAACACTGAAAGTAAGGAGGATCACTTATTTAGCGGACTACAGCCAAGTCTATGAAAATCATTGGAAATTCGAGACTTTGACAGTTACGAGGAGATTTTTCATTGTGCCCTAAAGGTTTAAATGGATATTGGAGACTCTGAGTGGTCTCGGGGGCCCTGTGAAAAGAAGTGAAAAATGGACAACAACATGGTTGGTTCATCAAACAAATCCCATGGTGGAAAGAAGTCTGACTTTTTCCCTTGAAATAATTGTTGGAAGAAGCATCCCGGTAACTATCTGAAGCGAACCAAGAATTAATTCAAATGTGGAATTTTTGGTCATCTATCCAAGAACTACCACCGAGATATGAATAATCCCACATATGCGGAAGAATAAAGGAAGGTTCATGTCAACACTCTGCCTATAGTGTTGTGTTACAACTACAAGGAGCATGAGAATTATGAGAACAATTGCCCTATGTCAAGGGTTATCATAGCCAATCAACAATAGCTTCCAAGGAAACAATTAAGGGATTATTCTATCACAACTATTGTAGTGGATCCAGACGACGATGTGGTGCCAGATATGCTTGTTATTAATTCATGAATAGGAAACTTACTATTTGATTCTGGTTCTATGAATTCTATCATATCTTGCAAGTTTAGTAGAACTATTAAAACACCACCTCAATATTTGGAATAAAATTTAACTATGAGAATAGAGAATAGTGAAATCATTGCATCCATGGTTTATAACTCCTCCCGGACTAATGATTGTGGACTGAACCTCCTAGAAAATCTCTTCATACATCATTTAGTAGAGTTCGACGCTATATTGGGCAAGATTTGGCTATCATTATATGAATCCAGCATTAACTTTCAGGAAAGGGAGATCACTTTTCACATACTAAAGCATCCTCCGATTCATTACAAGTGTAATGAGGAAGTTCAATTTCCCTTAGAATCATAGACACAAGTGTGGATATTGTTTCCTTATGGGCAAGAATATCTAGGCAAAATGATTGAGACAAAGGATAGAATCATGCTTGAAGACATACCCAATGTGAGGGATTACACTGATGTATTCCCTGAAGAGTACCCTAGTCGTTCTGCTAAGAAAGAGGTTGGGTTGTCAATTGAAATTATTCTTGGATCTTTGGCTATATCAAATACACCTTACAGAATGACTATCATAGAGATGGAAGAACAGAAAATGCAGTGAAAAGAGAATATGGAGAAGGGTTTTATACACCTGAGTGCCTCACCTTGGGGTGCGCCAGTCCTCTTCGACTAGAATAAGGATGGATCAATGTTCCACTTAGTTGATTATCATGAGATTTATAAAATCACGATAAAGAATAAGTATCTGCTACCACATATAGTTGACTTGTTCGATCAGCTTCGTGGGGCCAGTTATTTCCCTAAGGTTGACCTTTGGTCGAGATATCGTCAATTAAAGGTGAGGAATGAAGATATTCCCATGACTAACTTTCGAATGAGGTATGGACACTATGAGTTTATAGTGATTACCTTAGGACTCACTAATGCTCTAGATATTTTCAAGGATTTAATGAATAGAGTCTTTAGAGATTACCTTGGAAAATTTATGGTAGTATTTGTTGATGATATTCTGATATACTCCAAGTGCAAGGAGGAACATGAGGAGCATTTGAAAACAGTGTTAAAGACTTTGTGAAGGGAGACGTTTTATGCAATGTACAGTAAATGTTATTTCTGGATGGAGAATGTATCATTCTTGGGGCATGTTATCACTAGCAAAGGGATATTCATGGACCCTTACCAGGCAATGGAAATTGAAGAGTGGCCCATGCCAACTTCTGTAACAGATATATGCACCTTTATTGGTCTACCTGGGTATTATTGATGATTCGTGAAAACTATTTCATGATTGTCAAACCCAATGACCCAGCTGAAATGGAAGGATGTAAAGTTTGTAAGGACACAAGAATGTGAATACTGTTTCAAGAAGTTGAAAAAGAGGCTTATCACGAAGCCAATATGCATACTCCATTCAAGTGGTGAAATTATTGTGGTGTATAGTGATGCTTCTAAGAATGTATTAGACTTCCTTCTAATGACAAATGATGAAGTGATAACCTATTCCTCAAGGAAACTAAAAATACATGAGGAAAACTATCCAATGTATGATTTATAGTTGGTAGTTGTGATCTTTGCCTCGAAAATCTGGCAGCATTATCCCTACGAGGAGAAGTTTTGAGATATATACTGACCACAAGAGTCTCAAATATATATTCACATAGAAAAAGCTTAATATGTTCCAGTGAATATGGATAGAGCTCATCAATGATTATAACAGCTCAATCCACAAACATCCCGGTAAGGCAAACAAGGTGGAAGATGCTCTTTGTAGAAAGGATCATGCATCCTTATCAATGATGAGAATTGAAAAGGATCTGATCCTGTTAGATTTTAAAAGGATAAAAAATGGAATAATTAAGGTAGGAACATCATCATTCCATTCCCAAATGATTGATCAAACAAACCTCTTAGAGAGAATAATGGTTGCGCAAAGAAAAGATGTGGAAATTCAAAAAATGGTAGAAGCTATTAGAAATGGGAAATCCTCCGATTTCAAAATTGATGAGGAATGAGTTGTAAGATTTGGGTCACGATTATGTGTACCATATGATATAGAGATAAAGAAGGAGAAATTGAATAACAAATGTAGATCGACCTTCCCTACCCACCCAGGGATCACAAATATTTATCATCATCTCTGAGAAAACTTTTGTTGGGAGAATATGAAAAGGGAGATTGTTGAAGATACGTCAAAGTGCCTGGTATGTCAGCAAGTGATGTCTGAGAGACAAAAGTCAAAGGGTATGATGCAACCACTACCTATACCAACATGGAAGTGGGAGAACATTACCACGGACTTTGTCACTGAAATTCCAAGGATATCAGGAGGAAATAATGCTCTATGGCTCATTGTGGATCATCTATAATGACATCTCACTTTGTCGTGGTTCAAGAGGACTTCTCATTGGATCCACATGATCAAATTTACATCAATTAAGGGGTAAGGCTACATGGAGTACCATTATCTATTATATCCTATCATGATCCTAGATTCACCTCGATGTTCTAAAAAAGTCTCCATCATGCTCTAAGCACTAAGCATAACTTCAATACGACCTATCATCCTCAAACTGATTGCTGAACTAAGAGAAGTATTCAAACACTGGAAGAAATGTTGAGAGTGTGTTCTATGGTATTGAATGGAGGATGATACAAACATCTTCCACTGGTTGAATTCTCCTACAACAACAGTTTCCACTCGAGCATCTAAATGGCACCATATGTTGTCCTTTATGGGGAAAGTTGCAGAACACTGGTGTGTTGGGATGAAGTCGGTGATTGTAAGCTTCTAGGACTTGAAATGGATAAAGAAATAGTGGAGAAGGTGAAAACCATTCAACAACATATCAAGGAAGCCCAAAGTTGACAAAAGAGTTATGTGGATAATTGTCGATGAAACCTTCAGTTCAATTTCAGAGACATGGTATTTCAAAGCATATCTCCGTGGAAGAAGGTCATGAGGTCTGGAAAGAAATGGAAGTTAAGTCCTAGGTACATAGTCCCCTTCTAGATCCTCGATCGAGTCAGAGATGTGGCCTATCGACTGGCACATAAACCTACCATGTCTAAAGTACATGATTATTTTCATGTATCCCTCATAAAAAATTACATACCAAACCCTTCACATTTACTCTCTTTATATGTGGTACAAATGGATGATGATCTCTCTTACGAGGAGAAACCAGTGAAGATCTTGGATCATAGAAACAATGTTCTATGCAACCAGACTACTCATCTGGTCAAGGTACTATGAAGAAACCATACGTATGAAGAGGCAACATGGGAATTGGAAGAAGAAATAAAGGAAAAGTACCTGAACCTATTTTTGTCTTATAATGTAAAAAGAAATTTAGAGTGGGAAATTTCATAAGGGGGGAAGAATATAACGACCCAATGTTTTTCAATGGAAATTCCCTTCTTATAAATATTTCATAAAACCAAATGAAAACAGCCCATTATAAAATACGAAGTGAAAAGTGACTTTTAAACATAATTTTGTCACTTCTATGTTTGGAATTTCGAAATTCCGACATACACGGTAGCAATTAGTATATTATTTTGAGTCTGATAAGAAAAACTTAATTTTTTGTGAATAGATACCTACCCTAATGAATAGTAACATACCCTTATGAATAGTGATATACCCTAATGAATAGTAACCATACCATTGATAGTATATAAATATTATTCAAGTTGAAAGTATGATATACCAATATTTTAAAATGAGTAAATGAATGTTTTAAAACTGGTTTTGATAATAAATTTTTATTTTAATTAAATATTAAAAAAATCTTATATAGAAAGTTATTCCTGAAAAACGGACATCATTTTTGGATTTTACATGTTGAAAAAAGTGTTGGGGTGAATTTTTGAGATTTTTCTGAAATACTAGCATTTTTTATGAATAGTCAAAATACGATAAATTACAATAAATGCAAAATAATGGATTTATTGAGTCATTGATGATGTTCTGTTGATGTAAGACCAATTGGTCTGAGATCACTTGAGAAAATTACTATTCATGATCATGGAAGACTCACTATTACTTGAATTATGGGGAAATAATAAATTAATAAATTTTATATTGAGAAATCCCCTCTCTCATCCAATATAACCCCCACCCCCACCCACTCCCTCTTCTCTTCATTCCTCTCATGCCTTCCGCCTTGCCAATATTCTACCTAAATCTCTCCCCAAGCTCCTCTACCACGTCTAAAATCCACTAGTCCCTTCAAAATACCAAAACCTTTCCCCTTAAAAGGTTCTCAAAGGGGGGATGTTTCAAGAGGTAAATTCCACTTTCCAATTCCTTCTTTTATTTTAAGTTCTTTTTTATTATTCTTTCCCCACCACCCATCACGCAAATAGTATGATAGCTCCAGTAACATACATGTTTTGGAATGTTTTTATACTAATGAGATATTTCATTATCTTCTCTCCTTTACCCACTCGTTATTTGAATGAAATGAATGCACCGTTTGAGATGTGCTAATTTATCACATTCAAGGACAATAGTTTATCAATTTCTATTATAATCTTTAATTCTGGTCAGGAGACCATTTTTGTTATGGTTGAACCATATTATTATATATGTAAAATATCTTATTTTTAGTTATATAATCCATTTGAACCAATGGTATTATGTTATAAAGAAAAACTTGTTCTTTGTATTCAAATCAACCAATTAACAAAAATGACTGTCACTTTGGTTTTATATAATAGTATGACTTCACTAAAAGTAACCAAATTAAATTATAAACCATTTAATCTCCTAGATGTTCACTAATATAATATAAATTCAATTCTGGAAAACCACTTTCATCCAACATGTTTATCCAAATATGAATATAAGCGAACCGGTCAATAAAACCAAGTAAACAAACGAGCTCGAACAATTAAATTGGACTTCATAACCAATAAAAACAGTTATAAATGAACATAAAATGATTTTAATAAACCAATTAAATATATAGAGGTTATGTAATTATGAATTAAAAAGCTGAATTTGTTTATTCAGGTTATTAACAACAAGTGGACAACACCAACAGATTTATGGTAAGGGATCCTCCCCATTTCACATTTATTTCAAGATTTTCCATTTTGTATTCCATTTTATGTGTGATACCTAAAAATGCAGTATTATTTCACACCTTAACAATACTACCCTCTTGATTTATAAATTATTAGAAACCCCATTATCTCTCAACAAATCCCTTTTAGGCACACCCGATACCATGCCAATAATCGACAATGAATTCTACCAGTTCCTCCTTTACTCCTTCGAGTTTCTGTATCTTTCTTTTTACCAAAATGAAGTTGCCATTTATTTTTATGTAGAACTTTTAATTGATTTCTATATGATCAAAACCCATGTTCCATGATTCATGACTCATTCCCTTTTTATGATATACATGTTTTTTAGTGATTCCTACCTCGATACCCCCGATAAGCAATAATGTTTTAAGGAAAGTTCCAAAATTCATACCCAATTTCAAGTGCACTCTATCTTCTATTTAAAGTCACAATTATATTTATAAAATCAGTATTTTTATTATGAATACCTTCTTGGTTCCTTTCATGTTTTATATAAAATATTTTTCCCTTTTCTACTTTAAAATCACTATAGTATTTTCCTTACAACAACAAAAAAAAATTTAATGCTAAAATTTCTCATATACATTTCTTACAAGTTGTCACTCTTTTTTTGACATCACATACCATGATATATTCCTATTGAATATCCATTTATAATTACTTTATTTCATGGACACTTTCATGGTACGCCCATTGGTTTTGATTTATGTCCTGGTTTTGGTACCTAATTCTTTCCATGGGTACCCCTATGTTTATGTATGGTTGATTATGTATGAATATTGGTGTGGCATGATTATTTATGTGGAAAAAATATTCAATAATTTTTTGAGATGTGTGATCCAAGATAGCACTCCAATTGATTAGGTAAAGTAAAGTATCATGATATGCGATGTGAAATGGGATTGGCGGTTAGCCTTGACCCATACTAAAATGAGAAATCGGATTGGCAGTTAGCCTTGAACCGTACTAAAGAAATGTTTGATGATTTTTACACATTTATATGATTCCATGTTTATATTATCACATTATTATATGATAATAATTTACATGTTCTATTATTTGGATATCATTATATTACACCTCTTAACTCGTGTTCTTAAGACGTATCCTTGTGTTCTTTTCATTACTAGGCATTTTAGCTCATCCCTTTGTTCATGTGTTCCCCGGGGTACCATATGAAGATGTAAGTGCTCAAAGGAAGCTAAGAGATCTTAATGGAGATTAGACAATAAAGTGTTTTTAGCCCTATGTTTTATAATATATTTTCCTAGTCTTCCAAGACACTAGAATTAACGATCCTTGTATTGTACTCTGGTTATTAATTATGCCCAAAATCACGCAATGTTATTTGTAAAAGGCTTGGGTTGCTACATAATCAGTCCTGAAAAAAACACTTGATCCCCCCACACGAAGAACGCTTGAAGGTGGATTTCTCCCAATCCATGTTGATTCTTCCGTCGTCGTCGTTGTTATACCTCCATTGGGTCATCACAATGCCAGATCTATAATTTGAGATCATTACATTGCGAAATGGGTGCACAAGAATCCATTTTTTGCCTCATGAAGAACACAAAGAATGTAGGCAAAAGGAGGAAGAAAATAAATAAAAAGGAAGAACACACCTATGTCATCGTTCATCACGGTGTCAGTCTACTCCCGTTAATAGGTTTAATAGGCGAATTAAAATGACAATTCAACGATTATCACAAAACCAATTCTCGAACCAAATCCTTGAAAGAAACGGAAACAACACCCTCTTGCATGAATGTATGATCTACGGATCAACTATTCCATGGGTAGATCCTTATTAGACATTTGATCAATGAATAGGGAAACAAATCAAAGAAAAAAACCCCTACCTCAATATTCGATTAAGAAGAATATTGGTCATTGGTTGGGATTCATTCTTTCTACACACGATCCATGCATCTTCATTCATTGACATTCATCAAGAATTCTCAAAGGATGGTTCCTCACCAAAGCTCTAGAGGATTCTATGGTTTTTTCTATGGTTAGAAGAAAAACCCTAGGCTATTAATTACTTAAAAAAAATTATGCTTCACTACATTAAGGAATCATTAAATATTAAATAAATTATTATTTCAATTTATTTCATTTAAAACGTCCAATTTGTTTTCCAGTAGACCCGTACCTATTGATGTTAGACCGCGCTAAGGTAACGTTGCTGCCCTAAACGCAATGGTGCCTCCAGATTTCTGATTTTGGCACCCGTGTAAAAGTTATTTCACTTTTTCAAAAAAATGCTCTTGTGTGCTATTTAGAGTTTAATTTATTTCAAACATGTATTCTGGTCACTCTGTACCTTGAAATCACACACCTCCAAAAACAGTGGTCCTTAAATAATTCTATATAATATTTAAAAATATTACACAAAAATATGAGACATTACACTAATGATTAATTATTAAAATTAAATGTATATATTATATATCTATAGATAATAATTTAAATTAATTTAGTTATTATTCATTTTCATATAGTTATTATAATATCATATTTTTCTTAAAAATTTATTTATTGAAAGCCATTTTTTCAATGCATCTATTGGGTTAATTTTGAATTAAAGTTTTTCTGACTTTTGTAAATTGAATTTGATAAAATAGATTCTATATTTCAAAACAGAATAATTAATATTATGTAATATCTTTAACTTATTTTTTTTAACATAGTTAATATTATAAATATTATAAATGAGTTTCCACTATTAATGTTAATACCGTTTTACTTGTGGGAGTTATACTAAAGACGTAAACATAATAAAATATTTACAACATATTTCTATTTAATTTAAGAAGTGTTTAATGGAATTTTATCTCATACAATCCATTATTTATTAATATTGTAGGATCATGAATTTAGAGTGGCTACCCATTATTGAGTATACATTTTGGGTATTTATATGAATACCACTCCTACTCCCATAAAAAAGAGAACCCCATCTCCTATATTTTTCATAAATAAAAAACCTATTAGTTCAAAAAATCCCTACTAAAATCAATTAATTAATTCCCTTAACCCATAATATAGGACTGTATCATAAATAGAATCTAGGGAGGCGTTTGATATAATCCTAAAGATGTTTTCTGTAGAAGCGTTATAATTATTAATTGAGCATCATTGATTTATTTATTCTTATACCTCCTTTAAAAAATGATTAATCATGATTATATAATAAAATTACAATTCAACATATATATATATATATATTTATATATATTATTTTAATGTAATTACTTAAAGCCAACTCTAGTTGCATCAAATTGGAAATGAATCTATTGTTATAGTGTATAGTGGACTAAAATCATGTGAACTGCATTAACTTGTTTTCCATCATCACCTCTTGCAAATATTAAAGATGATGTATTTTTTATCTATATATAATATCAATTACATGTTAATAACTATTTAAATGTAATTTATCATATAACATCATACACTATCATCCATTAAATGATTTATAATGTCGTTTATTTGTATAGTGTACAATAGCTACACAAAATGACGTGATTAGTTTCAAATTTTTCATCACATGGATTGTATATGTTTGTGTATTTATTGAAATTATATTAAATTTATAATATAATTATAATTTTTTAAATATAATATTACAGTTACCATCTTTCCATTGTGATCGTTGAATAATAAAAATGTTACTCATGTATATGCACGACTTACCATCTCCATGATTGAAATGTTCTTCATTTTTCATAACTATCATTCATAATATGTTTCTAAAGTGTAATTGATGTGAAAAAAATGATAATTATGTCATTATTATTATTAATGAGATGATAAATTAATAATATCTTTGTCTTTTGTGAACGTTCCATGGGGATTTTGGATATATGAGTTGAACATCATCAAAAAATCCGACATGAACCTAAATGATTAATATAACTTGAAATGAGTAAAATAAAATGAATAATAAACATGAAAAGGATTCATAATAAAATTAATAATTAACATATGTTAATTATTCAGGATTATAAATAAATCATGCTACAAATCAAGATTGAGGTAAGAGATACCTCTGTATATCACCATTTTCTCTGGCTATGATAATTCTCTCTATAAATCAATTTATATCTCTCAGTTTAGAGTTCTTTAATTCATATTTATTCTTTATATAAGTATTTCACATATATAACTATATTACGAACCATTAATTTTTTTGGTTAATACATGAATTATGTTCATTTCTCAAATTCATTCATTATGAAATTTCTTTTAATTGTGATATGAGAATAGATTATCCTACCCATTTTCATTACATAATTAATTACTAGGTTATGAATTATGATTTAATTCTTTTATGTGGAACACATAGATCAGGAAATTTTTATGATGGATGAACCTAGATAGAACACCAATGCATTTATTAAAGGATTTGTCTCATGGGAGGTTATGTGTAGGATTTGGGAGTAAACATAATCTATTTTGGGACATTTTCTACAATGTGATATTTCTAAGGTAGTTATCCATGAAACATGTTTATTTCATGTTTTGTGTTACTTAAATATTTCCTATATTATAATGATATTAAAATACCAGGTTCCCTATTATAATATTCAATGTGATTATTAATGATCCTTATCTTTTATGAAATCATGTTATACCTTTGACAAACAAGTTATGATTCCTTACAGTATTTGTTACATTACTAGAATTTAGATCTCACCCATTTCATTTATGTATTCTCCATGTTATCTTATATAGTTTCCGGAGCTCTAATTGATTTAAGAGTGTATTAAAGAGGATAAAATAATGATTTTAGTTTTTTCATTTCCTTTTGATGTGATATTAACCTAGTCTTAAAAATACATTAAGCCTCATTATTTGGGACATACATATATGATTTTTATGTTTAAAACACATTTTAAGATATGTGTAAAAGGATTTGGTCTCTATAGTAGGTATCATTTTAAATAATAAGTTATTCTTTTGAAATGTGTATGAGAAAAAAATTTCTACGAACCATAGGGATATATCCAGACATAAGAATAAGGATAAGGCACAGTGTAAGAAAATACCCTAGAAATTTGATAAATAATGGAGTGAGTGGGTTCTCAAAAAATATATCATTGGTTTAATACTACAATTAGATGAGTATTTAGAGAAGTGTTACCTTGGTGTATTGACTTTGAAAATAAAATATTTCATTGGACTATATCACCACCTAGGTCAAAACAAGGGGCCTTAATATACACTTGGTGGGACAATCATTGGAGATATTTTTTTGAAATTCACAAACTCCTTACGAACTATTTTGAAGGACATGAGAAAATAATTATGATAGAAAAACTAGTAGTTAAATTACTATGGATAACCTAGATTAAAACCTAGGGAATCATAATTTAGTATAAATATAAAATTTATAAGTAATTCCCCTCAAAATAATATGTTTACCTTTTTTATGTTCATTAGTTAATACATTATCAACTCATTTTTTCCATTTTCTAATGTCATAAAATAGGATTAACCATGCCAACAACCAACATGATTGGAAATGAAATGATTTAACCAATGATTTACCTAATCTTATAGTAGTTGGAGCTTCAATATTCCTATAATTATAGGGATAATTGGCTTATGTCCCGAATAATAACATGTATCATGTGAAACACCCCACACAACCTAATAAAAATCATGTTATAATTATGTTTTCTATGTGAAAAAGTCCTCCTAAATTTCACGGATCATCTGATCCTTACTTCATAGAAATAAGGATTAACTCGATTGAAAAAATATTCTATTACCTAAAATGGTTAAATAAATAAAAGGTTTTATGCCTCGTTCATAGCATTGATGGAGTATCCAATCAGCGGTGGAAACTGATCAAGAATAAAAATTGCAGAAAATATTTTTATTCCATGGAATGGGAAAAATTCAAGAAACTATTTTTTCAATAAATAATATCCTAAAAAACTCCATCATGAAATGAATATGGAGTTCCTCTACAAATAAAATCAATATAATTCAATCAGGTCATATGAGTAAAACATTACAATGATACAATGGAATGCCTCATATTTTTTTATGAATAGTGAAATTAATGTGGACTAATTTTTTAGTGGATTAAAACTGCATCTATAAACCAATTTAGTGATTTTGGAATTATAGAAATATAAAGATATTATGCATTATTCCCTCAATGTTAATATAGATATTGATGGATCCCATTGGTCTTGTGGGACTGTTGATACAAAACATAAAATGAATTTTTCTTTAGAAGCATCAATAGATAAATTCCATTCATTAAAAAAATTGAACATACTACTTGTCAAAATTGTGGGAAGAAAAATCCAAGAAATAGTGTAATGTGAACTAGGAGATACTCTAAATGTGGAAAAGTGGGGCATTGGGATATTCAGTGTTGAAGGGAAATAATGAATCAAAAAATAATCGAAGAAGAAAAGAGAGATCAGATCAACACTCATCCTATGTTGTAGCATTTCAACAACATCAAACATGGGAATTGTATATTCCAATATCCAATTCCATACGTTGTTAGAGACAATCAACAAATACAACATTCAAGTAATAAATATCAAGGAAGAGCATATGCTATCACTATATATGTGGTGAATCAAGAAACTAATGTGGATATAGGTACATTAGTTATTCATTCAAGAATAGAAAATATACTATTTGATTCTATTTCGACAATGTTTTTCATATCATATATGTTAATTATAATAAATCTTACAACACCTCAAAACCTATGGTTTATCTATCACTAAGAATGTAAAATGGATTTTTTTCATCTTATGTATATATATCCTCCCTAGTCGATGTTTGTGGAGTAAAGCTTCCATAAAATATTTTTTTACTTCCTTTCGTGGATTTTGATGCTATATTGGGCATGGATTGACTATCATTATATATATATATCCAACATCGATTATTGATAGAGGGAGATCACTTTTCACATCCCAATGAATCCTCTTATTTTATATAAGTGTATCCATGAAGATTAATATCCCTCGGAATCTTATATTCGTGTGGGGATATTATTTCCTTGTCATAAATAATATCTACAAAATATTATTGAGAAAAAAAGAAAGCATAATGCTTGAAAACATGTCCATTATGATGGATTATGCAGATGTATTTCATAAAGAGGTTATTGGTCTTATTTCAGGAAGATAGGTGATTTATAAATTGAACTTATACCTGGATATATTCATATATCCATGTTTCGTTATATAATGATCATCATTTAGTTGGAAGAGATAAAAAATTAGTTTTAATAGAATATTGAAAATGGTTTTATACACCCAATTAATTCAATATAAGGTTTGCTGATCCCCTTCATCAATAAGAATGATGGTCCAATGCACCTCTACAGTGATTATCATAAACTTATTAAAATCACAAAAAATAAAAATTATCCTCTTCTAGGGATATACAAGTTGTTCAAACAACAATTTTGTGCTAGATATTTCTTTGAGGTGGAATTTTTTTTGTGGTAACATCAACTAAATGTGAAGAAGGAGAATATTTTAAAAACATCATTTCGGACAAATCATAGACACTACGATTTCATTGTGATGCATTTTGGATGCACTAATTACCTATCAATCATTATGATCTTAATTAATTTTTTTTGGGATTACCTCAAAAATAAATTTGTAGCCTTCATATATAATATTAGTATTTACAATGAATGCAACTAAAAGAATTTGGATTATTTGAACACTTCTATAAAGTATTTGATAAAGTATCATCTATATGTCAAGTACGATAAATGTAAGTTAGGTAAAAAGTAAGAATCATTATTAGGGAATATTATCACCAAAAATGGATACATGTGAGCCCTTCTCCGGGGAATTCAATTAATGACTGGCATAAACCACCATCCCTAGTTGATAACGATAGATTCCTTGGATTATTAGTGTATTACCCATGATTTTTTGAAAAATATTTCATAATTGTAAAACATAATAACCAAACTAAAATGAAAGGTAGTAGTATTTTTTGTTCTATTGATTGATAGGAGAGGTTTACATAGTTGAAAAAGAGGATTACCACTCCACCAGTACTCAAGAATCCCTAAAGTGGGGAAATTTTTATGTTATATAACTATGATTCAATGAATGGATTATATTTTTTACTAATGTAGATTTATAAATTGATAGACTATGCCTATATTAAGATGAATATTCAAGAGTAAAACTATCTCATGAAAGATATAGAGTCAGCTTCAGTGATCTTTTCATTGAGGATCTGGTGAAATTATCTATATGGGGAGAATTTTGAAGTATATATGGAGCATAGGATCGTAAAAGAAATATTAATATACAAGGATATTAATATGTTCAAATGAACATGGTTATAGATAATAAATGAAAATGACTTTTCAATCTATTACCATCCAATGAAATATAACAAACTGGCAGATGCTCAATGTAGAATAAATCAGATGAACTTTTTACTAAATTTTATTGATATGGATATTATCTTCTACAGAATGAAAAATATTAACATGAGAATCATGAAGAATGGTATATCATTATTTCTTTCCAAAATTATTACTTAGAAACCCATTTCGGATAAGTTTAATGATAGAGAGCAGATGATTAAATTCTGAAGAAGGTGTAAAATATATGAAAATGGAAATCCTTAGACAAGAAAAATTATTTATGCGGTTTTATGATTTGTTACATGGCTATGTATACCCTAAAATCGGGATATAATAGTTTTCATTTGAATTATAAACAAAGATCCACCTTCTCTATCTACCTTTGGGAATAATAATGTATCAGGATCTCCAAAAGAATTATTTAAGAGACAATATGAATAAGGTGATGATAGAATCAACATAAAAATGTAGGGCATGAAAATATGTGAAGGAGGAAAGGAAAAAGTATAAGAGGATGATGCAACCAATAAGTCATGAAGAAACAATCATGTATGGGTTTTGGGGGATCTTCAAACAATAAAAACTCGCGTCACTTTGATTCCAGAGGACTACTCACTTGATCATAATGAAAGTATATACATTATATAGTTGGTGAGGCTATATGGAACACCACTGCTGATTGTATATGAAAATGATCTAATATTTACCTCCATGTATATGAATATCTTCCAACATGCTATAAATACTGAGTTAAACCATGTTATATATTATCTCCCCAAACCAATGGCATCTATGGGTGGAACATTTTTACACTAAAATATATCTTTACATCATTTTTAATAAACTTCAAAGGAGGTTGAGATCAACATATTCCTATGGTAGTGTTAATGCATACTAATAGCTCCCCCTTAAAATTTCAAAAGGCGCCATATGAAACCTATAACTACCTGAGATTTTGAATAAATTTTGTTTCCTAACATTGTGTGTTATTTTAATTTATACTAAAAAAACTATTTCATTTAATAAAATGAGTATACTTAAAATGAGACCGTTGGGTTTCGACTTTTATATGACCATTGGTAAATAAGACCATTGGAAACTAAATGTTACAATTATTGTCTATAAAGAGAAGTGATCTTGATTAATTAATATAGAAAGAAGATTCAAGGGCTCAATCCAGTAGTCTCGGGACGATCGAAGCCCATATGACGGAACTCGGGAAGGAGGTATCACCTTTGGGATTTGCTTTGGACCAAACCCAAGCCCAACTTCATCATGTGAAGCTGGAATGGAATCACCTTCTTGAGAAGTTCAAGCTGATAGAAATCACTACTCGGGAAATGTTGGTCGAGCCACCCCAAGATTCTATCACCCTAGCACACCATACTCTTAGGTCCTATGCTAGTGTTATAGGGGGTTCTGTAATGAGACCGTAACTGCCTTGTGTAATCCTTTCATTTAAATAAAAATTATGATTTCCTCTTATGGTGATGGTTTTGAATTTTCAAATGTCCTGATAAATATAGTATGCATATTATTGATGAATTTTAGAAGGATATTTTTTAAAAAATATTTATGTAAACCTTAAATAATTAATAAAGGATATTGATTTTCAGAAAATGGTCTTCTAGAGTTATGTTCAGTAAGAAATATAGAGTCTAATAAGATTAACTTAATTTTTGATGAATAGTAATTTATGAATAGTGATTTTACTCTAAGGATTAGTAATGTGACCAAATTGATTAGTAATCTCACTTAAAAAAATTATTAATCTAATTTTAGCACCTTTATTAAGTAATGTGATTCAATAAAATATGTAAATAAATATTTCAGAAATTATTAGTCAAGTATTAGTTTTTTTGGATGGGTAGTGTTTTTAATTAAAAATTAATTTAAAATTATTTTTTATAAAATGGAGTTAATTTTTGAATTCAGGGCATCGATATTAGGTTATGGTGATGTTTGGGGATTGTTCTGAAAAAAAATGAATTTTCAGTGAATAGTGTTTTTATATAAAAATTAAATTAAAAATAATTAGAAAAATATTTTCATAAAATAGAGTTCATTTTAGAAATCAGAGCGTCGATATTTGGTTAAGGTGAAATTTTGGGATTTTTCTGAAAAAGTTGAATTTTCTGTGAATAGAATTTTCAGTTTAGAGTTTTGTTTGTTTAATGACATCATTAAGGATGTAATAATTATGTAATAATTCTGATCGACTTATAAATAGTAAGATAAGGTATGAGGTGTCCCAAGTTGCCAATTCCATGGGAAAATACCATGGACAAGCCCATTGTTTTGCCAATACCACCAATGAGATGTCCCTTGGCCATTATTGCCTTGTCCCCTCACTTCCCCAAGAAATACCAAGACATTCTCTCATCTTTTCCATTCCAAAATCCTCCTCAAAAACGTTCTGTCCTCCTTAACTCTCAAGGAGTTCTCCAAATGTGCCCTCAAGCCTCCTAAGGTCCCAAAATTCCCGATTTCGATGTTACTTTTCAAGGTAAGGGATCCTACCTCTCTCTCTCTTTTCAAGTACTCTCTTTTATGTCATTTCTTTTATGCTCCATGTTCTTATGTTGGAGGATGTTATTTTATATTATTATTAATAACCTTTTCATTATCATATGATGATATATCCCCTCTTACTCTCATCATTTCGTTTTATGAATGTTTATGTGGCGCCGTTAGGCTGTCGAATTTTTGTAATGTATTCTTCCACCCTTCTCATTTTTCAAGTTCTATTTTCATGTCATTTCTTTCAAGTTCATTTTCTAATGTTGGGGTATGATCCTCTATGTCTATTATAATGTCCTTTTTATGTTCATATGATGAGATACCCTGTTTTATCACATCAATTCTTTTTTTTATGTTTTAAGTGACGCCGTTAGGCTGCCGAATTTTCATAAGAGAAATCTTATTTTTGTCTTTCTTACATGTTTTTTCATTTCATATGGTATTTCTATAAAATTTCATTACCATGTTCTTAAAGCCTTTATATTATGTCCCCCTAATGTGTTATGGATCATTTATGAGTGGTTGACCCATGTCCCCTCTCTTTTCAATGTTTTCAAAAACCATGTAACATAGCCGTTATGCTGTAGAATTTTCGTCTCAAAATGTCATTCTCTTTTTCTCAAATTATATTATTTTATTCAGTGAATACTCATAGATATTTCTTATATAGGGGTATTCACATATATATCAAAATTTTCTATTTCAAATTATGGGATTTTCATACATGAAACCCGCTTTCGTTTTCCATGGTTTTAAGGTGACATAAATATCGTGTCTTTAAAGCAGTTTTTAAAAAGTTATGATTATGAAATGAAACCCATTTATTTTATGATATATGGGTTAATTATGAAATTTTTGACGATTATATATTTGTCTTGCATTATAATAAAGACAAATTAAGGGTATGCCCAGATAACACTCCAATGCATTGGCTAAGGATGCAATCTATAGGGATTACAATTTTAACGATACCATGGTGAATTACCTTGGTAATTTTTTAAAAATGACACCTTGGGGATGGACCGTGGTGATATGTTCATGATTATCTAAGTTAAATGTTTTAGCCACATCTTCAAGTTATGAATCATGTTCATTTCATTATAATATGCCTCATGATCTCCTTCTCATGCCTTATTGTAATTTATCATGACTTTATTGATGTATCTCAAGTTCACATGTAAAATGTTTCTCTTGTTTCCCTTACTGGGCCTTCTTCTCACCATTTCCTTTGATGTATGTTCCCAGGTTATGAGATGTTTTAATGAACTTAAGATGAACAAATAAGAAGCCTTTCAAGTGTTTAAGAATAATTTTTTATTTCATCATGTATTAAGTTCCTAGTTTCCATGACACTAAACCTTAAATATCCTCAGTTTTGTAAAATGTAATGAAAAGCTATGTTATAAAATGGCGGGATGCTGTAGTTGGTATAAATGGATGGTTTAGTTTTTTTTGGAAATTAGGATATTAAAACATTAGTAAGTACCCTATAGAAAAGTTTGAATATAAGAAATCTTCCTGGTATTTTGGTGTGTATTGAGTAAGTTGTTTATCAAGAAAATATATCCACGTCTAGATACGAGCAGGTACTGGTGGCTCTGGCATAGATGTACATAGGGTTAAAACCCAAAAACACCACTTTGATCTAGACTCGAAAGGGAACTGGTACACGACAACGGGCATTGATGCACTCTTGGTTACGACACTCCCTGGGGATATGTTTGGTTAATCGCTAGATTTTTATGAATCATTATGATGGAATTATAGAAAAATGTAATTGTCTTAGAATGGAGTTTTAGGACATAAAATCATTTTAGTTAAAATATTTATAATTGAAATAAGTTTCTCACGAAGTTTTTATTCTTTTAGAAAATTCCCCCATCCTCTAGGAATATATTGATGTATTTCCTGAGGAGTTACCCGGACCTCCCCTAAAATGAGAGGTAGAGTTCTCAATTGATCTTGTACCTAGATCTCATCTTATGTCAAAGACCCCATATAGGATGGAAAATGTGGAGCTAGAGGAATTAAATAAAAAACTCCAAGATCTTTTGGGGAATGGGTTTATCCAACCATGTGTGTCTCATTGGGGAGCACCAGTTATCTTTGTAAAGAAGAAGGATGGATCGATGCAACTATGCATTGATTATAGAAAACTGAATATGATCACAGTGAAGAAAAAATAATCTCTTCCAAGAATTTATGACTTATATGAACAACTTCGTGGGACCCAATTATTCTCCTAGATTGATCTTCGTTCTGGTTATCATCAATTGAGGGTGAATAATAATGATATTCCAAAAACTGCCTTCCAATCAAGATATGGGAATTATGAGTTTCTTGTTATGCCCTTCGGACTGACTAATACACCTTCTATTTTTGAGGATCAAGAATAAGATGATTTTGGAAACTATTTTTTTTACCAAATTGATATCCCTTGTATAGTAAAATGATTTGGTGAATAAATGATAATGGTTATTTTGGATGATGTTTTCTCTTTTAGAGTACTATATGCCTAAGGAAAATAAAAATACTACAGGATTTTATTTGTGGAGGAATGGTTTAAATTTTTATTTTGTAAGAATCCATGTATTTATTGTGGAAATATTGTTATTTAGGTTATTTCTAGAAAATGATTAAACTATCATAGAGAATATGTGATTAGGATAATTACACTTTATTATGAGACTTTAAGAGTAGTCGTTCTTATTTGGAGATAAATGTTATGATTTATTGTGGAAGAATATGTGATTAAATCCATATGAGTTTTGGATTTCAATATTAATTTGGATTATTTTGATAAATTTTAAGGGCGATTGTGTATTGAATGGTCTTTCATGAACTTATGTTACTATTTGATGAATTTTAGAGATTAATAGTAGTTTTTTATAAAGGATTATCCTTTTGGGGATTATATAATCTCATACTAACCATTTTGGTTTTAGTTGATGTCTAAATAAAATGGAAATATATAGTTCTCCTTTTGTGGATTATGCGATTCTCTAGAAGATGATTCATGTTCTTTTGATGTGACCAAGTCTTTTTGAATGCTCATAATTTGGAGAAAAGATTAGTTTTGGTAGAAAAAAATTAAAGGATGAAACTCTACTTGAAGGTAAGTATATTTCCTTATGTTTGTATTCTATATAATAAATGAATTCCTCAAAATTATGAAAAGGAACGTAAAACAAAAACGTTGTTGGTTTACATTTCCTATTGGGTAATCAAACACATCATATTTTTGTGATTTTCTTATGGTTAACATTCTTCTAATCATGTTTTCTATCACTCTCCATCATAACATGACCCTTTGTTTTCTCTTCCATATCCATGTTTCCCTACATGGGATCCTAGTATGGGTTAACTCGGGTGACGTTTGTACTTCCCTTTCTTTCTTTTAAAGTAATAGTTTTACTGACTCTTTTTCTGTTGTGGGACATTCAACAAAATTTCCAAGCCCAATTGTTTTTTAAAAAATTGTGAGGATGAAATTTCTTAAGGGGGGAAGAATGTAACGACCCGAGATTTTGAATAAATTTTGTTTCCTAACATTGTGTGTTATTTTATTTTATACTCAAAAAACTATTTCATTTAATAAAATTAGTATAATTAAAATGATACCATTGGGTTTCAAATTTTATATGACCATTGGTCAATAAGACCATTAGAAACAAAATGTTACAATTATTGTCTATAAATACAAGTGATCCTAATTAATTAATATTGAAAGAAGATTTGATGGCCCCTTGAAGTAGTCTCAGGCTGATCGAAGTCCATCTGACGGAACTCGAGAAGGAGGTAGCACCTTTGGGCTTTGCTCTTGACCAAACCCAATCCGAACTTCATCATGTGAAGATGGAAAAGAAATACCTTCACGAGAAGTTCAAGCTGATAGAAATCACTACTCGGGAAACGTTGGCCAAGCCACCCCAAGATTCTATCACCCTATAACACCTTACTCTTAGGTCCTATAATGGTGTTTAAGGGGTTATGTAATGGGACCGTAACTGCCCTGTGTAATCCTATAATTTAAATAAAAATTAAGATTTCTTCTTATGGTGAAGTTTGTGAATTTTCAAATATCCAGATAAATATAGTTTGTATATTATTGATGAATTTTAGAAGGATACTTTATTAAAAATATTTATGTAAACCTTGAATAATTAATAATGTGTAATGATTTTCAAAAAAATGGTCTTCTATAATTATGTTCAGTAAAAAATTTAGAGTCTAATAAGATCGACATAATTTTTGATGAATAGTAGTTTATGAATATTGATATTACGCTTAGGATTAGTAATGTGACCAAATGGATTAATAATCTCACTTAAAGAAAGTATTAATATAATTTAGGCACCTTGATTAAGTAATGTGATTCAATAAAATAGGTAAATAACTGTTTCAGAAATTATTAGTCAAGTCTTAGTTTATTTGGATGAATAGTGTTTTTTAATTTTAAATTAATTTAAAAATATTTAGAAAATTATTTTTTATAAAATGTAGTTCATTTTTGAATTCAGAGCATCGATATTAGGTTATGGTGCCTTTTGGGATTTTAATGAAAAAATGAATTTTCAATGAATAGTGTTTTTATAAAACAATTTAATTAAAAATATTTTGAAAGTTATTTTCATAAAATGGATTTCATTTTTGAGATCAGAGCATTGATATTTGGTTAAGGTGAAATTTTGGGATTTTTCTGAAAAAGTGGAATTTTCGGTGAATAGTGAACTTTCGGTTTAGAGTTTCGGGTGTTTAATGACACCATTAAGGATGTAACAATTATGAAATATTTCTAGTAGACTTATTAATATTAAGATAAGGTATGAGGTGTCCCAAGTGGCCAATACCATGGGAAAATACCATGGGCAAGCCCATGGTTTTTCCAATACCACCAATGTGGTGTCCTTTGGCCATTAATGCCTTGTCCCCTCACTTCCCCAATAAATACCAAGTCATTCTCTCATCCTTTCTATTCCAGAAACCTCCTTAATGACGTTATAGTCTCCTTATCTCCCAAGGAGTCCTCCCAAGGTTCCCTCAATCCTCCCAAGCTCCCAAAATTCATGATTTCGAAGTTACTCTTCAAGGTAAGGGATCTTACCTCTCTCTTTCTTTTCAAGTACTCTCTTTTATGTCATTTCTTTTATGATACATGTTATTATGTTGTAGGATTGTAGACGCCGGAAAAGTCCGTTGTTCCAAAACGAAGCTCTGGATGCGGAAAGCGAGGTCATATTTGGAGTCGGAAGGATGTTTCGGAGGGCCCGGAGGCCTTGCGCGGAATTTCAGAGGCCCGCGCGCAAAGGGGATGTTCCGCGCGCAAACCCCCCGGGATGCGCGCTATGCGCCGGTCCGGCGCGCAATTTTGCGCGCCGCGGGTCCGCGCGACTCCCTTGCGCGCCGCGCCCGATTCCGCGCCCGCGAGGAGAATTTCGCGCTCGCACCCTGGATTCCGCGCCCGGGGTTGCCTATAAATATAAAGCGACCCCCAACGTTTCAGAGGTGGCTGGAAGTCGAAACGTCTCTCGTGCGCGCAATTCAACCCCTTCCGCGCGCAATGACGAACTTCAGGTAACCTCCTTTCTTTCGCGCAAGAAAGCCTCGGGGTCCGCCTTCGCGCGCAATCCCCGCTGGCTCCTTTCATTTGAGTAAAAACTCACCCTAAGGCCTTTGCGCGCAAAAGAACCCGCTTGCGCGCAATTGCCCCCGGGGTGCGCGCAATCCGGCCTGATTGCGCGCACCCCCCCTTCTTTCAAGTGGCCATTCGTTAAAGAATGAGCCGTTGCCCCCGCGCGCTATCCGAAGCCCGGTGTGAGCATTCTCAAGCATCCGCGCGCAAGGCGCTGGCCCAATTGCGCGCCAGCCGCCCCGATTGCGCGCCGGCCCGCAGTATTGCGCGCAAAGCTTCCTTTTTTGCGCGCAATCTGCCAGGGTCGTCCCCGTTGACCTCCTAAGGGTACCCGCCTGTGTGGCACCCGATGATTCTCATCCCGGGTGCCCGCACCGTGCGTTGTCTTCCCGTGCGGCCCTCCAGGTTCGTGCGAAGTGACATGCACCCATCGTCCGGCAACCTATGCCCATCATGACGTTAAACTGCGCATTCGTCCCGCATGACGTTAAACTGCGCATACGTCCAGCATGACGTTAAACTGCATATTCGTCCAGCATGACGTTAAACTGCACATCCGTCCAAGCTGCACGACGTTAAATTGCCTAGCCCCCATCGTCCGCGCTGCAAGACGTTAAACTGCCAAGTGCTTCGTCCTCAACACATGACGTTAAACTGTACTTCGTCCGGCAAGACGTTAAACCGTCCGCTTCGTCCTCAACACATGACGTTAAACTGTACTTCGTCTGGCAAGACGCTAAACCGTCCGCAACCTGATCCCGTGCTCCGCACGCAGGGTCCCCCCGGTTTGGATGTGGCCCCCACCCGCTCGTCTCTGCAGGGATGTCGGGATTGCCCCTCTTTAGGGACGATTTAATGGGAGTGGCTTTTCCCTACGGGGGCAGGGTATTACAAACCCCTAGCTTCTCGTGGGAGGCTGCACATGTGTATCTCCGTTGCGCCTCCCCACTGCCGAAGCCAGTAGAGGGTCTGACTGGGATCGAGGTGTCTTCTGCTTTCGGTCCAAGTCCCTTCCAACTGAGTTTTGCAGCATCCGGGCTGCCCCAAGTGCGTAAGTCCTGACAGAATGAACTACGTGGACTTTGATCCCTGTCTTCTATACAGGGTACGTAGGAAGCCTCCCTGAGGTCCAAGCCCACCACCTGGTCGTCCCGGTCGTATTTACGTCGGTTCGTCCATCAGTGGACCCCTCCAGGGTTCACGCTTGCGTTGATTCACCTATGAATCCTCCCCTGTGGGAGACTGCCCGTGTGTATCTCCACGGTGCCTCCCCACAGCCCCCCTTTTCCATTTCCCCTTTTATCGTCCAGCATGACGTGAAACTGTGATCCACCCGGCCGTTCCATCCCCCTCCGTGCGAGGTGGTTCGGTTCAATCCTCCGCCCGGCGGCCTCGACCTCTTCGTGAGTCGGCTTGCCGACGTCCAGCATGACGTTAAACTGTATGCCCGAACTACGTTGACTTTGATCCGTGTTAACGCGCGGTACGTAGGAAGCCCCTCTGGGGTCCAAGCTCTTCACTTCATCATCCATCCTGATCCTTACCCGGGCCGCCACATCCCGGTGGGGTCATGCCACTTCACTCCACTCCACGTTACTTGGGAAGCCGCCCATGTGCTGGCCCCAGCGTCGGAGGTTCCCCGCAAGGGGTTCTGTCATCTGATCCACTTTTCGTGTTGATCGGTCCGATGCCGTCCCCGCTGGACGTTAAACTCGCGGCATACCCCGTGTTAAACACGGGAAGCTGAGGAAAATCTCAGGTGACACAGTTCCCCGCACCTAGTACGGGATGCCTCAGGCCATCATGCCTTCGAGAAGCCCTATTAGGGACGGAAGACAGATGTGCAGAGCCGCAGTGTTACGACACGCCCCCAGCACCCAGAGCCACCCGGCCTTCTCACCGCAGGTTGCTGCCCCGCCCAGACTCCTTGGAACGTCCGGGCGGAAGCAGCGTAATTAACCGGTGTCCATGAAGATATGGCGCCGGGAACGAGATTCACGAACATTCTTAAGTCTATGAGGGAGACCCGGATTAGGCGACGAGTTCCGAGGAGACGTCCAAGGAAGGAGGAGCCGACATCCCATCATCCCGGTTTCGATCAAGGAGCAGACTCCCCTGAATAAGGGACGGATGCCGCCCGCCCTTGGAAAGCGGGACTACGGGACCACAAGCCGCGCGCCCATCCCCTCGGGTTGACGGGTGCACGCGCGAACGCGTCCTGGCGGAACAGCGTAACCCGACGCACATCCGCACCGAAACAGAAAAATGGTGAACCCGACGTGAATCTCTTCTCCTCGATACGAAGACCGATGGCTTTTAGAGGTGTTGGAAGACCGGCGTGTTGCCCGGCCAAGCATTCAGTCTTACCCGCCAGGGGCTGGGGAAGTGAAATCGGGCACTCCGTCTCGCAACGTCGAGGGCCTGGGTTCCCCCCACGGAAGGCGTCGTGCCGCTAATGGTTGGTTGTCGATTCCTTTTTCCTGTCAGTGTTAATGGGTCTTTCTCCCTGCTTTCAGAAATCAGGTCGCCCGATCCAGTGCCCGATCGCCACCCGCCCACTGGCGCAGGGACAGGGGAAACACCGACGCGGCTACTCCGCGCGGTCCCGCCCGTTCCGCAGCCGTCCCAGCAGCCGCAATTGCGGGACGACCACGCCCTCTCTCCCCCTCGGAGGTCATCCAGAGAAGGGTGATCAACACCCTGGTGCGGAGATACGAGGAAGAGGGAGTCATCCCCACTAGGGAAATGGCTCGCCTAGACCTCGAGGAGGCTGCGCCTCGCCACCACCGCCGCCCCCGAGGGCCGCGCGGGGAGGCACCACTGCCTACCTCAACGTCCAATCGCTTCGGGAGTTTATCCCCGGAGCGCTCTGACAGTTCCCTTCCTTATGCGGATGAGGTGGGAGATGCCCGGGATCACCCTATCCGAGGTCCGCTCCAGGGATCCACGATAAGGGCTCCCGCCAGGCCACGGAGACATCACCGCCAGGCCCCTCAAGTCGAGGAACAGGCTCTCCACCTGCCCGCGACGCTCATTCCGACTCGTCTGTCCCGACGCCAACGTCGGGCACGAGCGGAAGAGGATGCCCACCTTGGGGCTCTAGCAACAGCGGCCGCATTGGCCCAAGCCACTGCTGGCTCCAGTCGCCAGGCCTCTGCGCATCCTGAGCGGGGGAACTCCTATGCCCGACCTGGATCGAGGCCCCGACCGCCCCAAAGGCAGGTTGGGTCGACTCTCCCGGTTGCTGGCACTGGCAGTAGCCACCGCGGACCACCTCGCGGTAGCGCTATTCACCGGCAGGATCTACTCTGTGTGGCCGATCCAGGAGGCATGGGTCATCCCACCTTCCGATCCCGGCCCGGAGGCCTGCCCGAAATCATCTCTCCCCGCGTCCCCTTTGATATCTGTCCCGGTGCCCCTCGCACCTTGGTTCCCAGTCCTCTTGGCCCCAGCACCAGTGCGGCCGGAGGACGCCAGGACAGAGATCAGCCCTGCCCCGAAGAACCACCCAGGGGCAGAAAGGCAAGGCGTCGACGCCGAGGGAAGAATGTTACGGAATTCCGGACGGAGATCCGACCGGTTTGCTTCTCTGACTCAGAGGCAGAGTACGATTCGGCGACAGAGCCCCTTCCCCAACCCCGCCAGTCAAGGGCAGGGGTAGGAATGCGGCACGTCAGCCTCGTGCTCCCCGAGAGCGAGATCGATGTGATCCCCGCTTCTCTCCGAAGGTATATCCGGAGTAACGAGGGCCTGGTAGACCCCCAAGGATCAAACTTGCGGTTGGTACCGGCCCCTCCGGAAGTGCCTTCCGTCTCGATCAGAGAGGCCGGAGACTTTTTCTGGGGACCGACGGTCGAACCACGATCTGGTGCGCCCTCGGCGAGCACCGATGCTACGGCAGGATGTTCGCTCGCCGGCCCGTCCTATCGTGATGTGGTAGCTGGGGCACCGCCACCCTCAGAGGGCGGCCCGGGATATGGAGGCCAATCGGCCTGCTCGCCGTATTCGCCGCCGGCCAGCCCGTCGGCCCGGCGGCCCGCCTCGGCACCACTACCAGTTTCCCGTCCGTTCCCAGCCATGGAAGAGGACCAAGGAGATCTGGGTCCCGAGTTTGAGTCGTGGAGCTTCTGGACCGTCCTTGCAGAGGGCCACTTCCCTGAGAAGTTTTGGCCAGTCGCAGGACCGGGCTTTGATGCACCCGAATCGCTCACCCCGGATGAGTTCGAATGCTTCCGCCGAACTCTCCGGGAGACTCGCTCCTGTCTTCACCGCCTACAAATGCCATACCCCGGGAGTCAAGCGCACCTGGAGGATATTGGTGAGCAGTGCCGTCAAATTGACCTGGCCATGCTCCCCGCGGTTCGGCACCCCGGGTCATTTGGGCACCACGAGGCCCTCCAACAACGATGCGTTGAGTGTTTTCAAGTACTCCGCAAAGTTATCGAGGAAGCCACTCCCCACGTGTATATCCGTGGATGGGGGCAGTACGCTGCCCTACGCTTCAGTGTGATCCGCCGACAGCCCGATTCGCTGGGTGGCCCTGAGGGTATATCCCCAGGGACAGGAACGGTCAATATGGCTGACCTGTCGGGAGAGGGGAACGACTTGGAACTTCTCGACGGGGGCTTCCCCCCCGAAGACAAGCCGTCGTCAGATCCATCAGTGAGAGTTACTCGTCATCAGAGAAACCTCCTGGGGCTCCCCGCGCCCACTGAAGCACTGACGTTAAGCCGAAACGTCAGCAAAGGAAAAGAGCACAGCGAGGCTATAAAGCCCGCCGACCCATCTGACTCCATGCAGAGGGCAGAGGAGGATCCCGAGAAGGCTACGCTACGTCAGCAGCTCGCCGAACAGAAGAAGCTGGTTGACCAGCTCCTCGCCGAGCGCGCTGCAGAACGGCGGCCTGACTATGGTGATCCTAGGCCAGGACAGCAGGGACCGGAACAACCGCTCCTTGATGAGACTCTCCCGGGCAACCGTGATCATGCCGTGTTCGCCGACAGGAGAGAGGCCATTGCCTACGGCAAGAGGGCGCGGTATGTTTTGCCACACCCTCCCGAGCGGCGTGACTACCTGAGAGATCCCGCTCGGATTCCTCCCGCTGCCCCAAGGGCCGCTCCGCCCACCATCCCACGAGCTGCCGAGTTCGACGACCCGGTCGACGACCCGATTGAAGGGCCATGCAATGCGCTCGTGGATAGAGATCCTCGCCAGGACTGGAACCCATTTCCGGACGATCCGATGGCGGCACTCATTGCCCGCTTGGAAGCCTTGGAGACTCGGCAGGTGGCGATCCCACCGGACGGCAAGCCCTACCCAGCATGGGTGGATGACATGCCGGCGCCTCCGGGATTCGGGAATCCCACTTTCGCCCCCTTCAACGGGACTAGAGATCCGCCACAGCATTTAGCCCACTTCAACTCGAGGTGCGGGCCTATGTTGGGGACTCCGGCGCAGCAGGAGGCCGCTAAGCTTCGCTGCTTTGTTCAGACACTGGAAGGGCCAGCATTTGTCTGGTACAGCCAGCTCCCCGTCGGGTCGGTAACCAGCTGGGAGGACCTCCGTAGACAGTTCCTCTACCAGTTCAGTTCCACGACCCGGAAGACGAGTATCGCAGACCTCTTCAGGTGCAAGCAGAGGCCTGATGAGCGAGTCGCGGACTTCGTCGCCCGATGGAAGGGTCTCACGTATTCCCTTGACATGCCATTGACTCAGGAGCAGTTGCTGACATTGTGCGTCGGGAACGTCAAGACCGAGCTGGTCCCTTCCCTGATTACTCAGAATTACCCCGGAGGGTTCAGGGACTTCTCAGACAAAGCTCAACGTCTTGAGGAAGCCCTGCAACAGGCCAGCCAGGCACACCCGCTGCCTCCTATGATTCCTGCAAGGAGAGCCAGCAGGGCTGAGCCCGCTGCTGTGGCCCAGATAGAGGCTCCCAGGCCGTTGGAGCTGCTGCCGGTGAGGCCAGCTCCGCAGCCTCACAGGAATCCGCCTCCACGGGCTCAGTTCCCGGCCCAGCAACGGCAGCCTCAGAACCGGCCGGCCCCTCCGCGTAATGTACCGCCACAACCCAGGCGAGATAATCAGGGTCCGCCTCCTCGGCAGGCCCCTCCAGCCCCTCGTCAAGACCGGGCTCCCAGGGGCCCGCGACACCTGACGTACTCATTCCATGAGGATCAGGTCCCCGGTTATTTCCGGAGCGCCCTGGAGCAGAGGATTGTGCGACTGCCTGAGTGTTGGAAGCCAGAGGAGGCACATCTCACAGATAACCCCCGCTACTGCCCCTACCATCGGGCCCTGGGGCACACCATCCAGCGGTGCTATGTGTTTAAGGACTGGCTCCAAGACCAGATTAACAACAATGTAATCAGGTTGGGCCCAGCTCCAGCACAGGTAGCGGGCGTGTTCGTGGGATCAGATGACGATGGTGGCGATGAGGAAGAATGGCAGCTGGTCTCCGACCGCGGATCCCAGAAGTACAATAACTGGATGGCCCGCAAGACGACCATTCGCGCCCAGGGAATCATCCGTGCGCGCTTGAATCAGCCTGAGCCCCCAGAACCTGCGGGTGCTGCTTCGGCATCGTCGTCCCGGTCTGCCTCCTCCAAGAGGAGCAAACGGCGGCAGCGCAAGAAGGAAGAGCGTGCCCCGCCAGTTCCGCCACTATCCCGTACTCTCGGCGATTTCATGCCCCCGGAGATGGGGGTCCCTCCTCGGATCCGCCCGGTGATGGATGATTCGTCCGATGACGGTATTGGGTACGCTTCGGTTAACACCGTCGAGCTGGTAAATCCCTTTTCGGTTCCCGACGTTGAAGAACACCAGGTGGACCTCCCCAGTGTCCTCGGTCGTCGCCACCGTCGGAAGAACCGCAGCAGCAGGAGTCGCCGGGGCACAGCCGTCGGTACCTCCGGCCAGGCCGTGCACGCCACTGAGACTAGGCGGCAGGCTCAAGATCGAGCTCAACGTGCGCAGGCTCCCCATCCGGGGACGACGGATTCGCCTCCGCCACTGTTTGTGGTGTGGGACCAGGCAGAACCGCCTCAGCCGCGTCGCGACCAGCTCCGCCCTGCCACGAGTCCATCCCGGCCTCCTGACTCCAGTACGGTGACCATTTCCCGGACTCCGACCAGTGAACAGCGAGATGCGCCAAGTACCAGTCGGCCGCCGATCCAACCGGTAAGGCCCGTCATGCCACCAACCGCAGAGCAACCTCCTGCAACCAGGAGCTCGCGCTTGGCCAAAAAGTATGATGTCCTGAAGCACTTGGCCGACATCCCAGCAAGGCTCTCCATCCTTGAGGCTCTGCGCATGTCATCTGAGATGCGCGAGGCACTCGCTGAAGCCCTGAAGAGCCCCCTCCAGTTTGAGACAGAGGTTGCGGCTGCAGAGGCCTTTCACGCCGAAACGATCGAGGACGCCGAATGTCAGGCAGTTATCTCGTTCTCCGGTAAGGATGAAGACCCTCCTATACAGGGACACATTCGTCCGCTGTATGTCACTGGCCAGTTCAATGGCCTTGAAGTCCGGCGTTGTCTTGTCGACACGGGGTCCGGGATTAACCTGATTCCAACTCGGACGCTCCGGAGATTGGGGTTGTCTGAGGATGACTTGATTCCCTCCGACCTCAGGATCCAGGGGTACGACCGCACCGAGAAAACCCCGGTCGGCAAGATACGTTTGAAGACCCAGTTCGGTGACTTGGTTGCCAACACCGAATTCATGGTAGTCTCTCAGGACACTGCGTATAACGCATTGATGGGCAGGCCATGGCTTCACCTTCACGCGGCGGTCCCCTCGTCATACCACCAATGCCTCAAATACTCCCTTAATGGTCGAGTAGGCGTGCTTCAAGGAGATGCCTCTCCTTTTGCCTCATGTGAAGCCCGTTATCTGGACGCGGACTATTACAAGAGCAAGGATAAGCAGATCCTGGCAGGTGAGGTTGAGCCTGTCGCTGTTGCGAGCGATCCCTGGGCAGGTCTGGATGACGCTTACGTCCTCCCGATTCACCGGTTGGACGTCGCCATGGTCTTGACGGTCCGCGAGTCTCCTGATGAGACGGTCGCGACCGCCCGCGCCAGCACCAGTGGCCCAGCAGGACCTGGTAGCCCCAATGCAGTTTCCAACGCAGTCTCTCCCGTGGATGATCCCTCCCCGAGTGGAGAGGGTATGGAAGACGCACCCCCAGCCTTTGAGGAGGGCGTCCCCGCCACGGTCGATGAGTTAATACAGGTGAACCTTGGAACCGAGGCCGATCCAAGACCCACGTTGGTTAGTGCCGCCATGCCCTCTGAGGAGCGGCAGCAGTACGTGGACTTTCTCAGGCAGCACCGTGATGTGTTCGCTTGGGGCTATGACGAGATGCCGGGGCTAGATCCTCAGGTAGCCGTCCACCACCTTGGTCTCCCGGCGGACCATCGCGGGTTCAAGCAGCCTCCCAGGAAGATGCACCCATCCCATGGTGCCATGGTTGAGGCCGAAGTTGACAAGCTTATCAAAGCCAACTTCGTGAGGGAAGTTCAGTACCCCAAATGGCTGGCCAACATTGTGTCGGTCAGGAAGAAGAACGGGCAGATTAGAGTCTGCATCGACTTCCGCGATCTCAACCGCCACTGTCCGAAGGATGATTTTCCCCTTCCAGTGACAGAGCTGTTGATTGATGCCACGGCAGGGTTCCAAGCCCTCTCCTTCATGGATGGATACTCCGGATACAACCAAATTCGGATGGCCCCTGAGGATGAGGAGTTCACTGCCTTCAGGGCCCCCCAAGGTACCTTTTGCTACCGGGTCATGCCCTTCGGCCTGAAGAATGCAGGTGCCACCTATCAACGGGCGATGCACCGCATATTCAAGCCAATCCTCGGCACACTGGTGGAATGCTACGTCGACGACTTGGTTGTCAAATCGTGCCAGCGTCAGGACCATCTCAAAGATCTTGAGAAAGTGTTCAGCTTCCTCCGGTCTCGTTGCCTGAAGATGAACCCGTTGAAGTGTGCCTTTGGGGTCACCTCCGGAAAGTTCCTTGGATTTGTGGTAAGATACCGGGGTATCGAGATCGACCCAGAGAAAATCAGGGCGATTAGCCAGATGCCTCCCCCGGGTACCGTCCGGGAACTGCAAGGGTTCCAAGGCCACTTGGCCTATATACGCCGATTCATCGCGAATCTGGCCGGCAAGTGTAAGCCCTTTTCTCGGCTTATGAAGAAAGGTGCCACCTATGTATGGGATAAAGAGTGTCAGACCGCTTTCGAGGAAATCAAGCAGTACATGCTTCAACCTCCGGTCCTGATGCCGCCCGTATCCGGAAAGCCGCTGGTCCTTTATGTGACCGCCCTGGAACGGTCCCTGGGTGCCCTTCTCGCCCAGAAGAACAACGAGGGAACAGAGAATAGCCTCTATTACCTCAGTCGCATGCTCCTCGATGCGGAGGTTAGGTATTCCCCCATCGAGAAGAGCTGCCTGGCGCTCGTATTTGCCGTACAGAAATTACGGCACTACTTGCAGCACCATGAGGTACAGTTGGTTTCTCGGGTAGACCCGTTGAAATATATCCTGAGCCGACCTATGTTGACTGGCCGTCTAGCGCGGTGGGCTGTGATTCTCCAGCAGTTCGACATCAGGTATGTGTCTCAGAAGGCCATCAAAGGGCAAGCGTTGGCAGACTTTCTGGCCGCTCACCCGACCTCCGCGGATCAGCCGCTGGATCTAGGATTTCCTGATGAGACCATTCTCTCGGTTGATCGAGCCGATCCATGCTGGCAGATGCACTTTGACGGTGCCTCCCGGAGCCCCACCGGTAGAAGACTCGATAATCCTAAGCTCAATAGAGTGGGCTTGGGCATCGTCTTCATTACCCCGGAGCGAGCCGTGCTGCCATACTCTATCCTGTTGTCAGAGGGCTGTACCAACAATGAGGCGGAATACCATGCCCTCATCACCGGCCTCGAGTTAGCTCTCGAGATCGACGTGCCCCGTCTGTGCGTGAAAGGGGACTCCGAGCTCGTCGTTAAGCAGATCAATGGCGACTACGTTGTCAGGAAGCCGGAACTTGTGCCATTGTTGGAGTGCACCCTTCTTCTGATGGCCCGGTTCCCTTCTCGGCCGGAAATTGTCCATGTTCCCCGGTCACAGAACGGTCGAGCAGATGCTTTGGCCAGCCTGGCTGCGTCACTTGCGGAACCTGAACAGGACAACCTGATCGTCCGTGTGACGCGCCGCAGGCTCATCGCTCCCGTTATCCCGGAAGAAGATCGCGGCCCGTTGGTAAGTAACCTCACCACGGTTACCCCTATGCCCGGAGCCCCGAGTACCCCAGATATAGCAGTCGAATCAGCCCGTGATTGGAGGGCGCCTTTGGTTGAGTACCTCCAACATGGCATTCTTCCGTCAGATCGGGCCGAGCGCGAGCGAGTTCGACGCCGCGCATCACAGTTTGTCCTCCAGAGCAGTCCCGGTCTGGAGCAGATCCTCTACAAGCGCGGGTTTGATGGTGTTCTCCTCCGTTGCCTTCAGGGAGTCGAGATCCCATGAGTCATGCAAGAGGTTCATGCTGGTTCATGTGGCGCCCACCAGACTGGGCCGAAGCTGTCCCACCAGATTCGGAGGTTGGGATACTTCTGGCCCTCTATGATCCATGACTGCATCGAGTACGCCAGGAGGTGCCATGCGTGCCAGGTTCATGCGAACTTTGTGCATCGGCCGCCGGAGCCTCTCCATACCACAAGGTATTCCTGGCCCTTTGCAGTCTGGGGACTGGACGTTGTGGGACCTTACCCGCCGGCGACAGCTCGCCAGTGCCGGTTCATTCTGACCGCCACGGACTTCTTCTCCAAATGGGCAGAAGCGATTCCGCTCAGAGAGGTCAAATCCTGTTCGATCGCTGACTTCGTGACCTCCAACATCATCTATCGATTTGGAGTGCCTCACGCTATCCTCACGGATAACGGAACCAATTTCCGAGCAGCCGAGTTGAAGAAGTTGTACGCAAAGTATAACATCCGCTCGAACCATACATCTCGCTATCATGCGCAGGCGAATGGACAGATCGAGGCGTTTAACAAAACCCTCTCTAACATTCTGCAAAAGATGGTTGGTCAGAACAAGAAGAGTTGGCCGGACAAGCTCCCCAACGCCCTCTGGGCTTATCGGACGACGACTCGCAATTCCACCCAGATGACCCCTTATTCCCTGGTGTATGGAGCTGAGGCTGTCCTGCCCATCGAGATCCAGTTACCGTCCTTGCGCACTGCGGTCTACGACCAGCAAGCGCCGGACAGAGTTGCTGAAGCCCGTCTAGTCGAGTTGGAAGCACTGGATGAGAATAGACTTCGCGCTTTGCACAACTTGGAGAGGCATCAAAGCAGAATGGCTCGAGCTTTCAATAAGAAGGTTCGCCTCCGCTCCTTCCTGCAGGGTGATCTAGTGCTAGCCCTAAGAGCACCGATGATCCCCGGCAGGAAGCCGCCCAAGTTGGAGCCCAAGTGGGAGGGACCTTTTGTTGTCCACAAGGTCTATCCCAATGGCGCGTACTCCCTAGCGACTATGGATGGTGAGCGTGTCACTCCTCCCACCAACGCTAGGTTCCTCAAGCAATACTTTGCCTGAGTGTCACTTCGTCCTGCATGACGCTAAACTGCACTTCGTCCTGCATGACGCTAAACTGCACTTCGTCCTGCATGACGCTAAACTGCACTTCGTCCTGCATGACGCTAAACTGCACTTCGTCCTGCATGACGCTAAACTGCACTTCGTCCTGCATGACGCTAAACTGCACTACGTTCGAGCTACAAGACGTTAAACTGTTCAGCATTCGTCCTGCATGACGTAAAACTGCCACTCAAGAACTACGTGCGGCTTGATTCCCATCCTTATGGGATACGTAGGACCGCCTGAACCCTCGTGTTTCAGGCCCAGCCCCATCCTTCGGGAATTTCCATCCCATCTCGGGCCCTTGGCCCAGTTGCCCTCGGGTGTGCGGCGTATGGTGTGAGTGCGGGGCAATGCCCTCATTCACGTCGGTTTGCTCGTCACGCTGTACGCCCCCCCACGTTTGGGGATGCCTTCTGCTCCCCCCTTCTTTTTTCCTCATCGTCCTGCATGACGTTAAACTGCACTTCAAGAACTACGTATGGCTTGATTCCCATCCTTATGGGATACGTAGGACCGCCTGGACATTCATGTTTCAGGCCCAGCCCCATTTCCCGGGAATCTCTATCCCGCGTTGGGCCTCTGGCCCCAGTTCCCCTCCTTTTTGTGCGAGGCGTATCGCGTGAGCGGGGGATTATGTCCTCATTCACGTCGGTCTACTGGCCGCGCCGTACGCCTCCCCCGTGTGTGGGACTACCTCACACCCCTCATCGTCCTGCATGACGTTAAACTGCCTTTCCAGAACTACGTATGGCTTGATTCCCATCCTTATGGGATACGTAGGACCGCCTGGACGCTTGTGTCTCAGGTCCAGCCCCGTCTCTTGGTTGATCACGGGGATCTGCCCCCCTTCGGTTGCTCTCAGGGTGAGTCCTCCGACCCTTTCCGGAGATCTGTTAACATGTTTTGGGTGCTTCGGTCTATGACTCGTAGTGTCAGATTCAATCCCGACAAGTCATGTGTTGCTTGTCAGGCCCCGCGCTTCCTCTTGTTCGAGCCTTCACTCAAAGGGATCCTCGTTAGCGGTTTGGGTACGATGCCTCAGTGCTCTCCCACCGCTCCGGGTCGATTTACCGGCGGGTCTTGGGCCGCAAATCGATATGAATCCTGCGATTGAGCGGTTGATGCTCGTTTGCTTTCCCCGTCTTAGGCTGACGCGATCGGATGTTGTGTTGCGAATGCGTCAGCAACGTCCTTGATCGCCATGTCAGCTCTCTCATGCTCTGAACATTGGTTGCGCAGTCCTCATCACACTCCGCCTTTGTGCGTTGCAGTGGAATCTTGACACTCTCTTCATACTGACCTCCGGTACGCCTCTACACGTTAGGCAGACCAACCAGGGTAATGATGTCGTTCGAGGCTCCCATGATCTGAGCACCAAGGATTTATGCAGATATCCTCCCTAAGGGCCATGCGTAGCTGGACCCTCGTCCCCATAAGGAGGAGGGAGTCGCCCGAACAATTGCGTTCTGGGCCCAGTATATCTGGAGGCTAGCATCTCTGCCCCTCGGGTGATGGACATATGCAGACCCCTATCCCAAGACTCTTCTCCTGGAATCGTGCGTGACCGCAGGGCTGGGTATGTTCCCACCTCCGCCATGTCCGCCGTACCGCAATAAGCGGATTCCTCCATGGTCCGAACCACACGACCTTAAACTGTGTTGTCTGGTCCTACCACACGACCGTAAACTGTGATCGTCTTGGCCGCCCGACGAGAAACGGCACTGCATCGTGATGTCCTCCTCAGGGGACACTCATGTTGGGCGCTGGTTAATGACCACGCCATTCATCAATGCCTTCCATGGCTTGATTATTGTGGCGACGCCAGAGATTGCTCAATCACGGGCATGTCGCCGCACAAAGAAAAACCATTCATCTTTAAGGACAAACAAGAAATATCAAATGCCGCTCCTTTTGTGTGCGAGGGTCAGACCCGCACTCTTCCCCGCGCTGGTGCCCGATTGTGTTGCACCGCGCTTCAAGAACTACGTGCGGCTTGATTCCCATCCTTATGGGATACGTAGGAACGCCCGGATGTTTGAAACTTCGGGTCCAGCCCCCCACCTCTTAGAGATTCCCCCTTCTCTGGGGAATCCGCCGCCTTCAGGTCACCCTCAAGGCGTGTTCCCCGACCCCTTGCCGTGGTCCACCTGTGTCAAGAGTACTCTGGTTTATTGCCAGGAGGGTCAGGATCCGCTTGGTCAGGTTTCCTCCACTTTTCAGGCTTCGTGCTCCCTTTCATTCGGACCCATCGTCTACGCCCTGGGTGGAGCCCCCGTGAACGGTTCGGACACAATGCCTCAGTGCTCTCCCACCGACTCGGGCCGGTACCCCCAATGGCCTCGGGCAGCAAATCGATATGAATCCTGCGATTGAGCGGTCGATGCTCGTTTGCTGCCTCATTCCACCAACGGTTAGTGCGATATTGATGCTGCTTTTCCGCCACGGTCGGCAGTACTCCCATATCGTTACACCGGTGCCCCCAGTCCTTGAGTGAATGGCCGCACGATTCACATTTTCCACCTCCCATTCTGACCAGGCGAAACCTCGACACTCTTGACACTATCCCTCAGTGCATCTTCGCATATCCAGGGGATATGACCACGATGTGGCGTGCTTTGAGTCCTTATGGTCCGAGCTCTAAGACCTTAAACTAAGATCTCTCCTTATGGTCCGAGCTCTAAGACCTTAAACTAAGATCTCCCCTTATGGTCCGAGCTCTAAGACCATAAACTAAGATCTCCCCTTATGGTCCGAGCTCTAAGACCTTAAACTAAGATCTCTCCTTATGGTCCGAGCTCTAAGACCTTAAACTAAGATCTAGCCCTTATGGTCCGAGCTCTAAGACCTTAAACTAAGATCTCCCCTTATGGTCCGAGCTCTAAGACCTTAAACTAAGATCTCTCCTTATGGTCCGAGCTCTAAGACCTTAAACTAAGATCTCCCCTTATGGTCCGAGCTCTAAGACCTTAAACTAAGATCCTCTAGCCCTATGGTCCGAGCTCTAAGACCTTAAACTAAGATCCTCCACCCTTATGGTCCGAGCTCTAAGACCTTAAACTAAGATCCCCCCTTATGGTCCGAGCTCTAAAACCTTAAACTAAGATCTCCCCTTATGGTCCGAGCTCTAAGACTTTAAACTAAGATCTAGCCCCATGGTCCGAGCTCTACGACCTTAAACTAAGATCTCCCCAAATGGGGTCCTACGTCCTGCATGACGTTAAACTGCACTATCAGAACTACGTGTGGCTTGATCTCCAGCCTGATGGAGTACGTAGGAACGCCCGGGCATTCCAACTCGGGTCCAGCCTCAGGGATCGTTATGTCCCGCCCCTCCTCGTCGCCGGCCGTCTGGCCTGACTTCGGGTAGAGTGGTGCAGTTGTGATATTCTCCCCGATTCAGCTCGGGATTCCCCATCGCAATGATGGGAAGCGACGGTTTCCTCGTCAGAGAGGTGCTGTCTGAGAATTGAGGTGACTCACGGCCAGATTAGTGCATCCGCCTAATACGTTTTCCCCACGGTGGCGCAATTTTGAGAGCGTTGGATTCTGTCCGAACAAATCGTCACTTCGCCCCACGCTTCGCATGCCCTGTTGATCTGGATTTTCCACCCTTGTGTCTGAAGGAACCCGAAAGCGGTATTCATGATGACATGTGGTCCGACTCCTGCAATATGAATGATGACCTTTTTCGGTCCGTCTATTGCAGTTGTTATGGTCGATCCACTGTCCGCCTACCGTCTCGGGCATTTCCTGGAAGGCCGACCGCTGTGGATGTCTAGATTCGGGACACGCGATTCACCCTTTCTCATTTCCCTATGTTCGGATAAAATCTCAACGCCCCTAGCATTGTCCCGCTCGTGTGTTGGAACAAGTTGGGGGGATGAAACATTGATTAGGCCTGAGGTCTCCTTTCTTAGGAATGACCTCCCTCTTTTCTCCAGAAATCCAGGTCCAATTATGGGTGCCTGAAGGCCAGTGGACGGCACGGAGGGACCCAGTGCCCCTATTTATAGGCGAGGCCGGGGTCCGCGCTGCGCGGAAAAGGCTTTGCACGACCGCATCGGCCGCTTTCGCGCCCGACACCCATTTTTGCGCGCCACAGTCCCGCGTCGCCCAGGACTTCGGCATTCCGGCGTCTCCCTCGGAACCCGATCGTTGCGACCTCTCGCCGATCAGATTCCGAGGGGGGGCTTTTGTAGACGCCGGAAAAGTCCGTTGTTCCCAAACGAAGCTCCGGATGCGGAAAGCGAGGTCATATTTGGAGTCGGAAGGATGTTTCGGAGGGCCCGGAGGCCTTGCGCGGAATTTCAGAGGCCCGCGCGCAAAGGGGATGTTCCGCGCGCAAACCCCCTGGGATGCGCGCTATGCGCCGGTCCGGCGCGCAATTTTGCGCGCCGCGGGTCGGCGCGACTCCCTTGCGCGCCGCGCCCGATTCCGCGCCCGCGAGGAGAATTTCGCGCTCGCACCCTGGATTCCGCGCCCGGGGTTGCCTATAAATATAAGGCGACCCCCAACGTTTCAGAGGTGGCTGGAAGTCGAAACGTCTCTCGTGCGCGCAATTCAACCCCTTCCGCGCGCAATGACGAACTTCAGGTAACCTCCTTTCTTTCGCGCAAGAAAGCCTCGGGGTCCGCCTTCGCGCGCAATCCCCGCTGGCTCCTTTCATTTGAGTAAAAACTCACCCTAAGGCCTTTGCGCGCAAAAGAACCCGCTTGCGCGCAATTGCCCCCGGGGTGCGCGCAATCCGGCCTGATTGCGCGCACCCCCCCTTCTTTCAAGTGGCCATTCGTTAAAGAATGAGACGTTGCCCCCGCGCGCTATCCGAAGCCCGGTGTGAGCATTCTCAAGCATCTGCGCGCAAGGCGCTGGCCCAATTGTGCGCCAGCCGCCCCGATTGCGCGCCGGCCCGCAGTATTGCGCGCAAAGCTTCCTTTTTTGCGCGCAATCTGCCAGGGTCGTCCCCGTTGACCTCCTAAGGGTACCCGCCTGTGTGGCACCCGATGATTCTCATCCCGGGTGCCCGCACCGTGCGTTGTCTTCCCGTGCGGCCCTCCAGGTTCGTGCGAAGTGACATGCACCCATCGTCCGGCAACCTATGCCCAGCATGACGTTAAACTGCGCATTCGTCCCGCATGACGTTAAACTGCGCATACGTCCAGCATGACGTTAAACTGCATATTCGTCCAGCATGACGTTAAACTGCACATCCGTCCAAGCTGCACGACGTTAAATTGCCTAGCCCCCATCGTCCGCGCTGCAAGACGTTAAACTGCCAAGTGCTTCGTCCTCAACACATGACGTTAAACTGTACTTCGTCCGGCAAGACGTTAAACCGTCCGCTTCGTCCTCAACACATGACGTTAAACTGTACTTCGTCTGGCAAGACGCTAAACCGTCCGCAACCTGATCCCGTGCTCCGCACGCAGGGTCCCCCCGGTTTGGATGTGGCCCCCACCCGCTCGTCTCTGCAGGGATGTCGGGATTGCCCCTCTTTAGGGATGATTTAATGGGAGTGGCTTTTCCCTACGGGGGCAGGGTATTACAAACCCCTAGCTTCTCGTGGGAGGCTGCACATGTGTATCTCCGTTGCGCCTCCCCACTGCCGAAGCCAGTAGAGGGTCTGACTGGGATCGAGGTGTCTTCGGCTTTCGGTCCAAGTCCCTTCCAACTGAGTTTTGCAGCATCCGGGCTGCCCCAAGTGCGTAAGTCCTGACAGAATGAACTACGTGGACTTTGATCCCTGTCTTCTATACAGGGTACGTAGGAAGCCTCCCTGAGGTCCAAGCCCACCACCTGGTCGTCCCGGTCGTATTTACGTCGGTTCGTCCATCAGTGGACCCCTCCAGGGTTCACGCTTGCGTTGATTCACCTATGAATCCGCCCCTGTGGGAGACTGCCCGTGTGTATCTCCACGGTGCCTCCCCACAGCCCCCCTTTTCCATTTCCCCTTTTATCGTCCAGCATGACGTGAAACTGTGATCCACCCGGCCGTTCCATCCCCCTCCGTGCGAGGTGGTTCGGTTCAATCCTCCGCCCGGCGGCCTCGACCTCTTCGTGAGTCGGCTTGCCGACGTCGAGCATGACGTTAAACTGTATGCCCGAACTACGTTGACTTTGATCCGTGTTAACGCGCGGTACGTAGGAAGCCCCTCTGGGGTCCAAGCTCTTCACTTCATCATCCATCCTGATCCTTACCCGGGCCGCCACATCCCGGTGGGGTCATGCCACTTCACTCCACTCCACATTACTTGGGAAGCCGCCCATGTGCTGGCCCCAGCGTCGGAGGTTCCCCGCAAGGGGTTCTGTCATCTGATCCACTTTTCGTGTTGATCGGTCCGATGCCGTCCCCGCTGGACGTTAAACTCGCGGCATACCCCGTGTTAAACACGGGAAGCTGAGGAAAACCTCAGGTGACACAGTTCCCCGCACCTAGTACGGGATGCCTCAGGCCATCATGCCTTCGAGAAGCCCTATTAGGGACGGAAGACAGATGTGCAGAGCCGCAGTGTTACGACACGCCCCCAGCACCCAGAGCCACCCGGCCTTCTCACCGCAGGTTGCTGCCCCGCCCAGACTCCTTGGAACGTCCGGGCGGAAGCAGCGTAATTAACCGGTGTCCATGAAGATATGGCGCCGGGAACGAGATTCACGAACATTCTTAAGTCTATGAGGGAGACCCGGATTAGGCGACGAGTTCCGAGGAGACGTCCAAGGAAGGAGGAGCCGACATCCCATCATCCCGGTTTCGATCAAGGAGCAGACGCCCCTGAATAAGGGACGGATGCCGCCCGCCCTTGGAAAGCGGGACTGCGGGACCACAAGCCGCGCGCCCATCCCCTCGGGTTGACGGGTGCACGCGCGAACGCGTCCTGGCGGAACAGCGTAACCCGACGCACATCCGCACCGAAACAGATTTATATTCCTATTAATTCCCTATTCAGGATTATATGATGAGATTTCCCCTCTTACTCTCATCATTTCGGTTTATGAATGTTTAAGTGGCACAGTTAGGCTGCAGAATTTTTGTAAGGGATTCTTCCACCCTTCTCATTTTTCAAGTTCTATTTTCATGTCATTTCTTTCAAGTTCCTTTTCTTATGTTGGTGTATGATCTTATATGTCTATCATAATATTCTTTTTCATTTCATATTTTGACATACCCTATTTTATCTCATCAATTCATTTTTTTGAAGTTTTAAGTGACGTTGTTTGGCTGCCAAATTTTCATAAGAGAAATCTTATTTTTAACTTCCTTACATGTTTTTTCATTTCATATGTTATGTCTTTAAAATTTCATTACCATTTACTAAAATCATTTATATTTTGTCCCCATAATGTGTTATGGATCATTAATTATTGGTTGACCCATGTTCCCTCTCTTTTCAATGTTTTCTAAAACCCTGTAACATAGCTGTTATGCTGTAGAATTTTCGTCTCAAAATTTCTTTCTCTTTTTCTGAACTTATTTTTTTATTAAGTGAATACTCAAAGATATTTCTTATATAGGGGAATTCATAGATATATAAAAATGTTCTATTTTTCATTTCTGTGATTTACATACATGAAACCCGCATTCCTTTTCTGTGGGTTTAAAGTGACATAAAGATCATGTCTTTAAAGTAGTTTTTAAAAAGTTATGATTATGAAATGAAATACATTTATTTTATGCTACATGGGTTATTTATGAAATTTTTGATGATGATATATGTGTATCACATGATAATATTGAAAAATTAAGGGTGCGCCCTGATAGCGCTCCAATGCATTGGGTAATGATGTAATCTCTAGGGATTACAATTTTAACGATACCTTGGTGAATAAAATTGGTTATTTTTTTAAATGACCCCCTGAGGATTGACCTTAGTGATATGTTCATTATTTTCTATTTTTAATGTTATATCAACATCTTCAAGTTATGAATCTTGTTCTTTTAATTAATATATTCCTCATTATCTCCTTCTCAAGCCTTAAAGTTATTTATCATGACTTTATTGATGTATCTCAAGTACACATGTAAAATGTTTCTCTTGTTTCCCTTACTGGGCCTTACATTCACCCTTTCCTTTTATGTATGCTCCCAGGTTATGAGATGTTGTAATGAACTTGGTATGAAAAAAGAAGTAGCCTTTCAAGTGTTTAATAAGAATGTTTTATGTCATCATGTATTAAGTTCCTGATTTCCAAGACACTAAACCTTAAAGATCCTCAGTTTTGTAAAATGTAATGAAAATTTATGTTATAAAAAGGATAGATTGTATAAAATCCATTATGGGAATTTATGTATAAGAACAATTTTTTTGGATGAAGTTTGGGTACAAAAAAAGTTTGGATCAGAAATTTTTAAATAAATAGTAGACAATGTCAAGACTATTAAACATCACATCCAAACTACTCAGAGTTGGAAAAAGGCTCACAACGGTAATAATGGTCATGTATTAGAGAATTAGATCATAGATGATATGTTTCTCTACATATATCCCTGGAAAAGATTCATGATATTTATTGGTAATGGAATTTTAAAACCCATGTACATTATCCCCTTTGAGATTATTGATCAAGTCTAATCTATGACTTATAGACAAGAACTCCCACCGACCCTTTCTCATGAACCAAACATTATCCATGAATCTCCATGGAGGAAATACATAACAGGTCCATCACATGTACTATTTTATAATGTGGTATAGTGATTAAAATATATCACTTAGGAGGATCATCTGGTAAAGATCTTAGACCGTAGAGATAAATTTATGCATGATAAGAAAAACCACATAGTATAAATGTTATAGTAGAATAATAAATATGAAGAGCCAACCTGGAGTCTAGAGGAAGAAATGAAGCCTAATTACCCTCACCTATTTTAATATTATTATATAATATGAATTTTATGTGTGAAATTTTTTATGGGAAGAATAATTTAACCCCTTAATTTATTAAAATAGAAAACCATGTTTGATAGTTTATTAAACTCACAACACTGAACCCAAACAAACAAAGATTATTTTAATACTAACATTATATAATTTCAAATAAATTATATGGTATCAATTGTATTAACTAATTATTTAAATATATATAAATTTTCTATAAAATTATGCATGCTTAATAATTAATAGATCAATTTTATTATATAAATCTATTTTTAAAAATGCCTTCTTAAATAATTATTTTTATTTACTTTTATGAGAACATATTGAAAATAAATTTTTTGAAATTTTGTAATTTTTTAATATAGGAAACAAAATATTTTTAAAATAAGAAGTTCAGAATTTATATAGAGTGGTGTTTAGGATTTATTTTGTAAAAGAATAAATTTTCATAAAAACATTTATAAATAATTACTTTAGTTATAATTATTATTACCTTTTCATAAATTATGTAATTTCGAAGTCACGTTATTATTTCAGATTAATTTAATTTTACCTAAGTATCTTTTAGTTTTATTTAAACCAATTAAGAACATTTAAAAACATCTTTACACTGGATTTTCATGGAAGTTTATTTATAGTCTTGAAAACCCATATGTTTTTCTAAAAACTATTTTAAAATGTATAATGTTTCTCCATTTTATGTAATGAAAATAAACCCTAATGATGAATTATTTAACATAATTTTATATATTTTATAAGAAACTATTAATTAAAATTCTATTAGTTTTGAAAAAAAAATCATATAGTTATTCTAAGTGCATCATATACGAGAAATATTCATGTCATGAAAACTATTTTTTCAGCATATCTATATGTTTAAATATAAATTAAATTCTTACTCATCTAAAAATTTATTTTGATAAACTGTATCACATATTTTGAATCATCATAATTAATATAACAAAGTATCATCATCTAATGTTTTGTCCATAATGAATAGTAACAATATTAAAATATTTTTACGTTGGTTAATATTAAAATTTGTTTTCTGAGGGGAGATAAACTAAAGAGGAAAATTGAATAACATGTTTAAAATTTGTTTATTTTTAATTATATTGTTTTTATTAGGAAAATATCTAATGAAATTATTTATTTTCCAAATTGGTGTCATGTACATTGATCTGGTCTTCTCAATATTAAATTGTTTTTGTTATTTAACAAAATACCACTCTCTATCCTTATAAAATAGAACCCCATATCATCTAATTTAAACTTTTTCAACACCCATTGGTTTATAAAATACCTTAAAACTCTCATCCTTAATTCCCTTACCATAACATATGTTACTTTTTTATAATAAATCCAATCTATGGGGGCTTTAGGCTTAATTCTAAAGAGGTGGTCCGAAAAAGATATATCATTCTTAACTGAGAATATTTATTTTATTTCTTTATATACCTCCTACAAATAATTCATAATATTTATGACATAATGGAATCAGTATATTAAATATTTTTTTATATTTATGGAATAAATTAGAACCATCTCAAATTTCATCCAACGGGAAACAAAACCATCATTCGTGTTTACAATGAACTACCGCCTTGTGAACTAATGTAACTTATTTTCCATCATCACATTTCATGGATGTTCATAATGATGTATTTAATGAATAGTTATTACATTAAAAAAATATAAATAATTAATTAAAATTAATATATCATATAACTTATTTCATTAACATCCATTAAAAAACTATTATTTCATTTATGTGTATGTCAGACTACAGCCTCACGAAATAGTGTGATTTGTTTTTATTACCACATCGCATGGATGGTATAAGTAAGTTTATTTAGAGAAATTATATTATTTTTGTGAAATAATGATATTTATGTAATTATAAAAAAATTACCTTTTTTCCATCTTGACTGTTGAAAATTGTAAATGTTACTCATGCGTATATATAGCTTGCCATCTCCATGATTGTAATATTATTCACTTTTAATAACCATCCTTGAAAATTATTAAACAAAATTATAATTTCTTGTGAAAAAATGTATTTATGTTATTATTATAATTCTATGTATTAATATTTAATAATCACATTGACTATATTCAATATTACCTGGTGCTTTTAGATAAATGAGTCAAACATTATAAAAAAAGCCCGACATGAACCAAAATAGTTATGTAATTTCATATCTCATGATAATGAATAAAATAAATGGCATAATAAACCTGAAAAATGTTATCAAGTATTTTAATAATTAACATGTATTTGTTATTTAGTAATCTAAAGAAAAAATGTTTCAAATTAGGCTCAACATAAGGGATATCTCTTTAAACCAACATTTTCATTGTTTTTTGCCATTCCCTATTGAACTCACATTCTATCAAACATTAAAGTCACTGAAAGATTATAAATTATGAGTATATGTTACTCAAATATATACCTATATTATTATCCATTCCTTTTATGTTGTAATAAAATCCTTATGTTCCTTTATCAAATTCCTTTATAATGAAAGTTTCGTTGATTATGATATGAGACAAGATTATGCAGCCAATTTTTTTTTAAAAGGTTAATTTTTATGTTATACACTATGATTGAATTAAATTACTATGGAACACCTATATAATGTACATGTTGTGATGAATGAACCAAGATAGCACTTATGTTCATTGCATAATGTTTTAGACTCATGTGACGTTATTTTTTCAATTAGGGAGTAAACATAATCTAATAAAGGGTGTTGTCTGAAATGTGATATTTTATAAGAAGTTAGAATTTAATCATGTTTATGTCATATTTTTTTATTAATTTCACATTAAATATGTTAACATAATATTAATATATCATTATAATTATGTTATGTTTCCTTGTTATTACACATGAGCCTTATATTTTACTATATCAAGTTATACCTTTGACACACTTGTTACGTTTATTTATCCTTCTTATTCCCTTACTGGGGTTTCTAGATCACAATTTTTATGTATTCCCCATGATATCTTATGATGATTTAGGATATAAAATGGATTTCTGATCTCGTTATATGGAATGTAATATGTATTTCATGCTTTTGATTCCTTTTGATATAATAGGAAACTAGTCTTTTAGAGACACTAGGTCTCATGATCTTCATGATGTACATATTGGATATTTAGGTTTAAAATCCAAGTACTAATATGTATAGAAGGATTTAGTTTCCATAAAATTACCACCACCATATTTATGGACCTCCTTCAAGACCTGAATTATTAATCACAGACCCATACACATCCATATTCTCTAAAACAAAACCAACAAGACCCTTCATGTATTCAATGAGTACCACTTGACAATAGATAAAACAATGGGTTCTCTCTCTAGAAATTGTGTCACAAGATGAAATGGAACCACACACCTCAAATAGCATCTTTATATATGTATTTACTAAATACCATTTGGTTAATTCTTCTACGATAATCATTTCTAACCCATAACTCACAATCTATTAATCCTTACTAAATCAAGACACACTCACAAGTTGGGTCAAGCATCAAACCAAGCCACACTCACCCACTACCACCCATCACTCAAGTGTCATTCTAGTGTTGAGCATATAATTTCCCATGATGTATACATTAAATAACATTAAATAATTTTTTCTAAGAATCAATTTTATCCTCACCTTAGAACAGTTCTTAGTCACCACAAGCACTTGGACTCAAGGTTCCCCAAACCCCCAAAAGACTTGGTTAAAGACATGCCTATTTTAAACCCTTAAAAGATGTTATAGATGAATCCCAAACCAAAAAAGGTAATATTTCATGAAATCCCACTTATTAGTTCCCAAAAATAGAATATCACATTGATTAACTAATCTTATACCCCCTCATCTTAGACCATTCTTAACCACACCATCAATAATCCTCCAAAAGACAACAATATAGCCATACAAAAGATACTACTTTCCAAAACCAACATTAAATCTAGTGGTTTTATACCACTAAGTTCTCTTACTCATAAAACAAAACACACTAAAATCATCAAAACCACTCACTCAATTTCACATATCGTCTATCGATTCTATAAGAGAAAACATCCATCCAATCTCATTAATCCTACAATATGAAATAACGTGTTATTGAACATCATATATCACCCTCATGGATCACTATGTATTGAATTTTAAATAACCACGGTCATATATAAGATTAACTATGTACTTCTACCAATCCCTCACACTAGAAAACATCAAACTAGATCTCTTAGGAAAAATTCTCATTCACTTATGAAAATCATGTGCCAACTAACAAGAAAACTAAACACTAAACCCAAATAAAAAACTCAAGAATTAGGTAATATACATACCATAATTTTATCCCAATACATGATTTATCTCCAACCCCATCATCCCATACCCAAGGCCAATAACCACCACATAATTTCATAATATAAGCACGCATTGATCCATATCTAACAACCTGTGACACAATCCAAAATCCCAAAAGATTCACGTTTTATCATCATTTGAATGGGTTATATCTCAAAACATCTAAGCCTCAATAAATAATACTTCATCCAAATTTTATATAGAAAAACACATTATTATTTTCTTACTGGAATAATATTTAACTGAAACCGCCATTAATCTATATTTCTGTCATACACATCATATACCTAAAGTCCAATAACAAACTTAAAAGTTCACCTAAAATTAGTAAATTAATTTCCAAGGGTCCATTATATGAAGGGTTATCCACATGTAATAGAGGATAACACTATTTAAGCTCTGATTGGACCCTCATTTAAATGATTCTATATAAACTCCTAAATATGATTCCACAAACCATCATTATTAATGATTTCTATTTTATATATTTCCATTTTCATCAAAATTTCATGCTTTAACCATTCATCATTAACATCACTATCAAAATTATAGTGTAGTTAGAAATTATAACATTCAACAGTTATAGAAGATAATAATTATAAGTTTCTCATGAGTACCTTATTCAAAAAAAACCAAGACAATAATAACTCATATATATTTGGCTAAAATTTATTATGGGTCACTCCAAAAGTTGTAAAACTGGAGTACCATCATTACCTTATATGTCAAAAACACCATATATATGGTTTCAACCTATGAAAATAACCAACCCTTATAATTTATTTAAATACAATTTGGTTTTAAACAAGAATAATGTATAATCTATAAATAATAAATTAAAAAATATGAATATAAAGAAAATATTAATTTGAGGAAACATATAGATAATGTATTAATACTATGTTTCAAGAATGATGCTTGAACACATAGACCCTCTTAAAATACCTAGGAGTAAAAATTTTATGAACCATTAATATCACAGGCAATTATACTAATCAATGGGGAAATCAATCATTAGTAATATTAAAATATGAGAAAAACAATTCCCACCCATTGAAAGTTTGAATTTTCTCGATATGTGGGGAATTAATAACTATGCATGAGTTCTTTTGAAAATCCAAGAATATCCTAGTATAATATACACCATTCCAAACCATGAAATAAATGAGCCATCTCCTCTAAATAGAATTTATAATACCCCAACCCATATTACAATTAATCAAAGAACTGATCTATTTAACCACATGGGCTCATGCGTGCCCACCTGTACAGCAGGGGCTATCGACTAGTACAAAAATAGGATATGGTTACCATGGTGAGTCTACACACTCATTTATAGAGTGTTAAACACAAAATTAAATAAGGTAAACATCATATAACAACACAAATCCATATGATAAATGGTTGGTTCTATATAACCAAATATTATCCCATGTGATAACATAATGATGCTACAAACACAATAACCATATTAGTATATAATAATTAAGTCAAGTACAGCTAGAAAAAAGTTAATAAATTACATAAAACATAAATATGTCACAAACCATGTAATTATTGATTTAAAACCCAACTCTATGATTTAAATTCAATCATAAACATTGAATCATCTAGAATCATCCTAAATCTATACCCTATGCTATTAAGTTTTCACCAAGGAAAATATTCTAGTGTAGTACAATTCCATGGTTTCTTAATAAGGGTGTTAGTATAACAAAGTTGGGAACCACCAATAGTGTGTTATAAAAATGTAGTCTATGAGTAACAATATTTTCATAGGAAATTAAAAGGAATATTATTTATTTTCCCAGTGCCACATAATATCCATCGACGGTCATCATAATTCAGGAGATTTATAGTCCCTCAATCAACAATTATATTTATCATGTTATATATTTTTTCATGTTTAATACAACAGAGAAAATAGATTGGAGAAATAAAATTAAAATCTTGACCAAGCATGCAATGAAAAACAGAATGATATTATAGATAATGTACTTGGTCCTATGGTTAGTTACATAGGCTATTTCATTATTAATATTTCATTATTAAACTCAATTAGATAATTCAATTTTTTAATATAATTCTTGGATTATTATCCTTTAATTTATTGAGTGTGAAATATTCAATTCATAGAATAATTCTTTGGTACACTAAACATCACGCCATCTAATAATCCAGGTTAATGACATTCTTCAATCGAGAATTTGACACCTCCTATGACCTAACAATATAATATTTTATTTTATACATTAGAAAACTCAAAAAAAATAATTTTAAGATATATATTTAAATGTAAGAGAGTTAAGGATGTAGATTAAATAATATAGACGATGTTGATATCCATATTGTAGTGGATGTTCACTATACTCATACTCACACTCTCATTCACAAAAAAAAATTATTTAAATGACAATGAATTTAATGTTAAAAATTCAAAAACATTTCACACTTAACCTATGGTAAAGCCTTTATCCATTCAGTAATTATATAGTTTAAGATATCATTTTGGGAGATAGAAATATATAAAGAGAGAATAATAGATATAGTGAATCAAAAAAAGATGGAATAAGTTAATTAACAAAATTAATGAACTACATAAACAAAATAGAAATACTGATGTGGAAATTAAAACAAAGAAACTCATCCAGTCCAATTGATAGATCCTATCTTTAGTGGTGAAATATTACTTTATTTATTTGAAAATTATTTACCTCATTAATACACATTTGTATCATTTGTATATTCATGTTAATGATTTCACTTTCTTTAAAATAATATTTGGATCTTAGCTAAACGAAGTCTCTAAATATATCATATATTTTAATATTGCAATCTAGTAAAACCCTATGTGTTGTGTATGGTTATTTTTCCATAAATTATTCTTCACTACATTTCTATAATGTGTCCAACATATCATAGAAAATAACCATATTCCATTAAAATCCTATAACTGCCAATATTAAACCTTCACAGAACTGTTAAATTTCATGTATCACATCCTCTGGTAGTCCATCCTTTTGAAAATAACCCTACTAGTAATGTTGGAATTCCCATTATATAGTGAAAACACTATGTATCAATATATTTTCATCAAACTCTTTCAATGGTTTAGCCAACTTCTCATAGCAACCACTCTCTTCCCCCTCATTTTGTTTTCGTAAATTCCATATTTGGTTATTCCATGGCATGGTGAAAGAAAAATGATATAGTCTCCCTTATGAATTTTTTCCTCCTTTGGTAGCCTATGTTGATGTAGAGGTTCAACAACACACCTCGTCTATAGAATATAATTAATGTAATATAGACTTCGCAATGTCTAGATCAATCTACTGATGTAATACTGGGCTTTATTGATTTGTATTTAGGTTCATAGTGGTTGTATCAGCTCTTGATTCAACCTGTATTGATCTTATGCCTTGATAATGGTTTTTTGATCAAGATAATTCTTTAATAGTGGTTCATATGATTAATTCATGTGTGTAAAGGTGGTTGTTAGATGAGATTTAACATCCAAAGTAGAGAAGGAGTTTCTAAGGAAAATGTCCAACTACAAGGTAACCAATATAATTATTTAAAATTTTCATTTAATTAGTTGAGTAATAGTGCCAGTAAGGATTTTACCCCACATTAGAGTTTTTCATTGTATTATCCTACCATATAAACATTCATGTTATATCATTCTATTTGATTCATACATTGGGAATGGGCTCTAGATTAGACACTCACACACCAGATATGGTTATGTCTGGCTTTGGCCCAACCTCTGCACTCTCATTTTGAATGGACGAATATTATTCCTACCACACACATGGCCCTTCTTCTTAGTATTTATTAGAAATATTTTCTTTTATTTCCAATCTAAATATCTTGTAGGCCCATAGGTTGAGGGTTATTTAGAATAGCTAATGTATTTACAAAAAAAGTTCATAGAGATAGTAAAATTCCCACTCCAATTCCATATAAAAATAAAACATTGTAAATAAACATTTTATTTCATTTTAATACATATAAATTATTCCATTTTAATTTCTAATTATTAAATAAAATAATTATTTTTATAGATAAATTAAATAAAATTGTAAAAATAATAAAAAAAATGAGTAAACATTTTCATGAAAAACATGTTCATCAAATACCCGCACACATGAACTGCTCTTATCCTCATGCATTGAATCTCAACATTAAATTACAGAGGGAAAAAATACTACATGTAATAAAATTTAAATGTAATAAAATTAAATAAATATAAATTTTATACCTAGTTTTGATGTTCCTTATTAAATATCTATTCAAATATACATTTTTAATTGAAAAAAATCAACACAAGTATTTTACTTTTTCCCATGGAAAATGATGGATATTCTCCATTAATTATATTTAGGTTTTTAAACTCATTATTATTAAACATTCCATTTCATTCTCTATGATAATTTAAATACATTTCACTCGTCACTCAAGATAAAAAATTGGAGTAGATTTATGCTCATACCCTGAGTACATGGACCATTTAATAAAATTTCAGAGGACCTACATCCTCTAGTATGTATATAAAAAAATCACATGATGTAATGATGGATTTGATATTGAGGTTCTATTTATAGTGAGGTTTAAGGATGTTTGGGATTTATTCAATAAAAAGTAAGTATCAAAGAGGAGGTTTTTCTCTAAATCATAATAAATTATATCAAAAGTAATATATTAATGGGATTATCCCCATAAAATTAAAAATACCATATTCAAAATACACAATTTAACATCATCATCGATGTAAGAACAATGAAAAAATTTCACCCTCTAAAATTGTCTCCTATTTTTTATTTTAAAAATATATTTTCTTATTTTTTGTATTTTTTTTAAAAGAATTTATTGGAATAAATCTCACATCCAAACCTAACCTTATATGATAAAAATTATATATCTAGTAATGTTTTTATTTATTTTACAATATTCTCAACTATTTGTTTATTTTTTTCCATTTTTTTCTTTAGTTTTTTAAGATGGGAAACCCATTAGGGTAAAATGGATGAATTATAAACCTTTCCTAATAAAAACAATAGCATCTACAAACATTATACATATAATGTAGTGGATTCCTCCAATAAAGACTACCCTCACCCCAATACATCAATAGTAAAATACGATGCGACGTACCAAATGGATAGTATGAATGGATATAAATGGATAAAAATGAGGCTCATTAAAAATATGATATTTAATTGTCCTTATAGAAAATACAAGGATTTATGTAAATAGAGAGATTAATTAAAATGGTTACCTAAATAAAAATTTCTCATTTATATTAATTGTTTCTTTATTATCCAATATTGGATAATTTACATTCTTTTTTGTAAAATGCGTCAAGCCCCAAGATCCCTCAAGAAATATGATGAATATGGGTTGGAAAGTATAAGGATAGAAATCCATTTAGGTAGTTATTTATAAATTTTTGTTTCATCACTTTTGAAATTCTATAATAATAAAAAATTATTTCACAAGAATTTTTGAATATCCAACAATGAAAAATTGTAGGGAAATTTAATTTATATGAATCAACCAATCACCTCAAATTATATTTCATTGAATTTACATATAATCTTCACCTTAATAATTAAATTATATATATTACTCAATCAATATCATTAACATTGATATCTAAAAAATAGAATCGTAGGGTTTGTAAGAAACTCATGTCTCTTAGACAAGTCATGTGATGAAAAATCACAAGTATGGGTAACAAAGTTATTGTTTAATGCTTAAAACTGAATGTCATAAAAAATATAGGGTGTTAAATGATCATCATATAAGTGGAATTACTTTTATCATGAAGTATAAAACTCCCAGTTTTTCTATATGGGGGATTTCTTATTCAATCATGGTCCTAAAAAAGAAAACCATTCATTTATATATAAGGGCCATTTAATTAAATCTCAAAATAGTGAGTGATTATGATTCATCTAAAAACAAATTAATATGAAAGAAATAAGAAGTTAAAAAAATAAAATAGAAAGATATTTTTTTGATCCTCCTAATGGGATCTATATTATTAATACCTCTATATAGTATGTAATAGTAGTCATTCATAATCGAGTGGTGGGTGGAGCATCTTGGATTTGAACCATCATATGGTTATTTATCAAGATTTCTCTTCTTTATCCTTCTTTGATGAATACTTGGACAGAGTAAACCAAATATAGAATGCCTTAATGTATTATAAACGAAATTATAATTTCAAATGAATAAATGCCTTATAAGGAACTTATTATATAGAAATTGATGCACAACTTTGGTTATTTTGGGTTTCTACATGTAATACGATATAATATTTAAAAGAGCACTAAGAATCATAAACATTGATAATATTTCCCTTATAAATATATTGTTCAAATTAGTATATATTAAGGGTTATGATAATTTCTAATTGAGATATAAGGAATATTTTATGGCTTCAAACATTAAGATTTTACCCTATGTATACCATTTACAGGATATTTTGAGGGAGGTTGAATTACTATAATTTTTGGTTGACCACTCAAAATTCATGATTCAATAACAAAATAATGAGTAAAAATATCTACATATGCTATTTTTGGTACCAGGGCATGTAGGTAAAGAAAATGGGCTATTGGTTCGGAATATATCATCACTAGAATGATAAAGAAACATCAAACCCAAAAATATATGTGCCTGTAAAGGTGGAGTATCACGCATGAAATTTTTTTAGAAAAAAAATGAATAAAGAATTATTACCTTATTCGAAATGATATCATGTTTGATAACAACACATTCTCAAAGGCCTTATCATGAATTATATTAGGTCAAATCCCTCAATATCATCAACAAATGCTTCAATAGTCCACAATAACATTGATCATCAAAATATTGGTTCTATTTTTGAAGTCCTATAAATCCTATAATTTCTTGATGGTCACCACTATCTAGTTATCTTGATCTATGAATGATATTAATGATCAAAATCTTGCAACTAAGAATTCTCTCTCTAAGATGTACAAGGGAAGATAAAGGACCTCTCAAATTTGAGTAGTTGAATTGTGACTTAGAAAAGGTATCCCTATTACCAATATACTAGTGGTTAAACACAGGGAAAGGGTTCCCCGACACCACTATAAATAATTTCCACCAAATAACCCATATATTACATGTAATGAAAAACTAAATGATTCAAAAATATATTTTTTATTTTTATAACTTTCTGGTACTAAATAATAAATGTATTACGTGATAAAATCAAGTCATTAATAGTAAACATAATTCCATCAAATATTAAAACAAACTAAAATATTAAAAAAAATCATTTGTATAATATTTTTCCATGTATTAACTCAATACCCTATAAATACTTTGAATAAATAAATTCAACTCCAATTACTCTATAACCCAATAGTAATAAAATTATTTATTCTTTTTTCAATCGTTTGTTCTTATAAATATCAATTGCTCTATTGTGTGACCCACCATGTCCTATATGATTATCTATCTAACTAGGGAACATATTTTGGTACACAATATATGTGACCCACTAGGACCTTATTTCAATAGTGGAGTTTACTATTTATTGGCCAAGTGTGGAGTGTAGAAACCCATAATGACCCCAAAGAAAATAATGAAATGTCACAGAAAAAACAATTCCTATAAACACATATCCTGAAATATACTACCATTTTCATAAATAATCACATAAAGCATGATGGACACATTTTTTCATAATCTATTATTGATTTATTATACATTAAAATTTCTAGAAAGACAAACATTCTTCTACCATGGAAATAAAATTACTAAACCTACTACAATCCCAATCAACATGTCTTGAGATATCTATTACTTTTATTAAGTGAAAAACTATATCTTAATTATTTAATCATTATAAAACCACCAATGATACACCAAAATGAATGCTACCTCACTATGACATTAATTCCAATGTTTTCATTTGAAAAACAATAATGTAATAAATAGTTTAAACTGATAATAATATCATGTATGGTGATTATTACATTTTTTGGTGGATATGAACTATCGCGACACCTCAAACAAGTTGTATTACTTTATTTGGGTCATTATTCACGATCTCATATACATTAGATCATAATGTGGGAACTTTATGGGAAAACTACTCAATTTTAAGGATCATCTGCCACCTTAAGATCACACACCTAATGTATCCTATCAACATGATGTATATAAACAAGAGGATATAAATTTAAAATAATTTTCCTAGTATCGATAGGATCTCATTGTAGCATGAGAACTACTATAACATTTTCAAACAACATTAATTTTTAGGAAATTACCATAAATACATTGGACACATAATTACCAACACTATTATTGTGAGGTAAACAAAAGTATATTTAAGAACATATACATATAATGTTAATAAAAGTATATTCATGAGTTTTTATAGGTAACCCACTAAAAACACTTTTATTTTCACTAACGCCAACTGCTAAAAAGCTTCAACCCACTAGATCTCACAATGGAATCATTCCTTAACTAATATACCGCTTTGGTAAAGTGGTCTTCATCATTTACCTCTATATAAACTTTACTAAATATGAATTCAACTCTCTTAGTAAAATACCTGAAGAGATGAACCTTCCAATGTAGAAACTTTGTACCCTACTGTTTCATTGGATCCTGGGAATGTACCAACACTATAATACTATATCAATAAACAAGAATAGGTTATGTACTATTAAGAACCACCCCAATATTTGAGAGAATGGTGTGTACCCAAACTACATATTTAGTTTAATAATAAGACACAACATACATAGATTAAGTTTTATAGTTATGGGATTTAGGTTTCTTTGAGCTTCTTGATCACAATTTTCAACTATTCAGTCAGAAGACATTATCATACGATGATTTCAGATCAAAATTATCTTCCTAGAAGATAGATTCAGTGTATCCCTAAACCATTAGTTCCTCATCTCCTTCATACACCAGCAACATATCCTCTATAAATCTCATGTAATTAAATATAGATTTTAGAGCGACCGAATATAGATTTATTGGCTTAGATTGAAATCCTCCCAACATTATTAATTAAATGTAAATATCAGACATTGTGCATAATATGGAATACATGATATGTCATACTGTGGAAACATATGGGATTTTTCTAATTCATTCAAACTCCTCATGTGTTTGTTGATTAATTTTCATTGAATGATATAATTCATGTTACATTGGAAACAACCACCTCTTTGACTATTCCTTACTGAACCTTTTTAGTAAATGTTAATATATATACATTCACTTATCACAAGCAACTATTGATATATATCTTAATAGATCTTAATACCTATTATGATGGATCCTTTACCTATGTCTTTGATGGAGAATCGTTCATTTAACCATTTCATAAATGATTTTAATAATTTTAATTTTTTTATAATTAATATGGCATAAATATTTAATATGAATAAAATTATGGAATTTCCAAAAAAAACTTCTTAGAGAAACATAGATGTATTTTGTTCTTGGTGGAACAAAAATATTTTATTACTTCATCAAAATGAACATTCAATGATCATATTTTTGGATTCAATCCATAAATAAATCTCTTTTGATTTTATTGTTTATTAGAACTCTTTAACATAAAAAACCCTTCTGTTTCAGTGATATATACATCATTAAAGGACATCCAATTTTAAAAATTAATTTTGAAATCCATTTTTCAAATAAGTTAATCTTGGAAGTCTACTATTACAGGTAATATTATGAGGTATTTCTTCATCAGTACAGCTGAGAATGAATCATATTTTTCAATGTATTGATGTTCCTAAAACCCTAAAAACACAATATTTAATTCTAGGTTTTTACATTAAAATCCATGTCCATCATTTAAATGAATACCTATTCACATAAAATGATATTTACATCCATTGGAGAGTCTTCAAAAATCCAAACATGTTTTTCCTATATAAACTATGTTGTATAAGTAATGGAATATTTCCATTTAAAAGTTGAATTTACTTCTACTATATCCTTGAAAATTATAGGTTCTTCATACTCTATGAGTACTGTGTAACTAGACTCAGTGAAAATAAAACCACAAAACTATTATCCTATGAACTATTGAGTATACCTACATAATTCATGTGTCTCGATAACTTCAATTCCCACTCTCTCTTGTAATGATTGTTCTCATACAAAATCTAGTGCTTCTAGAGCATCAATATCATCTAATTAAATCCTTATACAAATAATCCATTATGAAATATTCTCTCATTCTTGAAATATAAAAATTATTTTTACAATGACTTTTCTATTTAATGGTTATAATATGTAATCTCCTTTAGTTTATTTAGGAAAACAAATAAAGGTAAACTTTGTGCTTCACTATGTCGACTTTTTAATAGGTATAATCTTGAAAATATCTTTTCATCTCAATAAATGTACATGGGATAAAACTATATTCATTCCATACCACAAGTTATATATAAATTCATCTATAGAATTAGCTAGTACTCAGTTTAGGGTACATTTCTCTTTCTACAACATGTATCCCCAAAAGGAAAATGGAAGATTTCCTTGACTCATAATTTATCTGACCATGCCATGAAATGTATGATTACTTATTTCACTAAAACCATTCCACATAGTTTTATACGGAGGAGTGAGTTGGGATACAATCCCACCCTCATTTAGGTGATTATTGAAATCTTTTTTTAAGTTACTCTTCACAATATTCTGAGTATTGTTCCTTAATCCTCTTACCAAGCTAGTATTCTACTTCATGCTAGTATTACTTAAACATATTAAAGTAATCTCACTTATACATTATTAATTAGAAATATCCATAACTATAATAGTTGTAAGTAAACATAATGATTTATGAAATACCACCACTTTTATCCACTAGAAATGGACCACAAACATCATTCTAAATCAATTCACATAATTTAGTGTCTCTTTCTACTTTACTGTAGACGGTTTCATTTTTAATTGTACATTTTTAATAATAATTACATTCATCAAAGGGTTTTAAAAAATTTGAGTCAAAGTATCATTCAAGATGTAACTTATGTAAATTATTCTCATTTACATTTCCATGCTGAAAAATCTGGAGTCGGGTGTTATAAGAGCTAGTTTTCTATTTTTTCATTAATTTATATTCTAGGGTGTTCATGTTCATGTATATTCATTCCATTATTAAGACATCCCATAACATAACATGTTTTTTTTAGAAAAGGGACAAAATTTATTTCCCAACACGAAATAAAATCCCATGGTGTCCAAAATTGACACTGAGATACAATTTTTGGTAAATGAAAGAACATAATAACAATTATTTAACAAAATAACCAAACAACTTCATAAATTTAGATTATATTCTCCCATTTTGAAGACTGGTAGTTTCACCCCATTTTCGTATCAGATATCCACCTCACCCTTTCTAGTAATCAAGAATCTAATAGGTACCTATATATAAATACAAATGTGTTATCGACATATTTATCAAATACCCAACATATAGAGAGATATAAATTTTATTCGGTAAAAAATCATTGGTAGAAGCGTCACTGTAATGACCCAAAGATTCATTAATGGAAATCCATCTTGATCTAATTAAATGAGTCTTTGTGTTTATATAAAATGTCAACTTCATTGGTTTTATGTTAAGAATTTTGACTGTTGCTAATATAGTCGTTGAACAATGATTACATTATTAGTATAAATATATGGCTTTAACATATCCAATTTTACTTAGACAAATGAAGCAATGGCCTCATCCAGTAGAATTGCACCATATGAAGCCCATTTGTCAGAGCTCGAAAAAAGTTGGCGTCTTTGGGCTTCTCCCTTGACCAAGCCTAAGCTGAGCTTCATCTTCTCAAGCTCGAACGTGATCGTTTATGGGAAATGTGGAAGTTGATTGAAATTAGCACTCGAGCGATGCTATCCGAGCCACCCCAGGAGTCTTTCACCACTGCACCCCTTACCCTTAGGTCTTATGCAGCTATTTTAAGAGGTTATGTAACAAATAAGTAGTACTATGTGCATGTACATTATATTTTGTATATAGTAATGAATATAATTTCTAGTCATTTTTTATACATTGTAAATAGTTTTTAAAGAACAAATAGTGTTTTTTGTAATTATTTAACTAAGAATTATATTTTATTAAATTAATGGATATTTTAATTAAATAATATTTTAATAAAATATTATTATTATTAAATTAATTTTTATAAAATATAAATGATCTTATAATTTTATGAATGCAATTATAATTTTTATTAAGGTTTGAAAGCCATTTCTGTCCAAACCTGTGAATTATAGATAAATGTCGGTTTTTATTTTAAAAGTGAAAATTAACATATTTAGAAAATTATTTAGATAAAATAAATGTTATTTTTGGAATCAGGCATCGAAAATATCCAACGGTGAATTTTTCCTAATTTTCTGAGACATCCAAATGTTTGAGTAAAAATTAAATACCGTTTAAATATATAATGTGTTTTATGACATCATAATGACCCATTAGTGATGTAATAAAATACAATAATATTTATGTTAGGCCAATATATGTTTTAACATTAAAATAATGTGATTTTGGGTTTGTTTAACTTACTTTTCAAAGCATTAATGGATCCCTCAAGACTTATTCAACACCTTGCCTTTTTAAATTAATTTCCATGGGAGTGTGACTCACCTCCACATAAGAAACCCTAAAATTCTAATAATTTCGGAGTTTGAAATTATAAAATATTTTTTTCCTCTTCACTTTTCGAAAAACCATGGGCAAAAACCATGGGATGGTTTGTGGTTTGGATTAATTTAATATAAGGGGTCCCAAACCTAAATAATAAAGAATTCCCTCACCTTTCCTATATAAACCCACCCAAGCTCCCACTTTCTCCTCACTCAAAGCCTTTATAGTTCATCCAACCTTTTCCCTATTCTCTCTAGAATCTTCTCAAGGAGCCCCAAGCTCCCAAGAAGCCTACCACAAGCCTCTCTCTAGCCTTTGGAAGCACACTTCCACGTAAGGGTTTTTTCTTCCTTTCTCATTTTTGTCAACTTTCATTAAGTTGTATTGCCCTTTTAATTTAAATTATGAATGTTGTGGTATGGTTTCTCACCTCCCCCATACTTCCCTCTTATTGTTTGAATGATGGGAGACCCTTTTCTCTCTCATTAAATTCCTCCCATGTACACCCGTTACTATGCCGAAATTCTGAAAGGAACTTCTCTATCTTCTTTTACATTCAAGCAATAATTTTGTATCATGAATCTAAATTCAATTAAAATTGTTGGTACATGTATCTATATAACCTCATTACTGTACATTTCATTTAAATATTATGAGGAACCCATTTCTCCCTCATCAACCATTTTTATGAATTCTTATGTCATGCCATTACGCTGCCGAAATCGCACCGATTTTCTAAGCCATTGTCATTGTGTAGTGAATACCATGCCAATTTCTCCATCAAGGGTATTCACAATTATGCACATTTAAATATAGATTATAATGTTTCATGTATGAATTATACATTACTTTATCGTGGAATAATTGATTATGTTTTATGAATCCATGTTTTATGATCCATGTGGCACAGTTATGCATAAAATGAAATCTTTAAGAAGGGTGCGCCCTTATAGCACTCCAATGCATTGGGTAAAGTATAGTATCATGATACGTTATGTGCAATGAGTGTTGAATAATGCTAATTCAAGTGCAACGAGGGTTTACTCGTGCTTTATGTGCAATGATGATTTACTCAGGCTCCATGTGCAATGAGCCTTGGCTCATGCTGATTCCATGTTAAGTGTTGTTGCCACATTTCCAAGTTATGATTATCATGCTTTATCATGAATTTATGTTCATGTTTCCTATATGATCTGTTGATATGTCTATTTCATAATAGGTATTTTTATCCTCATGTTATTCCATGTGTACTCCATTAATGGGGTTTATAGCTCACCCTTTTCTTATGCAAGTCCTCAGGTTATCCCATACAATGCTAAGTACGAGGGAATGTAGTGGTCATGTAAAGGATGTTTTCAATAAAGATGTTGAATTTAATGTTTTAAGGATTTATGTAATGGCCCTAATCCCCAAATACACTAAACATCTCTATATTATTTGTTGTATCAAGTGAAGTTTTATGTAATAAATCATGTTTATGTTTGTAATAAAAGCAGGGTTGTCATAGTTGGTATCAGAGGATAGGTTTAGTTAGTTTTGGGATTAGGAATCCCTTATAAAGCCTCTTAGACAAGACTAAGTATAATAAAAACATCCCTATGATTTGGTAAGTACTGATTAACTAGTTTATCAGACAAATACATCCCTGTCTGGATACGAGCAGGTAGATGTGGCTTTGGCAAAGATGTATCCTAGGGGTAAAACCCGAAAACACCGCTTTGACCTAGACTCGAATGGGAACTGGTGAACGAAAATGGGCCTTGCTGCACTCTTGGTTACGACACTCCCGGGGGATATGTTTTGATAAATTCACAATCTTAGTATGAACCCTTATTAAGGGAAAAAAATGCCCCTAAGAATATATGTTAGAAAGTAGATCATGAAAAGCCTAAATTGAAGCCTATAGACTCATGAGTTAAGGAAATGAAAGTTTATTTATAAGTAATCAACTTTTGTCTTTGGATTACTCTTTATGTGTTACCCCTAACATTCCTTTTATTCTAGCCAATGGCTGGTAATAGGAGGACTCGGGCTAATAATCGATGTGAAGATCAGTGTGATGATTGTACTAATGAGATGCCCAATCCAATGGGAGCGGGAATCACGAACTTTGTCATGCTTCTCTATCAGCTAACTCATGTATTTAATAGAAACATGGGTCAAGAGGAATCTTAACCCCCCCCCCCCCCAACAAAGAACAAGTCGCTATCGAGAGCTTCATGAGACAAATGCCTCCTACTTTTAGTGGATCATCTGATCCCACGATCGCTGAACAATGGATCAACTCCATTGAAAGGATCTTCTCCATCCTTCAATGTTCTAAACAAGAGAAGGTTCTCTTGGATGCCTATCATATGGAGGGTGAATCTGATCAATGGTGTACATTGATAAAAAATACGAAGCCTGAGGAGGAGATCGAGGCATTGGAATGGAAGGATTTTCGGAAGATGTTTTTTGATAAATATTTTCTGCACACCCTCCATCTTAAGATGGAAAGGGACTTCCTTTCCCTCAAGGAAAAAGATGAATAATCTTTTGGAGAGTACGAGGCAAACATCACAAGGCTTGCACGATATGCTTCCGGCTTTGTCGTTACCCCCGAATGCAAGGTTGACCACTTCGTTGGTGGGCTGAAGCCCAGCTTGCGGAAAGCATTAGCGATCCGTGACTTCGAAAACTATGAAGAAATTGTCTGATGTGCCCTCAAGGTCGAAATGGAGATCGGGGAATCACAGGGGTATCATGGGGACAAGATGTGTAATGTGGACTTCAATGCTGGTGGTCCGATGGATAAATCCAACGGTGCTACGAAGATCCAGCACCCCACTTGCCAAAAGTGCGGAAATAAGCACCTTGGAAATTTCCTTACGGGGACGAGAAAATGCTTCAGGTGTGGAAGAGAAGGGAACCTAGCTGTTAACTGTCGGCAGATAGACCCACGGTTGCGATAGAGGAGAAGAACTCTCTGTTAGAACCTCAACGCGTTGTTCAATGCTACAAATGCATAAAATCGGGTCATTTTGAAAATCAGTGCCCTAATCCAAGGGTTTTCGGAGGTGACCAACAACCTCCAAGGAAGCAAGGAAGAGCTTTTGCCATCACTTTTGTAGAAGTGAACCTTGACAACGAAGTGGTGACAGGTATGCTATTTATTCATTCAAAAATAAGGAATGTACTTTTTGATTCAGGTTCTACGCATTCTTTTATATCTCGAATGTTTAGTAGAATAATCCCAGCACCACCACAAATCATGGAAGTAAAGATGTCGGTGAGTACGAAAAATGGGGAAATCATTGCATCCCATGAATATAAGTCCTCCCCTGTTATAATTTATGGATTGAATTTCCCGGCGAACCTCATCATACTCCCTCTGGTGGAATTTTATGCAATTCTTGGCATGGATTGTCTTTCCTTATATAGAGCCAATATAAATTGTCGGGAGAAGGAAATCACACTCCATATGGAGAATCGTCCCCCGATTCTTTACAAGTGTCATGAGGAAGATGAATCTCTTTTAGCTCCATCATCTCAATCATGGATATTACTACCTTATGAGCACGCGTATCTGGCTCAGATGGTTGAGTCCAAGGAAGAAACCATCCTTGAAAAAATGCCTATTGTGAGGGAATTCGCTGAAGTGTTTCCCGAGGAACTGCCTGGTCTTCCTCCTAGAAAAGATTTTGAGTTCTCAATTGAACTTATACCTGGGGCTCTACCAATATCAAAGACTCCATATAGAATGGCTATTGTTGAGATTGATGAGATAAAGAAACAACTACAGGAGAATCTGGATAAAGGGTTTATACGCCCAAGTGTTTCACCATGGGGTTCACCAGTCCTCTTCGTCAAGAAGAAGTATGGGTCAATGCGGCTCTGCATCGATTATCGTGAACTTAACAAAATCACGATAAAGAACAAGTATCCTCTCCCAATAATCGATCACTTGTTTGATCTAATGCGTGGAGCACAATACTTCTCCAAGGTGGACTTGCAGTCGGGATATTATCAAGTAAGGGTGAAGAAGGAAGATGCCCCCAAGACTGTTTTTCGTACAAGATACGGGCACTATGAATTCACAGTAATACATTTCGGACTCACCAATGATCTAGAAATATTCATGGACATAATGAATAGAGTCTTTAGAGATTACCTAGAGAAATTTTTGGTAGTATATATAGATGATATTATAATATACTCCGAAACCAAGGAGGATCATGAGGAGCATTTAAGAACTGTACTGGAGAATTTGCGGAAGGAGAAGCTCTATGCAAAGTACAACAAGTGTGAGTTCTAGTTGAAGGAAGTATCATTCTTGGGCCATATCATCACAAGCAATGGGATATCTGTGGATCCCACTAAAACATATGCAACTGAGGGATGGCCGAGGCCAACATTGGTAACGGATATCCGTAGCTTCTTGGTGTTAGCTGGATATTATCGACGATTTGTGAGAAATTTCTCATGATTGTCCAACCCTCTTACCAAGCTAACTTGGAAGGGAGTAATGTTTTCTTGGAGTGATGAATGTGAAGAATGCTTCAAGGAGTTGAAAAGGAGGCTTATCACTGCTCCCGTGCTCACTTTACCCATAAGTGGGGAACTTTTTGTGGTATTCAGTGATGCTTCAAAAAGGGCTTTGGCTGTGTGCTGATGCAGAATGATAAAGTTATATCCTATGCCTCAAGGCAGTTGAAAATCCATGAGAAAAACTATCCAACACATGATCTGGAGTTGGCAGCTGTGATCTTTGCCTTGAAAATCTGGCGGCATTATCTCTATGGAGAGAAATGTGAGATATATACTGACCACAAGAGTCTTAAATGTATATTCACGCAGAAAGAGCTTAATATGCGCCAGAGAAGATGGATAGAGCTCATCAAGGATTATGACTGTTCGATTCATTACCACCCTGGGAAAGCGAATAAGGTGGCAAATTCCCTATGTAGAAAGGATCCAGCGATTCTATCAATGATGAGAATTGAGAAGGATCCAATCTTCTTAGACTTGATGAAGATGGACATGGGATTCATAGAGAAGGGAACATCATCAATCCTTTCACAAATGATTGCTCAACCACATATTTTGGAAAGGTTGAAGGATTCTCACAAGGATTATCTAGGAATTCAGGAAAAAGTGGAAGCTATCAAAAAGGGGTGATCCTTAGAGTTTAATGTTAATGAAGAAGGAATTGTGCGGTTTGGAAAAAGACTATGTGTTCCATCAAGTCCAGAGCTGAAGAAGGAACTTTTGGATGATGCACATAGTTCAAATTTCTCTATTCACTTAGGGGACACAAAGATGTATCGAGATCTCCGAGAAAACCTTTGGTGGGATAATATGAAGAAGGAGATCGCTGAATATACATCAAAGTTCCTGGTGTGTCAGAAAGTGAAGGCAGAGAGGCAGAAGTCTAAGGGGATGATTCAACCATTGCCCATACCAGAATGGAAATGGGAGAACATCACCATGGACTTTGTCACTGGACTTCCAAGGACATCCAAAGTCAATAATGCAATCTGGGTTGTTTTGGATCGTCTTACAAAGACTGCACACTTCATAGCTATTCGGGAGGGTTTCTCATTGGATAAACTGGCACAGATATATATCAGGGAAGTGGTAAGGTTGCATGGAGTACCACTATCTATTGTGTCTGACCGAGATCAAAGATTCACCTCTATGTTTTGTAAGATTCTTCAACATGCTCTGAATACTAAACTGAACTTCAGTATGGCCTATCATCCTCAAACTGATGGTTAATCCGAGCGGACTATCGAAACACTTGAGGATATGTTGAGAGCTTACTCAATGGACTTTAAAGGAGGATGGGATAAACATCTTCCTCTTGTTGAGTTCTCTTATAATAACAGTTTCCACTCAAGCATCCAAATGGCACCTTATAAAGCCGTGAATGGGAAAAGGTGCAGAACACCGGCATGTTGGGATGAGTTCGGTGAACGTAAGCTGCTTGGACCAGAAGTGGTCGAGGAATGGTGGAGAAGGTGAAAACCATTCAGCATCATATCAAGGAAGCTCAGAGTCGAAAGAAGAGTTTTGCAGATAACCATCAACGAGACCTTGAGTTTAAAGTTGGAGACATGGTTTTTCTACGCATATCTCCATGGAAGAAGGTCATGAGGTTTGGAAAGAAAGGGAAGTTAAGTCCAAGGTACATCGGTCCCTTCAAGATTCTTGATCGTGTCAGGGCAGTGGGATATTGACTAGCACTTCCACCTACTATGACCAAAGTACATGATGTCTTTCATGTATCCCTCTTATGTAAGTAAATACCGGACCCTTAACATTTACTCTCTACTGAGGTGGTACAATTGGAAGATGATCTTTCTTATGAGGATCAACTAGTGAAGATCTTAGATCGTAGAGAAAAAGTTCTACGAAATAAGACAATAACCCTCATCAAGGTGTAATGGGGAAACCACATGTTTGAAGAAGTGACTTGGGAATCAGAGGATATGATGAAGCTGGGTTACCCACATTTGTTTTAATGTGGGAAAAGGAAAATTTCCAGGGTGAAATTTCTTAAGGGGGGAATATTGTAATGACCCAAAGTTTTATTAATGGAAATCCCTCTTGATGTAATTAAATGTCTCTTTATGTTTATATATAATGTCAACTTCATTGGTTTTATGTTAAGAATTTTGAAAGTTTCTAATATAGTCATTGAACAGTGATCACATTATTAGTATAAATATGGGGCTTTAACACATCCAATTTTACTTAGACAAAAGAAGCGATGGCCTCATCCAGTAGAATTGCACTATACGAAGCCCATTTGTCGGTACTCGGAAAAGAGTTGGCATCCTTGGGCTTCGCCCTTGACCAAGCCTAAGCTGAGCTTCATCTTGTCAAGCTCGAATGTGACCGTCTACGGGAAAAGTGGAAGTTGATTGAAATTAACACTCGAGTGATGCTATCCGAGCCACCCCAAGAGTCTGTCACCATCGCACACCGTACCCTTAGGTCTTATGTAGCTGTTTTAAGAGGTTATGTAACAAATAAGTTGTACTATGTTCATGTACATTATTTTTTTTATATAGTAATGAATATAATTTCTAGTCATTTTGATCCATTATAAATAGTTTTTAAAGTACAAATAGTGTTTTTTGTTTTTATTTAACTAAGAATTCTGTTTTATTACATTAATGGATTTTTGAATTAAATAATATTTTAATAAAATATTATTATTATTATTAAATTAATTTTTATTAAATATAAATGATCTTATATTTTTATGAATGCAATTATAATTTTTATTAAGGTTTGAAAGCCATTTCTGTCCAAACCTGTGAATTTTTTATAAATGTCGGTTTTTATTTTAAAAGTGAAAATTAACATATTTAGAAAATTATTTGGATAAAATAAATGTTATTTTTTGAATCAGGATGTCGAAATTATCAAACAGTGAATTTTTCATAATTTTCTGAGACAGTCAAATTTTTGAGTAAAAATTAAATACCGTTTAAATATATAATGTGTTTTATGACATCATAATGACCCAATAGTGATGTAATAAAATACTATAGTCTTTATTATCGTCTAATATATGATTTAAAATTAAAATAATGTGATTTTGGGTTTGTTTAAATTACTTTTCAAAGCATTAATGGACCCCTCAAGACTTATTCAACAACTTGCCTTTTTAAATTAATTTCCATGGGAGTGTGACTCACCTCCACATAAGAAACCCTAATATTTTAAGAAGTTAGGACTTTGGAATTATAAAATATTGTATTCCTCTTCTCTTTTCCAAAAACCATGGTCAAAAATCATGGGATGGTTTGTGGTTTGGATTAATGTAATATAAGGGGTCCCAAACTTAATTAATAAAGAATTCCCTCACCTTTCCTATATAAACCCACCCAAGCTCCCACTTCCTCCTTACTCAAAGCCTTTGGAGTTAGTCCAACATCTACCCTACTCTCTAAATAATCCTCCCAAGGTTCCCCAAGCTCCCAAGAAGCCTCTAACAATCCTCTCTCTAGCCTTTGGAAGAACACTTCCAAGTAAGGGTTTTTTCAACCTTTCACATTTTTATCAACTTTCTTTAAGTTTTGTTGCCCTTTTAACTTAGATTATGAATGTTGGGGTATGGTTTTGCACCTCCCCCATACTGCCCTATTATTGTTTTAATGATGGGAGACCCCTTTCTCACTCATTAAATTCCTCCCATGTACACCCGTTACTATGCCGAAATTCCAAAAGGAACTTCTCTCTCTTCTTTTACATTCAAGCAATAATTTTGTATCATGAATCTAAATTCCATTTCAATTGTTGGGAAATGTATCTATATGACATACTTACTGTCCATTTCATTTAAATATTATGAGGATCCCATTTCTCTCTCATCAGCCATTTTTATGAATTCTTATGTCACGCCATTACTTTGCCGAAATCGCACCGATTTTCTAAGCCAATGTCATTGTGTAGTGAATACCATGCCCATTTCTTCATCAAGGGTATCCACCTTTATGAAAATTTACTTATTGATAATAAATTTTCATGTATGAATTCCACATTCCTTTATCATGGAATTAATTATTATGTTTTATGAATCCATGTTTTATGATCCATGTGGCACACTTATGCATGAAATGAAATGTTTAAGAAGGGTGTGCCCTTATAGCGCTCCAATGCATTGGGTAAAGTATAGTATCATGATACGTCATGTGAAATGAGTGTTGAATCATGCTAATTTAAGTGCAATGAGGTTTTACTCTTTCTTTATGTGCAATGAGTATTTACTCATGCTCCATGTGCAATGATCCTTGGCTCATGCTAATTCCATGTTAAGTGTTGTTGCCACATTTCCATGTTATTATTATCATGATTTATCATGCCCTTATGTTCATGTTTCTTATATGATCTGTTGATATGACTATTGTCTAACATGTATTGTACTCCTCATGTTATTCCATGTGTACTCCTTTACTGGGATTTATAGCTCACCCTTTTCTTATGAATGTCCTCATGTTATCCCATGCAATGCTAAGTACTAGGGAATGTAGTGGTCATGTAAAGGAAGTTTTCAAAAAAGATGTTTAATTTCATGTATTAAGTTTTTATGTAATGGTCCTAAGCCCCAAAGACACTAAACCCCTCGATCTTCTTTATTGTATCAAGTGATGTTTTGTGTAATAAATCATTTTTAAGTTTGTAATAAAATCAGGGTTTTCATAGTCACCATGCCTTTCTTTAAAGATTGAAATTCTTCTTCCATTGGAATATCATTCCACATGGATACAAGATATCCTCCTACTCATTTCTCTCCCACTGTATGATTAGATTTTTAGAAGGATGGTTCATTGGTGTCTCTAACATGAATTTATCCTTACAACCCTTAGACATTCCATTCATTGCCTTTTTCACCATTAACACTAATGAATTTTTATTTTTCACATCCTTATCATCTTGAAAAACTAATGAAAATTAGTATGGGAGGGACATATTCTTTTTATTCATGTTAAAATTAATATTAAAATTTTAGATCCTTGGTGTTAAAGAGGTGATAATGAGATATGTTTATAGTTATTTATTCAGACTGAACCAAATAGATTCAAGTCTTTCAATATACCCAGTCATCCAGAGTACATGAGGAATATCTTGATTCCCTTACGCTAGCATTCAGCTATGCATTTTAGTTTTATATCTCCTACCATTTTTCCTTCATCTCTCATCATGTTACTCTTAGATATGAGTTATCATCTCCTATGAATCTTCATTGTCATGCATTTTATGAAGTTGATAGTACATCAAGGACAACATGATACATTGCATATCTATTGAATCATCCATATTCTTTTTATATTTATCATTATATTACTTTATTTCTTCTTGTTGTTGATCATTAGGGAGTGGGGACTCAAACACAAAAAATTTCCTCTATTGGAATAGTATTGTGAACAATAATATGTAACACACTTAGTAGTTATGGAAATTTAGGATATTTTCACTATCTATAATTTATAAAATCAATAATTAACCAGTGGTATTAATTTACCTTTTTTTAGTTGTAAATTAAAATTATTTTTTGGTAAATTATCATCATTATTATTTATTTGTTACTCATTTATTTATTAAAATTTTTCAACTGTTTTATCAAAATGTAGTATCCATCACTGAAATATCTAGAATACCCATTTTAGTGAGAATTCTATTGGAAAGAATAATTTAAATCATTCTAAAATTTCCAATCTATAGAAAATCCAAAACTATATGAGTTTTAATGTAGTCACTAATCTATCTTCCACATTGAATCATGGATCCATGAATTTTTCAATGATGTTCTAACTACATGGAATATTATCCTTTATTCATTCAACTATTTTCCACTAAATTTGTGTCAAGAAAGAAATGGAGGATTATTTTCTAACATAATTAGTTAATACTACCAATAACTCTTATAAGAACTCCCTAGTAGTAATAGGTTCTATCATCTACATTTGATGAGAACCTCGAACACCCAATTTTGTTCAAATGTATGTGACGAGATGAATTAACAATTTATATCAGTTTTATGGGTTTTTTATTATTTTTTGATGAAGGTAATATTTTTATATTAAATATTTTTTTACTATGTGATTGTACTCATAACATAAAAATGAGATAATTGAAATAATTCCTCATATATTTATTTATTTTAATCAAATCATTTTTTTTACAATTTGTTGTATTTCCTCATACATGAATACCTATAAAATGATAAATATTTTTTAAATTATATAGATTTCCGAAATTATCTTCATATTTTTGTATGTTTTGATCCATTTATAAACAATGGATTGACTAATGACCCTATGGTTAAAGTACATGGGTATCAATCTGGGAGGTATAATAGCTCAAACCCTAGTCTAATGTTTCTAGATCTTCTCTAGAGTACATCCTCATCTCTATGTGGTGAAAATATTAAAAACTTTCATCATAATAGAGTAAAAATATAAGGTAGGTGCGTTTTCATGATAAGTGAATTTTACATAAATAATTATATCAATGTCAATGCATTACCTTGTTAATATAAAGTGAACAAAGTAGATCGGAAAACTATAAAAATTAAATTAATTATTACATTCATCGTACGTATCTATAATGATTAATTAGAGATATATTAACCCATAAAAACATTTTTCATTCAATACTCATGAATAGTGTGTATGAAATCAGACATGTAATAAAGGAAATTAAATATGTCATAAATTTATATTAATGGAATTTAATTGAATTTAATGAATTTATTTCAATTAAACACTCCATATGGTTTGGTCAAAATATAATGTATAATTGTTTTATATAATAAAATATAAAATATTTTTCAATATATTAATTTTTTCTTGGTCCCCATGTGGCCTAGAAAACCAATAAAAGGGATTCAGGGATTTCTCAGGCCTAGAAGGGGCTAAGAGGGTCAAAATAACCCACCTAGGCCTCTTTCATATAGGGAAAGACTCTCCCCAACCCATTCCATGTTAGGGAGGACCCACCCAGACTCGTCCAGGGTTAGGTAAACACAACATGACCACAAGATAGCTGATCAAGAGGATACCACATATGGGGAATCTATTGAAGGGAGACACGTTGGATGGGGGTAATGTGGATGGTTGGAGGAGGATAGAGTGTGGGAAGTAGTTCTGTGACTAAAATAGAGAGTGGTAGGCCTAGTGATGGTTTTTCATGATGGTGTAGACTTTTACGTTGGATTCTGAGTGGAAGGGTAATCTATAATTTGTGATGATGTCATGGTGGAGGAGGCTGGTGAGGTGGTGGCATGGAAGCCCAATGCCTCGTAAGAGAGGCAGTGGCCAGGAGGAGGTGACACAGCCATAGTGGCATAAAGTAGAGGAGGAGGAGGAGAAGTGGGGTATAAGTCATGGGAATTGTGGGGAGGGGGATGGGTAGGTTTGGATCTCCTTATACTATTAATAAAATGGGGTTTTCATTCTTTACCTTAGTTGGTCTCCACCACACCTTTTAACTTTTAGAACTTTTTTGGTTTTAGAAGGATACACAAGAATCATCCCCCTATTTCCATTATTTACTATTATTATTTTTTCTCAAAATTTTCAATAAAAAATATATAGGGTTTTGAAAAAACAATTCATCCATGAATGATCCCACAATATATTACTCTTCCTTCTACCATCATCTGGCCAGAACCTAGACCGAAATGGGGTCATCCGAAAGCACCCTAATTAATAAAAACACACACACACAGATATATACATACATATATGTATATATGTATGAGTATTTAATTTTATCATGGTAAATCATGGTTTCAATCAATATTAATATTTTGGATTGTCATAACTTTTCCTTTTAATATAATATTGAAGAGAGGTATATTATGTTGTTACAAAAATGATTCCCTCTACCTAAATCTATGGTAGATTAAATTTTTTGGATTATAAATTATAGTTAACCTTACTCTAAGACCATTATTTAGGATCAAGGTGTATATATGAGGCAGATGGATGTGGTATTTAAAAATTCTCATCACTTAATCATTTATACAATTTCATCACTAGTGAGATGATCCCCGATAGAGATCGAGGATCTCACATGAATTTATTTAATCATAATAAATTTAGAAATGATTACCTCTTTGAAAATGATGGTGAATTTGAAAACATATAAATATTAGTGAATGTTTATCAAATAACATCTGGTCTAAACCATCTATATCATCCACACATTCATAAAGAGTTCATGAGAACACTAATCATAAAAATCAATGTGCTGGCACCGAAGAATGATGAAGCATTCGATGTCCTGATGACCACCATTATCTCGTTCTTTTGATCTGTGAAGAAGATAATAGATAAAAATATTAGAATGGAATATTCTCTCTCTAGGATGAGGTATGGAGGATAGAGGATATCTAAAATTATATTGTCTGAATAGTCCATCATAAAAGATCTCCCTCTTGCTTATATAGTTGTGCTTAAACACCTAGAAAGGGTTCCCTAGCCCCCATATAAATAGTGTGGACTAAATAGTCCCTAAATAAAATTTTATGAACAACTAACGAATTCATTAATTTTATTTATATTTCAACAAAAAATATATAATTTATAATAATTATATTACGTGGTAAAATAGAGTCATTATCTCATCACTTAATTCCTAAAAATATTAAACGAACCATGATTATTAAAATAAAATTCGTTTTTATAATATTTTTCCGTATATTTTTATAATACTTTATGAAAAATTTTAAAAAATTAATTAAACTCAAATTATAATATACTTCAACAATAGTGAATTTATTTATTATTATGTGATAGTTTATTCTTAGAAATCTACCATTCCCAAGGTGGGGTCCACTATGTTCTACACTCTTATTCATCATAATATGGCATACACTGTGATACACTAAATTTGTAACCATCCATTACATAATCTCAATAGTAATGAATTTTATTCATATACCAGGTGTTGAGTCTAGTGACCGATTGAGGCTCCTATAGAGATAAAAAAACTCATATCAATAAAAAACGTTCCTATGATGACACACCATGTAATATAATCCCATTGTCATATGATATCACATTAAGTAGGATATGTACATTATGTCATAAAAAATTATAAATTTATTTTAAGTTGAACTTACAATGAATACTTTCCTTCTTCTACCATGCACTTTGATTCAGTAATGGTATTACCATATTGATCAACTAGGCCCGAGATATCACTTCATTTTAAGTGTGAAAAAATCTGTCTTGATTACTCCATGTCATACCACTAATATTAATCCCAACATAAGCTACATCATTATCACAGAAAAGATATTTTTTTTATTATTTCATCAATGTAAGAAATAAAATTTTATATACAAATTATAATCTCAAATCAGGGGACTATTTTATGTGTTTATATATATGAAACACAATTAACACTTGAATCATGTCATGTTTCTATTGGTTGGTAGGACCTCATGATCTCAGCTACTCGATATCACATAGTGTTAATGTTATAACAATAATTCTCAATACTTATGAGTCGCCATCACTAGATAGTAGAAAATCATCTAGTTTTTTTCAGAAAGATGTATATTCACCGTAGGAAATAACTTTAATATTACTATCATGGAAACTCTAGTTTCACATTATAGCATATAAATATATATAACCTTTTTATATGAGATTAAATCTTTTGATATTACAACAAATATAGTGGATATTGTAGTATAGAAACTATTATTTTATATTAAACACATTTATATATCAATTAATATACATGTAATGGTGATCAAAGTACATACATGAGTTGGTTCTTGGGAACACACTAACAATAAGTTCAAGCATATCAAGATTGCGGCTTAAACCATGTTCATTAAACCACCCCAAGAAATTGACACCATCAGACAACCTACCCTTAGGGAATGCACTACTGCAATAAGGTTTTTTTATTTAAACAATAATAGTGTAATTTTATGCACTTTTATTTTTGGTAAAATAATAATTATGTACAAACGTTTTTATTATTTTCATATAAATGATTAAATAATGAGTTTGAAAACAATTATATTTTGTTATGTTGAACCAAAAATGGTTTCTTGGAAAATATATAGTTTCAATGAAGGTGTACTTTTTCTAGTAAATTCATGAATTTTTTAAATAAATTTTATTTGAATAAAATGTTGTTATTAAATAATATCTATTTAAATGTAATTGATAAAATAATTTCAAGTATAGTGTGATTTCAATAAGGTTTGTAAACTTTTATCATTGTAAAACACCATATTTTTCAATAAATGAGGATTTATGATATAAATATATAAATTTTCATATTTAGAGACTATTTAAGAATAACTAAATATTATTTCATAATACAAAATTCTAAAACTAGTCAATAGTTAATATTTATGACTTTTCTTTGATAGATGAATTTTTGGGTAAAAATTAAATACGGTATAAATTTATTGATTGTATTATTTCCTCATAAATGACCAAAAGTGATACAATAAATTATATAGTGAATATGCATGATAAAATTTATGATTTCCATTTAAATTAATATTTAATTGAAATTATATGATAAATTTTATAAACTGTTCATTAATCCTTAAAAACATAAGTTATATTAAATTATTTTAAAATTAATTATTTTTGAACATTACACACTATGACATCTCCAGGGGACTGTAGCAGTACTGTAGCTTACTATAGTAGCAGCGGAACTATTGAAATGGTGGGAACTATAGCGGTGGTAGGTCACTATAACGGCGATAGAGTACTGTTGCAGCAGTGGGTACTGGGCAGTACAATAGCAGCGGCGGGTACTATAGCAATACAATTCATAGAATGTGCTTTGGGCTAAAAAAGATGGGCCTATGGGCCATGTAATAGGCTTAATGCCCACTTGGCCTTCAGGCTATGTAATGGGTGTCCCTCTACCCAGTTAAAGAGGTCTTTTCTTTGCTTTAATAATAAATGAGGCTTCGACCCCAACCTTTTAAAAAACCATTGGAAGGATTATGGTGGTGACTATTTTATCATATAGATTCTAGAAACTATGATTTGAAATTAATAAATAACTCCCCACAATTTTTCTAAAAAAAACTCTCTCAAACTCCCATTTCTATAACATCAAATGGTTTTAAAATTAGAACATTGAGTTATATATTGTATACTACATGCATCTCCGAGCTTATACAACCACAAAATTGTATTATTTAAATATGAATGTCATAAACTGCCCATTAAATTGGTGGTTATGAATAAAAAAAGTTTTAAAAAGAATATTTGAAACACAAACATAATATAAATTTAATTCTTAGAAATGGTTATAAATCCAAATAAAAAAAATCTATAAGTATGTTTTATTTATTTCTAAAAAATATTTTTATCATTGGAATATGTTTTTAACTTAATAAATTAATTTAAAAAATAATAATGAAATGTTTTAATGAATTTTTAATTCTATATTTTCAAAAAGAAAAATTATTATTTGATTAATATTTTACATTCTTGAGATAAAAAAATGTTTTATTATTAAAAACTATATTTTTTAACAAGTAGTTTCATCACATTTTGCGTAAATAATTTAAAATTAATTTTTACCACTTCCAAAAAATGTATTTAAACAAATTAACTTAATTTTTGAAATCACCATGAATATTTTTATTAGATTTATTTTTTTAATTTTCCGAAAAGATTAATTTTTCAATAAATTGTGAAAACTTATATATTTTGAAATTTCCATACGCATTTAATGAAATTAAAATGTTCCATATTATTTTAAAAAAATTTAAAAGTAAAATTAGTTAAATTATATTAAAATTAATCTTATTAACTTCATTTCAGTCAATAATATGTTAACTTTTTATATAATATCATTCTATACTTTTTGAAAAAAATTCTTTGGAAAACCGTTTTTCATCGCATCTCTGAGTTGTATTTCTAATTAAATTATTCTAGTTAAATAAAATAAATTTGGTAAAATGTATTAAATATTTTGAATTGTTATAATTAATAATATATAATATGGTGAACTTATTTTGTTTGATAGTGAATTGTAAAAATATTAAAAATCAATGACCACAGTTTGGGTAAAAATGGGTTTATCATTATTAATCTAAGATGATAAGGTTTAAAATAACATTAAAATGTGTCCAATTCATAATTTATGGAAATAGTTTGAACATATTATATATATAAATGTTTTATAATGATACATATTTAATCCTTTTTTAATGTGATAAATGTGAGTTCAATTTATTCTTTTCAAATATTGCATTGTGTTATTCCCCACTAATAAATGCGAACCCCCTATCCACTTCTATTCACACATACAACGATTCCTAACTAATACAATAGTATGAAAAATAAATAAATTAAATTCCTCCCAATTAGCAATATTATATGGGTTGATTAAAAAAATCAAGTAAATAATTACGTATAAACCTAAAGAGTTTCTCCAAAGAATTGGTATAGTTCATTACTATACATCTTAATTTTTCATATTCCTCTACCTCATTAAAATACACTAAATACATAATGAAATTATAAAACCAGTATATTATATATAATTATATGTTATTATTCCAATTATACAACCTATATCTATCTCCTCTTCCATCCAATGGGAAATAAAATCGTTAATTGTGTGTACGACGGACTACCACCTCACGAACCGATCTAATTTATTCCCATTACCACTTATCATTGATGGATATAATGATTGATTATATATATATATTTATATTAAATAATTAATCTTATGAAGTTATATTATCACATCGAAATTCTTACCATCAAATCCATTGAAAAACGATATCGTTTGTCGTGCGTACAAGTGAACTACGACCTCTACAAAGTGATGTGATACATTTTTCATTTTATTTATCATTTATGTAAATGAAGTTAGTTAAAAAATATTTTTTATATATGATATAATAATTAATATGTAATTTTTAATAATTATTTTTATTTCTTTCATTCCAACCATCAAAAAATGAAAAAATTGTTCATGCGTGCGAACGACCTACCATCTCTACGAATGGTGTTACTCATTTCCCTATATCCAAATATTATTTAATTTTAAGAATTATTATATAATGAGTATATAATATATATATATATATATAATGGTTAACATTTTGGATATTATAGAACCATTATCAAAGTACCATGATAGAAACTACGGAACCAAAACAAAAATGAAAAAAATGTAGTTATAATGTTGGACAATGATTTAAAAAATAATATTTAATAAATGGTTTATAAAAGGATATATGTAAATTAAATATAGTGTTATATATATATATATAAGGTTATTAAATATATTTAAAAAATTATACATATTTATTAAAGAGGAGGTATGAACACAAATTGAAGAAATCAGACCTACGGTAAGGGTTTCTCATCTCACTTTCACATCATCGTGATATATACCATATTCAAAACTTATTTATTTTGGGTGGTGTATATACTTATCTCATTGATATTTTATTTAATTAAAATAATTATATTAACAATACTTAACAAATACATTCATTTATGGGTTTTATTATTCAAATGTTACCAAATTGGTAAGGGTTATTTCACAATCTCATCATTATTCAAGTTTGTTTATTTTTAAATGTCCATTAGAAAAACTATTTTACCTTATTAAATTTTACTTAATATATTTTCTTCTATTTTTTTAAACTTTTAATATTTTATTTTTTCTTTTCTTTTTCCTCTTTTTATGTACTCAAATGTTCAAATGAATGTTTTTATGAAAAAACTGACTTTATCTGTTTGAAAACCCATTCTCTTACATGTACATATTTTATAATATTGTTTTCAAGAATTTTATTTATAATTTTATAAAGGTTTCTAAATTAATTTAAACCCATTTTTAAATTTTTATAATAATATTAAAAAGGAATATTTTTTCATTTTTTAAAATGGGTATAGTTTACTTTTTACTAAAATTGTGAAAGGAAAAATTGTTTCAATGTAAATGAAATGGAGAGAATTATTTTCCAATTATGTAATTAATAGTTTTCATTTTTCCCTGATTGTTTTCAAATAAAATATTTTTCATAATATTATATAAATATGGAGTTTTAAAAAATTATTTGTAATAGTGAAAAGGGTTTTTCTAGATGAATGTTTTTAAAGAAAATTTTATGGTATTTATATTCATCAACATCAAGAACCATTATTTTACTTATGATTCCCTTGACAGATGTAATAATAACTCAATCCTTTTCATTATTATCATGGTTTATGATATGTTTTACTAGGAAATTTCTTATAATTCTTGTGCATTCTTCAAATATTAATTTTTATGTCGTTTATGTTTATTGATTGATTAAAGTATTAATATTTTATATGGTAGTTTTCAAATATTGATATTTACATTGATTATGTTTCTCTGTTGTCATATTATTAATGCATTTTACTTAGTAAGTGATGGTTAGAACCCTCTATAACCTCTTGATGCCTTGGTAGGTATCGGGAGACAAAGCAGATTGGGTATTTGGCTGAATCCTTACCCATTAATGTAATATTTCTTGACCTGAGGCCTTGATGAAATGATTGTGATGCCCAACATTATGAATTCCATCATTATGAGATTATTTATTTATGTCTATGTGATCATTCAATTAGCTATAATATCAATTTATAAGATTCAAGATCATGTGATTATTTATTAGTAAATATTGGGATCGTCATTGTTCAAACAATATTATACTTTTTTTATCAATTTTGTTATTAAATAGAATCGGTTTTATTTATTTTCCATGAGATATTGATTATGAGTTACGTTTTCGTGATATATTCAACAGTATTAATTACCTTACTAAGTATTAGTGATCAGCTCATTCTTATTTTTCCTTTCTCCAAGATTTTAGTAAATGAATTATGAATGAAAAGATAGTATATTCAAAACTGAATAATGGTTCTCTTTAACAAAATACTATGTTTTATTTTATTTTTTTAAATGAAATATTAAACACAATTATATATCTATTTTTTCAATACTACTAAACTATTTAGTCCTTTGTGATTTTAATCGCTAGAATGTTTCACTATTGTAATAAATTAACCACAAACATTAGGCTACTAGGGTTAGTGCTTTTATAGTTGGTATTAATATATGATTATTTGAATCCTTTGATGTATTATTTCAGAAAACATATATTAGATAAAATAACCGAATTAATGATATTGAAGATAATTCAATGCATAATAAAACATCATAATCTTTTGGAAACGTAGGAATTCTGTGGACTTCCTATAAATACATCCATTTCTGGATAATATAATTAGATGTGTCTCAGGAATTTTTGAACATTAGGGTAATAAAACCAAAAGGGTGAATTTGAATAAGACTTTTTCATCACATATTTAATTAAAATGGAGATTGATTTGTACCTTATTTGACACTCCTGGTGGATATGCATTGGTAAATTCACAATCCCTTTGCAAACCATCATGAACTATTTGAATAAATGATGTCAATGATTGACCTAGTTTGAACCTATGTTTTTCTAGATTCAAAAAAATATTCCTGATTTATGAATATTATAAATTTTTTTACATAACAATTATTTTTATTTATCACACTATCCTTTATGGTTTTAGTGAATTGGTGGAATATTAATAATTAATGTTGATATTTAATATGATAGAAAATATGAAGATTACAAGAAACACAATGGGATGATGAAAGCAGTAAAGATATTGTTATTATGTATAATAGGTTATCCCATGGTATAACTAAAATCCTATAACTTAATAAACACTCAAACATACCAAATAAGAGAAAGATGTAGTCTTCTAAGAGATCTTATGGTGGTGACAATTGAGAAAATAATGATCAATTTTCTTCATGACAAAAATGTAAAACGTGATACTTTGGAGAATGTATCAGAGGAATAGAAGAATTTTTTATGTATGGTTAAAAAGTGAATATAGTAATTAATTTTTGGGTAATGTTTAGGATTTAAATGGAATGAGAAATTTTTCCTAAACACCCATTTATAGTTTGTTGACATAACATGTGGAACATGGGAATTGTCCCTGTCAATTTAAAATTTAATTCGAATACCAAGGGAGGACATATTTAATACAAATAATATAATTACCAGGGTTGAAGTATTTATGTATTGGTATCCATCAATTAAGTTTTTTAATTATTTTTTATCAATGGTAATTTTTTGGTTAGAATCATGAATCCTATAATGATATTGTTAATTTTTTGATGAATATAAGGAATCTCTAAGATTAAATTAAGAGATATGGATACCATCATTGGTTAAGGCATTTAAGTTTGACATAAATTTAAAATCATAGAAACCACTTTTTAATATTTAAGTGATGGGTGTCCAAGAATATTTATTGTATTTTGGGAAGAATTTATGGTAATAAAACCCTTTGGATGATTATGAGTTTTAGTGAAAAAATAATTTGACAGATATTTCTGTTACATTTATGGTTATGAATTTGAATGTATAGATAAAATTTATGGTTAATATGATAATTAATATTAATGAAATAATAGTAAAATAATATAATTGTGTTTTATGGAATAAATAATTCATTAAAAAAATATATGTTGTTAAATATTTAATTAATGATTAAGATTATGCTTTATGATGTTCAACAAATTTTTAAGAAATGTTATAAGAGTTATATAAATATATTTTTTGGAAAAAGATAAATAGAATTCCAAGAGACAACCCATCACATTCGACAGGGATGTAGGGCTTGAAACCCTAAAAAAATTGAAACATGGGTATAGTTTCAACCACTAGACTACGTGATGTACTTCTTAATGTGACATTGTTTTACTCAAAATCGTTCAATAGATAAATATTAAGTTGATCATTTATTTTTTATTTTTTTAATTTATAAGTGATAATTATTTTTAATTGGATTTTTTATTATATTGAGGTATATATATAACCCTTATTTGTAACATTAATTATTTTAATGGAAAAATTGTTTTACCTATGTAGAGATGAAATTTGAAGGGTTTTGTTTTTAAATACTTATAGAATGGATTATGTTGAACTTTAGGTGTTACTAGAGAGTATTATAGAATAATTTATTATATAAAATAATTTGTGCTAATTATTTTTTGCTTCAGTAATTATTTTGATATATACGGATGGGAATAAAACTCTTTTTTTGATTTTATGATCCATTAAATGTTTTTCATTATGATTCATGCCTAAAAAGTTCATATGGTATATTTATTTCTTAACGTAATAAATGAAGTGAAAATTTATCAAATCATAACTAATGGATTGATTGGGTCTTATTATATATGATATCAGGTATGTATATTTTCTAGTGATACCAATCATTATAGTAAAATAGTGGCTCATAATTAGGAAAATTATGTTTTGAAAAATTATACATTTAGCTTCATTTTTAAGGAAACAATGAATTTTTAACCATCACAGATTTATGGTTTTGGGGTTATAAAAAATATATTTATCATTCATATTCTTGGGATAGATTATCCCTTTCACATTGTATAATAATTATTTTACTCCATGTCCACACATTCACATCCCACTAATTGTTTCTTACATGGAACCCAACTTTTGTTTTATTCAAGAAGACATTCTTAATTTTCATTCTATCTTATAAGGAAGATGTTTTATAAGCATTTTTTGTGGTGTGGGTTTTAAGAAAAAGTATTTTTAAATATAAAACCCATATTTCTAAGCACAATTTCAAATTTAAGGAATTAATTTATTAAAATTGGGGATAATGTAGCACCCCAATATTTTAAAAGTAAAAAATTGTTTTCAATAGAATGTACAACACAAAACACTGATCCTAAATGAATCCTGAAATATATTATTTAAATATGAACACAATATTCTGATATTATATTTTTTGTTCTTAACATATCATGAAAAATATGAAAAGTATATATATTACACATGTACAAAAATTTATTTTTTATCAATTGATTAAAAATAAAAATAAAACTCATTTGGGTGTAAAAGAAATATTTTTCTGATTCACAGTTTTTTGGTGTGAAATGTGTTTTTATTTTAATAAATAATTATAATAAATATTAGTGAATGATTTTAATTAAATTTATATAATTTATATTCAATAAAATTCTTTATTGGTCGTCTAATGTTTTTCCTATGAATGATATTAGGAAAAGCATAATTTATGATAAAAAATCTATTGTTCTTAAAATAAGTTCTGTCGTGTTTTTAACTTATTTACAACTAATTTTATACACTTTAATAATATTATTTGAATAAATTTTCTTAATTATTAATATAATATATTAAAATTTATGTTAGATTTAATTTTTAGAATTTTCTAAATAGAATCGTTTGTTGATGAATAGTGAAAAATATTATATTTATTGAAAACTAAATTTTGAAAGTACTTAAAATGTAATATTTGATTTTAAATTTGTTAAAAAATTAAATTTAGAAAAATTATAATAAAATTAATCTGAGTTATTTAATTGGAATAAATTATATATATATATATATATATATATATATTCAATATTGATAAAAACATTTTATACATTTGAAAACTTGTTGATTAGAAAACATATTGTTCACCGTGTATTCCAGATTTTTTAAATTAATTTCTTCCACTTATATGATTGTGAATTTTTTAAATTACATTCCAATTTTTTAATATGATTAATTTTTATTGTATTTTAAGTGAAAATTATTTTTTGGTCCTAGAAAATATTAAAAACAGTAAAAGTCAATTACTATGGTGAAAGTTAAAACTGGTTTATTGGGGGTCAATCTAAGAAGAGAATGGTTAAAATTACCATTTTTTTTAAATAAATATTTTATGGAAATATTTTGAACATATCTTACATGAGTTTCGATAAAGATATTTTTTATCCTTTCTTAATGTGAAAAACATGGGTTCAATTTATTCTTCTCCAAACTTTCACGTATGTCCTTCCCCCCACTTACGAAAGGTCACCTACTCTCCCCTCCTATACACACTTCCTAAACCATTTGGTTTAGAAAATAACTACCCAAATCCCTTCATTAAATCACTAACCACTACCTAAAGTCCTTTTATACATAAAAAACCAATATATAATGGATATATGTATAAACCTAAAGAGGTTCTTCGATAAAGAGCTATAGTTAATAAACATTTATGTTCTTTTTTATTTCTGACTTAAACACATTCAAATATTCTCCAAATTTGTTTACAAAAAAATTAGTGACTTAAATATATTGATATGTTATTATTAAAATTATATAACATGCATCAATATCAGCTTCCATAAAATGGGAAATGAACCCGTCAATTATGTGGACTTCAGACTACCTCCTAGTGAACCGATGAAATTCGTTATCTATCAACACCTCTCACAGATTGATACAATGAGGGATTTAATATATATATATATATATATCACTTATTTATGAAATGATTTTTAACACCCCAAAATTCTAAAATAGTAACATTGTATTTGTATCATAAGAGACAAACAACATTGATCTTAAAAGATAATATAACACATAAGATATTAGGAAATATTTCATTTTTAATAAATTTTTTCTCATCAATGGATTTCAGAAAATGAACCCCAATTGAAAAATAAACCATAATATAAGATACCTTGATAACCAATACATTAAGTTGGACGATATAAATATTACTAAATAAATTGAAAAAATTATGATTATCTATTGATTAAACATAAAATAAGAATCCATTAAAAGAATAATTAATTTTTTCTGAAACAAATGTAGTTATTGTTAAAGGATATTTAGTTCTTCTTTGGGTATAGAATTTAAAATTATTTTATACCAAATTTATAACATTTATTTCAAAATATAAAATTCATTTTACATTATATAATTATTAATATTATCTATGGGTTATTTTTTGGGATTTTTCTAAGGTGTTTAATTTTAGATTAATAGTGAAATATTGTAAATTATAATTCATTCAATGATGGAAAATTTATTAACATTAGAAATTAATAGAAATATTAAGCACATGGGGCCTGAGGTAGTGAATGCTATGGGAATTATCCCTAACAAAATCAATATATTCAAGAGGAAAATTGCCATTCCATTTTAATTATATACAATGTTTAATTATATTTTGAATTAGTTTTAATTTAAAATTAGTTATATTAAATATCAAATAATCCATTTTATTTTGATTTAATAATTTTCATATAAAATTTTCATATAAAAACATTGTAAACATTCAAACATTTTCTCTTTAAAAACATGCATTCATGTTACAAATCCATGATTAATTTTATATTAAATTATTCAACTTAGTTGAATGGAATATGAATTAATGGATTATATATTTTTAATTAATTTTATTTGGTAATTTAAATAAAATTGACTAAAATTAATATTTAAAATAGAAAAAATTAATTATCATATTTATGGTAAATCTGGGTTTATCGTAGGATTAACATTATAAGATAAAGATAAACAATGAACTAACAACATGTCAATATCTTATTTTTTGGAAATATTTACACCGTATCCTTCCAAATATCTTATAATGGTTTCCTTGGATGCATTTTTCATATGAATGAATTTAAAATTTTGTATTATTTTCAGATATTTCCAAGTAATCACCAATGTGGTCCCCTTTCCCCACTTATAAAAGGGTACTCCCTCCACTCACGTATTTAAACCTCCCAAAAACATTGTCACAACTAAAAACTTCTAAATTCTCTCCCCAATATGTTTTTTCATATTCAATACATTCTAATCGACCCAAAAGACCATTCTTAGGGTCCCTTAGAGGAAAAAGAATGCGGGTTTATTTTAGAGACGGTAGTTTCCTTAACAATTATATTTCATTTTATTTTTTATTTCTTCCCCTTAAATTATGTCTTAACTCTTAAAATATAATATAAACAATATCCCTCATACACTTATATTTTATTATATTCATGTCATAATATTTTTCCGTCTCCACATCCATCGAATGTGAAATGAAATTATTGACCATGGGTATGGTAGACTAACACCATGCAAACCAATATAGTTAGTTTTCCAACACTAACCATCATGGATAGATATAATTATGGATTTAACATATGTATGTGATATTTATGAAATTCATAATATGAAATTTTAATATCACATATACATTTTTAGGTTCCATTTTTTTAATTTTGATAATGTCACATGTGTGTACGGAGGACTACCCCCCCCCCCCGCCAAGTGATGTGATTCATTTTTTATTTTTTATTTACATGGAATGTGATAAATATATAATTATTTAATATATGATATATATATATGTGAAAATATTTATTAAATTAAACTAATATATCTCTCACTTCCTTACTCTTTCATTGATTAAGAGAATGTCACCATCACTCGTTCTTACGTACGACCGACCATCTCAATGAAGTAGTGTGATTCATTTTTCATGAACAAAATTTTAGCAGGATTATATTTATTAATTCATATAGTATATATGATATTTAATATATTTTTTTCATTATATGGACAATATATATATATATATCATATTCATATGAACATGAACTTTCAAAACAAAAGGTGAGTGAAAAAACAAGGTAGTTATGAAACAAAACATTTAAAATAATAAAATATTATTAACAAGTGGGTGGTAAAATGTCAAAATAGGATCATATATGATGTTATAAATACTATTATGTTTTTATAATTAATTAAAAAATGTTTAAATCCATTATAAAGAGGTATTAATATGTGTTATGGAAATCATACCCGAGGTACGAGGTTTCTAATCTAACTTTTACTTTCATGAGACATGCTCCATATTCGCCATGTATTTATTTTATGTGAGGTATATATTTCCATTTATGTATTTATATCATGAATTCATTAACAATCTTGTTTTTTAATTTTAATTTAATGTTATTTTTTTCATGGGATTAGTTTTTCAAATGTTACCAAAGTGGTAAGGATTTAATTCATAATCACTTCATTATTCGGGATTATTTTTGGTTAAGTCTCGATTCATGGAATTATTTGATATATATATGATAAAATAATTTTTCTTAATCCTCTAGTCATTAATGATGATTTTTAAATAATCGTACCTTTTTTCCAATATTTGTTCCTTAAAACATTTATAATAGTTTTTAAGAAAAAGTCAGACTATTTATCTCTTCTGTTAGAAATCCTTTTTCATCAAAATAAATGTTATCTAATAAAAATTAAATTTTGTTAACTACTTAAAAATGATTTATTTAAGAAATTATTTTCCATTTTTAATTAATATAAAAAATTTTGAAATAAATATTCAGGCCATTTTCAAAATAATGTCATTTGGGATTATGCCGGAAATATAAAAGGAAACATTGTTTTAACTTGTATGGAATAAATGTAATTTTCCACCATCATATAAAGTAAATGTATAAAAGACTATTGTATATGGTTTAAAAGGTTACATTCACATAAAGGGTTTAAAAATATTTTCTAAACCTTTAATTTGAAAAACATTATTCTATATGAAAATGATATCTTCGACAAAAATGTTTTAAAATATCTTTTTATGGTATTTCTACTCATCAACTACATAAAAACTCTACTAAACATAGGATACACTAGGGATATTTTTTATTGATATCATCATTATTATTTTTGGGATGGGTTTTTCACTTTTCCTAAGTGTATACATTTTTATTAACTTTCAGCATATTACTCTAAACGGTTTGTGATAATATTTATTGATTGGGGTAATTATTAACTTTTCATATGTTAATTCTTAAATTCATATGTTCATTTTGATTTGGATTCACCGCTTTTATTTTAGTTATGAATTTTAATTTGTAAGAGATGGGTGGGCCCATATATAGACCCTTAATTCATTGATAGGTCTCATGAGACAAATAGAAATGGTTTTGGATAAGGCCTTACCCATTTATATTTATGTCTTGGAAGAAGTCCTTGATGGTATTATGTGTCATGTCATAAGGGCTCAACGACACATTTTAAACCTCCGACATTAGGTATTTATCATTATTAGTTCAATAATTTATACTTTATGTCATTATTTTATTATTTTTTGTACCCATGGTCTTGTTTAAATCCAGGGTGAATATTTATATTGAGTTATTTGATCATATTTTATTCTTATAAACTATGATCATGTTAATGACTGAATATCATTATTTTCATCTATTTATCATTATATATTTATTATATCTTATTTATTCGTAGATTTAATTATAATCATTCCCTTACTGGGAATCTGAGCACACCACCTTCATTCAATTTATTTTCCCCTGGATAAAATGAAAATTTTCTTGATTGATTTAGAGGGATAAAGTATGTGGTATAATGGAATTCTAAATTTTTTTCTTTTTTACAATCTAATATGAATTTAAATAATGTATCCTTTTTAAAAATTATAATAAAATATTTGGTCATTCATGATGTTGTTTCTTGTATCTTGTTTCCAAGTAATATAATGGTCACTGGATCTGGGCTATTGGGGTTAGGGTCACTATAGTTGGTATCAATGGATGTTTAATAGAATCTATTGGAACTAGATCATGGAGAAAATCAATTAAAGAATACAACCTTAAGGTATAATTTGAATAAGAGTAAATAATATGATACACATTTTTTTGAAAAGTAATTTACTATGTAGTTTTTCCTAGTAATTTATCCCAACCTGGATACTTCAAGTGGATACGGTTCTAGCACTCTGGTACCTATGGGTAATAAATCCAAAAAGGGGGTGTTGGGATTAACCCTATCAATACATGGTGTATGAAAACAGACCATAATTTTCACCTAGTTGACACTCCAAGTGGATATGATCAATATAACACACATTTTTTTTAAAACACATTATGAAGGATTGGAAAATAATGATATCCCCTATGAAACCATTATTATAATTCTCATATTAAAAATTCATAAATTATAAATTCATGTCAACTATTACACCATATTTTGAGTTATACATTATAAATTAAAATTCATAATTTTATATTATAACAGAATAAATTTTATTGTTTCCAAATAGAACCTTAATGGAAGAAGCATTTTAATATTCAAGGTAAATGTAGAGATTACCCTACTGAAAATCCAATATATAAGGTAATTGAACTAAGCTATATATTGATATATTAGGGAATCCTAATCATATTATGGAAAATAACTTTTCCGCATTTGGCAAACCTTTTACAAAGTTATATTATCCTTTGTTTGATATAATTATGTGATTGAAAACCCCATTATTCAGTTGGGCTACTAATCCAATAGTTGAAAAACAATAGATTAAATCTATTGAAATTTTATTAAGGGCCTTAGGATGTGGTTAAAAGGAAATTGTAACAATTTAATTTTATTGTCTCCAATTTGAAGCTGATAAATGGTGTCTTTTAATCCATAATAATAGGTAGGAAGAGGAAATATAACTCATACAATGGACATAATTTAAGGAGATTGTTTTCAAAAAATATTTCCATCTTGAGAAGGAAACTAATATGATGTAATAGATAAATTTTAAAGAAAAAGGATGAAGAAATTATTTTTAGAGTATGAATATACATTTATAATGTTATCTTGGTAATATACATATTACATAAACAACACAAAGTCCAAAATTTAACATTAATTTCAAGGGATTAAACCAATTTTACGAAGGGAACTAGTGTCCCAAACATTATCAGTATATGAGTACATAATATCATGTGTTATCGATAGTATGAAATAATTATACAAGTCCTATATATTTTAAGGGAATAAAGTGAGGATGGAATAGAAAAAATAGATAAATTGATCAAGGGAATGATGTATTTTCGAACATATAATAATTGTTGATGGAAACAGCTTGCTATATTCTTAATAAGATAAGTATTTTTCTTCATGTGTGTAGAAAAATTCCACTATGCTCATGATTTATATGGTAATAAAGAATATTCCAATGTGAAATTCCAGAAATATAAGGATATGTGGGAATATGAAAATAAATTCCCCAAGAGACATGGAAATACCCTAAAAATGAGCTTACTGTTCAAGTTTAAGATTATGTTTTTACTATAAATAAAGAGTAATGATTAATGTTTTTGTGTGTTTGTGTCAAATAAATATGTTGTTAAAGTATTTTATTATTAATTTCCTGAAACATATAATGATTTTAAATTAGTAATTTTCAATTTAGGATTTCAAATAATATGGCAAACGGTACTGATGACTACGAAAAATGATTTAGTGGAATGTTAAACATTATGTAAAACATATCATCTATAGAAGCTAACCCATAGTTGTTTTCCTAAGTCTAAGATAATCATTTTGTGATAAAGTGATGATTTATATTTAAATATAAATTGGATAGTTATAACTACCATGGAACCGATTAATGATATGTTAATAATTATAATTAAGTGACCTTATTTCTAATGTTATGGATCCTAATCTTTTGGAAGGGCCATAAGATTAACCATTTATGAAATGGATCATGTTAAAATTTTGATTCATTTTTATTGATTAATTCATTAATCACTATACAAGGATTCATGTATATTGGAAAACTTGTTATAACCATTGTTTCACAATAATAACTAGATATATAATCAATGAATTATTGATATTTTAAAGATATTACAATACATTAAAAGTGAATTTTAGTTATTAATGAATAAAAATATTCATTTTGATATTCATTTCCAGGATTAAGGGTTGAATTGGTTATTGATTTAACCACAACAAAATAATTCTATTATGCTTATCAAATAAAAAAATTATCATTTACTTAATTTCCTTATAATATAAGATAGTTAAATAATTCCTTAAATTAGAGGAAGGATCTTGAAAAAAAATTAATCCTAATAATTTCAAATTATATGAATAAATATGTAAATTAAATCATCACATACTTAGGGGTTTTAGGCCCTTAACATTCAATTCATCATTCAGTTTCTTTTTATTAATGACCACGATCAGTCTCTATAATTATCCTTCCATTTCATCTATGTATATTTATATACATGCCACCAATGTTATACTAATTTGAGGGATTTTTATGTGTTACTCAATATGTACTTTTAAAATATTGTTGTATTTTATTAAGAGGATAGTTTATTAACTATCTTTATGAAGTGGGTTTTAAAAAAATAATTTTCAAATATCAAACCATTGATAGTGGATATGAATATTTAATTTTGAGGAAAAATTTATTTTAGGTTGGGAAAATGTAACACCAAAAAATTAAAAAAAAATTATAATGATATATTTTATAGCATATGTGACTTGAAAAAACAATATTAGATGAAAATATAACACATGATACTTTACAAAATATTGCATTTAAAATAATTTTAATCTCTTCTATAGCTTGTAGAACACACAACCTTGAGTGGAAATGAACAATAATATGGTATAACATTATAACCTAGCTATAATATTTATGAGTATAACTATTTCTAACTAAATTTTGAAAGTTATTGTTATTTATTTATTATAAATAAATTAAAATTCATTTTTAATGAAAACAATTGATTTATGAAAAACTGTATTTTTCTAAAAGGTGGATTAGTCACGCTTTGTGAAAATCATATATAATTAATTTTAACCTCATTTATAAATTTTATATGAAAAATTACAGTAATTTTTTAAAAATATTAAAATAAAAACTATCTTATGGTAAATGTGTGGTATTTTTATGAAATGTTTCATTTTTTCACAAATAGTGACAAACACAACATTTTAATTGAAATTTTGGTTTTTTATATTACGTAAAATGGTAAATTATATTTTCACGTTTTTAAAATTAAAATTAATAAAATTATGTATCTATTTATCAAATTTAGTTAATTTTAACCATTTTCATATTTATTTTTGATATAAAAACTCTTTTAAACATTGGACCATTTTCTCTTTGAAACCTGCTTTCTCATCACGTCTACATAGTTAATTTAAAAAAAAAATTTGAAACATATATTAATATACATTGTAAAAATTGGATATATATATTTAATCTGAATTTTATTTATTTTAAAATAATTTCTTCTTAAATATTTCCTAAAACGAATAGTGAAAGTAGTAAAAATTAATTACCACTATTAAAGTAAAACAATTTGGTTTACTGTGTGGTTAAACTAAGAAGATATGGGATAAATGAAAATTCAAAATGTAAAAATTTTATTTTATAGAAATATATCCATCTCATACTTCCATTTTTAGAATACAGTTTCATTTTTATAGGTCTTTCAGGTGAAATAATTTATCATTTTTTATTTTTTTTTGTGAAATTTCCAATAATTTCCAAGGAGGTCCCCTTTCAAAACATATAAAAGGCAACTCCATACACTCAATTATTCACAATTACCAAGATACTTAGATAAAAAAAACCTAAACAATTATAACCCCAAAAATCCCTATTTTCCTTATCTATCTTTTCTTCCTCCCAAAATACCATCCCTATATCCTATAAGTGGATATCCAAAGGTGGTTTCTCTTAGAGAGGGTAATTATCTTAACATCATCTTTCATTTTCATTATTCTCTTTACGCATTAAATTATTACATAAAAAGTAAAATATAATTAAAAAATTATCTAAAATATAATGATATTTTAATTTTTTGATGTAATTATATTTATTCATCTCCACTTCCATCAAATGGGAAATGAAATCATTGATCATGCGTATGATGGAATACCAGCCAATGAATAGATGTGGTTCGATTTCCAAAACAACCATTGAAGGATAGATATTATGATGGATTTACCTAATTTATTTATATTTTTGAAATTATTTTTCTCTAATTTTAATATCACCTATACCTTTTTAGCTTCCGTTTTATTTTAAAAATGATAACATCACTTGTCTGTACGACAAACTATCACCTAGCATAGCGACGAGATTTGTTTTTCATTAACACATTACATGGAATGTTATAAGGATACAATTAATGAATATATAAGATATATAAATGAGATAAAATTGATTCAATAAAGTTAATATATCACCCAATTGTGTACCCGCTCACTCATTAAGGGGATGATATCATCGCTCATGCATACGTATGGACTACCATCTATATGAAGAAATGCAATTTATTTTCCATTTCCAATAGTTAAGATTGGTAATAATAATTAATATAATGAATATATATGATATTTATAATATTATAATAATTCTAGAGATGATATTTGTATCATATAAATAATAATATGATTTTTCATGACAAAATGTTCATGAGAAAACAAGGCTATTAACACACGAAACAAGGAAAATAATGAAATATTATTGAAAAATAGGTAGTTAAATGTTATAAGTGTATCATAAAAAATATTAAAAACATTATTATATTTATTGTATAACTTAATAGCATTCATAAAACCATTATATATGAGTTATGATTACTTCTGAAGGAAATCAGACACGAGGTAAGGGGTTTTTAGTCAAACTTTTAATTTATTGGGACATAATCCATATTCACCATTTTTTAGTGTATATAAATCCATTTTATTGTTATATCATGATTCCATTTTTCATTATTGTATTAAATGTTTCATTTAAATTTATTTCTTTAATCTTTCTTCTGATATAAATGTAATCAAAATGGTAAGGGTAAATTTACTATCTCACCATTGTGAAAGATTGTTTTTATTATAGTCTCCCTTTGGGGAATAATTTGTTATTTATGTCTTAAAATAAATATATTTTATTATACTCATCTTAATAATGATATTTTCAATGCAATAGTAACATTTTTACTATCTTTGGGACTTAAAATCATTAAAAAATATTTTTAAGAAAATTTGACATTATTCCTCTCTTTTGTTGGAAATCATTTTCCTTGAGAACCCATCATTTCTAAAAATGGGATAAAAAATGTTTTCAACCAATTAAAAATTATTTATTAAAGAAATTTTTATAAATGTTTTTTTAAATAATATTTAATATAAAATAAATGTATTTTTAAAAATAGTATATGTTTGGATTTCACTGAAAATATTAATGGAATATTTGTTTTAACTTTTCAAGATTGAGAAGAATTTTCCATATTCATGACCAATTCATGATTTTAATATTTCATTTACAGGATTTAAAAAGAGATTTTCATATAGCCCCTTGATGCATCCATAGGTATAATGAGACAAACACTATATGGTTTTGTTTGAGTCCATACCCATATATATAGATTTATTAGAATAAGGACTCAATAGTATTGTAATGACCCAGAAACTCTGTGGAATATTTTTAAATACAGGGGAATTTTACGAGTCCTTGAAATCTGACAACCCGTGATTCTAAGGCCCGGTGTGCCCCGAATCAATTTCTGAAGTTTTGATCGGGTATGTTTAGTAAACGTACGAGTGGGATTTTATAACTTTAGAACTGATGCTCAGAACTGAAATACGAGGGCACCGTTGAACTTGCAGTGCCAGTATTCACTTAATAAGACTTTCACTTCGATGGAAGTGAGTCATAAATAAAATATTATTTTTGGGTTTTCGTGGAATTTAATAAAATAATGTGAGCCCCACTTTATTTTATTTGAGCCTCCGTGTGGGTGATTGGGGAATAAAACCTCTTCATGGAAGTTGGAGGTGGGACCACCGCACCTTAACCTCCCATGAGAGGTTATGGTGGTGGGGCCCACCCAATCATAACCTCCCGCTAGAGGTTACGATGTGGGGACCACATGGGGCTTAACCCCCTGTTGATGGAAGAGAGTAAAACCTCTCAACTCTCCCTCATTAATAATGGATAGCCTCTTGACCTTCCCATTAATTAAATTGTTCCAACTCCCCTAACTAATTTGTTCCAAACCTTCACATTAATTAGGTGGAGCCAAGTAATTAATTCATTCTTTTTGAATTCTTGCCAACAAATTAATAGATACCCTAATCTATTATTGGGAACAACTTTGGCATTTGGGTGGAACTTGGGGAAGAGGAGAGCTTGGAAGGATTAAAACTCTCCCAATGAAGAACAAAGAAAGAAGAATGCGTTCTTCCAATGAAGAACGCCGGAGATTCTAAATACCCAGAAATTCTGTGGAAATTTTTTTTAGATACATGACAATTTTTTGAGTCTGTGAAAACTGATGGTGCATGATTCCTCCCTCAGATACTACTGACGTGAGGCGTCTTCAACAGACCTACCCTCTGCATCGTCATCAACGAGCTGACGCATCTCGCGATTGGGAGTGCGTGGAGGATGCGACGAACGACAAACTCGTTCATCTTCTTCACGCGACTTCAACATCGATGACCTAAAATCAAATGTAGGGGGTTTATTTTATGTAATATTCTTTTTCCTTTTCCCTTCTTCGGATTCGAGAGGAATCGTTGTGTGGGTGTAAAACAGGTGTTGTTCATCTTTCTAACTCTCTTGAATAGAAAAGTGTTACCACCCTAAACGTGGAGGGTGAGGGCCAAACCAACATGGCCCAACCCATGTGCCATTCTTGTTTGTGTCGTTTCTCGGCATGGCGATGAAGCGGTGTGGAAGGCGACGAAGGAACAGGAAATGGTCGTGGTTCTTGCGTCCTCTGTGAATCGCGCCGCCCCCGCGGAGTTCCAGTGCCCTGACTGAGCCGGCTTCGTGGTCCAAACCATTTTCGGCCTTCCGTGCACCCAGTCGCACTGCTGTCGGCCTCCTGCGCCCCCCGAATGCACCTCTGCTGACCTCTCGCGCGCCCCAGCTAAACCCAGAGGCCCGCGCCCGCCGGAGCTGCCCCAAACTGCGCCGGCCCGAACCGCGCCGGCCTGGCCTCCCAGCCGCCCAACGGCCCGCCTGGCACCCTATCTGGCAGCCTCCCAGCCTGGACGTGCCCTGCCCGGCCGCCCGGTGGCCCGCTCGATGCCCTTCCCAGCTGCCGGCCCGCCTGGTGCCCAGTCCGACCGCCTGACTGCCAAGTCGCGCCCTGCCCGGCCGCCTCCTGGCTTCCCGACCTCCCAAACCGGCACTAGGCCCCCATGCGGTGCCCAATCCGAACCGGCCCGGCCCGCCCTCTGGGCTGAGCCCCGCTATACTGCACCCTCACGACGATCTAGGTAGAACCGGCCCCGTGCCTGGGCTAAACCGCCCATGCGGCCGGCTGGGCTGGCCCCAGTAGGTCGGGCTGAACCTAATAGGCTAGACCTCCCAATGGGTCGGGCCAGAACCGATAGGTCTAACCGGGTCAGCCCAGACCGGGTTTGGTTGAGTTGGTCCGACCGGTTCAGACCGGACCTTGGCCCACTAATGACCCTTTAATTTCTTTGGCCATATCGTTGGCACCGGACGACCGTTTGATGAACCATAAGCAGTTCTAGTCTTTATTAGAGCACGACGGTCTCTTTGAGTGTACCCCTCTGGAGTTTGGGGTAATGTTGAGATACGGTCAGGTTGGATCATACACGAATCCAACCGGGCCCTCGGGACTAAAAATCTTATAACTCACAGACTGGGTGTCTGATTGATGCGTCGTCTGTTGCATTGAGACCCCTATGATGAGTAAAACCTTTTAGATACTTCTACGTGGGACTTAGTCACAGTTGGAGTATCGACCTGTAGCTTGGGGAGTGGACCCTCCAAGAGACGGGCGAGTAGAGTATGGAGAACTAGTAGCTGTCTGAGACCTTATGAATATCTGACTGATTCGACTTGGAGTGATTTAACTATCCTAGTGGGGAGCGCCTGGTTGTGGCGGCAGACCCACGGCGGAGGAGCGCGTTTTTGTGGTGGAAAACCCATAGTTGGGAGCGCATTGGTGATGCATCAGACCCATGATACTCGACAGGAGGAGTACCTCAGCAGTCCAAGGTTAGTGGGAAGCACCATGATGTCATGAAAGACCCACTATACTCGAGAGAGGAAAAGTTCTCCAGCAGCCGTGGTTTCAATATTGTGAATAAAAATCATGGTTGATCTGAGTCAGTAAATTTTGTGTTTACCACATTATTGATATGGATTACTTGATAACTTTGGTATATGTATTGGTATATACCTATATAAGGTTATCTGTTGAATTCAATAATTGTGGTTTATCCTTGTTGGTCTTTATGAGACCTTGAGGGCCTCAGGGTCCCTACTGAGTATTGTTATACTCACCCCTGCACGTGTTATGCCCGCATCTCCTTGTGTTGGTTGCAGACGACGGTCAGTGCTGAACGAGGCTAAGTGGATCTGTATTGGAAAGTACCCAGAGGTGGGCCACACGACATGACAGTACACAGAGGAGACGGACAAACGTGGAGTGGTGTGGAAGATATCTGTACCTACCCTTCATGTAGGGTTTCCCGGTGGATGATCCAGGATTTTGTTTCCCTTTTTCCAGTATTTTTACTTTCTGTTTCTTTGTAATTTACCATTGGGCTTGAATTTTTGTCCCCCTTTACCTCTCAGTACTCCATTGTACATAGTTTTACTAAGTGTTTTTCTTCGATCTTGTACTTTGTTTGTGTGTGCTTATAGTTTATAAAGGAAATGCCTTCCCAGTTTAGAGATTTACGCCTTTGGAACCAGTTAGCAGCCCCTGGCATATAGAATTCGGGCTTAGGTTAGTCACGACATGGGTCCCGAGGATGCGTCATGACACATTGGTTTCAGAGGTGTCGGTTCTACCGCAGAACATAGGACTCTGATCTTTCTTTTCTCTGAAGAAATAGTGTTAATAGTACTGAGTTTTGTTTTTAGTTCTGGGACACCAGTATTGGTGCGGCTGCCGACTTTTCCGTACACCAGGACCCTAACTTCTGATTTCCTTCTTAGTGCACGAAAACACTGATTGCGTGTGTGTTTTAAAAAGTTTTCTTTAAGATAGATCAACCCGGTCAGATCACCAGGTATAGTCTTTTGACCATTTCACATCTGTTTTTTTTTTTCAGGATGCATCCCCACGGACGACCAGCTAGAGCCCGAAGAGTTGTACATGCAGATAGCCCACCGAGCAATGAGTCCTCGGTACAGGTCCCTCTTCCAGAAGGGGCAACAACAATACCACTTCATGTTGGTCCACTGATGCCACCAACCCCAGCAGCAGACGATGCACACCGGGTGAGCGCACTGCATGAGTTCCAATGCCATATGCTGCCAACGTTTAGGGGAGAGATGGACCCATAGGAAACTTAGTATTTGCACGAGGATATGGTGAGAGTCTTCAGATTGTTTGGGATACCAACCGACGTCATGGTAATCCTTCCTGAGCAGTCTCCAGTAGGGAGACCCACCACTTGTCGACATTCGGTGGAGTATTCTTTAGTTGGCAGTAGATAGATGTCGTAGAGGTCCAAGAAGACCAGACCCATGGGTGGACGACCGCACGACTCAGGATCGGTTGTACGGGGCACCCAGGGCAGAGACACACATGCCAGGAGCAGGCAGTGTTACTCATGTGGAGGGAATGGTCACATGGATCATGACTGTCTGGCCCACCATTAGGATGATCAGTAGATTGTCGAAGGACCGCCCAAATTGAGGGAGAGATTCGATCGAGGCGGTCCACAGGGTGAAAGAGGACGTGGAAGAGGAGTGGGCTATGTAGCTGGCGGTGGACGAGGATTCAAGTTGTTACTTCCAACACCACCAGGAAGTCCACTCGGACCGTAGGGAGTAAGTGGATAGGTGAGAGCTCAGCTCCAGGAAACCGAGTCTTACGATCATGGCACACCGAAGATGATTCGAGGTACGATATTTGTCTACTCCACCTTAGCTACAGTACTTATAGACATAGGTGACAGTCACACTTTCACATTCACTACCCTCATTCGGAGCTCAGAGATTCCGTCAAAGCTGTTGGCTTGATCCATGCAGCTAGAGACTCTTTTGGTAGAATACTCAATGATTACGCACTACTTTCGGTAGTGTGAGCTTACTCTAGGAGGTGACATCTTCGTCTAGGATCTCCTCATAGCGCCATCGAGTCCTTACGGCGTCATCTTGGGTATGGATTGGTTTTCTACAGTCCATGATCAGATAGAATATAATAGATGCAAAGTGTGGTGTGTTTGCACGGATGGAGAAAAGTTCACCTTCACCAGTGAGAAGGGATAATCTGCAGTACAGGACGGACTTACTCAGAGGAGGGTCTAGCCGATCACTCATCAGTTGGCTTGCCTTACCCTCAGAGCAGTTGATGTGGAGAGTCCGAGCTATTCTGTAGTGGTGGACCAGTACGCGGATATTTTCCCTGACGATGTTCCAGGACTACCTCCTCATAGAAAGTTGGAATTATATATTGACATGTACCCCAGGATAGGACTGATATCTACACCGGTGTATTGGATGGCTCCCATGGAGCTTCGTGAGCTACGGGTATTGCTAGAGGACTTGCAATTGAAGGGATTCATTCGGCCCAGTGTTTCTCCTTGGGAAGCCCTGATTCTATTCGCCAAGAAGGTGAATAGAATTTTGAGGTTTTGTGATGACTACTGTCACCTAAACCAGGTGATGATGAAAAATAAGTACCCACTCCCAAGGATTGATGACCTCTTTGATCAGCTGAAGGGAGAACAGTGGTTCTCAAAGATAGACCTCAAATCAGTCTATCAGTAGCTCAATGTTCGAGATGAGGATGTGCAGAAGACGGCCTTCAGATGTCAGTATGGCCACAACGAGTTCTTGGTTATGACTTTTGGTGTAACCAATGATGCATCAGTGTTCATGAGACTCATGAATAGGATCTTATGGCCACTCCTCGTTCACTTTTTTGTAGTCTTAATCGACGAAATTCTGATCTACTCAACTATTAAGGGGGGGCATGCCTACCATTTATGGGTAGTACTGGACACACTCTGAGAGCATCATGTTTATGGTAAGCTCTCGAAGTGACCGTTTTGGATCCGAGAGATTCACTTCTTGGGAAACATCATCTCAGAGGATGGATTTGATGTAGATCCAGCAAAGATTGAGGAATTACTTTCTTGGGATCCACCCAGGTTTGTGACGGAGGTATGGAGTTTCTTGGGTTTGGATGGTTCTACCGGAGGTTTATTCCAGACATCACCAGAGTTGCAGCACTACTATCAGCCTTGACGAAGAAGGGGAAACCCTTCGTGTGGTCGGAGAGATATCAAAAGAGCTTTTAGGAGATGAGGAAGAGGCTAACTAGTGACCCTATCTTGAGGCTTCCAAAAGAAGGTGTAGGGTACATAGTCTACTATGATGCATCAGGGACCAGACTCGGATGTGTCCTGATGCAGGAGCGAGCAGTGATCGAGTATGGTTCTTGGAAACTGAGAGAAAATGAGTAGAACTACGCTACCCATGACATGGAGTTTGCAGTAGTGGTCTTCGCCTTGAATATTTGGTGGTACTATCTGATGGGTGAGCATTTTACCATGTACTCTGATCAAAAGAGTATCAGGTATATCTTCTCTCAGAAGGACTTGAACCTGAGACAATGGTGATGGCTTGAGTTCCTCCCGGATTATGACTTCAAGATAGTCTATACTCCTAGAAAGGGGAATGTTGTAGGAGATTCCCTTAACAAAAGATATGTTATACAATTGATAGGAAAGACGGTGAAGAAGATGGCAGATTTACATATATCTTTTGTGGATAGAGATGGAGCATTTTTCCTTCCGTACCTTACATTCACTCCCCCACTTCTTCAGTGATTCAAGGAGGAACAACATGGGGATGCTGACTGTAAGACACGACGTGCTCAGATATCCACAGGGCAAGCACCAAATGGATTACTTGAAGGTGGGGAGCACGTCATCACTTTCAGAGAACGTACTATGTTACCAGTGTCACATAAGGAGGAATTGTTAAAGGAGTTCCACACATCCCCTTTAGTTGTACTTCCAGGAGTGGCGAAGATGTACCAAGACCTTTGATGACTGCACTGGTGGCCAGGTATGAAGAAGGCAGTAGCGGAGTCTATCGCATGATGCCTTACTTGACAGCAGGTGAAGGCAGAGTACCAGGTTCCAGCGGTCTTGGTTCAGCCTTTACAGGTTCCATAATGGACGTGGGATGGGATATCCATCGACTTAGTGATAGGTCTTCCACGTACATCTAGAGGTTGTGACATAATCTAGGTGATCATCGACCGACTCACCAAATCGGTCCACTTCATACTGATTAGAGAGCAGGGTTCATTAGAGAGCATGGTACACCTCTATGTGTAGGAGATTGTGCGGCTACATAGGGTACCTTCATCTATAGTCTCCGATCATGATGCATAGTTTTCTTCCTGGTTATGGATGGGGTTGCAGGAGGCTTTTGAGACGCAGCTTCGTCTGAGCACCGCCTTCCATCCTCAGAAGGATGGCCAAACTGAGAGGACCATTCAGACTCTCGAAGACATGGTATGTGAATGCGTCCTCGACTTCGGTCGCAGCTAGGAGGACCACTTACCTTTGGTGGAATTTTCTTACCACAACAGCTATCACTCCACCATTGGGATGGAACCTTTTGAGGCATTATACGGGCGACCTTGAAGATCACCCTTGGGCTGGACTAACCTTGGGGAGTCAGCACTAGTGGGACTCGAGATGGTATGAGCTACCACAGAGAAGGTATAGATCATCCAGGAGTGGATGCAAACTATACAGAGCAGGTAGAAGTCCTATACTGACAAGATATAGAGACCTATGGAATTCAAGGATGGTGACCACGTCTTTCTTCGGGTCTCATCTCGATGAGGTCTACGGAGATTTGGCTAAGGCGGAAAGTAATCTCCGAGATTCATCAGACCTTTCCAGGTCCTCAGCAGAGTCGGTCAGGTGGCATACCGCATTGCTCTTCCACCTCGGTTGCACCGGGTGCATGACATCTTCCATGTATCCCAGCTGAGGAGGTATGTGCACAACCCTTCTCACATCATCAACCATGTAGAGCTAGACTTCGACGATGGAGAAACGTTTAAGGATGTTCCATTAGATATTGAGGATTGACAAGAGCGGTTCCTATGTGGACGGTCGATAAATATTTTTCATGTTCACTACGAGCTCGGGATTGGGAGTAGGAGGCCCATATGCATGCTCAGTACCCCCACTTGTTCCCATAGTTCGAGTTATAGCTTAAATGGAAATAGATCCATGAGGTGGGGAGAATGTAAAGACCTTGAAATTCCATGGAATTTTTATTTAAATACATGGGAGTATTACGAGTCGGGGAAATCTGACGGCGCATGATTCCAAGGCCTGCTGTGCCTGGAATCAATTTATGATTTCTGTTTGGGTACATTTAGTAAATGTACGAGCGGATTTTTATAACATTTAAACCAGTGCTCAGAATGAAAATATGAGGGCACCGTCGAACTCATAGTGCCCGTATTCTCTTAAGAAGACTTTCACCTCCACAGTAGTTGGTCAAGAATAAAAGTTAGTTTTTCTTTTTCATAAAAATAATAACAAAATAAAGTGAGCTACACTTTTTTTTATTTGAGCCACCATGAGGTTGTTGGGTGGTTTGAACCTCTTCATTGAAGTTAGATGTGGGGCCACCACCCCTTTACCTCCCATGGAAGGTTATGGTGGTGGGGCCCACCCGAACCTAACCTCCCGCGAGAGGATGCGACGTGGGGACCACATGGGGCTAAACCCCCTATTTATGGAGGAGAGTAAAACCTCTCAAATGTCCCTCATTAATGAGGGAGGGCCTCTTGACCTCCCTTTTAATTAGTTGGTGCCTACTCCGCTAATGAATTTGGGCCAACACTCATGAATTAATTAGGGGAGACATGTTATTAATTCACAAATTTGATTTTTGTGTCAATAACTAAATAATAGAAAAACGAAATCTATTATTATTTTTCTTGGCATTTCTCATTTGGTGGAGCTTGGGAAGAGAAGATCTTGGGAGAAAAGATCTTCCAATGAAGAACACTCCACCGATGAAGAACGCTACACTGATGAAGAACGCCTACCTTCTTCGACTTCCTCCCTCGGATCCTACTGACGTGGGGCGTCTTCAACCGACCTACCCTCTCCATCGTTGTCAATGAGCCGATGCAGCTCGGGATTGGGAGTGTGTGGCGGACACGACAAACAATGAACTCCTTTGTCTTCTTCCCATGACTTCAATGTCGATGACCGACAATCAAAGGTAGGGGTTTATTTAGTGTAACATTCATTTTCTTTTGATCTTATTCGGATTGGAAAAGAATCATTGCATGGTTGTAAAACAGTTGTTTTTCATCTTTCATACTCTTTGATGATCTATGTGTTACCACCCTAAACACGGAGGGTGTGGGCCAAACCAACATGGCCTGATCCCTGCGATGTTCTTGTTTGTGTTGTGTCTCAGCATGGCAATGAAGCGGCGTTCAAGGAAACGAATGCACAAACAAAGGTCGTGCTTCCCATGACCTCCGCGAACCACACCGCCCCCATGGCATTCCGGTGCCCCAACCGAGCTGGCTCCACGGGCCAAACCATAGCCAAACTTCCATGCACTCGGCCGCACCGCTGTCGGCCTCCCGCGTGCCCCGGCCGAACCCCGCCAGCCAGTGTCGGCCCGAGCCACACCGAACCGCGTTGTCCCGAACCGCGCCGGCCCGGCCTCCCAGCCTCCCAGCCTCCTTCCGGCTCGGCCGCACCCTCCTTGGATGCTCGCCAGACCACCTCGCGCCTTACTCGGTCACCTCCTGGCCTGGCCGCACCCTGCTTGGTCGTCCGATGGCCCATGTAGTGCCCTGCTTGGCAGCTTGCCCGCCTGCCCGCCCACCGGCCCGCCCGCCAGCCCGCCTGGTGCCCTACCCGGCTGCCTTCCCGCCTGGCCACGCCCTACCTAGCCATATATTGGCTACTCGGCCACCCGAACCAGCCCGCAGTCCCCCTCATGCCACCCTGGCTGAACTGGCCCAGCCGCTCCCTCCGGGACGAACTGGCCCCGAGCCCGAACAGAACCTCCCATGTAGCCTATTGGGTGGGGCCCAACGGGCCGGGCTGAACCAAACAGGCTGGCCCACCCAATGGGCTGGGCAATACCCAACATGTCTTACCGGTTCGACCTAGATCGGGTTGGCCCAGACAGGGTTGGGCCGAGTCGGTCCGACGGGGTCAGACCGAACCCTGGCCAACTCCTGATCCTTTACATTTTTTTGCCATATCTTTGGCATAGAACGACTGTTCGATGAAACGTCAGCAGCATTGGTTTTATTAAAGAATGACGGTCTGTTAGATTATACCCCACTGGTGTTCAGGTTAATGTTGAGATACGGTCAGTACGGATCGTACACGAATCCAACAGGGCCCCCAGGACTAAAATGTTTATAACTCACAGATCGGGAGTCTGATTGATTCATTTTCTATTATATTGAGACCCATATGATGAGGCGTACCTTTGAGATACTTCTACATGGGACATTGTGATATTTGGACTATCGACCTATAGCTCGTGGAGCAGACCCTGTCGAAGACGAGCGAGCGGAGTACGGAGACCTAGTAGTTGGGTGAGACCTGATGACTGATGACTGATTCGACTCGAAGTGATTTGACTAGACCAGTGGGGATCACCTGGTTGTGGTGGCAGACCCACGGTGGAGGAGCGCCTGGTTGTGGCGGCAGACCCAAAGTACTTGACAGGAGGAGTACCGCTATAGGCTATTGGGGGGAGCACCTGGTTGTAGAGGCAGACCCACACTGGGGAGTGCCTTGGTGGCGCAGCAGACCCACGATACTCTACAGGAGGAGAACCTCAGCAGTCCAAGGTTAGTGGGAAGTGCCTTGGTGTCGCGGCAGACCCAATCTACTTGACAGAGGAGGAGTTTTCCAACATATTTGGTTTCGATATAGTGAATATAAATCTGGGTAGAGTTGATTCAGTAACTTTTGTGTTTGTCTCATGATTGTGATGGATTACATGATAACTTAGGTATATTTATAGGTATATACCTAAGTAAGGTTATCTGTTGAATTCATACTTTGTGGTTTATCCTTGTTGGATTTTGTGAGACCTTGAGGGTCTTGGGGTCCCTACTGAGTATCGTTATACTCACCCATGCATAGGCTATGTCGACACCTCGTTGTGTTGGTGGCAGATGACAGACAGTGCTGACCAAGGATGAGTGGATTAGGACTGGACAGTACCCAAAGGTGGACCACATGGCATGATAGTACATAGAGGAGACAGACAGATTTGGAGTGTTGTGGAGGATTTTTGTTCCTACCTTTTAGTTAGGATTTCCTAGTGGACAATCGAGGAGTTGTTTTCCCTTTTTTCAGTACTTTTACTTTATGTTTCCTTGTACTTTATAGTTGGTCTTCTATTTCTAGCCCCTTTTACTTCCCAGTACTACTTTTTACTTAGTTATACTTAGTTTTTTTCTTCCATATTGTACTATGATTGTGTGTGCTTATATTTTATAAAGTCAATGCCTTCCCACCTTAGAGATTTTCTCCTTTGGTGCTAGTCACTATCCCCTGGCCTATGGATGGTGGGCTTGGAGTAGTCATGGAATAGGTCCCGAGGTCTGGTCGTGACAGCGACGATCCTTCTTCGACTTCCTCCCTCATATCCTACTGACGTGGAGTGTCTTCCACAGCCGACGCAACTTGGGATTGGAAGGGTGTGGCAGACGCGACGAATGATGATCTCCTTCGTCTTCTTCCTGCGACATCAACATTGATGAACTACAATCAAAGGTAGGGGGTTTTATTTGTGTATTATCCATTTTCATTTCACATATTCATTTGGAAAGTAATCAATGCAGAGATTGTAAAATAATTATTGTTCATCGTACTTCATTGATGAACCAATTGATTCCACCCTAAACGCGAAGGGTGCGGGCCAAACCAACATGGAACGACCCCTCCGTTGATCTTGTTTATGATGAACTTCGGCATGTCAATGAGGCAATGGAATGATGAAGGCGGTGACAAAAAAGGCAGCGCTACCAACAGACTCCATGAATCGCGCCACCCCCACGGTGCTCCGGTACTCCCGGACAAACACCACCTGGTCGTACCCTGCCCGGCTGAACGCTGCCTCCCGGCCGCTGGCCCGCCTGGTCGCGCCCTTCCTGACCAAATGCGGCCAGTTTGCCTACCGGCCTCTATACCCACCCCGCGCGCCTCCTCGACCAAACGCGGCCAGTTCGCCTATCCGAGATGTATTACTTGGTAACATAGGTATATGTATGGGAATATTCCTATGTGAGTTTATCTGTTGATTTCATACTTTTCGGCTTATCCTTGTTGGCTTTTGTGAGACCTTGAGGGTCTCAGGGTCCCTACTGAGTATCTTTATACTCACCCCTGCACGGGCTATTCCCGCACCTCATTGTATTGGTTGCAGACGACATACAACACTGATTGAGGATCAGAGTAGCAGAACTAGATGGTTTCCATAGGTGGAAATTATGAAATGTCGGTACATGGAGGATATTGTTAGGAGTGGAGTGATGAGGAGGCTATCTGTAACTACCCATAAGGTAGGAATCCCCAGAGGACAACCCAGTAGCTTCTTTACCTTTTCTTCAGTTTTACTTTATTTTATGTTGTACTTGTACATTCCTGTTGGGCTTGTATTTTCTGCCCCATTTACTTTTTTACACTCCTTTGTATACATTTTTGCTCAGTGTTTTACTACTATCTTCTACTCCGATGTGTGTATTTACATTTTATAAAGGCAATGCATTTCCAGTTTTAGGGATTCACGCCTTGGGTGCTAGTCACTAGCCCGTGGCCTATGGAAGGCGGTATTGGGGTAGTCTCGACACGGGCCTTGGGGGATGGGTCATGAAAAGTATTATATCTCTTTGAACATGGCCTTGTTGTTATGTTTTAGATGTCTAATATTATGCATTTCGTCAATATAAAAGCAATTATTGATATTCCATGTGATTATTCGATTAGTTAGAATATCCATCGTCTTGTTTCAAGCTCATGGGATTATTTATATTGAATTATTTGATCATCATTCATTCTTTATATATTATTCTCAAATTATTGAATAATGGAATGTGTTTCTTATATTTGACTTACCATATTGATTACTTCTTATTTATTCATAGATTATGATGTATTATCACCCTTACATTTCATCTGAGCACACCTATTTCTAATTTTTTATTTTATAGAGGATACTAGTATGTATTTTGTGATTGATATGTAGCGATGTGCTAAGGGGAAAAAATGAATTCTCAAATAATATTGTTTGTGCATTTTATGTTTTAAAATATAATGTAAATTTTTGGAATGTGTTTAGTTTAACAATACTACTAAAATATTCATCCCTTCAGGATGTGATTTCTTATATCTAATGCTAATGTAATAAAATAGTAACCATATCTGAGCTACTAGGGTTGGGTTCAAATAATAATTACACATATGACATTATAATATCATATATACCTTTTTACATTCCAATCCATGAGAAAATGATAACATCAATCATGTGTTTGTGTGGAATACTAGATACAAGAAGTGATGCGAAATGGTTTTCAATTTATTTTTTCATGTAAGGAAATGAGGTAAACTTTAGTGGATATATTTGACATATATGATATAATAATGATTATATACAGTTTATGTATTATTTAACATTATGTTATTCCATTAAATAGAAAAAGGAAAATAGGGTTCATGTATATGTACAACATACTAACTCCATAAATTGTGTAGCACATTTTTCAAACTCTATAATTTATAAACTATTATATATAATTTTATAATTAATATATATGGTATCTAAATCATGGTTAACATCATGTAGATGATGAAACCGTGATTAAAATATATAGACCAAACCTAACAAACTAAACATTCATGAAAAACACCATAGTTATCACCTGGAATTGTGAATTTAACAAATAACTAATATAAATTGGTGATAATTGTTACAATTAAATTATATATTGTGTGATATATATTAATATGGTTCTATATTTTATTTAATATGTATTTATATATAATCATAATAGTAGGGGTTAGAACACATACATATGAAGTCTGGCCTAATGTAAGGGTTTCATGTCTCACTTTTACTCCTCTTATACATATAACATATTCAACACCTATTTATTTTGTGTGGTATATCTACTACCCCTATGATAGGTTATATAGTAAAACAATTTTTATTAATAAATTTTTATTTTTCATTTGATTTTATTTTTTGATGTGGGTTATGATTCAAAATATACCATAGTGGTAAGGGATTTTTTCAGAATCTCATCATTATTTAGTATTGGTTGTGTTTAAAACATCATTGGGGGAATTATATGAATCTTCTTATGTTAAAACCAATATATTTTATTATCATCTGGTTATTTTTTAAATTTAAAATTTTTCCTTTCATTTTTCTCTCTTTATGTACTCAAGAGTGAAAAATAATTTTTTTAAGGAATCATGGACTTTATTTATCTCTATGTTTAAAAACAAAATACTATTCCATGTTTATATTTTATAAAACTATTTTAAAGAATGTATTTAGTCTTATATAGTGATTTTTAAAACTAATTTTTTCAAAAAAAATCCTTTTACTAAATGTTTGAAAATGAATATTCTTGTCATTTTCCAAACAAGTTACATTTTACTTATTATTGAAAATGTGATGGAAATATTTGTTAACATACACCACATGGAAAAATATTTCCCCCATAATTAACAGTTGATTATTTTAAGATTTCATTACACGATTACATTATTTGTTTCGATGAAAAAGTTTTCCAAATATTCATTATTTTTTTCAATGTGAAAATGGTATTTTTGTCAATATAGTTTTTATGAATTTTTTATGGTAGTTATATTAGTTGAATTTAACAAATATTATTCTACTTACACTCCAATAGTAATTTATTTAATGATACCAACCATAATCTACCTCTATATTCTTTAATATATGTTTTACTATGATACTTTATTAACATTTGAATACTAGTTTTCTAATATTAATATGTTTTATTATGTGTATTAATTTGGAAATTATTACAATAAAAAGTACTGTTTTTTCAATAAGAATCATTATGTTGTTTATCTTTATCCACTTTAATTTAAATAAATGAATTGGACTTATTATAGGGAGCGTGTGGACCACTCTAGAACCTCAATGCATTATTGGATCTCATGATACATAGTATATTATATAGTTGGACAAGGCCTTAACCATTTATTTATGATGTCTTGGATCAAGGACTTGAAGATATGGCTATAATGCATGGAATTATGTATGATTTCATTATGAGTTTAGGTCTATGTCTCCATGTTATTAGTCTATTAGTTATAATATCCATGAATATGTTTTAAGCTAATGTGATTATTTATATGGTATTATTTTGATTAGTATTTATTCGTATGATATTATTCTTCATGTTCATGATATTTATTAATGGAATATATTTTTCTTATTTTCCTTTCAATATTTATTATTCAATATTTTTTCATGATAGATTACATTGTATGTACACCCTTTCAGAGCATTAGACATCATCCATTTATAACGAATAATTTCCCTAAGATGCCAACAAGTATATTATGATTTATATACATGGATATACTAAAGGAAATAATTGTTTACTAATATAATATAATATGTTCTATCTTATGTATTCAAATAAAATGTGAAACTCAATTATTTATCTCATTTTCCAATACTACTAAACTAATATGTCTAGTGGGATATGATCGCTTGAGTCTAACCCCAATATAATAATGTTACCACAAAATCTAGGGTACTACAGTCTTGGTATTTATAATTTGCATTCACTTAACACCCATATTTAATTAATTTACGATTCCCTTTACTATCTATAACCCTTCAAATTTGATCCCAATATCGTAAGAATCAAATTCCATGGATTTAGATGCACCCTCCCAAGGTAAGGGATCTTATCATTCTCACCATTATTGAATCACCTTATTTATATTAGGACTTATAATTTACAATTGTTCTTGTTTAAATAGGTTTTCACAAACCCCTATTATTATCCTAACTATGTCTAAGTGATTATAGACCCCTTTAAGTATCATTAAAGCCTTCAATAAATATTTATGTATACCCATTCTACAACTATATTTATCTTTTTATTTTCCATGAAAAACATTTTTGTAGTGAATACCCATCCTAATCTCCACTTAAAGGCATTCCCCTAGATTTAAAAAATCATAATTTATTGTTTTAATTCCATTTATGTGGCCTAAAATCAATAATAATGGTATAAAAAGTGATGTAATAAATTTATATGTCTTATGATATATCTAGATAACTTGTTCATATATATAATATGAATGTTAATGTTGGGCCCCGAATTATATATGCATCCAATGAATTAGATAATTTTTTATTCTCACAATATTCCTTTAATGCTTAATGTGATGTTATTCTAAGCGCAGTAGGATATGATTTCTTGGAAGTTATCCATAACATGTTTTCATAATGTCATGGATTATGTTTTCAAATTCCAATGTTAGCTTCATGTTATTACCTCATATCCTGAATTAATGTTAAATTTTATGACTCGCACACCATTTATGTTATACCGATATGCCTCTTGGCTCACATGTACTGATTTACTATATTCTATGCTTTTATTATTACATTATTGGGATTTATATACCACTTATTTCTCATGTATATCCCCAGGTTATTCAATGATGTTTATGAAGTAGAATTGAATTTTAAGGTCATATTATGGAGTTTTAAAATATAGTTGTGGTACCCATGTTTTATTTTATTATGATATATTGGTAATTTCCAAAATAAAATATCCATTAGGGTCTTCTAGTTTTTTATTATTTTCAAAATTATTCAATAAATCATGATTTATGGTGTATCAAAAGTGGGTTCTCATAAAATCCATCCCCCTCTCATCAAGGTATAACTTAAATGGTGGGGTGGGATGAAGTATATATCCTCTGAATTCATTATTTAAATGTTTGAAATAAATTTTTTATAATTAATTAATTTCTCAGCATGGTTTCTTCAATTTAATATTAAAATATAAAGTTATAATGTAATTTTACTTGATCATAATTTACACATGATGACTAAATATTAAAATATTCCCATTAATGCAACGATCTTATATCATATTTTTCTTTTGAATAAACCACTTGGATATCATCATATAATTTCTTCAATAAATTCTTTATATGTGATAGGAGCTCAATTTGATCCTAATCATGTGTATATTCTTGTTCATAATATTTTTCTAACTAAAAATAACAATTAGTTGAGTCTAAAAATTTAAAATAATGGGTGGTGTTACTCATTTAAAATTGAATAAAATATAGCGAGAATGAGTTTATGAATGTATAATCTACATGATTTGGTTCATCATAAGTAACATATTTAGTGGTAAGTTTCACTTAATGATGAATTTCACTAGGTAGGGAAAGGTATTCAGGCTCCTACATATTATCTTCATACTCCACGACTTGTTGGTTTCTCTTTCTTTCGCAATTAGATAATAGTATAATGATTTTGAAGCATCCATTTTAAATATTGGGTGATCATGTTTCCTTTATTTATTATCCCATTCATTCCTAAATGGATTATGGTCTTGATAATATCTCACATGTATATCTTCATTGGAGTATTCATTATCACTCTCTATATGTCATTATATGGTTAGAATTGATTCTGGAGATGGTTGGTTTGTGTATATACTTCATTTAAAGAATAATCCTTTTCAACCTCTTGAAGATAAATTATACAGGTCTAGTAGTAATTCCCTTATGGAATTTAGCATTTTATAATCTTTTATAATTTCATTAACTACATCCAAGAATTACTTAAGAGATATACATATCTCTTTTCAATTTGACATCAGCATAATTATAAAACTAATATTTCCAACCATTTTTTACAAGAGGGAATCCTCAACATTTGAACCATTTTTATTTGTTACTACACCTCTGATTATTTCTTCCATTCAAAATAATAATAATTTCAAAACATCATGAAAATAAAAAATTTCTATATTTTTTACAAATTAATGAAAAACTATTCACAATATGAAAATAAAAGTGAAATTGAACAACTATTTGGTTCCTTGAGAATGGAGACATGTTTTTACATGCCTATATTATTATGGTGAAAAAGATACTATTAATTTTCACAATATAACATAATGGAAGGCAATGGTTTTTTCTTTAGAGTATACTTAAATTGGTTCACTCACTAATTTTAATTCACCAATAGTACCATTTTTTGTTATTTTTTTAAAAAGGATAGAGATGGGAGAATGTGAAGGAAAATCCTTACCCAAAATGAAATATAAATATAATGAGGTTAATAAAAATGTTCTTGATCATAGGGTTGGTTACTCAGGTTAATTATTCATATTTATGGTTTAGACCGAATTTTATAATTATATAATGAAAAAATTTCTTGAAACACAATCCTTTAATTTATTGTCTGTCAAATATTTCATGCCTAGGAGAATTAATTGTCACACTAAAATCCACCTACACATATAATCTGGGATAATGAAACACCTCATTATAGATTTGTGTCCTTGAAGTACCTAACTCTATCATACTTCATTTCATACATTCAATAAATTTTCATTATCATGTTATGAGATTAGGTTCTATGGAATGGAGTGAAAGATGAAAATTAAAAAATAGAGAGGAAATTAGGATTCATGTTGTGGTGGATAATCATCGCACCATAAACTTAACTCACATTCATCAAACATATATTAAAATTAAAAAAATTAAATAGAATACATAAATAATACCACATACCTCCCCATAGAAAATCCATGGGCTAGTCACTCATTATCTAGTGTTATAGATCACGGTGGAAGAGAATGGGATATAGAGAGAAAGTAAAAGAGATATAAATAAAAAATCAATTCAATTTTGTGATAAAAATATATAAAAATAAGAAATAAAAGCTAAACAATTAAAGTAGAAAGAAAAAAACAATAACCCTTTTGGTCCAGCCAATAGATTGTCTTTTTAGTAGTACATATCCCCTTTATGTGAAGGAATAATATTTAGCAAACCAATATTAATTTGTATCTTTGTATATTCGTAGTTAAATTATAATTTTATTTAAAAGTATACATTGATCTAAATCAAGTTGAATATTTAATGATATCAAGTATTTTAATATATCATTGGAAAAAAAACCATGTAGTGTCAACATGGTTACTCTGTCATAGAATCTTCGTCATTGGTTAGTTATGTCTTAGCCAACATCTCATGACACAACCTCTATCATCTGACAAAAACATGATACTTCCAATATCACCACCTCCACAACATATCTCAAACACCATGATGTATATTATTTTACCCGTTTTTCCTCATTGGGAAGCAAACAATGTAGAGGTAGTGGAATGAAATAGCTAGTATGTGGATTGTAATCAATTTAAACCATCCATCATAATGGTCGAATCTAAATACTAATATAGGAATGGAGTTATTCAATTATTTTTTACATAATTGTGTTCATCTAAAGCCCCAATTGTGATCCATGGGGTCTCGATTATGATCAACAGGGATCCCAAGGCTTGTTATTGGTTTTCAATTACCTTTATGATCTCCATTGGGTGTCCATAGTGTATTCTGGAGTGTTCATCTATTGGTTTTTAGAGGTTTAGGGGGAAATGTAATGGAGGCATTGAGAACAAATTTCGAACATGTGGTGTATGACTTCAGCATAGAGAAATGGTGTTTATGAAATTAAGGAACAGTAACCATAATTATATTTTCTTATATGAATGTTTCATGCACTAAGGTTCACCCATATAAACTATCTCATGTAATCATTAGCTTATAAGCCTACTCCCAGGATAAGATCTTTATTACACAATCATAGAGCACATATGGGCCCGGTGGGATTTTACCAACTCCTAAATTTTAAATATGTGTTTCTTAATCATCCTCATGTGACATGTATGATCCTTCCTATTTTTATTAATTTTTTTGATGACACTTATTGGGATCGGTAAATGGATTATAGGCCGTTGTGTTAAGGCTAACTAGGATGGCCAATTTTTTACCTTGAAATTTTATAAAAAACTTGTAAAATTCCCAATATAAATCCCTAGTAAAATAAAACTTTTTATTTCCTCATTTTTTATTAATTTTAACCCATATTAATTTATAAGTTGAAATTACCCATTTTAAATAAAAATTTTAAATTTTTGGGGAAATTGACACAACAGATCTAAAAATCATTATAAAAATGTTTTAATATTTTCATGAAACATTATTGCATCATAGACCTTCTGGTATACAGGTTTTTAAAAAATTGGTGAACTATTAATAATCATAACATACTAAAATAAAAAGAACCCAGTCAAGCCTTTGGTCTCAATAGGGAAACCTGAGCTAACACAAGATGTGTCAAACATCACATATGTCTATAAAAAACATTTTAGCAGCATGTATCAATCTAGTTCCAAGGGGAATCACTAAGAAGAAAATAAAAAATTGCCCTAAGAGGAATCCATGTGGATAATATGAGCATTACCACCAAGAAATTATCCCACACAATTATCGGTCTATTCTAAACTGATGGGACAGCCCTTGATATTCAGAAGCATGGATCAACTACAATCCATGGCCCACACTAAAGTCATTCATTACCAATAATAATTGAATTAAATATGAGGATCGCATCCCATGACATTTAATTAGGGTCAACATCAATAGTACAAGACATTAATATTTGGAATTTGATAAATACACACATTACTTGAATCTATGTGGGATCCACCCCATGGCATTCAATATAATTAATCTATGTATAATCCACTAGTTCTATTTAGGAATTACATAGAATTAGAAATAATTAAATCCAATGACATATTCACTATTTAAAAGCATATGAGAACTATTGTGGAATCCAAGGCTTGTCCATAGAATTACAAATTAGTAAAAATATCAATGATTCCAAGGAATGTCTCCGAGTCATTCAAAACACATCCATTTGATAAGGAATTTATTGGACTTCACAAGAAATATTCTCACATAAATTTCCAATAACACCGAATTATCCATCATAAAAATATAAATTCATGGAATCATAACATTATAATCCATTTTTCTCCACTTTTGTCATTAAAAAAACACTTTCAAAATATCAGGCCAAACCCAACAATTAAGAAAAAACATAATTCCATTAAATAATTTTATATTTCATTTAAGTTATTAATTTAATTCACAAATCAGTTTATTATTTAAAAAACCATAAGAACTATTTGATCTTATCGATCATCCTATGTAATAGTAAATTCATAATAAATCCCTATCCATATCATCAGAAGTCCTACACCACCCTAAATAAATCATCCTACTTTGTCTCACCATCCTATCATGTTCCTATAATTCTTCCACCAATTTTAAATCTAGGTTAATACACATCACTAAGTCCAAAGGGAGTTTCAAGACAACATAAAGGTAGATAAATAATCAATTTCATTATAAATTAAATTTCCTAATAAGACACCATGACTACTAAAAACCAATACAATAAAAAGAATTTAATGGGAGTGTAATTTGTCCACCTAACTTAACCTCCTTGTGGAACAATCATATGATGTTTGGTTATATTATATATTAAATAGATGAAATTTAAAACCTACGGAAAATCCCTAATATAATGAAAAATATACATAAATGGTATAATAAATTTAGATGAAAATAAAAAAACAAGAATGTATTCCAGAGGAGTGTTAGACTCACCAATGAACATTAAAATGATTCTGGTAGAATAAAAATAAACCAAGATCATAGGAGATCCACCATGTCCAAAGATAATGATATATGATCTCATATGTTCCATGAAAGTGGAACCCATTCTATCCTTTTTTTATAAAGAATGTTTTGAGGGAGTAAAATGACCCTCTTAACACTTTAAAAAAAAAGATAACCATCATCCATTGGATTCTTAGTATTATGCTCATTGAAAATTAGGTGGGATTAGTTAGATCCACTAGACTCTGGAAGTCCATCGGCAAGATAGTGGCCTCTATCTAGTTAGTTGATGGCTCTACATCACCCTAACTGTATTCACTAGTCACCCCTTGAGATTAATTTTCACTCATAAGTCACCATGATGCTCTACTGAACATCATATCAAGTCCAAACAGCTGTTTTGAGGGATTCTAACACTCATTATTCAAACATTAACACCATTAATAAAACCATCCACTATAAAAATTGGAAGCTCAATCATTTCCTTGAAAACGACACACTCCTAACAGCATGGGGTTTTACACTATTTCTATAAGGTAAAAAATTTATTTTATAAATAATATTAATAAATTAGCTATGATGGATTCTTATATTCTTTGATAGTCTAGACATAGTGTCACCACCTTGGCATGTTTCACAATTTGATAAGTGGATGAGATTACAAGATTTTATCCTTAGCCGGATGTTATCATCTCAAGGGTAAAAATATACAATTAAAATATAAATATTAAAAAATATATATATATGTTTTTGACATATATATTTATCAAAATATGGGCGGTTTTGAGAAGGGACATGGGTGTTGTTACAGAAAACAAACCCATTGAAAAATTTTAAAATACAACCCAATCAAGTCTAGCACCTTGTAATTTTTAATAAGAATTATATTTATCTTTTTATATTATATATATATACGAAACAAAAAACATAAAATTTATTTATGGATTTTTTATTTTATGTTTCTTTTTCTAAAGTATTCTGAAAATATTATACCCTTAATAGTCCACCCAAGAATCTATATTATAAGGGAGTTATCCTTGTTATCCATCTGATATTTTCAATAGGGATTCTAGATCCCCTTTTCTAGCATACAAAAATAAAACTATTTTAATAATCCTAACACGATAATAATAATAATTCATTAATTATTAATTTAAACAATATTATTTAACAATGAAATTTAAAACTCGTAGGTAGTTTAGTTACAAATAAAACTAAAACAACTATCTACAATATTTATGCCCAAAGAAAAAAAGAAATCCCTTTTGTTGGCCCAAAATCATAATGGAACTATAGCTCAAAACAAATTTTTTATCCCAAAATAAAACTTTTTTATCTTAATGACCCCTTCTAGTAATAATACTACTATAACAATCCTGATATGGTGCCTATTATTTTACCTAAACTATTACATTATAGTCTCTCATGTAGTCTTAAATATAGTACAAGCGCAGCTACACTACTAAAATTATTTAATTAAAAATTAAATAATATTTTTAAAAAATATAAACAATTATTATTAAACATAATGATTTGAATAATATTAAATTTATTAAAATAATTCAACATTAAAAATATATACATAGTAACATTGAAATTAATTATAATTAAATATAATATTGTAATTATTTCCTAAATAATTATGTCATATTGTGTAATATTTTTTAAATTATTTAATATTAAAAATACCATTAAGGTTTAAATGGATTAGGGGATTACAAACAGTAATAAAATAACAAACCTAGGTACCACAGAGGTTCAAGCCTAACCATCCCCACATGGAATGAAAATCACCAATGAGACTTATTTTTTGACATGTTCAATGGCCTGAAGACCCATTATTGGAAACAAAATATCCTAATGGTAATATATTAGAGGCCCTTGATAGACACTTTCTAAATACTACCCTAGATGAAATGAAATTCTCATTTAATACGTTCTCTTTCGTAGTCCACCAAATCATATGTGTAGCGCCAGTTTCCCACCATGTTTCCAACATCAGTCCTACCATGCTCAGGTAAATCATTCAAAAACAACATACCATTTCCATCTTTTTGAAGGCACATTCTAACCTTCCCTAATATACTGTTGTTCTACACAACATCACTACCTACGTTAATGTGTACCTAGTTAAATACCTCTTTCTATTTCACTCTCTATGACATATACCATAAATTAAACCATAAATCATCCCCAAGGGAGGATCTCAATATTTAATCCCCAGTAATATGTGGAATTACATGTAAATTTTACTATTGGGGAAAACCCATGACTATAATAATAAAATAAAATAATTAAAAATACATAAAAAATAATAATAATGATTTATAATAACTTAATAAATAATATAACAAATATGGTATGTAAAAATATGTAACCAAATTTTATAAATTAAATTATTAAAAATATTTAAATAATAATTTTTTATTAATATTTAACATATGAATTATTTTACCAATATTAATTATTAATAATGTTTTAAATCGTAACAAAACCAATTATATAAACAAAACAAATTTTAATTAAATTAATAGTATAATAATTATTGGTGTAAAAAATAATTATATTTAATTATCTATTTAATTCTAAGTAAATAAATTGTATAATTAATAGTTTAGTTAATAATGATTAATTAAAAAAATATCTATTTTTAAAAAAATTAATAATAAATATTTATAATATAATTTATAATGTAATTAATAATTTACATATTAACATAATTAAATGTAATTCTTAACTGAATTAATAATATAATTCCTAATATGGTTTAAAAAATAAATATTTCTCAGAAATTTGAAACTAGTGTAGTCTATAGTCCAAAGGCTCTAACCAAATTTTTTAAAATAAAATAGGTATAATAAAATAGGTTGTGGCCAAAGCATACATTACTACCCTCATAATCACAAATAAAATAAACCATGAAAAGGAAAAAAGGAATAATACATCAAAATCCCTCTACCTTGGAGTTTAAAACAAGTCCCGAACAATAACTAAAAACGATCTAAAAAAAATTTAATTTGTTTTCAAATTTATGATTTATTATGAAATCTAATTTAGATCACACTAAAATATTGTGAAGTGGAATCCAACCACATTAGGATCTTACTCTTGGGGGATGGCCCCACCTCCCTGAATATTTTTATATTTACTTTAATTATATTCATCTAAAAATAATTTTTATTTTAAGGCAATCAAAAGGACATATTCATTTTTTACATTAGGTTTTCAAATTTTTAATATATTTCATATAAAAAAATATTTCCAAAGTAGCTCAAGAATAGACTTTCAAAATGAACCCTAAAAAAGGATTTCTCGTCAACATGAAGGGATCCATCTGATAAATTCCCAATATCATCAATCCATTCATTTCCATGAGTAGACAAATATTAAGGTTATGATTTTTAATTTACCTCATGAACAAAATACTTTTTATGAGAAGAACCCATATCACTTGTGAAATGGACTCTTGAGGAATTACCCATCCTCCTATATTGAGTAAATTTTCATGTATTTTAAAAAACATCATAAAATGATTCTCCATTGTTTAAACCAATAAGAATCACATCCCACGTTCATTTATAGGAACTAGACTTTCTATCACCAAACTAGACTTCCTCTAGTTGGTCATTAGTAATAGTGGTCCTAATATTCCAGCATACTAGAATTATCTTATAACCATGACCACAATTATACACATATTCCATTATTGTAGACTATAATTAATGATATATAGAATTATTATCCAGTATATATAGATCCAAAATACTAATGGCATGATCTAAAAAACCCACACTCACCCTTTGTATGTCAGAACACCTCATATGCTTCAGTTTGAATAAGGAACCAATGTTACATTTCTTCTTCCCTTTAAAATCACATGATGATAAAATATGTTTCACCTATACCAAATTATACTCAACATATGTTTTTGTATCTATCTCATAGTCAAACTCTTAATTATCATCGTCATTACCCTTAATTTTATCTTTCATGATAAGATAGTTCTTAATGGATTTTACAGCATATTGAATTCCATCCCATGACCCTAAGATTATTTTACTCTCTATGTAAATTTTTTTTTCTCTTGGAACTAAATAAAATGGGGCTTAAAAGGCCTTGATCAAGCTCATGCCCCTTGTTTGACCCATACACCAAGGAATACAAAAAAATTACAAAAAATTAGTTTCAATTTTAGAAACCCCCATCTCTTATATATTTAAAAATCATTTAATTAAAAATTATTAATGTATTTTAAAAAAATAAAAAATAATAATTCAATAAATATGTAATAAATAATAGATGATAATGTAATATATGACCTATTTATTATTGTCATTTATATTACATAATAACAATATAATTCGTAATATGACTAATAATGTAGTAAATAAAACAATTAAAAACAATTATTAATTAAATTAATACTATAGAATATATTATTAATAATATAATTATTAGTAATTAATTATATATGTAAAAATTATCTGTAATAATTATTAATGGTATTATAATTTAAATTTTAATTATAAATAATTAATAATTATTGTCATGTTTATAAAAATTCTTCTTATTTTTGTATATAATAATAATTTATAATAGTTATAGGAAACACAAATTATGGATTTTGAATCCCTAACCCATCACATCAAAACCTCATCAAGTTAAATTTTCACACACATAAATATACAAGGGGATAAAGCTGTGAGAAAAAGTGGAAAAAGGTACAAAAATACTAGATATAAATCCCAAAGAAAAAAAATAAAAAGTGATGTGATCTAAACAGCCTAAAGCCACATAAACCTATCATCTCCCTCCCATATGTAACGTCCTTAAATTTTCATGGTACGGAAAGATTTTTTTCCATATTATTTTTATTTGGTATATAATTAAGGATATATTAAGGTTGTTTGAGGACAAGGCATCATAATATTGAGGATATTTGGGAACCAACCATTATATTGGGATCTAAGGGGGTACCACTAACTAGCTGGTGGACATGGAAGAAGTTGATAGATGAACTCTGTGAAATCAGTTGGTCGATGTAGTCCACCATCCATCTAGTGGATCTCATGGGGGGATTGTAATTCAGGGAGACCCCAACATTTCACTATGTAACTTCTGTTTAATATCTCCCTTATGGATTGATATTAATTCATCAAGAGGGAACAAATATCATTTTATGAGGTGAATCTATGTCCCTTCTCATCATCTTTTTAATGTATGAATATATGATTAGTTTGGGGTTTCCATAAGTTATAGATATTTAAATATGGAATTAAACTATAATATATATTAGGATGGATCATAGATATGGGATTCTATGGTCAGATCCCCATATTTTTATGTAATCTAATAAATTATTCTATAATTAACGAATTATTGTAACATGGATATATTAAGTATATATTCAACTCTAATGATATAATATAGAAACATTAGTGATGGTGTATATCATTAGTTATGTCTATCTAGATTATTCTCATATCAGGTTCTATATTTATATTTATTCTAAAATAATCATGTAATGAGTTTGGTATATTTCTAGTGGTCAATTGTGTATGGGTTTGATATGTTGAACAATTATTGGATTTAGGCATTGTTGATGCTCCTTTTTCGTCACAGATTACAAAGGAATGTAAAGGGAAATGACTTAGCACAAATTGATCCATCATTTGAAGAAAATATAAAAAATTGACAAAGGCATGAACAAGGGATCAAAAGCACATGTTCCGCGCAAGTTCTATCACTGTCGTGCAAGTCCACTTGCGCGCCATCTAGTGGGCTCCAAGTGACTTGCGCGACCTAAGTAATAACTGCCCGGGGTCTTCTCCTGCCTATAAATAGACCCTGTGGGCCCCCCATTCGAGAAGGATTTTTTTTCCAGAAACTCAGATTTGAGCTCCTGGTGCCCTAGTCTCTTCTCAAAGCTTCTGAAACACTTCTAAGGTAATTTCTTACCTAGAACCGAAGATCTAAAGAGGGGGAGGAAGGTCTAAGTGTTGAAACTCATCAACACTTGCGCGCCTGAGTGGCTATCCCTTAAGGGAAAAGGGCAACACTTGCGCACCGCCTTACTCCTTAAATAGATCTTGTGCGCCCTTCCTTTGGAAGAACCTCAAGAGGATTATAACGGATTTAATCAAGAGTCGCTCAAGTATTACCCTGCTGGTTAACAGTCGCTCAAGTAAACCATGTGTTACGCAGGCATACCTCTGCGACCAGGACTTGCGTTCCCATACAGTACCTGTGCGCCTGCGAGGACTTGCGTGCCCCTGCCTTTTTTGGGTGCCCTTCTTGCCCATTTCAACCCTCTTAAGCCATTCCGCCATTCCTATTCAAGTTTTAGTCTTCAAGACACTCTTCAAAGCCATTTGTGGCATGATTTCATGATTTTACTTCCTTATCTGAAAGGAATTCTGTGGAATATCTCTCAAAAACTAGTTAATAACACATCTTTATGTCACTAAATATTTAGATTTCATTCATTCAACCTCATCCTTTAAGATGAGATAATCCTTAACATGGGTCTCCTTTTCAGGAATAATCCCCAGTCATATGTCCTCTAATTTGGGCATCCTCTTTAGGAGTAATCCCCAGATCCCCTAACCTGGGCTTCCTTTTCAGGAGTAAGCCCCAGTCTCAAATATGGGAATCCTCCTTAGGAGTACGCCCCAACCATAATTCTCTTAACATGTGATTCCTTTTCAGGAGTAAGCCTCAGTCTTAATTTCTCTTAACTAGTCCTAATTTACCTTTGATCTGGGATTCCATTTCAGGAGTAAAACCCAATCATAAGTCTCCTCCTAATTTGGGCCTCCTTTTCAGGAGTAAGCCCCAAGTTAGAGTATTCAAAATCTCCATGAAGCACATTTACCTTTATGGACCTTGTTCCTGGATTTCTTCCCTAAAGTAAATCCTACCCTTCATTTATCTGGGTAGTCATACATACATAATCCCCATATCATTTCTTATGATTGCATCTTTCATGGCACAATTGTCTTATTTTTACCAATACCTCTTGTTTCTCAGAGAGATCATGACTCATGTGAGCATAGGGTGTAAAGGTAATTGTGACTTCCTTCTTTGATCCATAAATCATAAACATTATACTCCCTTACTCGAACTACATGGGTTTTGATTCCTTTTTTAAACAAAGGATATGTAGGTATCCTGTCTACGGGTTCGATCCCAACTCTAAAATAATCTATTTCATTCTGAATGACAATAAACATCAAGTGCCCCACTGAGTGGCTTTAAAACCATCATGGTCATCATAATGACCAAGAGACTTCTATATAAATGGGTCGAAGGGTACCATTGACCAAGAATCTCTAATAAATACTGATGATTCTCAATCGATGAAGAACCTCGAATACATATAAATGATTCTCTAAATTTTCTACATATTTAATCATTGATTGTCAGATCTGAAGGAAAGCTCATTTTATACTTGGTAATGTAATAAGGATTCACGAACATAACTTAAATCTATAAAGAGTGTCCCGGAGTAGACAATAATTCCCCTAAAAAAGGTGTGATGAGTCCGACCTCCCATCCTCTAGACCAATGGAAATTTCTAAGCCTCATCAGTCCACAAATTAATGAGCACTTACCTTTGGAAAGTAGGTCTGAATGGATGTGGAATCATTGGATGATTCCAGTTCTACGAACAAACCTGTTAGAAACAGATCGGAATGTTTGAACCTCCCATCAAGGAGGTCATCCCCAGATTCCGAGGGAAAAAAAAATGGTGAACCCGATGTGACTTCATAACCAAGTTAAAATGATGTTTTACCTATTTGTTAGGCCCCTATTTAAAACTCAATGAGAGGGCCAACAAAAACAATCATTGACATATGTGCTCATCCAAAAGATGTAGTGGATAAATTTATCTTGATTACATTTTTTATATCAAACAGGCACTCTTTTCTCATGATCTTCTGCATTCAAGAATGGCTACTGTCAAGTTCACACCTGTGAATACTACTGCTGCAAATGCCACTACTGATACTCCTGCTGGATCATCGTCCGCTCTTAGGACGATATCACCTACTCAACGTCTTCAAAACTGGGTATCAAACGCACTGGTTAAAGAGTACCTTCAACACGGTACCATCCCAACTCTGGAGGCTGCCCGAAAATCCCTCCACGTAAACAACTCACATCAGTCGTTCGGACAACGATGACTAGTGATCAAGAAGCAGGCGGTGCTGACTAACGTCTCCAATAATTTCGGGTTGTTATCCCCGGAACGCAATCACCATTCGCTCCCTTATTCTGGGGAGGTGAACGAGCAGGTCCCTCAGGACCTTAATTGGAATAGAAAGGAGTCATTCCTGAGGGATCCCACCAACAATCGCCGCCAGACTCGTGCGGCAGTGCACCCTCAACATGATGAGGGTACCAACTCGAGGCGTTTGGATCAGGTTCTTCGAACCCGAGCAAGCAAGAAGAACCACCAGAGGAGGAATCCGGTCAATAGTGAGCAGGTTCTCATCTCTGTCATCTCCGAAGAAGTCCACCAACCTAACTTGGTGGCAAGCAACGAGCAGGCACACACACCTACCCATTTTAATTCCGCTATCCAGCAGACTCATCTGGCAGCATCACGCCAATCCCGCTTGGCAATTCTGGCGGAGTACTATAGGCAGGAACATACACCTGTTTATACATCATCAGCTAGTCAGCAGGCTCATCTGACTACATATGATGGATCTCGTCAACCACGTTTGGCAAAGTGCATTTAGAAGGAACATAAACCTGTTACTATTAATCAAGCCTACCAACAGTCTCACTTGGTTGCATTCGGAGAAGTTAGTCAGAAAGTCCTGACAACAAATAGGAGGAAGACTCAACTCTCTGCCCCCACACTTGAGTACTGTTAGGATTCACTGACACGAAAAGGAGGACATGAGCAGTCACATACACCTGCTCCAAGACCAAAATCGATGTATATTCCCATTCCAGTAGCTGATGTCACCAAGCATATTCTATCAATGGTAAAAGAGCAGAAGAAAATCCCTATTCATATTCTGGATGCCTGCCAGGATATTATAACAACTTCAGCAGCATCTCAGGGAAAGGCACATAAATCTATCCCTACCAGTGGAGTGATACATCAACAATTCACTCCGGAACAGACACACACATCTGTTCTAGTCCAAGAGGGTTGTGGGGTATACTCCCCCATAGCATACGGACAACCAAGTTAGGCACATACATATTATTGGAGTAGAGATCGTCAGCCTAACCTGGCCATCTTTCCTGATCAGGCATATAAACCTGCTTAGATCAGCCACTTTCATCAACAAGTGGTTTCCAAGGAGAGTAAGAAGGCATCTAAGTAAAAGACCCGCCCAACACAGTCAGGAGATCAGGAGCCAATCTGTAACAAGGCCTTGCTTGATGCTGGAGTTATTGAAGCTCTCAGACAATTATCTATTGAAATTCAAGATTCTACTCCCTCATTTCCCAATAGTGGGAACATTGATTCTGAAGGTCTTCAACAGACACTTCCTCATGAAGGCTTGCTTCATGACAATTCGGCCAATCTCAAAGTTTCATCTTCGGATGAGAGCCACAAGAACCCTCTATGTGGTCATAAGACCAAGGAGAAAGAGATCTCATCTTTTGCTGTAACCCATTATTATGGTCCTACCCATGATGATGAATTTTGCTACAAAAGTCCTCTCCGCAGTAGCGATTCACATTGCCCGAAAAATGATCCAGTGGACAATGTAGTGCTGAGAAAGCCCTCTTATCTTGAGTCACTTGAAAATGCGAAACCAGTCATGTCTGAAGATTCATCTCTTGCAGGTGAAATAATTTCTCAATCAGAAGATATCCTAGGGTGTAGGTCATTCTTTGAACCACCCATAAGTCATGCATCTTCTAGTTTGATCAATGATTTCTATACCAATCCTATTGAATCCAATGAAGCAACCAGAAAAAACCAACTCTGGTCAAATCAGGTAGAAGAATCTTCATAAAATAATAAAGAGGAAATGTTGAACATGAGAAAACAACTGGCGAAAGGTAAAGCGCCAGTCATGTTTTGGCCTCTGGCTGACCCTCCGTAAAATATTCCAGAAATGTTAACGGAAGATGAAATTCATGATATTCATCTCAACATATGGAAAATAATTTGTCAATTGAAAAAGAAAGTATTATCTTATGATGAATATGAAAATAATCTTAAGATAATAGAAGGGTTACAATGTCAGATTGATTTGGCGTCTCTATCAGTCTCTCAATATCCGAAGGCTGAAAAGCAGTAGAGTTCCCTTCAACGTTCATGCCTTGGCGCACTATGAAGATTTCGTCAGTTAATTTCCAATGACCCATCTGGTATTTGTGTCAGAGTATGGGGTGTTCATGTAGAATTGCATTTCACGGTGCTCTCCAGTTAGCAAAGGCCGCCGAAAATGGTCTCATACAATGTTATTTCCCATGGCCGGCCACAGTCAATGTGCTTTGTTTGTAATCAAAAGCTTGCCCAAGAACAGGCTTCAACGAGTTCCTCTCAAAATCAAGAATACAGAGAAAAATTTGTCAAATTACTCTTGCATCAAGTAAACGAGAATATTGAACAGGCCTCTCATTTGGAGCAATCACATCACCAAGTGAAAAAAGTGTCAGAAATCATCCAATGGTCTGTTGAACCGGGTGATAAAAGCGGATATAGGTTAATGAATCCATCTAATTTCCAGAATAAAGTTCGCAAGATCAGGAGGACTTTCAAAAAGCCTCATACATAGCATGTCAAGAACCATCCCAGCTCTCCAAACTGGGGACTCTTTTAAACCAACCATCAGAATCAACAAAAAGGATTCGAGGAGTTGAGCGAGAACAGTAGGAATAGCCCCAGTCCACTGGACTTGGGACTTTTTCAAATTATCAATCCCCTCCTCAGAGAAAGTCGGTCTTTTCTCGATTGGGGATGAAACATTAAGAGGAATGATGATCCAAATTATCAGGAGATTCCGTCCAATGTAAGGTTCATCAATAAGTTCCTGAGGGACTGAATCAACAAAAGGAAATGTCTCATCAAAGACATGGAAGAAGACAATATCACAGAAATGATGATAGAAGGGATGCGATGAGTCATGCATCAATCAATGTCATCAGTGCCATTGTTGTTGATCCACCAGATGAGGCTCACTCAGGGGATTTAGATGAAGAAGTTCCTGCTCACGAAGATGTATGCACCGACACAAATGAAGAAGGTGTACGTACACGAAGTCAAAGGATTACTCAGAACCAAGGTAATCCTTCGAGTAAACCACTTCCCCCTCTCCGAAAAGGATCCAACAAAGGGAAGGGAAAGAACCAGGTTATATATCCTTCCTCTGGAGAAGGTCAATCGCTCTCACTAGAGCAGAGGTTTGCAAAACAGGAGGAATAAATGAAGGAATTAAGAAGGTTGAATGCAGAACTACTTCAGAGTAGTCTTCTTCTTAAAAATGCTAGAGTCAGCCAGCCAAAAGAATTTGTTGCAGCTACTGATATGGATCAAGAATATCCTCCTCTATCTGTACACCCTCACAGGTCTAATCTTACGGGTCAAGTGAAGCAACAGTTGGCAGTACTACCATCAGTTACAGCACCAATCGCCACATCTGTCCAAGCTCCAGTCATTGCACCTACCCAATTCCAAGTTCAACTGGATGTTTCTCAAAAGTTAATAACTACTATAGAGTCATTAACAGCTCGGTTAGAAACTATGGAATGGAAACGTGTGCATGTTCAACCAGAAAATAAAGTTTACCCTGAATGGGTAGATCCAATTTCTCCTCCATCCAGTTTTGGGAACCCTATATTCCCTATTTTCAATGGATCAGGTGGTCCAGAACAGCATTTGAGGCATTACGTGTCTTGTTGAGATCCTATGATGGGAAATCTGGAGCAGCAAGAAGCAGTGAAACTCAGATGCTTCGTGCGAACCTTGCAAGGATCATCTTTTGTTTGGTATACAAGCTTGCAATCCTGGTCAATTACCAGATGGGAGGATCTTCGCCAAAAATTCCACCTTTAGTTCAGCTCAACTTTTCCAAAGACAACAGTTTTCGATCTTACAAACTGTAAGCAAAGGGATAATGAAAGGGTTTCTGATTTCATTGCTCGATGGAAGGGATTAACATATTCTTTGATTTTGGCACTCCCTCAAGAAGAATTGTTGCCAATCTGTGTGGCAAATCTGCATGATGAATTATGCACGCCGTTAATCCCTGTGAAATACACAGGAGGGTTTCGAGACCTTACTTCAATCGCTCATCAGATTGAAGATTCCCTTATACAGGATAAGGCTAAATCTCATGTAATTACATCATCTCCAGGAAGGAGAATGGGTAAAGAAGAAACTGCTACAGTTATGCTTAAACAAGCACCTGTACCTGTTTCTACCTCAAAACCTTCATCTTCTCGAAGGGCTCCACCTTCTGAGCGCCAACAACAAAGGCCTTTTCATCCAGACGATCAAAAAGATCAAATACGAAAACAATTTGAGGATCTGAAAAGCAAAACATACTCTTTCCGAAATGAACAAGTTCCTAGTTATTTCATTTCGGCCCTGGAAAACAATTTGGGTCAATTTCCAATGCCCAAGAAGCCAAACAAGAAAGGAGATGAAGACCGTCCTAATTATTTCCCTTTTCATCAAATGTTGGGGCATCCCATCCAGGAGTGTTTTTTCTTCAAAGACCTCCTGCAAAAGATGGTCGACTCGGGATAAGACACATTGAAAGGATCCTCAGCCTAGGTAGCATGTGTCACCGCTACAGTTATAGAGGAGGAAGGTGAATGGAAATAATTCAAAAGCAAAAATGCATAGAATTGTGATGATTGGATGGTCAAAAAGACAATCAATCAAACTCATGCTATTTTGCGAACATAATTAAAGAAACTAATTGTGTCTTCTGCCATGAATGTTGCGGCAAAACCCTCTTTGTCAGAGGGAAAGTCCTCAAAGAAACGGCATGATTTAAAGAAAGAAAAAGAATCAGAAGAAGATGAGTATGTGTCAAAGCCTAAGTTGTCTTTGAATTTGACGGACTTCCTGCCATCTACTTCAAAACCACGGGCCCCGCCCCACCAAATGGCACAGCCTAAACAGGCCAATCAGGCAGAGTCTTAATCAGAAGAAGAGGTAATCTTTGGTTCTGTTAATATGATTCAATTAACAGATCCATATGCCAGTCGAAGTTTCGATTTCAATGAGCCTGAATTACCTATATCAAACAGAGGAATCAGAGGAAGTTCCAGGGGCTCAGGATACAGGGGAAGACGTGGATCTTTTATAAGCCACTACTCAAATTCTACCCCAGCTAGAACTGTGTCCACAATAGAAACTCGTGGTAGAGCCCTTCAGTGAGCTCAGCAAGAACAAGAATGTTCTTCAACCAATAGCAAATTCAGTTCTGGAATAATTATTTTGGAAAACCGGTTGAAGGATCCATCTTCTTCCTCTCAGCAAGTAAATGGATCTAATTGGTCTAATCTTCCAAAACCAGGAATATTTCCAACTCCTATCCCAATACAAGATGCATCAACTTCCAAAGCATCTGCTTCCGAGGTAACTGCTAAACCACATATTCCTATTGGGAAACGAAGAACTCTGGATCAAAAGTATGATATATTGAAACACTTGACCTAAGTACCGGCCATGTTTTCAATTTTGGATGATTGGAATTTTTTAAAAGATATTCGGGAAGCACTCATCGAGGATTTGTCAAGTCCTCAGGAGTTTGAAACTGAAATTGTTGCAGCTGAAGTCTATCACATAGAGAATAATCCTGTAGAGTTTTGTGCAATAATATCCTTTACAGATGAAGATGATGATGATGTTGTGCATGGACATATTAGACCGTTGTACTTGTCTGGAAAGGTCAATGGTGTGGAAGTTCGAAGAGCTTTCATTGACAATGGTTCAGGAGTCAACCTCATGCCCATTTGTATACTTCATCGATTGGGCCTCACGGAATCTGATTTATCTCCTTCCACCATGATGCTACAGGGATATGATAAAAATGAACAAGAACCACTGGGTGAAGTTACACTCAGAACATAGTTTGGAGATCTTGTATCCAATTCAGATTTCATGGTTGTTGGTCAAGACTCAGCCTTCAACATCTTTCTTGGAATACCCTGACTACATTAACATGCAGCTATCCCTTCATCATACCATCAATGTCTCAAATATTGTTTCGATGGACAAGTTGGGACATTGTATGTTGATAAGGCCCCGTTCAAGACATGTGAGTCTCAATAAAATCAGGAAAAATTCTATCAATTAAGCAAAGGGATAAATCCATAATAAAGGAGATTACCAAAGTTAATGCTCCATATGGTCTGGAAAAAATTCCAGTAAATCCATTTACACATATGAGTACAGATTATGTGTTGCCTATCAGTCAAATTGACAAGATAGACCCAAATCAAAATACTCTTATGGAAAGATCCATAATGTCAATTACTGCAATCGAGCCAGACAACATGGGAGAAATTGGTAATCTACCAAGCAGTGATAAAAGCACAAATGGTGATGTCTTCATTTCATCTGCTGAAATCCAACAAGTCTATGCTTCTCCAATTAGTCCAGAATAAGTTATAGCAACATTGGAGGTGAACAATGATGTCGATTCTCAATCCATCATCTCCTCTTTATTACCCAAATAAGACCCTTCATCATCAATCAGGTCATAAATGGAAGCTTCTTCTTCAAGATATGAAAATTTTGACATCTCTTAGGATCATGAGAATTATACTTTATCATTTACTATGCAAATAGAAATGGAAGAAATAACACATGATGAAGAAGAAGATGAAGATCTCAGATATGCTCCTCCAGCATTTGATGAAGGTGTCTCTACCACTGTGGATGAACTCAGAGAAATAAATCTGGGTACAAAAAGAGATCCACGCCCCACTTTAATCAGTTCGGCCATGACTCTTGAAGAGCAAGAGATGTCTATTTCTTTTCTAAAGTAAAATAGAGATATATTTTCTTGGAACTATACAGAAATTCCTAGGCTTGATCCTGATGTTGCTACTCATCATTTGGGTTTACCTGCAGAACATCGAGGATTTAAGAAAGTCACGAGAAGAACACACCCAACTTATGCTTCCAAAATTGAAGCTGAAGTGGATAATATTATCAAAGATAACTTCTTCAGAGAAGTTCAATATCCCAAATGGTTGGTTAATATTGTCTTTTTAAAGAAAAAGAATGGAAAAATTAGAGTTTTCATCGATTTCAGAGATCTTAATTGGCATTGTCCTAAGGATGATTTCCCAGATCCGATTACAGAACTTCTAATTGATGCAACAGCTGGCTATGAAGCACTTTACTTCATGGATGGATATTCTAGATATAATCAGATCTGAATGGACCCAGAAGATGAGGAATCTACAGCCTTCAAAGCCCCTCAGGGTGTGTTTTTCTACCGGGTAATGCCCTTTGGCTTAAAGAATGCAGGTACAACTTATTAGCGTGCCATGCATCGTATCTTCAAACCCTTCTTAGGAAAGTTTGTTGAATGCTATGTTGACGATTTGGTAGTTTAATCTAAACAACGTTCTAATCACTTGGCTGATTTGGAAGTCATATTCTGCAAGCTTCGACAAAATAATTTGAAGGTGAACCCCTTAAAATGTGCTTTTGGGGTAACCTCAGGAAAATTTCTCGGCTTTGTTGTATGCCATCGTGGTATTGAAGTCTATCCTGAGAAGACCAAGTCAATCCTTGGTATGTCACCTCCTCAAAATTTGAAAGAATTAAGAGGAATTCAAAGACACTTAGCCTATATTCGGCGTTTCATCGCCAATTTAGCAGGAAAAAGTTTACCCTTAACCAAATTGATGAATAAGGGAGTCACTTACCAGTGGACTGAAGAATGTCAAAAAGCATTCGATATTCTCAAAAAATACCTCTTGAGTCCACCGGTACTCATGCCACCTGTTGAAGGAAGACCACTTTTCCTCTATGTGATAGCTCTAGAGTGATCATTGGGTGCCTTTCTTGCTCAAAAGAATGATGCTGGGAATGAAAATAGGCTCTACTATCTCAGTCGAACCATGCTTGAAGCAGAAACCCGGTATTCAAGTATTGAGAAGTGCTATCGGGCATTAATCTTTATAGTTCAGAAGTTGAGACACTACCTGCAACATCATGAGGTCCAATTGGTATCTCGCAACAACCCGCTCAAATTTATCCTATGTCGTCCAATGCGTATAGGACGTCTGGAAAGGTGGGCAGTTATTTTACAGTAATTCGACATTCAGTATCTGTCTCAAAATGAGATAAAGGGCCAAGCTCTGGCTGATTTCCTAGATGAACACCCTTCAGTAGAAGACACATCTTCAGATATTGAAATCCCAGATGAGGAAGTGTTCTCCATTCAAGAAAGTCCTCAGGCATGGGAAATGTATTTTGATGGTGCTTCTAGAAGTCCAACAGGGAGGAAAATGGAAAATCCTAAATTCAACAAAGTTTGCTTAGGAATTGTGCTCATTTCTCCAGAAAAGGGAGTGTTACCTTATTCCTTTTTATTGTGGGAAGATGGTACCAATAATGAAGCAGAATACCAAGATCTCGTCGTGGGTTTGGAATTAGCACTTCAAGCACAAGTGAATCACTTAACGGTGAAAGGTGATTCAGACGTGGTAATAAAACAAGTCAATGGGGATTATGCAATCAGAAAAGAAGAACTAATCCCTTTGTATGATTACGTCAGAGAGTTAATGGTAGAATTCCCTTTGGAACCGACATTTTCTTATGTCCCGAGATCACAAAATGCTCAAGCTGATGCATTGGCTAATATAGCCACAACTCTGGAAGATCCAAATCGGGACGAGACAACCATCAGTATTGCCCATCGTCGTGCAATTTCACCATATGTTCGGATCAGAACAATGGAAATTAATTAAATTTGTCCCATTCCTAAGCCGTATGGTCATACTACAGGATGGATGTCACATATCAGGGAATACCATCAGAATGGAACACTTCCACCTAATAGAGCTGAGAAAGAACAAATCCGGCGACGTGTGGTTAATTTTACTCTTTATGATAGCCCATATCACCTAGAAAAAATTCTCTACAAATGTGGTTTTGATGGAGTTCTCTTCAGTTGCATTGATGGTGAAGAGACAATGGTTGTCATGAAAGAAGTGCATGTAGGAGTCTGTGGTTCCCACCAGTCTGGACATAGACTATCTGATCAGATTCGAAGGCATGGATACTTTTGGCCTTCAATGATGCGAGATTGTGTCGATTTCACAAAGAAGTGCCATTCATGCCAAGTACATTCCAACTTCATTCATCAACCTCCAGAGTTTCTTCATACAGCTAAATACTCATGGTCATTTTCCACATGGGGAATGGATGTGTTGGGACCTTACCCTTCAGCTACGGCCAAGCAGATTTAGTACATTTTTACTGATACTGACTTCTTTTCCAAATGGTAAGAGGCGATACCTCTCAAGGAAGTCAGTTCTAAATGCATTGTTATCTTCATAAAGTCTAACAACATTACCAAATTTGGTGTCCCTCATACGATATTGACGGACAATGGAACCAATTTCTGTTCATCCAAGATGAAGAAGTTGTATAAAAAATACAACATCAAATCCAACGATTCATCTCAGTATCATGCAGCAGCCAATGGCCAGATAGAAGCCTTTAACAAGACTCTTTCAAATATACTGCAAAAGATGGTGGATAAAGATAAGAGGTCATGGTTTGATAAACTCATTCATGCTTTATGGGATTATCGGACTACCACCCCCACTACAACTCAGTCAACTCCATATTCATTGGTATATGGAACAGAAGCCGTCTTTTCCATTGAAGTTCAACTACCCTCGCACAGAGTTTCCATTTGTGATCAATCATCTACAGATGAACAATCTCAAAAACGATTGAATGAATTGGAACGATTAGATAAGAAAAGATTGTGCACTTTGCACCACTTGGAAGCCTATCAGAATCGAATAGCATGAGCTTTTAACAAAAAAGTTCGTCTTCGTTCATTCACTCAGGGAGAATTGGTATTAGTTCTCATAACTCCAATGATATCAGGAAAGAAACCTCCCAAGCTTGAGCGAAAACGGGAAGGACCTTATTCAATACATAGGGTCTACTCCAATAGAGCTTATTCATTAATCTCAATGGACGGAGAACTCGTCAGTACTCCAACCAATGACATATTTTTGAAGAAGTATTTTGTATAAACTACAAGGTTCCTTTTTCTTCCTTGTTATATGACGTTAAACTATACCGAAACGGTCCATACCTATGACCATAAACTATTTGTACTTTCATCCCACATGACGTTAAACTGTGAAAAAGATCCCCAAATGGTTCAGTATGACCTTAAAACAGCAACTAGGTCATGTATGAACTTAAACTACATCATCAACGGTCCATGCATATGACCCTAAACAATTTGAAAGTCCCTTACATCCAGCAAGACGTTAAAATGTGATGTCCTAACTACATGACACTAAACTGTATAGAAGTCCCTCACGTCCAGAAAGACGTTAAACTACATAATCATCAAAGGTTATATATGACCTTAAACTACACTTTTGTCCAGCATGAAATTAAAATGCACCATCCACGGTCCTTGCATATGACCTTAAACTATTTTCACTTTCTTCCAACATGATGTTAAATTGTGGGAAAAATCCCCAATGCATCCAACATGACGTTAAAATGGTGCAATCTTTTGTCCTCACTACATGACATTAAACTGCAGAGTCCCCCCTTTCGTCCAACATGACGTTAAACTCTATTGTCCCCATCTTCCTAAATACATGACGCTAAACTGTACAAAAAGTCCATGATACGTCCTACATGACATTAAACTGTATTTTGTCCCTGCTACATGACACTAAACTGTGCAGCACCAATAGTCCTAACTACAAGACTTTAAAATGCATAGCCCCTTTATATGTCCTACAATACATTAAACTATGCATCGTTAAGGTTGTTGTTACCTCTTGTTTCTCACACCGAGTATGACTCAGGTGAGCTTAGAGAAAAACTCAAACATAACACTCTCTCTGGGCTGCTAAACATGTGTAAGTCCTAACATAATTTTTTTAGGTCATTGTCCCCAAGAACAACTTGATCATTTATTTATTCTTTAATTGAACTACATGGACTTTGATCCTTGCCTTCTAGGCTGGGTATGTAGGCAACCTCCCAAGGATCAAGCCCAAAACCAATCTCTTCATGTCAGTTCATCTCCATCTCATACGATGTTAATTCGTGAAACCGCCCTTAGAATCAATATCATTACACTGGTTCACTTTCGTCCTTGTTATATGTTGTTAAACTATACAACACTTTTGTCCAGTATGACAATGAACTACAAATTTCTTTGATACCCTCACCTGAGAGGGAACCATTATTTTCATTGATTTTTCAATCATGTTTCATTTCAAAGACTACGTGAATATATGGAAATGCCCAAACCTTTTATCTTGGGTTAAACAATCATTGCACTAAAGTCCCCTTTCACCCTTCACATGTATGAACCAAATTTGTACAGAGGGTATTTCTAGAACAAGGTGGGCTTGAATCCCATCCATATGGGATATGTAGGAAAGTTAGAGTGTCCCTTGAATCTAGCCCCATGTCTTTGGGCCTAACCCCATATTCCATTTTTAGTCCCTTGGATGAAAAGTCCCCATGAAAACACACACTGTGTATTTCTTACAATGGTCCAAGATCTATTACCCTAAACTTAGATCTCTAATCCTTTTGTACCACACGATGTTAAACTGTAGTTTAAGAACTACGTATGGCTTTATTCTCATCATTATGGGATACGTAGTGAAGTCCAACATTTCAATTCCGGACCCAGCCACAACATGATTATGGTTAGCATTGATCTTTGTATCTCTGTATGCATTGAAAAATACCCATCTTTATGTGTCAAAATCCTAACCTTAAATATTTTCAGATCCTCATAACCCTTTTCATGACTTCTAGTCACAAAAATTTCAAACTTCTGATAGTTATTTTGTCTGACTATGCAGCACGTGCCCATAGGCGGCCTTGCATAAACAGTTTACATAACATACTTGTTATCCAAAAGATACTATTATTTGACTATGCAGCCAATGCCCTTAGGTGGCCCTGCATAATTCAACCTCCTAACGGGTTTGTCAGATAGTGGTAACTTCATTATTGGGAAGAATTCCTCTTTAATCCTTATTTGTCTTAAATGATAGTATGTAGGGATCCGCAAAAATAGCCATCCTTAACATATTTGTCCCATATCCTTTTTCAAGATCTGAAAGTATTCATGTCTATGGTTTATATTATGATTCCCTATGTTTGGGCCAGACCTTCGTAGGAGTGATATTCATCCAGTTCTACGATAATCTTTTTTGGAAATATCTTCTCCATATTCAAGTACCTATTTCCATATAGCAAACTCTATACATAGGAAGATTTGAATCTCCATAAACTTTCACTGGCTTTTAGCACTAGGAAAGTAAATTTTAGAGAGTTCTTTTGCCTGACTATACAGCACGTGCCCATAGGCGGCCTTTCATAAACAGTCTACATAACATACTTGTTAGCCAAAAGATACTATTTTATTTAATTATGTAGCCAATGCCCTTAGGTGTCCCTACATAATTTAACCCCCTAACGGGTTTGTTAAATAATGGTAACTTCTTTCTTGGAAACTACTTCTTCTAATGCCTTTTAGGTCTTTTTCATATCATTCCTCAGATTCAAATATTCTTAAGTCATAGCTTACATAGTTTCCCTCATACTTGAGTATGTTAATATGTTTTCAGATGAATTTTCAAGGAATTCAGTCAATTCTAATCCATTTTGGTCAAAGCTATTTCGACCTTAAAAATTAGCCTTTTTTATGTCTGACGTGCATGACTTTAAACTGACCACAAAAGACAAGGGAACTCTGAATAAAAGTCAAGTTCCCAGCTCACTAAACATACATTTTGTATGATTTAGGTAACATTGAGAAATTAAAAGGTTCGAAGTTTGTAGGGTTATTTACATTAATCCTAGTAAAAATCAAACTATGCTTACTAGGCCCATTGGCATAGGTAAAATCTAAAGCATGTAGCAAAAGAGAATGCAGGTAAAAATGAGTGAAGGTGAAAGTATTTTTCATTGCTGCAAAAGAGTTAGAAGGACATCCACAGACTGGAGTCTCTTCACTTTTTTCAGGAATTACAAAAGACTTTCAACGTAACTCTTCATTTGATTTACGGCATCCCAAGCTTCATATGAAGCCACCTAGAATTCATTCATTCAACTGGATACCATAAGATATGCAGTGATACCAGCTCTTCTTGGAACAATTGTAAAAGAATGTTCTTGAGTGCAGTTTGAGAAAATTATCTACTGATCAAACAGTAACTCTGTTTCTTTCCAACAGACATGGAATATGGATACATGGATTTGTGAATGAAGCATTGGAAGTAAAGATCCATTTGGAGGGAGTAATCTTTTCAGATATTTCTCTAATGCCATGTTTGTCTTCTCTCTACCAACCGACAGCAAATTTTTTTTCAGCCCATGGGTTTGCCGTTTTCATATCTGCAAGGAAATGACATGGAGGAATAATTTGAAAGTTCGTACCACTGTTGTTGATCTTAATGCACAACATAAACAAAATAGAGGAGTATTAGTGTAGTTGCATCTCAGGCATATAGTTCATTGCATTTAGAACATTGACTCCTTGCAGATGACCATAACCATATAGAGGCAGGTAGTTGCTCTATGGGAAATTAAGATGATATTTCTTCAAGTACTTAGCCAAATCTGGGAGAGTGTTGTCACAGATATCATAGTAATCATGGCCAATGATGTCCATCATATCATCTATTCGCTTGATGTCCAGTTAATCAACTATTCCAGGTCTAAGAGCCATTGATTCAGCACAAGAGTTGAATAAATTAACTCTTAAATAGATTGATTTTTCATAAAATTTGTGAATGAAATTTGAAAAAATGGCTAAGGCATTAAGGTACGCATGTATGGATGTGCCGCGCAAGTGTTAAATGTGTCGCACAAGTTTTTTTCATGCATGTTTTCACCGTGCAAGTCCTATTACCTTGACAGCAGCGCGACGGCGAGGAAACAGCCGAATGAAATTGACTTGCGCGGCGAGAGCTTAGGAATTCAGAATCAGATGTGAAGCGCGGCCAATGACCGTGTATTTATAGGCCAGGTGGCCTATCTATGCGCCTACACCCAGTGCGCTCAAGGCCTGCACGACTCAAACTTGCACACCAAGTGGTGCGCACTGAACACTTGCGCACCACCTTTCCTTTGGATGTCTCCTTTTTTCCTCATTCACATCCTCATTTCTTTCAGATCCAACTCTGAGGGGGGACTTTTGTTGATGCTCCTTTTTCGTCACAGAGTCCAAAGGAATGTAAATGGAAATGACTTAGCACAAATTGATCCATCCTTTGAAGAAAATATCAAAAATAGAAAATGGCATGAACAAGGGATCAAAAGAAAATGTGTCGTGCAAGTCCACTTGTGTGCCGTCTAGTGGGCGCGCAAGTGACTTGCGCGACCTAAGTAATAACCACCCGGGGTCTTCTCTTGCCTATAAATAGACCATGTGGGCCCCCTATTCGAGAAAGATTTTTTTCCAGAAACTCAGATTTGAGCTCCCGACACCCTAGTCTCTTCTCAAAGCTTTTGAAACACTTCTAAGGTAATTTCTTACCTAGAACGGAAGATCTAAAGAGGGGGAGGAAGGCCTAAGTGTTGAAACTCATCAACACTTGTGCACCTGAGTGGCCAGCCCTTAAGGGAAAAGGTCCACACTTGCGAGCCGCCTTACTCCTTCAATATATCTTGCATGCCCTTCCTCTGGAAGAACCTCAAGAGGATTCTAAAGGCTTTAATCAAGATTCGCTCATGTATTACCCGGCTGGTTAACCGTCACACAAGTACACCATGTGTCGTACAGGCATACCTGCGCGACCAGGACTTGCGTACCCACTTAGTACCTGCGCGCCTTCTAGGACTTGCGCGCCCCTACCTTTTTGGGTGCCCTTCCTGCCCATTTCACCCCTCTTAAGACATTCCACTTTTACTATTCAAGATTCAGTCTTCAAGACGCTCTTCAAAGCCATTTACGGCATGATTTCTTGATTTGACTTCCATATATGAAAGGAATTATGTGGAATATCTCTCAAAAACTAGTGATTTGCATATCTTTATGTCACTAAAGATTGAGATTTCATTCATTCAACCTCATCCGTTAAGATGAGAGAATCCTTAACATGGGTCTCCTTTTCAGGAATAATCCCCAATCATAAGTCCTCTAATTTTGGCATCCATTTTAGGAGTAAGCCCCAGATCCCCTAACCTGGGCTTCCTTTTCAGGAGTAAGTCCCACTCTCAAATATGGGCATCCTCCTTAGGAGTAATCCCCAACCATAATTCTCTTAACCTGGGATTCCTTTTCAAGAGTAAGCCCCAGTCTTAATTTCTCTTAACCAGTCCTAATTTACCTTTGATCTGGGATTCCATTTCAGGAGTAAAACCCAATCATAAGTCTTCTCCTAATTTGAGCCTCCTTTTCAGGAGTAAGCCCCAATATAGAGTATTCAAAATCTCCATAAAGAACATATAACTTTATGGACCCTGTTCCTAGATTTCTTCCCTAAAGTAAATCCTAACCTTCATTTATCTGGGCAGTCATACATACAAAAGCCCCACATTATTTCTTATGATTGCATCGTTCATGGCACAATAGTCTAATTTTTACCAATACCTCTTGTTTCTCACATAGATCATGACTCACGTGAGCTTAGAGTGTAAAAGTAATTGGGACATCCTTCTTTGAGCCATCAATCATAAACATCATACTCCCTTACTCGAACTACGTGGGTTCTGATCCCTTTTTTAAACAAAGGATACGTAGGTAGCCAGTCTACGGATTCGATCCAAACTCTAAAATAATATATGTCCTTCTGAATGACAATAAACTTCAAGTGACCCACTGAGGTGCTTTAAAACCAGCATGGTCATCATAATGACCAAGAGACTTCTATATAAATGTGTCGAAGGGTACCATTGACCAAGAATCTCTAATAAATACAGATGATTCTCTATCGATGAAGAACCTTGAATACATATAAAAGATTCTCTAAATTTCCTACATATTTAATCATTGATTGTCAGATCTGAAGGAAATTTCATTTTATACTTGGAAATGTAATAAGGATTCACGAACATAACATAAATCTATAAAGAGAGTCCCGGAGTAGACAATAATTCCCCTAAAAAAGGTGTGATGATTCCGACCACCCATCCTCTCGACCAATGCAAATTCTTAAGCCTCATCAGTCCACAAATTAATGAGCACCTACCTTTGGAAAGTAGGTCCGAATGGATGTGGAATCAATGGATGTTTCCGGTTCTACGAACAAACCCGTTAGAAACCGATCAGAATGTTTGAACCTCCCATCAAGGCGGTCTTCCCCGGATTCCAAGGGAAACAGGCATTGATACGCTTGATGTTGGAATTAAATAATATTTTATGGAATTTATATAAATTTATATTACATGATGAGCATATATAGGCCTATGTGGCCCCTGAGACACCTGTTTGATATGATTTTCAAGTGGGTTTTTATTGGATTAGATACCCATTATTGAAATTATTCGATATTGGGTTCATGTATTTGGACCATGAGACCACTGATTGTTATTATTTTTAGGTTGGTGTGCGTGTGTGTTTCATGAGGCCTTATGCGATATTCCATTCCTATTACATTTTATATTATGAAATTTTTTAGGTGATTGAAATTTCACCATGAAATATGAATCATGGTAATGTGGATAACTATAGGTTTAAATATTGTTTTGATATGTGTGAATGTGTCTTACTTCAGATCCAGATGTTTGGTCAACAAATAGTAGCGTGTCTTTCCACATATCCATAATTTTTGTGAACATGTTGAAGAAATGACTTTCCATCAATTGAGGAAAATAAATTCAACAATAATGGTGTAACGTGATATAGGATAGTTGTATATGTCTATCAAGACTACGTGGGGAATATTTTCAATTATCTAAGTTATTCAATGAAGACATAGTATTTTCATTTTAACATAGACCCAAACTATAATGATTTGAGATTTAGTGAACAATGACTAGATATTTTTTTTTAATTGTTAGTTAACATATATTTAAGGAATATTTTTTATAAATTATTGAAATTATGATAGGGAATAATTGGGGGTTTCATAGTTGGTTTTATACTCAGTCCCAACATGGTTATATGAATACACACAAATAATCTTTTTACGTGAATTTCAAATGAGGTCATGGGACCTACTTCGGGAAGTTGTACATGAAGATTAACTTACTAGGAGAAATGGTGTGATAGACTCCATCATGTTTTTAATGTATCCATTTTATTCATTTCTAACTTAATTTAATTTAAAAATCGATATTCCAATCTCAGGATCTCCTTGATTAATTTATTTGGAATTTTTTGTCATCTTTTATTGAAATGGATTAAAATTTTGTTGATTTCGTATTTTTATTCTATTGATACAGTCTTTTTGTTTCTAATATTGTATACAATGATTGTTATTTGTTACCAAGGGAATAGTCTCTACATAGTACAAAATTGTCCCTTTACTATAGGTAGTGGCCTCATGAATATTATGTGATATGCATGACGTCATGTGACACTCCGGGATAGACCATGTGATTTTGTCCAGGGGAAATAAAATGGTTTCAAAAGAATTTTCTCTTATCTTATTATTTAATATAAGGTAGATATAAGATAAAGTATTTTCTTTAATTTCCTTGGAACTCATGTATGGTAGTAGCTAACCCACGTATGGGAGATGTCCATGAGTTCAGGTTTGGTGTTTTTGTTTTTTTCTCTAATATGGATGATTAATTTCACTTCTTATGAAGAAAATGATTTAGGTGCTTATACTTCATTAGATTTCATCTTATCCTAATTAGAAAGATTAGGTGTTTTTATGAATCTTGGATAATCATAATGGTTCACATGTAATGATATTTTTAATTTAGTTTATAGAGGTATAAATGAATTAAATTTTAGTGATAATATAATCATTTGGTGTTCACAACTAACACCATAGTTCAATTTCATTAATTTATCCTCATCATCTCATGATATTTTTTTATAATTTGTAGTTACTTACATGAAATCATTGAATGAAATTTCTTGATCTTCGAATGAGTGGTCATTATTTCTTTTTATGGTTAATAGTAATTATTTTATCAATTTATGAATCCTTTTTGGGGGAATTTTTCTTTTCATAAAAGAGTTATAATTGGATTTCAAGTGATTTTGGTTTTTAATTGAATTTATATGTGGAAAATTATTATGGAATTTTTAAAATAGATGATTTTAAAATGGGAAAAAATTAAAATGCATTTTGCCTCACATGCGCTACAAATTGGGTAAAGTGGGTGTTTTCATGGAATGTCTTCATAATGGGAAAATGTGTTTTTTTCTCAATGTGTTTGATAGAAAAGATAAATGATATATTAAAATGGTATTTAATATCATTTTGGTATAAATTTGGTTAAAATTAAATGTGTGAAAATGATGGGATTCTTAACTCAAAAGGTGGTTCTGGAATTTAAAATATGTTAGGGTGTTTTTTGAAATTATTTGGTTGAGCAAGTCGTTTGAAATGTAATTTTTATATGGGGTAAATGGTTTTTATTAATGATCAAGGTTTTTTATAGGACCCTTATTAAGTTTATAATGTAATTTATATAAATTTTATATGATATCCCATATAATTACCCTAATTTAATTATGTTTGATAAGAATTTGTAATTATAGTAATTAATTATATAGTTTATCCTTGGAAAAAGTAGAAATGTTACAAATTGTTTGGGTTAGTTAGTAGCCTTCGTTAAGGGATGGTATCAAATGTGCATGACTGGTTTTTTAGAAACTTCGATTCAAGTAAACCCAATATTGGGGTAAGATCGCTAGTTTTCTTATCATGAGATAGTTGTTTCACTCAATCCAAATTTAGTAGTGTGTATTAATGAGATGTTGGAGTCTTTGTAAACCTTGAGTGAGATGTGAACAGCTCCCACTGTTTAGTTATAAGGTTCTTGTTTTTATTGAAGAATTATGGTTTAAATTCATTTATCAAAGGTGATACATGACCATTGAGATAAATCTTTACATGTGAGATTTTGGATTATAGTGGTTTATGGATGATGATTCCACTTAGTAAGCATCTCATCCATAAATTTGGAGATAATATCATTCTACTAAAATCATAAAGGGAGTGAGAATGAGTTTTTTTAGTTCCTTGATTGGAAATCAAGATAACATTGTGGTTCTAGGTTTTCAGTAGTGCATTGCCTTTCTTTTGAGACCCTTAAGTGTTTGTTCTTTGTCAATAAAGGATCTATCATCTGAATGGATAGTAGGTGTGCCTTATAATGATATGATATCATTGTGTTTCCATTGTAATAGTAGGGACCAAGTGATACACTGTGTTTATGAAGAATCAAAATGGATGGCCTGTATAGAGAATCATTCAAGAATTCCTTTAGAATTTTTAGTTTCATGGTCCAATAAACCTTGGGATTTTAAAAGGGATAATAGTTCAATGGAATTCATTTGAGTGGTTTACATTGGAATAAAATTCTGTTATTTAGATTCTGTTATAATGTTAATTCCATTTTTAAGGACTTTGATTGGTAATTCCTTCATAAACTACCCTAGTAAGGGATTTTTCTTCATTCTATGGAGAATATTTTTTTAGATTAATTTAATAATATACCATTCGGTATACATTAAACTTTGTTCTGAGTTCAATAAAAATTATGGGGATAGAAATATATTTCTTAGTAAACTTGTGGTCAAGTGGTTTGTCTCAAAAAATAATGACAGTTGTGGTGATTCTTTGAAAATGATACATTACCTTAATGTGGCTGAATTTCCTTGGTTGGATATTGGTTAAGGTGAATCCCATTGTGGAGGTAGGTTTTGATAATGAAAATTCATGTTTATGCCTGGGTGAGTAGATAGTGATTTATTACTGTGAGTCCTTTAGTTGTGTGGGTCAACCATTATAGACCACTATGGTAGTTCAATTTTCCTCTACAGATGGATTTTTTATACTCCTTAATAATTATAACATATTTTTTTATTAATTATGATGATCGAGGTTATGTTAGAGAAAGTGTGGGGTGACAATTCATTAGAATTATAAGAATCAGAATTTACTACCTTGGGATGAGGATTATATAATAATAATAATAAACTTTTTTTAAACCCTTATATAATGAAAAAAACAAATAGAAAAATTATATAAGAAAAAAAGTGTATATAATTTTGTGTCTAAAGGAAGACTAGTTAATGGTGAAACTTGATATAAAAGTGAGTCAGTTAGCTCTTTGTTTGGTGTTAATAATGGTTAAAGATTGGAAGTGTGAGTTTTAAATTCTGGATAAATACCTTTATTGATTCATGAGTCATTGTGGTGTAGGAAATCAATGATTATTTTGGCTGATGGGTGGATCATCACTTATATCATATTCTTAAATTTCTCTTTAGTATAAGTCTGTTTTTTATGAAAAATGAGAATGGTGAATCATTATAAGAATGATGTGTAAGAATAATTCCGAGTTAGATAGTTGAGAGTGACCATAGGGTCATGGTTTTATAGGTGTGTGGGATTTTCATATCATCTAAGGAATGCGCTATAAACCATATAGGGTTGGGTTGAGTGGTATTTAAAAATATTTTTGGGAATATGTTGAGTATTTTTATCCTATAATGAGGTTTTTAAAATATTAATAATTCTCAGTGGTGTTTCATAACAATCCATCAATTTTTCGGTTGTTGACTAGACCTTGTGAGGTTGTGGTAGGTCAACGTTTTAGATTCATGTTATTGTCATTGATTGTGAGCATATTTGTACAACTAAAAGGGTAATATGTTATTAATTATGTTTCAATATTGATGGAATTATTTTCGCATGAGAAATGTGATGTACAGGTGAACCTAGGTTTTGGGGAGATTCATTTAGTTTTGTAAATGTGATTAATTAGATGAGTTATGTTAACAGATTTTAGGCAGTGTGTTAGGGTATCTATTAATGGAAAATATGAAAAAACTGTTGACAGTGACCTGTGGAGAGAGGCTTTGGTCATTAGGAGATCTTGATGATGGTAGCTAATATAGCTTGTGAGTTGATTCATTGGATGGATCAGTTAAAAAATAATAATAATGTTTTTTTTAGGATACCTCCAATAGGGAATGTACAAAAATATGGTATCATGGATTGTGTAAATGAGTGGGATAAAGGTTTATTAGTAGAAAATTTAAGTTAGATGTATATTTTTTATGTTTTTGCATCTTTTATTTTTCACTAAAATAAGGATTGGGTAATAAGATTAGGTAGTTCCCCTCACTCAAGATTTTGGTTGCATAGAAGTCTCTAGAATGGAATATTATATTGTAAGATATGTATTGAGGAAAATAGACTAGATTGTTTGATAAAGACTTCTATGTATACTTATAAAGGATGAAAATTCCTTAAAGGTACAGCTTATGTCATCTCTACAGACACATACGGAGGATGAGAAGTCATTAGAGGGGTAGATTTGTAACATTCTATGATTTTCAAGAAATGATATGGTTATTTTTATAAAATCGTGGTTGTATTTTATTCATATTTTCATATGTGTTAGGGTTGTTTGAGGACTGAGTATTGGATGATTAAGAACATGTGGGAACCAAACAACTACATTGTATCAATTTTTGTTCCATAGTCTAGATGGATTAGTGCCACATTTTAGTTGATGGTGGTGAAAGAATCTGGAGAATGACATGGGTTCTATGTCATAGATGGTTTAGTGCAACTAGCTAGATACTTCTAGAGGCAATATATATAATCTCTATCTAGAGATTTCGATCTACCAAAGTCCCTTCATCAGTCAACTGGTGGAGCCTAGGTGGGACTTAAAATGGGGGAGACCTAATATTTTCAATTTGTGACCGCTATCTGAGTTATCCCTTACCTTTCAAATACCATGGTTTTCACAAATTATTAGAGAGACTACTCTAAGAATTTTTTTTAGTAATTCTCATAATCTCTTCACCATTTAATTTCTAATCATTTTTATGGATTCTATAATGTATGTCTAAGACAATCTATCCCAAAACTCATATTTATCTTGATATAAATACAAGATCTAGTATTTTATATCTAGACTTGTTGATCCATTTATGATCAACTGGGGAATTACTATATAGTTTAAGGAATAAATCCCATATCTAATGAGAATCATTTTAACTCTCTTGATCAGATCTTTTTCCATTGGTGATGGTGGTTCCAATTGGTCTTATCTAATACCATTATTTCCTTTATCATGTACTTCTTGTATCTATATATTATAGTCTTCATATGTTGAATTAGGGATGTTTTATGGATTTTTTATGCAAGGGAATGATCCATGTAGTAATTGATGGCTTCAAGAATTGATACTCTTGGGGTATAAAGTCCTTAATATTTTATGGAATTTATATAAATTTATATTCCATGATTTCTCATGTACATGTATGTGTTTCCCATGAGACCCTTTCTAGATATTATTCTCATGTGGTTGTGTGTGTGACCTTTTAGTCCATTAGTTGGTATGATTTTCATGTGAGTGTATATATTCCCTATGAGGACATTGATTGATATGATTCATATGTGGGTGTGTGTTAATTCAGTGAGGAATTTCTTGACATTAAAGGCTTATTACTTGTTATATAATTTATTTTATCTAGATGCATGTATAGTTTCCCTATGTCTAGTTTCAAGTTACTATTTTAGCCTAGTTTTAAAATTTGGACCCATAGATGGGGAGCTATCATTTTGGTTAAAAGGTTGTGATTTCAACTTCAGCGATGACTTGTGGTAATGCATCTTTCACCAATGATAAATATTGTGAAGACATGTGTCAATGTGGATTTCCCCTGAGATGGATATTGGGTTGACATGTGGTAGTGTGGATTTCCATAGATCATTGAATTTGTTTAACTTGTGGCCATCATGAAAAGATCTGAAAGGAATAAATGAAATTATTCATTAATGGTGGAATTTTAAATTAAGATATTTGGTTGACTCAGGCAAGAAAACTTATGTTCCTTCTGGCATGACCTAACTCATGCAATGGATATTTATGATTTTCCTTTTGGGATGGAATTTATGATATTTGACCCAGGGTCCATGGAAGCTATATTAAAACATAGTGAATCAATATTTGGTTATTTTGTTATTCATTTACTTATTTCCAAGACATATACATTAATATATTGATTCATATAAGTAAAGGTCACATTAGCAGAGCTTGATATTTCAATGAGGATCTTCTAGTGACACCGAGAGGGGGTGAATCGGTGTTACCAACTTTTAGTAAATTATATACACTATAAACATATTATTATAATACATTGATCGAAACTATTTTGTCTATTTAGATTAATGGATCATTATAAATTCATCCTGATAATTTTTACATTATTCTAAGCGGATAATATGAGGAAAACTTCAAATGGTTAATTTTACATGTATGGCCTCAATGTGAGAACCAACATCCATTTCATGGTGACTCCCATCAGTCCATGGATTCTTACAGAAACAATCTTTTCATCTATTAAATGAAATATTTATTTATACTACATCTCAATGTTGAGAGATCATGTGAAAATATCTACCATACCGGTATAGATAAATATTTTGACTTCCATTAGTTAAAAAAATTTCATATATTTTGATACATCATATTATAAACATAATTTTATCTCTAAAAACATCACCTAGAATATATATTTCTGATAACACATTCCATGGTTTTCTGCCGGTGTACCTTTAAATTCATCTAGTGAACTTCATGTGATACCCCTCAACCATAATCAAGTAAGCCTCCTTCTAGGGTACTAATTATTTATAAACATCAATATATTATTCCCAACATCTCCATATAATTCCCCCATTCATTGTAGTTCTAATAAATTCCAATCTATCTATTACCACTATCAGATAACATTATGTTCTATGTATGTTCAATAGGAAAACCTTTTTCAAATGCCTCTGATTAAAAGCACTATTTGTTACACCTTTTATGCGAACCATTATCTTCTCCCTATTCTCTAAAAAAGAATCCATTTTGATGAAAATGTAGGAAAATATGATCCCTTCAACATTTTTCTCAACTCATGCATATCAAAAAGGTTAAATTTATTATTTTTCCCAACATAATTTTAACCCATTATATATCTTAACTTCCTGAAGAAAACAAAATAGAAACAAAAACAAATTTTCTTATTCAATTCAGTATCTTGTTTTGAGCCTCCTTGTTATCTCCTCTTTAGTCGATGCTTCTCAAAACATCAAAATGGGTTTTTAAGAATCATGAAATATAAAGAATGGGTAACCTTAATTGGTCTTCATTAACCCAATCATTAGGAAAATTATTCGTACAAAATAATCTTAGATAGAAAATATATATTGAAATATTATCTCAATAATATCTTTTTACGGAATTTATAGTCTCTTTATTATGATCCTTCGAATTCTGTAAGACATATGATTATTTAATGACTACGTTAAGAACATTATGTGTAACTCTACTATATATATATTTCTTCTACCTGATATTCCTTGATAAATTGTCTCAGTTTAATAGATTTATTACATATTTGAATACTGAACCTCAGATTCCTCATCTTTCCAAAGTATTCATAAATTTTTTACAGACAGAACCCCTCTTTTTGATGGACTCATATATTTTCAACATCTATGATATGTTCAATCTGTTTGCATGTATTAATCTAGTTTTTTGACCCCATATCAAACTTTATACTAGGATGAGATATTTATGATCTATATAGTTCATATCCATTGCATCATACATATAGTTATATCACCATTCTCTATCCAAGGTTAATCTATCTGATGGATCACTAATTGATAATATTGGTGTCTTCCTTAATAAATTCCTTCATCGACCAAAATATATTACATTGAACACATTGGAAATACTCTATGAATTTTCCATCCGATGAAACTCAAATTTATATCATGATTTATATAACGTTATTTTCTAGGACCACCTTTATATTTATCCATCTTATAACATAAAAAATAATATTTATATTATCATTGAGATATATTAAATTATAAAATCATTAGGTTGTAATAGAACATTCATCTACTTAATATCTTTTTACAACCTATTTAATCAAAATCCCCATGTACTTCTAAAATAATTATTATATTTTTTTTCCTCCTTCCAATTAGAATTAATATTATACCTTTAATACCTTTACATAGGTCTTCAAACACCCATTTTACCATTATATATTTATAGGAATCTATTATGACCATTCTATAGTATAGGTGATAACATTACATAGGAATTTAAAAATATGGGTTACCATTACATATCCTCCAAATAGAAGTTCACTCCTTGAATTCATAACATATTACGTAAAACAACTTGTATCATAAGCATTACTATTTTATATTTGTAAAAACATTACATCTACTATAATTGAGCCATAATATATTTGATAACATTGTACATACATCTAAAGACATCTATGATATAAGGATTCTCCATTTTATAATATTGGCTCAGACTAAAATATTGTTTCATATAGATTTTTAATAATATAATTATACATTTATATTTTTACATAATTTTTCATGATGAAATTTATTTCATTATTTATGTTATCTCTATCTATAATTCTTTCACTTTTTATGAATTCTTATAAACTCAACAACATCATCAACATATTTTCTACTATCCTGATCCACTAGAATTCGTACTACAATATCTTCATCAAATAACCATAGTCTGGTGACTAGAATCCAGTATTTTTGAATAGTCCATCTGATGTACTTGATCAGTTGGCATTCAGAATTATATTACAAATTATTTTTGTGATAATAAATTAAAATTTTCACAACCACAACAAAATATTCATTGGTCAAACTCCAAATTCTTACAAATTGTACAAAATTTTAGAAAATTTCTTATATCATGTTAACCATCATAATGGTAGGAACATGGGATTATTTTGTCATCTTTTGACTTTGTATGTGAAAATACTTATCCAGAATAAGGAATGCTTCATAATCATTATAAGGAATGTGTTTTTGTCATTTTTATGGAAACATTCTTATCTTCTTATATCCATTTATATGGAAATATTTTCATCTTCCATAACTAATTATCATTTAGATTATATGATAATTCATGATGATTATATTCCATGTTTCTTAATCTATCAACATTATTATGAAACATTATGGTTATTATAATATGTTGATATTTAAGACTCCTAAATTTTTCATAACATTCTATTTCAACCTATTGTTTCTTTTCATAGTGATACTTACACACATACATTAAGGAAATATGATATTCCATTCATTATTTTCCATGATTTCTAGTCGATCATTAATATCCTCAACAATTTCATTATGGGAGATTGCTTAATTTCTCATATTATCATTATATTGGTTGAAGTTGACACACACATGTTTCTTTTGAAATCTATCTTCATTTTGGTTACTCTCTTTCAATATAATTCATTCAAGATATTGGATTCTTCCATCATTAACTTCTAACCAAGATTTAATATCTTCATCGGAACATTATAATGTATGGAATTATTCCTTAGGATTTTCCATAAAACTGAGTTTCTCTCAAAAAAATTATAAAATTTCTTCCTCATGGTTGAACTCTTTCGGATAAAGTAATACATAATCATCCTTTCGTTAAACATGTTTAGTGAGAGATTTATATTCTCATATATAAATTCTTAGTGCCTTCCATATGTCATTGATTTACAATTTCATCTGTGAGATTTCCTCATGTTATCCCCAATTATTTTAAATTAAATATGAATCAACATCAATGGGATCATTTTAAAGGTAATATCTACTTATAAAATTAAAATCAAATAAAATTAAAACTGATTTTTAACAAGAGAGATTTTTTTTGTATGATCAAATTTCATCGATTCCGTATTGTTCATACTAGAAAACAAAACTATGGTTAGTGGAGAATCCACCATACATTAGTTTTTATAGGATTACTTCTCATGATTGTGATATTCTTTCTTCTTATGATACTGACATGGGTTTTTCCAAAATATCATTGTTACCATATTTTTAGAAAACTTATACATTCCTCTTCAAATGATAATAATTATTAAATTGAAGGGAAAAAATATCTTCTTCATCCAAAATGTTATGATACATATAGAACAGTAAAATAAAATTTGAATAGAATGAAGGTCCAAATATAGGGAACCAAGGCTGGGATACAAATTGAGATTCCTAGGTGGATCATGTAATCAACTTGTGGAGAGGTGAAGTGGTGGTGACCAAATTATTAACGATTATATACAACAAAAACTATTCATACTTAATATTGATCCAACATCTAATATTTTTTAAAATTAAGAAATATTTTTAAATTCATCCTTGCAATTTTACTTTTATGATAGGTAGATGATTTGAGGAAAAAATAATAAAGGTATTTTAAAAGGTTCTAGATTAGTGTGAGAACCCTAATTATTTCCATGGAGACCTCCATTAATCCATGGATTCTTATACTAATTATCCATTCATTAAATAATTATAAGGGTTATTTATACTACATACCATAGTTTATCAATGAACCAAAAAGTTCCACTAATCTCCTAATATGAAAGATTAAAACAACTCCTTCTAGTTGAGATATCTTCTAAAACGATTCACCTATCCTTGATAATTATATATAATTAATCTTATTTGTTTCATAAATTTATTATTATTTTAGAAAATATAAGATAAATATATATGAAACTCTTTGAAACATCATCCAAAATAAGAATTCCCAATAATAATGTCATCTATGTCCATCCACAAAACCTCTAACTTTGTCTAATGTACTCCATCTAATATACCTCACCATCTATATGATAAGAATTCATCTACTGTGACTCTAAATTATTTTCCTCCATGAACTAGACCTTGACTTCCATCTATAATTCCTCAATCTATTTTTACTATAGTCAAGTCCTATTTAACTAGTACCATTTTTAGGAAGTACATTGTCTATGGTGCTAGAAACTAGAAAACCTCTATCATATACCAATGATTAAAACCTCTATCTAGTAAACCTATGATCAAAACCATTGACTAGTGACTCATCATCAAACAAGTATGTAATTTTTTTTTTGGAAAATCACACTATTATAATATACTCATTACATCACTTCAATCACACATTTAAACAGTGATACATTAATTCTTTTTCAGGGTACTGTTCAACTACTTTATATAAGTGTGCTTCAAAAGAAAACATGAAAGAAAAAAATATGTTTTAAACTCAACTAAAATACCCATCTTGATCTAATAAATCTTTCAATCTTTTCTCAACACTTCTCAACACTTTTATGTTATTAACTAATCTTCATGAAATTTCAAAGATCTATAGCCTTCTTCAAACATGTTTAGCTACTTTTTTAAAGAACATATTTAAACATACTTATCTTATATAGACAATATAAATTGAAATAACATATCATAATCATCATGTTATTTAATTTAAAATTATTTTTAAATATTCAAATAAAATGTCACTGAATATGATTTTATGCTCACTCCATTATAATATTTCACCCAACTCTACTCTGTCTGAAATCCATCTATCCAATATCCATCGGTTGAAAGACTTAGTTTAATGGATTTATTATTCATTAGATTAGTGATATTAGTATACCTCTTATTCCCAATGATTTCATAAATGTTTTACTAGTGAATTTTAGTGCATTCCCTCTTCTAATGGATTTGTATATGATTAAACAAAATGATCTATCTAATCAGTTTGATTGTTTTTTCTTGTATTTATTTCTCAGGTAAAACATCATAATGGGATTATATCTCAAAGATCTATTTGGTTCATCTCCACAACATTATCCATCTAGTGGAATTAATTTTCATTTTATGATGTTATTATTTTTGATGGATCTTGGACCGATTATCCTAATATCTTATTTTATAAACTACTTCTTTTACAGATATAATTTCTTTTGTATTTCATGATATGATTATATGAATTTTCAGACTAATATAACTCATGTTAAAATCAAACATAAAACAATATTCTTTTCTTATATATCTTTCATATTTCTCCAATTGATGAAATCATAAATCTCTATATATTATTTCATCGTGGAACTTTGTTTCTTAAAAAAATGTACAGTTTGTGACAAAAAAATCATCTAATTATAAGAATTTTATTTCTTGCTTGTTTTGTAACTTCAATGACTTATTGAATAGTGATCTACAATGATAAGGTCCATCCAAAATAACTATGATTTTATATCTTCTATAATATTAAAATTTTCAAGTAAATAATAGATGAAATTTATATACCAGTAGTGTAATGAAACTAGTTTCTAAAGTTTTATCCTTTATATATATATTTATATGTGCATTTTTTCATAGATTCGGTTTTTTAGGTGTCACGGGACCCTAGAATTAGTAAATTAAATATAAGAATATATATTAATGAATATATTTGTAACCTTTAAAAATAAATGTATTTCTCCTTGATTGGGACATCAAATGGGAAATCTAAGACTATAGTTATTTAATGACTATGTTTTTTACACTAGGTGTGACATAAGGCTGGTCAGTGTCATATGTTCCTTGTAGGTTAGCCGTAGGTGGTAGTATTATGTAATTAAAGAATTTATTTAGTTATTTTTCTTAAATGGCCTAAATTATATCTTATCACTTTTAATATTCCATTAAGGGAAATCTCTAGAATTAAGCACATATCCAGGGAAAATTAGGGAGTTGGAGGAGGACATATTTTCTGGTGTTATGAAGCTTCATAATGTGGATCAATAAAAATGATCAAGGAGATTATTAAGATGGATGATGAACATTGTGGTATCATCAACATCATAACTAGTGGATGTGTTCATCACCAAAGATAAATCCAATCATGAGGTAGGGATTGTTATTTTCTATTTACACTTGTTGGATTACTTTTCAAGCACATATTTTATATCATATTTTATTTTACAAAAATTTTATTTTTTCTCATGAGCTAAATTTAAATAATAATTCTTGAACAAAATTTATTATTTCTTCCAAACCAGGTATTCGAACTTTATTTCCATAATTTTAATCATTAGTAAGATCACATAATCGAATAATGATCTTACTTCATTCTATTAATTTTCCCAACAATGTTCTTCACATTATTCATCATCATCACATAGTTTCATGATTTTACATTTTCATGCCTGAATTAGGTATTATTGAACCCAAGGATTCATGCAAGATACTTGAATGACATTAATATTATTTTTTACAGATGAATTGAGTTGTGTTGTAGGATCTCGATGGTGGAATCATGGATTGGGATGCACCTATGAAAACAGAGTTACAATGTCTACCACCATGGTAGATAATATTTTTAACTTCCATCCATAAGAGTTCAAAACTCAACAACCAGAGGTTTATCATAAATTTTTGGTGTATTCAGGTGGGTTAAACATCATGGGATGTGGTAAAATTTAAATACCTAAAATATTCCTTAATAGATGATTAACATCCTAGGAATATAATTCCTACATTCCATGTATTTTGGAGGAACACATGTCATATGTCATGGGGAGTTCACTGAGTAAAGGGTTTTAGCCACGTTAAGTATCACATTCCATGTTGTCCAGCTCATACACCATGTTACCCTACCCGACCAACCATGTTATTTTCTGAGGCCAAATGCTCAATAAATAAAGTAAAAAAGTTGTGGTGTATACTCTAAGGGACATGCTAGGTGAGGGTAAATGGATACTTGGTCCTTGCATAGGGAGCACATGCTCAGATCCTTGGTGACCATACATTCCATGTAACCCAATCTATATTACATGTGGAGTTATATGGATGGATAATCCATTTTACAAGGAGGACACACAAAAGTGTTAAGGTGATGCCAGACATGGTGTAACACTATGTACACATCGTATACATTTCCCATAAACATATACTCTATGTATCCCCTTTTTTGAGACTCAGATTTGGTTTTCAAGTGACCTATCATGAGTGATTTTCAATATAGGACTTGATGGTAAGGGTAGAGATACAACAGGATGTGTTGCAAGAGGTATTATACTTTCAGTGAAACTTTTTCAATGGTGGTGATAATGTTTGATCATTATATATATTTTAGGGTTGATACACCCCTAATTCACTAGGGAACGAGTCCCAATACAATTCCCTTGGTTAGTTTCAATACTACCGTACTTTATATAGGGGGAAATTCATCTATCTACAGAGTGGTACTCTCTCATCTTTGATCTCTAGAATGTTGAAAAATTACCACATTAGTTAGTACTCTATAGAATGTGGAGTGACATGGTGATGTGTAGGCGCATCGATTCATATGAGGTGGTGTATGGTGATTGACATTGGATATGACTTTTTTGAGCTACCAGAAGAATCATTATTATAACCCTAGAATTTATTACATAATAAATCATTGTTAACTACATAGGACTAAATATAATAAAGACCAAAATCATGATAATCCTAGTGTACTTGGGTAATTAGGTATATTACATAACAAATCAAAACTAGTGGTACATTGGAATTGTTAAAAATATACATAACATGATAATAACATTCCATCACTCTTACAACTATATGGGACAACCTGGGGACATTCATAATAAAATGGTGAGATGTAAATCTCAATTAGGGAATAAAAAAATAATAACATGAAGAAATTATTAATTGTTATAAAAAAGTAATTTCAATGGTATTTAAAAGGGGTGAAAATCAAAAACAGTAACAACGAGGCATGATATAACATGATAACATAAAGGTGATATGGGAAAGTGGAAAAACATTAAACATGACATCATAAACATTAGTCAAGGATAACCCCCAATAAATAATAAAATGATTGGAAAAGTCCAATAATAGATTATTTTAACTTCATAATTCCATTCAAAATGATTCCTGAGACTAAAACAATACTGTATTCATTTGAGGGATATATTATTTCAGGAATACCCATCAATTTCATATCATTTACATGCATAAGTGTGCCACATAGATCATTCAATATATAATAGTATTTTAGAAAATTTAATTCCATGATCAATGAGTGTAAAATACTTATAGGTAATTCTAAAATAATATATGTATAAGTATTTCTAGGTGAATTCCCTTTAGTGGAAATAGTGATGTTATTCATAATAAAAAGGTTTGGTATCGAAAATTATAGTGAAATTATATTCGAAAAAGGGATATCACCTCATTTTTTGATAAAATTGAATGTAATATCAGTGTGTAAAAAAAATGTCCCAATATTTGGAAATGGAATTAAACAGCATAAAATGAAGAAGATGCTTGAATAACGAGGATAATGAAAGGATTACTAACCTTAATAGAGTGATTCCCAAATATTGTTAGGAGCTTCCTAATAGCTTATGGGAACCATCAGGGGACACTATATAGGGGATGTAAGATTATTTTGTTTTTAAATTGTATTTTAGTGATGATTAATGAGATATCGGGTGTGATTAAAATGGAAAATAGTGTAGTGTTCTTCACTATTTCTTAAATATATGATTTCGAATATATATAATAATTTAATCAATACCAAAATCCTTACCAGGTATTTTATCAATGGTTTCCAACATATTTTAGTGGTTATTTTTTTAATTCCAATGGTTGAATGTAATAATATATTACCCTTAGATATGTGTATGTGAATCGTATTTATAAATAATTGATTTTATAGTCATTAAATATAATAGTGAGTTTGTAGGATTCATAAATGATTTATAGAATTACTCAAATAACATTAAAATTGCCTTATTTTAAATAGGGAACATATGCATTGTTCATGATTACTCTTTATATCATTTATTACTTAAATTTTTGGTCAATCTAATGTCATAATACCTACCGTATATTAATATTGTAGCCAGTTTTGACATGAAAATTTGAGTCTAACAAATTTATGAAAAAATCACCATTGGATAATTATGACATAATGATTCGAAAAATAATATTTATTTTATCAAAATAATTTTTATTTTATAAAGATAATTTTTAAAATATGTGAATTTTCCATTTTTAAATAATTGTCAAATTTTATTGAGAAATATTTGTTTTTCGATAATAAAATTTGTTGAACCCATACAAAAATTATTTTTGACTTCCTAAATCTTTACAATCAAATATAATTAAAATATTATTTAATAATAATAGATTATTAAAATATAATTTATTTCAAATATTCATTAATTCATCAAAAATGAATGTCTTAATTTTAATTTCATGTTACCCAAAAATAAATTTTAAATTTTATCATATCAAAAACAAAATAATTTATAATTGGAAAATAATAAAAAGTAAATATAACCATTATTATATTGAAAAAACAATATAAAATTTTAATATTAGTTGGGTCTTGAAAAAAATCCCTTTATTAAACTAGAAACTTCTATGAGTGTATGGTGTGTGAAGGTGAGATTTTCGAGGGATTGTTCGGCGTACATGATTTGGGCCATGGTCTTGATGTGATTGAACATCACCCATAAAATGTTTTCCCAGTCATTTAGTTGTTGGATCTCATCTTGATGTTGGTCAAGGTCAAATCTTGTAATGATATATCAATTTTAGCTTTGATAAATGGTCTTCATTGGGTATGATTCTATTGGTCGAGGCCATCGCTTCTTTCTTCTACGTAAATTGGAAATCTCAAAATCCTATATTTTTAATAATAATATTTTCAATATTCAATTACTATATTGTCATCTTATATGAGTCAAATTAGTATTTAAAATTTATAGGCTATAATAAATTATTTCATGTATTTTATATAAACATAATACATAATCGGACATTTAATTAAATCAAAAAAATTATTTACAAATGTTTGGTTTGTTAAGATAAAAATTACTTCTAAAATATTTCCATAGAAATATCTAATTCACACACTATAATAGGTTTGGGTGGTTCTATTTGATCACCACCTCTAGTTCCCACATCACTTTTTAAAACATAAGGTTTCTCCATTTCACTTTGACCAGGTGCACTGTCTTATTTTGTAGAATTTTATCTCAACAGTCTACGATCTTCTCCAATTTCTATTCATATGAATGGTCATTCTCCAATGGTACCACTTGTAGATTCATCACATATAATGGGTCTGATATGTAATTCCTCATGTGGGAAACATTAAATACAAGATTTACTTGATATAGGTTAGGTAGGAGGGCTTGTTGATAGGCCACCGCTTCGATGTGATCAAAGATGTGAAAGGAAATGATGTATCATGGAATAAGATTTCCTTTACTCCAAAATATTATAAAATTTATTCCATGGAGATACGTCGAGGAATACCTTAAATAAAGAATCATTCTTTAGGTTTTGTTGATGATAATTAGAATAATTATTATGTTGAATTTGATCAGCTCTAATGTGCTATTGAATGGCCATAACATTTTCCACCATTTCCTCATCCATTTCAAGACCCACCATTTATTGTTCACAAATATTATCACATCATATAGGTAATTTTCATCTCTTCCCATAAAGGAATTTATAGGGAGTCCTTTGGATGTGTCAGTTGAAAATATTATTTTTTGTAAAATCTACTAAATGAATATATTCGACCCATCCTCTTTTGAAGTTAATAGACCATCCTCTCAACATGTCCTTGATTTTCTAGATTGTACACTCAGTTTCTCCTCAGTTCGAGGGTATAAATCCCAGATGATGTTCAAAATTCTATTTATGACATGTTGGATAATATTATATAAAATGAATGTAAATATTGGGTCTTGATCATATACAATCGATATTGGTATTCCATGCAGCCTCGGCACTTCTATAATGTATGTCTTTACAAGTTAATTGAGTTAGAAGTCCTTCTGAATTACAATGAAGTGAGCAGTATTTGTACAATGATCAACACAACGCATATAGTACGATTTCCACTTGATGACTATAGATTCCCAATGAAAAATTACATGGTTATATTTTCTCATTTACAAGAACTTATGGGTAATGGGTACATCATCCCCTTTAATTTATTTATCTCATCCTTCAATTTCTAAAACACAATACACCTTTATATATATTCCACTATCTAAATCATTATATTTTCCAACAAATATTGTTTACAAAAATCTCAATAGATATTTATTTATCCTAGATGGATACTGAAGTTTTAGAAAGATGCATCATATAACCACACCTTTTTTAACTCAGGATAGTCGTGGCCCAAATCTTACGACTCCTTCATTAGTTTTGAAATCTATGGAATTTCTTTTTTCTGGTAGCTTCTACCTACGTCTAAATTTCCACATCATCTCTTTGAGTATCCATTTTCATATCGAGAATGGATTTTTGAGAAATAATTTGGGAATGTATTGATGATGTTTCTTCTTTCAGGATTCTTATGTCTATCCTTTTATATATCTATGAAGATCAAATCCTTCTCAATTATCATAAATGATAATATTTTCATAACCATTCTCAATTATAACAACATATACTTTATTTTATTTCCCATTATGGTTGTGGTTTGATAATTCCTCTTCCGTAACCATATCTAGCCATCTCCACTAGTTCATATTCATCTCGTTATATGTGAATATATACTTAAGGCTCTTAGGATCCATATATATTTTACAATTTTCCAAAAGAGATAATGGGGAGAGATTTTCCACATGACTACTATTGTATCCAACTCAATATCATGTCTTGAGTATTTAAATTCTTGAACGTTAAATTTCTTTATTTGTAGTCTATCATCTTTTCATTCTATAGTAGCGCATATCCCAATCCCTTCTTGGAAGAATCACAGTAGAACATAATATTTTCCCCACTTGTGGGTAGAATATGTATAAGTGTAGTGATAATTTCCTTTTTCAACTCTTCTAATCTCTCTTAAAATACATTATTCAAAAAAAATTGAATCCCTTATGAGTTATATTGGTTAATGGTTTTCAAAATCATGAAATTTTCTAAAAAATCAATGATAATAGCCATCTAGTCATAAGAAACTATTTATTTACATCATAGTGGTTGGAATTTTCTTTCATTACAATGATTATTCCTTCTTAGGGTCCATAGATATGACATTTCTTTTTATAATGTTCCCAAAGAATGATTCTTCCATCAACATGAACTCACATTTACTATAATTTCCATAAATATTCTCCTTTTGTAAGGTATTTATCACTATTATCATATTCTCCTCATACTCCTCCATTATTTTAGAGTATATTATAATATTCTCTCTAAATAATTCCATAAATGTATCTATCAAATCACTAGATATTCAATTCATCTGGCCCCTGAATATTTATAGATCATTGGTGATTATGAATTTCATCACTATAAACTCTTAGTGACCATACCTTGTAAGGAAATTATTTTGAGGATTTCCTCCTCCTTCACCCTTACTAGATAATACCCTAACCGAAGATCCACCATGGATAAGTATTGATATATACATAGCTATTCGAATAAGTCATTGATCAATTGTAGAGGATATGCTTTCTTTACCGAGATTTTGTTGAGAACATGATAATAAATGAAAAGATACATTGAACCATCCATTTTATTGATGAAGAGGAATCATACACCCTATAGTGAAACACTTGGGAGTATAAACCCTTTGTCCAAATTCACCTATAGTTATTTCTTCATATCCTGATTCTCCACAAGATCTATTATATATAGAGTCCTATATATAGGAAAGACTCATGTATAATATTGATTTTAAATTCAACCTTTATTTGTTGGATGAAAAACATGTATTAATTAGGGACTCATATCGTCATATTCCCTCATAAATGTAATTTCTTCATTAATGATATTTTCTTTTCATAAAATAATTTTATCATGATATTATTTATTATAGGTAAACAATATTTATTCTAAAGATTTTAATCCTAAATAAGATTCATCCATCCCCATTAACATGCACATAATCATACGAAAATTCATGATATATAGAGTTAATTTCTTTTTGTGACAATTTATGTTGTATACATGTAAAGAAATATAAATAATAACCCAAATTACATTAAATTTTATTAAATTCAGTATAAGGTTTTTTGTGAAGTACATACCACAAATTTTATCTAGGGAGATGTCATATACATTGGATGAAATAATTTCAAAATTTTTCATTTCAACTAAAAGATCTGCTTCCATACTTTTTGGTGTTGTTTGAATATTTCTTGTAAACATTAGTGATTTTAAGGAGTTAATAGAACAATAATCAACAATTAAGTTTTCTATTCCAGAATAAATAACAAGAATACATGACACCACTTCTTTATCAGCATCATCCTCAGTAGTTGTAGAGGCATAATCTCTCCAATACTTCCTTTAAGGTTGTTGGTTCTAATTGTCTTTGAACACCATCATCTAAGTGAATTGTTTTTCAAAGTCCCCATGTTAGGTGAAGTTTAAAAATTAGACAATAGGGTGAGTTTTTACTTCATAATTCCTCCCTTCCATTACAATGGTGGGTTTCTCCCATTGAAAATCACAAGTTAGGATCCATTCATTTCAACACCTAAAACATGTAAAAAACTACTAAAGTCATCTTTTAGGTTTATTTATTCCATAATCTTGACAAGGGGGATGTTCAAACTTCTTACCCCAATTATATTTCTCCATTGCACCACGAAAATTCAACACTACATTCCACTTATTATCTTGGAGAGACCATTGAGATTTTCTCATATCCATTTCTACTTTGATGACACATCAAACAATTTACTTATATCTATCAATGTCTTAAAACTATGGTGATTTTTATAGAATTAGTTTCATCTCACAAAATACCTTTTTAACATTTCATTTGGGGGAAATTAAAAATCTGGAAGCATATTGTGAAAGTATTGTGAATTTTTCCTCATATACCCTAATGGATTCATTGTATTGTTTTCTTGAGGACAAAGAAATATCGTTCCATTTTATGTCTAGTAGTATGAGGAAATAATTTTTTTTAAAATAATTCCTGAATTTCTTCCAAACCATTATATCTGTATCTTCCCCAGACTTCATATTCATAATAAATTTACAATATTGGTCAACTTCCCATCTATATTATAAACATCCAGTAAAACCTTATCGTGATAAAAATAATCAAGGATAGAGAATATCTTTTCAATAAAATTAAGACATTGTTCTATAATAAAGGGAACAAATGATGCATTGAATGTCGAAATCCTTGTTCAAAAAAAGGACTGAATTGTGGATAATTATTTATTAAGGGGATTTCTATGTTCTAATTGATTGATGATTATATTCATAGAATTAGCTAAATGAGATAATATTATCACAATGCTCTCTATTCCTACTCCCATAAGGTTTGTCATATATTTTGGGTTGTCATCATTTTTTCCTTTACATTGGTTGTTTACACTACTCCTCTTATTTTTGGTCTTTGACTAGAATAAATGGAAAATTATAGATGAGTAATTTTAAACTATTACACCCATAAAAATTAATCTATTAACATTGAAGGGATAATTTATTAATTACATATATTTCCATAACATGTGAATTTATAGGATTTAATCTATGTTATCCATAACCTATTTTCTAACCTTGACTCTTATAGTATTTTTTTATCCAACATTAATGGTCTGTAATGATCTTATGAAATTACCTATGAATCTACCCTAGGTGTGTCAAACTATGTGTGTAGTAAGGCCCATTATCATTCACCATCACCCAATCAAGTCTAGATCAATGTAGTTTTTTCATGTGTTACCCATATGAATATTATTCAAGAGCCCCATCCACTTATAGTATCTATGAAGAGATCTATTTTCAAGGAATCCACATACTCAATACTTAACCAAAATTTTGTGATTTCTTGTTTTTATTTGTTTTAACCTTTAGTATTTCTCTAGAATATTCTAATCCTAACCCCCAAAATAACTAAACATTCCTATGATACCAAACATGTTATCCCTCGTCTTTATTACGAATTAAATATTGATTTATTACATATTAATACACTTAATAAAACCCATATGATCAAGAAGTTTTATGTATTTTGGTAATTAGGAACATTAAAAAAACCTAAAAAAGGTGGTACATTGATATTATTGAAAACATCCTCAAAATGCCCATAATTTTCCATCATCAATAAAACAATATAGGATAACCTTTTGATATATATAATCATTGGTCAGTAATAATTCCCAGAAATGGAATAAAACCCATAAACATGAAGTAAGTATTAAATTTTAGATAATAAGAAATTCAATTGGACTAAAAGTGGTGATAATTATAAAAATTATTAGTGAGTCATGATATATAATTATAACATAAATTCAACATGGGAATGTGCCAACAACTTTAAACATGACTTTATAAACATAGGTTAAGACTTACCACCAAGACATCATAACAAGGTAGAAAAGTCCCTTAATAGATACGATTCTTTTCTATATCCCATAAATTATGGATCATGAGAAAAAAACATTACCCAATGCATTAGAGAGCTACATAATACTAGGATCACATGTCACATTCATATCATGTACATGAATAACGGTGACACATAAATCATTAAATATAGGATCATATTTCGACACATTTAATTCCATGGTCAATGATTATAGAATACATACACAAATTTCAAAAACCAAATAAGTATTGGGATTTCGTGGTGCATACCATTGAGTAGAAATAGTGATGGTATTCACAATACAATTGTTTGTCACGAAAAAATCATAGTGAAATTTTGTCCACATAATAGAAGTACATTAATATTAATAAAATTGTTTAATGATATAAAATGGAGTATCTCATAGCTTTGACATAATATATATAGTTATATGGATTTAAAAAACATATCCCAAAATTATGAATATTAAATAAAAGGCGTAAAATAATTTCTTGAATAATGGGGAGAATGAAAATACCCATTACCTTGACATGGTGATTCAAAAAGACTTGTTGGAGTTTATTTAGAGAATGGGACTCCTTAGGTTGGTGGAGGTGTTAAGAAGGCGCATGTGGTGGATGAGGAAAATGTGTATGAAGTAGGTGAAGAACTGCCTCTGATTGAGAATAAAACTCCAGAAACTTGGAGTCCAGTTCCGGGTTTGGGGGAGCAAGCCGGTAAAGGAAGGGAATTTTTTGGGGAAGGGAAATAAAATTTGAGTGGCCCAGTTGGTTGTTCTTTTAGTAATGTTGTTCAAAGTGGGAATCAGAAACTGGCAATTGTTGAAGGACCTTTATCTACCACACCAAGGAGATGGCCAAGAAGATATTACTCATACCTTCCGAGGTCGATGCGGACTAGATCTACCACTAAGAGGGACAGTGAGGTGACCGTGGTTTTTAATAAGGGTTGTGTGGTTTAGAGGAAACCACCAGACAATCCAATACTGGATCAGCTTAGGAGTTGGGTTCAAAGTGAAAGCTATCGGATGTCACGATAATGGGAATTGGCCCTGTCTACCGGAGAAAAGGAATCTATCTTGGGATGGAGAGATGAGTATGGGTTCTTTTTATGTGTAATCATGTGTTGTTTGTGTTGTCTGAATTTACGTTTATCTTGTTTGATTTTGTGCTTGTATGTTTGGGTTCCGGAATCCCTTAAACCGGCCTTTGAAAATAAAAAAAAATTGATTTGGTCATGGGGCTCCATAAGAGGACTATAGAGAGGGTAAGTCAGAGTAATCAAATTATAAAAGGTTTTTGAGTGAAGGTTAATAGGAACTTCATTGGGTTTATATAGGAAAAGATATGGGAGTTCATTATTATTTCCCAAAAATAGGTTTTTTTCTATATATAATAATGTAAGATAAACCAAAAAATATCAGGTTCGTTTTTATGGTATATACAATCAAAGGAATAGTTTTATGTATTTTACTAGGCTGAGGAAAAAATGTAATGAAATATTTCCTATGGTGATGTGGAAGATATTCATGTTTATAGGGAATTTATTTTAAAACCATAAAATATAATATAGGTTTTGGAGGACTCTGGGAGGATTAATAAAATTACAAAAATAACCTAAAAAATACATTATTTTAATTGGGAAACATGAATTTGGTCATGTATACCATTTATATCACATATTACATCATTTTTGGTCATTATGATTTCATAATATGCATTGTATATTTATACCATACTTAATTGTTTCCATAAAATCTGATTTCCTCATAAAAATATGAAAAATTTACCATTGGATTATTTTGATTTGATGATTCCAAAAACAATACTTGTTTTTTTCAAAATAATTTAACAAATATGTGAAATATTACATATAAAATAAGATTAAATATTTATTTAAAATTCAAATAAATTTTTATTAAAATATTATTTATTTAATAAATCTATTACTTTTTCAAAAGAAATGTATAAATTGAAATTACATATTACCCACAACTACATTTTATGTTTTACTGTATCAAAATAAAATTCATTAATAATGTTACTATATTGATAAGTAAAACTAAATATTATTCTATAGAAAATAGAATATTATTATTATTATTATTAGGTTATTGATACATCTCCCTTTATTAGGCACAAGAAAACCTTGAGGTTTAGGTGAACAATGGTGATATTTCCATGGGGTGGTTTTGAGAAGATGGTTTGGGTTATGATATTAATGAGCGTGAACTACTTCTGTAAAAATATTCACTCATGTATTACTTGTTGTATCTCGTCTTGGTATTGGTCATGGAAAAATCCCATTAATCATACCTGTTTTGAAATCTTAGATAAATGTGATATATAGGGTACGATCCTACTGGTTGAGGCCATTACATAGTTTTTCTAGGTCAATTGGAATTATAAAAACGCAATATTTATACAAATAATATGATCACTGCTCAACATCTATATTCTCAATTGTTTTGATTCTTAACAGTATTTTAAATCCAATGGTATATGATAAAGATATTCATGTTTTTTCTATAAAAGTAATACATAATAAGGGATTTAATTCAACCAAAAAGTGTATTTTATTTATAAATGTTCATGTCATTACATTATTCATCATTCTTAAATTCCACGAGATATTTTCATCCCCTTTCTCTTTTAACTTGGTTTTATTTATTAGAATATCTATTGATGGTATTCATTACCCCTTAATTTAAGGGTTAATTACCTAATTTTCTTCCCACATGGATTTTCGGGAATCATACTAAGTACATATATACTCAAACCTTTATGGGAAATTCCCTAACATATTATTTATTATTCAGATGGTAGTCTAATCGAGGGGTATCTTGGGGACCAAGTTTAAATGGATTATATCATTACATTAGGTCACTGACATTGTTTGGGGATTAGTCTCAGAGATTCTGATATGTTCTCTCTTTAGTTTTCTATAATGTGCATGACCCAAATGGAACTATAATCGATGACCTAAGTCTAGTCAACACATGACCTCATGCATGCCTCCCCATATGCCAGAGGATTCCAACCAGTAGTATGGGTTTAATTAGGAACTTAGGGAGACTATACCTGATTATTAGAGTTAAGCCACAATAGAAGTAACACAGATAGATAAAATAACCACGTAAACAATAAATTGACAGCAAGAAAAAAACAAGTTTAAGGTACACATCATATTACAAAATCTATTGAATAATAAAAATTCCATGTTCTCCTATAATATAAATTGAAGAAAAACTATCAAATGACTCAAAATCCATACCTGATTCCAAACCTAGTAATGACATCCAAATCTCCAACACATCGTCCTGTGCACAAACAAACATCATGCCTCTATCCTGAACCTTTACCTAAAAACAAGTATCATCTGCATGGGTACACAAGTTTCATGGTGTCCCGAGCAGGGTGTGAGAACAACTTAGTTAGCCACCACCAACTGTGTCTAAATAAATATCATATCTGAAAAAATGTGTATGCAGGTAACTGGTGCACTAAATATACAAGTAGTAAGGAAAACATTTATGTGATTATCTAATACCAATTTACGCATTAAATTCTCTAGAACCAACCACTCAAAAATACTAACTTCAGTAGAATTGTGATTGTAAGTCAAGTCACAAGGGTGACACACAAATTTATCCATAAGGGATTTAAAAAATAATAAATCCCCGTATACCCACTAACTAAAATATTTATTTAATCCATTTTCATCATTATTTTGATTTCATCACATATGTTATTTTCATTATTAAATTTATCTTCATCTCATGTCAAAAGGGTTGCGTATTACATCATTTATATAATTAAACAAGCCAGTCAATTACCATTCTGAATGGAATAAGACAAGTACCTATCTCTCTAGCGATAAACCCATCACAAAAAACACATTATCCTCTCCTATAATCCTCAGTTCAGATGGAATAAAACCATTATGGGGATAGATCTCTATACCCTTTCCTAACCCATGCATTGTGGGGTGGATTTTGATGCCTCTGTGTAACTCGACCCGTGGGTGTAGATCCTTAGTCAATACCCCCACTCTAACAAGACATGTGTACATTTTTATTTTTCTATTCACCACACATATACCATATTACAACCAAATAAAAATAATACATTTAAAAAATTATAGTCCCCAAAAATCAACATGCGGAAACATATTATGCCATAAACCATCAATACATTTCCATTTACAATACATTTTCATTTATCCCAATTCCCATTTCCTATTCTTAACTCATTAATAATATTCACTAATTCCCATACATTAACCCATTTAACATATTCAACCATTCCATTGGTTAACTAACTTGATCTATTCCTCATTTCCCATATATTAACCACTTATACATTTCATGTAAAAATCACTATCCTTTGAGAACATTCACATTAATCCCATTTAACTCATTTTCACATCATGCCAAAAAATCCCTTATTCATCATTATCAACTACATCTATTCAACATTTATTTCAACTTCATAATCATGCTCACATGACCACATATTTGTTATGGGTTCTATCTCACTAACCCTTATGCTCAATCAATTACCATGGTCCCATCAGATCCTTATAAACTAAATCATGATAATAAACAAAATTCAAAATAATCTATAAATTTATCTTGAAACTACCTTTTTAATAAAGGGTCTTCCCCTATGAAAAACTAAGATAATCCCGGAGGACATTATATCTATTTTGGACCAATCAAGACAATCGTCAAACCATTTTATCAAAAAAATGTAACCTTTCTCTCATTTCATTCACCATTTTAAAACATTTAGAACCCCCTTTTTAAATCAATTTCATGTCAACACCTCCTTTCAGAAAATTTCTCACTTTTATACATTATTTTCCATCAATAAATATAAAATCTATTCAAGGCCCCAAACATACCACCAAAATCATTTCAAAATATTTCAATCATTTGAAATGTAAAACCTATAAATTATTTTAATCAATCCATTAACCTTACCAACACATAAATTTCATTTCTAATACCCATTCTATCTCATAATACACCTATCTCAAGGTTTTCTCATTTTTTTCACTAATTACAAGGGTCTGGATTACCCCATGGATGACCTTAGGTTTGACCTCACATCATCAATGAACCCAACATGGTCTAAAAAGGTGTTTTCACTTCAATATAAAGTCTAAAAAACATTATATAACACAATACATTAAGTCACGACATATAATCAAAATATAAAAACTACATACACATGTAACACATCAAGACTATATGCAAAATCATAAATACATGCTACCTAATGACCATTAAACAACGCTTCCTTAATATACCCGATTGATTCGAACAAAAATACCCACTAGATCCATATCCTATAATCCACTGAAATTGTTGATGTTTTCAGGATAAAGAAGAAGGTGATAGATTCTGTAATCCTTGATGTAGAAAATATAGAAAAGATGTGTGTTAGACTCACCCAGTACGTCGATCAAAATCTAATGGCACTCCAAATTAAAATGAATCGAAGGAGATTCATCCATGGTGGGTAGGGGATTCCAGTTCTCACAAATGGTAGAGGGGGTTGAATGGGAGGAAAAACAGGGGATATAGAAATATGTTCTCAAGGGAAAATGCAAATTTCACACTTTTTATGGTTTACACGGTTTCCAAACTATGTGCTAACTTTGTGGATCCATCTATCAAATAGGATCCAGACCACATTGATTCATGGGGAAACCCTCATGGTTTGGAAAACAATGTGATAAACATGAACTATCCCTCTATTTGAAATGGTACTACCACCTCACAGTTTCCTAGTTCAGGTACATGGTTTACACTAACCAAGCTCCAGTCGTAGCTATGAACTATTACCGACTTTCCTCCACTTTTCATGTAATTCGCCCCCAGGAAACTTCCAAAACTCCACATGTACTCAAAAAATACATCTTTAAACATAAAATGGAGTTTAACTAAAAAAAATTAACTATTAGTTACCTTCACTAAGGATCATGATCTTATAACCTCCATAACTTATAACAGATCATTCTTGAGCCACACTTCCAATCATTTCCAAGCCCCAAGACCAAAACATTAGACCAAAGACCCACTAATAAATCCTAAACTTTTGAGTTTCTCTCTAAAATCTAGCATACCAAAACTATTATTGGACCAAGAAAGCATTAATATATTGAAAACATTTCTATAAATAGGTTCAATGATTACAATCTAATAATCCATGAGGACACATCCACCACAACTCATCATTTTCAACACCCAAAACATGTTAAAGGTACAGTTAGCACCATTGAACCACTGCATGGTTGGATACCGACTATGAACTATGTTACCATTTAAGAACCAATCAAAACAATCTTAGTACGACCCACAAAACAATTCATGACACAAATAACTTGGTACCATCTCACCCATATTCTTTCCAAGCATTAATGGCGATCCAAACGACTTGAAACAATGTCATTATTTATCCCCATTCCATGACCTACTCCAGTCTGCAATGCAAGGCCCACCATACCACACTCAAACATCCACAAGAGTACTGTCCAACACTAGAATTATTCCCTATAATTCCAAACCACTAAAATTGGATGCATCCATTGTTCATAATCATTTGAGAGTAACTAGGTTCTTTCTCAGAATAGATATAGTGGGATATTTATTTATCCATCCAAGATTAACCATAGGTGGCTCATATCCCACTATATCTATTCCTTTTTCCTAGACGATACAAGACAATCCCAATCAATTAATTCATATAATTCCCTACCTACACTTTTGGTATGTCTCTACTTTACCATTCTAAGATTGCCTTTTTCACTCAAGGCATACCAGAATCATCCACAAACACCTTCCAAAGTCATCCATGATGTCTAGTAAGCCATATCTATCATAGAATTATCTAGTCTCCAAACAATTTTTGTGCTCAATATCTTTCCTCAACACATCTCTGGCATGACCATGCAGATTACATTCATAACAAGATAGTTCCCAAATCCATTTTTCGGTTCTTCAGATTATCACACACAATGCCAATCTAGAATTTTTCTATGGAACCATAACAAGATCCTCAAAGGACTCCCATTCACTTCTAGAAGCCACCACATCTACTTCACATCTTTCTCTACACATACATAATTTTAAATATCTCACGCACTATAGGAGTTTTGTTATCACTGGTTTCCTCATGAAATTTCAACATCTATGTCTCACGCTCAGACACAAGTTTAACAAAAAAACATAGACGTATTTGTAAAGCTCCCAATGTAATATTAAAACAGACATAACTCACTACTAATTCTCGGCTTCTGAGAATGACACCCATGGAATGTTTTGGCATCTGGTCCATTTTCAGGTCTTCTCCCGTAATCAGTTGATGGTGTACCTCCCCACCATACAGTTCACATACACATACCTTCCCCATGTATAACCTCCAAGGTGTCCACATTCAACCAAAACACACTCAAGTCACTATGTGTAACACTATATCCTTCTTAGTGAACCTGGTTGATGTCAAGATATTGTACATGATCATCATTGGTGAAAAGTACACCTATAAGTCATCAGCGAACACCACAATAACTATTTGTTTCCGTTGTCACCTCTTATCAAGTGGAAACCCCAACCTACCAAAGGACACAAGCATCCCTTCCCACCGATTTCTTTTCCATAATAGAACATAATAGATTTAATAGAGTTCTCAATAAAACTCACTACCACCTCGTGACCCTCCACCAAGAAGTTGTGACCCAACATTACTCTTGGAAACATTATCATCACCCTACATGAGTTCTTATCGTATAGTTCTAATATAACACAACATGGAACATATCCCAATGACAACATGTATCTCATACACTAGTCCACCACTTAGTACTCATCGGAACCATTGTGGTCTCACACTCTACTTCAACCTCACTCAAAAACCATATTTAGCTCACATGAGTCGTACATCACCCAAGATAGTCTCATGTCCGACTCAGCCAACTATTTATTCCACCTGATCATCTAGATTCATCAGACCCATGGTTTTCTAAACATTTCACCCAACAACAACAACTCCAACAAACAACCCATCTACATGACGACCCTCAACCCAAGTGTCTCCAAAATAAGAGCATGGACTCATTATTTGATCCCCCATTCCATATGCACCCACACCAGCATCTCTTTCCTCATCTAACTCCCTAGAAACCATAGGGTTTGGTCCTTGAATGATCCTTACCTTCACAGAAACCCTTATAACCAAAGGCAGGCACCCAAGTGTTTCCCATAAGTCGAGTCCAAGTCATAACCATACACATTTACTAATGATTGAGAGCACCCATTGGGAATGAGTTTCACCATTAAAGCAAACCCCTATGGTTCACATTCCAAGGCACCAGCTGAAGGTTTCAGGTGCAACAGAAGCATGGTTGGGACGACACCCAACATTGATTTTTACCTTGATCAATGATTATTTTGGGATCAATACGATGATGAACACTAGTCTCCACAGAATATAATCAAATATTTATATAATGAAAGAAGAGTCCCGAAACCTTTAGATAAGATCTTGCACGTCATGTTTATAATTAATTTAATTAATTTCATAAATACAATTACACCAGATCTTCTGTATTTTCTTCATTTATGATGTTGATCGTTTGGAATCACCCTTCTAGATTATCTTATTGCGCTTGTAAGGATCCAAACTATAATCCCTATAGCGGTAATCCACATGTGCTCTGATGGCCTCTGATAGTCACCGCCCTTTCTTCGGGTACTAGCTCGGTGAAGAGAGTGTCTTGTGTCAATGGTTCTTGATCACTTCTTCTTCATTCTTGAGGAACATCTCTCTTTCATGAGAGGGGAGAGAAGAGGATTTGAGAGAGAAATTATTTGGCTCAAAAATTCTTAATTCACCAGGCATGTGGTGTGTTGTAAGGCACCATATAAATACTAGTCTATTTATATACATGTAATTTCAGTTAAAATAATTAACTTCAAAATAGTAATTAAATACATTCATGAACATAGAGAAAACTCATGCTCATAATAATAATAACACCACGTCATTATTATTAGGGTTCCAACACGCACAAAAACGATTTATAAATAAAATTCTCTACCAAAAAAATAGTAGTAGCCTCATTATTATTTTAACTTGTTCTAAAAAGTTAAATAATTATGCACCATCATGAAAGTAATTATTTTACTACCGGACTAAACTTGGTCTACTCGAGCCCCACATACATTTATTGAACACCTGAATAAATAAATAATTTATTTATTCTCATAAATTATTATTTTATTTACAAACTAGTAAATAAATATTCAATAAATGTTCAATAATATAAATAAATATATTTTATTTAATTTATGCGATCATTTTAAATTTAATAAAATAATTCCATGGTCTTGAGAATAATATATATTTCATTATTTAAATTAAAATAAAATTTAACTGAGACCACCAAAAAACACTTAGTGTGTGACCCTCTAGGACTCTTTCTCTTTGGAATTCGGTGGAATTGCCTAAAGTCCAAGACTACTATCTCAGAACAGGTCAAGAAACCCAAGAGAAATAACGTAAAGTCACAACAATGACATCCACATAAGAACACTCACTATGTAATATAATCCCTTTGTCGCAATATCTAATCAAGTAGGTTTCATGATAGTTCCATCATGTTTTTGGCTTGATACGTCAGTCTTTGACTACTAGAAATAATCTCATACTTACACCATAACCATGGAATTTCTGGCCACGGTTCTATTTCAATAACAGAGGCGAGATATAAACTTCCATAAAAGGAAGGAAAAAATCCATCCTCAAATTATCCATTAATAACATGCCACTCATGATGTATCTAACGTACCATACTTCCCACCAACTATTTGTGTGATGATTTTTGTTAGAAAATCAAAGTAAGTGAGTCGTGACACATATTAATGACAATCATAAAATCTAAGGATCATTACACACACTCGCAGATAGAAATATTTGATGATACCAAAACTTGTGGAATCTATACTAGTAGGTCTGTTCTCATAATATTCTTTCATGAATATTACCAAGTACAAAATTTATGAGTAGAATTCTCATCTTCTTAGATGTTCTCTCACCTGGTGGTCTGTATGCTATGTGTCCAGTCATAGAATGTCATCCAATCAAAGAACAATATTTAAGAATACTATTTTAGTATTTTAAGTTTCTCATAATTGAGGAGAACAACCATGAACTTATCAATTAAAAAAATACTCAATGACATTATTACATCATAGTCATGCAGAACAATGAACAATTTTTAATAATAAATTAAATATACATGTAATCAAAGTAAAAATAGTTTGTTCTAGGACACCAACTCATAAAAACTCCCACTTGGATAAGAGCCAACTTCCTATGACATTCATTAATCTAGACCTCCCATGGTGATTATGTTTCTGTTGAGTCAAGTCTTTAGTCAAGGGTTCCACCACATTGTCTTCTATGGAAATACAACTCACTACAACTTCACCTCTATGAGAAAAATCCCTCAAGAGTTGATACTTATAAAATATGTTCTTTGTTCGCTGATGTGACCTTGGATCTTTTGCGACATCCACCGCTGCAGTATTATCAAATTACATTATGATGGGATCGTTACTTCTAGGTGTCACATCTATCTCCTGGACGAAGCTTTTCTTCCAAACTACTTTTTTAGCTGCCTTAGAATCAACAATATACTTGGGATCTACTGTAGAATCTAGGAACACACTCTGATTTGAGTTATTCCAGCTCACTGCACCCCCATTCAAAGTGAAAGTGTATCCCGTTTGCAACTTCATGTCATCTTGGTCACTCTGGAAACTAGTATCTGCATATCATATGATGAATAGTTCCACAAATCCTCCACAAACTAGGAACACATCCATAGTATGCCTCTGATACTTTAGGATAGTCTTGACTACCATACAATGGTAGTCACTTGGGACATCATGATAGTTTCCTACCGCAATCAATGTGTAGGTGACATCCAACCTAGTACACAACATGGCATACATGATTGACCCAACCGCTGATGCATCTGGAGTCCTTTCCATTATCTTTATTTCTTCATGTTTCTAAGGACACATTTTCATGGAATGATGAATTCCATATAACGCTTGAAATAGTCTCCTATTGGACTATTCCATACTGAATCTCTTCAGTATCTTATCAATGTATGTAATTTTACTTAGGCCCAGCAATCTCTTGTATATATCACGATGGATCTTGATCCCCAGAATATATGCTACCTCGACCAAGTCCTTCATGGAGAATCATTGATTCATCCATGCATTAATAGACTGTAATACTGATATCTCATTGCAATAAGTAATATGTCATCAATATATACTATTAGTAAAAGGACTTCCCTCTCACTAAACCATTTTTAGATACAAGGTTCACATTCATTCTTGATAAAACCATATACTGTTTTGGCTTCATAAAAATGAATGTTCCATGACCTGGATGCTTACATTAATCCAGAAATTTATTTCTACAACTTTCACACCTTATTGGCATCCTTTGGAATCATAAACCCTTCATGTTTTGTCATGTAGACATCTTCTTGAAGCTTCCCTTTAAGGAATTTTGTTTTTACATTCAATTGAAAAATCTCATAGTCATGGTAAGATGCAATGTAAAGTATAATTCTGATGGATTTCATCATTGAAACTGTAGAAATGGTTTCATTGTAGTCAATTCCTTGATGATAGTTAAATCATTTTGCAACCAGTCATGCCTTATAGGTACTGACTTGTCCATCCATGTCTAGTTTCTTCTTGAATACCCATTTTCAACCAACAGGATTTACATCAACTGGAGGATCTACCAAAATCCAGACCTGGTTTTGTTACATGGAATCCATTTCCAAATTCATGGCGTCTTTCCACTTTGCAACATCTTTTCCACATAATACTTCTTTTTAGGTTAGATGATCATTATTATCAACTAATAGTTAGTCACTGTCCTTGGTAACTAGAAAACTGTACCATTATGGTTCCTGAACCTCTCTTGTACTCCTACACAGTACATGTTTCTCTTGAACAGATTCTTCTTCTATGGGGCTTTGTGGAATCTGTTCCTGTACCAACTCTTGTGTACCTTAAGCCTTGACTTCATTGAAGTATGTCTCCCTCCCACTGTCCCTTTTGGATATGTTCTCATTCTCAATGAATATGCAATGTCTTTCCACTATAAACATTTTATTTGAGGGGTTATATAGGTAATATCCCCTTTTTTCCTTGGAGTATCCTATAAAGGTACACTTTGTGCCTTAGGGTGAGAGTTTGTTACCTGGAGCAGCCTTAAAAATGCTTCGCTACCCCCACACACTTAAATTCAATAACATGGATTTTCTTCCACTCACGAACTCGTATGGAATACCATTTATTGATTTAGTTGGTACTTGGTTTAGTATGTGTGTTTTGGTTTTTAATTCATACACCTAAAAGGATAATGGAAGACTTTCACGACTCGTCATTGTTCTCACCATGTCCAAGAAGGTGCGGTTCCACCTTTCGCAAACACCATTCCATTAAGGTTTGTAAGGAATAGTGAGTTGGGATAGGGTCCCAAACTCTTGTAAGTAATCAATGATGTTCTGATTAAGATATTTATCACCTTAGTCTTATTGGAGTTTTTTAATCTTCTTACCAAGATGGTTCTCAACTTCATTATTGTATTCCCTGAACTTATCAACGGAATCATACTTATACCTCATTAAGTAGATATATCCATATCTACTAAAATCATCAGTAAAAGTTATAAATTATTAGTACCCACCTATTGATTCAAATGGAAATGGTCCACACACATTGGTATGAACTAATTCAAGAAAATATTTATCCCTTTCACCATTCCCACAAAATGGGGATTTGGTAATTTTTCCTTGTAAACATGCATGACATATGCCAAGTGGTTTTAGTTCAAAAGAATATAAATATCCATCTTGATGTAACATTTTCAAGCGTTTCTTGTTTACATTACCTTGTCGGTGATGCCAAATATGGGTGTGGTATGATTCATGTGAAGTATCTTTGTTATTGATTTCCATTACTTGTTTTGTGTAATCCAACACATAAATACCGTTGTATAAATGTTTCCTACCAAAAAAATGTTATCTTTATAAAAGAAGAAACATTTATTACCAAACATGAATAGAAATCCATCTATATCATGTCTAGATATAGAAATTAAATTTTCGGTAACATAAGGCACATAAAACAACCCTTTAACATCAAGATCATCCCAGTGGGAAACGTGAGGTGGTATTCCTCGACAGCTACATTAGCAAGTCTAGCTATGCTTACTTCTACTTGATCTACCTCCCCTCGATTAATCTTGTTGATTCCACTTGGTTCCCGTATTTGGATACATATGTGAGAACTGCAAGCTATATCTAATAACTAATTTGTAGAAATAGATTGATTGCATTTGATAACAAACACACCTTAAGCTTCCCCTTTCTTTTTAGGCTGCGTTCAATTCTTCTTCCAGTGGCCCTTCATTCAACATGAGAAATAAATAGCCTCATGTTCCCTTGCCTCCCCTTTTATCTTCCTTTTTATTGGAAGGTCGTGAAGAAGCTTTGGGATTAATTCTCTTCACCTTCCCTATACTCTTATTTTCCATAAGGACAGAAGGATTTTCGCACTTCGTATCTTTGTCTACTTGGTGAATAAGGATAAGAAGATCAGATAGAGACTTCTCATTGTTGTTCATATTGAAATAGACAACAACGTTAGAGAAGATATGAGGGATTGATTCGAGAATGAGATCTGTTCCATGTTCTCCAGGGAGTTTAAACCATAGAACCTCCAGGTGCTCAATATATCCAATGAGCTTGACTACATGAGGCCCAGCCGGGGAACCTTCTCCAAGAGTACTCTGAAAGAGTGTCTTAGAGATTTCAAAACAGTTCTTGTATTTCACTCTCCTAGTAATGACCATAGAGGTGCTCGAGCATGTTATAAGAATCCGAGTTTTCATGAGAATTCATGAGCCCACTAGACATTGATGACGACATAAACATTGAACGTCAACTGCATTGTTCATATGATTCTCATAGACCAACTAATCCTCATCACTCACCTCTTTGGCAGGTGGATCAAAAAATACTGACTATATCACGTTAGACTTCTGTTCATGGAATAGGATTACCCGAAGGTATCAAAACCATTCCTGGAAGTGACTTCCGGTGAGAATGTTGTATTTATCCAGAAGTGATGGCAGGGATAGTGTGGTTGATGAGCTTGTCATTTTTCTTATACAATTAATAGAGTAGATAATTATTACTTTCTTGGTTACATTTTATGAGAAATAATAATTTTGATTAAGTCTCCCACTATATTATCAAGTCCCAATGGCCCTCACCATTGAACAAAGAATGTCCAGTTTCCATGAGATTCTGGTGGCAAGGATCCATATCCCCCTTCACATAAACCCAAGAAGGGTTGGTCAAGCGATTAGATGGTATTTGGGTAGGAAGGTCTTTTCCAACTGCGGGCTTTCGTCTCCATGATCTGTTGATGGGACTCCCCAATCCTGAAATTAGGACTTAGGATATCCTCAACTCTTGCCTCCAATATTACATCAAGTCTAGAAAGGGAAACTTCTCTTGATGTAATATAGTGAAGTCAACCCAAAACCTTTCATAAAGGTTTCCTGTATAAAAGTAAGTGTCCCAATAAGGGTTGGTCAAGCACATTATTTTATTGAGTATTTACCGAAATCATTTTACAGAAGGCTTGGTCAAACATAGTATTTTATTTGGGTGTTTTTATCTCTTATGCATGAATTTTTTATTATCATTATCACATTCTTGTAAATATTAAGTGGTACTTACTTAAGTGATTAATAATGTCTTGATAATATTTATGCATAAGTCCAGTTTATTTTAGTTCCATCTTGCTTGATTGTTTAATTCATTAGTTATGTGATCATGAAAACATTTCCATAATGATAAACCATGAAACTGACAGAAATAAAATAATGAAAATGGAATGATCATGATATTTTCTAATGGTTAGTTTATCTAGAAGTTGATAAAAAAACTATGACCTAGGGGAGAAACACCTTGAACCTTTTGGTTTCATGTTTATAGCTTCCACCTATCAACCTCTATTTCTCCTGGGATTGGTTTTGTATTGGATCCATCTTGAACCAACTCCACTATCTTGGGAATTCCATCCATTATATATGCCCTTTTTTAACTCACATGTAGGTGAGGGGTAAAAATGGGTTTTACATAAAAGTAACCTTAGGCACGCATTCCCTACATATTACCTAGGAGAAGGATCACAATCCAATAAATTTAATTTTAATAAATTACTTAAAATAAACCATCCACAAAGAAACGTCTTGGTCTAGCTCATGGTCATCCATACATGCACCGATATTTATGCATAAATTAAACTAGCATTCAATTCGTTAATCGTTCTTGTTTATGATAAATCATGCTCGATTCAATTAATTATCATCTTTAATTAATCAATCCTTTTATCTTAAACCCTTTTCTGAATTTCATTGAGATTCTTATCCATCATAATTTTAAAAAATAAATTCATTTAAAATTATCTCTGAATGTAACTTCTACATTGGAGGAAACCTAGTTATTTCTTATTCATAACTACCAAATGAGTAGAAATGAACAATACACGGATGTTAAATTAAACACACACACACATATATATATAAATCACATATCACGTGTTGTGCCTCATATTTACACTTGCATGATGGTACATGTCTCAATGGTTTGTATAATATAATAATAAATTTTAATAAATATGTGTAATTTGGATGAGTAAACGATGTTTTGTTCCAATTACATAGCATGTAATATTGTTCACCATCCATCCAGAGTACACGCCCATGGAAATGGTGTGTGAGTGTACTTCAGAAATCTTCAGAGAACACGACGTGTCCAGTGGGCCACACACCGTGTAGTTCCTCATTACATGGCCTCTAGTCGGGCAAGTTGTGTATGAGGTACATGGTCTAACCCCAACCCGAAGGGACTACACACTGTGTCCAATGGGCCACATGACATGTAATTAGAAAACCGTGTTCCACCTATTCCTTCTCAACACACGAAGTCATTAAGACTTAGAAAAACTCCAATGACATGGCTCAGTTTGGCAGACCAGACCCATTGCATTGAACCTTTACAACACAACCTGTACTAAAGAATACACATCTTGTATTCTTGTGCTGTATGGCTAGGAACCATTGGATCCTCTGGAAGAGATCCTCTATTTTATATTAATCAAAATTAAAAAGTAAATAACCTTTCAGTAATCTGAACGAGAAAATAAACAGGAGAAACAGATCTCGAGATTCATCTTTTCAGAATGATTAAAATGAATTGAAATAAGTAAATTATTAATTGTGTATATCATTAGAAAAATATTTAAATAATTATAAACTATGATGTAACTGCTCTGATACCACTTGAAGGTTCCGGGAACAACAAAAGTGTGTTTGGGACATCACCAAACCTTTATTTTTACCACGATCAATGATTATTCCGGGATCAATATGATGATGAAAGCCAGTCTCCACAAAATATAATCAAATATTTAGATAAAGAAGGATGAGTCCCAAAACCTTTAGAGAGGTTCTATCACATCATGTTTATAATTAATTTATTTAATTTCCTCAAAAAATAATACATGGATATTTAGAATTTTCTTCGTTGATGATGATGATCATTCATAAATTCCCTTCTCGATTATCTTCTCATTCTTGCAAGGATCAAAACTAGAATCCCTCTAACGGAGATCCACATGTGCTCTGATGGCCCCCAATCGTCACCGCTCGTTCTCTGGGTGCTATCGTGGAAAAGTGAGTGTACTATGTCTGTCATTCTTGATCATTTGTTCATTGGCCTTGAAGAGCTTCTCTCGTTCTAAGAGGGGAGAGAAGAGGATTCGAGAGAGAAATGTTTTCGCTCAATAATTCTCAATTCACCAGGCATGTGGTGTGTTGTGTGGAACAATAAGCATACTTGTCTATTTATATACATGGAATTCCAGTTAAAATATTTAATTTCAAAACATCAATTAAAGAAATTCATGAACTTAGAGAACACCGATGCTCATAATAATAATACTGTGTCAATATTTGTGGGGCACGAACTTGTGCAAAATGTATTTATAAATAAAATTCTGCATCACAAAATAATAGCAGCGACATTATTATTTTAACTTGTGCCACCTAGTTAAATAATTATTTACCATCTTGAAAATAATTATTTTACTACCGGAACAGCCTTTGTCTAATCGAGCTCCACTTCTATTGATTAAATACTCGAATAAATAAATAAATAATTTATTCTCTTAAATAAATATTTTATTTACAAAATAATTATTAAAAATTTATTAATTTTTCAATGAAATAAAAAAATATGTATTTTTTAATTTATGGGATCATTTTAACTTGAATAAAATTATTCCTTAGTCTTGAGAATAATATTTTTTCCATTATTTAAATACAAATAGAATTTAACTGAAACCACCAAAAAACACTTAGTGTGTGACCCTCTATGATTCTTTCTATATGGCATTAGGTAGGATTGCCTAAAGTCCAATAGGCAGGCTTCCCATCCTGGAGATTTCCTAGTAAGAACTTTATGAGAGGAAGTCTCATTTGCTTATGAGTACTTGCACCTGACGGTCTACATTATATGTGTCTCGTCATAGTATTTCATTCAACCATTGAACTATATTTAATAATATTGTTATAGAATTTCTATATTTTCATAATTGCGGAGAACTACCATGACCATATCAATTGAACAAATAATATAGGGCATTATTACATCTTAATCATGTAGAATAGAGAACAATGTGTAATAATATATTAAATATCCATGTAATCAATGTAAAACCAGTTGGTTCTAGGACACCAACTCTTATACCTGCAACACTGGGTGGACTTCCTTCTTGGAACCCCAAAATTTCTCAAAATTCATAACTCTTATCCACAACTCAATCTGTATATCCAAGGACATTATTCTTTCCACTTATCCCTATAAGTTAATAATACACTAGGAAACACTCTCAATGTGCCACTACCAAGGTTTAAAATGTTTGTATGTGTCACAAACACCCCTTATATCCATCACCCCTACAAACATCTCTCACAAGTCATCCTTAAAAAATCCACCAATACCAACTCCGCACCAGAGTCACAACCTGGAAGGTTCATCGAATCTCTCTAAACAACAGACACCAACTCAAACAACCATCTATTCTTGGTCGTTATCCTACCCCCGTTCTAAAAACACAAAATCTAATGCTCCAAACTACCATTTACTCTGTGTATCACACCAATGATACTCACACACAATCACTAGAACCATAAACGAAACAACCACTCTATGGTCCAAAACCAAACATGCATGGTCATTATCAACAAGGATAGCCACATTCACATTAACATATTTCATTTCAAAACTTCATGGTCACAACCTAACTGAAGACACAATATGTAACATCCCTTTTATAAGAAAACCAAACATAACAAGTTCTCATTTCCCAAAAACTTGGGTCTCAAAACTAATGCACTTTCTATTCCTAAGCCACATGTACCCAGGTTCAATAACCAATATATGAAATAAATACCACTAGTTTATCTATGTCCCATCCTTTCCCAGTATTTCCCACTTCATTAACATTAAAATTTAATCCCACCATTTCACATCCCAAAAATCTTTATTTCAAATCCGATGAATTGACACAATTAAAAACCATTTTACTAACCATCATTTTAAAACCATTGTTTTTATTCAAAATATCATTAAAAAATAACTCCCCATTTTACAAACCGATGGATTTATAATTCTCAGTACCCTTTAGACCAATTTTTAAAACCCATTATTTCAATAAATTTCACTACTTATTCCAATTTGGATTACCATCATGTCATTCACAAGTCACTCACACACAACATACAGATGAATTATCTATCTTATGTTCCAACCAAGATGCATGAACAAAAATACCCACATGTCTAATTGGGCCAAGTAATAAAACCTCATAAATCATTAACATAAAATCCTAGTACACCACTCAATGTGGAAATATCAACCAACTACAAAAACACAAAACAAAACATCATTTTCCCACCCCTAGAAATGTGGGTTTTCACTCGTATGTGGGACTACCGACACTGAAGTATGATATTATTACCAAGTTTTAACAAGATCCTAGTTTCATATTGATCATTACCAAATAGTATGAAAACATATGACAAAATTTTATACCACTTTGTAACATCCCTGACCAATAATACACAATATCTGGTCCCCGAGTCGGGTCATCACATGACCTCAGACAGGCCTCCCCCTATAGTAGTGACTGATGACTAGCTGCATGAGTATAAAGAGGAACATGTGGAGACTATACCCTCTTATCGAAGTCAATCCACTACATATGTAACATAGATTGATAAAATAACTACATGAATAATATATGTAAATAAAGCAATAAAAAAAATAAGTAACCAGGTACACATTCTCTAACAAAATCCATTGAATAATCTACATGTCTGTTAGTCATATAATATAAGTTGAATCCAAACTATAAAGGACTCTAAACATTGACCCTATCCCCAACCAAGTCCTGATCTACCAATATCCAACCCTACATCCCATGAACAACCAAAAACCAAGTTGCCATCCTAAAATTGTACCTAAAAACAATTAGCATCTTCTAAGGTACCCATGTTCCATGGTAGCCTGAGTAGGGAGTGAGTACAACTCTGTATTCTACCACCAACAGTGTCAAATAAAATAAAAAGTCTTTACAAATGTGTATTCATGGAACAGGTGAAATAAATAAACAAGTGTAAAGGAAAACACTTTACGAATTATCTAATACTCATTTAACCATTATGTTCTCTTGAATCAACCAATCCACAAAACTAACTTAGGTAACCTTGAGAGTCTATTTAAAGGAATTGGTGTAACACACACATTTAATCATAAGGGATTTAACTAACGTAAATAACCATATAACCACTAGATAGATAATTAATTTAATTAATTTTCCTCATTATTTACATTTCATCAACTTTTCTAATCTCATTACTAAATTTCACTTCGTCTCACATTCCATGGGTTAGGAATTACATCATTTAATAAATGACCTATGCCAATCAATTACCACTAATAAAAGAATAATCCAAGTCCCTATCTCATTTGGGATAAACACATCACAAAAAATACAATATCATCACATCGAAGACTTAGTTCAGGTGGAAGGAAACCATTAGTGGAATAGAGCATTGTCCCCTTCTCCAACCCATACAATGTGGGGTGATGTTTAGAGCCTCAATTTGTCTCAACCTATGGGAATAGAACCTAATTAAATACCCCACACTTCCATTTATGTGCACATGCTTATTTATCCATTCTATACACAAATATAATAACACAACCTTCCCTATCCAATACAAATAGAAATCATAGTTCTCAACAATCAACATGGGAATAAATATTATTCCATAATCCATTAACACATTTCCATTTACAATACATTTCCATTTATCCCAATTCCCCTTTCTTATGCATAACTAGATAATAATATTCACTAATTACCATATATTAATCCATTTAACATGTTCAAACATCCCATATGTTAACTAACTTGACCCATTCATCATTTTCCATGTATTTACCACTTAGGCATTTCTAGTAAAAATCCAAATGCATTGGGAACATTCACATTAATCTCATTTCACCCATTTTAATATCATGCAAAATACCCCATAGGCAATATTATCAACTAAGTTCATTCATCACTTAGTTAATTTCATAATCATGCTAACATACCAAAATATTTCTTAGGGGTTCTATATCACTAAACCTCTATGCCCCTTCAATTACCATTTCCCCATCAGATATTTCTAAATTATATAATTAAAATAAACATATTACAAAATAATAATTGAATTTAACTTTAAACCAAGCTTTATGGGTGTTCTCATTTGAAAAACCAAAACATGTCCTAAGGATTTTATTCTGATTTTTTACTAATCAAGTCAACCACAAAACAATATTCCCAAAAAGGGGAAACGGTTCCCATTTCAAAAACCATTTGAAATCTTTTATAAAACTGGTTTTTAAGTAATATTGAGGTCATTGCCTACGTTATAAACATTTCCCCCTCTTAAAAATCATTTTTCATCAATAAATCTAAAATTAGGTTAAGACCCCAAATACATATTTGTAACCCAATACAACAGTATGCAACATAGCAATGAAAAATAACAACTACATAAACATGTAAAGCATTAGGACTCTGGGGAAATTCTTGGAGACCACCTACCTCATGACCATTGAAGAACCCTTTTTTAATCTCCACCATTGATTCAAACTCAATCACATTTTAGAGCCCCGGCCTCGAATCCACTGAGAAAGTGATGTTTTAGGGATTCAGAAGAAGGTGATAGATTCCACAAGCCCAACTCTTGAAAATAGATCAATATAGAGTGTTAGACTCACCAGGATATATGATTCAATCCCAAACAAACTTCAAATTACCATAAATTTAAGGATAATAATACATATAGGTTGAGGGTGATGCTGGTATGTCACATAGGGTTGAGGCGATCGAATGGGAGGAAAACGTAGGAGAGGAATAAATAGTATCATAAGGAAAAATTTTAATTTCACACATTTTCAGGGTCACATGGTTTGGCCTCATAGTTTCCAAATAATGTTCCAACTATGTTCCTCCCTTTGTCCAAGATGATTCATACCACACTTTTTTCAAGGGTCACCCACATGTTTTGAGAAACTGAGTTTTTACCGTATGCTTTCTATCTATTAAAAATGGTTCTACAGCCGCTCAGTTGCTGGGGCCAGCCACATGGTTTACACTTACCATGCACCAATCATGCACTATGAACCACTGGAAAATTTCCTCTTGTTTTCTTGTCCTTCACCCCTGAGTGACTTAAAAACTATTCAAGCACTCAAGAAACACTTATTTTACCATAAAACAGAGTTTAACTAAAAACATTAACAAGGAATTACGTTCACTTAGGATCGATATCTTACAGCCTCCCCACCTTATAATGACTCATCCTCAAGCCACACTTCCAAGAATATCCAATCCCTCGTGAGTAAAATTTAGTCCATGGGGAAACCAATCAATCTTTACCATATGTGTTTCTCCCTAAATTTGTTCATTTTGCAATAATGCTCGAATCGAGGAAATAATCCTACCCGGAGAACATTTTAATCACCAAGTTGCATGATTGATTTATGGTTCTCCATAAGGACACTTCCACCTCCAATCATCATTGAAAAACAAAACATATTAGAAATTTCCATTTATCACCACTAAAACATAGCACTGATCGATACATAATAGGCACTATATCATAATGTAAGAACCAACTAGAACACTCTTAGTCCGAAAAACATCAAAATTATTGACCCAAATCACTTTGTACCATCTCACCATGATTCTTTCGAAGTGCTAACTATTTTCTAAGACCAACCTCATAGGATGAAATTTCCCCTTTAACAAAATTTTATAACCTACCCTAGTCTACAAATCTAGGCCTAATAGACCACACTCAAACGTACATAAAATCACCATATAACACTAACATTCATCCCTATCATTCAAATCACCTAAATTAGATAAATCCACTATTCATACTCATTTCAGAGAAACTAGATCTTCCTCAAAACCCATTCCAATTTTCAAAATGTTCTTATGCATCCAATGTTAACAATATGTGGCTCACATCCCAAAACATATGTTCCTTTTTTCACTGTTAATCCTGGCTATCCTTGGTGAACTCACTCATTTGATTCCCTAGCTTTTCTTTTTGTATGTCACCACATTACCTTGCTATGATGCTCTTTTTCACAAAAGGAATACCACCCTAATCCACATACACCTATTGATATCATCCTTAATGTCTGGTGAGACTTATCCATTATGGAATGCTATACTCTCAAAACAAAATTTGTGCTCAATATCTCCCCTCAACTCATATCTAACAAGATCACCATGATTAACTATAGAAAAAGTCTAAGCTTGAAACATCACTCAACTCGATTGATCATCACACCTAAGGCCAACCCTCTTTTTTTCAAAGGAACATGAACGTGAACCTTATAGGACTTCCATTCACTTATTGATTCCAAATAATATTCTTCATAGCATGTTCCACACATCCATAATTTAGCATAGCACTACCCACCTTAGAAGTGTCATTATCAGTACTTTCCTTAAGTAATTTTTCCCTTCATAGATCACGTTCAAACACAAGATAAACCCCAAAAACCCGAAATAGCCCTAAAAATCCCACTATAATATCAAAACTGTCATCACTCACTACTCATTCTAGGAATTTGAGAATGACACCAATGGTATTCACTAACATCCTGTGCATTTTGAGGACCTTTCCTATAACCAGTCGATGGTTTAATCCCACACCATACAATTCCCACACACATACCACTCTCCAAGAATATCCTCCATGGTGTCCACATCCTAAAAAACACACCCAAACCACTTGGTGCAAATCTATAGAATTCCCAGAACACCAGGACAATGTCAAGATATTGGGAATGATCATCACGGTTTATAATTATTCCATGAATTCATCAACAAACACCACGATAACTGTCGTCTACCAATATCACCTCTTACCAAGGGAATACCTCAACAAACCAAAGGTCTTGATCTTTCCTCCACACCGATGTCTTTTCCACCCAAGAACCCCATAGATCGAATGGAGTTCCCTATAAAACTCACTTCCACATCATGACCTTCTAACAAGTTTTCGTGAGAAAACATTTCTATTCACACCATTATCATAACCCTACTTGAGTTCTTCTCATACTATACTACTCCAACCCATCTATGAAAAAATAACAATGACATACGTTTTCTCTAACATCTGTTCCCAACTTGGTACTCATCAGAACCATTATAGTATCACACTCTCCTACAACCACACACAAAAACCCAGTATCACGCTCTCCTAAAACCACACAAAAAACCCATATCTAGATCACTTGAGTCGTACAACAAACATGATTTACCCCAACACCACTCAAAAAAAATTTCATGCCCACTGATCTACCTGCTCCATCCACTACCACAAAACAGGGCAAGGGAAGCACTACCCCTTTATCAGTGCTTTTATTAGTAGCGTTGATAAAGGGGGGTTTTATCAGCGTGCATTTTCCAAGCATAGATAAATGTGTATATTTCATAAAAAACTCTTAAAAAAGAATATATTGATATATCAGTATATTTATATTGATATAAATACAATAAATATTTTTTAAAATATTCTTTATATCGATTTGATATGTCGTAGACCCAAAATAAACATCCTGGAGAAAAAATTATGGACGTTTGTAGTGATTAAGGACCTTTTTGTTCCTTGAAGAATAAGATAAGTTGTTACAATGGTCACCATAGTGTAGTTCTGGTTGTAACATTCAATTTGATATGTGGTTGAGGCAAAACAGACACCCGGAGAAGAAGTTATGGCAAAACGAACCCCAAGAGCAAAACTTATGACTGTTCAGAGGGTTTTGGGTCCTTTTTGAACCTCAAAAAACATGATAAGTGGATTCAATGATCACCAAAGTGTGTAACATTTTGAAAGTTTTGATTTGATAAGTGTTAGAGCCAAAAAAGACAGTCAGAGAAGAAGTTATTGTAGTTTGAAATTTTGCAACTCTTGTATCTCCTAAAAACCTAAGAAACCAGCAACTCACTAAAACAGGCATGACATCCAGTCTAGTAGTCCATTTGAGAACCGTGGCCAGTAAAATTGAAGCTCGCGAAATGTGTGATGAAAAAATCTAGTCTAAACCGTTAGAATATCATAGGAATGAATGATATATCAGTTATAGCACTCAAAAAAAATCCCAAATTCAAATGGCCATAACATTCTCTCCGAGTCACAGTTTGGGCTCTACCACATATCAAATTGAATGTAGCGACGAGATATACGAAACAAGTTGACTCAGACATAGTTTCAGTCACTTTTGGGACATGAAAATCCAAAAAGGCCACTAGAAGGCCTCCAAAACATAGTTTCCATGTTCGGACCCCTATCAAATGTTTATTAAAACGGTCATAACTTCTAATATGGCTGTCTGTTCAGCCTCTCGAACCTGTTTTATCGTATTTCGTTCCATGAGCTTTAGCTTTACTATTCACGGAGTTGATACGGACACCTGGAGAAGAAGTTATGTCTTTTTCAGTGACTCTACGATTTGTTAGGTTTTTCGAGACCCCATTTCTGGAACTTTGGTATATACATATTAATATATAATATTTGTAAACATATATAAATATGTATAATTATACCTATAGATATACATATAATATATATCTGTGTGTGTGTGTGTGTTTTATGTATGTATGTATGTATGTATGTATGTATTTATTTATTTATTTATAAAAACACACATAAGAAAACATATTTTATAAATGTTTTTAAAACTAATCATATAAATATATATTAATATACAAAAAAATATTCGGATAAAAAATTATAATTAAATATATATATATATATATTAATATATGGATATATATATATTAATGTAATTAACTATATGTATATATTAATATGACTAAATATATATATATATATATTAATATACGGATATATATATACATATATATTAATATAATTAAATATATGTATATATTAATATGACTAAATATATATATTAATAAATGAAAAGCAAAGCAATATGGTGGAGTGGTAAAGGCTTAGCGTGCAAGCAAGAGGTCTCGAGTTCAAATCATGTGGAAGGCAGGTCACACCCACATGTGTGGGGAATTACCTAGCGTTGTTAAAGGTGGGTGGGGCTGGGTGGATCATGCTTGGGGTGTGTGTGGGCTACTATGGTGGTGGGCACTGTTAAAGGGGGGCTTCAAGCACTGTTGATGCCCCGCAAAATTGAAAAATAATTTTTCAACTTTTATCAGTGCTAAAAAAATCATGAATAAAAGGCCCCTTTTATCAGAGTTTTTAGTGATGATAATAGAGGCATTTATCAGCGATTTTCTGAGTGCTGATAAAAGGGACCCCCTTTATCCTCTCCTCGATTAAAAGCTCTTATTTTAACAATGTTAATCGACTTTTCTAGAACTGATAAAGTCCATATTTGTTGTAGTTTTTAGACCAATTTCGTAGTCAAAATCTCATCCAACAAACACAACATCCAAAAATAGCCAAATTGCATGACGACCTTCACCCCAGGTGTCTCCAAAATAAGAGATATTATTCAAGCATTGATCACTTGTTCCTTGTCTGCCAAACTAGTTTTCCTTTTTTCATCTAAATCTTAGAAACCACTGGTAAAGGTCTCTGAAAAACTGTTCCCTTCACAGCCACCATTACAACTAAACACATGCACACATGTGTTTCCCCTAAGGTGACTCCAAGGTTTAACAATACAAATTTACCAAATAACAAGGACACCTAGTGAGCATCAGTTTCACCATTGAAGCCACCATATATGCATCACATTCCAAGGAACCTGCAACACTGGGCTGTCCTCCTCCAAGGCTACCCTCAATTTCTCAAAAATTTCAAATCTTATAAAAAACCCAATCTGTACCTCACAATCCATTAACCCTTCCATATAACACTCTAGGTTATTCCTATAGTATGAAACATTCTCTTTCTTCCACTTCCAATATAAGAAATTTCAATCTTTATCACACGTACCCCTAAACACAGACACCTAGACTAACCTCTCTCATAGTTTATCATAAAATAATACCACAATACCAACTTCCCAAACTAAAGAAACACCAAGAATGGGTCATCAACTCTATCAAATCCAAACAAACTAAATCAAACAGTGGGCTTCTCAAGGTGTTCATCCTACACCTATTCGAAACACACTACATCTATAGATCCAAACAACCATTTAATCTTGGTCCAATACCAAAGATACTCACACACGTACACTGGCACCATACACTAATCATCCACTCTATGTCCAAAAACACAACTTTCAAGGTCTTAATGAACAAATATTTACACATTAACATTAAAAATATCACTTCACAACTTCAGGGTCATAACCTAACCAATTATGAAACACATAAAATCCCATTTTCCAGCACACCAAACACAAAAAGGTCTCACATCCCATATCTTGGGGTCACAAAACTATGGCACTCTCACTACCCACACCACTTGTATACAGGTTCCAAAACCAAGACAAGGAATAACCGCCACTAGTTTCCATTCGTTCATCTATTTCCCCATATTTACCACTTAATTAACATTACTATTTAAACCCACCATTTCACTTCTCAGAACAATTCATTTCAAAACCCAATCTTCTAAAATTTTAAAAACCATTTAGTAACCATAATTTTGAAAATCATAGTGTTTATTTAAAATCTTATTTCAAAATATTTCCCCACATTCCAACCAAAGGATTTACACTTCTCGAAATACTTTTTGACGGATTTTCCACACCCATTGTTTCATTTAATTTTACTATTTATTCCCATTTGTTTTATCATCATGTAATTCACATGTAAATCATAGGAATCATTTGGATGACTTATCTATCCAATGTGCTAAGAATGATGCATCAACTCACACACCCCCTATCCATATTGGGAAAAGATATGAAACCTCATAAATAATTAACATCACATCAATGTACTTTAATTAAAAAGGAAATATAAAAAAACTGTAAAAAACACAGAACATCATTTTCCCACCCCTAGCAACCTGGTTTTACTTTCATACATGATTACTCAGTCATGAGAATGTTACCATGTCCAGAAAAGATCATTTCTACCTTTCAAAAATATTATTAGGAAAGATGACATCCTCTGTTACCACATTCTAACATCACTGAATTATATGCCACTATAATGTATGCCCTAATCTGGGTTGTTACATGACCTCAGGGGTGCCTCCATGTATTATAGAGACTTCCAACTAGGAACATGGATCAAAATATGAACATGGGGAGACAATAACATCATATTAGAGTGAATAAAAAATAGAAGCTACATATATATATAATATAACCAAGTTTATAATAAATGGATAGTAAAACATAAAAACCAAAAAGTAACCTCGTACACATGATATAAAAAAATTTACAGAATAATCAACATGTCAATCAGTCATATAATATAAATCGAGGCCAAACTAACAAAAGACTCTAAACCTAAACCCGAGTCCCAACTCATTCCAGAACTCCTGAATTTAAACCATTCATCCCATGGACTACCATACATCAGGTCCCTATCCAATACAGGAAACTAAAAACATGTATCATCTTCCTAGGTACCTAACTTCCATGGCATCCCGAGTAGGGTGTGAGTTCAACCCAGAAGGCCACCACCAATAGTCATTAAAGAAATAAATAGTTTGTACAAATGTGTATTCACGTAAAAATTGATATATGCAAAAAAGTAGGAAGAAAATAATTTTAGTGATTATAAAACACCCCTTACCCATTAGGTTCTCGATAATCGACCGATAAATAAAAAGAACTCCTCTCACATTGGGAGTCTACATTAAGGTATAATGTTTACACACACACATTTATCTTTATGGGTTTTTACTAAACACAACTCCTCATATATGCACATGATAAAATATTCATTTAATCTATTTTTATCATTATTTCCATTTCATTACATATGTTATTTTTATTCCTATATTCATCTTCATCTCATGTTCCATGAATTAGGCATTACATCATTTACACAACATCATAATCCATTAAATTACCTTGAATAAATGGTTATGAAAAGTCTGTATATCACTAGGGATAAGAACATCACAACAATCACATTATCCTCACTTCAAAGCCTTTGTCTCGGTGGTATTCTAGCATTAGGGGAATAGATCCCTATCCCCTTCCCTATCCCATGCATTGTGGGGTGGAGTTTAGATCCTCATTCTAACTCAAGTTGTGGGTATATAATCTAAATTAATACCCCAAATTACTAAGGCATGAGCACATGTTTATTTATCCATTCAACCTCATATACTGTATCGCAAGAAAATGAAACCAATAAAAATTGAAATCATAGTCCCCGAAAATCAACATGGGAATAAATATTATGCCAAAACCCATTAACAAATTTCCATTTATGATAAATTTCCATTTATCCAGTTTTTTATTTCTTATGCCTAACTCATTAAGCATATTCACTAATTCCCATACATTAACCCATTTAACATATTCAACCATTCTATATGTTATCTAACTTTACCCATTCATTATTTCCCATGGATTTACTACCTATGCATTTCAAGTAAAAAAACAAATACACTAGGGAAATTCACATCAATCTCATTTAACCCATTTTCACATCATGCCAAACACCCCATAGGATAAATTATCAACTGAATGCATTCGTAAATGATTTTATTTAATAATCATGTAAACAGTCCAATATATTTGTTATTGTTTCAATCTTACCGAACCCTTACACCTCTTAAATTTCTAGGGCCCCATAGTACCTCTAAAACTAAATCATAGAAATATAAACAATATAAAATACTCATTCAATTTAACTTACAACCAACCTTTAAAAGTTTATTTTCCCATTTTAAAATCTAAATCATTTACCAATGATTTTATTTTCGTTTTGACCAATCAAGACATCATTAAAATCATTTTCATGAAAAGTTAACCTTGTTTCTATTTAAAAAACCATTTTAAATATTTTTAAAAACCTCTCTTTAAATCTCTTTGAGGTCGACACCTCCTTCCAAAACGTTCCTCACTTTCAAACATCATTTTTTATCAATAAATTTAAAATCAGGTCATTGCCCCAAAACTACCATCAAACTCTTTTAAAACCATTAAATAGTTTAAAAAATACAACATATAAATTGTTCCAATCAATCCATTAACCTTACCCATAGATAAATTTCATTTTCAATACCCATTCCCTCTCATAATACCCTTATCTCTAGGTTCACTAGTTTTTTTTCACCATTTCAAATGGTTTATCTTACCCTAAAGGTACCCTTAGTTTCAGTCTCACACCATCGAAGAACCTAATGGGGTCCCTGAAGGGTATTACACCTCAATATAAAGTCCAAATCCTTTTCCATAAACCAAGACATTAAGACACAACATATTAGTGAAGTCAAAAAGTGCAAACACATGTAACACATCAAGACTATAGGGAAAATCTTAAAGGCCACCTACCTTGTGACCATTGATGAAAGCTTCCATTATCTCCACACGTGATTCTAAATAAAACACCATATAGATCCCTAAGCAATAATTTGATGAAAAAATGATTTTTTAGGGATTTGGAAGAATATGAGAGTTTCAAGAACCCTTAAGATGGAAAATAGGCAAAATAAGAGTTTTAAACTCACCCAGATCTTCTATTCCCACCCAAACAAGCTCCACACACTAATTAATAGGAGGATATTCATCAATAAAGAGAGAGGGGTATGCTAGTTCATCATGTAGGTTATATGTGGTCGAATAGTATGAAAATAGATGGATAAATAAATAGTTTCATAAGGGAAAAAGGGAAATTCCCACTTTTTATGCACTGTAGTGTTTGGCCGCAAGGTTTCAAAACTGTGCACCAACCATTTGACACCATCAATCCCAAAGGATCCATGTGGAATAATTTTATGGGGAACCCACCTATTTTGGAAAAAATTAGGTAACCATGTGGTATCCCTCTCTCAAAAATGGTTCCCCTACTACATGGGTTCCCGGGTCGGGTGCATGGTTTACACTAACCGTGTGCCAACTATGTTCTATGAAATATCGGCCACTTTCTTTCTATTTTCACGTCCTGCACCCCCAGGACATTTCCAATACTTCTCAATAAATAAATAAAAACTTATTTAACCATAAAAGAATTTTTAACGAAAAATATTAACAAGTACGTACCTTCACTAAGGATCAGGATCTTACGTTTCCCCTTTCCCATTAGTTTTCAAGTTGGGACTTCTTTTCTAGATGGGTGTGTATTTCATCCATTTACATATTTTTACCTTGATAAAATTCTATTTATAACATATAGTTTATTTCCTAAATTTATAACACTCTTTATATTCATTCTTTTTTATATTCATTGAATACTATCATGGAGTTATTTGTGTGTGTGTGTGTCTAGGTACATTAGCCTATAACCTCCCATTGTAGTTATAGTACTACTCGGTGTTAGTCACTAGCCTCTAGACTATTAGACATGAGATTGGGGTATCTAAATTGGCCTACTTCTATCCCAAGAATGGTCTTGATGGTTATGTTCCTCATAGTGTGGTACTGAAGGAGGCTTTTCACATTGTTGGTTTTGGATTTAGACATGTTGTGAGGATTTTTTAAGTAACATATGGTAATGATGTTGGAGTGTCAAATGTGTGGACCTCAGGATAAGGAACAAAAATACGTTTTGATGGTAGACATATGGATACAATAGGACTCTAAATACATTCATATTGACTGGACTTGCTAATACATTTGTTGGAGGGAAACCAATAGTAAATTCACCACATAGGATTGATTCTTTTAACATTAATGTATTTCTTTATTAAGATACCTATAAATACACATATAATAGTTATACGCTTTGTTAAATTTTATGATTCCTCTATGATTATATCCAAGTTAGAAAAAAATATAGGGTTGGGATGATGACTATTTGATTGATGAGACTTCAATTCAGGGACCCATTCGAGATGTGTTTCCCCCAGGCATGATAAGAGATTATATTTCACCAAATGGGATGAATATGGATCCACCTCTAGTGGTCTGAGTATATAATTGACTACATGTTGGGAAGATTATGGTTCAATTAGGTCACGATAAAATTCCTATAATATTAGTGTGTTATGAGTGATCTAGTCATATATTCTACTTTGGATTCATGGTGATTTAGGCCATTATAAAGTGGCGTATTTTCTTGAGTTAGTAGTACAATTATTTTTATGTGATTAGATCACATCTAATCAAATGGTTATTATTGAGAGAATCCTTAATAATGGATATGCATGGTGTTGTTCATTTATGATTAATCAATCTCAGGATGAGATGAGACTCTCATTTTAAGGATTTCAATATCTACCCTATTAAGATTATTACCTTTTTCTCTTGCACATTGTGCAGATCTAGGAGATTCTCAAGTTGCAGAAGGATATTATGTTAGAATTTGAGTATTATTCATGTTATACTTAACACATGAACTACTATATTAATATGGAGAGGAATGGATACTTACAAGTGTGGGAGATAGATAATGGCCTTCTCATATACATCAGATCTACTGTAGTCTCCTAATGCATTCCAACATATGAAGGAGTGTCTGTGAAGAGATTGGATATGGAGAATTTTCCTCTAAATGAATGTTGTAGAGATATATCTGTATTTGTAAATCATGTGGTAGATTCATCTACAATGGCTATAAGGTGTCACTCATTAGGGTCCCAATGAATGAGGCATACACATAACTGGACTCACAAAACTTGTATTTGACGAAGATGGATAATATTAAGGATCCAATAATTCTAGAGAATGGTGATTCTAAACTTATGATTGTTAATATCTCATGTATACTGATTTCCTGAATCATCATACTAAAGGTGGGGAAAATCATTGGATAGACATCAATCATAGAGGAAGCATCAGGATCAGGATTCTCTCTAGCATTGTTATATCCTCCACTATGGATATGGTTCTAATAGGGGGAGGGTGGATCCCAAAATAGTTGATTGGTAGGAGTGGAGTGATTCTAACCACTACTCCCCCACCTCTACCACGTGGCCCAAATTAGAATAATAGGTCTAGTAGTCGAGGGTGTTTCCATTTCTAGGATATGAAGGGATATGACCGGGCCTCTCATGAGTTACTTTGAGGAAGAATATGTGTCTTTTTTATTTTCACACCAATAAATATAAAACCATTTTAGATTAATTACATTATATAAGATTCCCTTTTTTATATATAGATATTTTGGTAGTGACTTGTTTTTTAAAAACTGTGGCTATAGTTTCCTATAAGGAAAAATTAGTCTATATATATCTTTTTCTAAGAGTTAAGTTGGTGTTCAGTGAATATATTTGCTTGTGGGACCTCATAGTATTTGTAATAAAAACTTATGATTAAATCCTAGGTATCGATTGGTTATTTTTTATTCCATCCAAGATAGACTATAATCATAAGAGTGTTAGATACCTTCATGCAGATTTTATGAGAGTTTCCTTCAGATGAGAGAGGGATCTTGTGGATGAGTAAGTGGGTCTCATAAGAAGAATATTCCACCATATTTACAATCATTTGGAAATTTTAGAAGTTGGTATAATGGGAACTATATGAATATAGCATCCAACACTATTGGAGGATTATATGGATGTCTTTCTCAAATATTTCATGACATACCTCTGTAGCAGGAGATAGAATTTTTCAACGAATATCACCCCATTACCGAAATGAAATGTTATATAGTATATTATACGGTTCACACTGAGAACCAAGAGATGAGTGTGTAGTTGAATCGTCTTTGAGATAATGGTTTTCTGATGCCCATTGTGTCCCCCTAGGAAGCTCTAATGTTCTTTTTCAAAAAAAATATGGATTTTTGAAGAATTTTCTTAATTATAATCACCCGAATCTGGTAAAAATCATGAATAATTTCCAATTGATGAAGATTTATGATCATTTCAACTAGTTGAAAAAGAAAATTTTTTGTTTTTAAAGATCAATCTATGTTCTAGCTACCATCAGTAGAGGGATTAAGAGGGTGATATACTGACGATACATTGATGATATTTATATGGGAATTAAGAGTTTCTAGAAATGTTTTTAAGTGTGACAAATTCAACTATTGTGTTCATGTAACAAATAAATTGAATCTTCTTTCCAAACATGGACTAGTTAATGGTTTTATTTTTTAATGACTTTATTATACACTCTATGTATAGGGAGGAACATATAGAAAATTTTAGGGTAGTCATAGACTTACATTGGGAGAACCATCTCTATGGTAAGAACACAAAGTGTATGTTTTATATTCTAGGGGTTCATATTCTAGATAATTTCATCTATGAAATTTTTGAATAAATAGATCTGTAAATTATTAACATGGTGCTCTCTAGGGAGACTTCGAAGAGAATTTCACAAAGTGTAGTGTTTACTTTGTTTGGAAGGGTATTATAATCTGTTCATTAACCAATTTTCTAGAATTGAAACCCCTTTAATGGACTTTTTATATATAAAATATATGATTTCTTAGAATGTGTAATGTTAGATATCCTCCAATGAATTGAGGATTTAGTTGACCACTGATTCTATCATGAGACAACTAATTTTGGGGGTCAATTATGTGGTGTTTGGTGAAGTCTCTAAAGATGGTATCGACTTTATATAGATGTAGTGGTAGAATGAGATCGATTATGGGTCGAGGTAGTAGAGAAGTCATGATTAGAATTTCATGACCCTTTCTTAGAGTTGTTCAAGGAATTTTTCACCTTGAATATGTGGAGGCATTATCTTTTGGGCGAGTGTTTTATTTTTAACTAGATCCACCAAATTCATTGGTACATATTCATCCAGAGATTTCTTAAGATGAGACAGAGGTGTTGGTTGGAGTTCCTAAATGGATATTATTAAAGAGAGTCTACATTCTAGGGAAGGTAAAAGTGGTTGTACATAACCTAGTTATGAAATCATATTCTCAATTGGTGGAGGAGACATCATTGTAGTTGTCATAATAGATCAGACCCTAGTTGTTGATAGGTTTGCATCGTACTTCAATCGATGGTGGTGACTCCACTATATAATTAATTTGTGAGGGAATATGATATGGGATATGTCAACTATGTGGTTTTTCATGAATAGATATCATTTGGTGACATAATAGGTGTATTTTTTGATTGAGGAGAGTAGTTTATCATTTTTCTAGTATGGATGATTGTTCTAGAAAGATTTCATGTGAGGTATTGATATTTTTTTAAAACACTCCTTTTGTTATTAATTCTGGAGTTGCAATGATGTACAAATAACTTTGGTGGTAGTTTTGGTGGGAAATAATGGGGATGAGATTTGTTTAGTTTGTCTCTCAATGCCTTATGTGTCAGCAGGTAAAGGCTGAACATCATGTTCCAATAGGTTTGACTCAACTCCTAGTTATCCTATAATAAAAGTAGGATATCTTATCAATATATTTTCTGATGGTCAGTTCCTAAATTGGGAAATTCTATAAAAAAATTGAATTATTGTTGAACCACTTAAAATATTCATTCCATTTCATCAGCACAAGGGAGAAGAGATTGATTGAGAGTTTTGGGTGGTTTCTTATCATGATATCATTCAGATTCATGGGGTACCCACAATGATTGTCTCCAACCATGGTGATAGGTTAAAATCATGTTTTTAGGAGGTTTAAAGGTTTATCTCATCTTTCATGGATGGATGATCCTAGTGTTTCACCCTAATACATTTGGATAGACTGATAAGAAGATTTTGGTTTTGGAGGACATACATAGAGTCTCCTTGTAGCACTTCATCATAAAAGGAAGGATCACTTTCCATTTATGAAGATTTAATATAACAACAACTATCAATCCATTGTCATCTTGGAACCTTTCATGATAATTTATTGGTGACCCTGTAGTTCACCTTTGTGTTGGAATGAGATGGGGGAGTGGTCAATTTTTTTTTCCAGAGATGGTTCGAGCTTAATAGGGATGGTATAGGTGATCCATGAATGCATGAGGACAAATCAGAGTTAACACATATCTTACACAAAATATCATTTTAGGATCTTTTTGTTTGATTAGGGATACCATGATTTCCTAATATTCTCCTTGTGATGAGGATTATAGAATTTTTTTAAGACATAAAGATGCCTCCAAGGACCATCTTGCTATTTTCGCTCCAATGAATGGATGGTGTGCTTTCTTACCACATTACCATACCACCACAACTACATCGATTTCATGATGGATTATATGTGTCATATCATAGTGGATATGTGCATCATCCATCACATCAAATAAACTAGGGAAATCATTAAATCAAGGAAGGATCCAACATCAAAAAGTAACCAATGGAGACCATAGCTCCACATGGAAAGATACCACTTGGACAAACTATTCCTCAAGTTTTAGTTAATTGGTAGCATGTGATCATTTAGGAGAGCACATAGGAATGTCATATCTAGATACATGCTTAGTATCCCCACCTCTTTATGTATATTCTTATTTTCTATCCAAAATTCCATTATGAAGGGTATAATTTAACACTTAAGTTTCTCTATTTTTATCCTTTCAATATATATATATATATATATTTGATATTGGAACCATTTATTTGTTGTTTTGGGACCATAGAATTAATATATTCTATAATATGTACACATCTGTTTATAAAAATTGATTTTCAAAGTATTCAGATCCTCAAATGTTAAATCTAAGACTTCATTTTTTTTCCTTGAACAAGGTATTTACCATTTGAATGACATAAGATAGGTTAGAAGTGGATGTTCTATGGAGGGTATCCACTGGTGGGTGTATTATGTAATTAAATAATTTATTTACTTACTTTTCTTAAATTTATTGAACAATAACCACACTCTATAATTATGTTATGTAAAATTTTTGGGGTTAGATTCATAACATTGAGTGATTTTAGAGCAGGAGGAGTGGATCTTTGATCTCATTTTTTAGATCCAAAACATAGATCGATGACAACAATCAGGGAGATTTGTGAGACAAATGACGAATGTAGTGGGACATTAAACTTATTTTCTTGCAGGAATTTTCATCAACAATGATTGATCCAATATTGATTTAAAACCATTTTTTTGGTTTTCCACTCTTTCTATTAATTTTGATCCTAGATTTTATATATGTTTATATTTTATTGTTATTTTTTATTCATTACATGAGCGTAGTTTAAATTATCAGGATTAAACCCAATTAATATTATATTATTCTCCCTTAATTTACCCATTATTTCTAGTACTTATTATAATTGGTCTGGATTTAATTGGCCATCGATAATCTCACTTCATTCATGTTATTTTCCCACCACTGTTCTTTGTGTTCTTCATCACCGACCAATGATGTCATGATTAAACATTTTCTAACTATATGTGATCTTGATCGGACCCCTAAATTCATGGTTTATATTTAAATGAATTTAGGTTTTGTCTTTTGTGTATTTATAAATACATTTTGTTGGATTCGGGTGGTGGAATCATTGATTGAGACACTGATAAGGAGATAAAGGTGTGGTAGCTACCCCATATGAGATCTACGTTTTGATTTCTGTCCACCAAATTCTATTAATCAATGATAATTCATTGTCAAAAAATTTTGGTGCTTCAAGTAGGAAAAACTATGAAGGAGGAGGTTAAATTCCCATATATAGCATTCATATAATGATATGGTTCACATTATGATAAAAACGTCCCTACATGCAATTTATCACGGTGAGATGCACACCGTGTATCATAGGGGATTCAATGTTGCTATTTTTAATCCATGTTATGTATCACAAGTATTTTCACCTAGACCACATGTCATGGGACCCTACCCAAGTATAAAATCCATGTGTTTTGGACACACACCCAGGACCCTAAGTGATAAGTCACCATGTTTCCCCTGAGGGTCATTCCTTATGTGAGTATATAGATCCATGATCTATGTGTTGGGAGCACACACACTAGATCCCATGTGATAATACATTTCATGTATCACTATATACAAAAAGTGTGGATCCATATGGTTTTGACGTTATTTCTAGTGGATGAAACTCCTAGGTATTCAGGGGTGGTCACATACTATGTGACCTTATGTACACATCATGTATGATTCAAAAAACATCAAATTTAGGAATATCCTACTTCAAGACATGAATTTGGATCAAAAGTGTCTTTTACTATGTTTTCCCCACAAATTATGTTATTGTAATAGTATAGATAATGTTTTCAGTGATACATGTGGATTCTTCCTTCAGCAATGCTTGAGATATGGCAGTGGTCGGGTTTGATCATCAATGCGATTTCAAGGTTAGTACTCACCAAACTCACCAGGGTGTAGGTCACCCATACTCTTCATATAGGTTGATTTGATACTCTAATACATGGTAAATGGTGGAGTTAAACTTTTTATGTAATCGAACTCCACTATTATTGAGCTACGGATAACAGCGTGTTATCCACTAGAGTTAGTCCTCCCTCAACTGTGAAGAATTGTGGTGTGGTGTGGGTCCCACACCCTTATTTTTGTGAGGTTTTATTTGGTTTATGAAATCAGATATGAGTCCTTTAGAGCTATAGTATAAATCATCATTGTTCTTATCTTTATATGAAGATTGATATCTTCTTTCTCTCTTCACTTGGGTTTCTTTAAGAGAATATCTATTATTGGGTTTCTTTAAGCATATCATTATGGGTTAAGATAATTGTTTTATTATATTTATTAACTAATGGTTTTTGGGTTCTCCTACTCAGTATTTATATAATAACACGTCCATGTAATACACCCCTACATGTTTTCTACTATATATATGAATATAATTTTGGTATTTTTCTTTGTGGTCATGACTAATGTGAATAATATCAGTACATGGTGACACTGATGGTGTTTGGTGTTCATTCTCATTGATAGTTAGATTGTAACCATTCATTTTACATATTTGTATAAGTTTTATGTTTTTAACATCAATATTTGGGCATTTATTATTCCCCTTTACATCTTTTGTTTTACATTTCATCACATTGATGTACATCCCAAATGTTGTTGAAAACATTAATTACACACTTGATGTTCAACCATTTATTACACACACTATAATATTTAAAGGGATTATTGTGTGTATGAAAACATGTATGTCACTATAAGGGCTCCCATTTCCATTATATTCCATATCGACACTATTCTCCAGCCCCTGGATTATTCGAGGTGGGATTGAGGTGTCTCACATGGCTTCCTGCCAACCCTAGTGAGGTCTTGGTGGGTAAGGACATGACATATTGGAATCTGCTACTACCTCTACATAGAACCTATGATAAAATTAAGTTGGTATTATAAAACATGACTTACATATAACATCCCGATTTTATTTACATAAAAACAATTGAAAACATATAAAAAATTCCCACATCATCATCTAATAGGAACATCGGTCTACTACTTTGTTAAATACTCACATCATGCATGGGAATCTCGGTGAACATGTAGGCTCTTTTGACCTAGATTTAAAATTATGTAAAGGGCCCAATATATTGTAGTTAAATAAGAACAACACAGTTTTCTATGTGATTACAAGATAACCTTTATGATGTTTTGTTGATGTATTTTTATATTTTTTTCCATATGATCACATATATATATATATTCCACATGTTTGGATCTCCATGACTTATATTTTAGAAATTTTATATAATTATTTATAGAATATGGTGTTATCATCATTATTATTTCTAAATTTTTATTTCACTATTACACTAATTATTGTTTCCACAGATGTATAACGTGATTGTTATATAATAATGAAGGCATAGTCTCCCCAAATTGCTGCTTAGGTCATCACTTCTATTCTATAGTCTCTTTCATTTGAGGCATTTCAGATGAGTTCAAGTGACACTGTGGCCCATACCTAGTTATTCTTGTTAGGAAGTTACAATATAGTCTAGAATTAGCCCTCACTAGGCCCAATCATCAATAACCTAAATAATACTACAGATTAAATACATAGGATAATTATTTTCATTGGGACATATTTCCCACAATATAAAGAATACATCACCCCCATTTGTGGAAAAACTATCCTCTTTTAGGATTCTTCCATGGATTATTTATTACATATATATTATATTTTATATAATCTTGTTCCATGGAAGCTATATTTTTTCCCAATAACACATTACATGATATGGTTGATTTATCACAAAAATTTAAGTAAATATTCTTGTTTTTTTCATACTTCAATTTAGTGTATGTATCTAAAGATTTTATCCCAAAAGAATTGGAATAATTAATATTTTCCTTCCTTCCAATTGGCTCTTTGATATTTGGATTCATATCCTTGTAATAATGAGTGATATCCACTTCATTAAATAGTTTAAATCCATCTTTATGACCCATGTTTCCATGGATGGAATGATTCCAAATTTTTTTATATTGTTAGCTAATCCACTTTTTTCATATAGTTTTATGTGTGTTTCTATAATCATCATGTTGTCTTTCCTTTGTATTGGAAAAAATAATTTCATATATATTTTTGGATTAAAACAATTCATTTTACCTAGATCCAAAAGAAAAATAAGGTTCCTTTAGAACCTATTATGAAATATTCATCAGGCTTGGTATCATCTGTTTAGATTTTGAGATCCCTTGAAAATTTATTTTTTCTATGTATTCAGAAATATGGTGGAATACTTAGGTGAAACATCTTTTAGTTGCAAAACTATGGATGCAACAACTTGAAAACCAATACTACATGCATCCCTAGGCATAATTTTTTATTTAGAATAGTATAATAGTATTTTAAATCATCAATATCTATAACATTATTCTTTGTTTTGAGATTTTTTAATGTCCCTGAGCATTGACACATTCTATCACCCCATTTTTGAAAATTTTATTTTTATTATTAGTGTACTAATTCCATTACTTTTTTCCCAATATCAATATACTTTATATCTTCAGTTTTAAAACCCAATGCATTATGATGATTGATAGCTCTATCCATAACTAGTAACAACTCCCACCACTGCTTTATTAGAAGATATAGTAAATTATTTTCTATTTCCCAGATTAAATTATATACTCCTAGCTTACTAATACAAATTATCTCATCCTAAATATAAAATAATACTATTGGGAGAAATTAAGTATACCCCTATGTTAAGATATTACTTTTTTAGTTTTCTTAAGACTAAAATGTATTTATTGTTCCAATAGTAATTCATAAGAATCCACACCAGCATCAATATCATGATCATTATTATGATGATGCTCAAATTCATCCACATCAAACTATCGAAGTTTCTTTTGATACCAAACATGGACTATAATATTTGTATAAAAAATCAAGATCAACTAGAAAAGAAGAAATTTATAAATAAATACAAGTATTCCTTGAAGAATCACCAACTACCATATTAACAAGGAAATGAGAAAGATAGAATCCTTCTACATGTATAGTGGCTTACCATACCAAACATTCTACTCAATATGTTCAATAGTCACCATAGAAGTAGAAGGTCTATTCTAATTTTTTTGACATAATTCGTGTCATCTTCTCTATAATATTTTATTGATTTTTAACCCCACATGACACCATATCTATGAGAGAAATGTTTTTTCTTTTGATGTATGGATCTCTAATCTCATTTTTCTTAATGTACTTGTTCCCAAATCTACATGTGTCCCACCCATAGCATATTTTTTATATATATGGAATAAACAATTCCCATTCATTATTTATTAATACCATAAAAATACATTTTCATGATATGAATAACATAGGCAGCATCTCTAATTCAACACTAAGTTAAAAATGATCATCCATACATATTAAATAAAAAACTAAAATAATTTTGACCATAGATCAATTTCAATAATAAACCTAAAAAATTTAAATATCATTCACTATTATTTCTCAAAAAAATTATTTGGTGGACCAATTGATAAATCAAAAGCATATATGATTCCATGATACTGTAAAAACCAATAAAATAAATCTAATTTCTACTAATGTTCTATAATTGTTTCCTTATATGATTTGAACAGGGGTACCATTCCTAATTCAACATAATACTTGGTAGATAGAAACAAATAAAAAATATTAATTCTGATACTTATTATTTTTTAAGGAGAAAATGGGTAAAAGAATTCATTTATAATATAGTTAATTCGATAATCACTTGATCCTCATGTTTTATTGAGACTTAATTTCAATCCATAGAAGTTATAGATCAAAAATCTCAAAAAAAACCATGGAATAATAGAAAAACTATATTACTCAATCCATTCCACAATGAATATATAGTCCACTTCAATAATAACTGTTGATTTTTTCATTGTAAAATGGAAAGTGGAATATGAATAATCCTTTTCAATGATCCAAAAATATGAAACATTGATTATAACTAAAATAATTCAATACCATAAAATCATAAAATACACCAAAGGGAAATTATTCACCAAACCAATTGAAATATGATACCTAACTTTCATAGATTCTTCATTATTTCAATGAGGAACAAAACCCTTTGTATGATTGATGAAAAACCTGACTGGTTGCACAATCTCAAATGAATGAATGAATTTAAATAAAATTATTTGATAGGAAATCCAAATTTATACCTTCTTCATTTTCTGAATACATAATAATAGAATAATTATTAATTTAATTAATTATATATAATAAATATGTACAAAATATATAATGGAAAAAATTATTTTGAAATGGTATGGTTTAAAACAACATTTGTTTTTCATTTGTAAAATTACTTTTCATTTTTAACATTTGTGAAATTATTTTTATTTTTAATTATTTTTTATATGTTCAGTCAATGATATAAATTTCTTTTAGAGTGTATCCAAAAAATATTTTTTAAAATTTTCTAAAGTCACAATATTGTAACATAATAATTTTTCAAGTATGTTATTTTAATATATTAAAAAATTCCATATAAAAATACTAAAATAAATATTACACTTTAATTGAAAAATTAAAATATAAATGAAAATAAAAAAATTAATAAATATGTTGTATAGGAAAAATATAAATGAAAAAATACATTATTATTACAAAATATATATTTTAAACCTTAAAAAAATCCATCTGTGTGAAATATAATTGTTATAAAATATGAACTATAAATACAACATAATTAAATTTTACTCATATACTGAACACATATCAAATAATTGAAAATAAAAATAATTTGTGAAAAAACAATAAACAAAAATAAATGAAAATTATCCAAAACAATTTTGTTTGAATACCAAACATTAATATATTGAGGATTCATATATGTGACATTGAATGTTATAGAAAATAATATATATATATATATATATATATATATAATCTAAATGGAATATAAAATATTTTTATTACGCATAAAACAATAATTGATACTAAAAATAATGTGACAAAAACAATACACAATGAAATGATAAATTAAGAAAAATATATTTTTCTCAAAATAAAGAATTTATATATTAATAAAATTCACGATGGGTATTTTAAAAATATATGAAATAAAAAATATGAAAATTAAAAAATTGGAATTTATAAATTCAATGATCATATGAAAAATTATCATAAAAAATTATAAATATTTATAAAAAAAATAATTTATTTACGTTTATGTTCATTCAAATCATATAAATAAATCAATAAAAAAATTCATGAATATGAATTTGAAACCATATAAAAAATAAAATATAGATACGGTTTAAAATAAATTTAATACAATTTATGTAAATAATAATTAAAAAATTAATTTCATAACAATAGTAAACACAATTTAATTTAATCAAAAATAAGTAATTTTTTTTCAAAAAATACCATTTATACATTTCAAATTTTATCTCATAACATGTTTTTTGCTTAAGGAGAAGATATAATTAATTAAATTATTAAATATATTATTATTAAATAATGAAATGATGATATTATAAATATTTATTATAATTAATATTAATTATTTATAATTGAAATATTAATATTATTATTATTTACAACACTATCACTATTCTTATTATCAATTGGTTTATTTAAACCCATTTCCTACCAGGGGGAATGTGTCATGCACCCTATGTTAGAGGACCCTCAATTGGTATAACAGAATTTTTTATTAACATGTTTTGATGTTGTCATTTGTATTTGGGGTAAGCACCACATAACCCCTCATGAATAACCTGAATTAAAATCTAGTATGGGGAAGGATTTATAAAGGCACAACAATAGTACTACAGCAGCAAGACTATTCACCCGATTTCGGATTTCAAGCCAAAACAATGGGAATTTAGTCTTGAGGGCCTTAGGTACATTACATGCCACATTTACATAGTGTTGTGGGGATATGATTAGTGGCATTCTGGTGAAAGGTGGTATTATGTGAATGACTTGGGGTAACAAATAGGTAGTGCAACATAGTGACATATAGGAACCAACAGTTGGAAATACTTGATAAGCGAAGCGGTTTACCGGAATCAATAAATAATCATCCATTTCCCATGTATTCCTAATGTGGGAAATATGGGTTCTATGCACTGTATATATATATTTATAGTGGGTCCAGTACTATGGTGTGACATAATTGGAAGGAAATGCAGCGTGGTGCCATGTCGAAATCATAGGGTGGGAGTCTCGAAATAAAGATAGTTCTCCTAGAACCTATAATCCATAATTATTACGGAATTGATCTCCAATGTCATATAGAGGGGTTTTGAACATGTGTTTCATAGAGAAACACCCTGAAAAGATTCATGGTAGAGGGTGAGCCTACATTAAGACTGTTATCATAGTGTGATGACTACAATCATGTGTGATGACACATAATAGAGGTGATAATGCTGGATGTGAGATATTTTTTTGGGATTTGGTCCATTTCCTTTATGGGTCTCCAAGGAACATTCACTAGGTTATTTAGGCTACTAGGCCTTCGGTCCACTAAAATATTATGAAATTCGTCTTGTTGGTGCTTCCCATTTCATATGGGTGTGTGAGGCATGACCGAATGTGTTGTCTCGGTGTGTGTATTATTCATGGTCTATAATTCCCTCTACCAATTATATATATTATACTATTAATTATACATTTTTTATTCATTCATAAATATATAATAAAATATTCTAATTTTTAACTATACTAATAATTATATTTCTAATTTAATCACTAATTATTTTAAATTATTTTATTGACTACTACAAATATTATAATGTTAATAAAAATAATTACTAATATTGAATAATAATTATATTTTCAATTATTTTTAGATAGGTTATTATAATTATTTTATTGTAAGGGTGAAATTTATTATATATTATTATTTATTTTTAAATACCATATAAATTATATTTTTAATTACTATGTAATAATTCCTTATTAATAACATTTAAATTTATTAATAATTATATTTTTATTGTTAAGTAATTAGAAATTACAATTATTATTAAATAATTATTTTTAGTAGTAATTATGTTATAATAATTAAATTTATAATTCTTATCTATAATTGCTAATTATATAATTAACTTAATATATAAAATATTAATTTAATTAAGTCATATAATTAAATTTAATTACATTATTAGTTAATATTAGTTACATTATTATTTAAAGTATTGATTAGTTTAATAAATGTAACATTAATTGTGTAATGTAAATTAACTGTATTTATTTATATTGTTAAATAATATTATAAATGGTTTGGGGTTAGGCCCCATTTTATTATTGTTTTGTAAATAATAAATACGATTATTCTAATATGCTTGAAAGTGGATTCTAACTCCAACATTAAAAATCTAAAATAGATCACAAGGTACATCACCTTATAAATGGAAGGCTTCTTTGGTGGGTTAAGAGTGTAATATTATCGAAATAACATAATGATAGTTATACCAATTACAAAATAATGAAATATTATTTCAAAAGAAAATTAATTTCATTATACTTGTATATAATAAAACTTAAAAATCAATAAAAAAATATTTTAACAAAAAACATACACAGTGTTAGGTTAAACATTGAATTCATTAAAAAACTTAAACAAGGTGTGGTCCGAGATAGAGGCCCACCCTCTTCCCAAAAAATCCCATACTTTTGGAAATAGTTTTTCTAACACCCTATATTTGGACTTATTTATTTATGTTATAATAAACAATTTACCACCTAAGGGTAGAAGGTGGATTGGCAATGATGGTGGTGTGTTATATGACAACGGTGGTGTGCTAGTACGTTGTCACAAAGGGCATCCTTATCTCAAAGATAAATTCTAATCCCCTCACTCCCCCATTTTTTAAACACATAAACTACTCTAATTATTAAAAATAAAACCATCAATGACTTTTACTATTACATACAGTTTGAAATAAACATATATTAAATTTTTTATAATTTTATATATATTATTTATAAAACATAAAACTGAAAATGGATAAAATTAATTTGTTGAAAATTTTTAAATGTAAATTTAAAAAATATAATAAAAAATAATAGTATATGATAATTTATTTATTATTCTTTGTGTAGATTTTATGAATTGAAAAAAACACACCCCAATGCTGTGAAAGATATATAACACAACCTACGAGGTTTTACCCACTCAACACCTAGACTATACAAATTTTTAATGCTCCAAGGGCGATGAGAAATCTTCCAATTGAGGCTTATAGGGTTTTAACTATCGTTATAAAAACAATTATTAAAAGAATTTACCACTCAGACTAGCCACCAATTGATAGTAAATGTTAATATATGTTAAATAAAATAGTAATAATATAAATAAAATTAAAATTAAAATATTGATAATAGATCTATTATTAATACAAATATGAATAATACTTGTATTAATAATGATACATTCTGTAAAATAATATTTAAAAATCATATATAAAGTTTAAATGTTTCGAAATCGTAATACTGTCAAGAAATATTAACAAATAATTAAATAAAATTTATAAATTAACTAAAATGATAAAAAATTAAAATATAATAACACTACAAATAGAGAAAAAACTATTAAAAAATATATTAAAATTTTAAAAAAGGGTTACTAATTTTCCCATTAATCACTCTTAGTCTCAAAATTGGAGGTTTGTTAGGAATTATATAAGTTAAGGTAGACTGTGTGATTATCCTATAGGGTAACCACTTTGGGATCATTGTTATAGATTTAGGTGTTTGTGGGTTTGTGTTAGGGTTCATGCTCAGAATTTATTGAGAGTGCACACCCATGGATTGTATCAGGGTGGACACATTGGGAATTTTTATGGTTCATGCTCGAGTAACCGCGGAACCTTCCCACTCTAAGATTAAAAAAATCCTAATTTATATCTATAATTTTGGTGGTGTTTTTAAAAACAATTATCGTGGAAAAAATTGTCTCCCATCATTATTCTATTTAATTAGAATAAGAATGATTAAATTATAAGATAGATATAGCGTGGATGAAGATTTGATTTGAGGAATAGCTCACAACCAAATTTTTGGAACTTCATGCACTATGGTTTTAATAGAGGCTCACATTTTCTTGTGATAAGGTAACAATCAATATTGGATACATGGGAAGAGAAACTATTAGAGACTTGTGAAAATCCATTGTTGGAGATGCATACACCAATGTAATATTAAGAGAATTGTCATCATTTCATTATATGAATGTGTTTTCCACCACGGTAGGGTGAACTTTTCTTGGGAAAATATTTCAGATTCAATATCACTCTTTTTTTCTTAGTTTTCAATCAAGTGAACTACCCAAATATGAATCAATATATAATTCTAATCAGTATGGTAGATCGATAAGTTCACCCAAGTATGACATAATATGAATGATAACCCAATAACACCATGTTGTTTGTGTCATTTGGGGATATCTGGGTAAATGCTAGATAAATGATCTTTTTAAAAGGGACTTTGGAGAAATATCATATATCAAGTAATTTCCAACCACACATTTTCTTCAACTATATCATGTTTTCATTCACGAACATCAATTATTTTTAATTTATTTCTATTACTTGAATAAAATTCTATCAAAAAATTAAAATAAATGGATTAAAAATCAAACAATTTCATGGATATGTCAATTACATCATATATTTCAAATATTATTGAAGACATAGGTCTATAATAGCTCCATAAATGTTGGTCATACATTTCTTCTCTTAAAAAATAATTTTGGAAGCATCTCAAAAACTACCCATCATCATATTTTTACCCTTGTTTGGATATGGAATTCTAAACGATATAATAATTCCTAAAAATGAAAAAAAAATTCTCAGCTTCCAGTAAATCCATTAATATCAAATAGAAAAATATGAAAAATTGATGATAATATTATTAATTTAATAAAAAATTTCATATTCCATGTATATCAAGTAGAACATGAATATCCCACTGAACAATATTCAGAAACAATAAGAGATAATGAATCCAAAATAACCTTCAATATACCTCTCTAAAGCTTCTAATTTGCATCAGGGATGGATTAATAGTAGGAACATACATCCTATAAAATTATTTATTCCTTAATGTTTGTTTACAAATTTCTGTGACAAACATACTCTTAGATTTATAATTATCGTATAGTAGTGATGATATAAAAATCTATTTTGAGGTCTTGGACACAAATTTATATTAATGAAAACTGCATCCCAGACCATCTAGAACACTATAATCCCTCTCAAAATACCTTTCATCAATTAAATTGAAGGATGATAATTAGTGTGTGGGGCCTATACAATATCACATGAGTTCAAATCCTTGATGAGATGTATGATTATATTCTCTTTGAAAAAACATGTGTGTGGTATTGCTAAAAATGTCTCAACTAGAAAAAGATTTTTTTTAGCGAGGTTCATGATTCCATGTTGAAGGAATATCTTCCAGGGACCAATATTATATTTCATACTGGGAAGAATATATTTTTGAAAGATCATGGTATAATTATAAACACTAAATTCCTTATTATATATCCTATAATGAATAATATGAAACCCAAAGAACCTAAGAGCCTCATTTAGGGCCTGATCAGTATGATAAATGGGGTGTGTGAGTCATCCCTAATGTCATTCCTCAGGTCTTCCATGTTGTTATTCCTGACATATGCTTAAGGGTTTATATGGTACTATTCCATGACAAACACATTGGTTAGTGACTATTGGATATAGAAGGTTAGTTATCCCTAAGGTTTATAGGGTGGCCTTAACCACTCTCTACCGTATATATTAGGTGTCACATTTAGACCCAAACTACTCACATCAGGAAAAAACATTCTAAGTCCCACATAAGGATTAGGGAGTAACATACATCATATAAATACAATATGGGATCTTTCAAAATGTTATATGACCATTTTATGAAGTCTTGTGGTAGTGATTCAAAGGGAACTGTATTGTGTATAGAGGAATCAAAGGACATGTTAGTTGGCCTATGGGTGAATGTGGTGGGTATTAACCACCTATGTAATACTAAGGTGGGTATTATGGGATTTGGGATACTAGAGCACCATAGTTCATGAAATTGTCTTAACTACACTTCTTTCTTAATTTCATGTGGCATGTTGTGACTCCCACTGTTCATTTCATAGTGCTGTATTTTTTCACCACATATAGTGTCATGTGTTTTTACATGAATCATATAAATACTATATTCATTATCTACACCGACATGAGAATTTTTCAAATCCCTATTGAAATGATCTAAAGAGGAAATTATCATGTACAGATGGATCAAAGGACCTGTTAACTAATTTTTTTAAAAATGGATTTTCTGTTCGATTTTCGAAAAGGAATTTTTCTTTAATTGAAAAGTTTTAGTGGATGTAAAATATTTGAACTATTATGGTGAATAGATGAACTATATTAATGTTTTTTTTCTTATTCATGGAATATTGAAATTTCATTAGATATTTATATCATGATTCTTGGAAGTGATTCGGAGTGATTATGGAAGAATTAACAATTTAAAGTTTTCTAAAAAAATTTTACATTGTGTTTATATGAGTAAATTATGGAAGGGGATTGAAATATGTTAAGTAAATAAGAAGTTCCATTTATGAGTAATAGTACCATTTACATTATTAATGTAAAATTTGTTCATCCTGGTGAAGTTTCAAGAGACTATAAGTTTCAATTCAAGGAGGATATTTAAAATATATAAAATGATTGAGAAGATACTGGTTTATGTAAGCATCACATAAAAAATTTCATAAAAACTGCTCTGAGTAGTGCTCAAAATTTTTCTTTTTTAAAATATAAGTAAATGTACTAATGTTTATTCACAAGGGTCATTAAAACACATTGATAAGAGTTATCATGGAAAATTATAAGTGTAGTTTGACCTATTTTAATGATTCTTCAATAAATTCATAAGGAGAATTAAAACAATTCATTATAGTTAACAAAATATAAACAAGATATTTTAAGGGATATTCCATTTTTTATTTATGGTGAAGAATTATTTCAAACAAATAATGATGGATTAATCAATTTGATGAAACTTGGATAGTTCCAAATAAAATCATGAAAGGGTTGTTTCTCCCAGTGACCTAGTTGTATGTCATCTAGGTCTATAATAATAATAGTTCTCTTTATAGATCATGTTTATAGAGCCACCACTAAATGAAATTGATTTAAGATTAAAATAATATCAATGAATATGAAATATATTTACCATGAATAATCTTCTTGGTTTTTGTAAAAGAAATTAATACCTCCTAAAATTATTAATATTCTAAATCCAAATAACTTTTGAATAATTCAACAATTGTAGAAAAGTATAAGGACCTATGGAGAACCAAAATTCTAGAGTGTACATCCCATAGATTTGAAATAAAAAAAGAACCAACTATAATCACTATAAAAATCTATTTTTGGAAATCTTTTAAGCGAGTTGGAAATGATGGATGCTTCCTTGTGTCTGGATCTGGTGTGATTCTCAGCATCTGGCATGGATGCGGCTGATCGATGGAGTTTCGTCTTGAGGTTTTGTGAAGTGGTGATTGTGATGATTGCATTGTGTAGGGTGGTAATGGTATGGGAGTTTCTCATTTGATAGATTCCTTTTGTTGGGATGGTCTGATCATGGGTTGATCCCCATATCCAGTTTGTTTTTTGGTTGTTATATTATGGGTTCTCTTTTTGGGTGTGTCTAGACATGGGCGTGGTTCCTTGACTAGCATACTAATGTCCCTTTTTTTGTGTTGTGGCATACTTTGTTGGTCTCACTTAACCAAAAACTTATTATTTTTAATAAATTAAAAAAATGGTGGGTTGAAATCATTTATTTATCTATTATTTTATGTTGAAAGGTTCATGAAATCAATAAACACTCCCTGATGTACTATGATTGGTCAACCACTTGGTGGTTTAAAGGAGTTGGGGAGCCAAAAAATGTTGAACCATTACCAAAACAGAAGGTGATAGGGGATGAATATGGGAAGGGCACATTTTATACAAATCCACTTTCCAATAAGTTAATTTTAGAAATAGAACTTGAATCCCCACCATAAATATATAAAATCAATATTAATTCCAATACATTGTCCAAAATTATTCACATGAGAAAAATAGGTTCACCGTTGAATTAAATTCTTATATTATTATTTTTTATATAGATCCCATGCATTTTATGACTATAAGAACTATATTCAAGATGATATATCATTATACACCAATCAAGTGGGATATAGAGATAATTTTATAGGACCCATCAAGAATAAACTCTTTTTGGTGAATTATACCCCAAACCAAGTCCTAATACCCCAAAAATGATAATAAAAAATTCAGAAATATGTAGGATCAATGATGGAGAAAATGTATTGAGAGAAAATAAGATGAAATTTAATTCAAATTACCATCATTGTATTGGCTATTAAAACAAATTTTATTGCGATCACATTACCATATACACCATGTAGTTGATAAGTTGGGGATAAAGAGATCTTTCCATAATGAGGTCCCCTCGTGATAGAGTAAGGACTTAAACTAGTGAAAATTAAATCTGGGAATCTCAATTTTAATATTATGTTATAGATAATTAGACTTTAATATCTTAGGTGGATTCAATTTCTATTGATAATGTTTCTCCTATAGTTTTGGAGGAATCGTCAAGGGAAACAATGGTGTGGTGGCCACACCCATTGTGATGTTCACTAAAGGTGGGGGTGAATAAAAGAACAATATTCCATTTAATTTAATTTATGATTCATAAAATAAAAATAAGTAACATAATATTTTGAGATATATCACTTATTAACACACATACATTGAAGAAATCATTGAATAAGGGTTTTTGATATACAAGGTTTACAACTCAAATTGAGTAGTTAATGCACGTAACGATCTTGACTCATTTTAGAGTATATAATTCATGAAAATAATCATTGTAGCTATACACATGAAATAAATATATTGTAATCACAATATATAAATAAAGAAGTATTATCTTTCAATAAGTATCTTGATAAAATGAAAAAATGATTTGAATTTTTTATGGTGGGAAATATACATATTCTAATATTATTGTATCCCAAAATAAAAAAATTTGATCCCATACTTATTTTTTTGATTATAACATGTGTTATTGGTTCTTCTTTACGACATGTTTGAGTTTTGATGATCATACACAAATAAGTGTGTTCTTTTTTTCTCAATTTTAATTCTTCTTCGATATACAAATCTTAAAAGTAGTATATTCCCATCCGATATTTTTCTTATTCCCACTACACTATTAACACTTTTTCCATGCTACCCAATATTTTAAATATATTACACAATGTCACTTTCTACACAACCACATACAATTAGTTCCCTCTTAAATTTATCACATATTTTTTATACATTAAAATTTCAATATCACTTTGAAATTCAAAATGATAATATCCATTAACTATATTTATTATTCTGTTTATTATAATATTATTTATTCTTAAGTAATTGTATTAATTCAGGTCATCACAACTGTACTATATGGGTTAAAAAAGACATACTAGTTAATTTTAAATGATTATTCCTTCCACAGTGTCATGAACCTTTTTTAATCCTCATAATAATACAAAGATTACATTTCATATTTTCTTATCGTTGGTAAAGGGACCTCTTATCTTCTCCTAAAATCATCACAATTATTGTGAAATAATATTTTCACATCATGAATATTTTTTCCAACTACTTTTATATTGATTTCCCTTCTAGATATTTGATCCATCAAATACATGATTCAACATTGTCTCGTATTAATCATTAAATTTCTATTTTATTTGTATAGTAAATTAAAATTATATAAATCTTAATTTCCATGAATTCATATTATGTATATTTATAGAATGCTCATATATAGAAATTATTTTTATGAAATCTCTCAATGAAAATTATTAAATCTATGATGGTATCTTATGAAATAATACTTGTAATGTTTTTTATTATCCACTCAATATAACACTTATAAAACTATAAAATAACAGATATTTTTTTTGTAATCAGTAAATTTCCCTAGACTCTAGTTAGAGTTACTAATACTAACCATCAAATTTACTCTTTAAATTAAAGAAAATTTCCTTTTTTATGTATTTTCAGGAATTTTCTCCTACAAAAAAAAAGATTTTATCTTATGAAATCACAATGATTCTTGAGAATTTGTATCATAATTTTTTTATACTTCCTCTTATCAAACAACAAATATGATTTTTTTTTAAAAAAAATAGGTACTTTACCATTTTTTAGGTGCAATCTTCTAATCTCCCCAAAACAGCATGATATTATATTTAAATAGTTAAAAAATTTCCAAACAGCATCAACTACTGCATAACCAGGGAATGTACTTCACCTACCATAATAAAATTTATTTTATGTGTGTTAGAATATGATATATATATTGATAAAAATATAATAAACATATTAACTTCTTCTCCTTTAATTATTCTTCTCTAGATAATAGTATATGCTAGTGAAATTTTATTCAACATTTATCTTAGTAACTTCTTCATTCAGTGGATAAAAAATCTCTAAAAACATATCACACTATAAAAAATACCCCCATTGGTTTTTTTATCCAAGGAATAAAAATTAATTTCAAAATCATCACACATTGAAATGAATAAAAATTCAGAAAAAGTATTCCAACTGGAGAGACCTCCCTATTCAAAATTAGAACATTGATTAGTAATACCATGATTTTATTAAAAAATTAATAATAACATTTTCTTCATATCTATTGAAACATATTCATAGTAATACCTCAAGATAATAAGAGAGAGTCCACTATTATTATCTTTCACAATATAAAACTATTCATAACACTTGTGAATAAGAAGTTCCTTTATTATTTCTCACAAAAAAATTTATAAATATACATTAATCATAAAAAATAAATCACAATCATGTATTATTCACACCATATATATTTTGAAAACTCCATTTAAATACATTATACAATTAATAAAGATAACTCTCCCCCATTGGTTAAATCACATAACCTGGTGTTTTCCATAATTTAAATGTTCCCTCCAATTATAAATAAAAAATAATTAAACATAATTATAAATGTATGTATTTATTCCCCCATTGAAAATAACATCTAATGAAAAATAGAGTGGTTATTTTTTATAAATTATCCTATGATGAATGAATGAGGAGAATTTTTCTTCAATATCCAAAAATAGGTATTCAACTCCCAATTTGAATAAAAACAGCTTTGATCATCCTAGTTGATTTTCAAATCCCTTTTCTACATATCAAAACACATCTTCATCATTAGAGAAACAAAAAACATTTTGTATATTATCTTTTATTACTAATTTCTACTTTTTATTTTTTAAAACATTTATATTGATTTTTTAAAACAGTAACACCATATTCATATTTAATTATTTGAAATCATCATATTTAGTTCACTACATCATCGTTATTTTTGAGTAGACAAGTTTTCCCAATATTTATTTAGTAAAAATATCCAAAATTCTTATTTACATCATCAATATAATTTTCATATGAAATATTTTTATTTACCCCTTCATAAAACTAAAACAAGTTTCCATTACTTATGTTTTCTTCCCATCAAAATATTTCAATCATAAAATTTATTCATAGACAATTTATTTTTATGAAATATTACATCAGTTCCCCCATAAAAAAAGATTATATACACTTATAAAGTTATGTTTTAATGCTTCAACAAATATGATGATCTTTAATTCCATCTTCTATTCTTCATTGAATGTTAAACCATTCATACAATTTTAAGAGAACCACTATTATTATAGTTAATAAGTAGATTAGATAACTTATTAACACCCTTCAGGAGAATAAAATATTTAATAATATAGGAAGATATTACACTATCAAATATCTATTGATGTTTTGTTTGTCAGTTTTTTGAAAATTTGATAATAAAATACTTCTCATTTCTTTTCACCTTCTTGTTTTGAAACATTTTCGTATTAATGTTCTTACTCAATTGAGTAATTAAAATTGTGACACCTTCTATATTTTAGTAAACTGATTGAAAACAACTCTAACATTCATCTATTTATGTACAAAACATTTTCTCCATCTTTAATAAAAAACTACCAAATTTGGTGTGACTTTTTCCCCATTGCGTTGATTTACTACTCCTAAAACATTTTCTCTAAAATATTTTTTTTATTTCTATAAATATATGTAATTATAAATATATCATTTTTTCTTGTTCCAAAATTATCTAATTGTTCAATATTATATATAAAACTCAAAAATTCCTAAAAAAATAAATTTTTGTACAAATATTGAATCATTTGGTCTTTTCACTTTTTGACATTAAATCATGGATATTGTTTTAACAAAAATTATTATTTACACAAAAAACATTATTCTTCAGACTAGATTTATTTCTAAAAAAATTATATTCAACATTTATAGTAGTTATTACATTTAAATTTATGTTCCAAAAAATTTTATATTTCATAGATTCATTGTTTCCATAAAATTACCTTTTTTCAATTACAACTTTTTACCAGACCTTCAACAAACATTTTCATGATATTTCACTTACATTTAATGTGTTGTTTTTTAGAATATTAAGAACATATTAATATATGTAATTTGAAATTTATCTATATACTTATTCTAAGGTATTTCTCAAATTTTATTAATAAAATTATAAAAATTGGATTTTAACATATCCAAATCCTTTTTTACCTTGAATAATTTCTATTGAAAACTATCCAGTTACTTCTTATTTTCTTCAAAATTAATTTATATATCAAAATCATTATTATTATCTTCATCAAGAGAATTATTTTACTTTTAAATTTCAATTTTCATACATTATTATTTATCTGAATGAATACCATAATTATAAAAAAAATGAAAATTCGTACTTAAGTTATGGTCCACCATTCCTAATTAGTTAGTCTTCATGAGACACTCTTTGAGTTCCAGCTATATTTTAACTCCCTATCATTATCATCAAAATTTAATCATATATTCCCTCATCATCTTCAATATTTTATTCATTAATAAATACAATTTATTGGCAAATTTTGAACCCTTACATGCATTATAATATAGTACTAACACAATAGTTGACAACGAGAATGTTTTTAATTTCAAACACCAAATAAAAAAATATTAATAACTAAAAAACTCAAAAACATGGACCATGAGATACATCATATCAATATATACATTTTTAATGAGTATAACAACTGTGAAAAGACCCTCAATAACTTATCTAATCTTGAATCTTGTGGATATGTCCATCAGAATAGTATATGTTGTTGAAAAATCACACACACTAATCACTACACATAATGAAATAATTATCACTCTTCAACAGGAACTTCTTCATCATTAGAATCATACACAATATTCCCAAATGAAAAATTCACAGTATTAAAAGTCTAATAATAATTGGAGGAGGAACAGCATGAAACTCTTTTACTAGAACAATTCCAAGGATAAAAAAAGCTATTCCAAATTTATCACCAAAAAATATCACACTAAATAAGAAATATTGAAATACCAATAAAATAGAAGACTGAGATTCTAGAGAAACAATGCATCTCAAGGATGAAAACACTGATTAAGAGAATCTATTAATTTTAAAGAATATTAAATCCCTACAGATTCCACTATTAGTTCATTCAAACAATGTAGAGGATGATACCAGCCAAATTCATTCCCTTAAGTATGAACAAATACACTATCACCATTTCTTCTCTCATCACTATTGAATAATTATTCATAAAATTTTTAATTGTTATCTGTTCACAATTCACACAAGATGTTTGTAACTAAAAATCCCCAATGTTATTAACATATTCAATCATGGATAAGAAATTATTCCAAAAAAATTATAGAAATTTATAAAATTCCCTTTTTATGAATGCCCCAATGATTTCTACTTCAAGGAAATACTCGAGTGGTCTTCTTCAACATCACTATATTTATGTTCACCTTCACCCAAATGTGGATATTTTGTAGACAAATATATTATAATCCCATAGATTAAATACAAAAAAGTTAATTTACCATGAAATTTACCTTTTATACTCTAAATACTTCTTAATATGAGTGAGATATTTTTATCAAACTGCAACTCAAATCTTCATTCAAATTAAAGAATTATCTTTACCAAAATATTCATTTAAAATATCCCCTTTCTAAATTTTTTTAATGAAAATTCCATTATCAACAATAACCATATTTTTGAAAGAATCGTATTGAACCCTCTTGGAGTGATTTAATTTTTTTAAATACATTTAATTTGATGTCTCTTATTGAGGAGTATACAAGAATTGGTGTTGATGGTCATTAGTTTCATGATAATATTTCTCTTTTCACCTTCAATATCAAACAACCTAATCATCACTTGTTTATGAATGCCTTGGATGTGTTGTGATGAGTTAAGAAAATGATGATATATTATTGGATTCCATGTTTGATAAGGTTACTATTAAATCAATGATAATAGGTGTGAAGACATCTATCTAATATATAAAATAATTATATAGTAAATAATATTAGTAAAGGTATTTATAATGATCACAAAGGAACCATAAAGTTTAAAAAAACACCAAAATGAAGTTCAAATAGGCCCCAATAAGATTGATACAACCACAAGCATAATGTTTAGGTAGTACGAAAAAACATTCATATAGGGATTTATAAGGTTGAGAAAACTACTTCATGTCTTGAAAAGTTTAATTAAAGATATTAATAATCATGATAAAATAATTCATGTGTTTGATATTGTACCTACATAATTTTAACACAATCACTTATACGGTTAAGATAAGCTATGAATTTATGGAAATCTATAATATTTGGTATCTATAAAAAGTATTCATCACAAATTCATTATCATATGAGGATCCATGTGAATGTATATACATGTAAGGGGATTAAATGATGATAATTTAATATTAGCTATACTATCATTGTTTAAAATATCATGATCTATTTTTTTTTTGTGATTCAAGCATATCAAAAGTGGGAGGTATGGAGGGAATTGGGTTATAACAAGAGGCTCCATGATTTTAATCATGTAGTTAAAACATTTTAAATTAATACTATATGGAAATAAAACTCTATGACCATTATTAATATCATGTAAAAGTTATAAAGTTGATGGTATGATCTGTGACATTATGAGAATGTAGGTGTCCTAAATGGTAGAGATTTTTCCCACATGGTTTTTTATATATGAGGATGTAAAGATAATAGATAATGTGTCACTTGATAATTATTTATTAGTGTTAATAAAATTACCTAGATGTTGTTTTGATAATAAGAGGAATAAATTATTCCATTGAGTCTAATAGATCTCTTAATCACTATTTTTAATCTATGCTTAGAGCTCAACTATTATGTCTTTTCAAAAACAAGGTTATTGTACTTCAATTATTAGTTCTCCCATTATATAATATGTATACATTAATATAGTGGATTAAATCTATCTTCCTAATAAAATAATTTTGCGTGTGATTGTGATAAAAACCAACATACACTACATAATTAGTCATCCTTAGGAATGAAAAACCTTTTTAAAAGATATGTTATTCACTATTGTTTTATTCCATGAACTTTTTTATGATACAACTAGTAAATAAATAGAAGGTTATATAAGGAATTAGATTACAATATTAAACACTAATTCACCCTAACCCCTATCAGTGTATACCATCACCCATTCAATCCTTTTCATTTAGTATCTATTAAAAGCATGCCCTTGAAAATAACTTTTCAGTTTGTTATAGGATCCTATTTGTAAATTATTTATAAAGTGGTTTCATCCTTAAATGACACATGTTTCTAATTATGAAGTGATGAAATGATCTGAGATGGTATTTTCCTGATTATCCTCTTAAAGGTTTCATATATGAAAAGGAGGCATTTTTATGTTCTCAATCAAATTATAATGTTTGAAATGATATAAAATAAAGGAATGAACTCCAATATTCATTTTTTGGGAAATAATTAACCAATTTTATGGGATTTAAAACCCAAAATAAAATCTATGAAAGACATCATATTATATATGAAGTTAATGAAAAAGAGAAATAAGAAAAAATAAAAAAAATTAGAAAATCGTTTGATGATATAATTATAAAAGAATATGAATTTATGAATGATTATTTATAGGTTTAATCCTCATTGTATGTTTTTTCAAAGGTTTCAGATAATATCATAATGATTCCACTTTGGTCAATTTCAATAGAAAAATTTTAGGTTCTCGGCGCATTGGAAGCGCGTTGAAGTGTTTACCAAACATTAATTTTAGAATTATCAATGATCAATCCAAGATCTATCACGAAAATAAAATATAGGATCTTCGAAATAGAACTATGAAATAAAAATAAAAGAGTGTATTCCTAGAACCATAAATAGGAACATCATATTTTGGTTATAATTAATTTAATTAATTGAAAATAATTACCTTGATGGAATTTGTTCTTTATTGATGTTTCCAGTCACGATTTGATGTGATCTGTTCTTGAGGAATATAATCCAAGTGTATAATTCCTCTGGCAGTGATCCACATGTGCTCTACGTGTCTTTGGACACCATCAATGGGATCTCCGGGTGATAGCATGGAAGAGCCTTTACTTGCGATGCCTGCCTTTGATCGCCTTGATCAGGTGGGGGAGGATCTTTCTCTCTTTGCTTTAGAGAATTAATGGAAGAAAATAATTCTATCTTAGTTTGAGAGATTTATCTAGATCAATTATGCACAACCAAAAAAAATGACGAGGCTAATGAGAAATGCATAATGGGGATTTTTAATTACATATAATATTAAAATGACTTAATTACTTGAAAGAAATTATTTATTTCATTTAATTCTTAGTAATACCCCATGTCTAATAATTACAGTTGACCATTACTATTACCTTTCATGTGCCCAAAAAATTACACCTCATATTATTTAATTAAATAAATAATATTATTTCTCATAAATTCCCAGAAAATAATATATTGCGTGTATATTTAATATACACAGCCTATAATTTTGTTTTTTAATTTTTCTTTATTTTCTCCACCAAATTTATTAGAGCTTGAATAGTGGAAATGTATTTCTAAAAAACTATCACTACATTACTCACTAATAAATATATTATTTTTCTGACAATATGATCCCTTGAATAACTAGTGTCGAAATAAATGTGATCATCCATCCTTAAATAATTATTAAACCACAATAGAAAATAATCTTTATTCAACTTCTTAAATTAATATTTGACGAAGATACTTTGGACACACTTAGTGTGTGACCCTCTTGGCCTATTTCATAGTGTCATTAGGCGTAGTCTGCCGAAAGTCAAAGGTTAGAATCTAGCAATACTCCAAGTCACCCATAGATATCGAATTTAATGTCATAATGATGTTTCACCTCCTACAAACACTTACCATGTAATATAATCCATTTTTCTCGATATCTCGAATAAAGCGGGTTGCATGCTAGTGTCATCAACCCATGTGATGTATTATTCTTTCATTGACATTATTGAATTGAACTTGTCTATTACTCACCATGGCCATTGATTTATTTAGGCTATTTTAACTCCATCAAAGGGCCTGAGATATCTAATTTTGTTATGGAACATAAGGGACAAATCCTTTCTCATGTTATATATTCAGCGAGTATCACTCATGACGCACCCAAAATATACTACCTCGCTGCGAATGGTGTGTAGTCATAGTTTTCATCAAAACATCTTAATATGTGAGGTGTAATACCCATTAATACTAATCTTAAAGTTTAAGGACCAAAACATAGGTCCGTAGTTTGGAATATACAATGACAATATAAAATGAGTATTTTCTATTGGCGAGTCTCGTTCTCATAATATCCTCTGGGATATTACCAAGGGTGCACACCATGAGAAGGTTCCTCAATATTTTATGTGTCTTCACCCATAATGGCCTATATTGTTTGTGTACCTAAAATAACATCATCTGGCCATTTAGCATTTATTCTATAATAGTGTTATGGAACTTCCGGGTTCTCATCATAGCAGGAATCTGTTATGACCCTTTAATGAAATAGCTATCCTTAGGACATTATCTCATGCATTGTATTGAAGAAGAACAATGAAGACCTGATAAGGTATTTATTAATGAATAGAGTACAAATTAGTTGGTTCTAGGCCACTAACTCCAATAAAAGTTTTATGTTTAAGTCTAATACTTGGAATAAAAATATGTTAATTAATTCTCTATTGATAAGTTTTCATGATCATTAATTGATTAAGAATTGAGAAGAAGAGTTTCTTTTGAGGGAAATGCAATTCAGGAGAATAAAATTTCACCCAACTTATCAAATAATTGAAAATTAAAGATGAAAAAATATATTCAGGTAAAGAAGAAAATATAGATGATTATGCAAAGAAAAGTTTTACCATGCCATGAAACCTCACTATAGGAAGTGGTGGTATGTTAAATGGGAAAATATCCTTTAATTGCTTTTATTGTCAAACTGTTTTTAATTTTATACCAAATGTCCTATGAAGATATAAAATATAGGCAAATATGATGAATATAAAAGAATTTCCTCTTATAATGGAATATCACAATACATAATTCAATCAAATTTGTGTGAAAAAATTGTAATACCTTAAGAAAATTCATAAGAAAGTTATTATCATTTGAAAATGAGGTTTCATATAGTTATATTATAATGATTCTAAGGAGACATATATGGAATCCTATCATGATGTTTTCATGGATAAAAAAACATAAAAGTGAGATTCTTTAAATGATGACACATATGCCATTGATGAAATTTTTTGGAATTGTGGGACTAATCCAAATAATATACCATGGGGATAGAGATTATGATGTGTATGAAGGAATTCAAAGGATAAAAAGTGATAATTTCCATATAAATAACCATTTCTAAGATATCAAATAGGTTCAATTGGGGAAATAAATTCATTTTTATAATTAAAAAAATTGAATCTTTAGAATCAAAAAAGATCATTGATGAAATTAATTCCACTATTATATTTTGGTATAAAAAGGTGGATATATTGACATAGAAAATAGATGATACATAATGGATTTGGGTTAAAAATAACATTTATTATCTATAAGAAACATGTTGATGTTATGGTGAGTATACAAATATATCAAATTATTGTGTTTTATTTACACTATCATAATAAAATCATCATAAAAATAAAGGATGGATTAAACAAATAAAAAATATCATGTTATATAAGTTTATTTTAAGGATTATAAAACAGATAATCCATGGATTATGGATAATGGATATTCAACACATTTTAATGAATAATTAAAAATTCAAGATAATGTGGAGAACTATGTGTCAAGGTAGAATTTTTGGGAAATAGAATTTTTTAAAATTTAATGTGTTGGTGTAGTTAAAATAGTGAAGAACCATATTATTCCCAATAATGTGTTATTTTATGATTGGTAAAAAAGGAAGTATAAGATTGTGTCATAATATGTTTTAGTATAATAATGAATTGATTTATAGGAAAAATGGATTCTCTGTAAAGAGAACAAATTAAGGATTTTACATCTATAATAAAGTAAGAACTCAATAATAACTATTCCCAATTAGATAGAAAAAAAAGAAAAAACCTTTAAAATATAAAAAGTTGAAAATAATTTGTTGAAAGGTATATTGGGCTATCTTATCCCATGTAAAAAATAAATTTGAACAAAAAATGAAGCATTTTGAAGCATTCCTATATTGAATAAAGAAAACAATTCAATATGAATGACATGAAATAATTAAACAATTCTGACAACTACACATGAAGGATTTTATATTCAATCAAAGAAACAATTAGATTAGATTCATGATAATGGGAGTGGCATAGAAACAATGGAGTCACTATGTTTATAAAGGTATTTAATTACATAATTGATGATTTATATAGAATGAAATGAATAATTTTAATCTACCACAAGTTTAAATATCTATATAGAATTTATATATTTATAAATTCATATGAAAAAATTATGCTTCCTTTAAAATGGTAGATATTATAAAATGGTACATAATATTCCAATAGACTTTTCTCAAAGTTGTTAGCCAGGAAAAAATTTAAAAATGATTTTAGTGCCCCACAAACCCATCAAAATAATGGGGTAGATAAATTGAATAATATAAGTCTCAATGATATATATTTAATTATTCTTATTGAGCATGATACTTCATGGTAAAATTATAAACATACCATTTCTTAATTGGGATTATTAAGGAAAGATGGCTTTGGGGCCCAAATCTGACATGTGATCCTTTAAAATGTGGTTCAAAAAATCCAACTATAATAAAAATTAATGGTTTTGGAGATCATGCTTAATAAAATAGAATAAATAGATGAAGGAATAAAACATTTTTATGAAAAAAATGGATGTTAATAACAATTTTATGATAAGAATTTAAATAAAATTATTTACTATTATGATGTCATAATTTTTTTAAATAAAGAAGATGTTATTACTTATATTATTTTAGATACTGAAGATGGTTGTTTTGATATTGGATTTGTATATTTTAAGTATAAAATTCATAGCCTAAGGAAGATGGTAAATATTTTGCATACCCAAATGAGGATTAATATAAAAATAAACTTAAACCTTTTATGTTCAAGGTATATAATTCACATGGATATTGAATATATAATTGGTGAAAAGAATATAGGTTTATTGAATAATCGATGAGTTATGGGAATCATTCCAAATATACTTATTTTCCATAAAGAATTAAAATGTATTGAGGAAACTTTTGAGCATCTAGAGAAGATCCTAGCCATGAATAAAAAATTGAAATACTTATATAAGAATGAAAAATGATATCTTTTTTAAAAACCCATGGATAAAAATGTTTTTGGAACTCAATGGATTGTCATGAAAAATTTAAATGTGTAGGGATATGTTTTCATAAATAATGATTAAATTTTATATAATGGGTATTACCAAATTGTGGATATTGATTTTGATGATATATTTTCTCCATTATTCAGGATTCACGCTATCTGAATCTTTCAGGCATTTAATACTCAAATAAAATTCAAAATCTATCAAATTGATGTAAATTGAATATTTCAAAATTTATAAGTCAATGGGGACGTTTATATGATACATGCTAAGGTATTTTAATTTGATGATTTTTTTATAAAAGAATTTAAAAAAAATAAGGCTTTATATGTACTAAAATAAGCCCCAAGTGGTGGGTATTTAAATTTATGTTAATTAATTATATTTAAGGATTTCATGAATGGAATATTTGAAAATAATATTAATATTAAGACTAAAAACAAAACATAACTTATTCTAATAGTGTATGTTGATAATGTAATTTTTTATGCAGATAAAGTGTGTAAATATTTATCAACACAAATAAATAAGTGTCATGAAAGTTCTCTACATAGAGAAATTAAATTATTCTAGGGATTTCAAATATATGAAATTTATGGTCACGTTTTCATTAGACATGAAAATTTTGATATAGTTACAAAAATATTTTGGAATAGTGGAATAAATAGTTTTTTCTTATCTTTTTCAGGTGGTAAAAAATTGATCAATTATTATGAAGGTAATTTAGTAAATGAAAATAAATTTATACAACAAATTGTAATTATTTTATACATTACATGTTCAAGGACAGATATATTATTTTCTCTTAAACTTTGTGATGGGATTTTATCTACCAGAATGGAATTTAATTAACTTATTTTAAAGATATTTATCATATATGTTTTAAATACACTGAACTTTGGTCATCTATACAATAATGAAGGGAAATTAAATATAAAATAATTTTTGGATATTTCTCGGGCATCATCTATAGATGTTAAAACATCCACATTATGTGGCATTTTCGATTTTGGAGAAACATTTGTTCCAATGAACTCACAGAAACAAACATCAGTCATGTTGATTAAAATTTAAGAATAATATGTTTCAATATCATAGGAAACTACTCAAATGATGTGGATGTATTCTCAAATGGAGAATATTAATGTCCAAACATGATACAAACAGATAATTAAATATTGTAATAAAATATCTATTAATATATATAAAATATATTTCATTATTCCAAGAAAAATTAATTTGATATAAAATATAGTATTTTAAACCAAAATGGGATTAATGGTACATTGAAGCTATAATTTCATCTTTCAATGACACAATTTGTTGATATTTTTACAAATCCATTAATAACTAATTTATTTGATAAGTTAGGTCTATAAATTGGAGTGTAGTCCAATATCTAACACTCAGGTATGAATATTAATCATCTTAATAATCTATCATATATTGATTATTTGGGAAGGATAAGTTATATATATTGGATAATTTTAATCAATCTAATTGTGAATTATTTTGATGTGTGTATTTAGAGGTGTAGGATAGAATTTTTTTAAATCTATTTTAGATTTAACCATTTAATTGAGATTATTGAATTAATGGTTTTGAGATTCATTTTTTATTGGAAGCATTGTTTTTTATTTAATAAATTTTATTTTCTAAACTGAGCTGGCTCACATAAACATATTTTTGGATATTTCAAGACTATTTTCTTTGATAATATATAGTGTATCACTAATTACCCACAATGGTTTTTTTATAGTAAGGGGGAAAACATGAAAAATTAATACAAAATAAAAATGAGGATATTTTTAATCCCACATGGATATTGAATTTTATTATTTTTCAATACCTGTAATGTGATCCCTCTTATTGATACCTTTTTAATTTGAGATAATTCTTGTCAGTTTCATGAATAAAAAATGATTTGTATGTTATTGTGATCATTTGTACTTATGATCAATATCTTAATGAAAAGTTTTATATTGTTACATACAATCAAAACCAACATGTTCATAAAAATTTAATGAATTAATTGGATCAAGTGATTTGATTTTAAATAATGATAATATGGAAATTAATTTCATGCTAGGTAAGACGGATGTTAGTATAAGAGTAAATTACATAAATTCATCGAGGAAAGATGTTGAATTATTTTAGAGTACATATGGTTAGTGACAGTATTTATATAGTTTAGAATGGTAACCATAAGGTTGAAAAAAATCTAGTATAATCTTTAGAGAATTCTCCATAAGGTTGAGACAACCACAATTATAATACTCAGAAATGGGGTTTAAAATTTCTAACATTACACAAAAATTTTATTCCTTTATGTGGTTATTAAAAGTTATTTATATGTTTAAGGTACCTAGCAGTCTGATTATCAAATAAAATTCCTAATTTTTACACAATCCCTTGTATGGTTTTGACAAACCATGACTTTGTGGAATTCAGAAAATCCGGAAATCCACATAAATGGATTCTTACTCCGTCATTTTCTTAATGGGATCCACATGATAGAAGATCCAATTATGGGGAACAAAATATGAATATTAGAAGTAATATTTATATTTAATTACTAGAATATCATTATTTTATTATAATTTATTCATATTATTGTGAAGAATAATTTTATGGAGTACATTAGCCAACATCATAATGATTCAAAATTGAATTATGTTTTATGAATATCCTCATATAGTTACAATCATTTAAATGCATGATAAATGATAATAAAGGTTTAATACCATTTTGAATATCATTTGTATGATATGATTCCATGTTCAAAAGTTTATAATTTGTGATAGTTGAGGTTATGTGAATAAAGTAGATTATGTTCTTGCAGTTTGGTGAATGTATGAGAAACTAAAAGTAATAGAGAAGTTGTCTCTAATGGATATTTGTATCTGTGCTTTAAAATATTCTACGTGTTGAGTATAGTGAAGGACTATTATGAGATGATGTGTAAGATATTATATATTAATTCCAATTTATCTTTAAATCTAAATTTTCAATCGATATTCAGATGTCTGTTTCTTCTTATTTTCTTCAAGTTCTTGTAATTCATTTAGTACGGATAGAATTTTACATTAGGTAAAATTTCATACCTTTTTCTATAAATAGAATTACAATAACATAGTAATTTTGGGTGAGTGGGATAAAAACCATGCATTTGATATGTTTTCATCCTTATGAAGGTGACCCTCATTGAAAAAATGGTTTGTCCACCTTTTTGTTCTTAACACTTTTTTGGGAGATTAATAATAAACAAGAAAAAGGGAACAAAATATTTTAAATAATGATATTAAGAACTGATCCACTTATTCTTTTTAGTTCATACCATAACTTGTTTGATCAATTTTACGAAAACCCATCATCATTTCATATATAGTTACAATTTTGTATCTATCAATCAAAAAAAGTGTATCAATATCATGATATTAAATTTCTAATACATTTTAATTGAGTTTGACTTGATGAATGTAAATTATATTCTTAATAAAATTTTAATTCTATATCATTTCAAAAAAATCTTTTACATTTAAGATAATTTCATTTACTCTAGTGAAATATTCATTGAAAATTTCAAAATCAATCATATTATGATCTTTATATCATAATCTAATATTTATAACATTGATTGCTTCAATTTGTATTGACTATATAATTTTTTTATTATTTATTGAAACTGAATTATGTTTTTTTTATACTATTTACATTGAGGAATAAATTTTATAAAAGTGTTGAAAACATAGAATTTTTAGAATAACCATTATTCTTCAAAATAATATTATTTCCAACTATCATATTAGGACATTTAGAATAAGGAATAATCCCATAGGTGGTGCCTAAAATACATCGAGACTAATAAACAATAGAGATGGAAACATCTAATAGTTATATATATATATATATATAAATTAATAACATAAAAATTTCACATCCCCTTGTTGTTAATTGGATTAATTTTACCCATGTTTAAAATAATAATTCACGGAATTATTATTAAACCATAGATAGAGAATTTACTGAAAGAGCTCCAAAATTACCAGAGAAAAAAAATTAAATCGATAAACAAAAAAATTAATAATCATTACAAGTAACCAAGCTATTATCATACTATTTGATGTTATCCTCCAACACAGGGAGGTTAACTAAGAGGGGAGTATTGAATTAACTAATTGTTTTTATGAAATAATCCTATATAAGTTTTTAGAGAGATCAATCTCACTATTTAACACACAAACACACACCCATACACAAACATTGAGTAAATAAAAACAAAAATTAATCTTAATGTGTGGGTTTATTTTTTAAAATGTTTGGTTAGTCTATGGACTGATACAGACTCTCATGAGACTATATAATTGACTATGTTAACCAACATTGACACAACTAGACAAGTAATATACCATACTCATACTAAAAGCATATAATACTACTACAACCCATCAATTATCTAAAACAATTGAAATATTGAATTTTATTTATTATTTTAATGATTATCCTTCATCATCTGAGGATTATAACCTAGAAATATTAATGTTCTACCATTCATATAAATAATTAAAAACATGCGATATTTTATTCTTCACTATACCTCAATATAGAGATCTTTCATACACATACCAGTGTGATATTATTAATCTTTCTCTTCCACTACATTCAATTAGTGAATGTACATTATTCCACTTCCCTATTATTCTTGTATGAACTATACCATGAACACTTATTATTTCAAATTTCTTTATTTCTCTTCATTGTAGAACATAACATTAATTTCTAATGAATAATATGCATGAATGACCATGTTCCATTTATCACTCAAAAAAATTATATATTCTTCATGTTTGAATTTTAATTTCGAATGAAATTTAAACTACTAACATCCCTTTAATGAATCTCAATGTATTCACAAGATCTTTTTATTTTAATAATGATTTTTTTCATTGAATAAAATCATCTATGTCGTCTTATCATGACTATAGAGGTTGAAAACTGATGAACTGGTTGATATAAATTTCTTTTTCCAATCATGGAAAAACATTTTTATCCATAGAGTGAGCCATATTTTTTTATTATAATGGAATGTATCACATTGCTAATGAATTATAATTATTTAGTAATTATCCTCTTTTGTTATCCTCTAATATTTAGGATCACTTTTTAATTATAACTTCACGGTGTGGAAACTATTTTCTAACAACATTAATCTTGATTTAAAATTGTTATATTTATTTTTCAATATACCATATTCAGCATTATATAATACTAATAATCAAAACACTACATAATTTCTAGAAATATGTTTTTAGAAACACTCATTTTGTTTCCATAAAATAATATTTTTTCTATGTTTAAAACCTTCATACTATATAGAAATGAATGTTACCAAAGATCAAAATGACTATTATCAAATATTTTAATGACTCAAATGAAATGATATATAACCCATTCTCAAATATATTCTTCAGATTAATATTTAAACCAATGTAAAATTACTTATATTTTTGGGGACATAGTCAAATTCCAAAGACTTTTCTCATGGTTACCCATTCAAACCAGAAAAGTTACTCTTATGTACTAGGGACTTAAATAAAAAATCACTAATATTCTCAATGTTACTCATATAATATAGTATATTTTCTTCTTGTAAATCATATTTACTCTTAAAATTTTGTTACAACAACATTTTTTATACTTCCTTTTCTCAATACCTCCTATTAATACATAATGACTCTTATGAATTTTTTATCAATCCATTTTTCTTTAAAAAATTTCTAAAATCTTAGAAACAGTTATATATTTCTCTTAAATACTCCCAAACTAATTCAAAACCTTTTTAGACAATGTAAAACCATGTAGTATATATCACCTCACCTAATAAATGTTTTATTGAATATAATTTATGCACTTATAATAAAATAAAACACAATAAGTATATACAATTATTATTATCCTATTATTCTTAACTAGAAAAATACCACATGATATTTAAATATTATTCAACTTCATATCATAGAACCTTATTTTTTTATGAGAACAATAATATCTCAAAAAAACTATTTGTCTTAAATTATGTACATCAACAATTTAGGGGAGGATGTTTACATGGTTCACAAGGGATAACGGATTGTAATAGATATGATGTAGTGGATGACTATGCATGATGTCATTATCAAATGAGATTAAATCCTTTTAAGTGAATTATTAAATGAAATTATAAAGGTATGTGATGATTCTACCCATTTTTTGTGATAAATCCCATCGACATTATAAGAATCACAGAGCTATATAAGGGGGAATAAGGGATCACGGCAATGACCATTGAAGATTACCCATCATCCTTTATAGATTTCAATGATATTAATAACAATTTGTAAGGATGTAAGGGATATCTATGAATTCATTCCATTTTATTCCTTTGAATTATTGGTTGAAATAAAAATAGAAATATTCAAAATTTTCCTATTAAAATATTAAAATATGGATTCATGACCAAGAATCTATAGTACTTACACCTATTTAAATTTACTTCTTTACTTCTGAAGGGTTAGTTTCATAAATAATCCTTCTATATTCACTAGAGATAGTTATTTATGGATTTGGGATGGACTTGTATTGGGATGAAATCTAAAATTCACCAAAAAATTGATCAAAAATAGTTATATAAGGGGACACTATTTTAATTCCAACTGATGAAAAAATAATTGTGAGAAATTTTGAAGCCTTTTCAAGTGCTATTAGACATCTATATTTTTCTTAATAAACATTTATGTTTTATGATTGACATATTATTTTGATGTTGAATATTTTTGAACCACTTAAAAATGAATTAAATATAATAGGTGAGTATTGTATCAAGATATACACCCCACTAGAAAGAAATTATGAGGAAGCTATATAAGCATCAACTTACTGAAATAGAATAGAAATCATGATTTATTCGTTTCATTTGGTTTGGGGGTATATCTCAATTTTCATTAAGTAATTTTAGTCATATCTAGAATATGTCATATTTCATTGATTGTAATAAAAATGGTTTTGGGGATATATTTAAGAGATGATTGGTGACACCCAAAAAGAGTATAAAGTGGCATAACTACACAATCTTTACTATATCTTCATCACATTGGAAAATATCATGTTTAATTAGGGTTGAATCCATGATTATATGAAGTAAGTATTCAGTGGATGGGATTTATAATGGGTGTAACAATTATAACACCCCATGATTATAAAAAGTATTTTTCCCATAAAATAATAAACAAAAAATGAAACATGACATATTTTATACATTGAAAATATTAAAATACAGGATAAAAATTAAATTTGGAACTTAATTATGAACATTACTATAATAATAAAATTAAATGTGAATAAAAATACCTTGAACAAGAATTATTTATCTACGTGGTTTTCCATGAATATAATAACCATGAATGAAACTATATAAATAAGGTTTAGAATTATATATATATATAAACCATTTTTAGAGAGATGTAAATGAATAGTGTGGTTGTAAGGATATATATAGGAATAAAATATGATCGTTATATTTATGGTCATTTGATATATAGACGGTGTAATAATGGTCAATGTATATAGAGATTTTTGGTATATCTAGTGGGCATGTTGTGTAATTAAAAATAGTATACTAAAAAATTGGAATGAAAAAATTATAAATTTATTTAAAATATATTATTATAAACTCAATTTTTTTGTGTTGCATATTATCATTGTTATTATTATTATTAAAGAAAGATTTTATGTATTTATGAATTTTTGATAAATAATTTGATTAAATGTTTAACCAAAATTAATATTTTTGAATATATGTATATTTATTTTTAATAATATATGGTTAAATTTATTTAATGTAAAAATGATATTTTACAAAGAACTATTTTTTAGTGTTCTTTTTTTATCTTAATAAATTAAATTGGTCAATTTACAATGATGAAACTAATATAATATTTCATTTAATGACTAATTTGTTAAATCGTGTTTATTTAGTCATTTATCTAAAATAATATTAAGAATGACTAAATTTTAAAATTTAATCTTCAAAAAAACAATATATATAAATATATATATATTATGATTTCTTTTGAAAGAGAAATTATTCATATTTTGAAATTGAATTATATTAAATGGGAATAAAATTATAATAACATTATTGAAATTATTTAATATGGAAACTTTATTAATTATTCATAAAAATAAGTTACCAAGGGAAAAAACAGGGTTACCATGGCGAAAGTAAAATTATGTCAAATGGATTAAAATAAGAAGTAATGACATAAAATAGCACAAAAACTTTTCTATAAATGTGTGTATGATGAATTAATATAAAAACACCTTCACCATATCTATTACATTCAACTTTTTATCCACTATCCTTTTTAAAATGGTGACCTTATATATTAAGGAATAAATATTTTCATAAATACCTCTCAAAAATCACCTATAAAAGTACCCATGCAATACCCAGCCAAAACCTCTAAACTTATTCTATTATATATTAAATATTTTCATATATTTTATTTATGAAACTCTTATTATAGTTTTTATATCTTTCACTTCCTCAAAGGAAGCATAAATAATTCTTCACAAAGAAACATGTATCAAGAAGAAGCAAAATCATAATGTAAGTATCTATGTTCTTATCTAACAATTTTTATTATGATGTAATATTAAATAAATATAAAAATTAATTTAAAATATAAATATTTTATATTAACATAATTATTAATTGGAGAAAATAATATTACTATTATATTACTCTCAAGTATTACACATTCACTATTATTGTGTGTTCTTGTTTGGGTCAGTTCAACAACCTACTAGAATGATGTTAAACCGACAACATCATTTATACAATGAATAAGTATAACTACATTATTAATGTTAATATATGATATATTATATTAATATATTTCATTTATACGGTTCTTTTATTATTAAACAAACAATAATGATTATTATAGAGTAATCTGTGTCATTAGTAAATTACCAAAAACAAGCTCGACATTGATTCCATTCCCATAAACCATACTTATAAATTAAATAATATGAAAATGGGATAGAATAAATCATTGCAATATAATGATTCCATTACCTTTTCTAATCTAGTAATTATAAGCTACATATCATTGAATGAGGATTGACATTGCTATTACGAATCATTTATAAAAACATATTCACTAAAATATGATAATTATAATAAACAATAACCAATTAACATATGTATAATGGATAATTATAATTTAATAATGAGTAAATATAAATTAATAAGGACATAAATTTAGTTTTTAAAATTTTTTTATTCTAAAACACTTTAAATTTATTTTATGAAAATAAGGAGTTAATGCAAGAGTTTATGAAAAAATTATCACGTAAAAATCAATATTTTTTATGTTTGAACGTTCATATATGGAATTATTAATTATTCTACAAAATACCCCATACATTTTCCACTTAATTATTTATTCATAATGTATAGATGTGTACTTAAAATTTTACTTTCATTTCATTCTTAATTTGACCATATAAATGTTTATCATTAGAGAAGACAATGTCTATTATTTTGCATCAAGAATATTTTCCTCTATGTTTATATTATTTAATTTTTTTTATGGATTTATTTATATCTTCTCATATAATTTATTATGGTATTTTTAATTTAATTTAGTTTCCTTACAAATGAAATATTTTTCTACCATTTTTATGTGGTCATTTTCGTCCAACTTTGTCCTTCTTTACAAAGTGTTAAAGGAATCTTCTTTATAAATTTATTTTGTGTGAATAAGTTTTACCAAAATATTTATTGGTTTCATTATAAATTTTCCCTAGTAAATATTTGTGAAATATTTAGGAAATTTTTACTCCATTTGGTTTGTAATGAATTTTAATTTTTAATAAAATCTACCAAAAAATGAAATTCTTTCTCCATGTAATTTTTTATTCTTGAATAAAATTGTTTTTCATATAAATCAATATCCAATAATTGTTCATATGATTCCCTATGAATATTCTCTCATGATACCATCCAACCTATTTATCTATATGGATCATGATAATTTCCTATGTATGTTTTCATAGAATTCACATCACTTCCATTATTTAATTAAGGTATAAAGGAATTAGGAATATTTAAATGTTCATGTGGAACACATATATACTATTTTATATTATTGTATTATTGGTACTGGGTTTATATATCACCCATAGAATTACATAAAGAATTATATCTCATAATAAAATTATAAAGGTGTAATAAAACCCAACCACTTTGATACTTTATCAACTATATGATGGGTGGTCCAGAAAATATACAGTCTATCAATGCACTAGATAAAGAATTATATCTCAAGATTTAACATTTCATGGATTGGTTACTAAACATAATCCTTGAAGGGAATCTATCAACTAAGAGTTATATATTTTTAGTGACCATTTACATAGGAATTTTTTTTTATTGTTATATATATTCTCCATTCTTTTTTACATTTTCACTTATCATTGTTTTTAACTTATTTTTAAAAACATATATTACTCATGAATTATGTCATGAAAAAATTAATATTCCATGACCAATGATTAAGGATATAATATTTATTATGTATGAATATCTTATTTTCTGTCCATGAAACATGATTATATTATCATTCCCAATGGATTAACATATACTCACTTATTATATTCTATTTTTTAATCTAAAGTTTACCCTTAAAGAGTATCTGAACTCCATCATTACCCAAACTACATCAAGAAATGATCATTTTATAATAACCCCATGTGTCTTTTGTAATACCTTGGTTTCCTTCCCGGCATAGCCGAGCCTATTACTGATTTGATTCACATATCTGAATAACGACTTCCCCCATAGGCCAACTGATGTTCTATTAGTGTATTATTTCCACACTCACACACACACCCTAGAAATGTCCTGGGAGGTCACCCATCGTGATAACTACTCTAGTCCATATACTCTTAACTGTGGAGTTCAAACCAGGTGGTCCCCTACAAAGGTAGGTGTACGTTTTTGACATGTATACTATCATTAATCATTTTAAATATCACTTTTATAGGGTTTTAACACTCCCCCCCCCCAACGCACAATGACCTCATTTTAGACACCACAAATCCAACACAAGAGGATCCTATACACTATCAACTGAGTATTTTCTCTAATACCATTTTTCATGACTTGAACCACATCAGGTCGTCAAGCTTGTCCACTTACCCCATGGATGTTCTATACTACCATGGTTTCTATACATGAACACCAATGTCTATTATCCACCGAGGGAAGTTTTCATACTAAGGAATATCCCTATAGGACAAAAAAATTTATTTCTGTATGTTTTGTGCTCACTCAAACACACCCTAGGAAACATCCCAGTAGGTCGCCCATCTTTATCATTACACCATGCCAAGAATGCACAAATGGGATGTTCTGATTAGGAAGGCCCCTCAAAATAATGTTTCATCTTATTAACATGGGTAGTATCATTTATCCTTCTATGTATCACATTTACAGGGTTGTTATAAACTCACCCATTCATATTTTTCTATTTCTACATAATTTAAATAATATTATTATATCTTAAAGTGCATCTAGTGTAATGAATATGTTTTTAGGATATTTAAGGATGGATAGAAAATAATTTCATTATGTTTCTAGTCTCGAAATAAACTAAACCAATTGGTTTTTTGGGTGTGGTTTTTTATGATATTTAATGATTATTCATATAAAATGATGTAATTTTCATGCATGTTGCCCTAAATACCCAATATTTGGTATCAAATTAGGGTTTAGTTATTTTCTTGGGATTTTAATATTATTAATAATTAGATATAATATAAAACAACCTATTATAAACCACAAGAGCTTTAATATGAACCTAAATTATTATTGGTTGAATTGAAGGTTTAATAATAAGTGACATCTTAATATTGATTTCTTTATCAACTGATTAATTAGTCTTATTATAGTTTTATAACACTACTAGATTTAGTTTATATTAAATGGATAAAAATATTAGTGATTGAGTTAAAAATCATTATTATAAAAAAAAATTGATTATCTTAATGAGAAAACAAATGGGATATGATATGGAGTAAAAAATACCATGGTATTTTCCATTTAACTCTAAAAAGATATGAACAATAACAAAAATAATTTTCAACTCCCTAATATACTAATGAAGGAACAAGTTTTCATTAAGTTCATCATATATAATTGTTTACACTCCTATAGTGGGCCTTTAAACCCACTAATTTCCAAGTAGTGGATGAACTCTAAAAAAATTTATTTTCACTCTCCAGCACTGAAAGCATGAAATGGTAGTTTTATCAATTTTACCTCAAGGAAGGGGAGTCTAATCAATTGTGATCTATCATTAAAAATATGAGGAATGATGAATAAATTTACTCCATAGAGTGGGAGGAGGTTAATAATTTATTTTCCAATAAATGTATTCCTTTTACTCTTCACACTAATATATATATGAAATTCATATAAAGGAAACAAAGGTATGAGGAATCCATTAGTACATATGAGGTAAAAAAACTTCAGAAACTCAAGGTAAGCTTCAATTTTTATCACTAACAATAAAATAAAAATTTATCATTTCCTTGTTCTATTAAATCCATGTCTCTGAAAAGTGTTATGTATAAGGGAAATTGGTAGAAATTAAGAAATTATTCAATGTTACACTAATTTAGAAAAGGAAATTAGAGAATCATGCTATAATTGTGGTTCTCTGGACAATACGAGAAAATCACTGTTTCATGCAAAAACCAATTGAGAAAGTCCATGGATAAAAGAAGATTAATCATCTTAAATGATAATTTTTTGTGAATAATAAAGGGGTAATTTTCTAAAAGCAATCGGGAAATGATTCTAGTTTGGAAGAGAATGTCATAAATTACTTGAATGATGAATATACAGAAAGAGGATAACCAATTAAATGGATAAAAGGTAAGAAATCGTTAATGCACCTCCCACACTCATATTTTTTAATTATAGAGATTATATAAATTATTCCAAATAGTAAACTAAATCGAGGGTCAATAAATACAATTAACATTAGTAACCTAAAAATCTATGGGATAAATTAAAATCCAATGAAATCATAGAAAATGAAGTGGTTCATGAAAAATATGTACTTTACATTACACTTATCATCAAATATAGAACCAAAAATGTCTTTTTTGATTTAGGATCAATCCACTCCTACAAATCTGGGATTTTTTTAAGAGTATCAAGTGACCACCCAATGTTTATATATTTAATTATTGATAAAAATTAATAGTGGTACCAATGATTTTATCCCAATATTATAACATCTTTATGATAGATGTTTTGGGAATATTATTCTTGTAAATTTTATTATTCTCAATTTAGTAGAAATTTATGTGATGTTAAGAAATGATGGGATCTTTTTTTGTAATGGGTTTATACACATATGTTCAACACCATGAAATGTAATAGTCCTCTTTGTTAATAAGAAAGATAGATCAATGTTTCTCATTTTTAATTATCATCAAATTAACAAAATAATGATCAAGATCTAGAATCATATACCCCATATCAATGAATTGTTTGATTTGATTTGCAAGGATCAATACTTCTCATCAATTTACCTTCATTTTGAATATCAACAGTTAAGGGTTAAAAAATAGGGAATAAAAAATTAATCCTTCCATATAAGATATAATCATTATGATTTTATACAATTTCTATTCGGACTCAAAAATTTTCCTACTATCATGATGCATATAATGAGTAGTATATTTAGAGAATTTCCTAATCAATTTTTTGTAGTCCTTATAGATGATATTCTAAAAAATTATAATAAAAATAAAGAGCACAAAGTTAATTCATGAATCGTGTTGAATATACTAAAATGGATAAACTTAATTCCCAATTTTTGAAGTACGAATTTTGGATAGAAAAAGTATCTTTTGGGGGTAATTTAATCACAATAGATTATATATCTTTGGATCCAACAATGATAGTGGTGATTATTAATTTTATCATATTAAACATTGTAACATATATTATTTATTATATTGGAATGATAATATTGATTATTTTTGATAAATTTATCTTGAGTATCAAATAAAATAACCATTGTACTCAAAATGAAGTCTAGATACACTTCAAAAAATGAAAGAAAACAAAATTTCAAGGTTCCCAAGATAATTTTGGTCGTTACATCTTTTCTCACAATACTAAGTATTATATAAGGGTTTTTAATATCTAGTGGTGTATAGAAGAAGTGATTGATATATTCTTTCGTATAGAATTACATGGTCCAAGTTTATGACCAATTTATATTAAATATTCATGAGAAAAATAACTTTATTCATTATATCAAATTAAAATTTGTAATACATACATTAATGATATGGAGGAAGAACTTATATGGAGAAAAGATAGAAATATATACTTATAAAAAAAGATTAAAGTATATATTCATTGAGAAGGAGATGGACATGTTCCAAAGGAGATGATTGGAGTTGATTATGAATTATAACTTAACACTAAAATACCAACATATGAATGAAAACAAAGTGGTTGATTATTTGAGAAATAAGAATCATGATTCCTTATCAATTATGGGGATTGAAATATACAAAGTACTCATCAATTTTCAAATAATAGACATTGAGATTGGGAGGGATGGGGAAAATCATTTCTCCAAAAAATTATCATCTAACTAGATATCTATTTCAAGATCAAGGTGGAACAAAATGATGGTATAGATTTATAGAATAAGGTGATGACTATTTTGGTGATCAATTATAATGTGTTATAATTATAAGATTTTGAAAAACAACTATGTGTTCCTTTGATAGCTAAATTGATGATGAAGCCATTAGATGATGCACATAACTCATCATTATCAATCCAAATTGGATGAAAAAATATATATTTAATCTCAAGAATAATTTCTTGTGTGAAAACATGATGAAACATATATTAGAGTATGTCAAATGATTTTTGGTATCCAAAAAAGATAATGTGGAATGAGAAAAGTCTTCAGGGGTGATTAAATCAATACCCATACCTATATAGAAATTGGAGAACACCATAATGGATTTCATTGTATGTCTTATCAAGATAAATAATGGTTATAATTTCATTTCTATTTTGGTTTATTGTCTTACAATTTCATCACATTTCATTTCTATTTGATAGGATTTGTTTCTTAATAAACATTCCAACATATACATAAATGATGAGACAATGATATATGGAGGACTAATCATAATCATAATTGATTGAGTTCCAAGATTTACCTTGAATTTATGGATATGTATTTGACAATACATGGATACGTTGATAAAATTCAACACTATATAAATTCCTTGGATTGATGGTAAATATGAAAGGAACCTTCAAACTCTAGTTGATATGAATAGATCATTTTCAAAGGATTATAATCGAAATTAGGATCTTCACCTTCTCGTGGTGTATTACATGTATAGAAATATATTCTATCCTAGAATTAAAATGCTACTATATGTGGATTGTTGTGTGAAGAGGTCAACCTATGATTTAAATAAGCAGAAAATTCCTAAAAAAAACTACCCAATACATGATCTAGAGTTGGTTCTAGTGATCTTCGCTTTGAAATTATGGAAACATTATCTATTTTGTGAGAAGTTTAAAATAAATAAAGATCATAAAATTCTCAAATATATATTCACCCAGAAATATTTTCATATGCTCTAACAAATATGGTTAAAGTTGAATAGGTACTAGGGATTCTTAATCCACTACCATCATGGAAATGTGGAAAAGGTGGAAAACTCTCTAAGTAGAGAGGATCTGGAAATGTTATCCTTGATGAGAATTTAAAAGGATATAAAATTCCTATACCTAAAAAGGATGGACATGGTAATCCTAATGGAATGAACATCATTAATCCATTCAAAAAAATTTCTCAACTGTCTCTTCTTGATAGAATAATAGATTATCAAAGAGATTATGAGGGAATTCAGAAGAAAGTGTAAGTTATAAGAAAAGGTATACCATTAGAGTTCAACATTAATGAAGACTGATTTTTGATATTTGGGTCTAAAAGAGGTTTACCATCAAATACTAAGATTAATAATAATTTTTTGGATGATGCACATAGCTCAACCTTCACCCTCCATCCTAGAAGCACAAATATGTATTCAGATTTTTGAGATCACTATTGGTTGAAAAACATGAAGTAGTATATCATATAATATATATCAAGATGTATTGTATGTAAGAATGTGAATGAGTAAGGTAAAATATAAGGGGATGATACAACCATAACCCACTACTACATGGAAATGGGAAAACTTCACTGTGGAATTTTTCATTTGTCTTCTGAAGAAATAAAGAGGAAAAAATTATATATGGGTTGTGGTGGATCTTCTTATCAAGGCTTCTCACTTAATTAAAATTTTATAGGACTTTTCACTCAATAAATGTGAAAGTATATACATTAGAGAGGTGGTAAAGTTAAACAAAACACTATTATCTATCGTATCAAATAGATATCCTATATTTACCTCTATGTTTGTGAATGTCTTAAACATGCTCTAAATAATGATTTGAACATCATCACAGCTTATCACCCTCAAAATGATGTCCAATTTGTTTATACAATCTAGAAACTCAAGGACCTGTTGATATAATGGTCAATTTACATCCAAGGATTATGGGTTCAATATCTTCCTCTAGTTGAGTTCTCATACAATAACAGTTTCAACTCAATAAATTAAATGGATCTCTATCAATCACTTTGTGGAAAGAGGTAAAATACACCTAAATTCTAGGATGATGTTGGGGAACATTATATGTCTTGGATTGGATGAGGAAATAGAGGAAAAACATCCAGACAATTAATCAAAAAATAAAGGATTCTTACAGTCTACAAAAGAGCTATGCTGAAATTCGTTGATGAGACCTACAGTTTATGTATGGAAACATGGTATTCCTATGAATAACTCTATGGAATAATTTCATGGTATTTTGGAATAATGTACATATTATTCCAAGATACATCATTCCCATTGAGATCCTTGATCACATAGGTGTGGTGACCTATTGACTACCACTCCCACCTAACCTTTTTCAAGAACACATTGTATTCCATGTATCCCTCTAGAGGAAATAAATACAATAAAACTCACATGTAATCAATATATTTGTCGTACCATTGCATGATGACCTTTCCAATTAATGGAATTTGGATAAAATCATAGATCGTGGAGACAATGTTCTATGAAACTAGTCAATCCATCTTCACAAAGTGCTATGGATAAATTAAATGTTTAAATAAGTGATGTTGGGACCAAAGGAGGTGTGGAAACAGAATTAACCTCATCTCTTTTATTATAGGAAATAAAAAACACTATGGACATATTTCTGATGGGGGGAAGTTTGTAACTGTTGGAAATTTATAAATTAAATTCCCCTTACTTTTTAATCAAATGTCTTATTGTATAATGTGGTTATAGAAAGCATATGCACTTATTTGTTTTTATTATATCCTATAGGATTTAAAATAACTTTAAGAACCATAAACATTGATAATATAGTCATTAAATGTAGGTGATATTATTAGTATAAATACAGGTTTTAAATAAACCCAATTTACACAAACAAATGAAGTATTGGCCACAATAAGTTGGATCATACCCTACGAAACCAATTTATCAGAGCTTCGGAGGGAGATATAATTACTCAGAATTTTGGTTGACCAATCCCATTATGATATCAAACAACATAAGCATGATTGAAACTATTTACAATAGAATTTTATGCTCATAGAAATCATGGACCAAACCATGTATGTTGAACCACCCCATTACAGTTTCACTGTCGCGCACCTTACCCTTAAGAAGCTTAGTGATGTATTAAAGGAATTTATATAATAACCATAACAATATGAATATTTATATTTTATTTTCAATATAATAATGTTCAAATATTCTTCTTATATTTTATTTTTAAATTATTTTATTTTTATACAAAAAACAAATTATATTTTAAATTATTATTCAATATGAAATTAGGAAATTAATTGTGATGAATTGATATATATTTTAAATAAATAAAATTTTGATAAAATATTATTCTTAAATAATTTTTTATTAAATATAAATCATCATATAATTTTTATGAAATAATAATTAATTTTTATAAGGGTTTGAAAACTGTTCTTGTCAAAAAACCCAACATTTTTCAATAACTGATAATTGTAATTTTAAATGAAAAATTTGAAAAAAAATTAAAATTATTCTAATAAAATTAATATTATTTTTGGAATTATAATATCAAAGTTATCCAATGGTTATTTTTACATAATTCTCTGAGGGACTCGAATTTTAGGGTAAGAATTTACCATCGTAGAAATATACAAAGTGTATTATGACATCATAATGAACCAAAACAGATGTAATAAAAACAATAAAGGGTCTCCAAGACCAAATAAATGATTTAACTTTAAAATAATGTTATTTTATTATTATTTATTTAATTTAAAAAGACTATTAATCCTCAAAAATTATTAATATATGTTATGGTTTTAAAATCATTTATGTAACTGTACGACTCACTTCCAACCCCGAAAGGGTATTATTTTGTTAATTTCAGACCTTGTTGTAACGTCCCAGTTCCGGAAGACACCTAGAGGTGCCCCGTACCCGGTTGGACACATGGCCCGAAGCGTGTTTCCCCAAATTCTATAGGCGTTTGACTAGTAGCGAGGGCCTTTGGGGTGATAGGTGGGAAACTATGCCCTCTTTGGTAGAGTAACACAGTGGAAATAAATAGATACCAATTTTGGAAGCAGACAAACATGTAATAAATAATCAAATGGAGTATATATATATATATAGAAATTATGCATGATACATATGTCTAAAAAATCATCCAAACATGAAACAATGCTGGAATATAGTACTAAACCAAAGTAAAAAAGAAAAAAGATAAACTTTAGGAGAATTGCAAGCCTCAGCTTTGTCCCATGCTCCCCAACTCCACAACACTAAAGTACATGAAGTATAATGGAACTTTACCTTATCTAGACCTACAATAATATAATCAATTTGGGCCGAATATCATGACCCAAATAGGTGTGAGATGAATCCTAGTAGGCCACCACCCAAAGATATGTGCCTAACTGTCAGTGAATATATATGGCAGGAAATAAAAAAATGAAGCAGTAAGCAAGGAAGTACACATTGTAACAGTCCTAAAATTTCAATTTCATTAATATATATATATATATATATATATATCAATATCAACCAATAAAAATCATGTAACCCTCTAGGAATTACTCACTACCTAACCCCTCTAGTTCAACCGAAACAAACATAAGAAACCCTCTGGGATTTACACATAGTCTAAGCCCTTTGGTTTATCTTTATCAAAGAAACTCTGAGGAAGCACTCACCGTCAATTCCCCCTTGTGTTCTCATATCAGAAACTAATAGTCACAGTGAGGAAGAACTCAACATCCAATTCCCTCTATGGCCCATATCAAGGAAACTATAGACACTCGGGGGGAGAAAAAAGTCCACCCCCCTATGGTCTCACAACGTAACAGTAAAATAGACACTCTGGGGAATCCATCAGCATCCATTATCACTATGGTCTACTACTTCAGGTTCCCACAGCCATTTGTAATTTAATCATTCAAAAATGATTTGCAGAAGCCAATGTAAACCTCAAGAACTATATGGAAACAAAATCAATAGTATCTCACATCATGTAAGATAAAATCACTCCAACCTAACAATACTAGGCATGGAAAATAAAGAAGCAACCTAACAAGAAATGCAAGAGAAAATTGTAAAAAGAAGAAAACATGGAAAAAAATATCCCTAGAATGGAAAAGTTAATTCTATTCATAAACAATTAACCTATATCCAAACAGACAAGGCATGGCAGGCAATAACAGGGCTAACACCCATAAACATGTAATACCCCGAACAAGGGTATTGGGATCTTTTGCACATATAACACAAATACTAACTAAGGAAAGTCCCAACACACTTACCTCAGTGTCATGAGATTTATTTACGTGAACCATAGGCCTTGAATCACCCTAGAACGTTGTAGATCTACAAAAATGCTAAAATCATTCAACCAAGGATATCTCGTGAAAGAGGAAAAAACATGAGATTAAGTTCAAGAAGAAATGATAACTCACTGATGTGATTCCAATGAAAGTGATGGATATTGAATTAGGGAACAGGTGGCGAGTCTGGGGCGCGGAAAAGATCTGGCAGACTCGTTCAATTACAAATGAGAAAGGAAGAGATTAAGATGGTTCTGTCCATCTGACAAACCTCGATCCATTTAATGAAATAAAAAGAAAGTAAAAGGAATGTTCTTTAAATGTAAATGGAGTGTGATTGCCTTTTCCATCCTCTACTTTAGGTGGTATCTGGTTTACCACACACGGATTTGTACTCGGTCATTACACGGCTAGTACACAGTCACCCACGACAACTGGGTACATGCCATGTACTCCATAAATTTCAAAAAACTCTTCTTTTTCATGAAAACACCGGAAAACAAGATTCATACTTGAAAAGAAGATCTGGGTTCATACAATCTTCCCCCCTTAAAAATCATCCCGTAATTTCTTTATCTAGGTGTGTAGAAGAAGAATCCTCAAACAGCTCCAACCACTACGATCATACATCGAGCTCCTTCTCCCAAGTCTCGTCCTGAACTCGCTCGTGCTTTCATATCACTCGTACAAGAGGAATAGACTGACCATGGAGAACTTTCAAACTTCGGTCAATAATTTGGATAGGATGCTCCTCGAACGATGTGTCTACATTGAACGCAATCTCCTTGGGTAGGTAATAATGAGACAGGTCTGAGAAGTAATGTCATAGCTGAGAAACGTGAAAGACGTCATGCATAGATCAGTACCTCTGAGGTAATTGCAGTGGATAGGAAACCAGTCCACCTCTCTTCAAAACCTCAAACAACCTGATGTATCATGTTAAAAGCTTACCATGTCTCTTAATTCTTCTGTGTCCCAACCTCGGTGTGAAAAGTAAGAAAACCTGATCTCCGACCTTGTACTCTATAGGTTATCTTCATTGATCAGTATATGCCTTCTGTCATGAATGTGTAGTAGCCATATTCTTTTGAATCAACTCTATCTTCTATGTGGTCTCCTGGACAAGATGAGGCCCCAGCACAGGTACCTCTCCTACCTCTATCCTGCCTCAGGGTGATCATCATAGCCTATTGTACAAAGCCTCATAAGGTGACATTTGAATAGTTTTTTGATAACTGTTATTGTGGCAAAACTTCACAAGTGGTTTGTGATTCATCCAAGAACCTCTAAAATCTAGGATTCATGCTCAAAGCATGTCCTCAAAGAACTTGAATCGTATGCTCAGACTGACCATCTGTCTGGGGGTGGTATGTTCTACTTAGAAGTACTTGTATACCCAAATCCCTCTAATGTCCCTACTATACTTGAGATATAAAACAATAATCTCTGTCATTGACAATGTACTATGGAACCCCATGTAGATGTAAAATCTCTTGAATGTAAAACCTCCCAAGCTCATCCACACTGAAGGTTTCCTTGATCAGAAAGAAGTGGGAAACCATTGTGAGTCTGTCAATGACAACACAAATTGCATCATTCCTTCATGGTGGCCTCAGAAAACATGTCATGAAGTCCATCGCATCATCATTACAATTCCACTCAGGAATGGGTAACTAATGCAAAAGCATTGTTGATCCTTGATGCTCCTCCTTCACCTACTGACAGGTGGAACACGTCATGAAAAAACCAGCAACATCTCTCTGCATACATGACCACAAATACTGACGGTGTAGATCTCGACACATGTTGGTGACACTAGGATGAACGGCACAAACTGAGGAATGAATGACCTACATCAGTTCCTCGTTCGTGTCTAATGACACCCATAAACTCCCCTAGAAACCTAATATCTCATTCTTTCTTACGGTCCATCCATGAATAGGGTCCTCTCAAGAAACACTCTCATATAGGAATAGGCCCTAATAATCTGATAGCTACCTCATTCGCACTAATTCAAGTAGAGTATAGATAATAAATACAGAATAAAGTAAATTATTCCCATGTATGTTGTGCACCTCCAAATGAATCTCAGAGAATACATCCATAATTTTCCACTCACTACTGGACTCATGAACTGTCTATATCTAAGTCCTCATACTCAATGCATCTGCCACAACATTGACTTTCCCAAACACGTAGGGAAGATCAAATTCAGAAGACTGAAGGTACTCAAACCACCATTAATGTCTCAAATTTATATCACATTGAATGAAGATATACTTGAGACTTTTTTGGTTAGTGAAAACCACAAAATTCTCTCCAAGAAGATATTGTCTCCAATAGCGTAAAACATGAAAAACTACAGCCAACTCGTGATCATGTGTGGGGTAGTTCCTCTCATGTGGCCTCATCTACGGAGACCCGTATGCAAAGACTCCTTCCCACTTAATAATAATAGCTCCCTTAATGATACCTAATGCATAAAAAACAGTATAGCTCATTCCTGTATCTTTAAGTACTAGTATCGGTTCCAAAAAACATACCTTTCAACTCTTTAAAGGCTTACTCACAAGAATCAGACCACAAGTACTTCACACCCTGCTTAGTCAGGCCCTTCAACGGCATTGATAAGCATTAATGTCATGTATAAAGCATCTGTTTTATCTATCCAGACCTAGAAAACATCATACTTCAAAGACATTCTTCTGTTTCTCCGAGGAAACTATTGTTCTCACTTTCACTAGGTCTACAAATACTCCTGTCCCTGAGATATCATGACCCAAGAAGTGATTTTGGTCCATCCAAAAGTAGAATTTGGAGATATTATCATATTACTTATGCTCTCTCAGTGTACTAAAAATGATCTCAATATGTGAGGTATGGTCATGTCGAGTGTGATAGTACACCAAGATATCTTCCACAAAGACTACCATAAAATAATCCATGTATAGATGCAACACTCGGTTCATCAGTTCCATGAAGACTACTGGCATGTTCGTGAGACCGAACAGCATAACCACATACTCTTATAGACCATATCTTCTCTGGAAGGCTTTATGAGCTACATCTGATGGTCTAACGTGCAACTAATGGTAACTGGATCTCAAGTAAATCTTTGAGAACATCTGGGCTCCTCGAAGCTGATTAAATAGATCATCAATCCTCTGTAATGAATATCGGTTCTTGATCGTCAACTAGTTCAACTTTAAATAATCCACTTAAAGTCTGGGGGTGATGTCTGCCTTCATCACAAAAAGGATAGGTGAACCCCAAGGAGAAGTACAAGGTCAGATGAACCACGTAGCATGTAACTCCTATAGCTAGTTCTTGAGCATCTGTAACTCTGGTGTATCCATACTATAAGGAGGAATGGACACCTGTGCCACTCCTAGCACATGCTCAATTGAAAATTCTACTTCTTGCTCTGGAGCCAAACATGAAATTTGTTCTAGAAAGACATCCTTGAAATGATCCACCACTAGTGGAAAGTTTAACTGTGAAGTCCCCTAGTCATCCTGATATAGACTTGAAATATGGACTGTAACTCCTCCCAAACGATGATTCTCAGGTCCCGCTCTACTCTCCTTGACATCCCATTCGACCTTATGAAGAAACAATAAAACTCTGGTAATGTAAAACTCACCATACGGAAATAGTAGTCAATAAAAGTATGGTAGGGAACTAACTATTCTATTCTAAGAATAACCTCATAAATTATCATAACTAAGACATATAGGTCCCACAATAAGTGACACACCCAACCTCTAGAGGGAAATCGTTCCACTATCATGCACTGGCAGTTCTTGTCCCCAACAGATTGTCCAGCATGAAGACATCAGATAAATTAATGATACAGAGCCCAAGTCTCTCCACAACAGAAACAGATATGTAACTATAGAAAGCCTCTATACTGAAAAGAGTAGAAGATAAAACGGAGGCATCTATGATCGTACCTCAAACTGTAGAGGGTCCATGATCCTTCTCCTGCTAGGTCTACTCCACTGAAAAATTCTGGCATGTACCGCAACCCTATGACCCTGCTTGACCACCCTGAGCATCCACCCCACTCTCGTTGAATGCCTAGCTACTGGATACCATGTCTGTGACCTCCACCTCTACCCGAACGGACTTAAGAACACTAGTTCTTTGACTTATGAGAAATTGGTGGTGTTGCTCGGGAACGCGGAGTCATAGATGAACCTCTCTCACCAGCTGCTCATGAGAAAAAATGCCAGAAATGATGTAGACTACCCATCTTGAAGAAATATCATCACTCGACTGGGACTCTCGGGAAATGTGGCCACGTATGCCCGCTCTTCCCTCATTTGTAACACAAAACCTGGCTACCAGAAGATGTCTCTCACCTTCTTTGATATTTTCTTGTAGAATCCATACAGTGCTTCCTGCTATCAGTAGGAGGGATACCAACCCTGGATGTCGAGTCGTCCTAGCTCACAACTCTAGAGTCCCTCAGATTTCACTCTGTGATCAGCGCTTGGTTGACTATAGAAGTGAAGGAAGTCAACTTGAAGATGTTCACCTGAGATCAGGTTTCATGCCTGAGACCATCCTAATAATTCCTCTCCAGGAATAACTCATCACCTCTTTTGATGGTTAGGAAGCGCTGCAGCTCTGTGAAGCATAAAGAATAATCCATAATTAAAATAGTGCCCTTCACCAGACTCAAGAACTCTCGGGCTTGGTCAGCCCTCAAAGTCTCTAGGAAAAATTAATCATAGAAGGCATGCTAGAACACATCACAAGCCATGACCTACTGGCATCCCGCATGCGAGATCACATCCCACCATCTCTTGGAAGAGTCCCGTAGCATATATGTAGTGAGCTTCGCCCTCCTATCTGGAGGCATCTCCAGATGCTTGAAGATATAAAGCATGGTTTCTAGCCAAGACTCTACATCCTGAGGTCCTCCATCCCTTGTGAAAGTGGGTGGATGCTACTATTGAAAGACCCGCGTCAATTCAGCCATTGATGGGGTAGGAGGTGGTACTTTTCAGAAGGTCTGCATGAACCTCATGAATCCCTCTCAGAACTGTGCATCAGCACCTATTTTTGGAATAACGGCTGGTGCCAAGACTGGCACTATAGGAGGATCTGCTGGTACTCTCTGATCAGCCATGTCTAGTGTCTGATCACTACCTTGTATCTGGCGTACACCCGAAGGACATCTTGGTGACAAGACTCTTCAAGGTCAAGTGCGCACCTTAGATCAAGATTACCAAGGACAGAAAACTATAATTGTAATAAGGGAACAGGATAAAGAAAACATTCATGTTCCTCAAAACATGTATACAGGGCGTTTATTACATCTACATGGTGATTTCCATTGATCCTTCACAAGAGCGGGTAATTCTGCCAAACTGGTCATGTAACCCCCATACACATGGCATGTTCTCCCATGACATGATGTTTACATGAATCATCTTCTCCTGCTCAAGTTCCCTTATATTACTAAGCCACGCAGTTCTCCTATAACGAGACTACACATCATTTTAATTCCAGACACGGCGTTCGCTGCTTAGGTTTCTACTACCTATGTTGTTAATGACATGGTTGGACACATGGTTGACTCTACAAGAAGTCTTTTTTCCAAACACGATGTGTACTAGAAGGATTTCACTGACCTGTGTCGTTAGTCACATGACCAGATAAAGGGTTACACTACACGGAGTGTTCAACCATGACATGACATGTATAACTTATCTTCCATCCACTCATGTTTCTATTCACACAGCTAAATACAAGGTCTAAATGCACAATGTGTACGTCGGGTACACAGTGTGTCCCACAATGATTTCCCAACCTCATGTCTCTGCCCACACAACTAGTGACATGGTTAGAGACTACATGTCATGTACATATAGTACATGACATGTACATTATAAAAAAAGTTCCTTCCCAAACAGAAGGACACATGGCGTGTATTTATCATTACACACTATGTATTTTGGGTTTTTCTAGATAGTAATCCTTAGAAACTACTCTGGAACCCAAAAAATACTGAAATGAACATTAAAGTTCAAAATTGCAATCTGTGAGGGTCTATACTCCCTACGAATCAATGTTTGGAAACTTATATAGGTTATATATAAACATAACAGAGCAATGATCCCCCAAATTCTAGTCCATGAGGTCCCATAACACCTCATAAACCAAAGTTTGGCAAGAATTTAAACTAAAACGTACACAACTCAATACCCTATCAAAAATAAGGTATTCTATAAAGTCATCTGTCACAAACGCATGCATATCTAACACAACATTTTTCACAACAACATGAAATCGCTAATGCACCCTAAATTGAATGATAATAATTCCTGAAGTGTGATCTCTAGCAAGTGTCAATGTGATGAATGAGATAGATTACCCTCATATAATTAGGATTAAATAGAAAATAACCTTAATAATATCAACAATAATAGCTAAAAACATGTGAATCACTCAACGGTGAAATAAAATCAACTGAAATGATTGAAAAACCGGAAAAATTGAAATAACTGAAGTAAAATGGCATTTCCTTGTACACGGGTTAGCTACTTCTAGGAACAACTTATTACCAACTACCTATTCCTTCCTATCCCAAGCTATTGGCTCCAAACAGTAAGTCAAGAAGATTAGAATCATTTGATACCACTTTGTAAAGTCCTAGTTTCTAAAGCCGCCTAGAGGTTCCCCGTACCCAGTTGGTCACATGGCCTCCAGCACATTTCCCCAAACACCAGAGGCTGTCGACAAGTAGTGAGGGACTAGGGTGTGATAGTGGGGAAACTATTCCCTCATTAGTAGAGTAACACAGAATAAATAAACAGATTACAATAGTAGAAGTAGTAAAACATGAAATTAATAAACAAATGGAGTACATATATATAAAAATGATACATGATACATATACCTAGGAATGTATCCAAACAAGTCACAATGCTGGAATATAGTAATAAACCAATGTAAAAAAAAGATAAACTACAACTGTATCGCAAGCCTCATCTTGGTCCCATGCTCCCCAGCTCCACAAAAATCAAGTACATGAAGTGTTGGAATGCTTTCCCTTATCTAGACATGCAACAATATAATCTATTTGGGCCCAAAATCATGACCCAAAGAGGGTGTGAGATAAATCCCAATAGGAAACCACCCAAAGATATGTACCTCACAGTCCATGAATATATATGGAAGGAAATAAACAAAATGAAGCAGTAAACAAGGAAGTACACATAGTAAAATTCCTACAATTTCCATTGCATTCATTTATATATATATATATATCAAGAGAAACGAATAAACATTAGGTAACCCTATGGGAAGTACTCATAGAATAACCATTTTCGTTCAACCAAACAAACACATGAAACCCTTCGGGAAGTACACACAGTTTAACCCCTCTTCAGCTTTAGAAAAGACTCTTTTAGAAAGCACTCGCCGTCAATTCTCCGTGTGGTCTCGTATTGGTATCTAATATGCACTCTAAGGAAGCACTCAACCTCCAATTCCCCATGTGGTTCATATCGAGCAAACTATAGACACTCTGAGAGAGAACAAATTCCATCCCCCTATGGTCTCACAAATTATCAGTAAAACATACACTCTAGAGAAGCCCTCAGTGTCCATTCTCCCGATGGACTACTAAACCAAGTTCCCACAACCCTGTGTAAGTTAATCATGCACAAACGATATGTGGCAGCCAATGTAAACCTGAATAACTACTTGGCTGAACAGTCCACAACATCTCACAACATGTCAGATAAAATCACTCCATCCTAAAAATACTATGAATTGAAAACAAAGCAGCAGCCTAACAGGAAAAGCTAGAACAAACGATCAAAACAATAAAACATTGAAAAAACATGAATAACATGGAAAATTAAACCATATTAATAAATAATTAGCCGCAATCTAAACAAAAAAGGAATAACCGACAATAACAGGGCTAACACCCATAAACATGCAATACCCTGAACATGGGTATTGGGCACTTTTTCCCATATATCTTAATGAATAACTACGAAAAGGAACAAACCACCTATCCCAGTGTCGTGAGATCGATATACGCAAACCTCCCACCATGAATATCCCAAGAATGATGTAGATCTACAAAAAAATCTAAAAACGTTCAACTGATGATATATTGGGAAGTGGGATAAAAAAGGATACTATGTTCAAGAAGAAAGTAGAACTCACCGATGCGATTCCAATGCAACTGACGGAGGTCAAATCGGAGAAAAAATGGCAAGTCCGGGGCTCGACAAAGATCTAGTAGTCTCGTTCATTCCCGGATGAGATAGGTCGAGAAGAACATGGTTATGTCCATCTGATGTGACCCCATTCAGTTCAGTAAAATAAAAAGAAAGTACATAGTGTGTAGTTGCCTTTTCCAGCCTCTACTCTAGGAGATCCCTTGGTCACCACACACGGCCATGTACTCGGCCGTTACATGGCCAGTACACAGTCACCCCCAGAAACTGGGTACATGGGATGTACTTATAAGTACACGGTGTGTACTTGTGAAATTTCCAAAAACTACTTTTTTCTGAAAAACACTAGAAAACAAAATTCATATATGAAAAGTAGTTCTGAGTTCTTACACATGTCCTTATAAATTTATTAAAACCAATCCCCTTTGGATGAATCCATGGGAAAACCTCAAGGAAATATTTGGGTTTATGGTTATTTTATTATATAGACTCTAAAAAATATATTTATTAAAAATAAATAAACTCCAACTCATTTCCTATATAATCTCACCGAATTTCACATTTTTATTCAATTAAAATACATGGATCATGTCCTTACTCTTCCACCCACTATCTAGAGTCCTCCAAGGGTTCCCCTTAGCTCTCAGGAAGCTATTGAAATGAATTTGTTGTCACACATGAAAGTAAGGTTTCTTTTCTTTCCCCTCTTAATTAATGTTTATTCATTATGGTTTGCCTTCTATTTCCGAATACTACTTTTAGGATATGTTTTTTCATGGTCCTAATATTTTCAATTTTATTTATAAATTATTGGAGTCCCATTTCACAATCATCATCCAAGTTTATGAATTTTTAATTGATGCTGCTATGCTGTCTAAAATCCACTGTGATTTTAAAGGCCAAACAATTGGGTAGTGAATACTCATACCCATTTACTACCATGGGTTTTCAATTTTATACACTTATACTTATTGATTGTGGAATTACATGTATTTATTACCCATTACATGATCATGATATAAAGTGTGATGATAACTTATTGCATGTTTTATGATCTATGGGGCACACTTAAGCATGTGAATGAAATGAAAATGGAAGGTGAGCCCAAAATTATATAGTGATCCAATGAATTTGATAAAGTTTAGTCTCATGAGAATTTATTTTGGTATAGGGAGTAAAAATGATTCATTTATGGTACTCTATCCATTAGGATGAATTTTCATTTAACCTTTACTTATGTTTATGGTGTACTGTTTTAAGTTGTATTGATGTTTCCCATGTTTCCTTTATGTGATAATTCTATATAATGCCTCATTTTTCATGTTTATGATTATTAACCCTTTTATGCCTCATTGATATGTCTATTGTCTAACATGTATTTCTATCTTCATTTACTATGTGTTTATTTCTTTACATGGATTTTTATCTCACCCATTTCTTATATATGTCCCTAGGTTATCCTATGGCCACAATCCATTTTTTTATTTAAAATCCACTTTTTTGGTTAGTGGGAACCTTACAAAGAGAGCGATGCATATCCCCGGTCCACTTAAGCCACAACCCACAACCCACACATTCAAAATTCAATAATTATACCTTCAAATTTCAAAAGGGGAAATTCGAAAACCTGCCAAATCCACCTCGAAACATGAGTTAACACACTTAGAACTACGAACCATGAAGCATCATCCATCACAAGGGAGCTCATCATGTCGCTGCCATCCGTCAGTGTCATCATCATCACCGATCTCACTGCCGTAGAAGAAACGTACCACCATTGACGTCATCTAGACCACCGCCGCCTTCACCTACCCAACATCACACCAGTCGCTGGAAAAAACCAATTAGACATCGTCGACACCATCCTCCTCAGTTCAATAGAGTCTCCATCGACTACACAGAAAATCGCCACCAGATCCAGACAAAAAGCCACAGTATCACCGATCAAATAATACAACAGAACACCAAAACCCATCAATAGTAGCATCCGACTCCACAAACTCGTTTTCACACTACAAGCGACCAAACCAAAGATGAAACTGCCAACTCAAACAAACACCACCAACAGGAAAGAGGACAAAAAAATAAGAACCAGAACCGAGGATGAAACCCTAAAAGGAAAAAACATGACCGCCAAACTGTGTGGCCCAAAACCCATGTGTAACCATCACTCCAACTCTGACGTGGAGAGGAGCGTTGGAACCCTAGATCAGAGCTGGTTTGGGCAGCTGGGACTGAAACAGAGTGCCCAAAAGGACCGAATCTGGCAGCGTGAGAAACCCACCATCCACCGCACCGCAAATCCCAAAGCCACGATGTTAACACCGCCCCAACTCCGACCAGGAGAGCCGCTGAGCAACTAAGGCCAGAGCGGGGTATGCCGAAAAAGGGGATCCACAACATGTACCTTCATTAGAAGAGAAAAATCCACAGAGAAAGCCCATAACGGCGAGCTCTAGAGAAGAGGGTGAAGCTGAAAACGACCCTTGGTTAACCTATGCAATTTTAAGTGCAAGCATGTAAAATAATTCAATAAATATGATGTTTTTCCAATTTTAACATGTTATGTATGTACCTTGTTACAAAATACACCATCCAACATGATATTTTGGGTTTTATTAAGTGTAAACTTATATAACAAGTCATGTATTACTATTAATAAATAAAAGGATTTTTATAGTTGGTATCAAAGGAAAACATTCCTTATTTTTGGGATTAGGATTAGAAAATTCTATTGAAATCCTTTGTGATAAGACTGAGTATAAGAAAACATTCTAATTATTTTTAAGTATATAGTATTTTATTTATCATGAATATAAATCACTGTATAGATAATTCATGTGGATGTGTCTCTGGAACAAATGTACATAGGTTTAAAACCTAAAAGTACCACATTGAGCTAGTCTCGACTGGGAACTGGTTCACAAAAAGGGAATCATTGCACACCTAGTTTTACAATCCAAGGGGATATTATTTAGTAAATTCCTAATCTCATTATAAACCATTATTAAGGGAAACATAAATGTCCAAACGAATATATATTAGGAAATAGATCATTGATAACATAAAATGATCCTAAATATTAATAACTAAAGGAAATATACATAATTTATAAGTTATCTCTTTAATGTCATTGCATAACCATTATTTTTTTAATAGTTTAAAAATACAATTCCCTGATTTCTATTTATTATATCCAATGGATATAAATTTGAGGAATTATGTAAACAATTAATGTTCTAGGAAATGTCATGAATACCCCAATGAGACCAACATGATGGGAGCGAGAATAGAAAATTTTGTGATGATACTCTCTTAGTTAACCCAGGTTCTCAGAAGAAACCTGGATCGATAGTGTCACCTAAATCCCCCTAAGAAATAACAATCTATATTTAAGACCATTATGTGTGAAATGTTCTATACATTCAATGTATTATCTAATCCCTTAATCAAAGAACAATGAATCAACTCCATTGTAAAGATCATCTTCATCATAAAATGTTCCCCAAAAGAGAATATTATACTATATTTTTTCGTATGGAGGTATAAGTTGATCAATGGGGAACATTTAATAACAATATATAGCCTGAGGAAGAGATCAAAGCGATGGTGTGGAAGGAATTCCAAAACAAAATTGATTAATATTTTCCCTGCACTCTCTTGTGTAAAATGAATAGTTATTTTCTTAACCTCTAGAAAAACGATGATGAATCTATTTGAAAATATGATGAAAATGTAACAACACTTTCATGATACACCTAAATTTTTATTAACCCCTGAATTCATGATTTACAATGGATTTGGTGGGAAAATACCCAGTCAACGAAAAGCCCTAGTGATTTATACCTTTGATAGCTATGAGGAAATTGTCAAATATTCCCTCAAAGTAAATTTGGAGTTCAACCAATCTCAAGGGTATCATGGAAATAAGAATAAGAAATTGGAGTTTAATTCTAGTGGTTTGATAGAGAAATATAACGATTCTATGAAATTTCAACATCCCACTGGTCAGAGGTGTGAAAAGAAGTACACTAGAAATTTCCTAAGGGGGAATAGAAAATCCTTCAATTGTAGATAGGAAGGGAACCTATACAGTGATTATTGATAGGAGAAACCCACCAATGCGATAGAGGAGAGGAATGCTCCAGTCAACCCTCAAAGAATTGTTCATTACTTCAACTGCAATGAAGAGGATCACTTTTCAAACCAAGGCACTAAATCATGTTTCTTCATAGACAACCTGAAACCTCCAAGCTAACAAGTTTGAGATTTTTCCATCACAACCGTTTGAGGTGGATCCTAACAATGAAGCGGTGAAAACTACTCCAGTTATTCATTCATGAATATATACCATAATTTTTTATTCTTCTTCAACACATTTATTAATTTTATGATAGTTTAGTAGATCTTTTTAAATACCATCATAAAACATTGAATTAGATCTGTTATTGAAAATGTAAAATGGTTCAATTATTGCATCCCATGTATATAGCTTCTACCCAATAAAAATGTGTGGGTAGAACATCTCAAGGAACCTTTTTATACTCCCTTTGGTGGAATTTGATCTAATTCTAGGTATATATTGCATTACACAATATAGAGCCAACTAAAATGTCCATGAGAAGAAAATCACTCCCCGTATCAAGAATCGACCCCGAATTCTGTGAAAGTGTAAGGAGGAGGATGAATCTTTTTAGAGAAAACATCTGAATAATGGATACTGTTTACCTATGGGAAAGCATATCTAGATCAAATGATTTATTCTAAGGAATGTATTATCCTTGAAGACATTCCCATTTTGAGTAAATATGCTGATTTATTTCTTAAACAATTTTTTTCTTCCTCCTCACTATGATATTGAATTTTCAATCGAGTTTATATATGTGGTGTTACCATTATCCAAGACTCTATAGAATGGTTGTTTTGGAACTTGAGGAGCTGAATAATAAACTATAAGAAAATCTAGATAAAGGGTTTATATACCCATGTACTTCACCTTGGGGTGCACCAGTCATCTTACTCAAGAAGGATGGGTCCATGAGCCTTTTCAATGATTATTGTGAGATCAATAATATCATGATAAAGAACTAGAATCCTCTTCCATAGAATGATGACTTTATAGATAAAAAATGTGGATCACAATACTTCTCTAACGTGGAAATCCTCGTAATATATTACCAAGTTATGGTAAAGAAGGAGGATATCCTAAAGTCATCTTTTCATTAAAGTTACAATAACTATGAGATCATAGTAATGGAATTAGGACTAACTAATACTCAAGAAATATTCATGGACTTGATTAATATAGTATTTAGAGATTACCTTGTAAATTTTGTGGTAGTATTTATATATGTTACTCTAATATACTCTAAAATCAAGGAGGAGCATGAGGAGCATCTGAGAGCACAACTAAAGACCCTGTTAAGGGATAATCATTATGAAAAGTATAGAAAATGTGAGTTCTGGTTGAAGGAAGCCTCATTACTGGTGAATATCTTCCAAATCAATAGGGTATGGGTAGACCCTTCAATGATAGAAGCAATTGAAGGATGGTTTAGTCTAACATATATGATATATATTTGTAGTTTCCTTATAATAGTTGGTTACTCTCTATTGGGAATGTGTTTTCTCAAAAATACTCTATAATTTATTATGATTTTGATGCTCAAAAATACCCTTTTTGGATTTACAAATGATTATAATTTAAGTGTATTTTAGTGAAGTAATATTCCTTATAATATTTATTATTAATTTATTTTCAAGCTTTTAATTTGCAAATACATTTTCTTAAAGTGTCTAGGATGCATTTTTATACATCTTGGAAACACTTTTCATAACATATGTAGATAAGTGTAATGTAGAGAATAAACTATATGCTTTGTGCAGTGCATAAAGATCATGAACCTTATGTTTCTATTCAATTATATGCAGGAAAAAGAAAGTATAGTTTCACACCCTTAGGTTTTTAATAGTACATACTGTTAATCAAACTTTCAGTATCAAAAAAATATTATTGAGGAAACTTACGTTTGAAAGGAACCTTAGATTTTTTAATAGAAGAAAGTATGGTTAAAGAACCTTACGCAAGTAATGAACCTTATGTTTTAGAGAGAAAAGTATGGATCACAAGCCTTACTTTTATCAAGATAATATATGGCACTATTGGTGGGACAATGTGATGAATGATATCACATAATATACATTAACATGTCTTATATGTCAGAAAGTGAAATTGAAAGGGAAAAATCTAAGGGTTTGATGAAACTATTTCCCATACCTATATAGAAATGAAAAAACATCAACATATAATTTTTGAATTTTCTTTTCAAGAAATCAATGGGAAATAATGTTATATGGGTTGTGGAAGATCATTTTATGAAGACTAATCAATTCATTTCTATTTGAACGAATTTATCATGTGTCAACTTGAAAGGATATTCATTAGAGAAGTAATGAGGCTACATGCAACACCACTATCGATTGAATCTGATTGACATACAATGCTTACCTCTATGTTCTCGAAGAGTCTCCAACAAACTATAAATATTGAGTTGAAATTCAGTACAACTTATCACCATAAAACTGATGTCCAATATTAGAAGACTATCCAGACACTCAAGGATATGTTGAGAGTATTCTTAATAGAATTTTGAAGTAGTATGAGATCAACATCTTCCTCTGGTCGAGTTCTCATACAACAACAGCTTCCACTCATTCATCTAATTAACTACCTGTGAATCCCTTTATGTGAAGAGTTAAAGAATGCCTACATTTTGGGATGAAGTTGGGAATTCAAATAATTAGGACCTAAAATGGTTGAGGAAATTGTAGAACGGTTTAAGAATATTAAGTTGGACATCTAGGCTGCTTGGATTTGAAAAAAGAGATATACAAACATTCTTTGATGATACATAGACTTTATGGTTGTAAGAATGATATTACTCTACATATATCTAGGTAATAATTTCCGGATATTTGGGAATAAGGGAATTTTTAGTCCTAGATACTTCTTCGACATTGAGATACTTGATCTCATCAGAGCGGTGGCCTATCTATTGACACTCTTAGAAAACCTATCTCAACTACATGATGTTTTCAATGTATCTTTCTTAAGGAAGTACATACCTAAACCCACACATATACTCAATCTAGAGTTGGTTCCATTTGATAATTATCATTCCTATAAGTAGAAGGCCTTGAAAATCATAGATTGTAGAGACAAAGTTCTATGAAGTAAGACAATTAACATGTTCAAATTGTTGTGGAGAAGAAAAATGTTTTAATAAGTGATGTGGGAAGTAGAAAATGTGATGAAACAGAATTACCCCCATCTATTTTATTGTGGGAAATGAAAATATATGAGGTTGAAATTTCCTAAGGGTAGAATATTATAACGACCCGTACATTTATAAATAAAATTCCACTTAATTTTTAATAAAATATATTATTATTTAATATGATTTTAAAAATCACATGAACTTATTTGGTTTTATTATAACCTGTTAGATTAAAAAGGCCTTTAATCATCATATCCAGTGATAATATAGTCCTTGAACAATGATCATGTGATCAATATAAATATAGTGTTTTGATACATCCAACTGACATTGAAAAAGGGAGTGATGGCCTAAACTAGTAGTATCATACCCTACGATGCCCATGTATCAAATCATACTAGGGAGATGGAATAACTGGGCTTTTCCATGGACCAATCGCAAGCTGAGATCCAATAACATAACATGAGTAATACCATTTACGAGAGAATTTTAGGCTTATTAAGATCACAGTTCCAACCATCTTGGCCAAACCACCATAAGAAATTCTCAACATAGTGCACTACACCCTTAGAGAGTTTGTTGGTGTATTAAATGGATATGTTTAAAGACCATAATAATATGAATATTTATATTATTTTTTAAATATACTAATTTTCATATTTTATTATCATTATAACATTATAATTGATTATTATTTTTATACAATAAAACACGAATTGTACATTCAATTACAATTCAATTTCAATGAAGAAATTTATTTTAATTAATAAAGGGTTTTTTTAAATATTTAATGTTTTGTAAATATATTATTATAAAATAATTTTTATTAAATATAAATAATCATATAATTCTTGTGAAGTTAAATGTAATTTTTATAATGGTTCAAAAACTGTTATTTTAAAAAAACACATCACTTTTCAATAAATATAAATTATTATTTTAAAACTGAAAATTATAATATTTATGAAATTATTTTCAAAAATGGAATATTTTTTGGAACTCGAATTTCAAAAATATCCACTGGTGAATGGTTTATAATTTTCCAAGATAGTCATATATTTAGGTAAAAGTTAAATACCTTATAAATATACAGTGTGTATTATGAAATCAAAATGACACAAAAGTGATGTAATAAATAAAATAAAGGTTATCAAAAATAAAATATATGTTTTTCATTTAAAATAATTTGATTTTATTTTTATTTGATTAATTTTACAATGAATTTATGAATCCTCCAAAAGCATTAATATATTTTATGGTCTTAAAATCATTTCTTCACGAGTATGACTAACATAAACATCATAAACGGTATTATTTTATTAATTTAGGCACTTATAATTATAAAATATTGAAATAAAATTATCTTTGGTAGAATAAATGGGAAAACCAAGGGTAGTTTTTTATTCTAGAAATTTTATTATATATATTCCAAAACCTATGTTTGAAAAATAATAAATAAATCGTCACCCATTTCCTATACAAACCCACCCATGGTCACATCTCTCTTCACTAAAAATCCTTATAACACATAATTACTCTTCCATTCCCTCTCAAAATTCCTCTTAATGTGTCCCCAATCACATAAGAAGTTCCTCCCAATAATTTGGGTTCACACACTCAAGTAAGGTTTCTTAACCTGCCCCTATTTATTAAATTTTTTCATTATCTTATACCTTCAATTTCCAATTCTTATTTTTTGGATATGTTTTTCCATATCCCAATTACATTCAATTATCTTTAAAAATGATTTGATACCCCTTAATCTCTCATCAACCCATTTCATGAATTTTTATGAGAAGTCGTTACACTATTTAGATTCCATAGTGATTTTCCATGCCATATAGTTGTGTAGTTAATACTTTTACCCATTTCCTATCAATGATTTTGACCTTTAAGAAATTATAATTTTTGATTATGGACTTACATGTATGTATAATACACTCCATGACTTTAGAATAACATGTGATGATAAATTATTCAATTTTTTATGATCTATGTGTCACACATAATCATGAGGATGAAATGAATGTGACGGGTGAACCTAGAATTATATACCTCTCTAATGCATTGGGTAATGTTTATTCTCATGATACATCATGTTGGGATAGGTAAAAAACCTGATTCCTTTATGGGAATTTTTCTATCATTATTTCTTAGCTGTTAGACTTATCCTATTTTTTATAATTAATTGTTTTATGTTGCTTACAAATTTTTCATGTTTCCTTTATGTTATCATGTTATATCAAGACTTATTATTCATGTTTGTGATTCTAACCCCTTTTATGCACCATTGATATGCCTATTTTCCAACATGTATTAATCTCTTCATTTTATTCCATGTTTATTACCTTACTAGGCTTTATAGATCACCCCATTCTTATGTATGTCCTCAGGTTATCCCAACCATTTTTGAGTGCAATCATGATAAACAAATTCAATAAAAATGGTGTTTTTAATTTTTTAATTTCTTATGTGATGATCATAATTTGTATATAAACTAGACATATCAATCTTCCCGGTTGTATTAATTATATACCTGTGTAATAAATCATGTACTGATATATAAAAACAAGTATTTTTGTTATAGATTGTCTCGTAGAGTTCAGCATTTGTGGAGTCATTTGTTGATTCTAAATCATTGGGATGTTTTTGTATCAACCACAATGATCTTGATCCCATTTTTAGGTTTTTTTTATGTTGAACTATAGTTATTATATATCAAATTTTTAATAAAATAATTAGTGATATTTTTGGTGGTATGTATTCTGGTTATATATACATACTCTATATTTGCATATTTTAAACTATTGATACTATATATTTTATAGCATGGATATCCAAAATATGGATGGGTCATGTAGGATTTTCATGAGTAATCTAGGATTTTATTTTTTATATTATAAGGTTTATATCATTCCCTTTTGGTTGTATTTTGATAACTTAGTGTTTTTCATCAGACTATAGCGATTGGGGGCATGAATGTAGACTTATGGTGAGTTGGGTTAGGTGGTGGTTTGGGTCAACTCTAGTTGGTTCATTATAGGAAACTTATAAACCATCACTCAAGAAATTTCTAAAATTTCTAAAGGTTATAATTATTTAATGAGAAATTTTCCCTTTATTTTCCATTGATAAGTGACTGAATACAAGAGAAAATCAATGAAATGTATGTTTTTCAATATTATATTTAAAAGGCTATCACCTAAATTTACTATTATAATTATCAATACTTTTTATATTTACTAACCATTTTTCAATAAATTTCACCTAATCAATCATATTCTAAATTATTCTTGGAAAAATAAAGAATGACTCACCAATATTTATCTAATATAATAGATAATGATATGGCCAACCATAGGGTGCCTAAAATAGTTCCATATGTATTGATGAATTATATTTATTGTTTTGTCAAGTCTATAAAATTGATAAATAATCCCATAAATAGATACCAAGATCAAGGATACATAATCTAATAATATAACCTGGTATATATATGGTCCCCTCTAACTTGACATATATCCAAGGATAATTTGTAGTAATCAATTTCTCCTGATCTTGAGGAGTATCTTATAGACCTTTATAAAATCATGTAATTAACCTTGTATCTTTTTTAAACAAAATAATATTTTGAACTGCTTGATGTTTATAATCTCTTTGATATATAGTTTTGTAAATTCATTAATAAATACCAATCTATGATAGAAATAAATAGATAGTTCTTGGCTATGTGATCAACAATCACCAACACCATGATCCTAATTCTTAGTGATCAAGTTATTTCCATTATAAACGTCATCATGATCCCATCTAATTTATATATAGATATAGTAATATACCAAAATAATCAACAATATCTTATTTTATAATAGAAAAAAACATCTTTTGTTCATCATGATATATTTGTTAGATACCTAGGTAAATTTCTCAATGATAGGAGTTCGACTCTCTCATAACATCATCTGGTATGCTAGTTGGAACCACTAGTCTTCTATAGAAATCAATAAAATAATAGTAATTATAATACTATCTTTCTTGGATCTCACCATCATTGGGTCTATCTCAGATTATGTTACAATACTGGTAAGATATTTCAAATCCTTTACCCACTTATTTAATGACTAAGTTAGGTTAATATGATACAAAATATCTCATTATAATTTGTCAAATATATCTATTTGAAGTTAAATTAACACAGATATAAAATTCCATTAATCTTTAACCTCCTATACTTTTGGAGTTTGATACTTCCAGATGAGGGATTCAACAACCACATTACTCTTTCCAAATATATATAGGTTTAAAAAAATAAAATTTTATAGGTATTGAATCCATCAACATAGAATCATAATAAAATACAGTTTATAAATGATATACTTGGGGAATTTATTTTCATTATATTAAAATTATCTCTCATTAATCAAGTATTTCCTCCAATATCTAAAAGAATGAGATATAGTGGGTAACCTTAAGTCATGGTTTGGAAAGATAATTTTGTGGTATTGTAACTCCCATGAGCCATATACTACAAAAAGGGGTCCAATAACATAATAATTTTTAACCCATATAAGAGTATCATAATATACTTCAAACCCTTTTCTATAATCTTTATGAAACAAAATAGATTTTTTTAAGCCCCTTATTAAATTACTTAAAAGTCAACACACATCATTATTACCAAAAATATTTCTATTCTTTCTTTTTTGGAGTGTTCATAAGAGTATATATATAATATAAATATTGTAGAAATAATATATAATATCTATAAAGTCATAATAAACTATAAATGATGGATTTTATCTAAGGTACTTCCCAATACAACAATGCTTTTAATTTCTAAGGATCTAAATTAATTCACACATGTGACACCATATGCCTATATAATTTAACATTAAAATCCACAGTAACCATTTATAAAGATTATCATGTGTCAAATTCTATCCTAAGGTTCCCAAAACTACTCTAATATTCTTACCCTATCATTATTAAGTCCTCAACTACACTGGGATATCATCTATAAGGACAACAACAAATGTGTAAAGAAATATTTGAAAAAAATAGTCATTGGAGATATAAATATTATTGGTAAATTTTTCAACATGAATTGTATCTATAAATACTCAAAATTACCATAAAATATTTTTAAAGTCATCTTTGGAATATCTTAGGTCTGACATAGAGTTCATGATATTATGATATTAGTTTAATCAATGAAAATAATTTAACACCTTTAAATTGATCAAATAAATCATCAATCTATGTAACTTAAATTGATTATTTATATTTTCCTAAATTATTTTAGGATACTATATGTATATTTATAATATTCTATCACCTTTATTTAGAAAAATAATTGGAACACACCAGTGATAAGTTCTAGGTCAAATAAATCATTTTAACTCAAGAGGTATCGATTGTCCCCAGATTACCAGAATGGTATTAGGTAAGGTCACCAAATGACCTTAATCACACCTCTGTACCACCAAATGATAGAATATATATTATATATTTAGTTATTTCTGGTCGGTGATTGTTCTACCCATTATAATAAATGCAATATGTTAAATGAGGTATGTTCCCTAATCTGTATGGCCAAATGGATCTTAAGAACTCATAGAGCATAACTAGGTAATGCAGACACATGAAAAATAGAAATAAACAACATTACATGCATGAGACAACATATAAAATGACCAAAAAACATATATAATCACAAGAACATCCAAAAAACATAAAATTGTATAATACTATACAATGACATCATATTCGCAAGTCAATTAAGCTAGAAGAGGCCTAATAAGCTCATAGGTGGACTCTCTGTATGAAATTATCTAGGAAAATCACTGCATATAGACCCCATATTTCTATTATACATTACCTCCAGAATGTGTAAAAATTCACCATCTATGATCAATACTCTAAATGATGTAAACACCCATTCACATTCAATTTTCCTTTACTTGGGTTGCGTATAAATGAGTTTTTGTATGTCCCATGAGGGGTATGTACTAGGTTTGAGTATGATATACCCAGTTAGTACTTACCACCCCCTTACCACATTTTATAATAAAAGTGTGATGTATCAAAATAATAAGGTTAGATTGAAATATCAATAGTTTAAGTACAAACATGATTTATATAATCTCATGTGTAGCATTTATAGCTAATGAAATGAACCACTTATACTAAGAGGTCCTTACCATCTATCCATACATCATGAGTAACTTGGATCTGAGACAAACCGTAATCGAAGTTATGTTGAACTGCCCATACCATTTGGTGGAACATTAATATTATATAATGTAGTTATATTATCCATGATAACTACCCATTTGAGTTAGGGGATAATGGTATTATTGTTTCCAGGAATTGAAATCCCATTATATTCTATCAATCTGTCCATAACCAATTTGATTATGTGGACTCCTTTATTACACATTCATAGTATATCCATTTTATGAATACTTTCAAATATATTATTCTAAATCATAATCCATTTTATTAAATTTAAATTTTTTCTAGCATAACATGTCCAAATAATAAAATCATAAATCTCAAGAAGAATGGTATAAACCTATAAAAAAAAATTTCATTTCAATAATTCTCTCAAAGAAACTATAAAACATTTTTTAATAATCACTAAAAATTTATAAGGAATTAAAAAGCACACCAAGAAAAAAAATACAACTAAAACAGTCATGCTTATATCATTTTTTTCTATAAAACCATTTAAGGAAAATTTTATTAGAAGTAAACCCTTATATTTTAACTACATTCACTCAGCCCAACACAATTTCTATCCCAACCCATAATGAATATGAAGGAAGGAAGGTGATTTCCTACAATTTAGTTAGCAGTAATTTCCCTTCTGTTCAATGAAAAAATATTAGTTCTTCTACGGAATCTTTGGATCAACCTATAACCACAATAGTATTATAACACAATTTTATCGTAACACAAATTCTGAAATCAAGAAATAATACTAAAAAAATATTGTAATATTTCATATAATAACATTCTGTAGCCACTAAAATAAAGGAAGGTTGAAGAATAAAAACTACCCAATAATACCAAATGTATAAATTAGTATATTTGACTACCTATTGTGAATAATAGAGGTAAAAAATAATTTATAAGTGATATATGACATTAAATTTTCAAATGGAGTTATTGTAAAAAAAATATAGGAACATTTGAAGTAGGAGGAATGTTAGAACCACTATGATACAAATAGGTCAAAAATATATCGCGTTAGAGACTAAAATGATAGTATATAAAGATAAATATTAAATGAAAGAAATTGGGGGTTACTTTTAGTCTTTAGAATTAAATAACCCTTAATTAAGATAATTTTTCTTAAGAGACTACTAAGTACCTAGTACAATTCCACCAGTTAGTTGATAGCTCAAACAGAGTGGCCTAAAATATAAATTCCTCTATTGGGTGCATGATTCTAAACCACTTGGTAATTGATTAATACCAAACCTAAGTAATCTTTATCCTCTTCTCTCCCTCTTCTACTAAACACTTCTAATTACTACTTAACCCTATATCAATATAAAATATACCTAAAAAGTAAATTTAAAATTGAAATAAAATTGAATTTCCTATTTTAAATGGTTAGAGACTTTACAAACACTCCTCAAACATAATTTTTAATTCTCTCATCTCTGTTAGTCCCTTATGATAGGGTGGAATTGAAATCATCTCTATTATATTTGTTGTATGAATAGAAAGACCACATATTTTTTAGACGTAATCCATATAAATATTCAATAAATACATTGGGAAATAATCCAAATATAAGATCTCACACCATAGGCTTCTTAAATTCAATTACTCTAAGTATTAAACTCTCCACTAGATAGTAATCATATTAATATAGACATAAACTAGTTAATATCAACATAAACGAATCCATCTAAACATTAAAATAGTTTCCATTCTATTTTTAGAGTATAATGATACTCAATATGTGATGAAAAGGTCGTTCAACTCTTATAGCAGTCAATTTGTTCTTTAAAATGATCCAACAAATAAATTCCTAGAATAATATTAAAAATCTTCAAGTCATGAATTGAAAAATTCTAGATAGGTCTAAATGATCCTACCACTATAGGAAAATAAATACTCCTATAACATTTCTTTAAACACTTACTCAATAAAGTAGAAATAATCATGATATTTATAGAAAGTTAATTCAACAATCCTAGGTGAGATATTTTTTTTTCAGAAATAAAGTAATGATAAAATATTATGTCAAAGAGAGTATAATAAATGGTATAAACTACTACCACTCCCAATTGAAGTATGGTTGTTTCCAATTTTTATAAGAAAGAGTAAGAAGTCTTGACAATAATTAAAAAATGTAGGAGTATTGAGAATTTAAAAATAGTACATCTCACTGATGAAGGACACATAATAATGTTAGTAATGTCCTAATATACCGCACTAACTACACAAGTTCTATTATGATGAATTGTTGGATGGAAACTTGGTTTAGATATAATAACTCTACGTACCCTTTGGATGTTTCTAAGATAACCACATAGTAGAATTTATTTTTTGAAAGAGATATGAAGTCCAAATCTGTCTAGGATGACTCCACTGATGACATTACTCATGTGGTATTCTCCTGAGAGATGGAAAAGAACCCCCCCCCATCCGAACATCATTAAAGGAATAAAATTTGTTTCAACTCCATCCAAATGTATTTATGACCACTATATGATCCTTTTAATTTTAATAAATTTTATTCTACCAAAATAAAATCTAATAAGAAATAAATTATCACTTTTATGAATAAATTTATTAACATATTGTAAATCTGGAACTCAAATCTCTATGATTTTGTATTTATCTCTCATCAACTGAAATTTCCCATATGGGTAATCCTCTCCCCATAGTGTATAGAATTTAATAAATATTGGTTTATGACTAGAGGGTTATATAAAGGACTAGTATGAAGATTATATTCTCCAACTCGTTCCATGGGTTAGTAGTGTACTAAGACAATGGAATGCTATATATTACTATAAAAAATAATATCATATTTATTTCAAAGAATGTTAAATTGAAATTTTATTTCAATGTGATAATTGTAAATTCTTAACCCTTATTCCCTCATTCATTCTATTATTTTTACCAATAATTTTATGCTTTATGACATACTTTTAAATGAATGTTTAGAAACTAAACTTTAAGGATAATAATATAAGTTTTTGGTAACAATAATGACAAATGAAACTTTCAATTAACCTGAATCAATGAAATAATTATATTAACCTACATTTTATTAAAACATATATTGGAAACAAATATTTATATGTTATTGAGGTTTTTATTAATATAAATCTTAAATTAATTTATAATATTATGTAAGAAAACATTGGCATAAACAAATTATGTCATTTTATCCTACATGTTCATGTATATAGATGATAACTAATAATGCATGAGACACATTTAATTAAGACATAATCAAAGAGAAAATAAAAACTAAATCTAGACAAACCTGGGTAACTCAATATTCCACTATAATTATGTTGGATAGAAAACTTTGTGGAATATTTCATAACTCCTAGTAGTACTATCTACCAACAACTTCCAATCCCGCTGATTAAAATCGTACTCTGATAGCAATCTATGATGAGATAAACCTAAAACCCAAATAGAACTGAATACCGAACACCCCAAGACCTCAGGTGTGATTTCTAATCAACAAAGGATAGTGTAAATTATTATGTATAATCAATAATTCTGGGAATATATTTTCCCCATTTATTAATATAAAATGTATAAACATTATGCTGAAAAATCAATATAAAGTATGTAAACCATAGACAAAATAAAAACCAAATTCTATTATCCATGGGAAAAATTTTATGAAATAGTTTCCAATTTTATCTCAATACTAAAATATATCAATATCTCTATGTACATACTTTTATGATACACTATACCAAATTCATATATCAAATAGTCTAAATTATTACCTAATAGATATGAATAGCTCAAAATCAAGGAAACATCACACTATAAATAAAGGAGTGGTATACCAAACCATATCATTTAAAGAGGACTTAAATGTACAATGTGGTCTTCTTTGAATTAGACTATTTATGTCTGGTCTAAAAGTACAAGACACATCTACCCCATAACCATGGTCCATACCTTCACCTCAGTCTTGTAAACAAGGTATACCTGAATTCTAAAGGAATTCATATTGTGTGTGAGTATATTTTACTCATTTTAGGTCAACACCAAACCCATACATGTTTTTTTATAAAAAAAAGTGTAAAATGTTTCCATAAAATTAATAATTAAACAAACTAAACATGAATCTTTTTTTCAAAAAAAGTCTTCGTGACCTGATCTATTCAATCAATGTATTATTATAATAAATAATAGTAGGAATTATCCATATCTTCTTTGATCCATTCTCACAATACAAATTTTTATACTTTTCCATCCTAAGATACCAATTCTTCATGGATTTATACCAAATAATATCTTCTATATGAGGAATCATACATTCAACTTGACACACACACATGCATACACATAAAGGAAATCAACCTCCTTTAAATGAAAAATAGATTTTCTTGTAATTGAACTAAAAAAATTTATATATATGAATTTATGATCATGTTTAATTCCCCTCCCTCTATTTATAGAGAAAATTTCATCACATGTATTTATATAAATAACTATCCTCACATTAGAGGTATCCCCCCTCACGTGGAGGAGTGTGTGTATGTGTGTGTGTATGTACACGCGCACATGTGTTTTAGTGTGTTTATAATCATATATATATATCATAATATATGAGGTATCACATATCATAGACAGAAACATATTTTATATACTCTGGTATACATGTATCAATCCCGATAACTACATGACATGGTCAAAAAAACTACAAATGCATTATATAGAGAAAATAATACTATATGTATGTAATATTACCAAATAAAACCTTTATATATAATGTACATTTTGATATAAAAATATAAAATCATTGCGCATGGGTTATAAATCAAAAACTAAAAAAAGAAACATCAAACAAACATTTCAATATATTTCACATGTTAAATACTATAATTAGAACAATAAAAGAGATTATAATGTTCCAATAATTAATAGATGTCTAGAAACATGTTAAAAATTTTTATACATTTTTAATAACCTTAATATAGAATAACATCAACACCCATTATTGAAATCACCAAACATAGCAAATTAAGAAAACAATTTTCATAGGGAAATATAAAATTCCCAGAATATCAAGATCCTACATAGAAGTTGTTAACATGGTATGTTATGAAATAACCAATACATAACAAAGTGTAATTATATAATAAATATTTCAAATGATCATGGTGAAGATTTCGGGCATAGAAGATGTTCAATAATGGAATTCTCAATTCATATTTTTGTTGTAATCAATGATTAATCAAAGAAATACATGAAAATAAATTTCATGACTAATAGAATTAAATAAAATATTAATTTAAATGAGAATGGTGGAGGAAAATGTAGGAATATCAAAAATTGATTTTAAATTTACTTTTGTTGTTAAATAAATACATTGTGATGAATTGTTTCTTCATTTATGATTCTAATAGAGACTCTAAATAAAACAATCATTGATTCACAGGAATCATGTTTAGATTCCATCTAGTAGTAATCCACATATACACTATGAACCACTAAGAGAAACCATTGGAATCTCCAAGTTCTACGACGGAAGACCCTAATACTATCACCATTGTTCCATGATCTTCATGATATTCTCTTCAAATGACTCTCCTTGATTTCTTTATAATTAAAAGGGGTGGATGAGGAGTATCTCTCTCTGTTCTTTAAAACATTCTTAGAGAGGAGCACTCTAGAGATTGATAGGTTTCTCCATATATCATTGTGAATAACCAATAAAAATGTCTAGATTTATGGTTGGGAATAATATCATTGGGATTAAAATTTTCTAGGTGTATAAAATAATAAATACCTATATGATCTTATTATTTCCTTAATCCCCATAGATCCCAATTTCTATATTAATATTAAGATTATTACATTAAAATCATAAAAAACAATAAAAATATTTAAATATTATTTCTTGAATAAACTGATTGAAATTTATTCGAATAATGTTTAATATATATTATTTCTCATCGGTACTTTAAAAATACTACACCAATCATCTTAAATATTTTTCATGGACTCAATAATAAATATCTATTTAAAAAATAAATATCATATTAACTAAATAAAAATGAAATATTCATTAAATATTAACCTCATAAATATTCTCTTGAATAAACACTAACTGAATATAAGAGATTAAAAATATATGAATAATTATTGAATAATATAATGGAATAATATTTATTGAACATGTAAAATAATAAATAATATTTAATATTTAACTGAGGTTCAAGATACACTATGTATGTGAACCTCTAGGCCTCTTTCTCAGTTGTATTAGGTAGAGACACCCAAATTACAAGGATAGCCTCTGCTAACGTACTATGGAAACCATAGAGAAATAATTTAATGTCACAGTAACATATAACCTCATACAAATTCCTACCATGTAATATAATATCTTTATCATGATATCTATAATCAAGTAGGTTGCATAATGGTTTCATCAATGTATGTGATCGATGTCTCATCCTTTGACTCTCCATAAATGAAACATACCATAAATCATCATATTTGTGGATTTATTTAGGATGATTCATTCCCCTAAATGGTATTGATATTTCAAGTTACATAAAATAATATGAGGAAAAAATACTTTCTCACATTATTCCTTAATGAAAAATCACTCAAGATGCACCGACTGTTTCCTACTTCACCATGAACATATGTAATCATGGTTTTTTATCAATGGAAATATGTATGTGGCTAAAAATTTACATTATTAATAATATTAATTTCTAAAGACCGACACACATGTCTACATATAGAAACATACAATGTCACAAATAAAATTAGATTTCATAATAGCGGGTTGTGTTCCTATAATCACATGCACTAGAAATTACCAAGGGCGTTCATCATTAGATAGTGCATCAAAGTCCTATGATTCTCCATCCCAGATAACCTATATTATTTTTGTCCTATTTAATTACATCACTCCACTATAGAGCATATGAATTTTATAAATATCGTCATATAACTTCTATTTTTTTCATTATAGCAGTGAATTGTTGTTTCCATTAGGGGAGACAATTACTCTTAGAAAATTATCACATACTATATCATGTTTAAGAAAAAACATGATGTTATAATATGTTTATAAATATTCAAAATAATGAATTTAGGTAATCAAAAATTATATTGAAGTTGGTTATAGGGGACTAACTCAAAATACTTCCACTTTATCTTAACCCAGTAGCTAATAACCTTTAGTCTACTAACTCATAGATTATACTCATGATTCTAATGAGATAAGTCTTTAGTCTAAGGGTCACCCAGGTTTTCATCTTTATAATATCTACTCACTAAAATATCACCCCTATATGAATAATCCCAAAATATATAATATTTATTGAGTATATGAATTTTCTATTCATGTTACATTGGATCATTTGCGAGAGCCAATATTTTAATATTATTTCAATATAATGTGATAGGGTATTTGCTCTTAGGTACCAAATCAATATATTTGAAAACTTTTTGTCTCCAAATAGATTATTTGAATATATTAAAATCCACTATATTGATGGAATACACTATAGAATTGTTGAAAAATGGCATATTTGAACTCCTTTAGCTCACCACTCTACCATTGAGATTGAAGAAATATCATCAATATGACTTCAAATCATTATAATAAATTTGAAATATAATACCAGTATAACCTCTAATGAAAAAATCCTCAACTACTATATATATTCACTATGAAAATATCATCACCTCGTCTTAGATATGTAATGAAAGGCTTAATAGTAGACCAATATTATTCAGCTAGATCAGCCTGATATTTCGTGAATATGATCAAGAAATCAAAAACATTAATCTTATTAAAAAAATAGGAAAACATGGTTTATCCTTTCATAGAAGAATATGGGATCATAGTCGTTATCACTTTTTACTATTGTGTTTAAAGAAAAAATTTCTTACAAAGTTATATTCCATGTGACACTACAAAAATTAATCTCTTAGATTATTTCAAACTAAATCTCATTAATATCAATTAAATGTATAAAACATGACTTAGTAAAATAATCCTATTAGTTCTATTTTGAATTATCTTTATCACTTGAATGCAGGTTAATTCACCAAAATTATTCCTAGATAAGAAATTGTATAACCAATCCATAACAAGCAATAATAATGGTTTGTCATTTCCAATAAGTAATGTTTCATCAACGTATATTACTAGGATAATGGGTACACACCCATTTGACCTCTAATAAAAACATTTATCACATTCATTCATAATGAAACCAAATTCTTTTACAAATTAATAAAACTGAATATTCTAGGCCCTAGATGCTTTAATCAATCCATTAATGGATATTTACGACTTGGAAAAAATTTTGGCATTACATAAGAGTCGCAAACCCTTCTGATTGTGTCACAGATACATATTTCTAAAAACAATTGTTAAGGAAGTATTTTTTGACATCCATATTCTAAATTTTATATTCATGGTAATCTACTATAAAGAGTATAATTTTTATGGATTTAAAAAATGAAATTAGGGAAAAGTTTTATTATATTCAATGCATTGATGTTTTTCAAACCATTTATCCACTAGTTTCACTTTATTTGTATATACTTTACCTTAAATGACTTATTTTCTCTTAAATACCCAATTATCCAAACATTGATTTATATCCACTAGAAGATCACATAGGTTCCAAAAGGGTTTTTAATACATGGAATCCATCTCATAATTCATAGATGTTTACCCTCTTACAGCTTCTGATCTCTCTACTACATCTTTATAGGTGAGTGGTTCAGTTTTTCAATCAATAATGATTCAATATCTTCAATGACTAGAAAACCATATCTTTTTTATCTTACATCTCTAGTATTCATATGTAGTACTTGAGTTTTTTGAACAAAATATTCCATGGGGACCTGTTAAATATGATCATGTACCAACTCTTGTGTATCTTGGGCATCGACTTCATCAAAGTCAAACATTCTCCCACTATGATTCCTGAGAATGTGATCCCTCCCAAGAAATATATGTGTATTGTGATAGTGAATTTCTTATTCGATGTCTTATATAGATAATATCCATTGGTTTCCTTGGGATATCCTATAAATATACTATTCATGCCTCATCATTCTAGATTGTTGAAAAGTTGGTCTTAACAAATGCCTCACAATCCCATACATATGTATGTGACAAAGAATGTTTTTATATACTATAAAACATGAAGTGAAATCTATTTTACACTTTATTTAGTAATAATTTTAATGTGTATACTACAGAAAAATGGTGTTTCTTGGTGTATTTTTTTGGCATTTAGCGATGGCATAAATCGTTTTTAAATGATGAGCGATGCTTTCTAAAAGTGCAGTGTAATTGCAATGGAGGAATCATTTGGTTGTTATTTTTATGTGGTGTTTTTTTTATTTTGTGGCATTTCTGTTGGCAGTGGTTTCTTTGTTTTTTTAAATTTATTAATTTATGAAATTAATAATTTATTTTTTATTTACGTTATTTATTTATTTATTAGTATTTATTTACTTAATTAATTAATTTAGTGTTATTTATTTATGTGATTAATTAATTTATAATTATTTATTTGTTTAATTGATTAATTTATTATAATTATATATAATTATTTTATTTTATTTTATTTTATTATATTATTTATTATTTATTATTTATTTATTATTTATTATTTATTATCTATTATTATCATTATTTATTATTATTATTTATTATTTTTATTCATTTATTTATTATTACTTATTTATTTACTAATTATTACTTATTATTTATCTTGACATGCATGAATATTTCATGCATGCCATGAATAAATTAGGAAAATATATGTGTTGGGTGAGATTTGAACCTCATACCTATTAGATATATTGAAAAGTCTTTATAACTCTATCAAGCTCTTCACATGATTATAAAACACTATATAATACACTTATACATATACAAATAAAAAATAAATATTGTTATTAAAAAATAATAAATAATTAATAAATAATGAATAAATAATAAAGAAGTAATAAATGAATAATAAATTAATAAATAATAAATAATAAAAAAAATTGATTTAAAAAATTATGAAATAAATAATAAATAAGTAATAAAAAATTAATAAATTAATAAATAATAATATGTAATAATATATAATAATAAATGATAATAAATCATAAATGGTAATAAATAACAATAATTCTACCATTTGAGTGGACTCCCAAATCCTTAAATACTTGATTTGGATGTCCAAAACCATGGTCACTTAGTTACACAATGTCTTACTTGGATAGTAACCCCTTGAATTGAACTTAGTTACGTCAACCAAAAACTCAATTAAGAATTCTCCATTAATTGAAAACTCCTCCACATTGGCCAATAAAGAAGTTTACAATATGGTTCAATTTGAACTTATGTAGTGGAAGGCTATAACAACTTAATATATATAATTTAGGTATTTTTTATCTTTATGCATACAAGTCCTTTTTTATCTTTACTAAATTATTTGAAATATTATGTGGGTTTACTTAAGTTATTAGCCATGTCTTAGATAATGTTCGCAAAAAATGTAGCTTTATTTTAGTTCTATCTTGCATTCTTGTTAATTCATTAATTCATGTGATCATGAAAAAAAATATATATTGAAATTAAACATAAAACTTGATAGAAATAAAATAATAATAGTGTTATGTTCATGATGTTGTCTTAGTGGATATTTTATCTAGATGATGATAAACTAACTGTCGAGCTAGGGAAACACTTTGAACCATGACATGTTTCATTTAACTTCATTCCAAATGTCCTCTCATATATCTCTTGGATTGGTTTCACCTCAGTTTCATAATTTAAATTCTTTTAATTTCCTTATATATCCATGTAATACTTAAGATTTTACTCATAAGTAGGTGAGGGGAACCAAATTATTGGAATAGGGGGTTTACATAAAATGAAATATTGGGAATGTGGGACCTTATATTATAAGAGGACAGATCAATATCATGCCATCAATTTAGTTTAATAATAAATTAAAAGGAAACCAATCACATACAAAGGTATGGTCTATGATCATGATCATCCACATACATGAAATTAATTGAGCATTTAATAAACCTGTATTCATTACCAATTATTCTTATTTTAGATAAATTGTGCATGAATCAATTAATTATCTTCTTTTATTAATAAATATTCATATTTTAATTCTCACACAACATTTCTTGAGATTCATATCAATTATTTTTTAAATAAATTCAATAATTTATTTAAAATTTTCTAATTACAAAACATCTACCTTAGAGGAAACATGACTAGTACCATTCTAAAATACCCAGTGTGTAAGAAATTCATATAATTTTTTACTTGTGAGGCATGTCATATAAACGTTTTCTAATATAATTTCAAGGTGTGTACTATTAAATAAATGAAACATAGAAACTTGTTATTTAAATAGTGTGTCGTGTTTCAATGTGCATAATGTAATCATTATATTAAAACATATATACAAAATTTAGCATATAATTTTATGTAGAAATTAATTACATATTTAATATATATATATATATAACTCATGACAATGAATGTAAGAGTAAAATAAAGGACACATGGAACACAAGACGATAAGGATTAATAAATATAATAAATTTATTTTAAATTTTTTATAATCAGGCAATTCACACGACATGTACACTCTAGCTACATGTTATGTATAGTTATTCATTGTCTATCCTCACCACACGCCTAGGGAATGGGTGTGTCTTCCCACCATATATATTAATGGAGTGAATGGAATATACCTACGATATATATCATGTATTCTCTCAATTAAATGGTTCCCAGCCACAAATATAATGTAATAAACATATGGCACATCTTCGACTAATGGAATACATGTCATATATATAAGTTACACAAAATTCACTCTGACTAACCATTAGTTAGGATGGACTATTTAACATGATATGTGTATTGATTTAATATTCCATGAAATAAATTCATGTTTTAATAAATTATTACTTAAGGTATCTTGGTCAATTAATCATCAATACATGACATTTACCTCTGGGCTACACACCATGTATTCTTGTGTTATCCATCTAGAATCCTTGGATTTTTTAGATTAGTTCATTTAATGTTCATCATTCATAATTAATCCATTTTCATTATATTTTTGAGAAAAAAGAGGAGTAATATGAGATCTCATGATTAATATTTAAGGAATGATTGTTTCGACTGGGGGTGTGGGAGGAGACCGATGCGCCCGATGATCGATCTAGCGGAGAGTTTAGTTTCGTTCAATCGCTCAGGTTGGGTATATCGGTCTTCGTTTTCAAACGCCCAACGGTTCTTTATCCAACAATCCATGAACCTGATTTCCAAAGGCAGGAATTCACTGGGCAATTCAGTCAGCGATGCTTAAGAACTCACATTGGACGAGAGGATGGGAAGTCAGGCTCATCGCACCCTTTTGGGGGGAAATTATTGCATGTTCCGAGACTATCTTATGGATTTAAGAATTATTCATATGTTCGTGAATCTTTGGTTTATAACCAAGATAGTATCCACAAATTACTCATGGTTGGAAATGGTCAGCTGAATGCAGAGATTCGGAATCATTTAGGCCCGAGGATTACCATCCCTCATTAGATTAATGACTCCGAGGTTTTTGGGCTCATTGAGACGGCACTGGATTGAAGCCTTATAACAGGGCACTCTGGAGTTTATTGTCATCCTGGGGGGCAGATAACAACTTTATCATTTGGATCGAACTTGTGATACGGGCTTCCTACGTATCCTCTTATGAGGAATCAAACTCTACATAGTTCGGTGCCACTTGATGAGACACATCACTTTTTAAGGTCATGCGATGAGGAACCCAACCATACAGTTTAACATCTTGTGGAAAAGACACCTAGGTGAGAGATTCCTAGTCAAAGTTGGTGTGGGACTTATGCCAAAGTGGCCTAGAAGACACAAGGGAAGTGATTTCTTGGGTCTGAAAATGGTCCTGCTGGAGTATAAGGACATGGTCTGATAGGGACGGATGTGTATCAGACTTAGATATCGGGCTTGCAACTCGGGGAGGTTTCCTACGTATCCTGGTTTCTTGGGAATCGAAGTCCACATAGTTCTTAGATATTAGGGATTGCATGTGATATTTGCCTGTTGATTGGATTGAACCTCAAGGAGGCATACTACGTACCCTGCTTACGAGACAGGGATCAAAACCCACATAGTTTGGTTTGAGGGGCATGATTGGGACTTACACGCGGTTAGTGGCCCGAATTGGGATTGAACCTCAAGGAGGCTTCCAACATACCCTGATTAGGAGACAAGGATCAAAACCCATGTAGTTCATTTTGAGGGGCATCGTGGCCATTACAAATCCCTAAGCCCATATGAGTCATGATTGGTGTGAGAAAAAAGAGACTGCAACAGACTTGGCATGCCTCACACTTTCTCCCTATTGAGAGAATTATGGGAAGACGACGAGCGGAGGAGAAGGCTGGAACCACTGGACTCTCCTTCTCCCTGGTATTAGAGGAAGGTAGTAGTCGTGAAGTGGAGCAATGAACCTTCCGTGATGAGAGGGGAAGGGACATTGGCTTCAGGTGAGAATGGTGTGGGGCTTACTCCAGGAGGGATTCCCAGCCACTCCCAGGAGAGGGGATAAGTGATCACTTTTGGCACTCATCAAAAGGAAACGCGAGCGGGGTCCCTCCATCCTGACATGTGGAGAGGCAGAAAAGGGACTCTCGGGCTCGGACCCTGCACTACCTTGGGAATGTGAACCCATGAATGTTTTGGGAACCCACTCAAGGGACGGAGAAACCCCTTTTACCTCGCCTACCGTGGGTATGTGAACTCAAAGAGGCATGCTGATGTGCCCAGAGGTTGCAACATACAGGTCTGGTGGCTTCGGTAAAGGCCTTGGCTCGGGACCGATGAATAGGCCAATGGCTGATTGTGAAGGATCTGGCCGTATTGGAAGGATTTTATCTGGCTCAGGAAATGGGAACACTGAAGGTGTTGGTAGGCCACATGGGTGTATGAGGAGTGGATCCCTTCGCGTAGGGGGTGTTATGCGGCTGGAGAGGCCATCCACATACCAGGGTGGTACACAGCTTTGGGTTCATCCCACATACCAGGTTGGTATGCGGCAAAGTCCGCGCGAGCAACATCGGCCAGGGATGACGCCGGTCGTGGGGTTCATTCGTCAAGGCTTCTCCCGCATAGGAGGGTGCTATGCGGTGCGTCGAATAGAAAAACGGGGCATAAACTCCCTGGTCCGCGGGGAGTACATCTGCGGAGGGGCCACGGATCGCAGTATTCTTTTTTTTATTTTAATTTCACAGTTAACCAATTTGATATGCATATTCAGTTCCTTATTAATTAGTTTCCAGTTTCATACATGTAGTGGTTCACGAATTGGAACTTCGCTATTTGAGAGATCCTAAGCTCCTTCCTCCAAAATCCTTCCACCCGAATCTGATTGATCCCTTTCTTCTCCCCCTTGATGTCCTTTTATAGTGTGGGGAAATAGATATATATGTGGTCATGCAGCACCTTTTTCAGAGGCCCATGACCGGAATCCCAGTTTAAGGATGACTTGGTCAATCCGCAACACGCGGGGGGCATTGAATGCACCTTACCCGCAAATCAAATTGGTTCGGGGGGTGCTTCACGGCTGTGCAGGGCTCCGCCCTTATTCCTCGAATGACAGCGCAAGCGGTCTGGGCTGGTTGACGTGTCTCATAGCTGGGGCGGTTCGTGATGGTCGACCAGCCTGGTGCTCATCCTGCTTCATGTTCGCGAAGGGTACCCGCCTCTGTTCCATGAACATCGTTGGTCCGTGGAGGGGGAATCTTGTTGAACCATCCACGTACCATCAATGTTAGACTGGTACGCTGACCATTCGGTCCTTCGCAAATCTTATGTTTCCTCCATTCTTTGAGGGAAATTGGGTAGAATCCTTTCCCAAATTAAGGGGATTCCTATTCTCCTTTGCAGATTTTTCAGGACCCTATAAATGCCTCCCATCAAAATGGTGTCCGATCAGAATGAAGAGAAGACTATTCCGATGTAGATTAGTCCTGAAACATGGATAGTTTTCGATAGAGGAGTGGACCTGGTAGGGTACCGCGCCTATAAATAATGGGAGGCCCTTCCCTTTTCTTTTACCAGATTCTTCTCCGTGAAAACAGAGCTCTCTTTTTTTCTCCGCTCACTTAACTTCTTTGTGAAACTTTTCATCCACGAACCAGCTCCCGTTTCCATGAACTGTTCCTCGTTCGCGCTTGCCTTCACCCACGGACCAATCTCCCAGTCACGAACTCAAACATTTAATCAATTAAAATGTAAGTCACGACGGGCCACATTGTAACGCCCCGACCCCAGCTACCCAGATTCGGTGCATTACTTCGTAACATTGGCATGATCACAAAAGATCAAGTCTCGAAAGACCGATTAGTTTAGTAGCCTTGGAAACTCTAGATACATTCATAAATGTTACATTACATCATAAAGTGAAAAAATAATAACAAAGTCTTCATAGTCCACACTCATATCCTCTTCTGACTATCCCTGCAGGTCATTCATAAAATACCTCTTCACATCCTAGAAAATATTAAAACATTGAAAGGGGTGAGCTCAGATGCTCAGTAAGGATAACATTACTGCGGAAGCTTTCATAAATAAACATTAACATTTAAGGCAATGTATAACTAAAACAAAAGCCTTTTTAAACTTGAACTTCAGCATAATATGGAAAAAATAAAATTAAATAATGTCATTTACTTACTCACATGGATATTCTACTAGTCGAATAATCACATGAAACATCAATAACCACTTTCATAATGAGGGAATGTATAATGCCAGACATTTTGAAACATTTCATCAAGGCCTCGGCCAAGACGTCTAAAATGATTAAGGCCTCGGCCAAAACCATAAATCAAATTGGGAAAGGGCCTCGGCCAATTCCACGTCTAGTTGTCTCATGAGACCTACCGATGCATCGAGGAGCTATAGCGGGCTCCACCCGTCACTTATTAAGTCCAATACATTCCTCATATGAATAGGTTTAAATATATCATAAACCATAACATAATCGTATCACATAAAACATGCATAAAGGAAACATAACATTTCCACATTTCAATCACAAGATATCAATACAACATATTGATATAATAAAAATGCCTTCAAAACCATTTTCAATACCAAAATAAAAGAAAGTTAAAACTTTGTATTTATTTTTCATTAAAAAAATGATGGCTTGTAGAGGAAGCCAAAACTCAAATAATGGTCACGGCGGCGGAGAAGTCGTTGTCGCCACAGAAGTACGGATAGAAAAACATTCCCTTTTGTCGTTTAGCAAAACACTTCGTATAAAAAAGATTCCTTTTGAATAAACGTAAAAGTCAAAGGGGTTTATACACCGTATAAAAGAAAGTTGTGTATAAAACCAAATCTGCCTCAATGAAAGGGGATTGAGACGGAGTCCTTAAAAAGATCATTTTTAAAATAAAATAGATATATTATGTGTATCTCTATAGGTACACATAAAGAATACAAAATAAGACATAATAATATCATTACATAATTTGAAAGTAGGAGATTAACCCAAAGAATGGAAGTTGGGTTAAGAAATTCCCTTACCTCGTGTCTTGACTCAACCGTTATTTAACCTCCTGAATAATAAACTAGAGTTAATATATACCTTATTAAGAACCATTATAAATTTCATTATCCTTTTTATATCACTTATTAAAACGTTATGAACATTATGTAATTATTTAAGTTAATAACGGTCGTTTTGTCGATATTTGGTACTTGAGTCAACAATAAACTTCTTATAATTACAAGTTGTTTATGTGGTAGAATATCCATTATCTCCAGAATTATATTCATGATTTAGATGTCATATATTTCATATATATCCAGTATATACAATTATTTATTACGCAACATTTAGAGGTAAGAAATGAAATGCACCGTTCATGGAGACGGTAAGCCGTACGTACGCATGAACGCTACTTTCATTTCTATTTCATATTTAATGGAATGAAATCATAATGATATAATTGTATAATATAATTCCAGTATAATATAGTGTATAATACCATTTACTCCATCCTTTATATATCCCACATATGGCATTAACGATTAAAATCACTTTGAGGGGGCGGTAATCCGCACTTCCTAAAATGAAATTATCGCGTTTTACCCATAATGGAAATCATAAAGTATGCCATAAATAAGAAATACAGAAGTATAAGTAAAACATAAACGTATTATATATCATATATAAATATATTTACATCTTAATGGCCACCTTTGAAGGTGTTATATGAGTGTTGAACAATCATCGTTTTGTGAGGCAGAAATTCACCATCCACAGAAACCGTATGTTCTTTAACCATTAGATGTAGGTGTGTGTAAGTGTAGCTCGAATCATTCTTATAACAAAATCCTAGTATATTTAGGATACTGGTTTTGTTACAAAAGAAATGAATAAAAAGAGTTTAGGGGGTTGGAGAAGAAAAATAAAACAAAACAACATTAGAGAAGACATTACCTCAAAATCGGGTAACTCTTTTTGATTTGAGCCAAAGGATTCCTTGGGAAGAGTTCTGCCCAAATTGAGGCTTCTTAGAGTAAGAGAGGGAAGTTGGGAGAGTATTTGGGCAGAGGTTGTCCGAGCCAAATGGCTTGAAAGTGTGAATGAGGTGGTAGAGGTGGGGGCCTTTTATAAGTGGAGAGGAGGGCCACTTTTGGAAAGTAATAAAATGTTACTTTATTATACAATGATTTTCGGATTATAAAGGTCCCACACTTATATAATTCGAGTATAAGGTGATAAGGGTTCTAAATCTACTCATCCAATAGGTTTTTGACAAGTGTAAGCCTTGGATATTACATTATCATTCCATTTTATTTAAACCGTTAAATAATGAGGACATCGCTGCATCATCATGATGTCATAAATAATTTAATTTATTTAATGTCTAAAAATTATAAAAAAACTACTATGATGTAGGAAATCTTTTTATATTTCCAATGACTATTTATAGTCAAAAATATGACTTTTATAACCCCATGTAAAAATTGGTTTAGTAAAACAACTCATGTTTGTGTCAATTTAATTTTAACATTAAATAAATATATATTAATGTCATATTCCAACCAAAGTGGCTCCATGGGGTCCCCAAGTTGACCCATGGGTTGTCTTGGTCGGACATGACTCATCCAATAGTAGTATCACAAGTTTCAAGCTCATCTCATATTATTAAAACATTATTTTTACCTTAAACTACACTAATTACCTCTAATCGCGATTAAGAACATAAAAGTTACTATTCACCAAAAATTATTTTAATCTCATTGAACCACATTTTACTTCTTAATGACAACCATGTATGTCGGATTTTTGAAAATCAAATCACAGAAGTTGTAATATTTCATTTTAACGAAAAATCAGTTTTTAACAACCACTTAGTGGTTTCACTATTCATCAAAAATTGAAGTTTTTCAGAATAAGGCCAAAATTTCACCCTAAGATATAATTGATATTCCAAATTCAAAAATGATGTCCATTTTAAAAAATTCCAAACATATAAGTTTCATTAATTAATTTTATAATTAATTCCCGCTGTTACAACAAATAGCGTGTTTTTAAGAAACAATTTATATCAAAAGATTGGCAATTGTTTATGTTCAATTTCAATGTTAAATTAATTCTAATGACCACCATTGGATAAAATGGTAAAAATATATTCTAATTATACTTTAAAACCACTAAATAGTATAATTTATCACTATAAATTATATTGATTAAAAAAGTTGTTTTTAAGTATTTTTCACTATTTATAAAATATTAGTAGTTCTCAGAAAAATACCAAAAATTCAACATAGGATAATTTCAATATTCCGAATCCAAAAATGAAGTCCATTTTGATAAATAAAATTTATAAAATTTCAAAAATTAGGTATTACTATTCACAACGACTAGTTTAATTAGTTGTGGTGTGTGTTAGAGCTCGAGGGTGCGTACAACACACGCTATTGCATTATTGAATGAGAAGAGTATCGTGGAAGATCAGGGTGTTACACACATAGTAAATTTCTACATGGTTTTGGATTGTCCGCATATTGGAAATCTTCCATAATTTGAAAATATTTTAAGTTTTCCAAACTTTAAACATTAAAATTCTAAGATTCCGCAGGGCAACCTGGTTCGCGGCTTACTAGCCAACGCTCTGCGGGCCAGAGTGTCATGTACTTCTTCTGCGTAGGGCTAGTTCGTAGGATGCAGCTGTCGCGAACCACCTTTTGAGGCCTTGCTAATGTTTTCATGAAGGATCCTTGGAGTCCTTTTCCAAATACTTTGTGTTTTGTCCAAATTTTATTATTTTGGACTAACCATCCGTATAGTTTCCATGATGCAGGCAGAAAACATGGTTCCTCCTTGACCTACAACTAGGTCTGCTACTGAGCCTCTTCCGATTGGTCTAGGGAGACGTCTAGCTATGATCCATAGATCTGAGAACATCAAAGAGGACCCTAGCCGACCCATCATTCCTGATGATGGTGTTTTGAAGGACTTTCTCTCTACTGAATTTTTGGGCTATCTGTCATCGATTCTTCTTCCACTTTATAGTTTTGTCCTTCAATATGACAACTCTATACCCCCTGTCCTCTCGGGTCTTCCGTCCCCTTGTTTGGGAGCATCGCCAAAGTGCACTCAGTCGAATCTCACCCAGTCAGGAGAGATGATCTCTAATTATGATACGAAAGACACTTTTATTTTGAGAGGATCCTTTTGGACTCAAAGTGATTTGTACACTCAGGATTTCTACCAAGAGTCCATCCTCAAGAGTTACCCCTCCTTGATCAACCATTCTCGAGTGGATCCTGACACGGGATGGATCCCTAGGTGGGATCTTTGCTCTGGTGGGATCTTCTCAGATGACTGGGCCTGCACCTTTGGGGTCCATTATCATTTCCAGGAATTTCCTGAGTCACTGGAATCGTTAAATCTGTACTTCATAGTGTGGGCTTCCCAGTTTGCTGTTTACTCGCCATATTCGATCATACACGACATGCTCAATCACTGGTGTTCGCGTACTAACACTTTCCACCTTGCCCACAGTAATGTTAGTATTAGTTTATCGGACATCTACCAAATGGGAGGTCTTTCGATCATTGGGGAGATGTATGATGAGTTTCTGCCCACTCCTGACGAATGGGACGATGTCAAATGGGTCCCTTCATTAGTGAGGGACCTACTAGTTATGGTGGAGCCGTCACTAGGTCGGCCCCTGAGCTCCCGCTCTCTTATCACCTACAACACTTGGATCGGGTTATTTCAAGAGGTTGGCGGTCCCGTTCCAAAGGTCAAGCGCCCCAGGACTCACCCTTCTCAACAATCATGAACTATCCCAGGTTCCTACTGGGAAATTATGGAGGAGGGATACTATCTTTCATGGGGTTATAAGGTGTGTCCTAATGTGCCACCTATGCTCAGGCTGGAAGGTCTTTTCACCATGTTTTTGAGTAGGTGGCTAATCCCCTCTTGGGGTATCAACCTAGGTGCCATGGCTTGCACCCTGATGATGGCAGCCGAGCTGGCGGGAGGCCGCCCGGTGAATCTAGTTGTGCCTACTTTGGCTCGTATTTACGAATTACTAAGCCACATGCAAGAGGGTGGGTCACCCTATTATCTGAGTGGGCCATTTCAATGCTTATATTTCTTGATAGCGGATCATTGCCGCTGTTATGAGTATCGTCATAACACAGTCATCCCGCTTCCTACCCTTCGGCCATCCCTGCTTGATATAGCTGGAGTTTGTCTAAAGTCCTTCAGCTCTGATGAAGTCGTCAAGCTTCTGAGTGACTTTTCCTGGTTCGCTTTCACTCCCTACCCCACTCCTTCTGGCGCCATGGTTGATGACCGCAGGGGGAGCTTAGAAGAGCTTTCTTACATGATTTCACTACAGAATGGGGTTTTATCCACGCAGATTGATGGGGTTTCTCTGGGTGAGATATACGCCCCATATAATTTATCTCACCAGTTTGGATGCATGTAACTCTAGGTTTTCCTTCCCCATCCTCAGGCCTGAGGACTGCATTCGACCATTCTCCACCAATGGTGGTTGATGTTGATGCGAGAGGGATCTAGCACAAGAATCCCCTTCCCTGAAATAGGAGCGGCAACCAGCCTATCTTTGGATTATGTGAGAATGTGGATAAAGCATTAACTAGATGGGATCTTGGGGATGGCTATCTCGCAACTTCCCAAATCATGGGTTACTATGGCTGATGTGCTTACTGCACCTTCCTCTTCGGATTTGAGGGAGGACTAATTGATGGCTCGCATGTCGAAGGGGCTCAGGGGATCTTCCTCTTATAACCCCTCTACAACTGATATTCAGACAGATCCAATCCTTTTCGATTTAATTAAGGATGATCCCATGACTTCGGGCCCCCATGATGTAATTCTCGAAGCTCTTTTGGTCGATACTGGACTTACCTGCTCAACTCCCAAGCTCAAACCAGGGTTTGAGGCTTCTGACCCTCCAGTCTCAGTACCATCTTCTAATGTGCACATATCTGCACTGGCCGCATTGCCAGACATCATTCTTGTGATATCTAGTGAGGATAAAAAAGACCCTCGTGTCATGGCAGACCATTGAGCAGTGCGAAGGAGCACCTATCCCCAGATCTGTGAGATTGTTACCGAAACTCCTCTGATTGAGATGGTGACTAAAACTGAAGCCCTTCAGCAGCTCTTCCTAGGCTTGGGGTCAGGTGGGTTTGACTATTTCAAACTTTATTTCCTCACCTTCCAGGTTTTCATTTCCCATGGGGAGGTTGCGGCTAGTGAACATAAACATGCACACCTTGATGCCCCTCATTGCGGGACCCAAGCCATTGAGGATGCTATGATGAAGCTCCATCAGCTGAAAGCACTAGAGGAGAGCTCTCAAGACCATGCGACCACCCTATCTACCGATCTGCATGAATGAAAATCTTGAGAAACGATGCTGAGGGATCAGTTGTTATCTCTGACTGGTGACCTTGAAGTTACCAGGAAAGGGATAAATGATCTCCAAATGATGGGGAGGCATACACATTTGGTGGTTGAAGTTGAGGCCAGGGAGAAGGTCGTGTTGGAGAAAACTTGGAACAACCTTCACCGCACGGTTGCTGATCTTATAGAGAGAGAAAGCCAGGCTCCTTTGTGATTGTGAGAGTTGTTTCAGTACATTCTTTTTTACCCCTTTTTTGCGGAAAAGGAGAGACTCCGTCTTGTGGACGTCCTCCCTTTTTGTCCAAATGGAATACAATTTGGTGTCAATCTCTCCTTGCTATAAAATTTTATTATTACCGGAACAAATGTTGTATGAATAACAACTCACGGAATCAGAATTAATCATAATTCAGGAAAATGATAAAATAGAAACGAGCTCTAATTTTTGCATGGACCATGGGATCCAGTAAGAATAGTTTGACTATTTCTAGGGCTTTATGGAAAGACACCACAATCTTTTTGTCTTTTCCATCAATACCCCAATTTTTCTCGGACACATTTGGTGTGGACCCAACGAGTGTGGCTCGGCCTTTTCTTAGGTCACCCTTTTCTGGTTTTCGGACTAACGGGATTTGCGCCTCTTTTTTTTGTGAGCGTTTTAAAGTCTGGATGACAATAATATCATTACTGATGTTTTAGGTCGAACATCATTGACCAGATATGGTGGGGCGAGGGCCCCGACGAGGTTTGGTTGATTAAAATATGTCTCAATACCTTTCAGGTTCATGTGGGGGGAATATGTTTAGATTTTAACGACATGCAGGGCATGTATCAAGGCATGTGAGCCGTATCGGCGTGCAGAAGTAGGAAAAGCATCACCTAAGGAAGACTTTCCTTTGTTAGACGGGCTAGGGGTGATCAATATGAAGAGCTGCTGAGGTCATGGTATGAATAGCTATACAAAGGTGTCCTTAAGTCAATGACTATCCATTTCTGATGGTCTGAGGACTTCATGGAAGTCTGGATTATGGAAACCACCATGGGTGGCTTGGAAAATTATGAAAACCACCAGGGCTGGCTCGAAAAGGGTATGTGATGTCTGAAAGGGTTTGGGAACATCTTTATTAATCAAGAGTGTGGACGAAGGGTCCATGTCCTACACATTTGGTTAGCGTAAAGGATGGTTGGAGCTTGGCAATGTTTAACGTCATGCAGCTGGGACATTCTGTAGAATGGAATGGTTTTTCCTGGTTCTCGGTAATCTCGTCAGAGACGTTCCAGCGTATTCAGGCGGGGTTGGGAAAGAGGTTGGTAAACTACATCTCAGAGGGTTTCTAAATCCCGGGATGGAAATGGGGGCTCGGAGGCCAAGAGGTATACAGAGAGAAGCATTGCCTAAGGAAATCTTGCCTTTGGTAGATGGGCCATGGGCGATCAATATGCAGAGCCGCTGAGGGAATGATATGCACAGTCATGAAAAGGTATCCTTAGGTCAATGATTATATTCTCTCGATAGCCAGGAAACTTTAGGAAAGTTGAGATTCGGGACCACCAGGGGTGTCTTACAAGGGTTCAGATCCTTCTGGGTACATAGTGGGATTTATGAGGAGATAGTGCCTAGATACGAGAGAAATATCTGGGATAAATTTCCTGAGAATGGGTGAAGTCATCCCTTCTCATGCTGGTGTGAGACAGTGATTGGCGCAGGTCTGGCCCGTGCATTGAGGGACAAAGGAAAGCTTCCATTCCTAATTGAACCCATTACAGGTTTCGAACATGCAGTTTATCATCATGCGGCAAGGACAGAGGGCATCCTAAATTCTGTGCAGTGTAACATCATGCGGTAAGGATGGAGAGCATTATTAAAGATATTGTGTTGTTTAACATTGGGCGGTGAGGATGGGGGAATTTTTAAACCTGTGAAAATTCTTATAGTTGGAGGCATTTCCCAAGATGTTTAATGCTTGGTCTTTGCAGCTACATGCCAAGTGGGCAACATATGTTCCGTGCAGTTTTAACTGTCATGTGGTAAGGATGTAGTTTTAAAGGCCACACTTGATTAGAATGTAACTGGGCTTGAATATCTCGGCATGTCCAAAACGTGGAGAGGGGTTGATGGTGTAAATCATGGATTCAGGGCTTCATGGATCAGGAGAGATGATATGGGAGCTCTGAGGTCGGTAAGCATACGGGGCTAGGAAGAGTGTCTCCTGAATAAATTTTGCATTTGGTAGACGGTCCAGGGGCAATCAATATGCATAGCCACTGAGGGAATGGTATGCATAGTCATAAAAAAGTGTCCACAAGTCGATAAAATTCCACTTCTGATGGACATGAATGATTATGATGATCCATGATTGTCCGGGCCGCGAAGTCTGTCATTTGGTAAGGAAGTATCTGGACATGTCGGGGATGTTTGTCCCAGGTTGCTGTTAAAACATGAAGAGTTCACTACACTGCTTTATCTTGTGCATGGGGTATACCTTTACTCCATGCAGTTTAACATCATGCGGTAAGGACTATGTACTCTTACTTTAAAGGTCGTATATTTCATACCATTGGGTGGATATTGCTACAATTACCCAGAGGGAAACTGAGATGGGAGGGTCTAGTATACTTTGAAAAAGTGTGAGGGAATGAGGGTGTAAACTGTAACTCTGAGGTTTCCCAGATCAGGAGGTATGTTATGGGGTCTCTAAGGCCGGTAAACGTACGGGGCTAGGAAGAGTACCGTATGAGGAATTCTTACCTTTGGTAGAAGGGCCAGGGGCTATCAATATACAGATCCACTAAGGGCTTGGTATGCATATTCATACAAAGGAGTCCAAGGGTCGATAAATTTCCACTTCCGATGGCCATGAATTATTATGAAAATCCAGGATTGCTCATAGTACAGAGTTCGGCATATAGGGATAATGGTGTTCAAGCATACAAGAAACATCTTCACCACAATTTCCCATCAAATCAAAGTAGCCTAGGCCTCACTTGATGTTTTTAGATGCATATTGTCATGTTAACCACTGGTAGATACATAGGCGAACCAGGTGGGGATACCCGAGCAACGTTTGGATGTGAGAGGGGAATGAATCTGTAAACCACTACTCTATAAATTTTTGGTTCGGGAGATATGATATGGGGGCCTTGAGGCCGGTACGGATATGGAGATAGGAAGAGTATCTCCTAATGAAATCTTAGCTTTAGTAGACAGGCCAAGGGCTATCAATATACAGGGCCGTTGAGGGTATGGTATGCATAGTCGTTCAAAGGTGTCCACGGGTCGATAACTTTCCACTTTCGATGGCCAGTAATGATTATAAACATCCGCAATTATCCAGTCCACGGAGTCTGATGTATTGAGAGGATGCATCCAAATTCTCCAGGAGTACTCCCATTCTATTTCGCCATATATGATGGGTGGGTCACGATGCAGTCAATACAGTTTAATGTTGTGCAGTGAGGATGAAGTCTGTGCAGTTTTAACATCATGCAGTGGGGAAGAAGATGAATCGACTTGAGAAGGGGACTCCGTGTAGTTTAACATAATGAGGTAAGGACGAGGGGTATATATACATGTGGTTTCATTTATTGGAAGCTGGTCTAGGAGATAATATCCTAGTGTCACTACGTATCCTTTGAGGGCATGGATCAAGCCTCACATAGGTATTTTGGGGGATACACCCTGTGCGAGTCTGGTCTGTATAGGGGAAAGGGGGTATTTTTTGCTTCATTTGGGGTGGTCGGGCCAGGATATGGAATTTTGTCATCACTACATATCATACGAGGGTATGAATCAAGACGTACGTAGTTCTTTAAAATAAAATACACCAAGTGCAGGTTTGGTCCGTATACAGGGGGAAGGGGAATTTTCAATCTTTCTTATCCGTGTAGTTTAACATTGTGCGGTAAGGGCGAGGGGTATATATACATGTGTTTTCTTTTATTGGCGACTGGGCTAGGATATAAGATCTTGGTGTCTCTATGTATCCTCCGAGGGTAGAAATCATGGCCCACGTAGTCCATTTGGTGGATACACCCCGTGCGGGTCTTGTCTGTATGGGAGAAAGTGGGTATTTTTAGCTTCATTTGGGGTGGTTGGTCCAGGATGTAGAATTATGGCGTCACTACATATCCTGCAAGGGCAGGAATCAAGTCATACATAGTTCTTTAAAATATAATACACCATTTGTAGGTCTGGTCCGTACACGGGGGAAAAGGGCATTTTCAATCTTTCTTATCCGTGTAGTTTAACATCGCACGGTAAGGACGAGTGGTATATATTCTTGTGTTTTATTTCATTGGCGGCTGGGCTAGGAGATAATATCATGACATCGCTACATATCCTATGAGGGCAAGAATCAAGCCTCACGTAGTTCTTTTGGGGGATACACCCTGTGCGGGTCTGGTCCGTATGGGGGAAAGGAGGTATTTTAGCTTCATTTGGGGTGGTTGGGCCAGAATGTGGAATTCTGGCGTCACTATGTATCCTGCGAGGGCAGGAATCAAGCCATATGTATTTCTATAAAAGATAATAAACCCCATGCTAGTCTGGTCGGTACACATGGGAAAAGGGCATTTTCAATCTTTTTTGTCCGTGCATTTTAACGTCATGCAGTAAGGACGAGGAATACACCCCGTGCAGGGTTGGTCCGTACACGGGGGAAGAGGATATTATTATTATTTTTATTATTATTATTATTATTATTATTATCCATTTTGGGGTGGTTGGGCCAGTATGTGGAATTCTGGGGTCACTGCGTATCCTACGAGGTCAGGAATCAAGCCTCACGTAGTTCTTTAGAAGGTAATACACCCCGTGCAGGTTTGGTCCGTACAGAGGGGGAAATGGATTTTTTAATATTCATTTAGGGGTGGCTGGACCAGGATGAGGGGCCCTGGCGTCACTATGTATCCTGTGAGAGCAGGAATCAATCCACACATAGTACTTTAAAATAGGTACAGCTCGTGCAGGGTTGGCCCCTACACGGTAGGAGAGGGCATTTTTTCATTTGGGGGTGGCTGGGCTAGGATGTGGGATCTTGGTGTCTCTACGTAGCCTACTGTGGAGGGAATCAAGTCATACATAGTTCCATGAAATCCGTGTAGTTTAATGTCATGCGATAAGGAAGAAATACTCTTAGTTTAGGGTCATATAGTTTGGACCATTGGGGCTTGGCAGTTTAACATTCTGCTACTCGGACAATAGCTGCTTGGTAGTTTAACGTCTTGCAGCTTGGATGATAGGCACTTGGCAGTTTAGCGTCCTCCAGCTCGGATGATAGGCGCTTGGAATTTTAGCTTCCTGTAGCTTATACGATAACAACTTTTGATTATGTCAAATACTTCTTCAAAAATCTGGCATTTGTTGGAGCGGCAGTGAATTGCTCATCTATGAAGATCAGGGAATTTTCTTCGTTGGAGTAGACCTTGTGTATAACATATGGTCCCTCTCACTTGGGCTCCAGCATTGGAGGTTTATTTCTGGTTATCATTGGGGTCTGGAGGACCAACACTAGTTCTCCTTCAAAGAAAGACCAAAGACAAACCTTTTTATTGAAGGATCGTGCGATCTGATTCTGATATACTTCTAGATGGTGTGATGTGTGAAACTAATTCTCATCCAGCTGTTCCAATTCACCGAGCCATTTTTCTGATTTCTCATCATTGGATAACTGATCACAAATGGAAACACAAAGCGGGGGAAATTGGAGCTCAATGGGAAGGACCACTTCTGTTCCATATACTAATGAGTACAGAGTAGCCCGAGTAGTGGTGCAGATTGTGGTTCGATAAGCCCACAATGCTTGAAGGAGTTTATCTGGCCATGATTTCTTATATTTTACCACCATTTTCTAGCGAATGTTGGACATGGTCTTTTTGAAAGCCTTTATCTGTCCGTTGTCCGCTGCATGGTAGCAGGATGAGTGGTTATCCTTGATACCATATTCTTGGTACAGTTTCTTCAATTCAGCAGAGCATAAGTTGGTGCTGTTATCCATCATTATGGTATGAGGGATGCCAAATCTGGTGAAGATATTAGTTTTAAAAAATCTGACAATGATTCTTTCCCCAACTTCCTTTAGGGGTACATCTTTTTCCCATTTGGAAAAGAAGTCGGTTGTTGTGAGGATGTACTTCAATTGTTTGGATGTGGCGGGAGGATATGTTCCCACGACATCAATTCCCCCAATGGAAAATGTCCAGGAGTACCTTGCCTGATGAAGTAATTCTGGGGGTTGTTGAATGAAGTTGGCATGAATTTGGTAAGAGTGTCATTTTGTGGTAAAGTTCTTGAAATCTCGTGCCACGGTGGGCCAATAGTACCCAAGCCTTCAAACCTGATGGGAAAGCATAGACCCTGACTGGTGTGCTCCACAAACTCTATCATACACTTTAGTCATGATGGCATCAGTTTCTTCTCCATCAATTCATCTGAGGAGTACTTTGTCATGGACTCATTTGTAGAGGACCTCTTGCTGACCCGTGCCGCTGTATATGACAATGTTGATTTCCCTTCTCTCTATTTTCTATCGTTCAGCCTTGTCTGATGAAAGTTCTCCCCTTTAAAGTTAGTTTTCAATGGGGTTCATCCAGTCGATGGTAGGAGCATATGGCTCAGGGATAGGGATGACATCGTTGATTTCCTCCATCTTGGTCTGAAAAAACAGCAAGGCCATTCGACTATGAGAAATACTGATAATCATTTCATCCTCGTCTGGGTCAGCTAGGGTTGTGGCCTCATTAGCTAATGCATCCGCTTGGGCATTCTGAGACTGGTGAATATAAGTCAATGTTGGTTATGTGGAGAATTCCGCCAATAACCTTCAAACATGGTCAAATAGGGGAATCATCTCCTCCTTTTTAATAGAGTAGTCACCATTGACTTTCTTGATGACCAGTTCTGAGTCACCTTTTACCTTAAGGTGTTGAACTTGTTCCTGGAGTATGAGCTCCAGGCCTGCAATGACGGCTTGATACTCTACCTCATTATTCGTACATCCTTCTAATAGGAGGAAGGAATATGGAAAGACTACCTTTTCTTGGGACATGAGTATTATCTACAAACTCACCTTGTTAAATTTGGGATCCACCATCCTCTTCCCTGTCGAGCATTGGGATGCACCGTCGAAGTACATTTCCCATGACAGGAACTCCTCTTGAACCGAGAATATGTCTTCATTAGGTAACTCAACATCCGGTGTGGTGGTCCCTATTGAGGGGTGCTCTACCAGAAAATCTGCTAACGCCCGGCCTTTGATGGCTTTCTGAGGCACAAACTGGATGTCAAACTGTTGCAGGATGACTGCCCACCAGGATAGGCTCCCGGTCAGCATTGGGTGGCTGAGGATGTACTTGAGTGGGTTACTATGCAAGATCAAATGGACTTCATGATGCCACAGATAATGTCACAATTTTTGAACTACGAAGACCAAGGCCAAACATCTCTTCTCGATGTTCGAGTATCGAGTTTCAGCATCGATCATGGTTCGTCTTAGGTAATAGATACTGTTTTCATAGCCAGCGTCATTTTTCTATGCTAGGAAGGCTCCCAGTGACTGCTCTACGGTTGTCACGTATAGTATAATAGGTTTTCCTTCAACCGAGGGTATGACCACCGGCGAGCTTAAGAGGTACTTCTTTAGGTTGTCGAATGCCTCTTGGAAATCATCTTTCCATTGGTATGTAACCCCCTTTTTCATTAACCTGGTTAAGGGAAAACATTTTCCGGCCAGGTTGGCTATGAACCGCCTAATGTAGGCCAGGTTTCCTTGGAATCCTCTCAACTCGGTGAGATTTTGGGGAGGTGGAAAGCCAAGGATTGCCTTTGTATTTTCAGGGTCGAATTCGATACCACGATGCCATACGACGAAGACAAGTAATTTCCCTAAGGTAACCCTGAAGGCGCATTTCAAGGTATTCATCATCTGGTTATGCTGTCAAAGTTTGTTCAAGATGGTTTTGAGTTCTGACATGTGATCTGAGCGCTGTTTGGACTTGACCACCAAGTCATCCATGTAGAGTTAGACGATTCTACCCAGGAATGGTTTAAAGATACGATGCATGGAGATTTGATATGTGGAGCCAATGTTATTGAGACCAAAGGGCATGAACCTGTAACAGAATACTCCTTGAGGGGCCTTGAAGGTAGTATCTTTTTTGTCTTCTCAGGCCATCTGGATTTTAATATACCCAGAATAACCATTCATGAAGGAGAGATCCTCATACCTGGCCATCACATCGATTAATAACTCGGTGATAGGGACCAGTAAATCATCTTTCGGGCAGTGCCGATTGAGATCTCTGAAATTGATGCAGACTCGGATTTTTCTGTTTTTTTTGTGACGGGGACACTGTTGGCTATCGAGGTGGGGTATTGGACCACCCTAATGAAGCCTGCTTTGATAATATTATCCACTTCAGCCTCTATTTTGGCAGCATGCATGGGTTTCCTCCTTCTGGCGGCTTGATTATAGCCCCAGTGGTCTTCTAGTAGACCTAAGTGGTGTGTCGCCACTTCGAGATCAAGTCCCAGCATTTCTGTGTAATTATAGGCAAAAACAACCCAATTTTTCTTCAGTTTATAGTTATATACCTTGTGATCCTCGGGATACATGACTGTACTAATAAGAGTGGGCATCGGGTCTTCCTCGGTACCTAGGGTTATTTCCCTGAGCTCGTCCACAGTGGTGGAGATACCTTCCTCAAATGTGGGAGGTGCATGAGATCTTCCTTCTCTTCTTCCCCCACATTCTCATCTTCTTTATCAGACAGGGGATGAGTTCCTGACACGAGCTCTTGGGAGTCCAGAGGCGACGCATTGTGGGTGTCCTTGCTCAAGTATTCATCCAGAAATTGAGGTTTAGTGGCCGTTTTCGCATTGTCACACTCTGCCATTATAACTGAATTCATGAGGACAGTTGAGTGTGTATCCAGGCTTGAATCCCTCTTCTCAACATGGTTGATGGGCAGTACATAGTCTCCACTGAGCTGCTTAATAGGTTTATCAGGAACCATTTATATACCATTGGGAGCGGGGATCCATTCGATACCATTGAGCGAATGCTTATTTTTCTTTTTCTCATAAAACTCGGCATCAATGTATGTGACTCAGAGTGCTCGAAAGGGGCCTTGTCAGTGTGCAATGTCCCACTTTGTCCATTGACGTTGAACTTGATACACTAGTGGTAGGATAAAGGAATGGCCATGTGCTTATGGAGCCACGACTTTCCAAGCAGTGCATTGAATGATGTGTTCTGCCGGACCACCATGAATTCCGAGTAGGCCACAAGGTCTCCAAAATGGGTTTTTAGCTTGATTTGTCCCATTGGATTATGTTCACTCTTATCATAACCCAATAGAGTTGTGGCTGAGGGTATTAGGTCATCCTCACTGTTTCCCAACTTATGGAGTGTCTGTAGGGGAATGAGGTTAACTCAGAGCCGTTGTCAATAAAGACTTTATAGATATCAACATCATTTAGTGTGCCGGACACATATAGTAGTATGATATGTCCGTGCATGATGGAATCTTCATCCTTATCGATGAAGGAAATCACTGCATTGCATTCAGCTGGTCCAGTCTCCGTCCGATAAATCTCGGAGGCGGATACCTCATCTTGAAACTCCTAGGGGTAGAGCAAGGCTTCAATGAGCGCCTCCTTTAGATTTGCTGACAAACTTGGGCATCCAGGATTGACAGTTTGGCTGGTACCGATGCCATCTGCTTAAGGATATTGTAGTTCTTCTCCCATGGTCGGCGCTTCTCTATTGGTGGGAGAGTTTTAGCAGGAAGCTTGGGAGTTCAAATACATTATGAGGAGGGACTGGTTGTGGGGTCGGATGTCGGTGGTGTTCCCACGTTTTGGGGACTCAACCTGGCCGGTCTATTTGTGCGCACTATGCAGCTAGACACTTGTTGCTCCTTTGATGGGTATCGTAGAATAACGGGGCCAGAGTGGCCACTTATAGAGGCGTAGGGACATTATTTCTCTTGCTGAGTCCGTTTAAGGGCTCTCCCATGGTTTTTCGTGATATTAACGGTTTATGTCGTAGTAAAACCATAGGGTTGGTTTTGTCCGTGACTGCGCCTCCCCCGGTATCCCCTGCAACTGCGATTTCTCCTCCCGATTCCATGTGTTTGGAACTCGGGTTCATAACCATACCCTTCATCAGGGAACGATTCCATTAGATGGATGAATCTTATGGAACCAAAGATTAGCTCATCATCCTGTGACAGGTCAACCTGGTCGGTTGTCCCTGATGGTGTCATTTAATGGGTAGGTGCCCGTGGCGCCATGTTTGGGGGCATAAAATCTGACAGTTTCGAGGATAACTTTGGCCTTGTTGTGGAATGCTCCTCTTGCACTTGTCTCCCCCCTTCTTGATTTCACCTGGACGACCGGCCCATGGAGGTTTGTGAGGCTGATATTGTCGGTTGCGCTGCATTAGGGGTTGTTGGCAGCAACACCGGTTGCTGTAGTTGAGCTTGGAGTATGCCCTGAGCTCGGTTTACAATCTTCTGAGTAATCCCGTCATCAAATTTATTCCCCTTCTTTCTGGTGACTTCCTTCCACCCCTCCCCTTTGTTAGAGTTGGTGGTAGAAATGTACATCACATGTGTTGGGGGTGGCCCTAGCTCGACATACCCAGATTCTATCATCCTTTGTAGGATGTCTTTGAAGATGAAGCATTCCTGGAAATTGTGCCCCAAAATTTGATGGTAGGGACAGTAATTTGGCCTGTCATTGTGGCAGAATGCTTTGGGATTCCTTGGCTCTGGGACGTGGAGCAAGTTGCAATTCATGGCACTGATGAAGTAGCCGCGGACATGGTTCTCTTGGAATGAGTATACTTTGTTACTTCGTTCCTTGAGTTGGTTCTACTTCTATCATCTCTGATCATCCTGCTTGGGTGGAGGCGGCCATTGATATACATGGGGCCCTTGACGATTTGGTGGAGGCCTAAGTAGTGGAGCAGGCACAGGGGCTTCCTTGAGCGTGACAGAGGACGCTTCAGCTCTAACTGTTCTCTTTGTAGAAGCCTGTGAGGCAATTCAGGACTTCAGATTAGTCCGCTGCATTGAGTTTTCAATTATCTGGGCAATGGCAGGGAGATTGTGGAAGCCAGTTGTGAACTCCACTGGTATGAGTGGTGTTCGCAACTCATCTTGAAGGTTATCGATTCATTTGTAAAGAATCTCATCTTGGGGAATTGGAATGTTCATAGAGTGGGTCAGAGCCTTACATCTGGTGAGGAAATCTGAGACCCTCTCGTTCTCCCTCAGTTTTCAATTCATGAGGTCGATGACCATTGTTTTAGGCATCATTGAGATGAAGTGAAAAAGGAACTGCTGTAGAAGGTTTTACCATCTTTTTATTGACTGAGCTAGAATATTCCTATACCAAATAAAGGCAGATCATTGCAAGGTACATATGATGCATCTGAGTTTCACTGCTTCTTATTGTTCCGGAGTCCCCATCATAGGGTCATAATAAGACGCATAGTGTATCAAATGTTGTTCTGGATTGACTGATCCATTGAAATTTGGGAATATAGGGCTCCCCAAATTGGGCAGAGGAGGTGTGTTGCTCACCCAATCTGGGTAGGGCTTTCTCTCTGGCTGTACCGGAGTGCGTCGACCTTATATTGCTTCCAATCGAGCTGTCAGTGCCTCTATGGTGCTGGCGAGTCCCTGGTTTACATCCTGTTGGACCCTTTCTTGGTTAGGTGTAGCCCGAGGCATTGCTTGAGGATCTGGCTCAGACGGCACAAAGGGTTCATGTTCCATTTGTGAAACCTTTGAAGGGTTCATACGTAATTGCTCCAGTTTTTTCCTTAGTGGAGGGATGTCTTGGTATTCATCTGAATCCATACTCAGGTAGTTGGACAGGCCAGGAACTGCATTGGGCGGGGACCCTAACCGTGCTTTGTTTGTCGGGGAAAACCATGGTCTTTGAGGTGCACTTGCTGAGAGTGCAAGGTGTGGCTCTTCATAGGAAGCACTTTCAATAAGGCGGTTCCTCTGGAGTAGCTCGGCATTAATCCACCACAATTCTTTCATTTCCTCTTCCTGCCGAGTGAATCTCTCTTCGAGCGTAAGTGGCTCGTTTTTATCAAGATAAGGAGCCGGGTTAAGGGTAACCGTTCCTTTGTTCTTATCCTTTTTGGGAGCTCATATGGTAAGCAGAGGATGTTTAGCTGTAGGGGAGACCATATTTAGGGAGGCCCTCTAGTTCTATGTGTGCACACCTGGTGGTTCTTTGTGAGTCACAGCCTGACTGAAACCATCGTCTCCTGATCCATCAATATTTGCAACATCTCTGGTGTCACCCGTGGGGTTAACCTCTATGGCATTGATGGATGAATATCACGGGGTGGAGGAGATGCCATCTTCCAAATAGGAAAAGGATCTCCCATGACTTTTACTGGTCCTCCCTTTCCTATCATGGGATTGCTTTTGGACTCCTTGACTAAGGGTGACATGGATATTTCATTGATGCGTCCTTAAGTTACGCCTCCCACTTGAATGGGATGATGATTTAAAGTATAGGATAGGGAAGGAACCTCCTCTTCTAGTTGTCCCCTCTAGGAGAGAGAATACTGATTCTCGTGGGGGAGTTTGTTGTTGTGGTGGTAAAAATACAGCCATCCCTAAGGGCTGGGGTTAGCTCCGTTCTCCAGACATTGAGTCTCTTCCCGTTTTTATTGTCTTATGGGGGCACTTGTTGTTAAAAATTCCCCCAGCCCTATAGGGTGGGGTTGACCCTAGATTGCAGCAACATTTGCTGCTATCGCTACTTGCCTGATCTTGCATGCCCCCATTCGGGGGTGAACTGGATCTGATGCCAAGTTCACCTAGGAATAAATCCCCTCTGGGGAGGCTAGCAATGATTCTTGATTGGCCTCTCTTAGGCGAGAGGAATGTTGTATACTTTCGCTGCCCTGATTCAGGAGTTCTTGAATGGATTGTTCCCATCAAGCCTGATGTTTCTGGGACATACTCAAGGCCTGTCTCTGTTGGGTGTGTCACCTTTCCTGAGCAGGGACCCCTATCGATTACTGCCTTGATGTGATGATGTTGCAAGACATTATGCCAAACGGGTTATTCTGGGTGGGGAGTAGAGTGAAATGAAGAGCTGTATGTTCTCCCCATCCTCTGATATGGACTTTCATCGGAGCATCACCAATGAGGCGGCGTAGCTGGTGCAGTGCATGGAGGCAGGCTAACTCAAGGTTTCCTTTATGCTTCACATGTTGCAGTTGTCGCACCGATGGAAGAGCTTCCAAGTCGATGTGACGCAGGAGTTCGCATATTGTCTTGACATGGTCTATATACCCATCGTAGGGAAGGAAGCTTGATTCCAGCTAGCAGAGGGTTGTCCATATATTGGAGTAGATGTCGTGCACACATCCTTCTGAAAACTTTCTGAGCATGTCGAATTGAGAGGTGGTCGTGGACCAATGCATTACTGGTACGTCATATCTGGAAAGTCGTTTCTTCACGTGCAACATGTCGGTATACTCCTCCGCTAGTGATTCCTCTACCTGGTTGGCCCAACTGAGACGCTCACCGACTGTGTGGTCAGAGGTAGTGGGGCTGGTAGGTATTGAATTATCATGTTGGTGATTCTAAGGTGGTTCAAAATATGAATGTGGCCCTTGACCGTCTCCTAATTGAAGAAGGGTGTCACTGGAAACTAGATGGGAATTTGACATGCTTAATCTCGTCCTTCTGAGTGCCTTGGCATATGAGGGATTTTATGTGCTTGAATCAGCAAGGGGAGGACCTTCCTTTCGATATGATATGTCAATGTGGGGAGGACCTTCGCAATGGCAGCCGCAATGGTGAGGAATACCATTACAGCAATTGTAGGGAGAGAACCTGTGGGGTACACCCTAGGGATGGCGTTCAGAATGTACCGCAATGAGAGCAGGTCTTTCTCGTTGATTAGCATCTAGGCAGGGATAGCCTCTGCTATCCATATCATAATGGCGAGGGCCTCCATTACTACATGGCACCTCCCTGCATAGAGGACTTTTGCAGTGCATACCCTGGGGAGGACCTCCAAGGCATATATAGTTGTTACGGGGAGGGCCTTCGTAACAACTTCCATCATGGTGAGGATGAACATCATGTCTTGATGTTTGATGTGTATCCTAGGGAGGACCTTCAAGACACATTGCAACAAGGGAGGACCTCCTTGTTTCTTGGGTCCATTGCGGGGAGGACCTTCGCAATGGCGGTTGTGGTGGAGAGGACTAAAATCACAGTTTTCGTAGGGATAATGTCTATGGGGTACACCCTGGGGAGGTCCTTCACAATGTACCTCAACGAGGGGAGGGACATCTCATTGATCAATGTCTCTATGGGGAGGACCTTTGTTATCAGTGTAGAGAGGACTTCCGTCGTGATCTAATGCCTGGCTGCGCAAAGTGTTGTTGCAACATAACCCCTAGGGAGGACCTTCAAGGTAGGCCACGACAAGGGGAGGTCCTTCCTGTCATGATGAGACGTCACTATGGGGAGGGCCTCCACAGTTGCGAATACGATAATGAAGAATACTATCATAATATGTGGTCCCAATGCATGGAGAGTGTTTGCAGTGTATACCCTGGGGAGGACCTTCGGGGTGGACCGCAACAAGTGGAGGTCATTCTTGCTGCTTGATCTTCTATTCATGTGGAGGGCTTCCATGAATCGCATAAAAATAGAAGCTCTTGTGATTGATCATTATATGTCCATGGGGGAGGACCTCGCGGGTGCTCTGGGGAGGACCTTCAGAGCGGCTGGTAGTGAAATTGCAGGGATGACCTTTGCAACTACTACTGCCACTCCCATAATATGGAAATGGGTTGTCGGGGTTATGAGCCTTAGATATGTGCTTAGAGGAATTTGGAACCCCAGCTTCTAGAAGAGCGGAGTCATGAACCTGCTCTATAATTTCCGGCTCCCTTCGGTACATTAGGGGCGCTTTCTTGTAGGTAGCAGGGACCATCTGCTATTGATAACGACCTTCACCTTTGAGTACCTTTCTAATTGGGTCCCGTGATGTTGTCGGGATATGCCGACAAACATCTTGACTTTTAGCATGGATATATGCCTACTACAGAGCATCCACCATGATTGACAGTTTTTCCCCAGTTGGAACAAGTGAAGCTGCTCGATCTGGTTTCCCTCGTATCACCGAATATGGTCGACGACCCTCCTGGGTGGAAGCAGGGATGCAGATCTGCTCCAAGGTGGATATATCGTCTCTTACACGAGTTATCTTAATTGGGGAGATGGGCTCACGGGCCCGAGTCCTTGTTGATGCTGCTAATGCAATTACATTCTGACAAGTCTGCAAGATATGATCTGTGATCGATACCTGCTCCTCCATCATTGCCAGTATATGCAGAGAGACAACTTTGGCTGGAACGGGCATGAAGGCCCATTATGGTATCGGAGTAGGATTATCCTCCTTCGGTCCTCCAGTGGTTGTGGGTACTGAAAATTCTCTTGTGCCGGGGCAGGTGAACGAGTCTGCCCCTATTTCGGGATACGTCAGTTTATCTCTCTATTATCCACCACATCGGGATGTCGGACATTACTTCCATCCGCAAGGAGTTGGACCTGTATATGTTGGTTTCCCACTGTATCGAGTCAGTGGCCTTTGTTGGCAGGGAGACGTGCCTTCCTGTTAATTGCTGCCACATCTGTTGGGCAAAAATCCCACAAGGTAACATTGCAGCATTTTTGGGTTGATTGTGTTTGTTGACAAAGCAGGTTTCCATGGAGAATTGTCGAGTTCCCGAGAAGTTGTTGACATTCCATGTTGACAAAGAACTTTGACAAAGGAAAGGACGATCTGGAGGCGGTACAAAAGAGCAGAACAAGGTGGCGCCGTTTTCCAGTGTTTGCCAAATTTTTGGGCCTGAAAATCGCCAATGGAAAATGGAGTGATATGTTGTTGGCGAAGGTTGAGGAGAGAGAAATGAAGGAGGTGTGCGGAAAAATCAAGCGTGGCGCGCAAAACTAGCGGGTTGCATGAAATCTTGAAGTGTGGCGTGCAAAACAGCGGGTTGCGCGAAATTGTATTTCGCGCAAAAGATGTTTCAAGGCCGAAAGCTTGAAAATCGGTAAAGGCATGAGGCGCGCGAAATTTTGGAGGCGTGCGCGGAAAATTGAAGTGGCGCGCGAAATAGCGGATGAAGTATTTCGCGCAAGAGGTGTTACGAGGTCCGAAGCTCGTAAAATGGCAAAGGCATGAGGTGCGCGAAATTATGGAGCAGTGCGCGGAAAATGTTTGTGCGCGGAAGATCAAAGCAGATTACGCGCTCAAGGAGGGTTTTTCGCGCGGGGTCGATTTTGCCTATAAATATGAAGTGACCCTCCTCCATTCAGTGGAGTTCAAGACATAGAAAATACCCGAGCTCTGGTGTGCGAAATTGAAGTTTGAAAGGGTGTTGCGCGTAAACTTAAAGTTTGCGCGTAAAGTCAGATTGCGCGAAAAGCAAAGGCTGCGCAGAAAGTTTGAGTTGGCGCGTAAAAGGAAGGTTGCGCGAAAAGTGGATTTCGCGCAAAGGCAGTGAATTGCGCGCAAGGCAGTTTCCAGGCTGCGCGTAAAATTTGGAGGTTGCGCGAAAAAGGAATTTCGCGCAAAGCATAGAAATTGCGCGCAAGACACCGTAAGGGTTGCGCGTAAAACTTGAGGTTTCCCGGTACATCCGGTGCAAAGTGAGATTCATCTGCGGGTGAAAGTTGGACTTCAACATAGCATCTACATACAGAGAACGATGCATTCCTTAATGGAAATGAAGAGACCTACAGGTCTATAAACTGTGAGTGAATCCCTTCCAAGAGCAGTGAGCTTAGGAAGAGGAAGAAGGTGATCTTCTCCACCGGCAGTGAGCCAGAGAGAGAGAAACAGGGAGTGACCCTTGGGAAAGCAGTGAGCTGACCCTAAACCTTGTATAGGCAGTGAGCCTGGGCATAGAAGTGATCTAGCCCGAACATTGTAATCCACAGCTAGTGAAGTTTAGTGGACTTGGTACGACCGGAAACCTGTCGGCGTATGCTCCTTGGACGTAGCCCTTAGCGGTGAACCAAGTAAAATTGTTGTGCCCTGTGCTTGCTTTACTTTCTGTTTATATTGTGCAGCAGGAAAGAGAGAGAAGAGTGTTTTGCTTAACAGCGAAACAAGATCAGAACGAGCTTTAATTTTTAATTAGTCATACCCTGATTCACCCCCCCCCCCTCAGGGTATTCAGCCTAGTGGACCTAACAAGTGGTATCAGAGCGAAAGGTTAACAGTTGGTCTTCTCTCAATGGAGGTCACTAATCATAGAGGGATTCCGATCTTCGACGGATGTAATTTTCAGATATGGAAGAATCGAATGCAACACTATTTCCGATCTTTGGGAATGGATGTGTTTTCAGCAGCTATGCATGGTATCACAGCTGATATTACTAGTGGTGCATTATCAGAAGCTGAGCACAAAGAGTTGGATGCTGATTCCAAAGCAATAAATGCCTTAGGGGGAGCCCTCTCTAATCCCATTTATACAAAGGTGATGTCATGCAAAACGTCACATGCCATGTGGGAAAAACTTTTGAATATTTATGAAGGGGATACAAAAGTCAGAGAGGCAAAGCTGCAAGTGTTGTGGAACAAGTATGAAGATCTCAAAATGAACCTGAATGAGTCTGTTGATGCATTCTTTGACAGGGTAAATGCTGTGGTAGAAGACATGCGGGGTCTTGGAGAAATTATCGAAGACATTAAAATTGTAAAGCGCATCTTGAGAAAGCTTCCACCTCGGTTCAATCCGAAAGTTTCTGTGTTGGAAGATAAAGATCCGAAAGAGCTAACATTGGATAACCTACACAGCACTCTTGTTGCATATGAAATGAGAAATGATGACAACGATGCTGTGGAAAAGGAGAAATCCAAAGAGGTGGCATTTAAGGCCATGAAGAGGCTCACTATTGAAGATTCTAAGGAGGAAGAAGAGTCAGATGAGGTGATGTCGTTCCTTTCTTCAAATCTGCAAAGAGGAAAAGGAAAGTTTAAAGGGAAACTTCCACTAGCATGCTTCCGATGCGGAAAGGTTGGTCATCTTGCTGCAAGATGCCCCAAAAAGTTTCAAGAAGAAAGCGATGAAGATGAAGTTGAGATTCCCATGAAAAAATCTTCAGCCTATGTGAAAGGGAAGAAGCAGTTCAAGAGAAATTTCTTTAAAAAGAAGAATCTTCTTTCCCAAGAAATTGATAGTTCAGCTGAGTCTGAGGGTGAAGAAGTTGAAGAGATAGAAAACTGTAGAGATCGTGGTCAAAATGCGATGGTGGCTGTTGCTAGTAGCACTCTAGAAAAGAATGAAACTGAAACTGATGAAGAAGAAGAAGAAATTGAAGGGAGAGTTGACATGGAAGCTGAATTAGAAGCAGCTCTTGAAGAGATAGATGTTTGGCGAGCAAAAACAAAGAAAGCCAATAAGATAGTACGTGATGCCAAACTCTACATGCAACAACAAGAAGAAGAGAAGTCTGAGCTTGAGAAAGAAATTGAAAATCTTAAGTCTTCCAGGCCAGAGCGCACAGAAAAGGTTGATGAGCATAAGCTCAAGATTGAAGAGCAGAAAAGGGAGATCGACTGCCTGAGTAGAAAAGTGAAAGATCACGTCAAGCGTATTGAAGAGCTTGAAGAGGAAGTTGTCGGTCTGCGGAGAAAAGTTAAAGACCAGGAAAAACCTTTGAATCCCAACACATTCTTGGGAAATCAGGTCGTTACGAAGACGGAAAAGAAGAAAGAAGAGCCTAGTAGTTCAGCCGGAAAGAAGCAGCAATTGAACTCAGATGTTAAGGCTGATTCATGGCTTAATCAGAAACAAAAATCTACGGCAGTTGAAGTTAGACCGCAAGCACTTGTTCCGAGATTGAAAGTGGATTTGAGCACAAAGCAGAATCGGAATACTCAGAGATCCAAAGGGGAAACTCGTAGTGCTGAAGTAACACGAAGGAATTCACCTTATATCAGGTGTTACTGTTGTGGAAAGATGGGACATTCACAGTATGTGTGTTCCATAGCCAAAAGATATCGAAGGGAACAAGAACAGAGATGGCATCCAAACAGAGAACGGTTTCCCAGAACATTTTTTGAAGGACACTGTTTTTGGTGCGGAGGATTTGGACACATGGCTAGGTACTGCACTCCGGCCATTCAGAAAAATGTGTCAAAGCAGAATCAAAATGATCGCAAGCAGCAGATCAGTAAACCGACAAGTGAGTTAAAAGTTCAGAACAGATTTGCAGTTTTGCAAGATGAAGCTGGTCCATCATACTCTGAGAAAGAACAGAAGCCTCAATCCATGCCGAGTATGAAAGAAAAAGTATGGACTAGGAAGAAGAAAACTGAGAAGGCCGTAGTTGCTGAAATTGCCCTTAAAGCATCAGATCGTTCTGGTGTTTGGATCCTTGACAGTTGTTGCACATCCCACATGACGGGTAATAAGGATCTGGTTACAGGCATAAAATATGACAAAGAAGGAGTTGTCAAGTTTGTAAATGATGAAGGCCTGAAGATTGTTGGCTCAGGAAAAGCCAAGTTTGGGGGCAAAGAAATGAGACATGCTGATGTCTTGGTGGTAGAGGGTCTCAGTCATAATTTGCTTAGCGTCAGTCAACTATGTGACTCTGGGCACTCTATACTATTTACCAAGAAGATGGGTTTTGTTAAAGGAAAAGATGGAATTGTCATTCTTCAGGGAAAACGAACAAAGGGGAATCTTTACCTGATAGGTGGGGAAGAAGATTCATGCCTTTTATCCAGAGAAGAAGAAAATCAGTTGTGGCATAAGCGACTTGGTCATCTATGTCAACCATCAATGGAAGATCTGGTAAAGTGTGATGCTGCTAGAGACCTTCCCAAACTATCACGTGATCGCACTCATACGTGTGATGCTTGTCAACAAGGGAAGATCATCAGGAAGACATACAGGCCAAAGGAACAAAAAGCAACTCGAGTGCTCGAATTGGTGCATGCTGATGTATGTGGACCTATCTCACCACGAGATATAGATGGGCAAAGGTACTATGTTCTTTTCATTGATGACTACAGCAGAATGGCCTGGGTATTCATCATTACCCATAAGACAGAGGTGTTCAGTTGCATAAAGCAGTACAGGAGGGAATCAGAAAAGATGCTTGGGCAGAAAATTCTGAAGTTTCGTACTGATAATGGTACAGAATTTACAAACAGTCAGGTTGAAAACTATCTCGATAAACATGGGATAAGGCATCAAGTTTCATCAGTAAGAACTCCCCAACAAAATGGAGTGGTAGAAAGGAGGAATCGGATCATTAACAACATGGCCAGAACAATGCTTATTGATAAGGACCTACCAGAGAAATTTTGGAAGGAAGCAGTTTTAACATCAGTCTATGTTTCAAACAGGTCCCTGTTATGTCCAAAGCAAGGGAAGACTCCGTATGAACTGTGGTACGGAAAGAAGCCAACGTTGAAATACTTTCGAATCTTTGGAAGTAAGTGTTTCATTCTCAACAAAGAACATCATAGGAAGTTTGAGGCACGAGGAGATGAAGGGATATTCCTTGGCTATTCAGGGAAAAGCAAAGCATATAAATGTTTCAACAAGAGGCTGGGAAAAATTGTTGAGAGCAATGATGTCACTATAGTCGAAAATGAACAGACTGCTCAACGACCCAGTGAACAGTTTCTGGATGAAAGTGATGATGAGGTAAGCAGCACAGGGGGAGTAGAAGTGGCAGAGGCTGACTCAGAAGAAGATTCTGATGATGAACAAGAAAGTGTCAAGTCTGTATCTGCAAAGAAGCCAAAGAATCGAGCTGAAATTGATAGGCAAAATATCATTGGCAATCAGACAGCTCCGGTTCAGACTCGAAGAATGAAATCATTACAGCAAACATCTTTTTTATCTCAGGTGGAGCCAAAATGTTTTTCCGATGCAGCTGAAGATGAAAACTGGCTTCAGGCTATGAATGAAGAGCTTGATCAAATTGAGAAGAACCAGACATGGGAGATTGTTTCGAGGCCAGCAGACAAGAATGTCATTGGGACCAAATGGGTCTATCGCAATAAGATGAATGAAGATGGCATAGTGATTCGGAACAAAGCACGTCTAGTGTGCAAGGGGTACTCCCAGATCGAGGGAATTGATGTTGATGAGACATTTGCACCGGTTGCAAGGCTGGAGACAATAAGATTATTCCTAGCCATCACAGTGCAAAGGAAGTTCAATGTGTTCCAGATGGATGTCAAATCCGCATTCTTGAATGGGGTTCTGGAAGAGGAGGTGTATATTGAGCAGCCAGATGGTTTTCTCATTCATGAGGATGAGAACAAAGTTTGCAGGCTGAAGAAGGCATTGTATGGGCTGAAACAAGCACCAAGGGCATGGTACTCAAGGCTTGATCAGTACTTGAAGAAGCTTGGTTGTCAGCGTGGAGGAGTTGATTACAATCTCTATTTCAGCAATGACAGTAATCAAAGGATGATGGTGCTAGTGTATGTCGATGACTTAATTTTTGGCGGATCAGATGAAGCTCAGTGCAGACAGTTTTCCGAATTCATGAAAAATGAGTTTGAAATGTCAATGATTGGAGAGCTAACATTTTTCCTTGGTCTACAGGTGACACAAGGAAGGAATGAAACTTTCATTTCTCAATCCAAATATGCCAAGGAAGTCCTGAGAAGGTTTGGAATGGAAAATTCCAAGGAGATGAAGACTCCGGTGGCTACCCGGATGAAATTATCAAAAGATGAGGATGGCAAGGCAGTTAATATCACAGAATACAGGCAAATCATTGGAAGTCTGTTGTACTTAACCGCAACAAGGCCTGATATTGTTTTTGCCACATGCCAAGCAGCGAGATATCAGAGTAATCCCAAGGAAAGTCACATGCTCGCAGTGAAAAGAATACTTCGGTATATTAAGGGCACGGTGGACTTCGGCTTGACATACAATGACAAATCTCAGACAGAGTTATTGGGGTACACTGATGCAGACTGGGCTGGTTCAGCAGATGATAGAAAATCAACATCTGGAGGTGCATTTTATCTTGGCGGACTATGTATTGCTTGGTTGAGCAAGAAGCAGGATTGCATTTCATTAAGCACCGCAGAAGCTGAGTATATTGCGGCCACTCAAGCTTGCACAGAGTTATTGTGGATGAAGCAGCAGCTTGAAGATATGGGAGTTGAAGTGAAGTCTCCGATCGGAATCCAGTGCGACAACTCAAGTGCTATAAATCTTAGCAAAAATCCCGTCCATCATTCAAGGACAAAGCACATTGAGATTAAGTATCACTTTATCAAGGAGAAGGTTGAGCAGGGGATCGTGAAGTTGGAGTATGTGCCTACAGAGCTGTAGGTTGCAGACATTCTGACAAAGGCCTTACCCAAGGCAGCATTTGAGAGGCATCGACTGGCTCTGGGAGTTCAGTCGACTCCCCGCACTTGAAATAGTGTGGATATGGGACCCCCCCCCCCTCTCCCCGAGGTATGGTGTGTTTTCCCTAATGTGATGATATGTGTTCTCTACTATGTTACAGACTACAAAGGCGTGACCTTTGGGTTCGTTGCCAAAGGGGGAGAAAAGTGCTTGAAAAGTGCTTGACAAAGGGGGAGAACAATGTTTTTTCAAGGGAGAAAATAGTGAGGAGATTTGATAAATCATAATTGTTACGGGGAGAAGCTGACAGGTGGAGCAGCCAGAAAGGGGGAGCAATGAGAAAGGGGGAGTGTATTAAATCTGACGATGATAGAAGTGATCGATCAAAGAATAGATATCACGACAGCTGAGGATCGTGATAAAAGCAGAAGAGTGGTGTTGGACAGTGTTTGGTGTCAACAGTGGATGTCAGAGACAAAGTGATTCATTGATGAACTTTTCATACTACTCTTGTTTCTCACGCCGAGCATTTCTCATGTGGGCTTAGAGTACGTGTTAAGTGAATCCTTGAACTCTATCATAATCGCAAGAGGCAAATGGTGGTAGCAGCTGGAAGAAGACTCAGTGAGGTATCAAAGTGCAGAAAATATTTCTGAGCAGAGTTGTGAAGAGTTGTCAACAAACCCAAAGGGGGATATTGTTGGGAAAAAATCCCTCAAGGTAACATTGCAGCATTTTTGGGTTGATTGTGTTTGTTGACAAAGCAGGTTTCCATGGAGAATTTTCGAGTTCCCGAGAAGTTGTTGACATTCCATGTTGACAAAGAACTTTGACAAAGGAAAGGACGATCTGGAGGCGGTACAAAAGAGCAGAACAAGGTGGCGCCGTTTTCCAGTGTTTGCCAAATTTTTGGGCCTGAAAATCGCCAATGGAAAATGGAGTGATATGTTGTTGGCGAAGGTTGAGGAGAGAGAAATGAAGGAGGTGTGCGGAAAAATCAAGCGTGGCGCGCAAAACTAGCGGGTTGCGCGAAATCTTGAAGTGTGGCGCGCAAAACAGCGGGTTGCGCGAAATTGTATTTCGCGCAAAAGATGTTTCAAGGCCGAAAGCTTGAAAATCAGTAAAGGCATGAGGCGCGCGAAATTTTGGAGGCATGCGCGGAAAATTGAAGTGGCGCACGAAATAGCGGATGAAGTATTTCGCGCAAGAGGTGTTACGAGGTCCGAAGCTCGTAAAATGGCAAAGGCATGAGGTGCGCGAAATTATGGAGCAGTGCGCGGAAAATGTTTGTGCGCGGAAGATCAAAGAGGATTACGCGCTCAAGGAGGGTTTTTCGCGCGGGGTCGATTTTGCCTATAAATATGAAGTGACCCTCCTCCATTCAGTGGAGTTAAAGACATAGAAAATACCCGAGCTCTGGTGCGTGAAATTGAAGTTTGAAAGGGTGTTGCGCGTAAACTTAAAGTTTGCGCGTAAAGTCAGATTGCGCGAAAAGCAAAGGCTGCGCAGAAAGTTTGAGTTGGCGCGTAAAAGGAAGGTTGCGCGAAAAGTGGATTTCGCGCAAAGGCAGTGAATTGCGCGCAAGGCAGTTTCCAGGCTGCGCGTAAAATTTGGAGGTTGCGCGAAAAAGGAATTTCGCGCAAAGCATAGAAATTGCGCGCAAGACACCGTAAGGGTTGCGCGTAAAACTTGAGGTTGCCCGGTACATCCGGTGCAAAGTGAGATTCATCTGCGGGTGAAAGTTGGACTTCAACATAGCATCTACATACAGAGAAAGATGCATTCCTTAATGGAAATGAAGAGACCTACAGGTCTATAAACTGTGAGTGAATCCCTTCCAAGAGCAGTGAGCTTAGGAAGAGGAAGAAGGTGATCCTCTCCACTGGCAGTGAGCCAGAGAGAGAGAAACAGGGAGTGACCCTTGGGAAAGCAGTGAGCTGACCCTAAACCTTGTATAGGCAGTGAGCCTGGGCATAGAAGTGATCTAGCCCGAACATTGTAATCCACAGCTAGTGAAGTTTAGTGGACTTGGTACGACCGGCAACCTGTCGGCGTATGCTCCTTGGACGTAGCCCTTAGCGGTGAACCAAGTAAAATTGTTGTGCCCTGTGCTTGCTTTACTTTCTGTTTATATTGTGCAGCAGGAAAGAGAGAGAAGAGTGTTTTTCTTAACAGCGAAACAAGATCAGAACGGGCTTTAATTTTTAATTAGTCATACCCTGATTCACCCCCCCCCCTCTCAGGGTATTCAGCCTAGTGGACCTAACAACATCTGGATGGGGGCTTTGTTGATCACCACCACATCGGGATGGTAGGAATCAGGATCTTCTACAAGGAGAAGGTCCTGTAGGCTCTGGGTTGCCACCACGTTTGGTTGGTGGGCTTCATGACCCTGGGAAGGGAGAGGTGCCCGGTGGGTAGGTACCGTCCTATGTGAGTGACGGGCTTGATGGAGCTCGGCGGGGATGCGCACCTGCCAGTAAGATGACGCCATATCTGGATGGCAGACCTTGGTGGAGCAGACAGGTGTATGTTCCTGCTCGCGATACGTCTCCGTGACTAGGAAACAGAGCTCCTCCTCGGGGACAATGGTGATGATTGGTCCATGGTCGTACGTTTTCCGCCCTTGTTGGGAAGTCCGAGGGGTTGGAACTCAGGGAGTGTGGGCCGGGATCCTCTGGGCGACGTCCTCCTTGGCGTGAGGACATTGTGTCGTGGTGTAACCTCGACAACGTGTTTCGGCGGGGTCCTTAGAGAGAAACCACAGTTCATTGGGGATGAATTACTTAGTTTCGACCTCATATACCTCCCTAAGATAAGGGAGGTATGCGTTGTATCGTTCTAGGGATAGACTCTCGAAACAATATGAGATTGAAATAGGAGCCGTCTGGATATGCTTTCGTGGCCTCTGCTGGGCTAGCGACCGGCGGGTCTTGGTGGATTGGAGGGCGTGCATGGCCGCCTGCTCCATCGGGATAGTACCGTTTAAGTGGAACTCTCAGATCACCGCATCTGATACCCATCGTTGAAGATGCTGAGTAGGTGACAGGGTCCTTCATTGGTGAGGAAGTCTGGTCACTGCGTTGCTTGAAGTACGCGTCTCTGAGTTTCTCTATGATGCCATTAGATCGAAGGGAGTTCTGAGTGGTACCTGTAAAATATTTTAACAAATACAAATAGAAAACACGAAAAATCAGGATCTCATGATCCCATGAATAATTAATGATCTTTTATGGACCTCATTGTGAGTATAAGGGGGCACAGAGTGGTATTAGGTTAAATCAGTCATGCTTGGTTAAAGATTCACATCGGGTTCAAAATTTTTGTTTCGACCGGGGGTGTGAGAGGAGACCGACATGCCCGACGGTCGATCTGGAGGAGAGTTGAGTTCTGCTCAATCTCTCAGGTTTGGTAAATGGGTCTTCATTTCAAAACGCCCAATTTTTCTTTATCCAACTATCTGTGGACCTTCTTTCCAAAGGCAGACGTTCGCTGGGCGATTTGGCCAGCGATTCTCAATAAGTCACATTGGTCGAGAGGATGGGAATTCGGGCTCATTGCACCCTTTTGGGGGGAATTTATTGCATGCTCTGGTACTCACTTATAGATTTAAGACGTATTCATATGTTTGTGAATCTTTGGTTTATACCCAAGCATAGTATCCACAGATTACTCCTGGTTTGAAATGGTCAGATGAACGCAGAGATTCAGAATCATTTAGGCCTGAGGTTTACCATTTCTCATTGGATTAATGACTCTGGGGATTTTGGGCTCATTCCGATGGCACTGTCATGAAGCCTTATAATTGGGCGCTCTGGAGTTTATTGTCATCTAGGGAGGACAGATAACAACTTGAGTGTTTGGATCGAACCCCTGATACTGGCTTCCTACACATCCTCATGAGAGGAATTAGAATCCACATAGTTTGGTGAAACTTGATGGGAAACATCACCTTTTAAGGACATGAAACGAGGACCCAACCGTACATTTTAATGTCCTGTGGAGAGGACACATGGGGGAGAGATGCCCGGTCAAAGTTGGTGTGGGACTTACACCAAAGTAGTCCGGAAGAACCAAGGGAAGTGATTTCCTGGGTCTGAAGATGGTCCTGCTAGAGTATAAGGACATGGTCTAATAGGGATGGATGTGTATCAGACTTAAATATCGGGCTTGCACCTCGGGGATGTTTCTTACGTATCCCGGTTGGTCCGTAATCAAACTCCAAATAGTTCTTAGAGATTAGGGATTACATGTGAGAGTTTCCTGTTGTTGGGATTGAACCTCAAGGAGGAATCCTATGTACCCTGCTTAGGATACGGGGATAAAAACCCACGTAGTTTGGTTTGAGGGGAATAATTGGGACTTATACATAGTTAGTGGCCCAAATTGGGATTGAACCTCGGGGAGACTTCCTACGTACCCTACTTAGGAGACAGGGATAAAAACCCACGTAGTTCATTTTGAGGGGCGCTATTGTGCAGGCGTCGTGGCCATTAGAAATCCCTAATCCCACGTGAGTCATGCTCGGTGTGAGAAACAAGAGAATACAATAGACTTGGAGAGCCTCGCACTTTCTCCCTACTGAGATAATGGGAGGAAGACAACGAGTGGAGGATAAGGTCGGGACCACTGGACTCTCCTACTCCCTGGTATTGGGGGAAGGTAGGATTCTTGCAGTGAAGTAATGAATCTTCTGTGATGAGAGGGGAAGGGCCATTGGCTTCCAGTGAGGATGGTGTGGGTGTGGGGATTACTCCATGAGGGATGCCCAGTCACTCCCAGGAGAGTGGAGAAGTGATCACTGTTGGTGCTTTTCAAAAGGAAACGCGAGCGGGGTCCCTCCATCTTGACAAGTTGAGATGTAGAAAGGGGACTCTCTGGATCAGACCCTGCACAACCATTGGAATGTGATCCCATGAATGTTTTGGGAACCCGCTCAAGGGATGGATCAACCCATTTTCCCTCACCTAACATGGGTTTGTGAACTCAAAGAGGTGCGCTGATGCACCCAGAGGTGGCATCATACAGGTCTGGTGGCTTCGGTAAAGGCCGTGGCTCGGGGTCGATGAATAGGCCAATGAGGGGATTGCGAAGGATTCGGCCGTATTGGAAGGATTTTATCTGGCTCGGGGAATGGGAACACCGAAGGTGTTGGAAGGCCACATGGGTGTATGAGGAGTGGCGCCCTTTGTGTAGGGGGTGCTATGCAGATGGAGAGGCCATCCCCATACAGGGTGGTACGTAGACTGATAGGCATCCCACGTACCAGGGTGGTACACGACTTCGGGTTTGGTCCGCTAACCAGGTTGGTACGCGGCGGAGTCTGCACGAGCAACGACGGCTAGGGGTGATTCCAATCAGGGGTTTGTCGGTCAGGGCTTCGCCCACATAGGAGGGTTATACGCGGTGCATCATATCAAAAAAAGGGGCATAGACTCCCTGGTTTGCAGGGAGAACATCCGTAGAGGGGCCATGGCTCGTGGTATTATTATTTTTTTATTTTAAGTTCACAGTTCACCAATTATTTATGAGTTTTCTGTTCCTTATTAATTCTTTTCTAGATTCATTCTTGTTCTGTTTTTTGAATTGGAACTTCACTATTTGCGAAATCCTAAACCCATTCCTCCGAAATCCTTCCATTCGAATCTGATTGATCCCTTTCTTCTCCCATTAAATGTACTTTTATAGTGGGGGTAAAGAGATGTATTTGTGATCATGCGGCTCCTTTTGCGGAGGCCCATGACTGGAAACCCGGTTTACGAATGACTTGGTCAATCCGCAACTCACGCGGGGCATTGAATAAACCTTAACCGTGAATGAAATTGGTTCGGGGGTGCTTTGCGGCCGCGTAGGGCTCATCCTCTGTTCCGCGAATGACAGTACATGTGGTCTGGGCCAGTTGACGCATCTCATGGCTTGTTGAACCTTCCACATACCATCAATGATGACCGGTACGCGGACCGGTCGCTCCTTTGGAAATCTTATGTTTCCTCCATTCTTTGAGGGAAATTGGGTAGAATCCTTTCCCAAAATAAGGGGATTCCCATTCTCCTTTGAAAAATTTTCAGGACCCCATAATGATTAATGTAGAATTGATAACAAATGATAAATATATAAATCAATCAATGATTGTTAAATAATTCTAAGAATGTTATGAGACTAATATGATACCACATAAAGATTTTAGGCACATCAATATCATTGAAAGAGAATCCCCAACTCATTTTTTTCATAATCTATAATTAATCTAAGTTGTACATGACAATGAATTTAGTGACAAATGGAATTAAATAAAATATTAATTGACATGATAATGATGGAACCAAACACATGAACATCACAAAATGATTTATAATTAATATAATCTGTTAAATAATTACCATTAGATGAATTATTTTTTTTATGAGTTTGAAAATTCATATATATCATACCATCATTGAGTCATAGGAATCAAATTAATATTCCCCCCAATGGTGATACACACATGCACTATGGTCCTCTGAGTGACTTTGTAGGAATCTATGAGAGCTATTTCCAAATATCCTAATGATTGTGTCAATCATCTGTGATCTCCCTGATAATAACTTCATTGAAATATTCTTTACGTGATCTCTTTAATAACACGAGGGGTGGCAAAGGAGTATTTCCCTTCGTTCTTGAGAGAGTTCTTAGAGAGGGGCCACTTGGGGATTGAGAGGATTCTCTGGATGTCATTGTGAAAAACTAAAACATGTGGCAAGTGATGTAGTTAGAAATAATATAATTGGGCTAAAATGTTGAAAGGGATATAAAATAATAATTTCACATATTCCATTACTAATTTTTATTCCCCATATAATCCCATGTCAATAGTAATATTATTATTATTTATTGACATGGGAAAAAAATTATTTAAATATTATTTCATTTATAAATTGTTTATAATTTATTTAAATAATTTTGGATATATATTATTTATAATAATACATTAAAACTAAATGGGTCATTCCTCCGTAAAATTTATCATACATTGAATATTGAATATTAATTTAATAAATAGATATATCTATATTATTCACCAATAAAAAAACAAGTATTATATTCACTACATGAAAAATAAATATTAATTAAATATTATGGTCACAATTGTTCTCTAAAATAACTAGTGATTGAATATAGGTGATCATTAAAACATGAATAATTTTTAAATAAAATATGGAAATAATATTTATTCAATGTGTTAAATAATAAATTACATTTAATATTTAATTGGGGTTCGGGATACACATAATGTGTGACCCTCTAGGCCTCTTTCTCGATAGCGTTAGACAGATCATTCCAATGTCCAAGGATAGAATCTAGCATCACCCAAGACACCCATATAGAATGAATTTAACTTAAAAATTACATAAAACCTCATATAAATGATTAATCGGTAATATAATCCATTTATTAGGATATATCTAATCAAGTTGGTTGTATGATGTTGTCATCGACCTATGTAATCAATATACATTTCTTTGAATTTATGGAAATGAACTTACCCATAGAAAACCATGGTAATAGATTAATTTTGAATTGATCATTCCCATAAAAGTTTAAGAGATATCAAATTCAACTAATTAATAAAAGTAAAGAAAATCCTTTCTTATATTTTTCATTAATGAAATATTACCCATGACGCACCCAAAATATCATACTTCATCGAGAATGAATTTCATCATAGTTTTAATCAATAAATCAAAGTACGTGAATAATGATATCAATTAATAATATTCACAAATTATAAGGATTAATACACACATCAATCAATTGGAACATCTGATGAAATATATAAATGTGGATTTTTTACATGTGGGTCATGTTACCATAATCTAATGTACTAGATATTACTAATGAATTACACCATGATAAAGTGCCCCAGAGTCTTATGAGTCCCCACTCATGATATCCTATATCATATGTGTCATATAAAAGGATATAATTTGGATATAAAATATATATATTTTAAGAATACTCTCATGGCACTTATAGTTTCACATCAGACTGAGGAAGTGTTATGACCTCTATGTGTGATGGTTATTCTATTGATATTGTCACATAATAAATCATCTAGAAGAACAATAATGATGTGATTATATGTGTATTAATATTTAAAAAATGAATATTTTTAATCATAAAGTATATATATGTTGGTTATAGGGTACCAACTCCAACACATGGTAGATTATATCATATAGTAATATGGAAACACTTCAAAAGGAATGTTTAAATAAACTTCATGTCCAAGTTAAAAGTAATCATGTGTAAACCTTAAACAACAACCATGGTAGCCTCTGAACCTGATGATACCAACATTTATCATATAATTCATTATAAACCATATTTTAAATATTACAAATATTTATGGATAAGTCCAATGAAGCATAACCAAAACATAATGATTCTTAAAAAATAAACGGTCAATTGATTATCAAATCTTAATTTTAGGGAAGAACAATTATTACAATATTTTAAAGGGAAAATACTTATTTAGTTGTCCCTCACTCTACCACATGACACTAAAAACACTAACATTGTGATTATATAAGAGAAAATGATGGGTCATCAATTATATCCTATATATATGCAGAGGCTGATGCTCCGGGAATCTAGATATGTGTCTACTCATGTGTCTTTTCTTTGGACATAGATTAAGTAAATTGTCGTCATAGGCCCCTTTCGGTTATCCTATATCTGTTTTTTTTTCAAACAATCATGGTGATAGGTGGGGGTGAAGTGGTAAAAATTTCACTAGAACTACTAAAATTTTAAAATAAAACTTTAATAAAGGAATATTTTAACAGTTTTCCAATATTATGAAAAATTGATCTGGCCTATAGCCATGTTTTTAAAAAACTATGGTAATACATGTGACCTTTTTCATATTTTTAATGAACAATGTAAATAAGTATTCATTCTACACCCTATGTCCATGGTTTGAAAAATCATGGAAATACATGTCACCAACATCCACCATTTTGGGAAACCGTAGTGATAGGCTATGCAAAAATTCTTATGGCCATGGTTTTCGAAAAGAATGGAAATATGGTTTTTTGGAAAATTATAATTTATATTATTTAGTATTATTAATTATTATAATTATATATAATTATAAAGAAATATATATATATATATATATATAAACATAAGTGAGTGTTGTATAATGGTAAACATGCAAAAGTATTCTCGAGGATATCTCAAGATTAAAACATGAATGTTCCTTTTTATTTCCCCAAGGTTACTTCCACAGTTTAGTAAAAATTTGGTGGTAGGTGTATATTGTGTGGATTATGGTCACGGTACATGTGGATCATGTCGATAAAAAACTTATTTATAATTTTTAATAAATCATGGAAATAGGTCCCATTGGCCTAATATATATCCACAGTATGTCTGGACTATGGATATATCCAACCAAAGGATTTGGTTTAAAAATATGGTTGTAGGATGGACCCTATTGTAGTGGGAATAGGACCCATGGTTTATATAAACTATGGCCTTAAGCTATGGGAATGTTGTTTTGGCCCCATTTCCACAGTTTCAAATTAATGGAATAGAATGATTTTTTGTTGTACTAGGTTATGGAAAAGATGTATTCAATCCATATTTATTAGATGAAATTTAATTCAAGATAAAAATTTTGTGTCTTTTCCTCAAGGATAGTAAGAACAAGGCTCCACTACCCAATTATGAAGGAAACATTTACGGCTTATCTTTATTTTAATCAATAAGATAATATTAGATTTATGGATAGATAGAACAACTATAATAATGGGAGAAATAGAATAATATTTTCTTTATTACTTGTTAATCATTGAACCCTAAATTTCAGGGGTTGTTGATAGTGAATAAAAACAAGAAATAATACTAGGATTAAATAATGGTGAACAGAAACAAATTGGATGATATCTCAAGCACCGAAATAATATAATGAAGTCTTAGATCCTGATCATTTGGTTTCAAGTATTAATATTTTGAAATAAAAAATAAAATTTTTACCATTATTTAAAAAACTAATTGTATCCCATTGGAACTATGGTGGGTTACAACCAAACATTCTATAAGCACAAATATTTCACTAGGCTTCAGATAGTGTTACCCCCAACATCTGATGGTGATCCATCAAAACTACACTACCACTTTTTCCTTGAGTCCCTTCTATTTCACTTTAATAACCTCCAAAAATTCTATTACACATCTATTCCAAATATTTATAAATAAAAAAACAATTTTATTGACATTTATAATGAGGGAAATTAAAATACATAACACGCTAAAAATGATCATGGTCATTATATATAAGGGATGCCTATATAAAATTTAGCAGAAACCATCTATTTGTATGGAATATATGTACAATACAGTATACCACGAATAATAGTAAACTGATAGATTGAATTACTCCAGATAAAAAAATACTTAAACATGATGATATGTAAATGACACATCATACCAATGTTTCCTCCCTAGCTTTATCATTAAGTGCATACCTAAACTACTAATGGGACATGTAGTTTTTGTTAGAAATAAATTGTTTAAGTAGATATCCTCAAACATAATCATTCCTAAAATTCCATGTGTGGAAGTTCATGGCCACTATGGTGTATATTTATGATATGTGTATAATGAACTCGTGGAAACCATCAAAAGATCTCTACATCCATAAAGAAGTAATCAAGGGTATACTTGTTCGTGTGTCTATATCATTTTTATTTACACACACACACACACACACACACACACACATATATATATATTCCAAAAATAAAACAAAAGATATCAAAATGCCAAATATCATCAAACATAATTCATTAAATAAAAAAGGGTAACCCATGCATCACCAGGAGGATCCATACATACTATGAGACCAACCTCAAAATCCATGATTGTAGGTTCTAGACATCCTCTATATATGGGAAATAACTACATGTATTTATATTAATCATCACCTGGGAGTCCCCCCTTATCATAATATGAAATTATATATATATATATATATATATATATATATATATATATCCCTACTTAGGAGGCTGATATTCTCATTATAAGAAATGTAATCATGTGCGTGTGTCCTTAGATAAACTCTTTAAAGATAATGGAACCTGAATATTAAATTTTCCAAATTATAAGAAGAAAATACTAATTTTGGTATGTTTTTTATTAAAATATGTGGTTAATTCTAAAACAATTTTTTAGTTGTATAATAATTAGGGATGAATTGTTTCAATACAGGGTGTTTTTTAATATAATGATCATATGAAAAAAAGATATTTTAAAAAACATTCATATTGATTTAAATCATATCAATTTGGTTACTGGAGTCTTACTAGAAATTTGTTGTGGTTTTATAGTAGTTATAGTGTGTTCAAACAACTACTAATAAATTAAAGGTGACTATTTGGATTAGGGGGGTCCAATACACCACTAAACACTATGAAAATTGAATAATAAACAACCAGGCTATTGAATATATTTATTCCTAAAATATAAAAACTACATATAATAATAAATTAGAGAACACAATTTTAGTTGTCTATAAATAAAAAAATAATGGCAACCATCATATCCCATACACCAGTTTATATAAAACTCATAATTAATCATACATTAGTTCATGTTTTAGTTAAATTTTATAAATGAATCATTCATTTTTTCATCATAATAGAAGAAACATATAAAACTAATGTAAACTTCCATCACACCTACTTCACTCAGTTAACCCCCACCCCCAAACCACACACACATATATGAACACCTAATGATCCATGTGTCAGCTAATATAGATTTTCCTACCTTCTACCAGCCTCCAGATCCTTTAATAAATTTAATTTATAATTTTAATTTGTTCTAGTTCGATATTGATAAGTGAAAATATAGTTAAAACTATATTCATGATAATTTAAATCATGTTTAACAAATGTTATTAATTCAATATCGATTAGGAATGGTGTCTCAACAATGAAATATGTATGGGAATTATCACTTCATGATCAGAAAATATACTATCCAATACACTCTTTATTATTACATACTACTCATATTGAGATTTGTATCATAACATGTATTCTATTTTTCATAATATCCATCATTATAAGACTATATTATCATTTGTATCCCCCTTATACATGTTAAATGGAATAAATGGGGCAAGAGGGGATATAAAAAATAGTGAGTGTGTCTAAAAAATGTTTGAGAGTATTATATGGGTTATATGACAACATAGGAGTTGTGGAAAAATGAATAATATATTTAAATAATTTCTATTTTATAATTCCTATAAAAAACAATAGTATAAAACAAGTTAGAATATGAAATATCATATAAATAAACAAAATTTTCAAAATATAAAGTTATATTAATTGAAATAATGTATTCTAAAGTAAACAATAATATGTTTTAATAAATAATATAATGGAGGAACAAAACTATAATAATTTATTCAATCATTAAATATTTGATTTACATCCTCAACCATTACCATGATTTAATCAATGTCAACCTCCATAGTAAAACTGACAGTTTCAAACTAATAATAGATATATAGATCAAGTTATTGTTTTTTATTGGGTTCACTATAAAAAAACAATACTTCAAATCTATCACCCTTATCATACAATCCTCCTAACATCACATGGGATACAAAACTTCATCCTTAATCGACTCCATCATCCATATAATGTACCATTATAGCATGTGAATCCTAAATAAATTGATCATTTTCTTCACATTCACTAATATTGATAAATTATGATAACTGTACATAGGTAAACTATAATGAATAATTATTTATACCCTTGTTAGTATTTACCCACTCACATTTAAATAATATATTTTAAAACTATATATGATAATTTAAATAAACAATGCCAATGAAATGTTTATAGTGTTCCAAATCTGTATATTTATTGAATATGTAACAGTTTTATGTTTTCAAAAATTATTCATAAAAAACTATGTGAAAAATTATTCTATTAATATTATAATCATTAAATCTCGAAAAATAATTTAAAGGTTTGTGAACCAAATATTTCAAATCAAGTGACACTTCAGGTCTCTTATCTCCATTTATGATCTACGTGGAGGAATAGAAAATAATAATAATTAAATATAATAATTTTTTAATATACTATGAATAAAAATTTCATTAGGATCATACTCAATAGACAAACAAATCAATAATATCTTTTTATTTATTTTCTTTTGTGTATTTCTGATTTTTATTTCATGTCTACATTACTCCCATTCTTTGAAAATTAAAATTTTTATTAATAGGTTCTATTGTATCAATGTTTAGTAGCACATATCTATGTTATTGTATGATATTTGTTTGTGTTAATATAATAGAGTATATTTTCCAAAAATCATGGCCAAATTCTGTAGAGTTTACTTATTTATTATATGACTTGAATTGATTGGAAACATCATAAATAAATTCAACTTGATTGAATAATTTCTCAATCATATGAAAATACCTCAAAAAAGGTGAGACACTCATCAGATATATATCCATCTATAAAAAATCCTTCTTACATAGATTTGTTTTTCATGTAAGACGTAAAATGAACTATATGCCTAATAAATAAATGTAAAATAATGTAATTAACCTTTAATATAATGACTTTCTTATTAAAATGGTAATGATAAAAGAGGTTTATGATAGTTCCTCTCTATAGGATACATCCATCAATAGTGTTTTCTCCCTCTAACATTGACTACCTTGATCAAATCTATATAAAATTAATCCATTAGAGTGAAAACTGGTGGGGTAGATGTCATCTCAAAATAGAAGAGTGTAATTACAATTATTTCCTAATTATTTTCATGATTAATGTGGTTTAATTTTATCTCACCAAGAAATGTGGAGAATGTACAAAACTCAAATATGAATATATATATATATATATATATATTATCATGTAATAATTTTCAAAATACCGAAGGCACTAAATGATTCATAAAAATATGAGAATCATGAATTTTAATCCCTCGTAACATTCAATGTTTTAAATATAAACATCATGAAATTTTACCTGAATCTTTATATAGTTCTTTCACATTTTTTAATCTTAAATAGAAATTATCTTTGACATGATTTTTCAATGAGAAAATTATTTCAGGATAATTCTTAGTATCATTTTCCCATTTCTCATGCTTTATATTAATTTTTATTAAGCCCTTATGTGTATTAATATGATCCATTGATTTCACCTTCTCGTTCAATATTGAAAAACAGAGTTTTCAAAAACATTATTTTCTATTTTTATAACATCAATATTATAATGTAACAATTGAAATTATTATGTAGTTTAAAAGTATACACTATTATATTAATTTTGGTGTTCTATATGTATCTTATGAATTTATTTTCCCAATAATGGTCAAGTAATATTTTTTTGCAAAATTCCCATCAACGGTACATAACTAAGAAATAATTCTTGAACCATAAAATAGTTTTTGTGGTGGAATCAAATAATCTCATCAACTTGAATAATGGATTGTTAAATCAAAATCTATTATATACATAAAAAAATCATTGATGATACATGAATCTCCATTTCCTACTACTGGATAGTGATACAAACTTTATTTCAAAGTTATAAACCAAAAATGATACAATAGTTAACGTGTTTCAACCAGAAAAGTTTTTTAGTCAAGGAAAATCTATTATATTCCACATGTTAACAACATATATTATGAATATTTTATTATTCAATTCATAAGATATATCTAAAATATTATTCCATAAATCATTCAACTCTTATATAAGAGCAGGAAGGTATACGTCATTTTTATTTCTAGGTTTTTTCTTTCCTATAATAAAAATCATAATAATAAATGAATTTTTAATAATTAAAATCCATTTTAGTATATTTTAATGGATAAAAATAATTTTCCAAATACTACAATTTGATATAGGTACAATTTCCAATGATTCCAATGATTTTGAGTCTCTTGGATGATCTATAAAAATATTCTTTTCATATCAGGATACTTAAATTTCTAAAATAATTTATAACAAGAAGGATCATTAAAAATGTAGTTTAAAAGCAATGTAATGTAAAAATTTCATTAATTTTTTGTTACCCTTCTTCTTTTTCACAGAACTTTAATTTAGATATTCATTTTCGATCATAAATTTACATATAAAAGTATGAAATAACTTGTTATTTTCTTTATATAAATATTATATCAGATACAACATACAATTATTGGGACATGCATATATATTTGTAAAATATAGGATATGATTTTTAACAACTTTCTTATTTTCATAAAATTATTTTTGGATATAATATTAAAAAAATATGAATGGGGAAACACCAAGATCATAAAAATTACATTATTTTTAAATTAAAACTATTACTCATTATGGTAGAACGTTTTTATAAATGATAACTTTTTATATTTTCTACATTATTTATGAAACTCACGATTTCCATATTTCACAAATTAAAAAAAACTCATGTGATTTCTTAGGTATCTTCCCTTATTTATTGGTATCCATAAATTCTGGAAGTGACTCGATGAATATTACATGATCATCATCATGTCATGATACAGTTCTAAAATAACTCTCAATTAAGTTTTTAATTTCATTCTCCAAAATTGGTGAAATATCATGTTATTTTTAATAATGGTTATGTATTGAACTTTATGAATTATTTGATTCTATAAGAAAAATAAATCACATGTATCTGGTATGAAATTATTTCCACATCAAGTTCTTATAAACATCATATCTTCTCAACCATCTTCTGAAATTATAATTTATCCATGGATATTTTATTCTTTTATCTAAAAACTTATTCAGAATTTAAAAATATAAAATTACCTAAAACCCCATAATATATTTACATTTATTACAATGTAAATTAAACCAAATTTTATTTATTTGAAAATTATTTATTAATCTTTTTATAAATAATATAACCCATATTTTTTAAATAAAAAGATGTTATAATTTTATGAATCTGGAATAATAAAATCGTAATTTCTATTCATTAATAATTATTTTTAATTTAAAATAATGAACATTAATGAAAATATATTTATTCAGTTAAACTCATAGAAGACATATTTATTTGATCCAATTTATCATAATAAGTTCAAAGGGATTTATTTTATTTATTTATTTATTAGAATATGCATATTTGTTAATTATCTCAACATTAAATATAAACCGTCCAAATAATAATTTAAATAGACAAATATTCTTATAATTCATAGAAAAATAGTATTGAAACAACAATTATTTTAATAAGAAACTATTGAAAGTGGAAAATGGAAACTTATATACACAATATAGGACACTATAAAAAATTTAATAAATCCATAGCAAATACAATGCAACAAATTTATATTGAAAACAACGTATCATCTACAATTTTCTGAAAATAATAGTGCATTAAAAAATAAACTTAATCAAATGAATAAAAAGATAAAAAAATAATAACAATATAATATTGGGGTTAAATGGTATAGTTTATTTGAATGATAATAGGATAGGAATATGGACTTCTAGATATTGGAGATTAAGTGATCATGGAAAGATATAGTGATACAGTGATCGATAAATGAAGGCTATTAAATATGTATCCAGAATATATTATGATAAGAGTAGATTGTGAGTCTTCATTTTACTAACATGTGAGAACGGGTGTGGTAGACATAATAAAATCATCACACATTGAACATTGGTTTTTTATTAGTGGCAGTTTTTAAAATTTATGTCTAATATTCATGTAATGTATGAATGAGATGTTGTTTTCTAAAACTACCACAAATTATTAATTAAGAGGTTATTTTACATAACCATCTACAATAATATAAAATAATTCATATTTAATATCTCATTTAGTATTTTTTAATGTTTTTACCAAAACCCAACTAAACATTGTTTTTTATAGTTCCATAAAACCAACACTAGTAAATATTTCACATATCAAGCTATGTGTGTAACCTAAATAATATGTATGATCCTTTAAATTTTACTATAATAAGAAAAATAGTATTTAAAACAAAAAATTATGTCATTAAACATTTAACATAGACATATCTGATGATAATCTATGAAATTTTTGTTAGAGTACATAACTAAACATAATAACCAGTGAAGGTATCACAAAATATCTAGATGAAAAATGAACACAGAATCTGATTTAAATAATGATAAAAAAACTATATCTCAAGCCAAAATATAAATCATATCAACTAATTACATGATATTCAATCACCTATGAAACATTCAACTACACTACATGAGTCATGTAACCAAGTTATACATTGTGTATCTCCTAAGAACATAACATTGACCCTAATAGATTAAACCAGGTAATTATTTATATAACAATTGAAGACTATAATATGTTGTTGGTTCTTATACCTAAAATAACTATTGAAATTTGAAATGTATCTAATAAAGATGCACCAATTTCATTTCCTTTTATAAACAAACCATCAGAGTCATACTCTCTACCTCACTACCACTAATACATAACCCACTAATTAGACTTCCAAAGTGATTAACTAAATCACCAAATCATAATGAAATTATTTATAATATATATCACAATAAAAATAAATTTCTTGAACTGATAGAATAATTTGGAATTCTAATATGACATCCAAAAAAATGTAGAAGAAAATTCTCAAGAACTAAATGCCCCTTACTACGAATAACTATAGTTTCCATGATTAAAATGAAATAGCTTAAAAAGAAAATGATACCATAAGATAAAAATTATTTTATTGGTTATCCCATGACATTTTTTGAAATATATTTAAGAACTCTATTACATGAACTACCCAAATACCAACACCTAGGGGATTTTTTATGGAATTTCATAGAAGTATATTTTAAATCGTTGTTTATTTGTTGAAAAAAAAGTTTATTATCAATAAACTAAATAATTCATATTCTTTTTATCAAACCCAACCATTTCATCACTATTAATGAAACCTTTTAACTGAATGTTACGTTCTATTCACGGACTTTTAGTTCATATGGGTTATCTATGGAAAGTAATGATTCACCATTTATAAATATATAGAAGGGAAGTTATAAAAACATGTCTAAAAAAGAAAAAACCAATGAAAAAATAACACTACAATTATCCCCTCATCATGAAAATAATATATATATATATATAAACTCTTTTCAGGGTGAAATAATAAAAAATAGCCTAATAAAATTTTATTCTAATATATATTGATTAAATTAGTATTTCAATTGAGATTAAAGATATTAAATGTATTAAATAAATATTTTTTTATGAATTTAAATAAATAAGGGATGATATTACAAGGATTTGTTAAACATAAAGTGTAATAGAAAATAATAATTCAGCTCATTAATGAAAATTTAATGAAAATATAAATTTATAATGGAATGTATCTTATCACACTATTTGATTTATGCTTCCAAAATCATAATTTGTATTTACTATTGTTTTTAACATATTTTGTAAGGCAAAAATTTGGAAAAACCTAATTTAAATCCAATGGGGTTCAGCCCACTTACCTCAATAGACCATTAGAACAATATCCTATGTTTTCAAACCAAAATGTAGCTCCCTTTAATCATTAAATTTATAATCATAAATATGGAATAATAATTACCTTGATAAACCCCAAACAAACAACTTTTAATAGACTCTTGACATTGTTAACCACAAAATCAAAAAATTACATACCCTAAATAAACCATAATTTAACCCAAAATCATATCCACCCCTAAAGAAATCCACCCAAAAAAATAGCCTTATTAAAAGATAAATCAGTGAAATTATATAAACCTTCCTTATACTTACTTAACCCTTACATAAGAAATCCATTTTAATTAGAAGTCATTCCACATTGATCAAGTGGAATTGAATATAGAAATCCTTAACAAATATATAGATGTGATAAAAAAAACAGTAAAAAAGGATTAAGGAAAAAACCTTAATTCAATGGATTAAAAGAACCTATGATCCCAAAGATCATTAAGAGATGGAGGAAAGAAAATGTAGAAAAAATAGATTAAAGGAGGAGTTCTCCCCAAGTGTGTAGCTCAACTGTCCTGAAGGTACCCCAAACGGATTAAAATATACTTAGGTTCAAAATACTATAACTCCCCCAATTTAATAAAAAATATATTGGGAACCACAGGGTATTCGGTGGTCTTTGAAAACATTTGGAGACACGATGAAACAAATTCCATAAATGAGGGAACATAGTATAAAAAAGAAAGCATAATAAGAAATGGAACATGATTATTTTCATGGTTTGAGAAGAATCCTGATCTCTATAAAGAGGTAAACTGATTTACAATTTTCATGAGAAAATTATAGGGCACACATATAATGTATAAAAAACCCTACCTAAACAATATTCCTATAAATAAATGTTGGATATAGTAAACCATGTTGACACAGTCCTCAGATCTATATAGTAATTGATGTTGCTAAAGCACCCCACGTCAGTAAGGTGTGTGCTAAGATAGTTTCCACTATTGGTCTTTCTTGTCAGTTGTACATCAATATGGGACTCCAAAACATGGCCCAACTTTACTCAAGGTACCTGACTCAAATATTATAGTATTTTAATGTTCCACTATCCACTCAGTGTTATCATATCATTTATTTTATAGAATAAAAGTGGGTACTATCCAACTTATTAACTCTCCATGTACCTGATGTCACTATTATAGGTACTACGTAGTTTATTACAACCACTTTATTTTAACAAAAACTAAAAAAAATCAAATACATGATTTTTGATGATAAAACTATCTATAATAGAAGATTTAATATTCCTAGAAACAATAAATTATATATAATTTGATTAAAATCCAAATATTCAAATAACATTATATTTTTACCATTACATAAATCTAATAAAATACATATATTTATTAAATAATAACATTATTCATTTGTAAATTCCCCACAAAAATATTTTTCATCCATAAAAATCAAAGCCAAAATTTTTCTTAAAATTATCTACCTCTATCAATCACCAATTAACTAAAACCACACTAAATAGTATACAAATATTAATTCCACACTTAAGATATGCAACACACAACAATAACGAACACTGATAAATTTTTAAAATATTAATACCAAAATGACATGATAAAACACCCATTTCATACAAAATAAAGACGAGAAGTATAATTCTATCAATAAGGTACTCCCTGCCAAAATTATTATCTATTTATTACTATTTTCTTCCCTATAAATAGATTTCCAAACATTCTTATTTAAATATTGGAAAAAATAGATGAAATTTCATTAAATAATTCAAAAAACACACACCAAAATAAAAAAAATCTCAATTTGGATGAAATTTATATTTTTAAGATTTTAATTAAATATTATCTTTAAAACATCTAATTTCATAAAACAGAACATAAAAAATTTATTAAAATTAATAAAACTAATTCATTTCAATCATGTATACGTGAAACAAAAAAAAAATCAACCCTATATAAAACATAAACCATTATTATTATTATTATTAAAATCATATCCCATGATTACTTTTCAAAACATTTACTATTAAATAATCAATGACACTTTCAAGTTAATTTTATTTTTAAAAAAATTATTATACAAAAATTTTCTTTACTTTTAAAATACCATATTTAAAAAATTCGAAAACATATTAAATCTCATCAACCATGTTCTTATATAATTTAAATTATATTTAATATATTTCAAAATCATTATTCCTAGAAAAATTATAAAATATCCAATTTAAAATAATATTTAAAATAATTCCTTACATATATGAATCAATTTATGATTTATATTAATATAGTCTCCACTAATATATAATTAATAAAAAATTATTTATTATTTTGATTCAATTAACATAAATATATATATGTAATTTTTAGGAATTAAATATATTAGAACAAACAATCATAATTGAATACTCTATTATATATGACTACAAATATTTCATTATCAAATTTAAAATCAGATTATGGTTGATCCCTATAACACCTCATGAGTTCCACATTTTTGGAAATAAGATACACAAACCGAAATACCACTCATACCAACTAAGCTTTGACTAGACACCTATTCATCCTTAGTAACTTAGGTTTTTACCAAATACATAATGAAAAACAAATTGCATACAGTGTGCCCCCTAAGTCCCAATATCCTATCTTTTATCTATAAAGCCCTAGAAAATAGTAATATTTCTTTAATAAATATTTATATGACCAAATATAGATCTTCATTTGAATCAACCTGAACCACCACATACCCTAAGCATATTCCATGATCACCCAAGGTTATAGACCTATGTAAGGTGTAAAAGTAAATATTTAGAGAATTATATACTCTCATTATAAGAATGTTTTGGTTAATTCCATAATCTATAAAGAATTATTTATGACTCATCCATATCATACATATTTTTAAAACAAAAGTGATAACATATACATTAGTGTTTAGTTTTTTACTTGTTATAATGTAACAAAATTGTATATATGTATGTAATATACGTACAAAGAAAAAACCCAAAAATATTAGTAGCATGAATGTCTGATAAAAATAAGATAAAAAATACATAAATGTGATAATATTCCAAAGACACCTCAAGGAAATTCTTGCCTCTATCGCTCCATCACCTAGTGGAAACCTGGCCTTTTAATGAGACATCAATGTACAATTAGCTATAAATAATTTTATCAGTTATCCCCAAACTTGTTCATATCTAAAATTTCTTATCTAAATCTATATGGCCATCATGGTGAACATGTCAGGTGTGAGTACAAATACCCAATAGGCACAAATCTCTTCCATAAGAAAATAATAAAGTGTATGCATGTGCAAGTTTCTATAAAATTTAACATATATATACATATATATATTAAATTATTGAATTAATTATATAAACATTCCTTAGTTAGTCAATTTTAAATCATTCAATAATAAAGGCTAACCCCTACACTAGTATGAGGGCATATACCTACATTAAGAGTACACTCGTAATCTAAAATGGCAGGGACATTAAATCCTCTATACATATGTTTGTACATACGTACATATATACGTATGTATATATTTATGAATGGGTTTATGTTTATATGTATCCATACTTACTTAAGATAATCATCTTATTATAGGAAGTAATATAATCATGTGTGTTTGTGTGTGTCAATAGTCAACCTCATCTAGGATCATGGAACTTCCATAATCAATTACCTATAGTACCAAGACAAGTAGAGATATCACATATCAGGTTAACACTACTATTATAGTTATAACAAACACAATTTAAAAAATCACTAAAAATGACTTGAATATTAAAACAATCATTTTAAACCTTAAATAATGTGAATTAACACTTAAAAAATGAAATATCTAATTAAAATTTTGGACACTCTGGTAAAATCTCCTAACTAAACAAAATCACCCAGGAAAGTATCATAGAAAAAACAAATGAAAATATAGAATATTAACTCTATATTAATTAATCGTAAGACAACTTATATGGAAACCTTTTATGTAATTCTTATCAACTAATTACACGATGGTAAATTATTAAAGTAATTTTTAAATAGACTACATAAGTCAACTAAATATTTAATATATAGAGTGTTTACAAAGAAAATAATAATAAATATTATATCCCATAGCTAATAATTATATTTATTTGAAATGAAAAATAAATGTTATCATAGGTTTCTATCCCTCCCCAAACTATTGAAACATAAAGGATATCTCCTAATGATGCTACATATAAATAACACAAATAGTTATAAATAAAATTTACCTTGTGATTTAATTAAATTTATTATTTGGTAAAACGATCATAGAAAAATCATGCACATCATTGGTTTTATTATTTCTAATTGAATTAAAATGACTACTAGAATATTTACCATTTATAAAATAGTCATTTAACAGTGATTACATGATAAGTATAGGTATAAGGTTATAACCAATCTAATTGAAATATAAAAAGGAAGTGATAGCCATAACTAGTAGGATCATACCCTATGAAGGCCATTTATTAGATCTTACAAGGGAGATATAATCACTAGGAATTTCCCTTAACCAAACACAATCAGATATCTAAAAACATTAGCATGACAAAAACCATTTATAGGAGAAGCTCAATCCTATTGAGATCATGGCACAAACCATGTACGTTGAACCACCCCATGAAAGTCTCACCATTGAGAAAATTACTTTTGTAGAGTTTACCATTGAATTAATGGGATATATATTAACACCCTAGAAAAATTTGTATGTGCATTTTTTATAGAATAATGAATATATTTTCATCCTAGTATTTTTACTTTATAATTTGTTTTTTATTTCGATATAATAAACATAAATAGTAATTTTGTATAACATTCTAATTAAATTTAGAATTTTTTTTAATAATATAATATATTTTTGAAATAAATATTATTTTAAAAAATTATTATTATTAAATAATTTTTATTAAAAATAAATTATCATATATTTTTTATGAAGTCAAATTTTATTTTCATAAGTGTTCGAAAACTATTAATGTCAAAAAACCCATTATTTTCAATACATGTGAATTTTAAAATTGAAAATTCACATATGTATAAAATTATTTAGATAACATAAATATTATTTTTTTAATCATAATGTCAAAAATTATCGAGTGGTGAACTTTTATAATTTTTGAGATAGTCAAATTATTAAGAAAAATTAAATACTTTTTAAATATACTTTGTGCATTATGACATCATAATGAACAAAAAATGATATAATAAATACTATAAATTGTATTAAAGAATAAATATATTCTTTATCTTTTATGTAATAGGATTTTATGTTCATTTGGATAATTTTATAAATCCTTTTTGAATTCTCCAAAATCATTAATATATTTTAAGGATTGAAAACCATTTCATTATGAGTATGACTCACTCCCACATAATCAAGTGTATTATTTTCTTTATTTATGCCCTTATAGTTGTAAAATAATGAATATAAAATCCATTTTTTAGAGATAATTGGAAAACCATGAGAATTTTTTGGGTTTCTGTTATTTTATTATATAGAGTCCAAAACCTATTTTTGAGAAATAATAAAAAAATCTCATCTCCTTTCCTATATAAAACCAATTATTCTACAATTTAACTTTCCTAAAAATACATTTATAAAATCCATACTCTTACATACCCACTATACAGTATTCCCAAGGTCCCCCAAGCTCTTAAGAAGCTCCTCCCAGTCATTTATAGTCACACACTCAAGGAAGGTATCCTATCCTTTTCATTTTTATTCATGTTTCTTTATTATCTTATGCCTTATATTTACAATACCAATGTTGGTATATATATATATATACACGTCCCTATTACAGTCCATTTCATTACAAAATTATGAGATTCCCTTTTCTCTCTCATCAACCCATTTTGTGAATTTTTATGTGATGTTGTCTTGCAACAGATATTTCACCATTATTTTTTAAGCCAAAACAAATGTATAGTGAATTCCACACCAATTTCCTATCAAGGGTGTTCATCTTTATCCATCTATATTTATTTTACATGGTAATTAAATTTATGTATTCCACACTCCTTGATCTTGTAATAAAATATACTGATTAATGAATCTATGTTGTACTATATATTTGGCACACTTAAGAAAGAGAATGAAATAAAAGTGATGGGTGCACCCAAAATTATATAGCGCACTAATGCACTGGGTAATTTGTCAGCTCATGGGACATAATATTGGAATAAGTAGTAAATCAAATTTCTTTATGGTAAATTTTTCTTCATGATTTATTGTTAGTTATTCTTAACCAATGTTTATGATGCAGTGTTTTAGGTTGTGGCCCCATTTCACATGTTATGATTATCATGCTATATTATGGATTATTATTCATGTTTATGATTCATAGACATTTTATTCCCCATATATATGCCTATTTTATATTATATAACACATAATTCCAATTTTACTCCGTTAGTAGGCTTTATATCTCACCCCTTTCTTATTTATGTCCCCAGATTATACCATGTAGGTTTGGAAGCCATGGAATTTTAAAAGCATGTTAAAGAAGTTTTCAATAATTTTATTTTATCCCATGTTCAAGAAGGTATTAAATTTACCTAATTCCCAAATAAACTAGAATTATATATCTTTTGGGTTTTATTTTCTGTACCTTTATGTAAAAAATTAAGAATTAATTTGTAATATAAAATATGGGTTTTAAAGTTGGTATGAAAGGGAGGATTAGTTATTTGTAGGGATTTGGACTAGGAAACTCTAGATAAATCCTTAGGAATAAAAATAATTACAAGAAAATGTCTCTATATTTTTAAGTATATATTAATAGTATTATAATTAAATAAATCCCATGTGGATACTATAAGTGGATGTAGATCTGGTACAGATTTATATAGCGGTAAAACCTAAAAACAATACATTGAGCTAGACTATATTGGGAACTGGCACACAAAAATGGCCATTACAACACACCTAGTATGACACACATAATGGATATTCATTGTTAAATTTATAATATAATTATAAACCATTAATTAAGGAATAAAAATATACACATAAGAATACATGTTTGGAAATAAAACATTAATAACATATATTACAGCTATAAATTAATAAGTAAAAGAAAAACATTTAATTTATAAGTTAAATCTTTAATGTCATTAGATTACATTTTATGTGTATAATAGTTTAAAAATAATCATTCCTCATTTTCCATTTATTCTATCTAATGGTTTAAAATAGTAGGAATCGGGTAAATAATCAATGTGACGGGCAATGTGATTACTTCCCCCAACGAGATTCCCAGCCCAAAGGTAGAAGGAATCTCAAACTTTATACTTATACTCTGTCAGATGACTCAGGTTTTGAATAGGGATATAGATCAGAAAGAGTTACCAAATCCTCATATGAATGATCAAAGTGAAATTTAATTTTTTTATGTGAAAAGGTCCTCCAACATTCAATGGATCATATGATCCCTTAATCGTGGAATAATGGATAAACTCCATTTAGAATATCTTTTCAATCCATCAATGATCTGAACAAGAAAAGGTTATAATAGTAATTTATCATTTGCAAGTAGAAACTGATCAGTGGTAGAAATTGATCTAGAATAAAAATCATGTTGAAGATATAGAAGTGATTATGTGGAATTATTCGGCAAAACAAATTCGATAAATATTTTTCTCACACTCTACAAATAAAAAATAAATAAGATTACTTTTCCTCATGAATAAATATGAAAAATGTATCATGGTGTATGAGAAAAAATTAACAATACTTGAATGATACACTTATAGCTTTGTATTTACCCATGAAATAATGTTTGAACTCTTCTTTTGTGGGTTAAAATAGAGTCTATGAAATACATAGAAATCTATGACATTGATAGCTATGAAGGAATTGTTTGATTTTCCCTCAAAGTGAAAATAGAGATCACTGAATCTCATGGATATCATGGGGATATGAAGTGGAAGGTAGAGTTTATTTTATCACTTTGAAGGAGAAATATAATGCTTCTAATAAACTTCAACATCCCACTTTCCAAAGGAGTGGAAAGAATCACCCCGGAAATTTCCTAAGGGGGATGAGGAAATGCTTTTGGTGCTGGAAGGAAGGACACCTATCTAGTGATTTTTGATAAGAGAAATCTGCTAATACTATGTAATAAAATAATTCTATTATCAACCCTCAAAACATTGTTTATTTATTCAACTACCATGAACCTGGGAACTTTGACAATCAATGCACAAAGCCAAGGGTTTTCTGAGACAACTAACAACCTCCAATGAAGAAAGGGAGATCTGTTTCCACCATAACCATTGATGTTGATCTTTAAAATAAAGTGGTGATAGGTATTATAGTTATTCATTAAAAAATAGAAAAAGTTATTTTTTATTTTGGTTCTACGCATTCCTTTTTATCATGAAATTTTAGTAGAACTATTCAAACACCACTATAAATCATGGAAATAGTTTTTTCGTTGAAGATAGTAATTGGGGAAATTATTATATCCCAAGTATATAAGTCATATCCTATCAATATTTATGGGTTTAAATTTCTAGATAAACTTTCTATACTCACTATTGTGGTATTTTATTCAATTCTTGTTGTGGTTTGGTTTTCCCTGTATCGATCCAACACAAATTTCTATGTGAAGGAAATCACTCTCTATATCACGAATTGACCATCGATTTTGTATAAGTTCAAGGAAGAGTATGAATATTATTTAGAAAAAAAATCTTAATAATATATATTATTTACTTAGGTGCAATGATAACTAGCTAAAATTATTGACTAGAAGGACATAATCATTTCTGAAGACATGCCTTTTGGGATAGAATAAGCTGATGTGTTTCCCGATGAATTGTCGGGTCTTCCATCTAGAAAATATGTTGAATTTTCAATCGACATTATACCTAGGGAATTAACATTATCCAAAAATTCTTATTTAATGGATATTATATAACATTTAGATAAATTGAAATAACTACAAGAGACTCTGGAGGAAGGTTTTATATTCCCATTTTCCACACCATAGAGTGCATCTGTCCTCTTTATCCAGATGAAGGATGGGTCAATGCACCTTTGAATTTATTATCATGAACTCAACAAGATCATGATAAATAACAAGTATCCTCTTCCACAGATTGATGGGTTTTTTAATTAGCTATGTGGAATGCAGTTTCTCCAATGTGGATCTACGATTGGAATATTACCAAGTTAAGGTAAAGAAGTAGGATATATTCAATACATCTTTTCATGAAACGCATGGGCACTATGAGTTCATTGTAATGCCATTTGGACTCTATAATTCCCTAGAAATATTCATGTACTTGATTAATATAGTCTTTAGATAATAATTTGAAACTATATATATGTGATATTATATGTGATATTATAATATACTCTAAAAGAAATAAGGATTGTGAGGAGCATATGAGTACTATGCTTAAGACCTTACAAAAGAAGAAGATTTATTCTATGTATAACAAATTTTGATTCTACTTGAAGGAAGTCTCATTATAGGGACATATCATAATGATTAATGGTCTATTTGTAGACCCTTTAATAACAGACACACTTTGAGGATGGATTGGGGAAAAATATGTAACACATATCCATAGATTCTTTAGATTATCTAGGTACTATCATTCATGTGTGAGATATGTCTCATGATCTTCAATCCCTCTATCAAAGATAACTCATAGGGGATTGATGTTTTCTTAGAATGATGAATATGAAGATATATTTAAGTATCTTAAAATGGTTGTTGTTAATACACTTGTGCTCACACTACCCAACAATGGAGAACTCTTCATGGTATTTAGTGATGATTTGAAGAAGGTATTGGGTAGTGTGTTAATGAAAAATGACAAAGTCATAGCATATGATTCAACGAAATTGAAATTTCACTAATAGAACTTCCCAACATATGATTTTGAGTTGTCTTCGGTAGACTTTACATTGAAAATATGGCGGCATTATCTCTTTGGGGAAAAGTGTGAAATATATATGTATGACAAAAATCTAAAATATAAATTCACATGGAAAGAGAAGAATATGACCCAATGTAGATCGTTAGAAATGATCAAGGACTATGACTACTCAATCTACGATAATACTGGTTAAGATAATAATGTTATGGATGCTCTAGGTAGAAAGGATCTAGCACTTATATAATTTATGAGAATTGAGAGGGATTTAATATTTATATATTTGAAAAAGATGTACATGGGAATCATAAAGGATGGAACATCTTCAATTCTTTCACAAATTATTTCTGAACTATACCTTCACGAGAAAATAAAGTATACTCAAAGAGAAAATGTGAGAATTTTGAAAAAGTGGAAACTATAAAAAATGGTAAATTCTCCGAGTTCAATGTTAATTAAGTAGTCTAAAGATTTGGTTTAAGACTATTTTTACCATCAAATAAAAAATTAAATAATGAGAAGATAGATAATGCACATAGCTCAACCTTCTTCATCAACCCAACAAGCACAAACTGTATCAAGATCTTTGAGAACACTATTTGTGTAAAAATATGAAGAAGGATATCACGAAATATAAATCATGGTTTATTATATGTCAAAAAGTGAAAGAGTAAAGGAAAAATCCAAGGGGATGATGCAATATTTATCCATACCATCATAGAAATGGGAAAAAATAAATATGTACTTTGTCACTGTTCTTTCAAATACATCAAGAGGGAATAATTCTATATAGATTTGGTTGATCATCTGATAAATACTATTCATTTCATTGAGATTTAGTAGGATTTCTCAATTGATAAAATTGTAAGGATGCACATTAGAGAAGTGGTGAGGATACATGGAACACCACTATCGATTGTATCTGATCGAGATCCAAGATTCACCACTATATTTTGGAAGACCCTAGAAAATGCTCTGAATACATAGTTGAACTTCATAATTACATAACACCCTCAAACTCATGGATATTTTGAGAATACTATCTGGACACATAATTACATGTTAAGAGCATGCTCAATTTACTTCAAAAGAGGATGGGACCAACATCTTCCTCTGTTTGAGTTCACTTACAATAATAGTTTCCACTCGAGAATCCAATTGGTTCCTTATGAATCCCTTTGTGGTAAGAGGTGTAAAACACCTAAATATTGGGATGAATTTGGGGAATGAAAACTACTAGGTCCTAAAATGGCCATGGAAAAGGTGGAAAAGGTTAAAACAATATAACATCACATCATGGATATTTAGAGTTGATTAAAGAGATATGCTAACTATCATTGATGTGACCTAGATTTTGATTTTGGAGACATGGTATTCCTACACATATCTCTATAGAATAAATTAATGAAATTTGGGAAGAAGGGAATCTTGGTCCAAGATACATCAGCACCTTTAATATCCTTTATCACATCAGAGCGGTGTTCTACCAACTAGCACTCCCAACTAAACTATCAAGAGTACATGATGTATTATATATATCTCTTTTGAGAAATTATATACCATACCCCTCACATAAACACAATCCATATATTTTTTTATTGGAGAATGATATCTCATATGAAGAGTACATGGTGATGATCTTAGTTTGTATAAACAAAGTTATATGAAAGAAGAAAATTAACATAGTCAAAGTGTTGTGGAGAAATAACTTGTTTGAAGAAGAAATGTGGGAACCATATGAAGTTATGAAACAGAGATACCATCTTCTGTTTTAGTGTCGGAAATGAATATTTTTGGGAAAACATTCTTAAGGGGGGACGATTGTAACGACCAAATTAGTTATAAAAAAATTTCCCAGAGTATTTAATTATATTTATTAGTATGTAATATAGATATAAGAAGCACATGGAATTATTTGATATTATTGTATCATAAAAAATTTAAAAAACTGTTAATAAACTTTACCATTGATAAAATAGTTTTTGAATACTGATCACATGATTAGTACAAATATTGATTTTTATCAAATCTAACTTACACAGACAAATGAAGTGATGGCCTCAACCACTAGGATTGTACCTTATGCATCCAATTTATCAGATATTCTAAGGGATATAATATCACCAGTATTTTCCCTTGATCATGCCTATGCTATGATACAACAACTTAATCATGAGATAATCCATTTATGGTAGAAGTTTAAGTCCATCGAGATCATGCCCCAAACCATGTTTTTTGATCCACACCATGAAAGTTTCATTGTCACACACTTTACTCTTAAACAGGTTTTTGGTGTATGATAGGGATATGTATAAAGACCCAAGAAATATGAGTATGTAAATTATTTTTTTATAGAAACGGGAATATATTTCAATCTTATTATTTTTCTTTAAAAATTATTTTTATTTCAATATTATTAAACCCAATTTGTATTTTTGGGTATTATTAAAAATTCAATTTAAGAATTTATTTGGACGTATTAATAGATTTTTGAAATAAATAATATTTTAATAAAATATTATTATTAAATAATTTTTATTAAATATAAATGGACATATAATTTTTATGAAGTCAAATATAATTTTTATAAGGGTTTGAAAATTTTTATTGTAAAAAACCCAGCATTTTCATTAAATGTCAGTTATTATTTTAAAATTAAAAATTAAAATATTTAGAAAATTATTTAAATAAAATTAACATTCTTTTGGGAATCAGGATTTTAAGTTTCCTTGTGGTGAATGTTTCATAATGGTCTTAGATTGTCAAATTTTCGGCTAAAAATTAAATACCATATTAATATACTTTGTGTATGTTGACATCATAATAACTAAAAAGTGATCTACTAAATACTATATGTGGGATATATGAAAAAATATTCGTTTTCCCTTTAAAATAATTTTATTTTTTAAAATTTTATAAATATGTTGTGAATCCTCAGAAACCATTAATATATTTTACAGTTTTCAAAACATTTCATTAAGAGTGTGACTCTCTCACACATAAGAAAGGGTATTATTTTATTATTATTTTCACTTGACCTGATAAAACAAATAAAACCACTCCAGTTTTCAATAATCCAGGACAAAAACCGAGGGAAGGTTTTTTAGTTTTCTTTATTTTATTATATATATTTCAAAAAATATGTTTAAAAAATTAATAAACAAATCCCCCTATTTTTCTATATAAAATCATACATGTTCCAATTTATCTTCGCTAAAAATTCTTTAAGGGAGTACTTACTCTCCCACTTCCCCCAACTATATTCCTCCATAGTTTCCCTCAATCCCACTAGAATATTCTCACAAGAATTTGGAGTCACACACTCAAGTAAGGGATCCTTTCATTCTCTTTTTTGTTCAATTTTATTTATTATCTTATTCATTCAATTTTGAATTACAAATGTTTGGATATGTCTTTACATGTCTCTATTACTTCCCATTTCATGTAAATATTATGAGATACCCCTTTCACTCGCATTAAACCATTTCATAAATTTTTATGTGACATCGTTATGCTACCAAAATTTCACCATGATTTTTTATGCCAAAATAATTATGTAGTAAATATGATACCCATTTCCTATAAAGAGTGTTCCAATTTATAAAATATTACTTAATTGACTTGGTAAATACAAGTATTTATTCCAAAATACTTGATATTAGAAAAAAATATGATGGTGAAAGAATCCATGTTTTATGATAAATATAGCTTACCTAAGTATGAGAATGAAACGAAAGTGACGGGTGCACCCAGAATTATATAGCGCTATAATGCATTGGGTAAAGATTAGTCTCGCAAGATATCATGTTGGGATAGAGAGAAAACATGATTCCTTTATTTTACTTCTCTCATCCTGATGTCTTTGTAGTTATCATTGACCAATGTTTATGATTCAGTGTTTTAGGCTGTGTTTACATTTCCCATAATATGATTATCATCTTGTATCGTACCATATTATTCATGTTTATGATTCTCACACATTTTTTCATCATTAATTTGTCTATTTTCAATCATTTATCCATTATTACATGTTTATTCCCTTGCTGGGATTTATAGATCAACCATTTCTTATGTATATCCCAAGGTTATATTGTGCAATTTGAAAATCAATATAAATTTTTAAGCATGTTAAGGATGTTATCAATAATGTTGTTGTATCCCATGTTCGAGATGTTATGTTATGTACCTAATTAAAAAAGGAACTATAATTTTCTGTCATTTTGGTTTTAGTATTTTTAAATTTATGTAATAAATCATAAATTAATTTTTAATAATAAAAATGGTTGTTATACAACCCTTACATTTACTTTTATCGACAGACCCCTAGAGACCCACAATTTACCTAAATACTACAATTTCATAACCCAATACCAATAATTCCAAATCTATTTACCAAATAACACAATTTTAATTAAATTATTATTAATATATATCATAACCAAATACTTATATTTCAACTATTCTAATAATAGAGAAATTAAAGATAAAATAAAATAAATATTAAATAATAACAATCCCAAAAAACACAATGCTGTAATTAAGAATAACCATAGTTATCCTGAAAAAATCCAAAAATTTGTTAGATAACAATGATAATTATAAAAATAAATATTAATAAGAAATAAAATAACATAAAACAAAAACCATACCATAAAAAGAATACTTTTTAGTGGTTATCCTAATATACATGGAAGTAAAACTTTTGGAACACACTTATATGAATTTTCCAAATAACTACAACTAGGGGAAAGTTTTTTGGAATGATATATAAGTATAATATAAATAATTGTTTATTTAATAAAATTTAATTTATAAAAAATAAACTTAATCATTCCTATTATATTCAACAAACATATCCATTACATCACAACTAATGAAACCTCTGAAATAAAGTTTACATGTTTCTCATCAACTAATAATACTTATAGGTTATTTAATGAAAGGTATAATTTACCATTTATAAATATAGAGTAGGGAATTTAAAAAATAAAGTTAATAATTAATAAATTATCAATGAAGATAAAAATTTATAATCATTCACTAATCATTCAAGAAATAGAATATATATAATAATAGGTATTGGAGGTGATGTAATAATAAAGTCCCACAATAAACATTTTATGTTAAACTAAATTTGTTAAATTTATATTCCACTTTATATTAAATAGATGAAAAATATTAATGTATTATTTATCAATGAATTTAATAGTTCAAATTGTAATACATTAAGGATGTGATAAGAAACAAATATAATATAAAAAACTATGTTCATTAATTATAATTTAATTAAAAATTAAATTTAGCATGTAAATTCACTGATAAAAATTCGCCATCTATATTTCCAAAATTCATAAATTAATATTTTAATAGTTTTAAAAATATATTGGTAGACACAATATAGAAAAAATGCAATTTAAACCCAATGGGAGGTTGAGACCACCAACCATAATAACCAATTAGTGAGCTTATCCTAGTCTAGAAAACCCAATGTATCTCCTTGGAATCAATAAATTGATATCCACTAACATTTAAAAACATTTAAATAGACAAATATAAAATAGATAAGTCTTGATAGACACCTAGAACTACCAACCACAAAATATGTCAATTAAAAAACCTAAAAGACATCAATTTTACAAAAAATTATATAAATCCATAATGAAATACCCAGAAGGAATTGACATTAGTAAAAAAATGATAAATATAATGGAATAAACATTTCTTACTATTATTTAACACTCACTTAATAAATTCATTAGAATCAAAATTGATTCCACCATGCTCCAATAGAATCAGATATCAAAATCCATAAATAATAAAACAAAACCCAAGAGGAGATTATACAAATAATTCTGGATGGGTGGAATACCTTAATTAAATTGATCAAAATCACATAGGTTACCAAGGATCATGTTCCAATAAAAGAGAGAATAAGGAGGTAAGTGAAATTAGGAGATGAGATCTCCTTAGGCTTATGGCTCAACTGGCCTAAAGGTCCTCAAAGGGGGTAAAATATATTTAATTTTGAAATACTCAAATTACCTAATTTTAAAAGCAAATATTAATTGAGTACCATTGGGTACCCAGTGGTGTACACTGACCATCCCAATGGCCCATCAAATGATCACTACAATCCTACTAGCCATCTATTGGAAAACCAGTGGGTATTTCCCCATAGGTCAACTCATCAAGAACCAATGACACTATATTGGGTAATCAATGGCTTAATACACCATATTTTTTATTATTAAACTCCAAAAGTATCAAGTCTTCTATTTTATAATAATATAACCATCTCTAATTATGACACTAAACTTCCTAAATATGAAAAACGGATGTCAATATTATAAAAAATCCAAAAACAAACAAGTAATGTTTTTCACCCTTTAATTCCCAAAATAAATGTAATAAAAAGAATTTTATTAATTTAATAAGAATACGGTTCATTAATTACCGAGCCATCGTATTATTTATAATGATTGGAGTTATATTCGCAAATCATAGATTAATGAATTTTTTGATATCCAAATAAAGGAAAAACTATTTTAATATTCAATGATTATTGATTTAAAAAATGTGAGTAAAATTTTTGATGTACTTATAATTTTTTATGGTTATTATTTAATTATGTTTTTCATTTTAATGTTCTTGGATCCGTTTCACACCCACGGAATATGGATAATTTTAGGAACAAATTGAGATAGTAAAATTTTATTTTTTGGAAGGAGTTTAATGGGCAATTTTTAAGTTTGCATTAGATTTAAAAAAATGTTTGTTAAGGAATTCCACACAACCAGTAGAAGTTGTTTATTGACATTAACAATGATGTATATTTTGATCTATTTTTATATTTTATTGTTACTTAATAACATAGTCATGGATAAACTATACTTTTTATTAATTTTATATTTTGAGGAAATATTTAAAAATATAATGACTCTTGAAAACCAAATCATTCGTAAAATAAAGGTTCACAGATTTTTTTCAAACAAAAATATTAATCTTGGTTTTATGACATCAATTGTTTTAAATATTCTTATATTATACATTCTGGTTTTTTTCTAACATGATATCTATGTAATTTATTTATAAATAATTATTACATAATTCACTTGGTTTAATAAATAAAAATGTGACTTCATGATAACTAGAATCATGGTGAAGGTTTCAAGAATGAACCTACCCCGAATATTCTCTCAACTATTTTCTTTTATAATTTAATGTTATTTCCTTACTATAAATACTTAATAAATAAAACTAATTTCTTTATATGATAATTTTTAGTCTAAATAATTAATAAAACAAATTTTCATTTTTTATTATTTATATGTTAATGTTAAATAATCATGGAGTGGTAACCCTACACATCCATTATCTAAATTTTATAATGAAAATGTTACATAAGATATAGGGATGGAGATTCCTAGTCATGTATGGGGGATGGGTTCTAGATCAACCCTATCTAAGTTTTTTAGTACGTATTATTTTTTCTTAATTATGTAATTGTATACTTGTGGATTAAGTAGTGTCATTGTTTGGGAAGCATAGAGGAAAATTTCATTCTTTAATACAAAGGTAAAATAAAAGGATCCTATAGAAAAAACATGATTTATGGTAGTTGGAAATTGAAAATACCTTAGTTTTTTTATTTATTTTTATTAATGGGAACTGTGATAGAGGGACTTTATAGTCTTATGGATCATATTATTGAGGTAACTGGTTTTACGGATGTATGGAAGATATAGTACAAGAAGGGGGGTGAATTGTAGTTTTTTAAAGGATTGGAAACATTCACTCTCTTGTGCCACCAAATAAATGAATGCACGAGTAAAGAAAAAAATGGAATAATCATATTATTATAAATTGAATTCTATTATTTTAATATAAGTTTAATATAGATACAAATAAACTATATATAAAAAATTCATGCCAATCGGTAAGAAAAACATGTATAAATAATTAATATTTTGTAAAAAGAAACTGAAACTAAATGATAAAATTTATTCCTTTACAAATGATATTAAAAACATATAATACATTAGTTTAGTGAGGTAGTATATTTAACCTTTAGTGTAAATGAAGTCTGTATATGTGACATTAGGTGTCCCATATTAAAAAACTAAAATACGGTCTATCTCACAAGATTTAAATACCTCAATCAACAAAATCAAAACAACGTTTTTCTTCCATCCATAATTCAACGGTCTCACAGATCCAAATGAATTTTTTCTCCATATCATTAATATACCTTAATCTCAAATATAATAATATTAATAAATATAAAGGACTTATGATGACTAATAATAAAAACTCACATGTGGATTCTCTTAAGAAAAATATCTCTAAAAATATTAAAAATAACAAAAGTTAAGAAAGTAATATGTTATAGTATTCAATACATATGTAACTTTTAGAAATTTTTTTATTCTTCTTCACAACGAAATTGAAATTATATTTATATATTTAGTCATAACTCACATAAATTATATAATTCTATGATTCATTGGTTCAATTGAAAATATATCAATAGTTCTAACCTCATCATTCGATGAATTTAATTTGATTTGTCTTCTAACAATGATGTTTTACAATTCTACTACAGTGTGGCTTCAGAAAAAAACAAAATGAAAAATTTTCTGAATAATTTAATATTAGATTAAATTGTGTTAATAAATGGATTTTAATTACACATTTAATTCTATTTATATTACTCTTGTAATGTTTCGGCTAATTAAAGTGAAGATGATTAGAATGATTATTCTACTAATATTAGAACACAAAAAAAATTCACCTTGAAAACCAAATTTAAGACAAAGAAGAAATAATAAAGGTGTGTAATGTTATTTTCCAAATTAGTGTAGAAAGAATACTTTTGACCCCACAATAATCCAAATTTTTTTAAATCACAATATAGAAGCACAAAAAGGAACATAAAAATTTAATCTTAAAAACTTACTAACATGTGCTTAAAAAAGACCCCCTTTATAAACAATTATTGTGCTTTTCCTTTCTCCTCCATTATATTTTTCAAAAAATACACAAGATTACTAAATTATTAATGTAATAAAACCTAAAAATATTCTCCACAAAAATTTAAATAAAGATTACAAGAAACATTATACAATCATTTAAGACACCAAAAGGTCATTCATAGTCATATTAAAGAATGTTGAAATTTTTTAAAAATTATAAATTCCATAATAAATTAATCCTTTCTTGAGAATTTATTGACAACATGATTTATTTTTTTGAGATCATTCTTCATATTTTCAAACTTGTTATCTTGTAACTCATGTTTCTTATTTATATCATTTTTCTCTTCATCATACTTTATACTAAGAGATTTCATATCATCGTCCACTCTAGGGTTTTCCCTTACATCTAGTATGTGAAACATAATCGAATTTAAAGTATTTTTTAAGACATTATGAGGCCGAAAACATTTCATTAAAAATTCATAGTCTTTTCAACTCATTTAAATATTTTAATATAATATTTATCTTATTGGAATCTAAAGAATTTTTTTCCTTAAGATTCATCAAACCAGTTTTTTTATAATAGAATTGATCATATATTATTTCCACTTCACATATTGAAAATGGATTGTATGTTGTTATATTGATAGACCATGATCATGGATGTTAAAAAGTTATTCATAATTTCTTATATAATCTTAATCACTTTATTAGAGTAATTCATTTTAATCTCTTTATTTTAAATTGATTATTTATAGGTGTATTGATGGTCTTGTGGGGGAGACGTTTTATTGATTCTATGATGTTCATATTCCTCATGGATTTGAAAATTAGATAGTGAAATATCATAGAAATTAACATACATATATTTTAATTGATAATATTCCTTCATATTATATTGTCATGTGTTATTGTGTTGTCAATCAACATATTTATAACATTATTCTACTAAACATTTTTATTCTATTTGTGTATTAAAGAGTGGTTTTAAAAATATAAGTATATACATAATATTCCTTTAAAAATGATCTTTTTGAAAAACATTGTTTCTAGTGTGTGACTTCGTCACCAAATTGAACTTCAACTCCCTTGAAACGTCCATATATTAGTGAGATGGATAAAGTGATGATTAATAAATTAATTGTGTAAGAATTAACTCCATACCAACTCCAAAATCTTATATTTTTATGAAATTTATTTTATAACAATGTTTCCCAAGGATGTATGATTGATGTATTTCAATATGGTGAATTTTAGTTTTTCAAACTACTGAATAAATTAACCCTCATGCATCATCAAATAAAAAAAAATCAGAAGTAAATAAAATAAATGGAATGAGATTATTCTAATGAATATAATGTGATTATAATGATATAAGTATAATAGTGAAACTATGAAGCTTCATATAAACAAAAAATTATGGATAATAGAAGAAAAATTATATAAACAATAGATATGACGTACAAATGAATTGGAACTAAAAGGATATAAAAAAACATAAAATAACTTAATTAATTGAGGAATTCACTTTAGCCTAAAGTGGAAAATAAATCTATATAACAAAATTTAGGTATCATTAGTTATAAATCAATCTGAAGGTCAATCTTTAAAACTATGTAATGCCTTGATCAGCCAAATTAGAATAACTTCTATTTTACTTTCAAAAACCTTTGATCTCACATATCAGAATGGATTCTATCTCTTTAACATCAAGAGTCCTTGATCTAGTATATAGAAACACCAACAAAGATAATTGAAAGTACATAAGATAATTTATAAGAAAACCTTAAAAATTGATAGGATTATGCTAAATCTCTCTCAAAATATTAAAAATGGAATCACACAAATAAATATGATGTTGTGGTATTTGAGACATTTAAAACCTTCAAATTCATTTTTTTCTATCATTCTTAACATTGAAGTTGAAATGATTTTTTATATAAGTATCCATAGCTATATTAAAAATTAATATTGCATGATTCTTATGTTAGGTTAAAACAACATCTTCATATTATACATCATCTTCTGATTGATTTTATATCATTAAGATTTCACTGATGAGGTTATAATGTTAAAATACAATGCCCCTTATGAAAAAAACATAAGGAACCATATTCTAAATCATTTAGGACAATTATATATATATATATATTTGATAAAGATAACATAATTGAACCTCTTATTCTTGAAAAATAATCTTACTAAGTCCCTTCAAATTAAATTGAGAAGATTATAATGACAATTCCAATGAACTTAAGACAATAAAAAACATGAACATGAAATCCCCACATGATACAAAGTAGAAACAACAAAGGTGTGTATTATGATTTTATAAAGTAGTGTAAAAATAGGATTTTTGACCTAATAGAAACTTTTAAACTCAATATATGAAAATTATGATCAAAATGAAAGTATAAAATTTCCTAAATGAATACCTTTTCTTTATGTATGTTTTTAATCTCGTTGTGGTTGTAATAGTACAAATGTATCAAAGTTAATTTATTTTTATATACCTTTTAGACACCTAAATTAATTATTTTTTTCTTTATTTGGTCTATTTTCTTTATTTTATCTTACTCTAAGATTTTTTTTATTTGGTCTATTTTTTCATATTTAAAATAAAGTGGAATATTTTTTTATTTAGTTTCTTTTGTATTTATTTAGTATTTTATTCATTGTAGAATAATTTATATTTTTTCTTTATATTATATATGACATCACATGTAATTATTTTTATATGTTTTTTGAGGATATTGATTGATTATATTTTCACGTAATGAATATTTTTGTCTTGTTTCATGTAAATTTTATTCAAAAATATTTATATGATATCAAAATATATTTTCTACAATGAATTCAGAATTTCTAATATTGGGTTGAAATTTTGTTGTTAATTGATGATTTGTTCAAGTATTTTGATCAAAACATGAAGATTTATAAAAACGTAGTTTTATGAGTTTCTTTATTAATAATTTGATTCATCAGTGGTAATTAATCCCTCAAATTACCAGCATTGATTAAATCCAGTTTAATTTATCCCTACTAAGAAACATTAATAAGAGTGGTTTCTATCAGACCGTTTTTTGGAACTGATAATGGTGAAATAAATTCTTTATAAATCAATATATATCATATATTAAGATAGGAATTTTCACATTGTATAAAAATAATATTGAAAAATACTTTTATTAAATCTTATTGAAATATCATATTTTTATATAAGAATGTTGTATGTACTAATTTGGGTAATCTTATCTTATTAAAAGAAAATATCACATGTAAGATACATGGTAATATCATATTATTTGATATGTTCAATTCATCGTTCAATTAATTGAATGGTTTAATTCATTTGGAACTTTCATGACTTAATCAACCACCCAAATGTAAATGAGTTAATGTTAGAGTCTCTCTAACACATCATCCTTCATTAAAGGCATGAGAGAGTTATAGATGAAGGTTTTATAATATGTAACTGAATAATTTACTCATACAGTTGTGAAATGTATTAGTAAATCCATAGATCATGGAGTATCCCCAAATCCCGTGACAAATATTCCAGACCCAGGGTGTAGGCTATTTAAACTCTCAAAGAGTTCACTGGTTGAAATTATTCTATCCCTGAAGATCACATATTTTTTATCTATTTTTCCCTGAGATACTATTATATCTTAATGGAATTGAAATATCCTACCAATAATAAATTTTGTTGATTGAATACAATCAATGTATACTCCTTGGAGGGAAGAACTTTTTAATTTTTCATTCATGATCATCATTAATCATGGGAAAAAGTGATATTATCCAACATTCTATGGAGTAAGGTAAGAATTTTTGTTTATAGTATCACATAATTTTACTTTTTAATGCATGTTTTTTCTTGTATTTTTTTGTTTCTTTTCACTTATACTACTTTGATTAATCATTAATATATCATGAGAAACCTATTAGTGATATTAAATCCCTTTAATGGCATTTAATTCCTGACATTATATTTGAAGTTATGTTTTTCAAAATTGTAATACCTATTGATAAGTATAATTCATACATCCATTCATCCAACAATAACAATTTATAAAAATTTTAAGATAAGTACATCCCCAGAAAAAACAAGACTAAAGAGGTATAAAATAATGGATTCCCAATGCATTTTCCTAACAAAGTAGTTGCATGCCCGTCAAAAAGATCTCATGGTGAAAAATAAAAGACTTTGATCCCTAGTGGTAATCCTAAAGGCCAAAAAATCTTCCACTTTATTCCCCTCATGCCAAGTGTGACTAATTATCACCTATGAATCCAGAAGATATGTTCATTTTAGAATTATGTAGGAAATGATCCATGTAATGTGGAGTGTCCCACACATTGACTCATGAATAATAGTGGATTCCGTTCCCACCGAATCCAGAATAAGGTTATGAGAATGGAATAGCTCGATAACATTCATCATTGCATACACATCTACCATAAGAGACTCTCCCACTATTAATCTATCACTGAAATCCAAAATCACCGCCCCTCAGGGATCACGAACCACCCCCCCCCCCCCCCCATCTCATCAAACCAAACACAGAGAACCCATCCACATTGAGCTTTAGACCACTGTCTGGACATTTCCTCTACACCAAACATCCCTTTCTATTCACAATAATAAAAACAGAGGTACAAGAATTACCTTCCATGAATACCCTTATCAAAAGGCGGTCTCCCAACCCATAAAAATTGGGATCAAATCAATCCTGGTACTCATGGAATGAACCACCAGATCTAAATGTGAAACACCTAAACCCCCCAAGTCACATCTGGCAGCGAGCACTCCAAAGAATCCAGTATCCCACACTAAGTAGTATTTCTGACGCCTTTTTTTAGAGATGTTTCTTTCAGTTACCAATAACCATGCTTGAATAATATCCATAGTCAAGACCGCCCAAACTCCTCATCCGAAGAACTCATCCAGGAATCCCCAAATAGAAATCACCCAGTTTCTAGCGAAGAAAAAATAATTTGTTGACTCTTCTATGGGAATAACAAAACATAATAATTTAGATTTCATTGAAATCCCTTTGCAGTTCACCTAGTCATCCTTAGTAATATCCTCATTCCAAATATGCCAAATAAGAAAATTATATTTTACCATAATTTCCTTACACCAAGCTGCTTCATTCCATATATCTGGTAAACCATGTACCCAAGTCACTAAATGATACCCCTTGGATGAGAACATCCTTGAGGCCGACCCTATGAAAATAAGTTTTTTAGACACATCATTCAATGTGATTCCCTAAAAAACCTTCAGTTTTGTGTGAGTGATAATGGCCTGAATAAAGGGTCTGAAATTGCATGCTTCAGAAAAGAAAATCTCCGTAATTGGACAACCTGGGAAGCCATGCATTGAACCTAACGAGTAATCATTCCAGAAATTAATTTTCCCACAACCAACTTGCCATTTAGAGTGAGTACGATTCACTGATAGGTAGATAGAGATCGTGAGCCAATGATGGGAAATAAATCATCTTCTACTAATTAATTGGTTTCTATATTGATTATTAATAAATCATTCCCACAAAAATGTTTTCTCCAAAATGTCCCAAGAAAGCTAATCTTACATGCCATTCATTTACCCTCTTGCACTTCAAACATTAATAATGCCATCAAAAACCACATTGGATATATATTCCCATGAGGTCTATTTTATTTGGCCTTCACTATGTGAATCCCAAATGAATATTGTCAACACGTTTTCAATATTGTTCAGCACTGCCTTTAGAATGTTGAGCGCCGAAAGCACATGCATGGGAATCAAAGAAGGAAAACACTTCCCAGAGTAATATGCCCCCCAAACCAAAGGAACTGATTCTTACAATTTGTAATACGGTTTGTAATTTTCCCAACGATGTCATCAAGGTGATGAATCTGGACCCTTCCTCGCACAATAGGAGCTCAAATATATTCCATTGGGAATGATTTTATATATATCCCCATTTCTTTCTCAGAATATTTCCCCCTTCTTTTCAAACACCATTTAATGATAGACGCACGAATTTTCTCCCTATTTATGGACTTACCATTCCAATTGCAAATGGTTTCCATGGTCATGTTAAATTATCTAATGTTATTCCAAGTACCATTTCAGAATAATAACATGTCATCTGCAGTGAAGATGTGTGAAACATCACTAGACTTCCCTCTACCATGATATGCCTAAAGTTGCCCACTAATAATTTTTCACTCATGATATCTGCTAAGAGTGTCCTGAACCAAGATTAAAAGACTAGGAGAATGCGAGTATCCCTTTCATAGTCCTTTGTTGGGTTTGAAGAACCCACACCACTTCCCCATGAGGGAAATAGCAAGCTAGGGCGAGAAAAAAATTCTAAACAATAGATCCAAAGCCCCTCTGGAAAAACCCATGTGAGCCAGCACTTTAATGATAAAGTAACATTGCATTTTATCATAAGCTTTGTGTATGGATACTTTTACCTCCACATTGGACCCTTTCATCTCAGGGTTGATATCCCCTTCCAAATCATGAACCAAGGAGATGGCCAATTGAGTGGACCTCCCTTTGATAAAGCCCTTCTGGTTTTCCAAGACCCATTAAGGAGACTAAACCCCAAGTCTTATATTGAGAATGTTTTCATGGGCCTTTAAGGGGAAATTAAACATACAAATAGGCCAGTACTAATTGATCAAAGAGGGATATTTAAATTCTGGGATGGGGATCAAAGTCAACAGTTATGAAATGTGAGGGCAATGACCCCCTCTGAAGAAGTCCAACATTGCCTTAACCAGATCCCCTTTAACCAAATCATAGAAGCTAGTGTAAAAAGATCCTGGAATGTCATCCTTCTCTGTAGAGATCTCAAAATTAAAAGCCTTGACTGCCTCCCAAACCTCATATTCATCTGTGGATTTTTCAAGAGAGAGACTAACCTCATTGGACACCACCCTTGGCATAAAATTAAATAGACTAGTTTTCTTCGATGGATATCCCTCCTGCATGTTTGGATTAGGATCAGCCAATAATTTTTTTAAATAATCATGGTCCATACCTATCGAAACCCCAATCTCTTGAGTAAAAGACCCATATTCCATTAGAATATTGGGTGCAAGTGTGATTCTCTCTTCCTTGATAAAAGCCTGAATATAAGAAGTATTTCTATCTCCCACACTAAGCCAAGTAGCTCAGGATCTCTCAAGAGAAATCCTCTCTTGCTCCAATAGTAGCTCAACAAAGTGATTTTTCTTCCCTACTAGGGAACCAAATATTTCCTCAACCAAGCCAGACTTCTATCAAGATTTTCAATTTCATATTTCAAGACCTCCAAAATAGCAGAACAAATGTGAATGTTGGAATACTAGTGTTTTAAATCTTTTCTTAGCCTTCTTAGTTTTTTATGCAACCCCATCCAACATCCACCCTACATGGATTATTCTCAAGAAAAAAGCACCATTGAATGGAAGATGGTATTCATTTTCTAGTGCCTAGAGTATAAAAAGCGTCTATTGTTCACTGACCTATGGTCCAAGAAAAAAATAAGAGGAGCATGGTCCGATAGATCCCACAAAAAATGATCAACCCATGTATTCAAAAAAGAAGATAAATCCAATAGGTTAGAAAGATACTGATCCAACCTACACCAAGTGAATCGAGGACCTCTCTGATTTTTGCACCACATAAATTTGTTTCCCACAAAACCCTGGTCGAACAAACCATTCCAAGAAGCACATGACACAAAGGCTTTTCAATCAATTATAGAAACCCTTACTCCTCCTTTCTACTCTGATTGATCAATAATGAAATTAAAATCCCCCCACACACAAACCATGCTTCATTACATTGGTCAAAATTGTATAGTCTCTACCACAACGATTCCCTCTCCTAGGAATTGCACTTGGAAAAGACAAAAGAGAAAAGACATCCCTGCTGCCCCTCGATGATTTTCACAGAAATAAGTTGATTAGAAGTGTCTAACAGTTCCACTAGTATATTTACCTTCCAAAAGACCCAAATATATTGGTTAACTAGATCTCTATAATAAAATTCTCTCATTCTGAGCCTTGCAGCAGAGATAGAAATTTTTGAGCAGTGTTGCTTATGCTCAAGAGTCACAACCACAGATGCCTTTGTACGTCGAATCTCAGAAACCAGAACATCAGACTTTTCTCATTCACCTAGGCCCCTATAATTCCAAATAATTAATGATATCATTGATACTGATATCACCTAGATTGATACACAGACAACACCAGGACGTTATTTTTACTCGGAGGAGAACACTAAAAGACCTTAGCAAGATCTCGGGTGGTGGTTCCACTAATTGGGGAGACCATCACAGACTCCTCTATAGAGGAAAAACTAGAAACTAGTAACATGTCACTAATTATATTTGAAAGGGGTATCAAGGAATTTCTAGGAGGTTCCAGAAATTCCTGACGAGAAATAAACTACAGGTCCGATTCAAAAAAACCACCCAGAACACAACCAGAAGATTTCTGATCGACGCTCAAACATTGGGGAGACTTTGGCCCCAATGTGGTGATAGATTAGATTTTTGTCGATTTGGAACCTACTAATCCACTACCAGGGAATATCACTCGTAGATTGGAAGGAATGGAGTAATGGCTACTACCTCTTGCAGTTCCTTCCTCTCCTCTTTTCTGCTCTAGATGCAATCTTTAGGGGCACTCCTTGTCTGTCTCTTGTAGGTTCCGGGCGCAGCGGAAGCGCGTTGGTGGGTTTGCTCAACTTTAATTTTAACGTTAAACAACGTTCAATCCGAGATCTGTCACGATATAAAATGCCGAATCTTCGGAATAGAACGAAGAATGAAAAGAAAATAAGAGTCCTGAAACCCTTAAGGAGGATCATCATATGTTGATTATAATTAATTTAATTAATGCATAAGAATTACCTTGTTGGAATTCATTCTTCGTTGATGTGTCCAGTCACAATTCGGTGATCCGTCATTGCGTCATAGAATCCAAGTGTAGGATTCCTCTAGCGGTGATCCACATTTGTGTCACGTATCTCCGGACATCACCGAAGAGATCTCCGGGTTCTAGCGTGGAAGAACCTTCGCATGCGATGTCCGCCTTCGACCGCCTTGATCCGGTGGAGGATCTTGCTCTCGTAACTTGAGGGAGTTCTTGGTGGAAAGGGAATTATCTCTTGTCTTGAGAGTATTTCCAAATCCGTTGTGCACAACAATGGCTCTCAAAAAATGTTGGGGTTGCGAGGATATTTATAATCAGTTTTGAGGTTAATAGAGTTATGACAATAAATAAACGCGTTAAACGTTTTATTTATTTCATTAACTCTTATTTAAAACCCCCATTTCGAATTATTAATTCCTTGACATGCACCCACGCTGATTATAATAAATATCATTTAATAAAACAATATTAAATACTCAAAATCCCAATTGGAAAAACTACACGGCGTGTAATAATTAATAAACGGCGTGTACTTGTTTTCCATAAAACTACACAGCGTGTATATTTAATATACATGGCGTGTACTTTTATTTTCCATTTTTCTCCACCACATTTATTAGACCTTGAGTAATGACTATTTATTTCTTAAATAAATGTAACTGCATTACGCGCTATTAAATATATTATTTTATCCACAGTATATTCTCTCGAATAACTACTGTCAAAATAAATGCGATCAGACATCTTTAAATAATTATTAAACCACAGTCGGGAATAATATTTATTTAACTTCTTAAATTAATATTTAACTGAGATACATGGACACACTTAGTGTGTGACCCTCTAGGCCTCTTTCTCAGTGGCATTAGGATGAGCCTACCTAAAGTCCAAGGTTAGCGTCTAGGAACACACCAAGACACCCATAGAGAAAGAAGTTAATGCCGCAATGACGTGTCACCTCCTACGAACGCTTACCGTGTAATATAATCCCATTGTCTCGATATCCCCAATAAAGCTGGTTACATGCTAGTGCCATCAACCCATGTGTTTGATTATTCTTTCTTTGACTTCCCGGAATTGAACTTTCCCATACCTTACCATGGCCATGGATTTATTTAGGCTATATCAATTCCATCAAAGGGCCTGAGATATCTACTTCCGTTATGGAACGGAAGGGACAAATCCTTTCTCGCATTATCTATTAATGCGGTATTACTCATGACGCACCCAACGTATCCTACCTCGCTGTGAACAGTGTGTCGTCACAGTTTTCGTCAATACATCTAAGTGCGCGAGTTTTAATACCCATAAATAATAATCTTAAAGTCTAAGGATCAATACACACGTCCGTATATAGGAACATCCAATGACACTATGAAATGTGGATTTCCTACTGGCGGGTCTCGTTCTCATAATATCCTCCTGGATATTACCAAGGGAGCACACCATGAGAAGGTGCCTCAAAGTTTTATGATTCCTCACCCCTAATGACCTGTATTATTTGTGTCCTTCAAATAATATCATCCAGCCATAGAACATACATTCAAGAACAGTGTTATGGCACTTTCGGGTTCTCATCATAGCAGGGATCCGCTACGACCCTTTAATGCAATAGCTGTCCTTAGGACATTATCACATGACATGTCACGCAGAAGAACAATCAAGATGTGATAAGGATTTTATTTAATGAATAAAGTACAAAGTAGTTGGTTCTAGACCGCCAAATCCAACAGAATCCAACTTGGACTAGAGACAACTGCTAATAACCTTTAACCTGCTAGCTCTCACATGATATTCATGCTTCTGCTGAGATAGGCCTTTAGTCATGGGGTCCTCCACGTTCTCTTCCGTGGACACTCTGCTCACTGCAACTTCACCCCTTTGATAGAAATCCCTCAAGCGGTGATACTTCCGGAGTATGTGCTTTGTCCGTTGATGTGACCTTGGTTCTTTTGCAAGAGCCACTACTGCAGTATTATCACAATACAATGTAATGGGATCTTTACTGCTAGGCACCACATCAAGCTCCTGGACGAAGTTCCGAATCCAAACGGCTTCTTTTTCTGCATCAGAAGCCGCTATATACTCGGACTCCGCTGTAGAATCAGCGACAACTGGCTGCTTTGAACTCTTCCAGCTCATAGCTCCACTATTGAGATAGAAAACATATCCAGATTGCGACTTCAGATCATTCTGATCTGTTTGAAAACCAGCATCAGCATACCCTCTGATGACAAGCTCCTCGTCTCCTCCATACACCAGGAACATATCCTTAGTTCTTCTCAGATACTTAAGGATAGTCTTAACAGCAGTCTAATGTTGTTCTCCTGGATCTTCTTGATATCTTCCTACCATGCTCAGTGCATAGGCAACATCAAGCCTGGTACATAACATGGAATACATGATGGATCCTATAGCTGAAGCATATGGGATCTTGCTCATCATATCATTCTCATGTTGTGTCTGGGGACACATTTTCTTAGAAATATGTAAGCCATGTGACACTGGAACCAATCCCCTCTTGGATTTTTCCATACTAAATCTCTTTAGTTTCTGGTCAATGTATGTACCCTGAGTTAGTCCAAGCAGCCTCTTGGATCTATCACGAATGATCTTGATCCCTAGAATGTAGGCTACTTCTCCTAAGTCCTTCATGGAGAAACACTTGTTCAAACAGTCCTTAACAGACTGTAAGGCTGGTACGTCATTTCCAATAAGCAATATGTCATCAACATATACCACTAGGATGACGACCGCATTCCCATTAAACCGCTTATAAACACATGGCTCACATCCGTTCTTAATGAAACCAAATTCCTTTATGGCTTCATCAAATCGAATGTTCCATGACCTGGATGCTTTCTTTAATCCATAAATGGATTTCTGCAACTTGGAAACCCGTTTGGCTTCACCTGGTGTCACAAACCCTTCTAGTTGTGTCATATAGACATCTTCTTGAGGGTTCCCGTTAAGGAATGTTGTTTTGACATCCATCTGCCAAATCTCGTAGTCATGGTAAGCTGCTCTGGAAAGTATGATTCTTATGGATTTAAACATTGCAACTGGCGAGAAGGTTTCATCATAGTCAATTCCTTGACGCTGTCTGAATCCTTTAGCCACTAGCCTTGCTTTATAGGTGCTAACTTGACCTTCCATGTCCAACTTTCTTTTGAATACCCATTTGCATCAAACATTCTTTACATCAACTGGCTCATCGACCAGAACCCAAACATGGTTCTGATACATGGAATCCATCTCAGAATTCATATCTTCTAGCCATCTTGCAGCTTCTAAGCTTTCTACTGCTTCCTTATAGGAGAGAGGTTCATCATTGTCCAACAATAATGATTCACCATCCTCGGTGACTAGGAAACCAAATCTCTCTGGTTCCCTTACCTCTCTTGAGCTCCTATGCAGTACTTGTGTTTCTAGAACCTCTTCCACGGGGACCTGTGGAACTTGTTCCTGTACCAACTCCTGTGTAACTTGAGCATCAACTTCGTCGAAGTCAATCTTGCTCCCACTATCCTTCTTAAAGAAGTGCTCCCTCTCAAGAAAGATGGCTTGTCTGGCGACAGTCACTTTCTTGTCTTGGGGTTTATATAGGTAATATCCTTTTGTTTCCTTGGGATATCCTATAAAGATACACTTCGTGCCCTGGGGTGCTAGTTTGTTGCCTGAGAAGGCCTTAACAAACGCCTCGCATCCCCGCACACGTGTGTGCGACAAATTGGGTTTCCTTCCAGTCCATAACTCGGATGGAATTCCATTTTCCACCTTAGTTGGTACTCGGTTTAATTTGTATGCTGCAGTTTGTAATGCATATCCCCAAAAGGATAATGGAAGATCCGCATGACTCATCATCGACCTCACCATGTCCAAAAAGGTGTGGTTCCTCCTTTCACTAACACCATTCCACTATGGTGTATAAGAAAGAGTGAGCTGAGATAGAATCCCAGACTCCCGTAGAAGATCGATGAACTCTTGGTTTAGATATTCTCCACCTCGATCCGATCGAAGCTTCTTTATCTTCTTACCATGTTGATTCTATACTTCATTCTTGAATTCCTTAAATTTCTATAAGGACTCTGACTTATACCTCATTAAGTAGACATAGCCATATCTACTCAAATCATCAGTAAAATTAATAAAGTAAGAATATCCACCTCTAGATTCTACTGGAAATGGTCCACACACATCTGTGTGTACCAATCCTAGAAGCTCTGTGGCCCTTTCACCTTGTCCACCAAAAGGAGGCTTGGTCATTTTTCCTTGTAAACAAGCGTGACATCTATCAAGTGGTTTTAGCTCAGTAGAATCTAAATAGCCATCTTGGCAGAGCTTTGTCAAGCGCTTCTCGTTCACATGACCAAGGCGGTGATGCCATAACTGGGTGATGTATGAGTTATGTGAGTTTGTTTCGTTATCGATTTCCAACACTTGGTTTTCGTAATTTAATACATACAAACCATTATTCAAATGTGCCATACCATAACATATGTTGTTCTTATAAAAGAGACAACCCTTATTTCCAAACTTGAAAATAAATCCATCCATATCCAAAACAAGATACAGAAATTATTTTCTTGGTAACACGAGGCACAAAATAACAGTTTTGTAAAACCAAAATCATGCCAGTTGGCAATGAGAGGTGATAGTCGCCAATAGCCAACGCAGCCAGCCTTGCACCATTGGCAGCTCGAAGATCCACCTCTCCTCTGGAGATCTTTCTAAATCTACTTGTTTCTTGCATTTGAATATAGATGTGAGCCCCACAAGCTGTATCTAATACCCAATGTGTAGAAATAGAAAGATTGCACTCGATAAAGAATGCACCTTTAGCGTCCCCATTCTTCTGGGTGTAGTTCCTCTTCTAGTGGCCCTGCTTGCCACATGCAAAACACACTGCTTCCCGTTCCTTGCCCTGCCTCTGGATCTTCCCCTTATTGGAGGGACGATGCTCGGGGGCTTCAGACCGTTTATAAGTCTTTGGCCCCTTTTCCTTGTCCTTCCTTTTCTTGTTCACCATAAGGACCGCGGGTTTGTCACGCCCCATGTCCTTATCTACCTGGTGAATCAAGGTCAGAAGTTTCGATAGACTCTTCTCATTTCCGCTCATGTTATAGTTGACAATGAAGCTATAGAAGGTCTTGGGCAATGATGATAGGATGTGATCTGTATGCAACTCATCTGGGAATTTAATCCCTAAGATGTCCAAGTGTTCAATGTAGCCAATAAGCTTGACCACATGAGGCCCAGCTAGCGTAGACTCTCCATGCTTCATGGTAAACAAAGCATTGGAGATCTCATACCTCTCCTGTCTCGCCTTCTCTTGGTAGAGATCTTTAAGGTGAGACATCATGCTATACGCATCCATGTTTTCATGTTGCTTCAAGTGATCATTAGACATGGCCGATAGCAAGAAACACTGGAAATCTGTGGCATCATCCATGTGTTTCATGTAGAGAGATAATTCCTCATCACTAGCCTCTTTCCCAGGCGCAACTGGAATAGGCTCTTCCATCACATATAATTTCCTTTCGTGGTGAAGGACGACGCGTGAATGCCTTTGCCACTCTTGGAAATTGGTGCCGGTGAGAAGGTTTTATTTTTCGAGTATGGTGCGCAATGATATGTTTGAAGTCATTTTCTTGTCGTTTCTACAATTTAAGATGAGAAAAGGTTTAGTACTTTATTATAAAAATTGAGACAAATAAATAAATTAATACTTATTAGTCTCCCACTATTTTATCGAAATCCAACATCCCTCACCATTGACTTCGGAATATTCTATTACTTGAATATTCTAGTGGCAAGGATCCATATTGCCCTTCGCATTACCCCAACTAGGGTTGGTCAAGCAACTTGAAGGGTTTTAGGTTGGCATTCCAAATACCAACTGCATTAACTCGCAGTTCCTTGATCCGCTGAGTGGACTCCCCAATCCTCAAATCCATTTTGGATTTCCTCAAACATTGCCTCTTGGTCACACCAAGTCCTGCTGTGGCAGTCAACCCTTGATGCGAACCATGTCAAGTCAACCCAAAACCTTGAATTAGAATTCCCCGATAATTGAAAGCACCCCAACTAGGGTTGGTCAAGCACTTTGAACTATGGTTCGATTCTAACCAATATTATGGAAGTCTATGCCTCCATAATTTTTATTTTGAGGGATTTTATCCTTATACGTAAATTGCCATTTTATTATCTTTGATTACATGCTTGTTAATATTAAGTGGGATATACTTAAGTTATTAACCATGTCTAAGATAATATTTATGTATAACCCAATTTTATTTTAGTTCCATCTTGAATGCTCGTTTAATTCATTAATTTTGTGATCGTGACAACACACCCACAATAAATAAACCATGCAAATGACAGAAATAAAATAAATGGTATGATCATGAGATTTTCTATTGGTTAGTTTATCTAGCAGTTGATAAACTAACCCAACACCTAGGGGAGAAACACCTCGAACCTTTCCGGTTCGTGTTTACAGCTTTCCACCTGTCCACCTTTGTATCTCCTTGGATTGGTTTCATCTTGGATCTTGACTTGAGCTGCCTCCACTAGCTTGGGAGCTCCATCAATTACATATGCATTTATCTCACACGTAGGTGAGGGGAAAAAGGGGGTTTTTACATAAAATAATCATTGGGCACGCAGGCCCTACATATTAATGAGGAGATGGCTCGCAGGCCAACAAATTTAATTTAAATAAATAAATTAAAAGAAACCATTCACATACAAAGGTCTCGGTCTAGCTCATGTTCATCCATACATGAAATGATAATTATGAATAAATAAAACTAGCATTCAATTCTTTAATCATTCTTGTTTAAGATAAATCATGCTCTAATCAATTAATTATCTTTAATCAATCAATCCTTTTATCTTAAATCCCTTTTCTGAATTTCCTTGAGATTATCTTCCATCATAATTTTAAACAAATAAATTCATTTAAAATTATCCTTGTACACAACTTGTACCTTAGAGGCAACCCGGCAGATTCCCATTTATTACACAGATGTTAAATTAAACACATATATATAAAACACATATCACGTGTTGTGCCTCAGCTTTATGCCTGCACCATGGTACACGTCTCAAGTGTTTGTATAATATAATAATAAATTTTAATAAATTTGCGTAATTTGGGTGAGTACACGGCGTGCAGTTCCGACTACACGACGTGTACTTTTTCTTCACCGTCTATCTGAAGTACACGCCCAGGGATAGGGCGTGTTAATGTACTTCAGAAATTTTCGGAGTACACGGCGTGTACAGTGGGACACACGCCGTGTAGTTTCCGCGTTACACGGTTTCCAGCCGGGCAGGCTATGTACGGAGTACACAACCCAACCCTAACCCGAAGGGACTACACGCCGTGTTCATTGGACCACATGGAATGTATTCTGGAAACCGTGTGCCACCTGTTTCTGGTCAACACACGATGTCTTAAATTCTTAGAAAGAATCCAATACATGTCCTGATTTGGCGGATCAGTTAATGCATTGAACCTAGACTACACGGTGTGTACTTCCAAATACACGCCGTGTATTCTGGTGTTATACGGCCAGAAACATTTGGCTCCTCCAGTTGAGTTCCTCTATTTTATTTTAATGAAAATTAAAAAAAAAATCTGTTTCTGTGAGGTGAATGAGAAACGAGAGCGGAGGAACAGATCTCGATATTCAGATTTCCAGAACGATTAAACATGAATTGAAATAACTAAATTATTAAATGCGTAAATCACCAACAAAAAACTAAATAATTATAACCAACGATATGACCCCCCTCTGATACCACTTGTAGGTTTCGGGCACAGCGGAAGTGCGTTGGTGGGTTTGCCCAACTTTAATTTTAACGTTAAACAACGTTCAATCCGAGATCCTTCACGATATAAAATGCTGAATCTTCAGAATAGAACGAAGAATGAAAAGAAAAGAAGAGTCCCGGAACCCTTGAGGAGGATCATCATATGTTGATTATAATTAATTTAATTAATGAAAAAGAATTACCTTGTTGGAATTCTTTCTTTGTTGATGTGTCCGGTCACGATTCGGTGATCCGTCGTTGCGTCGTAGAATCCAAGTGTAGGATTCCTCTAGCGGTGATCCACACATGTGTCACGTATCTCCGGACATCACCGAAGAGATCTTCGGGTGCTAACGCGGAAGAACCTTCGCTTGCGATGTCCGCCTTCGACCGCCTTGATCCGGTGGAGGATCTTGTTCTCGTAACTTGAGGGCGTCCTTGGTGGAAAGGGAATTCTCTCTTGGCTTGAGAGTATTTCCAAATCCGTTGTGCACAACAATGGCTCTCAAAAAATGTTGGGGTTGCGAGGATATTTATAATCAAGTTTGAGGTTAATAGAGTTATGACAATAAATAAACATGTTACCCATTTTATTTATTTCATTAACTCTTATTGAAAACCCCCATGTCGAATTATTAATTCCTTGACATGCGCCCACGCTGATTATAATAAATATCATTTAATAAAACAATATTAAATCCTCAAAATCCCAATTGGAAAAACTACACGGCGTGTAATAATTAATACACAGTGTGTACTTGTTTTCCATAAAACTACACAGCGTGTATATTTAACATACACAGCGTGTACTTTTATTTTCCATTTTTCTCCACCACATTTATTATACCTTGAGTAATGACTATTTATTTCTTAAATAAATGTAACTGCATTACTCACTAATAAATATATTATTTTATCCACAGTATATTCTCTCGAATAACTAGTGTCAAAATAAATGCGATCATACATCCTTAAATAATTATTAAACCACAGTCGAGAATAATATTTATTTAACTTGTTAAATTAATATTTAACTGAGATACATGGACACACTTAGTGTGTGACCCTCTAGGCCTCTTTTCTCAGTGGAATTAGGCTGAGCCTGCCTAAAGTCCAAGGTCAGCGTCTAGAAACACGCCAAGGCACCCATAGAGAAAGAAGTTAACGCCGCAATGACGTGTCACCTCCTACGAACGCTTACCGTGTAATATAATCCCATTGTCTTGATATCTCCAATAAAGCGGGTTGCATGCTAGTGCCATCAACCCATGTGTTTGATTATTCTTTCTTTGACTTCCCGGAATTGAACTTGCCCATACCTTACCATGGCCATGGATTTATTTAGGCTATATCAATTCCATCAAAGGGCCTGAGATATCTACTTCCATTATGGAACGGAAGGGACAAATCCTTTCTCGCATTATCTATTAATGTGGTATTACTCGTGATGCACCCAACGTATCCTACCTCGCTGTGAACAGTGTTTCATCACAGATTTCGTCAATACATCTAACTGCGCGAGTTTTAATACCCATTAATAATAATCTTAAAGTCTAAGGATCAATACACACGTCCGTAGATCGGAACATCCAATGACACTATGAAATGTGGATTTCCTACTGGCGGGTCTCGTTCTCATAATATCCTCCTGGATATTACCAAGGGCGCACACCATGAGAAGGTGCCTCAATGTTTTATGAGTCCTCACCCCTAATAACCTGTATTATTTGTGTCCCTCAAATAATATAATCCGGCCATATAACATACATTCAAGAACAATGTTATGGCACTTTCGGGTTCTCATCATAGCAGGGATCCGCTATGACCATTTAATACAACAGCTGTCCTTAGGACATTACCACGTGACATGTCACGCAGAAGAACAATCAAGATGTGATAAGGCTTTTATTTAATGAACAAAGTACAAAGTAGTTGGTTCTAGACCACCAACTCAAACATCTCTCGTATGCAGAGTTTGAAGCGCATGACTAATGACCCTTATTCTTGCACTTATGGGGATTCAAAATTAATTTCTCCCTTGGCTCATATTTAACAAAGACATATTGTGGGTGTCAGTGAAGCCTCTTCATCGAATTCCCTCTCGAATGTCCAGAATGAAAGGATCTTGGTTGACAGTTCTTCCCCCTATCCTGGCATGGTCGAGTTGCTGCATGTGTCCCTAGGGCCTAGAGACCAGGTGTTTTCACTTCTTCAGCTATCCTCGGGTACCAGTGTTCTATTTCAGGGTTGGAGGAGCTCGACTACATTGTGTTTCGAGGCTCTGCCAAGGCTGTTTGTTGGTAGTTGTTTACTGGCTAAATCGCTTGTTTTTCATATGGAGGTCCTCAGCTTATCTTGCCTTTGACAGTGTTCCTACACTCTTCTGGACAGAGGGGAGAGTATAATTCATACATGTATCTTTAATAACACAAATTTATAAATTCCATTAATCATTTAAACTTTTTACCTTGATAATCATGGTTTTAAATATTTATGGAAGGGAAGCATGGGGTATCTCATTTGAATAAAAAATAATGATAGCATGACATGAGACCCAATGAATGAACCCAAACAGAAGTGAGGAATCATGGAAAATAATGATTTTTGATGTGAAACATCATCTCGTGACATGACAGTTTGAGGAACATCTTTCTAAAAGAAGACAAAAAAAATTTAGCGTGGAACTTCTTTTCATTCTATGAAATCATTTTAGTAGAAAATAGAAAATTTAGTTTTTCCTAATATTCATTTTATCTCATGCCACTTTTACTAAAGACTTCTCTATTTTACATGGATGAATTAAAAGCTTACATTTTGACTCAAAGGATAACTTTAGGGTAGATTTATGTTTATAAATACATGTTTCCAGCTGTCACTATAAGGGATATGGAGACCAAGTCTTGGGGCATGTTTTCTCACTACAACAGAGTCCTTCACCCAGACATCTCCCAAAATTCTATAGGGTTTTATTTTTCATTATTCTTTTCTAAACCTACCATAGATATCATGAGGGGGTGATTTGCATTGTTCATTATTTAGTGTATATTTTAGAGTGTATACTTCCACCATGACCATTGGGTTACTTATTAATTTATGATTAAATATGGATTTGGGTTACCCATTATTTTATTATCTTAATTACTTTACCATGAAAAAAGTATAGTTTATGGAGGAGAGTGTTTACCTAGAACAATAGAATCACAATGACCAAATAATGACAACAACATGATAGTTGTTCGATTATTTTAGGCCTTTTTATTCCTTTAACCAAGACTCATTACATCCTAGTACACTTTCCTTATATTATCCCATTATATATAATCCACAAGCTAGGGAGTTTTGATACATTCATTATTTAATTCATATTTGTAGGTATTGTCTATTAGTTTACAATTTTCTCTAACATTATCCTCATGGGATCTACCTTAAGATATGTAATACCCTATAATACTTAATTTTATAATTTTTTTTTATTTTCATGAATTATAAATTTCTAAATCAATACTGGCCCAAGAATAATTAATGATTCCTTTTATAAACTCCTATCTCAAACCTTGATGCTTCCCAGACATTGCGTAATCCAAATATAGTTATATTTTTTTCAAACCCCCATCAACTAAAAAAGGTAAAGTTTATGCTAAACCACTATAAATTGAGTAGAATATGGGAGGCAACCCGGTTTTTTATAACATTATTTGACTTTATTTTTATTTCATTACAAGTAATTAGATTTAGTTTAATATTTGGAATTTAGTTTCAATTACCCATCCTTTTTAATCATTAATGAATGGAATTTTCCCCAATGTGTTGTTTTATTATGTTCATATTGAAGGGAGGAGAAAATTAGAAGGAAGGTATAGTAGTTCAAACTGAATATACTGCAAATGATTCATGATGTGAACGGTGGTTCACACTGTGAACAGTTATAGGGAAATATTTAATCATTGATAATAATATTTCATGGTTGTGAACCCAAAACATCATTCTAAAATTAGATAATGTTTTTTAAATTCTTTCTTTTTTATAACTCCACTATAACTTTTTAATTACTTCTTAATATTTTAATTCAAAATTCAATCATCATACATAGATTTTTGGAAATTCATAGATCTAGGAGGTAAAGGAATCTTAGTATAACAAATATTTCATGTTTTAGATTACTATTTATGTAGTATTAAATTATTAATATGTGGATTGATGTATTATAACAAAACATGGGAAATATTTTTGAAACTTCTTCACTTGAGGAGATTGATTAAATTATGTAAATGAAATGTTAATGAGATTTTTTGTGTTTTGAATTTTTAGAAATTTTTGTTAATTTTTTTCTTATTTTTTTGACATTTTCATGATTTATTATCATAATAATATGTTCCCATTTCTTATATAATTATAAGAATAATGTTTCCATTCTTTTCTTAGTCATATTTCTTTAGAGACTTGGGCTGGATTTCTTGTAGAATTTTTGTTCCATCATGCAGAAGCTATAACTATTCAAAATCACTTTTTAAATGATTCATTCATATTTTTATAATCAATTTATCCATGGAACTAACCCTATTTCAATACATATTTTATACTATAGAATCCATGGATTCCAACTATTAGAAATAGCCACATTACAAACCTACTTTATCCTTTCTTTCCCTACAATTACATACTTTAGGATAATGAATTGTTAAAGGTGTAGGGGAGGGTTTAAACCTAGTGGAAGGGGTGATTTTCATTAAGGAGGGATGTTTGGAGATTATATGGGATATTTGTGAATGTTTCATGATTTCTTGAATTTCAATTTATTTTACACATTCAATAGGAAAAATCATAAAAATTTAAATAAAAAGAAATGGGTTATGTCTTTCGAAGGATAAAAATATATATTGCATGAAAAATGATCTTGATTATTCAGGGTTGAGTTATAACATCCTGGTCTAAGAGACACTAAACTAGTTCCCTGATATAGTTCGTTACGTGACTTGATGCACACCTCCCTGTATTTTAAAGGTCGTTGACTAGTAGTGGGGTTCTAATAAGGTATGTGTGGAAACTATACATTATTTACTAGAGTAAGACAAAAGTGTAAATAAAAATAAATAGTAACTCGAGAAATAATGATCAATTACTAACAATAACCATTCACTACATCACTGGTGGAAATCACACCTATGCCAACACTTCATTCCCAATAGTTTGGAAAAACCATTTGGAAAAATAATCTATACCAATGGTCCTGTGAAACTGTTGGAGTAGACTTATATATGTTTTGTTTGTCCAATGGTTATAGTAAACCATTGGAAAAAATCATATCAATGCCAATGGTTCAAATGAACTATTGGGATAGATACACTAAAAAACCAGCCATCGGGCTCCTTCTCCCATCCGGTCACACTCCACTTCTCCATCCCTACAGCATAGAACTCCTGACCTCCCCTTACCGCCTGAACTCACCTCACCACCCGAACCAACCTCGCCACCTCTCCTATTCCATCCTCCCCTCGCCACTTCTCTCATTCCACTCACGCTCCCTTCCTCCCTTTCCAACTCCCCCTCACTGCTCACCACTCACTACTCCCCGCTCACTGCTCCCCGCTCCATGATCCTTGCTCGCCGCTCCCCACTCCCCACTTGTCATCACCCGCCTCTCCCCTCCCTCCAATCTTGAGCCCTAGCAGCCATTTCTCACACCTCCTCGGAAAATTCTTCACTCCATGTGTCATTCGTGACATGCAGAGAGGTATAATTTCTGATATCAGAAGTGTCTTTTTTAGGGTTATTTATCAATTTCACTGAAGTATGGGGAAATAAATCATTTATGATAGAGATTTTTCTATAATTAGGAATAGGGGAACCCTAAATCAATGTTTCATATTATTGTTTTGGGTTATTCAATGTTTCATATTATATTTTATCTATAATTATGATTAGGAAGGGTTATTCATCAATATTTCTTTAATTAGAAGGTTTATTCATCCCTTCCCGTTTTTTCACATCGATCCATTAAAGTATTCACTTTTTCATATTCTTCCAAGTGGGTTTTCCCAAAATAAATTTTATTAGTTATTGAATAGGCATTTTCAATTGGGTCTTTCTGCAGCTGAGATTCATGGATGCATTGAGAGTGACATAGAAAAATAAAAACATTGTATGAAGGATTCATTTTTCAAAATTATTTTCCATTACAAAAAATATATATACGTGATGTGCGTGTTATGTGACATTTCCATTAAATTGTTTTTTTATATCAACAAGTATGGTAACAATGTGGGTTTATCAACTTCTAAGTTATAACACTGAATGAGGCTTTTTTCTCAACACTTGTGCACTTTTTTGTAGCTCAAAAGTGTTTTATTTTCTTTTCACTTTCTTACTTCTCACATTTTAAACATGGTTTTGTTGACGAAACATGGTTTTTTATTCATTACCATGTTTATTATTGTTTGAAAATTTCATATTCACATGAACAATTATAGAAATCTCAAAGTTTTTCATTTTTTAGTTTATCCTTTTATAACTCATCAGACCATATGATAAAACATTCTTTCTTGTCCTGGTCAACCTTTTTCATAGGTGTGTATCCATTTGTAGCAACTGATTTAGAACATGATAACATTATCTCTTTTCCCTTACCACGAATCAAATTATTTTAAAACTAGAATCCAAGTCATAGATATGATAGCTCCCCGACCAACATAATTATACCTTCAAAAAACATCTTCAACTTCTTTTGATTTTCATTTGGAAATATCTCAGGATCTTCTTTAAAAATGTCAACTACTAATCCAATTCTACTACCTCTTTCTTTGATGGTTTCCATTTTCAGTTCAAATTTTCTATCATAAATGTTGTAGATATTTATTTGTATAATTTCCCCTTATCTAACTTTGATCCTTGTTTCTAGGGAATATCAAGGTTCTTTCGGGTCCACCTAAGTCGTGTTTTGGCATCCGCTGCCAAATGTAAAGTAGTTTGGATCATCTTGGCTCATTTTCCACCATTTGAGGTTGGATTATTCTAGCCTCTTTATTTGACCCAATTTAATTTGAGGCTTTTGGTGATTTATGTGTCCATAAAAAATATATATTAGGTATTAATTGCATGAATAAGACTACTTTACATAAATACCCTCTTCTGATTTTCCTTATATGATATCATTCATTTCTATATATATTTTACTCCACATATGGAACTAATGGATAAAATTATTAATATGGATTGACTGATTTTTATTAATTTCATGATCGACTAGAACCGAAATGAATGAAATTTTCCAAAATAATATAAATAAAAACAAAGAAAGCTAAATCTAATGGAAATTTCCCAAACAAACTTGTATCGAACAAAACTAATCTTAGATCAAAATCTAGCCAAAATGATTATATACCATTAATATGAAGATTAATTGTTAATTAATAGGAATTTACTATTGGATAGTATCATTTTTCAACATGGATTTGTTTCCCCTTTTCTTGCAGGAACATGATTTGACCCATGGGGAGTTCTGGTTCTTATATGTTGGGTGGTGACGTGTATAGTCATAGGAGACAGGTATGTTTTAGTTTTGTTTTTATATTATTTTCTTTATCGAATTGGCCACTTCGGTCTTTTACTGCTTTCTATGGATAGATAGTAGTTATATTCTGTGAAGGGGTTCAGATTGATTCTGTCCACCGGCTTTGATTCGTGGTAAAATTTTTGGTTACTACTTGTCTCTCACCTCATGTATTTGGGGCTTTAGGTGTTTTTGACTCCATATTATGGTTTCGGTACGGAGTTGGATTTTTTTGTGATGGTTTGGGTGGATTTGGTTCTCTGATTCCAATCGAGGTAATGCTTTAATGTCATTGGTTTTTTTTCACTGGTTATTTAGCGTCCTTTATGTGTTTAAGGTTCCTAATATCCTTTCTGTAGTGTATTGATCCCTGATCATTGGTTTCAAGTCACCATGTCATGGGATACTTTCCTATGTGTGCATAGGTAAGTAAGTATATGTATGTAGGTTCCCTTATACATGTATACTCATCTATGGCAGTGATTATGCACGTTTAGCGCTAGGTGTGCACATGCACACACACACAGATATATATATATATATATATATTCATATGCAGGTGAGTGGAGACTGGTATATGCATATAAGAATATGTTCAAGGATATCCTTTAACATGCTCATGACCATGTGGGTGTGTGCATCGGGGATAGGAGTCCTTTCATGTGTGTTAAAGTGTGTATACCCAGTGGGGGAGCAACAACTTCTAGTTAGAAAGCTCCAAGAGCCGAAGTGGATGGCTTGGTTCCACCTAGAGGTAGGGTCCCTATTCTAGCCTCTTTAATTCAAGAATTCTTTAAATTGAATTTAACTTCTTTCTTAATTCTTCTTAATTATATTGAATTTCATATCTTGAATAACTTTTCATTAATATAATTGTTTCATTTGATAAATAAATTCATGTTTTTACAATAAAACCCCTCCAATGGAGGTGCGATGTCTGCGAGAACTCACAGTGATAGTAATGTTGATATAGTATCTTAAGTTATTGCATTTTATTTGGGCTGAATGAGTTTTATAATAAATTTTAAATATAAATAAATTAATTGTGTGATAAATCCATTCCATGATATTATCACAAAACCCCTCAAACGAAGGTGCACTATCATCTAAACCAAAGTGTAGTTATGGTTAATTGTATCAGGATTAGATTTGTATTGAGTTTTCCATATGTATCTTGTTGGTGTTTATTTTGTGGAATGTTAGTTTTTTTTCTTCGAACAATATAAATTGGATTATCATGCTCACTTGGATCAAATGACATTTCCCGAGTAGGCATAAGGCTTGACCATGAAACTTTCCTTTTCATCATTTGAATATTATAAATGAAATTCCCATGTTTACGAAAAGTGAATGAATTTATACATGGTTTGTTTAGGCTGTATGATTCTTTCCCATCATTTCGTTCCCCTTTAGAAGTTGTGTCATTGTGCCTCTCACTAAAACCTTCTAACAATCCCTTTTTACAACATATTAAGTAGTTTATTTGTTCTATCACGTCAGTTGTGACCTTCTCTTATGGAGAAACCCATTTCGGGTGTTTTCCTGGCCTCTTGGCCACCCCATTGGGTGTTTACCAAAGCATATAAATCTAAAAAAACCGTTGGTGTCATTTTTTAACAACTGTCAGTCTTATGGTGCTCCCCACCATTAGCTTCATCTTAACACCATTTGGGGTGTTTGCCTGGCCTCGATGGACATCTATTTTTTTACATATATGAATTCTCGCATATGATTTGTGTTGCATCCTGAGATGTTAAAACATACTCAAATTCAATTGTTCTCAAGGTTATTTAAGTCTTATTATTAGAGATCCAAGAAATGCATATACCATTGATAAGTAATACACCTGCATAATTTGACTCTCTATCAGTAGTTTCAAGTAACTAGTACCACTTTTAAAAACAACAAATATAAAATATATATCTTTATCATACCACAATCTTAAATCAATAGTCTATTTTTTTATAACATAAGATTGGTTTCTATAATGTGAAGGACAACTACATAAGATTTATTTGGAATCATGCATACAGAGTAATCAAAATTTTGATATCTAGTATATACATTGGTAAGTAGAATAAAATTTCAATAATACATAAAAATTATATATGATCACAAGTCCTCCCCATTTCATTCCATGACCACTTGGTTCCATGTTTTATAAGAGTAGATTCCTATCCTGATTTTTAAATTCTAGGTATTCATTAATTTCATAAAAAATTATATAACAAGATTGATAAAAATAATAATAATATATTTTCTACTAAAATATGATTAATTAACTTTTTCAACAGAGTTGATGAAACTATTTATGTATGGTTTTCTATTTTGTACTTTTCCTTGTCCTTTAGAGTTTGATATTTTTATGATCTCGATGATCTGATGAGTGTTTTGACCCTTTTAGAGAAAATGATTCCACATAATCTTTTTTTTCTGTTTGAGAAAAGTAATAAACACACACCTAATATAGTGTGGTTGGAGATTTCTTCAATAATGGGGAATCTGATGGATGATCAGATCTATGATAGTATCTCATGAGTCGTGTGATCAATGCTTAGACTAACTAAACACAATTTCTGTCGGTGGGGCGATGTCCAGAATGTTTCCCCACCTCCTCTCTCTCCCTTCACTCTTGGTCGGAAGATGCTACCCCACAGATGTCACTGTACTGGCCCAACGCGCCGTGGTCACGCCGCGGTCATGCCACGGTCACGCCCGGGTCACGCCACGGTCACGCCGCAGTCACACCGTGGTCATGCCTCATGGGTAAAAATGATGTTTTAATGAATGAAATTTGTTTTTAAAATATTTATTGATAAAAACATGTTGGGTAAATAGGAAAATTTGGATAAGTTATTCATCCCACAGCCTCCTGCATTCCAGCCCGCACCAACCCCCTGCCACCTACAAAACAACCCCATATGACTTGTTCCAACCCACACCAGCAATCTACCAACCCCCTACCAGCCGCTTTCCACCTGCATTCCAACCCGCACCAGTAACTCCCACCCAAACCTTCCACAGACACCATACAAAGTAGCCAAAAACCCCAGCCCCAAAATTTTATTTATTTTCCGCTACTGTTTTTATTATTTGTTTGTGGGTAAAATTGTTCCCAAGTGGTGTTTCCCTAACGCCCGAACACTTACGCCAGCTTTTGGGATCCTTACATAGAGATATTGATATTCTCGGACTATTTCACTCCATTAATTTCTCCCTTTATTTTAAATTTTATACCCTTTTATTCATTCCTTATCTAAATTTTACATACTAATATATTATGCTAATAATAAATGAATATATTCCTAAATCTCTTACATAGCCAGTGTCTTCCAATTATTCTTCATTTTTTCCTTTAGGTGTAGTCTGTCTAATACTAAATTCTTGTTTTTCTTGGATTGGAACCACAAACATGTAGGGTTTATTTGGGGGGAATTCTTTCTTATAAATTCTCAAATCATTTCTTTAAATCTCATTAGGTGTCCTAGATTTTTTAATGTTTCATATTTTTACAGACTTTTACTTTTGTCCTGCATTTCCTGATAATCCAGATTCAGTGTTAGATATGTTTATCAAGTTTTAGGGTACCTTTTTCACTAAGTATGATGTGGTTCCATATAAAAAAATTAACAAACTCACTTTATCACTATCACGAGTCAATTTTAATGGAAATATCATTTATAAATATTGTGTGGTGGAAGTAATCTTCTAAATTATTTGGGAAATTCTAGCTTTTTTTGATTCCATGTCTTTCAATTTTACTTCCAAATCTATAAACGTTAGGTTGAGGGTGATCTTTTTATCTTATAATGATCTCAACCTGACTACCCCATCACTCATTTATATTTTAAACTTGTTCATTATGGATCTTGTTTCTCAATTATAGTGAACTATCATGTTCTTTAACTATTTTATCTTTCACTTCTAGTTGTGTAACCTTAACACTCAGAAAACATTTGTGTAGATTTTCTAGCTATTGCAATACCTCAGTAGTAGTAGCCTTAAACACTTCCTTGTCAATAATTGTTCTTTGAAATTTTTCATTATTCCAGGACATGTTATCATTGAAAAGTGAGACTACTTATCCCTTGAGTTTCATTAATTTTGAAGGGGTGTTACATTTTATAACCTATTTAGGAAATGAAATATACATGGAATCAAATTATTCCTCTAGTTTGTGCTTTTTCATCAGCTATTTATTTAATAATACTATGTATATGTCAAATAACTTCATTAGGAAATTTATTCAAATATACTCTAACATGAGAGTAGAATTATTCAACTATTTTGATATCTTTATACTCTCAATAGCTACATGAATCCTCAAAAGTATCTCTGTAAACATATTCAATGTATTAACAGTAATCACTATATTCAACTCCTATAAGTGTTTGATCCCTTTCATTATTCATAAATTTAATCCTCTTATTTGCCTCTTTCTTCAACCTATTTTTCACTGCCTTAGATAAAGTTTCCATTTCTACTTCTAGGGGGGCTGCGGCAGGGGGGCTGTGGTAAGTGGAGTTGCAGTGGGTGGCGGGCTATAAGGGGGGCTATTGCAGGGGGGCTGCTGCAGGGGGGCTGCTGCAGGGGGGATGCTGCAGGGGGGGCTGTTGCAGGGGGGTCAGTGGAGTAGGGGATGGGGGGTTCTATGGAGTGGGGGTGTGGGACAAGAGTGGGGGATGGGGGGGATTGAGTGGGACCATATTCCTCTGAGCTACTCCCACTCCAACATGTTCTGATTTCCATTTTCTCTAACATTTCTGTTTTGTGGGACTCTCCCCTACCATCCACACTATATTCATTTCCAGAAGATGACTCCTTTCTGTGAAGTTCTTCATTCTATATCAGGTCTTTAATATTTGAAAATACTTGTTTAGTTTTTCTTCTTGAATTACTCACTGCATTTTCCATCACATCCTATGGTTTTAAAAGGTTCATACTCAAATGCCTACTCTTTTTCATGGTTGGTTAGTCATCGTAGTTTCGGATTCTCCACTATAAACCGAAGTGGTTACACTAAGGACCTCTCAATCCTATAATAATAGAGACCCACTATGCTTCTACTCTAGAGTCCCACCAATGAATGAATCTTCCCACTAACCAATAAAAAGGTGTGATTTAAATAAAATATCTCCCTAATCTCCATGTTTCTAATGCACCACTCAATGTAGATATCCTTGCATCAATGCATTATATAACTGAGTCTACTCATGAATATAATCTTTAAGATCTTTAGTAGTTTATAGGCATGATTAGATCTACTCGTCTCAAATAGTCACATAATTTCTTCAACCATATATGTCTCTCAACCCCTTGAACACTTATGAATTGATATATCCACTTTCTTGGATGAATCTTGAATTCAATCTCTTATTGCATTGTTGTGTGTTTTTGTCGACATGAAATTTTTCATTTTTTTGATTTTGAGTTATTTACATTTTCTTTATGGTTTGGTTATAATGGATCATGGTATACTGTGTGTGTTTTCATTTTATAGGGTTAATTTGAAATGGAAAACTATAAATGCTAATGTTTAAAAATACATTGATTCTTGTAGACAAATTATGAATACTTTTAAAATGATATTTGTATTTAAAAAAGTGTCTAATATGTTTTGGATTTAAAATGATAACCTATTTTTGGAAATTTTGTCATTCCCGTTAGAAAAATGGATAGTGTTAATTATTTTCAAGGTTTTAAAGTGATATTAATAAAGCATAAATAAAATATTTTAAAGGATTTAAGTCGAATGTACTTTTAAAATAGATTCTTTTGAAGTTGTTGGATTGTTGTAGATCGATCTTGTTGGGTCGAATGCTTGTTGCGTGCAACTTTTACCACTGTAGTAGATCTGACCACTATACTAGAGGTATTTCATGTTTCTTCTATTCTTGAGTATGTCGGAGGAATCTCCAATAAAGGAAAAAATAATTGCTATGTCAAACCCTATAAGTGCTGGATTAAAAACTATATATTTGTCTCCCACTGGTTTCTTCTAGGATAAACTACTTCGTTTTATATCAGTTCCAAAAAGTGGGACATAAGAGTATTTATTGTTAGGATCACCAGAGGTATTTTTTATTAGACTACCAGATGGATTCTAATCAATGTGAATATATTGGGTTACATGAATCAATTTATAATACCAGATGGAGTCTTTGGGATTCAGAATCCATTGAGGTGATTCATATTTTTTTTATATTGGTTAATATCTTAACTAACCAGAATGAAATTTTGGCTGTACTGGGAAAACAGAAAGGATTCTGTGTTCTGGATGGAAGCCTGGGGCTGTCCATGGGGTGTCTAGGGGTGGTGTAGGGGGGTATGTAGGGCAGGGGGAGGGTGCAGGTGGGGTGTCTAGGAGGGGGTGTCCGGGGGGGTCTAGGGGTGTCTAGGGGGGTCTGCAGGGTGGCGGGATCTGCCGGGTAGGGGGTTTAGTGGGGTCTGCAGGGGGGTATGCAGGGGGTTCCAGGGGGTGTCTCGGGGGTCTGGGGGGTCTTCAGGGTAGGGGGTTTCAGGGGGGTGTCTAGGGGGTCTGCAGGACATGGGGTTCTAGGGGGTGTCTAGGGGGTCTGCAGGGTGGGGGAGGGGAGTGGGTTCCAGGGGGTGTCTAGGGGGTCTGTAGGGTAGGGGTGGGGTTCTAGGGGTGGTCTCTAGGGGGGGCTGTAGGGCATGGGTCCAGGGGTGTCTGGGGGGGTCTGCTGGGTAGAGGGGTGAGGTTCTAGGGGTGGTGTCTAGGGGGGGTCTGCAAGGCAGGGGTGTGGGGTTATAGGGGGTGTCTTGGGGGGTCTACAGGGCAGGGGGTCCAGGGGGGTTCCATGGGTTGTGTCTAAGGGGTATGCATGGAAGGGGGTCTAGGGGGGTCTAGGTGGGAAGGGGTTTCCAGTGGGGGTGCAAGGGGCTATCCAGGGTGGTGCAAGGGGGCTATCTTGGGGGTGTAGGAGGGTGTTCAAGGGGGTGCAAGGGGGATGTCCTGGGTGGGGGTGCATTGAGTGTTTTTTATGTATTCATCATTTAATATTATCTACATGAGTGTTTGTTTTGTATTCATTGTTATTCTACAGATTTTTAATGTAATTATAGAGTGGAGGCAGTGACATGGTGCATGTTGGAATTGCAATACTGGAATTGGAGAGGGGAGGCCGATGTATGTTGCTTTCTGTAGAGGGGGAGGTTGTTGTGTGCTGGTTCTGGCTGGAAGATGTGCGTATAGTTTTTTTTTCAGAGAGATGAAATGTCAATGGTTTATAGAACCGTTAGTATACAGACATAGTTTTATATACGAACGGTTTCAATGAAACTTTTGAGAACAGTCTGCTGTAGGTGGTATACCAACGGTTTAACAACCATTGTTGTATACCTTAGTGACCAAAGGTTATTAACCATTTGGATATAAATTTACCAATTATTATCACTAAAACATTGGTATTTTAAAAATCCAGCCAACCTATCCCAGTAGTTCAAGCTGAACCGTTGGCATATGTCTATCCCCACGCCTCACAACCCAATGGTTCAGTGAACCATTGGGATTGAATTTCCCAACGGTTTTGGAGATTTTACCTATAGTTTGTAACCATTGGTAAAAGCATATTTTACAATAGTGAATAAAAATATCCCAAAACTGAATACGCATAACCAACCAATATAGAAAACATGTCAAGTCATACTAATGTCATGTGTCAAGGGAAAACCCAATATAATGTAATCCTAAAAATCCACAAGCCGGGTCCTGAAACATTATTTGATCCCCTCATCCAAGATTTATCCCTAATTCCCAACTCATCCATCTATCATAGGGCATTTTCCCTTATCCTTGTATGCAACTATGAAATCTTCTCTGGTATCTGTGGATCCTTGAGTAGGGTGTTAGTACAACTCAGTAAGAAACCCCACCAAAGAATTAAAAGGAAATATATAACCTAATAACAATAAAATTGTATATAGAAGAAAAAGGGAACCATTAAGCAAGGAAATTAAATAAATGTTTTTCTCAAAATAAGTTATCAATCATAGGGGTTAAACAAGTAAATTAAAAATAAAATATTTTTTAATCCTTTGAAATATATATGCCAAATAGTTTTAAACCAATTACCATTACCATATCAATTGCACTTAGTGCCCGGATTATCATATTTGTACCCAAGATAAGATTAAGGAGTTTCATGTCCATTATATCAAGTTAATGATGTTGAGCATCATTTTTAACCATCCTATATCATGGATAAGGACTAGCATTTCCAATATCCATACACATGCATTAAAAACATCCAGTCCATCATTTATAATTATTTCATTATTCTACCATTCTCAAGGTCCAATATACTTGATATTCTCATCAAGTTTTCACCCATTACAATATTAATTTATTCCCATGGTCTAATATACTCACCCTACTTGGACCAATTCCATACTTAAACCATTTATTCATTTGAATCAAAACATTTTTTTCATTAAAATCATTTTATAACATGAACATTCCCTTGTCTATTTCCCATAAACAATCTTTATAATATCATAATACATTTAGTTAACAAGTTATGATAAATGTAGCTTTAAGTCATTTTAACATGAAAAATAACAATTACAACATGTTTAATTTCATAATCCCAGAAAATAATAATTTAAAAACTCACTTCACTATTTTCAATGGATTGGAATACCCCATTGGTAGCCATAGGCCTGATCTCAAAATCATCCATATACCTGAAAGGGTCCGTGAAGGGTATCACACATTAAATAAATCCTTAATTTACTTTTATTTTTCAAGGAAATAAAAAAAAGGTAAGGCAATGCATTGGGACAAATCCATACAAAAGGATAAAATAAGTACTATATGAAAAAAGCATATAGACCACCAACAACAATCTTGTAGAAAAACGGTAACACCCTGTTCATCACCCATTAGCTAGGAGAGAGATAAAGGTGCTACGATCCTTAGGAAACATCCCCAATACACCAATGGTGATAAATAAATGACAAGAGATTAGGAAATGTTGTGGGATGATTTTCCATATAAATGTTAAACACCTTGATGATATTGAATAATAAGCATCCAATCCTCTAAATGATACATGAATAATCAATATAATAACTAAAATAAATACCAATACATAACACTATCAGTGTAAATAATAAAACTAAATACATGTGAAAGGAAAAGAATCTAAATAAAAATACATTGAAACAAAAGTGGCACAATCCCAAACCACAATGTTTTCAGTTTCTAACTCTTCAAATAGAAACCTAACCATGATGTCGAGGATCACCACTAGAGAAGTATGACACATGACCCTTGCAATTTTATCGGTAGAAGACATCAAAAAACATACCGAAGTATCAAACAAATGGATGAGTATATCACTCAAAAGTATTTCCCCAATATAATTCCATCCACACACAACTAGTACATGAAAAGATTACCATATTTTAAATAAAATATAATAGAAATAGAAAAACAGTTTATATAAAATGCATATGAAACTTTGATAGGAATATTAAATAAGTCTTTCAAACAATTTATTATTATTTGGGATAATAATTACATTTCTACACCCATGCAGAAACATGATTCATGCAACCATGGACAGCCCTATACTCATGAGTGGTGATTCATCCTACCATTAAGACATCACTTGGTGACCTAATTTGACATTAGTACTTCTAACCATGATCCATCCCAAGTAAAACATTAATTTACATCGGTATTGTTAACCATTTTCTATCCCATATGAACATGAACACACACCCAAACATTTATGAAAAATTGCAAGTAAAATATTTATTTAACGAAAATTACATCTTTAAAAACCAAAAATGTTTAGATCACATCAAACGGGGGTTTTAAACATCAATCCCACAATATATTTAACAAAAAGTATAAACACAATTTAAAAAATAACACACCAATAACTTTTATATTAGTATAGTGGAATAGAATACACCTACCTTGATTAACTATGTATTAATAATATTAAATAATTTTATATATCAGACACTTTTCCTCTTTTCCCCTATAAAAATCTAAGAATATATTGTTACCACAAATCCAAACCCATATATCTGATCCTACACAAATGTAGCATTCTAGGAGAAACAAATCTAGGATATCCAAGATAAGGAAGAAGTAGGAGGCCCTAACCTTTGATTTCATGAATAAATGCTCAAAGATTCATTTCTAACTGATTCTAGAAATCAAAGTTTTTTGAAAATCGCCTAGGGTTTCCCTGGATGTCGAGAGGGAGAATAGAATTCCAAATGAGAAATATTAACACATATAGGATTAGTAAAAATTGTTGGTGCCAACAGATTCATGATATGAAAGTTTTTCACGTCATTAATTCCTCAAAAGGATGCATACGCAGATATTTACATCACCTCAACATATTTTCCCAAATAAACTAGTTTCACTTATTGAATCATTTTCACTTCATGAGTTTATCCAGATACACTTGGTGAAACCATTCATGTTATGGAACACAATGATAGGATGCATCTTTCTTTATTCATATCATGAAATCCATTCATGACATGAATATATATTATATCAAGACTATAATTTTCATTCTTTTTAATCCTCATAATTCATCTAGAACATTATATCACTAATTTTTATCATTAAAGAGGAAAATCATGAAAGGATAGATTACCTCAAACTGGTGGTGCTACACAATCACTCACCAAAAATATACATTAGTTTGATATAAAATAAGTGTTAACACCAAAACAAAAAATTCCTTGAAAAAGGGGTTCATATGTTTTATAAGAATAGAAAAAACCCATGATTCTTCAAAAAAAATAATGAAATGGAGTTAAAGACTTACCCAGGGCTTCTATTTTCACTAAATGGAACCTCCAACAGCCAATTATGAAAGGGGAACCACCATTAGAGAATTTTGGAGGGTTTGGTTCACACCCCTAGCTACTAGAGAAGAAATTGGAGTGACAATATAAGAATAAGGACTTTGTTGTGAGAATAGAAACAGTAAATTCCACATTTTTAATTAGGAAAATGGTTTTGTTGTTTGGTTTTTAAAACAATACACGAACCATGCAGTATCCTATATCTATGAACAAATTGAGTTGTATAATTTTCTAGGGTTCTCACATAGTTTTGAAAAACATGTGGAGGTCATGTGATAGGATCTATCGAAAACCTCTTGGTTTCCAGGACCACATTTCATGGTTTATATACCATGATTCCACCTCCCCTAGGGCACACGATCATCGTGCGATGTTTGTACTAATAATGCACCCCATGTGCGCCTTACCATATATCTCCACTTTTCCTTCATCTTCATGTCCAAACCCCCTCGGAAATCCTTGATACATTAATAAATCCTAAGATACATTCCATTAACCATTTAAAAGGAGTATAACCAAAAATTAAAATGAATCATACCTCATCAAAAGTTCAAGAACATACAACATCCCCACCTTAAGAACACATCCATGAGCTACATTCCACATCATCACAAAGCCACCATGGTGAAAATATCAATATACTGGTCCCGCATATTGTAGTACCTATTCTAGGGTTCCTCTTGAACATGTTCATGTTTCCAGAGCACTTAGACCTTCGTTATAGACTTACTCCAATGAATTGTTTAGTTGTGATCCACAATACTAATTAGTTACTTATTGAAGGATGCATCCATCTCAAGATCAACATCATCAAAAATCAATTACATGAGAATGCTTTCGTGGTATTTTGAAGCTGTAAAACATGGAAAACATCATTCATAACAATATACTACTGTGGTAGAGCCAAACAATATTCTACAAGTATGATCCTCTCTATAATCTCAAATGGACCGATATACCTTGGCGGCATTTTTCCTTATTTTTAAATTCATCATTCACCAAATCTTTGAGACACCCAAAGAAAAACATGATTATACACTATAATCCCATGTGGTTGAAGACATCAATTATTGTATGTCTTTAATCTAATTTGGGTCTTATCTATATGCTTTGGGATCAAGTGAACATGCTCTGATGTCTCCCCCACAAGCCTTTGTCCTAACAACTCTGATTATCACACTTTCATGTAGCATAAAGGTGATCTTCATGGCCTACCATATAGAGACTCATATAGTTCCATCTAAATATCATCATAATAAGTTTTTATAGGAACGCCCAAAAAGTGATAGGGTTTTATCCCATGTTCATCTAAAATCTACAACACACACTCTCAACATTTCCTCTAAAACATGGATAGTAGATTCTGATTTCACATCCATCTATATAGGAAAATATATTCTAAAAAACACTTGATTAATAAGAACCTTCAGTAAGAATTTTTGAACCCATGGTGTATAAAATAGATCCCTATCAAAAATGAAACTCTGAGGCACCCAATGAAAATGCACAATCTCCAATACATACATGTAACCTAAATGATCCATGGTAAAAGACTCCCAAATTGGAATGTAACAGGATAATATTTTCAACCAGTATAAAATCACCCATATTGTGTCATTATTCCTAGTAATACTCAATAATCCCACCATGATATCCATAGTAGCATAATCCCACTACCGTTTCCAAATAGGAAATTGGTATAGTATATCAAAATACCGCTGATGATCATCATTAACTTACAGATAGGTGTATCACCGTATCCCAAAACATGTGATCTCCTTCTTCATTCTTTGAAACCAATAGTATCTATGAATATCCTGGTATATTTTGGTAAAGATAATCTGCACCACCCACTTCAAGGAATGAATCTCATGCATCATCTCATCACATATTCATGTAGGTACAACAAGATGAACATGAATATAGATAATTCCATCATCATCGATGGTCAAGAATAGTGTTATCTCCCCACCTTTAAATTTGTCCCTCAATTCTAGACAATTTGATCTTTATTCAGTATCCCCTTCATCAAGATTATAAGATAGGTCTTAGTATAAAAAGACATGGTGGTAATCTTCTCCTGCTCCTCCTAAAAACCAGAATGCATCTCAATAAACAAGGCCATCATCTTTCACTTGAGACTAGACTCGTAGAAAAACAAAGTAGATTTATTTTGTCTCAAATCATCAACAACACTATTCTCAATCCCTAGTATATGAACTAATTCAAAACTAAAATTTTGTATATACTCAACCCATCACTGCTATAATATATTAAAATCACCTAGAATAAATATGTATTTGAGGCTCTTATTATTAGTATAATCTGTAAACCTATCACCCATTAGATAGTTCATTAAACATTATAAGACAAAAAAACACTTCAGAAAATTCAAGATCTAGTGTAAGACAGTTCCCTTCATGTGGACTCAATTTCCATGATCCATACACCCCAACTCAATCTCCCTAAAACAAAATTGTCCCAATAATAATACCAAATTAATGAAAAAATAGATTATATTCTTTTCCCATATCATGTAAGTTCATAATTAGTTCAGTATTCAAACACCTCTTATATCCTAGAAAGTATTCTCACATGCTTTAAACAACTAAACCTTTGTACCCTTCTTCGTTATTCCTAAGAGTGGTGATGGCATGCTTGAAAACTCCTTGATGAACCTTTGTTAGTACCACGAGAGACACATAATTCTTCTAATATCAAAAATATTTTCGAGCTACTCCAAAGGTAAAACCACCCATAGTTTATAGGGGTTCATTGACACACCTTCCTCCAAGATTATGTCGCCTTGGAAATATAATTTTTTCATCTAGAAATGACACTTAGATAGATTGGTATATAGTTTATGCTCTCTCATTATACTCAAGAAAATTTCAACATGTTTGGAATGATCTTCAAAATTATGGGAGTACACTATGATGTCACCAATGAATAAAATCATATAATGATCCAAGTATAGGTGAAAGATTCATTACATAAAATCTATAAGTGTAGTCCTAGAATTTTTAAACCCAAACAACATCATAACTAACTCATAAAATCATGAATACTTCCAAATGATCTCTGTGGTATATTATATGGTCTCGCCCTCAACTGATGATACCCTGACCGTAAATCAATCTTGGAAAACTCATAGGAACCCTTCTGCCAGTCAAAAAGGTCATTGTTATGTGGAAGAGAATGTTGGGTTTCCATTATCTTCTAGTTGAACTTATGGAAATCAAGACAAAGTTTTAAGTTTCCATCCTCATTAGAAAACAAAATTAGAGAATCCCAAGGTGACATACACAAACAGATGAATCCTTGGTCTTGAACTCTTTTATCCAAGTCTTCATCTCTTGAATTATTAATGGTGACACATAATAAGGTTGAATAGACACTGCCTCATCTCCTTTCAACTAATCAATCTTGAATTCAAACTCTCTCTCTGGTGGTAACACTAAGAACTCATCGGGAATCAAGTCATTAAAAAATCAAAATAGGAGGGAAGACATCATGGTCCACTACCCTATAATTGAGAATCAGACTCACAATGTGGGTTATGAGCTCGTCCAAATGTTAATGAAAATTCCCTATACACCAAACCTATATATCCCATTCTCTATAAAATACATATATAAAAAATTTATGAGATGAGAAAGTCACTCTACAGTCATCAAAAATAAATGTTATCCTGGTACATGACCATCTAGACCATTCCTAATAATAGGTCAAAACCTGACATAGCAAGGATGAACAATAACCAAGGGACATGGTACCCACATATTTTGAGGGTGAATACCGTCAAACATATAATACTCTTTGATCGCATCTCCTAATGGTGTCTTTATTGATATAACCCCATAGAATAACTCTATCTCCATACACAAATTAAAATCCATGGAAATTTGAACCTTTTCTTTTATGTGAAATACCATTTTTCAGGCCGAGATTCCGAACATAATTCTAAGGGTTAGAACCCATAAATGTTTTTTTTACTTGGATAAATTCATGATTAGTTTCCCAAGTGTCTCGAGAATTTTTATGATTTCCAAAACCGAAAAATAATTGGTTTGGAATGATGCATAGGGTGCATAGTTTATCTAAAACTGTGTGGCCCCCAGTAGAAAAATGTGCAGCTTATAGCAGGTGGACATAGGCTATTCACATGGTCAACATACTGTTTTATAAACCCAGTTCCTAGCCCACATAGGTAGTTCCAGTTAGGCAGTACCTTGAAAATATTCATCACATAGTTTTCACATGGTTATGAAAACCATATGGGATACCCCATGTCCTCAGTAGAGAGTGCACAATTGGTGCATGGTTTTTGAAATCGTTCATGATACCCTATTTTAGAAATTGAATTATTTTAATTGAATTAAAATAAAATAAATAACAAATCCCTAAATCACCTTTATCCCCTCCTATTATCATGAGGGTGCACCCTCCCTCCCTCTTATCATGTGGCTCACGCATGACCCCCTCTCTAGTTCTCCTTGGTTATTCAATTTACAGTTGGATTTCATGGAAATTACCATCTTAATCTATGAGGTACGGTATATGGTCCCTCTTCCTTCCCCTCTATGGCTATTTTCTGGTCTCCTTATCACCTGGTGATGTGTTCACAAATCTAGGGTTTGAAGTTAAACTGATTTTTGGTTCTTTGTTAAATGTTTTGGTATAAGGTGCCTCTCCTAGGACCCCTTCATGCGAGTTTCAATATTCGACACTGAAGGTGATGTGTTTTGGGTTGTTTCAGTTCACTACCGCTATCCGAGGTATGGTTTTCTTCCCTCTATATGGTTTTTCTAAATTTATTTTTGGTCTTTAGTTGATTTTTCTTCCCATGTATAATTTGTAGAGGTCTTGGTGACTCTGTGGAGTCCTTTACTCAAACACATAGGTAAGTATATATATAAATATATACCTTTCATGTATGTATTCCCTCATAGTGATGGGAATACATGAATTAGGTTAAGGGATATATATATATATAATGAAATATTATTTTTTGTGTATGAAAATGTGGAGTAGTTTCATGTGGTGGCGGGTAAAGTTGTATAGTTCCAAAGTGTTTGTCATGTCTTTGGTCTAATTCCTATGGTAGGATTCCACTAATTTTCCCTTAAATTTAATAACTCGTTAATTAATTATTTTTTAACATTTAATTAATTATTTTCAATGTATATTAGTTTTTTTAAAATGGTTTCCTTTAGTAAATTTTATGTAAATCTTAATGAAACCAATGAATTTTTTCAGAATATTATCAAGAATTAACAAGAGAACCTCTCCAATGGAGGTGAACAATAATCAATCTAAAAAATAGAGGTTTTACATTTATGCTTTCTTTTTTTATTTAATTAATGTTTACTTATTATTTTTTTCTTAGATAGTAAATGGAATGTTTCGGTTATGGAATCTATTTTAGTTGCAATTCCCCAAGTTGTCATATTCATGGTTGCAATGACACCTCTCTTTTACACTTGGTCCCTTGATATATAGTTTCAATTTCCTGATGAGTTAAATGGTTTGGTAATAGAAAATGGAATGTTTAGAATGAATTATGAATGATGGTAGTATTATTTAACAGGAATTAACATGATCCTTTCCTTTGGAACTTATATGTTAAATAAATTTTCCATGTTTAGGAAAATTGAGTGAGATGACCTTGAGTATGATAGATCAAACCAAATGGAATCCCTTGTATAAAATGAGATAACTCCATGAAATTTAATTGAACATGGATATTGAAATAAATAAGAGGCTTTACCTTATGAATTAAATTATAAATGTAAATAAATATTTTATGAATGTGTTAAACCCCTTATACGGGTTTGATAAATGACATACAAGAGAGTTATATGCCTCATACAGCGAATTGGGTATGAATGTGACAAATCCTATAATAATTATTTAATTTAAACGCTTTATAGGTGTTTCCTTAGGAACGATTTTGAACATCCCTCCTTATATATAAGTGAAATGGATAATTGGATACATGAGAGGTTAATCCCTTATACATTATATATTATAGATGACTACACCATATATGCTTATGGATCCAAGGGACTATGAGAGCCATTGGTATGAAAGATTGTGTGAGATTTCTATCTGGGCTAGAAGATTGACTCAGAGAGATCCCATGGGGATGTTTTTATTTGGGTTTTTTCAGTCCTTACTGTATGTTAATCAAAGGGATATTATAATCCCTTGGGAGGGGATATTGTTGGAGCATCCCATCTGGAGCCAGGGGACAGGCTGTGAGGGATCCCCTGGTGATGGATTCCATTGGGTACTTCTTGGTCCTACCAGTAGCTATATCTAGGGGATAGACCGTGAGATCACCCCTAGTGATTTATGTTAGTGGGTACATCCCAATCATGCAAGTACATTCATTCCAATAGAATGTGAGTGATACTTTAATTGGGTTTGGGGCTAGACCATGAGAGATTCCCCTAGAATTGGATGGTGGTGATTACATCTCGATCCTTCACAACATATACATATATATACACATAATGATACTAGATATATATATATATAATGTGATGTGATCATACATACCAGGCTTAGGCTGAAGCAAATGGACCCACCAGGTTCTCATTAGGAACCTGAGTGAGTTGTTATATGAATATTCAGTATAGATTTAATTTCTTTCATATACCTCGACATTGTATAATTTATATTGCACTTTCAGCATTGGTCTAGAAACTATAGATTCTGGCCAACAGATATTTATAACTCACACCTTTCTGGGGCCACCATTGCACTGGGGTACCTGAGTAGACTCTCTTGTTCATAGGCCTACATACCTTCATTTATTTCTTATGTAGTGGTACTTGTACCTAGGAGTTAGGAGGAATGGACTGAGCTGGATCTCAGGATGCTCATGGATATCTCCCTTGGGGATTTACAGTCATTTTAATTTTTTTGTCCGGTATTGAAAACCAAGTTGTATGATTAATGGTTTATCTTATTTATCATCATGTGTACATGAATACCCTGTACGAACTGGCATTGGAAGCTTTTATATGGAATTGTTATATTTTTCTTCCACTATGTTTTCACTTCATTGTATAATGTTTCCACTTTTCACTATTATTAATTCAGTTATACATCTCTGCATCTATGATAATAAGGTATAGTCTCCCGCAATCACCACTCATGACCCTCGCTTCTAGTCGACAGCCTCTAGCATACAAGGAGAAGTTCATGAGGCCATGTGACCCACCTGTCTAGCTACTGGTTTAGTGGTAATTCGGGTTAGTACATTACATAAGAATCATATCTGATTACCATATTTTTCACTATCCTACTTATATGAGACCTTTTATCTAGAATAACATCATCTTCTAGCACAACTATTTTGACTTGTAGAACTCAAACTGTCATACTGCTATGGAGCAGTATATCTGATGTCAGTGTTTGGTGTTGGACTAAGTCCTCCCTCACCAGCCATCAAATGAGGGTTTCTATAGAAACTTTTTATGTATCCCATCCTTTTATAATCTCTACAATCTACTTGTAGTTGAAGTTACTTACCTCCCTAGTGTAATTGATTCCCGCATTGAATGAAAATCCCATAGACACATCCTTAAGAGGTCAATCTTCTCCCTAAGATACTCTTTCTACCACCGCCTTAGAAAAAACTCTCACATAGTGAATTTTTAATATAGAAGGATGCACTACTAGATCACTCGTAAGATCCCACATGTCATCCATAAGAATTATTCCTCATGTTTTCGTCAAAAATATGAGCCCAATTCATCACCTCATCAAACTTATTAAAATAGAAGATATTCACTTGGGAAATGATCTCACAACTAAGTAAGTACTTGAATCATTTCATCATTTCTACCTCATCCCCAATCAATGTTGAAAAAAACTACACAAGTGGATAAAGCAACCATCATAATGCATAGCTAACATATTCCCCTGAGTCAATCACATAAAATCATAAGCTCTCTCATTCATCAGAGTCTCTAAGTAGAAATGATCCACGAACATTTTTTATAAATACTTCCATACCAACCCCCCCCCCACCCCACCAAATAACTCAGGCTAGACATGAATATTCCACTAGTGCTTCCATGTCCCTCAGAGTATGTAAGCTACAAACTTAACCCTATTATTTTAATGAGTATCCAAGGGATCCGGAATCATCTAGATAGAGCCAATCAAAAACTCAACTACCTCAACACCACCCTCTCCGTAGAAATTCAGAGGGTGTTCTAGTTGGAACTCAATATTCAAATAAAACATACTTAGTGTGGCCTACCCCAGGGATCTTTTCATAAAATGTATACAAGAACAAACTTTTTTCAATAATACTCTTCAAACCAATAACCTAGAACTAATATTTCTTATTATCCCAATTATAGAGGTGAATTCTACATAATATCCTCTTATCTTCCTATCAATAAGTGTAGTCATGGAGGCATCTCTCTACAATTCAAAAAACATGTTCACGGCTCATAACATATGATTTCCATAGATTCCCAATGTATGGGTTAGAACTATTCATAAAAAATTACTCCTCATACATCATCCAAATGAGTGAAAACTACAACACTCTCACTACACAAAATCATCCCCATCTAGGTTCATCACTAAATCAAGGTAAAAAAATTACATATATTAAAAGTCTTAAGTTTGACACTATCGTTTTATTTTACACTTAATGTATTTCAATTTATAAATGTATCTTCTTCCCATTTATCATATTTACATTTTACATCAACTTGAAATTTATTTTCATCAATTTAAACTTTTTTCAATTAGGAACCATCTATTTTGAAATGAAAAATAAACAAAAAAAACAATTCCACTTCCCATAATCTAACCATATGATGGTCTAATATGTGTTTTTAACATCATGCATGCCACATAAATTTCTTGAGAGCTTGAAATGTTGAAACATGAATTCATTCCATACTATCAAATGATTAAAATCATAGAAAACAATAATATCCCACAAAACGTATATTACCTAATGTGAAGTAAAACCCAATAGTAATAGGTGAATATATTGAGAAAAAATCCCACCCTAGGATAATTGATTCCCCCATGTGCATGGGTGAGATACAACTGGGAATGAGATCATTTATAGGACCTAATACATCTTATTATATTTTCTACCTTTACAAAAAAGAAATAAAAAATAAAATAACCTTTATCTGAAAAACATTTTAATTTCCTAGCCAGGTATCTATTAAATAGGTTCTCTAATTCCACCCATTATGTTACCTCAAGTGTGACTCCTAATATTCTAGAGCCCACCGACTATCAAAAAGATTCTATTATGGTATGTGGGACACTATACCCTCTTTCCTAGAGTAAAAAAGAGAATAAATAAAAATAAATCATAACCCCAGTAACAATGATCAATAACAATAAATAATCTGGAATCACATAATAAGATACCAAAACATGTAAAATTCCCATAACCAATATAGAAAACATTCCATGGAATAGTAGTTTCATGTGTTAAGGTAAAACCCAAAATAAATATATGATAACAATACCCAAAATAGGTTCCTAAGATAAGTTTGGACCCCTCATCCAAGATCCATTCCAAATTCCATACTCAGTCATCTACCATGGTTCATTTTCATTTATCCTAGTTAGTAACCACAAAATCTTCTCAATTACCCATGGCATCCCGAGATGTGTGTGATTACAACATAGTACATCATCACCAATGGTTTCTAAATAAATATATAGTATAATATCTAAAAATTTGTATTTACATTAAAAATGGAATAATTAAATAGTTCAATGAAAGGAAAGTGTTTCTCCATATCGGTTATCAATCATAGGTGTTAAACGCTTCAATTAAAAAGGTTCCATTTTCTAATCATTACAAACAATAATGCTAAAAAGAATTGAACTGATTACCATTACCATATAAAATAAATTTTTTTTAGATCATTCCCATGTCAACACCCTAACCATTATTAAGAAGTTTCATTTCCTTCTTATCTAGACAATATTGTTATATGTCAACTCCATGCAATTTATATCAGGTTTATGGAGCATCATGTCTAACATTAGTGCCCATGGTTTAGAATAATCATATCTATCATCCAAAAAAATTTCATCATTCCACTATTCTCAAGGTCCCACACATGTGACCTTGTCATTAGGGATGAACCCATTACAACATTAATTTATTCCAATGGTTTAATATACACAACCAATTTGGACCAAATCCATTCTTAAACCGTTTTTTTCATTTAAATCAACACTTAAATGTTCTTCAAAACCATTAAATAAAATAAAAATTCCCCTTTTTCCATTTCTCATTAACTCTATTTATAATATCATAACCCATTTACATACTATATTAAGAAAATATTCACTTTATGTTAAGATAATATTCCAAACAAAAATTAAAATCTGTTCAATATTGTAATCCACCTAATTTTTCATTTAATAACTCATATTACCATTTTTAAGGGATTGACACACCCATGTGTAGTTGTTGGACTATTCTCCAAATCATCCACAGACCTAATGTTTTCTATGAATGGCATCACACATCAATTAAAATCATAATTTACATTTCTTAGTAAAGGATGAAAACACACACCAATGTATTGTGTCGCCAAAAACATATATGAAATGATAAAATCAAGACTATAAGAGAGATCTTGTAGATCAGCTACATCATGATCATAAAAAAACATCACCTAACCTTGGCCCTTGTTTTGAGTTAAAACGACCCCTAACACCGAAGCTACAAACTACCTATAAATACATTTCAGAAATTACATAATAATAGAAAACAACCAAGCATTATTTTCCCTAAAAAATGAGGTAAAATTTTCAAATACTTACTTGAGGTATTAATTTGAACTAAACATCACCTCAAATACCCGAATATTTAAGGATAACCACCCTTGGTGATGTTATGATGGTTTGTTTCACACCCCTAGATTGTGGAATATAAATGGGAGTGAAAATAGAGGGATAGGACTTAATCCTAAGTGGGAAAATGGTAAAATCCCCTATTTTTGAAGAGGTTCATAGATTGACTGCATAGTTTTTCAAACAATGTTTCAAGCATGTGGCCTCCTCTATATAAGAGAAACCAAGCCACCTAATTATCTTGCGATCCCATATAGTTTGAAAAACTATGTATAGACTATGGGTTTGGATCTTTATAATCCTTCGGGGATTCCAAGGCCTCCATGAATGGTTTATAAACTGAGCTTCCCCCTCCTCTAGGGTGCATGGTCATAGGGAAAAGTTAGTACTAATTGTTCACCAACCATGCTCTTTGCACTATAACTCCAGTTTTTCCCATGTTATTTCCATAACCCCTGATACATCTTTGAGACCATATCTATACCTGGGATACATTCCATTAACCATATAAAAAGAGGTTAACAAAAAATTAAAATGAAACATACCTCATTGAACGGTTTGGATCTTAAATGAGTTGTGGATATGAGAATTTTCCTAGATACAAAATTAAAAAAATATAAATAAAAAGAAGAGGGTGTATATCATTCATTATACATCATCTCTTCAATACCTTCCTCTCAGTTTTGGGGATAAGGGGAAGATTTATTTTATTAGAGGATATATTCATTTCACTTAATTGTTAACTATTATAAAATTTTATTGAATATTTTAACCTCCTTTTGAGATTTATTTTTTCATATCATTACCTACCAACCCCAATCCATGGATACATTTTATCCTACAGGTGAATCACTGATGATTAATTCTGATATTTTTCTTTACAAGGTGGTGAATATAGATGAATTGAAATCTAGTGGTAAGGAGCAATATTTAAGTTATGATCATAACCCCATTTACATTTTTACCTCGAGTTATAAATTAAAATAATTCAAATAAAGGTATATTAATGTGTAAATCAAAATAATAATGAATTTAATGATATAAATGGATTTTATTATCGGAATGGTCATTTTGAAAGATAAAAAGTAAAATATACCATTGAGTGGTATCCTTGAAAACTGATGAGCTCAAGAAATTTTCTCTTTTGATGCTTCAATATTTAATTCCGAATTGAAAATATTTTAATTTTTTTACTTTTATGTATAAATTTAGGTAGAGTAATCTCCCTTTGTTATGTATGTTAAGATTTTATACATGAGGGGAAGAACAAGTTCTAGTGTATGTGTATTTTATAATCTATTTTATCATTAAATCATTAATAACTAAAATTGACCAATTATTTTAATTATTTATACATTTTACAATTATACTCATTGGTTTATACATATATGGTAGTTAAGAATTTGTGATCTCATTTTATGAAAAATATAGAATGATAGTATGGCATGATACCCAAAGAATAAACCCGAACATAAGTGAAGTATCTTAGAAAATAAAGATTCACGAAGTGAAACATTAGCTCACACTAATACATGTTGAGATAATGGTTTTGAGAAGAGTCAATAGTTTCACAGTATGAAACTTCTTATCATTTCGTGAATCGAAGTCAGAAAAATATAAAATATGATTTTTCAGAATATTTTCGGCACTTCAAGTCACTTTGTCTAAGGACTTTCATGTGTGACCCAACTGAATTGATGGATTACTTTTTGACTCATATTCTAACACATGGGTGGATATATGCCAATAAATTTAAGGGTATGATTTTGTTTATTTGGTAGGTGGATACCAAATCCAGGGGAAAGGTGTTGCGCTGCGGTAGATTCCATTACAATGCCATCTCAAAAAATAATGTTGGATTTTATTTTGTTTATTATTTCCCCCTCCCCCCATCGTGTATAGAATGAGGGGGTTATTTATTTTATGTCATGGAATATATGGTAATGTATAATTCATTTTGTTATGTTATATATAATATTAATTTTAATTCATGTTGGGTTCTTATACGTGTTCTCCATCTTTATCGCTTCTATATTTTCTTTTCAATGACTATTCTAATTGGGCTAAGGAAGTGTGATTTAATCTCTTTCTTTATTTTAGAATGACTATTGTCTTAGTTTGAGTATTATTTGTCTTGTTTAAGTTATAGAGTATGTAATTTCACCACAAACACTGGTTTAGTTCTTACACTATGTTTAAATATGGTTTTGGGTTACCCATTCTTTTATAATCCTAAGTACCAGACTATGAGAAAAAGATAGTTTATTATAGAGAGTGTTTACACAGATCAATGGGTTTGTGCAGACTTAATTTTGATTGATACTTAATTATATAATTATTATTATATAACCAGTTATTCATTGAGCCTGTAATATTTTTTTTCTGAAACTATTTTCTTATCTTCTCCCAATCTCTCAAATTCTCAAGCCAACAAGTTTATATCAATTCCTTCATTAATTAATAATTATCATAACTATTATATTATTATTCTCTTCATCCTATTACACATGGGATCTACATAAGGGCCTCAAATATCCTATACTACTGAAATTTTAAATTTAGTGTGTTGTGGTTTCATGCAATATAAATTTCTAAATTAGTAACTACCCTAGAAGAATTAAAAATTCCTTCCATGAATATCAATTTTTGATCCATTATCAAGGATGTGGTTAGAAGATTGATTAATTTTAATAGATTAGTAAAAGTCTTGTATCATGGGGTTTCTTGTATTTCATGGTTAGTTTTCACATATGCTACTTTGATTAACCATTAACCTATACATAGAAACCTATTGGTGAAATTAAATATTTTCTTTGTCATTTGATTTACAGAGTCATTTGAGAAATAATGTATTTTGAAAATGTAATGCCTATTGTAAAGCGTATCATACACTGGAATTAAAAATGTGTTCTTTCCTTATTAATCAGAACATAAATTATAGGATACCATAATTCCATAATCTATATAAATCCTTTAATTTTTAATATATAAAGAATACATGATCAATATATCCATTCTATGATGTTCTTCAATTGTATTAAAAAATGGTAGATTTTCATATTTCTATTATGATATCCTTGTGAAATGTATAATAGGACTATCTATTATATTTAATGATTATATTTCTATTGTAAAAAACTGATATTTTTAAAACAAGAACATCATGTTTGATAGATTGTATGACACACAACACCAATATTAATAAATTAATATAATGTTCTTAGACATTAAGATACATTTTTTAAAAAATAAATACAATCTCTTTTATGGCTTTCAATGCACATATCCCTAGGTTTAAATAAAAAATGAAATTTTTTTAATATAGAGACTCTAGAATTTTACACATAACTTTACATGCTTTTAATCATAATTATACATAAGAATAAAATCCATGGATCATGAAGTCTAGTGCATAAGAATACTAGGTACATAAAACATAAAATCCAGGACCAAAAAACACATCTTTATTTAATCTTCATAAAGAGATCCTAACTTTCTTTGACACCTTAAATATTCATAGGTTTCCCTGGGGATCACATGAATGAATAAATGTGCTAAAATACCATCAATGGAAAAATATAAGAATAAGGATTTAGCATATAGTTTAGAGATCATGACATAATCCTATAAAATGGCACATAGAATCCTGACATATAAATATGTGATCATATAAACATTGAATCATAGAAATGTGGAAGAAAGATAAATCATGAAATTAGTATGAGTCGAGGCTTGATTCACATAGAGGAACACAAGTCAAGGTTAACCACCAAGACCTTTTCCCATGGTTACTCAAGCCAAGGCTAACTGCCAGGACCATTGCACATGGTAGCACAAGCCAAAACTAACCACCAAGACCATTGTACATAACATATCATGAGACTCAACTTTACCCAATGAATTGTAGTTATATCTGGATAAATCCATCTTAACATGTTCTTGAATCAGTTTTCTACCTTCAAAATCTTACTTAATCAGTCATACATAAACATAAGGGTACTCATGGAAAGAAATGGGTATCAGAATCATGTCATAAAATCATAATAAATGGGCCTATCATACAAGTATCCTTGAAATAAATGAATTAAAACATTAATGGACATTAATAAGGATACATAGGAATATATCATGGTATATTATATCAAACATAATTGATACCATGTAAGAAGAGTATTTAATAAATTTTATCATTGAAACATTTTGGTGCAGTTTTAAGAAAAAATATTTAAGAGCCTTTAAAATAGAAAAGGGAATAATATTTTATATAAAACCAGAAGTTAAATAAGAATGTTTTAAAAATAAAGAAATAGGTTTTATAAAAACAATTGTGGGAATAAAGCATATGGTAGACTGCACTTGAAATTAGGTATGAATTTGGGAAGTTCCCTTAAAGGGGCTTTCTTATTAGGAAGTATTGAGAAAGGAATCAATTAAAATAATGTATATCCCTAAAAGATATTGAATAAGGGATGTTGATACATGATTTTGAAAATTTAACAACATTTATAATATTTACATAAATGGAATACAGGGTTCCATTTGGGAAAAGACTTAGTAATATTAGCCCGATGAAATAATGGAGGTTCGGGTAGAATCCCTTATATAATATCAGCATGGTACCATGTGTACATAGGAGGGATTAATGAGAGATAAATGGTTTTATATTATTTTATACATCATGAGGGTAGTATGGGGTTGGTTTGAAATTATACCCCATCATTAGAAACTAAATATAAAATGATATAATATAGAGGAGATCCATTAATAAATGTGAGAAAGAGAGGATCTGTTACCTTATGTATGATGGTGTTCTCCACTTGATATTAATGACCTAAAAATCAAATGAGGTTTATTAATTAATAATTCTAAAACCTCCACTACATGTTATTGATTTATAATAACCTTATTAAGTTCATTACTGTCCTTTTTTATGAGTTAATATGTTCAATTTAATTGTTTGGGAGTGTTTTCTTCATCAGTTTTAATGATCGGTTCACTTATATTCATGTTTAGATAAACAAGTATGATGTGAATGGTTGTTTGGAATAAAAGTAATATTAATTTAAATAAAATATAGAATATTAAATTTTTATAAAATTCATTTGGTTATTTGGAGTGAAGGTGAATCATTATATAAAATATTAATGATAAACACTTGGATTAATTTGGAGGTTTTGCTCACAATTAACATGTTTTGTATTAATATTTTACAACAAGTGTGAAAATGAATTCCAAAAAATCACATAATATAAAATACATATTTAATATTATTGTTAAACCACAATTTTTTTTTACTAACCAGAATTGAATATGGTAATTGAAATTGATAACCCATCATCCTAGATTATGATAAATTAACACATCTCAAGCGGTGTTTTCATTTATTTCGTATAAATGGAGTGGAAAGAAGAGATGAAAATTAATTATCCAATTAGCATAACAATGTTCCAGTAAATTTATGGTTCTATATTTGACATACCATTTTGATGAGCAGTGTTTAGGAAATAAAAGAAGAAAAAGTAATATGAAAAGAAAATGAAAGAAAATAAAAGAGTAATTTACCTCTTGATTTACACATCCTTAGGAGCCTCCTATGGGGAGACGATTTGGTATTTTGAGGAGACCAAGGGATACTGGATATGAGGGAGGAACTCTGGGAGATATTTGGACAGAATTTATGGAAGTCATAAGGCTTGAGAGGAATGAAGAGAAGAGTGGAGTGTGGGTGGTTTTTAGAGTGGAGGGGAGGAGGGTTTTCTTAATATTTTAATTATTGCTTTATTATTTTTCCATAAGACAAGAAATAGTAATGATTATTGTGACCAAAAATAGTAATATGTGCATTTTAGTTCGAACACCAAGTTCTTACATCATCCATCTCTCAATAAATAGTGTATTAAACATATAATGTATATATATAGTAAATTACAATATTATACTATTTATCAAAAAATTCAAGTATTTTAGAAAAATCCCAAAAATTTGCCATAACAATTTTTTGATGTGTAAAATAAAAAAATTAATTCCATTTTGAAAGAATAATTTTCTAAATATCATTAATTTAATTTATAATGAATATCACAATTTACTTGAAAATATGGATTTTAAATCTATAACTGGTTTTATAATGCTTTCAACATTAAATGACAGTATTATAAAATTATCTTCAAAAAATAAATGAAATTGTTAATTTATGAACACATTTAAGGAAAATAAATTTTATTTTAAATTGACTAATTATTTTTAATTAATTACTTATGAATTAAAAAAATACCAATACATTTACTATAGTCATATTATTACGTATAATATGCCTAAATTTTATTTATACATTCATGGGTGAGGTTAAAATTTACTTGGCTGATTTACTATTCATAAGGGTAATATTATAATTCAAAACGTATTATTACTATTCATAAGGTTAACATTACTATTCATAAGGGTTAGTTTTTATTCACCAAAAATTAAGTTTATCTTATCGGACATAAAACATCTTTCTATTCTCAACCGTGTATGTAAGCTTTTCAAAATTCAAATCACAGAAGAGACAATATTATGTTTATGGGTCACATAGTACTTATTAGTTCGTTGTGTTGTGATTTATTTTGATTATATGACATAATTATAAGAAGGAAATATACATTGATATAACATTGGGTCTTTATATTTTTTCCCCCTTGAAATTTATCTCTTGAAATTTCATTTTACATTATAATCCATAAACAGGTGTGTGTACTTTTCCTTCATTAGATCCACTAGTTCCTATGTTGCCTCTTCATACATATGGTTATTACATAGTACAATGGCCAGGTGATTAGTCTTGTTATTTAGAACATTATCTCTACGATCCAAGATCTTCATTGGCTACTCCTCATAAGAATGTTCATTATCCAACTGTACCACCTCTAACAAGAGTACATGTAAAGGATTTGGTATGTACTTTCTTAAGAGGGGCACATGGAATACATCGTGTACTTTAGACATCGTAGGTGGAAGTGAAAGTCTATAGGACATATCCCCAACATGATAAAGAGTTTTGAAGTGTTTGATGTACCTTGGACTTTACTTTCCTTTCTTCCCAAACCTCATGACCTTATTCCATGGAGATATGCATAGAAATACAGTATCTCCAACTTTGAACTCTAGGTCTCATCGATGATTGTCTGCAAAACTATTTTTTCGACTTTGGGATTCTTTGATGTTTTGTTGAATGATTTTCACCTTCCCAATCATTTTATCAACCATTTCAGGTCATAGCGGCTTACGCACATTGAATTTATCCCAACACGCTAGTGTTCTGCACCTTTTCCGATGAAGGGATACATAGAGTGTCATTAGGATGCTCGAGTGAAATTGTTTTTGTAGGATAATTCAACTAGTAGAATATTTTGTTACCATCATCCTCTAAAGTCCAAAAAATGATCTCTCAACATATCCTTCATTGTTTGAATAGTTCCCTTAGATTGGCCATCAGTTTGAGAATGATAGGTTGTACTGATTTTTAGTTCAGTGCTTATAGCATGTTGGAGACTTTTCCCAAACATCATGGTGAATCTCAAATCTCGATTGGATATAATATATTGTGTTACTCCATGTATCCTTAGCACTTGTTTGATATCAATTTGTGCATGTTGATTCAATGAGAATTCCCCGAGAATCTCAATAATGTGAGTGGTCTTTTTAAGATCATCCACAATGACCCAAATAGTATTGTTTCCTCTGTATGTCCTTGGATGTACAGTGAAAAATACATGGTGATGTTATCCCACTTCCATGTAGGTATGGGTAGTGGTTGCATCATCTCCTTATAATTTTTTCTCTCAGCCTTCACTTGTTTCCATACTAGGCACTTCGATCTATATTCATCCATCTTCTTATTCATATTGTCCCACTAATAATTCTCCTGGATATCTCAATGCATCTTTGTGATCCCTCTATGAATAGAGAATGTTGACCTATGTGTGTCATTCAAAATATCCTTATTTATATTTGTATTGTATGGTACACATAATCGTGACCCAAATCCTACAACTCCTTCCTCATCAATCTTGAACTTAGAGGATTTCCCATTTCTAATTGATTCCACCCTTTTTTGAACTTCCACATCTTCTCTTTGAGAATCCTTAATTTTATCTATGAGGAATGGTTGGGAAATCATTTGAGAAAGGATTGATTATGTTCTTCCATTAATGATTCCACTTCCATCATCTTCAAATCTATGAAGATTACATTCTTATAAATTCTCATTATTGATAAAAATGAAGGATCCTTTCTACATAAAGCATCTTCCACTCTGTTTACCTTGTAAAGATGGTAGTGGATTGAGTATTCATAATCCTCGATGAGATCTATCCTTCATCACTGGTCCATATTAATCTCTTTTTGTGTGCATTTATATTTGAGACTCTTTTGATCACTATATATCTAGCACTTCTCCCTATAGAGTTAATGTTACTAGACTATTAACGCAAAGGTCACAACCGCCAACTCAAGATCATGCATAGGATTGTTTTACTCATTTATTTATACCTACCTTGTGTCTTAGGCTATAGCTTTATCATTTTCCATTAGCACACATCTTAATATGTTCTTGGAAGCATCATTGTACCCCACAATGATTTCTGTACTCATTGGGAGTGTGAGTATTGGCGCACTGATAAGCCTATTTTTTAAATCCATAAAGAACTCTTCACATTATTGAGTGTAGATAAACTTTACTCCATTCCATTTCATCCTAGTAATTTGATTTGAAAATCATGAAAATTTCTTCATAAATCATCTATAATACCCGGATAGACCCAAAAAGATGTGGATCTCCATTACAGATGTGGCATGGGCCACCCTTCAATTTCCTTTTTTCATGGAAGGGTCCATAGATATACCATTGCAAGTGAAAGAATACGCCAATAATGATACTTCCTCTATCCAAAACTCACATTTTCAGTACTTTGCATACAGCTTCTCCCTTCGCAAAGTCTTCATCACAGTATTCAAATTCTCCTCATGTTCCTCCTTGCTCATGGAGTATATCAGAATATCATCAATAAAGACTACCAAAAACTTGTTGAGGTAATCTCTAAAGACTCTATTCATTAATTACAATAATATTACATGAGAATTAGTGAGTTCAAGGGGAATCACTATGAACTCATAGTGTCAATTCATCGTTGCAAAGGCAGTCTTGGGAATATCTTCCTTCCTCACCTTTAGTTAGTGATATCCCATCTGAAGGCCCACCTTAGAAAAATAACCAGACCCATAAAGCAGATCAAACAATTCATTTATCTGTGTTAGAGGATACTTTTCCTATATCATGGTTTTCTTGAGCTCACGATAATCAATGGGGAGGCGCATTGATCCATCCTTTTTTTGGATGAAGAGCACCGGCACACCCCATGATGATGTAATCAGGTATATAAAACCCTTCTCTAAATTCACTTATAACTGATTCTTCATCTAATCCAGCTCTACAGTGTCCATTCTATAATATGTCTTTGATATAGTTAGGGATCCAATATAAGATCAATTAATATCTCAACCTGTCAATCATGAGGGATACCAAGCAACTCTTCAGGGAATACATCAGGGTAATCCCTCAAAATGGGAATATCTTCGAGAATGATTCTCTCCTTTGTCTCAATCATTTGAGCTAGACATGCCTGCTCATATGGAATTAATATCCACACTTAATACATTGTTTCTAAAAGAGATTCATCTTCCTCCTTACACTTGTAAAAAATTGTATTGTAACATCCTGGTTCCGGGTGCCACCCAGAGGTTCCCCGTACCCAGTTCTTCACTTGGCCTCAAGCGCATTTCCCTAAAAAACAGTGGCTTTAAACTAGCATCAAGGGTCTTGGGTGTGATAGTGGGGAAACTATTCCCTTATTGGGAGAGTAAATCACTGGAAATAAATTGATAACAATAGAGGCATAATAAATAACATGAAATAGGTAAACAGAGGAAGACTGAATGAAATAAGCAGTTGGCACACATATGTAAATTATTTATGGTACATATGTATAGAAAAATATCCAAAAAAGTCACAATACTAGAATACAGTACTAAAACAATGTAAAAAAGAAAATAATGTAAACAGCTCTAGAGCATCGCAATCCTCACCTTAGTCCCATGATCCCCAACTCCACATCAATCAAGTACCTGAAGTAGAAGGGTGTTTTCCCATATCTAAACCTACAACAATATAATATATTTGGGACCAAAATGATGACCCAAACTGGGTGTGATACTAATCTCAGTAGGCAACGACCCAATGATTTGTGCCTAACAGTCAGTAAATATATATAGCAGATAGGAAGTAAAAAGAAGCCGTAAACAAAGAAGTACTCAAAAGTGAACAATCCTACAGTTTACTTTGGAATTAAATTTCATATCTCAAGTAAGTAGCTAATCACAAATAGGTAACCCTCTAGGAATTACTCACAGCCTCACTTTCTAACTCCTCTGGCTCAACTTTAGCAAAGACTATATGAGGAAGCACTCACCATCAATTACCCATGTGGTCTTGTATTAATAACTATAAAATATCTGGTGAAGCACTCAACGTCCAATTTTCCCTATTGTCTCGTAACAAGGAGACTACTAACACTCTAGGGGAACACAAAGTCCATCCCCCCTATGGTCATGAAAGGTAAAAGTAAATACACTCTGGAAAATCCCTCAGTTTCCATTATCTCTATGTTCTAATACACCAAGTTCCAACAGCCCTGTGAAAATAATCATGCACAAATGATACATGGCATCCAAATGAATCCTCAATAAATACTTGGCTAAATAGTCTACAGTATATCACAGCCTGTCAAATAAAGGTACCTCATCCTAACAAAACTAGGCATGGAGAACAAAGCATCCTAATAGGAAAAGCCAGACCAAACGGTCATTATCAAGAAAACATGGGCAACACATCCATAGAAAGGTAAAAAACCAATTTAAAATCATAATTCCTCTAGTCAATCACACAAGTCATAGCTGAACAAAACACGGTTAAGAACCATAAACACACAATACCCCAAAAAAGGGTATCGGGAAATTTTGCACATATAACTCAAAGACTAACTACAGAAAGCCACAAACCACCTACCTTGGCATTTTACAAATGATATATGTGAACCTCATTCCTTTAATCTCCCTAGAATGTCATAGATTTAAAAAATGTTATTAACGTTCAACCAATAAAATCTTATGAAAAAGGATAAAACAGGGAACGATGATCTAGGGGAAGGAAGAGCTTACCGTGGTGATTCCAACACAATCAACAACAGTCAATTCAGATAATGGACGGTGAGTCAGAGGCTTGGAGAAGAATTGATAGTCACATTCTCTCATGGATGATACAGATGAATAAGAAGGGTGTTCTACCCATTTGATGCAACCACGATCCATTTAATGAAATAAAAAGAAAGTACACGACTTGTTTTTAAATGTACATTTTGTGTACTTTCCCTTACTGTGCTCTACATTAGGAGGTCTCCATGTCACCCCACATGGCCATGTGTTCGGCAATTGCACGGCTAGGACATGACAACCTACAACAACTGAGTACATGGATTTAACATATAAGTACATGGCGTGTACTCCGGAAATTTCCATAAAATCATATTCTTCACAAAAACACCAGAAAAAAATATTCATACCTGAAAAAAAGATCTGGGTTCTTACAAACATCCCACCTTAAATAAATTTTTCCCCAAATTTACCTAGCAAGGCGGTGTAGAAGAAGAATCCCTGAACAGCTCTGGCCACTACGATCGTACATCGGCCTCCCTCTCCCAAGCATCGTCCTATACTTGCCTGTATTGTCGTAGCACTCATACCAGAGTAACAGACTAGCCACGGAGAACCTTCTCACTATGATCAACAATCTGGATAGGATGCTCCTCAAACAATCCGTCCACCTCTATCTCAACCTCCTTATGTAGAAATACATGAAATAGGTTTGAGAAGTAATTATGTAGCTGAGAAACATGAATGAATTCATTCATAGACCGGTACCTCTAAAGTAACTATAGCCGGTAGGCAACCAGACTGACTCTCCACAAAACCTTAAATGGCCCGACGTACCTTGGAAGAAGCTTACCTTGTCTCCTAATACCCCTATGCCCCAAACATAGTGTGTCACATAGATAACCTGATTTCCAACCTCAAACTCTAGGGGCTGTCTATATTGATCAGCATAAGACTTCTATAGTGATTGTGCAGTAGCCATCCTCTTCCCAATTAACTCCACCTCCTCTTTGGTCTTCTGGACAAGACTAGTTCCCTGCATCGCTGCCTCTCCTGATTCCAGCCAACATAGGGGATGTTAGAATGGCCTACCATACAAACCACATAATGTGACATATGAATAAAAAACTATTATTATAAGAAAAATCCACAATAAACATGTGATTCTCCCAAGAACCTCAAAAATATTGGATGCATGCTCGAATCATGTCCTCTAACACATGAATTGTATGATTGGACCGGCCATCTGTCTGGTGGTGGTAAGCCGTAATTAGATTTACATATATATCCAAAGCCTTCTGTAGTCCCTACCACACCCAAGAAGTAAAACATGTGTCCTTGTCTGAAATAATGGAGTGTAGAACCCAATGTAGACGTATAATCTCCCGGATGTACAACCCTCACATCTCATCAACACTAAAGGTCTCCTTGATTTGTAAGAAGTGAGAATACTTCCTGAGTCTACCAATGACAACTCAAAATGCATCATTCCCTCTAGGAAACCATAGTAAACCTATCACGAAGTCCATTGTGTCATCGTTCCACTTCCACTCGGAAATGGGTAACTTCTGCAAGTACCCTACTCATTGCTGATGCTCCACCTTCACCTCCTGGCATGTGTTACACCTCATGATAAAACCAACAGCATCCCTCTTCATAACTGGACACCAATACTGATGGTATAGATCATGATACATCTTGGTGACACCAAGATGAACAACCCAAACTGAGGAATGAATGTCCTGCATCATCTCCTCGCGTTTGTCTTCTGACACCCTTACACGTCCATGAAAATGCAAGATCTCATCCTCTCCTTCTATCCATCCAAGAATAGGGTCCTCTCCCGACAAACATTCCTATAGGACTAGACCTTCAGATTCTGATAGTCGCCTCGTTTTCACTCGATCAAGTAGAGTAGAGGTAACATCCATAGAAGAAAGAAATGCCTGCCCATATCTGTCGTTCACATCCAAATGCATCTTAGATAACAGATTCATAAGCTGCCACTCACTATTGGCCTCCCAAAATGCCCGTATCTAACTCCTTCTACTCAAATCACTGGCCATTGTGTTGCCTTTATCAGGCGTATAGGCAAGATCATCAAAGTCAAATGACTGAAGGTACACAAACAGGCTTCACTTTCTTAAATTTAGGTCACAGTGAGTGAAGATATACATGAGACTTTTATGGTTGGTGAAAACCAAAAAATGATCTCCTAAAAGATAATGTCGACAACATCGTAAGGCATCAACCACTATAGTCAACTCGAGATCGTGTGTTGGGTAATTCCTCTCATGTGGCCTCAACTGCCGAGACCCATATGCAATGACTCATTCTCCCTGCATAAGCACTACACTCAGCCCGATACCTGATGCATCACATTACACAGTATAACACTTTCGCGGCTCAAGAAATAATAGTATTGGAGCTGAATTAAACCTCCCTTTCTGCTTCTGAAAGGCTGACTCCAAAGAATCTGACAACAAGTAATTTGCACACTTCATAGTTAGGCCCATCTATGGTGCTGCTAGATGTGAAAAGTCATGTATGAAACGTCTGTATTAACCATCCAACCCTAGAAAACTCCATAACTCAAATAAATTCATTGGCAACTCCCAAGAAACTACTACCCTCACAATATCTGGGTCTACTAACACTCTTTTCTCTGAGATAACATGACCTAAGAAGTGAATCTAGATCATCCAAAAGTGGAATTTTGAGAACTTAGAAAATAACTGATGCTCTCTCAGTGTACTCAAAATGAACTCAAGATGTGTATCATGGTCATGTCGAGTGTAAGAGTACACCAAGATATCATCCACGAAGACTACCATGTAATAATCCAAGAATGGACAAAACACTCAGTTCATCAGTGTCATGAAAAATGCAGGCATGTTTGTGAGACCAAATGAGATAACCACATACTCATACATACCATACCTACTCCTAAAGGATTTAAGAGGTATATCAGACGGTCTAATGCACACTTTATGATAACTGGATCTCAAGTAAATCTTTGAGAACACCCAGGCTCCTCGAAGTTGGTCAAAGAGATCATCAATCCTTGACAAGGGATATCGGTTCTTGACCATCAACTGGTTCAACTTCCGATAATCAACACAGAGTCTGAGGGTGTCTTCTACCTTCTTCTCATACAGGACAGGCGAACCCCATGGAGAAGTATTGGGTCAGATGAAACCCTTTGCCTACAAATCCTCCAACTGCTTCTTGATCTCATATAACTCTAGTGTATTCATCCTGTAAGTATGAATGTACACAGGTGCTTCTCTTGGCACAAGATCAATATAAAATTATACCTCTCGCACGAGAGGAAAACATGAAAATTTCTCTAGCGAGATGTCTCTAAAATCATCCACCACTGGATGAAAGTCTATCTGTGAGGTCCCCTAGTCATCCAGATATAGACTAGCTATTTGGGTTGTTACTCCTTCCAACCCATGATGTTCGGGTCCCGCTCTGATCGCTTGAAAATATCATTCACCATTTTTATGAAACGATCTGCCCTTTGGTGATGTGAAACTCTCCCTACGATGATAACAGTCGACAACTTCCTGGAAGGGAACTAACTAATCCATTCCAAGAATGAAATCATAGCATGTCATCTCCAAAACATAGAGCCCCAAAAATAAGTGACACCCACCAACCTCAAGAGGGAACTCCTTTCACTGACACACAATAGCTGTTCTAGTCCCCAATTGAGTGTCCAGCATCAAGACATCAGCAGAAGAAAATATACAGAGCCCATGGATCTCCAAAACAGCAACAACAGATATGTAACTATGGGAATCCCATGTATTGAAAAGTGTAGAAGCTAAAATTGAGGCAACTAGGATTGTACCTCAAACTGTTGAGGGTCTGGGATCCTGCTCCTACAGGGCATGCTCCACTACAAAATTTTGGCTTGTATTGTGGACCTGTGACCCTTCAGGACCACCTTGAGCTGATCTGCTCTGTAGTTTTTGAAATCCTACCAACTGAACACCATGTCTGCAACCTCCAACTTGGCTTGAATGGTGTGGAGAACTCTAGTTCCATGACTGATGAGAAACTGGTGGTGTGGATCCTGAACACAGAGTCATAGAAGAATCCATGTCACCCGCTGCTGGTGAGAAAAACAGACAAACCCGTTGAAGATGACTCATCTTGCTACAAGATTGGCACTCCACTAGGTCTCTCGGCCAATGTGGACTCGTATTCCCAATCTTTCTTCACTGGTAGCACACCACCTGAATACTAGAATAAGTATCCTGACTTCTACAATTCCCACATGTAGACTCTCTTCAATGCTTCTTGCTATCAGTAAGAGGGGTACTAACTCTAGATGTCGAACCACACTGGCTCACAGCTCCAGAATCCCTCAGATTGTTCTCCATGACTAGTGCATGATTGTATATAGAAGTGATGGTAGTCTGCCTAAATATGTTCACCTGAGATCAGATGTCGTTCCTAAGACCATCCTCAAACTTCTTTCCTAGAAATAACTCATCATATACTAGAATAGGCATGAAGAGTTGTAGCTCGGTGAAGCGAGAAGAGTACTCCATTACTGAGAGGGTACCGTACTACAGAATCATGAACTCTTATGCTCGATCGGCCCTCAAATTCTCTGGGTAGAAGTAGTCATTAAAGGCATGCTATAACTTGTTCCATTCTATAACATGCTAGTATCCCGCCTGTGAGATCACATCCCACCATCTCTTGGTGGAGCCCTAAAGCATATAAGTATCGATCTTCAGCCTCCTCTCTAAAGGCATCTCTCGATGCTCGAAAATAGATAGCATGGATTCAAACTATGACTCTACATTCTGAGGTTCTTTGTCCCCTGTGAAGGTGGGAGGATTCTTCAACTGAAAAACCCATGAAAACTCATCCATAGACAGGGAAGGATGCGGTACTCCTCGAAAATTCTGCATGAACCTCATAAAGCCCTCTCAGAACTATGAATTAGTACCTGTGTTCAGAATGAAGGCTGGTTCCAAGACTAGCACTACAGGAGGATCTTCTAGTAGTCCCTAATCAGTCATGTCTAGTGTCTTATCATTGTCCTATAACTGGCACACAACCGGAGGATGTCTTAGTGGAAAGACTCTGCAAGGTCAAGCACACACCTTAGGATCAAGATTATCAAGGACTAAAACTTATATATGCAATAAGGGAATAGGAAAAGGAAAGCTTTCAACTTTTTCAAAACATTGATACACGGCGTGTATAACCCTTATACAATGTGTTCCTTTAAGCCTCCACATGGGCATGTTCTTATGCCCAAACTGGTCGTGTAACACCTCATACACATGGCGTGTTCGCCCACGACACGACGTGTACTTGATTTATTTACGATGCCCGAGTTCTTCTACACAACTTACCCACATTGTTCTATTAGGATAGGACTACATGACATGTGTATTCCAGACACGGAATGTACCACTTAGGTTTCCACTTCCCAGGTTTTTAGTCACATGGGTGGAAACACGGCTGACTCCACACGACATGTTTATGTCAGACATGGCATGTAATAGAAGGATTCCACCACCCCGTGTTGTTAGTCACACATCCAGTTACACGTCTCACTCTACATAGTGTGTTCCCAATGCACACTGCATGTACTTCTTGATTTTTTTCATCCTCCCATTTCATTAGTAACATGGAAGAATACATAGTTTCGAAAACACGGCGTGTACATCTGGTACACGGTGTGTCCCAGCAAGGATTTTCCAACCCCGTGTCTCTTCTCACACAACCAATGACATAGTTAGAGACGTCACAGCGTGTACCAGTACACGATGTGTACTTAAGAAAAAAAGTTCCTTCCTGATTAGAAGGACACATGGCATGTATTGATTATTAAACACCATTTATTCTGGGTTTTTCTAGATAATAAGCCTTAGAAACTACTCTAGAAACCTAAAAACACTGAAACAAACTTTAATCTTCCAAATTTCGATTTGTAAGGGCCCATAAACCCTGTGAATCCAAGCTTGGAATCTTCTAAATGTTATATACAATTATAACAAAGTGATGATCCAAACAATTCCTATCAATGAGAGCCCATAACACATCAAGAACAAAAGTTTGGCATTCATTCAAAATAGCCCTTACACAATTCAATATTCTATCATATAGAAGGTATTCTATCAAAGAAAATATCACAATAATATACATATCTATCACAACATCTATCACAACAACATGCAATCAGTAATGCACCCAAAATGGAATGGAACGAATGCATGATAGGTGATCTCTAGCAAGTGTCTATATGATGCACGAGATGGAATAACCCCATATCATCATGTTGTAATATTAATTGAACCTCAATAATATCAAAAATAATAGAAAAACAACATGTGAATCACCCAACGGTGATATCAAATCAACTGTAATAATTGAAAAACCAGAAAAATAGCAATATACGAGGTAAATATGATTTTCCATGTACATGGGTTAGCTACTCCCGTGCACATCATATTACCTAATACCTATTACTTCTGATCCCGGGCTATAGGCTCCAATTAGTAAGTCAAGAAGAAAAGAACCCCTTCGATACAAGTTTGTAACGTCTTGGTTCGGGGTGCCACCCAGAGGTGCCCCGCACCCGGTTGGTCACATGGCCTTATCTGCATTTCCCCAAACACTAGAGGCTTCCGACTAGCAGTGAGGGCCTTGGGTGTGGTAATGGGGAAACTAGGCCCTCATTGGAAAAGTAAAGTAATGGAAATATATAGATAACAATAGTGTAAGTAGTAATAACATGCAATAGGTAAACGGTGGAAGATTGAAAGAAATAAGCAACTGGAGCACATACATAAATGATGTATGGTACACATGAATAGGAAAATAGCCAAACAAGCCACAATGCTGGAATACAGTACTAAACCAAAGTATACAAGAAAAAAAAGTAAACATCTCCATAGCATCACAAGCCTCATCTTGGTCCCATGCTCCCCAGCTGCCCAGCAATCAAGTACCTGAAGTAGAAGGGTGTTTTCCCATATTTAGAACTGCATTAATATAATCTCTTGGGGCCAAAAGCATGACCCAAATAGGGTGTATGACTAATCCAAGAAGGAAACCACCCAAATATCTATGCTTAACAATAATATAATATATATGGAAGATAGTCAACAAAAAGAAGCAGTAAACAATGAAGTACTCAAAAGTGAAAAATCCTACAGTTTCTAATTGCACACAATTTCACATCTCAAGTATGTAGCTAAACACAAATAGGTAACCCTAAGGAAAGTACTCACATCCTATCCATTCTGGTTCAACCAAACCAAACACAAGAAACCCTCTAAGAAGTACTCAATGTCTAAACACTTAGGTGCATATTTAGCAAAGACTCTCTGAGGAAGCACTCACAATCAATTCCCCTTGGGGTCTCATATCAGTAACTATAGAAACACTGGGGAAGCACTCAATGTCCAATTCCCCATGTGGTCTCAAAATAAGTAAACTGCAAACACTCTGAGAGAGCACAAAGTCAATCCCCTCTATGGTCTCACAACGTAATAGTAAATAGAGACTCTGGAGAAGCCCTCAGCATCCATTCTCCCTATGGTATAATACACCAGTTTCCCACAGCCCTGTGTAAAAAATCATGCACAAACGGTATATGGAAGCCAAATTAAACCACTAGAACTACCTGGATAAATAGTATGTCGTATATCACTGCATGTCAGATAATTTCAAACCATCCTAACAAAACAAGGCATGGAAAACAAAGTAGCCTAACAAGCAAAGCCAGAACAAATAGTCAATATCAAGAAAACATGGGAAACACATCCAAATCAAGGTAAAAACATATTTTCAATCATAAATCCTCTACTCAGGCACACAAGGAATATTAGGAAAAACATGGCTAAGAACCATAAATACACGATACCCCAAACAAGTGTATTGGGAACGTTTTCACATATAACTCAAATACTAACTATAAATAGGCACAAACCACCTTCCTTGGCATTATATGAACAATATATGTGAATCTAGGTCATTGAATCACCGTATAATTTCACAGATCTAAAAAAACGCTAAGAATGTTCAATAAATAAAACCTTATAAAATAGGAGAAATCAGGGAATAAGGATTTGGAATAAGGATGTTCTTATCGTGGATATTCCAACGCAATCGATGGCGGTTGATTTAGTGAATGGATGACAAGTCAGGTGTCAAAGATGAATCTGCAGTCTCGTTCACTCATGGAAGAGACAGACAAAGAAGAAGTGTGTTATGTTGATTTGACATGACCTCAGTATGTTTAATGAAATTAAAAAGAAAGTACATGATGTGTTCTTTAAAACTAAATGGTGTGTACATGCCCTTATCGAGATCCACTTTAGGTGATCTCCAGGTCACCCCACATGGACATGTGTTCAGCCATTAAACAACCAGCACACATCTACTCATGGAAATCGAGTACACGGCGTGTACTTATAGGTACACGGTGTGTACTCCTAAAATTTCTAGAAACTCTTATTTTTCTTGAAAGCAACATAAAAAAAGATTCATACTTGAAAAGAAGATCTTAGTTCTTACATGGAGGATGCTTCTGAATGTGAAGAATGATCCCCCTTTCTCAAAAATTGATGTGGTATTTGTATAAAGATAGGCAATCCATTTCCTAGATAATATTGAACTCCACTAAAGGATGTATCACAAGACTTTCTTGGAGGTTCAGTCCACAAAAAATTTTCATGGAGGAGTTATAAACCTTGGATGAAATAATTTCCCCATTCTCTATTCAAATAGGTAACTTATCCTCCAAATTTTGAGGTGGTGTTTGAATAGTTCTATTAAACATTCATGATATGAAAGAACGTGTATAGCCAAAATGAAATAGTACATTTTCTATTATTGAATGACTAAATAGAATACATGTAACCACATCGTTGTTTGGCTACACCACTGTAGTAGTGATAGCACAAGCCCTTCCTTGTTTACCTGAAGTTTGTTGTTGATTTCATCTAACAACCCTTGGCATAGGGAATGTTTTCACATAATTTTCATGGTCCTTGTAGTTATATCACTGCACCACTAGCTGAGAGGTTATTTGAACCTTCCGTTCTTCTTCCAAATTAGTGGGATTATTCATATCTCATTGGTATTTTTTAACTACATGTCCTATATTTCCACATTTTAAGAAATTCCTAGTTCATTTTAGAGAGTTACCATGATGATTCTTCCCAAAAAATTTACACAAGGGATGTTTGGGCATTTTTGCATCAAAGAATTTATTTGCATAACCACCCACATTAGATTCCATTTTACTCATTTTGTCATTGGGCCAACGATACCATTGAGAGTCTGTGATCTCCATTTCACCCGTAAGGGAACAACAAATAATCTTCTCATAGATGTTTAATTCCCAAATCACCAATGATTTTCATAGATTCATACTTAGTCTACTAAAAAATTAATCCACCTTTCTTTTAGTTTTTATGACACAGCCAGAGGCATACCTTGCAAGCCTTGTAATTTTTTCTTCATATTCTCTAATTGACTCATATTCCATCTACCTGAGTTCAAGGAACTCTCTTTCCATCTAGACATGGAGGCATTGGGGAAATTTTTTATTGATAAACATTATCATGAATTCTTCCCAATCAATGAAATCAATTTCCCCCTGGGGATTCATCTTCTTGATCACTGTCAACCACTGATCATCTTCCTCATTAAAACGATAGACTTCTAGCAAAACTTTCTCTTCTTCTAAGCTCTTAAGGACAAAGAATATATTTTCAATGGAGTTAATCCACTGTTCCTTGAAGAGAGGATCAGAATATCCACTAAACAAGGGATGCCTTTTCAATATGATGCATTCTATGGAAACATTCTCTTTCTTTTGGGGAGGAGTCAATTCCACATAATCTAAATCATTATTCATATTTTTTCTAGTTTAACAAGTACTGTCATGACGTTTTGAGCACCCAATCCCATCATATTTTGAATATTGTTAGGGAAATATTTACATTCCATGTCACATTGATTGTAGGAACATGTTATTCTATTTCCCACTAATAACTTATAAAAATAATGTACAATTGGATGGCTTTAATTCATAGATATTAAGCAAAAAAAAAGAAACTTTTAACATAAAAGGATGAACTTGTAAAGGAAAAGAATATCCTAACATGTGATTCCCTAGGATTGAATCTAGTTTATCCTTGATCTATTTCTAAACTTATATTCTAATGGGATTTTTTCCTTAATAATGGTTTCTACTAAACACATGAATTTACCAAATCATATCCCATAGAAGTGTCAAACCTAGAGTGAAACAAGGCCCATTGACGTGCACCCATTCCCATTCGAGTCTATCTCAAAGTGGTGTTTTAGGGTTTTACCACTATGTACATATATTTGAGATCCACCTATACCTGTCTGTATCCCAACATGGATGTATTTTCTTGATAAACTACATAATCTATACTAACCAAAATTTATGGGTATTTTCTTATTCTTAGTCTCATTATTAATGTTCTTACTATAGTTCACTATTCATAATCTCTAAAAATAACTACAATATCCTATGATACCAACTATAGAGACCCTAGAATTTTACACATAACATTAGATGATTTTAAGCACAATTATACATCATAATACAATACAAGGATAGTGAAGTCTAGTGTATTTTAAGACTAGGTACATAAAACGTAAAACACAGGACCAAAAAAATAGTTATTTATTTAATCTTCACAAAGACCTCCTAACTTCCTTTTAGATCTTACAACTACATAGAGTAACCTAGGGATCACATGAATTAAGGTGTGAGCCAAGATAATAGTACGGGAAAATTCATTAGAATAAGGCTTTATCACATAGGTTAGAGATCATGACATGATGATATTAGATGGCGTATAAAATCATAACATATAAACATGGGATAATATAAACATTGAATTACAGAAATTTTGAAGCAACATAAATCTTAACATTTGCATGAGTCAAGGATCATTTTACGTAGAAGAGCACAAGTCATGGTTAACCACCCAGACCATCACACATGGTAGCACAAGCCAAAGCTAACTGTTATGACTGTTTCATATGGTTGAACAAGTCAATGATAACCACCAAGACCATTACACATAACGTATCATGAGACACAAATTTACCCAATGAATCGGATCAATTCTTGGTGAACCCATCTTAACGTGTTCTTGAATTTGTTTTCACTTAAAAATCATATGTAGTCAGTTATACATAAACATATGGGTGCCTATTGAAAGAAATGGGTATCATAATCATGTCATAGAGCATAATAAATGGGAATATCATACATGTTTCCCTGAAAGAAAGAAATAAAAAAATTTATGGACATTAAGAAGGTAAAATAAGAATATTTCATGGTATGTGATATCAAAAGCAAGTGACACCATGTAAGAATAGTATTTAAGAAATTTGTACGTTAAAACATTTTAGTGTGGTTTTCAGGAAAATACAAAAGATCCTTTAAAATAGTAAAAGGAATGATATTTTATATAAAAACAGAAGTGAACCAATAAATTTTTCATCATAAAAAACTAGTTTTATAAAAAAAAATACAGGATTAAAACATATGGTAGTGTTCACTTGAAATTGTGTACGAATTCGGGAAGTTCCCATAAAGGTATTTGCTTGTCAGGAAGTATTGAAGAGGGAATCACTTAAAAGAAATTATATCCCTAGAAGATAATGGCTAATGGATATTAATACATGATTTTGGACATAAAAATAAATTATAATGTGTACATAAAAATAATATATTATTTCATTTGGGTAAAAAGAGAGTAAGAATAACCCGAATGAATAATGGAGGTTTGGGTAGAATCATGTACGGAATATCGGCATAGTGCTGGGTGTACTTATATGGAATTAATTAGATAGAAAATGGTTTATATTATTTTATACATAATGATGTTATTATGGGGGATGTGTGAAATCATACCCTATCATTAGTAACTACACAAAAAATAATATAACATAGAAGATAACCTTGATTAAATGTGAGAAAGAGATGATTTCTTACCTTAAGTCTGATGGTGTTCTCCCCATGATATTGATGACCTGAATAATAAAATTAAGTTCATTAATTAATAATTATATATCTTCCAAAAAAATTTATTTATTTATTATAAAGTTATTATGTTCATTAATGTCCTTTTTGATGAGTTAAGAGGTTCAATTTCATTGTTTGGGAGCATTTTCTTCCTTGGTTTTAATGATCAATTCACTTATATTAACGTTCAGATAAACAAGTATAATGAGAATAGATGTACGTAATTGATATTACATTAAATTGGTGAATATTAAAATTATTACATGGTTATAAAATTCATTTGGTTATTTAGAGTGAAAGAGAATCATTAAATAAAACATTGGTGATAAACACTTGAATTAATTTGGTGATTTTCCTCACAATTAACTTTTTTGTATTATTATTTTATATCATGTGTGAAAATAGATTATATAACATATAATAAGATAAAATACATATTTAATAGTATATTATATCCATAAAAATGGTTTCATGACTAGAATTGAATATGGTAACATAAATTGATAACTTTTCCCCCTTGATTGTGATAAATTAACACATCTCGGACGGCGTTTTCATTTCCTTCATATAAAATGAGGGAAAAGAGTGATGATAATGAATTATAACATTAGAATAAAAATATTCTTGAAAATGTATGATATTTTATTTTTCATACCATTTGGATGATGAGATTTTAGGAAAGAAAAGTGAATAAAGGAACATGAAAAGAAAATGGATGAAAAGAAAATAGGAATTTTCCTTTTGATTTAATCTTCCTTGAGAGCCTTCTAATGGTAGAGGATTTAGTCTTTTAAGGATACCAAGGGATGATGGAGGTCTGGGGGGATCTTGGGGAGAGATTTGGGCATAATATATGTAAGGCTAAATGCTTTATAGGAGTGAAGATAAGAGGAGAGTATCATTGGTTTTTACAGAAGAGGGGATGATGGTTTTCTTAATATTATAGTCTCTACTTTATTATTTTTCCATAAGACCAGCATTGGTAATGATTCTTGTGACAAAAAATTGTAGTATGTGTATATGATTTTGAACCGAAGGTTTTTATATCATCCCTAAATCAATAAATAATGTACTTAACATATAAAATATATATATACGGTAAATTACTTTATTTTACAATTCATAAAAAATCAACTATTTTATAAAAATCCAAAAAATTCACCCTAACAATATTTTGATGTGTAGAATCTAAAAATGAACTCCATTGTGAAAAAATAATTTTCCAATTATGAATAATTTAATTTCTATTTAAAATCACACATTACTTGAAAAATATGGATTTAAAATCTATAACTAATTTTATAATGCATTGAAAAATTACATGAGGACATGTAAAATTATCTTAAAACCATAAGAAATTAAATAGTTAATTTCTGAAAAAAATTTGTAAAATACATTTTCTTTTAAAATAACTAATTGATTGTAATTAATTATGTATGACTTACAAAAAATAACAATACTTTTATGATGGTCATATTATCACTTATAAGATTCCAAGATTATATTTATACAATCATGGGTGAGGTTATTTTTTACTTGGATGATTTAATATTCATAAAGGTCATATTACAAGTCATAATGGTTAAATTACTATTTATACGGGTCAGTTACTATTCACTGGAGATTAACTTTGTCTTATCAGTCTCCAAACATCTTACTAATCGCAACCGTGTATGTCAGATTTTAGAAATTCGAATCACAGAAGTGATAGTATTATTTTTAAAGGTAACATTGTACTCATTAGTTCATTGTGTTGTGATTTCATGAGATTATATGACATAATTATAAAAGGGAATTTCCATTGATAATATACGGGGTTGTTATTATTATTTAAACATTACCATTATAACATAGTCATTAAGATCATCAGTATGAATAGTAAAAAATAAATTATGAAAATTTTATGGCTTACACATGTATAAAATAAATTAAATGGTTATATATTTATTTGAAATAAAATAAAAATCATTTGAAAGTAAAAAAATGATTTTAGAAATACAAATTGTTTCAAAGAAAATAGTTTTTGTTGGAGTTGGTTCCCTACAACCAACTTATTTTTATTTTATGATAAACTTATATTCAGGGTTTTGAATATTAATAAAATATTGATCACATAATGATTGTTCATCTTCATAACATTGTATATGATAATTTCCTAATAGTGGTTGTCTCACTAAAAAGTCACAGCAGTTCCCTGATGAGATAAGAAATTGGAAGGGCTACGAAACTATTCTTGAATTAATTTTCTATAGTCTGATGATATCATTTGAGGGACACAAATGATACAAGATATAAAAGGTGGATACTCAAAGGACTTTGAGGAACCTTCTCGTGGTGTACCCCTTTGGTAATATCAAGTATGGATATTTTGAGAATGAGCCCTGCCTGTTGGAAATCGACATTTATATGTCTCATTAGATGTTACTAACTATGAATATGTGTTTGGGTCCTTCGAATTTAAGATTATTAATAAGGAGTAATAGGATTCGCGCACTTAGATCTGTTGATGAAAACCGTGACGAAAAATGTCTATAGTGACGTAGGAAATGTTGGGTGTGTCACGAGTAATATAACATTAAAGAATAATGCTAGAATGAATTTATCCCTTCTTTTTTTAAAGGAATTTAATATCTATAAACCTATTATAGATATGATATAGCCTAAATTCCTAGAAATGTTGTTTTATAGTTATATTCTATTTCCAAAAATTCAATGAAAGAGATATCGAGCACATAGGCAGATGGCACAAACTTGCAACCTGGTCAATTTGAGATATTGTGATAAGGGTTACATATTACAGGGTAAGTGTTTGTATGAGATGACATGTAATTGTGGCATTTACAACTTTATCTATGGGTTCCTTATCATGTTGGAAGATTCTAACCTTGGACTTTAGGCTACTTCGCCTAATGCCACTGAGAAAGAGGCCTAGAGGGTCACATGCTAAGTGTATCCAGAATCTCAGTTAAATAATATATTATTATTAATTATTTAACACATGGAATAAATATTATTCCCTCATATTGCAAAAATAATTATTCATGTATGCTTGATCCCATTTATTTTATCACTATTTATTTGAGAAAATATATTGTGAGGGTAATATTTAATAAATATTTATTTTTTTTAGAAAATATAATATTTATTTATTTATTGAAAAAATAACATAGTGATATTTATTTAATAAATAAATAAACATAATTCAATGGTTGATAAATATTATGGATGAATAGAAGACTGTGTTTAATGGTCCAATAAGAAATAAAAAATATCAAATATTATTTAATTAAATAATATTTAATTATAATTCGCAAGTCAAGTGCATGTCGAGAAATAATAATATTGCTATTATTATTTGACATGAGATTTTTTATAGATAAATAAATAGTTAAGGGAACTTATGCTATTATTTTATTTTAACCCTTGCAATATAAATACCCAATTATGTCATTTTTATCATTATCCATTTCAGTTGTTCTCAATGATTCTTGTAGAATCCTCTCAGGTCTAGAGAGCCCCCATATCCAAGAACGCTCCCATGAACAGAGAGAAACCCTCCTCCGTTGGATCAATGATAACTCTTTGGAAGAAATTCATGAGGTAATTAACATAGATGACGTAAATGCAAGGATCTTCCTTGCTTGCACCCAGAGACTCCTTTGGTCTCATCTGGAGATTCTTGGAGCAAATGTGGATCACTACTAGAGGAAATATGCACTTGGTTTCTATAACGCAACTGTGGTGCACCACAAATCTATCACTATACTCGCCACTAAAGAAATAATTCCTTAGAGATAATTCATTACCTAATTAAATTAATTATAAACAATATGTGTTGATATCCACTATCTCTCATTCAATCGTGATCAATATTATCTATCTCTGATTCAATTATATAGATCATGGTGATTAAACATCATATAGATCTTGGATAGATCATCTATTATGGAAAAAAATCAAATTCGGGCACCACCCATCGCACACTTCTTCTACGCCTAAAACCTACTAGTGGTATCTGAGGGGGAACACACTTTTTTATAATGATTTTCAAATCATTAGTGAATTATGCATTTATAATTTATTTTATAAATTCAATTTTAATCATTCTTTTAATCTGAATTAAAAGACTTATTTCCTCATACTATGTCTCTCATAGATCTAATCGAGATGATTAATTTTATGATTAAAATAAAATTGAGGAACTCATCCATAGGTGAAAAGGTTTCTAGTCAGACAACACCATACTACATGCCATGTAACTAGTGTTACACGTCGTGTAGCCAAGTTCAATCCACCATCATTTTGAGATTATGCATCAATTACCACATTAATTACACAATTAATGCACCCACGTGTTGATTGGAATTAATTGGCACACATCCAGCTGGACAACATGTTATCTGGCAGATTGGACATGGCGTGTAATCGCTTTGGGTTAGAGATGGGCCATGTATTCCATACAAAACCTACTCGACCAGTGATAGTGTAACATGAATTCAAAATGGTGAGTGGACCATTGAACATATCATGTACTCCAAAACATTCCTACGTATGCTTCATAAGCCTAGTCCTTAGTCGTGCACCTCAAATAAACAGTGAAGGATGTATGTGATTTGTAGATTACATATACAAGTTATGTACTTATGCCAAGTTACGCATATTTAAAATTTATTTATTTTACTATTTAAATCTTGATAAATTTATTACATGTTTTCGTAAAGATAGGAAATACCATGTGATAGGTATTAATATATAAAAATATTTAAATGTTTAATAAATATATGTGTAATGTTTAGATCTGCATAAAATGTATAAGTCGTATTACAAGTTGGTACTCTACCTATATTGAATAATAACAAGAGTCTAAAAAATCATGTAATTTTTTTAATCATCTATGAAGTACTTTTTTTGAAAGTATGTGGTATTTTTTTATGCCATATGTCACAAGAGGAAAACAGTGTACAAGTATAATACATGTCGGGAATGATTGGAGAGGTATTCACCATGTTGCCTCCAAGGTAAATTTATGGTCAAGGTTAATTTTAAATGAATTTATTAAATTAGATTAAAATTTTAATGGATCATAATCTCATGGAACACTACTGGAAATGGACAATTTCCCAACAGTTCTGAACTATTGGGAAAGCCTGCAGAACCGTTTGTTTATCTTATACCAATGGTTCTCAAAACAATTGGTAAGTAAGCCGTTGGGAAAGCTTTTCCCAATGGTTTACACAGAACCGTTGGGATAGGTTAGAAAAATGATCCTATCCCAACGGTTTGGAAAAACCTTTGGGATAGTTTTTTCCAATGGTTTGTCTTGAATCATTGGGAAAACCAACCATATAGAGCCCTGCCCAAACGGTTTGGAGAATACCGGTAGGAAAGACCTATCCCAACAGTTTTCAAACCGTTGGTATAGGTCTTTCCCAATGGTCTGGAAAACCATTGGGATAGGTCCTTCCTAACGATTTGGGGAAAACGTTGGGATAGGTAAATATATAAAAATGAGTTCCAGTGGAGGTTTGAACCCATAACCTCCATGTTATAAATCAATGACTTTACCACTATCCTAGATAATCCTTTGTGAATATATTTGGATAAATATATAAATATATTTATATGTAATTTATATAATGATTTATTTGACGATATTCACCAAATGCACTCTTGCAAAATAAGGGCATCTGTCCCAACGGTTCTCAAAACCGTTGGGAAAGGCTTATCCCAACGTTTTGGCCAAACCGTTGTGAAACATGGAATCAATATGGAATTTTCCCAACATTTTGGCCAAACCGTTGAGAAAAGTAGCCTCAAATTGGACTTTCCCAATGGTTTTCCAAACCATTGGGAAAGCCCATCCCTTTCCCAACAGTTTAGCTAAACCGTTGGGAAAAGTGTCCACAAGGTGGAATTTTCCAAATCATTTGGCCAAACCGTTGGGAAAACCCTACCCTTTCCCAACGTTTTGTCCAAACCATTGAGAAAAGTGTCCTCAAAGTGGGCTTTCCCAATGGTTCGGCCAAACCGTTGGGAAAGGGGACCTATACCAATAGTTTTTACAAACCATTGGTATACATGCATTGGGAAAGGTCATATTTCCACTAGTAGAAATTTAGATAATGATTAAGAAAAAAGTATTTATTAATTAAAGATAATAATTAATCAATTTGAGCATGATTTTTTTAAAGCTGGGGGATGAGTCCCCAAATATCATATAAAAAAACCCAAGCAGGGGAGTACCAAGTACAACCATATTCAAAGGACAGTAATTTCAAGTGCCTCATTCCGGATGGCTATTTTTCTCTCTAATTTTATCAGCGATTAACCGTTCTTTTTCCCAAAACTCATTCTATAGTTTGACATCAATGCGCCCGCGTCCCCTGTGTCCTCTCCCTCCACTGTATCGGTGTTTTAATTCTTTCACTTGGTGAAGTAGAGATTCCATATCTTCGTATGAACTATCGTCATGTGCCACATCTTTCTTCTTCTCTTCTTCAATTATTTTAGCATGTTTCTTTTGGTTGAGGGTTCTAACCTGTTTCCATGAGTCACCTTTCATGTCTTTAGGATTAGTAGCTTGGTCAGTGTTATTAACCACTGCTAGATGCTCTATTCCATGATGTTTGTTGGCTGCTATGACCTGCACACTTAACGGTGGAGTGTGAGAAATAATCCCACCCAAAGGAGAATTCACATGTTGTCCAATAGCCATATGGAAAGTGGAATCTTTCTTGGCCAAATTAGTAACACCATGGGTTAAAAGAGAAGCCTCCACACTAGTAAGCTGCTTTGTTTCAGGAGTTTCAGAAGAAGCATTGATCATGTCCTACACAGAACTTGTTGCAAGTTTAGGAGGAGCAACATCTACACTGCATACCTATTTTGGATCAAGAGATTCAGGAATGGAATTCACATTGATCATAGCCATGCCAAAAATTGTTGGAGCATTAAAATGGGTAGTGAACTGCTCTGATTGTTTAGAACAAGAATTAAAAATATGTCCGAGATTGGAAGCTGCATCGGATTTAAATCCATGGGCACTTGTGACAGCCTGAGAATAAGAAACAGGTTTATTCATAGTAACATCCCCAGCTTGGACAGACACAGGTGGTTGGAGAACTGAGGGGTCTGATACCTCTTCAGCTATGTCAGCCCAGTTTTTTCTCCCTATACCAGGAATCTCAGAACAATGATCAAGCGAAATAACTACAGATTCTTTACCCTGTTTGGGAAAGTGGTTCTTTTTAACAGAATCATCTTTCCCAGCTTTTTCCATTAATATTCTAGGGAATGATTTATGATCATTTCCTCGTTGAGAGTAGTGCTTACAAACCATATACCTCCAACAATTAGATGTGTCATGTCCAATAATCCTGCAATCAGAGAAAAATCATGGTAGACCTTCAAATTCAATTCTCAATTCCAGTTCTTCTTCATCAGTGGCCAAAAAAACTTTATCAACCAAAGTAGAACATAGGTCTATCTCAACTAGACATCTATAATAATGACCAAACCTAGAAATTTCAGTTTCTTTGTCGATTTTTATTGGGATACCAATTTCTAAAGTGATGTCATAAAGTATATGAGGATGCCATAAAATCCATCTTAACCCAAAGATTTTAATCCATATTTGAGCAGAGGAGTTGCCAACTTTAGTAGGGAAAAATATCCTATCCCATTCTCAGATGTGAAAATCACCAGGATTGAGCGATAGTGATCCAAACCACATGCATGAATTTTGTGCTCCTTCGAGGGGAAGATAATATGGAAAAACCCTTTACCCAGAGACACACATTTCCAGGAGTCGAATCCCCAGATACCTGATAGTCGTTGTGTGAGAGACTCCATCCTCCAAGGTTTTTCACCTTTGGGCAGGATGAGACACACAATAATGGAGTGCTTTCCCAACTCTACTCTTTCCGAAATCGCAACTGGATCTACTCTCACATGTGCAACTAATCCCCGCCTGCGAATGCCTGCACACATACCCTTAAACTAGGAAAAGGATCGACTGTAGTCGCTAACCTCGATGGATTTCTTTGCTTTATTTTCACATCCCTGAATCGCAGATCTCGCTATTTCAGTCATAGCATGCTTGTGGGAGTCGAACCTCCCTGACATCAGTAAATCCTCAGCCATCGTGGATCAAGGTGGTGAGAAGAAGCAGTGAAACCCTAGAGGCCATTTTGTGTCGATGGGCGTCTCCCCCGGCTGCTCGACATTCTCCCCACCAACACTCAATTTGAGCATGATTTATCTTAAATGAGAATGATTAAGAATTGAATGCTAGTTTTATTAAATGTGTAATTCAGTACCTGCATGTGAATGATCATGAGATTAACCAGACCTTCAATATGTGATTGGTTTCATTTAATTTATTATAAAATTAAATTTTTTTCATGCGTTCCTTCCCTCTGAATTATTATTTTCTACTTGCATTTCCATGGTTTCTTTTATGTAAACTCCATTTTCCCCTAGACTCTATGTCAGTGAAAGTAATATGTAATCAATAGATCTCCCAATCTTGTAGAGGTAATTCAAGTTTGGTGCTGAGGTGAAACCAATCTAAGGAGATACAAAGGTGGATATGTTGAAAGCTGTAAACATGAACCTCAATTGGTTCATGGTGTTTCTACCCTATGTAAATGTTTAGTTTATAAATTTCTAGATAAACTAACTATAAGTTTTAGATCATGATCATACCCATTATTTTATTTCTATTATTTTCGTGGTTATTTCACTATAGATATCTTGTGATGATGACATAATTAATGAATAAAAAATCAGGAAAGATGGAACCAAAATAAAATATCTTATGTGTAAATATTATCTAATACATGGTTAATAACTAGATTAATTACGCTTAATATCAACAAGCATGTAATAAGTATAAAAACTAGTAATTTTGGAATAAAGGATAAAATTTTTCAATGAAATATTATGTCGGTAAAACCTTCCAATACTTCAGTTAGAATCAAACCATAGTATAAAGTTCACGGCTAGCCAATTTTGGGGTGATTTCAATTATTGGGGGATTCTATGATGAGTTTTGGGGTTTACATAACTTGGTTCACATCAAGGGTTGACTTCCAAACGAGGACATAGTTTAAATTAGAGGAAAAGGTTGAGAAAGTCTAAATTAATGATTTATGGATTGGGGAGTCCACTCAACAGATCAGGGAAGTGTAAGTTATTTCATAAGCCATTTGGAATTCCTACCTAAAACAATTCATGTTTCTTGACAAACCAAATTTGAGGTAATATGAAAGGGAATATGGATCCCCTCCTCTAGAATATCCAAGAAATAGGATATTATGAAGAAAATGGGGAGGGATATTAAGTTTTGAAAATATAGTGGGTTACTAATAAATATAATATTTATTAATTTTTCAAAATTTAATTAGAAAAACTAATAAAATTAATTTCAATTAATTTGGTAAAAATAATAATAATATTACATCAAACATATCATAGGAATCCATAATTTATAATGGAAGCCTTCTCGCCAACATTAATTTCCATTAGTGGTAAAGGCGCCTACTGTTCATCCTTCACCATAAAAGGAAATTATATGTGATGGAAGAACCTTTAAAAGTTTCTCATGGGAGTGAGGTAAGTGATGAAGAGTTAGATCTCAAAGAGAAACATCTAAATGATGATACAAATGTTCAGTGCTTTATGATATAATCCTTGAACAATAATATTCTGAATCAACATGAGGATGTGGATGTATATATCATGATGTCTCACCTTTGGGATCTCTATCAAGATAAGGAGAGACAAGTGATGTATGAGATCTCCAATTCTTTTTTCACAACTATGATTTGAGATTATATGCCAGTTGGACCTCATTTAGTCAATATTATTAGCTATGTTGAACTCCTATACATATTAGGAATTAAATTCCCACATTATTTTCATAGAGATCTCATACTTCCATCACTTCCCAAGACCTTTATGGCATTATTTTGAATTATAATATGATCAATAATGGGAATAGTCAATCAGAACATATGAACATTATTTTCCAAGTGAATAAGGATATGGGGTGTGAAAAACCAATGTTATTCATAGTAAATAAGAAACAAAAGAACACAAAAAAGGGTTCCAAGAACTATAAATAGTTTAATGATCTCGAGCACCATCCTATGAAGGGGAAGATCCAAAGGAATGGAAAAGAAAAAGAGGAAGTATTGTTTGCTTTTGGAAAGCCAGGACAATGGAAGAAGAACAACACCCAAATGCATGGGGAAGCTAATGGTATATTCATTATCAAGTGTAATATTTACATATATATATATATATATATATTTTGTTTATTAGATAGAGATTTTGGCCTTCACATTTGTATCCAAATGCAGGAAACATGTAGATTTAGAAATATTTCAAGAGGAGGGGTGGATCTGTGAGTTGTCGATGGTGTGAGGTTGGTTTCTCAATCCATAGGTGACTATGAATTTTCATTGAAAATGGGAATGATTTTTTCCAAATATCTTCATTATTTACCTATAGTTACAAAGAATATAATTTATATATCATTCCTATATACATTTTGGATTATTTTCAAATTTAGAAATAAATGTTGTTTCTTTTATAACAACAACATATGTTATGGTATGGAATATTTGAATAATGGTATCTATGTATTGAATTATGGAAAAAAGTGTTGGAAATCGAAAAGGAATCTTGTTAACATGAATCATATAACACCTAGCTATGGAATCACTGTCTTGGTCATGTAAATGAGAAGTGTTTGAAAATTATCTTTCAAGATGGCTATTTAGACTCTTTTGCGATATAAATACTTAATACATGTCATTCTTGTTTACAAGGGAAAATGACCAAACAAAAATTTTGTGGACATTGTGAAAGGGACATAGTGATTCTAGGATTGGTACACACTGATTTGTGTGGACCATTTTAGTAAAATATGGGGTGGAAATTATTACTTCATAACTTTTATTGATGACTTGATTAGATGTGGCAATGTGTACATAATGAGGTATAAGCCTAAGTCCTTAGAGAAATTCATGGAATTCAAGAATGAACTATAGAATTGTCATGGTAAGAAAATAGAAGCATCATTGATCAGATCGATGTGGTGGATATCTTAACCAATAGTTCATCGACTTTCTATGGTGTTTGGGATTCTATCTCAGCTTTCTCCAGCTTACACACCCCAATGGAAGGGTGTTAGTTAATGGAGTAACCATAACTTATTGTACATGTTAAGGTAAATGATGAGTCAGGAAAATATTCCATTATCCTTTTGGGAATATCCATTAAAAAATGGGGCATAAACAGTAAACTGAGTACTAACTAAAGAGGAAAATGGAATTCTCTTCAAGTTATAGAGTGGAAAGAAACAAATTTTATTGAATACATGTGTATGGTGTTGAGATGAGTTTGTTAAGGCCTTATCAGGAAAAAAACTAGCACCATAGGGTATGAGGTGAATATTTATAGGGTATCCCAAGGAAACAAAGGGATACTACCTATAAAACCCATTTAGACAAGTAAGTGACTATCAAAAAACAAGCCGTATTTTTTAAGAGGGAGCACATCCTCAAAAAGGATAGTGGGAGAAATTTTGATTATGATGAAGATGGTCCTAGAATACATAGGTTTTGGTATAGAAATAGATTCCATAGGTCCCCATTGAAGAACTAGTTCCTAAAACACAAGTATTGTGTAGGATCATAAGAAATGTAATAGAACTAGAGAGTTGATTTTCTAGTCACAGAGGATGGTGACTCAATATTGGTTGATAATGATAAACCTCTATCTTATAGGGAGGTAGTAGATAGCTAAAAATCTACATGATTCCGAGAAGCTATCAAATCTAATACAGATTCCATGTATCAGAACGAGGTTTGAGATTTGGTTGATACACCAGTTGATGTAAATACTGTTAGATGAAAATGGTTATTTAAGAGAAAAATCGACATGGAAGGTAAATTAAGTACCTATAAACCAAGGACAGTGGATAAAGGGTTTAAAAACGTCATGGAATTGTGTTTGATGAAACCATTTTCTCTAGTTCATATGTTTAAATCCATTATAATCATACTTTCTTTGAAAAATTACCATAACTATGAGATTTAGTATATAGATTTCAAAGCTATATTCAACAATAAGAACCTTCAGGAAGATTCTTATGCGGAAAAAATATTAGGGTTTGTGACTCCATGTGATGAAAAAACGATTTGCAAGTTGTAGAGATCAATTTAGGGATTTGAGCAAGAATCTGGGTCATGGAACATTCGATTCGATGAATCCATAAGAGAATTTAGTTTCATTAAGAACGAATGTGATTCATGTGTTTAAAAAAGGTTAGATAGGAATGCAGTCATTATCTTAGTAGTATATGTCGATGAAATATTGCTTATAGGAAATGATATACCATCCTTACAATCTATTAAAGACTTGTTAGACAAGTAATTCTTTATTAAGGACTTAGGTGATGCAACCTATATTCTAGGGATCAAGATCATTCATGATTTATCCAAGATGCTTCTTGGACTAAGTCAAAGTACATATATTGAAAATATACTAAAGAGACCTAGTATGCAACAATCCAAGAGGGGATTGGTTAAAATCTCATACAGTTTACATATTTCTAAGAAAATTTATCCACAGATACAACCATAGAAAGATATAATGAGTAAGATCCCATATTATTTAGATATAGTATCAATCATGTATGCCTAGTTTTGTACTAGACTTGTTGTTTCCTAGGTAATGAATATGGTATAGAAGATATCATGATGATCCATGTGAACCACATTCGACTACCATTAAGGATATCCTCAAGTATCAGATAAGAAATGAGGATATTTTCCAACTTTTCAGAGGAGATATGGAGCTGGTCATCAGTGGATATACTGATGTTGGTTTTCAGAAAAATAAAATTGATTTGAAGTCATATTCTGAATATGTTTTTTTTCTCAATAGATGATCTATGAGTTATAGGAGTTCAAAGAATCCGGTTGTCATTGATTCCAAAGAGGAGTTTGAGTTTATAGTGTCTTCTAATGTATCCAAGGAATATATTTGGTTTTGGAAAATTTTCCAAGATCATTATGTGGTATCAAAAATTAAATACGCTACAAATTATGTTGTGATAATACTAAAACAGTGGATATTGTAAAAGATCCATGTTCACACCAATGTACAAGGCACATACTCTAAATGTATCACCTATGGAGGGATTTATATCAAAGAGGTGAAGTTGCAGTTAGTAGAGTACCCATATAAGAGAACATTGTATACCCCATGATAAAAGGCCTAGCTCAGCTAAGTCATGAGTATTATGTGAGATCCAGCGGACTGAAGGTTGTTAGTAGTTGGATCCAGTAAAAGTGGGAGTATGTTGGTGTCGGTACCCTATAACCAACTTCTTTTCACTTTATGATAAACTTGTATTCATGGTTTTTAATATTAATAAAATACATATCACATCATTACTTTTCTCCTTCATAACATCGTATTTGATAGTGTCCTAAAAGTGGTTATCACACTAAAAGGTCATAGAAGCTCCCTATTGTTATCAGAACCCAGAAGTGTTATGACACTATTATTTAATACATGTTCTATAGTTAGATGATATCATTTTAGAGAAACAAATGATACGGGATATTGAGGGTCTAGACTCATAGGACTTGGAGGAACCTTGTCATGGTGTACCCCCTTGGTAATATCCAGTATGGATATTATGAGAATGAGACTTGCTAGTAGGAAATCTACATTTATTTGTGTCATTGGATTTTCAAATCTGCGAACATGTGTATTGGTCCTATGACTTTAATATTATTATTAATGAATATTATGAGTTGTTCACTTAGATGTATTGGAAAAAACCGTTATGAAATATGATCACGATGAGGAAGGATATGTTGGGAGTGTAATGATTAATATTTAATTAATGAATAATGAAAGAAATGATTTAACCCTTATTATATTTAATAGAAGATAATATCATATCCACTTTGATGGAATTGATATAGCCTAAATAAATCTATGTCCATAGTGTTCTATAGGAATGTTCTCTTTCTGAAAAGTCAAAGAAAAAGTCTTTGAGCACATTGGTTAATGGAACCATCATGCAACATTCTATATTTGGGAATTTTAATAAATATATTATATTTCATGTTAATGATTAAAATGAGGTGGAATGTCATTTAGTCATTAAATTCCTTCTCTATGGGTGCCTTGGTGTGTTGCTAAATGCTAACCTTGTAGTTTTTGGCTTCTTCACATAATGCCACTTGGAAAGAGGCCTAGAGGGTCGCACATTAACTGTATCCAGAATCTCAGTTAAATAATATATTATTATTTAATATTTAATAGGTGGAATAAATATTATTCCAACATGTGTTTTAATAATTTTTCATGTATGCTTGATCACATTTATTCCATAACTAGTTATTCGATATAATATTTTATGAGTAGAATATTTAATAAATATTTATTTTTTTTAGTAAATATAATATATATTTATTTATTGGTGAGTAATGAAATGATATTTATTTAATAAATATATATAAATTATTCAAGGTGTGATATGTATTATAGAGGAATGGCGAACCTAGTTTAATTGACTTGTGAGAAAAAATAAATATTGAATGTTATTTAATTAAATAATATTTAATTATAATTCACATGTCAAGAACATATTGATATGTAATAATAATATTATTATTATTTTATATGGGGTTTTTCTACGATTAAAAAATTAATTAAAGGAACTTGTTCCATTATTTTATTTTAACCCTAAAAATATAAATACCTAATTATGTCATTTTTTCATAATCCATTTTAATTGGGCACTATGATTCTTGGAGAATACTATCAAGACTATAGATCCCCTTTATCCAATAATTCTAACATGAATGGTGAGAAACTCTCCTCCACTGGACCAAGGAGAACTCTTTGGAAGCAATTCTCAAGGCGATCAACGCAGACGATGCAAGTGCAAGGATATTCTGTATGAATACCCAGAGACTCCATCGGTGATGTCTGGAGATTTCTAAAACATTTTTGGATCACCTATATTGAAAATATACACTTTGTTTCTGCAATTAAAAGAAGATTCACCACATATCTATCACCATAATCATCAATTAAAAAAGAATTCCATAGAGTTAATTCTTTATCCAATTAACTTAATTATAAACAATATTTGTTGATCTCCTCTCCCTCTCTCTTATTACTATGAGATTAATTTTGTTGATATTTGATTCAATTCCATTGATCATGGATGCTAAAAATAATGTAGATATTTTAATGATCATTGATTATGAAAAAAAATAAAGTTATGCACCGCCCATCGTATGCTTCCACTGCACCCAGAACATACAGTTTTGTCACTTCTTCTAAACATATGATAAAATTAGTTTTAAACTTTTACAAAATTTATTTGATAAAATTATATTAATTTTTGAAATTATAATATCATAATTTTATTATGTTGATTTTTTAGGATCTTTCTGAAATGGTTCATTTTTCGATGAATAGTGAAATATAATGACTTTTACTAAAAACTTCCTTTTTGTTTAAATTTTTACAAAGGTAAATTATATTTAAAATTATTTTTGAATAAAAATTAGTTAAATTATATAATAATCTAAATAATTTAGTTTATTAGAATCAATTTAATATTTAATTTCAAAATTAAATCCTTTTATACTTTTGAGAATAACCTCTTTGAAAACCCTTTTTTCACATATGTGCATATAATTTTAAATTTCATTCTGGAAATTATATGAAATTAATTTGGAAAAATGGATTCCTTATTTTAAATTATATAAATTTATTTAAACTAATATGTTCAAATAATTTTTTTTACCAAAATTAGTTGTTAATAATAATAAAAATTAATTCTCGTCGATAAGGTAAAAATAAGTTTACCGTGGGGTTAAAATAATAAGATGAGGGTTAAAATGACTTTACAACTTGTAAAAATCTTATTGGATTGAAATATTTACACAATATATTATCCCTAATTCTGAACTAAGGTTATTTTTTATCTTTTTTTATGTGAATTACTTTATCATTTTGTATTATTTTGGGAAATTTCCATGTTTTTTCCAAAAGGGTTCGATTTCCACACTTATAATAGGACACTCTATCCCGTCACTTATTCACACCCATTAAGCACCATGGAATGCAAAAACCCTAAAACAATCTCTCATAAACAAACTTATACATATTCTATATCTGATTTTCTACCCAAAAGACAGTCCCTAGTGTTTTTAAGATGAGATCCAAAGGAGGTTTCTCTTATAGACGGTAAAGATCTTAACAAAGATCTATCATTTTATTTCTTATTTTTTTCATATTAAATTTTGTATTAAATTATAAAATATAATATCACTACTATATATCATATTATTATATTTTATCATTTTTATGGAATAATATTTATCTATATCCACTTTCATCAAATGTGAAAAAAATCATTGATCGTGTGTATGGTGGACTACCACCTCACGAACTGATGTATTTCATTTTTCATCACCAACTTCCAAGGTATGATATAGTGAAGGATTTAAAAAATTTATGGTATATTTATTATATTATTATAATTATTTAATTTTAACATAACATATACCTTTTTAAGTTTCATTCTATTTCAAATATGATAATGTCGCTCATGTGTACGGCAGACAATTACCTCGTGAAGCGATGTGATTCATTTTTCACTTATGCTTTACATGGAATGTAATAAAGGTAAAACTAATTAATATATTTGAAATATATGAGATGATATTGATTCTTTAAAATTACTGTATCACCCACTTCATTACCCTTTCTCTCATTAAGGGAATTATATCATCATTTGTGCATACATACAACCCACCGTCTCCATGAAGCGATGCGGTTCATTTTCTATATCCAACATCCATAAATTGATATAAAAAGGTATATAGTGATTAAATATTATATTTATTACATTTTCTAATTCATTATATGATATGCATATATATCATATGAAAATAACCAGAGATTTCATAACAAACCATACATGAGAAATCAAGGAAATTAACAACCGAAACGATGAAAATAATGAAAACATATTAACAAATAAATGAAAAAATGTTATAAGAGGATCATATATGATATTATAAATATTTTTATGAATATATAATCAATTAATAACATTATCAAACCCATTATACATGTGGTATGAACACGTATGAAGGAAATTGTACCTGAGGTCAGGGTTTCTCATCTAACTTTTAATTTCACGAGACATATACCATATTCACCACTTATTTCATTTGTGTCGTGTATATAATTTCCATTCTATATGTTACATAATGAGTCTATTTATATTTTTTTTTAATTTTCATTTTATGTCATTTATTTTATGGGGCTAATGATTCAGAAGTTACCAAAGTGGTAAGAGTTTATTTCGCAATCTCATTATTATTTGGGGTTGTTAATGTTTGCATCTAACTTAGTGAAATTATTTTATATTTATACCTTAAAATAAATATAATTTATTAAAATATATTAATTCTTGAACATTTTCTATTAATAATACAATTTTCCACCCATTGGACCTTATAATTGTTGAGAAAATGTTTATAATAAAATACGACTAGATTTCACTCTTTGGTCGGAAATCCTTTTTCATCAAAACCCATGTTTTATAAAAATATTTCAATTTTTTTATCCATTTAAAAATAATTTATTAAATATCTTTTTACCCATTTTTAACTTCTTAATAAATATTTTCGATGGAATATTTATGTAATTTTCAAAATAATGCTCATTTGGATTTTTTTCGAAAATATGAAAGGAATATTTGTTTTTTACATGTATGGAGTGAATATAATTTTCCACTATAATGAATAAAAAACCTTTTAATTCATATCATACATGTTCTAAAAGTTTATTTTCAATGAAGATTATTTTCAAAAAAAATGTACTTATTATTCTAAAAGGTTATTTTTATCATGCATAGGTTATATATCCCAAAAAAATTAAGGATAATTTCTTTATATTTTTATTCATCCATGACATCATCCAATTATTTTACTTATGGTATACTGGGGATATTTTGTATTAATACCATCCATATTATTTTTTAAGATATTTTATGATCATTTTGATTATGGATGTACAATTTGTTTACCATTCACCATTTTACTCTGGATAGTTTATGATTATGTTTATTGATTGGGGTAAATATTAACATTTCATATGTTATTTTCCGATAAAAATTTCTATGTTGATTATGTTTCACCCCATTAATATACATAATACATTGGACTTAATAAGTGATGTTCGGGGTCTGTTATAGCCCATGGATGCATTGGTAGATGTCATGAGACAAAATAGATTGGTTTTTGGATAAGGCATTTCCCATCTATTTAGATGTCTTAGTAAAAAGACTTAAAGTTATATTTTAGATATCTAGAATTATGCATCGCAACATTATGAATTCATTTATTGATATTCCATGTGATTATTCAATTAGCCATAATATACATGGTCAATTTTACAAGATCGTATGATTATTTATATGGAATTATTTCATCATCATTTATTCCTACCATATTATGCTTAGTTATTGATTAAATGGAATGTGTTCTAGTTATTTACCTTTCCATATTGATTATGAAATTTTTATATATAGATTCTATTTTACACCGATATCTCATTTGATGTTTGCGGATGATTCTCTATTTTTTATTAATTCTAATGTTAAATAATTTGGTGGTCTGATTAAAGTGTAGGATGAGTACAGCTTATGGTGTGGGAAATCGATTAATAGGGAGAAGAGCAGTTTTTACATTTCCAATAAATTTGGTTACAATTAGGCTCTTTCTATCTCTATATTGTTCAATATGCAGAAAATTTCTTTTCCTCTGACCTATCTTGGTTATGTTGTGTCTCCTGGACGTATTCATATTAGATACTTTGATAATATTGTTAATAAAATCCCGAGCAGTGTTCCTGACAAGATGAACCGACTTTATCTTTTGGTGGAAGGATTTCCTTAATCAACAGAGTGTTAACAGCTATTCCGATCCATGTTCTTTCAGCATGAAATGTGACAAAGGGGGTTATTTCATCTATTGATAAGGTCCTGGATAATTTGATTTTGGATGCACATTTTGAGGGAAAATGTCATTGGGCCTCATGGGAGAAAGTGGCTAGACCATTTTAGGAAGGTGGTGTTAACATCCGAAGACTAGGGGATACAATTCATTGTTTACATACGAAGTTGGCCTGGGAAGTTGTGGATGGTTGCACTCTTTGGGGTAGAATAATGGTCGTGCAGGGTGAAATCTACATGGAGGATAGCAGAAATGTTTCATCATTCTGGGCATCAATTCTGATTTTTTTCTTGTTATTCGCCAACACTCGCGTTGGATTATAGGGAGTGGAGATTTATCTTTTTGTAATTGTAATTGGGATGGGTCTATTATTGGATTTCAAGGTTTCCTTGTTCCAATGATTTATTTTAGGGAAGCTTGTAGTTATCTCAATTTTATCAATCCTTTTCTTGATGAAGAACAAAGGAAGACTATTGATCTTATTGAGATAAACATGGATCCAGATAGATATGTTTTTATTGCTTCATATACTGGTATTCTTTCTTCTAAAGAGTTTCAGAATATTTCTATTTACCTGGATCAGCATGATTCTTGGATTGATATGGTATGGTGTAAGAGCATTCCCACTAAATTTAATTTCCTTGTATGTAGAATTAGAAATCATGTTATTTCTACAGATGAGAATGTGAAAAGGAGAGGCATTTTCATAGCATATAAATTTCATTGTTGTAGTACTCATAAGGAGAAAGATTCCAACCACCAGTTTTTTGAGAGTGATTGGGGCTTTGCAGTATGGAATTTTTTTGGTGAACTCACTAAGGTTTCAGATTCTTTCTCTACTATAACCTCTTGTCTAGAAAGGTGGTTCCATGGTCTGAATATTTTGGGTCCTGAAAAAATATCCAAATCTGTGATCCTTAATGTAGGGTGTTGGTGCATTTGGAAAGCAAGGAATAAAGCTCATTTTTTGGATATTCATTGCTCAAAAAGATCAGTTGTTATCATGACTATAATTCTTCTTCTTGACTTGGTTGGATATTCTGAAATTTCATGTGATGCTCCTTCCTTGATGTATATCTGTCCAGTATTGCCTCATCCAGATCTTATGAGGAAAAGAAACTGGGTGAGTTGATGTCCTCCTAACATGGGTCTTAAGCTGAACTTCGATGGATCTTGTGTTGGAGGCTGTATTCGGGGTGGTGGTGTTGTACATGATGGGAGTGGAATCATTTTGTTTGCCTTTTCTGCCTTTTATGGGAGTGGAAATTCCATTCAAGCTGAAGCTGAGGCAATAAATACGGGGGTCATGTTTTGTGCTCATCGAAACATATCTATTTCTCATATTGAAACTGATTCAATGATTATTCTCAATTCGATGGAGGTCAAGACTTATACACCCTGGTCTATTTCGTATCTTATTAGAAAATGCAGGAGGTGGATTGACAACAATAAGATTCATCCTTCTCATACATGGCGTGAGGGTAATAAAGATTCGGATTACTTTTCATCCTTGATGGTGGAGGATCAAGGTAATTATGTTGTTTGTTTTCACAGTATTATTTAAATTGAATCGGAAGGGTGGGGTTGATTCAGGAAGATCAAATTGGTCTCCAATATTTTAGGCTGCCTTAAATTTTTATGTATCTTGCCTAAAGCCCCGTTTTCTTTGGGTTTTATTCTCCTTTAATAAGAATGTTGTTTGGTGTGTGTTAAAGGAAACTAGTCCCCAAAATATTCCCATCAATCCCAGACATAGTATCATGTTCTATCAATATAATGAAATAATTCTCTGTCTATAATAGCTTTGAAGGGAAGCTAAAAAATAAGAGGACAACAATGAAAAATGGATAAATTTAGGAAGGTAAAGAAGGTTTTACCCATATGTGATAATTGTGGAAATAAAAACCCTCGTACTTCCATGATGTGAATGAGTGTTTTCTTTAATTTTGGTGAAAAAGGGAACCATGCTCATGATTTTAAGGGAAATAAATAAATATCCAATTACCAATACATAAGCACTGCTACAAATAGGGATTATAATAGCAATAAAAACTGCCTTTAACAGTGCTAAAAAGCTCTGTTAATCTTAGTGAAGATAAAGGGGGTGGGGGTCCCCTATATTAGCGCTAAACATAGAGCTGATAAAGGGGGGACTTTATCATCGCTAAAAAAAGCACTGATTAAGGTGGGCCTTTATCAGTGCTTTCTTCGCGCTGATAAATGTAGTATTTATCAGCGCTATTTTCCGCTCTGATAAATGGATAATATATTAGCACTAAAAATGGAACTGAAAATACTACCTTTATCAGCGTTATTTCGAGTGCTGATATATTATCCATTTATCAGAACATAATTAGAGCTGATAAAGGACAAATTTCTTATGCAAACCCAGAACCTGCATAGAACTTACACAGCACCTGCACTGCACCTTCACACATATGGAAGCACCTGCACACAGCAGAAACAACTCCCAAACACAAAGCAGATAATAACAAAAATGATATATACATATACATGAAATCATGAATACTAAATAACACACTGCTATATACATTTCAAACAATGTTTAATTTGGTTACAATTACAATTATCCAACAAACAGTTAAAAAACATTGATGTTTCATCCTTTTTGAATCCATGATCCACTCTAAGAAATTATCGTCCATGGTATTAATTGGTGAACAAAGCATTCAAACTCAAAAAAAAGATTTCACCTATATAAGAAAACAAATTTTATGTTTGTAATACAATAATTAAATAAATTAAACGTTAATATGAAACAATACATTAATAAAATGTCAATTGTTACTTGTTACAACCTTTACATGTCTATATTTCCTTGGACAACACCCCCTCCCTCCCCTTGCAGCCCTCCCTTTCCCTGGACATCCCCCTTACCACCTTCTGGACAACCCCCTCCTATCTTGTACAGCCCCCCTCCCCTACTGGACACCCCCTCTTTCCTGGAAAACCCCCTCCCTCCCTCCCCAAGACAGCCCCCATAGACAGGCCCCTCTCTTCCCCTAGACAGCCCCCTCCCTCCCACCACTCCACCTGCAAACCCCCTCCCTCCTCCTGGATAACCCCCCCACCCCTCCCTCCCATTGTATCCCCCTCCTTTCCCTAGATATCCCTCCCCCCTGGATAGCCCCCTCCCCTCCTGGAGAGCCCCTCCTCCCCTCCTGGACACCCCCAACCCACCCTCCCACCTGGACACCCCCACCCTTCTAGACACCCCTCCCTCCTAGTTGTTTAGTGTATACCCATTAATAAACTTATTTATCCAACTATATTTTCATCACCTATTTGATAATGGAATAAATATTAATCATACACCACCATTCAATAATATGAATTATAAAATCATATATATTTTCAAGAGATACTATTCCACAAATCATGGAAAAATACCCAAAAAATATATTGAAGGAATAGGAATGAAATTTCACATAAATCTAATGTCAGAAAGGAAAATGATGCATATTTTGGGTCTTAATGAAATTAAATAAGACATATCGAGCCTCAAATTGAACTGGAATATAATTCTCGGGCCTTTACATGGGCTTGGAATTGGTTTGGTTGGTTGGAACTTTTGATGCCTCACTACGGACCCACTTCGGGATACTATATAAGTGATCTACCCATTGTATCTTATCAGTACTGAATGGAATTGAATGGATCTTTTTCTGGACACCATTTACCTTCTGTACACACCCCCTCCCTCCCCTCATGGACACCCCACTCATGGAAACCCCCTGGACACACCCCCTCCCTCCCCTCCTGGACACCCTCACACCTGGATAGCCCCTCCCTCTTAGACACACCCCCTCCTAGACACCCCTCCCTCTTGGACACCCTCACCCACATATAAAGGAAACTTGAAATTGAAAAATGAAAATCCAAGATATTGGTTCCCATCAAGCTTTTAAGATTCTCGTGAGTGGACTGAATGACTATGCATCGTTCGACTTCCACACTATCAACCAGTGTAGTCCAATGATTTATGCTTTACTAGAAAGACAAATCATTTCTAAAACCATTATTCATAACCTAACAATATAAAATATAATAAAGGGTGATTATATATGCTCAATAAGTGTAAACAAAGGGAGATATCAATGATCATAAATGGATAACAATAAGAAATTTGTTTTGATATGTGTTTGGATAGTGAAATGTTATTATATATACCGGGATACTTTTACAATTGTAGATCTTGTCGGCATTCTTATCCTTAGGCCCTAGATTCATTCCATGCATTAGATGCTTTTGATTCAACATCCTATAATAACAGAATCCTCATTAAAAGATAACATAAATTATATAACTAGATGTTTAGTTTTATGATGTTCGATCTAGTGTTTTACAAATTATCAAACGCCATTATGCATGGTCGGTTTGTTGTATATCCATGAATTGAATCCAGAAAATAAATCTTTGGAGTATCCAAATTGACTACAATCAGCTTTCAATACTGCCTAAAAATACAAAAATGAATAAGTAAAGAAAGAAATGAAAATATAGTTGATATGATCAAATTGTATAGTTTTACCCCTACATCGTTGGTATTAAAAAGAGTCTTTCATCTCTAAATTTGTTTTCACACAATTTGAGCAGGGATAAAATTATTGCAGCCTCTTTATCGGAATCTATTTCATCCTTTGAAAAGGTGTTGTGAGGACTAACGAGTCCAAATTTTTGTTCATGGGGAAATCCCTTCAATTGTTTTTCATATATACGCTTGTGAAAAAATTAAAATGTATTTAGTCATAATTATCAGATTATATCAGCTTTTGTAAAATCAAATAATGAAAACATACCTCATGTATACATGTATAACTGAGGTGCATAGCCATTCATACTTGAGGATTTCATTTACATTTTCAGCACTAATGAAATCTGATGTTTCCTCTCTGTACATATTTTTTCAAAACAAACTATGTGAGCATTTCCATCTATCAACATTGTATCCACATGAACCTATAATGATATTAAATGTTGATATAGAACAGGTGGGGTAAAGGTGCTCTCAGTAGACCGTTTCAGTCGGTTGGTTGATCCTTGAGATAATTTTGAGCTGATATTTCATTTCACCCCCTTCTCTTTGTTGTTCTGTAATAACATTCATCCCTTCAGACCTTTTTTCATTAAATGTTAAAGGTCCAGCATGAAAAATAAATTGTAAATGGATACCTCCTTGTCGTACTGTTTTTTTAAATGAATTTTCGGGCATGCGATGAATGTTATAATAGCTTGTTTGACCGTATGAATATCTTCATCGTCATTTGGAATAGGTATCTTGGCACTCGGATTATTTTCTACGTTAATTGACACTCTAAGATGATCTTTTCAAAGATGTCTGTTGTGTAGCATGTCGTTCTTCGTATTGAACACCATAGCCCTCGCTACAAGGTGATAGGTGGGAGTTGATATATATAAATCACTTTCATTTTCACCCTGTAGAAAATTAGTACAAGAAATTTATCAATGTCTATGTGAATCACATTTCACAGAAACAATTATTAAAACATTTATTACCTCACATAAGTCAGGATTTTAGGGGAATGGATCGCCTCAAAGCTGGTGGGGATGGGGCGGGATCATCATACACGGGTTGTTGTTGAGTTTTTTCTTCTCTTTGCCTCTCCCTCATCAATGTTTATATCATCTCTCTTTGGTGTTATAATTCTTATGGAAAAATAACTAATTTTTCTTTCCGGTTTACCATTTTTTTATTTTGATCCTCCACTTGGTTTTTTTTTTGATAATATGTTCGGGGTGTCACCCCAAAACCCGCACCTCGGACGCGACCATACTCTTCTGGCTACTTCAAGGCAGCTGAAAGTATGTCTGCATCTAGTGTGGTTGTTATTGATTCTTGTGACTATGTCAGATAGAAAATATAGAAAAATAAGTAGTCACTGTAATGTAATAGCGATTTAAAGAAAATCAAATTTATATTATGTCATACTTACACATGTTTCCCACGCTTTTTTTGTGTTTTCATTTATCAGTATCCCCTCTTTATTTACACGATCGTCCTTCGATAGCACATGGTGTGGGATGGATATGGATTTTGATTTTGATTCATCAATCTTCATATAAACAGAGAAACAAGGTTATGGTCTTGTTTTATGTCACATACAAGAAGTACGATAGATTTAAAAGACGTACTAATTTTTTCTCAAGAGAAGCCTACCACATCCTTCCTTTATGGTAAGGGTACGCTGGTTCTATTGCACAATTTTTATTTTCAACACTCAGTTGTTGTTTCATAAATAAAAAAATGTCAATCAAAGTGTTAAATACAAGCAACATCACACAATGTATTACCCCACACAATGTACCTGAAAATTCTACTCCCCACGATCGTTGCTAAACGCATCCCATGCTCCTTGGGATATCATGTGTGCATAAAGGGGAGGTGGGTGTGGCTTGATTTTTCCTTCAGCATCTTTAAGATGATATTTTGTTAGAATTGTGCGGAAACCACTATGAATACTTTCTGCAACTCTTAATACATATTCGTTATGCGAGGAATCTTCTATAAATGCACTCTTAAATGGATGATGAAGAGTAAGACAATGTTTTCGTATTTTATTTTAATAAATTAAAAAAATGATAGCATACGTTACCGTAATCTCTTCCCACATTAGTGTCTTCAGCCCAGTGACAACATGGTTCCACGACTATACATTAATCGATACACATTACCAAGTGATGATTCCAATGTATCTACTAAAGACGAATTTGTTGGTGTTAACATGTTGGACTCTCTTATTCCATCCCATCTCAAATTTGATGCCTTTTGCTTTTGCCTTATCGATTTTGGCTATCATTTTCAAACTACGACACTCTATTTTTTTTTCACGCTTTCAGGGTTTCATTTCCGACCATTTCCACAGAAGTATCATCAATAAATTCCTATGGGGCGCTAGCATCGGCACTGGGGCCAGCAACAATAGGTTGAGAAACCTGTTGTACCTCAGCACTGGTACCAGCAACAACAGGTTGAGAAACATGTGGTTGCTCTGCACTGGGACCACCAGCAGCTGGTTGAGAAACCTATTGTTGTTCTTCACTAGGACCACCAGCAGCTGGTTGACAGACCTTTTGTGCCTCAGGATTGGGCACATCAGCAGGTGCAGAAGTCATTATCTGCAAAAGTGGTTTAACATTTAATTTAGATTACATAAAAGCAGTAGCGGACAGATAATAACATAATGTAACACAATGTATATTACAATAAACAAATAACATAATTATTGTACTCTCTCTTTTTTCTTTAAAGGCTGAAGACATTTGGCTCCTATATCGACAATGTAAATCCCTTCATTGTGGTCTCCTCTGACATACAAATTGTTGTCTACATTGGGACGGCTGTGAAATGATTTTGAAGTCCCTGTAAAAGGGCCATCCTCTGTTGAACTTTCATATGACCCTTCAGTTGTTTTGGTCAATAACAGAACAATTGACCAATTTCGGTTTGCAGGGTCTAGAACATAAAATACTTGTACTGTCTGTGATTCAATTTTAAATGGTTCGTCTTTCTCCCCTTCCTTACTGAAATCAACTTTCACGAATCCTAATTTATTTTTTTTAACAACACTCCTGTTATCAACCCACTTTCATTGAAAAATTGGCACATTGAATTTTGTATAATCCATCTCCCATATTCATTTGATGATGCCAAAGTATGATATATTCGCATAAATTGAATTTATGTCCTTGGCACCAAAAACATGCATCACCTCAGCCACAACTGTAACCCCACGATTTTTCATGGTATTGTCTTCATCATGTTCATTAGTATAGAATGTATAACCATTAACTGAATAAGAATTTTAAGATAAAACATACACACTTGCTCCTCCAGCTAGCCATCGAAGTCATTCTGAAATTGAGTCTGGATTTTCATCTAACTACTTAAAAATATGGTCCTGAAACCATCCTATAAATTGTTGATTATGTGAATCTGATATCCATTTTTCTTCCCTAGATGGATTCAAACGCCTAAGAATTTATTTGTGTGTTTGAACATATGGTTCAACGTCGAAAATGTCTTGAAAAATGTAAAGGTGATCCTACTCCCGATCCGTAATATTGATTTGGACAACACCTCTTTTAGAAATTCCTTCACCCTCAAGCTGCTCAGTGTGACGAGATTTCGGTAGGCCAGAGTTTTCCACATCAGACAGGTAATTGGTACTAAATTCAATGTCTTACTCAACAATATATTCCTCCACAATACAACCCCCTGGATGACTTCGATTTTGAACATACCCTTTCAAAATTCTCATATACCGTTCAATGGGGTACATCCATCTATAATTTACAGGGCCACATAGTCGAATCTCTCTCACCAAATGAACCATCAAATTAACTATCATATCGAAAAATGTCGGTGGAATAACTTTTCCAATTCACATAATATGATGGTTCTCTTTCAATAGTTGGAAATTTTTCCGGGTATATAACTTTTCTGAATATAGCTTTGAAGAAGAAAAAGTGCTTCATTAATTTATGGAGGACATTCATGGGAAAAATGCAACATAAAGCTATAGGAATTGGATCTTGAATCAAAGCATGGCAGTCATGTGATTTCAGACCCTTTAATTTTAAATATCTCATTGACACGATGTTCTTGATATTTGATGAATACCCCTTTGGAACCTTTACGTCATTCATGAAGTTGAAAAACTGATATCTCTCCTGTTTGGAAAGAGTGTAATCAACATGAAGAAGAAATGTTTGTTTTTCATCCTTCACTGGTGCCAACTCTTCTCGCATTCCCATATCAACCATGTCCAATATATCCTTAATTCCATCATTTGTTTTGTTGGGTGCATTTAGCAACGTGCTGATGACACTATCACATACATTTTTTCAACATGCATAACATCAAGAAAATGTCTGACATACAGAAAATTCCAGTATGGTAACTCACAAAAAACTGAACTCTTTTTCCAAACTGTTTTCGAATGTTTTTCAGAAAACATCTTACCAATAGTAGTGTCCAAATATTTTAATTTCTAAAAAAATTGATCACCTATTAGTGGAGACGGTGTTGTACGTTCTTCTGAACTTCTATCGAATGATGTCATCCAAGATCAGTACTTATGCCGTCAGGGTAGAAATCTGTGATGCCCTAGAAACATGGGTTTCAATGAATGTTTGAACCAACTTACTATGTACCTTATTCGCAAACGGGACACTCTTGAGTTCCTTTAATGCTATATCCTAAAAATTTCAATACAAAGGATATTCATTTATCATTTCGTACAACATGGCTTTCAAATTGAAATATTTATTATTGTAAGAATCATACAACGTAACACCTGAATCCCACAATATTTTCAAATCCTCGATCAATGGGGCCAAATAAACATCAATATCATTACGCGGTGGTTTTGGTCCTGATATAAGCATAGATAACATGATGTATTTTCATTTCACGCATAACCGCGGTGGTAAGTTATAATTTACCAACATAACTGGCCATGTACTGTGACTGCTACTTTGAAAACCAAAAGCATTCCCCCAATCTATAGATAACGCCAGATGAAGGTTTCTCGGCTCGTTTCCAAATTCAGGATACCCATGATCAATTCTCTTCCAATGAGGAGAGTATGTCGGGTGACGTAGTTTCCAATCTTTAATTCTTGTATCTGCTTTCCATGTCAATTGTCCTACAGTCTCCTCACTTCCATATAAGCGCCTAAACCTTGGAATGATTGGAATGTACCATAAAACATACATATAACTATAATCATCTTTCTTGTATCGAGAAGCACCACACTTTGGGCATTCATTAAGTGATATGTGGTCCTTTTGAAACAATATATAGTCATTTGGGCAAGAGTGTATTCTTTCAGAGATCATACCCATCGATCGTAGAATTTGTTTGCCATCATATTTTCGTCTTGGGAGTTCATTATCTTCTAGTAGCATGTCATTAAGGAGAGAAAGTTGTTCCGTAAAACTAGTGTCACTCCACCCGTTTTCTTATTTTAAATTATACAGCTTCAGTACAGCTGACAATGCTGTATACTTAGTGCAACCAGCATACAATTGTGTTTTTGCGCAAATCTTTAACTTCTCAAACAATTTTGGGCAATCACGAAGTTCATCTTCAACTGCCCTTGTCATTTCCTCAATACGATCTTCATCATCATTCACATCTGTAATCACACCCTCCATACGATCATCTTCACTGTTCATGCTTGTAATCACATCAGATGATCCATCAAACGCCGTGTTATCCGAGCCACTTCCTACATTCATTTTTTCCCCGTGTTTATTCCAACATGTATAACTTCGATATATTCCGTGATAGATCAGGTGTTCTTCCAACTCCTCTGGACTAGTTTTTCTTGAATAAGAATAACGAAAACACAGATAATGGATTTGAGAAGGGTCACATGCCTGATCTTCTGAAAACATGATAAACTCTTTCACTCCATCTTCATACTCTTTTGACAACCGATTGGCATTCATCCATTCTTTATTCATATTCATAATCTTTATGGGTTTGATCTTGAACATGCCTAATATTATGTTTTAATTAATCATGTATCATTGTTGGAGTTTTATAAAAAAAATGATGGAAAAAATTCCACTACAATGAAATAGAGGAACCTACCCCAAAACATGTGAAAGTACTTGAACTCTGTATATATATAGGGGACTGAGCCCTGTCTTTTATATATCTCCATGGAGTACCTAAAACCTATACATGGAGGACTCTTCACCGAAACATGGGGGAGTACTATACTATATATTTTCTCTAAACATCTCACTTGTCAATTGTCAACTCTCAAGCAGAGTGAAGATAATTAAAATATCCAAACCACATCGTGTGAAATTTCCAATGAATGAGGGAATCATACTATTGTGATATACATGAGATGATATTTATAACAGGATAATCATTCATGAAATACTATCATCTATGTCAAAAATAAATAATAATAATGAAAATAACATAGTACATAATTTGTTCAATGGATACACAATGTGTAGGGTTCTCAATCAAGGTTGGTTGTATACTACCATTTCTAAACTCATGTCAAATCCATATACATGGTGTCCAATAGGGTGAAAATTGTGTATGGATAAGATACCTGATTTAATATGACTTATATCAAATTAATTCTAAGTTAGTATTATAAATACTGCATGATGCCTTTGAAAATACATGACATATAGAACAACTTGAGCTAAAGGCGTGTACTTTAGATATATATTGAGTTGCCTCACCGACTATGCATCACATTTTTGTAGAATACAAGGTGTGTAGTCCTTACATGACCACTATGGTTGTATAGTCTATACACATCAAGTTTCTATGGTATTTATACAATGTGTGAGTGAAGTAAAACACATATCATATGGTTCTACCATTATTTCATGGCATGTACATGGTTTCATGCGGAAGTATATGTCTTGGAGATCCATTTATGGTGAAGCATGTTCCAATTAACAAGTCTACATACCATGTATTTTAAAATTATATAGAATCTGAAAAACATCATCTTCACACCATAAAGTGTCTCATAGAGTCATCTAGAAGTGGTTTTCTAGGATTCAGTGGAATTGCACTAGTAACAAAGTGGTGGTGCCATTGAAATGGGTAAAGTTTGGATTGATATTCAATGTTGGAAGAACTAAAACATGGAAAAAATGTAATATAAATCATGACAACAACTACAACACCATACAAAAACACAATCATTCTCACAATTACAGCACCATACAAACCAAAAAATCACAAATTTAGATTTTACAAAGCATCCCTTATTCAATTTTGTTTGTTAATTCAGGGGTTATCACAGAAGTTTTATCATCCTAGGGAATTCATTCATAAGTCAAGAATATGTAAATTACCAATTTTTATATTCAAATGTTCAATAAGAACCAACAAACATGCAATTAATTTAGTGCGCAAACAATGACCACCAATGGACATGATTTTTAGCGAGGCGTTTAGCCCGTATATTTACCATTATAACCATAAATATCAAACACTAATAACATGTGGACAATAGGGAACCAATGAGTAACAGGAGAAAACTCACCGTGAAGGTGTCGTTAAGTTGACAATGGAGGTGCGTTCATGGCAGAGGAGAGGCGCACAACAAAGGAGATTTCCAACTAAAAAGAAAACATAAAATAGGAGAAACCCATGAGAATAAAATAATCATAAACCGAGTACACCATTTACCACATCCCACAAACACCAAGATCCAACTAAAACCAAAATCAACCCACACCATGGTTAAACACACCTTAAGATAACAATAAATTATAGAACCCACCTTCAATTGAACGAGCTAAACCAACTTTTTAAAATATAAAATATGAACATACAATGGGTAGGCCCTGACTAATAGGTCACCCTTACTAGGTATAATCCCCAAGTTTATTCTAGATAGTATATCCCAAATGATTAAGCCCTAAACAATCCACTGTTATCACACCTTTCAAGAAACATACATCCTAATCGTATGACATTAAACTTCAAGGTAAAATCTTTTCAAACAACCTTAATCTATTCCCCTTAAACTATGTGGACTTTGAATCCTATTTCAATAAGATATGTAATATTCCTTCTTGAGTTCTAAACCTATCTTCATATTTCATACCCATCCTAATGAATCCATCTTCCTCATGAGATCATCCACATCATTCCCTTGCCTAACTTATGAATGTGTGATATATTAGGTGTTTCTAGTTATATGAATAAACCCATTGGAAATTGTCTGAAATAGATTCATAACCTGACACAAATATGGCGCTACCATAATCAATCCCCCTCACAACCAAGAATCGGGCTATGTTGTTTTTATTTGAAATAAAAATGATGAAACTAACATGAAATTATTCAATAACTAAATAAATTAGTTTTCCCACACTTCAGGACATTTTATTTCCATGTCACATACAAAAAAATAGTGAACCCAATTTGAATTATTCAATGAGAATATAATGGTGTTCCTTGGATGTTAGGATATTCTGTTTCATGTTTTCCACGTAAACAGAATTTTTTAATATAACATGAATCCTTTACTTGTTAAAATGATTAATCCAATATACTTATTTGTAATAATTTACTAATCAGTATTCTTTTTTTGGTAGTTTTTGTATATAGGTACCCCTTTTGAGCTCCACTCAATCGAAAGTGAAGGTCTCTTCATCCACTAGATGTTCCCATGCTTCAATTTTCGCCAAATCTACGACCCCCATGATCCAAAGGAATAAATCACCTATTCAGAGACCTCAAATCTAGGTGGATGACATGATGGTAAGGGGTACCACTAACATAGTACCATCCCTACTCTTGAAGTTTCATATGAGGGTCTTCACATGTTGAAGCCTCACAACCCACCCCATTATAGGGAAACTATATTAAAGAAAGTGGAAACTACCACCACCATTAATTAATTCAAATTATATCCCTAGAGAATGATAATCATTATATTCCTTATCTTAGGAAGGTGGATCAAGAAGTGATCCATGACCTCAACTCAGTTCAAGGGTCACCCATTAGGTCTCCTAACAATCGCCACTGTCACCAATATCATGTGACCACTAACCTTTAGAAGCCTGTTGAGGGCAGTACAATGCAGACCCCTTCCCTAATCTCTTAGATCCAAGAATCTATGAGGTCTCTCTATAAATTAATATCTACTTCATCATAGGGAGAAGTTTCATATCCCCATGTCCCCATAATAAGTTTTCTCACACAAAATGTGGTATCTAGTGAGTAGGATCATATCCCGATTCAAACTCAATGAGCCTACCTGTAAATCTTGAAAAACATTAGGGGGAACACATATATTTCCACACCCATCTATAAATTCCACCAATTTCTTATGGAAGTGGATGAGGTGAAAGAGTAGGTATATATCCCCACTCTTACAAACAAACATGCTCATAATCCTATTACAAATATAGAATCCCATCAATACCACTTGGTGTAAATATAAAAACAACCCTATATCCCTACCCATGTCTTAAATATTTTTCAACATATATTTGAAGCATTAGTAGAAAGTGGTAATCGAAATATCTCAAATATCACATAGGGGTAAGCCCATATTCATGCTTCTATAAATGCTGAGCATGGTAACATTATCTCCCAAATTCTATATGATACCAGGCCTATATCTACACACCCCTTCAAGAGAAATGTTATCATATCCCAACAAAAACATAGGATTGGATTCATATTCTCACATATGTCTTGAAGGAGAACTAGTATATCCTAATTGAATCTTTGAATTAATCACACGTTCTTGCTCCCCTCCAACCTAAATAATGATGATGGAATAACTCAACAACATACTAAAATATAGGAATATAATCCATTTTTGGTTTGAAGGGATCCATTAGATTTTCTTAGTAAATCATAAGGTACAATCCCATATTCATATTCCTTGCAAAGAATCCCATTAGTTAGCTCTATCAATGGCATATGATTCATCCAAGATAACTCACATTAGGTAGGTTCACCAATCTTAACCAATGATAGAACCAAAAGGAAGGCCTCTCTGAAGGAATATAATAATCCAAGAGAAAGAAAATACTTTTACACTGACCAGCGGTGGCGGAGGCAGTGGCCGTCGCGGTGAAGGATGAAAACCCAGCAGCGGCGGAGGCAGCGGCGGTCGTGGCAGAGGAGGAAAACCCAGTGACAATGGCAGAGGATGAGGACGACGAGGAGGAGGCCATGAAGAGGACGAGGAGTAGGAGGACGAGGAGGAGGATGAGGAGGAGGAGAGGTCACAACTGAAGAGGGGCCTGGTTTAGCTTCCGTGAAAGCTTTACCACGTGCGATAGAGGAGGGCCTATATTGGTTATTAAATAAAAACTCCTGGAACCTTTATCACTGCTCATTGAAAGTGTTGATAAATGTATGTTTTATCAGTGCTAAAATAAAAGCACTGATAAATGTATGTTTTATTAGCGCTTTTATTTTAGTTCTGAAAAAACATACCTTTATCAGCAATTTCAAAGAGCGCTGATAAAGGTTCCAACATTTTTTATTTAATAATTTATTTATACTCTTATATATTTATTTAAAATGGCATATAAGATAAATATAAATCTATTTATTAATAATTATAATAATATAGAGTATATTTTTATAAATATTGGTATATAATTGTAATTTTATACAAAAAACATTATTTTTTAATATTAATATTATAATTTTATATAAATTAATAATAAAAACGTTTATCAGCACTAAAATAAGAGGTGATAAATGTTACCTTTTATCAGCGCTAAAAATGCATTGATAAAGGGTGTACCTTTTTTAACGCTTATTTTAGCATTGATAAACGATAGATTTGCCAGTTCTTTTAACTATCGCTGATAAAGGAATACCCCTTTATTAGTTATTTCTATTTAGCACTGATAAAGGGAAGCACTTCCCTTGCCCTGTTTTGTGGTAGTGAAACTATAAGGTGATGCGACACCATTTAAATAAATGTCTTGGGTGTCAAAGGGAATATACCTCAAAATAAGTTAAGGGATCTTGGTGAAGCTTTGTATATTACAATAGAAAAAGTTGAATGATTAATATGATTATGTTTGGATTCATTAATTATGTTGTAAAACTTTTTAAATCATGTATATTATAGTTATATTAATTATGAAATGTATAAGGATATTATTTTAGTGGTATTTCTTTATGTATTTGAAAGAATGTGTTGAATGGTACAAAAAATAATTGATTCAGTAAAAAATTTTACTTATTGGAAAACACATTATTGATGATCCATAACCCTTAATATGTTCTTGATGTTTATATAATAATGGTAAAGAGTTTTTTTAAAGGTATTGGTAACCTTTATGGTTTAACTAATCATTTATGTTGAGGTAATTATGGGCTATTAAAATTTGGTAACATTATGGGAATTATATTAATATGGTTTTAGAAAAAGGAAAACCAATATCCCGGGTGACAAGCCTTCATATCTGGTAATTCCATGAGGATTGGACCTACAACCAAAGGAATATAATGGTTTTCCTACCCCTAAACTATATATTTTCTTAGTTGATATGTCACTATTTTGGGTAAAATAATTTGAACGATAAATATTAATGTTTAATCAGTGGTGTTTCTCTTGAATTTTGGAGATTGATGTATTATATTGGATAACATTTAATAACTATATTTGTGTTGCAAAATATTTATAAATCTATGAAAAAAATTTCCCTATTTTATGGATCTTATGATCTATTAATATTTAATTTTATTGCTTCACGCAGAAAAAATAATCTTGGATATTCATTTCTTATAGTAAGAAAAAAGTGAAAAATGATCAAAGCACAAAAAAATATGAAATTGTACCTATTAAATAGTAAGATAAAAATTAACTATTTTTTATATATTCTTAGACAAGTTGGTAAAGGAATTCATCAACTCAATGAAAATGATATTGAAAAAAATGTTATCCTAATACACTAATTTATGTTGAACGTGTGGTATTTTAAGTCATCATATATTTATAGTTTTGAGGTCCTAAATTCTATTGATCATTCACTTAAATGTCATGAATTCCCACTTTCAATCACAATAATTAAGTACACTTTTCTTCCATCTCTATAAATTTAAATCCCACCAATGTTGTCCTATTTAGAATCCTAGTTAGGTGTTATTCCATATGACATTTTACCTCCATTTATCTATTATTAAGAATATGTTTTATTAAAACTTTTTACAATGTGGATTTTCAACAACGGTATATTCAAAGGATAAACCAGTGAATATTTAGATCAATATTTATTTTTAGGAAGAAATTTATTTAAGGTTTGGAGAATTCAATACCCTATGATTTTTTATATAGTAACATCTTGTTCGATAATGTGTATGATAGACAACACTAAGATTGGAAGAGAATATAACATCATGATATTTTACAATAGATATATTTTTAAATAAATTCTATTACTTTGATATATTGGGATGAACATAAAATTAGGTTTAAATGAAACATGATACTCTATTAAAATATTATTATTTAAACATGACCATTATAACCAATCCATTAAGTTGGTGTGTATAAAAAGTACTTAATAAATCTTGAAAATATTATGGTTGAGACATTTATAGATTAAATTCAATGGTTATATATTGATTATGTATTAAATAAGAATTATTTTAAATTAAAATAAATGTTTTCTAAAAAACAGAATTTTTGAAAGAAAATGGTTTTGTCGCTTCTTGTGCGATTATGATAAAATTATATTTTATAACTTTTTAAAAAATTATTTTATAAATTTAAATTAATTTTTTTAAATAATCATATCAATATTATCTTTTAGTAAATATTTTTGAATTTTACCAAAATGTTTCATTTGTTTTTTGATGAATAGTGAAAAATATTGATTTTTACTACAAAAATTCCATTTGTTTAAATTATTGACAAAGTTAAATTATATTTTAATTTTTCTAAAAGTAAAATTATTAAATTATATTAAAATTATATTAGTTTATTTCATTTTAATCAATGTTATTTTATATTTTAATATTAAAACCTTCTATACAGATGAGAAATTTCTCATCCAATACCTGCTTTATCATCAAGTCTGAGTGTATAATTTTAATTTGAATTCCACCATTTAAGTGAATTAAATTTGGAAAATGGATTCAATGTTTGAAATCCGAATAATTTATATTATATAATAAGATAAATTTAGTTTTTTACATAAATTAATTGTGAAAAGAGTTGAAATTAATTGTAATGGTTAATGTAAAAATGGTTTTATCATGAGGTTAAACTAAGAAAATAAGGATTAAAATGACATACCAACTTGTAAAAATGTTGTTTTATGGCCATATTTCTGTTGTATATTATCTAAAATTCCAAAATATGGTTATTTGGATGATTGTTTCATGTGAATGTCCATCATTTTGGAATCTTTTGAGAAATTTACAACTAATTTCCAAGAGGGTTCCACTCACACACTTATAAAGGGGCACTCCCTCCCAACACATATTCAAACCCACAAAAACCATTTGTCTCAAAAAAACCCTACAAAAATCTATCCCCACATCCTTATTCATATTTTACATGTTTAGTTCCAGCCAAAAAGTGATCCCTAGGAAATCTAAGAGGAGATTCAAAGGAGGTATATCTTAGAGATGTTAATTATCTTAACAAAGTCCTTTATTTTTTATTCTTCTTTTTTCAACTTAAATTATGTATTATAAATTAATATATAATAAAATAAATATGTAAAATATATTGATATTTTCTTATTTTTAGGGAATAATATTTATCCCTCTCCACTTCCCTCAAATGAAAAATGAAATCATTGATCGTGTGTACGACAGACTACCGCCTCACGAACTGATGTATTTCTTTTTCCATCACTACCTTTAAAGGTTGGATATAATGATGGATTTAACACATGTATATAATATTTATGACATTATAATTCTTAGATAATTTTAATATCACATATACCTTTTTATGTTCCATTATATTTCAAATAAAATAATGGCACTCCTCTGTATGGTGGACCTCCTCCTTGTGAAGCGATGTTATTCGTTTTTCAATTATACATTATATGGAATATAATTCGTTTAAAATTAATGAATGTATGTTATTTTTAGGATATGATATTGATTCTAGGAAATTAATATACTACCCATTTCCTTACCCTTTCACTTGTTAAAGGAATTATATCGTCGCTCATATATATATATATATATATACGGCCTACCGTCTCCATGAAGCAATGAGATTCATTTTCCAGGTCCAAATTTCAGAAATCATTATAAAAATGTATCTACTGATTAAATATGAAATTTATAAAATTATTATCATTATTTATATGATATATATATATATCTTATAGGCAAGAACCATATCTTTCATGCCGAAAACTTTCATGAGAAAACACTGCAATTAACACCCAAAAAATAAAAATAATGAAATTTTATAAACAAACAGGTGGTAAAATGTTATAATAGGTTCATATATTATATTATAAATATGATTATGGTTCTATTATAAATTAATAAAAATATTAAATCCATTTTATAGGAGTTACGAATATGTACAAATGACAACAACCCTAAGGTAAGGGTTTCCCATCTCACATTTACTTCATGAGACATATCCCATATTCACCACTTATTTCCCTTATGTGTTTTATATAATAAAAAATTTATATTTTATCTACTGAATATATAAATTTTGATGTTATTTAATTTTTCATTTTATGTAATTTATTTTATGGGTCTTATGATTCAGATGTTACCAAAGTGGTAAGCATTTATTTCACAATCTCAATATTATTCAGGATTGTTTATGTTTACATATCCTATTGGGGAATTGATTGATATTTTTAAATTAAAATAAATATTTTTTTCAACTCTGGTTATTAATGATCTTTTTTCAAGTAATAGTACCATTTTTTTCACTCTTTGGTACTTAAATGATAGAGAAAATGTTTTTATGAAAATCTGACTTCATTTATCTCTACAGTCGGAAGTCATTTTTTATAAAAACCCATTTTTTCAAAATATGATGTCAAAAAATAAACTTCCAAAATGATTTATTAAATATTTTTTAAAAAACTTTTAATTTTTTACAAATAAATTCAAAGGATTCTTTATGTCATTTTCAAAACAATGTTTGTTTCTCTTTTATTGAAAATCTAAACTTAATCGTTGTTTTAACATGTACAACATGAATGGAATATTCCACTTTTAGGACCAATTAATTCTTTAATTCCTATCTTACAAGTTTTAAATGTTTATTTTAAATGATACTTATTTTTAATTTTTTGAGAATTTTTTTTAAATGTGATTTTTAAAATGAAAACGTTAATTTTATCAAAAAAAATATAAGGATATTTTATTATATTTATTTTCATCAATAAAATAGAACATCAATTTTAATTGTTATTCTTTGAGGATGTGTTTTATTAATACAATCCTAATTATTTCTCTATATTTTTTATGATCAATTTTACTGGAGTTGTTCAATTTTATTACCATTCTTCGTTTTAATATGGATAGTTTATGACTAAGTTTATTGATTGCGGTAAGTATTAACATTTTTATGTCAGTTTTCCAATATGAATTTTTATTTTGATATGTTTTTTCCCATTCACATGATTAATTCATTAGTAAGTGATGGGTGAGGATCAATATATCCCCTTGATGCATCGGTAGGTCTAATGAGAGAAACTATATTGGGTTTTGGTTCAGGTCATACCAATATATTTAGATGTCTTGGAACAAGGCCTTTATGGTATGTTTTAGATTTCTGGAATTATGCATCCCATCATTATGAATTCAGTTATTTATATTCCATGTGATTATTTGATTAGTTTTAGAATACATGGTTTTATATTCAAGCTCATGTGATTATCTATATTTCATTATTTAGTAATAATTTATTCATTCTATATTATGGTTATGTTATTGATTAAATAGAATATGTTTAAGTTAATAAAATTCCATATTAATTATTTATTATTTATTCATAGATTCCATTATACTCTTACCCTCACAGAGAATATCTTCTCACCCTTTTCTTAGGTTTTATTTTCCCTAGTATAAAAAAAGTGTTTTGTGATTAATATAATGGGATACACTATGAGGAATAATGGATTTATCAAATAATTTTTTTAATATTTGATTTTTTTCCAATTATAGAAAAAACATCTTTGTATCTAGTTTACCAATACAACTATACTATTTAGTCATTCAGGATGTGATTACTTGTATCTTATATAAATCTAATAAAGTAGACATCAGTTATGGGCTACAAAGTTCGAGGTCACTAAAATCAGCCATAAATTATGACTATTAATTTGTAAAAAAAATTTGTGGCACACCATATAAATTATGTCATATGATTGATGATGAATCATTAAATATGATATCTTTAATAAAAAATGTTTTTCTTTTTTTTTCAATAATGAATTCATTTAATAATTAATAAATTGTACTAAAATTATAATAAATTTTATTTTTAAATATGTAATAAATCCCAAAATTCATATAAATTAAATAATAATGAAATATTTATAATTAATTAACTAAATGTTTTTGTAACATTTATAAATAAATATTCTATAATATTTAGTGTTAATACAAAAATTTCATATCAAAATTATATAGTTACGTTAAATTTGGATACAAAATCATTATATAGAAATTATAAGTTTAATTAAATTTTTTTTATAAAATATTAAAAAATAAGGCAAAATATAAAGTGTGTATATTTAAAAAAATATTAAGAAGTCTTCATAATTTGTAATTTGAATTGTTCAAATTAAAAATTATTTATTTGAGAATTATTTAGACCACATAAAATTTTTTTAAATGAATTATATGATCAAATTTTTAAATAATACTAATAAGTGGTGTTTAGATTATGTAAAATGTATACATAATAGAGATTCAAATCAGAAATATTTTTATTTCATGGAATATCATATATTTAATTTTAATTTTATATATTTAATAATACTAAGGATCTCATATCTAAAGTAAATATAAAATAATTATATTAATATAATTATGGAATGTACCTAATGGATTATAAAGTGTTTATAATTGTTAATTAATGTGTAATTCTTACACTACAGAAAATTTGAAAAATTTTAATAGAGTATTTGTGATAGATTGGAGTGTGTCACAAATAGTTCTTTAAAAGAAAATTTTTTCAATGGATATAAAATTCCATCACAAATAGTATTTGTAAAAACAATCATTTTTTATGGACTTATAATCTATTGCAAATAGTTTTGGAGGAAATGTGCACATTTTGATAGGAGATGATTATTTACAACATGTTCTTAAATATGTAGTAAATAATTTTTTCGATGTTATTTGTGAACGATTTTTGAGTTTTTCAGAAATAATTATTTTTAATAGATTAACCAGTGATTGTAAATAACCCAGTGCTAAAAAATTATTTGTGACAGATTTAAGAATCTCTCACAAATACTTTTGGAATAAGAGGGAAAATATTTTTTTAATAGGTGGAGAAAATATTTTGGCGGCAACATTTATTGATGGACTCTTAAATCCATTGAAACTATATATATATAAAGTTATTTTCTACAGGTTTTATAATTATATCATAAATAATTATTTATGATGGAATTTCACATCTCTCAGAAATAACAGAATGGGAAAAAATTATTTGGGGTGTATTTAATAATCTGTCACAAATACTTTATGAATGAGTGGGAACTAATTTTAAAATAGGTTTGAATATATATATAATAATTCTTCTAATGGAAAACCATTCCATACCAAATACCCATAAAAAATAAAAATTATTTCACAAATATACATCTCTGATATTTGAAATTATCGATTTTCATAGATGGATTACTTCGTCACAAAAATATTGTCACAAAAAAGACAATTATAAATACAGTTCCCCTTACCTCACTCTGTCTCTCATTTCCCCTTCTTCAAGCACTGTTAACACTCACTCCAATATTTATATTTTTTTGATTAACATTTATCTGATTGTTTTATTTTTTATTTTAAATTTTTTATTAATAACAATTTTCTTAATAGTTTTATTTTTTTTATTTTTTCCAATATTCTATTATTTTTTGAAATATTTTTTTTCAAAAACTTATTAATATCATATTAATTCTATATGGTATAATTTTCATTACTTATTACAAATTTTATTTATTTAATTATTTAATTAATAAAGAAAAAATTATAATTTTTTACGTGAATTTTATTTTTTACTTACAAAACAATTTTCTGACGGATTCAAAATTATGTTGAAAATAATTATTTATGATGGAATTTTGAATCCATCGTAAAAAAGTATTTTCTAAAACAATTTGTGCTCAAATTTAAAATATATTATAAATAATATCACTCATATTATAATTTTTATTTCCCTACACAAATAGTAGTATTAATGTCAAGATTGTTTATGATAGTTTATTTGCAATGGATTTCCATCGCTAAATACTCATCCCAAATCACCAAATTTTTCTAGTGATAAATGTTTGTATCATATTTAAATAAATAAAATGTTCATTTATTTAAATGTTAATCCATGATTTAAATTATTCGTTGATATGTTATTTTTGTTTTATGAATATATATGATTGATTTAGTTTTAAGTAGTTAAACTACAACTTCTAAAATTGTCATATAATGCATTACATGCTTGGTATGGAAACATCTGATTTAGTTTTCATCTATCTTTACATCAATTTAAAATTAAATATATTAAAACTAATTCAGTTAACGAGGATGTTTTATTAAGAATAGATTTTAGAGTTCTGAGAAAAGGGAATATTTCTTGATTAAAGTATCCCTAAGGAGAGGGACTTTTGGTCAGACTTTCTGTGAGCCAGAAGTCTGATGCCATGTTCTTGAAAGATATGGTGGGAAATATTTATTACTAGGGTTACTCATGTAGAAATTTCATATTATTCTAAACCATTAAATAAAATGTTTAAGTAATTCATGCATAGGATGCATTTGGATGTGTGTTAATATGTTTGGAATCTAATTTTGTTATTGAAACACAGGTTATGGGTTGTTTGAAGAGATACACATTATTATTGTTTGAACATATTAATTTGATGGATATATTAGGAATCCATACTAAACATTAAAATCATGAAAACATAAAATGGAATTATGTGAGTTATAGTGGTGATAGTAATTCCCCTTCAAAATTATAGGTGTTATTTTCCTCACAAAGAATCACTTTTCAGGGCAATCACAACCTATACAAATAGGAACCATGCCACGACTACCCCATGTTGGATTCCAATAGGCAAGTAGCTGGTGACTAGTGTTGAGTAGGCATATCATACACATGGGAGGCCTTACCTGAATATACTTATATACAAACACATGCATCTCCAAGACCATACAATGCTAGATTGTAAAACAACTGATAATGAAACATGAATACATCTAAAATCCCACCATCCAAGTAGAAAAACAAGTAATGGGGTGAAAAATATCCAAATATGATCCCATCATCAAGAAACTAAAAACAAGTCCAGCCTATAAGGTGGGTGAGGATTGATATCTAAGAAACCACAAGAACACATCTCAATTTGTATAGCTCACTAAGCTAGGCCTGGTCTGGGTCCCAGTATAACATTTTTAAAAGTTCAATAATCTATGTAATACATGACACATGGGAGAAAATCCCATACGGGGTGAGTATAACAATACCTAGTGGGACACCATGAAATCACTAAGTATATATCATCATGAATAATAATTATCTCATCACAGGTATACGTCAATAGCATATAACAAGAACATCAATATATACTCAAATTATACACACGGTCTCAAGGTAAGGTCATAGCTATAAATCCATCCTAGGATTCTTACAGGAAGGTTCCACATAGTACTCACCCAAGATAACACACTCAAGAATGTAGAAACTAGTTATGAAATCCATCAGATATTTCATGATCATTGGATCTCTCCATATGAAATACATATTGGATGTCTGAAGAGAATGATACATATATAGGGATAACACCAAAGTCCCTGGGGAAAACCAACAATCCAATATGAATTAACCCACTAAGTAAGGGATCGACATCCTCATAGTGTTGGTCAAGAAAATACCTAGAACCCAACCTATGGAAAATATAATGACATATGATCTCACTCTGAGTCTCATGGAGTAATTCCCATAACTCTATCCAAGAATGAAGTTTCTCATAGGGTATCACCTTCTTATATATAGAACACGGCTCCATAATAACCCTCTAAGAGTTGATCAGGGGAATGTACCCTAATAAAACTTGTCAAAGATGATGAGTAAAAGGGCTTAAATCCATATTTTTTAGAGTAAATATTGGGTATTGGTAGTACACAACATGTCCCTTGGACACCATGTCATACCCGTGTATCACGGCATGTGCCTGTGTCCATGTTCATATTAGAGTACACATCGTTTCAGAGCCCGTGTACTCATTTTCTATGTCTACGTACCTAATTTGGTACATTACGATACTCCATGTAAGTATAAAACAATTTGTGATGCGTATAACATGTCGTGTGACATTTTTATTCTAATGAAAACCCTAACACCACACATGGGGTTCCAATATGACCTCTAACACTAATATAAATTTCGTGTATATCATAATTTCACAGAACCCATTGTTTCATCCTATGAATATTCCCACATCTTCATTTCCTCTAATTCCACCACTAATATCACTTGGAGATCATGTTTATGTTTCAACCATACCTCAATATCGTTTCTCACTAGAATCCAGCAACTGGAACACATAGAAAATTGGTCATTGTTTATCCCCATCAACATCACATACCTCATTCTCATTATGGGTTTGAAATTCAACATCAATATAGAATTGTATCTTGATATCATGACCTATATGAACCTGTATATACAATTTTGATCAATTACATCAAAAATGGGTGCTCAACAATTGATTATATTGTGTTTTTTAAACCACCAGTCAAAACACACTAGTAGTGAATACACAAAGAATAATGGGTGAAACCCAAGAAACATGAAATGTGTGAGTAACCTTTGTTTTGTTCATGTTCAACTCAATTATTTTCTATTATAATGGAGAATGAAGATCCATAATAAGAATAATAAATTTCTCCCAAAACACTTGAAAAATAAGCATGCACCTGTAATATGATCGAAGCACAAATCAATCTTTTAGTCGATTGATTTTCATTTATCATATGATAAGAAAATGGGGAAAAATTTATATAAAAGAACTTCCAAAATAAACATGGGTTTATATATAATGAATAACGTGAAAACATCATTTTTGTTTTTGATATCCTTGAATCTTGTTTCACGCTGATTAACGATTCGTGATCTGATGTTGTTTTCGATAGAATAATCCACCAATGATCTCTCTTACAGCTACAGGGTTATGAATATAACCATGGTATTTACTGCTAGACATATATATATACGAAAAAGTAGTTCATATAAAATTTATTTAAATAAATTATTTTAAACAATTTGTTTTTTTGAACGTTCACCCCTGACCATGCCTAACCTAACCTTCAAACGTTCTACAAGGTTATGTCATGTCTAGGGTAAAACGCATACTCTTAAATATCTTTAATATCTTTCAAATATATATTTTCACATGGTTCTCTTCTTAGAATTACACAATTTAATACCTTTCTATATAACTTGGGGTGAGTAAATATAAGAAATTGTAAGCTCAGATGATTAGTAAGGGTAATCATGAGAGATATAAATTGAGGACCGTATAAAAGATTAAGATAAGAATAAGCTAATTATATCTGGATGGTAACTTATAAATCTCATACCCAATTTATCATAGATGATAAACAATATTAATGGAATAAAACTTTAATATTTCAAAGGAAAATAATCATAAGAGTGTGAAATCTTTAAAAATCAATCATTAACAAAAAGTTCGCTTCATAAGAATGAAAAAATGTTATAAATGTGTGGAACCATCATAGGCATAGAAACCATTTCATATGTCAAGGTTAAATACTGAGACCATCAAATAAAAATGTACCAAGAATCAATAAAATTTTCCAATATCATAATGGGTTAAGAATCACCACCCATTTCTTGTAGTAGAACAATAACATTGACATGTTTTCCATAGTAGAGCAAGTACATAGACTTGTTCCCCATAATTATCTCATGATATATAAGAATTTATTTATTAAATTATAGGACTATGTAATATTGGACCGACTAATAACATAATGAAAATAATAAATATTTGTTCCCCAATATTATAAAACATCCATCATATCATCATAACATATCCCATAGAATAAAAATGGGTTTTTTAATATTTCATCATTTCATTGAATCATAACCCCTAAAAAATAAATTGGTTACATAATAATGTTATCATAATAATAATAAACCATATAGTGAAAGAAAAATTATGGTATCATTATGTCATATCCTTGGTAAATTATAATTAACATCGAGGATATTATTAAAGGTGTAAATCCCTTCAGAAGATCATTGGAATATTTCTTGAAGAAAATAGCCTTTTCATTTGGAAATATCATCATTAAAATATAGAAATTTCCTTATTATTATGGTAAATACATTCATTTTAAATAACCTTGAAATTTTTTAAATTAATATTCATTTCATTTAGTGTCCATAATGGTGGTAAATTCAATTTAGTCCATAAAAATTAAAATAAATATTCCTTTCACAATTATGGTAAAAAGTCAAAATTATCTTTTTTAAAAAATGAAAAAAGATTAATTTAAAACCAATTTTTAAAAATTAAAACATGGATTTAAATTAATTTAAAAATAATTGTATAATATTAAAGGTTTTCTTGAAAACATTTTTATAAAACATAGAAAATGGAAAGAAATTATTTTTAACCAAGGATAGAAATAAAGATAGATTTACTTAAAAATATACTTATGGTATCTTGTATACCTAAGGAGTTAAAAATTTAAGTAAGAAACATATTCTCTAGAAATAAACATTTTAGGGAAAAAAATTGGATTTTTTCATATAAGGATCATGTAATTTCTTCAAATTCAATTTTGGCATAAACTATCCTCAATAAAATGGGATGCGACGTAAATCCCTCATCACTTTAGTAACATTCAAATTAAAGCTCCATGAAATAGAGTACCTTGAATTTATATATATGTCCCAATAATTTTCATGAGAAGAATCAAAAAATATATTCATGTAATATATATACACCACATAATATAAAAAAGTGGTGAATATGGCATGTGCCTCCTCGAAATAAAAGTTAGATGAAAATCACATACCTAATGTCCTGTATTTCATCGTACACATTCAAAACTCCAGTAAAATAAATATTTATTTACTTTAAATATATTAATTAAAAATATTTATATATATATCAAACCATAAATTATTTACTTATAACCACTTATCACCCATTTGTCAACATTTTGTTATTAAAATCATTTTTTTTTGTGATAATTGCTTTATTTTTCATGCATGTTTCGGCTAGGCAGTCTGGGTCCTCATAATTTAATAATAGTTACAACATATATTTCATTTCAATAATGGTATAAATATAATATATATTCAAATTATATATATTTATATTAATACATAAAATTTATATATAGAAAAATGTAATACATTGTTAATGGAGATTGTATGTCATACATACGGATGAACATTGTTTTTGTTTTTGAAAAAATGGAAGAAAAGAAAGGTTGATAATAATTCAAATATATTGAATCATTAATATATCATATAGAAAATATATATTCCTTAAAAATATCATTATTACCATCCATTAAAATTAGAAATTAAAAACAAATCATATCACTTCGTGGAGGTGGAAGTCCACACATACACATGAGCGATGTAATCATTTTCCAAAAATATTAATGGTAAGTAGGTATATATGATATTATAATTATGGAATAATAATTATTTCATAAATATAATATAAATAAATATTAAACCAATCATAATAATCATCTATTAAATATGATGATGGAAAATGAATTGTATTGCTTTGTTAATATAGTAAGTCATACGTACGTACAAGAGGTACTTTAACTTCACATTTGATGAAAAAAGGAGTGAATAAATTTATTTTCATAATAATAATAACATATTATTATATTTATAATACTTAAGCTATTATTTTGTGTATAAGTTTATAGTTTAAGAGTAGTTATAAGAATAAACCAATTGGAATAGGTTGGCAAAGATGATTACCTCTTATTTAGTAGAACTTCTTTATATCCCTTCTTAGGGACCCTTGGAATAGTATTTTAAGTATAAAAACACTCTAATTAATTGATAATAAAGTTTATAAGAGGGGTTTTTAGGGTTTTTCAAGTTATATTTGCTTAAATTTCTATAAAGAAGAGAAATGATGGGAACCCTTTAATAAATGAGGAGAGGGGAACTCTTGTAATTTCTTATAATATTAAAATATATTAAAGTAATTTTCAAGAAAAATGATTTCAAAGGGAAATATATTAAATAATAAGGTATAATTTGGTTTAAATCCAATCAATAAATAATATTTTATAGGTTCATGTGGTGTTTTAATCCTTATCTTTTGGTTAAACCCCTTCGTTAATCTATTTAAACCTTAACTGTGGTAACCACTTATTCACTCTTAAAGGGTTATAATTTTAATTATAAGGGAAACAATTAGGCCATAAATTAACAATATTTGATAATTTTGGCCATTTATCATACTAATTGTTTTCTTTTAGGATTTTCATGATTTTCTGGTAATTTAATAAATTATTATTTTTTATAAAATTTATTAATTTTATTTTTTATAATATTAACATAATTTGACTTTGAACACTATAGTACACTAAAGGAATTCAAATAAAAACTTTTAAAACAACTCTAATATGTTATATTTACGTAAAAAAATCAAATTAAATAATTCATCTAAATTATTTTTATTTTAATATTTTAAAAATAATTTATTTTGTTTTTTTATGAATCAAATAAATGTTGTGTCGTCATTGCATAATAATTTGAAGAAATTACTATAAAATTCATAATGAAAAAAATATAGTAAATAATAATTAATGTATATTTCAAGTAAACATTTAAAACTAAAAATAACCTCATTTACTCATATAATAAAATATTAGAGATATACAAATTCAAGAGTATGTTATTTTTTTCTTTCTATTTTACATAAAATATTATAAAGGTAGTAATCGAATAAATGTGGAACCTAGTGTCCATATATAATATAATTATATGTGGATGTAAATAATCTACTTATATAATAAGATAAGGCCATGTGTATGAAAAATTTTAAAGCCTTATCCAAAAGTTTTAACCCAATTTTACACATTTTACCCCTGTCAAGGTGTTACAAATTTACCATGGTTATCACTAATGTTAATAAAAAAAATTAATGATACCTATTTACCAACTTTTTAATTCCTAATTAAAAATATGAAATTCATTTTTTAAAATTAAATTTCTAAAAGTGGCCAAAATTAATTTAATATTAAAACACATAACGCATCAAAAAAAATTTTTTTGATAAAATATATTTTTAACTATAAAAAAAATTTTATTCTAAACTCAACAAAACATTGATTGCAATTAACATAATTTGATGATTCATAATTAAAAAAAAATTATTATTTATTTACTATTCATCAAAAAATCAATCATTTCATAAAATTATTAAGAATTCAACATTGGATAATTTTGTATTGCGGAATTAAAAAATGAATTAAATTTCATATAATAAAATTTATACAGGTCACAAAAGTTAAATATAATATTTTCTCTCAAAATAAAATAAAAATATTGTTTGAATGATTTGTATTTTGAATCATATATTACTTTACTAAAAAATTGAATAATTATTTCCTAAGTATTAATCCAAACGTTTTCATTGAGTATAAGATTTATATATATTTAATAATATGGTTATTAATATTCATACCCACCAATTTAATGTATTGGTTATACCAATAATATTTTAATAATAATATTTCTTGGTTTGTTTAAGCGTAGTGTTGCATGTTTATAGAACTATTGATCATAATGTTGTTCTTTTAAAACATCAGGGTGTTCTATCCCCCCCCACAATTATCAAATTTCATCCATGCAATTTGATCATGATCTCTAAAATCCTGGGTTATAAATTTGATGAATTATTTTTGGAAAACCAACATCAATAAAGGGGTAAATAAAACATCTTATTAAAAATAGGAAATGGGAAATATGAAAATCACCTAGAATAACACAAAACTAGGTTTTAAAATAGGATATATTTTGTGGGACGTGAAAATACGGATATGGAGGACACAAATAACACACAAAGACTAATATAGAGTGACAGAGAACACGTTCTGAAGAAACTAACGGCCACAAACCCATAAATTTATAATGGGTAAAAGGACCATATATTTATCTGAAATGCTGGTAAAGGTAAAACATTTTATTTCAAGATCCTTTTTCCTAAAGTCGAATGATTGTTTTACTATAAAGGTGTAGAAGATAATAAATTATTATTACATGCATTATTTCAATATCATAATCAAAATTTTATTCTTTATTCATGCTTTGATAAATTCCCACTTTAACTCTTACTATATGAAAGTAATTATATAAATATTTCACACCTGAAGTAATAAAATTTACATTTAAGAAAATCATAACCACCATGAAGTAATGAAAAAACTTTCTACAATCTCTATATTTTCCAAAACTCAAATTAATATCAAAGGTTATACAATATGAAAAATAATACATTAACCTCAAAAAATAATTACCAAAGTTCAACTTAAACTATTCCATAAGTAGATAAATATAATACACTTATAAAATAATTCTGACAAAATTCAAAATCCATAAATTTAGAAATATTTTTAGAAAATTTAAAAAATTAACTTAACATTAATCCCCAAAACAATTTAAAGTATCTCTAAATTCTATATTCCAAATATGTCAATACCTTGATCCTATATTATCTTGAAGCATGATAATATCATGAGTTACCATAAAACCTCAATAAAAATATTCATGAATCTAAAAATTAAATATCTCTACTCATTCATTAAATAAAATAATAGATCATCAAATAAATTCCATCAATTCAAAAAAATAAACTCCATCATAGATAATATAAACCACCTTTTCATCAAATTAGTAATCAGTTCGAAGGTCCACATTTCAATCCCAATTACTTTATGAATAATCTATTTATGTCAACTAAATATTATTATTTCAACATCGAGAACATGTTAAGGTTTATCTTTACCTAAATCATTTGTCTTTTAATAAAATATCATCACACGATTAAATCACCATTCTAGGTTATCTGTTATATTCAACATATTTTGAAAATAATTAAATCAAAACTATTGAAAAATAATACTTAAATGTTTTGTGATTTTTATAACCAAAATACCATTGATTAAAATACTTCTAAAAAATATTTATTGAATTTCAATACATAAAAACTTCAATCATTCCCCTTATTTATTGAACCATTAACTAGTCATTATCATCTTATTCCTCAGTATATCCTTCTTTTCATGTGTCATTTATAGTCTCTTCATCATTAACATTAAAACCTTTACTAATACAACCTTCCTTATCCTCATTTTGATCATTCCCCTAAAGACATTGATATATATATATATATATATATATATCGACCATATTTTACACACTTAAAACATTAAACAGGTGATGATACCTTACGTAAACCATTATTCCCATCCATTGTTTAAACAATACTTTTCATTTTTTTATTGAAAATTAAATGATCTATACCCTTTTTTCCACACCTTAAACATCTTCATGTCCTATTGGTACATTTCCTTGGGTGATTCCTCCAACATAATTGACATGTAGGAAACTGAATCTTACTCCCTACATGGTCATAAAGAAAACATGTTTTTCACTTATTAGGTGTATAAAAAACTCACCCAAGTTGATATTATTAATCATATAATGTAATAGTTAATTAGTGATAATAATAAGGTTTCTCATTCCAACTATCATTTAACTTGTTTTCACAGATTTACAAACATTTTATTGTCCATAACATTCAGTATTAACATAATTACTTTTGTTTCTATCCATTAACTAAAAATTCAAATTAAAATATGATAAATAATAGTCATAGTGATAAATCTTATAATCATGAATAATAATTCATTGGATGTCTAGATATTGACACATTTTTTCAATTTATTACCTTAGGTATAAACTAGTCTATATTTGGTCATCATATATTCATATACATCATAATGTTTCATAAGATAAATTGAATTAACCCAATAATTTCCCCATGCTGTTTCAAATTAGGTGTGCATTAAGAGAACAATCACCATGCATCAAAATGATATCTGAGATATACTCAAACAACTCTTTTCATGCTTGTTACCCTTTGATTAATTTTTTTTAAAACCACATCCACTTTTAGTATCCAGACATTGTTGTTTTTTAGGAAAACCACACTCCTTTTTTAACATTAATTAGGAAATTATATTATATAGAGGATTATCCCAACAGTTCTCTTAAAAGTTTTCTCAAAATTGTTTCCAAATAAATCTAAACCCATATTTGATACCAAATATTGTTACCCAAACTTTTCATACATAAATATTAAATCCTTTTAGATGAATATACTATATATAACATTAATATGAATGTCATAACAATAAAGGTTTTGTGTATTTAGAAACTAGATACACAATATTCTTATTTGATGAAATATGTTAAACATCTCCCAAAAAAATCTTCCCACATTGTACTCATCATAAAAATTAACTATTTAATACCTTTCTTCATAATCTAGGGAGAGTAAATATAATAATGAGTGAGTTGAGATTCTTAGTAAGGGTAAACATGGGAGATATCAATCTAAGATCATATTAAACAATAAAATATGTTTAAGGGTATGATATCATGACCTTAAATTAAACATTTCATACCCAATATTTCATTGATCATAAATAAGAATCATTGTATAAAACATTATTAATTCAAAATACATGAATCATAAGAGTAAAAAAATTATAAATAAATCATATCCTAAAATTTATCTTTGTAAGATTAAAAAAAATCACAAAAGTGTGGAATGATCATCGGAATAGAAACCATTTCATATGTCATGGTTAACTACCAAGACCATAAAATAATAAGGGATCAAGAATCAACACATGTTTCCCATATCATAATGGATTAGGAATCACCACGTGTTTCCTATAATGGATCAATAACATTGACTTGCTTCGCATAATGGATCGGGCACATCAAATTTTTTCAATTATTATCTCCTGAGATATAAAACCTGACCCAATTAGTTGGATAGATATATAATTATGGGACCAACCTTCACATAATTAAAATCATTCATATGTTTACCTCAATGTTATAAAATATTCATCATATCATCATAACATAACTCATTTAAATGAAACAAGTTTAATAAATATTTCCTCACTTCATCGAAGCATTACCAGTGGAAAATAAAAAGGATTCAGAAACATTTACCATCATCATCATAAACCATCTAGATAAATAATAAGGATGTTGTCATTTTATTATATCCCCAAAAAATAATAATTTACATCATGTATTTTATAATTGGTGAAAATTATATTGAAATATCGCTAGAATATTTCTTACGTAAATTACCCTTTTTATTTTTAAATAACTTCTTTAAAATATAATAATTTCAAAATATTATAAAACAAATATTTTAAAATAACCCTGAAATCTTATACATTAATCTTCAAATAATATATCATTTGTTGAGGTAATAAAATATTTCCATGTTTTATACATTAAAACAAATATTTATTTTACATTTTTTGTACAAATTCAAAACATCCTTATTCAAAAAATAATAAGAGGATTTATTTTAATGTAGTTTTTAAAAATAAAAAATGGGTGAAAATTACATAACCAAACATTTTAATAATATTAAAAACATTTTTGAAATCGTTTTTTGAAGACATGTACGTGGAATAAAATGTATTTTCAACTAAGGGGAGAAGTAAAGTCAAATTTTATTAAAAAATTACTATTTTAATCTATTGAGTACAAAAAAGAGAGGAAAATGAAAGTTAAAATTTTATTCTAAATAAATAAATATAAAAATTAAAAAAATAAAGGATTTATCATATTAGGATAATGTATTTTCTTCAATAGAAATTCAGTCATAAAAAATCCTGAATAAAATGAGATTGAGGCATAAATCTGTTACCAATTTGGTAATATTTGAATAAATCCCAATTTAAATGGATTAAAATATATGAATTTGTATATATAAATAATTTTCATTATAATAATCTTGAAATAAAATCATGGTTTCTATATAAACCACATTAAAACATGTGGTGAATATGGTATGTGTCTCGCATAAGTAAAAGAGAGATGAAAATCCCTCACCTCATGTCTTGTCTCAATTCAAACATGTTTCAGACTCATGTATAATAAATTTATATTTATTATAAAGATATTCAATGTCCATTATTATATATTTCATACCATATATTATTTACTTATAACATATTATCACCTGTTTATTAACAATTTGTTATTAAAATAACTCTTTTGGGTGATAACTACATTGTTTTTCATACATGTTTCGCTTCGGCAGTCTCAATCCTTATACGTTGATTATGTTTGAAAAATTTCCCAAATGATTATATCATATAAACTAATTATATATGTATATATATTTATAGTCTTGTATAAAAGGTAGAGATAGAAAAATGAATTACACTGTTCATGGACATGGAAGGTTGTACGTACGCATGAATGTTGTTTACACTTTTTGAATAAATGGAATGAAGGAAATGTAAATTATAATTTAAAATTATAGAATAGTTATTATATCATTTATAACATATATATTTATTAAATATACCTGTATTTACTTCCACATAAATTATAATTTAAAAACAAAACGAATCGCTTTATGGAGGTGGTAGTCCACACGTACGCACGAGAAAATTCATCATTTTCCAAAGTATTTTAAGGGTTATTGGTAGATATGATATTATAATTATAGAAGTATAATTATATAATAAATATCATATATAAAAATTAAACTCATCCGAATAACCATTTATGAAATATGGTGATAGAAAATGAATCAAATCGCTACGTGGAGACGGTTATTTATACACATGAACAAGAAATACATTCAAATTTCACATCATGAAAAAAGAGTGACTAAATTTATTTTAATAATAATAATACTATTTAAGTATATTTAGTGTTCCAAATATTTAATTTTATAAAAAGTATTATATATTTAGAGGATACATGAGAGGAAATAAATTAAAGGATGTTGGGTAAGATGGTTACCTATTCTTCCATGGGCCTCCTTTAGATCCCTTCTTAAGGACCCTTGAAATGGTCATCTAAGAATAAAAAAACCTAAAATTAGCTTCCAGGAATGTTTATAACAGTATTTGGTATTTTGATTCGACATATATGGAACAAATTGGAGTAAATATGGTAATGGAGCGGTGTACTTTTATAAGTGAGGAGAGGGGAACTCATGGAATTTCCAAAAATATTAAAATATAATAAATTCATTCCCACAGAAAATTGTTCTAAATGGATAGAGAATAAAATTTAAAGAATTATTTTGTTTAAATAGCATAAAAAAGAATATTTGGAATGTTTTAAGTGTTTTTTAAACAATATCTCATGGTTTAACCCCATAGTTTTCTTATTTGACCCTTAACCATAGAAACCACTTTTTGACACTCTAAAGGATAAAATTTTTCGTATAAGGTATAAATTGTATCATAAATATCTAATGATTGATAATTTAGATAATTAATTATCAATCCATCCTATTTCAATATTTTTATGATTTTCAAATCATTTGATAAAATATTAGTTTTCAAAAAATATTATTTGTGTCATTTTTTATACTATTCACATAATTTGACATTGAACACAACCAGATAGAAATGGAATAAGAATTAAAACCCATAAAACAAATGAGAAATTTTATATTTAACTTAAATTTTTTAGGAACACAATTATTCACCTAAATTTATTTACTTTTATTATTTTTAAAATCATTTATTATATTTTTCAATTAATTGATTAATTTTATTTATGTATTGAGTAATCATTTTGGGTAATTATTTAATAGTTTAAAATTAATAATAAATTAATTTGATAAATATAATTAATTTATATTTCAAATGAACATTTATAAACAAACATAAACTATTTTTACCCATATATGAAAATATTATCGATATTAATGTCAAGAGTGTTACATTTTTTTCTTTATGTTTTTCTGAAATTAATATAAATGCCATAATCTAAGAAATATGGAACCAATTTGATATATATTCAAGAATTATATGTAAATGGATGAAATAAAACATTAATAATGATAAAGTAATGTGTTAGTGAAATTTTAAAGTCTTATCCCAAAGTTTTAACCTTATTTTTCCTATTTTACCCATCCCGAGGTGAAAAAACATTAATATAGTTACCACTCATATTGAAAAAAATAAAAAAAAAAACTTATTTATAAAATTTATAACTCCTAATTATATATATTTACTCCATTTTTTTAGATTCAATTTTTAAAATTTTAAAAAATAAATTTAGTATAAAAACACAGAACGCAACGACAAGTAGTTTTTCAAAAAAATAACTTTAAGTATAAATAAAATTATACCAAATTAAACCATAAAATTGATTCCAAGTTAATAAATTGTATTATTATAAATATAATGGAACTTATTTTAATTTTAAAATATTTTAAATATATATATATAACATAATAAATTCCTGAAACAAAATTGTTGTTTTCAATAAAAATCAGTATTTTCTTCTATTCATCCAAAAGGAAATCTTTTTAGAAAATTATTAAAAATAAATATTATATAATTTATAAATATTTATTTAAAAAATGAATTTATTTTTAATAAATATATATTCTAAAATTTTCAAAAATCTAATATAATATTTTCTCACAAAAAAATACAAATCGTGTTTGAAAGGAACAGATATTTGAAGCATAATATGACTTTACTAAAAAATGAATTATTATTTTATAATAACTAATAAACGCGTTTTTCTGGAGTAGGAAATTCATAAATGTTTCATACTCTGGTTATTCCAATCCATACATACCAAATCAGAAGCTATGTTATAACAGTCATATTTAAATAATAATATGTTGTGGTTCAATTAGGCTCAGTGTTGCACATCATATGCTCTATCAAAAATTATGTTCTTATTTTGAAATATTTTTGTGTTACATCCCCCCCCCAATGAATTGTTTCCTCTCAATTTGGCCATGTTCTCAATAATCAAGGTTTTGAAATTTGAAAATTCCTTTGTGGAAAACCATCATTATAACAAATGGTTAATAAATATTCCTCTTAAAAGGAGGGAAACTGAAATTCCGTGTTCATTTAGAATAACACAATACTAGTTTTACAAATAGGAAAAAATTAGTGGGTTTTAAAATATGGACATGGCCGAGAAAACGAATGCCTGTGTAAAAATTGGAGTGTAATGGGGAACATGGTCAGGAGAAAGTTAATGACCACAAAATCATAAATCTATGATGAATGAAATGACCATTTATTCATAAGATTGTAGATGGGATCACGGGTCGAGTTATGAACTTGAAAAATTAATAATTACCTTTTAGAGGGAGGATATATTTTTTCAATAGTGTCATTTCATCCATACTGATTCATACCTTATCAGCCTTCAAGGTCACAAAAGGTGTTTTTTATAACATTGATAGCATTATTGCCTCCTTTTTTCTGGATGCGATCTCAGAGGGAAAGTTAAACTATGATTTTTTTTTTGTTCATGATGGATATGAAAATTCAGGAGGGAGGTAGTAAAATTTTGAACACAATTTATTATATGTAAGAAAAGCTGGCATGGGAAGTTATTGGCGATCAAACCCACTGTAATTGGTTCAGAGTACTAAATTAAGAGGAGATGCTGATATGGAATGTTAGAATTGTTCCTTTTTATGGCCCATGATTTACTCCCATATTTCGATACTTCAATAACATACTCTTTGTATTTTGGGTAAAGGAGATATCTCATTCTGGAACCATAATATGATATGTTCTAATCTTGCATTTACTAGTTGTTCGACTCCAAATTTTTCTTTTAGGAAGGGAAACATGCACCTGATGTTCATAAATGTTGTCCCATACAAGAACCATCATGATACCTACGACCTTATCAATATTAACATAGATCCTGATAGGTGAATCTTCAATACCTCTATATCAGGTTCCTTATCAATGAGGTACTTTTTGTGGGAGATAATCACCCCAGACCAAGTTGATAACTATTTTGAGATACTATGGTGTAAAGTGATCACCATGAAGTAAAACATCATTTTTTATAGAATAAAGAATATTGTTCTACCCACTGATGTTAATGTCATGATTATAGGGATCAACCTAGTTTCAAGGATCCTGTGTTTCATAGATGATTATATGGAGACCTCAGATCATCTGTTTTTCAAAGGTGATTGGGTGTGTGGGGTATAGATCATATTTGGTGACATTACCGTATTTTCCTCCCAGGAGTTACTGGGTTTAACATTTCTTGAGAATTGGTACCATGGAGTGGGTACTTCCAGACCTAATAATAATGCCTGATCCATTTTGATTCTATTAGGATTCTGGTGCTTTTAGAAAGTGAGAAAGAGGGCCCACCGTGAGGAGGTTTTTTACGCAATGGAATCGAAGAATATCAGAACAAGGAACCAATTTATTGATATGGATAGTATCTTCAATAAATATCATAAATCTCCCACTCTAATACTTCTACTAGATTGAAAACCACTAAACCATTACATTATCAAGGAATCTTAGGGATATTGGGTTTGGTGGTGCTCCCATCTCTTAGGACCAAAACTCAATACAGACGACTCCTGAAGTATGGCTGACATGTAGGGAGGGGTGTAGTTAGTGATCCCAGGGGACCTGTCATCTTTGTATTATCAGTTTATTTTGGTTTTATACACCCCTTTGAGTCTTAATCCAAGGAAATGCTAAATATTCTCCACCTATAAAGACAAATAAAAAATTGAACTTGCGGTGGTGGAAACGGACTCTATAGTTATCCACAATTCACTACATGGAATAGGTAACACCCTGTGGTAAATATCATAGGTTATTAAAAGGTTTATGATTATTATTAGAAATCATATTAAATTACTTCATGCTTTTAAATAGTTTAACAATTTTAAGGATCATCATTCCTCTATGGTGGTCTAATGGACATGTCTCCCCTTCTTCCTAAGAATGAACTCCTTGATGCTCGAGGGATGAATCTAGTGAGAGGGGATTCTCTCCGGATTTATTATTTTGGACAACAATAGTTCTCTAGTTTTTTATTTCTTCTTTCTTTCCGTATGTTCCCACACTTTTCTGAAATAAATAAATAATTATAGTGATGATGAAGTTCAAAGTAAAACATTTTATTTCAAGATACTTTTTCTTAAAGTAGATGGATTCTTTTACAATCATGATATATAAAATAATAAAATAGAATTATATGATATATTTCCATATCATAAGTACAATTTCACCCTTTGGTTGGGCTTCAATTAATTTCCACTTCATCTCATACTCTTATAATTGAATAAGAAGTGTTTTTCATGTCTGAAGCATTAAAATTAAATTTTAGTCGATCAAAAGAACTATAAAAGATTGATGAGTAATTCTTGTGTCTATATATTTACTAAAAAAATATATTAAAATAGATTATAAAATATAAAAATAATAATTAAACATAAAATAATAATAACCAATGTTTAACATATAACATTTCATTGGTAGTTAGTCTTTAACCCTTTGAAAATATGTCTTTTCAAATTAAAAATCCAAAAAATTAATAATAAAGTAACAAAATTTCATAATTCAACTTATAATTAATCCTCCAAACAACATATAGTAGCTCGAAATGTCACATACCTGATATGTGAATATGGTGATCATATATTCTCTTGAAACATGATAATAACCTAAACTTTCATAAAACCTCAATGAAAACAAAATTGCTCCTAAAACATAACTCTCAACTCATTCCATAAAAAATAACATATTGTCAAATATATTTCATTAATATAAAAAGGTTTTCAACATAATCAATGATAGCATAATCCACTTTTTCATCAAATCAGTAATCAATTCTAAATTCATCAATATTGTCCCATTTACTTTATCAATATTCTATTTATCTCAAATGAACATTATAATTTCAACATCGGGCATATATTCAGAGTTATATTTCCATCAATCATGGTTTTATCATAACATATCACCTTAACATTAAATCACTTTTATAGTTCATCAGTACTATTCGACATATTCTTGAAAATTCTTAAAGAAAAACCACTACAGAACTATGATTAGTTATCTTATTTTTTAATACCTCCATCCCTTCCTGTTACATTTGTAGTCTCTTGATCATCAATAGTAAAACCATTAATCATAAAACATTATTGATCCTCTTTTTGAGATCTTCCACTAGGACATTTATTTGCATAATTCTAATATTTCGAACATTAAAAACATTCAAACATTGATTATACCTTATGAAATCTATTATTCTTATCCATTACATTAACAAAACATTTCATTCTTCTTTGGAAAATACTTGATCTGTGTCATTATTTTCCACAAACAAAACACATTCTCATTCCATTCATACATTTCCATATGTCCTTTTTCCAACACACTAGACATCTGGGAAACATTTTCTTCTTCCCTACATGATCCTCATGAAACTCCATTTTTTCCCTTATTTGGTTTTTCAGGGAAGACATCAATGTTTATATTCTTAGTCATATAATGAGATAGCTGATTAGTCATAATCATAGGGTTTCTCATTCCAAATCCAATTTCACATGGATTCTCATAAGGATAATCATTCCATTTTCCTAAATATTCATTATTAACATAATTACTCTTAGTTCCATCAATATACTTAAACCAAAAAGTAAAGTACGAGAAACAATGGTAATAGTGAGTAATCATATAATAATAAAAACTAATTCATAGTATGCCTAGATCTACACATCTTATTTTAAATCTACGAAACCTTATGTATTAATAAGGAAATACTTGGTTATTATCTATTAAAATCTCTAATAATAGTTAATAATAAAATGGGAATTTACACTATCATATCCCCTGATAGTTTCAAATCAAGTTTATAATAAGGGAACACTCACCATGCACAAGAGTGACGATCGAGATACACTCAAATTTGTTTTTCGAAGTTATTACTCCTAGATGAATTTGTACTAAAACCAAATCTACATATAGTATCCAGATAGGTATTCTTTTTCTATGAAAACCACACTCCTTTCTTTACCATAACTTAGGACGTTATATTGTACATAGGATAATCCTAAGTGTTACCACTAAATATTTCTCATCCTAGTTTGTAAAGATAACTAAACCCAAATTTTTAACCAACTATAGTGACCTAAAAATTTCATATATAAATAGTACATATTTTTTATGAATATTCAATACATAACATTATGATCTAGCCAATAACCGTAATGGTTTAGTGAATTTGGATAATAGAAGCACAATCTTAATATATCAGGAAATATGTTCAACATATCCTATAAAAAGATTCCCACATTGTACTATTATTATAAATACCCAATTTATTACATTTCTTCATAACCTATGGATAGGAAACTTATAAAAAAGAGAACATGGATGCTCAATAAGGTTAAACATGAGGGATATCATCATTTAAAAAAAATAAGATAAGCATAAGGGTGTGAGATCATGAATATAACATAAAAAAGTTCATACCTAGTCTTTTATAGAAACTAAATAATATTCATGTCATGAAACTTTATCAGTTCAAAATACATGAATCATAAGTGTGGGAAATCTCTATAAATCAATCAGGAACAAAAATTTCACTTCTTAAGCATAAAAACATGTCAGAAAAGTGTTTCACCATCAAAATAATAGAAACCATTTCATATTTCATGTTTTACTACCAAAACCATAATATAATAATGTATTAGTAATCATTACAAGTTTCTAATATCATAACATATTATAAATCACCACTAGTTTCTTATATCTGATCAAGCGCATCAACTTGTGTCTCATAGTGGATCAAACACATTTACTTGTTTCCCATTATTATCTTAGGAGTTATAAAACATTAAACAATTCAATAAAGGGATTTATAATTCTATTAATACCCATAAGATAATGATTACCATACATTTTTGTTCCACAAGATCAAAAAACACTCATCATATCATCATAACATAACTCATTGAAAGAAAACGGGTTTCATAAATATTTTATAATTTCATTTAAGCATAACAAGTGGAAAATAAATGTGTTTTATAAAAATATTATCATAATAATCATAAACCATATAGATAAATAATAATTATGGTCTCATTGAATCGTATCCTTATTAATGAATATGTTATATCAATTTTGTTACCGTAGGTGAAAATTTCGTTGAATGGTCACTGAAATATTTCTTGAATAAAATATAGTTTTAATTTTGAAATCACTTATTTAAAATATAAAAATTCACAAAATCTTATGGAAAAATTTTTATTTTAAAATAACAATAAAATTTTCTAAATGAATATTCAAATCATTTATTAATCATTCTGGAGGTAAATTATGTTCATGATGTATAAGTTAAAAAAATTACATTCATGTTTTCAGTAAAAATTCAAAAATAACGCATTTAGAAAGAAATAAGAAAATTAATTTTATAATAATTCATAAAAAATAAAAATGGGTGAAAATGACATTAAAACGTCATTTTAAAATAGTTAAAACATTATTGCTATTATTTTTAGAAAACATGGACATGTAAGAAAAAATATTTTCTACTGAAGAGAGAAATCATTTTACATTTCATTAAAAATATATGTTGATCTCTTGAGTACTTAAAGAGAGAAAACTTAAATCAAAACATATATTATATATAATTTCATAAGTATAATAAAAGTTAAATTTACTTATTAAATAAGTATAATTTAATTTCCTCAATAGAAATTATGGTATAAACAATCCAGAATAAAATGGGATTAAGACATAAATCTCCTACAACTTTAGAAAATTTGGAATCAAAGTCTCATGAAGAGATAAATAGGCATGGATATGTATATCACTATATATTTCCTTATAATAATAATAAAATATGTTAATGGGTGGTATATTTACCACATAAAAGAACAGAGTAGTGAATATGTCATTTGCCTCATAGAAATAAAAGTGAGACAATAATCTACTACCTCATGACTTGTCTCACTTCATACACATTTAAAACTTTTGTATAATAAATATTGATTTATTATAAATACATTAAATAAGAATACTTAAATATTTCATACCATATTTTATATACTTATAACATCTTATCACCCATTTATTAATAATTTTTTATTAAAATAACTATTTTGGGTGATAATTGCTTCATTTTTAATGCATGTTTTAGTTCGGCAGTCACAAACCTTATACAACTATAATTGTTTTTCAAAATAGAGAATTTTTATAATGATATAAATATAATACATATTCATTATATATATATATATTCATTCAAAAAATTTAGAGATAGAAAATTGTATTATTTTGCTCATGGAGATAGTAGGTCATACGTATCCATAAACGCTATTTTCTATTTTTGAAAAAATAAAACGTCATAATGGTAAAAAAATATTAACCCTTCCAGAATTATTATTTTATAATATATAACATATATATTCATCAAACGTATCCTTATTATCTTTTATGTAAATCATAAATGAAAAAAAAATCACATCGCTTCATGGATGTGGCAATCCACACAAACGCATGAGCGACATTTTAGTTTCCCAATAGATATGAAGGTGAGTGGTTAGACAAGATATTATTATTAAATATTCTTAATTATGCCATAAATATCATATATAAATATTAAACCAGTCATAATAACCATCCATCAAATAATGGTATGGAAAATTAATTGTATCGCTTGGCAGAGAAGGTAAGTTGTATGTATCACCAGCGATACTTTCACTTCTCATTTGAAAAAATGGGTGAATAAGGGTAGTTTCATATTCCTAATAAAATTTATCAAAATTTATGATATCTGTTCTTATTATTTTATGAATAATATCATATATTTAAAATATTTATAATAATAAATAAATTGAAATGGGTAGGGTATGACGATTATCTCTTCTTCGATAAGACTCCTTTATATCCCTCGATAAGTACTCTTTGAATGTTATTTTAAAAATAAAAACACTTATAATTAATTTTTATAGAATTTTAAAAGAATATTCATTGGGTTTATGTTGATTTAGATGGATTAATGTTGTGTAAATATGAGAAAAGAGGGATTCTCTTTTATAAGTGAGGAGAGGGACACTTAGAATTTCATAAACGTTTAAAATATAATTAATCCATTAAAAAATTCAAATTGATATATATTCAAATATAATGTACTATTTCATATAAATACCATGAAACAACAAATTTTTTAAAGTTTTAAGTGGTTTTGGAAACATTGTCTTTTGGTTTAACCCCATTGTTGACCAATTTTAACCTTAACCATAATAACATTTTCTACATTCTAAAGGGGTTATAATTTTTCATATAAGAAACAAATTGGATAATAAATTTCCTAGGGATGATAATATAGATTATTTATCATCATAAATTTCCTATTTCAAGATTTTATTATTTTTAATATAATTTAATAAAATGTTATTTTTTATAAAATATTATTAATGTCATTTTTATACTATTAACATAATTTAACATTAAAAAAATGTGATAGTATTGCAATTAAAACACAAACCTTTCTAAAATATCTAATATGGTATATTTGTCTAAAACTTTCATTTAACACCATAATTAATTTAAATTTTATTACTTTTAATGTTTTTAAATTTATTTATTTCATTTTTATAATTAATAAAATAAATATTGTGTCATCGTTGTGTAAGAATATTTTGTAATTTTTTAATCACTAAAAATTTAAAATAAATTACTATGATAAATATAATTAATTTATATTTCAAATAAAAAATAATAATCTAACATGACGTATTTTGACCCTTATGATAAATATTCGAGATATTAATGTCAAGAGTGTGATATTTTTTTACTTTCTATTTTATATAAATTATATATAATGGTCATAATAAAGTGAATATGGAACCATATAGCCATATATTTGAGAATTGAAGGGAAATGGCTACACTCAACCCCTAAAATTGGATAAATTCAAGTGTTGTAAAAATATTAAATCCTTATCACTAAGTTTTAACCCTTTTTTATCCATTTAACCCTTACTGAAGTGATAAAAAATTACTATAGTTGCCACTTTTTATATGATGCTTTCATTAGGGGGGGGCACATCCATCTGTTCGAGGATGACGAGGATGTGATGGTTGTTACCCCGCATTCCTTCTTTCCAAAGTTGGGTGACATCTATCGATTATTCAGGGATGTTTTATCTATGATCAAAACAGGATAATGGGATGTTGGTACCTCATTCTGTGGATTCCTCCTCTGAATATGCCACCTATTCCGGGTCACCCTTATAGATTAAGATATTGTTCATGAAACTCTTCATTGTTCCATATCTTCATGGACACCGGTTAATTACATTGCTTCTGTCGGGACATTCTAAGGGGTCCAGTCCGGGCAGCAACCTTCGGCCAGGGGAGTAGTCATGTTGGAAATCACGGGCGTGTCTAGACGCTAGAACACTAGTGCATCTTGGTTTGCGGAAGCCTGAGGAATCCCACGTCAAATACAGTTAATTATATGCCATACGCATGTCTCTAAGGTTTTCCTCAACTTCCCATGTTTAACGTAGGGTATGTTTTAGTTTTAACTTCTAGAGGAGATGGATCAGACTAATTAGAACACTAACTAGAGTGGATTAGATGGTTTTGACCCCTGGAGGGAACGCTGATGTTGGGGATAACACATGGTTAGTTACCCAGTTACCGCTAGGAGCAGTGAAGAGGTGAATTGGCATGATCTCACCGGGATGTGGCGGCCTGGGTAAGAATCAGGATGGATGATGGATGGTTAATTGAAGTTGATGGAGAATGAAATGGATTCAACCCGAGGGCGACAGTGATGCTTGGTTTGAGCCTCGAAGTGACCTACATATCCTCGGGGCAGGGAATCAAAGTCCACATAGTTCAATATGGGGTATAATATTGGGGTGTACGCAGAGGACAATGACCTGATGATATATTGGGGTATACACTTTGTAAGCAGATCGAGTTGGTCTGACTCCATTGTGGTAGACCCGAGATGCGGGTCCCAAAAAATGGGAAGACAATGGCTTACTATCGATTGTAGAGTACAACGTCTTACCGCTGGATGGGATTGACAATGGATTACCGCTGGATTTGGCGTGATAGTGACTTATTGCTGAATGAGATTGACAACGGGTTACCACTGAATGTGGATCATAATAGCTTACTGCTTCCTGGGGATCACAGTGGTTTATAGCTTAATATGGAACAATTTAGTGTCATATGAGGAAAAGGGGGCATACAGTTTAACTTCATGCAATACAGGGGTGAACCGACGTGAAATGGTCAGGACCAATGGGTGTTGGGCTTCAACCTCAGGGCGGCTTCCTACATGCCTTATCTTGGCAATGATCAAAGTTCACGTAGTTCGGGAGAGGTGTTGGTGAACTGAGTTGAAGGGGGGTGGATCTAATGGATGGTGGGCTTGAACCTCAAGGAGGATTCATGCATACCTTTCCATGGAAAGGATCAAAGTCCACATAGTTCAAAAGGAGTTGGAACCGATGTGAGGGGGGGTCAAAACCAATGGTTGGTGGTCTTGAACCTCAGGGAGGCTTCCTATATACCTTTCCTTGGAAAAGATCAAATTCCACATATTTCATAATGGTGTTTGGGGCTTACACTCTAGGATACCCAATAAATGGACATGAACCTCACGGAGGCTTCCTGTATACCATGCCTTGGAAAGGATCAAATTACATGTAGTTCAAAATGGTGTTTCGGGCTTACACTCTTGGCTGCCCCGAGATGATGCAATGGTCGGTGATTTCTCTAAGCCCATGTGAGTCCTGCTCGGTGTGAGAAACAAGTGGCAGTAAAGACCTGAAAATCACGTCGCAAAACGTGCATCCATGGGAAGTGGAATGGGGCTGACACGTAGTCAGCGGCCCAAAATGGAAACTGGGGATTACTCATGTTTTTCAGCCTAGGTAGATGGATATTGGGACTTACTCCAGGGTGGAGGCCTGATGGGAATAAAGCCCAAATGGAGAAGGATTTGGCACTAAGAAAGAGAGGAGGAGTAGGCGTGCTACCACCTGCCAGAAATGATAGGGGCATACACCAAGGTGGTTTCCCTTTTCTAGTAGACGTACGCTGCTCCGATAAAGAGGATCTCACACCATGTGAGGAATGATCTCACTCGTGTGGATACCAGTGGGTGTAGAGAATTTCCAAGATAGGGCATCCCACATATGATGTACGGGAAGGGTTACTGTTTAACCTCATGCGCTGAGAATGATGGTTCTTGGTAGTTTAACATCCTGCAGCTCGGACAAGGTGGGTTCACCCCGCACCCCTAGGAGTTACATAACTGATACCTGCCCACCCTTGAGGAAGGTAAGGCATCAGCAATTCCATGGTGAGGGGGTGTTATGGAGTGTTCCTTTGAGGGGTTCACGTTAGAATGTCTATGCAAAGAATCCATAGCCGTTAGTGTTCCTATATGAAGAAGCATGAGGCAAAGCAACGAAACAGAAAGTACCACCCAAGGGATCGTGAAATTACGTCATGCAAACCTGGGGGGTTGCACAGGAAAAGAAGTTGTGAAGAAAAGGGGTTCATCGGTAGAAGCTTGGTGAAGCTCTGGTGCTCCATGTAGTGGAGGGAATTTGATAAGGGGTATGCTTCGTGAAGTGATGTGGCCTAGCCAAGGCGTAGGGCATAGGTTCATATAGAAGGTGCTTCGCGAAGTGGAAAGGTATTCAGGGAGCTATGCTTCGTAAAGTAGAGGTTCCATACGAAGTATAGCTTTGTGAAGCAATGTTCTTCATGAAGCACAATGACCCTACCTTAGAATTAGGGTCACATGTGCATGGATGGTAGTTTGTGAAGCATATGTTCTCCATGAGTACCCTATTCCCCTTGGGGATCCTCTTCCGTCACGGAGGCCCATGGGCTCCGCGAAGGGAATCCCTCTTTTAAGAGGGGCTGAATTAAAACCAAGGGAGAGGCACTTCGTGATGCTAAATTTCCATGAATAGATCATGATTCACAGAGAATAAATCACTTCATGAGTGGAGAGCTAAGAAATAGAAAGGTCGAAGGATCCATCCTTCTGGCTCAATGGGAGACTGGTATTTATCTTCAAGAGGATCCGTGAAGCAGAGCTCACTGGGAAGGAAGACATGAGGGATTTTATTGTAACCTCGAAGTCTCCTGCCACCTTGCTCCATGGCGGGTTTGCAAATTTCAAATGGGTTCATGGAGCCTCCCACCTCTTTAATCCTAAATGTATTCGCAAACGTCAAATTGGTTCACGGATCCTCCCACCTCCTTGCTCCATGGCTGGTTCAATAATGTCAAATGGGTTCTCAGAGCCTCCCTCCTCATTATTCAGTTGTAGGTTGTCAAACGTCAAAGGGGTTCATGGAGCCTCCCCCCTTCATGCTCTGTGGCGGCTTCCTGAAGGGGGAGCTTTGTGCCTGTCGCGGTGTTGCGGAGCTCCACAGGCCATCTTCGTGAGGCTCCCCAAGGGATTTCCGTTTGTTCTTGTTCATCCCAAATTTTGGTGCCAACAAATGACCCCTCTTCGACTGAGAGACAAAGAGAAAGCGAGGGCCAATGTATGAGGGTCAATCGCCAAAATTTATTGTTCAATATCAAAGATAACTCGAAGAAGAGGCTCACACAGAGAAGATGCATCATGTGGGCTGAGCGTGCCGCGAAGCTCTCCACGGTTGGACATGCCACGAAGCACCAGGGGTCCTCGCCTATAAATAGGGGAGGAAAACCTCTCTTTTTTCCTTTCTCATCAATGTGTTTTGGCATTTAGCGCTCTCGATTAGCGATGCTCCGCAAACTCCACGATTTCTCTCTGAAAATCGGGCCTTCAGCTTCGTGGTGCACAATGAGTCTTTGGCATCGCAACAGTTCCCTATGCAGCTTGTATCTGAAGGTTGGGGCAGGGATCTGCGAACAGTCTTCTTGAACGACCTCTGTGAATGAGCTCCACAAAAGAGCATCACGAACCAAAACCAAAGAACGTAGAAACTCAAAAACTGAATGACTCATCAAGAGGCTTCCAGGGGTTCCTTTTGGATGTTTCTCAGAGGGAGGAGATAACAGATAGCTCAGGTATAGGGGAGTGTGTGGAGCCATTCTGACCATAATTTGTTGGTGCAACTGCTGTCGGAAATCCAAAAGAACTAACCACTTTGTAAGAGGCTTCCTATGTATGGATTCGGACTGAGTGATGATGTCTTCATCCCTAAAGCGAGCAGAGATGATCTAGCTTACTGGTTAAGGAGCACGTTGTGCCAGCACCAGTGGTTCAGGGCAGTTGACAGCCATGCCAGGAAGTACTTCACACCTATCAATGTGTACTATCTGTATAAACACTTAAACAATGTTGACAGGAAGGAATTGTGTTCATAGACATCTCCCATGATGTATCATACTATCTTGAAGGATTCCCTGAGGAACTCGGGAAAGGGGTGGTCTGTTAAGTAGGGTATGCGCTAGGGTGGTAACTTCACAGATGACTGGGCCTGGGCCTACAGGGTAGGTACCTCGTGTGAGGAATTTGGGGAAGATCTGAGAAGGGTGGGATTGTATGAGGCGGATTGTGCCTCCCAATTACATATCTATCAGTCGAAGAAGTTGATGTCGGAGTTATTGAGAAGACAGTCATCGAGGACCAATACCTTCCACTTACACTATGGAGAGTTTGGCATCAGTTTATATGACCAGTATCAGATCTTAGGGGGCTCGATACAGGGGGGTGTATGATGAGTTCCTCCCTGTTATGAGTGCGTGGGAAGATCCGGAGAATATTCCACCACTGGTGATGGAATTGATGAACCTAGTGCTGGGATAGGACAAGAAGTCGGTGAAGGACATCCAATTCAAATATTGGTTCAAGCAGTTCTTGAACATCCTAGGAAATAAGAAGTTCATTGTGTGGTCTCAAGATTTCACGAAGGGGGCTCAATGAGGCAAAGAGCACTCGTACTAGTGGATTTTGGTGGATATCATGTGGAAGATGTGGGGATTCAATGTCAGTACCGAGCAAAAACTGGTAGTCAGGCTGGTTTCATACATTGCAGTGCTCATCTGTGGTTGGATCCTGCTAGTGAGAGACACTAACATGGGTGTGTGACTGAACACATTTATCATGGCATCCTTGTTGGTGATAGGATGGCGGGTCAACCTCAGGATATCAATGGTTGAAAAGCTGTACAATATGTTGTGGAATATTAGAAAGGGAAAGAATCCATAGAGAATATGTGGGCTATTTCACCTCTTGTATGGGTGGATAGCGGCACATTTTAGGGGGTTCTATGAATATCTGAACCCCATTTCCCCTCCAACATCAAACTTCCATCCATCCCTTCTAAATGTCGTACGGAGATTTCCAGCCAAGTGGACCATGAAGGTGGAACTTAACCGGGTCTGGAAGGTAGAGGAGTTCAACATTCACCCATTCCTATTTCCAATGGGTGTATTCACTGATAATTTACAGGGAATGGAAGAGAATCAGTCCTACCTTCTAGCCTTTCAAGGTGTTGTCCTAGTGCCATGGGTGGACCACAAGCCCCTATGTGAGTCGTACACCCTGCACCGATTCTCTAGGAAATTTTGGTTCTTGCATCGAATGAACCCATATGTATATTTATGGGTTCACTATGAGGACTACACATGTGTGATGATACAAATGTGGCTCATGTTCCCACGGGATGGTAGGAAGATGCAGAATGATCTTCCTCTGCCCACAGCCTTATTTGGAATGGTAAATGAGTATGCCAAAATCTGGGAAGTGGCCTACCCTGGGGAGATGCTTTAGTAGCCAACCGTTCGAGCCAGTGATGGTGTGCCTCCCCAACATTGAGGCTGAGGCAGGAAGGAGACAAGGACATTCCATGGTGATGGGGCTGTCATGGTGGTGAGGCCTCCACCAGCTGATGGGGAGGCAACGATAGAAGATCCAGTGGTGGTAGCAGACCCAACATTCCTAGAAGAGTATAGCTATCCGAAGGGGAGGCCACCCCAAAGATTCCTAAGAATATCAACCCGGGCTCTGGGGAAGCGACTGCGCCATATAGAAATGCTGGTGAATATTGTCTTACCAAAGGAATGGGACCTCTGGAATGTCAATAGGAAATTCCTCAGCCCGTCCGAGAAGTGGAAACACTTAAACCATCTCGAGATGGATTTTATGGGAATTGGCCCCATCATAGCCAGCTTTATAGTATTCAGGCAGAGGCAGAGCAATACCTAGTTGAGTTGGATGAGTTCATCCACTCTTGGGGTGCCCCGCTTCTAATGACAGACCGAGTGAAGGTGTAGTTGGATCGAATGGCCCCTCTGTAGTTGTCGGATCTAGAATTAAGGTAGTTCTTCCCTTTAACAGAATAATGGGATGACTTCTCCTATGTGGATGATGCCGGTAGAGTTAGCCCATTGGAAGAGGGTGAAGTTGGGGACTCAAACCTAGATATCCAAGAGTTTGTAGAGGCCCTCTAGGTAAAACCCTTAGTACCTTCCTCGGAATCCACTTCCAGGCTTCATTGGGCCCCTCACTAATATTTAAACTATGCAGGAGGGCCTCATATGCAGAACCCACTCTATCCCCTCAACAAATGTAAAACCAAGTCCTTCTAGGTTTACGGAAACAAATATGGTAATTTCCTCATCCATTAGGTCCAGGACACCCAAGGTGGTTCCCCCAGAGTTTTCAGACTTCCCAATAATATACGGAGGGTCGTGCCTTAGGGTCCCGATGGAAACAACCCAAGGGAGAGACTGACAGTTTGATCTTTGTAAGTCCCATTGAATTAAATTCAAGCCTTCCACCCATTGATCAGGTTTACTGACATTTGTGCACTTCTTGGTATGAACAGTTCTTCAAATGGCATGGGTTGCCTTGGATAGGTTAGTTGGTACTTCCGGCAGTGCCCTTCCCAGGGGAATGTCGGTGGTCGTGGAGGTGGATATCCAAATCAACCAAGATTCAGTTCTCCTGACCACCAGTGGGATCGTCAGTGGGGCTGAGCCTAAGATTATTGAGGTGGGATCTGACGATGAAGAACGATCGGACAGCACAGGTCCTTCCATACCCGATCAGACATCGGATGCGGACCCTTCTAATGAGTTATTGGGGGTGTTCCCTGCGTTTGAGCCTGCCAACCCCACAGATTGGGACGAGATGACATCTGATGAATAGGATAGCAAGATAGTCCACCGTCGGTCGTGGAAGCTGATCAAGCACTTTATCAATGATACCCCTAATACACCGAGGATATACCAGATGGAGAGACTTCATTCACAACTATGTGAACTATGCGCTGGGGGAGCGGATGCCCAGCATTCCCACATGCTCGTCCGAGATCTAATGGCGAAGAAGGTCTGCGAATTTGATTGCGGCCTTGGTGTGGGTTGGAAGAGGAGAAAATCGGTGAACATCAAGAGGATCCAAGAGGATGAAAATGAGATTCAGCGGCTGCACATCTGGGAAGACGAACATTATGATTCCCTCAATACGTAGTCAGAGGTTATATTATAGCTAAATTCCCAGCTATCAGAGGCCGAAGAGAACATGAGGAAAGCACCCAAGGAGAGACTGTTATCCGAACCAATGAGGAGCGGTCCTAGATCACAGCTGATGAACTTCTCCCCATTGCTGCCAAGGAGAAGTGGGAACTAAACAGGTGACTCTGAGTCCTAGAAACCACAAGATAGAGAGTGGCGAAGCTACAACTCTCTTTTTACGGGGTCAACCTTTCCATGGGAGGGGTCGACCAATGGGTACTATGATGCATGTAACATTAAACATGCCTTCATGTTTTTATTATTCAATCTAGATGCATGCATGATTTTTAATATCCATTTTTGGTCTATTGCATTTCCATTACATTCATGGAATATCCAGTGACCAGTCTCTTAGCCCATGTGGGTCGGGCCCAATGTGAGAAACAAGGGATGACCACCATTCCATTCCATCTGAATATAAGATTGAAAACCAAGCTATGTACATCCGGGGTTTGAATAACCGATCTGGATTTCTAGGAAGAATGGGAGAGGCCCATCTTGAGGACAAGTACCTCATAGAAATCGACGTTTCGTCTTCCCAATGTTCTCTACTGGACGATAGGGGTAACGCCAGGGGAGTTTGGAATCAACCCAAACATAAGGGACTGAAATATGTGAATCACGATACCCCAAATTTGGAACACTATGGGGGTAGCATGACAATGAAGGATTACCACTAACCACATTAGAAACACAATATCCTTATTCTATTAGCCTGAAATGGAGATAACAAATGAGGGCCGACCATTGACAATGTTCAAAACATAGGGCCTAACTCAAAATGCTAACCATTGGTATTCCAGAACATTGGCCTAGGATATTAGATGATCCATAAGCTGAGCATCCATACTATTAGGGGGTTCTTTTAGACGTGAAAGAGGACGAGGGTCTGAATAAAGGGCACGCAAAGCGTGAAGTGTTGTGTTATGGGTTGTTCGAATGGAGTTAAACACATTTTGAAATTAAGACATCGTGATGAAGGCACCATTGGTGGGTGCATCGGTCTGATCAGGGATCATACCTACATCAGAATAAGACCTATCTGGTAAGGACCTGGAATTCTGTGTAGTTCTACATCATATGGATGCAGATGATGAATTGGATAGTTTAACATCATATGAACAGGATGTTGCGCACAGTTTTGTGGACATACTACCTGCACCAAGGTTAATAGTTTAAAGCCATGTCACATGGACTGTAGGCTCCATGTTTAAGGTCAAATAATATGGACTTTGATTGGGGCTGAAGGGCCCAAAAGGTTAATGATTCTAGGGCTGGGCCCAAGGTGGAATGCTTGGGCGTCTCTACGTATCCCATAATGATGAAAATAAAGGAAAACCTAATTTATAAGCATGGCGTGGCCAGAGGCCAACACTAATAGGGAAAATCCTCTTTGGCAACGGATCTGATGCATCCCATGATTATCATGGTGGATCCTGAAATTCTAAAGGGTAGAACCGTAGTTTGGGGTCATGCGTTGAGGACATATAGACTCGTGCAGTTTAACGTCATACGATAGGAAGGAGAGTGAAAGGGAAGATCCCAAGAAGGGAGTATGTGGTAAGATATCTATAAACCAGACTTGAATGAGGACATAAGAAGACTGCCCCACACCACGTATCCCCGGAGTAAGTTTTTTAGGTAAAGGGAAAAAAAGTGAATGTTAGGCGGGGCCCGAGGCAGAGTATTCGAGCATTCCTATGTATCCCATGAGGATGGGAATGAAGCTGCATGTAGTTCTGAGAGCGTAGTTTAACATAATGTGGGATGAAGATGGGCATGTTTGGCATGGTTGCGCCATTACACATCCTACCCAGACTACTAAACCCACGTGAGTCATGCTCGATGGGGGAAACAAGGAGTATTGATGGGACTTTCCTGGTACTGGGAGGCACACATTTTGGGAAATGTGACTCTAGGTGAATGACGCCCCCATAATATTGACTCACCTACATAGCACACCTAGATGAGTGAAGGGGTGAAGATGAGTATGTTTGAATTCGTCTTAAACATAAGGAAGTGGAAATATGTGAATCTTGATGATCGAGATCTAGACCACAATAATGGTTTCATGACGATAGGGTATAACTATTGACCATGTTCAAAACACATTATCCATTTTGCGTTAGCCTGGACTAGGGATAGACAAATGAGGGTCAATCACTTACTATGTTCGAAACACGGGACCTATCATAAATTTCGTCTGTGGTCCTCAGGGATGTTGGCCAAAGATGGTAGGTAAGCCAATGTGACATGAGACCAGGCCATAAATGTTGTCCCTTTAGACGTGGAAAAGGATGGGGATCCAAATAATGAGCTCACGAAGCTTGGACATGGAACAAGGGAATGTTCCTATGAAAATTCTGTACTTCAGGCTCTTTGTCACAATGCATATGAGTATGAAAATAAGATGCATCAGATAGGGGGAGTTCTCTCCCTTTCCAAGGACAAGGGTCTTGGGGTCTCATGCTTCCATATTATGGTCCTATGGTGGACCATTAAGGGGGGACTTGATTTAATGGATTGTGCATAGGGGGGAAAAGTATAAAAAACTGATGTTTAGTTACCATAGGGAGATCTTAGTTTAGGGTCATAGAACTCGGACCAGATTGGGAAAAGACAAGGGAGTAACATGGTGAGACTATTCAAAAACCTGACATGAATGAGAACCTATGAGGCACTTTCCACACCACATGCTCCCAAAATAGTTTGGATTAGGGGACAACAGATAGGGGGTATGATATTAGATTCCTAGGGATAGAACTGAAAGCAAGGTTCCTTGGTATTCCTACGTATCCCATGTGTATGGGAATCAAGCTATGTGTAGTTCTGGGAGATGTCGTGCAGTTTAATGTCTTGTGACAAGGGCGTCGAGTGGTCTTATTTTATGGTCATAGAGCTCAAACCATGATGGAACCGAATAAGGGAGACACATGGTGAAATAATTATAAAACTCGATGTGAGTGAGGATAGTAGGAGTTTGTATTACCACAATGTTCTCCTTGGTAAACTTCTAGGTTAGGGGACCAATAGTAAAAGTTAGGTTGGGCCCGAGGCAAAGTGCTCGGGTGTTCCTACGTACCTCGTGAGGATGAGAATCAAGCTATATGTAGTTATAAGGGTGGAATCGTAAGATACCAGTTCCAAAGATAATAAGGTCATGTGGGTCAGGCCCTCAGACCAAAAGAATTAGAAATTGATGGATATTGTTTGTCCTTTAAGATGAATGTGTGTGTTTTTGTGATGTGATGAACCTAGGATAGAAATTACAAGCATCGTCACCAGAATCAAGTTGTATGTAGGCATTGAAAAATGGTATGATGTATGACCGATACCAAACATAATGTCCCCTCAATTGAGGACACCATGAGGTAGTGTTGTTTCTCATCATGCGTCCAGGACGATAATGTCACAGTTTATGGTCATGTGATGGGACCAACAATGCACCTTAATGTTGTGTAGTATAGACATAACAATTTAAAGTCATTTGGGACTTGGCAGAATAGTTTAATGTCATATGGATCAGACATATATAGGAGAGATGAGGATCAAGATATAATGTGAACGATGTGATAAAGCATACCTAATGTGAATGAGGATGAGGACCACATCACACCGCACATGATTCCAAGAAAGAAACCTCAGGCCGAGGGGCAAGAAAATGTTAGAGAATATAGGGCAGGTGAGACTAGCTCTCAGTTGAGATGGACCCATAGACAAGATTTCAGGTCATTCCTACGTATCCCATGATCATGGGAATCAATCTAGACAAAGTTCTATAAGATGATGTATAAGGAGATCTTAGTTTAAGGTCTTAGAGCTTAGACCAATGGAGAAGTGAAACTCTTCCAAGCAAGCGCATACCTCGATCCAGTCCCTAATCCCATGTGAGTCAAACTCAGTGTAGGAAACAATGGTCGAAGAGTCTTTACAACACATGAAATATACGTAAAGGGGAAGTCAATGTGGGTCCCGGAATGACTCCTTACTACTTCTTTTTCCTCCTAACGGGAAAATGCCCACTGAGTGGTAGTACCAATAGTGTTGATATTCCACTTGGACATGATGGGGTGGAAAATGATGTGAATCATGTAACCAACATTTAAGTCTTGATGGGGTTGGCATAACGATGGGGGATAGCTGTTGATTGTGTTCAAAACATAGCATCCCTATCATGTGACCTGAAATGGGGATAACAAATGAGAATCGACTGCTGACCATATTCACTACGTGAGACATGTATCAGTTTGTTGTTCTAAACCCTCGAGGACGTTGTCCCGTAATGGAAGGAGAGCCCTTGGGCTGAGCATCCATTCCATTTGGGGGTCCCTTCAGATGTTCAAGATAATTGAGGCCCAAATTAAGGGGAACACGAAGCCTAAAGAATGGGTGAAAGCATTTCGAGGTAGAATTCGACACTCCATGTTCTGAACCAGATTACTCTAGAGCAAATTAGTGAATCACTAAAGAGGGTTGTGGGACCCAACCTAAGAGCAGCCTACTTGAAAAGATGAGTATAGGGAAAGGGAGTGAAGGTCACTCTGGAGAGAGAGAAAGGTATGTGGATTGGTTGTTATAAACCTGACATGAATGGGGAAATAATAACATACCACACCGTATACCCCTCTCCTAGAAGAACGTAGGCCAAGGGGCCAAGATGATAGAGAGGGCTCTAAAAGATGGGACTTGACTCAAAGACTAGACGTTCGGGTGGTCATGTGTATCCCATAAGGATGGGAATCAAGACATACGTAGTTCTAGAGAAAGATATAGTTTAGTTTTATCATCATGCAGTGATGAAGGTGGTGCTCGTAGTTTGCGGTCATAGGGCTCGGACTGTATGCCTAGTTTAATTTCATATGTGTGGGATATGTGAGTAAAGAGGGAGAATCATTGTGCCTTTGGAAAATCATAAAATAGAAATGATGATAAAAGATAGTTTTTGACCATGTTCACAACATAGTATTCATCCTTGTGTGACCGGAGTTTAGAGGAAAACAATTGAGTATCGACCGTTGACCATATTCGCAACATTCGGAATTATATCAATTTGTTATTTGAAACCCTCAAGGGAGTTGGCCTATAATGGTAGGATATCCCTTCAGCTGAGAATCCTATTCCATTTGGGGTTCCTTTTGGATCTAGAAGATCATGGAAACCCAAATGATGGGGCTCGTGAAGCATGGCGGGGCATGTGCTCATGGATAGGATGATAAATGAAGGGACATATCAAAGTGGATATGTGCGGCATGAAAACTTACCCCAACATAAATAATACTGTGGGACTATAACACACTGCAAACTCTTAGATGAGAACTCGAGCCTGGGGGCTGAAAAGTTTGAGGGACCCGAGGTTGGGTATCCCGACCAACTGTAACTAGATAACCTCTCATGCGGGTATTGCATTACCTCAGTTCCCAATCCCATGTGAGAAAATCTATGTGTGGGAAAAAATGAGTATGACTAGGCTCTTCCAATCTTATAAGGGTCTGACAGCTAGAATCACACTCCTGTCTATAGCAGACAACATCTTGAAGAGACAGCGGGGAGAAATGTGCCATTACACTCACTAATTAGGACATATGGGGGTGGGTACAATGACAAAGGATAGTGGTTGACTAAGTTCGAAACACAAAAATTCATATCGTGTTACCTGAAATGGGAACAAGAATTTATTATCAACCGTTGACCATATTCGTAACGTGAGACTTGTATCAATTTTTCATTCAAGGACATTGACGGTATTGGCCCGAAATGAAAGGATAAACCTTAGGCTAAGTACCCATACCATTCGGGGACCCTTTCGAATTTGAAAGATAATTTAAACCCTAATGAAGGAGTGTGAGGAGTATAAATGTGCATGTGCAACTTAATGAAAAGTTGGACAGTAGAAGAGGTGGGGATCTTCATAGAGGAGGGATTCACAGTACGGTCATGATGAACTCGGTGCGAATGACGGAAACAAATTACACCACACCAGGTTCGTTGACCCGATGGGAGATCCTAAAGATTGGGGATGGGCCTACAAAAGAAATATCTGGGCGTTCCTACGAATCCCATAAGGATGGGAATCACACCACATGTATTTATGAATGCCATGTAGTTTAACATCGTGTGGTGAGGACATGGGAGGAGAGAAGAACGAAGGAGGGAACATGTTGTAATCATCATAATCCTGACATGAGTGGGGCCTAAGAAGCCTACACGACACCATGTGGCATCCTCTAAATTATCTATGCCTAGGGGGGATAGTCAAAGAAAAAACTCGGGGATGGACTCGAGATGACGCATCCGAGTGTTCCTACGTATCCCATGAGAATGGGGATCATGCCATATGTAGTTCTTGTGGTTTATCTTCTTGCAGGACGACATAGAGTTTAATGTCATATGGGACAACATACAGTTTAATGTCACACGAAAAAACATATAGTTTAACTTCATGAGGGAAGACATACAGATTAACATCATGCAGGCCAACATACAGTTTAACGTCATGTGAGACGACATACTGTTTAACATCATGTGGGACGAAATTCTACAGTTTAAGGTCATGTAAGACCAGACAGTTTAAGGTCATGTAGGATCATAATGTAGTTTAGGGTCATGCGGGACCATACAGTTTAACGTCATGTGGGATCATATACTTAGGCAAAGTATTTCATGAGGAAAATGGCATTGGCGGGAGGAGTTATATGCTCTCCATCCATGGTAACTAGGTAGTATACGCCATTGGAGTAAACACTGTGAATGATGTAGGGTCTTTCCCATTTGGGCTCCAACGAGGGTAGGTTCCTTCCAGGTATCATTGGTATCCTCAGGGACAATACCAAGTCTCCTAGCAAGAAGGAGAAGAGGTGAACATTCTTATTGAAAGCTATGGCTATCTTGTTATGATGCAATTCTAGATTGTGCAGGGCACGAAGCCTGTTCTCATCTTGCGCTTCCAACGTAGCCTGAATTATTTTAGCTACTTTATCTGGTGCATGCTAATCATTGACAGCTATGCGCAATGATGGAAATTGAATCTCGATGGCCAAGACGGCCTCCATTCCATACACCAGGGAATATGAGGTCACATGGTTGGAATTATGATTCATCGTCTGGTATTCCTAGAGATTGTTGGGGAGATTTTTCTGCAAACTCTTTTGTTCTAACCAACCATTTACTGTAGAATGTTAGAGAGGGTTTTATTGAACACCTTGATCTGTATATTTTCTTGCACATGATAATGGGAGGTATGGTTAGAATGGATGTTGTACTTAGCATACAGTTTCATCAGCTCAGCTGACCGGAAGTTCGTGCTGTTATCGGTGAGAACGGTGTTAGGGACTCCAAATTAGTATATTATTTTGGAGCTCACGAAGTCAATGATGGAATAGGCCTTGAACTCCTTGAATGGGACTTCCACTGCCCACTTGGAGAATAAATCTGTAGAACTTAGGATGAAACGGTACAGGCGAGCTATCGCTGGTGGATATGGTCCCATGTCCCCATACCACAAATGGACAAAAGTACATGGTAATGTGGAGAGGCTCCAGTGGCCGATGCATAAAGTTGGAGTGAATTTGGAACACATGACACCATTTGGAAAAGTTGATGCAGTCATGGATCAGGGAGGGCCAAAAATACCCTCGTCTCTGGATTTGGTGAGATAGTTTCAGCCCGGTCTGATGAGCCCTACAGGAACCGGCATGAACCACCCGCATGAATTGGGAAATCTTAACCCTTTGAATGTAACAGAGGAAAACCCCATCAAACTCATTCTTAAACAGGATTTGTTCATGAACAGGACCATCACAGAGGGTAAAATATAATGCACGGCGTCGAATACGCTTGCGCTCAGCCGGATCTGCCAGGAGATTACCATTATGGAGTTACTCGGGAAAGGCGGTTCTCTAGTCAGGAGTCACTTCAATCACTCCTTCCAGGGTACCTGGTGGTCCTTACGTGGTGGTGTCGGCGGTAAGGTGGCTTACGTGTGGGATCTCACCATCATCCTGAGTGATGGGAGAAATTAATCTCTAGTGTTCCACAAGGATTATCAGATCATCCAGTTCAGGCTCTTCAAGTGGTCCATCAAGATTGGATAGGGATTCAGCTCAAATGTTCTGATATCGAGGGACATGAGTATCTTCTCGCTGACATGGGAACTATGCCATTAGCTAGAGAGTGCATTGCAACAATGGTACAACTCTAGATTTCTGATGACATAGTCATCTTTGATCTTCTTGATGTCCTTTTCAGAGTCCCCTTTCACATGAAAATGGGTGACGTCAATCTTGAGGGCCAGATCATGGCCGGTAATGAGATATTGATACTCCACCTCATTATTGGTGAAAATTTCTAAAAGAATAATGAATACGGTAGAATGGAATGTGATGGGGTAATGAAGACAATACCCAGGCCTACTCTGTCGAGTCTGGGGCCATTGAGCCCTCTACCAGTGGGGCTCTCGGAAGCACCATCAAAGTGAATTTTCCATCACAACGTGGATTGGTCCACTGAGAAAATTGCTTCATCAGGGAAATCGAGATTTGGGGAGTGGTCTACAAGATCTGGATGGGTACCATGGAAGTCTTCCATCACGTGACCCTTAATATCCTTATGAGGGACAAACCTAATGTCGAAACTGCTAAAGGGTTACTGCCCACCGAGCTAGACGGGCCGTCATCCTGGGGAGGTTCAAGATGTACCTCCGGGGATCTACCCGGGACACTAGCTGTACCTCATGATGTTGGAGGTAATGCAGTAATTTTTGTACTACGAATACTAGCGTGAGGTATCTCTTCTCAATAGGGGAGTATCTAGTCTCTACATCATGGAGCATGTGACTGAGATAATAAGGAATGTTCTTTGTCCCATTGTTGTTTTTCTAGGTGATAAGGGTGCCAAGAGACCATTCCATGGTGGTCACATAAAGGACAAGTAGATTTCTAGAGAGAGGTGGCATAAAGACCAGATTCTGGAGTAGGTTCTTCTTGATTTACTCGAATGTAGTCTAACATTATCCATCCCACTCGTAGCTAGTTCCTTTCTTCATGAGCCATGAAAAGGGACTACACTTTCTGGACAAATTTGCGATGAATCGGCATATATAGGCCAAGTGGCTTTGGAAGCCTCGAAGCTCCTGAATATTACTCGGGGGAAGCATCTAGTAATGGCCTTAATCTTTTCTGGGTCAATCTCTATGCCCCTGTATCTAAAAACAAAGCCAATAAACCTTCTAGAGTTGACCCCAAAGGACACTTCAACAGATTTATCTTTAGGTGGCAAGAACAGAGGAAGTCAGACACTTTGTCAAGGTCTTTGAGATTGTTTTGACGCTGGTGAGATTTGACCACTAGATCATCCATGTAAAATTCCACCAACGTAATGAGGATCGACTTAAATATGTGATGTTTAGCCTTCTGATAGGTGGAACCTGTATTCTTTAAACTGAAGGGCATGACTTGGTAATAGAAAGTACCTTGCGGTACCTTGATGGCTATAGAATCCTCATCCTTGGGGGATATTCATATCTAGTTATACCCATAATACCCATCCATGAAAGAGATGGCTTGGAAACCAGCTGTAGCATCAATCAACAATTCCTTCACCGGAAGGGGAAAGTCATCCATTGGACAGTGACTGTTGAGATCCCAGAAGTCAATACAGATTCTAATCTATTTTTTCTTCTTCCAGAGTGGTACAATGTTCTATAGACATTTGGAGTACTAGAAATCCTTAATGAAATTGGCTTTGATGAGCTTATCAACTTTTGCCTCAACCATGGCATCGTGATAATGGTGCATCTTTTTGGGAGGCTTCTTGAACCCACAATGATTTGCCGGGAGACCAAGGCGTTGGATGACTACCTGAGGATCTAGTCCTGTAATCTCATCATAACTCCAGGTGAATACATCACGGTGCTGTTTAAGGAAGTCTTTTTACTGTTGTTTCTCCTCAAGGGGCATGGCGGCACAGATCAATGTGGGTTTTGGGTCTGCCTATCTACCGAGGTTCACCTGTACCAATTTATCGACCGTGGAAGAGACACCCTCTTCAAAGGTGGGGGGATCATCCTCTAAATCATCTTCTTCACTTATGGAGGAGTGATCCTTGGTGGGAGGAGATTCCTATGAGTCGACAGATCCCAATAGGAGGTGGGTACCAGCTTGAGCGGTAGTGGACACCACACCGGGGAACTCCGGTGCCGCCAAAACCATAGCGATGAAGGCTGTTGATCCGATCCCATATGGTCTTCATCCCAAGGGGCCATGGTTGATGATATCTAAGCAATATTGGCATTCCGGATTAAGCCGGTTTATCCCAGCCTGGAGGAAAAATAAAGTATGACTTACTGCTTTCACCATTGGGTGGACATCCCAATACCTTATGGGAGTAGGAGGCTATGGGATCACCTGAGCCTGATTTTTGTAGGAGTATGAGGTGATATTTCGGTGCCTCCTTGATATGGGAATGCTTTCCCCCCTCATTCCGGAAACAATGAAGAATTGTCCCATGTTCAAGGTTGTACCCTCCAATCGATGGATTAGAAAGATGTAAGCGTCATCTAGATCAGTCCACGAGTCAGTGGCAGTCATCGCATACTCAAACTCTTTAGCCTGAATCTTCTTGTCTTTTCTCTTGTAATAGTCCACATATAGATAGAAAGCTTCACAAGAGGAAAAGAGAGATATGTCACCTTGAATCCCACCCACCCGACCATCATGGGAGTAATGAAAGAACTGGTGATATGATGAGGGAACCACCGCTTTCAGGTGGAACCATGGCCTGCTCATCAACGCATAGTAGGCGGTGTCCTGGGAGACCACCAGACACTCAGTTCTGGAAACTAGACCACTGAACTGGGTATTGAAGCGGATCTTGCAGACTACTGTCTGTTCCGTCCTATAATAACCTTGGATTCATTGGTCAGAGGGACTTAGATCATCCTCAGACAACCCTAGTTTTCGTATTTTCTGAGTCGGGATTAGGTTGTTTCAAGATTCCATGTCGACAAGATAGCAACTAACTTCCATTCCATTGAACTGGTCGGTGATGTACAGTGTGAAAATGTTACCCTTTATGGGAGAGCCTTCATCTTCACCAGAAAACGAGATGATGTCCTGACATTCAGCATTCTTGGCCACCTCCGTATGAAAGGACTCTGCGGCTGCTACCTCCGTCTCAAACTAGAGGGGGCCTCTTAAAGACTCAGCGAGGGTCTCATGCATATCTGATGATAGGAGAACGACCTTAAGGATGGAGATCTTTACTGGAATACTGGAAATATGTTTGAGAACATCATACTTCCGTGTCTAGTGTGAACTTCTGCTTATAGGATGTCTCTCTATGACAAGATGTATTGTGGGCCCTACCATCTAGACCGGTGGTTGTCAGGTGCTAGGAATATCTTGATCCTCACTAGTCGAAGCCTACGAAGTAACTACCAGATGAGGGCCAGACGGCTGATCACGACGCCGTTGAGTCAGCTCTACCTGATCCAACAGAATGAACTACGGAGAAGGCGGACCTGATGTCACTAGATGAGAAGGCTTCGCATGCTGAGCTCTACACTGGGCCTACTTCCTAGTTTCGGTAACATGCACAACTAGGATGGAAGAGCAGATGGAGGCACTCTAATATCCCATATAATAGTGGCTCCGTCTATACTGGATATGTCTTTGTATGTTGGCAGGATCTGACAGGCGCTCCTCATTTGCAGGGATCATGTAGGGGTTTACCATCTCTACAACATTAACCATGGCATACCTTGGACTGTCACTCAAAGATTCGTCCACTACTGTACATAGGAAAATATAAAATCCCCTGCTCCAAGGCACTACGGAAGTAGCCAGGTACCTGTGCCTCATTCAACTAGTAGGTTTGGTTCCTCCTTCCTAGGAAGGGGGACCTTAGAGGCTAACCCTAACGTGGTTCTAGAGCGGCCTATCGAAGAGGTGGATCCTTGTTATCTTACCTAGGTGGTGGCGGTGTATTACACAGGGGAACCTACCAATTATGAGGTGGGCACTGCTGGGACGAAGGTTGCGCCTGAGGTGGAGAGCCTCTGTGAGGCTATGGAGGTATCTCCACTTGTAACAACTCTATATTCCTGGTGGCCTTTATTTGGGCCACTACTGTAGGCTCGGCCCTGGAGGCCCTTCTCACGGGGATTGAAGGAGGCAACAGACATGCCTACATATCCTACTGTAAGACTTCCTCTAGACGTTGGGCCTTATCAGAGAAGTCTCGGAATCTCTCGGGGTAGTTCTAGGTGATCATAGAGGGGACCAGTTCCATCTTAACATTCCCTACCCACATCTTCAGTAGTTACTCTTGAGTCAGTGTCATGTCAAGGGACTTTTTGAGCCCTTTCCACCAGGTGAAAAAGTCTTCAACGCGCCCATCAAGACTCTTCTTGCACTTGAAGAGTTCCGCGATACTCGTCTTCTGAGTGGTGCAACTGAACTGGTATTGGAATTTCCTACAGAGGTCTTCCCAACCTTCTACCGATCTGATGGGAAGCCGGTTATATAAGATGAACGTCATCCCCTCCAATGTCTATAAGAAACACAAGAGTTTGGTGGCCTCTTGCTGCACTAGAGTTCCCAACATGGGCCCAGACCTTGAGATAAAGTGGGTTTGGTGCTGTGGTGGGTCACATGTCCCGTTGAAGGTGGAAATTGTAGGATTTCCGAAACTTGGGGGTGCTGACATATCATCCACCCACGCCAGATAAGGCTTTCCATCAGGAGGAATTTCCACATGTCGCGTCTCCAACACTTCGAGGTGGGTGATGAGTGCCACCATTGGGTCATCTGGCCAAGGATTCCAATCATGATAGGGATCTTTGACCACCATCATGTTGGCAGGTTCTTAAACATGATAAGCAGGCCCAACTGATCATGGAGCAGTTAGGGGAACGAACTATGGAGCAGCAGGGGGAACCTGAGCAGGGTCTTGAGGATTGTCTCGCTGCTCGGGTGGATTTGGTGACTCATACCATGCCCTATTTCCATATGTTCTATCCTCAAACGTTTCTGCATCGGCAGGACAGTCAGGGTCACCTGGAGGCAATTTGCATAGGGGAAGCTATGCTTTCCCCTACTGCCCCAGCCAAGGATCACCGTAGTCTGTCTGTCGCTCTGCAGTTCATTCAGCAAGGAGTTCATCGACCATCTTGTTGAGATTGGAAAGTTGCTGATGCAACGCGGTTTTTTCAGGATTGTCTTATGCCTTATGCGCTAAGCTAGACGGGTCGGATGATTTGACAGCTCTGAGGTGTTCCTTACCCTAGTAAGGATTTCAGCTGAGGACCAACGCCTCAGTGGGCATGAGAAGACCCAGTTGATTCCTCTGTTGACTAGTAATCCTTCCCAATAGATCCAAGAGGTGTGAAACTCCCATTGTGTGGGTCCTCTCCAAGAATATATAGCTCTTTATCACCCCCCCATCATTTCATCCATGTTAACTGCAACCCTTCCTGAAGTCATATCCTCTATGTCGCCCGGAAAATTGGGCTCGCACAAGATAGAACTAAAATAGAGGGCCGTGTACTGCCCCTAACCATGGATTTGCCTGTGGAGAAATGACTCCTTTATTATCCTATATATAACTTCAAAGCTCTGAACGCATCGTTGTTGGAGGGTCTTATAGAAACTTGGTGACTCAGGGCGTTGGGACACGGGGAGTGCAGCCAGATCAACCAAATGACATTGATGGTAGGTGTCTTCAAAGTGCGGCTGACTCTTGGGGTGGGACACTTGTCGATGATCAAGATGTAAATGAGTCACCCACAGGGTCTGTCAAAAACACTCAACCTCTTCCTGGGTGTGAAATTCCAGTGCAATGAAATTCTGTGCTGCAATTGGCTAAAACATCTCAGGGAAATGGTCCTCTGTGAGAATATCCACCAATCTCCTTTGTCCAGAGTTGGGTTTTGTCCCTTCATTTACCCACTCGTCAACTAAAGGTTGTTGGGTAACTGGTAGTGGTACTGAGGCAAACCTCTAGGATGGTTGGCTGGTTAGTAGAGAATACAATGAGCGATCTAACAAACCGATGCTTCTCAGGATATCCTCTAAAGAGTGTAAAGACTTCGCCACCCCATCGCGGTAAGACGGGCTGATGACCGCAGTTTATGATGCTTGGACTACGACTGATGGTGATGGACCAAAATTTTACTCATCCTCCATTGGTCACCAGAATAGCTCTTTGTGATATCTAGTCGTGGTAGAGAGTTCATATGGTGATGATGGTGGAGATGGAACAACCGGAACCTGTGGAGTTTCCAAATTTTCATCCTCTTGGATATACCTGCGTTGGGAGGAGGGAATCTATTAGACCTCACATTCTGGAAATATGAGGTCGATGCGCCTTGTTCCTGCCCTGGCCCTTGACACAGAGGATCTAGGTGAGGGTTCCATCACTCATTTGTAATCCTCGATAGAATCGGAGAAGCAGACTAGTTTAATATCAGTATGAATCTTCTCAGTATTCTTTTTATAGTGGTGATTACCCACCCTCCTGTACCAGTATGGTTTTTTGGGATAGGGTAGATTTTTGGAATGAGGAGGACCTTCAACCATACTGGTGCTGGGCATGTAGGATTTCCATCTGAGTGAGCTAGGGTGTGAAGAGCGCCTGAACATATATCTAAGGGAATACAAGGAGTACCACCATGCCCACTGACTTATGTGTGGAAGTGATCTCTGGGGGAAACACTAGAATGGGAAGGACCTCCGCTGGAGCTAATTAAAGCATGGGTATGACCTCCATGCTTGTTTCCCCTATCACCATCAGCACGAGGAGGGTCCTCGTACTGGTCAAGATGAACATGGGTAGGACCTATGTGCTGAGTGCTAGTGAAGCGAAGCTAACCTTCACCCCTCTGGTTGTTGAGACGAGGCAGACCTTCACCAGCTGCCTCAAGGTTAGGGGGAGGGCCCCCACACTAGAGATTGACTGGATGTGTAACGTCCCCACATCGGTGGCCAATGGAAGGAGGAACAACTCCATACCTAATGTAATGGTCACAAGAGAGGCTTTCGTACTGAGTGTCGATGCCTTGGGGAGGACCCCCATTCGGATCAAAGGTAGAACATGGCAGACCTCCACGTCGAGATTGGAAGCATGGAGGACCCATGATCTCAATGTTTATGGTATGGGGAGGACCTCCATACTGGGTGTCATTGTTGTGGTTTGGTCCGCAGCGACCGTTACCGGTGCCAGCGACCAAGAGAGTCGACCCAGCCAGCCCGCGGGGTGGTTGGGGCCTCGATCAAGGTCAGGTATATAAGTACCCTTTCTACGCATACACAGGGGGCTGATGATACAAATTATTGGTGTCACATGCCATATTAGTTGTTCACATTGACACCCCTTGGCAGTAATCCTCCTATGCGTGTGACCGACGCTGGCATCGGGTCAGCCGAACTAGGGCCGGCGGCACAAGCGCATGGCTTACCTAATCCTCGATTCATGGGACTAGGTGGTGGTGCTAGCGCAACCTAGTGGGATCCCTCCTTGTGGACCCCTAGAATGAGATCGTGGCCAGGCTATCCCAGACATACCCCACCTCATCGGCGTAGGGGAGGGAATCATCTAGGTGTTTCAGGGAGCGGCTGCCGAATAGATTGTACGTTGGAGTGGGGAGTAGTGGCTCCCTGTGCGACCCTTTGAGGAGGTGGTGGAGACGTGGTGCAGATGCCTCTAAATCATGGAAGGCCATATCTCAAGTCAGGATAATCTCCTCCTCCTCATATCGGTGTACGAGGTCACTTGTCACCCTTCGTTGAATGAATTAAGAAGGGGATATGAGGCATGGGTTCCCAGCAGCTGTGGTTGTGGAAGTTGTCACAGAATCGGTGGATCCACGCAGGATTGAATTTTTGGCGCTACCCCCACCCCTTCGTCGGTGGGTGGGTGGCGATTGGATTCCTCATGCAGATGCTTGGTTCCTAAAATGTAGATAGATTAAACCATTAGATCTCCAAAAAGGAAATCAACGTCCAGTGCCCCAGTGAAATTCCGTCTTCCATGGCTGGTAAGAAGGATCCACGCTAACAACATCATAGACTGGGATGTCAATAAATTTTAACCGCCCTGACTTCTGGTGGGTTTTCCGTCGGGCACACTATTTGCTTGGCGAGAACCGGTGCCAGATAACTGGATCTATTGACACACTAATCCACTGATGTCTTGAATGATACTCATCTCCACATTTAGGAGAAGAAATTCAGGTCGAATTCATCCTTTCTGTTTCGGAAGCTTTCTTTGGGGCGCGCGCATCCGTCTGTTTGAGGACGATGAGGACACGCTGGCTATTTCCCCATATTCCCACTTTCCAAAGGCAGGTGGCATCCATCGCTTATTCAGGGACATTTGCTTCTTGATCAAAACGGGATGATGGAATGTCGGTTCCTCCTTCCGTGGTTTCCTCCTTAGAACTCGTCACCCAGTTTGGGTCTCCCTTATAGATTAAGATGTTGTTTATGAAACTCTTCCCAGTGCCATATCATTGTGGACACCTGTTAATTACACTAATTTTGTTAGGACATTCCAAGGGGTATGGTCAGCGAAGAAACCTTCGGTCGGGGGAGTAGTCACGTTGGACATCGATGGCGTGTCTGGATTTTGTAACACTAGCGCGTCTGGGTTTCTTTCCCTTATTATAGGGCTTCTCATGGGCGCGGAATCCCAAGGCATCCCACTTCAAATGTGGGGAATTATTTTCCATAGACATGCCTCTGAGGTTTTCCTCATCTTCCTATGTTTAACGCAGGGTATGTCGCAGGTTTAACGTCTAGAGGAGATGGATCAGACTGATCAGAACACTGACTAGAGAGGATCAGATGGGTTAGATCCCTAGAGGGAAGACTGATGTCGGGGATAACATGTGGTTAGTTACTCAGTTACTACTAGGAGTAATGAAGAGTTAAATTGGCATAATCTCACTGGGATGTGCTGGCATGAGTAAGAATCAGGATGGATGATGGATGGTTAAGTGAAGTGGATGGAGAATGAGATTGAGTCGACCCGAGGGAGATAGTGATGTTGGGATTGAGCCTCGAAGAGACCTCCCACATATCATCGTGGTAGGGAATCGAAGTCCAAGTAGTTCAGGATGGGGTATTGGATCAGGGTGTGTGCAGAGGACAGTGACCCGATGATATACTAGGGATTACGCGTGGTTAGCATCCTGTGTTGGTCTGAGGCCATTGGGGAAGACCAGAGATGTGGGTCCCAAAGAAAGGGATGACAATGACTTACCGTCTATTGCAGAGTACAATGTCTTGCCGCTAGATGGGATTGAAAATGGATTACCGCTGGATAGGGGTGACAATGAATTACCGCTTACTGCGATTGACAATGGCTTACCACTGAATGGGGATCACAACGGCTTACCACAGCCTGGGAATCACAACAAATTACCTCTAAATAGGCAACAATTTAGTGTCATGTAGGACAAAAGGGGTGTATAGTTTAACATCATGTAGGATGGGGGTGAGTCGTCGTGAAATGATAGGGACCAATGGGTGTTTGGCTTGAACCTATTGGAGGCTTCCTATGTACCTTGTCTTGGCAAGGATCAAAGTCCGCGTAGTTCGGGAGAGGTGTCGTTGAACCAACGTGATGGGGGTCGGACCCAATGTATGGTGGGATTGAACCTCTGGGAGGCTTTCTACGTACATTTCCTTGGAAAGGATAAAAGTCCCCATAGTTCAGAAAGAGTGGGAACCGACCTGAAGGGGGGTCAGAACTGATGGATGGTGGACTTAAACCTCAGGGAGGCTTCCTACGTACCTTACCTTGGAAAAGATCAAAGTCCACATAATTTAGAATGGTGTTTGGGGTTTACAGTCTAGGTTTCCGAGTAGTTGGGATTTAACCTCATGAATGCTTCCTACGTACCTTTCGTTGGCAAGGATCAAAGTCCATGTAGTTCTGAATGGTGTTTGGGGCTTACACTATAGACTTACCAGAGAGGATTCCATGGTCGCTGCTTTCTCTAAACCCATGTGAGTCATGCTTGGGGTGAGAAAAAAGAGGCAGTAAAGACCTGAAAATCACATCGTGATAGGTGAATCTGTGGGAAGTGGAATGGGGAGAACACTTAGCTAGTGGCCTAAAATGGAAACAGTGGATTACGTGTTGTTAGCATCCCATGGAGATGAAAATTGGGACTTACTCTAGGGTGGAGGTCCGGTGGAGAAAAATCCCAAAGTGATAGGGATTTGGCACTAAGGATGAGGGGAGGAGCATGGGTGTGACCTCCTTAAAGAAAGGCTAGGGTCTTACACAAAGATGGTTTCCTTTCCCCACGGACAGACGTCGCTCAGATAAAGAGAATCTCACTCCATGTGAGGAATGATCTCACTCCCGTGGAGACCAGTGGGGAAAGAGAATGTCCGAGACAGGGAACCCCACATATGATGCATGGGAGGAGTCACAGTTTAATGTCATCTGGTGAGGACGATGGTGCTTGGAAGCTTAACGTCCTACATCTTGGATGAGTTGGGTTCACTCCGCACCCCTAGGACTTACACAGCTGATACATGCCCACCCTTGAGGATGGGAAGGCATCAACAATGTCACAGTGAGGGGGTGTTATAGAGTGATCCATTGAGGGGTCCACGTTAGCATGGCTATGTGAAGAATAAATAGTCTTTAGCAAGCATATGTGAATAAGCATGAGGCGAAGCAACGCAATAGAAACTACCACCCAATGGATCTTGATATTACATCACGCAAACCTGGAGGGTCGCACAGGAAAAGGTGTTGTGGAGAAAGGGGGTTCATAGGTAGAAGCCTCTTGAAGCTCTGGTGCTCCATGTAGTGGAGGGGCTTCGCAAAGGGGTATTCTTTGTGAAGTGAAGTGGCCTAGCCTTGGCATAGGGCATAGGTTCATATGGAATGTGCTTCGCGAAGTGGAAATGCATTCTCGGAGTAGTGCTTCGCAAAGAAAGGGTGCCCTGCGAAGCATAGAATTGAGAAGAATTATGCTTTGTGAAGCACAGTGACCCTACCATAGCATGTGGGTCACATGTGCATAAAGTGTACTTTGAAAAGCATAAGTGCACTGTGAGGACCCGAGTCCCCTTAGGGATACCCTTCCTTCGCAGAGGCCCATGGGCTCCACGAAGGTAATCCCTCTTTGTAGAGGGGCTAAATTCTGACTAAGGAAGAGGAACATCACAATGCTAAAGTACATTGAAGAGATCATGGTTTTCAGAGTAGAAATCGCTACATGATTTGAGATCTAAGAAGGAAAAAAGGTTGGAGGATCCTTCCTTTGGTCTCGAGGGGAGCCTGGTATTTATAGGCAAGAGGCACCATGTAGTAGAGTTTGCTGGGCAGAAAGATACATGACATTTTATCTTAACCGTGAGGCCCCCCACATCTTTGATCCACAACCGGTTCACAAATGTCATATGGGTTCACGAAGCCTCCCGCCTCCTTGCTTGTGGTGGATTTACAAAGGTCAAAAGGGTTATCAGAGCCTCCTGCATCCTTGCTCCATGGTAGGTTCACAAACGTCAAATGTCTTTGTAGAGCCTCCTGCCTCCTTAATCCACAGTGGGTTCACAAACATCAAAGGGGTATACAGAGCCTCCCTACTCCTTGATCCACAATGGCTTCATGAAGAAGGATCTTTGCGTCAGTCATGGTGTTGTGGGGCTCTGTGGGCATGCTTCGCGAGGCACCTAAAGTTCTTTCCATTTGTTCTTGTTCGTCCCAAATTTTGGAACCAACACACTTGTATTGACCAAAAATAAAAGAGGTCTGTTTGAAAAAATTTACTTCCTCATTCCACATATATAATCAATTTTTCAAGATTCAATTTCTATAATGAAAATAAATAATTTAAGATAAAAATGTTGAACGTGATGAAAAATGGTTTCTCCTAAAATTTTCTCTTAAATATAAAAAATATAAAACAAAATTCAACCATAAAATTAATTCAATTGAAAATAATTGGATTATTAATAATTTAATAAAACAAATTTTACTTTAAAACCATTTTAAAAAATCTAACTTTTCAACTACTAGAAAAAATACAGTTTTCAATAAAAATTAGTATTTTTAACTATTCAATTAAAAAATTAATTTTTTCCAAAAATTATTAAAAATACACTATAAGAAAATTGATACATTTTGATTTTAAAAATTATAATAATTTTATAAGATAATGTTTCTAAAATTTAAGAAAATTTAAATATATATTTTCTCTTAAAAAGAAAGAAATTTGTTTTCAACAAAAGGTATTTTTTGATGTGTAATATGATGTTACAAAAAAAATTGACTAATTATTTCATAATAAATAATAAACACATTTTTATAGAGTATGTCATATATATATATATATATATGTATATATATTATAATGTATTTGTCCATATTCATACCCTCCAATTTCAAAGTTAGATTATAATGGTCATATTTAAATAATAGTATTATATGGTTTGTTTAAGCTTGGTGTTTCATGTTGTATGAATGATAAAACATAATGTTATTATTTTAAAATATTAGTTTGTTACTATGACCCCACAACCTGAAATCCACTTTAAATGGTGCTCTAGTACAGTTTCCTGTAAGGCCTTAGGTGTGCCTTCCTATATGCCAAAGGCTGACGACTAAGAGTGAGTGTTTGATGACGTAATATTGGGGAGAATATACCCTCAGGTGGTCATAATAATAATAATAATGGTTCATTTGTATATAACATAGTATAAGAAGACCAAAACTTAGCAGAAGCAATAGAATGAAATCATAGAGGAAGAATAAATAAATAACAGCAAAATAATAAATTAACAAGCCCAAAGGCCACATACCATTTAAAGACAACACACCATAGTATGTCATACATGACCAATAAATAAGTTGGGTTTCTCATTGTTGATCATTTCATTATATACATATATAATTCATGCTGAAAAAATAATAAAATCTTGATGATGCTGGAACCACTATAGTTCATTTCCATCCATCCCATTCTTAAAACACAACAATAATCACTAAGGTCCAGCTCCCGATCTTGGTCATTTACCCAATCTCAGATACATAAATCCTACACACTTCTCAATGTGCCCCTGTATCTTGTTATAATAAGTCTCCATATTCCACAACCAATGTGTTCCTTTATTACATCCATAATTATACAACTGTATGCTAATAATAATAAAATTGTAGAATATTCACATTTAATAAACAAATCACTTCCCTTGTGCTCAGCTACCATAAATATGTGATCACCTAATTCGATAAATGTCATAATCTCTAATCACATACCCCCTCCCCCCTATTAAATATATAGAATAAAACACCTTTATAGATATATATAATTTCATTTTAGTGGATCCATCGAGTTATGCTCATGGAATCTTCTGATGAAATGCATCCAAGGTGAATCCTTAGGTTCCACTACTAATCATGTCACCCGGAACCTCATGTCATTAATCAAGTAACTGACATCCAAATAGCATGACCAAACAATAAGTACTTGGTCCCTCAAACCACACCTCAAAATTCCAATTCGGCTCGAATCCTAGCATCATGAGGCATAAGAATATTTTTCCTCTAAATAATAATTGTTGTCATGTCAATAGTCGATATCCCGAGGCATGGAGATATCTGTCCTCCATGTCCTGTCCCAACCACCTCATGCTTATCGATGAGCCTCAACCCCCAAAAAATGGCCTCACCACCACCAACTGATTCTCCATTACCATCCACATAAATTTTTATGGTGATCTCCCTCAATATGTTTGATGGACCACACCATTACCAAAAATGCATAGTCTAAGATGGCCTCTACCCACATTGAGTGGTCAACCCCATCTCATCAGAGTCCTATCTATATGTACATGAATCTAATAGTGTTTCAATCTGCAAATGGTGAGTGTCAATCACTAAATAACATAAGTTTCATCCACCAGCACCTCATACCCCTATGAATATGTCACTAAAAACTGATGGTCAACACCATCTCAAATTATGAGATCATTTCCCCTAACCTAATAACCTTATAGCCTCAATCTAATGATCAAGTTACCACAATGTGGTGATCAACATCACCCCAGGAATATTGGGCCAGGACCATCCAGAATAACCGTGTCACCTAAATAAATGTGATCAGCATCACCTCAATCCTTGGGCCATGCCCATCACATTCCAATGGAACTCAATCGTTCAATATAAATAATTCAATATAATTTGATTAACACACTCAACCTAAACGTCCTTGGTTGTTAGAATTCCCTTACCCAACTCGAAATTTTTTAATAGAAATCAAATCATGCTCATATATATCTTATATATTAAAATTAATAATTTAATGTCAAGCAATTTATAAATTAGTGTCTCCCTTGAACAACCCACATGGAATGTTTAGAACATGCCCCCCAAAAAACCTAAAAACCAAGGATAACGATATGTATCACCTACCTCATACTACTAAAATATCACTACACTCATATTATCCTCTAAATCGATCTAAATTGAATGAATGTTATGTTTTTGAAAAACACCCTAAAATAGGGTAAATGATCTCACACAGATTTAGAATTCTTTATGGTGAGATAAAAAAATAAAACAGGATAGATGATTTTTTGTCTTACCAAGATGAATTCTTAGCCACCAACAGATCAAGGATCTGAACTCAAAAGAAAAAATTGGATCATCTCCTATGAAGAAGGGAAAATGAGAGAATCCCCATATGTGCATGCAGTGTAATGGGAACAAAGGCGATGAGGAAATCTAATATTTTAAAGGGGAATTATTTTAATTTCACCCATTTTAATGGGTTTTACGTTTTTTCTATCCATCCACCAACCATGTGGTGCTATCTTCATAAGAACCACACATGTACGGGATAGGTACATAGTTTTCCAAATTGTTCATAAAGCATATAAAACCCCGCTGTAAAAAAATGCATAGTTATATAACACGGTTGTGTAGCCCATCCTATATGGTTATAAATATTTAGTTGTAGTGCTACTGGGGGCTGCATAGATTCTCATGGGAGGCCTCGTAGTTTGTAAAAATAGTGCACATATGCATAATCATGGAACTAGTTTTTCAATTACTGATACTCTTGAAACTGATTTAAAACCTTGTGGTACTTTCTAATCCTTAAAAAAATATTAAAATAAGGCCTTGGGTTAAAAAAAAGTCTCATAATTAGGTTATGAATATAAAAAAAATTGATCTTCTCACCAACAGGAAAATTCAAAAAGGTTGTGGATTTTCAACACGTTCAAAAAACTTGACACATTACAGTCTCCCCACCTTAACATAGATCATCCCTGAACTATCAATAAATACATGAAGATCGTACCATACATACCCATATCATTTATCTCACCCTAGTTTACCCTAGTTATTGGTCACAAGTAAACATTCCTCAAGGATCTCCCCACCTATGGAGTTACCTACATAGTCACTTACCATCCCATAATTCAAACATCCTGAGGGTTACACCAACTATCCTCATACACAAAAGTCATCCCTTGACCTATTATTTTTCTTTCATTTTATCTAGTGCTAAAATCATGTCCATGTCATATCTGACACCCGGCTGGTCTCATGTCTCATTCGATGCCCATAGTTCATTCATATCAATGGATACTCAAAATAATCTCACATAATGTTTAAAAATGAATTCTCATCAATATCTTCATGCCAACACACCTCATATAGAACCAACATCACATAGATTCCCAGATGCCAGCACACCTCATTTATAACTAGTGTTGCATCGATTACCATATTAGATATCAGTTCCAATGCACCACATATATATATATATATATACACCATGAATCATAATAGATTCCCACATACTAACCATCACCCGGATTGTCCAAAAGCCGTACATATACACCTCATGTATCAAAAATATTTCAAGAAAAATCAAATATGAAACTCAGTCATGCCCATAATCATGGAATACATCTTACTATAGTCATCTCTAGGACCTTCTCTACACCTGGATATTCAACTACATGCACTTGGTCTGAAGCCATACTACCTGATGCCTAAACTCCCTACGCTGCTACACAAGCTACGTGCTGCTAACCCCACTACTGTGTCCCACTATCTCTAACATGACCTCCCCATGTAATAGATTTCTGGATACCAGCTCCTAGTACCCCTCCCAATCTATCATCACATCCATGATTCTTCCTTGATCCCTAGCTCTTAGCTATCTGAGAATGATTTCTATATATCCAGTCTATATTCCCCATCAAACCACACACCCAACACTCATTTGAAACCTGATCACACTGGGCTTGAATGTGCCCCAGCTGTCTATAATGGAATCACTCTACTTACCCATTGTGTGGTGGTCTACTTAAATCTCTGGCCTAGTTTCCATACTAATATTTCTCATGACCCCACTTCCTGCTACCAAAATCATCACCACTAAACTAACATGACACTACCACCCAACTTGAATAAGTTTGTTCCATCAAATTTCCATCAGTTATTAGCACCTAGTAGAATGCCTATGAAAAGGAAGTAAGCTTAAAGATGTTCACCTACACTTTGATGGAACTTTTTAATACATTCTAAAATCACATAACCCGATTGATTTCATCACCTACCATAGCTATTGGAAATCATGACTCCTATGTGAAATTGGAAGCATAGTTGATGATTGAATTAACCCCCTGCTAGAGATTAATAAACTCATGGGATCTATCTGACCTCAGCGTATCTGGATAGAAGTGATCAAAGAACCCGGCCTCAAAATCCTCCCACAGTTGTCCCTCATGTCTTCTTATCTGTACTTGTACATCCCACCAGCATTTGGATGGTCCTCTAATCATTTATATCCCCAAATTCACACTTTTACTTGATGGAAAATCTAGTTGGTTAAAGATAGTATAGACAGAATTGATCTAGTTCTCTACCACCTGTAGTCCACCCTCACACTTAAATAGTGGTGGGTAATGAGACTAGAACACTAAAGTCGTATCTTCTATAGATGGATCTGCTCTCTAAGATACCTTGTCGATTCATAGTGTAACTCGGACTAGTTTTGCTCTGAGCTGCTAATCCATCCATGGACTGATGTCTACCATATATGGCCATTCTTTCTATACCAAAGCCTATACATGTGGCTCATGATCATCCAAAACCTTCAATGTCTCATACCAACCCTCAAGGGTCTTATGTTGTGCATTCTCAAGTGTCCCTACATCGCCACCCTTTTGATTCTCCACCGAATCTAGTCTAGTGGCATCATGTTTAATACCAATGAAAATTGTCAAACATCCATAAAAGTTTACATATATCCCACATAGGGAATGTTGTAATTGGAAGCACATCTCCCCACCCTTATACCCCCTATTAACTCTTTCATAAGACATATGGCCTCTAGGACCCTTACCTACCCATATCATGGTCAGATATCATGTATAATCCATCCTTAAGGCCCCCTAATTACACAAATTAGAGTTAGGCATCACATATAATATGTCCTCATTCCCTTTATCCTCCCATAATAGGGTTAAAAATCACATATCATATATCCATCCAAGGTAGCTATGTATACTTCCACCAAAGGGACTATATCGGAACATACTATTTAGATTCTATATTGGCACTTTGAACAACACACCCCCTATCATATCCCTGACTACCCTCATTAGGGTTATTCCAATATAAAAAATTCACATCAAATAACACAACATCACATATAGATCTCATTAGAACCACATTCCTGGGTTGGTTGAGTATAATGACACCAAAATAGGCTAAGAAGGAAAAACAATTGTTAATCTTATTTACTGACACATTAAACAACCCAACCCCTCTTAGAGAATTCTAGGTTCTTAATGTCAACCAAAACACATCATATGATCTAAATTTCCTATCATGGTTCCAAAATAATCCTCTCTTTACATATTGGGCTAAGGGTCACAATCCACATACTAGATAATCATTATATCCAATTGTTCTAATCAAGGTATAAATAAAATAAATTTTAAAAGAATACTGAAGAACATGAATTATTACCCATAGTAACTTGGTCTGTCACTCATACATCGGGTGGAAGGCACCCAAACACGAGCTCTGTACCCATACCCAACTACATCTGAATCCCTGATCTATTATAGCCAAAATAGTAATACTAAAATAAAAATAAAACTCTTTTGATACCATTTTTATCATCCCTACCGATAATCCACTTTAAACGGTGATCTAGGTTAGTTTGACACTAGGCCTTAGGCATGCTATCCCATATTCCAAACATTGTCGACTAGAATTGAGGGTTTGATGGGTTAATATTGGGAGATTATAACCACTGGTGGTGAAAATAATAATAATGGTCCATATGTATATAACACATTAGAAGAATACCAAAACATAGTGAAGGTATTAAAACCAAATCATAATGGAAGATTAAATAAACAACAATAGAATAATAAATAAACAATCCCAAAGGAACCATACCATTTATAGAAAACACACCATAGACGGTCAAACATGAACAATAAACAAACAATCTCAACCATGTCTTCCGTACCAATATATACATATGTAAAGCATAGTGAAAAAAAACTCCAGCTAATGAAGGATCCACTGTGGTCTATTTTCATCCATCTCATCCCAAAAAGCAAGAAAACGATCACTAAGGTCCAACTCCCATGCTTGGAATCTTACCTGATCCTAGACACATAAATTCTACACACATCCTCGTGGGCATATGTTGGGTGTGAGAGTAAGTATTAGTATGCCACCACTAATTTCTTCCTTTCTTATACACATAATCATATAGTAGTATGATTATAATAGTAAAAAGGTAGAACATTCACATTTAATAAACAACCCACATCTGTTGTGCCCAACATCCATAAGAAGGGATCACATGCTTTGTCTGTCACAGAAAACTCTGATAATGTTCCCCCTATTATATATATGAAATAAATAACCTATCTTTATATAGATAATTACAGTGGTGAGGATCTATAGTTTTAAGACCAAGGCATCCCCAAATGAAATGCATACTAGTTAAACCCTTATATTCCTCCTATAATTGTATCACTCACCACCTCATGCCATCAATCATGTATGAAATCTAAACATAACACCCAAAAAATAAGTACACGGTCTCCTAGAACCTCATATTAGAAGTCCACATCATCTCAAAGCCTTACATCCTGAGGAAAAATGATATCTTCATTTCATATAATAATAATCATCAACTCAATATTATATGTCCTAAGGCATGGTGATATATGCCCTCTCAAGTACTATCCAAATGGCCTTAAGCATATCAGCAAGCATCATTCTCTAAAAGTTGATCCCATCACCTTAAATTAGTGGTCAATCACTATCCACAAGGATTTATATGGTGAGATCCCCTAATACATCGGATGGCCAACACCATAACCTAATCCTCTTAGTCTATGGAGGACTCCACTGACATCGAGTGGTCAATAACACATTATATCAGTCTTATATATGTGAACATGACTCTAACAGTGCATCATAAAAAAAAGGTGAATAGAAATCACCAAACAACCTAAGACACATCATTTTCAAAATCGTACCCCTGTGACCATGTCGCTAAAACCTGATGGTTAACACCATCTCAAGTCAAAAGATCCTTTCCCCCAACATGACGAACTCATCTCCTCAATCTGATGACCAATTCACCTCAACATAGTGATCAACATCACCTCGTGTATCTCAATCCCAGACTATCATAATGAACCATGTCACATCAAGCCATGTTATCAACACCAACTCAATCCTTGGTCCATTATCATCATGTTCTTATGGAACTCATTCATTTAATATAAAAAATTCAATATAATTCCATTTAGGCGTCGATACAAAACTACCCATGTTTTTCTATGAATCTTACCCATATTATCCAATTATTATGGAAGACAGTGCATTCCCATAAGCATCTAAAATATTTAATTTAACTATTTAAATACAATAAATTAATTAATTGGGTTCTCCCTTGGAAAACCACGTGGTTTTTTAGAACTCACCCCTAAAACACCCACAAAACAAGGATAAATCTAGGCACTACCTACCTCTTACTATTAGGAGCCTACTCATCTAATATAGGCCTCTAGCTCTGGACAAATTAGATAATAATGGTGTTTTATATGAATTATATGAAAATAGGGTAAACATTCTCACACAGATGTGTAATTCCATATAGATAGATAAACAAATTAAAGAGGATATAAGTTTGAAGATATTACAGAGATGAATTTATAAGAATCAATAGATTAAGGATCATAGCTCAGATGAATGAATTACATCAATTCCTAGGCGGAAAGGAAAATGAGAAGAGCCCCATCTATGTGAGAAGTGTAATGGGAGGAAATGGGAGGATAAAATATAATAATTCATGCGGGAATGTTTTCTAATTTCACCCATTTTGAAGGCTCGTACATTTTGGGTAATCGTGTGCCAACTGTGTGGTGCTCTCTCCCTAAGCACTGCACATGCATGGGCTAGGCACACAGCTTTCCAAACCATGTGAAAAACATGTCGAATCCCTCTATTAAAAATTCAATAGGTGTCGAATGTTCATGTACCCCCTCCAACATAGTTTTAAAAATTTTTCTAGTTCCATTGGGGGGAACATGTAGAGACCCCAATCTTGACGTACATGGACATTACATTACTTTTTCGGAATACATAATACATAACAAAAATAGATACACAATGACTATAATAGTTTATTGTCTTTGGAAAATCAGAATGTAATCTTTTAATCATGGTGAAAGATCTTCAACATCTCCCATAAAGATCTTCCCATTTTGGTTTTCGTACCTAGAAACTTTCTTTAAATCCTAGGGAAAAGAAAACATATAAAGGGTGAGCTCAAATGTTCAGTAAGGGTAAGCATGGATAAAATAAGGTAAATCATATACATTTGATCTTAAAAACATGAACATAATGTTTAAACATAAAAATCTTGGGAAAATACATAAAACATGGCAGTACATAAGGCATAGTTCATAAAGAAACATTAATCATGATAAAATAGCATGGGAATAAAAAATGTGATTGTGGAAACCATTAAGCACATGATATGATTTCCATAGTAGCCAAGGCATTGTTGCCAAGACCATCTTAGTGGAAAAAGTCCCTTTCTGAATCAAGTTTACTCATCGTTCCTGTCCTGTATTACTGAACCATATTAACTTACCATTCTATCCATGTCTGTCTCATGAGATACAAATATTTACCCAATGCATTGGAGGGAGATATAGGTCAGACCCATCTCATAATGAAATCATTCTTTCGTGTTCCACAATATAAACATAAATCATTCATCATAACCCAATGAATAGAATGGGTTTCATAAACATCATACCATCATAACATAATCTATATAAAACAAATGGATATCATTTAATCATAAGAGAAGTGAAATCATGTAAATCATGGAGACATTATACTTGAAACATACACATATGAAAATAATGTCATCTTAGATGGAAAATGGTTTTGATAAAACACTTGAAATGAATTCTTGAGGAAAATATCCTTTCTTATTCAAAAATCATTTTCTTTTCACAAAATGCCATGAAATTTTAAAAGAAAAAGATTTTGTTGAAAATATTCATGAAATCTTGTAGAGTAAGCTTCATTAAAATAAGGTGTTATGGAACTGTAAAAATCCATTCATGCCGTATAAGTTAAAAAACATTCTCCTCATACTTTTGTCAGAAATGCCAAAAAGTACCTCATATGGTAAAAAAAGAAATTTTCCTTTCATATATTGTTGTAAAAGTGAAAAATGGGTAAAAAGGACTTTAAAAATACATGAAACCATTTATAGAAAATAGGGACATGGATGATAAATATAACCCCAGTAAATACTTACTAATAAACAATCTTGGATAAAAACATGATTGGAAAAGTTATCCCTTAACTTACGTCTGATATGCTTCGTATGTATCCGAACCTCATGTATAATGATTTAAATAATGTCATTGACTTATTACAGAATCATATTTATTGTTAATAATCATATATGGTTCACTTATGACTTTATATTACCCGTTCTTTTGTAAATTCATTGTTAAAGCATCATTTTGGGTAAAATCGTTTCATTTATCATACCTGTTTCGACTTGTTGTTCTTGATATTATTACTTATATACTGATTTACATAATTACAAAATGTAAAACATTATTTATATATAATATATATTCATCATATACATATATATATGATAGATCAATAATTGGAATGAAATACATCGTTTATGGAGATGGTAGGTCGTACGTACGCATGAACGCTATTTTTGCTTCCTTATTGAATTGAATGGAATTAAGTAGATAACATACATATATATATACATAAATCCAGTATCATTATTATGTCATATATTTCATTATTATTCATTATATATACTTTATAATCATTCATGAATGGTTAACATGGAGAATGAATCTCATCGCGTCGTGGAGACGGTAGTTCGTACGTACGCATGAGAGATGATATCATTCCCATGATCATGGAATTGTATTGAAGTATATGTATAATATTTAATAATCAATATCAATTTACAATAATCATATATAGTTATTTATTTACAACATTATACCCATCCAAGTATGGTGGTGGTCGAAAACAGATTACACCCCGGCGTGGAAATGGTATTCCGTACGTACACACGCACGGTGATTTCATTTTCCGTAGGATGGATAGAAGGTGAAATAAGGTTGTTTAATATTTATAATAACCTATAAGTGTATATGTAATACTTATTTTGTTACTTTATAATGAGACAACTAAATAAGAAGAAGTAGAAGAAGAAAGAAACCTGAGAGAATCGGAAGAAGAGATTACCTCTTCTTCGACGCACCTCCTTTAAGAATCCTCTTAAGGAAGTAGAGTTGGTCTTTTGAGAAGACCTGAACCTCCAGAATGTTTCTAGGGAAGTTTAGAAGAGAAAGTTTCAGGATTTTCTGAGCTTAAAGGCTCAAAAGGGTGTGAAGAAAAGAGGGACGGGGTTCCCTTTTTATAAGGAAGGAGAGGGGCACCTTTGAAAAAACTTAAAATATTATTTTATAATAAAGTCATATTCGGTTTTTAATAGTTCCAAATTAATTTATATCTAAGATAAGGTGGGGATGGATCTAAATCCCCTCACCAAATAGATTTTATACAGGTTTGTGTCATTATATTAACCTTATATTTTAGCTTTAACTCTTAGTTAATTAGATTGACATTTACCATGTCACCTTTAGTTTTATATTATATACTTAATAAACTTACCATATATATCCAAGAGACCCCCAAGTGGTCCATTAATGATAAAACTATCATGATATAATTATTTTGGCTGAACCTTATATTTTTAGGAATATAATAACAATTAATAATATAATATTTGTTTGAAAAAATATTTTATGTCAATTTTGACACTATTTGGTAATGGATTTTTTTGAAACTCATAACAGCATTATTAGTTCAAAAAAAGTTAATTAATTCAATACCAACATGTAATATTGGCCTATAAAATTAGTGTAATTCATAAAAAGTCTCAAATTACATTTATTTGGGTATTTATAACATCAATTATTTTAATATTTCATTATTTATGTAATTACTGCATCACCATTGTGTCATAAATAACATAAATTATTTAATGTCTAAGAATTATAAATAAAATACCATTAGGTAGGAAATATTATTATATTTCTAATTAATATTTATAGTCGAATTTATCTTATGTATAACCCTATATTAAAAATGATTTATTTATTAAAATTTGATTTTAACTATTTTAACCCTTCTTTAAATAAATTAATAATAAATGTCCTAATCTAATCCAAGTCGACCTAAATGGTCATATTTTCTTCCTAAGGTCGTTTTTGGTCGAATTACACTTATCCAATAGAATTAGTACATGTGTTTTGGTAATAATAATATCATTCTTACCCTTAATTACCATATTTACTTTTAACTGTGGTAAATAAAAGTAAAAAGTTACTATTAACCAAAAATTATTTTCATCTCATTGAACCACATTTTTTGTCTTTGATATAAACTGTGTCTCTTGGATTTTCTAAATTCCACTCATAGAAGTGGTAAAATTAAGTTTTATTTGAATTTCCAAATTCTCCTAGGAGATGGGTAAAAGACGGTGAAAAGTTCAATAAAATTTTTATATATCAATAATTACTATAAAATGACTCCAATTAATTAAATTGAAATTATATAGGTATTATGTATCAATTTTGACATAAACTAAATTTAAATAAAATAAATATTTATTTAAATAAAAAGTCGGGTTTTAAATAGTAACCCAGTGTTTTAACTAATAATCAAAAATTGAATGATTTCAGAAAAATACCAAAAATTCACCCTAGGCTAATTTTGATATTTTGAATCCAAAAATGAAGTCCATTTTGAGAGATAAAATTTATAAAATTTCAAAAAGTGTGTATTAGTATTCATAATGGATAGTTTATATAATATTTTAATAACATATCGTTGTTTAGTGAAACACGATATTGCGTACAACACATGCTATCGTGGAAGGTTGTGATTGCGTGTAAATCAAGCCAAGTTAGGGATGCATGTAGTGCAAGCTACTTTTGTTGTAGCGTAAAACACATGACATCAATGAAATTAAAAAGAATATTTTTCATAAAATCTCAGGGCGTTACAACATAGTTTCTCCCAAGAGGCCTCATTGTTTTTCCAAATTGTGCACCTCTATCTACGGTTTCCCAAAACATTTTTTGAGGCCATATGGTCTTGAAACCCATGTAAAACTCCAAGGCACTTTTTAATCCTTATAATTATTCTAAAAGAAGGGCCTTGTGTTAATAAAACTCTAATAATTATGTTTCTAAGATCAAAAATAAATTTTTCGCACTCACCGACATGAAAACTCTAATAGGTTGAGGATTTTTGAATCGCTCAAACAATACAAGATGTTATAATTACAATTATTTCACCGGGGTCCCATTTAGTAAAATTATTTATTAAATGTTTTTAAAACATGATCTTATTTCATAGAATATTTATTTTTATATAATATAATAATCATCATCCAACATGTCTATGAAATAATCCTTTAATAGGACAAGCTTAATGTTTTAAAATTCATGGACTGCTTACTTAAGAAAATATATTATGTATGAAAAATTCGATGTATTAGAGAAAAAACCTTCCTGAATAACCAAATGTTTAAGTTAATAAACAGATAAATCTAAATGATTATTCTAATAATTGTATGATTTAATTAATGTTTTAAATTAATGGGATGGAAATTTACTAAAGGAATATTACTCTATTCTCATAAACTCAATGTGATTGAGTATTTTAATGGCTTAGTTAGACTAAAGGTTTTTCATGGCTTATCTGAGTTAAGGAATCCATTTTACTATTTATATAGAAATTTTTCAATAATGTTAATGAGTTCAAGAATTATTTCCCAGTATTCTCAATGTGTGATGATAAATGAACTAGGGTATGTGAAGTCTAGGTTATTGTGTTTTATTAATAGTATAAGTGGGTAAAATTTTAATCTAAAAGAAGATATATTTTTTATAAAGTCCCAAAAAGTTTATTCTAGAAGCCAGTCTATCCCATTAAAACCTAAAGGTACTTTTATTAAGGATGAGTAATTATTTCATATTATGGAATTGACTAGATACCTAAATGTCTTTATGAAAATTATTTTAATTCCCATTTCAAGTATCAGTGTTATAAAAAATAATTCATTTTTTAAAGTGTATTTGAAACCAAATATAAACATTATAAATATTTTGTATTATAAAAGTGTTCAAAATCATTGAAAGTATTGATGAAGGGTATTTTTTCATTATTTTATTGAATCAATGAGTTTCAATATAAATAATTTGAATATATAAAAATATATCAAGCTCTGTTAGATATTATTGGAGGATATTTAATGTTATCTTATTTATATTATATAATAAATAATCTATTTTTAATAATTTTTTTTATGAACAATATGATATTAAATACATATGGTTTATGATTCATTCGATTCTATAACTTTTTTGAGGAAAAAGGATCAAAATTATTTATTATGGAAAAAATAGTTTACCCATATATTTATTCAAATTTTAGAGAATGTGTTTCTACCACCCATTAGTGGAATATTTCAAAGAATAATATCCATTTCACGAAATTGTGCTCCAAACACATAGAATACCATATATGATACAAAAATAATAGTATATTTGTTTATTATTATAAACAAATGTAATAAGTTCTATTTTATAAAATAAATGTTTTTATTTAACCTAGTATAATATTTTGAAACTTTTATAGTTCCTAAGAAGTTAGTGGGAATATATTGGGACATAATGAAGTTCAAAATTAACAAAAAATAAGATAATTATCTTCAAAATATAAATTATTTCAATAAATATCCTGAAATAGTTTATGGTGTGTTGGTAAATTAAAATTTAAAGAGTTATAATTGGTAACTATAATGAATTGAATATTACTTGCCTATTAAAAAAGAGTTTAGGATATGTTGGTTAAGTAATAATGTAAAACAATTTGTTAAATTTAAAAAAAAATCAAGGAAACAATTTTATGGAAAAGGATCCATGAATGGTGGTGATACTTATAGAGTATTTTTAAGTAGATAAAAAACAATTATCATTGTTACATATGATTTTGTCTAACTAATATGTTTTAATATGTTTAAGAAATCACACATTAGGAATTTTATTCCTAAGTCTCTACATTATTCAAACTAGCTTACTTCATTGAACTTACATAGTAAAGAGTTTAGTGGGGGGTGTTTATCAGGTACTCACATAATAATGTGGTAGGAGTTACATAGAGATGTAATAAGTTTAATGGAACCCCACTTTGGGAATCAAACATAGTATGATCTAACATTCTATCATTTATTATATATTAGATAGCTACTTATATATGATTTTTTTAAAATATTATTAAGATAATTTAATAATAGGAAATTTATTATATAAAACAAAATCTACACTTTATCATTTACTCATGTTTGTTGTATATATAAATATATTGATATACATTTTGTGAAGAGTAATTATAACTAACCTCTCAAAGTATGACTTTGAGTTATCCCTAACTGATGTTCATCATGGAGTATTCTTGTCTATATAGATGCCTTTCCTACGCAATCAATAAGACTTAGCTAATATGTGATGGTTGGGTATTTTTATAATCATTTCATTGGTTGAATCACAACAAATATGGGATTTTTCCTCTCATATGATGGTTAAGAAATCTAGGCCTTCTATTGAGATAGACTATAGAAATTCATGGGTATAATTATATGGAATATTTTATGTGCATGTCTACTTGGTTGAGGGACATGTTATGTGATCATCTTCTAAATTAATAACATGTGATACAATGACATCCTCTGGGTCATATGTATGTATAATTTTGATCATAGTTTATCTATTTTTAGGATCATGAGTCTTTTAGGAGTTGGAGTTCAAAAATGTAAAGTTTTGAGGGAAAGCAAATCCAGAGAAAGGTTTAGGCACATGATTTTTCTAACTATGTGATAATCTTGTAATATGAATTTTTTGTTTCCAAAGGATATTTTAAATATTTTGGAATTATTTATCTTACTGTGTGAGTCACTAGAAAAATCATATGGATGATTAAGTATGGGTTCAGAAGCTTCTGCCTAGCTTGTGCATAGTTTTTCAAACTATATGGCTTTTCTAAGGAAACTTTGTGACTTAGATTTGAAGAGACAATTGCTACTTCATGGTTATTACATGGATTTTATAATAGTGTGTCCTAATAGTATACCCCACTCTAAACTTCTTAAAATGAACACTTTATCAGATTCCCTTGGAAAATGTTTAATCTAATTTTCTATTAATCCATTATTATCTGAAAAAATCTCCTCTATAATTCTCTAGATGACTCTCCTATTTATAATTTAGTGATCCCTAATTAATTTGGGTGTATATCTTCTAGTTATGTTCATATTTCCACTTGATTTATCCTTTTTTATCTATCCTTGATCGCTTTTCCCCAAGATTCATTGGAAACTAATTTGGACGTGTCTACTTGATAAAGAGGTTTTTATGGGGAATTGATTATTATATTTCTAGATATAGTCTTATGAAGCCTAGATATATTCATTTAAATTCATTAAATTCAAAGGAGATAATTTTTCTTCCACTAGTGAGGTATGTGTCTTTATCAAATGGATTCTTTCCCTTGGAAAACATTAATGTTCTTATGAAATTATTTGATTTTGACATATGAATAAATTGAAACCCATTGTTTTTACTAGATCTATTGTGGTGATAGGAAATTTATTAAAAATGATTTTCTTTAAAAAAACATTCTATATGCTTTATGTGTTTTATGAAATAACAAAAATATACATTTAAACATGTTTTCCATAGATTCTCATGAACATAATGGTAAATATTGGAACTTGTGGAAGACCATGGAAAACATGTCTTATAGGTAACTAGGATTCACTATTCCAGTCAGAGTACATTCTATGTCTATGTATCATAGTCTTAATCCCATATCCCATTTTTACATTGTTAGTAGGAACTGCATTGATGCTTGTGATTTACATTCTCACTTTTTTTATTATGTATGGATTTATTTTAATGTCCCATTATTCAATCAATCATATTTTAATTTCATGTTCATATGGATTGGGATATGTATTTATTTTAAAAAAAGGAAAATCAAGGGTATATTTTATGAAAATATTCTTTCATATGAATTAATTTATGAAAATGTATTTTTTACTAGAACAATTTGTTTCATGGTTAAATGATTTGTATATATTGATAGTGGTATCCTACTGTGTGTTTCCTCACACCTTACATATGACTTAAATTTTTGGTTTATTTAAATGAAATTGATATCGAGATTATTTAGATGAAACTTTTATTGTGTTTTTCTAGTTTCTAGTGTCACCATATCCCATTCAAAAAATCTATTTTTGATTTAAATTTTTGTTATTTAAGGTCTTTAATAAAAATTCATCGGGTTTTTCTTTTAATTTAATGTTTAGTTCCTTCTCTAATGAGGTTTTATCTATTGTATTTAATAGATAATTCCTCTTATAAGAGTTATTCAAAATTAATGAGAGGAAACTACTGGTAAATACTCTAGTAGAACCTTAGATGGTGGAATTTGTAAGCTAGAAAGTCATGACTATTTGATAGGTTGGTTTTGGAATGTAGGAATGGATGGTGGGCTATGCTTCAATGTTTACCAAGAAGAATCCATCTTTCATGGAGACAAAAGAAACTAATAACTCTAAGAGTGTCTTGAATGTATTAAAAGAATATTACACTTCTTGAAGACTCAAGTGGACTAAAATATGATTTTTTCCACTTGTATGATTGAGTTAATGTGGATGATATGGCAGGACTCCCCATAATTTAAAGTAAGTTACATAAGGATCTTACTTGGAAAACTTTCAATAAGGTCTTAAATTATAATTTTATTCTAAAATATTTTTATTGGTGAAGACTCAAGAATTTTTGGACATGGGGTAAGGGAATTTTTAGAAATGTATTATTCTGCTCATTTCACCAATTTGTGCACTTATCACCCAATCTTGTTTCTAGTGACTATATTAAATATCATAGGTTCAAGATGTGTTTTAGTGAATATATTTGGTCAATACTAATTCTATTGTGCCTAATGAACATTTTTGATGTGGTTGATAATGTATCTATATAATATGTAGACATAATCATGTAGATTGGTCTAAGTGGAGTTTCAGTAACATTAATGGGAAGCTCGGATATGTCTTCTAGAAAAAAGATCAAGAGAGGTTAACCACACCAGTGTAGTGGAAATGGTGAAAATTAGAATTTAGGTCAGAGCCATATGTTATATATACAATATGGGAGATATGGATACATCTATCTGGATAATAGGGAATCACCAAAATCATTCCACATCTATAGACAGTCTGGCCATCTTCAGTGCTTTATGGAAATTTACCCCATGGCATCAAGGTTGGATCCATAGTTTCTAAAGTATGTCAGTTGTAATATAATGTAGAAAAATGAGGTGGATCTATATCTTATTCTAAAATAGATTTTTAGGATGAAAATAATGGGAAAGTAGGATATTATGTTAGTCATCGTTACACTGTATAGTATTCAGCATATGAATATTAAATAGGGCCAACTAATGTCAAAGGTATGGTGTTCATTACATCTTATATGGTTCTATCATTGTTTCATACTGGTGAATATAATTATTTCATATCATCTATATTGATTAATACATTGGTTTTTTATTTTTATATTGTTCCCATCATGATGGATCTTTCTACGCCTTTGGAAAATAGGAAGGGGAAATGTTTTATATTCCGAACATATCTAGGGATGATTGGTGCCTTCAAATTCATGTGGTATATTTTGGTTCTTAATGTTGATATTTTGAACTTATTATTATTATCAAGTATTATATTATCAATTTTAAGGATAAAATTGTAGGAACCCGGGTTTTTGAAAATGGATAAAATTTCCGACCCTCTTTGAATTTTCCACTTTCCTATAAATTTTTTGGATGATTTTTGAGAATTCTAGAAAATCTGGGAAGTTTTTGGAAATTTTCAGACTACACGCCATGTAGATGTTTAGCGAGTGACCGGACGTGTGCTCACCGAGTACATGCCGTGTGATGACCGTGTAAAAGTTTCTTACCACACAACGTGTAGTTATAGACACACCCTATACCCTTAACCATGTGAGTCCAAGTACATGTAGTGTGGTTCCCAGGTATAAATTTCCATGTACATGGTGTGTAGTCTTCCTTGACACACCGTGCACTCTATGTTCCGTGCAATGGCTGAGTCCCTGGTCGTGTGTTGACTGTGTAGATGGTCCATGCCATGTGACGGACTCCGCTTAAGTCGGAGTATGGAAAAGTCATCTACACGGCATGTAGTCTTAAAATACACACTGTGTACTTTTTTTTATTTGAGCATCCGAGATGCCGTTGTGACTTATTTCTGTAACATTCTTCTTCTTCCCCGTTGGACGAACCGTTCATCCGAGAACCTCCGAAAAACAGAAATGCTCCCAGAATCATCATACATTGTCCGTTCTTCAATCTTTCGGTGGCAGCGGGACCGCATTGGAAAGGCTAACCATGCGCACCCTTCTTCATCCTTGATTCCTCACCTGTTTCTCTGCAGATTCCATATGAACAGAATTGCTGAGATTTGACAGAAAAGCAGTTCTACCACAATTTAGACCGATTCAGAGGCTGATATCAAGGGAGTGTCATAATACGAGTACGAGGTAGGTGGTGCATACCTTCTTTCGTGTTCTCGTATACAATTGGGGGTTTCGGCCTTCTAACGCAACATTGGGTATTGAGCGAAACCCTTGTTCATTTATCTTTAATAGTTTTTCTGCATTGTGGGATGGCTCTGGGTATTCCCTAACCCATGTTGTTCTTGAGAGAGGCCGAGTTAGAGGCCATTGTATGTTTGGGGGCATTTTGGCTGGGGGTTCTGAAATGGGTATAAAGTGAATTTTTTGTTAAACTGCTGAGTTTAGGATGCTATTGGTGCTGTTGGATTAAACTACTGAGTTTGATTTGTTAAATCATGTTATTAATTTGTTTAAGGCATTTAAGACCTTAGGTGCTGGTCTGGGATAACACAAGTTAGTGTAATTTGACTGCTTAGTAATTGCATGTTTGAAGAGATGCTTTCAAGTATGAAGATGAAATGTGTGATATTACCTATGTTGAACTATTTGTTGTGTTGGGCATGGGCTGGATATATATTGTTGAGTTATGGGGATCATAGGTTGGGGCTGGTCCGTGTATAATACTAAAATGTGCAGCGAAAATAAATGACTCAGTAGACTCGAACCAGACCCGAAGAGCGGACGCATATCCAATATCGATAAACCAGCAGAAGCAATATAAAAACAACAGCAGCGAAAAGTAAAAATAACAACATGCTGAAGAATACAAGAAACTGCTACTATAACCAAACAAGGCATGCATCTAAATTAAGTCATACAGAACAATATATAACGGCGCCAATGGCTAAGTAGCAGTAGCTACAAAATAAAGTCAACATGCCGATACGAAAATGAATAACTAAACAAAGCAACTCCAGCAAATCACAAACTGAAGGTCCATACTAGTCTCCTTTCCAACAGCACTAAAGTTCAGCTCCTGAGGCTGACCCACTACCTGCACACAATTTCATAAAGTCTACACGCGTCCCGAAGGGCCCTAGTAGGGTGTGAGACAAGTCTCAGCAGGATACCACCCAAGGGTGCGTACCTAATATAAGTGTTTTGGAAATAATGTTTATATAATATAAACAGTAAACAGTACAAAGCCCAAAAGTAGACACAAACTTCACCAGTGCTCAGCAGCCCCCAGGAAGTGTCACCTGCTTCGGTCAACGCCGGAATCTCTGGTCTATAGCCCGGCACCTCATGCCACCTGACACCATGTGTCTCAAGTATCGACGTCCTGAAGCACGCCCAACAATCATAACCCATCTCAGAAGCTCAACATGCTCATGGACCAACATCCAGAGGAGCAACGATACCTGTTCTCAGATAATAACCAAAGGGACAACGATGTCTGCCCTCAAATAATGGGGAGCCTCTACCCCCAACCTGACTGCCTCAATGCTATCTCCCAAAGGCCCTCGCCTCCCATGTGGTTTCCTATAGCTAGCACCCCCAAACCAAAAATACCTAACCGCATCTACTAGGGGCCTCTACCCAGCGAGGGTCTGTACCACCTCATCTCGGAGTCTATCTGTGTACACACTACTCAAAAGTTCCCTGTGAGCGGTAATCACCTCGATAAGTTCCCAAGCCACAACATCTCTGAAACCTCGTGTCCTTGTGAACCTGTAGCTCATGTTTGATGGCCTCGCCATCCAAGTAAGTCGGGCCAAGCCCAACCTGACAGTCCGATTTCCTCAAGCTGACATCCGTGACGCCCAATCCCATGGTAGAAACCACCCAAAGTAACCTAAGAAAAATCCCCAAGCTGTGATCCCCATCAATAAAAAATATATATCTGGACCACTCCCAACACAAAAAATAGTTTAACACAGTTAATATCACACATTTCATATTCATACTTGAAAGCATCACTTCAAACAGGAAATTACTAAACAGTCAAATTGCACTAACTTGTATTATCCCATACCAGCTCCTAAGGTCTTAAATTCCTTAAAAAAATTAATAACTTGATTTAACAAATCAAACTCATAATTTTAATCCAACAACATCAAAAGCAGTCTAAACTCAGCTGTTTAACAAATAATTAACTTTATACCCATTTCAGAACCCTCGACCAAAATGCCCCCAAACGAGAAATGGCCCCTAACCCAGCCTCACTCAAGCACAACAAGGGTCAAGGAATACCCAAGAGGCAACCCAAAATGCAGATAAACTATTAAATATAAATGAACAAGGGTTTCTCTCAATACCCAACGTTGCGCCCAAAGGTCGCAACCCCCAATTGTCTACGAAAACATGAAAGAAGGTATGCACAACCTACCTCATACTCTTACGATGACACTCCCTTGATATCAGCCTCTGAATCGGTCTAAATTGTGGTAGATCTGTGTTTCCATCAAATCCAGGAAATTCTGTTCAGATGGAATCTGTGGACAAATATGAGAGGAATCAAGGTCGAAAAAGGGTGTGCAGGGTTAGCCTTTCTGATGCGGTCCCGCTTCCACCGACGGATCAAATAACGGACTACATATGAAGATTATGGGAGGGTTTCTGTTTTTCGGAGGTTATAGGACAAACAGTTCGTCCAATGGGGAAGAAGAAGAATGTTTCGGAAATAAGACGTGACGGCGTCTCAGATGCTCAAATAAAAAAAATTACACTGCATGTATTTTATGAATACATGCCTGGTAGATGACGTTTCTGTACTCCGACTTAAGCGGAGTCTGGAACACGGCTTGGACCGTGTACACAGTCAACACACGGCCAGGGACTCGGCCATTGCACGGAACGAAGAGTACACAGAGTTTCAAGGAAGACTACACGCCATGTAGATGGAAATTTATACCTAGACACCACATGTCATGTACTTGGCCCCACACAGTTAAGGGTACATGGTGTGTCTATATCTACATGTCGTGTAGTAAGAAACTTCTACACGGTCATCACACGGCATGTACTCAGTGATCACACAGCTGGTCACTCACTTAATATCTACACGGCGTGTACTTAAAGTACACGGCGTGTAGTATGGAAATTTCTAGAAACTTCCTAGATTTTCTAGACCTCTCAAAAATCATCCAAATAAATTATAGAAAAGAAGAAAATTCAAACAGGTTTGGAAATTTTAACCGTTTTCAAAAACCCGGGTTCTTAAAAACTCCCCACCATAACGTAGATCATTCCCGAGCTACCGAATGAAGCTAGGAGAAGGCACCGAACACGCCCATCCCAGTCAAAAAACCCAGAATACCCTTGTCTCAAGGTTCTGGATAAATTTTTAAAAGGGCTCCCCACCTTAGGAATTTCTTACTCGGTCTCAACCAACAAGGCTCATAGCAATAAAAATAAGCAAACAAGGTTCCACGACCTATTTCCCAGACCCATGGTCCTCCCGTGATGTGTCGTCACCCCTGCACCTCCTCGGTGCTCACACGTCGCTTCTGACACCCAACGTAACCCTCACCGCATCGGTGTATGCCTCCAAGAGGTCATGCATCTCATAGATGCCCTAATCAAAATCTGATGCCTTGCACCTCGAGTAACCCGCATCCACGATGCCGCGATGCCCACGGCACCTCATGTAATCTGCATCCTTGATACTCCCGATGCCATGCATCTCAAATATATAAATAAAATATATAACGCATATAATATGATGCCAATCTCACTAACTAGCATCTAGTCAGTCCACAAGTATCATGTGCAGCCTGTGCACTGAACCAGACATGCCTCAAGAGGTCATTCCAAAAGAAATCAATGAAAATCACGGCCACAACCGCGGTGTACCTGCCACCGTCATTGGCTCACCAGCCTACTTAGTCCCTGGCAGCTCCACAACGTGCACCTAGCCTGAAGTATGGATGCCTAATGCATGAACTCCCTGTGGTGTTGCTCCAGTCACTGGCCACAGACCCCTCAGCTGGGTCCCACTGTCTCTGTCCCATCCTCCGCACACCGCTGAACCTCAACTACCCTCTCCTGGTACCAAACCTGAACTAACACCTGACACCATAGTCTGTCTGGGTCCCTGCATTCCAGCTACCTGAGAAGGATGCCTGCAAAACCTCTCCAGATGCCCGACCTATCCACATGCCCGACACTCTTCGGAGGCCTATCGCACTAAGCCCAAACTTGTCTCGGCTATCCACACTGGAAGCAAACAACCGCTGAACTTCCACGAGGTGGCCTAGCTGAGTCCTTGGCCTTCCTGCCCTGCTGGAACTCATCTCTACCTCACTTCCTACTATCTGAACCATCTCCTGAAGCTTCCACCTTGCCAATCTGGGGCCTATCCCTCTGGTTTCCCTCTGCTATAAGCACCTGGTTCATTGACTCGGAGAAAGAACCCAGCATGAAGATACTCACCTGGACCCGAATGGCATGTCGTAAGCCATCCTCGAAGCGTGTCACCCTAGATGCGTCATCGCTCACCATACTAGGTGAAAAATGAGACAACTCTATGAAGGTAGCTGCGTAGTCCATGATGAACATATCTCCCTACTGAAGACTCAAGAACTCCTAAGATCTCTCTGCCCTCAGTGTCTCTGCATAAAAGTTCTCGAAGAACCTGTCCTCGAAGTCCTTCCATGACAATCCCTCATGCCTACGGGCCTGAACCTATACATCCCACCAACACTTTTCCAGTCCTCTCAGAATGTACGTCACCAGATTGACCCTCTGCCTTGGAGGTGTCTTGAGCTGCTCGAAGATCATCTGCATACTCTCTATCCAGTTCTCAGCCGCCTACGAGCCACCCTCACCCTGAAAAAGTGGCGTGAGCTGCGACTGGAACTCCCGCATCAGATACTCCATAGAAGGCTCTGTACCATGCGTGACCCTGTCAATCCCCAGAAAGACGCATATGAGGCTTGCTCGGAGCTGCTCGTCGAGACGCAGCACGAACGATGCCAAACCCGGCTGATGTCCTTCCTGCACTGGATCCTGAACCAACTCCTATCCCTGAGCCTATACCTGCGGCTCATGCTTTTCCTGTACGAAATTCTGACCCTGATCCTGCGGCACTATATCATCTCCTGCCTGACGCTCCATCGATTCGTGAAGGAGTAACCCGCTGAATACCATAAATGGTCAGACTTCCCAAATATATTTTACAATATATTCTACGCAGATAAGGAAAGTAGTAAAAGGAAGTGCATACAACTACCCTTACTCCCCCCTCACCGCAACCCATGCCCCACGGCATCCCGACCTCATGGCCTCCTTACCCAACCTCAATAGAGCCATGTACCAAATGTACCTCAGGCCATGCCCGTCCTAACAACTCACGTTGCCTCAAACCGACGACCAAGCCGCCTAATCCTGACAGTTACACTGCCTCAACCATAGTACATGTCTGCTCTCATAAGAGCTAGACACAAATATCCTACAACATTCAATTCTACAAAAACATAATGCATGGAAATACACATTTTCACAACTATCAATTCTATTAGGAATTTCACCTATTCACATTTCAAAGTAGATAAATCATGGAAATTGATTTTTATTCACAAGGAATTATCACTTTGCCAAGCATACATGCTGTTATGAAATTGAAATTCCCTAAAATGTGCCTATCAAAATCCAAGAAGCAACCCTTTCCATACTAGCCAAGGTTGACATATCATAATCAATAGCATCACACAACAAGTGAGACACCGAGGTGGAAATCATATAAACCATAATCTGATCAGAAACAAATAGCAATTCCCACCCACAACAACTCAGTCCATCCCTTGTACATGGGGCTACAGCACCCAAGCACAAGTTCAAAATCCAGTTCCAACAACCACCTATCTCCAGTCTACCATATCCCAAATAGTAAAACCAGCATAAATAAAAAGATAAGTCTCAAACTCATTAGTAGCCAGTAAGGAAATGCTACTAAATCCTTGTTATGAATCTATCTGATGCCACTTTGTAAAGACCTGGACCCGGCCAGCCACCCGAACAGTGCCAAACAGGTCGGGTGTTACTACCTTAGGCGCACCTCCCATGAATTCCAAAGGCATCCGACTAGCAGTGAGGGTCTAAATAGGTATAGTGTGGAGGCTATACCATCTCAGAGGAATAAAATGGTACAGGTTCGAGTCTGGTGAGCGATTTATTTTCGTTGCACATTTTAGTATTATACTCGGACCACTACCATTTTATTCCCCCAAGAGGGTATACCCTCCCCACTTTACCTATTTTGACCCTCGCTGTTAGTCGGCAGCCTTTGGCTTTCAGGGGAGGTGCACCTAAGGTAGTAAAACCTGGCCCATTTGGCACTGTTTGGGTGGCTTGCCGGGTCCGGGTCGTTACAAAAATAAACTTTTAAAACTATTCATTTCAGATTCTATCTTCCAATGGAGTCCCTCATGTATTTCAGAGTGTGTGGGATCCTAGATCTATGAAAGTGGGGCCTTCTTTTCCTTATCATTGAATTATATAATGTCAATTTTTAGATATTTTATTAATTTCATTAACTAAAGTTTGAGAAATATTCTTCCTAAATTGGTGAGTCGATACCCTGAAGTATTTCTTGAATACAAAATTGGGTTACCACCCTAGAGGAAGGTCATGTTCACTATTTACCTAATTATTGGGATGAGACCCATTTTTATACCATCATATCATAAGGAACACACCAAGTTTAGGGATATTAAATTTTATCTTAAGGATCTTATGGAAAATGGATTTATTCTTTATATGATATCACCTTAATCGTATCCAATCCTCTTTACACACAAGGAAAACAAAAGTCTTATAATTTTTATTGATTACTAAAATATTAATGATATTTCTATTTATAAAAAATAACTATTAACTAGGATTTATGATCTATTTAATACACTCATAGGATTTTGATGGTTTTTGAAGATTGACATGTGATTAGGGTATCATTATTTGTAATTACTAGAATAATATATACTTAAGATTGTGTTTTGTATTTGATATGGTCATTTTGAGTTCCAAGTTAAGTTATTTGGTCATAATATCCCCTTATAGTATTTATCACACTAATGAGATGGATCCTTCATCTTTCCTTAGACTCATTCATATCTATCTTGGTAGATGATATATTGGTGTAATTCTAGTCAGAGGAGTAAAATCTAGATAATTTTGATACCATCCTTAGGATTGTTAAAGAATATTATCTGTATGGGAAGCTCTCTAATATGAATTTTAGATCTGAGAATTGATGTTTCAGGGGAAATTGATATCTGAGAGGGGTATCTCACTAGAACATGGGATGATTTAGTCATTTATTTATAGGGATAAATCATTATATGTGTTTGAGATATGAATATTCTTTATTTTAGAAATATATTTTAAATATTTTGTTTAGAACTTCTCTAATATTTCATCTCAAATGATGGAGTTATCCTATGAGGTTTTTATGTTAAAATGGAAATAAATATTTTAAATATAATTTGAGGAAGTAACAGTGAGGGTGAATTTTCCTTCAGTTCTAATTATTTCATAGTCAGGTTTGAGCTTAATGTTTATTTTGATGCCTCGGGTATGGTGTTTTAGTGTGTATTGATACTGGGAAAGAAGGTGGTGGCATATGGATCTCACCAATAATTCCTTCATGAGAAGAATTATCACACCCATTACCTTTAGTTTTTATCTACGATTCACACTCTCAAGAATGTTTTCCACATCCTATTCAATGTGTGGTTTTCTGTGTATTCAGATCATAAGATCTTGAAGTATATTTTCCACCATATAGACATGAACTTATGATTGAGACATTGGGGTAAATATCATGATAATTTTATTTTTTATACTCAATATTCCCCTAGAAAATAAATTGTGTACATTGATATGTTTAGAAGGAAGTGAACAACTAAATCCTTGATGGAATCAGTGGAGGAGTGGCCTTTGATGAGTTTTTTTTACTAAGATGAGATTAAAAGTAGAAGAGTATAATGGGAAAGTGTTGTTGGATTGTGGCAATGTTGATTCATAATTTTATTAATATATTTATCATGGTAAATTAATAGGCATTGATTTGTAGTGACTTGGTAAATTAATATATGGTAGGAAGACCTCAGGTGATTAGTCTTCATCTACAAATAGTTATTTTCTTTTTGGAGATAGATTGGTCTTTCTGGTAGCTTTGGGGGATAATTTTATGGATATTATAGATCAATTGAGTGGTTTTTTGTGTCCTCGAGATACAAAGTTGTATCATGGAATTAGATGTCAATATTTTTTACTGAGGCTGAGGTGATCGATTGCAGATTCATGTTATGATTTCTTACATTCCAAAAGAATAATAAGTGTAACGAAATACATACTGGTTTGTTGCATCCCTTACCAATTCCAATCTTAAAATGGGATAATATGTCATTTTACTTCATAATTATAATACCTCAAACAATATGTGGGAAGAATTATATTTTTTTATCATCGATCAAATCACTAAATCAGCTCATTTCCTTCCTATTATGAAGTTGAAATGGTAAAACAAATATTTGGCACGTGCATATTTGAGAGATAATGAACCTATATAGAGTTTTTTCTGAAATTGTTTCATATAGACACTCTTTATTTACATCCTAGTTTTGTAATGAATTTCAAGAGGAGATGGGTATTATTTGTTGGATGAATGTTTCATAATGACTCAACATGGAGGTGAATTGAGTTATTTAAATTTTATTCACTTAAAGACCTCCCTATAATTAGGAAATAAAATATTATCTTCTCTTATAAAAAATTAGAATTAAAATTAGTAATATAAAGATGCAACACAATTTATTTATAGAGGTTTAGGTCCAAATGATCGCATAATATACTCCATCAATACTCTACTCCATAAGTTAAATTATTTCCATTATACTAAACATTTTTCTAGGGAATTCCTAGCTATGTGAAAGAAACTGAAATGTGCTAAAAATGTTCTAATATATTTAAACCATTTATCCCTTCAAAAACCATATCTACAGTCTTATCACTCTCGAACACACTACGTTTATAATGATAAAAATATTAAATATAATGATTGATGTGGGTGTGGATCATAGTTACAAGAAGCGACTGATGGATGAAGAAGAAATTTCCAAAGAATAATAACATATTTAATGAGTAGCTCTGGACGTACCTCAATTAAAAAATATAATCTTATAATCATAGAAACATAGATCATCTAGATTTTACTGATTAGTCGATAAAATAATATAAGTTTCATATATATTTTTTATATCTTATAATATATATATATATATATATTAAGCATCTATGTGGTTTCCGTTTATATCTCACCTTTTTAATTTTAACTAATCTCATTTGTTAATTGCAATAGTAGAGTGAATACTACTTTTTAAATCTAGAGAGATGAGATCTTAATTATCTAGTTTCCTTATTTTCTAAATAACACATAGAAACATATGATATGATGTAGCACATTGTATCTTCATTTGAGTTTTCCATTCATGGAAAAGAGGTGCTCTATCCAAATTAAACATTCTTTATTTAGAAAAAAATTATAATTTTTATAGAATCACAAAATTGATATTTAAAATATTTTGAAATAGTGGAGTATATCCGAATGAAAATCTATTCCTATGAATGTTAGAAAGATCCTCCATAAGATAACTAAGTCTTCATAAGACAAAATTCTTGAACGAAGTTCCTTGTAAGATATTTTTCAAGTTGAAAAATAAACTGATTCTATAAGATAAACATTTATCATATCTTTGACTTTATTATTGAGTAAGATAATTGATTTGGATTTACTATTTCTATAATATAATTGTTCTTCATAAGATTAAATGTTCAAGTGTACGATAATTTTTTTATCATTGATTCGACTTTGTATAATCATAAGATATAAAGATTCATCGCATGACAACTACTTTTTTATGTGGTTTTATCATTTTTTTAAGATAAACATTAACTATCATATGAGAAATTACTTCTTATATGGATTCCCTAATGTCTATAAAATAATTTCATATTGGACTAAGAAAATAGAAATAGTTGGATACTAAATCCTTCATAGAATAACATACATGTAAATTTTCTTTTTTAAAAATAATTCATTTATGTTTTACATTGTTTAATATTATCCTTTATTGATAAAGAATTATTTTCTTACATTGGTATTTCATAAGATAATTATTTTAGATCAAATATAATTCTAGCGTGAGTACTAAGTTTGATTCAAAAGATAATTCTTTTACACATAAGATAAATTCCACCACATAGGATAAATTCATTTTTCATAAATATAAAGTTTAGTATCTAAAGAATAATTCTATTTACAATCACAAGATAAATTTTATTTGATCTATAAATCACAAAATTTATATTAATTTTTAATATATTTGACAAAGTACTCATGGATTTTAAAGTGAATTAATATTTTGATGGGATAAAATCATTAAATTGTTGATATAAATTCATAAGTAAAAAAATATTAATTGTTTGGATAAAAATAATTAATGTAATGAGATATTGTTTCAACATTAGTTTTTTCATCAATCTACCCCTTTTTATGATCACAAAACCAATAATCTGAAGAAAAAAATATATAAAAAGTAATATATTTTATCAGAGGTAAACATTGTGCTTTATTATCTCCCTTTATGGGACACCGAAAAGAACAGGTGAATAATAAAAACACCATTATTATAATATATGAACAAGTTTAAATAGTTATATTTTAAATTACTTAATTGGAATTAAAATTTTTATAGTCATGGAAGGAAAAAAACACCAAAAAAAGTGAAAATATAAAACACCACATCCATAAGATATAATTTGTGAAGTGTTTTTGGATCAATAGAATTATTATTGGGTGGTAGTTTCACGAATGATTGATGTTGGCCAGTTGGTATTGAATAGTTAAAAAAAGAGCATCTACACTAGATCAAGAAATATCACCTATAGATACATCATAGTTATATGGTTCACTAATTTTAAATAGATCATATCGAAGAGTCTTCAATGTACCATCCCCAGTTCTATTAATAGTGTCCTAATCCTACTCTATGTTATATCAATCTCTAAAAGAGAAAATTTTGTGTGATGAGGTTGGAGAATCAGATTGTTAAGGAGGATATGGTGAAGTTGTTAACATTAAATTATGCATTTAATAGAAATCCATTGGATCAAATATTTCCTTTACCTTCAAATATGTGGTAGGATTTCAATCAGTAAGATAATTTCCTAAATAATTCATTCCTATCAAGTGAAAAATATAATTCACACACATATTAAAACTCTTTACAAGATCACTTTGATTTAATTTTAATAGTGTAGTGAATCCTTGATAGTATTTATAGACCAGTATAGCTACATAATTTTTTTTATTAGTGTTACATGCATAATTGAGATTAAAATTCTTTAATGTGTCAATTTGAGCATCATATAAACTAGGTAAACTTGTTGTGGGGGTAAAGATAATTGTAACTGCATGAGGAGTATATTCTATAAGAACTTTCTTACTCTATGAGGTAGCATGTAACTCCTTCACCTATGAAAAATAATAATATAATTATGAGGAGGAGTTAGAAAACTGAGTGTTGATAACCAAATTGAGAAGCATTAAGATCTTATCTTTCTGATAATAAAAGTTAATTGATTATTAATCAGCTATCTTCTTAAGACCTTTTATTGTTAAATTAGTGTATTTCTAAGTATTATGATGTCTCAATGATCAATGGATATTTTTCTAGACTATACTACACAAATCCTTCCTTGAATGGTCGATACCATTTATTTCTCTTCAAAGAATAATGTTTATACTTTTTATTTTAGTATTTAAATCCATCTTGATCACTTATATAATTCCGGGTGAAATAAAATCACATTTCAAGGAAACAATAAGGTACTCATGGTGTTAATATAAATAGATACTACTTATAGTTTTTCTCAGATAGAAACTTGATCCATATATCCTTCTTTGCTGGTTTCACCATCTATGGGTCTCTAAGAGGCATCCACAAAATATTGGATAATATTATTTAAAACATTAAAATTAGTCTTCATGACCATATTCAATTGAGTGGTTATTCTCCTCTTGATATAATCAAAGTGGGACACTATAATATTATTTAAAGAATATATATCATATTTTGAAACAATATTCCCATAGTGAGTGTGATGTTTATTCTAGGATTCAGATAGATCTAACTTACAAAAATGGAAACAACCCTTGGAAACCATAGAACTCTGCAAATATATGATCTCTGAAGGTTTAAATATCATTTTTGTTCAATTGGGAACTAATTTATCCATCTTCCCTGTGAAATGGTAAATTGGATTATCTATGAACTAGAAAGTTTTAAATATTTATTATAAGAGGATATTTTTTTCATCCTTTTTGTAGAATCTACAAGCTCACTTAGATGAAATAGACTTGGATCCACTATAGCAATTATATTAGCTTTGACATAACTAGTGGTCTTAGTGTCATGATAAAAACCACTAATACTTGATAGTTCTTGGCTCTATTGTACTAAAGTGGCATAAGCTAAAATTTCATGAGAAGAATAATAAGGAGTTGAAAATAATACTCCAATAGGATCACCTTGATCATCCTATTTATTTAAAATTACCCATTTACTTCCAATAACATGGTAGTTATAGGTTTTTTCAAAAAAAAACACATACCCAGTTCCTTTTGAACTAGTTCATCTCTTATTTCATAGAAACTACACAATTTATATCATATAGGTCTTCCTATATGGATTTAAGGTTGAGTAGGGAAAAATATTGAAATTTCAGTAAGGTTTTTCACACATATTCATGTCCAAAAAGCTACATCTAGGTTTCCTATAATAGTTTCTATATTTTGGTCTTTAAGGATTCTAGATTTTCTATGAAGTTTAGTATTTGGGTATTTAGAATCAATCCTTTGTGGTCTAAATTTTACTTTATGATATTCCAAATTATCCTCATTTTTTCATCTAAGAGTAGTTCATGTTCTGGGTTATTCAAAGAATCACCTAAGATATATTTTCTGAATGTCCTGAAAGCTTTCTTTTTATTAATTTTTTATAATCCACCTTTCAAGGGATGTGGGGGAACCATTAAAAGGCCTATATGATGTGTGGATTACATGACCTGAAGTACTTATATAAATTAATACTAGAAATTACTGCTTAGAAATTCCTCTCTCCAACATTTAGATCATGAAGTCATATTCCCACCTTCACATTGTTTTTTCAGCTGTCAATACCTATTCAGAGGTTTACAAGCCTGGTCCTAATGTAAATTTACTTACCCTCTCATTTTCCATATCCTTATAGATTTGTTTAGGTGTTATAGGTGAAGAAAATGTACATTTAATTCAATTTTTTGAACAAAATGAATTAAATTCATGATTCTAAAACTCTCCCCCATGGTTACTCCACAAAGTCATAGTTTTTTATCCTTTTAATTTTTTACATGTTTTCCAAAAATAATAAAAATAGAACATGTTTCACTTTTGATTCTCAATATTTAAGCCCATGTGAATATCAAAAAATCATTAACTAAAACATAAAAAAATATGTAACTCTTAATATTGGTGTTCTAGAAGGTATAAATAGTTCTATGTGGATAAGTTATAAGGGTATATCAGAAAACTATTTTATTGGTTTAAAATATATATTTTTTTCATTACCATGTGGCATGCATCACAAATATTCTTTTTATATAATTTAAGGTTTGGAAGATTAAAAATCAAATTTCATTTAGATAAGTTTCTAAAGGAATAAATATTACAATGTCCAAGACTCTTAATCCAAATCCATGATTTATTTATTTTAGTTTTAAAATATTTTAAATTTTTTAAACACAAATAATTAAGATCTAAGGTGAAGAATATTTTTTCATAGTGCCTTAAACTTAAGTGATTTATATTCAATGAATAAAAAACATTTTTAGAAAAATCAATTGAATATCCATTATCATAAAGTTGATAAGTACTTATTATTTTTTTCCTTAATCCTTCAACATAAAATTATTTGTTGATGAGTATTGATTTGGGACTTCCAACATATCATATATCAATTATATACCCCCTGGAAGTTTCACAAAATGTGACATGTCCTCCATCAGTCATAGACAGTTAGTGAAATTTTAGAAAACATCCACTCATATATCGTTAATAGTCAATTTCCATAAACCATTTTTTAATTATGCTGATAAGAATTATTCCCTAAAAAATTAAACCTTAAAATGTTTTGGTACCTAAACTCTCTTGGTTCCAGCAGTGTAAGCTGAAAAATATTTATGAATATAATTCTTTTAATATTTTCTGGAATGTTCAAAAATAGAACTAGTTAAACTTATAGAAATAATGTCTTTTTATGTTACATGTATTTGAAAGTTTTTTCGGAAATAATAATTTGAAAATTTTCCATTTCTTCTACAGTGAAATCAAGTGATTTGAGACATATTTCTATTTTTGGAACTATGTATAAAATACTTGTTATGGGTCTTGGGTTTTTCTCCCTTATTTTCTATTCCATATTTTCCTACACCTTATTTCGTTGCTAAGTATTTTTTAAAATATTAACATTCCTTAGAAAAAACATTAGAATAATAATTTAGTTCTTTAAAATTAACCTCTAATTATTTTATATTCCAATCATAGGAAAAGTAAATATAAGTAGACTCATCTAGTTTAACATTGTGTTCATAAATATTTTTGTTTAAAACATATTTTTTATTGATAGTAGATTTAAATTACTTCATTATAATCTTATTATTTTTGTTTAAAGACTCATATTGTTCTTATAATATAGAACATTACTCAATTAATTTACCATAAGAATAGTTTTAAGGTTTGGATTCCAAAGAAGAGTAATATGAAGAATTTACATCATCAATTTGTGTGATGAATCACATATTTTCCATCAAATTAGATTCTTTACCTTTTGAATCAGAACTTGAATTATTATTGGAATCCTCCAAGGCACTCCATCTAGCCTTCATAACTTTCTTGGATTTCTTCTTATAGATAAACTTTGTTATGTACTTATTCTCAGACTTATTTTTATCTTGAAACTAAATATTTTCTTGTTTTATTCTTATAATCTTCTTATACACATATAATCTAGCTTCATTAGCAATTCCATCATACTTCTTGTGATTTGGAATTTTTTTCTTAATCCTCTTATCATTTTCTAGAGGTTTTTTATCTTATTTGAAATTTATATGAGATCCTAACTTAATAATAAATTACTTGAAATTTCATAATTATATGACCACGAAAATGATGGTGCTTTTCTTTCTTTTCATTCTTTTAAGTGGACTCTTTAAAAGTATCATTATATCATTTTATCAGCTTATTCTCTCAAGCCACAGCTTCTGTCTCCAATACTCACATGACGTGTGTTCCAATTATATCATTAATTTTGTAATTTTTTGTGCTATTATATTTTCCAATGGAAGATGAAATTTTACACTATTTATATGGAAAATATCTATTAACATTTAGATCTTACTTAGGTTCAGGGACTTGTTCTCCTAAATAAGAAACATTATTCATAATTACAAGAAACCTTGAAATCCTCTAAGTGATTCTATCATAATATATCATTAAAAATGTATCAAATTGTTGCTTTAATGTTTTTAATCTATACTATCTCATAGTATATTTACCTTCATAAGCTATTGAAATAGTATTCCACATTTCAAACATTATAACACATTTTTAGAACCAATTAAACTCATTAGAAAAAATTCAACATATTGTTGTACTCATGGATTTTCATTTTAGGTCATAGTTAGCTTAAATTGTATCAATCAATGTCAAAGGTTTAGTTCTATGGATTTCGTAGGGCTTAACATCCTTCATATAGTCTTTTAGAATAATAGTTTTTAGATAGATAATCATTTAATCCATTCAAAATCCATAATTTTTACCATTAAAGTATTGTTAATTAACTATAGACATTCCTCCCCTATTATTCTTCATTGTGTCAATTTGAAGATGATCCTTGTGAATTAAACCATCATGATTTTAAATCTCAAGAGGCTTAACCATTGATGCTAATTGTTGGTCAGATAATTTTAGTAAAATGACTTAAGAGGGGGTTAATTAATTTATATCCATTTTCTTCACTTAAAAAACCACCCTCTCTTTATAAAAGAAATATTATGGTCTTATCTTATAAAAAATTGAAAAAATAATTAAAAAATACTATAAAGATGGAAAAATAGTATTTATAGTGGTTTGGGGCACAAAGATCTCCTATTACACTCCATCAACACCCTAATTAATGAGTTATGTGATTTCCACTATACCAATCCATTTGGGGGGGGGGCTCCTATATCAGTTAAAATAGCTGTTACTTGATTCAAAATTTCCAATAGCTTTCAACAAACCTTTTCTAATACTAGACCATTCCACGGTCTTAGCATGGTCAAAAACACTTTCTGTATAATGATACAAAGATAAAATAAAATAATTGATATAGGTATGGTATATAGTTAAAAAAAGAAACAAATGGATTAAGAGTAAACAACAAGAGAAGATTAATATCTTTAAATATAACCTCTAAAGTTTTCTCAATTACAAAGGATAATATTGTAAGTACAATAATTTATATGATCAAGAATTGATCGATTAGCAAATAAAATACTATCATTATACTATGTATTTTATATATCTTTAATGGTATATATTTTGTGAATTATTATACTCCCCTTTTATATATCCTCTTTTTGAATGTTAACTAATCACTCTTGTTAATCTTAATGGTAATGTGAATAATCATTTTTAAATAAAAAGTTACAGGTTTGTAATTAGAGTGTATCATTATTTTCAAAATAAGGCATGAAAACAAATGATAGGATGTAGTAGATTCTTTTCATTGGATTTTACCATTTATGGATTAGAGGTTCTATATCCAAATTAACCTTTCCCTATTTAGAAAACTTTTTTTATAATTTTCATCAAATCATATGTTGACTTTTCAAAAATATAGAAAGGGTATATTATATCCAAACAAAACTCTAATCCTAAGAATGTTAGATTGATCCTCTATTTGATAACTCAAAATGTATAATAAAAAATCATGGAAACACTATTTTTGTAAGATAATTTTATCCATCAAATATAAATAGTTTCGGTAAGATAAAAACTTATCAGATCTTTGACTTCTTCAGGGAATAATATAATTAATTTGAATTTAATATTTTTTAAGATGTTCTTTCTTTGAGGGAAAAAATGATCTAGAATAAGATAAATGGTTTATCAGCACTTCAACTTTATAATCTCATATGGTAAAAAAATTATCATAAGATAATTACATTGAAATATGATTTCATTATCATTCTAATGATAAAATTAAACGGTTGTATGAAAAATGACTTCTTATACAGATTCCTTGAAAACCATAAGATAATTACTAATTTGCATAAGATAAATGACTTAACCAAATACTTAATCCATTATTGAATAACATAATCTCAATGTTATTTTTGGAATGATAATTCATATATACCTTCCTTTTCATATGATGATTCTTCTATTATGTAAGATAATTTTATTACATTTCCCTTTCATGAGATAAGTACTTTAGCTCAAATTAAATTTCAGAACAAGTATTGAGTTCACGTTATAATAGAATTCTTTGATGTGGAAGAAAATTTCCACCATATAGGATAAATTCCTATGTCAAAAAATAAATTCCAATGTCTATTGTATAATTATTTTAGAACGTATAGGATAAATTTCATTTAATGTATCAGCCATGTATGATAGATTCATTTGAAATTTATTTTACAAAAAACTCATGGATTTTAAAAATACATGAAATTTTTCTAGAATAAAATCTTACAAATATTAAGATAAATTCATTAATAAAACAAATATGGTTTTTCTCCGCATTATAACACATAATGTAAGGAGATATGTTGGATCAAAATAATTCTGTCCGATATTTACCAAATTAAAGTTGAGCATGGTATATCATTCCTAGATGGATGGTCAAACTGAGTGATCAATCTAGATTCAAGATGATATTATTATAGTGTGAATGCTTCACTATTATGGTTTATGGGAGAAAAATCTTCAGTTAATTTAATTTTTCTATAAAAATAGTCAATAGGATTCAATTATAAATTAGCCCTCTGAATCATTTTATGGATGTCCTTGTAGACCTCCTTTGTGTTGGGAAAATCTTTGTGAGGGGTTTCTCATCTGACTGAGTATTTTTTAGGAGTTGGTAGAGAAAGAAAAGTTGATCAAAAAGTAATGATTGATATCTAAGAGTTCACAAAAATATACTATAGATTTCAATAATCAACTATTGGATTTTGAGGCTGGTTATTAGGTATTTCTCAGAGTTTCTCCATGGATGGGGAATTGTCAGTTGGGAAAGAATGAAAAGTTGGATCCATATTTTTTTACATTAAATATTATTGATAAAAGTGGAAATGTGGAATATTGGTTGAACTTATTATCTCTCTTGAAATTGATTCACAATAAGTTACATGTTTCCTAGCTGAAGAAGTATCAACCAGACCATTCCTCAGTGATTGAATGGGAGGCTGTTGAGATTCAACACAATACCTCAGTGGTTGAATGTCTATATCATATTATGAATCACCAATATTAGGTGATTCAATGTAAAATAATTCCATTGGTTTATATACTATGGTTGTTAATAAGAGATATACATGAGACATGGGTGTGGGTAGAGTTTATGAGGATAGAGCGGCCTTATCTAGTCACGAGTTCTAAATAATGAGTTATTTATAAAGAAATAATGCTTCACGGTGTGGAGAATTGTGACACCATTGGGGTTATAGGCGTGTTTAATTTTAATCTTGGTTTATCTATTTTGAGGTTTTAAATGATTTAGAGAGTCTATGGTTTAAAATTTGTGATTTTGGTGGGAAATAGTCTAGGTTCATGGTTTTTCTAACTACTTAGTAACTATGTGATATGGATGTGTTAGTTCCATTAGTGATTTTCAAGTTTTTATAACAGTAAGAGTAACCCAGAAAACCATACAAATGTTTGGGTTTGGATCTATAGGTTGTCTCATGGATTGAGTGTGGTTTTTCAAACCATGTGTCTATTTCTAGAAAAATATATGACTTGGTTTTCAAGCAATATTGAATACCATATGGTTATCAGATGGTTGGTATAATTGTGCGATTTAACCATGAACCCCAATATGAACTTATTAAAATAATAAATTACCCTAATTACCTTCATATTTTTTAAAATCTAATATCCTCTTAATCTATCATTATCTCAATTTAAACCCTCCATGACACTCTAGATGACTCTCCCCTTGATTTATTAATCGATTTGGGGGGATCTCTTTGGGGTATGTTTGGATTTCCTATCAATTTATCCTCTTTTATCTTGATTTATCATCAATATCTTTCACCCATGAACACTTAGAACCCAATTGGGATTTTATTGATGGATCTAGAGGTTTTTGATCATGAATTGATGATTTTATTTGTAGATGTAGCCTTTTGAGGACTAGTTATCTTCGTTTATAATCATCAAATTTGAAGGTGATGATGTTTCCTCGATTGATGAGTTGGTTGTATCTATCCTATTGATTATTTCACATGGAAAACATGAATATTAAAATGAAATAATTTTATTTTGAAATATGAAAATTTATTTTTTTGATTTTGCTAAGGTATTAAATGAAATCTTGGATTTATAGTGGATCTTTGGTGGTGGCAGAAAATGTCTTAAATATGGTTTTCTTTAAAATAGCTTCTATGGATTTTAAGTGTTCAATGAAATGCCAAAAAGATAAATTTGAAATTTTTATTCTTGGATTCTCATTCACATTATAGAAAACTTTTCCACTAGGGAATAAAATTAGGAGGCATGTCTTATAGGGACCAAGGATTCACTATTTCAGCTAGATTTTCTTGGATATTGTGGTATCATAGTCTTTGTCTTATAGCCCATGTTCACAATGTTAGTGACATTACATGGATGTTTGTGCTCTACTTTCCCACTTCTTTTATCATATATATATTTATTAGTTGTTTATATTTTTTTAATATATCATGTTTTAACTCTCTTTTCTTAAGACTTTAGATATGGTCTATTTTTAATAAAGGAAAATCAAAGGAATATTTTATGAAAATATTCTTTCATATGAACTATTATATGAAACCAGATATGTTTTAAAACTAGAACTAATGGTTTTATATTAAAATACATTGTGTAGAATCATTTTGGTATCCTACTAAGAATTACCACACACCTTATATATTCCTTTTGTTGAATATAGACTTTTTTCATGACTAAGTAAAAGGGAAGAGAATCATTTTTCTTAGAAGCTCTTTATTAATGAAATTGGCTTCAGGTGATTGGGATGGTGGTAACTGATGCTCATAAGAAGATATACTATTAGATCGTGATTTAAAATGTGTTTTGGGCTACTGGTCTTTTTTCATGTAATGTATCGTATTTTTTTAGACTTGTTATTATAGTCTCTTTTGGATTAATATTCTCATATATTTCCCTTGGTACATTAGGCAATTCTAATGGTGTTCGGGTTTAATTCGTTTTCATTTATTTCCTACATTGATACCCAAGTGATCATCACCATCCCATGGTGATTAGGAATGTGCTTCGATCCTTTTGGTTGGTCATCTCAGCTTACATGTTAGGTCAACCTCAGTTACTTTGTTAAGATATATTCATTGACCAGGTTATAATATATTTAATGATTTTAAAATAGTTTTTTAGGATATAAGGGATTAACATACACCATGTCTCTTTTTCACTCAATGTATTGAAAAAATTGAATGTATAAAAATGAATTCTAACATGTGATGAGGTTTGGGGACATGGTTATAGAGATACATGTGTTTGATAGAAAACAGACCAGATCCCTTAATATCCTTAGTAGTACAAATTATTTACTAGAGGTCATGCACTACTTACATCTATGGATCTGTTGATTTTTTAAATGCTTAAAAGGAATGTGGTGTCACATTTTTTGGTTGGAAAAAAGGGATTTAGATTAACTCATAGAGGTACTCTGAAGTATTTTTAGTGATATATACAAAAAGAGTTTTGGATGGGGTTTCCAAAAGGTATTTCATATAATGTAATACAAGGTGAAGTTAATGATAGAATTATAAAAAATATTTTATAATATATCCAAAAGAGTTTTTGATATGATTTCATAAGTTGTCATATATGATATAGTGTAAGGTGAAATGACTTGAAAGTCAATAAGGCTTTCATGAAAGTGGGTGATTGAAAGGAAAATTACCTAAATCCATATATATATATATATATATTAGTTATATGTGTATTATTATAGGTTATGAAAAGCATGTTGAAAAAATATTTTATACTAGACTAACCCTAAATTTTATTTCATGGTATAGAGATTCTATATTAACTACCTTGGGCAGTCGTATCTTACAATAGATGGATGTCATATGGAAGTCAGGTGGGCATGTTGTATTATACGATATGATCTGGTTGTGGTTCCATGAATCTGAGGGCCAATTCATTTAATATTTCCATGACTTAATCAGCCTCTCGAACATTAAGTATTTACCATTCAAGTCTTCATAAAACATTAGTTATCAATAAAGGAATGGGATAGTTATGTTTGAAGTTTACATGAGATGTAACTGAAGGATTTACTCATACGTTTTGAAACATACAAGTAAATAGATGGCTACGGGAGCATCCTTGAAGCCTTTATAAAGGGTGATATGCCCTGGGATTGGGGTGTGAAAACTCCTAAAGAGATCACTAGTTGAAATTCTTCCCATCCCGAAGCTCTCTTCTTTCTTACCTGTTTGACTCTAAGATACTAGTATATCATGATGGAATCAAGAGATGTTGTCTATAGTGTTTCATGTTTTTCGATACAATCCCTGGATACAGTTTAGAGGGAAGAACGTTTTGGTTGTTTATTTTTAACCATCACCAAACGCTGAAAGAAGGTGATTGAAGTAGACATTCTTAGGTGTAAGGTATACATTTTAATTTCTAGTATCATATGATCCAATTTTCGAAGGCATGTCATTTCTTGGGTTTCATTGTATCATTGTGATTCTACTACATTAATTAATAATTAATCTATGGTCAAAACCCAATCAAAAGGGTCCATTTATCAGTTTTTATCACTAATAAAATCATCCTTTATCATAGTTGATTTTTGGTGCTGATACAAACTCATATAATATTTTAAATTTATTTCTTTGGCATTAAATGGATCCTCGGGAAGTGAGGATTTATGCCTCTATATCTCCTCCACACTTGAACCCTCTCCAAACTACCTCATCCCTAGCACGCCATCATTGTCCCTCCATGTTTCCATCATGAAATTTAAAATTATTTGATAATCCTATGAAATTTGAATCCCTAACTTTTGTTTTGAGATAGAGCACACTTACCAATATCATGTCTTGTTATTCTTATTATAGTAGAATATTTATATAATTATATAATTATATATTTATATATTTATATATTTATATATTTTTTATTTATATCTTTATATCTTCATATCTTTATATATTTATATATTTATATGTGTATATATTTATATATTTATATATTTATATATTTATATATTTATATATATATATATATAATTATGTATTTATATATTTATATATTTATCTATTTATGTATTTATGTAATTCTGTATTGATATATTGATATATTTATATATTTATATATTTATATATTTATATATTTATATATTTATATATTTAAATATTTATATATTTATATATTTATATATTTATATATTTATATATTTATATATTTATATATTTATATATTTATATATTTATATATTTATATATTTATATATTGATATATTGATATATTGATATATTTATATATTTATATATTTATATATTTATATATTTATATATTTATATATTTATATATTTATATGATTTTATATTTTTATATTTTTATATTTATATATTTATATATAAATATATTTATATATTAGTATATTTATATATTCATATATTTATATATTCTAATATTTATATATTTATATATTTGTATATTTGTATATTTATATAGTCATATATTTATATATATGTACATTTATATATTCATATATTTATATATCCATATACATATATATTAATATGCTTATGTATTCATATATTTATATATTCATAAAATTATATATCCATATATTTATATATTCATATATTTATATAGTTATATAAGTATATATATATAAATATTTTAAAATATATTTATTATAAAATGTATATCTTTGTGTGTGGGTGTAACTATATATGTATTTTAATATATATTCGTTGTGAAATATATACATGTATTCAAATGTGTGTGGGGGGGATCCAAATTTAAACTAGTCCCTATCATGGGGACACTGCCCTGCACAACCGGTTAAGATCAGTGATGGGTTGTGATCATGAGTCAAAAGTGTGATCTCTCCACTTCCGTCATTAACCCCCATTGTTTTCATAAATTTTTCTTTTGTCACACCTTGAGCTTTTCGAGTTAGGTCAAATATGATTCTAGTTATAAACGCCAACAATATTTATATTAATATATATATATATATATATCTGAATATAAATAAATCAATATATATATATATATATATATTTAAATGTATATAAATATATATGTATTAATTTATTTATTTAAATTCTTATATATTTTTAAATTAATTTTTATATGTATATTTATAATCACTTTTTTAACATATTTATATTATATATATATAATTATTTAAATAATTTTATAAAACAATATATTTACATATATAATTTTCTAATGTGTTTAAATTAAATATAAAATATTTTTATTTTTTAATTGAATTTCAAAAATTTCGTGTTGCATAAATTATAAAAAAATTGATAAGAATCTTTTATTATATTATTGTTTAATTTTTAAACCTCCATTTTATATGAAAAATAAATTAATATATTTTTACGTTTATTTACATATACTACATATTTATATATTTCAATTTATAGTTATATAACTATAATTATGCATAAAAATATATAAACAGCCATAAATATAATATAATGTATATATATATTATAAATTATATAATAAGAAAATAAATATAAAAATTTAAATATGATTTATATTTATTGTTTTTATATAATTATTTATATAGTTCATATTATTATTTTTCTATTTTTTATTATATATATATATATATTTACAATTCTGTTTATAATTATAAAATAGTATAAATGAATATATATATATATATATACATATATGGTATTTATATAAATATATATGTTTTTATTATATAAATGATATTCAATAATATATAAATTTGGGCACCTATTATAATTATTTTTTCTATAATAATAAAGATAATTACTATTATTATTATTATGCTTGGTAACCTTTATTAGCACTAAAAATGATGATAAAAACAGTGATTATAATCACTTTTTATCGCTCATATATGATTCCCTTTATCATCATTTTTTCATAATTGAAAAATGGTTCCCTTTATCCGTTTTTGTTTTTGAGCTCATAAATGTCAATGATGTTTTTTCATAATTTGGTAGTAGTGTATACATTATTTTTGATCAAAAAAATTATCTTCGACATGATATGATGTCTTTTTCATATCTTTTAGTGTATTAGTTTGTTATTAACATATAATAAAATTACTTGATTTGAAAAATTATATAGACCTTAAATTGAATGTTATGATTTATTATCTAGTTTTTTTAGTTCACCTACATTATCTCAAATTTTTATTAAATATTTTGGATTTTTATTGCGTGTGAAATATTTCTATAGCAGACAAGGAGTTGAGCCTTCTAATCCATGACACTCTTCAAAGAGTGTTTGTAATATATTATAGTCTTGTTGTATATTTGATAAATATTATCACGGATTCTATAGTAAATATGGATTTTTATTACCATTTGATCTAATTTCCATATTTTTTTATTCTAGTTTATATAATGGTGATGTGGTCAGTTTTGTGTTTTATGGGTTTGGAGATATTGATAGATGTTATGGGATATCTATGGAGGTGATGGAGTGATGGGTGTTGTTGGGTTGAGCCAGTATATTTCATTTGGACATATGATGTTTCTTGTATGATAACGGAATGTGTAATGGGTGATATTTAAAGAGTTTTGATGTTTATATATGTGTTCTCTATATTGGTGTTGTATATTGTCACTGAATATGTTGTTTTTATTCTTTAAATGAATAAGTATTAGTTAAATTCTATTTTATTAATTAATCATTATTTTTGTATTTAACTTTAGTATAATATACCCACATAAAAATTGGATTATTTCATATATGACCATGTAAATGTCGTATCTCAAAAAATGAATGTGAATCCAGTTTTACTCTTTCATTCAACAAGGCCTCTTCCCCAGTCACTATCTAAATATCTAAAAATATTGAAATATTTACAGGGTATATAGAAAATAACTTCATCGGTAGTTCTTTTAATGTACCTCAGAATTCTCTTACCAGTATTCAAATTTTCATATCTAGGAGTCTCCATATATATAATAACAAGTCCTACCACAAAGAGAATATCCATCATGGTGATTTTCAGGTTTCTCAAGCTTCCAACCATAATTTTAAAATCAGTAGGCTCCACATCTCCATTTTCATTTCTTTATAATTGAAATCCTACATCGACTGTGGTTGTAATATGATTGTAATTTTCCATGTTGAACTTATTTATATTTTTTATAGAATAATTTTCAAGAGCTTTAAATATTCCACCAAAAGTTGGAAAACTTCTATACAAAGGAAGTGAGACATCTCTCTGATAATGGTCATCTGAAACTCCTTGAACATGCTTTCCTTAAAGGATAAGAACGGTAAGAACACAATTTTTATATGAGATATGGATCTTTTAAATTTTGGTTTAATTCCTTTATTTTGACCTAATATTAATTCCTAGTGATGTTATGGAGGAAAAAAGGGTGTTCAAGGATTTTGCAGAGTTAGGAACCCCATCATATGGAAGAAACAGCTGGGCCACAAGGTTTGTAGAAATGATGTCACATAATCTGCATGGTTTCAAATAATCTTGTGGGGTGGTTTAGTGAGAAGAAGTGGGCCATGTAGTTTTCTATAATAGTTTTACCTAGGTCGTATGACTATGAATGTGTTGTAGGTTTTGTTGCATTGTGGGTTTTCATGGGTTGAACATGGTTAGTCTAACTATGTGCCTCACCCGTACAAGTGGTTCTTTGGATAAAACTGGGTTCACAGTTGGCGCAATGATTGGCCAACACTACGGTCGAACTCTGTGACCTAGTTTTAAAAGGGTGAAATATCCTTTTTTTAATCATATAATCTTATCCCCCTTTATTATTTTTATTCCTCCCTCAGATAGGGGTCTCTCTTCTCTCTTGTGAAATATTTTCCTTAATCTTAACCTAGGATTTCATGTTATTCCTCCATCCGGACTCAAATTCAATATCTATCTATCACATTGTATTTCTACTAGTAAGATCCTCAATCCTTAGGCTATTTTTTCATTATTATTCCTACCACAGACTCTATACTGTTGTGATCTAAAATGCATTATTTCCAAGGAGTTCATCTGTTTTATCATTTTCTTTCGATATGGTCCAAACTAGAGGCTGATACTAGATGAGTGTTCCTCTAAAGGAATAAAGTATATGGTAAAGTAATTATCCCTAAAATTATTGTTGTTTATATTTTATTCATTGTTCCATATGTTGGTTTCATTATCTATTTCCCCTAAAATGAATCTTCCTTAAATTGGTTTCCTATTCTGGAACATAATAAATCCTTTAGATCCCAAAAGATGTTGGAGGTTTACAACATCAATGTGATCCACCCATTTTGGTGTTACCTTTATATTACTATTTTAATTACAAGGTTATATAAAAAACACCCATTGGAGTGATTGTTTTGAATTATAAATGGTGATATCATAGATAATAACGGATAATCATAGTGGTCTAGCATGTCTAGAACACTTATCAGAGTATAGTTAAATAAATAGAAAGTGATTGGTATGACCGCATCAGATATGTTTATAGAACAATGGTAATTCCCTTGTTAAATAAGGTTATTTGTTTCAAAAAAATCTGAAATGTTGATTTTCATGGCACTTGGTTGTGAAGGGAGTTGAATGTTCTTCACAATCCTTTATGTAGGGTTTACCATATTTGTCTTTCATGGAAACTTGCAATAAATCCTACATCCATAACTAGGTACATAACTACTTTACAAAGAAAAGAGGTCCCTTGGGGTTTTAGACCTAACCACACTTATGAACTCACATTGGTCGATATGATGGTAGCTGAGGCTCATCACACCATTTTGGAGATAATTATTCCCTACTCTAGTAATCTCTTATAGATTTAAGATATGATCAATAATCTCCTACTAGTCCTGATATGGGACTTGCTACACTAAAAAATAATTAAGTGTTGAACCCCTATATATGAAAAGGAGGTCTAATAATGAGTTCAACTATATGTACCTAAGTAGGTCTAATAATGAGCTCATCTATATGTATCTGAGGTTCTTAATCCATTTACCATTAATGGATAGCTACATATATATTGAAGTTATATATCCAGGCACTTCAGAATGTGTTTTGATCCATGGAGTCCATTAATATTTCAAGGATGGGATTGATCCATTATGATTTGTCCCATATATCTAGATTATAAATGGAATCAAAAACCAAATAGTTTTTTAAACCAATGTTGTTTAACTTCATACAGAAAGGACATATATGGGGGTACTAATGCACTCGTTATTTAAGCTCAAGCCTTAGGGAGGTATCCTATGTATCCTAGTTAAGGAATGAAGCATATTTATCCTACATTTATCACATCCTTTGGACATTACCTCTTGTATATTCCATTATATGGTAGTATTTATATCATTCCACTAAATGGGGGTTACATAGTAAGATTTCCCTAGTTGGTGGAGATTTATTATGCAAATTATATGATCATTGAAACTCCCTAATCCCATGTGATCCATTCTCTATATGGGAAACAAGGGATGGAAAGAAATAAGTCTCACCACATATGGATGTGGGACTTATGTGTTTGGAAACCCATTTGGATATTTAATATGGATCTTTTTCCATGTGAAGTTGTCATGTGTATCCTAGTTATAGTAGCAATCAGATTTTATGTGGTTTAGTTTCCTTCTCAATCCACTCATGGATGACGCAGAATGATCATCCAAGGGGAGTGATTGGGTCCTGATTGATGTAAATTCAGGGACATTAAAGAACTCAGACTAAGGTAGATTCCCACATTATTGAAGACCTTAAGAAGGTGTCCAATGAATCATAGTTATAGTATGAATTAGATTTCTCATAGTTTTAGTGCCTTCTCTATCTGATGCTGGAGGAGGTAGAATGATCAACCAAAGGGAGTGATTGGGACCTAATTGTTGTAATGTCAAAGACATGGTAGCCTTCACACTAATTTCGATTCATATTTGAGCTCGTTCCTTAGGGAGGCATCCCAAATATCATAGTTATGTGAGGAATCAAAGTTATCAGGTTTCTGTTTCCTTCTTGATCCACTTTTGGATGAGGAAGAATGATTAAAACATGGGAGTAATTGTCTCATGATGGATGGAATGTCTGATACATGGTGCGGATCACACCAATTTAGATACCCATTTTAGATTAGACAATAGTAAGGTGTCCTATGTATCCTAGTTATGGAAAGAATCATATTTCTATTCGTTCAGTTTCCTTCTTTATCTACTGGGGGATGAGGCAAAATGATCATCCCATGAGAGTAATTAGGTCCTGATGGTTAGAATTTCATAGATAATGAAGGACCTGCACCAAGGTGGTATCCCATTTTATCTTGGGACTAGTCCAATGTATCCTGGTTATGGTAGGGTTTAGAATTATTATATTTGATTTACCTTCTCAATCCACTGGTGGATGAGGAATAATGATCTTCCTAAGATAGTGATTTGGTCTTGATGATTGCAATGTTAGAGGCATGGATGTAATCAAAACAAGGTGGATGTCCAGTTTATCTAGAGTTTTAGGAAGGAATCCTACATATCCTGTTTATATAAATAATCAGAGATCTCATAGTTCAATTTATCGGGCCTTTCAATATGAGGTTTTTGTAATATGGGGTTTGTCGTATCATGCCATTAATCGAGGCATACACACTAAGGTTTCCATAATATTGGGGAATTAATATCCTGAAAGTGATTAGGTATTACACACTATGTGTCCCCAATATATACATTGGACATGTTTATATTGTCCTTGGACAACTTCTTGACATGGCCTGTTTGTCTTCGGGACATGTTCTGATTGTCTACCTGACATGTCTGAGGATGTCCGGTCATGCCCCATTTGCTCGACAGACATGCCTAAATAAAATAGCATTATCCTATTAACTTGTTTTGAGGACATCTTATAACAATAAATAAACAACTATAGACCATTGAATGATCAATTTTGACATGTCTGGATGGTGTAACTTGACATGGATGACTTTTATGGATGGTGTCTCTTGATCTAGGATGACGTCTGTGGAGGGTGCCATAGGAACTGGATGACTTGTCTGAATGATTTCTTCTGATCTAAGATGACATGTCCAGAGTATGTTGCCTGATCCGAGCTGACATATCTGGAATACATCTCATGACCCAAGATGAGATGTCTAGAGGTTGTTTCATGACCTAGGATGACATTTTTGGAAGGTTACACATGACATGGAATAATTTTCTAGAGGATTTCACATAATCCAAGATGACATTTATAGATTTCAACATGATACCTAACTGAATTTTTCTATTTTGGCTGCATAACATGGGAGACATGTCTGCAGGTCATTGTAGTATTTGACTGGTAAGACAAGAGGACTTTGCTAGACTTTGGTGGTATTCTTGAAGGTTGTTATAAAATATTAATTGACCTATCCAAGGGACATTTCATTATCCAAATAGTATGTCAAGGAAGTGTTTCCTGATTTGAGCGACATGTCCCAGTGCTACTATATGATTTGGGTGGGTCATGTGAAGCACGTGAGGATCTATGTATATATTTTCATAAGTCTATCATATTTTTATCATTTATCCGAGCATTTATTGTATATGTGCCTCATGTTTTCCCAGTGTTAAATTTATTTTTTAGGTTTTGTGTAGCCCATCTGACATGCGGGGCCTCCTTCACATAATCGGAAAAATATACCAGAATTCCATCACAAGACCTCAATTGAACACACAATGTTCCAATGCATTCCTCGGCATACCTTAGGTTGTTCCTCATATTTTACTTGGTGGAATAAATTTTCAATCATGTGATTGGATGTTTTGGGAAGTTCTCTCTTTTATTATAGTTTGCACTCAAATGATGGATACCTTTTTTGTGATGAGGGGGAATTTATAGGCCTTGATACCTCAGTTATATGAATCCTTATGTAGAACATATATCACTATTTTTTTATGTTGGTGGAGGATTTTTGTTTCACTCACATTGGGAGATCCTGTCATAGGTCATCCAGGGGACATCACATTATTTTCAATGATCAAAATAATGTCCTTTCAGTATCTCGATTATTGGTCCTTGTTCAATCAAAGGGATGTTTTCTAACCTTGTGTACATATAAAGAAAATTTTACAAGGTCAGGATGACATGTATACGAGTTTTTTTGAGATTTTGGAACCCATGAAAAGGATTTCATGTGATTGAAGATGAATCATCTGGGGATCTCCATGAGACAAAGGCATCTTGTCAATAGGGGTTCAGAAATATCTTGATGACATGTCGATGGGGTCATCATGGGATCAATGGTGTTCACCCAGGGTGTATAAACCCTCTCTTGTGATGATCAGAGTATCTTCACTCTGTAAAAAAATTCTCTATTTTTTCCCTTTTAATTTACTTATTTATTTTACAAGGGAGGGGGATCTCGCACAACAGTGTGAGTTCTATCAAAGGAAATCACTCTCCTTATCTATGATGCATCGTATAACTAATAAAGGGTATTGTAATGATGCATGACAATTTTCCTGGAAACCCCTTTTATTTGTCTATAGATCTGGATGGTGAGCACAAAATCCACTGGACATTTCTGAAACCCTTCAGATGATGCGGGTGACATTTAAACAGGTTTGTGCATGACTAGGTGGACAAGTTTTAAGGGCTCTATGAGGTATTTCAAAGCATATGAGAACATAAAATCAATATCAATAACCATATATGGTCACTATCTTCTATATATTTTAACCATTATTTTACAAGGGTTTTGTATTATAGTGAGGCATCCACTGATTGAAAGGTCATGTTACCTAGAGGAACTGGTCTGGTAGTATTTTTACGATTAGTGAGTGTATTTGACACATTTATAAGAATAAGTATTCTTTTCAAAGTGGATCCATGTAATCTCCAGTAGATCAAGCACTTTGAATTTCCCATTCTCATGACATTCCAAATGCCTTGTGATCATAATCCTATTTAGATTTTACACAATCTACATGATTTTTTCATCTTGTTTTCCATTGATTTGTAAGGAAAATAAAACCCATGCTTTGTGTATCTATTCCCTTATTTATTTTACAAATATTTTTCAGCTGAAATTATCAAATTAACCCCCCCCCCCCTCAATAGTGTTGTCTTTAAGGACAAGGGATTGATTTTGAGGAAACTAAATTCCATCCTAATTTGTTAGGGTTTCCACCAATCTGTGTCTTGGGTGACGTTTTGTCTTTCTAGAGACCTTTTTTATTCTGTAGAATGCACTATAAATAAGGGATTAACAAGGATATCATTCACTATCTACTCCAACTATCCATATCTCTTTCCATCCACCATTATCGTATGATCCCTTAACAGGACCTTCTGTGAGAATTGATCACAAGACAAATCTGTAATACTATTCTATGATAACTTCTTCATGGGATCCTTCCACAAGATGAGATTTTTTATCACTTTATTGAATAAACCATTAATATTACTATGGTAATTTATTGAACCCTATCCATGTTGGTATTTTGTAGGTTTTTCATGTTCTTTTAGCTCAGTCTCATGATCTCTTGACTATTATACAGTTTGGATGACCATGCTAGGGTCAGACAATTGTGAGTATTATGAAGGGTTATGTGGTCAAGATATGTCATACAGTTTATGTGGTCCATGGGTTATTCATGGGGTAGTTATTGATACCTATATCAAGTCATGAAATCATGAATTCCCTTATGGTTCATGTAATTCACATGAAACTAATCGGATCATGCACCTCTTTTGATGAGATTTTATTTTCTTTTGTCTCACACATTCCACTTAATTCTATTCATATGGATTCTAGATCTTGTGTATCTTCCCCTATAGATAGTTAGAGGGCTATGATTTTAGAGAAGCATAACACTGACCCTTGTTATCATGTGCATTCTAACAACGAATCTTTTTAGAGGCTTCTCTCATCAGAGCTTCAAAACTATCCTTTATCACATCATCATCTCCTATATGGTTTTGACCTATCGGATGATATTTCCATTCCTTATAATAACTATAATATTCCATCTTGTTGGTTGTCAACTTCCATAAATTGTATTTAAATGATGGTTTTTGAGTATGGAATAGTAGTTGTAGCATGGCCCCAGGGGCTGTCCTATATACTTGTGAACTCCCCTTTAGGTAAAAAAATATTTGATTTCTCCCACCATCCCATTTCACAAATCTATTCAAGCATGTTTTCCTCTTCTTTGAATAGTAAAAGTGGTAGCGAGAGTTTAAAATGGGACATGCATCCAAGTGGAAATTTTTTGATGAATGGGTGTGGTTATTCTACGATAGACATGTCTGTTCAAAATTTACCACCAACTACAGTTTGTTAATAATTATGATACTATATGGGTTTCCCAATTCAACATCTTTGATTAGTCAGAAATTATTATAGAACTAATTATGAATTGGTTCCCTAGTACCAATTCATTATATCTATCCCATGACATGGAAGAAATCAGACATTAGGATATCTATTGATTAGGCGGGATACCCCTTAGGGAAATGTATAATGAGTTCCTTGCTACTATTTAAATCTAGGATAACCTCTTATAAACTACAATTTTGGAATGTTTTATTCTTAACATTGTGAAAGATCAGTTAAAGAAGGATCTGAATATACACTCAATCATCTCTTTTAAAGACTGGATAAACATTTTCCTCTATCATAGCAGATCCCGGCCAACCGCTAAACATCGTCACTGGTGCCCTTCCCGGTGGGACCATGATAGAACTATCTTATATTGATAAATACAAGAAACTATAGAATATAACACATTAGGATACCAGGTGAGGCCAGAGATATCCTCGAGAATTATGTATTTAGGATTATTGTCTATGTTTTTGAACAAGTGTTGTATCCCAGCTAGAGTTTCACACTTGGGGATCCAAGTTAGCACACTGGTGATGACAACTCGGTTAGTAGAGGGGAGGCCACTCATTATACTTTTACCAACTCATGCACACCATTTCCACCTTATAGACCATATTCAATATCATAAAATCTTTTTTCTGAATTGGTGATCCTTTCTAGTTCTTATTTGGATTGATAGGGTATCATTTCCACATCTAAAGAAACTGAAACACTACCATGATCCCTAGTACCTTTCTATATCCCCACGAAATTAGACATCTCTGGGGTTTGAGGGAATTTAGGTAGGCCTTGATGAGGTTACTAACTTTTTGAGTTAGTCTGATTGGTTTATTTTCATCCATTATCCTATAATGAACGGGCCAATTATTGATAATCGTGGTGGTACTCTTGATGAAAAGTCATACTAGCTCTCTATTTGGGGTGGGGTTATAAATACAAGGATGGAAGAGATGATTGTTTTCAAGTTGTATACCCCTTACCAATTTTCTCACCATTTTGGATCCATCCAAAGGGTTTCTCTCATCACCTCAATTGAAATGAAGGTAGAATGAAATGCCGATATTATCATCTAATTTTGGTAGATATTGGCATTTGAGGATACCAATAGTGAGACTATCCTTCTACCTATTGGCACCCCTGTATTCCTAGCTTATGATTTTGATCAGGCTTGGGTGGAAGCCTATCCTGGTGGTGCTCTAAATAGACTATTCCAGCAAATGGATAGACCACGTGCCTTATTAACCCCATTGTTCGTAGAAACAATGGATTTGGTTCAATATTTTCTCAAGTGTTTAAAGAAGTGTCCTTATCCTAGTAATGACCATCCCATTATTATGGAAGAATTTTTCATGGAAATCATTATTTAAAACACTGCATATTTTTAAAGAAGAGTATACGGGGACTCCACTCTCTCTTTCTCATCAGCTCAGCTAATTGTTCTCCCTTTTGACATACCTCCTCTATCTGTTGCAGAGGATCAGACACAACATAGGATTATCTGTTAGTATATCAACTATTTGATCAATAAGAATCCCTTATAAACATTTTGTGATTAATAAAAGCATATTTCCTGGATCTTTCTTGATTTGGGGGTGGGTGGCTTTGACTACCATCCATTATATGAAATCATGAAATAAATCATCCTAATGTGGAAAGGTTTTTCTACTATTTATAGATTCTTGAACAATTTTGATGAGACAACCCTGGTTGAACTAATGAGGAAGCTTCATAGGAATTGGAACTGATCCATCAAATCATATCTGATCTGCGCACCCAAATGGATTCCTTGACTTCTCAGATTGGGAGACATGGGGAGATCATAAATCGCTTAAATTCTAAACTTGTTTTCATCATCCTCATTAAAAACTAGCTAAATAATTGTTTAGGATTTGCCTACTATTATCAATAATCTTCTCCCTTGGGATTTATTTGAAAAAGAAGGATAGGCTACACTTCATCGCTTGATCGACACTTCTCATCAAACTCTTTCTGATATGGTCAGCTCACCTGATAAAATGTTATTTTAATTTGAACGTCAATGTATGTTTTTGTTTTGATTGGATCCTCAGAGAGGCTCCAAAATTTGGAGATCCTTTTTTCATTCTATTAATGAAAAAACATCTAAACATTCTATGCCTTTATCTAGTTTTATTTCCATTCATGACATGCATGATATTTTATTGATCTGATGTTTCATTAATCTCTAATGATACCCAGCCTTTCACACAATATCTTGTAAATAAGAATTACTAGATTCAGATTCTTTAATAATAATATTTTTTTCTCTCAAAAAACAATCATGAATTCCCACCAATGTGATATTATTCACTGATGTATCTTCTCTATTTATATTAAGATTAAATTATTCCAGAAAGGATAATATGGGTATAATATATGTCTCAAGGGGGGAGAATTCACTATCTTTGGTTTAAGTTAGTGGAATTATCGAGCATAACATCATTTTTTTCTAAGGAAATATAGTGGACCCCATAGGCTTTATATATCTTTATTTTATACTACATTAATTTTTTCCTAACCATCATATAGTGGAAGACATATAATACTTGGTCTTGTATTTTCTCAGGCCACCATATTATGGTTTTTTTGCCTGATAGTTTTTGAGACTTATTCTAGTCTTACAAACTCAATTTTTATTGTGTTGTAGTATCAGATATTTTAGCTTAGATCTTCAATTGTTATAGTTTAGGTTATTTTAGATTTGACATTAAATTGATATAGTTTAACAGATTTTAACATAGAAATTTTATCAAAGTATTTTAGGGTCTTTCTTCTCCGACTATTGGCCATTGGAAATATGCCATTTGCGAAGTAGCATTCCTCATGTAGTTTAATTTCCTAAGGTAAGGACATATAATATACTATTCAATTAAAATTATATCTACTAAGACTTCCAATACTATTCAGTTTAAAGTCTTGTTTCTATGACTTGATTAGTGAATATAGAATATGGCGCATACATTCCACGGATGAACCAAAGCACTCTAGGGTGATGAATTCTTCCATTGGGTATCAAGGAATCGTGAGGATCTGAGTTCCTTTCCTTCGTGGAAGATATTCCTCTGGTTGGTAAGGAATATCTTATATGCATAAATAGGGTATTATTGAAGGCCTCTATTTATCCATTTTCTAATGCCTGATAGCCGGAAGGGTGATTGGACATGATGTTGTACTCCTAGGCTAATTTATTCAACTATGTTGAGTAGAAGTTGGTGTCCTTGTCCATCAAAATAATGTGAGAGACTCCAAACCAAGTGATGACATAGGATATCATGAAGTTGATGATATTCTTCATCCAAACTTCCCTGTGGGGTATTTCCTCGACCCATTTCGAAAATAATTCTATAGCAGTAAGGATTCCCTTAAACTCTAACACCCCAATATTCCATGGTACGTTTCTCTTTGAAAAATACAATAGCATGCAATGTACATGACACTGAGTTCAAGTGCACCTTGACCTGTCATAATAGCTGTTTTAAAAGAAGTTATCAATAGTAATACACGAATTTTGTATTATTATAAATTCTATTCTTAAAATTGGACTTAATTTTTGGATTTGGAATATCAAAATTAGTATAGGGTGATGTTTTGGTATTTTTATGATAACTTTGATATTTTGTTGAATAGTGAAAAATACTAAATTTTAATTGAAAACTACTTTTTTTATTCGAAATAATTTATAGTGTTAAATTATACATTTGAGTGGTTCTAAAGTATCATTAGATTATATATTTATCATTTAATATAATTTATGTCAATGGACGTAATTTCACATTTAAATCGTATATAAACACATGTCAATCTTCTGATAGTTTTACTTCTTAAAAACCAACTTTTGGTTTTGAAAATAGAATTTAATTTAAAATTAATTTCTATAAATTATGTGTTTTTAATTTGAAAAAATGGATTCCATATTTAGAATCCTAAGTTTAAAATTATTTAAATAGGTAACATTTATTTTTAGACATTATGAATAGTAACTTCATTAAATATTTTATTTACCAAGGGTAATGGGTAAATTCGGTAAATAAGGGTAAAAATTGAAATTATAATAATAATAAATTACCCTAACACGTGTCCTTACCCTATTTTATGATAAATTTATGACCTTGGTCATCCTTGGGTCAATTTTGGGACCCCATAGAGAAACGTTTAAGTGAAAAAGACACTTTATAAAATTGATTTAAAGTTAAGGAAAATGTAACAAAAACATATGTCTTTTAGTAAAAGAAATTATAAGGGTTTTTATAAAAGATATTTTAGACTATAAATAGTCATTGAAAATAAAAAACGACTTCCTACATCATGGTATTTTATTTATAATTTTTATACATTAAATAATTAAAATTATTTCAGACACAATGATGATACAATAATTACCTTATTAACAAAACATTAAAATACTTAATATTATAAATATTTAAATAAATTTAAATTGGTATTTTTTATTCATTAAACTAAATTTCTAGGTTAATATGACATGTTAGGGAGGATTAGATATATTTTTTGAAGTGATAATGTTTTTATGACTTTCACAAAAATCAAATACTAAATAGTGTCAAAATTGACATAAATGTGTTTTAAAACAAATACTATTTTATTAAATTATATAATTGTCATAAAAATATAAGGTTAATAAAAGGACTTATATAATTATAGATATGTCATTAATAAACTAATTTAGGTTCTCTTGAAATTTTATAGTATGTTTATTAACCATGTATTATTATAACACTATAAGACATGGTAAAAGTTAAACTATTTAACTAAGAGTTAAATCTAAAATATATGGTTAATATGGTGACCTAAACTTGTCTAAAACCTATTGGTTGAGAATATTTCAATGCATACCCACCTTAACCTTGAAAGAAATTCATTTTTATCAATTATAAATTAAAAATGATTTTATAATAAAATAATATTTCAATCTTTTCATAAAGTGACCCTCACCTCTCTAATAAAAGGGTACATCCCCTTCTCTAAAATTCACACATCCAAAGCCTTTTGTCTCAGTCAAAACGTACTGAAATATCCCCAAACTACCATCATATCGACCAATAGGACTTTATTTGATCATAAATCCAACCTAAGAATCCATTTTTTTCAAATCAAAAGGAAATACCCGAAGAATAGGTAATAATTTCATCACCTCTTTCAAAGTTATTTTCTTCTTCAACATCCTATTTCTTTGTTTGTTCCATAAAAAATAATATCACTCATACCTTCTACATACATATACATTATTAGGAATATGTTACAACCATATTCATTATTCTATCCATCCTATAAATTACAAAGTCACTATATGTGCGTACATACGACTTACCGTCTCCATGTCGTGGTGTAGTTTGTTATTCATCGCTTCATTATTTGGATGGGTATAATAATGTGTAAAATTGATATAAATAATAATTATAAAATGTTAAGTATTATATATATATATATAATATACCATCCAATTACATAATATTTCACCATCAATAGAATGATATTGTCACTCGTTTGTACATATGGCATACCGTCTCCACAACGTGATGAAATTTCATTCCACATCGTAACCATTCAAGAATAATTTTCATTTTATGACTAAAAATAATGTTTAAAGAATTTTATATCATTCTGGATATGAATCAAATACATCATATCCATAACAAACATGACTTATGTAACAAAAAAGTTAACGGAAAACGAATCAGTTAATACCCGAAACAATGATACTACTGAAATATCATTAACGAAGCATTATTAGAAGATCATATATGATATAATATTTATGTATGTGGAACTTGTATAATTTAATAACAATTATTTCACCATTATATAGGAGGTTAATGTACCCTCTAATAAGGAAAAGTAAAAGGTAAGGGTTTATTTTACAATCTCTTTATTATTTGAGGTTTTTTGTATGTAAGTATCTACTAGGATTTATTTATCATCCACATCTGTGTTTCTTAAAAATGTATTTAAAAACATTTTTACTATTTCATAGATTATTGGATAAAGTCATTTATACCATTTTTTTACTTTTTATAAATTTGTTTGAAAGGAATATTTCTGTTGTTTTCCAAAAAAGGTATTTTATAAACCTTTTGACAAAATATAGGAAAGAAGGTTTTTTAAACTTATACAGTGGTTGTTGCCATTTTACACCATTATAACACCTTTGAATATTCCCTTTCAATATTATAATAATATTTTCAAAATAAATTTTTTCTTTTATAATTATGTGACTTTTAAATGAATACAAAGTAGACAAAGATATTTCACTCAAATAGTTTTTGGATTTATTTCTTCTATGTCAACATCCTTCATTGGATTTTACATTTGTTTGAAGTTGATTTATTATGATACAATCCTCTATATTGTATTGAATTTTTTGTGATATATTTTATTGTGGATGTGCTATTTTTATACCATTCATGGTTTATAGTTAAATTATTGACATTACGTATGCTAGTTTTAATACGAATGTTTATATTAGGTTTTAACCTTTTCATATGAGGAATGCATTCGAATTAGTAAGTGATGTGTGGGGACCGCTATAGCCCCTCCATGCATCGGTATATCTCAGGAGACAAACTAGTGTCTTGGAATAAGGCCTTTACAAAATCTTATCTATATTCTTGGCATGCGGCTTTGACTATGTGGTCATGATGTCCGATATTATGCATTCCATCATTATGAAATTAGTTATTGATATTACATTTGTTCATTAAACTAGTAGAGTATCCATGTGAATAATTAAATGTAAATATATTATTTATATTTACCATATTGTGCAGAAGTTTATGTTCAAAAGGCTTGATTTTTAGTCGCATACATTGCCTTCAATTTTTATGCTTATTTATGATAGTTTCTGCTATATTGTTATCCTTTCTGAGCATCTGAGCTCACCACTTTATTTTGTTTTATTTTTCCCAGGATGTGAAGAAGTATATAATGATTGACCTATGGGAACTGGCTAAGAGATATGAGTGTGTTGAAAGGGGACACAATGTTGTTGTTTTTTCATTTCATAATGTAATGTAAAAAATATGAATGTATATAGTACTTCCAAGGCTACTAAATTGATCGGTCTTTCAGGATTTGATCCCTTGTGATCATGCCAATATTATTTAATGATACACTAACTCTGGGTAACTAGGGTCAAGGAGTTACAGTTGGTATCAAAGAACATTTATTACAAACCTTGGAAACTAGATTTAGAAAATCACTGATTAGAAAACATTACCCTAAGATAATCTTAGAGGATTAATATAGTAGAACTTCCTAGAATTTTGTAAATGTAGAGATTTTGTGAATTTTCCAAGAAATACATCCCTGTATAGATATGAGCGGGTATATGTGCCTCTATCATAGATGTATCTATGGGTAAAACCCCAAAACACCGCTTTAAGTTAGACTTGAACGGGAACTGGTGCAAAACAATGGGCCTTGATGCACTCTTGGGTACGACACTCCTAGGGGATATGCTTAGGATAATTCAAATTTTCTCTACAAAACATTATAAAGTATTTGTGAGTAAATACTTCCTCAAAGAAACCATTTTTTTATGATTATGGATTATATCCATAAACTATTCAGTTTATGTTAGGTATTTTACTAGTTTGGAATTATGTGTTTTGATTCATAAACTGATCTAGTGTATACCATTGATTAGAAATGGCACCCAGTAGAAGGAATGGAAACCGTATCAACCCACATAATATATATATGTATTTACCTCCTACTCAAGATAATTATATTGAAGCTGGTGAAGCAACTGGTGCTGAACATCTTATAACCATATTGGGACAACTCACTCAGGTTATGAATAATAACCTTACCAATATGGAGCACCCTGAACCACAACATGGAGGATCAATGTTAGACCACTTCATGAGGCAACAACCACCAACAATTAATGGGACTAAAAATCCATTTTTATCTGAGCAATTGATAAGTTCTTTAGAAAAAAATATTTCATTCTTTGGGGGTTGCAAAAGGGAAAAAACTTTCATGGTAGTTTATCACCTCAATGGAGATGCAGATCAACGGTGGTCATTAATTCAAAACCTAAAATAGGATGAATATGTATCAAATATGGAATGGAGTGAGTTTAAAGATATTTTCTTAAAAAATAATTTCGTCATGAACATCGAGCGGATATGGAAAAGGAATTTCATAGTTTGAGGAAAAAGGAGGATGAGAATGTTGCAAAGCATGAGGCTAACATTAGAAGGATAGAAAGTCATGATGTTGATTATATACGTAACCCAACGAGTAATATTGTTCTATTATTTGATAGGTTATGAAAATTTCTCCTTCTAGCATTAGTCTCCCAATCCTTATCGTCATACAAAGATATTGTCTCATGTGCTATCGTGACAGAAAAGGAATTCTGTAAGTCATTTGACTTTGAAGCCAAGCAAGAGAATAAGAGATCTGCTAAACACTCTGGAAATAGAAATAAGGGGAATAAAGGAAAAATATGAATTTCCATCCTATATTAAATGTTGGTAGAAACACTCCAGTACATTCCTGAAGGGAATAGGAGTCTATTAAAAGTGTGGAGGAAAGTTCCACCAAATTCGTGATTGCAAGAGGAAGAAAGAGTCTGTCAATGTGGAATGCTACATTTATAGACAAATGAGGCATCATGAAAATTAATTTCATAATCCCCAAGAAAACATACCTCAGAATATGGAAAGGGAGAATGACTAATCTTATGCAATCACAGCTACAAAGTTTGAAGTTTCAAATGACGTGGTTGTAGGTACATTAATTGTTTCCTCAAATTTATAAAATGCTTTATTTGATTCTGTATCATCGCATTCTTTCATATCTTTTTAGTTTGACAAGAAAATCAGATATTTCCAATGATTTAACGAGGTATTTTTCAGTCAAAACACCTAAGGGAAGTATCATTGCAACAAAGTTGTGTGAATCAGTTCCCATTATGGAATATAAATGTTCTTTATTTTTTGATCTCGTCATCATACCCATGATTGAATTTGATAAAATCCTCGGTATGGATTGGATTTTGGACCATGATACAAAATATTTTTTTTAATAAGAAGGAGGTTACAATTTTTTATGATGATAAAGAATGCCTTATCTTTAGAGAAGAAATATCACCATCTAATTTCCATCTAGATCCTCCCCTTGTAGCTCTACAAAATTCAATTATTGGGTAGGAAGAGAGAAAAATAACTATGGGTGAGGAAAGTAATGTTCAAATAGAGGATGTACCTATTGTTTAAGAATATTTTGATGGGTTTCAAGAGTATTTACCTGGACATCCTCTAGAATGAGAAATCATGTTTTCTATTGACTTAATTCCAGGTTCAAGGTCGATATCACAGACCCCTTATAGAATTACCACTGTGGAATTAGTGGAACTAAAGAAAAAACTAGAGAAATTGAGTAATAAAGGATTTATTATCCCTAGTGTTTCTCTATGGGGAACCCATATTATTTTTTTAAGAAGAAATATGGATCTATGTGGTTTTGAATTGACTATATGGAGATCAATGATATAACAATAATGAACAAGTATTCCCTGCCTCACATTGATGATTTTTTTGATAAACTTCATAGAGATAAATATTTTCCAAAGATTGATCTTGGATCTATATACAATTATTTATTCATAAAAAGGAAGTTATTCTAAAGACAACATTTCGAACCAGGTACAAGCATTACGAGTTTACAGTAATTCCTTTTGGACTAACTAATGTGCCCTCTGTTTTCATGGATCTAATGAACAGAGTTTTCAAGGAATATCTAGATGACTTTGTAGTGATATTTTTGATGATATCGTGGTATACTCCAAAATCTATGATGATCATCAAAATCACTTGCGCACTATTCTAATGACTCTTAGAAGAAATGAATTATATGGGAAGTTTAGTAAGTATGAATTCTGGATTCAGAAGATTTATTTTTGTGGTTATATTGTCTCTGTGGATGGAAACATTTTTAATCCTTCAATGTCAATGTAAATCCAAGAATGGCTAGTACCAAAGAGTATAATTGAGGTACACATTTGTAGTGGTTTAGCAGGTTATTATTGGCGTTTCGTCCAGAATTTTACCCAATTTTCGAACCCATTAACCATGCTAACGCATAAAGGGGTTAAATATTTTTGGAAAAAAGATTATGAAGAATGTTTTTAAGAATTTTAGAGAAGATTAATCAATGATCATATCATGACTCTACCATCATGGAATGATGGGTTTGTTAATTATAGTGATGCTTCAAAGAAAGGACCTGGTTCTGTCCTCATGCCGAATGATAGAGTTATTTCCAATGCATCACAGAATCTAAAAATTAATTAACAAAACTATAAAACTCATGATCTTGAGTTATAATCTGTAATATTTTCTTTTAAGATATGGAGGCACTATATCTATGGTGAAAATGTGAGATATATACTGATCACAAGATTTTGAAATATATTTTCTCACAGAAATAACTCAACATAAGGAAAAAATGTGGTCTTGAACTACTCAAGTATTATAATTTAACTAGACACTGCCACCTGGGGAAGGAAAATAAGGTGGAAGATTCTTTCAGTAGAAAGGATCATGGAGTTCTTAACAAGATGAGAGTTGAAAGGGATCTTATGTTCACGGATCTAGTAAATATGAATATGGGAATAATGACAAAATGTGAAACATCAATGAATTTTCAAATGGTTGCCAAACCATATTTACTAGAAAGAATAAAAAGTTCTCAGACTGATGATGAGGAGTTTTAGAAAAAATTAAATATGTGAATGTTGGGAGATTGATCGACTTCGTATATAAAGATAATGTTTTAAAATTTGGGAAAAGGATTTGTGTTCCCGATATACCTGATCTAAAAAGGGAATTATTGGATGATTCTCTTAGATATAATTTCACTATACAACATAGTACCACTAAGATGTATAGAAATTTGAAGGATCATTTTTGGAAGGACAACATGAAGAGGAAGATTGTTGATAATGTGTTAAAATGTATGGTTTGTCAATAGGTGAAGGCTAGAAGACAACAACCTATATGAGTCACGCAACCTCTTCCTAAACATAAATGGAAATGGGATGATATTAAGATGGACTTTGTCATGGGGCTACCAAAGACTCCTAGTGGGAATGATGCAATATGGGTCATTGTTAATTGTCTTACCAACTCAGCACATTTTCGTGCTATAAGAGAAGATTTACCACTTGAATGTTTAAAATGACTATATATTAATGAATTTGTATGAATTCATGGTGTACACCTAGTTATTATTTATAATCTTGATCCCCACTTACATCAAGATTTGGGAAATATTTTTGGAAATCCCTGGATATTGAACTTCATTTAGGCACTGCCTACCATCCTCAAACTGATGGATAATTAGAACATACTATTCAAACCTTAGAAGACATGTTGAGATCTTTCTCACTTGAATTTTAAGGTATGTGGGATTATTATTTACCTCTGCTAGAATTTTCCTTTAACAATAGATTCCATTCAAGTATTCAGATTTCACTATATGAAGTGTTATATGGAAAGAGATTTCACACACCAAATTGTTGGGATTATGTTGGTTAAAGAAAATTCGTAGGCCCAGAACTTGTTGAGAAAACAATGGAAAAGGTTAAGATTATCCAAACCCACATCAAAGCAGCTCAAAGTAGGTAAAAGCACTATGTTGAAAACCGAATGAATGATTTGAAATTTTCATCAGGAGATCATGTTTTCTTGAAGGTATCTCCATGGATGGGTTTTTTGTGATTCTATCAGAAGTGTACATTAAGTCCTAGGTACATCGTACCTTTCAAAATTCTTGAACTAATTGGAGTTGTATATTACCGTTTGGCAATGCCTCCAAGTATCTCCAAAGTTTATGATGTGTTTCATGTATCACTGTTGAGAAAACACATGCCCGACCCAACGCATATACTCACATATGAATAAATAGAACTGGAACCTGATCTATATTATTACAAAGAGCCTATCAGAATTCTTGATACCATATAACAAGTGTTTGGAAAATGTATGATTTTTTTGGTAAGAGTTCTCTGGAGAAACCATAAAATAGAAGAGGCAACGTAGGAACATGATAAACTTATGATGAAGAACCACCCAAATCATTTTATGTAGCAGTATTATATAAATTTTGAGTATGAAAGTATTTGAATGAGGGAAGAATGTAACACCCTAAGATTCCATGGTACATTTCTCTTTTAATAAAACAACAGTATGTGATGTACGCAACACCGAGTTCAAGCGCACTGCGACCTATCAAACTAGCCGTTTTGAAAGCAGATATAAATAGTAATACCCACTTTTTGAAATTTTTACAAATTTTATTTTTCAAATGGGACTTCATTTTTATATTTGGAATATAAAAATTATATTAGGGTGAATTTTTGGTATTTTTTTGATAACTTTCATATTTTGATGAATAGTGCAAAATACTAAATTTTAATTAGAAACAAATTTTTTAATCAAAATAATTTATAGTGTTAAATTATACATTTATATGATTTTAAAGTATAATTAGATTATATTTTTATCATTCAATATAATTTAGGTCATCGGATGTAATTTCACATTTAAATTGTGCATAAACACTTGTCGATCTTTTGATAGTTATTACTTCTTAAAAACCCACTTTTTGGTTTTGACAATGGAAATTAATTATAAAATTAATTTCTGAAGCTATTGTGATTTGAATTTAGAAAAATTTATTCCATATTTTGAATCAGAAGGTCCAAATTTTTTAAATATTTATCTTTTATTTTTATACATTATGAAGACTAACTTCAGCAAAAAAAAATTATTTACCTTGGTTAAAGGGTAAATCTGGTAAATAAGGGTAAACAATAATATTATAATAATATTAAATTTCCATAACCCATGTCCTAACCCTATTGGAAGATACATGACTGACAATGGGCATCCTTGGGTCAATTTTTGGACCCCATGGAGCCATTTTTATGTGAAAATGTCTCTTTATAGAAATTAATTTAATGTTAAGGAAAATGTAACATAAACATATATCTTTTATTAAAAAAACTTTTATTAGTATTTATATAAGTGATATTTTAGACATTAAATAGTCATTATAAAGATAAAAATATTTCCTACATCGTTCTTGTTTATTATAATTTTTTGACATTAAATAATTAAATTTATTTCTGACACAATGAAGATGCAGTAATTACCTTATTAATGAAAGATTAACATAATTGATATTATAAATATTTACATAAATATAAATTGGGATTTCTGATGAATTAAACGAATTTTATATGTTAATATGACATTTTAGGGTTGATTAAAAAAAAAATTTCGAAGTGATGAAGTTTTTATGACTTTCAAAAAAAACCAAGTACTAAATAGTGTCAAAATTGACATAAAAATGAGTTTTAAAAAAAATACTATTTTATTAAATTCTATAATAGTCCTAAAAATGTAATGTTTGGACAAATGTATTATATAATGATATATATGTCATTAATTAACCACTTTAGGTTCTCTTGACATTTTATAGTATGTTTATTTACCATGAATTATAATAATACAAGAAGACATGGTAAAAGATAAACTATTTAACTAAGAGTTAAATCTAAAATATATGGTCTATATGGTGACCTAAGCATGTCTAAAACCTATTGGTTGAGACAATTTCGACCTATACCCACCTTATCCTCGAACTAAATCCATTTTTATCCATTATAAAGAGAAAACTCTTTTATAATAAAATAATATTTCAAGATTTTCCTAAAGTGACCCTCACCTCTGTAATAAAAGTGTACATCACCTTCTCTCCAATTCACACATACAAAGTCTTTTGGCTCGGCCCAACACTGCTCCAATATCCTCCAAACTACCCTACCTTCATCCTAGAGGCCTTAATTTGATTAGAAATATAACCTAAGGATCCATTTTGTTCACTTAAAAAGGAAACACCTGAAGAAGAGGTAATTATTTCATCACCTCTTTCAAAGTTATTTTCTTCTTCCACTTCCTCTTTATTTGTTGTTTCCATAAAAAAAATAATAGATACAATAAATTACACTTACTGAGATGTTTTTATGAATATGGTAAAACCATATTCATTATTCTATCCATCCTTTGAATGATAAAGTCACTATACATGCGTATGTATAGCTTACTGTCTCCACATCGTGGTGTAGTTTGTTATTCAATGCTTCATTATTTGGATGGGTATAATAATTATTATAATTGATTTAAATAATAAATATAACTTTTTAATTTTTATTGATATATAATATACCATCTAATTACATAATATTTACCATCAATAAAATGATATTGTTTCTCATATGTATGTACAACTTACCGTCTCCACGACATGATAAAATTTCATTCCCCATCATAACCATTCAAGAATAATATTCAATTGATGATTAAAAAGAATTTTTAAATAATTTAATATCATTATGGATATGAATCAAATACATCATATCCATAATAAACATGACTTACTCAACAAAAAAAATAAATTAAAACAAATAAATTAACACCCGAAACAATTATACAACTAAAATTTCATTAACAAAGCAATATTATAAGATCATATATTATATCATATTTATATATGGGGTTCTTGTATAATTTAATAACAATTATTTCACCATTATAATTTAGTTTAACGTACCCTTGACTATGGAAAAGTACAAGGTAAGGGTTAATTTTACAATCTGTTTATTATCTAAGGTTGTTTGTACATAAGTATATTTTGGGACTTCTTTATAATCCAAATATTTGTTTCTTAAAAATGTATTTCAAATGATTTTTAATATTTCCTATAATATGGGTTAAAGTAATTTATAACCTTGTTCGACTTTTTATAAATTTTTTTGAAAGGAAACATTCCATCATTTTCCAAACAAGGTACTTTATGACCTTTTGGAAAAAATTAAGGAAAGAATTATTTCTTAACTTATAAGGTGGGTGCAACCATTTGCTACCATTATAACACCTCTGAAGCTTCCCTTACAAGATTATAAGAATATTTTCAAAATAAATGTTTTCTATTATAATTAGGTGACTTTTAAATGAATAAAAAGTAGAATGAGATAGTTGACTCAAATATTTTTTGGATTGATTTCATCTATGTGAAGATCCTTCATTGGATTTTACATTTTTTGAAGTTGATTTATTACGATAAAATCATCCATATTATATGGAAGGTTTTGTGATATTTTTTACTATGGATGTTCTATTTTTATACCATTCATGGATTATTCTTAATGTATTGACATTTCATATGCTATTTTTAATACGAATTTTTATATTATCTTTCAACCTTTTCATATGAGGAGTGCATTGGACATAGTTAGTGGCGGGTAGGGCCCGCTATAGCCCCTTGATACATCGGTATGTCTCATAAGACAATCTAGTGTCTTGGCATAAGGTCATGAAAAAATATTATTTTTATTCTTGGCGTGAGGCCTTAACTATGTGGTTATGATGTCTCGTATTATGCATTCCATCATTATAAAATTAGCTATTGATATTACATGTGATCATTAGACTAGTAGAATATCCATGTGAATAAGTAAATAGAATTATTTGATTTGTCTTTTCTATTTTATTATAATTTTTAAGTTTAAAAGGGTTGTGTTTTAGTCTTATACATATCCTTAATGTTTATGCTTATTTATGATAGCTTCCACTATATTATTATCCTTACTGAGCATCTGATCTCACATGTTTCTTATGTTTTATTTTTCCTAGGATGAAAAGAATTATATTATGATTGTCTTACAAGAATATAATAAGGGATATGAGTGTGTTAAAAGAGGATACAATATATTTTTCCATTTCACATTGTAACGTAAAACTTATGTATTTATATTGAATTTCCAAGGCAACTAAACTGATCAATCATTCAGGATTCGATCCCTTGTGGTCATGGCAATTATATGTAAAAATGCACTGACTATGGGTAACAAGAGTCACGACATTACATAAACTAATTAGTAATTGATGGGGGATATGTCCGCACAATATCCATTCCCCGTACAAAAAATGTCTAGGATTATTTAGTTCTATGTAGAAATTTAAGGGGTGGATGGATAAATTTTTCATTAATCTATAATGAATGAAATTTCCAAGTGAATTCCATGTAGTCTGGAATCATGGTTTCAATTAGAAACCTAGGCTCGTGATTTTGTGGGAGAGCTTGGTCCCAAAATGATGAGTACCATAGGAGCCTACATGGACTACTTCTATGAAGGTGGGAATATATCTTTTTATTATGCATTAGAGGATGATTTCCTCAAATTCTCACATATAGGGATCCTTTTGCAAATTTGGCTTATCCCACAAGGAAATGATTATTGTTCAATACCAGATTTGTTCCCATTTTTCTCATTCTTCATGGAGGTTCCCATTTTAGAGATAATTAGTTATGGGTTGCATCCATCTAGGTGTGGATAATAGTTCATCACACTCTGGGGTGGTGTTGACCTGATTGATTTATTCAATGTCACAGACCATGATTGATGAGGCCATTCTCTTATACGAGATGTGGAAGATCGCTTCCTCCAAGTCATTATCTGCCAAGACTGTGGTTTCATTATCCATCATGTCCGAAGAAAGATTCTTTGATCAAGGAACATGATGAAACATGGGTTCTAAATTGAAATCCTCCATTATTCCTCTGACATAGCCAGTGAGAACATCCAATTATTTCCTTTTGATGGAATATACACCATTTATATTCTTTATCACTTGCTCTGAGTCCCCTTTTATATTCTGGTAGGATATTTTCAATTACAGGGCTAGTTCGAAGTGAGTGATGAGGGCTTAGTATTTAGCCTCAAAATTCATGATTCCTTTTGATAGTGAGAAAGAGTATGTAAAAATTTATTTTTCCAGAGAAGAAAATATAACCCCCAAGAAAATCATAATGTGTACCATTTTTTCCAGTCTCTATCCATTATGAATTCAAGGGGAACCATTAAAAAACATCTCCCATATCTTGGGAGTGTCATGGTAATAGAGAACCTCCTCTTCTAGAATCTCAGTGTCCAATGGTGTACTTTCTTGGGTGGGATGTTCTATGAGTAAATTAGCTAGGGCTTCACTTTAAATGACTTCTATGATGTGAAATGAATTTCATCGTATTACAGAATCATCAACCATTGAGTCAAATGACCATTCAGTATGGTAAAACCAAGTATGTACTTGATCCAATCAATAAAATAAACTAGGTGTACTTCATGTTGCTGCAAGTAATGCCTCAGGTTTTGTACTACATAGTCAAATGTGAGGTAGTTCTTTTCGTCATCATAATATCAGGTCTCGGTTCCTAGAATAATCTGGGTGAGGTAGTAAAGACTATTCCCATTCCACATATAATTTTTCTATGTGAGGAGAGTTCCAAGTAATCATTCTATAGTGACAACTTATATGATGAGTGGCTTTCCTTCCACCTAAGGAATCCGGACTGGTTGGTGCATTAGGTGCTACTTTAGACTCTCGATGGATTCTTAGAATTCCACATCCCATTGATAAGAGATTACCTTCTTCATTATCTTTGTTAATGGGAGATATTTTGCGTCTAGGTTGGCTATGAAATGTTGAATATTGGTGAGGTTCCCTTGGATCCCCCTCAACTATTTAAGATTTTGATGGTTTAACATTTCTTGGATTGCAATGGTCTTTTCAGGGTCAACATCGATGCTATAATGGCATACCAGAAGCCAAGGAACCTCCCTGATTTTACCCTGAAAGTGAATTTTTGTGGATTCATCTTCAAACTTTGTAGCTGCAACTTATCGAAGGCTATTTCAAGATCCGTGAAGTGATCTCATCACTATTGATATTTTCCCACCAGGTCATTGAAATAACATTCGTCTATTCATCCTAAAAAGGGTTTAAATATATTATGTGTGTTGATTTGATAAGTATCTCCATAATTCTATAATCCAAAGGGTATAACCTGATGGAAAAATATCCCCTGGGTGCTCTGAAGGCGGTGGCTTCTCCATCGTTAGGGTCCATCTTTATCTGATTCTACCCTCTAAGTACGCATTTATAAAAGAATGTGTTTAGATGCCAAAACATTGAATCGATCAAAATTTATGTGATCAACAATGTGAATTTTCCCTTCTTCTAGTGTCAATTAAGTTCAATGAAACCAATTCATACCCTAATCTACCCATTCTTTTTCTTTACAGGGATGATTTTGGTGAGCCATATTGGGTATTTCACTTCTCATACAAAATCATCTTTGATAAAAGTTTCAACTTCCACCTCTACATTAGTAGCATGAAAGAGGTTCATCCTCCCTGATGCCTACTTGAAACCTAGATTGTCATCAGGTAATCTGAGATAGTGTGCATCCACATCCAGATTCAATCAAATAATTTCATTATAATTCCAATGGAACGTGTATCAATGTTGCTTCAGATATGAAATATACATATCATTCTCCTTGAGAGGCATGGAAGAAATAGTCAGTGTAAGACATGAATCTTCTTATGTTCCTAAATTTGCTTGACTTATCAAATCAATGGGTGTGGATATTCTTTTCTAAAAAATGGGTGGGGTATTCCTGTGGTCAACCTCTTCTTATTCCACCTCTGAGTGTGTGGAGAAATTTAAAAATGTGGTATGAAATATAATGGTATCTTTTTCAGTTTTGGGATGAGGGAAGCCATGTGAAGAGACATTGTTATCCCCTACTACCATATTCATTATAGAGAGATTATAGAGATGATTTTATTTTACACTATCATTGGGAACATAAGAATCTTGTACATCTAGGATCAGGTCAATTTCCTTAATCATATTTATGGGTAGTACATAATCAATATTGAGAATAATCCATGTATTTATAAGGGTGGACCCAATCCATTGAGGGATAAAACTTATATATTTTCATCCACCATTGGTTGTTTGAATTCCCTTTTATTTAAATATACCTTAGAATATATTTCTTGATAAGTCTCAAAGGGGGCATCGTCGCCATGTAGTATGTCGACCTTTCAATTAATGGGGTATTTCAAACACTAATGGAATGTTAAAGATACCCCAATGTGGATGTGGAACCAAGGACTTATGAGAAGGAAATTATATGTGGTGTCTTCCTGGATAAACATGACCTCAAAATTAAATGTGAGATCCCAAAACTGATTTTTGATCTTGATCTTTCTAATAGGTATTTTCTCACACTTATCATACACATGAATGGTTAACTTTGTGGGAGATAGATCCCTTTCACTATATCCCAAATGTAAGAGGGCTCAAATCAGGATTAGACTGATCCCAGAACTAGTTTCAATCATATCCCCTCATATATTCACATTATCAAGTCTACAAGAAACATATAGGGGTCTAATGTTTCCTTGGATGATCTCTTCCTAATCTTAGTATATGAATGACATGCTGAAATGGAATATTGATGGCGTGTTCTCAACTTGATAATCCTTGGCTTAAGAAAAATCAATCTTGAACTCCTATGGTATTTGGAGGGATTCAATGAGTTCTTCACTGAGTTCTTTTGAATGATGGAGTGAATTCCGGATTGAGATATTTGATGAATCAATTTCCATCTGTTTCAGAATGTTGTACATTTATGCCAGAGGTCATCTCTTCCCAATGTGTGGTTTTTCATTAGTATGTACTTCCAGAGATAATGAATTTTAGGTAGATAGACCTAGTTTTTATGAAGAGTTCAAGATAGAATCCACTTGTAGTGGAATATATTTTTTCGGCCTTCCCCATTTTATGGGTTTATCATACTATCTCACACCCTTCATATAGTCACATAAGATGATTGTGTGTGGATGACCATTGGATGATTTTGGAATACCTCCATGTATTTATTGGGCTTACTAGAGTGCTTTACCAATATTATTAGCTATATATATGTCTTCTATGGCGACAAGATCAAAATATTGTGTTTGACAATGCTCATGCTTCCCTCAATATCCTCAGATCCATCACCTGTGGCCTCTGAATCCATGGTCAGGTATAGGGAAGTCGTACTTGGAGGAATATTCATCATCGTAGAAGGGCTATTCCTAGTGTATTGTTTCAATAAAAAAAATTATCTCTTCATCCGAAGAGGGTTCCACTTGGTGGGGTGGTTCCCATGCTTTGGATGTTACAGGGAAGAAATCTACAAGATTCTAATATTGCATCATAACTGGGTATGACTCTTCATCATCTATCTCTTCTTGTTTGTGATAATCGCATACACCTACATAAAGCATATTTGATGTCTCCACCTTTGGTGATGTAACCATTATGGGTTCAATAAGTTGTTCACTCAGGGTGGCATGACCTTGGTCAAATGTCTTTTGAGCCATCTAGTTATTTCACTTCAACCCAGGCCTACATATAACTTTTTTCCAATCACCTTCTTCTTCTAACTAGGTAATGGTTATATAGGACACCTGCTTGAGGGAGTTATCTGACATCCGCTATCTGAAATCAACCATGATTTGGTGGGATTCATTAAATATGATGCAATATTAGATGTTGTAACCCAACATTCTATGAAAAGGTAAGTAGTCAAGACAATTGGTGAGGTTGTCATCATTGGGCTTTATGGGTTTTGGTAGCTTGAGTAGGTTATTATCCATGGCAACAATTAAACAACTAATGACTTGTTCATTTCAAAATTATTATGTCTTATTAATCTATTCCACAAATAATGGGTGAACCTAAACACTTTTTTCTTCTATATGAGGGTTATTTTGTTATTCATTCCACCCGATGGGGGGGGGGGGCTGGGTGGTTTGGGACTGACCTAGGTTCTCGAATAGGTGTTGCTACTAACTTGAGGGTAACAATGGTAGTTTCTTCCCTATATATCTTTTATTCCTATGTTGAGGCAATGAGTTGAGACCAGTATTATTTCCACATAATGGAATCTTCCAAAGAATGTGATGTTTCTAAAAACTCAAAGAATCCACCTAGATATTTCATTGAGATCAAAGGTGTCTTGAACTCATCTTGGACATTTTTTTCATTGAGTTCCAGTTGTTTATCCTATGAGAGAGATATACTAAGTTAGTTATTTAAACATTTAACTCTTTTTATGATGTTATACATCCTTTTATTTTAAGGTTTCTTGTAGTTTTCAGGCCAAATATTTTCATTTTCCATAGCATGGAGAAGAACTAGTAAGAGAATTGGAAATGAAGTTCTTCCCATCCTGCAATTGTCATACTAAAAACTGTCGTACCAGATAAAGAATGGCCCTATATAGGTCTGTACAAAACACCTTAGCTTGGTCATATCCTACTGATCTTGAGGACACATCATCATACCGTATTGGCACAAAAAGTATGTGATATGTTGTTCGGGGTCTCTCACACCATCAAATATGAAGAAGGTATGATTGTTGAAATTTGGTGGGGTATAAGTGTCATCCACCCATTCAAGATATGGACTTTTCATTGGATTTAGATGTGTGAATATCCTATTCATGTCTTATATCCAAGTATCTAGGGAATTGATAGTGTTGAGAAATTATGAGCATTATACTGTCTGAGCCAGCTCCCATCTATAGAGAGTAGGCAAGGTTTGATGAAGTTTTCCAAGTTTCATTTCCCACTGATTCTCAATTTGTGAAAAGACTTAATGACCAACCTGGCGATTGGGGGGTTTTCAATATAATGGAGGGAAGTCATGATTATTTTTGACATTTTGATTTATATAGACCGGATTTCTAGATATGGGTCAAGTATGATGCTCAGATTCCACTCTTGTAGGAAAGTCAACTCTTTTATGATGTATGTGAGGAGGGATATTAATCGCTACCTGAAGATTATCCCAAATGGGAATGTTCCCATAAGTAGGCCCTCATTGAGTTGTCTAAGAGATTATATATTATTCAGATATTGCATCACCCATTCCTATGTGGGAGAAATTTTGGCTATTCTAAGTGGTGATTGGGATGTAGCCACACTTTTCCCTTTATCCTTGGTGGTGTTCCACCGCATAGGTGAAAAATCAATATTTGATGGTGCTGAGATTTGGAATCTCAAATCATTTCGGTTACATTCATCCTCATTGGGTGTCTCTAGATCCTCATCTCATGTTATATTTTCTATATTATGTCCCTCTACTTCTTATGCTTGATCCACATTATCTATTGTTTTGATGGTAATGACATTCATTGAGGTGTATCAGGAAATGGTAGTTATCCCATTACTCTCAGCACAATGGGATGATTATGTACTACTTTTATTATGGTTGTTTCTCAATCCATTACCCATATTAGAGAATTTTAGTTTGTAACCCTCGTGGTGTTTCATTTTCTTCTCCATATGTTCCTCTCATATTGGTCTACCAATGGTTTCCTTGAAGCATTGTTCAGTCATGTTTTCCGAATGGTCCCCAAATAATAGATGTTTTTCTTGTGGTGGGAGGAACAGATGGGATGTCAAATGTTGATATTTATCTCCCAACCTGGAGAAGTTTGATTCCCTTTATGGAGATGATGATGATGAAAATACTCCCATCCCTATGGGATCAGGACTATTTGGTGACGCAATTGGAATTTTTTGATCCAATTGTTGAATATTCAATGATTTCTATTGAGGATTTTATTATTACTAAGATGTATATTGGTATATAATACCCACATACTAGCGGGATGGGGTTGATTTGGAGCCACTATTGATTTTACCAGGACCCTCTCAGGGGACGATGAACATGGTGATGGACATTGAGATAAAAATTCCACCAGCCTAGTTGGACGGGGTTGATTTGTGTCCATTGCACATTTTCACTAAATACAGCCAATAACTGGTCATCTGCTGGGAATAGGTGGTAGAAGATATTCCCCTAGCTCAGTGGGATATGTTCACTCTTGGACATGTTTTATGCTAGGTTTTATTAATACCTCATAGGTGTGATCATGTATGGTCAGCGTGAAATTGTATCACATGTTATGAGTTAGTTTCTATGACAATTTTTTGGGTCAATCACGACTTAGGATTCCCTTTCTGAAATGCTTTCCCAATATTTTGATGGGACCATTTCGAAGGACAGTTGGTTGTCCTCTCCCTCTGTTCATAAGGTATTTTCACTTTTGAAGCTGGGGAATTCCTTCGTAGTGACCAACTCAATCATGTATTACTTGGTCCCCTGATTTTACCAGAGGCTATGACATTATAAGACATTGTATCTAGAAATTTTTTATGATTTTGGACATAGTGAAGTGAAATTATATATATTTCTCCCATACTTAGATATGTACGCCTAACAATACTCTAGAAATTAGTTGAATGAAAGTTTTTGTGATACAAAGACAAAAACTATGTAGGCATTTTTCATGCTCCTCCGATATTAGGTTTCAGTATATGGAAAAGGCAGTCATATCCAATTGTGAATAGAGTTTATTAAAGATTTGAAGGTTATACTCATATCCTAGATAAGGGGGAAATATATCCTTTAATCACTGATGATTTTCCCATATATTTAGATTATATAAGGCATGAAATCCATATCTACTTATTATGGGATATGATAGTCATAAGTGGAAAGGTTTGAGAACATGGTGGGGAGGTTGTTTCTGGATAACTCTCTCTATATGACAATGTCAAATACCTCCTCATCAGACATAAGTTCCTCCATATAGTCATACCACAGAAGGTGTTTCTAAAGGTCTCCAACTAACTATAGTGGAGTATTGCTAGAATTTTATTGGGGGACTATATACAATTTACTCCAATGTTTCAATAACCTCTCTATATGAAGGCGTCTGAGTTTTGAGAACCAATCTATACAGAGGTGTCTAAGAAAGGGGAAAATTTCTTTTATATGGGAGATATCACCATAGGGAGGTTGACCATAGTAAATTCTAGAATTATATTCCTTATAATCCTTCACCACACTATTATGAGGTGGAATGTCATGGTAATGATCACCTTCTACTCTTTTTGAAGAGTGGGAGGATCCTTGGGGTGTTTTGAATATGTATTAAAAAACCTCAAGGACACCATCATTATGCATATGAGTAATATTAGCCTCGTTATACATTATGGACAAAATATGTAAACCAACCTTTTAATATTGTCCAAGGATATGATCCCTCTATAAAACAGATGTGGGAATATATTTGATAACTTCCTAGGGATGCAGTAGTATGATCCCGCTCATGATAAGCTACTGAAATATGACAATGAGCTTCTCTGACATTAATATGAACCTATTCGGAGGCATGTTTTGGAAATACATGGTTAGCCTCATCTAAGATGGGTACATGATCCTGATCCTGAGCATTTAGAGTATGTCTGCAAAATTTTACAACAAAAATGTGAGCCTATCCTAAGGCATATTCCAGTATCACTTGGTGAGCTCCAGTTGGAATGGGAACATGAGCCTAGTTCAAATATACATTCCCCATCGGAATATGCCAATGGACATAGGAAATGGGAGAAGGGATATAATCCTTATCATATATGGAATTTGAAGGATTTTTTTGCAGTCATTCATTGCATGAATTAGGGATATGATACCGGATTCCATGATCTATTGAGATATGAATAGTAGCTTCACTGATAAGAATATGATCTTTCCGGAGGCATGTTCTACTCTCATTGGGTGATCCACAGTATGTACACGAATTTTATCCCAAAAATGATCCTTTAGATTATGTCATCGGTAATTTTCAATTGGAATTTGAGTCTATCTTGAAGTACATGTCACTTTCATTTAGTAAGCGCCAGTTAGAATGGGGATATGAGCTCAATCCTCATCATTTGGAGTATGTCACTGATCCTTTTAGATATGAATGTACCCCTATCCAAAGGAATGTCTCTCTCTCACTTGATGATCCCTAGTTAGAATGTGAATATGATCCCAGTTTGGTGCCTCATCTTTTATAGGAATATACCAATAATCCTCCTAGATGGGATTTTTTTTCAATGAAGAAACCCCTTATTCATACTGATCAAAGTTTTGGGATACCCTAGATGTAGAGATAGGAATATGTGTCTATCCTTGTATATTTACTAGTGTCAGATAATTTTGCTGGAGTTATTCCTATGTTTCTAGAATGTAACAGAATTTTAGAAACTTATGCATAGAAATATAAGCCTTCACATTTTCTATAACTACTATATATTGGAATATCTCTTCAATTTAAGTGGGGATATGATCCCACTTATTTCCTCCTTCTTCCACTATAATATGTTTATGGACTTCATACATTGGGTTGGGATATGATCTTCTCCCATGCATACTATATGAATATTCTGTTAGACTTGTTCTGAGTCATTAAGGATATGAGCTTTCTCAATTGATACCACTGGAATATGTTGGTAGGCTTCATCAGTTATAACTGGGATATGTTCCCACTCTCAGTTATCAAAAAAATTCCATGCCTGATGTGTCTTCCTTTTTTCCCATGCCTGGGTTTCAGAGGTGTAAATGTGTCAGGTGGTGCCCTATGTAAGGGACTAAGGGGAATCAGTGAGATAGTGCTGGTGAAAGAGATTGACAGGAGCCATCCACCATGGCACCTGAACCAAAAGGGATCCAAAGTTGACCCTTTGATCCACCTTAGTCAAATATTAAAGGTGGTTATTATCACACTCTAGGGATAAGCTTCTTAATGGTTGGCGGTGGAAGTGATCACCACTAGCTCTACTAAATTTTTCCTTGGATGATGTGGACTCATCAGTTTTAGTGTTTGGAGACCCTAGTGGGCTTCTTCAAGGGTCTAGATTTTACCATTTCAATGTTATTCCCTTTCCATTACATTCTCAACCGGACACTGAAGGTGTTGGGTGGGTGAGGTTGTTATGCATTCCAGAAGGGTTGTTGCCATGGATGATTTTCCAAAAATGGTTACTGGATGTAGAAATGGTCATGGTTCAGGATTTGGTTTATGATATTATTATCTGTTGTCTTAAAGATAAAAAGGATCAATTTCATTGATCAGTGCATCACTATAGGTAGGATACGTGCTGAATTGCATTTTCATGGGTAACACAATTATCATTTCTTATTTCTGGTCTAACGATTCTTCTCCTATGGACTTTTCATAATGACGATGCACGTATTTCATGAGAACCCTATATATATAGAATATACCAATTTTTTTCATTATTTGTAAGATTAATTTCTAGTTCCCCATTGTTTCTTCATAGGATATGTGAACAAAATGGCCTAATGCATGGTAAACCGATCCTTTTAGTATTTCAGTGACTCACCTCAGGTTCCCCGTTTTTTGTTTTTGGAAAATTCAAATGGTCATTTTCTAGATTCTTGGTTGTGAGGGGGGGTGAATGTGATGCTTAATCCTTCACATCAATTTTACCATATTTATATTTCATGGAATCTTCTAATGTCTCCCACATCTATAACTGGGTATGGACCTGCATTCCAAAGGAAGGTATTCCCTTGGGTTTCAAAACCAATGATTGTTAGGAACTCACATTAGTCAAGAGGATGGGATTTCAGGATCATCACACCCTTATAGGGGGGATTTTTACCTAATTCGATACTCTATTATAGATTTTGATATTGTTTAGAATCTCTTCCTAATCTCAATACGGGACTAGAGACCCTAAAATAATTATCAACTCTCTAACCCTTACATGTTAAAAGGAGGTCTATTAATGAGTATATATATATGTATATAATGTTATTCATCCATTTCCCATTAATGGGTAGCTTCTTGTATTTTGAATATATATAACCCGACCCTTCATAATGTGATGTTATCCAAGCATGCACTTAAAATTTTGATTATTGGATTGAGTTGTCATGAGGAGTCCAACGTATCCTAGTTATAATCAGAATCAAATCCCACATAGTTATTTAAACCTATAAATCATAACTTAATGTTGAAGGGACATATATGGGGGAATATAATCATCACGAATTTGAGATTGATCCTCAGATATATGTCCTACGTATCCTGTTTATGGCAGGAATCAGATTCATCATAGTTTAATCACACCCTTATTACTTTCCCATCGGTATATTTCATTGTATGGGATTAGTTATATCATTCCACTGAATGGGGATTACACAATGAGGTTGACCTTGCTGCTGGAGATTCATGATGTGAATGGAATGATCAATGTAACTCTCTAAGTACACATGAGTCATGCTTGGTGTGATAAATAATGGATAACAAGTAATCAGTATCACCAGATATGGATGTGGGACATATGTGTTAGGATATCCCTTTTTATGTTTAATATAGATCATTGTCCTTAGGAATGTGTCCTACATATCCTAGTTATAGAAGGAATTAATGTTCCCAATGTTCATTCACCTTCTCGATCTGTTAGTGGTTAAGCTAAAATGATCAGCACATAGGACTGATTGGGTCCTAATGGTTGGAATGTTGGAGACGTGATGAGACTTACACCATGGTGGATCCCCATTCAAGCTTGGTACTTGGTATGGAATCCTATGGGTCCTAGTTATAATAAGAATCAGAGTTATCATTTTTGAGCTGGATTCTCTGTCCACCATAGGTGGAGGAAGAATGATCATCCCCTGGGAGTGATTGGGCCCCGAATGTTAGAATGTCAAAGACGTAGTGGGACTCACACTAAGTTGGATGCATATTTTCTTGCATTACAAAGAATGGCATACAATATATCCTTGTTATAGAATGAACCAGAGTTCTCATAGTCCATTTTCCTTCTCAATCTGCTAGTGGATGAGGTAAAATGATAATCCCATGGGAGTAATTAGGTCTTGATGGTTGGAATGTCAGAGACATGGTGGGAATCCCACCAAGGTGGATGCTCATTTGATCTTGGTACATAAGAAGGTGTCCTTCATATCCTATATATGGAAGGAATCTGAGTTCTCATAGTTTATTTTCCTTCTCGATATGTTCATGTATGAGGCAGAATGATTAGATGTGGTATTAATGGGCTCATGATGGTTGGAATGTAGAATACATGGTAAGAGTCACTCCAATGTGGATTACCATTTTAGATCAATCCTTAGGAATAAATCCTATATATCCTAGTGAGGATGGGAATTAGTGTTCTAATATATTAGTTACCTTGTTGATTTGTTGGTGGATGAGGACTAATAAGCAACCCATGTGACTGATTCGGTCACGATGTATATAATTTCTAATACATGGTGGTACTCGCACTAAGGTTGATTCCCACTTTATACTAGGCATTATGAAAGAGTCCTACTTATCCTAGTTATAGAATTAATCATAGTTTTTGTAGTGAAATTGATTAGAGAATACACTCTAAGGTCTCCTTAATATAGGGAAATCATCTCATTCCATTAATTGGGGTTTATATACTAAGGATTCCCTAATGTATGGGAAGCCACATCATTCCGCTGATCAGGCCTCATGCACTACAACTTCACAGATTTATCTAATGGACAAGGTTATCATGTCTTGGTACATTTTCTTGACATGGCATGATTTTCTGATTGACATGTATTGATTATCTTCCTGACATGTATGAGGATGTATGGGAATTCCCTAGCTGCTCTGTAGACATTCTTAAAGATATTCATATGATCTAGTTTAATTTTATGAAGGATGTTTCATAACCTAAATGATAGGTCTGGAGACCATTGTATGGTCAAGGATGACATGTATGAAGGGTTTCCCATGACCTAGATGACTTGTCTAGAGGGTCTCGCATGATCAAGGATGACATGTATGGAGGGTTATTCATGTCCTAAATGACTTGTATAGAAGACATCAAATGATCTAGGCAGACATGTTTGGAGGAAATCACATGATCTAGGATGACATGTGTATATGATATCACATGATCCATGTTGACATGTTTGATAGACGTTGCATGAAACTAGCTGACATGTTTGGAGGGTGTCACATGACCTATAATGACATATAATAAGGGTTCTGTATGAAATGGAAGTCTTGTCTGAAGGACATCACATGATCCAAGATGACATATCTTGGTGTCAACACAAGACCTAGCTGGATTTTTCTGGTGTCTTCGCATAAGATGGCCAATATGTCTGGAGTACATCACAACATTTGGTTGGAAAGCCAAGCATAATTCAAAAGACTTGGGTGGTTTTCCCAAAGGGAATCATCCAACTTTATTTAACATGTGGAAGGGATATCTCATTATCAAAATAGTATGTCGAGGGATCCTCTTATGATTTGAGTGACATGTCTCGATGCTACTACATGATCTGGGTGAGTTATGTGAAGCGGGTGAGGATTGGTATATGTGTTCTCTATATAAGTCTCCCAAATGTTTAGTCTTTATTCCAACCATTATTTCATATGTTCCTTATTTTTTTTCCATAATTAGAATTTATTTTAGGTTTCACGTGACCCAGCTGACATGAGGGACCTGCTTCTCATAATCTAACTGATACGCCAGAAGTATTTTGTGTGATATCAAGTATTCATGTTAAGTTTCTATGAATCCCTCATGATCCCTTAGGGAATTCCCCAAACTTTAACATGTATAATACCTTTTAAATCATGTGGTTGGATTATCTGATAGGGCATCTCTTGTACTCCCATGTGTGATCGATCAATAGATGAATTTTTTGCAGAAGGTGGGTATTTATAGACCACACTACCCTGATTATAAACCTCCATGCATGGAACGTATCATTAAAATTTGGTCTGGAGTTAGTGGAGAGTTTTTGTGTCACAATTTTTGTGAGATCCTATCATATGTCATCCATGGTAGGCCACATGATTTTCAGTGACCACAAGAATATACAATCAATGACCTATTTATTGATCCTCATCCAATTGAATGGATTTAACCTAACCATGTAGATATTTTAAGGAGACTTTACAAGGTATTTCCATATTGTACAAGAGTATTAACAAGATCAGGATAGCCATGGAAAGGCTTTCACCTGATCGAAGAGGTAACATCCTGGGTTTTGGAGTTAGGTCAAAAACCACTCCCGATTTGAACTTTTTCAATTAGTGGCTATGTCATTTTCTATATCATTTATAGAAACTAAATTACAAGAGTTCCATTAGCGTTATATCTTGATTTTACAGAATTCTCATGCTTTATCCAAATACTCCGGTGTTTGGAATAGGTTTCAAGAGAATTGGAGGCCTAATAGCCTATTTTATAATAGAATGCCATGGCACGTAGTTACAGGTAAACTCTGGAGTACCTTTTAGGTGACCATGCAAGTGAGGTGCATGGCTATGTGTGGTTCTAATAAATTGATGCAGAGGGATTTCACATGGTTTGTACATGGATAAGGAATACCATTCACAAGTTGTGCAGTGGGGGCTGTTGGAAAGTATCTCAACATTGTAGCTCACACGGTTTTCAAATGGTTTAGAAAACTATACGAGTACACCATGTGGCCTGTATTTGGTGTTTTTTACGTTTTATTTTTGTTCTTATATTTTATTCTCCCTTCCCTTTATTTTTCCTTATAGATTCATAGCAGGGGGGTTTCCTCATCCTCAACTTCTCCTAGGGTGATCTCCCATCTCTATGTCGGTGTTCCGGTTACATATATATTGGATTCCATAGAACCACATTGGAATTGTTAACCTCACCCTAGAATCTTCTTTATTTATATTTTTCCTCGGGGGCCACTAAATATTTTTGATCCATTTCACCCTATTTTTAGGGTGTTGGATAGAAAATCAAATATACTCCAATCCACATTGAATTGGATTTTGATATCAGACATGCCTACGTCTACGAGCCCAAGGTAAGTGGTAAATTTCTCAATTTTTTTCTTTGCAGATCCTTGTGTGCTGCATATTTTAGTGAAAATTTGGGTATTTTTGGAGTGACCCATTTATATATTTGTTTTTTTACATCAAAATGACCATGCGACCCCAAGGTATGCCTATGGGAATACCCAACCATTTTTCTCTCGAGTGTGGTCAGGTTAGAGGTCGAAGCTCCTTGGGTGAATTTCTTGGGGGTGTTTAATTCATTTACTTTGAATTGTTTAAATTAAATTAGTCTGGTAATTCAAATTGAGGCATTAAATTCGTCTATATTGATATTTTATATTGGATAGTTATGCAATCTAATATTATTACATTGTATTTCTTGGTTAAAGTGAGTTTCTTATTGATTTGTTATGTGAAATTCAATTACATTGAGTTTCTTGTTAACTGAAAGTGATTTATTTCCATACAATTGTTTGTGATTATAATTTTGTGGCCATGGGGTTGTGATGGGATTGGATTGTGGTTAGGATGGCATGAAAATCGAGATTGAGATGATGTAGATCATCTGGTTGGGCTAGGCCTATATCGCTTGAGTCATACTGATGATAGGAATTGGCATCATGGATGTCAGTTTGAGGTAGTGAGACCGTCTGGTTGGTCTTAGCTGGTGGTATTGGGATAGAAAGTCCATATTATTTAAGAGATAAGTTTTATGGGCTTGAGGTGCTAGTTGATGATGCTTAGGTTATTTATTTAGTGATTTATGCTCATTTGTGATGGCAAAAGCACCAAATTGAGTTGTGTGCACACTGGTTGGATCCATTGATGAGGTGGTTTTAACACATCATGTGTGTATACATCCTCAGTATTGATTATTAGGAAATGGTTTTGGGGTTCTTATCATAGAAAGACATGTGTAAGGTGAGGAGCCTTTGGATTTCAGTGTTGAGGCTGATGGTTGGGGGATGAGACATTCCATGATTGTGGCCATGGGGGAGGATTTATAATAGAGGATATATATCATCATTCCTTAGGAAGTTGTTCCATGGGCTGAAGGTGGATTTATTTTGAGGATAGACATCACCATGCCTTTGTACATTAGGCTATGAGTCGAAGGGTTCTTTGAGTAGGGGTCCGCGGGACCAAATACTAATGATCTGGACGTGCCTTTAGGGCATCAGTACTTACTAAGACATGAGGTGTTAGGAGGCATGTGATTTTGGGTTAAATGATTTGAGGTGGAACTTGAGGTTTCACCTGGGCATGAAATTAGGTGTACCTTCATCCATAGGCCAAGGACCCTTCTGACTTATAGTATTTCATCATTGTCCAAGGAAGGTGATGGCTTCCTGGTGGCTATTGAGCACCATGGAAGTCTGTGTTTAAATTACTCATTATGATGCTTCTTTATTTATCATATCTTGACTACTTAAACACATATGATAGGTATTCACATTTGGGTGGTATCCTATTAGTACTAGTTTCCAAACCTAGCACATGCCCTTAGGGGTGCATGTATACTTTTTAGATTTTCATTCAGGTAAAGGATTAGTCTTCGGAGCTAGATCTTATTAGTTGCTTCCATGAAGTTTGGAACAAGAACTTGAGTTCATTCCTAGCTGGATTTTCTATTTTAGTTTCTTTTATATATTAGTATTCTATATATGTACGACTAGTACTGGTCCGCCATCGACAACCCTATTTTATATATAGACATGTATGGTCTGTTAGGAAATTCATGTTTTTCCTATTTGTTTTAGTAGTTGAAACAAGTGGTGTGTTGGGAATTCTAATCTATTTATTTATCTTCTACTGCATTAGTTTAATTATTTATTTGGCTATTTATTTGTCATTGACTATGATTCCACCATTGGCAAGTCTGGTTCGTGACTGCTAAATCTTCCTTATTCTATTTCAGGCTATAAATTATTACTCAAACTATTATATTATCATTACCAAAGGGTAAATCCTCCCCACTATACATTTTTAAACCCTCACACCTAGTCATAAGCCTTTGGAATTTTGGGAGGTGTGCCTAATCCTAGTGGTACCAAGCACAATAAAACTGTTCGGTTGGCTAATCAGTTTGGGGACGCTACAAATGGTATCTGATGAGTTTCTTTTACCTCTATTCATAGTATTACTATTTGGGTAATTGTAGAGTATAGATTAGGATGTGGATTGAAATGTATTTCTAACATGTTATTGGGTTCCTTAATCCCCATGTATGAGGGATAGACTCAGTTACCATGGGTGTGAAATTCAATTCTATTTTTCTCATTTTAAAATTTATACGATTTCCTCCTTGGGTGGTTTATTTGGAATGTGATTGCTAAGTTGTTGTGACATGTAACCCTTGACCTGGTGAAGTGAGGGATATTTGGGACCTTGTACCGATGAGGAAAGGTGTGATTTCTTGCTTTTTTGGCTTTGGATAAGAACATTATAGGGTATTTAAAATTTAAAAATGCATCTATGATTTGTAAAATGATTATTTCATGTGATAAATATCAAAGTCCTTGATAAATGTGATATACCATGATATGAAATTGGTTATGCCATGTGATTTGTAATATATATATATATTTGAAATTGCATATGATATGTGAAATGGACATGGCTCTTATAATGGCATGTCAGTACATTGACAAGGAGTGATTTTGATCACCTGGTTGGGCAACTCTGTTGTCAGTTTAAGGTGATGTAGTTCATCAGGGTGGGAGTGGACTACGGATTAAATGATACTTGGATCTATTGAGGGAGGATAAGGAGGCCATGTGGCCGAGATGTTATGGGACATGGTTGCAATGGGGAAGGGTAAGGATTGTGAGATTGTGTTGCCCTTTACTGCTTTCCATATTCTCATGATACATGTTTTATATGGGATTTCCGACTAATGGATTGTATTTAGAAGATTCCACCTAGATGTCTCAGATGGGATATCAGGCGGGTGATGGATCAGCGTCACAGGAGCACGGCTAGGTTTAGGACCTAGAGGGTTCGGTAGGGCATATACATGCTTGGGAACAAGCTAAATTACATGATCAGGTATAGGTTCAAATGTAGGTGGGTTATCCACAATAATTTATAGTGTTTGGGTCCTGGATTGATGAGAATATCTGATCAATCCTAGTATGGGTTATTCAGGGTATCGACAGGGGAGCTTAGGGAGTAGATCCATATGTGGTGTATCTGATGTGAGAGTTCTAATTAAAACACCCACTTCTTTTTTAGGGTGAGGGTTGTCCAAAGACAGTTAACAAATGGATCGATGGAGCCCAGATGATCTTTGAGTTTTTCAAGAAGCCTCTATGAAGAAGGTAAAAGTTGGTGATGTACATGATAAGAGGGACAACTAAGTGATGGTGGGATGTGTAGGTTTAGGAAGTCAGACATGACGGTTTTACCAGGAATTATTTTGAGTCTAGATTCTTCGATCAATGTTTTCTAGAGACACTTAGGGCTGAAGGAGCACGAAAATTACTCACATATAGTATGGTGTCATTTATATCATGTATTATGCAGCGACATTCACTGAGTTGTATCACTTTTCACTCAGCAAGGTAAGTGATGAAACCTATAGTGTTAGGTTCTTCGAGGATGGTTTATAGCATTCCGTTCAAGTGAATGTAAACCAATTTAGATTGGCCTCATTCCTTGATGATGTAAACTAGGAGCTCATAGCTGAGGGAAATCTGACGGATGGGTGATACTCAATTCGAGGAGTGTTTTTAGGTGAATTCAGTGGAAATGCTTCATATGGAAGGAATTAAGGACTATATGACTTCCAGCATGGATATCCAGACAAGGACTCAACAATACCACTATTTAGTGACTCATCATTGGTTTTATTTTTGTGGGGGTATCTAGGACAAGTCCAGGCTCAATGTGACCTGCATCTAAAGGAGTTTTGTGAATGTGGGCATGCCAGTCATATTGAGAGATTCTCAAGGAATCCTTCTGGTTATGTCAGTGGTCAGGTTCCGAGGTAGAATTGGGCTTCTAAGGTTGGTTCATGATTAATACCAGATGAGGATAGTCATGTTTCAACTACATGAAGTGGTTGTCGAAGAGATAGCGGGACCCAACACTGGGGTCATTGGATGGTGGTTGGAGTAGCACCATAGTCAGGTCGAGCATCAAGAAATCAAGATTTAGGCTAGGTACATGTTGTGGAGCTACCAAGGGCTGAGCGGACTGGTGAGCTGGCGGCAGTCAGAGGTACATCATGGGAGTGGCCATGATTTTCTTTCTTTTTTGTTGGCATGTCTTGTCGATCCATGTTTTTATGGGTACATGAGTTTAATTGGATGTATACTTGGACTAACAAGATGTTAGTCAGTAGGTTGGCATTTTATCAGATGTGTTATATATATATATATATATATATATATATATATATATATATATTAGGTCTGAGGAACAAGGTTCTATGTACTGAGCATTGTTGGATGTGAGTTGATTGAGGAACTCAGCACTGAGGCATTATTGGATGTGGGTTTCTTGATGTGTGAGGCATTTGGGCACTCATACAGTGTGGTAATTGAATAAGGTTTGAGACACTGGTTTTGATTTGAGAATTTGTAGAGATGAAAGACCTCATTGTTCAATGGGTTCCATGGGCACGAGGTTGCTATCAATGCAGTATGGAACTTTTATGGGTGTAGAGAGCATCATGGGAGCACCTAGTGAGGTGTCGGAGTGACGATGCATCATGGGGGGACTATGGATCTGGTAAAAGGTCATTGTACTTGTTGGTTTCTTTTAGTTTTGGTCAGGATAGTCCGGGGTAGGTCACTCCTAAGATGGGGAGCCCCCCCCTGATGTTTTTTGACTAGAACCTTTGAGATCATAGTAGTCTGGGTTTATTTTAAATGGGATGGGTATGTTCGGTACCATCTTCTTGTTTTGTTTTATAACATGGTGATGTGCTATAATAATGTTGTGAGATTTTAGCATCCCTGGTTTTTTATTCGGTTCTAAGACCACTCTGGATTTGAACTTCTTCAATTAGTGGCAATGTTATTTTATATATCATTGACTAGAACGTAATTTCAAGAGTTCCAATATCTTTTTATCATGTTTTTACATGAGTTTAAATCTTTGGTCGAAGCCTTGAGTTTTAGAAAAAGGTTTTGGGAGCATAGGAGGTTGAATGGACTATTTTTTAAAAACAAGTCAGGGATCAAAGTTTTGCGTACACCGTGCAACCCATTTTAGGTAATGGTACGAGGTATTTTTGAACTACTAAATGATTTGGTTAAACCATGTGAGTGAGACCCACAATAATGCTAGTGTATTCATTATTGTGGTAGAGGTATTTCATATATTTTGTACACAATTAGGAAAACCCATGTTTAAGTCATGTGAGGGAGTCATTTTGGGCAGTAGCTCAACACTACAGCTCACAAGGTTTGGAAAACCGTGTGAGTAAATCGTGCAGCCTGTATGGGGTGTTTTTTAGTTTTTTTTTTTTTTTTATTTTTCTTATTTTTTTATTCCTTCCCTTTCTTCTTAATTGTCACATGAACAGCAGGAGGGATACCTCCTCCTCATCTTCTCCTAGAGTTATCTTTCATATCTCTATTAGTACTCCAATTTTAGATCCTTTGGATGCTATAGAACCACATTGGTAAGTTTAACTTCCCACTAGCCTCTTCTTAGTTTCTCTTTTTCCTTATAGATCTCTAAATATTTTTGAGGCATTTTACCCTATTTTTATGGAATTGGAAAAAAACTCAAATCTAATCAAATACTCTTCGAACTAGAGCTTGATGTTGGACATGCCTACATCTATGAGTCTAAGGAATGTGGTTTATATCTTGATTTTCATTTTTTCAGATGTTTGGTTGGTGAGGATTTTAACTCCCTTTTGGGTATTTTGATCGAGAACTATTTATATCCATTTATTCCTATCAAAATGACTATGTGACCACAAGATATGCCTATGGGCATGCCCATCCATTATTTTTTCGAGCATGGTTAGGTTAGAAGTTCAATCTCATGGGTTGAATTGTCTAGGGGTTTAATTCATATAATTTGAATTGATTAAATTTAGCTAGTCTATTTATTCAAAAAAGGAGTTATAGTACTCTTTATTACTTCATTATATTGTTTAGTTATGTAATTCGGTATTTTTACGTTGAATTTCTCAGTTAAAGTGAGTTACATACAAAATCCATTGTGTGCAATTCAATTACATTCAATTGCTTGTAAATTGAAAGTGGATTATTAATCCATAATTTCTTATGATTATACTATTGAGACCCATGGAGTCATGATGGGATTGGGACATGGTTGGGAAGGAACGACCATCGATATTATTGTGATTTACATCTTCTAGTTGGGCTTGGCCTAGATAACTTGAGTGGTATTGGCCACAGGATTAGACATCGTGGATGTCATTTTGAGATAGTTTGGTTGTCATGTGGGTCTTTGATTGTGATATTAGGATGTCAAGGCCATAATATTTTATTTTAATGGTCACAGGTGCATGAGGTGTTGGTTGATGTCACTTACATTATTTATTTAGTAATTATAACTCACTCGTAATGGACAAAGCCCCAAATTGAGTCATGTGCACATATGATGACTCTATTAATGATGTGGTTTTGACCACTCATGTGGGTAGACATCCCCAGTAGTATGGATTAGGAAATGGTTTGGGGGTTATTTCCATAAAAAGACATGTGGAAGGTGAGGATCCTTCAGATTTCATCATTGAGGATAATGATTGGGGGCTGAGGCCGAGCAAGATTTAGGTTGTGGGCTTGGACTTATATTGGAGGATAGACTTCACCATTCCTTGGGATGTTGTTCCATGGGTTGATGGTAATTTTATTTGGTGGAAATTCATCTCTATGCCTCTATATGTTTTGTTTCAAGTCGATGGGTGATTTGAGTAGGGGTTTGAGGGACCAGATACATAGGATTTTGGAGTGCCATCAGGGTGTTGGTACTTACTGAGACATGACGTGTCTAGAGGCATGAGATGTCAAGTTACATGATTTGAGTTCGAACCTGAGGGTTCACATGGGCATGATATTCTTAGTACCTTGGTCCATGTTCTAAGGACCCTCCTTACGTATGGTATTTTGTTCTTGGTAGAGGCATGTGATGGATTCCGGGTGGTTGTACTGCACTAGGGAAGTTTGTATTTACATTACGCATTGTTCTGGTGGTTTATTTCTTATATCATTAATTCTTAAACACATATTCTATGTATGACTCTTTCGGTGGTTTCCTACTAAGACTAGTTCTCAAACCCTTTATAAGCCCTTTGGTACATGTGTAGAATTTATAAATTTATGTCCACATAAAGGATCAACCTCAGAAGCTGGATCTTAATAGCTTATTGCATGGAGTTTGGCACATTACCTTGAGTTCATGCCTAGATAGAGTTTTAATTTTAGTTTCTTATATATATTATAATGCTATATATGTATGACTTGTATTAGTAGGCCATCAGTGACCATAATTTATATATTTACTTGTATAACATTTTATAAAATGCATGTTTTTCTTATTTATTTTATTATTAGAAATAATTGGTGTGTTGTGAATGTTGATCTTATCTTCCACTGTATTTTTTTATTAAATGAAACTAATTTTTATTTTTTATTGATTGTGATTCTGCCATTAGTGGTTCCAGTTTGAGTCTGTGGAGTCTTATTTATTCTACTACATGCTATATATTTTTACTCAGACTAGTATATTATCATTCCTAAAGAATATAACAATCCCAATATAACAATATACACCCTCTCTACATGTCATCACTCTTTTGTGTTTATGGAGGTATTACCAAGGCCCATGGAACCAGGCCCGATAACACTATTTGGGTGGCTAATAAGTCTAGGATTCTATAGAATATGACTTGTTTAGGGATGTCAGTGTGACAAAGCTAGATTTTTAAGAGTTATTCTTAGAGATCATGCTAACATGTCACATGGGCCTCTATGGGATCAATGGTGTTCTTAATAACCCCTTTTCAAATTAACAGCACATATTCACTCCTCAAGAAGCTTCTTTATTTTCCCATTTTTTTTGCCTTGTTTATTTTACAAGGATTGGGGATATCGTGTAGCCATGCGAGTGTTGTTGAAGATATTCACCCTCCTTGTATGTGACGTGTGATGTTTCTTTTGATGGGTCTTGCGATGATGCATGGTCATTATCATTGAAAACACTTCTTTTTGTCCATAGAGATGAATGGGGAGCGTAGAATCAACTGTACATGTCTAAAACCCTTTGCAGGATGGGGGGAAATGTAAAAAAGTTTCCATGTAACAAGTTGAACTTATTTCCAAGGCTTCTGGAGGTCTTGGGAATCACTTGAGCATATCACAAGAATATCAATGACCGAATAACATCCCCATATTTAGCATATATTTACCATTTATTTTATTAGGGTTATGGATGATTGTTAGGAACCCATCGGTTGACAAGTCATGTGACATAGAGGAAATATTTTGATAATCTCTTCATAATCAATGAGTTTTTTGGATGCCTTTTCAAGAACAGGGAGGCTTGTCAAAGGGCCTCAATGTGATCTCTAGCAGATCATGCACTATGCATGACCCATTCGAATGACTTTGCGAGGGTCATGGGATCATGGGTCCTTTGGGATTTCATACAATATGCATGATTTCGTCATATTCTTTTCATTTTCATTACATTAAAATAAATTCTCTTAATTCATCTATTTATTCTCATGTATATTTCTAGATGCTCATTTGGTGGGTGTCAACAGTACTTAATAAACTAAGAATTATCTTTGGGATATTCTTAATGTTATACACCGCTTAATATTTTTTGAGATATAGGCATGTAAACCTCTACAATGATATGAAATACGTGCCTGGAATCTATCAAATCTATGATATACAGGCATGGTGTCCCTAATTTTATTAGATATTTGTATGAAATCCATAACATCTGTGATACTTTATAATTGAGTCCCTTATAGCCTATGATAAATGGGCATGGTAACCCTTATCAATTATGAGGTATGGTCTTGGTGACCCTTATAGATTATGATGAATGGGCATGGTGACCCTTTTGGATTATGATAAATGGAAATGGATACCCAACTAATATGATGCATGGCATGATGTCCCTACTATTCTGATAAATGAGCATGACGTCCCTACTGTTATGAGACTAGTCATGGAATCCCTGGACATTTGAAAGACTCGTGATACTACCCATGGATGCCTGAGTTACACCTTGGATCAATACTAGTACAAGTATACATATATATGGATTAATATTTCACAATGTATACAGACCACATATATGTGTACATATGGTCACTTATTTATAGGTTTCTCGACATAGGACGAATTAGTTAGTGTAAGCCTGGTTTCCGTCATAAACCATAGCCCAACCATTACAATTTTAATTAATTCTTACCATTATATCTTCACATATAATATATTATATGCACTTATTGGATATTTATATACACCATTGGTGATGGCCTGGTGATTTTATCTCACACCCTATACGGGTCATCGATGGTACTGGGGCAGATTATGTGGATGCTGTTAGGGATAGTGGAAATTGACCATTGTTTGATGCTTAAGAGATTATAGAATGGGAGTGGGGGAGAATATGATTGATCTATATCTCATGATGCAATTGGAGATAGTCATTTTGGTCATTTTTATCATTTGATACATGTATTTTATTACATGCCTACTATCATGCATTTCTTTTTTCCTTTTGATAGATACATGACATTACATATATTTTTATTTGATACTATATATTTTTGTTGTTGATTACTTATTACATTTGGATTCTTTACCTTCTACTTACATATGATATTATTCCATCACTGTTTATCTATTTATTTTACTACCATGTAACTCTGATAATGAGGTTATAGTCTACCCAGTGTACCACCATAGACCCTCACTGCAAGTTAGTGGCCTCTAGCATATGGGGAGATATGCTTGAGTCCATATGAACCACTATCTCATAGAACAATTTTGTTAAATATGGGTCGTTATGTTATAATAACTTGCCTTGATTATTTCCAGTGAAAATAAGATCATCAACGTATAATAAATCCAATCAAATTTTTCCATTTTCCCCCTTTAGATAGAGTGATTGTTCATATTGGAACTTTTGTAATCCTCTATATTGATTGTAATAATCAATCCTAGTGTTCCATACAAGTGGTTATTTTTTAGTACATAAAGTTCCATCATGAACTTGTAAAAATTTTCTTCTCTTCCTTTCTTTATGTGTCTTGGTGGTTAATCAATACATTTATCTTCTACCAAAAAACCATATACTAATTTTGAATTCACATATAGTTGATGAATCATACATTTGTGATGAGATGTTCTTGAGATGAATAATCTTATCATCTCTATTCTTTCAATGGGTAAAAATACTTCACCATCATCAACGCCTTCCATTTTCATGTAACCTTTGGGGATGACTAATGCTTTATATCTATGTACTTATCCTTGAGCATTCTTCTTGGTTTAAAAAAATCACTTTACTCTTATTAGTTTTTTCCCTTCTAGGAGGTGTCTCAAGTTCCATTCCTTATTCTTCGTGATGGAATTGATTTCTTCATCCATCGCTTTCCTCTGTATTTCATTGAATTTAGATTACTCGAAGCTAATTGGGTCAAAAGTCATAAAGAGATAATACAAGTTCAAATACTCCTATATAGATTTAATTATTTCATATATTTCTATAGTAATTCAACCATTTTTAGGTCATATATGAGAAATTTAATATTAAATTCCTTCTAAAGGAGATTTATGTTTTGATTGAGTCATTCTTTCTTAAACCCCTTATTACTCTGTAGATATTTATTAAGCATTTTTTTATTCTTCTTAAGTGAGTTATACCACTCTTTAATATTCATCATGAGTCTATTTACATGAATAATTTTCTTTCAATATAACATATATATATAAGATAATATGCTTGGTGATGGTATTATAGAAGAAACATCCCATTGCTTTGTCTCTAAATCCCATAAGGACACACTTCACTCTTTTGTCAATGAGCATTGTTCGTTTTTACTCTAGGATCCAAAAATAGGAAATATAACAAAAATAAATGAGATGAATTATACTAGGCATGTGATTACTCCATTATTCTTGTATAATATTTGCTTTAATTTTTTTTGATGGACATCTATTGGGTAGATACACTACACCTAAATCCTTTCCATCCAAAAAAATTCTCGGATACTCCTTTGTATTTTGACATTATTCTTTCCATGTTGAGAATGGTTTTATTATTTTTAGCCACTCCATTTAGTTGAGGTGTGAAAAACAACAATAAAAAGTGTTTAATTCCATGTTTATTTTAGTACTCCTAAAAAACATTGGAGGTGTACTCCCTATCATGATCAGATTGAAAAAATATATAAGATGGTTTCTTTGATTTTCCATCAAATCATTTTTTTCTTTAATGATTTCAAACACTACCAAATTCATCTTGAGAATGTATATCCAGGGTTTCCTATTACAAACATTATTAATAATTATAATTTAAATTTTTTTCATTCAATTTCATATTCAATAGACCGCACACATCGGTGCAGACTAACCGAAGTTTCACAATAGCTCTCCAATTTTCCTTTTTTACAAAGTTGTTTCTATGTTTCTTACTTAGAACTTACCATTAAAATTTTTTATTCAGATGTCCCATGTTATCAAGCTCATTCAACATCTTCTTATTTATAATAATCTTAAACTTTCAATGTTTATATTTCCAAACCTAAGATTCTATAGACAGTCCTTGTCATTAATTACCATCGTCAAAGATCGCAGTACATCAGGGTGAATCATATGAATAAACATGTGATTGTTCATCATGGCCACTTTTTTCTCTATACCTCAATTAAATTAAAGAATTTATTTTTTAAATTTTATAATAAAATGGAAAATCCTTTTTACCCTAATTTTCCAAGACTAATGATGTTGGTAATCATGTCGAGCACATTATAGACATCAGAGATGAATGAATGCTTTATATATTGTTGCTTGATCAAAATATCCCATATGTCATGGAATAATATTATTTAGATATATCCATATTAAATATCTCCTTGAACCCTTTTATCAATGTTTATAAACAAGTTCTTCTAGCTTTTTATGTGTTCTCTAGCTCCAGAATCAAGATACCAAATACCTTGATTTGGTATTGATGTTTTTTCCATAAACATAAAGGATTCTCCAGTAACATCCCCTTATTTTGAAATATTTCCATCCTATATAACATTATCCATGGTCAAATAAATCAAACAATTATTGTTATATACTCTATATTAGGGATAAGAAGAGAATTGATTGTTTCTTTTGAAGGATGTCTGAAGATTGTGGAATCCTCCCCTCATTCCTTGTACTCATCCTCATGGTGTAAGATTTTGATATCCATGAACTCATTGATTTAATCTTCTTCCACCCCACCCTCCTTGTTTTGTGTTATTTAATTTTCCATGAAATCATATTCCTTATCATCATTAAAATTTCCCCGCTTAATCCTTTTTAGAGTAGTTGAGATACATAATTGACTGTAAATCGTAATCGAATCAATTTGTATTACTTTACTGATTCACCTACAATTCCTAGTCTTGTAGAGATCCCACAAGTTATTTGATATAAATTATCTCCAAACATTAGTTTCGTACAAGGTAATGACTATGTAATCAAAATTTGGATCTAATGATAATAAAATTTTGTCACATACTCGCATGTCATCAATATTTTCTCTATCTCTTCATTTTTGGTTCACTACTTCAATTATACAAATTTGATACTTAGAAATGGTTTTATAAAATATCACAAAAAGTGATTTAGACTCACTTTTATAGATCAAACTTATATCTTATTCACTTTTTCAATACCTTTGGATGATTTTTGGAAATTTTCTCATATGACTTTTGATGTTTTTTATAAAATGATTATCTTGAACTTGGCTTCGTCAAGGCCCTAATAGATGATTGATTTAGCCATGTAGTCTCTATTACATTCCACTTGAATAGTTTCCTCTTGATAAAATAGAATATGAACATCTTATATCTTTGATTCTGGATCAGTGTATCCATCATCCATAATGTCTGTTATATCTTGAGTTTCAATGGGTTATTTTATTTAGATGCACCAATTATCATAATTATCCTTCATAGATTTTGTAATAAATGTTTCCACAGTCCCATTCTCTATAGTGGTTGTATAAAATCTCCTTAAAATCCTACGATACCACATAATGGTAGATTTTTAAAAAATAATAACGATAAAATAACATAGAAAACTAGTGGTGATCATGGGGGGAATAAAGGGGACTCAAATATTTGTTTTTTTCATTTCTTGAATTAATTTTTAAAATGATAAAAATTAAAATACATGATAAAAATGTTAATTTATAGAATAAAAAGTCATAGTAGATGAAGGGTTGATTCTTTGGATCAATTTACCATTAAAATTATCATTTTCAAATTCATTATTGATAAAATTAATTTATCTGATCAAAAAATTAATTTGTCCTGTAATAAACTCAACATATTTGGGAGTGACCCCAACACCATATCACCATTATTTTTTAAAAAATTTTAAAAACAATTTATTTTTTCCTAAAAACAATCCATCCTAAAAAAAATTAAAAAGGTGTTTGAGAGATAAATCGAGTGGTAATACACGATGGAATTTACATTGATGGGGGTAGGTATTATAGAATGGTGTGGAACACATGGGGGAACATCGATATGGGCGATCAATATGCAATCTGAAGTGGATAGTATGGGTGGGAGGACATTGGTGGAGTAGGTGGTGATGTAGCATCAGTAGCGGATAATGAGTTAGATGGAGACAATGATGGATGGGTGGTGATGGGAGACAGTAGAGATGTAATGGGGTAAGTAAGAAGGAATTAGCAATGAAGCACGTTAAAACCCATTTAAACCAAAGAAAAAAAATTCAAATTTTATCATTAAAAAATAAAAAAAAATATGGAATTTCATTTCATTAATGAGATATAATAACCATCTATATAAATGCTAAAATATTTTACCTATTTTGAAACTAATTTTATATGAATTATCATATATATTTCTTAAAAAAATTGAATGATTATTCCCAATTATAAATACAAAAACCAAATAATATTTGTTTTATATTTATTTTAATATGATAGTTGAAGTATACAACAATATGTATATATGTCTAACACTAAACCTATTTATGAATTATTCAGTTAAAAATATGAATAAAATCTATACTATAACTATATATAATGAATATCAAAGATCTCTAAACAAGTATTGAAGATCCAACATCATTATTATTATATCTACTAACTAATGTTTCATTTTGTTGGGGTAAATGATCTAACATGAAATGAATACCAAACAAATGTATCTATTTGTGTTAGGGTAGTGTAAGTCACAAACACCAAAAAACATACATGAACAATGAAGAATAACATAGAGAATGTAAATAAATTAATGTTGTTTAATGATGTTTCTATGTCCATGGGAGAAAGGTGGCCAAATTATTATTATTCTCTAGAAAAACTTTAATGTATTAAGCATAATTATAAATCATATGAATTAATCTTATTTAAAAGAGGAGTTAAACCATTTTTTCTTAGTTGTACATATACCTAGAGAAATCAATCCACCATCATCAGTTTTATATTCAACGGTCCATGATGATGGAGTCCATAGCAGAATTTTTTGTTTTTTTCTCAAAAAAGATTCCTCTACAACAGTCATTTCCAACATAGAAACTTCTTCTAAAAAAGTGTCCCTAATTGGAAGTGTCCCCCACAAATCACCCACTCATGATCAGTTTGGGGTCGAAGATAAACTTGAAATATCCTTATCAGCTACAAAATTTTCTTTTCATTGAACATTTTTCATTACATCTTCTCGATTATCATTGAAACGAAGTTTCTCAGTTTTAAATAAATTTTATTCCTATGCATTTTGGAAATGATGGTATCAAATCTTGAGGTTTTTGGACCTGAAATGAAATTTTTAGTTCTTATTGAGATGAATAACACTTTAAATATTACAATATATAATTTAATTCTCTAGAGTCTACCCCAACTTTTGTAGAAATTTATTCATCCACTGTATTCCCTTTCAACCATCATCGATTGAAATATACTCTATTTTAGAGGAAGGAAATACAACACACTCATAAATTAAGGAATTCCATGAGACTACTCCCCCTTAAAATGATATTAGTTATCTCGATAAGAATTTCCTTATATCTACATTCCCATCCATTCTAGATTCTACATATCTTTAAAAAATAGGTTTATCACTTATAAATCATAAAGAATGAATAGATATACCCTAAAGATACTTAAATATACATTTGAGCACTATAAAATCCTTCTTTACTATATTTGATAATAACCTACAGACAATACCAAAAGCTTAAAAAATCTCTAATGTGGAGATAAGATTGTCAACTCTTAACTGATAGGGCTTTTTTCTATCTCTACATTCTCCTCTTCGGTTGATTTAATCCAAATTTCTTTGAGCCTCAAATGATTGAAAAGTATATTAAAAACGTGTTTTCCATTAATCTTATTGAGGCTTTCATGAACCATATCACTTTATTATTCCTAAGATAACTAAATCTTAATATTCCTCTTATCATGAGTAATCTTCAGGCCAAGAATATGAGAAGAATAATGTAAATCCTTTATTTCAAAAGTCTTATTTAAATCCTTCTTCAAAGTTTCAATCTTACATATATCCCTAAAATTAATCATAATATCATTAATATAATGTAATTTAATAATTAAATCACTATCAAAATAACCATTTAATTAAAATTCATTGGTCAATATTTGTTCTCTTGTACTCATTTTTTTCCATGAATGAGTCCAACAATATGTATCATTTCCTTGATGCCTATTCTAAACCATATTAACCATTCCTAAGCTTCCATATCATTTTTCCTTTACCTTTAACCTAAAATATATCTAGTTAGAGTAAAGCCTCATCTTTTTTATGAATACTTTTTAAATTTATAAGTTATGTTTTCAGAGTAAGGCGTGGGGTGGACATGGTTTCTCAGGCCTCATTATGGTTTTTTGAATCTTTAAATGGGCATTAGATATTTTTTATCCAGAAAAGGAAACACCAAAAAATGATACAGTTCATGGTGTCCCTAGTATACCTAGATATAAAACAATTAATAGGGGAAATGGCTTAGCCAAACTATGGTGCTTAGCTAAGTTTGTTTTTGGGAACAACATGGGAAACTTTACAATAGAAACTTTAGAGGCTATGGTGAGGGAAAATAGATTACCATTTAGGATTATGTTGTATCACCAACTGTTTCAGGATGTGATTTCAAGAACACCATACCCAAGGCCATGGCATGGTGATGGTTGTACTAGCATTTAAATGGTCAAAAACATTATCTTTCTTATAATTTATCAATAATTTTCATGGGGAAATGTGTTCATCTTTAATGGGTGTCTTGACTATGATCTTAATTCATGTTCCCCCTATTTATCAATTTAGATTTTTCTCTATTTACTGTTTTCCTTTAATCAAGGTGTTTTCCATAGGGCCAAGATATGATTCAAATGAACCAAGTAGAGAAAAATGTTTTTGTTATCATTGATATCGAGGTAGATTGACTTATTTCTACTGGAAGGTTAAACCCAAACTAATGAAGGATCAATCCTAGTGATCAATCACATATGGGGTTGTGGTTTCTTTGAGTCGGTAGTGAGTTATCCATGTCCAGTTCTTGAGGATGTTTCCTCCTCTATCAATCAAACCATACTGAGGTAGGACTTTATTGATTTTGTTTTTCCATCAATTTTCTCTTAATTTAATAATGAATATCGATAAACTCTTGGTATTTATCCCATATTTATACAAGTTTATTCTTTGTTTTCTTATTTGATACTTGTGGTTTATTACTTGGTTTTTTGGATTATATACCCCATTTGGATTCCAACAATGATATCGAAATAAATTAATACATTGCTTGACATTAACCTCAATTCATGATTCCTTCCTAACTATATTTTACATTCATCACCACTATTCAATTGGAAAAAGATTCAACTATTTATAGGAAATAATATTTTAGTATGTTTGACTCTATGATTCATTGGATTATTTATGCATCATTGATTTTGGGATTGGTGATGTGATGGATGCATAATAGTGATGATGAAAATCTAATGGTGGTGTGGGGGTTATGGTTTTGGGAGCCGGATTGTGTAGGTTTTTCCTTATATAGGTGTGGAGATGATGACTCTAGCATGGTCTAAATGATCTGTGGGATTTTCTAGAAAGACCCATTGTGGAAGAAAAAGTGATAGCAGTGTGTGTAGTTACACATGGAATATCTAGAGTTTCTATGAAACTATAACCTATAATGTGGGAATTGTGGAATATCACATGTCAAGTGGACCCCTCCTAGTGATGGGTTTCCATTAAAGCTAAGAATGTATCACACAACCATGTAATTGATATTCATGAAATGTGACTCCTTAACTCGTTTCATTTTGAGTGAGTGTGTGTTTCCTAAAACAATTTTATCATGTTTTTTCCTCGTATTAATTTCCATGAGGGTATGGTGAGGCATAATTTCCCAATTATGGGATGACAAATCCCCTCTATAGGTTGGTGCTAGATAGAGTTGGGTATCCCTCCACATAGCCGAGGTGTGAACATATATCTCTTCTTCCATAGGATATGTCAGGTAACCCATGACTGAAATCCTAGTAATGTGATCTCCTTCTTAGTGGGTTACTCTAGTTAGGTTCAATTAGCCCCCATAGGCCCTGGGATTCAACCCCAGTCTATTTATCCTTGTCTTGTGAGCACTATTAGTGTTGACGAGACCAGTGGAGTGAGTTCCCTTGGATGATAATTACCTTATAGCTTCATAAAGAATCTCTTTATTGATAGTGAGGATAGAAATCACATGGGACATGAATTATTTACTTGATCACATATGGGTTTTATCTTCTTAACCTTTTTTCTGTGATTTATAGATGACTCCCCTACTTTATTCTTTGGGTGTGGGGTTTTTAGGGTGTCTGAATGGGTATTTTCATACTCACCCTTACATGAGCTCTATCCACACATGTCATGTCATATGAAGAAATCCGACCTTAATAAGGAGTTCTAGGTGGATTGGGAGAAATATGATCTTAGTTGGTCCAGTTTGAACATAGATGGATCTCGATGTTTCATTTGGGGGGTTATTTCCATCTTTTTAGAAGTTCATACTCCCGTAAAATTTTTGTGGACTTGTATTTGGCCCTTTTTATAAAACCTTAAAATTTTTTGATACTATTATTTGCGAATATATGTTATGAATTCATTTAAAAATCAATTATTTATTCTAAATTATACCTATGTATGGAGATAAGTGTGTGTCTGTGTGTGCATGTAATTAGGCTATGGTCTCCCATGAGTTTCATATTCCTACTCGGTGCTAGTCTTATAGAGAACCAAGCTTGACGTTCATGGAAATTACATTTATTTTGTGGAATACTTAATACATTAAAAAAATAGACTCCCAAAGACCATATTAGTTTGGCATCTTTGGAAACTCATAACACATTCTTCTTGCTTGCTGAATGATATTCAACATCTCCCATAAAGATCTTCCCCATTAGGTCTACTATATAAAACCTTTCTTTATATCCTAGGGAAAAGAAAACATAAAAAAGGGTGGGTTTAAATTATAATTAAGGGTAAACATGGATAACATAAAAAAAATCATAAACATAATAATGTAAAAACCTGAACATAAAGTTTAAATATCAAAATCCTGAGTCATTAAATAAATCTTGCCAGTACTTAAGGTATAGATCATAAAGGATAATTAACCATTATAAAATAGCATTGAAATAAAACATGGAATTATGGAAAAAAAATCACATAATATGATTTCCAATTAACCAAGGAATTGGTTCTAAGGCCATCATAGTGGACAAAGTCCATTACTAAACCAGGTTTACTTGTTGTTCCAGCCATGTATTACTGAACCGAATTTACTAACCATTTCATCCCTATATTATTGAACTATATTTACTTATCGTTATAGTCATGTTTATATTGTGAGATATAAATCATTACCCAATAAATTGGATTTAAATATAGGTCCCACCCATCTCATAATTAAATTATTCTTACATGTTCCAGAAAAACATAAATCATTCATCATATCATAACCCATGAAATAAAATGGGTTTTTTAAAAATAATTCCATAATAATACATATAAAATAAATATATGTCATAAAAATAATTCCCTCATAAACACAATCAAATCATAGTAATGATATGCATAGAAACATAACCCTATGTCATCTAAGATGGAAAATAATTTTGATAAAACACTAGAACTTAATTCATGAATAAAATATTCTTTCTTATTCAAAAGAATTTTCTCTTCTTAAAATGTCAAACAATTGTAAAAGAAATGTATTCAATTGAAATTAAACTTATAATAATATATAGGAAGATTCATGGAGACAATTAATTATGTATATGTAGAAATCCATTCATGTCGTATAAGTTAAAAAATACATTCTTCTCATACTATTACTGAAAAAGTCAAAAAAGTACCTCATGTGGAAAATAAAAGAAAGATTCATTCCATGCCGTTTATTAATAATCGTCCAATGAAAAAATTTAATTTAAAAAATATTATAATAATATAAAAAAATTATATATTTAGGAAACATGGATGTGTATGATAAATATACCATAGTAAATACTTATGTATAAACAATCTCAGATAATAATGAGATTATGAATTTATCCCTTAGCTTGTACTTTCCTTTAGTCAATGGTGTGTTAAAATCCATTATAATGGGTTTAAACATATTATTAACTTGTAACATAAACATAATAACATTTATTATATCATATATAATTCACTTATGACATTATATTACCTGTATATTTATCAATTCCAGGTTAATGCATTGTTTTGGGTAATAATCGTTTTATTTATCGTACGTGTTTTGACTTGTTATTGCTGATCTTATTACATAGAACATGATTCACTTACTTCAAAAATGTAAACCATTATTTATATATCATAAATATTCAGTATATAAATATATATAATAGATAGATAAATGAAATGGAATACACCGTTCATGGAGACGGTAGGTTATACGTACGTAAGAACGTTGTTTCTGTTTCCTTACTGAATTGAATGGAAGAAAGTAAATTACACAAGCACACGCGCACACACACACATATATATATATATATAAATATAGTAGCATTACAATGTCATATATTTCATGCTTATTTATTATATATACATTATAATCATTCTTTAATGGTTAACATTGTGGATGAATCTCATCGCGTCGTGGAGACAGTAGGTCTTACGTACACCTGCGCGACGATATCATTCATTTAATGGTTAAATGGTATTTAATTGGATGTTATATTAATTATTCATAATAATCATCATGATATATTTATTATTTAAATCTGTTATACTCATCATTATATTCATCCAAAATATGTATTGTGGAATAAAAAATTACACCACGACGTGTAGACGGTAAGCCATACGTACACACACGTGGTGATATTATTATTCATATGATTCATAAAAGGAGGTGTAAGGTTATAACATAATTTTAATAAAATCAAAATATATATGTAATATAATTCATGTGTTACTTTAGTCTAAAAACAACATAAGAAGAGGAAGTAGAAGAAGAAAAGAATTCTAAAAGAGGTGATAAAACAATTACCTCTTTTTTGAGTATCTATTTTAGATTTCAACAAAAAGAATCCTTAAGATAAATTTCATCCCAAATTGTGGAATATATAATAAATTTAATTAATTTTGGAGATTAAATGCGAAAAAAAGTTCTGAGAAAAAATGGCTTTAGATGTGTGATTATAAGAGAAGGAAAAGTTTCCTTTTATAGGAGAGGTGAGGGGCACTTTTGGAATGTCTTTAAATATTAATTTGTTATAAATTTATTCTAGGTTTCTAATGGTACCAAACTCATATATTTCAATGATAGGATTATTATGGTTCTAAATCATCTCAACCAATAGGTTTATGAAAAGTTTAGGTCACAAATTTAACCTTATCTTTTATCTTAAACCACTAGTTAAAAACAACAACCCATGTCATGTCTTCTTGTATTTTCATAATATATGGTTCCTATAGTTACTATAAAATTACAATAGAACATATAGTGGACAAGTAATGATAGTTTAAACATTATATAATTCCTTTGGATGAATATTAAGTTTTTATGACTATTATATCATTTAATAAAATAGTATTTTTTATAAAAACTCATTTATTTCTATTTTGACAATTTTTAGTAATTGATCTTTTTAATTCATAAAAACTTGATTCCATAAAAAAAAGGCATTAAATCATCCATAACATGTCAATGTATTCAAAAAAATTATTTTATGGAGTAAATATTTTCAAATTATATTTATTGTTATATTGGTATTTTAATTTATTTGAATATTTCATTAATAAGGTAATCATTGAATCATCATTGTGTCATAAATAAATTAATGTCTAAAAATGAAAATAATATACCATGATGTACGGAATATTTTTATATTTCTAATGAATATTTATAGTCATATATATCAATTATATAACACCACATTAATTTTCTTAATAAAAAGATACATGTTTATGTTATATTTACCTTTAAATTAATTATTATAACCTATCATTTTACCACCCAAGTGGTTCCAAAATGCCAAACATTGGGCCTAAGGAGTTTTTTACCACCAATGACTCATCAAATAGGATTAGGAAACGTGGTAGGGTAGTTTTATATTATTTTTTACCCTTATTTACCGGATTTACCCTTTAACCATGGTAAATAAAAAAAATTATTGAAGTTACTATTCATAATGTCCAAAAATAAAAGGGACCAATTTACATAAATTGAAAATTATGATTCCAAATATGGAATCAATTTTTCTAAATTAAAAACACATAATTGGAAGAAATTAATTTAAAATTAATTCCAATTTTTAAATTCAGAAAGTGGGTTTTCCAATAAGTGAATCCTTTCAAAAGATTAACTTAGGTTTATGTTCAATTTAAATGTGAAATTACATACAATGACCAAAATTGGGTTACATAATAAAAACATAATCCAATTAAACTTTAAATCCAATTAAAAAGATAATATAACTATGTCAATAAATTATATGAAAATGAAGTTTTGAATTAAAATGCAGTATTTTTCACTATTCATTAAAATATGAATTTCATTAAAAAATAAAAAACTTTCATAACAGGTAATTTTTGATGTCCCTATTCCAAATAAGAAGTTTATTTTTTTCAAATAGAATATATAAATGTGTTAAAAACTAGATTTAAAATGTATGCACTATCAAAAGGCAGCAAAACTAAATTTTTTGAAAAATACTTCTTTTATCCGGAAAATTGAAATTGTTCTTGTATTGTGTCTATAAAATACAAAATATTAATTTAAATTTTAAATAAAATTCAAAATTTTGTTAATACTATTCATAAAGTCTAGTTTATATCCCATTAGATAATAATATTTTAATAATATATCATTGTTTAGTGAAAAATGGTTTTGCGTACAACACAAGCTATTGAGGAAGGTCGTTCTTGCATTTAATGCAAGCCTTGTCGGTGTTGTGTGTAGTTGAATATTCCTTTGTTGTTACATGTAACATAATCCATAAAATGTTCTTTTCTACATAGAAAAATAATCTATAATCAGTTTTTCATGTATCGTACATCAACTCGGTGTTGCGTATAACATATGACAACTCAGTTTAGTTTTAAAGGAATGTTTGAATTAGTTCATTGCAAGATATAAACGAAAAATTTAATTTATTCAAATAAAACTGGTCCATAAAAACTAGGGGTGTTACATTATATCCCCCTTCAAATGAATTTCTCCCTCAAAATTCGTCAGGGTTGTAAAAGTTTTACTACATGGATGTTTCTTTAATATAAACCCACATAGTAAAAAGGAATACTAAAATTTCATTTTAAAAAGGAACGTTAGAAAACTAATGGTTATGAAAAGTAACTCATCATTGGGTTTCCACATAGGATAAAATAGGTGGTATGTTAAAACATGGATATGGAAAATTAATAACCATCATGTTCTGATGGATAGTGAGAGAGAATAAGGTTTGGATAATGTTGACAACCAGAAAGCCATAAATATCTAATAATTTAAGGGACCATATGATTCATCCGAATAGATGGTATTAGGATAAAAAATTTTGTTTTCAATATCATTTTCCTAAATTTTAAGAACATGAGATTAAATACTTATTGTATTTTAATACAATATCATCATTGGTCATTTCTCGAAATATTTCCACCTCATCTTGAATTCAAAGAAATAAAGATAAATTTGTCAATGGTGAAGTGTTAGCTGATCGTGAGATTGAACGATAGGTCATTCCATCTATTTTAACAAAATGGTTAAAACTCGTAATCAAATATTCATAAGTCAACCTATATTGAGAGAATAAATTAATCTAAAAAACTTCAACCAAGATATAACTTATAATACCCATAAATGGATAACATTACAATCCTTCCAAAAACTAACAATATAAAACATTAGAAAGAGGTGAAATAAATAGAATTAATAGAAATGTTTCATATTTCATAAGGTAGTTCACGGTTTTTACATTTCAAACATGTGAATACCTTAATCGTGTATTCTCTTGAAACACGATAACAACTTGAATTTCCATAGAACCTTAATCAAAATAAACATTCTGTCAAAATTAACACTTTCCACACACCAAAAATACCAAAAAATATCTATACTCAAACAATGATATTACTTTTTCCATATATTAGTCATTAGGTCATTAATACTATTAAACATGTCATTATCTTCTTATCCCATCATTATTCAAATATCATGAGTCTTACAAAAATATTTGAATAACTTTTAATTGTTACTATTATCATTCAACATAAACATTAAAATAATTAAGGGAAAACAATAGTGTAACAATCCTTATAGGTTTCTTTATTCCATAATACCATTAAATTACTTGTATGAAATTATTCTTGATAATCATGTAACCATTCCACTCTCCTCTTAAACCATTGTCTGGGCTTCACCGTTTTATTCCTTAATACTCCTTTTATCTCATATATCATTTGTTTCCTCTTCATCGTCATCAACATAGATACTACACATAACGCCATTTTGATTCCCTTCTTGAGATTTTACAATAGGGAATCGATTTTCATAATTCATGTACATTCCACATTTGAAACATTTAGTTGTTATTGATGTCTTAGAAATAAAATTATCCATATCCATTATGTTAACTGAACCTTTTCCTTTCTAATTAATGGCTTTGTTTCCTTTTTTACACCCCCAAACCATCATCTAGTTCCTTTGAAACATTATCCTTGTTGCCTCTTCCCATATTATTTACATGAGGAAAATTGAACTTTATTTCCTCCATGATCACCATGAAACTCCATATTTCTCTTATTAGTTGGGTCAGGAAACTCACCAAAGTTGAGATTATTAATCATATTATCAGATTTCTGATTATGCATAATAATGATATTTCACATTCTAACTCCAATTTAATTTGGTTTCTCATGAAGAATATCATTCCATTGTCCATCATATTCTCTATTAACATGAATCCTCCTACTTCCAGCCATTTTCTCAAACCCAAAAAGAATAGTGTGAGAGGAAAAATCATACTTGGAAAACAACATAATCCAAGGGGAATAATTTTAATCCCTAACATCTTAATTTTAATCATTGGTTGTTCATGAACATTACCATAATTGTACGACTGTAACCTCTGGTTATACTTTCCCTTAGGGACATTTATAGATGTACCTTAGATATATCTCTATGGGTCTCACTAATGTTTTCACATCCTAGTTTCCAAAGGTTAACTGAACATTCATTATGATAACAACTCTAACATCCCAAGATTGATGCACATGGACATTACATTTATATTTTGTAATACATAATACATTACAAAAATAGACACACCAAGACCATATTAGATTAGTGTCTTTGAAAACTCAAAACATATTCTTCAAGCTTAGTGAAAGATCTTCAACATCTCCCATAAGTATCTTCTCGATTAGTTTTCCTTTCTAAAACCTTTCTTTATATAATGGGGAAAATAAAACATAAAATGGGTGAGCTCAAATTTTCATTAATGGTAAACATGGAGAACATAAAATAAACCATAAACACAAGAATGTAAAAACATGATCATAATGTTTAATGATCAAAATCTTGAGTCATGAAATAAATCATGGTAGCATGTAAGGCATAGACCATAAAAGAACAATAACAATTATAAAATAATATTTTCATAAAAAATGGAATTATTGAAAACAAATAAACATATAATATGATTTACATAGTAGCCAAGGCATTTCTTCCAAGACCGTTATAGTGGGAAAAGGCCATTACGGAACTGGGTTTACATGTCGTTCCAGCCATGTATTACAGAACCATATTTACTTGTCATTCCAGTCCTGTATTACTTAACCAGATTTATTGTCATTTTATTCATGTCTATATCATGAGAAATAAATATTTACCCAATTCATTGGAGGGATATATAGGTCCCACAAATCTCAGAATTAAATCAATCTTATATGTTCCACAAAAACATAAATCATTCATCATAGCATAACCCATGAAATAAAGTGGGTATCTTAAACATCATTCAATCATAATCCATATAAAATAAATTTATTTCATAAAAATAATTCTATAATAAACACAATAAAATAAATTTGATAATATGTATATAAACCTAACCCTATGTCATCTTAGATGGAAAATAATTTTGACAAAACACAAGTACTTAATTCTTGAGAAAAATATACTTTCTTCTTCAAAAAAATTTTATTTTCTCAAAATTCGACTCAATTTTAAAAGAACGTATTTTAGTATAAAGTAAACTCAAAATCTTTTATAGTATGATACATGGAAACAATTCATTTGGAAGATGTAAAAATTAATTCATGCCATATAATTTAAAAAAGACATTCTTCTTGTACTCTTGCTGGAAAATTCAAAAATTTCCTCGTATGGAAAAAGAATGAAAGATTCCTTCCATAACTTTTAATAAAAATTATCCAATGGTTAAATTTTAATTTAAAAAATATTATAAGAATATAAATAATATTATATATTTAGGAAACAAAGTCATGGATTATAAATATACCCCGGTAAATACTTACGTAGAAACAATCTCAAATAATAATGAGACTATGAAATTATCCCTTACCTTGTACTTTTTGTTAGTTGAGGGTCTGTTAACCTCTGGAATAATGGGTTTAAAAATATTATTAAATTTTAAAATAAACACAAAAATATTTATAATATCATATATTATTCACTTATGACTTTATATTACACATTTAGTTTTCAATTCCATGTTAAATCAATGTTTTAGGTAATAATCGTTTTATTTTTCGTACATGTTTTGACTTGTTATTCTTGATCATATTACAAAAATAATGATTTATTCACTTCTATATTTTTAAACATTATTTATATATCAGAAATATTTATTATAAAAATATATATAATAGATAGATAAATGAAATGGAATACATTATTCAGGGAGATGATAGGTCATACCCACACATGATCGTTGTTTTCTTTTCCTTATTCTATTGAATGGATGAAAGTAAATGACATATATATATATATATAAATCCAGTATAATTATTATGTCATATATTTCATTATTATTTATTATATATACCTTATAATCATTCTTTAATTGTTAACGTGGAGAATAAATCTCATCGTGTCGTGGAGACAGTAGGTCGTACGTACGCACAAGCGACAATATCATTCATGTAATGGTTAAATGGTATTTAATTGGATGGTATATTAATTATACATAATAAATATAATGTCTTATTATTTATTTACATCTATTATAAGCGTCATTATAACCATCCAAATTATGTATTGTTGAGTGACTAATTACACCACAATGTGGAGATGGTACGTTGTACGTACACATGCTTGGTGATATTATTATTCGTAGTATGGATAAAAGGAGGTATAAGGTTAAAATATAATTATAATTACATCTAATCATTTATAATATACAATATTTATTACTTTAGTATGGAAAAAATATAATAATAGGAAGTATAAGAACACAAGAATCTTGAAAGAGGTGATAAAAAATTACCTCCTTTTCGAGTATCTCCTTTCATTTTTTACAAAATGAATCGTTATGATGAATTTATACCCTAATTGTGTCCTCTAATATGAATTGAGGTAAGTTGGGAGAGAAAATAGGTAGTATTTGTCTTAGAAAAAGGGATTTATAGGTTTTATTAAAATATAAGGAGAAGTTCCCTTTTATAGGAGAGGTGAGGGCACATTAAGAAATATTTAAATATTAGTTTATTATAAATTTATTTTCAGTTCATAATGATCTCAAAATATTTTATTTAGAATATATTATGATTACGGGTAGAAATAATCTTATCAAACAGGTTTATGACATGTTTATCTCAGAAAATTAACCTTATCTTTTAGCTTTAACCCTTAGTTAAAAACATTAACTCTTGCCACGTCTTCTTATATTTTCAAAATATATGGTCCCTATAGTTAATATAAAATGACAATAGAACCTCAAGTGGATCATTAATGACATTTTTAACATTATATAAGTCATTGTTTTGAATCTTAGATTTTTAGGACTATTATATCATTTAATAAAATAGTATTTGTTATAAAACAACTCATTTATATCAATTTGACACTATTTAGTAATTGATTTTTGTTAAAGTCGTAACAACATGACTCCTTTGAAAAAAATGAATTAAATAATCCCTAACATGTAAATTTTATCCAAAAAATTTGGGTATGGAATCAAAATGTTCAAATTACATTTATTTTAATATTTATAATATCATTTATTTGTTTATTTCATAAATAAGATAATCACTGCATCATCATTGTGACATAAATAAATTTATTTATTTAATTTATAATAATTATAAATTAAATACCATGATGTATTAAATATTTTTAGCTTTATAATTATTATTTATAGTCAAATATATCAATTCTCTAACCCCCTCCCCCTTAATTTCTTTAGTAAAAAAGATATTTTTTTATGATATATTTCCCTATACTTTAAATTAATTATTATAACATATCATTTTCACACCCAAGTGCTTATAAAATGCCAATCTTTCGACATAATAATTTTTTTGGTCACCCATTACTCATCCATTAGGATTATGATACATGTTACGGTAGTTTTATGTTATTATAATATTATTTTTCTATCCTTATTTACCTTATTTACCCATTAACCATGGTAAATAAAAATAATTACTGAAGTTACTATTTATAATGCCCAAAAATAAAAGGTACCTATTTATATAATTTGTAAGTTATGAATAAAAATATTTAACCCATTTTTCTAAATTCAAAACAAATAATTGGAAAAAATTAATTTAAAACTAATTCTCGTTGTCAAAACAAGAAAGTGGGTTTTTAAGAAGTAAAAACTATCAAAATATTGACATGTTTTTATGTCCAATTTAAATATGAAATTACTTCCAATGAACAAAATTGGGTTAAATAATAAAAAATAATCTAATTACACTTTAAACTCAATTAAAAATACAACATAAATATATAAATTAATTTGAAGAAAATGTAGTTTTGAATTAAAATGGTGTATTTTCACTATTCATTAACATATGAATTTCATCAAAAAAATATCAAAATTTCAACCAAGGTAAATTTTGATGTCTCACTTCCAAATAATTGTTTTTCAAAATTAATATATAAAAGTTTTAAAAACTAGATTTATAATGGGTGTGTCATCAAAAGTTGGAAAAATTCGTTTTTTGAAAAATACTTCTTTTTTGTGAAAAATTGAATTATTTCCTATATCATGTCTAGAAAATACATAATATTAAATTTAATGTAGTATAAAATTCAAAATATGTTTTATAATATTCATAAAATCTAGTTTATATCCCATTATATAATAATAGTTTAATAATATGTTGTTGTTTAGTGAAACTCGATATTGCGTACAATGCAAGCTATCGAAGATGGTAACTCTTGCATATAAAACTAGCCTAGTCTCTTTCTCCTATAGTTAATGATTCCTTTGGGGTTGCGTATAACATAATACAAACATATTTCTTTTATACATTGAAAAAAAATTATACTTAGTGTTTCATGTATCGTACGCCAACTCCGTGTTACGTGTAACATATGACAAGTTGGTTTAGTGTGAAAGGATTGATTGACATAGTACATCTCAAGATATAAATGAAAATTTTAATTTATTCAAAAAAATGTGCTCCGTAAAAACTTAGGGTGTTACAAGTGTCCAACCCATGGCCTATTGGAGGAAGTTCTGGGGTGTCACTCTTGGATTACTTCCGGCCAAGCAGGGCCCAATGTAACGCCCCGACCCAAGAATCCAGGAGACAATGCTTTATTTTAATACATTGGCATGATTACAAGGAATCAATTCCTGAAGGACCGATCAATTTAGTAGTCTTGGAAACAAGATACATACCTAAGTTAAACACTACAACTTGAAAACAAAAACCACACTAATTTATTCCATTAGAAACATCCAAGATTCCAAGATTATTCCTGGAAGTCACTCATAAATAACTTCTTCATATCTTGGGAAAATGAACCAAGAGAAAGGGGTGACCTCAAACACTCATTAATAGTAATAAATACAGTAGAAGATAACAAAAAAATTAGGAATGGTGAATAATTAAAAACACATGACTTTACAAATAATTGACATGAACACTTTATGGCAGGAATATGAGCTGAGTAAATAATACCATAATAAAACATAGGCATTTGTATTCTACTAGTCGAATAACCACTTGAAATATAAATAGATAATCTCATAATGATGGAATTCATAATGCCAGACATCATAACCACACAGTCAAGGCCTCTTTCCAAGACTACAAATAGGGTTTTATCAAGGCCTTGTGCCAAGACATTGGTTTGTCTCATGAGACCTAATGATGCATTGAGGAGCTATAGTGGTCTACACCCGTCACTTACTTTGTCCAATGTATCCCTCATATGAAAATTTTGAAACATAACATAAACATTCATATTAAAAATAGTATACAAAATGGAAATACTTTATCCACACACCATGAATGGTATACAAATAGTACATCCACAGTCAAACATAACTCATCCAATACAATATGGAAGATTGTATTGTAACAAATTAACCTCAACCAAGAATAATTTAGTATAGTGACATAAATGAAAATAATCATCCAAACTATTTGAGAGAAATATCCCCCTTTTCATGAAAACATTTAAAAGTCACACTATTTGTCAAGAAGCCGTTTAAAATAGATTTTTGAATCAAAGTATCCCATTCCACTTTGAAACTTTTAAAAGGAATTTCAATTTTAAAACATTAATTTCCATATAAATAAATCCTTAAAACCATTTTTAAAACATGGACATTAATGAGAATGATTTAGAATTATAAATCTTTAAAACATTTAAAATGATATTTTAGTTAGAGATCCTAACCAAAAGAGAGACACTTGAATACAAATAATTGAGTTAATAAAAACTTTATAATATCATGAGAATAAAGGTATTCATGATATACTTTGTCAAAGTACATTATATACACCATATAAAAGTGAATTTTTGTATAATAACAAAGAAGCCTTAATGGAATGTAAATTTGGGTGAAATCTCTTATAAAGACCGTATCTTTAGGTTAAGGATAAATCAATGACATAATTATGTGTGAAAAATATAAATACACTCAATGTGATTGGATATTCATTGTAAATAAATTATAGGAAATTCACACATATTCTTGTATAAACAACACCAATGAATTGGATATTTAACTCAATAAATGGATATTGAGTTAAAATTACTCTTATCAAGTTCATATCGCTGACTTGAGAATTTTACAGTGGGTTGATTATGTGTATCAAAAGTATATCAACCAAAAGTGGAGTGTAAATTACTACACAAATAATAAATAGTTATTCCACACATAATCATGGAGTAAAATAATCAATGAAGTATGCGTAAAGCCCAATGAGTGAAAATTGAAATGTGAAATTCCCTTACCAATTTGGTAACTTATGAAAAATACACCCCATAAAAGAAGTATCATACAATGAAGATGTAAATACTAATATATTAAAGTATATTAAAAAAATAATACAATTAGGGTCAGTACAAATTCCACATAAAAGGAAATAGTGGCCAATATTGCATGAATCTCACGGGATTAAAAGTGAGATGAAAAACCCTTACTTCGTTGTAATCAATCGAGTCGTATGAAAAAAAAAGTTAATAACCACTAAATGAATCACAGAATACCATGAATATAAATATAATCATTATAATATATATCAAATATCCGTACACAATAGACCACATGAAATAAATATGTGGCGAACAATGGAAATCTCACGAAATTAAAAGTGAGATAAGAAACCCCTTACCTCAAGTCTGACTGGTCTTGTACATTCCTTTTTATTACTGAATAATAAACATAAGTTAATTTCTACTTTATTTAGAAAATTTTTCAATTTTATTATTCCTTTTATATCACTTATTACTTTTCTATAAAAATTAGTTGTTTATTTGATTTCATACTGGATATTTTATCGATGTTCGGAACATGAGTCAAAAATGAACTTGTTATAATTACTATTTTTCCATGTGGTCAAAAGTACATTATCTCCAAAATTATATAAAAGATTTAGATATAATATATATATATATATATATTATCCAGTATATATATATATATATCTATTTATAACAGTACAGATGATTTAGATATACGAAATGAAATGTACCGTTCATGGAGACGATAAGTCGTACATACACATGAATGCTACTTTCATTTCTATTTTGTATTTTAATGGAATTAAAACATAGTGATACATAAGTATATTATAATTCCAGTATAATATAATATATAATAACACAAATTACATCCTTTATATGTCCCTCATAATTCATTAATGAGTCTTATCATTATGAGGGGGCGGTAGTCTGCACTTCCTCAAATGAAATTATCGCGTTTTACCCATAATGGAAACCATAAAATAATGATATATATTGAAAATAAAGAATCTTAAAAATACATAAACATAATATATATATCATATATTAATAAATTCCCATATTTATGGACACCATGAGCGACAGTTGGAGAGAATCAAACAATCATCGATTCGCGAGGCATTTGTTTTCCATCCACAGAAATAGTATGTTCTTCACCCATTAGATGGAGGTGTGTGTAAGTTTAGTTAGAATAATATTCATAAAAACATAATTGTATATTTAGGATACTGTTTTTGTTATAAAATAAACTAATAAAATGTTTTTAGGGGGTTGGAGAAGTAAAATAAAACAAAAGAAAACAAAAGAATTTAAGAGAAAGCATTAACATTAATTTGGGTAACTTCCTTTGGATTGAACCAAAAGGACTTCTTGAAGTAAATTTTTCATTAGTTGATGCTTCTAGGAGGAAGAGGGGGATCTTGAGAGATTATTTTGGTAGGTTTTTGATGATACAATGGGCTTTAGAGGTGTGTGGAAGGGGTTAGAATTGGTGTCCTTTTATAAGGGGGAGGAGGGGCTCTTTAGGAAAGTGTGAAAATATTATTTTATTATATAGCGATACTCGGTTTCTAAAGGTAAAAAACTAATTAAAGTCTAATATTAGAAGACTAATGGTCGAAATAAAACAATCCAATAATAATTGGATAGGTTTTGTATATTATTCTAATATTAATAATCATATTTATTTAAATCATTTATTAATGAGGTAAATGCTACATCATTATTGTGTCATAAATAATTTAATTTAATTGTTGTCTAAAAATTATAAAAAAATTACCATAATGTAGGAAATCATTTATCTTTCCAATTATTATTTATAGTTGAAAACATGACTTATATAACCCCATGTAAAAATTGATATACTAAAAATATTTCTTAATGTCATTTTTGTCATTACTTTAAGTTAATTAAAACAAAGTGTCATTATCATCCTTAAGTGGTTGCATGCGGTACCCAAATTGTCCCAAGGATGCCCATGGTCGGCCATGACTCATACAATAAGGTTAGGAGATGTGTTAATGTAATTTGTTTATTATTATAATATTCCTTTTACCTTGAATTACCCTATTTACCTTTCACCGTGATAAATAAAAATTAAAAGTTACTATTCAACAAAAAATATTTTCATCTTATTGAACCACATTTTACTTACTCATAACAACCATGTATCTCGTATTTTTTAAATTCAATTCATAGAATAAGTAAAGTTTCATTTAAATGAAAAAGTCAGATTTTTAACTACTACTTAGTAGTTTCACTATTCATCAAAAAATGAAGTTTTTCAAAAAAATACCAAAAAATCAGCCTAAGCTATATTTGATTTTCCGAATTCGAAAATGAATTCTATTTTACCAAATTAAAAACATAAAAGTTGGATTAATTAATTTAAAATTAATTTCTGTTGTCAAAACAAATAGAGTGTTTTTAAGAAACAATAACTATCAAAAGATTGGCACTTGTTTATGTATAATTTCAAAGTGGAATTAATTATAATGACCTAAATTGGATTAGAGCGTAAAAATATAATCTAATTACAATTAAAAACAAATTTAAAACATAATCTAACCATATAAATAAATTATATTAAAATGCATTTTTGAATTAAAATACATTATTTCTCACTATTCGTAAAAAAACGAATATTATTAGAAAAATACCAAAAATTTACCTAAAGTAAATTTTGATGTTCCGATTCTAAAGAAGAATTTTATTTTGTAAAATGGAACATATAAAAGTGGCCAAAACTAGATTTAAATAGGGTTCTCCATTAAAAGGCAGTAAATCACCCCTTTAAAGTAAATTTTGTTTAAAACTGGATTCATTCACATTTTAAGCCTCTAACATCTATTGGATATAGGTAAAAACATTTAACAAATATATATAATCATTAGGTAGTTAGTTCTATTCATTTCCTGCCATTATAATGGATAGGTGTTAACTACCATTTAAAATAATAATATTATATTATTAGTGTGCAATGTAAGATTTCAAAGAAACTGATTGTTGCGTATCTGGTATACCATCGAACATAGTGTCCTATTTAAATTGGAATTAATATTTAGTTCACAAATATTAATTAATATTAAAACATTCATGTTCTTTATTTTCCTGGGATGTTACACCCAGTGGTTTGGGTCATGATATAGTGGTATCATACTAGTTATCTTAATATCAGAGTTTGGAGATAGTTTATTTATGAGGATTGGTATGGGAACTAGCGAAAAATGTTAAAGTTTCACAAGTTTATATCTTGATCCATGGAACCAAGTGATGATGTGAAAGGAAAAGTATCCCTTCATTAGAACTCTATTAACCAACTTGTTAACATGGTACATATAAGCACTGGATATATGTAAAACTTTAGTTCATGAATTATATAGGAATGAGTTGTTCTTTCCATGTCCATCTTGAGCCGTTTCACCATATATATGCTTTTGACTATGATATATCTTGATTATTCATATTCCTTGAGGATAATATCTAGATAGGATTCTATAGTGGGATCATGATGGTGATCTGGTTAGCGATGAGTCTTTAATATAGGGACCTATGTTGGAGGTAGTTCCTCTAGGTGGATCAAAGATATTACTTCCACCCATAGAGAAGTTTATTGTTCTTTAAGTGCTAGTGAACAAAGTGTGTAAGCTTATAATTATTCACAAGTTATAAAGTTAGAGACCACTTAATATTATGCATGAGCCAAACCCCCAAGCAAATTAGTACTATCTTGAGGTAGTAGATGGATTTTTCCCTTAGGAGGACCCCTCTCATACAGATAGAGGTCTTGGAAATAGTGTATATTTGTGGTGAAGATTCATGATGAGGAAACCTTTGTTTGGTTATACTTTTTAAATCTATTCATAGAAGAGTTTTATCCAGTGGCATTGTAGGTGGTACATATTTAAGAGCATTTCGAGATCTAACAAAGAAAAATGTTACTTGTGGAATATGAATCATGGTTCACCAACCTATATCATTATTGCATGGATATGGTTCGTGATGGTTACTTTCAAGAATAAACCTTTGATCATAGTGTTAATCGTGATATCTATGTCAGGTCGTATCTCTTTTCATCCCTTCTTAAACTAGAGAGATATTTTGTCTTAGTTGGTGAGATATTCATAGAAGAGTAGACATCAGTTTTTAGTTATGGCAGTGGAAACCCTTGAGAAGAGAATTTAGCAGCTGGTAATCAATAAAGTATATAGGGATCCATGCACATGAGGCATTTCTAGTGATAGTATTAGGACATAGGGCTTGTCACATAGAGCTCTCATGCATATTCTAGTCAACTGAGGGAGAGGTTATGCTACTCTGGTGATGGGTAAGGTCATATCACATGGGATTTCCAAACTTGATTTGTTTCAGATAGGTATTCGTTCATTAGATCACTAAGGTAGAGGTAGAAGATGGAGTAGGGAGGTCTATAGGGTGGTATACATTGAAGAAGAATCAGTAGAGTTGTGTGAGGTGGCCTAAGTTATGATCTATTACCACCATCACCACCCCTAGGTGGTCCATAGAAGGCTTGGGAGGATGGTGTTTAGGGATATGGATAGTTATAAGTAGTTGGGGATTATAAAATAATGGCTCATGGTATGATATAAGGTACGATTTGTGTCTACGCTACTTTAGTTGTAGTTTTTATATATGCGAGTGTGATCCACTCTTTCATTCCTACATCTTTTGTTTGAGACTTAAAGATTCAAGTTGAAACTTTAGGTCAACCCATGTGCTTAAAGACTCAAATTGGGGGGATTCTATGATCACACACATTTTTTGGTAGTGTGAACTTATTCTTAAAAGAGATGGATTCATATATTATCTCTTTATTTATATGATAAGACCTTTTTATTTTAGTCTGAGTATGAACAATATTACATTCGTCCTTGAATATATTTTATATTACAGTCATATAATGTTGTGTTTTTGGGTAGACAGGGTGATATTTTTCTTCATTGGTTAGAAGGAAATATAGGTATATCATGATAGTCTCATGTATAGTAGGATAAAATTTATTCCTCATCAGTTGACTAGAATATCCATTAGAGTAGTGGATGTTGAGAGCTTTCAGTTTCTTACAGTGGTGTTGGGGTATGAGGAACTATTTATTGAGGATGTGTTTGGATTACTTCCCCCTATAGAGGTAAAATTATGTATATATATTCACCCATAGAACACCTTGATATATGTACCGTCATATCATATAGTCCCCACAGATCTATAAGAGTTAAAGGTGTAGTTGGTGGATCTGTATAAGAAGGGCTTAATTATATCAAGCGTGTAACATCCCACGATTTTCATATATTGATATCAAAAAATAATAGATGAATATTCATTAAATAACATAATGACCCATTTCATAATCATATAGGTTTAGTCCCATTGGAAACTTGGAAACATAAACAACTAGTTCATAAGTGAACTACATCATCTCCCACTATGTTCTTCATAACTAGCACCCTTCTTAGACATATCATACATAATACCTTTCTTCATAACCTGGGGACTGAAAATATAACAAAGCTGATCTTATATGCTCATCAAGGGTAAAAAAGGGATATATATCAACATAATTTGAGAATAAGTCATGAGAACATGATAACAACATGTGAAAACTCATACCATGTATCTCATAGATCATAAACATGAGTTATGAAATAAATATTGATTTTTTATGAGAAATTAATTATAAAATAATAAAAGAACATAATACAAGAGAGAAAAAATATGAATAAGACATATAATTGTTGCATACATATAAGCTTACAACATTGTGAACATGTTTAAATAGAGACAAGTTCACTTATTAAGTTAAGGAAATGAAATCAATCCCTCACATAAACGTATGGACATGAATGCAGGTCAAAGCTTGACATTATGAATGTAAAAGTAGGTTGACGCATGACCTTATAGGAATAAATGTAGTCCCATGAATAAACATATGGACATGAAATCAGGACTTCTCATAATTTTATGTACAATGAAATCAGTTCCAAGTATACCATTGTGAACTTGAAATCAGGTTCATGCATTACATAATTAACTCATGATTTATCCAACATTATCCAATTCATTGGATGGAGATATAGGGCCCACCCATTACATAATAAAAATCATACGTAAATGTGTAATAATATTATAACAAAATTATCATATTAGATAACATAAAATTAAATGGTTTTCATAAATATTCCATCATATCACAACCCATGATAAAAGAAATGGGTTTCATAAACATTTCATCATTTCATCATGGAAAACCCCATTGAAATAGAATGGGTTTCATGGGCATATTATCATCAAAATCATAAACCATATAGAGAAAAAATAATGATGGTATTAATGGATCATAACCCCAATAAATCTAATATAACATCAAATTATTTCATCTTGTATATAAAATTTATTTGAAACATCACATGGAATATTTCTCGAGTAAAATCACCATTCTAAAATTGATAATATCCTTTTTAAAACTAAAATATCAAAAAAATCATCAAAATAAATTTTATTGAAAATAAAAATTGAAATATATAAATTATTCTTTAAAACATTGAGTGTTCATGATGCTAGAAAATTTTGCTAATGTTTTATACATTAAAACAAATATTTATTTCATATTTTCAGTAAATTCCAAAAAGGAGTTGTTTAAAAAATGAAATAAAGATTAATTAAAAAAATCAAAAGAAGTATACAATTTATTTTATCCTATCATTAAAGAAAATTAAAACATTATAGAAAACATTTTTAGGAAAACGTAGATATGGTAAAAAAGGGGTTTCAACTAATGAAAGAAATAAAGTCAATTTTATTTAAAAAAAATCGAATATTGATTACGTAAATAAAGTAAAATGAATAGAAAATATGTTTTCTTCTGAAATAACTATATGAGAATAAAATTCATGGATATCTTGATATATATGTCAAAATATTTCATCATTGAATGCATAATCATAAAGACTCCCGATAAACAATGAGATTGTAACAACAAACCCTTACCACATTGGTAACTTTTGAATTGTAATCAGAACGAAAGATATTACATTATATTGATATTTATATCACATAATTTTCATGTGAATAATAATAAAAAACATTCATGGGAATTATATCCACCACACAAAAGACACATGGGGTGTATAAGGCATGTGTCCCACAGAAATATAAGTGAGATGAAAATACTTAACATGGTTTGGTGGCTTTTGAATCATAATCCCAATTAATGAATAAATTTAAATGAAAATTTAATTATAATTATATAACATGTTAATGTTTCTTTATATACACCTCATGAAATAATATAGGATTATAATAAAACATATTTCCCAAAGAAGATAATTTGAGACAAAAATCCCATACCTGAAGTATAAAATTCCTTTATACACATTACAAACTACTTTATAATAAATATAGGTTTATTATACATCAATTACAGAACCATAATATTATATATAGTTCCATATATTATAAACTAATGACCTTTTATTACCTGTTTACTTACAATTCCTTATTTAAATCATGTTTCAGTTAATAACTTCTTTGTTTTTCATGTATGTTTTGATTTGGTATTTTTGATATTTATACACTGATCATGGTTCTAAAACAATATAATGTCAAAAATGATATAAATATCATATATATTTAGTATATATACATTTATAGTAATCCTTAAAATGTAGATATAGATAATGAAATACATCATTCATAAAGATGATAGGTCATACGTATGCTTGAATGTTATTTCCATTTTCTCGACAGATGGAATAAAATAAAGGTAAATAATATTAGAACTTTATATATTAATTATTATATCACATATATTACATATATTCATTAAATATATCTTTATTAACTTCCATGTCAAGCGTATGTGAAAAAATAATCGCATCACTTCGCGAGGCGGTAGTCCTCCGTACACACGAGCGACGTTATCATATTCCCACAGAATGGAAAGTAAGAATTTATATGTGATATTATAATTATATAAGTATAATAATATCTTAAATATCATATATAAACATTAAATACATCATTATATCCATCATTTATTGGTCGTGATGGAAAATGAATTACATCAATTTGTGAGGCAGTAGTTCGCTATACACATGATCGATAGTTTTGTTTCCTATTTGATGGATTAAATAAACATAATAACAAATAAGTATTTTTTCTATGATGGTGATATTATATTTTAATTTTTAATACATGAATTAAATTGGTTATAAAATATGTAAAAAAGAAATATTTTAGTGAAGATAATTAGCTTCGCTTTGAACAACCCCATGTGGATCTCTTTTTAAGGACCCTAGGGGTGGTGTTTTGGGATGAAAAGTGTCACACCTTGACTGTTTTAATTAATTAATTTTATTATTTTATTTGATTTGGATAGTTTTGTATGGGTTCGGGTTGGTCCTCGATTTAATGTTTTTGATTTATTATTGAAAAATATGTGTTTTGGGCTTGGCAACATCTGGTGCATGAGAAGAGCAAAGTTTAGAAAATGCATGGATTTGCCCAGGCCACCATGCGGTTGGCCTGTCTTTGAAAAAAATTTAAAAAATTTTAAATGAGTACTAAAATGAGATTTAAAATAAAATAAGAAAAATTGAAAAAGAATTAAAAGTTTTTTCTGATAATAATAATAATGATAAAATTAATTGGGATTATTATTATTATTATCGTTATATAATTATTATTATTATCTTTATATTATATTGTTATTATGATTATCATTATTATCATTATAATGTTATTTTTAATATTATTATAATTAATATTATTATTATAAATATTATTGGGATTTTTGGTGGTTTCTAGGTCGATGCACGGGCACCGCACAGTTATCGGAGAACGTGCGGTCAGCCCAGGTACCCATGTGATTACTTCTGGAGACAGAAGCTACCACACGGTTCACGCATGGTTTCTTCAGCTGTGTATGGACCACGTTGTTACATTCAAATAATTATTATAATTATTATTACTATTATTAAAATTATTATTATAATTAGTACTATTAAAAAATTTGTTATCATCATTATTATTAAAATTAAATCAATATTTTAATTATTATTATTTCCATTACTTATCATTATGTTATAATTATTTTATTATTTTTATAATTATTATTGGAATTATTATTATTAATTTATTGTAATTTCTATTATCATTTCTTAGTGGGTTTTAATTCAATTTTTTAGGGTTTTCCATGCTCCCCCCTTAAATAGTTGGGTGACACTAGTAGCCCACTCTGCTGCGCACTCCCTTCTCCAACCAACACCTCTAATGCGCATCATCCTCTACCAGTGCACCCACCTCCAATGCCCTCCTCCCATTATTATTCACCTATTAGGTTAAACTCCCTCCTTCACTTATGGCACCGCCACCACCATCCACCTCTTTTTCTAGTGCCACTCCCTTCATCTAGCCCTTCCCTGGCCACAAGACTCTCCTACCGGCGACCAGCCATGCCCGCGACCTCCTTCTGACGTAGCCCCTCCAGTGCCTTCCCTTTCGGCATGTAGAGCCCCTCCGGTATACCCTCCTCTATTTGTTCTAGTTTTTCTATTCAATTTCTATGGGGTTTTTGGTTGTTTAGGATTTCACTTGGAAAATGTATGGTTTTAGTATTCGCATGGAGTAATTTTGGGTGCACCTCATCGTCTTGTAATTAATTTGAGGTAGTTTTTCTCTTTCACTTACCTTTATAATTCCAAAAAATTTTGTTTCATGAAATTTTCACCATATTTATATTATGTATATTATTATATGACAATTATATTAATTATTTGGTGTGTGAAGTGGCACTATATGCCCTTTTGTGATAAATTTCCTTTATTTGTTAAAACATTCCACATCGCATGTTTGATAAAATGCCTTGTTAGCTTTCACGCATAGTTTTTAATGTTTAAAACATGTTTTATAAATTTAAATAAATTTATGGAATGAATATTGTTTTTTACACCTTTTTTAGTGTCTAGTAAAAATTGTTTTATTAAATATCGCATGCCTTATGTTTTTATAAAATGCCTGGTTGGATTTCATGGGTTAACTATGATATAAAATGGTTGATTTGGATTTATAAATGTTTTGGAATCATGTGAACACATATTTTGAGGTTTCATATATGGTTTCCCAAATTGTTTAGAATTTTTAAAGAATTATGTATCGTTTTTAAGGGGTTTGGTTTGCTTGAACCCCTTTATAAAATAGTGTGTGTATGATGATAAATATTGGTTTTATGAAACATTTAAAGGCCTATTTGGAATCTTGTGAAAATGGTGAAAATGTTTATTTTTAAAAATACCACTGCTGGAAGACTCTAATTCCTTGTTAGGTTTAATGGTCAGGATCCCCTCACGGTGTAATCCTTACGACCCATTATTGGGAAGACCTCAGTAGGGAATCCATGTGTTCTATTTGTTCTATGGCATGTGAGTGAGTCCTTGGAGTTGCATGGGGTGATGAATGTATTTGAGTTATTATTATATATACATGTGATTAGATTCTAGGATGGCATTGGTTGGCTCACCCCCATTTTATACATGAGATATGGTAACCCGAAATAGTGAGAGAATATTCTATCAATTATTTTTGTATTGGTAGCTAACATATTAACCAGTTTCCCATAATAGGTGGATACGTATTTGGGTTTATCACTACGTGATTTTCCCTCAGTCTGTTTTGATTTAGGGTGTTTAGGTGTATTGTGCATTTTTTTATTTCATCATGTGTGGCATGCTACTGGGGATGGGGTCACATGTATTAGTGTCTTCTAGATTATTCTCGATCTCCTACATTCACCTATTTTTGTTTTCTTTTTTCCTTTATAGTGTTGTTGAGATACTTGTATGATTATTCATATATCCCATGTTGTGTGATTACTATGTTATCTTATTGTGCAATGATTTTATTAGAAAGTGGTGTGTTAATTTTAATAATTCTTGTGGAATTTTTTTTTTCAAGAAAAGTGTTTTATCAGCTTTTGTGGAGATTGAAAATATAGATATAACTTTCCCCTTGAAAATGATAATGTCCCACTAATGGTAGGATATTGGTTTTGGAAATAAAAAGGGGCAATGATCCATACGTTGTTTTATGTAAAATGTATAGAAAATATTACTTTTATAAATTTATGTTCAAACATGTAATTGATGATACTTTAATTTTAAAGGAAGTGCATTGGAAATAGATTATCAGGATAGCCTACTAAGTTTTACACTCACACATATAGTTCTTTTTTGTTTTTATCACTTGTGCAGGTTTTAGATTGAGTTCGTTCGCCTTGGCCAAAGGTTGATCATTGAGTTGGAGAGTGATCCATGGGGTCACTTGGGGTTAGTGGTTGTTCCATTTGGCCATTCAAGTTATGTAGTTTAGTTGTATTTTTAGCTTCCTATTTAAATGATATTTAGTTTAATTAAATTTATATTTTGAACTACATGTGAAATTGGATACTATTTAGTTTCTTCTTTATTATTATTGGGAAAAATTATTCCCTTGTTGTACTCTGTTGATGCCCTTGGTTCATCTCGCTAGCCTCAGAGGATCGGGAATTCCTCTCGGGCATTGCTGTAGATAGACTTAGGTGACTGGTTCAAGGTTGAATCAGGTTTGTTCATAACAAAGTTGTATTAGATCAGGTCGTCGCTTAGCAGACCTTTCTTTTTAGAGCACCCTTTTCTATTTAAGAATGTCAATGCAGATGGAGTATGATTTTCGAGACTCGAGGGGTATGTGCGGGAAGAACATTGTGAACTCTTTCTCATTATGATCCTTAGGTTTCCATGGGAAGTTTGGACTTATTAGTTTCTTATGTATTTAAGGTTTGTTTGGTGGTTTGCATACAACAAGGGGAGTTGGTCCAATGGACTATGTGAGCTCTTAGGTCTTGTAAATCCATGTGGAGATGGAGGCATGGTCCTAGAATGATCTCTCTGTTGGTGTCAGGTTTGGTGTATAGCTTCCAACTATATGGTCAAGTCACCGACCGACATTAGTTTCCTTTTGTGGGTCTCTTGGAACTTTCATGAATTCTTAAAATTATTTTAAAAAACCTTATGTGGGAATTATGGAAACATGTTTTAATGGAATGATTGGATTTTGAAATTTTGAAAAATGAATATTCATGATTTAATCTAAGTTAAGTTTTGTAAAGTTTGGTTTTTGTGAAAAAAATCATGGGTTAAAGAATAAATGGTTTAATGAGATTGGATTTCCTAATCTAAACATATGTTTTTTTGAAATAAAATGTTTGAAAACCATCAGTTATTTTGAAAAGTGTGGCTTGATGAAGAGTGTTTTCATCAGATAAATTGGTTTTGGAAAATGGTTGTTTGAAATGGAATGTTTGATTTAGGGATTGTTTTAAATCAAATTGGATAGTTTTAAAACCAAATGAAATTTTGACTTACTGGTTAGTGTGGCTTTGGAGGGTACATGATTTTTTAAATGGGATGGATGGTTTGTTTTTGGAAAATGAATTTTATTTGTTTAGTCCATGGGTGTGTTCATGGGTGCTCACATTGCATGGTGGTATGTCGTTGTGTGGATGGGTGCTCATTATGGCACAAGGGACAGATGCCCAGGGGAACATAAATATATATGTGAGTGAGGGTCAATGAAACACCATTGGTGAGGGTGAAAATCCACCAAGTTTTTTCTTGAAATCAAATTTTTTTTCAAAAATGGAATGTTTGTTATTAATAATGGTTTGGTTTATTATGTTTAAATCTGGTCGCTTATGTGTTATTTGATCTTGAGGATTTTTATTATTGAATTTTCATTGAGTTGGTTATAGACTTTTACTTGTCCAGTGGTTTTCCCCATGAAGCATAAATGGTTGATCTTAGTGCATTTGATAAACCTAAGTATTCTATGATTGAGTTCAGATATTGGATCCACCTATCGTTTTTGGTCAAGAAGACCCTACCGTAGTGGATGAGTTGATGTGAATGATAAAATGGAAATTTATACTCATTGAGTTGAATTATTCGTTGAAGGTTATTTTTGAAACATTTATTCTTGAAGCTTCACCATGGATGTTGTAGAAGTCGGTGTCCTAAAAAACCCCATGAAGATCTTACTTGGTATTTTTTCACGGATTTGTTCATTCATCAGTATTTTTATGAGAATGAAAAGGTGAAAAGGGGGAAGGAGAACGGTTTTCTATATTAGGGTGGTGGAGCAGTGATGGATTATTATAGTGGATTTTTAAATCTAGTCCCTTATGGTCTAGGGTATGCTGCAAATGATTCCATAAAGGATTGACTTTTCGAGTTTGGGCTTCATCCTGACCTACTGTCGAAGGTGTCAGAACTCAATATAATATTGTATGACAATGTGGTAAGGCAATATTTTCACATTGAAGTCATGATGGAGAAAGTGCATGAGTTAGTCCCCCCTCATTCAATACCTAGGAGATGTGGGGAAAATTTTGGTAAGGATATGAGGAAGTGGTTGAAAGATGATAGAGTGGGACATGCAATCAAAAGTCATCGGGATCTTTCATAAACCTCTTCAAAGTGAGAGATCCCAATATAGTATCAATGTGCAAATTCGGTCCACAAAAATCCATCATGTACAAATTCCCTGAAGCCTTTCCAGGCTAGTGGATGCTTGGGTCACTTATGGAGATTCTGTCGGGGCATTTCTAAAATGCATCATGGAGGAAATCCTCAGAAGTGATGTGCCGTTGAAAAGTTGTTTGTAGTTTCTTTTATTAAGTCCCTTATAGTGTAAGGGATATTTTTTCATGGCGGTTTTTCGATGTAATTTCTATTTAAATATAAAGGGTTTTATGAGTCTCCTTATAAATTATCATTTTCAATGAAAGAGTGGTTTCATTCCTAGAATTTGTTCTTCCTATTTTTACCTAATCGGGTGATGTATGTACCAGTTAGGAGTTAGCAGCTCCTGACTGCAAGGTATTAGATGTTTCATACATCAGGGCTCCTGCCAAAGGCCTCGAAGTGAAACTGGTGCGTATTCAAGAAACGTAGAGGTTTAAGGAGTCTGGTTAATTTTGTGCATCCACTATTTTAGTGGGGTAGTTATAGTGTTTCTATTGTGGTTTCTATATCAACCAAAATTATCTCTAGTTTCAAAGGGCATTGTGGACTTATCCCTCATGCTATGTCTATAATATTCTTTCTAGTATGTGAGTTCCAGATCAATGTCCGTGTGTGGGCCTCTCATGTGAGTTAGGTGTGGTTGTTTCGGTGCGGATGTGCGTCGGGTTACGCTGTTCCGCCAGGACGCGTTCGCGCGTGCACCCGTCAACCCGAGGGGATGGGCGCGCGGCTTGTGGTCCTGCAGTCCCGCTTTCCAAGGGCGGGCGGCATTCGTCCCTTATTCAGGGGCGTCTGCTCCTTGATCGAAACCGGGATGATGGGATGTCGGCTCCTCTTTCCTTGGACGTCTCCTCAGAACTCGTCGCCTAATCCGGGTCTCCCTCATAGACTTAAGAATGTTCGTGAATCTCGTTCCCGGCGCCATATCTTCATGGACACCGGTTAATTACGCTGCTTCCGCCCGGACGCTCCAAGGAGTCTGGTCGGGGCAGCAACCTGCGGTGAGAAGGCCGGGTGGCTCTGGGTGCTGGGGGCGTGTCGTAGCACTGCGGCTCTGCACGTCTGTCTTCCGTCCCTAATAGGGCTTCTCGAAGGCATGATGGCCTGAGGCATCCTGTACTAGGCGCGGGGAACTGTGTCACCTGAGGTTTTCCTCAGCTTCCCATGTTTAACACGGGGTATGCCGCGAGTTTAACGTCCAGCGGGGACGGCATCGGACCGATCAACACGAAAAGTGGATCAGGTGACAGAACCCCTTGCGGGGAACCTCCGACGCTGGGGCCAGCACATGGGCAGCTTCCCAAGTAACGTGGAGTGGAGTGAAGTGGCATGACCCCACCGGGATGTGGCGGCCCGGGTAAGGATCAGGATGGATGATGGAGTGAAGAGCTTGGACCCCGTAGAGGCTTCCTACGTACCGCGCGTTAGCACGGATCAAAGTCAACGTAGTTCGGGTATACAGTTTAACGTCATGCTGGACGTCGGCAAGCCGACTCACGAAGAGGTCTAGGCCGCCGGGCGGAGGATTGAACCGGACCACCTCGCACAGAGGGGGGTGGAACGGCCGGGTGGATCACAGTTTCACGTCATGCTGGACGATGGAAAAAAGGGGCTGTGGGGAGGCACAGTGGAGATACACACGGGCAGTCTCCCACAGGGGCGGATTCATAGGTGAATCGACGCAAGCGTGAACCCTGGAGGGGTCCACTGATGGACAAACCGACGTAAATACGACCGGGACGACCAGGTGGCGGGCTTGGACCTCAAGAAGGCTTCCTACGTACCCTGTATAGAAGACAGGGATCAAAGTCCACGTAGTTCATTCTGTCAGGACTTACGCACTTGAGGCAGCCCGGATGCGGAAAAACTCAGTTGGAAGGGACTTGGACCGAAAGCAGAAGACACCTCGATCCCAGTCACACCCTCTACTGGCTTCGGCAGTGGGGGAGAGCAATGGAGATACACATGTGCAGCCCCCCATGAGAAACTAGGGGTTTGTAATACCCTGCCCCCGCAGGGAAAAGCCACTCCCATTAAATCGTCCCAAAAGGGGGACAATCCCGACATCCCTGCAGAGACGAGCGGGTGGGGGCCACATCCAAACCGGGGGAGACCCTGCGTGCAGAGCACGGGATCGGATGATGCGGACGGTTTAGCGTCTTGCCAGACGAAGTACAGTTTAACGTCGTGTGTTGAGGACGAAGCGGACGGTTTAACGTCTTGCCGGACGAAGTACAGTTTAACGTCGTGTGTTGAGGACGAAACACTTGGCAGTTTAACGTCTTGCAGCGCGGACGAATGTGCAGTTTAACGTCATGCTGGACGTATGGGCATTTTAACGTCATGCTGGACCTATGTGCAGTTTAACGTCATGCGGGACGAATATGCAGTTTAACGTCATGCTGGACATATGTGCAGTTTAACGTCATGCAGGACGAATGTGCAGTTTAACGTCATGCTGGACGATTGATTGCCGCCGACGGGTCCGTGTCACTTCGCACGAGCCTGGAAGGCTGCACGGGAAGACAGCGCACGGTGCGGGCACCCAGGATGAGGATCATCGAGCGCCACGCAGGCGGGTACCCGCAGGGGGTCAAGGGAGGCGACCCTGGCGGATTGCGCGCAAAAGAGGAGCTTTGCGCGCAAAACCGCGGGTCGGCGCGCAAAATGGCGGGCTGGAGCGCAATTGGGCCAGCGCTTTGCGCGCGGATGATGGGGATTGCGCGCACCGGGCTTCGGGTAGCGCGCGGGGGCAACGGCTCATTCTCTAACGAATGGCCACTTTGAAGATGGGGGGTGCGCGCAATCGGGTTGGATTGCGCGCACCCGGGGGCAATTGCGCGCAAGAGGCTTCTTTTGCGCGCAAAGGCCTTCGGGTTTGAAATTTATTCAAAGGAAATGAGCCAAGGGGATTGCGCGCGAAGGCGGACCCCAAGGCTCTATTGCGCGAAAGAAAGGAGGTTACCTGAAGATCGGCATTGCGCGCGGAAGGGGTTGAATTGCGCGCGCGGGAGACCGTTCGACTTCCAGCAACCTTTGAAACGTTGGGGGTCGCCTAGTATTTATAGGAAACCCCGGGCGCGGAATCCAAGACGTGAGTGCGGAATTCTCCTCGCGGGCGCGGAATCGGGCACGGCGCGCAAGGGAGTTGCGCGCATCCCGGGGGTTTTGCGCGCAGATCATCATCTTTGCGCGCAGACCTCTGAAATTCCGCGCAAGGCCTCCGGGCCCTCCGAAACATTCTTCCGACTCCAAATATGACCTCGCTTTCCGCATCCGGAGCTTCGTTTGGGAACAACGGACTTTTCCGGCGTCTACAAAAGCCCCCCCTCGGAATCTGATCGGCAAGAGGTCGCAACGATCGGGTTCCGAGGGAGACGCCGGATTGCGCGCCGACTCTCAAACTTTTCCACCAGCCTCGTCCGATTCCGCACACTTCATCCCTTAACCCGCACGACTCCCGAAACTTCTGAGATGGCCGCGCACAGAGGAAATGAGGGGGATGCCGCCACTCGCAGGGCTGAGATGGCGACGAACGAGGAGGTTTACGGAGCCAAGGAGATTGTTTCCAACAATCAATCCTTGTTCGACTTACTGACGCCGGCCCAGAAGACATATCCACTTTCGGACAACCTGCCGCTCTGGAACTTCGGCATCCTAGATGAGGTCCTGGTGCCAGGGTTCGAGATTGATGCGCCGCGGACCTGGGTGACCCGGGAGGACGAGCTTCTCCGCTATAACATCACCAACAATGGGCATCCTGCCAGGGAGACCAGACACTTGGATGTCTATGTCCTGAACCCGAGGACGCGAACCATTGATGGGGGTGAGCCTACTGCGGAGAATTCTCCAGCCCTCTACTCGAGCATATATCGCTAGAGCATCACGGACGACACCAAGGGCTGGCTGAAGGACTGGGACTTGCGGTCTGGGGGCAACTTCACCAGTGAGTGGGCCTGGGCGTTCTGGGTACGCCACACTTGCGATCACTTCGCAGAGGAGCTGCAGTACATCGGCCTGTTCGAGGCGGTTTGGATGTTGCAGTTCCACTTCTACCAGCAGTCCGAGCTCGGGCCGGAGCTGTTCACCCGATGGTCTCCGGATACCAACACCTTCCATCTTCACCATGGGGAGGTCGGCATCGGTCTCTGGGACATCCACTGCATCGGAGGTATCCCGCTGGAGGGCTACCAATACGATGAGTTCCTGCCACCGAAGAACATCTGGGAGGACAGGTCACGGACCCCCATCCTGACCTGGCATCTGCTTGAACTGGCTACGCAGCGGCTCGGGATCAAAGACTTCCAGAAGGACATAGCCTACAAGGAATGGTTCGGCCAGTTCTTGGAGCATGACCCGGCGGTCAAGATGCCAGGCAGGGGGAAGCGGTGCCCGACCGTAGCTCAGAGGAGCCGGAACGGGTCGTACTGGCGGGTCCTGGAGACGGGCGATTACCGCTCATGGGGGTACCGCGTCATCGAGGCCAGGGACCCAAATGTCCGGTACGCGGCGTTCCTGGCCGCCTTTCTGAGTGGGTGGCTCCTGCCAGTGCGGGACGCGAGAATGGGCGTTCGCCCGGCGACACTGGCGATGGCGGGCGCTATGGCCGCCAACAAGAGATACAACCTCGGGGTCCCAGTGCTGGCGAGGCTGTATGCCATCCTGGGACGCATCTCACGAGGGGGGTCGCCACGAAGGATCTGTGGGCCCTTTCAGTTCTTCCACGGCTGGGTGGCTGCTCACCTCGGTGGGTACACGTTTCCGAACGCCATCATTCCTCCGGGCAACGGCCTGCGACCCTCCCTGCTGAACATCGCGGGGGTCGCTCCGATGACCCTAAGTGAGGAGGGCGTGCGGATCCGGATTAGCAATCATGCCAACTTCAACTTCAGTCCGTTCCCCACTCCCGTCGGCCAGATGATCGACAATGGGCAGGGTCCGCTGGAGCAGCATGAATACTTCCTGAACATTCGGGGCGGGGTGCTCGTGGCTCGGATCGACGGGAAGGTGATCTGCGAGCCTTACGTGCCGACCCGTTTCGCCAGGCAGTTCGGGTGCCTTCAACGGATGCCGAAGAGGGTATTCACTGCTGTCCGGGAGGAGACGAACCCTTGCGTCCTTCGCCAGATGTGGCTGATGTTTGCAGCTTTCGGCTCTGGCGACGTCATCACTCTCCCTCCTACCGGGGTTGACGCAGGCTTGGCAACCGAGTACGCCGAACACTGGGCCATCGCGTACCCCGAGGGGCTCTTGCGGAAGCTAGTTCGGCGGCTCGAGGTTACCCGTGCGGAGACCGGGCGTCAAGGAAGGAGGCGAGGCGCCGCCACACGGGGGAGAACGGAGGCGCGCCAAGCAGCGGAGCCGGCGCGGGCAGGGACTTCGGCGGCGGGCACATCGCGAGCTGCCGCTACGACCTCGGCACCCAGAGAGGGGGCACGCGTGGTGGTCGAAGAGCGGCCCGGGAAGCAGGTGAGACGTCTGCTCGAACCCTCCCACGATGCAGTCTTCCCGGCGTTGTGGTCGGCCTGGATGACCCTGCGGCAGTCACTGGGGACCGACGCCATCTGGCGAAAGATTCTCAGAGAAGGAATCCATCTGCCAGAGGTCGGGCGCCTCCACATTGCCGACAGGGTGGACTTCAACCGGCAGTATGCGTATCTGACGGCCATGGACGAGTACGCGCGCCAACGTGGTCAGCGCGCGGAGCCATCCCTTCTGGTGAAGGTGATGCTCGGTCTCGAGCCCGCTCCGGAACAGATGCCGCCGGAAGAAGACGACAGTAGCAACGACTCCGAAGAAGAGGAGGAAATGGGGGAGGATGAAGGCTCCGAGGGAAGATCCCATCAGGGGAGCCCACTGGAGAGCGGCGAGGTGGCCGGCTCTGACAACGTTGATGTCACTGAGCTCCTCGAGGTCCGCTTCTATCCCTACTCAATCTGCTTCATCCACTCTCTTATGCATCTTCTAACCCATTTCTCCATCTTTCTCAGGAGCGCACGGATGTTGGTCAGGCATCCTCAGCGGGAGTAGGAGGGGCGCCAGCAGGACAAGGCGGGGGCCAGGCACCCATTACCGAACTGACAAGCGCGGAAGGGCCCCCTGCTGCAACTGTTCCTGCGGCGGCCGGGATAGCGGAAGATGACGCTCTGACCTCCCGTAAGTCTCCTTACTTTACTGCTGGTGCCTGCCGTTGACGATCCGTGACTAACCATGGCATGCCCTGCGCAGTGATCTCAACACTGGAGGCTCATCGGGTTGCTGAACCCGGGCCATCCACGAGTGGACCGGTGGTGGACATGACGCCTGCTTCGGAACAGACTTCCCAAACCGAGCCTGCCCCACCAACTGCTGATCAAGGGGCTCCGGACATCGGCGGTGCTGACATCGGAGAGAGGTTGGGGGCTGACGAGGGTGTCAGCGCCGCTGGGGAGAGAGAAGAAGGTTGCCCGGATGTTGGGGAACCTATCCCTCGTGAGGACCTCCCAGGGGCGGACCCTGCAGCAGACCTGCTGGCTGCCTTCCCTGCCTACCGGCCTGCCGATCCCGAGGAGATGGACGACTCAGACACGGAGGCGGTCGAGGAGAGCCGGATAACGCGCCGCAGGGGGTGGAAGTGCATCCAGCGCTTCCTCAAGCGAGACCCGTCGGAGTGGCTGGGGCGCATGGGATCACTTCAAACCTGGCTGCGCTTTCTGTGTGCCGGGGGAGCTGATGCTCAACGCCTCCATCTGACGGTCCGTGATTTCATGGCCGAAAAGATGCGCGAGAGCTGCCGGCATGCCGACGTCACACAAATTCGGGACATGTCGGAGAGCACGCGGGCGCTCCTCGCGGCGGAGCAGGAAGTCCGGCGTCTCGAAGGGCAGGCGGCAGAGAAGGAGGCCTTCGTCGCGACGTGTACCGAGCTTGTGGAGCAACTAGCAGCTCAGCTGGTTGACGCCCAAGTACAGCTGACGGAGGCGGGCCAACAGATGGTGACAATTCAAGTCGAGCGGGAGCGTGCACAGGCCAGAATCGACGAACTGCGTGCTGCGACCGCCGACGAAGAGAGGGCACGCAGAGAGCGAGAAGCAGCTCTGGAGGCCACCAGCCAAAGGGTAGCGGCATTAGAAAGACTCATTCAGCACGCTAATCCCTAAGGGATTTGTTTTGCCATTCCCAAAACATTTGCTTCCGCTACTTTGATCCATCTGTATGAATCAATATATTTATCTGCATCTTTTGGTTTAATATGCTCAACCACAATTCACTGTCTTGCGGGAGTGTTAACCAAGCATCAGGCATCCATAATTGGGCCTGGATTTCTGGATAAAAGAGGGAGGTCATTCCTAGGAAAGGAGACCTCAGACCTAATCAATGTACCATTCCCCCAACCTGTTCCAACACACGAGCGGGACAATGCTAGGGGCGTTGAGATTTTATCCGAACATAGGGAAATGAGAAAGGGTGAATCGCGTGTCCCGAATCCAGACATCCACAACGGTCGGCCTTCCAGGAAATGCCCAAGACGGTAGGCGGACAGTGGATCGACCATAACAACTGCAATAGACGGACCGAAAAAGGCCTTCATTCATATTGCAGGAGGCGGACCACATGTCATCATGAATACCGCTTTGGGGTTCCTTCAGACACAAGGGTGGAAAATCCAGATCAACAGGGCATGCGAAGCGTGGGGCGAAGTGACGATTTGTTCGGACAGAATCCAACGCTCTCAAAATTGCGCCACCGTGGGGAAAACGTATTAGGCGGATGCACTAACCTGGCCGTGAGTCACCTCAATTCTCAGACAGCACCTCTCTGACGAGGAAACCGTCGCTTCCCATCCTTGCGATGGGGCATCCCGAGCTGAATCGGGGAGAATATCACAACTGCACCACTCTACCCGAAGTCAGGCCAGACGGCCGGCGACGAGGAGGGGCGGGACTTAACGATCCCTGAGGCTGGACCCGATTCGGAATGCCCGGGCGTTCCTACGTACTCCATCAGGCTGGAGATCAAGCCACACGTAGTTCTGAGAGTGCAGTTTAACGTCATGCAGGACGTAGAATCCCGTTTAGGGGAGATCTTAGTTTAAGGTCGTAGAGCTCGGACCATAAGGGGAGATCTTAGTTTAAGGTCTTAGAGCTCGGACCATAAGGACTAGATCTTAGTTTAAGGTCTTAGAGCTCAGACCATAAGGAGAGATCTTAGTTTAAGGTCTTAGAGCTCGGACCATAAGGGGAGATCTTAGTTTAAGGTCTTAGAGCTCGGACCATAAGGGGAGATCTTAGTTTAAGGTCTTAGAGCTCGGACCATAAGGAGAGATCTTAGTTTAAGGTCTTAGAGCTCGGACCATAAGGAGAGATCTTAGTTTAAGGTCTTAGAGCTCGGACCACAAGAACCTCAAAGTACGCCGCATCGTGGTCCCATCCCCCGGGTATGCAAAGATGCACTGAGGGATAGTGTCGAGAGTGCCGAGGTTTCGCCTGGTCAGAATGGGAGGTGGAAAATGTGAATCATGCGGCCATTCACTCAAGGACTGGGGGCACCGGAGTAACGATATGGGAGTACTGCCGACCGTGGCAGAAAAGCAGCATCAATATCGCACTAACCATTGGTGGAATGAGGCAGCAAACGAGCATCGACCGCTCAATCGCAGGATTCATATCGATTTGCTGCCCGAGGCCATTGGGGGTACTGGCCCGAGTCGGTGGGAGAGCACTGAGGCATTGTGTCCGAACCGTTCACGGGGGCTCCACCCAGGGCGTAGACGATGGGTCCGAATGAAAGGGAGCACGAAGCCTGAAAAGCGGAGGAAACCTGACCAAGCGGATCCTGACCCTCCTGGCAATAAACCAGAGTACTCTTGACACCGGTGGACCACTGCAAGGGGTCGGGGAACACGCCTTGAGGGTGACCTGAAGGCGGCGGATTCCCCAGAGAAGGGGGAATCTCTAAGAGGTGGGGGGCTGGACCCGAAGTTTCAAACATCCGGGCGTTCCTACGTATCCCATAAGGATGGGAATCAATCCACACGTAGTTCTCGAAGCGCGGTGCAACACAATCGGGCACCAGCGCGGGGAGGAGTGCGGGTCTGACCCCCGCACACAGAAGGAGCGGCATTTGATATTTCTTGTTTGTCCTTAAAGATGAATGGTTTTTCTTTGTGCGGCGACGCGCCTGGGATTGAGAAATCTCTGGCGTCGCCACAATAATCAAGCCATGGAAGGCATTGATGAATGGCTTGGTCATTAACCAGCGCCCAACATGAGTGCCCCCTGAGGGGAACATCACGATGCAGTGCCGTTTCTCGTCGGGCGGCCAAGACGATCACAGTTTACGGTCGTGTGGTAGGACCAGACAACACAGTTTAAGGTCGTGTGGTTCGGACCATGGAGGAATCCGCTTACCGCGGTACGGCGGACACGGCGGAGGTGGGAACATACCCAGCCCTGCGGTCACGCACGACTCCAGGAGAAGAGTCTTGGGATAGGGGCCTGCGTATGTCCATCACCCGAGGGGCAGAGATGCTAGCCTCCAGATATACTGGGCCCAGAACGCAATTGTTCGGGCGACTCCTTCCTCCTTATGGGGACGAGGGTCCAGCTACGCATGGCCCTTAGGGAGGATATCCGCATATATCCTTGGTGCTCAGATCATGGGAGCCTCGAACGACATCATTACCTTGGTTGGTCTGCCTAACGTGTAAAGGTGTACTGAATGTCAGTATGAAAAGAGTGTCCAGATTCCACTACAACGCATAAAGGCGGAGTGTGATGAGGACTGCGCAACCAATGTTCAGAGCCTGAAGGAGCTGACATGGCGATCAAGGATGTTGCTGACGCATTCGCAACACAACATCCGATCGCGTCAGCCTAAGACGGGGCAAGCAAACGAGCATCGACCGCTCAATCGCAGGATTCATATCGATTTGCGGCCCAAGACCCGCCGGTAAATCGACCCGGAGCGGTAGGAGAGCACTGAGGCATCGTACCCAAACCGCTAACGAGGATCCCTTTGAGTGAAGGCTCGAACAAGAGGAAGCGCGAGGCCTGACAAGCAACACAGGACTTGTCGGGATTGAATCTGACACTACGAGTCATAGACCGAAGTACCCAAAACATGTTAACAGATCTCCAGAAAGGGTCGGAGGACTCACCCTGAGAGCAACCAAAAGAGGGAAGATTCCCGTGATCAACCGAGAGACGGGGCTGGACCTGAAACACAAGCGTCCAGGCGGTCCTACGTATCCCATAAGGATGGGAATCAAGCCGCACGTAGTTCTTGAGAGGCAGTTTAACGTCATGCCGGACGATGAGGGGTGTGAGGTAGTCCCACACACGGGGGAGGCGTACGGCGCGGCCAGTAGACCGACGTGAATGAGGACATAATCCCCCGCTCACGCGATACGCCTCGCACAAAAAGGAGGGGAACTGGGGCCAGAGGCCCAACGCGGGATAGAGATTCCCGGAAAATGGGGCTGGGCCTGAAACATGAATGTCCAGGCGGTCCTACGTATCCCATAAGGATGGGAATCAAGCCATACGTAGTTCTTGAAGTGCAGTTTAACGTCATGCAGGACGAGAAAGGAAGGGGGGAGCAGAAGGCATCCCCAAACGTGGGGGGCGTACAGCGTGGCGAGCAAACCGACGTGAATGAGGGCATAGCCCCGCGTTCACACCATACGCCGCACACCCGGAGGCAACTGGGCCAAGGGCCCGAGATGGGATGAAAACTTCCAAAGGATGGGGCTGGGCCTGAAACATGAACGTCCAGGCGGTCCTACGTATCCCATGAAGATGGGAATCAAGCCGCACGTAGTTCTCGAGGGGCAGTTTAACGTCATGCGGGACGGATGCTGAACAGTTTAACGTCTTGTAGCTCGGACGTAGTACAGTTTAACGTCATGTTGGACGAAACACTTGGCAGTTTAACGTCTTGCAGCGCGGACGATATGCTAGGAAGTTTAACGTCGTGCAGCTTGGACGTATGCAGTTTAACGTCGTGCAGGACGTATGCTGAATAGTTTAACGTCTTGTAGCTTGGACGAATGCAGTTTAACGTCGTGCAGGACGTGGTGCAGTTTAACGTCATGCAGGACGAAGTGCAGTTTAGCGTCATGCGGGACGGATGTGCAGTTTAACGTCATGCTGGACGTGGTGCAGTTTAACGTCATGCAGGACGAAGTGCAGTTTAGCGTCATGCGGGACGAATGTGCAGTTTAACGTCATGCTGGACGTGGTGCAGTTTAACGTCATGCAGGACGAAGTGCAGTTTAGCGTCATGCGGGACGAATGAACACTCAGGCAAAGTATTTCTTGAGGAACCTAGCGTTGGTGGGAGGAGTGACACGCTCACCATCCATAGTCGCTAGGGAGTATGCGCCATTGGGATAGACCTTGTGGACAACAAACGGTCCCTCCCACTTGGGCTCCAACTTGGGCGGCTTCCTGCCGGGGATCATCGGCGCTCTTAGGGCTAGCACTAGATCACCCTACAGGAAGGAGCGGAGGCGAACCTTCTTATTGAAAGATCGAGCCATTCTGCTTTGATGCCTCTCCAAGTTGTGCAAAGCGCGAAGTCTATTCTCATCCAGTGCTTCCAACTCGACTAGACGGGCTTCAGCAACTCTGTCCGGCGCTTGCTGGTCGTAGACCGCAGTGCGCAAGGACGGAAACTGGATCTCGATGGGCAGGACGGCCTCAGCTCCATACACCAGGGAATAAGGGGTCATCTGGGTGGAATTGCGAGTCGTCGTCCGATAAGCCCAGAGGGCGTTGGGGAGCTTGTCCGGCCAACTCTTCTTGTTCTGACCAACCATCTTTTGCAGAATGTTAGAGAGGGTTTTGTTGAACGCCTCGATCTGTCCATTCGCCTGCGCATGATAGCGAGATGTATGGTTCGAGCGAATGTTATACTTGGCGTACAACTTCTTCAACTCGGCTGCTCGGAAATTGGTTCCGTTATCCGTGAGGATAGCGTGAGGCACTCCAAATCGATAGACGATGTTGGAGGTCACGAAGTCAGCGATCGAACAGGATTTGACCTCTCTGAGCGGAATCGCTTCTGCCCATTTGGAGAAGAAGTCCGTGGCGGTCAGAATGAACCGGCACTGGCGAGCTGTCGCCGGCGGGTAAGGTCCCACAACGTCCAGTCCCCAGACTGCAAAGGGCCAGGAATACCTTGTGGTATGGAGAGGCTCCAGCGGCCGATGCACAAAGTTCGCATGAACCTGGCACGCATGGAACCTCCTGGCATACTCGATGCAGTCATGGATCATGGAGGGCCAGAAGTATCCTAACCTCCGAATCTGGTGGGACAGCTTCGGCCCAGTCTGGTGGGCGCTGCATGAACCAGCATGAACCTCTTGCATGACTCGTGGGATCTCAACTCCCTGAAGGCAACGGAGGAGAACACCATCAAATCCGCATTTGTAGAGGATCTGCTCCAGGCCGGGACTGCTCTGGAGGACGAACTGCGATGCGCGGCGTCGAACTCGCTCGCGCTCGGCCCGCTCCGATGGAAGAATGCCATGTTGGAGGTACTCAACCAAAGGCGTCCTCCAATCAGGGGCTGATCCGACTGTCATATCTGGGGTACTCGGGTCTCCGGGCATAGGAGCAACCGTGGTGAGGTTACTTACCAACGGGCCGCGATCTTCTTCCGGGATAACGGGAGCGATGAGCCTGCGGCGCGTCACGCGGACGATCAGGTTGTCCTGTTCAGGCTCTGCAAGTGACGCAGCGAGGCTGGCCAAAGCATCTGCTCGACCGTTCTGCGACCGGGGAACATGGACAATTTCCGGCCGAGAAGGGAACCGGGCCATCAGAAGGAGGGTGCACTCCAACAATGGCACAAGTTCCGGCTTCCTGACAACGTAGTCGCCATTGATCTGCTTAACGACCAGCTCGGAGTCCCCTTTCACGCACAGACGGGGCACGTCGATCTCGAGAGCCAACTCGAGGCCGGTGATGAGGGCATGGTATTCCGCCTCATTGTTGGTACAGCCCTCTGACAACAGGAAAGAGTATGGCAGCACGGCTCGCTCCGGGGTAATGAAGACGATACCCAAGCCCACTCTGTTGAGCTTAGGATTATCGAGTCTTCTACCGGTGGGGCTCCGGGAGGCACCGTCAAAGTGCATCTGCCAGCATGGATCGGCTCGATCAACCGAGAGAATGGTCTCATCAGGAAAGCCTAGATCCAGCGGCTGATCCGCGGAGGTCGGGTGAGCTGCCAGAAAGTCTGCCAATGCTTGCCCTTTGATGGCCTTCTGAGACACATACCTGATGTCGAACTGCTGGAGAATCACAGCCCACCGCGCTAGGCGGCCAGTCAACATAGGTCGGCTCAGGATATATTTCAACGGGTCTACCCGAGAAACCAACTGTACCTCATGGTGCTGCAAGTAGTGCCGTAATTTCTGTACGGCAAATACGAGCGCCAGGCAGCTCTTCTCGATGGGGGAATACCTAACTTCCGCATCGAGGAGCATGCGACTGAGGTAATAGAGGCTATTCTTCGTTCCCTCGTTGTTCTTCTGGGCGAGAAGGGCACCCAGGGACCGTTCCAGGGCGGTCACATAGAGGACCAGCGGCTTCCCGGATACAGGAGGCATCAGAACCGGAGGTTGAAGCAGGTACTGCTTGATCTCCTCGAAAGTGGTCTGAAACTGTTTATCCCATACATAGGTGGAACCTTTCTTCATGAGCCGAGAAAAGGGCTTACACTTGCCGGCCAGATTCGCGATGAATCGGCGTATATAGGCTAAGTGGCCTTGGAACCCTTGCAGTTCCCGGACGGTACCTGGGGGAGGAATCTGGCTAATCGCCCTGATTTTCTCTGGGTCGATCTCAATACCCCGGTATCTCACCACAAATCCAAGGAACTTTCTGGAGGTGACCCCAAAGGCACACTTCAACGGGTTCATCTTCAGGCAGCGAGACCGGAGGAAGCTGAACACTTTCTCAAGATCTTTGAGATGGTCCTGACGCTGGCGCGATTTGACCACCAAGTCGTCGACGTAGCATTCCACCAGTGTGCCGAGGATTGGCTTGAATATGTGGTGCATCGCCCGTTGATAGGTGGCACCTGCATTCTTCAGGCCGAAAGGCATGACCCGGTAGCAAAAGGTACCTTGGGGGGCCCTGAAGGCAGTGAACTCCTCATCCTCAGGGGCCATCCGAATTTGGTTGTATCCGGAGTATCCATCCATGAAGGAGAGGGCTTGGAACCCTGCCGTGGCATCAATCAACAGCTCTGTCACTGGAAGGGGAAAATCATCCTTCGGGCAGTGGCGGTTGAGATCGCGGAAGTCGATGCAGACTCTGATCTGCCCGTTCTTCTTCCTGACCGGCACAATGTTGGCCAGCCATTTGGGGTACTGAACTTCCCTCACGAAGTTGGCTTTGATAAGCTTGTCAACTTCGGCCTCAACCATGGCACCGTGGGATGGGTGCATCTTCCTGGGAGGCTTCTTGAACCCGCGATGGTTCGCCGGGAGACCAAGGCGGTGGACGGCTACCTGAGGATCCAGCCCCGGCATCTCGTCATAGCCCCAAGCGAATACATCACGGTGCTGCCTGAGAAAGTCCATGTACTGCTGCCGCTCCTCAGAGGGCATGGCGGCACTAACCAATGTGGGTCTTGGATCGGCCTCGGTTCCAAGGTTCACCTGTATTAACTCATCGACCGTGGCGGGGACGCCCTCCTCAAAGGCTGGGGGTGCATCTTCCATATCCTCTCCACTCGGGGAGGGATCATCCACGGGAGAGACTGCGTTGGCAACTGCATTGGGGCTACCAGATCCTGCTGGGCCACTGGTGCTGGCGCGGGCGGTCGCGGCCATCTCATCAGGAGACTCGCGGACCGTCAAGACCATGGCGACGTCCAACCGTTGAATCGGGAGGACGTAAGCGTCATCCAGACTTGCCCAGGGATCACTTGCAACAGCGACAGGCTCAACCTCACCTGCCAGGATCTGCTTATCCTTGCTCTTGTAATAGTCCGCGTCCAGATAGCGGGCTTCACATGAGGCAAAAGGAGAGGCATCTCCTTGAAGCACGCCTACTCGACCATTAAGGGAGTATTTGAGGCATTGGTGGTATGACGAGGGAACCGCCGCGTGAAGGTGAAGCCATGGCCTGCCCATCAATGCGTTATACGCAGTGTCCTGAGAGACTACCATGAATTCGGTGTTGGCAACCAAGTAACTGAACTGGGTCTTCAAACGTATCTTGCCGACCGGGGTTTGCTCGGTGCGATCGTACCCCTGGATCCTGAGGTCGGAGGGAATCAAGTCATCCTCAGACAACCCCAATCTCCGGAGCGTCCGAGTTGGAATCAGGTTAATCCCGGACCCCGTGTCGACAAGACAGCGCCGGACTTCAAGGCCATTGAACTGTCCAGTGACATACAGCGGACGAATGTGTCCCTGTATAGGAGGGTCTTCATCCTTACCAGAGAACGAGATAACTGCCTGACATTCGGCGTCCTCGATCGTTTCGGCGTGAAAGGCCTCTGCAGCCGCAACCTCTGTCTCAAACTGGAGGGGGCTTTTCAGGGCTTCAGCGAGTGCCTCGCGCATCTCAGATGACATGCGCAGAGCCTCAAGGATGGAGAGCCTTGCTGGGATGTCGGCCAAGTGCTTCAGGACATCATACTTTTTGGCCAAGCGCGAGCCCCTGGTTGTAGGAGGTTGCTCTGCGGTTGGTGGCATGACGGGCCTTGCCGGTTTGATCGGCGGCCGACTGGTACTTGGCGCATCTCGCTGTTCACTGGTCGCAGTCCGGGAAATGGTCACCGTACTGGAGTCAGGAGGCCGGGATGGACCCGTGGCAGGGCGGAGCTGGTCGCGACGCAGCTGAGGCGGTTCTTCCTGGTCCCACACCACAAACAGTGGCGGAGGCGAATCCGTCATCCCCGGATGGGGGGGTTGCGCGCGCTGAGCTCGATTTTGAGCCTGCTGCCTAGTCTCGGTGGCATGCATGGCCTGGCTGGAGGTACCAACGGCTGTGCCCCGGCGACTCCTGTTGCTGCGGTTCTTCCGACAGTGGCGACGACCGGGGACACTAGGGAGGTCCACCTGGTGTTCTTCAACGTCGGGAACCGAAAAGGGATTTACCAGCTCGACGGTGTTAACCGAAGCGTACCCAATACCATCATCGGACGAATCATCCATCACCGGGCGGATCCGAGGAGGGACCCCCATCTCCGGGGGCATGAAATCGCCGAGAGTGCGGGATAGTGGCGGAACCGGCGGGGCGCGCTCTTCCTTCTTGCGCTGCCGCCGTTTGCTCCTCTTGGAAGAGGCAGGCTGGGACGACGATGCCGAAGCAGCACCCGCAGATTCTGGGGGCTCAGGCTGATTCAAGCGCGCACGGATGATTCCATGGGCGCGAATGGTCGTCTTGCGGGCCATCCAGTTATTGTACTTCTGGGATCCGCGGTCGGAGACCAGCTGCCATTCGTCCTCGTTGCCACTATCGTCATCTGATCCCACGAACACGCCCGCCACTTGTGCTGGAGCTGGGCCCAACCTGATTACATTGTTGTTAATCTGGTCTTGGAGCCAATCCTTAAACACATAGCACCGCTGGATGGTGTGCCCCAGGGCCCGGTGGTAGGGGCAGTAGCGGGGTTTATTCGTAAGATGTGCCTCCTCTAGCTTCCAACACTCAGGCAGTCGCACAATCCTCTGCTCCAGGGCGCTCCGGAAATAACCGGGGACCTGATCCTCATGGAATGAGTAAGTCAGGTGTCGCGGGCCCCTGGGAGCGTGGTCTTGACGAGGGGCTGGAGGGGCCTGCCGAGGAGGTGGACCCTGATTATCTCGACTGGGTTGCGGCGGTACATTACGCGGAGGGGCCGGCCGGTTCTGAGGCTGCCGCTATTGGGCCGGGAACTGAGCCCGTGGAGGCGGATTCCTGTGAGGCTGTGGAGCTGGCCTCGCCGGCAGCAGCTCCAATGGCCTGGGGGCCTCTATCTGGGCAACAGCAGCGGGCTCAGCCCTGCTGACTCTCCTTGCAGGAATCATAGGAGGCAGCGGGTGTGCCTGGCTGGCCTGTTGCTGGGCTTCCTCAAGACGTTGAGCTTTGTCTGAGAAGTCCCTGAACCCTCCGGGGTAATTTTGAGTGATCAGGGAAGGGACCAGCTCGGTCTTGACGTTCCCGACGCACATTGTCAGCAACTGCTCCTGAGTCAATGGCATGTCAAGGGAATACGTGAGACCCTTCCATCGGGCGACGAAGTCCGCGACGCGCTCATCAGGCCTCTGCTTGCACTTGAAGAGGTCTGCGATACTTGTCTTCCGGGTCGTGGAACTGAACTGGTAGAGGAACTGTCTACGGAGGTCCTCCCAGGTGGTTACTGACCCGACGGGGAGCTGGCTGTACCAGACAAATGCTGGCCCTTCCAGTGTCTGAACAAAGCAGCGAAGCTTAGCGGCCTCTTGCTGCGCCGGAGTCCCCAACATAGGCCCGCACCTCGAGTTGAAGTGGGCTAAATGCTGTGGCGGATCTCCAGTCCCGTTGAAGGGGGCAAAAGTGGGATTCCCGAATCCCGGAGGCACCGGCATGTCATCCACCCATGCTGGGTAGGGCTTGCCGTCCGGTGGGATCGCCACCTGCCGAGTCTCCAAGGCTTCCAAGCGGGCAATGAGTGCCGCCATCGGATCGTCCGGACATGGGTTCCAGTCCTGGCGAGGATCTCTAACCACGAGCGCATTGCATGGCCCTTCAATCGGGTCGTCGACCGGGTCGTCGAACTCGGCAGCTCGTAGGATGGCGGGCGGAGCGGCCCTTGGGGCAGCGGGAGGAATCCGAGCGGGATCTCTCAGGTAGTCACGCCGCTCGGGAGGGTGTGGCGAAACATACCGCGCCCTCTTTCCATAGGCAATGGCCTCTCTCCTGTCGGCGAACACGGCGTAATCACGGTTGCCCGGGAGAGTCTCGTCGAGGAGCGGTTGTTCCGGTCCCTGCTGTCCTGGCCTAGGATCACCGTAGTCAGGCCGCCGTTCTGCAGCGCGCTCGGCGAGGAGCTGGTCAACCAGCCTCTTCTGTTCGGCGAGCTGCTGACGTAGCGTAGCCTTCTCGGGATCCTCCTCTGCCCTCTGCATGGAGGCAGATGGGTCGGCGGGCTTTATAGCCTCGCTGTGCTCTTTTCCTTTGCTGACGTTTCGGCTTAACGTCAGTGCTTCAGTGGGTGCGGGGAGCCCCATGAGGTTTCTCTGATGACGAGTAACTCTCACTGATGGATCTGACGACGGCTTGTCTTCGGGGGGGAAGCCCCCGTCGAGAAGTTCCAAGTCATTCCCCTCTCCCGACAGGTCAGCCATATTGACTGTTTCTGTCCCTGGGGATATACCCTCAGGGCCACCCAGCGAATCGGGCTGTCGGCGAATCACACTGAAGCGTAGGGCAGCGTACTGCCCCCATCCACGGATATACACGTGGGGAGTGGCTTCCTCGATAACTTTGTGGAGTACTTGAAAGCACTCAACGCATCGTTGTTGGAGGGCCTCGTGGCGCTCAAATGACCCGGGGTGCCGAACCGCGGGGAGCATGGCCAGGTCAATTTGACGGCACTACTCACCAATATCCTCCAGGTGAGCTTGACTCCCAGGGTATGGCATTTGTAGGCGGTGAAGACAGGAGCGAGTCTCCCGGAGAGTTCGGCGGAAGCATTCGAACTCATCCGGGGTGAGCGATTCGGGTGCATCAAAGCCCGGTCCTGCGACTGGCCAAAACTTCTCAGGGAAGTGGCCCTCTGCTAGGACGGTCCAGAAGCTCCACGACTCAAACTCGGGACCCAGATCTCCTTGGTCCTCTTCCATGGCTGGGAACGGACGGGGAACTGGTAGTGGTGCCGAGGCGGGCCGCCGGGCCGACGGGCTGGCCGACGGTGAATACGGCGAACAGGCCGATTGGCCTCCATATCCCAGGCCGCCCTCTGAGGGTGGCGGTGCCCTGGCTACCACATCACGATAGGACGGGCCGGCGAGCGAACATCCTGCCGTAGCATCGGTGCTCGCCGAGGGTGCACTAGATCGTGGTTCGACCGTCGGTCCCCAGAAAAAGTCTTCGGCTTCTCCGATCGAGGCGGAAGGCACTTCCGGAGGGGCCGGTACCAACCGCAAGCTTGATCCCTGGGGGTCTACCAGGCCCTCGTTACTCCGGATATACCTTCGGAGAGACGCGGGGATCACATCGATCTCGCTCTCGAGGAGCACGAGGCTGACGTGCCGCATTCCTACCCCTGCCCTTGACTGGCGGGATTGGGGAAGGGGCTCTGTCGCCAAATCGTACTCCGCCTCTGAGTCAGAGAAGCAAACCGGTCGGATCTCTGTCCGGAATTCCGTAACATTCTTCCCTCGGCGTCGACGCCTTGCCTTCCTGCCCCTGGGTGGTTCTTCGGGGCAGGGCTGATCTCTGTCCTGGCGTCCTCCGGCCGCACTGGTGCTGGGGCCAAGAGGACTGGGAACCAAGGTGCGAGGGGCACCGGGACAGATATCAAAGGGGACGCGGGGAGAGATGATTCCGGGCAGGACTCCGGGCCGGGATCGGAAGGTGGGATGACCCATGCCTCCTGGATCGGCCACACAGAGTAGATCCTGCCGGTGAATAGCGCTACCGCGAGGTGGTCCGCGGTGGCTACTGCCAGTGCCAGCAACCGGGAGAGTCGACCCAACCTGCCTTTGGGGCGGTCGGGGCCTCGATCCAGGTCGGGCATAGGAGTTCCCCTGCTCAGGATGCGCAGAGGCCTGGCGACTGGAGCCAGCAGTGGCTTGGGCCAATGCGGCCGCTGTTGCTAGAGCCCCAAGGTGGGAATCCTCTTCCGCTCGTGCCCGACGTTGGCGTCGAGACAGACGAGTCGGGATGAGCGGCGCGGGCAGGTGGAGAGCCCGCACTTTGACTGGAGAGGCCTGGCGGCGGTGTCGCCGTGGCCTGGCGGGAGTCCTTACCGTAGGTCCCTGGAGCGAATCCCGGATAGGGTGATCCCGGGCCTCTTCCACCTCATCCGCGTAGGGAAGGGAACTGTCAGAGCGCTCCGGGGATAAGCTCCCGAAGAGGTTGGACGTTGAGGTAGGCAGCGGTGCCTCCCTGCGCGGCCCTCGGGGGCGGCGGTGGTGGCGAGGCGCAGCCTCCTCAAGGTCTAGGCGAGCCATTTCCCTAGTGGGGATAACTCCCTCTTCCTCGTATCTCCGCACCAGGGTGTTGATCACCCTTCTCTGGATGACCTCCGAGGGGGAGAGAGGGCGTGGTCGTCCCGCAATTGCGGCTGCTGGGACGGCTGTGGAACGGGCGGGACCGCGCGGAGTAGCCACGTCGGTGTTTCCCCTGCCCCTGCGCCAGTGGGCGGGTGGCGATCGGGCACTGGATCGGGCGACCTGATTCCTGAAAGAAGGGAGAATGACCCATTAACACTGACAGGAAAAAGGAATCGACAACCAACCATTAGTGCCACGACGCCTTCCGTGGGGGGAACCCAGGCCCTCGACGTTGCGAGACGGAGTGCCCGATTTCACTTCCCCAGCCCCTGGCGGGTAAGACTGAATGCTAGGCCGGGCAACACGCTGGTCTTCCAACACCTCTGAAAGCCATCGGTCTTCGTATCGAGGAGAAGAGATTCACGTCGGGTTCACCATTTTTCTGTTTCGGTGCGGATGTGCGTCGGGTTACGCTATTCCGCCAGGACGCGTTCGCGCGTGCACCCGTCAACCCGAGGGGATGGGCGCGCGGCTTGTGGTCCCGCAGTCCCGCTTTCCAAGGGCGGGCGGCATTCGTCCCTTATTCAGGGGCGTCTGCTCCTTGATCGAAACCGGGATGATGGGATGTCGGCTCCTCCTTCCTTGGATGTCTCCTCGGAACTCGTCGCCTAATCCGGGTCTCCCTCATAGACTTAAGAATGTTCGTGAATCTCGTTCCCGGCGCCATATCTTCATGGACACCGGTTAATTACGCTGCTTCCGCCCGGACGCTCCAAGGAGTCTGGTCGGGGCAGCAACCTGCGGTGAGAAGGCCGGGTGACTCTGGGTGCTGGGGGCGTGTCGTAGCACTACGGCTCTGCACGTCTGTCTTCCGTCCCTAATAGGGCTTCTCGAAGTCATGATGGCCTGAGGCATCCCGTACTAGGCGCGGGGAACTGTGTCACCTGAGGTTTTCCTCAGCTTCCCATGTTTAACACGGGGTATGCCGCGAGTTTAACGTCCAGCGGGGACGGCATCAGACCGATCAACACGAAAAGTGGATCAGGTGACAGAACCCCTTGCGGGGAACCTCCGACGCTGGGGCCAGCACATGGGCGGCTTCCCAAGTAACGTGGAGTGGAGTGAAGTGGCATGACCCCACCGGGATGTGGCGGCCCGGGTAAGGATCAGGATGGATGATGGAGTGAAGAGCTTGGACCCCGTAGAGGCTTCCTACGTACCGCGCGTTAGCACGGATCAAAGTCAACGTAGTTCGGGTATACAGTTTAACGTCATGCTGGACGTCGGCAAGCCGACTCACGAAGAGGTCTAGGCCGCCGGGCGGAGGATTGAACCGGACCACCTCGCACAGAGGGGGGTGGAACAGCCGGGTGGATCACAGTTTCACGTCATGCTGGACGATGGAAAAAAGGGGCTGTGGGGAGGCACAGTGGAGATACACACGGGCAGTCTCCCACAGGGGCGGATTCATAGGTGAATCGACGCAAGCGTGAACCCTGGAGGGGTCCACTGATGGACGAACTGACGTAAATATGACCGGGACGACCAGGTGGCGGGCTTGGACCTCAAGAAGGCTTCCTACGTACCCTGTATAGAAGACAGGGATCAAAGTCCACGTAGTTCATTCTGTCAGGACTTACGCACTTGAGGCAGCCCGGATGCGGCAAAACTCAGTTGGAAGGGACTTGGACCGAAAGCAGAAGACACCTCGATCCCAGTCACACCCTCTACTGGCTTCGGCAGTGGGGGAGCGCAATGGAGATACACATGTGCAGCCCCCCACGAGAAACTAGGGGTTTGTAATACCCTGCCCCCGCAGGGAAAAGCCACTCCCATTAAATCGTCCCAAAAGGGGGACAATCCCGACATCCCTGCAGAGACGAGCGGGTGGGGGCCACATCCAAACCGGGGGAGACCCTGCGTGCAGAGCACGGGATCGGATGATGCGGACGGTTTAGCGTCTTGCCAGACGAAGTACAGTTTAACGTCGTGTGTTGAGGACGAAGCGGACGGTTTAACGTCTTGCCGGACGAAGTACAGTTTAACGTCGTGTGTTGAGGACGAAACACTTGGCAGTTTAACGTCTTGCAGCGCGGACGAATGTGCAGTTTAACGTCATGCTGGACGTATGGGCAGTTTAACGTCATGCTGGACCTATGTGTAGTTTAACGTCATGCGGGACGAATATGCAGTTTAACGTCATGCTGGACATATGTGCAGTTTAACGTCATGCAGGACGAATGTGCAGTTTAACGTCATGTTGGACGATTGATTGCCGCCGACGGGTCCGTGTCACTTCGCACGAGCCTGGAAGGCTGCACGGGAAGACAGCGCACGGTGCGGGCACCCAGGATGAGGATCATCGAGCGCCACGCAGGCGGGTACCCGCAGGGGGTCAAGGGAGGCGACCCTGGCGGATTGCGCGCAAAAGAGGAGCTTTGCGCGCAAAACCGCGGGTCGGCACGCAAAATGGCGGGCTGGCGCGCAATTGGGCCAGCGCTTTGCGCGCGGATGATGGGGATTGCGCGCACCGGGCTTCGGGTAGCGCGCGGGGGCAACGGCTCATTCTCTAACGAATGGCCACTTTGAAGATGGGGGGTGCGCGCAATCGGGTTGGATTGCGCGCACCCGGGGGCAATTGCGCGCAAGAGGCTTCTTTTGCGCGCAAAGGCCTTCGGGTTTGAAATTTATTCAAAGGAAATGAGCCAAGGGGATTGCGCGCGAAGGCGGACCCCAAGGCTCTATTGCGCGAAAGAAAGGAGGTTACCTGAAGATCGGCATTGCGCGCGGAAGGGGTTGAATTGCGCGCGCGGGAGACCGTTCGACTTCCAGCAACCTTTGAAACGTTGGGGGTCGCCTAGTATTTATAGGCAACCCCGGGCGCGGAATCCAAGGAGCGAGCGCGGAATTCTCCTCGCGGGCGCGGAATCGGGCACGGCGCGCAAGGGAGTTGCGCGCATCCCGGGGGTTTTGCGCGCGGATCATCATCTTTGCGCGCAGACCTCTGAAATTCCGCGCAAGGCCTCCGGGCCCTCCGAAACATTCTTCCGACTCCAAATATGACCTCGCTTTCCGCATCCGGAGCTTCGTTTGGGAACAACGGACTTTTCCGGCGTCTACAGTGGTCTTGGTTTTTTCAGGTCTGTAAGTAAGGAGTGGTGGGTGATTTTTGGTTGTGGTTTAGTTGTATATTCATTAGGTACCATTCCTCCCGACCTGTGTGGTTTTTATCCATTGTGGGAGAGGTCCATTTCTAGTTCATGTTGAATTTTCATTTGGTCATTCATAGTTGGTTCTTATGGTGGGGAGACCCCCTGCGGGTCTCATCGAGTTTTATTTTAATATTCTATCGAGTTCTAGTTGAATTCTAATGGTTGGGAGTCCATTCGGGCCACCCCTCCACTAGTGATCTATTTTGGGAAATGGTATTAAGTTTCGTTGGTGGTCTATGAAATATCCTGAGATTGAGAGGTTGGATCATGTTGATGTGGAATCCATAAGCGTTGATCAATTGGTAGGAAGTTTTTGTGGTTTTTTGGGGGTGGAAAGAGATATAGTGGGGAGAATTGACACATCTGGACATTTTTAATTACTTTATTTTATTAATTTCTTGACTTTGGATAGTTTTTACCAGGTTTGGGTTGAGCTTCAATTTAGTGTTTTTGATTTTTTTTTGAAAAATATGTGTTTTGGGTTTAGTGATATCTAGTGCACGGGGAGAGTATGGTTTGGAAACTGTTTGGATTATCCTAGGACATTGTTCGGTCAGCCCATCATCAAAAAAAAATAAAAAATAAAAATAAAAATTAAACGAGTAATAAAATTAGAGTTCAAATAATATAAGAAAAATTAAAAATTAAATTAATAGTTGTGTTTTAATTATAATAATAATATTATTATTATCATTAAATACTACTACTATTATTATTATTATCTTTATATTATTATTATTATCTTCATTATTATTATCATTATATTATTATATTATTATTATCATTATATTGTTATTATTATTGTTATTAAGCTTATTTTTATTATTAATAATATTAGTATTGGCAGTTTTGGTGGTTTCTAGTCCTATGCATGGGAACCACACAGTCAGCGGAGACTGTGTGGTTATCCCATGTACCTGTTTGACAACTTATAGAGATAAAATCTACTACACGATTCACGCATGGTCACCTGAGCCGTGTGTGAACTATGTAGTTGCATTAAAATAATTAAAATAATTATTATTACTACTAATAAAATTATTATTAGTAGTAGTAGTATTAAAAATTGTTCTTATCATCATTATTACTAAAATGAAATAAATATTTTTCTTAAAATTATTTTATTTTTTAATCATTATGTTATTATTATTTTTATTATTTTTATTATTATTAGAATTAGAATTATTATGTTATGAGAATATCAATTATTATTATTTTTAGTCATTTTTACTTCTATTTTTTAGGGTTATCAATGCCCCCCACCTTCTCCATGTTGTGTGGAAAGAGCAGCCCACTACCCTACGTACTCCCTTTTCCAGCCAGCACCTCTCATGCGCATCGTCCTCTACCGAAGCACCCACCACCAGTGCCCTCCTCCCCTTACTATGCACCTATTATGGTGGCCTCCCTCCTTTCCTTTTGGTATTTCCACCACCATCTACCTCCCCTTTTAACACCACCACCTCTAATTACATCCCCTTCTGGTACCTTCCCCTTCGACTGGCCTTTCTTAAGGCCATGCGACCCCCAACCGACGACCTACTTCCGACATGGCCCCTCTAGTGCCTTATCTTCCAGTGTGTGAAAATACTCTTGTATACCATCTTCTATTTATTCTTGTTTTTCTCTTCTATTTTGATGGGGGTTTTGGTTGTTTAGGATTGTGCTTGGATGCTTCATGGGTTTTTACCCACGTGGAGTGATTCTGGGTGTGTGTCGTCATCACAACATAAATCTAAGGTAGTTTTCCCCTTGTTCTTACGTTTATAATTCTAGAAATATTTTTTTTCATTATATTTGCACCTATTTTACAATATTTATATTTTATATGATCATTAGATTAATTATTTGGTGTGAGAATAGGTAATTTATTCCCTTTTGTGATAAATAGCCTTGATTTTTAAAAATATGCACACCATAAGTTTGATAAAATGTCTTGTTATATTTTACATATGGTTTTCATTATTTAAAACATGTTTTTGAAATTTAAATAACTTGTGGAATGTAAATTGGTGTTTATACCTTATTGGGGGTCAAGTTAAAATTGTTTCATTAAATATCACATGCCTTGTATTTTTATAAAACTTTTGGTTGGATTTCATGGGTTAAATGTGATATAAAATGGTTTCTTTGTATCTATAAATGTGTTCGTAGCATGTTAAATGGTATTTTTGGGTTCATTATATGGTTTCCAAAATGGTTTCATATTTATAAATAGTTGATTATATATTTTAAAGGTATTATGGTGTGATTTCACCCTTTTATAAAAAGTGCATGTGTATGTTGATAAATGTTGTTTTTTTGAAAATTTTAAAGGATCATTTGGTGGCTTTTGAAAATGGTGAAAATTTTTATTTTAAAAAAAACAACCATTGATGACTCTCATCCCTTGTTATGTTTAATGGGTGGGATTTCCTCACTATCGAATCCTTGTGACCAATTATTGAGAGGCCCTCAGTATGGACTTAATTTGTTCAATTTGTTCTATGGTATGTGAGTCAATCCTTGGAGTGGAACATGGGGATTCCTATTACTGAGTTTTTATAATATATACATATTATTGGATTCTAAGCTGGAATTGGTAGGGTCACCCTGATTTTATACATGAGGGATGGGAACCCGATATAGTGTGATAATTTTATAAGAATGATTTTTTCTCTAGTAGTTGATGTACAAACCAGTGGACCATAGTAAGTAGATATGTATTTGGGTTTATTGTTATAGGATTTCCCTCGATCTGTCTTGAGTTAGGGTGTTCAGGAATATTTTTCATTTTTTATTTCATCATGTGCATGCTACCAAGAATGGGGTCACATGTATTATTATCTTTGGGATTATTATTGATCTCCTGGGTTCACATATGTTGGTTTTCTTCAGTCTCATATAGTGATGCTGAGATACTTATAAGATTATTTCTGTTCCCCCAGTTATAGTATTACTGTGGTACCTTCTTGTGCATTGTTTTTATCAGAAATTTATGTGATGATTTTAATAATGCTTTTGGAAAAAAAATTATCATTTTTTTACAAATTGAAAATATATAAACCAATTACACCTTGAAAATTCTAATGTCTCACTAATGGTAGAATCTTAATTTTGAAAATAAAAATGGGAAATGTGTAGTACTTTTTTTTAAGTAAAATGTATAGAAAATATTTATTTTATAAATTTTAGTTCAATCATGGAATCCATTCTTCTTTAATTTTAAAGGATGTGAATTGGGAATAGATTAGCGGGCTAGCCTACAGATTTTTATACTCACACCTATAGTTAGATTCTGTTTTTATCCCTTGTACAGGTTTCAACTTGAGTTTTTTCACCATGGGTGGCGGTGTATCATTGAGTTGGGGTGTGACCTATGGGGTCACTTGGAGTTGGTGGTTGTTCTGTTCAGTTACTCTAGTTGAGTAGTTTAGCTTTATTTTTAGTTTCATATTTAAATGATATTCATTTTTGTTTCATTTATATTTTGAAATTAATGTGAAAATGGATTTTCATTAGTTTATGTTTAATTATTTTTAGAAAAAATAGTTCCCTTTTTGTACACTGTTGATTCCCTTGGTGCTTTTCTCTAGCATGGGAGGATCAAGAACGCCTCCTGGGCCATGCCACAGATTTAGTCGAGTGACCGGTTTAGGGTCAACCCAAGTTGGTTTGTGACGAAACATTATCTATATAATATGGATAAGTATGTTTTGTGGGTATTTTGGTAGGTTTTTAATGATAAAAATGGATTAATAGGTGTGATGATGTGAGGGTAGGAGGTGTCCTTTTAAAATAGAGGAGGAGTGACATTTTTGTAAATACCCAAAACCAGTCAACAATGGCACGTAACTCTCACTCCAAGTGCCTAAAAATTGATAATAAAAGTATTAGAAGGAATATATATTCAAACTCCTCTAAAACACACAAAAACACATGTTTTAAACATGTTCTTACCTAGCCCTTATGTTTACTCACTTTTCCCATTTCAGTTTTCAGCAATATAACTAGGCTCTTTTTATTTACATAGGAAATTTACCTTTTAAGAATAAAATTATAATTATAATTATTAGATAATTTGGAAAAACTAATTCTATAGATTAAATAAAATTTATAAAATAAAAAACCAATGTGTTTGGAAAATTAATTTTAACAATAGTTCATGTAACACACAAAACTCCATTTTATCCTTTAACATAATAATGAGGTTTTCACAATTTATGGGTCAATATAATTATTATAAAATGACTATTGGTCAATGAATGTAATATATTTTATATTTTCAAATGCATTCCAATAATGTTTTAGAATATATGATTTTTTGGAATTTTAATTAATTATACATAATATTATTTATTATAAAATATTATTTATTATAAAATAACATTATTGTAAATTTTCGAACTTATTTTGACATTATAAACATCTAGAAAATAGATTGAATTAAAATATATTATTTATAAACCTTTATATGAAGTTATATTTATCTAAAAACTTTGTGAAATACAATAATTATTTCAATATATATTACTTTTAATATTTTAGTATCATTTGTTTTATTTTTCTATTAAATAAATAATTACTAAGTTGGCATTTCAAAAGAATTTAAAGTAATTATATAATTATTAAAAATTAAAAATAAATTACCAGAACGAAAATAAATTCATTATTATAAAAATAACTATAAATATTTATTCACAACTGAATTTTTCCTCATTTGAAAACATAGTTGAAATTCAGAAGCCAGAGGGTGACATTTTGACTTTTTCTTTACATAAATTATTATATTGGTCACTTTCATGGAAACATGACCCCAAATCTCATAAAAATATACAATAAGTTAATAAGTGTCAACATATGTAAATAAAAAATGAATTTTACATGTTTAAGGACATTTTAACCCTTATATTTTTAGTTTAACTCCCAGTAAAGTTGTTTTAACCTTACCCGTGATAATTAATTTTTACCATTTTTATGATTAATTTTGAAAAAACATTAAGTTAACCTTATTATGTAATATTAATTTTTATAATTATAAATATGGAATCCTTATTTATATATTCCATTCTCAAAATTTTCAAATCTTAAATTAAAATCAAACATGTAGATGTGATGATAAAATATTTTTCCAAAGAGAAAATTTTCATAAGTATATAAAGTTTTAATATAAACATTAAATATTAAATTGATACCAACTATATAAATTGGATTAATAAATATATAATTGAACTAGTTTGAATTCTATAACATTTCTAAACAATACAGAAATTTTTAAATTCTCTAAACGAAAAGGCAGTTTTAAATAAAAATCATTATTTTTTTATTATTCACTAAATAATTAATCATTTAGTTAAATTCTCAAAAATTCACCCTAAGAAAATTTTGACAATTTGATTCCCAAAATTGAGTTTTTTTATAAAATAAAATTTCTAAAATCTTCAAAAATTAGTTTTATTATTTTTTCAAAAAAATTATTAAAAGTCATTTTCTTGAGAAAAATGTATTTTAGAATCATATAAAGACTTTAGTAAAAATTAAGTAATTAATTATAAATATATTTTCATTAGCTAAAAAAATTATTCTTAATTTTCAAAATTTGTTTATTACTATTCATACCTTCAAGTTTAATGGATTGGTTATATGTATCAAGTTTAAATAATAATATTAATAGTATATCATGATTCGTTAAAACCCAGTATTGCATGTAACACAAGCTATCAAAGAAATTAAATTTATTTGAAAAAATATAATTCATAAATTATCAGGTTGTTTTATTCTACCCCACTTAAAATGAATTCCACCCACCAAATTCCATCACTCTTATATAAATAATAAAGGATTCTTCTTCCTTATCACACCCTCAGGTTCCCACATTGCTTCTTCGATTTTATGATTTTTTCAGAAAACATTGACCAGGTGAGTGGTCTTATTTCATAGACCTTATATCTATAGTACAATATATATAATGATTATTACTCATAAGAAAGTTTATGATCTATTGGTATGGCCTCTGAGTTTATTACATATGAAGGAGGAGGTATGTACTTCCTCAAGAGAGATACATGGAACACACCATGAACTTGAGAAAGTTTCGGTGGAAGTGAGAATGATACGTTATATTCCAATATTATCACAAATTTCAAATGGGCACAAATATATAGGTATAAACATCCCTTTATATAATATTCATAATTCTATCCTTTGTTTGAGCTTCAATCAATTTATTCTTCAACTCGTACTCTAATAAATTAAGATGAATATTTTATGCCGAAATTAGTAATGGGTTACATGATCAATAATAGGATGATAAGTCATTTCACCTATTTATAGTTATCATTATAACTAAAATGGTTAAAAAATATTATACAATATGGAAAAAACTTCATGTGATGAAATATGACATTAATCTATAAATCATTATTCATATTTAAACTAAAATCATTAAATAAATAACTAACTTTAAGACCCATCCCAAATTCAATTTTTTTTACAAAAGGTCACTAAATTTATAGAATCTTATTGAAATTGATCCCCCTAATATCATAAAGTAACTCTTAATTGTCACATACAAATTTTATAAATACTTTGGTCATGTATTCTTTGGAAACATGGTAAAAAACGGAATTACCATAAAATCTCAATGGAAACATACATGACTTTAAAAATTAACTCTTTCCTTATTCCTTAAATAAAAAAATATATTATTAAATATATTCCACAAATATAAAAATGTTGTAGAATCCATAAAACACTTTATCATCGAATTATTAATCAGTTCCATGGTAATCAATACTATCCAAAATAAATTTATCTATATCAATCATCTTTTTATCCTAACCTCATTATCTTAATCTCGTGAGAATATTAAGCGATAAATTTCCCTTAATAATTTATTTTCCATAAATTATTTCTTTTCTATTAAATCACATTTCTTGGTCGTCATTACCATTATACAAATTATTTAAAACCCATAATTCAAAACATACACATAAAAATCTGTATATATTTCATAATTTTATAATTCCAATACATAAACACGTCAATAATTAACTAGGATTCATAATCTTATTCCTTAATACCTCATTCATTTCATATATCATTTACAATATCTCCATCAATAGAAAAACCTTTACTCATAAATCCTTTTTTATATTCTTCTTGATATTTCCCACTAGGAAATTTATTTTCTTAATGACCTTACTTTCTACATTTGAAACATTCCACTGTTACTGATGCCTTAGGGAAACCATTACTCTTATCCATTTCATTAACTGAACTTTTCTTTTTTCCATAGTAATTACTTACACTTTTCTCTTCTTCACTACACATAAAACATATTCTTATTACATTAAGACGTTATCTTGAGTGTTTATTACAATATTCTAAACATATATTAAACTAAATCTTCTTCCCTATATGATCTACACTACCCAAGCTCTCAAAAAACTTTATCCTTATTTTCTCTAGTGAGTCTGAGGGTTTTTATGATGAAATTTTTTAATCATATATTGTGATAACTAATTTGGCATAATCACTCTATCCTCCACTCAAATCATCACGAAATGTGTTTCTCATTAACACATTATCTACAAAATTTAATGTTAACCTAGTCCCTTCTGGTTCCTACCAATGACTAAAACCATAAATCATAGTGTAAGAAACAATATTCATTGTGGAAAACCACATAATCATGAAAATAATGTATAATATGTCGAATTAATGATAATTTTTTATCATTATACATTATCATTGGTTTAGCCTAGGTTATTCATGATCCTTATATATTCAAATCCTTCATGATGGTTTGTAAAGAGTTGGTGAATTTCTAATGTATATCCCCTATGAGTATCAAGCTAGGTGTGTATAAAGAACCATTATCAAACCCTAAGTGATGATCGATTCAAGATAAGTGTTCCCTTTTTGTTTTTATTACCCCTAGGTACGTAGTTTTCATATCAACATCCACTTGTAGTGTTCAGATAGTGACAGAATTTCATAGAAACCACTCACTCTATCCTTCACAAATATTTCTGGATATTTTACTATACTTATTATTATACCTATTCATATCCCCATACATGTCTCAAAACGTATCCTTAGATATATCCGTAGGGATACCACTAAAGATTTATCATCTTGGTCTCTATACTTTAACTAAATATTTTCTTTGATACCTACTATAAAGTCCTTCACTTTTCATATATATATATATATATATAACATCTTAATAGATGAATATTAATTACATAAAATAATTATCCCCACCAGAATTATATAGGTATAGTTCCATTTTAGAAATATTAACATAAACAAATGGTTCATAATTGAACTACATCATCTACCACTACTTTCTTCATAACTATCACCCATCATAGACAAATCATAAATAATACCTTCTTTCATAACCTAGTGAAAGGAAACATAATAAAAAAGTGATTTTAGATGCTCAATAAGGGTAAAAAAGGGAGATATCAACATAAAATGAGTATTAGGGTATGATAACATGAGAATAAATTTTGAAAATCCATACTCTACACATCATATATCAGAAAATTAATTCATGGAATAAATATTATCAATTTATAATACATGAATAATAATGGAATCAAAGAACATAAGAAATTAGTGCATAACCTTGAAATAAGACAAACAATTATGGAATAAACATAATATTAAAACATTTGGAACAATTTTAAATAGAGATATGTTTAAAAATTAACTTCAGAACATGAAATAAGGCCCTTGCATAAACTTTTGGTCATGAAAGGAGGTTCACACATGACGTTATGGACCTTAATGAAATTCCACATACAACCTTATGGACATGAAATTAGGACCACAAAAAACCTTATGGACATGAAAGAAGGACCACACCTAACCTTATGGACATGAATGTAGGCTCATGCATTACATTGTGAGCATGAAATTAGATTCAGAAAATAAATAATTGACTCCTAAGTTATTCATCATTTCCCAATGAATTGGAGGGATATATTGGTTCCATAAATCACATAATGAAAATAAAACATTCATGATCCAAAAGATCGTAAAAATTATTATTTCAGAACCCATAAAAATAAATTGTTTTAATAAACATTTCATCATTACATAACCCATGGAAAATGAAAGAGGTTTTATAAACATTTCATTATTTTATCATAGAAAATACCATCAAAATGAAATGGGTTTCATGGAAATATTATCCTCATAATCATAAACCGCCTATATAAATAATAAGGATGTTATTATTGGATCATATCCATAGTAAGTGTTGTGTTACATCAAAGTATTTCATCTTAGATGGAAAATCACTTTGAATGATTTCTTAGAAAAATTCCTAAGGAAAAATTACCGGTTAACTTTAAAAATCAACTTTTTATAAATAAAATTTCACAAAACATTGTGAAGATCCTTCTATTAGAAAATAAAATTTGAAACATATAAAAGAATATTTAAAACTGTTATTATTCATGATTGAAGGAAAACCCATTAATAACGTACATGTTGAAACAAATATTCCTTTCACATTTATTGTAAAACCCAAACATGCATTGTTTATAAAATGACATGAATTTTAATTTAAAAAAAATAAAAATTAATACAATGGTAAAAATTAATTTAAAAAATCATATATAAACATTAAAAAATACTTTAAAACATTTTTAGAAAAACATGGATATGTATGAAAAATGGGTTTTAACCGAAGAGTGAAATGAAGTTGATTTTATTTAAAAACATTATTTTGGAATCTAGAGTACATAAAGAGATTAAAATGGAGGTAAAACATTTAATATCAAGATATAACTAACTTTTAAGAAAAATAATGAATATATTGAAAAATAGATCATAATATTTCATCATTGAAAGTATAATTGTAAACAATCCCAATAAACAATGAGATTGTGACATCAAACCCCTACCACTTTTGTAACTTTTGAATCGTAAGCCTCATGAAAGAGATAAAATTATAAAGTTTTTTATATACCATAATTTGGATGATAATAATAATAAAATATATTCATAGGTAGTATATACACCACAAAAAGAAATAAGTGTTGTTTAAGGCATGTATCCCATAGGAAAAAAAAGTGAGACGAAAATCACTTACATGATTTAGTAACTTTTGAAATCATAAGCCCCATAAAATAATAACAGTAAATTAAAATTTAAATATCATGAGAACAAATTATTTCATCATATAACCTGTCAATGGTTCCTTATATAAACCTCATAAAAAAATATAGGCTCGTAACATATCACATGTCCCAAATAAGACAATTTGGGAAAAAAAATACCTTACCTTAAGTCTCAAATTCCTTTGTATATGTTAAAAAATATCTTAAAATAAAAGAGTTTTATTATAAAACTTTTAGAGAACCGTAATTTTATATATCATACCATATATTATTTACTTATGAGCTTTTATTACCTATTAATTGACAATTCCTTATTAAAATTATGTTTTGAGTAAAAACGGTTTTGTTTTGCATGTAAGTTTGGATTTTGTATTTTATATCTTTTTAATTTGATCATGGTTCAATAATATCCATTATTTTCAAAATTATGTGAATATAATATAAATTCTTTATATATTTATTTATAGTAATCCATAATATTTGGATATAAAAAATTAAATGCACCATTCATGGAGACGGTAGGTTATACGTACGAATGAATTATGTTTTAATATTCTCAACAAATGGAAAAAAATAAAGGTAAATAATATATCAACTTTAAATACTAATTATTATTTCATATATATTATATATATTCATTAAATGTTTCCTTATTACATTCCATGGAAATCATGAGTGAAATATGAATCACATCGCTTCACGAGGCAGTAGTATGTCATACACCTGAGTTGCGTTATCGTACTCCCATGAAATAGAAAGTAATAAGGTATATGTGATATTATAATTATATAAGTATAATAATATCATAATTATAATATATAGACATTAAATCCATCGAAGAATCTTCTTTCGACAGCGACGGCGATGATGAGCGCTGGTAAAACCTCGCCAGTGATTTGGTTTGATGTCAAAATGGGTGCATCTCTAAGATAGGGTGGTTTTCATGATGGGAGTGAGAATCAAAAAAGATACGTGAGTTGAGATTTATCATTTACATAGATGGGTAGTGACGAAATGAAATTTGAAATTTTAATTTTAAATGTATCTTTGAAGGTGGTATGGCGGTTTTTGGTTCAGGGTGAAGCTGGATTTTGATTTTTGAAGTTAGTATGGTGTATGTCGATAGTCGAAGTGGGATTTGTGCAGGTGTTCTTTTTTTGAGTTTTTTTATGGTGACCACTTTTCCATAAATTGGATTCCTAAAAAATAAAATATAAATGGATTGAGGTTCAAAAAAAGGTGGTGATGGAAAACAAATTATATCTGTTCGTGAAGAAATAGTTTATCATAGAATTGATCGATAGTTTTTTTTTATTTGATGGAAATAGGGGATGGATATATGATATTACATCAACATAATAACATCTAAGTATATTTTATATAATGGTTTTATTGTTTTTTAATTATGAATACATCAATTAAGGTGGTAATAGAATAATTATAAAAAGAGTTTAGTGAATACAATTACCTTCACTTAGAAGAACCCCCTTTGGATCTCTTATTAGGGACCCTAGGGGTAGTATTTGGGGTGAACAGTATTTCGAGAACATGTATAAAGATGTATTTGAGGGATTTGTTTAGGGTTTTATAGAGAAAAATGTATTATTAGGTGTGAATAATTGATGGTATGAGGTTTCCTTTTATAATGGAGGGGGAGTGGCATTTTTGTTAATACCCAAAAATACTCAATAATGGAAAGTCATGCTCATCTAAAGTAAATCCGAAATCAATAATTAAAGATGTTAAGGGAAGATATAGTTGAAATACACCTCCATTTCAAAACAAAAATCACATGTTTTAAAATTTTCTTCTTTAACCCCTATGTTTACTTGATTTTACCATTTTAGTTTTCACCACAGTAAATAGTCTATTTTTATTTACCTATGTAATATATCCTTTAAGAATAAAATTAAAATGATTATTATTAGTTAATTTGGACCCACTGAATATAAATATTAAATATTATTTACAAAATAAAAATATGATATGTGTTGAAGATTAATTTTAACACAAGCGCATGTATTGCTCAAATCCATGTTTTATCATTTACCATAGTAATGAAGGTTTTACTATTTAGGGGTCAATGTAATTATTATAAAAGGACCATTGGTCCATGAATGGAATTTGGTTGATATTTTTAAACACACACAAATACATTGGAAGAGTATATTATTTTAATAATTTTAATTCATTTAATAAAATATTATTTATTATAAAATAAAAATAATTGTAACACCCAAAGGTTTTAAAAATAAATTGAATCCTTGAAAATTTGTTTTAAGTATATATTCATAACTATCCTTTAAACTTAATTTATCAGCTTATATGTTTTGAATTACGAAAAACAACCATCTACAATTGTGTTCAGTAAGTTATTTAGAGTCTGATGGAACCAACTTGTTTTTTTGGTGAAAAGTAACATTCCCTTATGAATATTAATGTGACCATAATGAATAGTAAATTAAATTATTAAATTATTTTTTTATGGCTTTAATATAATGACATCTTGGTTAATTTTTCAGTGTGATATAAAAGCAGTTATAGTTTTAAAATTGTTAAATTTTGAATAAAGTATGATTTTATTTAAAAATTAAATTAATACTATTTAGAAAAATATTTTCAGAAAATTTATTTCATTTTTTGAATTCTACACATCAAAAAATTGTTAGGGAGTATTTTTTGGATTTTTATGAAACAAGTGATTTTTGGGTGAATACTAAAAAATACAGTTTTGAGTTTCGGTGTGTTAATGACATCATTAATGATGTAATAATGATGTAATAAATCTGGTTTACTTGTGTCAAGTTAAATAAGACCTGAGGTGTCCCATGTGGATAATAACATGGTAAAATACCATGGGAAATCCCATGGTTTTTCAAATACTACAAATGAGGTGTCCCTTGAAAATTATTAAAATAATCCCTCGTTTTTTACTTTAAATAACAACCCATTACTTCATTAACATCATTAAAAATTCCTCATTAATGAATCTTAGGACTACTTACCTCCCTAGTAGTCCTCCCAAGGTTTCATCAAGCCCCCAAATGTCCCAACCTTCATGTTCTAGGAGTTACTCTACAAGGTAAGAAAATTCTCAATTTCTTTCTTTTTCCATTCAAGTTCTCTTTTATGTAGTATAACTTTTAAGTTTCCATACCTTGTTCTTATTTACTTATTATTAATTATATATTATTTATTATGAATCATTTATATATTGGTTACCCTTGTCCCCTATCTTTTTAATATTTTCTAAAACCATGTTGCATAGTCGTTAGGCTGCAGAATTTTTATAAGGGATTTCTCTATTATTCTTTTATTTTGAGTTCCTTTATTTTCTTATTCTTTCCTCATCTAATCTTACCCAAGAGTAATTAAATATAAAAAAATAATGTATATTCTGGATGTTCTCATGTTCATGTAAAATTAATAATCATTATTCTTCTCCTCTCCAACTTATTCAAGGAATAATAACATTGTTCGTGATGTGTCGAATTACCGACATCAAGGATGATGTGATTTCGATTTCCATTAATTATTTCAAGTGTTGTCATGAAAACATTTTTATGGTCGAACCAAGTTATAATATGTGTATTTTTTCTCATTCATGGTTCTGTAATTATTTTTTACACATGGTTTTAATTTATAAAACAAAATGAGGTCGTTATTATCAAAGAACCGCTAAAATGATCTAAACAAACATCACTAATCTTTTAACTTATGAATCATCATCATCTAAGAATTCAAAATGATAAATGTAATAAGTTTTGGTTCTGGAAATATGTAAATACTAATCCATTCCAATTATTTATTTTCACTTCCAAACAACAAGAACAATGCATCATGAACCGGTCATAAAAATCATTAAAAGAACTCACCCAAAACAGTGCAAGGAACAAAATACTAACAATTAAAGGGTAAAATGATGTAATGAAATGATCATATAGGGTATTTTAAATATGTATATGATTATATAATATATTAATAACACTCTTTTAACTATTATACCAGAGGTTTAAATGATTTTGAAGTAAGAGAAAGCCGAGGTAAGGGAATTCTTAACCCAATTTCCAACCATTGGGTTATCTTTACTCTTCATTATTTATGGGGTATTTAAATTGTTTTTTTGATGAATTATGATTATAATATTTTGAATTATGTTTATTTAAAGTGTATATATATTTCATCCACTATATTAAGTCTCACTTCAATTATATGAAATTTATAACGGAAGTTTCTTTTAAATTCCTCTTTTAAAATTCAATTTTACAAAATTCAAAAGAAATTGTTTTACGTAGTTTTTCATGATGTTTGATTATGTTATGGTTCTTGGAAATTGTTTATAATGAAGGGTGGGACCTATATTTCCCTAAAATGCATTGGGTATGTGTATGTTGGAGGTCGGATGTATGGTTACTCCAAGTGTAACTGCGATGGTTATACAAATTGTAAGGTTGTAATGAGGGTTACAAATTATAAGGTAGACAAGAGGGTTACAAGATTATGTAAGTAATACCCCAAGATAACTTTATGATTATATTTATGTTCTCATGTTTTGTGTGTATGTTCTATAAATCTCATGTTTCACAAGGTACATATACATGGGTGACAAGCATGTCTTTTGAATATGTTTTCATACGTTGCAAGTATTCATGGACTAATGTGATCTTTCCTTCTTTTACATCCCTTACTGATATTTTTGTGCTCATCACAAGTTTTCTTTAAATGATGTTCATAGGTCATAATGATGTGTAAGACAAATAATGAATCGAAGTTAAATGTTTGAAAAATTGTCAAAGAAATCATGTTTTAAGATTTAATGTTTTATATTTTGAAAAAAAAAATGGAAACTGTTTTTATGGTATCCACTCTATAACAATGTGTAGGGATATGAAAGTATTATGTCCCAATTCTCTAAATATCTAAAATTGAGAAGATCATCAATGTAAAAGGAAGTGATTTTTTATCTAAAATCCAAATTATGTAATGTAATAAGATCAGATCCTTATAGTTGGTATCAGAGGATGGTTTAGATAACTTAGGGGTTATGATGACGTTAAAAGAATACCTTAAATGATTTTTACTCTATGATTCATTTGAAATGTTATAGCATTTAAATATTACCATGTTGCTTTGTCTAAGATATTTTTGTTCAGAGTGGTTTTCTGTAGAAGAAATAGAGAAGTTGAAGAAGAGAGGCACCAATAAAATGACATCCTTCTGAATTTGGAGCCCGGAATGGTTGGGATTGGAACCAAGTGGTTTGTGATAGTAATGGCTCAGCTAAAGAAACCAATAAATGGTGGTTTCATCCATTCAATAGAACAACCAAAGGTACCAAAAAGGAACATGAAAATAGTGGAACATTTTATGAGGCAAAACCCTCTTAATTTCAATGGATCTTCTGACCCAGTAGTGGATAAATAATGGATTAAAGCCCTTGAAAAGATATTTGATGTTATGGAATGTTCAGATAATCAAAAGGTAATCCTTTCCATTTATCATTTTGAAGGTGAAGTTGATCAGTAGTGGTCAATGATAAATAATATCAGGGATAGAGAGGATATTGATGCCTTAGAGTGGGATGATTTTAAAATTATTTTCCATGAAAAATATTTTCTTAAGGTTTTGAGACATTGGATGGAGAAGAAATTCCTTGAATTGAAGTAAAATAAGGAAGATTAAGTGGTTGTGTATGAAGCGAACATCACCCGACTGTCAAGGTATTCTCTGAATCTTATTCCATATCTTGATTGAAAAATCAACTGCTTTTACTCGGGACTGAAGCCAAGGTATCGAAGGGAATTGGCCTCCTGTGAATTAAAAAGTTATGAGAAACATTTCCAATGTGTTTATAGGGTAGATATGGAGTTTTCTGATGATCACATACATTTTTTAAACACGAAGAAGAAGAGGTCCATATGGCAAGAAATGGGTAAGAATCAACAAAAGAAATCTGATGGTATGAAAATCAAGTTTCCAGTTTGTGAAAAGTGTAGCAAGAAGCACCCTAGGGATTGTCTTAGAAAAACTAATAAGTGTTTTAAATGTGTAAGTTCATACATATGTCCTGAGATTGTAATGAAAATGATCCTAAGACTAATCCTGATAAGCAAACTATTAAGTGTTTTAAATGTGTTGAGATGGGTTATTATGAAAATGCCTTCCCAAAGAGAGATCTTACTGATACAAATAAGTGAGACTACAAGCATAATGGTGTATTTAGATCCTTTGAAACTATGTTAGCAGATTTCGGTCCATCCAAATAAGTGGTATCAAGTACTCTATTCGTTTACACAGATTTTTCTGTAGTTTTTTTATATGAGGTCTATACATTCCTTCATTTCTGAGAAATGTTTTGGTAAGTTGGAAGTATCAACTCAATAAATGACATCATAACTTGTTGTTAAAACACCAGGGGAAAATATTATAGAAATGAATAATTATAATAATATTTCTATTATGGGTTGTGGAAAGACTTTACCTACAATCCTTTTTGTTTTACCCTTATTCGAGTTTAGGTTATTCTAGGAATGGATTGGATTTCTATTTATCATGCAAAGATTGAATTTAGAGCTGAATAATTTGTTTTTCAGAAAGAGTTTCAGTTTGTATACAAGGAATAATCCATACAATTGATAAAATTTTAGGAAGCTGAGAAACTGTTGAACTATTGAAATGAATTTTAACTTTCTCATATTTTTGAAAACAAGGGAACTATTCAAATTAATGATGTGATTGTGGTAAATAAATACCTTGATGTTTTTTTCTGATGAGTTACCCAGTGTCATACCTGATCAGGAAGTTGAATTCACAATTGACTTAGTTCCTGAAGCTAAGCCAATTTCAAAACACCCGTATCGTATGGCTCAAATAGAACTTATTGAATTGAAAAGTCAGTTACAATATTTTCTTGATAAAGGCTTAATTAGTCCTAGAACATCCCCATGGGGTGCCCCTGTTTTGTTTTGATAAAAATAAATATGGCTCCATGAGACTTCTCATTGATTATAGAGCTTTGAATAACATCACAGCTAAAATCAAGTATCCTTTGCCTCATATCAATGACTTGTTTGATCAGATCTAGGGAGCTCAGTACTTTTCAAAGAATAACTTGATATCTGGATATCATCAGCTGAAGGTGAAGGAATATGACATCCTGAAAACAGCCTTTCATACTAGATATGGGAATGATGAATTTTTTGTTATGACATTTGGGTTAACTAATGAACCTGCTATATTCATGAATCTTATGAATAGAGTATTTCATGAGTTCTTGGATAAGTTTTTGGTACTGTTTATTGATGAAATCCTTTTATTTTCTAAAAATAAAGAGGAGCATGAAAAACTTATAAGGGTTGTTTTACAAACCATAAAAGAAAATAAAATGTATGGAAAATTCATCAAGTGTGATTTTTGGTTGCAAAAAAATTCTTTTCTTGGACACATTGTACATAAGGATTGAATAATAGTTGATCCTGTCAAAACAAAAGTGGTTGTTGAATGGACAAAACCTAGAAATGTTAAAGAGATTTGTAGTTTTCTTGGGTTAGCAGGTTATTATCGACGGTTTGTTAAGAACTTTACCCAGTTATATAGCTTGATAACTATGTTAACACAAAAAGGGGTTAAATTTATTTGGATAGAATAATGGGATGTATGTTTTATGGAACTGAAGAATACATTGGAGAATGCTCCAGTTTTGGACTTTCCTTTAGGAAATGGTGAGTTTGTCATCTATAGTGATGTTTTTTTGAAAGGACTTGGTTGTATTTTGATGCATAATGATCAGGTAATTGCTTATGTGTCAATATAACTTAAACCTCATGAGTTAAATTATCCCACACATGATTTGGAATTGGCATTTGTCATTTTTTCTTAGAAAATTTTGAGGCATCATTTATACAGAGCCAAATGTCAAATATATTCTGACCATAAATTTCTAAAGTATATATTCAATCAAAAGGTATTAAACATGGGGCAGATAAGATGGCTTGAACTGATAAAGGATTATGATTTCACAATCAATTACTATCTAGGAAAAGAAAACAATGTGGAAGAATACTTGAGTCGAAAACATCATGCATCATTAACCATGTTATGTTTGGAAAATGATCCCTTGATTAATGATTTGATGAATTCTGTCTTAGAAGTTGTTGGTGCAGGGAATAGATCTGTTTTGTCTCAGGATTTAGTGTAGTCATCATTATCAAATATAATTAATAAAACGTATAAGGAAGACCATGAGCTACAAAAAAAGTAGAATTGGTTAAAATGGGTAAGTTTCAAGAATGTAATCTTGACAAAGATTGTGTTTTAAGATTTTGAAAAAGGTTGTGTGTGCCTTGTGATTCCTAGTTGAAGAAAGACTTGATGTGTGAAGCTCATATTTCTCCATTTTCAGTTCATCCTGATAGTAATAAGATGTACAGAGACTTTTGGGAGTATTATTGGTGGGATGGAATGAAAAGAGATATTGCTGATTTAACTATGAAATTCATGACATGTCAACAGGTTAAGACAAAGCGGCAGTTACCAAAGGGGATGCTTCATCCCTTTCCAGTGCCAGAGTGGAAATGGGAGAATGTATCCATGGACATTGTGGTGGGACTACCAAAGACTTCTCGAGGTAACAATGTGATTTAGGTTATTGTTGATTTGTTGACAAAATATGAACATTTTCTTTTTGTTAGAGATACAATGTGTTTGGATCAGCTTTCTCGATTGTATCTCGAAGATATTGTTAGGCTATATGGAGTTCCTCTTTACGTTTTATCTGACTAGGATCCTAGGTTCACATCTAACTTTTTTAAGGGACTTCAGAAGTCTTTGGAACAAAATTAAATTTTAGTACATCTTTTCATCCTCAATCAGATGGAAAGTCAGAATAAACGATTTAGACTTTTGAGGATATGCTTCGAGCATGTTCAATGGACTACCAGGGAAGTTGGGATCATCATATTTCATTAGTTGAGTTTTCTTATAATAACCTTTTTTGTTCCAATATATAGATGGCACCTTTTGAGGAACTCTATGGGAAGCGGTGTCCGACTCCATCGTTTTGGTATAAAGTCAGTGAAAGAAAGTTGATGGGTCTAGAATTAGTAGTAGAAGTGGCTGAGAAAGTGAAGATGATCCAAAAGCACATGAGGAGAGCACAAACCATGTAGAAATGTTATGCAGATAATATAAGGAAATACTTCTCTTTCATGTTAGGTGACCATGTTTTCCTAAAAATATCTCTTGGGAAAAGTGTGATATGTTTCGGTAAGAAAAGAAAGCTAAGTCCGCGGTTCATCAACTGTTTTGAAATCATGGAGGAAGTTAGAACAGTTTCATACCGAGTTTCTTTGCCTCCAATTTTGTCTCTGGTATAAAATGTTTTTCTAGTTTCAATATTGATGAACTATGTGCCAGATTCATCACAAGTCTTGATCCCAGAAATAGTTCTGCTGGAAGAGAACCTTTCTTATGAAGAGATCCAGTTCAGATCCTTGATCGAAGGTAATAGGTATTGTGGAATAAGGTGATCAACTAGGTAAAGGTTTTGTTGATAAAACACAAGGTTGATGAAGAAACATGGGAGTCTAAAAATGCAATGTTGGAAAGGTACCTTCACTTGTTTATTGAGTAAATAAAATTGCGAGGATGCAATTTATAAAAGTTGGGGATAATGTAACACCCCATGGTTTTTAAAATAAATTGAATCCTTGAAATTTTGTTTTAAGTAGATATTTATAACTATCCTTTAAACTTAATTTAGCAACTTCTATGTTTTGATTTTTGAAAAACAATCATCTTTAATTGTGTTAATCAAGTTATTTAGATTCTGATAGAACCAACTTGTTTTTTTTGTGAATACTAAAAAACCTTTATGAATAAAATATTAATAGTAATGTGACCCAAATGGATAGTAAATTGTATTATTAATTTATCTTCTTATTTCTTTAAGATAATGAAATCTTGGTTAATTTTTCAGTGTGATATAAAAGCAGTTGTAGTTATAAAATTGTTAGTTTTTTAATTAAGTATGACTTTATTTAAAAAATAAGTTAATAATATTTAGAAAATTATTATCAAAAAATGGATTTCATTTTTTAAATTCTACACATCGAAAAATGGTTAGGGTGAATTTTTTGGATTTTTCTGAAACAGTTGATTTTTGGGTGAATAGTAAAAAACTACAGTTTTTAAGTTTCATTGTGTTAATGACATCATTAATGATGTAATAAATAGGGTCAACATCTATATAATTTAATAAGATGTGAGGTGTCCCAAGTGGCCAATACCATTGGAAAATACCGAGGTCAAGCCCATGGTTTGGTAAATACCACTAATGAGGTGTCCCTAGGAAATTATTAAAATAATCCCTCACTTTGGCTATAAATACCAACCCATTCCTTCATTTACTTCATTCCAATTTCCTCATCAACAAAGATCTGGCCTTTTACCTATGTATTAGTCCTCCCATGGTTTTCTCAAGCCCCCAAGGGTCCCAACCTTCATGTTCTAGGAGTTACTCTGCAAGGTAAGAAAATTATCAATTTCTTTCTTTTTCCAATCAAGTTCTCTTTTATGGGGTATAGCTTTCATGTTTCCTTAACATGTTCTTGTTTACTTATTATTCTTGATCTATTCTATATTATGATTCATTTCCATATGGGTGACCCTTTTCCCCTCTCTTTTTAATATTTTCTAAAACCATGTTGCATAGTTGTTAGGCTACCGAAGTTTTGTAAGGGATTTCTCAATTATTCTTTTATTTTGAGTTCCTTTATTTTGTTATGATTTCTTCATATCCTCTTACCCAAGAGGAATAAAAGCTCCAGAAAAAGTTATATTCTGGATGTTCTCCTGTTCAAGGAAAATTCATCATCATTCTTCTTCTCCTCTCCCACTTTTTCCTGGAATAAAAGTGTTGTCCGTGATGTGTTGAATTACCAACATCGTGGACGATGTGATTTCAATTTGAATTTACTCTTTCAAGTATGGTCATGAAACCATTTTAATGGTTGAACTAGGATATAAAATTTTTATTATGTATCATTAATTGTTATGTAATTATTTTGTACACATGGTTTTAATTTATATATCAAAATGAGGTCATTATTTTCAAAGAACCACTAAAATTATCTAAACGGACATCACTAATGTTTTAACTTATGAATCATCATCACGTAAGAATTAAAAATGATAAATGGTATAATTTATGGTTCTGTAAATATTTAGATTCTATCCCCATTCCAATTTGGGAGTTTCACTTCCTATCGACAAGAACAATCTATCATGAATCGATCATGAAAATCATGTAAAGAACTCACCCAAAACAGTGCAAGAAACAAAATATTAACTATTAAATGGTGAAATGATGTAATGAATAGATCATATAAGGTATTATAAAGTTGTATATTATTCTTTAATATATTAATAAAACTCTTTTAACTATTATACATTAGGTTTAAACTACTTAGAAGTAAGACAAACCTGAGGTACGAGAATTCTTAACCGGGTTGCCATCCTTTGGGTTAACCTTATTCTTCATTATTTATGTGCTATTTACATTGTTTTTGTGATGGATTATGATTATAATATATTGAATTATTTTTATTTATAGAGTATATACATATTCCATCCACTATATTGAGTCTCACTTAAATTATATGATATTTATAAGGTACTTTTCTTTTAAAATCCTGTTTTAGAATTATATTTTACAAAATTCAAAAACAATGTTTTTATATAATTATTCATGACATATGATTATGTTCTGGTTCTTGGGAATTGTTTATAATGATGGGTGGGACCTATATTTCCCTCCAAATCATTGGGTATGTGTAAGTTAGAGGTCAGTAGTATAGTTACTCCATGTGCAACTGCGATGGTTACACAAATTGTATGGTAGCCGTGAGGGTTAAAAATTATAAGGTAGTCGAGAGGGTTACAAGATTATAAAAGTAATTACCCAAGATAACTTTATTATTATATTTATTTTCTCATGTTTTTTTTGTATCTTTTGTAAATCTCATGTTTCACAAGGTATGTATATATGAGTGAAAAGAATGTCTTTTGAAAATGTCTTCAAACGTTACAACTATTCATGGACTGATGTGATATTTCCATATTTTACATCTATTATTGAGATTTTTGTGATCATCCAAAGTTTTTTATAAGATTTTCATAGTTCATAAGGATGTGTAAGACTAAGAAGGAAGACTATTTAAATTTTTTATGAATTTTCAAAGAAATCATGTTTTAAGCTTTAATGTTTTATATTTTGAAAAAAATGAAAATTGTTTTTATGGAATCCACTCTCTAACAATGTGTAAGGTTATGAATGTAGTATGCCCTAATTATCAAAATATATAAAATTGAAAAGATCCTAAATGTAAAAGGAAGTGATTTATGGTCAAAAATCTAGATTATGTAATGCAATAAGGTCGGGTCCTTATATTAATGTCAATTTTGAGGCTATTTTTTAATTTGACTTTAAAAACTTCTTGAAAATGGTTGAATTCGAATATATTATTTTCAACCCTATATATCATGTAATATTTATCTAAAAAATTAATTAAATACAATAATTCATTTAATTTATTCTACTTTTAATATTTTTATTATCTTTTATTTTACTTTTATATTAATTAAAAATTTATTGTGTTGGTGTTGCTTATGAATTTTATGTAATTATAAAATAATTAGAAATTAAATATAAAATACCCTCATGAAAGTAATTTCATTATTACAAAATTTAATAAAAATATTCATTCACATGTTTCTTTTTTCCTTATGTGAACACATAATTGAAATTCTAAAGAAAAAGAGTGATATTTTTTCTTTTTTATTTACTTAATTTATTTTATTGGTCACATTAATAGAAAATTTTCCCACAAGCACATAAAAATAAATAAAAATATAAAAATAATCCAAATATGGCCATCCAATAGGAATTAGATAGGTGTTTATTTTATTTTAAGCCTTTTATTTTTATTTTAACCCCCAGATAAACTTTTTTTAACCTTAACCGTGGTAATTAATTTTTATTGTTTTTACCATTTATTTTGTCTAAAAATAAATTTGACCTTATTATATAATTTAACTATTATGATTATAAATATGGAGTCAAATTTTTAAAATTAAATTCATATAATTGAAAAAAATGTAATTTTAAATTAAACCCAAAGACAAAACAAAAATGATTTAAATGAAAAGTTGGTTTTGATAAAAATCATTATTTTTAACTATTCACTGAAAAATTAATCTTTTCCTAAAATTATAAGAAATTCACAGGAAGCTAATTTTGAGATGTTTATTCCAAAAATGAAGCTGTTTTTTCAAATAAATTTCATAAAATTTTAAAAAAAATATTGTTTTTTATTTTTTCCTAAAGAGTAATAAAAATCATTTTTTAGAGAATGGTATTTACAAATCATATACATACTTTACTAAAAATTAGATACTTATTTGTAAATATATTTTACTTACCAGAAACATTTATACATAATTTTTAAAATCTTTTTATTCCTATTCATACCGCCAAATATAATGTCTATGTTATAACGGTCAAGTTATATAATAATATTAATAGTATATCGCGATTTTTCTAAAACTCAATGTTTCATGTAATACAAGATATTCAAGAAAGTAAATTTATTTGAAAATATATGTTTCATAAAATATTAGGTTGTTACATATTGTGTCCCCCTGGGCAGCCCCAATGTTAATCTCCAAGAAGGCGGATGGGGGTTCTAGGATATGCATGCATTATGGTCATCTGAATCTGGTGACCATCAAAAATAAATATCTGTTATTGATAATAAATGATCTATTTGACCAAATGAAAGGGGTGAATTAGTTCTAAAAAATTAACCATGGTTCCAGTTATCGCCTACTCCAATTTTTTGAGGAGGATATACCGAGATGACATTAGGGTGGCTCGATGGCCACTTTGAGTACTTGGTAATTCCCTTGAGCATGAAAAATACCCCATCTATGTTCATGGGACTCATGAAGTGGATATTTCATACCTTATTATATCATTTCATGGTGATATTCATAAATGAAATCCTCATATACTCAACATCTTAGGAAGAGCTTGCGAGACATTTTAGGATGTTCCTAGACATACTCCAAGAGAACCAGATTAATGGGAAGCTCTCAATGTGTGAGTTATAGATTTGAGAGGTCCTATTATTGGAACATGTTATCTTAAAAGGGAAGTGGTGTTGGATTATACTAAGATAGAGACAGTTTTACCTTGGGATCTATCAATGATCATGAACAAGCTGCGGCGTTTTCTTAGGTCAGTGTATTATTATCAGATTTTTGTGACTAATTTCTTTAGAGTCATAGATGCTCTAACTTCCTTGGCATGAAAGGTGAAGAATATAATATGGTCATTAAATTTTCATCAAGATTTCTATGAGATATGATTGCGGTTTCTGATCAACCCCATCATGATACTTCCTAGGGATGGATTTGAGTTCATAGTGTTTTTTGATGCCTCTAGAACTGGATTAGGATGTAATTTGATGTATAGGTAGGCCATGATTTCTTAGGGATCCTAAAAATTGAGACTACATGAGAAACATTATGGGACCCATGAAATGGAATAGTCATTCATGGATTTCATCCTACAAATTTTCTAACACTATATTTTGGGAGAGTGGATTATCATCTATTTTGATCATAAGAGTCTCAGGTATATCTTTTATCAGAAATACCTTAACGCAAGTCAGAGGCAATGTCTTGATTTTATATAGGGTTATGATATTTAGATAGTCAATAATTACAGGAAGGGGAATATGGTGGTAAATTCTCATAGGAGGAAATCCCATTCATGATTACTGAGTGAGGAAATATAGTTGTTTTACTCTTTTAATTTGAACATTATGGATAATTATGGAATAGCATACCATGGATGGATGGTTGTGACCCCATTGATTCTTCAGCATGTCAGGGAGGCATAACATGAAGATATAAATTTTCAGTTCTTCTATGATTGGATATTCATAAGACAACCTCATGATATATTTTTTGAATGTGTGGATCACATTAACCTTTACTGAGTAGAGAAGATGTTTCTAGTCAAGCAGTGTGAGATTATTATAAGGGAGTTTCATACATCCCCCATTAGTTTTACATATAAGGGTGTAAAATTTATACCTAGACCATTAGCATTAGTTATAGTGTCCTGGGATAAAGAGGGGTAATTCTAATTTTATTTATTGATGCCTCACTTTTGAACACATGAAGGATAAGAATCTAGAACTGTTAGGTTTTTTCCAACCTCTTGAAATTTTATAGTGTAAGTGGGATGATATCTATAAAGATTCTATAATTATACTTCCATAATTATCTATATGTAATAATTTTATCTATGTTATTGTATACTAAATCACCATGTCATCCTACTTCCTATCCATCTGATAATAGAGTTCAGTGGAGAGTTTGGGATGATTGTACATGTGGGAGATAGTCCATCTTCAGAGAGTCCCCTCAATGATTATTTCATCCTATGATGCACATATCACATAATGATTTTGGAGAGATTTATTAGATAATTTTGGGACTTAGTTATAGTTGAGAACATCATTCCACCCTTATACAGATAGATAGAATGAGTGGACCATTCAAGCCCCAGAGGACATACCACATGCTTGCATATTGGAATTTGTCCATAGCAAGGAGGATCATCTAAATTTCATGGAGTTTGCATACAATAATAGATACCACTATTCCATTGATATTTAACTATACAAGGACTTATATGGGAGACTAATTAGGTCACTACTATGCTAGATGGATACTATAGAGTCAACACTTATGGGCCTAGAGTTTGTGCAAGAAACAACAAGGATAGTGTAGATCATTCAACAATGGATGAGGACTTACTAGAGTAATCATATGTCTTAAATGGACTGATGATGTATACCTTTAGATTTCGACAAGGGAAACCGTGTTTTCCTAAAGGAATCACCTTGGTGAGGAATACATATATTTGACCAAGGAAGAAACCTATGTTTGAGGTCTATTGGCCCTTTCTTGATATAGTGTAGGGTTAATTAGGTGGTGTACTATTTGTCCTTACAAATATAGTTAAACCGGGTGAAATACATCTTCCATGTGTTATATATAAGGAGATACATTCATTACCTACTACATTTTATAGATTGTGGTGATATATATTAAGGATGGAGTAACCTTCTTGGAGTAACTGGTGGAAATCGAGGATTAATAGGAGAAGAACTTCCATGGGTGGGTGATTCCATTGGTTCTTATTCATTGGTAGTATGGTAATATCCAAGAGAATGCATGGAATGGGTGAGAATTAGATTTGAGCCTAGTACCCTCACCTATTTGATTATGTTTTATGATTTGAGATGAAATTTTTTTAGCAAGGGGATAATTTAATGACTCTGTTTTTCTAATAAATACTTTAGAAAATTTTTAAGGATGATTTCTAAGTAAGGCACAAAGTTGGCGTAGTTTCCAAGGGATCATTAAAGTTTTTAGAAGCATTAAATGGTTTTTATATTTTTTATATCAAAAATGGGAAACACCACAGTCTAGTACAAGACATGGAGTCTCTATTTCACCACAATTTAAAATGGGAAAGTGGGAAAATGGTTTAGACAAGCTGAAGATAATTTGTTATTCTCGGTGAATTTTGTTGTTATTCATGGCATGTGTTTACTCACCATATCCATTTTACCAGTCAAGTATAGGAAAAAAGATAACATTTTGGGGCCATGTCATAGAACTATATATTTCAGGTTGTGATTTCTATAATACCATAGGAAAGACCAGACCATGTTTTAGGGTGTGGAAATAGATGTGAGGTCTTTGAAAAAACTCAATTTATCATCTTTCTTATTAGATCTAAAGTATTTCCAAGGGGAACACCTAAATATTAAATTTGGGTCTTGAATGTGATCTTAATTTGTTTTCTCTATATTAATCACATCAGACACTCCCCTATTTAATATTTTCCTTTAATCTGGGTGTTTTCTGGAGAGCTTGAAGATGCTTCATACAAACCAGGTTGAGAATAAATTATTTATTCACCATTAATTCAAAGATAGATTAATTTGATCCAACTTTAAGGATGAACCTTGGGTGATGAAGGATCATTTGTGGTCATCAATGATATGTGGGTTTGATTTTTCTTTAATACAAAAGAAAGAAAAGTTAATTCTCTACATCCATCTCTTAAATAAATTTCCTCTTCTATCAATCGAACCATACTGAGGTAGTACCTTGTTGATTTTGGATTTCCTTATGTTTTTTCTTGATTCTATAATGGAAATTGGCTAACTCATCCCATTTAATCCATGTGAAAACAAGTTAAGACTTCATTTTATATTTTGAAAAATGTCGTTTATTAATTGGTTTTCTTGTTTATCTACCCCATTTCGATTCCGTCGATGATGGAAAATGAGCACAACCTGCATTTGAAATTCAATTTAGTGTTTTATATCGTCTTCCCTTTATTCTATATAAATCATCAAAATTAAATTGTTTAGTGATTAAACTATATCTGGGAACCATTTTTTGGTGTATTTTACTCTACACTTCAACGAATAATTTATACGGGTTAGATGTTAGAATTTTTGATGTGATGAAGGCATGATGTGGATTATATAAATATGATGGTGGTGCAAGTGAGGATGATTTTGTGAGCCAGATTGTGTTGGTGTTTCCTTCAAGAGGAGATATTATGATATCTCTAACACATTCTATATGATTTGTGGAATGTTTAAGAGAGACCCACGGTGGATGTAGAAGATATAGTGGTGTGGGGGGTTAAACATGAAATATCTAGAGATTCTAGGAAACTCTAACCTAAGAAGAGTTAATTTTGGAATATAACATGTTTTATATACCCCTACTTACAATTTATATCCTTTCCAGTTGAGATAGTATAACATAGGAATTTATTTTATATATATTCCATGTGACTCCCTAACTGTATTTATATTGAGTGAGTGTGTGTTCCCTTGAACCAGTTTAGCATGTTTGGTTCCTCATCTTCATTATTGTGAGGTTACGGTGTGTCATCATTTATTGAGTAGAGGACAAGTGATCACCTCTATATACTAGTTCAATATAGAGTCAAGAATCTCTTCACCTGGCTTGAGGTGTGATCCTCTTTCCCTTGTTCCCTAGGTTGGGTCAAGTATCCCAAGACTGATATCTATCTAATTTGATCCCCATATAATGGGTTATTATAGTTAGAGTTGGTTATCTCCCATATTCCCTAGGCATGGTCCCCTACATGTCTATCTTTGACTTTTTAGAATCTACAGTTTTTACGAGACCGATGGAGTAATTTTCTTTAGATGAGAGTTACCTTAAATATTTGTTTAAAATCCATCGACTACTCGTGGGAATAGACCTCCCATAAGAGACCCGAGATCAAATCTGGGTGGAGATATATTTTAGGGTTACTATAGCAGTATTGTAGCATGTAATGTAGAAGCTGGAACTATTCATCCATATGGGCCTTTGGGCCACCGGTTTGGTCCTTGGTTCTGGAAAGGATTTCAGGCCACCCAAGGCCTTCAGGCCAGTTGATTCTCTAGGACTTCGGGCCACCTTAAGGCCGTTGGGCCAACCCAAGGCCTTCGGGCCACCCCAAGGCCTTTGGGCCACATGAAATGTAGATGAACCAGTCAGACTTCAAGGGACAAGTCTTCAAAAGAGGATTTGGGACAAGCACATTCACTTGATCAGATCTAACTGGAATTGGAAGAATGAGAGGGTATGGCTTTGCCATCGGTACCAGGCCTATGCAGATTTTCATAGAACAGCTAGCCGACCAGCCCTATGAAGGTGGAGTGTTGATACCATGACATGTGCTGGGGTGTTGTAGTTTCAAGTTGTCTTGTCTAGGTGATTACACTAAGTCCTATAGGTCACGTAATTGTCTCTAAGTCTTCGGGCCTTGTAAGGGTTCCAACTCACCCCTTTTAAGGTGGATAATCAAAAATAATAAAAAATGAAGGCCTTCAGGACATTTGGACTGACCTAAGACTTGGAGTCTTCCCTTGATGATATATAAGTTTTATCTTATTTTACCTTACTTTTTTGATTTTGTTGTAACACCCCCCCCCCTTGATTCATTATGTTAGATGTTTTAGAGGTGTCTTGATGGGTATGTTTATACTCACCATAGCATGGGCTCTACCTACACATGCCATGTCTGATGAAGATGATAGTCCTTAAGAAGTATTATTAGGTGGAGCAAGAGTAAGAAGATCTTAGTTGGGATAGTTTGACCATAGACAAATCCAAATTATTCATTTTGGTGGTCGTATCTGTCTTGTTAGAAGTTCAAGATCCCTTATAGTTTTGGTGGGATTATATTTGGACCTTTGTATATTTCATTGCACATTTTTCATACTCTAATATAATAATAGATTTTATTCATGCATTTATAGAATCATTTATTTATTCTACATTAAAATGGTGTATGGAGAAGCATGTGCACGTGTACAGGTACTTCGGATAATGAATCCCATGAGAGTCATATGTGTACTCAATGTTAGTCTAACATCACTCCCCTCTTCCTCCCTTAAGTTAACATAGAATAATTACCTATCCCACATCTTTTCTCTCGACCCCCTTTATATGTGGTCATATTTTGTTTATTTTTACGGTGATTCAAGGAATTTTTATTCCTATATTGTTCTCTATTCTTCTATTTAATTGTTTACACTTATTTTGGGTTTCATATATTTCGGGTTAATAATATGTTCCACCATATATTGGAGGAAATAATCCCATTCATTGATAATTTCATGTACAACTCATACTAGTGGTTCTTGATAGCCCATTTTACCTATGGTTACTCCATGTGTATCTCCTCATCAAGATTACCATTAAAGAATGAATTTTGTACATCCAATTATTGATCCTATGGGCTGATACTTTACTCCAATCTAAGAAAAAGTATGGTAGAATAAGTATTTATAATAGGGAAAAAAATTATCAAATTAAATACATTTCTTATAACTGAATCCCTTCAAAATAATCCTCACTCAATATCATGGTTTCAAGCTTCTATATTCACATATGATTCTATACACCCACTAGTTCTTGAGTGACTTATTTCCATACGGTAACATTACAAAATCTTATGGGTGGTTCTTCTGTAACAATCTCATATCATCTTGCATGGACTTTTTTCAATTTTAATTATGATAAATCCTAATCCCATCATCTTAAATATTTGGATCTCCCCCATCAAATATCATCACATACTCATGTAATGAGTATCAATGACTCTATTTTCATTCACTAGAGGATATCTTCAACAATCCTTATAGTGTTATCTATTGTGGAATATTATAAAAGGGTTACATATCAAAAAATAGAGACATATTACCATGTAGTGATGTTGTATAAGTGTTTGGAATATCTCTCCCTAGTGTCTATAACATATGGTGGTGATACTTGTTCTAGATTAACTGTAATTTTCTCACACTGTGACTTATATATCAATTTTGGATTCTTAAAATATTCAATTGTTCGATTCTCAGAAAATATTACATCTCCACTTTTGATGATCCTATTTATAATAGGATCTCAGATTTAGTGTCCAAACTCCTCATGAGCATATTATAAAATGAAACACTACTTTCTCTTTCCATCCATCTTCTCCCTCTCATTTTTAAAATATGTACAAATTCCCTATATCCCAATACTCTCAGGTATTTTTATTAAACATATTTAATTGTCCAACCAATTTATGGGGTATCTTATTTTAGTAGAACTAATATATAAGGGTTGATAAGATCAACTATGGTCCTCATTAATTCCCCCCAAAAGGTGTTTAACAGCATTTCATTCAAGATCAAACACCTAAATCTCTTGCATGTAGTTATATGTATCCTCCCATTAACATCAATGTGTACAAGGATATTTGTTACTAACTTTTACATCCTAATACCAAAAAATCCTATAGTATTCCTCAAACATTCCATGGTACCCTCATCCATTTTTTGCATCCAAACACTTTATTCATTTTCATTTTTCTATTTCCATCTTTACATGAAACTAATTAAAAACATCTTACACCGAATATTTAGTTTTCAAAGAAAACTCCCAAACATTTCTATAATTATCATCTATGAAAGTCATGAAATAAAAAATCAGCTCTCATCAACTTGGTTCTCATAATTCTTAAATAATTATGTATCAAATATAAAACATTCACTTTTCTGGATGTTAAATAACAATATAAAGATAATCTATGGTGTTTTACCGTGATACAATCGACATAAAAATAAAAATATGTTACTTTGATTCCTCATAAGATATCCTTATTATAAAGAATTATGATTTATATCTCACTCATGTGATTATGAAATATATGCACCGCTTCTATAGGAACCTCTTTTCTCGCTAAATTTGTTTCACCTCCACATGTTTTGGAATATGTGAGGTAGAGAGAATTATATTTATTTCCTTTAGAAATTACCATATTACCTTTAGAAAGTTTCCATTTTCCTTCACTAGTGTAATTGATGTTTCTATATTCATCAAACATTTCGATGGATATTAGATTGAGGAAAATGTCAGTATCATGACTTAAATCCTTCAATAATAACATGAATCCTATATTAAGATGAGAAGATGAGAAGAAATCCCATATGGTTGTAACATTGTAAGAGGCACTTGAATCAATCACCCATCTTGGTTCTTTAATTATAAGGTTTACATGATCTTCCTAAACAATAATGATCTCTTAATCGACAATTATAGTATCATTATTTTGGGTTTTACCATCACGATTGCTTGAATAATCCTTAATCTTTGGACACATTCTAATGAAATGTTCAGTCATTCCACAATGGTGTCACTTCATTTTTTATATTTATTGAGATTTTGATCACTTCTTCAATTTTTTTATTTTAATTATGAGATTTGTTTCTTCTATTTCTTCCCTGCTATTTATGTTTCCCTTTTCATCCAATTATAAGATCATATGGTTCAGGATTACATCCCTCATACTTCCTTTGGTACACTTTATTCAATATTTTTTCCTTCACAATTTCAATAGAAATATTTCCAACAAGAGAAGAGTTGTTGATTGACATGATTAATGTTCCTCGTGTCATCACGCAAGTATAAAAAATGGTTTTCAATATTATTATTTTTTCAACATTAGTTAAATAGTGAAATCATTTTTTGTGATATTATAAATAGTTCTTTATGTTAATTTTTTTAAACCAGCATGAAAAATGGCTTTAATTTTACTTACTAGAAAACTATCATAAAAAATAGTTAAAAAGTGAGAAATATCAATTGAACTTCATATCATTTATTATATATCTGATATGAAAGATAGTTTTTTTCAATTTTTAATATTGGTTATAAAATAACTTCCACAGAAACAATTTCTAAAAAATATTTTCAAATAAAATACCCTAACAGTACAAAAATAAAAACACAAACATAACAAGAAATAACTATAAAAAATATTATGTCATAAAAAAATTACATCACACCTTTGTTAAAATAATTTTAAATTTTAAATTTTAAATTTAAACTTAAAAATATATATTAAAAATAAACTAAAACCCAATCAAATTTATGATATAATATACACGTTCTCCATGTAATTGATTTAGCTCTCATTCAAAATAAGTGTGAGGATCATCAAAAAGATATAAATTGAAAGGAAACCATTTTACTTGTATTATCAATATAATTATAAGATAAATTAATGTAAATGTTATATTAAAATATATCCTTGTGAAATTTTGTAACTACCCGAGTTTAAATAATTTAAAACACAAATCTTAAAATATAACATCCAAATTCCTTTTCTCCTTATAGATAATTATAGTTTTGTTTCAAAATTATTTTTCAAATAAAAATAAAATATAAGTATTTGCAGCAAAAATGTCATAATAATAAATGATAAGTCACCTTTTCACACACATATTTGATCTTTTCCTTCCTCTTTCTTATTGTGTAAATAAATTAATATCATGCCCCATCTAAAAATGATATGTATGAATTAAAATTAAAATTTGTTATAATATATATTTATTCAAATAATAAAATCTACATGTCAAATATTTAGCTGATGTTTTCTCAAACACCACTATGTATAGAGAAAAACCTTTGACTGTTCTTCTCTTTGGTAACAAAAACACAAAAAATCCAACGGATATTAATATAAAAATAATATCATTTGAGTAGTTATTTATTTTAGATAAATAACACTTTAAGAAATATATGTTCCATACCCTTCATTATAAGGAAGAATCTAACAATTAATATCAATATTTTTTTACTTTCATAAATATAGAGAGTAATTTTTTATATTTCATTGGATTTATTGTTTGCGAAATAAATTTTGGGACAAAAAATCCTTATAATTATGTCATATCATACTTAATACAAAGTATATAAAGATACCAAATACAAAACAAACAAGATTACTATACTTCATTAAATTAAAAATAATTGATAGAAATATGATAATTGACTTAGAAATAAAAGGCTTGCATCACATTGATGGTAAAATGTCTCTAGTTACATGCTTCATCATATCTCTGTTTAAAATCATCATAGCTATATCACACATACAAATATTAGTACCATTAGAAGATTATAAACTTTAAACAAAAAATTTGAATATTTTGATAATCTATTAAGTCAAGAAAAAGTAGTACATGACGTCATAGAGGAATATAAATGATTTTTTCTAACCAATATGTATTTACCATTAAATTTATCATATATAAAATATAGATAAATATATAAATATTAAATTTAAAAAAAAATTATCAATGATTTTAAATAAAGGGTATAATCAAAACATACCTTAGTGGAAATTTTTCAATAGAATCTAGAAATAAAAAATTAAAAAATGGTTGATACTTTGTCCAAGTGTAGTGACCTCATCTATTAGAAATGGTACTCATTCTTATTTATCTATAATATCTGGCACTAACATCCTAATATGATCTATCTTTATCTACTAATGATGAATTGTATCCCCAATATAATATATATTATTCTATATATAAAAATAAATTTATAAGGATCATCAACATATATCTCATAGTATATTGGATGTTGTGGAGGATGAGGTGTTGTAGTTGGATATGGGGGTGGAGATGGAGGAGTGAGATATGTAGATAAAGATGGGGGAGGGGAAATACGACCTCAAACTTTTTTTTCCTGTCTGAAAACATCAAATGTGTCGAAGATCTAATCTTATCCATTATGATCTCACCCATCTCTTAAATTTTAGCTTCTAAAGATACAATTTTTACTTTATATACATCCTATTTTTAATAAACTCTAGAATAATCAAATGCTTTTTTGATTTTTACACCTGCCTTTTATCCTCATACATTCCCAGAGTGTTTGGGCATTCCTAATGTAGTTTCTTAAATACCTTTCCTAACCTCTAGTATAAAGGTCCCCTATGTGTTTTACAACCTAAGGGACTCTTATATAGAATATTTTAAATTTTCATTTTTGAATCATAATATATTAATAGTTGAAATAACTTAAAAAAATAAAAAAAAATATACACTTACAATCTACTCAGCAATAGGCCTTAACACTTCTGTAAGATATGTTCTATTTTTCCTCATTCAGACCCTCTTTTATTTTCCATTTCTAGTTTGGGGGAAAGAGGATCAACATTTTTGGATCCTAAATACCTGAATGGTATTTTTTAAAATTTATCAACCATTATTTTTTCTTACAAAAACCTATACCCTACACAAGATAGAGTATGAGGGTATACATTTTTTGATAGAATATTATATTGAAATTTACTTAGTTTTTTTTAATGTAAGCACAAAAAATCATTAATATGATCATTATTATTAAACAAAACATATAAAATATGTCATTGCACTTACAAAAAATGATTATTGTTCTCTTCTTTCAAAAAATTCTTCTATGTATCTTTATTTATAAAATGATATATATCACATGGATTTTCATTTTATTTTTCCCCAAAAATGAAATCTGATGTGAGGGTTGATTTAAAATCCCTTCATCTCCTATAATATAAACATAAAAATTTATTCCTAACTTCTCTACTATCAAGTATATCATATGTCATCTAATAAGAAGGGAGAAACATGTCATGATAAGTAAAAAAATAATAAATTTTTGTACAAAAATTGTCACTCATAGGAGAGATATTTTCACTTTATTAACACTTTTATAGTCACAAATCAAAATTTTAACGTTCACCTGAAATTGAATTGTAATAAGAGTCAAACATAATTGAATTTGGACCCCTGGGATGATCATTATCATCAAAATCAATATATATCTTATGTTCTAGGCTATAGTAAAGTGATAATTTTGGTAAATGTATGTTACCACACTTACCAACTCTAGAATCCTTCCCTTACCATATTTAAGTAGAAGGATCCAGTTTAGAAGGATGGGGAGGATCCTCAATAGAATTATGTATAAATCCCCCTCTGGAATCTTTATATGACTCAACTATTTCATATGAAATTATCCTACAAATCAAATTAACAAAAAAATACAAATCCATCTGTTACATAAAAAAATTAAAAAAAAATTAAAAATTCATCCAAGAAAAATAAAATCATATTAAAAAAATATTTATTAATTTTTGTTAAAGTAGATTACTAAAATATCAATAACATTTATGAGATATGAAATGATATAAATATGGAAAAATTAAGTAAAATAATATACCAATCTAAGTATTACATAAAAATTTGAATAATAAATTTAAAATGATAAAAACAAAACAATACCAAAAAAACTACTCTTTATCATTTGCATTATAGTAGTTAAAAAATATTAAAAAAATATAACAAATTTATATTACATCAAATAAAATAGATAAAAGAAAATAAATCTATAAAATATTACTTAAATACAACTGTTACATATAAATTTGAATAACAATTGAAAATGATATAAAAAACTAAAATATAAAACTCTTTATCTTATTCATTGGTAATTAATAATGTTAATATAATATTGACCGTATTTATGAAAAATAAAATGATATATACATAAGAAAACAAAGCTTAAGTAAAAATTTATAAAAATATAATAGTAACATATGAAGTTTAATAATTAAAAAATTATATAAAAAAACCACACTAATATAATAAAACTATTTATCATGGTTTTTTCAAAATTTCTGTTATAAGATGAAAAATTAAAACTAATATGTATAAAATTTTACAAAATTTAAAAAGTTAAACAAGAAATAAATATATATTACCTGTAATGTTAGGAAATTACTTAATGATTTTTTTCTCGTATTCCTTACACATTATTGTTATGTATGGAACAAAACTTGTACATGATATGTTCATTAATATTATCTAATATTCTTTCAATGGAAGTAGGTGTCTCACATAAATAATCCTTGTTGTATAGTTTTTTATCCCCAAAACATTGGGATTTTTCAGCGAAAAAATATACGACACTATATATTTGATATAAAAAAAACAGGGAAAATTTGGTTAACATGTGTTTCTAAAATAACATAGTAACTTTCACATCCAAATATTTTTAGATTAGCTAGTGTTATATTGAATTCATCATGTTTGACATTGTTATTGTTAATAACCCATTTATAGTTAAACATCATAACTTGAAATTTAATTTAATCAACCTCACATATTTCTTTAATAACTCTATAATATACATTTGATGAATAGAATTTCTTTTGTGTCCTTTTCACAAAAAAAATGCATCGATTCTGTGAAGACCAATACACTACTATTTTGAACTGTAGTTTTATTGTCCTGATCTTTGATATAAAATGTATATCTATTTATGTCATATGTGGACCATGTTATCAAATTTAAACTCGATAATCCTAATAACCATATCAATTTTTATGATTCAGTTTATCTTCCATGAATCATCTATTTAAACCATGGTAAAAAACTATGCTGGTTTACTGTCCATATATCTTTTTTCTTTGGATAATGATGTTTTAATGCATTAATATGAAATGTTATATATAGATAAGAATCATCAATGTTATTCCATATGTATAAATCTACCTTCTTTATTTATTCACTTAAAAATGATATTACATTCAATCCATGGAACCCTTTCCCCCAAAATTGACTCATTCAGGGTGTGATCTAATCAAATCGATATGCTTCACTATAAAGACCCATATTTTGGGATAAATTTGTTCTCAAAATAATACAATTTTTGACAACTTGCTCTATATGTAACCTCAAACTAAGACAATTCACGACATATTGGATTAAAATTATTAAAATAAATATATAATAATAATAAAATCTCTTCAAAAAAGTGATATAAAGCAATTAAAAATACTAACATTTAAAGGATATATAATTAATAGGATTCTTAAATCTCAATTAAATGCTGAAAGTATTAATATATTTAATCAAAAAAATCAATTTATTATAATTATATATAATATTTCAATATATTAACTAATATATCAATATTAGTATAATTAGAAATTATTATGAAATAATATTGAGAACACATAATGTTATAAATGACTTGTTTACAATAAAAGTGGTTTTTCATTATATACTATATTTTTTTTCGAAAATTAAATTTACAAATTTTAGAATTTAATTTTGATGAAATAAATTATATTTTTTAATTCAAATTGTCAAAATTTTCTTGGGATAAATTTGTGATATTTTCTAAAAAAACTAGGTTAATAGTAAAAAAAATATTTTATTCTCAATCTAATGTTTATAAATTTATCAGGAAGTGGATATTATATAAACATTTATAAACATTTATATTAAATATATATATATATATATATTTAAGGAGATAATTATTTATTTAAATATACACAGTTGAATTTATAAAACACGTGTAGGAAATGTTGGAATCGTAAGTAATATTTTACTCTAAAAACAGTTTTTATTCAATTATATTAAAATTTTGTTTTCATCACGTGTGGGAATTAAATATAGAAAAAATGGATATAATAGTTTTTATAAACATGTTAATATTATTTAATATGGTAAATTTCATTGTTAGGCATAAATTTCATTGATTTCCATATTGATAATGATGTTGGGGAGGGTTATTACTTAGTGTTCTTGTTCTGAGATTCAACCTTCGATTTGTATTGATGTTCTATATACTTTAAGTCATGTGAGGTTTCCCCACTTTCTCCAAAAAATGGGTTTTATCAAAAAAATAAATAAAAATTTAGGCCTTTAGGCCATTTATTCAAAACACTCATTCAATCATTAGTCATTACTAAATAGGATTAAGAACACTTCATATTAAAAAACAACATTTTTTCTACAAAATTTTTTTTCAATATATTAGAATTTTTTATTTAAAAGATAATTTTTTATTTTTTATAAAATGAATTTGATTATATAAGTATTAAATTTAGGTTCAAAACAATCAATTTTTTCTATTTTTATCTTATATTTTTTAAATAAATCATAAATTACTCATCTTAAAACATGTTACCAAAGTAAAAACCCAAAATAGTAAAATGTAAAAATAAAGTGGTAAAAGGATTTCAAAATGTATAAAACATGTGTTAAAATAACAATTAGATGATTTATCTGCCTTATATGACCACTCACTACATTATTTACCAATTTTGGAGAAACTTACCCATGAATACTATCATGCCATTTTTGAAAAAATAATTGCTATTCTCAAAAGTGTCATTTTCTTTGCTTTTAAAAGGGGATTGTTCCCACTATTTCAATGCTCCAATTTCCATTTTATTTTACTATAAACCCAATATTATTTTTTTCTCCTATGTGTTCCTTGAAAATCCTAAATCTCCTAGTCACTACAAGTTATCTTAATCCCATTAATTTTCAAGGATACTTTCAAGAGAAATTTCGAGGTCTAAATGTGAGTATTATTTAATCCTCAACTTTTTCTTATTAATATTTCTCTTAAAAACCTACCATAACCTTAATAATATAACAAAATAATTATTATTAGTATACTAAAGTGTTATTGTTTTAATGTAACTGGCATTATTTTTTCCTTTCCACCCACTAATAAAAATAAAATAGTGTTGATTGTGCATACAGGCAGACTACCGCTTCACCGAAGTAGTGTTTTAAATTTTTAATTTTGATTTTAATTATTTATCCAAACCAAATAAAATATGATTCATAAAATGAAATATATATATTTATATATAATATCATTATTCTTCTTTTATAATGATATTATTCACTTCTTTAACTATACTCACCCATCTAGTTATAGTATGTTTTGTTTGGGTTGATTTAACCACCTACATGGATGACACAATAAAAATATATCACAGATGACTATCAGAACTTAAATAATAATATTATTATATTTTATTATTAAAATAATGATTATTTTATGGTTATTAAATTTTTATATTGTGTATTTGAATTATTATTAAAATAACATCTTCAATTGCTAGAATTACAAAAAATAAGCCAACTGTTATTAAATTTTCACAAAACATAACTAAACAAAATATAGAATAAAATCAATAATTTATAAATAAATATAATTTATCTATTATAGTAACTTAAGTAATCTAGTAATTGTGAACTTTTTATCAAATAATGGATATTAAAATATACAATATAAATCATGCACAAAATAATTAAAGTCACTAACACTTGATGGTAAAAACACGTTGTAACTAATTAATATATTCATAATAAATAATAAAAAATGAAGTATATAAAAGTTATTGTAGAAGAATAAGGTTATAAAATTTAATATTAATATAATTATGTTTATTCTATAAGATGTTTAATGGCATTTAATTAATCAGATAAACATTATAAGGGTTTGTGCATCTCAATTTTTCTTCATTGTGATATGATCTATTCTCACCCATAGTTTCCTTTTTTAGGTTTTATATATTTTTCATGGATATATTTTATTATAATTTTTAAAAAATATATGGGATTTAAAATTCTAACACACATTTTATCTTTATTGTACTTTTTATCCAAAAGATACCAAAGTTGTATGTTTTATTTTTATCTATTTTCAATTCCAGGATACATGTTTAATATTGTGCACTAATATTCCTTTTATATTTTTTATTCACAAACCTATTACCATAAATTATAATTAATATTTTTCATTTCATGATATTTTAATATCAATTTCTTGGTAACCCAGTTATTTTCTTTTTATTCCTAAATTACCATTACCGTAGGGGTTTCTTCTTCATTATGAATTTCAAATCAAGATTACTTTTGCAATATAATCCATATGGGGAATTTTTATGATATTTATTTCTGAAACCACCCATAATTTCCCATCCTATGATTATTTTTGGGTTTTATATGTATTTTCACTATTTAATTTTCTACATTGGCTTATAATTTACCCATTGTAAGGAAACCAACCTTACATCTTCTTTTCGATCGGGAGTCCTCCTCTTCCGAAAATGTATCCATAATATTATTTTAAAATTTTCTTTATCTAGAAATTAATAATTTATTAAGGAAATATTATACTAATTTTACCTTATATAATAAAATTATAAAAAAAAATTACATTTTTTATGGTTTGTTCATTAAAGAGTGAAAATAATATCTTTATTTTTTTCTATGTGAACGCATCTTTCCACCATTTTTTTCTAGTAAACTTACTATATTAATTTTAATATTTTATTAAAGAAATTATTTTTATATTACTTCTAAAAAATATTTTTACTTAAATAATTTTTTTCAAAAACATTAAGAATGTTTTTATTTCAAATTTGATTTTCCTAATTATCCTAAAAATTCATCAATGTCAGTGTATTTTGAATTATTTTATGATTAATAAAGAATATTATTCCAATTATACCATCAAAATTATTTTTTAAGATTTATTATAAAATTTTCTTTTCTATCCTGGGAGTGATCCATCATTGTCCTTGTATTTCCTAACCATCCACTATGAATAGGCATAAATTGTCTTCTAATGTATTTACTTTGTGAATTCTATGTTTTATATTTCATTGGTTGGAGGGTGTTAAACAATATTTCACACATAAATTTATTATACATATCATTTAATTAATTATATACCCTCAACCTATATTTTTTAAATACCATATTCTCTATTATCTTTATTGAAGGGTATTTTTCTCGAAAGTTATTGAATATATTTGGATACCTATTAATTTTTAATGATTATATCATGTAATGATTACTGATGTAATTAAGAATTTTTCCCTAACCTGATTCCATTTTAAAAGGATATGAAACTCATTTTATTTCTATTATTTCATTGTGGTATGATGAATAGTTGATTTAAAGTAGTAGTCATATGTAAAATAACGATGTGTGGGGTCCTATATCACCCTACAATACATTAGTTAAGGATGTATATAACATGATATGATGATGTTTAAATGTACTTGGATTTGTTCACAACATAAAATAGTAGACATACTTGTATTTTTTCAAGAAATAAAAGGGTGTACATAGTTGGATTTGATCACAGTATTTTCTTATGCTTATTATTTTCCATAGAATTATGCTTATTAAAATAACTATATTATTCTCTTATGGATCATGTTAATTGAATAATTCTTCCACAATATCTTGATTCATTTATAATTCTATTTCATGCCATATTCCAGGAATAGTGTTTTATGATCTATGTATATTTGTGTGATTTCTATATATACTTTGACTATACTAATTTTACAATTTTATACACACTTATAATCATCTACCATTATCAATTATGTTTACCCTTACTAAAACTTCAATCTCACCACTTCATTATATTTTTATTTCCCCATAAGATATGTGTAATTTATGATAAGTCAATAATGGATTCTAGTATGGCTCAATTATGGAAAAAGTTTCACAAGTATAAAAAAATAAGTTGCATATGTCGTTGATCCTCAAAGAAATTAATCCTTTAAATCTTATGATTGTGGGTATATTTTTGAAATGTAAATATTACCTAAGGGAAGTTTTGTAAAATAATGATAGCTTCATCTCACATTGAATTAAATATAGTGTTTAAATAATGTATTTTTAGTTCCATATCTGTGATTTTTGGTCTGGGTTGGTATATCCACTATAGACAAGTAGTTTTTACAAAACATTACCACATCCTTTGAAATATACTTTTCAAAAATGGATTCTATTGTTTGATATTTTTTATTAACATATTCCTTTAATATATTCATATACTTTTCAAAATTATATATCCAATGTAGATATATAGGACTACAAAGTTTTATTTCTCATTCCAAATGGTCTATTAAATGCTCCATGACATCAAAAAAAATGGTAGAAAGTAAATATACATATGTAAATGTATAGAAATATCATAATTTTCTATAATTTTCCATGAATTAAGATCAATCACTTTATTAAAAAAGGAAATAAAAAATAACACACCTTTATAATATTCATTATATCATAGATGGATAGAATTCCCCAAAATGAAACTGGTAGAATTTGTTGTATCATGACACAAAAATCATGATATTTCATTCATGTTTACTCTAAATCTTTTACTGAAAAATAATTTTTTACATTTTAATAATAACCCTCTAACACTTTTATACCATAGAGGCATTGGAAGAAACAAATTTTCTCTTTCTTGTATCATTTAATACATGATAAAGGTTGGTATTTTAATCTTCCATTAAGATTGAGAGATAACTCCGAACGTATTCCCATTGATAGCAAGTCCAATCATGTATTCAAACTATCCTTAGTCTTTCCTTTAATATCTTATAATTCTCTTATAAAACATCCATAGATATTCTTCAAAACATGAATTAAATCAATGTTATATTTTATCTCATTATATCAATAATATGGAATCTCAAAAAATATTGACTATTTCTTCCATGTATTTGTATCATTACAGATTTTTTGGTATTTATAAATGTGACATAAATTTTTTTCACCCTCTAAAAATACTAATCAATTGAAAAATGTTTTGATGAAATATAAAATTCATAAGATCCATTGAATTCCTTTTTTAATCTCTGATAAGTGTGATCCATAGAAAAAACCCTCAATGATCTATGTACATTTTTTCTCCCATGTTTTTGTTGATAATATTAAGTACATATTTCACAAATCGATATGATTTATACCCCCATAACACTGTAACTAGATAAATTTATATATTCTAGGGAGTAATTTATTGTGAAATTATGCATTTAATATAGTTAAACAATATTCCATTTTATAAGATTCATAAATTATGATATCTTCCTTCCATAAAAGTTTCAGATCATCAATTAATGGTGATAATAAAATAGAAATATCATTTACAATCTATTTTCATCAAGAAATCATTAAAATAAACATGATACGTTTTATAATTATAATAAAATCAGGATATTATTTAAAAATTTCCAATAAAATAGTCCATGAATATTTCTTGTTATTGAGGATCCAATATATATTCATTATATATATGCACAGTCTATATCAGATATTTCTAACTTCATTTATAGAAGTTGGAAATTATTGTTTAATTCTATTCTAATTGGGATGTTCATTTGGAAGAAATAATTTTCTAGGATATATTCACTCTTCTCCATTCCATATTAAACTATTTCCATCATTTCCATTTAAAAAAACACTCTAAATATGAAAATATTGGATGGTAACAAATTAACTATGTAGGAGACTTGGAAATTTCTAATTCAACTAGTGATTTTTCTTTAAACTTATATTACGATGTCACATATTTGGGACACCCTAAAAAGCATTAATATTAATTTTTTATAAAGATCATATTCATTTGAGTATGCCTTTAAGTTCTTATACCCCAAATTAATTAATCTTAATATTTTCTATGTATTATGACGTGAATCTGAAATATCATTTTCTATGGTAAGTATGACTTTTAATATCTGTAGAAACTCTATAAAACTATTGTCAATCCATCTATTTCTAGCCGTAAAGTTAATAAATATTGACATAATTGATAAAACCATAAATTTCATAAAACCTATATATAATGGTTTTCAACATCACTATATAGTTTCTCGATCATTCGTGTTTCTCAATTTCCTCTACTCTGCTATCACAAATAATTTCATAAATTTGATCAAACGTTTTATATTTAAAATCATCATTATCAAAAGCTTTTGAATTATTCCCAATTTCACCATTCCAAAGACTAGGTATATAACTTAGAATAAAATAATTAAAAATTAAATAGTCATTTATTTATCTTCTTTTCAATGTTATCATATTTTAACATTTCAAAAATTGGTAGAAAAATATGTCATTATTTGGAACATTTTGTTTGGAAAATTCCAAAAAAGAATCGATTACTTCTTTATATTCGTCACTGGTACACCGTTTATTAATCAAAATATGAATTATTATCACCTATTACAAATTTGTGGCATTGAACATAGGTTACTGTATTTTAAAATTGAATTTCATGTTTACATTTATAAATAACAATAGAAATAAAGAAATATCATTATATAAATGCCCAAATGATTTTTTAGGATACAGTTGTTTTTTATTTTTAAAATATATAATGGGAATCTACAAAACAAAATTAGAAGTAAAATATAATATTTAATAGAAATATTTCTATATATAATAGAAAATATAAGAAAATAAAAAATAGGATAGTGGTAGGGTAATGCACTAAGTAAAATGGTTTTATAATAGCATTTATTATTATTAAATGTAAATAGTAAAAAAATATTTCGTGCATAATATCTAATATTAAAGTGTAAGAAATTATGATTTTATAAAAACTCATGATAGATTTACAAGGAACCCATCCATAAAATAATCATCTATCAAATATAACACCCATTAAATATTCATTCATGAAAACTAAATATACCTTAGATGTCGTAAAACCCATTAAATAATCATTTAATCAAATATAACATCCATTAAACATACCTTAAACACCCATTAATTAGATAATTGACACTATTTTTAACACACGTTAATAAAATAATAATTCAATAAAAAAAATAAGACCAACACAACCCTTTATCTAATTAAAAAACCTTAGGTGCATGAAAAATAAAAACTATGGATACAAACCATGAAAAAATATAAATGAATTGGCAGAAGAGGATAGAGATGAATGATAAGGTAATGGTGAAAGTGGTTATAATTATGGAAATATCGATGGGGAGGTGTGTTATCAATGAGAATAATGGTGATTGCGATAAATAATTAGAGACATCACTGGCTGAGGGAGGTTTTGGAATAAAATTTGGGTCCATCATGGGTGAAATCAAACATGTCGTTAAAATTATAAAAAAGGATCAATGATTTACTATTTTTCTTAAAAATATACATCTGTTATTCCATAACTAATATATAAATATAGTTTTATATGTTGGTAATGTAATAACCAACACCGAAAACCTACTGAATGTAATTTTAACATTAGTTAAAAATTAACTAATGTAAAAAATAATTTATCACACTAGTTTTCAATAATTGACATTATACATGTGATGCTAAAACCCTATTTTCACAAGTTTCAATAAATAACTCAACATCTAGAAGGTCTAAAACTCATCATCAATCTTCATATTTATGGAATTTAATTAGTCAACAATATCTTGGAACTCACTCATGTGATCTAATATGTTTTTTCTTCCTTTTACTTTAGTTTTAAATTTTTGTGCATCATGATTGCTTTAAATTTGTTGGTTTAACTTTCAAAAATATTTTCCAATTTTACCATAGAATAAAAAACTCACATTCAATGGAAAAGTTTGAAAGATACTCTTATCAATCCACTAACTGATTTGAGCAATGTAATTTTAGTTGAGCACTGCCCACTTTACATAAACAAGTAGGGTATTGGTTTGTTTATTCTCACTATATTTGATTCCTATCAATATTTACACCACTAGTACTACAATGGTATTAGTGGTCTCAACTATGGGATTCTAAAAATAATTAATATACAAAATATCTTCCATTTTTGTTTTCCTAATGGAATAATTAAGAGTGGTAAGCTGAATCATGTTAACAGTATTCTCTTCCATTTATGCATTGAAAATAATGAAAATATAATTATTCTAATGTCTCTAGAATAGTTAAAACAGTGGTAAATGAATCATATATTTCCAAGAGTGGACTTTTATTGACCAAGATATGGTCAAAAAAGTATCATGGGTTGATATTGACTGATAAAGTGGCATGGACATGTATCACTAGAGATAAAACTTGAAACTTCATAAGAAATTCACCATTGGAATGAACAATTCCTTCTTCTCAGGAAAGGGGGTATTGTAGCATCCAAAGCTAGCATATACTTTAATACCCTATAGAGAGATCATTTAAGATCCATTTACTATACTATTTTCACCATTCGTATCAACTTAAAGTAATATTTCAAAATCTAGCTTCAAAAACTAATTCTGAACACCTTGAATTTCTCAGTAGTTGGAAAACCATCTCTACCCATATTTATTTTGACCCAGTGGATCTGATACCTATTTTTTGGGGCAGCGAAAGTCACTCCCAGCAAAAAAATACTCAAATGAAAGATAAAAACATATATAACATGAGTAAATTAATTTGTTTCAATGATTTGATTATTTCTATTAGAGAAATCGGATGGAATACTATTCTTATCATGATAATCATTGAAGTATTGCACAACATTTCAAATCATGGGACTGAATAACATTTAATGTGGAAGTAAAAGAATTTTTTTATTTGTTTGTCTACCCAAATAATTATATCCACCGTTATCAAATACATGTTCAATATTCCTTGTTGATTAAGTCAATGGGCACCTATGTTGGTCAATTACTGAATAATATTGTCCCCTAAAATATTTTACCAGCATAAAAACGTCTTCCACTCAAGTATCATTAATTATGAGTAACCACATAGTTTAATACATGGTGATCATATTAATTTCTAATATGTTTTATTTATGTTTTGTATTATCATTTTTATTTATGTATTATTTTTAATCATTATTGTTTTTATTATTTATATATTTATTATATGACTTATTGTATCAAATTTATGATTTCATTATTCATTTATAGTATTTCTAAATTAACCATTGTTTTTTATTGTAGATGAATGCTTATATTATTTGAGATGTGAATGGTGTGTTCAATAATTGGTAGAATGATTGAGATTTATTATAAGGGTTACCAAGAATTAGGTTTATATGGGTTTTGATTAATACTAAATCGAAGTAAATAAAGTAAAAGAAACAAGAAATCCAGGATCATTGTGGAAGAAATATTAAACTACATGAAACTAAAAATGACTAATACTATATATGGTGTACCTTACACTGAATAAGGAGAAACATCACCTTAGATAAAACCTTTGAAATTTTTTGATGAGGATCACATAAGTGACAAATTAATTCCTCACACCACCATAGGTATCCACAGGTCAAAAACAATTTCCATCATATGAACAATATCCTCCTTCACTCCACGCTGTGTTAGAAACTCAATTTTGAAAAAGATAAATAAGAAGGGATCTTCAGGTTCTAGGAGTATCATCCATATATCCACATATTATCTATCATCCCATGGTAGTGGCTTTATATAGCCTCTGAGGACACTCCTAGGTGAATCATGCAATAAATCATGTTTTATAATGAATTATTTAATTCTTTGGATTATTCATGCATCATATATATTAATGGAGAAAACTCCCATACATTTCATCTTATGAAATGAATCTCTTAATTTCAACCTATGAGAGAGAATGCATCAATTAAATGTTACTGGAATGAAATCTAATTTCATGCATTCCTTACGAATAGAGGAAGTATTATGAAAATTGTATTCTCATGATACCTTTTAAAACACCATAAAATATAGCCTATTATATCATATAAAAAAGGATTTAGGGAATACCAATTCCTTTAATATCTCACATAAACTAAATCATCATAGTTTTTATGTTAGTTGACATAATATTATATAGTATACAATAAATTTTGAAATCATATCCAAATCACCTTTAGGATATATTCTAATGTTTTTTGGAAAGTTTTAATTAACTTAAACATGTATCACATTATATGTAAATTTTTTGGAATTGGGAAATTTATTTCAATAACTTTTTCATAGAATCCATAACATTATCCTCACTCAGGAAAAAACAAGTTGAGATTGAGTAAAAATATATCTCCCAACCTAAAGGAGAATAAAATTGGATTTCCCTATTCTATAATATTTTTGACATACCAAAGGATGGAGATTAAAAAACATCACCCATTTTAGTGACATGGTGGTGATAATCTCCCTCTGGGAATTGGCCATGGAATTCATCTATTGTTGAAAAAAGGGTGTCAAAGACAAAAAAACCCATTTTTTAGGTTATTTTGGGCGCACTTTTCCCCCATAAAACATCCTTATATGGTGTATACACTATATATAGGGGAATATTTCACTTTTAGGCTTCAATTGTACTGTTTATGGAGCTAAAATAGAATTATAGATCAAATATTATAACTTCTATATGTTAATGTTCTTGTTACCATGAAGGAAAATTCATAATAGAAAGTTATTGTATAATGTTCATGTGGGTTGTGTAATTTTCATGAAGACCACATGATAACCCTATTATATGTGGATAGGTGATGGATCAATCATGGAATTGTGTGATACCCTCCACTTATACAGCACATAGATTGATGTCTCACATGGGAAAATGATTCATCTTTCATATGTAGCTTATAGACAGTGGTCTCACGCGGTCATGTGGAGAAACCCTCTCATGTGGCTTGTAATCATTGGTTTCATGTGGCCACTAATCCCAAACATCTTACATACGACACATGACCTTAGTTTTTATATACCAGTTACATAGCTACTCATCACTGATTTCCTATAACTACCTTATTTTCCAATTTGAGGTAGACGATGAAGACAAAATAAGTGGGAATATTATGGAAGGAGGAAGATATCTTAGATATCTCCCATATCTGGAAACTTCATAGTTAAATCTAGATCCCAAAATAACTCTGAATAATTCAAAATCTTGTAATTGATTTGAACATGGTATAATCCCACAATATACATATATAAGAGAAATTTCTTCAAGAGTGGACTACATAACCTCATCTTAATAGTCCTCATGCGATCTTGTAATATGTTTTTCATTCATGAGTGAAATTCAGATACCTCACATGGTTATGTGACAACCAGCTCATGTGATTATGTGGTGATCATTTCACATAGTCACGTGATGGTACCCTTGTATGGTCATTCATCACATGGTTGGGTTTTATGGATTCTGTATGGTGTCTTATCACTCTAGGTGATATTATTTCCACTACATTATAGGTCCTCGAGGATGAATTATCCCTCCCCAATTACTTTCTCCATTTCAAAAATCGAGTGGACCTCTATGGATTCCTTTCACCATGATCGAAAACTTGAGAAGTCCAAATCCAAACCTCCTCCAAGACAACTGAATATACAAGATAATATAATTCACATAAGTGTGCATGCCTTCGATCATATATTCCCTTAATAAAAGGAGGCTCTGGGTCATCATCCCATATAGTTATAATGCTCGGGTGAATCACTATAATGGATTCCCTTCAAAATGAGGGGCCCAATCTGGAGGAATATATAGTGGTTTCTCTTAGATCAATGACATATTTCTTCTATAATCAATGATTTGTTATATTGAGATAATCCCTCTTAGAGTAATCACCAATTGTTTCTTACAGGATACTATACTATTATATATTTACCCAGTGATAACCAACTAATAGGAAAGAAAATGGGAGGATGAGATTCCATTTTTGGTTTATGACATAAGATAGATCCCATTGAAAATCCATCAATGATCCAATAATACTCAAAATGGACCTCATATTTAGGTACAAGACGAAGTCACGTATCTTATGGGATTCTTATTCGAGTATAATCCCCATTTAAACATAATTATGATCTCTCAAATAATTTAAAAAATCTTATGTTATATCTTGTTTCTCACGCTAAGCATGACTCATATGGTCATAGAGATCTAGGTTGATTATTCTATTATCACAACTAAAATTCCTCCAAATTGGTCATCCTACAAGGTGCAGCCCCCAACTCTACCCTAAAAGGTGGACTTATATGTGTAATTCGTAATCATTCTACTATTTTCACACCCTTCATGATACATATTTCCTAGTCAAATAATGTAAAACTATACGATAATATCCTCAATGCATGACTTTAAACTGTATGGAATGATCCTTCTATATGATCTTAAATTTTGTATTTTTAAATTTATGGTATTTGATTCTTGTTTCAACGGGAAACATAGAATACCTTTCAGAGGCTCAAACGCAACACGAACTCCCATTTCCATCCTCACATGCCTATATTCCTTGTGAGGTCATATATTTCCATCCCTCTCTTAGTTATATTCCTAAAATCCAGGACGTCCTTTCTCCATCTCCATATTTCATGGAGAATATTTACATTGGGATATATTCCCAATAAAATATTTGATGAAAACATCCCCCTAATTGGATGTCCATATTCCCTCTAGGTTTTATCATATCACTATTTCCAATCCATATTCACAGTGATGACTATCATCATTGGGCCATATTTCATTTGAGACCGACCTAATTTCATTGATCTATATTCTATTAATTCTTAACTAGATTCGATTATTCATGCTTATGTCTCACATCAACTATTTCTAGGAACCTTTCACCTACTCATCCTTACTGCATGATGTTAAATTATTCCTTATCGCGTGAGCTTTAAAGGTATATCATGTACCATTAATTTGAACCAAAATATGTACATTATGGTTCCTTTTATAATGATATGTAGTAATAATTTGTTATAGGATTGATCCCAAAAAAATAACATCTACCACTTTCTTGGATAGAAATAAACTACATAGTGTCCAATAATGCGGCTATAAATCAAATCCCCTATAAAATTAAGAATCCATATCTAATAATAAAACAATATGGATAACCTATTAAACAAATAGATAGTACCATCGATGGAGAACCACTCATACTTATAGATGTTCACATTGATAGAGATCCTCTAATATAAATAGATATTGATGTTGATACTTGTTATTGACCAAATTTTGGAAAGAGGGTAACTTATTCCTCACTAGTTTATAGGAAGGATTCATGAAATACATCTTTAATCTATATGAGTCTCCAATAGTATGAAAGGATCCTTACAAAAGGTGTGATAATCCCAACCACCCACCCTCTAAACCAATGTTATTTTTCTTGTTTCGTTGATGAAACTACCTCAGTGACTGCCTTCCTTGTGAAATAATGTCTACACCTACATTCACACTAAACCATTATGGATTCTAGAGTCATTGGGTGTTTGTAGTTCTGTTAACATATTCCCATCAGAAACTGATCAAAACAAATACCTTTCCAATTCCCATCAAAAACACTTTTGGATGAACTGCAAAACACTTTTATAGTAGCTCTATGAGTAGAACTCAATCCCCATTCAGTCAACCAAAATGTGTAAACCCAAAGGAAATTATTAGGTAAACAAAAAACACAAATCTCTAGACTCATAACTGTTAGAAAACAGTGGCCACTAGTAAAAAATCAATGCTACTCAAGATATTGATGGATCTGAAATAATCTTTATCAAACATGTATAACTCCATACATGTGTCCACGAGACTACATCTTCTATAAATGTGTGTTAACTTATTTTTTATTTTCCCAAGAAATCGAGTGACCATGGGATAGAAATTATTTCCATCCCACATATCCAACTCATATATTATTGATTCTCAGTGTATAGACTGAACTAGTCAGTGGATATGTGACATTTCATTTACCCTTAAGGATAATCACATCATATATCTCTTATCCATAATATAAATATATATATATATCAAAGTTAGGCTTGACAAATTCACAGCCTGTCTCAATAAAGGTCCTAGATTTCATACTCAGCATATAAGATGATAAATCCCATATTTGTTGAGATACAACCGATGAAATGATCATAAACATTCCCAACCACCCGTGAATTAGCAAAGTTATTTTCAAACATGTGTATGTAGGGTATCAAAGTATTAATGTTCTCATTCTTGTTATCTCATAACCCTCATGTCACTACTGTAATTTTTAGCTATACCAACGGTTTCTAGAACCTTTGGGAAGTAAGCCATCAATATAGATCTATACCAACAGTACTCAATATTTTTATAAACTGATGGTATATATACCTATACCAAAGGTTCTAAAACTATTGGTATAGGCTCACACACCTTCTAGCTACTAATTACACCCCCATCCACTCTAAAACATAAATATACCGACTTGGAGATGTTATTATATATTCAACCAATCAAAATACTTGTTTAAAATAGCACATATACTCTCTATTTTACATTTATTCATTTGATAATTTAAAAAAATATCATAAAACATATTTATAATCATTTTTTGGACAAATAAAATAAATAAAAAGTAAGAAATAGAGGGGATTAATATATGACTCGTCACCACCACTGACATCGTGAACATCTTGTGCATCATATTAATCCTCACCAGCATCCTCATACTTAACTTCATCATCATCACCAGGAATGTTATCACCCCAATTAGCACTAGAAAATTCATCCCTGTCACCTAGTGAATTATATATAGAGAAATATTTATGAATACATCTATCAAAAACCATCAAATACAATAATGGATGTGATGGAAATTATGCTTTCATATATTTCAGTAACTTTTTAGTGACTATTTTACCTCTTTCATGCTTCTATATAGTCATTTTTTTGGCCTCATCTGCTTCGGCACAAAGCTGGCTTTATCTATTTGGGATAATTCTATTTTGGGGAAAAAATGAACTCTCTCTTGGTGCCACTACAACAAAGATGGTTTTATCTAGTGCTAGGGATTTAATAGCGCTGGCTAAAATCACTGTTAAAGACACCCTTTTTCAATGCTTGAAAAAGTGTCATTAAGGGGGTCTTTAATATCTCCTTTTTTATTTTTTTAAGACCTCTTTAATATAGCTAACAAATCATTGTTAAAGTGGGACCTTTATCATCCTTTCTGAAAAAAATTCTAATAAAGTCCTGCACCTTTAATAGTGCTAGTAAAAATGAATTGATAATGGGAGGCCTGTTATCAGAGCTAGTAAAAAAATGCCAATAAAGGGAGGGACTTTATTAGTGCTTCTAAAAAAGTGCTGATAAAGGGTCTATTTATAAAAAAAAATACTAAAAATAATATATTCATAGATAAATATATTTATATTGATATAAATATAATATATATTTTTTAAATATGTTTTAGATAAGGTTAAACAGATAGTTACACTTAATGTATATGATATTTAGTGAAAATGTATTATTAAATAATTAAAAATTTCTTTTTAATTATTTATTTTTTAAATATTATTAAGTAATAGTCATTTAATAACAATTTGAAGTTAAAAAATCAAAACAAATATATAATACATTGAAAATGTAACTAGAACTTCAAACAACCATAAATATTGATATGGGGCTTTGTTTGGACTCTACCTCATAAAAAATAAAATCTTTCAATGATATCTACATCCTAGTGAACAAGAGGAACTCTCAGTAAAAAACAATTAGGCCAAAAAAATAATAAAATGTCTATAAAATTGAGTTTTTAGTTAAGGTACTCTAATGTTTTAACATTTGATTGAATTTCATCCTTATTTAAGGGTTTATTTTTTCCATTTTTTAGTGGGGACAAAATTTTTTACCAACTCTTACATTCATACTGATATTATGGTTTTTAAATTTTATCATTTTTCGCAATTTTCTTTTATTTATAATAAAATTTATGAATATTTTATTATATTTACTTACAATAAATCACTTCTATAACTACATATATCAACATATTTTTATAGAATTGTCTTTTAAAATATATAAAATAAACATTTATTATTCATTTAATTAAAGTAAAAAAATATCCATTTTATTAATGTTACAGAAATTTATTCATATGTATATATATACCTATAAAATTAATGTTTATATATAAACATGTCTATTAATAATTAAAAAATATATATTTATATGTATATCCAAATATATGTAAATAAATACATATTCTAAAAATTTATTTAAAACAATATCTAACCATTTTTTACATTATACAATTATATATATATTGTTTATATGTATATATATGTGTGTATTAATAAATGGATATAAATTTATATTATATAATAGTATATATAACTGAATGTAATAAATAATATATTTAAATAAATCTAAGTGTATATATATATCACACACACACACATAAAATTTATAAATTTATTTAAAAAAAATTATATAAATGTATGACTAAAAAATAAATTCATAATTAAATATAAAAATAAAAAATAAATATCATTAAATAGACAATTAAACTACATAATGCAGTGGTAAAGGCATTCCATCTTCAAATGATAGGTGTAGGGTTTGAATCCAGACAGGTGCAGTAGGTTGGAAATTTGAAAAGCGCAGATAAATGGTGGTGGGGTGAAATTCGCTAATAAAGGGGGGAACATGATTAAAGGGGTCGGGGAAGCACTGGTAAAGGGTTTGGGAACATAAATGTTTGAAAAAAATATTATTTTACCCCCTATAATATTACAAAAAAATGTTAAAAGGGTCTTTTAACAGTGCTTAAAAAATCATTGATAAGGGGGTGATTTATCCGTGATTGTTTTCTTATATAAAGGACCCATTTATCAGTGCTTGTCTTGTATTGATAAACTCTTATGGATTTTAGTTTCGCTTCAGTAATCATTCCTTTTTTAGCATTGATAAAGTCTTATTCTAGTGCTATTAAAGGCCTTTTTATGAGTGTTTTCATCACCTAATATCTATCTCAAATGATCATTTGGTCTGGATTTTTTATCTTCTTTCTCATCAATGACCTACAAATTGTGATATAGTTAATATACATATAATATTTAATTATGAAATAGGTATAGAATTTTTAAATAATTATAATAATACTAACATTGTTTTTTGTTCTTTTTCATTTAAAACACTCACAACTTTTTTCTTTCTACTCAAGCAAAGAAATTTCTCTCAAGGCACACAGACTTCAATGTTCAATTTCACCTGTTATAAATTTCATTAAATATAATAAAACATTATTCAATAATATTTCATTACTAAAAAAATTAACTCCTTCTAAAAATTATTTAACTACTAAAAAATCTAACAAATAAAAGTAAATATCAGTGAAGTAAACCATATTATCCTCATTAAAGAAAAACTAAAATCAATCAAAATAAAATGAATAAACTTAGATTTAATTAATCAAGGTATATTCATATTATTTTTATAATTTTTGTATTAGGTCATGTTGGAATACTTATATTAAATTTATTTCTAATAATTTATGATCATTTTTTATTAGTTAAACTACTTTTGTGTTAGTTTAGTTTGAGCAAGTGTTTTTTAGAATAATTTTTTACATTTTATAAAACATTCATCATTTTGGTTTAGTAATGATTAAAACATAAAAATTTGGTTTATTTTGGGTCAATATAGTTTTGTTTAGTTTGGTTTGGTTAATATCAAATTTAGTTTGAATGATTAATTTTTATTTAATTCAGTTTATGGTTATTTTCTATTATTTATCTCAAGTACTATTGGGAAAGATCGATTAAATTTGATCTGGTTGGGCTCGGTTCAATTTTATCAACTTTTTTTTCTTTATATTTGGTTCCATTTGGTTTAATTCAATTTAATATAATATGATTTATATTTTTTCATTCTTTTTGTTGAAATTTTATTTATTTAAGGATTTTTTTTATTTTGATTAAATTTAGTTTTATTTAGGTTCAGTTGTTTTAGTTATATTAGGGTAAGTTTGTTCCCATTTTCTTTACTTTTTAAAATATGTGATTTTATTTAAAGAGTTGTTTTTAAGTTGATTATTTATATTAAATATGATTAAATAATTTAAAAGTGTTACAATGGTTTTATTAGTTTCATATGGGTGTCCATGTTTTAAGATTGAGTTCTTCATATTAAATGAATTGAGAGAAACCCATCCGATAACATTGTTTTCTATAAAATGGTTTTGGAAATGTTACTTTATTAGAATGAATTTACATAACAATCATATTTCAGTGGAGATTTCATGGTTTTAAAATTGGTGGTTTTGGTGAAAATCCGTGTAATTGTTTCTTTCAAACATGAAATGATCTCACAAGTATATAGTTTCTAAACACATAATTCTAAATGACTTTAAATAAGTGTTCTCATTTTATAATTGTTAATTTTGAAAATTAAAAAAAATAGGTCGGTTGATTTAAATATTTTCACATCCATTCATTACTAATATTTCAAATTTATTATTTAGTTTTTGTATTTTCATTTAAATTTTTTTTATTTATATTGTATTTTATTTTGTTTAGTTCACTTCATGTCATTTTGTTTTGGTTTATTTTTGTTCTACCCATGTCATAGCTGATCTAGATTTTTCTGTCTTCTGAAGATAAATTTTATATTTTTATATAGATTTATTAAAATCTGTTTAGATAGGTTAGGTTAAGAACTACTAGATGTAATTTTATTTATTACTTGTTTGTTCAATTTGAAAATGTTCAACTCTATTGGGTTTTGTTCATTTTAGTGTCATTATGTTAGGTTATATTCGGTTATTTTCATATTTGGTACAACTCTGATTGGTTCATAGCAGCTCTTATTCTTTTGGAATGGTTTTCGTGTGTGTCTATTTAAGTTTCACATAAATCTATTAAATTTGGTTTAATATAGGTCATGTTGGGTTATTTTGTTTTATATTAATTAAATTCATTTATATTTAGTTTTATTTTATTCAATGTTTTATGGGTTGGTTTGTTTCAGATCCATTAAATTAAATTCAATTTATTTGATTCAATTTAGTTTACTTCAATCCTAATTGAGTTTTATTGGTATAGTTATAATTATTTTTGTAATAGTAAAATGATTATAATATACATAGAATTATTTTTGGTATTATATTGATTTTATTTGATTCATTCCCAGTACTTTCTAGTGTAATGGGTTTGATATAGTTTGGTTTTGTTGTGTTAGTACCAATTAAAATTTTGTTGTTCATAAAAATATCTTGTTTCTCTCATTGTCATGTATATTAGTACAACCCAAAGTTTTCATGTATTTAATATAATCTAAATTTTTAATTTCTTTCTTATGAATCATAAAAATTAAAATTCATTAAAAATCATAATTATTTAATTTTCAATCAAAAATTATTAAATTTTACTAATAACATAAATTCATTAATCTTCTAATAAATAATCATTTCCTAGTATTATGAAACTGAACATTCATTTGAAATTGGTATACCATCTAACACAGTACCAATTATACTCCTCTAACTAATATATAACTCTTTCTTATATGATCACCGTAGTTCCCCCGGTTCCATGAATTGGTTCATATTAATTTATTGATTGTATAGAAAGTTAAATCGATGTTATGAAAAACATATTAATTCATATAAATAAATAAAAATATATATTTAAATTTTATAATTTTTCTTACCAATATCACATCCCATGCATTGACCATGATTTGAATATTGAAATTCCTCTATGATATTGGTTGAACCAGAATGATGTCACAGTAATTGGATAAAGTTTCTATGAAACTTCTATATTGTATAGAATTTTTATTGATAAATTGGTTATCTTTGTTGTACTCTACCATAATTTATGTTTGACGATTCCATAATTCATGCATAGATGTCCTACCATGTAACCTATTATAATATCCTATTGAAATATATCAAAGAAAAAAAATATAATTAATATACATTAGAACTAAAATAAAATTACTGAGAAATAGTTTAATACATTTGTAAACTTATATCTGATCCAGGATGATAATTAGGATCTGAGGTATCATAGGTTTATGCCATATCAGTATCCTATGAATGATATTCATGCTCGAATGCATGATATTAGTCATCTGAAATATGTGGAGTAGAATTTAAAGGACAGGGATCATCAAATCCTTGATTGATAGGAGTTGGAAATGTAGGTGGCATAGAAGTGGTAAGAAAAGGATAAAATTGATGAGGAACTATCATCGGATATGGAAATGGTATATGTGAGGTGTAGTTTGACTAAAATGATGATGAAGGCATATGTGGTAACATCCCTAGATCCTCAAGTGAATTAGGAGGTTAAAGTGTGGTAGCTGGGATATCTTCTAGCGATTCAAGTTTTTAATAGGTATAACAGGTGCTATGAGTATCCCCCCCCCACCCCCACTTGATTAACCAACCCTTGTCTCACTATAGATCAATAGTTTCCAACATGAATTTTCCAAAGATAAGTTGTATAAATAATAAGAATATTTCATTTAAGGTATTTTAGTTGATGAATATTTAAATTATAATACTCACTAATGGAACCATGAGAGGTAGTCCTAACTCTTTCATTATCTAATCATTCTCAAACAACCTTTTTAAATGTTATTCTTCAATATCTTTCATATTATTCATATGAATGAAATAAAAAAAGACTATATTTTAAAAATTATAGAAAAATAAAAATAAGGTATAAAAGGTGGTAGTAAATAATTAAGACATACTAATTTCCAAGCCAATGAATGAAAAAATAGGTGACATGTCATAACAAAACAGACAAATTGTAAGTCAAACAAGGTATAAAATGTAAATTTCAATGAAGAATCATTTACCAAATCACAATAATTAAATTAATACCTTTCAATATGTTTAAACGAGTTTTAAAAAATATTTTTTATCCTATTTTAAAACATATATTATAAAATATTTTGAACCCATTTTTAAAAACTATTTTAATCCATTTTTTCAAATTTTTTGCAAAATTATTTTTTAAAACCAATTTAATCCATTTCATAAGAAACTTAAATCTATTTTTTAAATATTTCTTTATACCAATTTTTTAAATTTTTTTAAAAAAATTAAACAACATTAAACTGGTATATAAAAATGTATATAAATTTTTTTTATAAAAAAATATTTTAAATATGTTCTATTTTATGATTGGTTCCCCATGAATTATATTTCAATATTATTTTTTTAAAATTTAAATATGTTTAAACCAACTATAATCCTATTTTAATACTATTTCTACATTAATTTAGTTTTTTAAGACTTGTATTTACTAAATTCATCAATTTGGAGTTATTATTTGTATAAAATAACATTTTTTAAGTGAAATAAATCTAAATATATGAAGCATAAAAAAACAAGAATACCCTTTTTAACAACCCATGTTTTAGGAAATATTCACTTTTCTTATGTATTTTGAAGTTATATAATGTTTTGGTTGGGTTTTGGGAGCTTCTGATTGGGTTTTGATGTGTTTTGGAAGCATTTATAGGGTACATGGTTTGAGAATTGTAAGGGGAAACCATCCAGCTTCTCCAGTAAACCATGTAAGGGAATATATGAGTTTCTATACAATCATAACATTTGGATAATCCATTTAGAAAACAATTTTTATTTTTATTTTTTGGTATAGTGTCGTTTTACATTGTTGGTTCATAGTTAATCAAAATGTGTGGCACAACCGTGAAACCATGTGTTTATTCTAGTATCACTCACATGGTTGGTGCACAATTTAATAAAAAAATGCATCTTAAACATGTTAAGACTTCAATGAAATACAAATATTGTATTTTTATTCCAATTATTGGAAAAAAAAGTCTCATTATTCTCCCATTTACCTAGGCTCTTGAACTATAGGACTCCTCTAGGAGATTTTGGTATCTTATCTCCCTATGGAAACTGATTTGAATATATTAAAGTTCCTTGGATCAAGGATATTCAAGGAAATATCCATAACCTATCCACATTTTTATATTCCATCTAGATCCACACATTTTATTTTAAATAGAACCATATATCATGTTTTCTATTCTCTGATCTATTGAATCAATCATTTTTTGACAATTCCTCTTGGGGATTTTTTGAATGAGTGATAAAGGGAATCTAGATTATCTAGATAATTTCTTGATTCTTTATGTTGATATATATAATTGTTCAAGTGTGTGTATTATCATTTTTCTACACTTTTTATATAATTTTAATTCTATGTTTTTATTAGATGTTTTTCTGGTATTTTCAATGGAAATGTGGGATGATTTATTTAAATAAATCCCTTTTAGTTTTTATTTGGAAAACACTTGAATTGGAATAGTTTTTGGAAAATCCCTTTGATTTATGTTTTTAAATTTTTTTTTGGTTTAATATAAGAAATATGTTTTATAAAATTTTTTAAAGTGAATAATTGATTTTTGTAAAATAAATGAATGTGATAAGTTGGAATATGTGGAATGGTGTGTGTTAATTTTCATTGGATATGGACATTAAATGGTGCATGGTTCTAGGCTGGAGATACCAGGAGTATTTTCCCCAATGCCCATCTTGGTGGATGGATTAGCTACCCCTCATGTGTATTAGGATTACCATGGAATTCATTTGTGGGTGTGTGTGTGAATTGTCGAATGAGTATGCTAATTTGAATAAATTGATATATTATTTATTCTTCAAGTTAAATTATTTAATTTTGGTAAACTACATTTGATGTTCCTATCTTTTGTTTCAATTATATTTTTAACTATGAGATAAATTATTCTTACCCTAGTGGTATGAGTTGGTATGTATCTTGCGATTTTCCTACTAGGTATTATTTCTTTCCCAATACATATGCACTTTGGTGCATATGAAGATGTGGTTCTTCATGATACAGGTAAAGGAAAGTTTTCTATTTACTCTAGTGGAGCATCATGATTATACATTATCATAATGGTGGATGAATCTTTAATTGTACTAGTGTAGTGGTTGGTTTTTTGACACATTGGTATTATTTCATTGGGATGTATTTTAGCTTTCCAGGGAATCCTTGTTCTACCATTTTATACTACTCTGATGTGGTATGTTATTGTTATTGTTTTTTTGACATGAAAAATTTACTCTCTACACATCATATAGATTTGGTTTGGTTATCTTTATTTTTATCATGACAAGTGGTATTATTTAAAGAGAAAATCATCCTTCGATGTCTTAGTGAGGAATTTTCATTTATCATTAGAATTTGGTGTCTAGGATATGTCATCTAAATTTACTGGAAGCTCAACTATTTCCAATCCAATGGTTAGGGTTGGCATGTTAAAAATGTATCCATTTTGGTTGGTGCGTCATATTGGGGATGATAGGAATGATATATATAATTTTGGAACTCGAAATGTATAGAGAAAACAAATATATCTAACCTATTTATGTTGACCTTCTAGTTAATATGGTGGTATGAGTATAAAAGGTGTTTCTAAATACCTATAGGAGTGTTTTAATCACATCAATATGGGTTTACCTAATGACTTTAGCACATTATGAATAAATAATGAGACATCCCACTAGGGATTCATTACTCATATAATATTTGATTATTCATGGAAATTGGTTGTAACTACTATTTCTTTTGCTGATTTGGAATATATTAAGCCTTCTATTTACTAGTAAGTTGTCAATAAATGGTGTTTCTTAACCATAAAGAAATGGAATCGGTTATATATCCTATAAACATGTAAGAAACTATTGTGGAGAATGTAGTCACACCTAAACCAAAGGTGAACCAACATCTTGTATAGATCATTTTACACAATTTTCAATCTATTGATAATGGAAATCAAAATACTAGACCACAACATACGGATCATTCTGTGTAGTTTTATAAATATAATCCACTAATATTTTTGGGGGATTCAGAAGCTGAAAAGGTAGAATTGTGGCTTATAATAATGAATTGGAACTTATATTTCCTTGGAACCTTGGATGATATAAATTTCAAGTTATTAGTCTACATTCTAGAAGATATTTCATGATAATGGTTGGATTTAAATTTCCATGATAAATTCAACCAAGGACTTACATGGGATAGATTTGAAGAATTGTTCAACCCTAAATTCTACACAAGCACCTTCAAGATATCCAAAATGATACGTTTCGTCATTATTAAACAATAAAATCAACCATTGATGGAATATGTTTCTAATTTTTTGAAATTGGTTCATTTTTTTCTAGAAGTGGATAATTTTTCATACTTTAATGCGTTCTTTTTTTAGTCAGTACTATGATATAAAATTCATTCTAAGATAGTGGTGCTCTATATTACAGATTATATTAACATTGATAATAGATATATAGTAGTGGAATAGGATATTACCAAGAATCCTACCAAATAAAGTATGTTTCTCTACATGGGTATAGGTGGGGACTCTAATGTTGGGAAAAAACTGAAGAAGGAAACATAAATCCTAAAAATAAGAACATTGTAGAATCAAACTACTATATTGGTTATCTGTAACGCCCCGACCCCAGCTACCCAGAGTCGGTGCATTAGTTCGTAACATTGGCATGATCACAAAAGATCAAGTCTCGAAAGACCGATTAGTTTAGTAGCCTTGGAAACACTTGATACATTCGTAAATGTTACATTACATCATAAAGTGAAAAACTACAATAACAAAGTCTCCATAGTCCACAATGATATCCCTTTCCGACTACCCCTGCAGGTCATTCATAAAATACTTCTTCACATCCTGGAAAAATATTAAAACATTGAAAGGGGTGAGCTCAGATGCTCAGTAAGGTTAAAAATATAGCGGAAGCTTTCATAAATAAACATTAACATTTAAGGCAATGTATAACTAAAACAAAATCCTTTTAAACTTGAACTTCAACATAATATGTAAAAATTAAAATGAGATAATGCCATTTACTTCTCCACATGGATATTCTACTGGTCGAATAATCACATGAAATATCAATAACCACTTTCATAATGATGGAATGCATAATGCCAGACTATCATAACCACATAGCCAAGGCCTCATGCCAAGACCACAAATAAGATTTTGTCAAGGCCTCGTGCCAAGACACTAGTTTGTCTCATGAGACCTGCTGATGCATCGAGGAGCTATAGCGGGCTCCACCCATCACTTATTAAGTCCAATGCATTCCTCATATGAATAGGTTTAAACATATCATAAACCATAACATAATCATATCACATAAAACATGCATAAAGGAAACATAACATTTCCACATTTCAATCACAAGATGTCAACACAATACATTGATATAATAAAAACGCTTTCAAAACCATTTTCAATACCAAAATAAAAGCAAGTTAAAACTTTGTATTTATTTTTCATTACAAAAAAAGTGATGGCTTGTAGAGGAAGCCGAAACTCAAATAATGGTCACGGAGGTGGAGAAGTCATTGTCGCCGCATAAGTACGGAAAGGAAAACAATCCCTTTTTGTCGTTTAGTAAAACACTTCGTATAAAAAAGATTCCTTTTGAATAAACGTAAAAGTCAAAGGGGTTTATACACCGTATAAAAGAAAGTTTTGTATAAAACCAAATATGCCTCAATGAAAGGAGATTGAGACGAAGTCCTTAAAAGGATCATTTTTAAAATAAAATAGATCTATTATGTGTACTCACTATAGGTACACATAATGAAAGTAAAAATACAAAATAGTACATAATAATATCATGACATAATTTGAAAGTAGGAGATTAACCCAAAGAATGGAAGTTGGGTTAAGAAATTCCCTTAAAAATAAAATAGATCTATTATGTGTATTCACTATAGATACACATAAAGAAAGTACAAATACAAGATAGGACATAATAATATCATGACGTAATTTGAAAGTACGAGATTAACCCAAAGAATGGAAGTTGGGTTAAGAAGTTCCCTTACCTTGCGTCATGTCCTGACTCGACCGTTCTTTAACCTCCTGAATAATAAACTAGAGTTAATTTATATTTACTTAAGAACCTTTTTAATGTTAATTATTCCTTTTATATCCCTTATTACCATGTTATGAACATTATTTAATTATTTAAGTTAATAACGGTCGTTTTGTCGATCTTTGGTACTTGAGTCAACAATAAACTTCTTATAATTACAAGTTGTTTATGTGGTATAATATCCATTATCTCCAGAATTATATTCATGATTTAGATGTCATATATATCATATATATCCAGTATATACATTCATTCATAATATTACATAACATTTAGAGGTAAGAAATGAAATGCACCGTTCATGGAGACGGTAAGCCGTACGTACGCATGAACGCTACTTTCATTTCAATTTCATATTTAATGGAACGAAATCATAATGATATAAATTTATAATATAATTCCAGTATAATATAGTGTATAATACCATTTACTCCATCCTTTATACATCCCACATATGGCATTAACGATTCAAATCACTTTGAGGGGGCGGTAGTCCGCACTTCCTAAAATGAAATTATCGCATTTTACCCATAATGGAAATCATAAAGTATGACATAAATGAGAAATACAGAAGCATAAGTAAAACATAAACATATTTTATATCATATATAAATATGGTGACATCTTAATGGCCACCTTTGAAGGTGTTATATGAGTGTTGAACAATCATCGTTTCGTGAGGCAGAAATTCGCCATCCACAGAAACCGTATGTTCTTTAACCATTAGATGTAGATGTGTGTAAGTGTATCTCTAATCCTTCTTATAAAAACATCCTAGTATATTTAGGATACTGTTTTTGTTACAAAATAAGTGAATAAAAAGAGTTTAGGGGGTTGGAGAAGAAAAATAAAACAAAACAATATTAGAGAAGACATTACCTCAAAATCGGGTAACTCTTTTTGATTTTAGCCAAAGGCTTCCTTGGGAAGCGTTCTGCCCAAATTGAGGCTTCTAGGAGTAATAGGGGGAAGTTGGGAGAGTATTTGGGCAGAGGTTGGCCGATCCAAATGGCTTGAAGGTGTGAATAAGGTGGGAGAGGTGGGGGCCTTTTATAAGTGGAGAGGAGGGGCTCTTTTAGAAAGATTGAAATGTTACATTATTATACAATGCTTTTCGGATTCTAAAGGTCCCCCACTTATATAATTCGTGGATAAGGTGATAAGGGTTCGAATTATCTTCATCCAATAGGATTTTGACATGTGTAAGCCTTGGATTTTTCATTATCTTCTCATTTTATTTAAATCGTTAAATAATGAGGTCATCGCTGCATCATAATGATGTCATAAATAATTTAATTTATTTAATGTCTAAAAATTATAAAAAAAACTACTATGATGTAGGAAATATTTTTAGCTTTCTAATTAATATTTATAGTCAAAATTTGGACTTGTGTAACCCCACTTAAAAACTATTTTAGTAAAACAACTCATGTTTGTGTCCATTTAATTTTAACATTAAATAAATATATATTAATGTCATTTTCCAACTAAAGTGGCTCCATGGGGTCCCCAAGTTGACCCATGGGTTGTCCTGGTCGTCCATGACTCATCCAATAGGAGTAGGACAAGTGTCATGCACATATCATATTATTAAAACATTGTTTTTACCTTAAACTACACAAATTACCTCTAATCGCGATTAAGAACTTAAAAGTTACTATTCACCAAAAAATTATTTTAATCTCATTGAACCACATTTTACTTCTTAATGAAAACCATGTATGTCGGATTTTTGAAAATCAAATCACAGAAGTGGTAATATTTCATTTAAACGAAAAATCAGTTATTTAACTACCACTTAGTGGTTTCACTATTCATCAAAAATTGAAGTTTTTCAGAACAATGCCAAAATTTCACCCTAAGCTATAATTGATATTCCAAATTCCAAAATGATGTCTATTTTACAAAATTCCAAAAATATAAGTTTCATTAGTTAATTTTATAATTAATTCCCGCTGTCACAACAAATAGCGTGTTTTTAAGAAACAATTTATATCAAAAGATTGGTAATTGTTTATGTCCAATTTCAATGTTAAATTAATTCTAATGACCACCATTGGATAAAATGGTAAAAATCTATTCTAATTATACTTTAAAACAACTCAATAGTATAATTTATCACTATAAATTATTTTGATTAAAAAATTTGTTTTAAGTATTTTTCACTATTCATAAAAAATAGAAGTTCTCAGAAAAATAACAAAAATTCAACATAGGATAATTTCGATATTCCGAATCCAAAAATGAAGTCCATTTTGATAAATAAAATTTATAAAATTTCAAAAAGTAGGTATTACTATTCACAACGGCTAGTTTAATTCGTTGTGGTGTGTTAGAGCTCGAGGTTGCGTACAACACACACTATTGCATTATTCGAAGTGAAACGTACCGTGGAAGCTTGGGGTGTTACATTCTCCCCTCCTTCAATAAATTGCATCCTCGCAATTTGAAATTTTTCTTTGAAAATAAAAGGTTGAAAAGAGAAAATACCTTTGAGGAAAACCCACATCGGAAATAATATTAATAGAATTTAGCCTTAATAAGAGGGAAAGGGAAATGAAAAAGTCACCACCCAATTATGATCTCGATTAGGAGAACATTGGTGGCAATTAGAGACATATAATTGGAGGAAAAACGTAAATATTTGTAGGGAGTGATTGAGGTCATCAATCACAATCAACTGTCAAATTGAGGGCCTCAAAGCCTTCAATCTATGTTGATTTAAAATATCATCAGTTCAACAAGACATAAGGTATTAGGATATCACATTTTTTTTTGTTTTAATATACCTTTACTAAAGTTTAAGAATTAATTTATTCTTTGAATAAGAGATAGGTATATATATATTTATGCTTGAAAATTAGAGTTTCAACCTTCAACTCATCTTTCACTCAAAAAGATAACAGAACTCAAAAATATTATACTTATCCTAATTGTATAAGGTTCCAAATGTTAACACATACCATTTAGATTAGTAAAATTATTTTTTAATAACCGGGGACTTCCTGTAGGATAGTGGTAGGAAATAAAGGCTTGTCGCACTATGGTTGTGGGTTCGATTCCTGCAGCTTTGTCCGACGCGATGGGTTATGCCCCACCCTGCAGATTGTCCTTTTCCTAAAACTATAGTATCATAATAATCCAAAAATAATCTTCATAAATTTTTTAACCTTAAACAATACTATCCAAAGATCAACTTAATCCACTCCAACCTTTATAGTTATCCAAAATACCTCTGTCCAGACTTTCTCTAAAAGGTCTCTTAATTCCAAAATCAATTTATCAGATTCCCCAAACAAAGTAAAGTTTATCTTATTGTCACATACTAAAAATATAATTACCTTCAACATATTAAAACTTTACTGAAATCAACAAGTACTACAGTACAATCCTTATATATATCACATTATTCTAATAACCAGAATATAATCCATGAGTCCAAAAGCACCAACACATTAGTTATTCTGCTTCAACTGTAGTAACAGCATAAGATTGTCCTTGATCCCTTGGCCTTTTCTGAGGTAAGTTTCCCTGACGCTTAGGACATTCATTTGCATAATGACTCATTTCTCTACAATTGTAGCATTCAACTTTGATATCCTCTTTCTTTCCCTTGCAATCACGAGCCTGGTGACCCTTTTCTCCACATTTATAACAAACTCCCATTCCTTTTAGGAAAGCACCGGGGTGATTCTTCCCACAACTATCGCATAATGGAAAATCCTTCTTTCCCTTTTTCCCTTTATCCATTTCTTGTTCCACCATTCTCTTCTTCTCTTGCTTTACGTTGTTGTCATAAGACTTTGAGAATTCCTTTTCTGTCTTGATAGCACATGAGACAATATCTTCGTATATTGAGAAGGTTTTTGAGACTAATGCTCGACGGAGAGATGATTTTAACCCATCAAAGAAACGATCAATCTTAATCCTTGGGTTACGTATATAATCTGCAGCATGCCTCACTAACCTTGTAAAGTTAGCCTCATACTTTGCAACATTCTCATCCTCCTTCTGCCTCAGACACAGAAATTGCCTTTCCATATCTGCTATATGGTCATGAGGAGAGTATTTTTCTAATAAAATATCTTTGAACTCCCTCCATTCCATATTCGATATGTCGTCATATTCCTTTGTGTTTTGAATCAATGACCACCATTGATCAGCATCTCCAGTGAGGCGGTAAACTGCCATGATATCCTTTTCCCTTTCACTACTCCCCAAGGCCTGGAATATTTTCTCTAAGGAGTTTATCCATTGCTCAGCTACTGATGGATTTGTACCCCCATTAAATGTTGGTGGTTGTTGCCTCATGAAGCGGTTTAACATTGGTCCTCCACGTTGCGGATCAGGGTGCTCCAAATGAGTAAGGTTATTATTCATAACCTGAGTAATTTGTCCCAGTATGGTGATTAGCTGATCAGCACCAGTTGTATCACTAGCTCCACCATAATTATCTTGAGCAGGAGGGAAATCCCTACACGAAGTGCGTGCATTGATACGGTTTCCGTTCCTTCCACTAGGTGCCATTTCTAAACAATTTCATAAACTAGATCAGTTTATGAATCAAAATACATAATCCCATACTTATAAAACACTTAACATAAATTGAACTATTTATGGATATAATCCATAATCATAAAAATGTTTTCTTTGAGGAAGTATATAATCATAAACCCTTCATAATGATTTGTAAAGAAAAAGAGAATTATCCTAAGCATATCCCCCGGGAGTGTCGTAACCAAGAGTGCAGCAAGCCCCGTTGTGGTGCACCAGTTCCCGTTCGAGTCTAGCTCAAAGCGGTGTTTTCGGGTTTTACCCCTAGGTACATCTATGCCAGAGCCGCCTCTACCTGCTCGTATCCAGACAGGGATGTATTTCTCGGAAAACTCATAACATCTCTATAATACCAAAATTCTAGAAAGTTATTCTATACTAATCCTCAAAGTCTATCTTTGGGCTATGTGATCTAATCAGAGTTTATCTACATCTAGCTTCCAAGGTTAGTACTAAACTGCCTCTGATACCAACTGTAACGCCCCGACCCCAGCTACCCAGAGTCGGTGCATTAGTTCGTAACATTGGCATGATCACAAAAGATCAAGTCTCGAAAGACTGATTAGTTTAGTAGCCTTGGAAACACTAGATACATTCGTAAATGTTACATTACATCATAAAGTGAAAAACTACAATAACAATGTCTCCATAGTCCACAATCATATCCCTTTCCGACTACCCCTGCAGGTCATTCATAAAATACTTCTTCACATCCTGGAAAAATATTAAAACATTGAAAGGGGTGAGCTCAGATGCTCAGTAAGGTTAACAATATAGCGTAAGATTTCATAAATAAACATTAACATTTAAGGCAATGTATAACTAAAACAAAAGCCTTTTAAACTTGAACTTCAACATAATATGGAAAAATTAAAATGAGATAATGCCATTTACTTATCCACATGGATATTCTACTGGTCGAATAATCACATGCAATATCAATAACCACTTTCATAATGATGGAATGCATAATGCTAGACTATCATAACCACGTAGCCAAGGCCTCGTGCCAAGACCACAAATAAAATTTTGTCAAGGCCTCGTGCCAAGACACTAGTTTGTCTCATGAGATCTGCTGATGCATCGAGGAGCTATAGCGGGCTTCACCCGTCACTTATTAAGTCCAATGCATTCCTCATATGAATAGGTTTATATATATCATAAACAATAACATAATCGTATCACATAAAACATGCGTAAAAGAAAACATAACATTTCCACATTTCAATCACAAGATGTCAACACAACACATTGATATAATAAAAACGCTTTCAAAACCATTTTCAATACCAAAATAAAAGCAAGTTAAAACTTTGTATTTATTTTTCATTAAAAAAAAGTGATGGCTTGTAGAGGAAGCCGAAACTCAAATAATGGTCATGGCGGTGGAGAATTCATTGTCGCCGCATAAGTACGGAAAGGAAAACAATCCCTTTTTGTCGTTTAGTAAAACACTTCGTATAAAAAAGATTCCTTTTGAATAAACGTAAAAGTCAAAGGGGTTTATACACCGTATAAAAGAAAGTTGCGTATAAAACCAAATATGCCTCAATGAAAGGAGATTGAGACGAAGTCCTTAGAAATATAATTTTTAAAATAAAATAGATCTATTATGTGTATTCACTATAGGTACACATAAAGAAAGTAAAAATACAAAATACGACATAATAATATCATGACATAATTTGAAAGTAGGAGATTAACCCAAAGAATGGAAGTTGGGTTAAGAAATTACCTTACAAAAAAAATAGATCTATTATGTGTATTCACTATAGATACACATAAATAAAGTACAAATACAAGATAAGACATAATAATATCATGACAAAATTTGAAAGTAGGAGATTAACCCAAAGAATGGAAGTTGGGTTAAGAAGTTCCCTTACCTTGCGTCCTGTCCTGACTCGACCGATCTTTAACCTCATAAATAATAAACTAGAGTTAATTTATATTTACTTAAGAACCTTTTTCATGTTCATTATTCCTTTTATATCCCTTATTACCATGTTATGAACATTATTTAATTATTTAAGTTAATAACGGTCGTTTTGTCGATCTTTGGTACTTGAGCCAACAATAAACTTCTTATAATTACAAGTTGTTTATGTGGTAGAATATCCATTATCTCCAGAATTATATTCATGATTTAGATGTCATATATATCATATATATCCCGTATATACATTCATTCATAATATTACGTAACATTTAGAGATAAGAAATGAAATGCACCGTTCATGGAGACGGTAAGCCGTACGTACGCATGAACGCTACTTTCATTTCAATTTCATATTTAATGGAATGAAATAATAATGATATAAATTTATAATATAATTCCAGTATAATATAGTGTATAATACCATTTACTCCATCCTTTATACGTCCCACATATGGAATTAACGATTCAAATCACTTTGAGGGGGCGGTAGTCCGCACTTCCTAAAATGAAATTATCGCATTTTACCCATAATGGAAATCATAAAGTATGCCATAAATGAGAAATACATAAGAATAAGTAAAACATAAACATATTTTATATCATATATAAATATGGTGACATCTTAATGGCCACCTTTGAAGGTGTTATATGAGTGTTGAACAATCATCGTTTCGTGAGGCAGAAATTCGCCATCCACGGAAACCGTATGTTCTTTAACCATTAGATGTAGGTGTGTGTAAGTGTAGCTCGAATCCTTCTTATAAAAACATCCTAGTATATTGAGGATACTGGTGTTGTTATAAAATAAATGAATAAAAAGAGTTTAGGGGGTTGGAGAAGAAAAATAAAACAAAACAACATTAGAGAAGACATTACCTCAAAATCGGGTAACTCTTTTTGATTTGAGCCAAAGGCTTCTTTGGGAAGAGTTCTGCCCAAATTGAGGATTCTAGGAGTAATAAGGGGAATTTTGGAGAGTATTTGGGCAGAGGTTGGCCGATACAAATGGCTTGAAGGTGTGAATAAGGTAGGAGAGGTGGGGGCCTTTTATAAGTGGAGAGGAGGGGATCTTTTGGAAAGATTGAAATGTTACGTTATTATATAATGCTTTTCGGATTTTAAAGGTCCCAAACTTATATAATTCGTGGATAAGGTGATAAGGGTTCGAAATATATGCATCCAATAGGCTTTTGACAAGTGTAAGCCTTGTATTTTGCATTATCTTCGCATTTTATTTAAATCGTTAAATAATGAGGTCATCGCTGCATCATAATTATGTCATAAATAATTTAATTTATTTAATGTCTAAAAATTATAAAAAAAATACTATGATGTAGGAAATCGTTTTAGATTTCTAATGAATATTTATAGTCAAAATTTGGACTTGTTTAACCCCACTTAAAAACTATTTTAGTAAAACAACTCATGTTTGTGTCAATTTAATTTTAACATTAAATAAATATATATTAATGTCATTTTCCAACTAAAGTGGCTCCATGGGGTCCCCAAGTTGACCCATGGGTTTTCTTGGTCGGCCATGACTCATAAAATAGGATTAGGACAAGTGTCATGCTCATATCATGTTATTAAAACATTGTTTTTACCTTAAACTACACTAATTACCTCTAATCGCGATTAAGAACTTAAAAGTTACTATTCACCAAAAATTATTTTAATCTCATTGAACCACATTTTACTTCTTAATGACAACCATGTATGTAGTATTTTTGAAAATCAAATCACAGAAGTGGTAATATTTCATTTAAACGAAAAATCAGTTATTTAACTACCACTTAGTGGTTTTACTATTCATCAAAAATTGAAGTTTTTCAGAACAATGCCAAAATTTCACCCTAAGCTATAATTGATATTCTAAATTCAAAAGTGATGTCTATTTTACAAAATTCCAAACATATAAGTTGCATTAGTTAATTTTATAATTAATTCTCACTGTCACAACAAATAGCGTGTTTTTAAGAATCAATTTATATCAAAAGATTGGCAATTGTTTATGTCCAATTTCAATGTTAAATTAATTCTAATGACCACCATTGGATAAAATGGTAAAAATATATTATAATTATACTTTAAAACAACTCAATAGTATAATTTATCACTATATATTATTTTGATTAAAAAAGTTGTTTTAAGTATTTTTCACTATTCATAAAAAATAGAAGTTCTCAGAAAAATAACAAAAATTCAACATAGGCTAATTTCGATATTCCGAATCCAAAAATGAAGTCCATTTTGATAAATAAAATTTATAAAATTTCAAAAAGTAGGTATTACTATTCACAACGGCTAGTTTAATTCGTTGTGGTGTGTGTTAGAGCTCGAGGTTGCGTACAACACACGCTATTGCATTATTCGAAGTGAAACGTACTGTGGAAGCTTGGGGTGTTACATTATATTTCCACCACACCAAAGTAACAACCTCACATTTTGTATTCTTGTATGCTTTCTAATTGATAAAATGTTTGTTTTAGGCTAATTATTTCATAACTGTAATTAAATGATGCATCTTCAACATTATTACCCAAACACTAAAAATTAAATTAGTTACAATACATCTCTTATACCTCTCATATCTTATGCTCCAACCAGATGATTATGTCATAATAGTTTTCATCCTCATAACCTAGTGTTCCCGGGTGACTCCACGGATAACTCGACTCCTCAGATGATGCAACTACAGTAAGGAAGAAAGGAACGAGGGTGAATTCTTAAGTGGTTATATGGTGCTAAGAATATGACAATTTAGGATCAATATCATCCTTCAAATTTAAAAGGTTCCATTCTTCTTAACATGATACTTATGCAAGTTCTTCTTGATACTGGTATATCCCACTCTTTTATTTCTTCATTATTCTTTAATAAAATGGGGGTGAGTATCAAGATGATGTAACATTTAAACATCTCGGGTATAAAGAGTATTGGGGATTTAAATGTGCATCTTATTATATAAACATTATTGGAGTCAAGTTGTTTTGGGAATTTTCTATTTTTTACACGGATATCGTGGACTTAATATTAGGAATGTATTGTATAGTTATTTCAAAGGCTTTTATCAAATGTTATACATGATAAGAAAGTTAAATCTCCCGGTAGGATAGTGAATCATATTTAAGGAGGATGGGGGTGAATGCTAGAAAAATAGTATCATTAGCACAAATTTTGGAACTATTTCTTATCGATTAGTAGTAGACACTTTGGGGACTAATGATATAGTTGTGACTGTAAATTTTTCTTAGATTATGGATTGGTGTCCGGGCATATTTCATGATTATTTGATCCATTTTCCACCTAAAAGGGGATTAGAATTTTAAAATTGAAATTTTTATGGGAAAATCCTATTTCACTTCTATAAGATATAATATAAACAAGGTAATTAAATTAATTTAAGTTTCCATTGGTGAAATTGGAAAATTAAATGTTTCATATGACTGAAAACATTTCCTTAGGTTGTGTTAGTTTTTTATCAAAAAGGTAGATAGATTTTTATGTCTATATTTTTATTATCATAAATTGAATTTGGTTCTGATAAATAATAGATATCCTATTCTACTAATTGATTTTCTTTTTGATAAAATGAAATGTTCCCAACGGTTATCTAACATTTATCTACAGAATGGGTATCCCAACTATGGTTTTGGAAAATATATATTCCAAATATATATTTAAGGATTCATTATGGCCATTTTGAATATATTTTCATACCATTTGGTATTATAAATAAAACTATTGTTTTCATGGAATTCATGAATCCTTTATTTTAATAGTACCTATAATATTTCATTTTGGTCTTTGTAGATGAAATTATGGTGTATTCTCAATCTCAAAAAGACCATGAATAACATTTATAGATTATTTTGAGCATTTTATGAGAGAACAAGTTATATGATTAAATAATTAAATTAAATTTTTTTTATATATGAACTCTCCATCCATGGACATGTCAATTCTGAGAAAGGTGTATCGGTAGATTCTAAAAATATATAAGTAATTATATCTTGGAAACCACTGAATAACATCTTTGAGATTTGTATCTTTCTAGTCCTATACATTTTGTATCATTACCTCATTATTGACTTATCATGCCTCGTATCACATATGAAAGTGCTAATAGGAAATGGAACTCCACTCCACTGGAGTAATGAGTGTAAGAAATACATTTTAGATCATAAGAGAAGGATCATTTTAGAACCCATTCTTGTCTTTATAGAACTTGGGAAATGTTATTTGGTATGTTGTGATATTTCTAGATCTAGACTCAGCTATGTTCTCATGATAATAAATCGTTTCATATTTTATTAATCATGAACGTTATGAATTTATGAAAAGCATTATGTGACCCATGACTTGGAATTGGTTGTGGTGGTTCATACTTTGAAAAAATGGTGTCATTATCACTTTAGACATAATCCCATTGTGTTCATAAACCATAAAATCTTGAAACACATATTTTTTCAAATGAAATTGAACATGAGACAAAGAAAATGGATGGAATATCTCTAGATGTTTGACTTTTACTAGGTTTATATGCTAGTAAAAGGAAATTTCATGACTGATGATTTAATCTAAATGTCATATAATCAATTGGCCGGATAATCTTGTGATTTGTGGAAATTGATGAGTATTACTGTTGATATGCATTTGGATTTCACTAAGTAGTGTGAAGTTGTAGTCTTCTTTCCAGTGACACCCATACTTTATTTGGCTAAGAAAGTTAAGGATGCTCAAAGATAAGATCTTCGTTTCCTTACTGTTATGTCAAAACATAATAGTGGGGAGACCATAAAAAACTGGAAAGAAAATAGAGACTTGGGTTTTTTATTTTAGTGATCAGATAATCATTAAACCATGTTATCTAGAACAACTTATTTATATATATCTTAGTTATAAGTGGAAAATCTATCTAGGAATCTGAAATATTTACAAGTATCTAAGTACCCATTTTTTTAGCTCAGGTGTGTAATTAAATGTGGTTAATTATGTTATGAAATTCCTAACTTTTTATTGCTTTAAGGTTAAGCATCAATGATCAGATGTAATTTTTTAATCTTTCACTATACCCATATGAAAATGGTAGATGATAGTTATAGAATTTTTCAAAGGTTTACTAATAAATATTTTGAGGCATGATTCAATTTCGGTGATTATAAATCGAGTCAAAAATATATACCTCTTTATTTCGATTTATGAATCCAATACATTAAATGACTTGTAAATTATCTACATTTGGTAAGTGGTAAAATAGAATGGGGTAACCATTTCAATCATATCCCACTGAGATCCTTGATTCACCTCTTGGATTTAGAGATCACTTCAAAAATCTATGGGTACCCAATTGACTATGATCATGGTGTATCATCCCCAAATGTATAGTCAGTCATAACAAATGATTTAGACACTAGAAGACATGCTCCGAGCTTGTGTTACAGATGTCAGCTTCTCATGGGAGGATCATTTGTCCTTAGTATAGTTTTTTTATATCAAACATTATCATAGAAAAATATATATGGAACTATTTGAGGAATTTTTTTACCATCCATATTGATCTCTACTATTTTGGGTAGAGACTATAAATACTGCACTATTAGGACCTTTCCTTGTCCAAGTTTCGTTATTTATAATTTGATTTGGTACTCTGATATGGGGGTATAGTCTCCTCAAAGTACCACCTTATACCCCTACTTCAAGTTGTCATCCTCTAGTATATGAGGATGTGCACCTGAGGTCATGTGGTGAATAGATCTGGATGTGTTTATTTGAGTGATCCAGGGCAAGATGTTACAAATTGTTATTAGAGTTTTTTTATTTTTTATTTACTATTTTAGTGTTTTGTATACCAAATATATAAGAATTTTTTAGATCTTGTGATGGATATCATGCTCGTTCATTGAGAATGCTTTTTCTATTAGGAATTCCAAGTTTCTATGTCAAGGAATTTTTTTTATGTTTTCAATGATATTGTTGAATATGATTTTCCTCTTGAGTGACACACATGGGTCATTCAGGTTCTAATATTTGTTATCAAATTTTGGATCATGGTCTATTGGAATGAGGCTAGTGACAAGATTTTACTGTTGGACTACAGAGGAAATAGGGGTCTCATAAATCATGTTTGATATCTGGGATTCATGGGTTATAGGCCTGATAGTGGGGCTATTTTTATTGATGCCAAGGCCCAACTATTTAAATTTCAGTAACTGATCATATGGAATTCTCCTGAATAAGTACTTGGTGTCATTCTACTCAGTTGGGTAGACATGTATATATATTTTATTTCAATGAAAATTCATGTTGATCAACAGTGAGACATTTAATTGTGATGATGAAGACTCATTCCTCATGCATAAGAGGATAAGTCACCCCAATGGGTCTGCATAGAACATGGTGCCTAAGCATTAGGCCCATTGTTGGTTGTCTTTATTAGGTTTTGGTTATTCAAAGTGTCATTCAAAACCTATATTATTTTTTTCATATATATATTTAACTATATTTCTTTTTAATAGGACCAAGGGTTTGTTTCCTATGGTATGGGTCATCTAGGACAATGTCATTGTTTATGGGATGAGTCAACCAGTGAGACTTGATCCTACATGGAGAAGTATAATGTAAATATATTTGGAGAGGATGGGTACCCTATTTATGGGTGGTGGTACAGCATATAAATGTCTTGGATTTTTTATATAAGAGAGTATATGTTGTATTATGGGATGTGACCTTATTCGAGTTTTGACCTATGAGATAGTTGGTTAAACCTAGTGACACTATGATACTTGACTAATAGGGATAGGTGTCAGGCCTAAAGACCCTTACTTTTGACCCAAAACCTACTTGGTATATGTTTTGTTTGATCGAGGAAAACCCACAAGAAGGTTTAACCTGTGTTGGTGTTTCTTTAGAGATGGAATGAATAGTAGGTGCTTCTAGGTAGGATACTGATACAAGAGAGGTTCTCAAGGTTTGAAACATTGGTAGGATGATGCCAAGGGTTGCTGAGGAAGAACCTAGATTGATTGGGTATTGTTTATTATGCTTTCTCCAGGGTGAACATCAGTCTATGGTGGAAGTGTTGACTATTTCCCCACATTACCACTTTCCAAAGGTGAGTAGCATCTATCGCTTATTCAGGGACGTTTTCTCCTTGATCAAAATTGGTTGATGGGATATCAGTCTCTCCTTCCATGGATTCATCCTTAGAACTCATCACTTAGTCCTAGTCTCCATTAAAGATTATGACATTGTTTGTGAAACTCGTACATGTGCCATGTCTTCATGGGTTCTAGTTAATTACACTGCTTCTATTAGGACATTCCAAGGGGTCAAGTCTGGGACGCAACCTTTGATCAAGGGAGTGGTCATGTTGGACATCCCTGAAGTGTATGGATACTGAAACACTGAAATGTATGGATTTCATCCCCTTATGATAGGTATTCTAGAGGGTGCGGAATCCTGAGACATTCCTTGTCAAGTGTGGGAATTATATGACATAGGGATGTCTCTATGGTTTTCCTCAGCTTCCCATGTTTAACATGGGGTATGCCATAAGTTTAACATCTTGAAGAGATGGTTCAGGCTGATCAGAACAGTGATGGGAGTGGATCAGATCGGTACATACCCAGGAGGGAGTGCTAAAAGGGGTTTAATGGATGGGTGGATCAAATTGTCTAATGGAGATAGATCCAAGGATTCTTGGGTACCTATAAAGGGGAATAAAGGATTTATTATTGGTTGGGATTGAACCTCAGGGAGGTTTCTTATGTACCCTATCTATGAAATAGGGATCAAAACTCACGTTGTTCTAAGGGTTTAATCATGGAATCATGGTGTTTTTAGAAGATAGTGACTCGATTACATTTAGGGGCTTACGCGTGATTAGTGACCTGGGTATAACTAAGAGTAGTGATGAGGTGGATAACATGATCTCGCCAGGATGTGGTGGCCCAGGTAAAAATCAGTATGGATGATGGATGGTTGAGTGAAGTGGATGGGGGAAATGGGATGGAACCGACTTGAAGAAGATAGTAGTGTTTGGATTGATCTCTGAAGTGGCTTCATCCATATCCCCATGGAAGGGAATCAATGTCCACATAGTTCAGTTGGAGTGATGGGGCCCCTGTGGAGGTTCCCTGTAACGACCCAAAGTTTCATTAATGGAAATCCCTCTTGATCTAATTAAATGTCTCTTTATGTTTATATAAAATGCCAAATTCTTTGGTTTTATGTGACGAATTTTGACCATTTCTAATATAGCCGTTGAACAGTGATCACATGATTAGTATAAAGATAGGGCTTTAAAAAATCCAATTTACTCAGACAAAAGAAGCGATGGCCTCGTCCCGTAGAATTGCTTTGTATAAAGCCCATTTTTTAGAGCTCAGAAAAGAGGTGGCGTCCTTGGTCTTCTCTCATGACCAAGCCCAAGCTGAGCTTCATCGTTTCAATCTCGAACGGGACCGTCTATGGGAAAAGTGGAAGTTAATAGAGATTACCACTCGAGAAATGTTATCGGAGCCACCCCCAGAGTCTGTCACCATTGCACACCTTACCCTTAAGTCTTATGCGGCTGTCTTAAGGGGTTATGTAACAAATCTCTAGTACTATGTTCATGTATATTATTTTTTTATATAATAATTAATATACCTCCTTGTCTTTTTTGATACATTGTAAATAGTTTTAAAGTACAAAGAGTGTTTTTAGTTATTATTTAATTAAGAATTCTATTTTTTTAAATTAAGGGATTTTGGAATTAAATAATATTTTATTAAAATATTATTATTATTATTAAATTAATTTCTATTAAATATAAATGATCTTGTAATTTTATGAATGCAATTATAATTTTTATTAAGGATTGAAAGCCATTTCTGTCAAAACCTGTGAATTTTCGATAAACGTCGGTTTTTATTTTTAAAATGAAAATTAACATATTTAGAAAATTATTTAGATAAAATAATTTTTATTTCTGGAATCAAGACATTGAAATTATCCAATGGTGAATTTTTCATAATTTTCTGAGATAGTCAAATTTTTGGGTAAAAATTAAATACTGTTTAAATATATAATGTGTTTTATGACATCATAATGACCCAATAGTGATGTAATAAAATACTATAATATTTATTTTCGGAAAATATATTTTTTACCATTAAAATAATGTGATTTTTCGATTGTTTTACTTACTTTTAAAAACATTAATGGACCCCTCAAAACTTATTAATCTCCTTGTCTTTTTAAATTAATTTCCATGGGAGTGTGACTCACCTCCACATAAGAAACCCTATTATTTTAAGAAGTTAGGAAACTGGCCTTATAAAAAAAAATTCCCTCTTCCCTTTTCCAAAAACCATGGTCAAAAATCATGGCATGGTTTGTGGTTTGGATTATTTTATTATAAGGGGTCTCAAACCTAAATAATAAAGAATTCCCTCACCTTTCCTATATAAACTCACTCAAGCTCCAACTTCCACCTCACTCAAAGCCTTTGGAGTTCTTCAATCCTCTTCCCTACTCTCTCTAGAATCCTCCCAAGGTTCCCCAAGCTCCCAAGAAGCCTCTCACAAGCCTCTCTCTATCCCTTGGAAGCACACTTCCAAGTAAGGGTTTTTTCTTCCTTTCTCATTTTTGTCCAAATTTCTTTAAGTTGTTTTGCCCATTTAATTTCAATTATGAATGTTGGGGTATGGTTTTGTACCTCACTCATACTGCCCTATTTATGTTTTAATGATGGCATACCCCTTTTTCTCTCATTAAATGCCTCCCATGTACACCCGTTACTATGCCGAAATTCCAAAAGGAACTTCTCTCTCCTCATTTACATTCAAGAAATACTTTTGTATCATTAATCTAAATTCCATTATAATTGTTGGGACATGTATCTATATGACCTCATTACTTTCCATTGCATGTAAATATTATGAGGAACCCCTTTCTCTCTCATCATCCATTTTTATGAATTCTTATGTCACACCATTACTCTGCCAAAATTGCACCTATTTTCTAAGCCAATTCCATTGTGTAGTGAATACCATGCCCATTTCTCCATCAAGGGTATTCACCTTTATACACATTTACTTATTGATTATAAAGTTTCATGTATGAATTCCGCACTCCTTTATATTGTAATAAATGATTATGTTTTATGAATCCATGTTTTATGATCCATGTGGCACACTTATGCATGAAATGAAATGTTTTAGAAGGGTACACCTTTATAGTGCTCCAATGCATTGGGTAAAGTATAGTATCATGAAGAGTCATGTGAAATGAGTGTTGACTCAGGCTAATTCAAGTGCAACAAGGGTTTACTCATGCTTTATGTGCAATGAGGATTTACTCATGCTCCATGTGCAATGAGCCTTGGCTCATGCTAATTCCATGTTAAGTGTTGTTGCCACATTTCCATGTTATGATTATCACGCTTTATCATGCCTTTATGTTCATGTTTTTCTTATGCTCTATTGATATGCCTATTTTCTAACATGTATTGTACTCCTCATGTTATTCCATGTGTACTCCCTTACTGGGCTTTGTAGCTCACCCTTTTCTTATGCATGTCCTCAGGTTATCTCATGCAATGCTAAGTACGAGGGAATGTAGTGGTCATGTAAAGAAAGATTTCAATAAAGATATTTTATTTCATGTTTTAAGTTTTTATGTAATGATCTTGAGCCCCAAAGACACTAAACCTATCGATCTTCTTTGTTGTATCAAGTGAAGTTTTATGTAATAAATCATGTTTAATTTTGTAATAAAAGAAGGGTTGTCATATTCCCTATGAAAATGGACGCATGGATGGGACCTAGAGGGAGTAGAACCTCCATGTTGGGGCATAACCTTCTCGGAACAGAGAGGCTCAAGGGAGAAACCATGATGAGACATAAAAAATGGGCTTGATCCTCGGGGAGACTTCTTACTTATCCTTTTGGTAGGGAATCAAATTCCATGTAGTTAGGTATGGGCCATAAAATTAGGGTGTGTGCAGAAGACTGTGACATGATGACATGTTGGGCCTTACATGTGGTCAGTAGCCCGAGAGTTGATCTGACACCATAGGGGAAGACCATAGATATGGGTCCCAACAAATGATTTGACAACAACTTACTTTTGTTTGGCGATACAAAGTCTTACCATTGGTTGGGGATTACCATGGCTTACCACTAGTTTGGGTTGAACCTTAGGGAGTCTTCCTACATACCATGCCTATGAGAAATGGATCAGTGCCTACATAGTTCGAATGGATACAGTTTAATGTTGCGATGAACAGAAAGGGGTGTACATTTTAACATCAAGCAGGATGGTGATGAACCAATGAGAAGATGGTCAGTATGGGTGTGTAATGGGCTTGAACCCTAGGGAGGCTTCATACGTACCCTTTTTAGGAGACAAGGATAAAATTACACATAGTTTTGGAAGATATAGTTTAACGTCATGCGGGATGATAGTGAACCGAATGGAATGGGTCAGAGAAAGTAGGTGTTGGGATTGAACCTCAGTGAAGCTTCCTACGTACCTTTTTTTAAAAGTGAAAGGATCAAAGTCCACGTAGTTCATAATGGGCGCTTAGGGCTTATAATATAAGGTGTTCTAGAGAGTATGTCATGTTCAGTTCTTACTCTAAGCCCACGTGAGTCATGTTCGGTGTGAGAAACAAGAGGTAGCAAAGAACTGACGATCACGTCACAAAAGGTTCTTACGTGAGGAATAGAGAGTGACTTACGCGTGTTTAGAAGCCAAAAGAAATAATAGGGGCATATTCTTGGTTAGTGGCCTAGGGAGATGGAGATTGGGACTTACTCTAGGATGGAGGCACGATGGAGAAAAATCCCAAAGGTAGAGGGACGGGGCGACCAGGGTCTATGTACTCATGTCTCCTCTAGTCTTTGGGAACAAAAGAAGAGAGGAGGAGCAGAGATGAAACCTTTCGTAATAAAGGCTAGCCACTCCAGCAAAGAGGATTGCATTCCATGTGAGGAAGATCTCAATCTCATGGAGACCAGTGGGCATGGAGAATGTCCCGAACAGGGAACCCTATCTATATTTCACAGGGTGAGGCTATAGTTTAACATCGTGTTCTGAGGATGATGATTCTTGGTAGTTTAATGTCATGGAGCTTGTACATGGCGGGTTTACTCTGCACTCCTAGTACTTATATAACTGATAACCACACACATTTGGGGAAGGGAAGGTATCAACAATTTCATGGTGAGGTGGTGTAATGGAGTGATCCATTGAGGGGATCACATTATCGTGGCTATGCAAAGAAGCAATATCTGTTAGAATTCCTATGCGAAGAAGCATGAGGCTAGGAAACTCATTATGAAGAACCACCCAAGGGGACTTGAAATCACATCGTACAAACCTAGAGGGTTTTATGGGAGAAGGGTTTGTCAAGAAAATGGGTTCATAGGAAAGAACCCTGTGAAGCTCTGGTTCTCCACAATATGTAGGGACTTAGTCAAGAGTTATGATTCGAAAAGTGGAGTGTCCTAAACATGGAATAGTGTATAAATGTATATTAAGGGTGATCCATGAAGTGCAAGTGCTTTCGCGGAGTAGGAATTCATGAAGCAAGGGTACCTTCCAAATCTAGGAACTTTGAAGCAATGTACTTCGTGAAGTATAGTGACCCTGCCTTAGAATGGGGTTTACATGTGTATGGAAGGAGATTCATGAACCATGAGTGCTTGCTGATGACCCGAGTCCCATTAGGGGTCTCCTTCCTTTGTGATGGCATGTGGGCTCTGTGAAGGGCATCCCAGCTTGAGGAGGGGTTGTTTTTGAGCTAAGGGAATTGCATATCTCAATGCTCAAGTACATATAAGAGCTCATTTTTCATAATGATTCGTAGATTAGAGGTTGATTCACAATTTGAGATTTTAGAAGGTGAAATGTCAGGGTATTTGTACTTTGGACTTGAGGGAATCCCGATATTTATAGGAGAGGGGTGGTGCAGATCCCCGATAGCATGTTGAAAAATAACATGGAACTCTACAATCATCCACAGATTGTCAATTTCTTTCGTAAGCATGGAGTCAACTGTCATCTCCTCCTTCGCACAGAGGCCTCCTGAATTATCTTTGTGGTGCTCATAGAGGCTTCCATCAATTTCTAAGAGATCATAGTGGCAATTTGGTTCCCTCTGCGGCATGGAGCTTCTGGTCAATTGTGTCGTAACCATGGATCATCCAGCCTCTTTTACTCTACAGTGACCGCATAGGGGGCCATATATTTGCGTCGGCCACAGTGCTGAGGGGCTCCACTAAGGATGTAGTGCTAAAGGGATCCAAGAATGGGCTTCGTGAGGAATCCCCTTTGTAATTGGTTTCCTCTTGGCGTCCTTTTCCTATGAACATACTTTGGTTCCAACAAATGCCACCCACCCCCCCCCAGACATAGATATGAGGAGAAAATGAGGGTCTATTTTTTAGGGTAAATTGCCAAATTTTAGGCTAATCGCAAAGCAATGTAATGAAGAAAGGTTTTGATGTGGATTGGAAAGGCGCGTGTAGAGAATGTCTCGAAGCTCACCGTAGCCAGGCGTGCTACAAAGATCAATGGTCATCGCCTATAAATGGGAGAGGATGAACCATCTTTTTTCCTTACTCATCTCTACGTTTTTGGAAATTTGTCTCTCAATTTGTGAACCTCTGCGTTCCATGTGTCTGTTCTTTGCGAATAGGGTATTGTTTGCTCTATAGCGCACCGCGAGTCTTCCGACTCTGCAAGTGTGCACTCCACGGCTTCTCTCTGTGAGGTCTGTGATGGGTTTCTGCGACCTGTCTCTATGACCGAGCACTGCGAACAAGCTCTACGACAGAGCTCCATAGTCTAGAACAAAAATTCCAGAACTTTGTGATAGAATAGCTCACTAGGAAGCTTCATGTGGGGTCCTTAAAGTTTCTTTCTAGAGGGTAGAGATGGCTTATAACCTAGGAATCAGGGAGTGTGTGTGGAGCCACTCAAATTATGAATCTCTAGTAGAGCTATTTTCGGACATTATGAATAACTATCCTTTGTGAAAAAGGTTTCCCCTATATGGATTTGGCTAGAGGGATGATGTTCTCATTTCTGAAGTGAGTAGGGACAAGTCGGTCTACTAGTTCAGGAGTATGTTGTGCTAGGGCTAGTGGTTCAGGGTGGTCGATGGTCATTCTTGGGAGGATTATAATCATTTAAATGATGATTTCATATGTAAACATGTTAACAACTTTGATGGGAATGCATTGCAACTATAGGAATCTCCCCCGCAGTACCCCACCATTCTGTTGGTGGCCTTGGGGAACTCGGAAAAGGGGTGGACCAATGAGTGGGATTTGCGCCAGGGTAGAAAATTCACAAATGATTAGGTCGGGGCCTACTGGGTATGTGCCTTTTGTGATGAGTTTGGGGCATAGTTGAGGCAAGTGGGCCTGTATGATACATCATTGGCCTCCCAATTCGACATCTACCAGCCAAAGAAGCTGATCCAGGAGTTATTGAGAAAGTGGTCGTCGAGGACCAAAACATTTCATCTCCACCATAGGAAGGTCGATATCATCCTTTGGGACCTCCAAAAAATCTCGGCAGTCCTGATATTGGGATAGATGTATGAAGAGTTCCTTCCCACCGTTAATACATCGGAGGACTTAGAGCAGATCCCACCATTGGCAAAGGCATTGATGGACCTGGTTCCAAGAGAGGACAAATAGTCGGTGAGGGACGTCCATTTCATATGGTGGTTTATCTAGTACCTAAATTCCCCTAGAGTTGGGATGTTTCCTATGAGGCCTCATACTTTCCTGAAGGGGGTCCAACATAGTATGGAGCACTTCTACTAGAAAATCATGGAGGAAAGTCAATGGATGACATGGGGGTTCAGTGTTAGCATCAACAAACAAATAGTGGTTGGGTTGGATACATTCATTTCATCACTCATTTGTAGATAGATACTATCAGTAAGGGATACGAATATGGGAATGTAGTCAAGTACATTTATCATGGTGTCCATGTTGGTGATGGGGGAGAAGATCAATCTAGGGATCCTGATGCTAGCTAAACTATACAAGGTACTATGGCATATCAGTGAGGGGAAGAAGCTACATAGGGTGTGTGGGACGTTCCATCAACTGTATGGGTGGATAGAGGTGCATATTAGGGGAATATATGAATATCTGAACCTCATTTATCCTCCAGGGTCAGACTACTAACCGATCATTCTTAATGCGGTGAGGAGTTTCCCAAAAAATATGACCCCACCATTGGTGTTGAAACGGTTTTGGAAGGAAGATGAGTTTAACAAACACTCATTCCTGTTTCCACCAAGTGTCTTCACTGATGACATTCAGGGAATAGAAGAACATCAGTCCTGCATCCTTTCCATTCGGTATGGGGTCCTAGTAAGGTGGGTCAACTGTGTGCTTCTCTGTGAACCATACACCACTCATCGCTTCGCAAGGCAGTTCGGGTGTATATAGAGGCTAACCCCTTGGGTTTACTTAGGAGTGTGACACGAGTACCATTTGTGTGTGATGAGGAAAATGTTGCTCATGTTCACATGAGAGGATGGAAAGATGTAGAATGAGTTGCCTCTGCCCACAGTCGTCTATGGGCTGGTAAAGGAGTACACTAAGAGTTGGGAGGCAGCCTACCTGGGGGAGATGCTGAAGCAACAGACCATCTGTGCTAGTGATGGGGTGCCTCCTCAACCTCGAGGTTGGGGCCAAAAAGCGGTGAGGACATCCTGGGGTAGAAGTGATGTAATAGTGCTTAGGCCTACGTCAATCGGGAGGAAGGTGGCAGTGGCAGACCTGGTGGCCCCAAAGGAGAAAATTTATCATGAGGGGAGGTCACCTAGGGGGTTCTGTAGGATATCCACTCAGGCTCTGAGGAAGAGACTACGCCATATAAATATGCCCAAGGATGTTTTCTTCTTGGAGGCTTGGGATATCTAGGATGTTAAAATGTAATTTATCAACCCTTCCCAGATTTGGTATCTTCTGAACCACCTCAGGATGAAGTTGGTGGGAATTGATTGTGCCAAGTCTGGTTTTTTAGTATCTCAAGTGGAGGGGGAGTAGTATATCACCGAGCTGGAGGGCTCTGTGCACTCTCAGGGTGCTCTGCATCTAATGAAATATTGATTGAAGTTTATTATCGATCAAACATCCCCTCTACAATTTTTGGCTACTGAATTGAGAAAGTGATTCCATCTACCGGAATAATCGGAACGGTCCTCCTCAGAGGAGGAGGCTGGTTGAAGGATCCCTCTAGATGAGAGTAAGATCGCAAACTCATAACTGGATGAGTTTGTAGAGGATCTTGAGGTTAACCCTAAATTACTTTCCCGCACTCCTCATTAAGGTCATTTTGGACTTATACACTAACATTTGACCTATGAAGAAGGGCCTTATATTCAAGATTCACTCCCGTACAATTGTAGATGTAGCTATGGGAGCTTTGGGATCTTGACTTGCAGCAATGACAATTATAGTTCCTAGAAGGGTTGTGATACCCAGGGTGGTACTCCCTAAGTCTTCATATTTCCCAACTATATATGGGGGGCCATGCCTTGGAATTCCGACGGAAATAGCACAGGGGTGAGACCGGATGTTTGATCTCTATAATTCTTTTTCACAGAATTTGTAACCATCATCCATTGAATCAGGATGCCTAATGTATGCATGTTCTCATACGCATAGTTTTTCAAATGGCGTGGGCCTTGTTGGAGAGGATGACTAGGGACCATGGCATTTCTTTTCCTAGGGGTACACTGGTGGTCGTGGAAGCAGATTCCCACACTGACCAAACCGCGATGCTCTTGATCATAGATGGGACCACCAACTGCATAGAACCTGAATTCATTGATGTGGAATTTGATTACGGGGATTAATCAGATGACATGGATCCTTACCTACCCAATCAGACACTGGGTGAAGACCTTACTAACGATTTTCTAGAGGCATTCCCTATATATGAACCAGTCAACCCTAAGGATTGGGACAAGACAGCTTCGGATGAAGAGGATAGCAGTATCATCTATCATCGTTCAGGGAATATAATCAAGTTCTTCATTGGGGAGACGCCCAAGAAAAGTGGATGGACCATATGGGGGGGCTTCATTTCCATCTTTGTGAATCATTAAATGGAGGAGTGGATTCATATCATCCTCATATTCTCATCCAAGACATCATGACAGAGAAGATTCAGGAGCATGATCGTGGCCTCGGTGTGGGATGGAAGTAGAGGTATTCTATGAACATCAAGAGGCTCGAGGAGGCCGAAAGACAGATCCAGTGGTTGAGGGTGAGGATGGATGAGTATTCCTCTTTTCTCAACGTTCCATCGGGTCTCATATTGCGGTGGAAGGCCCAGCCGAAAGAGGCTAAAGAGTAGATGTGGCAATCCTATGAGGAGATGGACATCATCTGAACCGATGAGGATTGATCCCTAATTGAGGCTGATAAATAACTTCCCATCTCCATCTAGAAGGATTAAGAGCATATCTGGCGATATTGGATCCTAGATTCCACCAACCAGAGGGTGGAAGAGCTGAAACACTCTATTTATGGGGTCAAACCAACTATGGGAGGGTCCAACCCTTGGATGATGTAATTTTTGTAAACTCATAAACACATATTCATGCTTTTCATTTTTATGTGGATTAAATTCATGATTTCCTCTATTTTTTTTGGATTTCTTTATTTCTATAACATTTGAGAAATATTAAGCTCATGTGGGTTGTGCCTGATGTGTGAAACAAGGGGTTACTGCCTCATTATTTTTCTTGAATATGAGAGTAACAACCAGGATCTGGGCATCTATGGTCTAAAAATTCAATCTCATGTTCCAGGAAAAAAGAGTGTGGTTGGACTGAAGAATGAAGTTCTCAGAACAATCGAATTTTTGTTTTCCCAGTGTGCTCTAGTGCACGGACGAGGTAACGCTAGGGGAATTAGAATCAATCTGAACAAAGGGGAGTGTAAAGTGTGAATCATGATACCCAAAATTTGAAACACTACATGGATGGAATGACAATGAAGGATAAATATTTATCATGTCCAAAACATAGTATCCTAATTGTGTCAGTCTAAAATGGGGATAACAAATGAGGGTCGACCGCTGACCATGTTCGAAACAAGGGACATGACTCGAGATTTCATTCATTAGTCTTCCAGAATTTTTTCCCAGGATAGTAGGTGAGCCATAGTATGATATTTTATTCCATTGGGGGTTTCCTTCAGTCAAGAAAAAGGACAAGGGTCCCAATATCGGGCACACAAAGTGCAGAGGGTGGAGTGATAGGGTATTCAAATGGAGTCCAACACTCTTGAAATTACACCACCACGATGAAAGAACATTAGGTGAGCCTATCAGTCTGATCAAAAATAAGACTCGTTTCTATAAGGGTTCTATCTTGTGAGAACCTAGTGTGTCTCACAGTTTTACATACTATGATGACGACGAAGAGTGGAAGGGCGGATCCCAAAGGGGGAGTACGTGATGCATACGTTATAGACCTTTTGTGAATGAGTACCATGGCAGTACATTTCACACCACATAACCCCGAGGAAAATCTTAAGTCAAGAGGCTGAAGATGGTGAAATATGGTTTGGGATCAAGACAAAGTCTTCATGTGTTCCTACATTCCCCATGAGGATTGGAATTAGGCCATATGTAGTTCTTAGGTTTCAGTTTAACATAATGTGGGACGAGTGGCATTCATGGTTCAGTTACACCAGTACACATCCTACCAAAACCACTAAGCCTATCTGATTCATGCTCGATGTGGGAAACAAGGAGTAGTGTTGAGGTTTTCTTGGTATAGGGAGGCACACATTAGTGGAAATTTAATTCTAAGTGAATGACATCCCAAAATTATTAACCCACCTGCTTAACGCCTATAGATAAATAGTGGTGTAAAATTGAGTGTTCTAGAATTCCACTTGAACCTAAAGGAGTAGAAAGATGTGAATCATGAATGTCGAGATCTTGATCACAATGATGGTGGCATAGAGATAAGGGATAACCATTGACCATGTTCAAAACACAGCATCGGTTTCACATTAGCCTGGTATGTGGATAGAAAAATTAGGGTCGACCAGTGACCATGTTTGAAACATGAGAATTGTTGAAAAATGTTTTATGTGGTCTTCTGGGGCATTGTCCTGAAATGGTATGTGACCCAATGTGGCATGAGAATAGGCCATAGAGGGGGTCCCTTCAAATTTGGGAGAGGAATGAAATCCAAATAAAGGGCTCATGAAGTGTGTACATGAAATGAGGGAATGTCCATGCAAGAATTCCACAGTTTGGTCTAGTTTCCATGACACATTTGAGTAAACCAATGAGAGGTGTTAGATAGAGGGAGTTGAGTCCCTTTCTAGGGACAAGAGAGACACATGGTTCGACTGTTTTAAAAAAAACTGACATGAATGAGGACCCAAGAGGTACTCACAACCATGTTATCCCAACAGATTTTGAGCTAAGGGGCCAAAAAGAGGACAGAATTTGAGATACCTGGAGTTGGACCCAAAAATGAAATTTTGGGGCATTCCTACATATCCCATGAGGATGGTAATCAAGCGAGATGTAGTTCTTGAAAATGTTGTATAGTTTAATTTCATGCGATAAGGACAGTTGGATCTTAGTTTTAAGGTCATAGAGCTCCGACCATAATGGAAAGGATCAAGAGAGACACAAGGTGAAACCATTGCAAAACTCGGAGTGAATGAGGACATAATCCCACACCACACTATGTGCTCCCAGTGAATATTTTAGGTCAATGGAATAAAAGTGGAAGTTGGTCTTGGCCCGAGGCAAAGTGATTGGGTGTTCCTATGTACCCCATCATGATGGGTATCAAGCTGTATGTAGTTCTAGATATGTATTCCTTGAAAAATGGTATGGTGGATAACCAATACCAAACATGATGTCCCCTGGAGTGAGGATACCACAAGGTGGTTCCGTTTTTCATTGTGTGGATAGGATTATAATGTCATAGTTCAAGGTTATAAGATAGGACCAACCCATGCATTTTAACGTCATGTCGAAAAGACGTATCAGTTTACAGTAATGTGGGACCAGGAATCATAGTTTAAGTTCATATGGATTGGATTCATACAGAAGAATGAGGTTTTAGATGGTATGTGTAAGGTGTGATAAAACCTAGGCCCACACCACACTATGCGCGACTCTAGAGGAGAAACCTCATGTTGAAGGGTCGGAATAGATTAAAGGATATAGGGCTAAACCCAATGAAGAAACGTCTAGGTGTTCATACGTATCCCATGAGTATGTGAATCAAGCCGCACGTAGTTCTGAGAGTACAATTTAATGTCATGTGGGACAAGAGGCATGAGATACTATCTCCTAAAAGGGGAGTACATGGTGTAGCTATTTCAAACCCAACATGAATGAGGACCTAATCCCACACATGCCTCACCATGAAATCCTATAAAAATTAGGGCCAAAATTCCGAATAGAAGAAATAAATAATGGATCATGAGCCAGACATGAAGACTAAATGTTTGGGAGTTTCTACGTATCCCATAAATATGGGACTAGCCCTATGTAGTTTGGAGAGTGGAATGTAGTTTAACATAATTTGACAAGTACATAGGGAGATCTTAGTTTATGGCCATAGATCTCGGACTAAAGGAAGTGATACTCTTCCAAATGGGTGTAAACCTTGACCAAATCGCTAAACCCTTGTGATCCACTCTAGATTTGGGAAACAAGTACATAGAAAGCCTATGTAACACGTGGAATATAGAGAAAGGGGTAAATAGTGTGAAGCCTCGAATGACACCTCACCGTGGCTTCATTCTCTTAACGTGAAAATGTGAACTGAGGGTCAGCACCAAGAGTGTCAAAATTCCACTTGGACATGATAAAGTAAAAAAGAATGTGAATCATGAAACCAATATTTATGGATTAATGGAGGTGGTATAATGATGGACGATGATTTTTGACCATGTTTGAAACACAGCATGCATATCATGTGGCCTGATATGGGAACAAACAATGGAGCATCAACCATTGACCGTATTCGGAACATAGGACTTGTGTTGGATTATCGTCCAAAATCGTTCAAGACATTGGCCTGAGATGGTAGGAGATCTCTGGGTCCTAGCATCCATACTTTTCAAGGGTCCTTTCAAATGTTAAAGATGATGAAATCCAAAATGATTGAAAAAATGAAGCATGCCAAGGGATGGAAATATGTCCACGTAGAACCCAATATTGTAGGTCCTAAACTAGAGTGCTCATGGGCACATCAGTGAGTTTCCAAATAGGGTCGAGGGGCTTAATTTTAGAGAAGCCAACTCAAAAAGTTGAGTGGGGGAAATGGGGATGTAGATATCTTAAAAGAGAGAGGTGTGTGGAATGTATATTAAAAACCTGACATGAATGAGGAAATAATCCCACACCACACCTCATACCTTCCTTGGAGGGATTAGGCCAAGTGGCCAGAAGAAAGAGATGGTTTCTAAGAAACAGGGCTAAACCCGATGACACAATGTCCAGGCATTCTTACGTATCCATGTCGGATTGGAATCAAGGTAAATGTTGTTCTTGAGAATGTCATGTAGTTTCACATCCTGGGATGAGGACATGAAAAACAAGAGGTGCCTCGACGAATAATGTGTATGGCATGGTGAGTAACCCAATTTGAATGAGGGTGTTAGCCCACATATTCCACACGGTTCATACTTACCTGAGAGAACTCGAACCAGGTTTCTCAGAGAAAGGGTAGATGAACCTGGGCTAAACCCAAAGACTAAATGTACGGGTTTTCCAACATATCCCATGAGGATTGTAATCAAGATAAATGTAGTTCTCGATAATTCCATGTAGTTTAATGTCATACGATAAAGACATAGTAGTTCTTAGTTTATGTTCATAGATCTTAGACCATAGATACATAGTTTAAAGTCATGTTCCTGGGACAAATGGGTGAAAAGGGTAAATCATCACACCTACCATATGGGATACCACAGAATGGTAACAATGATCGAGGATAACTTTTGAACATGTTCACAACATAGTATCTGTATCATGTTACCAAGGATGGGGAAAACAACTGATCATTTGACAATGACCATATTTTCAATGTGGTACCTATATCAAATGGTCGTCCAAAACCCTCATGAAGGGAATTGGTCAGGCAGGGTCGATCCCAACCAGACCAACATTCCTGCTCGAGGCATAATGACACTCGAAGGGATATAAGGATAGAATGAATCATTGAACCAAAACATTGGGTCATATAGGGGTGGTAATGATGACAGATGATGGATGTTGACCGTGTTCAAAACACAACATCCATATCGTGTGACCTGGAATGGGAATAACAAATGAGCTTCAACTGCTGAAAATCTTTGCAATTCTGGACCTGTATCAAATTTTCATCCCAAATCCTCATGTATGTTGGCCTGAGATGGTAGGAGATCCCAAATTCCTAGAATCCATACATTTTGGGGGTCCTTTCGGATGTGAAAGATGATGGATACCCAAATAAAGGGGATGCGTGAAGTGTGAGTATGCCCACTCAATTTAATGTCATGCGCTAAAGACAAAAGAGTTATAGATCTCTGGGGAGGGGGATGCATTGTGTGGTCATGATAAAACCTAACATGAATGAAGGAAAACAAATCCTACACTACACCATGTATTTTGAGAAACATACATGCCATAGGGCCGAATCCAGGATATATCTTGATGTTTGGGGCTAGGCCTATGGAAAAAATGACTGGGCATTTCTATGTATCCCTTAAGGATGGGAATCAAGCCACACTTAGTTCTGAAATCTCCATGTTGTTTAAAGTCGTGCAGCGATGACGTGGAAGGATAGAAGAACGAAGAGAGGCACATTGTGTGATCATCAAAAACCTGACATGAATGGGGCTAAATAATTCTACACTACATTGTGTGCGATCCTCCAAGGTAACTACACCCAGGAGATACTCAAAGTTATGAATTTGGGGGTGGAATCTAAGACGAGGCTTCTGAGCATTCCTATGTATCCCATGAGGATGGGAATCAATCCATACATATTTCTTGGGATTCCATGTAGTTTAACATCATGCGACAAGGACATGGTAGATCTTATTTTATGGTCATAGTGCTCAAACTGTAATGGTATATCTGCCGCTCGCAGTTTAATGTCGCGCAGGACGATAGAGTAGTTTCACGTCATGTGGAATGGGTGATGAGTATTCTTATGTCCTTTATCTTGTATGGATCAAATAGTTTAATGTTGTGCATTGAGGATGGAATAGTTTAAAGTCATGTAGGACCGTATGCAGTTTGACATCATGTGGGGAGACATACAGTTTAATGTCATGCAGGATAGGATTACTCAAGAAAAGTATTGCTTGAGGAATTAGGAATTGGTTGGAGGATTTATATACTCCCCATGCTTGTTAACTAGGGAGTATGATCCATTGGGGTAAACATTATGAATGGTGTAAGGTCCTTCACATTTGGGATCCAATTGGGGTGGTTTCCTACCCGGTATCATTGGAATTCCCAAGGACAAGACCATGTCGTCTTGTAAGAAAGAGAGGAGGTGAACTTTCTTATTGAAAGCTCTGGACAACTTGTTATAATGACTCTCCAGATTGTGCAGGGCTCAAAGCCTGTTCTCTTCAAGAACTTACATTTTAGACAAATATATTTCAGCTACCTTATCTGGTGTCTACTGATCGTAAATAGCTATGCGCAACGAGGAAAACTAAATCTTGATGGGCAGGTCCACCTCCATTCTGTACACTATGGAATATGGGTTCACCTGAGTAGAGATATGAGTCATTTTCCGATAAACCCAAGTTGCATTGGGGAGTTTATCCGGCCAACTCTTCTTATTCTGACCAACCATATTCTGCAAAATGATAGAGAGTTTTCTATTAAATTCCTCGATCTGACCATTTTTTGTGCATGATAGTAGGGGGTATGATTAGAACATATTTTGTACTTGGGGTGAAAATTCTTTAGTTCAGATGCCTAGAAGTTTGTGTCATTATTTGTGAGGACAATGTGAGGGAATAAGAATCAGTAGATGATATTAGATCTTACAAATTCAATGATAGAATGGGGCATGACTTCCTTGAGCAGAACTACCTCTCCCCACATGGAAAAGAAATATACAACAGTCATGATGAACCAGTACTTGAGAGCTGTCATCGGTGGGTATGGTGCCCTGACATCAAGTCCCCAGACTACAAATGGCCAAGATTACTTGGTTGTGTGTGGAGGTTATGGTGGCCGATGCATACAATTAGCATGGATTTGGCATGCATGACACCTCTTGGAAAACTCGATGCAGTCAAAGATCACAGTGGGAAAAAATACAACAATCTTTGGATCTAGTGGGTCTATTTCAGTCCTATATGATGAGACCCACAAAACCGGAATGAACCTTTTGAATAACATGGAAAATCTCACATCCTTGAATGAAATGAAGGATAATCCCATCAAACCCCCATCTCTAGAGAATATTCTCAAGGATGGGACCTCTCTATGGGATGAACTATAATGCACATTGTCGGATTCTCTCACGATTGGCTCAATCTTCTTGAAGAATACTGTTTTGTGGGTACTCAAGAAAGGGGTTCCTCTATTTCGAAATCACCTCCAACATTACAGCAGGGGGACCTGGGGGTCTCAATGTGGAAGCACCTGCAGTAGGGTGGATTACTTGCGGGCTATCCTCATTGTATGGAGTGACAGGAGTGATGACTCTTCGGTGTGCCGCATGAATAATCAAATCATACTGGCCAGGTTCTGCAAGATATGTAGCCATGCTGGACAAGGAATCGGCTCAACCATTCTACGAATGAGGGACATGACTAAAATCTGGGCGAGATAGGAACTGGTCCATCAACAGGTGGGTACGTTCAAACAGTGGTACGAGCTTCGGATTCCTAATGATTTGGTCACCATTGATCGATTTGATGACTAGTTAAGAGTCCCCCTTAAAATTTAAGTGGGGAAAATCAATCTCAAGGGATAGCTTGAGACCAGTAATGAGTTCCTAGTACTACGCCTCATTATTGGTACAACCTTCTTACAGTAGGAATGAATATGGTAGAACAACTTGTGCTAGCGTGATCAAGACGATACCCAGACCCACTATGTTGTGTCTAGGTTCATTTACTCTTATGCTGGTAGGGATTTTGGAATCACCATCCAAGTTCATTTTCCAACATAGAACGGCCTGGTTTACCCAGAGGATTGTCTCATCAAGAAAATCATGATCCCGAGACTAGTCCACAGGAGCTGGATGGGCGATGAGGAAGTATGCTAATGCCTATCCCTTAATGGTCTTCTGGGGGAAACCTGATGTCAAACTATTGTAGGATCCCTGACCACTAAGCTAGACGGGCTGTCAACATGGGGCAATTCAGAATGTACTTCAGCAGATCCACTCAGGATACTAGTTGTATATCATGTTGCTACAAGTAGTATCGAAATTTCTACATCGTGAATACCAGCGTAAGGAAGCTCTTCATGATAAAGTAATATCTAGTCCCTGTATCTTGGAGCATGTGGCTAAGGTAGTATAGACTATTCTATTCTCCCTCATTGTTCTTCATGGAGAGAAAGGCACTAAGAGATCATTCTAGAGTGGTCACATAAAGGATCAGCGTCTTTCCATAAATGGGTGGCATCAGAGTCATAGGATGAATTAGGTATTACATGATCTCTTTTAAAGAAGTCTGAAATTCCTCATCCCACTGATAATCGACACCTTTCCTCATGAGTTAAGAAAAGTTATTACACTTTCTAGCAAAATTTGTGATGAATCGGTGTATATAGGGTAAGGGGCCCTGAAATCCTCAAACTACTCAGATGTTTCTCAGAGGAGAGATCTGGATGATGGCCTTGATCATTTCTATATCGATCTTGATGCCTCTATATCTGAAAATGATGCTGAGAAATATTCTATAGGTTACCCTAAAGGTGCACTTCAAGGGGTTCATCTTTAGGTGGGGGATCATAGGAAGCCGAACACTTTCTCGAGATCATTGAGATGGTCATTGAGCTATCGAGACTTTACCACCAAATCATCCACCTAGCATTCCACTAATGTCCAATGGATTGGATTAAATGGGTGATACATGGAATGCTGATAGGTTTCACCTACATTCATTAGACCGAAAAGTATTTCCTGGTAGAATAAAGTACCTTGCGGTGCCCTGAAAGCTATTGACTCTTCATCTTTGGGGGCCTTTAAAATTTGATTATACCTAGAATACCGATCCATGAAAGAGAGATCCTGGAACCCTTTGGTGGCATCAATCAACAGTTATGTCATAGGAAGGGGAAAATAATCCTTCGGATAGTGATGATTTAGATCCTGAAAGTCAATGCATAATTTGACCTATCCATTCTTCTTCCTAATGAAAATTATGTTGGATAACCATCTGGGATACTGGGCCTCCTGGAAATTGTTGGATCTGATGAGCTTATCAACCTAGGCCTTGACCATTGCACCATCAGAAGGGTGCGTCTTTCTGTGGGGTTATTTGAACCGATGATAATTTTCTAGAAGGTCGAGGAAATGGTTGGAGACCTAAGGATCTATTCGTCACATCTCATCATAACTCCTGGAAAACATATCATGATGCTACTTTAGGATGTCCAAAAATCATTATTTCTCTTCAACGGGCATATCACCACTAATCAATGTGGGCTTCAGATCTGTCTCGTTACCGAGGTTCACATGTACCAACTCATCAATAATTGTGAATACACTCTCTTTGAAGGTGGCAGGAGCATCCTTCAAATATTATTCTCCATTCATAGAGGTGGGATCCTCGGCAGGAGGTGATTCCTCTAAGTCGACAGATCCTGGCGGGACACTGGTGCGAGCCTGAACGACGATCGACATTGCATCGGGGGACTCATGTGTTGCCAAAACCATAGCGATGAAAGCTGTTGAACTAATCCCATCTGGTCTTCATCCCAAGGGTCCATTCTTGATAATATCAAATCAATAGTGGTGTGTTTTCTTGAACTAGTTTATCCCATCCTTGTGGAACAAGAAATTATAATGTATTGTCATTGCCTTGGGGAGGACATCCTGATACCTTGTGGGAGTAGGAGGCTCTGGGATCACCTGAGCATGATTTTTATAAGAATACGAGGTGATCTCCCAGCATCCATTAGACTTGGGAATATAATTCCCCTTAATTCTAGAAAGAACAAATCATTTTTTCACATCTGGGTTCATGGACTCTAATTATTGGATCAGAAAATGTATGCATCATCCAGGTCTTCCTATGGGTCGGTTGCAGTCGTAGCATGTTCAACCTCGTTAACCTGGATCTTTTTGTCCTTGCTCTTGTAATATTCGGCATCCAGATAATGGGATTCACAAGAGTAAAAGGGAGACACATCACCTTGGAGTACACCTAAATTACCATTAAGTGAGTACTTAAGGCATTGGTGATACGACAAAGGGAACACTGCATGCAGGTGAAGCCATGGCTTACCCCTCAACGCGTTATAGGCAGTGTCCTATGAGAAAACTATGAACTCGGTGTTGGAAACCAGGCCACCGAACTGGGTCTTCAAGAGGATCCTTCCAACTAGTGTATGTTCTGTCCTATAATAACCTTGAATTCTCAGGTCATAGGGACTTATAAAATCCTCAGACTGTCCCATTTTCCGAAGTTCCCGGGTCAGGATAAGGATGATCCTAGAGCCTGTGTCGATAATAAAGTGATGAAACTCCACTCCATTGAAGTGGAATGTGATGTATAGTTGGAGGATATTCCTTTGTATGGGAGAACCTCCATCCTATCCAAAGAAAGAGATGATGTCCTGGCACTTTTCATGCTCGTCTATCTTAGCATGGAAGGCTTATGTGGCTGCTACATCCATCTCAAACTGGATGGGGGTTCTTAAAGCCTTGAAAAGGGATTCATGTATATATGTCAAAGGGTGAAGGGACTAGAGGATATATATTCTCACAAGAATTCTGTAAATATGTTAAATAATATCATACTTTCAATCAAAATGTGATCCTCTGCTTACAAGAGGTCGTTCTGTGATAGGAGGTGTGATCCTCCCTTCTGGATGAACATGTGACCAACTAGTGTAAGGAATATTCCACTATTAACTAGCCGAAACGGATGGAGAAACTACCAGATGGGGGATAAATGAATGAGGTATATCTGCAATGAAACATGGATGATTTTAGCATTACTGTGGTGGATCCTCCTAATCAAGTAGCACAAATAATGGTGAAGGAAAACCTGGTGAAATAAGATGAGAAGGTTGTGCATGATGAGATCTACGCTAGTCCTATTGTCTGGTTTATGTGGCATGCACAGTCTGGATGGAAGCAATGATTGTGGAATTATGATGAATCATATAACCACGGCTTTATTGATGTTGGTGATGGCTGGGGATGTTAGGAGGATCTATCTGGCGCTCCTCATCTTCAGGAACCATATAGGGGTTTACCAGCTCCACGGTGTTAACCGAAGCATGCTCTTGGGTATCACATGAAGAATCCTCTACCACCGGATGGATTATAGGGTTAATCTCCATATCCAAGGGCATGAATTCACCAAGAGTATGGGATGACGATGACAATAGTGGGTGTATTTTTTCTCATGTACGTTGTCGATGGTTTCCCTTCTAGGAAGAGGAAGGTTGGGACATCGATGCAGAAGTGGTGGCAACGGGTGAAACGGTGACTTTTGAAGGCTCGGGTTGATTTAAAAGAGCACGGATAATACCATGGGAATAGACAACTACATTACGAGCTATCCAATCATCATATTTTTTAGACCCATGGTTAGGAACCTGCTGCCACTCACCTTCGCTTTAACTGTCGCTAACAGACTGTATGAATACACATGCCACTTGTGCCGGTGTTGGGCCTAACCTAACTATGTTGTTGTCAACTTGGTCTTCAAGACTGTATTTAAACACATAGCACTACTTGAGAGTGTTCCCTAGGATCCGATGATAGGGGTAGTAATTAGGGTGATCAGTGAGGTATGTCTCTTCGGGCCTCCTGAATTATAAAAACCGTATAATCCTATATTCCAAGGCACATCGAAAATAATTGGGACCCTGAGACTAATTGAATGACTACACCTGGTTTCTTTTATCCTAGAAGGGGGATCTGGGAGCCTAGACCTGATGGGGGGGGGGGGGCTGGAGAAGCTTGTTGAGGAGGTGGAACCTTGTTGTCTCACCTAGGTGGTGGAGGCGCATTACATGGGGGTGCCTACCGATTCTGAGGGGTTTGTTGCTTGGATAGAGGTTGCACCTAAGGAGGAAAACCTCAATGAGGCTGTGGAGGTGACTCCACTAGTAATAAATCCATTTGACTAGGGGCCTCTATCTGTGCTACCGTGGTAGGATTGAACTTAGTATATCTTCTCGCAGAAACCATAAGAGGCAATGGGCGTGCCTGTGTGGCATGCTGCAATGCTTCCTCTAGACGCTAGGCCATATCAGAGAAATATCAGAATCCCCCAAGGTAATTCTGATCGATGAGAGAGGGGACCAATTTAGTTTTGACATTCCACACACACATTTTCTACAGCTGTTCCTGAGTCACTCGCATATCTCGGGAGTAGTTGAGGCCTTTCCACTAAGCGACAAAGTCGACACCATGCTCGTTAGGCCTTTGTTTGCACTTAAAGAGGACTGTAATACTAGCCTTTTTAGTGGTATAGGTGAATAGGTAAAGAAACTTCCTAATATAATCCTATTGGCTAGATACTGCCCCAATGGGTAGCTGTATGTACCAGACAAATGCATGCCCTTCCAATGTTTATATGAAACACTAGAGTTTGGTGGCCTCCTACGGTGCTTGAGTTCCCAGCATGGGTCCACACCTTGAGATGAAATGGGCCAGTTGCAACAGTAGATTTTCCATCCCATTAAAGGGTGAAAATATAGGGTTTCTAAAACTTGGAGGTGCTGGTATATCATCCACCCATGCTGGGTATGGCTTGCCGTCAGGCGGGATTTCCACCTTCCGAGTTTCCAGAGCCTCGAGGTGGATAATAAGTGCTGCCATTGGATCATCTGGGTAGGGATGCCAATCGTGATGAGGTTACCAGATGATTGGTGCATTGGTAGGTTCTTAATCATGACAATAAGGCCTAGAGGCTCACGGAGAAGATGGTGGGATGGCTTGTGGAGAGGCTGGGGGAACCTGAGTTGGGTCTTGAATATTATTGTGCTTCTCATGTGGATTTGGTGATACATACCGCACCCTCTTCCCATAAGCTCCAAATTCTACCCTATATATGAGGGAAGGATAGTCAGGGTCACCTAGAGGTAAATCTCTAAGGGGAAGTTGTACCTGCACTTGCTGCCTCAGTCGAGGATCACCGTAGTCTAGTGGCCGCTCCATAGAACATTCCGCAAGGAGGTCATCGACCATATTTTTACACTCTGTGACCTGCTGATACAACACAACCTCTTCAAGATCATCTTCTATCTTCTTCACTGAGCCAGATAGGTCAAGGGTTTTGACGGCCCCATGATGCTCTTTTTCCTTATTGGGATTATGGCTTGGGGCTAATGACTTGGTAGGTACGACAAGGCCCATTAAATTTATTTGTTGGCAAGTAACCCTTCCTAATGGATCCAATATTTTTGGAACTCCCTTGGGGGTACGTTCTCTTCCAGGAGCCTAATCTCATTCTCTCCCTCTGGTAGGTTGGCCATGTTGCCCATGACTATTCCTAAAGGAATATCCTCAATATCTCAGGGCAAGTTGGGCTAGCACCAGATAGAACTGAAATGAAGGGCCACACACTACCCCTAGTCGTGGACCTAGATGTGGGGGGAATCCTACTATATAATTCATTGTAGCACTTCAAATATTTTAATGCATCGTTTCTGGAGGTTTTAATGGCAACCAAGCAACTCAGGGAGCCGGTCCATAGAGAGCACTTCCAAGTCGACCATACGACTTTGCTGTCCAATATCTTCAAAGTGTTCATGGCCCTCGGGGTAAGCCACATTCCGATAATGTAGATGGAAGTGCGTCGCATAGAGGTTTTGGTGAAAGCATGAAACATCCTTTGGGGTAAGAGATTCTGGAATACTGAAGTTCGCGGTTGCAACTGGCCTGAACATCACTAGGAAACAATCCTCTGCATAGATGACCAAAAATCTCCTTGGCTCAGAATCAAGATCTAGACCTTGGTTGCCCTAATCATCAACTGGTGGTGGCTACATGACCGGTAAAGAAACTAAAGTAGACCACTGAGATAGTATACTGTCTGGTGGAGAATACGATGAACGGGCTGACAAGACACCATATCTTGGGTTGTCCTCCGAAGAATGCAACGACTGAACCACCACAACTCAATATGACGGACTAGAAATAGTGGTGTCCTGCATAGAGGCTATAGTTACGGATGGTGGGTTAGGCTATTGTTCTCCCTCTATTAGACCCCAGAATAAATCTCTGTGATATCTGGTTGAGGTAGAGAATGAATCTGCTGACGATAGGGAGGATTGCAAGACTAGGCCCCAGAAAGAGGCCAAATCTTCCTCCTCCTAGATATATCTTCGAAGGGTGGTTGGAATCTGGTGGACCTCACATTTCAGAAGGGTGATTATTATACACCTTGTTCCTTCCCTATCCCTTGACACAAAAGATCAGGGTGAGGGTTCCATTACCGATTTCATTCATCCTAGGAATCTGAGAAGTAGACGGGCATACTCATAATCTGAAACATCTCGGTATTCTTTCATTAGTGTCTGTAACCCATCCTCCTACCTCAGGATGAATCTTCGGGATAGGGTAGGTTTTTGTAATGAGTAGGACCTTCGGATAAAGTGGTTTTGGGGTGGAGAGGACTTTCTCCTGGGTGAGATGGGGTGTGAGGGGCACCCCGACAAAGGGCACATGGGGAGGGCCTTTATGGTGATCATCTATGTTACAAGGAGGGAATTCATGCAGACTAGACCTGGTATCAGTGGTCTGAGGAGGACCTTCACACCGGTCAAGCTAGATGTGGGAAGGACCTCCACATTTAATGGAGCGGGGAGGGCCTCCACTTTTGTTATTGCTGACCTGGGGAGGACCCCTTTCAACAATGATAAGTACATGGGGAGGACATGTATTCTTTTGAATAGCTGGATGAGGGAGACCACCACATCGAGAACCTGGTATGTGAGGATGACTTCCATACCTAATGTTGGAGGCACGGGTAAGGACCTTGTGAGGGGTGTCATCAATGTGGTGAGAATCGTTGGTTGAGCTGGTGAAGGGTACATGGGGAGGACCTCTATGTTGAATGTGAGAGTGGGTTGGATCTACACTCTGTCCGATGGGGGTACAGGGAGGACATCCTTACCAAACTCCACTATCATGGGTTGTCCCACAATGTTTTCCACTTTTCCTAATTATAGGGAGAGCCAATTCGACCTATTTATGAGGTGACTAGTTCATTAGTCTCAGTTGAGCATGAAAGTGCCCTTGCTTTGTAAGAGGGATATTCCCCTTCTTACTAGTGACAAGGGGCTGATGTTTTGTGCCAGTGGTGGATCGGGCCACTAAAGATGTGGAAGATTATGCCCCCTGATGGGCGTATGTTTCCCTTGGAATCCAGAGATGACCGCCTTTATGGAAGGTTCAAACGTTCCGATCGGTTTCTAACGGGTTTGTTCGTAGAACCGGAAACATCCAATGATTCCACATCCATTCGGACCCACTTTCCAAAGGTAGGTGCTCATTAGTTTGTGGACTGATGAGGCTTAGGAATTTTCATTGGTCGAGAGGATGGGAGGTTGGACTCATCACACCTTTTTGAGGGGAATTATTGTCTAATCCGGGACTCTCTTTATAGATTTAATGTATGTTCGTGAATCCTTATTACCAAGTATAAAAGGATCTTTCCTTCAGATCTGACAATCAATGATTAAATATTTAGGAAATTTAGAGAATCTTTTGTATGTATTCGAGGTTCTTCATCGATAGAGAATCATCTGTATTTATTAGAGATTCTTGGTCTATGGTACCCTTTGACACATTTATATAGAAGTCTCTTGGTCATTATGATGACCATAATAGTTTTAAAGCCACTCTGTGGGGCACTTGAAGTTTATTGTCATTCAAAAGGACATGGATTATTTTAGAGTTGGGATTGAACCCTTATATGGGATACCTACGTATCCTTTGTTTAAAAAAAGGAATCAGAACCCATATAGTTCGAGTAAGGGAGTATGATGTTTATGATTGATGGATCAAAGAAGGATGTCACAATTACTTTTACACTCTATGCTCACGTGAGTCATGCTCGATGTGAGAAACAAGAGGTATTGGTAAAAATTAGACAATTGTTCCATGAATGATGCAATCATATGAAATAATGTGGGGCTTATGTATGTATGACTGCCCAGATAAATGAAGGTTACGATTCACTTTAAGGAAGAAATCCAGGAACAGGGTCCATAAAGGTATATGTGCTTCATGGAGATTTTGAATACTCTAACTTGGGGCTTACTCCTGAAAAGGAGGCCCAAATTATGAGAAGACTTATGATTGGGTTTTACTCCTGAAAAGGAATCCCAGATCAAAGGTAAATTAGGATTGTTTAAGAGAAATTAAGATTGGGGATTACTCCTAAGGAGGATGCCCAGATTTGAGACTGGGTATTACTCCTGAAAAGGAGGCCCAGGTTAAGGATTATGACTGGGGCTTACTCCTGAAAAGGAGGCCTAGGTTAAGGGAATTATGGTTTGGGGCTTACTCCTGAAGATGATTCCCAAAAATTGAGGGACTTGGGGCTTACTCCTAAAGATGATGCTTAGATTTGGGAACTTCAAGAATTGGGGATTACTCCTAAGGAAGATGCCCATATTTGAGACTAGGGCTTAATCCTGAAAAGGAAGCCCATGTTAGGGGATCTGGGGCTTACTCCTAAGAGGATTCCCAAATATTGAGGGACTTGGGGCTTACTCCTAAAGAGGATGCCCAAATTAGAGGACTTATGACTTGGGATTATTCCTAAAAAGGAGACCCATGTTAAGGATTATTTCATCTTAAAGGATGAGGTTGAATGAATGAAATCTCAATCTTTAGTTACATAAAGATGTATAAATCACTAGGTTTTGAGAGATATTACACAAAATTCCTTTCAGATAAGGAAGTAAAATCAAGAAATCATGCCATAAAATGGCTTTGAAGAGTGTCTTGAAGACTGAATCTTGAATAGGAAAGGTGTAATGGCTTAAGAGAGGTGAAATGGGCAAGAAAGGCACCCAAAAAGGCAGGGGCGTGCAAGTCCTGGCAGGCACGTAGGTACTGCGAGGGTGCGCAAGTTTTGGTCGCACAGGTATACGCCTGCGCGACACATGATGTACTTGTGTGATGGTTAATCAGAAGGGTAATACTTGAGAGACTCTTCATTAAAGCCTTTAGAATCTTCTTGAGGTTCTTCCATGATAGGGGTGCACAAGATCTATTGAAGGAGTAAGGTGGCGCGCAAGTGTGGCCCTTTTCCCTTAAGGGTTGGCCACTCAGGCGCGCAAGTGTTGATGAGTTTCAACACTTAGGCCTTCCTCCCCCTCTTTATATCTTCCGTTCTAGGTAAGAAATTATCTTAGAAGTGTTTTAGAAGCTTTGAGAAGAGACTAGGGTTTCGGGAGATCAAATCTAATTTTCTGGAAAAAATCCTCTCCGAATGGGGGGGCCACATGGTCTATTTATAGGCAGGAGAAGACCCCGGGCGGTTACCAGGCGGTTATCACCTAGGTCGGGCAAGTCACTTGTGCGACCATAAGGCGTCGCCCAAGTGGACTTGCGCGACAGTGATAGAACTTGTGCGGCACAGGTTCTTTTGATCCCTTATTCATGCCTTTGTCGATTATTGATATTTTCTTCAAAGTTTGAATCACTTTGAGCTCAGATATTCCCCTTTTCCGATCATTAGATTATGTGACGAAAGGAGCGTCAACAAAAGTCCCCCCTCAGAGTTGGATCCGAAAGAAATGAGGATTTGACTCTGAGGAAATCGAAGACATCCAATGGAAAGGTGGCATGCAAGTCTTGATGGCGCAGAGGGCGGCGCGCAAGTGCGCATCGTTCAGGGATACGGCCCTTGATCGCGCAGGGTACGGCGCGCAGGGTCCCGGCCGCATCTATAAATAGAGGGCCCCACTTCCATACAAGCATCCGGATTTCTGGACTTCATACCTTCGAGCTCTCGTCGCGCAGGTCACCTTAGCCATGCAGGATGCTCTGTTTTCCGGTGTTCTCCTTGATGTCGTGCTACTGTATTGTTATTTGTACTTGCGCGGTTTATACTTGCGCGTCAAAAACTAGCACGACATACGAACACTTGGACGTCATGTCTAGACTTGCGTGCCTTAATGCCTTAGCCATTTTTTCAAATTCTTTCACAAATTTTATGAAAAAATAAACCCATTTAAGAGTTTAATTTATTCAACTTTTGTGCAGATTCAATGGCTCCTAAAGGAATTATTACGTCTGATGAACTGGCTAGCAAGTAGATTAATGACATGATGAACATCATTGGCCATAATTACTATGATATCTGCGACAGCACTCTCCCAGATTTGGCTAAGTACTTGAAGAAATATCATCTTAATTTCCCATAGAGCATCTACCTGCCTCTATATGGTCATAGTCATCTTCAAGGAGTCAATGTTCCAGATGCAAAGAACTATACACCTGAAATGCAGCTGCACTGCTACTCCTTCATTTCAGTTATGCTATGCATTAAGATAAACAACAATGGTGTGAACTTTCAAATTCTTCCTCCATATCATTTCCTTGTAGATATGGAAATGGAAAACCCATGGTCTGAAATTTGTTCCACTGTCGGTTGGTGGAGAGAAGACAAACATGGTATTAGAGCAATATCTGAAAAGAGTACTCTCTCCAAATGGATCTTTAATTCCAATGCTCTATTCTCAAATCCATGTATCCATCTTCCAAGTCTCTTGGACAGAAACAGAGTCACTATTTGATCAGTAGAAAAAATTTCTCAAACCGCACTCAAGAACATCCTTTTACAATTGTTCCAAGAAGAGCTGGTATCACTGCATCTCTTATTGTATCCAGTTGAATGAATGAATTACAAGTGATTTCTGATGAAGCTTGGGGTGCTGTAAATCAAATGAAGAGTTATGTTGAAAGCCTATTGTAATTCTTGAAAAAGAGAAGAGACTCCAGTCTGTGGATGTCCTTCTAACTCTTGTGCATCAATGAAAAACACTTTCAGCTTCACTCATTTGTACCTGCATTCTCTTTTGATACATGCTTTTATATTTTATCTAAGCCAATGGGCCTAGTAATCATAGTTTCATTTTTACTAGGATTAATGTAAATAATCGTTCAAACTTCCTACCTTTTAATTGCTCAATGTTACCTAAATCATACAAAAATGTATGTTTAGTCAGCTCAGAACTTGAATTTTATTCAGAGTTCCCTTGTCTTTTGTGGGCAGTTTAAAGTCATGCACATCGGACATAAAAAGGCCAATGTTTAAGGTCGAAATAGCTTTGACCGTAATGGATTAGAATTGAATCAATTCTTTGACAAATCATCTGAAAACATAGTACCATACTCAAGTATGAGGGAAAATATATAAGTTAAGACTTAAGAATATTTGAATATGAGGAATGATATGAAAAAGAGATAAAAGGCATTAGAAGAAGTAGTTTCCAAGAATGAAGTTACCATTATTTAACAAACCCGTTAGGGGGTTGAATTATATAGGGCCACCTAAGGGCATTGGCTGCATAGTTAAATAAAATAGTATCTTTTGGCTAACAAGTCTGTTATGTAGACTGTTTATGCAAGGCCACCTATGGGCACGTGCTACATAGTCAGGAAAAAGAACTCTCAAAAATTTACTTTCCTAGTACTAAAAGCCAGTGAATGTTTATGGAGATTCAAATCTTCCAAAGTATAGAGTTTTCTGTATGGAAAGAGGTACCTGAATATGGAGAAAATATTTCCAAACAAAATTATCGAAGAACTGGATGAATATCACTCCTACGAAGGTCTGACCCAAACGTAGGGAAGGAGAATATAAACTATAGACTTGAATACATTCAGATCATGAAAAATGATATGGGACAAATATGTTAAGGATGGCTATTTTTGTGGATCCCTACATACTGTCATTTATGACAAATAAGGACAATAGAGGTATTCTTCCAAAGAATGAAGTTACCACTATCCGACAAACCCGTTATGGGGTTGAATTATGCAGGGCCACCTAAGGGCATTGGCTGCATAGTCAAATAATAGTATCTTTTGGCTAACAAGTATGTTATGTAGACTGTTTATGCAAGGCCGCCTATAGGCACGTGCTGCATAGTCAGACAGTATAACTCTTAGAAGTTTGACATTTTTGTGACTAGAAGACAGTAAAAGGGTTATGAGGATCTGAAAATATTTAAGGTTCGGATTATAACACATAAAGATGGGTATTGTTCAATGTGTACAGAGATACATAGATCAATGTTAACCATAATCATGTTGTGGCTGGGTCCTGAATTGAAATATTGGACTTCACTATGTATCCCATAAGGATGAGAATCAAGCCATACGTAGTTCTTAAACTACAGTTTAACGTCGTGTGGGACAAAAGGATTAGAGATCATAGTTTAGGGTCATAGAGCTTGGACCATTGTAAGAGTTACACAGTGTGTGTTTTCATGGGGACTTTTCAGCCAAGGGACTGAAAGTGGAATTTGGGGTTAGGCCCAAAGACTTGGGACTGGATTCAAGGGAAACTCGAACGTTCCTACGTATCCCATAAGGATAGGAATGAAGAACACGTAGTTCTAGAACTACCCTTTGTAAAAATTTGGTTCGTACACATGAAGGGTGAAAGGGGACTTTAGTGCAATGATGGTTTAACCCAAGATAAAAGGTTTGGGAATTGCCACGTATGTACGTAGTCTTTGAAATGAAACATGATTGAAAAAATAAATGAAAATAATAGTTCCCTCTCTGGTGAGGGTATCAAAGAAATTTGTAGTTTATTGTTATACTGGACAAAAGTGTTGTATAGTTTAACGTCGTATAACAAGTACAAAAGTGAACCAATGTAAAGATATTGATTCTAAGGGCGGTTTCAGGAATTATCATCGTATGAGATAGAGATAAACCGACGTGAAGAGATTGGTTTTGGGCTTGAACCATGGGAGGTTGCCTACATACCCAGCCTAGAAGGCAAGGATCAAAGTCCATGTAGTTCAATTAAAGAATGAATTAATGATCAAGTTTTTCTTGGGGACAATGACCCAAAAAATGATGTTAGGACTTACACATGGTTAGTGGCCCAGAGAGAGTGTTATGGCTGAGGTTTTCTCTAAGCTCACGTGAGTCATATTCGGTGTGAGAAACAAGAGATAACAACAACCTTAACAATGCATAGTTTAATGTCATGTAGGACATATAAAAGGACTATGCAGTGTAAAGTCTTGCAGTTAGGACTATTGGTGCTGCACAGTTTAGTGTCATGTAGCATGGACAAAATACAGTTTAATGTCATGTAGGACGTATCACGAACTTTCTGTACAGTTTAGCATCATGTAGTTAGGACGATGGGGACAATAGAGTTTAACGTCATGTTGGAAGAAAGGAGAGGGACTGTGCAGTTTAATGTCATGCAGTGAGGACAAAAGAGTGCACCATTTTAACGTTATGTTGGACGCATTGGGGATTTTCTTTCCCACAGTTTAACGTCATGTTAGACGAAAAAAAGGGACGATACAGGGACGATACAGTTTAGTGTCATGTTGGACGAAAGTGTGAATAGTTTAAGGTCATATGTATGGACCGTGGATGGTGCAGTTTAATGTCATGCTAGACGGTGGTGTAGTTTAAGGTCATATAGGACCTTTGATGATTATGTAGTTTAACGTCTTTCCGTATATAAGGGACTTTTATACAGTTTAGCTTCATGTATTTAGGACGTCATAGTTTAACGTCTTGCTGGATGTAAGGGACATGAAAATAGTTTAGGGCCATATGCATGGACTGTTGATGATGTAGTTTAAGGTCATACAGGACCTAGTTGCAGTTTAAGGTCATACTGGACCATTTAGGGAACTTTTTCACAGTTTAACGTCATGTGGGACGAAAGTAAAAATAGTTTAAGGTCATATGTATGGACCGTTGTTGTATAGTTTAACGTCATATAGCAAGGAAGAATTGGTGATGCACAATTTAGTGTCATGTTGCGGGGTAAAAGTACTGTTTAATGTCATGTAGGACGAATGTAAGGACTTTTGTATAGTTTAGTGTCATGTAGCTAGGACGATGAAGGTGACATAGTTTAATGTCATGTTGGACGTATGTGAAAATAGTTTAGAGGCATATGCTTGGACCGTTTCCGTATAGAATAACGTCATATAGCAAGGGAGAACTGGTGCCGCACAGTTTAGTGTCATGTTGCGGGGACAAAGTACAGTTTAATGTCATGTAGGACGAATGTAAGGACTTTTGTACAGTTTAGCGTCATGTAGCTAGGACGATGAAGGTGACACAGTTTAATGTCATGTTGGACGTATGTGCAAATAGTTTAGGGTCATATGCTTGGACCGTTGTTGTATAGTTTAACTTCATATAGCAAGGACGAACTGGTGTTGCACAGTTTAGTGTCATGTTGTGGGGACAATGAGGGACTTTGCAGTTTATACAAAATACTTCTTCAAAAATCTGGCATTGGTTGGAGTAGTGATGAGTTCTCCATCCATTGAGATTAATGAATAAGCTCCATTGGAGTAGACCCTATGTATTGAATAAGGTCCTTCCCATTTTGTCTCAAGCTTGGGAGGTTTCTTTCCTGGTATCATTGGAGTTCTAAGAACTAATACCAATTCTCCCTGAGTGAATGAACGAAGACGAAATTTTTTGTTAAAATCTCATGCTATTCGATTCTGATAGACTAACAAGTGGTGCAATGTGTACAATCTTTTCTCATCTAACTGTTCCAATTCATTCAATCGCTTTTGCGATTATTCATCTGTAGATGATTGATCACAAATGGAAACTCTAAGCGAGGGTAGTTGAACTTCAATGGGCAAGACAGCTTCCATTCCATATACCAATGAATATGGAGTTGACCGAGTTGCAGTGCGGGTGGTAGTCCGATAAGCCCATAAAGAATGAGAGAGTTTATCAAGACATGAACTCTTATATTTATCCACCATCTTTTGCAGTATATTTGAAAGAGTCTTGTTAAAGGCTTCTATCTGGCTGTTGGCCGCTGCATGATACCGAGATGAATGGTTGGATTTGATGTTGTATTCTTGATACAACTTCTTCATCTCAGATGAACAGAAATTGGTGCCATTGTCCGTCAATATGGTATGAGGGACACCAAATATGGTAATGATGTTAGACTTGACGAAGCTAAAAATGCATTTAGAACTGACTTCCTTGAGAGGTATTGCCTCTGCCCATTTGGAAAAGAAGTCAGTTTCAGTAAGAATATACTTAAACTGCTTAGCCGTAGCTGAAGGGTAAGGTCCCACCACATCCATTCCCTATATGGAAAATGGCCATGAGTATTTAGTTGTATGAAGCAACTCTGGAGGCTGATGAATGAAGTTGGCATGTACTTGGCATGAATGACACTTCTTTGTGAAATCGACACAATCTCGTATCATTGAAGTCCAAAAGTATCCAAGCCTTCGAACCTGATCAGACAGTCTATGTCCAAACTGGTGGGCACCACAGACTTCTGCATGCATTTCTTTTATGACAGCCATTGTTTCTTCCCCATCAATGCATCTGAAGAGAACTCCATCAAAACAACATTTTTAGAGAATTTTCTCTAGGTGACCTGGGCTATCATAAAGAGTAAAATTGACCACACGTCGCCGGATTTGTTCTTTCTCAGCTCTATCAGGTGGAAGTGTACCATTTTAAAGGTATTCCCTGATATGTTACATTCATCCTGTAGTATGACCATACGGTTCAGGAATGGGACAAATTTCATTAATTTCCTCTGCCCTGATTCGAACCTAAGGTGAAATTGCATGACGATGGGCAATACTGATGGTTGTCTCGTCCTGATTTGGATCTGCCAGAGCTGTGGCTATATTAGCCAATGCATCAGCTTGAGCATTTTGTGATCTTGGGACATAAGAAAATGTTGGTTTCAAAGGGAATTCTGCCATTAACTCTCTGACGTAATCATACAAAGGGATTAATTCTTCTTTTCTGATGGAATAATCCCCATTGACTTGTTTGATTACCAGGTCTGAATCACCTTTCACCTTTAAGGGATTCACTTGTGCTTGAAGTGCTAATTCCAAACCTACGATGAGAGCTTCGCATTCGGCTTCATTATTGGTACCACCTTCCCACAATAAGAAGGAATAAGGTAACACTGCCTTTTCTGGAGAAATGAGAACAATTCCTAAGCCAACTTTGTTGAATTTAGGATTTTCCATTTTCTTCCCTGTTGGACTTCTGGAAGCACCATCAAAATACATTTCCCAGGCTTGAGGACTTTCTTGAATAGAGAAGGCTTCCTCATCAGGGAGTTCAATATCTGAAGACGTGTCTTCCACTAAAGGGTGTTCAGCTAGGAAATCAGCCAGAGCTTGTCCCTTTATCGCCTTTTGAGACACATACTGAATGTCGAATTGCTGCAAAATAACTGCCCACCTTACTAGACGTCCTGTAAGCATTGGACGACTAAGGATGAATTTGAGCTGGTTATTGCAAGATACCAATTAGACCTCGTGATGTTTCAGGTAATGTCTCAACTTCTGAACTGCAAAGATTAATGCCAGGCAGCACTTCTCAATACTTGAATACCGGGTTTCTGCTTCAATCATGGTTCAACTGAGATAGTAGAGGCTAATTTCATTCCCAGTATCATTCGTTTGAGCAAGAAAGGCACCCAAGGATCTCTCTAGAGCTGTCAAGTAGAGGATAAGTGGTCTTCCTTCAACAGGTGGAATGAGTACTGGTGGACTCAAGTGGTATTTCTTGAAAATATCGAATGATTCTTGACATTCTTCAGTCCACTGGTAAGTGACTCCTTTCTTCATCAATTTGGTGAAGGGTAAACTTTTACCTGCTAAATTGGCGATGAAACGTCGAATATAGGCTAAGTGTCCTTGAAGTCCTCTTAATTCTTTTAAATTTTGAGGATGTGAAATACCAAGGATTGACTTAGTCTTCTCAGGATCGACTTCAATACCACGATGGCGTACAACAAAGCCGAGAAATTTTTCCTGAGATTACCCCAAAAACACATTTTAAGGGGTTCAACTTCAAATTATGTTGTCGAAGATTGCAGAATATGACTTCTAAATCTGCCAAGTGATTATAATGTTGTTTTTATTTAATTACCAAATCGTCTACATAGCATTCAACAAACTTCCCTAAGAAGGGTTTGAAGATACGATGCATGGAACGCTGATAAGTTGCACCTGGATTCTTTAAGCCAAAGGGCATTACCCGGTAGCAAAACACACCCTGAGGGGATCTGAAGGCTGTAGATTCCTCGTCTTCTAGGGCCATTCAGATATGATTATATCCCGAATATCCATCCATGAAGGAAAGTTCTTCATAACTAGTTGTTGCATCAATTAGAAGTTCTGTAATCGGAACTGGTAAATCATCCTTAGGAAAATTCCGATTAAGATCTCTAAAATAGATGCAAACTCTAATTTGTCCGTTCTTTTTCTTTACAGGGACAATATTAGCCAACCACTTGGGATACTAAACTTCTCTGAAGAAGTTAGCTTTGATAATCTTATCCACATCAGCTTCAATTTTAGAAGCATAAGTTGGGTGTGTTCTTCTCACGGCTTGCTTAAATCCTCGATGTTCTTCTGGTAAACCCAAATGATGAGTAGAAACATCAGGATCAAGCTCGAGAATTTCTGTATAGTTCCAAGAAAAAATATCACTATTTCGCTTTAGAAAAGAAATATACATCTCTTGCTCTTTAAGGTTCATGGTCGCACTGATTAAAGTGGGGCATGGATCTTCTTTTGTACCCAGATTTATTTCTCTGATTTCATCCACAGTGGTAGAGATACCCTCTTCAAATGCTGGAGGAGCATCTCTGAGATCTTCCTCTTCTTCTTCATCATGTGTTATTTCTTCCGTTTCTACTTGCATAGTAGATGAAAAAGCGGAATTTTCATGATCAGAAGAGATGTCAAAATTTTCACATTTTGAAGAGGAAGTTTCCATTTTTGACCCTATTGCTGATGAAGGGTCTTCTTTGGGTAATAAAGAGGAGATGATGGATTGAGAATCGACATCATTGTTCACCTCCGATGTTGATATAACTTCTTCTGGCCTAATTGGCGACTCATAGACTTGTTGGATTTCAGCAGATGAAATGAAGACGTCACCATTTGTGCTTTCATCACTACTTGGTAGATTACCAATTTCTCCTATGTTGTCTGGCTCGAGTGCCGTAATTGACATTATGGATCTTTCCATAAGAGCATTTGGATTTGGGTATATCATTTCAATTTGACTGATAGGCAACACATAATATGTACTCACATGTGTAAATGGATTTACTGGAATTTTTTCCAAACCATATGGAGCATTAACTTTGGTATTCTCCTTTGTTGTGGATTTCTCCTTTTGCTTCATTTGATAGAATTCCACCTCAATGTATTGAGACTCACATGTCTTGAACGGGGCCTTATCACCATACAACGCCCCAACATGACCATAGAAACAATATTTGAGACATTGATGGTATGAAGAAGGGATAGCCGCGTGTTGATGTAACCAGGGTCTTCCAAGAAAAATGTTGAAGGCTGAGTCTTGAACAACAACCATGAAATCTGAATTGGATACAAGATCTCCAAACTGAGTTCTGAGTGTAACTTCACCCAGTGGTTCTTGTTCATTTTTATCATATCCCTGTAGCATCATGGTGGATGGAGATAAATTAGATTCCATGAGGCCCAATCGACGAAGTGTACGAATGGGCATGAGGTTGACTCCTGAACCATTGTCAATGAAAACTCTTCGAACATCCACGCCATTGACTTTTCTAGACAAGTACAATGGTATAATATGTCCATGAACAACATCATCTTCATCTTCATCAGTAAAGGATATTATTTCATGGCATTCTACAGGATTATTCCCTATGTGATAGACTTCAGCTGCAACAATTTCAGTTTCAAACTCCTGAGGACTTGAAAAAGCCTCGATGAGTGCTTCCCAAAGATCTTTTGACAGATTCAAAGCATCCAGAATTGATAACATGGCTGGTACTTGGGCCAAGTGTTTCAATATATCATACTTTTGATCTAGAGGTCTGCGTTTCCCAATAGGAATATGTGGTTTAACAGGTACCTTGCAAGCAGGTGTTTTGGAAGTTGATGCATCTTGTATTGGGATAGGAGTTAGCAATATTCCTAGTTTTGGAAGAATAGACCGATTAGATCCATTTACTTGCTGAGAGGAAGAAGATGGAACCTTCAACCGATCTTCCAAAATAACTGTGCCAGGACTGAATTTTCTATTGGTAGAAGAACTTGCTTGTTCTTGCTGAGCTCGCTTAAGGGATCTACCACGATTTTCTGCTGCGTACACAGTTCTAGCAGGGGTATAATTGGAATAGTGGCTTCTGAAAGATCCACATCTTCCCCTATATCCTGAGCCCCTGGAACTTCCTCTGATTCCTCTGTTTGATACAGGGAATTCAGGCTCATCAAAATTGAAATTGTGACTGGCATATAGATCTATTAATTGAATAATATTAACAGATCCGAAGATTAACTCTTCATCTGATGAAGACTCTGCCTGATTAGCATATTTAGGTTGTGCCATTTTGTGGGGCAGTGCTCGTGGCTTTGTAGTAGATGACATGAAGTCTGCCAAAGGCAGAGACAACTTTGGCTTTGACACATACTCATATTCTTCTGATTCTTTTTCTTTCTTTGAATCATGTCGTCTCTTTGAGGACTTTCCCTCTGATGAAGAGGGTTTTGCCTCAACATTCATGGCAGAAGACACAATTGGTTTCCTTAATTTTGTTCGAAAAATAGCATGAGTTCGATTGATTGTCTTTATGACCATCCAATCATCATACTTTTGTGAATTTTTTCTTTTGACTTCCTGCCATTCGTCTTCCTCCTCTAGAACTATAGTAGTGACACATGCTACCTGGGATAAAGAGCCTTTTAATGTGACCTGTCCCGAGTCGACCATCTTTTGAAGGATTTCTTTGAAGACAAAACACTCCTGGATGGGATGCCCCAATATTTGATGAAAAAGGAAATAATTAGGACGGTCTTCATCTCCTTTCTTGTTTGGCCTCTTGGGTATTGGAAATTGAACCAAATTGTTTTCCAGAGCCGAAATGAAATAACCAGGAACTTGTTAATTTCAGAAAGAATATGTTTTTCTCTTCAGATCCTCAAATTGTTTTCGTCTTTGATCTTTTTGATCATCTGGACAAAAAGGACTGTGTTGTTGGCGCTCAGAAGGTGGAGCCCTTCGAGAAGATGAAGGTTTTGAGGTAGAAATAGGTACAGGCGCTTGTTTAAGCATAACTGTAGCAGTTTCTACTTTACCCATTCTCCTTCCTGGAGCTGATGGAATTACACAAGATTTAGACTTAGCCTGTATAAGGGAATCTTCAATCTTCTGAGCGATTGAAGTAAGGTCTCGAAACCCTCCTGTGTATTTCACAGGGATTAATGGCGTGCATAATTCGTCACACAGATTTTCCACATAGATTGGAAACAATTATTCTTGAGGGAGTGCTAAACTCAAAGAATATGTTAATCCCTTCCATCGAGTAATGAAATCAGAGACTCTTTCATTCTCCCTTTGCTTACAATTTTTAAGATCGAAAACTGTTGTCTTTGGAAAAGTTGAGCTGAACTGAAGGAGGAATTTTTGGCGAAGATCCTCCCATCCAGTAATTGATCGGGATTTCAAGCTTTTATACCAAACAAAAGCTGGTCCTTGCAAGGTTCGCACGAAGCATCTGAGTTTCACTACTTCTTACTGCTCCGAAGTTCCCATCATAGGATCGCAACAAGACACGTAATGCGTCAAATGCTGTTTAGGATCACCTGATCCATTGAAAATAGGGAATACAGGGTTCCCAAAACCGGATGGAGGAGAAATTGAATCTACCCATTCAGGCTAAACTTTCTTTTTGGTTTGAACTTGCACACGCTTCCCTTCCATAGTTTCTAACCGAGCTGTTAATGACTCAATAGTAGTTATTAACTTTTCAGAAACATCTGGTTGAACTTGGACTTGGGTAGGTGCAATGACTGGAGCTTGGACAGATGTGGAGATTGGTGCTGCAACTAATGGTAGCACTGCCAACTGTTGTTGCACTTGACCCATAAGATTAGACCTGTGAGAGTGTACTGATAGAGGAGGATATTCTTGATCCATCTCAGTAGCTGCAACAAATTTCTTTGGTTGACTGACTCCACCATGCTTAAGAAGAAGACTACTCTGAAGTAGTTATGCATTCAACCTTCTTAATTCTATCATTTCTTCCCCCTATTGTGCAAACCTATGCTCTAGTGAGTGTGATTGACCTTCTCCAGAGGAAGGATATGTAACCTGGTTCTTTCCCTTCCCTTTGCTAGATCCTTTTCGGAGAGGGGGAAGTGGGTTACTCGAAGGATTACCTAAGTTCTGAGTAATCATTTGACTTCGTGTATGCACACCTTCTTCATTTGTGTCGGTGCGTACATCTTCTTGAGCAGGAACCTCTTCATCTGAGTCCCCTGAGTGAGCCTCATCTGGTGGATCAGCAATAATGGCATTGATGACATTGATTGATGCATAACTCATTGCATCCCTTCTATCAACATTTCTGTGATATTTTCTTCTTCCATGTCTTTGATGAGACATTTCCTTTTTTTATTTAATCCCTGAGGAACTTCTTGATGAACCGTAATTTGGAGGGAATCTCCTGATAATTTGGTTCTTCGTTCCTCTTGAGGTTTCTTCCCCAATCGAGAAAAGACCGACTTTCTCTGAGGAGGGGATTGATGATTTGAAAAAGTCCCCAGTCTAGTGGACTTGGGTTGTTCCTGCTATCCTCACTCAACTCCCCGAATCCTTTTTGTTGATTCCGAGGGTTGGTTTAAAAGAGTCCCCAGTCTGGCGAGCTGGAGTGGTTCTTGACATGCTATGTCTGAGAATTTCTTGAAAGTCCTCCTGATCTTACGAACCTTAGTCCGGGAATTAGCTGGATGCATTAACCTGTATCCACTTTTATCACCCGGTCCAAAAGACCGTTGGATGATTTCCAACACTTCTGTCACTTGGTGACGTGCTTGCTCCAAACGAGAGGCTTGTTCAATATTATCGTTTGCTTGATGCATGATTAATTCAACAACTTGTTCTCTGTATTCTTGATTTTGAGAGGAACTAGTTGAAGCCTATTCTTGGGAAAGCTTTTGATTACAAACAAAGCCCATTGACTGTGGCTGGCCATGGGAAATAACTTTTCTTGAGACAATTTTCGGTAGGCTTTGCTGACTGGAGAGCACCGTGAAATGCAGTGCTCCATGAACACCCCATCCTCTGACATAAATACCAGATGAGGCATTGGAAATTAACTGATCCAATCTTCTTAGTGCGCCAAGGAATGAACGTTGAAGGGCTCTCTGCTGCTTTTCAGCCTTCGGATATCGAGAGACTGATAGAGATGCCAAATCAATCTGACGTTGTAACCCTTCTATTATCATAAGATGATTTTCATATTCATCATAAGATAATACTTTCTTTTTCACCTGACAAATAGTTTTCCATATATTGAGACGAATATCATGAATTTCATCTTCCATCAACATTTCTGGAATATTATACTGAGAGTCAGCCAGAGGCCAAAACATGACTGGCACTTCACCTTTCGCTAGTTTTTTTCTCATATTCAGCATTTCCTCTTTATCATTTGATGAAGATACTTCTACCTGATTTGACCAGAGTTGGTGTTTCCTTGTTGCTTCATTAGATTCAACAGGATTGGTAGAGAAATCATTGATCAAACTAGAAGATGCATGACTTAGGGGTGGTTCAGAGAATGACCTACACCCTGGGATATCTTCTGATTGAAAAAGTATTTCACCTGCTAGCAATGAATCTTCGGACATGACTGGTTTCGCATTTGCAAGTTCCTCAAGATAAGAGGGCTTTCTCAGCACTACATTGTCCACTGGAGCATTTTCCGGGAAATGTGCATCACTACTGCAGAGAGGACTTTCGCAGTGAAATTCATCATCATGGGGAGGACCACCATAATGGGTTACAGCAAAAGATGAGATCTCTTGCTCCTTGGTCTTCTGACCACATAGAGGGTTCTTGTGGATCTCATCTGAAGATGAAACTTCGAGATTGACTGAATTGTCATGAAGCAAGCCTTCATGAGGAAGTGTCTGTTGAAGACTTTCGAAATTAATGTTCCCATTATTGGGAACTGAGGGAGTAGAATCTTGAATTCCAACAAATAATTGTCTGAGGGATTCAAGAACTCTAGCATCAAGCAAGTCCTTATTACAGATTGGATCTTGATCTCCTGACTGTGCTGGGTGGGTCTTTTTCTTAGACGCCTTCTTACTCGCCTTGGAATCCACTTGTTGACGAAAGTGGCTGCTCTGAGCAGGTGTATGTGCCTAATCAGGAAAGATGGCCTGGTTAGGCTGACGATCTCCTCTCAAATCAGGTGTATGTTCCTGACTTGGTCGTCCGTATGATATGGGGGAGTATGCCCCATAACCCTCTTGGACTGGAACAGATGTGTGTGTCTGTTCCGGAGTGAATTTTTAATGTATCACTCCACTAGTAGGGGTAGATTTATGTGTCTTTACCTGAGATGCCGCTGAAGTTGTTATAATATCCTGGCAGGCATCCAGAATATGAGCAGGGATTTGCTTCTTCTCTTTCACCATTGATAGAATATGCTTGGTGACTTCAGTTGCCGGAACGGGAATATACGTCCTTTCCGGGCTTGGAGCAGGTGTATGTGCCTGCTCCTGTCCTCCTTTTCCTGTCAGTGAATCCTGACAGTACTCAAGTGTGGGGGCAGAGAGTTGAGTCTTCCTCCTATTTTTTTAGGGCTTTCCGACTAACTTCTCTGAATGGTACCAAGCGAGACTGTTGTTAGGCTTGATTAATACTAGCAGGTGTATGTGCCTGCTGATTGCACTTCGCCAAACGTGGTTGACGAGATCCATCATATGTAGTCAGACGAGCCTGCTGACTAGCTGATGATGTATAAACAGGTGTATGTTCCTACCTATAGTACTCCGCCGGAATTGCCTGGTGGGATTGGCGTGATGCTGCCAGACGAGTCTGCTGGACAGCAGAATTAAAATGCGCAGGTGTATGTGCCTGCTTATTGCTTGCCACCAAGTTAGGTTGGTGGAATTCTCTGGAGATGGAAGAGATGATAACCTGCTCACTATTGACCGGATTCCACCTCGGGTGGTTCATCTTGCTTTCTCGGGTTCGAGGAACCTGAGCCGAACGTCTGGAGTCGGTACCCTCATCATGTTGAGGGCACACTTCCGCATGAGTCTGGCGGCGATTGTTGGTGGGAGCCCTCAGGAAGGACTCTTGTCTGTTTGAATTAAGGACCTGAGGGATCTGCTCATTCACCTCCCCAGAATAAGGGAGAGAATGGAGATTGTGTTCCGGGGATAACGACCCGAAATGGTTGGAGACGGTAGTCAGCACCGCCATCTTCTTGATCACTGGTCGTCGCTGTCCGGACGACCGATGTGAGTTATTTACTTGGAGGTCTTGTCGGGCAGCCTCCATAGTTGGGATGGTATCGTGACGATGGTACTCCTTAACCAATGCGTTTGATACCCAGCGTTGAAGACGCTGAGTAGGTGATATCGTCCTAAGAGCGGACGACGATCCAGCAGGAGTAGCAGCAGTGGCATTTACAGTAGCAGTATTCACAGGTGTGAACTTGAGAGCAGTCATTCTAGAAATGCAGAAGATCTTGGAAAAAGAGTGCATGTTTGATATAACAGACGTAATCAAGATAAATTCAGCAACTACATCTTTTGGATGAGCACATATGTCAATGATTTTTTTTGTTGGCCCTCTCATTGAGTTTTAAATAGGGTCCTAACAAATAGATAAAACATCATTTTAACTTGGTTAAGGATTCACGTCGGGTTCACCATTTTTGTTTCCCTCGGAATCTGGGGATCACCGCTTTGATTGGAGGTTCAAATGTTCTGATCGGTTTCTAATGGGTTTGTTCGTAGAACCGGAAACATCCAATGATTCCACATCCATTCGGACCCACTTTCCAAAGTTAGGTGCTCATTAGTTTGTGGACTAATGAGGCTTAGTAATTTGCATTGGTTGAGAGGATGGGAGGTCGGACTCATCACACCTTTTTGAGGGGAATTATTGTCTACTCCAGGACTCTCTTTATAGATTTATGGTATGTTCGTGAATCCTTATTACCAAGTATAAAATGATCTTTCCTTCAGATCTGACAATCAATGATTAAATATTTAGGAAATTTAGAGAATCTTTTGCATGTATTCGAGGTTCTTCATCGATACAGAATCATCTGTATTTATTAGAGATTCTTGGTCAATGGTACCCTTTGACACATTTATATAGAAGTCTCTTGGTCATTATGATGACCATACTGGTTTTAAAGCCACTCATTAGGGAACTTGAAGCTTATTGTCATTCAGAAGGACATGGATTATTTTAGAGTTGGGATCGAACCCGTAGACAGGCTACCTACGTATCCTTTTTTTAAAAAAAAGGAATCAGAACCCACGTAGTTCGAGTAAGGGAGTATGATGTTTATGATTGATGGCTCAAAGAATGATTTCACAATTACTTTTACACTCTAAGCTCATGTGAGTCATGCTCGGTGTGAGAAACAAGAGGTATTGGTAAAAATTAGACAATTGTTCCATGAAAGATGAAATCATATGAAATAATGTGGGGCTTATGTATGTATTACTGCCCAGATAAATGAATTCTAGGATTCACTTTAAGGATGAAATCCAGGAACAGGGTCCATAAAGGTATATGTGATTCATGGAGATTTTGAATACTCTAACTTGGGGCTTACTCCTGAAAAAGAGGCCCAAATTAAGAGAAGACTTATGATTGGGTTTTACTATTAAAAAGGAATCCCAGATCAAAGGTAAATTAGGACTAGTTAAGAGAAATTAAGACTGGGGATTACTCCTACGGAGGATGCCCAGATTTGAGACTAGGGCTTACTCTTGAAAAGGAAGCCCAGGTTAAGGATTATGACTGGGGCTTACTCCTGAAAAGGAGGCCCAGGTTAAGGGAATTATGGTTTGGGGATTACTCTTGAAGAGGATGCCCAAAAATTGAGGGACTTGGGGCTTACTCCTAAAGAGGATGCCTAGATTTGGGACCTTAAGAGTTGGGGCTTACTCTTAAGGAAGATGCCCATATTTGAGACTGGGGCTTACTCCTGAAAAGGAAGCCCAGGTTAGGGGATCTGGGGCTTACTCCTAAGAGGATGCCCAAAAATTTAGGGACTTAGGGCTTACTCCTATAATGGATGCCCAAATTAGAGGACTTATGACTGGGGATTATTCCTAAAAAGGATACCCAGGTTGAGGATTCTCTCATCTTAAAGGATGAGGTTGAATTAATGAAATCTAAATCTTTTGTGACATAAAGATGTATCAATCACTAGGTTTTGAGAGATATTCCACAAAATTCCTTTCAGATAAGGTAGTAAAATCAAGAAATCATGCCATAAAATGGCTTTGAAGAGTGTCTTGAAAACTGAATCTTGAATAGGAAAGGTGTAATGGCTTAAGAGAGGTGAAATGGGCAAGAAAGGCACCCAAAAAGGCAGGGGTGCACAAGTCATGGAAGGCGCGCAGGTACTGCGTGGTCACGCAAGTTTTGGTCGTGCAGGTATACGCCTGCGTGACACATGATGTACTTGCACGACGGTTAATCAGAAGGTTAATATGTGAGATACTCTTCATTAAAGCCTTTATAATCCTCTTGAGGTTCTTCCCGGAGAGGGGCGCGCAAGATCTATTGAAGGAGTAAGGCGGCGTGCAAGTGTGGCCCTTTTCCCTTGAGGGTTGGCCACTCAGGCGTGCAAGTGTTGATGAGTTTCAACACTTCGGCCTTCCTCCCCCTCTTTAGATCTTACGTTATAGGTAAGAAATTACCTTAGAAGTGTTTCAGAAGCTTTGATAAGAGACTAGGGCGCCGGGAGATCAAATCTGAGTTTCTAGCAAAAATCCTCTCCGAATGGGGGGCCCACAGGGTCTATTTATAGGCAGTAGAAGACCCCGGGTGGTTACTGGGCGGTTATCACTTAGGTCGCGCAAGTCACTTGCACGACCATAAGGCGTTGCGCAAGTGGACTTGCACGACAGTGATAGAACTTGCACGACAGAGGTTCTTTTGATCCCGTGTTCATGCCTTTGTCGATTTTTGATATTTTCTTAAAAGGCTAAATCACTTTGAGCTTAGATATTCCACTTTTATGATCTTTAGATTCTGTGACAAAAGGAGTGTCAACAGTGTACTATTGAACTTATGCCATGTGCTGACATCGGGTCAGCTAAACTAGGGTCAGTTGTGCAGGGGCATAGGCTACCCACTGTTCAGTCTGTTGGACTGGCTGGCGACATTGATGCGGCCGGGTGGGAGCCCTCCATGGGGATCCCCTGATAGAAGTCATAGTGGAAAGGCCTCAGGAATCCCCCAATTTTTCATCAAATGGGAGAGAGTCATAGTAGTGCTCTGGGGAGAGGCTCTCAAAGATATTGGAGGTTGGTGTGGGAAGAAGTGGCTCCCTTCACGACCCTTGGGGGTGCCGGTGATGGAAAGGTGCAGAAGCCTCCTGGTCATGTCGGAACACATCCTGAGTGGGTATAATCCCTTATTCCTCATACTATCAAATGAGTTCATTAATCACCCTCCTCTGAATGAGTTCATAGGTTGATATGTGGTGTGGGTGCCCAGCAGCCGTGGATGTGGAGGCCTTCATAGGAGATATGGAGCTACACAAGATTGTTGTGTTGGTGCTGCCCCAAATCCTACGTCGGTGGGTGGGTGAAGATTGGTTTCCTATCATATCTTGGGTCCTACAAACCAGGGAGATTCAACCATTAGTGATGAATAGGGGAAAGCAATGACTAGTGCACCAATGTCATTCTATATCCCACGATTGGTGTGAAGGTTCCACATTGACAACGTCACAGACTAGGGTATCCACATTCAACTTCCACAATCTCTAGTGAGTTTCATTCTAGGCCCACTATTTTCTTAGTGTGACCTAGCACCGAATAGATGGATCTGGTAACATGATCATCCCTGATGTCTCAAATTCTACTAATCTCCACATTGAGAAGAAGTATTTCATGTCACGTTCATCATTTCTATTTATGACGTTTTCACTGGGGGCGTGCATCCATCTATGGTAGATTAGATAACTATTTCCCCAAATTCCCACTTTCCAAAGGTGGGAAGCATACTTCACATATTCAGGTCTGCTTTCCCCTTGATCGAAATGGGATGATGGGATATCAGTCTCTCCTATAGTGGATTCCTCCTGGGAACTCGTCACCTAGTCCTAGTCTACCTTAAATATTAAGACGCTATTTGTGAAACTCTTCCTAGTGACATGTCTTCATAGACGCCGGTTAATTACACTACTTCTGTCAAGAAATTTAAAGGTTCATAGTTAGGTAAAAAACCTTTGATTGGGGGAGTAGTCATGTTTGACATCGCTGGTGTGTCTGGACACAAAAAAAACTGATGCATCTGGGTTTCTCCCCCCTATGATAGGGATTCTCGAGGGCGTGTAAGCTCGAGGAAACCCATCTTCAGTGTAGGTAATTATATTCCATAGGAATTTCTCTAATGTATTCCTTAGCTTCCCTTGTTTAACACGGGGTATATTGTGAGTTTAATGTCTTGCAGAGAAATATCGAGCTAATAAAAACATTGATTGGAGTGGATCATATGCGTACATCCCCTTGAGGAAGCACCAAAAGGGTTGTATAGGATGGGTGGATCAAAACGTCAAATGAAGAAGAATACAAGGATGCCTGGGTCCCTACAAAGGGGATGCAATGATTTATCGTTGGATGGGACTGAACCATATGGTGGTTTTCTTTGTACCCTGTTTAAAAGACAGTGATCAAAACTCATTTAGTTAGAAGGGGAGAATCATGGAATCAGGGTGTGTGCAGAGGAAATCGGCCCAATGAAATGTTAGGGCTTACGCGTGGTTAGCAACATGGGTACTGCTAGGAGCAGTGAGGAGGTGGATGACATTATTTCACTGGGATGTGGACACCCGGGTAAAAATTAGCAAGGATGATGGATGGTTGAGTGAAGTGGATGGGGGATATATTCCTATCTTGATGTTAAGTGTTTTATCAATAAAATATATCCCTATCTGGATATTAAAAATAGACATGGTTCTTGAAAAAATGTACCTAGGGGTAAAAACTCTGACAAGGTGTCATTGGCCTAACTTGGGGTAACATGGTACACGACAACAAGCCTTAGTGTGCACCTGATTTGACACAATTAGGGGATATGCTTTGTTAAATTCATAAGATCATTATAAACCATTATTAAGGGAAACAAATCCCAAAAGAATATATGTTTGGAAATATATCATGGATATTATAGATTGAAGTGTAGAAATTTATAAGTTAATCAAATAAATGTAAGGTATAAGTAATCCCTCTAATGTCACTAGATTCCCAATTATATTTTTAATAGTTTAAAAGTTATCTTCCCTAACTTTTCCTTTATTCTAGATAATAGTTGGAAATATGAGGAACCTATTAAATAACACAATCTAAGGGTTGAACCCTAGACTAAGGAAGGACCTATGATATGGAAATAATTTTTGTGTACGTACTAGTGTATTTATGTGTCATTAGTATATCAATGACATTCTAGAATCATGGAATATATTCCACAATAGTTTTTATTTTAATTATTTGAAATATATGTTTAACGGTATTGAAAAACCAATAAAAGTGATTTAATGATAATGCAGTATTTTGGAAAACACGCGATTATGGGATTGATAACCATTAATGTGTGTTTGATGATAGAATATACCAAAATATTTTTTTGATGGCATGTAGAAGGATAATATTATGCTTAAAATAATTGATACCACCATTGAGTGTTTATGTAATGAAGGTTTAACATGATAATAGATATTTAGGGGAATATATTATGGGATTAATTCCTCTTATTTTGTGGTGATTAACCATATATTGGGATATTTTGAATTCGGGTTAAGGTATTTATAACCATTAGGTTTAATAGAAAGGATAATTTGGTTATACTGTTATTATGTTTTTTTCTTTTTGGTGTAAGAATAAGGGTGTGAGAAAAAATTTGAGGTTAAAACATTCTTTAATATTGAGGTTACTAGTGACATTATAGATATAGGGGCATTTATTTAATGAATGATCTTTGATAAACCATCAGGATTGCTAAGAATTATGGTTATTGATGTGTTAAGGGTTATTTATTTTCAGTATCAGCTTAATTTATGCTAACCATTTTAGATTTAGTAAACATGGGAGGAATAACTTTTTATTTTGTGGTGTATTATGTGATATGTTGGATGTTTATTCTAGTGCTTCATGCATAAAAAATCATATTGAATTATAATAGTTTGGGAGAAAAGGATGATATTTTTGGGGAAATTAATTAAAGAATGAGATTTTAATTTTAAGAAAATATATTTACTTATATTCCTACTCTATATGATTAATGAATTCCTTAACTCTAGGAAAATAATATTTAATCAATAATTTTTTCATATTATGATCATTTTCAATGAATTGATGTTCATTTTATCCATCATATATTTATAGTTTTGTGGTTATTTAATTTCACAAGACCGTGTTCTCTATCAAACACAATTAGTTATTTGGTGTTAGTTTTCTCTTCCATGTCCATGTATTCAGTTCCTACAAATGTTATCATATTTGGAAACCTAGTTATGTGACTCCCTTCGGACATCCCTACCTCTCTTTTCAAATGGATGTTTCATTAAACCTTTTTAAGATGCAGGTTTTCAATAAAGATATTTTCATGTGTCAAAAAAGTTCATAATAATTCCATGTTTAAATTTCAAGGACTCAATTTATTTAATGGGTGGAAAATGTAATTCCCTGAGTATTTTAAAATAGAAAACTATGTTTGATAACAATGGTGATATGTATCACCAAATCCAAAAAAATAATTATTATTTAAATATGATCATATTAACCTTTCTATTAAATTCATATATCAAAATAATATTTACTACTTTATGAAATATTTATATATATTTGTGTTCTATATATATTGATAAATTCTTAGTAATAATCAATCAATTTTGGTAATGTGTTTTCATTATTCAAAATATGGTTTCTTCAAAAATGATTTTTATTTATTTTAAAAAATATGATAATTATTTATTAGAAAATTTATAATATTTACTAAATAAAAACTTCATTTTTTGATATCAATATATCAAAATAAACTTCGGATAAAAATTTGGGGATTTTATCAAAAATAGAGATTTTTTAGTGAATGGTGAAAATACCATTGTTATGTAAAATTATAAATTATTTTGATAAATTAATTAATAAATATTTTAATTATATTTCTTCATAAAATAATTATTATTTAGTTATATTTAATTTTATTACATATATATTAATAATATTTTAACCAAATTTTAGTTTAAGTTTATTTTTCAGATTAAAAACGCATTTTTCTGAAAATTATTTTAAAATGCATAATGTATATCCATTTGAATTAATTTAAATATCTCCTAATGAGAAGTGATATAAATTAAATTTTAAGATTATATATCTATATTTATAAATTTAAAATAATATAATTAATATTACTAGTTACATAGTTAAAGTGAAATAATCTTTTCCTTAAAAAATATATTTTTTGAAAAACCAATTTTTGTAATATGTAACAACTTGGCCCCACCCACCAGTTGCCCCGCAGACATGTGGGCCCCACCATAGGGCCTACCCATGTCACCAAACGGGTCATCTGACTAATGACTATCCTCACAGGCCAACACATGTCCTTTTCAGTGTGCTTTGTCCTCACTCACACACACCCTGGGAAACATTCCAGAAGGTCACCCATCCTGATCACTACTCCAGGCCAAACACGCTTAACAGTGAAGTTCTAATTAGGTAGGCACCTGAAAATGAAGGTGCACCTTGTTGACATGAGTCATATAATTTAGTCATTTAACCCTTTCTCATTTGGGGATGTTACAATCACCCCCCCCCCCCTAGAGCACAACGCCCTCGTTGTGGGCCCTACATCTTAACCCAGGAAGTGCACTACACTTAACCTCTGATACCAAATGTGAAAACTGGACCCCACCCACCAGTTTCCCCACACACACATGGGCCCCACCCTAGGGCCTACCTACGTGACCGAATGGGTCATTTGACTAATGACTGTCCCCACACCCTGGGAAACATCCCAGAAGGTCACCCATACTGATCACTACTCTAGGCCTAGCACGCTTAACTATGGAGTTCTAATCAGGTAGGCTCCCAAAAATGAAGATGCACCTTGTTGACATGAGTCATATCATTTAGTCATTTAACCCTTTCTCATTTGGGGATGTTACAATCACCCCCCCCCCCTTTAGAGCACAACGCCCTCGTTGTGGGCCCTACATCTCAACCCAGGCAGTGCACTGCACTTATGGCTGAGTTCCTCCTCTGATACCAAATGTGACAATTGGGCCCCACACACCAGTTGCCCCGCAGACATGTGGGCCCCACCCTAGGGCCTACCCACATGACCGAACGGGTCATCTGACTAATTATTGTCCCCACACCCTAGGAAACTTCTCAGAAGGTCACCCATCCTGATCACTACTCCATGCCAAGCACGCTTAACTGTGGAGTTCTAATCACATAGGCTCCCAAAAAGGAAGGTGCACCTTGTTGACATGAGTCATATCATTTAGTCATTTAACCCTTCCTCATTTGGGGATGTTACAATCACCCCCCCCCCCTTTAGATCACAAAACCCTCTTAGTGGGCCCTATATCTCAACCCAGGAAGTGCACCGCACTTATGGCTGGGTTCCTCCTCTGATACCAAATGTGACAACTGGGCCCCACCCACCAGTTGCCCCGCAGACACGTGGGCGCCACCCTTGGGCCTAACCACGTGACCGAATGGGTCATCTGACTAATGACTGTCCTCACAAGCCAACACATGTCCTTTCCAGTGTGCTTTTTCCTCACTCATACACACCCTGGGAAACTTCCCAGAAGGTCACCCATCCTTATCACTACTCCAGGCCATGCACGTTTAACTATAGAGTTCTAATCAGGTAGACTCCCAAAAAGGAAGGTGCACCTTGTTGACATGAGTCATATCACACCCCGCCTTAACATGGTCGTCGGGTCCGGGCCAACCAGGTACCACCAGTTGCCCCGCAGACACGTGGGGCCCACACTAGGGTCCACCCATATGCCTGAACGGGTCATTTAACCCTTTCTCATTTGGGGATTTTACAATCACCCCCCCCCCCTGTAGAGCACAACGCCCTCGTAGTGGCCCTACATCTCAACCCAGGCAGTGCACCACACTTAAGGTTGGGTTACTCCTCTAATACCAAATGTGACAACTGGGCCCCACCCACCAGTTGCCCCGTAGACACATGGGCCCCACCCTAGGGACTACCCACATGACCGAACGGGTCATCTGACTAATGACTGTACTCACAGGCCAACACATGTCATTTCCAGTGTGCTTTGTCCTCACTCACACACACCCTAGGAAACATCCCAGAAGGTCACCCATCATGATCACTGCTCCAGGACAAGCACTCTTAACTATGGAGTTCTAATCAGGTAGGCTTCTGAAAAGGAAGGTGCACCTTGTTGACATGAGTCATATCACACCCCGCCTTAACATGGTCGTCGGGTCCTGGCCTACCAGGTACCACCAGTTGCCCCGCAGACACGTGGGGCCCACCCTAGAGTCCACCCATATGCCTGAACCAATCATTTAACCCTTTCTCATTTGGGGATGTTACAACCCCCCCCCCCTTAGAGAACAACGCTCTCGTAGTGGGCCCTACATCTCAACTCAGGCAGTGCACCACACTTAAGGCGGGTTTCCTCCTCTGATACCAAATGTGACAACTGGGCCCCACCCACCAGTTGCCCCGCAGACACATGGGCCCCACCCTAGGGCATACCCACATGACCGAATGGGTCATCTTACTAATGACTGTCCTCAGAGGCCAACACATGTCCTTTCCAGTGTGCTTTGTCCTCACTCACACTCACCCTGGGAAACTTCCCAGAAGGTCACCCATTCTGATCACTATTCCAGGCCAAGTACTCTTAACTGTGGAGTTCTAATCAGGTAGGCTCCCGAAAAGGAAGGTGCACCTTGTTGACATGAGTCATATCACACCCCGCCTTAACATGGTCGTCGGGTCCTGGCCTACCAGGTACCACCAGTTGCCCCGCAGACACGTGGGGCCCAAGCACGCTTAACTGTGGAGTTCTAATCAGGTAGGCTCCCAAAAAGGAAGGTTCACCTTGTTGACATGAGTCATATCACACCCCGCCTTAACATGGTTGTTGGGTCCTGGCCTACCAGGTAGCACCAGTTGCCCTGCAGACACGTGGGGCCCACCCTAGGGTCCACCCATATTCCAGAACGAGTCATTTAACCTTTTCTCATTTGAGGATGTTACAATCACCCCCCCCCCCTTTAGAGCACAACGACCTCGTAGTGGGCCCTACATCTCAACCCAGGTAGTGCACCGCACTTAAGGTTGGGTTCCTCCTCTGATACCAAATGTGACAACTGGGCCCCACCCACCAGTTTCCCCGCAGACACGTGGGCCCCACCCTAGCACCTACCCACGTGACCGAACGGATCATCTGACTAATGACTGTCCTCACAGGCCAACACATGTCCTTTCCAGTGTGTTTTGTCCTCACTCACACACACCCTGGGAAATTTCCTAGAAGGTCACCCATCCTGATCACTACTCCATGCCAAGTATGCTTAACTGTGGAGTTCTAATCAGGTAGGCTCTCGAAAAGGAAGATGCACCTTGTTGACATAAGTCATATCACACCCCGCCTTAACATGGTCGTCGGGTCCTGGCCTACCAGGTACCACCAGTTGGCCCGCAGACACGTGGGCCTCACCCTAACACCTACCCACGTGACCGAACGGATCATCTGACTAATGACTGTCCTCATAGGCCAACACATGTCCTTTCCAGTGTGTTTTGTCCTCACTCACACACACCCTGGGAAATTTCCTAGAAGGTCACCCATCCTGATCACTACTCCAGGCCAAGTATGCTTAACTGTGGAGTTCTAATCAGGTAGGCTCTCGAAAAGGAAGATGTACCTTGTTGACATAAGTCATATCACACCCCGCCTTAACATGGTCGTCGGGTCCAGGCCTACCAGGTACCACCAGTTGCCCCGTAGACACGTGGGGCCCACCCTAGGGTCCACCCATATGCCTGAATGGGTAATATGACTAATGACAGTCCCCACAGGCCAACACATGTCCTTTCCAGTGTGCTTTGTCCTCACTCACACACACCCTGGGAAACTTCCCAGAAGGTCACCCATCCTGATCACTACTCCATGCCAAGCACGCTTAACTGTGGAGTTCTAATCAGGTAGGCTCTCGAAAAGGAAGGTGCACCTTGTTGACATGAGTCATATCATTTAGTCATTTAACCCTTTATCATTTTGGGATGTTACATCATGCTTGCAGGTTTTATAAAAAAAATTATTAAACCTTCATAGATTGATTTTTATAAAATGGATTCCATATTTGGAATCATCATAATTAATATTTTTTAATAAGGTCAACCTATATTTTGTACAATATGAATAGTAAATATAAAAATATTAACTATTATGGTAAAAGAAAGTTAGGTTACTTAAGGATAAAAATAATTTAACCAAGACTAGAAATAAATTATTCCTAACAGTATGAATATTTATTGAAATTATTAATTTATTTATTTTTTTACTTTACAAATGATTAAGAGATCATCTTGATAAAAATTAAACTTCATTACGATAAAACACAACTTGTATTTTTTGTAATTAGTATTCAATTTAAATTAAGTCTTTTATTTTGACGAATTAATTGAATTATGAGATAAATAATATTTTAATATAATATTTTAATTAAATAATTTTTATAAAATATAAATGGAAATATATTTTTTATAAAGTCAAGTGTACTTTTTATAAGGGTTCAGAAACGATTTTTTTTTAAAAAAACTGGCATTTCTCAATAAATATTTATTATTATTTGGAATATGGAATTTCACATATTTAGAAAATTATTTAAATAAAATTAATATTATTTTTGGAATAATAATTTATAAATTATCCAATGATTAATTTTTCAAAATTTGCTGAGAGAGAAAAATTTCCAGGTAAAAATTAAATACCATGTAAATATACTTTATGTATTATGAAATCATAATGACCAAAAAGATGTGAAATAATTTCTAAAAAATGGGATCCACGACCAAATATATGTTTTCCCTTCAAAATAATTTGATTTTAAGTTTATGTTATCTATCTTATAAATCCATTATGAATCCCACAAAACTTATAATGTATTATAATGTTTTAAAATAATTTGTTAATAGTGTGACTCACCTCCACATAGGCAAGGGGATAATTTTTATAATTTTGGCCCTTGGACTTATAAAATATTAAAAAACTCTCTCATTTTTAATAAACCATGGGAAAAACCCATGGTATGGTTCTTGTTTTTGGATATTTTATTATATAGAGTCCAAAACCTAAATAACAAATAAATCCGCCTCTTTTACTATATAAATCCACCGAATATTCCATTTATCTTCCCTAAAACTCATTGGATTACATAAATAATCTTCCATAAACTCTATATATTCCTAACTTTGGTTCCCCAAATCTATTAAGAAGCTCTTACCAAGCATTTTGAGTCAGACACTCAAGTAATGGATCCTCACTTTCCTCTCCTCCTTCCAATTCACCACATTCTTTGTAATTTGTCTTCTTAATTTCAATTTTTTATATTTCCATTCATTTATAATAATTCCCATAATGTCCAATTGATATTATATGAATTATATATCATTTATTATCTTTCATTTTTACCCTTAACTATGTTTTTACTATGTTGAAATTTTGTAAGGGAATCTTTCCCTCTCTTCTTTTTATCAAGCACATATTTTTTTATGTCTCAAAATTTACTTTTTATTATAGTTGGATATATTATTAAATATTTTTTGTACTATACATTTGATTTATAAATAATTATATGTTGCTTTTAATCTAATTAATCCTTCCATGATCCTTTATGTACACCCAATACTAGGTCGAAATTTTGTAATGGATCTTCCTCTCTCAATTATATTCAAGAACCTCTTTTATGTTGTTCCTTTTAATTAACATTTTCTCATTTTGGGATATGTTTTTATATATCCACCTAACTATCAATTTTATGACTAAATTATGATATATTCCTTTCTCTCTCATTAATCCTTCCCAGTAACCTTTATGTCCACCTATTACCATGTGAAAATTTAGAAATGGATTTCTCTCTTCTCATTTAAATTCTGTCACTTATTTTAGGTTATGTCTCTAAAATTACCTTTTATTTTGTTGGGATATGATCTTAAATATTAGAATTAACTTAAATTTATTGTATAAATTATTATATCCCCCTTTTACTCTCATTAAGCTTCCCATGATCCTTTATGTTCACTAGTTACCATGCCAAAAAATTGTTAGGATTGTTTTCTTTATTCAAGTATGTTCATTACCTTATGCCATATATCTACAAATTTACAATGTTGGGATAAAATTTTATATTTCCCTATTACTTATCATTTTATGTATTCCTGATTATATACCCCTTTTTCATCAACCCATTTTTATGAATCTTTAAGTTATGTCATTATGGTGCTAAACTTTCACCGTGATTTTCCATGCCAAAACAATTGTGTAGTGAATACCATACCCATTTACTATCAAGGGTGTTCACATTTATGCACATATACATTTCTGGGGACATACATATATTTATTCCATACTCCTTAATAACATAATAAATTATTATTATTAATGAATCCATTTTTTATAATCTATATGAAACACTTACGTATAAGAATGAAATGAAAATGATGGGTGTTTCCAGATAGTGCTCTAATGCATTGGGTAATATTTAGTATCATGATAAATAAAGTTGGAATAGGGACTGAACCTGAATCTTGTATGGGAATTTTTTGACCTTGATTTATTAGTGGTTTGGCCTTGACATATGTTTATGATAAAATGTTTTATGTTGTTTCCACATTTCCCATGATTTGATTATCATGTTATATCATGTCTCATTATCCATATTTATGATGATTTCTCTTTTTATTCCCCATTGATATGCCTATTATATAACATGTATTATTCTCTTCTTCTTATTCCATGTTTATTCTCTTACTAGTATTTATATCTCACCCCATTATTATGTTTTTTCCTAGGCTATCCCGTGCATTTTTAAAAATCCATGGAATTTTAAAGTCATGTTGAGGAAGTTTTCAATAATGTTGATTTATTCCCTGTTCAATATGTTTTTTTGTGCACATAATTCCAAATGACACGAGATTTATCGATCTTTTGGGTCATATTAAGTGTAATTTTTTGTAATAAATAATGAATTAATGTGTAATAAAAATAAGGTTTTTTATAAAGAAATTGTATGTTGGAAGTTTCATAGAATAAAGATTGTTGAATGGTTTGTTCACATATAAATTGCTCAAAATATATTTTTTCACACTTTCATGAAAACAACCCATGTGGAAAATATTAAAAAATTAATTAATGCATTTTAAGGAAAGTAAAAGTACTATAATGGGACCTTAATAAATTAGTTAAGATAATATAAGAACATTTTCAAAAGCATTCAATGAATATAGACATGGAAAAGGGAGTTTCTTGACTGAAAACAAGAGATCAGCGCTTTCACTTATATGAAAAAAATCTATTAAAATATGAGTTTAGGGTAAATGAAACATTGAATGGTGATTAAAAACACATAATAAACCAAATAAAATTATATATGTTTGATAATAAAAAAAATTACATATATGGATTATCTCAAAAATAAAATTTTAATTTGAAGAAGAAATTTGAGAAGAAATTTTACAGCTTTGGTAAACTTTTAGTCGAAATAAATGATAAGATAAATCCTAACATAGATATTTAATCCCTTTAATTATCATCACAAACATGATAAAATTAAATATTTGGAATTATATTCACTAAACAAAATAAAACAATTGGCATATATGGCATAAGTCTCAAAGTATGAAAATCATGACGAGAAACCCTTATAACCATGATATCCATTGAATTGGAGGTCATTTAAATAAATAACATTATATGCCTCTTAAAACACAATTAATTTAATTAATAAATAAAAAAATATCCAATAGTAAGTAATCACACCATATCAAAGATATCATAGTGCTCAATATGAAATATGTCTCAAGAAATTAAATTTAAGACAAATAACCCCTTACCTTAATTCCTAACATCTGTTAAAGAGATTCAATATCTTTTATAACAAAAATAATTATCTATATAAAATATTGAAAAAATTTATTCATATATAGAAAATTTTATATAGTTTATTTATAAATATTTTATTCATGTGTATTAGTTAGTTATTATCTATATTCAATATACGGTGTGAGTAATCTTGACCATTTTAAAATAGATTCATAATACTGGTCTTTTTATTCATTATTCTCCCAAATTTCATCATTTCTATATTATAAAAGGTAATTTAATGGGATTTTAAGTTATGATTCTTAATGATAAAATCATTGATGATAAGGTTTTAGTGATTTTTAATGACGACCATTGGTATATTTATTAATGATTTTAATATTGATATTTCTAATCCATAAGAAAAATAAAATAAATATCTACTTATTTATATCATATATTAATAGTAATTAAATTATCCTAGTCATTGATGATATTATTTTATAGCATTGTTCAAGTAGGTGGTTAGACAGGCCCAAACTTGAACATTCCATAATTAATGGATGATTTTGAAGTGTTTTAGATGTAATATGATTATTCTTGAGGTATAAAGATTTTTTAGGTTTTATAAAAGTTATAAATCACTTTATAATATAAATATAATAGTAGGTAATGGATAATAATATACTATATAGTATGAATGTATTTTTTCCCTCTTAGTATTCTCATTTTAGACGATTAAATTTACAACAATTTTTTACTCATATTCTTAATAGAATATTAATTTATTCATAAAAGAATCCTAATAATATAATTAAAATCATATTTATCCATTAAAAACATTTTCATGAACATACATGAAAATAATTGATAAAAAACTGAATATATTGTTCCATAGAGGTGGTTGTCCACACGAACGTATGCGTGGATCATTTCATTTTTCATATAATGGGAGAAATGTATAATATGTTTTATTAAATAATAATATAAAACATATTATAAATATCATACCTATTTATTAAATTTCACATTAGTACCATCCATGTAATTTGGTGAAGGAAAATAATGCATGATGCTTCATAGAGGCTGTGAAATGCACATACTTGCGATTTTTGTGTTCGTTTTCCTTAAGGGAAAGGAAGAAATTCGAATAATATTTACTCCCAAAATATAAAAACAATATGCTATAAGTATTAAATTAATAATATAATATTGGTAAAATATATTTTAAAAGTAATAAAAAAGAAACAGTGTTAGGGAAAAAGTTAGTACTTATGTTGAGAACTGTGAGCTTCCCTTAGAGAATTCATTAGAAATAGAGGAAATAGGCCAAAATATTATGTACAGAAGATTAAATAATGGAAGTAGGATTACATTAGAATTAAAATAAGATTAGATATTCAATTTAAAACCAAACTTTTTAAGTGGTATTCAATGTGTGGTGGGAGGCCCCTTTTATAAGTGGTGAGAATGGATTTTTTCAAAATTATTTCATCTTAATATAAATAGAGAACATGTTTCACATGTCAATATGGATCCAAAATAGAAAATAATGGAGTTAAGATAATTTTTTTTCAATAAAAACATCAAATACTTGGTTATAATGTTTTTTAACATGTTAGGCCTTTTAAAAGATTGGTCAACTCTTCTTAACATTTTTTGACTTTAACATGGTAACATTTTGTACCTAGGTGATTTGTTTTTTATGAATCAGAATGTCTTTATAAAATAATATGGACCTTATTATTTTAAATTTTAAATAAATTTATATATATTAACTTTATAAAAGTGATATAAATTATTTTTAATATAATAAAAATATTATGTATTAAAAATAATTTTGGAGAATAGTTTAAATTAAGTTTTAAAGTATCAAAAATATATGTGTAAAATAAAATAAATATTTTTATTTTTATAATTAATCTTATAAAATAAATATATTTACTATAAAATGGTTTCATAAATTTCCAGTTCATACTTGTATACTAATAATTTCCCAAAAGTCACAGTATTTTTCACTATTTACATGAAAATCAATCATTTCAAAAGGGTAGCTAAAAATAATCCTAATATAGTATTATTATTTTAAATAGAAATTTTAATTTAATTTTTTCATATTAATGTTATAAAATTTTTTAATTAAACATTTATATAATAGTGTTAAAAATACAGTGAAAACTATTTTCATGGGAAAAAATTAAAAAATTAATTATTCTTATTCTTATTTTCTTATCAATTACTAATGACTATTAATATATTATTCATATAAAAAATATATTTCATTTATTTATATAAAGGGATTAAAAATAAAATTTGATAAAAAATACTTTTCTAAGAATAAAATGATCTCGTTGGTTTTATCAATTCATTAGTAAATAAACTTTCTTTATCTTTAAAAGTCAAAATGAGAAATGTGTGAAATAAATTTCAAAAATAATTTATTTCATTAATAATTACATATTTTTATCATTCTAATTTCTAGTTACATATACATAAGATATCTTCATGTAAGACCTAAACATAAGGTAAACTTTGGTGGTAGTCGAGGGTATTGGTTTCGCTAGCATGGATCTTTTGGAAATCTCCATGTGCTTGAACTTCTCTCACATTTATTTTCACTCACATCTTATTTTTTTGATTTTTTCATGGTTCTAGTATAGCTAAAACCCTATTGAATCTAACTCCTTTATAATATAAGACAAATGATCTTTTTAATGGATACTTCTATTACTCGATGTTATTGCTTCCCTTTTTCTTAATAGATTTTATAATATGGTTACTTCGTTTTGCACCCACAAATTTAACAACTATATTATAATGGTAAAAATTAATATTAAAATATTATAATTTCATTTTATTTCAATGGTTCATATAGAAAAATAATCTAATATTATATTTATTTAAGGAAAAAATATTGTGAAATTTTAAGTCAATAAATTTTCCCCTTAAAAAAATTATATCCTTGGAATTTTAATTCTTCTTAACTAATTAAATAGTAAAGGGTGTCATAAGATATATATGACTCTGGGTTTAGTTTATAATTATTTTTCATCCTTATTGTCCTTTTTATTATTATTAATCTTATAATTTCTCTCATAATAGTAATATAACTAATGTTGATTATTTTAACCATTAATGTTAAATACCCTAAGATAATGGGAGTTATTTTTTTAAGAGAGTTTATAATTAGACTCAACTGGTGGTTATGGGTTTATTTTTAGATGTTATTTTCCTATATTCTCAAGTATCATGGACTCTATATCAATATATACAATCCATGCCTAATATCATATCAAATTTGACTAAAGGAAGGGTAATGGAATTTTATAGGAAAAAAATTACTATAAACATTTATTAGAGAGGAGTTATAAACTTGGGATACAATAATGGTACCTTTATAATTTTTTATTAGTAATTCAAAATATAGTCATTTGGGTAGTGATTTATGTTTTTAGAGACCATTATAGGTATAGAGGAGTAGGTTGAACAAGATATGAATACAACACTAATAGTTATTGAGTGGGTGATCAGTGTTCCATATTCCATATCATTTTTAGAACCCACTTTTATAGTTATGGATTCATAGGATTTCCCTTTTCGTAGATTTTTTTTGTTATTATAATTCTTTTTAGCCATTTTATTAGGTAATTGACTTGAATAATTACCTAGTTACCCATATTTATGATATTGAACTGTTATTGGTACCTCCAAAGGAACTCTTTTTTCCTTTCACTATGTCCACTGAGCTCTTCACTTTTCCTCGATAATTAGTTCCTCTATGACCTCATTTTATACACATAAAGCATATCTTATTTCATTTAATACATTCCCCTTAGTGATTATTACCTCATATTTGACACGAATTAAATTTAATCTTCTTTCCTTCATCTTCTTCATCACCTTAAACTCCATAAGAGGCTCCATATGTAACACCGATATATTTTAAAATATGAACATAAAATTTGATAGCGTGTATGAAACAAAAAACCAATTTTATAAGGTAATATAAAATCCTGATACTTTGAAATAAATTTAATTTTAAAAAATAAATTCAACCTATTCGATAGCTTGCAATGCATGCAAAACCGAATCTGAATGAAATTTGACAATTTATTAAAATATTATTATTTAAACATTGACATTATAACCTAGTTGTTCAATTGGAGGGTATAAATAGTGATAAATAATTTATGAAAATTATATGGTTTAAAAATGTTTAAAATAAATAAAATGTATATATATTTATTAGATATAAAATTAGAACCATTTAAAAAAAGAAATGTTTTTTGAAAAAAAAATATTTTTTCAGAAAGGTAGATATGTCATGCATTTTTTTACATAATTTTAAATTAATTTTTAAAATTTTGTAATATTTACTTTAAAAAATATATATAATATTTTAAATCATAATATAAAATTTATATTAGGGTGAAAGTTTGTGATTTTTTTAAAAAGATTTATTTTGTAATGAATAGTGAAAACAAACTGAATTTTAACTGAAAAATTCCTTTTCATATTTATTGTTTATAAAGATAAATTATATTTTAAATTGGATTTAAATTTTTCATTTATATATCAATTAATTCAATTTATTCATTTTTAATCATTTTCATATTGAAGTTTGATATAAAACCTTTCTAAACTTTTAAGCATTTTCTCTTTTAAACTCACTTTCTTATCGCATCTGTGGGATTAATTTTAAATGATAATTTTCTGATTATGTGAGTAGAATTTATAAAAATGGATTCCATATTAATAATCATAATAATATTTATTATCTAATAATGTCAAGTTAATTTTTTACAGTAATTAATAGTAATAAAAGTAAAATTATTTACCACTGTTAAGGTAAAAATATGTTTATCGAGGGTTAAACTAATCATATAAGTGTTAAAATGTTTTAAACACATTTCTAAAACTTATTTTATTGACCTACGTAGACATAATAATGTATAATTATATATAATAATCCATTTTTTACTCTTTTTTCATGTGAAAAACATAGGTACACCTTTTTCTTTTCAAAAAATACATGTGTTCCACTCACCTCACCTATAAAAGGTCACCCATATCCTCTCTTATTCACACCTTCAAACAAACTTGGATAGTCAAATACCTATAAAAATAACTTCCAAAATTTCCTCCTATCATCATATAATCCTTATTTTTTTCATAAATACAGCCAAGGAAATATTTTTGTGCAAACCTGAGGATACCCAAAGAAGAGGTAACATTCTTCAATAATCATTTTTTTTCTCCATACACCTACTTAAATTATTATTAAACCACGATTATATAATAAAATTAGCATATTACATATAATTATATGTTTTTATGTTAATTTCAGGACTTAAAACCATCTCCACTTTCATAAAATGTGTTAGGAAGTCATTATTCATGTGTATAGTGGATTACCACATCCCAAACTGATGTCAGTCATTTTTCCATCATAACCTTTCAAGTTTGGGTATGATGATGTATATTAAGTATATATAAGATATTAATAAAATAATTATACCTCTAGATTCATTTTATTGTATATACCTTTTTACATTCCATTTCTTAGTGGATACGTGACGTCGCTCATGTCTACATCGGACTACTGCCTTGCAAAATAATGAGATTCATATTTCCTTAAATATTTAAATGGAAGATAATATAGATATATATAATGAATATATGGGATATAAATTACATAATAATTATATTAGTGAAATATTTATCATTATAAAAATATAATATATATCATTTTCTTTCATTTTCTTAAAGATGATTACATCGTTTGTGTACGTGTGGAATACTGCCTTCACAAAGCAATGTGACTATATTTTCATTATCATACTATTAGGATGATATATATTTATATGTATATTTAAGGAAATAATATGGTTTATATGATATTATGATAATTCTATAAAGATAAAATTTTACTTAACTTCATTACATAATGATCATTGAAAAATAGAAACGTTACTCATGTCTATGCACGACCTATCATCTCCTTGATTGTAATGTAGTTCATTTTTCATAACCGTATTTTATGATTGGTTTTAAAATGATAATTTATTTATAAATATGATACTTATTTCATGGTTATTATTCTTGAAATTTTTAAATATTGACCTCTTTGACCATAGTCAATATATTAAAGTCAATTTTGATACATGAGCCAAATATCGTCGAAACATCCTATGAAAAAAAAGTTAATTAAGTAATAATATATAAATAAGTTAAATAAAAGGAATAATAATATTTAAAAATATTATTAATAAATTAAAAAAATAAAATAATTTTATTATTTAGGAATATAAATAATATACATGGTGATTTACACTTAAGGTAAGGTTTTCGCCTCTCACTTTTACTTATGTGACACATACGCCATATTCACCACTAATTTATTTTGTGCGGTGTATTTGATGAAATTTTTTATGTGATATCTTTAATTAATTTACATTAATTTTATTTAATGTTTCATTTAAATTTATTTCCTTCATGGGGCCTATGATACAAAAGTTACCAAAGTAGTAATGGTTTATTTCATAATCTCATCATTTTTCATGATTAATTTTTTTAAGTCCCCTTTAGATGTATTAAATGATAATTATATTTTAAAATCAATCTATTTTCAGATAATATGGTTTTATTGAACATTTCCAAGTAATAGTACCATTTTTCCTCTCTTTGGGTATTAAAATGATTAATAAAATGTTAGGAAGAAAATATTACTTTAATTCTCTCTTCGGCCGGAAATCATTTTTCTTCCAAAACTATGTTTTCTAAAAATGGATTAATTTTTTTTTATATTTCTCTAAAATATTTATTAAATAAATTTTTACCCATATTATACTTTTTACGAAATTATTTAAAAGGAATCTAATTTTCATTTTCTAAACAAGGAACTTTTTTATCCATTTTACAATGCAAAGGGAATATCCTTTTTAACTTATACAACATATAAACAATTACTCTCCCTCAAGACCATAATTTATTTTATGATTACTTTTAAATTTGACAAGGATTGTTTTAACAAAAAAATCATAATATTTAAGAAATTATTTTTTTAAAAATTCATTTCAATGAAATAGATTTTCATGATATTTTATGAATTTTGTTGTTTCAGATATGTTCTAAGTGATATTTCAAAATTAATTTCCCTATAAAAATACATTATTTTATTTTACTTAACATATAATGGTGATATACCTTAATGAAACCATCCTTATTATTTCCCTTGATGGTTTATGACCAGTTTGACTTGGGACATACTACGTTGACACCATTCATTTTACTATGGATGGTTTATGATGATGTTTATTGATTGGGGAACGTATTTACATTTCATATTATAGTTTAAATACAAATTTTTATGTACATTATGTTTCACCCCTTTTATATGATAAATTCATTAGACTTAGTAATAAATGAGTGGGGGGCACTATAACCCCTCGATGCATAGGTAGGCCTCATAAGACAAACTAGAAATAATTTTGACTGAGGCCTTACCCATTTATATAGATGTCTTCATAAAAAACATGGTGTTATTGGATGTATTTTAATAGGATTATATGGTATTAGATATCTTGTAAAAATCCTAGAAGGTATATTTTAGATGTCCATCATTATGCATTCCATCATTATAAATTCAGTTATTGATATTTCGTGTGATTTTTTAATTAGTTATAATATCCATGTTTAAGTTTCATTATGATATTATTATTTATATGAAATTATGTTATAATCATTTATTTCATCAATATTATTCTCAATATATTGATTAAATGGAATGTGCGTCAGTTATTTACCTTATTATATTGAATAGGCCATATTTACTCACAGATTTCATTGTACGCTTACCCTTACTGAGAATCTGAGATCACCACTTACTTATGTCTTATATTCCCCAAGATATGAGAAAGTGTTTTGTGATTTATATTCAGGGATAGACTAAGGGTAATAATGGAATTCTCAAAGAAAGGTATTTATGTATTCTATGTTTTAAAATGAAATAAAAATTTTAAGTATGTATCTATTTTAACAAGACTACTAAAATATTAGGTCCTTTAGGATGTGATTCCTTATATATTATTCCAATATAATAAGTTAGAATCTTTCTCTAGGTTACTGTGTTTGGGGTCACCATAGTTGGTATGATAGGAAGTTTTATAGAAACCATGGGGACCAGATTAATGGAAACATAGGTTAGGGAAACATGGTACTTGGATAAAATTTAAGGATAGGTATAGAAGAAAATCCTAATCTTTTTGTAAGGAATATATTGCGTGGGTTTTATAAGCAATACAATCATGTTGTGATACTATAAGTGGATTCGGTTCTGGAATAAAGGTATATAGGGGTAATAACTCTGAAAATGGTACATCAGGCTAGTCTCGATCGCCACAAGGTGCATAAAAATAGGCTTTACTATATACATGGTTTGATATTCTTATGGGATATGATTTGGATATTTAAATATTTTTTTGAAAACCATTATGAATTATTTGAAAATAAATATATCCCCAAAGAAACCGTGTTTATGATTATGTGATTATATATGCATAATTTTTTCAGTTTACGTAATGTTTTTCACTAGTCTTTGGAGTATAAATTATGTTTTATACTCTTATTCCATTGTTTAGAAATGTCTCCCTGAAAAGTAATGGTAACTACATCAATGTTCATAATACAAAGAGTTATAATGATCATTTATTTGATAGTATTAAGCCAATATTTTGAAGGGAACTAGTCTTCCAATAATTCACATTATATGAGGACTTAGTATCATGTGATAAAAAGATAGAGAATGAATTATATAAGTATTATGCCTTCAAATGGAAGAAATAGAAGAATAGGATGATAGAGAAAAACATGGATAAAGGTGATAAGGGAAATAAGGATTTTCCAACATGTGATAACTATGGAAAAAACACCCTAGTACTTTCTAAAAGGGAATGATAGTTTTCCAAAAGTGTGGAGAGCAATTCCACCATACATGTCATTGAAAGGGAAAGAAAAAAGTTTCTAGTTCTCAATGATTCACCTATAAAGAGGACACTACCCCAAGTATAAATGGAATATACCTCAAAAGTATCTAACGGATCATGGTAATGCTTATGATGTTACCACATATAAAGTGGAATGATTAATGTGCTTGTGTTTGGATTTAAGAATTATGTGATTTGAGTATTTTATCAATGATATCTATGTTATAAGAATAATGAAATGTATAAGGATTGTACTTTAGTACATTTTCATTAAGTAATTAGAAGTGTTTTTTGAATAGTATAAATAAATAAGAAAATGATTCAGTTGAAAGTTTAACTTCTTGTAAAAACATGATTGAGGGAAATTTAACCCTAAATATGTTCTTGTTATTGAGATAATGATGTTTGGATAAAGAGATGATTGATATGGATAAATTAAATTGGATTGTATTGACTACCTTAGAACTGGTTAATTATTTGTTGACATAGTGGTTTTGTTCTATCATTGATAGATTTAACAACTATTTTATATTTAAGTGGGATATACAATAATCTGTTCTTTATTTAAGGAATAAGAAAGCATGAATGTTTTCCACGAGGTTTTATGGTAATTCAAGTTATTACCATGTTTCAAGAGAATACTATTTGAAGGTATTCACATTTTTATTATGTAATGATTAATATATACTTCATCTTATTTGGGAAATTAATGATAAGTTCATTTTGGAAATTTAGTGACCTTATTTATAAAGTTTTTGATCTTAATCTTTTGGAAGGATCAAAAGGTAAACCATTTATGAAATGGTTTAAGTTGATGTTTTGGTGAGGTTTTAGAGATTAATGTATTACATAACCATATGAATATTTATGAATTTTGGATAACATTCTCTAATAATTTTTTTATAATAATAATTATAGATTCAAGGAATGACTTATCATTCTATTATGGATCATATTCACTATTAGAAGTTAATTTTAGTGCTTCAGGCATAAAAAATTCATCTTGGATATTCATTTATTATAGTAATAAATTAATTGGAAAATGATCTATGCACAACCGAAATATGAAATTGTGCCTATGAATTTGATATATATATATCAAATAGTTATACTTTCATATATTCTCAATCTAGATGGTATTAAAATTCCTCATCTCTAGGAAATGATATTGAAACAAAATGAAATATTAATACATTCATTTATGTTGAACCTATGTACTTTTAAACAATCACATATTTATGTTTTTTTCCTTAACTTTACATTAATCATTCACTTTCATGTTATCAATGATCTCTTTCAATCTCAATAATAATTTACACTTTTCTTCAATGTTCATATCTTTACTTCCCACCAATGTTCTCCTACTTAGAATCCTAGTTATGTGTTATTCCATATGAACTTTGTATTTACTTTATCACTTATATAGAGGATATTTTATTAATCCTTCTCATGATATGGTATTCCAATAAAGGTATTCCCGAATGAAAAAGCCTTTATTATTATGATCATGATTAAATTGCGAGGATGAAATTTATTTAATGGGTTAGAATATAACACCTTGAGATTTTAGAAAATGAACATCATATTTGATAGTGTGAATGAAACACAACCCCAAGAATAAAAAAGTAATATAAAATAATAACACTTTATGATATATTTATTTTTAAAAAATAAATTCAATCTCTTTGATAGCTTGTAATGCATGCAACACCAAGTTGAATGAAATGCAACACTCTATTAAAATATTATTATTTAAACATTACCACTATAATCTATCCATGAAATAGAAATTTATGAATTGTAAAAACTAAATTATAAAATTTATATGGTTTAAACATGTATTAAATAAATAAAATTGATATAAATTTATTAAATTTAAAATTATAACTATTTTAAATAAAAAGAAATATTTTTTTCAAAAATCCTGTATTTTTCTGAAAGGTGGATTAGTCGTGCATTGTGCGCATAATTTAAAATTAATTTTTAAAAATTTTATAATATTTATTCCATAAAATAAAACTTATAGTTTAAATTATAATATTAAAATTATCTTATATTAAATTTATGGCACTTCTCTGAAAATTTACATTTTTTGATGAATAGTGAAAAATACTAAATTTAAATTAAAAGCTATCCTTTCATTTAAATTTCATATAAAGTTAAATTGTATTTTAAATTAGTTTTAAGTAAAATTAGTTTAATTTTATATCAATTAATCCAATTTTGGTCATTTTAATCATTTTCATATTGAATTTTGATATAAAAACATTGTAAAATTTTGAATATTTTCTCTTTAAAAACCTACTTTCCCATTGTATCTGTGGGATTAATTTAAAATTAATATTTTCGAATTATGTGAATGGAATTTTTAAAAATGGATTCTACATTTGGAATTATTATAATTTATGTTATCTAATGGGGAAAAATAAATTTTTGATCATACTTAATAATAAAAATAGTAAAACATTATTTACTGCGGTTAAGGTAAAATGGGTTTACCAGGGGTTAAACTTAAAATATAGTGTTAAAATGACCTAAAACATGTTTAAAAACTATTTTATGGACATATTTAGACCTTATAATTTCTAAGGATCAATAATACTCCATTTTTCACCCTTTTATAATTTTAAAAATGTGGGTACTCCTTTTTCTTTTCAAATATTATAATTGTGCCACTCACCTCACCTATAAATGGTCACCCACTCTCTTCTCTTATTCACTCCTTAAAATAGTTTTGGTTTGACCAATACTTTTCCAAATAGATTCCCAAATTCCATTATATCATCTTATAATCCTTATTTGGTTCATAAATTCTACCTAGGAAGGCTTTTGATAAAATCCTAAGGAGGATACCTGAAGAACTTGTAAAATTCTTCATTGAGCACTTTCATTTTATTTCTTACCCAGTCTCAATAAATTATTATTAAACAATGATTATATATTAAAAACATTAAATTATATCTAATTATATATTTTTATGTTTATTTCATGACATAAACCCACCTTTACTTTCATAAAATAGGTTATGAAATCATCATTTGTGTGTACAACAGTCTACCGCCTCATGAATGATGCCATTCATTTTTTAATTACCCCTTCTCATGATTGGGTATGATGTTAGATCTGGAGTATATATATATTATTTATAATATAATTATAACTATTTATTAATTGTATCATATATACCTTTTTAATTTACATTCCCTAGGGAATTTGACAACGTAACTCATGTGTGTGGTGGACTACCGCCTCACGATGTGATATGATTCTTCTTTCACTAAATATTTACATGGAAGTTAATAAGGATAAATATAGTGAATATATGTGATATAAATTACATAATTATTATATTCATGACATATTTTTCATTCATAAAATATAATTTATATCACTTTCTTTCTAACATTTAAAGATGGTAACATCGTTCGTGTGCATGTGGACTACTGCCTTCATGAACTGATGTGACTCTATTTTCATCACCACACCACATATATTATTTATATAATTATATTTAATGAAATAATATGGTCTATATAATATTATTATCATTATGTAAATATTAAATATTAATTAACTTCTTTCCATAATTATCATTTAAAAATGGAAATGTTACTCATGCATATGTACAGCCTACTATCTCCATGATTTTAACATGGTTCATTATTCATAACCATATTTCATGATTTATTTTAAAAGTATAATTGATGAATATATATGATAATTAATTCATTATTATTTTTATAGATATTTTTAAATAATTAAATCAATGACAATAGTAAACCTATCAAAGTAATTTTTGACAATAATCCAAATATCATCAAAACATTCTTCATAAACATAATTGATTAAGTAATCAGATATAAATAAGTGAAATAAAAAAGAATAATAAAATTTAAAAATTTTATTAATATATTAAATAATAAACATAAGTTTATTATTCATGAAGATGAAGAATGTATGTGTTGATTTGTACTTAATGTAAGGGTTTCTTGTCTCACTTTAACTTCTACGAAACATACACCAAATTCACAAATAATTTATTTTCTGAGGTGCCTATACTATAATTTTTATGTTATATCATGAATTAATTTATATTCATGGTATTTAAGGTTTTATTTAAATTTATTTCTTTCATGGGACTTATAATACAAAATTTACCAAAGTGGTAAGAATTTATTTTACAATCTCATCATTATTCAGGATTATTTTGGTTTAAGTATACCTTAGGGGAATTACATGATGAATATATTTTCAAAACAATCTATATTATTATCCTATGTTTATTCGGTAACTTTTTCAAGTAATAGTACCATTTTCCCTAAAAGTAAAAATAACTAAGAACGTTTTTTAAGAAAATACAAATTTAATTCCTTCTTCAGTCAAAAAACATTTTTCTCCCAAAAAATGTTTTCTAAAAAATAAAAAATGTTTTAGAATTATCCAAATGATTTATTAAATAATTTTTTAGTGATTTATTACTTTTTACAAAATGGATTGAAAGTAATCTTCTTGTTCTTTTCTGAATGAGGAACCTTTCAAATCATTATGGTGAAAAATGAATGTTCTTTTCAACTTATACGACATTTATAGAATTACCTACCATTATAAACATTATATATTTGAATCTTCCTTTTCAATTTTACAATGTTATTTTTAATGAAATTTTTTTCACTAATATTCTGAAAATTATTAGTTTTCTTAAAATGATTTTCAAATAAAAAGATGTTGATAATATTTTAATAATGCTATAGTTTTAAAATAAATATTAGTGATTTTGGAAGAATGTTTATTTCTCATAATAAATATTCCATGTTATCTTTTAAAATAATTTTCTATCTAATAATGCATTCTTTGATTTTAGTTATGATTTAATGGGGATATACTCCAATTAAACCATCCTTATTATTTCTCTGGATGGTTTATAATTAGTTTGACTGGGAATGTACTATGTTGATACCATTCATTTTACTATTGATGGTTTATGATTAAGTTTATTGATTGGGAAAAATATTTAAATTTTATATGTTATTTTAAATATGAATTTTTATGTGAATTTTGTTTCACCCCTTTCAGATGAGGAATGCATTGGAATTAGTAATTGATGGGTGGGACCCACTATATCCCCCCGATGCATCGTTAGGTCTCATGAGAAAAACTAGATATGGTTTATTCCAAGGACTTACCCATTTATATATATATTTTGGAACAATACTCAATGGTATTAGATTTCATGGCTCAATCATTGATGGTATTAGATGTATTGGAACAAGCCTCGATAGTATGTTTTAGATTTCCAGCATTATTCATTCCGACATTATGAATTAATTTATTGATATTCCAAGTGATTTATAATTAGTTATAATATCTATGGATAAGTTTCATGATCATGTGATTATTTTTATGTAATTATTTTATAATCATTTAATCCTACCATATTATTCTGAAGTTATCGATTAAATGGAATGTGTTTTAGTTATTTACCATGTAATATTGGTTATGGTTTATTTATTAATAGCCTTCATTGTACTCTTACCCTTACTAAGCATCTGATCTCACCCATTTCTTATGTTTTATTTTCCCTAGGATACGAGGAAGTGTTTTGTGATTGATATGAAGGGATACACTAAAGGGAATACTAGAATTTTGAAAGAAATGTTTTTTTTATTTTATGTTTTAAAATATAATGTGAATCATAAGTATGTATCTAGTTTTTTCAAGACTAATAAACTATTCTAAACTTTTGGATGTTATTCCTTTTGTCTTATGTTAATGTAATAATGTATACACTATCTCTTAGTTACTGGGGCCAGGGTCACTACACCAACCTTCTATTATTATTTTTATTTGGAAACTCAACTAAGTTCACGTTGTTAATCATAATTCATGATATTTGATTATGAATAATCACAAGATTTCTCACTCTAGATCTGATCCCATTAGGTTTCTCATTGGTGAAATCTCAACATTATCCAAGAAATCTATTGTTAACTTGGTTCCCATGGGCTTTATCTATTATTAAAACCAAAAGTTTTTAATAATAAGTTATGACTAATTAACACCATAAGAAAATTATTTAATGATAATTATAAGAAACAATAAACCAAAAATGTCGTACTATTAAAAAAAATTACATTATATATTAGTTCAACCTAAATAAATCATTATTCAATATAGGTTTCACTAGGTAGGGTTCTCTAATATTCCATAACTAAATTCCTTAACAAAAAAAAAACCTTCATAATTTCTTTTAAAGAGAATTTAATTAACCAAATCATATCTGATAGGATTTTCCACCCAGGTGTGTAGTCTTAATACCACTCATCATACATTTAAGTGAAGATTAATTTGTTACTTAACCAAACTTTTTAGGGTGATTACCCCAAATGCATATGTGCCACAGCTATATCCACTTTCCAATTTCCATATAGGGGTGAAATTTCTCGTAAAACCACAAAATATCTTTTTTAACAAAACATAATGTTGTTATCATATACATAGACTTATCCCTTATACTTATCCCTAGGGTTTTTATAAAATTTATCTTATCCTAATCCCTTAAATATTCAATATTATCTCAAATAACCTAATGGGGTATGATCAAACTTAACTTATCAACACTTAAATTATCCTTAACTAACATCCAATCCTATAAAGTTATTAAAACCCAAATAGGATGCCAAGTATGACATCCCATGAACATATATGTCTCATAATTACATTAGATAAATAAAATATTGCATGAATATACATTCTGGTGAAATTTGTTTCTTAGAGTTTTATAGAATTAATACAAAACATTAAAAAAACAACTCAGGTGTTTTTCAAATAATTTGAATTTTTGCAACTATATAAGAAACTGATTAATCCATAACAAGTATTCAACATCTCTTAAAAATTTTACACATAATATACACTTCTAGACACAATTTCTGTGTTACATTTTTTCATAACCTAAGGAAACATAAACATAAGAAAGGGGTGAGTTCAAATTCTTAGTAAGAGTAATCGTAATCAATAAAAATCAAATATCATAAGTGAGCATAATATGGGTACATGGGTATAATCGAGATATATAATAGATCCAAACCCAAAAAATAATAGATCATAAATCACAGTATAAATCATGGAGTAACATAATTATATATCATGGAATTTACACATCTTAAAGAGACTCAAAAATAATAACCCATCTTTGAAGCATAAAATAGTAATCTCAAATCATGGGAGAATAATATAAAAGTGCGAAATGTCTTATAAAATAGATTTAACCAAGTAATTTATCATAGAATGAAATGAAAAAACTTAGAAAGCTGGTACAATCATAATCATAAGAAACCTTGTGAGAAAACTCATTTTTCCCACACCTTTGTGAAGGAACACATTATTTTCACCCATTAAAATGTGGGAAAACATATTATGTCCATGACTTTGTGAACAAACTCATTATGTATGTGCCTTACTATCTTGTGAGAAATAAAACTTAACTAATGCATTGGAGGGTGATATAAGACCCCACACATCATAATCCATACATATGTTTTCCATATAAAATCAATAATCATCATATCATAAAAAAACCATGGAAATAAAATGGGTTTTAGGTGACCAAATAAAATAACCCCATGGATGGTCTTAACTCTTATTGTGCATTTGAATGTGCTAAATTTGGATCCTTATTTTTAGTTTCCCATGACATTTGAGATGGATCTAGACAACCTAGAAGCAGTTCCTCCATCAACCTCGGTGTCATTTGATGTTGTTTCCTTAGCTCCAAGAATCTAGGACCCTCTACTGCCTATTATTACTTTTGAATCTGATGCAACAATGACATATATATTTACTTGTATCACTCTCTAAATTCCCCATCCCATATCCTTCTTCGGATCAAAGGTGATAAAGTATGCTAGTAACCTATTTCTTATCCCCTTCTTCCCCTCTTATTCTACTTTTGTCACATTTATGAACAAATCACATTAGAATATAGGAAGTGGAAATAGAATCCTACAGCATATTTCCAATTGGGTTCTTCATCCTATAGAGGATGGGAATCAACTTTGGGTGCTGACCATTCCTCAAAATCGGGAATCTCTCCAGTCTTCCCTTCTATCCCCCTCCCCATTCTCTCTCTTAGGGAATCCTCCCCTAAACTAGTCTCTCATTACGATGCAAGAATTGTTCCTCTACCTCAAGAAAAATAGTCCATGGTGATAGTTATATTCATACCTATTATGGATCCCCATTTTTAGGCTAGTGAGGTCCTTCTGATATTAGTAACTCTTAGAGTTATCCTCCCTCACATGGTGAAGGATTTTTCTCTGGACCCTTCTGTCCCAGCCCAACCTTCTTGTGGGAAAGACCCCTCAGTGTGTTCTTTGGAAGTCCCATTGTACTAGACCAGTTTAGCTGAGCATTTCCAATGTGATGTTTCTTATTACACATGCTCTCATGGTTCAAGGTCCATATCCATCTCTCCCATAAACTTCTCAAATTTCTAACGTGCTTTATCAAATGTTGAAGATGATGTCTCCCTCCCTTCTCCCAAGACATATGTTATAGCTAGAGATATATATACCATATCAACTTCCAAAAGGGAATCCTCATTCTCATCCCATTATTCTAGCACCAATTCCATGTCAAGGTCCAAACCATGTTCTCCCTCTTTAAATGATCACATTTATTATTTGGAACACCTGAGGACTTGGATCATTGGTGAATATATAATTATTCTCCATAGAAATTTCTAGAAAAAAACTCCTTTAATTGTGGTTATTAAACCCAAGAAGGATCCCTCTAAATTGTTGGTTTTTTATCGTAGGATGTCATTACACCACTCCATGTATGGTGAACCCATGAACCACCATATATGGATCTCTCGGAAAAAAAATTGGTAATTGATCTTCTGGTCACTTCTGATCAACACATTACAATGAAGGTTAATGATGAGAGTGATAAATTGTTTCTCTCCTTATTTTATGGTAAATGTGACCTCATATTAATAGACCTATTGTGGAAGAAAATTTAGAGCTCTTATCTGTGGAATGTTACCTGGATTATAGGAGGGGACTTCAATGTGATCATGGATCCATCTAAGAAAAGGTGTGGAGGGACATATCTGAGGAATAACATGTAAGACTTCTCTTCGTTTTCAATATGGAATTCCTGGTGTACTTGGGGTTTGTCGAAGATAATGTTACCTAGTGTAACAATAAAAAATAACCCCATCGTATGTGGTGTAGTCTCAACCGATAGCTGTAAAACATCCATGACATATCTACTTATCTGAATACCAGTGTCGCTCACCTGGTTTAGCCTCTATCAGACCATTATTTATTTCTGATTTTACTTTATCTAGGAGTAAGTACCTCAAACAAGTTCTTTTTCTCCAAAAAATAGACATCGGACCCAACCTTCTAATATGTAGTACATTAATCATGTATAAATTGCATGTAGGATACAAAGTGGGTTAGTTTTCATAAGAAACTCAATCAGTTCGAGGATGAAATACATACATGGATAAGATATCATCCCTTGAGATTTTAAGAATTATATAATGTGGAATGTTAGATTGATCAAGATGATTCTAATATACAAATATTATGGCATGACTATATGTTTAATGATCTTGTTGAATAGAAGAATTGTCTTTCTAGCATTCTCTTGTAATATGAATGCATTTTCTGGTTGAAGTCCATGAAACTTTGGTTGAAAGGTGTAGATAGAAAAAATAAATTTCTTCATTCCTATATTAAATAAAATAAGTGGGTGGGTGTTCCTAAAATACATCTAGAATATGGGTCCTTCACTAATAACTTCAATGTGGTTGGTAGCATGGTCGAAGATCCATTCAAATTCCTTCTAGCGTGTGTTAACCTGATCATACCGAATGGGTACCCAAGAGATCATTCCATGTTGTGGGATGTTATTCCCACTATTTTTTTTTATAAAATTAATCATGAACTATAGAGACTGCCTAATGATTAGGGGTTTGAGATACAGTGGTTTCTCTTAACCAGGAGAGTTCCCCAAATCCGGATGGGTTCTCAAGATCCTTTTCTGTTGCCTCTTATAATCATATTAATTTTGAACTCACGAACATTATTCCTTATTTCTTCCATGGAGGTAACCTACCCTAGGTGTCCAGTGAAACAATACTTATTCTAATTCCTAAGGTAAAGGATCCATCCTTCATTAAACATTTAATATAAATTAGTATGTATACATTGTCATATAAGTTCCTTGCAAATTTTCTCAATAGAAGACTCTCTATACTTCTTCATGAGCAGGTTTCATAAGAACAACATGGATTCATTAAATAGAGATCCCCCAGATAGTTAGTACTCTATCCCAAGATATAATCATAAACATAAACAAGAATACCTTTGGATCCAACATTTTTATAAAACAAGACATGAATAAGTCTTATTATATACTTAATGGGGATTTGTTTTGAAGGTGATTTTATGTATAGGATTCCCTGGTTGGGTGTCTGATTTATTCTTCAGTTTCTTTAGTTATTCATGGTTTATTGTTACTTTTATGGGTAAAAGATGAGTCTTCTTAAAATTTGTGTGAGGCCTAAGATGAGAAACCCTCTTCCCCCTGAGTCATTTCATTATGGTCCAAGACTCCTTTAGCAGAGTTATGTCTAACTCATCTAGAATAAATGCATATTCCACATCAAAGGTGGGAGAAACTTTCATGAGATTTATCAAAATCTTTTTGTGGATGACATCCTAATATTCACCAATGGAAGAAGGGGTCTATTCAATTTATCAAAAAATCTATGGGGGAAAATTTTAATTAGAGAAATCAATATATCAGCGATAATAAGAGAAGTGGGTACCTTTCTAACTCATGCGCAGACTGATAGGCTAATATTATTGAATACCTTTTGAGAATTAAGAGGAAATAATTCTCTATGGATTAACTATAAGTTTCGGTCTCTCATATATGCCTCCTCATTTATCCCTTTGGCACATTAGTTTCCAAAATTACAAGGAGTATCAATGACTATAAGAGACACTTTTTATCTTTTGGAGTCCAGATAACATTGATTAATTGTGTTCTTACTTCAATCACGATACATTCCCTCTCCACCCTAAAAGTCCCCAAAAATATGATCCTAATCATTTAAAATATCTTTAATTCCTTTATCTTGGATTCCCACATAGAGATCCAAAACCAATATGATTCATGATATATATTTTACAAGCCAATTGGGATGTGGGATATTGGGATTAGAAGCCTCTAAGGAACTATGAACATCCTTCAATCCAAACTATCATGGGAACCAAAGAAGGGAGATCATTGTGGGGGAAATTTATTTTTTCCAAGTATGGTAGTGACATAAGAATCCCAAGAGGTAGTGGTTAGAGCCTTTTATATTCTCTATGATGGAAAATTATAGATCTAAAATTAATTCCTTGTGGATTGTTGAATGCAGGGAGATCAATTACTGGAATTATAATTGGTTGGGTACTCCACTTGGTTTCTTGTGCTGGCTTACACCTAATATCCCCATCTCTCAAGCTTGTTCCTATCCAACTTTCATTTAGGAAACCCTTAAAATTCTTTAGCGTGATTTATTCAATGAAATGCATCTCTCTTCTCAAACTTACCACTAGGTATTCACCAGGATTCCGTCAGGTCACTTCTCAAACAAAGATTACTATAGTCATCTCTAAGCAGATCATGTCGATGGAATGGGTTACCTTCTCTGGTGCAAAGAGATTCTATGAAAATTTAACTTCTTCTTATAGTGTATCTGGAACCATGTGATCCCAAAGGATGAGGTGGTCAAGAATAAGGGGATCTATTTACTATCCAAGGGTTTATATTCTAGCATTACTAAAGAATAAATGACTGAACACCTATTTTTTTAGAGCGATTGGGAAAAAGTTGTGTGGAGTCGATTTGGTAACCACATTAAAATCACTTATTTGAAGGGAAACAGTGCCATGTTCTCCCATGCATGGTTCTAGGTTGTGGAAAAAAATGGTAATGAAAAGAAGGTGAGGTACGCCATTTGTTTTGGTTTTCTGGTGCATTTGGACCAATAGGAATAAGGCATGGGTAGATGGAACCCTCTTCTGATACTTTTCTATTAAAATTTTATCCATATTCCATTCCTTTGAATTGTGTTCTCACTTCAATAATTGGGATACCTATCACTCTTTGAGGGTTATCATGAGTGGTTACAATGATACTCTGTCCCTACAGATACTGTATTAGCTAGAAATATGGGTTAACTAGATCCCCTATAGAAATGGGTTGAAGATCAATATTGATGTCTCATGTAGTTTGGAATCAAATAAATGAGGGGGTTTTGTTCATAAATATAATGTCTTAGTGATAATTTGATTTAGCTGCTTCAATGGATGAGTAAACTCCCTTATGGATGAGGCATATGCATTTCTCAACAGTCTCAAGATTTTACTTTCCTACAACATTACCATTACTAAAATTGAAACTGACTCCTTGATTATATATAACTCATGCAAGGAATGTTTGATCCCCCCCCCAGTCCATTTTCTATCTTGTTTGTAGATGTAGGAACCTCATTAGAAATTAAAGTATAAACCAGGACTGGGATGAAGTTAATTTTGTGGATGATTTTCTTGCCTCCAAGGGTAATCAGAATTACCCCAATACTATTTTCTCTATTATAAGATCCCTTCCCCTTGAGTGTATAAAATTTTTTATAGTTTATGAACTTAGAATCCACTAATATAGGCCTCCTTTATTTCATGGTTTCCTTATTTTTTTATTCAAAAAATACCTCCTACTTTTAGGAAAGAAAATGGGTTTCATATCCTTTTAAAATGGAATCATATAAAGAAATAACTTATAATTCCATCAATAAACATGATAATCCCATGGAATTTAAATGAGTATCCAATGATACTAAATAACTTTCTAGGTAGTTATCATTCAATAAATCATATGGTATTTACTCATTATAAATAAAGGTTATATGGTTTAGTCAATAATTCCCCTAATCAATACGTATATTGAATTTAGGTGAACACCCTTGAATCAAAGAAATGTAAAATAGAGTATTCATGAAGGAAAAGGTGTTTGAATAAAATTTATGTCTATTCGTAGAGGATATTTATGCTAAAAAATTGTATTGATGAATAAATCCTCTAATGGAAAATAATATTTCAAGAGTATTCTAGGGAAAAAGGTAGATGATAACTTTTAAAATATCCTTGATCAAACATAAAATATTCCTATATGTTTATTTAGGTAAAATCCCTTTTAGGAGCATTAGAAATATAAAAGTATAAAAAAAATAATATTCTTAACCTTTTAAAAATATTCTCTTTAAAAAAATATAATATTATAAAATATATATGATTATAATATTTTTAGAAACCATGAAAGTGTTGAGATGAAGTTTCATAGAAACAATATTGAATTCCAGAAAGGTGTGATCTGATGGAAGACATTAAAAATATATTTTTTTACACTTTGATATAAATAACCCATATGGAAAATGATAAAAATTTATATAAATTTTTTTAATGAAATTTAAATTTTCATAAAATTAAATTAATAAATTATTAATCCAAATATAAGGACATTTGGAAAATCGTCCAATGAATATGAAAATATAAAATAGAGTTTCTTGACTGAAAATAAGAGACTGAGTCAGTTTCACATATAAAAACAATTAAGGTAGGGTATGATTCATGTGTAAATAAAACTTTTATGGGACATGTGAAACCCCATTAAGAAATAAATAAATTTTTGGGGTTTTTAGGAAGAATAAAAATTCCCTAGATTAATTATCTCTCAAAGAAATCAATGATTTAAAAATAAATTGGAGAAGAACCTTTATGGATTCGGTAACCTTAGAGTCAGAAGTTTTGATAATATTGGTAGTTTATATAGATCTATTATCCCTTTTATTCACATAAAAACCTTTATAAAATGAAATCCATATAATTATATACACTATACAAAATAAAACAATTGGTGGATATGGCATAAGTCTCAAAGTATGAAAATTGAGATGAGAAACATTTAAAACTATGGTATCCTTTGAATCAAAGTCCATTTAAAGGAAACAAATTATATGGATCCTTAAATCCCATAAATTAAATGAACACAGTAATGTTCATACATTATTTAGTAATCACTCCATATCAAATATATCGTAGTTCATAATATTAAATATGGCTCAATAAATTAAATTTGAGAAAAATAACCCCTTACCTTACTTTCTGAATTCCACTAAAGCACATGAATCAAAATTAGAAAAAAAATATTTATATTAATAAACTATTTCATAACCTTATTAATATATATAACCTATTATAAACTTCATTTTTAATTATTCTCTTCATGTATATTAGCTCCTTATTATCTATTCTCAATATCATGTGTGAGTAATCTTGATCATTTTTAACTAGTTTCATTTTAGTAGTGGTGTTGTTTTTTATTCTCTCAAACTTCTATATTATTGTATAATATAAGGAAATATAATGGATACTTTAAAATTATTTATAATTTTATAATTTCATTCAAGGTTAGTTTTGGTTATTATCCTTAAAGATGAAATCATTGATGGGAATGTTTCTATGATTTTTAATGAACATATATTTGTATCTTAATTAATTATTTTTATAATAATTTTACCATTTCAGATCCAAAAAATCATTATTTACTTATTTATATTATATATTATCATTAATTTTGTTCTTCTAGTCATACATGATATTATTTTATATACTTTTTTAAGTATGTGGCAAGACCAACCCAAACACGAACATTCTATAATTAATGGAACATTATGAGGTGATTCAGTTGTAATATTATTATTCTAGAGGAATAATGATATTTTTTTAATTTTATTAAAGTGATATATAATAGTTAATGGATACAAAACTATGAAATAGTATGAATAAATTCGTTTCCTTATTAGTAAGCTCATTTTAGATAGTTGAATTGATAACGATCATTTGTTACTTATATTATTAATTGGTTGTCCAATTTGTCTTAAAAAATCCTAATGACTTTATAAACATAATATTTACCCATTAAAAGTTTCCCATGACCATCTATGAAAGGAAATGATGAAAAACGAAATACACTATTCTATAGAAGAGTAGTTTGTATGTACATGCGGATAATGCTTTCATTTTCCATAGAATAAGAGAAATGTATAATATGGTTTATTATTTCATAATATAAAAAATGTTATAAATATAATAGTTATTTATTAAATTTCACATTATTACCATCCATGTAGATTGGGGATGGAAAATGAAACATGAAACTTTGTGGAGTTGTTGTCTGTAGGCACTCATGAATGTCGCTTTCATTTTCCTCATGCGGAAAAGATCAATGTGGTAAATGTTTACTCAAATAATATAAAAATATTCAGTATAATATAATAATTTAATTAATAATATAATTTATAGAGAAAAATTTTTTAGGTAAAGATTTAAAGGAAACATCATTAGGGAAAAGTTAGTACTTATTTTGAAAACATTGAGCTTCCCGTAGAGGATTCATTAGAAAGGGAGGACTTAGTCCAAACTCTTATGTCCATAAGATTAATAAAGTGATATAGGATTATATGAGAATTAAAAAATGTAATATTTTCAATAGGAAACAAAAATTTGGAAGTGGTATTGAAGTAGTGGTGAGAGGCCATTTTTCTAAGTGGTGAGAGTGACATTTTTGTAATTATTTCACCTTAATATAAAGACAGAACATGTTTGACATGTTGGGAAGACTCCAAAATGGAAAATAATGGAGTATAGAAAATTTTTGGTTAAGACACACCTCAAAAACTCAATTATAAACATTTTTTAAATATGGTAGGCCTTTTAGACCTTTGGTTAACCATCTTTTACTGTTTTTTTTTTGTTTTTGCAGGGTAAATAGTTTTTACCTAAGTAGTTTATTTTTCATTCCTAAAAATAAAATGGTACTTATTGAATAATATATAATTTATAATTAAAATTTTGATATACATTTTATTATATTCAATTTATGAAATTGATAAAAATAAATTTTAAAATAATAAATGCATAATGTATTAAAAACAGTTTTAGTAAATACTGTGGCTTATGTTCTAAAATATCAAAAAAATGTTTGTAAAATAAATCCAATATTCTAAAATTTAAATTTTATATTATAAAATAAACATTTTTTCTATAAAAAAGGTTTCATAAATTTCAAATTCCTACTTATATAATAACAATTCCATAAAATTCTTGGTATTTGTATAAACGGTATTTTTAATTATTCACCTATAAATAAATATTTCTTAAATAAAAACACAAAAATTCATATTAAATAATATTTTTATTATAAAACTAAAAATTAAGTTAAATTCTTCTTATTAAAATTCAAAAAGTTTAAAATTAATCTTTTAAATAAAAGCATAAAAAATATAGTGAAAATAGTTTTCATATGAAAATAACATATAAAATTTTAATTGTTCTCACTATTATTTCTTATCAGTTGAAAATTAATGTTAATATATTATTAATATAAAAAATATTTAATTTTTTAAAAAAAAAGTTCATAAAAATAAAATTTTATTAAAAATACAGTTTTAAGAATAAAATGATCTCTTTTATTATATCAATGAGTTAGTAAATAAACATTCTTTTTATTTTAAAATAAAAATGTTAAATATATAAAATTCATGTGATAAATAACTTATTATATTAATAATCACATGTTCATATCATCATAATTTCTAATTACATACCCCCCCAATATCTTTGTGTAATATCAAAGCATATGGTAAGCATTGGTGGCAGTTGAGGGTGGTGATTCCACTAGTAAGGATCGTGTGTCAATTTATATGAGCTTTAACTTCTCTCATATTAAATTTTGATCATATTGATATTTTTGGAATTTATCTTGGGATTGTTCTGGGAATACCCAAGTGAAGCTTCCACCTTTATAATCTTAGATAAACGAGCTTCATAAGTGAAACTGCTACTACCTGGTGAAATTTCATTCATTTTTCATTGTAGATTTTGAAATATGGTTACATACTTTTATACCACCTAATTTAACAACTATATTATAATGGTAAAATTTTAATTTTAATTTATAATAGCTTTTTTTAGTTAGGTGTTTTTTATATAAAAATCTACTAACATGATATTTATTTAAGAAACATTCATAGTGGATTTTTGTTTTGTTACATTGAACATATTCAAACTTATTAACCTCATGACATCAAATATTATGATGTAAAATTATATTTTATAATTATAAATCTTTTCTAAGTGAATCAATGTCATCCTTGGAACTCTATACAAAAAAATATTTCTTTGAAATTATTCAATAATGTAACTTTTAATTTATTACCTTACTAAACAATCATAAAACCTTTTAGGATAAAGTGACATTTACTTTATTATGGTAAGTAATGTTTTTTCATTAACATAATACCCTAAAATATTTTAGGATATAAAGAGTAATTCACTTTATAATTTGATTGGTATAATCCTTCAAGAAATATTGATATTCACATGTAATGGTAACTAAATGTATCTCCTTACATTTTTATTTACCCTCACACATCCTAAACTCTTTTAGGATATTATGTGAAAAACAATTTAATCTTAGACTATTTTTTATTTTATAAATTTGTAGATCTATATGTCTAAACATACCCAAAAATTGACTCTTAGTCACTATATTACTTTTATAGTATCTTATTAATATACACAAATATCTTTTTGTTTTGAAAATAATAATTATTTCCTTTTTAGTAGGAATACATAAAAATAAACTATTCCATTAATTTAATGTATGGTATTTTATGTGTTTCAAGTACCTATTGAAGAGAATATTTTATTAACTAAAATATCCCACTAAATGTATGGGAATCATATTCCATCATATTTTAACAAATAGCTAGTTAAACACTTTATCGTGGATAAACAATTTTATCCTTACCTTCTTCCCAAAACATGTTATATAAAATGAAGAATCATAAACCATGTGTATCATTTCATGTTTTTTCTAAAAACCCTCTATCATATAAAAATGTCTCTTATCATGTAAGCGACAGAATATCAAGATGCACATCCTTCCCATAGAATAATAAGACTCTGATACACTCTTTTACAATCAAATATTAGTTTTAGAAACTTTTTTCATCAACATTTGAATGAAAAATAAAATATCTATCAATTATCCCATTCATTTAAAAATCTTTTATACTTATTAAATATATTTTTTTTATCATATACCTATAAAAATTGAATAATTAATTTCTATAACATACATAACTAACCTATGAATACCATCTATTTTCTGAAAATCCATTAAGTATTTTGAATAATTCATCATATGGAGTTATTATTCCTCCTTCCTAACAACACAATATTTTAATGACATTGACTATATTCTTGACGAAACATTGTTGAACATTTCAAAAAACCTTTATTATTTTATTTTGAAATTTTACCCACTAGTACTGATCATACAACACTTATAATCTAAACAAATTATTCAAAGTTCATAATTCTCAACACATTAATAATATCAAGTAAATGTTTCTTTAATTCATTCACATTATCGAAATATTTCCATATATGATAGTAGAAAAAACTCCCAGAACAGAAAAATAAATTTTTATCCTCCCTTAAATCATGATATATATTTAAAAAAATAATAAATTATGTGTATTATAAACCCTATATCATTTCATTTAAAAAAACATTATTTACATTCTATACTCTATAGAAAAATGAAAAAAAAAATCATCTTATTATATATTCAACTAAAATTAAAGTATCCAAGTCTTTAACACGGAAACACATTTAATCCATTACTAGGACTCTAAATTAAATCTTGATCATTCATTTATTTATTTTGATTTTGATTCTATTATCCTATATATTTAAAACACTTTTCAAATATATATTTTTTATCACATGCCATTAAAAAATAAATGAACTATATAAAATTTATACCAATTGTGGACAGTCCATCTAGATTCTTGTAACCTCTTAGGTAATCAGAACTATTTCTTCAATAATGGAAAATTTTCAAATTATGGAAATATTTTCCTTCTATCTTATCTATCAACTTGGGAGGCATTGTAGACTATACACTATCACTTTTTCCCATTTTATCCCAAACATTTACATTTTATTTCTATATCATTAGCATTTTACTTAAGTCTGGACCACCCATATCTTTGTCAGTAATCCTCAACATAATTAGAAGGTTTAGTAAAGGATTATATATTTCATTAATATATAATTCATAGATAACAGTCAAAAACTTTCTTGTAGTGACAGTATAATGAAATAAATGGCCAATTCATGCTAAAGGTGTGAACTCAACCTTTACAAAATGTTGATATACACAATAATATTGAATATATGGGTGGATACAAATGTTCCTACTTTATTTAATAACTATTTGAAATTTGAGGTATCAGTTGAGGAAGTTTCTACCACTTATTTTTTTTTTCTAGGATTGATCTCAAGGTCAAGTTTAATAAAGATACCATTTGTCTACAAATATTTCTATCATTACATGATTATTAGTCATTATAGTAATTAAATAAGGATATTTATTTAATGGTATCTCTCTAAAATGATAAACCATTTTAAAATTCATCATACCCATTAGTGGGACAAGTTCCATATTTCACTATACAATGAATCCTCTATGGTATTTCTATTACCACTTAGTTATTTTGGTAGGGTATCATCCTAATATTATAATATATGAATCTTGGATAGTCAAGTGGATAAATCTTTTTCTGGTCTATTATATGGATAAACCCAACTCTATTTTTCTGGTAACCAAATACTATTACGGTCTCTTGATTAGTGTAACATAGAATAAGAAAGAAGAATAGGAAAACAAGTTATAATACAAGGTCACACATCTATGGAATGACCCAAGGATGATTCATTATCACCCATCCTTTTTTCTATATAGAAGATAATTTAGGGGCACCCAATTATGACATAAACTACCCGGTTGGATGATCAAGGTCTTGATAAGTGCCGATTTGGAAGGAATTTAACACTTGGCATTTGAAGGGGATTAAATCTATCCCTATTATCTCATGTTATTCCATTTTATGTATTAATTATTTAAGTAATTTTTATTTTTTAATAGTATTCCCTCCACCTAATAAATATATTCAAACCATATTAATGTGTAACTCTTTACAAAACTGATAAGTTTGTGTTTCTCACCCAAAATACCAGTTAAGAATATTTACCCATATCCAAATTCATCATATCGATAAGGTATATTAACATTTCATGTAAAGGAATAGTTTTATATTAAATTAAAAATCTCTATAAGAGTAATCCCAAGGCGATAGATAGCCGACCCCATTCACCTTTTTAGACAATGAATAAGCCTCTAGACTGATATTTAGTCTAACCCCAAGTTCCTCTACATATGGGAGAATTTTCTCAAGAGAGAATACAATTCATCAAAACACTAAAACATAATATGAAAAACATAGATTAAACAAATAAATTCATTTTTATAAAGTTATTAACGAACTGAGGGAAATGTAGATAAAAAAAATTCATTTTTCAAACCTAGCATGTAATGTAAGGATTTATTTCCTAGAATTAGTTTAACATTTTAACTAAATAACACATAATTCATAATATAAATAGTTTATAACTCTGAATAAAACAAGGAATGGACTTTAAATAAATGAAATATTCAAATATTTAAACAAGTAATAACCATTTATGAAAAATTCCTAAATAAAATCTGGCTATAAATATTTTATAATTTAAGAATTACATTTTGAAAATTGTATATTTTTTAATAAAAATTTTATATTCACTTTAATATGAACAGTTCATATTCATAGTTATATGGAATGTAATTTTAATTATATCATATTATAATGAATTTTAAACAATTTTATAATTACTTTTCTATTTTTTAAACATTTTACATAATTTAAATATCATATTCATCCTTATATGGAATTTTATTTTAAATATATGATGCTATATTGAATTATAAATAATTTTATAATTCATTTTCTATGATATAAACATTTTACATAATGTATATATCATGTACTTAATAGTATTTAAACCATGACCAAATCAATCATCAAAACTCTTTTGATGTAGTTTAAATAATATCCAAATAGGTCCCATTTAATTTAAATAAGTAAAATTAATTAATTATATAAAATTCAAAATTAAAATATAAAAAACATTATATTTTTACATTATTTACGAATTTTATAAAAACTTTATATATTATTTTAATGATTTTTAAATAAATGCTTTTATTTCTTGATGATATGACATGGAATAAAATTTGATTAAAATATAATTAAAATATTAGCATTATATTATTTAAGGAATATATTATAATAAATGTTTCATAAAAATTTAGTAATTAAATATATACATTTTATAATTAATTAATTAACTAAAATTTTATTAATTAAAAAATCTCTTTAATATACCTTTTATTATAATTTGTAATCCATTTATAAATTATTCTTTCAATTCAAAATTGGTAAAATTAGTAAAACTACTTTTCCTCAACATTATAGCTTGTGATAGTTCATAGTGGTGCCTCTAGTAACATACCTTTAAGTATTTGGGATATGTAAAGGTAAATCATTCAACCATAGTTTACACTATATTGTTGTGTTCTTTCTGATTTTTTTTTGAGAAACGTGGAACTTGTGTAAAATGAAATCCATAACACACCCTAGTAAAGAAAGGTTTTCCATTTTTCATTATTTAACACTAAATTAATCAAATAAAATGGGTTCCTCACCATAGCATATTGAATGTAGAGTGACCATTTTTCATTCATTAACATGTAACAAATGGTAAAAAATTGTTGACTCTTCCTTGTAGTGATAGGATGGCCAAGCTTTGGTAATTTTTGACGGAGTGCCCTATTCCTTATTATTCATCATTTCTAAAGAATTATTTCAAAAACTAAGATAATGGATCCTAATTATACCAATTTTGGTTTTCTTTTTGGTTTCATTAACACATAATATAAGCATTCTAAGAAAAAAACCAAAAGTCCAACATCTCCATGGAAAAATTATGAAACTTCAAAAAACAATTGGAAATGAATAATAATATAAATGGAACACATTACTGTAATATATTTAAAAACTCATTTTAATGAGTTTGATTAAGGTCGCAGAAGTGAAAATGGTAGCCTCCCATCTCTATAGGCATCCACAGGTTGAGACAAATCACTCGTCATATGAATGGGATCCTCCTTCACTCCACTGTGTTTTATCACCTCACTTGTTCTAATGTGGAAGAATAAAAGACCTTTTCATTCCAACAGTAATACCCAATAATCCACATTTTATCATTTATCACATTATAGTTTCTTTATATAGACTTTGTTCCACCTCCAAAGTGGCACGTTCCAGGTGATGGTGAAATGGTCTGATAAAGATCATCACTTGTCCCACTTTCTAGAGACGGTTTCTTATCAAATTCACAATTTCTTCTATTTTGACTCATTCTACATCATTATCCTTTTAAAATATGTTTGGATTAACCCTGCAGGGACTGGCCAATTCACCCCTTTCAAATTGCGAAGGAGATTCCAGAGTCAGTCTGTCCTAGTGGGTGATTGTGTGGGGTCAAGTAATTGTTAAATCAGTCCTCCTCAGATATAATATCCTATGATGGTCTCTAATGGGTTTATTCATGGATCCAAAAACACCCAATGGCCTTAGTATCCTTGATTCATGGACATGCTTTCCAAAGCCAGGCACTCGTTGATTAATGATTAATCCAACGACACTTGAGGAATCCATCGGTCAAGAGAATAGGAAGTCAGGATCACCGCACCCTTTTTGGGGAGAATTATTGCATGTTCAGGGACTCCCTTGTAGATTTAAGTTGTTTTCATATGTTCTTGAATATTTAGTTCATTCCCGAAGAGTGTTTCCATGGGCTACCCCTTGGTTTATAGGATTTTCATTGGCATGCATATGTTTGATGCTATGGAGGTGATGCTGGCTTGATCCATACAATAAGGCACTCTGGATTTTATCATTATTCAGGGGGGACAAAAGGTGATTTGACATTGGGATTGGAACCATAATACGAGTTTCCTACATATCCTCGAGATAGGAATCAGAACCCACATAGTTCGGATTTATATGGGGTTTATGCATAGAAGATACCCATTTGGGGGGACATGGTTGGGTTGACCCTTTTTGGGAAGGAACCCTTTTGAGTTCGGGCCTTTAGAAAGGTGTCCTATGTATCCTGGATTGATCAGTAACCTTAGTTCTCATAGTTTAGAATGTGTGATAGTTGTATTCATCAAAAACCTCTAAGCCCATGTGAGTCATGCTTTGTGTGAGAAACAAGAGGATATGAGAGTTTCACCAAATCACATGCTTCCTTTCCTACTAGTGGGAGAGGGAGAGCCTATAGTGGATGAGGATAAGGAGACCATGGGAGAGGGCATGGAGTGATGAACCTTTCCATGTGAAATGACATTGAATTCCATGTGTCTTGGCCTCACAAGATTGGGGAATTACCTCAGTGGGAGAGACCTGAAATTAGTTCTGGGAAAGGGGAAGAGTTTCATCCTCATCAAATGAGAATTGAACATAACTCCTTCGACTGTTCACAATTCCTCATTGAATGGAAAATCAAGTGATCACCCTTAATCTTGAGAATGGGGAGGTTCACGTCAGCATCCCCAAGGTTGTACTTCGGGTTACCATGGGAATGTAGACACAAATGAATTCTCGAAGCCCAAACTGTTGTGTGAGAGCTTTCATGACTCCGCTTACCATGGGTATATAGACTCAACAGGGCACGCTGATGCACCCGATGGTCTGATCATACGGGTCTGGTGGATTTGGAGGATCCTTTGGCCTAGTGCTGGAGGACTGGTTTGTGGAGGGATTATGGAGGACTAAACGATAATGGAGGTGTCAGGTTGGAACTATAGGAAATAATACATGAAAATACCCCATTCCGCATACTGGTTTCTTATGATGGATGGGGGAGGCTCCATATACCATAGTCGTATACAGGTAGAGGGGTTGTTCGCATACCGATGTGGAACGCGAGATTGGTTATGAACGGTAAGAACCCGGTTTTTGCTGTGAAATACTTTGGAATATTCTTGATGATATTTCAGAGCAGCGCCTTTAGATGGCATGCGATTCCGAGCCCCATAGTGGCCAGAATTAAATTTTCAGTGCGTTCACACTAGAAACACAACATAAATACAATAACTCCTGAACGGTGACCCAGATCAGAGATCCGAGTGTATGGATGGGTCTAGAATGGGGTGTTTACCCTAGGAACGACATAAAACATGTCAGCGTGGGATGTTTGGACCCCTCGCTCGCTTTCGGAAGGATAAACAGATTAATTAATTAATTTATTTATTCGTTTAATGGCGAAATGATAGTATCTCATAAAAAGTTGCTCGGATTGGAAAACTGAGGGCACCGATGCGTTCAGAGCGTGTCGTTTACCCTAAGAGGGGTATAAGTTTCGCGGGCGCGGGCCGTTTGTGAAAAATGGCCCTAGGGGAATTTTCGTAATTTAGCGGCTTCGGACGTTAAATTTTATAACTTTTGAACGGGGTCCTGGATAAAAATTTTGAGACCGCCGTTGTGCTCGAGAGGTGGTGTTTACCCTAGGGGAGGCTTAACCTCGACCCTGCTGAGGGTTCGGGTTCGGACCGACGGGCTGGTGGTTAAGCATTTTCTATTTAAACGCTTAACTCACCCCTCCCTCTTCCTCTTCCTCACCTGGATAGCAGCAAGGAGGAACTCCTCCCTCTCCTCCTCCAGCTCTGGCGAAGCAGCTCCGGCAAGGCGTGGCGCGGCGGCGGACTCCCCGTGAAGCTCCGGGCATCGCCCAAGAGGTAGGAGGTTTCCGTTGTGTTTTCCTTCCTGAGCCTACCTTTGAGTCAACTTTTATGTGTCGATTTGATGTTAAACCATCAAACAAATTACATAGATGTCTATTATACATTTTTATCTTTCCATTGCATATTTGGGAATCAAAATCCGAGCTCGGAGGAGGTCGGGGTTGATCGTCGAAGGTTGAGGCTTTTTCCGGCAGTTCGGAGAGCCTTGGCGCAGCAGCAGGGCACTCGGTCGGTGTTGCGGGTGTCTGGTTGACCGACCAGGTGAGGCCGGGGCGCGGTATGCCTTCAGCCGAGGGCGAGGGGGGCAGCGTCCGGAGGATGGCGGGACTCAGGCGGAGCACCCGGCGTGGTGGCGGGTCGCCAGGGAGCGGCGACCGCGGGGTCATGGCGTGCGACCCTCATGCGGCGACAAAGACCCGCGCCGCGCGGGTCTTCACGCAGCTTCTGCGACCGGCCCTCGTGGCCAGTCTGCGCGCATACCGCGAGTCTGCGGCCGGCCCGTGCGGCTAAGCCGCGGGCCGGTCCAGCCCCAGGGGCCTTGCCCCCTCAGACTTCGGACACCCGTATTTTCCGCTACGGGTGTCCGTTTTGAGTTTCGTCTGTGGCGGTGGAACCGTATCGACGAGGCGGACATTGTGAGATGTTTTAGGGAATTTTTAAGTCCTGAAATGAGGGTACTAGGTGTCAGGACACGTACGTCAAGGGGATTGACGTCATTCCGAGAATCTTGTTTTGAGCAGTGCGGACGTATCCGACGTCCGCTTTGAGTGCCGTTAGTTGCGTTGGGACCCTGGCGTCGGGGTGGAGGTTTCCAGTGTGGTTCTGGGCGTTGAAGCTGGAGTTAAGGCATGGGCCCCACGGCCTGTCTTTTGAGCTGCGTGCAGCTTTTAGCGACTTTTTCCTCGGACGTCTGTTCGAGGTGTGCGAGCAGTCGATGTTGGATGTTTTTCTGAGGGAATCGCGCCGGCGCAGTCTGCCCGCTGTAATTCCGCACGATGGTGCGGGGCCCACATGGGACGTTTGGGCGTTGACGGTGATTTTCCATCTTAATCATCGAGCGACCATTTTGGACAACTAGATAGTCCATCTTGTGTGGTTTTTCGAGAGGATCACAATGGTAAGATCTATTAGTTGTGTTTCAGGACCGGTATGCGGGTCCTATGTGGCAACGCTCATGTGCGGTGCACCGGAATGCAACTTTTTCTTAGGATATTCATTTCCCTCATGTGAGTAGTGCTTTCGACGTGTTTTCCCGAGGGGATCGCAATGGCACGACGCACCCAACTGTTTTCGGGGCCGAGGCTCGGGATCACGGGACGTCATTCGGGAATGAGGCGGTGTTGGTGACTTTTCCATCGGATATCCGTTAGGGGCGAGTATGTAGTCGATCTCACGTGTTTTTTTCCGAGAGGATTATAACGGTGCGATCCGTTTGGATGTGTGGAGCCTCTCGCGCGATCTTATTAAATGTGAAAGGCGCTCTGATGGCGGTTATTCTCGCTGGGTTTGCAGAGAACCCTTGGAGTGTGATCGCGTGCACTACCATTTGAGTGAAGATATGTGGTTGGTCATGCCTCAGCTGTTGAGGTGGAAGGTTAGAGTTGTTACGTCACGCCTTCTCATTGACGTAGGGTGCCCTGTGCACGATAGCCTTTGGGATGGAACGCGGTATGCTCTGGGAGTATACGAGAATGCTTGGAGGTACATGTGGTTGTTGTACCTGAGGATGTTTGTGCACTCAGTTATGGTTGACTTGGGGCCACACATCGTGTGGGCCCCATGTGCGTGTTGTGTTCTGCTTTACGTACTTTGACCTCTGGCGACGTAGAGGGTCCCTCTGTGCTCGTTTGTTTGACCAACAGAGGGGAGTTTTCCCTTGGCTTTGTGCTCGTTTGTTTGACCAGCAGGGTGGAGTTTTTCCCTGGCTTTGTGCTCGTTTGTTTGACCAGCAGGGTTTAGTGGTTTTCCACTGGTCCTCTTATCGATGGTTTGGCCAACAGAGATGGCTTGTTTCCTCTGTTTCTTCAGCTGCGAGGGGTTTTAGCACCATGCCCTTTCACCGGACTATGACATCATCTGCAACTACGGGTGTTCATACAGTGTGGGTGTTTTCCCCACTTTCTGGGGTGAGTTGACTCGGTCCGCTTCAACAGTGACTCAGCGGATTGGAGAGGGATCGCCTCTTGAGGCCTGGGGAGTTTCTCCCGTCACCCCGTGTTCCCTGGTAGAGTTCTTGTGGATTCGGTGTGACCAACACTTTACGCGGGCACCGATCCTCTACCCAAGAGGTTGTTACCAGTAGGGATGAGGTTGTTTCTAGCAGGGATGAGGTAGTTACCAGCAGGGCTGATGTTGTTTCCAGCAGGGTTGAGGTTGTTTCCAGCAGGGCTGAGGTTGTTTCCAGTAGGGTTGAGGTTGTTTCCAGCAGGGTTGAGGTTTTTTTGAGCAGGGCTCGCCAGTGGGTTACCATCCAGCAGGGATGGCCAGTACAGTGGTGTTCACCGAGCATTACCATCCAGCAGGGATGGCCAGAGCAGTGTCGGGCTTACCTCCAGCGGGGCTGGGCAGTGGTCCCTAATGTCGGGCTTACCTCCAGCTGGGCTGGGCAGTGGTCCCCGATGCCGGGTTACCTCCAGCTGGGCTGGGTAGTGGTCCCATCGCCGACTTTAGTCGGGTCACCCTCCAGTGGATTACCCGGTTACGGGACTGAGCAGTGTGGCACCCATTGAATTTCCGAGTTTCTCTGTAGTGGGAACCCGTTGACTTCCAGGGACCCTCCAGCGGGGCTGGGAAGGGGGTCGCCTGTCGACTTTGAGACCTCTCGACTGCGGGGTAGTGAAGAGTTGTGGTTTGACGTTCCCCCAGAACTCTCAAGTACGAGGAGCGCTTTCCCCCACCGAGATGCGTCCTTATGACGCGGCCTAAAACCGTGCGGGTGAGTCAGTGCCTCCCAAAGCGGATAGTGTCGAGGTGTGGTGATTGAGCCCTTGTCTTGCGGTTTGGGGAAGATGTGCGGGATACTGGGCATCGATGGTGTTACTTATGGGACTATTGGATACTCTTTCTTGGGATGAGCTATGGGATGGAGATCCCCTTACGATCTTTTTTGGGCTTCTTGTTTGAGCATATGGACTTGTATATAACTTTTTCTAGTACCCACTTCTTGGTTTTGGTTACTCTCCATCCGGGAGAGGCAAAGAAGCATAGGGTATGCCACGTGATTTCCGTGTCTAGATTCTCGTGGTTGGACGAGTCTAATCTCCTGCTATAGGTAGCAAAGACTCGACGAGAAGTTCATCTTCTCACAATTTCCAGCTCCTTGTGTTTGGAAGATTCTACCTTCTTTCCTCTTGTTGGGTTGAGCTGGACTCTTTACTGTACTCCTTACTGCCCTCTCTATTGTTCTCCTTTACTTTTCCCTGTTCACTCTACCGCTCACCCTTTGTTACCTCCTTTTTTGCTCCGTCGAGCCTTCTGGGTATCCTACTGAGTATTTTTATACTCACCCCTGCTTGGGCTTATCCTGCACTTGTTGTGCCCTTGCAGACGACAGACAGGTTGGTCATGACATCAGTGGAGCATAGGATTTCGGGAGCTTGGACGGCGTGCGGTGGTCGTAGTTGGGTTCCATGTGGGATACCCATCAACTGTTTGTTTTGATTACCTGTTTCCGGGTTGTGGCACTTTTCTGGTTGGGCACGTGTTTTGCCCCTTTTTCCTTTTCAGCACTTTACTTGTACTGTTTAGAGGTCGATGCACATTTGTGGTATTTATATAGCAATTGCCCTTTTTTCTTGTCTTTTCTATTACTATGTACTGTTGCATTGAGTGTGTTGTGTGTGTGTGTACAGGTACTTAGGAAGAGGCCTCCCCGAGTTGTTGTGCCTTCGGCGCTGGTCGCCAGCCCTTGGCCTATGGAGGCAGGCTTGGGGTATTTGCGGCTCAAGCCCGCATAGGGTCGGGTCGTGACAAAGTGTTATCAAAGGTGGTTCGTTCCTTGGGACGCTGTTCAGATGTCCCTAAAAGAGGAATTGGTTGGGATTTAGGGAAATAGTGTTAATGTGTCTTGAGAGCGGCTCTCAGGCTAGGGAGTCCAGTGATGGTGCGGCGGCCGACATATCCATTCACCAGGACCTTGATAACCCGCTTGTCGACTCGACATGCTGAGACACTTGTTGCAGGGAAAATTTTTTTATGCATCACATAGGATTGAGTCTTTGACTGTCCTTATTGAGTCAGCTCCCCGTTGTTGTTGTTATTGGTATATACACATATTCTCATCTGACCACGATACTCCTTGATAATATTCAGGATGTCTCCGCGAAGACAACCGGCCAGGATACCAGCTTTGGTTCGTGGTGATGACCCTGTGAGCTACGAGGCCACAGTCCAGGACCCATCATGCGAGCCCTTTTCTCCGGGTGGGCCGGTAGCAGCACCCCCAACTATTGAGCAGTAGGCAGTTTCAGCAGAGCAGGCTGAGCTTGAGTGCAGGTTGAGAGCGTTCTGTGAGGTCCAGCGGCAGGGACCGCTGAGGTTCAGTGGTGAGCCAGACCCTCAGGCAGCAGAGATTTGGCTAGAGACAGTGGTTTTCCTTTTCAAGCTTGTGCAGACGCCGACAGATTAGAGAGTGGCCTTGGCAACCAACCTTTTTTGTGAATCAACTTTGCGTTGGTGGAGTCTGGTGACTCGGTTTCTTGACGAGTCGTCGCTTTCATGGGGAGACTTTCAATTGTTGTTCCATGATGAGTTTTTTCCCTCCTGTTTGTGCTCCATTCGGATTCAGGAGATCTTGCAGTTTCAGGGTGGGAGGGATGACGGTGGCCGAGTACGTGGCTAGTTTTGCAGACCGTGCAAGCTTTTACCTAGACTTGGTCCATAATGACAACACCCGAGCACGGAAGATTGAGTAGGGTCTCCGCCGAGAGATTCGTGTTGTCATAGTACCCTTGGGAATTTCCACATATGTCGGGGTTCCAGAGTAGGTGTTGGTGATAGAGAGATTCATGTCATGTTTTGCGGTTGGTAGTGGTAGTGGGCGTGACGGAGCCGCAACGTCTGTCGTAGCTAGCAGGCGCCAGAGGACAGGACCTCGACACAGGTGGCCTTTCCATTGCCGGTTTCGGAGACGTGGTCGTATGCCACTATGGCGAAAAGGCGCAGGGCCTCAGCTGAGGATGCCCTTCCGAGAGTGGATCCCGGGCCGTGGTCATACACCATAGTGGCACCATAGGGCACATGGGAATCCCAAAGAGTGCTGGTGTTATGCTTTTTACGGGCGAGATCACTTGGCACGAGACTGCCCAGCCCGAGTTGCTGGGAGCTTCGGGCAGGCAGGAGGCGCACCACCACGGCAGAGGTAGCGCCGTGATCGGAGTAGTACCCAGAGAGGTGGTGCTAGCAGAGGAGTGGGAGAAGCTGGTAGTGGGGGAAGACTTTATGAGATCTCCCCATCACCACTAAGCAGTCCACGTCAGGCTCCAGGAGCTGACGGTTGCGACCACGGACAGCCACGATCTTTGGATGTCCACAATCCTGCAGAGCATGGGATGGTGAGAGGTACCCCTTGCGACTCTACTACTTTTTGTAGTATAATTGTTAGGCTCTTCGTGTGAAATTCTTTTCTCCCTACTCCTTGTTTGAGGTGTTTCCAGGGTGAAGTAGGGCGTCGGGTGTAACCCTGTGTTGGTAAGGAAAAAGGTATAAGACCTTTTCCTTTAGTCGATAGTGTTGACTCCTTCGCTTCTGAGTGAGTAAGATAGTCTTGGTTGAGAGACATCGACTGTGAAATCTCGCGTAACAAGATATATTTGGGTGTTAGACCATATGTATATTCTGAAGGAGGGAATCACCGGGCCTTGTTCCAGGTGTGGGCGGTGATTCCAGTCGCTGCGTGCGACGTAAGGGTTCGGTCAGGGGGGGTGAGCTACCCCCAAGAGCCTTCAGGCCGTTTGAGACTGTGCAAAGGGATGGCGAGGTTTCCTACCACATTTCCCTAACCCCAATGTCTGGAGTGGGTGCACGACATCGGCAAGGGCCGACCTCGCGTGAACGGATCAATCCTTTGGTCTGTGTGCAGTGAGGCAGAGCTGTGCGTGGGTTCTTCTGGGTATGGGAATGCCAGGTGTGGGCTTAGTACCCTATGTTTCTCCCTAGTTTTTCTTTTCGGGGATGAAAATCTTGAAGAAAGGAATGATGTAAGAACCTGGTTTTTGCTGTGAAAGACTTTTGAATATTCTTGATGATATTCCAGAGCAGCGCCTTCAGACGGCGTGCGATTCCGAGCCCCGGAGTGGCCGGAATTAAATTTTCAGTGTGTTCACACTAGAAATGGAAAATAAATGTGATAACTCCTGAACGGTGACCCAGATCAGAGATCTGAGTGTACGGATGGGTCCGTAATGGGGTTTTTACCCTAGGAACGACATTAAACATGTCAGCGCGGGATGTTTGGACCCCTCGCTCGCTTTCGGAAGGTTAAATGGATAAATTAATTAATTTATTTATTCGTTGAACGGAGAAATTCTAGTATCTCTTAAACGGTGGCTCGGATTGGAAAACTAAGGGCACCGATGTGTTCGGAGCATGTCGTTTACCCTAGGAGGGGTAAAATTTTCGCGGGCGCGAGCCGTTTGTGAAAAATGGCCTCAGGGGAATTTTCATAATTTAGCGGCTTCAGACGTTAAATTTTATAACTTTTGAACGGGGTCTCGGATTAAAATTCAGAGACCTCCGTTGTGCTCGGGAGGTGGTGTTTACCCTAGGGGAGGTTTAACCTCGACCCTGCTGAGGGTTCGGGTTCGGACCGACGGGCGGGTGGTTAAGTGTTTTCTATTTAAACGCTTAACTCACCCCTCCCTCTTCCTCTTCCTCACCTGGACAGAAGAAAAAATTAAATCCTCCCTCTCCTCCTCCAGCTCTGGCGAAGAAGCTCCGGCAAGGCGCGACGCGGCGGCAGACTCCCCGTGAAGCTCCGGGCATCGCCCAAGAGGTAGGAGGTTTCCGTTGTGTTTTCATTCCCGAGCCTACCTTTGTGTCAAATTTTATGTGTCGATTTGATGTTAAACCTTAAAACAAATTCCATAGATTCATAGTATACATTTTTATCTTTTCAACGCATATTTCGGAATCAAAATCCGAGCTCGGTGGAGGCCGGGGTTGATCGTCAAAGGTTGCGTGTTTTTCCGGCGGTCCGGCGAGGCTTGGCGCGGCAGCGGGGCGCTCGGTCGGCGTCGCGGGTGTCTGGTGGAGCGACCAGGCGAGGCCGGGGCGCGGCGTGCCTTCAGCCAAGGGCGAGGGGGGTGGCGTCCGGAGGATGGCGGGGCTCAGGTGGAGCGCCCGGCGTGGCGGTGGGTCGCCAGGGAGCGGCGACCGCGGGGTCGCAGCGCGCAACACCTGTGCGGCGACAAAGACCTGCGCCGCGCGGGTCTTCACGCGGCTGCTGTGACCGGCCCTCGTGGCCAGTCTGTGCGCGGACCGCGAGTCCGCGGCCGGCCCGTGCGGCTAAGCCGCGGGTCGGCCGGTCTAGGCCGGTCCAGCCCCAGGGGCCTTGCCCCCTCGGACTTCTGACACCCATATTTTCCGCTACGGGTGTCCGTTTTGAGTGTCGTCTGTGGCGGTGGAACCGTATCGATGAGGCAGACTTTTTGTGCTGGTTTTGGGAATTCTTAATTCCTGAAACGAGGGGACTCGGTGGCACGACACGTACGTCGGGGGGATTGACGTCAATCCGGGAATCTTGTTTTAAGCGGCACGGACGCATCCGACGTCCGCTTTGAGTGTCCTCAGTTGCGTTGGGACCCTGGCGCTGTGGCGGAGGTTTCCAGGGTGGTTTTGGGTGTTGAAGCCGGAGTTGAGGCATAGGCCCCATGGCCCATCTTTTGAGCTGCGTGTAGCTTTTAGCGACTTTTTCCTCGGACGTCTGTTCGGGGCGTGCGAGCAGTCGATGTTGGATGTTTTTCTGAGGGCATCACGTTGGCGCAGTCTGCCAGCTGTAATTCCGCATGATGGTGCAGGGCCCATGTGGGTCGTTTGGGATCGATGGTGATTTTCCATCTTAATTACCGGACGACCGTTTTGGACAAGTGGATAGTCCATCTTGTGTGCTTTTTCGAGAGGATCGCAACGGTACGATCCGTTCGTTGTGTTTCGGGACAGGGATGTGGGTCCCACGTGGCACAGCTCGTGTGCGGTGTGCCGGAATGCACCTTTTTCTCCGGATATTTGTTTCACTCATGTGAGTAGTGCTTTTGACATGTTTTCCCGAGGGGATCGTAATGGTGCGACGCGCCCGACTGTTTTCGGGGCCGAGGCTCAGGATCGCGAGATGCCGTTTGGGCGTGAGGTGGTGTTGGTGACTTTTCCGTCGGATATCCATTGGGGGAGAGTATGTAATCGATCTTGCGTGTTTTTTTCGAGAGGATTATAACGGTGCGATCTGTTTGGTTGTGTGGAGCCTCTCGCACGATCTTATTAAATGTGAAAGGCGCTCTGATTGCTGTTCTTCTCGCCGTGTTTGCAGAGAACCCTTGGCGTGTGATCACGTGCACTCCCATGTGAGTGAAGAGATGTGGTTGGCCGTGCCTCAGCCATTGAGGTGGCAGGTTGGATTTTTTACGTCACGCATTCGCGTTGACGTTGGGTGTCATGTGCACGATAGCCTTTGGGCTGGAACATGGTATGCTCTGGGAGTATACGAGAATTCTTGGAGGTACATATGGTTGTTGTTGTAACATCCTGAGATTTTATGAGAATTGTTTTTTATGTTACATACAACACCAATGGAATCTTTCACAGCACACAATACGGACTTGCCTTGCATTACACGCAATCACGACCTTCCTCGATAGCGTGTGTAGTACGCAATACCGGGTTTCACTAAACAACGATATATTATTATGAACTAGCCATTATGAATAGTATTAACTACATTTTGAATTTTATTATTCATCATACACATTTTCTAGAATATGGTAAGAGAAAAAAATAAATTTTTCAGGTAAAATAAGTATTTTTCAAAAAATGCAGTTTTGCCGCCTTTTGATGGTGCACCCACATTAAATCTAGTTTTTGACATGATTATAAGTTAAATTTGACAAAATAAAATTCTTCTTTTGAATTAGGGTATAAAAATTTACTTTGGATAAATTTTTGATATTTTTCTGATAACTTTCATATTTTGATGAATAGTAAAAATACGCTAATTTTTAATTAAAAACAACTTTTTTCATTGAGATAATTTATATGGTTAAATTATAATATAGAATGGTTTTAAAGTATAAATAGAATATATTTTTACCATTTAGTTTAATGTATGCCAGTATCATTAATTTCACATTGAATTCATAGGTAAAAACATTTCAATCTTTGGCAATGTTTTAACTTCTAAAACTCGTTTTCTTAACAATGGGATTTATTTTAAATTAATTGCTGAAACTTATATGTTATGAATTTTGAAAAATGGATTCCATATTTGGAATCAGTGGGTCCAAAATTATGTTAATAGGCTACTTTTTATTTTTGGGCATTATGAATAGTAACTACGGTAAATTTTATTTAACATAGTTAAAGGTAAATCGGGTAATTAAGGGTAAATATAAGATTATAAAATTACCCTAACACCTTCCAAAATCCTATTGGATGACTAAAGGTCGACCCATATCACCTGAGGGTTGGATTAGATTCATTTAATGGACTTTGTTCCATGAAAATAATTTAATTATTATTAAAACCAAAGAATGTGACAACATGTCACTTTCTTAAATCTTATAAGTATAATAATTTTAATTTAGTGATAAACTTAATGAAACTTCGAACATGAATAGTCTCCAGAAATATAATACAATTATATACATCATAGTAGTTTATTTATAATTTTTAGGGATTAAATAATTATCATTAATTATGACAAAATAGTGATGTTGAAATTATTTTATTAATTAAAATATCAAATAAATGGTTTTAAAAATATTAAAATAAATATTATATGAACTATTTAATGTGATCAACTAATTTTCTAGATACATATGAAATTTTATGAATATATTAATGATTTTAGTTCGAACATATCTTCTGTATATATTTTATTTAAATTCTAATAAATGAATAGTGTCAAAATTTACACTATTGTTATAAAATTGTTTAAAAATCACAAAAAAAATTAAAAATTATAATTTATAATTTATATGGTCGAAAATTTCATAAAGTGTCAAATTATGGAAAATTCACAACACATATGTAATTATTTATAATAATTTAAAATTTAGAATATTATTACCACAAATAAAATTAAATTGATAAATAAGGATAAATCAAGTTGATAATGTTTAAAATAAATTCCTAACATGTCTAAATTTTATTTTATGATGATATTACAACCCTATCTCATCTAATATTTGGCTATGAGTAATTTTGGAAGTTTTTAAGTGGGGTTGGGATATAATATAAACTAATAATTCTTATATTTCCAAAGGTGCCCCTCTCCTCCCTTATAAAAGGGCACCTCCTCCCTCTCCTCCTCACACCACTTTGAGCCATCAATCTCGGCCAACCCCTTCCCATTTCACTTTCCCACTTCCCTAGAAACATCCTAGAGGTCCTGGTCTTCTTGAAAGACCAATTTTAGTGCCCTAAAAGGAGGTATCAAAGATGCGCTTCAAAGAAGAGGTAATGTCTGTTACCGATTCTTTCAACTCTATTTCTTCTTCTACTTCTTCTTATTTAGTTGTTTCTTTATGAAGTAATAACATAAGTATCACTCATATACTGATATGTTATTATAAGTATGAAACAACCCTATTTCACCATCTATCCATCCAACGGAAAACAAAATCACCGCGCGTGCGTACGTACGGAATACCGTCTCCACGTCGTGGTGTAATCTATTTTCCATCACCACCTTACTTGGATGGGTATAATGGAACAACTAAATTACTATATATGATTATTTTAAAGTGGTATTGATTCTGAAATAGTATACATACACTCCAATACAATTCCATGATCATGGAAACGATATCATCGCTCGTGCGTACGTACGGAATACCATCTCCATGATGTGATGTGATTCGTTCTATATGATCTTCATTGCATAATGATTATATAAATAAATTTAATGAATAAATATGATATATAGTACACTAATACCATTCTGGAAATGAGGTATCTATAACCTAAAGAGAATAATAAGAATTTATTCGACAGAACACGCATAAGAACAAAAAATAATAAACACCCAAATAACAAGTAGCAATGAAATATTACTAATAAGAAGCTAAGAATATGACCATATATGATATCATAACAATGAGTATGATTATGGAATAAGTCAATGACATTATTTAAATTATTATACAGGAGGTTCGGGCACTTACGAAGCAAATCGGACCTAAGGTAAGGGAAAATATCACAATCTCATTTTTATCCGATATTGTTTATACTTTGGTATTTACTGGGGTGTATTTTATCATCCACATCCATGTTTCCTCAATATGTAATATTATTTCCATCCACCTACAATTTTTTAAATCCAATTTTACCCTTCGGTGAGTTTTCAGTAAAAGAAATGAAAGGAATCTTTTGTCATTTTTCGTACGAGGTACTTTTTGACTTTTCCGACAAAAGTACGAGAATAATGTTTTTTTAACTTATATGGCATGAATGGATTTTTAAAACATTATTTCCAAGAATCTTCCTTTTCAAGTTTTCAAGTTTATTTTTAATCAACTTCTTTTAGTTTAGAATTGTATGACTTGTTAAGAAAGGAAAAGTGTTTTTGAAGTAGAAAGGATATTTTCCTCAAGAATGGAGTTCAAGTGTTTTATCAAAATTATTTTTCATCTAAGATAATGAATGGTTATGTTTCTATCCCTATTATTGTTACATATATTTGATTATGTTGTGATGGAATTATTTTTATGAATTCCTTTATCTAATATGAATTGTTTTATGATGTCACGATGTTTAAGAATCCCATTTATATTACATGGGTTTTGCTATGATGTATGGTTTATGATTTTGTGGCACACATAAGAATGGTATCATTATGATATGGGTGTGACCTATATCTCCCTCCAATGCATTGGGTAAAGATTTTATATCTCATGAGATAGACATGGCTGGAACGGCAGGTTAAACTGGTTCAGTGAAACAGGACTGAAACGAGGAGTGAACTCGATTCAGAAATGGACTTTTTCCACTAAGATAGTCTTGGCAATGATTCTTGACTACTAAGAAATGATTCTCTATGATTATGTGTGTATGACACAAAGTTCCATGTTGTATGTTATGATTATTGTGATTACATTCCACTACCATGATTTATCCCATGTAATGAAATTATGATCTCTTTTGCAGGGTAAGATTTCCAAAATGTTATGTTCTCATGAATTTGATGTGATTGATATTTCTTTTGTTTACCCTTACTGAGAATTCGAGCTCACCCTTTTGTATGTTTTCTTTCCCCAGGTCAGGAATAAGGGTATTAAGTAAGATATGCCAAAAGGGACTATAGATATGATGAAATAAATGGGAGACAGTGTAGATGCTTTATGAACCAGTTGTTTATGTTTCCTAGTTTCTAAAGACACTATACTTATACGGTCCTTTCATGGTTTTGTTACATGTTATAATAAGTGTACTTCAATTTTGAATTACTAACAATGTATGTAAAGTATGCATCATTATAGTTGGTATCAGAGGAAAGGTATAGTCAACCTTTGGAAACTAGGATGTGAAAGCCTTAGTAAGAATCCGAAGGATAAGTCTAAGCATAGAACACAATCTTAGTGTTTTACAAATGACCATGAATAACCTAGGATAAGACCTTAAGTGTGAAATTTTATTCTTGATTTTGTGGTTTTCCTATTATAATTAGTGTTGCTCACACTATTCTTCTTGGTTTTACTCAATGGCTGGAACCCGAAGGAACCGTGTTAATGCGGAATGCGACGGGCAATGCAATGATTGTCCCCCTAAGAAACCAAACGTTATGGGAGCTGGAATGCAAAATCTTGTAGCCATGCTCACACAACTTTCTCAAGCAATGAATCATGCAGGACTTCCAAATGAGCAAAGGAAGGAGAAACATTCTGTTGAATCCTTCATGAGGCAGTGCCCGCCTTCATTCAGCGGGTCTACTGATCCATTAGTTATTGAACAATGGATCAGTACTGTAGACGCCGGAAAAGTCCGTTGTTCCCAAACGAAGCTCCGGATGCGGAAAGCGAGGTCATATTTGGAGTCAGAGGCACGTTTCGGAAGGCCCGGAGGCCTTGCGCGGAATTTTGGAGGCCCGCGCGCAAAGTTGAAGTGCGGCGCGCAATCCTCCCGGGATGCGCGCAATGCGCCGGGCCGGCGCGCAATTTTGCGCGCCCGCGGCCCGCGTGACTCCCTTGTGCGCCGGGGCCCCGATTCCGCGCCCGCGAAGGAAATTTCGCGCCCCCGCCAGAAATTGCGCGCCGGCGGCGAGATTCTGCGCCCAGGGTTGCCTATAAATATAAGGCGACCCCGACGTTTTAAAGGTTGGTGTTTTGGAGGAAGGTTGCCGGAATTCGAAGGGTCGCTCGTTCGCGCAATCCAACCCCATCCGCACACAATGACGATCTTCAGGTAACCTCATTTCTTTCGCGCAAGAAAGCCTCGGGGTTCGCCTTCGCGCGCAATCCCTTTGGCTCCTTTCCTTTGATTAACTCTTCACCCAAAGGCCTTCGCGAGCAAAAGAAGCCTCTTGCGCGCAATTTCCCCCGGGTGCGCGCAATCCAGCCCGATTGTGCGCACCCCCCCCTTTTTTCAAAGTGGCCATTCGTTAAAGAATGGGTCGTTGCCCCCGCGTGCTATCAGAGGCCCGGTGCGCGCAATCTCCATCTTTCGCGCGCAAAGCGCTGGCCCAATTGCGTGCCAGCCCGCCCATTTGTGCGCCGACCCGCGGTATTTCGCGCCAAGTTCCTCTTTTGCGCGCAAACCGCCAGGGTCACCCCCTTTGACCCCCTGAGGGTACCCGCCTGCGTGGCGCCCGATGCTCTTCATCCCGGGTGCCCGCACCATGCGTTGTCTTCCCGTGCGGCCCTCCAGACTCGCACGAAGTGACACAGACCCATCAGCGGCAATCTTCGTCCGCGCGACAAGACGTTAAACTGCCAAGCATCTTCGTCCGCGCGACAAGACGTTAAACTGCCAAGCATATTCGTCCGCGCGACAAGACGTTAAACTGCCAAGCATCTTCGTCCGTGCGACAAGACGTTAAACTACCAAGCATCTTCGTCCGCAAGACAAGAGCTTAAACTGCCAAGCATCTTCATCCGCGTGACAAGACGTTAAACTGCCAAGCATCTTCGTCCTCAACACACGACGTTAAACTGTACTTCATCCGGCAAGACGTCAAACCGTCTGCTTCGTCCTCAACACACGACGTTAAACTATACTTCGTCCGGAAAGACGTTAAACCGTCTGCATCACCCAATACCGTGCCCCGCATGCAGGGTTCCCCCCGGTTTGGATGTGGCCCCCACCCGCTCGTCTCTGCAGGGATGTCGGGATTGCCCCTCTTTAAGGACGATTTAATTGGAGTGGACTTCGCCCACGGGGGTAGGGTATTACAAACTCATAGTTTCTTGTGGGGGACTGCACATGTGTGCTTCCCCACTGCCGAAGCCAGTAGAGGGCATGACTGGGATCGAGGTCTCTCACCTCCAGCCTGAGTCCCTCTCCAACTGAGTTTTGCCGCACTCAGGTTGCCTCAGTGCGTAATCCCTGACAGAACGAACTACGTGGACTTTGATCCCTGTCTCCTAAACAGGGTACGTAGGAAGCCTCCCTGAGGTTCAAGCCCACCACCTGGTCGTCCCGGTCGTATTCACGTCGGTTCGTCCATCAGTGGACCCCTCCCGGGTTCACATTCGCGTCAATTCACCTATGAATCCGCCCTTGTGGGGGACTGCACATGTGTATCTCCATTGTGCTTCCCCACTGCCTTTTTCTATTTCTCTCATCAGCGTCCAGCATGACGTGAAAACTGTGATCCACCAGGCCGTTCCATCCCCCTCTGTGCGAGGTGGTTCGGTTCAATCCTCCGACCGGTAGCCTCGACCTCCTTGTGAGTCGACTTGCCAACGTCCAGCATGACGTTAAACTGTATATCCGAACTACGCTGACTTTGATCCGCGCTAACGCGCGGTATGTAGGAAGCCCCTACGGGGTCCAATCTCTTCACTCCATCATCCATCCTGATCCTTACCCGGGCCGCCACATCCCGGTGGGGTCATGCCATTTCACTCCACTCCACTTCACTCGGGAAGCCACCCATGTGCTGGCCCCAGCGTTGGAGGTTCCCCGCAAGGGGTTCTGTCATCTGATCCACTCCCCGTGTTGATCAGTCCGATGTCGTCCATGCTGGACGTTAAACTCACGGCATACCCCGTGTTAAACATGGGAAGCTGAGGAAAACCTCAGGTAATGCAGTTCCCCGCACCCAGCGCGGGATGCCTCAGGCCATCACGCCTTCGAGAAGCCCTACTAGGGATGGAAGGAAGACATGCAGAGCCGCAGTGTTAAGACAAGCCCCCAACACCCGGAGCTACCCGGTCTCCTCACCGCAGGTTGCTGCCCCGACCAGACCCCTTGGAGCGTCTGGGAGGAAGCAGTGTAATTAACCGGTGTCCATAGAGATATGGCGCCGGGAACGAGATTCACAAACATTCTTAAATCTATGAGGGAGACCCGGATTAGGCGACGAGTTCCGAGGAGACGTCCACAGAAGGAGGAGCTGACATCCCATCATCCCGGTTTCGATCAAGGAGCAGAAGTCCCTGAATAAGGGACGGATGCCGCCCGCCCTTGGAAAGCGGGACTACGGGACCACAAGCCGCGCTCCCATCCCCTCGGGTCGACGGGAGCACGTGCGAACGCGTCCTGGCGGAACAGCGTCGGAACAGAAACCCGACACACATCCGCACCGAAACAGAAAAATGGTGAACCCGACGTGAATCTCTTCTCCTCAATACGAAGACCGATGGATTTCAGAAGTGTTGGAAGACTAGCATGTTGCCCGGCCGAGCATTCAGCATCGGGGCACAGAACCCGCCAGGGGCTGGGGAAGGGAAATCGGGCACTCCGTCTCATGACGTCGATGGCCTGGGTTCCCCCCACGGAAGGCATCGTAGCACCGGATGATTGGTTGTCGATTACTTTTCCTATTAGTATTAATGGGTTCTTCTCCCTGCTTTCAGAAATTAGGTCGCCCAATCCAGTGCATGATCGTCGCCCGCCCACTGGCGCAGGGGTAGGGGAAACACCGACGCGGCTACTCCGCGCGGTCCCGCCCGTTCTACAGCCATCCCAGCAGCCGCAACTGCGGGTCAACTACGCCCTCTCTCCCCCTCGAAGGTCATCCAGAGAAGGGTGATCAACAACTTGGTGCGGAGATATGAGGAAGAGGGAGTCATCCCCACCAGGGACATGGCTCGCCTAGACCTCGAGGAAGCTGCACCTCGCCACCAACGCCGCCCCTGAGGGTCGCGCAGGGAGGCGCCACTTCCTACCTCGACGTCCAACCGCTTCGGGAGTTTATCCAAGGAGCACTCCGACAGTTCCCTCCCCTATGCGGATGAGGTGGAGGATGTTTGGGACCACCCTATCCGAGATCCGCTCCAGGGACCCACGATAAGGGCTCCCGCCAGGCCACGTCGGCGTCGCCGCCAGGCTTCTCAAGTCGAAGAGCGGGCTCTCCACATGCCTGCACCGCTGATCCTGACTCGTCTATCTCGACGCCAACGTCGGGCACGAACGGAAGAGGATGGCCACCTGGGGGCCCTAGAAACAGCGGCCGCGTTGGCCCAAGCCACTGTTGGCTCCAGTCACCAGGCCCCTGCGCATCCTGAGCATGGGCACGTCTATGCCCGACCTGGATCGAGGCCCCGACCGCCCCAAAGGCAGGTTGGGTTGAATCTCCCGGTTGCTGGTACAGGCAATAGCCACCGCGGACCACCTCGCGGTAGTGCTATTCACCAGCAGGGTCCACTCCGTGTGGCCGATCCAAGAGGCATGGGTCATCCCACCTTCCGGTCCCGGCCCGGGGGCCTACCCAGAATCATCTCTCCCCGCGTCCCCTTTGATATCTATCCCGGTGCTCCTCGCACCTTGGTTTCCAGTCCTCTTGGCCCCAACACCGGTGCGGCCGGAGGATGCCAGGACAGAGATCAACCATGCCCCAAAGAACCACCCAGGGGCAGGAAGGCGAGGCGTCGACGCCGAGGGAGGAATGCTAGGGAATTCCGGACAGAGATCCGACCGGTTCGTTTCTCTGATATAGAGGCGGAGTACGATTCGGCGACAGAGCCCTCCCCCCAATCCCGCCAGTCAAGGGAAGGGATAGGAATGCGGCACGTCAGCCTCGTACTCCCCGAGAGCGAGATCGATGTGATCCCCACTTCTCTCCGAAGGTATATCCAGAGTAGCGAGGGGCCTGGTAGACCCCCAAGGATCAAGCTTGTGGTTGGTACCGGCCCCTCCGGAAGCGCCTTCCGCCTCGATCGGAGAAGCCGGAGACTTTTTCTGGGGACCGACGGTCGAACCACGATCTAGTTCACCCTCGGCGAGCACCGACGCCACGGAAGGATGTTCGCTCGCCGGCCCGTCCTATCGTGATGTGGTAGCCGGGGCACCGCCACCCTCAGAGGGCAGCCCGGGATATGGAGGCCAATCGGCCTGCTCGCCGTATTCACCGCCGGCCATCCCGTCGGCCCGACGGCCCGCCTCGGCACCACTGCCGGTTCCCCGTCCATTCCCAGTCGTTGAAGAAGACCAAGGAGACCTGGGTCCCGAGTTTGAGTCATTGAGCTTCTGGACCGTCCTTGCAGAGGGCCACTTCCCTGAGAAGTTTTGTCCAGTCGTAGGACTGGACTTTGATGCACCCGAATCACTCACCCCGGATGAGTTCGAATGCTTCCACCGAACTCTCCGGGAGACTCACTCCCGTCTTCACCGCCTAAAAATGCCATATCCCGTGAGTCAAGTGCACCTGGAGGATATTGGTGAGCAGTGCCGTCAGATTGACCTGGCCACGCTCCCCGCGGTTCGGCACCCCGGGTCATTTGGGCACCACGAGGCCCTCCAACAACGATGTGCTGAGTGTTTTCAAGTACTCCGCAAGGTTATCGAGGAAGCCACCCCCCACGTGTATATCTGTGGATGGGGGCAGTACGATGCCCTACGCTTCAGTGCGATTCGCCGACAGCCCGATTCATTGGGTGGCCCTGAGGGTACATCCCCAGGGACGGAAACGGTCAATATGGCTAACCTATCAGGAGAGGGGAACGGCTTGGAACTTCTCGACGGGGGATCTCCCCCCGAAGACAAGCCGTTTTTGGATCCATCGGTGAGAGTTACTCGACACCAGAGGAACCTCCTGGGTCTCCCCACACCCACTGAAGCACTGACGTTGAGCCAAAACGTCAGCAAAGGTAAAGAGCACGGCGGGGCTATAAAGCCCGCCAACCCATCTGCCTCCATGCAGAGGGCAGAGGAGGATCCCGATAAGGCCACGCTACCTCAACAGCTCGCCGAGCAGAAGAAGCTGGTTGACCAGCTCCTCGCCGAGCGCGCTGCAGAGCGGCGGCCTGACTACGGTGATCCTAGGCCAGGACAGCAGGGACAGGAACAACCACCCCTCGATGAGGCTCTCCCAGGAAACCGTGATTATGTCGGGTTTGCCGACAGGGGAGAGGCCATTGCCTATGGAAAGAGGGCGCGGTATGTTTCACCGCACCCTCCCGAGCGGCGTGACTACCTGAGAGACCCCACTCAGATTCCTCCCGCTGCCCCAAGGGCCGCTCCGCCTGCCATCCCACGAGCTGCCGAGTTCGACGACCCGGTCGACGACCCGATTGGAGGGCCATGCAATGCGCTCGTGGTTAGAGATCCTCGCCAGGACTGGAACCCATGTTCGGACGATCCGATGGCGGCACTCATCGCCCGCTTGGAAGCCTTGGAGACTCGAAAAGTGGCAATCCCACCGGATGGCAAGCCATACCCAGCATGGGTGGATGACATGCCGGCACCTCCGGGATTCGGGAACCCCACTTTCGCCCCCATTAACGGGACTGGAGATCCGCCACAGCATTTCGCCCATTTCAACTCAAGGTGCGGGCCTATGTTGGGAACTCCGGCGCAGCAAGAGGCCGCTAAGCTTCGCTGCTTTGTCCAGACACTGGAAGGGCCAGCGTTTGTCTGGTACAGCCAGCTCCCCGTCGGGTCAATAACTAGCTGGGAGGACCTTCATAGACAATTCCTCTACCAGTTCAGTTCCACGACCCAGAAGACGAGTATCACAGACCTCTTCAAGTGCAAGCAGAGTCCTGATGAGCGATTCGTGGATTTCGTCACCCGATGGAAGGGTCTCACGTATTCCCTTGACATGCCATTGACTCAGGAGCAGCTGCTGACAATGTGCTTCGGGAACGTCAAGACCGAGCTGGTCCCTTCCTTGATCACTCAGAATTACCCCGGAGGGTTCAGGGACTTCTCAGACAAAGCTCAACGTCTTGAGGAAGCCCTGCAACAGGCCAGTCAGGCACACCCGCTGCCTCCTATGATTCCTGCACGGAGAGTCAGCAGGGCTGAGCCCGCTGTTGTCGCCCAGATAGAGGCCCCTAGGCCGTTGGAGCTGCCGCCGGTGAGGCCAGCTCCACAGCCTCACAGGAATCCGCCTCCACGGGCTCAGTTCCCGGCCCAGCAGTGGCAGCCCCAGAACCGGCCGGCCCCTCCGCGTAATGTACCGCCACAAACTAGGCGAGATAATCAGGGTCCACCTCCTCGGCAGGCCCCTCCATCCCCTCGACAAGACCACGCTCCCAGGGGCCCGCGATACCTGACTTACTCATTTCACGAGGATCAGGTCCCCGGTTATTTTCGGAGCGCCCTGGAGCAGAGGATTGTGCGACTGCCTGAGTGTTGGAGGCCAGAGGAGGCGCATCTCACGGATAACCCCCGCTACTGACCTTACCATCGGGCTCTGGGGAACACCATCCAGCGGTGCTACATGTTTAAGGATTGGCTCCAAGACCAGATTAACAACAATGTAATCAGGTTCGGCCCAGCTCCAGCACAAGTGGCGGGTGTGTTCGTGGGATCAGATGAAAATGATGGCAACGAGGACGAATGGCAGCTGGTCTCCGACCGCGGATCCCAGAAGTATAATAACTTGATGGCCCGCAAGATGACCATTCGCGCCCATGGAATCATCCGTGCGCGCTTGAATCAGCCTGAGCCCCCAGAATCTGCGGGTGCTGCTGCGGCATCGTCGTCCCAGCCTGCCTCTTCCGAGAAGAGCAAACGGCGGCGGCGCAAGAAGGAAGAGCGCGCCCTGCCAGTTCCGCCACTATCCCGCACTCTCGGCGATTTCATGCCCCCGGAGATGGGGATCCCTCCTCGGATCTGCTCGGTGATGGATGATTCGTCCGATGACAGTGTTGGGTACGCTTCGGTTAATACCGTCGAGCTGGTAAATCCCTTTTCGGTTCCCGACGTTGAAGAACACCAGGTGGACCTCCCTAGTGTCCCAAGTCGTCGCCACCGTCGGAGGAACTGCAACAACAGGGGTCGCTGGGGCACAGCAGTTGGTACCTCCAACCCGGCCGTGCACGCCACTGAGACTAGGAAGCAGGCTCAAAACTGAGCTCAGCGTGCGCAGACCCCCCATCCGGGGATGACGGATTCACCTCCGCCACTGTTTGTGGTGTGAGACCGGGCAGAACCGCCTCAGTCGCGCCGCGACCAGCTCCGTCCTGCCACGAGTCCACCCCGGCCTCCTGGCCCCGGTATGGTGACCACTTCCCGGGCTGAAACCAGTGAACAGAGAGATGCGCCAAGTACCAGTCGGTCGCCGGTCCAACCGGCAAGGCCCATCATGCCTCCAACCGCAGAGCAACCTCCTGCAACTAGGGGCTCGCGCTTGGCAAGAAAGTATGATGTCCTGAAGCACATGGACGACATCCCAGCAAGGCTCTCCATCCTTGAGGCTCTGCGCCTGTCACCTGAGATGCGTGAGGCGCTCGCTGAAGCCCTGAAGAGCCCCCTCCAGTTTGAGATGGAGGTTTCTGCTGCAGAGGCCTTTCATGTCGAAACGATTGAGGACGCTGAGTGTCAGGTAGTTATCTCGTTCTCTGGTGAGGATGAAGACCCTCCTATACAGGGGCACATTCGTCCGCTGTATGTTACTGGCCAGTTCAATGGCCTTGAAGTCCGGCACTGTCTTGTCGACACGGGGTCTGGGATTAACCTGATTCCAACTCGGACGCTCCGGAGATTGGGGTTGTCTGAGGATGACTTGATCCCCTCCGACCTCAGGTTCCAGGGGTACGACCGCACCGAGAAAACTCCGGTCGGCAAGATACGTTTAAAGACCCAGTTCGGTGACCTGTTTTCCAACACCGAATTCATGGTAGTCTCTCAGGACACTGCGTACAACGCATTGATGGGCAGGCCATGGCTCCACCTTCATGTGGCGGTTCCCTCGTCATACAACCAATGCCTTAAATACTCCCTCAATGGTCGAGTAGGCGTGCTTCAGGGATATGCCTCTCCTTTTTTCTCATGTGAAGCCCGCTATCTGGACGCGGACTATTACAAGAGCAAGGATAAGCAGATCCTGGCAGGTGAGGTTGAGCCTGTCGCTTTTTCAAGTGATCCCTGGGCAAGTTTGGATGACGCTTACGTCCTCCCGATTCAACGGTTGGACATAGCCATGGTCTCGACGGCCTGTGAGTCTCCTGATGCGATGACCACGACCACCCGTGCCAGCACCAGCGGCCCAGCAGGATCTGGTAGCCCCAATGCAGTTTCCAACGCAGTATCTCCCGTGGACGATTCCCCCCCGAGTGTAGAGGACGTGGAAGACGCACCCCCAGCCTTTGAGGAGGGCGTCTCCGCCCACGGTCGATGAGTTAGTACAGGTGAACCTTGGAACCGAGGCAGATCCAAGACCCACATTGGTCAGTGCCGCCATGCCCTCTGAGGAGCGGCAGCAGTACGTGGACTTTCTCAGGCAGCACCGTGATGTGTTCGCTTGGGGCTATGACGAGATGCCGGGACTAGATCCTCAGGTAGCCGTCCACCGCCTTGGTCTCCCGGCGAACCATCGCGGGTTCAAGCAGCCTCCCAGGAAGATGCACCCATCCCATGGTGCCATGGTTGAGGCCGAAGTTGACAAGCTCCTCAAAGCCAACTTCGTGAGGGAAGTCCAGTACCCCAGATGGCTAGCCAACATTGTGCCAGTCAGGAAGAAGAACGGGCAGATCAGAGTCTGTATCGACTTCCGCGATCTCAACTGCCACTGTCCGAAGGATGACTTTCCCCTTCCGGTGACAGAGCTGTTGATTGACGCCACGGCAGGGTTCCAAGACCTCTCTTTCATGGATGGATACTCCGGATACAACCAAATTAGGATGGCCCCTGAGGATGAGGAGTTCACTACCTTCAGGGCCCCCCAAGATATCTTTTGTTACCGGGTCATGCCCTTCGGCCTAAAGAATGCAGGTGCCACCTATCAACGGGCGATGCACCGCATATTCAAGCCAATCCTCGGCACACTGGTGGAATGCTACGTCGACGACTTGGTGGTCAAATCGCGCCAGCATCAGGACCATCTCAAAGATCTTGAGAATGTGTTCGGCTTCCTCCGGTCTCGCTGCCTGAAGATGAACCCGTTGAAGTGTGCCTTTGGGGTCACCTCCGGGAAGTTTCTTGGCTTTGTGGTAAGATACCGGGGTATTGAGATCGACCCAGAGAAGATCAGGGCGATTAGCCAGATGCCTCCCCCAGGTAACATCCGGGAACTGCAAGGGTTCCAAGGCCACTTAGCCTATATACGCCGATTCATCGCGAATCTGGCCGGCAAGTGTAAGCCCTTTTCTCGGCTCATGAAGAAAGGTGCCACCTATGTATGGGATAAGGAGTGTCAGACCGCTTTCGAGGAAATCAAGCAGTACCTGCTTCAACCTCCGGTTCTGATGCCGCCTGTATCCGGGAAGCCGCTGGTCCTTTATGTGACCGCCCTGGAACGGTCCCTTGGTGCCCTTCTCGCCCAGAAGAACAACGAGGGAACAGAGAATAGTCTCTATTACCTCAGTCGCATGCTCCTCGATGCGGAAGTTAGGTATACCCCCATCGAGAAGAGCTGCCTGGCGCTCATATTTCCCGTACAGAAATTACGGCACTACTTGCAGCACCATGAGGTACAGTTGGATTCTCGGGTAGACCCGTTGAAATATATCCTGAGCCGGCCTATGTTGACTGGCCATCTAGCGCGGTGGGATGTGATTCTTCAGCAGTTTGACATCAGGTATGTGTCTCAGAAGGCCATCAAAGGGCAAGCATTGGCAGACTTTCTTGCTGCTCACCCGACCTCTGCGGATCAGCCGCTGGATCTAGGCTTTCCTGATGAGGCCGTCCTCTCGGTCGATCGTGCCGATCCATGCTGGCAGATGCACTTTGACGGTGCCTCCCGGAGCCCCACCGGTAGAAGACTCGATAATCCTAAGCTCAATAGAGTGGGCTTTGGTATCGTCTTCATTACCCCAGAGCAAGCCGTGATTCCATTCTCTTTCCTGTTGTCAGAGGGCTGTTCCAACAATGAGGCGGAATACCATGCCCTCATCACTGGCCTCGAGTTAGCTCTCGAGATCGACGTGCCCCATCTGTGTGTGAAAGGGGACTCCGAGCTGGTCGTTAAGAAGATCAATGGCGACTATGTTGTCAGGAAGCCGGAACTTGTGCCATTGCTGGAGTGCACCCTCCTCTTGATGGCCCAGTTCCCTTCTCGGCTAGAAATTGTCCATATTCCCCGGTCGCAGAATGGTCGAGCAGATGCTTTGGCCAGCCTTGCTGCGTCACTCGCAGAGCCTGAACAGGACAACCTGATCATCCGCGTGACGCACCGCAGGCTCATCGCTCCCGTTATCCCGGAGGGAGATCGCGGCCCATCGGTAAGTAATCTCACCGTGGTTGCCCCTGTTCCCGGAGCCCTGAGTACCACAGATATGGCAGTCGAACCAGCCCCTGATTGGAGGATGCCTTTGGTTGAGTACCTCCAACATGGCATTCTCCCGTCGGATCGGGCCGAGCGCGAGCGAGTTCGACGCCGCACATCGTAGTTTGTCCTCCAGAGCAGTCCCGGCCTGGAGCAGATCCTCTATAGACGCGGATTTGATGGTGTTCTCCTTCGTTGCCTTCAGGGAGTTGAGATCCCACGAGTCATGCAAGAGGTTCATGCTGGTTCATGTGGCGCCCACCAGACTGGGCTGAAGCTGTCCCACCAGATTCGGAGGTTGGGATACTTCTGGCCCTCCATGATCCATGACTGCATCGAGTATTCCAGGAGGTTCCATGCGTGCCAGGTTCATGCGAACTTTGTGCATCGGCCACCGGAGCCTCTCCATACCCCCAGGTATTCTTGGCCCTTTGCAGTCTGGGGGCTGGACGTTGTGGGACCTTACCTGCCGGCGACAGCTCACCAGTGCCGGTTCATTCTGACCGCCACAGACTTCTTCTCCAAATGGGCAGAGGTGATTCCGCTCAGAGAGGTCAAATCCTGTTCTATCGCTGACTTCGTGACCTCCAACATCATTTATCGATTTGGAGTGCCTCACGCTATCCTCACGGATAACGGAGCCAATTTCCGAGCAGCCGAGTTGTAGAAGTTGTATGCCAAGTACAACATTCGCTCGAACCATACATCTCGCTATCATGCGCAGGCGAATGGACAGATTGATGCGTTTAACAAAACCCTCTCTATCATTCTGCAAAAGATGGTTGGTCGGAACAAGAAGAGTTGGCCGGACAAGCTCCCCAACGCCCTCTGGGCTTATCGGACGACGACTCGCAATTCCACCCAGATGACCCCTTATTCCCTGGTGTATGGAGCTGAGGCCGTCCTACCCATCGAGATCTAGTTACCGTCCTTGCGCACTGCGGTCTACGACCAGCAAGCGCTGGACAGAGTTGCTGAAGCCCGTCTAGTCGAGTTGGAAGCACTGGATGAGAATAGGCTTCGCGCTTTGCACAACTTGGGGAGGAATCAAAGCAGAATGGCTCGAGCTTTCAATAAGATGGTTCGCCTCTGCTTCTTCCTGCAGGGTGATCTAGTACCGGCCCGAAGAGCACCAATGATCCCCGGAAGGAAGCCGCCCAAGTTGGAGCCCAAGTGGGAGGGACCTTTTGTCGTCCACAAGGTCTATCCCAATGGCGCGTACTCCCTAGCGACTATGGATGGTGAGCGTATTACTCCTCCCACCAACTCTAGGTTCCTCAAGCAGTACTTTGCTTAACTGTACATCGTCCAACATGACGTTAAACTGTACATCGTCCCACATGATGCTAAACTGCACCACGTCCGAGCTACAAGACGTTAAACTGTTCAGCATTCGTCCTGCATGATGCTAACCTGCACCTCAAGAACTACGTGCGGCTTGATTCTCATCCTTATGGGATACGTAGGACCGCCTGAACATTCATGTTTCAGGCCCAGCCCCATCATTCGGGAATTTCAATCCCATCTCGGGCCCTTGGCCCAAGTGCATCTGGGTATGCGGCGTATGGTGTGAACGCGGGGCTATGCCCTCATTCACGTCAGTTTTCTCGCCACACTGTACGCCCCCCACATTTGGGGATGCCTTCTGCTCCCCCCCTTTTCCTTTTTTGTCCTGCATGACGTTAAACTGCCTCTCAAGAACTACATACGGCTTGATTCCCATCCTTATGAGATACGTAGGACCGCCTGGACGTTTGTGTTTCAGGTCCAGCCCCGTCTTTTGGTTGCTCTCAGGGTGAGTCCTCCGACCCTTTCCGGTGATCTGTTAACATGTTTTGGGTACTCCGGTCTATGACCTGTAGTGTCGGATTCAATCCCGACAAATCCTGTGTTACTTGTCAGGCCTCGCGCTTCCTCTTGTTCGAGCCTTCACTCAAAGGGATCCTCGTTAGTGGTTTGGATACGATGCCTCAGTGCTCTCCTACCGCTCCGGGTCGATTTACCGGCGGGTCCTGGGCCGCAAATCGATATGAATCCTGCGCTTGAGCGGTTGATGCTCGTTTGCTTGCCTCATCCTAGGCTGACGCGATCGGATGTTGTGTTGCGAATATGGTCAGCAACGTCCTTGATCCCCATGTCGGCTCTTTTAGGCTCTGAAAATTGGTTGCGCAGTCCTCATCACACTCCGCCTCTGTGCGTTGTAGTGGAATCTCAACAATCTCTCTCTTCATACTGACCTTCAGTACAGCTCTACACGTTAGGCAGGCCAACCAGGGTAATGGTGTCTTTCGAGGCTCCCACGATCTGAGCACCAAGGATATGTGCTAATGTCCTCCCTAAGGGCCATTTGTAGCTAGACCCTCGTCCCCATGAGGAGGAAGGAGTCGCCCGAACAATCGCATTCTGGGCCCAGCATAGCTGGAGGCTAGCATCTCTGCCCCTCGGTTGATAGACATATGCAGGCCCCTATCCCAGGATCCTTCTCCTAGAATTGTGCGTGACCGCAGGGCTGGGATGTGTCCCCACCTCCGCTGTGTCTGCCGTACCACAATAAGCGGATTCCTCCATGGTACGAGCCACACGACCTTAAACTGTGTTGTCTGGTCTTACCACACGACCGTAAACTGTGATCGTCTTGGCCGCCTGACAAGAAACGGCACTGCATCGTGATGTTCTCCTCAGGGGACACTCACGTTGGGCGCTGGTTAATAACCACGCCATTTATCAATGCCTTTCATGGCTTGATTATTGTGGCGACGCTAGGGATTTCTCAATCACAGGCTTGTCGCTGCACAAAGGAAAACCATCCACCTTTAAGGACAAACAAGAAATATCAAATGCCGCTTCTTCTGGGTGCGAGGGCTAGACCCGCACCCCTCCCCACGCTGGTGCCCGATTGTGTTGCGCCGCACTTCAAGAACTACGTGTGGCTTGATTCCCATCCTTATGGGATACGTAGGAACGCCCGGGTGTTTGAAACATCGGGTCCATCCCCCCACCTCTTAGAGATTCCCCCTTCTCTGGGGAATCCTCCGCCTTCGGGTCACCCTCAAGGAATGTCCCTCGACCCCTTGCAGTGGTCCACCGGTGTCAATAGTACTCTGGTTTATTGCCAGGAGGGTCAAGTTCATCTTGGTCAGGTTCCTTCCACTTTTCAGGCTTCGTGCTCCCTTTCATTCGGACCCATCGCCTACGCCCTGGGTGGAGCCCCCGTGAGCGGTCTGGACACAATGCCTCAGTGCTCTCCCACCGACTCGGGTTGGTGCCCCCAAGGGCCTCGGGCAGCAAATTGATATGAATCCTGCGCTTGAGCGGTTGATGCTTGTTTTCTGCCTCATTCCATCAACGGTCAGTGCGATATTGATGCTGCTTTTCCGCCATGGTCGGCAGTACTCCCATATCGTTACGTCGGTGACCCCAGTCCTTGAGTGAATGGCCGCATGATTCACATTACATTTTCCACCTCCCATTCTGACCAGGCGAAACCTCGACACTCTTGACACTATCCCTCAGTGCATCTTCGCATATCCAGGGGATAGGACCACGATGTGGCGTACTTTGAAGTTCTTATGGTCCGAGCTCTAAGACCTTAAACTAAGATTTGCCCCTATGGTTCGAGCTCTACGACCTTAAACTAAGATCTCCCCAAACGGGGTTCTACGTCCCGCATGACGTTAAAACTGCACTCCCGGAACTATGTGTGGCTTGATCTCCAGCCTGATGGAGTACATAGGAATGCCCGGGCATCTCGACTCGTGTCCAGCCTCAGGGATCGCTGAGTCCCGCCCCTCCTCGTCGCCGACCGTCTGGCCTGGCTTCTGGTAGAGTGGTGCAGTTGTGATATTCTCCCCGATTCAGCTCGGGATGCCCCATTGCAATGATGGGAAGCGACAGTTTCCTCGTCAAAGAGATTCTGTCTGAGAATTGGGGTGATTCATGGCCAGATTAGTGCATCCGCCTAATACGCTTTCCCCACGGTGGCGCAATTTTGGGAGTGTTAGATTCTGTCCGAACAAATCATCACTTCGCCCCACGCTTCGCATGCCCTGTTGATCTGGATTTCCACCCTTGTGCCTGAAGGAACCCCCAAAGCGGTATTGATGATGACATGTGATCCGCCTCCTGCAATATGAATGATGAGCTTTGGTCCGTCTATTGCAGTAGTATGGTCGATTGATCCATTGTCCGCTTGCCGTCTTGGGCATTTCCTGGAAGGCCGACCGTCGTGGATTTCTGAATTCGGGACACGCGATTCACCCTTTCTCATTTCCCTATGTTCGGATAAAATCTCAATGCCCCTAGCGTTATCCCGCTCGTGTGTCGGAACAAGTTGGGGGGATAATACATTGATTAGGTCTGAGGTCTGCTTTCCTAGGAATGACCTCCCTCTTTTATTTAGAAATCCAAGCCCAATTGTGGATTCCTGAAGCTTGGTTAACGCTCCCGCAAGACAATGGATTGTGGTTGAGCATGTTAAGCCAAAAGATGCAGATAAATATATTGGTTCATACAAATGGATCAAAGTAGCGGAAGCAAAATGTTCTGGGAATGGAAAAAACAAAGCCCCTAGGGATTAGCGTGCTGAATGAGTCTTTCCAATGCCGCTACCCTTTGGCTGGCGGCCTCCAGGGCTGCTTCTCGCTCTCTGCGTGCCCTCTCTTCGTCGGTAGTCGCAGCACGCAGCTCGCCGATCCTGGCCTGCGCACGCTCCCGCTCGACTTGAAGTGTGACCATCTGTTGGCCCGCCTCCGTCAGCTGTACCTGGGAGTCAACCAGCTGGGCCGTTAGTTGCTCCACAAGCTCAGTGCGCGCTGCGACGAAGGCCTCCTTCTCTGCCGCCTGCCCTTCGAGGCGCCGGACTTCCTGCTCCGCCATAAGGAGCGCCCACGTGTTCTCCGACATGTCCCGACGTTGTGCGACGTCGGCACGCCGGCGGCTCTCGCGCGTCTTTTCGGCCATGAAATCACGGACCGTCAGATGGAGGCGTTGAGCATCAGCTCCTCCGGCACACAGGAAGCGCAGCCAGGTTTGAAGCGATCCCATGCGCCCCAGCCACTCCGATGAGGGTCGCTTGAGGAAGCGCTGGATGCACTTCCACCCCCTACGGCGCGTTACCCGGCTCTCCTCGACCGCCTCCGCGTCCGAGTCGTCCATCTCCTCGAGGTCGGCAGGCCGGTAGGCAGGGAAGGCAGCCAGCAGGTCTGCTGCAGGGTCCGCCCCTGGGATGTCCTCACGGGGGATAGGTTCCCCCACGTCTGGGCGTCCTTCTTCTCTCGCCCCAGTGGCGTTGACACCCTGGTCAGCCCCCGACCTCTCTCTGATGTCAGCACCGCCGGCGTCCGTTGCCCCCTGATCAGCAGTTGGTGGGGCCGGCTCGGTGTGGGAAGTCTGTTCCGGAGGAGGCGGCATGTCTGCCACTGGTCCTCTCGTGGATGGCCCGGGTTCGACAGCCTGACGAGCCTCCAGGATTGAGATCACTGTGCAAGGCATGCCGCGGTTAGTCACGGATCGTCAGCGACAAGAACCGACAGTAAAGTAAGAAGACTTACGGGAATCCAGAGCGGCATCTTCCCCTGTCCCGGCCGCCGCAGGAACCATTGCAGCAGGGGACCCCTCAGCGCTTGTCAATTCAATGATGGGTGTCTGGCCCCCGCCCTGTCCTGCTGGCGCCTCTCCTACTCCTGCTGAGGATGCCTGACCAGCATCCGTGCACTCCTAAGGAAGATGAAGAAATGGGTTAGAAGCTGCATAAGAGAATGGATGAAGCAGGTTGAGTAGGGATAGAAGCGGACCTCGAGGTGCTCAGTGATATCGATATTGTCAGAGCCGGCCACCTCGCCGCTCTCCTGCGGGCTCCCCGGATGGGACCTTCCCTCCGAGCCTTCATCCTCCCCCGTCTCCTCCTCTTCCTCGGAGTCATCGTTACTATCACCTTCCTCCGGCGGCATCTGTTCTGGAGCAGGCTCTAGACCGAGCATCACCTTCACCAGAAGGGAAGGCTCCGCACGCTGACCACGTTGGCGCGCGTACTCGTCCATGGCCGTCAGATACGCATACCGCCGGTGGAAGTTCACCCTGTCGGCGACCTGAAGGCGCCCGACCTCTGGCAGATGGATCCCTTCTCTAGTTATCTTCTGCCAGATGATTTCGGTCCCCAGTGACTGCCGCAGGGTCATCCAGGCCGACCACAGCGCTGGGAAGACTGCATCGTGGGAGGGTTCGAGCAGACGCCTTATCTGCTTCCCGGGCCGCTCCCCGACCACCGCATGTGCCCCCTCTCTGGGCGCTGAAGTCGTGGCGGCAGCCTGCGATGTGCCCGCTGCCGAAGTCCCTGCCCGCGCAGGCTCCGCTGCTTGGCGCGCCTCCGTTCTCCCCCATGTAACGGTGCCTCGCCTCCTTCCTTGACGCCCGGTCTCTGCACGGGTGACCTCGAGCCGTCGAACTGGCTTCCGTAGAAGCCCCTCGGGGTACGCGATGGCTCAGTGTTCGGCGTACTCGGTTGCCAAGCCTGCGTTGACCCCGGTAGGAGGGAGAGTGATGACATTGCCAGAGCCGAAAGCAGCAAACATTAGCCACATCTGGCGAATGACGCAGGGGTTCGTCTCCTCCCGGACAGCAGCGAATACCCTCTTCGGCATCCGTTGAAGGCACCCGAACTGCCTGGAGAACCGGGTTGGCACGTAGGGCTCGCAGATCACCTTCCCGTCGATCCGAGCCACGAGCACCCCGCCCCGCATGCTCAGGAAATATCTGTGTTGCTCCAGCGGACCCTGCCCATTGTCGATCATCTGGCCAACGGGAGTGGGGAACGGGCTGAAGTTGAAATTGGCGTGATTGCCAATCCGAATCCTCACGCCCTCCTCATTTAGGGTCATCGGAGTGACCCCCGCAATGTTCAGCAGGGAGGGTCGCAGGCCGTTGCCCGGAGGAATGACGGCGTTTGGAAACGTGTACCCACCGAGGTGATCAGCCACCCAGCCGTGGAAGAATTGAAAGGGGCCACAGATCCTTTGTGGTGCCCCCCCTCGCGAGATGCGTCCCAGGATGGCGTACAGCTTAGCCAGCACTGGGACCCCGAGGTTGTATCTTTTGTTGGCGGCCATGGCGCCCGCCATCACCAGTGTCGCCGGGCGGATGCCCATCCTCGCGTCCCGCACTGGCAGGAGCCACCCACTCAGAAAGGCGGCCAGGAACGCCGCGTACCGGACATTTGGGTCCCGGGCCTTGATGACGCGATACCCCCATGAGCGGTAGTCGCCCGTCTCCAGGACCCGCCAGTACGACCCGTTCCGGCTCCTCTGAGTCGCGGTCGGGCACCGCTTCCCCCTGCCTGGCATCTTGACCGCGGGGTCATGCTCCAAGAACTGGCTGAACCACTCCTTGTAGGCTATGTCCTTGTGGAAGTCCTGGACCCCGAGCCGCTGCGTAGCCAGGTCCAGTAGATGCCATGTCAGGATGGGAGTTCGTGACCTGTCTCCCCAGGTATTCTTCGGAGGCAGGAACTCATCGTATTGGTAACCCTCCAGCGGGATACCTCCGATGCAGTGGATGTCCCAGAGACCGATGCTGACCTCCCCATGATGAAGATGGAAGGTGTTGGTATCCGGAGACCAGCGGGTGAACAGTTCCGGCCCGTGCTCGGACTGCTGGTAGAAGTGGAACTGTGACGTCCACACCACCTCAAACAGGCCGATGTACCGCAGCTCCTCCGCGAAGTGATCGCAGGTGTGGCGTACCCAGAACGCCCAGGCCCACTCACTGGTGAAATTTCCCCCAGACCGCAAGTCCCAGTCCTTCAGCCAGCCCTTGGTGTCGTCAGTGACACTCTGGCGGTATGTGCTCGAGTAGAGGGCTGGAGAGTTCTCCGCAGTAGGCTCACTCCCGGCAATGGTTCGCGTCCTCGGGTTCAGGACATAGACATCTAAGTGCCTGATCTCCCTGGCAGGATGCCCATTGTTGGTGATGTTATAGCGGGGAAGCTCGTCCTCCCGAGTTACCCAGGTCCGTGGCGCATCAACCTCGAACCCTGGCACCGGAACCTCATCCAGGATGCCATAGTTCCAGAGCGGCAGGTTTTCCGACAGCGGATATGTCTTCTGGGCCGGCATCAGCAAGTCAAACAAGGATTGATTGTTGGAAACAATCTCCTTGGCTCCGTAGACCTCCCCGTTCGCCGCCATCTCAGCTCTGCGAATGGCAGCATCCCCCTCATTCCCTTGATTCGCGGCCATCTCAGAAGCTCCGGGAGTCGTGTGGGTTAAGGGATGAGGCGTGCGGAATCGGAAGAGGCTGGTAGAGAATTTTGAGGGTTGGCGCGCAATCCTAGCGGACGGCGCGCAATTGGGAAGTCTGTCGCGTAAAACCCCGGGTGTTCGCGCAAAAACAGGCCGAAATCCGGATGGGATTGCGCGACGAACGGGTGAATTCCGCGCCGGCTAAGGCAATTTCGCGCACGAGAGCTTGGAAGCTTCTCGCGCGGAAGGCATGTGTACGGTACGGGGGACCCAGGCCCCTATTTATAGGAGAGGACGAGTGTCCGCGCTGCGCGGAAAGCGCTTTGCGCGACCGAGACAGCGAATTTCGCGCCCGACGCCCTTTTTTGCGCGCCGCAGTCCCGCGCCACCCAGGACTTCGGCATTCCGACGTCTCCCTCGGAACCCGATCGTTGTGACCTCTCGCCGATCAGATTCTGAGGGGGGGGGGGGGCTTTTGTAGACGCCGGAAAAGTCCATTGTTCCCAAACAAAGCTCCGGATGCGGAAAGCGAGGTCATATTTGGAGTCAGAGGCACGTTTCGGAAGGCCCGGAGGCCTTGCGCGGAATTTTGGAGGCCCGCGCGACTCCCTTGCGCGCCGGGGCCCCGATTCCGCGCCCGCGAAGGAAATTTCGCCCCCCCCGCCAGAAATTGCGTGCCGACGGCGCGATTCCGCGCCCGGGGTTGCCTATAAATATAAGGCGACCCCCGACGTTTTAAAGGTTGGTGTTTTGGAGGAAGGTTGCCGGAATTCGAAGGGTCGCTCGTTCACGCAATCCAACCCCATCCGCGCGCAATGCCGATCTTTAGGTAACCTCCTTTCTTTCACGCAAGAATGCCTCGGGGTTCGCCTTCACGCGCAATCCCTTTGGCCCCCTTACTTTGATTAACTCTTCACCCAAAGGCCTTCGCGCACAAAAGAAGCCTCTTGCGCGCAATTGCCCCCGGGTGCGCACAATCCAGCCCGATTGTACGCACCCCCCCTTTTTTTAAAGTGGCCATTCGTTAAAGAATGGTCCGTTTCCCCCGCGCGCTATCAGAGGCCCGGTGCGCACAATCTCCATCTTCCGTGTGCAAAGCGCTGGCACAATTGCGCGCCAGCCCACCCATTTGTGCGCCGACCTGCGGTATTGCGCGCCAAGTTCCTCTTTTGCGCGCAAACCGCCAGGGTCACCCCCTTTGACCCCCTGAGGGTACCCGCCTACGTGGTGCCCGATGATCTTCATCCCGGGTGCCCACACCGTGCGTTGTGTTCCCGTGCAGCCCTCCAGGCTCGCGCGAAGTGACACGGACCCATCGGCAGCAATCTTCGTCCGCGCGACAAGACGTTAAACTGCCAAGCATCTTCGTCCGCGCGACAAGACGTTAAACTGCCAAGCATCTTCATCCTCAACACACGACGTTAAACTGTACTTCGTCCGGCAAGACGTTAAACCGTCCGCTTCATCCTCAACACACGACGTTAAACTGTACTTCGTCTGGCAAGACGTTAAACCGTCCGCATCACCCGATCACGTGCCCCGCACGCAGGGTCCCCCCCGGTTTGGATGTGGCCTCCACCCGCTCGTCTCTGCAGGGATGTCGGGATTGCCCCTCTTTAGGGACAATTTAATCGGAGTGGCCTTCGCCCACGGGGGTAGGGTATTACAAACCCCTAGTTTCTTGTGGGGGACTGCACATGTGTGCTTCCCCACTGCCGAAGCCAGTAGAGGGCGTGACTGGGATCGAGGTCTCTCACCTCCGGCCTGATTCCCTCTCCAACTGAGTTTTGCCGCACTCAGGTTGCCTCAGTGCGTAAGCCCTGACAGAACGAACTACGTGGACTTTGATCCCTGTCTCCTAAACAGGGTACGTAGGAAGCCTCCCTGAGGTTCAAGCCCACCACCTGGTCGTCCCGGTCGTATTCACGTCGGTTCGTCCATCAGTGGACCCCCCCGGGTTCACATTCGCGTCGATTCACCTATGAATCCGCCCTTGTGGGGGAATGCACATGTGTATCTCCATTGTGCTTCCCCACTGCCTTTTTTCTATTTCTCTCTTCAGCGTCCAGCATGACGTGAAACTGTGATCCACCCGGCCATTCCATCCCCCTCTGTGCGAGGTGGTTCGGTTCAATCCTCCGCCCGGTAGCCTCAACCTCCTTGTGAGTCGGCTTTCCAACGTCCAGCATGACGTTAAACTGTATATCCGAACTACGCTGACTTTGATCCGTGCTAACGCGCGGTACGTAGGAAGCCCCTACGGGGTCCAATCTCTTCACTCCATCATCCATCCTGATCCTTACCCGGGCCGCCACATCCCGGTGGGGTCATGCCATTTCACTCCACTCCACTTCACTCGGGAAGCCGCCCATGTGCTGGCCCCAGGGTCAGAGGTTCCCCGTAAGGGGTTCTATCATCTGATCCACTCCCCGTGTTGATCAGTCCGATGCCGTCCCCGCTGGATGTTAAACTCGTGGCATACCCCGTGTTAAACATGGGAAGATGAGGAAAACCTCAGGTAATGCAGTTCCCCGCACCCAGCGCGGGATGCCTCAGGCCATCACGCCTTCGAGAAGCCCTATTAGGGACGGAAGGCAGACATGCAGAGCCGCAGTGTTAAGACAAGCCCCCAACACCCGGAGCTACTCGGTCTCCTCACTGCATGTTGCTGCCCCGACCAGACCCCTTGGAGCGTCTGGGCGGAAGCAGCATAATTAACCGGTGTCCATAGAGATATGGCGCCGGGAACGAGATTCACGAACATTCTTAAATCTATGAGGGAGACCCAGATTAGGCGACGAGTTCCGAGGAGACGTCCACGGAAGGAGGAGCCGACATCCCATCATCCCGGTTTCGATCAAGGAGCAGACGTCCCTGAATAAGGGACGGATGTCGCCCGCCCTTGGAAAGCGGGACTGCGGGACCACAAGCCGCGCTCCCATCCCCTCGGGTCGACGGGAGCACGTGCGAACGCGTCCTGGCGGAACAGCGTCGGAACAGAAACCCGACGCACATCCGCACCGAAACAAGTACTACTGAAAAGATATTTTAAGTTCTTCAATTTTCTGAACATGATAAAGTCATCTTATCAGTGTATCATTTTGAAGGTGATGCTGATCAATGGTGGAATCTTATCAAGAATATGAGGCCAAGAGATGAAATTGAGTCCATAGAATGGGACGAGTTCAAGAACTTATTTTTCAATAAGTACTTCCCTCGTATTCTCTGAATAAAGATGGAGAAAGGGTTTCTTGAACTGAAGCAAAAGGATGATGAATCTGTGGGTACCTATGAAGCAAATTTTACAAGACTTGCAAGGTATGCTTCTGGTATTATTATCCAACCTGAGAGTAAGATTGATCGATTCTTTAGTGGCTTAAAACCAAGTCTTCAAAGGGCGTTAGCCATAAGGTACTTCAATAACTACGAGGAAATTGTTCGATGTGCTCTCAAGGTTGAGATGGAGATTGGTGTAACCCATCAGTCACATGGGTTTGATAAGAAGAGGAAAATGGAATTCAAAGGAAAATCTAAAGACCACACTTAAAAGAAGATAAGTTTTCCCTTATGCTCAAAGTGTGGAAAGAAACATGGAGAAATTGTCTTAAGGGGACAAGAAAATGTTATAAGTGTGGAAAAGAAGGTCATCGGGAAATTGAATGTCGAAATAATGGGAAGAAGATGTCTAATGATGCAAACAAAGGAAGAGATACACAGAATGAACCTACTACACTTCAATTTTTCAAGTGCAAGGAGATGGGGCATTATTCCAATCAATGCCCAAATCCAAGGGTAGATGATGATGATCGACGTCAACAATCTCTTAAGGCCAAAGACAAAGGAAAGTCACATGAAATTACTATCGGCGATGTGGAGTACGACAGCGAAGTGGTGAGAGGTAAACTTACCATCCACTCTAAAGTATCAAATGTTTTATTTGATTCTAGATCCACCCACTCTTTTATTTCTGAAGAATTTTCTAAGGGTATCACCATATTACCTTAACAATTAGATGTTGAGTTGGTTGTGACAACTCCTAATGGCACAACAGTCGCATCAAAAGTTTACAATTCTTCTCTGATTGAAGTATGTGGGAAAGTGCTTCCTGCAAATCTTGTGATCCTTCCTATAGTGGAATTAGATGTGATTCATGGCATGGATTGGATTTCTTTATATGGAGCTCATATCAATATCCAAAGAAGGTAAGTCACATTTCATATTCTAGATCAATCTATGATCGTCTATCGATGCAAGGATGAACATAAGCTTCCAGTGGAAATTTCTTCCATCTTATGGGTCTTGATTCCACTAAATGAAGGTTATTTTTCTCAAATAGTTGGTGAGAAACTCAAGATTAAGAAAATCCCATTGTACGGGAGTTTGATGATGTCTTTCCGGAGGAATTGTTGGGTCTTCCACAAAATCATGAAGTTGAGTTTTCAATAGAACTCGTAACAGGTGCTTTACCTATTTCAAAGACACCTTATAGAATGGCCCCAATTGAGTTACAGGAATTGAAGAAGCAACTCCAAGTGAATCTTGATAAAGGATTCATATTCCCTAGTGCGTCACCCTGGGGATCACCTGTTCTGTTTGTTAAGAAGAAAGATGGATCAATGAGACTCTGCATTGATTATCGAGAACTTAACAAGATCACTATCAAGAACAAATATCCTCTCCCACGCATTGATGACTTATTTGACCAAATACGCGGAGCTCAATACTTTTCCAATTTTGATCTTCGTTCAGGGTATCATCAATTAAGGGTCAAAACGAAGGATATACCAAATACGGCTTTCCGTACAAGGTATGGACACTATGAATTTATAGTGATGCCATTTGGTCTTACTAATTCCCCTGCTATCTTCATGGATCTGATGAATAGAGTCTTTAGAGACTATCTTGATCAGTTTGTGGTAGTCTTTATAGACGATATTCTTGTCTATTCAAAGAGCAAGGAAGAACATGAAAATCACTTGAGAATTATATTTATGACCCTGAGAAAGGAGAAGCTTTATGCCAAATTTACCAAGTGTGAATTTTGGCTTCAAAAAGTTTCATTTGTGGGTCACATAATCTCAAAATAGGGGATATCTGTGGATCCAGCAAAAACAGATGTTATCGAAAGATGGTCGAGACCAACAACAGTAACTGAGATCCGAAGTTTTCTAGGTTTGGTTGGATATTATCGACATTTTCTGAATGATTTTTCACGATTATCTAATCCACTCACCAAGTTGACTCGGAAAGGAGTTAAGTTTGTTTGGATGGAGGAATGTAAAGATAATTTCAAGGAGTTGAAAAGAAGGTTATCCAGTGCACCTGTACTCACACTTACTTGTAGTGGAGAAAGGTTTGTGATCTATAGTGATGCATCCAAGAAGGGATTGGGGTGTGTTCTTATGCAAAATGATATGGTGATAGCTTATGTCTCACGACAGTTGAAAATCCATGAGCAAAATTACCCAACTCACGATTTGGAGTTAGCTGCGGTAATCTTTGCATTAAAGATTTGGAGACATTATATTTATGGAGAAAGGTGTGACATTTGTACTGATCATAAAATTTTAAAGTATAGTTTCACACAAAAGGAGCTGAATATGCACCAATGAAGATGGTTAGAGTTGATTAAGGATTACGACAGCTCAATTCATTACCACCCTGGGAAAGCAAACAAGGTGGAAGATGCATTAAGTCGACAAGACCATGCCAGTTTATCCATGATGAGGATCACAAAAGATCCAATATTTATGGATTTACACAGGATGGATCTTGGAATTATAATGGAAGGGGGGAAATCGTATCTTTCTCAAATGAATGTTCAACCATCTATACAAGTGAAGATTAAAGAGGCACATAAAGAAGATGTAGAGTTACAAAAGAAGGTGAGAAATTTTCCTGAATTCAACTTGATTGTGATGGGATAATAAAGTTCAGGAATCGGGTTTGTGTTCCTCCCATCCCCGAATTAAAGAAGGAGCTGCTGGATGAGGCTCATAGTTCTTCATTCTCAATTCATCATGGAAGCACGAAGATGTATAGGGACCTGAAAGAGTACTTCTGGTGGGATGGCATGAAAAGAGATGTTGCTAAATATGTCTCTCGATGCTTGGTTTGTCATCAAGTTAAAGCATAGAGATAGAAGTCTAAGGGGATGTTACAACCATTACCCATACCCGAATGGAAATGGGAAAACATCACTATGGACTTTGTCACCGGACTTCCTAAAACATCCAAAGGCAATAATGTTATCTGGGTCATAGTTGATCGTCTTAAAAAGTCTCCACACTTCATTGATATTAGAGAGGATTTCTCTCTAGATCATCTTGCCAGGATATATTTAAAGGAATTGGTAAGATTTCATGCAGTACCACTTTCTATTATATCTGATTGGGATCCGAGGTTTACCTCAAAGTTCTGGAGAAGTCTTCAGCATACTCTGGATACAGAGTTGAGTTTCAGCACTACTTATCATCCTCAGACAGATGGTTAGTCTGAGAGGAAAATTCAAACACTAGAAGATATGTTGAGATCTTTCTCTATAGATTTAAAAGGTGTTTGTGATCAACACCTACCTTTGGTGGAATTTTCTTTTAATAATAGCTTTCACTCCAGTATTCAGATGGCTCCTTATGAAGCTCTCTATGGAAAGAAATTCTGGACTCCAACTTGCTAGGATGAAGTAGGGGAAAGAAAGCTATTAGGATCTGATCTTGTTGATGAAATGGCAGAAAAGGTTAGATCTATTCAACAAAACATAAGAGCAGCTCAGATTCGACAAAAAAGTTATGCCGACAACCGAAGAAAAGACCTAGAGTTTGAAGTGGGTGATAAAGTTTTCTTACGAATATCTCCCTGGAAGAGTGTCATGAGATTCAGAAAGAAGGGAAAGCTGATCCCTAGATATATCGGTCCTTTTGAAATTCTGGATCATGTTGGGAAGGTAGCTTACCGATTGGTACTTCCACCGAATCTCTCTCAAGTTCACGATGTGTTCCATGTATCTCTCCTGAGAAAGTACATACCTGACCCTTTACATGTACTCACCTCAGAATTTGTACCACTGGAACAAGATCTTTCTTATGAAGAACAGTCGATAGAGATTCTCGATCGTAGTGAAAAAGACCTACGTAACAAGACCACTCGCTTGGTGAAATTTTTATGGAGGAACCACCAATTAGAAGAAGTTACATGGGAGCTTGAGGATATGATGAGGGAGAGTTATCCTCATCTGTTTGTTACAAGTGACGAATTTCGAGGGAGAAATTCATTTTAAGGGAGGAAGAATGTAACATCCTGATATTTTATGAGGTTTTTTTATGTTACATGCAACACCAAAGGAATCTTTCACAGCACACAATACTGACTTGGCTTACATTACACGCAATCGCGACCTTCCTAGATAGCGTGTGTAGTACGCAATACCGGGTTTCACTAAACAACGATATATTATTATGAACTAGCCGTTATGAATAGTATTAACTAAATTTTGAATTTTATTATTCATCATACACATTTTCTAGAACATGGTAAGAGAACAAAATAAATATTTTGGGTAAAATAAGTATTTTTCAAAAAATGCAGTTTTTCCGCCTTTTGATGGTGCACCCACATTAAATATTGTTTTTGACATGATTATAAGTTCAATTTGAAAAAATAAATTTCTTATTTTGAATCAGGTTATAAAAATTTACTTTGGATAAAGTTTTTATATTTTTCTGATAACTTTCATATTTTGATGAATAGTAAAAATACGTGAATTTTTAATTAAAAACAACTTTTTTCATTGAGATAATTTATATGGTTAAATTATAACATTTAATGGTTTTAAAGTATAAATAGAATATATTTTTACCATTTAATATAATGTATGTCATTAGCATTAATTTCACATTGAATTCATGGGTAAAAACATTTCAATCTTTGGCAATGTTTTAACTTCTAAAACTCGTTTTCTTAACAATGAGATTTATTTTAAATTAATTACTGCAACTAATATGTTTTGAATTTTGAAAAATGGATTCCATATTTGGAATCAGTGGGTCCAAATTATGTTAATAGGCTACTTTTTATTTTTGGGCATTATGAATAGTAACTACGGTAAATTTTATTTACCATAGTTAAAGGTAAATCGGGTAATTGAGGGTAAATATAAGATTATAAAATTACCCTAACACCTTCCAAAATCCTATTGGATGACTAAAAGTCGACCCATATCACCTAAGGGTCGGATTAGATTCATTTAATGGACTTTTGTCGATGAAAATAATTTAATTATTATTAAAACCAAAGAATGTGACAACATGTCACTTTCTTAAATCTTATAAGTATAATAATTTTAATTTAGTGATAAACTTAATGAAACTTCAAACATGAATAGTCTCAAGAAATCTAATACAATTATCTACATCGTAGGACCTTATTTCTAATTTTTAGGGATTAAATAATTATCATTAATTATGACACAATAGTGATGTAGAAATTATTTTATTAATTATAATATCAAATAAATGGTTTTAAAAATATTAAATAAATATTATATGAACTATTTAATGTAATCCGCTAATTTTCTAGACACATATGACATTTTATGAATATATTAAAGCTTTTAGTTCAAACATATCTTCTGTATATATTTTATTTAAATTCAATTAAATGAATTGTGTCAAAATTGACACTATTGTTATAAAATTGTTTAAAAATCTAAAAAATATTTAAAAATTATAAATTAAAATTTATATGGTCGAAAATGTCATAAAGTGTCAAATTATGGAAAATTCAGAACATATATGTAATTATTTATAATAATTTAAAATTTAGAATATTATTACCAAAAATAAAATTAAATTGATAAATAAGGATAAATCAAGTTGATAATGTTTAAAATAAATTCCAAACATGTCTAAATTTTATTTTTTGATGATATTACAACCCTATCTCATCTAATCTTTGGATATGAGTCATTTTGGACGTTTTTATGTGGGGTTCGGATTTAATATAAACTAATATTTTTTATATTTCCAAAGGTGCCCCTCTTATCCCTTATAAAAGGGCACCTCCTCCCTCTCCTCCCCACACCAATTTGAGCCTTCAAGCTCGGCCAAACCCTAAAAATTTCACTTCCCCACTTCCCTAGAAAAATCCTAGAGGTTCTGGTCTTCTTCAAAGACCAATTTTTGTGCCTTAAAGGAGGTCTCAAAGAGGTGCTTCAAAGAAGAGGTAATGTCTGTTACCGATTCTTTCAACTCTATTTCTTATTCTACATCTTCTTATTTAGTTGTTTCATTATGAAGTAATAACATCAGTGTCACTCATATACTTCTATGTTATTATAAGTATGAAACAACCCTATTTCACCATCTATCCATCCTACGGAAAACGAAATGAGCGTGCGTGCGTACGTATGGAATACCGTCTCCACATCGTGGTGTAATCTATTTTCCATAACCACCTTACTTGGATGGGTATAATGGTTCAAATAAATAACTATATATGATTATTATAAATTGTTATTGATTCTGAAATAGTATACATACACTCCAATACAATTCCACGATCATGGGAACGATATCATCGCTCGTGCGTACGTATGGAATACCGTCTCCATGATGTGATGTGATTCATTCTACATGATCTTCATTGCATAATGATTTTATAAATAAATTGAATGAATAAATATGATATATAGTACACTAATACCATTATGGAAATGAGGTATCTACAACCTAAAGATAAGAATAAGAATTTATTCGACAAAACTCACACAAGAAAAAAAACGTAATAAAAACCCGAATAATAAGTAGGAATGAAATATTACTAATAAGAATCTAATAATATGACCATATATGATATCATAACAATGAGTATGATTCTGGAATAAGTCAATTACATTATTTAAATCATTATACAGGAGGTTCAGACACTTATGAAGAAAATCAGACCTAAGGTAAGGGAAAATATCACAATCTCATTTTTTTCCGAGATTGTTTTTACTTTGGTAGTTACTGGGGTGTATTTTATCATCCACATCCATGTTTCCTCAATATGTAATATTGTTTCCATACACCTACAATTTTTTAAATCCAATTTTACCCTTCAGTGAGTTTTTAGTAAAAGAAATGAAAGGAATCTTTTGTCGTTTTTCGTACGAGGTACTTTTTGAATTTTCCGACAAAAGTACGGGAAGAATGTTTTTTAACTTATACGGCATGAATGGATTTTTAAAACATTATTTCCAAGAAGCTTACTTTGAAAGTTTTCAAGTTTATTTTTAATCAACTTCTTTTAGTTTAGAATTGTATGACATGTTAAGAGAGGAAAAGTTTTTTTCAAGTAGAGAGGATATTTTCCTCAAGAATGGAGTTCAAGTGTTTTATCAAAATTAGTTTCCATCTAAGATAATAAAGGGTTATGTTTCTATCCCTATTATTACATTTATTTGATTAAGTTGTGATGGAATTATTTGTATGAATTCCTTTATCTTATATGGATTGTTTTATGATGTCACGATGTTTAAGAATCCCATTTATATTACACGGGTTATGCTATGATGTATGGTTTATGATTTTGTGGCACACATAAGAATGGTATCATTATGAGATGGGTGGGACCTATATCTCCCTACAATTTATTGGGTAAAGATTTTATATCTCGTGAGATAGACATGGCTGGAACGGCAGGTTAAACCGGTTCAGTGAAACAGGACTGAAACGAGGAGTGAACTCGGTTCAGAAATGGACTTTTTCCACTAAGATAGTCTTGGAAATGAGTCTTGACTACTAAGAAATGATTCTCTATGATTATGTGTGTATGCCACAAAGTTCCATGTTTTAAGTTATGATTATTGTGATTACATTTCACTACCATGATTTATCCCATGTTATGAAATTATGATCTCTTTTGCAGGGTAAGATTTCCAAAATGTTATGTTCTTATGACTTTGATGTGATTGATATTTCTTTTTTTTACCCTTACTGAGAATTTGAGCTCACCCTTTTGTATGTTTTCTTTCCCCAGGTCAGGAAGAAGGGTATTAAGTAAGATATGCCAAAAGGGACTATAAATATGATGAAATAAATGGGAGACAGTGTAGATGCTTTATGAACTAGTTGTTTATGTTTCCCAGTTTCTAAAGACACTATACATATACGGTCGTTTCTTGGTTTTGTTATATTTTTTAATAAGTGTACTTCAATTTTAAAGTACTAACAATGTATTTAAAGTATGGGTCATTATAGTTGTACCTGAGGATGTTTGTGCGCTCAGTTTGGGTTGACTTGGGGACACACGTTGTGTGGGCCCCATGTGCGTGCCATGTTCTACTTTACATACTTTGACCTCTCGCGATGTAGAGGGTCCCTCTGTGCTCGTTTTCTTGACCAGCAGGGTGGAGTTTTCCCCTGGATTTGTGCTCATTTGTTTGACAAGCAGGGTGGAGTTTTCCCCTGACTTTGTGCTCATTTGTTTGACCAGCAGGGTGGAGTTTTCCCTTGGCTTTGTGCTTGTTTGTTTGACCAGCAGGGTGGAGTTTCCCATGGCTTGGTTCTCTTTTGTTTGACCAGCAGGGTTGAGTGGTTTTCCCCTGGTCCTCTTCTCGTTGGTTTGGATGAAATAGATGGTTTCTTTCCTCTATTTCTTCATCTTTGAGGGGTTTCTGCACTATGCCCTTTCACCGGACTGCGACACCGTCTGCGACTAAGGGTTTTTGTACAGTTTGGGAGTTTTCCCCACTTTTGGGGTGAGTTAACTTGGTCTGCTTCGACAGTGACTCAGCGGATTGGAGCGGGATCGCCTCTTGAGGCATGGGGAGTTTCTCCTGTCACCTCGTGTTCCCTAGTAGAGTTCTTGTGGATTCAGTGTGACCAACACTTTACACGGGCACCGATCCTCTACCCAAGAGGTTGTTACCAGCAGGGATGAGGTTGTTTCCAGCAGTGATGAGGTTGTTTTCAGCAGGGCTGAGGTAGTTACCAGCAGGTATGAGGTTATTTCCAGCAGGGTTGAGGTTTTTTTCAGCAGGGATAAGGTTGTTTCCAGTAGGGCTGAGGTTGTTTCTAGCAGGGCTGAGGTTGTTTCGAGCAGGGTTCGCCAGTGCGTTACCATCTAGTAGGGATGGGCAGTACAACGGTGTTCACCGAGCTGTACCATCCAGCAGGGATGGACAGAGCAGTGCCAGGCTTACCTCCAGCGGGGTTGGGCAGTGGTCCTCGATGCCAGGCTTACCTCCAGGTGGGTTGGGCAGTGGTCCCCGATGCCGGGTTACCTCCAGCTGGGCTGGGCAGTGGTCCCGTCGCCGAATTTAGCCGGGTCTCCCTCCAGTGGATTACCCTGTTACGGGACTGGGCAGTGTGGCACCCATCGACTTTCCGGGTCTCCCTGTAGTGGGAACACGTTGACTTCCAGGGACCCTCTAGCGGGGCTGGGCAGGGGGTCGCCTGTCGACTTTGATACCTCTCGACTGTAGGGTAGTGACGAGTTGTGGTTTGATGTTCCCCCAGAACACTCAAGTACGAGGAGCGCTTTCCCCCACTGAGATGCGTCCTTGTGAAGCGACCTAAAACCGTGCGGGTGAGTCAGTGCCTCCCAAAGTAGATAGTGTCGAGGTGTGGTGATTGAGCCCTTGGATTGCGGTTTGGGGAAGACATGCGGGATGCTGGGCATCGATGGTGTTACTTCTGGGACTATTGGATACTCTTTCTTGGGCTGAGCTACAGGATGGAGATCCCCTTACAATCTTTTTTGGGATTCTTGTTTGAGCATATGGACTTGTATATACCTTGTTCTAGTACCCACTTCTTGGGTTTGGTTACTCCCCTTCCGGGAGAGGCGAAGACGCGCGGGGTATGCTACGTGCTTCCTGTGTCTAGCTTCGCGTGGTTGGACGAGTCTACTCTCATACTATAGGTAGCGAAGACTCGAAGAGAAGTTCATCTTCTCACTGTTTCCATCTCCTTGTGTTTGGACGAGTCTACCTTCTTTCCTCTTGTTGGGTTGAGCTGGACCCTTTACTGTACTCCTTACTGCCCTCTCTGTTGTGCTCCTTTACTTTTCTCTGTTCTCTCTACCGCTCACCCTTCGGTACCACCTTTGTTTCTCCCTTGAGCCTTCGGGATATCCTACTAAGTATTTTTATACTCACCCCTGCTTGGGCTTTGACTGCACTTGGTGTGCCCTTGCAGATGACGGACAGGTTGCTCGTGACTTCAGTGGAGAATATGAGTTCGGGAGCTTGGACCGCGTGCGGTGGTCGTAGCCGGGTTCCAGGTGGGAGACCCGCCAGCTGTTTGTTTTGTTTACCTATTGTCGGGTTGTGGCACTTTTCTGGTTGGGCGCATGTTTTTCCCCTTTTTCCTTTTCAGCACTTTACTTGTACTGTTTAGAGGTTGATGCACATTTGTGGTATTTATTTAGCAGTTTCCCCTTTTTTTGCTTGTCTTTTCTTTTACTCTGCACTGTTGCATTGAGTGTGTTGCGTGTGTGTGTGTGTACAGGTACTTAGGCAAAGGCCTCTCTGAGTTGTTATGCCTTCAGCGCTGGTCGCCAGCCCCTGGCCTATGGAGGCGGGCTTGGGGTAGTTACGTCTCGAGACCGGGTAGGGTCGGGTCGTGACATGAACGATCACGTACCATGGTGGTATGCGACCCATCACACTACTTTGGGTTCCATCTGCATACTGATGTAGTATGCGGTGTCGGGTTTAGTCCGCGTAGTGTGTAACGGTACACCACACGGAGCACCATATTGAAGGAGGGTTCAGAGGATTATCATTCGCAGGGAGTTTATCTGTGATAATTATATGATTCTCAATTCACCAATTAGGTTCATGATTCTTATTTTGTTGTTAAGTTTCCTCATTTTATGGTTCTTAGCCAGTTGTACCTGTGAAGAGTGTGGTTCTCAATTCGGGCTTCCCTGATGATTCAATACTGATGTCGGAATCTTCTCCAAACTCTTACTCCCAACCTATGAGTCCCTTTCAAGATTTCTTCATCAGTCTCCTCATCCTCTAATTCATTTTGTTCTCATTTTATAGAGCATTGGAGTAATCGTATATATAGGCATGAGACTCCATTTGTAGAGGCCCATGAGAAGATATCCTGACCCATGGAAGTCTCAGTCAATCTGGGGGTTTTGGAGGCTTCAGTTCATGATAATGATTTGCATAACCCTTCATGTTCACTTTGTCTATGAACTGATAAGTTCGTGGGATAGTACTAGGATGGAATTCATGCGCATGATTCCTTTTGCAATGCGGTTCGTGGTCCAGCGTGTTTTCTAGCCATCGCTCTGTAGGCCAGCACCTCATGGATTGTTCCGTGTACCTGTTGGTTCGTGACCCAGGTGGCCCGCAAACCTTTCCCAATTATAGTACGTGGGCCACTTGAAAATTATTTGAAAACTTTAATTCCTTCAAGTTTCTCCTGAAATTTGCAACTCAATTTGAGTCCATTCACCTTTCTAGACTTGTATGAGTCTCTGATTCCTTTTGAAAAGTGATTGTGGAGGTATTTTCTTCCCTTTTGGAATTTTTAGGACCCTACAAATGCCCCACATCAGAATGGGGCATGTTCAAAACAAAAAGGGGACAATTCAGATTTATAAGTGGTCCTGAACTGAAAAGGTTTGTGGTAGAGTAGCTGGGCCTAGTTGGAGAGTACCTCACCTATATATAGGGGCCCATGCCATTGGTCTTTTACCAGTTCTCATGGATAAAAGTGAACTTTATTCCCTCGTATTCTTCTATATTTGTGTATCGTGCTTCTTGTAAGAATCTCATTCATGAACTTCTTTGTACATACCAGGAACCGATCTTCTCACCATTTCTCAATATGCGTACCACATTTTGGATTTCATGAACAGCGTTGTGGAACTTTAAAATTGAAACCCATATTCTATGTAGGAGAATTCTACATTTCTTTTGTGACCAGATGCCGAGCATTAATAAGAAAACTGAGCTTTATGAACTAATAATACGAGCATAAACATTAATCCGCAACATTGGAACATGAAATTAATTAGGCCAAGGTTTGCAGTGTCCATTTTCTGAAAACCTTTCTGTTCATCGGCCAACAATATACATCCCAACACCCCGTGGATGGTTCATGTTCCATGGTTGCACGTGGTGAAATACATCCGCATATCATAGCTATATGTGGGATTGCTTCTTCTTATCATGCAGTACACAGGATGTGTCTACTGTGTACCATTTCCAGAAACGATACGCGGAGAATTATGAAGACATATTTTAAGTCCTTTATCTGCACCTTTTTGGACGTTATACATCAATTTGTTGTTGGACTAACAGTTTATCGTCTTCTATATCTTCCTTTGCAGGATACAATGACTGCTTCACAGGCTCTCATTGGAGTTGCTACTTCTTCTGAGGCTACTACTACTACCCCTCTTTATCCTATTGATTAAATATCTAAGAACATGGTGGATTTGGTTGACAAAAAAATTCTGGTCATTCCATTTCACAAATCTCCAGTGAATCTACTCACGGCAAGACAATGGGAGTACCCAGTTTCAAAAATGCTTCCATCTTATGAGTTTTGTCTGTTGTCTGAAAAAGTGATCCCAGTGCTAAATCTGTCTGATCATCCTACTTCCTGGATAATTAATACCTTTATTCTAAAATCATTTATCTCTTCCAAGGGGCGGTGCCTTCATAGAGATAAAACCTCCAGGTCCTTGTTGAACTACGCACCTAGAAATTTAGAGGGAGTAAAGAAGAAGCCCGACCAGACAACCCAATGTTATCAGAGAATTACAAGGAAGGTTACAATGAACGAGTAGCAGGTTTGGTCATCCCAACGGGACCTTCACCCTGGACGCTCATTTGGATTGGACAGGGGGTGGCCTCTTTTGTTTTTCTAGAGTTACGAAGAATTCCGAACCGAGCTAAAAATTGTGGGACTATATGAGGCTGCATGGGTTTCTCAGACAAACATCCATAATCCTACTTCCCTTATTTCATAGATCGTAAGTATATGAAGTCTAGATACCAACACTTCCCATTTGACCCACGGGGAGGTTGCCATCTTCCTTTGGGACATCCGGATAATTTCGGGAGTCCCTATTTTGGGGAACATGTATCATGAATTTCTTCCTCCCTCCTCTTCTTGGGATGATGAGGAAAGAACCCCAACCCCCCCCCCCCCCCCATTAGCCACGATACTTATTGTCCTGGTGAAGGTGCTTCTGAAGGAATGTGAGCATTGTCCAAAGCAGGAAATTTCTTTTAATGACTGTTTTGGATCTTTTGTTAAGCATATTGGTCTAGATCCCAATCCGTAGAGACTCAGGTCTTGGGTTACCAAATCAACCAGGATGCAAGGGGGTACTTAATGCCCCACCTTGGAAGAGGGGAATTTTAGAAATGGGGATGGGGGATCATCCCTGATGTCGATCGATTATTTCGACTAGTGGATCTCTAGGCCATGTTTCAAAGTGGGTGGCTCCTACCAGTGTGAGAATCTAGTGGTGTAAGATCCCAAACTTTTATCATGACCACTTAGTTGGCCATCAGAAGTTGTATTAATTTGGCCATGATTTACCACCTACTGGTTCGAATCAGTGAGGGGGTCACTTTATCGGATGACTGGGCCCTTCCAAATTCTTTGGGGCTAGATGGGAGCCCACATAAAAGGTTATTCATTTATTAATTTCATACAAATTATGCATTCCATCCTCCAAAAATAACTTCAGAACACCAGCAGGGTCATGCTGGTGGCTTGGGCTTCACAGGATAAGAAAGAGGAGCAAACTGAATAGAATGAGAAGGACTTAATGGATTGTATAAATGTTTATGGACATTTCTCTTACTATCCTTATGATTCCCATACTCGTGCTATTAAAAATAATTCATCTGAAGACTTCATCAACCAACGTTACATCTTTTCCTTGCGAGAAGGCATCCTGGTTGCCCGTATCAGAGGGGAACTTATTTGCGGGGGATATGCACCCTACAGATTTATTCGACCATTCAACTACGTCTAGAAATTATGCCCTCCTAATCTCAATAGTGCACTTTAGGAAAAACATCTAAGGATAGCTCGTCAAATATGGATACTGTTTACCTAGTAGGACACAAAGAGCTAAGTCATACTTCTATATCCTGGAGATTTCGGGCCCTTCCTTAGTAAGAAATATACTGAGGCCTTGGTTAAATCATATCTTGATGGCCAGTTAGCCGACCTGGTGCCTATCATGATAACTTCTAATTCATCCAAGGAGAAGGTAATAGAGAAAAAAATTGGAGTTAATAAACGTTATCAACCAGGAAAATTCCACCAAAGGCCTCTTGGATCCCCCCCCCCAAGAAATTTATGAAAGATGGGGTAATGACCTCACAGATAACCGAACAAGCTACCGGAGCTGATGCCGGGAGTTCACCATCAATTCCCCCCAAGGCCAATTTTCCAGTTGCTAGGAGGAAATGGGGCCTTTTGAAAGGTCATCCATCTACCCATGACTGGTCCCCTCATGATTTATGGAATCTCCTATGGACTAGGGATGTTTCTCTTACTAAAATTGGTTATGTTTCAGCACTAGTTGATGTTTCTTTTTTTGATGATCTATATAGGGTGAGTTGCTACCTTAAGGACCTCAAGACCCTCATCCACTCTCAATTTGGTCGCTGTAAGTACTCACATATGGTACTCACCATGATGAGACTAGAAACCATTGATGAGGATGATGTCATCATTGGATTACCTTTTGTGTCTGCCATAGAAATATTTTCTTACTTTCTCTCATCGCCTTATAATTGTTCCTTTTCTCAAAGCCCTGAGTTTATAGGGACACCTAGGAAAAAATTTCGGTTTTCAAAACCCACTCCTCATCCTTTCCCCAATCCTCTAGTGTCGTCCATCCCAATTAGGGATATATTTTTGTATGCCTAGAGGGTTTGGGATGATTTGAGGGAGAGCACTTAAAATGAAGATATATAGAGGCTTCTTTAGAGGGAAATCTTCAATCTTCCAGGTTTTGGGGGAGCCATTGCTCCTACTAGTATTTCATCCAATGAATATCCTGATGATGTGGTTGCTTAATTAACTAAAATGGATAAATGTTTTCCTACTCCTGCAGACAGGCATTACCAGTTGGACCACGTGGCATTGTTGGTAGTGTTTCTGCGGTTGATGGGAGAGGTTGTTCTTCCTTCATCCTCTGGCCTTAAATTATTTTATTGTAAATATGCTAAAAGTTTACACCTTTCCTTTTTATTTTTCAGGGGCCTTCTAGATCTCAGGAAACATATATTTCCCTGATTTATTCTCAAATAGGTAAGACAACTAGGGAGTGCGCCCCATCAAGGGTAGGGAGTACTACAGAAGGATCCCCTAGAGCCCAAGAACACATGGAAGTGGTCATTATAGACCCTTCTAGGGAATTTCCTCCCCCATCTCCTATGGTTGACCTTATTCTATATCCATCTCCCTGAAAATCAATGAAACGCAAGCAATCCTCCTAGCTGTCAAAGCGTATTCAAAGGGGGATCACAAGTAATGGTCTGTTCACCTGGATATTGAACCAAGTACCCTCATCTTGTCGACTCACTGGTACATATATGTACTTTGACATAGGGCCTATTGGTAACCAAATGAAAACCGCTCAGGCATCTATAGATCTCGTCCATTTTAGAGTAGAGGAAGGTTCTCCTTCTTTTGTGGTTGACCGAAACAGGGAAACAAGGCCATTTGAAGAGATTGGGGGTGTTGTTGACCCCTCAGGTGTTTTTTATCCCACTTGGACAATATCTTCCGCAATAATGTAAGGACATCCAGAAGTTGAGGGCTCACTTGACCGCGTTGAGACGACTATCATAGAGAGAGACATGGTTGTTTTTATAGCAGGTCCTGAGTCTAGTGGCGAGCCCCAGGACTTACTAGATCTTTGAGGGGCTTTGAATATCGAGGATATAATCAATCTTGATCAAGAGGATTTTACCCATATAGAGGATGTCACTTCATATATTGATGCTCTACTAAGTCATGGTGGCTGTGGGGAAGTCACAATCGGGGATGTTGATGTCCCATCCCCTGAAAATTTGGAGTGGGCTATCGTTCCTTTTTTTCCAGTTCTAAAGGGATTATGTTTTCTGCCCCTAGGATTCTGAGAACAGTATCCTTATCTAGAATGAATATCCCCACAATCCTTATATTAATCAGTAACCTTTTTAGGAATGCCTTGAGGGATATTATATCGGTCGACTACGGCCCTAGGTCTTATGTATTCTTGTGTATCCACAGAGCACAATAGATGATTAAAGATGTAGTTCAACCTATTATAGATAGAAGTACTATTGTGGGGGTGGTGGGTACTTTCATCTCCTCTTGTCCTCATAATAACACCCACAGGCCTTAGTAAGGGTTGTAGACATCCATGCTCTGTCCTCCACTATAATTACAAGAGACGAGGCCATTGTAGGTCTGATCCATGTTGTAGCTACCAAATCCAGTCCCTCTCTGGTAACATTTATTCCTGACTACATTTCATCATCAGGGAGTGATTCCAAGACTAATCAATAAAACCTGGTTGATCTTCATCCCTCTCCAAAAAAGGCATGGAAGAACATTTGGAGATTATTTTCCCAAACTCCATTGGCTATGATGCCAGTGAAATTTCTAAAGATACACCTCCAATTTGTAGTCCTGGGTTTCAATGGATTTAACTATCATGGTATTTATGATATTGTAAGTTAGGTGGTTGTCACTCGAGAAGCAACCGGTTTAGTTGAATCCCTAATTTCCATAGTGGAATCGACGACATATATTACTATTACCAATAAAATTCTCATTGAGGATGATACCCCTCATGACGGAACGGTTTCAAAGTTTAAAAATGAACTCATGAAGAAAGATTCTTTAATATAACAACATGACCGGGAAGTGGAGCAACAAATCCAGAAACTAGAGTGGCTTGAATAGGAGTGGTCCCAGACCGCAGTTGCTGTTGAGGAGGGGCGATGGAAAATTCAGCAATGAGAAAGGTCCAGCCTCCAAGCCATGAGGGACACAGAGGCACTTCGGATGAGTGAAGAGGTCGAGACTGGGAATTAATTGAAGCTTCACCAAGCCATTGAGGATTAGTACTAATCGCTGATGCAACTCTACAACTCTGCCAAATGTATTTTTTATAGATCTTATCTTTCTTACAAGAAGAGGCTCCAGTATATAGATTCCCACCATATATGTTTATGAAATATGAAGGAGCCAATTTGCCTTTGAACGCTTCTTCTTTTCCTTTTCTTGTCATGTCAATTAATCATAATCAATCATATAAAAATCACTTTGGTCAGGTATTAATTTTAAACCATGACCAATAAACTAAAATAATCGACTTGGGCACTAATATGTTCCTGGGTCATGGGACTCAGCAAGCATAGTTCGACTATTTCTATGGTCTTATGGAACACCTCACAAACTTTTATGTATTTTTCATTATTACCCTAATTATTTCCTAAGCCTACTTGGCACTGTCTTAGTGGGAATAACTTGAATTTTTCATAGGCTACCCTTTGCGGGTTTCCGACCTAACAAGATTTGTGCCTTTTTTTATGGATCAATTTTTTCTTAACAAACCATTACTTGACTTTTAACTAAAGGTACATTTTGTGGATTTTACCTCTAGAAAGTATGGAATCCTTTTTTTGTGAGGGAATTTCATAGTCGTACCAATAAAACTTATTACTAATGTTTTAAGTCGAACATATTTGACCAAACATAATGGGGAAGGCACCCCAATTTAGGAATTGTCTGCCTAGAATGTTCTAATATCCTTCAGACATGGATTAGGGATTTTTCTTTAACCTTAATTTGTAAATTCTGGACCTACTTGAGGCTCGGAAGCCATTTTAGGTGTACGGAGGTAGGAAAGGACTCTCCTGTGGATGAATATGCCTTTAATTTATGTCTACTTTTATGGGAAACATATGTAGAGCCATTGGGGTATGATGATCATAGTAAATTACAAGTGTCTATAGGATACTGGACTTCAATCTCGAATGGCCTGGTGGGGTTATACAACATTTTTAATTTATTTTGATGTTGGGAGCCATAGTGGGTGGCCGGCCTGAGTAGTGGTGTATGAAAATATTAGGGACATTTATATCGTCTTTGAATGGGAAATTGTTCCCATATGGTTATTACTTGTGTGAGGGAGGGCTGGTGAATGGATAGTTCAGTTTGAAATCATTTTTTTGTTAATGGAATTTAGAAAGTGGAAGGTACGTAAGTTGTTATCTAGATGTTTTTCAAATCTGGGGGTGTAACATGACATGAATGTCTTTTGAGTATACGAAAAATGAAAGGACTCTACTAAGAATAAATTTTACTATTATTGATGGCCATTTTTGTGGGAAACATATGCAGAGCCTCCGGGTAATTATGTGAATATTCAAACAAAGGTGTCCATAGAACATTCACCTTCAATCTGTAATGGCTATGAAAGATTATAGAGATTGGGAACTTTCTGAATACAGAATGTGACCTTCGACAATGGGTGCTCTTAAAAATGAAAAGGAGAATTTTAACTCAAATTCTTCAAGGGAAACCTAGAAAAGAGTGGGGCACTCTTCTTTTGTATGCAGATCAACTTCCCACATATGGATGTGGTATCTTTAGAAACATCAAAAGGGACGAGAGTTGAATTGGGCCTGCGTGATCTGATATATCTAGAATGTGTGTAGGGAGGAAAATGTAAACCATGAATTTGAGGGCCCTTGAATCAGGAGGGATGGAACGAGGCTTCAAATCCATTTGGCATACTGAGATAGGAAAGGACTCTCCTGGGGACGAATTTTCCTTTGATTGATGGTCATTTTTTGTGGGAAACGTATGCCGAGCCTCCAGGGAATGATGTGCATAGTCAAGAAAAGGTGTCCTCGGGACACTAGCATTCTATATCAGATGTCCTTAGAGGGTTATGGGGATTCAATATCACTCATAACATAGAGTTTGGGGTATGACAAAAGTGTATTTGGACATATTAGGGACATTTGGGATGCGATTTAGTCATGTAATTTGGTGTCCCTTATGTATATCTGACTCGTATGCAGGATGAGGAGTTCATCCCATCATTGGGGTACTTGGAAATTTAATGTCACATGGCCATGATGTAGGGTTCTTCTCAGGGACAATAACTGTGACATGACTTTTAGGGTCATGTTGTTAGGACCAAATTCCTAGGTTGTTTTTTCATAATGTCACAGTGGATCTCTTTATAATATCCCTAACCTCACGTGATCTATGCTCAGTGTGATAAATAAGGGATTACAAGGATTCCGTGTCATTTCCTAGGAATAGTAAAATCAATATTGAGGGCACTTTGGGCATAAACCACTTTTATATAGTTTAACATCATGTAACATGGATGAGTTTGGCCTCACAGTTTAATGTCTTGTGGTGATGAATTGATGTTGTGCAGGTTAGATTCATAATGTATGGATGATTATGTTGTCATAAATATCTTTACTAGTTTTGAGTTAATTGTAATCAATATATTTTTCCGTTCCTTAGATGTGAGTGATGATAGAAGTTGTAAAATATAGTCTCAAGGGAAACTTGAATCAGGAGAAATAACATGAAGTTTGGAAGCCATTGGATGTACTGAGATGGGAGAGGATTATCATGGGGAATAATTTACCTTTGATTTAAGTTCATTTTTTGTGGGAAATATATAAAGAGCCATTAGGGCATGATGTGGATAGCCAAAAAAGGTGTCTGTAGGACACTGGCCTTCCATCTCAGATGGCCTTGAATGATTCTGGGGGTCCATGTTTTCCTATGGTATGGAGTTTGACAAATAGGAAATATGTGTTTGGGAATTTAAAGAATACCCAAACCATGATTAACGGTGAACTACTGAATCTTCCAAATAGGTCTGACTCATATATATAGGGGGAAGTTGGATCTTTCGACTTATCAAGAGTGGGGGCATGTGTGGGATCTTGTAACACTGAGGACTGGGCCACACATAACTCTTGAAGAATTTTGTAGTTTATTGTCATGTGATTAGGACCTTTCATGGATTCCTCATACAAGTCTATCCTACGCATGGGGAAAGGGGAATTTTTTTATGGTGGCTGGGTCGGGATGCCAAATATGGGCATCACTACGTATCCTGCATAGATAGGAATCAAGGAATATGTAGTTATGAACATTCTCTGTTCAAATATGGCTTGGTCCATGGGTAATGACATGTGAGGGAATTTTTCTTATGATGATGGATGGGCTAGGATGCCAAATCTGAGCATCAATATGTATCCTACAAGGGAAGGAATCAATCTATACGTAGTTCTGAACGTTCCCTCTACCGATTTAGCTCGGTCCATGTGTAAGGACATTTGAGGGATTTTTTTTGATGGCTAGGCCAGGATAACAAATCTGGGCATCAATATGTATCATGTAAGGGTAGAAATAAATCCATATGTAGTTCTGAACATTCCCAGTACCATTCGTTCTTGGTCCATGTGTAGGGTAATTTTTTTCATGTTCTTCGGGTGACAGATCTACCATATCTCCTTAAAATTTGTTACCATAAAGGAATCCTTACCACCTATCCTAATATCATGTGAGTTATACTCGATGTGAGAAAAAATGAGTGGACATATGGTTTCCTTCACAAATTTTGGGAGGTAGAGGATATGATGGAGGCATTTATTTTCTTTTTGTGGGGTTTGGACCAAGATCAAGGATCGAGGCGTCACTACGTATCCTACAAGGGCAGGAATCAGGAAAAAAACATTTTTCTATGAGAGATCATGTTTTTTATTATCAAGTGATTAGGATTATTTATTCCATGTAGTTTACTTCTAACAGTGAGGACGTGAGTTTCAGTTTAATTTCATGTTTCAGGGATGAGTTCCTTACATTTTAACATCATGTGGAAAGGACAATGGCTCATTGTTTAGGGTCTTAGAGATTGGACCATGACATCACTATATTGATACTCATAGTTTAAGGTCTTAGATCTTGGACCAAGGCACTAATACCATTCATTTTATCATCATGTTGGTCCAGAAAACAACTCATAGTTTAGGTTCTTAGAGTTTGGACCATGGCATCACAGTATTGCTACTCATAGTTTAAGGTCTTGTAGCTTGGACCCTGACAACACGGTGTTGCTACTCATAGTTTAATGTCTTAGATCTTGGACCATGACATCATGGTATTTATACTCGTAGTTTAAGGTCTTATAGCTTGGACCATGACATGGGCATATTACTATGCGAAATAATTCATTAAAAAGTTTACATTTGTGGGAGTCGTGATGATCTATTCGTCCATCAATATCAGAGCGTATTCTCTATTAGAATAGAACCTATGTATGAAATATGGTCCTTCCAACATTGGTTCAAGCTTTGGGGGATTCTTCCTAAGTATAATCGGGGTTCTGATGACTAACACTGTTTCTCCTTCGAGGATAGATCGAAGACGAACCTTTTTGTTGAAGGCTCATGCAATCCGGTTTTGGTATATTTACAAATGTTTTAAAGTGTGAAGACCATTTTCATATAGCTTCTCCAACTCATCAAACTGTCTCTAGGATTGCTCATCCATGTAAAATTGATCACAAATGGCCACACGATGTGATGAAACTTTGACTTCGATGGGCATAAACACCTCTTCCCCATATACTACTGAGTACAGGGTTTCCTGGGTGGCAGTGCTGGTCGTGGTCCGATAATCCAATAAAGCATGAAGAAGCTTTTCAGGAAAAGATTTCTTATCCTTATAAACCATCATTTATAGTATGTTGGAAAGGGTTTTGTTGAAAGACTCTATCTACCTTTTGGCCTCCGCGTGATAGCGGGACGACTGGATGGATTTGATTCCATACTTCTGGTATAGCTTCTCCATCTCAGCAGAGTAGAAGTTAGTCCCATTGTCTATCAGTATTGTATAGGGGACACCAAATATGGTAATTATGTTGGCCATCAAAAATCTAATGATGTTTTTTCCCTAACTACTTTAAGGGGTATGGCTTCGGCCCATTTGAAAAACCAGTCAGTCGTTGTGAGTATGAACTTAAGTTGTCTGGATGTGGCGGGAGGATATGGCCCCACAACATCCATCCCACAGGAAGAGAATGGCCAAGAGTACTTATATGTATGCAGTAACTTTGGGGGTTAGTGTATGAAATTATCATGATCATGGCAGGAATGACACTTCTTGGTGAATATAGAACAATCATATATCAAAGTGGGCCAGTAATACTCAATCCTTCAGATTTGGTGAGAGATCTTAGTTGTTGATTGGTGAACTCCAAAATCTCTAGTGTGCCCTTATTTCATGATGGAAGTAGTCTCTTATCCATCAATGCACCTTAGAAGGAATCTTTCAAGGCCTCATTTGTAGAGAACCTTTTCTTAGTTTACCACGTTGTACATGAAAAAATTGACTACCCATCTTCAGACTTACTCCCTTCCAGCCCTATCTGGTGGGAGTTCCCCCTTCTAAAGGTAATTTTCAATGGACGTTATCTAGCCAATGGTGTGACCATAAGGCTCAGAAATGGAGCTATTTTCTTCAATATCCTCTGTATTTCTCAGGATGAATGGCAAGACCATCCAGTGGTGGGCAATGCTAATGACTGTTTCATCCCGGTCTGGATCGGCCAAGGATGTTGATTCATTTTCCAAAGAACCAAATTGGGCATTTTGTGACTAGGGGACATAAGTCAATGTTGGTTCTGATAGGAATTCTTCCATAAGTTCTCAAACATGGTTCAACAAGAGAACCAATACATCTTTCATAATGGTGTAGTCACCACTAACATGTTTCATGAATATATTTGAATCCCCCTTTATTTTTAGGAGTTTGTATTGTATATGTAGTGCCTATTTCAGTCCTTCAATGAGGGTCTGATATTCGGCTTCATTATTTTAGCTCCCTTATGAAAGCAGGAAAGAGTAAGGTAGGACAGCCTTTTTGGGGAATATGAGTATAATTCCCATCCCCACATTCTTGAACTTTGGATCCTTCATCCTTTTACCTATTGGGCTTCGGGAGGCAACATTGAAGTACATTTCCCATGTCAGGGGGTCCTCCAAGAAAAATAACACATATTAATCCATATGTTTCGCATCCAAATGTGTTGTTTCTTCCAAGGGGTTATCTATCAGGTATTATGCTAACTTTTGTCCTTTGATGGACTTTTGGGGAATGTACCATAGGTCAAATTGTTGTTGGATGATCTTCCATCGTGATAGGAGCCCATTTAGCAAGCTACATTTGAGGATATATTTGAGTGCGTTACAGAAGGAGAACAGTTGGACCTCAGTGTGGTGCAGGTAATTCATGAGTTTCAGAACTGGGATGATTAGGGATACGCAGTTCCTTTCAATTTTTGAATACTGAGTTTTAGTGTCAATCATTTTCCGACTGAGGTCATAGAGGATGTTCTCACTGTCGGCATCATTCTTTTACACGAGTAAGGCGCATAATGATCATTTTAGGGTGGTTACATACAAAATGAGGGGTCTCCCCTCAACTAGTGGCATCAGAACCGGTGGGCTTAGAAAATATCTTTTGATATTGTCGAACGATTCTTGGCAATCAGTATACCACTCATATATAACTCCTTTATTCATGATCCTAGTGGAAGGTAAGAATTTACCTACTAGGTCGGCTATGAACTGCAAAAATTCAGGCAAGGTTCCCCTAGAGACCTCGTAAATTAGTGAGGTTTCGAGGTGGGGACATGCCAAGGATGGATTTTTTTTCTTCTTAGGGTCAACTTTGATGATGCGATGGCATATGAAAAAATTGATTAATTTTCTCGTGGTAACACCAAAGGCTCATTTTAGGGGATTCATCATTAAATTGTCCTGCCAAAATTTGTTGAAGACTGTTTTAAGATCGGCTAGGTGGTTTGAGCGCTGTCGTGATTTAACCACCAAATCATCGACATAAAACTCGACGCATTTTCCAAAGAAGGGCTTGAAGAAATTGTTCGTGGTGAACTTGTATGTGGCATAGAAATTATTTAGATCAAAGGTCATCACATTATAATAGAACACTCCCTCAGGAAGCCTAAAAGCGATAGCTTCTTTATCTCCTCAGGCCATCCGGATCTGGTTGTATCCAGAATAGCTTTCCATAAAAGAGAGAGCCTCATATCTAGCTATTGCATCGATCAACAACATTGTGATCGGGATCGGGAAGTCGTCTTTTTGGAAATTCCAATTAAGGTACCTAATGTTAATGAAGATTCTAATATGTTCATTCTTATTTTTGATAGTGACTATATTTTCCATCCGGTTCAGATATTGGACCTCCCATATGAAGTTGGTTTAATTAGCTTATCAACTTTGGCCTCAATTATGGAAGCAAGCGTTGAGTGGGTCCTTCTGACTATTTTCTTATAGCACCAGTGATCTTTTGGTAGACCTGGGTGATGAGTGGAAACCTCATGATTGAGGCATGGAGTATCAGTGTAATTTTAGGTGAACTCATTTCGATTCTTCTTTATGAAGGAGGTGTATGGCTCCTTCTTCTCGACAAGCATATCCACACTAATCAGAGTTGGTTGGGGGTCATTTTTGGTGCTCAGTTGTTTCTCCATAAGTTCATCAATTATGGTGGAGACACCTTCATCGAATTCATGAATGGAATCTCTAAGGTCTTCCACTTTTTATTCTTCATCATCTTCTTCCTCTTCTGATGGAGAGAGTATATTTGGTATGAACTCTCTAATGTTGGGAGAGAAATCATATTTTGCCTTAGTGAGTAAGGATGGGGTAGTTTAAGGTCTTGTGGATAGTATGGGAGAATCTTTGAGAGAGATTCTTCTGAAATCATGGGATCCATCCCACTCTTCCGTGTATTTGGACTTGGTGGCCATAGTAGAGATCAGGCAGACAATCGATTCTGCATCTGGACTTGCACTTGTGCATTCAAATTCGTTGATGGTTAATACATACACTTTCCCAAGCTGTTGGAGGAGGTTGATGGGAGTCATTTCCAATCCATTTGGGGTAGTAATCCAATCAATTTCATTGGGTAAAAATATGTTTTTTTCCAATTCAGAGAACCTTGTGTCAATATAATGCGACTCACAGGACTCAAACAGATATTTATCGGTGTGCAATGTCCTGTTTTTCCCATTAGTGAAATATTTGACACACTGATGGTAAGATGATGGAATTTCATTGTGATGATGTAGCCAAGGCCTCCCTAACATGAAATCAAAGGCCATGCTTTTACATACTACCAGGAACTCAGAGTCCGACATGAGATCTCCAAGATGAGTTTTAAGCTTGATTCGTCCCAATGGTTTTTTCTCTCTTTTTTCATATCCCAGCAGAGTTGTAGTGTAGGTTGTCAAGTTTTCTCTATCATAGCCCAACTGATGAAGCATTCATAGCGGGAGTAGGTTAAATCCAAATCTTTTGACAATCAAGATCCTTTGGGAATCAATTTAATTTATCTTTCTAGACACATATAAGGGTTTGATGTTACCTTTCATGATGGCATCTTCATCCCTATCTGTAAAGGATTTGACAGTGTGACATTATTCAGTATTGGTCTCTATCCGATAGAATTAGGCTGCTACTACATTAGCCTCAAACTCTTGGGGACTTATTAAGGATTAGATGAGTGCCCCTTTAAGATATGTGGATAGGCTTAACGCATCTAGGATTGATAGATTTGTTGGTACTAAAGCCAACTACTTTAGAATATCCTACTTCTTCTTTAAAGGTCAGCACTTCCCGGCTCAGGGTTTCTATTTCACGAACACTATTGGGGTTTGGTATTTTGATGCCGATGGTTCGGCCTCCATAGGTGGGGCTAGTGGTGCTTCGTTCCCCTTCAGGTCTAGCTGAATTGGTCCGCCTACATTCCTTGGTCAATTTGATATTTTTTTCTTCCCATTATGGATATTGCTAGATAATAGGGCTTGGATTTCTTCTGATGGGGGAGGAAGAGCATTCTGGTTATTGTTGTGTCTACTAGAGGGTCCTTCTGTGAGTTTCTGTGATCTTAACGATCTGACTTATGGCGTGGCTAGGAATCTGAATCCTTCCATGATCATGACTTCCAAGAAACCTCCAACTTCTGCGGCCTCTTCCTCTGGCTCTCTGATTGGGTGCAGTTAATGCGAGTTTATGGCCATAGTCACCATCCGTGAAGTGGACCATCAAGTTAATTTCATTAATGGAGTCGAAGAACAGTTCTTTATCTGACAATGTTTCTGTCTGGCTGTCTCTTTCTGATGGTTCCATTTGGTGGGGTGGTTCCCGTTGTACTGTTTGGCTGGCAGCGCCTATTATACCAAGTCTGTTGGTATGAATTCTGAAAGTTTCAACACCGACTTCGACTTTGGTTTCAGTCCATCTTCTTCCTCCTTTCTTCTACCCTTATATCCTTTATTGGACCATGGGGCTATGTAGGATGGTTGTTTTGTATTGGGGACTTTTGGGGGCACATTTGGTTGATTAAACTATGCCTGGAAAATTCCATAGACTCGGTTGATGGACTTCCAGGTAATCCAATTGTCAAAATTCTTCTCCTTCTTACCGACGACTATTTTCCATTCCTCTTTCTCTCTTGATTCTAAGGTGGAAATATACAGCACTTGTTCTGGAGTTGGGTGCAACTTGACTAGATCATAATCCACCATCTTTTATAGGATATCATTGAAAACGAAGAATTCCTGGATGGTATGTCCCATTATCCAGTGGTAGAGACAATCATTTAGACGGTCGCCAAGACAAACCTCATTATATCGCTTTGGCTTCAGTAGCTAGAGAAAATTGAAATTAATTTCGGCTATGAAATAGCCACAGACCTAGTTTTTTAAAAGAAAATAAACATTTTTTCTTAGTTCTTAGAACTAATTTCTTTTAACACCCCATTTCTCATCTTGTCGAGGTGCGGGTGGCTATTGGCATCTAGGGGTTCCTGCATGGTTTGGTGGGGACCTCGTAACTGGATCTAGTGCTGGGGTGGATTAAGTGTGATAGAAGTAGCTTCAACTTTTCCCGTTCTTTTCCCAGGGGCCGATGGGGCCACTTAGGACATAAGATTAGTCCTTTTCAAGGAGTCTTCTATTCGTTGGGAAATGGAAGAGAAATCTCTAAACCCACATGTGTACTTCACTAGGATGAGCGTAATTAATCTCTATGGTTATCGATGCCCATGGTGAGCATCTCATCTTGGGGGAGCGGCCAGTTCAAGAAATAATCCATGCCTTTACATCTGGAAATGAAGTCTAAGACTCTTTCATTCTCTCACTGTTTGGAGTTCATGTGATCACTGACCATCGTATTAGGTAGCGTTGAACTTAATTGGAAGATAAATTATTGTCAGAGGTCCTCCCAGCCTGTGATTGAATTGTCTGGATAGCTAATATACCATATGAAAGTCAAATCATACAGGGTTCATATGAAACACCTGAGTTTTACTTCCTTTGACAGCTCTTTAGTTCCCATCATTGGGTCACAATAAAATTCATAGTGCATTAAATGTTGTTCTTGGTCCCCTGAGGCATTGAATATTGGGAATATGGGGTTTCCAAAGTTTGGTGGTGGTGGAACATTTCTCACTAATTCAGAGAAGGGTTTGTGTTCTATATGTATCAGAGCACTCATCCCTCCATGTCTTCTACTCGAGTTGTTAATTGATCAAAGGTATTCAAGATCCCTTGATGCATATCCTTTCGGGCTTGAGCTTGGGATGGTGTGGAAGTGGCCAAGACTGGGTGTGCTAGTGCTATTGGAATATGGGGTGGATACCCAACTCGGGTATCATTTTTTGGTTTACCTGAATATATTATGGCTACCTTCCCAACGGGGGGAAGTCTTGATGTCCTTTCGAGGCTGGGTTTAAGTAGGTTTCCAATCTTGATGACGGATTGGACATTCTTATGAGTTTGGATTCATTCACCGGGATGAGTTCCTATGGAAAGGGCACCTCTTCTGGGAGAACTTTCTGACATTTTGTAGGGGTAACACATCCACCAAGGTATCTCCATCGACGTAGCTTAACATTAATTCACCTGAGATCTTTCATTTTTCCCTCCTTCTTGGGGAACCTTTCCTATAGAGTGAGGGACACATTTCTAGTGGAGGAGAAGGTGGGTCATAGAAAACCTTGGATTTATTCTTCTCCTTTTTTGGGTTTCACATGGGAGGTAATGTCGGGTTGACTGAGGCGGTGCCTAGATTTCAGACTGCTCTGTAGTTTCGGGTATGCACACCATCAGGCTCGATGTGGGATGCATCATGGGGGAACCATCTTCTTTCGCATCCTCTCCCTCTACGTCATTTCTTATGAGATTTATGGAGTTTACGATTAGCACGTTCACTGAGGCATACCGCTTTTGGGGTGGTCTACACAATGCCAAATGGTAAGAAGGATTTCTGTGTCCTTTTTTTGAATTTCTCCTTCCATTTTGTGGAATTATTCATGTTTCTAGGCAAATATTGAACAGAAGGGAGCTCTGGTCTTACCTTGTAATTCACCTTTGTCTTGGAGGGTATGAACCATGAGAAGGGGTGGAACGGGTGACTCCTCTATCCATAGTTCTTCCTAGACAGTTTAAGGAAGATGTATGTTTTGCGAGGACTTCAGGTAAATATTCCCCCAGCCCTGCGGGCTAGGGTTGTTTCCGCTCTTTCGTCAATGCACTATGGCCTATATTTTTTGGTCTTATGGGGGAATTTTGATTTAAAAATTCCCCCAGCCATGTGAGATGAGGTTGTTCATACATTTTTGCGGAATCCACCACTATTTTCGCCTTTCCAATTTTACATACTTCTATGTGGGTGTGATCCGAGTATGGAATTGGACCTACACAGAATCTATAGTCTTTTGAAGACATGATAACTAATTTCTAGTTGGATTCCATTTGGGGGGAATACTGTTGGATGTTCTTGGTTTCCTGACTAAGAATATTTTCGATGACTTTATTTCTTTGGTTGTAATGATTTTGAGACTTACTCTGGGCTAGTTTTGCTTGAGTATCCCATCTTTCCTGAGCATGGGTTTCACTAGATTGCTGCCTCTGGGCGACGACATTTCAGGATGTCATTTCCAATGAGGTTTGCTAGATGGGACGAGGGGTGAAGTGTAGAGCTCCATGTTGTCCCCATCCCTGAATTTGAACCCCAGTTAGGGCATCACTAATGAGGTAATGTAACTTATGCAGTGCATGGAGGCAATCCAGTTAAAGGTTTTTATTTCTCCTTTATGGTTGTGGTTGTCGTATGGATGGGAGGGCTTCTAGGTAGATTAGATAGTGAAGCTAACCTAACGTGTTGACATGGTCTGCATACCCCACATAGGGAAAGAGTTTTTCTTTCAACTGACGAACAATCTTCCATATATTGAGGCGAATTTAAAGTGTGCATTCCCTGGACAACTCTCCTGGTATGTCAAAGAGAGAAGTGGTCGTAGGCTAATACACCACAGGTATATTTTTACAGTTCCCCAAGGTGATTCCACCTCTAGGATTTATGTGACAACAACTCATGCACCTTTGGGAGGGACATGGCATTGGCACTACCATAAAGGAGTGTCTATAAGTAATACCAATGTTAGAGTACATATTATTAGGATATATAGGAATTTTTGTTCTTATTCTTTATAGTATTAGTTGGGATGGGGCCCAGGATTCACTTGGAACAAAGTGGGAGGACACAAAGGTGTGTCGTACCAGTCGCACCGGCATTCAGGGTGAGACTAAAATGGTATTGGATGATCACAAGGGATTCAGGAACTCAACATTCATGAAAGAGAGTCAACTAAAAGGAGGATTGATGGAGAATATTGGAGTAGGGTTTTCACAAAGGTTAGGGATTCACAGTAGTTTGTAGCCTCGCAAAGGCCAGGGACCTCATAGAAGTCAGGTGTCTCATGAAGGATTATACTTCACGAAATAGAGTGATCATGCCTTGGGGTAAAGTCTTAGTTCCCATGGGGTTGGTTACATATATGATATGTTCCTCACAAAACCCCCAAGAGGCTCGAAGGGTATTCTTATTCCATGAAGGCCATGGACCTTTGAGAAATGCATATCTACTTTAGAATGAAGATCTCAAAAACACATTTGATGTGGTTTCACAAAGTATAGAGACCTTGAGAGATCAATCACATCATTTGTTTGCAGATCTTTGAAAAAATGTGATCCAAGAGGGTTACTCAAAATATGAATGGTCACCTCTCCCTAAAAGTCATAATTTAGGGGGTATTTATAGGATCAATAGAAGTGGGGGAATTGCTTTCTCAAAGGATGGAGCCTTTATCAAAAATTTATAAGATTTGTGAATGAATGGGGTTCCAAGAACCAAAATTATATTTTTTGAAGGTTATGGTCAAACCTCTATGAAATTGTAAAAAGTATCTTAGTAATTTTGGACTTATGTTGCATGGAGGTTGTTGTCAACCCCCTTCATGGTAGGTAAATTTTTGAGAACATAGAAAAAAATATGTGTGATAGTTTTATTGTCATGTTACTAAATAAAACATCCAAAAAAAGGATGGGATTAAAGCTAGGTTATACGTGATTTAGATGGGGATATGGGAATAGTTTTCACCACTAATGGGAGAAATGTGAACTTTTCTTCCTCCAGCTACTTGCATACTTTCTCAGAAACAGAGATATCAATTTTTCCAACTTCTTAAATAGTTTAAATTTTATAAAGAATAATCATAAAATATCAATAATACTATGTAAATGAGTGATTTAAAGTTAAAGGCCCTAAAATCATATGATTTTAATTTTTTGATGTAATATTTAATGCTTGTAGCTTTACATTGCAATTTTCGTAAAAATTCATGTCATACATTAACCATGATTATTTTATTTCTTAAAGGTATATGCAATAAATTTATAGTCCTGGAGAAGTTTTGGAATTTTTAAAAGGAAATGTTTTTCATATTTTGGGAATTAGAGATGTTCTAATTATCATCATTCTTTGATATGATGGTTCACTTGGTTAGATATATCTAGATATTTGGTCTTATATATTATGTATGGATGTACCCCCATTTAATATAAAATGATTATTTTAAAGGGGTATGTTAAAATATGAATTTGGAAAAAAATTTGTACTTTAGAGTGATATATTTTTTAGTAATCCATTGATTTTCATACTGAATACCTCTCTGATGTGGAGAAAATTAGTCTCCAAAAATATCACCATAGTATGCGAATTATGGATGAAGAAATTTTAGGAACATATTTTTGGGGCAATTACCATTATAGAGAAGGAGAAAACTCACATTTACATTTTACATAATAGTTTAATGTTTGTTCCATATGTTGAAACCCAAAAAGTAATTCTATGGAATTTGAATCCATAAGAGGATAAAATCTTAACATCAAATGCATGTAATCAATAGTTTACAGGATGGTTTTGTAAGGGTTGGTTTCCTAAGAACCAATTGGTTTGTACTTTGATTACATGAATGTGAACTTATTATATATTGTTCATTGTTCTACCTGACTATAATATAATAATGTCCTGGAATATTTGTTGCATTGATAAGGTCATGGTAGATCCCCTCTATGATGAGAACCAAGGAATTCTATAACAATATTCTTAAATAAAGTACTACGATTGGATGATATACTATTATAGGACCCATAGTATACAGACCGACATGTGCGAGTACTCGTAAGAAGACGAGACTCTCTCTAATAGAGTTCACACTTGGTAATCTCCAAGATGGGAGATTATGAGAACAGACCCACCGGTAGTAATTCTGCATGTCTTGGTGTCATTGTATATTGCTATCTATGAGCATGTGCAATGATCCTTAGACTAGAATATTATCATTATATCATTTCCTGACTCATGCACTTAGATTTTCGGACGAAAACCTTCACGAAGACATTTGGAGGGATGTAGGGTACATTGAGTGCATCACGAATGACATGTTGTTAATGGAAAAGTCGAGGAAGGATTTGTCCCTTACATATTTATGGAAGTAGATATCTCAAGCCCTTTGATTAAAATATTATTTTAACTCAAATTCTATGGCCATGGTGTCACGATGAGTTTATTTCTGGAATTCAAATAATGACGGATCAAGCATATAGGTTTATGAAACTTCCATGAAACCTGCTTGATAAGATATTGAGACAAAGGGATTAAATTACATGATAAGTGTTTGACAGAGATAATATTTTCATATTTATACATATTTTTTTAATTTATTTAATTACTTCACATTAATCAATTTGATTTTATTTTTATCATTTTATGACTTTTGGTGAGTTTCGAGCTTAAATGTGAAAAGTGGTTAATTCTGGACATTAAACAGATATATATTGCCTATGTATTTCGAGCATAACTCCTAAATTTTGTATCCTCTTTACCTGATTCATTTGTTTTAGGATTTCATGATCCATGGGCTACATATAAGTCTTTAGGAACAAAAGCCAATGCGAACTCCAACATGCCCAAAAATTTCATTCAATGTGAACACTTCTTCTGGCCAGCAAAATGGACCACACCACATTCAATGAACCATATCTTGGACCAATGGCCTCCCAATTCATTGGTTCTAGCTGGGTTAGAAATCCTTCTAGAAGGGTCATATTATCTCAAAATATCAGAAATAAAATCATTCATTAAGGCCGCCAATTAAATAGTCAAAGTTGGGTTGGTGGAATAGTGATCGACGGCCAGAATAAGTCAAGTCTACTGAATCGGCCATAACACCTTCCCCACGGCTCCAAATTCATTAAAACTTCGTATGTGGATGTCCAAATTCATTCCTCACCTCCTATAATAAGGGACCTCGGCATCATTCGACCATAGGAGGGATGAACCGAAGCGAACATCTGGCAGACAGATTCTCGAAGATTTATTTTTGAGTTCTTCATTTCTCTCTTTCTTTCTTCAAGTTCCATAATGATTTCTTCTTCCCCTTTCAAATCAATTACCATTAACATAGTGGGGTAAACATATGAGGTTATTGGGGGAGTAAAGGTTTTATATTTGTAATTCTTTTAGTTCTTACATTTGATGGAATAAAATCTCTCTCTCTTCTGCGAAGTTGTTTTCAAATTCTAAAAATAGAATTTATTTTCTTATGCGATCGTATTCGATTTTCTATTATGTTGTTATTATTGCTTTGATAAATGATCATTTTATCCCTAAATTAGGTTTTGGTATATATTCGATAGAATAAATATCAGGGCTTAGTTGTGAAGTACCTAGTGATCGCTAGTACGTGTGGGAGGGGTGGTGAATATTCAGGATTATTTAGGATAAACAATACCCGATTGGGAATTGCCTTATATAATTGGGGGTGTTCACTAAAAATCTATCACACAATGGATAAAGTGTATAACAAAATAGAATTTTGTTAAACCATTTAACCAATGATGTGTGTTGAAGTAATTATGGAATCTCACTTAAATCAACTTAGCATAAGATGATTGAGTTATGTGGAACAAGGATAGTATTGCAATTATAAAACCAACCCCGACTTGATCACCCATCTCATAAAATAGTTTTTAAATAATTTTAATTCAATATTTTTCTTAAATAACTTCCTCAATTTCTTCTTTTTGTTTCATTTGTCTCTTTTATTTTAAAACCAAACAATTTCAAAAACACCCAATGTTTTCTCTAAATAAAAAGTGAAAAATTATTTTGTTTGCACACCTCATCGGGAGACAACCTAGGTTAACCACTATATTATATTTTAAATTAGTAACTAGAAGTTTTTTCCACACCCCACGACAAGTGTGTGTCAAATTTGGAACCGTTTCCGGGGAGGAAGTGCCTCAAAACATAAAAAACTAAAAAAACATTCTTGAATGACCCGTAGTTCAAATAACCCTTTAATTGAATTTGATCCCGAAATTGATCGTACAATAACCCAATTGAGAAAAAAAAATTCAAAGAGAGTTTGAAGAAATAAACCTCACAGATTCAAGTGATACTTCAAGTGATCACTCTGAACCAACAATAATGGCTGATAATCCCAATCAAACTCTGCGTGATCTTTGCACACCTCAATTTTTTAATCAAAATAACCAACTCACTATCCCTGACATAGAAAATGATTTTGAACTACGCATTAATATGATTCAATTGCTACCAAAATTTCATTGTCTTGCAGGTGAAGACCCAAATAGACACATCCAAGAGTTCACCTATGTCTGCACCAGCTTCAAACACCGAGGAGTCGCAGAAGAGCAAGTAAAGTGGAGGGAATTCCCTTTCTCACTTGAGGGAGCACCAAAATAATGGATGTACAATCTCCAACCAGGGGAGATAAATGATTGGGAAGTCTAAAAAGAAGCTTCTTGCATACATTCTTCCCTACATCCAAAAGTACAGCAATAAAAAAATAAATTTATGTCATACATCAATCGACTAGAGAGACTCTCTACGAATACTGGGAACGTTTCAAGAAACTATGTGCAAGATGCCCACACTAAGAAATGGAAGAGAACCAATTTCTTGTGTTATTCTACCAAGTATTGCTTGAAAATGATCGAAATTTACTAGACACCTCATCTGGAGGAGCCTTGATCGACAAGTCACCAGCAGATGTCAGAGGCCTGATTGAGAATATTGCGCAAAACTCACAGCAATTCGGAACTAGAGGTACGAGAACTAGAGGCATCCATGAGGTAAGAACTTATGATTCATCCTCACCATTACTTGAAGCAACACTTAAGGAAATTACTAGTGTGATGAGACAATATGTTGTGAACAAATTTAAGGAACAACAAGGCCCGAATCAGGTATGTGGTTTATGCTCTTCTAGTTATCATTACACTGATCAATGTCCAGAAGTGCAGGGGACTGAAAATTGTGCAGCTGCCTATCAAGAAAGGAAAATCCAGTCAAATCAACCACGTCAACCCCAAAAAGGATATGGATTTTGATAAAACAAGGATAGGACTCCATTTCAAAATCAATACCAAAATCAACCTCCACTCCAGCAGCAGTAATACCAGAATCCTCCACCATTCCAACAACCCTATAAATAGTCATACCAGAAAAAACCATATGAACAACCTTCAACAAGTTCTCATCAGTACAACCAAGAAATGGATATTGAAGATCTAAAGAAGACAGTAAAAAATTTAGATAATAAATTTGACAACCTTATGGATATTCTAACCAAAAATCAAGGAAAACTCCCAGCACAAACAGTTCCAAATCCCAAAGAAAGCGTGAGCGTCATTACAACACAAAGTTGAAAAGAGATAATGTCACCTGAACAAAGTAAGGATGATGATTCTAAGAAACCTAATGAAGAACAACACATCCATCCAAAAGAAGTAGACCAAAACAACAAAAGAGAAAGAATCAGTTTTAGAAAGGAAAGGCCAGAAACACTGTTGCAAGAACAACAAAGGGAGAGAAAGGATATCCAAGCACCATTCCCATCTGCATTAGTTGAGTCAAAGAAGGTTGAAGAAGGGAGACTTCAAAAAGAAATCCAGGAAACTTTTCAAAAAGTTGAGATCAATATCCCACTACTAGATGCAATCAAACAAATCTCTAAGTATGCAAAATTTTTGAAGGTTTTATGCACAAAAAGAAGGCGGTTGGATGGAAATGAGAGAATTAGCTTAGGAAGAAGTGTCTCAGCACTGATCAAACCAATGATACCACAAAAATGTCAAGATCTAGGGACATTCTCTATTACCTACACTATTGGTTATTTAAATTTTACTGATTCATTATGTGATCTAGGATCTTCAATAAATGTTATGCCTCACTCAATATTTTCATCCTTGAAGATCGGAGAACTAAAACCAACTCGAGTGGTGATCCAATTAGAAAAAAGATCCACCATTTTCCCAGCTGGAGTTATAGAAGATGTACTCATTGGAGTAAGTGGATTGATCTTTCCAGCAGACTTTTATGTACTTACCATGGAAGAAGATAGAGCTTTAGGCCCCTCTCCCATCATCCTAGGGTGACCCTTCCTTAAAACAGCACGGACTATCATCAATGTCCATTAAGGAACACTCACAATGGAACTTGGAGATAGTACAGTACACTTCAACATTCTTGATGAAATAAAGAATCCTTCCAGTAATCACTCACTTTATGCGATCTCCCATGAAGAAGGTATAGAACCAATTGAAGATTCAAGTATGCTTCTTGACTTCTTACCATTAGGAGAACATTCTTCATTTGAGAATTACAATTCCCATGAACCTAAAAATCCTAATATCATTTTATATTATGAGGTAAAATCTGATTTTTTGATGTTTTTTTAAATAAAAATGATATGATACTAGAGATTCCAGTCTTAGGAACAAGAAACCTTAATTCAATGGAATCCCTTGAACAACCCCCATGTATTGAACTTAAGCCATTGCCAAGTGATTTGAAGTATGATTGGAGGGAGAAAAATTGCCGGTAATAATTGCCAATAACCTATCCCATTCACAAGAGGAAACTCTAATTGACCTACTCAAAAGAAATGTCAAGATGTAGGATGGAGTTTAGGTGATATACCTGGAATCAATCCCAAGGTCTGTTCTCATAGAATATTTTTAGAAAGTGATTCCCGGCCAGTTAGACAACCTCAGAGAAGACTCAATCCCACAATCATGGAGGTTATCATGAAAGACATAGAGAAATTACTAGCAGCTGACATCATTTACCCAATCTCTGATTCTCAGTGGGTTAGCCCCATTCATGTAGTCCCAAAGAAAACCGGCCTAACAACTGTCAAAAATGAAAGAAATTAATTGATCCCCATGAGAGTACAAAATAGCTGGAGAGTGTGTATAGATTATAGGAAGCTTAATCAAGTTACCCGAAAAGACCACTTCCCTATTCCGTTCATCAATCAAATGCTAGAAAGGTTAGCTGGAAAAACCCATTAATGTTTTTTAGATGGATTCTCAGGATACTTTCAGGTACCGATCACACCAGAATACCAGGAGAATACAACCTTCACCTGTCCATTTGGTACATTCGCCTACGAAAGGATGCCTTTTGGGATATGCAATGCCCCAGGTACATTTCAACGGTGTATGGTGAGTATTCTCTCAGATCACATTGAGGACTGGTTGGAGGTATTTCTTGATGATTTCACAGTTTTTGGTAATTCATTTGATCATTGCTTAAGAAATTCGGAAAAAGTTTTGAAAAAATGCATTCAAAAGAATCTCGTCATAAATTTTGAAAAATGTAATTTCATGGTTGAAAAGGGAATAGTTTTGGGACACATAATTTCACAAAAAGGGATTGAGGTTGATAAATCAAAAGTTGATGTAATAAATTCCTTACCCTATTCAACCTATTTAAAACATGTTAGATCATTTTTAGGACATGCAAGATTTTACAGAAGATTCATCAAATATTTTAGTAAGATTTCTCTCCCTCTCTCAAGATTACTACTTAAGGAATCCGACTTTAATATTGATTATGCATGCAAGAAGTCATTTGATGAACTGAAGTAAAGGTTGATCACACCTCCAATAATGCAACCACCCAACTGGGATTATCCTTTTGAGTTGCTTTGTGATGCATCCAACCAAGCAATGGGAGCAGTTCTATCACAAAGAATTGAAAAAAAGCCTCAATTAATATCATATGAATCAAGGACCTTGTATGCTACACAAATAAATTACACAACCACTGAGAATGAGTTCCTTGCAATTTTCTTTTCACTAGATAAATTTCGATCATATCTTCTTGGTACTAAAGTTGTTGTTTTTTCTGATAATGCACCTCTCAGGTATTTAATGAAGAAGGCGGATGCAAAGCCAAGGCTAGTAAGATGGATGCTACTTTTACAAGAGTTCAATTTGGAAATTAAAGAAAAAAAGGGAAGTGCAAATCAGGTGGCAGATCATCTAAGTCGACTACCCCACACCACTGAAGGTGAAATACCAAACCAAAACCCACATAATGATGAGGTTCCTGGAGAACAACTCTACGCCATCAACAGTGAAGTTCCATGGTATGCCAATATGGTCAATTATCTGGTAACATCTCAAGTACCATCTCATTTAAATTCCCACAAAATTCTAAAGATGAAAACTGAATCTAGATATTATATCTGGGATGATCCATTTCTTTGGAAGATTTTCAATGACCAAGTAATAAGAAGATGTGTGCCTGAAAGTGAAATTAATTCTGTCTTTGAGTTTTACCACACATTAGCTTGTGGAAACCACTTTGGACCTCAAAGGACAGCAAGGAAGGTTTTAGAATCTGGACTTTATTGGCCCACCCTTTTTAAAGATGCTCATGAATTTTGTAAAAGGTGTGAAAAATGTCAGTTTTCTAGAAATATTTCTAAGAGAAAAGAAATGCCCCAACAACCACTTAATTTTTGTGAAATATTTGAAGTCTGGGGAATAGATTTTATGGGGCATTTCCCAATGTCATTTGGAAATTATTATATCTTGCTTGATGTTGATTATGTTTCCAAATGGGTGGAAGCAAAAGCCACCAGGACTGACGATGCTAAATTGGTTTGTGATTTTGTCAGGACTAACATATTTTGTAGGTTTGGAGTGACTAGAGAAATCATTAGTGATCAAGGGACTCACTTTTGTAATAGGAGAATGGAGGCTTTGCTGATGAAATATGGGGTGCATCATAAAACATCAACTCTCTATCATCCACAGACGAATGGAAAAGCTGAAGTGTCCAATAGGGAAATTAAAGGAATTTTAGAAAAGGCAGTTAATCCAAATAAGAAGGATTGGAGAAAAAGGTTGGAAGAAACATTCTGGGCTTATAGGACAGCCTACAAAACCCCAATTGGAATGAGTCCATATAGGTTGATTTATGGGAAAAGCTTCCACCTACCTGTGGAATTGGAACATAAGGCATGCTGGGGTGTGAGGAAGATAAATTTGGATCTTGAAAGCACTGGTAAGGAAAGAAGATTATAGTTACAGGAGATGGAAGAGATTCAAAGGGAAGATTTTGAAAACTCCTGGATTTACAAAGAGATAACAAGAGTGGCTCATGACAAACTGATCTAACCAAAAAACTGTCATCCTGGAGACACAGTGTTGTTATTCAACTCAAGACTCAAGATGATGCCAGGTAAACTTCCTTCTAGATGGGAAGGTCCATTTATAGTTACTCATGTATATCCTTTTGGTGCGGTGCAGATTATGAAGGATCAAGATAAGAATCTATTCACTGTTAATGGGCATCGGTTGAAGAAATTCATTGGGACCATGCCATCAGATCCAATGGAGGAGATAACACTCCTCCAACCCGTTTATCAATAAATCCATCAGGTTGTACCTCTCCTTAACACTTTCTTTCTTGCTGTGATTCAATTTAAAATCATATTACATGTTTAATTCAATTTAATTCATTAAGTAAATTGAATCATTTAAGTGTGGGGGAGGGAACCTTTGTAGTTAGTATTTTTCATTTGTTGTCTGTTTTCTTTTTAAAAAAAACTTTTTTAGTCAATATGTTTGTTTCTTTTTCAAAATTCTATGTGTTTTTTAAACTTTTGAGATAAAATGAATCTCATTGCTATTTTTAAAACCCATTTCCTTGAGTGAGACAATTTATTCTATGAAACTAAGCTTAAATGAATGCTGAAAATGACTTTGTTTCAAGTTCAATTATTTTTGAATTTCATTAAAAGTACTAAGAATTTTGAATATCATGCCACATCTCACTGTCCTTATATTTAAAATCACTTTCTTGTGAGGCTTCTAAACCTATTTTTCATACTCTTTTCTTTTTCCTCGCTTCTTGAGAGAATCATACCATGCTTGATTTAACCAGAATTTGATTTATTCCTATCAAAACTTAAGGGTTTGAGGTACATGTGTTTTAAATGATTGAGGAATTTCTTTGATTTTAAAGCCCCCTTTTATAAATAATCCTTTTTATAACGGCCCACCTTATACATTTAATCCTTTTAGCCCATATAATCCATGAACAACATGTTAGGTTAGCCACATTACAAGCCAATTTTCCCTATCCAACCTGCTCTTGAAGTGAAATTGCATAATCTAGTTGAACTTAAGTGTGGGGGAAGCTGTCTTGTGTTGTAATACCTCATTTGGAGATAATTTGCGTGGAAAATAAAATGTTGAAGAGATGTTATTATTGTTGAAAAAAATCATTCAGTTGAAATCTATGCCTTTTCTGGAGCTTTCATGTATGAGAAGCTGTTCCTTTCTGGAGCTTCCAACGGAGAAAAAAAGTTGTGCCTATCTGGAGCTTTCAAGAAAAATCATGTTTGAGATGATTGAAAATATTGCTGATGAAATGATGAATAGTGTGAACATTCACTGATTTTTCATTCTAGTGGAGTTGATTTACTGCAAAGGGGGGTGATGAGGATACCATATTTATGTTTAAATTAGAATAATTCAATTTTACTTCAAAATGAGCCAAGCACTCCTTATTCAGCCATAGAATTTTTCACATCTAAATCCTACCAACCTAAATCCACAGAACAACCTTTATAAAGTCCTCATGATAAAAATATGTTCTTGACTCACATCGGGTGAAGATGTAGGAATTTATCAAGCCTATGGTGACCCTTTCATGAGTATTAGATGAGAAAGACATTGTTGAAAATTGATATTTGTGTGATGAGAAAAAAATGTATGTTAGGTAAGTGTTTTGTGTTCATGGGAGGATAAATGAAGAGTAAATATATTGAATAATATAAAATTATGAACTTGAAATAATAGTGTTTTATGCGGCATGATATCTTTTGTTTATTGGTATTAAATTAGTGGATCTCATGAATATGTGTTTTAAATTTACTATGATTTGATGTTGATGTTTACTTGTCCAGGAGTCCAAGTGCTAAGTGTGGGGGAATTGAAAGAGATAATATTTTCATATTTATACATATGTTTTTAATTTATTTAATCACTTCACATTAATCAATTTGATTTTATTTGCATCATTTTATGACTTTTGGTGAGTTTCGAGCTTAAATGTTAAAAGTGGTTAATTATGGACATTAAACAGATTTATACTTCCTCTGTATTTCGAGCATAACTCCTATATTTTGTATCAAATTAACCTGATTACTTTTTTTTATGATTTCATGATTCGTGGGCTACATATAAGTCTTCATGAACAAAAGCCAATTCAAATGCCAACATGCCCAAACATTTCGGTCAATGTGAACACTTCTTCTGGCCGGCAGAATGGACCACACCACATTCCATCAACCATATCTTGGACCACAGGCCTAAAAATTCATTGGTTTCAGCTGGGTTAGAAATCCTACTATAAGGGTCAGATTATCTCAAAATATCATAAATAAATTCATTCATTAAAGCCGTCAATTAAACGGTCAAAGTTGGGTTGGTGGAATAGTGATCGGCGGCCAAAATAAGTCAAGTCTACTAAATCGGCCATAACTCCTTCCAAATGGCTCCAAATGCATTCAAAATTTGTGGGTGGATGTCCAACTGAATTCATAACCTCCTATAAGAAGGGATCTCAGCCTAATTCGGCCATAGGAGGGAAGAACCGAAGCGAACTTCTGGCAGAAAGATTCTGGAGGATTTATTTTTGAGTTCTTCATTTATCTCTTTCTTTCTTCAAGTTCCACAATGATTTTTTCTTCCCCTTTAATATAAATTACCCTTAACATGGTGGGGTAAACATGTGAGGTGATTGGGGGATGAAAGGTTTTATATTTTTAATGCTTTGAGTTCTTACATTTGATGGAATAAAATCTCTCTCTCTTCTTCAAAGTTGTTTTCAAATTCTAAAAACAGAATTTATTATCTTATGCGATTGGATTCGATTTTCTATTACGTTGTTATTATTGCTTTAATAAATGATCATATTATCCCTGAATTAGGTTTTGGTATATATTCGATAGAATAAATATCAGGGCTTAGTTGTGAAGTACCTAGTCGTCGCTAGTACGTGTGGGAGGGGTGGTGAATATTCAGGATTATTTAGGATAAACAATACCCGATTGGGAATTGCCTTATATAATTGGTGGTGTTCACTACAAATCTATCACACAATGGAAGAAGTGTATAACTAAATAGAATTTTGTTAAACCATTTAACCAAATAAGTGAGTTGATGTAATTGTGGAATCTCACTTAAATCAACTTAGCAGAAGAGGATAGAATTAAGTGGAAAAGGATAGTATTGTAATTATAAAACCAACCCCGACTTGATCACCCATCTCATAAAATAGTTTTTAAATCATTTTAATTCAATATTTGTCTTAAATAACTTCCTCAATTTCTTCCTTTTGTTTAATCTCTCTCTTTGATTTTAAAACCAAACAATTTCAAAAACACCCAACGTTTTCTCTAAATAAAAAGTGACAAATTATTTTGTGGGAACTCCTCATCGGGAGACAACCTAGGTTAACCACTATATTATATTTTAAATTAGTAAATAGAAGTTTTTTCCACACCCCACGACAGGTTTGCGTCAGTGTTCGTATGAGGTGACACGTCAATGCAGCGTCAACTTCTTTCTCTTGGGTGCCTTGACCCATTGCTAGACAGTAATTTTGGACTTTAGGAAAACCCACCTAATGCCAATTAGAAAAAGGCCTAGAGGGTCACACACTAATTATATCCATGTATCTCAAGTAGAATAAATATTATTCTCATATGTGGTTTAATAATTATTCAAGGAAGACTAAATGTTTTTAATTTTGGAGGAATAATAAAATGAAAAACAAGATATACACATTGTGTACATTGAATGTACATGTCGTTTAGTTTTCATTTTGGAAAGGAAATGAAAAATGAAAACAAGATATACATGCCAGGTTCATTAAATGTACCCGCCGTGTATTTTTCAATGAAAAACGGGTGCACACCATGTATTAAAAATTACACACCATGTAGTTTTTTTCAGTCGGTATTTTGAGGAAATAATATCATTTTATTAAATGATATTTATTATAATCAGTGTGGGTGTATGTCAAGGAATTAATGATTCAACATGGGGTTTTCAAAAAGATTTAATGAAATAAATAAAATGTGTAATATGTTTATTTATTTTCATAACTCTATAACCCCAAACCCTATTATAAATATCCTCACAACCCAAACACTTTTCTTAAGAATCGTTGTGCACAAAAATTCTTTAAAATTCTCTCAAGACCGAAAGAAATTCATCCTCCAAGAACGCTCTCAAGACCGAGAGAGATCCACCTCCATCGGATCAAGGAGCTCTAAGGCGTACAATGCAAGAAAAGGCTTCTCCATGCTAGCACCTAGAGATTCCTTTGGCGACTTCCCGAGATACATGGTGCACATGTGGATCACCGCTAGAAGAAGTCTACACTTGGATTCTACGACACAATGACGAATCACATCGGAATGTGATCAGACTTATCAACAATGAAAGAATTCTATTAAAGGTAATTCATATCAATTAATTAAATTAATTATAAACAACCTGTGATGATCCTCCTTTGTGGTTCCTAGACTATTCTTCTTCTTTGTCTATTTATGTGATTCGATTCGTGGAGTCTAATGTTTATCGTCGTATTGATCCCAAATTGATCATTACTAATGACAAAAATCCAAGTGGGAACATCCACCCACGAGCTTCCACTACGCCCAGGACCTGCAATTGGTATCAGTGTGGTCACAACGTTGATTATAGTTATCTAATTTTCATTGATAATTTACGCATTTATATCTGATTCAATTCAAGATAAATCATTCTATAAAACTGAATGAACGTGATCTATTCTTCATCCTTCATTTATTAATTCACATCATAGAAATGACCTTTTAATTTTAATTTTTATTAAAATAAATATGAGGAACTCATCCGGAGGAGCCACTCATTCTGTCTGTATATCACAAGAATACACGGCGTGTAGTAAAAACTACATGTCGTGTACTTTGGTAAACAAACCGATACTGGTCCACCAAACCACGCCGTGTAAATTGAGTATACCTAAGTATTTATTAAACCATGTTGACCAGAAATGAATGGCGCATGGAAACTAGAATACATGGCGTGTATGTTGAATCAACATATCGTGTAGTCAAATCCGGTCCAGGTGAAACCGTGTACAAGGAAAATCCATGTACCATGTACATGGTATTTCCAAGCCGGTAACCTCGTAACAAGGAATTATATGCCATGTTAGATTAATCTACATACCATATACTCCAAAATTTCCAAATTATGGAAAATACGCCAAAGCCCCCGACGTGTACTTTGGATAAAGGGTGAAAAAAATACACATCGTGTAATATATCCTACACGCCGTGTAATTTCCAGAAATGGAATTTCACCAGGTTTACTCCAAGAGTACAAAGACACCATAAAAGGAATATGGATGATAAGAATATCAAGGAAATTCATAAAGGAATTTAAGATAAAGAATTGATTAATTATAAGATCATAATTAATTGAATTCAAGCATGACTTATCTTGAATAATAGAACGATTAAAAGAATTTGAATTCTAAATATGCGTAAATGTCATTGCATGCTATGGACGATCATGAGCTAGACCAAAGACCCTTTGTGTGTGTATGGTTTTATTTAAATTTTTTTAAATTCGTTGTCCTATGAGCCTTCTTCCAATAAAATATAGGGCATGTGTTCCCATGATTTCTTTAATGTAAACCCCATGTAATGGAGGATATCTTAAGCCAGAGGAGATGGTTCAAAATCCAAAGCTGAGGTGAAACCAACCCAAGAAGATACAAAGTTGGATAGGTGGGAGCTGCAAAAACATGAACCATCGGGTTCAAGGTGTTTTTCCCTAAGTCAAGGTTAGCTTATCAAAACATCTAGATAATCTAACCAATAGAAGCTCATGATCATGCCATATTATTTTATTTCTATCTGATTGCATGGTTTACTTATTATGTATGTGTTGTCATGTTCACATAATTATTGAAATAAACAAGCATGAAAAGATGGAATAAAATAAAAACCAGACTATGCATAAACATTATCAGAACATGGTTAATCACTTAAGAAATCATCACTTAATATTAAAAAGCATGTGATAATGCAAAACAATGCATAAAGGATTAAAATCCATCAAATACCATACTAAGTCAGACAAAGCCTTCTGTTACTTGATTAAGGGCAAGACTCAATAAAACTATGTGTTTGACCAACCCTTTTTAGGAAACTTACTTTTATAAAGGAAACTCTTACGAATGTTTCAGGTTGACTTAAACATTTTACATCAAGAGGAGTATCCCTTGCAATAATTGTTGTAAAATGGAGGCATGTGTTGAGGAAATCCAAGTCAGGATTTCAGGATTGAGGAGTCCACTCAACAGATCAAGGAACTGTAAGCTCGTATTTGGAAAATAATTTCCTACCTAAATACCTTCTAATGGCTTGACCAACCCTTGTAGGGGTTATGAGAAGGGGAATATGGATCCTTGACACTATAATTTCAAAGCAACTGGAAATTCCAAGTTCAATGGTGAGGGCCATTGGGAATTTATAAAATAGTGGGAGACTTAATAAAATTTATTATTTCTCATAAAATTTAATCAATAAAGTACTAATAAATCTGCTCTTTTATTTTCTAGAATCAATATGACAAAATCGTCAACCACATTTTCTCTACGATCAATTCTGGATAAAGACAATATTCTCACTGGTAGTAACTTTCCAGAACGGTTTAGGCACCTTCGAGTTATCTTATTCTATGAATGAAATTTTTACGTGCTGGAGTCCTCACTTCCTGATTTTCCTGCCCAAGGGGAGAGTGATGAAGATTTACTGGTCTATGATCAACATTTTAGTGATGCACACGACGTTCAATTTTTTATGACATCATCAATGTCATGTGATATGATGAAGTCTCATGAAGGCATAAATGTCTAAAACATGCTCGAGAACCTCCATGACCTATACCAGGAAAGATCAAGACATGAAAGTTTTGAGATCTCCAAGGATCTATTTTAGAGCAATCTTAGAGAGGGTTCCCCAGCTAGGCCTCATGTAGTCAAGATCATTGGATAGATTGAGTGCTTGGAGGTTCTAGGGTTTAAACTCCCTGAAAAACTGTGTACCGATCTCAATCTTACATCACTCCCCTAGATCTTCTCTATCATTGTTGTATATTTCAACATGAAAAACATTGAGAAGTCTTTATCTAATCTCCTTATCCTTATTCTCCAAGTGGACAATGATATGAAGCGTGAAAGGCCTTATGTCCTTATGGTGAATAAAAGGAAAGGGAAGGTGAAGATCTTTAATCCCAAAGCTTCTTCAAGGCCTTCCAAGAAAAGGAAGATCAAATGGGAGGAAAGAGAATGTGATATTTTTTGTTTCGCATGTGGAAAGAAGGGCCACTGGAAGAAAAAACTGCACCCAACCAAGGAATCAATGGGAAGCTTCAGGTGCGTTTGTTATAGAATGAAATCTATCTACTTCTAATAATTGGTTATTAGATAATTCTTTTGGTGGTCAAATCTGTATCCAAATATAGGAACTAAGTAGATTCAGAAAGATTGACCGAGGTGAAGTGGATCTGCGAGCAGCCAACAGAGCCAGACTCACTATTGTAGCTGTCCGAGACTACCACCTCACATTGCCTGCTAGAATGATCTTGGTATTAAAAGGATGTTATTATATACCCTATGTAACCAAAAACATTATTTCAGTATCTAGATTAGATACTGATGGATTCATCTTCAAGTTTATAAATGAATGTTGCTACTTTTATAAAGATAACATCTATTTTGGTAGGGAACATTTATATAACGACCTTTATGTGTTAGACTACACAAACCAAGTAATGGAAATCGATGACAATGTTAATTCACATGAATCATACCACACCCAACTTTGGCATCACTAGTTAGGTCATTTCAATGAGAAACATTCAGCAAAATTACATCAAGATGGGTATTTAGATTCTTTCGAACTAAAACCACATGGTGTATGCCATGCGTGTCTATAAGGCAAAATGACCAATGTCCCATTTAGTGGGAAAGGTGAAAGGGATAAAGAGATTCTAGAATTAGTTCACACATATATGTGTGAACATTTCTAGTTGGATCAATGGGTGGGTTCTTGTACTTCATAACTTTTACTAATGATTTTACTAGATATGGATATATTTACTTAATGTGGTATAAGTCTGATTATTTTGATCGGTTCAAAGAATACAAGAATGAAGGTGAGAACCATATTAGTAAGGAGATTAAGAAACTCCCCTCAGATAGAGGAGGATAATATCTTAATTAGGACTTCATTAATTTCTTACGGGAGTTTGAGATTCTATATCAACTCACTCCTCCTTACACGCCTCAGTGGAATGGTGTAAGTGAAAGGAGGAACCGCACCTTGTTGGACATAGTGAGATCAATGATGAGTCATGTGAGTCTTCCATTATCCTTTTGGGGATATTCATTACAAAAAGCAGCACACATACTAAACCAAGTACCAACTAAATTGATAAATGGTATTCCATACGAATTATGGGGTGGAAATAAATCCATGTTATGAAATTTACATGTGTGGGGTAGCGAAACATTTGTTAAGGTCTCTTCAGGTAATAAGCTTTCACCCCAAGGCACAAAGTGTACCTTTATAGGATATCCCAAGGAAATAAGGGGATATTACCTATACAACCCCTCAGACAGAAAGGTTATAGTGGCAAGACACTTCATATTCCTTGAGAGGGAGAACATCTCCAAAAGAGATAGTGGGAGCAAGATAGACTTTGATGAAGTCAAGGCTAAAGATACATAGAAGTGGGTACAAGAATAGATTCCACTAAGCCCCATGGATGAAAAATTTGTCCCAGAGACACAAGAACTACATAGGAGCATGAGAGAGGTGAGAGAACCATAATGATATGTTTTTCTTGTCACCGTGGATGGTGACTCGTTATTGGTTGACAATGATGATCCTCTTACCTAGAAGGAAGCAGTTGAAGGCACAAATGTTGCCAAGTGGCAAGAATCCATGATTTCTGAAATGGATTCCATGTTCCAAAACCAAGTCTGGATTTTGGTATGTCCTCCAGTTGATGTAAAGCCTGTGGGTAATAAATGGGTATTCAAGAAGAAACTGGACATTGAGTGATAACTCAGCACCTATAAGGCATGACTGGTTGCAAAAGGTTTTAGATAGCATCAAGGAATTGACTATAATGGAATCTTTTCACTGGTTGTGATGCTGAAATCCATCAGAATCTTATTGTCCATTTCCGCTTACCATGACTATGAAATTTGTAAAATGGATGTTAAAAAGTCATTCTTTAATAAGAACCTCTAGGAATATGTCTACATGACACAACCTGAAGGGTTTGTGACTCCAAAGGATGTCAACAAGGTATGAAAGTTGAAGAAATCCATTTATATATTAAAGCAAACATCAAGGTCATGTAACATTCATTTTGATGAATCCATAACGGAATTTGGATTTATTAAGAATGAATGTGAGTCTTGTGTCTACAAAAGGTTTAGTGGAAGTGCAGTCATTTTCCTAATAGTATATGTTGATGACATATTGCTAATTGGAAACGAATTACCTGTCTTACAGTCACTTAAGGAATGGTTGGATAAATTCTTCTCTATGAAAGACTTGGGTGAGGAAGTATATATAATTGGGATCATGAACCATCATGATAGATCCAACAGAATGTTGGGCCAAAGTCAAAGTACATACATTGACAAGATGCTGAAGAGATTCAGTATGGAACAGTCCGAGAGGGGATTGTTGCTAATGTCACATGGCATTCACCTTTCCAAGAAAATCTATCCTCAGACACATCTAGAAAGAAAGAAAATGGCAGGGATCCCCTACGCATCCATGATTGGGTCAGTCATTGATGTTATTCTATGTACAAGGCTAGATGTTTCTTACACATTAAGTGCAGTAGACAGATATCAAGCTGATCTAGGAGACCACTATTGGATGGTAGTCAAGACTATCCTTAAGTATCTAAGGTGTACTAAGGATATGTTCCTATTTTATGGAGGATATGATGAACTAGTCATCAGAGGACATGTAGATGCTAGTTTTCAGACTGATCAAGATGACATGAAGTCACATACTGGATACATATTCAGTTTGAATGGAGGTGAAGTGAGCTAGAAGAGCTCAAATCAAGGCGTGGTCATAGATTCTACAGTAGATTCCGAGTATATCTCGGATTTTGAGGCAACTAAAGAAGAATTATGGATGCGAAGCTTCATCCAAGAGATGGATGTAGTACCTAGCAGTACAGATTCTATCACACTATATTGTGATAATACTGCAGCGGTGGCACTTTATAAAGATCCAAGGTCACATCATTGGAGAAAGCACATACTTCAAAAGTATCATATCTTGAGGTATTTTTCTTATATAGGTGAAGTTGAAGTGAGAAATATTTCCATGGAAGAAAACGTGGCAGACCCCTTCACTAAAGCCTTGACTCAGCAGAAACATGATCTTCATGTGAGGTCTAGTAGATTAAAAGTTGTAAGTAGTTGGCTCTAGTACAAGTGGGAGTTTGTTAGGGTTGGTGTTCTAAGAACCAAATGTTTTGTACTTTGATTACATGAATGTGCACTTATTATATATTGTTCATTGTTCTGCATGACTATAATAAAACACTGTCCTAGAATATTTGTTGCATTGATAAGGGCATGGCAGATCCCCGCTATGATGAAAACCTTCTAATGCTATAAAAATATTCTTAAATAATGTTCTATGGTTGGATGACATACTATGATAGGACACATAGTATATAGACCACCATGTGTGAGTACTCATAAGAATACGAGACTCTCCCTCATGGAGTTTGCACTTGGTAATCTCCAAGATGGGAGATTATGAGAACATGTCCGCTAGTAGTAATTCCGCATGTCTTGGTGTCATTAGACATTTCTATTTATGAGTGTGTGTAATGGTCCTTAGACTATAATATTGTCATTAACTCATGTCATGACTCACGCACTTATATTTTCTGACGAAAACTGTCACGAATACAGTTGGTGGGAAGTAGGGTACGTTGGGTGCATCACGAATGACATGTTGTTAATGGATAATTTGAGGAAGGATTTGTACCTTCCATATTTATGGAAGTAGATATCTTGGGCCCTTTTATTGAAATATAATTATCGCTCAAATTACATGGCCATGGTCTGACGAAGAGTTTATTTCAAGAAGTCAAAGAATGAAGGATCAAGCATATAGGTAAATGACACTACCATGAAACCTGCTTGATGAGATATTGAGACAAAGGGATTAAATTACATGGTAATCATTTTTATGAGGTGACACGTCAATGCGGCATCAACTTCTTTCTCTTTGGTACCTTGACCAGTTGCTAGATATTAATCTTTGAATTTAGTCAAGCCTGCCTAATGCCAATTCGAAATAGGCCTAGAGGGTCACACACTAAGTGTATCCTAGTATCTCAAATAGAATAAATATTATTCCCATGTGTGGTTTAATAATTATTCAAGGAATCCTAAATCATTTTAATGTTAGAGGAAAGATAAAAAGAAAAACAAGATATACACGCCATGTACATTGAATGTACATGTTGTGTAGTTTTTATTTTGGAAAGGAAATGAAAAATGAAAACAAGATATACACGCTATGTACATTATATGTACACGCCGTGTAGTTTTCAATGAAAAAAGAGTACACGCCGTGTATTAATGATTACACGTCGTGTAGTTTTTCCATTCGGAATTTTGAGGAAATAATATGCTTTTATTAAATGATATTTATTATAATCAGCATGGGCGCATGTCAAAGAGTTAATGATTTGATATGGGGTTTTCAATAAGAGTTAATGAAATAAATAAAACACGTAACGCGTTTATTTATTTTCATAACTCTATTAACTCAAACCTGATTATAAATATCCCCACAACCCCAACACTTTTCCTAAGAATCGTTGTGCACAACAATTCTGGTGAATTCTATCAAGGTCGAAATAACATCGTCCTCCAAGAACGCTCTCAAGACCACTAGAGATCCACCTCTATCGGATCAATGAGATCTAAGGTGGACAATGCAAGAAAAGGCTTCTCAATGCTAGCACCTGGAGATTCCTTTGGTGACGTCCAGAGATATGTGGTGCATGTGTGGATCACCACTAGAGGAAGTCTACACTTGGATTCTACGACACAGCAACAAATCACATCAGAACATGATTAGAAATATCAATGAAGAAAGAACGCCATAAAAGGTACGTCTTATGAATTAATTAAATTAATTATAATCATCCTGTGATGATCCTCCTTTGTGGTTCCGAGACTATTCTTCTTCTTTTCTATTTTTTTATTCAATCCGTGGAGTCTGGAATTTATCATCATATTGATCCCAAATTGATCATTTTTAATGACAAAAAGCCAAGTGGGCACGTCCACCCACGATCTTCTACTACGCCCAGGACCTTCAGGTTTTGAGACCATATTTTTAAGGAGTTAGCTACAAATATGAATTCAATTTCAGAATGAATTCAATTTATATCCATAAGATGAAGTGTTCATCTATTATATTATAATGGTTATATAATTAATGGTTTTGTGTTCTATACAAATGAACATAATGAGCATAATAACCTAGAAAATAATAGAGTTACTCTTATGTTGGAAGTGATCCATGTATCTAGTACCAAGGATAGAAATCTAATTTACATGAATATTTCATTTTTTGGTATCATCAAACCAATATGGGATTTGGATTATACAACATTGAAAATTCCATTTTCTCATTGAAAATGGTTGATAACATGAGTGCAGATAAAATTTATGAATTACGATTCATGAAAGTGGATTTTAGTAAGGAAGGGTATAAAGAGGAACCATTCATAATGGAATCACAAATAGTATAGGTATTTTATGTCTTGGATCCTAAATGTAGAAAGTGGTTTATTGTTTTATTACCAACCAAAACCATTGTAGGTTCATATTTCAACTCATTTGAGGTTGAAATTTTTATTGGTACACCATAATAATTTATGGGTGATATCAATATAGTAAGGGTGTTGTTTATCAAAGGACACCATATAGAGGGGATTTAGATACTCGATAAAGTCTCCAAATCCCTTAAACCTTTAAAAAATGAAAAGAGAGTTCAATAATCGGGTTAAATGTTTTTTAAAATATATTATGTTACCTCATAGTATTATGTATTCACTAATACATTTACATAATCAAAATTAAATGTTCAACTATTTCTATATATAATTTTTTCCCCACATTTTGATGCTCCTAATACTAAGAAACAATAGGTTTTGATACATGATAATGCTCCCAATACCAAAGAACAATAGGTTTATCCATGTGTTGATTTTAATAATCCTTATGAACAATATAAAAAATATATTTTTACTAATGAAAAAGAAGAGAAACATAAAACCAAAGTCCTCTCTTTTCAAAAGGAATATGAAATAAAATAAAAAAATAAAAAAATCATTCAAAGTCTCAATATAGAATTCAAGTGATGAATCCCTCTCCTCAACTGACTCACGTGATAATACCACCAAATGTCTCATGGACAGCATTGAGGTAAATGATGAGGTAAATTATTATTCTTTATCCTCTTATTAATCTTCTATTAATTTAAATTATAAAGAACCTAAATATTCTAACGATCAACTAAAGGAAGGATTTAGTAAACACACCACAAAATTCAAAGAACTTAAAAAGAAGTATAATGGAGTTGTTAATTAAAAGGATCAACTATTTCAAGAAAATAAGAAAATAAAATATTATAATGAACAAAGATAATATTTTCTATCAAAAAATGATAAATATTATGAAATAATATTTATTTTTTATTGTAAAATATTACTAAAATTGAGGATCAGTATAAGTTAATTAAAAAGAAAAATAATAAATTGAAATAATAATATAATTTCAATGAATTAGAATACATAATTAAAGAACTCAAAAAATCTATTACAAAATTCCCCCAAAGTGAAAAAAAATAAAAAAAATTAGGTTCCAAACATCATGTAAAAAATCATTTTGGGGTTGGTTTTTTAAATCAAACAAAAGACCTCTCAAAATACCTCTTCTGTAGGAGGTTTTTTTCAAGATAAATTTTGTGATTATTACCGTAAAACCCGACATATAATTTATGAATGTGATCGTAAAAATTATTTATATGGGAAACCTAAACAATTACACTTCTTATATAATTTTCTTTCTAGAATATTTTATTAAAAAAATATTGTTATTAGTGTCTCTTTTAGATACCATTAGTGGACATAAATTTATTCAGGTACTAAAGGATTTATATCTTTATTATATTATTAGAAAACAAATCTCAAGATAAAATCCCAAGGAGATATATGGTACCTGTATAGTGGATGATCGAAACATATATGTGGTGACTACTCTGATTTTAACCTTCTAAAAAATATTGATGGGGGTATGTCATATTTAGTGACTACTTAAGGGGTAAGATCATTGGAATAGGTACAATTGGTTTTTAAATTTATTCTACTATTAAAGTTTCCTTATATTTTAATGGTTTAAAACATAATTTTTTAGTATTATCTAATTATGTGATAGTTCTTTTAAAGTCTCTTTTGAAAATGATGTTTGTAAAAAAAATTAATCCAAATCAAATATATTATTTTTCATCTTCTCATTTTCAAAATGAATATGTTATTGATTTAAAATTTCTTTTTATCCAATATGTTAGATTTTGGAGTGTAAAAATAGTTATTGATGGATTTGAAATAGGTTCCTTGGTCATAGTATCATACACATTCCATTTAGACTTAATCGAAGTCAAATAGTATGAGATTTACCTAAATTTTATTTCCAAAATGACATTTTTTTATACTTTCCAAATTGGTAAGAAATAAAAAAACATCCCTTAAATATAAAAATAAATTATCCACCTCAAAGGCCCTTGATCTTATTCATCTTTAACTTTTTGGACTGACCAAAGATACAAGTATAAAAGGTAAATATTATAGCTTCATAATTGTCGATAATTATTCAATATTTACATAGGTTTATTTCTTAACATATTTAAATTAGGCTTGTAAAGTATTTTTTAAATATACCAATAAGGTTGAAAATAAAAGTTTAAAAGATCATATTAATTTATATTAATCATTGGAGAGAGTTTGAAAAAACAATTGATTAACTTTTTACTTTACAAGGTTATAATAATTATTTTTATACTCCTAGGAATCCCCAACAAAATAAGGCATTTGAAATATTGAATCAAAATATACAAGATATTATAATAAATTGATTTAATGAATTTAAACCCTCTTAATATTTTTGGTTTGAGGTGGTTAATACTGGTTGTTATACTTTGAACCATGTTTTCGCTAGGCTTACCCTTAAGAAAACCCCTTATTAGATTTGGAAATGAAAAACAACCTAAATTTGGCTATTTTAAGGTGTTTGGGTGTAAATTATATATTCTTAACACCAAATAAATCATATAAAAATTTTACCTTGAATCTGATGATGGTATCTTTTATAGATACTATAACTCAATAAATTCATACTGGATCTTTCATAAAAATACCAAGACCATAGATGAATTAATTAATACTAAATTTTATGAAAAATCTCCTAAACCTCATCACTAAATTGATGATGTTGTGGTCACCCTAGAAAATTTGACCATGACTGGTCCACCTACTTCAAAAGACATTGAATATGAGGAATAAGTTATCCCTTTACCCAAGGTATGGGTGAAATATAAATAACATCCCTTATAAAATATTGTCGATGATTTATAGGTTAGTACCTATACTAGGAGATGAATTTTAAATGTGGTTGAAAATTATGCTTTTGTTTCACACCTAGAATACCAAAATATTGATGATTCCATTAATGATAAAAATTTATACCTTAAAATTCATGATTAATTGAACCAATTCACAAGGAACAATATTTGGACTCTTATTGAAATACTAAATTATCACCCCATTATTGGTACCAAATGGGATTTTAGGAATAAATTAGATGAGTAAGGTAACATGAATCATAATAAAGCTAGACTCATAGCCAAAGGTTATAATAAAGAAGAATGCATTGATTATGGTGAGACATTTTACCTTATCACAAGGCTATAATCCATTAGAATCTTATTAGAATTTTCCACCCACATAAATTTTACAATTTCTCAAATGGATATTAAATTTGATTTTTTTAATGGGTTTATTTATGAAAACGTTTTTGCTGAACAATTACACGGTTTTAGATAATAAAAATTTCCAAATCGTGTTTTGAAGTTAACTAAGTATCTTTATGGTTTAAAAAAAGACACACAGGGTTAGTATGAAAGGTAAACAAAATTTATTTTAGAAAATGATTTTAAAATGGGAAAAGTCAATTCAATATTATTTTTGAAACACATTTACAAGTTATTTATTGATTGTTCAAATTTACATCAATGATGTTATTTTTGATTCTATGAAATAATCTATTTGTAATTAATTTTCGAACATAATGAGAAAATAATTTGAAATGGGTTTTATATGAGAATTAAAGTTTTTCCTTGGTTTTAAAATTACTTAAAACAAGGAGAGTATTTTTTTAAGCCAAATAAAATACACTAACAAACTTTTAAAATGTTCTGGAATGAATAAAGTTCAGTAAAAATCACACCTATGAGTACTTATTGTAACATAATATTGGATGAATCTGATAAACTAGTTGAAAAAAAGATTTAAAGAATTTTGATTGGGAGCCTTCTATACCTTAGAAAGACCTAGCAGAACAACATGTTTAGTGTTTGTATTTGTACTTGTTTTTAATTAAGTCCTAAATAATCACATTTAAATACTCTTAAAATAATTTTCAAATATTTTAATGGTTCTAAAAATAATGGTTTATTTTATAAAAAATACACAACTTTTGAACGTTCATGTTTTTCAAATTCCAATTTTTGATAGTGCTAATTGAATAATAAAAGTAAATGTGGGATTTTTCATATAATTTAAAAATACTTGGTCTCTTTTAGTAGAAAAAAGAAAACAATTTTTACTCTTTCAAAGGATGAAGCAAAATATAGAGCCACATGGAGTTATTGTGCCCAAATTATATGGATGAAACACACTCTCTTTGTTTCTGGGACTATATACAATCATGTTATTATTAAGTGTGATAATACTAGTTCCATTATTATTTCTAGAAATCCAATTAAACATTCTCACACTTAGAACATTGACCTTAAACACTAACTTTTGAGTGACCACTTTCAAAAAAGATATATCGTGTTATAATTTATTACCAAATATCTTCAATTGGATGATATTTTCACAAAACACCTCACTCTAAATCATTTTGCTTTTATTAAGGTGGGGTTAAGAGTGTTATTATTGTGCATCTCACTTAACATAGGCAAGATTTAGGTCTTTTCAACTCTATATTTTTTCAAAATGAAATTTATTCTTTATTGAATTTTTCATTGTATACTTTCTCATTAAATTGGATATTAATATTATTTTTGTTTAATATCTTGTGAAACATATTGACCTTTTTTAATTATTTTCTTAATATATTTTTTTATTTTGGGTTTCATTCCTTTTTTTTCAATTATTTATATATTAGATGCCCAGTATCTCACTAGCTTGTTGGTGACTCTTCATCGGGTATCTGATTGGCTTCACATAACCATTGTTTTTGGAAACATCCCACCAACTAGCCTATGGTGTTAGTATAGGTCAATTTGAGCTAGTTGAGGGATAATATTTAAGTACCCCCCCCACACACACACACACACTCAATTTCTACTAAAATTGTTATTCTCTCCAACCCTCATCACTTATATCTATCCCTGGATCCTATTCTCCTATAAATATTCACTACTTGGTAAGTTTTTGGGATTTTATATGTAATTTCCATTAATTATTATTTAGTTTCTATTTCTTATAGCCCTATTCTTCATTTAAAAAATCCCTATCTTAAATGTTTATTCAATAATGGCATCCCATAATACCTAATATTCTTCTTCTAAAGGAAACAGAAACGAATTATAACTATCATCCCCTCCTATAGTTGAGAAGATTGGTCCCATTTGGCCTGAAAAAATCACCATTATGGGTTGGATCATCGATCCCTATTGGATTTAAAATTCAAATAATGAATTAAAAAGGGCCATTAATTTCAAATGTTGGTGTTCCTTCTTCCATTCACCCTCTAGAGATGTTTTTTACCCATCATTAATCAAATTATTTTATATCCATATTGTATTAGACCATGATAGTGATTATGGTTCTATAACTTCAAAAGTAATTGGAAATTATTTTCAGTTACTTCTCTTGAAATTTCCAATTCCTTTGGAATTCCTTACTTGGGACCTTATTCCTTTACCCAAGGTGGCTTTCCATGTGTCTCTAACATTTATCAAAGAGACACTCTTATTTTTATCTTGGAGAACGATTTCTCCTCCTTAGCTAATATTATATACCAATATCTCTAAAATATAATTCATGAGTGGTTCATTCAAACTTTGATATCCCCTCATCTTGGAAACCATGAAACCACCAAGTTCATCAATATCTATGTGTTATATTTTATTTTGAGATGTGTGCTTTTTTTCGAGCTATGTGATATATTACATCACACCCTTGAGGATATAAGTCATTACATTTTGGTTTCTTCTTCTATCATATATTCTTATTTTTTGGCATCGACCTTGGTGACATTAAAATTGAGATACCATCTCATGACATCATTTTGAACCATATCATGTTTTGATGCATGTTCATTCAATGGTATCTACAGTTTCAATAGTGGATTTTTGATCATCTGGGGATCCTTATAAATTACTCTCCTTTGACATAAGCAAGAGTCCCTGAAATTGTTATGCCTCATTCTATTGTCAAATCCTAACCCCTTGATAAAGACTCGGATGAGAATGAGGAAGATTATGAGGAATGGGAATATGTTGATGATGATACAGATGATGATTTTAAGGTCAAGTTTGAAGGTGATGATGATGTTGAAGAAAAGGACGAGCCTCCTAGAGATGACGCTCCAATTAATGGAGATTTGTCAACCTAAAATGCTCAATTTCATCCTCTATTGGTATAATGTGAGTCTTTTATTGATGATATGTGTCTCTATCGAGAGTTAATTGATCATCATTTAAACTCCCTCAAGAAAACCATTGATTGATGACTCTCATACATAGTTCTTTCTACCTCTTCCCATCATGCCCATATAAAGTGGGTCACTTCTTCCCATCATTAGAAAATGGAGTAGATAGCTTCAGACACCCAAGACATCACACATTCCATTTAGTGTGATGTTTCCCATCATGTTTATTGTTTTCCATAATTACAAAAGTGATTTGGATATCAAATTTTGTTATGTATTTTTTTTTGGATTTCATTTGTTATATTTTTTGTATAGTATTTCACTGATTTTTTTATGTCTCTTGACTCGATAATTTAAATGGATTTTCTTCTGCATAACTGAAAAATTCATATTTGGGTCATATTATTAATCAATTTTCAATTATTTTTAAATATTTCAATTATAATACATATGTATTACAATGTTTTAATAATTTGTGTGAAATTTGAAATATGTAATGGAAATGGTTTAAAAATAATAAATAATTTGTTTAAAAATTACATTTTATTTATGAATCTTTGATTTATATTTTTTAAAATTTATATATGTTTATCATATTTCTTTTCAACGCTTTACTAAAAAATATGGGCCAGACCAAGGCATACCCTCAACTAAGGCCACCACAGCCACATAGCCCACCCCTAAGGGAAGGATAACCAAGAAGGGATAAGGGAGAGACCACACATGGTGGCATCATGGGGAATCAATCTCGTGTATAGGTAACCATACGAGGATTAATCCTATGTGGAAGAAGAGTGGGATCTAAGTCCCATGTGGCCAAACAGTTTGGCTTGGCCATTTATCGTGTGCGTAGTGTCAACTAGGATCCCACCCCTGTGTGTTCTTCTGTATGATTGAAGTCATGATTTTCCATATAGGACAATGTGTTTCTGTCCCACATTTTAATGTAGGATGCTCTTTTATAAGGGTATTTTTCCTCTAATATCATCTTTCTCGAACACATGGGTGTTGGTCGGCTCTACTCACTCACCACCGCTCATTTCCGCCTCCAACTAACCCACCACTGCTGCAACCTACTAGAGTAACCATGAATGTTGCGAGAGAGATCGATCTCATGCCCGATCACCATATCCATGCCTCCACACCACACTAGATCACATTGAAATCCATGGCTTCCCACCTTGAGGGATTTTTCAGGGCCTCTTCTATCTACTTTGAAGGTCGAATGATGAATTAGTATATCCCATGTTTTTTGTTGCCCAGTCATGTCCTCTTAGAGTTGTTGTCACTTCTACATGCATGTTACATGCACTGAGGTCATACATGGATAAAGGAAAATATATAATCCATCTCTTAATCCCTAGTCCATCCTATGATTTAGTAAATCCCATGAGATATAGGTATTTCGAAAATTTAAACCCTCGAGTCTTGCGGTCTTGATTTTGAAGGAATGTTGTTGTGGGTCTCTGGAAGATCTTTGAAGGAAGATTTTCCTTGAAAATTAAATTAGGAGTCTCCATTAATTTCCTATATAAATAAGACCTTGCCACTTCTAAATGGGATCAACCCCGACTGAGAGGGATTCTGCCTGAGGGAGCTACATCCATTTCCTTTGTTTTATTTTTGTTTAATTCTAACTTAATTTTTAATTATTTTTAATTCTTATGTAATGTTAATTTCGTTTTAATAAATATAATTCATGAATTTATTCCAAATTGTGATTCATCCCCTACTTCATTATTCTTCTTATTTTCTTATTTTTTATTTTATATTTATTTTATATTCTCTCCATGGTTTAATAATATTTATATATTAAATATATTTCTTATACATTTTAATTTATTTTCCTTTTATTTTCTTATTTTTTATTATTCTTATTCTGATTTTATCTCTCTATCTATCTTCTCACCCCCCATTGTTCCATTTTTATTTTATTATTATTCTTCCTTTATTCTTTTTATTAGTCTATTTTATTTTATTATTTTATTCCTCCACATTCCACCAAGTGATATATTACCCTCAACAATGAGGGGTTTAATCAAGGCTTGGCTCAGGGGAGGTCTGGGTGTTCTTGAATTTTTACTTCATGTTTATGTTATGTTTGTGGTAGATATGAGTGTCATGAATGGGTGTATAAAATATCCTCCATTACATGAAACTAAATAGATTTCTATTATTTTGTTTAATTTATTTTCCCTCTCTCCATTGGTTACCTATTCATATGATGGAGTTGATCCAATCAATGGATGAAATGGAATCTATAAAGTCGGGTCCTTTAAGATGCCACACCCTCAACCAAGGTGTGTCATCAAACTTGATTATAAGAGGAGGTGGAATTGAGAGTGATTAAGGATTTTTAGTTTTCTCAATTTCTAAATAAAAATAATAGTACTTCGTTTTGAGATTTCATGTTTGGATTATCAAACCAAAATCAAACAAATAAAGGAGAACAATGATTGAACCCAAAACTAAACCTAAGACCAAGTTCTTTCTTTCTTAACTCTTTATTTTTATAATTTCATATTAGTTTATGTTTAGAATTTCTAAATTTCATGTCATTTAAATATCTTATAAAAAACAAAACCCAAAACATTTTCCATTTATTTTATATAATAAAAAAATAAAAAATAAATAGTTTGGGTGAATTAGAATAAGTAGTTGAAAAATCTGAGAAGAACCTAAAATAAGATGAATCTAGTTAGCCGATGTGTCGCGCTAGGAAAATAATTTTCTTTTTCTGCGACCTGTGGTAGGGATGTACCAATACTTTCACTGCTGTTAATGATCCAATCCGTATTTTTCTTATATTTTTCTATTTTTACATTATAGATAGTTTTTAATAACTTTAAAAAATCCATAAAAAATTATTTTCCATGTTTTATCCAAACTTCTATTACTCTTCAAGAAACAACTACTCATAGGTGTAGGAACCCATAGTTTAACAAAAATGGTCTACATAAGATAGAATTTTACTATTTTCTAGATAGATTAAGGGATCCTAAATCCAAATTAGTAATGAGGAGAAATTCAAATACCTCATCCAAGATCGTAAAGAGAACCTTAAACAACCAGTGGTTGAAGGATTGTCCAAAGATTTAACTAAATTCTGGTACTACTTCCCATAATTTTATCTATAAATTCTTGAGATACCAAAAGATCCATCCTTGTTTTATCCCAACACTTATGAAGAAGTTATTACAAAACAATTATATGAGAAAGTGGATAAATAGAAACTCAATTATGATATTAAACATATTTAAAAGATGTTGTATGACATGTCATGAAAAATATAATGGATAATGAGATATTTCCAAGAATCATCAGATTATCCCAAACCTGAATTGGAGGACAATGATGAATCACAAGTGGTCTTCCCTGATTTTTATGAGGACATCCAAGAAGTTTATGACATGATCTATGAGTATCCATAGCCAAAACATTTGAATAACCAAATTGAGGATGACCATGATAAGCTAGATTAGATCCATGATGAGGAAAACATTCTTACTAATCAAACTATGGGAGGTCAATAAGATTTGGATGAATTATAGAATGATTATGAGGTAAACCTTGATCTCCAAGATCCCTACAAATTACAAGATTCAGTACCATTGCATGTCACTCTAGCCATGTAAGAAGATGATTCCATACAAATGGTAGAATTTGAAGAAATATTGAAGGATCCTAACTAATTTCCTCCATACTGATAATATCAACTCTAAGAGGTGCTTTCCACTGAATAAGAGATTCACGCCAAACCAACTCAGAGAGATGATACATTCTTTAACTTAAACTCTTTTAATTTTATTGAAACTAATTTGAGTATCACTCTTAATTTTGTTCAATTTTTAGATTCAGACAACTCAAATTATACATTGGAAAACGATGATGAAAATTAAAATGCACATATTGATGAACACATGGAGCTCATTGATTTTTATGAACATACATTTGAGGAATCCCATGAGGAAATACAAGTAGCTTAGCATGAGTAAATAAAGACAAAGGCTACTCATATTGAAAGAGCTAAATTACTTATTAAAATTTAAATATTAAATTTTATTCAAGTAAAAATACTTGCTTATTTTTCCTTTGATCATTTAATTCATGCATCCTATGTCAATATAGCACTGGAAAAGGAGCAAGTTGCAAAATTATCAACCAAAGAGGCTGATCCATACTTCATCCTACCCCCTCCATGTAATCACTACCAAATTGTGAATGTTATGGATCTAGTATACTCTATCCATGGGTCATTCCTCACCAAGAAGGAAGTTGTGGAATCTTGGAAAAGCCATATGTGGTGGTTCAAAACCAAGAAGCTTCATACACAATCAAATTATGGAAAATATATGGTACTTCCCTCTAGAGAGAGTAAATATTTAGGGACTCCTTGTGGGATCATACCAAGATTTATCTTTTTCTTCTTTTTTGGATTGAAATTTCATTATTCCATCATTCAACTCACTCCCTCTATAATTTTGAGCTTTAATGACATGTTTCTTGAGTTTTAATGATTGGTTATCTTTTTTAGGACCATTATGACATAAGGTGTCCCTCAAAAAATAAAATAAGAAATAGAACCAATTTTCATAGGTAAATTAAGTTCACTTTTAATTTTTATCTTTTAAAATCTATAAAAAAAATTCTAACAATGTATTTTGATCTTAAATTGAAAATTGCATGTCCATTCTTAACTTCATGAATTTCTTGACTTATCAAGGATACATGAGTTACTTAGGAATCCAATGATATGATGTTTTAAATTTTAATTTTAGTGAGATTGATGATTAAAATGGAGAATTATAAGATTAAAGAGAGATATAGATATTAAAATAAGGACTCATGATTTAAGGGAAATAATTGATTCATGTTAATGAAATTGCCCTAACCATTTTTCATGCTTTGAATTTTTGAAATTCATGTGAATTTATTTGTTATTATTATTCCTACCTTGAGTGATTTTCTAAAGTAATATATTTCATTCCCAATAATATTTCTAGACCATGTAATTTCTATTTAATCAATAGCATATTTCTTGAGTGATCTTGGGACATGCCACCTGCTAGAACTTGCATTTGAACTTTTCAAAACTATTTGACACATTCAAATTTCAAGTATATTTTTTAAAACAAATAATTATTACAAAATTATTTTTAATTTTAATGATTTATCAAATTACGGGTAATTTGAAGCATGGAATTAAAATGGTCCAAAAGGAATAAATTTCTTAGGAGTTGAAATTGGGAATTTATTTTCTACATTATATTAAAAACTTATTTAAGTGTTTTTGTTTTTTAGGTATATAAAAAATTTCAAGGTCCTCTATAGGGCTTCCACTAGGATCCACGCACTGCATAGCCAGCTTAAGAGGGTCACTCAGTCACGCAGCCCATCGAGAGGTCCTGCTAGAGCCGGTGAAGCACATGGGAATAAAGACCGTATGGTGGACCATTGGAGATCAAGACAGTGAAGATTATATCTAGGTTGCATCCCTATAGCACCGAACCATTATGGAGAAACCCACATTGCGGAGCGAGGAGTGAATTGCTAGCATGGGGTGGTGCACTATGGAGGGAAGGATGCCTATGGCTCCCACATGACTTTATTATGGTGGTAGCACTTTGACTTTTATTATAAAGGAGTGCGCTATTGTACCATGGTTTTGATGTGGGATGAATTATTTTTGGTTATTTTTCATCCTTAAACAAATGTGTGTGGGTCCCACTCAAATTTTTCCAACACATCAATTGGATACCATGGCTCCATCGTACTCCACTACCAACCATGCAACTTCCACCTTCTTCCTCGCACTACTGTGACTAACATCATTAGAAACCTCTATTATCGGCATCCCCAAAGCTCAGGGTCAAGCCTTCTATAACTACTAAAGCACCCTGATGCCTTGGATCATCTCCATCACCCTTTAAGACCTTCATGATACATTTCAAGGATCGTCTAGGAACTGATAAGTCCATATGAGAAGGAGGAGTCTCCACTACCATTTCCGTACTTTAATCACCACATCAGCAAGGAGTGTGTCGCAGCTCAACTCCACTAAGTGTGAGGTCGGAGAAAAAGGGAGTGATGGCAAGAGGGGGGGTGAATTTCCTTTTAAAAAATGATTAACAAATTAAAATCAAAGTAAAGAATGCAGGGGAAATAAAAGAGGCAAGACACGCAATTGATAACGGAGTTCGGCCAAAAACCCGGCCTACGTCTCCACTCCCAACTCAACCGTTGAGAGATTCTACCGCTTTCTTTTCAATGGTTGTAGCAAGAAACCCACTAGCCTTTTTACAGGTGAAGGCTAGCTCACCTATTACAGCTTGCTTTTATTGGTTGAGCAAGAACCCACTTACTTTTAATGGTTGAGTAAGAACCCACTAGCCTTCTTACAGGTGAAGGCTAGCTCACCTTTGATTCAAGCCTTTTACAAGGTAAGGCTTGACTAACCTCTTCACACCTTAAAGGTGGTGTGAAAACCCAAAGAAGAGAGGATGAGAGAAATGGGGGGTTTGTAGGCACAAACCCAAAATGAAGCTCAAAAATGATAAACAAGAAAAACCGTAATGGGAGAAGCCTTGGGAGCCAATGGTTGATTGGAGTTGAAGATGTGCACTCCCAAGCTTCTATGGTGGTGCTCCTTGGATGAGGAATTGAGTTGGAGCAATTGGAGGTTCCTTGGAAGAATCCGCCGGAGGTTCGCCAAATGATGGGAAATGTGTCTGTTGGCTTCTCAATAGTTCCGGCTATGTTCATTAGGCTTCCGGGGGTTCAAGGTCCTTTATTTATAGAGGGTGAACCCTCATATGGCCGTTGGAGGCCTTCGGAGCCGTTGGAGAGGCTTTCAGAGCCATTGGAGGGCAAGTGGACAGGCTGGTCAAAAGCCCAACGGCTAGTTTGACTGGCTCCACCGGCTGACCGGTGCAGAGCCACCGGTTGGCCGGTGTGTGCAAAATGGAGAGGCCTTCGGGCTCAGGCTCCACCGGCTGGCCGGTGAGGTGGCCACCGGTTGGCCGATGGTGAGGCAGTAGCTTCCACTATTCATCTGGGTGCCACCGGCTGGCCGGTGCTGAGGCCACCGGTTGGCCGGTGCTGAGGCAGTGGCTGGTCTCTCGGTCTGGGCTCTACCGTCCGACCGGTGCTGAGGCCACCGGTTGTCCGGTGCCAAGGCAGTGGCTCAGCCTTCTCTCCAGGGTCCATCGGCTGGCCGGTGGTGAAGCCACCGGTTGGCCGGTGGACTGATTTCAGTCCAGTTTGCCTTCTTTCTTTCTTGGCCCAATTCCTTGGCCACCTGAATTTATGCCTATCATCCAAAAACACTTAAAACAATATTAGATAAATAATTTAGTGATTGTGATCATGAAAATAAAACCACGAGGGGTTCGAGAGGTACAACAATCTCCCCCTATTTTGATGATCACAATCACCAAGACAAGTAATGTAAAAAATGAAATGAAAAGCATGTTTTAAAAGATTTCTCCCCCAATCAATCAAGAATTTCTCCCCCTTTGTGATTATCAAAATAGCACGGGGCATAAAACTTGATTGAGGGAAAAGTTTGAAAAACAAGATAGAGATTTTAAACCAATTGAAATTTTTGAAATTTGAATTGGAAGTTTTGAATCAAAAATTTGAAATGAAATAAAAAGGGCTTAATTTGAAATTGAAAGTTTGAATTGAAAGTTTTGAAATGAAAAATTGAATTGAAAATTTTGAATTGAAAAATTTGATACCAAGAGTTGAAAATGAAAGTTTGAAAAGAAAGTTTTGAACAAAACAAAAATGCTTAAACAAACCTAGCTCCCCCTAAATAAAACAACAAATCACCGGGGAGAGGTTTTTGAAACCGAGACAAATTTTGGCCCGGAGAGACTCGCTAAGAGGGATTTTTCAATCCATACTTGTCTAGTGGCGGGTCTTCTCCTATAAAATTCATCGTTAAAGAAAATACTTTTGGGCCTACCATACCGGGCATTTTTTGCAATTGCACTCATAAATTAAGTGCCCGGGTTTTTTACAATAATTGCAAAATTTAAATTGGGAGCTCCCCCTTACAAAAATGGTTGGTGCATGGGAGGAGGAAGCTATATTGGTGTAGCCAAGTCCATTGGTGGTTCTAGATACTCATTGAGAACCTAAGAGTTTGGACAAATTTTGTTCACCTTGGGTGAACTTGGCTAGGGATTCCCTAAGGTCCTTAATGGTTGATTCCAAAGAATCAACATTGGGGAAATTTTGGATTTTTAGGGAGAGTTCCTCCTTCTCTTTGAGAAGTTGGTCTTTTTCGGAGGAAAGATTTTTGAAATTCTTTTTCAAAGCAACGAATTTTGACGAGAGTTCGTGAAAACCATTTTCTAATTGGTCTCGCACATGTTGGAGTTCTTCGTATGACAAATGATTGAAAGAATTAGAAGAACTCGAGGATAAGGAAGAAGAGTCGGAAGAAGTTACCTCGTGAAATGACATTAGGCATTTGTTACCTTGGTCGCTCGAGGAGGAGGAGGATGATGAAGAGGAGGTGTCACTCCATGTCGCCTTGAGGACCTTTTTCTTTCCTTTTTCCTTTTGCGTGGCCCGTTTCTTGTTGAGTGGGCAATCGGGCTTGTAATGGCCCTTTTCGCCGCACCCGTAGCATTTCACCTTGGGCTCGACTTTTGCGGTGGATTCTTGCTTTCGCGCCTTGCGAGATTTCTTCTTCTTCTTGTGCTTCTTCATGAATTTTTGCATTTGGCGGGCTAGATTCTCCATTTCGGAATCACCGCTTGAAAAAGATGAGGAAGAAGATGATGATGATGAGGAGAAGCTTACTTCTTTTTGTACCTTGAGGGCGATGTTCTTTGGTGTCTTTATTGGTGTGCCCTCCTTTTGAGCTTGCCTCCTCATCGTGATCTCGTAGGTCATTAGGGATCCAATGAGCTCCTCAACCGGCATGTTTTTGACATCCTTAGCTTCTTGGATTTCCGTCACTTTAGGTGCCCATGAGCTCGGAAGAACCCATAGAATCTTCTTGACCATTGCTTCAGCTGAAACATCATCTCCAAGAGACTTTCTACCATTGCAAACGTCAGTGAAGCGTGTAAACATTTCAGAAATAGACTCATTTGGATGCATTGAAAAAGATTCAAAGTCTTGTCTATACATATCTAATCTAGTATCTTTGACTTTATTAGTGCCTTCATGGGTCACTTCTAAAAGCTTCCAAATTTCATGTGAAGTGGTGCAAGTGGACACTCGATTGAATTCATTTCGGTCAAGGCCGCAATGTAGAGCGTTCATGGCTTTGCCATCAAGCTCGAAATTCTTAATATCGGCGGGGGTCCATTTGGATTCGTCGGGGGAAGACAAAGAATAACCTTGCATGACAATTTTGTAAATAGGATATCCTATGCTTCTTAAAAAAGTGGTCATGCGGGTTTTCCAATAATTATAGTCGGTCCCATCAAAAAATGGAGCACGACCCAAAGAAAAGCCTTCAGGGGAGAAAGAGGTTGAAGCCATCAAAAAAGATCTTGAATTTGAAACCGGTTAGGGTATTACTCAAATTTTTCCTCTGATACCAATTGTGAGGTCGGAGAAAAAGGGAGTGATGGCAATAGGGGGGGTGAATTGCCTTTTAAAAAATGATTAACAAATTAAAATCAAAGTAAATAATGCAGCGGAAATAAAAGAGGCAAGACACGCAATTGATAACGGAGTTCGGCCAAAAACCCAGCCTACGTCTCCGCTCCCAACTCAACCGTTGAGAGATTCTACCGCTTGCTTTTCAATGGTTGTAGCAAGAAACCCACTAGCCTTTTTACAGGTGAAGGCTAGCTCACCTATTACAGCTTGCTTTTATTGGTTGAGCAAGAACCCACTTACTTTTAATGGTTGAGTAAGAACCCACTAGCCTTCTTACAGGTGAAGGCTAGCTCACCTTTGATTCAAGCCTTTTACAAGGTAAGTCTTGACTAACCTCTTCACACCTTAAAGGTGGTGTGAAAACCCAAAGAAGAGAGGATGAGAGAAATGGGGGGTTTGTAGGCACAAACCCAAAATGAAGCTCAAAAATGATAAACAAGAAAAACCGTAATGGGAGAATCCTTGGGCGCCAATGGTTGATTGGAGTTGAAGATGTGCACTCCCAAGCTTCTATGGTGGTGCTCCTTGGATGAGGAATTGAGTTGGAGCAATTGGAGGTTCCTTGGAAGAATCCGCCGGAGGTTCGCCAAATGATGGGAAATGTGTCTGTTGGCTTCTCAATAGTTCCGGCTATGTTCATTAGGCTTCCGGGGGTTCAAGGTCCTTTATTTATAGAGGGTGAACCCTCATATGGCCGTTGGAGGCCTTCGGAGCCGTTGGAGAGGCTTTTGGAGCCATTGGAGGGCAAGTGGACAGGCTGGTCAAAATCCCAACGGCTAGTTTGACTGGCTCCACCGGCTGACCGGTGCAGAGCCACCGGTTGGCCGGTGTGTGCAAAATGGAGAGGCCTTCGGGCTCAGGCTCCACCGGCTGGCCGGTGAGGTGGCCACCGGTTGGCCGATGGTGAGGCAGTAGCTTCCACTATTCATCTGGGTGCCACCGGCGGGCCGGTGCTGAGGCCACCGGTTGTCCGGTGCCAAGGCAGTGGCTCAGCCTTCTCTCCAAGGTCCATCGGCTGGCCGGTGGTGAAGCCACCGGTTGGCCGGTGGACTGATTTCAGTCCAGTTTGCCTTCTTTCTTTCTTGGCCCAATTCCTTGGCCACCTGAATTTATGCCTATCATCCAAAAACACTTAAAACAATATTAGATAAATAATTTAGTGATTGTGATCATGAAAATAAAACCACGAGGGGTTCGAGAGGTACAACAATCTCCCCCTATTTTGATGATCACAATCACCAAGACAAGTAATGTAAAAAATGAAATGAAAAGCATGTTTTAAAAGATTTCTCCCCCAATCAATCAAGAATTTCTCCCCCTTTGTGATTATCAAAATATCACGGGGCATAAAACTTGATTGAGGGAAAAGTTTGAAAAACAAGATAGAGATTTTAAACCAATTGAAATTTTTGAAATTTGAATTGGAAGTTTTGAATCAAAAATTTGAAATGAAATAAAAAGTGCTTAATTTGAAATTGAAAGTTTGAATTGAAAGTTTTGAAATGAAAAATTGAATTGAAAATTTTGAATTGAAAAATTTGATACCAAGAGTTGAAAATGAAAGTTTGAAAAGAAAGTTTTGAACAAAACAAAAATGATTAAACAAACCTAGCTCCCCCTAAATAAAACAACAAATCACCGGGGAGAGGTTTTTGAAACCGAGACAAATTTTGGCCCGGAGAGACTCGCTAAGAGGGATTTTTCAATCCATACTTGTCTAGTGGCGGGTCTTCTCCTATAAAATTCATCGTTAAAGAAAATACTTTTGGGCCTACCATACCGGGCATTTTTTGCAATTGCACTCATAAATTAAGTGCCCGGGTTTTTTACAATAATTGCAAAATTTAAATTGGGAGCTCCCCCTTACAAAAATGGTTGGTGCATGGGAGGAGGAAGCTATATTGGTGTAGCCAAGTCCATTGGTGGTTCTAGATACTCATTGAGAACCTAAGAGTTTGGACAAATTTTGTTCACCTTGGGTGAACTTGGCTAGGGATTCCCTAAGGTCCTTAATGGTTGATTCCAAAGAATCAACATTGGGGAAATTTTGGATTTTTAGGGAGAGTTCCTCCTTCTCTTTGAGAAGTTGGTCTTTTTCGGAGGAAAGATTTTTGAAATTCTTTTTCAAAGCAACGAATTTTGACGAGAGTTCGTGAAAACCATTTTCTAATTGGTCTCGCACATGTTGGAGTTCTTCGTATGACAAATGATTGAAAGAATTAGAAGAACTCGAGGATGAGGAAGAAGAGTCGGAAGAAGTTACCTCGTGAAATGACATTAGGCATTTTTTACCTTGGTCGCTCGAGGAGGAGGAGGATGATGAAGAGGAGGTGTCACTCCATGTCGCCTTGAGGACCTTTTTCTTTCCTTTTTCCTTTTGCGTGGCCCGTTTCTTGTTGAGTGGGCAATCGGGCTTGTAATGGCCCTTTTCGCCGCACCCGTAGCATTTCACCTTGGGCTCGACTTTTGCGGTGGATTCTTGCTTTCGCGCCTTGCGAGATTTCTTCTTCTTCTTGTGCTTCTTCATGAATTTTTGCATTTGGCGGGCTAGATTCTCCATTTCGGAATCGCCGCTTGAAAAAGATGAGGAAGAAGATGATGATGATGAGGAGAAGCTTACTTCTTTTTGTACCTTGAGGGCGATGTTCTTTGGTGTCTTTATTGGTGTGCCCTCCTTTTGAGCTTGCCTCCTCATCGTGATCTCGTAGATCATTAGGGATCCAATGAGCTCCTCAACCGGCATGTTTTTGACATCCTTAGCTTCTTGGATTTCCGTCACTTTAGGTGCCCATGAGCTCGGAAGAACCCATAGAATCTTCTTGACCATTGCTTCAGCTGAAACATCATCTCCAAGAGACTTTCTACCATTGCAAACGTCAGTGAAGCGTGTAAACATTTCAGAAATAGACTCATTTGGATGCATTGAAAAAGATTCAAAGTCTTGTCTATACATATCTAATCTAGTATCTTTGACTTTATTAGTGCCTTCATGGGTCACTTCTAAAAGCTTCCAAATTTCATGTGAAGTGGTGCAAGTGGACACTCGATTGAATTCATTTCGGTCAAGGCCGCAATGTAGAGCGTTCATGGCTTTGCCATCAAGCTCGAAATTCTTAATATCGGCGGGGGTCCATTTGGATTCATCGGGGGAAGACAAAGAATAACCTTGCATGACAATTTTGTAAATAGGATATCCTATGCTTCTTAAAAAAGTGGTCATGCGGGTTTTCCAATAATTATAGTCGGTCCCATCAAAAAATGGAGCACGACCCAAAGAAAAGCCTTCGGGGGAGAAAGAGGTTGAAGCCATCAAAAAAGATCTTGAATTTGAAACCGGTTAGGGTATTACTCAAATTTTTCCTCTGATACCAATTGTGAGGTCGGAGAAAAAGGGAGTGATGGCAATAGGGGGGTGAATTGCCTTTTAAAAAATGATTAACAAATTAAAATCAAAGTAAATAATGCAGCGGAAATAAAAGAGGCAAGACACGCAATTGATAACGGAGTTCGGCCAAAAACCCAGCCTACGTCTCCGCTCCCAACTCAACCGTTGAGAGATTCTACCGCTTGCTTTTCAATGGTTGTAGCAAGAAACCCACTAGCCTTTTTACAGGTGAAGGCTAGCTCACCTATTACAGCTTGCTTTTATTGGTTGAGCAAGAACCCACTTACTTTTAATGGTTGAGTAAGAACCCACTAGCCTTCTTACAGGTGAAGGCTAGCTCACCTTTGATTCAAGCCTTTTACAAGGTAAGGCTTGACTAACCTCTTCACACCTTAAAGGTGGTGTGAAAACCCAAAGAAGAGAGGATGAGAGAAATGGGGGGTTTGTAGGCACAAACCCAAAATGAAGCTCAAAAATGATAAACAAGAAAAACCGTAATGGGAGAATCCTTGGGCGCCAATGGTTGATTGGAGTTGAAGATGTGTACTCTCAAGCTTCTATGGTGGTGCTCCTTGGATGAGGAATTGAGTTGGAGCAATTGGAGGTTCCTTGGAAGAATCCGCCGGAGGTTCGCCAAATGATGGGAAATGTGTCCGTTGGCTTCTCAATAGTTCCGGCTATGTTCATTAGGCTTCTGGGAGTTCAAGGTCCTTTATTTATAGAGGGGGAACCCTCATATGGCCGTTGGAGGCCTTCGGAGCCGTTGGAGAGGCTTTCGGAGCCGTTGGAGGGCAAGTGGACAGGCTGGTCAAAAGCCCAACGGCTAGTTTGACTGGCTCCACCGGCTGACCAGTGCAGAGCCACCGGTTGGCCGGTGTGTGCAAAATGGAGAGGCCTTCGGGCTCAGGCTCCACCGGCTGGCCGGTGAGGTGGCCACCGGTTGGCCGGTGGTGAGGCAGTAGCTTCCACTATTCATCTGGGTGCCACCGGCTGGCCGGTGCTGAGGCCACCGGTTGGCCGGTGCTGAGGCAGTGGCTGGTCTCTCAGTCTGGGCTCTACCGGCCGGCCGGTGCTGAGGCCACCGGTTGGCCGGTGCCAAGGCAGTGGCTCAGCCTTCTCTCCAGGGTCCATCGGCTGGCCGGTGGTGAAGCCACCGGTTGGCCGGTGGACTGATTTCAGTCCAGTTTTCCTTCTTTCTTTCTTGGCCCAATTCCTTGGCCACCTGAATTTATGTCTATCATCCAAAAACACTTAAAACAATATTAGATAAATAATTGAGTGATTGTGATAATGAAAATAAAACCACGAGGGGTTCGAGAGGTACAACAATAAGTTCACCAGAGCCACCATTGGTTATTTTTTCCAATAGTGACTCATGATCCACCATTTGATATTTTTTTGACCGATGACTCTTGAGCCACTGTTGAGGCCAATAGTGACTCATGATCCACTATTAGAGATTTTTCTCAATGATGACTAGTGAGCCATTGTTGAGTCGGTAGTGACCTGTGTGCTACCAATTAGCAGTTTCCACTACTGTGCACACAATATTCTTACACCATATAAAAATAACCAAACAACCAACATGTAATCATGAGTATCTTGGTTCAAACCCATTTTCCACTACCGAAGAACCTTATGCCACTGCTACTTGTGAATAGTGAATCGTCTTCTCTAATGACCTTCAACCCTATTTGAATTTCTTTACTTCTTTGGACATTGTAAAGGCTGGATAAGGTTTGATTAGAACAACATATTATCACCATTTTCTCCCAACCAAGATCCCACTACTAGTTTTCCACGAAGAATAAGTGCTCATTTTCCACTGTAAAGGTCGGGTATGGTACGAGGGCCACTTCCATGCCATTCAAGTACTTCCCCCTTGCCGCTTCCACATCACCAATCCTCGTACTCCACTTCCATGGAATCAAAACGCTCCATTCATTCAATGAAAAAGTTGAGGGGATGGTTTTTTTCTAAATCCCCATCCACTGGGATAATTTAAAAGAAACCATTTGTTTGGGTGTTTCCAAATTTACACCCTGAGTCTCATGGATATTAAAGATTCAAATTTAAATAAAGATATTCCAATAGGGAGGAAGATCTAGGGAATATTTTAATAAACTCGCAGGTATTCCTCACTGCCTATAAAAAGTGGAGTAATCCCACTAATGAAAAGTGATGAGGACCCAAAGGAAGAAACACCCACTTCTACTACGAGACTCTTTTTTACTATTTTATTTTATTACTGATTACCTTATTTCATCTACCTCATATACCTCAATTGTTTCCATTTTAATGGAGTAGTATACTATTTCTACGATTGGATGAAGGTTAGGTGGCCCATTATAATACTGAAGTCTTAGTTTTAATAAAATTATTCTCTATCTTTGATTTATTAAATGGTTTTAAAATTATGAATTTAGAGTTTTAATGAGATGTGATTGATTTTTTTTTTCAAAACTAAAAATTATTAAATTGCCTTGACTAAATAATTTTATTCTCTATCTTCTTGGTATTATATCACACTGATTGGGTGATCCAGTGTCTCGAAGAGTATTTCATAGAAATTTCTAAACATTTGGGGAAGACCCAGTGGGATAATCTGAGAACTTAGGGTAATCAATTCTTGATTTGGACTTTCCTTGGTGATCTAACTAAGATCCATTATTCCTTTCATAATTGGAAGTATAATAGTCTAAATAAGTAAATTGGGAGGACTATTCTCATTATCACTCGATTTTTAATCAAGGGTGGAAATGGATAAATGATTATTTATCCATTCATTAAACTAATTAACCTTAAAAAGATTAAATTTCAAATGGTCCCTGATAGCATTACATAAGGGAATCCAAACATAAAACCCAGTCACTCTTCTCAAAATTGATCTTCACAAACTAAGTCCCATGCTTCCGAGTAATTCAAATTATTTATTACATTAATTTAATTTTTTTCATCCATAATATCTTGATTCAAAAAACCAATCTTTGGAGATGACTTTGGTCAAACCTATTACTACACCCTTAGGGGGAAAATAACTTTTACCATACCCCACGACTGGGTGGTATAAAAATATAGAGTCATTGTCAGGTAGTATGTTTTTAATAAAACCCCAAAATTGAATGACTAGGACCTCAAATGAGGAAATATTAGATCTTGACCCCAAGATTGAGAGTAATTTTCTAGGTATGATTAGGGATATAAACTTGATAACTACTTTAAACAAATAAATTTAGAAGACTCAAATAACACATCAATTTCTCACTCTTATCCAACAACCATGGAACTCAACCCACAATAGGCCCAAGGGGACCTTTTTCCCTCACAATTTTCCAATCAAAATAATAAATTGACCATACTTGTACAAAACAATTATTTTGAACTATGAGTCAATATGATTCATGTGTCACCCAAGTTTCGTGGCCTTGCAAGAGAAGACCCAAATCAGTATATTAAGGAGTTTATGTTTTCTCAAGCTTAAAGCCTAGAGGAGTGGCAGAGGAATAATTAAGGTGGAGGGAATTGCTATTTTCACTAGAGGGAGCTTCTGAAGAATGGTTGTACAACCTGAAGATGGGAGAGATCCCTAAATGGGATGATCTACAAAGGAGTTTCATGCATATATTATTCATATCCTCTCAAAATCACTGAAATAATACCTAAGATCTATAATATTAGAAAATCTACTAGAGAGGCCCTCTATTAATATTGGGAAATATTCAAAAAGCTAAGCGCAATATTCCCTCACCAATTTATGGAATACCATCACATCATAGTATTCTTCTACCAAGGGTTATTAGAAAATGATAGAAACCTCGTTGATGCATCATCTGAAGAATACTTGATTGATAAATCACTCATGGAATCTAGGATCCTAATTGATAAGATTTCTCATAATTCCCAATAAATTGAAATGAGAGGTATAATCATAAGAGGCATCTATTAGGTAAATTCTTCTGACCGGTCACCATTTCTTGAAACCAAACTAGAAGAATTAACAATCCTTATAAGTTAAATGGCAGTAAAAATGTAAATGAACAACCTTACCTACCTCAGGTATGTGGTTTATTTCCATCACCCCATCACTTCACTAATCAGTGAGTAGAGGTGAAGGGTATGGAGAGTTTTTTCGGTATTTTCAAATCAAGATACCTTCAATAAAAGAAACCATGGTGTGAAGGGTAATCCCATAAGGGATATGGGGGTCAAAAAAGTTATAATAGGCCCCCTTTCATACAAAAATTCTAAAATACACCCCTTTACAACAACCATACAAGCAGTAGTACCAATAATATACCTACCAACCACAACATTTTCAATAAAAATCCAAAAGAAATTCCACATCTAGTACCCCACTAATAGAACCAAGGAAAGTAATAGATATGTACGATATTAAAAGTATAATAAAATATTTATAAAATAAATTTGAGAATCTCATGGACATTGTCTCCAAAATCCTATGAAAATTCCCATCTTAGACAATCCACAGCCTAAAGGAAAGTTTAAACAAGATCATCACAATGAATGGAAAGTAGATCCAGACACCAAAACCTAGAGAAGCCAAAAAATACCCATAAATATGTGAATCTATAAATTCTATAATTTCTGGATAGATTTTAATAGAGGAGACCATTCCACCTGCACATGAGGACAGGAAGAAAGAGGAAGAACCCAAGAAAATATTTAGGAATGAGAGACCAAAAATCAATTACAAAAATAACAATGGGAGAAGAAATAAATCCCCCTTCCATTCCCTTCCAGATTTAAAAAATCTAAGTTGACTAAGGAAGAGGAAAATCAAAAAGAATTATTAGAGACATTTCAAAAGGTTGAAATTAATATACCCCTTTTAGAATCTATACGTAAATTTTTTAAATATTCCAAATTCCTAAAAGAAATTTCCACCAAGAAGAAGAGGTTGTATGGGAATGAAAGAATCAACCTCAGGAGAAGTGTTTTAGCCATGATCACACCACCATTACTCAAAAAATGTCAAGAAATGAGGACATTATCAATTTCTGGTACCATTGGTTCTTTAAAATGTGTTGATTATTTGTGTGATCTTGTTGCTTCCATTAATGTCATGTCTAACTCTATCTTTATATCCTTGAAAATAGGTAAACTGACGCCCACTATTTTTTTGTCCAAATGGATAATAGATCCACTATCTTACCAGTTGTAGTTTTAGAGGATGTGCTAGTGGGAGTGGAAGTATTGCACTTCTACAAAATGGGGCCAGGCCAGCGCCACCCTTTATCAGCGCTTTTTTTTAGCACTGTTAAAGGGTACCCCTTTATCAGTGCTTTTTTTAGTAGCACTGATAAGGGGGGGCTTTATTAGTGTTTTTTTAAAGTGCTGATAAAGGTTCTACTTCCAAAAAAATCATTAAAAAATATATATTAATATTTAAATATAAAGATATAGTTATATTGATATAAATATAATATATATTTTTTAAATATAATTTTAAATATATTTTAGATAAGTATAAATATACAGTTACACTTAATATATAATATATTTAGTAAAAAAGGCTTATAAATAATTAAAAAAAATATTTTTAACTAATAATTTGATAATTATTATGGAGTAATAGTCATTTAATAACAATTTGAAGACTAAAAAAATTAAAAAAATTAAAAAAAGATCCAAAATATGTTGAAAAAGAAACTCGAACATCAAACGGTGATAAATTTTGATCCGGGTGCCCATTTAAGCTCTACCAGATATCAAATAGAAGCCTTAGATGAGCTCTACACCTATATAATTTTGGGAGATCCCGGTCAAGGTTTTTTTGAGGCCAAAAAAGGCCCAGAAGGCCTCCAAAACTGAGTTTTTAGTCAGGATACCCAGATTTTTTAACATTTTGTGGATTTTCAACCTCGTTTAAGGGGTTATTATTGGATTTTTATGGTGGGGACTGAATTTATTCCAAGGTATTACGTTAATATCGATATTATGTCTTTGAAATTTTATCATTTTTTATAATGCACTGCTATTTATAATCAAATATATAATAATATATATATATTTTTTATTTATTCACACATAAAAATTTAATTATAAATATAAATAATAAAATTTATTTACATATAAAATATATTAGATTTATCTAAATAATAACTAATATCCATTTTATTTAAAATACCATTATATAAATATTTATATAGCTATATATTAATCTAACTATATATATATATATATTAATATAACTACATATATATATTGATATAACTATAAATATATATATTAATATCACTATAAATATATATATTAATATAACGATTTATTAAAATATAAATAAATATAACTAAATATATAAATAAATATATATATATATGTCATTAACTGGAGAACAAATCAATATGGTAGAGTGGTAAAGGCTTTAGGCGCGCAAGGAGGAGGTCTCGAGATCAAATCTTGGTGGCGGTAAGGGTGCGCGCATGGGGGTGGATTTGGAGGGCTAGGTCTGATAAAGGGGGTGGGTGTAGCGCTGATATAGGGTGTATGGGGGTGCATGCGGGCACTAGAGGGGATGTAAAGCACTGTTAATAGGGGGCTCAAGCGCTATAAAAGCCCCCCCCCCCCCCCCCCGATTGGAAGGATTTTTTTTAAAAAAATAATTTTTTTTGTTTTTTTACTTTTATCAGTGCTAAAAAAGTGCTGATAAAAGGGGTATTTTATCAGTGCTAAAAATAAAGCACTGATAAAGGACCCTTTTATCAGCGCTTCTTTTTAGCACTGATAAAAGACCCCGTTTATCAACGATTTTTTTAGCGCTGATAAAAGGGATCTTTATCTGCACTTTTTGGAGCGATGATAAAGGGGACCCCCCTTTTCTTCGCTGGATTTAACAGCGCTTTTCTAGTGCTGTTAAAATCCATTTTTAGCACTGATAAAAGGGGTATTTTTAGTAGTTTTGGTTTTTCTAGAAGATTTTTATGTGATGAAAATTGAGGAAGATAAATCACTGGGGAATTCACCCATAATTTTTGGAAATGCATTCCAAAATATGGCTAATATGATCATTATTTTACATAAAGGAACCCTCACAATGGTACTAGAAGATAGTAAGGTGTACTTCAATGTTCTTGAATCTAATAGGAATCCTATAAACAATCATTCACTGTTTACAATAATCCATGAAGAAGGTATTGAACCCATGGAAGACTCTGGTATGCTTAGAGAATTTTTATCAAAAGGGGATAACTTTCTGCTGGAAACTCCAAGGAATAAGTGCATACTATAAAATCTAAATTTTTTGATCAAGAAGAAATAACATCTTAATTTTTTGATAAATTTACAATGGAACCTGATATGATACCCTTTTCTAAGGAAGTTCAATCTTTTGAAATAGGTAATTTGAATTCAATCTCATCTCTGGAATAACCCCCAAACCTATAATTGAAACCAATCCCTTGTGACTTAAAATATGTGTATCTCATAGAAGGAGAAAAATAACCAATGATAATTTCTAATAACTTTTCTTGAGGCCAAAAGAAAATTCTAATTAAACTTTTGAAAAGAAAAATTCAATACATAGGGTGGAGCCTTGTAAAAATCCCTAGAATTAACCCTAAGGTATGTTTCCACAGAATTATTATATATAGAGACTCGAGACCTATTAGGAATCCCCATAAGAGATTAAACCCTACGATTATCGAAGTAGTTAAAAAATAAATTGAAAAACTATTAGAATTCAACATAATATACCTAATTTCTGACACACAATGAGTCATTTCCATTCATGTAGTTCATAAGAAGACTGGTTTGAAAATTATGACAAATGAGAACAATGAATTAACCATGATGAGAGTCCAAAACATTTAGAGGGTATGCATTGACTACATAAAATAGAATCAAGTCACCCAAAAAAATCAATTCCTCATTCCATCCATAGACCAAATGATATAAATTTTGGTAGGCATGACACATTATTATTTTTGGGATGGATTATCTAGTTATTTTCAGGTACCCATTTTCACAGAAGACCAAAACCAGACAACATTCACCAGGACCTTCTGGACCTTAGCCTATAAGAATATTCCTTTCAGGTTGTGCAATTCTCTAGGTATAATATAGCAGTGTATGGTATTTATTTTCTCAGATCACATAGAGTAATTCTTGGAAGGTATTCTTGGATGAATTTACTATTTTTTAAAACTCTTTGGATCAATAATTAGGGAACCCAGAAAAGTTATGAAAACCTACAAAGATAAAAACCATGTTTCGAACATTAAGAAGTGCCACTTTATGGTTGAAAATGGGATAGTGGTGGGTCATATCATTTCACAAAAAGGCATTGAGATGGATAAATATAATGTTTAATTAATCAATTATTTTCCATATCCCAGCTATGTTTAACATATAAGATTATTTTTGGTACATGTTGGGATTTATAGAAGATTAATCCATAACTTTAGTAAGATTTTACTTTCCCTTTAAAAGTTAATTTTATAATAATCTAACTTTGTTTTTAATGATGATTATATAAATGCATTTGATTATCTAAATGAAAATTTGGTTACCACACCGATTATGCCACCACCAAACTAGGAGCACCCATTCGAGTTACTATGTGATGCCTCAAACCAAGATGTTGGAGTAGTAATCTCCCAAATAATTCAAAGAATACCAAAATTCATAATATATGAATCAAGTACCTTTGATGAAACTCATCTCAATTATAAAACTGCGAAATAATTATTTCTTGTTGTTGTATTTCCATTGGAAAAATTCAGATCATATTTACTAGGAACTAAAGTGATTTTATTTTCTTATCATGAAGCACTTAGGTACATGCTAAAGAATAATGATTCCCAAGAAAGTATGGTGAGATGGATACTACTCTTACAAAAATTAATCCTGGATATCATGGAAAATATGGTTGTTAAAAACCAAGTATCAGATCACCTCAGTAGACTCCATAACATTGATGAAACAGAAATTCTAGAACTGATCCCACACAATGATCACATACCTAGAGAAAAACTCTACACAGTGTAAGGTGAAGTACCATGTCATACAGATTTAGTGAATTATTTAACCATCTATTAGGTACCTTATCACCTTAAATATCATCAAAAGAACAAACTTAAAGTTGAATCTAGAATCTATATTTAGGTGGATCCTTTATTGTGGAAAATATGTAATGATCAAGTCATAAGGATGTTCTTACCAGTAATTGATATAGAATATGTTTTCCAATTTTTTCATAAATTTACTTGTGGAAGACACTTTGGACCTCAGATAATAATAAGAAAATTTTTGTAATCAAGGATTTATTGGCCAAATTTATTTAAAGATACTCATGAATTTTTTAAAATATGTGAGAAGTGTCAATATTAAGAAATATTTAAAAAAGATAAGAGATGCCTCAAAATACTATCATTTTATGTGAAATCTTTGAAGTATGGGGAATTGTTTTTATGGGACCCTTTCTATGTCTTTTTTGAATTATTATATTTTTCTTGTTGTGGATTATGTCTCAAGTGGGTGGAATCTAAGGCCACCAAAAATGATTATGACAAGGTTGTTTGTGATTTTGTAAGGAATAAGATCTTTTTTAGGTTTTGAGTGACAAGGGGGTTCATCAATGACTAAGGGATCCATTTTTTCAATATAAATATGGAGGATATTCTTAAAAATTATGGGTTGAAAAATAATACATCAACACATTATCATCCTCAAACAAATGGACAAGAAAAAGTGTCCAACTAGGAGATCAAATGTATTTTTGAGAAAATGGTTAAACCTAAATTGAAGGATTTGATAAAAATACTTGAAGACACCTTATGGGAATTCTGAATAGCTTATAAGACACCTATATGTATGAACCCCAATAGGATGGTTTATGGGAAAATTTATCATCTTCTAGTGGAATTGGAGCACCAAACCTATTGGGCTATTAAACAGATGATTTTGGATTTAGTGAATACTAGTAAAGATAGAAATTTCCAACTACAATAACTAGACGAAGTTAGATGGGAGGATTTAAAAAAAAAAGAATTTTTAAGGAGATGACTAAAGTGGCACATGAAAAACTGATCCAACAAAAAACCTTCCAACCTAGAGACTAAGTTCTACACTATAATTATAGAGTAAATTTAATTTTAGGTAAGAATTTTTCTATATGTTAAGGTCCACTTATAGTTACTAATGTATATCCCATTGGGAAAATTTATATTAAGAGAGAAGAGGGAGGAAAATAATTTTCTGTGAATGGGAAGAGGCTGAAAAAGTTAAATGGGAATATACCTCAAGAACATATGGAGGATCTCAAACCCCTCCGACCCATATACTATTTTTTCCAATGAGGTTAGGTCAATCCAACTATATTAACCAAAGACTCTTTTGAGAGTTATCCTACAACACCCCAGAATAATAAAGGGTTAAATGACTAAATAATATGACCCATGTCAACAAGGAGAACCTTTATTTTTGGAGCCTAGATGATTAAAACTCTACAGTTAATTTTGTTTGGCCTAGAGTAGTGATCAATATGGGTGAAATTCTAGGAAGTTTCCCATAGTGTGTGCATATGAGGACAAATAACACTAGAAAAAACATGTGTTGGCCTGTGGGGATAGTCATTAGTCAGATGACATTTTCCAGCATGTGGGAGGGCCCAATATAGGGGACCACATGTATGGGGGGTAGTGGGTAGTACCAAGAAGTCCAAGACCGGATGACCATGTTAAGGTGGGGTGTCTATCTGTCGGTGGGGACCAATTGTTACATTGGTATTAGAGGAAGAATCCAGCCTTAAGTGTAGTGGCACTGCCTGGGTTGAGATGTAGGGTCCAAGATGAGGATGTTGTGCTCTAATGGTGGGGTGAATTTAAAACCCTGTAATGATAAAGGGTTAAATGAATAAATTATATGAATTATGTGAACAAAGTACACCTTTCTTTTCGGGAGCTTACCTGATTAGAACTCCACAGTTAAGTGTGATTGTCCAGGAATAGTTATCAGGAATGGTGACCTTCTGGGAAGTTTCCTAGGGTATGTGCGAGTGTGGAAATAACACACTAGAAAGAACATGTCTGGGCCTGTTTGAATATTATTTAGTCAAATGACCTGCTTAGGAACATGGATGGGCCTTAGGTATAGGAGCACATGTTTTCAGGGAAACTCGTGGTACCTGGCAGGCTAGGACCCTACATCCATGTTAAGGTGGGGTTTTTTTCTATCAATGTAGCCTAGTTGTTACACAACCCATGTTTTATTGTTTCCTTATTATTTAGGATTTTTTTCACCTCTTCCCTTCTTCCCTAGAGCTTTAATGAAATGGTTCTTACACTGGTATGAGTTATTTTATAAGACCACCTTGAAGGAAGTCAATAGGAAACCCCATGATATGATAATTAAGTAGATAACAATTTTCATGGAAAAAATGAGTTTATCCTGTCATTATTTATATTTACAACTTCTTGTATACTTCTGAAAATCTGTTATAAACTATGAATTCCAATAGTTGTGTTATACTGGAAATTTCATGCCCACACTTCAATTTATTCATTACTTTACTTATTTAGGAGGCCTTAATATCTTAGTAATCCTATGATTCCATGTTTTAGATTTCAATATTAATGAGATTGAATAAGTAAAATATAAAATTAGATGATTAAAGTAAAATATGGATATTAAACCGAGGCCTTGTTCTTAGAGGTGATTAGTTAATTCTTGTAAATGAAATTTCCCAAACATTTTTTCTATACTCTAAATTTATAAAATTCCGGAGAATTTATTTATTATTATTATTCAAGACTTGAGTGATTTTCCAATATCATATGTCCCATTCCTGATATTATTTCTACACTATGTATTACCATTTATTCATATTTCTTGAGTGATCTTGAGACATGTCACCTTACAAAACATTCATTTGAAATTGTGAAAGCTAATGACTATGAAAAAATTCATTTACAATGATCGTGGAACCTCTTGAAAATACATTATCTAAAAGGCCACCTTTACATCAATTTTTATTTATCCCATAGAGACCATGAATAACATTATTATAAATTATCCATGTTTCAAGACATTTTTATCCATTCATACCATCCTCTTATTATTTTCATGATATTTTTAAAGTTGAAGTGTGGGGGTGAAATGAGTCATGAAGAAAAAGTTGATTTACATTGTAAAAAGGCATTGTGGGAGTGATACACGGTGGGAATAATGAGAAATTTGTATATTTATTTTACTCTATTTTCTTCACCTCTTTAATAAAATAGATAGATAGAATGAAAAATAATTAAAAATGGGTTATGATTTGGGAAAAACCAAAAAACACCATTACGATACCTATAATTTTTATTATATGTGTTTAGGTGGTGGGTGTGAGGTTCATTCTAATCATAACTCTCAAAAAATAAAAAAATGAAGAGGTTATTTGAAAAAGAAAAAAAGTTTATAAATGTAGATAAAAATTAAAGAGGGTTCAAAAATCATTAATTATACTTTATTTTAATCATAACCTTTACTTTTAGTTGTAGAGGAAGTTGGAGTTGTTAAAAATTTGAAGGTGTATTTAATAGAGTATTTACTTTTGATATCAATAAATTGTACTTTAGAGATAAAATTAATCCTTGAGACTTAATTTTTATACATCAATTCCTACCTACCTTAATCCTCATAGTCATTAGATTCCTAATGAAAACACATCATGATTTTATGTTACTTTTTCTTCTAAAAAGTGGAGAAAATAGTTCCTTTACAAGACTATGGATACAGAGCATGTTCTCATGATATGAGCATAAATCTACTAGAATTGTATCATGATAGATGAGAGAAAAGATCCAAGTGAGGTAAATCATGATTTAGATTGTTTCATAAAAATAAATTTATGAACTTGAATGGATTTAAAAAGAAGTTACACAATTTTAATAATTATAAAAGTAAAATTCTTGAATTGGTTATCTCTTTAGAAATTGGGAAATTGAATTTATATTTTATGTAACATTTGAAAATTTGATTTTACATTGATTATTATTTAATTTTATTGCCTTGAAATTGTAATAATGATAAAATTGGGGCCCTATGATTCTTAATGTAGATATTTAATTCTTGAGGATAAGAATGGTTTAAGTGTGGGGGTATTTGAACCATAAAATTTTCATGCATGTTTTTAAAAGGTTTTCAATGATTTTATAATCATTTTTATTGTTAATACCAATGAATTTCAATGATTTATAAAATTATGGGTAATTTGAAGAGTATAATTAAAATGGTCTAAAAGGAATAAAGTTTTTCAGAGTTGAAATTGGGAATATATATTCTACATTCGGCTAAATATTTATTTAAGTGTTGATGTTTTTCAGGTATAGAAAAAAATTTCCATGACCTCTGCAGGACTTTAACCAGGGTCCATGCACCATATAGCCAGCCCAAGAGGGACATCGGGTCATGTAGACCACTGAGAGGGCCTTCTAGATCTAGTGAAGTAAGAGGGAATCAAGATCATGCAGTACCCCTTGATGGATCAAGCCTATGGGGATTATAACTAGGTCATAGCCCAGGAGCGTCAGCCTGTGGTGGTGAAACCCATGGAGCAACTAGAGGAGAGCATCCCCAGCATGGGGTGGTTCATGGTGGAGGGAGAGAGTCTTATATATCCCACATAACTTCGTCGTGGTGGGATCCCCATGTATTTTCTAATAAAGCAGCACACTCTTGTGCCATGGTTTCAATGTGGGATGCATTCTTTGTGGGTAATATTCTTCCTTACTAAAATGTTGGCATGTACCACTCAAATTATTCCCATTCACCGCTTGGATGCCATAACACCATCATAATCCACCATCTTCCACATCACTTTCACCTTCTTCCTAGGCCTTTTTCCACTGTCATCATCAGAAAATTCCATTTCAGTCACCAACAAAGCTTAGGGTCGAGCCTTCCTCCACTACTGAAGTACCCAGATTCCTTAGATCATATCTTTCACCGTCAGTGATTCCATTATCCATTTCAAGGATCATATGGATATTAATAAGGTTGGATAAGAATAAAGAGTCTCTACTTCCATTTCCTCCCTTTAACCTCTACTATAGCAAGGAGCGTGATGCTGCTCATCTCCACTAAGTTCACCAGAGCCGTCAATGGGATATTTTCCCTAATAGTGAATCATGATCCATCATTAGTGAATTTTCTCAACATTAACTCATGATCTTCCATTGGTGATTTTTCTCTATGTTGACTTGTGTTACACCATTGTAAATTGTTCCAAAGGTGCGTCATGAGCCACTGTTGGATCCAATAGTGAATCATGAGCCACTATTGAGCCGATCGTGACTTGTGATCCATCATTGAACAGTTTCCACCACTAATCTTACCATCTACCAATGTCTACTGAAACCCATTGAAAATCCACCTTAGAAGTACGAGGATCTCATTTTGAGCCCATTTTCCACCATTATATCACCTTCTGTTATTGTTTCTTGTGAATAGGGTATCATATTCTCTAACACCTTCAACTCTGTTTGAATTGATTTACTGATCTAACTACTATGAAGTCCAGATGATGTTTGATAATAACTTTATATTCTCACCATTTCTTCCCAGCCAAGATAACATTGCTGGTTCTTTATAAATAAGAATTTATCATCCAGTCACTACAAAGTATGGATGAGGTTTGATGGGGCACTATAATTCCATTCAATTACTTCTCCCTTATCAATGCCATATCACCAAGCCCTATACTCCATTTACATGGCATCACCACCCTTCATGCATTCATTGCATGAGATGAGGTGAGGGTAATTCCAAATCCACATCCACTAGGAGAATTTAAAAGAAACAATTCAATTTAAGTGTTTCCAAATTTACACCCTGAGTCTCATGGATCATAAAGATTAAAATTTAAATAAATATTTTCTGGTGGGGAGGAAGATCTGAGGGATATTTGATTAAATTTAAAGTCATTACTTGGTACCTATAAAAAGAAGAGGAATCCTACTTATGAAAAGTGTCAAGGTCTTGAAGGAAATAAACACCATATATGGCTATGGAGACTCTATTTTTACTATTTAATTTTATTTCTGTTTCCCTAAGGTTATATGCCTCCATTTTTCCTTTTTAATAGAGGGGTAGACCCTTTATATGATTGGGTTAAGGGTAGTTGACCCATTTTAATTCTAGAGTCTTAGTTTTAGTAAAATTCTTCTCTCTATTTAAATTACTAAATGGTTTTCAATTTATGAATTTAGAGTTTTAATGAGATGCGATTGGGTTTTCTTTCAAAACAGAACATTCTTAAATTGACTTGATTAAATAATTTTATTCTTTCTCTTATTCATGTTATATCACATCAATTGAGTGATCCATTATTTGGAAAAGAAGTTATTAGTGATTTCTAAACACTTAGGGAAGACACATTGGGATAATCAATGAACTTTGGGTACTCAATTCTCTATTTGAAATTGTATATCTGGTATAGGGGAGATCCACTTTTCCTTTCACAATTGGAAGGATAATAGTCAAACCAATGAAATTGGGAGGACTATTCTCACTATTAAATTTTTTTTAATCAAGGTTGTAAATGTATAAATTATTATTTATCCATTAATTAAACTAATTAACCAAAAAAAATTAAATTTCAAATGGGTGATGATAACATTACATAAGGGAATCTAAACATAAAACCTGATCATTCTTCTATAAATTTATCTTGAAAAATCAAGTCCCTTTCTTCCCAGTAATTTTATTTATTTATTTATTTTTAATTTAAATTTTTTATCCATGACATCATGATTCGAAAAACCACTCTTGGGAGCTAAATTAGGTCATACCTACTACTACACCCATAGGGGGAACAAATAGATTTTACCACACTCCACGAATGGGTGGTGTCACTATGACTGTGAAAGAACATCTTTAAAATGATTGAGGCATATTTTTAAAATCCTTCATCCTTAAAATACTTCCTTTACATCAATACTTGTTTAAAACCAAAGAAACCATGAATGACCTTGTTAGGAATGAGACTTGTTTCAATCCATTTTTATCCATTCCTACCCTACTCTTAGTAATTGCATGATATTTTAAAGTTGAAGTGTGAGGGTGAAGGGATTCATGGTGTAAGGGATGAAATACATTGTAAGGAAGAAGTTTGTGAGTGATACATATGGGTATTAATCATGATTTATTTATTGTACTATTTATTATTTTAGCCTTCTTGAAAAAAAGTGAAAATGACAAAAAGAACCCAAAAATAGGAAATTAATAGTTTTTGATTTGGGAAAACCAAAAATCACCATTACTAGACCTATGATTTTTATAATATATGGTTAGGTGGTGTATTTGATTTTTATTATAAGAATAACTTTTGAAAAAAAGTAGGAAAACATTATTTGAAAAAATATAGAAAAAAATATTCAAGAGGGTGAACAAATCATTCATTATGCTTTATTTTGATCATAACCCTCACATTGAGTTTGGGAAAGTGGGAGTTTCTAATTTTAAGGGGATAATGTCATTACACTTTAAATTTATATATCATGATTTATACTTTTAAAGATAAACCTCTTCTTTGAGCCTTAATTTTTAAATACCACAATTCCTACCAACCTTAATCTTCATAGACATTTTAACTTTAACTGAAAGACCCCATGAGTTTATGTGTATTTTTTCTTTACAAAATGGATAAATTAGTTCATTTAAAATCCTATGGATAAGGATAAGTTTCTCATGATATTATAATTACTCAACTTGAATTTATATCATGAGTGGTGAGTAAAAAAATCCAAAAGAGTATTTGATATATTCATATTTAGTATATATTTTAAATTAATTTAAATATTGATATAATTGGTTCCCTATAAATTACTTTTTCATATTTTATGTTTGAGTAAAATAATGGTTTAAGAATGAGGTTATTTGATATATTCATATTTAGTATATATTTTAAATTAATTTTGTATGTTTTTAATTGTTTTTCAATGATAATACCAATGTATTTCAATGTTTTAGAGTTTTATGGGAAATTTGAAATTTGGAAAGGAAATGGATTAAAAGGAATAATTTTTTTTTTTGAAATTGAATATAATTTTTGAATATTTTATGATTAAGTGTTCAACTTTCAAACATTTTATTGTATTATTTTTCTGAACTTTACCAAAAAAAAAGGGTCCAATCCAAGGTTGGCCCTCAACTGAAGCCACCAAAGCCACTTATACTATAGAGACCCAAGATTGACGTACATGGAAATTAAATTTCTTTTTCAAAATAATTAATACATGACACAAATATATTCTCAAAGGATATTTTAGTTTATTTCCTTTGTAATCTCATAACCTAATCTTCTAATAATGGTGTGTGATCTTTAACATATCCCATAAAGATCTTCCCCTTTTTGTTTTCCTAACTAAAACATTTCCTAATATCCTGGGGAAAAGAAAACTCAAAAAGGGTGAGCTCAAATTCTTAGTAAGGGTAAACCTGGAGAACATAAAACAAACCACAAACATTTGAATGTAAAAATGTGAACATAAAGTTTAAACATAAAAATCTTGAGTCATGAAATAAATCTTGGTTGCACATAAGGAATAGATCATAAAGGAACATTAATCATGATAGAATAGCATTGACATAAAACATGTACTTGTGGAAAACTAATAAGCACATGATATGATTTCTATAGTATCCAAGGCATTCATGCCAAGTCCATCATAGTGTAAAAAGTCCATTGCTGAACCGGGTTTACTTGTCTTTCCCGCCATGTATTAATGAACCAGATTTACTTGCCGTTCCAGTCATGTATATCTAATGAGATATAAGTCTTTACAAAATACATTGGAGGGAGATATAGGTCCCACCCATTTCATAATGAAATCATTCTTACATATGTCACAAAAACATAAACCATTCATCATAGAATATCCCAAGAAATAAAACAGGTTTCTTAAACATCATTCCATCATAACATAATCCATATAAAATATCATAGCCTCATTAAGATAATCAAATCATATTAATAATAGGTATAGAAACATAACCCTATTTAAATAGTTTAATCTTATATGGGAAATATTTTTGATAAAACACTTGAACTTAATTTCTGAGTAAAATATCCTTTCTTCTTCAAAAACATTTTCTTTTCTCAAAATGTTGTGCAATTTTAAATGAAAAGAAGTTAATTTAAAGTAATCTTGAAATAGTGTAGAGGATTTTTCTTGGAAGTAAGGCATCATGAAACTGTAAAAATACATTATTTCTGTATAATTTAAACAAAACATTCTCCTCGTACTTTTGATGGAAAAATCAAAACAAAATACCTCATATGGTAAACAAAAGAAAGATTCCTTCCATACCATATAGTATAATTAAAAAATGGGTTAAAATTACTTTAAACATACATGGAATAATAGAAAACATTTTATGAAAACATTTTTAGAAAACATGGACATGGATGATAAATATAACCCCATTAAATACTTACATATAAGCAATCTCAGATAAAAATGAGAAAACCAATGTCACCTCAGTCGCCCGGCACCCGCCCTCTGCTCTCAGCCTCGCCCCCTTTCTTCTTGGCTCCTGATATCCTGCATCGCGCTTTCTTATAGGTTTTGGAGTTATCCCCGCCATCGATGGGCCTTTCCTCCTTCTACTCCAGGTTTTCTTCCATCTGATGGCTTCTTCCCATGGATTCTATCTCCCCTGTTAATTTCTTCTCCCTTCTCAGTGTTACTTATTTTGGTTTCAGTCCCGGCTTCCCCTTCATGTTTCTCTTTTGGTTTTAGCCCCGTCTTCTCTGTTTTCATTCAAGGATGTTGTTCGGTATTTTGGGTTTCATCCCCAGTTATATATTTCTTTCTTCACGGTGGTTTTCTTAGGGTTTCATCCACAGATCTCCCATTTCCCTCTCCATGGTGGTTCATGCTTGGTGTATTTTTCGATTTTCTCTTGGTTTTTCTTCCATTGGATTATTTTGGCCCCTTCATTGTCATTATTCACTACTCTTGCTTCCTAGTTCTTTTCTCCCTCCCAGGTTGGTTGGGTGCAAATATTATTAAGGATGTTTTGGGATGTGTATGGGGAGTGACACGAGGTTCCGGGCGGCGCGACCTATGGTGGATTTGTCTAGTTATGTTGGATCATATGGTTATAGTTCATGGTGTGTCGGTCAGAATCGTCTCCGTGAAATACTTCATATTCTGGTTTCGATGGTCCATGTTGATGGTTTTTCATGATGGAAAAGATGTTTTATTTTAGTTGTTTGTTTATTTTAATGCTTTTGTTCAGATGGATTTGATGCGGATTGTTTTTTGGAATGGTTTTTCTTTTGCTGGTCCGGTTCCTGGTCATTCTGATGAAGACTCACTGGATTGTGGTTCCGAAGGTGATGATGTTGTCGATGTTCATTCTTGTTAATCATGTTGTCTTTTGAAGATAACGATGGTGGATTGCAGCGGTGATTCCGATGGGTCTCGCCGGTGTGGGGGAGGTGAAAGGAGACGTTGGACGTGATAGGTGTACGACTCGAGGTAAGCGTGTGACTCTAGATTCTTGGAAACCGAGATGGGTGATGATTTTTTCTTAAAGTTGCAATTTGAAATTGAATTTTGTGGACTATCACGCGTGTAGAGACCCACACTTGACGTACATGGACATTACATTACTTTTTAGGAATACTTAATACATGACAAAAACATATGCCCAAAGACCGTATTAGTTTAGTGTCTTTGGAAAATCGGAATATAATCTTCTAATCATGGTGAAAGATCTTCAACATCTCCCATAAAGATCTTCCCCTTTGGTTTTATTACCTAAAAACTTTCTTTATATCCTGGGGAAATGAAAACATAAAAAGGGTGAGCTCAAATGCTCAGTAAGGTAAAACATGGAGAACATAAAATAATCCCTAAACATTTGAATGTAAGAACATTAACATAAAACATCAAAATCATGAGTAATGACAAAAATCTTGGCAGTGCATAAGGAATATATCATAAAGTAAGATTAACCATTATAAAATAACATGGGAATAAAATATGTAATTGTGGAAAAAATTAAGAACATTATATGATTTCCATATTAGCCAAGGCATTGCTTCCAAGACCATCATAGTAGACGAAGTCCCTTTCTGAATTGAGTTCGCTCCTCATTCCAGTCATGTATCACTGAACCGGATTAACTTTACATTAAATCCATGTCTATCTCATGAGATATAAATCTTTACCCAATCCATTGGAGGGATATATAGGTCCCACCCATATCATAATGAAATCATTCTTACTTATGCCACAAAATAAACATAAATCATTCATCATAACCCAAATAATAAAATGGGTTTTATAAACATCATCCCATCATAACGTAATCCATATAAAACAACTGGATATCATTTCATCATAAGAAGAATCAAACTATATAAATAATAGAGACATTATACTTGAAATATAATCATACTAAATAATGTCATCTTAGATGGAAAATAGTCTTGACAAAACACTGGAAATTAATTCTTGAGGAAAATATCCTTTCTTCTTCAAAATAATTTTCTTTAAAAAATTCCATTATATTTTAAAAGAAAAGTATTTTTTTGAAAATAATCATGAAATATTGTAGAGGAAGATTCATGAAAATAGGGCTTTATGAAACCATAAATATCAGTTCATGCGGTATAAGTTAAAAAAACATTCACCTCGTACTTTTAACGGAAAAGTCAAAAAGTACCACGTATGGTAAAAAAAGAAAGATTCCTTCCATAACACAAAGTAAAGGTCAAATAGGGGTAAACATGACTTTAAACATACATGTAATAATATTAAAAACTTTATGAAAAACATTTTATGGACATGGACGCAATATGTACCCCAGTAAATACTTACGTATAAGCAATCTCAGATAAAAATGAGATTGCGAAATTATCCCTTAACTTATGTCCAATTTCTTCTATATGTTTCTGAGACCATGTATAGTGGGTTTAAACAATTTACTAACTTTTAAAATAACCATAATAATATTTATTTTATCATATATGATTCACTTACAACTTTATATTACCCGTTCATTTGTCAATTCCATGTTAAAGTAGTGTTTTGGGTAAAATCGTTTCATTTATCTTCTGTGTTTTGACTTGTAATTATTCATATGATTACATAGATCATGATTAATTACTTACATAATGTCAAACATGATTTATATATAACATATATACAGAATATATATATATATAATAGATCGATAAATAGAAAGAAATACATCGTTCATGGAGATGGTAGGTCATATGTACGCATGAATGTTGTTTTCGTTTCCTTATTAAATTGAATGGAAGTAAGTAAATAACATATTCATAAGTCTAGTATCATTAATATTTCATATATTTCATGATTATTCAATATATATACTTTATAATAATTCTTGAATGGTTAACATGGAGAATGAATCTCATCACGTCGTCGAGACGGTAATTCGTACGTACGCACGAGCGATGATATCATTCCCATAATTATTGAATGGAATTAGAGTGGATGATATAATATCTCAAAATTAGTATAATTTTATAATAACCATATATATAGTTATTATTTACACCATTATACCCATCCAATTAAGGTGGTGGTGGAAAAATAGATTACACCACGGCGTGGAGACGGTATTCCGTATGTACGCACGCGCGGTGATTTCATTTTTCATAGGATGGATAGAAGGTGAAATAGGGTTGTTTCATATTTATAATAACATATAACTATATTATTAATACTGATGTTATTACTTTATAATGAAACAACTAAATAATAGGAAGTAGAATAATAAAGATACATGAAAGAATTGGTAGAAGAGATTACCTCTTCTTCGACGCGCCTCCTCTTAACCTCCACTTTGGGCACTAAAGTTGGTCTTGGAAGAATACGAGGACCTCTAGTAGGTTTCTAGTGAAGTGGAGAAGATATATTTGCAGGGTTTTTCTGTGATTGAAGGCTCAAAGTGGTGTGAGGATGAGAGGGAGGAGGTGCCCTTTTATAAGGGAAGAGAGGGGCACTTTTGGAAACCTCAAAAATATTAATTTATAATAAACTCAAACCCCACATAAAAACATCCCAACTGACTCAAATTCGGATATGAGGTAATCTAGGGTTGTAATATCATCAAAAAATCAAATTTAGACATGTTGGGAAATTATTTTAAACCTTATCAATTTGATTTATCCTTATTTAATTTATTTAATCTTATTTGTGGTAATAATATTCTAAATTTTAAATTGCTATAAATAATTAATTATGGGTTTTTTAATTACACATAATTTGGTACTTTATGGAATTCTAGACCATATAACTTTCAATTTATAATTTTTAAATATTTACGTGATTTTTAAAAAATTTAATAATATGTTATTCTAATAAAATAACAATAGTATTAATTTTGACACTATTCATTTATTTGAATTTAAATAAAATCAAAAAAGATTATATATTCCAATAAAATGTTTAATATATTTCTAAAATGTCATATGAATCTATAAAATTTGTGTAGAACATTAATTAGTCCACATAATGTTTATTTTAATATTTATAAAACCATTTATTTGATATTTCTCTTAATAAATAAATTACTACATCATTTTTGTATAATCATTTAATATACTTAGTAGTTTCATAAAAATTAAAAATAAAATACTATGATGAATATAAATATAATAACTTTCATAATAATATTTTTACTCTAATTTATCATCTTAAAATCACAACATTTAAATTTTTATATATATTAAATTATGAAGGTGACATCTTTGACACCATTTAAAATAAAATAATATAAATGTACTAATCTATTTTATAAGGCTCCAAATGGTCCAAAACTCTACCCTTGGATTATTAGGATATATATATAATCGAACAAGAAGTTTTGGTCAAGTTTTTGGTCCTTTTTATAGGTATTATTATTTTAATAAAAACAATATTATTGATTTTTCACTAAATAATTAATTTCTACATCATTAATGTATAAGAAATTAAGGTGATTAAATATTTCTTAAAAATTACAAATAAATTACCATGATAAATAAAAACATTTTATATTTAAAATAAGTATTTATAATTGAAATTATATTCTGTATAACCTTATATAAAAAATAATCTAATTATTAAAGTTTGAGTGAGACATATTTCACTTTCTTTAAAATAAAATAAATTAAAGGTCTTAATCACATCCAAGTGGGTTCCAATGGATTCAATTTCGACCCCAATATTCCTTAGGACAAAATATAACCATAAAATCATATTAAGGAAAGGGTTAAGGTATTTTTATAATATTATATTTACCCTTAATTACCTAATTTACCTTTAACTGTGGTAAATAAAATTTACTGTAGTTACTATTCATAATGCCCAAAATTAAAACGTATCCCATTAAAATAAATTTTACCTAATGATTCCAAATATGGAATACATTTTTCCAAATTCAAAACATAGAAGTTGCAGTAATTAATTTAAAATTAATCTCGTTGTCAAAAAAAATGGGTTTTTGTTTAAAACATTGCAAAAGATTGAATTGATTTAACCTACGAATTCAATGTAAAATCAATGCTAATGACATAAATTGTATTAAATGGTAGAAATATATTCTATTTATACTTTAAAACAATTTAATACTATAATTTAACTATATAAATTATCTCGATTAAAAAAGTTGTTTTTAAGTAAAATTTAGCGTGTTTTTACTATTCATAAGAACATTGTCAAAAAAATATCAAAACATTATCCAATGTAAATTTTTATATCCTAATTCAAAATAAGAACTTTATTTTATAAAATTTAACTTATAAAATTGTCAAAAATTATATTTAAAATGGGTGCGCCATCAACAGGCGACAAAACTGTGTTTTTTGAAAAATACTTATTTTACCCGAAAAAATTATTTTGTTCTCATACCATGTTCTATAAAATGTGTATGATGAATAATAATGTTATAAAATTTAAAATGTAGTTAATAATATTCATAAAGGATAGTTCATAATAATATTATAATCATATATCGTTGTTTAGTGAAACTCGGTATTACGTACAACACAAGCTATCGAGGAAGGTCGTGATTGCATGTAATACAATCCAAGCTAGGGTTGTGTATAGTGAAAGACTCATTTCTTGTTTTGTATAAAAAAATACAACCAGTTTTAATTTATAAATTGAATATATATATATATATACACTCAATGTTGCATAGAATAACTATAATCAAACGAACTTGAAATTGTGTGTAACACGATCCAAGAATAGTGTTGCGTATACTGCAAGCTAATACGGTGTTGCGTATAGCCCAAGATAATATTGGTGTAGAATACAACAGAATATATGAAAGAAATTAAAAAGAATATATATTATAAAATCTCGGGGTGTTAGATTCTAGCCCCCTTAAAATCAATTTTTCCCTTGAAATTCATCGGGGTTATAAATGGTTTATTACTTGAGTGTTTCTTTACTAGAAACCCACATCGTAAAAAGGAATAAAAAAACTTATATTTAAAAATTAAAGTGTGAAACGTAACAGTTACCCAAATTAACTAATCTATGGGTTTCCATATAGGAGAAAATAGGTGAAAATATGGATATGGAAGAGAAATCTAACCTTGAAATTCTGATGGAGAGTAGTAGAGGACATGGCTATAAAAAAGCCAACAGTCACAAAGCCATAAATTTGTGATGATCTAAGGTACCATATGATTTATCAGATATGAGAGCACTAGGACAACATTTTTTGTTTTCAATATCATTTCCCTAATGTTGAATAATTTTTGAATTAAAAGAAATACTTACTTGATTTTGGTACAATCTCACTGTTGTTCGTGCCTTGAACAATTTCCACTTCATCTCTTAAAGAAATGAAGTCGAATTTGTCTTTCGTGAAGTGTTAGCGGATCATGCGATAGAATGATAGGTCATTCCATATATCTCAATCATAAAGTTAGAAATAATTATATACATAAGTCCATCTACAGCGAGATTAATCGTATATGGTACCAAAAATTGCCCTATCACACTTCGGTTGTGGGTTCGATTCCCGCAACCTTGTCTGATGCAATGGGTTGTCGCCCGTCCTATGGGTTGTCCTTTTTCTAAAACTACACTATTATAACATTTCAGAAATAGTATCGAAAAAAGTTCTAGCCTTAAACAATTCTATCTGATTTCCAACTTAATACATTCCAAACTTTAGGCTTACCGAAAATACTTCTGTCCAATCTTATAGTATAAAGAAAACGATTACTAGAAATGTCATCAACCAAGCATGTGAAGAACATCATTTATCCCCGATATATCATAAAATATATCTTGTTGGTCACATTACAGACATGTGAATACCTTAATTATGTATTCTCTTGAAACATGAATTACCATAGAACCTTAGTGAAAGCATGAATTATGTCAAAAGTTAACTCTTTCCACATACCAAAATCCCAAAATTTCTATATACTCAAACCATGATATCAAAAAAAAATTATATCAGTAATGAGCTCATAAATACTATCAAACATCTCATTATCTCCTTATCCCTTCATTATGCGCATATCATCTACTTTCCAAAAATACTTGAATAACCTTTCATGGTTACCGGTACCATTCAACATATACTCTCAAATACTTTAGGAAAAACAATAGTGTAACAATACTTATATGTGTATTTATTCCATAGTACCATTACTATACAACATAACTCTTGATAAACATAAATCATTCCACTACCTCCTTAAACCATTGACCGAGCTTGAACAATTCTTTCATCTCACATATCAATTGTAGTCTCTTCTTCATCATCAATATAAATACTACCCATACGACCATGATGATTCTCTTCATGAAACATTCCCTTAGGTCATTAGTTTGCATAATGCCCGTACATTCCACATTTAAAACATTTAACCATTTTTTATTTCTTAGCAATACAATTATCCTTGTCCATGGTCTTAACTGAACCTTTTCCTTTGCAATTACTGGATTTGTGTCCTTCTTTTCCACACCCAAATAATCTTCCAGTTCCTTTGAAACATTATACCGGATGCCTCTTCCCACATGATTTACATGAGGAAAATTGAACTTTCTTTCCTCTATGAGCATCATGAAACTCCATCTTTCTCTTATTAGTTGAGTCAGGAAACTTACCAAAGTTGAGATTATTGATCATATTATGAGATTGCTGATTTGGCATAATAATGGTGTTTGGACATCCAAATCCCATTTCATTTGGTTTCTCATGAAGAATATCATTCCATTGTCTATCATATTCTCTATTAACATGAATCCTCATGTTTCCTTCCATTTCTTAAAACCCAAAAAGAATATTATGAGAGGAAAAACTCGTACTAGAAAAACAACATAATCAAGGGAGAGTAATTTCAATCTCTAATATATTAGGTTTAATTCTATGATCGTTACTGTAATTCTAGGACTATAACCTATACTTATACTTAACCTTAGGGCCATCCATAGACATACCTTAGAAATATCTATATGGATCTCACTAAAGTTTTTTCATCCTAGTTCCCAAAGGTTAACTAAACCTTCACTCTGATACCAACCGTAGAGACCCACACTTGACGTACATAGACATTACATTACTTTTTCGGAATACATAATACATGACAAAAATAGATGCCCAAAGACCGTATTAGTTTAGTGACTTTAGAAACTCATAACATAATCTTCTAATCATGGTGAAATATCTTCAATATCTCCCATAAAGATCTTCCCCTTTGGTTTTCTTACCTAAAACCTTTCTTTATATCCTGGGGAAAAGAAAACATAAAAAGGGTGATCTCAAATGCTCATTAAGGTTAAACATGGAGAACATAAAACAATCCCTAAACATTTCAATGTAAGAACATGAACATAAAACATCAAAATCATGAGTAATGATATAAATATTGGCAGTGCATAAGGCATAGATCATAAAAGAACATTAACCAAGATAAAATAACATGGAAATAAAACATGTAATTTTGGAAAAACATTAATCACATGATATGATTTCCATAGTAGCCAAGGCATTGCTTCCGACACCATCATAGTGGACAAAGTCCCTTTCTGAATCGAGTTCACTCCTCGTTCCAGTCTTGTATCACTGAACCGGATTAACTTGCTGTTCCAGCCATGTATATCTCAGGAGATATAAATAATTACCCAATGCATTGGAGGGAGATATAGGTCCCACACATCTCATAATGAAATCATTCTTACTTGTGCCACAAAATAAACATAAATCATTCATCATAACCCAAAGAATAAAATAGGTTTCATAAACATCATCCCATCATAACATAATCCATATAAAACAAATGGATATCATTTCATCATAAGAAGAATCTGACCATGTAAATAATAGATACATTTTACTTGAAACATAATCATACTAAATTATGTCATATTAGATGGAAAATAATCTTGACAAAACACTTGAAATGAATTCTTGAGGAAAATATCCTTTCTTCTTCAAAATCATTTTCTTTAAAAAATTCCATTATATTTTAAAAGAAAATTATTTTTTTTTCAAAATAACCATGAAATCTTATAGAGGAAGCTTCATGAAAATAAGGCGTTATGAAACCATAAAAATCAGTTTATGCTGTATAAGTTAAAAAACCATTCTCCTCGTACTTTAAACATAAATGTCAAAAAGTACCACTTATGGTAAACAAAAGAAAGATTCCTTCCATAACACAAAGTAAAAGTCAAATAGGGGTAAACATGACTTTAAAATAACATGGAAGAATATTAAAAACTTTATGAAAAACATTTTATATACATGGATGAAATATATACCCTAGTAAATACTTACGTATAAGCAATCTCAGATAAAAATGAGATTGAAAAATTATCCCTTACCTTATGTCCAATTTCTTCTGTATGTTTCTGAGACCCCTTTCTAGTGGGTTTAAACATATTATTAACTTGTAACAGAACCATAATAATATTTATGTTATCATATATGATTCACTTATGACTTTATATTACCTGTTCATTTGTCAATTCCATGTTAAAGTAGCGTTTTGGATAAAATCGTTTCATTTATCATTCGTGTTTTGACTTGTAATTATTCATATTATTATATAGATCATGATTAAATAATTCCATAATGTAAAACTTGATTTATATATAATATATATTCCTAATATTTATATATAATAGATCGATAAATGGAAATAAATACACCGGTCATTGAGACGGTAGGCCGTACGTATGCATGAACACTGTTTTCATTTCCTTATTAAATTGAATGGAAGTAAGTAAATAACATATAAATAAGTCTAGTATCATTAATATGTCATATATTTCATGATTATTTAATATATATACTTTATAATCATTCTTGGATGGTTAACTTGGAGAATGAATCTCATCACGTCGTGGAGACGGTAATATGTACGTACGTACGTGCAATGATATCATCCCATAATTATTGAATGGAATTAGAGTGGATGATATAATATATAATAATTAGTATCATGTTATAATAACCATATATATAGTTATTATTTACACCATTATACCCATCCAAGTAAGGTAGTGGTGGAAAAACAGATTACACCACGGCGTGGAGACGGTATTCCGTACGTATGCACGCGCGGTGATTTCATTTTTCGTAGGATGGGTAGAAGTTGAAATAGGTTTGATTAATATTTATAATAACATATCATTATTTTATATATAATTATTTTATTACTTTATAATGAAACAACTAAATAAGAGGAAGTAGAAGAATATAGAAACTTGAAATAATTGGTAGAAGAGATTACCTCTTCTTCGACGCGCCTCCTTTTAACCTCCACTTAGGGCACTAAAGTTGGTCTTGGAAGAATACCAGTACCTCTTGTAGGATTCTAGGGAAGTGGAGAAGATAAATTGGCAGGGGTTGGCCGATCTTGAAGGCACAAAGTGGTGTGAGAATGAGAGGTAGGAGGTGCCCTTTTATAAGGGAAGAGAGGGGCACTTTTGGAAACCTCGAAAATATTAATTTATAATAAACTCAAACCCCACTTAAAAACATCCGGAGTGACTCAAATTAGGATATTAGGTAATTTAGTGTTGTAATATCATCAAAAAATAAAATTTATACATGTTTGGAAATTATTGTAAACCTTATCAATTTGATTTATCCTTATTTAATTTATTTAATCTAATTTGTGGTAATAATATTCTAAATTTTAAATTGTTATAAATAATTACATATGTGTTGTGAATTATCCATAATTGGGTAAGTTATAAAATTTGAGACCATATAAATTTAAATTTATAATTTTTAAATATTTATGTGATTTTTAAACAATTTAATAATATGTAATTTTTATAAAATGACAATAGTGTTAATTTTGAAACTATTCATTTATTTGAATTTAAATAAAATCCAAAAGGAGGATATATTCTAACCAAATTGTTTAATAGATTCCTAACATGTCATATTCATCTATAAAATATGTGTAGAACATTAATTAGTTCACATAATGTTTATTTTAATATTTATAAAACCATTTATTTGATATTTCTATTAATAAAACAATTACTACATAAATTTTGTATAATCATTTAATATACTTATTAGTAGAATAAAAATTAAAAATAAACTCCTATGATAACAATAAATATAATACCTTTCATAATAATATTTTTACTTGAATTTATCATCTTAAAATCGCAACACTTAAATTGTTATATTTATTAAATTATGAAGGTGACATCTTTGACATTATTTAAAATAATATAATATAAATGTACTAATCTGTTTTATAAGGCTCCAAATAGTCCAAAAATATACCCTTGGATGTTTAGGATATATATATAAACTACCAATAAGTTTCGGTCAAGTTTATGGTCCTTTTAATAGGTATTATTATTTTAATAAAAACTATATTATTGATTTTTCACTAAATAAATAATTTCTACATCGTTAATGTATAAGAAATTAAGGTAATTAAATATTCCTTAAATTTTCAAAATAAATTACCATGAAAAATGAAAACATTTTATATTTCAAATGAATATTTATAATCGAAATTATATTCTTTATAACCTTATATAAAAAATAATCTAATTATTAAAGTTTGAGTGATCGTATTTCACTTTCTTTAAAATAATATAAATTAAAGGTCTTAATCACATTAAAGTGGGTTACAATAGATTAAATTTCGACCCAAATATGCCTTATGACGAAATATAATCATCCAATTATATTAATTCAAGTGTTAGGGTAATTTTATAATATTATTCTTACCCTTAATTGCCTAATTTTTGGTAAATAAAATTTATCGTAGTTACTATTCATAATGCCCAAAAATAAAAAGTAACCTATAAACATAATTTGGACCTACTGATTCCAAATATGGAATCCATTTTTTCAAATTCAAAACATATAAGTTTCAGTAATTAATTTAAAATTAATCCCATTGTCGAAAAAAATGGTTTTTGTTTAAAACATTGGAAAAGATTGAATTGATTTAACAGACAAATTCAATGTAAAATCAATGATAATGACATAAATTATATTAAATTGTAAAAATATATTCTATTTATACTTTAAAACAATTTACTATTATTATTTAACCATATAAATTATCTCGATGAAAAAAGTTGTTTTAAGTAAAATTTAGCGAGTTTTTATTATTCATAAGAATGTTGTCAGAAAAATATCAAAACATTATCCAACGTAAATTTTTATATCCTGATTCAAAATAGGAAATTTATTTTGTAAAATTGAACTTATAAACTTGTCAAAAATTATATTTAAAATGGGTGTGCCATCAAAAGGCGGCAAAAAATCATTTTTTGAAAAATACTTATTTTACCCGAAAAAATTATTTTGTTCTCATACCATGTTCTAGAAAATGTGTAAGATGAATAATAATGTTATAAAATTCAAAATTTAGATAATAATATTCATAAAGGCTAGTTAATAATAATATTATAACCATATATCGTTGTTTAGTGAAACCCGATATTGCGTACAACACACGCTATCGAGGAAGGTCACGATTGCATGTAATACAAGCCAACTCATGGTTGCGTGTAGTGAAAGACTCCTTCGTTGTTTCATATAACAAAATCCAACTATATTTCATTTATACATTGAATATATATATATATATACAATCAATGTTTCGTAGAATAACTACTATCAAACGAAATTGAAATTGTGTGTAACACGATCCGAGAATAGTGTTGCATATACTTCAAGAAAATACGGCGTTACATATAGCATAAGATAATCTTGGTGTAGCGTACAACATAAGATATGAAAGAAATTAAAAAGAATATATCTTATAAACTCTCGGGGTGTTACAATTCAGATTTTTTTTGAAATTTAATGTTTCCCGTTAATCCTGAAGAGGCTTTTTGAAAATTAAAAAATAATAATAATAAATTGATTTAGAGTGTGATAAAAATGAGATTGAAAAATTATCTCTTACCTTAGGTATGATTTCTTTCGTATGTGTTTAAAACTCCTATATAGTGGGTTTAAAAATATTATTAACTTGTAACAGAACCATAATAACATTTACTATATCCTAAATGATTCACTTGCGACTTTATATTACCCATTAATTTCTCAATTCCATGTTAAAACAATGTTTTGGGAAATAATCATTTTATTTATCGTACATGTTTTGAATTTGTATTCTTGATATTATTACTTATATAATTATTTAATTACTTCAATATTGTAAAAAATGATTTATATATCTTATATATTCATTGTGTGTGTGTGTATTAAATAGATAAATGAAATGGAATACACTGTTCATGGAGACGGTAGGCCGTACGTAGGCATAAACGATATTTTTGTTTCCTTTTTAAATTGAATGGAAGTAAGTAAATGAGATATATATAAATATATATATATATATATATGTATACATAAATCCATTAGAATTATTATGTCATATATTTAATGATTATTTATTATATTTACTTTATAATAATTCTTTAATTGTTAACATGGAGAATGAATCTCATCGCGTCGTGGAGACGGTAAGTCCAACGTACACACAAGCGACTATATCATTCCCATAATTGTTAATGGTAATGAATTGGATGGTTTATAATATCTCATAATTAATATAATGTTATAATAATCATATATAGTTATTATTTCCACCATTATACCCATCCAAGTAAGGTGGTGGTAAAAACGGATTACACCATGGAGTGGAGACGGTAAGTTGTATGTACGCAAACGCAGTGATTTCATTTTTCATATGATGGATAGAAGGTGAAATATAGTTATTTCATATTTATAATAACATATAATTATATTATTTATACTGATGTTATTAATTTATAATTAAAAAACTAAAGAATGTGAAGTAGAAGAAGAATGAAATTTGAAAGAATTGGTAGAAGAGATTACCTCTTCCTCGGCATGCCTCCTTTAAATTTCCACTTAGGGCACAAGCACTGGTCTTTTGAGATCACCAAAACCTCTAGAATGTAACTAGGGAAGTTGATAAGAGAAATGGGAAGGTTTTGGATGGTCTTGAAGGCTCAAAATGGAGTGAATATGAGAGGGAGGAGGTTCCCTTTAATAAGAGAGGAGGGTGTTTAGGAAACTCTCAAAATTTTAATTTATTATAAAGTTAATTTCGATTAGAAATAATCCAAAACTTATTTAATTAGAATATAAGATTATTTTTGTTTAAATACCCACAATCCAATAATTTTTATACAAGTTTTAATATTTATTTTATCCTTATCTTTTTGGTTTAACCCTTATTTTACCTTTTTTAATCTTACTGTGATATCATGTTATTTACATATTGTATGTTAGTTTAATTACCATATCTTGTCAAACGACCCAAAAAAAGTTATTTATAAAATTTCTGAACTTATATTAACCATTTGGATGAATATTATATTTTTAGGAATTTAATGTCATTTAATAAATTATTTTATGTTTTAAGTTATGAATTATGTCAATTTTGGACACTATTAATTATTGACTTTTTAAAAAAAAAATCATAACAACCATATTCCTTATAAAAAAATGAATTAACTCATACCTAATATGTCAATTTCATCTATAAAATTTGTGTATGGCATCAAAATATTAAATTATATTTATTTGTAATATTTATAAATTCATTTATTTGAATCTTTTATTAATGAGGTAATCACTACATCGTAATTGTGTCATAAATAAATATATTTATCTAATTTATAAAAATTATAAATAAAATACCTTGATGTAGGAAATCTTTTTATATTTCTAATTACTATCTATATACATATAGATCAGTTATATAACCCTATATTTAAATCAATTTTTTAAAAGATATATCTTTAGGTTATACTTATCTTTACATTAAATTAATTCTTATAAAATTTTATTTTCACATAGAGGTGAATCCATGGGGTCCCAAAATCGATACAAGGATTCCCATGGTTAGAAATTTCTCCTCCCATAGGATTAGGACAAGTGTTAGGGTAGTTTAATATTATTATAATGTTATTTGTTACACTTATTTACCAGATTTACCCTTTAACCATGGTAAATAAAATATTTACTAAAGTTACTATTCATAATGTCCAAAAATAAAAGGTACATATTTAAAAAATTTGAAAATTCTGATTCCAAATATGGAATCCATTATTCCAAATTCAAAAAATAGAAGTTGCAGTAATTAATTTAAAATTAATTCCAATTGTCAAAAACCAAAAAGCGGGTTTTAAAGAAGTAATAACTATCAAAAGATTGACTTGTGTTTATGTCCAATTTAAAAGTGAAATTACTTCCAATGACAAACATTGAATTAAATGATAAAAATATAATCCAATTAAACTTTAAAACCAATTAAAAAGATAATCTAATTGTATAAATAAATTAGATAAAAAGGAAGATTGGAATTAAAATGCAGTATTTTTAACTATTCATTAAAATTTTAATTTTATTAGAAAAATATAAAAAATTCAAAAAAAGTAAGATTTTTTTTCCTGCATCCAAATAAGAAGTTTATTTTTTAAAATTAAACTTATAAAAGTGTCAAAACTAGATTTAAAATGGGTGTGCCATCAAAAGGTAGTAAAATTGCATTTTTTGAAAATTACTTATTTTATCTGAAAAAATTGATTTTGTTCTCATATCACGTTCTATAAAATGTGTAAGATGAATTCTAATGTTATATAAAATTAAAATTTTGGTTAATACTATTCATAACATCTAGTTTTTATCCCATTAAATAATATTATTTTAATAATATTTTATTGTTTAGTGAAACTCGGTATTGCATTCAACGCAAGCTATCGAGAAATGTATCTATTACATGTAACGCAAGACAAATCAATGTTTTGTTTAGTGAAATCTTACTTTGGGGTTGTGTATAACATAATACAAACTTAGTTCATTTATATATTGAACAAAGTTAATATTCATTGTTGAGTGAAATGAATTTTATCAAAGGAACTTGAAATTGTGTGCAACACAAACAAAGAATATTGTTGTGTATATTGCAAGATAATAAGGTGTTATGCATAGAACAAGATAATATTGGTGTAGCGTACAACATAGGTCATCAGAGAAATTAAAATAATCTATCTTATAAAATCTTGGGGTGTTATAAACTGCCCCTAAGTGTTGTATGGACAAGCAGTGCTAAGGAAGAGCCCGCACATTCTAGAATAATGGGGCATCACTCTTGTGTATAGGTGGCCTACATAAGATCAAGACCATGGGTAAATAGAGTGGGCAAGGCATGTTCAGTTATTCCATTTAGCATGTGTCTAGTGTCATCCGAGAGCCCACCCTGGTGCGGGTTTCTAGATGAATGAAGGTGTGTTTTGTCTTATAAGCCATCATGCATCTATCCCATATTTATATGTGGGATTCCATTTTTAAGGCTATTATTCATCCTGTTTCTTTATGCTCAGACACACGAGTGTCTACTAGCTTCTCTCACTCACCACCACTCACCACCGCCTCAGACTCACTCGCCGCCATTGAAACATACCGGAGTCACTATGAACATTATGGGAGAGCTTGAGATCAATCTCGATCACCATTTTTGTGCTTCCAAACTATAAGGACCTATCCCTAGTTTCCTGGAGCCGATGCCTTATTTTAATACATTAAAATATAAACAAAGAATCAAATCTCGAAAGACCGATCAGTTTAGTAGTCTTGAAGAAACTAGATACATACATGGAACCCATTTTACATTTTGAAATGAAACAAAATATGATACATAACAAAATCTAATAAACTACATACTTGAAAACTCAATAAATGATCTCTTCTTCTTAACCTGGCCATTATGGTAGAGTTCTGGTGGAAGTTGATTTAAGTACTTTTCTAATTCATAATATAGTCTTATCTGCCTTAGATGATGACATCTCACTCAAGGTGAAATATGAAAGACTACTAGATTTCTGTCTTGATTGTCAAGTTATTGGACATCTAAAGAGAGGTGTTGTGAAAATGTTGCTTGTGATTTTTTCTCATTAAAAGGGCATCATGAGACTTCTTGTAGGAAGAATGTGAAGAAACAATCAATACAGACTAATGCATCACGAGTGATGGATGATGATTCCCAATAGATTTTTGACGAGTCTCAGGTGAATAAGAATTCGGAACCAGTTCACCAAATAGAAGAGTGCACTACTCGGGGTGGCGACATGACGCCAGAAGTGATTGTGGAGAAGGTGCAGGAAAGCATAGACCATGTTCTTGAGGAGCAAGGTGAGAGGATCTCAAGGATCCGTATGGAAATTCAAAAATTAAAGGAAACACCTGACATCAAGGGAAGGTGGGATGAAGTAGAGGATGACTCCCCAAAAAACCAACCTACAGTCAGGTTTTGTCCAAAGGGAAAAAATTTGTTGTGGATGTTGACGGATTTCAGCCTATTACTTCTAGGAAAGTGAGATCGAGGAAGGATTACTCATACCTAAAGCCAACCATGGTTACCAGGTCTCATGGCCCTTTGGACTGTGATTCTGGTTGGGATGAAGACTATGACACTTCCTATCAATGTGACTTTGAATTTTAGTTCTTTTTCTCTTCAGTTCTCCATTGGTACGAGTGCATGTGTGCTTGTATGACCCTGTCATCCTTCCTGTTGTCTTTTTCTTTCCTTTTCGTAATAATAAGGTCGATGACATAACCTTTCTACTCCGTAATAAAACATAATCATGGGTATTATACAAGTCAAATAACCACATGAACTATGAATTTCTAGCTACATAATGAGGGAAGTTCATTTGCTGGACATTTTGAAACATATTGTCAAGGCCTCGGCCAAGACGTCTAAAAATGATTAAGCCTCAGCCAAAACCATATATCAAATTGGGAAAGGCCTCGGCCAAGTCCACATATATTTGTCTCATGAGACTTATCGATGCATCGAGGGGCTATAGAGGGCCCCACCCATCAAATACTAAGTCCAATTCATTCCTCTTATGAAAGGGGTGAACATAATCAACATATATATTCATATTGAAACTAACATATAAAATGTAAATAACTTTCCCCAACCATTGGACATAAACACTAACCATTCGGAATAATATGGTGAATGGTATCAAAATAGCACATTCATATTCAGAATAATCTAAAACCCTTCAAAAACATATTTTGGAGGATATCGTAATAGATAAACTTCAATGAAGTAAAATATTTATTAAAGGATGTTGACATAAATGAATATATTATTAAGTGAGACCATTGACAAATTCTTGAGGAAATAATCCTTAAACATTCCAAAGTGTCTCATACCACCTTGAAATATTAAAATTATAATCCCTTAGAATATCATGAGAATAAGAAGACTCTTGGATTCATATAACAAAGGGAAGTACATACACCACAAGAAGAAATAAGTGGTGAACAAGGCATATATCCCATAAAAGTTAATGATAGATGATAAAAATCCTTTTTTACTTTTGAAAGAAAAGTCCATTTGGAAAATAATTTATATTTTCCATGAAATAATATTTTAAAGATGAATATACCCTAAAATAAAATACTAGGAAATTGAAATTATATTTTAGGAATAAATGATTTCCCCCTGAAGTGAAATCATGTAAAAATAGTTCTTTAGTTTCATTAGAAATAAAACATTTTAGAGCAATTTAAGGAAAGTATTAAAAGGATTTTAAAGCTGAAAGGCACGTTTGTTTTCTTAAATATAGAAATTATCCAAGACCATTTTTCATGATGAAACAATTTTTTTTATAAAAATAATGGTGTCTTAATGTAGATTATAGTGTACACTTGAAAATGGGTAAGAATTTGAAAATATCCCTTGAATCTGGTTTGTTTATCAGGATAAAAATTTTGAATGATTCATTTAAAACCAATAAATCGCCATAAAATAAAGAAGGATTCTGGATGGTAAACATATATAAGACATTAAAAAATAATTTATGTGGTGTAAATAATAATAAATAAGAACGTATTTGTTGTAAGTAGAGAATAAGAGTAACTCTAATGAAAATGGAGGATCGGGTAGAAATCCCTTTCCAATTTGTAATCAATCGATTTGTATGCCCAAAAATTAATAATATTAAAATTATACGTAGAATACCATGATAATAAATATATTAAAGATATGTTACATCAATGGGAAATATACATACACCATACATAAGTATTAGTAGTGAATACCGAAAATCTCACAAAAATAGGAGTGAGATGAAGAAACCCCTTACCTTAAGTCCCAATATGTTCCGCTCTGGAACTTAGGGTCCCGAAATATGAAATTATACTTATTAATAACTTATTTAAGAACCTATTATTCATTTAATTATTTTATCATAATTATATTTAGTTAATTTAATACCTTACTGATACGTTATTTTATGGAATTTTGTTGTTCCAGAGTGTTCGGTTTCTTTATTTTCATAATTAGGTCACTTGTTCTTAAGTAAATGAGTTCATGTGGAATGGTTGTAAGTCTCCATAATTGAAACTACATATTATATATGAACATAAAAAATTTTATGTCCATTTATATAATTTGTTTACATGGAAAGAGGATGAATCATTAGATGAAATATTAATGACATTCTCTTAGATTATTTTAGTGGTAATTTGATTATTAGAAACCAGTTTGGTCATATGGTTTAGTAATATGTATTTATACTGGTTAATCCACATTAATTAGGTTATAAAACATATATTGTAGTCTGGTTCAACCATTAAAATTGTTTCATGACAAGTAAGGAATGATAATTTGATGAACGAAACTTCGTCATCTACGAAAGTTATGAATTGGAACCTCATGGATGTTGATTTCGTTTATAAAATAAAAGGGAGAGACTAAGAATATTGATGATGGTTCTTCCATTAACATGATATAATTCTAGTATATATATGATATGGGATCTATAATGGTCATTTGTACAAAGTAGGTGATGATAGGATAACAAAAGAATATAAATTGAAATGAAACTAAATGAAAAAGAAAAGTGTTTTTCCTCTTGAAATAACCACTTTGAGAACCTCCTTAAGGGAAGGGATTTTGGACTTTTTGAAAGACCAAGATCTTCCTGGACGTTGAAATTTACAAGGTAAGTATAATTGGGCAGAACATTGAGAATATTCAAGGTTTAGAGTAGTTAAGAGAAGAGGGGGTGGGGGGGGGGGGTTTAAAGTGGAAGAGAAGAGGGTTTTCATAATTTTTTAATCATTAGTTTATTAATTTCCCTCAAGACCAAGAAATAGTGATGATTACATGACCAATAATAGTAATAAAAGAATTTGAGTTCGAACCAGGTGGTCTTACATCATCCATGACTCAGTAATGATGCAGAAATTCTGGTTTTAGCCTTTATTGTGAATTATTATATTTTACTATTCATCAAAAATTCGTGTTTTTTAAAAAAATACGAAAGAATCACACAAACCAAATTTCAATGTGTAGAATCCAAAAATGATTTCCATTTATCAAAAATAATATTCTAAAAATAATTATTTTAATATTTAATTAAAATCATCATTTATTCTAAAAAACAGTTTTAAAATATTTATTTACTAATTCCAAAACATAGGTGTATTGTATTTCCACTTAAATATTATTTATATACTATCATAGGTAAGTTTACTATTAATTAGGGTATATAAATATTAATAAGGGTGTGTTACTATTCATAAGGGTAGGTTACTATTCACCAAAAAATAAGTTTTTCTTATCGGACTCCAAATAACTTACTGATCGCAACCGTGTATGTCAGATTTTAGAAATTCACATCATAGAAGTGACAAACTTATGTTTACTTAGCCAGTTTATAAAAAATTGGTGTTTGTAGAGCCTCAGTGATCCATGCATTATATAATAAATCTATTTATAAATTCTTGGGGTGTTACATTATCCCCTCCTTACAAAAATTTCTTCCTCAAAATTTGAAATTGAACTTAGAAAGTGAATGGCTGATACTTTAAAATTACCTTATGGAAACCCCATTGGAAATAGGGTTAATAAAATATCCTCCTAAAAAATTTTAAGGGAGATGAGGTGGTCACCCTCAAAAGTATTCTTTCAAATGAGGTAACATTAGTTGGAAGTAAAAACTTGGACATGGAAGGAAAATCTAACTATGAAGTTCTGATGGAACATAATAGAGGACATGTTCCGATGAATGTTGATTACTACAAAAATATAAACTAAAAAATCATGGATACTATCAATGATTGTGATAATAGGAAAACGTTTTATTTAATACTATTTTCCTTGATTTGAGGAATTATTCCACTCTATAAGAGTATAAATATACATTTATACTTACAAACTCATCCTTTTACTACACTTGAACAATCTATACCTCATCACTTAGCATGGGTTACGCCATTTGGTGAAGTAATACATTATCCTCTAAAAGATAATACAATGATCAACTTAACCCATTTCATAAATGGTTAAAAATTAAAAAATATAATGATTCAACACATTATAATGAAGTCCTTAAATTTCCAAGATGGACTTATCATTAAACCTTTATCAACATTAAGCAGCTCTAAATTTCACATTCCAAACATGTGAATAACTTCATCATGTATGCTCTTGAAATATGGTAATAACATGAATTAAAGTAAAACCTATATTAGAAATATACATTCTTCTATATTCTTTAAGTAAGATACATGTTAGTAGATATATTCCTTAAATACAAAAGTACTGTAAACTCCATCGATGATATCATAGGCCACTTCTCGAAAAGTCAATAATTAGTTCTAAGGTAGTTATTACTTATCCAAATAAATAATTTCTTCATATTTATCTCAACATCAGATATATATTAAGGGTTTTATTTCCCTCAATCATGTTTTTTTCCTAGAAATATTATCTTTTTATTGAATCACTTTTCCTTTGTACCATTCATCATACAACCTCAAATCCTTAATTAAATTTTACTAAAATACAATCCTTATATATCTCAGAATTCTTACAACCAGTACATTACTAAAAAATATTCAAATAAAATGATTTTTGACTATGCATATTAATCATTCTACTTCATCAGTGGTAGCATAATAACTTTATCATTATCCAAAATCATCATTTGGGGTATATTCTTTTGATGATTGGGACATTGATTTGCATAGTGTCCTATCTCCTTGCAGTTGAAGCATTGTACATTGTAAACCATTTTCTTACCCTTTCAATCATGAACTTGGTGTCCTTTTTCTCCACACTTGAATCAAACACCCATTCCCATCAAGCATTTACCAAGGTGATTCTTTCCACAGTTATCACAAGTGGGAAAACACTTCTTTTCCTTCTTATCTGTATCATCGTATCTCTCTGATGTCCTCTTATTCTTTTTCTTCCCTTCAAAGCCATACGACTAATAGAAGTCTATACATACCTTTTTAACTCATGATATTATCACATAATCAGGATACATGGGAGACAATCTTCCTTTGAAAATATGGATTAAAACCATTATAGATATGGTCCTTACTCTTCGCATCCCATGAATTAGTGAAGTTCTCATTCCTTTTTCTAGGATCCATTTCAAATAAATTCCATATTATATATTATCTCATAAAATTATGAACTCTCTATAACTCTAAACATGGTATAGCACATAGTATAAATTTACGCATCGTAAATCCTAGAACCATATACTTTGGTTACTTTGGGGACATAAATCCTTCATAATTGTGGTAAATAAAATGTAAATTATCCTAAGAATATCCCCCAAGAGTGTCAAAACAAGAGTGAATAAAGGCACATTTTCGTGTACCCGGATACCTGGGGTCAAGCCCGAAACTCCTTGTTAGAGTATTCAGTCCTAGTTACATGTGTTCCAGAGCCACCTCTACTTGTTTGTATCCAAACAGGGATGTATTTTCTATAAATATCAACATAATATATTCCTTAAAAAAGATTAGAATGTTCTTGTTTGTTTATCCTCAAAGGACATGTTATTGCTTTGTTCCATAACCTACATTTTCTAAATCTAGTTTCCTAGGTTTCAACTATACTTCCTCTGATACCAACTGTAAGGACCCGACCCCATTTTCCTGGAGTCGGTGCCTTATTTTAATACATTGTCATATAAACAAGGAAGAAAATCCGGAAGGACCGATCAATTTAGTAGTCTTAAAGAAACTAGATACAAACATGGAACCCATTTTAAATTTTGAAATGAAATAAAATATGATACATAACAAAAGCTAATAAATTGTATCCTTCAAAACTCAATAAATGATCACTTCTTCTTAACATGGGGAAGGTAAAACATATGAAATCAGTGAGCTCAAATTCTTAGTATGTATTAATCAATACAGAGGAAAATAACATAAACATAAACATTAGGCATGTTGAATAATTGAAAATACATGCCTTGACAAATAATAAAATTTAATAAATTATGGCCGGAATATGATCTGAGTAAATATTTCCATAATAAAACATAATCATGGGTATTCTACTAGTTGAATAACCACATGAACTATTAATTTATAGCTTCATAATGAGGGAAGTGCATATGCTGTACATTTTGTAACATATTTTCAAGGACTAGTCTAGGACGTCTAAAAATGATTAAGGCCTTGGCCAAAACCATATATCAAATTGGGAAAGGCCTCTGCCAAGTCATCGTCTATTTGTTTCATGAGACCTACCGATGCATTGAGGGGCTATAGAATGCCACACCCATAACATACTAATTCTAATGCATTCCTCGTATGAAATGGGTGAACATAATCAACATATAAATTCATATTGAAACTGACATATGAAATTTAAATAACTTTCCACAATCATTGAACATAAACACTTACTATTCGGAATAATATGGTGAATGGTATCAAAATAGGACATCTATAGTTAGAATAACCAGAAACACTTCAACAAAATATTGTATATGATATCGTAATAGATAAACTTCAATGAATTACCAGATTCAACAAAGGATTTCGACATAGATGAATATATTTTTAAATGATACCATTCATAAATTCATGAGGAAATAAGCCTTAAACCTTTCAAAGTGTCTCATACCACCTTCAAACATTAAAATAATAATCCCTTAGAATATTATGAGAATAAGGAGACTCTTTATATGATATACCAAAGGGCAGTACATACACCACAAGAAATAAATAAGTGGTGAACAATGAAAATATCTCATAAAAATTAATGAGATATGAGAAAAATCCTTTTTACTTTTGAAAGAAGAGTCCTTTTGAAAAATCATTTATATTTGCCATGATATAATATTTTAAACATGAATATCCCATAAAATAAAATACTATAACATTGAAATTATATTTTAGGAATAAATGTTTTCCCACTGATGTGAAATCATGTAAAAAGAGTTCTAAAGTTTCTTTAGAAATAAAACATTTTAGACTAATTTAAGGAAGGTATTAAAGAGAATTTTAAAGCCGAAATGAACGCTTGTTCTCTTAAATCCATAAATTATCAAAGATCATTTTTCATGGTAAAATGAGTTTTTTTATAAAAAAAATGGTGTATTAAAACAAATGTTGGTGTACACTTGAAAATGGGTATGAATTTGAAAATAGTCCTTGAATTGGGTTTTTTTATCGGGATAAAAATTTTGAATGATCCATTTAAAACATGTAAATCCCCATAAGATAAAGAAGGATTCTGGATGGTAAAAATATATAAGATATTAAAACATAATTTATGTGGTGTACATGAGAATAAATAAGAATTTATTTGTGGTAAGTAGAAAATAAGAGTAACCCGGATGAAAATGAAGGTTCGGGTAGAAATCCATTACCACATTGTAATCAATCGATTCGTATGCCCCAAAATTAATAATATTAAAATGATACATTGAATACCATTAAAATAAATATATTCAAGATATATTACATCAATGGGAAGTATACATACACCATACACAAGTATTTGTAGTGAATACTAAAAATCTCATAAAAATGGGAGTGAGATGAAGAAACCCCTTACCATAAGTCTGAATGTGTTCTTCTATTGAACTTAAGGTCCCGGAATATGAAATGATAATTATTAATAAATTATTTAAGAACATATTATAAATTTAATTATTTTATCATAATTCCTTTTAGTTAATTTAAGCCCTTATTTATTTTTTATTATATTGAATTTCATTGTTCTAGAGTGTTCGTTTTCTTTATTTTCATAATTGGTTCACTTGTTCTTAAGTAATTGACTTCATGTGGAATGGATGTAAATCTACAGAATTAAAATTTCAAATTTTATATGAACATAATTAATTATTAATGGTAATTTATATATTTTTTTACGTATAAATAGTATGAATCATTAGATGAAATATTAATGACATTCTCTTAGATTATTTTAGTGGAAATTTGAGTATTAGGGACTAGTTTGGTCATATGGATTAATAATATGTATGTATACTAGTTCATGAATATTAATTAGGTTTTAAAACATATATTATAGTCTGGTGAAACCATAAAATTGGTTTCACGACTAGTAAAAAAGGAGAAATTGAAAAAAAAACTTCGTCGTCCATGAAGGTTATGAATTGGAACCTCATGGACGTTGATTTCATTTATAAAATAAAAGGGAGAGAGCAAGAATGTGGATGATGGTTCTTCCATTAACATGAAATAATTCCATTATCTAGATGATACTAGATATTTAATGGTCATTTGGATAGAGGATGTGCGGATAGGATAACAAACAAAGATAAATCGAAATGAAACAAAATGAAAAAGAAAGGTGTTTTACCTCTTGAAATAACCTCTTTGAGAACCTCCTTAAAAGAAGGTATTTTGGTATTTTCGAAATACCAAGAGATTCTTGGACGTGGGGAGAGACTAGTGAAGGGTAATTGGGCATAACTATGAGGAGATTCAAGGCTTAAAGAAGTGAATAGAAGAGGGTGTGAGGGGGGGAGGTTTATAGTGGAGGAGAGGAGGGTTTTCATTATTTTTTAATCATTAGTTTATTAATTTCCCTCAAGACCATAAATAGTGATGATTCCATGAACAAGAATTATAAAAATTTCATTTTAGTTATAACCAAGTGGTATTACATCATCCATGACTCAATCATGATGCATAAATTCAGGTTTTAGCATTTATTGTGAATTATCGTATTTTACTATTCATCAAAAATTCATGTTTTTTAGAAAAATCCTGAAAAATTTCCCAAACCATTTTTTGATGTGAAGAATCCAAAAAGGAAGTCCATTTTTCAAAAAATATTTTATAAATATGATTAATTTAATATTTAATTTAAATGATAATTTATTCTAAAAAACAGTTTAAAATATTTATTTACTAATTCCCAAACATAGGTATATAGTAATTCCACTTCAATATTATTTATATACTATCATTGTTAAGGTTAATATTCATTAGATAATATCACTATTCATAAGGGTATGTTACTATTCATACGGGTAGGTTACTGTTCGCCAAAAATTAAGTTTTCCTTTTGAGACTCCAAATAATTTAGTGATCGCAACCCTGTATGACAGATTTTAGAAATTCACAACATAGAAGTGACCAAATTATGTTTAATTGGATAGGGTATAACAAAGTGGTGTTTATAGAGTCTTAGTGATCCATTCATTCTATAATAAATCTATTTGTAAATTCTTGGGGTGTTACACAAACCACATTGGATGACCTTGAAATCTATGGCCGACCATTTTGAGGGATTTTTTGAGGGTTCATCTAGTCACTTTGAAGGTTGTACGATGAAGGAGGAGCTCCCATTATTTCTAATTCCCTTAAACATCCTCCAATGGTAGTTTCCATGTCCACATGCATGTTAGATGCACTGAGGCTATGCACAGCCAAAGGAAAAGAATAAGGTTTCTTTTTAAGATCCTAGTCCACACTACGATTTAGGAAATCCCATGATAAAATTTTATTTCAAAATTTTAAACCCCTGAGTATTGTGGCCTTGATTTTGAAGGAATATTTCCCTGAGTATTAAGGAGATATTTGAAGGAATATTTTCCTTACAATCGGAGGATGAGTCTCTTTTCCTTTCCTGTATAAAGAAGACTTTTCCACTACCAAATGTGATTGACACCCATGGAGAGAGAATCATCACTAGGGAGATACTTCCATTTACTTTGTTTTATTTTTATTTAATTTTCATTTCATTTTTAATTTAGTTTTAATTATTATGTAATGTTAATTTTATTTTATTAAATATAATTCATGAATTTCTTCCATAGTTAGACTCTCCCCTATATTCATTCTTCTTCTTCCATTATTTTTCTTATTTTTATTTTTATTTCATATTCTATTATTATTTTAAAAGTATTTATATATTATATATATTTATTATTCTTTCTTATTTCTTTTATCTTTATTTTTTTCTTCTATATTATTATTATCTCTCTCTCCTCATCCCCTATTCTTCCATTTTAATTTTATTCTTATTCTTCCTATATTATTTTGATTTTTTTATTTTATTTTATGATTTTATTCTTCCCCATTACACCAAGTGATCTATTACCCTTGACAATGAGGAGCTAACCCAAGGCTTGGCATAAGGGAGGTTAATGTTTTCCTGAATTTTTTACTTAAGGTTTATTTTACATTTTTTGAATATATGAGTGGCATGCATGGGTGTAGAGAATGTCCCACATAAAATGCAACTCAATCTATTTATATTATTTTATTTAAAATATTTTCCCTCTCTCCATTGGTTATCTTTTCACATGATGGAGTTGAGTTAATCAATGGATGAAAACCCTACTTTTATAATTGTATTTCAAACTTATGTCATTAAATTTTTTTGGGATGTCAGTTTCTTGGATTTCGTTGGATTATCTTGGAAACCCTACTAAGAATTTTTAATGCTCATGCTTATTTTATCATTTCAGTTATAGGTTTCATTTTCTTAGGTTCTCTTGGATTAGTTTCTCATTATTGGGTCAAGGTTGGTCTTTGGTTGGTTGGTGACCTGAAAGGTCACGTGGAGGTATGCATGGATTTTCATTCTTTGCACTACTAGTTTTATTATTATTTTCAAATTTTATTTATCTTTTTATCTTTTTTTCATGGTCCAAATCATTCCTAACGGTTAATTTTTGATGTTCGGTACTATTTTCCATCCTGTGGGTATCGGGAACTCCCCTTGGGACATGTCGCGGACTGGCTCGGGTGACCGGTTCAGGGTTGACCTGGGTTGGTTCATAACAAAATGGTATTAGAGGAGGCCATTGTTATTTGGGGCATTCGGTAGATGGATATTATGACTGTCGAGACTCGGGAGGTAGGTGCGGGAAGGGAGTCATGAACCCTAGCTCGTTTCAAACCTCTAGTCACCAGAGGTAGTCCGGTAATTGATTCCTTGTCTCATTCTAGTTTATTTTATATTGAGGGATGAAAATGGAGGAAATCTGTTGTTACATCATGATTTCACATGGAGTAGTGACCAATTTGGAGTCTGAGTACATGGTTTAAGTTCCTCCTTGTTTTTCATTCTTACAAGGGGCATGGCCCACTACCATATGGCTAGGTTAATCATGACTACTAGTCCCTCACTCCAGTAGTTTGATGAAAGTTGAGTTTCATCTTGGTTTTGGTTGGAGTAAGTGCACTTCTGAAAATGAAAAAGGGTTTTTTAAATGAGAATGATTTCTTTTAAATGGGTTTAAACTCATGAAATGGGTTTTAAAACCAAAATATCTTGGGCTAAAAATCTGTTGTTTTCTTGTAAATGGTATAGAAATGGTTTGGTTGCAACCTCAGGTACTCTTTATGAATGTTTTCACATGTGAGGGGATGCATGGAAAGTGTGTTTTGGTGCGTGTGTATAAAAGTGGATAAAGACATGTGCAATGGTTCATGGTATTATTAGGGTGTGTGCATGAAATTTAAGGCTTGGCCATGTTTTTATAAATTGATTTCGGAATGGGAAATAATTTTTTGAATTGAATTTGGTTAGAAAAGTGGGTTTGGGTATTTGGAAAGTGTTCTTAAAAGAAGGCGGTTATGAAATCTAAAATGAAAAGGTAATTTTCAGTTGTGTTTTTATTTGGTTGGTTTTTTGAGCTGGTCATTTTGGATTTGGAGGTTACTTTTAATTATATATTGATTTGATATCAGTTTTAGCTTTGTGTTTTATATGTTGCTCCAAAAATGCCACTCAGAAAGGTCCTTAATGTTTTTGATAAGTCATGCCCAGTTTTTTGGTCCTTCTCAGACATTGCATGTCCTTCATAGTGATCGGGGTCCGTTAGAAGTAGCAGAGTGGATTGAAGAGTTCAAGCGCATCTTCAAGGTATTGGGAACCCCCAAAGCTATCAGAGTGCGTACCATTTTGGGTCTGTTCGAAGGTCCATCTTTGGAAAAATGGGAGTTGTTCGCCCCACCATCACTGTATGTTGGGATGACATGGGATGTCTTTAAATCCGTCTTTGTATGATGGTTCATACCTGAAGAGGTGAAGAAGAAGAAAAGGTAAGATCTCATGTGGATTCAACAAGGTAAATGGATGGTGAAAGCATATGTTTACTATTTTAAGAAACTTTTTTCCATTTCTCTGGAGGTATCATTGTAGGATTTGATTAAGACTTATCTCCTTATCTAGGGTCTTCATTTATAGATCAATGACTGGGTCCTACCCTCTAAAGACCACCATTTTGAGAAGTTGGAGGATGAGATTTTTTTTTGCTGAGTTGGTCTTCAGAGCATAGATGGTTGGAAATCCAGCATATCCAGTTGCTCGTGAAGTTTCCTGATCTGGTGAGATAATTTTTCCAGATGGACCTATTTCTAACGAGTCCTCTATAGTGGTTATGGTTTCCAGTTCATCATATTCTTCAATTTTGTGCTATCAGTGTGGAATTTTAGGGAACACGAAGCCGTCATGTCACACCCCTTCGAATATGTGTCATCATTGCAGGTGTCTGGGTCATCTAGGGAAGTTTTGTAGGAATTTTAGCCTGAATAAGATGATGTGACTAGATGATTCTAGTTCCAAACTGTGAGGAAGGAGATGCTTCATCCATCATAGCCTCAGCCACAGGTCTTGGGGCGATGCTCGCGTGCAGTTAAGAGTTTCTGGGGGTGTGAAACCTCGATTAGGGTTTTGTGTTATGTGTTGGTAGTGGAACATTTAAATTCCTTCAGTTCTTGTTTTTTTGTTGTTAAAGTTTTGACATTGACGTAAGTTCATTATTTTTTCATGAAGTTATAATTTAAATGTTCTATTGTAATCCAACATTTTTTTATTATCATTTTCGAAATCATGTGTTTTTCTTAAATGTGTTTCTGGCCCGTGTATGTATTGATCTTGGTTTATCTATGTTCGTTGGAGGTGTAAGTGCTTGTGGTAGAGTTGGTGTTTGTGGTTATGATCAGATTCACAGTTTTGGTTATTTTTTTCTCAGAGGTTTTTCTCTAGTTTTTAAGGTTTTTGTTCTGGGTCGAGAGTTCCAAATTTCAGAAGAGGTGTTGGTTCTCTCATACTATAGAAGTTAGTTTGGATCGGTTGAAAGTTCCCATGTTGTCCCCCCTTCCCAGGTTGGTATGTTTGGCTATTAAATTTCTGTAGTAGTTGAGTTCTTGTGGTGGGGATAACCCTCTCATGTTCTCCCATTCTCTTGCATTGTGGTTTCTTTCAGTTTCAATCGGGCATGGATTCTTATTATGTCTATTGTTGGCTTGGTGACTTTTGGGGGTCAGAAAGTGTCTTTGGTGGAAAGAATTGTGACACCCTCACTTTTAAGTTTATTTTTATTTCATTATTTCTTGGCTTTGGTTTCTCTCATCGAGGCTCGAGTTGAGCACAAGTCAAAAAAATGACATTTATTTATTTTTAGTGGGTTTTAGACTCATGTGTGGTCACCTCACAGTGGGAGGTAGTTGTGCGGTCAGCCCGGGTGCTCGTGCAAATGTCAAACGTTTAAAATAAATAAATATTTATATAGATAAAATGAGTTTAATGTTTAAATCATAATAATAATAATGTTATTTTATAGTTAATAATATTTTTATTATTAATAATTTTTAATAATATTTTTTTTATCTAAAACTTGTCGTTAATATAAATATTAAAAAATTATTATTATTATTATTATTATTTATATTATTGTTATTATTATTATTATTATTCTTTATATTATTATTATTATTATTGTTGTTGTTGTTGTTATTATTATTACATTGTAATAAAATGAAAAAAGGGACGCTAACCTAATCCTAGTGCCCACCCCCATTCCCCCCATCTACTATGCTCTATGCCAGGCACCCCCTGGTTCCCCTTCACCCTCAACTTCCAACAGCCAGGCGCATCGGCCTCTGTCTTCCCTCCAGGACCCCGCGCTGCGCTCCCCATTCACCCCTACAGTTGACCCCACCACCACCTCACCCCATGTCTTATTACCATGCCTCGGTCTCACTCTTGCCTCGCTCCGCACCTCTACACTCCTACTGACCACCACCCTCGGCTCCAACCGACATCCACCCTCTAACCATGCCACCTCCATCGGCATTGCTCTGCCTTACATCGACCATCCAGTTCCCTTTCTCCAGTGAACCCGACTTGTCTCCCAGTAGCCTCCCTCCTCTCTAGTGTTCTTCACTCCGGTCGTCGCCTCCTACGTCCGGCCAATGCCCCTCTCTCACCAACAACTCTCCTCATGTCCCTAAACCCCCATCTATCAATGCGTTATTTCAGTTTTTAGGGGGTTTTCTTTAATTTATTGAAACCCTAATACCACAATTGTGTTTTGTGTGCTATTCTCACTGTTTAGCATGTGTGGTTGGATTTCAAGGGATTTTTCTACCTTTATTGGGAGTTTCATCATGTCCATTCTTGGTTTGAGGTAGGTGTTTCCATGTTTTTCTTCCTAATACTTTCCCCTGATGCTTGGAATTTTAAATAAATTTACTAATTTGAATCACTCCTCTATGACAACATTTTTTAAATTGTTATAGCATTTTGAAATTGATTTTCTTTGTTTAAAATATATTTTAAATGAGTGTTAGTGTAAATTTCCTAGTTTTACGATATCTAGGAAACATTTTTGAATTTATTTTATTTCTTTAAGGATGAATTTTTCCTTTATGAAATGTATTGTTGTTATTGTTTTGCAATGACATTTTTTATTAATGAACTTGGTTTGGTTGTGTTATGGCTTGGTTATTGGGTTAAAACACTTTTTTAATGGTTTAATGGATTCAATTTGTTTAGTTTGTGTTCTTTTAATATATTGTGGGGAAGTGTAAATTTTAGGGGAAAGACTTTAAAATGTTTTCTTGGAATGAATTTGATTTTAAAAAGTGGATGTTGGGTGTGTACAGTTTGATGTTGGTATAGCATTCTAAACATGTTAAATTTATTTGGAAATGTTTTATGATTTTAAGTCAAAGGTTTTTTGGTTTTAAAGTAATGAGTTGTTCTTTATAAATAATGTGTGTGGTTGGATTTGATTGAAAGTAAATGGTAATTTTTATAGATGGTTTCAAGTCTATCTTATTTTACCTTTGAATCCCATTGTATGTTGGCACACCCATGGGTGATTGAGGTGACCCATCGATTTTCCCTCAAGTGAAGATGGTACTTGGAAACAATGTTTTCTTAAAAACATTATTTTTTATGAGTTCAGTTTCCAAACAAAGTTGATTTTCTTCTGGGATTTTGAATTAAATTTTTAAATGGGTTTTATAAAGCTTTGCTTCTTGTTTTTTTGGTTGAAAATATTGATTTTTTAAGGTGTTACTCAAGGTATCCATGTTTGGCTTGAAAATGTAAAAGTGGTGTTTGTTTAATAGTTTGATAGTGTTTTTGGACATATTGAAACAAGGTATTTTTTGGACATTTCAACTTAAAAGGTGGTGTTGACTAAGATTTTATTAAAGGATGTGGTTTGGAAAATTGTGTGTGTATGTTCGGAGTTTTAAATGTTCTTAGAAAAATGGTTTCGACATGGATGTGACGTAATAGTCCATTTTTCACTTTCAGCTTTAATGTAATGTTTATGTTGATTCTTTGAAAAGATGGTGTTTTTATCACTCTATGCCCATTTAACAACATTAATATTCTTTAAAAGTTATCAAATGGTTTTAATGATTTCATGGCATGACGGACCGGTTGGAACCTTTGATGATACGATGTAAATATATTGTTGGGCACCTTTATAGGGGGGATATCCCTTATGGGTTATCGTATGGAGTGTATGTGTTTGGGGTAGTCAAGTGAGGTGAGACATGTCATGCATGCGAGGGCCTCCTACTTACACATTATTATTATAACCACCATGGTTTATTAAGTAGATTTTAGATGATCGAGTGATGGTTGTTGATCAACACCGATTAGAAGGGTTGGTACGCCTTGGATTGGTTGTTAGGCTAGGCATGCTTGGCACTTGATTGGTTAGTTGTAGGGTTGTCGATTGGTTATAGACATAATAGCTTCACCATATGTCGGCAGGTGGTTCCGAAACCGAGTACATCCAGGGGTCTTCTAGGGATTTTTAGGATCACCCATGGTTACTTGATTATTTCCATTGTTTTTTTACTTCCTTTCATGATAGTTTAGTTCCATATTTCCTTGTTTACCTGTATTATTTTATCCCACCTTTGGTATATTTTGTTTCGGGTTTTGTTTATAAAATGAAAGGTTGTTTTATGGAAATAGCATGTAGCATCTGCTGTATTTCTGAATGGGAAAATCATGTTTCTTATTTTAAAATGTGAAAACCCTAGTTTTATAATTGTATTTCAAACTTGTGTCATTGGATTTTTTTAGGAAGTTAAATTCTTGGATTTTGTGGCTTATCTTGGAAACCCTACTAAGAATTTTTAATTCTCACGCCTATTTTATCATTTCAGTTGTATGTTTTCTTTTCTCAGGTTCTCTTGGCTGATTTTCTCATTATTGGAGAAATTTTGGTCTTTGGTTGGATGGTGACCTAAAAGTTTAAGTGGAGATATGTGTTGTTTTTCTTTCTTTCCACTGCTAATTTTATTTTTATCATATGTTTTTATTTATCTGTTTATATTTTTCTCATGGGAAAAATCATTCCTAATATTGAATGTTTGAGGTCGAGCACTATTTTTCATCCCGTGGGGATTGGGACCACCCCTCAGGACATGTTGCGGACTACCTTGGGTGACCGGTTCAGGGTTGACTCGGGTTGGTTCACGACAAGTCATTAGGTACTTCCTTTTTATAGATTTAGACATTTTTTACATTCTCATTAACATGGAATGGTTAATTATCATCAATGACTTGGTTGATTGCTAGCGTTATGGGGTCTAGCTCCTTACTCCTAATGGGAGAACCCATGTCTTTCAGGGTGAGTGGGATCCACAGTTTGGTAGGGTAGAACCTGTTGATTTAGAGTTAGTTAGTATTGATCTCATCCCATTTTTCTATGTTGTATTTTTATGTTGTAGAGTATATTTTAGTGGGTCTACTTCTAATGGTCATATATCGGTACCCATATGTATTTCTGGAGTATTTTTGGGATTTTATCCCCTATGAAAGGTTGATTTCAATATTGATCTACTCCCCAACACTATCCTGATTTCATTATTGTCTTACTGTATGGCTCTGGATAAGCTGAAAGAGTTGAAGGATTAGTTATTAGACCACAAGGATAATGGATTTACCCTTCCCAGTGTTTCACTAGGGTATTTTTTAGTTTTTTTTGCAAAGAATAAAAGAGGAAGTCTCTAAAGTTTCATAGACTGTCATAAGCATAACTGAGTGAGGATGAAGAATAATTACACATTTTGTAGAATTGATGATCTTTTTGATCATCTAGGGGTGCCTGTTGTTTTTCCAAAATCAACTTGAGATCTGATTACACCACTTGAGGTTCTAGGAAGTGGATGTTCTAAAGAGAACCTTTCATAGTTAGTATAAAAATTATGTGTATTTGGTTATACCATTTTGGCTTACGAATGATCTTATATCCTTTATGGAGTTCACAAACTAAATCTTCCATAGGTTATGGGACTCCTTCATGGTTGTTTTTTTTCATGACATCTTGGTGTATTCCAAAAATAAAAAGTAGCATGATGACCACCTAGTGGTTGTTTTGTATGTTTTGAGAAATCATCATCTAAATTCCAAGTTTTACAAATGATATTTTTCGATTCTAGGAGTGAATTTTATAGGCCATGAAATTTTTGAGGTAGGAGTTTTTATAAATCTAGAGAAGGTTCATGCAATCATGTCTTGGGAGAATCTTAAGAATTTATTCCAAATCCATAGATTTCTAAGATTTTGCAGGTACTATAGGTGATTCATTCCGGAATTCTCCATGATATATTCTCCTTTGATAGCTTTTACAGTGAAAGGGGTATAGTTTGAGTGGGATGAGAAGTTCCAAAGTGATTTTGAGTAGTTTTAGGCCCATTTGACATCCATGAAAATTTTGATTCTTCCTGAGCCTGAGAGAGATTATGTTGTATATTATAGTTCTTATGGTGTGGGTTTGGGGTGTGTACAAATTCATAATGACCATGTGGTGTTATATGGATCATTGAAGGTATGCACACATAAGTGGAATTATCCCACCCATGACCTAGAATTGGCAGTTGGGATGTATGCATTAAAAACATAGCAACATTACCTCTTTGGGGAGTGTTTTACAGTCTATACAGATCATAAGAACCTAAAGTATATTTTTACACAAAGGAACCCTAACCTTATATAGAGATGTAGTGTGGAATATATTCAAACTTTTTTATTTCAAGATTGATTATACACTCAGGAAGTGGAATGTGGCCATTGATGCATTTACCAAGAAGATTTGAGAATATACGGATGAGTGGGGTCTAATGAGTTTGTTTTTTATCTAAGTCTAGATATGCAGGAGGATAGGGGAAATTTTTTTCTGTCTAGTGTACTAGTTAAAACCACTCAAATAGAATGGGTTAGGTTTGAGCAGACATATGACCCTGAGTTTTAGAAGATTAGCAGTGCCTTATATGGTGGGGAGACCTTGGGTGATTGGTCTCAGTCTCTTGATAGTTCCAATATCTTCCAAAAGCATATGGTAGTTCCTATGAGTTTGAGGTAGGAGTTGATGCATGGGGTTCATCATTCTTATTAGGTCATACATGGTTTTACTAAGATGTTTTATAACTTGGGGGTTCGGTACTGGATGCTCGAGATGTGATGTGTAGTGGCATATTTTGTCTATATGTAATTGACTGACCATAGGATTTGGTGTGAGTGTGTGAACCTGATTTTGGAGGTTTTTGGGAAAGGCACCTTCTGATGGCCAAGTTTTCTTATATAATATTTATCAAACCTTAATCAATATGGCCTCATTTGAGGTGTTATATGGGTAGTTCTGTCAATCCTCATTGTGTTATGATGAGGTGGGTGATCATTATTTTGTAGGACTAAGAATCATCCAGGAGAAAATTGAGAAAGTATAACTAATTCATAAAAGTATAATGATAGCTTGGAGTCTCCATAAGTCATATTCCAACCCTCATCATTTCTCATTAATGTTTTAGGTTGGTGATCAGGTGTTTCTCTGGGTATCAATGTGACTAGGACATCATCTCTTGGGTAAGAAGGGAAATATGGAACCATTATATGTTGGGTTGTTCCATATTCTGGATCATCTTGAGAAGGTATCCTACCTATTGGAGTTTCCACATCAATTGACCTTGATCCATGATATCTTTCACATCTCCCAATTTAATATATACCATCTGGACCCATCTTACATGTTGGAGTGGGAAGACTTGGAGCTTGAACATGATACCATTATTGTGGAACATCCTATTCATGCCATGTATTATCATAACAAGGTTCTCTATGTTAAGTTTATCACATCGATCTATGTGCTCTAGTACGGAGGTGGTGATATCCATGAGATATTAGAGTGAGAAGCTTTTCTGAGGGGGTAGTGGCCTCACATGTTTTCTGCTTCGAATACCTGAGGAATTTATGGGGTAGAAAGTGGCATAGTGGGGATTTTTTAACACCCATGAGGTCAATAGTACATATAATTTTGATTTTTTTACATTTTGGTTAGTTATTGGAGTTCCTAGGTGTTGGAGGTTGAAAATGAAGTCTTTTATGGGGGAATCAAGTGCATATTTAGAACACAGTCTGTTAAACCATACGGATAATCATGTGATGGGGTTAAAGAGAGTGATAGTGTAATTTTTTAGGGTTTGAGTATGGATTTTTAAACCATACGAAACCTGGGAGTAACCATGAAAACCACTTTTTGGGTGGAAAATGGAACTCGAATGGTTGGACCATGGTTTTCCTAACTGTGTGACCGATCCTTGTCACTTAAAATGTGGATTTTTTTCATTTTCCCATATTAAATTTATAACCCTTGGCCCTCATTTTTCTTCCCCTATCATGCACATCCCTTATCCCATTGGATTGGATCTCTTCTCTCTCCTTAGTGGTGGATTTCTCTTGGAGATCTTTGTTTTTTGGCTTGAGGTGAGTCAATTTCTTCATGATTTCTTCTTCCATTTCTCATCTTCATACTTACTCTTCCTCTTTCATAGATATGTGTGACCCTAATATGGGTTTTAGATAAATATAGGGTATGTGATGGTATAAATGGTTGGTTTTCTTGTGGATTAGGTCTGTGGGGACTTGATCTACCTATTTTGAGTGGTTTTCATTAGAGGCGACAAGCATTGGATTTTATTCCACGTGTTCTGATTAGGTTGGCATGGGGTAGCATATGGGTTAATCGGGGTGTGAGTGAGAGGTTTTTTAGGGACTGAAAGATCCTTCAGAATGAAGACCATGTGAGCCTCAATTTTTATCTCCAAGGGACGGTGAGAGCCTTTTGGTAGGAATATCATGAGATCTTCCATGTTCGGTTGGTGAGAGACCATGAGATATTTTGAATTTGAGCCCAGGGAAGACCAAGAGAAATTCTATTGTTTCTTAGCTAGCAAGAATACTTTTTTTCCCACTCATGTTAGGCCTAATGGTTATCTCCCTGGGTTCACATTACTCATTTCATGTTGGTTTATATTCTTTATTCATTTTATTTGTTCCATTTTGATATGTCGAGATGTATTATGCCCATATTCATTTATATAATTATTTTATGCTAGTATAATGCTGATTATTATGATTCCTTGTTGGATATATTGAGAATGATGAGCCTTGGACCATATTTATTTATTTGATCCAAGTCAAAAAATTGTTTTGGAAAATCAGTTTTTTTTTATTTCAAAAGTTCATTTGAAAATGTATGTATTAAAAGTGTTTTAGTTTTGAAAAGGGTTTTCAAATTTGTTTATTTATTTTCATGTGTAATAGATTTAAATAGATTCATGGTGGTATCCTACTTGGATTCATTCCTCTCATCCTACTTGGGCCTTTCGGTATTTTCAGATTTCATTTTGTAGGAAACATTTAATGTCAAGGGAACAATGATTCAGGGTGGGTTTTCTTGATTACTGACATTCATGTTTTGTGGAGAAGACTTGGTCTCGTAGGGTTTGCCTCAAATGGAGTCATTTTTTGTATTTTGCATATGTGGGGATGTATGTATAAGTTTTTTATATGTTCCCATTCTTTTTAATTTTTGTATTTTAACTTGAGATACCATGTATGTATGTTCTTTTATAGAATGTCTTATATATGTTGTTATGGTATCATCTTTGTCTTTGATTCATACTCTATATGTTTTCTTTTATGTCTAGATGAATCTAATGATATTGGTGTGGCCATACAATATTATGGATAGTTAATTCTAGGATACCAGTGGTGAAACCCTTCCCACAACTTTTTGGTTATGCCCAGTTCTTTTCACCATCCCATAGTGATCAGGAATGTGCTTTGACCTTTGTGGTGGGCCAGGTTGGATGAATGACTATGTCGAAACATGTTGGTTTATTACATGTCATTTCTGATTTACATTTTATTAAAAAATTAATAATTAATGAAAAAATGTATGAACTAAGGAATTTTATTACAAATGGAGAAAAGGAGAAGGAAATAAAAAGTTGAATTAAAATAATCTACAACATCGACCGATCAATCGAAAATGCCATCAGAGAGAACCATTAACCCACTTGTTAAACTACTGTATTTACTAATACAACAAGTTGATACAGATACAAAATTCAAATATTGTAATACAGTCATTATTTATTATTAAGAACAAATGTATGGATACGCCCTTACATAAAATATTGGTCTTGATAATTTTGATGAAATTCTCAATAATGGATGTTTGGGAGTCTCGGTTATAAATGAATACATGAGGTTTCTTTTCATGATCTCTTTATCAAATAGTAGATCTAGTATGTTAATTATAGTTAAATAATAATCATATTTTTTTAAGCATAAATATATGCACAATTAAAAGGGAAAACTATACGAAAATTTTTTTTGACTCATTATTATTCACATAACATCGATAAAAATTCATTAGAAGAAGATAAATATTTAAAAATAGTAGACCAGTAGGCTGAAATGTTTTAAAACAAACATACTTATAAAAAACTCTTCTTATTATCCATGATAAAGGGGTAGAAATATAAAATCTAATCATATCAAATATATTTTCATTTCTTTCATTACTTATTTCTTATTGTTTTTAGGGATTATTTTTCTCATTGCAATCAATTTGGATACTCCGAAGATTTATTTTTTTGGATTCAATGAATGGTTTACCAAAATATCCACTATACATGATGTTGTTTATCAATTTTTAATAAACTTAATTCAACATTTTTCACTTAAACTTCAAGTTATAAATTTTATATTATATTTTAATGAAAAATTTGATAGTATAGGTTGGTGTTAAAATATCATCAAAATCATGGAATGGTGATGGTCTATAAGTATAAAAATCCTATAAATTTCTATAACTTGATAATTATTATGGTATATCTAATAATATTTCACTAACAAAACAAATTACTTATTTTTCTCAATGTTTTTTGTAGTGTATGAAATAATCTAATCACAAAGATTATTTTTATTAAATTTACAAATTTATGAATAATGTGGTATTCCATCAATAAACTTGAATCTCAAAAGTGGTATTTATTGTAATGACCAAGGTATATATAGAATAATACATTTTCATATATACTAATATTTATTAATATGATATTAATTTTATGTTAAATATGACACATTGTTTGATAGCGTACTCAACACGCAACAACGAGTTTCTTTGAAATCTTATGTTGCACACAACTTTGAGTTATACTAAAAAATAATTTAATAATAATAATTTCTTAAATGGTAGTTAACGTATAGTTGTTTTATTGCTAGGAATGAAAATAACTAACTATATTTTGATTACACAAGTTTTTTAAATGTCTTTACATTTATCCAATAAATTTTAGAGGATTAAAATAATAATGAATCCTATTTTAAGCATGAAATACTCTAATATTCATTAAAAGGTTAACTTACAGGCTTTCGATGGTGAACCCCTTTTAAATCTAGTTTTTATCACTTTTACGTGTTCCTTTTGAAAAAATAAACTTCTTCTTTGGAATCAGGACATCAAAATTTATTTTGGGTATTTTTATGGTATTTTTCGGATAAAGTTCATTTTTTTAATGAATAGTGAAAAATACTGCATTTTAAGTCAAAACTGCCTTTTCATCTAATTTATTAATATGATTAGATTATCATTTTAAATTTTTTAAAGTTTAATTAGATTATATTTTAATCATTTAATCCAATTTTGTTCAGTAGAAGTAATTTGACTTTGAAATTGGTTATAAACATATGTCAATCTTTTGATAGTTTTTACTTCTTAAAAAAACCTTTTGGTTTTCACAAAAAAAATTAATTTTAAATTAATTTCTAAAACTTATGTGTTTTAAATTTGAAAAAATGGATTCTATATTTGGAATCATGACGTCCAAATTGTGTAAATAGGTAACTTTTATTTTTAGACATTATGAATAGTAAATTCACTAAATATTTTATTTACCATGGTTAAAGGGTAAATATGGTAAATAAGGGTAAAAATAATAATTTAATAATATTAAATTACCATAACACATGTCCTAACCATATTTTATGAGATATTTCCGACCATGGGGATCCTTGGGTCGATTTTGGGACTCTATGGAGCCTCTTGAATATAAAAATGACATTTTATAACAAAACTTAATTTGAACTAAAGAAAAATGTAAAATAAACATGTATATTTTAGTAAAATAATTTTTATATGGGATTATATAAGTGATATATTCTAATATAAATAGAAATTATAAATCTAAAAATATTTACTAAATCATAGTATTTTATATAAAAATTTTAGACATCAAATAAATAAATTTACTAATGACACAATGATGATGTAGTGATTACCTTATTAATGAATGATTTAAATAAATGAGATTATAAATATTTAAATAAATTTGTTTTGAAAGTTTTATGAAATACATGAATTTTGGAGTTTATTGTGACTTTTTATCTTTGTATTAATGAAGATTTTTTTAAATAATAAAGTTTCAATAGATTTTTAAAAACACGTGATATGAATTCTATAAAAATTGACATAAATGAGTTTTTAAAAAAACTATTATTTTATTAAAAGATATAAAAGTCCTAAAAATATAATATTCAGAAAATGACTTATATAATGTTGAAAATTTCATTAATTAACCACTTGAGGTTTTATTGGTGGTTTATAGTAACTATATTAACCATATAGTATGAATATACAAGAAGACGCAGTAAAAGTTAAATTAGTTAACTAAGGGTTAAAGCTAAAAGATAAGGTTAATCTTATGGCCTAGAATTTTCTAAAATCCATTTTATGAGAGTATATAGATACATTCTCATATTATCTTTGACATATATCACTTTTTTGTTATTATAATTCAAAAATAAATTAATAATAAAATAATATTTCAAGACGTTCCTAAAGTACCCCTCCTCCCTCTTATAAAAGGACACCATCCCTAGCCCATTACTCACACCACTAAAGCCTCTTGTATCATCAAACCTCTACTTAAATAATCTCCCAAAATTACTCCCTTGCTCATAGAAGCCTTAATTATGGAAAAAATCAATTTAAGAAATCCCTTTGGCTCAAATCAAAAGAAGTTACCTAATTTGAGGTAATGTCTTCTCTCAAGTTCCTTTCTATTATTTTCCTTCTCCACTAACTATGATATTCTTATTATTTTTTACCTAAAACATTATCCTCAATATACTAGGTTTTTTTATAATATTTATTCAAACTACACTTACACACACCTCTGTCTAATGGATATATAACATACTGTTTCTGTGGACGGTGAACTACTGCCTCATGAAACGATGATTGTTCAATATTCTCTTACCACCTCTTATGGAGGAAATTATGATGAAACTGAAATTATATATGATATTTATGATATATATTTTATCTCTATGATTATTTAATTCTCATTTATAACATACCATTATTCTTTTCATGTTATATAAATACGATAATTTCATTTGAGGAAGTGCGGACTACCGCCCCTTAAAGAGATATGACTTGTTAATTTTATAAATGGAATGTATAAAGGATTGAATTAATGAACTTATGTAACATATATAAAATATATATTATACTGGAATTATAATACAACAATTTTTCATTTATTTTTCATTCCTTTAAATATGAAAAATAAATGAAAGTAGTGTTCATGCGTACGTATAGCTTACTGTCTCCATGAACGGTGTTTTTCATTTCTTATATCCAAATGACATAGACTATTATAAATAAATATATATTGGATATATATGATATATAAATTATGAATATCATTATGTGTATAATTTAATTTTTACCACATGGATGTTTCGCACGGAATCCGGGGATGACCTCCTGGACGGGAGATTCAAACGTTCCGATCAGTTTCTAACGGGTTTGTTCGTAGAACCGGAAACATACAATGATTCCACATCCGTTTGGACCTACTTTCCAAAGTCATGCGCTGAAAGAGCACTGTCGTGGGCGCCCTCAAATGATTAGTGTAATTTGGGGTACTTAGGTGCAGCAGAGTGGCTGACCAAGGTCATCTCTCAAAGGAGGAAGTGAATTAAAAAAATTATTAGAGGTATTATAGAAGTAAAATAAAAGATAATAAAAACACTACTTGAAAGTATGGGGGTGGTTGTTTATAGTTTATGAATCTAGAAGAAGTTTGCTAGAAGAAGATTGTATTTTTGTTTTTGTTTTTAGTTTTGAAATGAAGTTTGATTAAAATGACACAACAAAAAGATGTTTGTTTAGACAATATTTAAAATAAGTAATCGATCTAACTCTACCTCTTCATTCATTTATTAATCATTATCATTTAAATTAATATTCACTTAATTATGATTCCTTAATTTGTTAAATCCCGAACCCTACGAGAATTAACTTTACCACGAAGATTGAAGTGAATTTAACCTTAGGCTAACTTCGGAACATGAAATCGCAGCACCCTGCTTTGATTGATGTTCTAAGATTAGCTTATGGTCAGTGGTAAATTAAGGCACATATCCACTCTGGAAATGAGGATGAATTGTGTTTAGGGATTATATTTGAACTCTACAAATTTATCCCGTGTGGTCTTGTATTACCGATTAAGATCGCGCTCTCACAATTTACACAAAATCCCGACCTCACGTGTTTTTGTGTACATTGTTCAATTGCTTGCTTAGTTTCTTACAATTTAAAAACACAATTCATGGATCATATTAAGTGAATTACAGTATCTCATTGATTCAAAATAATTAAATGAAGAGGGTAGAAGATAGATCGATTACTAAAAGACTACTCTTCCATGGGTGGCGTAATCATCGTAGAAGCGTTTTGCATGTGCAAAGGTTTAAAATGGGTATAACCCAATATCGCTTCTACTCAAGAATTACAGCCCAATTAGGAAGATTAATAGAAGAAGAAATTTAAACAAAACATAAGAAAAGAGAAGAAATAAAAGAAGAACAAATAAGTTTATTACATAAACAAAATCATTACAACATGAAGGAGAAGAAGAAGGCTTCGTCGAAGGGATCCTTGCTTCAAGAGCTACCCTTATTGAAATGGTTGGAGAATTGGAGTGGATCCACTTCTCCTCTGACCTCAACTTCCCAATGCACGTCCCAACCCCTCCAAATGAGAAAAACTCCAATTTATATAGGGGAGGGGAGGAGAGGTTACAAGTGGTTTCAAGTGTGAATGTGGAAATTCATACAAATATTTTATGACAACTTGCACCGTCCATTTGACGACCAAAACGCATGAATTGGCCGGCCTTCCAGAAGGATCAAATGTGCGTATATGTGTATTATATCTCCTCTCCAAAGTTGGGCTCAATAAAGGCCCATATGAAGGTGTTATGGCCGAAATACAGAAGCTTCTCCATTCTGGCGAGCTCAGCCCAACTTTGACTTCATGGCCCAATTTCAACAACCAAATGAACTCTTTAGCTCTAGTGTCCTGAATAAAAGTTGTAGATACTTAAGTTTGGAACACTGTTACAAAATTTCAATTTCAAATAATAAATATAAAAATATTTATTCTCGCAATACTACAATGAACTATTAAGGGTAAAACTGGAATTTTCACCAAATTTTCAAATGAATGATCAAATCCCAAATATTTTATAAATAAACACATTTAACACAATGTGAGGAAATTATTTCATTTATTATCAATAAAATATTCAATAAAATAGTGTTTTATCAACTCCCCCACACTTACCCTTTTGCACACCTGGGCAAAACCTCATATCAAGTAAACATCAATATCAAATCAAAACCAATTTTAAAACACATATCCTTAAGATCAATCAATTTCACACCAAGAATCAAAAGATATCATGCCTCATAAAAAACCTTATTTCAAGTTCTCCATTTATATCATTCAATATATTTCCACTTCATTTATCCACCCATGCACAAAACACTTACCTCGCTTGAATTTTCTCTCATCACTCAAATATCAAATTTTTTTTGCAATGTCTTTCTCATCCAAACTCATACAAGGGTCACCATAGGCTTGATAGATTCCTACATCGCTACCCGATGTGAGTCAAGGACATATGTTTATCATGAGGACTTTTCAGGGTTGTTCTGTGGCTTTCGGTTGGTAGGATTAAGATGTGAAAAACTCTGAGGCTGAATGAGGAGGGCTTGACTCTTTTAAAGCAAAATTGCATTAATCTAATTTTCACTTAAATATGGTCTTCTCTTCAATCCCCATAGTATCAATTCAGCTCCATCATCATGAAAAGTCATGAAAGGTTTACACCATTCATAATTTCCACATAAAAAATGCCAATCTTTTCAAACATGATTTTCTTGAAAGCTCCAGATGGGCACAGCTTTCCACCTCAATTAGAAGATCCAGAAAAGGCACAGCTTCACTTGTCATGAAAGCTCCAGAAAAGGCACAACTTTCAATATAATGACTTTTTTTAGCAGCAAACACATCTCTTCAGAATTTAATTTTCCACCCAAAGTATCACAGAATGTGGTGGCAAAACCCAAGACAGCTTCCCCCACACTTAAGCTCAACTAGATTATGCAATTTCACTTCAAGAGTTGGTTGGATAGGGAAAATTGGCTTGTAATGTGGCTTAACCTAACAGGTTGTGCATGGCTTCTAAGGGCTACAAGGATTAAATATTCAAGGTAGGCCATTATAAAAAAGGATTCTTTGAAATAGGGGTTTTAATACCAAACAAATGCCTCAATCATTTAAACAAAAGTACCTCAAACCCTCAAGTTTTGACAGGAATAGATCAAATTCTGGTTAAATCAAGTATGGTTTGGTTCTCTCAAGAAGTGAGGTGAATGTAAAGAATATGAAAATAATGGTTCAGAAGCCTCACAGGAAATTGATTTCAAATTTAAAGACAGTGAGATGTGGCATGGGATTCAAAATTCGGTGTACTTTCCATGAAATTACTAAATGTTTGAACTTGAAACAAAGTCATTTCAGCATTCATTTAAGCTTAGTTTCAAGGGGTAAATTGTTTCACTTATTGATATGGATTTAAAAATGGTGATGAGAATCATTTCAGCTCAAAAGTTTCAAAAACACACAGAAAATTGTAAAATAAACACACAAATTTTGAAAAACACACAATTTTTTTTGGTTTTTTTTAACAGGAAAACAATTGAAATTACTAAACTAAAAGGTTCCCTCCCCCACACTTAAAATATTTCATTGTCCTCAATGTGAACCCGTGAGATGATATATGCACATGAAATTCAGAATTTTTAAATAGGACAAATAATATAAAAGTGAAAGGGTTAGGAACAGCCAGATGTGATCAACTGATGATGGGGTCATGCAGTGTGATAAAATCCACTGCATCAGTAGGATGTCCCTCAATGTATCTCTTCAAACGTTTCCCATTGACTGTAAAGCTCCTTCTAGTGTCCTCTTGTGTGATCTCCACTGCACCATAAGGAAAAACATTAGACACAATATAAGGACCTAACCATCTAGAACGCAACTTACCAGGCATCAACTTCAGTCGTGAACTATAGAGGACTTTCTATCCAACATGAAACTCCCTTTGTTGGATAATTTTTTCATGAGCTGCTTTTGATCTTTCCTTGTAGAGCCTTGAGTTCTCATATGATGACAATCGAATCTCCTCAAGCTCTTGAATTTGCAACTTCCTTTGAATTCCAGCTTGGGCCAAATCCATGTTACATTTCTTTATAGCCCAATATGCCCGATGCTCGACTTCCACGGGGAGATGACACACTTTCCCAAAAACAATCCAAAATGGGGACATACCAATGGGGGTCTTGTATGTTGTCCTATAATCCCACAATGCATCATCCAAGCGCTTTCTCCAATCCTTCCTATTTGGCTGCACGGTTTTCTCCAAGATTTGTTTCAACTCACGATTTGAAACCTCAGCCTGGCCATTTGTTTGGGGGTGGTATGGTGTTGATGTTTTGTGTGTCACCCCATACTTTCGAAGGAGGGATGCAAAATTCCTATTGCAAAAGTGTGTCCCTTGGTCACTGATGATGGCCTTTGGTACTCCAAACCTGCAAAAAATCTGTGCTTTGACAAAGTCCACAACAACATGAGAATCGTCAGTCCTGGTGGCCTTGGCCTCCACCCATTTACTCACATAATCAACAGCAACCAAAATATACAAAAATCCAAATGAACTAGGAAAAGGACCCATAAAGTCGATGCCCCATACATCAAAAATCTCACAAAATAGTATGGGTTGTTGGGGCATCTCATGTCTCCTAGAAATGTTCCCAGTGTGTTGGCAACGAGAGCATGACTTACAAAACACATGGGCATAATGGAATAATCTAGGCCAATATAATCCAGAGTCCAAAACTTTCCTAGCTATCCGTTGGGGTCCAAAGTGTCCACCACATGCAAGTGTATGACAGAAATGCAAAACAGACTCAAACTCATGATCGGGAACACACCTTCTAATGACTTGGTCACTACACATGTGCCAGAGGTACGGATCATCCCACATATAATACCTAGACTCACTTTTTAATTTTTGGACTTGATGCTTCTTCAAATTTACTCGGATTTCAGATCCAACAATGTAATTAACTAAATCAGCATACCAAGGATGCTTACCTGAGATGGTATAGAGATGCTCATTGGGGAAAGTGTCCCGAAGTGGTACCTGATCCAAGGTGTCATCCTCTAGTGTGTGAGTAAGCCTACTCATGTGGTCCGCCACCAAATTCTCTGATCCCTTCTTGTCCTTTATCTCAATATCAAATTCTTGAAGAAGGATCATCCAACGGATAAGCCGTGGCTTTGCATCTGGCTTCTTTAGGAGGTACCTCAAAGCTGCATGGTCAGAAAAAACAACTACTTTAGAGCCCAATAAATATGAACGGAATTTATCTAAAGCAAATATGACAGCAAGAAACTCCTTTTCTGTGGTAGTGTAGTTTGATTGGGCTGAATCTAGCGTCCTCGATGCATAGGCGATCACATGTGAACGTCCCTCCACCCTCTGAGATAAGACAGCTCCAACCGCGAAGTTGGAGGCGTCACACATAAGCTCAAATGGAAGGTCCCACCGTGGGGGCTGTATGATTGGTGGAGTGGTCAGACACTTCTTCAGCTCATCAAATGATACCCTGCATGAATCATCAAAATTGAAGTCAATATCTTTTTGAAGCAATCGAGATAAGGGTAGAGCGATCTTACTAAAATCTCTGATGAAGCGTCGATAAAATCCAGCATGCCCAAGGAATGATCGAACATCACGCACACATGTAGGATATGGGAGGGATGAAATAATGTCTACCTTAGATTTATCAACTTCAATTCCATGTTGTGAGACTATATGACCTAAGACAATTCCCTTTTCGACCATGAAATGACATTTTTCAAAATTTAAGACCATATTCTTCTCAATACAACGATGAAACACATCACCCAAACTAGAGATACATTCATCAAATGAGGACCCATAAACTGTAAAATCATCCATAAATACCTCCATGCAGGTCTCAATGAAATCTGAGAAAATACTCACCATGCATCTCTGGAAGGTACCTGGGGCGTTGCAAAGTCCAAATGGCATCCTCCGGTAAGCAAAAGTACCGAATGGGCAGGTGAATGTTGTCTTCTCCTGGTCCTCTTCTGCAATGGGAACCTGAAAATAGCCAGAAAATCCATCCAAGAAACAATAGTGTGTCTTCCCAGCTAGTCTCTCAAGCATCTGGTCAATGAATGGAAGTGGGAAATGGTCCTTACGAGTGGATTGATTTAGTTTCCTATAATCAATACACACTCGCCAACTGTTTTGTACTCTCACAGGAACTAACTCATCATTTTCATTTTTTATAATAGTGAAACCAGTTTTCTTTGGTACAACCTGAACAGGGCTAACCCATTGTGAGTTAGAAATAGGGTAAATGATACCCGCCTCAAGTAATTTTTCAACTTCTTTCTTAACAACTTCTAGGAGGGTGGGATTAAGTCTCCTTTGTGGCTGTCTCACCGGTTTAGCCCCATCCTCCAAGAGAATCCTATGCATGCAAATGGAGGGGTTAATACCTGATATGTCTGCCAATGTCCAACCAATTGCCCTAATGTTATCTCTCAAAAGATTCAAAAGTTGTTCTTCATGTTCAAAAGAGAGATTGTTAGCAATTATGACAGGTAATCTATCACCACTGAGCAAGTATGCATATTTGAGATTTGGGGGCAATGGCTTGCGTTCCAATGTAGGTGGGTGATGTATGGATGGATAAATTGATGCAACAAACATATCTGCACAATGAACATCAGTATCAGAATAAAAATCATCACAATCAGGGAATAAAGCACCAAATCCATCAGCATACTCAATAGCCATGTCATAATCAGAGTTCACATGATCAATATCAGAATATGATTCCATTTCAAAATCAAATCTTAGAGAGTCTTGTTCCTTAAAAATGGGTGTAGAAGTATTCTTAGACATCAAACTAGAACCAATACTCATAATCTCCCTAAGCATAGGACAATCAAATTTTATGGAGTTTTTATTTGGTGGTTCAAAATGGGAGATAACAAAAGCAGAATGGTCCTCTGAGGGGTACTTCATGGAATCCATAACATTAAATATCACAACTTCATCTCCAAACTCCATGGAAAGTGTACCCTCATTGACATTTATGATTGTTTTTGCAGTTTTGAGGAAGAGTCTACCTAGGATAATTGGGGCATGAGAACTTACCTGATCATCCTCCATGTTAAGCACATAGAAGTCTGCCGGAAATATCATGTCTCTTACCCGGACAAGTACATCCTCAAGAACTCCCGCTGGATATGCCGTAGCTCTATTCGCCAATTGTACCACTACTCTTGTTGGCTTCAACTCACCAACCTGTAAGGAAGAGAATACAGAGTGAGGCATCACATTTATTGAAGCTCCTAAATCACAAAGAGCATCAGAGAAGTGAAACTCCCCTATGGTACATGGGATGGTGAATGTCCCAGGATCCTTGCACTTTGTTGGCATTGCTAGAGTTGGTGTAATGAGTGCCGAGACATTCCTTCCAAGGTTGATCCTCTCATTCCCCTTGAGCCCTCTTCGATTGGTACAAAGTTCTTTTAAGAATTTCGCATACCTTGGAATTTGCTTAATGGCTTCAAGTAGAGGAATGTTGATCTCCACACGCTTGAATGTGTCCAAAACCTCTTTTTGCATTGCTTCTTCAGCCATATTCTTGGTTTGAACAACCCTGTTTGGAAAAGGAAGGGGTTTAGGAGGAACATCATCAATCTTTTTCTTACCTTTATCTTTCTCCTTGGATTCCTCATCAGTTGGTATGGAATGCGGCTTCTCTGAAGTTGAGGTGAATCCTGGTGGAATGGTAGGTGCAGATGTATCGTTCATTTGCTTCCCACTTCTCAATGTGATGGCACTAACATTCCCCTTTGGATTTGGAGTGGGTTGGGAAGGTAGATTTCCAGAATTCTTACTCACAAGTTCATGGAGGGCAGTGGCAATTTGACTCATTTGAGTCTTCAATTCTCTCAGCTCCGAACCTTGACTCTTCAGCTCATTCTGTTGATTAAGAACAATTTGTTTCAAAAGATCATCAGTGTTAGAGTCTACCTTGTGTTGGATATTCCCTTGTTGCTGACTCGTTGATGTTTGAGCTTCGAATCTCCTTTGGGGTTGTTTGAAACCCTGTTGGTAAGGTGGAGGCTGCTGGAAGTTTGGTTGAAAAGGGGGCCTTTGTTGTTGTCCAGAGCCATACCTCATGTCCGCTAGACCTTTCCACCCTTGGTTGTATGTTGGATCAAACTTCTTTTGGGGATATGGTTGTTGTTGTTGCTACTGAAATGGTCTCCCTGGGAACACTGCTGCACAATCTTCTGTTTCTTGGAGTTGTGGGCAACAGTCAGTTGGGTGGCTTGTCTCAGTGCAAATGCCACATGGCCTTGAAGGAGGGGGTAGAGATGTCTTTTGTGCCAAATCAATTTGCCTCACTATAGTGGTCAATTCTTCCAACTTAGTATCAATCAAATGACTTTCAAGAGAAGAAGGACTTACCTGATGTACTCCCCTGACATGTGGTGTACCTCTATCACCAAATTGTTGGGAGTTTTGGGCCATCTTGTCGATCAACGCACGTGCAGCTACTGGTGTCTTATCCACCAATGCTCCTCCAGCCGCAGCATCTACCATGCTTCTCTCCATAGGTGTGAGTCCTTCATAGAAGTACTGGATGAGTAATTGCTCACTGATTTGGTGATGTGGGCAGCTTGCACACAACTTCTTGAATCGCTCCCAGTACTCATACATTGACTCCCCTTGGGCTTTCTTGATCCCTGATATCTCCTTTCGAATGGATGTGGTCCTTGATGCTGGAAAAAATCTCTGCAAGAAAAGACGTTTCAAATCGTTCCAACAAGTTACATCTTCGGGTTGTAAATAATACATCCAATCTTTCGCAGCTCCATCAAGTGAGAATGGGAATGCTCTTAGTTTGATTTGATCTTCAGAGACATTTCTAGGTTTTAGGGTTGAGAAAACCACATTAAATTCTTTCAAATGTTTATTGGGATCCTCACCAGAGAGTCCATGAAACTTTGGAAGTAAGTGAATTAACCCATATTTCAGTTCGAAGTCCGATTCGAGATTTGGGTATGCAATACAATTTGGTTGATAGTTAATATCAGGTGCAGCCAATTCTCGAATGGTTCTATTAAGTTCATTTACATTGTTTCCAGCCATTGGTTCTTGTTTTATGGTTGAATTTGAATTGCTTCCAATTTCAATGTTCTGATATTGGAGTAATTCTCCAACTGGTTGAATGTTGAAACTTCCCGTAGACTGAGAATGTCCTATTCGTGCCCTAAGGCTACGTTCAATCTCAGGGTCAAGATCTAAGAGATCTTCGAGATTAGTTCGTGTCATCAATCAATGAAAGATGAAAAGAAGGAATGTGGACCATAGTAAAATAAAAATTAGAAGTTTGAGTTGATGGTCTAAAAAGAGGTAGAAAGAGATAAAAGAAGAAGAAAAAAAATCAGATTGGGTAAAGACGGAAGAAAGAAGAGAGGAAGAGAATTAAAATGTAAAATAAAATAAATACCTCTAATTGGTTGAAATAATTACTTGCCTCCCCGGAAACGGCGCCAATTTGATAGAGCGCTGTCGTGGGCACCCTCAAATGATTAGTGTAATTTGGGGTACTTAGGTGCAGCAGAGTGGCTGACCAAGGTCGTCTCTCAAAGGAGGAAGTGAATTAAAACAATTATTAGAGGTATTATAGAAGTAAAATAAAAGATAACAAAAACACTACTTGAAAGGATGGGGGTGGTTGTTTATAGTTTATTAATCTAGAAGAAGTTTGCTGGAAGAAGATTGAATTTTTGTTTTTGTTTTTAGTTTTGAAATGAAGTTTGATTAAAATGACACAACAAAAAGATGTTTGTTTAGACAATATTTAAAAGAAGTAATCGATCTAACTCTAACTCTTCAATAATTTATTAATCATTATCATTTAAATTAATATTCACTTAATTATGATCCCTTAATTTGTTAAATCCCGAACCCTACGAGAATTAACTTTACCACGAAGATTGAAGTGAATTTAACCTTAGGCTAACTTCGGAACATGCAATCGCAGCACCCTGCTTTGATTGATGTTCTAAGATTAGCTTATGGTCAGTGGTAAATTAAGGCACATATCCACTTTGGAAATGAGGATGAATTGTGTTTAGGGATTATATTTGAACTCTACAAATTTATCCCGTGTGGTCTTGTATTACCGATTAAGATCGCGCTCTCACAATTTACACAAAATCCCGACCTCGCGTGTTTTTGTGTACATTGTTCAATTGCTTGCTTAGTTTCTTACAATTTAAAAACACAATTCATGGATCATATTAAGTGAATTATAGTAGCTCATTGATTCAAAATAATTAAATGAAGAGGGTAGAAGATAGATCGATTACTAAAAGACTACTCTTCCATGGGTGGCGTAATCATCGTAGAAGCGTTTTGCATGTGCAAAGGTTTAAAATGGGTATAACCCAATAACGCTTCTACTCAAGAATTCCAGCCCAATTAGGAAGATTAAGAGAAGAATAAATTTAAACAAAACAGAAGAAAAGAGAAGAAATAAAAGAAGAACAAAGAAGTTTATTACATAAACAAAATCATTACAACATGAAGGAGAAGAAGAAGGCTTCGTCGAAGGGATCCTTGCTTCAAGAGCTACCCTTATTTAAATGGTTGGAGAATTGGAGTGGATACACTTCTCCTCTGACCTCAACTTCCCAATGCACGTCACAACCCCTCCAAATGAGAAAAACTCCAATTTATAGAGGGGAGGGGAGGAGAGGTTACAAGTGGTTTCAAGTGTGAATGTGGAAATTCGGCCAAATATTTTATGCCAACTTGCACCGCCCATTTGACCACCACAACGCGTGAATGGGCCGGGCTTCCAGAAGGATCAAATGTGAGGATATGTGTATTCTATCTCCTCTCCAAATTTGGGCTCAATACAGGCCCATATGAAGTTGTTATGGCCGAAATACAGAAGCTTCTCCATTCTGGCGAGCCCAGCCCAACTTTGACTTCATGGCCCAATTTAAACAACCAACTGAACTCTTTAGCTCTAGTGTCCTGAATAAAAGTTGTAGATAATTATGTTTGGAACACTGTTACAAAATTTCAATTTCAAATAATAAATATAAAAATATTTATTCTCGCAATACTACAATGCACTATTAAGGGTAAAACTGGAATTTTCACCAAATTTTCAAATGAATGATCAAATCCCAAATATTTTATAAATAAACATATTTAACACAATGTGAGGAAATTATTTCATTTATTATCAATAAAATATTCAATAAAATAGTGTTTTATCAGGCGCTCATTAGCTTGTGGACTAATGAGGCTTAGGAATTTGCATTGGTCGAGAGGATGGGAGGTCGGACTCATCACACCTTTTTGAGGGGAATTATTGTCTACTATAGGGCTCTCTTTATAGATTTAAGTTATGTTCGTGAATCCTTATTATATTACCAAGTATAAAATGAGCTTTCCTTTATTTTTAACAATCAATGATTAAATATGCAATAAATTTAGAGAATCTTTTATATGTATTCGAGGTTCTTCATCAATAGAGAATCATCTATATCTGTTTAGAGATTCTTGGTCAATGGTATCCTTCAAAACATTTATATAAAAGTCTCTTGGTCATTATGATGACCAGGCTGGTTTTAAAGCCACTCAGTTGGGCACTTGAAGTTTATCGTCATTCAGAAGGACAGAGATTATTTCAAAGTTGGGATCGAACCCATAAATGGGCTACCTACGTATCCTTTGTTTTGGAAAAGGAATCAGAACCCACGTAGTTCAAGAAATTGAGTATGATGTTTATGATTGATGGCTCAAAGATGAATTTCATAATTACTTTTACACTCTAAGCTCACGTGAGTCATGCTCGGTGTGAGAAACAAGAGGTATTGGTAAAAATTAGACAATTGTGCCACGAAAGATGCAATCATAAGAATTTGTTTGGGGCTTATGTATGGATTACTGCCCAGATAGATGAAGGTTTAGGATTTACTTTTAGGGAGAAAATCCATGAATAGGGTCCATAAAGTTATATGTGCTTCATGGAGATTTGAATACTCTAATCTTGGGGCTTACTCCTAAGGAAGATTCCCAAGTTAGGAGGGGACTTATGATTGGGTTTTACTCCTGAAAAGGAAACCCAAATCAAAGGTAAATTATGACTGGTTAAGAGAATTTTAAGGGGGATTGAGGTTTACTCCTGAAAAGGAAACCCAAGATTATGACTGGGACTTACTCCTAAAAAGGAGGCCCAGGTTAAGAGACTTGGGGCTTACTCCTGAAAAGGAAGCCCAAAGTTATGACTGAGTCTTATTCCTGAAAAGGAGACCCAGGTTAAGGGACTTGGGGCTTACTCCTGAAAAGGAATCCCAAGGTTATGACTGAGTCTTATTCCTGAAAAAGGAGACCCAGGTTAGGGATTAAGGTTTGGGGCTTACTCCTGAGGAGGATGCCCATATTTGAGGTTGGGGGTTATTCCTAAGAAAGATGCCCAAGATTAGAGGACTTGATTGGGGCTTACTCCTGAGGAGGATTCCCAAGATTGGGAACTTTAAGAATTTGGGGCTTACTCCTGAGGAAGATGCCCAGATTAAAGGATTTATAACTGGGGGTTATTCCTGAAAAGGAGACCCAGGTTAGGAATTCTCTCATTTTAAAGGATGAGGTTAAATGAACTAACTCTCAATCTTTGGTTACATAAGGATATTTAAATCCCTAGGTTTTGAGAGATATTCCACAGAATTCCTTTCAGATAAGGAAGTCAAATCAAGAAATCATGCCATAAATGGCTTTGGAGAGTGTCTTGAAGACTGAATCTTGAAAAGGAAAGGTGAAATGGCTTAAGAGGGGTAAAAATGGGCAAGATGGGCACCCAAAAAGATAGGGGCGCGCAAGTCTTGCAAGGCGCGCAAGTCTTCCGTGGGCGCGCAAATATGGTCGCGCAGGTATACCTGCGCGGCACATGGTGTACTTGCGCGATTTTCAACCAGCATTGAAATACTTGAGCGACTCTTTTTTAAACCCTTTATAATTTTCTTGAGGTTCTTCCAGAAAAGGGACGCGCAAGTTATATTGAAGGTAATAAGTCGGCGCGCAAGTGTTTGATGAGTTTCAACACTTAGGCCTTCCTTCTTCTCTTTAAATCTTCCGTTCTAGGTAAGAAATTACCTTAGAAGTGTTCCGGAAGCTTTGAGAAGAGACTTGGGCATCGGGAGCTTCAATCCGAGTTTCTGGAAAAAGATCCTCTCGAATGGGGGGCCCACAGGGTCTATTTATAGGAAAAAGAAGACCCTGGGCGGTTACTGGGTGGTTACCGGGCGGTTATCACTTAGGTCGCGCAAGTCACTTGCACGACCATAAGGCGTCGCGCAAGTACTTGCACGACCACTAGGCGGCGCGCAAGTGTACTTGCGCGACCATGAGGGAACTTGCGCGGCCTATGGGAAATGTTCTCCTTGTTCATCCCTTTGTCAATTTTTGATGTTTTTTCAAAGGATGAATCACATTGAGCTCAGATATTCCCCTTTTCCGATCTTTAGATTCTGTGACGAAAGGAGCGTCAACAAAAGTCCCCCCTCAGAGTTGGATCCAGAAAAAATGAGGATTTGACTCTGAGGAAATTAAATACATTCAAAGGAAAAGGGGGCACGCAAGTCTTCAGGGCACAGAGGGCAGCGCGCAAGTGTGCTGGAACTTGACTTTTATTCAGAGTTCCTTTGTCTTTTGTGGGCAGTTTAAAGTCATGCATGCCGGACATAAAGGGGCTAATGTTTAAGGTCGAAATAGCTTTGACCGAAATGGATTAAAATTGACACAATTCCTTGAAAGTTCATCTGAAAACATACTACCATACTCAAGTATGAGGGAAAATATGTAAACTATGGCTTAAGAATATTTGAATCTGAGGAATGATATGAAAAATATCTAAAAGGCATTAGAAGAAGTAGTTTCCAAGAATGAAGTTACTATTATTTAACAAAACCCATTAGGGGGTTGAAATATGCAGGGCCACCTATGGGCATTGGCTGCATGGTCAAATAAATAGCATCTTTCGGCTGACAAGTCTGTTATGTGGACTGTTTATGCAAGGCCACCTATGGGCACGTGCTGCATAGTCAGGAAAACGAACTCTCAGAAATTTACTTTCTTAGTTCTAAAAAGCCCGTGAAAGTTTATGGAGATTCAAATTTTCTAAAGTATAGAGTTTGTTGTATGGAAAGAGGTACTTGAATATGTAGAAGATATTTCCGAACAAGAATATCGAAGAACTGGATGAATATCACTCCTACGAAGGTTTGACCCAAACGTAGGGAAGAAGAATAAACTATAGACTTGAATACTTTCAGATCATGAAAAAGGATATGGGACAAATATGTTAAGGATGGCTATTTTTTGCGGATCCCTACATACTGTCGTTTAAGAAAAATAAGGACAAAAGAGGCATTCTTCCCAAGAATGAAGTTACTATTATTTAACAAAACCCGTTAGGGGGTTGAAATATACAGGTCCACCTAAGGGCATTGGCTGCATGGTCAAATAAATAGCATCTTTTGGCTGACAAGTCTGTTATGTGGACTGTTTATGCAAGGCCACCTATGGGCACGTGCTGCATAGTCAGGCAAAAGAATTCTCAGAATTTTGACATTTTTGTGATTAGAAGTCATGAAAAGGGTTATGAAGATCTGAAAATATTTAAGGTTAGGATTATAACACATAAAGATGGGTATTGTCCAATGTATATAGAGATACATAGGTCAATGAAAACCATAATCATGTTGTGGCTGGGTCCTAAATTGAAATTTTGGACTTCACTACGTATCTCATAAGAATGAGAATCAAGCCATACGTAGTTCTTAAAATGAAGTTTAACGTCGTGCAGGATGAAAGGATGAGTGATCTTAGTTTAGGGTCATAGAATTCGGACCATAATAATGAATACACAGTGTGTGTTTTCATGAGGACTTTTCAGCCAAGGGACTGAAAGTGAAATTTGGGGTTAGGCCCAAAAGACTTGGGACTGGATTCGAGGGACACTCGAATGTTCCTACGTATCCCATAAGGATGGGAATCAAGTCCACGTAGTTCTAGAATTACCCTTTGTACAAATTTGGTTTGTACATGTGAAGGGTGAAAGGGGACTTTAGTGCAATGATGGTTTAACCTAAGATAAAAAGTTCAGGCATTACCATGTATTCACGTAGTCTTTTGAAAATGAAAACCAAGATTGAAAAATCAATGTCAATAATAGTTCTCTCTCAAATGAGGAAATCAAAGAATATTGTAGTTTATTATCGTACCGGACAAAAGTGTTGTATAGTTTAACGTCATATAACAAGGACGAAAGTGAATCAATGTAAAGATATTGATTCCAGGGGCGGTTTCACGAATCAACATCATATGAGATGGTGGTGAACCGATGTGAAGAGATTGTTTTTGGGCTTGAACCCTGGGAGGTTTCCTACATACCCAGCCTGGAGGGCAAGGATCAAAGTCCGTGTAGTTCAATTTAAAGAATGAATTAATGATCAAGTTGTTCTTGGGGATAATGATCCATTTAAAATGTTGTTGGGACTTACACATGGTTAGCGGCCCAGAGAGAGTGTTATGGTTGATGTTCGCTCTAAGCTCACGTGATTTATACTCGGTGTGAGAAACAAGAGGTAATAACAACCTTAACGATGCACAGTTTAATGTCATGTAGGACATAAAAAAGGGGACTATGCAGTTTAAAGTCATGCAGTTAGGACTATTGGTGTTGCACAGTTTAGTGTCATGTAGCAGGGACAAAATAACAGTTTAATGTCATGTAGGACATATCAAGGGATTTCTGTACAGTTTAGCGTCATGTAGTTAGGACGATGGGAACAATACAGTTTAACGTCATATTGGACGAAAGTGCGAATAGTTTAAGGTCATATTCATGGACCGTGGATGGTGCGGTTTAATGTCATGCTGGACCTTTGATGATTATATAGTTTAACGTCTTTTCGGACGTGAGGGAATTTTATACAGTTTAGCGTCATGTAGTTTAGGACGTCACAGTTTAACGTCTTGCTGGACATAAGGGATTTGCAAATAGTTTATGGTCATATATATGGACCAGGGATGATGCAGTTTAAGGTCATGCTAGACGGTTTAGGGAACTTTTTCATAGTTTAATGTCGTGTGGGACGAAGTTGCAGTTTAAAGTCATACTGGACCATTGCTGTATAGTGTAACGTCATATAGCAAGGACGAACTGGTGCTGTATAGTTTAAAGTCATGTAGCTAGGACTAAGGTGAACCAATATGAGGATATCAGTTCTGGGGACTTTTTACAGTTTATCGTCATGCTGGACATTAGAAGTGCCACACAGTTTAATGTCATGTTGCTAGGACACAATATAGTTTAACGTCATCTCGGACAAAATATAGTTTAATGTAATCTCGAACAAAATATGGAACTTCTGTACAGTTTAATGTCATGTAGATAAGACATTATACAGTTTAGTGTCATGTAGGACATACTACAGGGACTATGCAGTTTAAAGTCTTGCAGTTAGGACTATTGGTGCTGCACAGTTTAATGTCATGTTGCAGGGACAAAATACGAACCAATGTGACTATTTTGGCTCTGTGAACAATATTTTGTGTTTATACAAAATACTTCTTCAGAAATCTGGCATTAGTTGGAGTCGTGATGTGTTCTCCATCCATTGAGATTAGTGAATACGCTCCATTGGAGTAGACCTTATGTATTGAATAAGGTCCTTCCCATTTTGGTTCAAGCTTGGGAGGCTTTTTTCCTGGTATCATTGGTGCTCTGAGAACCAATACCAATTCTCCCTGAATGAATGAACGAAGACGAACTTTTTTGTTAAAAGCTCGTGCTATTCGATTCTGATAGATTTCCAAGTGGTGCAAAGTGCACAATCTTTTCTCATCTAACTGTTCCAATTCATTCAACAGCTTTTGTGATTGCTCATCTGTAGATAACTGATCACAAATGGCTATTCTGAGTGAGGTCAATTGAAATTCAATTGGCAAGACTGCTTCTGTTCCATATACCAATGAATATGGATTTGACCTCGTTGCATTGCGAGTGGTAGTCCGATAAGCCCATAAAGCATGAAAGAGTTTATCAGGCCATGACCTCTTATCTTTATCCACCATCTTTTCCAGTATATTTGAAAGAGTCTTGTTAATGGCCTCTATCTGGCCATTAGCCGCTACATGATATCGAGATGAATGGTTGGACTTAATGTTGTATTCTTGATACAATTTCTTTACCTCAGAAGAACAGAAGTTGGAGCCGTTGTCCGTCAATATGGTATGAGGGACACCAAATCTAGTAATGATGTTAGACTTGATGAAGCTAACAATGCATTTAGAACTGACTTCTTTGAGAGGTAATGCCTCTGCCCATTTGGAAAAGAAATCAGTATCAGTAAGAATGTATTTAAACTGCTTGGCCGTAGCTGAAGGGTAAGGTCCCACCACATCCATTCCCCATGTGGAAAATGGCCATGAGTATTTAGATGTATGAAGTAACTCTGGAGGTTGATGAATGAAGTTGGCATATACTTGGCATGAATGACACTTCTTTGTGAAATTAACACAATCTTGTATCAATGAAGGCCAGAAGTATCCAAGCCTTCGAATTTGATTAGACAGTCTATGTCCAGACTGGTGGGCACCACAGACTCCTGCATGCACATCTTTTATGACATCCATTGTCTCTTCACCATCAATACATCTGAAGAGAAATCCATCAAAACCACGTTTGTAGAGAATTTTCTCGAGGTGGTTTGGGCCATCATAAAGGGTAAAATTGACCACATGTCGCCGAATTTGTTCTTTCTCGGCTCTATCAGGTGGAAGTGTTCCATTTCGAAGGTATTCCTTGATAGGTGACATCCATCCTGTAGTATGACCATACGGTTCAGGAATGGGACTAATTTCATTAATTTCCTCTGTTCTGACTTGAACATAAGGTGAAATTGCACGACGGTGGGAAATACAGATGGTTGTCTCGTCCCGATTTGGATTTGCTAAAGCTGTGGCTATATTAGCCAGTGCATCAGCTTGAGCATTTTGTGATCTTGGGACATAAGAAAATGTCGGTTCTGAAGGGAATTCCGACATTAACTCTCTGACGTAATCATACAAAGGGATTGATTCTTATTTTCTGATGGCATAATCCCCATTGACTTGTTTGATTACCAGGTCTGAATCACCTTTCACCTTTAAGTGATTCACTTGTGCTTGAAGCGCTAACTCCAAGCCTGTAATGAGAGCTTGGTATTCAGCTTCATTATTGGTACCACCTTCCCACAAAAAATAGGAATAAGGTAACACTGCCTTATCTGGAGAAATGAGCACAATTTCTAAACCAACATTTTTGAATTTAGGATTTTCCATTTTCTTCCCTGTTGGACTTCTAGAAGCACCATCAAAATACATTTCCCATGTTTGAGGACTCTATTGAATAGAGAAAACTTCCTCATCAGGGAGTTCGATATCTGAATACATGTCTTCCCCTGAAGGATGTTCAGCCAGGAAATCAGCCAGAGCTTGGCCCTTAATTGCCTTTTGAGACACATACTGAATGTCAAACTGCTGTAGAATAACCGCCCACCTTTCCAGACGTCCTGTAAGCATTGGACAACTAAGGATGAATTTGAGCGGATTATTACGAGATACCAATTGGAACTCATGATGTTGCAGGTAGTGTCTCAGTTTCTGAACTGCAAATATTAATGCTAGGCAGCACTTTTCAATACTTGAATACCGGGTTTCTGCTTCAAGCATAGTTCTACTGAGATAGTAGAGACTATTTTCATTCCCAGCATCATTCTTTTGAGCGAGAAAGGCACCCAATGATCGCTCTAAAGCTGTCACATAGAGGATAAGAGGTCTACCCTCAACAGGTGGCATGAGTACTGGAGGACTCAAGAGGTATTTCTTGAGAACATCAAATGCTTTTTGACATTCTTCAGTCCACTGGTAAGTGACTCCTTTCTTCAATAATTTGGTAAAGGGTAAACTTTTGCCTGCCAAATTGGCGATGTAATGCCGAATATAGGCTAAGTGTCCTTGAAGTCCTCTTAATTCTTTTAAATTCTAAGGAGGTGACATACCAAGGATTGATTTGGTCTTCTCAGGATCAACTTCAATACCACGATGGTGTACAACAAAGCCGAGGAATTTTCCTAAGGTTACCCCAAAAGCACATTTTAAGGGGTTCATCTTCAAATTATGTTGTCGAAGCTTGTGGAATATGACTTCCAAATCAGCCAAGTGATCAAAACGTTGTTTGTATTTAACCACCAAGTCATCTACATAGCATTCAACAAATTTCCCTAAAAGAGGTTTGAAGATACGATGCATGGCGCGTTGATATGTTGCACCTGCATTCTTTAAACCAAATGGCATCACCCGGTAACAAAACACACCTTGAGGAGCTCTGAAGGCTGTATATTCCTCATCTTCTGGGGCCATTCAGATTTGATTATATCCAGAATATCCATCCATGAAAGAAAGTAATTCATAGCCAGCCGTCGCATCAATTAAGAGTTCTGTAATCGGAACTGGGAAATCATCTTTAGGATAATACCGATTAAGATCTCTGAAATCGATGCAAACCCTAATTTGACCGTTCTTCTTCTTTACAGGGACAATATTAGCCAACCACTTGGGATATTGAACTTCTCTGACGAAGTTAGCTTTGATAAGCTTATCCACTTCAGCCTCAATTTTGGAAGCATAGGTTGGGTGTGTTCTTCTCGCGGCTTGCTTGAATCCTCGATGTTCTTTTGGCAAACCCAAATGATGAGTGGCAACATCAGGATCAAGGCCAGGAATCTCTGTATAATTCCAAGCAAAAATATCTTTATTTTTCTTTAGAAAATAAATATACATCTCTTGCTCTTCAAGGGTCATGGCCGCACTAATTAAAGTGGGGCGTGGATCTTTCTCTGTACCCAGATTTACTTTTCTGAGTTCATCCACAGTGGTAGAGATACCCTCTTCAAATGCTGGAGGAGAATCTCTAAGATCTTCCTCTTCCTCTTCATCATGTGTTATTTCTTCCGTTTCTACTTGCAAAGTAGATGAAAAAACGAAATTCTCATGATCATAAGAGATGTCAAAATTTTCACATTTTGAAGAAGAAGCTTCCATTTCCGACCCTATTGATGATAAAGGGTCTTCTTTGGGAAATAAAGAGGAGATGATGGATTGAGAATCGACATCATTATTCACCTCTGGTGTTTCTATAACTTCTTATGGCCTGATTAGCGAAGTATAGACTTGTTGGATTTCAGCAGACAAAATGAAAACGTCACCACTTATGCTTTCATCACTGCTTGGTAAGTTACCAATTTCTCCCATGTTGTCTGGCTCGATTGCCGTAATTGACATTATGGATCTTTCCATAAGAGTATTTTGATTTGGGCCTATTTTTCCAATTTGACTGATAGGTAACACACAATCTGTACTCACATGTGAAAATGGATTTATTGGAATTTTTTCCAAACCAAATGGAGCATTAACTTTGGTAATTTCTTTCATTGTAGATTTTTCTCTTCCCTTCATGTGATAAAATTCCGCCTCAATGTATTGAGACTCACATGTCTTGAATGGGGCCTTATCACCATACAATGTTCCAACTTGACCATCAAAACAGTATTTGAGACATTGATGGTATGATGACAGAATAGCTGCATGCTGATGTAGCCAGGGTCTTCCAAGCAAGATATTGAAAGCTGAGTCTTGATCAACAATCATGAAATCCGAATTGGAAACAAGATCTCCAAACTGAGTTCTGAGCGTAACTTCTCCCAGTGGTTCTTGTTCATTTCTATCATATCCTTGCAACATCATGGTAGAAGGAGATAAATCAGATTCCGTGAGTCCCAATCGATGAAGTGTACGAATGGGCATGAGGTTGACTCCTGAACCATTGTCAATGAAATCTCTTCGAACATCTATACCATTGACTTTTCCAGATAAGTACAAAGGTTTTATGTGCCCATGCAAAACATCATCTTCATCTTTATCAATAAAATATATCACTTCATGGCATTCTGCAGGATTATTCTCTATCTGATAGATTTCAGCTGCAGCAATTTCAGATTCAAACTCCTGAGGACTTGACAAAGCTTCGATGAGTGCTTCCCAAAGATCTTTTGACAGATTCAAAGCATCCAAAATTGATAACTTGGATGGTACTTGGGCCAAGTGTTTCAATATATCATACTTTTGATCTAGAGGTCTGTGTTTCCCAATAGGAATATGCGGTTTAGCAGGTACCTTGGAAGCAGATGCTTTGGAAGCCGATGCATCTTGTATTGAAGCTGGCAACATCCTTGGTTTTGGCAGATTAGACGGATTAGATCCATTTACTTGCTGAGATAAAGAAGATGGAACTTTTAATCAGTCTTCCAAAATAACTGTGCCGAAACTGAGTTGGCCATTGGCAGAAGAACTTGCTTGTTCTTTTTGAGCTCGCTGAAGGGCTCTACCACGAGTTTCTGCTGCATATACAGTGCTAGCAGGGGTAGAATTAGAGTAGTGGCTTCGGAAAGATCCACGTCTTCCCCTATATCCTGAACCTCTAGAACTTCCTCGGGTTCCCTTATTTGATACAGGGAATTCAGGCTCATCAAGACTGGAATATGAATCTGTTAATTGAATCATATTAATAGAACCAAAGATTAACTCTTCCTCTGATAGAGACTCTGCCTGGTTAGCCTGTTTAGGCTGTGCCATTTGGTGGGACGGTGCCCGTGGCTTCGAAGTAGATGGCATGAAATCTGCCAGAGTCAAAGACAATTTAGGCTTTGCTACATACTCATCTTCTCCTGATTCCTCTTTCTTCTTTGAATTGCGCTGCCCTTTTGAGGATTTGTCTTTTGATGGAGGCTTTACTGCAGCTTTTGTAGGAGACACAATTGGCTTCTTCAATTGTGTTCGCAAAATGGAATGGGTCCGATTGATTGTCTTTCTGACCATCCAATCATCATATTTTTTCGCAGTTTTGATTTTGACTTCCTGCCACTCGCCTCCTTCCTCTAGATCTGTAGCGGTAATACAGGCTACATGAGCTGAAGAACCCTTCAATTTGACTTGTCCCAAGTCGACCATCTTTTGCAGGAGGTCTTTAAAGACAAAACAATCCTGGATGGGATGCCCCAACATTTGATGAAAGGGACAATAATTGGGACGGTCTTCATCTCCTTCCATGTTTGGCCTCTTGGGAACTGGTAATTGAACCAAATTATTTTCCAGAGCTGAAATGAAGTAACCAGGAACTTGCTCACTTCGGAAAGAGTATGTTTTAATCTTCATATCCTCAAATTGTTTCTGTCGTTGATCTTTTTGATCATTTGGACGAAACAGCCTTTGTTGTTGGTGTTCAGGAGGTGGAGCCCTTCGAGAAGATGAAGGTTTTGAAGTAGAAATAGGTACAGGTGCCTGTTTAAGCATAACTGTAGTAGTTTCTGCTTTACCCATTCTTCATCCTGGAGCTGATGGAATTACACGAGATTTAAACTTAGCCTGTATAAGGGAATCTTCAATCTGTTGAGCGATTGAATTAAGGTCTCGAAACCCTCCTGTGTATTTCACAGGGATCAATGGCGTGCGTAATTCGTCACGCAAATTTTCCACACAGATTGGCAACAGTTCCTCCAGAGGGAGTGCTAAACTCAAGGAATACGTTAATCCCTTCCAACGAGCAATGAAATCAGAGACTCTTTCATTTTCCCTTTGCTTGCAGTTTGTAAGATCGAAAACTATCGTTTTTGGAAAAGTTGAGCTAAACTGAAGAAGGAATTTTTTACGAAGATCCTCCCATCCGATGACTGACCGGGATTGCAAGCTTGTATACCAGACAAAAGCTGGTCCTTGCAAGGTTCGCACGAAGCATCTGAGTTTCACTGCTTCTTGCTGCTCTAGAGTTCCCATCATAGGATCACAACAAGACACATAATGCGTCAAATGTTGTTCAGGGTCGCCTGATCCATTGAAAGTAGGGAAAACAGGGTTTCCAAAATTGGATGGAGGAGAAATTGAATCTACCCATTCAGGGTAAACTTTCTTTTCAGGTTGAACTTGCGCCAGTTTCCCTTCCATAGTTTCTAACCGAGCTGTTAATGACTCAATAGTAGTTATTAACTTTTTAGAAACATCAGGTTGAACTTGGTTTTGGGTAGGTTCAATGAATGGAGCTTGGACAGACGTTGTGGTTGGTGCTGCAACTAATGGTATTGCTGCCAACCGTTGTTGCGTTTGACCCATAAGATTAGACCTCTGTGGGTGTACTGATAAAGGAGGATATTCTTGATCTATCTCAGTAGTTACAACAAATTCCTTCGGCTGTTGGACTTCAGAATTCTTAAGAAGAAGACTACTCTGAAGTAGTTCTGCATTCAACCTTCTTAATTCTTTCATTTCTTCCTCCTGTTGTGCAAACCTTTGCTCTAATGAGAGAGATTGACCTCCTTCAGAGGAAGGGTGAGAAGTAACCTGATTCTTTCCTTTCCCCTTATTGAATCCTTTTCGGAGAGGGGGAAGTGGGTTACTTGAAGGAATATCCAGATTTTGGGTAAGCCTTTGATTACGTATGCGCACACCTTCTTCATTTAGGTCTGTGTGCGCAACTTCTTGAGCAGGAACCTCTTCGTCTGATCCTTCTGATTGAGCCTCATCTGGTGAATCAGCAGCAACGAAATTGATGACATTAATGGATGCATATTTCATGGAATCCTTTCTATCAGCATTTCTGTGATATTGTCTTCTTCTATGTCCATGATGAGACATGACATTCTGTTGACTTGATCCCTCAGGAATTTCTTGGAGAACCGTCACTTGGAGAGAATCTCCTGATAGCTTGGCTCTTCGTTCCTCTTGAGGCTTATTCCCTAATCAAGAGAATATTGACTTTCTCTGAGGGAGGGATTGAGGATTTGAAAAAGTCCCCAGTCTGGTGGACTGGGGATGTTCCTGCTGCTTCCGCTCAACTCCTTGAATCCCATTTGTTGACTCTGAGGGTTGGGTTAGAGAAGTCCCCAGTCTGGCAAGCTGGGGTGTCTCTTGACATGCTATGTCTGAGATCTTCTTAAAATATCTCTTGATCTTGTGAATCTTAGTTCGGAAATTAGCTGGATGCATTAACCTGTATCCACTTTTATCACCTGGTTCAACAGACCGTTGGATGATTTCTGAAACGTCTGTCATTTGATGACGTGTTTGCTCCAGACGAGAGGCTTGTGCAATATTCTCGCCTGCTTGATGTAGGAGAAATTCAACAACTTGTTCTCTATATACTTGATTTTGAGAGGAACTAGTTGAAGCTTGTTCTTGAGAAAGCTTTTGATTATGAACAAAGCCCATTGACTGTGGCCGGCCATGGGCAATAACATTGCATGAGACCATTTTCGACGGGCTTTGCTGACTGGAAAGCACTGTGAAATGTAGTGCTCCGTGAACACCCCATCCTCTGATATGAACATCAGATGTAGCATTGGCAATTAACTGACGCAATTTTCTTAGTGCGCCAAGGCATGAACGTTGAAGGGTTCTTTGTTGCTTTCAGCCTTCGGATACCGAGAGACTGATAGAGATGCCAAATCAATCTGGCGTTGTAACCCTTCTATTATCTTAATATGATTTTCATAATCACCGTAAGATAATACTTTCTTCTTCAATTGACAAAGAGTCTTCCATATGTTGAGACGAATATCATGGATTCCATCATCCGTCAACATCTTTGGAATGTCGTACTGGGAGTCAGCCAAAGGCCAAAACATGACTGGTACTTCACCTTTTGCCAGTTTTTTCCTCATGTTCAGCATTTCCTCTTTATCATTAAATGAAGATTCTTCTACCTGTTTGGACCAGAGTGGGTGTTTCCTTGTTGCTTCATCGGATTCAACAAGATTGGTAGAGATATCACTATTCATGCTGGAAGATGAATGACCCAGGGACGGTTCGGAGAATAACCTGAACCCCAGGCTATCTTCTGATGGAGAAAGAGTTTCACCTGCCGATAGTAAAGCATCAGACATGACTGTTTTTACGTTTGCAAGTGCCTCGAGATAGGAGGGCTTTCTCGTCACTACATTGCCTTTTGAAGAATTTTCGAGACAACGTGAATCACTACTGCGGAGAAGACTTTCGCAGCGAAGTTCATCACCATGAGGAGGACCATCATGATGGGTTACAGCAAAATATGAAATCTCTTGCTCCTTGGTCTTCTGACCACACAGAGGGTTCCTGTGGCTCTTATCTGAAGAAGAAACTTCAAGATTGACCAAATTTTCATGAAGCAAGTCTTCATGAGGAAGTGTCTGTTGAAGACCTTCAGAATTAATGTTCCCGTTATTGGGAACTGAGGGAGTAGAATCTTGAATTCCGAAAGATAAATGTATGAGGGCTTCAAGAACTCCAGCATCGAGCAAGGCTTGGTTACAGATTGGCCTTTGATCTCCTGACTGTGCTGGGCGGATCTTTTTCTTAGATGCCTTCTTACTCGCTTTAGAAACCACTTGATGATGAAAGTGATTGCTCTGAGCAGGTGTATGTGCCTGATCAGGAAAGATGGTCAGGTTAGGCTGACGATCTCCACTCAAATCAGGTGTATGTGCCTGACTTGGTTGTCCGTATGATATGGGGGAGTATGCCCCATAACCCTCTTGGACTGGAACAGATGTGTGTGTCTGTTCCGGAGTGAATCGTTGATGTGTCACTTCACTGCTAGGGATAGATTTATGTGTCTGTCCCTGAGATGATGCTGAAGCTGTTATGATATCCTGGAAAGCATCCAGAATATGAGCAGGAATTTGCTTCTGCTCTTTCACCATTGACAAATTATGTTTGGTGACTTCAGCCGCCGGAACGGGGATATACGTCCATTCCGGACTTGGAGTAGGTGTATGTGCCTACTCCTGTCCTCCTTTTCCTGTCAGTGAATCCTGACAGTACTCAAGTGTGGAGGTAGAGAGTTGAGTCTGCCTCCTGTTTGTCGTCGGGACTTTCCGACTGACTTCTCCGTGCGCTACCAAGAGAGACTGTTGGTAGGCTTGATTAGTATTAGCAGGTGTATGTGCCTGCTGATTACACTTCGCCAAACGCGGTTGATGAGATCCATCATATGTAGTCAGACGATCCTGCTGACTAACTGGTGATGTATAAGCAGGTGTATATTCCTGCCTATGGTACTCCGCCGGAATTGCCTGGCGGGATAGGCTTGATGCTGCCAGACGAGTCTGCTGGACAGTGGAATTAAAACGAACAGGTGTGTATGCCTTCTCGTTGTTTGCCACCAAGTTAGGTTGGTGGACTTCTCCGGAGATGGCAGGGATGACAACCTGCCTATTGTTAACTGGATTCCATCTCTGGCGGTTCATCTTGCCTGCTCGGGTTCGAGGAACCTGAGCTGAATGCCTGGAGTCGGTACCCTCATCATGTTGAGGGCGCACTACCGCACGAATCTGGCGGCGATTGTTGATGGGAGCCCTCGGGAAGGACTCCTATCTTTTTGAACTAAGGCCCTGAGGGACCTGCTCATTCACTTCCTCAGAGTAAGGGAGTGAATGGAAATTGTGTTCCGGGGATAACGACCCGAAACGGTTGGAGATGGTAGTCAGCACCACCTGCTTCTTGATTGCTGGCCACCGTTTTCCGGACGACCAGGTAGAGTTGTTAACTTGGAGGGCTTGAAGAGCGGCCTCCAGAGTTGGGATAGTACCGTTGTGACGGTACTCCTTAACCAGTGCATTAGAAACCCAGCGTTGAAGACGCTGAGTTGGTGATGTCATCCTCAGAGCGGATGACGTTCCAGCAGGAGTAGCAGCATTGGTTTTCACAGCAGCAGACCTCATAGTAGAGGTGTTCACAGCAGCAGTATTCACAGGGGTTAATTTAAGGAAAGCCATTTTGCAAAAGATCTTGAGAAAAGAGTGCCTGTTCCATGTAACAGACATAATCAAGATGAATCCGGCCACTGCATCTTTTGGATGAGCATATGTCAATGATTGCTTTGTTGGCCCAAGGGGCCTAACAAATAAGAAGAACATCACTTTAACTTGGTTAAGGATTCACGTCGGGTTCACCATTTTTTGTTTCGCACGGAATCCGGGGATGACCTCCTGGACGGGAGATTCAAACGTTCCGATCGTTTTCTAACGGGTTTGTTCGTAGAACCGGAAACATCCAATGATTCCACATCCGTTTGGACCTACTTTCCAAAGGCAGGCGCTCATTAGCTTGTGGACTAATGAGGCTTAGGACTTTTCATTGGTCGATAGGATGGGAGGTCGGACTCATCACACCTTTTTGAGGGGAATTATTGTCTACTCCGGGACTCTCTTTATAGATTTAAGTTATGTTCGTGAATCCTTATTATATTACCAAGTATAAAATGAGCTTTCCTTTAGTTTTAACAATCAATGATTAAATATGCAAGAAATTTAGAGAATCTTTTATATGTATTCGAGGTTCTTCATCAATAGAGAATCATCAATATCTGTTTAGAGATTCTTGGTCAATGGTATCCTTCAAAACATTTATATAAAAGTCTCTTGGTCATTATGATGACCAGGCTGGTTTTAAAGCCACTCAGTGGGGCACTTGAAGTTTATCGTCATTCAGAAGGACAGAGATTATTTCAATGTTGGGATCGAATCCATAAATGGGCTACCTACGTATCCTTTGTTTTGGAAAAGGAATCAGAACCCATGTAGTTCGAGAAATGGAGTATGATATTTATGATTGATGGCTCAAAGATGAATGTCATAATTACTTTTACACTCTAAGCTCACGTGAGTCATGCTCAGTGTGAGAAACAAGAGGTATTGGTAAAAATTAGACAATTGTGCCATGAAAGATGCAATCATAAGAATTTGTTTGGGGCTTATTTATGGATGACTTCCCAGATAGATGAAGGTTTAGGATTTACTTTTAGGGAGAAAATCCATGAACAGGGTCCATAAAGTTATATGTGCTTCATGGAGATTTGAATACTCTAATCTTGGGGATTACTCCTAAGGAAGATGCCCAAGTTAGGAGGGGACTTATGATTGGGTTTTACTCCTGAAAAGGAAACCCAAATCAAAGGTAAATTATGACTGGTTAAGAGAATTTTAACAGGGCTTGAGGTTTACTCCTGAAAAGGAAACCCAAGATTATGACTGGGACTTACTCCTAAAAAGGAGGCCCAGGTTAAGAGACTTAGGGCTTAATACTGAAAAGGAATCCCAAAGTTATGACTAAGTCTTATTCCTGAAAAGGAGACCCAAGTTAAGGGACTTGGGGCTTACTCCTGAAAAGGAAGCCCAACGTTATGACTGAGTCTTATTCCTGAAAAAGGAGAACCAGGTTAGGGATTAAGGTTTGGGGCTTACTCCTGAGGAGGATGCCCATATTTGAGGTTGGGGCTTATTCCTAAGAAAGATGCCCAAGATTAGAGGACTTGATTGGGGCTTACTCCTGAGGAGGATGCCCAAGATTGGGAACTCTACGAATTTGGGGCTTACTCCTGAGGAAGATGCCCAGATTAAAGGATTTATAACTGGGGATTATTCCTGAAAAGGAGACCCAGGTTAGGAATTCTCTCATTTTAAAGGATGAGGTTAAATGAACGAACTCTCAATCTTTGGTGACATAAGGATATTTAAATCCCTAGGTTTTGAGAGATATTCCACATAATTCCTTTCAGATAAGGAAGTCAAATCAAGAAATCATGCCATAAATGGCTTTGAAGAGTGTCTTGAAGACTGAATCTTGAAAAGGAAAGGTGAAATGGCTTAAGAGGGGTAAAAATGGGCAAGATGGGCACCCAAAAAGATAGGGGCACGCAAGTCTTGCAAGGCGCGCAAGTCTTCCGTGGGCGCGCAAATATGGTCGCGCAGGTATACCTGCGCGGCACATGGTGTACTTGCGCGATTTTCAACCAGCATTGAAATACTTGAGCGACTCTTTTTTAAACCCTTTAGAATTTTCTTGAGGTTCTTCCAGAAAAGGGACGTGCAAGTTATATTGAAGGAAATAAGTCGGCGCGCAAGTGTTTGATGAGTTTCAACACTTAGGCCTTCCTTCTTCTCTTTAAATCTTCCGTTCTAGGTATGAAATTACCTTAGAAGTGTTCCGGAATCTTTGAGAAGAGACTTGGGCGTCGGGAGCTTCAATCCGAGTTTCTGGAAAAAGATCATCTCGAATGGGGGGCCCACAGGGTCTATTTATAGGAAAAAGAAGACCCTGGGTGGTTACCGGGTGGTTACCGGGTGGTTATCACTTAGGTCGCGCAAGACACTTGCACGACCATAAGGCGTCGCGCAAGTACTTGCACGACCACTAGGCGGCGCGCAAGTGTACTTGCGCGACCATGAGGGAACTTGCGCGGCCTATGGTAAATGTTCTCCTTGTTCATCCCTTTGTCGATTTTTGATGTTTTTTCAAAGGATGAATCACATTGAGCTCAGATATTCCCCTTTTCCGATCTTTAGATTCTGTGACGAAAGGAGCGTCAACAATGGACAATGTGTAATTATAACAAGTACATTTTTTACATAAGTTCCCAACATTGGAAAAATGTCTGATATGAACTCAGATAATTAACTAATTTTTATAGAAAGGTAATAAGTGATATAAAATGAATAATAAAATTTAAAAAGGTTCTTAAGCAATTATAAATTAACTTAAGTTTACTATTCAGGAAGAACAAGGAACATACGTGACGATTTAGACTCAAGGTAAGGGAACCTTTCAACCTCCTCTTTTAGTCAAACACTTCTTTTATGATATTTCTTTTAATTTCCTTTTTATTATGTTGGGATATGTTATTATATAAACTTATTGATATAAATTTTATTTCCAAGTGATTAGAATCCCATTTCTCTCCCATCAACCCTTTTTTTTAATTTTAAAGTGATGTTGTTACACTGCTGAATTTTCATAAGGGAACTTCTTAACCCAATTTAAATTCTTTGGGTTAATCTTATACTTATTGATTATGTCATGCTATTATTATCTATGTAATAGTTGTTTATTTATTTATGTTTTAATTTCCACTTCAATTTGTGGGGATATAATTTTTATACACATAATCTCCCCATTGATAAATTCTTATTCCATTTATATGATCTTTGTAAGGGATTTCATCTTAATCTCCTTTCATTAATGCATATCTTGTTTTCATGCACATTTATTATCCTATAATGTGTGTATAAATCCCTTTTGACTATTTATATCACGAATTAGTATATTATCATGATATTTACTGTTTTGTTTAATTTTATTCCTTAATGATTTGTATTCTAGTGTTTCTCTAGTGGTATGGAATTATTTAACTAAAACATTGTTTTAAATGTTTTAATGATTTATATAGTAAGAACCTTAGATTTATTATCCATTTTATTAAAATGGTTTGTATGAATTTATTTATATGGACATGGATTTTTTGAAATAATAATTTATTTCAAAAGTTTCAAAGTGTTGTGGGACACTTTGATTCAAAATTCTATTTATTAAATATTTTTAATGGTTTTTGAAATGGGTTGAATATTTCTGTATCTTAAAATGATCTCTTGTGGTTACAGTGTGGAAATTTTATTTTTATTTTATTCTGGTTTTATGTGTTATTATTATATAATGTTACTTGGACCTTTTATGGGTGGTTACATGATAAACCAAATGACGGGTGCTTCTGTGATAAACCAAGGACGGGTGGTTATGTTATAACCTCCAATACATTGGGTATGGAAGTCAGACGTATAGCTATTCCATTCAGTGATATGTATGGAAGTAGACTGTATGTTTATTCCATTTAAGTACATTAATGTCCCAAGTTACCTTTATATGATATACATTATTTTATATGGGCTTTGTGGTAATATTTTCATTACAAAAAGAGTAAGTAATGAGATTATATTTAGTGAAGTGTTTTTGCTACTTATTTATGGTGAAAAGAATTAATTTATGATAAAGTATTCATGGATTACGTGTTGTTTTGAAAAACTAATAGTTTTCCTTCTTTTTGTATCATTTACTGGGATTTTTATGCTCATAGCAAGTTTTTAAATATTTTTCACAGGACTTAAAGATGAATATGTTCAAGGATGGGATCATGGAAAAGTCATGATGTCAAAAATATGGAACTATACATGTTTCTTTTTTAAGATTTTTTGTTTTATGAAAAAAATGGATAGTTATTAGAAGTGTCTACTTGTAATATTCAAGTTGTTATGTATAATTGGTGACATAATTTTCTAAATATATTAACCTTAAAATATCATCAATGTGAATTATTAACTTAATACAAGATTATGTAATGTTTAAGATAGAGGCCTTATAGTTAGTATCAAATGTCAGTTTAGATAAATTTAGAGGTTAGGGTGTTATTTAAGGATAACTAACATAACCATAATGGTTATCATATTAGAAAGATTTATAGTTATTTTAGATAAATTTAATGAGTTTAAGATAACATGAATATGTATATCTTAGTTTTTACCCTCCCTATAAGACAGTATATGATGATTTTACTGATATACTTACACCGACCTTTTGGGTTTTAGTAAATGGATAGATCTAGAAAGCACCAAAGTTACAATGGATGTGAAGGAAATTGGGGTGTTTTTCTGAATGATAAACCGAATGAAATGGGAGATGCAATGAGAACTCTTGTTTTTATTCTCAACCAACTATCTAAAGTCATGATTGACCACCTAAACCTTGGTGATTTTTATTAGGCATCGTATATGTGAGAGAAAAATCCCTATAGAAGTTCAGGTAATAATAATAAAGGTAAGTATATTAAAAAACCTATCTTTCAAGGATGTGAAAATAAACACTTAGGAAAATGCTTCAAAGGGATAGGAAGATTCTATATATGTGGTAATGAAGGTCTTAAAGTAATATCCTTCCATGAAAAAAGGAAGCATCCAGTTAACTCGAAGAAATGGAAAGAAGTTTTTCCAATGGATCAATTGAATTTTTTAAATGTGGTGTGGATAGTTATTATAAAAATAGATGTCCTATGAAGAAGGTTTGGGAATGGGATCCACAGGATCGTACATATATATGTTTACTAATTCCTAATTCCATTCCAATTGAAGATAAGGAAACTGAAAATTACCTATAAAAGGTATGTATTATTTCTTAGCTCATGTTTTGACAATACTGAAATCTTAACACATTTTTCATGATTTTTCTGTAGGAAATAAGTATAAAAGAATAAAATGGTAAAACATGGATAAATTATCATGTAGAATGTTATATTATTAAGATGTCTAGTAATTGAAGATTTATGATGGATCTATGGATGATTATATATTTAAATGTATTAATGATAGAATTAATTTGTAAGACTTTTTCAATTATGTGTAACCAAAAAGTTTGATATGTGATAATTTTATTCAAGGAAGAATTATCTTTTATTGTGTGGGAATAATGGATAACCTTAGGGGTTCATGTGATCTTTTGTTTTTTGGGAAATTATGGATTATTTGTTTTTGTGATGAAAAATGTGAGGTATGAAATGAACATTGAGGTTAGAACATGTTATCAATATTTTGAAATATTTTATCTCATTTTTTTAATGTTATTAGAATTATATAGTTTTTGAAAAAGTACAACACACAGACCGTATGACAACCCGTCATGTCAGACAAAGCTGCAAGAATTGAACCCACAACCAAAGTGCGATTGGTATTTATCGCCTACCACTACACTACATCAAGTCCCTGGTTAGTATGACTTATTATTTTTTAGTTAAATAATTTTATGGACTAGGAATAAGTTTATTTTTTGAATTGTGTTTTATCAAATGGATATCCTTAGTATAGGAAAATAATTTGGTGATTAAGTGATAAAGGTTATTTTTGAAGACGTTTTCTCTTTTGGGAAACTATATCCCAAAGGAAAATAGAAAACTACAGGATTTCATTTATGGAGTAATGGTTGAAATTTTATTTTGGAAGAATATATATTTTTATTATGGACAGATAGTGATTTGGGTTATTTATGGAAATGATTAACCTATCATATAGAATATGTGACTTTGTTAATTACACTTCAATATGAGACTTTAAGAGTAGTCAATGTTATTTGGTGATAAATGTTAAGATGTTAGGTGGAAGACTATGTGATTAAATTCTTCTAAGTTTTGGGTTTCAATCTTAGTTTAGATTATATTGAAGAATTTTAAGGACAATTGGGTATTGAATGGTCATTGTTGAACTTTGGGTATTATTTGTTAAATTTTTGAGATTAAGAATAGTGTTTATTTTTATAACCGACTATCATTTTGGGGATTATTTGATCTCAAACTAACCATTTTTGACATTATAATTAACATAGAATGGTTAATTAGCTTCAATGACTAGTTTGATTGCTAGCATTATGGGGTCTAGTTCCTTACTCCTAATGGGAGAACCCATGTCTTTCGAATTGAGTGGGATCCACAGTTAGGGAGGGTAGAACCGGTTGATTTAAAGTTAGTTAGTATTGATATTGTGCCTTTTTTATGTTGTATTTTGATGTTGTATAGTATATTTTAGTGGTTGTACTTCTAATGGTGATATATCGGTACCCATATGTATTTCTGGAGTATTTTTGGAATTTTATCCCCTATGAAAGGTTGATTTCACTATTGATCTACTCCCCAAGAAAATCCTGATTTCCTTATTGTCTTACTAGATGGCTCTGGATAAGCTAAAAGAGTTGAAGGATTAGTTAGTGGACTATAAGGGTAATGGATTTACCCTTCCCAGTGTTTCACCGGTGTATTTTTTAGTTTTGTTTGCAAAGAAGGAAAGATGAAGTCTCTAAAGTTTAATAGACTATCATAAGCATAACTAAGTTACGATGAAGAATAATTACTCATTTCCTAAAATTGATGATCTCTTTGATCATCTTAGGGGTGACTATTGTTTTTCCAAAATCAACTTGATATCCGAGTACACCACTAGAGGTTCTAGGAAGTGGATGTTCTAAAGACAGCCTTTCATAGATAGTATGAAAATTATGTGTATTTGGTTATACCATTTGGGCTTACGAATGATCTTATATCCTTTATGGAGTTCACAAACCAAATCTTCCACCGCTTATGGGTCTCCTTCATGGTTGTTTTTTCATGACATCTTGGTGTATTCCAAAAAGAAGAATTATCATGATGACCACCTAGTGGTTGTTTTGTGGGTTTTGAGAAATCATCGTCTATATTCCAAGTTGTCCAAATGATATTTTTCGATTCTGGGAGTGAATTTTCTAGGCCATGTAATTTTTTAGGTAGGAGATTTTATAGATCCATAGAAGATTCGTGCAATCATGTCTTGGGAGAATCTTAAGAATGTATTCTAGATCCATAGTTTTCTATGATTTTGCAGGTACTATAGGTGATTCATTCAGGAATTCTCCATGTTATATTCTCCTTTGATAGCTTTGACTGGGAAAGGGGTATATTTCGAGTGGGATGATAAGTTTCAAAGTGATTTTGAGCAGTTTTAGGCCCGTTTAACATCCATGAAAATTTTGATTCTTCCTGAGCCTGAGAGAGCTTATGTTGTATATTATGGTTCTTATGGTGTGGGTTTGGGGTGTGTACTAATTCATAATGACCATTTGGTGGTATATGGATCATGGAAGGTATGCACACATAAGTGGAATTATCCCACCCATGACCTAGAATTGGCAGCTGGGATGTATGCATTGAAAATGTAACAACATTACCTCTTTGGGGAGTGTTTTATAGTCTAGCCAGATCATAAGAACCTGAAGTATATTTTTACATAAAGGAACCTAAAACTTAGATATATATGTTGTGTGGAATGTCTTCAAACTTTTTTATTTCAAGATTGATTATACACTCAGGAAGTGGAATGTGGATATTGATGCATTGACCAAGAAAATTTGAGAATATACAGATGAGTGGGGTCTAATGAGTTTGTTTTTCATATAAGTCCTGACATGCAGGAGGATTGGGGAAATTTTTTATTGTCTATTGTACTATTTAAAACCACTCAAATAGAATGGGTTAGGATTGAACGGACATATGACCCTGAGTTCCAGAATATTAGTAGTGCCTTATATGGTGGGGAGAACTTGGGTGATTGGTCTCGGTCTCTCGATAGTTCCCTTATCTTCCAGAAGCATCTGGTAGTTCCTTTGAGTTTGAGGTAGGAGTTTATGCATGAGGTCCATCATTCCTATTGGGTCATACATGGGTTTACTAAGATGTTTTATACCTTGAGGGTTCAGTATTGGATTCCCAAGATGTGGTGTGTAGTGGCATATTTTGTCTATGTGTAATTGACCGACCATAGGATTTGGTGTGAGTGTGTGAACCTGATTTTTGAGGTTTTTGGGAAAGGAACCTTCCATTGGAAAAGTTTTATTATATAATATTTATCAAACCTTAATCAAGATGGCCTCATTTGAGGTGTTATATGGGCAGTTGTGTCAATCCTCATTGTGTTATGATGAGGTGGGTGAGCATTCTTTTGTAGGACTAAGCATAATCCAGGAGAAAATTGAGATAGTATAACTAATTCATAAAAGTATAATGATGTCTTGGAGTCTCCATAAGTCGTATTCCAACCATCATCATTTCTCATTAATGTTTTAGGTTGGTGATCAGGTGTTTCTATGGGTATCAATGTGACTAGGACATCGTCTCTTGGGTAAGAAGGGAAATATGGAACCATTCTATGTTGGGTTGTTCCATATTCCGGAGCATCTTGGGAAGGTATCCTACCTATTGGAGTTTCCACATCAATTGAACTTGATCCATGATATCTTTCACATCTCCCAATTTAATATATACCATCTGGACCCATCTCACATGTTGGAGTGGGATGACTTGGAGCTTGAACCTGATACCATTATTATGGAACATCCTATTCATGCCATGTATTATCATAACAAGGTTCTTTATGTTAAGTTTATCACATCGATCTATGTGCTCTAGTAGTGAGGTGGTGATATCCATGAGATATTAGAGTGAGAAGCTTTGCTGAGGGGGTAGTGGCCTCACATGTTTTCTTCTTCGAATGCCTGAGGAATTTATGGGGTAGAAAGTGTCATAGTGGGGATTTTTTTAACACCGATCAGGTCAATAGTAGATCTAATTTGGAGTTTTATTTACATTTGGGTTAGTTATTGGATTTCCCATGTGTTGGAGGTTGAAAATGAGGTCCTTTATCAGGGAATCAAGTGCATAGTTAGAACATGGTCTGTTAAACCATACGGATAATCATGTGATGGGGTTAAAGAGAGTGATAGTGTAATTTTTTAGGGTTTGAGTATGGCTTTTTAAACCATACGACACCTGGGAGTAACCATGAAAACCACTTTTTGGGTGGACAATGGAACTAAAATGGTTGGACCATGGTTTTCCTAACTGTGTGACCTATCCTGGTCACTTAAAATATGGATTTTTCAATTTTCCCATATTAAATTTATAACCCTTGGCCCTCATTTTTCTTCCCCTATCATGCACAGCCCTTGTCCCATTGGATTGGATCTCTTCTCTCTCCTTGGTGGTGGATTTCTCTTGGAGATCGTGGTTTTTTGGCTTGAGGTGAGTCAATTTCTTCATGATTTCTTCTTCATTTTCTCATCTTCTTACTTACTCTTCCTATTTCATAGAGATGTGTGACCCTAGTAGGGGTTTTTGATAAATATAGGGTATGTAATGGTATAAATGGTTGGTTTTCTTATGGATTAGGTGTGTGGGGACTTGATCTACCTATTCTGAGTGGTTTTCATTAGAGGCGACAAGCATTGGATTTTATTCCACATGTTGTGATTAGGTTGGAAGTGGGTACCATATGGGTTTATCGGGGTGTGAGTGAGAGGTTTTTTAGGGACTGCAAAATCCTTCAGAATGAAGACCATGTGAGCCTCCATTTTTATCTCCAAGGGATGGTGAGAGCCTTTGGGTAGGAATATCATGAGATCTTCCATGGTTGGTTGGTGAGAGACCATGAGATTTCTTGAATTTGAGCCCAAGGAAGACCAAGAGAAATTCTATTGTTTCTTAGCTAGCTAGAATACTTGTTTTCTCACTCATGTTAGGAATAATGGTTATCTCCCTAGGTTCACATTACTCATTTCATGTTAGTTTATATTCTTTATTCAATTTATTAGTTTTATTTTGATATGTTGAGATGTATTCTGCCCATATTCATTTATATGGTTATTTGATGTTAGTATAATTATGATTATTATGATGACTTGTTGGATATATTGAGAATGATGAGCCTTGGACCTTATTTATTTATTTGATCCAAGTCTAAAAATGGTTTTGTAAAATCAGTATTTTTATTTCAAATGTTCATTTGAAAATGTATGTATTGAAATTGTTTTAGTTTTGAAAAGGGTTTTCAAATTAGTTTATTTATTTTCATGTGTAACAGATTTATATAGATTCATGGTGGTATCCTACTTGGATTCATGCCTCTCAGCCTACTTGGGCCTTTGGGTATTTTGAGATTTCATTTTGTAGGAAACAGTTAAAGTCAAGGGAACCATGATTCAGGGTGGCTTTTCTTGATTACTGACATTCATGATTTGTGTAGGAGACTTGGTCTCGTAGGTTTTTCCTCAAGTGGAGTCATTTTTTGTATTTTTCATCTGTGGGGATGTATGTATAGATTCGTTATATGTTCCCATTCTTTTTAATTTTTTTATTTTAACTTGAGATACAATGTATGTATGTTCTTTTATGGAATGTATTATATATGTTGTTATAGTATCATCTTAGTCTTTGATTCGTACTCTATATGTTTCCTTTTATAAATGGATGACTCTAATGATGTTGGTGTGGACATACCATTTTATGGATGGGTAATTCTAGGATACCAGTGGTGAAACCCTTCCCACAGCATTTTGGTTATGACCTGTTCTCTTTACCATCACATTGTGATCAGGAATGCGCTTTGACCTTTGTGGTGGGCCAACTTGGATGAATGACTATGTCGAAACATGTTGGTTTATTACATGTCATTTCTGATTTACATTTTATGAAAATAATAATAATTAATTAAAAAATGTATAAACTAAGGAATTTTATTACAAATGGAGAAAAGGAGAAGGAAATAAAAAGTTGAATTAAAATAATCTAAAACATCAACTGATCAATCAAAAATACCATCAGAGAGAACCATTACCCCACTAGTTAAAATACAGTATTTACTAATACAATAAGTCAATACAGATAAAAAATTCAAATATTGTAATACAGACATTATTTATTATTAATAACAAATGTGTGGATATTCCCTTACATAAAATATTGGTCTTGATAATGTTGATGAAATTATCAAGAATGGATGTTTGGGAGTCTCGGTTATAAATGTATACATGAGGTTTCTTTTCATGGTCTTTTTATCAAATAGTTGATCTAGTATGTTAATTATAGTTAAATAATAATCATATTTTTTGTAGGCGTAAATATAAGTACTATTAGAAGGGAAAACTATACGAACAGAAATTCTTGACTCATTATTATTCACATAACTTCTATAAAAATTCATTAGAAGAAGATAAATATTTAAAAATAGTAGACCAGTAGGCTTAAATGTTTTAAAATAAACATAAAGATGAAAAACTCTTCTTATTATCCATGATAAAGGGGTAGAAATATAAAATCTAATCATATCAAATATATTTTCATTTATTTCATTACTTATTTCTTATTTCTGTAGGGATTATTGGTTTCTCATTGCCATCAATTTGGATACTCCAAAGATTTATTTTTTTGGATTCAATGAATGGTTTACCAAAAAAATCCACTATACGTGATGTTGTTTATCAATTTTTAATATACTGCATTCAACATTTTTCAATTAAACTTGAAGTTATAAATTTTGTATTTTATTTTAACAAAAAATTTGATATTATAGTTTGGTGTTAAAATATCATCAAAATCATGGAATGGTGATGGTCTATAAGTATAAGAATCCTATAAATTTCTATAACTTGATAAGTATTATGGTATATCTAATAATATTTCACTAAAAAATTACTAATTTTTCTCAATGTTCTTTTTAGTTTATGAAATAAACTAATCACAAAGATTATTTTTATTAAATTTACAAATTTATGAATAATGTGGTATTCCATCAATAAACTATAATCTCAAAAGAGGTATTTATTGTAATGACCCAGGTATATAGAGAATAATACATTTTTATATCTACTAATATTTATGAATACGATATTAATTTTATGTTAAAGATGAAACATTGTTCGATAGCGTACTCAACACACAACAACGAGTTTCTTTGAAATCTTATGTTGCACACAACTTTGAGTTATACTAAAAAATAATTTAACAATAATAATTTTTAAATGGTAGTTAACGTATAGTTGTTGTATTTATAGGAATGAAAATAACTAACTATATTATGATTACATAGGTTTTTTAAATTTCTTTACATTTATCCAATAAATTTTAGAGGATTAAAATAAAAAAGAATCATATTTTAAGCATGAAATACCCTAATATTCATTAAAAGGATAATTTAAAGCCTTTCGATGGTGAACCCCTTTTAAATATACTTTTTATCACTTTTATATGTTCTATTTGAAAAAATAAACTTATTCTTTAAAATCGGGACATCAAAATTTACTTTGAGTAATTTTTTGGTATTTTTCTGAAAAAGTTCATTTTTTAATAAATAGTGAAAAATACTACATTTTAAGTCAAAACTGTCTTTTCATCTAATTTATTAATATGATTATATTATCCTTTTAAATTTTTTAAAGTTTAATTAGATTATATTTTAATAATTTAATCCAATTTTTTTCATTGGAATTAATTTGACTTTGAAATGTCAATCTTTTGGTAGATTTTACTTCTTAAAAAAACTTTTTGGTTTTCACAACAAAATTAATTTTAAATTAATTTCTAAAACTTCTGTGTTTTGAATTCGGAAAAATGGATTCCATATTTAGAATCATGAGGTCCAAATTGTGTAAATATGTGACTTTTATTTTTAGACATTATGAATAGTAACTTCACTAAATATTTTATTTACCATGGTTAAAGGGTAAATATGGTAAATAAGGGTAAAAATAATACTGTAATAATATTAAATTACCCTAACACATGTGTTAACCATATTTTATGAGATATTTCCGACCATGAGAATCCTTGGGACGATCTTGGGACTCCAAGGAGCCTCTTGAATATGAAAATGACATTTTATAAAAAATTAATTTAAAGTAAAGAAAAATGTAAAATAAACATGTATATTTTAGTAAAATAAGTTTAATATGGGGTTATATAAATGATATATTCGACTATAAATAGTAAATATAAATATAAAAATATTTCCTAAATCATAGTATTTTATTTATAATTTTTAGACATCAAATAAATAATTTTACTAATGACACAATTATGATGTAGTGATTACTTTATTAATGAATGATTTAAATAAATGAGATTATAAATATTTAAATAAATATTTTTTGAATGTTTTATTAAATACATGAATTTTAGAGTTTATTTTGACTTGTTATCTTTGAATTAATGATGTTTTTTAAAATAATAAAGTTTCAATGGATTTTTAAAAAGTCATGATATGAATTTTATAAAAATTGACATAAATGAGTTTTTAAATAAACTATTATTTTATTAAAAGATATAACAATCCTAAAAATATAATATTCATAAAATGACTTATATAATGTTCAAAATTTCATTAATGAACCACTTGAGGTTTTATTGGTAGTTTATAGTAACTATATTAACCATATAGTATGAATATACAAGAAGACACAGTAAAAGTTAAATTAGTTAACTAAGGGTTAAAACTAAAAGAGAAGGTTAATTTTATGGCCTAAACTTTTCTAAAACCCATTTTATGAGATTATATAGATATATAATCATATTATATTTTACATATATCACTTTGGTGTTATTATAATTCAAAAATAAATTAATAATAAAATAATATTTCAAGACGTTCCTAAAGTACCCCTCCTCCCTCTTATAAAAGGACACCATCCCTAACCCATTACTCACACCACTAAAGCCTCTTGTATCATCAAAACTCTACTGAAATAATCTTCCAACATTACTACATTTCTCATAGAAGCCTTAACCAAGGAAAAAAGAAATTTAAGAAATCCCTTTCGCTCAAATCAAAAGAAGTTACCTAATTTGAGGTAATGTCTTCTCTCAAGTTCCTTTCTATTATTTTCCTTCTCCGCCCACTATGATCTTCTTATTATTTTTTACCTAAAAAATTATCCTCAATATACTAGGTTTATTTATAATATTTATTCTAACTACACTTACACACACCTCTATCTAATTGATATGGAACATACTGTTTCTGTGGACGGCAAACTACTATCTCATGAAACGATGATTATTCAATCTTCTCCTACCACCTCTTATGGAGGAAATTATGATGGAACTGAAATTATATATGATATTAATTATATTTATTTTATCTCTATGATTATTTAATTCTCATTTATAACATTCCTTTATTCTTTTCATGTTGTATAAATACGATAATTTCATTTGAGGAAGTGCGGACTACCGCCCCTGAAAGAGATATGACTCGTTCATGCTATAAATGGAAGTTATAAAGGATGTAATTAATGAAATTATGTAAAATATATAAAATATATATTATAATGGAATTATGATACACCTATTTATCATTTATTTTTCATTCCTTCAAATATAAAAAATAAATGAAAGTAGTGTTCATGCGTACGTACAGCTTACTGTATCCATGAACGGTGCATTTCATTTCTTATATCCAAATTACATAGACTATTATAAATACATATATATTTCATATATATGATATATATGATATCTAAATCATGAATATCATTATGTATATAATTTACTTTTTACCACAAGGACAATTTGTAATTATAACAAGTTAATTTTTTTACTTATGTTCCGAACATCAGAAAAATGTCTGATATAAACTCAAATAATTAACTAATTTTTATAGCAAGGTAATAAGTGATATAAAAAGAATAATAAAATTTAAAAAGTTACTTAATAAATTATAAATTAACTTAAGTTTACTATTCAGGAATAATAAGGAACATACATGACGATTTGGACTCAAGGTAAGGGAACCTTTCAACCTCCTCTTTTAGTCAAACACTTCTTTTATGATATGTCTTTTAATTTCCTTTTTATTTTGTTGGGATATACTATTATATATACTTATTTATATAAATTTTATTTCCAAGTGATTAGAAACCCTTTTCCATCCCATCAAACAATTTTATTAATTTTAAAGTGATGTTGTTATGCTGCTGAATTTTCATAAGGGAACTTCTTAACCCAATTTCCATTCTTTGGGTTAATCTTCTACTTATTGATTATGTCTTGCTATGATTATTTGTGGAATCTCTGTTTATTTATTTATGTTTTAATTTCCACTTCAATTTGTGGGGATATACTTTTTATAAACATAATCTCCCCATTGATAACTTCTTATGCCATTTATATGATCTTTGTAAGGGATTTCATCTCAATCCCCTTTCATTGATGCATATCTTGTTTTCATGCACATTTATTATCCTATAATGTGTGTATACAGAACTTTTGACTATTTATATCATGAATTAGTATATTCTCATGATATTTAATGTTTTGTTTAATTTTATTCCTTAATGATTTGTATTCCAGCGTTTCTCTAGTGGTAAGGGACTCTTTAACTAAAACATCGTTTTAAATGTTTTAATGATTTATATAGTTAGAACCTTCAATTTATTGTCCATGTTTTCAAAATGGTTTTTATGAATTTATTTATATGGCCATGTATTTTTTGAAATAATAATTTATTTCAAAAGTTTCAAAGTGTTATGGGACACTTTGATTCAAAATTCCCTTTATTAAATATTTTAAATGGGTTTTGAAATGGGTTGAATATTTCTATATCTTAAAATGATATCTTGTCGTTATAGTGTGGAAATGTTTTTTTAATTTATTCTAGTTTTACGTGTTATTATTATATAATGTTACTTGGACCTTTTATGGGTGGTTACGTGATAAACCAAATGATGGGTGGTTCTGTGATAAACCAAGGATGGGTGGTTATGTTATAACCTCTAATGCATTGGGTATAGAAGTCAGACATATAGCTATTCCATTCAATGATATGTATGGAAGTAGACCATATGTTTATTCCATTTAAGTATTTTAATGTCCCAAGTTACATTTATATGTTATACATTATTTTCTATGGACTTTGTGGTAATATTTTTGTTACAAAAATAGTAAGTAATGAGATTATATTTAGTGATGTGTTTTGGGTACTTCTTTTTGGTGAGAAGAATTAATTTTTGATAAAGTATTCATGGATTACATGTTGTTTTGAAAAACTAATAGTTTTCCTTCTTTTTGTATCATTTAATAGGATTTTTATGCTCATAACAAGTTTTTAAATATTTTTTATAGGACTAAAATATGAATAGGGTCAAGGATAGGATCATGGAAAATTCATGATGTCTAAAATATGGAACTATACATGTTTCTTTTTTAAGATTATTTGTTTTATGAAAAAAATGGATAGTTATTAGCAGTGTCTAGTTGTAATATTCAAGTTGTTATGTATAATTGGTGACATAATTCGCTAAATATATTAACCTTAAAATATCATCAATGTGAATTATTAACTTAATACAAGATTATGTAATGTTTAAGAATGAGGCCTTATGGTTAGTATCAAAGGTCGGTTTAGATAACTTTAGAGGTTAGGGAGTTATTTAAGAATAAGTGACATAACCATAATTGTTATCATATTAGAAAGAGCCATAGTTATTTTAGATAAATTTAATGAGTTTAAGATAACATGAATATGTATATCTCAGTGTTTACCCTCCCTATAAGATAGTATATGATGATTTTACAATGGATAGATCTAGCAAGCACAAAAGTTACAATGGATGTGAAGGAAACTGTGGTGTTTTTCTGAATGATAAACCGAATGAAATGGTAGATACAATGAGAACTCTTGTTGTTATTCTCAACCAACTATCTAAAGTCATGATTAACCACCTAAACCTTGGTGATTTTTATTAGGCATCGTATATGCGAGGAAAAAATCCCTATGGAATTTCAGGTAATAATCATAAAGGTAAGTATATTGAAAAACCTATCTTTTAAGGATGTTGAAAGAAACACTTAGGAAAATGCTTCAAAGGGATAGGAAGATTCTATAGATGTGATAATGAAGGTCATAAAGTAAGAACCTGCCATGAAAAAAGGAACCATCCAGTTAACTCCAAGAAATGGAAAGAAGTTTTTCCAATGGATCAATTGAATTTTTTAAATGTGGTGTGCATAGTTATTATACAAATAGATGTACTATGAAGAAGGTTTGGGAATGGGATCCGCAGGATCATACATATATATGTTTACCAATTCCTAATTCTATTCCAATTGAAGATAAGGAAACTGAAAATGACCTATAAAAGGAATGGATTATTTCTTAGCTCATGTTTTGAAAATATAGAAATCTTAACACATTATTCATGATTTTCCTGTAAGAAATAATTATAAAAGAATAAAATGGGAAAACATGGATAAAGGATCATGTAGAATGTTATATTATTAAGATGTATAGTAATTGAAGAGTTATGTTGGATCTATGGACGATTATATATTTAAATGTATTAATGATAGAATTAATTTGTAAGACTTTTTCAAGTATGTGTAACCCAAAAGTTTGATATGTGAGAATTTTATTCAAGGAAGAATTATCTTTTCTTGTGTGGGTATAATGGATAACGTTAGGGGTTCATGTGATCTTTTGTTTTTTAGGAAATTATGAATTATTTGTTTTTGTGATGCAAAATGTGAGGTATGAAATGATCTTTGAGGTTAAAACATGTTATCAATATTTTAAAATATTTTATCTCTCTTTTTTTATTGTTATTAGAATTATATAGTTTTTTAAAAAGGAAAACACACAGACCGTATGAGGACCAATCATGTCAGACAAAGCTGCAAGAATTGAACCCACAACCAAAGTGTGATTGAGATTTATCACCTACCACTAGACTACATCAAGTCCCTGGTTAGTATGACTTATTATTTTTTAGTTAAATGTTTTTATGGACTAGGAATAAGTTTATTTTTTGAATTTTGTTTCATCAAATGGATATACTTAGTATAGGAAAATAATTTGGTGATTAAGTGATAAAGGTTATTTTTGAAGACGTTTTCTCTTTTGGGAAACTATATCCCAAAAGAAAATAGAATACTGTAGGATTTCATTTGTGGAGTGATGGTTGAAATTTTATTTTGGAAGAATATATGTTTTTATTGTGGACAGATAGCGATTTGGGTTATCTATGGAAATGATTAACCTATCGTAAAGAATATGTGACTTTGTTAATTTCACTTCAATATGAGACTTTAAGAGTAGTCAATGTTATTTGGAGATAAATGTTAAGATTTAAGGTGGAAGACTATGTGATTAAATTCTTATAAGTTTTGGGTTTCAATATTAGTTTAGATTAGATTGAATAATTTTAAGGAAAATTGGGTATTGAATGGTCATTGTTGAACTTTGGGTATTGTTTGTTGAATTTTGGAGAATAATAATAATGTTTATTTTTATAACAGACTATCCTTTTGGGGATTATTTGATCTCAAACAAACCATTTTTGGTTTTTGTTAATGTATAAGGATAGGGGAAATATATAGTTCATCTTTTTTGGATTATGTGACTCTCAATAAGTTGATTCTTGCACTTTTGATGTGACCAAGTCATCTTGAATACTCATCATTTGGAGAAAATATGATTTTGTGGTAGAAATTTAGTAAAGGATGAAAGTATACATGACAAGTAAGTATGTTTCATTATGGTCTTAGTCAAGCTCTTAAATAAATTCCTCAACTTTATGAAAATGAACATAAAACAAAAATGTTGTTTGTTTACTTTTCCTACTGGGAAATCAAAGACCGTTTAACCCATCACATGTTTTGGATTTTCTGGTCGTTAACTTTCTCCTAATAATGTTTCCTATCACTCTCCATCAAATCATGATGGTTACTTTCTCTTCCATATCCATATTTTCCTACATGGAATCCTAATACGGGTTGTCTCAGGTGACCTTTGTACTTATCTTTCTTTCTTTTAAAGTGATAGTTTTATTGACTATTTTTCTGATGTGGGACATTCAATGAAGTTTCCAAGCCCAATTTTAAAATTGTGAGGATGCAATTTCCAAAAGGGGGTAAGGATGTAATGACCCAGGTATTTATAGAATAATATTTTATTCATATCTACTAATATTTATTAATAAGATATTAATTTTATGTTAAATAGTACACCTTAATCAATATCTTACTCAATACACAACAGGTTTCTTTGAAATCTTATGTTGCACACAACTTTGAGTTATACCAAAAAATAATATAATATTATTATTATTTTAAATGATAGTTAATGCATAGTCATTGTATTGCAGGGAATGAGCATAACTAACTACATTCTGATTAAACATGGTTTTTAAATGTCTTTACATTTCTCTAATAAATTTTAGAGACTTAAAATACGAATGAATCTGATTTTAAGCATGAAATACTCTAATATTCTATAAAAGGTCGATTTACCACCTTTTGATGGAGAACCCCTTTTAAATCTAGTTTTTTTCACTTTTATATGCACCATTTGATAAAATAAACATATTATTTAGAATCGGGACCTCAAAATTTACTTTGGCTAATTGTTTGGTATTTTTCTGATATAGTTCATTTTTTTAATTAATAGTGAAAAATAATGCATTTTAAGTCAAAATTTCCTTTTCATATAATTTATTTATATGATTATATTTTCCTTTTAAATTTTTTCAAAGTTTAATTAGATTTTATTTTTATAATTTAATCCAATTTTGGTCATTGGAAGTAATTTCACTTTGAAATTGGACATAAACACATGTCAATCTTTTGGTAGTTTTTACTTTTAAAAAACATGCTTTTTGGTTTTGGCAACATGAATCAATTTTAATTTAATTTCTACAACTTATGTGTTTTAAATTTGGAAAAATAGATTCCATATTTGGAATCGAGAGTTCCAAATTATGTAAATAGGTACCTTTTATTTTTAGACATTATTAATAGTAACTTCAGTAACTATTTTATTTACCATGGTTAAAGGGTAAATAAGGGTAAATAAGGGTAAAAAATAATATTATAATAATATTAAATTATCCTAACACATATCCCAAACCTATTTTATGAGATATATCCGACCATGGGCATCCTTGGGTCTATTTTGGGACCCCATAGAGCCACTTGGACATGAAAATGACATTTTATAAAAAACAATAATTTAATGTAATGAAAAATGTAACATAAACATGTATCTTTTAGTGAAAAGATTTTTATATGGGGTTTTATAAGTGATATATTTGACTAATTAGTAATTAGAAATATAAAATAATTTCCTACATCATTTTATTTTATTTATTATTTTTAAACATCAAGTAAATTTATTTATTTATGACACAATGATGATGTTGTGATTACCTTATTAATGAATGATTTAAATAAATGGGATAATAAATATTAAAATAAATTTTTTTTGAAACGTTTTCTGTCATACACTAATTTTTGGGGTGATTTTGACTTGTTATATGGTAATTAATGAAGTTTTTTTCAGATAATCAAGTTGTAATGGATTTTTAGAAAGTCATGATATGAATAGTATAAATATTGATTTAAATGAGTTTTTAAAATAAATAATATTTTATTAAATGATATAATAGTCCTAAAAATCTAATATTGGGCCAAATGACATATATAATGTTTAAAATCTCATTAATTAACCACTGATGTTCTATTGGTATTTTTTAGTAACTATATTAACCATATAGTATGAACATATAAGAAGACATGGTAAAAGTTAAATTAGTTAACTAATGGTTAAAGCTAAAAGATAAGGTTAATTTTATGGCCTAAACCTGTCTAAACACCCCTTAGATTATAGGAGGTAGAACCATACTCATATTATCTTAGAAATATATCACTTTTGTGTTATTAGAATTCGAAAATCAATTAATAATAAAATAATATTTCAAGACATTCCTAAAGTGCCTCTCCTTCCTCTTATAAAAGGACGCCACATCTAACCCATTACTCACACCTCTCAAGCCTATTGGATCAACCAAACTCTACTCCAATAACCTCCAAAAATTCTTCCCTTCCTCCAAAAATCCTTCCCCTATGAATAAGGAAATCAAGAAATCACTTTTTCTCAATTCAAATGAAGTTACCCGATTTGAGGTAATGTCTTCTCTCAAGTTCCTTTCCGTTATTTTCTTTCTCCAGTCACTATGATATTATTATTATTTCTTTAAATAAAGACACCAGTATCATAAATATACTTGTTTGTTTTTATGATAATTATTCAAACTATACTTACACACACCTCCATCTAATGGATATAGAACATATTGTTTCTCTGGACGGCGAACTACTGCCTCACGAAACGATGATTGTTCAATATTCTCCTACGACCTATTATGGTGACCATTATGATGGAAATGAAATTATATATGATATTTATGATATTTATTTTATCTCTATTCTTTTTTAATTATCATTTATAACATACCTCTATGCTTTTCATGTAGTATAAATGCGATAATTTCATTTGAGGAAGTGTAGACTACCTCCCCCTCAAAGTGATATGACTCATTCATGATATACATAGAATGTACACAGTATAGAATTAATGAACTTATTTAACATATTTATCATATATATTATACTTTAATTATAATACACCTTTGTATCATTTATGTTTCTTTCCTTTAAATATGAAAAAGAAATAACAGTAGCGTCCATGCATACGTTCGACTTACCATCTCCATGAACGGTATATTTCATTTATTATATCCAAATTCTATGGACTATTATAAATGAATATATACTGGATATATATGATATATAAATTTATATATGATATCTAAATCATTAATATCATTTTTTAGATAATTTACTTTTGACAACATGGATAATTTGTAAATATAAAAAGTTCATTTTTTACTCAAGTTCCAAACATTGACAAAATGTTCGATATGAACTCAAATAATTAACTAATTGTTATAGAAAGTTAATAATTTATATAAAAGGAATAATAAACTTGAAAAAGTTTCTAACTCAAGTATAAATTAAATTATTTTTATTATTTAGGAACGACAAGGAACATACGTGACAATTCGAACTCAAGGTAAGGGAACCTTTCACCCTCCACTTTTAGTTAAACACTTCTTTTATGATATATATTTTAATTTCATTTTTATATTGGGATATGTTATTATATATACTTATTTAAATAAATTTATTTCTAAATGATTAGAGACCCTTTTCTCTCCCATCAACTCATTTTCTGAAATTTAAAGTGATGGTGTTAGACTATCGAATTCTCATAAGGGAACTTATTAACCCAATTTCCATTCTTTGGGTTAATATTCTACTTCTTCACTATGTCGTGCTATGATTATGTGTGGAATAAATATTTATTTATTTATGTTTTAGTTTCCACTTCCCTTTTTTTGGATATACAATTTATACTCATAATCTCTCCATTGATGAATTCTTATGTCATTTATACGATATTCGTAAGTGATATCATCTCAATCTCCTTTCATTGATTCATATCTTGTTTTCATGAACATTTAATATCCTATAATGTGTATATACAACCATTTTGACTATTTATATCTTGAATTAGTATATTCTCATGATATTTAATGTTCTATTTAATTTTATTCCTTAATGATTTTTATTCAAGGGTTTCTAAAGTGGAAAGGGACACTTTAACTAAAACATTATTTTTAATGTTTTAAAATTTTATTCTTTTAAAACCATCTATTTCATATCCATGTTTTTAAAATGTTTTTTAAGAATTTATTTATATGGATATGAATGTTTTTAAATGATAATTTATTTCAAAAGTTTCAAAGTGATATGGTACACATTGTTCCAAAATTCTCTTTATTAAATATTTTAAATGGTTTTAGAAATGGGTTGAATATTCCTATATCTTAAAATGATATCTTGTGGTTACAGTGTGGAAATATTATTTTTACTTTATTCTTTTTTTATGTCTTATGATTATATAATGGTACTTAAAAATTTGACGGGTGGTTACGTGATAAACCAAATGATAGGTGGTTCTATGATAAACCCAGGATGAGTGGTTACGTTATAACCTCCAATGCATTGGGTTTGGAAGTTGGTTGTATGGTTATTCCATTTAGTGATATGTGTGGAAGTTAACCATATGGTTATTCTATTTAATTATTTTTATTTCCCATGTTACCTTTATATGATATACGTTGTTTTATAATGGCTTTATGGTAATCTTTTGGTTACAAAAAAGTGTAAGCAATGAGCTTATATTCAGTGAAGTGATTTTTCTACTTTTTTTAGGTGAAAAGTATTACTTTATGATAAATTATTCATGGTTTACATGTTCTTTTTAAAATCTAATAGTTTTCCTTCTTTATGTATATTTTACTGAGCTTTTTATGCTCGTCCAAAGTTTTGAAATGTTTTTCACTGGACATAAAGATGAATAGGGTCAAGGATGGGATCAAGGAAAAGCCATGTTGTCTAAAACATAGAACTTGACATGTTTCTTTTTTAAGAGTTTTTTTATGAAAAATATGGATAGTGAGTAGAGGTACCTACATGTAATATTCAAGTTTTTATGTATAGGTGATGACCTAATTCTCTAAAGTTCTAAACAAGAAAATATCCCCAATGTGAATTATTAACTAAATTATAGATTATGTAATGTTTAAGTATAAGGAATTTCATTTATGGTGAAATTTTCAATTTAATTTAAAATATTTATTAATCATTTTTTATTTATATTTTTCCAATACTACAAGGACTTTCAATAGTTCATGTATTCAAAATAGGAAATATATTTTTTAGAAATTATTGGTCAGAATATATGGTATCAAAATGTTTACATACATCAGGAAGAGGTGACTTCCAATCATGTTTGTAATTTTTTTAATTCATGGAGATCATGAAGAGTTGATTTATCTACTATTTATTTAGTAACATTTCTTGTCATTTTATTTACTGCTTATTTAGTTAATTATTTTATCATTTTTATCTACCGATTATTTATTTAATTTTCACATATATCATGAATGGTTGATTTGTAAATTATTTTTATAAAGGAATTTTGTTCCTATAAAGAGAAAAAAATCCTCCATAGATAGTTCATAGTCCTTCTTAAAGGATAAAATGGGATTTTTACTTTCAGGAAGGACCATGAACAATGTATGGAGACATTTTTTGTATTTATAATCACAAAATTATTGTAAAAAAATAAATTTTTGATGAATTCTTTGATAAAGATAATTCATTGGAGTATATGTTTAATGGTCTCTCCATAGACCTGTTAGTTCATTATTTGATTTTTTTGGGTTATGTTGTTATTTAATTCATTCTATTTTGAATCCAAGATTTTTTTTAACAATTTTTTAGGGAAAATAATTTATGAAAATGATATATAAGTTATTTTTGATGTTTAGGAATCAACCACACATCAATCCAACACGCGATGTTTCCAATCTAACTCAAAGTGAATGTTTTTAGTTTGAAAGTGACATTGTAGTTCAAAACATTCATTTATCCCTAAAAACCAATAAAACAAACTAGTATTGTCTATGTACTTTATGAAAAATATTCGTAAGTCATTTTTTATTTGTAAGAATTAATTGCATGCCAATATGATACACGATTGTTTCCTCTAGAAATGGGGATGACCTCGTTGATTTAAGGTTCAAAAATTCCAATCGGTTTCTAAAGGTTTTTTTTGTAGAACCGGAAACATCCAATGATTCTATATCCATTTGGACCTACTTTCCAAAGGTAGGTGCCCATTAGTTGTGAACTGATAAGGCTTAAGAATTTGTATTGGTCGAGAGGATGGGAGGTCGGACTCATCACACCTTTTTGTGGGTAATTATTGCCTACTATGGGACTCACTTTATAGATTTAAGTTATGTTCGTTAATCCTTATTAAATTACCAAGTATGAAAATGATCTTTCCTTTAGATTTTAAAATCAATGATTAGTATGTCGGAGATTTATAGAATCTTTTATATGTATTATAGGTTCTTCATCAATAGATAATCATCTGTAGTTGTTTAGATACTCTTAGTCAACAGTATCCTTCAACACATTATATAGAAATCTCTTGGTCCTTATGACAACCATACTGGTTTTAAATCCACTCAGCGGGACACTTTATGTTTATTTTCATTTAGAAGGACATTGATTATTTCATAGTTGGGATCGTACCCGCAGATGGGCTACCTACGTATACTTTGTTTTAGAAAATGAATCAGAACCCACGTAGTTCGAGTAAAGAAGTATGAGGTTTATTCATGATTGATGGCTCAAAGAAAGATTTCATAATTACTTTTACACTCTAAGCTCACATGAGTCCTTCTCGGTGTGAGAAACAAGAGGTATTGGTAAAACTAGACAATTGTGCCACAAAAGATGCAATCATAAGAAATGATGTGGGGATTATGTATGTATGAATGCCCATATAGATGAGGATTAGGATTTACTTCAGGGAAGAAACCCGAGAACAAGGTCCATAAAGGTATATGTGCTTTATGGAGATTTGGATACATAACTTAGGTATTAATCCTGAGAAGGATGCCCAAATTAAATGGGACTTATGATTGGGTTTTACCCCTAAGAAGGAAGCCCAAATCAAAAGTAAATTAAGACTGGTTAAGAGAAATTATGACTGGGGCTTATTCTTGAGATGGAGGCCTAGATTAAAGGGATTTGAGAACTGGGGCTTATTCCTCAGAAGGAGGCCCGGGTTAAGGTTAATTATGAAAACTGTGGATTAATCCTTAAAAGGAGGCCCAAGTTAAAGGAATATAGAATTTGAGAACTTGGGTATTACTCCTAAGGAGGATTCCTAGATTTGGGAAATTATGACTGGGGCTTACTCCTAAAGAGGATGCCCGGATTTTAATATTTGTGATTTGGACTTACTCCTAAGGAGGAGGCCCATGAATAGGGGACTTGAAGACTGGGGCTTAATCCTGAAAAGGAGACCCATGAATAGGAGAATTTGTACTGTGGCTTACTACTGAAAAGGAGGCCTAGGATAAAGATACTCTCATCTTAAAGGATGAGGTTGAATTAATGAAATATCTAACCTTAGTGACATAAAGATATGTAAATCACTAGGTTTTGAGAGATGTTCCACAGAATTCCTTTTAGATAAGGAAGCCAATCAAGAAATCTTACCATGAATGGCTTTAAAGATAATTCTGAAGGCTTAATCTTAAAGAGGAGAGGTGGATAGGAATAAGAGAGGTGAAATAGGAAAGAGGGGCACCCAAAAAGAAGTCGGCATGCTGGTCCTATGTGGTCGCACAAGTCCTGGTCACACAAGTATACTTGCGTGACACATGGGTACTTGTGCGACGGTCAACCCATAGGGTAATACTTGGGCGAAACATGGCTCAAGCCCTTAGTGTTATCTCTAAAGGCTTCCAAAGAGTGGAGCGCAAGTTTGGTTGAAGGGATAAGGCGGCGCACAAGTTTCTTCATTTCTCTTAAGGGTTAGACACTTAGGCGTGCAGGTGTTGATGAATTTCAACAATTAGGCCTTGTTTCCCCTACTTAGAGCTTCAATTCTAGGTAATAAATTACCTTAGAAGTGTTTGGAATCTTCTAGAATAGACTAGGGCGCCGGGAGCTCAAATATAAGTTTCTAGAATTTTTCCGTCCTTCAAATGGGGGGCCCACCGGGGGTATTTATAGGCTGCTGAAGACCCCTATAGAGAATCAAATAGCACCCACAAGTCACCTGCGTGACCACTAGGTAGCGCGCAATTATACTTGCATGACCATGATGAAACTTGCATGACCCAAGTGGGAAGGAATCCTTGTTGATGCCTTTGTAGATTTTTGATGTTTCTTCAAAGGATGAATCACTTTGGACTAAGGTATTCCCTTTTTTCAGTCATTTAGACTTTGTGGTGGAAAGGAGCATCAACAAAAGTCCCCCCTCAGAGTTGGATCCGAAAGAAATGAGGATGTGACTCTGAGGAAAAAGGAGAAAACCAAGGAACTGCAGCGCGCAAGTGTTGAGCGCGCAGCTGGCGTCACGCAAGGGTGAGCCGTGCAGGCTTCAGCGCACAGAGGTGTGGCTTTGCCTATATATATGCACTCATTCCTTGCACAAAGCACCGAATCTGAACGCTTCCGAGCTCTCATCGTGCAAGTTTCCTTCGCCGTGCAAGTTACTCAGTTTTCCTATGCTTCCTTTTGTGTCGCACTACTATAGAGGTATTTGGACTTGCGTGGTGATACCTGCACGCCAAAACTTGCGAAACACACTTATACTTGTGCGCCAACTTTGGGACTTGCACGCCTTAATTCATTAGCCATTTTTTCACTTTTCTTCACAAATTTTATGAAAAACAACTTACTTAAGAGTTAATTATTCAACCTTTGTGCAGGTTAAATGGCTCCTAGAAGAATCATAACAGCTGATGAATTGTCTAGCAAGCGAATTGATGAACTAATGAATGTTGTTGGACAAGATTATTATACTGTCTGTGATAGACCTCTCTCAGATTTGGCTAAGTATTTGAAGAAGTATCATCGTAACTTTCTAGAGATCATCTACTTACCTTTGTATGGTTATGGTCATCTATAAGATGTCAAAATTCTAGAGGAAAAGAACTATCTCCCAATTTCTTGGTTTCAAAATTAAATTAATTTTGTTTCAGAAAATATCTCAAGTGGAGGAGTTTTTGTTAATACTGGAAAAGTGGAGAAGGCCTATATAATGTATCATAGTCCTTGTGCACTAGATCTGAAGCCTCATAAGCCCGAGCTGCAACAACATTTTTATCCTTCAATCTTCCAAAATTCTCAGATGGATCAATCCAAAGGCTGGAAGACGATGGCACCTTACTCTCCCGATGGCTCTCCTCTGTTCCCTTGCCCTCACCCTCGTCGTCGCCTCTCCTAGGGTTTCATGGCCCTACTAGGCGGTGATGATTCTTTCCCTTTCTCCTACCTCGCCATCTTTCCTTATTTCTTGATTTCTTCTTCATTCTCCTTCTTTATGTTGGCTTAATTTCATTGGGGTTTTTTCTCTGGTGCTCCCTGTCATTGAATTTCTTCTACTGCTCTTTTGGACCTTCATTCGATGATCATCTAATGGTGATGCCATCGGCCATCCAAACCCTTCTTTGACCTCACGATCCTCTATGCCTCTCCAAGTTAGAGTTAGAGTGCTAAGAACAACATGGTTTTGGGTTAGGTGGTTTGGAGGTTGATGAGTGTTCCGGCGCTACCATGGTCGACTTGTTCTGGCAGCGTCTAGTTCTCTACTTCTTAATCACTGGCTTTGTTTGGAGCCTATAGCCAATCAGATCACTTCTCTGACCTCACGTTTCCATGTACCTCTCCCTGTCATACCTGGTGCGGTGGTAACTATGTGGTTTTGGGATGTGCAGTTCGGTGGTAGTCGGTCCTCCAGGTGAGTCTTGATCGGTTCACTCCTGTGAATATGGTAAACAGTTTGTTAGATCTACTCGGTGTTTCTTCCTCAAATGCATCTATGATGTTTTGGTTTTTTTTCTGCAAGTGGTGGAGTTGTTTTACCCTCGTTTGGTGATGAAGTCATTTCTGGATTCGGTGACTTTTTATGGTGTGGTGACGGACATCAGCATCGACGGTCGAGGGAGAAGCGACAACGGCGTGGTTTTTTCTATAATGGAAACTGTGTTGGGATGATATATGGTAGGGTACTCACCGGCGAAGTGGTGACACCAAAGTGGCGTGGATCTAGATAGCTCGCAGCTCGAGATAATGTGGTTTGAGGATGGGATTCACAGATCTTTTCTTTTTGAATTTCAAACTGGGATAGGTGGTTTTGGTGATATTTTTCTGTTTCATGGTTTATGAATTCTGTAATATGGTTTGAGGTAAGATTTTTTGAGTTTCCCACTTTATCATAAAGTGGATTTTGAAAAATAAAAAAAAATGGATTTGGAGTAAAGGTTGGAAGAAGAGTTGGGACTTCCATCCTGGAGGAGGTGTGAAGCCAACTTGGATGTGGGCATACTGGGTGTGACAAACCTATGAAACGTTTATCAAGGATTTGAAAGGAGCTGCAATATATGAAGCTATCTGGGTTGGGCAGACATATGTCTACAGAAATGATGAGTTTGTGCCGGAGATAATCAGTCGATGGAGCCCAGAAACCAATTCTTTCTATCTAAATCATGGAGAAGTAGGAATCATTCTGTGGGATGTCAATAAGATCTCAGGGGCTTTAATTATAGGTGACATGTATGATGAATTCATCCCCCCAAGGTGACTTGGAATGATTTGGAGAAGACCCTGGCTTTGGATCGGGAACTATTGAAAATCTTTCACAAGCTCAAGAGTTCAGAGACCTCCGTAACTCATTCTAGAAAGGATATTCATCCAGAGGAGTAGATGAATATGTTTCATACCAAGAAGCAGGAGAAGGAGCCGAAGAAGAAGGGGTCTAAGGAAAAGGGGCCAAAGGAGAAGTGGCCCACCTGTACTCGTCCTACTACCTACCCCAAAACAGAGAAGAGGGGTGCTCTTGAAACATTCTGGACGACCTTGGAAGTAAGAGAATTTGAGAAGTGGGTATATGAAGTAAATCATAGAATCCCAAAAAAGACCCGTTTGGCAGGCTTCTTAGCCTTGTGGCTCAGTGTTTATCTTCTGCCAGTTAGGGATTCGAAGGGAGGCGTCAGGCTAGGGACCTTTGTTGTGGCAGCCAAGTTGGATGAGAAGAAAATGGTTGGGTTGGACACCCCTATTTTGGAGAAGATTCACATGATCTTACTCCATGTTTTTATGGGTAAGTCTCCTTTGAGAATAGTAGGACCATTCCAAGTTTTGTGGGTATGGATCGCCACTCACTTCAGGACATATAATGTACAGAATGGAGTAAAGGTTCCTAGAAGTTCCTTCAGGCCATCAGTGCAAGCATTTTATGGAATTGCTTCATTATCCCTTAACCCCTATGATATAAAGGTGAGACTGAGAATGTATAAGGAATTCAATTTCTTTCATTATGGAAATCCGCCAACCAGGCGGTTTGTTGATGATGGAACAGCCAGTCTGGAATTGAGGGCATATATGCTGGCCTGCAGAGATGGTGTATTGGCCACCAGGATTGACGGGGAGATTATATGCGTGGTCTATGCTCCATATAGATTTGCACGTCAATTCAAGTGTTTGCAGCAGACTGTTGTATATCCTCCTGTTCATGTCAGGTCAGAGCAGCATCCGATGGTTGCCCGACAACTATAGTTGCTGACATCTATGGAGAGGACTGGGGTAGTGTTTTATCTACTAGTTGATAAAGTGGCAAGTAACGTGACTATATGTTATGTCGAGAACTGGATAGCATCATACCCTGGAGGGGTGTTGAATCACCCAGTTTATCAAGTTGGGAAAAGGAAAAGAACCGTAGAGAAATAAACCCTTCATCTGGAAGGTGATTCTTCTACACCACCCGGAGCTAATTTTTCGAATTACCAGGATGGGGATGATGAGGCACAACATGCAGAAAAGCGGCCTCATGCCTGATATAATCCTCCTGTCAGAATCAAAAGACCAACTCCATAAACTCCTAGTGAGTTACTTCATTGAGGCAATTCCATCACCATTACTTTGTAGAGAAACAAGTCTTATTTTCTTATTCTCTATCTGTAGTTGCAGGAGCTGGGAAGAATCTGAAGTCTAAGGTTATAGGACCCTCCTCGCAGCCTTCTGGTACACATACTAAATATCTACGACTAGAGGCTGTCTAGACATGGAGGAGTTTATACTGCGGTGCCGAAACTGCCTAGCTGGATTTGTGTAAGGGGCTACACCTCCCTGGAATAGGGAATCTTCTGGCTTCTACAGATATCTGTTACAAGGATAACCCCAATGAAGTGCGGGATTACATCAGAGAGCTAGAAATGATCATATATTCCACCGATGATTCCATTCCTGTCACTAAGAGGGTGAATGAAATGATAGATCATGGGGCCACTAAGGGGACTGGTGGTTCTGGAGATGAAGAGTGGCATGATTACATGGCTCCTGAAGATGTAAGTCTCATTCCTTATTTTCTTTACTATTTGATTTCAGTCAAATCTTTTTTACTCAAGGAAATTATTTTCTTCATCCTACATCTTGCAAAGAAAGGAACTGCTGAGGTTACTTTGCCACAGTATAGCCCTGGTGGTACTACCATTGGGGCTAATGAATCTCATCACGAGCCAGGTGAAATATCTCCAGGCCAGCAAGCTATGGATGAGGATTTGGACATGGCTTTCCATTCTCCAATTCATTTACCTATAGAGGAGATTGTCGACACTCCCAAAAAACCAATGAGACAAAGGCATCGAAGGAAGAATTCCACAACTAAACGCTTCATCAGTAGTGGTAAGTCCTTTAGATGGTCATGAGTCTTAACCCGTGAAATGGTTGCTCAAACTTCTTGGGATTTCAGGGGATTCTTCAATTTTCCCTATGAGGGAGAGAACTAACCCTCCTTTGAGGACCATAGAGGGTACTAGTGAACAATCACAAGTTCAGGCTGACTTGGATTCTCCTGGAGAAGAGCCAACGTCTGTTCCCAGTATCCCTCATGCTGCTGTTGGAAGGAGAGAAGAGCCTGCTTCTAGTAAGTTAACAATGCTTCATAAAATGTTGAATAGAACATCAACTAAATTCCATTCTTTGATAATTTAGGTTCAACCCCAGCACTAGAGCTTTTGGAAGCCATTGCAACTGACGCCGCTACTTTATCTAAAGAAGTTGTCCAAGTTCAGAGACCGCAGAATGAAGGTTGCCAAGAAGACATATCGAATGCTCCCACTGGTGAGATTAACCAGGATTCTGAGATAACATTTTATGAAATGATGTAACTTGGCACATCTTTTGAATATTTTATAGATCATGTTAAATTACCATGTAATTTAGAAGATTATGGACGTGAGTGTTATCCTTCGTCCTGTTAAAAACAACTTATTATTACAACTCTGATCATGATCGGTTAAAATGTGCAGTTCTATCTGAGCAAGCTGATGAACTGCCAATGCCTAAAAGTAGTACAGAAAACCCTACTATTGCAGAGACATTAGCTCAAGTGGAGATTAACCTAGAAGAGCTTCCTCAAACTCATCCTGAAAAACTTGTCGAAGCTAGGAAATACGGAGAGGAGCCTTCTCCTGCTGTTGATCTACCATTGGGTAAGAGATAATAATTTTTGTGAACGTACTTAATTTTCAAAACAACCAATTAACTTTTGTTATCCTTTGAAACTAATCAAAGCTTTAAATTGATTATGTAGGGCCATCAATTTCAGTGGCTAGATCTGGATGTGAAGTTTCAGCCTCCGCCCCAACAGGAATAGATAGTGAAGTAACACGGGTCGGGGGGGAAGGAGAAGAGAAGGGTACTTCCCTAAGTGCATTAATCCCGGATTATATTCCCCCATGTGATAGTGATGCCGAATCAGACCTGGAGATACAAAAGGCGCTCCAATTTTCACGACCTAAGGCATGTAAGAACATATGGAAAATCATATCTGAAGTGCCTCTAGAAGAGCTATCATCAATGATTCCCCGACTGTCGTCCTTGTTCGTCATGTTGGGACTTGGCGGTTTTGGATATCAAAAGATCCATGCCGCGGTAAAACAAGTCATCTTAAGAAGGGAGAATGAGAAGAAGTACCCTCACCATTTGACTAGAGTAAAGTTGTCAGCCAACATCGGTGAATTTGAGGCTACGGTATCCCGAGTAGAGGCTGATCATGCTGCCAAGTTGAAGGAGATGAAGCATAAGATCATGGAGAAAGTTGTCCAGCTAATGCACCTTCAGCAATAGTTAGATTTTGTTACTGGGGAACTTGACCAACTGAAAAATTCATTGGAATGAGTTCAAACAAATGGTATGAAATCTATTGCTGAAGCCAAGAAAGCACTCCATCAAGCTGAAAAGAGTGAAGGTGGTCGAGTGCATGAGCTTCAAGTGGCTTCTGAGGAAGCTCGGGATGCTGTAAATCAAATTAAGATTTATGTTGAAATCCTTTTGTAATTATTTGGAAAATATAATAGACTCCAGTCTGTCGATGTCCTTCTAACTTTTGTGCATCAAATGAAAAAGACTTTCATCTTCAATCATTTGTGCATGATTTATCTTGATACCTGATTTAAATTTTTTACCTAAGCCAATGGTCCTAGTAAGAATAGTTTGGTTTTTTCTATGATTATTATAAATAACCCTACAAACATTGAATATTTTAATTTCTCAATATTACCTAAATCATACGAAATGTATGTTTATTAAGCTGGGACATGACTTTTGTTCAGAGTTACCTTGTCTTTTGTGGGACGTTTAAAGTCATGCACTTCGGACATAAAAAGGATAATGTTTAAGGTCAAAATAGCTTTGACGGAATGAATTAAAATTGACTCAATTCCTTAAAAAAAATTCTGAAAACATATACTCAAGTATGGGGGAAAATATGTAAACTATGACTTAAGAAATTTTGAATCTAAGGGATGACATGAAAAAAGGGATAAAAGGAATTAGAAGAAGTAGTTCCCAAGAATTAAGTTACAATTATTTAACAAAATTGTTAGGGGGTTGAATTATGCAGGGCCACCTAAGGGCATTGGCTGCATAGTCAAATAATAGCATATTTTGGCTGATAGGTCTGTTATGTAGAATACTTATGCAAGGCCGCCTAAGGGCATGTGTTGCATATTCAGGAAAAAGAACTCTCAGAAATTTAGTTTTCTACTGCTAAAAAGCCTGTGGAAGTTTATGGAGATTCAAATTTTCCAAATCATATAGTTTTCTGTATGGAGAGAGGTACTTGAATATGCAGAGGATATTTCCAATCAAGATTATATTAGAACTGGATGAATGTCACTCCTACAAAGGTCTGACCCAAACGTAGGGAAGGGAAATATAAACCATAGACTTGAATACTTCAGATCATGAAAAAGAGTATGAGACAAATATATTAAGGATGGCTATTTTTGCGGATCCCTATATATTTTCTATAATACCAATAAGGAAAAAATAGTTTTTCTTCCTAATAATGAAGTTAACATTATTTAACAAACCCGTTAGGGGGTTTAATTATACAGGGCTGCTTAAGGGCATTGGCTACATAGTCAAATAATAGCATCTTTTGGCTAATAGGTCCGTTATGTAGACTGTTTATGCAAGGCCTCCTAAGGGCACGTGCTGCATATTCAAGCAAAATAAATATCAGGTTTCAGACATTTTGTGACTAGAAGTCGAGAAAAGGGTTATGGAGTTATGAAAATATTTAAGGTTAGGAGTATGAAACCTAAAAATGGGCATTGTTCAATGCATGTAGAGATACACAGACCAATGCTAACCATAATCATGTTGTGGCTGGGTCCTGAATTAAAATTTTGTACTTCACTACGTATCCCATAAGGATGGGAATCAAGCCATACGTAGTTCTTGAAATACATTTTATCATCATGTGGGATGAGAGTATGGGAAATCTTAGTTTAGGGTCAATAAGCTCGGACCATTATAAGGAGTACACAGTCTATGTTTTCATAGGGGGACTTTTCAGCCTGGGGACTGAAAGTGGAATTTGGGGTTAGGCCCAAATACTTGGGGCTGGATTCAAGGGATGCTCGAACGTTCCTACATATCCCATAACGATGGGAATCAAGCCCACATAGTTCTATAAATACCCTCTGTACAGATTTGGTTCGTACCTGTGAAGGGTGAAAGGGGAATTTAGTGCAATGATGGTTTGACCCAAGATAAAAGGTTTGGGAATTTCCATGTATGTACGTATTTTCTGGAATATAACATGATTGGAGATCAATGTAGATAATGATTCCCTCTCAGGTGAAGGTATCAAAGAATGTTGTAGTTTATTGTCACACAGGACAAAAGTGTTGTAAAATTTAACGTCATATAGCAAGGACAAAAGTGAACCAATATGAAGATATTGATCCTAGGAGTGGATTCACGAATCAACATCGTATCAGATGGAGGTGAACCGATGTGAAGATTTTGGTTTTGGGCTTGAACCTTTGGAGGTTACCTACGTACTCGGCCTAGAAGGCAAGTCTCAAAGTCCGCGTAGTTCAATTGAAGAATGAATTGGTGATCAAGTTGTTTTTGAGAACAACGACCTAAAAAATGGTGTTGGGACTTACGCACGGTTAGGGGCCCAGAGAGGGTGTTATGGTTGAAGTTTACTCTAAACTCACGTGAGTTATACTCGGTGTGAGAAACAATAGGTATCAACAACCCTAATGATGCACAGTTTAATGTCATGTAGGACATATGAAGGGACTATGTAGTTTAAAGTCTTGCAGTGAGGACTATTGGTGCTGCATTGTTTAATGTCATGTAACAGGGGAAAAATAAAGTTTAACGTAATGTAGGACTTATTAAGGGACTTCTGTACAGTTTAGCATCATGTATCTTGGAAGATGGGGAAAATACAGTTTAACATCATGTTGGACGAAAGGGGGACTGTGCAGTTTAATGTCATGCAGTAAGGAAAAAAGAGGACACAGTTTAACGTCATGTTGGACGTATTAGGGACTTTTTCCCAGTTTAACGTCATGTTGGACGATACTGCGAATAGTTTATGGTCATATGCATAGACCGGTAATGGTGCAGTTTAACATCTTGCTGGACATAAGGGACTATGCAGTTTAAAGTCTTGCAGCAAGGACAACACAGTTTAACGTCATGTTGGAAGAAAGGGATGAAAATAGATTAAGGTTATATGCAAGAACCGTAACTGATGTATTTTGTGTTTATAAAAAATACTTCTTCAGAAATCTGGCATTGGTTGGAGTAGTGATGAGTTCTCCATCCATTGAGATTAAAGAATAATCTCCATTAGAGTAGACCTTATGTATTGAATAAGGTCCTTCCCATTTTGGTTCAAGCTTAGGAGGTTTTTTTCCTGATATCATTGGAGTTCTGAGAACCAATACCAATTATCCCTGAATGAATGAATGAAGATGAACTTTTTTGTTGAAAGATTGTGCTATTTGATTCTGATAGACTTCCAAGTGATGCAGGGTGCATAATCTTTTCTCATCTAACCATTGCAATTCATCCAATCGCTTTTTAGATTGTTCATCTCTAGATGAATAATCACAAATGGATACTATGAGCGAAGGTAATTGAACTTCAATGGGAAAGACTGCTTCTGTTCTATATACCAGTGAATACGAAGTTGACCGCGTTGCAGTGCGGGTGGTGGTCTGATAAGCCCATAAAGCATGAAAGAGTTTTCCAGGTCATGATTTCTTATCTTTATCCACCATATTTTGCCGTATATTTGAAAGAGTCTTGTTGAAGGCTTCTATCTGGCCATTGGCCACTACATGATACCAAGATGAATGGTTTGATTTGATGTTTTATTCTTGATACAGCTTCCTTATCTCGGATGAATAGAAGTTGGTTCCATTGTCCGTCAATATGGTATGAGGGACACCAAATCTGGTAATGATGTTAGACTTGATGAAGCTAACAATTCTTTGAAAACTAACTTCTTTGAGAGGTATTTCCTCTTCCCATTTGGAAAAGAAGTCAGTAGTAATAAGAATATACATAAACTACTTGGCTGTAGCTGAAGGGTAAGGTCCCACCTCATCCATTTCCCATGTGGAAAATGGCCACGAGTATTTAGCTGTATGAAGAAACTCTGGGGGTTGATGAATGAAGTTGGAATTTACTTCTCATGAATGGCACTTCTTTTTGAAATCAACACAATCTTGTATCATTAAAGGATAAAAGTATCCAAGACTTCGAATTTGATCAGACAGTCTATGTCTAGACTGGTGGCCACCACAGACTCCTGCATGCACTTCTTTCATGACAGTCATTGTCTCTTCACCATCAATGTATCTAAAGAGAACTCCATCAAAACCATGCTTATAGAGAATTTTCTCAAGGTGATCTGGACTATCATAAAGAGTAAAATTGACCACACATCTCCGAACTTGTTCTATCATGGCTCTATCAGGTGTAAGTGTTCCATTTTGAAGGTATTCCCTGATTGATGTCATCCATCCTGTAGAATAACCATATTGTCCAGAGATGGGACTAATTTCATTGATTTCCTCTATTCTGGTTTGAACATAAGGTGAAATTGTATGACGGTGGGCAATACTGATGGTCGTCTCATCCCAATTTGGATCTGCCAGAGCTGTGTCTATATTAGCCAGTGCATCAGCTTGGGAATTTTGTGATCTTGAGACATAAGAAAATGTCGGTTCCGTAGGAAATTCAGCCATTAACTCTCTGAAATAATAATACAAAGGTATTATCTCTTCTTTTCTGATTGTGTAATACCCATTGACTTGTTTGATTACCCGGTCTAAATCATCTTTCACCTTTAAGTGATTCATTTGTTCCTGAAGCGCCAACTCCAATCCTGCGATAAGAGCTTGGTATTCCACTTCATTGTTGGTACCTCCTTCCCACAATAAGAAGGAATAAGGTAGTACTACCTTTTTCAGGGAAATGAGCACAATTCCTAAACCAACTTGGTTGAATTTAGAATCCTCCATTTTCTTCCATGTTGGACTTCTGGAAGCACCATCAAAGTACATTTCCCATGTTTGAAGATTTTCTTGTATAGAAAAGACTTATTCCTCAGGAAGTTCAATATATAAAGATGTATATCTTACTGAAAGATGTTCAGCAAGGAAATCATCCAGAGCTTGGCCCTTTATTGCCTTTTGAGACACATACTGGATATCGAATTGCTGCAAAATAAATTCCCACCTTTCCAGACATCCTGTAAGCATTAGACGACTAAGGATAAATTTCAGTGGGTTATTACGAGATACCAATTGGACCTCATGATGTTGCAGGTAGTGTCTCAACTTCTGAAATGCAACTATTAATGCTAGGCAGCACATCTCAATACTTGAATATCAGGTTTCTGCTTCAAGCATAGTTCGAATAAGATAGTAGAGGTTGTTTTCATTCCTAGCATCACTCTTCTGAGCAAGAAAGGCACCCAATGATCGCTCTAAAGCTGTCACATAGAGGATAAGTTGTCTTCCTTCAATAAGTGGCATTAATACCGGTGGACTCAAGAGATATTTCTTGATAATATCGAACGCTTCTTGACATTCTTCAGTCTACTGGTAAGTAACTCCCTTCTTCATCAATTTGGTGAAGGGTAAAATTTTTCCTACCAAATTGGCAATGAAACGCCGAATATAGGCTAAGTGTTCTTGAATTACTCTCAATTATTTCAAATTTCGATGAGGTGACATACCAAGGATTGACTTTTTCTTCTCAGGATCGACTTCGATACCACAATGGATTATAATAAAGCCGATAAATTTTCCTTAGGTTACTACAAAAACACATTTTAATGGGTTCATCTTCAAATTGTTTTGTCGAAGTTTTTGGAATATGACTTCCAAATCCTCCAAGTGATTAAAATGTTGCCTGGATTTTACCACCAAATCATCCACATAACATTCAACAAACTTCCCTAAAAAGGGTTTGAAGATACGATGCATAGCATGCTGATATGTTGCTCCTGCATTCTTTAGGCCAAAAGGCATTACCAGATAGCAAAACACACCCTGAGGGGATCTGAAGGCTGTATATTCTTCATCTTATAGAGCCATTCAAGTTTGATTATACCCATACTATCCATCCATGAAGTAAATTGCTTCATATCAAGTTATTGCATCAATTAAGAGTTCTGTGATCGGAACTGGAAAATCATGCTTAGGACAATGCTGATTAAGATCTATGAAATCAATGAAAACACTAATTTTTCTGTTCTTCTTTTTCAAAGGGACAATATTAGCCAACCATTTGGGATATTGAACTTCTCTAATGAAGTTAGCTTTGATAAGCTTATCCACTTCAGCTTCAATTTTGGAAGAATAAGTTGGGTGTGTTCTTCTTGCGGCTTGCTTGAATCCTCGATGTTCTTCTGGAAAACCGAAATGATGAGTAGCAACATTAGGATCAAGCTCTGGCATCTCTGTATAGTTCCAAGAAAATATATCTCAATTTTTCTTCAAGAATGAAATATGCATTTCCTACTCTTCAAGAGTCATGGACGCACTAATTAAAGTGGGGCATGGATCTTCTTTTGTACCCAGATTTATTTCTCTGAGTTCATCTACAGTGGTAGAGATACCCTCTTCAAAAGCTAGAGGAGCATCCTTGAGATCTTCCTCTTCTTCTTTAACATGAGTTATTTCTTCTATTTTTACTTTCATAGTATATGATGAAGTATAATTTCCATGATCGGGAGAGATGTTAAAATTTGAACATCTTGAAGAAGAGGCTTCTATTTCCGACCCTATTGATGATGAAGGGTCTTCCTTGGGTAATAAAGAGGAGATGATGGATTGAGAATCGACATCATTGTTCACCTATGACATTTTTATTACTTCTTCTGGCCTAGTTGGTGAAGTATAGACTTTCTGGATTTCAGCGGATGAAATAAAGACATCTCCATTTGAGCTTTCATCATTGCTTGGTGAGTCACCAATTTCTCCCATGTTGTCTCGCTTGATTGTCATGATTGAAATTATATAATTTTCCATAAGAGTATTTTGATTTGGTTCTATCTTGCCAATTTGACTGATAGGAAACACATAATCTATACTCACATGTGTAAATGGATTTACTGGAATCTTTTCCAAACCAAATAGAGCATTAACCTTGGTAACCTCCCTTGTTGTGGATTTCTCCTTACCCTTCATGTGATAAAATTATGCCTCACTGTATTGAGATTCACATGTTTTTAAGGGGGCCTTATCACCATACAATGTCCCAATTATTCCATCAAAACAATATTTTAGGCATTGATGGTATGATGAAGGGATAGATGCATGTTGATGTAGCCAAGGTCTTCCAAGCAAGATATTGAAGGCTGTATCGTGATCAAAAACCATGAAATCTGAATTGGATACAAGGTCTCCAAACTGAGTTCTGAGTGTAATCTCGCCCAGTGGTTCTTGTTCATTTTTATCATACCCTTGAAACATCAAAGTAGAAGGAGATAAATCATATTCTGTGAGGCCCAATCGACAAAGTGTACGAATGGAGATGAGGTTGACTGTTGAACAATTATCAATGAAATCTCTTCGGATGTCGACACCATTGACCTTTCTAGATAAGTACAAAGGTCTAATATGTTCATGTATGACATCATCTTCATCTTCATCTGTAAAAGATATTACTTCATGGAATTCTGCAGAACCATTCTCTACATGGTAGACTTCAGCTGCAGCAATTTCGGTTTTAAACTTCTGAGGACTTGACAAAGCCTCAATGAGTGCCTCCCGAAGATCCTTTGATAAATTCAAGGCATTTAAAATTGATAACTTGGCTGGTACTTGGGCCAAGTGTTTCTATACATCATACTTTTTATCCAAAGGTCTGTGTTTCCCAACTGAAACATGAGGTTTTGCAGGTACCTTAGAAGTTTATGATTTGGATGTAGATGCTTCCTGTATCAGGGTAGGAGTTGGAAATACTCCTAGCTTTAGAAGATTAGACCGACTAGGTCTATTTACCTGCTGAGAGGAAGAAGGTGTGACCTCCAATTGATCCTCCAGAATGACTGTGCCAGGACTGAATCTGCTATTGGCGGAAGAATTTTCTTGTTCTTTTTGAGACCGTTGAAGTGCTCTGCCATGAGTTTCTACTTCATACACAGTTCTGGAAGGGGTAGAATTGGAATAGTGGCTTTTGGGATATCCATGTCTTCCTCTGTATCCCAGACCTCTAGAACTCCCTTTGATTCCTCTGTTTGATACAGGGAATTCAGGCTCATCAAAATCGAAACTGTGACTGGAATATGGATTTGTTAAGTGAATCATGTTAACAGAACCAAAGATCAACTCTTTGTCTGATGAAGACTCTGCCTGATTAGCCAGTTTAGGTTGTGTCATTTGGAGGGATGGTGCATGTGGCTTCGAAGTAGATGGAATACAATCGGACAGAGTCAAAGACAACTTGGGCTTTGACACGATCTCATATTCTTCTGATTGATCTTATTTCTTTTAATTATGACGTTTCTTTGAGGATTTTTCCTCTGATGAAGGGGGAATTGTTGTGGAATTCATAGCAGAAGACACAATTGGTTTCTTCAATTGTGTTCGGAAAATGGCATGAGTTTGATTGATCATTTTCCGAACCATCCAATCATCATATTTCTACGCATTTTTTCTTTTGACTTCTTTCCACTCACCTTCTTCCTCTGGATCTATAGCAGTAACACATGCTACCTGAGCTGAAGAACATTTCAATTTGGCTTGTCTCGGTTGACCATTTTTTGTAGGAGGTCCGTAAAGACAAAACACTCCTGAATGGGATGCCCCAACATCTGATGAAATGGGCAGTAATTGGGATGGTATTCATCTCCTTCCTTGTTCGGCCTTTTGGGCCTTGGAAATTGAACCAAATTATTTTCCAGAGCTGAAATGAAGTAACCAAGAACTTCTTCATTTCATAAAGAATAAATTTTTATCTTCAGTTCCTCAAATTGTTTCTATATTTGATCTCTTGGATCGTCTTGACAAAACAGCCTCTGTTGGTGATGCTCAGGAGGTGGATCCCTTCGGAAAGATGAAGGTTTTGAAGTAGAAGAGGGTACAAGTGCTTGTTTAAGCATAACTATAGCAGTCTCTGCTCTACCCATTCTCCTTCCAAGAGCTGATGGAATTACATGAGTTTTATCTTTAGTCTTCATAAGAGAATCTTCAATCTTTTGAGCGATTGAAGTAAGGTCTCGAAACCCTCCTGTGTATTTCACAGGGATCAACGGCGTGCACAATTCATCATGCAAATTTTCCACAGAGATTGGAAACAATTCTTCTTGTGGGAGTTCTAAGCTTAGGGAATATGTTAATCCCTTCCAGCAAGAAATGAAATATGAAACCCTTTCATTCTCCCTTTGCTTACAATTTTTAATATAAAAAACTATAGTCTTTGGAAAAGTTTAGCTGAATTGAAGAAGGAATTGTTGACGGAGATCCTCCCACCTGGAAATTGACCGGGATTGCAAGCTTGTGTACCAAACAAAAGCAGGACCTTGTAATGACTGTACAAAACACCTGAGCTTAACTGCTTCTTGTTGCTAATAGGTTCCCATCATAGGATCACAATGAGAAAAAAAATGTGTTAAGTGTTGCTCTGGGTCTCCCGAACCCTTAAATATTGGGAATGTGGTACTTGAAAAATTTGATGGGGGAGGAATTGCATCAACCCATTCAGGATAAGATCTCTTTTCTAGTTGAATTTGAGCATGATTTCCCTCCATAGCTTCCAACCGAGCTGTTAATGACTCAATAGTAGTTATTAACTTTTGAGAAACATTCGGTTGATCTTGGACCTGAGAAGGTGAAATAACTGGAGCTTGGACAGATGTGGTGGTTGGTACTGAAATTGATGGTAGCACCGCCGATTGTTGTTACGTATGACCCGTAGGATTAGACCTGTGAGAGTGTACTAATAGATAAGGATATTATTGATCCATCTCATTAACTATAACAAATTACCTTGGCTGACCGACTCCAACACGCTTATGAGGAAGACTACCTTGAAGTAGTTCTGTATTTAACCTCCTCAATTCCTTCATTTCTTCCTCCTGTTGGGAAAATATTTTCTCTAGTGAGAGAGATTGGACTTATCCAGAGGAGGGGTATGTAACCTTATTCTTTCCTCTCCCCTTTCTAGATCCCTTTCAGAGAGGGGGAAGTGGGTCATTTGAAGGAACACCCAGATTCTGGGTAAACCTTTGATTTCGTGTACGCACACCTTCTTCATTTGTGTTTGTACGTACAACTTCTTGAGCAGGAATCTCTTCATTTGATCCCTCTGAGTGAGCCTCATGTTCTGGAGGATCAGAAACAATGGCATTAATGACATTAATTGATGCATAATGCATTTCATCCCTTCTATCGGCATTTCTACAATATTGTCTTCTTCCATGTATTTGATGAGACATTGCCTTTTGTCGATTTGATCCCTCAGGAACTTCTTAACGAACTGTAATTTGGAGGGAATCTCCTGATAATTCGGCTCTTCGTTCCTCTTGTGGATTCTTCCCTAATCAAGAGAAGACTGACTTTATCTGAGGAAGAGATTGATGATTTGAAAAAGTCCCCAGTCTGGTGGACTGGGGTTGTTCCTGCTGTTCCTTCTCATCTCCTCAAATCCTATTTGTTGATTCCGAGGGTTGGGTTAAAAGAGTCCCCAGTCTAGAAATCTAGGGTGGTTCTTAACATGCTATATCTGATCCTTTATTAAAATCTCTTTTTATCTTGTGGACTTTAGTCTGAAAATTGGTTGGATATATCAACCTGCATCCACTTTGATCACCCGGCTCAAATTAATACTGGATGATTTCTGACAATTCTGTCACTTAATGATGTGCACGCTCTAAACGAGAAGCCTATTCAATATTATTTTTTTCCTGATGCAGGAGTAATTCAAAAACTTGTTCTCTGTATGATTAATTTTGAGAAGAACTAGTTGAGGCATGTTCTTGGCCAAGCCTTTGATTACAAACAAAGCCAATTGACTGTGGTCGGCCATGGGATATAACACTGCATGAGACCATTTTCAGCGAGCTTTGCTGACTGGAGAGTACAGTGAAATGTAGTGCTCCATGAACACCCCATCCCTTGATATGAATACCAGATGGGGCATTGGCAATTAACTGGCGCAATCTTTTTAGTGCGCCAAGGCATGAACGCTGAAGGGCTCTCTACTACTTTTCATCCTTCGGATATCGAGAAACTGAGAGAGATTCCAAGTTAATTTGGCATTGTAACCCTTCTATTATCCTGACATGATTTTCATATTCATCATAAGATAATATTTTCTTTTTCAACTGACATCAAGTTTTCCATATGTTGAGACGAATATCATGAATTCCATCTTCCGTCAACATCTCTGGAATGTCATACTGAGAGTCAGCCAAAGGCCAAAACATGACTGGCACTTCACCTTTCGCCAATTTTTTTCTCATATTCAATACTTCCTCTTTATCATTCAATGAAGATTATTCTACCTGATTAGACCAGAGTTGGTTCTTCCTTGTTGCTTCATCAGATTCAACAAGATTGGTAGATAATTCACTGATCAAACTAAATGATGAACGACCCAGGGGTGGTTCGGAGAATGACCTACACCCTGGGCTATCTTATGATTGAGAAATTATTTCACCTGCTAGTGGTAAAGCTTCAGACATGACTGGCCTCACATTTGCAAGTGCCTCAAGATAAGAGGGTTTTCTCATCACTACATTTTCCATTGGAGCATTTTTCTGGCAATGTGAATTACTACTGTGGAGAGGACTTTCGCAGATAAATTCATCATCATGAGGAGGACCTCCGTGATGGGTTACAGCAAAAGATGAAACATTTTGCTCCTTGGTCTTCTGGCCACACAGAGGATTCATGTGGCTCTCATCTGAAGAAGAAACATCGAGGTCAACCAAACTATCATGAAGCAAGCCTTCATGAGGAAGATTCTGATGAAGACCTTCAGAATTAATGTTCCCACTATTGGAAAATGAGGGAGTAAAATCTTGAATTCCAATAGATAATTGTCTGAGGGATTCAAGAACTCCAGCATTGAGCAAGGCCTTATTACAAATTCCCTCTTGATTTCTTGACTATGTTGGACATGTCTTCTTCTTAGATGCCTTCTTACTCACTTTAAGAACCACTTTTTGACAAAAGTGGTCATTATGGGAAGGTGTATGTGCCTGCTCAAGAGAAATTATCAGATTAGACTGATTATCTCCTCTCAAATGAGGTGTATGTGCCTCACTTGGTTGTCCGTATGATATGGGGGAGTACGCCCCACAACCCTCTTGGACTGAAACAGGGGTGTGTGTCTATTCCGGAGTGATATGTTGATGTGTCACTCCACTAGTAGGGATAGATTTATGTTTCATTCCCTGAGATGCTACTGAAGCTGTTATAATATTCTGACAGGCATCCAGAATATGAGCAGGGATTTGCTTCTGCTCTTTCACCATTAACAGAATATGCTTGGTGACTTCAGCTGCCAGAATGGGGATATACGTTCATTCCGTGCTTGTAGTAGGTGTGTGTTCCTAATCATGTCCTCCTTTTCCTATCAATTAATTCTGACAGTACTCAATTGTGGGGGAAGAAAGTTGAGTCTACCTCCTGTTTGTCGCCAGAGCTTTCCGACTGACTTCTCCAAATGGTACCTAACGAGAATGTTGGTGGGATTGATCAATACTAGCAAGTGTATGTTCCTGAAGATTGCACTCCGTCAAACATGGTTGACGAGCTTCCTTCAATACTGATAGACGAGGCTGCTGGTAGGATTGATGAGTGTAAGCAGGTGTATGTTCTGGTTTACCAGTTGTCAACACATTGGGTTGGCGGGCTTCATCGTATGTATTCAGACGAGCCTGTGGACTAGCTGATGATTTATAAACAGGTGTATGTTCCTGTCTATAGTACTCCATCAAAATTTCCTGGCAGGATTGGCATGCTGCTACCAGACGAGTCTGCTAGACAGCGGAATTAAAACGGATGGGTGTGTGTGCCCGCTCGTTGCTTGCCACAAGTTAGGTTGGTGGACTTCTCTGGAGATGGAAGAGATAAGAACCTACACACTATTGACCTTATTTTGCTTCTGGCGGTTCGTCTTGCCTGTTCGGGTTCGAGGAACCTGAGCCGAACGCCTGGAGATGATACCCTCATCATGTTGAGGGCGTACTGTCGCACGATTCTAGCAGCGATTGTTGATGGGAACCCTCGGGAAGGACTCCTATCTCCTTGAATTAAGGCCTTCACTGGCCTTCTCATTCACCTCCCCAGAATATGGGAGGTACTGGTGATTGCGTTCTGGGGATAACGACCCAAAAAGGTTGGAGATGGTGGTTGTCACCACCTGCTTCTTGATCGTTGTTCATCGTTTTCCGGATGACCAGGGTGAATTATTGACTTGGAGGGCTTGTCGAGCAGCCTCTAGAGTCAGAATAGTACCATTTTGACGGTATTCCTTAACCAGCGCATTTGATACCCAGCATTGAAGATGCTGAGTAGGTGATGTCATCCTCAGAGCGGACGATGATCCAGCAGGAGTAGCAGCAGAGGCATTCACAGCAGAGGTATTCATAGGTGTGAACTTAAGAGAAACCATTTCTGTAATGCAGAAGATCTTGGAAAAGAGTGCATGTTTGATATAACAGACGTAATCAAGATAAGTTTGGTCACTACATCTTTTGGATGAGCACATATGTTATTGATTGTTTTGTTGGACCTCTCATTGAGTTTAAATAGGGGCCTAACAAATAAGTAAAACATCACTTTAACTTGGTTAAGGATTCACGTCGGGTTCACTATTTTTTCCCTCTAGAAATGGGGATGACCTCATTGATTTAAGGTTCAAACATTCCAATTGGTTTCTAACAGGTTTGTTCATAGAACCATAAACATCCAATGATTCTATATCCATTTAGACCTACTTTCCAAAGGTAGGTGCTCATTAGTTGTGAACTGGTAAGGCTTAAGAATTTAAATTGGTCGAGAGGATGGGAGGTCAGACTCATCACACCTTTTTTATGGGAATTAATGTCTACTCTGGGACTCTCTTTATAGATTTAAGTTATGTTCATGAATCCTTATTAAATTACCAAGTATGAAAATGATCTTTCCTTTAGATTAGACAATCAATTATTAGTATGTAGAAGATTTAGAGAATCTTTTATATGAATTCGAGGTTATTCATCAATAGAGAGTCATCTGTATTTGTTTAGAGATTCTTAGTCAATGGTATCCTTCGACACATTATAAATAAATCTCTTTATCATTATGGTAACCATACTGGTTTTAAATCCACTCAGCGGGGCACTTGATGTTTATTGTCATTCAGAAGGACATAGATTATTTCAGAATTGGGACCATACCCACAGATGGGCTACCTACGTATCCTTTGTTTTAGAAAAGGAATCAGAACCCACGTAGTTTGAGTAAAGAAGTATGAGGTTTATGCATGATTGATGGCTCAAAAAAAAGATGTCATGATTACTTTTACACTCTAAGATCGTGTGATTCATGCTCGGTGGGAGAAACAAGAGGTATTGGTAAAACCATACAATTGTGCCAAAAAAGATGCAATCATAAGAAATGATGTGGGGCTTATGTATGTATGACTACCCATATAGATGAAGATTAGGATTTATTTCAGGGAAGAAACCCAAGAACAGGGTCCATAAAGGTATATGTGATTTATGGAGATTTGGATACTTAACTTAGGGCTTACTCCTGAGAAGGATGCCCATATTATAAGGGACTTATGATTGGGTTTTACCCCTGAGAAGGAAGCCCAAATCAAAAGTAAATTAAGACTAGTTTAGAGAAATTATGAATGGGGCTTATTCCTGAGAAGGAGGCCCAGGTTAATGGGAATTATGAAAACTAGGGATTACTCCTAAAAAGGAGGCGTAGGTTATAGGAATTTATAATTTGGGAACTTGGGGCTTAATCCTAAAAAGGATGCCCAAATTTGGATAATTATGACTGGGGCTTACTCCTAAGGAGGATGCCCAGATTTGGAAATTTGTGATTGGGACTTACTCCTAAGGAGGAGGCCCATGAATAGGGGACTTAAAGACTGGGGATTACTTCTAAAAAGGAGGCCCATGAATAGGTGAATTTAGACTGGGGATTACTCCTGAAAAGGAGGCCCAGGTTAAATATCCTCCCATCTTAAAGGATGAGGTTGAATGAATGAAATCTCTAACCTTAGTGACATAAAGATATGTAAATCACTAGGTTTTGAGAGATGTTCCACAAAATTCCTTTCAGATAAGGAATCCAACCAAGAAATCATGCCATGAATGGATTTGAAGAGAAATTTGAAGGCTTGATCTTGAAGAGTAGAGGTGGATAGGAATAAGAGAGGTGAAATAGGCAGGAGGGGCACCCAAAAAGAAGTAGGCGCGCAGGTCCTGTGTGGTCGCGCAGGTCCTGGTCGCGTAAGTATACTTTCGCAACACATGTGTACTTACGCGACGGTCAACCCATAGGGTAATACTTGGGAGAGACTTGGCTCAAGACCTTAGTATTATCCCTAAAGGCTTCCAAAGAGTGGCGTGAAAGTTTTGTTTAAGGGATAAGGCGGAGCTCAAGTGTCTTCATTTCCCTTAAGGGTTAGACACTTAGGCACATAGGTGTTGGTGAATTTCAACACTTAGGCCTTGTTCCCCCTCCTTAGAGCTTCCGTTCTAGGTAATAAATTACCTTAGAAGTGTTCGGAAGCTTCGATAAGAGACTAGGGTGTCAGGAGCTCAAATCTGAGTTTCTGGAATTTTTGCATCCATCAAATGCGGGGGCCCACCAGGGGTATTTATAAGCTACTGAAGACCTCGAGCGAGAATCAAAGAGGGCGCACAAGTCACCTACGCGGCCACTAGGCGGCACGCAAGTATACTTGCGTGACCATGATGAAACTTGCACGACCCAAGTGGGAAGGAATCCTTGTTCATGCCTTTGTTGATTTTTTATGTTTCTTCAAAGGATGAATCACTTTGGACTAAGGTATTCCCTTTATTCAGTCTTTTAGACTTTGTGATGGAAAGGAGCGTCAACAACGGTGTTCCTAGTATGATTGAAAGAGTATGTTTTCATTTAAATTTCACATTATAATTCAAAACGCATGTCACGTATTTAAAACTAAGAAAAAATGCTCATATTATCTTGGTAATTTAGTAAAAATATCTATTAATAATTCTTTGCATGTATGAATCAACCACACATAAATCTTACACATGGTGTTCCCAGTATGACTCAAAGTATATGCTTTCGATTTAAAAGTAACATTTTAGTTCAAAACACATGTCACTTACTGAAAACTAAGAAATAGCACTCATATTATCCTGATAATTTATAAAAATAATTCATAAGTCATTTTTTATGTGTAGGAATTGGCCACACACCAATCGAATTCACATTTTTCCTAATACAAATAAAAGAGCATGTTTTTTAAATCTTAATTTTAGTAAAAACATACATAACAAAATCAAAAATAATAAAACATTCTCATATTGTATTGATTATTTAGGAAAATAATATATAATTTATTTTTTATGTTTTTGAATTATTTTCACATCAATATGATACACGATGTGTTTAGTATAACTGAAAGTGCGTGTTTTCAGTTTAAAAGTAACATTTTAGTTCAAAACATGCATTACTGAATGAACCCCATGAAAAACACATTAATTATATTTATAATTTATAATAATTATACATAAGAAAATTTTAATTTATGGGAATTAGTCTCACATAAATATGACACATGATGTGGTTGGTATAACAGATAGTGTTTTTCCTTTTTATAAAATTGACATTTTAGTACAAAACACACTTCACATAATACATGAATGAATTATATTAAAACTTTAGGAAAATGATATATAATTCATTTTTGATGTGTAGGAATAATTTTCACATAAATCCAATACACTGTGTGTTTGGTATGACTCAAAGTGTATGTTTTCTATATAAAAGTGTTATTTTAGTTCAAACATGTGTCATTGATTGAAAACCAATAACATGATCTCTGATTATCTTGATAATGTAATGTCTTGGACTGACATACCACTAAACTAGTAGTTGGAGTAGTCGATACATGGCCTCAAGTGGGTCTCCCCATATTACATAGGTTACCAAAATAGCAATGATGGTGTAAATGTGGCTCAGTGTGGATGTTATACCCTTATACTCAGAGTGCACTGCATTAAATAGATTTTAAAGCTTAGATATCAGTGGAAGCGATATAAAGAAATAATTAAACAGTTGAAAATAGATGCAATATCAACTGAAAAAAGTGTATGGCCAACTCCACTTTATATAATGCATGCATGCTATATGATTATACATAAGCTAAAAGAGTAACTAAAAACATGATAAACATTTTAATATAAAATAAAGAAAATGATAGTAAATCCCAAAGGGAAATCTTCACAAGCATCATGATCTCCATCTCAGTTCTTTTCTCCCAACTTCCAAGTACAAGCAATACAGTACAATAAAGGTCCATTGTACTACAAACAAGTAGGTCTACTCGAGTACCAATGGTGCCTGAGTAGGCTGTGAGATATGAATCCTAATAGGTTAGCACCCATAGTGTCAAGCCTAATTTAACATGTTCTATGCAAATATAGAAGTGTCCAAGTAGTTATATAACAAGTAAGGAAGTACTCTAAAGTAATCAACCTATAAAGTCCAGGCTTCCACATATACTCAAATATTTTTAATCAAATTCATCTAAGTGAGAAGTATCTGATTTAAAAGTTAGACCTGTTTCATTTTTCCAAGTTCAAATGAGGATTCAACTCATTATTTAAATAAGTCTTGAGACCTGGTGCATAGTTCAACATCCCCCATAAAAATATAATCAAAGATGCATAACCAGGTCATTTATAAGCATAATCAAGATTGAATCCAAACCTGTGATTTGGCTTGGAAGATGCGCCATATGAATCACAAAATTCATTAACAAATTGAGATCATGAGTTCGTCCTTGACATTCCTAAGTTGGAATTAAAGTATCACTTGAGGTATAATATTAACCAACACCCTATAATCATGTCCATGGATAACCTCTTAAGAACCCGGTATTTCTCTAGGTGTGGTATAAATTCCATGTCATCTGAGTATGTTCTAGTAGTTCCTATATAGAAACCCCAAGTATCACCTATGACATATAATCATTTCCCCTTGATTTTATCCATGTAATACCTCATGTAATGGGATCCATGTATCAGTCGATATATAATCCAAAATCCCCTATGGGTATGTCCATGGAATTCTAATATGAATCCATGTATCACTCATCTTATAAGTCAAAACCCCTATGAGTCCATCTATAGAATTCTAATATGAATTCATGTATCACTCAGCTAATAATTAGAAATCCCCTTTGGTTCCATCCATGGCATTATAATATGAATCCATCTATCACCCTTGGAATAAATATGGTTTAAGGAAATTGAGTTTGTCCGTGGAATTCTAATATGAATCCATGTGTCACATAAGGATTTTAACCATTTAATCTTCTCAATAATCATTCGATAAATTTCATTTACCATGAAAATGTCAAAATCATTGACATATTATATAAATCCAAAAAATCATTCTGTCAAAATGAATTAACATGCCATGGTCAAAACTAAGAACAATTAATAAACATCTCTCCTCAAAATGGTAACTCGAGGCATTGGCCAACTCAGAAGGTTTACCTTTAATTTAACTCATGTGGGAATTTCTTTATAATATAATCTTAAGCCTAGGCATTCAAACCAAGTTATTCAATATCATTTAATCAGAATGATCTAATATGTCCCGTTCAACACCAGGAACATCACATGTACACCTAACCTAAAAAGTTTTCTAAGGCATCAGTAACCTATCAAGACTTGGCTCACAGTTACTCACATGGTAAAATATTTAAAAAAATATTCCCAAGATTTAATAAAATACTACATGGCATAACATTATCTATCTCACATGGGAATATCCATACAAAGGCAATTCATGCTTAATCAAGTAATGGCATAATAAGGTACAAGGGTCGTGGTCACTCATCCCTTCCCATTTAATCCATTTAATTCAAAATTCAATTTATAAAACAATTACATGTTTGAAATCCCACGACATGGGGTAAAAGGCACACCTAAGTGTGTCCGAGACCTAAATCCATTCAAGTTACATTTAATAAGAAAACCCAATGGGTGCTTTAATCTTAACAATGTATCTTATGGAATATACTTTAACATAACTCATAAGGGAAACAATTGATATAATAAGCATTTATGCATAATAATAACTAAATGGACAATTCTTCAATTAACTCACATAGGAAATATCATTTAATAAAATAAAAGGGGCCATGAACTAACATGTCATATATCAACACCAACGGGAATACATATGAAAAAATCAAACCAAAACTAAGCATGATATAACAACTATCACTAATTTTTTATTTAAAAATAGTGTACCTTTGTTGGAGGGGTTTTATTATAAAAACATATCTTTATTCATCAACAAGTCATTTTTCACATTTAAGAATTTCATTCAATATTTATAGTTACATTAATGAAGGAAACTCATAATTCAACTTAGTTAAAGAATTACTTTAATAATTTCTAAATAAAATGGTCAAAGATAGGGATCCTACCTCAAGAAGAAGACCAATCCAACTTCCAAAACTTGTCTAATTAGGCGGAGATCACTCTAAACTGCCCTACACATGAACACACATAAATTCTTATACATAAATATACATATATATATATATATCCTTTAATAAAAATCACATATTCCCCTCTCTATAAGGGAAACACACCAAGAAGATATATGTATGTATGTATGTATGTATATATATATACACACATACCTGTGTGTGTGTGTGTGTGCATCACCAAGGATGATTAAAACTCCCTATAATCATTTTTAGAGAATCAAAAAACCTTAAGACTCTCAATTAAAGGGTTTGAATCAAAACAACTAGTTTTGAACCTTACCCAAAATGATGGTGGTGATCCAAATTGAATACATTCACCTCGCCTTCGGTGGTGGATGCCGAAACACGAACCCCAGAGTCCAGAGGGAGGCACTGCACACCCTAACACTAGAAGAAACACAAAACTCATTCTTATCCTAACCCTAGGTTTTTGACCACACCTCACCAGGAGAAGGGGATACCCTAAATCAACCCAAAATGATAGAGAAGGTAGGGATAAGGCCTTACCTTGAATGTCAAAGATAAATCATGGAAAAAATCCAGCAAAATCGGCAACTAGAGAGGGATCTAGAGGAGGGATTGAGTGCACGACCAAAGGGGAGAGGGAGCTTTTGTGTCGCATGACCCATTTAAGGTGAAGGTCAGGGTTTAAGTTAGAATTTATTTTATTTTCAATTGTATTTAAAATAATTCAATTTTTTAACACGAGTCATCACATACGGTTTGGGCCACACGGTTTAACAGACTGTGCGCTAACTGTGCGCCCTATACTGGGCACTTGGAGAACCTCGCATGACTTATATCACATAGTTTAGAAACCATGCACCAACCATGTAGTGAATAATGTTTAGATACTACCTATCCCACTAACCGTGTGGTCTAGGTGCACGGTTTGTAAAACTACGTGTAGTCCATGCGATAGATTTTGTCTACCTGCAATAAGCCACACAGTTTCCTTCTATGGGCCGCACAGTTTTAGAAAAAATTTGTTCCCTCTATAGGTCCTTTAAAACCTGATTTCCCATCTATAAGACTTATAAAACTCCTCAATCCACCCAAGAAAATTCTAGGGTCTTCACCCAATTCCAAAAACAACACCTTGAAGTGATCCAACTCTCGCAATTCCATTCTGAATCCCAGTTTATAAGATGACTCATCCAGTAATCACCAAAATTCAAATTCCCATGGAATTTCATCTGATTCAAAAACATGGGTTCTTACAAACTCCCCAACATAGAATTTATCATCCCTAAGAAATCTTGGGGAAATAATGAATACATCACCCAACCTATAAGGATAATGAAGTTTCATTCAAATGGCCGTGTTGAATTTCCGAATTCCTAACACACCTCAAAGTACTTTTTATGTACATTGTACTTATGCCATCGAAACCCATTCCAACACTCGATTTACACCTGAAACATTGAGGAGACTCTTACCTGAGCCTTCTTTACCAAATGCACGATCACATAATCATCTTTTTAAACATCTGGTCAAAGGTTCTCTCCACCTTAGGATTTAAACATTAGAAAGAGGCCTATTCCTAATGAGTTTTTTCTACAGCATGAATTGCCTTATAAAGAACACCCCTAAGAGTTTTAATGATTCTTCCTATGTATATCAACCAAACATAAATTCCATATTTCAAGGATTATTCATTTTCAACAACTGAGTTCACAGAAGTTCACACCTAACTTCCAATGACTTTTCAAGACCAAACCAACACTTATAAAACTGTTGTGCCTCAACATAAAAGAAGGCATTAACTGATTCTAGACCACTGGAAACATTACCCTAGAATCATTACATTAGATCCTAACAAAATGTATGGGATAACCTTGAATTAAACTAACTGAAGTCCATGGAACTATCCCTATGTATCCCATACCCCATCTTATAAGTGATACATTGGTACAAAGCTAAAATGTCTGCATAAGATAATTGACTGAGCCTAAAGGGGCATCCACCTGGAGGTCACATCATAGGAAGTAGTAGGTTTCCAAAATTCCATCCAAGGAGTTTTTAAATGGAAACCAAAGTATCACATAGGACTAACCAAGCCTCAAAAAATCCCACACATCAAAGCACAGTTCTAAAAGAGATCACAAACGATCTTAACAGATTTCAAACATTAGTAAGGAATATAACTAACACTATCTTAGTATATCATGGATGAATTCATGATAGGGTAGATTCCTGTCACTAAGCAGAAACACTAAGAGGATATCTAGTATCACCGAAAAATAATGGTCAAACAACATCCAATCATCCTCTTTATAAGAAACTTGACCTCACATGCCAACGCATAATCAACCGAATCATGTTGCCTATACCACCTGAGGCATTCATGTTCTTTCAAATTTTACCACTGAAACTATTCCAAGACTAATAGAGTTTTTAAATGGGTTTTTCACATAACCTACCTCATCATCATTGTTTTTCCGAGAAGGAACCAACCTAATTCAAACTTGAAAGCCTCAAAGGAATTAGAAAATATAAGTAACCATTTCAATGGTATTTCTTAACTATGTTCCTTTTACATGGATGGACACATTTAACAGAACTAACCCAATGCTCCCCACCTATGGAGTGTCCTAGCTATCAAAAGAAAGGATGAACCATATTCTCATTAGCATGCTAGATCCATATTCACCTTAAATGAACATGTGATGTTTCAGAAATGATGATCACTATGTAAAATAATTTGGCATGAAATCTGAAATCAAAACGACTGGTGTGTTAAAACACCCAAGTCCAAGATAGTCTTTCTGAGTAATGGGAAGGACTTGATTCTAAAACTTTCAGGTCACTCTACTCTGGAGATGACCCAAGAACATACTCAATTGCTCAAATCTCAAATACTTGACCGAACTCACCCAGTTCATTACTTCATTTAACACTTGATGAGGACCATGTATGCTAACACATACTACCCCGATTTTACAAGAGAAAATGGAACATCATGAGTATTATACATAGGTTTTCTTCCCTATGCAATCAAGTATCATATTTATCACACATAAACTTATTCAAAAATCACATCATATTATACAAACATTTACTCAGACAACAACATATTGAGTCATATATCACTAAAGAAAAGAGAGTTTCACGTAACCTCCTAAGCAGCTTACCATGCCCGAGGCATGTCTAACCTTCTAAACTGAGAATTCTGATGCTCAATCCCATATCAAGAGTCAAGATACAATGACCACCCATCCAAACAAGGATGTTATAAAAAAATCCTACTAGGGACAACAGCACCCAAATGACACTCAATGTTAGAAATCTCATAGTGGAAAAACAGACATCAATCTCTAAGGGTGATACCTACCATGGGTTATCCCCTTATGAAGCATAAGCATAGATCCCATCACTAGGTCACACAAAATAGATTTTACTAGGATCAAGTACCCCTTTTATTTAAGCCATATCTAAAAGAATCATCCAACAGATAAATTCTCACACCTCCTTTCCAAGTCATACCAATGAAAACATTTTAACTACCCTTAAATGAGGGTATAAACAAAGGAAACTGCTTTAGGTTGCACTTTAAGTTATTTCATTAATTCACTTCAACCACTAAACTCTTGAAAGATTTTTTTAAAAAAAACTCAAGTTCCATTCTACAAAACAAGGAACCCGGTAATCTGATTTAACTAGAAGCTCAAAGAAAAAATAGGCAAGTCTCATCAACATCCTTTTTAAACATTTAACATTCATCGAAATTCCATTATAACTAGGAAATTTATCATATATATTAATTTTAACTGATAAGGAAACCTATGAGGGTCCCATTAAGACAACTTGGATTCTTCAAAAAGTAACCCAATATTAGTTGTTTAACTATAGAAATCATAAACACTATAATGGGTTATCTTATAAAAGCATTCTCAAAAGACCTACTTGGGAATAATTGAGAATTTAAAGTTAACCAATCCACTTATGTTCAAAACTTAAAAACTCTCATATTCATAAACATCCCAAAACATACCATGGTTATACAATATATATTTTATATGGGTGTCCATCTACTAATCCATAAGGTTCCCATACACCTTACAGTTGGAATTTGGCTCCCATTAATAAAAAACATTCCACATTAACATTTAACTTTAGAATCATTTTTAATTTCAAAAATGCCTATAAGAATTTATTAAGACCCATAGATGGTTTGAGTATATGGGTTACCCTTTTTCAAATCATAAGGTACCCATGAATATTAGAATTGAAAACTGGATCACGCTTAAACAGCAACCAACAAATTTTATCCCATGTAACTATTTCAATATATCAAAACTAGAATATTGTAATAATGAGTACACATAGATAGCATTCTAACAAGCACAAAAGCATAGAATATAATCACATGCGCATGTTAAATCATAGGTAAGACATTCTAAATAAATAGGCATGCTAAAAGATTACCTCAAAATGTACAAAACTAATCATGGCATCACTCAAGGAGCATAATCATACTTAGCAAGAAACCTACTAATGCATATATATGGCGTGGCATATGCATAGCATGTGAATGTTTTTATGTGACTAATATAATGCTTTTCATGTCATTTCCTTACCATTTTGAGCCAAGGGTAAAATACTACAAATTTCCATAAATCCTTAGGCCATGGAAAATAAACCATTCGCTCATGGTGAAATCATTAAAATTGTAACATCGAACAATATAAAGTGAAATTCCCATCCCTAGCCACCTAGTAATTTCCCGTAATTTGGGTGATCAGTCCCAAGTATGGATATTTACCAAGCACTGACACATTCCTATTATCTTCTCTACCAGCCCAAAAAAGTAAGACAAAAGGAAGAATAACTCTGCTACCACTTTGTAATTTCCCGACCCGACTTACCACTAAACCAATAGTAGGTCTGGTCACTATGTGGCCTCAAGCACATCTCCCTATACACCAGAGGTTGTCAACTAGTAGTGAGGGTGTAAAGGTGGTTCAGTGGAGAGACTATACCCTCAAACTTAGAGTGCATAGTGGTAAATAGATAGTTAAACTCAGATATCATCATAAGTAGTGTAAAACAATAATAAAATAGTGGAAGAAAAATGAAATATCAACTAAAAAAAGTGTATGGACAATGCTAGTTCATAAAATTCATGAATGATATATGATGATACATATGATGAAAGAGTAACTAACATCATTATTTACATTTCAGTAAAAAATAAAGAAAATGATAGCAAATCCCCAACGGTTATCTCCATGAGAATCTCGATATCCAGCTCAGTCTTTTTCTCCCAACTTCTAGGTACAAGTAATACATCATAAGAAAGGTACATAGCCCTTCAAACAAGTAGGTCTACTTGGGTACCAATGGTGCCTCCGTTTTGGTGTGAGGTATAAATATTAGTAGGCTGGCACCCACAGTTTTAATCCCAATACAACATGTTCTATTCAAATCTAGATGTGTGAAATTAATTATATTACAAGTAAAGAATTACTCAAAATATAAAAATCCTATAAACTCTGGTATTCCACATATACTCAAATATGTTTAATGAAACTCATTTAAGTGACAAGTCACTGATTTAATAGTCAAACCTTTTTCATATTTGTATGTTTAAATGAGGTTTCAAATCATAAATTAAATAAGTCTTGTGACCTGGTGCATAGCCTAATATCCCCTATCAAGATATAATCAAAGATGCCTAACCAGACCATCTATAATCATAATCAAGACCAAAACCAATCTTATTCTTTGGCTTTGTAGATGCATCATATGAAACACTTCATCCATTAATCAATTGAGATCTTAAGTCTATCCTTGACATTCCGAGTTTGGAATTCCAGTATGACTCGAGGTATAATATCAACCAACATCCTAAAAGATCATCCTTGGTGAACCTCTTAGTAACCCAGTATCACTATAGGTGAGGTATAAAGTCCATGTCATCTGATTCTTTCCTTAAAATTTCTATACAGAAATCCCAAGTATCACCCATGACATATAATAATTTCCACTTGATTCCATCCATGTAATCCCTTATATAATTGGATCCATGTATCACTCATCATAAAATTCAAAAGCCCCTATGATTCTGTCCATGGAATTCTAATATGAATCCATGTATCACTTGGATGATAAGTCAAAACCACTATGATTATGTCTATGGAATTCTAATATGAATCCATGTATCACTCAGATTATATGTAAAAATCCCCTTATGGGTCTATACATGGAATTCTAATATGAATCCATGTATCACCCATGACATAAACATGGTTCAAGGAAATTGAGTCTGCCTATGGAATTAAAAAATGAATCCACATGTCACCCAAGGATGTTAACCATTTAATCATCACAATAATCATTCAATCAACTTCATTTGGCATGCCAAGGTCAAAACCATTGACATATTATATCAATACAAAAATATTTTAGTAAAAATGATTTAACATGTCAAGTTCAAGACCCAGAACAATTCATAAACATCTCACCAAAAAAGGGTAACTCAAGGATTTGGCAAATTCAGAAGGCTTACCTTTAATTTAACTCACGTGGGCATTTCTTTATAAGTGAATATCAAGCCTAAGAAATCAAACCAAGTTAATCAATATAATTTATTTGGAATGATCTAATATGCCCCGATCAACACCAAGTGCATCACATGTACACCTCACCTAAAAAGGTGGCTAAGGCAGGGGCAAGCTATCAAGGCTTGGCTCACAATTACTCGCATGGGAAAATCTTTATAAAAAGATTCTAAAGATCTAATAAACTACTAAAAGGAATATTATTATCTATCTCACATGGTCATATCCATAAAACAAAAATTCATGCTTAATAAAGAAATGACATAATAAGGGCCAAGGGTCAGGATCACTAATCCATTCCCATTTAATCTATTTAATTCACAATTCAATTTATTAAACAATTACATTTTTAAAATCCCATGACATGGGGTAAAATGAACACATAAGGGTTTCCAAGACCTAAATCCATTCAAGTTCCATTTAATAAGAAAACGCAAGGGGTTTTTTAATCTTAACAATCTATCTTATGGAATAGACATTAACATTACTCATAAAGAAAAAAAGTGATATAATAATCATTACATGCTTAACAAAAACTACATGGACAAGTCTTCAATTAAATCATGTGTCCAACATTATTTAATAACATCGAAGGGGACATGCAATAACATTCCATATATCAACACCAATATAAATACATGGAAAACTCAAACCATAACTAAACACGATATATCAACTATCACTACTTTTTGGTTTGAAGATAGCACACCTCCGTTTGAGGGGTTTTATTATAAAGACATGACTTTATTCATCAACAAGTCATTTATCACATTTAAGAATTTCATTCAATCTATGAAGTTACATTAATTAAGGAAATGCTTAATTTAGTTTATTTAAAGAAAAAAATTAAGCATTGCTAAATAAAAAGGTCAAGGAAAGGGATCATACCTCAAGAAGAAGACCAAGATGACTTCTAGAACTTGTCTGATTAGGCATCGACCACTCTAAAATTCCCCTCACTCGCACACACATATACTATTATACATACATACATATATATGTATATATATCCTTTAATACAAATCATTTATTCCCCTTTCCATGAGGGAATACACACTAGGAATATATATATATATATAGACACATACATACCTATATATGTGTGTGTGTTCCACCAAAGATGATTAAAACTCCCTATAATCAATTTTAGAGACTCAAATCACCTTAAGACTCTCAATTAAAGGGTACCAAACAAAAAAAAGTTTTAGAACCTTACCCAAAATGATGGTGGCAATACAAATCAAACCCATCAACCTCACCTTCAGCGTCAGATGTTGGAACATGAACCCAAGAGTCTTGAGGGAGGCATTGTACACCCAAACATTGGAAGAAACAAAAAAATCAATCTTAGCATAACCCTATGGTTTTGGACACACATCACTGAGTGATTGGGAGGCCCGAAATCAGTACAAAATGAGAGAGAAGGGATAGATAAGGCCTTACCTTGAAGATCAGAGAGAAATAATGGAGGAAATCTAGTGGAACCAGCAACCAGAGAGGGAGATGGAGGAGGGCTCGAGCGCACGGCCAAAGGGGAGAGGGGGATGGTGCATCACGCAACCCAGGTAAGGGAAAGGTGAGGGTTTAAGTTATATTTTATTTTATTTTTTATTTAATTTAAAATAATTCAATTTTTTAACATAGTTTATCATGCACGGTTTGAGTTGTACAGTTAAACAGAATATACGCCAAATGTGTGCCCTTTAATGGGCACTTGGAGTACCCCTCATGACTTGTACCACACGATTTAGAAACTATGAACCAAACATCTGGTGAATAGTGTTTAAGTACTTCCTCTGGATTTAACCGTGTAGTCCAAGAGTACAATTTTTCAAACCATGTGTAGCCAATGTGATATCTTCTATCCACCTGCAATAAGTTGCACGATTTCCATCTATGGGTCACACAGTTTCAGATAAACCATGTTCCCTCTACAGGTCCTTTAAAACCTAATTTTACCCGTATAATGCTCCTAAATTTTTTTAATCAATATAGTAAAATAATAGAGTCTTCACCCAATTCCCAAAACATCACCTTGATGTGATCCAACTCCGGAAATTTCATTATGAATCCATGTTTATAAAGTGGCCCTCCTAATAATCACCAAAATTCAAATTCCCATGGAATTTATTCTAGTTCAAAAACACAGATTCTTACAGATAATTTCTTATAACGATACACAAGTTATTTTTTATGTATAGAAATCATACACACATCAATTCTATATATTGTGTAGTCAGTATAACTAAAAGTGTGTGTTTTTTGTTTAAAAGTGTCATTTTATTTCAAAACACACATCATTAAATGAATACCTAGAAAAGACACCCAGATTGTAATGATAATTTATAAAAATGATCCATAAGTCATTTACGAAATATATGAATTCATATCACTTAAAGTTGGTATACAGTGTGGTCGATATGATGGAAAGTACATGTTTTTATTTAAAATGGACATTTTAGTACAAAAAACACTTCACATACTCAAAACTGAGAAAACACACTCATATTTTATTGATTCATTATGATAAAATTCCATAAGTCATTTTAGATGTGAATATATTAGTCTCGCACCAATATGACACAAGGTGTGACTAACATGACTCGAAGTGAATTTTTTCATTTTAAAAGTAACATTTTAGTTCAAAATGCACATCACAGACTAAAAAACAAGAAAAGCACTCTAATTGTCTTGATAGTTTAGTAAACTGATTCATAATTCATTTTTGATGTATAGAAATCAACCGTGCATCAATATAACATGTGTTGTGGTTGGTATGACTAAAATTGAATGTTTTTATTTAAAATCAACATTTTAGTAAAAACATTCTTCACATGATCAAAATTTAAAAAAGATGCTTATATTTTCTTGATTATTTAATATATTGGTCCATAATTCGTTTTTAAAATGTAAGAATTAGTCACATGTCAATCCAACACATGGTGTGCTCGGTATGACTCAAAGTGTTTGTTTTCAGTTTAAAAGTGACATTTTAGTTCAAGATGTGTGTCACTCATTAAAAACTGAACAAACCTTCTCATATTGTCTTGATACTTTAGGAAAATGATCCATGAGAAATTTTTAACATGTAGGAATTTTTCATTCATTAATATAACATATGGTGTGCCCGGTATGACTCAAAGTGTGTGTTTTTAGTTTAAAAGTAATATTTTAGTTCAAAACACACATCACTTACTGAAAATCAAGTAAATGAACCCATATGGTCTTAGTAAATAGAAAAATTATCTATAAGTCATTTTTGATTTATAAGTATTAACAACACATCGATCTGAAATACGGTGTGGTAGGTATGACTAAAAGTGTGTGTTTTTATTTAAAATCTATATTTTAGTACAAAACACACTTCAAATACACCAAACTAAGAAAACACACTCAAATCATCTTAATAATTTAGTACAATGATATATAATTCATTTTTGATGTGTGATAATTATCTGCACATCAATATGATACATTGTGTTCCTATAATGAATCAAAATGCATGTTTTTAGTTTAAAAGTAACATCACAGTTAAAAATGCATCTAACATATTAAAATTTGAGAAAATATGCTTGAATTTACATACCTTGATTTTTTAAGACAAAAAATATAAAAAACATTTCTAACATATAGGTATCAAATTCATGGGAATTTGACACACGATGTGCTCGATATGACTTAAAGTGTGTGTTTTCAGATTAAAAGTGGAATTTTATTAATTCATTATATCATATGTAACAACCCCAACTCTTATAAACCATATATGGTGTCTAATATATTACATTGGCATAGATACAATGGATCTCATCATGTGATATTTATTAGTTTAGTAGTCTTAGAAAACTAGATATATACATGATTCCCATATTACATTGTAAATATAAATAAATATTAATAAAAACATTCTTGAAACCTTGATATTATTCATAATATCCTTCTTCATATCATGGGAAGAGTAAAAAAATAAAGGGTGAGCTTAGATGCTCAATAAAAGTTATGTATAGCAGAATCCATCAGGAATCAATAAGGCATAATGAATATGGCAAGGTAAATAACTGAAAACACTTGTCATTTAATCAATAACATGAGTAAGAAATACATCCATGGATAATATCAATGAAGTAATCTCATCAATAATTATAAATAAATTATTAATGAAGTAATGATTGATATTATATATCATGATTTTAGACATCATTATATTTTTATTGACAAAGGCTTGTGTTAAGACAATTTAATCAATGAGTAGGTATACACCATAAACCCGTTTAATGATAGATTACTAATTTTTCTCATGCAAACTATAGATGTATCAAGGGGATATATAATTCTAGGCCCTATTAGTAATTGCATTTTCAATGAATTCCTTATATATTTAATTTAATTAATAACTATACTCTTTATCAATAAATATCTATATTGAGTAAAGAATATGGATTTATCCTGTTGTCCTCAATCAATTGAACAACTTTCATAATAAAAAAATTGTATGTGAAAATTGTATATAATTTATGATATAATCATATCCGTCAAACAAATAATATATAAATTTAAGATAAATCTAATGTTTAATGATCACAATAAAGTGATTGTTTCAATAAAAATTTAATGACACAAAATTAATCAAGAGATGACATATGGCCATCAAAAAAGTATATTTTGTAATAAAATCAAGTATTTAAAAAAATTATAAGAAAATATAAGTGGAACTTTTAAGAAAAATTTTTCATAAAGATTTTTCTTTTAAAAACCATTGAAAACTTTTAGAAGAAGCTAAAGGGTTTGAAACAATTATGGCTGCGAGAAAGTCTGTTAACGTCATATATGTTAAAATAAAAATTCCTTTTGAATTTTCATAAAGAAATTTGAAAATGAACCTTTCATGGAAACATTATAAATATTTCTTTCAGACCACATAAAAATTCAAGGATAACATAAAATTTCCTTAATAAATCATTTGAGTAATAAAAAGGACTTTTTTAAAACAATTTTGAAAAGTATGGACATGGAAGAAAAATATACCCGATCAAAAAGAGAAATAAAATCATATTTTCATTTAAACATTTCTCTTGATAGAGTAACTTGAATTGAAATTATAATAATTAATAAATATATATTCATGTTAAAAACTTTAATTTGGTATTATATACACGACATAAAATTGAATAAGTGCATAATACCAAATATGTCCCAATGAAGTGGAAATTGAGACAAGATCCCTTACTTCGGGTCTAAATCATCGTGTATGTTCATTATTTTCATTAATAATAAAATTATATTAATTATTTACTTAATTAATAACCTTTTTCAAGTTTATTATTCCTTTTATTTTATTTATTTCCATGTTATATTTATTTACTTAATCAATTAAGTTCTTGTCGGATGTTTTGATGATATTCGGTTCATATGTCTAAAATGACTTTGGTAGGCTGAGTATGGTAAAAGAAGTAGTTTTTTCATTATATTTATAATAATAAAAATGAAATAATTTTAATTTTTATACATCAATTATACTACTAAAATCAACTTTTAAAGATGATTATGGAAAATGAATTGTGTTACAATCATGGAGACAGTTGGTCGTATGTACGCATGAGTAATATTTTCAATTTTTCAATGATTGTGATTGAAAGAAAGTAAGTATTACTTTATATTTAAATATCGATCATTATATAATAAATACCATATTATTTTCTTCAAATAAACATACATATACCATCCATGTGCTGCGGTGGTGAAAAGTTAATCCCATCGTTTCATGGAGGTGGTAGTCTGCACATACATAGGAACGACATTATCATTTTTTAATGAATGGAAATGTAATAAAATATGTAATATATAACTTTTAAAAAATTATAAATATGTAATAAATATCATATATATAAATTAAATCCATCATTATAACCATCTTTGAGAGACAGTGAAGGAAAATTAATTACATTGGTTCGCGAGGTGGTTGTCCGCCGTACACACGAATAACGGTTTTGTTTCTTATTTGATGGAAGATGAGATGAATATAGGGTATTACATTAACATAAAAAAATCAGTATATTTAATATTATTTTTTAATTATTTTATCATCTTTGAAGAATATTTTATGGATTTATAAGAAGAAATCAAATGTAAACGAATGGTTAAGAACTATACCCCTTCTTATGACAACCACTTTAGGTTTACAATAATAGCCTTCTTAGGTTCATTTTATGATCAAACCATAGCCTCTAGGAAATGGGTAGGGATGTATGGAATGGATTTAGGTAGGTATTTTCTAAAAATATCTCTTTAATTGTGGATAATATATGATAGGAGTGTACTTTAATAAGTGGGGGAGTGGACAAACTTGGAATTTTTAAAAAGAATAAAATATATTTCAGTCTTACTCAAGAAAAATGGCTCAAAAATAGACAAATAATGAATATTAAAAGATTTAGGGTATAAATATTGTCATAAAATGTAAACTAGATAAGTTTTTATGTCATTTTAACCCTTATCTCTTTAGCTTAAAACCACGGTAAACTTGTTTTACACTTAACCGTGGTAACAGATTTTTACTATTTTTACTATTCATTATAACCCAAAACAATTTTTACCTTATAAACAAATATTAATTATATTGATTCAAAATATTGAATCCATTTTATAAAATTCAATACACATAAGTGGTATAATTTAATTTAAAATTAAACCCAAAAAACGGTATGAATAACGGTTTTTCAGAAAACAATATCTTTTTAAGTATAAAAAACAATTATACAAAATTCAGGTATAAAATTAATTTTAATTATCGTAATTGGATTATATATAATATAATTGAACTAATTATTATTTTAAACCATTTTAAAAAAATGTAACTTTATAAATTCTTGAAATAAAAATATATTTTTCAATAAGAAATTGTATTTTTACTATTCACTAGAAAATCAATCTATTCAGAAAAATACCAAAAACATCCCCTAATATAATTTTGTTATTATTATTTAAAAATTTAATTTAATTTTATAAAATATATTTTCTAAATTTTTTAAATTTTAATTATATTATTTTCTCATAAAAAATAAATAAATAACATTTTAAAAGAAAAAAAATTATTTTAAAGAATAAAATGACTTTACTAAATATTAAGTGTTTATTTTCTAAGTATTAATCAATATATTTTTATTGAGTATGAACTTCATATATATTTAATAATTTTTTTATTCATATTCATACCTTTCAATTCAACGGCTAGGTTATAGCAGTCATATTAAAATAATAATATTTTGTGGTTCATTTAAGCTTGGATTTGTGTATTGTATACGCTATTAAACATCGTGGTATTTCAGAATATAGGGATATTGAATTCTTCTATCCTACAAAAAAAGCGTACTCAAAATTTTAATGTATATTACCTTCTAAAAAATAGGTTTTTTCTTCTTCATAGCGTCCTCAAGTTCCCATGTTACTTCCTCTATTTTATCATTTCTCTAAAGTACCTTTACCAGTCAAGTCATTAAATTCCTAAACACTTTCACTATAGTGTCAATAATCAAGATAGTATATTTATAGTAAGAAAGATAATATACTAGTTCTATTATTTTGATGTGATCACATGCATTGGGTCTGGCATATACTTCCTTAACAAAGTTATATGTAATGCATTATTTACTTTAAAGAATCTTGGTGGCATTGTAAATCAGTAAGCCATGACTCTAATTCTTTACAGGATTTAGAAAGTTTGGATATACCTAGGGCTCATTTTTTCCTTTTTACTAAACCTTACAACAACTTCCATGTAGATACTTTCAAGAAACCATGATATCACACTTTAAATTCTAAATCTTTCCTTCAGTTATTAGTATGACTCTTTTGAATACTTTGAGCTACATTAATATGATTATGAATAGTCTTCACCTTCACCATTTTCTCCTCAACAATATCTTGACCCAAAATCTGTATTTCACCAACTTATTCCCAAAAATTTATAGTATGTAATCTCTTTCCGTATAATGCTTCATACGACACCATTTAAATATTCGAATAGAATCTATTATTAAAAGAAAATTATACCAAAGGTAAATGCTGATCTCACTTGCATTGAAATTCAATTTAACATGACCTCAACATGTTTTACAATGTTTTAATTGTTATTTTGGGTTTCCAGTCTATTTGAGGATGATAGGTGGTGCTCAAATGAAGCTTGATATCAATATCATTTTGGTAATTTTCTAGAATTTTGATGTAAATCATGGATCGTAATCAAACACAGTTGAAAGAGATGTACCATGAATTCTTAAAACTTCATTAATATAGATTTTTCAAAGTATATTAAGAATTAAATATTCTCTTATAGTGAGAAAATGTGTAGATTTGGTAAGGTGATCAACAATAAATCATATTACATCATTCTTTCTAGGAGTCTTAGGTAATCTGGTGAAACATTCCATAGTAATGTCATCCCATTTCAACATAAGAATAGGTATGGGTTGTATAACTCTTCTAGGATGATATATCTTAGACTTAACCTATTTAAAAATAACATATTGACATATAATCATCAATTTCCCATTTCATATTTTCCCACCAAAAAAATTCCTTCAAATCTGTATACATATTGGTTCTACTATAGTGTATAGATAAATTTGAGATATGATTTCATCTAATAATTCAATTTTAAGGTTAGGTATATATTGAAAACATAAAATGTTTACAAATTTTAGAACACCATCTTCATATACAAATTCTTCCAATTTCCCATCATTCAAAATGTTAATTTTCTTTTGAAAATTATCATCAACGGGATGAAATTTTTTTATATTTTCTAATAAAGATGGGTTGAAAATCATTTGAAAAGAGTATGATGTTTCCACTTCCTTAATAATTCTTATATCCATATTTACTAAATCCATGAACATAAAATCTCTTTAAATCCTCATTTTGGTCAGGACTCCATGATCTTTCCTTCTCAATGAATCTATTGCCTTATTTTCCTTCCCTGGGTGGTAGTTTATTGAGAAATAATAATACATCAGTAGCTCGAGCAATTTTATTTTCCTTGAGTTGAGTTATTTCTATGAAAAGATTTTATGCTCTTATGTTCTATGTATATCTCACATATTTCACCATAGATAAAATATATCTATATTTTCAAAGTAAATATCATGGATACCAACTCAAGAACATGATTCAGATAGTTCTATTCATGATCTTTTAACTTCCTTGATGCATAAGAAATAACTTTACCATTAAGCATAAGAACACAACCGAGTCCCTTCTTCGATTCATCATTATATATCAAAAAACTATAATTTCATGATGGTATAATCAAAATTATAGAATTTAAAAATCTCAACTACAATTATTTAAAACATTTTACACATTCCTTTTTCCATGTGAACTTAGCCCCTTAACATGTAAGATTGGTTAACGGGTTAGAAAATCGGGAAAAATATTGAACAAATCACTAATAGTAACCAGCCAAACTAATGAAGTAATGTACCTCAGTTATGTTTATTGGTATAGGCCATTATTTGACAGTCTTTTTCTTTATTAGTATAACTGAGATTCCATCCTTGGAACTAATAAAAGAAACATTCTAAATCCATAAACCACATTTGATAAATTTAAAATATAAATATTTTCTTCTAAGAGTCTCAAGAATAATATTAAAGTGATTATGATGGTCCTCATAGATTTTAGAATACACCAAGATATCATTAATAAATACCACAATAAATTTATTAAGATATTCCTTGAATACTCTATTCATTGGATCCATAAGAACAAAGGGTGAATTAGTCAATCCAAATATAATTACTATAAACTCATAATACTCATACCTCATATGAAATATTATATTCAGAATATCATACTTCTTTACTAATAGTTGATTATATCTAGAATGATGTTAAATATTTGAAATATATTGAGCTCCATCAATTTTATTGAATAAGTAATCAATGTGAGGCAGAGGATACTTTTTTTATCATAATAACTTTTATTTCACTATAGTAAATGAACAACCACGTAGATCTATATTTCTTCTTAATGAAAAGAATAGGGGATCCATAGGTAAAACACTAGGGGGTATAAATACCTTTTCACACAATTATATTAGTTATTTATTTAACTTTATTAATTCTATAGTGTTCATTCAATACAATGTCGTTGATATAGGCCTTTCATTCAAGATTAAATCAATGAAAAAACTAATATTCATGCTCTATTGGATGTCCAAGAAAATAATCAAGAAATACATCAATTTATTCATGTACAATAGGTACGTCCTCAATTTTGAAGAATACATTTTCCATCCATATATTTTGTCTACTCTTCTTCCCCAAGAATCTAATTCTGAAGAACTACTAGTGGTGGATATATACATGAATCATATGACAAAGTCTCCCCTCTAAATAAAAAGAATTCAATATCCTCATCGCAAATCATAATTTTCTTCACTTATTAAAAAAATCATTATACTATGAAAGATAGTCCATAACAAGGATTGTGTAAAAATAAACCATAGGTATAATAATCAATTCTGAAAATTGGGCAAATTTATGTATCATAATGGGAATTAACTGAAACATCCTTGTTGTTCTGAGATATCCATTGGGAGTTTCTGGCTGACAACTCCCTTCTTAAGGTGTTAGGTGAATATCTAATTTTCTTGGAAAACAAGGAAGCTATAAAATTGTTTGAGGATAAATAATCAAATAAAATATTATCTAAATTTTAGGCTATGATTAAAGTGTCTACGAACATATATTTAGGAACTTTATCCTCAACTGTAGTGATCGCATAATATTAGTATTCTCCCCTTGGCCTCTTTTTTGGTAGATTACCTTGATTCTTGGTGTATTGGTTTTAATAATTCCTCATTTCTTTAAAGTTGAATCATTGGATAGTATTGGTCTCTTTCTTACACTTACATTCATTAGTCAGGTGACCTTTATCTCTACACTTGTAACAAACTCTCATGCCCTTCAATTATTTTCTATGATTTTTCTATCCATAATTTTCCCATGGTGAAAATTGTTTCATTTTCTTCTTATTATTTGATTTTTACCTTCTTATGGGTTCTCAGCCAATCAATTATTCTCTTTATTTCAATTTAAAATATATTATCTAGAAAATTACTTCTCTATATTAATGGAACTTGATACTTTATCATCATATGATGAAATTTTTTGAGAATCTAGTGGCCTTCGGAGACTCATTTTATACCCAAAATGAATAAAAAATATTTCTTTCTGGATTACGTATGTAATCTGAAGCATAACTAGATAATATTGTAAATTTATCCTCATAAACTTCCACACATTGTTCTTACTTATATTTTAAAGTGAAGAAATTACTCTTTACTTTAACTCGTTGTTCTTGAGGGAATTATTTCTCAAAGAAAATCACTTTAAAAGTTCTCCATTCAATACTTCATATTTCTTTAGACTCTTTAGTTTTTTGCATCAATGATCACCATGGATATTAATTTACTTTAAAACAATACACTATTGGGATAATATTTTCACTTTCATTACATCCCAAAATGAGGAATATCGTTTCAAGATACTTAATCCATTGCTTAACTATCAATGGATTAGTAGTTTAGTTAAAATATGGAGTCTTTTTTCACATGAAGTGATCCAACATAGGATAATCACATTGTGGAAAAATATTTTTCCTTATTTATTCAAGGTTATTAATTTTAACATGATTAATCTTCCCTAATATGGCCATTATCTTCTTAGTTCTAATATTAGCTATATTGTCATACTCGGTAGGGAAATCTCTACATTTTCTACGGATGTTTATTCACTTTTTTCCATTAGGAACGATCACTAAATAATGGAACACACTGAGTCAGATCATAATCATCATGAATATTGAGTCATAAAATAAAATACCTATAATAGAAAAATTTCTCAAATACTATAATGGTTTTACATAATTCTTATGTTAGATATACGCACTTAAAATATAGTTCCCAAGGTTTCAACTAAACTTTATTTGATGCCAGCTGTAACAATTCCAACTCCAGTAACCCAAGGATGGTGTATACTTTATTACATTGGTATAGACATAAGGGATATCACTATTTAGGATCAAGTAGTTTATTAGTCTTGGAAAATCAGATATATACCTGATTCTCATATTATATTATAAATATAAAAATACATGGCATAAAAAAATTCTTGCATCCTTGATATTATTTATAATATCCTTCTTAACATCCTATGAAAAAGAAAAAAAATAAAGGGTGAGTTCATATGCTCGGTAAGAGTTATGTACAGTAGAATCTATCATGAATTAATAATGCATAATGAATACGGCAAGGTAAATAACTAAAAACACATGTCATTTAATCAATAACATGAGCACGAAATGCATCCATAGATAATATCAATGAAATAATTTCATGGATAATTATAACTAGATTCTCAATAAAGTAAATGATTGATATTGGGCATCATGATTCCAGACATCATGATATCTATATTTTCAAATCCTTGATCCAAAATAGTTTAATTGAAGGGTAGGTATACACCAAAAATCTATTTAAAGTTACCTTACTGATTTTTCTTATGAGACATATCAATGTGTAAGATTAAATCAATTCTTAATATTACTCATACTTGTTCTTGGAAACTTTTTAGCCTTGTTTTGATCATACTTGGGTTGGATCATCTTTTAGGTGCATTTAGGGTTAGTTTTTGAAATTGTTTTGTGGGAGTGGTGGGTAGTGCACGGTTTTCCCAAACTGTGCGCCCATCCAAAAAACCATGAACCCATCAGATAGTGGTCTTTGAAAAGTTTTTACATAGTTTTACAAAGAGTGCACCTCAAGAAGAAACTGTGCATCCCCTGGATAGTAGGGGTTCACAGTTAGGGTGCATGGTTTGTCCAACTATGCGGCCCTTCCAGGAAACCATGCACGTGGTTATTTAATGCGCTGAAAATTTAATTAAAATTTCTAGAACCTCTATTTTATATCCCTAATAACCGCATCTCATCCTAATGTGATTATATTCTCTCTTTAAGGCTCTCAAAAGGATTCCTCGGCTCCTCAAACCCCTTCCTTTGTGAATAGAAGATCCAGCTGAAGGATAGACTCCTCTTTGGTATTTGACCTCTTCTTTGTTTATATTCTTCTCTCTCTATTATCTTTCTTAACCTTTGGGAATGGATGAATTATACCATTTTTAATGGTTTAGATCTAAGTTTTAATGGACCTCATTTCCGAAACTTTTGATCCCATGTTTTGATCCTAGCTCATACTTATCATTTTGAATTAACCATTCTAAATCAAATTGAGGTATAAGTTTTGGTGAGAATTCATCAATAATCTTGATTTAGGTGGTCTAATTGTTATTTCACATAGTCTTGATTACGATCATGTGTATGTAATTGTGGAATTTTTTTACCATGTTGGGAAATTGAATTTTTTATTGAAATAATGAATTGATTCCCTTATGATTATGAGACCCTTCATGGATCCCTTTGGACCCATTGTAGATATGAGATCAGAATTGATGGAAACCCATGGGGTGGGAAAATATCCTTGAAATTATGATTTATGAATTACAAAAATGGGAATAGTGGGTAAATGGAATTGAAATAAATCCTTATTACATGTTTGATAATGGTATTTAAAGGGTTTTTTGGCTTAACCTTAAATGGTTAATGAGTTGTGAAATTAATGATGATAAATGGATTAATGGGTAAGTAATTCATGTTATTCCTATGATAAAAGTGAAAAACCATGGTTGTGTTTGATAAATGAATTTGTACACCATGTTAAGAATGGTTGATAAATGATATATTAATGTGAAACCATGATTTTTACATATGCATGAGAACAATGACGTGTAGTTCAGGGACTAATGGACCTAATACCCATGGGGTTTTAGATTGATACTTTAGGCCCTCAATATATATTTATATTTTAATATGAACAATGAGGTGTGGGTTAGGGACTTATGCTCTAAATACCCATGGGGTGCAAAACTGAATGTGTAGGCCCCTGGTGCTTGATGTGAATTGGTATTTGGACTGATGCTCCAAGGTAATGAATGTAATTGAAATTAAATGAATAATTAAATACCATGAATAAATGAATTTTTAAATAACTATGATGTATGGTTAAAATAGTAGAATAGGTCGAAGCATGTATCATTGGCTCGATTTCCACCTTGAACCTGAGGGCCAATGCGGTTAATTAAAGATTAATAAATTTGAAACCTGATTAATTTTGTAAGATTATTTATTATTTATTTATAAAACTACATACACTATTATAGACTGAATATTACTTTAGAAATCATTGGTGGTGGTCTACTGAGTTGTACTCACAGCCTACTCAAACCGTTTGATTGGTGCCCGAACAGATTTCATGATTGTATAAAGGGATAAGTGTAAGGGCCCAATGTTAAATGGTTCATTTGGTATTCAGGTTGGGACCCACTTGGTAGTTTTTAGTGTGTATTATTTTGAGTTTTATTTTAATACATGACACATATATGGCATGACATATTGACTATTTTATTTTATGGACATTTTTCCAATTTTGGATTATCATGAGATGTCGGCCTTTATTGGATATTATTTGTTACCATTTGGCTATTTTTTATTTATTTATGATGTTATTCCATTTTTATAAATAGGTTACAGCCTCCCAATGTTACATATTATAACCTTTATACTAGTCTAAAGCCTCTGGTGTACAGGGAGGTGCGCCTTAGGTCATGTAGAGAACCGGTTTGTGGCACCAGTATATGGCACTCGGGTCAAGATGTTACAAAGTTGTATAAAAAGGTTTTTTCTTTTATTTTAAATTGTATTATTATTTAGGAAAGGTGTACTAGATACTAGGATGATTATAGAATTGTTTATGAGCTCATGCATGGGATTAGCTAACCCATGTGCGGGGGGGAACCGAAGTACTCAGGGTGGGAGTGTTGTTCCTGATGATTGTTGTTATAGTTGAATGTTATTTCACCTTGGGTGATTCACTTGTTAGTTCATGATACTATTTTATGAGATTTTACTTTTTTCCCAATATGGAATGGTATTTGAGTATAAATGCATGATTTTAGGCACTCAAGAATTTATGTGATATGCATCGTATTAGGCACGCATGGAAAATCATGTTATGAGTGGGTTTTGGGAAATGAAAATTATTTTATTTATTTACATAATTTAAAATGAAATAGTTCTTAATAATTAATTGATAATTTGAATGATTCTATATTTAGTAATTTTAATGGTTAATTTAGTTTTCTAATGGAAAACCAATAAAATGTGAAAAGTTGTTTACCCTTTGCTAGCTATGGCTCAGGTTGGGGATAGTTGAGGGTTATTATAGTGCCTCAATTTTAACCATGTGGGGATATATATGGGATGAATTGATAAGAATTTATGTGAATCACTCTTATGTAAATGTGTTAATGATGTTTTATGTGTCATAATATGTTTTTTTTGAATTGTAGATGCATGCCTCCATCTCGATGTTTGTTGATAGAATGACAAGAGGAAATTGTTTGAAATGTTCCTCCAGCAGCGAGACAAGAGGCCCCTATAGTTCCAGGTGAAGTTGGTGGAAAGTAGTACTATGAGAACTTTGATCTCTTTATGTAGTTCATTTAAAGATACCCATGTCGGGTTGTGCATAATATGTCTGATCTGACCCGGGAGTTCCAGTTTCATCACCCTACAACCTTCACTGGATAGGGTGGAGCTGATGCACCTGAGTTCCAGATTGAGTCTATCCATACAATAATTGACCATTTAGAGACTCCTTGTGAGAAAAGAGTCATGTTTTTTGGTTATATGTTGCGAGGATTAGTGAAGTGTTGGTGAGATATTCAAGCTCAGTATGAGAAGTTAGAGGGAATGGTATGGAAGGACTATAGGAGAAGTTCTTGGATCACTTTTACCCAGATACAATAATATAAGAGAGGTAAGCCTAGTTTATGCAATTGAACTAGGTATTCATGTTAGTTATGGACTATGTTGGTCACTTCATCGACTTGTAGCACTTTCTCCCAACACTGGTATGGGATAAGGAAACTATGATGAGACATTTTCAAGACAGACTTAAATGTGAGATTATGTCCTAGGTTAACATATTCTAGTTGAATAAGTTTCATAAGGTTGTAAATCAGGGTTTTATTTATAAGGGGAACCTAAAGGAGGATTCTAGTGAAGTACAGGTGGTTTCTTTTGAATGACTATGAGGTATGTATTCCAAGGGTAGGAAGTGTTTCTATGAGAATGTTAACCAGATAAGTGGAAAGTAGAGTAGCTAGGGAGAAGGATCAGTTACTAAAGTAAATACTCAAGTGTTTTTCCATCAGTGTGGTAGGTCGGGTCACTTTCGTAACCAGTGTCCTTGACCACCAATAGAGTGATGATATTTTGGAAACATGGGGTATCTATAGTAGTTCTGCAGGAATCTACAAAAAATGGGTAGTTATAGAGGATGTAGGTCGAACGAAAGTACTAGAAGGCAGTATTTTACCCCATACAAGTTAGGAGATGGGAGTTTTACTGGTCTTGGTGGTTGAGGTGATTGATGTGGTACTTTAGGATAAGATCACTCATATTATTAGGGTAGTGTAGCATAGGGGAATCATACTGGAGCGCAGGACATAGGGATAGGATAGTTACATGCAGTTCAGCCTGCACTTATGGATAGCGAGGATGGTTCATTGAAAATCAGAGGTAATATTCTTATAGATTCTATTCTTAATAGTGCTAAATTATATATTGGAGCCTCACATTATTTTACATATACTCAACATTTTAATTGTTTGATTATGATGGTGGATTTTGTGAGTGGGTTATGAAGATTGAAAAATTGTTGGGTGTCCAGTCAAGGGATATCTGTCTATGCAAAGGGTATTCCCTTGAGTTTCATGAGCATCATATCCTTTTTAATCTTTATTCACTTTAAAGTTCATGTTTTGACTTGATTTTTGGTATGGAATGGATAGTATCATACCAATCCCACATAAATTGTTATCATAGGAGAGTAACCTGTACATATCATGAGGGTAACAATAATGTTCATCGTGGAGAATGGGATATCCAGGAAGGTCATGTAGGCCTAATTCATCAACAAATAGGGGAGCTCACCACCCAAGTTTTAGGTCTTTTGTTAGATGATGGGGGTACGAAACATAGTTCATTTTCACCTGTAGTGGATCAATTTCAGGATGTTCTTCCTGAATATGTCTTAGGGATTCCACCTAAGTGATATGTTGAGTTCATAATTTATCTCATGATGGGAGTTGATCCATTTTTTATTCCACTTACATAATGGATCCAATAGAACTTCAAGTGCTTAAAACTTAACTGCCAAAATTAATGGATAATGGATTTATCCATCTGAGTACATCACCTTGGGTTCTAGAGTTTTTTTATAAGAATGATTACGAGACCTTGTATTTATGTGTGGATTACTAGAATTTGAACTGTATGATAGTTAAGAACTGGTATCCTTTTCCACACATCGATGATCTATTTGACCTGTTGAGAGGATCTTGTGTAATCTCTAAGATTGACTTGAGTTTAGGGTATCATAATTTGAGATTCAAAACTTCTAATATACCATGGGATACTTTCAAAATTCGCTATGGTATATATATGAGTTCACTAGGATTTTGTTTGGGTTGAGAAACACTCTAACTATGTTTATGGCCATGATGAACCAAATATTTCACCCGTACTTGGATCAGTTTGTGGTTGTTTTGTGGATTAAATCTTGGTGTACTCCATGAATCATGATGATCATGACCAACATCTTGACATCATCCTAATTACACAAAGATATCATTGGCTATACGCCAAGATATCTTAGTGACAATTCTGTATTGACAAGGTACATTTATCGGGTCATATCATCTAGTAAGGTGTGTCAGTGGACCTATAGAAAGTTTGGGAAGTTGTTTCTTGGGAGAATCCCAATAATTGTTTTTATATATGAAGTTTTTTTTGTTTTAACGATTTATTATCGGAGATTCATTCAAGAATTTTTCTATTTTGAAGCACCAATTTTGGGATTGACCAAGAAGGGGTTCAAGTTTGAATGGATTAGAGCACGTGAGAATGCCTTCCAGGAGTTGAAGAAGAATTTGACAACCATATTTATTTTCATTCTACCCAAGTTAGGTGAGGAGTATACCAAATTTTTTAATGCATTTGGGATTGGGTCTTGGAGCAGTGTTTATGTAGGGAGATCGAGTTGTGGAATATGGGACATGACAATTACTTCCACCTGAACATAATTACTCTATGCATGATCTCGAGTTAGCCACGGTGTTTTATACCTCAAATTGTTGACAACATTACCTTTTAGTTGAAAAGTTTACTATGTATACTAACCAAAAAAGTTTAAATTATATCTTTTCATAATGATATTTGACCCTTTAGTTGTGGATATGGATTGACTATATGAATTAATTTGATTTTGATCAAGACTATACACTAGATAATAGAAATAGTGTTTTAGATTCTTTGATTCAAAAGATACATACTTGAGAAGTCTAGGAGTCTAGATTAGAGTGGAAGATGATGGATTTGAAAGATGAAATTCATATTAAGGTTTAGGAGGATGGAGATTATTTGAACCTCATGTCCTAATCATTGGAGTCCACACTTCTAAGTCAGATAAAGGAGAGAAATTATGAGGATCCAAAGTGTTTGTACTTTAGGGAAGCCTTAAAGGTGGGGATTCACCTTCCGATTGGACTATAGATGAGTATGATATTATCTATGTATGTGCTTGTGTTGTAGTACCTAAATGTATGTGGGAAGAGTCGATTCATGAGTTTCAGGACTCGAAATGGGTAGTGCACCATGGTTTGAAAAAAATGTATCATGACCATTGGAGATAGTATCTATGGCTAAGAAAGAAAAAAAGGAGATTGTAGGGTTTATAACGATGCTACACCTGTCAGCAAGTGAAGGCTGAGCATCAACGACCTAGTGGCTTGTTACCGCTATTTTCTATTCTGGAATGAAAGTGGGATGATGTTACAATGGATGTTTTGGTAGTTATTCTGAGTATTCTTTAGAAGAAAGATGTTATATGGGTTATTGTGGTTCGGTTGAAAAAAGTGGCACATTTTTTGCCTATTTGGGTTACTTTCACAGTTGATAAGTTGGGAAATATGTATATTCAAGAGATAGTCCATTTTTATGGGGTTCCGTGGAACATTGTTTTAGATCTTGATATGAACATTACTTTGTGCTTCTAGTGAGGCTTACATAAGGTGTTGGGTAACCAGGTATTTTTTAGTATGAATTTTTACCCTCATATGAATGGGAAATTGGATTGTTCTATTTAAGTGCTAGAGGATATGATACAGGCATGTGTCCTAGATTTTGGTGGGTCTTGGGAAAATTAATTAACACTTGTTTAATTCTCCTACAATAAAAATTATCAGGTGACTATTCAGATGGAACCATATGAGGAACTTTATGTTAGACCATTCACACCACCTCTATGTTGGATAGAGGAGGGTGAATCCGATTTTTTTTATCGAGTCTTGTATAGGAGGCATCAGAATAGGTTCAGATGATTCAAAAATGTATGGCTACAATGCAGAGTTGATAGAAATCTTATGTTGATTGACATCATTGACCTCTAGATTTTATAGTGGGTGATCATGTATTCCATCGAGTGTTTTCGAGATTGGGTCACCATAGGATTCAAATGTAGGTAAATTTTTCACCCAGGTTCTTCAAACCATTTGAGATTGTAGAGAGGATTAGAGCAGTGGTGTTTTGATTGGATCTTCCATAGAGGTATAGTGATATGCACAATATGTTTCTTGTGTCATAGCTTCGGCAGTATCACCCAGACCCTTTTCATGTGATCAGTGCTGATGATATTGAGCTTCAAGTTTATGAACCCTTTGAGGAGGATCTGATTCATATTGTTGATCACAGTGAGACAGTGTTGTAGGAAAAGATTATTTCATTGGTCCAAGTGTTCTGGAAATATGAACATGTTCAAGAGGAAACATGGGAGAGGGAAGAAGATATGTGGGCCCAATGACCCAAGATTTTTACCTCAGAACCTTATTGATGCTTGGGAGTGAAAATCGAGGATGATCTGTTATAAGGTGGAGAGATTGTAAGATCCTGAGATTTTTAGAAATTACTCGTACTTTTTATCTGTTAATTTTTTTAAGAACCTGTTTCTTACTTTATGTTACGAGTTTCCTTTTTCTATTTTTGAGTTGTTTTTTAGATAATAGGGGAAAACTAGGAAGTTCTGGAAATTTATAGGTTACACGCCATGTGCTTCCCAGTACACATCATGTACCCCTTCCATGTGAGAAATCCATACATGGAATGTAGGTGTGTTGTCCGAATAGGGATGTTTAACCAAGTAATTGTTGTGTACTCTTAGTACATGTCATGTAGTCTATCCATTTATGGGGGATATACATGGTGTGTGGGTATGTCATAGAATTAGAGGGGAAAATCCAAGGACAAGCCATGTATGGCCTTGTACATGTTGTGTAGTCATGTAGGCAGGTCCTCCATGAAATATCAATTGTCTTAGGAATAGTAAAATGATACATACGGCGTGTACTCATATATACACACCATGTATTTCCTTTTTTTTAAATGAGAAGTATCCTCATTTATGTTTCTAGGCATAACCCTTTATGGGTTTGAGTGAGGAGCATCTCCATAGGAAGGAACCACTCCCAATTGTTCATCTAAAACCTATTTCATAAACTATTTGATCAATTGGAACCCCCTCGGTAAGGCCTTGATTCTTATTGAGCCCTTCATTTTTATTTCTATTATAAATTAAGTTATAGGGGTCTGAGAATTATTGCTCATTTTCTAGATCTACGTTGTTTTAAACCGAATTAGAGGATGATATCGGAGGAGGATCATCATACTAGTTCGAGGTAGGTGGTGCACACATTTTTTTGTGTTTTCATGGACATTTGGGTGGTGCGATCGTCGGCACATCTTCAGGTATTTTTTAACGAGACCCATTTTGTCTGCTATTTCATATTGAGTTAATTGTTAGACCCTTGGGATGCCTTTGTGAATGCCCTATTGCCAAAATTTCTTGATAAAGGCTAAGTGAGAGGCTGATTCTCATTAAGACATTTTTTTACCTTGGTTCCAAAATTGTTATAATTGGTCATATTTGTTTTTAAACAAGTATGTTTAATTTGGTAAACCATGATTAGGGTTATTAGAGGCATTCAGGACCTCAATTCTTCTGTGTGATAGTCATTGGGCTAGTGAAAATAAACTTTTTATATTGTTTTTCATGTTTATGTGATTTTTTAAATGTGGTAAATATGTAATTTTTGAATTTCATATAATGGAATCTTTGGGTTTTTTTGGGCATGGCCTATATATTCTTGAATTATGTTGATCATAGGTTGGGCTTGGCCCTGATTATTGGGTGGTTTGACCATAGGATAGGGCATCGTGTACGTCAGATTTAGGTAGTGTGACAGTCGGGTTGGGCATGGCCCGACGTACTTGGATAGCAAGGTCATCATATTTTGAGTGACATGGTCGCAGGGGCATGAGGTTCCAAAGAGATTGTGGCTTGGGTTCTATTTTTAGTGATTGCTGCTCGCCCATGACTTTGGGTCGTGTGCATATAGATAACTCCATGATGAGGTGGTTTTGACTACTGTTGTGGGTAGAGGCCCCTGTAGTTGTGGTTAGGTGATTATGGTTGGGGTGCTTGTTGTGGAAGCCACGTGGAAGGAGATGAGCCTTCATATTGTTTGGGCGTGTTTACGGGACGTCGGTACTTGAGACACGAGGTGTCAAGAGGCACATGGTGTCAGGTTACTATTTCTTGGGTGGTCCTTAAAGATATCATTACCTGAGACACACGGTGTCAGGAGGCACATGGTGCCGAGTTACGTGAGTGAGATTCCATCATTGACCGAAGTAGGTGATACTCCTTGGTGGATTCTAAGCACTAGTTTAGGTTGTGTTTAATTTGTGCATCATGTTGTTTATTTTTCTTATGTATGCATTCCTTATTAAACACTTACAATAGGTATGCAACTTAGGGTGGTATCCTACTAAGATTCATCTCACACCCTACATGAGCCTTTCGGGATGCATGTAGACTTTATGGATTTACATGAAGGAAAGAGATCAGCTTCAGGACCTGGATGATATTAGTTGTTGCATGGAGATTTGGTATAGACCCTAAGGTCTTGCCTAGCTGGAATTTACTTTGTTTTTCATTATTTCCTGTATCAGTATGCTTACCTTGTTAATTATAGCTACTATTGGTTAGCCATTGACACCCTCTTTATATCTTAACTTGTTATAGATTCAAGACTTGGTTTTTATAGTAGTTGTTACAAGTGGTTTCATCATGTTATTTTGTTTACATTCTGCTTCACTTGTTTCTATATTACATTCTCTGGTTTATCTTCCATTGATGGAGCTTACACTATGCGGTTCAAGTTTGAGTCTGTAGAGTCTCTTATTTTATATTACACATAAACCAGTACCTTATTTTCCCCCAAGAGGGTATAGCCTCCCCACTATTCCTATTTACACCCTCACTGATAGTCGGAATCCTTTGTAAATTGGGGAGGTGTGCCTATGGTTAGTAACACCTTGCCCGTTTAGCACTGTTCGGGTGACTTTTCGAGTCAGGAAATTACAATTTTAATCTTTTTTTTATCATACTTTTTTTAGATCTTTTCTTGGGTGAATTTGGGTGAGAGTTTGGAAGTTTTAGGGGGTATTTGGATAGTGCATGGTTATCACACAATTCTCCCAAACCGTGCACTCATCCTAGAAAACCATACACACCTTGGATAGTGGGTTTTTTGTATAGACCCAAATCCTGATGTACATGGACATTACATTACTTTTGTGGAATACTTAGTACATAACAAAAACACACACACAAGGACCGTAATAGTTTAGTGTCTTTGGAAACTCGGAATATAATACTCTAATCGTGGTGAAAGATCTTCAACATCTCCCATAAAGATCTTCTTTTTTTTCTAAACCTAAATCCTTTCTTTATGTCCTGGGGAAAAGAAAACATAAAAGGGTGAGCTCAAATGCTCAGTAAGGGTAAACAAAAGAAATATCAATCACGTCATATTCATAAGAACATATCTTTTGGAAATCTTAACCTGCAAAAGAGATCATAATTTCATAACATGGGATAAATCATAGTAGTGAAATGTAATCCCAATAATCCTAACTTAAAACATGAAACTTTCAGGCATACAGACATAATCATAGAGAATCATTTATTGTTAGTCAAGACTCATTTCCAAGACTATCTTAGTGGACAAAGTCCCTTTCTGAACCGAGTTCATTCCTCGTTTCAGTCCTGTTTCACTGAACCGGTATAACCTACCGTTCCATCCATGTCTATCTCATGAGATATAAAATCTTTACCCAATGCATTGGAGGGAGATATAGGTCCCACCCATCTCATAATGATACCATTCTTATGTGTTCCACAAAATCATAAACTACACATCATTGCATAACCCATGTAATAAAAATGGGAATCTTAAACATCATGCGATCATAAACAAATTCATAAAAATATTTCCATCACAACATAATCAAGTAAATGTAATAATAGGGATATAAATAGAACCCTATATTATCTTAGATGGAAAATAATTTTGATAAAACACTTGAACTCTATTCTTGAGAAAAATATCCTTTCTACTTCAAAAACATTTTTATTTTCTTAACATCTCATACAATTTTAAACTAAAAGAAGTTGATTAAAAATAAACTTGAAAACTTGTAAAGGAAGCTTCTTGGAAATAATGTTTTAAAAATCCATTCATGTCGTATAAGTTAAAAAAAACATTCTTCTCATACTTTTGTCGGAAAAGTCAAAAAGTACCTCGTACGAAAAACGACAAAAGATTCATTTCATATCTTTTACTAAAAACTCACCGAAGGGTAAAAATGGATTTAAACAATTGTAGGTGGATGGAAATAATATTACATATTGAGGAAACATGTATGTGGATGATAAAATACACCCCAGTAAATACCAAAGTATAAACAATCTCGGATAAAAATGAGATTGTGATATTTCCCTTACCTTAAGTCCGATTTGCTTCGTAAGTGTCTGAAACTCCTATATAATGATTTAAATAATGTCATTAACTTATTACAGAATCATATTCATTGTTATGATATCATATATGGTTCACTTAAGACTTTATATTACCCGTTCTTTTGTAAATTCCATGTTAAAGAAGCATTGTGGGTAAAATCGTTTCATTTATCGTAGGTGTTTGGACTTGTTGTTCTTGACATTATTATTACTTATATCATGATTTACTTACTTCCAGAATATAAAACATGATTTATATATCATATATATTCATTATATATATATATATATAATAGATAGATAAATGAAATGAAACACACCGTTCATGGAGACGGTAGTCCGTACGTATGCATGAACACTGTTTTCCTTTCCTTATTGTCTTAAATGGAAGTAAGTAGATGACATACATATATACATAAATCCAGTAGCTTTATAATGTCATATATTTCATTATTATTTATTATATATACTTTATAATCATTCTTAAATGGTTAACATGAAGAATGAATCTCATCGCGTCGTGGAGACGGTAGTCCGTACGTACACATGAGTGATGATATCATTCTCATGATCGTGAACATGTGTTGAAGTGTATGTATACTATTTCAGTATCAATATAACTTTATAATAATCATATATAGTTACTCATTACACCATTATACCCATCCAATTAAGGTGGTGGCGGAAAATAGATTACACCACGGCGTGGAGACGATATTCCGTACGTACGCACGCGCGGTGATTTCCTTTTTCCGTAGGATGGATAGAAGGTTAATTAGAGTTATTTCATATTTATAATAGCATATAAGTATATAATAAATACTGATGTTATTACTTTATCCTGAAACAACTAAAGAAGAAGAAGCTGAAGAAGAAATAAATTGAAAAAAGAATGGTAATGGATATTACCTCTTTTTGACGCGCCTTTTCTTAACCTCCACTTAAAGAACTAAAGATGGTCTTTGAAGAAGACCAGGACCTCTAGGATGATACTAGGGAAGTGGAGAAGAGATTTTGGCAGGGGTTTGCCGAGCTTGAATTCTCAAATTGGTGAGAGGAGGAGAGGGAGGAGGTGCCCTTTTATAAGGGATGAGAGTGGCACCTTTGGGAAAACTAAAAATATTATTTTATTATAAAGTCAAGTTCGGTTTTAAATAGAAACAAATTGATATATTCTGAAGATAAGGTTTGGATGGGTAGAAATCATCTCATCCAATAGAATTTATACAAGTTTAGGTATCAATTTTAACCTTATCATTTAGATTTAACTTTAAGTTAGATAATTTAACTTTTACCGTGTCTTCTTGTTTTCTTACACTATAAGGTTAATAAACTTACTATATCAAGCCAAACGAACCCCAAGTTGTTTATTATTAATATATCTATCCTTATATAAGTCATTTGGCCGAACCTTATATTTTTAGGAATTAAATAACAATTAATAATATAATATATGTTTTAAAAACTAATTTATGTCAATTTTGACACTATTTGGTACATGATTTTTCTGAAATTCATAACAGAATGATAAGTTGGAACCAAGTTACTTATATCAACAATAACATGTCATATTAACCTAGAAAATTAATTTAAGTCATAAAAAGTCTCAAATTACATTTATTTGGGCATTTATAACATAAATTATGTCAATATTTCATTAATAAGAAAATTACTGCATCATCTTTGTGTCATAATAAATGATAATTATTTAATCCCTAAAAATTATAAATAAATTCCTATGATGTATATAATTGTATTATATTTCTGGAGACTATTCATGTTCGATGTTTCATGAATTTTATCACTAAATTAAAATTATTATACTTATAAGATTTAAGAAAGTGACATGTTGTCACATTCTTTGGTTTTAATAATAATTAAATTATTTTCATGGACAAAAGTCCATAAAATGAGTCTAATACTACCCTTATGTTATATGGGTCTACTGGTATCTATCCAATAGTATTTTTCCAAGTGTTAGGGTAATTTTATAATCTTATATTTACCCTTAATTACCCGATTTACCTTTAACTATAGTAAATAAAATTTACCGTAGTTACTATTCACAATGCCAAAAAATAAAAAAGTAGCTTATTAACATAATTTGGACCCACTGATTCCAAATATGGAATCCATTTTTTCAAATTCAATACAAAAAAGATGAAGAAATTAAATTAAAATTAATCTCGTTGTCGAAAGAAAACGGGTTTTACTTTAAAACATTGCAAAAGATTGAATTGTTTTAACCTACGAATTCTAGGTAAAATCAATGATAATGACATACATTATATTAAATGGTAAAAATATATTCTATTTATACTTTAAAACCATTAAATATTATAATTTAACCACATAAGATATTACGATGAAAAAAGTTGTTTTTAATTAAAATATAGCGTGTTTTTACTATTAATTAAAATATGAAAGTTATCAGAAAAATATAAAAACTTTATCTAATGTAAATTTTTATATCCTAATTCAAAATAAGAATTTTATTTTGTCAAATTGAACATATAAACATGTCAAAAACTAGATTTAAAGTGGGTGCGCCATCAAAAGGCGGCAAAACTGCATTTTTTGAAAAATACTTATTTTACCCAAAAAATTTATTTTGTTCTTATACCATGTTCTAGAAAATGTGTAAGATGAATTTTAATGTTATAAAATTCAAAATTTAGTTAATACTATTCATAACAGCTAGTTCATGACAATATTATAATAATATATCATTGTTTATTAAAACCCGGTATTGCGTACAACACACGCTATCGAGGAAGGTCGCGATTGCGTGCAAGCCAAGTCAGGGTTGCGTGTTGTGAAAGAATCCTTCGTTGTTTCATATAACAGAATCCAACCATATTTCATTTATACATTGAATATATATATATATATACACTCAATGTTGCGTAGAATAACTATTATCAAAATTGTGTGTAACACGATCCAAGAATAGTGTTCCGTATACTGTAAGCTAATACGATGTTGTGTATAGCGCAAGGTAATCTTGGTGTAGCATAAAACGCAAGACATTAATGAAATTAAAATAATATTTTTTATAAAATCTCAGGGTGTTACATTCTACCCCGCTTAAAATGAATTTCGCCCTCGAAATTCGTCGGGGTTATAAATGGTTTACTATTCAAAAGTTTCTTTAATAGAAACTCACATCGTAAAAATGAATACCAAAACCAATCTTTAAAAACAAAAGTATGAAACGTAATGGTTACCCAAATAAACTAATCACTGGGTTTCCACATAGGTGAAAATATGGATATGGAAGAGAAATCTAACCATCATGTTCTGATGGAGAGTAGTAGAGAACATGGCTATGGAAAAGCCAACAATCACAAAGCCATAAATTTGTGACGATCTAAGGTATCATCTGATTCATTAGATATAAGAGCACTGGGACAACATTTTTGGTTTTCAAGATCATTTCCCTAAAGTTGATGAAATTGGAATTAGAAGAAATACTTTCGTGATTTTGGTATAGTCTCACCGTTTTTCGTTCTTTGGACAATTTCCACTTCATCTCTTAAAGAAATGAAGTTGAATTTGTCATTCGTGATGTGTTAGTAGATCATGTGATAGAATGATGGGTCATTCCATCTATCTCAAACAAAAGGTTAGAAAAGTTATCAAAAAATACATAAGTCCATCTATAGTGAGATTAATCATATATGGTTCCTAAAATAGACTTATACTTCATATATCATACTGCTTAATATAATAAAACTAGTTTCTACTAAACAGGGACTTCCTGTAGGACAGTGGTAGGCGATAAAGGCCAGTCGCACTTCGGTTGTGGGTTCGATTCCCACGGCCTTGTCTGACGCGATGGGTTGTCGCTCGTCCTGCAGGTTGTCCTTTTTCTAAAACTACATTACTATAACATCCCATAAATAATATCGAAAAACTTCTATCCTTAAACAATACTAACTTATTTCCAACATAATCCATTCCCATCTTTAGGCTTATCCATAATACTGCAGTCCACTCTCATAATATAGTGAAAACGATTACCAGAGATTTAATACCATCGTTGATCCCCATATATCATAAGATATATCTTGTTGGTCAAATTAAAAACATGTGAATACCTTAATCATGTATTCTATTGAAGAATAAATATCCATTGAACCTTAATGAAAACATGAATGCAGTTAAAAGTTACCACTTTCCACATACCAAAATCCTCAAAATTCTATATCCTCAAACCATGATATCACTTAGTCCTTATATCAATCATGAGCTCATTAATACTATCAAACATATTAGATTCTCTTTATCCCTTCATTATGTGCATATCATCTGCTTTCCAAAAATATTTCAATCACTTTTCATGGTTACCGATGCCATAAAATTATTGAAAACCACAATAAACCAAAACATAAATATTCCAATATTCCACGATACTATATACAACATTATTCTGGAATCCCATTACATAAAAACTTAATCATTCCACCACATCGTTGTCATATTCAACATCGCCAATGGTGATCGCATGTGACTTCCCTTTGTCCTTTGCCTTAAGTGGTTGCTCATGTCGATCATCACTAACCCTTGGATTAGGGAATTTATTAGCATAATGCCCCATTTCCTTGCACTTGAAGCATTGAAGTGTAGTAGGTTCATTCTGTGTATCCCTTCCTTTGTTTGCATCATTAGGCATCTTCTTCCCATCATTGCTACATTCAAATGCCCGATGACCTTTCTTTCCACATTTGAAACATTTACTTGTCCCTTTAAGACAATCTCCACCATGGTTCTTTCCACACTTTGAGCATAAGGAAACATTCATCTTCTTTTCACCATTATTCTGAGAATTCTCCTTGAACTCCATCTTTCGTTTCTTGTCAAAACTATGAGATGGATAAGTAACACCAACTTCCATTTCTACCTTGATATCACAACGCACAATTTCTTCATATCTACTGAAGTCTCTTATAGCTAATTCCCTTCTAAGATTTGGTTTTAAGCCACTGAAAAATCGATCAACTTTACTTTCAGGTTGGATGATAAATCCAGATGCATACCTTGAAAGCCTTGTAAAATTTGCTTCGTATATACCAACAGATTCATCATCCTTTTTCTTTAGTTCTAGAAACTCCTTCTCCATCTTTGTTTGAAGAATACGAGGGAAGTACTTATTGAAAAATAAGTTCTTGAACTCGTCCGATTCCATGGACTCGATTTCATCTCTTTGCCTCGTATTCTTGATAAGATTCCACCATTGATCAGTTTCACCTTCCAATTGATATACTGCTAAGATGACTTTATCGTGTTCAGAACATTGAATAACTGAAAATATCTTTTCAGTGGTACAGATCCATTGTTCAGCAACAAGTGGATCAGAAGACCCACTAAAAGAAGGTGGACGTTGCCTCATGAAGGACTCAATAGAATGTTGTTCCCTTCTATTCTCATTTGGAAGTCTATAATGATTCATAGCTTGTGTAAGTATAGCAATAAGATTTTTCACTCCATCTCCCATAACATTTGTTTGTTCAGGAGGACAATCATTGCATTGTCCATTACATTGATCAACACGGTTCCTTCGGGTTCCATCCATCGTCTAAAACCCAAAAAGAATAGTGTGAGAGGCAAAAATCATGCTAGGGAAAACAACATAATAAACGGGGAGTATCCTCAATATCTAACATCTTAGGTTAAATTCTATGATCGTTACAATAGTTCTAGGACTGTATCCTATATGTATACTTATCCTTAGGGACATCCCTAGACATACCTTAGAAATATCTCTAGGGATCTCACTAACGTTTTCGCATCCTAGTTTCCAAAGATTGATTAAACCTTTCCTTTGATACCAACTGTAGAGACCCGAAGCCTGATGTACATGGACATTACATTACTTTTGCGGAATACTTAGTACATAAGAAAAACACACACACAAGGACCGTAATAGTTTAGTGTCTTTGGAAACTCGGAATATAATCTTCTAATCGTGGTGAAAGATCTTCAACATCTCCCATAAAGATCTTCTTTTATTTCTAAACCTAAATCCTTTATTTATGTCCTGGGGAAAAGAAAACATAAAAGGGTGAGCTCAAATTCTCAGTAAGGGTAAACAAAAGAAATATCAATCATGTCATATTCATAAGAACATATCTTTTGGAAATCTTAACCTGCAAAAGATATCATAATTTCATAACATGGGATAAATCATAGTAGTGAAATGTAATCCCAATAATCATAACTTAAAACATGAAACTTTGTGGCATACACACATAATCATAGAGAATCATTTCTTGTTAGTCAAGACTCATTGCCAAGACTATCTTTGTGGACAAAGTCCCTTTCTGAACCGAGTTCATTCCTCGTTTCAGTCCTGTTTCACTGAACCGGTATAACCTACCGTTCCAGCCATGTCTATCTCATGAGATATAAAATCTTTACCCAATGCATTGCAGGGAGATATAGGTCTCACCCATCTCATAATTATACCATTCTTATGTGTGCCACAAAATCACAAACCATACATCATTGCATAACCCATGTAATAAAAATGGGAATCTTAAACATCATGCCATCATAAAACAATTCATAAAAATATTTCCATCACAACATAATCAAGTAAATGTAATAATAGGGATAGAAATAGAAATTTATATTATCTTAGATGGAAAATAATTTTGATAAAACACTTGAACTCCATTCTTGAGAAAAATATCCTTTCTACTTCAAAAACATTTTCCTTTCTTAACATGTCATACAATTTTAAACTAAAAGAAGTTGATTAAAAATAAACTTGAAAACTTGTAAAGGAATCTTCTTGGAAATAATGTTTTAAAAATCCATTCATGCCGTATAAGTTAAAAAAACATTCTTCTCGTACTTTTGTCGGAAAAGTCAAAAAGTACCTCGTACGAAAAACTACAAAAGATTCATTTCATATATTTTACTAAAAACTCACCGAAGGGTAAAAATGGATTTAAACAATTGTAGGTGGATGGAAATAATATTACATATTGAGGAAAAATGGATGTGGATGATAAAATACACCCCAGTAAATACCAAAGTATAAACAATCTCCGATAAAAATGAGATTGTGATATTTCCCTACCTTAAGTCTGATTTTCTTCATAAGTGTCTGAAACTCCTTTATAATGATTTAAATAATTTAATTAACTTATTATAGAATCATATTCATTGTTATGATATCGTATATGGTTCACTTATGACTTTATATTACCCGTTCTTTTGTAAATTCCATGTTAAAGAAGCGTTTTGGGTAAAATCGTTTCATTTACTGTAGGTGTTTGGACTTGTTGTTCTTGACATTATTATTACTTATATCATGATTTACTTACTTACAGGATATAAAACATGATTTATATATCATATATATTCAGTATATATATATATATAACAGATAGATAAATGAAATGAAACACACCGTTCATAGAGACGGTAGTCCGTACGTACGCATGAACGCTATTTTCCTTTCCTTATTGTCTTGAATGGAAGTAAGTAGATGACATAAATATATACATAAATCCAGTAGCTTTATAATGTCATATATTTCATTATTATTTCTTATATATACTTTATAATCATTCTTAAAGGGTTAACATGAAGAATGAATCTCATCGCGTCGTGGAGATGGTAGTCCGTACGTACGCACGAGCGATGATATCATTCTCATGATCGTGAAATTGTGTTGAAGTGTATGTATAATATTTCAGTATCAATATCACTTTATAATAATCATATATAGTTACTCATTACACCATTATACCCATCCAATTAAGGTGGTGGCGGAAAATAGATTACACCACGACGTGGAGACGGTATTCCGTACGTACGCACGCGCGGTGATTTCCTTTTTCTGTAGGATGGATAGAAGGTTAATTAGAGTTGTTTAATATTTATAATAAAATATCAGTATATAATAAATACTTATGTTATTACTTTATCATGAAACAACTAAAGAATAATAAGTTGAAGAAGAATGAAATTGAAAAAATATTGGTAATGGATATTACCTCTTTTTGACGCGCCTTTTCTTAACCTCCACTTAAAGAACTAAGGATGGTCTTTGAAGAAGACCAGGACCTCTAGGATGATACTAGGGAAGTAGATAAGAGATTTTTTCAGGGGTTTTCCGAGCTTGAATTCTCAAATTGGTGTGAGGAGGAGAGGGAGGAGGTGCCCTTTTATAAGGGAGGAGAGGGGCACCTTTGGGAAAACTAAAAATATTATTTTATTATAAAGTCAAGTTCGGTTGTAAATAGCACCAAATTGATATATTCTGAAGATAAGGTTTGGATGGGTCGAAATCATCTCATCCAATAGAATTTAGACAAGTTTAGGTATCAATTTTAACCTTATCATTTAGATTTAACTTTAAGTAAGATAATTTAACTTTTACCGTGTCTTCTTGTTTTCTAACACTATAAGGTTAATAAACTTACTATATCAATCCAAACGAACCCCAAGTTGTTTATTATTAATATATCTATCCTTATCTAAGTCATTTGGCCGAACCTTAGATTTTTAGAAATTAAATAACAATTAATAATATAATATTTGTTTTAAAAACTAATTTATGTCAATTTTGAAACTATTTGGTACATGATTTTTATGAAATTCATAATAGAATGATAAGTTCGAACCAAGTTACTTATATCAACAATAACATGTCATGTTAACCTAGAAAATTACTTTAAGTCATAAAAAGTCTCAAATTACATTTATTTGGGCATTTATAACATCAATTATGTCAATATTTCATTAATAAGACAATTACTGCATCATCTTTGTGTCATAATAAATGATATTTATTTAATCCCTAAAAATTCCAAATCAATTCCTATGATGTAGATAATTTTATTACCTTTCTGTATACTATTCATGTTCGATGTTTCATGAAGTTTATCACTAAATTAAAATTATTATACTTATAAGATTTAAGAAAGTGACATGTTGTCACATTCTTTGGTTTTAATAATAATTAAATTGTTTTCATGGAAAAAAGTCCATAAAATGAATCTAATATGACCCTTAGGTTATATGGGTATACACCTGTAGCCATACAATAGGATTTTTCCAAGTTTTAGGATAATTTTATAATCTTATATTTACCCTTAATTACCAGATTTACCTTTAACTATAGTAAATAAAATTTACCGTAGTTACTATTCACAATGCCAAAAAATAAAAAGTATCTTATTAACATAATTTGGACCCACTGATTCCAAATATGGAATCCATTTTTCCAAATTCAATACACAAAAGATGCATAAATTAAATTAAAATTAATCATGTTGTCGAAAGAAAACGGGTTTTTCTTTAAAACATTGCAAAAGATTGAATTGTTTTAACCTAAGAATTCAAGGTAAAATCAATGCTAATGACATAAATTATATTAAATGGTAAAAATATATTCTATTTATACTTTAAAACCATTAAATATTATAATTTAACCACATAATATATTACGATGAAAAAAGTTGTTTTTAATTAAAATATAGCATGTTTTTACTATTCATTAAAATATGAAAGTTATCGGAAAAATATAAAAACTTTATCTAATGTAAATTTTTATATCCTAATTCAAAAGAAGAATTTTATTTTGTCAAATTGAACATATAAACATGTCAAAAACGAGATTTAAAGTGGGTGCTCCATCAAAAGGCGGCAAAACTGCATTTTTTGAAAAATGCTTATTTTACCCGAAAAATTTATTTTGTTCTTATAACATGTTCTAGAAAATGTGTAAGATGAATAATAATGTTATAAAATTCAAAATTTAGTTAATACTATTCATAATGGCTAGTTCATGACAATATTATAATAATATATCGTTGTTTATTAAAACCCGGTATTGCGTACAACACACGCTATCGAGGAAGGTCGTGATTGCGTGCAAGCCAAGTCAGGGTTGCGTGTTGTGAAAGAATCCTTCGTTGTTTTGTATAACATAATCCAACCATATTTCATTTATACATTTAATATATATATATATATATACACTCAATGTTGCGTAGAATAACTATTATCAAAATTGCGTGTAACACGATCCAAGAATAGTGTTGCCTATACTGCAAGCTAATACAGTGTTGCGTATAGCGCAAAGTAATCTTGGTGTAGCATACAACACAAGAAATTAATGAAATTAAAAGAATATTTTTCATAAAATCTAGAGGTGTTACATTTTTCATGGTTTTCACATGGTTTGAAAAATCATGTACCCCATGGATATTAGGGGAGTACGGTTTTTCTAACCATATGGTTTTTCTAGTAAACCGTTCTCAAGATTATTTAATACCCTAAAATTTTAATTAAAAATTCCTAAACCCCCAGTTTATATCCCTAAAAACCTATGATTGTCTTAATATGATATATTTTACTCTTGGAGGCTATTGAGGGGATTCATAGGATCCTCGAACCCCTTCCTTTGTGAATTAAAGATCTGGTAGAAGGACTGAATCCTCTTTGGTATGTGATTTCTTTTTTTGTAGATAATTATTTCTCTCATATTTCTTCTCCTTTAGAAAGGGATAAATCCTCCCATTTTTAATGTTTTTGATCTAGGTTTTAATGGATCTTGTTTCATCAGATCTTGATCTGAGGTTTTGATCCTAGATCTTCCTTTTTGTTGTGAATTTGATCATTTTACAATGAATTAAGGGATAAGGTTTTGCAAGCATTCATCAATGATCTTAAGGTAGGTGGTATAATTATTATCTCCCATAGTCTAAATTATGATTTTGTATTTATAATTGTGAAATTTCATTTCCATGTTGTGAAATTTCATTTTTAATTGAAATAAGTAATTAACTACGTTATGATTGTGAGACCCTCAATGGATCTCATTGGACCTGTTGAATATTTGGATTCATACTTGATAGAAACCCTTAGGGTGGTCCAATATCCTTGATATGATATTTTATGAATTTTAAAATGGGTAATAGTGAGTCAATGGAATTGAACTAAATACTTTTTTATGTTTGATAATGGGATTTAAAGGGTTGTTTATCTTAACCTATAAGGGTTAATGACTTGTGAAATTAATGATGATAAATATATTATTAGGTAAATTGTATATTATTTCCTATGATAAAAGTGAAGAACCATGGTTGTGTTTGATAAATGAATTGATAAACCATTTTGAGAATGGTTGATAAATGAGATATGAATGTGGAACCATGATATGTGTATATTCATATGAACAATGAGGTGTGAGTAAGGGACAGATGTTCCAAATATCCAAGGTTTTCATACTACTTCTCTGGGCCCTTATATATATATTTATATATGAATATGAACAATGAGGTGTGGGTCAGGTACTGATGTTCCAAATACCCATGGGGTGCTAGACTGATGCTTTGGGCCCTCGATGCTTGATGTGAATTGGTATCCTGATTGAAACTCTAGGGTACTAAATGTAATTGAAATGAAATGAATAATGAAATCCCATTAATAAATTAATTCTTAAATCACTATGATGTATGGTTTAAACTTAGGCATGGGCCGAATGAGGTATGATTGGATCAGGTATCACCTTAAACCTGAGGGAAAATGTGTTTAATTAAATAATAATAAATATGAAACATGTTTAGTTTTGTTGGCTTATTTATTATTTCTTTATACAATCTCATACACTGTTATAGACTGGAAATTTCTTTATACATCGTTGTTGATGGCCTGCTAAGTTTTACTCACACCCTACTTAGGCCACCTTATTGGTACCTAAATAACTTTATGTTTGCAGGACAATATAATATGTTACATGGATAAGTTGGGATCTAGGATGGAGCATGGATGAGGGAACAAGACATGATGTCAGGACCCGTAGGGAGTTGTTATTGTGTCTTATTTTTTCGGTTTTATTTGACACTGGACACATATATGGAATTATATATTGACTATTTTGGTTTATGGTCATTTTCCTTATTTTGGATTATTATGAGATGTTGGTCTCTATTTGTTATTGTTTACTACAATTTGTATATTGTTAATTTATTTTCATTATTGTTTCACTTTGATAAAGAGGATTTATTCTTCCCTTGCTAAATATTAGAACCTCTCTACTAGTTGATGGCCTCTCGCGTACAAGGAGGTGCACCTGAGGTAATGTTGTGAATTAGCTTAGGGAACCAGAATGTGGCACTCGGTTCAGGATGTTACATGATTCATTGAGGGGATATATAATTCTGGGTCCCACCTATCACTACATGTCCAAATCATTCCATGTATATTGAATTTAATTAATAATAATGTGCTTTATCAAAAAAAAATTGTATTGAGTAAGGAATACAGATTTATCAAGTTTTCCTCTGTCAATCGAATAACTTTCATAATAAAAACCCGTATCTATAAATGGAATATGGTTTAAGAAATAATAATATTCTTGCTACAAATAATATGGACATTTAAGAGAAATTTAATGTTCAATGATCACAAGAAATTTATTGTTTCAAGATAAGTTAATAGCCACAAAATTAGTCATGAGATGAGAGATGATCATAAAGAAAGTACATTTTATAATAAAATCAAGTCTTTTAAAGAATAGAAGAAAATTGAAGTAAAAATTTTAAAATATTTTTTGCATAAATATTTTTCTTTGAAACCCCATTGAAACTTATATAAGAAGCTAAAAGGTGAAAAATAGTTATAGAAATGGGGAAGTCTGTTAACACTCTATGTGTTAAAAGAAAAATAACTTTTGACTTTTTATAAAGAAAGTTGAAAATGAACCATTTGGGAAAATATTAGAAATATTCCTTTTAAACCATGTAAAAATTAAATGATAACATAAAATTTCCTTAATAGATCATTTGTGTAATAAAAATGAATTTTGAAAAATAATTTTGAAAAATATGTACATAGAAAAAAATATACATAATCAAAAAGAGAAATAAGATAGGATTTTATTTTAAAAATTACTATAGAAAGAGTAAATTTAATTGATCATTAATAATTGTGAATAAATATATATTTTAGATCCAAAAAGGGGACTAGGTACCCTGAGAGGGGGATGAATTAGGGTATGGATATTCTTTTCAAACTTCTTCCCGCCCCACTAGATCTTTCCCTCTTTATTATAAGGGTCACTTCTTATGATCTTTAATTTTAATGTTGATCATATCATTTCCAATTTTATTTGATGATAATTCACTAAAAGTAAAGAAATAAAGAAATCACAAGCACACATATATTTTTACTTGGTTCACCCTCACTGGGATATATCCAAGGAGCATACAAAGACAATGTGCTAATTTTACCAAATTCATCAAGCCTCACTGGAAATAATGATGTTTGGGATAGATCACTTCTATACCTAGGATCACTTCATTTACAAGTTTTAGGGTCATATCACTTATTTCCCAAGGTTCACTCCCTTTGTATCTTTCTCTAGATCAGTGCTAGTAGAAAGGATCATTGTCTTCCTTTACTCACTACTCTTGGAATGGATCCACTAATAGTTTATGGACTTGTTGATCCCTTAATTATCACCAATGAATACATCCACATTTGTAGATAGATTCTCTATTGAAGTTCCACTTTTATCCAATTGATTAATACCACTTCACTACATATTTACTGGGCAATCCCTTTTAAACACTTTTCACAATGCACACTGTCTCCACGAGGCTCCCTCTTTTGCGAAGCTCACTTAGCCTTCGTGAAGAAGCTTATTTTCAGAATGCTTACTTAAAATTAGTGAAGATAAAATATTTTGGTTGGATTTTTATAGACTTCATTAACATCCTTCACTTTCATGATGATCAAATATTTGGTTGGTTGTCACGGCCTTCATGAACTTTATCGCATGAACCCCCTTCCTTAATCTGGAGCCTTGATATTTTTGTTAAGTCTCACTACTTTTTTGAAGGGGGTAGAGGCCTATTTATATGTGTTTACACCAATTCTAGAAGCTTCCAGCCATTTTATCTCCATTTTTTATTCTCCCTTATTTCCATCGTGATTCTCCCTTCTTTTTGAAGCTCCATAGAAATTTCTCATTTGTGATGCTTTTTATAATCACAAATCTTACCGTCAGAACATTTGTGCCTTCATTAAGAGCCCTTCTCAAACTCTTTTATTTGCGAAACTCATTCCTTTTCCATATTTTTAAAGTCCTTCAAGTAAATCCATCTTTTGCGATGTTATCTATTCTCCAAATTTTGGACCCCAAAAATATGGAAAATACCGGGAAACAGTGTCACCTTGTGTACTGAATTTATTTTACCGATTCCAGGAAATCTATTCCTTTTTATTGTATCTTTGTCAACATACCATGTTAAAAAAACTCTATGGAATACAAAACTTATCATGGAAACACTCTTTTTTAACAAACACAATCAACCTAAAAATGTTTTAATGTTACCTTGGGTGATTGCTTCCTAATAACCTCCCCCTTTGGGTTTGTTGAAAATTTTCACAATTTAATACCTTGTTGAAACTTCTTCCATCTTCTACCAGTATTATCTTAATGTGATTCAGATAGCAGTAAAAGATTTATTCAAGACACACTATAATCCCACATGATTCATTCTCATCATGAGAAATAAGAGTATTATATAAATTTCATCAATGAATCGCTTCTTTCCAAAACCACTCAACTTATTTCCTCAAAACCCACATTTTTCATGATATATTTTCTTTGATTGATCACCTTTAGAATTGTTAGATTTAAAACTCCCCATAGTTCACTAATACCCCTATCAATTTCTCCCCTATCTTGACTATGAAATTTCCTCCCCTTTAATAACCACAATTTCTCCCCATTTTTCAATGAACCCAAAGGTCACTCCATTGTGGTCTGCAACAAGGTAAAGAACATAGATCAACGCATTCGAGAAAATAAATCATACCTTTGGGAAAGTGGGTCTCACATTTACACTTTTTCAAGTTCTAGGATTAAACTAAACTTTAAAATCCCGAAGATATTTTCCAAATAATTCTTTGGGTAAGGCCTTTTTCAAAATTTCTGCAACCTATAGTTATTTAAGAACATACTCCAACTTCACAAACCCTTGCTCCACCTTCTCCTTGATAAAATTATATTTTATTTCAATGTGATTTTTTCTTGAGAGATGGACTGGATTTTTTTTAATATTTATAGAACATGAATTATCACAATGGATTTCGATCAGAGACTTCACTTTAACTCACATATCATCAAGTCATTGCTCCATTCACAATAACTGCATGCATGCTTGATTAGCTGTAATATATTTAGCTTCTAAAGTTCTAAAAAAAATTAAATCACATTTAATTCTTTTCCAATAAATAAAAAATCCATAAATATAAAATGCACCACTTGACGTCGATTTTTTATCATCAATTGGTCCAGCCTAATTTTCATCTATATATCCCAATAACTCTTGTTGAGATTTTCCATTGTACAACAAACTGAAATCCACCATTCCCTTGATATACCAAAGTATTCTATTTACTGAAATCAAGTGTCTTTCCTTGGGACTGCTTTGATATCTTGTGTATTTCCTTCATCATCTCTTGATAGTTTCATTTGGGTTGCTACGAGAGTCTTCATGTCCTTGTAATTATCCATTCCAAATATTCTCAAAACCTCCATAGAATATTTAGAATGAAAAATAAATATTCCATTCTTTCCTTGTGTCACCTATAAACTAAGGAAAAACTCCATTTCATCAATCATTGACATTTCAAATTCACTTTTCATGAATTTTATGAACTGAGTGCATTGTGCTTCATCTAATCCACCAAATATTATGTCATTGACATATACGAACACAATAATACTTTCATTACTATCACTATTGACATTGATATTTTGATCAACTCCACTATGTTGAAAATCGATCTTCTACAGAAATTGATCTAGCCTTGAATATCATGCTCTTGGTGCATGCTTCAACCTATATAGAACCTTATTTAACCAAAAAAACATTTTTCTCATTTCCATGAATGATAACACCATCCAACTGATCAATATAAAATACTTCTTCTAGAACCTCGTTCAGAAATACTATCTTGACATCCATCTGGAAAACTTTGAAATTTATTTACATTGTTATGACTAGTGTCTATCCATGTAACAGGTGTACATGTTTCAACAACATTGATGCCATCTATCTATAAGTACCTTTACACACTAGTCATTCTTTGTTTCTAATCACTGCACCATCATCATTCATCTTATTATGAAAGACTCATTTAGTTCTAAAGAAATTATTATCTGTTGGACTTGAAATAATCTCCAATTCCTTGTTCTTCTCAATTTGGTCAAGCTCTTCATTCATAGACTAAACCCAATTCTCATCTCTAGCTTCTTTATTAAAACATTTAGGCTCTACCTGTGATATGTATGATGATTTATATAGATTCTTCATCTTCCTTTTCTGTAGTGGTGTTGCATGATCACCAATGATGTTTTGTCTACCTATTTCAACTCGAATCTTTAGCTTTTGTGTTGATATAGATTTGACTTCCTCCTTCTCATCATCAGTATATTCTTTTGAATTATCTTTTTCCGCTTTAACTACATATTTTTGTATGGCTCGAAAGCCTTCTTTATTATTTATTTTTTATAATCCTCCTTTTTAGGGGTGAAGGGGAACCCTTACATGGTCCGTAGGCTTCGTGAAATTATAAGACCTGAAGGTCTTAAACGAATTCATCCAGACAGCGACTACTTGAAACTACCCCTCTCCAGCATCTGCATCATTACTTCTACTCCCATTGAGGTTCTTACCTCTGGATCACTTCAATCATGGAACTATTCATGTATTTGTTGATGATTCTACTCATTTTTTATCACAAACAAATCATTACATTCAAAAACTTTTCCTATCCATCTATTGATCTTCTTTCATAGATTCTTGGTATCCTGAAATATTATCAGCCGATATGATATTGTTAGAAAAAAATAGATGATCATGAAATATATGAATGTTGTTGCTTCTTCCCCAATCGGTCTTCTTAATGTCAGACCATATAAACTTTCATCCTTTATATACCATTAAGATATTGCATCTGATTAGGAGATATAATTCTCCTCCTATGATGTGAAACTATTCCTACTATTAGGTCCACTATTTATACCCACAGACATTATTCTTCTCCTACATCATTTATTCAAATGTGACACTTTTTAATGATCCATTAACAAAACTACTAATCCTACTAAGTCATAAATTGGTGTAGGAAACAAGATATAGAGTTAATAACACCATCATTTTCCATTATTTTCAATTACTTCTATACATCTAAAGAATCCATAAACCATTAAATCCTTTCATTTAATTATTCTAGATTTATTTTTCATCTCTAGAAATTGATTTGAATCGGTTGACATTTTGGATCACATATCTTAATCACTTTGCATCTTTTGATTCTACTTCCCCTTGGATCATATCTCCCCTTGAACTGGAAACACTTGAACATTAGTTAATATCATTTATACACATAGGGAAATGGGTATCTATATAACACTCAAGAAGAGGATTTTCATCAATCCTGATGGATCAACCATTTGATACTTTCTTGCAAAGCATTGTACTGTTTTTCTGCTCATTCCAAATTCCCAACCAACCTCAATTGTTCTGTCCATATGACTAAAAATTATTTACCCACATTTTGAGTATTATTCTAATATTTATTTTTTGTAGGCTTTTCCTTTTTCACAATCTATGGTTTATACCCACCAGTATAAATTTTCTTCTTTGAGGCTCCATCTACACACCAATTTTCATGAATCTTTTCTTGAGTAAGAATCTTTACACTTATCATCTTATTTTGGATTTTTCTCTAGTGCAGATATATTTCTTTTTCCTTTAATCCTCACCTTGCATTAGGACATGTGGGTTTGACAAGACATTATTTATTCATTTTTCTTTTATCAGTTATCTGAGTCACGTTACCCTTTCATGTTGGAGCTGAGTATTTGACTGATTTTATATTCTTCTTAATCATAATTGGATTATCTTATCCCTTTTTATTCTAGGTTTTTTCACATTATTTTCATGAGATCTTGTGTGAGTGTAATAGAGGAGGTGATTGATATGCATTTCATTGAGATACTTGTGACTCACCTGAGGCTATAATCCTATTTTTCAACTTATCACGTAGTATTTGAATATAGGCTTTCTCATTATACACCACTAGAGTTGGGGATCTCCTTTTGAGTTCATTTTCCTTCCCTTAATTCTTACAACTATAATCTATTTCCAAATGCCCATGATTAGAACATATAAAACATCTTCCATTAGAAACATACCTCATGTTATAATTTCTTGGTTGAGATGTTGATACAGCTTGAGTTTTTTTTAGAACATTAAGCTCTCGGTCTTCTTGACACAAACTCATGGTGTGTCCCAATATTCCACAATAGTATAATTTTATGGATACATTCTTCTGAGAGACTCTTCTTTCAGATTTCTCAAGATGATTCTTCTTATTCTCATATTTAGAAACATTTATGTCTTCACAGCATGAAATATAATCCAAATCCTCTAAACGAAAACTTGATGTATGACCATAAATCCCACATAAATAATACATGTTATCATTACTTCTTATAAAAACCTTTTTCGGTATGTTTCTAGTAACTATATGATTTTTCTTATTTTCAGAATTGTTCACATCTCTCATCCTATCATTCATGGGAGATGATTGATCATATCCGATACTAGTTTTTCAAAAACTATATGTTCTTTTGGGAAGATACAATCCTTTCATGTTTTTTTATTTGAAGTAGCATATTTTCTTTTCATTTCAATATTACCAGCTAATGGATAATCAAATAATAAATGCAATGCATATATCAATTTGGGATTGGCTTTGACATCATGTTTCTACACTTTTTTCTTCACTAATTCTATCTCTTCTCTCAATTATTGAATCTTGATATCCCTTGATTCATGTTGAACATTGAGCTCTCTATTGAGATTATTACCGCTACTCATATCATTTTCCAATTCTTGTGTGAGCTTATCTACCATGTCACGTTGCTCCTATATTTTAAATTTTTTCTAAGCAGAAGAATTAGTACAACATACAATCTCCTATTATATCCTTTAGTTCACCTGAACTAGTCCAGATAGCTATGTAGCAAGATCATCATTTCTGTATTTTAGATTCTAAATTCCATCTAAGTTTATATTCTTTCCCTTTTCCTCAGCTTTGGGTATCTATATATTTTTAGACATATTTTTAATTTATTCATCTTGAGAATAATTCTCCTCCCTTAAATATGTGGCCACTTCTAGAAGTCTTTTATTTAAGCCTTTAAAATTGTTGAATTCAATTTACTAGACTTGGATTTGGATATCTTTAGATTTATTTTCATCACCTAGTTTATGATCCAATTACTTTATTATATGGAAAACATACAATTTTGGTCTTCTTTCAATTTTTGTATCCCCAGTAGTACCAATATCACTTGGAAGATCATGTTCTTTGCTCATTCCTTTAGCATCATTGAATGAGTGAATAGATTCAATATATGATTCATTCGGGTCTTTATTTAGTGCGATGTTGGTTTCCTTCAACTAAAACATGCTTTTTCCATAGAAACTTCCACGCTAAGGGATTCTACAAGACTTCTTCTTCTTTGAAGTTCTTCCCTATGCCATGAGACACCAAGATAAGAAAAGACTGAATCTTTAACTTCAACAATCGACTAAACCAAGTCATAGAAAACAAATTTGAAAATAAATATTCCTTTTGATACCAATTTTTAGGTCCAAAATGGGGCCTAGGTACCCTGAAATGGGGGTGAAGCAAGGTATGGATATTCTTTTTAAAATTCTTCCTGCACCATTGGATCTTGATCTCTTAATTACAAGGGTCAATTCTTATGCTATTAAATGTTAATGTTGATAGTATCCTTTCTAATTTTATCTAGTGATAATGCACTGAATTTAAAGTAATAAAGCTATCACAAGGACATAAATATTTTTACTTATTTCACCCTCACTAGGATACATTCAAGGAGTATACAACGGTAATGTCACTAATGGAAAAATATCCTATACCAATGGTTTGAAACCATTGGTATAGGTATCCAAACTATTGGTATAGGATATACCGACGTTTTGAGAAGTCGTTGTCTGATTTTACGTTGGGATAGGTAAATATAAAATAAAATTTACAGTGGAGGTTTAAACCGATGACCACCACATTATATATCAAAGACTTTACCACTATCCTACAATTTTCATTGTGAATATATTTGGATATATATATATATATATATAAGTAATTTATATACTGATTTATTTGATGATATTCGACAAAACAATTCATAAAAAATAAGGCTACATATCCCAAAGGTTCTCAAAACCATTGGGAAAGGTTTGTCCTAATGGTTTTGAGAACCATTGGGATAGGTCCCCTTTTAAAAATGGTCTATCCTAATGATTTTCTAAAACTGTTGTGATAGGTGTTTTCAAAGTGGTATATCTTAATGATTTTGGAAAACCATTGGGATATCCTTACCCTATCCTAATGGTTTTCCAAAACTGTTGGGATAGGAGTTGACAAAGTGGTCTATCCCAACAGTTTTGGAAAACCATTAAGATAGCCTTACCCTATCCCAAAGGTTTTGAAGAACTGTTGGGATAGGGTACCTATACCAATGGTTTTTACAAACCATTGGTATAGGGGTGTTGGTATAGGTAGGATTTCTAGTAGTGTGTGTCGATTATATCAAATTCACTGAGGCTCATTGATAATAATGATGTTCTGGCCAGATCACTTCAATGTCTAGGATCACTGCCTTTACATGGTTTAGGGTCATCTCACTTCTTTCCCAAGCGTCCCTCACTTTGTATATATCTTTGGACCACTCTTAGTGGAAAGGATCACCAACTTCCTCTTCCTTCATTATCACTAATGAATACATCCTCATTTGTAGATAGATGTTCTGTAAAAGTTCCAATTTCATCTGATTGATGAACTCCAATTTACCACAAATTTACTGGTTAATCCCTTTTAAACACTTTTCACAATGCACACTACCTTCAAAAAGCTCCATTTTTCAAGAAGATCACTTAGATTTCATGAAGCATACTTAACCTTCGCAAAGCTCATCTCTTTTGATTGGCTTTTTACAGCCTTCACGAACATCCGTCACTTTTGCGATACTCAAAACATTCGGTTTCTTTTCATACCCTTCACAAAATTTCTTGCATGAACCACTTTCGTGAAGAGCCCTTTGTGAACTCTATTCTTTGTGAAAATTATTCCTTTGACATATTTTCATAAGGCCTTCATGGAAATCCATATTTTTCAATGCTAGTCATCCTCCAAATTATGGACCCCAAAAATTGGGAAAACCCTTGGAAACAGTGTCACCTGGTGTACAAAATTGTTTTACTACTTCCATGGCATTCATTCCTTTTTCTTGTATCTTTTTCAACATATGGTGTCACTAAACTCTCTGGACTCCACAACATATCATGGAAACCTTCTTTGTCAACAAACACAATGAACCAAAAATTGTTGCAATGTTACATAGAGTGATTTTTTATGAAAAATATATAGTCATGTTAAAAACATTAAAAGTGGTAGTATATACACCACATAAAATTGAATAGGTTTATAATATCAAATATGTCTAGTGAAGTGAAAATTGTGAAGAAATCCCTTACCTCAGGTCTGAATGGTCACATATGTTCTTTATCTCCTTGGATAACAATATTATGTTAATGTTTTATTTTCATAAGAACATTTTTATGTTTATTATTCCTTTTATTTTATTTATTAACATGTTATATTTATTTACATAATCAATTAATTTTGTGTCGGGTGTTTTGATGATATTTGATTCATATATCCAAAATGACATCAGTAGGTTGACTATAGTAAATGATATAATTATTAAATAATTTAAAATATAGTAATCATGAAATAATTATAATTTATATACATCAATTATACTTTTAAAACCATCCATGAAATATAGTTATGAAAAATGAATTACGTTTCAGTCATGGGAATGATAGATCGTACATATGCATGAGTAACGTTTTTCAGTTTTCAATGATCATGGTGGAAAGAATGTAAATATTATTTTATCTTTTCAGAATGATAATTATATCATAAATACCATATTTTTTATTTAAATAAACTGATATATATCATCCATGTGATGTAGTGGTGAAAAACAAATCACATTGTTTCGTGGACGTGGTAGTCCACACATATGCACAAACGACATTATCATTTTTTAATGAATAAAATGGTAAGATAAAATGTGATATATCACTTTTATAGAATGATAAATATATCATGAATATCATATATATATATATATTTATATTAAATCTATTATTATAACTAATCGTGATAAATTGTGGTATAAAATGAACTGCATCGGTTCACGAGGTGGTAGTCCACCGTACACACAAATGTCGGTTTTGTTTCTCATTTGATGGAAGAGAAGATAGATATAAGGTACGTCATTAACATAAAGAAATCTCAGTATATGGAAGATACTAGTGTTATTATTTTATCATGCTTGAATATTATTTGAAGGAGATACAAGAATAAATGAAACGAAAACACATGGTTATGAACTATACATCTTCTTCAGACAACCTCTTTAGGTTTACACCTAAAGCCTTCTTAGGTTGGTTTTCTGATCAAACTAGGGCCTCTAAGACGTGGGGAAGGATGTAAGTAAGTGATTTGGGAAGAGCATGACCGAACCAAAATAATCTTGAAGTGTGCAGAGGAGATGATATGGAGTGTCCTTTCATAAATGGGGGAGACGACACTTTTGAATTTTTTTTAAAACTACAATATATTATAGTCTTATTCAAATCGAATGTATCCAAAATAGAAAATTCCTAAAGCTTAGATGATATAAGGTTGAAATATTGTTGGACAATAAAAATTAGACAATTTTTTATGTCATTTTAACTCTTTCCTCTTTAGTTTAACCTCTTGGTAAACATTTTTTACCCTTAACCATGATAACATATTTTTATTGTTTTTACTATTCATTGTAACAAAAAACTAAGTTGAATTTATTACCTAATATTAATTATTTTTATTCTAAATATGGAATCTATTTTATTAAATTCTATCCATATAAGTGATAGAATTTATTTAAAATTAAACCCAAAAATGCGATGAAAAACAGTTTTTTAGAAGAAAAAATGTCTTTTTAAGTATAAAAATATTTTTATATCAAATTCGAGTATAAAATTCATTAAAAATATCATAATTGTATTATAAATAATATAATCGAACTAATTTTGTTTTCAAACTACTTTAAAACTAAATGAAACTTTTTAAATAATTTAAACAAAAATACATTTTTCAATAAAAACTTTTTTTCACTATTCACTGGAAAATCAATCTTTTTAGAAAAATCAAAAATATTCACCCTAAGATAATTTTGATATGATGATTTCAAAAATGAAATTTATTTTATCAAATGCATTTTCTAAAAGTGGAAAAAAATGAAATATATTAGTAGCACACAAAAAGAAATAAAAATATTTCTGAAAAAAACATATTTTTTTAAATAAAATGACTTTACTAAAAAGTAAGTATTTATTTCCTAAGTATTAATCAATAAAGTTGTATTGAATATGAAATTTTTATATATTTCATAATTTTTTTATTCCTATTCACATCTGTTAATTCAATGTCTAGATTATAGTAGTCATATTTAAATAATAATATTTCGTGATTTGTTTAAACTCACTATTTCTTGTTGTAAACACTATCAAATATAGTGTTATTTTAAAATCTTAGGATATTACATAATATTTATGTTTTATTTATTTATTTATTGTATTACTAACATAAAAATTGTTATTTATTATAGGTACAAACTTTTTTTGTTTGGAGGTGGGGTTGAGTGTTCAGAAACTGATGGCGTGATTAGGCTCTTTTGAAAGGTGGTCTATGAAACTCATGGTGTTTTTGAATTCATTAGAAAATGTAATGTTTTTAATAAATTTTACAATTTTATCAAAGTTAAAAAAAATTATATAGGATAAATGGATCTTTTTTCGAGACTATTTATAACTATAATAAAAGTGTCCAACTTTTAAACACGCTTATAATGTCATCATTTTTTAACCGCTAACAATGTATTTTTTTGAGTGTCGATAAATATGATATTTGTTATAGTGAAAAATTAATTTAAAGAGTCACATGATGTAATCAATTCTAACAATTACCTTAAGGGCCACAAGATCTTTAATGACACATTCTCAATTTTTGAGTAATTTTCTAACTAATATTATATGTTTTCAAAAATATATTATAATTTATTATTATGACATCACACCCCATCTTCCTTGTTATTATAAAATTATTATCTGATTTGACCTGATCCATGCAGAATGTAGCTATTGGCCATAGTGTAAGATCTATTCTACCGCCCAGAGGAATCTATTTCAATACCCCTGCTTTAGGGATGGGTATGTGGGAGAGCTAGGACGTTGTGGAGAATTGTTATCTACACAGATCCTGATTGCGATTTTCGATTTCTCAACTGAGTCCTCCCACAAACAAATACAAAATATATAGTTATCATTCTTTATTTCTTGAGTATTTATAGGATTATTTTTACAATTGTTCTAGTTTGGGTTTGTTTTCGGCCTTCCATCATTCATCTTCTCAAACAATTTATCAACTTTTTCCCCTTTGGAGATTATGATTTGTATGAATCTCAACTTGTAATGGTTACAGAATCTAGAATTCGAATCTGGGAACACTCATCATCCTTTTCACCTCCTTTATTCCTTTACTATCGTCGCTATGTAAATAAGATGGAAAATGAAAAACTGAACGGAATTCTGTTTTTTCATATGAGAATTATGGAGGATTGAGCTCTGTCAGAAAGAAACAATAGCTAAAATTATCTTCATGAGATATCATGGTCAAACATTAAAATTCAAGTGGTTTTTTCACTTTTTATCCATAAGTAAAGCCCTGAGATCCTGTTAGAATGGGTGTTTTCCCAAATTTGGTTACTAAAATCATTTTTTTGTTGTTATTGGCCTTGTACCAGGTAATGGGTACAGTGGGTAGGCAAGGTACAATAATGGAAATGTTATAAAGTCAGAAAATGGTGTCGTGGTTGTAGACCATGGGCATTGTTATGAGATTGGTGCATCAATGCTTCGGAAAGGTGGACATACTGTTGATGTTGTGATGGAAACCATCATGTGTCTTGGGGTCATTAACCCATCCTCCAGTGGGATCGGTGGTGTAGGTTTCATGATTGTTTGGTCATCCCCAATTTCACAAGTTGAGGTCTTTGACATGGGGGAGACAGCTCCTACTACTGCTTCTCAGGTAGTTTACTCTAATTTCTTGCTGTTAAGATTTTCAAAGTTTTGTTGGCCTGGTTGTAAAAATGTTCATTTATGAGTTCAACGAACAGAAAATGTATGAGAATGATTTGAAAGATAAGGCTTCATGTGCACATTTAATGGGTGTGCCTGGTGAATTTTCCAGCCTGCGAGAAGTTTGGAAAAGACATGGGTGGCTAGCATGGAGAACATTAATTAAACCGGCCATAAAGCTTGCAAAAGATGGATTTGTGGTCACATCTCTTCTTGGATCTCGACTCGCCAGTCACAGGGAATCCATCATGGATGATCCTGGTTTGAGGGAAATGTTTTCTCCTACTGGGGTTTTTCTAAAATCCGGTGACACATGTTATAATGTGAGTCTAGGTCACACCCTCCAAACAATCATAGAACAAAGGGCCTGAGCATTGTATAACGGGAAAGTCCAAGAAAAAATTGCGCAAGATGTTAGAGAGGTCGGCGAGATTCTAACACTGGAGGATCCCAGGAACTATAGGGTTGGAGTTAAAAATGAAATGGGTGTTAATGTGATGGGGCACACCATTTTTGGGATGCCACCTCCTTCAAGCGGCACGTTTGGGATTTCTTTGGTATGGGTTCTTCACTTATCTTCCTTTATTCCTTATCTGCATTACCAGTTTTTATATTTGCTTCAGTGTTTGAGAGGCAGATCATGAATATTTTAGAGAGCTATGGGAGCTTCAAGGCAGTGTAGGGAGGTCTGGTTCTGCACCGATTAATCGAATCCATCAAACACATGTTGGAAGTTCGAATGAATTTAAGAGACTGTGAGTTTGTGGACATTAGGGAGTACGTATCTGACATGATTTCTCTGTCTTTTGCTGAGCATCTCTGGAAAAAAATACTTAACAACACCACATTCCCCCCGATTACTATATGAATAGCTGTACACCCCCTTGTTTCTCTGAACTCCAACCTATCCCTGTTTAGGCTCTCATCTTTGATAATAAATCAGGTGGAGTCAGCTCAGAGGTGATAGAACCCGCCATTTCTACATCGTCGATGGGGACTGAAATGCTGTTTTGATGACTACCACAGTGAATTCTCAATTTGGGGCTCGGATTCTCTCTCGATATTCTTGTATTTTTCTCAACAATAAAATGGAAAAATTCTCTACACCGGTAGAGCAATCCCCCGACAAGCATCCTCCTACACCGACAAATTTTATAGAACCGAAAAATCAGCCCTGTCATCCATGACCCTGATTATAGTGACGAAGGTAGAGGATAGATTTCATCTAATCTTTCCCACTTACCAATCTATCTATTGAAGGCTCTTTGGGAATGTTCAAAAGGATGGGTATCTTACTGGAGTCATTGGGGCTAGTGGTGGACTACAGATAATTGTAGCAGTGTCTCAGGTTTTTCCTAATCATTTTTTCTTGGGAATGGAACCCGCTGCAGTTGTCCACCGAGAAAGAGTATATCACAAGGTTTTTGAAATATCCTTACAAATGAAATACATGTTAGACAACCACCAACCATTATATGTTTCATCTGGTTTCCAGCCTTTGCAACTAATACCCAATATTGTTCAGTACGAGAACTGGACCATGGGCAATGGCGACCACTTCGAGCTCCTAAAAAAAGTAAACTATTCTTGCAACAGAGGGGTCCCTAGGTTGAAGCGATGTGACTCGAATCTGTCTACCAGCTTGTTGTTCAGACCATTTGGAAGCTAGTGAAGATGGGTAGAAATTCTGGGCTGGCATACCAATCAAGTCATAGAATAATCACCGCCATTAGTTACTCGAGGAAGGGTGGAAGCCTAGAATCTATCTGATGTTCGGTTTCTGGGAAGCATCCCTTTGTTCTTATGAGCATATGTTTGATAAGAATGTTATTCTTGTTGTTGCGGTGTAAGGAAAAGGCTGGCACAAATCTGTTAGACTCTATTCATTGTTTGGTTGGCTAGTTTTACAACAGGAATAAACTTGAAGAAAGTCATATTTTGTTAATTGAGGAAGGTCATGAGGATATCCCCATTAGCTATATGGGGTTCAATATGTTTGACTTTCTTGTCTCCACGATTCACCCCTTCATCACCATTAGAAGAAAGTTAAATAACCAATAACAAAAGAATTCCAAGAATAACTAAATTATTAAGATTCTATTTCATAGAACTTATCACTTAAAATAAATCGTTTCAAAAAAAATTAGTGGGATTTTTCATATTCCTAAAAAATAATATGATCTATTTTGGTATGAGGGAAACCAGTTCATCACTGTTGTAAGCAAGTCAATTTTTTGTTTAGTATAAATGAAAATGGTGTGATAGAAATTTTAAGCAATATACATTTAAAATAATGAAAAAAAGGCTCCATTGTTTAAGTGGTATTCTTGTCACTAATACATAAAAAACTAGAGATAATTATATCCATGAAATTTATTTTTCAATTAAAGAATGAAATTTCCACTGGAATTGGAAGGAATCCAGATTCCCATAGAGGTAAGCTAACATTCCCATGTGTCTCTCCCTCTACCCTGAACCAAACACTTGTTCCATCACTCATTCTCTTTCTCAAACCATTATTTTGTTGTGCTTTACATTATAGGGTTCATTTGATATTATTTATTGAAAATTGCATTCAACTCTTATAAATTTGAAAAAATGAGTGTTTTTTTTTGCTTCTTAAAAAATAAATACACTTAAATTTAGAAGAATATTACTAAAATAAGGGACAAATAATCATTTGTTTAGTAAGTAATTAGAAAAACACTTAGTGTTTGTCCATAAAACATACTGAAATACATCCAAACGACTCCATGTCACCCAAAAACTCCAAGAGACAACCAAATTTCGAATAGCTCCTCCAACTTCGTAGCTCTACCATCATGGATACAGTCCACTGCTAGTGAATGATGCCTTTCCATTAACTATATCACACTGCACAAAATCTACACATCCACTAAGTTTGGTGTGTATGAAATGAGTACAAGATCTAGTATGATATCACAAAAACCCCACATGCACCCCCATTAATGTGAAAATCCCACAAGGATTAAATTCATTTAATAAAACATGCCTCAGTCCCATGAACATTTTTATAAGATAAAAGTAAATCATTTTACATTACAATAAAAAATAAGCTTTTAACAAATCATGGTCAAACACAACATTATTTCTTCATTTCCAAACTGACACCACACACACAAATTTCCTTTTTACCATTTATCGAAAGGAATTGATCACGTGAAGCAAGATCCTTAGATTCTCAAGGAAATGATCAAGGAGCTCCAAAAAACGCCTAGGGTTTGGGAAAAGATGAAGGAAACAAATAGGACACGGGAAGACACTTGAATTTATATTAAAAATTCAAGGAAATGCAAATCTCAATGTAATTATTGGCATCATGGCACAATGCAGGTTTGCCCTGCGAATCACGATGCAATATCCCTGGATTTTGGGGTTCAAAACCACTTAAACACAGAAGGTCATAGCACAGTGAGCACTGTCACGCCGCAATGCTCCAGTCATCTAGAAATCACAGTGCAATTCTCGGCCTCCACACTCAAACCCAATCACTAAAAGACAAAACCACAACACAATAAAGGATAATCATAGCACAACACTCATGTAAGATTAAATTAGAAGCAAAATAATACTCTTCACGCCATAATCTATATGACCACCATTCAATAGACTTTCCACACCGAAACAGAGAAACATGAAAATCTCAATGCTCAACCTTCATACCACAACACAACACCTCACATAGCAACATAATAAATCACAACCCAACCATGCCAACCATTCCCTCGCTTCATCGAACAACAGACTATAGTGCAACACACTAAGTTAGGGTGTGATATAACTCTTAGCAAAAAATTCAGTTAAAATCTACCTTTATTTTACCATATACCCCCAAAACCACAAAGTAGGGGATCAAGAAGGGCCTGATCCTTCACCTTATATACCTTTAAAAAAATCATCCTACCGAATCGAAACACACTGGTGGAAAAAAAAATCCTTTTGTGTCATTTTTTTTAATGTCGGTTACTACGCGACGTTATTGTAGGCGATGTTGTAAATGAGTTTTTATCGTCGATTAATAAAAACGATTTTATAAATACATTATGGTGGAAGGTTTTCACATCTCTTATTCAATAACTGACCTGAAAAATATTTTACCGCATCATTTTAAAAAAAACTAACATGAAAGGTGTAAGGGTTGGTGTCCTGAGAACCAACTGTTTTGTACTTTGATTACATGAATGTTCACTTATTATATATTGTTCATTGTTCTATATAACTATAATATAATAATGTCCCAGAATATTTGTTGCATTGATAAGGTTATGGTAGATCCCCGCTATGATGAGAACCTTGAAATGCTATAACAATATTCTTAAATAAAGTTCTACAGTTGGATAACATACTATGATAGGACACATAGTATACAGACCGTCATGTGCGAGTACTTGTAAGAAGACGAGACTCTCTCTCATGGAGTTCGCACTTGGTAATCTCCAAGATGAGAGATTATGAGAACAGACCCGCCAATAGAAATACTGCATGTCTTGGTGTCATCGGACATTGCTATCTACGAGCGTGTGTAATGGTCCTTAGACTGGAAGATTATCATTAACTCATGTCATGACTCGCACACTTAGATTTACTGACAAAAACTGTCACGCAAACAGTTTGCGGGATGTAGGGTATGTTGGGTGCGTCACGAGTGACATGTTTTTAATGGATAATTCGAGGAAGTATTTGTCCCTTCCACTTATGGAAGTTGATATCTCGGCCCTTTGATTGAAATAGCACTGTCGCATTAAATTCCATGGCCATGGTGTGAACGATGAGTTTATTTCAGGTAGTCAAAGAACGAAGGATCAAGCATGTAGGTTTATGACACTTCCATGAAACCTGATTGATGAGATATCGAGACAAAGGGATTAAATTACACAGTAAGCATTCGTATGAGGGGATACGTCAATGCGTCGTCAACTTCTTTCTCTTGGGTGCCTTGACCTATTTCTAGACAGTAATCTTGGACTTTAGGCAAGCTCGCCTAATGCCAATGAGAAAGAGGCCTAGAGGGTCACACACTAAGTGTATTCAAGTATCTCAAGTAGAATAAAGATTGTTCTCGTACGTGGTTTAATAATTTTTCAAGGAAGCCTAAATTGTTTTAATAATAGAGGAAGATGGAAATGAAAAACAATATATACACGGCATGTATTAATGATTACACGCCGTGTAGTTTTTCATGGAAAACAAGTACACGTTGTGTATTAATAATTACACGCCATGTAGTTTTCTTTATGGAAAGGAAATGAATAAATGAAAACAAGATATACACGTCGTGTACATTGAATGTACATGCCGTGTAGTTTTCAATGAAAAACAAGTACACGCCGTGTATTTATTAATACACGCCGTTTAGTTTTTCCAGTCGGAATGTTGAAGATATAATATTATTTTAAATGATATTTATTATAATCAGCGTGGGCACATGTCAAGGAATTAATTATTAGACACGTGGGTTTTAAATAAGATTCAATGAAATATATAAGACGCGTAACGTGTTTATTTATTTTCATAACTCTACAACCTTAAACCTGATTATAAATATCCTCACAACCCCAACTCTTTTCTGACACACAAGAGAATCGTTGTGCACAAAAAATCTGGAGAATTATTTCAAGGCCGAAAGAACCTCTTCCTCCAGGAACGCTGTCAAGACTGAGAGAGATTCTCTTCCATCAGATCAAGATGATCTAAGGCGGACAACGCAAGCAAAGGATTCTCCATGCTAGCACCCGGAGAATCCTTTGGTGACGTCTAGAGATACAAGATACACATGTGGATCACCTCTAGAGGGAGTCTATACTTGGCTTCTGCAATGAAATGACGGATCACATTGACAACGTGATCAAGAACATCAAAAAAGAAAGAACACACAAAAGGTATTTATTTATAATTAATTAAATTAAATATAATCAACCTGTAACGATCCTTGTTTGTGGTTCTGGGACAAACCTTCTTCTTTGTCTTTTTATGTGATTCGATCTGTGGAGACTGGCGTTTATCGTTATATTGATCCTGGATTGATCATTTCTAATGAAAAAAATCCAAGTGGGCACATCCACCCATGCGCTTCCATTGTGCCTGGAACCTTGAAATGGTATCAGAGCGAGGTTACAATGTTGATTATAGTTATTTAATTATCGTTGATAATTTATGCATTTATATTTGATTCAATTCTAAATAAATAATTCTATAAATCTGAATAAATGAGATATGTTCTTCCTCATTCATTTATCGATTCATATCACAGAAACGACCTTTTAATTTTAATTTTGATTAAAATAAAAATGAGGAACTCATCTGGAGGAGCCTCTCTTTCTGTCTATACAACATGGGATTACACGGCGTGTACTTAAAACTACACGTCGTGTACTTAGGTTCAACGAACCGGCACTGGTCTGCCAAACCATGCCGTGTGAATTGATTATGCCTAAGTTTTAATCACGTTGTGTTAACCAGAATTGAACGACATGTGGAAACCGAAATACATGGCGTGTATATTGGAGCAACACGCCGTGTAGTCCGTTCCGGCCCAGGTGAAACTGTGTACAAAGATAAGCCGTGTATCGCGTACATGGGATCGCCAGGCCGTTTACCGCATAACAAGGAAGTACACGCCATGTATGATTCATCTACACGTAGTGTACTCCCAAATTTCCAAAGTACAGAAAACACGCCAAAGCCCCGGCGTGTACTTTGGATAAAGAGTGAAAAGAAAAATACACGCCGTGTAATTATAAACTACATGCCATGTACTTTCCAGAAATGGAATTTCACCAGGTTTCCTTCAATGTACAAAGACCCGTACAAGGAATATGGATGAGAAGAATCTCAAGTAAATTCAGAAAGGAATTTAAGATAAAGAATTGATTAATTATAAGATCATAATTAATTAAATTCCAGCGTGTCTTATCTTAAATAAAATAACGATTAAAAGAATTTTAATTCTAAATATGTGTAAATGTCATTGCATACTATGGATGATCATGAGCTAGACCAAAGACACTTTGTATGTGTATGGTTTCATTTAAATTTATTTAATTTAAATTCGTTGGCCTGCGAGCCTTCTTCCAATAAAATGTAGGGCATGCGTGCCCATGGTTTCTTTAATGTAAACCCATGTAATGGAGGATCTCCCAAGCTAGAGGAGATGGTTCAAATCCCGAATCCGAGGCAAAACTGACGCAATAAGATACAAAGGTGGATAGGTGGGAGCTGCAAAACACGAACCAACAGGTTCAAGGTGTTTTCTCTAGGTCAGGGTTAGCTTATCAAAACCGCTAGATAAGCTAACCAATAGAATCTCATGATCATTCCATATTATTTTATTTCTGTCTGATTGCATGGTTTATTTATTATGTATGTGTTGTCGCGATCACATAATTAATAAAATGAACAAGCATGCAAAGATGGAATAAAATAAAAACCGGACTATGAGTAAACATTATCATAACATGGTTAATCACTTAAGCAAGCATAACATAATATTAACAAGCATGTGATAATACAAAACTGCGCATAAAGACTAAAATCCCTCAATACCATATTAAGTCAGATCATGCCTTCCTTTACCTGATTAAGGGAAAGACTCAATAAAACTATGTGTTTGACCAACCCTTGTTGGGACACTTACTTTTATAAAGGAAGCCCTTATGAAAGGTTTCGGGTTGACTTAACCATATTACATCAAGAGGAGTAGCCCTTGCTAGACTTGATGTAATATTGGAGGTAAGAGTTGAGGAAATCCAAGTCAAGATTTCAAAATTGGGGAGTCCACTCAACAGATCAAGGAACTGTAAGCTCACAGTTGGAAAAGACTTGCCTACCTAAATACCTTCAAATAGCTTGACCAACCCTTGTTGGGGTTATGTGAAGGGGAATATGGATCCTTGCCACTAGAATGTCAAAGCAACTGTACATTCTGAGTTCAATGGTGAGGGCCATTGGGACTAGATAAAATAGTGGGAGAATTAATAAATTCATTTATTATTTTTCATAAAATGTAATCAAGAAAGTACTGATAAATCTTCTCTTTGAATTTGTAGAATCGAAATGCCAAACTCGTCAACCACATTTTCCCTGCGGTCAATTCTAGATAAAGACAATATCCTCACCGGCAGTAACTTTTAGGAATGGTTTAGGCACCTTCGGGTTATCCTATGCCATGAACGAAAGTTTTACGTGATGGAGTCCTCACTTCCTGATTCTCCTTCCCCAGGGGAAAGTGATGAAGATTTCCTGGTCTATGATCAACATTTGAACGATGCTCTCAACGTTCAATGTTTGATGATATCATCGATGTCTAGTGATCTCATGAAGTCTCATGAAAACATGGATGCATATCGCATGCTCAAGCACCTATGTGGTCTATACCAGGAGAGAGCAAGATAGGAAAGGTTTGAGATCTCCAAGGCTCTATTTCAGAGTAAGATTGGAGAGGGTGCCCCAGCTAGGCCTCATGTAGTCAAGATCATTGGATATATTGAGTGCTTAGAGGTTCTAGGGTTTAAACTCCCCGAAGAACTGGGCACCGATCTCATTCTTGCATCACTCCCCCAGAGCTTCTCGAACGTTGTTGTTAATTTCAACATGAAAAACATTGAGAAGTCTCTATCTGATCTTCTTGTCCTTATTCTCCAAGTAGATAATTACATGAAGCGTGAAAAGTCTTCTATCTTTATGGTGAATAAATGGAAAGGGAAGGTGAAGAGATTTAAGCTCAAAGCTTCTTCAAGGCCTTCCAAGAAAAGGAAGATCAAAGGGGAGGCAAAGAAATTGGATGTTGTTTGTTTTTCATGTAGAAAGAAGGGCCACTGGAAGAAAAACTGCACCCAGCCAAAGAAGCAAGGGGAAGCTTCAGGTGCGTTTGTTATCGAATGCAATCTATCCGTTTCTACTAATTGGGTATTAGATACTTCTTTTGGTGCTCACATCTGTATCCAAATATAGGAACCAAGTAGATTCAAAAAGATTGATCGAGGTGAGGTGGATCTACGAGCAGCCAACAGAGCCAGACTCACTGTTGTAGCTATCAGAGACTACCACCTCACATTTCCTACTGGGATGGTCTTGGTTTTGAAAGGTTGTTATTATGTGCCTTCTGTTACTAAAAAAATTATTTCAGTATCTAGATTAGATACTGATGGATTCATATTCAATTTTGGAAATAAATGTTGCTACTTTTATAAAGATAGCATTTGTTTTGGTAGGGAACATTTATATAACGCCCTTTATGTGTTAGACTACACAAACCAAGTAATAGCAATCGATAAAAAAGTTAATTCACATGACTCATACCACACCCAACTTTGGCATCACCGTCTAGGTCATGTCAATGAGAAACGTTTGAAAAAATTACATCAAGATGGGTATTTAGATTCTATCAAACTAAAACCACTTGGTGTATGTCATGCATGTCTACAAGGCAAAATGACCAAAGCCCCATTTAGTGGGAAAGGTTAAAGAGCTAAATAGATTCTAGAATTAGTTCACACAGATGTGTGTGGACCATTTCCAGTTGAATCAAAGGGTGGGTTCTCGTACTTCATAACTTTTACTGATGATTTTAGTAGATATGGATATATCTACTTAATGAGGTATAAGTCATATTCTTTTGATCGGTTCAAATAATACAAGAATGAAGTTGAGAACCAGCTTGGTAAGAAGATTAAGAAACTCCGGTCAAACAGAGGAGGAGAATATCTTAATCAGGACTTCATTGATTTCTTACGGGATTTTGGGATTCTATCTCAACTCACTCCTCCTTACACGCCACAATGGAATGGTGTAAGAAAAATGAGGAACCGCACCCTGTTGTACATGGTGAGATCAATGAAGAGTCATGCGAGTCTTCCATTATCCTTTTGGGGATATGAATTACAAACAGCAGTGCACATACTAAAACAAGTACCAACTAAATCGATAAATGGTATTCCATATGAGTTTTGGAGTGGACGCAAATCCATGTTATCGAATTTACATGTGTGGGGTAGCAAAGCATTTGTTAAGGTCTCTTCAGGTAACAAACTTCCACCCCGAGGCACAAAGTGTATCTTTATAGGATATCCCAAGGAAACAAGGGTATATTACCTATACAACCCCTCAGACAAAAAGGTTACAATGGCAAGACACGCCATATTCCATGAGAGGGAGCACATCTCCAAAAGAGATAGTGGGAGCGAGATAGACTTCGATGAAGTCGAGGCTCAAGATACACATGAGTTGGTACAAGAACTGATTCCACAAAGCCCCGTGGGAGAATAATCTGTTCCAAAGACACAAGAACTGCGTAGGAGCACGAGAGAGGTGAGAGAACCATAATGATATGGTTTTCTTGTCATCGAGGATGGTGACTCATTATTGGTTGAAAATGATGATCCTCTTACCTACAAGGAAGCAGTTGAAGGCACAGATGTTGCCAAGTGTCAAGAAGCCATGAATTCTGAAATGGATTCCTTGTACCAAAACCAAGTCTGGATTTTGGTAGATCCTCCAGTTGATGTGATTCCTATTGGTAATAAAAGGGTATTCAAGAAGAAACTGGACATGGAGGGGCAAGTCAGCACCTACAAGGCACGACTGGTTGCAAAAGGTTTTAGACAGCGTCAAGGAATTGACTATGATGAAACCTTTTCACCAGTTGCGATGCTGAAATCCATCAGAATCCTATTGGCTATTGCTTCTTACCATGACTATGAAATTTGGAAAATGGATGTCAAAACAGCTTTCCTTAACAGGAACCTCCAAGAAGATTTCTACATGACACACCTTGAAGGGTTTGTGACTCCAAAGGATTCCAACAAGGTATGCAAGTTGCAGGAACCCATTTATGGATTAAAGCAAGCATCAATATCATGGAACATTCGTTTTGATGAAGCTGTAACGGAATTTGGATTTGTTAAGAACGAATGTGAGCCTTGTGTCTACAAGAGGTTTAGTGGGAGTGCAGTCGTTTTTCTAATAGTATATGTTGATGACATATTACTAATTAGAAACGAAGTACCTGTCTTACAATCAGTTAAGGCATGGTTGCATAAATTTTTCTCCATGAAAGACTTGGGTGAGGCAGCATATATTCTTGGGATCAAGATCCGTCGTGATAGATCCAAGAGAATGTTGGGCCTGAGTCAAAGTACATACATTGACAAGATACTGAAGAGATTCAGTATGGAACAATCCAAGAGGGGATTGTTTCTAGTGTCACATGGCATTCATCTTTCCAAGAAAATGTGTCCTCAGACACATGAGGAAATAAAGAGAATGGAAAGGATCCCTTACGCATCCGTGATTGGGTCAGTCATGTATGTTATGCTATGTATGAGGCTAGATGTTGCTTACGCATTAAGTGCGGTAGGAAGATATCAAGCTGATCCAGGAGACCTCCATTGGATGGCAGTCAAGACTATCCTTAAGTATCTGAGGCGTACTAAGGATATGTTCCTGGTTTATGGGGGAGATGAGGAACTAGTCATCAAAGGACATGTAGATGCTAGTTTTTGGACTGATCAAGATGATATGAAGTCGCAGACTGGATACATCTTCAGTTTGAATGGAGGTACAGTGCGCTGGAAGAGCTCAAAGAAAAGTGTGGTGGCAGATTCTACAGCAGAGTCTGAGTATATCGCAGCTTCTGAGGGAGCTAAAGAAGCAGTATGGATGCGAAGCATCATCCAAGAGATAGATGTAGTACCGAGTAGTAAAGATCCTATCACACTCTATTGTGATAATACTGCAGCGGTGGCACTTGCAAAAGAGACAAGGTCACATCAGCGGACAAAGCACATACTTCGGAAGTATCATCTCTTTAGGTATTTTTCTCAGAGGGGTGAAGTTGTAGTGAGAAGTATTTCCACGGAAGACAACGTGGCGGACCCTGTGACTAAATCCTTGACTCAGCAGAAACATGATCATCATGTGAGGTCTAGTGAACTAAAAGTCGTAGGCAGTTGGCTCTAGTCCAAGTGGGAGTTTGTAAGGGTTGGTGTCCTAAGAACCAACTGTCTTGTACTTTGATTACATGAATGTTCATTTATTATATATTGTTCATTGTTCTGCATAACTATAATATAATAATGTCCCGGAATATTTGTCGCATTGATAAGGTCATGGAAGATCCCCGCAATGATGAGAACCTTGAAATGCTATAACAATATTATTAAATAAAGTTCTATAGTTGGATGACATACTATGATAGGACACATAGTATACAGACCGTCATGTGCGAGTACTCGTAAGAAGACAAGACTCTCTCTCATGGAGTTCGCACTTGGTAATCTCCAAGATGGGAGATTATGAGAACAGACCTGCCAATAGCAATTCTGCATGTCTTGGTGTCATCGTACATTTCGATCTACGAGCGTGTGTAATGGTCCTTAGACTGGAAGATTATCATTAACTCATGTCATGACTCACGCACTTAGATTTACTGACGAAAACCGTCATGCCGAGAGTTGGCGGGAAGTAGGGTACGTTGGGTGCGTCACGAGTGACATGTTATTAATGGATAAGTCGAGGAAGGATTTGTCCCTTCCACTTATGGAAGTTGATATCTCAGCCCTTTGATTGAAATAGAATTGTCGCATTAAATTCCATGGCCATGGTGTGAACAACGAGTTTATTTCAAGTAGTCAAAGAACGACGGATCAAGTATATAGTTTTATGACACTGCCATGAAACCTGCTTGATGAGATATCGAGACAAAGGGATTAAATTACATGGTAAGCGTTCGTATGGGGTGATACGTCAATGCGTTATCAACTTCTTTCTCTTGGGTGCCTTGACCCATTTCTAGACAGTAATCTTGGACTTTAGGCAAGATCGCCTAATGCCAATGAGAAAGAGGCCTAGAGGGTCACACACTAAGTGTATTCAAGTATCTCAAGTAGAATAAAGATTATTCTCATACGTGGTTTAATAATTTTTCAAGGAAGCCTAAATTGTTTTAATGATAGAGGAAGAAGGAAATGAAAAAAAAGATATACACGCCGTGTATTAAAGATTACATGCCGTGTAGTTTTTCATGGAAAACAATTACACGTCGTGTATTAATAATTACATGCCATGTAGTTTTCTTTATGGAAAGGAAATGAATAAATGAAAACAATATATACACGCCGTGTACATTGAATGTACACGCCGTGTAGTTTTCAATGAAAAAACAAGTACACGCCGTGTATTTATTAATAAACGCTGTGTAGTTTTTTTAGTTGGGATTTTGAGGAGATAATATTGTTTTAAATGATATTTATTATAATCAGCGTGGGAACATGTCAAGGAATTAATTATTCAACATGGGGGTTTTAAATAAGAGTCAATGAAATAAATAAAATTTGTAACGCGTTTATTTATTGTCATAACTCTAAAACCTCAAACCTGATTATAAATATCCTCACAACCCCAACTCTTTTTCTACCCACACAACAATTTTGGAGAATTCTTTCAAGCCCGAAAGAACCTCTTCCTCCAAGAATGCTTTCAAGACCGAGATAGATCCTCTTCTATCGGATCAAGACGATCTAAGGCGGACAACGCAAGAAAAGTTTTCTCCATGCTAGCACCCGGAGACTCCTTTGGCGACGTCCCGAGATACAAGGTACATGTGTGGATCACCGCTAGAGGAAGTCTACACTTGGCTTCTGCGACGCATCGATGAATCACATCGGAACGTGATCAAGAACATCAATGAAGAAAGAACACCCAAAAGGTATTTCTTTTCAATTGATTAAATTAATTCTAATCAACTTGTAACGATCCTACTTTGTGTTTCCGGGACTTTCCTTTTATTTGTCTATTTCTGTGATTTGATCCGTGGAGACTGGCATTTAACGTCGTATTGATCCCGGATTGATCATTGTTAATGACAAAAATCCAAGTGGGCACATCCACCCATGCGCTTCCGCTGTGCCTGGAACCTTCAAAAGGTCTATCATACTTGATTTTTCACGTTGGTTATATAAAAACTGACTTGAAAAGGAATATTTTTTTTTAAGGTGGTTTCTGGTCAAAAGACCAGAACTTAGAGCTTTATTCAAAAAGAGAAAGTCACAAACAAGTTACAACAGACGGAAAGAGGGCAATTTTCTATATTCCTTAATAAAAGAATGGATTAACTCTGGCGGGAGTTCATTCATCCAAGTGATCTCATGAGAGACTCCCATGTTGGCAAGCCCATCCATGATCATATTAGCCTCCCGATAGGTATGCGTGGCAATAAAGTTGAGGTCGTTGAGAGTAGCGAGGCAATCCATCCATCTGGGGGTGAGAGGCCATGCCAGATGGACGTCACCCTTCCAGATGGCTTGCACAATGGTAGTGGAATCGCTCTCTATCCAGATATTCTTCCAGTTGAAGAGCTTTGCATAGGATACATCATGAATGGTAGCAAGCATTTCAGCCTCCAGTGCAGAAGCAGTTCCACAGCTTCCAAAGAAACATTTAAGGATCTGGTCCTGATGGACTCTGAAAATTCCCCCGCATCCAGCAAGACCAGGATTTCCCTTTGAAGCTTCGTCCACATTTACCTTAATCCAACCAGGAGAAGGTGCCTTCCAGAAAACTTCAAAAGTGTATCGAGGTTTTGAGAAAATACCTTTGACGCCAATTCAGCGAAGGGTTTCAAAATCTATGACAGAATTGTCACAACAATCCTTTTAGATCGTAGCCGCTTCCTTCATAGCCAGCAGAATCCTCATTTTGCCTTCATTAATATTAAAGGAATTATTGTTGAAAAAAATCATTTCTACCATACCATAAAATATGCATAAGCTCCGCAACACCCGTAAGGAAGAGATTCTTGATTTGGGAAGATCTTGGGAATTCCAACATTCTTTTCAGTTGAGAGAGAATAAATGTATCTAAAAGCCATCTGCATCCAAAAAGGTCAAAAATGTAATACCAAAGGGCCATAGCAGTATCACAATATAGAAAAAGATGACTGATGTCCTCACGATGTTGGTTGCATAATCTACCTTTAGAGCATAGATTAAAGCCATAGGATTGCAGGTAAACATCAGTTGGAATTTTTTTGATGTGCAATACGCCACATAAGAGTAAGTCGAGAAGGCTTAATCCAGACTTTATTGAAGTTGGAAAGCCAATGAAAATTTTCGTCCTCATTAGAGAATTGATGGCGATAAAACTTTTTAGAGTCTAACAGGCCATTATGAGAAGGTTCCCAAACAAGAAGATCCTCATTGGAGGTGAAATAATAATTATCCAAAATCCCCTTGATATGATTCAAAATTTTAGAATCAAGGGATTTGATCATCTCCCTAATATAGCAATTTAAAGTATTAGGGGAAAAAGTATTAGGCATATCGGAAATGAGAGGGTATCCAGTCCAGTTATCAAACCAGAAATTTAAAGAAGAATTTTTACTAACAAGACATCTAGAATTATCCATGATAAAGTGAAAAGAAGCTTTGATCAATGGCCAGATAGAGGAAGTCATATAATTAGAAGATCCAGACTTAAGTTTATCAAGGAAGCGGTTTTTGAGGAATCTCATGGAAAGAGAGTTATTATGAATGAGGGACCATGTGAGTTTGGCCTGAAGGGCCTCATTAAAAATTTTAAGATTCTGAATACCGATTCCTCCATTTTCAATAGGTTTACAGCAAGTGGCCCAAGAAACCGTAACCAATTTCTTTTCCAGAGTACTTCCACTCCAGATGAAATTTCTGATAGCTGTATTCAGTCTTTTTATCAGCCCAAAAGGCCATTTGTAGACCATCATGGAGTAGACGATCTTAGAGACAATAGTGGATTTAACAAGGCAAATTCTTCCAGCCATTGAAAGGGATTTACCTTTCCCAGAAGAAAATTTCTTTAGAGTCTGATCAACGATGCTAAGAAAATAACAAGCTTTGGGTCAACCCCAAAAAAGGGGAACACCAAGATAGTTAAAAGAAAGGGATCCTTCATTTACCCCTATAACATTGGTGATATGAGTTTTTCTATTAGAGGGAAAAGTTTTACCAAAGTAAATGAAAGATTTTTTCCAGTTAATAGATTGGCCAGAAATCTCCTCGTAGTGAGAAATGATGGATTTGAGGTTATTGAAATTTCTTTTGTATCCCGGAAGGAAAAGAATAATATCATCGGCATAGAGCAGGTGAGAGGGAGCATGAATATTTCTAGAAGTAATGATAGGTTTGAGTCTTCCTCCCTCAACATTGAGGGAGAGTAGTCTACTAAGATAATCTTCAGTGATAGAAAAAATGATAGAAAAAAGTGGATCTCCTTGCCTAACACCTTTGGAGCATTTGAAATATCCCCTAGGTGAGCCATTAATAAGAATAGAGATGTTGGCAGAGTTGAAGATGATTTTAATTTTATTGATAAAGGAGTCATTAAAGCCAAAACTAGAGAGGACCTTAAAAATGAAAGTCCAGTCAATCGTTTCGAAAGCCTTAGTGATGTCCAGCTTAAGAGAAATATTCCCACCTCTAGTATTTCTGTTCAATAAATTAGTGGATTCAGAGGCGAGGAAAATACAATCTTGTATAGATCTACCTTTAATGAAACCAAACTGGTTCCAGGAGACAATTTTGTTGCTAATATTAGAATGCCTATTAGCAAGAATCTTAGTAATAATTTTAAAAAGAGAATTTAAGAGGGAAATGGGACGGAAGAGGTGAATTTCATCCGCATTATCAACTTTAGGGATTAACGTGAGGAACTAAGAGTTGAGAGCGTGTGGAAGACCAAATTTTTCAAAGAAATATTTAACTAAATTACAGACATCATTTTGAAGGACATCCCAATGTTTTTGATAGAAACCACTGTTGAAACCATCAGGGCCCGGGGCTCTGTCTGGGTTAAGACCAAAGACAGTGTCCTTGATCTCAAAATCAAGAGGGATGCAATTAAGCAAACAGTTATCCTCAGAAGTAACCATACAAGGAATAATGTTTGGAAGGATATCATTGTTAATGCTAGGACCATTGAAGATGTCAGTGAAGTAGGAGACAACATAATTCAAAATCTTTTCCTCAGACTCAATGATATTACCCTAAACTCTTAAGCAAGAGAGAGGCTTAAAAGTTTTCCTAATCCGTTGCAGAGAGTTGTAAAATTTTGTGTTCTATCCCCATCATTGAGCCATTTAGTTCTGAAGATTTTATTTTTTTAAGTTATCCTTAAAGTTTAGAAGAGAGATTAATTTAGTAGAGATGATGATTTCATCCTGGGGTCAGAATTAAAACTGAATGAAGTGTTATTAACTTTAATGAGAGACAGATCCTTTTCTAAATCTTGGATATATTTGTCCATTAAAGCTGTTTTATCAAAACACCATTTTTTAAGAATGTTTTTTAGATTTTTCAACTTTGTGGTGCATACAAAAGGATCCTTGTGATTGCCCATATTAGTCCAGGAAGAATTGATAAGAGATACACAATCCGTGTCAGAATACCAGGCCAAGTTAAATCTGAAAGGAAATGAAGGTTTTCGAGAGTTTTGAGGAAAGCTGACTAAGATCGTATGATGATCAAAAGAAAGTTTAGTAAGGGTGGCACACAAGATCTGGTAATTTTATCAAGAGCGTATTCATTAGTGAAATATCTATCAAGTTTACTCGCCACCACTCGGTTGTAATGGTGTCTGTACCAAGTGAATTGAGCACCAGTAAGGTTGATCTCAATGAGATTATTAATTTCTATGGCAGCTTTAAATTCTCTAGAGAAGATAAAGGAGAAGGAGTGGCCAATTTTTTCAGAGGGTGAGAAAATAGCATTAAAGTCCCCAACCAATACCCAGGGATCTTGAATCGTGATATTGATGTCAAAAATCTCCTTCCAGAGAGATCTTCGATCAAGGTAATTATTTTTTTCATAAACAAAAGTATTGAAGATGTGAGTGCTATCAAGGTAATAATCACACGTCAAAGCTTGCGCAGAGAGACTCAAGATATTAACATTTAGCAAAGAGGAGTGGTAGAAAATCCAAAGATAGTCCATATGACCATTGTTACAAGAACCCAAGAAAGAGAAACCAAGGTTGCACAGATGCATGAACTTAGGAGCAAAATTAACTTTAGGCTCAGCAATAGCAATCAGCATAGGACGATGAGTAAAAATAAAATGCTTCAAAACATTAAGGGTTCCAGGTTTTGCAATCCCCTGACAATTCCAGTAGAGAATGTGCATAATTATTTACTCTTTGGGTTTAACCCCCCCCCCCCCTTCTTTTTAGAACCATCACTTTGACCTCTAGTTTTCCTAGGGGAAGTGGTTTTTCTGGGAGAATATATTTTATCTATTTTAGACATAGGAGACTCAGTATTGACAGTGTTACATCCTGCCTTAATTTCAGAATTAGAAAGCACACAAACATGATTATGAACTGAGCCTGGAATAAAAGGATCCAAGTCTGAAACTGAATTGGTAACCAAAGCTGGAGGTCTTCCATCCAAGACAGAGATCCCCTGAGGAGCAGGATCTGCTTCAGAAGGTTCGGAGGTTGATGGATTTACATCAACCACAACATTTGGAGGATTATGCATGGGAACAGTGATGGACAAATCTACAGACCGAGCATGATGATTATCAGGAGCATCATACTGGATAAGTGAAGAAGATGAATCATTTTTTTCCAGTGAATCAGAGGGAACAGAACCAGGTGAAGAGTAGCTGATGCATTATTCTTTTTCAGAAGAGCATGATTTCTGAAAACATGCTGGTGTACTAGATAACATAAGAGAAGGAAGAGGGAGTTCATGTTGGGTTCCAGAAGAAGATCCAATCATATAATTGGTTAAATAAGACTCTCCCAAATGAGTTTGTGATCTGGGAATAAGAGGAAGATCTTCAGGAATTAAACCATGTCCCAAAATTAGGGAGGGGTCAAGGTCAGATTGAGACCCAGTCAAGGGGGGATGAATAAGCAGGTTATCAACATTTTCCAGATTTTCCTTAATGGATTGATCCTATGAATCCTGCTCCTATTTCTCCAACTGATCAACCCAGGTTACCCCAGGTTCCTTTGGAGTTTTAGGAATCCATTTTCCAAGTTTGATTCGTGAGAAGTCAGATTTATCAGTGGGGGGACTCTATCATTCTTGTTTTTTCTAACTTCAGACCAATCATAAGGGTTATGGTGATTGGGGGCCCTATGAACCAATCTACAAATTTGGACAGAATGACCCACAATCTTACAGAAGTCACAAAAAGAGGGTATATTTTCATATTCAAGATCAATTACAGTTTTGTAATCTTTATCATGAAAGGAGATAGTTTTGGGAGGCTTGGTTTCAAGATTAACATCCACCAGAACCCTAGCATACATACCCAAATCAACATTAATGGTTCTTTGATCAATTTTGAGGGGGGTACCTATGCAGGCTTCTAGATCATTCAGTATTCTAGGATGCCAAAAAAACTAGTTTAAGTTATGGAACCTAACCCAAATTTGAGCAGACTTGCCTCTTTGTGTATTCGGATTGAAAGAGAAGTCCCAATCTGAGAGTCTCATAATTCCAGGCTTCAACAACAAATTACCTATCTTCCAGACAGCATTAAGATCCTCTTGAGAGTACATAAGAATATGAAAAAAAGCCTTTTCCTAGGGGAATCATCTTCCAGTTTGTGATACCCCAGCAAATTGAAATTCTTTGTTTCAGATCAATATAGGACCAGGGTTTGTCTCCTTTAGCATACGAGACACGACCCATTAAAGAAAACATACAGAGATTTTGGCATTGTGTGATTGCATCAGGATCTGTTTCAACAACAAAACCTCCATCTTCCAGTCGCTTGATGGTCGAGTGAGGTTAAGGGTCATAAAAAAGTTACAAATTAAAAAGAAATCATTTAACATGTATTATGAATAAAATAAAGAAAAAATTAAAGGAATGTTTTATTACAAAATCCAAACTTCTGATAATTTTTAACCATCCTGGTTAAGTTATTTCAAACATAAATCTTAAAACATAGTATCCACATTTTTTTATTCCTTGTTTATGACATTGCTGTTTAAAATATTTGTTTAATTGAAAATAAAATTTTAAGTAATTTTATCCAAAATATAGTAACTATAAAGGGTGTATGTAACCCCACTCGCTTGGTTTCTCTCTCCCTGGCTAGGGTTTCTCCTCGCTCCATCATCCCATTCTCTTTTTAGTTCCTCCCATGGTGAGCTATTTTTCTCTGTGCACTCCTCTACCTTTTCTTTTGCGAGTTTGTTTTCTTAGCTTTTTTGTTTTGGTTTCCCATCTCGTTTATCTGGTGGTTTAGGGTTTCTTTGGCAGTTTACAGGGTTGTGGCCACTAATAACTCTACTCTTATCACCCAAAAACATCAACCTAGACCCTATTTATTTTTCACATGATGGAGCTCTGGCAGTTTGGGAGTTTGTAGGTGGTGTCATTCATCGACACATTCTGATTTGTTTCTTGAATATGTTGGTGTTTTTACTCTCTTTTTTTCCTAATTATAGGCCCGTTCGACCTACCTCTTCTCTTTCTGTCAAACCATTTTTGTTAGACCCCACTTCTGGTCCAATAAGAACGTGATGTGGCTGTTTTGGGTTTGTGTTGGTTCTGTGTGTAACGTCAATGCATTTTTGTGATGGTTTTCTCTAGTGGGATGGAATGATTGTGGGTGACATGGTTTAGGCTATAAATTAAGAGTTAGTATGTGAGGCTCGAGGTGGTGGATTAGGATACGCACTGCCTGAGGAGTTGGCCCCGGGATGTGTTGCTCCTAGTTTCATTGACATGTGAAGGCGTGTTTGAAGGAAGTTTGTTGTTGCTTTGAAGGAATCATCTGATGCGATGACTATTCTTCTTTCTTGAATCATCATGCTAAACCCTATTTGGAATTTTATGGTTCATGTATTATTCAATGGTGTTCAACTCTGTTCTTGGTTATTCCTCTAGTTGATGGTTTGGTCTCTAGAGATTATTTCAATGACGGTAGTATGTTTGCTTTAGTTTTGTTGGTGTGATCAAACTTGGAGTATTATTTATTTAATGGGCTGGTTTTGAAAGTGGTTCTATATATAAGGTGATTAGATTACTGATGGAGGTGTTTTGGTTCAATGATGATGGTAGCTGGTATGTTAGATAGGTGCTGGGATCGATGGTGACTTGGGTGCACATGGTTTTAATATTTGAAATTTGAATTTTTTAAATTCGAATGGGATTTGGGTATTTTGGTTTATGTGGGGGATTTGTGATGATGTGAAACGTTAGTTTTTTTTGAGATGGAGTCATTTTGTGAGGGTTCTCACTTAACCCTTAAAAGTGATCTTTTGAAAATAAAAATATTGAATTTGGATCTAGTAATTTTAAAGGAAATGTCCCATTTGCTTTTACATATCTGATCTTTGCACGCTTCTTTCTTGTTGTATCTCTAATGTAATTTCATGACCTGTTTGATAATAATATGTATAAAATAAATTTAAATGTATTTATAATATATACGAGTATTAAAATTTTCAAACTTGTTCAATACATTCATAATTTTTTTTACTTCACCATGGATAGAGAATAACATGTAATGTGTCTTCTCCCTTGGACAAAAAACACCCAACATCCAATGACCACTAATATATAAAAAAATATAACATGATTAGTTATTCTGTTAAGAGATATATAACACTTTATGATATATATGTTTCATACTCTGGAAGACAAGGAAGCATCAAGCACTATATAATTGCATTCTTTTTACGTCTTTTAGAAATATAAACTCTTCTTTATATATTAATCATTATCCTCACAATAAGTGAAATAAATTTTGGGTCAATAAATTCATATAATTCTATCATTTCATGTTTCATACAAATTTTATAAAAAGACCTAGTAAAAAACAAACATCTATATAAATTTTCAATAAATTAAATTAACGAAAAGATTTATGTTAATAGACTTACATAGAAAAAAAAATTCATCATGTTGATGCCCAAATAATCTCTAGTTACAAGCTCCAAGGTTTCTTTTTTAAAAAGAATCAAAGTCATTTTACGCCCACAAATTCCAACATCCATTGGAATCTCATAAACATCCAACAATAATTTTGTATATATTAATAATCTATCAAGACTATTATAAGTTGTATCTGATGTCGTAATAGTTTGTATTTGTTGTTGTCTATAATGTATGTCTTTTCCTTTAAATTATTCCATTAAAAATAGATAAATACGTAAAAATTAAAAAAGATAAAAAAATTTAACAAAAAAAATTAAATAAATGATATAATACACACATACCTATGTGGTAATTTTTTGAACAAGTCTAAATGTCCAAACTAAAAAATGGTCGATACATTGTCCAACTGTGCTAATCTCATCTGTAGGAAATGGTATTCTTACTAATCTATCTATAATGTCCTATAAAATAACCCTATGATTTTCTATATTCAGCTGTTGATGATTAATGGTATATATAATATAATATATCATCCTATATGCAATAATATGATACTGGGGATCATCAACATATAACCCACAATAAATGGGAAACTATGGAAGAGGAGGTGTAGGAGTAGGATAAGTAGGAGGAGTAGGATCTATTGGTGGAGGTGGAGTGGGATCAGTAGCCTGAAATAGTATTTTCATGTCTGAAAACATCAAATGTACTGAAGCTCTAATCCCATCCTCCATCATCTCACAAATATATTGAACTATAACTTCTAAAAATTATATTTTTTTTATAAACATCGTCCATTGAGGACACTTTTTTTACTGATACACCTATCGTGTATCTTCATACATCACCTGAGTGTTCATGTTTTCCCAATACTCTAACTAAAATATCCTTCATACCCTCATCTATGAAGGCCCCATATGTGCTTTTCTTCTTAATAGATTCCTGTAAAGAATATTTGAAAAAATACATAGTGAATCACAATATATAAATAATTTATTTAAATTAAATAAATTAATAAATTAAACATCTTACAATCCTCTCAACTGCAGTCATCCCTGTAAGATATTTTCCTTTTTTCTCATATGATCCCTCTTCTATTTTTAGTGTCTAACTAGGAGGAGGAGGGTTAACCTCAATAGAGCTTAAAGACTCAACTCTTTATTTTTGAAAATTTTCAGTTATCATTTTTTATTCCAATAACATATACCAACCACGAGATAAAGTATGGGGGTATACATTTCAGGATAGGTTCTCCAAATGAGATCTCCTCATTTTCTATAAATCAAGAATAAAGGAATGATTAATATGATCATTAATATGATCATTAATATATAAAAATCAAAAAGGTAACATTTCACTTACTCAAAATGTTTTTTTCATTTACTTTCAACAATTTTCTTTAATGTATCTTCATCAATAAATGGATATATATTTATCACATGAATTTCGATGTTGTCTATTTCCAAAAATGAAATCTAATGTGAGGGTTGATTTTAAATCCCTCCATCTCCAAGCTTCCAATGCTAAACATTTCATCTTGACTCCTCTAGTATCATGTATAACATATTTCATCTGATAAGAAGGAGGAAAACCTATATTAGTATAAAAATTTCATGATAAGTAAAATAATAAAAATTATTGTTGACGCTCCTTTCGTCACAGAATCTAAAAATCGGAAAAAGGGAATATCTGAGCTCAAATTGATTCAACCATTGAAGAAAATATCAGAAATCGACAAAGTCATGAACAAAGGATCAAAATCAACTGCACCGCGCAAGTTATATCACTGTCGCGCAAGTCCACTTGCACAACGCCCTTATGGTCGCGCAAGTGACTTGTGCGACCTAATTGATAACCTCCCGATAACTGCCTGGGGTCTTCTCCTGCCTATAAATAGACCCTGTGGGCCCCCCATTCGAGAGGATCTTTTTCCAGAAACTCGGATTGAAGCTCCTGATGCCCAAGTATCTTCTCAAAGCTTCTGGAACACTTCTAAGGTAATTTCTTACCTAGAACGGAAGATCTAAAGAGGGGGAGGAAGGCCTAAGTGTTGAAACTCATCAACACTTGTGTGCCTGAGTGGCCAGTCCTTAAGGGAAGTGGTCACACTTGCGCGCCGCCTTACTCCTTCGATAGAACTTGCACGTCCTTTTTCTGGAAGAACCTCAAGAGGATTCTAAAGGCTTTAATAAAGAGTTTATCAAGTATTTCAATGCTGGTTGACCATCGCGCAAGTACACCATGTGTCGTGCAGGTATACCTGCGCGACCAATACTTGCGCGCCCACGCAGTACTTGTGCGTCTTCCAAGACTTGTGCGCCCCTTCCTTTTTGGTGCCCATCTTGCCTATTTTACCCATCTTAAGCCATTATACCTTTCCTTTTCAAGATTTAGTCTTCAAGACACACTTCAAATCCATTTATGGAATGATTTCTTGATTTGACTTCCTTATCTGAAAGGAGTTCTGTGGAATATCTCTCAAAACCTAGTGATTTAAATATCCTTATGTCACTAAATATGGAAAGTTCATTCATTCAACCTCATCATTTAAGATGAGAGAATCCTTAACCTGGGTATCCTTTTCTGGAATAATCCCCAGTCATAAGTCCTCTAATTTGGGCATCCTTTTCAGGAGTAATCCCCAAACCTTAATCCTTAACCTAGGTCTCCTTTTCAGGAATAAGTCCCAGTCCTAATCTTGAGATTCCTTTTTCAGGAATAAGCCCCAAGTCCCCTAATCTTGGGCTTCATTTTCAGGAATAAGCCCCAAGTCCCTTAAATTCTCTTTAACCAGTCCTAATTTACGTTTGATCTAGGATTCCTTCTCAGGATTAAAACCCAGTTATCAATCCTCTCCTAATTTGGGTTTCCTTTTCAGGAATAAGTCCCAAGTTTGAGTATTCAAATCTCCATGAAGCACATATACCTTTATGGACCCTGTTCCTGGATTTTCTCCCTAAAGTAAATCCTCTGGGCAGTCATACATACATAATCCCCAAACCATTTCTTATGATTACTTCTTTCATGGATCAATTGTCTATTTTATTACCAATACCTCTTGTTTCTCACACCGATCATGACTCATGTGAGCTTAGAGGGTAAAAGTAATTTTGACATCCTGCTTTGATCCATCAATCATAAACATCATACTCTTTCATTCGAACTATGTGGGTTCTGATTCCTTTTCCAAAGCAAAGGATACGTAGGTAGCCCATCTACGGGTTCGATCCCAACTCTGAAATAATTCATGTCCTTATGAATGAAAATAAACTTCAAGTGCCCCACTAAGTGGCTTTAAAACTAGCCTGGTCATCATAATGACCAAGAGACTTTTATATGAATGTTTTGAAGGTTACCATTGACCAAGAATCTTTAAATAGATATAGATGATTCTCTATTGATGAATAACCTCGAATACATATAAAATATTCTCTGAATTTCTTACATATTTAATCATTGATTGTCAAAACTGAAGGAAAAGCTCATTTTATACTTGGTAATGTAATAAGGATTCATAAAAATAACTTAAATCTATAAAGAGAGTCCCGGAATAGACAATAATTCCCCTCAAAAAGGTGTGATGAGTCTGACCTCCCATCCTCTCGACCAATGAAAATTCTTAAGCCTCATCAGTCCACAAGCTAATGAGCGCCTACCTTTGGAAAGTAGGTCCAAATGGATGTGGAATCATTGGATGTTTCCGGTTCTATGAACAAACCCGTTAGAAACCGATCGGAATGTTTGAATCTCCCATCCAGGAGGTCATCCCCGAATTCTGAGGGAAACAAAAAATGGTGAACCCGACGTGAATCCTTAACCAAGTTAAAATGATGTTTTACCTATTTGTTAAGACCCTATTTAAAACTCAATAAGAGGGCTAACAAAAACAATCATTGACATATGTGCTCATCCAAAAGATGAAGTGTCTAAATTTTATCTTGATTACGTCTGTTATATCAAACAGGCACTCTTTTCCAAGATCTTCTGTATTTCCATAATGGTTGTTCTCAAATTCACATCTGTGAATACTGCTGCTGCAAATACCACTGCTGCTATTCCTACTGGATCGTCATCTGCTCTGAGGATGACATCACCTACTCAGCGTCTTCAACGCTGGGTATAAAATGTGATGGTTAAGGAGTACCGTCAACACGGTACCATCCCAACTTTGGAGGCTGACTGACAGGCCCTCCAAGTGAACAACTCACATAGGTCGTCCGGACAACGACGACCAGTGATCAAGAGGCAGGCGGTGCTGACTACCGTCTCCAACCGTTTCGAGTCGTTATCCCCGGAACGCAATTTCCATTCACTCCCTTACTCTGAGGAAGTGAATGACCAAGTCCCTCAGGGCCTTAATTTAAAAAAACAGGAGTCCTTCCCGAGGGCTCCCATCAACAATCGCCGCCAAACTCGTGCGGCAGTGCGCCCTCAACATGATGAGGGTACCGACTCCAGGCATTCAGCTCAGGTTCCTCGAACCCGAGCAGGCAAGACGAACCGCCAGAGACAGAATCCGGTTAACAATGGGCAGGTTTTCATCCCTGCCATCTCCGGAGAAGTCCACAAACCTAAATTGGTGGTGAACAATGAGTAGGCACACGCACCTGTCCGTTTTAATTCCGCTCCAGCAGACTCGTCTGGCAGCATCACGCCAATCCCACCAGGAAATTCCGGCAGAGTACTATAGGTAGGAACATACACCTGCTTATACATCATCAGTTAGTCAGCAGGATCGCCTGACTACATATGATGGATCTCGTCAACCGCGTTTGGATAAGTGTAATCAGCAGGCACATACACTTGCTAGTACTAATCAAGCCTACCAACAGTCTCGCTTGGTAGCGCACGGAGAAGTCAGTCGGAAAGCTCCGACGACAAACAGGAGGCAGACTCAACTCTCTGCCTCCAAACTTGAGTATTGTCAGGATTCACTGACAGGAAAAGGAGGACAGGAGCAGGCACATACACCTACTCTAAGCCCGGAATGGACGTATATCCCCGTTCTGGCGGCTGAAGTCACCAAGAATATTTTGTTAATGGTGAAAGAGCAGAAGAAAATTCCTGCTCATATTCTGGATGCTTGCCAGGATATCATAACAGCTTCAGCATCATCTCAGGTAAAGACACATAAATCTATCCCCAGTAGTGGAGTGACACATCAACGATTCACTCTGGAACAGACACACACATTTGTTCTAGTCCAAGAGGGTTTTGGGGCATACTCCCCCATATCATACGGACAACCAAGTCAGGCACATACACCTGATTTGAGTGGAGATCGTCAGCCTAACCTGACCATCTTTCCTGATCGGGCACATACACCTGCTCAGAGTAACCACTTTCGTCAGCAAGTGGTTTCAAAAGTGAGTAAGAAGGCATCTAAGAAAAAGATCCGCCCAGCACAATCAGGAGATCAAAGGCCAATCTGTAACAAGGCCTTGCTCGATGCTGGAGTTCTTGAAGCCCTCAGACATTTATCTGTTGGAATTCAAGATTCTACTCCCTCATTTCCCAATAACGGGAACATTAATTCCGAAAGTCTTCAACAGAAACATCCTCATGAAGGCTTGCTTCATGAAAATTCGGTCAATCTTGAAGTTTCTTCTTCAGATGAGAGCCACAGGAACCCTCTGTGTGGTCAGAAGACCAAGGAGCAAGAGATCTCATCTTTTGCTGTAACCCATTATGGTGGTCCTCCCCATGATGATGAATTTCGCTGCAAAAGTCCTCTCCGCAGTAGTGATTCACATTTCCTGGAAAATACTCCAGTGGACAATGTAGTGCCGAGAAAGCCCTCTTATCTTGAGGAACTTGCAAATGCGAAACCAGTCATGTTTGATGCTTTATCGCTAGCAAGTGAAATACTTTCTCAATCAGAAGATAGCCCAGGGTATAGGTCATTCTCCGAACCACCCCTAAGTCATGCATCTTCTAGTTTGATCAATGATATCTCTACCAATCTTGTTGAATCTGATGAAGAAACAAGGAAACACCAACTCTGGTCAAAACAGGTAGAAGAATCCTCATTTAATGATAAAGAGGAAATGCTGAACATGAGGAAAAAACTGGTGAAAAGTGAGGTACCAGTCATGTTTTGGCCTTTGGCTGACTCCCAGTATGATATTCCAAAGATGTTGACGGAAGATGGAGTCCATGATATTCGTCTCAACATATGGAAAACTCTTTGTCAATTGTAGAAGAAGGTATTATCTTATGATGAATATGAAAATCATCTTAAGATAATTGAAGGGCTACAATGTCAGATTGGTTTGGCATATCTATCAGTCTCTCGGTATCCGAAGGCTGAAAAGAAACAGAGAACCCTTCAACGTTCATGCCTTGGCGCACTAAAAAAATTGCGTCAGTTAATTGCCAATGCTCAATCTGGTGTTCATATCAGAGGATGGGGTGTTCACGGAGCACTACATTTTACAGTGCTTTCCAGTCATCAAAGCCCGCCGAAAATGGTCTCATGCAATGTTATTGCCCATGGCCGTCCATAATCAATGGGATTTGTTCATAATCAAAAGCTTGCTCAAGAACAGGCTTCAACTAGTTCCTCTCAAAATCAAGCATATAGAGAACAAGTTGTTGAATTTCTCCTACATCAAGAAGGCGAGAATATTGCACAAGCCTCTCGTATGGAGCAAACACATCATCAAATGATAGAAATTTTGGAAATCATCCAACGGTCTGTTAAACCAAGTGATAAAAGTGGATACGGGATAATGCATCCAACTAATTTTTGAACTAAGATTCTCAAGATCAAGAGAGCTTTTAAGAAGGTCTCAGACATAGCATGTCAAGAGCCACCCCAGCTTGTCAGACTGGGGACTCCTTTAACCCAACCCTCAGAGTCAACAAATGGTATTCGAGGAGTTGAGCGGAAGCAGCAGGAACATCCCCAGTTCTCGGGACTGGGGACTCTTTCAAATCATCAATCCCCTTCTCAGAGAATATCGGTCTTTTCTCAATTGGGGAAGAAGCCCCAAGAGGAACGAAGAGCCAAATTATCAGGAGATTCCCTCCAAGTTATAGCTCGTCAAGAAGTTCCTAAAAGATTAAATCAACAAAGGGCAATGTCTCATCAAAGACATGAAAGAATACAATATCACAGAAATGTTGATAGAAGGGATGCGATGCATTATACATCAATCAATGTCATCAATGCCATTGTTGCTAATCCACCAGAGGTGACTCACTCAAGGGACTCAGATGAAGAGCATCCTGCTCAAGAAAATGTATGCGCCGATACAAATGAAGAAGGTGTGCGTACACGAAGTCAAAGGATTACTCAGAACCTAGGTAATGCACTACCTTATGTAACAGCCCAAGATTTTATAAAAAAATATTCTTTTAATTTTATTAATGTCTTGTGTTGTACGCTACACCAAAAGGAGCTTGCACAACACACACCCTTGACTTGACTTGCATTACACGCAATCACGACCTTCCTCGATAGCGTGTGTAGTACGCAATACCGAGTTTCACTAAACAACGATATGCTATAAAATATTATTAAAACTAGCCGTTATGAATAGTAATAACCACTTTTTGAAATCCAGTAAATCTTATTTTTCAAAATGAACTTTATTTTTGGATTCGGAGTATCGAATTTAGCCTAAGGTGAAATTTTGGTACTTTTCGGATAACTTTCATATTCTGATGAATAGTGAAAATTACTAAATTATAATTAAAAACAACTTTTTTAATCGAAATAATTAATAGTGATAAATCATTAATTTGAGTGGTTTTAAAGTATATTTAGAATATATTTTTACAATTTAATACAATGTTGGTCATTGGATGTAGTTTCACATTTAAACTAGACATAAACAAGTGTCAATCTTTTGATAGATATTGTTTCTTAAAAACACGCTATTTGTTTTAACAGCGGGATTTAATTATAAAATTAATTAATGAAACTTTTATGTTATGAATTTGGTAAAATAGACTTCATTTTTTAATTCGGAATATGAAATATAGCTTGGGATGAAATTTTGGCATTGTTCTGAAAAACATCAATTTTTGATGAATAGTGAAACTACTAAGTGGTAGGTTAAAAACTGAATTTTGCATAAAACTTAATTTTACCGCTTCTGTGAATGGAATTTCGAAAATCCGAGAGACACGGCTAATATCAAGGACTAAAATGTGGTTCAATGAGATGAAAATAATTTTTTGGTGAATAGTAACTTTTTACTTTTTTTACCGCGGTTAATAGTAAATAGGGTAACTAAGGGTAAATATGATATTACTATTACCCTAACACATGTCCTAATTCTATTGGACAAGTTTAATTCGACCAAAAACAAACTTAGGAATAAAATATGACCATTTAGGCCCACTTGGATTAGATTAGGACATTTATTATTAATTTATTTAAAGAAGGGTTAAAATAGTTAAAATCAAAGTTTAATAAGTAAATCATTTTTAATATGGGGTTATACATAAGATAAATTCGACTATAAATATTCATTATAAAGATAAAAAGATTTCCTACATGATGGTATTTTATTTGTAATTTTTAGACATCAAATAATATAATTTATTTATGACACAAAAATGATGCAGTAATTATCTTATTAATGAAATATTGACATAATTGATAATATAAATACCAAAATAAATGTAATTTAAGACTTTTTATGAATTCCACTAATTTTCTAGGTTACTATGATATATTAATGTTGATTTAATTAACTTGGTTCGAACATTTAATTCTGTTTTGACTCTCACAAAAATAATATATCAAATAGTGTCAAAATTGACACAAAATAGTTTTTAAATCAAATATTATATTATTAATTGTTATTTTATTCCTAAAAATCTAAGGTTCGGCCAAATGACTTAGATAAGGATATATATATTAATAATAAACAATTTGGGGTTCGTTTGGCATGTTATAGTAAGTGTATTAACCATATAGTGAAAGAAAACAAAAAGACACGGTAAAAGTTAAATTATTTAACTTAGAGTTAAATCTAATTGATAAGGTTTAAAATAAGATCCAAACATGTCTAAATTTGATTGGTTGATGAGATTACAACCCTATCGCATCTAATCTTCGAATATGAGTCATTTTTGGAGGTTTTTAAGTGGGGTTAGATTTATTATAAATTAATATTTTTAAGAATTCCTAAGGTGCCCCTCTCCTCCCCTATAAAAGGACACCTCCTCCCCCTCCTCCTCACACCAATTTGAGCACTCAAGCTCGGCCAACCCCGGAAAATTTCTCCTCTCCACTTCTCTAGCAACATCCTAGAGGTTCTGGTCTTCCTCAAAGACCAATTTTAGTGCCCTAAGAGGAGGTCTCAAAGAGGCACTTCAAAGAAGAGGTAATTACCGTTACCAATTCTTTCATCTTTATTTCTTCTTCCACTTCTTCTTCTTAGGTTGTTTCATTATGAAGTAATAAAATCAGTATCACTCATATACTGATATGTTATTATAAGTATGAAACAACCCTATTTCACCATCTATCCATCCTACGGAAAAATAAATCACCGCGCGTGCGTACGTACGGAATACCGTCTCCACGCCGTGGTGTAATCTATTTTCCACCACCACCTTACATGGATGGGTATAATGGTGTAAAGAATAACTATACATAGTTATTACAACATCATATTGATTCTGATATATTGTATAATCCACTCCAATTCAATTCAATATTTATAGAAATGATATCATCACTCGTGCGTACGTACGGACTACCGTCTCCACGACGCGATGAGATTCATTCTCCATGTTAACCATTTAGGAATGATTATAATGTGTATATAAGAAATAATAATGAAATATATGACATTATAAAGCTACTGGATTTATGTATATATATACATATGTATGTCATCTACTTACTTCCATTTCAAGACAATAAGGAAAGGAAAACAGCGTTCATGCGTACGTACGGACTACCGTCTCCATGAACGGTGTTTTTCATTTTATTTATCTACCTATTATATATATATATATACTGAATATATATGATATATAAATCATATTTTATATTCTGGAAGTGAGTAAATCATGATATAAGTAATAACGATGTCAAAAACAACAAATCAAAACACCTACAATAAATGAAACGATTTTACCCAAAACGCTTCTTTAACATGGAATTTACAAAAGAACGGGTAATATAATGTCATAAGTGAACCATATATGATATCATAACAATGAATATGATTCTGTAATAAGTCAATAACATGATTTAAATCATTATACAGGAGGTTCGGACACTTACAAAGCAAGTCGGACCTAAGGTAAGGGAAAATATCACAATCTCATTTTTATCCGAGATTGTTTATACTTTGGTATTTTACTGGGGTGTATTTTATCTTCCATATCCATGTTCCCTCAATATGTAATATTGTTTCCATCCACTTACAATAGTTTAAATCCAATTTTACCCTTCGGTGAGTTTTTAGTAAAGAATATGAAAGGAATCTTTTGTCGTTTTTCATACGAGGTACTTTTTGACTTTTCTGACAAAAGTACGAAGAATGTTTTTCTTTAACTTATACGGCAAGAATGGATTTTTAAAACATTATTTCCAAGAATCTTCCTTTATAAGTTTTCAAGTTTATTTTTGATCAACTTCTTTTAGTATGACATGTTAAGAAAAGAAAAGTGTTTTTGAATAAGAAAGGATATTTTCCTCAAGAATGGAGTTCAAGTGTTTTATCAAAATTATTTTCCATATAAGATAATAAAGGGTTCTGTTTCTATCCATATTTTTACATTGATTTGACTATGTTGTGATGGAATTATTTTTATGAATTCCTTTATCTTATATGAATTGATTTATGATGTCATGATGTTGCAAGAATCCCATTTTTGTTACTTGTGTTATGCGATGATGTATGTTTTATGACTATGTGGCACACATAAGAAAGGATTCATTATAAGATGGGTGGGACCTATATCTCCCTCCAATGCATTGGGTAAAGATTTCATATCTCATGAGATAGACATGGCTGGAATGGTAGGTTATACCGGTTCAGTGAAACAGGACTGAAACGAGGATTACTCGATTCAGAAAGGGACTTTGTCCACTAAGATAGTCTTGGCAATGAGTCTTGACTAACAAGAAATGATTCTCTATGATTATGTGTGTATGCCACAATGAGTAATGTTTTAAGTAAGGGTTTCATTTTCACTACTATGATTTATCCCATGTTATGAAATTATGCTCTCTTTTGCAGGTTAAGATTTCCAAAAATGTTATGTTCTTATGAAAATTATGTGATTGATATTTCTTTTGTTTACCCTTACTGAGCATTTGAGCTCACCCTTTTATGTTTTCTTTTCCCCAGGATATAAAGAAAGGTTTTAGGTAAAAAAAAAGAAGATATTTGTGGGAGATTTTGAAGATCTTTCACCAGGATTAGAAGATTACGTTCCGAGTTTCCAAAGACACTAAACTATTACGATCCTTGTGTGTGTATTTTTGTTATGTATTAAGTATTCCGCAAAAGTAATGTAATGTCCATGTACGATAAGCTTCGGGTCTCTACAGTTGGTATCAGAGGGAGGTTTAGTCAACCTTTGGAAACTAGGACGCGAAAACGTTAGTAAGATCCCTGGAGATATTTCTAAGGTATGTCTAGGGATGTCTCTAAGGTTAAGTATACGTATAGGTTATAGTACTAGAATTGCGCTAACGATATTAGAATTTAAACTAAGATGTTAGATATTGAGGGTACTCCCCCTTTACTATGGTGTTTTCTCTAGCATGATGTTTGCCTCTCACAGAATTCTTTTTGTGTTTTAGTTAATGGAGGGAACCAGACGGAATTTGGTTAACATTGAATCCAATGGAAAAAATTGGTGACTATGAGAAACAAAATTATGTAATGCCTAGAGAGAAAGATATTGTGATTATGCCAAATCAGTCATCGCGATATATGATTAACAAGGTGAAATTTAGTGATATGCCTAATTCATCAAAGAAGAGGAAGATAAACTATTATGCATGTTCGCATGTTGAGGAGCATAAAGAAAGGAAGATTGAGATTTCTAAAGAAGGGAAGAAGAACCTTGAGGAATACCTCAAATGGAGGGACCGATGTTATCTGTGTGGAGAAAAGGGTCATAGAGTGACAGACTGTTATGGAGTTCAATGTCTTATTTGTGGAGAACATGGGCATTACCCAACTCAATGCCCTGACCTAAAAAGTTACTTCTAAATCAAGGAAGGACATATTTCAGGACAATCATTGAAGTGGATGAACTGAAGTGTTTATGTATTGGTATTCAAGAATAATGTTGTTGAGGTACTTTTATGGTGTATTGAAATATTTATGTATTGGTCTATTGTGGTTTTCAATAATCTTATGGTACCGGTAACCATGAAAAGTTATTCAAATATTTTGGAAAGTAGATGATATGTGCATAATTAAGGGATAAGGAGAAAATGAAATGTTTAACAGTATTCATGAGCTCATGATTGATATAAGGACTAAGTGATATCATGGTTTGAGTATATAGAATTTTGAGGATTTTGGTATGTGGAAAGTGTTAACTTTTAACTACACTCATGTTTTCACTAAGGTATTCAAGAGAATACACGATTAAGGACTTTGAATGTTTGGAATGTGACCAACAAGACATATCTTGTGATATGAGGGGATCAACGACAGTATTAAATCTCTGGTAATCGTTGTTACTATATTATGAGAGTGGACTGCAGTATTTTGTATAAGCCTAAAGATTAGACTGGATTATGTTGGACATAAGTTAGTATTGTTTAAGGATAGAAGATTTTCGATATTATTGATGGGATGTTATAGTAACGTAGTTTTAGAAAAAGGACAACCTGCAGGACGGGCGACAGCCCATCGCTTCGGACAAGGCTGTAGGAATCGAACCCACAACCGAAGTGCGACTGGCCTTTATCGCCTACCACTGACCTACAGGAAGTCCCTGTTTAGTAGAAACTAGTTTTATTATATTAAGCAGTATGATATATGAAGTATAAGCCCATTTTAGGAACTATATATGATTAATCTCACTATAGAATGACTTATGTATATTTAATAACTTTTGCTTACCTTTTGTTTGAGACAGATGGAATGACCCGTCATTCTATCACATGATCTGCTAACACTTCACGAATAACAAATTCAACTTCATTTATTTAAGAGATGAAGTGGAAATTGTTCAAGGCACGAACAACAGTGATATTGTATCAAAATAAAGTAAGTATTTATTCTAATTCAAATTTTCAACTTTAGGGGAAATGATCTTGAAAACCAAAAATGTTGTCCTAGTGATCTTATACCTGATGAATCAGATGGTACCTTATATCATCACATATCTATGGATTTGTGATTACTGGATTTTCCATAGCCATGTTCTCTACCACTCTCCATCAGAACATGATGGTTAGATTTCTCTTCCATATCCATATTTTCACCTATGTGGAAACCCAGTGATTAGTTTATTTGGGTAATCGTTACATTTCATACTTTAGTTTTTAAAGCCAAGTTTTGGTATTCCCTTTTACGATGTGGGTTTCTATTAAAGAAACTTTCAAATAGTAAACCATTTATAACCCCGACGAATTTCGAGGGCGAAATTCATTTTAAGGGGGGTAGAATGTAACAGCCCAAGATTTTATAAAAAAATATTCTTTTAATTTTATTAATGTCTTGTGTTGTACGCTACACCAAAAGGAGCTTGCACAACACACACCCTTGACTTGACTTGCATTACACGCAATCGCGACCTTCCTCGATAGCGTGTGTAGTACGCAATACCGAGTTTCACTAAACAACGATATGCTATAAAATATTATTAAAACTAGCCGTTATGAATAGTAATAACCACTTTTTGAAATCCAGTAAATCTTATTTTTCAAAATGAACTTTATTTTTGGATTCGGAGTATCGAATTTAGCCTAAGGTGAAATTTTGGTACTTTTCGGATAACTTTCATATTCTGATGAATAGTGAAAATTACTAAATTATAATTAAAAACAACTTTTTTAATCGAAATAATTAATAGTGATAAATCATTAATTTGAGTGGTTTTAAAGTATATTTAGACTATATTTTTACAATTTAATACAATGTTGGTCATTGGATGTAGTTTCACATTTAAACTAGACATAAACAAGTGTCAATCTTTTGATAGATATTGTTTCTTAAAAACACGCTATTTGTTTTAACAGCGGGATTTAATTATAAAATTAATTAATGCAACTTTTATGTTATGAATTTGGTAAAATAGACTTCATTTTTGAATTCGGAATATGAAATATAGCTTGGGATGAAATTTTGGCATTGTTCTGAAAAACATCAATTTTTGATGAATAGTGAAACTACTAAGTGGTAGGTTAAAAACTGAATTTTGCATAAAACTTAATTTTACCGCTTCTATGAATGGAATTTCGAAAATCCGAGAGACACGGCTAATATCAAGGACTAAAATGTGGTTCAATGAGATGAAAATAATTTTTTGGTGAATAGTAACTTTTTACTTTTTTTACCGCGGTTAATAGTAAATAGGGTAACTAAGGGTAAATATGATATTACTATTACCCTAACACATGTCCTAATTCTATTGGACAAGTTTAATTCGACCAAAAACAAACTTAGGAATAAAATATGACCATTTAGGCCCACTTGGATTAGATTAGGACATTTATTATTAATTTATTTAAAGAAGGGTTAAAATAGTTAAAATCAAAGTTTAATAAGTAAATCATTTTTAATATGGGGTTATACATAAGATAAATTCGACTATAAATATTCATTAGAAAGATAAAAAGATTTCCTACATGATGGTATTTTATTTGTAATTTTTAGACATCAAATAATATAATTTATTTATGACACAAAAATGATGCAGTAATTATCTTATTAATGAAATATTGACATAATTGATAATATAAATACCAAAATAAATGTAATTTAAGACTTTTTATGAATTCCACTAATTTTCTAGGTTACTATGATATATTAATGTTGATTTAATTAACTTGGTTCGAACATTTAATTCTGTTTTGACTCTCACAAAAATAATATATCAAATAGTGTCAAAATTGACACAAAATAGTTTTTAAATCAAATATTATATTATTAATTGTTATTTTATTCCTAAAAATCTAAGGTTCGGCCAAATGACTTAGATAAGGATATATATATTAATAATAAACAATTTGGGGTTCGTTTGGCATGTTATAGTAAGTGTATTAACCATATAGTGAAAGAAAACAAAAAGACACGGTAAAAGTTAAATTATTTAACTTAGAGTTAAATCTAATTGATAAGGTTTAAAATAAGATCCAAACATGTCTAAATTTGATTGGTTGATGAGATTACAACCCTATCTCATCTAATCTTCGAATATGAGTCATTTTTGGAGGTTTTTAAGTGGGGTTAGATTTATTATAAATTAATATTTTTAAGAATTCCTAAGGTGCCCCTCTCCTCCCCTATAAAAGGACACCTCCTCCCCCTCCTCCTCACACCAATTTGAGCACTCAAGCTCGGCCAACCCCTGAAAATTTCTCCTCTCCACTTCCCTAGCAACATCCTAGAGGTTCTGGTCTTCCTCAAAGACCAATTTTAGTGCCCTAAGAGGAGGTCTCAAAGAGGCACTTCAAAGAAGAGGTAATTACCGTTACCAATTCTTTCATCTTTATTTCTTCTTCCACTTCTTCTTCTTAGGTTGTTTCATTATGAAGTAATAAAATCAGTATCACTCATATACTGATATGTTATTATAAGTATGAAACAACCCTATTTCACCATCTATCCATCCTACGGAAAAATAAATCACCGCGCGTGCGTACGTACGGAATACCGTCTCCACGCCGTGGTGTAATCTATTTTCCACCACCACCTTACATGGATGGGTATAATGGTGTAAAGAATAACTATACATAGTTATTACAACATCATATTGATTCTGATATATTGTATAATCCACTCCAATTCAATTCAATATTTATAGAAATGATATCATCACTCGTGCGTACGTACGGACTACCGTCTCCACGACGCGATGAGATTCATTCTCCATGTTAACCATTTAGGAATGATTATAATGTATATATAAGAAATAATAATGAAATATATGACATTATAAAGCTACTGGATTTATGTATATATATACATATGTATGTCATCTACTTACTTCCATTTCAAGACAATAAGGAAAGGAAAACAGCGTTCATGCGTACGTACGGACTACCGTCTCCATGAACGGTGTTTTTCATTTTATTTATCTACCTATTATATATATATATATACTGAATATATATGATATATAAATCATATTTTATATTCTGGAAGTGAGTAAATCATGATATAAGTAATAACGATGTCAAAAACAACAAATCAAAACACCTACAATAAATGAAACTATTTTACCCAAAACGCTTCTTTAACATGGAATTTACAAAAGAACGGGTAATATAATGTCATAAGTGAACCATATATGATATCATAACAATGAATATGATTCTGTAATAAGTCAATAACATGATTTAAATCATTATACAGGAGGTTCGGACACTTACAAAGCAAGTCGGACCTAAGGTAAGGGAAAATATCACAATCTCATTTTTATCCGAGATTGTTTATACTTTGGTATTTTACTGGGGTGTATTTTATCGTCCATATCCATGTTCCCTCAATATGTAATATTGTTTCCATCCACTTACAATAGTTTAAATCCAATTTTACCCTTCGGTGAGTTTTTAGTAAAGAATATGAAAGGAATCTTTTGTCGTTTTTCATACGAGGTACTTTTTGACTTTTCTGACAAAAGTACGAAGAATGTTTTTCTTTAACTTATACGGCAAGAATGGATTTTTAAAACATTATTTCCAAGAATCTTCCTTTATAAGTTTTCATGTTTATTTTTGATCAACTTCTTTTAGTATGACATGTTAAGAAAAGAAAAGTGTTTTTGAATAAGAAAGGATATTTTCCTCAAGAATGGAGTTCAAGTGTTTTATCAAAATTATTTTCCATATAAGATAATAAAGGGTTCTGTTTCTATCCATATTTTTACATTGATTTGACTATGTTGTGATGGAATTATTTTTATGAATTCCTTTATCTTATATGAATTGATTTATGATGTCATGATGTTGCAAGAATCCCATTTTTGTTACTTGTGTTATGCGATGATGTATGTTTTATGACTATGTGGCACACATAAGAAAGGATTCATTATAAGATGGGTGGTACCTATATCTCCCTCCAATGCATTGGGTAAAGATTTCATATCTCATGAGATAGACATGGCTGGAATGGTAGGTTATACCGGTTCAGTGAAACAGGACTGAAACGAGGATTACTCGATTCAGAAAGGGACTTTGTCCACTAAGATAGTCTTGGCAATGAGTCTTGACTAACAAGAAATGATTCTCTATGATTATGTGTGTATGCCACAATGAGTAATGTTTTAAGTAAGGGTTTCATTTTCACTACTATGATTTATCCCATGTTATGAAATTATGCTCTCTTTTGCAGGTTAAGATTTCCAAAAATGTTATGTTCTTATGAAAATTATGTGATTGATATTTCTTTTGTTTTCCCTTACTGAGCATTTGAGCTCACCCTTTTATATTTTCTTTTCCCCAGGATATAAAGAAAGGTTTTAGGTAAAAAAAAGAAGATCTTTGTGGGAGATTTTGAAGATCTTTCACCAGGATTAGAAGATTACGTTCCGAGTTTCCAAAGACACTAAACTATTACGATCCTTGTGTGTGTATTTTTGTTATGTATTAAGTATTCCGCAAAAGTAATGTAATGTCCATGTACGATAAGCTTTGGGTCTCTACACCTTATCTCCAAAAAGTATCCAAAAAAGGGAGGGGAAAGAATCAGGTTACATATCTTTCCTATGGAGAAGGTCAATCGCTCTCGTTAGAGCAAAGGTTTGCACAACAAGAGGAAGAAATGAAAGAATTAAGAAGGTTGAATGCAGAACTACTTCAGAATAGTCTTCTTCTTAAGAATGCTGAAGTCTGACAGCCGAAGGAATTTATTGTAACTACTGAGATGGATCAATAATATCCTCCTTTATCAGTACACCCTCAGAGGTCTAATCCTATGGGTCAAACGCAACAACAGTTGGAAGTGCTACCATCAGTTGCAGCACCAATCACCACATCTTCCCAAGCTCCATTCATTGCACCTACCCAATACCAAATTCAACCTGATGTTTCTCAAAAGTTAATAACTACTATTGAGTCATTAATAGATCGGTTAGAAACTATGGAAGGGAAACAGGCGCAAGTTCAACCAGAAAAGAAAGTTTACCCTGAATGGGTAGATTCAATTTCTCCTCCATCTAGTTTTGGAAACCCTGTTTTCCCTAATTTCAATGGATCAGGCGACCCTGAACAACATTTGACGCATTACGTGTCTTGTTGTGATCCTATGATGGGAACTCCAGAGCAGCAAGAAGCAGTGAAACTCAGATTCTTCGTGCAAACCTTGCAAGGACCACCTTTTGTCTGGTATACAAGCTTGTAATCCCGGTCAATCATCGGATGGGAGGATCTTCGTCAAAAATTCCTTCTTCAATTCAACTCAACTTTTCCAAAAATGGCAGTTTTCGATCTTACAAACTGCAAGAAAAGCGAGAATGAAAGAGTCTTTGATTTCATTGCTCGCTGGAATGGATTAACGTATTCCCTGAGTTTAGCACTCCCTCAGGAAGAGATGTTGCCAATCTGTGTGGCAAATTTTTGTGACGAATTACGCACGCCATTGATCCCTGTGAAATACACAGGAGGGTTTCGAGACCTTACTTCAATCGCTCAGCAGATTGAAGATTCCCTTATACAGGCTAAGGTTAAATCTCGTGTAATTCCATTAGCTCCAGGAAGGAGAATGGGTAAAGCAGAAACTGCTACAGCTATGCTTAAACAATAACCTGTACCTATTTCTACTTCAAAACCTTCATCTTCTCGAAGGGCTCCACCTCCTGAACACCAACAACAAAGGCCATTTCGTCCAAATGATCAAAGAGATCAACGACTAAAACAATTTGAGGATTTGAAGAGTAAAACATACTCTTTCCGAAGTGAGCAAGTTCCTGGTTACTTCATTTCAGCTCTGGAAAATAATTTGGTTCAATTATCAGTGCCCAAGAGGCCAAACAAGGAAGAAGATGAAGACCGTCCCAATTATTGTCCCTTTCATCAAATGTTGGGGCATCCCATCCAGGAGTGTTTTGTCTTTAAAGACCTCCTGCAAAAGATGGTCGACTTGGGACAAGTCAAGTTGAAAGGTTCTTCAACTCAGATAGCATGTGTTACTGCTACAGTTCCAGAGGAGGAAGGTGAATGGCAAGAAGTCAAAAGCAGAAATGCACAGAAATATGATGATTGGATGGTCAGAAAGACAATCAATCGGACTCATGCCATTTTTCGAACACAATTAAAAAAACCAATTGTGTCTTATGCCATGAATATTGTGGTAAAACCCTCTTTTTCAGAGGGAAAGTCCTCAAATAAACGGTTTGATTCAAAGAAGGAAAAAGAATCAGAAGAAGATGAGTATGTGTCAAAGCCTAAATTTTCTTTGACTCTGGCAGACTTTATGCCATCTACTTCAAAACAACCAGCACCGCCCCATCAAACGGCACAACCTAAACAGGCTATTCAGGCAGAGACTTTATTAGATGAAGAGTTAATCTTTGGTTCTGTTAATATGATTCAATTAACAGATCCGTATTCCAGTCGTAATTTCAATTTTGATAAGTCTGAATTCCCTGTATCAAATAAGGGAATCTGAGGAAGTTCTAGAGGTTCAGGATACAGGGGAAGACGTGGATCTTTCCGAAACCACTACTCCAATTCTACCCCTGCTAGCAATGTGTATACAGCAGAAACTCGTGGTAGATCCCTTCAGCGAGCTCAAAAAGAACAAGCAATTTCTTCTGCCAATAGCCAACTCAGTCTTGGCACAATTATTTTGGAAGACCGATTGAAGGTTCCATCTTCTTTATCTCAGCAAGTAAATGGATCTAATCGGTCTAATCTTCCAAAACCAAGGATGTTGCCAACTTCTATCCCAATACAAGATGCATTAGCTTCCAAAGCATCTACTTCCAAGGTACCTACTAAACCGCATATTCCTGTTGGGAAACACAGACCTCTAGATCAAAAGTATGATATATTGAAACACTTGGCCCAAGTACCATCCAAGTTATCAATTTTTGATGCTTTGAATCTGTCAAAAGATCTTTGGGAAGCACTCATCGAAGCTTTGTCAAGTCCTCGGGAGTTTGAAGCTGAAATTGCTGCAGCTGAAGTCTATCACATAGAGAATAATCCTGTAGAATGCCATGCAGTGATATCTTTTACTGATAAAGATGAAGATGATGTTGTGCATGGGCACATAAAACCTTTGTACTTATCTGGAAAAGTCAATGGTGTAGATATCCGAAGATCTTTCATTGACAATGGTTCAAGAGTCAACCTCATGCCCATCCGTACACTTCGTCGATTGGGCCTCACGGAATCTGATTTATCTCTTTCTACCATGATGTTACAAGGATATGATAAAAATGAACAAGAACCATTAGGCGAAGTTACACTCAGAACTCAGTTTGGAGATCTTGTATCCAATTCAGATTTCATGATTGTTGATCAAGACTCAGCTTTCAACGTCTTGCTTGGAAGACCCTGGCTACATCAGCATGCGGTTATCCCTTCATCATACCATCAATGTCTCAAATACTGTTTCAATGGTCAAGTTGGAACATTTTATGGTGATAAGACCCCGTTCAAGACATGTGAGTCTCAATACATTGAGGCAGAATTTTATCACATGAAGGGAAGAGAAAAATCTACAATGAAGGAAATTACCAAAGTTAATGCTCCATATGGTTTGGAGAAGATACCAATAAATCCATTTACACATGTGAGTACAGATTATGTGTTACCTATAAGTCAAATTGACAAAATAGGCCCAAATCAAAATACTCTTATGGAAAGATCCATAATGTCAATTACGACAATTGAGCCAGACAACATGGGAGAAATTGGTAACCTTCCAAACGGTGATGAAAGCACAAGTGGTGACGTCTTCATTTCATCTGCTGAAATCCAACAGGCCTATACTTCGCCAATAAGGCCAGAAGAAGTTATAGCAACATCAGAGGTGAATAATGTTGTCAATTCTCAATCCATCATCTCCTCTTTATTTCCCAAAGAAGGCCCTTTATCATCAATAGGGTCGGAAATAGAAGCTTCTTCTTCAAAATGTGCAAATTTTGATATCTCTTCTGATCATGAAAATTTCGTTTTGTCATCTACTATGCAAGTAGAAATGGAAGAAATAACACATGATGAAGAGGAAGAGTAATATCTTAGAAATGCTCCTCTATCATTTGAAGAGGGTATCTCTACCACTGTGGATGAACTCAGAGAAATAAATCTTGGTACAGAGAAAGATCCACGCCCCACTTTAATTAGTGCGACCATGACCCTTGAAGAGCAAGAGATGTATATTTCTTTTCTAAAGAAAAATAAAGATATTTTCGCTTGGAACTATATAGAAATGCCTGGGCTTGATCCTGGTATTGATACTCATCATTTGGGTTTACCAAAAGAACATCGAGGATTTAAGCAAGCCGCGAGAAGAACACACCCAACCTATGCTTCCAAAATTGTAGCTGAAGTGGATAATATGATCAGAGATAACTTCGTCAGAGAAGTTTAGTATCCCAAGTGGTTGGCTAATATTGTCCCTGTAAAGAAGAAGAACGGACAAGTTAGGGTTTGCATCGATTTCAGAGATCTTAATCGGTATTGTCCTAAAGATGATTTCCCAGTTCCGATTACAGAACTCTTAATTGATGCGATGGCTAGCTATGAAGTAATTTCCTTCATGGATGGATATTCCAGATATAATCAGATCCGAATGTCCCCAAAAGATGAGGAATCTACAGCCTTCAGAGCCCCTCAAGGTGTGTTTTGTTACCGGGTGATGCCCTTTGGTTTAAAGAATGCAGGTGCAACATATCAACGCGCCATGCATCGTACCTTCAAACCTTTCTTAGGGAAGTTTGTTGAATGCTATGTAGACGATTTGGTGGTTAAATCCAAACAACGTTCTAATCACTTGGCTGATTTGGAAGTCATATTCCACAAGCTTCGACAACATAATTTGAAGATGAACCCCTTAAAATGTGCTTTTGGGGTAACCTCAGGAAAATTCCTCAGCTTTGTTGTACGCCATTGTGGTATTGAAGTTGATCCTGAGAAGACCAAATCAATCCTTGGTATGTCACCTCCTTAGAATTTGAAAGAATTAAGAGGACTTCAAGGACACTTAGCCTATATTTGGCGTTTCTTCGCCAATTTGGCAGGCAAAAGTTTACCCTTTACCAAATTATTGAAAAAAGGAGTCACTTACCAGTGGACTGAAGAATGTCAAGAAGCGTTTGATGTTCTCAAGAAATACCTCTTGAGTCCACCAATACTCATGCCACCTGTTGAAGGTAGAATACTTATCCTCTATGTGACAGCTCTAGAGTGATCATTGGGTGCCTTTCTCGCTCAAAAGAATGATGCTGGGAATGAAAATAGCCTCTACTATCTCAGTAGAACTATGCTTGAAGCAGAAACCCGGTATTCAAGTATTGAGAAGTGCTGCCTGGCATTAATCTTTGCAGTTCAGAAACTGAGACACTACTTGCAAAATCACGAGGTCCAATTGGTATCTCGCAATAATCCGCTCAAATTCATCATTAGTCGTCCAATGCTTACAGGACGTCTAGCAAGGTGGGCAGTTATTTTGCAGCAGTTAGACATTCATTATGTATCTCAAAAGGCAATAAAGGGCCAAGCTCTGGATGATTTCCTTGCTGAACATCCTTCAGTGGAAGACACGTCTTCAGATATTGAACTCCCTGATGAGGAAGTTTTTCTATTCAAGAGTGTCCTCAAACATGGGAAATGTATTTTGATGGTGCTTCCAGAAGTCCAACAGGGAAGAAAATGGAAAATCCTAAATTCAACAAAGTTGGTTTAGGAATTGTACTCATTTCTCCAGATAAGGCATTGTTACCTTATTCCTTTTTATTGTGGGAAGGTGGTACCAATAATGAAGCCGAATACCAAACTCTTATCACAGGCTTGGAGTTAGCGCTTCAAGCACAAGTGAATCACTTAAAGGTGAAAGGTGATTCAGACTTGGTAATCAAACAAGTCAATGGGGATTATGCCATCAGAAAAGAAGATTTAATCCCTTTGTATGATTACGTCAGAAAGTTAATGGTGGAATTCCCTTCAGAACCGACATTTTCTTATGTCCCAAGATCACAAAATGCTCAAGCTGATGCACTGGCTAATATAGCCACAGCTCTAGAAGATCCAAATCGGGACGAGACAACCATCAGTATTGCCCACCGTCATGCAATTTCACCTTATGTTCAAGCCAGAACAGAGGAAATTAATGAAATTAGTCCCATTCCTAAACCATATGGTCATACTACAGGATGGATGTCACCTATCAGGGAATACCTTCAAATTGGAACACTTCTACCTGATAGAGCCGAGAAAGAACAAATCTGGCGACGTGTGGTCAATTTTACTCTTTATGATGGCCCAAACCACCTAGAGAAAATTCTCTACAAACGTGGTTTTGATGGAGTTCTCTTCAGATTCATTGATGGTGAAGAGACAATGGCTGTCATGAAAGAAGTGCATGCAGGAGTCTGTGGTTCCCACTAGTCTGGACATAGATTGTCTGATCAAATTCAAAGGCTTGGATACTTTTGGCCTTCAATGATACAAGATTGTGTTGATTTCACAAAGAAGTGTCATTCATGTCAAGTACATGCCAACTTCATTCATCAACCTCCAGAGTTGCTTCATACAGCTAAATACTCATGGCCATTTGCCACATGGGGAATGGATGTGGTGGGACCTTACCCTTCAGCTGCGACCAAGCAGTTTAAGTACATTCTTACTGCTACTGATTTCTTTTCCAAATGGGAAAAGGTAGTACCTCTCAATGAAGTCGGTTCTAAATGCATTATTAGCTTCATCAAGTCCAACATAATTACTAGATTTGGTGTCCCTCATACCATATTGACGGACAACGACACCAACTTCTGTTCTTCTGAGGTGAAGAAATTATATCAAGAATACAACATTAAATCCAACCATTCATCTCGGTATCATGTGGCAGCCAATGGCCAAATAGAAGCCTTTAACAAGACTCTTTCAAATATACTGCAAAAGATGGTGGATAAAGATAAGAGGTCATGGCCTGATAAACTCTTTCATGCTTTATGGGCTTATCGGACTACCACCCGCAATGCAACGTGGTCAACTCCATATTCGTTGGTATATGGAACAGAAGCAGTCTTTCCAATTGAAGTTCAATTTCCCTCACTCAGAATAGCCATTTGTGATCAGTTATCTACAGATGAGAAATCCCAAAAGCGATTGAATGAATTGGAATGGTTAGATGAGAAAAGATTGTGCACTTTGCACCACTTAGAAATCTATCAGAATCGAATAGCATGAGCTTTTAACAAAAAAGTTCGTCTTCGTTCATTCATTCAGGGAGAATTGGTATTAGTTCTCAGAACTCCAATGATACCAGGAAAGAAACCTCCCAAGCTTGATCCAAAATGGGAAGGACCTTATTCAATACATAGGGTCTACTCCAATGGAGCTTATTCATTAATCTCAATGGATGGAGAACTCATTACTACTCCAACTAATGCCATATTTTTGAAGAAATATTTTGTATAAAATACAATGTATTCACAAGATGTCCCCGCAACATGAAACTAAATTGTGCAGCACCAGTTCGTCCTTGCTATATGACGTTAAACTATACAGCAATGGTCATGTATGACCTTAAACTGCAACTTTATCCCACACAACGTTAAACTGTGAAAAAGTTCCCTAAATGGTCCAGTATGACCTTAGACTGCAACTAGGTCCTGTATAACCTTAAACTGCATCATCAACGGTCCATGCATATGACCCTAAACTATTTGCAAGTCCCTTACGTCCAGCAAGACGTTAAACTGTGACGTCCTAACTACATGACGCTAAACTGTATAAAAGTCCCTTACGTCCGGAAAGACGTTAAACTATATAATCATCAAAGGTCCTGTATGACCTTAAACTACACCACCATCCAGCATGACATTAAACTGCACCATCCACGGTCCATGCATATGACCTTAAACTATTCGCACTTTCGTCCAACATGACGTTAAACTGTGAAAAAAATCCCCAATGCATCCGACATGATGTAAATGGTGTGTTATTTTGTCCTTACTGCATGACATTAAACTGCGCAGTCCCCCTTTCGTCCAACATGACGTTAAACTCTATTGTCCCCATCGTCCTAACTACATGACCCTAAACTGTATAGAAAATTCATGATACGTCCTACATGACATTAAACTGTATTTTGTCCCTGCTACATGACAATAAACTGCGCAGCACCAATAGTCCTAACTGCAAGACTTTAAACTGCATAGTCCCTATATATGTCCTACATGACATTAAACTATGCATTGTTAAGGTTGTTGTTACCTCTTGTTTCTCACACCGAGTATGACTCACGTGAGCTTAGAGAAAACCTCAACCATAACACTCTCTTTGGGCCACTAACCATGTATAAGTCCCAACAACATTTTTTTATTATTATTTAGATCGTTGTCCCCAAGAACAACTTGATCATTAATTCATTCTTTAATTGAACTACACGGACTTTGATCCTTTCCCTCCAGGCTGGGTATGTAGGCAACCTCCCAGGGTTCAAGCCCAAAAACAATCTCTTCACATCGGTTCACCACCATCTCATATGATGTTGATTCGTGAAACCGCCCCTAGAATCAATATCTTTACATTGATTCACTTTCATCCTTGTTATATGACGTTAAACTATGCAACACTTTTGTCCGGTACGACAATAAACTACAATACTCTTTGATTTCCTCATTTGAGAGAGAACTATTATTGACATTGATTTTTCAATCATGTTTCATTTCAAAATACTACGTGCATACATGGTAATACCTAAACTTTTTATCTCAGGTTAAACCATCATTGCACTAAAGTCCCCTTTCACCCTTCACATGTACGAACCAAATTTGTACAAAGGGTAGTTCTAGAACTACGTGGGCTTGATTCCCATCCTTATGGGATACATAGGAACGTTCGAGTATCCCTTGAATCCAGCCACAAGTCTTTTGGGCCTAACCCCAAATTTCACTTTCAATCCCTTGGCTGAAAATTCCTCATGAAAACACACACTGTGTATTCATTATTATAGTCTGAACTCTATGACCCTAAACTAAGATCTCTCATACTTTCGTCCTGCACGACGTTAAACTGCATTTCAAGAACTACGTCTGGCTTGATTCCCATTCTTATGAGATACGTAGTGAAGCCCAAAATTTCAATTCAGGACCCAGCCACAACATGATTATGGTTATCATTGACCTATGTATCTCTATATACATTGGACAATACCCATCTTTATGTGTTATAATCCTAACCTTAAATATTTTCAGATCTTCATAACCCTTTTCATGACTTTTAGTCACAAAAATGTCAAACTTCTGAGAATTCTTTTGCCTGACTATGAAGCATGTGCCCATAGGTGGCCTTACATAAACAGTCTACATAACAGACTTGTTAGCCAAAAGATACTATTTTATTTAACTATGCAGCCAATGTCCTTAGGTGGCCCTGCATAATTCAACCCCCTAACGGGTTTGTTGGATAATAATAACTTCATTCTTGGGAAGAATGCCTCTTTTTTCCTTATTTGTCTTAAATTACGGTATGTAGGGATCTGCAAAAAATAGCCATCCTTAACATATTTCTCCCATGTCATTTTTCATGATCTGAAAGTATTCAAGTCTATGGTTTATACTCTCTATATTCTCTTTCCCTACGTTTGGGTCAGACCTTCGTAGGAGTGATATTTATTCAATTCTTCGATATTCTTGTTCGGAAATATCTTCTCCATATTCAAGTACCTCTTTCCATACAACAAACTCTATACTTTAGAAAATTTGAATCTCCATAAACTTTCACTGGCTTTTAGCACTAGGAAAGTAAATTTCTGAGAGTTCTTTTTGCCTGACTATGCAGCATGTGCCCATAGGTGGCCTTGCATAAACAGTCTACATAACAGACTTATTAGCCAAAAGATACTATTTTATTTAACTATGCAGCCAATGCCCTTAGGTGGCCCTACATAATTCAACCCCCTAATGGGTTTGTTAAATAATGGTAACTTCATTCTTGGAAACTACTTCTTCTAATGCCTTTTAGCTTTTTTTCATATCATTCCTCAGATTCAAAAATTTTTAAGTCATAGCTTACATATTTTCCCTCATACTTGAGTATGGTAATATGTTTTCAGATAAATTGTCAAGGAATTGAATCAGTTTTTAATCCATTTTGGTCAAAGCTATTTCGACCTTAAACATTAGTCCCTTTATGTCCGACATGCATGACTTTAAACTGCCCACAAAAGACAGAGGAACTCTGAATAAAAGTCAATTTACAGCTCACTAAGTATACATTTTTGTATGATTTAGGTAATATTGAGAAATTAAAAGGTTCAAAGTTTGTAGGGTTATTTGTAATAATCCTAGTAAAAATCAAACTATGCTTACTAATCCCATTGGCTTAAGTAAATTTAAAGCAGGTAGTGAGAGAATGAAGGTACAAATAAGTGAAAGTGAAAGTGTTTTTCATTGATGCACAAGAGTTAGAAGGACAACCACAGACTGGAGTCTCTTCTCTTTTTCAAGAATTACAAGAGGCTTTCAACATAACACTTCATTTGATTTACGGCATCCCGAGCTTCATCAGCAACCACCTGGAATTCATTCATTCAACTGGATACAATAAGAGATGCAGTGATACCAGCTCTTCTTGGAACAATTGTAAAAGGATGTTCTTGAGTGCGGTTTGAGAAAATTTTCTACTGATCAAACAGTGACTCTGTTTCTGTCCAAGATACTTGGAAGATGGATACATGGATTTGAGAATGGATCATTGGAAGTAAAGATCCATTTGGAGAGAGTACTCTTTTCAGATATTTCTCTAATACAATGTTTTTCTTCTCTCCGCCAACCGGTAGTGGAAAACATTTCAGCCCATGGGTTTGCAATTTTCATATCTGCAAGGAAATGACATGGAGGAAGAATTTGAAAGTTCACACCATTGTTGTTGCTCTTAATGCACAATATAACCGAAATGAAGGAGTAGCAGCGCAGCTGCATTTCAGGTGTATAGTTCTTTGCATCTGTAACATTGACTCCTTGCAGGTGACCATGACCATATAGAGGCAGGTAGATGCTATGTGGGAAATTAAGATGATATTTCTTCAAGTGATTAGCCAAATCTGAGAGAGTCCTGTTGCAGATATCATAGTAATCATGGCCAATGATGTTCATCATGTCATCAATCCGCTTGCTAGCCAGTTCATCAGATGTTTTAATTCCATTAGTAGCCATTGAATCTGCCCAAAAGTTGAATAAATTAAACTCTTAAATGGGTTTATTTTTCATAAAATTTGTGAAAGATTTCGAAAAAATGGCTAAGGCATTAAGGAGCGCAAGTCTAAAAAATGGCGCGCAAGTATTCGTGTGCCGCGCTAGTTTTTGATGCGCAAGTATAAACCGTGCACGTACAAATGCCTTTCCAGTAGCGCGACATCAAGGAAAACACTAGAAAACAGAGCAACCTGCGCGGCTATGGTGACCTACGCGGCGAGAGCTCGAAGGTATGAAGTCCAGAAATCCGGATGCTTGTACGGAAGTGAGGCCCTCTATTTATAGACACGCCCGGGACCCTGTGCGCTAGACCCTGCACGACCGAGGGCCGTATCCCTGCGCGATGCGCACTTGCGCGCCGCCCTCTGTGCCCTGAAGACTTGCACGCCCCCTTTTCCTTTGGATGTATTCGATTTCCTCAGAGTCAAATCCTCATTTCTCTCCGGATCCAACTCTGAGGGGGGACTTTTGTTGACGCTCCTTTCGTCACAGAATCTAAAAATCGGAAAAGGGGAATATCTGAGCTCAAAGTGATTCAACCTTTGAAGAAAATATCAAAAATCGACAAAGGCATGAACAAAGGATAAAAAGCAACTGCACCGCGCAAGTTATATCACTGTCGCGCAAGTCCACTTGCGCGACGCCCTTATGGTCACGCAAGTGACTTGCGCGACCTAATTGATAACCTCCCGGTAACCCCCTGGGGTCTTCTCCTGCCTATAAATAGACCCTGTGGGCCCCCCATTCAAGAGGATCTTTTTCCAGAAACTCGGATTGAAGCTCCCGACGCCCAAGTCTCTTCTCAAAGCTTCCGGAACACTTCTAAGGTAATTTCTTACCTATAACGGAAGATCTAAAGAGAGTGAGGAAGGCCTAAGGGTTGAAACTCATCAACACTTGTGCGCCTGAGTGACTAGCCCTTAAGGGAAGTGGTCACACTTGTGCGTCGCCTTACTCCTTCGATAGAACTTGCACGTCCCTTTTCTGGAAGAACCTCAAGAGGATTCTAAAGGCTTTAATAAAGAGTCTCTCAAGTATTTCAATGCTGGTTGACCATCGTGCAAGTACACCATGTGTCGCGCATGTATACCTGCGTGACCAATACTTGCGCGCCCACGCAGTACTTGCGCATCTTCCAAGACTTGTGTGCCCCTTCCTTTTTGGTGCCCATCTTGCCTATTTTACCCCTCTTAATCCATTATACCTTTCCTTTTCAAGATTCAGTCTTCAAGACACTCTTCAAATCCATTTATGGCATGATTTCTTGATTTGACTTCCTTATCTGAAAGGAGTTCTGTGGAATATCTCTCAAAACCTAGTGATTTAAATATCCTTATGTCACTAAATATGGAAAGTTCATTCATTCAACCTCATCCTTTAAGATGAGAGAATCCTTAACCTGGGTCTCCTTTTCTGGAATAATCCCCAGTCATAAGTCCTCTAATTTGGGCATCCTTTTCAGGAGTAATCCCCAAACCTTAATCCTTAACCTGGGTCTCCTTTTCAGGAATAAGTCCCAGTCCTAATCTTGGGCTTCCTTTTTCAGGAATAATCCCCAAGTCCCCTAATCTTGGGATTCCTTTTCAGGAATAAGCCCCAAGTCCCTTAAATTCTCTTTAACTAGTCCTAATTTACGTTTGATCTGGGATTCCATCTCAGGAGTAAAACCCAGTTATCAATCCTCTCCTAATTTGGGTTTCCTTTTCAGGAATAAGTCCCAAGTTAGAGTATTCAAATCTCCATGAAGCACATATACCATTATGGACCCTTTTCTTGGATTTTCTCCCTAAAGTAAATACTCTGGGCAGTCATACATACATAAGCCCCAAACCATTTTTTATGATTACATCTTTCATGGATCAATTGTCTATTTTATTACCAATACCTCTTGTTTCTCACACCGAGCATGAATCACGTGAGCTTAGAGGGTAAAAGTAATTATGACATCCTGATTTGAGCCATCAATCATAAACATCATACTCTTCCATTCGAACTACGTGGGTTCTAATTCCTTTTCCAAAGAAAAGGATACGTAGGTAGCCCATCTACAGGTTCGATCCCAACTCTGAAATAATTCATGTCCATCTGAATGACAATAAACTTCAAGTGCCCCACTGAGTGGCTTTAAAACCATCCTGGTCATCATAATGACCAAGAGACTTTTATATGAATGTTTTGAAGGTTACTATTGACCAAGAATCTCTAAATAAATATAGATGATTCTCTATTGATGAAGAACCTCGAATACATATAAAAGATTCTCTAAATTTCTTACATATTTAATCATTGATTGTCAAAACTGAAGGAAAAGCTCATTTTATACTTGGTAATGTAATAAGGATTCACGAACATAACTGAAATATATAAAGAGAGTCCTGGAATAGACAATAATTCCCCTCAAAAAGGTGTGATGAGTCCAACATCCCATCCTCTCGACCAATGAAAATTACTAAACCTCATCAGTCTAGAAGCTAATGAGAGCCTACCTTTGGAAAATAGGTTCAAATGGATGTGGAATCATTGGATGTTTCCGGTTCTACGAACAAACCCGTTAGAAACCAATCGGAACGTTTGAATCTCCCATCCAGGAGGTCATCCCCAAATTCTGAGGGAAACAATTATCTTACTAAAACTATGCCCCATAATTAAGATATTTTCATTTCGTCAACACTTATCCAATCAGCAATCAAGATACCAACTTCTCTTTTAGCCTACACTACAATAAAAGTATTGAATTGTTTTTAATTTGGACCCTTTTTAATATCATTATCATCAAAGTCAACTGGTATCCTCTAGTCTTGGCTACAAGCAACTAATAATTTTGGTAAATATGTACTGATATGTTTACTAACCCTCAAACTATTTTCCCTTGTGGAAGTAGATTCCACATGTGTAGAAGGATGAGGAGACTCATCAACATGAGTATGTGTAGATTCCTCTCTAGAGGTATCTGTATGATCCTCTCCAAAATTATGTTGTGGATTATATGTTTGATATGTCATTATCCTACAAATCAAAGTAAAAAACAATTAGGAAACAAATATACAAATCAAACTATTATATACAAATATAAATAAAAAATAAAAATTTATCAAAAAAAGTAAACTAGACTAAAAAAAATATTCATATTTTTTATAGTCAACTAAAATGATAACAACATTAATGGGAGATAAAAAGACATAAAATAATAAAAACAAATATAAAAATGGTGAGTAAATATTAAAAATTCTCCAACATATTAAACCATTTTTTACACCAAAAAGAATTTTCTTTGAATATAATATTTTATAAAATTTCTTTATTTTTATTTAACATATTAGATTTAAAATAATTTTTTCCCACAAAATCAATAAAGATACGTTAAGTAAGGGTAAACATGGTAAACTAAACAAAAATAAACTTATATAAACAAACAATTTAACTTATTCGTTACAATATGTGTTTCAATAATGAAAATAAAACTAATATATCTAACGTTTTATGAAATTTAAAAAATTAATCCATAAATAAACTCATGTTACTTGTAATATTATGAATTTACTAAAGGATTGTTTTCTCAAATTCCTTTGTTAGGATTTCTCATAATCTTTCCCACTTACCAATATTTCTATTGAAGGCTCTTTGGGAATGTTCAATAGGATGGTAAGCTTACTAGATTCATCGGTTCCAGTGGTGGATTACAGATAATTGCAGTAGTTTCTTAGGTTTTTATCAACCATTTTGTATTGGGAATGGAATCCACTATAGTTGTTCATTGAGAAAAGGTATATCATAAGGTTTTTGAAATGTTTTTACAAATGAAAGACATTTTATACAACCACCAACCATAACTCATTTCATATAGTTTCCTTCCTTTTTAGCTAACACCTAATATTGTTCATTACATGAACTGGACCATGAGCAATGGAAATCACTTAGATCTCCCAAAAAAAAGTAAAATGTTCTCATAATATAAGGGTCACTACCTTGAAGAAAAAAGACTTGAATCTACCTTAAAACATGTTTTTCAGACCATTTTGCAGCTGGTGAAGATGGGAAGGAAGGATGGTTGGGCATACCAATCATTCCATGGAATGCAAAGTACCATTAGTGACCCAAGTAAGGGTGGCATCCCATCAACTATGTAATGAACCAATATTTTTTAAAATGATAATTGTTTCCTGAAAATGTGTGTTATGTTATATTACACAAAAAACTATATATATTTAATAATTAATTGAGTATAAATTGAAATTTAACCATAAGGTTTTGACTGTTATATAATTATTGGTCAATTATTATTGTTGGTCAATAGGAACATTGGAAAGTATACTATTAATAATAAGTTTAACGTTATAATTATTGTTTATAATTTGAAATGACAAAGGAAGATTAATGCATAAAGAAGAGTTGATGACCTCACCCAGTAGAGTCGTGTCATACGAATCCCATTTTTCTGAACTTGGGAGGGAGATAGCATCATTGGGATTCTCACTTGACCAATCCCAAGATGATATTCAACAAATGAGGCATGAGCAAAATCGCCTATGGGATATGTTCAAGTTAGTGGAAATTACCACTCATGTGATGTTATTCGAGCCACCCCAACAATCTATCACCATCTCACACCTTACCCATAGTTCATATGTGTGTGATATAAGGGGTTATGTGTTAATAACCTAGTTACATAAAATATAATCCCACTATTTAAATAAAATTTTTATTTCATCATTTTTGTTTTAATAATAGTTTTTCTTAAAAATTGAGATGGAATTCGATATATTGATTTTTTGGGTAAAAATTTTACTTTTTAGAGAGATATAAATTATTATATTAAACTATGGTTTTATTAATAATTTTTATTATAATGAAATATTATTATCAAAACACTCTTATTTAATTAAAAATGATAAAATATTTTTATTGGTTTCAAGTGTCAAAAATTTTACTATGTGTTTTACTATGCATTTTTTCTGGTATTTGTTTTAATAAATAAGTATTTTTATTGTTAAAAGATAAATTTATCATATTTAAAGAATTATTATGATAAAATAAATTTAATTTTTGAAATTAAAACATTGATATTAGGTTAGGTTTCATTTATGAGAATTTTATAAAATGCTTTAGTTTTTCATGAATAGTAAAAAAATACATTTTGAGTTTCAGTATGTTTAATGACATCATAACTATGTCATAATGATGTAATGGGTAACATAAAATTCTGGTTGACTATTGTGGATTAAAGTAACACAATAGGTTTCCCAATTGGCTAATACCATGGGCCAAAATCATAGGCAAGCCCATGGTTTTGCAAATACCACTACAAAGGTGTCAAAGGAAATTAATAAAACACTCCGTCATGTTTCCTATAAATACTCACCAATTTATTCGTTTACATTCATTAAAAATTCATTCTACATGAATATATGGTAGTATTATTTCTCAAGGAGTCCTCCCAATGTTTACTCAAGCCCCCAAGGTCCCGATTCTCATGTTTTAATAACACTCTTCAAGATAAGGGAAATCTCAACTTCTCTTTTCCATTCAGGTTTCCTTTTTATGATGCATGTCTTTCAAATTTCTATAAAATGTTCTTCTATAAATTTTATTCTATCCATTTACTGTATTAAGAATCTTTTATTAATGTTATACCCTTCTCTCCTCTCTTTTTAATTCTTTCTAAAACCATATTTCATACATGTTATGCTACCGATTTTACTTATCAAATTTTCTCTCTTTTCCTCAAGAAATTATTTTATTTTATTTTGTGAATACCCAAACCTCTTTATTATCCATGGTTAGTCACATAGATATAAAATGATCTATTTTATTTTGGTTTTAAGATACATTAAACTCTCCTTCCTTTTTCATGGGTTCAAAATAACAAAAAGATCTTGTTTTTAAGCACTTTCTAAATCATCTTGATTTTGATATGAAATCCATTTATTTTATTATCCATGGGTTATTTATAAAATATTTTATTATGATCTAGGTAGATCACATTAATTAATAAATATAAAGGGTGATTCGTGATATTACTCTAATGCATTGGGTAAAGAATTTAATCTCTAGAGATGACATGTTTTATGATGCCTTAGTGAATAACCATGGTGATTTTTATGATACCACAGTGATAAACCTTGGTCATATGCTTATGAATGACTTGATTAAATTTTGTATACACATTTCTATATTATTAATCATGTTATTTTCATTATGATATGTATTTTTTACCGTTTAGCATTCCTTTATGATATTCCTTAAGTGGTTATTGATAATTCTCGTGATAACATGTAAATTGTTCCCTTTCATTACCTTACTAGGCCTCATGATCACCCTTTCCTTTGATGTATATCCTCAGGTTATCAGATGATGTAAATTTACATAGGATGAACATATTATTAATCCTTTAAAGTTTATTATAATATTGTTTTATTTTTTCATGTATTATGTATCTTATTTCCAAGAAACTAGACTTTAAAAGATCCTTTATTTGTACCATGTAATGAATAGTTATGAAATAAAAATTTGGGATGCCATAATCAGTATCAAATCATGGTTTAGTTATTTTTGGAAATTAGGATTTGAAAATTTTATGACGAACCCTAAGGATAATCTTAAATATAAAAAAAACATCCTAGCATTTTGGTAAATTATTAAGTATGTGGTTTCCGAATAAAGAAATCATTGTCTGGGTACAAACAAGTGGATGTGGCTCTGACACAAATGTACCTAGGGATAAAAACTTTGAAAAGGTGGATTGGTCCTAATTTGATGTAACCTGATACATGATAAAGATTCTTGTTTCACTCCTAGTTTGATACTCCTGGGGGATATGTTTATTTAATCAAAAGTTTTTTATGAACCATTATGAAGGATTTATAGAAAATGTAATTGTTTTTAAAGAATAACATGTTTAAGAATGATGTTTACGGCATAAAAATTCCTTTATAATTATAATATTATTAAAAGAAACATGTTTCTCACTAAGGTTTTATTATTTTTAAAATGATGGTAAACACAGAAACCGCATAAATAGTGAGAACAATGGACCATGCACTAATGGCCCTCTGATGGGAGCTGAAATGGAAAACTTCTTGAGAATAATGAATCAAATTAATCAAGTTATAGGAAATTAATTAAATCAAGTTGAGATAATGGATTCACCTTGAAGGGAACAAATTTATGTTTAGTACATTATGCATCAAAGACCACCTTCTTTCAGTGGATCTACTGGCCCATTAATATATAAATAATGGAAAATTTCTATAGAAAAGATCATTTCTATACTTTGTTGTTCAGAATAAGAGAAATTCACCCTTTCTATGTATCACTTAGAGGGAGAAGAGGATCAGTGGTGGAAACCTATTAAAAATATGAATCCAATAAGGGAGATTAAATTTATGGAGTGGGATGAGTTTAGGGGAACCTTTTTCAAAAACTATTTCCCATGTTTAATTCCAATGAAAATGGAAAAGGAATTTCTAGAGCTGAACCAGGAGGAAAATGAATCCATGTAAAGCTATGATATAGATCTCACAAGACTTTATTACTACACCTCTATCTTTTTCAGGAATCTTAAGGGAAATTTTGATTGATTTTTTGGTGGACTAAGACTCTATCTATATAATAAACTAGCCAATCGAGACAATGAAATCTATGAGGAGATAGTGAAATGTGCTATTAAAGTTGGACTAGAGTTAAAAGAGACACAGTGGTTCCATAGATCAAATTAAAATAAGAGATATTTGGAGCCAAAATTATGTATGATCTTTAATCAAGGAAGTGGAGGAAAGGAAGTGAAACTTTCCACATGCAAAAAATGTGGGAAGAAGAATTCAGGGAACTAGTTTATTGGGAAGAGAAAACATTACAAGTGTGGAATAGAAGGAAATATTTCTTGAAACTATCATATTGAGGTTAAGGCTCAACTTCTCAACACTAAAAACTATGGGAAGTTGGTACATGCTCTTACTGAAGTCCAATGCTTCAAGTGTGGATAGCTTGGGATCTTTTCTAATAATTGTCTTAAACTGAGGGTAGTGGAGAGGAACCACATCAACCTCAACCTAGGATAAGGGATAAATTTCATGATTTTTATATCACGACAGCTACAGTTGAAGATTAAAATGATGTGGTGGAAAGTACTCTTGTTTTTTTCTCAAATCTAGAAAGTGCTTTGTTTGATTCTGATTATACGCATTCCTTTATTTTCTCTAAGTTTGCAAAGAATATAAAATCAATCCCTAAAATGCTAGATGTAGAGTTATCAGTCAAGAATCATAAATGGATTATACAAGAATCAATAGTGAATAGAAACTCTAGTATTTATTTTGGTGATCATAATCTCATCACAAATCTAGTATTCATTCCCATGCGGGGAATTTTACATTATACTAGGGATGGACTGCCTCCCAAAGTACAGTGCTAAGATCAACTATAGAATCAAGGAAATCTCAATAGTCTTGAATGGAAAACCTATGGTTTATTTTCAAAGGAGATATATCTCAACCTCAACTTTGTCTAAAATCACCTCACATAGCTTTATTTATGGAAATTATTGGTGGAGATGAATAAGGAAATGAAATTATATGAATAGATAATGTCCCCATAATTTAGGAATACATTCTCGTATTTCCTAAGGAGATACCTAGACCTCCCCAATAAAGATAGGTAGAGTTCTCCATTGAGATCATGCATGGTTCCAATGCAATTTCAAATACCCTATATAGAATATAAAATGCGGAGATGGATGAATTAAAGAAAAAACTCTAAGATCTTTTGGAGTGGAGATTTATCCGACGGAGTGTGTCTCCTTGGGGATCACCAGTTCTCTTTGTGAAGAATAAGGATGGATTAATGTGGTTATGTATTTATTATAGAGAACTTTATGAGATCAAAGTGAATAAAAAGTACCCACTTCCAAGTATTATTGATTTACTTGACAAACATTGGGGAGATCAATTCTTCTCCAAGATTGATCTTTGATCAAGTTATCATAAATTGAGGGTGAAGAAAGCATATATATTACAAATACTACCTTTTGTTCAAGATATGGTCATTATGAGTTTTTTTATTCTCTTTGTCTTCACTAATACACCTATTATATTTACAGATTTGATGAATATAGTCTTTAAATACCACCGTGATAACTTTTTGGTAGTTTTTATTAATGAAATTCTAATATATTCCAAAATATGTGAGGAGCATGAGGATCATCAAAGGTCTATGTTGAAAACTATAAGAATAGTGTGGTTATTTGGAAAGCTCATCAAGTGTGAATTTTGGTTTCAAAAACTTTCTTTCTTAGGGAACATTGTAACCAATGAAAGAATCTTAGTTGACCCTGCAAAGGAAAAGGTCATAGAGGAGTGGCCTAATCCTACAATAGTAACTAAGATTCATATTTTCCTTGGTTGAGTAGATATTATATGAGTTTTGTGAAAAAAATCATGAATTTATAATTCACTATCCAAGTTAACTCTAAAAGGGGTCAAGTTCATCTAGAAAAAGGAGGGTGAATAAAGTTTCCAAGAGCTGAAGAAGAGATTGGTTTTAACACCCATGTTAACTCTACCCCTCTATCAGAGAAGGATTCTTTATTTTTAGTGATTAATATCTAAAAGGTATTGGGTTCATCCTCATTAAAAATGAAAAGGTGATTGCTTATTCATCTCTACCGTTGAATGCTGATGAGAAGAACTATCATATGCATGACGTGGAGTTACCTGCAGTTGTTTTTTCTCTGCAGATATGGAGGAACTATCTTTATGGGGAGAAATGTGATATATAGATATACCATCAATGTTTGAAGTATATTTTCACGCAAATGGAATTGAATATGAGATAAAGGAGATGAATTGAACTTCTTAAATACTATGATTTTTCAATTCAATATCATCTCAAAAGGGAAAACAAAGTTGATGATGCATTAATTAGGAAAGACCTTATTGTGTTGGAAATGATGAGGATTCAAGGAGATCCTTTGATCAAAGACCCAATAAACCCAAACATGGGAATCGTAAGGGAAGGGACATCATCAACCCTATCCCATGTGATTTCTCAATCATCATTACTATAGAATATCAATAAATCTAAATGAGAAGATCCTTTGTTACAGAAGAAGTTATAAGTTTTAAAGAATGGGAATTTTCTTGAGTTCAATATTGATCAAGAAGGTGTATTAAAATTTCATTCAAGCCTATATATTACTTCTATTATGGGAATAAAGAAGTGGATAATTGATCAAGTTTATTTATTTACTTTGTCTATACATCCTAAAAGCATGAAAATGTATAGGGACCTTCATGATCATTATTAGTAGGATAACATGAAAATGAATATTGTCGACTACACTACATGGTGCCTTTTGTGTCAACAAGATAAGGCAGAGTGAAAACATCCTAAAGGGGTATTACAACCACTACCCATACCAACATGGAAGTGTGACAATAAACTATGGACTTTGTAACTGGTGTCCTGAAAACATACAAAGGAAAAAATGTGATATGGGTTACAGTAGACCATCTCACCTATACTACCCATTTTATCTCTATTCGGGAAGATATCTCTCTTATTCAACTTTCTAGGATTTATGTGAAGGAAGTAATAAGGTTGCATTGGGTTCCACTTTATATCGTTTCATATTGTGATCCAAGGTTCATGTCAAAATTTTGGATAAGTCTTCAACATGCTCTAAATACTGAATTGAATTTCAGTATGGCCTATCACCCACAAACTAATGACCAATCTGAAAAGACTTTTCAGACACTTGAGGACATTTTGAGAACATGATCAATGAAATTTAAAGGTGGATGATATCAAAATCTCCCATTAGTTGAGTTCTTATAAAAAAACTTCCATTCGAGTATTCAGATGGAATCCTATAAATCTCTATATGGGAAATGATTTAGAACTTATACATGTTCGGATGAAGCTGGTGAGAGAAATCATCTTGGGCCTGATCTTGTTCAAGAGATGATAGAAAAGTTTCATGCCATCTAACAACACATAAAGGCTGCTCAGAGTCATTAGAAACGTTATGATGAAAACCATCGGAGGGAAATGGATTTTGATAATAGAGACAAAGTATTCCTTTCAATTTCACCTTGGAATAGAGTCATGTGGTTTAGGAAGAAAGGGAAGCTCAACCCTAGGTATATTGGCCCCAATGAAATCTTCGATCACATAGGAGTAGTGGCCTATCGGCTAGCACTTCAAAAAACCTAGATCAAGTTCAGGATGTTTTCCACATATCTCTCTTAAGGAAGTACATAACTGACCCTTCACATGTACTGAATCTAGAGGTGGTACAACTAGAACATGAACTCTCTTATGATGAGCTGTCAGTGGAGATATTGGACTGTAGAGACAAGGTTCTACATAAAAAGACTACCCACCTCATTAAAGTGTTGTGGAGGAACCAAAAATATGAAGAATACACATGGGAACTAGAGGAAACAATGAGGTAGAATTACCCACACATTTTCTCAACTGAGGGAACAAGATGAAATTTTGGGGGGAAAGTTTCTTAAGGGGGGAAGTATGTAATGACCTGAACTTTTTTTGAATGATAATTTTTTCTTGAAAATGTGTGTCATATTATATTACACAAAAAAACTATATATCTTTAATAATTAATTGATTATAAATTGTAATGTAAACATTATTATTCAACTGTTATATGATCATTGGTCAATTATGACTATTGGTCAATATTACCATTAGAAAATATACTCCTAATAATAAGTTTAACATTAAAATTGTTGTTTATAAGTAGAAATAAAAAAGGAAAATTAATGTAGAAAGAAGAGTCGATGGCCTCATCTAGTAGAGTCTTGCCATAAGATGCCCATTTTTCTGAACATGTGATGGAGTTAGCATCATTGGGATTCACTATTGACTAATCCCAAACTGAGCTTCAACAAATGAGGCTTGAATGAAATTGCTTATGGGATAAGTTCAAGTTAGTGAAAATTACCACTCAGGATATGTAATCTGAGTCGCCCTAAGAGTCTATCAATATCACACACCTTATCCTAAGGTTATATGTGTGTATTATAAGGGGTTATGTGTCAATTACAAAGTTACTTAAAATTCAATCCCTTTGTTTAAATAAAATTTTAATTTCATCATTTCCATTTTAAGAATAGTTTTTTTTTGAAAAATTGAGATGGAATTTGATAAATTGATTATTCGAGTAAAAATTGTACTTTTAAGATAGAAATAAATTATTATATTAAAATATGGTTTTATTAATAATTTTTTATTATAATTAAATATTATTATAAAAACACTCTTATTTAATTACAAATGAAAAAATAATTTTTTTTTTCACGTGTCGAAAATTTTACTATGCATTTTATGTGTGCTATTATTTTTAATAATTAAGTATTTTTATAGTAAAAAGTTAAATTTATCATATTTAGATACTTTTTATGATAAAATAAATTTTATTTTTGAAATCAGAATGTTGATATTAGGTTAGGGTTAATTTATTTTAATTTTTATAAAATACTTTAGTTTTTCATGAATATTAAAAATATAGTTTGAGTTTTTCAGTATGTTAAATGACATCATTACTATTTCATAATGATGCAATGAGTAATATAAAATTATGGTGAACTATTTTAGATTAAATTAACCCAATAGGTGTCCTAGGTGGCCAATACCATGGGAAATCCCATGGTTTTTCAAAAATCACTACTGAGGTGTCCAAGGGAATTAATAAAAAACTCCCACATTTTGCTATAAATTACCACCAATTTATTCATTTCCATTCATTAAAAATTAATTATACGTGAATATATGATAGTATTACCTCCCAAGGAGTCCTCCCAAGGTGTCCTCAATCCCTCGAGGTCTCAATCCTCATGTTTTAGGAACACTCATCAAGGTAAGGGAAATCTCAAATTCTCTTTTCCTTTCAAGTTTCCTATTTATGTGGTATATATTTAAAATTTCCATAATATTTTATTCTATATATTTTATTCTATCCATTTATTGTATTAAAAGTATTTTATAAATGGTAAACCCCTTTTCACCTCTCTTTTTAATGTTTTCTAAAACCACATTTTATACCTGTTATGTTGTCGATTTTACTTCTCAAAATGTCTCTCTTTTTCTCAAGAAATTATTTTATTTTATTTTGTGAATACCCAAAACTCTTTCTTATCTAGGGGTATTAACATAGATTTAAAATTGGTACATTTTATTTTGGTATTAACATAAATGAAACCCTCCTTCCTTTTCTATGGGTTTAAAATGACAAAAGGATATTGTTTTCAAACACTTTCTAAAACATCATGATTTTGATATGAAAAAAATTTATTTTATTCAACAAGGGTTATTTATTAAATTTATTATTGTGATCTATTTGGATCAAATTAATTAATAAATATGAAGTTTGTTCCCTGATAGCACTCCAATTCACTGGGTAAATAATTTAATCTCTAGAGATGACATGTTTTATGATGCCTTAGTGAATAACCTTGGTAATTTTTATGACACCTTAGTGATAAACCTTGGTGATATTCTTATGAATGATTCAATTAAATTTTATAACCAAATTTATATGTTATGAATCATTTTATTTTCATTATTATATTCCTCTTTTACCATTTATCATGCCTTTATGATATTCCTTAATTTCTTATTGATAATTCTCATGACAATATCTAAATTGTTTCCCTTTCTTTCCCTTATTGGGCCTTACAATCACCCTTTCCTTTGATGTATGTACCCAGGTTATGAGATGTAGTAAATATACTTAGGATGAACCTATGATGAAGCCTTCCAAGTGGATTAGAATAATTTTTTATGTTTTCATTTATTATGTACCTTATTTCCAAAAAACTAAACATTAGAAGATCCTCTGTTTGTACCGTGTAATGAAGAGTTATGAAATTGAAATATGGGATTCCATAAGCTATCTTATGTTTATTTTATAAGAATAATCCATTAGTGTGTGCATATGTATGATAATAAATTCGTTCATCTTATTTCAGTGCAAGGAAAATACTATTACAAATTTTTTAGATTCTATTAATTATTTTCTGGCTAGTTTTACAATAGGAATAAATTAGATGAAATAAATATTTTAGTAATTAAGGATGGTCATGAGGATATCTCCATCAGCTGTTTGGGGTTCAATAAGTTTTTCTTTCTTATATTCATGATTCTACCATTAATCAATGTTGGAATAAATTCAAATGACCAATAACATAAGAATTTAAAGAACATTCCAAAGTATTAAGATTCTGTTTCAAAAAACATATCACTCATAATAAAAAGTTTCAAAAAAAATTAGTGGTATTTGTTATATTTATAAAAAACACGTTGATCTTTTTTATATGAGAGGAACCATTCATCACAATTTTAAGAAATCCAATTTTTCATTTGGTATAAATAAAAATGGTGAGATAGAAATGTTAAATAATATAAACTCAAAATTAAAAAAAAAAATCATCATTGTTTAAGTGGTATTATTTTCACTAATGCATAAAACTAGAGATAATTATATCCATGAAATTTATTTTTCAATTAAAGAATTAAAATTCCACAATAATTGTAAGGAATCAAGATTCCCATGGAGCTAAGTTAATATTCCCCGATGTATCTCCCTCTACCCTAAACCAAACACTTGTTCACTCACTCATTCTCTTTCTCAAACCATTATTTTGTAGTAATTTATACAGTGTAGGGTTAATTTGACATTATTTATTGAAAATTACATCAAAAAATTATATGTTTAAAAAAATGAGTTTTTTATTCTATAAAAAAATACTTAAACTTAAATTTAGAAGAATATTACAGAAATAAGGGGAAAATAATCATTTTTCAAAAAGTAATTTGAAAAAAAACATAGGGTTTGTCCATGAAACATCCTGAAATAAATCCAAACAACTCCATGTCTCTTAAAAAATCCAAGATCCAACCAAATTTAGGATAACTCCTCCAAATTTATAGTTATACTATCATAGATATGGTCCATTGCTAATAAAGGATGCCTTGCCCTTACCTATATCACACCATACGCAATCTAAACTTCCACTAATTTTGGAGTATAATAAATGAGTACAAGATCTAGTATAAAATAGAAAAAACCCCATAAACCCCTATTAATGTGAAAATCCAAAAAAGCATTAAATTTATTTAATAAAACATGTTTCAATCCCATGAATCTTTTTATAAAACAAAAGTAAATCATATTACATTTCAATAAAAACCAAGATTTTAACATATCATGTTAAAACACATCATTATTTCTATATTTCAAAACTGAGAGCACACACCCAAATCTCTATTTTATCATGGATTGAAAGGAATCTATCATGTGAAGTATGATCCTTATATTCTCTAGGAAATGACCAAGGAGCTCTAAAAAACGCCCTGGTTTTTGGAAAATTTGAAGGAAACAAAAAAGAAAAGATGAGACACATGAATTTATATTAAAATTTGAGAGAAGTGCAAATCTCGGTGTGACGCATTGCATCATGGTACAATGAAGGTTGGCCCTGTGAGTCACGGTGCAATATCCCTATATTTCAGGGGTCAAAACCACTTAAAAAAATATAAACATGGAAGGTCATAGTGTAGTGAGCACCACCACACCATAGTGCTCCCGTCATCTAAAAATCATGGTGCAATTCTCATAATCCTCTACCAAAATAAATCACCACAAGACACAATTAAGGATCATAAAAAACAACACTAATGTAAGATTAAATCTGATTCACATTGAGACTCTTCATGCCATAATCTGTAAGACCATAGTGTAACAGACTTTCCACAACTAAATAGAGCGACATGAGAATATCAAGTCTCAACCTTCATACTGCAATAAAACACCTCACATGGAAACACAATGAATCATGACACAACCAAGACAAAAATTCTTTTACTTCATCAAAAAACAGACTGTAGTGCAACACACTAATTCCGGGCATGATATATAATCTCACCTAAAATTTCAATTAAAATCCACCTTTCTTTTACCATATACCCCCCCAAAAACATAGTAGAGGACCAAAAAGGGTCCAAGAATTCACATTATATACCATTAAAACAATTTTAATCCTTTATAATCATAACACACTTCTGTCAAATATGATTTTTCAAATCATTTTTTTTTTGTTTTTTAACATCGGTTACTATACGATGTTATTGCAGGCAATGTTGTAAACAAGTTTTTAACATCTGTTAATAAAAATTGACATTATAAAAACATCTTGGTAGAATTTTTTCACATTGTTTATTCAATAATATATGTGAAAGGTCTATCATACTTGATTTTTTACATTGGTTATATGAAAACAAACATGAAAAAGAATATTTTTCAGGGTTTACTATGTGGGTTATATTAAAACCGATGTAGTAAATCATGTATTATATTTTTCACATCGGTTATAAAATAACCAATGTGAAATATATATATATATATATATAGAAATATATTACTTTATCCCATCCCAATAGTATAAAAGATCAGTATCATAAAAATAACAGCATTTCGGAAAATCAGCTACAAAAAAATAACAGCAATACAAATATTTACAATTTAAACTTTCAAATTTACAATATATATTAAAAATAAACTAAAACCCAATCATACCTATGAAATAATCCACACATATAATTTTAAGTGAGTTTTCTCTTTTCCATTATATGTTTTAGGGTCACCAAAAAGATACCAATTAAAAAGAAATAATTTAACATGTATTATGAATAAAATGAATGAAAAAGTAAAGGAAAGGTTTATAACAAAATCCAACCTTAGGTAACTTTATAACTATCCTATTTGAAATAATTTAAAAGATAAATATTAAAACATAGTATATAAATTACCTTACTTCTGGTTTTTGACACTAATATTTAAAATAAGTTTTTAATTCAAAATAACATTTTAAGTACTTCCAGCCAAAATTTTGTAATTGTAAATTAAAATCAACTTTTCTTTTAAAGATCTGATCTTTGAACTCTCATTTATTGTTGCCTCTCTAAATTAATTACATGACCTATTTGAAAATAATAGGTATAAAATAAATTTAAATGTCATTATAATATATATAATTATTAAAATATTCAAACTTAATTGTTCAATACATTTATAAAATTTTCTCTCACTTCACTATAGATATAGCATAGCCAGTAAAGTGTCTTCTCCCTTGAAAACAAAACACACAACATCCAATGAATACTAATATATATGAAAATATACTTTTAATGGTTATTTTGTTAAGAGATATATAACACTTTATGAGATATTTGTTTCATACTCTTAAAGATAAGGAAGTAGCCTACACTAAATAATTGCATTCTTTTAAAGTCTTTCAGCAATATAAATTGTTCTTTCTACTTAAGTCATTATCCTTACTATAAGTGAAATACATTGTGGGCCCATGAATCAATATAATTATACCATGTTATGTTATGTACAATTTTTATAAAATATATCGTACAAAAAAAACATTAGTATAAATTTTTATAAATTAAAATTACAGAATGATTTGTGTTAATCAACTTATATAGAAAAAAAATTGCATCATTTTGATGCCCAACTCATCTCTAATTACAAGCTCCATGATATATTTTTTAAAAATAATCACAGTTATTGCATGCCCGCATATTCAATATTCCATTAGGATCTCATAAACACCCAACAAAAAAAATAATATATTAATAATCTATCAAGACTTATAAAAGTTGTATCTGAAGTCATAAAAGATTGTATTTGTTGTTTCCTACACCATATGTATTTTTCTTTAATGTATTCATGTAAAAAATAGATAAATATATAAAGTTTAAAATGTTAAAATAAATTTAGTAACAAAATGACATAAATGATATAATATACACATACCTCTATAGTAATTTTTTGAACAAGTCTAAATGTTTAAACAAACAAATGGTTGATACTTTGTCTAATTGTATTAACCTCATCTATAGGAAATGGTACTCTGGTTAACCTATCTATAATATCATTAATAATGACTATATGAATTTATATATCTATCTATTAATGATTAATAGTATCACCAATATAATATAATATCCCATATTCAACAATATTATGTTTGGGATCATCAACATATAAATCACAATAAATGGGAATTTGTGAAGAAAGAGGTGTATGAGGAGGATAAGCAAGAGGAGTGGGATCTGTGGGTGGATTTGGAGGAGTGGGATCAAGATCCTAAAATAGTCTTTTCTTTTTTGAAAACATTAAATGTACCAATGATCTGATCTTATCCTCCATCGCCTCATGAATATCTTGAACTATAGCTTCCAAAGATTCTATTTTTTTTATAAACATCCTCAATTGAAGAATCTTAAAAATGTGGAAACACTTTTATACCAATACACCTATTGGGTATCTTTATACATAGACTCAGTGTTCAGGATTTCCCAATATTGTAGATAAAATATCCTTCCTACACTCAGCTATGAAGGCCCCCTGTGTGATCTTCTCCTCAAGAGATCCATGTGTAAAATATTTGAAAAAAAATATGTAGTGAATCAAAATATACAAATAATTGATTTAACTTATAAATAAATAAAATAAACATCTTAAAATCTCGTCATCTATAACCCTTGATTCTTCTGTAAGATATTATCCTTTTTTTCAACCAATATCTCTTCCATTTTTTGTGTCTAACTAGGGGAGGGTAAACCTTTATAGAACCAAAGGACTCGGCTCTCAAATTTTTAAAATTTTCTGCTATCATTTGTTCTTATAATAACGTATACACTCCATAAGATAAAGTAGGAGGGTGTTTCTTTCTATATGAGATATCCAAATGATATATCCTCATTTAATTTAAATTAAGAATAAATAAATAATTAATATTCTCATTTATATAAAAAAACTTCTAAAAGTAAACATTACACTTACCAAAAATGATTCTTGTCATCTACTTTAAAAAAAACTTATTTCATGTATCTTCATCTATAAATGGATATATATCACAAGGATTTAGATGTCGTGTATTCCCAAAAAAAATCCAATGTGTGGGTTGATTTAAAATCCCTATATCTCCTAGCATCTAATAATAAACATTTCTTCTAAACCTCTCCAGTATCATGTATATCATATTCTATCTGATAAAAAAGGGGAAAACCTATATGAGTATAAACATTTCATGATAATTAAAATTATAAAAAATTATTTTACCAAAATTGTGTCCATAATTGAGATTTTTTCATTTTTTCAACACTTCTGCAATCAATAATCAAAATACTAACTTTTATTTTATTCTTCACTACAATAAAAGTATTGAATTGTTTTGAATTTAGACCCCTTGTAATATAATATTCATCAAATTAAATTGGTATCCTCTAGTCCTAGCTACATGTAACTGATAATTTTGGTAAATGTGTGATTTCATGGTTACTAACCCTCAAACTCTTTTTCCCCAATGGGAGTATATGTCTCTTATGCAAAAGGATGAGGAGGCTCGTCAATGGGAGTACATATATGTTCCTCCCCAGAGGTATGTGCACGACCCTACCCAAAATTATGTAGTGGATCATATGTTTAATTTTTCATTATCCTACAAACCAAAAGTAAAAACCAATTAGTACACAAATATAAAAATCCAACTATTAAGTACAAATGTAAATAAAAAATGAAAATTTATCAAAAATAAGTAAACTAAAAAAAAATTATCCGTATTTTATATAGTTAACAAAAATTCTAAAAACATTAATTGGATATGAAAATACATAAAATAATAAAAATAAATAAATAAATGGCATGTGAATAATGAAAATTATCCAATGTATTAAACCAATTTTTACACACACACACAAAAATTCTTTGAATATACTCTTTTATAAAATTTCATTATTTTTATTTAACATATTATATTTAAAATAATTTTTTTTCTAGAAAATCAAAAAATATATAAGTTAAGGGTAATAATGGTAAACTAAAAAAATTAAAGTAATATAAACCAACAATTTAACTTATTAGTTATAATATGTGTTTTAATAAAGAAAATAAAACTAATATATCTTAAATTTTATGAAATTTAAAAAAGTAAATGAGAAATAAACATATGTTACTTGTAATATTAAGAATTTACTAAAGTTTTATTTTTTGAAATTCCTTTATAATGATCATTTTGAATGGTGTAAACCATTTCTAGGAAATTCTCATCAATATTATCTATTAATCTTTCCATGGATGTAGGGATCTCACATAAATCAGCATTTTCATCAAGTTTTTCATTACCAACGTATTATTTTTTTTCTTATAAAACAATATACAACTACATATCAGATTGATCAAGAAAAAAGAAAATTTGGTTTTCATTTGTTTCCATGATAAAAGGATCAGTTGTGTCTTTCATTCTATTTAGATAAACTAGTGTCATTCAAAATTCATCATGCATGACACTATTGTTACTGATAGCCCATTTGTATTTAAACACTAGAATTCAAAATTTAATTTAATTAATCTCCCATATTTCTTCAATGACTCCATAACATATACTTGATGAAAATATTGGATTTTTATCTTTGGAACAAGAAAAATTAATTGTTTCTGTGAACACCAATGAACTATTATTCTGAACTACACTTATATTGTCCTGATCTTTCATATAAAATTGATAGATATTAATTTTATACCCAGATCATGTTATCATATTTAAACTCAAACCACCCACTAATCACCCCAATTTTTCTAATGCATGTGATATACCCAGAACAATCTCTTTAAACTATGGGAAAAAAGCTTTTTATGATCATTAAAAATCCATATATATTTCTTCTTTGGATAAAATTACATTAACACATTAATACGTAATGTTATATATGGATATACACTATCTATGTTATTCAATATTTATAAATATACCTTCTTTATTTGTTCACCTATCAAAAATGTTACTTTCTATCCATGAATCCCCTTTCACCCATAGTTGAATAATTTATGGCGGGATGTAGTCAAACCGATGTGCTCCACTGTAGACAAGTATCTTGTACAAAACTCTGAAACCTCCTCAAAAATGTACTTCTCTATAATGGAGGCTTCAGATCGATATGGAATCTTAACATATCCCTTCAATATCATCATATACCTTTCAAAAGGATAAATCCAATATAGATATATGGTTCTGAAAAGATTTATTTCTCACACCAAATGAACCATTAAATGCACCATGATAACAAAACAATATGGAGAAAAATACATTTCTAATTGATAATGTATAGAAACTACTTCATTCTCCAAAATGTTAAAAGCATCCAGATGAACACCATATTAAAATTTTAATTGAAAAAATAACACAACTTTATGATAGTCATTCTGACATGGATGTGGAATATTCCATACAAAGTAACTAGTAGGAGTTGTTGCATCATGATGTGACAATCATGATATTTCCTACCTATCAACTTCAAATCCTTTAATGTCAAAAAAAAATTAACATTTGAATAATAACCCTACGGCACTTTCATATCATGAAGAAACTGAAAAAATATAATTTTCTCCCTCTTGGATAATATATGAAAATCGGAAGGTAGGTATGTTCTCCTTCCATCAGAAGTGGGATATAACTCCAAATTCATTCCCATTGAGAGTAATTACAATCTTTCAATCAAACCATCTTTAGTCTTTCCTTTAATAATTAATAACGTTCCAATCAAACTATCATAGATATTCTTCTCCATTTGAATGACATAAATGTTATATTTGACCTCATTATATCTCCAATATGGTATCTCAAAAAATATTGATTGTCTCTTCCAAATATTTCTATCATTCCCATATTTTTTTGTCTTTTCAAATCTCACGTCAATTTTTTCACCCTCTCAAAATATTGATCAATGGAAAAAGGTTTTGGAGAAATATCAAATTTTTATGATCCACTGAATGCCTTTTTTAATATTAAATAAGAGTGATCCATAGATGACCTTATATGAACCATGTATATTGTTTTTCTCCCATGTTGCAGTTGATGATATGAAGTCTGTTGTTCACAAATTGGACAAGCTTTATGTCCCATGACATTGTATCCTAAAAAATTCCCATATACTAGGAAGTAATTTATAGTGAACACAACAATTTCATGTATTCTATTTTATAATAATCATACACCCTAATAGCTTCCTCAATTAAAAGTTTCAAATAATCAATTAATGGTGACAAGAAAACATCAATATCATTTTTGGGCTGTTTTGGTCCAGATATCATTAAAATCAACATGATATATTTTTTCTTCATACAAAATTTTGGAGATAAGTTTTAAATTACCAATAAGATAGGCCACAAACTATGTTTTCTACTAAGGATTTGATATTGATTCATTCCATTTGTGAATTATCCAAGTCCAAAATTTCTAACATCATTTCTGAATGTAGGAAACTGTTGATCAATTTTCATCCACTGTAGACAATCATCCAGATGATGTAATTTTCCACCACTTATCTACTTGTTTTCATTCCATCTTAACCTTTTTGAATCATTTTAATTTGAAAATAAATGTTTCAAATGAGGAATTATAAGAAGATAGGAAAATTCCTTGGTATGAGTCTTTGTAACTGAAAAATAGGCCTTTGATTTTTCTTTCAACTTGTACGATGACATCCCACATTTAGGAAACTTTGACTGAAATTTATATTCAATCCTATATAGAACATAGTCATTCAAGAATGTATGCATTTTATTATACCCCATTCCCATTGGGAATAATATTTTATACGATTTATAATGTGAATCTAGAATATCATGGTCTATAGGAAGTATGTCTTTCAAAAATTGTATAAACTCTGTAAAACTCTTGTCACTCCATCCATTTTTCACCTTAAAGTCAATCAATCTTAAAACTGTAAATAAAATCATAAATTTTATACAATCCAGATACAATGTTTTTTCAACATCACCATATAGATTCTCAATTTTTGGTTCTTTCACAATTGCCTCTACTTCAATATCATGAATCATTTATTCAATTTGATTAGACTTGTCATCTTGAAAATCATCACCATCAATAGATCTAAAATTCTACCCAGTTTCACCATGAAAAATCCAAGGGATGTAACTCAAACTAAACCATGAAAAATTAAATTATCTTTGATCTTTATGATTTTTAACTTCTTCATATTTAAACATTTCCGGCATGGATAGAAAAATATGTCATTTTTTGGAACATTTCATTTAGAAAAATACAAAAAATCATTAAAACCTTCCTCATATTCATCACTTATTTAAAGTGCAGCAATCTAACCTTGACCCATTATTATCTATAAAAAATATCAATAATTGAAAATAATTTAATATAATTTAAAAATTAATTAAAAATTTATCTTTATAAATAAAAATAAAAAATCACCATAACATATTTCAAACAAAATACAACATATTTTATAAAAAAATATAACTTTGAACATATTAAATTATTATTATTTAATAAAAACTTACAAACCTTAATCTAAAAAATCATTCATAAATTAAAAAATTTATATGATGTACAAATAATAAAAATTGAGAATATAAATAGTGAGTATTAAGAGACATCAATGGAAAATTGGAACCATAAATATGAATGAAAATACCTTGGTTTCATAGAAAATCAAAACAATAAACACAAACCATAAATTGATATTTGAACAAGGACGAGTGAGAAGGAAAAACCAATGGTAAGAAGATGAAAGCGGTGGCCGATGATGGGTAATGGTGGAAGGTGGCGGTGAATGAAAATTGAAATATAAAGTGACATCAATGTAAAATTGGAACCGCAAATACAAATTAAAAAACCTAGGTGTAAAAAAATCAAAACAAAAAAAATGTAAATTGATATCAGATCTGGGATGACTAAGAATTTGAGACCAATGGGAAGAAGTCACAAGTGGATGATGAAAAATTATGGTGGTAGATGCTAACTCAAGGATATAGAGACATAAAATAAAAAATAAACTAAAAATAAAAATACATAAAATTCATGGAAAATATAAATAATAAACACTAGCCATAGATTGAAATTATAATTATGATGAGCAACACCAATGACAACAAAGAGAGGTAGTATGTGACCTATTACCGCATATGATAGTGGTAAATTCCAACTCAAAGATAAAGTGAATCAAATAAAAAATGACACCTCAAATAAAAATAGATAGAATTCATATAAAATGGAAACAATTAACACTAACTATGGATTAAAATCAAAACCGGGATGAGCGATAACAATGAGAAGAAGTGTGAGTGGCGGTCAACTACGGGTGAATTTGGATGGTGGTGATAGAAAAGTGAGAGCTATCACATGAACAAAAAATGACTCCTCATGATCCTAATTAAAATTATAAATATTTTTCACATCATTCATTCAATAACTAACATGGAAATTAGACTTTTCACATCAATTATTCAATAATTGGCACGAAAAATAATTTTTTTCATGTTAGTTATTTAATAACCGACATAAAAAATCAGGTTTCCACATCCATTATTGAATAAATAACATGAAATGTTATGTTGTTTTATTTTTCACATCGGTTATAGATAGCCGATATGAAAAATGTGAAAGGAAAAACAAATTTTTTACTAGTGAAAAAATCCAAAAAAGTAAAAGAAATAACATCAAAACCAAACACCCCATGAGATACCAGTCAAACATAGATCTCACCATTACCCAAGGACAACCAAAACACACAAAAAGAAACAACTTAAATCATATCAAGATAAAATAATATTAAAATATAAAAAATAATAGAACATCAAATAACTTAGGATACTGATAATTCATCAGATATTCATGTTTTCATGTACACCCATCTAATCCACTATGATTTCATAATATACAAACCAAAAGAGTAATATGCTCATATGACACCTTCTCCTAATGATCCTAAATTTTAAAGAGACTATCTATGAACATTTAATTACTCTAAATATCCAACTCACCACAATTTATAATAGAAAATTCATCAAGAAGATATCAATAAAGTTGTGACACAAGGAAAACACCATGAAGCCGATCCATCTTCAGAGGAAGTGCCAACTAATATGCCACCTCACCAACATGCTCTAATTCCTTAAAAGGTCTACATAATCAAAGATAAATATTACTACCTCAACCAAACCTCCAATGTTCTCTATTAAGATAAAAATTTGGGAACACATGATCACCAACATCAAGCTTTAAATGTATCCTCCTCTGATCACCATAATACTTTTAATGGTTTTGAGTAAAGTTCATCCACTCATGAATCACCTACGCTTTATTTATCTGTGAAGACCAAAAAATTCTCTCTGATATGCTAGTACTACCACATCTTTATAGAAAACACCATCTCTGCAAACTCGAGATCATGGGTAGCATAGTTATGCTCATGAGGATGTAATTTTCAAGACCCACAGGAGATTAACACCCTTTGATGCATCATAACACAACCTATAACAAAGTGAGAATAATCCCAGAAGACCTAAAACATGACTCCCTATTTTGGAAAATGAACACCATAAGAATTGATTAGTTTCTCCTTCATATACTCAAATGTTTTATGGAATTGATCTGTCCAAAGGAAAAATCCTTTTTGGTCAAAATATACAAAGGAGTCACAATCTAAGAGAACTTTGATAAAAAAAACTCTCATAATGGCCAGCATATACAAGAAAATTATGAATCTCTATGACATTATTATGATCCATCTAGAAAAAACTTCCTTATTGTTTTAAGGATCGATAACCACTCATTGATAAGACACAACATGCCTAGGAAAATACACCTCATAATTCTTTAACTTGCACTTAGATAGCTTCTCACTTCCCATAGAGATGATGAAATCATAAAAATACCATAAAATTCCTATCATTATCCTCCTACAACCTTGAATAAATGATAATTTCATTGATTAACACTACCAAATATTGATCTAGGAACTCAGGAAACACCAAGTTTATCAGTCCCATGAAAATATATAGGGATTTTGTGATACTAAAAGGAATTAACCTAAACTTTAATAATCCATAACATCTGAAGTAATTCTTCAAGTAATCTTCCTCCTTTAGCCTCATTTGATGGTATCCTGACCACATATTAATCATCAAGAATTTTTTTTCTCCCATCAAATGAACTAATAAATCATCAATTCTTAAGAGGGTATAGTGGTTCTTCATCATCACTAGATTCAAATGATAGTAATTGATGCATAATCTTGGACTACCATATGTATTCCTTGTGAAAAACACTGAAACACCCCAAGGCGATACACTAGGCCAAATGAAATCCTTTGATAGTCCTAGTGGGATCATGTAGACACACCTGAGATGGGGGGTGAATGTGAAATCCTATTACTATTTTCTAGTACTCCTAAGCCCTATTTTTAATCATACTTTGGTTGGGTATCACTTAGGGGTGGTTTAAGAGAAAGTTTGAAAATGTTTAAGGGCTCTTGGACTATGCATGGTTAGCTCATGGTTTGCCCAAACTGTGCGCCCTGCTAGTGAAAATCAGGAAAACCAAGGTAGTGAGGGTTTTCATGGTTAGTTTATGGTTTTAAAAACTATGAACCCACCAAGTAGAAATCCTGAAACCCCACCAATATGGTCACATGATTTGACAAATCATACGGCCTTTCCTAGCTAACAATGCACGTAGGATTTAATTGTGCCGAAAATTGTTTAAAATTTCTCAAATTCCAATTTTTACCTCCCAATAAGCCCTAACTTCCAAAATCACAATTTCTAAGGTTGATAAGTCTCAAAAGGACCCTTTTTGGATTCTCTAAACTACTTTCATGTTGGATTGAAGTGTGGAGAATCATGTTCGATCACCTTCGGGTATGTGAATCTTCTCTTCTTAGTCTCACCTGATATCTTCATCTATCCTCCTTAGGGATTGTTATATCTCCTTGTTGTTGAAATATCTAATCCCCATTTTTTCTAATATTGAATATAGGTTTTATTCTCAAATCTCTATTACTGGTGTTATTCATTGTAGTTTCCCATTACAGGAGTTGTCAGACGTGATATCCTTATTTCAATAGGTGGTTCCATTTATGATTGTTCAATTGATTTAACCACAAATTACTTGATTTAAATTAAATTTATATCAATTTTGTTTTGGAAACCTAATTTTATGTAAATTGAGATTTGGATTTTCTTTGGAATGAAAATTAGAGAAAACCCCCAATTTCAATGAATTGGGGTGTGTTTGTGGAATTTGATAAAAATTGTGAGATTAAATTTTGGAATTTAAATTTTGAAATTGATTTTTAATTTTTATTTAAGAAAAATGGATTAAATTGTTTTGATAAGAACCATTGGTTTTATCATGGAAAAAGGAACTATTTGATTAAAATCCCATTTTGGTTTTTAAATGGAAATTGGTATATTGAAATGGGAAATGGGTTAATTATATTTTTAATAGTTTTGAAATAAATTTTCCATTATTGATTATTGTTAGAGAACATGAAATCCTAGTTAGTTAGTGAGTTATTCAGGAAAAAACTCTATTGATGGTTTATAACTCTAAAAAACATAATACAATGGGTTACATTCCTAATGGGATGGTGACGAGTCCTCTTTTACCAATGTTTAAGGTGCATGTGTACACATATTTTCGTGATCACCTATTCGAGTGTGTGAGTATCTCATAACTTGTAACTATCATACCTCTTGGAAGATGACCATGTTTCTCATTTGTGATTATTCTAATATATATTTCATTATTTTAATATTTTTTACACATGCCTTGTGAATTTATATAAACTTTTTATATAAAACTTTTATTAATACCTAATATATAAATTTTTTCTATAAATTTAGATGTAAATCATGATTTATTTAAAACATGGTTTGTACTACCATGCCTGGTTATTTAAAATTTAAAATTTAAAAAATTTATTTGGTTAATTAATTGTGGAATATTATTATGGAATCCTTAGTGAGACCCTACTTGGATTTTAGATCACACCCTACCTCTTCCTTTGGGAATTTTTATATTTCCTTCTAACACGTTTGAATAAGGGGAAATCACCACTTTGAGGTGGTAGTTGTTATTGATATTTGGTATTTGAGTTTTTGTGCCCATTGGTAATTGTGTTTTCTATCATATTTTTTGGTACTTTGATGATGTACTTTGGTTATTTTATACCTATTTTAATTCAATTACAATTCTTTATATGGATTTATTTTTTGTGCATACTAACTTGTAATTGTTTCTTTTGCTATTTATGTGAAAAAATATTTCCTAGTTTTATCTTGAATGATGCTAGATTCTTGTCGCCAACACGTGGGGATCAGGAAATCTCTTCCAGCCATGTAAGTACCAGATTGGGTATCGGGGTACCAAGGTATCTGGGATAATTCATGAGAGATTGGTATCAAAGGTAGGTTGAGTATCTTACCTTGAGATCATTATGTAATTGAGTAATCTTTTCAGGACATAGGAGGTTGTTGTGATTGAGTGTTTGGATTTCTCTCACCGCAATGTACCTTAATTCAAAAGGTATGGTTTGAGAAATACATCTTGAGGATTAGTTCTATTATTTTACCTACTTGTGATTTGGATAGGATGAAATTAAAATCTTTTATTTTTATCTGTTGGGATTAATTTCCCATGTTACTCTATTTGAATTTTAATCAAATGTCTTCAATGTTTTCTATTGATTTTGTGTAGCATCATGCCTCTTAGAAGACATGTGAATAGGATCTAAGAGGAAAATTCTAATGAAACTCAATGAAAAAATCCTCTCATGAACCAGAATCCATTTAAGGTTATCATGCATGTTGTCCAAGCTTTAGTATAACGACCCATACTTTACATACATTGTTAATACTTCAAAATTGAAGCACACTTATTACAACATATAACAAAACCAGGAAAGGACCATATAGGTATAGTGTCTTTAGAAACTGGGAAACATAAACAACTGGTTCATAAATCATCTACATTATCTCCCATTTATTTCATCTTATCTATAGTCCCTTTTGGAATATCTTACTTAATAACCTTCTTCCTGGCCTGGGGAAAGAAAACATACAAAATGGTGAGAGAAAATGCTCAGTAATGGTAAACAAAAGAAATATCAATCACATCATATTCATAAGAACATAACATTTTGGAAATCTTAACCTGCAAAAGAGATCATAATTTGATAACATGGGATAAATCATAGTAGTGAAATGTAATCCCAATAATCCTAACTTAAAACCTGAAGCTTTGTGGAATACACACATAATCATAGAGAATCATTTCTTATTAGTCAAGACTCATTTCCAAGACTATCTTAGTGGACAAAGTCCATTTCTGAACCGAGTTCATTCCTCGTTTTAGTCCTGTTTCACTGAACCGGTTTAACCATCCGTTCCAGCCATGTCTATCTCATGAGATATAAAATCTTTACCCAATGCATTGGAGGGAGATATAGGTCCCACCCATCTCATAATGATACCATTATTATGTGTTCCACAAAATCATAAACCTTACATCATAGCATAACCCATGTAATAAAAATGGGATTCTTAAACATCGTGACATCATAAAATAATTCATATAAGATAAAGGAATTCATAAAAATAATTCCATCACAACATAATCAAATAAATGTAATAATAGGGATATAAACATAACCCTATATTATCTTATATGGAAAATAATTTTGATAAAACACTTGAACTCCATTCTTGAGGAAAATATACTTTCTACTTTAAAAACACTTTTCCTTACTTAACATGTCATACAATTCTAAACTAAAAGAAGTTGATTAAAAATAAACTTGAAAACCTTTAAAGGAAGCTTCTTGGAAATAATTTTTTAAAAATCCATTCATGCCGTATAAGTTAAAAAAACATTCTTCTCGTACTTTTATCGGAAAAGTCAAAAAGTACATCGTACGAAAAACGAAAAAAGATTCCTTTCATATCTTTTACTAAAAACTCACCGAAGGGTAAAATTGGATTTAAACAATTGTAGGTGGATGGAAATAATATTAAATATTGAGGAAACATGTATGTGGATGATAAAATACACCCTAGTAAATTCCAAAGTATAAATAATCTCGGATAAAAATGAGATTGTGATATTTCCCTTACCTTAGGTCTGATTTGCTTCGTAAGTATCCGAACCTCCTGTATAATGATTTAAATAATGTCAATGACTTATTCCAGAATCATAATAATTGTTATGATATCATATATGGTCATATTCTTAGCTTATTATTAGTAATATTTCATTGCTACTTGTTATTCAGGTGTTTATTACTTTTTGTTCTTATGCGTGTTTGGTCGAATAAATTCTTATTATTCTTTTTAGGTTATAGATAACTCATTTCCAGAATGTTATTAGTGTAATATATATCATATTTATTCACTCAATTAATTTATGTAATCATTATGCAATTAAAATCATGTAGAACAAGTCACATCACATCGTGGAGACGATATTCCGTACGTACACACGAGCGATGATATCATTCCCGTGATCGTGGAATTGTATGGGAGTGTATGTATACTTTTTAAGAATAAATATCACTTTAAAATAATCATATATATTGATTCTTTACACCATTATACCCATCCAAATATGGTAGTGGTGGAAAATAGATTACACCACAACGTGGAGACGGTATTCCGTACGTACGCACGTGCGGTGATTTCGTTTTCAATAGGATGGATAGATGGTGAAACAGGGTTGTTTCATACTTATAATAACATATCAGTATATGAGTTATACTGATGTTATTAATTCATAATGAAACAACTAAAGAATAAGAAGTGTAAGAAGAAATAAAGTTGAAAGAATCGGTAACGGACATTACCTCTTCTTTGAAGCGCTTCTTTGAGATCTCCTTTTAGGGCACTAAAATTGGTCTTTGAAGAAGTAAAAGACCAATAGGATGTTTCTAGGGAAGTGGAGAGAAGAAATTGGAAGGGTTTGGCCGAGCTTGAAGGCTCAAAGTGGTGCGGGGAAGAGAGGGAGGAGGTTTCCTTTTATAAGGGAGGAGAGGGGCACCTTTGAAAAACTAAAAATATTATTTTATTATAAAGTCATATTCGGTTTTAAATTGCTCCAAATTGATTTATTTCGAAGCTAAGGTGGTTATGGGTCGAAATACTCTCATCCAATAGAATTTGTACAAGTTTAGTTTACTATTATAACCTTATAATTTAGATTTAACTTTAAGTTAGATAATTTTACTTTTACGATGTCTTTTTGTGTTCTTACACTATAAGGTTAATAAAATTACTATAACAAAACAAAAGAACCCCAAGTTGTGTATTATTAATATATATAACCTTATATAAGTAATTTGGTCGAACCTTAGATTTTTAGGAATAAAATAAAAATTAATAATAAAATATTTGTTTTAAAAACTATTTTATGTCAATTTTGACACTATTTAGTAATTGATTTTTGTGAAAATCATAACAGAATGATTTGTTCGAACATAGTTAATTAAATTAATACTAAAATTTCATATTAACCTAGAAAATTAGTGGAATTCATAAAAAGTCTCAAATTACATTTATTTGGGTATTTATAACATCAATTATGTCAATATTTCATTAATAAGATAATTACTGCATCATCTTTGTGTCATAAATAAATTAAGTTATTTAATGTCTAAAAATTAAAAATAAAATACCATTATGTAGGAAATCGTTTTATCTTTCTGATTTATATTTATAGTCTAATTTATCTATTGTATAACCATATATTAAGAATTGCTTACTTATTAAACTTTGATCTTAACTATTTTAACCCTTCTTTAAATAAATTAATAATAAATGTCCTAATCTAATCCAAGTGGACCTAAATGGTCATATTTTATTCCTAAGGTTGTTTTTGGTCGAATTAAAGTTACCCAATAGAATTAGGACATGTGTTAGGGTAATAATAATATCATTTTTACCCTTAATTACCCTATTTACTTTTAACCGTGGTAAAAAAAAGTAAAAAGTTACTATTCATAAAAAATTATTTTCATCTCATTGAAACACATTTTAATTACTGACATCAACTGTGTCTCTCAGATTTTTGAAATTCCACTCACAGAAGCGGTAAAATTAAGTTTTATGTAAATTTGCAAATTCTCCTAGGAGGTGGGTAAAAGACGGTGAAAAGTTCAATAAAATTTTTATATATCTAAAATTATTATAAAATGACTCCAATGAATTGCATTGAACTTATATAGGTATTATGTATCAATTTTGACCTAAAATAAATTTAAATAAAATAAATAATTATTTAAATAAAAAGTCGGTTTTTAAATAGTAACCCAGTGTTTTCACTATTCATCAAAAATTGAAAGTTTCCAGAAAAATACCAAAATTTCACCCTAGGCTAATTTCGATATTCCAAATCCAAAAATGAAGTCCATTTTGAAAAATAAAATTTACAAAATTTCAAAAAGTGGTTATTACTATTCATAACAGCTAGTTTTAATAATATTTTAATAGCATATCGTTGTTTAGTGAAACTCGGTATTGCGTACGACGCAAGCTATCAAGGAAGGTCGCGATTGCGTGTAAAGAAAGCCAAGATAGTGTTGTGCATAGTGAAAGATTCCTTTTATGATTTATATAACATAAAAACAAAATATTTCTCATAAAACTATCGGGTGTTACATTCTACCCCCCTTAAAATGAATTTCGCCCTCAAAATTTGTCACTTTGTAACAAACAGATGAGGATACCTCTCCCTCATCATATCCTCAAGCTCCCATGTAGCTTCTTCTAATTGTTGGTTCCTCCATAAAACTTTCATCAAGCGAGTGGTCTTGTTCCGTCGGACTTTTTCACTACGATCGAGAATCTCTATCTGTTGTTCTTCATAAGAAAGATCTTGTTCCAGCGGTACAACTTCTAAGCTGAGTACATGTGAAGGATCAGGTATGTACTTTCTCAGGATAGATACATGGAACACATCGTGAACTTGAGAGAGATTCGGTGGAAGCTCCAATCGGTAATCTACCTTCCCAACATGATCCAGTATTTCGAAAGGACAGATATACCTAGGGATCATCTTTCCCTTCTTTCCAAATCTCATTACTCTCTTCCAAAGAGATATTTGTAAGAACACTTTATCACCCACTTAAAACTCTAAGTATTTTCTTCGGTTGTCGGCATAACCTTTTTTCCGACTCTGAGCTACTCTTATGTGTTGTTGAATAGATCGGACCTTTTCTGCCATCTCATCAACAAGATCAGGTCCTAATAGCTTTCTTTCCCCAACTTCATCCCAGCAAGTTGGAGTCCTGCATTTCTTTCCATAGAGAGATTCATAAGGAGCCATCTGAATACTAGAGTGAAAGCTATTATTATAAGAAAATTCCACCAAAAGTAGGTGTTGATGCCAACCACCTTTGAAATCCATAGAGCAAGCTCTCAACATATCTTCTAGAGTTTGAATTGTCCTCTCAGACTGACCGTCTGTCTGAGGATGATAAGCAATGCTGAAACTCAACTCTGTATTGAGAGTATACTGAAGACTTCGCCACAACTTTGAGGTAAACCTCGGATCCCGATCAAATATAATAGAAAGTGGTACTCCATGGAATCTTACCACTTCCTTTACATATATCCTGGAAAGCTGATCTAGAGAGAAATCCTCTCTAATATCAATGAAGTGTGCAGACTTTGTAAGACGATCAACTATGACCCAGATATCATTATTGCCTTTGGATGTTTTGGGAAGTCCTATAACAAAGTCCATAGTGATGTTCTCCCATTTCCATTCGGGTATGGGTAATGGTTGTAACCTCCCCTTAGACTTCTGTCTCTCAGCATTAACTTGCTGACAAACCAAGCATCGAGAGACATATTCAGCAACATCTCTTTTCATTCCATCCCACGAGAAGTACTCTTTCAGGTCCCTATACATCTTCGTGCTTCCAGGATGAATAGAGAATGAAGAACTATGAGCCTCATCCAACAGATCCTTCTTTAATTCGGGGATGGGAGGAACACAAACCCAATTCCTAAACTTTATTATCCCATCAAAATCAAGGTTGAATTCAGGAACATTTCTCACCTTCTTTTGTAACTCTACATCTTCTTTCTGCACCTCTTTAATCTTAACATGTATAGATGGTTGAACATTCATTTGAGAAAGATACAATTTTTCCCCTTTCATTACAATTCCAAGATCCATCCTTTGTAAATCCATAAATATTGGATCTTTTGTGATCCTCATCATGGATAAACTGGCATGGTCTGGTCGACTTAATGCATCTGCCACCTTGTTTTCTTTACCAGGGTGGTAATGAATTGAGCAGTCGTAATCCTTAATCAAATCCAACCATCTTCTTTGGCGCATATTCAGCTCCTTTTGTGTGAAAATATACTTTAAACTTTTATGATCAGTATAAATGTCACACCTTTCTCCATAAAGATAATGCCTCCAAATCTTTAATGAAAAGATTACCATAGCTAACTCCAAATCATGAGTTGGGTAATTTTTCTCATGGATTTTCAACTGTCGTGAAGCATAATCTATCACCATATCATTTTTCATAAGAAAACACCCCAATCCCTTCTTGGATGCATCACTGTAGATCACAAACCTTTCTCCACTACAAGGCAGTGTGATCACAGGTGTACTAGATAACCTTCTTTTCAGCTTCTTGAAATTCTCTTCGCATTCCTCTGTCCAAACAAACTTAACTCCTTTCCGAGTCAACCTAGTGAGTGGATTAGATAATCGTGAAAAATCTTTCACAAAATGTCGATAATATCCAGCCAAACTAAGAAAACTTCAGATCTCAGTTACTGTTGTTGGTCTTGACCATCTTTCGATAACCTCTGTTTTTGCTGGATCCACAGATATCCCCTCTTTTTGAGATTATGTGACCCAAAAATGAAACTTTTTGAAGCCAAAATTCACACTTGGTCAATTTGGCATAAAGCTTCTCCTTTCTCAGGGTCTTCAATATAATTCTCAAGTGATCATAATGTTCTTCTTTGATCTTTGAATAGACAAGAATATCGTCTATAAAGACTACCACAAACTGATCAAGATAGTCTCTAAAGACTCTATTCATCAGATCCATGAAGAGAGCAGGGGCATTAGTAAGACCAAAATGAATCAATATAAATTCATAGTGTCCATACCTTGTACGGAAAGCCATCTTTGGCATATCCTCTCTTTTGACCCTTAATTGCTGATACCCTAAACAAAGATCAATCTTGTAAAATTATTGAGCTCCGCGTAGTTGGTCAAATAAGTCATCAATGTGTGGGAGAGGATATTTGTTCTTGATAGTGATCTTGTTAAGTTCTCAATAATCAATACAGAGACTCATTGATCCATCTTTCTTCTTAACAAATAGAACAGGTGCTCCCCAAGGTGACGCACTAGGGAGTATGAACCCCTTCTCAAGATTCTCTTGGAGTTGCTTCTTCAATTCCTGCAACTCAATTGGGGCCATTCTATAAGGTGTCTTTGAAATAGGTAAAGCACCCGGTACGAGTTCTATTGAAAACTCAACTTCAGGATTTGGTGGAAGACCTGGAAATTCCTCCGGAAAGACATCATCAAACTCCTATAAAATGGGCATATTCTTAATCGTGAGTTTCTCACCAACCATTTGATATAAATAACCTTCATTTAGTGGAATCAAGACCCATAAGATGGAAGAAATTTCCACTGGAAGGTTATGTTCATCCTTGCATCGATAGACAATCAAAGATTGATCTGGAATATGAAATTTGACTTCCCTTCTTTGGAAATTGATATGAGCTCCATATAGAGAAATCCAATCCATGCCAACAATCACATCAAATTCCATTATAAGGAGGATCACAAGATTTGTAGGAAGTACTTCCCCACAAACTTCAATCGGAGAAGAATTATAAACTTTTGATGCGACTATTGTGCCATTAGGGGTTGTTACATCTAACTCAACATCTAATTGTTGAGGTAATATGGTGATACCCTTAGAAAATTCTTCAGAAATAAAGGAGTGGGTGGATCCAGAGTCAAATAAAACATTTTCTACTTTAGAGTGGATGGTAAGTGTACCTTTCACCACTTCGTTATCGTACTCCACATCGCTGATAGAAATTGCATGTGACTTTCCTTTGTCTTTATCCTTAAGAGTTTGTTGATGTCGATCATCATCAACAACCCTTGGATTAGGGCATTGATTGGCATAATTCCCCATTTCCTTTCACTTGTAACATTGAAGTGTAGGAGGTGCACTCTGTGTAGCCTTTTCATTGTTCGTATCACTAGACATCTTCTTCCCATTATTGCGGCATTCAAATGCCCGATGACCTTCCCTTCCACATTTGAAACATTTACTTGTCCCTTTAAGACAACTCCCTCCATGTTTCTTTCCACACATTGAGCATAAGAGAAAACTCATCTTCTTTTTAGTGTGCTCTTTATATTTTCCTTTGAATTTCATTTTTTTCTTCTTATCAAACCCATATGACTGATGGGTTACTCCAATCTCCATCTCATCTTTGAGAGCACATCGAACGATTTCCTCTTAGCTATTGAAGTCCCTTACGGCTAACGCCCTTCGAAGACAGGGTTTTAAGCCACTAAAGAATCGATCGATCTTACTATCAGGTTGGATAATAATACCAGAAGAGTACCTTGCAAGTCTTGTAAAATTTGCTTCATAGGTACCAACAGATTCATCATCCTTTTGCTTTAGTTCAATAAACTCCTTCTCCATATTTGTTCGGAGAATACGAGGGAAGTACTTATTGAAAAATAAATTCTTGAACACGTCCCATTCCATGGACTCAATTTCATCTCTTGGCCTACTATTCTTGATAAGATTCCACCATTGATCAGCTTCACCTTCCAAACGATAAACTGCTAAGATGAATTTATCATGTTCAGAACATTGAAGAACTGAAAATATATTTTCATTAGTACCGATCCATTGTTCACCAACTAATGTATCAGTAGACCCGCTGAATGAAGGTGGACGCTGTCTCATGAAGGATTCAACAGAATGTTTCTCCTTCCTTTGCTCATTTTGAAGTCCTTCATGATTCATAGCTTTAGAAAGTTGTGTGAGCATGGATAAAATATTTTTCATTCCAACTCCCATAACGTTTGGTTGCTCAGGGGGACAATCATTGCATTGCCCTTCGCATTTCGCATTAACACGGTTCCTTTGGGTTCCAGCCATTGACTAAAACCAAGAAGAATAGTGTGATAAACACTAATTATAATAGGAAAACCACATAATCAAGAATAAAATTTCACACTTAAGGTCTTATCCTAGGTTATTCAGGGACATTTATAAAACACTAAGATTGTGTTCTATGCTTAGAATTATCCTTAGGATTCTTACTAAGGCTTTCACATCCTAGTTTCCAAAGGTTGACTATACCCTTCCTCTGATACAAACTATAACGACCCATACTTTACATACATTGTTAATACTTCAAAATTGAAGCACACTTATTACAACATATAACAAAACCAGGAAAGGACCATATAGGTATAGTGTCTTTAGAAATCGCGAAACATAAACAACTGGTTCATAAAGAATCTACATTGTCTCCCATTTATTTCATCATATCTATAGTACCTTTTGGAATATCTTACTTAATTACCTTCTTCCTAACCTGGGGAATGAAAACATACAAAAGGGTGAGCTCAAATGCTCAGTAAGGGTAAACAAAAGAAATATCAATCACATCATATTCATAAGAACATAACATTTTGGAAATCTTAACCTGCAAAGGAGATCATAATTTCATAACATGGGATAAATCATAGTAGTGAAATGTAATCTCAATAATCATAACATAAAACCTGAAGCTTTGTGGCATACACACATAATAATAGAGAATCATTTCTTATTAGTCAAGACTCATTTCCAAGACTATCTTAGTGGAAAAATTCCATTTCTGAACCGAGTTCATTCCTCGTTTCAGTCCTGTTTCACTGAACCGGTCTAACCTGCCGTTCCAGCCATGTCTATCTCATGAGATATAAAATCTTTACCCAATGAATTGGAGGGAGATATAGGTCCCACCCATCTCATAATTATACCATTATTATATGTTCCATAAAATCATAAACCATACATCATAGCATAACCCATGTATTAAAAATGGGATTCTTAAACATCGTAAAATCATAAAACAATTCATATAAGATAAAGGAATTCATAAAAATAATTCCATCACAACATAATCAAATCAATGTAATAATAGGTATAGAAATAGAACCCTATATTATCTTAAATGGAAAATAATTTTGATAAAACACTTGAGCTCTATTCTTGAGGAAAATATCCTTTCTACTTTAAAAACACTTTTCCTTTCTTAACATGTCCTACAATTATAAACTAAAAGAATTTGATTAAAAATGAACTTGAAAACTTGTAAAAGAAGCTTCCTGGAAATAATGTTATAAAAATCCATTCATTCCGTATATGTTAAAAAAACATTCTTCTCATACGTTTGTCGGAAAAGTCAAAAAGTACCTCATACGAAAAATGACAAAAGATTCCTTTCATATCTTTTACTAAAAACTCACCGAAGGGTAAAATTGGATTTGAACAATTTTAGGTGGATGGAAATAATATTACATATTGTGTAAACATGGATGTGGATGATAAAATACACCCCAGTAAATTCCAAAGTATAAACAATCTTGGATAAAAATGAGATTGTGATATTTCTCTTACCTTAGGTTCGATTTGCTTCGTAAGTGTCCGAACCTCCTGTATAATGATTTAAATAATGTCATTAAATTATTCCAGAATCATAATCATTGTTATGATATCATATATGGTCTTATTCTTAGCTTATTATTAGTAATATTTAATTGCTACTTGTTATTCAGGTGTTTATTACTTTTTGTTCTTATGCATGTTTTGTCGAATAAATTCTTATTCTTCTTTTTAGGTTATAGATACCTCATTTCTAGAATTGTATTAGTGTACTATATATCATATTTATTCACTAAATTCATTTATGTAATCATTATGAAAATAAAATCATGTAGAACAAGTCGCATCACATCGTGGAGACGGTATTCTGTACGTACGCACGAGCGATGATATCGTTCCCATGATCGTGTAATTGTATTGGAGTGTATGTATACTATTTCAGAATCAATATCACTTTACAATAATCATATATATTCATTATTTACACCATTATACCCATCCAAGTAAGGTGGTGGTGGAAAATAGATTACACCACGGTGTGGAGACGGTATTCCGTACGTACGCACGCGCGGTGATTTCGTTTTCCATAGGATGGATAGATGGTGAAATAGGGTTATTTTATACTTATAATAACATATCAGTATATTAGTGATACTGATGTTATTATTTCATAATTAAACAACTAAAGAAGAAGAAGTGTAAGAAGAAATAAAGTTGAAATAATTGGTAACGGACATTACCTCTTCTTTGAAGCGCTTCTTTGAGACCTCCTTTTAGGGCACTAAAATTGGTCTTTTAAGAAGACCAGGACCTCTAGGATGTTTCTAGGGAAGTGGAGAGGAGAAATTGGCAGGTGTTTTCCGAGATGGAAGGCTCAAAGTGGTGTGAGGAAGAGAGGGAGGAGGTGCCCTTTTATAAGGGAGGAGAGGGGCACCTTTGGAAAAACAAAAAATATTATTTTATTATAAATCCATATTCGGTTTTAAATAGCTCCAAATTGATTTATTTATAAGATAAGGTGGGTATTGGTCGAAATCATCTCATCCAATAGAATTTGGACAGGTTTAGTTTACTATTTTAACTTTTTAATTTAGATTTAACTTTAAGTTAGATAATTTTACTTTTACCGTGTCTTTTTGTGTTCTTACACTATAAGGTTAATAAACTTACTATAACAAGACAAAAGAACCCCAAGTTGTTTATTATTAATATATATAACCTTATCTAAGTCATTTTTCCAAACCTTATGATTTTAAGAATAAAATAACAATTAATAATATAATATTTGTTTTAAAAACTATTTTATGTCAATTTTGACACTATTTAGTAATTGATTTTTTTGAAAATCATAACAGAATGATTAGTTAAAAAAAGGTTAATTAAATCAATAATAACATTTCATATTAACCTAGAAAATTAGTTTAATTCATAAAAAGTCTCAAATTACATTTATTTGGGTATTTATAACATCAATTATGTCAATATTTCATTAATAAGATAATTACTGTATCATCTTTGTGTGATAAATAAATTAAATTTATTAATGTCTAAAAATTACAAATAAAATACCATTATGTAGGAAATTATTTTATCTTTCTAATGAATATTTATAGTCTAATATATCTTATGTATAACCCTATATTAAAAATTATTTACTTATTAAACTTTGATTTTAACTATTTTAACCCTTCTTTAAATAAATTAATAATAAATGTCCTAATCTAATCCATGTGGGCCTAAATGGTCATATTTTATTCCTAAGGTTGTTTTTGGTCGAATTACAGTTACCCAATAGAATTAGGACATGTGTTAGGGTAATAATAATATCATTTTTACCCTTAATTACCCTATTTACTTTTAACCGTGGTAAAAAAAGTAAAAAGTTACTATTCACCAAAAATTATTTTCATCTCATTGAACCACATTTTACTTACTGATATCAACTGTGTCTCTCGAATTTTTTAAATTCCACTCACAGAAGCGGTAAATTAAGTTTTATGTAAATTTGCGAATTCTCCTAGGAGGTGGGTAAAAGACGGTGAAAAGTTCAATAAAATTTTTATATATCTAAAATTATTATAAAATGACTCCAATGAATTGCATTGAACTTATATAGGTATTATGTATCAATTTTGACCTAAAATAAATTTAAATAAAATAAATAATTATTTAAATAAAAAGTCGGTTTTTAAATAGTAACCCAGTGTTTTCACTATTCATCAAAAATTGAAAGTTTCCAGAAAAATACCAAAATTTCACCCTCGGCTAATTTCGATATTCCGAATCCAAAAATGAAGTCCATTTTGAAAAATAAAATTTCCAAAATTTCAAAAAGTGGTTATTACTATTCATAACGGCTAGTTTTAATAATATTTTAATAGCATATGGTTGTTTAGTGAAACTCGGTATTGCGTACGATGCAAGCTATCAAGGAAGGTCGCGATTGCGTGTAAAGAAAGCCAAGCTAGTTTTTTTTGTAGTGAAAGATTCCTTTTATGATTTATATAACATAAAAACAAAATATTTCTCATAAAACTATCGGGTGTTACATTTGGGACAGACACATGCAAATGTTTCTATTTGGGCTCTAGTTGGGGAATCTCAAAGGGATATTTTATGTAATCATGATTAATATTTCCTTCTCCAAAATCCAATAGAATTACATGTATCTAATAATCCTCAATTTTATGAGGATTAGTTAATATATATCAATATTTTTTTGAGTTCTTGGAAACACCGGATAAAATCAAGGTTAAATGTTCCACCTTCTAGATAGAGGGACCTATTGATATATGGTGGGACACAATGGTGATTGAAAATAAGAATAAGTGCTTAGTGTGGAAAGAATTTAAAGTTTTTTCATTAACCAGTTCTATCCAAATTATATGGTGTTAGATAAGGCTTTAGAGTTCTTTAAACTCGAGCATTCTTACAGGACTGTGATAGAGTATGCAAACCATTTTACTGAGCTTTTACAATTTGCACTTGAGATTATGTCGAATGAGAAGATGATGAATATATGGTTATATATGGTTATTTGATATGATATTTTCTCTTAGGTTTTATTACTGAAGATTCCTTCTTATATATGATGTGATGGATAGGGTGTTAGTGGTTGAGATGGACCTAGATGGTAAGTCAGGGCTGACGGGAGTTCCTTTTTGTCCCAATGGAAATTCTATTAATTACTCTAAAGGTAAGAGGATGTGTGATGACTCTCATGATGGTTATTGAAAACAAGGATTTTCTATACCTAATTTAGTTTCTAGAATAATCCTTTTGATTTTTTACCATAGTGGAAAACCTAGTCACTCGAAATGCGTTTACATTGCGGCACCCAAACTATGTGATTCATGTGGACGATCAGCTCACCTGTATAAGTTTTTTCATGTCTACTCTACTTCACATAGTGGCATGGGATTAAAATATCCTATTAAAAATATTTTTTAATTTGATTATTCATGAACAAATGGGTTCCAACCGTAGGCGTCTAGAATGAAGCTTCTTCACATAGTAGAAGAGTCTCTAGAGAAACAAGGTATGGGTCCAACGACTACGATAAGTACCATCACTATTACTTCATATTTAGTGGATTATTTTTGGGATATTAGTGAATATTATTTTTTTCATATCAACTCATATCTTGAATTTGATTATTCTTCCTATTGATATTTTATCTTTTGTGATGGATATTACTATTCCCCTCGGAACGAAGATAGAGAAAGGTCTCTATAGTCATACTTATGTTTTCTCATTATCAGATGTTGATATTACCAAGTACTTTATAGTTCTCAACATGAAACTTCTTGATGTCATATTAGGGTTGTATTGGATCATTGTTAATAAATCTCATATTGATTTTTATCTTGGAGGGATCTCCTTTACTATGCCTGACAGAGTGTCTCGTATCTTTCAGGGAGAATGGGTACCAAGGTCAAGAAGAGATGGACATTCTAATATAGAGTTAGGGAAATTAATATATGTATTATCTTTTGATCTAGAGTATTAATCCTTGAGTGGTGATCTCCCTCCATTTTCATCGAGTTTCCTGACATTTTTTTCTTATGAATTCTCTGTTATACCATCGGTAATGGAGGTAGAGTTTTCTATCAACTTAATGTTGAGTGCCCATCCAGTATATATTCCTTATTACCACATGGAACCTACTAAAATGGTAGAGTTGAATTATCAATTGAATGATCTTTTAGTAGAAGTATTTGTATGCCCGAGTGTGTCACCTTAGGAGGAACCGATTCTCTTTACTAAGAAATATGATGGGTCACTTTTCCTTTGTGTTGATTATGGGAAACTCAATAGAGTTACGGTAAATAACAAGTATATTTTCATTCCATTGGTCCTAACTAATGATAATGTAGTCTTTATGGATTTTATTAATATGATATTCCAAGTGTATCTTGATACTTTCATGGTTGTATTTTTGGATGAACTATTTTTTTACTCTAAGTTCGAGGAGGATCATGTGAATCATCTAAGAGAAGTTCTGGAATTGTTGGGAAATCACTAACTTTATGAAAAGATATTGAAGTTTGATTTCTGGATTTTGGAAGTGAAGTTCTAGGGACTCGTGGTTTCAAAACATGGTATTTCAATGGATCTTGAAAATGTGAAAGCTTTTATGACCTTGGAATAACCAATTTTTTTATATTTAGATATTCTTGGGTTTAGCTGGATACTATCACTGATTTGTAAATGGATTCTCAAATTTAGCATCTCTAATGACTCCTCTAACTGAGAATGGAGAAACTTTTTTTTGGGATGATAAATTTCATAGTTATTCTATCGAGCTAAAATGAATTTTGACTATTCCATCGGTGTTGACTCTTCTATAGGTCAGGTAAGGATATCTGGTATTTTTTCATGCATCAGGTTCAGGTTTGGGTTGTATTATTATGTAGGGTTATCATGTTGTTTCCTATGGCTCTCAGCAACTTAGGCTACATGAGAAGAATTATCTGACCCATAAACTTGAACTTGTAGTTACGATGCATGCACTTAAGAGTTGGTGGTATTAAATTTTCAAAGAAAGGTTTACCATGTATTCTGACCATAAGATCTTGAGTAATATCTTCTCTCAAAATATTTAAATCTCTTCTAGAGGAATTGAGTGGAGTACCTCTAATCATTTCAATTTTACAACGCCTATACCCTAGGGAAAGGAAATGTCATCAGAGATTCTTTGAGTAGAAAAATTCCAACCCAGGCCGGGAAAGAATCATCGGAAGAGTGGAACTTGATGGATCTATTTTCACTGTTCCATATAGGAGTTTGAGAGTTGGGGGATGAATTTATATTTTCCATTTTTCGTTATACCTTCAATCTTCTAGAGGTGATTCTTCAAGAACAACAACTTGATGATGAGTTCTACTACATTAGAGAATCCCTTTATGGTGGGAAAACCATTGTTGAGTATTCATTATCCATGGAGGGTATTCTATGTTATCAGAATCTTTTTTTGTATTGTTAGTGGTGAGGAAATTTCTAATGAGGTATTACCATAATTCCCAGTGGGTTATGCACCTAGGCACTATTAAAATGTTCTATGACATGCGATGGTGATTCTGGTGCCCAGGTATGAGGTGGGGCATTTCTAATTTTGTCTCTCACTGTTATACTTTTCAATAGGTCAAGTCCAAGCACCAGAGACATTTGGGTTTTCTTCATCCACTTCCAATCCTAACTTGGAAGTGGGATGAGATCTCTATGGACTTTGTGGTTGGATTTCCACATACTCAGAGAAAGAAGAATGAAATATGTTTTTTTATTGATAGGTTGACTACATCAACTCACCTTATACCCATTTGTGATATAAACAAAGTTGAAGATCTTGGAAATATCTATGTGAAAGATATTGCTCATTTTCATTGAGTTCCATATGCTATAGTATCTAATAGAGATCTTCAATTCACTTTTTTTTTTGGATAGGCCTCTAGGATGTAATGATATTTTAGGTTCATTTGAGCACAACATATCATCCATAGTTAGACGGTCAGATAGAAATAACTATATAAATTCTTGAGGATATTCTTTTCGCCTGTATTCCTGACTTTGGTAGAGATTGAGATGACCATATGGGGATAATTGAGTTTTCTTATAAAAATAGATACCATTCCCTGATTAGGATGGATCCTTTGAGGACTTGTATGCTCGCCCTTGTAAATATCTATTGTGTTGGTCAAATATCAGTGAAAGTTCCTTGGTTGGACCGATCTTGGTCTAAGAGATGATAGAAAATATTCATTTTATTCATTAGAGGATTTTGATAACACAAATATAGTATAAATATTATATTGATCGTCATCATAGGTTGTTGGAATTTTTAGTTGGTGATCAGGTGTTCTTTAAAGTTTCACTTCATTTGGGTAATTGACAACTTGGGTGGAAAGGGAATATTTATCCTCATTTTTTGGTACCTTTAGAGGTTCTTGAGAAGGTGGGGAAAATGGCTTACCATTTAGCATTTTCTCCAAAGCTGATGTCGATACATAACATGTTCCATGTATCATAGTAGAGAAAATACCTTTCTGATCCATCTAATATTTTGATTTGGATCGATCTTGATGTTAAGCCTAATTTTTCTTTAACTGAGCATCCAGTCAGGATAATTGATTTTGAAACCAAGGTACTTCATTAGAGGATGATTCTTTTGGGTTTGATTCTATGGAAGCACAGTTTTGAAACACATTAGATGTGTGAGAGATAGGCACCGATGAGAGAGTAGTGACTTTATCTTTTTGACATGGAAGATTCTTAATAGTCTTTTGGGGATAGAAATTATCTATGGTGGGGAGTTTTAACATCCTCTTGGTTTTTATAGGTACTGATATACCCTTTTTTTAATAATACTTTGGTTAGGTATCATTTTGGGGTGATTTGAGAGAAATTTTAAAATTTTAAAAGGGATCTTGGGTTGTGCATAGTTGGAAGATGGTTGGAACATGGTTTGAAAGACTATATTCCCACCAACTAGAAACTGTGAAACCCCACCTGTAGGATCACATGGTTTGACAAACAGTGTGGTCCTGCCCAGTTAACCATGCACATGGGATTTATTTTTTCCAAAAATTGTTTAAAATTTTTCAACCCCCTATTTTTACCTCCTCTTTAGCTCTAACTTCCCATATCAAAATTTCCATGGTTTAAAAGGCTCTCAAGGATCCTTTTTGGATCCTCTAAACCCATTTCTTGGTGGATCAAAGTATGGTGAATCATGTTCGATCCCCTCTGGGTATGTGAATATTCTCTTCTTGGTCTCTACCAATCTCTTTCTCTCTCATCCTTAGGGTTTTTTAAATATCTATGTTGTTGGAGGATCTAATTCTTGTTGTTTTGGATCATTAATCTAGTTTTGATTCTCAGATCTCTATTGTTGATGTTCTTTGTTGGAGTTTCCTATTACATGCATTGTGAGATATGATCTCCTTGTTTTAGTAGGTGGTTCTGTTTATGATTAGCCAGTTGATTTAACCCTAATTTTTTTTGAATTAAATTAAATTTCTTTCAATTGTAATGTGAAAACCTAATTTGATGTAAATTGGGATTTGAATTTTCTTTAGCATGAAAATTGGGGAAAACCCCAGATTCTAATGAATTAGGGTGTGTTTGTGGAATTTTATGGAAAATTATGAGAGTAAATTGTGGGATTTTAATTTTGAAATTGATTTCAAAATTGTATTTGAGAAAAATGGATTAAATTGTTTTCAAAATAACCCATTGGTATAATCTAGGAAACAATCATGATTTGATTAAAAACCTATTTTTGTTTTTACATGGAAATTGGAATATTGAAATGATAAATGATTTAATTATATTTTGAATAGTTTTAAAATAAATATCTCATTATTGATTGTTGTTAGAGTACATGTAATCCAAGTTAGTTAGTGATTTATTCAGGAAAACACTCTATTAATGATTTAAAACTCTAAAAAACATAATGCAGTAGGTCACATCCCCAATGGGATGGCGATGAGTCCTATTTGTCTAGTGTATATTGTCGTGATCACCTATTTGGGTGTGTGAGGATCCCATAACCTGGAACTATTTTACCTCTTGGAAGATAACCATGTTTCTAATTTGTGCTTATTTTGATATATATGACATTGTTTGAAAACTATTTTACACATCCATTGTGAATATATATAAACTATTTCATATAAATTTTTTATTAATCCGTTGTTTAAAAATGTTTTCTATCAATTGAAATATAAAGAATGATTTGCTTAAAACATGATCTTGTGCTGCCAAGTCTATTTATTTAAAATTGAAATATTTATTTTGTTAATTAATTGTGGAATCTTATTATGGAATCCTTGGTGAGACCCTATTGGTATTTTAGCTCAAACCCTATATGTGTCTTTGAGTGTTTGTAGATTTCCTCCTTCCAGGTTCGAGCAAGGGGAAAGCACCACTTGGAGGTGGTAGTTTTTTTTTGATCTTTGGGATTTGAGCTTCTGTTTCTATTAGTACTTGGCTTGTTTATCCAATTTTCTAGTACTTTAATGATTTACTTTGGGTTGCTGATAAATGTTTGACTTCTGGTAAATTTATCCTTATGGAGTTATTTTTTGTGCATATTAACTTGTAACTGTTTCTTCTTCTATTTACATGGAAAAAACATTCCCAGATTTATCTTGAATGATGCTAGGTGCTTATCACCAACTCATGGGGATTAGGAATACCCTTTAATCCATGTTAGTGTTAGCTTAGGTATCAGGTTACCAGGGTATCCGAGCTAGTTTTGGGACAATGAATTGGGTGTTATTATATTATTTTACAAAAAACTAATTCTTCTTTGATTACTTAAACCCTATTTGATTTTTAACCTTTGTCACATGTTATGATGTAAATGGATCTCTTGGTGTTTTCCTTGTAGTACTCTTATATGCAATGAAGATACTAAAAGTAAAGTTGGAATGATTTTTTTTTCAAGGTCCATCCTTGATGTGGGAAACCTACTCCTTGTTGTGTTAAACTCCCATTAAGACATAAATTCTCCAATAATGATCTCATTTTCAATTATAGTGGGTTTTCCAAGAATTATTCTAAAACCAATCTTACCATAATACACAATAATGTGATCACCATATTACATAAGTGGAGTTCTTCCACTATATTACACAAGTGAAGAGATATTTATACGACATCCCATAGTCTTCAAAATGGAATCGCACCATCTTGATCTCAGCTACCTTTCTTCTCTTGAAGTATATCGAAAATATATCCATCAATGTATTTGTGCCCAAAAAAATATGATTTTCTCACTCATTATAGAGTGTCTTCATTAACTCAATCTCTTTAACAAATATTCATGAAACTTGGCCTCTGTTTACTGCACAGCTTCCAGGTTCTTCAAAAACTAAATTTCAGACTCTCTCAAATCAGAATCAAGAGCCCATAGAATCTTACATGTCTTGTAAACACTACATCATAAAACTCAAAAATTTTCTTGGAAATGAAACATAATTAACACTTGGGTCTTCTTCTCACTCATATCATGAACAACCTCTTTGGTCTGCAGCTTCTTCATCAAGTATCTCAGGATCTTCACTAAATCTCTATCTCTTATTCTTCTCTTCTTCTATTACACCTAGATGATCTTTCCTAGATCAGAATTATATCAGCTTCTCTGTATATTATTTGCTGTAATATTTAATGAATTATTCTTCTTCTTCTTCCTCAAGAGCTCTATATTATTCTCTTGGTAGACTCATATGATCTCTTTTTTGAGAGACCTAATGATTATCTCAACCAAATCACTACATAAACACATAGATTACAACATAGCTTTCAATATTTTAGTTTTTTCTCACACCAATTCACTCTATAGGAAACTATTTTTTCAATTTATATGGTTATCTAAAATTTCCATAAATGGAAAAAATTTAGGGAATTCATGTAATAAAATAAATCACATGCAAAGGTCGCACCTCCTTTTTCTTCTCCCATGATCTCCAAATAATTCTCATTTAATATTATCACATGGGAGTTTCTCCCACCTTCCTCAAATACTCATTTCTATAAATATTAAAAAAAATATCCCCTCTTATTTGCTCTTATTTTTATTTCTCTCTCTTGTCCAAATATGTCTTCAAAAATTTATCTTAGAAATATCAAGTCTTCTTCTTACTTAAAACACTTTACACAATATACACTTCAATCTCCACAATTGTATTAAAATAACACAACACAACATTTATTCTAGTTTGGATATCTCCTTTATAGTGTGAGAGCTACTAAAAATTAAGTAGACTCCAACTTTCATGATATTTATATAAAATTCCACTACACTCATCTTCTTTCTCATCTCAATCTTAAATCACACTTTTTTGTGATATTTCATCACTAGTGTACATCTCAATTATTGATGCATATTCATCTAAATTATTCTTAAAAACTTATTTTCTTCATTCAGAATTAATTTCACTTAAACTTCATTAATCTCTAGGTAGGATCATAGATTTTTAATGCTTCATGATTTTTAGAAGATGATCGAATAACATAAGCATCATCTAATATTTCCTTCTTCATATTCTCATAATTTTGGAAACTCAAATATTTCACAAATTCAAATATCTTACCCAGTAAATGATATTTTCCTTTCTCTCAAAACAATTATTGTTATAAAAAATACCATAAATGGGAAACTTCTTATATGTTGACCTAAAATATCTTAATCATTCTCAAAATATCTTACGAGTGACTCAGTTCTCTTCCATCCAACGGTCCTAAGGACTTCAAATTTTTATTATAATCAAACCCCCTTTTAAGTGAAGTAGGGGGAGAACCCAGAAAAACATCATAGACTTAAAAAAATCACACCTGAAGGTCAAGAGAGACAAACCAAATAGACAACACGGAGCACCCCTACCCAGTATAAAATTGTGATAAAGCTCTTTATCATTGCATGACTGAATAGAAAGCAAGTGTCTTGTGTCAAAGCACAGGCCTGATCCGATGGCTGACGCCATACCCTCTCTGGGTGACTCAAATATCTTATGTGTATCTTAAATATCTTATGTCTGGATCAAAATATCTTATGCCCAAAAAAATATCATATGTAGATCAAACCTCTTATATGGCCCAGATATCTTACACACTTCCCAATTATATTATGTATAGGATAATTATTTTACACATATGAAAATGTTTCAACTCTAGAATAGCAATTCCATGATTTTCTAAAATGAATTTTAAACTCTTTCAAATTGGTTATGGGACTTCTCACTCATTAAATCACTACAGAACCACTTCAAATAATTGTGGGAATTATTAAAATAATTTCAAATTTCTTTAATCTTGTTTCAAAGAATGCAACATAATATATACTCAAAATAGAGTATTATTCAAGTACTAATTTTCTCACTCATCTTCTTCTATCATTACCTCCTTGAATAATTACACTTCAATCTCCTCACTAGTTAGATTATTCCAAATCTCTTACCAATCTGTTGTAGATAAATTGTAACACTTCTTTTATCACTTTTTATTGTATTTCAATGAATACCATATCTATAAATTGTATGATGTGATAGTGTTATCACTAAGAAACCAACTACAATATTATTTACCGAAATACATGGTCAGTATTTTCACTTAATTTTACAACATGAGATGTATTTTACTTTGCATGAAAAATGGTAGTCAACTCTTATCCTACAAAAAACATTGATTTACTTCCTATTAAAAAAAATAAAACTCAAGTTTCTCCAAATTTGAGGGAACTTGAATCTCCCCTTTTCAATTTGTTGTCAAATCCCAATTTACTTTTAAATTCAATATATCATTTCTCACCCAAATTGAAAATAAATTCAAAGGATAAAAAAAAATTTACCCCTTAATGAATTGGAAGTTAGGGTTTTAAAAATTTATTTTCCCCCTTTATTGGGAGACACAATTTTAAGGGAAGGTCTTCTCAAACTAACTCATCTAATTTTAAGAAATGCATCTTCTCTCCATGTGAATTCATCCACTTTCTAAGCTCTTAAATAATCCATAAGATAAGAGTGATACCACATTTTTTATAACCCCCACTCATCTTCTAGTTCCCCTCTTGGGCCGATAATGAATAAAATGAGTGACCCCTAAGTCTTACCTCTAGTGGGTCTTAGGTTGGAGAGTAGAGTTAAGGGTACAAAACACTCGAATAAGAGGCATTACCCTTAATATCCCTGGATCATAGCAAGAAATCACCCTCCAATAAACTATACTATAAAAGAAACAATCCAAAATACCATATAAAAAATATCTCACATACATGAATATAAAACAGATGCAAACATATCTAAAGATAAAATAATACCAAAAGTAAGATCATGTGATGGAAACCACAACAACCCAAGTTTCAAGATAGTACTAATCAAATCAATCACTAAAACCCTTGTAGAATCCTAAAAAATAATTTATACATGTGTAGAGTGAGAATAACATGTATACCCAGTAGGATCATACCTAATATCTTATACAAGTGTTAAAATATAATACTAATTCCCTGGTGAACAAATAGTAGAACTAACCAGCAGCTACACAGGTCTATTAGTCCCCAAAACCTCACTATTACTCACTCACCAAATAATTCATCCAATAGTATAAAATAATATAATAAGAATATAGATAAAGGTGCCATGCGCCCACTTCCCCATTGATTGTTTGCTCTCACCCAATGAGAATATATCCTTTTCTCTCATCCCTTATATTTCAACCAATAACAGAACCAACTATATGTCATGTCTCATTGAACCAACTGCATATCAAGTCTCATGAAACCAACCACAAATCTACTATTAGGAAACCATGACATTAGGATATCATGAAGGTGTAGGAAAACAACCTTGTGTCCTCCTGTTATCACACATTACCTCCACCACATATCTCATCATCAAACACGGGTGTCACCAAAATTAATTATTGAAGGTTGACTAGGGTAGAGAGGGTATTATTTTATCTATATCTGCCTCATAAAGTATGTTAGGGAAAACACCCTCAGAATCTCTGGGTGTTGGTCAGGTTACTTGACTTGGGGGGGGGGTGCGTAGAAAATTCATAAAAGAATAAAATTATATTATAGTATCACAAAAGCCTGAACCTATGGGTTTTCATAAGTAACACCATCACATCCACCATTAGGCCACTACTGATACTGCTCCACCAAGAATTGTCACTAATGCAGAACAATCAATCTCAAACATCACACAAAGGGCCATAACCCAATTTCCATTTTCTATTATTTTATATAGAAAAACAGCTACCAGACTTTATTCATTTTGTTATTATTTTAAATTCAAACCAATTAATTTATTTATAAATAGCCACATCTATATATTTCAATGTTATTGTAGTGCTATATAAATTCTATCAAACAACCACCAAGTTGAACCACCACATCACAACCGAGGCCACCAAGACTCACAAAACAAAGGCCACCAAGCCATATACATCAAGTCAAGCATAAAATATAAATATTCAAATAAGTATTCCATTTAACAACTTTAAGTGTTTAACCATTTAAAGGGTATTATCAATCAATCCATCACTACAAGTCATAATCTAATGAAAAACATATGGCATAAAAATATCATCAACAACATTAATAAAAATAGTAATCATATGTGTATCACATCATTCCATTTCATTTTCATTAGTCTGGTTTATTATATTTATTAAGACATTTCATACTACTCACCCAAATAAAAAAATCATGATAATATTATATATGTAAATAAAAGGAAGAGAACATGAATCCCCTACCTCAAATAAATCTTTCTAAATCACTACACAAGGATGGAACAAGAGGTAGACCACTAGAAAAAACTACAACATAATAAATCACCTGGATCATCCTAGAAGATAGTGTCCCCCATCAATATTTCTCTATCACATCACTCAAACCATCCAAATCCTTATCCATGGTCTTCTTAGAATAAATAACATGGAAGGAAACATGGGGAAAGGAGGAAACTTACTTAGAATCATTGATTCCTGATATACAGATATCAAAGGTTAAAGAACACAAATAAGGAGTGATAGGCCTTCCAAAATCACCTAGGATCCACCCCATAATTGATATAAAATTCTAGAGGAATATAGGGTTTTAAAGGGTTTGAGAATTTATAGGAAAATTAGAAATTAGAAAAGTATGTCACGTCACCTTTCACTACGACACAAGGGTATTGAAACAAGAAAAGGATATGACGTAGAATAAAGGACCATTCCATGATGGGGTTATTCAAATCCATGTTCAATAAACAAGGTGAAGTCAACATGGAAGATCTTATAAACTATAAGAAGGACCATGATGCAAGGGAAATCACCATGCTGTAGATTTCAATTTCTAAGAATAAGGTCACGCTACATCCCAAACCTATGGGGCATAGCTACCCCCAAAAAAGTAAAACAACCGAAAAACCCACTTCCTAAGTCTCCATGCCACAACTGATCTTTCCAACACTGTAAACACTCCCTTTATGGTTCATTTTAACCCTTCATGCTGAAAAATCCATCCCCAGCTAAAATTTCAGTTACAGCTCCACCATCCACCCCTCAACTCCCTCGAAACTTCCCCCAAGAACCTTTATCTCTTGAATTCTGATGAAATAATAGGACAGTAAATCCAAAACATGACATTAGATACATGCCAAACAATTCTCATACTTGATAATCAAAACCAAACATAGAAAAGGGAATGAAAGTGGTCTAAATAACCACTCTATGAGATACCTCTTAGGGATATCATTGCAACTGAAACACTACCACCAGTCAAGCACATAAATCCAAGACAAAAACTACCACATTCAACACACAAAACTTCCTTAAGCACAAAAATCAAGGAACTCACCATCCATATAAATATATTTTCCTCTTTGGGTGGCACTAAATCACTCGTATGATCTTAAAAAGTGTCATAAATATAACGCATCTCAATTAGGAAGGGGTTCCCACTATTCATATTCTTGAATCTATAACTCAAGACACTAACAAGAGAAAAAATATCATGTAATAAATCATAAATATTCAAGATTCACATAATCAAAGAAAAATAAACAAGTAAAAAATCAAAACAATACAAAGTATTGAGGATGCATATGTGCCTAACGCTCCCAAGTAATCTCCTCCAAACCATCGTGCATCCACAAAACTCAAACCAAAGGGATACCATACCCCCAAAATTCCTTCTACTTATCGTTTTATATCAATACTGGTCTCTTTATGAACATAATTTCATTCTGGAAATCAAACTCCCCTCGGTCAATGGCATAAGCTTCATTATGAAGATACTGATGATGTTGGGACACATGGAAGACATTATAAATCTTGTACAGTCATGGTTGAAGCACCAACCAATACAACACATCAACAATGAACTCTAACACCTCAAAAGGACTAATGAATCATGGAGAAATCTTACTTACTATGAAAAACCTCTGATATCCACGTCGATGGTAGACCTTTAGGAAAACATAGTCTCTGACCCTAAACTCCAAATGTCTCCTCCATTGATCAACATAATCTTTCTGATAGTTTTGCACCATATTAATCATCTCAAGTACTACTTAGATCTTATCTATCATGCTCTGCACTATACTGGGTCCAAGAACTATTGCCTCTATAATCTTAATCTAGCTCAACAGATACTGACATGGTCTCCCAATCAATTCATCAAAGGGGGTCATACCAATGGATGAGTGATAGTTGTTATTATAAGAAAACTCAACCAATGGTTGGTTTCATATCCATGATCTAATGAAATATAAGACACATTACCATATCATATCATCTCGTATCTGGATGGTCTGCTTTATTTGTCTATCCTTTTGGTGTCGGAAAACACTTTTAAGGCATAACTAAGAGCCAAAGGCATGCTGTAATCCCCTTTAGACTAGTGAAGTAAACCAAAGGTCTTGGTCAAAAATGATGGTAATAAAATCCCCATAAATCCTCACCAAATAATCCATGTACTACCTCAATATTATTTCCATGGTACGCGATCCTCTTCCATCAACCTCCTATTCTCTAAGATACAAGTCTGTTGACTCCTCCATATCCCTCCAGGTGTCCTCATATTATCGAATGGATCCCCATAAATTTTATCTCAGTGCATCTTCTACAATGTTTCCCTTTCTTGGTGTATATGAGATCTCAAAATCATATTCCAACTCTATTTTCATAGATTTGGGTCATGCTGAGAAAATATGAACCTCAGGCTTTTATGATCTATATAAATCACAATGCATTCCCTAATGAGGTAATGTCACGGTAGCTTTAGGGAAAAAACCATTGTTGTCATATTTACATTATGGGTGGCTAATAAAAAACAATTTTATTGAATATTTTATTGATAATAAATGACATAATTTCCACAAATTGGGTCAAATATTTTTATTTATAAAATATTTGGGATTAGATCATTCATTTGAAAAGTTGATGAAAATTCTAGTTTTCCCCTTTAAAGTTAACTATAGTATTTCAACCATAAATATTTTTATATGTATAATTTGAACTTAAAATTTTTTAATTGTGTTCCTAACTTAATAGGATAGAACTTTAATTTAGGATATCCTATATGGATCATGCATTTGATTAGAGTAAATGGGCCATCAATTCAAAGCTAGACTGGACTCACCAGATTGGAAACCACTACAGTATTTGGGTCGTAACTTCTTCATTCATGCTTGGATTAGGCACAAATTTGGAGAGAATATATAGAACCAAATTTCTCACAAATAATACTTCTAGAATAATAGAAGGTTCATGCATTTTGGAGGTCAAATAGTTGGTGCAATTAGGATTAAAATATTTGGTTGAATTTCCCCATTCACACTTGAAACCAATTGTAAACATAGACTCCCATACACTCTGTAAATATGTATGTTTATAATTTGGAGGTGTTGGTATGTGAATTAGAATATTGAAATGGTTTTTAACACACACACATGGGGATTTAATTTCATGTTAGACACATAACTTGTTTCGATAAGATTAGTGTGATTAATCTCACTAGATTTTATTTTGATAAAATTTATAAGAAAATTAATTTCAAATTTATTGATATTTACTCTTTATGGGATTATTAATTTGTATATATTTCCACTTAGGATTTAGGAATATGAACATGCATATCTTGTCACAATTTTTTTGGAATACATGATATGAGGTTTTTCCCAGGAGTAAAAAAGGGTAATTATGGGGGAGTTTATAAAACATAATTTTATTGATAATAAATGAAATAATTTTCTCAAATTGTGTTAAATATTTTTATTTATAAAATATTTGGGAATATATTATTCATTTGAAAATTTGAGTAAAATTCCAGTTCTTCCCTTTAAAGTGAACTTTATTTTTTCAACTATAAATATTTTTATGTGTATTATTTGAACATGAAATTATGTAATTGTGTTCCTAAATTAAAGGAATAAAACTTTAATTGAGGACATCTGAGCTGGATCATGCATTTTATTGAAGTAAATGTTTCATAAAGTCAAAGATGGACTGGAATCGCCGGATTGGACACCACTTCAATATTTGGGTATTAACTTCTTCAACCTCGCTTGGAATGGGCCCAAATTTGGATAGAATACCTAGAACCAAATTTCTAAAAAAGCTTCTATAATAACATTTGGTGCATGTGCTTTGGATGTAAAACAATCAGGTCAAGTTGGATTAAAATATTTGTCTGAATTTCCCCATTCACACTTGAAACCACTTGTAAACCCAGCCTCCCCTCCAATTTATAAATATGTATTTTTGTCATTTTGATGGGTTGGGACATGAATTAGGATATTTAAGGTAGATTATAATTGTTTTCACTCTATTTATATAGGAATTACAAGAGGGAGATCTCTTGAAGCTAGGATCCCTTCATCGAATCTTTTTTCTTCTTCTTCTTCTTCACTTTGTAATGTTTTTTTCTTACAATAAACTTATTAGTTCCTCCTATATTTATTCTATTTTCTTCTATTTTCTTATGTTGTATTCTTATCAAATCACACTCTTTGGTTTGGAAATAAATATTAGAAATTTTATTTGGTTATACCATTTCCACAAACTTTGTAAACGCAAAAGTTTTATAATGACTACACCACTCATGAAAGAGTAGTTTTTCTTAGTAATCAGTATACCTCTAACCTTATTCATATATTTATTTCGAATCAATGAAATAATATAATCCACTTAATATTATCTATTAATTTATTTTTAAAATTAAAAGAAACTAAGAAATCAATTGAACAATTAACACTAAACACATGAGTTTTAGAATTGTGTAAATTGTGAGAGCGCACTCTTATTCGATAAAAAACAACATGCGATCAATTTGTAGAATTAAAAACTAATTCCAAAAATCAATTAATCTTCATTTATAGAATTTTTATGTGCCATAATTTACCACTGACTATACACTAGCCTCATAATGACAATCAAAATAGGGTGCTATGATTTCATGTTCTGAAGCAAGCCTAGGGTTTAATTAAATTCATCTTTATGTTAAAGTTAATTCTCAAAGGGTTTTGGGGTTAAAATATTATGTGTTAATAATTAAGTGGACATTAATTTAAATTATTATTACTAATAATTAAGTGAAATGGTATATTTATATTGATTATTCCTTCTAAAAGTATTTAAAAAAACATTGTTTTATTGTGTCTAATTAATCAAATTTCATTTAAAAAAATAAAATCTTTTTTCAGTATCCTTCTTATTATTATTTCATAAACATCAAACAAACCAACCCATCCTTATAATTTATTTATTTATTTTACCTTTATTTTCATAATACCTTTAATAATTTTATTTAATTACTTCCACTTTGAGAGATGACCTTGGTCAGCCACTCTACTACACCTAAGTACCCAAAAACCACACATCATTTGAGGGCACCCAAGATAGCGCCTTTCAATGGAATTATAATACTCATGGGGGTGTAACTTCCTAGACCCATAAGAGATCATTTTCTATTTATAAATTAAGACACACCCCAAAACCAAGTGAGAAGAATCATATAACACCTCAAAAATCACACCCTTCTCAAGAAATTGAATAACTAGGGCACTGAACAACTGCTCCTTAAAGTAGATGAAAGTTATCTAAAACCTATCAGTCCAAATGTCTAGTAATTCGTGGTAAGTTTGGTCAATAGAGTTGAAATATAAGAGAAATTAGATATAAACCTCTAATAATGACCCATGAGACTAAGAAATATATGGTCCTTCTCCACATTCTTGGGTGCTTCCTGAGAAACAACGACCTCGAATTTTTTCAGATTCATTGCTACTCTCTGTTGAGACACCACATACCAAAGAAAATGCACCTCTCACAACCAGAACATACACTTGGACAATTTCACATATAACTGGTGGTGTTGAAGAGTCTTCAAAATGATTCTCATGGTCTTGGCATGATCTGCCTCTGACCTAGATTTTATAAGGATGTTGTTAATGAACATGACTATGAACTGGTCCAAGAAATCATAAAATATGGAGTTAATGAGTCCCATGAACACATATGTTTAATTTTTGACAGAAAATTATATGAAAATAAATTCAATGTTCCCATAAAGGTATTGGAAGATAGTCTTCAGAATATCTACACCCTTCACCCATAACAGATGATAGCCAGACCAGAAATCAATCTTAAAAAACTAGTTAGTTCCTCTCAACTTGTCAAATAGATTTTCAATCATTAGAAGATTATAAATATTCTTAATCATCACCTGATTCAGCCACTTATAGTCTATTTCAGAATTTTAAGGCATTCTTTAGAATATCTACCTCCTTCACCCTTAGATGATGATACTTGGGCCACATATCAATCTTAGAAAACAATATAGATCCTCTCATCTAGTCAAAGATATCATCAATCATTAGAAGAGGTTAATTCTTCTTGATCATAACCTACTTTATCCTCTAATAGTCTATACACAACCCAGTACACCATCGTCCTTATTAGAGAATAAAACTAGAGCTCCCCAAGGTGACACACTAGGCCTGATAAACCCTTTATACATCTAGCCATCAATCTAGATCCTCAAATCCCATAACTATGAAGGTTTCATTCGATAACGATACATTAATATTAGTGTAGCACCCAACTGTAACTCTATTCCAAACTCTAAATTGCATATAGGGGATAGTTTCATAACCTCCTCAGGGATAAAATCCAGAAACTCTGTGATAACTTGGGGGTATCGATCACCAGATCCCTCACTAGCTCCATTAACAACTAAGATATCAAGTAAATAAGGGGATTGTCCCACCTAATACCCATCCAGAAACCTTGTTCTCCAATGATCAACACACATATCCCTTCCAAATAAAAAACTCAACTCTCTTCTAGAAACATTCAACCAAAATATGAATAGAATACAACCAATCCATGTCGATCGAGTATGAAATTGTATAGTCATATATATAACCCAAAGTAATATCTAAATGACTGATGTTACCCCAAGATCAGTCTTCATCCCTAGAACACATCAAACAAACTTGTATGGCCTCTGACTATCATGGATAACACCAGGTGTATGAAAATCCTTACCATGTATAGTCCCAGTGTGTGGGCCAAGGTTGATGTAATAAATGAGTTTGAAGCTTCTGAATCAAACTAAGAAAAAACCAGGGTAAATGATAAATTGGTCGTACCTTTAATATCATATGGCCCCTTTGGCACTTGTTCCTTTATTGCATGAATCTGGCCTTAATCAGCTCCTTTACCTCATTATAGATAACCTCTATACCCATGATATGGTCAGTTCCTTGACAGTGACAGTCATACTAGGGATTCCTTTTTCCAATTCTACCTACACTTGGCTTAGAATAAACCTACAGAATAGGTTTTTGAACATAAGATAGAGGGACATGTTGTTGAAGTTTTCTTAAGGGAAACTATTTTTGCTACTGGAAGGGGGAATGACTTCCCAAGATATAACGACTCTTGGGGGATAAAGGGAACTACTAGTGGTAATGACTTAGACCTCTGTAGAAAATTTACAAAACAAGAAATATCCTAGTAGACGCATAGGAACTACCATCCCTCAAGAAATGAGATGCTTACTACTATGGTCATTTCCTTGTTGATCAAAACCTTGACTAGCCTATCATATGTAAACCTCTATCTGAAATCCTACTCTTCATAGGTCCCTTCTTACTCTCAACCAGGGATTATTGATCCCACTCATGCACTCTCTTTATCACCCCACATTCTTTTTCACCTCCAAACACCTAGGAAACATAAATGGGGTGACTGCAAAATAAAGGGTGGGGTGTAGCTCCTCTTCCAAGAATCGTTCTTAGAATCTTTATCTTGAAAGATATCAGGGATAAATCATATATGGTCCTTAAATATAATCCCCATATTTTGAATGCTCATTCTCCCCTTTTGAAAGGAGAAAAACGTTTTCCTCTTCATCTCCTTTGTAATCATCAATATGAACTCAACACTAAACTCCTGCTAAAAATAAACCCACAACACATTGATCTCATTCCACTCCCGGAGATACAACATCCACCACTAATTCACTTCTTCCCTTAACTGGATAACTTCTAAGGTAACCCAGTACTTAGATCGAGCTCAGATCAACTTAAAAGTGATCTCTAATTCCCATAGATAGAGCTCCATCTCTAGATCAAAGATTCTTCTATCATACTTTTCCATACTCTAATACTAAAAAGAGGGTAATGTTCACTTCCAGTGCTCATCCTCCAGATTAGGATTGAACCAATGATGGTCTATAGTGAAAGCCTACTAAACCTTTCCAACTCAAACTACATGTGGGTGGAAACCAACTGCCTTCTCAACAAGGAAATGAGGGATACCTAATTCCAGTAGAAATGGATTTATTTATTTAATTTAATTCATTCATTTATTTATTCCCATATTCACTCAATTCAAAATAGAACCCAAGAAATTATGATGCATGTACTTCTTCAAGGTCTATACCTCATAAGTAGAATCACTTTACCCAACACATTCAAAGATCTTAAGGTATTTATTTCACGTCATAGGGATCCCAAAAATCCTATGTCAAAGTGGGTCTCTCTTTTTATCGTCATATAATAAGTTCAACTAACACTATTTCCATACTAACACATGTAGTTATCATAAATACCTAACTTCAAACATCACTCTATTTATTAACTAATTCGTTTTATAGCACACTTTCATAACCCCCCCCCCCTCCTCTGGAACCCCTCCTAGGCCGACAATTAATTAGAGTGACCCCCTATTCTCACCTCTAATAGGCCTCAGGTTGGTGACTAGCACCAATGGTATAAAACAATTTAATGGGAGGAATTACCCTCAATATCCTCAAATCATAAAATGAAACCAACAACCGATCCACTATACTATAAAAAAATAATCCAAAATCTCATACAATGAATATCTATCATTCATTAATATAAAATAGATACAAACATCTCCAAAGAAAAAACAATTATAAAAGTAAAATCATGTGTCAAAAACCACAACAACCCAAGATCCAAGCTAGTACATACCAAATTAGTCATTGAAACTCTCCTGAAAACATGAAAAATAGTCTATACATACATAGGGTGAGTATAACATGAATACTCAGTTGGATCATACCAAAGATATCTCATGAAAATATAAAAATTCATAATAATGTCTCAGTGAACAAACAATAAAACTAATTAACACCTACATAGGTATACCAATCCTCCCAACCTCACCACAACCCACTCTCCAAAAATTAATCCAAGAGTAGAAAGTGATATCATAAGAATATAGATAATGGAACCCCATAAATACTTCCCTGCTAATTTTTTACTCTTTCCCAATGAGAAGAAATAATTTTCTCACACCCCTTCTATGTCCACCAATAACCATACCAATTGTATGTCATTTCTCATGACACTAACTACATATCCAGTCTCATGTTACCAACTGTATACCCAGTATAAAGTCACCAGGGTAGTATGGTTCATGAACATATAGGACATCAAAATCTTGTACAACTCCTTCCATGCATGACCCCCACCACATATCTCATCATCTAAAAATAGTATCACCAAAATCTACTAATAAACAGTGATAAGTGGAGAGGGGTTATTCATCGATATATATCCTCCTCATCCTGGATGTTAGGGAAAACACTTCCCAAAATCTATGGGTGTTAGTTTGGTTACCTGACTTAAGTGGGGTGTGTAGAAAATTCATAAAAGAATACAAGTATATAATAGTCTCACAAAAGTCCACACTTATGGGTTTTTAACAAGAAAAAACATCATAACCACCATAAGGTCACTACTAATACCATTCCGACAAAATTTGCCTCTAATATAGAACAACTGACCTCAAACATCACACTAATGGCCAAAACCTGATTTTCATTTCTTATTATTTTATTTAGAAAGACTGCCACCAAACTCTATTCATTTGGTTATTGGTTTAAATTTACACTAATTAATTTCTTTATCAATAACCACGTCTACATATGTAAATTTTATTCCATCACATGTAACACCATTCCCTTTAATTTTCATTAGTTTGGTTTATTATCTTTACTAATCCAATTCATAATACTCACACAACAGAAAGAAAAAATCATGATCATGTTATAGATACTCATAAAATAGGTACAAATAGAATCCCCTAGCTCAAACAAATCTTTCCAAATCGTTGTGCAAGGATGGAATAAGAGATATACAACCACTAACCACCGCAATGTAAAGAAGCACCTCGATCAACCTAGAACATAGGATCCCCATCAATATCCCTTTATAAAATCACTCAAACCATCCATATCCTTAAACATGACCTCCTCATAATGAAGGAAAATGAAGGAAACAAGGGGTGGAAATGAGGAAATGTACATATAATCACTGATTCTTAATCTCCAGATTCAAAAGTTAAAATACAATAATGAGTGGGTGAAAGGATTCATAAAATAACTTAATATTAACCTAAAAATTGAGATAAAATACTGGAGGAAGATATGGTTTTAAGGGGTTTGAGAATTTATAGGAAAATTAGAAATTAGAATACCAGGGCACAATACCATTCACTATTGTTCAAGGGTACTAACACAAGAAATGGATACAACATAGAAGAAAGGACAACCTTGAAATGTGGGTAGTGAAAGTTTCATCTAAGAAACATAGAGAGGTATATGTCGTAGATTCTATAAAATAGGATATGGACTATAAAACAAGGGAAACCACCATAGTGTAGATTTTAATCTCTAAGAAAAAGGCCATGTCGCAACCCATCCCTACGAAATAGCTACCCTTAAAAAATAAGAACCACCAAAACTTAACATTATAAGGCTCAACATCATATCTAATATTTCTACATAGAAAACACTCCATTTACAAGATATCTTAATCCTCCACACCGCAAAAACCTTACCAACTGAAATTTAAGCTAAACCTTCACCATACAACCCTCAACTCCCTCATAATTTCTCACAAACACCACCATCACTTGAATTCCCACAAATGGGTTATGTATTCTAGACCATTACAACATTCTTCTTAGAAATGTATCATCATATCATCAAATCTAAGTGTATGTGGGATAACACTTTTTAAAAAACAAAAGTTATTAATTTAGACAAAAAAATTATATACAACACAACTCAAATTATGGTACCAAATCTAAAACTCACTTCGATGGGATTTTCTAGATATATTTTTAGGATATTTCAAAAACTGACACTCACTTGAACACACACATCCAAACAATTCAAGTGTAATGTATTCTCCCCATTAGGTTGGATAATTACTCCCCCTTGAAGAATATAATGAATATGAATTAAAACAATGGTGGGATAATGAAACACATTCCACAGTATTCAATTTTTAGGGGGGGTCCCCCTCAAGGGATTCTCTACACTTTTATTCACCTTTAATTCCCAAATTTTAATCACAACCAATGTAATATGGGAATAAGGTGGGTCATCTTCAGCTTTTTAGTTAGAGTTGGGTTGAGACTTGTTTCTCAACCCATGCAGCTTATCCATGGAAACTAAAACTATTTTTTAACTCTTCATGATATCTTATCACTTGATTTTATATGTTTTATCACCTATAGGTGTCATTTATCTCTTATTAATTTAATCTTTCTTCCTTGTTGGAATGGCCTTATTTTCTAGAGAAAAAAGAGCACTTTGATTTCTTTCAACCTGCTCCTTTCTTTTAGATTATTCAAAAATAATCTAGCCATATGAAAAGGAATTAATTATTCTCATGTTTGGTCACCTTCATGTGTGAGGAATCCTTTTCAATAACTTTCTTGTAATTAGGATTCATAGGTTATTTTCCTTTATTCCTCATTTGTCTAGGCAAGACAATCATTCATTTGAAAACTATGTGTCCTTCCTGGTTTCACCTTCAATGAAAGTTTATTAACATCCACCTTAACCTACTAAGAAAGCTTCTTAAACCTTACACACACCTATTTTTCATTCTTATAGTCACCATTTTTGGGAAACCTCTCAACCTCTTCCTCAAGAGTGTCAAAAATCATAAAAATATAGCTACCTCTTTCCTAGATTGATTCCCTTTGGGTTTTCATATAGCTCTCTTATTTCTTAAGATTAATATCCATTTTAAAATGGTCTATAATTTATAATATCTTGACATAGTATAATAACTTATTACCTGTAGGTTGAACAACATGTTCAACATTTTTCATTGGATTCTTGGGAGGATTTCATTCAATAACCGTCTTCACTGATTTGTCTCTCAAACCAAACTTGCATTCTTTTTTCACCTATTTTATTCTCTATTGAGACCTTAAATTCACATAATCATAAGTGTTATACTATGTTTCTACATACTAAAATACCTCATAATAATGGACATAAATGTTTAAAAAATCACAGAAACTTTCTAAGATTTCAAATTTTTTCTTCAAAGATATATTTTTCCTTCTTTGTGAAATCTTATTGTGTACAGCATGATATCCTCTCACTTTAGGTTTTCTCCCTCTTAACTGTAGAATTATATTATTTTGACATATTGAAATACTATCCCAATAATAAATTTCTTTGTTCCAAAACATCCAGTAACACCAAAATCTCTAAATCAATCTCTTCCTTTTTATAGAACATGTAATGTGTTTATATTAGAATGATTGTTATCTTTGGTATTGAATAAAAAAAATTGGGATCCTTTTGTGGGGAAACTTTTATGAGATATGAAAACTACCACCCTATATTATGTGGTAGTTGTTTCAAAAAAAATTCTTATTCCTCCTAATTTTCTTATAATTTAAATTTTTTCATGAACTTTTAAAAAAAATATTCAAATCCAACTGATTTAACTATACATTGGGTTACCTTTTTGTATGAGTTGAAAGTGAATTCTTCCCCAGATGATCTCAAACTATTTGAGACACTATTTTGATTCTTCTTTGATGAAATAATCACTTCAAATAATAGTGTGGTAACATTCCTTTTCCCATATTGTTGGGAAGTTCTAGCTTATATAGATTATATATTTCTCAGTTTGATTTCTAACTCTAATCATTTCAGGTTGAGGTTATTATTTTCATCCTCAACCGATCTCAACCTATATTCCCAAACTTCCTTAAACTTTTGAGTTTAATACTAATGAATTTCAATTTCCTTAACTAAATATTTATCCATATCTTTTAATATTTTTATTTAGATTCTAGTTGAGCAGACTTGGCATCCATAAAGACTTAATTAATTTTCTTTAATGCATGGAATACATCATTAACAGCCTTTTCAAACACTTATTTCTCACATATAGATCTTAAAAAAATTTCAACAGCTTGAGAGAAAAGTTTTCTATGAAAATTGTAACATTTTCTTACTTGACATTCACTAGCTCAGTGAGAGTGTTGTAAGAGTTCATCTTTTTTTATCAATGCTTCTTTCATGGAACCAGTTTCCAACTCCACCTATGACTTTTCATCAATAAGTCCCTTAATAAATATGAATATATAAGTCACCAATTTATTGGGAACATTATTTAAATACTCTATAACCTAAAGGTAGATGTATTTAGAAAATTCAATGCACTCGTCATCATAGATTTCACTATATACACTGAAGGAACAATCTTTAATAGATTTAACTGAAAATGCTCACCATTATGATTAACTTTAGCTAATGGAATCTCATACTTTAAGATTTTTCTCATCTTATTTGCCTCTTTCTTATTACCATTTTTTGGGGCTTTCTAGACACTTCTAAATCTGTCTTGATGTGGATGGAAATAGAATACTCTATTTGAAGCACTTCTGAAATCTCTCCAAAAATTACTTCAAATTTGAACTTCATGTATGTCAAGTAAAAAAATGGGCAGAAACAATATATATCCAATTAGATATAGAACCTTTAACATGATCATAAATTGTGATATTCTAAAATAGATCCAATCAAAGGGAATCTAGGTTATGATACCAATTAAGATTCTTAGTAGGATTGCCTAGACAAACCTGAGGAGGGGGGAGGTTGGATCAATTTTTCTCATATTATTTTTCTAAAAATCAATTATTGTTTTATTACAACCCCATTTAGTTTCTTAACTCTATCACCTATTAGGATGTAAATGGTTCCCTTGTAGTTTTCCATTCCATACACCAATATGCATTGTAGTTACTAAAATTAAAGTTCGCATATGTATTTTTATATGGTTATACCTTAATGTGGGAAACATAATACTTGTCATGTTTAACGATTTTTGAGATGTGAAATCCCCACTAATAATATTGATATAAATTATAATGGTTTGGGTAGGTATTATCCTGAAACTAGTCTTTCTATATTATATAGGCAAGTGATCATCATATTACACATGTAAAGGGATATTTATACTACATCACATAGTCTTCACACTGTTTTTGAAAAAACCAGATCTCAACTTATTTTATCCTATTTAATTATATTGAAAAACTATATAAATAATTCTATACACCCACAAATATATAATCTACTTCCTCACCATAGAGTGTCTTCAACTACTTAAAGGTATCTAATAACTTCTCATAAAACTCATCCTCTATTTACTACACAGATTCTGGGTTCCTCTAAAACTAAATGTTAGATTCTCCCAACATAGAATCAAGAATACAGGCCTTATAATTTTACATGTATTGTAAACATTGTATATCAAAACTCCTAAAAATATATCTTGGTGATGAAACACACTGAACACTTGGGTCTGTTTCTCTCTCACAACATGAAAAAAAATCTTTGGTCTGTTGCTTCTCTTCAGCAAGGATCTCAGGATCTTTACTGGTGATCTATATTCTTCTTCTCTTATTATCTAACACCCAGATGATCATTAATGACTAAATATTATATTTACATCTTAGTCTATTCTTCACTATGACATGAAGCAGTTTCTCCTTATTTTTCTTCTACCTTGAGAGTTATGGTTCTCTGTCAACCAACTAAATTTTTCACACCCCCAACAACAATGGATTATTCCTTTCTTATTTGCTTCTGTCTTGATATTCTAACCTTTCACATATGGTGATATTAATTTCCTTATTCCATTTTCAATATCCAAAAATGGAATACCACAGGGACTTTCACATTTATAGAAAAAGGAACCATTATAAAATAGATACTTTTAGGTTTCATGAAATATTTCATGCTCCACTAATTTAATGATTCTCACATGGAACTAAATTTTAGGATACTAAAACTTAGTTGATAGAAATTCCCTTTTATTTTCCCTCTTCTCGGCTAAATAAGTCTTTAGGTGTACTGCAAAATACTTTGGATTCATCTTTTTTTGTTTTATGTGATATTTAAGTTTTTGAAAATTTCATTTCCTCTTATGTTTTTTCTCTAATGTGGAAGTTAATTTTTTATTGGAAAGGTTCTGGGAACCAAAGGTCGAGATGGTGGTTTGAGTATTGTCCTTGGGTGGCTGAAAAACAGCCACGAGCTAGCCGGTGGAGTTTTAGTAAGTCTGATGACTACAACATACCCCACCAACTAGTCGATACACCTAGTTTGAGGGTCTAATTAATACATTATGTGGGTTTTTATTCCTTTCATTTTCCCCCTTAATTTTATATTCAAATACATCGGCTTCCCAATGGACCTATTACAAGGGTGAAATTAATTCACATCATGGGTTTTAATTCCACATATTTTTTCACTTAGTTTTATAGTCAAATATGAACCCCATAGCCCTATTCTGAATTTGAGAGCTCCCCCTTAAATCAAGACATTCTCTTTCTCCTCCCCTTTCTTCTACAACCATTGACTAATCCAGAAAATTAAGAATAATGAGTTCTTATTATATATACTAAAAATTCATCTTCATCCTTGTGATATGTAAATGGATCTATGTCAGATTTGTGTTTTCCATTAATATCTAATAATTTTTTATTCATATCACTGTAGAAAAGTAATGAATTTATAATTTTGACAATGGTTATTGATGAAATTGAGATATATCAACAAAAATTAATGTTCAATGAATATTTTTTTAAGAATTATCTTCCTAAACCACTTATTTATGGGGTATTTATTAAGAAAAATAATCTATTAATGATTACTTGGTATATTGGTGTAGGATTCAATGTGTCATTAACAACGCACCTTGATGAGAGATAGAATTCTCAAGAACGGTGGGAATTTCTGGGTAAGACATTATAGAATGATCATCATGAGATATTCTTTTTCTTGACTCTCATATTGAATATATATCCTATTGATGTATTGATGACGGATCAATGGTCATTTTATAGACCCATGGATCACCAATATAATCAATAATGAATTCATGATCCTTTATTTGGTTCACAATGGATCTGGTTATTTTGAATCCCTTCATTTGGCATACCTCGGAATTGATTCCATTAAAAAACTCCTTAAAGAATTTTATTTATAGAATAAAATTCTTGACTTTTAATTATATTGAGTTTTTTTTCTGAACCACTTTCATGAAAACTAAAATCCAAATTTGGAATCCTAAGCATGTGAGCTTTTTCTTTATGGGTGTGCAATGTGGTTCGATCTTTGTTCCTTGAATAAATTTGGAGTTTTTCAGCAAAAACCTTGAGGTAGGAAGTTACTTACCTCATAGAGGAAATGTATATGACCATTATCATGATATGATATATTTTATTATTATTCTTAGACCAAGTTGGGTTTGATCACATGTGTGCTGGTTTTGAATATTATTTTCTCTCTCATGATGTGTTATGCATGACACTTTAGGATATTCCTTATTTCCATGTGTTGTACTTGGTATTTGTTGTGTTGTTATTCTGTGCATGGTTCCAATGTAGCATGTGGACCCATCTTGGATTAATGGACCTATAATGGGAGTGTGTTTAGATGATTCATATGACATAATGACATGACCAGGATAGATGATGGGGCCTGATGGCCTAGTGTGGTCTGACCTTGGGGCATAATGGCCTATACGATCTGACTAGTGAGGTGACAGTAGATCCTGATGGTCTATGTGACCTGACTTGATAGATATCAATGAGTAATGTTGTTCTATTATGGTCCAACCTATAGTACTAAGTACTATACTATTATTGAGAAGCTTTGGGTTGGCTCTTATGTTTTTGACTTTTTTATGACCATATAGATGTTTTCTGGCATGGAGCTAAAGAAGGTACTGTATATGTTTGTGGTAACTTGGTTAGAAAATGGATGCCCAATATGGTTTTTTGTATTGTCTGTGGTTTTATTTATTATCATTTATTACACTCTTATACATATGAAATCATGTTAAAGACACATTGGTGGTGTTCTATTGGGTTTTATTACTCGCACCCAACATGAACATCTTGATGTGCATGCCAAAATTATCCATATGGATCTAGGAAAGGGATAGGAGCTCATGGAAGATGATTGATATGAGGATCATAGATATGGTATTTTTATAAGGACATATTCTGGAGGATTCCACATTTTTATTTATTTATTTACTTTCATACTTTATACTCTTATTTGGATACCACACAGGTATCCCGTTTATATTTTTTATTAATTTTATGCTATTTAATATTAAATTATAATTCCTTACCTTACACTTTGTTACATTGAGATGTTTTATTATTATTATTGGTGCAAGGATATGATAATGAGGGTATAGTCTTTCCATTTACAAACTTTATACCCTTGCTAATATTCAGCAGCCTCTTGCATATGGGTAGGCACACATGAGGTCTGATAGACCTCTAGCTCAAACACGGTGGTTCAGGCCGGGGAATTAAAAAATGGTATCAGATTATTTTTCTTCTTTTCATTTGGACTAACCTGGGATATGGTAGAAAGGATATAGTCTTGTGGGACTCGGGTAGGGAATTTTTCATGTTTCTGGATAGCACATGTGTAATATACCTCCGAGTTACCATTAATGGGATTGTCATTACGGTTTTATGAGTTTTTGGGTAGGTTCATGTATCATGAGTAGACACATAAGATCACATTATATATATATACCTATGGTTATGTTTCATGTTAGTTCTTTAATTTAATGCATTAAATTGTATTATCTATTGATAATAGACTTTTATTCTTTGACTATGTGATAAATCTGTTGTCGTGATGTTGTGATATATTTGTTGGTATTAATTATTTGAACCTAAGTATGATATTGTGTTTTTTTATATATGTGTGACTATTACTAATGTGTAGGGTTGAAGAAAATTGGTTAGTTCTAGGGCTCTTATACATTGGGTTAAGGGTATACTCTTAGGAGAACCTTTGTGTGATTTCATAGATTGGTTAGGATCACTCTTAAATGTTATAAATTTTTTCATTGTGTTATAGAAAACGTTTCCTTAGAGAAATTTGACTGGAATGATTAGTGAAGCAGGCTAGAATGCTTTTATGAGATAGGAAATTCATGTTCTTCCACCATTTGTGTAGGAGAATTCTCTTGTACACACCCCAGTGATTCAGGCGAAAGGAACACTTCATCCAGGAGTCTTCCACCTAGTGCTTATCCAAGATGGGGGAGTTACCAAGATTGTGTTCAACTATGATCATGACTTTTAGCTCCATCATCCTCCATATTTCCAAGTAACTAGAAGCCCTCAGTATTTAGAGTAATGGTTGTGGATTTTTGAGAGGATTTTTTATTTGGTAGAGACCCCGGAGGATCAAAATGTTAATCTTGTTACCATTATACTACTGGGATCTAGTGGGATGTTATTCTTCAGGCTAATAGATTTGAGGGTATCACGTGGTAAATATTCAAAGACCTTTACTTTGAGGAGATATTCCTAGGTACGATGAGGCTGGACTAAGCATAGGAGTTCCTGGAGCATCATCAAGGGACAATGATGTTGTTTGGTTACTCAGATTTTTTGATAAAGTTGTTATACTTCACTTCTATCTTGGTTAGGGATGGATCGTATAAATCTAGGTAGCCTGAGATCAGTCTTCAACTAGAGTTGAGATGCCTGGTCAAGGACTTCAACTTGATGACTTATACTCAGGTGATTCACAAGTTTTTGAGAATTGAGAAGGTTATATAAGAGGATAGAGTTTTATTTATTCTTCCAGACTTTAGTATACTACCTAGTGATACTTTCACTGGTAGGAAGAATAAGGTTGATGATTCATGTTTGAGTGATGGAAGATATCTAAAGATGAACAGAGGCTCTTAGTCACCTTATTCAAGGGAAGTAGGTCCTTATTACTTCAACTGTGGATAGTGGGGAATTATCATACTTCATACCCAAAACCTCATATCAAGTGCCATCGGTGTGGAAAGACTGGGCATCTATAGTGTTTCTTCTCAAATTCATCACAAAAAAGGTCTCACAGGGGTTCGTGTTAGACGTATTCATCAATACATGGGATAGTCTAGGGTCTTCCATAACAGGTTCAAACCCCTTAGATAATGATGAATTTAGTGAGTCATGGTCATCATGGATAGGGCCTTAGAGTTAAGGCGAAGCAAGTTTACATAATGGATCAAACTCCAAAAAAATATTGGTAAGGGACCTTATCTTTCTTGAGGTATAGTCTTGATAACTTCTACATTTTCTACCACTTTGTTTATATTGTTTCTTTCGATTCCTTTATTTTTTCACAATTTTCTACTATAATTGACTTATCAGATAAGTTTTATTCTGAGTTACTTTCCCTTGATACACCATTGAGATTGAAATTGGACCATCTATAGAGATTCCCATAGTGTCCTATAGTTATTTTTGGTTATGGACATCTATGGGACTTCATGATTCTGGATATGACAAGCTTTGATGTGATTCTTTGTATGGACTGGATGACTAACTTCAAATCTCACATTGATTGATATTAGATATGGGTTTCATTTATATTACCTAAGGGAGATAAGTACGTAGTGACCAAAGAATGGGAACAAGGAGAAGTTATAGTTAGTCTTGACATGAGTTGGCTTGGCATGATCTTGATTCATATTATAGGCTTCGCTCTATTAGCTGGATTAGTGAATGTCCCCTCATCCTTTCCTTCAGTCATAGATATCTATCAGGATGTATTTCCAGATGGATTCACAAGACTTCCCCCAGATAGAGGAGTTGAATTTGTGATAGAACTTGTGCTACATGTGTGACCCATTTTGATACCCCCTTATCATATGGAACCAATAAAGTTGAAGGAACTCAAGGCACAACTCAAGGACTTGGGGGGAAAATATATTTATTAGGCTGATTACTTCACTGTAGATTAAAACTATTTTATTCATCAATAAATTGGATGGTAGTCTTTGACTCTACATATATTACCATAATATGAACTAGGTGATGGTGAAGAACAAATATCCTCTACCTAGGATTGAAAATCTCTATTAGGATGTCTTTCCAGATGGATTCAAAAGACTTCCCTCAGATAGAGGACTTGAATTTTATATAGAACTCATGCTAGGTATCTAACCCATTTTGATACCCCTTATCATATGGAACCAAGAAAGTTGAAGTAACTCAAGGTACAACTAAAGTACTTGTGGGAGAATATATTTATTAGGCCGAGTACTTCACTGTAGATTGAACCTATTTTATTCATCAGGAAAGTGGATGGTAGTATTTGACTCTGCATATATTAACAGAATATTAACTAGGTGATTGTGAAGAACAGATATCCTCTACCCAGGATTGACAATAAATTCAATCAGTTATGGGGTGCTTGATGGATTCCCAAGATTGATCTATAATTATTCTATAACTAGTTGTGGGTTAGAGAGGCGTACATCCCAAAGATGATATTTCGAAGTAGGTATGGTCTATACAGTTAATTCGTGATGTCATTTATACTAATAATCTATCTAATGAATGGGTGTTAGATTTAATATGTTCCATTCATATGTTCTCTATTAAAGATGATTTCTATAATCTATCATGACATACCTGGTTTGATAATTTATGATGGTTATGACCTATATATGGCATGACCTACCCAGTTGGATGATCGAGGTCTTGACAGGTGTCGCTTTATAAGGAATCTGACACTTAGTATTTGAAGGGTATTCAATATCACCGTCTTATCTTAGGTTATTACCTTTTATGTTTGTATGATTCTATTAATTGATTAGTTTTATATTCCCTCCACCTAATCAATATATAAAAACCATATTGATTTTTAACTCTTTACAAAACCCATGAGTTTGTGTTTCTCACCAAAAAATATAAATTGAGTATATTACACATACACAAATTCATCTTATACATAAGATACATGAACATTTCATGTAAATTCATAGAGTTATATGAAATTGACAATCTTCACATGATTACTCCCAGAGCAATGGATATCCAACCCCATTCACCTTTCAAGACAAGGCATAAACCTCCAGGTCGGTAGGTAGTCTAACACCACATCCCTTTACCTTATGAGACTTTACTCAAAATAGAATCCAATTCATCATAACTCTAGAACCTAATATGAAAAAACTATATTCAAGAACTAAATTCATGTTCATAAAATTAATAAAAAACCAAGTTCAATATAGATCAAAAAATAAATTCATTATCAAACCTATCATGTAATGAAAGGATCTATTTCCTAGAAGTATTTTAACATTTAAACTAAATCATGAATAATTCATAATATAAAAAGTTTATAATTATGAATAAAAAAGTGGATAGTCTTTTAATAAATGATAAATTTAAATATTTAAATATGAGAAAACCATTTATTAATAATTCATTAATAAAATATAGTTATAAATATTTCAAAATTTTATCATTAAATTATAGAAATTCCATAATTATGAATAAAATATTTATATTCACTTTAATATGAAATTTTAATATTCATAATTATATGGAATTTAATTTTAAGTATATGATATTATCATGAATAATAAACAATTGTATAATTACTTTTCTATTATGTAAACATTTTACATAATCTAAATACCATATTCATCATTATGTGGAATTTCATTTTAAATATATGATATTATCATGAATTATAAAAAATTTTATAATTACTTTACTATTATGTAAACATTTTACATAATCTAAATATAATATACTTAACATTATTTAAATCATGATCAAATTAATCATTAAAAATATTTTTTTTAGTTTAAATAATATCCAAATAATAACCCTTTAATTTGAATAATTCAAAGTAATTAATTATGGGAAGTTCATAATTTAAATATAAAAAAAATTATATTTTTACCTTATTTTTGAAATTTATAAAAACATTATAAATTATTCTTATGTTTTCTAAATAAAAAAATTTATTTCTAGATTATATGAAATGCCATAAAATCTGATTAAAAGGTACTTGAAAATTAACATTTAATATTTAAGGAATATTTTATAATAAATGTTTCATAAATATTTATTAATTAATTATAAAAGCCTTATGAGTAATTAATTAATTAATTAATTAAAGTTTTATTAATTAATAGATATATTTAAAATACCTTTTATTATAATTTTTAAACTATTTATTAATAATCAATTAAATTCACAGTTTGAAAAATTAAAAAAAAATTGCTCAGCACCACGGCTTGTGCTAGGTCATGGTGGTGACTCTGGTAACTTACTTCTATGTATCAGGGATATATAATGGAAAATAATTCCAATATTGAATACAATATTTCATGGTTTTATTTATCTATTTTTTAAGAAATGTGGCATCTGTGTAAAACAATATCCACAGCACACCCTGATGAAGACCAGCTGTCCATTTTTCATGCTTTAACGCTTAATGCATGAACCAAAATAGTTTCCTCACCATTCCCTAGTGAATTTAGAGTGGATTTTTTCATTCATTAACACTTAAAAAATGTTAAAAATGGTTGAATATATAATTTGGTGAAGGATTTTCCAAATTGCAGTGATGGTTGATGTGGTGATTTGTTCTTCAGTGTTCTTTATTTCTTAAACAGGATATCATAAAATAAGATCATGGATCCCTTTTATACCACTTTTTGTTTCCTATGGGGTTTTATTAACACTTAATCAAATATTTTTAAGAAATATAAACAACCAATCCAATATCTCCATGGAAGAAATATGAAACTATCTAAAAAATGTAAATAAATAATAGTATAAATGGAATACCTTACACCAACGTCTCAAAAAACTCCTTCAAAAGACATTGATGAAGATCACAAAAGTGGAAAACAAAGTCCTCCCATCTCCATAGGTATCCACAGGTCAAGAAAAATCATTCTTCACATGAACATGATCTACCTTCCCTCCATGGTGTGCCAACACCTCACTTATTCTAAGGAGGAAGAAGAAGGAAGATTTGTATACCAAGAGTATCATCTAATCATCTAAATTTTATTTATCATCTCATACCAATGGCTTTATATAGACTCTTAGGAAACTCCTCAATGATTCATTCATTAAATCGTACATTATAATGCATGAGTAAATTCCATGGCATGTTCATTCATCATATGCATGAACGATTCAAACTCTGGTATGTTTCATCTTATGAAATGACTCTCTTAATGACATTCTATATGAGAGAATGACTCAAGTAAATGCTACATACATGAAATCTAATTTCATGCATGCCTTATGAGTTGAGGCAATATTATGAAAATCATATTTTCATGTTTCCTTTCAAAATTACATACAATATATCCTACTATATCGTAAAAAAAGGATTTAGGGAATACCAACTTCTTCACCAAGGAAAATGAAATACAGGGCCACTAGGACTCCTATGATTTAAATTGTTTTTAGGTTTACCATAAATTGTAAACAAAAATTACTAAATGGTACATATAAATGTAATTTAAATATATTTAAATATTTATAATGTAAATTTAATTATTAATTTATTATAATGTAAAATTATTTGAAATTTATTTATTTGGTCATTCTAGTGTGTTATTCATGTAGTTTCACACAATTGCAGCAGATGCCTTTTATCAGTACTACAGATGAAACTACTAAAAGAACCTTTTATTAGTATTAAAACTAGAACTAATAAAGACTCCTTTTATTAGTTAAAACTCTAGTGCTGATAAAAGCACCTGACTTTTATCTACATTGGAAACATCAATGCCTTTTTAGCACTGATAAAGCTAAAAACATGTGATGATAAAATATCATATTATAGTAGTGTTAGTAAATGTTTTGGTTTTTTATTATGGGTGACTGATTCCAATAATGGAAGGGGTTGAGCCTTATGATCCTTGACACTCTTCAGAGAACAATCGTAATATATTATAATTTTTATGGAATATTTGATAAATATTCTCATGGATTATAGTGTAAATATTGTTTACTGTAACCATTTACTCCTATTTCTATATTGATTTTAATTCATTTGATATTGGTGATATAGTTGATTATGTGTAATATGAGATTGGTTATAGAAATGGAGGTGGTGGGATGGTGATGGAGGTGATGGAGCAATAGAAGTGGTGGGTGGAGGGTGGATGTGTGTTGAACTTATAATGTTGTTTGTATGATAACTGAATGTGTGATGGATGGTTTTTGAATTCTTTTAATGTATATATTTGTCTTTTATATCATTAATATATATTTGTTTTGTATATATTAGTGTTGTATATTTTTGTGTAACATGTTGTTTGTATTTTTTTAACTAATTAATTTTTAATTGAATTCTATTTCATTTATTAATTATTATTTTTAGTTTAACAATAGTTTTAGCTGACCACTACTAAACAATTAAATAGTGGTTTTATTCATAAAAAAATCAACCTCTATATTGTTAGTGATATTTTTTATTTTTTATTTTTTATTTATAATTATATAAACCATCAAGAATATATCCTCGACAATTCTATACATTGTTTTTAGTAAACTATCTTTATATATTGATTTTCATATAGTGAATTTATATTATATTTTCTTATCATATATTGAAATTTATACCATATTGTATTACTATTAAGTAAACGAATAAAATTATATAAAAATAGTATAATTTATGTAATTCCCTGAACCCAGTTACCCAGATTCGGTGCATTATTTTAATACATTGGCATGATTACAAAGAATCAAGTCTCGAAGGACCTATCGGTTTAGCAGTCTTGGAAAATAGATTACATACATGAATGTTACATTACACTTTAAGACATAAAAAACAACATAAATAATCCTTTATGAATGCCATTATTCCCTTGTCTTAACCCTGCATATCAATCACAATACATGTAGAGACCCGTATCTTATCGTACATGGACATTACATTACTCTTGCGGAATACTTAGTACATAACAAAAACACACACACAAGGATCGTAATAGTTTAGTGTCTTTGGAAACTCGGAATATAATCTTCTAATCCTGGTGAAAGATCTTCAACATCTCCCATAAAGATCTTCTTTTTTTTTTACCTAAAACCTTTCTTTATATCCTGGGGAAAAGAAAACATAAAAGGGTGAGCTCAAATGCTCAGTAAGGGTAAACAAAAGAAATATCAATCATATCATATTTTTCATAAGAACATAACATTTTTGGAAATCTTAACCTGCAAAAGAGAGCATAATTTCATAACATGGGATAAATCATAGTAGTGAAATGAAATCATAACTTAAAACATTACTCATTGTGGCATACACACATAATCATAGAGAATCATTTCTTGTTAGTCAAGACTCATTGCCAAGACTATCTTAGTGGACAAAGTCCCTTTCTGAATCGAGTAATCCTCGTTTCAGTCCTGTTTCACTGAACCGGTATAACCTACCATTCCAGCCATGTCTATCTCATGAGATATAAAATCTTTACCCAATGCATTGGAGGGAGATATAGGTCCCACCCATCTTATAATGAATCCTTTCTTATGTGTGCCACATAATCATAAACCATACATCATAGCGTAACCCATGTAATAAAAATGGGATTCTTAAACAACATGACATCATAAAACCATTCATATAAGATAAAGGAATTCATAAACATAATTCCATCACAACATAGTCAAATCAATGTAAAAATATGGATAGAAACAGAACCCTTTATTATCTTAGATGGAAAATAATTTTGATAAAACACTTGAATTGAATTCTTGAGGAACATATCCTTTCTTCTTCAAAATCAATTTCTTTTCATAAAACATCATGAAATTTTAAAAGAAAGAGATTTTATTGAAAATAGTCATGAAATCTTTTAGAGGAAGCTTCATGAAAATAAGGCTTTATAAAACAGTAAAAATCCGTTCGTGCCGTATAAGTTAAAAAAACATTCTTCGTACTTTTGTCGAAAAAGTCAAAAAGTACCTCGTACGAAAAACGACAAAAGATTCCTTTCATATCTTTTACTAAAAACTCACCAAAGGGTAAAATAGGATTTAACAATTGTAGATGGATGGAAATAACATTACATATTGAGAAAACATAGATTTGGATGATAAAATACACCCCAGTAAATACCAACGTATAAACAATCTCGGATAAAAATGAGATTGTGATATTTCCCTTACCTTAGGTCCGACTTGCTTTGTAAGTGTCCCAACCTCCTGTATAATGATTTAAATCATGTTATTGACTTATTCCAGAATCATATTAATTGTTATTATATCATATATGGTCCACTTATGACTTTATATTACCCGTTCTTTTGTAAATTCCATGTTAAAGAAGCGTTTTGGGTAAAATCGTTTCATTTATCTTAGGTGTTTTGACTTGTTGTTCTTGACATCATTATTACTTATATCATGATTTACTTACTTCCATAATATAAAATATGATTTTTATACCATATATATTCAGTATATATATATAATAGATAGATAAATAAAATGAAAAACACCGTTCATGGAGACGGTAGTCCGTACGTACGCATGAACGCTGTTTTACTTTCCTTATTTTCTTGAAATGGAAGTAAGTAGATGACATACATATATATATATATATACATAAATCCAGTAGCTTTATAATGTCATATATTTCATTATTATTTCTTATATATACTTTATAATCATTCTTAAATGGTTAACATGGAGAATGAATCTCATCGCGTCGTGGAGACGGTAGTCCGTACGTACGCACGAGCGATGATATCATTTCCATAAATATTGAATTGAATTGGAGTGGATTATACAATATATCAGAATCAATATGATGTTGTAATAACTATTTATAGTTATTATTTAAACCATTATACCCATCCATGTAAGGTGGTGGTGGAAAATAGATTACACCACGGCGTGGAGACGGTATTCCGTACGTACGCACGCGCGGTGATTTCATTTTTCCGTAGGATGGATAGAAGGTGAATTAGGGTTGTTTCATATTTATAATAACATATCAGTATGTAAGTAATACTTATGTTATTACTTTGTCATGAAACAACTAAAGAAGAAGAAGTTGAAGACGAAAGAAATTGAAAAGATCGGTAATGGATATTACCTCTTCTTTGGAACGCCTCTTTGAATCCTCCACTTAGGGAACTATGATTGGTCTTTGAAGAAGACCAGGACCTCTAGGATTATTCTAGGGAAGTGGAGAGGAGAAAATGGCAGGGGTTGTCCGAGCTTGAGTGCTCAATTTGGTGTGAGGAGGAGGGGGAGGAGGTGTCCTTTTATAAGGGAGGAGAGGGGCACGTTTGGAATTCTTAAAAATATTAATTTATAATAAATCTAACCCCACTTAAAAAACCTCCAAAAATGACTCATATTCGAAGATTAGATGAGATAGGGTTGTAATCTCATCAACCAATCAAATTTAGACATGTTTGGATCTTATTTTAAACCTTATAATTTTGATTTATCCTTATTTAATCAATTTAAGTTTATTTGTGGTAATAAAATTCTAAATTTTAAATTATAACAAATAATTACTTATTTGTTGTGAATTTTCCATAATTGTTTAATTTATAACATTATAGACCATATAAATATAAATTTATAATTTTTAAATATTTTTGTGATTTTTAAACAATTTTATAATATGTTATTTTTGTAAAATAACAATAGTGTCAATTTTGACACTATTCATTTATTTGAATTTAAATAATATATATACAGAAGATATGTTCAAACTAAAAGCTTTAATATATTAATAAAAGGTCATATGTATCTATAAAATTAGTGTATCACATTAAATAGTTCATATAATATTTATTTTATTATTTTCAAAACCATTTATTTGGTTTATCTCTTAATAAAATAATTACTACATCATTTTTGTATAATTATTTAATATACTTATTTGTTGTATAAAAATTTAAAATAAAATTCTATTATGAAGATAAATATATTACCTTTCCCAATAATACTTTTACTCTAATTTATCATCTTAAAATCACAATATTTAAATTGTTATATTTATTAAATTATGATGTTGACAACTTTGGCATCATTTAAAATAAAATAATATAAGTGTCATAATAGCTTGTATAAGGCTCCAAAAGGTCACATATTCGACCATTGGATGATTATAGTTTTCATTTTCATGACCAATAAGTTTTGGTCAGGGTTTTGGGCCTTTTATGGTCACTATTAGTTTAATAAAAACTATATTCTTGATTTTTCACTAGATAAATAATTTCTGCATCACTATTGTGTCACAATTAATGATAATTATTTAATCCCAAAAAATTCTAAATAAATTCTCATGATGTAGATAATTTTGTTATCTTTCTGGAGACTATTCATGTACGAAATTTTATGATGTTTATCACTAATTTAAAATTATTATACTTATAAGATTTAAGAGAGTGACATGTTGTCACTTTCTTTGGTTTTAATAATAATTAAGTTATTTTCATGGACAAATGTCCATTAAATGATTCTAATCCGACCCTTAGGTGATATGGGTCGACTTTTAGTCATCCAATAGGATTTTGACATTTGTTAGGGTAATTTTAAAATATTATATTTACCCTTAATTACCCGATTTACCTTTAACCATGGTAAATAAAATTTACCGTAGTTACTATTCATAATTCCCAAAAATAAAAAGTAGCTTATTAACATAATTTGGACCCACTGATTCCAAATATGGAATCCATTTTTTAAAATTCCATACACAGAAGTTGCAGAAATTAAATTAAAATTAATCCCGTTGTCGAATAAAAACTGGTTTTTGTTTAAAACATTGCAAAAGATTGAATTGATTTAACCTACGAATTCAAGGTAAAATCAATGCTAATGACATACATTATATTAAATGGTAAAAATATAATCTATTTATACTTTAAAACCATTCAATATTATAATTTAACCACATAAGATATTACGATGAAAAAAGTTGTTTTTAATCAAAATATAGCGTGTTTTTACTATTCATTAAAATGTGAAAGTTACCAGAATAATATGAAAAATTTATCCAAAGTAAATTTTTATTTCTTGATTCCAAAAAATAATTTTATTTTGTCAAATTGAACTTATAAACATATCAAAAACCAGATTTAAAGTTGGTGCTCCATCAAAAGGCGGCAAAACTGCATTTTTTTGAAAAATACTTATTTTACCCGAAAAAATTTATTTTGTTCTTATACCGTTTTCTAGAAATGTGTAAGATGAATAATAATGTTATAAAATTCAAAATTTAGTTAATACTATTCATAACGGCTAGTTCATGACAATATTATAATAATATAACATTGTTTATTAAAACCCGGTATTGCGTACAACACACACTATCGAGGAAGGTCGCGATTGCGTGTAATGCAAGCCAAGTCAGGGTTGCGTGTTGTGAAAGAATCCTTCGTTGTTTCGTATAACAGAATCCAACCATATTTCATTTATACATTTAATATATATACATATATACTCAATGTTGCGTAGAATAACTATTATCAAAATTGTGTGTAACACGGTCCAAGAATAGGGTTGCGTATACTGCAAGCTAATACGGTGTTGCGTATAGCGCAAGGTAATCTTGGTGTAGAATACAACATAAGACATTAATTAAATTAAAATAATATTTTTCATAAAATCTCGGGGTGTTACATTCTACCCCCCTTAAAATGAATTTCGCCCTCGAAATTCGTCGGGGTTATAAATGGTTTATTATTTGAAAGTTTCTTTGATAGAAACCCACATCGTAAAAAGGAGTACCAAAACTTGTCTTTAAAAACTATAGTATGAAATGTAACGATTACCAAAATAAACTAATCACTGGGTTTCCACGTAGGTGAAAATATGGATATGGAAGAGAAATCTAACCATCATGTTCTGATGGAGAGTGGTAGAGAACATGGCTATGGAAAATCTAGTAATCACAAAGCCATAAATTTGTGACGATCTAAGGTACCATCTGATTCATCGGATATAAGGGCACTAGGACAACATTTTTTGGTTTTCAAGATCATTTCCCTAAAGTTAAAGAATTTGAATTAGAATAAATACTTACTTTATTTCAGTACAATCTCACTGTTGTTCGTGCCTTTAACAATTTCCACTTCATCTCTTAAATAAATGAAGTTGAATTTGTTATTCGTGAAGTGCTAGCAGATCATGTGATAGAATGACGGGTCATTCCATCTGTTTCAAACAAAAGGTTAGCAAAATTATATACATAAGTCGATCTATAGTGAGATTAATCACATATGGTTTCTAAAATGGACTTATAATTCATATATCATACTGCTTAATATAATAAAACTAGTTTCTAATAAACAGGGACTTCCTGTAGGTCAGTGGTAGGCGATAAAGTCCAGTCGCACTTCGGTTGTGGGTTCGATTCCTACAGCCTTGTCCGAAGCGATGGGCTGTCGCCCGTCCTGCAGGTTGTCCTTTTTTCTAAAACTACGTTACTATAACATCCCATCAATAATATCGAAAATCTTATATCCTTAAACAATACTAACTTATGTCCAACATAATCCAGTCTAATCTTTAGGCTTATACATAATACTGCAGTCCACTCTCATAATATAGTGACAACGATTACCGGAGATTTAATACTGTCGTTGATCCCCACATATCATAAGATATCCAAACATTCAAAGTCCTTAATCGTGTATTCTCTTGAATACCTTAGTGAAAACATGAGTGCAGTTAAAAGTTAACACTTTCCACATACCAAAATCCTCAAAATTCTATATACTCAAACCATGATATCACTTAGTCCTTATATCAATCATGAGCTCATGAATACTATCAAACATTTAATTTTCTCCTTATCCCTTCATTATGCGCATATCATCTACATTCCAAAAATATCTGAATAACCTTTCATGGATACTGGTAACATTAATCAGGGAACAGTGTAACAATCCTTACATGTCTCTTTAATCCATAGTACCATGAGATTACTTATACAACATTACACATGATAAACATGTAATCATTCCACTACATTCTTAATCCATTGACCGAGCTTCAACAATTCTTTCATCTCACATATCATTTGTAGTCTCTTCATCATCATCCACATAAATACTACCCATATGACCATACTGATTCTCTTCATGAGTCTTTCCCTTAGGGTATTTGTTTTCATAATGCCCATACATTCCACATTTAAAACACTTAACCATTTTTGATGTCGTTGCAATACCATTATCCTCATCCATGGTGTTAATCGACCCTTTTCCTTTGCACTTACTTGCTTTGTGTCCTTCTTTTCCACACCCAAAGCATCTTCCAGTTCCCTTGAAACATTTTCCTTGAGGCCTTTTCCCACATGATTTACATAGGGGAAATTGAACTTTCTTTCCTCTACGATCATCATGAAACTCCATCATTCTCTTATTAGTCGAGTCAGGAATCTTACCAAATTTTACTTTATTGATCATATTATGAGATTGCTGATTCGGCATAATAATTATGTTTGGACTTCCAAATCTCATTTCATTATGAAGAATATCATTCCATTGTCCATCATATCCTCCATTATCGTGAATCATCTTGTTTCCAGCCATTTTCTAAAACCCAAAAAGAATAGTGTGAGAGGCAAAAATCATGCTAGGGAAAACAACATAATAAAGGGGGAGTATCCTCAATATCTAATATCTTAGGTTAAATTCTATGATCATTACCATAGTTCTAGGACTGTATCCTATACGTATACTTATCCTTAGGGACATCCCTAGACATACCTTAGAAATATCTCTAGGGATCTCACTAACGTTTTCGCATCCTAGTTTCCAAAGGTTGACTAAACCTTTCCTCTGATACCAACTGTAGAGACCCGTATCTTATCGTACATGGACATTACATTACTCTTGCGGAATACTTAGTACATAACAAAAACACACACACAAGGATCGTAATAGTTTAGTGTCTTTGGAAACTCGGAATATAATCTTCTAATCCTGGTGAAAGATCTTCAACATCTCCCATAAAGATCTTCTTTTTTTTTTACCTAAAACCTTTCTTTATATCCTGGGGAAAAGAAAACATAAAAGGGTGAGCTCAAATGATCAGTAAGGGTAAACAAAAGAAATATCAATCATATCATATTTTTCATAAGAACATAACATTTTTGGAAATCTTAACCTGCAAAAGAGAGCATAATTTCATAACATGGGATAAATCATAGTAGTGAAATGAAATCATAACTTAAAACATTACTCATTGTGGCATACACACATAATCATAGAGAATCATTTCTTGTTAGTCAAGACTCATTGCCAAGACTATCTTAGTGGACAAAGTCCCTTTCTGAATCGAGTAATCCTCGTTTCAGTCATGTTTCACTGAACCGGTATAACCTACCATTCCAGCCATGTCTATCTCATGAGATATAAAATCTTTACCCAATGCATTGGAGGTAGATATAGGTCCCACCCATCTTATAATGAATCCTTTCTTATGTGTGCCACATAATCATAAACCATACATCATAGCGTAACCCATGTAATAAAAATGGGATTCTTAAACAACATGACATCATAAAACCATTCATATAAGATAAAGGAATTCATAAACATAATTCCATCACAACATAGTCAAATCAATGTAAAAATATGGATAGAAACAGAACCCTTTATTATCTTAGATGGAAAATAATTTTGATAAAACACTTGAATTGAATTCTTGAGGAACATATCCTTTCTTCTTCAAAATCAATTTCTTTTCATAAAACATCATGAAATTTTAAAAGAAAGAGATTTTATTGAAAATAGTCATGAAATCTTTTAGAGGAAGCTTCATGAAAATAAGGCTTTATAAAACAGTAAAAATCCGTTCGTGCTGTATAAGTTAAAAAAACATTCTTCGTACTTTTGTCGAAAAAGTCAAAAAGTACCTCGTACGAAAAACGACAAAAGATTCCTTTCATATCTTTTACTAAAAACTCACCAAAGGGTAAAATAGGATTTAACAATTGTAGATGGATGGAAATAACATTACATATTTAGAAAACATAGATTTGGATGATAAAATACACCCCAGTAAATACCAACGTATAAACAATCTCGGATAAAAATGAGATTGTGATATTTCCCTTACCTTAGGTCCGACTTGCTTTGTAAGTGTCCCAACCTCCTGTATAATGATTTAAATCATGTTATTGACTTATTCCAGAATCATATTAATTGTTATTATATCATATATGGTCCACTTATGACTTTATATTACCCGTTATTTTGTAAATTCCATGTTAAAGAAGCGTTTTGGGTAAAATCGTTTCATTTATCTTAGGTGTTTTGACTTGTTGTTCTTGACATCATTATTACTTATATCATGATTTACTTACTTCCATAATATAAAATATGATTTGTATACCATATATATTCAGTATATATATATATAATAGATAGATAAATAAAATGAAAAACACCGTTCATGGAGACGGTAGTCCGTACGTACGCATGAACGCTGTTTTACTTTCCTTATTTTCTTGAAATGGAAGTAAGTAGATGACATACATATATATATATATATATACATAAATCCAGTAGCTTTATAATGTCATATATTTCATTATTATTTCTTATATATACTTTATAATCATTCTTAAATGGTTAACACGGAGAATGAATCTCATCGCGTCGTGGAGACGGTAGTCCGTACGTACGCACGAGCGATGATATCATTTCCATAAATATTGAATTGAATTGGAGTGGATTATACAATATATCAGAATCAATATGATGTTGTAATAACTATTTATAGTTATTATTTACACCATTATACCCATCCATGTAAGGTGGTGGTGGAAAATAGATTACACCACGGCGTGGAGACGGTATTCCGTACGTACGCACGCGCGGTGATTTCATTTTTCCGTAGGATGGATAGAAGGTGAATTAGGGTTGTTTCATATTTATAATAACATATCAGTATGTAAGTAATACTTATGTTATTACTTTGTCATGAAACAACTAAAGAAGAAGAAGTTGAAGACGAAAGAAATTGAGAAGATCGGTAATGGATATTACCTCTTCTTTGGAACGCCTCTTTGAATCCTCCACTTAGGGAACTATGATTGGTCTTTGAAGAAGACCAGGACCTCTAGGATTATTCTAGGGAAGTGGAGAGGAGAAAATGGTAGGGGTTGGCCGAGCTTGAGTGCTCAATTTGGTGTGAGGAGGAGGGGGAGGAGGTGTCCTTTTATAAGGGAGGAGAGGGGCACGTTTGGAATTCTTAAAAATATTAATTTATAATAAATCTAACCCCACTTAAAAAACCTCCAAAAATGACTCATATTCGAAGATTAGATGAGATAGGGTTGTAATCTCATCAACCAATCAAATTTAGACATGTTTGGATCTTATTTTAAACCTTATAATTTTGATTTATCCTTATTTAATCTATTTAAGTTTATTTGTGGTAATAAAATTCTAAATTTTAAATTATAACAAATAATTACTTATTTGTTGTGAATTTTCCATAATTGTTTAATTTATAACATTATAGACCATATAAATATAAATTTATAATTTTTAAATATTTTTGTGATTTTTAAACAATTTTATAATATGTTATTTTTGTAAAATAACAATAGTGTCAATTTTGACACTATTCATTTATTTGAATTTAAATAATATATATACAGAAGATATGTTCGAACTAAAAGCTTTAATATATTAATAAAAGGTCATATGTATCTATAAAATTATTGTATCACATTAAATAGTTCATATAATATTTATTTTATTATTTTCAAAACCATTTATTTGGTTTATCTCTTAATAAAATAATTACTACATCATTTTTGTATAATTATTTAATATACATATTTGTTGTATAAAAATTTAAAATAAAATTCTATTATGAAGATAAATATATTACCTTTCCCAATAATACTTTTACTCTAATTTATCATCTTAAAATCACAATATTTAAATTGTTATATTTATTAAATTATGATGTTGACAACTTTGGCATCATTTAAAATAAAATAATATAAGTGTCATAATAGCTTGTATAAGGCTCCAAAAGGTCACATATTCGACCATTGGATGATTATAGTTTTCATTTTCATGACCAATAAGTTTTGGTCAGGGTTTTGGGCCTTTTATGGTCACTATTAGTTTAATAAAAACTATATTCTTGATTTTTCACTAGATAAATAATTTCTGCATCACTATTGTGTCACAATTAATGATAATTATTTAATCCCAAAAAATTCTAAATAAATTCTCATGATGTAGATAATTTTGTTATCTTTCTGGAGACTATTCATGTACGAAATTTTATGATGTTTATCACTAATTTAAAATTATTATACTTATAAGATTTAAGAGAGTGACATGTTGTCACTTTCTTTGGTTTTAATAATAATTAAGTTATTTTCATGGACAAATGTCCATTAAATGATTCTAATCCGACCCTTAGGTGATATGGGTCGACTTTTAGTCATCCAATAGGATTTTGACATTTGTTAGGGTAATTTTAAAATATTATATTTACCCTTAATTACCCGATTTACCTTTAACCATGGTAAATAAAATTTACCGTAGTTACTATTCATAATTCCCAAAAATAAAAAGTAGCTTATTAACATAATTTGGACCCACTGATTCCAAATATGGAATCCATTTTTTAAAATTCCATACACAGAAGTTGCAGAAATTAAATTAAAATTAATCCCGTTGTCGAATAAAAACGGGTTTTTGTTTAAAACATTGCAAAAGATTGAATTGATTTAACCTACGAATTCAAGGTAAAATCAATGCTAATGACATACATTATATTAAATGGTAAAAATATAATCTATTTATACTTTAAAACCATTCAATATTATAATTTAACCACATAAGATATTACGATGAAAAAAGTTGTTTTTAATCAAAATATAGCGTGTTTTTACTATTCATTAAAATGTGAAAGTTACCAGAATAATATGAAAAATTTATCCAAAGTAAATTTTTATTTCTTGATTCCAAAAAATAATTTTATTTTGTCAAATTGAACTTATAAACATATCAAAAACCAGATTTAAAGTTGGTGCTCCATCAAAAGGCGGCAAAACTGCATTTTTTTGAAAAATACTTATTTTACCCGAAAAAATTTATTTTGTTCTTATACCGTTTTCTAGAAATGTGTAAGATGAATAATAATGTTATAAAATTCAAAATTTAGTTAATACTATTCATAACGGCTAGTTCATGACAATATTATAATAATATAACATTGTTTATTAAAACCCGGTATTGCGTACAACACACGCTATCGAGGAAGGTCGCGATTGCGTGTAATGCAAGACAAGTCAGGGTTGCGTGCTGTGAAAGAATCCTTCGTTGTTTCGTATAACAGAATCCAACCATATTTCATTTATACATTTAATATATATACATATATACTCAATGTTGCGTAGAATAACTATTATCAAAATTGTGTGTAACACGGTCCAAGAATAGGGTTGCGTATACTGCAAGCTAATACGGTGTTGCGTATAGCGCAAGGTAATCTTGGTGTAGAATACAACATAAGACATTAATGAAATTAAAATAATATTTTTCATAAAATCTCGGGGTGTTACAATACACTTCTTGGAATCCTGTGAAAAATAAAACATAGAAAGGGGTGAGCTCAAACGCTCAGTAAGGGTAAGCAATACAGCGGAAACTTTCATAAATAAGCATAAACATTTAAGGCAATGTATAACTAAAACAAAAGCCTTTTAAACTTGAACTTCAGCATAATATGGAAAAAATAAAATGAAGTAATTCCATTTACTTATTCACATGGATATTCTACTAGTCGAATAATCACATGCAATATCACTAACCACTTTCATAATGATGGAATGCATAATGCCAGACTATCATAACCACATAGTCAAGGCCTTGTGCCAAGACTAAAAATAAGATTTTTTCAAGGCCTTATGACAAGATACTAGTTTGTCTCATGAGACCTACCGATGCATCGAGGAGCTATAGCGGGCTCCACCCATCACTTACTAAGTCCAATGTATTCCTCATATGAACAGGTTTAAACATAACATAAACATTCATATTAAAACTAGCATACGAAATGTCAATAATTTATCCATAAACCATGAAAGGTATAAAAATAACACATCCACAGTCAAACATATCACAAAACCTTCAATACAATATAGAAGTTTTGTATCATTATAAATCAACTTCAAATAATCTTAAAATCCATCAAAGGATGTTGACATAGATGAAAATGATTTGTAAAACTCTTTGAGTGAAATATCCCTTTTTAATGAAAACATTTAAAAGTTATACAATTGAGAAAGAAAGACATTTAAAGAAATTTCTGAATCAAAGTGTCCCATACCACTTTGAAACTTTTTAAAAGAATTATCATTTCAAAACATTCATGTCCATATAAATAAATCCTTAAAATCATTTTGAAAACATGGACATTAATTAAAAATATTTAGAAAGATAAATCTTTAAAACATTTAAAATTATGATCTTGATAAAAGAGTACCTTTTAAAAATCCTTAAAATATTCATTTTGAAATCATTTTTATGAAAAATGGACATGGATGATAAAAATGTCCTAGTAAATACTTACACATAAACAATCTCGGATAATAATGAGATTGAGGAATTAACCCTTACCAATTTGGTAACTTATGAAACATACACCCCATGAAAGAGGTATCATACAATGAATATGTAAATACACATAAATTAAAGTGTATTACATAAAGAATACAATTATGGGTAGTAAATACACCACACAAAAGGTAATTTTGGCAATATGGTATGAATCTCACTGGAATAAGGAGTGAGATGAAAACCCATTACCTTGCACTTTCCTTTAGTTGAGGGTACATTTAACCTCCTGTATGAAGATATTAGTATGTTAATAAGGTATAACATAACTATATTAATATTTATGATATCATACATGATTCATTTATTACTTTATACTACACATTTAATAATAATTTACATGTTAAATTAATATTTTGGGTAATAATCGCTTTCTTTATCGTACGTGTTTTAACTTGTTACTCTTGATTGTATCACTTAGATAATGATTTAAATACTTCCAGAATAAAAAACATGATTTATATATCATATATATTTAGAATATAATTATGTATAATAGATATATATATGAAATGGAAAACATCGTTTATGGACACGGTAGTCCGTACGTACGCATAAACGATGTTTCCGTTTTAATAACATATTGAACGGATCTAAGTGAATAAAATATATGTAAGTACACAAAAACACACACACACACACATATATATATATCTCCAGTAGAATTATTATTTCATATATTACAAACATATTAGTAATATATATTTTTATAATCGTCGATGAATGGTGAATGTGGAAATTAATCTCATCACGTCGTGGAGACGGTAATCCGTATGTACGCACAAGCGACAATATCATTTCGTTAAAGGTGTGGAATTGGATGGTATATTAATTTTAAAGATAAATTATAATGTTATTTTAATTATCTATATACATATTACTCATCATTATATCCATCCAAATAATATAGTGTTGAATAACAAATTACACCACGGTGTGGAGACAGTAAGTCGTACGTACACACGCATGGTGACATTATCATTCATAAGATGGATAGAATAATGAATATAGTTGTGAAATATTTATAATAACATCACAGTATATAGAAGATACTGGAGTTATTATTTTAAAATGTAAATAACAAATAAATAAGAAGTGGAAGAAGAAAGGAACTTGAAAGAGGGTGGTGAAAACATTACCTCTTATTCGGGTTATTCCTTTTGATTTGATCAAAAGGGATCCATAGGTTGGCTTTATGATCAAAATAAGGCCTCTAGGTTGAATTGAGGGAATTTTAGAGAATATTTGGGTAGGGTTTGGCCGAGCCAAAAGGATTGGAAGTTGTGAATTAGAGAGAAGGGGGAGTGCCGTTTTATAAGAGGAGTGAGGGTCACCTTAGAAAAAACTTAAAATATTATTTTATAATAAATTCATTTTCGATTTCTAATTGCTAAAAAATGAATTATTTAAATTATAATGTGGTTATGGGTTGAAAAACTCTCAACTAATAGGTTTTAGACAAGTTTGGATCACTATATTAACCTTATCATTTATATTTAACTCTTAGTTAAATAGTTTGACATTTACCATGTCTTATTGTATTTTTATAATATATAGTTTATAAACTTACTATATAATTCCAAGAGACCCCCAAGTGTTATATTAATGATACACATATCATTATATAAGTCTCTTGTCCAAAACTTATATTTTTAAGAATTGAATATCAATTAATAATATAATATTTGTTTTAAAAACTCTTTTATGTCAATTTTGACACTATTTGGTACTTTGTTTTTGTGAAAGTCATCACAAATTGATTACTTATAACAAGATACATTTAATCGTCCATATCATGTAATATTCACCTATAAAATTCATGGATGTCATAAAAACATTGAAATTATATTTATTGTAATATTTATAATACCATTTATTTGATTCTTTCATGAATAAGGTAATTACTGCATCAACATTGTGTCATAAATAAATTAAATTATTTCACGTCTAAAAATTATAAATAAAATATAATTATGTAGGAAATATTTTTACCTTTATAATTAATATTTATAATTGAATTTATCTTTTATATAACCCAATATTAAAAATGTTTTAGTTATTTAACTTTAATTTTATCTCTTTTAACTCTTCTTTGAATTAAATAATAATACATGTCCTAATCTAATCCAAGTGGACCAAATAGGTTCATATTTTTTTCCTAAGGTTTTTTTGGGTCTAATTATACTTATACAATAGAATTAGGACATGTTTTAGGGTAATAATAATTTCATTTTTACCCATAATTACCCTATTTACTTTTAACCGTGGTAAATAAAAGTAAAAAGTTATTATTCAAAAAAATATATTTTTATCTTATTGAACCACATTTTACTCCTTGCTATTAACAGTATCTCTCGTATTTTCAAAATTCCACTCACATAAGAGGTAAAATTAAGTTTTATGTGAATTTGCAAATTCTCCTAGGAGATGGGTAAAAGACGGTGAAAAGTTAAATAAAAATTTTATATATCTAAAAATATTATAAACTGACTCCAATGAATTAAATTGAAATTATATAGGTATTATTTATATATTTTGAGCTAAAATAAATTTAAATAAAATAATTAATTAATTAAATAAAAAGTCGGTTTTAACCAATAACTGAGTGTTTTTTACTATTCATCAAAAATTGAAAGTTTTCAGAAAAATGCCAAAAATTCACCCTAAGCTAATTTTGATATTCCAAATCCAAAAATGATGTCTATTTTACCAAATTCAAAACATAGAAGTTTCATTAATTAATTTAAAATTAATTCTCGTTGTTAAAACAAATAGCGTGTTTTTAAGAAACAATAACTATCAGAAGATTGACACTTGTTTATATATAATTTCAATGTGAAATTAATTCCAATGACCAACATTGGATTAAAGGGTAAAAATATAATCTAATTATACTTTCAAAACATTAAAATGTATAATTCAACACTATAAATTATTTTGATTAAAAAAGTAGTTTTCAGTTAAAATATAGTATTTTCACTATTCACGCAAATATGAAAGTTATCAAAAAAACACCAAAAAATTATTGGAAATAAATTCTTATTTCCTAATTCTAAAGAAGTTTATTTTTTCAAATTGAATATATAAAAGTTTCAAATATTGGATTTAAAAAGGGTTCACCATTAAAAGGCGGTAAAATTGTATTATTTGAAAAATAATTCTTTTATCTGAAAAAAAAATGAATTTGTTCTTACATTATGCCTAAGAAACTCATAATACTGATTCTAAAATTATAAGGACTATATAATGTTCAAAATTTAGTTAATACTATTCATAACCGCTTTTTAACGGCTAGTTTGGTAAGTCGTGATGCGCTTGAACTCAGTGTTGCGTGTAGTGCACGTTATTGCATTACATTGAAGAAATAACTTACTATGAAATATTGGGGTATTAAAATTTATGCCAGGCTATGTCATAGTTAACCAATTAATTAAACATATAAAATGAGTATCATGTAATATTCTACACATACATCCATAAAGACTATATCATATAGTTAGGAAACTCCTAATTTTAAAAACCAAGTATTTTTTAACTTTCAAAAAACTCTAATTTATCTTTAAATCCACAAATGAACAATTGTAAACATAATATAAATCATTTATTACCCCTAAAAACACATTTTAAACTATTTAAACCAGAGAAAAAAAATTCAACTTTCATTACTTAAAAATGAAAAATATATATTTAGAGCATCATGTCGCCAATGTAGTACAATAACCAGCTATATATATAATCATATCTTTTACCTATATAAATACTATTTTTATATGAATTTTCAAATATTTTTCTGGAGAAATATTATAATTATTCCTAATGATAAATACCATAACCAAATCATATCAGTGTAGCATACATTTTAATATGACAGTTAATTTAGATTGTGATTTATATACGTAGAACATTAAATGTATATAAAAAGGCTTTAGTTAAAAGAAATATGAATAAAAAACCATCTTAAAATATATACAATTTCAACTTGTTGTTATTTTGAAATATATATAAACAAATATTGGAGATCCAACATCATTCTAGTTAGATCTAATGACCAATATTTTTTGGATAGAAAGCATCAAAACTCATCACTTGTATATCCACCGCTATTTTAGTCCTCAAACACTTGATCTTCTTTCTGAATTCAACCTCTTTATATGATTTGAATGGTTTAAAGACTTCAAAAAAATATAACTTCCACTTAATTGGGTACACCCAATATCTCTTGGAATAATCATCAATGAATGACACAAAGTATTTTTCTCATCCTGAGGATATAACTGATGCTTTCCAAATATTAGAACAGATTAACTCTAAGATCTCCTTTCTCCTTGTCATTGATGTTTTCAACTTCAACATGTGTCTCTCAATAAAAACACAATTCTCACAAAATCGTAAAAATGAATTTGTAATCCAAATCAATAAATAATGATCAGTAAGAATTTGAAGCCTTATTCAGACATATGGACAAGAACTACTATAGATCCTATTTTATTCAGTGTTTTCATTTATCAGTGCTAAAAAAATACTGAAAAAGGGGAGACTTTTGCCAATGTTAACTAAAAGTGTTGGTAAATGGATCCTTTATTATCTCTTTTTTTAGCACTGATAAAACCATCCCCTTTAACAGTGCTAAAAAATAATTGATAAAGGACATTGTGAATAATTTAATTTATATATATATATTTATATATTTTTTAATATGATTTATATAACAATAAGTATATATATGTGAATATAATATATAAATATAATTTATATAATTAGATTATAATAAAAAAATTATCAATATTATTTTTGTAATTATATATATATATATATATAATTTTATTATTTATATTAATCAATAAAAATGTTTAATAATATTTTTATGTACATTAATTACCGAATGTATATATAAATATAATATTATAATATTTTATTTAAAAAATTATATAAATATATAAATGGATATATATTTATTTATATATAGTTTATATTTGAATTTATATATTTATATTCATATTAAATAATTTAAAATATACACATATATTTGTATGTATTTGTATACATATATATGTATATACACATGTATGTGTGTGGATGTATGTGCACATCACTATGTGCTTATATGTATGTGTATGTATTTGTATATATGCGTATATATAAGTGTATATATGTATATAGGTGTTGTATGTGTATATAAGTGTTGTGTGTGTGTGTATAAATATGTGTGTTGTGTGTGTGTGTGTGTGTTGTGTTGTGTGTGTGTGTGTGTGTGTGTGTGTGTGTGTATGTGTATGTGTATGTGTATATGTATGTGTATGTGTATGTATATGGATGTATATGTATGTATGTATGTGTGTATGTAGGTGTATGTTTATATAGTATGTGTAAGTGTGTTTAGTATTTGTATGTTTATGTAGTATGTCTACGTATGAATATGTATGCGTATGTATGTTTATATACGTGTATGTAACTGTGTGTATATGTATGTGTATATGTGTGTGTGCATGTATGTGAGTGTGTGTGTATATACATGTATATGCATGTATATGTATGCATGTGTATGCATGTGCATGTATGTATATGTATGTGTATGTGTATGTGTATGTGTATATATGTGTGTTTATGTGTGTATGTGTAGGTATATAATGTGTATGTCTATGTATATGTATACGAATATATAATTATATAACAAGAAAAATCATTTGTTTTTTCAATTTGATATATCTCATTATAGTATATGTATATATATATATACATATACATACACACAATCAAATGAAAAATCATTTAGTTTTTCAAATGCAATTATTGTAATTTTATATAGAAATATATATATCTAATATTTTTGTAATTTTTTTTCAATTTTAAGTATTTATTTATACATGTTGAATTATTTCTATTTAATACTTTTAATATGTTTTTAATTTATATAATTAATATTTATTCATTTTTATTTTAATTCATTTTTGTATTTAAATCATTATACAATTATTATTTAATTGTTTTTTAATTAGTAATTTATTGAGAATATCTTGTATCTAAATGTACTTTTTAATATTCATTCATTTTTATTTTAATATTTATTCATTTTTAATATTTTTATAATCTTTATGATTAGTATTATTTATTCATTTTTTTAATATTTTTTAAAAATAATTTAATTTATGTTTAACTATTAAATTTTATTCGTTTTTAATATTTATTCGTTTTATATTTTTTATTCATTTTTAATATTTTTTTGACTTACATAATATGGCATCCCACCTTTTTATTACATAAATGTTCATTACATGGTACAAATAGAGGATATTTTAAAGTTTAGTTTCTTGGAAATAAGGTACATAATACCTGAAAACTCAAAACATTCTTCTAAATCCACTTGAAACATGTTTTTATGGGTTCATCCTTTGTTACTTTTATTGCATCTCATATCCTGGGGGAATACATTAAAGGAAAGGGGTGAGCATGAATCCTAGTAAAGGAATAAGCAAGAGAGACATATAGCATGTGATCTTGAGACATATCATTAAAAACATGAGGCATAATAACAAGGCATGAGAAAGATTCATGTAGTAATAAGAATATGAATCATAACATATAAAGGTGTCTATAACATTGAAATTAGACATTTTTAATCATATCACCAAGGTTTATCACCAAGGTGTCGTAAATAATAATTACCAAGGTATCATAAAACATGTCACCTATAGAGATTAAATTCTTTACCCAATGCATTGGAGTGATATCAGGATGCACCATTCATATGTATTAATTTCATGCGATCCACATACATCATAACAAATCCTTTCATTAATAACATGTGAAGAATAATGAATGAATTTCTTATCAAAATATCGACGTACAAAAGTGCTTTAGGGCATGATTATTATGTCATTTTTAACCCATGAAAGGAAATTTGGGTTTCATATATGTAAATCCCCAAATAAAAAATTTATATTTACATATTTTTTCATACCCATTGAAAATAAAATAGTTCTGGGTATTCAAATAAAAAGTAAGAGAGAATTTCTCATTTAAAAAATAGAAATTTGAGAAGTATATTCGGCAGCATGACACGTATAAAACATGGTTTTATTCATGGGTAAAATGAGGGAGAAAAGTACCCCCATTGATAAAAAACTATTATTATAGTAATGGGATAATATAATGTGTAAAAAATGACTTATTTTGGAAATTATAATACATACCACATAAAAAGGGAACTTGAATGGAAAAGAGAAGTGGAGATTTCCCTTACCTTGAAGAGTTGTTCCTAAAACATGAGGATGGAACATTGGGGGATTTAAGACACCTTGGGGGAATTATTGGGAGAAAAAATCACCATAAATTTGTGGAGTATGTATTAGTAATAAATTGTAATTGTGAAATGTGTGGGTATTTATAGGAAAAGTGGCAGAATTGTTTAATAATTTCCAAATATAGGTCTTAGAAATCTAGGTTGTGGAAAATGAAAGACTATTGGTTTACCCATGGTATTTGATCATGATTTGGGAAATTTGAGTCAAAATTTATGATAATTTAATCCACCAAAACCTAAATCAATTTTTAAATACTTCTTTTTGCATGGAAAAGTAAATTTTCCACAAAGTAATGTTTTTAAAATTAAATTTTCTATTTGAATCTTTGGAAAGTCACTTATAGGTTTGGAAATTGATTAAAATATATTAAAATAATCTATATTAATTAAATAACATATTTTTGTTTTGTATTTTGGTTAATTAATTATTAAATCATTATGATATAATTATGAAGTTAAAAACACACTAAAAACCCAAAAAGGTATTTTTAATATTCACAAAAAAAAATAAATTATTTTAGAAAATTCTCATAAATTTAACCTAACCTAATTTTGATGTGATTATTTCAAATATAATGTTTATTTTTTTAAAATAATTCTTGAAGTATGATAATTTTAACTTTTAAATATAAAAATCCTTATTTATTGAAAAATAGTAGTTTTTAAGGCACAATAATATTTTTGACACTTATAAAAAAGTCCCTATGACATTATAAAATTATTTTATCATTTATATTTAGATAATATTGTTTTAAAAGTCTATTTTATTAAAACAAATATTATTTAGAATACCTACTTTTATTATAAAATTGTATATATTTTCTAAAAAATACAATTATGTTTTGTTTCCGTCCAAAAATAAATTTATCAAATTCATCTCAATTAAACCTATATTTTATTAAGAAATATTATTCTTAAGATGAATTTATGGACTAAAAATTTTATTTATACAAATTAATTTTCACTTTAAGTAACTAATTCATGGACATGTAACCCCTTATTACACCCGCATACACCCTAAGTGTAAGTTGTGTGATGGTGGCAGTTTCATGGGGTGGATCGGCTAACATCAATCAAGTGGTAATATCCACTAACTTAAACTTCTCCCATAGGTGATTTTGTTCAAGATTCACTTATTGAATCTCATATTGGGCTTGGTCAAGGGTGAACCACATTGATGATACCTCCCTCACAATTTTTGACAAATGGGATTCAAACAGAATAAATCTATTAGTTCAGGCCACCGATTCACCTTTAAATATCAATTATCTTTTGTCATTACCACTTATAAACACTAATTGTAATGGTAAAATTATCAACCATGGATATAGTTTCTAATGGTTAAATTTACCAATGGTCATATTGATCAACGGTCATATTTGACCAATGGTCATATAATGGTCGAATCCCAACTATCACATTTCCCTTTATATCCTATAAATACCACTTCATTATTTTGATATAAAATAAATGAAATTTCTCCCTAAGGTTATATTTTCATTTCATAAAATGATGATCAGTTTACTAATATTTTTTCATTTTTATAGTGTTGGTCATGGAGGAGATGATTTTAGCAGATTGGGATGATCCAGATTTTTCCATTTTAGATATTCTATTTTATATTTTTTGTCCAGTTGTAATGTTTGGAATTTTAATTAGTTTCATAGAAGACTAATGTAATGATAATTATTAAGTAGATATTTTTTTTGGGTTTCCCTTTATTTTTTACGTGTATAATATTATATAATATATAACACACATTTATTCAGGAAAAAATATCATTTAAAAAGAATCACGTCATTATATTCTTCCCCCATTAAGAAATTTCATCCCCAAAATTTCAACTCATTATCTCAGTTGAGAAAAGGTGAGGGTACTTCTGCCTCATTATCTCCTCTAGTTCCCATGTCACTTCTTCATATTTATGGTTCCACTGCAACACTTTGACAAGGTGGGTAGTAATTTTGTGTAGAACTTTTTCTATATGGTCTAAGATTTCCACTGAGTGTTCATCATAAGAGATTTCATGTTATAGTTGTATCACCTTTGGATTTACTACTTATGAGAGATCAGGTATCTACTTCCTCTAGAGATAAAATTGTAATACATCATGAACTTTATAAATATTTGGAGAATGTTTTATCTGATATTCCAATACCCCTAAGAAATTAGGTATTTCAAAAGGGTAAATGTAACTAGGGATAATCTTTCCTTTCTTTCCAAATCACATGACTCTATTCCATAGTGATATCCAAAGGAAAACTTTATCCATGATATCAAACTCCAATTCCCATCAATGTTTTTGTCATAGATCTACTTCTAACTATGATAAGCCTTTATATATTGTTGGATGGTATGAATCTTTTCAGTCATCTCTTGTAAAATATCAGGACCAAGAAAATTCCTCTCACTAACTTCATCCCAACAAGTAGGAGTTATATATCGCTTTCCATATATAGATTCATATGGTTCCATTTGAATACTCATGTAGAATCTGTTATTGTATGAGAACTCAACTAATGGAAGGTGTTAATCTCATCCACCTTTTAAATTCCATTGAGTATATTCTCAGCATGTCCTCGAGTGTCTAAACAGTCATTTCATATTAACCATCATTTTAGGGGTGATAGGCCCTACTGAAACTCAATTTAGTATTTATATCATGTTTAATACTTCTCTAGAACTTATATGTAAACCTTGTATCAAGATCCTAAATAATAAAAAGTGGCACCCCATTCAGTCTCACCACTTCTTTTACATATATCACGGCAAGTTAGTCAAGAGGGAAACCTTCACAAATAGTGATAAAATGGGAATTTTTGGGTAGTTGATCAACTATAAACCATATCACATTGTTTCCTTTGGATTTTCTTAGGAGACCTGTGATGAAGTCCATAGTGATATTTTCCCACTTCCATGTTGATATGGGTAATGGTTGCAATACCACTTTAGGAATTTGTCGCTCTGCCTTCACTTACTAAAATACCAAGAACCTTGTAATATAGTCAGCAATCTCCCTTTTCATATTATCTCACCAATAATGATCGTGAAGGTCCCTATACATTTTAGTGATTCCAGGATGTATATAGAATTTAGATACATGAGATTCATCCATCAAATCCTTCTTTATCTCCATGATAGATGGGATATATATCTAGCCTTGTATAAATTTAAATACACCTTCTTGATCAATATTTAACTCAGTAAACTTCTCATTCTTCATATCCTCTAGCTTCTTTTGTATAAAAGGATCTTTTATTTGATATCTCTTGATCTTCTCTAGTAATAATGGTTGATAAATCATTTGGTATAGGTTTGATGATGTCCCTTCCCTTGTGATTCACATGTCCAAATTTACAAGGTCCTTGATCAATGGATCTCCTTGAATCCTCATCATTTTCAACACAACAGGGTCTTTCCTACTTAATGCATTAGTGAATTTGTTTTCTCTTTTGTTGTGATATTGAATTGAATAGTCATAGTCTTTAAGAAGTTCCAACTATCTCTATTGTATCATTTTTAATTCATTTTTCATGAATATATACTTCAAACATTGGTGTTATGTGTATATATCACATTTATCCCCATAAATATAGTTTCTCCACATTTTTAGAGAAAACAAAACTATAGATAACTCTAGATCATTATTAAAAAAATTCTACTCGTGAGGATTTAATTTTTGAGATTCATAAGCAATCACCTTGTAATTTTTCATGAGGAAACACCTAATCCCTTTCATAGTTGCATCACTATAAATAACAAAAACTTATCCAACAGAGGGTAGAGTTAACATAGGTTCAATAACCAATCTCTTTTTCAGTTGTTGTAAACCTTCTTTACACTCCATTGTCCAAATGAACTTAATCCATTTTTTATTTAACTTGGTTAGTGTATTAGAAAACTGTGATTTTTTTCACTAACTTCCTATAATATCCTACTAAACCAAGGAAGCTATAAATATCAGTTACTATTGTAGGATGATGCCACTCCTCTATAGACTTTATCTTAGAAGGGTCAATTGAGATTCCTTCATTGGCTACAATGTGCCCAAAGAATGCAAAATTTTGTAACTAGAAATCACATTTTCTAAATTTTCCAAATAGATTTTCCTTCCTTATATTTTTCAATATAACCCTTAGATGATCCTCTGTTCCTCAAAACTTTTAGAATATATCAAAATATCATCAATAAAAACTACCAAAAATTTATCAAGATAGACTTAAAGACTCTATTAATAAAATCCATAAATATAGCAGAATAATTAGTTAATATAAAGGGAATAAAAAAACTAATAATGTCTATATCTTATTCAGAGGGTAGTATTTGGAATATCTTATTTCTTTACCCTCAATTGATGATACCTCAATAGGATTTCAATCTTAGAGAATAATTTATCCCCATTAAGTTGGACGAATAAATCATCAATTCTTGGGAGAAGGTACTTTTTATTCACTATTATCCCATTAAATTCTCTATAATCAATGAATAGTTTCATTCATCCATCCTTCTTTATTATAAATAGAATAGTTTCTCCCCAAGGATACACACTTGGTTGGATAAATCTCTTCTCCAAAATATCGTGAAGTTTTTTATTTAATTCCTCTAACTCCATATTTTTCATTTTATTTAGGGTATTTGATATCGTCATAGCTCTAGCTATGAGTTTAATAGAGAACTCTACCTCTCTTTCTAAGGGAGTTCTAGGTAACTCTTCAGGAGATACATCAATGTATTCCTACAATTTGAGGGTTACATCAACTCGACGTGGGGTCTTTGTTCCCGGGCAGCCGTGGGAGTTCTGGATCATTGGCATCTGAGCATTCACCTTTTTTCTGATGATGATTTTTCCTGTGCCTGGTCATCGGAGTCACGCCTGTGTGATAATCGTCGCTTCCTTCTCTTTCGCTGGACCGTCGGCTTTGATCGTGGTCGTGATTGAAAGCATGCGGCAGTGTGGATTCGACTTACCCGCCTTCTACTCCCCTTTCATAACCCATCTGTCCTTAAAGTTATTGGTGACAAGATTAGTTGTTCTCTCCAAATTGACGATGATAATCTTTTCATGAAGCAACTTGGATTTTCTCATCTCTACGTTGAGATGGACCTCTCGGTGACTCTCCCAAATCGTCTTCGTCTCTAGGTGGAAGGTGTGTTTGGTTTTTGGAAATGCATTCCTTATGAAGAAATGTTTGGTTTTTTTTTGTTTTACTATTGACAAGGCCAGTGGCCTTCTTTCTACTCTCGACGTGGGAGGCGAGGTCACAAGGGAGTGAAAAATCATCCTAATGACACCCTTTATCCCACAGTCCCTCAGGCTACTGTTGGAATGTCTCAGTTTGGTGTTAGAGTGAGTACAAGATCTCTGTTGGGTGGTCATCACCCACCTCCCACCCTCTCAGGCATCCAACGGGCTCCGACCACTTCGAACCCTAGAAAGCCCTCATCGCCTGCTGCTGGTCTACCAGGTTCTGCCGCTCATGCACCTCCTTTTGTGCCAAAGGTGCTTGAGCCGAAGGGAGATAAGAAAGGTAAGGGCATCGCTGTTGTGGTTTCTGGGGGTGTCGGCCCTTCCTATTCCAATTTTGTTAATGGTGTGGTGGATGACATTGATGGGCGAAGGGATGACCCTAATGGGAGAAGAGATGACCCAACACTATAAATTTTACCAACAACCAATGGAGCCAAAGGGAGTGACACTGTTGCAGTTGGTGCGTCTGGGGAACAAGTAGAACCCGTTACTATGACCCAACCAAAAAGAAAGCCAAAACTGCGGGGGGGGAAGCAAGAGAGCTGTTCAATTTGGGTGTTTCCTCACAGGTCAATATCAGTTTGGAGGCAGGTTGGTTGGGTAGGACGCATACTCACTCCATCAGCTTTCAATGTGGTCTTGCATTTGAGGATTCGATTCTTGATTTTGAGAGGGAACAAGATGTTTCTGAAGGTATGTATGAAGATGATTTTTGGGTGTAACTTGCGGTTATCACTCAGCCATGTTCTTTTTTGGGTTTGTTTTGTCTCATGTCTGCAATGGTGGATCCCCTTGGGCATGCTCTTGTTTGGTTCTCACTCAACCATAAAGTGATTTATTTGAAAATAAAAAAATGTTTGGTGGTATTCCTAAACAATAGGGACATTATCTATCTTTATAATTTCATTTCATTCTCTCTCTTCATTGATCATCTCCATAAATAAGTCTTTGGGAGGTTCTTCTAAACAATGTTTGGGTCAAGATATCTCTCTGTTGAAAATAACTATAGGTTCTCCATTCAGGACTACTGAAATTTCCTTAATTCTGTATTTGATCTTAGCATTATACTTTGAGAGATAGCTCAGCCTTAGTATAGTGTTGAATTCCACCGTGGTAATGACTAATAGATTGGAAATGAGATTTTAATCACCAAAGTTAATACTATTGTTTATATACACTATTGATTATAGTATAATCCCTTTGGTGTCTTGACCAATAACTCTAACTCTAGTAGTTTAGGTATTGATTCTATATTATTTGAAAACTTGGATGAAATAAAGGAATTCATACAACTAGAATCAAATAAAGTACTTTCTACCTTTGATAGTACAATGAGTTTACCTTCCACAACATCATTTGGAACCTATACTTAAGACGTTATGATAGAAAATGTTTAACCTTTCCCCCCTTTTCCAATGTTTAGGTTGATGGTTGTTTCCCTCCATTATCTTCTGATTTGGACATTGATTGAAGAAGTGTCCAAGATATCCAAACTTAAATCATTGAACTTCTGACTGGGCCTACACCATCTTCCCTTTTTCGTTAGTGTTGAGATGTTAGGGCTTTACCTCACCATGAAAGTTTCGAGCTATATTCCCATCTCTTCCACAATTGTATCATTTTACACTCCTAAGAAATTAGTTCCCTAGATGCTTCTTCCCACATTTTTTGCATGTGGGAAGTTGAACTTTATTTCCTCCTCTTCTATGATCAAAACTTTTTCCTGATTTAGGATCTATTTCCATCTTATTTTCTTCTAATCCATGTGTCCACTGTGTCTCTCCAAACTCCAATTCAAACTTCATATCACTCCGCACTATCTCCTCGTAGATTTTATAGTCTTCATTTTCCAACTTTCTCTTTATATGGGGTCTTAATCCACTGAAGAATATATCAAACTTTTCTTTAGGATCCATAAAAAAGATATAGGTGTGTCGAGAAAGTCTTGTAAATTTTATCTCATAACTTCCCTCCAATTAATTTTCCTTTTGCATCAGCTCCAGTAATTCCTTCTCTATTTTTGTTTTCATTGAATGGGGAAAATATTTAAAGAAAAAGATTCCCTTGAACTATTCCCACTCCATATCATCGATATCCCTTCTTAGATTTGTGTTTTTAATTAGTTTCCACCATTAATTAGATTCACCTTCTAAGTGGTATACCGAAAGGGCAACATTATCTTGTTCTGAACAATAGAGTATAGAAAAGATCTTTTTTATAGAGCTTATCTATGACAACCCTGCTTTTATTACAAACTTAAACACAATTTATTACATAAACTATTCACTTTATACAACATGGATGATCGATAGGTCTAGTATCTTTGGGGTTTAGGATCATTACATAACAACTTAAAACATGAAATACAACATCTTTATTGAAAACTTCCTTTACATTACCACTACATTCCCTCTTACTTAGCATTGCATGGGATAACCTGAGGACATGCATAAGAAAAGGGGTGAGCTATAAAGCCCAGTAAGGGAATAAACATGGAATACATGAGGAGTAAAATACATGTTAGACAATAGGTATATCAATAGATCACAATAGAAACATGAACATAAAGGCATGATAAAGCATGATAATCCTAACATGGAAATGTGGCAACAACACTTAACATGGAATTAGCATGAGCCAATGCTCATTGCACATAGAGCATGAGTAAATCCTCATTGCACATGAAGCACGAGTAAACCCTCGTTGCACTAGAATTAGCATGTGTAAACACTCATTGCACATGACGTATCATGATACTATACTTTACCCAATGCATTGGAGTGCTATAAGGGCTCACCCTTCTTAAACATTTCATTTCATGAATAAGTGTGCCACATGGATCATAAAACATGGATTCATAAAATATAAACATTTATTCCATGAAAAAGGAATGTGGAATGAAACTTTATAATCAATAAGTAAATGTTCATGAAGGTAAATACCCTTCATGGAGAAATGGTCATGGTATTCACTACACAATGTCATTGGCTTAGAAAATCGGTGCAATTTCGGAAGCGTAACGGCGTGATATAAGAATTCATAAAAATGGTTTATGAGAGAGAAAGGGGTGTATCATCATATCTACATGAAATGGACAGTAAGGAGGGGTCATATAGATACATTTCCCAACAATTGTAATGTAATTTAGATTCATGATACAAAATTATTGCTTGAATGTAAATGAGGAGAGAGAAGTTCCTTTCGGAATTTCGGCATAGTAACGGGTGTACATGGGAGGCATTTAATGAGAGAGAAAGGGGTCTCCCATCATTCAAAAAATAATAGGGTAGTATGGGGGAGGTGTGAAACCATACCCCAACATTTATAATTGAAATTAAAAGGTCATAACAATATTAAGAAAATTGGACAAAAAATGTGAAAGGAAGAAAAACCCTTACTTGGAAGTGTGCTTCCAAAGGCTTGAGAGAGGCTTGAGAGAGGCATATTGGGAGCTTGGGGCACCTTGGGAGGATTATAGAGAGAGTAGGTAAGAGGTTGGACAAACTAAAAAGGCTTTGAGTGAGGAGGAAGTGGGAGCTTGGGTGGGTTTATATAGAAAAAGTGAGTGAATTCTTTATTATTTAGGTTTGGGACCCCTTACATTAAACTAATCCAAACCACAAATCAGCTCATGGTTTTTACCCATGGTTTTAGTAAAAGGGGAGAGGAAAAAAATATTTTATAAGGACAAAGTCCTAACTTCTTAAAATAATGGGTTTTCGTATGTGGAGGTCAGTCATACTCCCATGGAAAATAATTTAAAAAGACAATATGTTTAATAAGTCTTGAGGGGTCCATTAATGCTTTGTAAAATAAGTAAAACAAACCCAAAATCACATTATTTTAATGTTAAAACATATATTGGATGAAAATAAAGCTTATAGTATTTTATTACATCACTATTGGGTCATTATGATGTCATAAAACACATTATATATTTAAACGATATTAATTTTTACCCAAGAATTTGACTGTCTCAGAAAATTATGAAAAATTAACCGTTGGATAATTTCAACGTCCTGATTCCAAGAATAACATTTTTTATCTAAATAATTTTCTAAATATGCTAATTTTTACTTTTTAAATAAAAACCGACATTTATCAAAAATTCATGGGTTTTGACAAAAAAGGATTTCAAACCTTAATAAAAATTACAATTGCATTCATAAAATTATAAGATCATTTATATTTAATAAAAATTAATTTAATAATAATAATAATAATTTATTAAAATATTATTTAATTAAAAAATCCCTTAATTTAATAAAATATAATTCTTAATTAAATAATAACTAAAAACACTATTTATACTTTAAAAACTATTTACAATGTATCAATAATGACAAGAAAGTATATTCATTATTATATACAAAAATAATGTACATGAACATAGTACTAGAGATTTGTTACATAAACCCTTAAAACAGCTGCATAAGACCTAAGGGTAAGATGTGCGATGGTGACAGACTCTCGGGGTGGCTCAGATAACATCTTCCGAGTGGTAATCTCTATCAACTTCCACTTTTCCCAAAGACGGTCACATTCGAGCTTGACCTGATGAAGCTCAGCTTGGGCTTAGTCTAGAGTGAAGCCCAAAGATGCCACCTCTTTTCCGAGCTTTGACAAATGGTCTTAGTATGGACCAATTCTACTGGATGAGGTCATCGCTTCCTTTGTCTAAGTAAATTGGGTTTGTTAAAGCCCTATATTTATACTAATCATGTGATCACTGTTCAAATGCTATAAAAGAAACGGAAACAATTCTTAACATAAAACCAAAGAAGTTGACATTTTATATAAACATTTTACATAAAGATACATTTAATTAGATAAATAGGGATTTCCATTAATGAAACTTTGGGTCGTTACATTATCCATTGTTTAGAAATCAATGGGTCAGTAAATACACTAAAATAAGGCGGTCATTGACACATAAAGGACTGAATGTAAAGTTGTTCCCTTATAGGTGAATCTAATCTCTTGACTTGATTAAAATTATTGTTTATAACTCAAATTAGTTTATTCATCATCCTCATGAGGTTTTATATTATATATTTCATAATAATGTCTTCATTGCGTCATCTGTTGCACCCATTATTTACACACTTCCTCCAATTTCCCACAATTTTTCTAAAAGAATAAAAAATTAGTGAGATACTTGTTACTTTTATGAATATTATAATTCTATTGGTATTTTAAGCCTAAAAAAGCATGCTTAAATATTTTATTAATTTCCTTTAGTTCCATTTTATATATATATTTCATAATAGTTCATAAAACGATTTTGATTAACCAAATATATCCTTCGGGAGTGTCAAACTAGGTATACAAAAGGTCCCGTTGTTGTGCACTAGTTCCCAATCAAGTATATCTCAATGCGGTATTTTTTTATGTTACCCCTAGGTACAACTGTTCTAGATCCACATCTATTTGTAGTATCCAGATAGGAATATATTTTCTTGAAAACCACTTACTTAATACTCAACAAAATACTAGGATATTGTCCTATATTTAGACTTGTCCCTAGGGTTCATACTAAATCCTTCAAGTCCATATTTCCACAAATAACTAAACCATCATTTAATAATAACTATGGCAGCATTCCTTTCTATTATATAAATTTTCATTAAATGTTACAAATAGAGTGTTGGAATCCTCATGTGTTAATCATGTTTTAATGATCACAAATCATGTACATTCTGTAAATCTTGTTAATCATGTTTAATCTATCTAAAATCATGTGTACAGATGATTAGATTCTTTATGCCTTAAATAATTATTGTAAACTATTTTGTTTCTAATGAAATTATCTTATGAATGATTAAGTTTAATTCATTCTATGAATATCACTGTTTAAGTCTGTGTACATAGATTTGGCTAAGTCTGAGAAAGTGTGACCATCCAGACACCGTGACCACCCAGACACCATAACCATCCAAACACTATGTCCACCCAGACATTGTACCCATCCATACATTGTGACCACCTAGACACCGTAACCATCTAGACATCTTGACCATCCATACATCATGACCATTCAGACACTGTGACCATCCATACACCATTTACAACACCATTTCAAGGAGACACCATTTACAGAAAAAAATGTGACACCAGTTCTTTATCTATTTTTTTGTTTTTCAATTTAATTACTGACGGTAATATTTGAATTTTTTAAATGCACTGACATAATTAATGTTTCTTTGTAGACATGTCACCTAACAGTACGAGGTACAAGGTGTGGAATACATGCATCCTATTAGCTCCGACACATGCATTCCAAGAATAAAAAGAACAACATTGTCAGAAGAAAAAAAAAAGATCGTGGTGAATGTGGTGACAATAGTGTAATATAAAAACAAGTGTGTGCACGATAATGAAGAATCATGAGCTTTCATGCAACCCGACACTGCTGAAGAACACACGAAGCATACTCAAATCCTATACTCAAGAACATTTCTGCTCTATCAACTCCACAAAGAACATGATCCAGATCTATCTGACTTATGATACTCTGTTTTCCACAAGAGGACTCTATTTCAGCATATGCTTCATCCCAGAAGTCCAGAGATGCATAGACTAACACTTAGATCACTTCTACCCTTATCTCATCATTTTTACTCTATTGTGTATTATTTTTATCTTTCGAATAGTATGTGTGTCTGTATAAAAACACACATTGTCTCCTATATCAAACTGAAGAATACAATATATTCTTTCTCTTAAATCTTTTTTTACTTGTGCATTCCCATAGATAAGTGTGTAAGAGGTCCCTGTGTGACCTGTTAGTTCATACCCATGAAGAACTGTGGAAGAGGTTGTGTGACCTGAACAGTCTTGTGTGCTATTGTTACCCCCGATCCAGGGTGTGGATCAAGTTTATTTATATAAACTACTTGGTGGTAGGTGATCACCAAGTGGAATGGATTTGGTCTCAGATGAAGACTAAACCACTTGTTTTATATCCGCTGTGTTTTTTATTTTAGTTTTCTCTATTTTACTATTTAATTTATAAATAAATAAATTTACTTTGATAGTTAATCTTGTAAAGAAGTTATAATATTTTTTCCTTATTAGAATAGCTTCAAAAGTAATTTTAATAACTAATATTAAGATTACTGAGAACTAATCAATCTTTTAAGAAGTTATTTAAATAGTCAAACTTTCATAACCATAGAACCTTGATTGACTGGGCTGTGTTTAAATTTATTGAGCAACCTTTTTAAGAATACTTTTTAAATATAAATTTTTATAGATACTCAATTCACCCCCCCCCCCTCTTGAGTACTCTACTCAGACCAACATTTGGTATCAAATGATTATTTTTTCTCTGTTTTTGACCCTATTCAACTGTGATTGAAGTTGTTCTTTAAAGATATGTAAATTTCTATTAATTATAAATTTCTATGTCTTTTAAAATATTTCTTTATTATGGATAGTATATTGGAAGGTGTTGTAACAAAAATACCACCATTCTTTAATGGAACTAATTACGCTCAATGGAAAATTAAAATTAAAATGCATTTAGAAAGTATGAGCTTTTAATCTGGTCTTCAATTATAGATGAATATAATATTCCTGCTACTGATATAATCAATTGGGATAAACCTACCAAAATAGCCTACAATAATAATTACAAATCTATGAATGCCTTATAATTCTCTTTAGGATATGAGGAATTCAATAGAATCTTTGCATGTAAAATTGCCCATGAAATTTGGGATACCTTGTCTATTTCACATGAAGGAACTTCTAGTGTGAATGAAATGAGACTTAATACTTATACTATTAAATATGATAACTTTAAAATGAAGTATGATGATCCTATTTCTAACATGTATCTTAGGTTCAATGAAATTGTCAACACAATGATTTCTTTTGGGAGAGAAGTCACTGCCAAAGAAAAAATCATGAGGATTCTCATATGTCTACCTAACAGATAGAGAGGAACCTATATCTCTAATAGAGAGTCATGCGACATCAGTAAGATACCTATAAAATAAATCATTAGAAAACTGATGATTTATGAAGAGGAGATGAAAGTTAACAAGGAAGAGGAGGATGAAACCAAAAGAAAATTTGTTTCATTCAATACCACCACCTCTAAACACAAAGAAAAATGAAAATTGGAAGTTTTTGTAGAAAGTTCCATAAGTGAAAAATCGTCACTAGACAATGATGAGGAGATGACTCAATTATCCAGAACGTTTAAGAGATTTTACAAGAAGAAGAACTTTTTTTCAGAAATCCTAACTTCAAGGGAAGATATGATCAAAAAGGAAGTTGGAAGAAAGATTGTAAAAGAAGTGACAAGTCTGATGAGATTTTGTACTATGAATGTAAATGAAAGGGACATATCAAGGCTGACTTTCCTGAGATCAAGTATAAAAATAAATATGAGGAAAAATATAGAAATTATAAAAAAGGAAATGAAAGCAAAATGGAGTGATTTTGAGGATAGTTCAAGTGACTCAGAATCTTCACATGATAAATAGGCTAACAAATCTAATATGTGTTTTATGAAAAACACATATGAGGTAATACTGGAATCTCCTGCACAAAATTCCAATTATTCTAGAGATGAGAGTGACTCTGAAAATATGTCTAATGAAGAAATGTTTGAGTACTGTAATATGCTTGAAGAGACATGCAATGAACTAAAAGATAAATACAAATCTTTAAAGAAACAACATGCTCTTACCTCAACTGTTAAAACTAAACTCACTGTAGAAAGGAAGAAAAATTCTCAATTACTCAAAGAGAACAATGAACTAAAACTATCTAATGAGTAATTGAAAAAGGATCTTGAAAGGTTTACTAATGGTAAAGATACCTTGGTACAAATTTTAGGTAAACATATTGATCTAAAATATACTACTAGCATTGGCTATCAACCTGGTAAAAGAAATTTTGGAAGAAATAATTTTGTTTCTAAATCTAGGACATATAGTTTTACTCCAGGTTCTGGAAAACATTTATCTAGTTCAAGTTATGATGCACTCTCTACTATTTCAAGCTTTTCTGGACCAAATAGAGTTTATTTTTTAAATACATTACATAATTCTTATATGAAACCTATGAGGTAGATATGGGTTTCTAAGGCACTAGTCACTAATATTATTGGACACAAACAAGTATGGGCACCAAAATCTATTTTTATTTGACTATTTTGTAGGAAAGTTGCTTAAAGAGTTCCTATAAAAGCTTATGGTACTTAGAAAGTGGGTGTTTGAGGCACATGATAAGAGACTATTCATGCTTTAAGAACTTAATAAAAATTGATGGAGGACATGTCACCTTTGGTGATAATGACAAAGGAAAAATTATTGGCCTTGTCCAAATCGGTAAATCTAACTCAGTTTTGATTTGAAAAGTAATTTCTTTATGGATTGAAATATAATTTTCTTAGTATTTCACAATTATGTGATGATGGATTTAATATCAAATTTGAAAATGATTCATTCAATGTTTTTAATTATAAAAAGGAATTAGTGTTTTCTGCATTAAGAAATGAAAATGTATATTTTGTTAACTTTCATTCTTTTGATTCTCAAAATTCTTCATGTTTAAGTGGGTTCTACAAAGAGTCTGGGATTTGGCATAGGAGACTAGGACACTGTAACACTCACTCCCTTAGAAATTTAACTAGAAAAAGCTTAATAAAAGACCTACCCAGACTTGAGTTTCCAAATGATAAAGTGTGTAATCCTTGTCAAAATGGAAAGCAACACAAAATTTCCTTCAAACCAAATAAAGAAGTGTCAACTTCTCAACCTCTCGAACTAGTTAACATGGATTTGTTTGGACCATCTAGAGTTTCTAGTTTAAATGGTAAGAACTATGTTTATGTTCTTATAGTTTACTTTTCTAGATAGACTTGGACTTTATTTTTGACTCACAAAAGTGAAGTCTTCTCCTATTTTACCAAATATGCCAAAACTGTAGAAAATCTGCTGGACTTATAATTAAATCCTTAAGAAGTGATCATGGCCGTGAGTTTGAAAATCAAGAGTTTGAATACTTTTTCTCTAAAAATGGCTATAGTCATAATTTATCTGCCCCAAGAACACCTCAACAGAATGGGGTTGTAGAAAGAAGAAATAGAACCCTGCAATAAATTGCTAAAACCAAGCTTAGTGAATATGACTTACCTATTTACTTTTGGGATGAAGCTGTAAATATAGTGTGTTATATTATCAATAGAGTACTAATTCGACCTATTCTTAAAAGAACTCCATATGAGTTGTGGAACAGTAGAAAACCCAAAGTTAGCCACTTCAAATTATTTGGTTACATAGTCTATATCCTTAATACTAAGGACAATATTGAAAATTTTGCATCCAAGAGTGATGAAGGAATATTCTTAGGATATTCAATTTCTAGTAAAGCCTATAGAGTGTTTAATAAAATAACTAAATGTTTGGAAGAATATTTACATATCAAATTTGATGAAACGGATCCACATGAGCCTAAGACCACTCTAGAGAACCTGGAGGATGGTGTATCAAATTTGGAAATTAAGTCAAAATCCTCTAACCATCCTGTAAAGGAATCTATGAAAACTTCAAGTTCTAGAAATTCTTTAGATCCAGGTCATAATGAACCAGACCCTGTTGAAGAACCTGAAATCACTTTTCCTTCTTTTTCTTGAGTTGTTAGAACTCTTAAGAACCATCTTTAAATTTTGTTGTATGAGACTTAGACAAAGGAACTCAAACTAGAGCTTCTCTAATAAATCAGGTTGAACATCAAGTTATATTGTCACAACTTGAACCTAAAAACATTAATGATGTTATCAATGATGAATTTCGAGTGATGGCTGTGAAATAAGAACGTAATCATTTTGAAAGGAAAAAAATTTGGAAAATGGTTGATAGACCCAAAGTCACATTCACCATAGGCACTAAATGGGTGTTTAGAAATAAGGTAGATGCATCTGGTAATATATTTATAAACAAGGATATATTGGTTGCATAAGGCTATAGTCAAAAAGAAGGAATTGACTATGAAGAGACCATTGCACCAATAGCTAGACTTGAATCCATCAAAATTCTGCTTGCTTATGTTGAACATCTAAATTTCAAACTATATCAAATGGATGTCATTAATGTATTTCTAAATGGGTATATAGCTGAGGATGTCTTTGTTGAGAAACCCCCTAGTTTTAAAAACCCTCATTTTCCAAACCACATTTTTAAATTATCAAAAGCCTTATATGGTTTAAAACAATCTCCAAGAGCTTGGTATTATAGATTAAGTACTTTTCTTATTTCTAAAGGTTTTACAAAAGGAATAGTTGATCCTACCCTTTTTATAAAACGAATTTTCAATAATGTTTTAGTAGTTCATATCTATGTAAATGATATTTTCTTTGGATCTTCAAAAAAATCTTTATGTATTAAATTTTCTAAAATGATACAAATTGAATTTGAAATGAGTTTAATGGGTGAACTCAAATTCTTTCTTGGATTTAAAATATTTCAAAATAATGATGGTATTATTTTAAATCAAAGTAAATATACTACAGATCTTCTAAAACATTTTGGATTAGATATCACTAAAATTAGTGAGAATCCAAAGAGTACTACTTGTAAGTTGGATCTTTATAAAGATGGAAAATATGTTGATCAAACCACTTACAGGGGAATGATTTGAAGCTTAATCTACTTAACTACTAGTCGACCTGACATTATGTTTAGTGTATGTATGTGTGCTCAGTTTCATGAAAATCTAAGGAATCTCATTTAAATGTTGTTAATAGAATTTTAAAATACCTCAAGTATACACCCAATCTTGGATTGTTCTATCCCATAGGACAACAATTTAAGTTAGTAAGATATTATGATGTCGACTTCGGTGGTTGTAAGTTAGATAGAAAAATAACCTCTTGAACATGTCAATTTTTAGGTAAGTCACTAGTATCATGGTGTAGTAAGAAACAAAAATCTTTGCATTATCTACTACAGAATCTGAATATATAGTTGTTGGCTGTTGTTGTGCACATATTTTGTGGATCAAACACACATTACTAAATTATGGATATCAATTCAGTCATGTACCTGTAAATTGTGACAATACAAGTGCTATTAACATCTTAACAAATCTTGTTTTGCACTCTAGGAAAAAATATATTGATGTAAGACATCTCTTTTTGAGAGATCATTATCAAAAAGGTATCATCACTTTGGAATTAATTGGAACTGAATATCAGCTTAGTGATATAATCACCAAACCACTAAATTCTGAAAGAATATATTACATCATACATGAATTGTAAATGATAAATCTTAAGTGGTAAGTATATTGTTTCACAATTTATAGTTTCACAAGTCACTGTCTTAAGATTACTGTTTAACTCTAATAGTTTAATAGTTTTATTGTCTTAAGAGTTTATGTTTCATGTTTATGGTCTCATGGTTACTATTTCTTGGTTACTATCCAGCACTTACTATCTCAAACAATACAGTCATACAGTTTATAAATCACATTGTTATGGTCTCACCATTAAATCTTGTTATAGTCTCACCGTGAATTCTTGTTATGGTCTCACCATGAAATCTTATTATGTTCTTACCGTGAACACTTGTTACGGTCTCACCGTGAAGACTTGTTACGGTCTCCCCATGAAGACTTGTTACGGTCTCACTGTGAAGTCTTGTTATGGTCTCACCGTAAAGATGATTTATTGTTTAATTTATACATTACAACCCGTATCACGGTAATTCATTGTTTTTACTTTCCCGCACTTTTGATCCTGTGATGCTTGATATCCCCAAATGATAAAATAAAATAAGTTTCACTTGTTCTTCCCTCAAGCTCTCTTCTCTCAAATCATAACCCCTCTTTCAACCCATCTCTATCTCGAACCTTCAATGAATGCCCAGGATGAAATGCCCATAGTCATCAACTCTTGATAAGCATAGTTCAAAGAAGAAGTTGAAAATCAATCCAAAGTTAGCACCTGAAGTTCCTCTGAATCTGAATCTAGTGAATAGAATAGTGGTACCTAAAAAGGAGATATGCCCTAAGTGGATTCAGTCATGTAAGTATTTGGTAGTTAAAGTGCTAACAGAGTAAGGATGGATGGATTGGTTCATAAAGAATGATAGGCCTATTTACCCGAAGTTATTTTCACATTTTTACCAGTATGTTCAATTCTATTTTTATTCAAAAGATGGCTATGTTGTGCGAAGTTGGATCAATGGATAGATTTATACCTTTTCTTTAAGGTTGTGGGATTCATGCCTTAGGATACCTCATGAGGGTATTTTTGAGAACTAATAGAGAGGTCTACCACCTCTGAGTGAGTTCTATGTTTTGGAAGAAGCTTTGATAGGATTAACTAGAAATGAAACTAAGAGGAGAGCCATAGCTGGCGAGCTAGATGGAGAAACTATACTCCTATTTAAGCGTGTTCAGAATTTGATTAGACCCAGAAATGGTGATTTTTCTATACTCAAGTATCATGATGTATTTTTGATATATATCATGAAAAATGGACATTAGATAAACCTATGAAAGTATGCTATACACCATATGTGTGAGTTGATCAAAATAACCTCCAAGTCATCCTCCCTATTTTATTCAAGGCTTATATCATCTATGCTTCATGAAAAGGGATTGGTTGGACCATATGAAGAATCCATTAAGGATTATGAGTTCTATATTTTGAAAGTTACAATAAAGAGAATGAAAATCAATTGTAATCCATAGAGAAAAGCTTGGGTGGAAGATAATGACAGAGTTTATGAAAAGTTTAATTTGGTGGAACACCCATCAATACCTAAGGATATTTCTGATCCTAGTTTAAATCCAGATGAACTTGTTGAATATTTTGATGAGGAAGAAGAAGAAGAGGCTATTGTACCTCCGAGAGAAACTATTCTGGTTGAGGAAGCCACTGAATCTTCTTCTCAAGTATTATTTAGTAAAGAAATGCATGTTAATGAAGAAGTTGTTGATATGGAAGAATAAATTTATTCAAAAGAAGAATTTTTTACTAAGGTAAGTGAAAATAATGTTGTATAAGATCATATATAAGAAGATCTTTATATTGTACAAAAAACCACTCTTGAGGAACACCCAGAGGAATAAGTTGTTCCTAAAGTTATTCCATCTGCTGAAGAGATAATGGAGCAAGCCTTTCAGTTGTCTAGAATGTAAATGAATAAGGAAATTAGGGATGAATTAGTGGAAAACGACCAGGGGTCTAAATATCTTAGTCTCGAGAAAGATGCACCTATTGAGGGGGATCAGCCCCCCAATATAGAATCTGTTTAAGTCCCTAATATGATTGATCCAAGATCAGTGGATACATGGTATAAATTCCCCAGTTATTTTGATGTGACTAACTCCCAAAAAGTCTCATTTAAATTAATTGATTTGTCTACTATGTTTCATTTGAAACTGGAATCTTCTCCTAAAGCTATCTCTACCAAGGAACCTGAGATTTTCTCATCTTCTATTCTTGAACCTTCATAGGAACCTCTAAACTTGCTAAATAAGGATGATCTGAAAGTATTTGGAGATACCCTATTGGTTGGAGTTGAAAAAATCATGAATACCCAACCAGTTCCTATAACCAATTTAAGTAAGAGAGATAATTCCCTGTTGTTGGAAAAATTCAGATGGAAGATTCAGTCCAAGATGCTTCATGAGAATCACGAAGTTATATTCGAGAACAAACAGCTCAGTGATGAAGTAAAAACTCTCAGAGGTATGGTTGAAGAAATGTAGAGAGTGATAACCTCAAGACCAGAACTTGTTTCTTATCCTATTTAGGATATTGTTAGTCAGACCCCACAGGAAGTAGCCTCACTGATTCAACCTCATCTAACTTCCTTAGCTAAATAGGTAGCTGAAAGAAACAAGTATATTGTTCAAGAGATACATGAGCTTGTTATTGGTCTTAAAAAGTTAACTGATGAGTATAAGGTCTGTCTCCAGAAATTTCTAAATCAACTAAAATCCCTTACCTCATCTTTCAATACTTCTCTTACTTCTGTACAATCATCTCAACCTTATTTAGAGAGTGATCTGCTCTGAACAATTGTCAATGAAGAACTTCAATCTGTGCTTAGTGGCTTTGATAAGGAATCTATATCTGTAGTTATCAATAAGAGTGAAAGAGTTCTTGATTTGATGATAATTCATTCCAAGATTTCCAATGATCCTCAGCAAGAAATTACTAAGAAGTTGGACTTCTACTTCAATCAAATCTTCTCTATGAATGACATGACCAACCACTTCAAGTACCTTGTAGAGAATATGAGGATTCCTCCTGTCACTCAAGCCTTCAAAACTCAAGTCCAAAAGCTCAAATATTTCACTCCTTTATTGGATAATTTTATGGAGAACAAGGATGACTTCAATAAAGTTATGCAGTATGGTGGTGAGATCATTGCTGACTTCATCAAGCTTTTGAGACCTTATCTTCATGTCCAGAGTACTGTAATTGTTGCTCCTCCAGCTGCACCCCTGAGATCTGGTTTTCCTACCTTCTCATCCTCAGCCCTTTCCTCCACATCTATGTCTGTCTATCAAGCTCTGAGTCAGATCATTTCAATTATCCTTGATCAACAGTTGCCTCAGTCTTTCATTGCACCTACCTTGGCCCATTCTATTTTTGAAGGACTCCATTTTTTCGTCTCTGTCCACTAGTTCACTCCCTTTCTCCACTTCTACCTCTACTCATATGGCTTCTTCTTCTGATGCTGCTGCCAAGGGAAAAGAGAATACAATCCAATGCTGAAGAATAGTGACTACTATCTTTTGATAGGTATGTTTTATGTAGTCTTGTTCCTTACTGTTTGTAATGAAACCTTTTATCCCTCTAATGCATTGTGCAATTTTATTGTCTACTTCTTATTCAATCTATTTTATAATCCCAAAAGGGGGAGAAATATGTATTCTATATGCACTAAATGCACATTAAAGAAGAGACACATTACCTAAGAATAAATCTCTCTCTCCCATGATTTGTGATCATAAAAAAGGGGTAGATAGTTATAATTCTCATGTGTTAATCATGTTTTAGTGATCATAAATCATGTACATTATATAAAGCTTGTTAATCCTGTTTAATCTATCAAAAATCATGTGTACATATGATTAGTTTCTAACATAAATGATTATTTTAAAATATTTTTTTTTCTAATGAAATTATATTATTAAATATTAAGTTTAATTCATTCTATGAATATCACAGTTTAAATCTGTGTACAGAGATTTGGCTATGTCTGAGAAATTGTGACCATCCAGACACCATGACCACCCAGTCACCATAACCATCCAGACACCGTGACCACCCAAACACCATAATTATCTAGAAATCGTGACCACCCAGACAATGTAACCATCCAGACACCGTAACCATCCAGACACCGTGACCATCCAGACACCGTGACCATCTAGACATTGTGACCATCCAGACATTGTGACCATCCAGAAAATGTGACCATCCAAACACTGTGACCATCCAGACACCATGACATCTAGACATAGTGACCATCCAGACATAGTGACCATCCAGACATCGTGACCATCTAGAAACTGTGACCATCCAGACACCATTTACAACACCATTTCAAGGAGACATTGTTTCATGGATACACCGTTTACAGACAGACTGTGACACCATTTATTTATTTGTTTTTTCATTTTACAATTTAATTTTTAACGGTCATATTTAAAGTTTTTAAATACATTAACATAATTAATGTTTCTTTGTAGACATGTCACCTGACAGTACGAGGTATGAGGTGCAGAATACATGCATCATGTCGACTCCAACACATGCATTCCAAGAATAAAAAGAACAATGTGACCAGAAGAAAAAAAGAGATCGTGGTGACTGTGGTGACAATAGTGTAATATAAAAACAAGTGTGTGTGTGATAACGAAGAAGCATGAGATTTCATGAAACCCGACACTGCTGAAGAACACATGAAGCTTACTCGAATCCTAGAGTCGAGAATATTTCCACTCTATAAACTCCATGAAGAACACAAGCCAGATCTAACTGGCTTACGATACTCTGTTTTCCACAAGAGGACTTGATTTTTGCATCTGCTTCATCCCATAAGTCCAAACCTTCATAGACTAACACTCAGAGAAATTCTAACCTTATCTCATCATTTTTACTCTATTGTGTACCATTTTTATCTTTCGAGCAGTGTGTGTTTGTCTAAAAACACGCATTTTCTCCTCCATCAAACTGAAGGATACAAGATATCCTTTCCCTTACATCTTTTTACACATGTGTATTCCCACGGATAAGTGTGGAAGAGGTCCCTATGTGACCTGTTAGTTCATACCCATGAAGAACTGTGGAAGAGGTCATGTGACCTGAACAGTCTTGTGTACTGTTGTTAACCCCAATACAGGGTGTGGATCAATTTTATTTATATAAACTTCTTGGTGGTAGGTGATCACCAAGTGGAGTGGATTAGGTCTTGAATTGAGACTAAACCACTTGTTTTATATCTGTTGTGTTTTTTATTTTAGTTTTCTCTATTTTACTATTTAATTCAAAAATCACTAAATTAACTTTGATAGTTAATCTTGGAAAGAAGTTATAATTTTTTTGACTTATTATAATAGCTTCAAACATAATGTTAATAATTGATATTAAGATTAATAATAATTAATCAATCTTCTTAGAATCTATTTCAACAGTCAAATTTTCATAACCATATAACCTTGATTGACTGGGCTATATTTAAATTTATTGGGGAACCTTTTTAAGAATACTTTTTAGACATAAATTTTTATAGCTACTCAATTCACCCCCCCCCCCCCCCTCTTGAGTACTCTAATCTGACCAACACAAAGGATATTTTAAATTTTAGTTTCTTGGAAATAAGGTACATAATACATGAAAACTTAAATAGTTATTCTAAATACACTTGAAAAACATCTTCATGGGTTCATTCTATGTTAATTTTACTATATCTCATATTCTAGGGACTTACATCAATGTAAAATGTGAGAATGAAGCCTAGTAAGGGAATAAGCAAGAGAGACATATAGCATGTGATCTTGAGAGATATCAATAAGAACATGAGGCATAACAATAAGGCATGAAAAAGAGTAATATATTAAAAAGAACATGAATCATAATGTGTAAATGTGGCTAAAACATTTAAATGATACATTCTTAATCATATCACCAAGGTTTATCACCAAGGTGTCATAAATGAGAATTACCAAGGTTATTCACCAAGGTATCATAAAATATGTCATCTATAGAGATTAAATTTGTTACCCAATGAATTGGATAAATATCAAGGTTAACCCTTCATATGTATTAATTTAATTTTATCCACATAGATCATAACAAATCATCTCATTAATAAACCATGGATAATAATGAATGATTTTCTTATAAAAATCTTGGTGTGCAAAAGTGATTAAGGACATGATCATTATGTCATTTTTAACCAATGAAATTAAATGTGGATTTCATATATGTAAATAAAAAAAATGAAAAATCCATGTTTATATATTATTGAATAACCATTGAAAATAAACGATGTTTAAGTGTTCAAATAAAAAAGGAAGATTGAATTTATCATGTAAAAGAGAAAAATGTGCGAAGTAAATTTGTTAGCATGATGGGTATAAAATATGGTTTTAGAAAAGGGTAAAATGAGGGAGAATGAAGGTAACCCTTTGATAAAGGAATCTTATTTTAGTAATGGGATAATAGAAAGTAAAAAAATAGATTATTTTGGAAATTAAAATACAATCCACATAAAAAAGTGAACTTGAATGGAAAAGATAAGTGAAGATTTCCCTTACCTTGAAGAGTTGTTCCTAAAACTTGAGGATAGAACCTTAGGGGCCTGAGGAAACCTTGGAGGGACTCCTTGGGATAAAAAATAACCATACATTCATGGATGATGTATTTAGAGTGAAGGATAATGGTAAAAGTTTTGGGTATTTATATACAAGGAGGATGAATTATTTAATAATTTCCAAATATAGGTCTTGGAAATCTAGGTTGGGAAAAATGAAAAACCATTGGATTACCCATGGTTTCTTATCATGGTTATAGAAATTTGAGTCACAATTTATGATATTTTAATACACCAGAACAGAAACCCATTTTTAAATAATTCTTTTGGCCTAGAAAAGTAAATTTTCCTAGGGTTTCTCCTTCATTATGTTTCCTCCCCTCCTCCGGCTTGACCCGACCTCGGTGGTGGCCTTCTCATATCGGATTTTTGTCAATGGGAGGTGGATCTGTGTGGTCCGGGTTTGTTCTTGGCTCAGTGGTGGCTTTGTTGCACCTCTCGAATTTGGGATATTGTCTCTCTTATGGTGTGCTCGGTGTCGGCACTGGTACACTCAGTGACAGCTTCATCGCTCCTGGCTTCATATCTTCTCGGCCTAGGCATTTGTCGCCTCTGAGTGGTCCGACTTCAAGTGGTGGTGATGATCCTTCCAGCTCCTGGTTCTCTCTGCAGCTCCATGAGTTTGATGTCGACTTCGGTGTGCTCGGTGTCAGCCTCGTTGTGCCTGTGGCTTCAGGATCTTGTTGTCAAGATGTTCTGTTCGTCGTCATCTCCCCTGTGCTAGCCACCGACTTCTCGGGATTCCATTGCGGTTGTGGTGTGCTCAGCGTGGACTATGGTGTGCTCAACATTGGCCTTGGCGTGATTTCCGACTCCGCGATCTCAGCACGGCCTCGTTCTAACTCGACGTCATTTCTGGTATGTGTCGGGGTGCTGAGGGTCATATCCAATGTTCCGGAGGTCGGAGTTTCTTCATTTTGGAGATCCCATAAGTTTTTTTACAGGTTTTGATTTGGTTAAGGTGAGTTCTTGTTTGATTGGAAGTGAAATTGGTGGTATTGTGGTGGTGCTATTGAAGTGGTTGGTTGTGAATCTATTGGTTACCTATTTAATTGTTTTTGGAGGTGAAATGGATGTCGGTTGTGGAATCCAGACATTCTACATGGTTTTTCTTCAGATGAGGGCAGATTTGGTCGTCTCCATCATGTATGGCTTTTTGGATTTTGATGATTGAGAGGGTATGGCGTAGCCATAGGTACCGGGCCCGTGTGTACTTGCACGGTACAGCTTGTTGATCAGACATACTTTGGTGGAGGCATACCTTAATGTTATTGATGCTGGGTAGAGGAACTTTCTTGTAGTCTTGTCCTGGGTTGCAACCCTTTATTTTTCGAATCTTGTTTATGTCCTTATGTCTCTAAAGTCTTGGTTTACCCATTTACACTTAAAAGGGGCTTACCCAAAATCAATAAAAATATCGACCTTTAGGCCATTCCGTTAGTCAATTATTACATCATTATGACATAATTATGAAGTTATAAAACATTCTGAAAACCCAAAACTATATTTTTACTATTCACAGAAAAATTAAGTATCTTAAAAAATTCTCATAAATCCACCATAACCAAATTTTAATGTTTTTATTTAAAATATAATGATTATTTTATCATAATAATTCTATAAGTATGAGAATTTTAACTTTTAAATATAAAAATCCTTGTTTATTGAAATATAGGAATTTTTAAGGCACTGTCAAATTTCTGACACTTATAAAACAAATTCCTATAACATTATAAAAGTATTCTATCATTTATATTTAGATAAGAGTGTTTTAAAAGACTATTTTATTAAATAAAATAATATTTATAATTCCTTAGTTTATTATAAAAGTCTATATATTTTCAAAAAAATATAATTATGTTTTATTTACGTCCAAAAATAAATTTATCAAATCCATCTCAATTAAACATATATTTTATTAAGTAAACTACTATTAAGAGGAATTGATGGGATAAAAATTTTATTTGTACAAAGTAATTTACACTTTAGGTAACTAAGTCCTAGACATATAACCCCTTATTACACCCTTCATACACCCTAAGGGTAAGGTGTGTGATGGTGGTAGTTTCGTTGGCTGACTTGGCTAACATTGACCGAGTGGTAATCTCCATTAACTTGAGCTTATCCCATAGGTGATTTTATTAAAGATTCACTTATTGAATATCATACTGGTATTGGTAAGGGAAAAACCCTAGTGACGATACCTCCCTCCCATGTTTTGACAATTGGGATTAAAATGGAATGACTCTACTGATTGAGGCCATCGATTTATCTTTCTGCATCACTTATCCTTTGTCATTACTACTTATAAAAACTAATTATAATGGTAAAATTATAAACCAATGGTATATTTTCCAATGAACATATTGACTGATGGTCATATTGTCTAATGGTTATATAATGGTCAAATCCCAATAGTCACATTTATATTAACACCCTATAAATACCACTTCATTCTTTCAATAAAAATTCAACATGATTTCCCCATAAGGTTATATTTTCATTTAATAAAATGATTATTGGTTTAATAATATTTTTTTCATGTATATATTTTTTTCCATGGGTGTAATGATTCTAGAAGATTGGGGTGATCCATATTTTCCTATTTTTTATTTTTTATTTTATATTTTTTGTCTAATTGTAATGTTTGGCATTTTAATTGGCTTCATAGCCGAATAATGTAATTATCCTTATTAATGAGATGAAATTTTGTTGGTTTCTATTTATTTTGAATATGTATAATATTATATAATATATAACACACGTTTATTTGGTAAATAAATATCATTTAAAAAAACCGGGTTATCACAAATAATTAATATTATTTATTCATTTATCATAATATTAATACATTTATTATAATAGAATAAATTTATCATAATATTATAACATTTATTAATACATTTAATATAAATAAAATTATTAGTTTTTTTATATTTTTTTAATTTATTTATTTTTATAATAATTATTTTTTATTATAAAGTAATTTTTAATATTCATTTTTATATTATTAATAATTTATTGTAGTTTTAAAATTTAAATTTAATTTTTATTTTAAACTAGTATTTATCAGTGTTATATTAATCAATATAAAATAGACATTTATTAATGCTTATGAATTAGCACTAATAAAGATATGATTTATCAGTGTATTTTTAGTGCTAATAAATCATACATTTATCAACACTTTCAACTTTAGCACTGATAAATGAATATTTTATCAGCATTGTTTTACTAAAACTAATAAAAGTCATTCACCTATTTTAAAATAACCCTAATTGAGATCGCCCAAGCTCGTTCCATTCAATATATCACAGAATCTAAATCTTGTTGTTGCCTCCTTCAAATATTTTGGATGAATCAACCATTAAATCAAAGGTATATTATTTGTTACTCATTTTTAATTGATCTTTCATTATTTTTCCTTATTTTTTTGTTCTTATCATTGGTTATATTCATCTACTTTATTTTTTGACACTTGTTTTCATGGTTTTTGGTTATTCTCATTGGTTCTTCTCATTGGTTCTTCTATTCTAATTTATGTTTGGACCCTCATGATTTTCACAAACTCACTAAAAATAATCTGTCAATTGATTCTATATTCCACTAAAGTTGTAAATCTCTATATTTATACTTCAAATTCAACAATGAACTTGAAATTTTCATTTTACATATATTCATTTTATTGTCTTATTTTCATATTAATTTAAGAAATTTTGTGGTTTCTAGGAATTTTAAAAACCCTCATTAGCATTTCCTATTTGAAATGGGGTTTTCCCTAATTCAAAACATTTTGTGTGGAATTATGTTTTATTTTATTCATTGTTATTTAAATTTTATCTATAATTTTATTTGAAAAATGAAAATACTCTCAATTTTTTCTATATCGATTTCATAATTTTCTTGAGGAAATAAAGAAAAATATTTATTTTATTAATATTTCAGTTGAAAATGTAAGCACAATTGATATAAACATTGTTTTTATTATTATAATTAATATCATTTACATGATATTTTTAAACTTTATTTTAAAATTTTACATTATTTTCAATGAGTGATGAATCAAACTTTGGAAATTTACAATTTTTTTAGAATCAAAAATTTTCAAAACATATATTTTTCTAATTTAAATAAAAAAGTTGTTTATTTCAGTAATCTAATTACTCATTAAAATTATTTTCATGATTCATCATGATTTTTAAATTCAAAATTTTGTGTTATTTTTTCTAAAGCATTCATTTTTTCTATTCTACCCACAATATTAATTATTTTCAAAATATCATGGCATATTAAAATTTTTATTTTGATTATTACAAAATGAAGAATTATAATATGATATATTTCATAAATTTAAAAATTTAATAGACATAATAGATGTAATTACTTTATTTCAAGAACTATAGAAACATTTATAAAAATAAGAATTTTTTTTATAATGCTTTGATAGTGAAACATTATTATATATAACCCAATACCTATCAAATTTTATAAATCTATAGGTTTCTTGTGAAAATTAATAATGAAAGGGAGTTAATTATCTCCCTTGATGAATCCATTTCAAAAAATATAACGATTTATGTTATGTGACATCTTATAATAAAAAAATATTATGTATTTAAATGTTCTAACAAGTTGTTGATGTAATGAGAATTTTTATCAAATATGATGACTATATGTGTGTGTATAAATAATATTATTTTAGGATTATAAGATCATACATTCTGTATATTTTTTTAAAATATGATTATTAATTAATCAAATAGGATGGATATTAATTGAAAATGGATAGATTTCGATCATATAAAAATGGAGTATGAGGATGGTGTTAAAGATTTCATCAAGTTTGAAAAAGAACATGCATATAACCCTTTTAAAATCCTTTTTAATGGTAATATTGTAATTATTTAAGAATAATTAGCCTAGAAGAGTTTCAAGAGAACTTGATCTATCATGGGATAGATCATAGTTATAAATGTTGGAATAAACATGGGAAAGAACTGAATGTGACAAGTGACTAGGTTAACAGTGTGTTTATTGGATCATATAATATGATTACAAGTGTAAAGATGATGAATACCGTATCAAGGATATCATTACAAGTGTAAAAAATAATGAATATCATATTAATGAAATGGAGATGATGGTTTAAAATGAAACTTTTTATTATCCAAAGTTGTTTTAAAAGTTAAAGAGTTGTGAAAAGATGCCATTGTATACTGGTTATACTAAATATACAACATTTACAGCCATGATGAAACTATATAATGTAAAGGATGTAAATAGATAAAGTGAAACCATATTTACTAAAATAATTTCTCACTTGATTGATATTTTTTCCAAAGATAATAAACTTACTTATCGAACATATGACGCTAAATGAATACTATGTTCAATGGTTATGATCACTAAAATAATGAATGCTTGTCCAAATGGTGGTATAATTTTTCACAAGGGACATGAATCACTTAAAAAATTCCCAAATTGTGGTGCATCTTGATAAAACAAAGATGAATCAAGTACTTAAAATTTTAAATGGTAATTTTAATTAATTTTAAGTATTAGGAACCAATAAGAAATTAAGGGGATATGAAATCAATTGACATGGAATATAGATACAAGAAATCAATATGGGAATCTTCATCATCTAACAGACCCTCCAATGTGGATGAAAATTGATAATGAGTATCCTGAATTTGGAAATAAACCAAGAAACCTTCACCTTATGCTATCTATAGATATAGTGATTTCTTTTGGTGTACAAAGTAACACTCATAGTACATGGATAGTTATGTTAGTAAATTATAACTTGACATTGTGGTTATGCATGAAACAAAAATACTTTTTTGTCTCTTCTTATATAAAAAAAATAAGTAATAATATTGATGTTTATTTCAATCCATTGATTGAATATCTGAAATTAATATGGGATCTAGGTGTTATGTGGTATGATGTTCATATAAATAAAGAAGGTACAACACCATCTCTACTAAAAAGTGATCAACTATTTGAGAAAGTAAAGGATATAGTCATCACTTTTGTTAAACCTTTTTAGAAAAACCTAATGAAAACTAGTTGGAAAAAGAGATTAGTGTTTTTTAATTATCATACTGTAATTTTTTATACATCATACATTGTCTTTATGTCATGTACATAGAAAAAAAAATATGTGATAGTGTCATTGACATATTATTAAATGTACATAGAAAAAAATTATGGAATTAAGGCTAGGTTGGACATAATTGACATGGTAACATGAGAATATTTGGCACCATTGAAGAGAGAAATGTGGAATTTTCTTCTTTTAGTTGTTTACACTTTTTCCAGGTAATAGAGATATTATTTTTTCAACTTCCTAAATGGTGTAAATATTCCAAATGGGTATTCATCAATCGTTTCAATAAAGGATTTAAAGTTAAAGGTCATAAAATTGCATTATTGTATTATTTTGATGCAAGATTTAATTTTGTATCTTTATGTTTCATTTTACTTAAAAAAAATTCCATACATTGACCAAGATTTGTTTATTTCTCAAAACTATATGCGATAAAGTTATAAACTTGGGGAAGTTTCAAAATATAGAAAAGAAAATTGTTGTCATATCATGTGAATTAGAGATGTTATTCCCACCTTCATTATTTGATATAATGGTTCAATTGATGTTTCACTTAGTTAGAGAGACCTAGTTATGTGGTATTGTACATTATAGATGGATGTACCCCATTAAATTGGATATAAAGATTTTAAAAGGGTATATCAAAAATAAAATTAGGACATAAGGTTGTATTAAAGAGAGATATATTGTTGAGGAAGCCATTGAATTATATACTGACTACCTATTTGATGTATAGAGAATTGGTCTAACAAAATCTCATCACAGTGAGCAACTTTTGTGTGAAGGAATTTCAAGAAAAGATATTGGTTCAATTTACATTACAGAGTGGGAGAAAACTCACTTTTAAATTTAACCTAATAGTTTAAGGGTTGTGTTATATATTGAAACCCATAAAGTAATTCTTAGGAATTTGAACCCATCAAGGGATAAAATCTTGATATCAAATACACGTAATTGATAGTTCATAGGATGGATCTAAGACCATATTTTAAAGGATTTGGATTGAATTTTGAATTCAATTTCAAAATGACTATTATGGATAGCCATGAGACAAAGTGTTCATGTATTATATTATAATGGTTATCTAATTAATGGTCATATGTTCTATTCAAAGGAATATTATGAATACAGTAGCATGAAAAATAGTGGAGTTACTCTTATGGTGAAAGTGAAGAATGTATCAATTATCAAGGAAAGAAATCCAATTTACACAAATATGTCAAAATTTGGAACCATCTAACAAATATTGGAGTTGGATTATAAAATATTCCAAGTGTTAATTTTTAAATACAAGTTGGTTGATAATAGGAGTGCTTTTAGAATTGGTGAATTGGGATTCATGAAAGTGAATTTCAGTAAGGAATGGTATAAATATGAACAATTCATAATGGAATAATAGGAATTATAGTTATTTTATGCTTTGGATCCGACAAACATAAAGTGTTCAATTATTTTGTTACTAACCAAATCCATTATAGGGTTATATTTCAATTCAACTGAGGATGACCCTTTCATTAGGAAGTCGCAATCATTTTATGGTGGTCCCATTGTAGATAAGGTCTTCTGTGTTATAGGATACCACAAATAGGGGATTTGGATACTCTATAGAGGGGTAAAATCCCTTCAACCATTAAAGGAAAAAAGATAGTTCAATAACTAGGTTAATTTTTTAAAAATATATAGTGTGTTACCTCATATTAATATGTATTCACTACTTCATTTATGTAATATAAATTAAATATTCAGCTACTTCTATAGATAATGGCTTCTCCATATGTTGATACTTACAATCCCAAGGAACAACAAGTTTTACTACATGAAAATGCTCTCAATCAAAAGGAATAATAGGTTTCTCCACATGTTGATTCTACCAATCCTAAAGAACAACATATTGAAAATATTGAAACCGATTAAATGGTATAAGGTTAATAACCTATGTTTAGGAAATAATAAGAGGATCATAGCATGATAGTCTTAATAAAAATTATTAAAGTGAGAAGCAAAGTCATAAAATTCAAGGTTGTATGGAATTCACATGACCAACCTGTTAACCCAAACAAGTCTATTTTCATTAGTTACATTGGGTTCACTACTCTGACTAAAAAGTACTTTTTTTTATTATTGTCTAGGGAAAGGTGAAGTATCTCCGTTACAAAGATCCCTCAAGGGGGTCGAAAATATTGTAAGCCAAGAGAATCTTTCTGTGCAAAGATCTAGTACTACTCGAATTTATGTGTTTATTATTTTAGATACATGGAACAATGTTGCTACCATGATGAAGGCACTGATTTGGGAAGTGAATATGGCAACATTATGATATAATTTCTTTATTTTACTAAAAAATAAAATAATAAAATGTTGATTTACTCTTATTTATCCCTTGTAGATTTCATTTATAATAGATGAATGTCAAATGAAATTTGTATTAATAGTCACTAGAAAGGATCATAGATCCTTTTGAGAAAATATTTAGAAACATCATCTTAGGGTTGTTGAAGGGAAAGTAAACCTACACCCACCACGGATATATCTACACATGATAAACCAAGAAACATGGAATGCGTTTATTAGCTATCATGTAAAGGTATCATTTCTGGTATATTGTGATTGGTAATACATTACTTGTAAAAACATGTGTTAATCACTTTGATTAATAATTGTATTTTTATGGAATATCAAATGAGTGTTAAAAATAAGTAGTGTACATAAAAACCAACATAAAACTATCGTAAAGAAAGGATGGGGTACGTTTCACTTGAAAAAATAGTATGTATTTAAAATCCATATTAATACATTTATGTGGCATGAAAGAAAAACATAATTATATTCCTTTGTTTATATACATATTGATGAATCAAAATCCAAAGACACTTCCATCCCATTTCATGTGCTATGGAAGGGGGCTCATGTAAATAAATATGGAATACTAATATATGAAAATGGGAAAAGATTATGGGAATCATATGTAAATATGACATAATAAAAAAAAATTATACTTTAAATTGATATTAAATATAAATTAATACTTATTTTCCAATATTTTTTATCTAGTTTAGACATGAGAATCATCATTGGATGTACCTGATGAATGATTGCATTCAATGTCCTGGAAGCATATAAAAAATATCATAGCGTTAGGGGTGTGGGTTCAGATTTCCTCCTTGAACATATTTTGAGGAATTAAATTCAAAGGTAGGGTGAAGATATGAAAATGTATGAGATACATACATGAATAAATGTTTAAGAAGAAAAAAATATCTAGAATACTGAGTTGTTAGAGAATTTTATAGGAAGGAATAAAAGATAAGAAAAAACACAATAATAACCACTATTTGATGATCCAATCCCCCCCCCAAATTGTGGCTATCCATTCCACTAAAGGGTCTACCTTAATAGAGTTAATTGGTATTTTCATGATAATTTATGAAAAATGTGAATTAGGTAGATATTGATTCATTTATTGTACTAATATTCTATAGGGTGAAATTGATTATTATGTATATCTATCAGTACCCACCCATCGCCTTGTTTCGGGGGGGGGGGGGGTATAGTGTACAATATCCAAGGATATGGTCTACACAAAAAATAACTTAAAAAGATAATGCAAGAGTAAGGATTCACATAGCTCAGGAGGTGATCATTGAGCTATTTATTCTCATTGATGATCTAGATGTTCACACAGTTGAACTTGCTATTGGAATTTTCATGCCTCTCTCTTTATTAGGTAGTTTAATGATCACAAACAACAATTATGTTTCTAACCATTTCTTTTTTATTGTATTTAGTTATTATTTTTAGACATCAACTAAGGAATTTTTTCATGTAATATCCCAAAATTCCATGATTTGTTTTTGTTAAATAGGATTATTTCTAGACCAAGTGCTGAGATGGAATGTGACTCTAAGGCCCAGAGTTCCCTGAATGATCTGTCAAAAAATGTTATGTTTTAAATAGCGCATGTGAGTAGTTTAATTGAAAACGTTCAAAAATATGAGGGCATTGTTTTGACCCTTCTCAAATCCTTTGTCCATGTTTACACTGTTGTTATTCAAGACAAATTAGTCTAGAGGAGTTGGAAGAACACCTGATCTGTCACAGAATAGATCAAAGTGATACATGTTGGAATAAACACGGGGAAAAACGAATGTAGGTAGTGTATCAGATAACGCAACATTTTATATATCATATGATATGATTAGAAGTGTGAATAGTGAAGACGATCGTATGGAGGATGTGATTACAGATGTGAATGATGATGAAGATTGTATTGAGGAAATGACAAGGACAGTTGAAGATGAACTTCATGATTTCCCAAAATTGTTTGAGAAGTTAAAGAGTTGTGCAAAAACGCCAGTGTATGCTGGTTGCACTAAATATACAGCATTGTCAGCCGTATTGAGGCTTTATAATTTGAAAGCAGGAAATGGGTGGAGTGACGCCAGTTTTATGGAACTACTTTCTCTCCTGAATGACATGCTCCCAGAAGATAATGAACTCCCAAGCCGAACATACGATGCCAAACGAATGCTACAATCGATGGGTATGATATCTGAAAGAATACATGCCTGCCTGAATGACTGTATATTGTTTCGCAAGGACCAGAAATCACTTAAATAATTCCCAAAGTGTGGTGCTTCTCGATACAAGAAAGATGATTCTAGTCCTATGAAAGTTTTATGGTACTTTCCAATCATTCCTAGGTTTAGGCACCTATATGGAAGTGAGGAGACTGCAGGACAATTGACATGGCATGCAGATACAAGAATTAAAGATGGGAAACTACATCACAAGGTAGACTCTCCTCAGTGGAATAGAATTGATCATGAGTATCCTAAATTTGGGAACGAGCCGAGAAACCTTCGTCTGGCATTATCTATAGATGGGGTGAATCATTTTGGTTTTCAAAGCAGCAGTCACAGTACATGGCTGGATATGTTGGTAAACTATAACTTACCACTGTGGTTATGCATGAAATGAAAATACATCATGTTATCTATGCTTATATCAGGACCAAAACAACTGGGTAATGATATTGATGTTTATTTTGACCCATTGATCGAGGATTTGAAAATATTGTGGGATTCAGGTGTTACGTTGTATGATTCTTACAAAAATGAATATTTCACTTTGAAATACATGTTGTATGGGACAATAAATGACTTTCCTGCTTATAGAAATTTGTTAGGATATAGAATTAAAGGAACTCAAGGGTGTCTCGTTTGCGAACAAGGTACACAGTCAATTAAGTTGAAACATTCATCGAAAACTGTGTTTCTAGGACATCGCAGATTTCTACCCCGACGACATAAGTACCGATCTGGGATGACATCATTTGATAGAATTTCAAAAGAATGTACAACACTGTCTCCACTAACAGGTGATCAATTATTTGAGAAAGTAAAAGATTTGGACACTACTTTTGGTAAACCGTTTTCGAAAAAACTTTTAAAAACTGGTTGGAAAAAGAGATCAGTTTTTTTTGAATTACCATACTGGAATTGTCTGTATGTTAGAAATTTTCTTGATGTTATACATGTTGAAAAAAAAATGTATGTGATAGTTTCATCGGCACGTTGCTAAATGCACCCGGCAAAAAAAGGATGGAATTAAGGCTAGATTGGACATGGTTGAGATGAGAATACGAGAAGATTTGGCACTAGTAAAGGGTGAAAAATGAACATTTCTTCCTCCTGCTGCTTACACTCTTTCCAGGAAGGAGATATATCAGTTTTGCAACTTATTGAATGACATAAAGGTTCCAAAGGGGTATTCATCAAATATCAAGAACATCATGTCAATGGGAGATTTAAAATTAAAGGGTCTGAAATCACATGACTTCCATGTTCTATAGCTTTAATTTTCATTTTTCCCAAGAATGTCCGCCATAAATTAACGAAGCTATGTTTCTTCTTCAAATCTATATGCAGCAAAGTTATAGACCCGACAAAATTGCCAACTATGGAAAGAGGAATTTTCATCATATTATGTGAATTGGAAATGTTATTCCCACCGACATTTTTCGATATGATGGTTCATTTGATAGTTCACTTGGTGAGATAGATTCGACTATGTGGTCCTGTATATTATAGATGGATGTACCCCATTGAATGGTATATGAATATTTTGAAAGGGTATGTCAAAAACCAAATTCAGCTAGAGGGTTGTATTGCAGAGCAGCATATTTTTGTGGAAGCCATTGAATTTTGTACCAAATACCTGTCTGGTGTGGAAATCGTTGGACTACCAAAATCTCATCACACTGAGTGGCTTGAGGGTGAAGGAATTTCTGGAAGAGAGGTTGTCACAATCAATATTACAGATCGGGAGCAAGGCCACCTTTACATTTTTCATAATAGTTTCGACGTTGACCCATATGTTCAAACCCACAAAGAAATTCTTAGGCATTTGAATCCTTATAGGGATGAAAATGGATATCAGATACACATAATCGACAGTTTATAGGATGGTTTTGAGACCATATTTTTAAGCAGTTAGATGAAAATTCAGACTCAATTTCAGAATGAATTTGATGGCTAGTCGGAGGAATAAGTGTGTACGTATTATCTTACGATGCTTATGTAGTTAATGGTTATACATTCTATACTAATGAACATGATGAAGATAGTACCATGCAAAATAGTGGGGTTACACTTGTGGCTGAGGAGATGCATGTTTCCGGTGCTAAGGAGAAAAATCCAATTTATGTGAATATGTCATAATTGGCATCATCAAATGAATATGGGAGTTGGATTATACGAAATTCAAAGTGCCGATTTTTCAATTCAAGTGGGTTGATAACAGGAGTGCTGTTAAAATAGATGAATTAGGATTCGTGAAAGTTGATTTCAGTATGGAAGGGGAGAAAGACGAACCATTTATAATAGAATCACCGGTAGTACAAGTATTTTATGTTCCAGACCCCGCAAACTGAAATTGGTCAATTGTTCTATTATCGACCAAAACATCTGATGGGTCATATGAAAGTTCAACGGAGGTTGACCCTTTTATAGGGACTTCACAATCATTTCACAGAGATCCCAATGTAGACAGAGTTTTGTATGTCAGATGAGAACACAATGAAGGGATTTTCATAGTCGATAGAAGAGTCAAATCTCTTCAGCCTTTAAAGAAAAAAATAGAGTACAATAATCAGGTTATTTATTTATTTCAATATACATTGTGTTACGTTATGTTATTATCTGTTCACTTCTGTTTTTATGTAATCTAAATTAAATATTAAACAACTTCTGCAGATAATGAATTTTGTACATGATGATGCACCCAATCCCGAGGCACAAAAGGTCTCTCAACCAGCAGCTGGTGGTCCCACTGCAGAGCAACAACAGGTTTCTCAACTAGAAGCTGGTGGTCCCAGTGCAGAGAAACAACAGGTTTCTCAACCTGTTGTTGCTGGTCCCAGTGCTGAGGGAAAACAGTTTTCTCAACCTTTTGCTGCTAGTCCCAGTGCTAATGGTACTGCTCCGGGGGAACATATTGATGTTACTTCTGAGGAAATGGTAGGAAATGAAACCCTGAAAGTGAAAAAGAAACAAGAGTGACATAGTTTGATAGTGTTATCCAAAATCCTTATGGCAAAAGAAAAAGGTATCAAATTTGAGGTGGGATGGAATAAGCGAGGCCAACATTTTAACCCCAACAAAGCCATCTTTAGTAGCTACATTGGAATCGTCACTTGACAACGCATGTCGATTGATGTACAATCGTGGCACCATGTTGTCACCGGGCTGAAGACACTAATGTGGGAAGAGATTATGGTAACATTATGATATCATTTTTTTAATTTATTAAAATAAAATAAAATACCAAAACATTGACTTACTCTTCATCATCCATTGTAGAGTGCATTTATAGTATATGCCTCACAAAAGGAATATGTATTAATAGTTTCAGGAAGGATTCATAGAGTTTTTCGCACAATTTTAATGAAATATCATCTTAAAGATGCATAAGGGAAAATCAAGCTGCACCCACCTCCTCTTTACGCACACTTGATATCCCAAGGAGTGTGGGATGTGTTTAGCAACCGTCGTGGGCAGCAGACTTTTTAGGTACATTGTGTGGGGTAATATGTTGTTTAACATTTCCTTGTATTCATCAATTCGATTGACAGTTTTTTATTTATGAAACAGCAACTGAGTGCTGAAAATAAAAAATGCGCAATAGAACCAGTATACCCTTACCGTAAAGCAAGGATGGGGTATGCTGAACTTGAGAAAAAAATGGTACGTCTTTTAAATCTACCCTACTACTTTTATGTGACATAAAACAACACCATAGCCATGTTTCTCAATTTTATATGCATATTGATTAATCAAAATCGAAATCTATATCCATCCCACACCATGTGCTATGGAAGGAGGCTCATGTAAATAAAGAGGGGATACTGATAGAGGAAAACACACAAAAAGTGTGGGAAACATGTGTAAGTATGACATAATATAAATTTGATTTGCTTCAAATCTCTATTACATTACAATAACTACTTTTTTTCTATATTTTCTATCTGACATAGTCACAATAATCAACAACAACTGCACCAGATACATACATACTTTCAGTAGCCTTGAAGCAGCCAGAACAGTATGGTCGCATCAGAGGTGTGAGTTTTGGGGTGACACCACGAACATATTTTCAAAAACAAAAACAAGCAGAGGATCAAAATGAAAAAATGGAAAAGCTGAAAGAACAATTATCTATTTTTCAAGAATTATGACAATAACAGAGAGAGATGATAGGAAAATTGATGGGGGAGAGGAAAATAGAAGAAACAACTCAACAACAACCTGTGCGTGACAATCCCTCCCCACCCCCACTAGCTTTGAGGCGAGTCATTCCCCTAAAAAACCTGACTTAGATAAGGTAATCAATGTTTTAATAATTGTTTCTGTGAAATGTGATTTACATAGACACTGATAAATTTTCTGTACTAATATTCCATAGGGTGAAAATGACTGTGATTTATATCTATCAACTCCCACCTATCGCCTTGTAGTGAGGGCTACGGTGTTCAATACGCAAAACGATATGCTACACAACAGACAGCTTTCAAAATATCATCTCAGAGTGTCAATTAATGTATCTAATGAGCTGAGTACTGATCTACCTATTCCAAATGACGATGATGACATTAATACGGTTGAACAAGCTGTTGTAACATTCATCGCATGGCCAACAGTTCTTGTAAAAAAACTTGTCGACAAAAAGGTATCCATTTCCAATTTATTTTTCAAGCTGGACCTTTAACATTTAATGAAAAAAGGTCTGAACCGATGAATGTTATTACAGAACGACAAATACTATGGGGTGAAACGAAATATCAGCTCAAAACTATCTCAAGGATCAACCAACTGATTGAAACGGTCTACTGAGAGCACCTTCACCCCGCCCGTTCTATATCCACAGTTAATATCATTGCAGGCTCATGTGGATACAAAGTTGAAAGATGCCAATGCTCACACAGTTGATTTTGAAAAATATATGTATGGAGAGGAAACATCATATTTCATTAGTGATGAAAATGTAAATGAACTCCTCAAGTATGAATGGCTAGGCGCCTCAGTTGTAAATGTATACATGAGTTATGTTTTCATGATTTGATTTTACAAAAGCTGATATACTCTGATAATTAGGACTAAATACATTTTATATTTTTCGAAGGCATATATATGAAAAACCATTGAAGTTATTTCCCCATGAACAAAAATTTGGACTCGTTAGTCCTCACATCACCTCTTCAAAATACGAAATAGATTCTGATAAAGAGGTTGTAATAATGTCATCCCTGCTCAAATCATTTAAAAAAAATTATGGATGATAGAGTCTTTTTAATACCAATGATGCAGGGGTAAAACTCTATAATTTAATCATATCAACTATATTTTCATTTCTTTCTTTACTTATTCCTTTTTTTATTTTTAGGAACCATTGGATGCTGATTGCAGTCAATTTGGATACTCCAAAGATTTATTTTCTGGATTCAATGCATGGATATCCAACAAACTGACCACGCATGATGGCATTTGTTAATTTGTAATACACTAGATGAAACATTTTAAAACTAAACATCTAGTTATATAATTTATGTTATATTTTAATGAGGATTCTATTATGATAGGGCGGTGTATCAATATCGTCTAATGCATGGAATAAATCCAGGGCCTAAGGATAAGAACGCCTACAAGATCTACAACTTGAAAAGTATCCTGGTATATATAATAACATTGCACTATCCAAACACATATCAAAACACATTACTTATTGTTGTCGATGTTTCTGTAGTGTCCAAAACAAACAAACGGAAAGGACTGTGGTTATTATGTTTGTAAATTTATGAAAGAGATCATATTTCATCAACAAACTAGCATCTCTGATGAGGTATTTTTGAAAATAATTATGAGTTCATTTAAAATATTTATTAATCCTTTATGTATTTATATTTTTTCAGTACTACCATGACTGTCGCAAAAACTCATACTCATGAGATGATATAGATGTGTTTAGAAACGAATGGGCAGCATACCTGATGGAAGATTGTACACAAATAGGATAAATGAGAATTCCTACAACTTATTTTATCTATATATGATCATTGGTTATCCTCCAACCTTATTTGTTGAATAACCTTGGATGATGAAGAAATGACATATTAGAGTAGATCGAGATACAATGAACACAATGACTTCCTTCAATCATTAGATATCATGATTTTTGATGAAAAATGATCCAATATCCGAGTAGGAATCTTAAATTTTATGTTTACACCCTTGTTGATTAAATAGTTTGAGGAGATCGATCTATTTGATGGATATGTACCAATTTTGGATTGATAATGCTCCGATGTATTGAAATCTTAATTTATTACTCAATGTTTTCTATCCCCAGATTCATATTATTGATCTTTGAACAAATCAATATTGAAGTAAGGCATGATGGTGTGCAATGCGTATGGGGTGAACGACGAAACCACCGAGGATCAACAAAATCCATTTTCCAACAAATGATGGATGGAAACAAAAAATATGGTCTATACCCACCATTTTCAGTTAGATATAGGGCCTAAATATAAATATTACTAAAATTAAAGTAGAGGGATCAGATTCAACATGCAGAGATAGTATTTGAGCACATGTTTACCCCTTGGTTCATTTTTAAGAAATTTCAATGTTCTGTATCTCGTTTGATTGAACTTGTATTTGAGCACATGTGTTGTTGTTTGACTTGAACAATTATTTCTAGGTAGATGCATGAGATAATGGGTATCTTTGAGGGACTTTTAATCCAATTATGATTGAGGGGTAATGTGTGTACATTGAACTAGATTTAAGAATATGATATTGAGTACCCTATTTAAAATAATTGAATTTGAGACTGAATCTCATTCACTAGTTTTCTCATGCATTAAATTTAATGTGAGGTGTCCATGATACTTTGTAGAACTATGGATAAAATAATAGGCTTGTTTATAACCCAAGCGTGTAATGAACCACATCATTGTGGGTTAGAAATTACCAAGGGAAATTGAATTTTCATTTATTGATGGTTTTATTTTTTGAACCAGGTCTCGGGTTGGGTTATTAAGAGTTTTAATATCTCTAATAGGCGTTTCAGACATGTATTGGGGCTAGAGGGATGTCATTGGGTTTTGGGAGGATATCAAGGATGATTTGGGTAGTTATTCTATTGAAATGTAGTAGCATTAGGATACTCCTAGTGTGAAAGGTTAATTCACAACATGAATGCATTTAATAGGGTGATAATGGTCGTGAATGGGGAAAAGGGGTCAAGTAAGGTTTTGGACCCAAAATATAGTGATGTCACCACTTTGTTCATTTCATGTAACATGATTTAAAACTTATTTTTATGTGGGTGATGGGTTCATAAAGTATAAACCTCCTCAGGTTTCTTCGTTTGGGCACCAAGTTCTTATGGGGTGGCCAAACCCCATTCCCCTCCTTCCTTCCCCTTAGACCTGAGTGGGTTATCGGTTGTTCATCATTTTGAATCAATGTGGTATCTTCTCCTACATCTTCCTTGCTTCTCTAACTTCTTTCTCAAAGATTTGTATTCAATTTTTAGGGTTCTAGGTGTAATTATTATACCATAGTATGAATAAATCATTGTTCTTCATGGGACTTTTATATATGACTCTTAGAGCATGTCTTAAAATTTCATAAACTAGTAATCAATCATTATTTGATGCAGATTATATTTTGTGGAAGATTTATTTATGGGTTTTAAAAAAAATTGGATTAATTTTTCATAAATTTAGTAATATAGATTGTGGATTTAGTGTTTTCTAGGCTTAGGGGTGAATCAGGAGTGGATCTCACCTAGTTTATCATCATTCTGGCTTTGTTGGATTACACGATGAGTTTGGAACCTATTATAACATGCTGGATTTTTGGTTAAAATTAACTAATTATGTAATTTAATGTTTTTGGACATTAATACATGTGATCATGGACTTAGTTGTGGTTGGTATGAACTGAAAATAGTTTATTGGACTTCTGGTTGAGGTAAGGGCATTGACCTAATTGTGTCTCTTGGTTAATTGGTTATTTTATGTTTTGTGCCTCACTAGTATAATTCCATTTAGCAACCCCATTCTTTAACACATATTATTATATTATTTTTAACATAAACATAAATTAATTACAACCTAAATATCTTGATTCCTAGTGTCTTTGTGTATTTTTCTACTTAGAAGAGATCAACAACAACAACCTATCATCCTCCCTCTGGTCACCTTCTCTTTTATAGTTCCTGAAGGTCTCTCTTATACATTGAAAATATAATTTTTTATATCCTCATTAGGTTAGGTATTTTTTATGTCATGTAAGAAGATTAGAAAGGTTTATCTCCTTCAGACCCTCCTATGGTTGTTCTACAATCAGGTGCTGAAATACATCTTCCTTCTATAAGGGGTAGGCCTTACAAAAGGCATAAATGGAGTCATTTTCTAGCTGGGTATCCCGATCGAGTATATTTACAAGAAGGAGTCTCTTCCAAAGGGAAATATCAATATAAGTACGATAATTATATCTGAGTTCATAACTATTTGTTTACCAGAAGAGGTATTCCCCCTCTGATCCCAACTGAGCTCCCCAAGTCCTCCCTCTCATGCTGCTAGTCAGGAATAGAGTGAGGTGAATCCTGTATGTGTGTGAAGTGCTTCCCTTTCTATTATCTAGGTATCTGGCTATGGAGGTCTTTCCCTACCCACCAATATGAGTACTAAAACGATTGTGTAAGATTCCTGGTGCTTCTTTCTCTATGTTATCTTTTATAGGCATTCATTAGTGCATTTCCTTTGTAGGACTTCTCCCCTAGTATCCACCACTCTTTTTATACAATCACTTTTGGAATAGAATCTATTTCTGAATCTAATAGGATGTAAATATCACAAGATTAGCTAAAAAGGGATGAAACCATTGTCTAGGTATAACTAGAGTGATTCCTCTTCTACTATCTAGGAATCCTGGTAGTTTGCTAGAAATCTGAGTAAATAAGGGTCTCGTTTCATGAGTGTTTTTCATTTCTTATATAGACTAACATGAGCTCATATATCTTGGGAATGTTCATGGGTCTCATATGTTTCATCATCGCCTGAAATCCTTATGAAAGTCCCCACAATCCACAAACCATCCCACAAATATTTACCTACCCAGGTCATCACATCACAATGGGGAAGGAACTCTCGCTCTATTGTCATCTCTCCTAGACCTATGAACTAATGAAAATAAATGTTGTAACAGGTAACAATTGACATTTTATTAATATATTCTTTAATATTAATGTTTAATTTATTTCATTATTGTATTACTAACAAAATATTTGTTTTCTTATGTAGGTGAAATCTTTTTCCTGAGTTCGAATGCTTTGTTCGGAAACCGCCGCCATGGACGACAATTTTTTAGAGAGGATGGATGCAAAAAGGATGGAACATCATTGTTTTTTAATTGTTTGTTGGATAAATGTAATTGTAACCAAATTAAACATTGTTTGAAATGTATATAGCAGTGTGTTGTTTTTTATTCATGATTTCAAGTAAATGTATGTAGCATTTTTTGTTCTTCTGTGCTTTGTGTGTGGGTGTTGTTTGTGCTGTGTGCAGGTGTTGTTTGTGTTGTGTGCAGGTGATATAATGTGTGAAGGTTCTGAGAAGGTTCTGTGCAGGTTTTAGTTTTGCACAGGATCTTTTTCCTTTATCAGCGCTGATAAATGGATAATATATCAGCGCTATTTTGAGCGCTGATAAAGGTAGTTTTTATCAGTGCTCAAAATAGCACTGATAAAGTTAGTGTTTATCAGTGCTATTTTTAGCGCTGATATATTATACATTTATCAGTGCTAAAAATAGCGTTGATAAATACTACCTTTATTAACACTATTTTTAGCGCAGATAAAGGGGACCCCCTTTTATCTTCGCCTAAATTAACAACGCTTTTTTAGCGCTGTTAAAGGCGGTTTTAGCGATTTTATAAGCCCTATTTGTAGTAGTGTTTCAACAGCTGAGGAAGAGCTTGACGAGTGCTCTTATCTTGAGGCTTCTAGAGGTGGGCATCGATTACATGGTGTTTTGTGACGCATCAGGAACTAGGATTGGCTATTTCCTGATGTAGGAGAAAGTCATGATTGCTTATGGCTCACAACAATTGAGACCACATGAGCAGAACTATGCAAATCATGATCTTGAGTTGGTAGTAGTAGACTTCACAATGAAGATGTGGCAACACTACCTAATGGGAGAATGATTCATCGTCTAATCTGACCATAAGAGTCTCAAGTATATCTTTCTCAGAATTATCTAAACCTGAGATAGCGGTATTGGATATAGTTTCTCTAGAACTATGACTTTAAGATAGTATATACTCTTGGGAAGGGGGACGTGGTGGCAAACGTTCCCAGCAGGAGGTCCATTTTACAGCAGCTGAGTGAGGTGACATATAAGATAGTCGTGATGAAGATATCCTTCATAGATGATGATGGATCAGCTTACCATTAGTCAATGACTATCAATCCCCCACTCTTACAACGATTTTGGTAGGCACATCTTGTGAATGTTGACTATGAGGCTTTACGTGCTCAGTTATCCTCAGGACAGGCTCCTGATGTATATTCGAAAGGTGAGGAGCATGTCATCCTTTTTAGAGGACGCACCATAGTACCAGTGGCATTGCAGGATGAGGTGTTTAGGGAGTTCCATACATCCCCTTTGGTGGTACATCTAGGTGTGTCAAAGATGTATTAGGACTTATGACGTTAGTATTAGTGGTTGGGTACAAAGAAGGCAGTGGTAGAGTTTGTCTCGTGATGCCACACTTGTCAGTAAGTGAATGTTGAGCACCAGGTTTCATTAGGTTTGAAAAAACCCCTTGAGATACTCTAGTGGAAGTAGGATGTGATATCAAAAGACTTCGTGACAAGCTTACCACATATGTCCATAAGGCACGATACCATCTGGGTGATCGTTGACTGACTCACCAAGTTGTCCCACTTTCTACCCATTCAAGAACAAGGTTTAGTAGAGAGCTTGGTATGCCTCTATGTTCAGGAGATAGTTCAAATGTATGGAGTCCCATCTACGATATCTCATATCATGATGCACTCTTTACACCCTTATTTTGGAAGGGATTACAAGATGCATTTGGGACTTATCTGCGCTTGAGCATAGTCTTTCACCCACAAATGGATAGTCAGGTAGAGTGGACTATATAGACCTTGGAGGACATGTTTTATGCTTGTGTTCTTGATTTTGTTCATAGTTGGGAGGACCACCTACCACTGTTGGAGGTTTCATAAAACAACATCTACCACTCCACCACCAGTACGGACTATTTGAGGCACTGTACGGATGACCATACAGGTCACTGTTATGATGGAAATACCCAGGGGAGTTAGTGCTCAGGGGTCCAGATATGGTATAGGCTACCATTGAGAAGGTGTAGTTCATCTAAGAGTATATGAAGTCTACACAGAGTTGACATAAGTTCTATGTTAATAAGCTATAGAGACCCTTGGAGTTCTAAGAGAGGGACCACATATTCTTACGGGTCTCTCCTTGATGAGGGATACAGATATTTGGTCGGGATGGCAAGTTATCTTTGAGGTTCATCGGACCTTTACTAATACTATGTAGAGTGGGAGAGGTGGCATACCACTTGGCTATACTATCACAGTTAGAGAGGGTTCATGACGTCTTCCATGTATCCCTTCTAAGGAGATATGTGCATGACCCTTGTCACATCATCGAACATGACAAGCTTGTGATTGATGATGGGGTGATATTCGTAGAGTATCCGGTGGAGATAGAGGATCGATATGAGAGGATCATTTGTGGATAGTTGATTCCTATGGTGTGTGTTCATTGGAATCACGGGAATCTCTAGGAGATCGTGTGGGGGTGGAAGGCTCATATTCATGTTCAGTACCCCCATTTGTTTATTTAGCCCTTATTTTGGCTTATGATAACGTATACCACTAAAGGGGAGAGTAATGTAATATCCCAGGATTTCATGATTTTTTTTGTTAAATGGGATTATTTTGAGACCAGGCGCTGAGATGGCGTGTGATTTTGAGACTCAGAGTGCTCAGAATGATACATCAAAAAATGTTAAGTTTTACATAGCGTGTGTGAGAAATTTTCCTAAAAATGTGGAATAACTCTTAAATAGCTACCCAAATCAGAAATCTGAGGGAATCGTTGCATTCAGGATGGTGGGTTTACCCTAGGCATGACTTAAGTTTAGTCGGGGCAGGCCTCCAATAGGAAAACCCAAAAATGACATAACTTTAAATAAAACAATTAAATAAAATTAATTTATTTTTCAAATCCTTATAATTCATGAATGGTGACTCAGACTGAAAATCGGAGACCACCGTTGATCTCGTGAGGGTATTATTTCCTAAGGCATAGCCTAACATTGGCCATCATGGGTCAACAGTGGAAAGTAGTTTTTTTCATAAATAAAATAATTGAATAAAGTAATTTTATTTTCAAATCCTTATAAATCATAAATGGTAACTCGTGTTAGAAATTTGAGAGTACCGTTGAGCTTTTGAGGGTATTATTTCCTTAGGCGAAGCCTAACATCAGCTAGCGTGATCCGGCTGTAAGAGTTGGTTTTTGGGATGTAACCATAAATAAAATAATTTAAATAAAAGTTATTTTATTTTAAAATCCTCATAACTCACAAATGGTAACTCAGATTAAAAATCCAAGACCATTGTTGAGTTTATAATGAGTTGTCCTCCTTAAGAAGGACTTAACATCGACTGGCATGGGTATATGGGAAAAGGTAATTTTTATACTTTTCGAAAGAAAAATAAAATAACATAAAAAGTTATTTTAATTTTTTTCTTCATCGTTGAGTAGTGGCACATCATCACTGTGGTGCAGTGATGACGTGATGATGAATGGAATTAATGAACCTCATCAACAAGTTAGTGTAATGATGTTGCAATGCAGCATAACAGAAAATTTGATTCGTTTTTTTTTCAGTTAATATCCTTATAAGAAATGCATGATTGTTGCCACAATCTTGGAATTTCTCTGAGGCTTTGGTGGGTCATGATGACTAATGATGAAGGACAACCTCTCCAATGACGAATGCTGGTGAATCGAATGACAGCGATGACAATTCTTGGAGAGTGAATTCAGAAGAAGAAATCGATGGACGAGGATAAACGATCATCCTTGAGAAATCACCTTTCCCAGGTAGGGGTTTACTTTTTTATTTTATTTGCCCGTTATTCTTTATAAAACAATGAATTTAGATCAACCCAAAAATAGGTTGATTTATGGGATGCTTGTTCTTGTAGGAGGGTGTTTTGTCTTTGGTTTTTTTCTTCAGGGTTAGACTGTTGATCGAATCTTGAACCCCCCCCCCCCCATTCCCATGTTTTAAAAATTATAAAATAGAGGAATCGAGTCAACACGAACAAGTACTTGATTACTCCATCCTTGGGAGTTCATGTGTTCTTCGTGGATGCACCTCAGAATTGATGGCGAGGTAATTTTCAAGGCTATGGCAGGGAATATGGCACCCCAAAGAGCTTAGAGGCATAGGCAATTTAGGGATCGAACCAGCAGAGCAGACCCGGTGGTCCGCGAAAGGCCCCAGTGACACATTGGAACCGGTGATTGATGGTGGTGGCCCACGGTGGTAGCCGTAGGTGGGTGGAAGTGTGCCACGATAGTACACCATGATGGTGCACCACGACGGTGTGCCAAGGTGGAGTTCGTGGTCGGTTGGGGCCACAGTGGTGTAGTAGGGGGCCGCTGGTAGGGGGCCGGAAGCTAGTAGAGGCGGACGTGTCTGTGGAGCAGCCCGCGCCATCTGGTCTGTGGCACACTAGCACGCGATCTATAGGAGACCACATGTGGGAAAAGGTTCATTTGGCTCCTGTCAGCTGTGTGCACTCGAACTGGACACCCAGTGGGTTTCCGGGCTGGAGGAGATCGGCCCACCATGTGGGGTGGGCTGGGGGGCATGAACCGGGTTGTTGGGCAGCCCGGGATGGAATACAAGCCAGTCTGCTTTAGCAAGCTAGGACAGTAGGATAAAACCAAGCTGTTGGGTGGCCCAAGCTGGGAAAGAACTGGTCTGCCTGTTGTAGGTCGGGTCATTGGGTGACCCGACGGACTGGACCCACGGCCGAACCGGGCAGGGTCTAGCAAGGCCCAATGGGCCTAACTCAGTGGCCAAGAAATATTGGTCCATCCCAGTCTAATTGGTCCGGGTCATGCGGGGCCCCTGGGTCGGGTTGGTCGGGTCAGTTCGACCAGGTCAGACCGAGCCTGAACACAACTGGCCCCTATTTACTAAAATGCCAATATCTTTCAGATTGGGCATCAGATTGGCGAGCCGTTTATAGTGTTGTAACCCTCACGATGAGACGGTTCTTTTAGAATGATCTAAGTAGACTTTCATAGAAGTTGGAATATGATGAATGACTTTAGGAGTGGATTCTCCCAGAATCTAGCGCACTACAAATGGGAATCCTATGGCTGGCTGAGACCTGGAGACTGCTGACGAGCAGGTCTAATTTACCCTATAGATCTAGATGATAAGTGGCCCTATGTAGACCAGATACAAGAGATCCTGTGTGGATCAGCTACAAGCAACCCTGTGTGGATCATCTACAAGAGACCCTATGTGGATCAGCTAAAAGTGTTTATGTGTAGACCAGATATGATGGCCCAAGTGGGAAGCGGCTTTTTGTGACTCGATAGGCGCACAATGGGGAGCAGCTCTGTGTGACCCAGTAGACCCATGATACTCATCAGGGATGAGTAAATTAGTAGTCCAATGTGTTCAGTATACAACTGTCAGTTTTTCTTTACATACTTTAGATTATACTTGTCTGATCTGACAATACCTTTTGTATACATTCCTTTGTGTCCTTTCTCTTATGTTTCTAGATCCCTAATGTGTATTTTTTTACTCACCCTTACATGGGATTCACCCACATGTATTTTTTATGGTTCAGATGATAGGCACTTTGATAGAGACCTCGGTGGCCCAGGACCAGGTGGTTCCCAGTGAGATACGACAGGCAGAACGTAGTTCCATAGCTTCTGACATCCACTCATTTCCTACCCTTTAGGTGGGTTATTCTGTGGAAGCCTTACCTATATCTTTTTTACTTTTCTATTTTCATTTTTTTCTTTTGTTAGGTTTTTATTTTGGCACATTTGACTTATAGATTGTACCATTACTCCGTTATTTTTTAGTGAAATGTGTGTTTTCCTTTCCATCTATTTTAGATGTGGTTGTGTGTGTGTGTGTGTGAAAACAAGTACTCAGTCCAATGCCTTCCACTCATGGTATAATTCCTTCAGTGCTAGTCGCTATCCCCTATCCTTTGGGATGTGGGCTTGGGGTAGCACGGCATGGTCCTCGGGGGATGGGTCGTGACAGTTCAACAGAACCATGGGATCAATAGGCACTTTGAGGGCCATTTTGGGGGCCCCCACTGGTTAGAAGCATTATTTAATCAGTGGGAATGAACCATCTAGATAATAGAGTTGGAAATAAGTAATTTCTCTTATCCGGACCCACCATCCAATCATTGTGATTAGAAGTGGTACATGGGCTCTCAGGTATTGAGTTTTTTCCAAAATCCTTTTTCAAAGTGTTGTGCCTTATCTTTTATTTTAATTATCCACTAAACTTACTCTTTTATTTTAATTTTATATCAATATTTAGTTTTAATTTTTGTAAATTAAATCCCCACCCCCCCCCCACTCTTTCCATCCTACTTAGACAAAAAATTGGAATTAGATCCATCCTTGGTTTTTATACCTTCACTGGTTTTAAGGAATGATCATAAAGGATGGTCACTACCTATATCACTCAAGGGGATCCTGAAGGACACTAAATGGGATAATCCCCTTTATTTTATGGCATGAACTATATTATTCAAAAATGTATACTTTTAAAATTATAGTATATCCTATTTTGAAAATACTTATGCATGGTTATACTCCCACTAAGGAATCAGAGGAAAAACGGACTCTTAATGACAATGTCTCTTTTGACCATGATGTGAAGGCCATGAATTATATTCATTATGAACTAGAATATAATTAAGTTAATAGAATTTATACTTGTAAAACTACCTATGAAATCTGGAGACTTTTATAATTCACACACAAAGTCACTAATAAATTCAAATAAAATATTCTTGACATATACCGTCAGAATTTTAGTAGCTTAATCCTACATATTAATGAGTCTATAACTAAAAGTTTTACTCATTTTAATAAAATATTCAATGGTATAAAATATCTTGGTCATAATCTTTCTATAGAAACTATTTTAAAGAAGATAATTTGGTTTTTTTGAAGTTCTTGGACACCCAAGGTAATGATGATTCAAAAAGAAAAGGATGTTAAGAAAATATCGATTGAAGAACTTATTAGGTATCTTATAACCTATATAATTACCATAAATGAACAATCCAAAAAAAAGAAACCAATTAAGTGAAATAAAAGAAATAAAATTACTTTTAATTGAATCATTGATGAATCTTCTATAAGGGTTGGAAATATTTCTCAACATGATAAGAATATAAACAAATTCATAAAGAGAAATAAATAACAAGATCATTCCAAAAATAATAACTTAAGTAAATAACCATAGGTAGCTTTCTATGAATGAAGAAATAAGGGAAACATCAAGCCAGAGTTCCATGTTTTCAAAAATAATATTAAATAAAATAAGAAAAGAAAAAAATTATTCAAAGTATCAACATAGAGTTCAAGTGATGACTCCCTCTCCTCAACTGACTCAAGTGATGATAGTGCTAAATGTATTCTGGCCAACATTGAAGTAAATTATGTGGTAGATTCTTTTTCTTCGACATATTATTATTCTTCTAGACATTTAAATTATAAAGATATTTAATATTCTAAGGATCAACTAGAGGAATGATTTTGTGAACTCACCATAAAGTTAAAACAACATAAAAAGAATTATAATCGATTTTTTAAGGAAAATAATCAAATATGATAAGAAAATAAGAAACTAAAAGAGTAAAATTAAAATACCAAATATTTTATTCAAAAAAAATAATGAGGATTGAGAAATAAGATATAAATTGTTATTAGAAACTATGAAAAAGGTGAGGATCGGTGTAAGATTCTTTGAAAATAAAAAAATAAATGAAAAATATAATGTACATAAATTATAATCCATTGTTAAATAACATAAAAAATAACTTTGTAAGTTCATCTAGATTGAATAAAACTTAAATAAAATGTTAGTTTCCCAACATAATGCAAAAAAAAATTTGGAGTTGGTTTTTCAAATCGAGAAAGTACGTATAAAAAATACCACTTTTGTAAGAGGATGTTGTCAAGATAAATTTTGTAATTATTTTCATAAAACTGGGAATATCATTTATGGATTTTATTATAAAAATTCTTGATATGGGAGACCTAAAATGGTATACCATTCATCTAATATTTTTTCTAAAAAATATTATTCAAAAAAAATATAGTTTTTGAAGTCTCTTTTAGGTAACATTAGTGGACCTAAATTTATTTGGATACCAAAGGCTTTAGTATATTTATTCTATTGTAGGGAAAATGTATCTAGAGAAAATCCCAAGGATTTATATAGTACATGGATAGCAGGTTCTCGAGATACATGTTTGGTGACTACTATGAGTTTAACCATCTTGAAAATTATGATAGATGGCATGTCCTCTTTGATGATAACTCAAGGAGAAATATCATAAAAATAGGTACAATTTAAATTTTAAATTATACTATTATTAAATATGTTTTATATCTTAATGGTTTAAAACATAATTTTCTTAGTACTATCCAATTATGTGGTAGTGGTTTCAATGTCTCTTTTGAAGATGATTTTTGTAAAGTTTTTTATTCCAAAGGAAAACTTTTATTTTCATCTTGTCATTTTCAAAAAATTTATATTATTTATTTAAAATATCTTTCTAGAAAATATTTTAAATGTTTTATTTCACAAGATAGTTATGGAATCCCAACTTTTTATTACATAACTTTTCATTTCATTTTACAAACAGATGATCTTTAAAGTCTAGTGTCTTGGAAAAAAGGTACACAATACATGAAAAATTAAAACATTATTATATTAAAATTTAAGGGATTATTAAAGTTCCATACTATGTAAAATTATTTCATCTCATAACCTGGGGACATACATCAAAGGAAATGGTGAGAAGAAGGCCCAGTAAGGAAAACAAGTGAAATAGTTTACATGTGAAGTTGAGTGATATCAATAAGAACATGGGGAATATCATAAAGTCGTGATAAAGAGGAATATATTAATAAAACTAACTTGAAAAATAACTTGAAAATGTGGCTAAAACATTTAATTTAGACATTCATAATCATATCACCAATGTCCATCCCCAAGGTGTCATAAATTTTAGCAAGGATATTCACTAAGGTATCGTAAAACTTTCCATCTCTGGAGATTAATTTCTTTACCCAAGGCATTGGAGTGATATCAGGTTTCACACTTAATATGTATTTATTTTCATTTTATCCACATATATCATAATAAAACATTTCATAAATAATCCAAAGAGAATAAAATAAATGGTTTTCATATCAAAATCGTGTCTTTTTCAAAAGTTCTTAAAAAACATGATCATTATGTCATTTATAAACCATGGAAAGAGAATAAGGGTTTTATATATGTTAATTAAAGAATAAAATATCTCATTTTTATGTATTTATGAATAAACTAGGAAATGAAATAGTTTTGGGTAATCACATAATTAAAATAAGATAATTTATTGAGGAAAAGAGAGAGATTTTGAGACGAAAATTCTATAGCATAACGGCTATGCAACATGGTTTTAGAAAACACTAAAAAGAGAGGGGACAGGGGTCACCCATTAATAAGAGAAAAAAAATATAGTTTAGGTAAATAATAAAATTAAAATAATAACATGGTATGGAAACTTTAAAGACACACCACAAAGAATAGAACTTAAAATAGAAAAATAGAAGTTGAAATTGTCCTTGCAAAAAATTGGCAGCCTAATAGCGTTGCATAAAAATTCAGAAAAATATATTAATGAGAGTGAAAAGGGTATATAACAATTTAGAAATAAAATTTTCATCAATAAGGATACATAATTACATACTCCAATATAATAAAAATGTAAATTAAAATACAGAACATAAAATAAGTCTTTACTAAAAGAAGATGGTGAAAGGTTCTTCTACCTTGAACAGTAACTTCAAAAACTGAAAGGTTGGGACCTTGGTGGGAATAAGTGCACCTTGGGAGGTATTATTGTGAGGTAAAAAGACCATATATTTGTTGAGGAGGAATTTTTAATGAAAGTAATGAAGTAATGGGTTGATATTTATAGAAAAAGTGGGGAAATATTTTATTAATTTCCAAGGGACACCTCATTAGTGGTATTTGAAAAACCATGGGCTTTACCATGGTATTTTCCCATGGTATTGGACACTTGGGAAACCTCATAAAATATTTTATTCTTCAAGATTCGACCATAATTATTACATCATGATTACTTCATTAATGATGTCATTAAACACACTCAAACTCAGAACTGTTTTTTACTATTCACTGAAAAATAAAACATTTTATAAAAATATCAAAAATTCACCCTAAACTAATATTGATGTTTTGAATTAAAAAATGAACTCCATTTTATGAAAATAATTTTATTATTATGAGATATTTAATTTTTATGTAAAATCACTATTTACACAAAAAAATACTAATACTTAACTAATATATTCTGAAACAGTTATCTACTTATTCTATTATATCACATTACCATTCAAGATGCCTAAATTATATTTATATTTTCTTAAGTGAGGTTACTATTCCATTGGTCACATTACTATTCATAAGGGTAATATTACTATTCATAATTTACTATTCACCAAAAATCAAGTTGATCTTATCAGACACTAAATTTCTTACTGATTACAACTGTATATGTCTATTTTTTGAAATTAATTTCACATTATTAATTATTTAATGTATAAAAAATATTTTAAAATTCCTTTTTCCAATATTCATAAATAATATGAAACTTCTAAAAATTCATCCTATATTTATTTTGACATTTAAAATTCAAAAAACTTACCACATTGAGAAATAAAAATTTCATTTATTCAAAATGATTACACAAAGTCACTAAGGCCTCATTACATATCCCTTTATAACACCTGCATAAGACCAAAGAGTAAGTTGTGTGATGGTGATAGAATCTTGGGGTGGCTCAGACAACATTGCCTAAGTGGTGATTTCAATCAATTTGAACTTATCCCATAGGCGATAACATTCAACCTTAACATGCTGAAGCTTAGTTTGGGCTTGGTCCAGAGTAAAGCACAGTGATGCTAAATCCTTCCCAAGCACCAACAGATGGTATTTGTATGGCCCATGTCTACTATATGAGGCCATCGACTCTTCTTTCTATATTAATTAACCATGATCATTTGTATTTATAAACAATAATCATAACTTTAAGAGTATAGTTTACAATGATCATATTGACCAACAGTTATATAACAGTCAAAACCCAACAATCTCATTTTAATTATACTCACTTCATTAATAAAAGGATATAGTTTTGTTGTGTAAGAATTATATAACACACATTTTCAGGAAATAAAATATTATTCAAAAGTTCAGATCGTTGCATTATGCCCCCCCCCCAGAAATTTTGTCCCCAAAAATTAAACTCATACCCTCAGAAGAGAAAAGGTTTTGATACTTCTGCCTCATAGACTCCTCCAGTTCCCACGTGGCTTCTTTAAATCATTGGTTCCTCTACAACACTTTAACAAGGTGGGTAGTCTTGTTGTATTGAACTTTGTATCTATTATCCAAGATATCCACTAGCTTCTCCTCATAAGATAGGTCATGTTTGAGTTGTACCACCTCTAGATTTAGAACATGTGAAGGGTCAGGTATGTACTTCCTCAAGAGGGATACATGGAATAAATATTGAACTTGTGCTAGATTTAGAGGAAGTGAAAGGAGATAGGCCACTGATCCTACACGATCAAGGATTTCATAGGGGCCAATGTACCTAGGGATGAGCTTCAATTTCTTACCAAACCTCATGACTCTATTACAAGGTGATATTCGAAGAAATACTTTTTCACCAACATCAAACTCCAAGTCCCTTCAACAGTTGTCAGCATATCTCTTTTCCCAACTCTGAGCAGCCTTAATGTGTTTTTGGATGGCATGAACCTTTTTTGTCATATCTTGTACAAGATTAGGCCCAATAAGCTTTCTTTCACCAGCTTCATTACAACAAGTATGAGTTCTATATCACATCCCATATAGAGATTTATAAGTTTCCATTTGAATGCTTGAATGGAAACTATTATTGTAATATAACTCATCTAATGGGATATTTTTATCTCATCCACCCTTAAATTCAATTGAACATGTTCTCATCATGTCCTCGAGTGTTTGAATAGTCCTTTTAGATTGGACATCAGTTTGGGGATGATAGGTTGTACTGAAATTCAATTCGGTACTCAGAGCATGTTGAAGACTTCTCTAGAATTTTGATGTGAACCTTGGATCACTATCAGATACAATAGAAAGTGGAACTCCATTCAGCCTTACCACTTCCTTCACATAAATCCTGGTGAGTTGATCAATTGATAAATCTTCCCAAATAGAGATAAAATGGGCAGACTTTGTGAGATGGTCCACTATAAACCATATCGAATTGTTTCCTTCGGAAGCTCTCTGGAGACTAGTGACAAAGTCCATAGTGATATTGTCCCACTTCCATATCGGTATGGGTAGTGGTTGTAATACCCCTTTAAGAATTTTTTACTCTTCCTTCACTTTCTGACATACCAAACACCTTGTAGTGTAGTCAGAAATATCCCTTTCATATTATCCCACCAATAATGATCACAAAGGCCCCTATACATTTTCATGCTTCCAGGATGTATAGAGAAAGTAGATCTATGAGATTCAACCATTTTCTCCTTCTTTATTTCTGGAATAAATGGAACACATATTCTTATACGAGATTGTATTACACCTTCTTGATCAATATTTAACTCAAGAAACATCCCATCCTTCACAGCCTCAAACTTCTTCTATTATAAATGTTCTTCTTTCTGATCTTTCTTGATATTCTCTAGTAATGATGGTTGAGAAATAATTTGGGATAGGTTTGATGATGTCCCTTACCTTATAATTCCCATGTATAGCTTTACTAGGTCATTGATCAAAGTATCTCTATGAATCCTCATCATGGATAGAACAATAGGTTCTTTCCAACTTAATGCATCAACGACATTTTTTACTCTTCTGGGATTATAATGAATTGAATAATCGTGGTCTTTAAGAAGTTCCAACCATATCCTTTGTCTCATGTTCAATTCCTTTTATGTATAAATATACTTCAAACATTGATGGTCTATGTATATATCACATTTCTCCCCATAATAATAGTTTCTCCATAACTTCAGAGTAAAAAAGGACCATAGCTAGCTCCAAATCATGCATAGGATAGTTCTGCTCATGAGTCTTCAACTGTCAATATGCATAAGTAATCACCTTTTCATTTTTCATGAGGATGCACCCAATCCCTTTCAGAGATGAATCGCTAAAAATAATGAATCCTTATCTGCTTAAGGGTAGAGTTAACACGGGTGTAATAACCAATCTCTTCTTCAGCCCTTGGAAACTTTCCTCACACTCCTTTGTCTAGATGAACTTGACCCCTTTTCGAATTAACTTGGTAAATATATTAGAAAGTCGTGAAAAGTTTTTCACAAACCTCCTATAATATCCTTTTATTCCAAGGAAATTTCAAATCCCAATTATTATTGTAGGATAAGGCCATTCTTCTACAACTTTTTTCTTTATAGGGTCAACTATGATTCCTTTATGGGTTACAATGTTCCCTAAGAATGAAACTTGTTGTAACCAAAACTCACACTTGATAAACTTTACAAATAACCTATCCTTATTCAGAGTCTGTAATATAACCCTTAGATAATCTTCATGATCCTCACAACTTTAGAAATGTATCAGAATATCATTAATAAAAACTACCAAAAAATTATCAAGATAGTCATTAAAGACTCTATTCATAAAATCCATAAAAGTAGCAGGTGTATTAGTTAGTTTTAAGGGCATAAAAACAGACTTAAAATGACCATATCTTGATCAAAAGACAGTTTTTAGAATATCTTCTTTCTTCACCCTCAATTGATGATAACCAGATCAAAGATCAATCTTGGAGAATAATTGAGCCCCATGAAGTTGGTCAAATAAGTCATAAATTATTGGAAGAGTGTATTTTTTCTTCACTGTGATCCCATTAATTTATTTATAATCAATTCATAGCCGCATTGATCCATCCTTCTCCTTCACAAATAGAACATGTACTCCCCAAGGATACACACTCGGTCGGATAAACCCCTTCTCCAAAAGATCTTAGACTTGTTTCTTTAATTCCTACAACACCACATTTTCCATCTTATATGGGGTATTTGATATTGGATGAGATCTAGGTATGAGTTCAATGGATAACTCTACCACTATTTTTGGGGGAGGTTTGGGTAGCTCCCCAGGAAATACATCAATGTATTCCTGGACAATGGGGACATTTTCTATCATTATACTCTCATTTACTTCTTTTTCTTCACCGATAAAATCCATAAAGAATGGAATAGGAGGTTCTTCTAGACAAATATTAGGTTGAGATATCTCTCCTTGGAAGATAACTAGGGGTTTCCATGGGTCGGTTCGGGTCGGTTTTGGGGGGGTTTTGGACCTGACCCAACCGAAACTGGTCGGGTCGGGTCGGGTCGGGTCACATGTGTTTTTTTCTTCGGACCCAACCCGACCCAACCCATCTCACATCGGGTTGGGTCGATCGGTTTATGGGAAAAAAAGCCACCCTCGATTCATTCCCCGTAGACCGCCCGCACAGCCTCACAAAGACGTCTCCTTCGCTGTGCAGTCTCCTCCTTCGCATTCTCCTCGTAGCGGGTATGGAAGATCTTGATTTTTTGGATTCATCTACCTCAAAGAGAATTAGTATTATTTGGTAGCTCACAGTGGCATGGATCAAACATGGGGTACATCTTCTATTCTTCATTATTGATGATTGTTCGGCCGGCTGGTTTTATCTAGGTGGAGGCACGCATCGAAGAAAATGGGCGGAGGTCAAGTGGATTGGGTATAAGGTGCGGCGCTCGATTTTCTCCTCCGGTGAGCTCGGGAAAACACTAACATTCTTTTTGTGATTTAAAAACCGATGGCACAGGGATACAGTGGTTGGTTTGTTTTAGGGTTCAACGCTTCATCTTCATCACCACGCCAGGAGGACCTCGGCGACAAATCGACCCCAAAACGCAGTGGTCTGTAGCATGATCAGTCTTGGGATTCCCATTTATATCTTCTGTAGGTATTATATGTTAGATCTGGGTTCATAGTAGTCTCAGTGGAGATGGAGGTAGAGGAAAAATGGAGGGGTCATCTTCGGTGGATCTAGTTCTAGGGTTATAGTGGTGTCGCCACGATGGAGATGGAGGCAGAGTCGAAATGTGGAGTCGAACGCGAAGGGGGCTGTCATTGGCGGATATGATGTGTTGGGGTTGCTCACGGTGGAGACAACCAAGGCACAGGTGGCGTGCGGGTCTGTGGGAAGGCGTAGGGGTAGTATCGGGTTGTTTGGGTCGGGTTCGGTCTTTTTTTCCCCAACCCATGACACGACCCAACCAGACCACGGGTCAACCCGAAATGACCCGACTCGGGCATATGATATCTTGAACCCAACCCCACCCGGTCGGGTCGAGTCGAGTCAGTCGGGTCGGGTCGGGTTTGGACACCCCTAAAGATAACTATTGGTTTTCCATTCAAGAATACTGAGATTTCCTTTCTTCTGCATTTAATCTTAGCATTACACTTTGAGAGCCAACCATCCCTAGTATAATGTTTAATTCTATCATGGGAATGATTACTAGATTTACGATAAGATTGTGCTCACTAAAGTAAATACAAGAGTTTCTAAACAATGATGATTCTTGAATAATCCCACTCGGAGTCCTGATAGATAACTCTACTTTTAGCAATTTAGGGGTTGATTCTAAATTCCATGAAAACTTGGAGGAAATAAAGGAATTCATGGAACCAGAATCAAAAAAATTATTTTATAGCTTTGATAGAACAACAATAGTACCTTCCACCACATAATTTTGAGATTCAACATCAGCTATCGTTATAGAAAAATCATGACCTTTCTCCCTTGGAATTTTTTGAGGATAATGGTGATTCCCCTCCACTGCCCTAGGATTTGGACAGTGATTAGAAAAGTTCCCAAGTTGTTTGTACTTATAGAATTGGACTTCAGATATGGAATTCACCATCTTAACTTTATCATTAGTGTTGGTGAGTTTAGGCTTCACCTCACTACAAAAATTCCACACAATATGGCCATCTCTTCCACACTTGTATCACTTCCTACTCCTGAGCAGGCAGTTCCCCAAATGCTTCTTCCCACATTTATTACACATGGGATGTTACAGTTACTTGAATCCTCTTCCATGATCAAAGATCCTCCACAAGATTGGATCCATAGATCTCTTCTTTTCATTGGATTTATGAGACTATTGCATCTCATTGAAATTTAGTTCGACTTTCATAGAACTCTGTACAATCTCCTCATAGCTATAATAGTTTTGTTGGGCTAGATTCTTCCATAGATGTGGTCTTAGTCCACCAAAGAATCTATCGACCTTACCATTAAGATCCATGAAAAATATTGATGTGTAATGAGAAATTCTTGTGAAGTTCATCTCATAGCTTCCAACAGATTCATTCTCCTTCTGCTTCAGCTTGAGAAACTTCTTATCCATTTTTATTCTCATCAAACAAGGGAAATACTTATTAAAGAAGATCTCTCTGAACTCTTCCAACTCCATATCATCAACCTCCACTCTTGTAATAATTTTTTTAATCAGTTCCCACCACTGATTAGATTCTACCTCTAAGTGGTAAATATCCATGGTGACCTTCTCTTGTTCTGAATAGCGGAGCATAGAAAAGATCTTCTTGATAGAGTTGATCCACTGTTCATCAATCAATGGGTCGGTAGATCCACTAAAGTTTTGTGGTAATTGACACATAAAGGACTCAACATAAATTTTTTCCCTTCATAGTGAAATTGTCCTCTCATATTGATTCAAGTTATTTCCCATAACTTGAGTCAGTTGGTTCATCATTCTCATGAAAGTTTTCATTTCGGCTTCCATCGGAGGGTTGTCAGCGAATAGTCCATTGCGGTCACTATTTGTATGCTTTATCCTATTTTCTATAACTTTCTAAAACAATAAAACATTAGTGAGAATATTATTTCATTTATAAATATTTTAACTATAAAGTATTTTTATGTATTAAAATTTCATGGTTTAATATATTATTCTTTAACAATTATTTCATTTCTCTATAAATCCTTTATAATGATTCATAAAAAGCATGTGATTAACCAAACATATCCCCCAGGAGTGAAGAAAGGCAAGTTTTCATGCACCAGTTCTCATTAGATTATATCTAAAAGTGATGTTTTCGGGTTTTACCCCTAGATACATCTATTCTAGAACACATCCACTTGTTTTTATCCATATAGGGATTTGTTTTTTTGGAACCCACTTACTTAATATTTCACCAAAATACCAGGAATTTTTCCTATATTTAAAATTTTATACAGGGTTATTCCTAAAGTTTTCATAGCCTAATTTACACAAATAACTAAACTATCCTTTGATACCAACTAAGGAATCATGCCTTTTTATTACATAAATTTTCATTTCATTTTACAAACAGAGGATCTTTAAAAGTCTAGTGTCTTGGAAAAAAGGTACATAATACATGAAAACTTAAAAAATTATTCTATTAAACTTTAAGGGCTTCTTCAAGGATAATCCTATGTACATTTATTTCATATCGTAACCTAGGGACATACATCAAAGGATAGGGTGATAAGAAGACCCAGTAAGGAAGACAAGTGTAACAGTTTACATGTGAACTTATCAATAAGAACATGGGGAATATCATAAAGGAATGATAAAGAGGCATAAAAAACAAAAAAAAACTTGAAAATATTTATACAACATTTAATTTAGACATTCATAATTATATCACCAAGTTCCATCCCCAAGGTGTCATAAAAATTACCAAGGTTATTCACCAAGGTATCGTAAAACTTTTCATCTCTAGAGATTAATTTCTTTACCCAATTTATTATAGAGATATCATGGAACACCATTAATATGTATTTATTTTCATTTGATCCACATATATCATAGTCAAACATTTCATAAATAACCTAAAGAGAATAAAAGAAATGGGTTTCATATCAAAATTGTGACATTTTAAAAAGTTCTTAAGAAACATGATCATTATGTCATTTATAAACCATGGAAAGAGAATAAGGGTTTAATGTATGTCAATTACAGAATAAAATATCTCATTTTTCATGTATTTATTAATAACCCAATAAATCAAATAGGTTTGGGTATTCACATAAATAAAATAAGATAATTTCTTGATAAAAAGAGAGATATTTTGAGATGAAATTTTGCAGCATAATGGCTATGCAACATGATTTTAGAAAACACTAAAAAGATATGGTAAAGGGGTCACCCATTAATAAGATACTAAAAATATAGTATAGGGATATAAGAAAATGGAAATAATAACATGGTATGGAGACTTTAAAGACATACCACAAAGAAGAGAACTTAAATGGAAAAAGAGAAGTTGAGAATTTCCAAACGAAGATTCAGCAGCCTAACAGCATTGCTTAAAAATTAAGAAAAATATGTTGATGAGAGCAGAAAGGGTATCTCATCATTTTTACATAAAATTTAAATTAATAATGATACAAAATAACATACCCCAATATAATAAAAATGGAAATTAAAAGATATAACATAAAACAAGTCTTGACTAAAAGAGGAGGGTGAAAGGTTCCCTTACCTTAAAGAGTAACTTCAAAAACACAAAGGTTGAGACCTTAGGGGGATTGAGGGCACCTTAGGAGGACTCCTTGGGAGGTAAAAATACTATAGAATCATTGAGGAGTAATTTTTAATGAATTTAATGAAGGAATGGGTTGGTATTTATAGCAAAAGTGGGGGAATATTTTATTAATTTCCAAGGGACACCTCATTAGTGGTATTTGCAAAACCATGCACTTTACCATGGTATTTTCCTGTGGTATTGACCACTTGGGACACCTAATAACATATTTTATTTTTCAATAGTTGACCAGAATTATTCCATTGTGATTACATCATTAGTTATGTCATTAAACACACCGAAACTCAAAACTGTATTTTCTCTATTCACCAAAAAATAAAAAGTTTTATAAAAATATCATAAATTTACCCTAACCTAATTTCAATGTTCTGAATTCAAAAATGAACTCCATTTTATGAAAATGATTTTCTAATTATGTGATATTTAATTTTTCATTAAAATCACTATTTACCTGAAAAAATAACAATACTTAACTAATAATTTATGAAACAGTTATTTACTTATTCTATTATATAACATTATCATTCAAGATACCTAAATTATATTTATATTTTCTTAATTGAGGTTACTATTCCATTGGTCACATTACTATTCATAAGGGTAATATTACTATTCATAATTTACTATTCACCAAAAAACAAGTTGGTCTTATCATACTCTAATTATCTTACTAATCACTACTGTATATGTACATTTTTTAAAAAACATTTCAGATTATTAATTATTTAAAGTATAAAAAAATATTTTAAAATACATTTTTTCCAATATTCATCAATAATATGAAACTTCTCAAAGTCATTCTATATTTATTTTGAAATTTGATGTTAAAAAAATTTACCATAATAAGAAATAACAATTTTATTTATACAAAAGGATTACAAAAAGTAACTAAGGAATTATTACATAGCCCCTTATAACACCTGTATAGGACCTAAGAGTAAGGTGTGCAATGGTGATAGAATCTTGGGGAAGCTCAGACAACATTGCTCGAGTGGTGATTTCTATCAACTTGAACTTATCCTGTAGGAAATTACATTCAAGCTTAACATTTTTATGCTCAGCTTGGGTTTGGTCAAAAGAAAATCACAGTGATGCTACCTTCTTCCGAAGTTCCGGAAAATGGGCTTCGTAGGGCCCGAGTCCACTGGATGTGGCCATCAACTCTTCTTTCTTTATTAATTAACCATGATCAGTTTTATTTATAAACAATAATCGTAGCATTAAGGGTATAGTTCCCAATAGTCTTTTTGACCAATAGTCATATAACAGTCAAAACCCAACTGTCTCATTTTAATTATACTCACTTCATTAATAAAAGGATATAGTTTTGTTTTGTTTGAATTATATAACACACATTTTCAGTAAACAAAATATTATTCAAAAGTTCAGGTCATTACAATAGTGATTCAAGGATTTGGAATAGGCACCTTGGTCATTGTAGTGCACACACACTTATCTAACGCAACTAAAATCAACTATTACAATATTTACCTAAATTGTATCTCAAAAATGAAATTTTTAAGGAAAATTTCCAACTTGGTATGAAACAAAAAATTTCCTTTAAATAAAAAAAGTAATTATCCACCTATAAGGCCCTTAATATTATTCATCCTAGTCTTTTTGGATAAGTCCAAGTTGCAACTATAGGAGTTAAATCTTACACTTTTATAATTTTTTATTATTATACATGATTTACATAGGTTTATTTCTTGGCTCATAAAAATGATGCTTGTGAAGTGTTCATTAAATATACCAATAAGGTTGAAAATGAAAAATGATATATGATCATATCTATTCAAAGTTATCATGGGAAAGAGTTTGAAAAAAAATATTTTGATGAAATTTTTACTCCATAAAGTTATTATCATTATTTTTCCACTCCTATAACTCCCTAAAAAATAGGGTTACTGAAATATAGAATCAAACTCTACATGGGATTGAAATAACTCTCTTAAATGAATTTAAACTCCCTCAATATTTTTTGGCTGAGGTGATCAATATTTCTGGTTATACTTTGAACCATGTTCTTATAAGACACATCCTTAAGAAGACCCCCTACGATATTTGGAAATTAAAAAACCTAAAGTTTTGTATTTTAAGGTGTTTGGGTGTAAAGGATATATTCTTAACACCAAAGACAACTTAGGAGAATTTTACCCCAAATCTGATGAATGCATCTTTCTTGGTTACTCTACCTAAAGTAAAGCATGACAGATTATTAACAAAAATACCAAGACCATATAAGAATAAATTAAAATAAAATTTAATTAAAATTTTCCTAAACCTCATCCCCAAATTAATTATGTTGACGTAAAAATAGAAAATTTGACCTTGAATAGTACACCTACTTCTAAAGAAATTGAAGATGAGGATGAACCTAGACCTTTACCCAAGGCATGGGTGAAATCTAAATATCATCCCTGAAAAAATGTTAGTGGTGATAAGAAAGAGATTACCCATACTAAAAGTTTGGTTTTAAATGAGGTTGAACATTATACTTTTATTTCAGACCTAGAACCCCAAAATATTGATGATCTCATTAATGATGAAAATTGGGTACTTTAAATGCAAGATGAATTGAACCAATTCACAAGGAATAATATTTCGACTCTTATTGAAAGACTCAATGATCATACCATTATTGGTACTAAATTTTTTTTTATGAATAAGTTAGATGGGAAAGGAATCACTGCTAAAAATATGGCCTTTAACAGTTCTAAAATAGGTCTTTGTCAGTGAAAAAAATGTTGACAACTAAAGCACAATTAAAAGCAATAGGATTTTATCAATGTTATAAAAGTGATGATAAAGGAACACTTTATCAGCATTAGAAAATCACTAATAAAGGCACACTTTATCAGGACTACAAAAAGAACTCATAAAGGAGCCTTTATTAGCACTAGAAAAATTGCTAATAAATTAACACTTTATCATCACTTTTAATAACACTAATAAAGGATCCCTTTATCAGTGATTTTAGTATCATTGATAAAAGACCCTTTTATGAGCGCTTTTATTAGCACTGATAAAAGGCCCCTTTATCATCGCTATTATCAGCACTAATAATGGGGCATACTGCTGCAGTGTGCTGTTAAAATTACAATACACTCTAGTATAAAAAATGGGTTACAAATATAGAATTTAATTGAAATAAAATTTAAAACATGAATATAGGGGGAAACCATTGTATTATATAAATTTAAAACATTAGTTTGTAAAATTACATAAGTAAGTAAAAATTATCATATACATTCAAAAATATCAATATTTCTTTTTTGTTTGGACCCCGACCCTTGATCATGTTATTGCCTAACAAACTACACCATCTCGAGAAAAATAATGCACTTATTTAAGAAAACAATTATATTTGTTAGTAATATTATAAATAAATAAAGTAAAAAAGTATCAATTTTAAACTAAAAACATATACTTTGAGTTATACCAAGCACACTATGTATCAGATTGATTTGTGGTTAATTCTTACACATTACACCATTTATTTTTGTTCTCAATACTATGTTCTATTTAATTGGCTCTCATATGTGGTGATAAAATACTCACTACGGATGGGAACCAATTAAAAATGAATTGATTTTTGAGAATAAGACTTCAATTGTCACACCATTTCTTATTCTTCATCAAGAATTATATATATGAAAGTGAACTAATTATAAGATAAAAATGATTAGGAAATCAATAGTAATAGCATATGAAATGATGAGAAAACAATCTGATCTCGTTTTCTCGATTTTGGCGATGTGATGCACATTTTAAACTAAAATGGAACTTACACATTAAAAACACACAATTCAAGTCATACCAATCATATCGTGTGTATTATTGATGTGAGGTCAATTATTGCATGTGAAAAATGAATTATGGACCATTTTTATAAAGTTTGAAAACAATCTAAGCTTATTTTCTTAGTTTTGGATATTTGATGAATGGTTTAAACTAAAATGACACTTTTATATTTAAAATATTCACTTTGAGTTATACCAACCACATTGGGTGTCATATTAACATGTATTAGATTTATATTGGTCAAAATGAATTATGGACCATTTTCCTAAAGTTAGAAAACAATATGAGCTCGTTTTCTTGATTTTGTCTTTGTGATATGTTATAAACTAATATGAAAATTTTATATTAAAAACACTCACTTCAAGTCATAATAAAAATATAGTGTGTTGGATTGGAATTTATTCAATTCATACATATCAAAAATGAATTATGTATTTTTTTTACCTAAATTTTGAAAACAATTTGAGCTCGTTTTCTTATTTTTGATCATGTGACGTGTGTTTTAAACTAAAATGGAACTTTTATATTAAAGATATGTACATAGAATCATGTTGACCACATCGGGTGTAAAATTGATGTTTGGTCAATTCCTATACATCAAAAATATATTATGGTTTTTTGTCCTAAATTTTTAAAATAATATGATCTTTTTTTCTTAGTTTTGGATATGTGATGAACGCTTTAAACTAAAAAGACATTTTTTAATGAAAACATGCACTTTGAGTCATATCGACCACATAGAGTGTCAAATTGACATGGGGTAAATTCATAAATGTTACAAATAAATTATGGATCATTATACTAAAGTTTGAAAACCATCCAAGTTATTTTTCTTGGTTTGGGCTATTTGATGGGTATTTTAAACTAAAATGAAACTTTTGTATTGAAAAACATACACTTCGAGTAATATTGTTCACATCATGTGTCATATTGATGTGCGGTCAATTCCTACGTGTGAAAAATGAATTATGGTTCATTTTACGATATTTTGAAAACAATTTGATATCATTTTCTCAATTTTGGATATTTGATTAGTATTTTAAACTAAAATGACACTTTTTTATTGAAAAAACACACTTTGAGTCATATCGGTCATATCGTGTGTGATATTTATATGAGAAAAATTTGTACACATGAAAAATGAATTATGGACAATTTTACTAATGTTTTAAAACAATCTGAGCTCATTTTCCTGGTTTTTTGTCTATTTTATGCTTGTTTTAAACTAAAATGAAACTTTCGTATGGAAAACAAGCACTTCAAGTCATAACGACCACATCAGGTGTCAGATTTATTAGTGGTTAATTCCTAAAGATCACAAATGAATTATGGGCCATTTTTTAAAAGTTTTAAAACAATATAAATTCTTCTTCTTGGTTTTGAATATGTGATATGTTTTAAACTAAAATGACAGTTTTATATTAAAAATGAGCACTTCAAGTCATATCAACTACATCATGTGTCAGATTAGAACGCGGTCAATTCATGCACCTAAAAACTAAATTATAGATTTTTTTAATAAATTTTTAAAATAATATGAGCTTTTTTATTCAGTTTTGAGCATATGAGATGTGTTTTAAACTAAAATGTCACTTTTATATTGAAAACACATACTTAGAGTTATACCAACCACATCGGGAATCATATTCACGTGAAATTGATTCCTACAAGTAAAAAATATATTATGGATTAAATTTTGAAAATAATATGAGATTGTTTTCTTGGTTTTATCTATGTGATGCGTGTTTTTAACTAAAATGACACTTTTGTATTGACCACACACACTTTGAGTCATACCAACCACATCCGTGTCATATTAATGGGGGATTGATTACTATAGATCAAAAATGAATTATGGAACATTTTCATAATGTTTTAAAATAATCTAATCTATTTTTCTTAGTTTTTTCCATTTTATGTGTGTTTTAAACTAAAATGGAATTTTTGTATTGAAAACACGCTCTTCGATTCATATCAAGCATGTCGTGTGTCAAATTTATGTGTGGTTAATCCCTGCACATTAGAAATTAATTATGGATCCTTGTACTAAAGTTTGAAAACAAATAGATCTTGTTTCCTTGATTTTGGATATTTGATGTTTATTTTAAACTAAAATGACACTTTTGTATTGAAAACATGACTCTAAGTCATATAGACCATAACATATGTCATATTGATGTGAGGTCAATTTCTACACATGAAAAATTAATTATGCACCATTTTCATAAACTTTGAAAACAATATGTTCTTTTTTCTCTATTTTTTCTATTTGATGCATATTTTAAACTAAAATGACACTTTTGTATTGAAAACACACACTTCGAGACATATCGACTACATTAGGTGTTGGATTGACATGGGGTCAATTCCTATAAGTCACAAATTAATTATGGACCATTTTAATAAAGTATAAAAACAATCCGAACTCTTTTTCATATTTTTGCCTATGTGATGCATTTAAACTAAAATGATAGTTTTATATTAAAAATACGCACTTTGAGTCATATCAACCACATCATGTGTCAGATTGGTGTAAAGTAAATTCCTAAATATTAAAAATGAATTATAGATCATTTTTATAAATTTTGGAAATAATATGATCTTGTTTTCCTAGTTTTGAGAATATTATATGCATTTTAAAGTAAAATGTCATTTTTATATTAAAAACACGTACTTATAGTCATTCCGACCACATCAGGTGTCAAATTAATGTGCGATCAATTTCTACACATCAAAAATATATTATTTATTATTAAAATAAATTTTGAAAACAATTTGAGCTTTTTTTCTTAGTTTTATCTATGTAATGCATGTTTTAAACTAAAATGAAACTTTTGTCTTGAAAACACGCACTTTGAGTTATACCAGCCACATTGGGTATCATATTGATGTAGGGTCAATTATTATTGTTAAAAATTAATTATGGACTATTTTCCTAAAGTATCAAAATAATATGAATTTGTTTTCTTGGTTTTAATCATGTGATGTGTGTTTTAAACTAATGTATAAATTTTAAAAAATAAGTATCAAATAAAAATGATAAGGAAATAAACTAAAAAAGTAGATAAAATGACGTGAAAATTAACTAAATAAGTAGTATTAATTCACCTATTCATGATTTATATATACATTCTAACACTATGTATTCTATCTATTTGTTTCAAAACAAATCAACTTCCTCCATTATACTTCTCCTTGAGAAATAGATCAAAAATAATATATAAGCATTCTAATACTAATGATTCATATCCCAAATGTATCTCTAAGTTCATAGCACATACTAGATGACAACCATAGTAGGTAATCACCTAAATTTTATATCATCAAACATTCTGACACCATGTATGTTTCCCACTCATCTCTAAATAAATTTACTTCTTTTGAGAATATAGATTTTTGGAAATCTTTATAGCACTGGGAAAATATAGACAAAAATGATTAAGAAATATTTTTAATTAAATTTTAATTACCTTTACAAATTATATATTAATGTATGATAGTCTTTTGATGGTTTATTATATCCTTCATAAAATTTTAAACATAATATACACAATCATTTTTGTTATCTTGCTTCGAACACTACAGAAACATTGACCAAAATAAGTAAATTGTTTAGAAATATGTTTTGATAGTTAAATATTTTTATATATACCTTAATATTTTTCCATGTTATGTAATACATAGGATTATTATTTTTAGTCACCAACCTCATACCATGATTTAAATTATATTTATAGATATACTTATCATAAAAAATTCTTGTTAAAAAAAATGAAATATATAATTTGTAGTATATCTATAAAATGTTGATTGTAGTGAATTAAAAATTAAAAAAAATCATGTGTTGTAGGTTTATTGGAAATCCATGCATTGGATCCAAAAAATAAATATTTAGGGTATCCATATTGATTTTCATCAGCATCCAGTGCTTCATAAAAAATAAAAAAAAGTAATGAAAAAATAAAAATATATTTTATAGTATTAGATTATAAATTTTTACCCCGGTATTGTAGAAATAAAATAGAGTTTTCCATCAATTATTTTCTTATCAAACACCTTGTTTAGATCATTTTTTTCTTATCAATTTCTTTAAACTCTAAATAATATTTTTCATGGAAATGATATAGGGATTAATGAATCCAAACCATGCTTCACAAAGTTTTCCCTTTATATAGTAGTAATATAAATGCTTGTAGAAAATATGAATAGTTATTTAATTTAATGAACATACTAGATCATTTTTTGGATAAACATATTATGAAAATCTAATTTATTTATGTATTCACAATTGAACTCCCAATCATTCAAACTTGAGAATCTCATTTATACTCTCGAGATGGAATGAATTTATAATGAAAGTTAAAAATATTTCTTCTTCATATGGAATTTAGGACATATATCCATATTTGAATGTGGTTTCTATATGAATTTGTAATGATGATAGATGTTATAGTGGAATTATTGTAGAGAAGGTACTCCCAGAAGATCTTTTTGTTTTCTTGGTTTATTCACTAGATTTTCCTGATTTAACCTTCTATTTCCCCATCATTTTATCCATTTGTAATACCATACCTCACTTTAGGACTTTTTTCATCAACTATTACGGGTTTTTCATTTGAAATTTTTTTCAAGTACATACCTTATGTATCTTTATAAGATTAGATGGACATGATATGAAAGTTTCCATAGAATCATTGACTATTGTAATATCTAGATCATTAACTGGAAAATAAAACTCAATGTTAGACTCTTGATCTACTTCAATCCCCACTATTATGTGATCTTTTGGGAGTTATTTGTTGTGTAGCATATGTCGTATGGGATATTATACACTGTACCCCTCACAGAAAGGTGGTGTGTGGGTGTTGATAGATAGAAATCACATACAACTACACCCTACATAATTTTAGTAATATAAAGTTATTAGAAGTTGATTGATTCACATTTAATAAAAAGAGTAATGATAAAATTAATTACCTTTGGTAAGTTATGTAGTTAAGGGGAATGACTAACCTCAAAGCTAGTGGAGTCATTTGGTTGTTCATGTGATGATATTTGTTCCACTTCTAGTTCACTTTAATATTTTTTTCATATATTGGTCTATCAAACCAAATTGGGAAATATTATCTTGAAAATCATCTATTTGTGACTGCAATCCTTTCATCATCTGATATGTATCTTATTGAAATTTTGTCTTCTTGAAATATATTCAAGGAGACACTACAAAAGGTACCCCTCTAATGCAACCATATTTCTCTAGTCGCTTAAAAGCTACTAAAATTAGTTTTTCTTCTAGTACGGTTACTGTTGATTCTTATGTCAAAACTATATAAAAAATATATGAACATAAATTGATATTTTTATGTAATAATACTATAAATAATAATTAATTAATATTATTTCATACTTACACATGTTTCCCATACTTCTTTTGAGTTTTCATCATCTAATTTACCCTCCTTATATACATGGACCTCCTTTAATAGCACATGATGTGGGATGGAAGTGGAATTTTGATTCATCAATATGCATATAAACAAAGAAAAATATATTTTTTCATATCACATTAAACTTTTTCTATTTAAAATATATACCATTTTATTCTCTAGTAATGTGTGCCACATCCTTGATTTGTGATAGGGATACAATAGTTTTTATGAATGTTGTTTACTTTCATCACTCCTTTGTTGTTTCATAAATTAACAATTTTAAATCAAATTAGATAAAATAAATAATTTCAAATAATATATTATCAACTACAATGCACCTGAAATGATTTCTCATCATGACGAATGATGAAATCATTCCATGTTTCTTATTTTATAATGTTTGTATTACTAACTTCTGGGTGGGGCTTTACTTTACCCTCATCATCCCTAATATGAAACTTTGTAGGAAGAGTCTAGAAGCCTATATAGGATTTTTCATTGTCCATTAAGTCATATTTCTTATAGAAATAATATAAAATAAACAAACTCTAAAATTAATTATTAAAATTAAATCTACATTTTATTTTATAATTTTTCAATGAAATAGAGAAAGTATATCATTACATTACTTGTATATCTTCCCAAAGGTGTTATTAATTGCAGGTTGGACATGAAACCATGAATCTATATCTATTGTAACAGTCATTCTCATTGTGACCCCAAAATAACTAATGAACATAGAATTGTTGGCATCAACGGGTTTTATATGTTTATTCCATCCAACCTCAAATTTTATACCTTTACTTCTTACCTTAATAATTTTAGTCAACATTGTGATGTTGTTTATTTCTTGTTTTTTTCATCAATATGGTGTTGATCCCCAAATAATTATAGAATTTAAACATCAACCACCTATTCTTCCCTAAGATTGGTAACATCATCATGTGAATAAGTCATTGTTTTCATGAGTAGTCAAACATTAAATTTATATTACATAAATATAGTAGAGAAAACATAATTTTATGAGGAAATCATAGTATATTAAAAAAATTAACCTACTTACTGAACTCACTTTCTTTTCTTTAAAGATTGAAGGTATTTGTATCCTCTATTGAGAATCCAAATCCCCTCTTTTTGTTCCCATCTAATGTACAATATATTTTCTACATTTGGATTGCTATGAAATGATTTTGATCTTACAATGAAAGGGTCATCCAAGATTGAATTTTCCTCTGACCCTATAGTTGTTTTAGTCTCCAGTAAGAAAATCAAAAAATTATTTTTTATTGGATCTGAGACATAAAATATGTTCACTGCTTGTGATTCCATTATGAAAAAATTTTCCTATTTCCTTTCCATTTCGATATTAAAATTCACAATTCCCATTTCATCAACTTTCATTGTAGTCATGTTTTCATTCCATTTGCAATGGAAAATTATCACTTGAAATGTTGTGTAATTTAACTCATATATCCGTTCGATGGTGCCAAAATATGACATATTTGAATAAATTGGATTTTTATCCTTGGAACCAGATATGTACATCACTTTCTTCATAAGCATAACTTCACTATTTCTCAGCATACTGCGTTCATAATATTATTTTTTATAGAACATATAACCATTAATTACAAAACTAGTGTAAGATATAACATTTTAATTATAAATATTGTATTGTAAACATCCTATAAATTTTTGATTATGCGTATTTTATATCCATACTTTATCCCTTGATGGATTAAAATGTCTAAGAATTTCTTTGTGGGATTCAACTTATAGATCAATATATTTACTATTTTTTAAAATTTAAAGCTAAGATTGATCATGTTCTATGATAGTAATTATAACAAAATCTCTTCTTAAAATCCATTTTCCCATAAGACATCCATTGTGATGAGACTTTGGGATACCAATTCTATTAACATCTAATAGCTAATCGGTACATAATTCAATAGCTTCTTCAAAAATATATCATTATAGAATAAAACATTTTATCTGACTTAAATTCATGATGTACCCTTTCAAAATATTCACCTTCAATGGGGTATATCTATATGTAATGGAAAGTTCCACATAGTTGAACCTCTCTAACCAAGTGAACCATAAGGTGGACTATTATATCAAAGAATAGTGGTGGGAATAACATCACTAATTCACATAATATGACTATAATCTCTTTATTTGTGATTAGAAACATCACTGGGTCTATAAATTTACTACATATGGCTTTGAAAAATAAGTAGATACCGGTTAATTTATGTCATATAATTTTAGGAAGAATGAAATGTAAAGAGATGAGTATCAAATCTTGCATCAAAACATGGTAGTTGTGTGATTTTATTCCCTATAAAATCAGATTAGTAATTGACATGACATTATTGATATTTTATGAATATCCCTATGGAACTTTTTCACCATTACAGAAAATGAAAAAATGCAGTTTTCTTATCTAGATAGAGTCTAAGCTGTTGGAGGAAGAAAAGTATAACTTTTACCCTCCACCGGTGCCAACTCTTCCCTTATCACCATGTCAATCATGTTTAACCTAGCCTTGATGCTATCTTTTGTTTTTCTAGGAACATTTAGTAATGTTCCAATAATACTATCAAATATATTTTTTTCTACATGCATGACACTAAGAAAATGAATAACGTACAAATAATTCCAATGTGGTAATTCAAAGAATATTTATATCTTTTTCCAAAATAATTTCATAAGTTTTTTTTAAATGGTTTACCAAAAATAGTGTCAATATATTTTACTTTATCCAACATTTGATCATGTATTAGTGGAGACAGTGTTATACCTTTTTTGGTATTCCCATCGTACATTTTCATCCAGGATCGGTATTTATGTCACTAAGGAAAAATTTTCTAATGTCCTTAAAACATAGTCTTTGAGGAATGTTTCAATCAAAATTACTATGTTCATTTTTTAAAAAAGGTACACCCCAACATTCCTTTAATACTATAGCCTGAAAATTTTCAATAAGTAGGAAAATAATTTACCGCCCCATACAACATGGCCCTCAATGTGAATTCTTCACTTCTATGAGCATCATGAATTTTAACACATGTATCCTACATCAATTTTAGATATTAGATCAATGGATCCAAATAAACATCAATATCATTATCAGATTTTTTGATCCAAATATAAGCAGAGGGAACATAATTCATCTTCACTTCATGCATAACCATGGAGGCAAGCTATAATTTACAAATATAATTGTTCATGTACTTTGAGTACTACTCTATACACCAAAAGGATTTATTCCATCAGTATATAATTTAAAATGAAAGTTTCTCAGCAGATTTCTAAATTCAAGATACTTATAATCAATTTTATTCCATTGATGAGAGTTTATTAGATGGCATAGTTTCCCATCTTTAATTCTTGTATTTGTGTGTCATGTCAGTTATCTCAAGGCTACCTAAAATCCATATAGTCTTCTAAACCATGGAATTATAGGAAAGTCTTATAAACCTTTAAAAGGACTAGATTCATATTTCTTTTATCAATTCACGCCACAATTAGGGAATTTTATGAGTGATTCACAGTCCTTATGTAACAATATGTAATCATTTGGAAAAGAATGTTTTTTTTTAGAGATCATTCCCTCTAAACATAGCATTCATTTAGCACCATATGTTTTATAAGTAATTTCATTTTCTCTTGGTATCATATCATTCAGGAGACAAATTAGTTCTGTAAAGCTGGTGTTTCTACATTTGCTACTAGCTTTCAAATTATATAACCTAAATACAGCTAACAATGTTGTGTATTTAGTACAACTGATATACAATGGTATCTTAACATATCTATTTAAATTTTAAAACATCTTTAGACAATCACAAAGTTCATATTCAATTTTCATTTTCATTTCTTCCATAAGATCACTATCATCATTTACACTAGTATTCATATCAAATGATCCATAAACCACAGTGTCATCCCAATCGGTGTGTAGGTTAAGTTTTTTTACATGTTTAGTATAACATTATAGCTTTGATATATTCCATAACAAATAAAATGTTATTCCAACTCTTATAGACTCATTTTTCTTGAATAAAAACAACATAAACATGGAAAAAAGATTTGAGAAGGGTCGTATGCATTCTCTATTTCAAACTTGGTGAACTCTTTAACTATATATTCATACTCTTTTTTCATGAAATTAGCGTGAATACATTTTTGATTTATATTCATCTTATTAGGTTCATAAAATATTCATTTTTTACAAAAAATAAATAAATATCCATAAGATATTCATAATCAAAGGATAAAGTTATAGATAATTATAAAAAGGGGAACCCAACATTTAAATGTTATCAGTTATGATTCATGACAAGTTATCATTTTAGAAAAGGGTGACATGAAAAGAAACAACTTGGGGTAAACATGTAACAGTTGGTTTGGGTTCTCGATTTGATGTTGTGTATAAAAAAGGTGGTAATAAATATATTGGTAAACAAAATTTATTTATTATTGGATGACAGAATTCCCTTGAAAATTCGTGTTCTTTATTTTCATTTAATTGTTACCTAGATTTATAAATTTGTGTAAAAATATCAATCCTAGGAATATAAAAGGTCATGTAATCACCATATTTTGACCCAGGTTCATGGATCTTGGAATTTCATGAAACGAATGGATGAAACAATTATTGATGATAGAAGCAAATTTGGATTCCATGTTACTCGAATGGAATCAAAAAATAAAATACACAAGGTAATGACATGTTTTAAAAATACATTGTGGTTTTAAAACATGGGACTAGAAGGGATAATTGAAATAAAATGAGTAGAATTGTTTGATTTTAATATATTGGAGTAGGAGGGATACTTGAAACATGGAGCTGATTACCATCTATACAGTGCAAAAACACTGCCTATTTATCATTTGCAGTCACCACCTTACATGATAAGTGGGAAGTGATTTTGCAGTGCACAACTAACATCTCTATGAAATCAGAGTGATAAATAACGATAAATTAGTGAAGATTAACATGAATATTATTAATAGAGTGAACCAATAATGGATCAAGGCAAGAGATATTTGGTGGATAAGTAGCGAGGTAGATCGGGGAAAATTGAGATCGCATGTGAATGCATTGTTCAAACCATTTGGGAAAATTAAAAACAAATAAAGATGTGTGAGGGAGAGAAATATATCATAATTTATCACATGATTTTATTTTAATATATCAAAATAATTTCAAAAAAATAAAAAATTGATAAAATTTAAACTAATACAAGTATAAGGAAACTCATTTATTTCCAAGAAAACCTTTGAAACCAAAGAAACAAAGAAATCTTCAGCTTCAAAAACCATAAAACATTTTTATTCCAAATAAAACTTCCCAAAAATAAATGAAACCTTAAATTTAATTTATAAATTCTTCACAACTCATTAAAATATACCATTAGATAAAAATTTTACTATATATGAAAATAGTAATCAGTTTAATATACACAAATGAGACTTTATTCAGTAATAATCACTTTGCCTCACTTTAAAAAGACAATTTATAATTTAACTCAAAAAACAACCAACTTAAAAGATCTCTTTAAAACATTTTATTGCATAATAAGAATAATTTAATAAAGAATTTAAGTATACTTTATTATAAAAAGTAAAAATTTTCAAAATCACTACACATGGAAATCATAAAATTTAGATATATACATGAAAACTATAAATATACATTAATCAAACACTAAAAAACATTTAAAATAAAAAACATGAGAATCAATTAAAGTTTATTCATTCCCTTTGAACATATAATATTCTAAAAAATCCACAAAAAGGAGTTATATTTTCAATACATTAATTAAAAAAAATCACATGAAATGATAACATGATATATTTTTCCCATTTACACATAAAATGATATGATTAAACTTATAAAAATAAATTTGGAAATTAGAATGTTTTTTAAACTAGATACCCCTATAAAAGGGTTTTTTAAATTTATAATGAGAATTTTGAAAACATTTTTCCTTTACATAAAATAAATATTTTAATTTTTCAATGAGACTCCAATAAATCCTTAATGAAATGAAAATTAATTTTTAATTTTTTTGAGGTTTTCTAAACCATAACAAATGTAATGATCATTACATATTATAATATTTCACTATAGAAATTGAACTAAAGGACTAATTTTTATTTATAATAACTATATAAGTTCTAAAAATATTCTCATATTTGTGGTAACTTCTAGTTCTTGATCACAACCCGTAAATTCATATAATTATTGAACACATTTTTTTTATTTCTATTCATTTCCTTTTAATTGTTCATATAGTAATATCAATTATATTTACTTTTTCATTAACCATAACATTTATAAGAAGATAAAACTTTTCATTCTATTCACACATTATTCAATCATTTTATAAATTTATAATGTTGATATCTGCATAAATATTTTTATAATCATAACTAAATTGGTCAATTTTTATACATAATGATATACATATCCTAGTTAATTTGTTATAGCTTTTCAATTATCTTGTTCATCTATTTTAGTTTGATTTTATTCCTTATATATATTCCACCAGATTTATGTGCATTTTTCTATGCACAGATGGTCCATACCATTCTAAAACTATTATATTACTATATTGGGACTGAAATGGTTATATATATCTTAAAACATAATGAAATATACTTGAGATATTTTTTAAAATTTTAGACCAAACCTGTAGATATTAAAATAATCATCTCCTCATTAGTTATATTTCTCTATACACATCTACGATTTGCTTGTTGTTTATTTTTATAGATGAATTTATACACATCATATAGTAAATAGAAATATGTTCATACAGACCATTAAAGGGATATCATTCCTTTCAAGGTTGATCAATATCTATTTTCATTTGAATCTACCAATGAAATTTCACTATCCATGAATCTGTATCTTATTGAAAGGATAATTCATTAGTAGTTGACTATATAACCCTTAATATTTTTTCTAATTTTCTAATGAATTTAATCAATAAATATTCTTTCATTCGCTGTCATTTATTCTATATAATGATCTATTACAAATGTTTTTTTAAATATCTAAAAAAAACTAATGTTAACCCATTATTGAAAACAAGATAGCTTTTTAATTCGATTTGTTGACAATAGACATTAAGGTTATTTTAGAGGCTTAAAGAAGATAGATCTTTTTGTGTAGATTGGTGAAGGAAACCCTCCCCACATTATGTTGGATACTATATGAGATATTTGATATGTATATGAACATAACTGAGAAAAACTTGACTTTATTGATGATTCCTTTAATTGTGTTGAACATATTCTACGTTTAAACTTATATTTGGTGAAAAAGAAAAAATAATAAATGTTTAAATCATAAAAAAATATGATTTATTCTTTGAGTGATAGTATATAATAATAAACACTTCAGTGAAATGTGATCTAAGATATAATATATGAAATATTTATTAAAATATATTCCAACCTTAATAAATCCATAAGAGATATGCTCTTTCACAGTGAGGTAGTGTCTACGCTCTACTGTAGCAAGCCTAGGCAGTGGAGAAGTGGATGAGAACCTATACGGGGTAGTGCTAGAGAGCTCCTGGAATGGGTTGACACTAAGATCAGGAGGAAACCAATGGTTGTGGAGTGGGTTGGCAACACAAAAACTAAAACACAACACTGAGAACTGAGTATGACTTGTTCAAGTTGTAGTAGGGTAAAATCAAAAGCGCAAAGATGCACAAACAAGGAACCGTCAGAGGAGGATAAATGATGGAAGAGACTTCATAGAAAAATATCTTAAACATGGAACCATGAGACCACTGAACCAAGATAACATTGCACTATCACACCCTGTTGAACCCAGATAAGAAAGAAATGAGAGTGGAGGAGAAAAAAATAATATACCTTAGATTTGAGGCTTGATTTATCTGAGAGAAGGTTAAGGGGGATAGCAGTGGCATTGGACTTATGTGATAGCTTGAACTGGTTAATGGAAATTAGTTCAATTAGAGTTATTTTTAAAAGATCGAGAGGGTTTTATGAGTGCTTCCAAAAAAGCACTAAAAGAAGGGTTTTATCGGTGCTAAAATAATACACGTAGATAAAATACCTCTTTATGAGTGCTTGTTTAGCACCGATAAAGATTTATAACTATAATTATAAATGAATATATTTGTAAATATATTTACAAATATTTGTATATAATTATAAATATATCTATATAATTATATATACTTATATAATTATATATATATTTAATAAATATATATAAATATGAATATGAATATATTAAATATATTCATTGTTTAAATATATTTATTATAATTTTATAATTATTTAAATATATAATTATTTATTTATAATTATATAAATACAATTTAAAAAATATATATTTATTTATTTATAATTATAAATATATAATTTTATAAATATAGTAAATATACATTTATAAATATATTTATAAATAAATATATTTGTAAATATATTTATAATTATTTATATATAATTATAAATATATTTGTAAATATATTTATAATTATTTATATATAATTATAAATATATTTATATAATTATATATACATAATAAATAAATATAAATTTAAATATAGTAAATATATTCATTATTTACATATATTATCTATAAATTTATAATTATATAAATAATTTTTATAAAAAATGTATTTAATTATTTATAATTATAAATATATAATTTTATAAATATAGCAAATATACATTTATAAATATATTTATTTATAAATATTTATTTACATATATATTTTTACAATTATTAATGAATATATAATTTTCAATGAATGAATGTTAAAAATGGGTGAAATTGAATAATTAAAAATGAGTAGACTTTACAAATATTGAAAAAATGGATAAGTTTTATTTATTTATTTTAAAGTTGGGGCCAAAACTGCTTTTTATTATGAAAGAAAGTATCACTTTCTATCTGGGTAGAGGGAGACCCATTACATAGCCTGTAGACCTAAGGCCAAGTGGGCCAAGAACATAGCCCAAAGCCTCAGTGCAATGTCATTCCTGCATCATCCTACCTGCGTCACCAAAACTGCATTATGCCTACGCCACTACATGTCCGCATCATGTCTATATCACCATCCACATTATTCATCCCCCAAGGGTATTTCTAGGATTCGAATCCTAGTCTTTTGGATTTAGGATTACAGGATTTACTACTCAGGCTCCACACCAACTGCATAAGTTTTATTAAATATGCTAATTATTAAAAAATAATATATGGATATATATTGAAATGAAGATGAATACATATTGAAAATAATAAAACATAGTAAATAAATATTTATAAATAAATATTATAAAATGATTAAATTTCAAAAAAAAATATTAAAAATGAATAAATAATACTAACTATAATAATATTAAAAATAAGAAAATTAAATTTTTTGATTAAAACATAATATATTAAATATATTATGTTACTAAATGAAATTATAAAATGAATATTAAAATTTGAATAAATTACATAAATATTAGGTGTATGTTTTTTTATTTAAGATTTCATTAATTACGTAAATGTTGTGTGTGTGAAATTAATGTTTGTATATATATATATATATTTATATATATATAAATGTTTGATATATGTTAAATTAAACAATGACATAATAAAATATGTAGTGTCTATTAATGAAATGAATAATAATAAAAATGAATAACTATTATTAATTATATAGATAATTTAAAAAAAATTAAAAATGAATATTTATATATGAAAAAGTGGAAATGGATACATATTAATTATATAAATTACAACCATTTTAAAAACATTAGATGTTAATGAGTAAACATGTATAAATAAATATTGAAAATGGATAGAATTACAAACATATTGAACAATGGAAAATTGAAAATGAATCAATTAAATAAATATTAAAAAAGAAATTAAGACTATTAATGAATAAATAATATTCAAAATGAATAAATTTGAAAAAAAAATATTTAAAAGTAATAAATAGTATATATTGAATAAAAATATATAAAAAAAGATAAAATTTTCTGATTAGAAACATAATATATGTTAAATTTATTATGTTAATAAATATAATTCTAAAATGAATATAAAAAATGAATAAATTATAGAAATATTATGTGTATGTGCATTGTATATAAAAATTCCTTAAACCCGTATATGTATGTGTGAAATCAATGTAACACATGTTTGATGTATGTTAAATTGAAAAATTAAAAGAATTTCAATTAAATGTCAATTACTCAATACAAGTAGTCAATATTTTTAATTAATAGTAATTTTTAATTATAAACCATTTTTCACTAAATATATGACTTATTTAATGTAAACATAAATATTTTGTATTATATAAATAATAATTTAGGAAATATTATATATATTGATATGTGTGTGTGTGTGTGAGTATATTTCTATATTAAAAATATTAAATATATTAATCAATAATTATGTTTAAAACCCATTAGAATTGCCTAAGATGTTAATATCTTTTTAATTATTACATTTTATTCAATTTATATATTTATATTCAATATATATTATTTATTACTATTTATAATTAATATATAAATATATATATTATTCATTTTTATTTATAAATTTTTTTATTAATAAATCTTAAAATAATTTTATAATTTATTAATTTATTAATTTGATTTATTTAATTATTACAATTTAATCATTTTATATATCTATATTTAATATATACTATTTATTAATATTTATAATTTATATATATATGTATATTAAATTTATTTATTTTTATTAATAATTATTTAATTACTAAAATTTCTAATATTTTTTTAGTTTACTCGTTTTTATTTTGTGTTTGTTTAATTATTACAATTTATTCATTATATATATATATTTAATACATACTATTTATTAATATTTATAATTTATATATATATATATATTAAAGTTATTAATAATTATTTAATTAACAAAATTTTTAATATTTTTTTAAATTTATTCATTTTTAATTTTTATTTATTTAATTATTTCAATTTTTTAATATTTTTAATACATGTATTTTTTTATTGGTATATATAAAAAATATGGATTATGGGTTTCATAGGAAAATGGGTCAGGCTGTGTATAGGGCAGGATAGTGGGGTAAGTGGACCGGGTCATGTTGGACCTGGTCCAGTGTATGTGGGTGGGATAATTCCTACTAGAAGTATAGGGTGGGCCAAGGCCCGCACGGGCCTGTGGGGCCATATTTGTTTGTGTACAAAGTGTGTGTGGGATCTCATCCCTGAAACAGGCTTTTGAGGTTGGGTTGCAGCGGAATCATATATAAAGAAATGGTCAAACATCCTCTATTTAGATGTGGGACCCATCGCGTGATCGAGACCTTTGACAACCCTAGAAAATGCATTGATAAATGTTACCCATTATTAGTGCTATAAATAAAACACTGATAAAGGTAACCCTTTATCAGCTCTTTTCGTTATCACTGATAAAGGCTAACACTTTATATTGCATGGTTTTTAGTATTATAGCATCACTCATAACAAAGCTATACTCATACACAAAGGCAATAATCAAGAAGAATTCATTGCTTACAGTGAGACCTTTTCCCCCATTACAAGCCTAAAACCCATTAGAATATTCTTAGCATTCACCGCCCACTTAAATTTTAATCTTTTTTAAATGGATGTTAAATGTAATTTTTTGAATGGTTTTATTTCCTAAAAGGTTTTTGATGAGAAACCACCCAATTTTTAAGATTAAAAATTTATAAATCATGTTTTTAAGTTAACCATGTATCTTTATGGTTTTAAAACAACTCCATTCTTGGTATGAAGGGTTAACTAAATTTCTTTTAGAAAATAATTTTAAAATGGGAAAATTCTATTCAATATTATTTTTGAAGCATATTTCAAAGGATTTATTGATTGTTCAAATTTATGTCGATGAAGTTATTTTTGGTTCTATAAAAGAATATCATTGTAATGAATTTTCAAATTTAATGAGAAAATAATTTGAAATGATTTTTATGGGAGAATTAAAGTTTTTCTTTGGTTTTTAAATTTCTCAAAACAAGGGAGATTTTTTTATAATCCAAATAAAATACACTAATGAATTTTTATTCATTTTGGCATGGATAAAGTTAAGGAAATAAGTTCACCTATGAGTATTTCTTGTAAGCTATTATTGGATGAAGCCAATAAACTGGTTGACAAAAATCTTTATAGAGGTATTATTTGGAGCCTTCTCTACCTTATTATGACCCAGTTGAACATCATGTTTAGTGTATATCTTTGTTCTTTTTTTCAATCCATCCTTTAAGAATCACTTTTATAAGATCTTAAAAGAATTTTCAAATATTTAAAAGGTTCTAAAAATATTGGTTTATTTTATCCAAAAGACACCTCCTTTGAACTTTTATGTTTTTCAAATTCTGATTTTGGATGGTGCCAATTAGATAGGTAAAGTACAAGTGGGACTTGTCACCTTCTTATAAAATCCCTAGTCTCTTGGAGTATTAACTAGAAAAAGTGTGTTGCACATTATATAGTTAAATCAGAGTATATAGCCACAGGGAGTTATTGCACCCAAATTATATAGATTAAACATGCTATCTTAGATTATGGGATTACATACAATAATGTTCTTATTAAGTGTGATAATACTAGCGTCATTAGTAATTATATAAATCCAATTCAACACTATCTCACTAATAATATTGACCTTAGGCACCACTTTTTGAGAGAATGCTTTCAAAAAGGAGATATCATGTTATAATTTATTAGCATGGATCTTTAATTAGCTGATATTTTCACAAAACCCCTAGCTATTGTTTTTATTTAATTAAGGGTGAGTTAAAAATGGTATTCTTGTGACTCTATCACTTAACATAGGAAAGCTTGAGGCCTTTTCATTGCTCTATTTTTACAATATCAAATTTATTCTTTATTTAATTGTTCATTTTATACTTGTTATTTAAATTGGATGTCAATATTAATTGTGTTTGATATCTTTTGAAACATATTTATCTTTTTTTATTGATTTTATTGATCTTTTTTTCATTTTGGTTTTAATTCTTTTTTTCAGAAATTTTATATTTTTGAGCTGCCCAGAAGCGCAACGACTAGCTAGTGGGCTTCACAGAACCATTGGTTCTGGAAAACTCCCTTCAGACTGTTGAAATAGTGGGTGCCCTAGACCCAACGATTCAGTTCTTTTGATTACCATATCATGTATACAATTAGATATACATGATTTCATCTTACCATTATAGTTTATACTTTTTGTGTCCACTATTGAAATGGTAATGTTCATAGATTAATTTTCATGTTGAGAGGTTATAGTAGTTCCCAGGCTATAATGAGAACCTTAAGATACTATGACATTAATCTTAAATATATGTTCTATGTTCTAGATACACCTTACTGATTGGACACAGTAGATGTTTGACTATCACGTGATGGGGGATCATAATCATTGATACTTCTTCTCATGAAGTTCACACTTGTTGATCTCTAGTAGTGAGATCATGAGGACTGGTCTGCCAATAGGAACACCACATGTTTCAGGTGCCATTGGATGTTCCTATCTACGATCATATGTAATGGTCTCCAGACTTGAGATCATTACCAAAGTATGTCATTTGATTGCATACTTTGATGTAAGATGAAAACTATGGCAATGAAGTCGTGGAGAGGTAGTTTGTATTAGGTGCGTCATTGGTGGCATGACATTGGTTGAATGGTCAAGAAAGGATTTGTCAATTCCGGGTTATGGAAGTAATATATCTCAGGTCATGTTGATATGGATGGAAGTACATTTATAAGACCATGGCCATGGCAGTCGAGGGTAAATCCATCCAGTAAAATCAACAAACAATAATGTAAGAAAATGGTGATGACACGAGAGTGCGTCCTAGTTTATGATATATTACTGACAAAGAGATTATATTACACAGTACGTGTCCGTAGGTTGGTTATCGTTGCTGTGACAATCCTTATCTCTTTAGGGGCCATTATGGGTTACTAGATCCTTCTCTTGGTCTATGAATACTATTCACTGTTGTCAAGATAGGGGCCTAGAGGGTCACACATAATAGCATATTCAAAAATATGTCATATTCAGTTGAATATGAGTTTTGTACATGGTGGGACCCGCCACTGGGCTCCGGGATTTGTCCAAGGTTAAGTTATCACAAATACAATAAATAAATTCATATTATTCGAGATTAGAATAATGAATATTGAAATTATTTATTAAATGTATTTACGAGTTTTAAGTAAATACATGAAAAATATTAATTGACGAATATTAAATATATTCAAGGTTCAATTAATATTTATGGGAACGATGAGTCAAGTTTTTGACTCAATTATTATCATGTAATATATTTCATATATTACAAGTAAATGATAATAACATTTATGACTCAGTTTAGCAGTCATAAAATTTCATTAATATTGTGTTGATTATTCAGGGGTTGGGTTGGCATTTTCAGGTAATTACATGACACTATAAATATAAGAAGAGAGGATATTCACAAATATTATTCATGGTACTTCTCTCTCTTCTCCTCTCTCCCATGATCTAGAGAGAGGGTATCTATATCCAAAGAGCATGGATCAAGCACTCTCTTAGGCATTGCTAGCAAAGTGATGTGGTGATCATTGGAGCGTCGAAGGCATCGTTGCAATTCCGCACTAGCACCCAGATTACGATGAACGGCGCTCCCACGAATTCTGTGAAGCGTGGGTGGATGATCTAGAGAAATTCAAATTCAAATTCTTTGTGCAGTGATTGCTAATGATGAGTAGACATCGTGCGTGGATTCGGATTAAACTAGGTATTTTTACAGTTTATTTTTGTGCTTAAAACCATTCACGCTTGGTCCTCATCTTTAACCAGGCTTCTCTTCACCAACGTAGACAAGTTTACGTCGATCGTCGGTGGAAATTTTTAAAATCCCACCTGTTTGGGGCTTCCACTACATGCTCGGTTCCAACAAGTGGTATCAAAGGGACGTGTGTTGATTTTAAGCCAAATATAAATTAAATTTTCATTAAATTTAATTAAGGTCATCAATACGGTTCCAACGCCAGAGACATAATCAGATTCGAACATTGAATGTCCGGTCTGCGTTCATCAAAAGCTTTGAATTCGGATTCGAGCCCGAATTTTAGTGATGTTTTGTATTTCGACCAGAAATTTCGTGGTCGAAATACTCACCGCAAAATAGTTTAGCATTGATATTATTTTCTTAAAAATAATTGTATTATTATTATAATTATTTATTTGATTTTATTATAATAAAAATATTAATTTTATTTTTGATAATAATATTAATTATATTATAATATTATTATTATTAAAATATTATTATTATTTTTCTAAAGCCTATACATTAGGCTTGAGAAAAACAAAAAAAAGGGCAAAGACTTGCAAAGCAAGTCTTTGTTTCAAAAAAAAGGGGGTGTGGGAGACCTTAAAAGAAGGTCTTTGGAGAGTTATAAAAAAAGGCAAAGGGGAAAGGTGGGCAGTTCCTGGGAAAGACAAAAAAATGGTGTTAGGGTTGGGGGGCCAAATATCCCCCCTCAGTCTTCTCCCTCCCTGCATCGCGCGGCTCACCGGACAACATCAGAGGCGGCAATGGTTTCCCCTCCCTCCGACCCTCCTTCGCACCCAGCTCTGCTCTAGACTAGCCCATGTGACTACCTCCTCCGACACCAAGCAGGCGCCGCCCAACCTTGTGATGCATCTCCTCCTGTCGTGGAGCCCTACGCGGCCACCCTGGACCAGGCCGGCATCCCGACCTCCCTCCTTCCCCACACCAGATCTGGTGCAGCGCCCCTTGCAGTGGCTCCCTAGCACCGTCCAGCCTCTACTATGTCGGTCCGGCATACTCTCTTCATTGGTGCCACCTACCAGGGCCACGGGTCCGGTCTCCTCTTTCCAAGTGCACCTCTAGGATCCCTCCAGTTCCTTTGTGCTCGAACCCTCATGTGTGCGACGTCACCCGCACCGGGTTCTCACCATCACGGCCACCCTGGCCGATCTCGGCTAGCTCGCTTCACCATGGACCTACCCCATTCCGGCCACCGCTCGGTCCTCTTAGTGGGTAGGTAATTCGATCTACCCTAAAATAGGTTTGTGAGGGTCTACCCAACCCTGAACAGGATTGAGCGGACCCATCTAGCCCAAAATGCCTCTATACGGGGTCAGTACCACCCGGATTGGGCCTGCACAGGTTCGCCCCGACCCGCACAGGCCCTGCCCAAAGTTTCATGGGCCCGAGTGATTTAATTTAATCAAAAAATAATTAAATTAATTAATTTCATTTCATTTTATAATTAAATTAATTAAGTATTAACTTTTGGTTTAAATATTTAAGGCGGCATAATTAATTAAATTTAGAAATTAATTAAATTAATTATTTTATTTTATTTTTAGTTTTAAAATTAAATTAATTAACCGAGACTGAATGAATTTAAATTGAATTAAAAACAAGAGTGAAGTTTTTAATTCAATTAAATTCCCTTGAGTTTATTTTTAATTAAAGTATAATTTTATTCTCCATTTATTTAATATACATGAGTTTAATGCGTATACAACAGATCATGAGCTGGAGTCTGACCAATGCATGTCTGGTGGTTGTTTATTTATATAATTATTTAATTATTGTATGTCGGTTTGTAATAATTAGTTTAATTAAATAAAATACGATGATGTTATTTTTGGTTCTATAAAATAATATCTTTGTAATGAATTTTCAAATTTAATGAGAAAATAATTTGAAATGATTTTTATGGGAGAATTAAAGATTTTCTTTGGTTTTCAAATTTCTCAAAATAAGGATTTTTTTTATAATCAAAATAAAATACACTAATGAAATTTTAAAACATTTTTGCATGGATCAAGTTAAGGAAATAAGTACACCTATGAGTACTTATTGTAAGATATTTTTAAATGAAGCCAGTAAACTAGTTGATGACAATCTTTATAGAGGTATTATTGCGAGCCTTCTCTACCTTACTGTGACCCAGCTGAACATCATGTTTAGTGTTTATCTTCGTTATTTTTTTCAATACAATCCTAAATAATCACTTTTATAAGATATTAAAATAATTTTCAAATATTTAAAAGGTTCCAAAAATATTGGTTTATTTTATCCAAAATACACCTCCTTTGAACTTTTAAGATTTTCAAATTCTGATTTTGGACAGTGCCAATTAGATAGGAAAAGTAGAAGTGGGAATTTTCACCTACTTATAAAATCCCTAGTCTCTTAGAGTATTAACTAGAAAAAGTGTGTTGATCTTTCTACAGTCAAATCAAAGTATATACCCCTATGGATTTATTGCACCCAAATTATATAGATGAAACATGCTCTCTTAGATTATGGGATTACATACAATCATGTTCCTATTAATTTTGATAATACTAGTGTCATTAGTAATTCTAGAAATCCAATTCAGCACTCTCTCACTAATTACATTGACCTTAGGCACCACTTTTTGGGATATCACTTTCAAAAAGGAGATATCATGTTAGAATTTATTAGCATGGATCTTTAATTAGCCGATATTTTTACAAAACCCATCGTTATTGTTTTTATTTAATTAAGGGTGAGTTAAAAATGGTATTCATGTGATTTCTCACTTAACATAGGCAAGCTTGAGGCCCTTTCATCACTCTATTTTTTCAAAATCAAATTGATTCTTTATTTAATTATTCATTGTAAACTTGTTATTTTAATTGGGTGTCAATATTAATTTTGTTTGATATATTTTTGAAATATATTTATCTTTGTTTATTTATTTTATTGATCTTTTTTCATTTTGGTTTTAATTACTTTTTTCTACAATTTGATATATTTGAGCTTCCCAGAAGCAAACCGACTTTCCAGTGGGCTTCACAGAACCATTGGTTCTGGAAAACTCCCTTCGAAAAACCTATAGTGTCTGTCCATATCCATTTGGGCTGGCCAAGGTAGGTTCTTTTAACTCATCCCCCACTCTTCCACATTAGTTCCACTCAAATGTTTCTCATCTCCATCCCTCATCACTTCCCTCAAGCCCTAGCTCCTCTTCTCCTCTATATCTTCACTCCTTAGTAAGTTTCTTGGATTTTCCAAGTCTTTTACATTAATTTCCCCTTGATTTCTCTTACTTATGGCCATATTATTCATTTCAAAAATCCCTATATCAAATTATTGTTCAATTATGGAATATCATCATACATGTACTTCTTATTCTAAAGTAAAGGGAAAGGGTGTAGGACCTTCTTCCCTTCCTCCAGTTAAGAAGCTCGATCCTATTTGGTATAAAAAATTATTAATGCTGGGTAGGATCATCGATCCATATTGGATTAAAAATTATCATATTGATTTAAAAAGGGCCATTGAATTCCAAGGGTGGCATTCCTTCTTCCAACCACCCTCTAAAGATGTTTTTTACCCATCCTTAATCAAATTCCAATCAACCTTATAAGAAATCAGGTACAACATTCTCATTAAAAACATAATAACATCAATTACCACTTCATCAAAGATCATGTGGATAAGAATGAATTAAGTTTGGAGTATGTTCCTACATCAAAAAAGGTTCCTGACATTTTCATAAAACCTTTACCAAGGGAATATTTTTTTAAACTAAGTTTAAACATGAGAATCCAACCACTTTCTCATCAAGGTTGAGTTATGTGTTTATGCCTTCTATCATCTAGTATTTGGATAGTTTTGTAAAGGGGGATAATTGTTTCATAAATCTATCCATTTATATGTGATATAAATTTTAAGGAAGTGTGTATGTAGGGGGGGTTATGGGTAAGTTGTGAACTCAGCATGTAAATGTGTGAACTATTATAATTGTTTGCTGGAGTGGTTGTAGGAAATTTTTTCTTATAGAAAACTGGAAGAAGTGAATAAAGATGTGAAGAAAAGATGAAGATGTTTCTTGAGTCACTACTTTTGGACATCGTGGATTTACTTTCAATGATTCTAATTTCCTACAATTATTTAGCTCGCATAGGCTCATAATTTTTTATAAGTAATCCATCACTTGAGGTTACAAAGTTCAATGATTTATGAACCTTGGTTAACAACAAAATCCAAAGAGGGATTATTGGGAATAAGTTGGAAAGAAGTTGGTTTTGGAAGTTGAAATAATTTTTTAATAAGTATTATCTTTTTCTATCAAAGGAAATGTTAAAGAAGAATAAATCAATTCACTTGGTAAAAGCTAACAATCAGACTCACCATTGTATTCAGAAGATCAGACTAAAAATGATTAAGAAATTACATTGGTTTGTGAAGAAGTTTATTCAAAGTAAAGGACCATCAAACTCACCTATGGTATGAAAAAAAGTGTTGATTATAATGAAGAAATGTTTTGGAGTCTAAAGATGAAAATATGATGATGCTTTTCTGATCATTGGTTTCTCATAAACAATATGTTTTAGTGAAACTTATGATGTTAGCCTTATGAAGGAAAGAAGTAGAAAAAGTGCTTCAAATCGTATTGAGGTTTGGTTAGAAGGAAAAAAAATATGGAAGATTGGTAAGTTACAATACTTCCCAGTGTATGTCAAATGATGTTGAATATGATCTTAAAAGTTTTCAAAAGTCATTAAAAATTCATGATAGAAGATAGTGTTTATAGAAGAAGGAAGTGTCAAAAGTCAAATTTTTACAGCCTTAGTTCATTGATGTGATATCATGAGATGAAAATGTGTTTAAAGGCTGGGAAGGTTTGTTGAAAATGTTACAATATGAAGATGTTGGTTTTCAGTCATACTAATAAGCCAAAATATTTAAATATTATAAGAAATAATTGTGTGTGTGTGTGTCGTAATCATAAAAGATAAAAAGTTACTGAATTTGAATCTACTGATATCAATCCATCGAACATGGTGTGCCACTGATCATCAAAGAAAAAATTGGTTTCATTGGGGAGTTGTTGGGACCAATGAAAAATAAAAATAAAGTTGAAGTTTGTTGGGACCAATTCATTAAAGTCAGAGACCAATCATCTTAATGAAGATCGACAATGTAGTTAAACATTTTCATCAAGATGAATTACTTCTTGTTTTTCAATTGGGTCCAGAAGAACTATAACACTGATATGTACTTATCAATTGGGTCAAGACTATCATGTTGGTGCTGACACCAATTATCAAAGTGAATCAGCGATCAATTCATTAAACATAAATTGGAACTAATAACTACATCAGATTCAAGATCATCAGTATGAGGAAAATAAGAAAATAAGAATCATGTTATGAAGTCACAAAAGGGTTTTCAAGGGGATCTTGAAGGTTGAAGTGTTTATAGAAAATTTCTATCAAAGGATTTTGAAGCTGGTGTTGGAGTCGGTGCCCTAGAAACCAAATTCTTTTTAATTTATGATAAACCTATATTAATTGGATTAATATTAACAAAACTCCTTGTCACATCATGATTTTTCTTCTACATGACATAGTATGTGATAATTTCCTAAGAATAGTTGTTGCACTAAAAGGTCATAGTGGATCCTTACTATGATGAGAACCTAGAAGTTCCATGACACCATTCTTAAATATATATTCTATGGCCGGATGATATTTTTTTTAAAGGTGGTTCCTCAGTCAAATACCAAGGCACAATTTATTGAATAAATAAAGAAGAAAATACAAAAGTCTGAAAGACAGAATCTTATTATAATCATTTTCATAAAAAGGGAGCAGATCACTAGGCAAGTCATCAATCCAGGTAATATCCTAATTGATCCCTTTGTTGGCAAGACTATCAGCAACCATGTTCGCATCTCAGTAAGTATGAGTAGCAATGTAGTTGAGATCCGTGAGCAAAGCAAGACAATTCATCCATCTAGAAGTAAGCGGCCAGGCAAGGTGCACCACCCCCTTCCAGATAGCTTGGACAATAGTGGTTGAATCACTTTCAACCCACAGCTTGGTCCAACCCTTTTGTTTGGAAAAATCAACAGCATGAATCACTCCCAACATTTCCTCTTCCAAGTTCGAGGCCATACCACAACCACCAAAGAAGCAACCATGGAACCCACCAAAGTGATCTCTAAAAATGGCTCCAAAACCTGTCGGACCTAGATTCCCTCTCGAGGCACCATCAACATTCACCTTGATCCATCCTGGAAGTGGGGCTTGCTAGAAAACCTCAAGGGTGCGTCGAGGCTACCTGTAAGAACCCGCAATCCTAAGACGGCAAAGGATCTCAAAATCACCAACAGAGTTGTCACAGTGAGATTTCTGGAGAGAGGCAGCATCCTTGATGGCAATGAGAATAATCGTCCTACCTGAAGTGAGACTGAATGAGCATTTATTATGAATAAATTTATTTCTATCATACCAGATCACATGCAGGAGTTCCGCCACCGCTGTCAAAAAAATATTCTTGATATGTAGAGAGAAATCCCAATGAACACAATGCTACAATTGAGAGTTAATAGTATCCAGAAGAGACCATCTATAACCAAAAATTTAAAGAGTGTAATTCCAAAGAGCTGTAGCTGTAGCACAAGACAAAAACAAATTATTATCATCCTCACGGTGTTGATTGCACCGATGAAATCTAGAGCAAAGAGTTATCCCAAAAGATTGAAGGAACACTTCAGTGGGGACCCGATTATGGGAAATACGCCAAATAAGAGTAAGTCTTGAGGGCTTGATCCAAGGCTTGCTGAAAGATTTCAACCAACCAAGGCTGGAATCAGAATTGATGAAATTATGTTTATAGAAAATTTTGGAGTCAAGTATTCCATTAAAACCAGGCTCCCAAATTAGGAAATCATCAATGTTGGAGAAAGGATAGTTATCAATGATATGACTGATGTGGTTAGAGAGGGTGATATCATGGGATAGAAGAACATCCCTTATAGTAGAATTGGTGTTGTCTGGAGGAGTGTTGGAAGTCAGCATGGATATTAAAGGGACGCCTGTCCAATTATCCATCCAGAAATTTATAGAGGAATTCATGCTAACCATCCATCTAGATTTATGCATGATGTTAATGAAATAATTTCTAATGGACGGCCAGATAGAAGAAGTAAATTAATTCCTATTACCGTTCTTAAGGTTGTTAATGAAGCGATTTTTGAGAAAGGCAGTGGAATCAGAATTGTTATGAATCAACTATCAAGTCATCTTGGCTTGGAGTGAATCATTAAAAAGCTTAATTTTTTTAATTCCCAGACCACCTTATCCAAATGTTTACAACAAGTGGCCCAATTTATGGTCACAATCTTCCTTTCAATCGTACTACAAGTCCAAACAAAATTTTTAATGAAAGTATTGATTTTCTTAAGAAGCGCAGCAGGCCAATTGTAAACCATCATTGAGTAAACCATTTTGGAGACAATTGTAGATTTAACAAGACAGATTCTACCGGCCATAGACAAGGATTTACCCTTCCAAGACGAAATTTTTTTGATAATTTGATCAACAAAGCTGTGGAAGTAAATGGATTTGGACCTACCCCAAAAGATAGGAACACCAAGATAAGTGAAAGGGAAAGAGCCTTCCTTGATACCTAAGTAATTGATGATGAAACTTTTTCTATTAGGGGCAAAATTCTTCCCAAAGAAGATAGAGGATTTAGACCAACTAATAGCTTAACCCAAAATTTCCTCATAATGAGACAAGGCACTTTTAATATTTTGAATGTTTATTTTATTCACTTTTAAAAACAAGATAATATCATCAAAATATAAAAGATGGGTAGGAACATTCAAGTTACTAGAAGCCTTGATGGGATGAATCTTATTTTGTTCCACAAGGATTATGAGAAGCCTACTCAAGTAATCCTTGGAAATAGCAAAAAGGATTGTAGACAGAGGATCACATTTCCTAACCCCCTTGGTGCATTTAAAATAACCTTTAGGATCCCCATTGACCAGCACAGAAATAGAGGCCGAATTGAATAAGTCACTTATCCTATCAGCAAAAGAATCATTAAAACCAAATCTTTTGAGAACTTGTAATATGAATCCCCAATCCATGGTGTCAAAAGCCTTCCTGATGTCAAGATTAATAGACACACTACCTCTCCAAGTGACTTTATTCAATATATTAGTGCATTCCGAGGCAAGGCAGATACAATCTTGAATAGACCTTCCTTTAATGAAGCCAAATTGATTCCAAGAAACTATTTTATTACATATAGGGGAAAGTCTGATAGCAAGAAGTTTGGAGATGATTTTATAAATGGTGTTGATAAGCGTAATAGGCCGAAAAAGGTGAATCTCAGTGGCATTTTCCACTTTAGGAATAAGATTAAGGAATTGATCATTAATCCCATGTGGCAGGATACCAGTGGAAAAGAAGGATTTAACCAGGAAACAAACATCCAAATAAATTATATTCCAGTAATGCTGAAAGAAACCATTGTTGAAACCATCCGGACCCGGGGCACTATCAGGGTTTAGGCTAAAAACTATGTCCCTGATTTCATGATCCAAAGGTATGCTTAGAATTTGATCATTGTCTTTAGAAGTAACCATGTTCGGAATGATATCAAGAAGAAGATCCTTTCAAATATCTGGTCCATTAAATAGATTATGAAAGTAATCGACAACATGATTGGAAATAGCATCTTCAGTGTCAAGAAGGGTGTCATCAACTTTAAGACAGGAAAGGGGGCCTATTAACTTTTCTAATTATTTGGAGAGAATTTTAGAACTTAGTATTCATTTCTCCATTCGAAAGCCATTTGGCCTTAAAAATTTGCTTTCACATGTTATCCTTGAGTTTCAGCAGAGAGTTGAACTTTAAGGAAACACTAATTTCAGCATGAGGATCAAGAGAAAAATCTGAGCAGGTGTTGGTATGTTGAATGAGAGAAAGGTCTTCCTCCAGAGAGGAGATGTCCTTGGCAATATGAATAGTTTTAGAGCTTCACCAACCCTTAAGTCTCTACTTGAGAAGCTTTAATTTGGTAGTGCAAGAAAATGCATCATGTTGATGCCTCATGCCATCCCAAACATCTTTTATCAATTTAGAACATTCTGGATCTGCAGCCCAAGCATTGTTAAATTTAAAAGGTGTGGGAGACTTAACACCCTTAGTGTAGAGATAGACTAGAATGGGATGGTGATCGGAGTTGATCTTGGGTAAGGTAATACTAGATATGGAATCCCATTTATCAAGGGCAGTACTAATAGTGAAAGCTCTATCAAGTTTGCTAGCCACTACCATATTAAGACACTTTCTGTACCAAGTATACTTAGCACCAGTGAGGTTGATTTATATAAGATCACAATCATCAATATTAGATTTAAATTCTCTTGAGTAAATGGAAGAATGTGATGGTCCAATTTTTTCACTCGGAGAAAGAATGGCATTGAAATCCCAAATCACCAACCAGGGGCCCTGGATAACTCTAGAGAGCGAAAGAAGGTCATGCCAAAGGGCTCTTCACTCTTGATATCTATTTTTCACATAAATCATAGTGCAAAACACATGAGTACCATCAGAGGAAAAATCACATGTAAACATTTGATCAGAACACTTGACAATGGATACAGACTGTAAGGATGAATGATAAAAAAACCAAAGAGTTTCAGTAGCATCGCCATCCTTGAAAGAACCAAGAAAATTATAACCAAAAGAGAATAAATGCAAGTATTTCAAAGAAAATTTGATTTTAGGCTCATCAATAGAAAATAATTTTGGTTTGTGAGTCAGAATAATCTTTTAAGCACAATAAAAGTGTTAGAGTTTTCTACGCCCTAACAATTCCAAAATAAACAATTAGTTTAAACCTGCTTTTGGAGTTAGAACTCCCTTTTTTCTACCCCCAGAGACCTTATTCCTTGTTGACCTTCTTGGCTCATGCGAAGACGTAGGACTGGATTTCTTTCCCTGCTTACTCATAGACAAGTCAGCAGATAAATTAGCAGTACTTGTAATATCATCATCTTGATTTCTTTTCAAAGAATTTGCAGATACATATAGAGTCCTTGGGAAATCTCTTGGAGTTAGAAAGTTATATATATTGGCATCAGGTGTGCCTGAGGAGACAACCTTAGTCTCCATAGGGCCAAATGCTATTGTCTGATCATTTTAGATTAAAACAATGGAGTCTTTTACAGGAAAAACCTGAACTGTTGTATCAAGATGAATATTATGAGATTTAACATCTAAAGTCACAGCCATAGCTGGGTCCCTTGAGCACAATTCAGTCTGAATGGGTTGTTTATGAGCTAGATTTGAAATATCAACAGACATAGGAGTGGTCTGTAAACCCACTGTAACTATAGGAACATTATCAACACAGATGTTTGTGGAGTTACCTGCAACTGCATCCTTAGTTTTCATACCTACAACAACCCCATCAGGGTTGAGGTACTTCCCATTTGGGACCACCAAAACAGTGTGGTCCTGGCCACTGGTCAAGACCCGAGACACAGCCTGGTGGTCATCACCCAATATGCAACGTCCTGAGTACGTTTCATCAGTCGAATCCAGATGTTTCTCGAGGATATCCCACACCATAGTCTCAATCTCAGCCATAATCACAGCATCAACATCCTCGGTCCCCTCTTCCTCCACCATATCGGACCACTTAACACCAGAGGTCTCCCCCACATGAGGTAATTTCTTTACCCATATTTCCACCTTTTTATGGTATTTTATTTCATCCCAGAGGCAACGGGTTGATCCTTCCTCTTCCTTCTAACCTGAGTCCACCCATCCTCCTTAGGTTGATCATCCCGAGACTTTACCTGGCTCTTCATCACACGACAGTTCATAAGGGAATGACCAAAAATCTTACAAAGATTGTAGAAGGGTGGTCGGAGTTCATATTTGAGACGAACATCAGATTTGTACTCATTTGCGTTAAAAGAAATCGAATCCGAAAGCTTGTTCCTGAGGTCGACTTCCACCATCACCCTCGCGTACATGTCGAGTTCAGCATTGATTGTCCGATGATCTATCTTCAGCGGGGTTCCGATGCAAGAGGCAATATCCTTTAGAATTCTGGGATTCCAGAAGAAGAAATTCAATCCATGGAATCTCACCCAGATCCGAGCCGTCGTATTTCTGTGGGTGTGAGGATTGAAATAAAAATCCCATTCAGAGAGGCGAAGAATCCCTCGCTTTACCTGGATGTTTCCAATATTCTAAATGTGGTCAAGCTCCACCTGTGAGATTAAATGAATATGAAAGTAACCACGCCCGATCGAAACGAGCTTCCAGTCATTGAAGCCCCATATATGAGAGATCCTCATTTTGAGCTCCATGGCCGGCCATGGCCTGTCACCCTTTAGATATGAAATGTGTCCCAATACTGAGAACTTACAGAATTGAGATCGCTGCTTCAACGCCTCCAGATCTGCCTCCACCGCAAGTCATCCATCGTCCAATTTCTTGAAGAAAGACGACTTCCTCGAGGTGGCAGTGCACAGATCTGTGCCTTTTAGTGCATCCAGAAAAGAAATCGGTTTAGGTTTTTCCTTCGGTATGACTTCTTCTTTCTTTACATCGCCTCCTTTGTCCCCTAAATTAGATAAATGATGGGAATTGAATCTCCCGGGTATGAGAAAAGAAGAGGCCATGAGATCAAAAACAAGGAATCAGAGCAGAGAAAACCCTAATCATCCACGGTTTTAGAGAGAGAAGGAACTAGAATGAGGAAAGAGTTAATTTTTAAAGCATTCATTTTTTCCATCGGATGATATCATTTGAAGGTACATAAATGATACAGGCTACCGGGGGTGGGGACTCATGAAACTTTGAGGCACCTTCTCATGGTGTGCATCCTTGGTAATATCCAGGAGGATATTATGAGAACAAGACCCCCCAGTAGGAAATACACATTCATAAGTGCCATTGGATGTTCCTATCCATAGATGTTTACAGGTCCTTAGACTTTAATATTATTATTAATGGTTATTATGACTCACAAAATTAGATGTATTTATGAAAACTATGATGAAATATGTTCATACCGAGGTAGGATATGTTGGTTGAATCATGAGTAATATTGCATTAATAAATAATTTGATAAAGGATATTTAACTTCTACAGAAGTAGATATCTTAGTCCCTTTGATGAAAATGATATGTCCTAACTAAATCCATGGCCATGGTGTTCTCTAGGAAATTTCTATTTCGAGAAGTCAAAGAATGAGAAATCGAGCACATGGGTTGATGTCACTTGCATGAAACCCACTTGATTTGAGATATCAAGAAAAATGGATTATATTACATAGTAAGCATTCGTATGAAGTGACATGTCATTGTGACATCAACTTCTTTCTCTTAGGTACCTTGAACCATTACTAGATAGTAATCTTGGACTTTAGGCAAGCTCGCTCAATGCCAACGAGAAAGAGGCCTAGAGGGTCACACACTAAGTGTAGCCAGTATCTCAGATAAATAATTTATTATTTAACAATTTGAATAAATATTATTCTCAGTTGTGGTTTAATAATTATTCATGTATGCATGATCGCATTTATTTTATCACTAGTTATTTGAGAGAATATATTGCGGACGGAATATTTATTTATCAGCAAATAATACAGTTATATTTATTTAATAAATAAATAGTAATTATTCAAGGCTTGGTAAATATTGAGGAGGATTTTCAGACCAAATTATGGGTCTGGTGAGAAATAATATTAAATATTATTTGGTTAAATAATATTTAAATATAACATGCAAGTTAAGCACATGTTATAGAAATAATAGCATTACTAATGTTATTTGACATGGGGGCTTCATATGGAATAATAAAATAAGTAATAGCACTTGTTATAATTATTTATTATTACCTGGTGAATTAAATTCCCCATTATGTTATTATTCTCTAAATTATTCAAAGGGTCATTCCCTCGGCCAACCAATCGTTGTGTGCACAATATCCTTGGAGAAAATATCTCGAGCCTATATAACTCTTCCCTCTCCAAAAACTCTCTCAAGAACAAGATATATCCTCCTCCACTGGATCTAGGAGAATGCTTTGGAAGCAATTATCAAGGTGATTAAAGGCGGGCATCGCAAGCGTAAGGATCTTTCACACTAGTACCCAGAGACTCCTTGGGTGATTTCTGGAGATATGTGGAACACGTGTGGATCACTGATAGAGGATTTCTATCCTTGGATTATACATTGCAATGAAGCAATGCCTCGAACTCATGGTCAAACACATCAATGAAGAAATAATCACCTTGGAGGTAATTATTTAATTTAATTAAATTAATTATAAACAAAATATTTTGATTCTCTCTTATTGGTTCTGAGTTCTCTCCTTTGTCTTTTATCTTTGATTCAATTCTATGGATACTGGTGTTTATCATCATATTAATCTCGGATTAATCATCAATCATGGGAATTTGAAAAGTTGGGTACATGCACATCCTACGTTTACGCTATGCCCGGAAGATACAAGTGGTATCAAAGTGGTCATATTTTCATTTATAATTATTTAAATAATTATTTGATGTTTTATGCTTTAAAAAATTTAGTTTTTCAATTCATGTTTAATAGTTCTTATAATCTGAATTTTTAGATCTATTCCCCCCTTATCATTTCTCGCATATTTAATAGAAATAAATAATTTTATGGTTAAAATTAAATTTAGGGTCTCATCAGGAGGCACCGATGATTTTGTTCAGGTAACACGACAGTACACACCATGTATTCAGAATTACACTCCATGTAATCTGTCACACATTCCATATAATCCGAATTAAACACTATATAGTTATGTTTAAATGTGCCCAGAGTAATTAAGAAATTAATCAAGTTGTGTATATTAATGACACGTCGTGTAGTTAATTCTTACACTGTGTGTTGACCAGGATAAACTGGCGCACGGTTAGCCAGACTACATGTCTTGTGGCCCACTATACATGGTGTGTAGTCCCTTCGGGTTAGGGTTAAGTCGTGTATCTCATACACAACTTTCCCGACTGGTGACCGTGTAACGCAGAGTCTACACAGCGTGTGGCCCACTGGACATGTCAGGTACTCTGAATATTTCTAAAGTACACCTCACACGTCATTCCCCAGGAGTGTACTTCAGATGGATGGTGAGGAGGGTACACGTCGTGTTGTCAGATCTACACGTCATGTTCTATTTCCAAATTACACATATTTAAAAAATATTGTTATATTATGTAAACCCTTGAGAAATGTACCTTTTTTTGGATGTAAAAATGGGACACAACATGTTATAGGTGTTTGATATATATATATATCTGTGTTTGTGTGTGTGTGTGTTTATTTAACATCTGTGTAATGTTCAAAGATCAGCACATCATGTATGAGTTGTATCATAATTATAATTTTTCATGCATGATACATGCCACAAAGAATAAAGTTTATGCAATTATAAATACATGCTAGGTAGTTTTGGGTTTGTATTCACTAGGTTGCCTCCAAGGTACAAGTTATGTATAAGGTTATGGGTGAGAATCTCAAGGAAATTCAGAAAAGGATTAAGATAAAAAGGATTGAATAATTGAAGATAATGATTAATCAATTTGAGCATAATTTATCTTAAAAATAATGATTAAATAATTGAATGATAGTTTTATTAAATGCATAATTCATTTCATATATGTGTATGATCATAATCTATACCATCCCATTGTATGTGATTGGTTCCCTTTTAATTTATTTATTAAATTAAAATTGTTGGCATGCATGTTCTCCTCTTTAATATGTAGGGCCTACATACCCATGGTTTCTTTTATATAAACCCCATTTTACCCCTCACCTATGTGTGAGTTAAAATAATGTGTAATGGATGGAGATCCCAAGCTAGTGGAGGTGGTTCAAGTTAGGAGCTGATGCGAAACCAATCCAAGGAGATAAAAAGGTGGGCAGGTGGAAAACTTTAAACACGAACCTTAAATGGTTCAAGGTGTTTATCCCCTATTTCAGAGTTAGTCTATCAACCTCTAGATAAAATAACCAATACTAAATCTCATGATCATAGCCTTTATTTATTGCTATCAATTGTATGGTTATTCATTATGGATGTTTGATGTGATCACATAATTAATGAACTAACAAGCATACAAGATGGGACTAAAAAAGGTTTATGTGTAAATTTTATATATACATGGTCAATCACTTAAGTTTATCCCACTTAATATTAACAATCATGTAAAAATATAATAAGTGTAAATTTATGCATAAAGGATAAAATACTTCAATTAAATATTAAGTTGTTATAGCCTTCCATTACTTCTGTTAGAATCGAACCATAGTTCAAAATGCTTGACCAAACCTAGTTGGGGGGATTTCAATTGTCAGGGAATTCTAATTTGAGGTTTTGGGTTGAATTAACTTAGATTACATCAAGGGTTGACTACCCTAGAAGGAATTGGTGTAACTGAGAGGCAAAGGTTGAGGAAATACAAAATTGAGGATTTCAGTATTGGGGAGTCCACTCAATAGATCAAGGAGCTATGAGTTAATATAGTTGGCATTTGGAATGCCTACCTAAAACCTTTCAAGTTTCTTGACTAACCCTTTTTGGGGTAATGCGAAGGGATATATGGATCCTTGCTACAATAATATCCAAGAAATAGGATATTCCCAAGCCAATGCTGAGGGCAATTGGGTTTCAACAAAATAGTAGGAAACTACTAAATATTAATTTATTTATTTGTATAAATTTATCAATATAAAGTATTAAAACGCTGTTTATATTCATTTGTATAAACAGAAATCAAAATTACATCAAACATATCATTTCAATACATACTCGAGCAGGAAAACCTTCTCACTGACACTAATTTACAAGAGTGGAAAAGGCACCTTTAGGTTATCCTTTTCCATGAGAGGAAACTTTATGTGTTGGAAGATCCTTTACCAGTTGCACCTGGAAATTTGGTGAGTGATGAGGAACTCTTTGTGAGGAAATGGATTCTTATAGCATGATTTCTCACCTTCGAGATCTCTATCAAGAGAATTCAAGATAGGGGATGTATGAGATCTCCAATTCTTTGTTCACTACTAATCTTGGAGAGTCTATGCCAGCTGGACCACATGTAGTTAAGCTTATTGGCTACATTGAGAATATGGACATCTTAGGGATTAAATTATAAGATGAGTTGTGTACATATATCATATTATCATCACTGCCTAAGACCTTATCTAGTTTTATTGTGAATTATAATATAAGAAATAATGAGAAGAGTCTATCAGAGCTTCTTACCCGAATTTTCCAAGTTGATAAGGACATGGGGTGTGAAAACCCCATAGTCCTTATGATGAATAAGAAGAGGAAGGATAAGGAAAAGGGGACTAATATTTATAAATAGTTTAAATATCTTGAGCATTATTTGACCAAGAAGAAGAATATCCAATGGAAGGGCAAGGAAAAGGAGGCAGTAAGATTTTTATGTGACAAGTCAGGCCACTAGAAGAGGAACTACACCTAAAGGCAAGGGGAATCCAAAGGTGCATTTGTTATTGAGTGTAATATTTCCATTTATACACATTGGGTATTAGATATAGCTTGTGGGGCTCACATCTATATTCAAATGCAGAACCAAGTAGATTCTGGAAGATTTCCAGAAGAGAGGTGGATCTGCGAGCTGCCAATGGTGCGAGGTCGGCTGATCTTTCCATTGGTGACTACCACCTCACATTGTTGATGGGGATGATTTTGGTTTTACATGTATGTTATTATGTACCAAGTGTTACCAATAAAATAATTTCTATATCGAGTTTAGATACATATGGATTTATTTTCAAGTTCGGAAATAAATGTTGTTATTTTTATAAGGACAACATATGTTATGGTATGGTGCATTTAAATAATAGTATGTATGTATTAAATTATGAGAACCTAGTATTGGAAATTGATAATGAAAAAAGTTCACATGACTCATACAACACTTAGTTGTGGAATCACCTCTCAGTCATGTAAACGAGAAGAATTTGAAAAGGCTCTGTCAATATGGTTATTTAGACTCTTCTGAGCCAAAACCACTTGATAGATTCCACACTTATTTACAAGGTAAAATGACCAAAAATCCATTTAGTGGAAAGGGTAAAAGGTCCACAGAGCTTCTAGGATTAGTACACACTGATGTGTGTGGACCATTTCCAGTAAAATCTAGAGGTGGATATTCTTACTTCATTACTTTTACTAATGACTTGAGTAGATATGGCTATGTCTACTTAATGAGGTATAATTTTGAGTCTGTTGAGAAATTCAAGGAGTTGAAGAATGAATTAGAGAATAATCTTGGTAATAAGATAAAGAAGCTTCGATTGGATTGAGGTGTAGAATATCTTAACCAATAGTTCATCAACATTTTATGGGAGTCTGGGATTCTATCTTAACTCACTCCACCTTATACACCATAGTGGAATGGTGTTAGTGAAAGTAGGAACTGTATCTTGTTTGACGTTGTAAGGTCTATGATAAGTCATTCAGATATTCCATTATCTTTTGGGGATATGAATTTCAAACTTCGGCATGCCCAATAAACCAAGTACCAACTAAGGCAGAAAATGGGATTCCATTCGAGCTATGGAGTTGAAAGAAACCCACTTAGTCGCATACATGTGTATGGGGATGCTAGGTTTTTGTTAAGTATTTCTTAGGTAATAAAATAGAACCCCAGGGAATGAAGTGTATCTTTATAGGGTATCCCAAGGAAATAAAGGGATACTTACTATAAAACCCCTCAGACAAGAAAGTTAAGGTTTCTAGAAAGTTCATCTTTCTTGAGAGGGAGAACATCCTCAAAAATGATAATGGGAGAAATATTGACTTTGATGAAGTTAATGCTCAAGATACACAGGTGTTGGTACAAGAAAACTTTCCATAGGTACGTGTGGAAGAGGTAGTTCCTAAAACACAAGCACTTCATATGAGTACAAGAGAGGTAAGGGAACCAGAGAGATATGGTTTCCTTTTCACTGAGGATGGTGAAACATTATTATTGGACAATGATGAACCTATCTCCTATAAATAAGAAGTATAAAGATGATAAGCTGCAAGACGGATAGAAGCTATAAACTCTGAGATGGATTCCATGTATAATAACCAAGTCTAGGTTTTGGTCAATGAACCAGTTGATGTAAACCCTGTTGGGTTTAAATTGGTATTCCAGAATAAACTGGACATGGAAGGTCAAGTTAGTACTAATAAAGAAAGGCTAGAGGCTAAATTTGTTAAACAGTATTAAGGAATTGACTATGATAAAACCTTTTTCCTAGTTTCCATGTTTAATTCCATAAGAATCATACTTTCCATTGTAGCTTCATGTGACTATGATATTTGGTAGATGGATGTCAAAACTGAATTCCTTAATGGGAACCTTCAGGAATATGTCTATATGAAAAAACTAGAAGGGTTTGTGACACCAGGTGATGATAAAAGGGTACGAAAGTTGTAGATATCCATTTATGTATTAAATCAAGAATCCAAGTCATGGAACATTCGATTCAATGAATCCATAAGAAAATTTGGTTCCATTAAGAATGAATGTGATCTATGTGTTTACAATCGGTTTAATGGTAATGCATTCATTATCCAAGTAGTGTATATTGATGACATATTGCTTATTGGAAACAACATACCAACATTTCAATTAGTCAAGGAGTCTTTGAACAAGTGCTTATCCATGAAGGACTTAGGCGAAACAACCTACATTCTAGGGATCAAGAACATTAGTGATAGATCCAAGAGGTTTCTTGGACTGAGTCAAAGTACATACATTGACCATATACTAAAGAGATTTATTATGGAATAATCCAAGAGGGGATTGGTTCCAGTGTCACATGGTAAACATCTTTCCAATGAAATGTGTCCCTAGACACAACATGAGAAAGATAGTATGAGTAAGATTTCATAATCTTTAGTGATATGATCTATCATGTATGTCATGTTATGTACTATACTTGATGTTTCCTATGCACTGAGCATGGTAGGAAGATATCAAGAAGATCTATGAGAACAGCACTGGACTACTTTCAATATTATCCTTAAGTATCTGAGAAGAATTAAGGATATTTTCCTAGTGTGTGGAGGAGATGATGAGCTTGTCATTATAGGGTATGATGATTCTAGTTTTTAGAAACATTATAATGATCTAAATTTGCAATCAAGATATGTTTTCTATCTCAATGGAGGATATATGAGCTGGAAGAGTTCAAAGAAGAAAATTGTCTCTAATTCTATAGTAGAGTCTGAATATATAGCAGCTTCTGATGCAGCCAAGGAAGTCATCTGGGTTCACAAATTTTTCTAATATCATGATGTGGTACCTAGTAGTAAGGATCCCATTACATTTTATTATGATAATCTTACAGTGGTGGTTCTTGAAAAGGAGACAACGTTACATCAACAGACAAAGCACATACTCTGAAATTACCACCTCTTAAGGGATTTCTATCAAAGGTGTGAAGTTTTAGTGAGTAGAGTGTCCATGGAAGATAATGTGGAAGACCCCTTGACTAAAGGCTTATTATAGTAGAAGCATGAATATCATGTGAGAGCTAGTGGACTAAAGGTTGTTAGCAGTTGGATCTAGTGAAAGTGGGAGTATGTTGGTGTTGGTTCTCTAGAAACCAAATTCTTTGTACTTTATGATAAACTTGTATTCATTAGATGAATATTAATAAACTCCTTATCACATCATGATTATTATTCTGTGTGACATAGTATGTGATAATGTTCTAATAATAGTGTTCACACTAAAAGGTCATAGTAGATCCATGCTATGATGAGAACCTATAAGTGTCATGATACTATTCTTGAATATATGTTCTATGGCCGGATGATATCATTTGAAGGGACACAAATGATACAGGCTTTCATGGGTGGGGAATCATGAAACTTTGAGGCACCTTCTCATGGTGTGAGCCCTTGTTAATATCTAGGAGGATATTAAGAGAACTAGACACGCCAGTAAGAAATCCATATTCATAAGTGTCATTGGATGTTCCTATCTGTGGATGTCTGTATTAGTCCTTACACTTTAAGATTATTATTAATGGGTATTATCACTCACTCACTTAGATGTATTAATGAAAACCATGATGACATTTTTTTTTTTCGAGGTAGAATATGTTGGTTACGTCATGAGTAATACTAAATTAATGAATAATGCTAGAAAGTATTTGTCACTTCTATAGAAGTAGATATCTTAGTCCCTTTTATGGAAATGATATAGCATAACTAAATCCATGGTCATGGGTTCCCTAGGAAATTTTAATTCTGGGAAGTCAAAGAATGAGAAATCGAGCACATGGGTTGATGACACTTGCATGCAACCTGCTTCATTGGAGATATTGGGAAAAAGGGATTATATTACATGGTAAGAATTAATATGAGATGACATGTCATTGTAAAATAAACATATTTATCTTGGGTTCCTTGACCCATTACTACACAATAATCTTGTACTTTAGGCAAGCCCACCTAATTCCAAAGAGAAAGAGGCCTAAATGGTCACACAATAAGTGTAGCTAGTATCTCAGTTAAATAATTTATTATTTGACAACTTAAATAAATATTATTCTCGATTATGGTTTAATAATTATTAAATTATCCTTGATCACATTTATTTCATTTCTAGTTATTTGATAGAATATATCACGGATTGAATATTTATTTATTGGTTAATAATGTAGTTATATTTAATTAATAAATAAATAGTCATTATTCATGGACCAGATAATATTGAGGAGGATTGGAGGGCCAAGTTACGGGTCCGATGAGAAATAATATTAAATATTATTTGGTTAAATAATATTTAAATATAACATGAAAATTAAGAACATGTCATGGAACTAATAGAATTACTATTATTATTTAACATGGGTGTTTCACATGGAATAATAAAATAAGTAACAACTCTTGTGATAATTATTTATTATTACCTGGTAAATTAAATTCCTTGTTTTTTTATTATTCTATAAATTATCCAAGGGGTCATTCCCATGGATAACCAATCATTATGTTCACAACATCCTTATAGAAAATCTCTCGAGCCTAGAGAACTCTTCCCTCTCCAATAACACTCTTAAGAATGAGAGATATCCTCCTCCACCAGATCTAGGAGAACACTTTGGAAGAAATTCTCAAGGCGATCGAAGGTAGACATCACAAGTGCAAGGATCTTATACACTATCACCTGAAGACTCCTTGGGCGATGTCCAGAGATATTTAGAGCACATGCGGATCACCTTTAGAGGATTCCTATCAGTGGATTCTACATCGCAACGAAGCCGCACCTTGGACCTGTGGTTGAACGCATCAACAAATAAAGAATCACCTTGGAGGTAATTCTTTAATTTAATTTAATTTAATTAATTATAAACAAAATATGTCAATCCACTCTTCTCAGTTCTGGGTTCTATCCTTTGTCTTTTATATTTGATTCAATTCCATGGATACTGGCATTTATCATCGTATTGATCCCAGATTAATCATTGATCATAGAAATTTTCAAAGTTGGGTACACGCCCATCCTGTGCTTCCGCTGCACCCGGAACCTATATTTTCTGCTGAAGTGCTACCAAGAAGTGTTAAAATCTTTAGGTGTTGTCACTATGTTTATGGTATAATGGTTTGAAAATTTTATCTTTTATTAATTAATACAAATAATTATAATGAGTAGTTTGTTTTCATTTGGAATTGATCATCATAATGAAAATTCATTTCCTTTTTCATATGTTTCAATTGGTGCAGAGAAATGTAATCAAGAATATAATGCCTTCATAGTTATGGGGAAATTGGAATGGAAATCAAAATCAGACTGAAGATTGTTAAGAAATTATGAATAAAGTTGTGAGATGATTTAAGAAGGTTCAATAAGAAATGAGAAGAGTTGAAAAGTGTTGAAGAATTAAAATATGTATTTAAGATTTAATGGAAATCAAAATTTTAGGGAAATTGGTTGATCAGAAAAGATTTTTAAAATCACACCTAAACCATATTTGTCTCACCTATAAATAGAGGAAGTACTTTCTACTTTCCTAACACAAGTACTATTTAAAAGTATAAAGAGAAGGTAGAGAAATAAATATTTCTAGTGAGAATAAGTTTCCAGATTGATCATTCCTGAAGAAGTTTTACGGATATAAAGGAAAAGAGAAAAGATCGTAATCAGCATTTCTGGATCGGGCCAAGCAATTGGACTTGGATTTATGGGCTAATGCAAAAGCAGTTCAGAATTATTTCATCAGTATTCTGGTAGAGTTATTTTATTATATGAGCAATCAGATTATAAAATCAAACTCATAATTATACTAAGTATCATTACGAATTCCATAAGAAGTTTTTACCTGCTGCTGGGTAAGAAAGTGAAAAATGGTTTTGAAGATTATATTTGTAAAAGTTGACAATGCATCACAGTAACTTGTTTTGAAGAATTTGGTGAAAATTTATTAACTTGTTACACAAATTTTATTACATAATTTTTTTCCACTTGAATAACATGAATTATTGTATTGAACATAGTGATATATAAGTGTAAGGGCATATCATACTCATTTTATCCACACAAAAGAATTATTTTCTAGTGGATTTTGTGGTATTGGATTGTTTCCAAACCATACCAAGGATGTAGATAATCTTATTGAGTAGTGAACCTTGTAAATTCTTATGCTCCTGTGGATGTATGATTAGTTTTTTTAAGCAAAGTGATAACTATTTACATGAATTAAAGGTTGTTTCAAAGGGAATGAAACTTAAAATAAAAATATATCACTGATTCACCCCCCTCCCCCTCTCAGTGGTATGTGGATCCTGACTGGGCACTTTCAATCGATGCCTCTCATATAAGGAGTATTCCACATCTTCCCATCATGACTATATGGATTGAGTCACTTATTCCTATCATGAGCACATGGAGCAGATGGATACAGAGACCTAGGAAATCACACATTCTATTCAGCATGATGTTTCCCATTACAATTTTTGTTTCCCTACTTCCTATAGTGAATAGGATCTTAGATTTTGTTATGGAGTTTGTTTTGGATTTTTTTACGGTTTTTGTATGGTATTGTATGGATCACTTTTATATCTCTTGACTCAATATTTTAAATATATTTCCTTATACATGGATCTATTTTATATTCTTTTTCCTTTTTATCTTCTCTATATTTGATTTATCTAACCCTCTATATAAGTATTATTTTTTATTATCACAAAGTGGGAGAGGGTTATTCTATCAAAGGTATACTCATCTTGTTAAATTTTTCAAATAATTTTTGAGTTTTAATTTTTTTTGAAGGTTTTTTATAAAAATTATTCTTTATCTTGTTAAAAGTATTCAAATCCTTTTTAAGTTTCAACTATTTTAAAACCAAATTATTTTATGTTCATTTTTTATCATTGTATAGGATTTTGAAAATATTATCTTTAATTTCATTATGAAATATTGAAATTCATTTCAAAAATTTACTAGGTATATTTTTGAAATAAATATTATCATATTCCAATATTTCTCTTATTTATTTCAAATATTTGTGATCATAAAAAAGGAAATATTGTTGTACCACTCGCTCTCTTAGGTTTTTTAGTGATCACATACACCAATTATGTTTAAAATAATTTATTTTGAGTGTCTTTTAGTTATTATGTTTGGACATCAACCAAGGATGTTTCCTGGACAAACCATGAGATCAAGAGGCACTTTTAGGACCACTTTGGAGGCCCTCGCTGGATGGATGCATTAGTTACCCAATAAAAAGGCATTGACCAACTGGTAGATATTTATAGAACCACATTATCCTGTCTTGACAAAATATATAGCCACTGGTGGTCCATCATCTAGATAATGGAACCCGGATATCCTTTGTGAGCCCTAAAAAACCCACCGACTAGCTGGTGGAACCTATCAGGTGGTCAGTTTAGATTTTCCAGAATGCCAACATAGTCATTGTATATTGTCCCCTATAGAATCTCTCATCGCCTAATGGATTTCTTGAAATACAATGTCACAACCCGTCCCCAGGGGCCCATGTCATTACTACCCCAAGACTGCCTCCCATAGTCCAGGGGTTGGTGACTAGCTCCGAGTAGGCATATCCCAAACAAATGGGAGGCATTTTCCTAAGTACCTATACACATGCATACAACTCAAAGCCACAGTTTTTGGAAATTGAAAACAATAATTAAATAAACACAAATTACAATAGTAGAAAACTGAAGGTAAACGGGGCCAAAATACAAGCCCAAAAAAAGAAAAAGTAAAATTACAAGTCTCTAGAACTCCTTCACAGAAAACCCTACCAGAAGGGTAAGTACAGAAACAGATATCTAAATCCAAAAAATCACACATCATATGTCGGTTCACTCTAAGTGCCAACCGTCCTTGGTCTACCAAGGACTCCGTTAAAGCGCCAATCATCTGCACAAGATACAACATGTGCGCGAAAATCCTGTTCAAGGGTTACTAAAACAATACTCAATAGGGCACCCCGAAACACAAAGTAAAACACCACAAAGGAAACATCATTAAGAAGATACAGTCATATCAACATAGGTATGTGTCAACAACACATATAACAAGGAAATCCAGTTATACTCATAAAGGATTCCAAGACTCAAGGTCTCATCCACTTCCAGCTATAAGGTCCCCCTCGTAGCATGCTCGATCTAGGACATCTCACTCCTCGAGCTATCTGATAGTAAGCATGTAGAACTAGTCTACCAAAAGTATCTTAGAGAACATCTGGTCTTTATACGTCACAAATTTCCTTGAGACTTTCAGTATCACTAATACAAGGAGTCCCTATATAATAGTCAATCCTTATCTATAGGATTCTGCTCAAGGAATATTTAAATCGGATGAGACATACAGTCTTTGCAGGAGACTCACTCCACATATTCACAAGAGACCTACTCTACATCTTTGCACGAGACTTACTTTTCATCTTTGTAGGAGACCTAGTCTTCATCATCATAGGATACCTACTCCACATATTCCTAGGATACCTACTTCATGTATTTGTAGGAAACCTTCTCTACGTCTTCACAAGAGACCTACTCTGCATCTTTGTCGGAGACCTACTCTGCGTCTTCATAGGAGACCTCCTCCACATCTTCGCATGATACCTACTCCTCGATCCAATAGGGAATATTCCATCCTCCCTGAAAACTCAAGTAGATTATCCCAAAAGTAATTCCTCATCGCAAGGGTCACAATGTCGCAAACAACTCGTCAAAGGGACACATAGATTGAGAGTTATACCTTTTTTTTTTAAATGTCTGATCGGGGTCTGGGTCGGGTCTAACCTGACCCAACCTGGTCTGGCCTAATAGGCCATCTCTAGCATGGACAATTGGGCTTGGTCTGGCCTAGCCCGCTGAATAATCTATCTCACATCTGCAGGACGCGACCGGTGTCGCGTCCACTTGGGCCACACGGTCTGTCGACCGCATGGCTACTGTCTAGCTGGATTTTCTCATGCGGACCCCCCCCCCCCCCTTCCCACACATGGCTCGTCTTCATGTGACCGGTCAATACGGGTGTCGCCGCTGTCAACGCGATAGGACACGACATCTAGCTAGCCCCGCATCTTCCGCTGCCCTAGCACATGGCCAGCACCGGTGCACCAATGGCCCCTTCCATGGGCCATCAGGTTCACTCTAGTGCTACAATTTTTGACCCAAAAGCTACTTCACAATACTCGGGTTTCCACCTTCATTGTCATGGTCTTGGATCCATGTCGTGATCCATCCTAAAGCAAGGTCATTCAAATGAGGATATCTTCTTCACCCCTTTGATCCATCTGATGTCATCTTCATCGCACCTCTAGCATGTTGTGTCAGTCCTAGATCCTTGATATCAGATAATTGTGCCAAGAATCGGGTGCCCAATGATCGATCGATCACAAATTGTCGAGTCGTGGTCCAAATGAAGAATGTCTGTGATGAACGAAGAATGGAGGGAGAAAATCATGAACCAACAAGGAGCATACCTCAATCGTTGTTCATGGTGATCGTGGTTCATTGTCATTAGAATGGTAAAAGTAAACCAACAACAAAAACTATATTAATCTTCCATAACCCTGTAAATAGGTAAAACCCATCCTACAACAATGATCGGTCCACAGGACAATCTATTTGTGGATTGGTCCGTGTTCATCATATAATATCAAGAATGGGGGGAAAGGAAATCAAAACACAACACCCTACCTAGATTAAATTCGATCGTTGACGAAGAGCGATTCGTCGTCATCATTCCTTGATCCTCGATCTTCGATCCTTGATTCTCTAGATCCTGAGGTGGTCCATCCGCCACTATTTTCCAACATTTTTCTCCATAGATTCCAGGGAAAATTCCTCAATATTTTCCATCTAATCATGTATCCCTATCAAGATGTTAAATGAAGAAGATGTATTTCAGCATCGTCATTGCAGCGTTGCAGCGTCACCATGATGTTTCATTCATGAAAGAGAATAGGCTACCCAAAAAATGTATCTCCACATTGTAAAAATTTAAAAATAAATAAAATAAACTTCTTTAAGTTTATTTTATTCTTCTTTAAAACTTCCAAAAATTAACTTTCACAGTCGACCCACATCAGTCGATGTTAAGCCCTGCCTAAGGAAAATACCATATTATGAATTCAATAGTGATCTCAGATTTCTAATATGATTCACCGTTAATGATTTATTAAGATTTTAAATTAAATAATTTTATTTAATTATTTTATTTACAATTACGCCCTTTTTGGGTTTTCTCACTAGAGACCTACGCTGACTAAATTTAAGTTCTACCTAGGGTAAATCCACCATCCAGAACGCAACGATGCCCTCAAATTTCTGATCTAGAAACTCATTTAAGAGTTATTCTGCGTTTTTAGGAAAACCACACATGCACCCTATTAAAAACATAAAATTTTTTGTTGAACCATTCTGGGCACACTGGGTCTCAGAATCACACGTCTTCTCAGCGCATGGTCTCATAATTTTCCTATAAATTTTCTAAAAATGAAACTGGGAAAATCTAAGTCATTAAATTATCTCCACCAAAAGGATTTACATCCCTGAAATCAAAACCATGGGATACCAAAACAAATGATGGTATGATCACGAACCTAATCCCCCCTCTCCCGTGTGCTCTTACATAGATTCTCATGATACCACCGGGAACGCACTAAAGGAATTGACTACCATGGAGGGTCCTCTCCTTCTGATCCTTGATCTCCCTGGCTAGGATGAAAATCAAGCATCCCAATCAGAACTATTGTCTATGGGATTCAATGGAGTTGAGTTATCTCCTGCATGTAGAAAAATATCAAGCTCTCTATTGAAATATGCTCTCGAAAATCTAATAAGTGGCTGACTTGGTGAGTTAGTCAAAAATCACCCATATGGTATGGTTTCCCTTGTACGTACATGGTAAACCCATCACTAATTCTGTCGATATCCCTTTTTAATCCCTTTTTGGCACCCCAAGGAAGAAAATAGAAACCACTTCCAAGCACAGGGGCACAACACAGTGAGTTGACAAACCAAAAAACTGATTCAAACAAGTGTTCATCGTTTATATCAAAAGGTAAGATCAACTTCAACCCATTTCATCATCCTCAATGTCTTCCTTGACACCCACATGCATATCCCAATGTATCTTTCCACTCTAGGTGTCCACTGCTACTATTATGCGTCCTCTAAAAAGAACGATGTTCTCCCCACATTTTGAATATCCATTAGGAGAATTATTTATGAACAATTGAGCATATAAAGTCTCACTCTCAGTATCACTGATTTGTGCCTCCCTACCTAACTATAAGAGTGGAGGGGTAACAACCACTGACTGGAGGTAAGTTGCATCATCTCTATCCATGAAGGATAACTACAATGAGGAAAACTGCTCTGTCACCTTGTTCAGAAACTACAAATTGGTTCTCCTACTAAGAGCATCCATTACCACGTTTACCTTACCAAGAGTATAGACTCTCTCCAAGTCATAGTCTTAGGGGAACTATAGCTAACACCTCTATCTCAATTTTGGAACCTTCTGAGAGAAGATATACTTGAGAATCTTTTGGTATAAGTAGATGATAAATTTCCCGCCCATCAGGTAGTGTCACCAAATATTCAAGGAAAAGACTATCATTACCAACACAAGATCATGGTTCATGTAGTTCTGCTCATGTGGTCTCAACTAACGTGAACCATAGGAAATCATTACATTCCTCTATATCAATACACAACCATGTCCAGTCCCTGATGCATCATAGAACACTATGTACTCACTCCCTCCTCTAGAAAACTCAATATCAGGGTGCTAGTCAAACTCTGTCTTAACTGTTGAAAATCCCATAGGCACCTTTTTATCCATGTTAAAGACTTTCCTTTCAATTGATTGAAGTGTTTATCGAACCTTTGGTAGTGGATACTAGTTCTCCATGGTCACTTGGTTAAAGTTCCATTAATCCACACATAACCTCAAACGTTGGGTCTTACTAAGCCCTTCCTATGCAAGTCATCCACCTACACCCTCATCTTGAAAAGCTCTGAGAAATATATTTGATATAATAATGATGATATCGATTCCATATCAGTGTTTAGAACAATATATAAGTATATCTCCCTACGAGGAGGTAAGACTGGAACATCTTATGGAAAGACATCCTCGTACACTACCACTACTACTGGGAATTGAAAACTCATAACATTCACTGCCCTGAGGGTAAGGCTAGCTGACTCAAGAATGATCAGCTTCTCCCTCCTATGCATGAGTCTACCCCATGCTTCTTGGGTTTCCTTTTTCTCCAACCAATGAAAACCCCATTCCATCACTACAGACATACTGCACCCTTTTCCTAAAATAGTCAATCTGAGCATGAATTGTGGATAACCAGTCCATACCCAGACTAACTTTGTAAGGCCTCGATGCTTCCACTAAGAGGTTCCAACTGAAACTCTCACCTCAAGGGTCATATCACACTATCGGTAGTAGTGTGATTATTGAGTCTCCTCATGTATGTATATCCAGACATAAGGGTCAAGTCAAAAGTTTAATCGAAAACGTTAGGTCTTGAACAAGATGCATGAAAATGAAGAATGATTAGAACATGTGTATATTAATACGGAAGCTAAGAATAGACACATAACATACCTTGAATCATTCCTGGATCCCTTGGGAAATATTCCTTGACTGAATAAAGCTTCCCCTTCCTCTTTCCTCCATATACCTGAGCTTGGTATGGACCACATGGGGATAGTGGTGGTAACATGTCGAAATGTATATCACCTCTTGGTGCTCTCCCATATCCTCTTCCACATCTTTCGCCATACATATTCATCTATTAATATCACTATATTTGCCTCGGTTCCCCATCCACCATTTCAATATTAGCCGCACGATGGGCTAGACAATCTCTAGAAAGATGTACCCTACTATTTTATGAAAAGCATTGCCTCTCTCTTGGTCATCTAGACTCACCCTATGAGCCTTGAGAAGTAGATACCCTATCATGGGACCTCTTCTTGGAATGTCTCATGCATCCAATTATCTTAGAATAGTTTTGGATTTCTGTTCCTAAGGTCTCTGCTCCTTCTTGCTTGCTGCTAACATCTACTAGTTGTACCCACTCTGCCAAAAGAATTTCAACTATAAAGGTTTCCTCTAGAACCCTAGAACAAGTAGGAATGCTAATAGTAATAACACTAGCTTGGATGTCCCTAAATACACCTCACTTTGAGATCCAAGTCTTGAAGAATTGGTCTTATCGTATACATTGAGTACCTAGAAAGGTCGGTATGCCTCGATGAATACTCAGCTACTGACATGTCATCCTACCAAAGCTATAGAATCTCTTAGGAATGAATAGACCTTAGATTTTCTGGTGATATCCCCTTCTATGAGAAAGGTTCTCAAACTCTATCCATGGAAGATTCACCTCATCATAATATCGGGTAATCTAAACCACACCATCGCCCTACTGAGCCATGTAGAAGGATCGCCGCTAGGACCACCATCTAATAAAATGTTTTCCTGATTGGATGGAAAACTCAATAACCACCTCAAGACAGTCCTCATCCACCTAAAAGTCGGACTCGCCTCAAAACTTGAGGGGTTTCTATCATCGAAACTCATGAAGTGTGCTCATCATACACATCTCATCCACTGGTAATACGAGTACCATGTGTTAATCTATAGGTGGTGGTATAACTAGTACACCACCCGGAGGTTCTATATTTGGTATAAATCCCTACACCCATATCTATTAACCCTATTTATCATCCTCGTGATCATGTAGTGGAATCCTGGATGACTATCTATGTGGAATCATCTTGAAGAAAGACAAGTTGTACCACGATTAATAGAGTATACCCGATGATCTGACTCAAGAAGGACATGGAAAACACAACTCATTCCAATACAATGCAGGTACAATCATTTTTTTCTACAACTAGTATTTTTATATACCAAGTCGAAAAGAATAATTTAGGGTCCTAGTGTATGGATACGTCGCCTGCCACACCAACATTGGATTCCCTAGCCTAAAAGCTGAACTTGAAACATTGAACATTGTTTCCCCAAACCAAACTCATAGACTCTAGATTCTTAAGGTAGAATCAACTTCCCTATGATACCACTCTATCATGACCCATCCCCTAGGGCCCGGGTCATGACTACCCCAATCTCACCTCCCATAGGCTAGGGGATGGAGACTAGTGTCGAGTAGGTATATCCCAAAAAAATGGGAGGAATTTTTCTAAGTACATATACACATGCACACAACTCCAAGTCATAGATACTGGAAATTAAAAACACTAAGTAAACAAACAAAAGATACGATAGTGGAAAACTAAAGGTAAAAAGGGCCAGAATACAAGTCCAACAAAAAGGAAAAGTAAAAGTAAAAGTCTATGGAACTCCTCCATAGAAAACTCTACCTAAAGGGTAGGTATAAAAACAGATTTCTAAATCCATAGAAGCACACCTCGTCTGTCGGGTCACTCTAAGCACCACCTAGCCCTGGTCCACCAAGGACTCCATTAAATCATTGATCATATGAAAAAGACACAACACATGTGAGAAAATCCTGTGCAGGGGTGAGTAAAACAATACTCAGTAGGGAACCTCAAAACACAAAGTAAAATACCCAAAAGGAAACACCACTAAGAAGATATAGTCAGCTCAACACAGGTATGTGTCAACAACATATATAACAAGAACATCTAGGTATACTCATAAAGGATTTCAAGACCCAAGGTCTCATACACTGCCAGCCATAATGTTCCACTCATAGCACACTCAATCCATGAGATCTCACTCCTCAATCTATCTAATAGTAAGCATATAGAACTAGTCTACCAAAACTATTTGGGAGAACATCTGGTCTCGATACGTCATGAAGTTCCCTGAGACATCTGATCTCTCTAAGACAAGGAGTCTCGATATCACTGACAATCCTTAGCCATAGGATTCTACTCAAGGTATATTCAAATCCAATGAGACATATAGTATTTGTATGATACTCACTCCATATCTTCACAGGAGACATACTTTGTGTCTTCACAGCAGACCGACTCCACGTCTTCGCAGGAGACCTACTCCGCATCTTCGTAGGAGACCAACTCCTCAAGCCAATAGTTTGTACTCCAACCTCTATGAAAACTCATGTAGAGTATCCCAAAAGGATCGTCTCATCATCAGGGTCCGAATTCCATAAATGGATCATCAAAAAGACACACGATTTTTGAGTTATGCCTTTTTTCCAAAAAAGGTCTGATTAGGGTCCAGCCCGGGTCCGACCGGACCCGACCCGACCCTGTCCGGCCTACAGATCCTAGTCTAACCCGCTGAGCCGTTGGGGTATCCTGGTCTATCTATCCCAGACCGCTACGCGGGCCATCTCGCTTCTGAAGGATGCGGCCGATGTCGCATCTACATGGGCCATGTGGTTCACCGATCGCATGTGGCTCGGCCACATGTGCCCAATCGATGCGAGCACTATCATAGTCAATGTTGTGGGCCACTGCATCCAACTAGAATCGTGACTTGTGTTGTGGGCAGTCTTCCTCTGCCACACCAGCATGCGGCCACTGCTAGTACCGGTCTCCAACACTAGCACGTCGGTGGCCCCTTTCACGGGCCACCGTGTTCGCTCCGGTGCTCTGGTTTTTTATATGAAATATGCTCCGTGATCCTTGGGTCGCCACCTTCACTTTTATGGGCTTAGATCCATCCCAAAGCAAGGTCATTTGAATGGTGATATATTTAGCACCTCTTTGATCCATCTGAAACCACTATCCTCACACCTCTGTCGTGCCATGTCATTCCTAGATTCGTGATATTGGATCGTTGCCCCAAGAATCAGGTGCTCAACGATCAATCAATCGTAAATTGTTGAGTCGCGTTCCAAATGAAGAATGCATGAGACGAATGAAGAATGGAGGGAGAAAATTATGAACCAACAAGGAGGAACATACCTCGATCATTGTTCATGGAGATAGTGGTTTGTTATCATTTTAATGGTAAATGTAAACCAGCAACAGAAATAATATTAATATCCCATAACCCCAAAATAGGTAAAACCCATATCACAAAAACAATCGATCCTTAGTCCAATATATTTATGGATTGGTCCATGTTTGTCATAGAATATCAAGAACTAGTAGAAAATAAATAAAAACACAACACCCTACCTAGATTTAGTTCGATCGTTGATAAAGGGTGATTGCGTCGTCGTCGTCCATAGATCCTCGATCCTCAATTAATCGGATCCTGAGGTGGTCGATCCACCACCATTTTCCAATTATTTTATTCAAAGATTCAAGGGAAAATTCCCTAGGATTTTCCATCTAATATTGTATCACTGTCAAGATGTTAAATAAAGAAGACACTTTTCAGCTTCTTCATTGAAGTGTTGCAGTGTCACCATGTTGTATCATTCATGAAAGAGAATGGGATTCCCTGTCATTACATTGCAGTGTCTCTACGCTTCAAAATTTTAAAAATAAATAAAATAAACTTCCTTAAGTTTATTTTATTCTTATTTAAAACATCCAAAAATTAACTTTCACAATTGACCTGCGTTGGCTGATGTTAGGCCCCACCTAAAGAAAACACCACATTAAGAACTCAATGGTGGTCTCTGATTTCCAATCTGATTCAACGTTCATCATTTATTAATATTTTAAAATAAAATATTTTTTTAATTATTTTATTTACGATTATGTTCTTTTCAAGTTTTCTCACTAGATACCCACACCGACTAAAGTTAATTCATGCCTAGGGTAAAACCTTCATCCTGAACGCAATGGTTCCCTCAGATTTCTAATCTAGTACCCATTTAATAGTTATTCCATTTTTTTAGGAAAACCACTCACGCGTGCTATTAAAAACTTAATATTTTTCATCTAACCATTTCAAGAACATCGGGCCTCAGAATCGCACGTTGTCTCAACGCTTGGTCTCAGAATTTTACCAGAAAGTTTCTAAAAATAAAACTAGGAAAATCCAAGCCATTACATTCCAAAACCTTCAAAACCAACATCATAACTCCTAAAAATATAAATACACATCTTCTAAGTATTTGAGATATTTAGTGACTTTTGGATACCATATTAAAGAAATTATGCCCATATTTGAGCTCCCATATGCTAGATCATCATAATCTCTTCCTCCCTCTCTCACATTTGTCTCTTTTTATCTATATTTTTCTTCTCTATATTGTTGAGATAATTGAGATTAATTTGTAAAGTGTTTGTGTTAATAAAACCTCTAATTATTCTTTCTCTTGGATGCTCACTAACATTTAAGGGAGGGATTTTGGGTTTCTTTCTTGTACCACTAAAAAGAACGTGTCTTTATCTTGTATGAGGTTTCTTTCTTACAACCACTACTACAAAATATACCTTTAACAGCACTAGAATATTCCTTCATCAATGATAAAAAAGTTCAGACTACCATAGTGTGGTTAAAAGCCCTAGGATTTTATCAGCACTTATACAAGTGCTGATAATGGATTCCTTTATGAGAGTATTAGGTAATGTTGATAAAAAGGCATAATATAGTGTGATGTTATAGCATAATACAACACCAGAAATAGGGCATATTGTAGTTTGTTGTAACAGTACACTATAATATCAAAAAAATACCAAAAATTAGAAAAATATGATAAAAATATAGAATTTAAATGAAATAAAATTTACAATAGAAATGAAAAAACACTATTATAGAGAAAAATAATGCAACTGTATAAAAGAAAAAACCACCCATGCTCAAGAAAAAGAACACACCTATAAAAGAAAACAATTCTTATATTATTAATAATATAATGAAATAAATTAAACAAAAAGTGTTAATTTTAATCGAAACTTTGAGTCATATACCAGGAACACTGTGTATCAAATCAAGTTGTGGTTGATTCTTTCATGTCACACAATTTATTGTTAATATTCAAGCTTTATCTATATGAAAATTAACTAAATAAATATAAGTTAAAAATGATAAGTAAATTAATTAAGTAATAGCGTATAGAATAATGAGAAAACAATCTAGGCTTGTTTTCTTGGTTTTGGCAATGTGATGCATGTTTTAAACTAAAACGGCACTTGTATATTGAAAAGACATACTTGGAGTCATAACGGTCACACAATGTGTTAGATTAATGTGTGGATGATTCCTACATTTCCTAAATGAATTATGGATCATTTTTCTAATGTATAAAAATAATATGAATGCGTTTGATCAGCTTTGAGTATGTCACTTGTGTTTTTTACTGAAATTCCATTTTAAATTGGAAACACGCAATTTGAGTTATATCGGTTACATCATGTGTGGGTTTTATGTGAGAATGATTCATACACATAAAAAATTAATTATAAATCATTTTCATAAATCATCAAGACAATTCAATCATGTTTTCTTGGTTTTCAATGATTGAAACTTTTTGAACTAAAATATCGATTTTAAATTGATAACAAAGACTTTGAGTCATACTGGTCACACCGTGCATCGGATTGAGGTGCAGATGATTACTACATATCCCAAATGACTAATGGATAATTTTCTTAAAGTATCAAAACAATTCAAATGTGTTTTATTGGTTTTGAGTATGTGATGTGTCATTTGAACTAAAATGTAAATTATAAACTAAAAACACATTGTTCGATTCATACCGGTCATGCCATGCGTCGGATTGAGGTGTGGATGATTGAGTATGTGATGTGTATTTTTCTTTTAAATTTCTATACCAAGCCATAAAAGATATAAATGTTCCATTTGAATGGAAGAAGAAACCCCATATTTCCTGAAACACATCATCCAAAAGCACCATGTTCTCTCCTTTCTGACTTATTGTAGATGATTAAAGGAAAATATGACTTCCCAAAATATCTATGAAAAAAAGATAAAAATGATAAGGAAATTGACTTTAAAATATTAGATAAAATGGTGACAAAATTAACTAAGTAAGTAGTAAGAATTAAACTTTTCATAATGGTTGTATACATTTTTGACTCATTTCCTTATTGTTGTTATCTCAGTTGCAGCATCAAAATCCAATCTATCAAAAGAATGAGAAGCTTTAAAAAAACCACCACAACTCAAAAAAATAGTCCACCTATATAATAAAACAATTATTATGTTAGTAATACTATAAATATATAAATTAAACATAAATATGAAATAATACATTAATAAAATGTCAATTTTAAATTGAAACCAAACAATTTGACTCATACCAAGTACATCATGTATTGATTTGAGGTATAGGTGATTCTACCATGTCTTTTTATCCTATAGTGTATTCAAAACTCTCATTCTTCTAATAATATTACAATTTGATAACCCAGAATATTGAATGCATTGGAGAATAAAAAGAAAATTGTATCATCATGAGAGGATTATCCTTGTTGAGTGCATGATCATAGTATATGAGTGAATATTCCTTGTTGATGAAGTAATTTATTCCTATAAATCATTAACCATTAGTTTAAACCTATCATCATTTATTGATTGAACTAAAATAAATATTTACATATGAGTTTTTATAGAACATAATAAAATCTATCTTACCCTTTCACCATCATAGAGGGTATAAACTTTATAATAAATCATTTACCTTATTTTATGGAAAAAACATTAGTGTGGCCCATTATGTATTTTTAGGAGACACTAAACTCCATTATAAATTTTTTACCCCTTTCTGACAGTACTAAACATCAGTATAGCCCTTTATAGAATCCAAATGACACTAAAATCTAGTGCATCCATTAAGCCTTCTTGGATTGTGCTATAGATTATTATATCCTTTTCAATATTATGCGTGATGATAAACTCTAACATAAAATCATAATTATTTTTTAATAAAAATGGTAGTATACCTATTATCATGTATTTTTTATTGATAATGATGATGATTTTTTTATTAATGACCTTGTGAACATGGATCATTTTATATAATGAATGTGCACATGCATAGTGAATGTTACTTGTATAGATTTCACAAGAATTTTTGATATTATATCATGAATTTAATTTATGATTGAATAGACCAAATAATTACATGACCCACCAAAGTGAAACCACTATATTATTACTTTTTGAAAATTCATGATTCAATCAATGAAATTTTTTATTTCTTTTTTTATAATGTGTGTATAACTAACTGGTGGGTGGGGATTTACATTCTCCTCAGCATCCCTAAGATGTAATTTGGTAAGAAGAGTCTGGAAGCCTCTATAGGGTTTTATGGTATCCATTAAGAAAATTTTCTTATGGAAATATTCTAAAATAAATGAACTCTACAAGGAATAATAAAAATTAAATCAACATTTTATTATATAATTTCTAGGTAAAATAGAGAAAGTATATTGTAACATTACTGTTATAACTTTACAAAGGGTTTCATTCATCACAAGTTGAACATGGATCCATGAATCAATATCAATCAGCACATTCGTCCTCATTGTGACCCCAACATAACTAATGAACATTAACTTATTGGGGTTAATAGGTTTGCCGCATTGATTCCAACCAACCTCAAATTTTATTCCTTGAATTCTTGACTTGATAATTTTATTCAACACTATGATGTTTCATCATTGATATTTTTTCATCAATATACAGTTGATCACTTAATAATTTTTTAGTTATATCATCAATAGTTTGTTCTTCCTTGGGATTGGTAACATCATCATGTGTAGAAGATGGTGTCTTCATGAGTAGTAAAACTTTTAATTTTTTATTGAGTAACAACAATGTAAACATGAACAAAGGATTTGATAAGGTTAATATGAATGCTCTATTACAAACTTAATTAACTCTTTAACTCAATATTCATAATATTTTGTCAAATGATTAGTGCGCATACATTTTGAATGAAATTGGTAATTGCATTTAATAAAATAATTACTCCACTATGGTAGGTGTTATCCTATGAATTCATCCAAAGGTGAAAGTTACAAACAATTGTCATCCTCATCACCTTCATCTCCTGAAAAATTATTATTTCATTTTGTTTCTTGAGACTCATCAGCCATATCTTCAGGATATGAATCTATGTTGCTTGAACTAATCTGAGTAGTATTCATCCCATACTGGGTACCAGTGATCATTTTGGATGACTACTTCTCAGAGTAGTTCAAGCAACATATAATAGATGGGGGATGAGTCTCAAGAAACAAAATATAATAATAACTGTTTGGGAGATGAAGCTTGTGAGGATGAAATTTGTCTCCTTAAAACTTTTTAAATTACTACATCTTAATTTAAAATTTCAAATCTCATCTCAGAATGATAAAATCTCTCCGACACTACCATGAGAACTTCAACTCATCACCACTAAGTTGCACCAACTCTAGTCTATGTTACCGGTCCTTTTATCTCACATGTATCTCAAATATAAGATCTCTATATCAACTGAGGTTCATGTGTATAGTGTGAGTTTAAAAATAAACATGTAAATACTAATAGGGGCCCTAAAATATACAACAATTCATATATTTGAGTATATATTCAAAGTAGTAACATTCAAAATACACATGTAAGTCAAGCTATTGTGTACTAACTATGAAACCATGATAATAAAATGTATCAACTTCATTTCATACCAGTGAATTATACTAATCATACCATAAGTTTATACCATGGTTGTTCCCTGACATTAAAATCATTTCACTAATAATAGGTAGACATTTGAATCATAGGAGGAGAAAAAAATATTTATCTCCCTCTAGAAATAACCACATTAGAGGTACCATGAGATTCGACCTCAAACCCCTAGCATCCAAGACTATCCCTTGGGGATAACCACCACATGTACATATTGCATCAAAATCATGAAATGAGTATAACATATCCATTTTTCTTAGGAAGTGAATTTGAAATATGGGCAAGTCTTAACATAATTGGTTCCATTAGGAAAGAACCACACAATGGGTTCCAAAATACATTAGTTAAAACTAACTTCTAAAAAACCATAAAGAAGAACAAACAAAACACAAATGTCACATCACCCTCACCCTAGACCTTGATGAATCACCAACATTTAAATGGTAACTCATATTCTAATGTATCAAGAATATCATCATATTCCCTATTCTATAAATATTTCCAAAAATCCACTATCATAATATCAATGTACACCATTAATCCACTATAATTAAATGGAAATAATTTTATTAAATAATATTTATTATAATTTAAATTAATTTTCAGAATAGTTTTGATCCATTTCAATATCCTCCAAAACAATAAACCATGTATAAATTCTTATTGATCCCATTAATTAAATTTGAATATATTTATCATCAATATCAAATTCATAATAACTCATATATGATTGAACTTTATAATAATTATCTTGAATTATCATGAATTATGCACCCATTATAGAACAATATATGTAGAAAAAGTTTTAAAATTCTATAAAAATATGAGAATAAAAATTAACTACCATAATTTAATAATTATTTCCAATCCTAAATTACTAAAAACTATTCATAGATTACACTTCTTAATTATTAATTAATATATCCCATATTATAAAAAATAACCTAAATCATGTGGAAAATATAAATCCACTCAATAATAAAAAAATTACATTGAAATCATCATAAAAATAATAATTAATTTTATATAGTGGATCCTTATATTAATTTATTATGGATCAATGTATTAACTCAAGGATATAATAATTTTCATAATTTATTTATTAGTGCATGAGAAAGTTATTATTATTGTATACCATTTATTTGAATAATAATATAAATGATTTTTATTTATTAAGAGTGTAATGTTGATGGATGAAGTAGAATTGACATAGCTGAAGTATTTTAATAAAACATCTTGTAATAAATATTTTCCCTCTACTCATTAGACCAAAATAAAAAGAGAATTATAAATTCTTGTGAACTATGAGAATAAATATATTTTAATATAAGAGGAAAAAATAATCAATCATTTGTAGTACACCTATGACATTGTTATCTACCTTGTTAAAAATATATATAGTTTTATTTTTTTAAAACCATATTTCTATGAATCTCTAGTTATCCAAGACATTAGATATTATGATGATGTATTCTGAAATTCTATTAATCTACAGATGGAATTTAGAGAATGGTCCCATGTGTGTTGGGATATGAAATTAATTATAGATTCACACTAGAGATCAAATAATAAAGGACATGGTGGAAAAAATATACAACTGCCTATATATCAATTATGTTGTTCAATGGACTCGATTAGTATTCCTAAGACAACTAAGAATTTTTAAAGTGTGATATAGGATGGAATATAGTGTGTGAATATATAAGGGACATCAAAAGGCAACTCTTTACAGTATATAAAATTAAAAAATCACTTAGAAAACGATACACAGTTTAATGGTTGTACTACAAGGAACATGGGAATAGTGTAATCCAATAAACCAAACTAATTTCCTTTGAGGATAACCATTATCAAAATGAACCTTAGTTAAGTAAACAAGGATGGTGTTGTGTAAAGGTAAATCAGACTCCATAAAGGTTATGTGAAGTCAAAATGGTCAGTGAGAATGGATCATGTTTTATTGGTCACTCTATTACACTTCCAATATGACTATGAGAAATGGGAATCTATCAATGGGAAGGTTTGGAACCCATTGAAAAACATATCAAAGTTAAGAATCGTAAGGAATCCTTGTTGTCCAGTGAAGAGGTAGGGTTCATCATGGTTGAGAAAAAATGAAAACCGGGGAACCCAAACAATCAATCAATGATAGAGGAAAAGGAGAAAATAACATAACTTGGATTCTAGCCTTGATTCGTCTGAGAGAACATAGAGGAGGAGCACTATAAGCAGGGGAGTTCCTCAAGAGATTGAGAATTGCGACTGAATCAGTTGCAGTTAGGGTTTTTTTAAATAGATTGGGGATACTTTTATCAGTGCTTACAAAAAAATCATTGATAAAGATACATTTTGTCAATTATAAATTAATAAGCACTGATAAAAGACATCTTTATCAGCACTAAAGTTTTATTACTGATAAACCTCTATCTTTATCAGCGTTAAAGAAGCGCTGATAAAATGAACCTTTATTAGTGCTAAAACTTTAGCACTATTAAAGTATTTATAATTGTAATTATAAATAAAAAATAAATTTATTTATATATTTATATATTCATTTATTATAATTTTATAATTATTTAAATATATAATTGTTTATTTATAATTATATAAATACTTTTCAAAAAACTATATTTTTTATTTATACATTTATAAATATATTTATCATTATTTATTTATAATTATAAATATATTTATATCGTTATATATATTTATATAAATATATATAAATATAAATATAGTAAATATATTCATTATTTAAATAAATTTATTATAATTTTATAATTATAAATATTTTTATATCATTATATATATTTATATACTTATATGTATTTATTTATTAAATATATATATTTAAATATAAATATAAATATAATAAATATATTCATTATTTAAATATATTTATTATAATTTTATAATTATTTAAATGTATGAATACTTTTAAAAAAATAATATTTATATATTTATATCATCATATATATTTATATAATTATATATATATATCCCCCGAGGTGTAGCTCAGTGGTAGTTACCCCTGTGGGTCTCAGCGAGGTCTCGAGTTCGAGTCTCGACGACTACATCCCTGCATTATATGTTGCCTGCTTTTCTTATTAATGTAGCCCCTTTCCCTGAATAAACTAAGGCTTCGACCTTAACTTATATATATATAATAAATATAAATATATATAGTATATTCATTATTTAAATAAATTTATTATAATTTTATAATTATTTAAATATATATAATTATATAAATACTTTTTTAAAAAATAATATCTATTTATTTATAATAATCATAAATATATAAATTTTAAAAAAAATAGTAAATATATATTTATAAATATATATTTATAAAATATTTATTTACAAATATATTTTTAACATTATTAATGACTATATAATCTTAGATACATGCATTTTAAACATGAGTGAAATTGAATAATTAAAAATGAGTACACTTTAAAAATATTGGAAAAATGGATAAGATTTATTAATTAAATATAAATTATTAAAAAAATATGGATATATATTGAAGTAAATATGAATACATATTGAAAATACTAAAACATAGTAAATAAATATATATAAATAAAAAATAAAAAACTAATTAAATTCAAAAAATAAAAAAAACGTATTAAAAATGAATAAATAATACCTCACTATAATGATATTAAAAATAAATAAATAAATAAAATTCACTGATTAAAACATAATATATTAAATGTATCATGTTATAATGAAATTCTAAAATATTCTAAATTTTGAATAAATTATATAAATATTAGGTGTGTCAGTTTCTCTATAATATTTCATCAATTGTGTAAGTATTTGTGTGTGTGCGTTGTATATATAAATTCATTAATTATATATATGTATGTGAATTAATGTAACACACGTTTGATATATGTTAAATTGAAAAATCAAATAGCATTAAAAATGAATAAGACATTAATATGTTTTTGATTATTACATTTTATTCATTTATATATTATTTATTTCTGTTTATAATTAATATATATATATATATTAAAATTATTTATTTTTATTAATAACTATTTCATTAATAAAGTTTTTAATAATTTTTTAATTTATTCATTTTTAATTTTTTTTGTTTAATTATTAGAATTTATTTATTTTTAATTTTTTTGTTTAATTATTACAATTTATTCATTTTATATATCGATATTTAATATATACTATTTTTTATTATTTATAATATATATATATGTATATTAAATTTATTTATTTTTATCAATAATTATTTATTCAATAAAATGTTTAATATTCTTCTTAATTTACTCTTTTATTTTTATTTGTGTAATTATTTAATTTTATTCATTTAAAATTTCTATATATTTAATATATACTATTTATTAATATTTATAATTTATATATATGTATATTCATTTTATTCATTTTTATGAATAATTATTTAATTAATAAAAGTGTTAATATTTTTTATATTTTTTTTTAATTGTTTCATTTTATTCTAGACCTTTATCAGTGCTAAAAAAGCACTGATAAAGTTTACCCTTTATCAGCGCTAATAAATGGTGTCATTTATCAACTCTTTTTATTAGCACTGATAAAGGCCAGCACTATTAAAGGTTTATTTTGTAGAAGTGGGCACTAAAAACAAAGGTTCTTTTCAGGTATCTTAGCTACTGTTCAAGTCAAGGGAGTAATCTAAAACCTCTCAAGCCTTGAGGTGAGGAGGTTTTTTCACTCAAGTATATAGTTTTGGCTGAAATCCTTTATCAAATTGTGTTGCCTTGTTTTATATTTTAATTTTTTTTGTACTTACTCTTTTATTTTAATTGTATCATGTTATTTAGTTTAAATTTTTTAAAAGGAAATTTACTCCCACTCTCTTGAAATCCTACTTGGACCAACATGAACCTTCATAGCATGGTTGTTTGATCTTGTAAAAATACATGTCAATAATGAGGCATGTCTATTCCAATTTTTTTTTTTTTTGAAAAACCTTTAAAAATTAATGAAAAAAAGGATTGAATAGAGTAATGTTATTACATATAGAAAAAAGGAATAGTAAATAGAAATTTGAATCAAAAAAATCTAAAATATCAACCAATCAACCGAAAAGACCTTCAGAGAGTACCATTACCCTGTCAATTCTACTGCTATATTTACTAATATTACAAGTTCATGCGAATACAACATTCAAAGATAGTAATGTAGACTTTTTTGATTTTGAAGAAAAAATGTATGGAGATTCCCTTACAGGCTATATTGGTCTTGGGAATATAGATGAAATCCTTATGCATAGATGGCTAGGAGTCTCGATTGAAAATGTATACATGAGGTGTGTTTTCATAATCTGTTTGTCTAATTACATATCTACAATGTTAATTTTTTTAACAAGTATGGGGGAATTACCCCATTATTTTTATTGGAACTAAGCATAATCTTTTTATTCTCGATAGAGGTATCCCATTACATGGTCTTTTGAAAACCCAATGGGGCATTAAACCCAAATACAAGTGACCCATAGGCTCAAACCAATGTTATTTTGTGCACACAAGCCCAGGTACACCGCACTTGGTCACCCCACCACCTCTACATCATCATCTCCTACGAAGGTCATCCCACTCAATCGGTGCCTAACACCAACCTCAATTGTTTCCATAATCAGCCCTTGCACTACCATCACGGCGCCCGCCATCGAGACTCCTCTGTCGGCATTACTCGCAACTACCACACCCAATGGTTCGATACCCCCCCCCCCCCTCCGTGCATCTACAAAAATTTGGACTCATTAGTCCTCACATCACTCTTATAGAAAAACATCATTAGAAGAATACAAATATTTAAAAATAGTGGACCAATTGGCCATAATGTTTGAAAATAAACTTATAGATGGCAAACCCTTCTTATTATCTACATTGTAGGGGTAAAACTCTACAATATAATCATATCAAATATATTTTCATTTCTTCCATTACTTATTACTTTTTATTTTTTTAGGGAGTATTGGTTTCTCATTGTAATCAATTCGGATACCCCAAAGATTTAATTTTTGGATTCAATACATGGATTACCAATGATTGGACTATACATGATCATTTTTATCAATTTCTAAGACACTACATTCAACATTTTACAAAAAAATCAAGTTATACATTTTATATTGTTTTTTAATGAAAATTTTGTTACGGTAGAGTGGTGTTTAAATATCATCAAAATCATGGTATTAGTACAATACATGAGCACAAAAGCCTAATAATTTCTACAATTGGATAAATATTAGGGTATATATAATAATATTTCACTATCAAAACAAATATCAAAATAAATTACTTATTTTTTCCAATGTTTATGCAGTGTTTGAAACAAACTAATCGCAAATATTATGGTTATTACATTTTAAAATTTATGAAATATATCATATTCCCCCAACAAAATTGCATCCCCAAAGAGATATTTATGATGATAATTGTGATTTTATTTAAAATATTTATTAATAATTTATTTATTTATATTTTTCTAATACTATCAGGACTATCGATAGTCTACATATTCAAAAGAGGAAATATATTTGTGTAGAAATTATTGGGTGTAATACATGGTGAAAAAATGTTTGTAGGCATCATAAAGAGGTGACTTCCTATCACATTTGTTATTTTTTTATTTCATAAATATCATGAAGATTTGATTTATCTACTACTTATTTAGTAAAATTTCTTATCATTTTATCTAATACTTATTTAGTTAATTATCTTATCATTTTGTCTACTATGTATTTAGTTAATTTTTCATATGTTATGAAGGGTAGATTTAGAATTTATTTTTATGTAAGCATTGTGTTCCTATAAAGAGCACAAAAATCCTTCATACAAAGTTCATGGTTCATCTTGAAGGATAAAATGAGATCTTAATTTTCAAGAAGGGTCGTGAACTATATATGGAGGCATTGTGTGCTCTTTATAGGCACAAAATGAATATAGAAGAATAAATTATCAATAAAGGCTTTGACAGGGATGATGCACTGGGGTTAATATTTAATGTTTTATCCATAGACATGTTAGGTATTTATTTGATTTGTTTATGTTCAGTAGTGATAGAATCCATTATCTTTTGAATCCAAGCCTTTTAATAACTTTTTGATGAAAAAAATTTAATAAAATGATACATAATTCATTTGAAATGTTTAGGAATTAATTTCATATCAATCTAACACACGGTGTGCCTGGTATGGCTCAAAGTTCATGTTTTTCAGTTTAAAGTGACATTGTAGTTCAAAATGTGTATCACACATTGAAAACCAAGAAAACACCCTTGAATTATCTTTATGATTTTGGAAAAAAATTCATAAGTCATTTTTGATGTGTAGGAATTAATTGCACGCCAATCTGATACATAGTGTGTCTGATATTATTAAAAGTGTGTGTTTTGATTTAAAATTGAAATTTTAATTCAAAACATGTTCCACATACTCAAAACTAATAAAATTTTATCATATTATCTTGATTTTTTAGGAAAAAAAATCCATAAATCATTTTTTGATGTGTAAGAATCAATCACGCATCAATCTGACACGTGGTGTGCCCAGTGTGACTCAAAGTGCATGTTTTCAGTTTAAAAGTAACATTTTAGTTCAAAATGCACATAACTTATTGAAAACTAAGAAAAAATTATCAAATTGTATTGATAATTTAGTACAATGATCCTTAAGTCATTTTTGATGTATAAGAATTTGTTGTGTGTCAATATAATATATGGTGTACCTGGTATGACTGAAAGAACGTGTTTTTATTTAAAATTTACATTTTAGTACAAAAATATTTTACATACTCAAAACTATTAAAACACACTTTTTTTATCTTAATACTTTATTAAAATGATCCCTAAGTTATTTTTGATGTGTAGGAATCAGTCACATATCAATCTAATACACGATGTGTCCGGTGTGTCTCAAAGTGCGTGTTTTTAGTTTAAAAGTAACATTTTAGTTCAAAACACACATCACTAAATAAAAACCATGAAAACACACTTTAATTGTATTAATAATTTTGAAAAATAATAAATAATTCATTTTTTATGATAGGAATCAACCACACATCAATCTGACATACGGTGTGGTCAGTATGACTAAAAGTTCGTGTTTTTATTTAAAATTGAACTTTTAGTACAAAACATGATCCACATACTCAAAACTGAGAAAACACACTTGGATTATCTTGATACTTTAGTAAAATGATCCATATATCGTTTTTTATATGTAGAAATTAGAAACATGTCAATCCAACACACGGTGTCTCCATTATGACTCAAAGTAAGTGTATTTGGTTTAAAAGTGACATTTTAGTTCAAAATGTGTGTCACTAACTTAAAACTATGAAAACACACTTTTACTACCTTGATAATTTATGAAAACAACCCATAATCCATTTGTGACATATAGGAATCAGTCACATTTCGATTCAACACATGGTGAGACCGATATGACTCAGAGTGCATGTTTTCAATTTAAAAGTAACATTTTAGTTCAAAATGAACATCACTGATTAAATACTATAAAAAGAACCCTTATTGTTTTTATAATTTAGGATCATGATCCATAATTAATTTTTAAAATATATGAATTGTTCGCACATAAATATGGCACGTGATATGGCTGTTAAGACTGAAATTCTATGCATTTATTTAAAATCGACATTTTAGTACAAAACACACTTCACATACTTAAAACTGATAAAATGTGCTCGAATCTTCTTAATACTTTAGGATAATGATCCCTAAGTTATTTTAGATGTGCATAAATTTGTTGTGTGTCAATCTGATGTGACTCAATGTGCATGTTTTTAGTTTAAAAGTAACATTTTAGTTTAAAACATGCTTTACTAACGGAAAACTGATAAAACACGCTCTAATTATCTTAATAATTTAGGATAATGATCCATAATTAATTTTTTACATATAGAAAAAAAACAACGTGTCAATCCAAAACACGGTGTGGCCAGTGTGACTGGAAGTGCATGTTTTTATTTAAAATCAACATTTTAGTACAAAACACACTTGACATACTCAAAACTGATAAAAAATACTTGGATTGTCTTGATACTTTAGAAAAATGATTCGTAATTCATTTTTAATGTCTATGAATCAAGCACATGTCAATCCAACACATGGTGTGCTCGGTATGACTCAAAGTACATGTTTTCAATTTAAAAGTGATATTTTAGTTCAAAATGTGCATTATTTACTGAAAACTTAGCAAACTCACTCAAATTGTCTTGATAGTTTTGGAAGATGATTCATAAGTTATTTTTTATGTGTAAGAAGCAGTTACATGTCAATATGACACATGATGTGCCTAGTACGACTCAAAGTGTAGGTTTTTAGTTAAAAAGTAATATTTTAGTTCAAAATATGAGTCACTTACTGAAAACCAAACAAACACACTTGGATTGTCTTAATAATTTATAAAAACAATTTAGAAGTCATTTGTGACATATAGGAATCAGTTTTACATCAATCTAATACAAAGTGTCGCTGGTATGACTGAAAGTACGATTTTTTATTTAAAATTGACATTTTAGTACAAAAAACACTTCACATACTCAAAACTAAGAAAACACACTCAGATTGTCTTTTTTACTTTATGAAAATGATCTATAAGTCATTTTTAATGTTTAAGAATTAGCTACAAGTAAATCTGACACACGGTGTGTCTGGTGTGACTCAAAATGCGTGTTTTTAATTTAGAAGTAAAATTTTAGTTTAAAATTCATATTTCATATTCAAATCCAAGAAAACATGTTTGGATTTCTTTGCCTTGATATTTTAGGAAAACAATTTATAAATCATTTTTGGTGTGTAGGAATCAACTTCATGTGAATCTGACACACAGTGTGCTCGAAATGATTGGAGTGCGTGTTTTTAGTTTAAAAGTGACATTTTTATTGATGACTTGTATCGTATTTATGTTTAATTTATTTATTTATAGTAATTATAACATAAAAATTGTTTTTTTATCATAGGTACACTCTTCTTTTTCTCTTGAGTTTAGGTGGTGTGCTTAGAAACTGATATCGTGATTGAGATCTTTTGAAAGGGGGTCTCCAAGACGGTGAAACTCTTGGTGTTTTTGAATTGGTTGGAAAATGTAATATTTTTAATAAATTTTAAAAACAAATGTGATTGAATTGTATTGAAATATTTTTAATGTATTTATAATTTTAATTTAATGTTTATTTGAAATTGATTTGTAATTTTATTTTGAATGAGTTGGTGGAATATAGTGTAAATATAATATTATTATCCGATTTGACCTGATCCATGTGGCATGTGGTATTGGCCATAAAGAAATATCCCTTCTACCGGCTGGAGGAGTAAAATTTGGAGCAATGGTATTTTTTAATTTTTTATTTAATTAAATATTTTTATTTTTTCTGCTTTCAGATGTGATTCCTCCCACACATAAATAAAAAAATATTAAGTTAATTATCTTGATTTCTTTTTTATATGATTTTTTGACATTTCTTTTGGTTTGGATTGGTTTTCGACCTTCCATTATTTATTTTCTCAAAGAATTTATCAATTTTTTCCTTTAGGATATTCTAATTTGTATGAATCTCAATGTGTAATGGTTACAAAATCTTGAATTCGAATCTGGGAACACTTATCAGTCGGTTCACCTCCTTCATTCCTTTACTATTGTCATTAAGAGAAATAAATAAAAGATGAAAAACAACTGATTTTTTTAATATGTGAATTATGGATGAGTGAGCTCTAACTATCTAAAAGAAATGATTTATAATTAGCTTGATGAGATATCATGGTTTACCATTAAAAGTTTAATAATTTTTTCTCTTTTCATCCATAAGTTAAGCCTCAAGAGCCTATTGGAATGGGTTTTTTTCTTCTTCCAAATTTGGTTGTTGAATTCCTTCTTTTTTTCATAGTTATTGGCCAATACTAGGTGATGGGTATAGTGGTTAGGCAAGGTACAACAATGGAAACATTATAAAGTCGAAAAAAGGGTGTCATGGCTACAAACCAAGTGCATTGTTCTGAGATCGGTACGTTGATGCTTCGAAAAGGTGGACATGCAGTTGATGCTGCAGTGGAAACTGCCCTGTGTCTTGAGGTCATCAACCCATCCTCTAGTGGGATCAACGGTAGAGGTTTCATGATTTTTTGGTCATCGATAATTTGAAAAAAAGTTAAAGTCTAACAATAACTTTTTGGAAAAGTAGCACATATATTTTCACCTATATCTCACCAGATTTGACTGAGTACCAGCCCACCGGATTTGATTTTGATGTTCAAATATGTCATTCTAAAATTCTCTATGTGGGTAAGGCTTTCAAAATTCATGCAACCAAGTGGGTTAAACATTAAACATCATGTTTGGGCTTGAATAATTGAAATAATAGCCTCATTTTCTACTTCCATGCAAGGTGAGATCCATTTGGCCTTTAATGAAGTGGTATGGATTCTCATTGTATCATTCAACATCTTTAATATATTTCACATCATTGATCCTTGCAAATCCAAATCCTCCACCCTGGAAATTAACTTGGTGCCTTAAAACGGTTCTCATTAGAAATTATTACAGTAACCAGAAAATTCACCCTCCCCTGAATTTGATCATGGGTCTTTTGGATGCCAAACTGGAGCATCTACCACTCGGGTACAGGCTCATCAGCCTCATATTATCTTTATATTTTAGAAAATTGATCTATAAATCATTTTTTATGTGTAGGTATCATTTAAACATCAATCTAACACATGGTGTACTCAGTATGACTCAAATTGTATGTTTTTAGTTTAAAAGTAACATTTTAGTTCAAAACATGCATCACTTACTAAAAAACAAGAAAACACACTTAGATTGTCTTAATAATTTAATAAAATGATTCATAAGTCATTTATGATGTATAGGAACCAGTTTCACATCAATCTGACACACAGTGTGGCTGGTATGACTGAAAGTGTGTGTTTTTATTTAAAATTGACATTTTGGTACAAAACACAGTCCACAAGCCCAAACTAAGTAAACGTGTGTGTATTGTCTTCATACTTTATAAAAATGATCCATAAGTCATTTTTGATTTTCATAAATTAGTTGCAGGTCAAATCTGACACATGATGTGCCCAATGTGATTCAAAATGCGGGTTTTTAGTTTAAAAGTAACATTTTAGTTCAAAACTCGTATCACATATTCAAAACCAATAAAACACATTTGGATTGATTTACCTTTATATTTTAGGATAATAATCTACAAATAATTTGTGGCATGTAGGAATAATTCGCACGTAAATGTGACACACGGTGTGCTCGAAAACGACCCGAAATGCATGTTTTCAATTTAAAAATGACATTTTACAAATACATTGTATAATATTTATTTTTCATTTATTTATTTATAGTATAGCTAATATAAACATTTTTTGTTATCATATGTACACTTTTCCTTTGTTCTTGAGCTATGGTGGAGTGTTCAAAAACTGTTAGTTTGATTGAACTCTTTTGAAAAGGGGTCTACAATATGATGAAACTCTTGGTGTTTTGTAATTCCTTGGGAAATGTAATATTTTTAATAAATTGTAAAAACTAATGTGATTTTAGTACATTTAAATGTTTGTAAGGTAATTATACTTTTAATTTATTGTTTATTTGAAATTAAATTGTAATTTTAGTTTGAATGAGTTGCTACAATATCGTCTAAATCTAGCAACACCATGTCTTCATTATTATTATAATATTATTATCTGATTTGACCTGATTCATGCGGCATGAACCTATTATCCACAAATTAAGATCCCTTATGCTCGTTGGAGGAGGAAAATTTGGAGTAGTGGGATTTTTTTTATTTAATTAAATACGCTCAGGGTTTTTTTTTGAAAAATGGGAGAGGTCAGCATCCTGGTTATTAATTCAGACGAGTTTAGATAATATTTTTAAAACTAAAAAATTGTCTCAATTTGATTACAAGGTTCCCGAACCCGAATATAATTATATATATATTTAAGGAATTTTAAATATGTAATTATAAATATATATATTTATATAATAATATAATCATATAATTATAAATATAAATATATTTATATTTATTATTTATATAAATAAAATTATTTAATTATAAATATATTTAAATAAATTTAAATATATACTTATAAATATAATTATAAATATATATTTATAAGTATAATTATATCTAAATATCTAAATATTCATTAATAAATATATTTATAATTGTATATTTATAAATATATTTATATATAAATATATTTGTAAATATTTATATATAAATATATAAAAATATATTTTTATAGATACAGTAAATATATATTTATAATTAATTATTTACATATATATATATATATTTAAAATATTATCCAAAATCGTCCACATGGTGTATCACAAAGTTTTTGAAATGTTGTTATAAATGAAAGACATGTTAGACAACCACCAATCGTAATTCATTTCATCTGGTTTCCATTCTTTGTTGCTAATACCCAATATTATTTAGTATGAGAACTGGACCATGAGAAACATCGACCACTTTGAGCTCCCAGAAAAAACTAAATTGTTCACTTTCTTGAAGCAACGGGACTTTTATATGCATGCCGACAGAATGATGGGTGAGTCATCACCCTGAGGTCGCTGCAGTTGGTTTTTTCCCATGTCCTGAGGTCATCGCCAGTCAGCCTCCCACATCATTTCGAGGTCGTCGCGTTCCATGCATCCTGAGGTCTGAACATATTGAATTAAATAAAAAATAAAAAAAATCATACCGCTCCAAATTTTCCCCTGGGGGAATCTATTTAAATACCCCTACTTGAGGGATGGGTGAGTCTGAGACCTATGACACTGTGGAGAAGGGGAATCTGCACAGGGATATGTGGTTCCTAATTGTGCTTTTCACTTTTTCAAGTGAATCCTCCCACACACAAATAAAAAATACGAAATTAATTTTCTTGATTTCTTGAGTATTTATTGTAATAAATGGTCCATCAAATTAATTAATAATGTAATAAATTATTGTAGAATATAGTAAATGGTCCAAAAATTAATATTGTATGTTATTAATAAATGGTCCATCAATAAATACGGTACCTTATCATAAATATGATAATTTATTATACATGTATTTAATGTATTAAATTCAGTTTGAATAATTTATTTATTACATTGATGGAAATCAATCTCCATTAATACTCCTTGTCAATGGATTAAATTGTGGTGGGTTCTTGATGGTAGAACCCCCTATAAATATAATCCCCCTACACTTGGCGTATTAAGGAAACATACACCATCTACATCCCCATGCAGAGTGTATAAGGTATTCAGGTTTTAATTTGATCGTTTCCTATTTTTACAATGGCTGGAGGTAAGTAACATGTTTCATTTATTAAAGAAATTTTTTTGATCCTAGAATTATACATTCATTAAAATTTCTAACATTTTATATCAAAGTGAGTTATACCTCTGTTCTATTAAAGAACTTATTACACTTTGTTTTATCAAAAACTCTTTTATATTTTCATATTTGGAAATGACGGATTTCCTTGTCTACCGGCATCCTCTTCATTTATTCATTTTCGATTATTAAAGATGTTTTACACATCCTTAATTCATTAGTCATAATTTTTTTTGTAAATTTTATTAAAATTGGGTTTTTCCATAGCATTCCTAATTAAATAAAATTTACATATTCAGTAAAATTTCATTAAAATGTACATGCCCTTGTTGAAATTTCAGTAATCAAATATTTTTATATATCTTTATTTTCATAAGATAAAATATTAAATTTAATTTTCATAATTTTCCCACAGGTATTATGAATATTAAAAAAATTAATATTTTTTCATATGGTTTGTTGAATTATCAAATTATAATTCAATAATTTATGAATTAAACTATCAATTGATAATTTTTTGATTTTTGTAAATTTTATTAAAAAATGTGTTTTTCCACAGCATTCCTGATTTAAATAAAAATTAAATATTCATTAAATCACACTAAATTTTATATGAAAAATAAAATTGATTTTATCCCACATGAATTTTTATTATATTTTTAGATAAAATATTAAATTTAATTTTCATAATTTTCCCACAGGTATTATAAAAATTAAAATTTTAATATTTTGTCATATGTTTTATTGGATTATCAAATTATAATTCAATTAATGAATTAAAATATTACTTGATAATTATTGATTGATTTCATGAATCTATTAAATTAAAATTTCACCCACAGGAAATTTTATATTTTTTAGACTCATGTTGACATAATTTACTATGTAAATTATGTAATTTGAACTAATAAGCATGTATTGAATTTTCAGTTATGCCATTAGGATTTTTTGATATTCACTGTGACATTGCTGAATTAAAGGGTGACAACTATAAAATTTGGAAGGAGAGAATTATTCTTCATCTAGGATGGATGGAAAATGATTATGCTATTTGAAAATATGAACTGCATGTAGTTAATAATGATAGAACACTAGATGATATATCACTTTATGAACATTGGGAGTGGTCAAACCGTCTTAGTACGATGTTCATAAAAACTAAACTATGTGCTAGTATTCTCGGTTCAGTCGATAGGCATAATAATTTTTGTAACTTGCTAAAAGCTATAGATGACCAGTTCATCTCTTCAGATAAAGCATTAGCAAGCACATTAATCATGAAGTTCTCATATATGAGACTTACCACCATGAAAGGTGTGCGCGAGCACATCATGTAGGTGAGGTATATTGCAGCTCAACGTAAGAATCTTGAGGTTGATATATCTGAGCCATTTCTAGTGAATTATATTCTTAACACTCTTCCACATCAATATGGTCCATTTAAAATCTCTTATAACACACATAAAGGTAAATGTTCAATTGATGAATTAATGACTATGTGTGTTCAAGAGGAGGGAAGGATTGTGGTGGAAATGGGAGAAACCAATATGTTGACAATGCACTGGAAACATAAGGGTCGTAAATTTCAAGCCAATAAAAAGGGGAAAGTGAAATTTCTTCCTCAACCTAATATTAAGAAGTAAGTCATTTGTTTTTTCTAAAAAGGAAAAGGACACGTAAAGAAAAGTTGTCCTAAATTTCAGAAATAGTTTGAAAATAAAGGTATTTCAATCTCATTGGTTTTTCATGAATCAAATATGGTTGATAAAATTTATAACACTTGGTGGATTGATTCTGGTTCTATAATCCATATTGTGAATACCTTGTAGGGTATGAAAAACCTAAAGAAACCAGTGGACAGTGAGCTTGGCGTGTATTCAGGAAACAAGATGTGCTCACATGTGGAAGTCTTGGGGACATGCACTTTAGTGTTATCCACTGGGTTTACTTTTCTATTGTAAAAGACGTTTTATATTCCAAGTTTCTCTAGAAACTTGATTTCAGTTTCAAAACTTGTACCGTTGGGTTTTAAATTCAGTTTTTGTGAAACTAATTTTTCCTTGATATATGGAAATGACGTTCTTAGATGTGGTACATTAAATGATGGGATTTTCTCTATTTATTTGCAAAGAGAAATTGATAATGATAACATGCATGTTCATACTGGCATTAAAAGAAGTGTTGTAAATGAAAAATATTCTATTTTATGGCACTAGAGATTAGGTCATATCTCAAAATAAATGATTCAAGGATTAGTTAAGAATTAGGTACTTAGTACTCTTGATTTCACTGATTTTGAAACCTGTGTGGATTGCATTAAGGGAAATCCAACCAATAAATCAAAGAAATGTTCAAATAGAAGTTCATCCTTATTATAAATCATACATACAGACATATGTAGCTCATATATGGATTTACATAATCATAAATTCTTCATTTCATTCATTAATAACTATTCACGATATATGTATCTCTATTTTCTTCACAATAAAAAGCAAACACTTGACACCTTTAAAATTTTTAAGGCTGAAGCAGAGAAACAATGTGGTAAAAAAATTAAGATTTTGAGGTCATATTGAGGTGGAGAATATTATGGGAGATACATTGAGGATGGACAATTGCCTGGCCCATTTGCAAGGTTTCTTCAAGAAAATGGAATAGTTGCACAATACACTATGCCAAGTTCACCAGACCAAAATGGTTTAGCTGAAAGAAGAAACTGAGCACGGTACAAAGTATTCATAGTAACTCTAAGATACCTAAATTCTTGTGGATGGATTCACTTAAAGCGGCATCATACATTTTGAATTGGGTTCCAACAAAGGCAGTTTCAAAAACACCTTTTGAATTGTTTAAGGGTTGGAAACTGAGTTTGCAGCATATACGCGTTTTAGGATGTCCTTAAAAAGTGCATGTTTATAATCCAAATGAAAATAAGTTGGATCCTAGGACCATTAGTGGATAATTTATTGGATATTCCAAAAGTTCTAAAGGATATCATTTTTATTGTCCATCATTAAAAACTAGAATTGTGGAATCAAGAAATGAAAAATTTCTTGAAAATAACCTGATTAGTGGGAGTGATTTTGTCAATAAAATTCATGATGAAAACCATTTATAAGATCAACCCTCTAACTCAGGTGACAGATTGATAATTGTTCACAAAAAACCTCATTTTCGAATAAATATCATTCCACAAATGATTTATGATCATCCTTTAGATCAAATAGTTCAAGAATCAGAAACCCTTGAATAATCAGTTGAACCACAAATTCCTCAATAAAATAATGGTGAAACATTGAAAATATCCACAAGGATGAGAAAGCTATCAATTTCCAGTTACTATAGTGTATCTGCAATAATCTGACTATAATATTGGAGCTGAAAATGATCCCAAAACATATTCACATGCCATGATTTGTGAGGATTCAAATATGTGGTATGATGCCATGATGGAGGAGTTGAATTCCATGAAGAGTAATGATGTTTGGGACACTGTTGAGTGTCCTTTTGGTGTAAAACCTACTGGATGTAAATGAGTTTTTAAAACCAAGTATAATTCATTAGGAAACGTTGAAAGATACAAGGCCCGACTAGTTTTTTTTTTAAAGGTTGGGGCCGAAGCCTCATTTTTATTAATATAGCAAAGCAAAGACCTCTTTTAACTAGGTAGAGGGAGACCCATTACATAGCCCGAAGGCCCAGTGGGCTTGAAGCCCATTACATAGCCCGTAGGCCCAAATTTTTGGCCAAATTCATATTCTGTGAATAGTAACCCGGCTGCTACAGTACCCGCTACAGTAGCGCCACCGCTACAGTACCCGCCGATCAACAGTATCGCCGCTGCTACAGTACCCTCTACAGTACTGCTACAGTAACCTGCGCCCAATGGGTTTTGAACCCCCATTTTTCATGTAGTATTACGGAGTGCTTACCACTAAGCCAAACCCCAACTACAAGAGGCCCGACTAGTTGCTAAAGGGTTCACTCAAAAGGAAGGGATTGATTAAACTGAAAATTTTTCTCTAGTATCCAAAAAGGATTCCTTACGCATCATATTGTAATTAGTATCTCATTTTGATTTTTATTTACAATAAATGGATGTGAAAACTACTTTTTTGAATGGTAATCTATATGAGGAGGTTTACATGAAAAAACTTGAAGGATTCCTCTCTATTAATGGTGATAATTTGGTGTGTAATCTCAAAAGGTCTATCTATGGTTTAAAACAAGCATCCTGACAATGGTATTTACAATTTCATGATGTAATTACTTCATTTGGTTTCAAAGAAAAAATTATGGATAAATGTATATACCAGAAGGTCAGTGGAAGTAAAATATGTTTTCTTATTTTATATGTACATGACATTTTACTTTCCACTAATGATAAGGGTTTGGTATATGAGGTTAAACAGTTTCTCTCCAAATGTTTTTACATGAAAGATATGGGTGATTCATCATATGTAATTGGCTTAAAGATTCATAGGGATAGGTTGAGAGGCATTCTAGGCTTGTCTCAATAAACCTATATTAATAAATTATTATAGATATTTCATATGAAATACTATTCACCAAGTATAGCACCCATTGTTAAGGGTGATAAATTCGGCATGAACCAAAGAGCTAAAAATGATTTTTAATGAGAACAAATGAAATCCATCTTGTTTTCTTCTATTGTTGGTAGTTTAATGCATGTTTAGTTCTGCAAAAGGCATGACATTTCATTTGTAGTGGGAATGTAGGGGCGATATTAGATTGATCTGGGTATAGACCATTGGAAGGTCGTGAATAAGGTATTGAGATACCTAAAAGGCACTAAAGACTGTGTGCTTATATATTAACACACTCACAATTTGGAGGTCATCGGATACTCATGTGCAGACTTTTCTGGTTGTGTTGATTCATGCAAATCAACTCCAGGATGTGTCTTTATAATGGCTGGAGTAGATGTGTCATGAATAAGTTTAAAAAAGATGCTAATAGTGACTTATACTATGGAATCTGAGTTTGTTTCATGTTTTGAGGCTACTTCCCATGGTGTATGGCTAAAGAGTTTCATTTTGGGACTTAAAGTTTTGGATTCTATTTCAAGGCCAATGATTATATATTGTGACAATTAAGATGCTATTTTTATATCCAAGAATAAAAAAATGGAGTCAAAGTAAGCACATTGACATAAAATACATAGCCATAAGGGAACATGTTAAAGATAAAAAGGTGGAAATTCAGCACATCATCACCAAATTGATGATTGCATATTCTTTAACTAAAGGCATGCCTCCATTTAAATTCAAGGATCATGTAATATGTATGGGATTAAGTTCTACATTGTAAATTTGTTTAATTTTATTTGTAACTCTTTATATTTAAGTATTTCTCTCTTCATTTTAAGTTTACACATTCATTATTTGAGAAATATTTTTGGGCAAACAGAATAAACCATATGGTTAAGGTTTGTTCATATGGGGAATAAAACATGTGGTTAAGGTTTATTCATTCATTTATCTAAGGGTAAGTGGTATATTGTGATACATGGAAGGGAATACTCGTTATCTAGAAGAATACTACTATGATCCATATATCATGTTTTCTTTTTAAATAGGGAGATTGAATTCATTAACATTAATTTTTTTAGACCAAGTGAGAGAATGTAATAAATGGTCCATCAAATTAATTAATAATGTAATAAATTATTATAGAATATAACAAATGGTCCAACAATTAATATGGTATGTTATTAATAAATGGTCCATCAATAAATATGGTACGTTATCATAAATACAATAATTTATTATACATGTATTTAATGTATTAAATTCAGTTTGAATAATTTATTTATTACATTTATGGCAATCAATCTCTATTAATACTCCTTATCGATGGAGTAAATTTTGGTGGGTTCTTGATGGTAGAACCCCCTATAAATATAAGCCCCTTTTACTCGGTGGATTAAGGAAACATACACCATCTACATCCTCGTGTAGAGTGTAGAAGGTATTCAGGTTTTAATTTGATTGTTTCCTATTTTTACAATGGATGGAGGTAAGTAACATGTTTCGTTTATTAAAGAAATTTTTTTCGATCCTAGAATTATACATTCTTTAAAATTTATAACATTTATATGATATTTTGGCAGTTGTTTTGGTTTGGATTGGATTTCAACCTTCAATCATTCATTTTCTCAAAGAATTTAACAATTTTCCTCTCTGGAGATTTGGATTTGTATGAACCTCAACAGAATCTCGCATTTGAATCTAGGAATAGTCATTAAGCTTTGTTCCTTCACTATCATGGTTAGGCAAAACAAATAGAAGATGAAAAACTAAACGGAATTTTGTTTTTTAATATGTGAATTATGGAGGATTGATCTCTAATTATTTTAAAGAAATGATAGATTATTATCTTGATTAGATATCATGGTTTACCATTACAATTTGAGTAGTTTTTGCTCTTTTTATCCATAAATTAAGCCTTGAGAGCCTGTTATAATGGTTTTTTTTCAAATTTGGATGCTGAAATCCTTTGTTTTTTTCATAGTTATTGGATTTGAACCAGGTGATGGGTACAGTGGGTAGGAAAGGTACAATAATGTAAGCATTATAAATTCAGAAAAGGGTTTCTTGGATGCAAACCATGGGAATTTTTCTCAGATGGGTGCATCAATGCTTCGAAAAGGTGTACATGTTGTTGATGCTACAGTGGCAATTGCCCTGTGTCTTGGGGTCGTTAACCCATCCTCTAGTGGGATCGGTGGTGGAGGTTTTATGATTGTTTTCTCATCCCCAAATTCACAAGTTGAATCCTTTGACATGAGGGAGACATCTCCTGCTACTGCTTCTCAAGTAGTGTTCTTTAATTTCTTGTTATTAAGATTTTCAATGGTTTGTTTTCCTAGTTGTAAACATGTTCATTTATGATTTGAACAAATAATACATGTATGAGAATGATCCAAAAGCCAAGGTGTCCAGTTCGCGTTCAATGGGAATGCCTGGTGAACTGGATGGCTATCATGAACTTTGTGAAATACATGAGTGGCTGGCTTGGAGAACATTAATCCAACCAGCCATAAATCCTGAAAAAGATGGATTTGTGATCACCTCTTACCTTGGATCTCAACTCACCAGTAATAGGGAATCCATCATGGTTGATCCTGGTTTGAGGGAAATGTTTTCTCCTAATGGGGTTTTGCTAAAATCGGGTGACACATGTTATAACGTGAGACTAGGCCACACCCTCCAAAAAATCTCAGGACAAGGGGCCCAAGCATTGTATAACGAGACAGTCTGAGAAAATTTTGTACAGGATGTAAGGGAGGTCTGTGGGATTATAACAATGGATGATCTCAGGAACTATAGGGTTATATTTACAAATGTAGTGGTTGTTGATGTGATGGGGCTCACCATTTTTGGGATTCCACCTCCTTCGAGCAGCACTATTGGGGTTTCTTTGGTGGGTGTTATTTACTTATATTCCTTCATTACTTATATGAATTACCAGTTTGTTGATTTGGTTCAGTGTTTGAGAGGTAGGTTATGAATATCTTAGAGAGCTATGGGAGTTTGAAGGTGGTGGAGGGAGGTCAGGTTTTGCACCGATTGATTGAAGCCATCAAACACATGTTGGCAGTTCGAATGAACTTGGGGGACCCTGAGTTTGTGTACATTAGGGAGTACATAGCCGACATGATTTCTCCATCATTTTTAGAGAATCTCTGTCAAAAAATACTTGACAACACCACATTACCCCTTGATTACTATACGAATATGTGTGTACCCCCTTGTTACTATGAACTCCAGCCTCACCTTGTTTAGGTTCTCATCTTTGATGATCAATTAGGTGAAGTCAGGTCAGATATGATAGAACCAGCCATTTATACATCATGGATGGGGACAGAAATATGGTGAATTCTTAATTTGGGGCTGGTATTCTCTTCCGATCCTCTAATACTTTTATTAATAATGAAATGGATGACTTCTCAACACCGGCAGAACAGCCCCCCGATAACCTACCTCCTGCACCCGCAAATTTTATAGAATCGAACAAACGGCCTTTGTCATCCATGATCCCAATCATAGTGATGAAGGTAGAGTATTTATTTCTCCTATTATTCCCACTTACCAATATTTCTATTGAAAGATCTGTGGGAATGTTCAACATGATGGTCCGCTTACTGGAGTCATGGGTTCCAGTGGTGGATTACAGATAATCGCTGCAGTGTCTCAGGTTTTTCTGAACCATTTTGTCCTGGAAATGGAACCCACTGCATCCATCCAACAAGAAATGGTCCACCCCAAGTTTTTTGAAACATTTTTACAAATTAAATACATGTTAGAAAATCACCAACCATAATTCATTTCATTTGTTTTCCATCATTTGCAGCTGATACCCAATATTGTTCAGTATGATAATTGGACCACGATCGATGGTTACCGCTTCGAGCTACCAGAAAGAACTAAATTGTTCTTCAAATAGAGGTTTCACCAACTTGAATCAACGGGACTCGAATCTGTCTTCTAGCTTATTGTTTAGACCATTTTCTAACTGGTGAAGAGGGGCAGGAATCCTGGGCGGGCATACCAATCAAGCCATAGAATGCTCACTGCCATTAGTGACCCAAGGAAGGGTGGAAACCCAAAAACTATCTGATGTTTTGTTTTTGGGAAGAATCCCTTTGTTCTCGAGTGCATGTGTATGATAAGAAAGTTGTTCCTGTTGTTTCAATTCAAGGAAAATTCGAGCATAAATCTTTTAAACTCTATTCATTGTTTGGTCGGATAGTTTTACAACAAGAATAAACTTGAAGAAATCCATATTTGGGTAATTGAGAATGGTCACAAGGATCTCTCCATTAGCTCTAAGACTTTCTTGTTTCCACGATGCATCCATTAATCGCTATTAGAATAAAATCAAATGACCAATAACATAAGAATTTCAAGAATATACCAAACAATCAAGATTCTATTTGAAAAAACTTATCACTTACGATAAATAGTTTCAAAAAAATTAGCGGGCTTTGTTATATTTCTAAAGAAACACTTTACAAAATTTTAAGTTTAAATAATTCAAATAAAAATATTTATGTTCAAAATACTACAGTGAATTTTAAAGGGTAAAAATGGAATTTTCATCAAATTTTCTAATGAATGATCTAATCTCAAATATTCTATAAATAAATATATTTAGCACAATTTGGAGAAATTATATCATTTATTATCTATAAAATATTCAATAAAATTTTGTTTTATCAACTCCTCCACACTTACCCTTTTGCACTCCTATGAAAAACCTCATATCATGTCCCCCAAAAAATATGCCACTTTTGGTGGCAGGTATGCACGGGCACCCTTCCTACCATGAGCCTTCTCGTTTACCGACATATGTCTAATGCCATTTTCTGCCCTTTCTGACCGAATATCCTAGAGACCCCTCTGCACACCATCATTCACTTCCCAGGAGCTAAGGAAATTTGGAATAAATGGGGCTCGGCTTCAGATGAATCACTGGCCATGGATTCTGATCTCCCCACTCTCCTGATGTGCTGGTGCTCCTCTCTCTCATCGGCTAATGCAGGTTCACTCTGCACTCTGGCCTGGATCATCTGGGTCCGGCGTAACGATGTTGTTTTCCATCACATGCATAAACCTCCTGAATTTTGGACTGAACGGGACACTTCATGGATTGAGGGATGGAAACACCACAATGTACATCCAATGCCAGATGTTCCCCCCTCATGTCCCCCTCATTAGAACCCCCCATTGGAAGGGATTCTTAAGATCAACGTGGACGTGTCTCTCCCGAAGGATGGACTTGTCTCCCTCGGTCTCCTGGCCCAAAACCATCTGGGGAAAATTATCGCTGCAAAGTATGAATCACACCATGCCTTTTGAGAACCAGCTGTTACTGAGGAAAATGCCATCCTGGCAGGTTTGATGCTGGCATTGGAATGTGTATGGGATGATATCAGCATCGAGTCTGACTGCCTCACCGTGATCAATGCCATTAACCACAACGACGGCGGACTCCAGTCATTTGGCCTTATCATCAGGAGAATTCTCTCGTTCCGCCAATACTTTTCATTCTGCACCTTCTCATTTACCAAAAGGGAAGGAAACAATGTGGCCCACCAGCTGGCGGCATCAGGCCCATTCGAGGCCAACCAGCTCTGGCTGGACAATTTCTCTTCATGGATTTACATATGTACGTCTGCTGATATTCGTCATTAATGATATTTGTCTTTTCTCAAAAAATATTCCTCAATCCACAATGGAAATATAGGTAGAGTAATAATCCCATCAAGAGTCAATATCAATAAATTTAAAAGACATTGTCTCATAAATTTTATCAAAATAAAATCAAGTGAGATTAATGACACTAATCATAGCGAAATAAGTCACGGGTCTCCCATTCTAGTAATTCCCCACGTGTGTGTGTTTCAACCATTCCAAGTTAATATTTCCACCCTTTATTAAGTATATTCAGGTCAAGTAAAATAATTCTTCTTACCTGGTTTAATTCACCAAACATGTTCTATATTCCTTTGCAATTAGATTTCATGACCCACTTACTTAATCATTCCTGAAAGTAAAACCTTAAGCTCATAACCTAGATATCCCCACATGTTGTAAATTTCATCAATCCCCTTATTTATTATTTTTTTTTTCAAAATTTTCACTTTTAAAAAATCTCACATTTATCTCTCGACCCCTTTTTGATCTCCTCACAACACTAATTATAATAGTTATAATAAGATCATATGTAACAAACTGAACTTTTTATTAATATGTGTTTCCTAAATTTTGTGTATTATTTTATTTTATACTCAACAAAACTATATTCTTTAATTAATGAAGTGAGTATAATTAAATGAGATCGTTGGGTTTCGATTGTTATATGATCATTGGTCAACATGACTGTTGGAAGCTAAACTCTTAACGTTACATTTTTTTGTTTATAAATACAATTGATATTGGTTAATTAATACAGAAAAAAGTTTCAATGGCCTCATCCAGTAAGCTCGGCCCGTTCAAAACCCATCTGACAGAACTTGGGAAGGAGGTAGCACCATTGGGCTTTGCTCTAGACCAAACCCAAGCCAAACTTCATCGTGTGAAGTTGGGACGGAATCGCCTTCGCGAGAAGTTCAAGCTGATAGAAATCACCACTCGGGAAATGTTGGTCAAGTCGCCCCAAGATTCTATCACCTTAGCACACCTTACACATAGGTCTTATACTAGTGTTATAAGGGGCTATGTAACGAGACCTTAGTTGCCTTATGTAATCCTTTGATATAAATAAAAATTGTGATTTCTTATTATGGTGAAGTTTGTGAATTTTCAAATATCCGGATAAATATAGGATGTATATTATTGATGATTTTTGTAAAAAAAGGATATTTTAAAATATTTATGTAAACCTTAAATGATTAATAATGTGTAATGATTTTTCAAAAAATAGTCTTCTATAGTTGTGTTCAGTAATAAATTTAGAGTCTAATAAGATCAACTTAATTTTTGGTGAATAGTAAATTATGAATAGTGATTTTTCGCTTATGAATAGTAATGTGACCAAATGGATTAAGTAACCTCACTTAAGAAAGTATTAATATAATTTAGGCACCTTGATTAAGTAATGTGATTCAATAAAATAGGTAAATAACTTTTTCAGAAATTATTAGTTAAGTATTAGTTTTTTTGGGTGAATAGTGTTTTTTATTTAAAAATTAAATTAAAAATATTTAGAATTTTTTTTTAAATGGATTTCATTTTTGAATCTAGTGCATCGATATTAGGTTAAAGTGATTATGGGGATTTTTCTGAAAAAGTTGAATTTTCGGTGAATAGTGAAAATACAATTTTGAGTTTCGGGTGTTTAATGAAATCTTTAATGATGTTATAATTACGTAATCTTTTGGTTGACTTATGAATAGTGGGATATGCTATGAGGTTTCCCAAGTGGACAATACCATGGGAAAATACAATGGGAAAGCCCATGGTTTTTTCAAAACCACCGATGAGGTGTCCCTTGGCAATTAATGATTTGTTCCCTCACTTCCCCTATAAATACCAAGCCATTCCCTCATCCATTTCATTCAAAAATCCTCCTCAACGAATTTATGGTCTCCTTACCTCCCAAGGAGTCCTCCCAAGGTTCCCTCAATCATCCCAAGGTCTCGACCTTCAATCTTTCGAAGTTACTCTTCAAGGTAAGGGATCTTTTCACCCTCCACTTTTAAGTCATGACTTCCTTTATGTTGTGCCTTCTAATTTCCATCTATTTATGTTGAGGGTATGTTCTTATATGTTCTCATTAATTTTAATTTCATGTCTAATTTTTGAGAGACCATTTCCACTCTCATCAATTTTTTTTCTGAATTTTTAAGTGACGTCGTTAGGCTGTCAAATTTCTCATAAAAGAAACTGCATCTTCTTCTTTTTCATGATTCCTTTTTATATGGTATGTCATTCAAATATTCATACCATGATCTTATTCAGTACCCATATTGTATTATGAATTATTTATGATTGGGTGACCCTTGTCCCATCTTTTTTCAATGTTTTCTAAAACCATGTTATATAGTCGTTATACTGTAGAAATTTCACCTCAAAATTTCTATCTCTTTCTCTCAAAAAAATCTATTGTTTTATTTACGTGAATACCCAGACCTATTTCGTTTCTATGGGTGTTCATAAATATATAAATATTATATATTTGATTCTGCAATTTACATACATATAACCCGCACTCCCTTTCCTTGGGTTTTAAATGATATAATGATCTTATTTTTAAGCACTCTTAAAACGTCACGACTTTGAAATGAAACCCATTTCTTTGATTCTATTTGGGTTATTTATGAAATGTTTGATTATAATCTATGTGTCTCACTTGAAATTAAATACATATTAAGGGTGTACCCAGATAGCGCTCCAATGCATTGGGTAAACAATTAATCTCTAGAGATGACAAGTTTCACGAAACCTTGGTGAATAATCTTGGTAATTTTTATGAAACCTTGGGGATGGACCTTGGTGATATGTTCATGAATGTCTTAATGAAATGTTGTATCCACATATTCAAGTTATTATTCAAGTTCTTTTCATTATGATATTCTTATTCTTTCATTGATCTTGTCTTTATGTTTTATTCAAGTTCGTATTGATATCACAAGTAAACTGATTCACTTGCTTACCCTTACTGGGCATTCTGCTCACCCTTTCCTTTGAATGTATGTATCCAGGTTATGAGATGTAGTAATTTTGATTAGTATGAACTTATGATGAAGCCTTATAAGTGGATTAGAAAAAAAAATATGTTGTATTCAAGTTTTATTGTTCCTGATTTCCAAGACACTAGACTTTAAAGATTCTATGTATGTAAAATGTAATGTAAAGTTATGTAATAAAAAAGTGGGATGCTACAGTTGGTATCAAAGGATAGTTTAGTTATTTATGGAAATTAGGATATGAAAACTTTAGGAAGAATCCTATATAAAAGTTTAAATATAGGAAAACTTCCTAGTATTTTGGTGAGTATTGAGTAAGTGGTTTATCAAAAAAATACATCCCTGTCTGGGGGCAGGTACTGTAGCAGTGGCGTCACTGTAGCAGCAGTAGGTACTATAGTAGAGGCAGGGTACTATAGCAGCGGTGGGTACTGTGCGGAACTGTAGCGGCATGGGTACTGTAGCAGTACTATTCATAGAATGGGTCTTGGGCCAAAAAAATGGGCCTACGGGCAATGTAATGGGCTAAATGCCTACTGGGACTTCGGGCTATGTAATGGGTCTCCCTCTACTCAGTTAAAGAGGTATTTGATTTTCTTTAATAATAAATGAGGATTCAACCCCAACCTTTTAAAAAAACATCCATTTCTGGATACGAGCAGGTAGAGGTTGCTCTGGCACAGATGTACATAGGGGTAAAACCCGAAAACATCGCTTTGAGCTAGAATTGAATGGGAACTAGTGCACGAAAATGGGCATTGCTTCAATCTTGGTTAAGACATGCCCGGGGGATATGTTTGGTAAATCACAAGCTTTTTATGAATCATTATTAAGGAATTATAGAGAAATGTAATTGTCTAAGCATGAGGTTTTAGTATATAAAATCTTTTATAGTTAAAAGATTCGTAATTGAAATAAGTTTCTCACTAAGGATTTATTCTTTTAGAAAATGGAAGGTAATAGGAGGAATCATGCAAATGGTGACTGTAATGGACCATGCGCTGACATCCCTCTAATGGAAGCTGGAATGGAAACATTCATGCGAATGATGAACCAACTGACTCAAGTTATGGGAAATAACTTGAATCAAGCTGAGAGGCCAATCTCACCGCGAAGGGAACAACATTCTGTTGAGTCCTTTATGCGTCAACGACCACCAACCTTCAGTGGATCGACCGACCCATTGATTGCTGAGTAGTGGATAAGCTCCATCAAGAAGATCTTTTTTATGCTCCGTTGTTCAAAGTAAGAGAAGGTCACCCTGGTTGTCTATCGCTTAGAATGAGAAGTTGATCAGTGGTGGGAACTGATCAAGAACATGAGGCCAAGATTGGAGGTTAAATCTATTGAGTGGGAAGAGTTTAGAAGGATCTTTTTCAGTAATTATTTCCCTCATTACATGAGAACAAGGATGGAGAAGGAGTTTCTTGAACTGAAGAAGAAGGAGAACAAATTTTTCGGAAGCTATGAGATGAACTTCACCCAACTTTCATGATATAACTATAGCTTTGTCATGGATCCAAATGGTAAGGTTGATAGATTCTTCGGTGGACTGAGACCTCATCTGCGAAAGAATCTAGCCAACCGAGACTATAATAGCTATGAGGAGATCGTGTGGAGTGCAATGAAAGTCGAACTGGAGTTTGGAGAGACGCAGTGGTCTCATAAATCCAATGACAAGAAGAGATAGATAGAGCCTAGCTTAGGGAGGAATTTTGATCAGGGAAGAGGAGGAAAGAAAGTGTAACTTACCACGTGTAATAAATGTGGCAAGAAGCATTCGGGGAACTGCCTTCTTAGGAGTGGGAAATGATACAAGTGTAGAAGAGATGGCCATATTGCGAGGAATTGTCCTAGTGAGGTGAAACCTCAACTTCCAAACACAAACGACTAGGTGAAGATGGTGAAGGCCCTACCTGATGTCCAGTGATTTAAGTGTGGACAACATGGGTATTTTTCTAATCATTGTCCAAATCCGAGGGCAGTGGAGGGGAACCACATTCAGCCTCAGCAAAGGCCAAGGGATCAAGGTCATTCTTTTGCTATCACGATAGTTGAAGTTGAAGCTCCAAATGATGTGGTAGCAGGTACTCTTGTTGTTATCTCAAAGCTACCAAGTACTTTGTTTGATTCTGGTTTTACGTATTCCTTTATTTCCTCCAAGTTTGAAAAGAATTTAGAATCAACCCCTGAATTGCTAAAAGTAGAGTTATCAGTCAAGAAACCTAGTGGGATTATCCAAGAATAATAAATGTTTATAAACTATAGTATTTAATTTAGTGAGCACAATCTTATCGCAAATCTAGTAGTCATTCCCATGCTGTAATTCAACATTATACTAGGGATGGACTGGCTCTCAAAGTATAATGCTAAGATCAAATGAAGAAGTAAGGAAATCTCATTAGTCTTGAATGGAAAAGATACAGTTATCTTACAAGGAGAGATATCTCAACCTGATCTTTGTCTAGAAGAACCTCATATATCCTTCTTTATGGAATTGATCGGTGAAGAATAAGAAGGAAATAAGAGTTCGAGGATAGAAAATGTCCCCATCTACCAGGAATACGTTGACATATTTCCTGAAGAGTTTCCTGAACCTCCCCCAGAAAGAGAGGTAGAGTTCTCCGTTGAACTCGTACCTGGATCTCATTCGATATCAAAGACCCCGTATAGGATGGAAAATGTGGATCTGGAGGAATTAAAGAAACAAGTCCAAGATCTTTTGGAGAAAGGGTTTATTCGACCGAGTGTGTCTCCTTAGGGAGCACCAGTTCGCTTTGTAAAAAAGAAGGATGGATCAATGCGGCTATACATTGATTATAGAGAACTGAATGGGATCACAGTGAATAACAAATACCCTCTTCCAAGAATTTATGACTTATTTGACCAACTTTGTGGGGCTCAATTCTTCTCTAAGATTGATCTTCGATCTGGTTATCATCAATTGAGGGTAAATAAAGAAGATATTCCAAAAACTGCCTTCTAATCAATATATGGGCATTATGAGTTTGTTGTTATGTCCTTCAGACTGACTAATACACCTACTATTTTTATGGATTTTATGAATAGAGTCTTTAAGGACTACCTTGATAACTTTGTAGTAGTTTTTATTCTTAATATTCTGATATATTCCAAAAGTCGAGAGGAGCATGAGAATCATCTAAGGGCTATTTTGAAAACTCTATGGAAGGAGAGGATTTTTGGGAAGTTCAGCAAATTTGAATTTTGGTTACAACAAGTGTCTTTCTTGGGGCACATTGTAACCAATGAAGGAATCACAGTTGACCCTGCAAAAACAAAAGTTGTAGAGGAGTGGCCTCAACCTACAACAATAACTGAGATTCGTAGTTTTCTTGGATTAGCAGGATATTATAGGAGGTTTTTGAAAAAAAATTCATGAATTTATAATACATTAACCAAGTTAACTCGAAAAGGGGTCAAGTTCATCTAGAAAAAGGAGTGTGAGGAAAGTTTCCAAGAGCTGAAGAAGAGATTGGTTACTACACCCATGTTAACTCTGCCCTCAAGTAGAGAATGATTCATTATTTTTAGCGATGCATCTCTGAAAGGGATTGGGTGCGTCCTCATGAAAAATGACAAGGTCATTGCTTATGCATCTCGATAGTCGAAGACTCATGAGCAGAATTATCCAACACATGACTTGGAGCTAGCTGCGGTCATTTTTGCTCTGAAGATATGGAGGCACTATCTTTATGGGGAGAAATGTGATATATACACAGACCATCAAAGTTTAGAGTATATTTTCACACAAAAGGAATTGAACATGAGACAAAGGAGATGGTTGGAACTTCTCAAAGACTATGATTGTCCAATTCATTATTATCCCAGAAGAGAAAACAAAGTTGTTGATGCATTAATCAAGAAAGACCAAGTTTTCCTTTCCATGATGAGAATTCAAATAGATCCTTTAATATATAACCTAGTAAATTTGGACTTGGGAATTATAAGGGAAGGTACATCATCAACTCTAACCCAAATTATTTATCAACCGTCATTACTAGAGAAGATCAAAAAATCTTAGAAAGAAGATCCTTTGTTATAGAATAAGTTTGATTTTGTAAAGGATGGGAAGTTTCCTGAGTTCAATATTGATCAAGAAGGTGTACTGAAATTTTTTACAAGACTATGTGTTCCATATATTCCAGAAATAAAGAAGGAGTTGATGGATGACACTCATAGCTCTACTTTCTCTATACATCTTGGAAGCACAAAAATGTATAGGGACCTTTGTGATCATTATTGGTGGGATAATATGAAAAGGGATATTGTTGGCTAAACTTCAAGGTGCCTAGTATGTCAGCAAGTGAAGGCAGAGTGACAACTTCCTAAAGGGGTATTGCAACCACTACCTGTACCAGCATGGAAGTGGGATAATATCACTATGGACTTAGTCATTAGTCTTCCAAGAACTTCCAAAAGGAAACAATGCGATATGGGTTATTGTGGACCGTCTCACCTAGACTGCCCATTTTATCTCCATTCGGGAAGATTTCTCTCTTGATCAAATTTCCGGGATTTACATGAAGGAAGTGGTAAGGCTGCATGGAGTTCCACTTTCTATTATATCTGATCGTGATCCAAGGTTCACATCAAAATTCTGGAGAAGTCTTCAACATGCTCTGAGCACTGAATTGAATTTCAGTATGGCCTATCACCCCCAAACTGATGGCCAATCTGAAAGGACTATTCAAACACACGAGGACATATTGAGAATGTGCTCAATGGAATTTAAGGGTGGATGGGATCAACATCTCCCTTTAGTTGAGTTCTCTTACAACAACAACTTCCACTCGAGCATTCAAATGGCACCCTATGAAGCTCTATATGGGAAGTGATGTAGAAATCCTACTTTTTGGGATGAAGCTGATGAGAGAAAGCTCCTTGGGCCTAATCTTGTGCAAGAGATGACAGAAAAAGTCTATGCACACATTAAGGATGCTCAGAGTAGGCAAAAGATCTATGCCAAAAATCGTCAAAGGGGCTTGGAGTTTGATGTCGGTGACAAGGTCTTTCTTCTAATTTCACCTTGGAAGAGATTCATGAGGTTTTTGAAGAAAGGGAAGCTCAGCCCTAGGTACATTGGCCCCTATGAAATCCTTGATCGCGTCGGAGCAGTGGCCTATCAGCTTGCACTTCCTCCAAATCTAGCACAAGTTCATGATGTCTTCCACGTGTCCCTGTTGAGGAAGTACATACCTGAACCTTCACATGTACTAAACCCAGAGGTGGTACAACTGGAATATGACCTCTCTTATGAGGAGCAGCCAGTGGAGATCATGGATCGTAGAGACAAGGTTCTATGCAACAAGACTACCCACCTTGTTAAGGTGTTGTGGAGGAACCATAAATATGAAGAAGCCACGTGGGAACTAGAGGAGTCTATGAGGTAGAATTCCCTACACCTTTTCTCTTCTAAGGGTATGAGTTAAAATTTTTGGGGAAAAATTTTCTTAAGGGGGGAAGAATGTAACGACCCGAACTTTTTATTAATATTTTTTCTTAAATTTTGTGTGCTATTTTATTTTATACTCAACAAAAACTATATTCTTTAATTAATGAAGAGAGTATAATTAAATGATACCATTGGGTTTCGACTGTTATATGACCGTTGGTCAATACGACCGTTGGTCAATATGACTGTTAGAAGCTAAACTCTTAACGTTACAATTTTTTTGTTTATAAATACAAGTGATCCTGGTTAATTAATACAAAAAGAAGTTTCAATGGTCTTATCCAGTAGGCTTGGCCCATTAAAATCCCATATGATAGTACTTGGAAAGGAGGTAGCACCACTGGGATTTTCTCTGGACCAAACCCAAGCCCAACTTCATCGTGTGAAGCTGGAACAGAATCGCATTTGCGAGAAGTTCAAGCTGATAGAAATCACCACTCGGGCAATGTTGGTCGAGCCGCCCCAAGATTCAATCACATTAAAACTGATAAAACACTATTCTATTTAATATTTTATTGATAATAAATGATATAATTTCCTCACATTGTGTTAAATATGTTTAATTAGAAAGTATTTGGGATTAGATCACTCATTTGAATATTTGATGAAAATTCAATTTTTTCCATTTTAAAATCACTGTAGTATTTCAATCCTAAATATTATTATTTGAATTATTTGAACTTAATATTTTATAACTGGCTTCTTTACTTAATTAGATACAACTTTTATTCATGACAATAGATCAAAATAATGCATTTGGATGGAGTAATTGGGCCATAAAGTAAAAGGTGGGCTGGACACACCAGAATGGAGAAGCTTTTATATTTCGGCCATAAATCCTTCATCTGAGATTGGATTAAACCCAAATTTTGAGAGTAGATAGAGGACCAATATCCGCACATATGATCCTTCTGTAAGGATGACCAATTCACGAGTTTTGGTAGTCAAATGGGCGGAGAAATTTGGAATAAAATATTTGGCCGAGATTCCCCATTCACACTTGAAACCACTTTGAACCTAGCCTCCCCGCCACTCTATAAATTAGTGTTTTTCTCATTTTGTGAGGTTGGAACGTGAATTGGGAATTTTAGGGAAGAGGATAAGTGTATCCACTCCAATTATCCAACCATTTCAATAAGGGTATCTCTTGAAGCAAGGATCCCTTCGACGAAGCCTTCTCCTTCTCCTTCGTGTTGTAATGCTTTTGTTTGTGTAATAAACTTCTTTGTTCTTATTTTATTTCTTCTCTTTTCTTCTATTTTATTTTAATTTATTCTTCTCTTAATCTTACTCTTTATACTGGAATTCTTGAGTAGAAGCGTTATTGGGTTATACCCATTATAAACCTTTTCACATGCAAAACGCTTCTACGATGATTATGCCACCCATGGAAGAGTAGTATTTTAGTAATCGGTCTATCTTCAACCCTATTCATTTAATTATTTTGAATAATTGAGATAATGTAATTCATTTAATATGATCCATGAACTGTGTTTTTAAATTGTAAGAAAATAAGCAAGCAATTGAACAATTAACACAAAAACACGCGAGGTCGAGATTTTTTGTAAATTGTGAGAGCGCGATCTTAATCGGTAATACAAGACCACATGGGATAAATTTGTAGAGTTCAAATATAATCCCTAAACACAATTAATACTCATTTACATAATGGATATGTGCTCTAATTAACCACTTGACATAAGATAACCTTAGAATAACAATCAATGCAGCGTGCTGCGATTGCGTGTTCCGAAGCTAGTCTAGGGTTTAAGTAATTTCATCTTTGTGTTTAAGTTTACTCTCTTAGGGTTCAAGGGTTAACAAACTAGGGGATCATAATTAAGTGGATATTGATTTAAATGATAATTATTAATAAGTAAATGAAGAGGTATAGTTAGATCTATTGCGCCTTTTAAAATATTTTCTAAAAAAATATCTCCTTGTTGTGTCTTTTTAATCAAACTTCATTTTAAAACTAAAAACAAAAAAAATACAATCTTCTTCCAGCAATATTCTTCAAGATTTATAAACTATAAACAACCCCAATCCTTTAAACTAGTGTTTTAATTCTATTCTATTTTATTTTTAGAATACCTTTAATAAGTTGTTAAATTCACTTACTCCTTTGAGAGACGACCTTGGCCAGCCACTCTGCTGCACCTAAGTACCCCAAAAACACACTAATCATTTGAGGGCATCCATGACAGTGCTCTTTCAAATTGGTGTCGTTGCCGGGGTGGAAAGTAATTATTTCAACCAATTAGAGGTATTTGTTTTATTTTACATTTTATTCGCTTCCTCTCTTCTTTCTTCCATCTTTACCCAATCTGGGTTTTTTTTCTTCTTCTTCTTTTATTTTCTTCTACTTCTTTTTGGACCATCAACTCAAACTTATTATTTTTATTTTACTATGGTCCAATTTCTTTCTTTTAATTTTTATTTTATTTATGAAACGAACTAATCCTGAATACCTCTTAGATCTTGACCCTGAGATTGAACGTAGCCTTAGGGCTCGAATCAGACATTCTCAGTCTACAAGAAGTTTCAAAATTCAACCATTTAGAGAATTACTCCAATATAAGAACATTGAAATTGGAAGCAATTCAAATTCAACCATAAAACAAGAACAAATGGCTGAAAATAATGGAAATGAACTTAATAGAACCATTCGAGAATTGGTTGCACCTGATATTAACTATCAACCAATTTGTATTGCATACCCAAATCTCGAATCAGACTTTGAACTAAAATCTGGGTTAATTCACTTACTTCCAAAGTTTCATGGCCTCTCTGGTGAGGATCCCAATAAACATTTGAAATAATTTAATGTGGTTTTCTCAACCTTGAAACCAAGAAATGTATCTGAATACCAAATCAAATTAATAGCATTCCCATTCTCACTTGATGGAGCTGCAAAAGATTGGATGTATTATTTACAACTCGAAGATGTAACTTGTTGGAACAATTTAAAATGTCTTTTCCTGCAGATATTTTTTCCAGCATCAAGGACTACATCCATTCGTAAATAGATATCTGGGATCAATCAAGCACAAGGGGAGTCAATATATGAGTAATGGGAGCGATTCAATAAGTTGTGTGCAAGCTGCCCACATCACCAAATCAGTGAGCAACTACTCATCCAGTACTTCTATGAAGGACTCACACCTATGGAGAGATGTATGGTGGATGTTTCAGCTGGAGGAGCATTGGTGGACAAGACACCAGTAGCTACACGTGCATTGATCGACAAAATGGCCCAAAAATCTAAACAATTTGGTGATCGAGGTACACCACATGTCAAGGGAGTACATCAGGTAAGTCCTTCTTCTCTTGAAAGTCATTTGATTGATACCAAGTTGGAAGAATTGACCACTATGGTGAGTCAGATTGCTTTGGATCAAAAGACATCTCAACCCCATCCTTCGAGGCCTTGTGGTATTTGCACTGAGACAAGACACCCAACTGACTGTTTCCCACAACTCCAAGAAACAGAAGATTATGTAGCAGTGTTCCCTGGGAGACCATATCAGCAACAACAACAACAACCATATCCCCAAAAGAATTTTGATCCAACATAAAACCAAGGGTGGAAGGATCAATCGGACATGAGGTATGGCTATGGGCAACAACAAAATCCCCCTTTTCAACCAAACTTCTAGAAACCTCCACCTTACCAACAGGGTTTCCAACAACCCCAAAGCAGATTTGAAGCTCAAACATCAACAAGCCAGTAACAAGGGAATCTACAAAACAAGGTAGACTCTAACACTGATGATCTTTTGAAACATATTGTTCTTAATCAACAGAATGAGTTGAAGAGTCAAGGTTCGGAGTTGAGGGAGTTGAAGACTCAAATGAGCCAGATTTCCACTGCCCTCCATGAACTAGTAAGTAAGAATTATGGAAATCTTCCTTCCCAACCCACTCCAAATCCAAAGGGGAATGTTAGTGCCATCACATTGAGAAGTGGGAATCAAATGAATGATACATCTGCACCTACCATTCCACCGGGATTCACCTCAACTCCAGAGAAGCCGCATTCCATACCAACTGATGAGCAATCCAAGTAGAAAGATAAAGGTAAGAAAAATATTGATGATGTTCCTCCTAAACCCCTTCCTTTTCCAAACAGGGTTGTTCAAACCAAGAATATGGCTGAAGAGGCGATGTAAAAAGAGGTTTTGTACACATTCAAGCGTGTTGAGATCAACATCCCTCTACTTAAAGCCATTAAACAAATCCCAAGGTATGATAAATTCTTCAGAGAACTATGCACCAATCGAAGAGGGCTCAAGGGAAATGAGAGGATCAATCTTGGAAGGAATGTGTCAGCACTCATTACACCAACTCTAGCAATGCCGACAAAGTGTAAGGATCCAGGGACATTCACCATCCCATGCACCATAGGGGAGTTGCACTTTTCTGATGCACTTCGTGATTTGGGAGCTTCCATAAATGTGATGCCTCACTCTATATTATCTTCTTTACAGGTTGGTGAGTTGAAGCCGACGAGAGTAGTGGTGCAATTCACAAATAGAGCTACGGCATATCCAGCAGGAGTCCTTGAGGATGTACTTGTCCGGGTAAGAGACATGATCTTTCTAGCAGACTTCTATGTGCTCAAAATGGAGGATGATCAGGTAAGTTCTCATGCCCCCATTATCTTAGGTAGGACCTTCCTCAAAACTGCAAAAACTATCATAAATGTCAATGAGGGTACACATTCCATGGAATTTGGGGATAAAGTTGTGATATTTAATGTTATGGATTCCATGAAGTACCCCTCAGAGGATCATTCGGCATTTTTTATCTCCCATTTTGAACCACTAATTAAAAACACCATGGAATTGGATTTTCCTATACTTAGAGAGATTTTGAGTATTGGTTCTAGATTGATGTCTAAGGGTACTTCTGCACCTATTTCTAAGGAACAAGACTCTCTAAGATTTGATTTTGAAATGGAGTCATATTATGATTTTGATCATGTGAACTCTGATTATGACATGGATGTAGAGTATGCTGATGGATTTTATGATTTATTCTCTGATTTTGATGATTTATATTCTGATACGGATGCTCTTTGTGCACATATTTCAGTTCCTTCTATGTCTCCATCCATACACCACCCCCCTACACTGGAACTCAAGCCATTGCCACCAAATCTCAAATACTCATACTTGTTGAGTGGTGAGAAATTACCTATTATCATTGCTAACAATCTCCCTTTTGAACATGAAGAAAAACTTTTGAATCTTTTGAGGGAGAACATCAGGGCAATCGGGTGGACCTTGGCCGACATATCAGGTATTATCCCCTCCATTTGCATGCATAGTATTCTTTTGAAGGATGGGGCTAAACCGGTGAGGCAACCACAAAGGATACTCAATCCAACCCTTCTGGAGGTTGTTAAAAAGAGGTTGAAAAATTGCTCGAGGCAGGTATAATTTACCCTATTTATGACTCACAATGGGTTAGCCTTGTCTAGGTTGTACCAAAGAAAACTAGTTTCACTGTTATAAAAAATGAAAATGATGAGTTAGTTCCTGTGAGAGTACAAAACAGTTGGAGAGTGTGTATTGATTATAGGAAACTAAATCAATCCACTTGTAAGGTCCATTTCCCACTTCCATTCATTGACCAAATGCTTGAGAGACTTGTAGGTAGGACACATTATTGCTTCTTGGATGGTTTATCTAGATATTTTCGGGTTCCTATTGCTCCGCAGGATCAGGATAAGACAACATTCACTTTTCCTTTCGGTACGTTTTCCTACCTAAGGATGCCATTTGGACTTTGAAATGCCCCAGGTACCTTCCAGAGATGCATGGTGCGTATTTTTTCTGATTTTATTGAGACCTGCATGGAGGTATTTATGGATGATTTTACAGTGTATGGGTCTTCATTAGATGAATGTATAAGTAGTTTAGGAAAGGTGTTCAATCATTTTATTAAGAATAATCTGGTCCTGAACTTTGAAAAGTGTCATTTCATGGTAGAGCTTGGCATTGTCTTAGGGCATGTAGTTTCAAAACATGGAATAGAGGTTGATAGATCTAAGGTAGAAATTATTTCATCCTTACCATATCCTTCATGTGTGCGTGATGTTAGATCTTTCCTAGGGCATGCAGGATTTTATCAGCACTTCATCAAAGATTTTAGTAAGATTGATCTTCCTATGTCATGATTACTTCAAAAGGATTCTGATTTTGTGTTTGATGATTCTTTCAGGACTTCCTTTGATGAGATAAAGAAGTGTCTGACCACTCCACCGATCATACAACCCCCACGGTGGGAGATTCCTTTTGAGCTTATGTGTGACACCTCCAACTTCACGGTTGGAGCCGTCTTATCTCAGAGGGTGGAGGGACGTTCACATGTGATCGCCTATGCATCGAGGACATTGGATTCTGCCCAATAAAACTACACCACAACAGAAAAGTAGTTTCTTGTTGTTATATTTTCTTTAGATAAATTTTGTTCATATTTATTGGGATCTAAAGTAGTTGTTTTTTATGACCATGCAGCTTTGAGGTACCTCCTAAAGAATCCAGATGCAAAGCCATGACTTATCTGTTGGATGATCATTCTTCAAGAGTTTGACATAGAGATAAAGGACAAGAAGGGGTCAGAGAATTTGGTGACAGACCACATGAGTAGGCTTACTCACACACCAGAGGGTGACACCTTGGACCAGGTACCACTTCGGGAAACTTTCCCCGATGAGAATCTCTTTACCATCTCAGGTATACATCCTTGGTATGATGATTTAGTTAATTACATCATTTCCTCTAAAATCCCAAAAAATTTGAAGAAGAATCAAGTCCAAAAATTAAAAAGTGAGTCTAGGTTTTATGTGTGGGATGATCCTTACCTCTGGCACATGTGTAGTGACCAAGTCATTAGGAGGTGTGTTCCTGATCATGAGTTTGAGTCTGTTTTTTATTTTTGTCATACACTTGCTTGTGGTGGACACTTTGGACCCCAAAGTACTGCTAGAAAATTCTTAGACTTTGGATTATATTGTCCTAGCTTATTCCATGAGGCTCATGTGTTTTTTAAGTCATGCTCTCGTTTCCAACACACTGGGAACATTTCTAGGAGACATGAGAGGCCCCAACAACCCATACTATTCTGTGATATTTTTGATGTATGGGGAATTGATTTTATGGGTCCTTTTTCTTGTTCATTTAGATTTTTGTATATTTTGGTTGTTATTGATTATGTGAGTAAATGGGTGGAGGCCAAGGCCACCAGGACTGACGATTCTCATGTTGTAGTGGATTTTGTCAAGGATCAAATTTTCTGCAGGTTTGGAGTACCAAAGGCCATCATCAGTGACCAAGGGACACACTTCTGTAATCGTAATTTGGCTTCCCTCCTTCAGAAGTATGGGGTGACACACAAAACATTAACACCATACCACCCCCGAACAAATGGCCAGGCTGAGGTTTCAAATCATGAGTTGAAACAGATTTTAGAGAAAATTGTGCAGCCAAATAGGAAGGATTAGAGAAAGAGCTTGGATGATGCATTGCAGGCTTATAGGACAGCATACAAGACACCCATTGGTATGTCCCCATTTTGGATTGTTTTTGGGAAAGCATGTCATCTCCCCATGAAAGTTGAGCATCGGGCTTATTGGGCTATAAAGAAATGCCACATGGATTTGGCCCAAGCTGGAATCCAAAGGAAGCTGCAAATTCAAGAGCTTGAGGAGATTTGATTGTCTTCATATGAGAACTCAAAGATCTACAGGGAAATATCAAAAGCATCTCATGAAAAAATGATCCAACAAAGGGAGTTTCATGTTGGAGAGAAAGTCCTTCTCTATAGTTCACGACTGAAGCTGATGCCTGGTAAGTTTCATTCCAGATGGTTAGGTCCTTATATTGTGACTAATGTTTTTCCTTATGGTGCATTGGAGATCACACAAGAGGAAAAAGGAAGGAGCTTTACAGTCAATGGGAAACGTTTGAAGAGATACATTGAGGGACTTCCTACTGATGCAGTGGATTTTATCACACTGCATGACCCCATTATCACTTGAGCACATCAGGCTGTTCTTAACTCTTTAAATTTTTTATTCTTTGTCCTATTTAAAATTATACATTTTATGTGCATATATCATCTCATGATTTCACATTGATGAAAATGTAATATTTTAAGTGTGGGGGAGGGAACCTTTTAGTTTAGTAATTTCAATTGTTTTCCTGATTTAAAAAACACAAAAAACAATTGTGTGGTTTTCAAATTTTGTGTTTTTATTTTTCAATTTTCATTGTGTTTTTGAAATTTTTGAGCTGAAATGATTCTCATCAAAAATTTTAAATGCATATCAATGAGTGAAACAATTTATCCCGTGAGACTGAGCTTAAATGAATGCTAAAAATGACTTTGTTTCAAGTTCAAATATTTACTAATTTAATGAAAAATACATTGAATTTTGAATCTCATGCCACATCTCATTGTCTTTATATTTGAAACCAAATTCCTGTGAGGCTTCTAAACCATTATTTTCATATTCTTTAGATTCACCTCACTTCTTGAGAGAGCCAAAACGTGCTTGATTTAACTAGAATTTGATTTATTCCTGTCAAAAATTGAGAGTTTGAGGTACTTAGGTTTAAACGATTGAGGCATTTGTTTGGTATTAAAGACCCTATTTCAAATAATCCCTTTTATAATGGCCTACATTGAACATTTAATCCTTTTATCCCTTATAATTCATGCACAGCATATTAGGTTAGCCACATTACAAGCCAATTTTCCCTACCCAACCAACTCTTGAAATGAAATTTCATAATCTAGTTGAGCTTAAGTGTGGGGGAAGCTGTCTTATGTTGTGCTACCACATTTTGTGATACTTCGGGTGAAAAATTAAATTCAGAAGAGATGTGTTTTCTACTGAAGAAAAACATTATACTGAAATTTGTGCCTTTCTTGAGCTTTCATTATAAAAGAAGTTGTGCCTTTCTGGAGCTTCTAATAGAGGGTGAAAGTTGTGCCTATCTGGAGCTTTCAAGAAAATCATGTTTGAGAAGATTGACATTTTTTATGCTGAAATGATGAATGGTGTAAACTTTCCATGACTTCTCATGATGATGGAGCTGAATTGATACTGTGGGGATTGAGGAGAAGACTATATTTAAGTGAAAAATAGATTAATGCAATTTTGCTTCAAAAAGAGTCAAGCCCTCCTCATTCAGCCTCAGAATTTTTCACACCTTAATCCTACCAACCGAAAGCCACAGAACAACCCTGAAAAGTACTCATGTTAAACATATGTCTTTGACTCACATCGGGTGGTGATGTAGGAATTTATCAATCCTATTGTAACCCTTGTATGAGTTTGGATGAGAAATACATTGCGAAAAAAATTGATATTTGAGTGATGAGAGAAAATTCAAGCGAGGTAAGTGTTTTGTGCATGGGATGATAAATGAAGTGGAAATATATTAAATGATATAAATGGAGAACTTGAAATAATGATTTTTTTATGAGGCATGATATCTTTTTATTCTTGCTGTGGAATTGATGGATCTCAATGATATGTGTTTTAAATTTTGTTTTGATTTGATATTAATGTTTACTTAATATGAGGTTTTGCTCAGGAGTGCAAAAGGGTAAGTGTGGGGGAGTTGATAAAATACTATTCTATTGAATATTTTATTGATAATAAATGATATAATTTCCTCACATTGTGTTAAATATGTTTAATTGGAAAGTATTTTGGATTAGATCATTCATTTGAATATTTGATGAAAATTCCAGTTTTACCCTTTTAAAATCACTGTAGTATTTCAATAATAAATATTTTTATTTGAATTATTTGAACTTAATAATTTTTTAAATGTGTTCCTTACTTCATGGGATAAAACTTTTATTCTGGACACTAGATCAAAATAATGCATTTGGATGGATTAATTGGGTCATAAAGTCAAAGGTGGGATGGACACGCCAGAATGGAGAAGCTTATGTATTTAGTTCATAACTCCTTCCTCTAGGATTTTATTAAGCCAAAATATTTAGAGGAGGTAGAGGACCCATATCCCCACATATTATCCTTCTGTAAGGCTGGCCAATTCATGCGTTTTGTTGGTCAAATTGGCGGTGAAATGTGGAATAAAATATTTTTCCGAGATTCCCCATTCACACTTGAAACAACTTTGAACCTAGCCTCCCCACCACTCTATAAATTGGTTTTTTTATCATTTGGTGAGGTTAGGACTTTCATTTAGAAGTTTAGGGAAGAGGAGAAGTGTATACACTCCAATTATCCAACCATTTCAATAAGGGTAGCTCTTGAAGCAAGGATCCCTTCGACGAAGCCTTCTTCTTCTCCTTCGTGTTGTAATGCTTTTGTTTGTGTAATAAACTTATTTGTTATTCTTTTATTTCTTCTCTTTTCTTATGTTTTATTTAAATTTCTTCTTCTCTTAATATTCCTCTTTGGGCATGAATTCTTGAGTAGAAGCATTATTGGGTTATACCCATTATAAACCTTTTCACATACAAAACGCTTCTACGATGATTACGCCACCCATGGAAGAGTAGTCTTTTAGTAATCGATCTATCTTCTACCCTCTTCATTTAATTATTTTTAATCATTGAGCTAATGTAATTAATTTAATATTATCTATGAATTGTGCTTTTAAATTGTAAAAAACTAAGCAATAAATTGAACAATTAACACAAAAACACGCGAGGTCAAGATTTTGTGTAAATTGTGAGAGCGCAATCTTAATCGGTAATACAAGACCACACGGGATAAATTTGTAGAGTTAAAATATAATCCCTAAACACAATTCATACTCATTTCTAGAATGTATATGTTCTATAATTAACCACTGACCATAATTTAACCTTATAACAACAATCAATACAGGTTTCTACGATTACGTGTTCCGAAGCTAGCCTAGGGATTAAGTAATTTCATCTTTGTGGTTAAGTTAACTCTCTTAGGGTTCAAGGGTTAAAAAATTAGGGGATCATAATTAATTGGATATTGATTTAAATGATAATTATTAATAATTAAATGAAGAGGTAGAGTAAGATCGATTACACATTTTAAAATATTTTCTAAAAAAACATCTTTTTGTTGTGTCTTTTTAATCAAACTTCATTTTAAAACTAAAAACAAAAAAAAATAAAATATTCTTCTAGAAAACTTCTTCTAGATTTATAAAATATAATGAACCCCCATCCTTTAAACTAGTGTTTTAATTCTATTCTATTTTATTTTTAGAATACCTTTAATAAGTTGTTAAATTCACTTCCTCCTTTGAGATATGACCTTGGTCAGCCACTCTGCCACACCCAAATACCTTAAAATCACACTAATCATTTGAGGGCACCCACGACAGCACTCTTTCAAATTGGATCCATTTCCAGGGAGGCAAGTAATTATTTCAACCAATTATAGGTATTTATTTTATTTTACATTTTATTCGCTTCCTCTCTTGTTTCTTCCTTCTTTACCCAATCTGGGTTTTTTTTCTTCTTCTTCTTTTATTTTCTTCTACTTCTTTTTGGACCATCAACTCAAACTTATTATTTTTATTTTACTATGGTACAATTTCTTTCTTTTCATTTTTATTTTATTTATGACACGAACTAATCCTAAAGACCTCTTAGATCTTGACCCTGAGATTGAACGTAGCCTTAGGGATCGAATCAGACATTCTCAGTCTATGGGGAGTTTCAACATTCAACCAGTTGGAGAATTACTCCAATATCAGAACATTTAAATTGGAAGAAATTAAAATTCAACCATAAAACAAGAACCAATGGCTGAAAACAATAGAAATGAATTTAATATAACCATTATAGAATTGTCAGCCATTGGTTCTTGTTTCATGGTTGAATTTGAATTTCTTCCAATTTAAATGTTCTGATATTGGAGTAATTATCCAACTGGTTGAATGTTGAAACTCCCCATAGACTGAGAATGTCTAATTCGAGCCCTAAGGCTACGTTCAATCTCAGGGTCAAGATCTAAGAGGTCTTCAGGATTAGTTCGTGTCATAAATAAAATAAAAATGAAAAGAAATAAATTGTACCATAGTAAAATAAAAATAATAAGTTTGAGTTGATGGTCCAAAAAGAAGTAGAAGAAAATAAAAGAAGAAGAAGAAAAAAAACCAGATTGGGTAAAGAAGGAAGAAACAAGAGAGGAAGCAAATAAAATGTAAAATAAAATAAATACCTATAATTGGTTGAAATAATTAATGTGGTTTGCTCAACCTTGAAACCAAGAAATGTATCTAAAGACCAAATCAAATTAAGAGCATTCCCATTCTCACTTGATGGAGCTGCGAAAGATTGGATGTATTATTTACAACCCAAAGATGTAACTTGTTGGAATGATTTAAAACGTATTTTATGGCAGATATTTTTTCCAGCATCAAGGACTACATCTATTCATAAAGAGATATCTGGGATAAAGAAAGCACGAGGGGAGTCAATGTGTGATTACTAGGAGTGATTCAATAAGTTGTGTGCAAGCTGCCCACATCACCAAATCAGTGAGCAACTACTCATCAAGTACTTCTATGAAGGACTCACACCTATGGAGAGAAGTATGGTGAATGTTGCGGCTGGAGGAGCATTGGTGGACAAGACACCAGTAGCTTCACGTGCGTTGATCAACAAAATAGCCCAAAACTCCCAACAATTTGGTGATCGAGGTACACCACATGTCAGGGGAGTACATTAGGTAAATCCTTCTTCTCTTTAAAGTCATTTGATTGATACAAAGTTTAAAGAATTGACCACTATGGTGAGGTAGATTGCTTTGGATCAAAAGACATCCCAACCCCCTCCTTCAAGGCCTTGTGTTATTTGCACTGAGACAAGCTACCCAACTGATTGTTGCCCACAACTCCAAGAAATAGAAGATGCAGCATTGTTCCCTGGGAGACCATATCAGCAACAACAACAATAACCATATCCCCAAAAGAAGTTTGATCCAACATACAACCAAGGGTGGAAGGATCAATCGGACATGAGGAATGGCTCTGGGCAACAACAAAGGCCCCCTTTTCAACCAAACTTCTAGAAGCCTCCACCTTACCAACAGGGTTTCCAATAACCCCAAAGCAGATTTGAAGCTCAAACATCAACAAGTTAGAAACAAGGGAATCTACAAAACAAGGTAGACTCTAACACAGATGATCTTTTGAAACAAATTGTTCTTAATCAACAGAATGAGCTGAACAGTCAAGGTTCGGAGTTGAGGGAGTTGAAGACTCAAATGAGACATATTGCCACTTCCCTCCATGAACTAGTAAATAAGAATTCTGGAAATCTTCCTTCCAAACCCACTCCAAATCCAAAGGGGAATGTTAGTGCCATCACATTGAGAAGTGGGAATCAAATGAACGATACATATGCACCTACCATTCCACCAGGATTCACCTCAACTCTAGAGAAGCCGCATTCCATACCAACTGATGAGAAATCCAAAGAGAAAGATAAAGGTAAGAAAAATATTGATGATGTTCCTCCTAAACCCCTTCCTTTTTCAAACTGAGTTGTTCAAACCAAGAATATGGCTGAAGAGGCGATGCAAAAAGAGTTTTTGGACACATTCAAGTGTGTTGAGATCAACATCCCTCTACTTAAATCCATTAAACAAATCCCAAGGTATGTTAAATTATTAAAAGAACTCTGCACCAATCGAAGAGGGCTCAAGGAAAATGAGAGGATCAATCTTGGAAGGAATGTGTCAGCACTCATTACACCAACTCTAGCAATGCCGACAAAGTACAAGGATCCAGGGACATTCACCATCCCATACACCATAGGGGAGTTGCACTTTTATGATGCACTTTGTGATTTGGGATCTTCCATAAATGTGATGCCTCACTCTGTATTCTCTTCTTTACAGGTTGGTGAGTTGAAGCCAACGAGAGTAGTGGTGTAATTGTTGAATAGAGCTACGGCATATCCAGCAGGAGTCCTTGAGGATGTACTTGTCTGGGTAAGAGACATGATATTTCCATCAGACTTCTATGTGCTCAAAATGGAGTATGATCAGGTAAGTAATCATTCCCCCATTATCTTAGGTAGTCCCTTCCTCAAAACTGCAAAAACTATCATTAATGTCAATGAGGGTACACTTTCAATGGAATTTGGGGATGAAGTTGTGATATTTAATGTTATGGATTCCATGAAGTACCCCTCAGAGGATCATTCTACATTTGTTATCTCCCATTTTGAACCACCAAGTAAAAACAACATGGAATTGGATTGTCCTATGCTTAGGGAGATTATGAGTATTGGTTCTAGTTTGATGTCTAAGAGTACTTCCACACCTGTTTCTAAGTAAAAAGACTCTCTAAGATTTGATTTTGAAATGGAGTCATATTCTGATTTTGATCATGTGAACTCTAGTTATGAAATGGCTATAGAGTATGCTGATGGATTTGATGCTTTATTCTCTGATTTTTATGATGTATATTCTGATATTGATGCTCTTTGTGCACATATTTCAGTTCCTTTTATATCTCCATCCATACACCACCCCCCTACACTGGAACTCAATACATTACCACCAAATCTCAAATAATCATACTTGTTGAGTGGTGAGAAATTACCTGTTATCATTGATAAAAATCTCCCTTTTGAACATGAAGAAAAACTTTTGAATATTTTGAGGGAGAACATCAGGGCAATCGGGTGGACCTTGGCTGACATATCAGGTATTAGCCCCTCCATTTGAATGCATAGGATTCTTTTGGAGGATTGGGCTAAACTGGTGATGCAACCACAAAGGAGACTCAATACAACCCTTCTGGAGGTTATTAAAAAAGAGGTTGAAAAATTGCTCGAGGCAGGTATAATTTACCCTATTTCTGACTCACAATGGGTTAGCCCTGTCCAGGTTGTAACAAAGAAAACTAGTTTCACTATTATAAAAAATGAGAATGATGAGTTAGTTCCTGTGAGAGTACAAAACAGTTGGCGAGTGTGTATTTATTATAGAAAACTAAATCAATCCACTCGTAAGGACCATTTCCCACTTCCATTCATTGACCATATGCTTGAGAGACTTGTAGGTAGGACACATTATTGCTTCTTGGATGGTTTATCTGGATATTTTCAGGTTCCTATTGATCCTAAGGATCAGGAGAAGACAACATTCACTTTTCCTTTCAGTACGTTTGCCTACCGAAGGATGCCATTTGGACTTTGAAACGCCCCAGGTACCTTCCAGAGATGCATGGTGAGTATTTTTTCTGATTTTATTGAGACCTGCATGGAGGTATTTATGGATGATTTTATAGTGTATGGGTATTTATTTGATGAATGTATAAGTAGTTTAGGAAAGGTGTTGAATCATTGTATTAAGAAGAATCTGGTCCTGAACTTTAAAAAGTGTCATTTCATGGTAGAGCATGGCATTGTCTTAGGGAATGTAGTGTCAAAACATGGAATATAGGTTGATAGATCTAAGGTAGACATTATTTCATCCTTACCCTATCCTTCATGTGTGTGTGATGTTAGATCTTTCCTAGGGAATGCAGGATTTTATCGGCACTTCATCAAAGATTTTAGTAATATTGCTCTTCCTATGTCATAATTACTTCAAAAGGATTCTGATTTTGTGTTTGATGATCCTTGCAGGACTTCCTTTGATGAGCTAAATAAGTTTCTGACCACTCGACCGATCATACAACCCCCACGGTGGGAGATTCCTTTTGAGCTTATGTGTGACGCCTCCAACTTCACGGTTGGAGCCATCTTATCTCAGAGGGTGGAGGGACGTTCACATGTGATCGCCTATGCATCGAGGACATTGGATTCTGCCCAATAAAACTACACCACAACAGAAAAGGAGTTTCTTGCTGTTATATTTGCTTTAGATAAATTTTTTTCATATTTATTGGGATCTAAAGTAGTTGTTTTTTCTGACCATATAGCTTTGAGGTACCTCCTAAAGAAGCCATATGCAAAGCCATGACTTATCCGTTGGATGATCCTTCTTCAAGAGTTTGACATCTAGATAAAGGAAAAGAAGGGGTCAGAGAATTTGGTGACATACCACATGAGTAGGCTTACTCACACACCAGAGGGTGACACCTTGGACCAGGTACCACTTCGGGACACCTTCTCCGATGAGCATCTCTTTACCATCTCAGGTATGTATCCTTGGTGTGATTATTTAGTTAATTACATTGTTTCCTCTGAAATCCCAGCAAATTTGAAGAAGAATAAAGTCCAAAAATTAAAAAGTGAGTCTAGGTTTTATGTGTGGGATGATCCTTACCTCTAGAGCATGTGTAGTGACCAAGTCATTAGGAGGTGTGTTCCTGATCATGAGTTTGAGTCTGTTTTTCATTTCTGTCATACACTTGCTTGTGGTGGACACTTTGGACCCCAACGTACTGCTAGAAATGTCTTAGACTCTAGATTATATTGGCCTATCTTATTCTATGAGGCTCATGTGTTTTGTAAGTCATGCTCTTGTTGCCAACACACTGGGAACATTTCCAGGAGACATGAGATGCCCCAACAACCCATACTATTCTATGAAATTTTTGATGTATGTTGAATTTATTTTATGGGTCCTTTTCCTCGTTCATTTGAATTTTTTTATATTTTGGTTGTTTTTTATTATGTGAGTAAATGGGTGGAGGCCAAGGCCACCAGGACTGACGATTCTCATGTTGTAGTGGATTTTTTCAAGGCTCAAATTTTCTGCAGGTTTAGAGTACCAAAGGCCATCATCAGTGACCAAGGGACACACTTATACAATCAGAATTTGTCTTCCCTCCTTTGGAAGTATGGGGTGACACACAAAACATCAACACCATACCACCCCCAAACAAATGGCCAGGCTGAGGTTTCAAATCGTGAGTTGAAACAGATTTTAGAGAAAACCGTGCAGCCAAATAGAAAGGATTGGAGCAAGTGCTTGGATGATGCATTGTGGGATTATAGGGCAGTATAAAAGACACCCATTGGTATGTCCCCATTTCGGATTGTTTTTGGGAAAGCATGTCATCTCCCCGTGGAAGTTGAACATCGGGCTTATTGGGCTATAAAAAAAATGCAACATGGATTTGGCCCAAGCTGGAATCCAAAGGAAGCTGAAAATTCAAGAGCTTGAGGAGATTTGATTGTATTCATATGAGAACTCAAGGCTCTACAAGGAAATATCAAAATCATCTCATGACAAAATGATCTAACAAAGGTAGTTTCATTTGGAGAGAAAATACTTCTCTATAGTTCATGACTGAAGTTGATGCCTAGTAAGTTGTGTTCTAGATGGTTAGGTCCTTATGTTGTGACTAATGTTTTTCCTTATGGTGCAGTGGAGATCACACAAGAGGAAAAAGGAAGGAGCTTTACAGTCAATGGGAAACGTTTGAATAGATATATTGAGGGACTTCCTATGGATGCAGTGGATTTTATCACACTGCATGAACCCATCATCACTTGAGCACATCAGGCGGTTCCTAACCCTTTAACTTTTTTATTCATTGTCCTATTTAAAATTATACATTTCATGTGCATATATCATCTCATGAGTTCACATTTAGGACAATGCAATATTTTAAGTGTGGGGGAGGGAACCTTTTAGTTTAGTAATTTCAATTGTTTTCCTGATTTAAAAAAAACAAAAAAAAATGTGAGTTTTTCAAATTTTGTGTTTTTATTTTTCAATTTTCTTTGTGTTTTTGAAATTTTTGAGTTGAAATGATTCTCATCACAAATTTTGAAATGTATATCAATGATTGAAACAATTTATCCCATGAGACTGATCTTAAATGAATGCTGAAAATGACTTTGTTTCAAGTTCAAATATTTGGTAATTTCATGAAAAATACATTGAATTTTGAATCTCATGCCACATCTCATTGTCTTTATATTTGAAACCACATTCCTGTGAGTCTTATAAACCATTATTTTCATATTCTTTACAATCACCTCACTTCTTGAGAGATCCAAAACATGCTTGATTTAACCAGAATTTGATTTATTCCTATCAAAACTTGAGAGTTTGAGGTACTTATGTTTAAATGATTGAGGAATTTGTTTGGTATTAAATCCCCTATTTCAAAGAATCCATTTTATAATGGCCTAACTTGAAAATTTAATCCTTTTATCCCTTAGAATCCATGAAAAAACTATTAGGTTAGCCACATTACAAGCCAATTTTCCATATCCAACCAACTCTTGAAGTGAAATTGCATAATCTAGTTGAGCTTAAGTGTGGGGTAAGCTGTCTTATGTTGTGCTAACACATTTTTTGATACTTCGGGTGAAAAATTAAATTCATAATAGATGTTTTTTCTGCTGAAGAAAAACATTATACTGAAAGTTGTGCCTTTCTGGATCTTTCATGATAAAAGAAGTTGTGCCTTTCTGGAGCTTCTAATAGAGGGGGAAAGTTGTGCCTATCTGGAGCTTTCAAGAAAATCATGTTTGAGAAGATTGACATTTTTTATGTTGAAATGATGAATGGTGTAAACTTTCCATGACTTTTCATGATGATGGAGCTGAATTGATACTATGGGTATTGAAGAGAAGACCATATTTAAGTGAAAATTAGATTAATGCAATTTTGCTTCAAAAAGAGTCAAGCCCTCCTCATTCAGCCTCAGAATTTTTCACACCTTAATCCTACCAACCAAAAGCCACATAACAACCCTGAAAAGTCCTCATGATAAACATATGTCTTTGAATCACATCAGGTGGCGATTTAGGAATTTATCAAGCCTATGGTGACCCTTGTATGAGTTTTAATGAGAAAGACATCGCAAAAAAATTGATATTTGAGTGATGAGAGAAAATTCAAGCGAGGTAAGTGTTTTATGCGTGGGATGATAAATGAAGTGTAAATATATTGAATGATATAAATAGAGAACTTGAAATAATGATTTTTTTTATGAGGAATGATATCTTTTGATTCTTGGTGTGTAATTAATGGATCTCAATGATATGTGTTTTAAAATTTGTTTTGATATGATATTAATGTTTACGTGATATGAGGTTTTGCTCAGGAGTGAAAAAGGTTAAGTGTGGGGGAGTTGATAAAACACTATTTTATTGAATATTTTATTGATAATAAATGATATAATTTCCTCACATTGTGTTAAATATGTTTAATTAGAAAGTATTTTGGATTAGATCATTCATTTGAATATTTGATGAAAAATCCAGTTTTACCCTTTTAAAATCACTGTAGTATTTCAATCATAAATATTTATATTTGAATTATTTGAACTTAATATTTTTTAACTGTTTTCCTTACTTCATGGGATAAAACTTTTATTCATGACACTAGATCAAAATAATGCATTTGGATGGAGTACTTGGGTCATAAAGTCATAGGTGGTATGGACACGCCAGAATGGATAAGCTTTTGTATTTCGGACATAACTCCTTCATCTGGGATTTTATTAAGCCAAAATTTTTAGAGGAGATAGAGGACCCATATCCACACATATTATCCTTCTGGAAGGCCAGACAATTAATGAGTTTTCATGGTCAAATGGGTGGTGCAAGTTGGAATAAAATATTTTTCCGAGATTCCCCATTCACACTTGAAACAACTTTGAACCTATCCTCCCCACCACTCTATAAATTGGTGTTTTTTTCATTTGGTGAGGTTGGGACGTGAATTGGGAAGTTGAGGGCAGAGAATAAGTGGACCCACTCCAATTCTCCAACCATTTCCATAAGGGTAGCTCTTGAAGCAAGGATCCCTTCGACGAAGCTTTCTCCTTCTCCTTCGTGTTGTAATGCTTTAATTTGTGTAATAAACTTCTTTGTTCTTCTTTTATTTGCTATCTTTTCTTATGTTTTATTTAAATTTCTTCTTCTCTTAAACTTCCTCTTTGGGATGGAATTATTGATTAGAATCGTTATTGGTTTATACCCATTATAAACCTTTGCACATGCAAAACGCTTCTACGATGATTACGCCACACATGGAAGAGTAGTCTTTTAGTAATCGATCTATTTTCTACCCTCTTAATTGAATTATTTTGAATCGTTGAGATACTGTAATTCATTTAATATGATCCATGAATTGTGTTTTTAAATTGTAATAAACTAAGTAAGAAATTGAACAATTAACACAAAAACACGTGAGGTCGATATTTTGTGTAAATTGTGAGAGCGCGATCTTAATCGGTAATACAAGACCACACGAGATAAATTTGTAGAGTTAAAATATAATCCCTAAACACAATTCATCCTCATTTCCATAATGTATATGTGCTCTAATTAACCACTGACCATAATCTAACCTTAGAACAACAATCAATGCAGGGTGCTGCGATTGCGTGTTCCGAAGCTAGCCTAGGGTTTAAGTAATTTCATCTTTGTGGTTAAGTTAACTCTCTTAGGGTTAGAGGGTTAAAAAATTATGGGATCATAATTAAGTGGATATTGATTTAAATGATAATGATTAATAAGTAAATGAATAGGTAGAGTTATATCGATTACGCCTTTTAAAATATTTTCTAAAAAAACATCTTCTTGTTGTGTCTTTTCAAACAAACTTCATTTTAAAACTAAAAACAAAAAAATACAATATTCTTCCAGCAAACTTCTTCTAGATTTATAAACTATAAACAACCCCCATAATTTAAAATAGTGTTTTAATTCTATTGTATTTTATTTTTATAATACATTTAATAAGTTGTTAAATTCACTTCCTCCTTTGAGAGACGACCTTGGTCAGACACTCTGTTGCACCTAAGTACCCCAAAATCACACTAATCATTTGAGGGCGCCCATGACAGCGCTTATTCAAAACACACCTTACACTTAGGTACTATGATGGAGTTATAAGGGGCTATTTAATGAGACCTTAGCTACCTTATGTAATCCTTTGATATAAATAAAAATTGTGATTTCTTCTTATGATGAAGTTTGTGAATTTTCAAATGTCTGGATAAATATAGGATGTATATATTGATGATTTTTGAAAAAAAAAAGGATATTTTAAAATATTTATGTAAACCTTAAATAATTAATAATGTGAAATTATTTTCAAATAATGGTCTTCTACAGTTGTGTTCAGTAAGAAATTTAGAGTCTAATAAGATCAACTTAATTTTTAGTGAATAGTAAATTATGAATAGTGATTTTACGCTTATGAATAGTAATGTGACCAAATGGATTAATTAACATCACTTAATAAAGTATTAATATAATTTAGGCACCTTTATTAAGTAATTTGATTCAATAAAATAGGTAAATAACTGTTTCATAAATTATTAGTTAAGTATTAGTTTTTTCAGGTGAATAGTGTTTTTTATTTAAAAATTAAACTAAAATATTTAGAAAATTGTTTTTTTTAAATGGAGTTCATTTTTGAATTCAGAGCATCGATATTAGGTTAAGGTGGTTTTTGAGAATTTTTCTGAAAAAGTTGAATTTTTTGTGAATAGTGAAAGTATAGTTTTGAGTTTCGGGTGTTTAATGACATCTTTAATGATGTTATGATTATGTAATATTTCTAGTTGACTTATAAATAGTGAGATATTCTATTAGGTGTCCCAATTGTCCAATTCCATGGGAAAATACAATGGGAAAGCCCATGGTTTTTCCAAAACCACCGATGAGGTGTCCCTTGGTCTGAATGGCCCAAAGGCCTTCTTTTTTATTTTTATTATGGATAATCCCCCTTTTAAGGGTTTAAGGGGAACCCATATATGACCTGTAGGCCCAAGGAACATGGCCCAAAAAACCCACAATACATGACCTGAAGGCCCAGAGGCATACCATGCCCAATACATGACCCGTAGGCCCAGCCCACTTGAACTGCCCCTCCCCAGCTTTTTGCATCATTGATCACCTAGCTCCCCACCTTGCATTGTTGATCAGCTAGCATTGCCCCATACAAAGATACACGGTGCCTGGTCTCGATGACAGTTGTCATACCCTATCATTCTTCTAATCCGGTTAGCTCTGCATCTGGTGGCTGCTACTCCTGTTTCTCTGATCCTCATCTAGGGCATGATCTGTGTGAACTGGGCTACTCTATGGTCCACGTGACCCGAAGGCCTTTGATGACTAGAAGGCCCTGGAGACCCGTAGGCCCAAACTGGTGGCCTGAAGGCCCAAATTGGGTGAATAGTTTTGGCTGCTACATTACCAAATAGTAACTGCTACAGTACTACTACAATACCCCCTGGGAATTCTCCATCACCCGGTTTTGAACTCGGGTCTCTTGGGTGCCTATCAGGAGCCCTTACCACTCGGGTACGGGCTCGTTGGCAATTAATGATTTGTTCCCTTACTTCACCTATAAATAATAAGTCGTTCCCTCATCCATTTCATTCCAAAATACTCCTCAACAAAGTTCTCATATCCTTACCTCTCAAGGATTCCTCCCAAGGTTCTCTCAATCCTTCCAAGGTCCCGACCTTCAAGCTTTTGAAGTTACTCTTCATGGTAAGGGATCCTTTCACCCTCCACTTTTAAGTCATGACATCCTTTATGTTGTTCCATATAATTTCCATCTCTTTATGTTGAGGGTATGTTCTTATATGTTCTCATTACTTTACATTTCATGTCTAATTATTGAGAGACCCTTTCCGCTCTCATCAATTTGTTTTCTGAATTTTTAAGTGACGCCATTAGGATGCTAAATTTCTCATAAAATAAATTGCATCTTATCTTTTCTTTCATGTTTCTTTTTTATGTGGTATGTCATTAAAATATCCATACCATGATATTATTTAGTACCCATACTGTATTATGAATTATCTATGAGTGGGTGACCCTTGTCCCCTCTCTTTTCAATGTTTTCTAAAACCATGTTATATAGTCGTTATGCTGCAGAAATTTTGCCTCAAAATTTCTATCTATTTCTCTCAAAAAAATCTCTTGTTTTATTAATGTGAATACCTAGACCTATTTCGTTTCTATGGTTGTTCATAAATATATAAAGATGATATATTTTATTCTGTAATTGACATACATATAACCCTCACTCCCTTTCCATGGGTTATAAATGATATAATGGTCTTATTTTTAAGCACTCTTAAAACGTAAAGATTTTGAAATGAAACCCATTTCTTTGATTCTATTTGGGTTATTTATGAAATGTTTGATTATGATATATATGTCTCACATGAAATTAAATACATATTAAGGGTTCACCCTGATAGCGCTCCAATGCATTGGGTAAAGAATTAATCCCTAGATATGACAAGTTGCACGATACCTTGGTGAATAATCTTGGTAATTTTTATGACACCTTGGGGATGGACCTTGGTGATATGTTCATGAATGTATAAATGAAATATTGTAGACACATATTCAAGTTATGATTCAAGTTATTTTCATTATGATATTCCTATTCTTTCATTGCTCTTGTCTTTATGTTTTATTCAAGTTCGTATTGATATCACAAGTAAAATGTTCCCTTGCTTACCCTTACTGGGCCTTCTCCTCACCCTTTCCTTTGAATGTATGTCTCCAGGTTATGAGATGAAGTAATTGTACTTAGGATGAACTTATGATGAAGCCTTACAATTGTATTAGAAGAATTTTTTATATTGTATTCAAGTTTTATTGTTCCTGATTTCCAAGAAACTAGACTTTAAAGATTATCTGTATGTAAAATGTAATGTAAAGTTATGTAATAAAAAGTCGGGATGCTATATCATAGGTCAAGGAAGAGTGGGTTTTGACCTACCCAAGATACAACCCATATTTTTGTTTTTATTTTGATTTTTTTTATTTTATTGTTTTTATTTTTGAAGGCATATAGTAGTTGGATAACAAATAAACATTCATAGGTCAATTAGGTACAGTAATGAAACTGATCGGAAGAGAAATGAACTTATGGATCAACCATTTATATAAGATGAATTTTTTTTACCTAACTTGACTATACCTTAAATTGAGTAGAAAAAATTTCTCAAGTCATGGTTGAGTGAAAAGTTGTGTGGAGAAATCAATGACACAATTTACCATGAAGAAATATCAAAAATAATGATGTCAAAATCTAAAAGTTTTTACAATGATATAACCAATCATATCATCAAAGACTTAAATTTTTATAAAAATAAACCCTTGATCATGAAATCTTTCTCATTCTTATCATGGAACCAATGAATTTTTAAAACATTCATTTTCCATATATTCCATATCTAAATGAGTGTGTTATAAGATAAGTTTTTTTCCTTTTTTTCTTCTTTTATTTTTTAAAATTTAACATAAAACTCAATATAAAACACTCAAAAACACACAAATGAAAATCCTAAATAACTACCCCAAAATGTTGTCCCCTCCCCCACACATAAAATATTTCATTTTATTCAATGTGAACCTATGAGATGATATGTGAATATGAAATGTAGAATTTTAAATTGGAAAACTAATATAAAAGTGAAAGGGTTAGGAATAGCCTGAAATTCTCAAATAATGATGGGGTCATGTAGTATGATGAAATCAACTGCATTAGTAGGAAGTCCTTCAATGTATTGCTTCAAACATTTCTCGTCGACTGTAAAGCTCCTTCAAGTTTCCTCTGGTGTGATCTCCACTACACCATAAGGAAAAATATTAAAAACAAATATGGTCCTAACCATTTGGAATGCAACTTACCAAGCATCAGCTTCAATCGTGAACTGTAGAGTAGAACTTTCTCTCCTAAATGAAACTACCTTTGTTGGATCATTATGTCAGGAGATGATTTTGATCTTTCCTTATAGAGGCTTGAGTTCTCACATGATTACAATTGAATCTCCTCAAGCTCTTGAATTTGTAGCTTCCTTTGAATTCCAGCATGGGCCAAGTCCATGTTTCATTTCTTTATAGACCAATATGACTGATGCTCGACTTCCACTAGGAGATGACATGATTTCCCAAAAACAATCTGAAATTGGGACATACTAATGGGTGTCTTGTATAATATCCTATAAGCCCACAATGCATCATCCAAGTACTTGCTCCAATCCTTCCTATTTGGCTGCATGATTTTCTCCAAAATTTGATTCAACTCTCGATTTGAAACCTTAGACTAGCCATTTTTTTGGGGGTGGTAATTTGTTTATGTTTTGTGTGTCACCCCATACTTTCAAAGGATGGAATCCAAATTCAGATCACAAAAGTGTGTCCATTGGTTACTGATGATGGCCTTTGGTACTCCAAACCTGCAAAAAATTTGTACCTTAACAAAGCCCACTACAACATGAAAATCATCAGTGATGGTGGCCTTAACCTCCACCCATTTACTCACATAATCAACAGAAACCAAAATATAGAAAAAACCAAATGAACTAGGAAAATGACCCATAAAATTGATTCCCCAAACATAAAAAATCTCACATAATAATATGGGTTGTTGGGGTATCACGTGTCTCCTAGAAATGTTCCCAGTGTGTTGGCAATGTGAGCATGAATTACAAAACACATGAGCATCATAGAATAATTTAGACCAATATACTCCATAGTCTAAGACTTTTCTAGTTGTTTGTTGGGGTCTAATGTGTCCTCCACATGAAAGAGTATGGTATAAATGTAGAATAGACTCAAACTCATGATCAGGAACACACCTCCTAATAACTTGATCACTACACATAAACCATAGGTAGGGATTACCCCACACAAAAAATCTAGACCCACTCTTTAATTTTTGGAATTGATGTTTCTTTAAATGTGTGGGGATTTCATAGGCAATAAGGTGGTTAACTAAATCAGCATACCATGATGTGTACGAGATATGGAATAAAGATGCTCATCGGGGAAGGTATCCTGAAGTGGTACCTGGTCTAAGGTGTCAGCCTCTAATGTTTGAGTAATCCTACTCATGTGTTCCACCATAAGGTTTTCTGACCTCTTCTTTTCCTTTATCTCAATATCAAATTCTTAAAGAAACAGTATCCATCATATAAGTCTGGGCTTTGCATCTGGCTTCTTCAAGAGGTACCTTAGAGATGTATGGTTAGAAAAAACAACAATTTTAGAGACTAATAAATATGAAATAAATTTATTTAAAGAAAATATGACATTAAGAAAATCCTTTTCCATGGTTTTTTAGTTTGATTGGACCAAATAAAATTTCCTCGAAGCATAGGAAATAATATGTGAACGTCCCTCCACCCTTTTTGATAAGACTATCCCAATTGAAAAGTTTGAAGTATCACACATCATCTTAAATGGAATGTACCACCATGGGAGTTATATGATTGGTGGAGTGGTCAGACAATTTTATCTCATCAAGGGAAGTCCTGTAAGAATCATCAAACACAAAATAATAATCCTTTTGAAGTAATCGTGACATAGGAAGATCAATCTTACTAAAATCTTTTATGAAGAACCAATAAAATCATGCATTCCCTAGGAAATATCTAACATCACGCACACACGAAGGATAGGGTAAGGATGAAATAATATCTACCTTAGATATATCAACCTATATCCCATGTTTTTACACTACATTCCCAAAGACAAACCCTTGCTCTACCATGAAATGAATCTTTCCAAAGTTCAAGACAAGATTCTTATCAATACAATGATTCAAAACCTTTAACAAACTAGAGATACAATCATCAAATGAAGACCCATACACTGTAAAATCATCCATAAATACCTCCATGCAGGTCTTAAGAAAATTAGAAAAAAATATTCACCATGCATCTCTGGAAAGTACATGGGGCATTGAAAAGTCCAAATGGAATCCTTCGGTAGGAAAATGTACTGAATGGAAAAGTAAATATTTTCTTCTCCTAATCCTCTGGGGATAAAATAACCTAAAAATATCTATAAAATCTAACCAATAAATAATAATGTGTCTTCCCATCTAGTCTATCAAGAATTTGATCAATAAGTGGGATGGGAAAATAGTCCTTGTGAGTGGACTAATTTAGTTTCCTATAATCAATACACACACGCCAACTATTTTGTACCTTCATTGGAACTAACTCCTCTTTATCATTTTTAAAAATAGTAACACCACTTTTCTTAGGAATAAACTGAATATGAATCACCCACTGGGAATTTGAAATGGGATAAATTATACCCGCCTCAAGCAATTTTTCAACTTCTTTTTTAACAACTTCCCGAAGAGTTGAATTTAGTCTCCTTTATAGCTACCTAACCGATTTATCCCCATCCTCTAAAAGAATCCTATGAATGAAAATAGAGGGGTTAATACCTGATATGTTAGAAAATGTCCACCTGATTTCCCTGATGTTTTCTCTCAAAATATTCAAAAGTTTTTATTCTTTTTCAAAAGGGATATTGTTAGCAATGATAATAGGTAATTTCTCACCACTTAATAAGTATGAGTATTTGAGATTTGGTGGAAATGGATTGAGTTCCAATGAAGGGGGGTATAGTATGGATGGATACATTAAAGGAACATAAATATATCCACAAAGAACATCAGTATCAGAGTAGATTTCATCAAAATCAAAGAATAATGCATCAAATTCACCAGCACACTCAATAGCCATGTCATAATCAAAGTGAACATGATTAGAATATGAATCCATTTTAAAATAAAATCTAAGGGAGGTTTGTTTATTAGAAACATGTGTGTAAGTGCTCTTCGACGTCAAACCATAACCTATACTCATAATCTCTCTAAGCATAGGACAATCAAAATCCCTGGTATTTTTACTTGGTGGTTCAAAATGGGAGATAACAAAAGCAGAATAGTCCTCTAAGGGGTACTTCATGGAGTATATAACATTAAATATTATAACTTCATCTCCAAAATCCATGGATATTGTACCCTAATAGACATTTATGATTATTCTTTTTAGTTTTGAGGAAGATCCTATCTAAGATAATGGAAGCATGAGAACTTACCTGATTATCCTCCATGTTAAGAACATTGAAATTTTCTGGAAATATCATGTCTCTTACCTGAACAAACACATCCTCAAGGACTCCCAGTGGATATGTTTTATCTCTATTCTCCAACTACACCACCAATATCATCAACTTCAACTCACAAACCTGTAAATAATAGAATATAGATTGAGGAATTAAATTTATGTATGATCTTAAATCAAAAAGAGCATCAGAAAATTGAAACTCCCCTATGGTGTATGGGATTGTGAATGTCCCTAGATCCTTGCACTTTGTTGGCATTTATATAGTTTGGGTAATGAGTGATGACATATTCCTTCCAAGATTTATCATTTCATTTCCCTTAATCCTTCTTTGATTGGTACAAAGTTCATTTAATAATTTGGCATACCTTGGTATTTTCTTAATGGATTCAATAAGGGGAATGTTTATCTCTAGATGCTTGAATGTGTCCAAAACCTATTTTTGAATCACCTCCTCTGCCATATTATTGGTTTGTAAACTCTATTTGGAAAATTAAGAGGTTTAGGAGGAACATCATCAATATTTTTCTTACCTTTATCTTTCTCCTTGAGGTTCTCATTAGTTGTGGCATGGGGCTTCTCCAGGGTTGAGGTGAATCTCATTGGAATGATAGGTGAAAATGTATCTGTTTTTTTTAACTTCTCAATGTGATGGAATTGAAATTTTCCTTGGTATTTGGAGTAGGTTGGTAAGTAATATTTCCAGATTTCTTACTTACTAGTTCATGGAGTGCGGTGAAAATCTAGCTAATTTTCATTTTCAACTCTCTCAACTCTGAAACTTGACTCTTTAGCTCCTTCTATTGATTAAGAACAATTTGTTTTAAAATATCATAAATATTAGAATATACCTTTGGTTTATAATTCCCTTGTGGTTTACTTATTGATGCTTGGGATTCAAATCTCCTTTAGGGTTGTTGGAAACCCTGTTGGTAAGGCGGAGGCTGCTGGAAATTTTGTTGAAAAAGGGGGCTTTGTTGTTGTCCAAATACATACCTCATATTTGATTGATCCTTCCACCCTTGGTTGTGCGATGGTAAAAATAAATCATACTTATTCTTGGGATGAGTTTGTTGGTTTTTCTGATATAGTCTCCTAAGGAATACTATTGCGCAATCTTTCGTCTCTTGTAGTTTGGGGCAGCAGTCATTTGGGTGGTCTGTTTCAGTGAAAATTCCACAAGGCCTTATAGGAGAGGGTTGGGATGTCTCTCAATCCAAAGTAATCTATATCACCATAGTGTTAAATTCTTCCAACTTGGTATAAACTAAATGAATTTCAAGAGAATATGGACTTATCTGATGTACTCCTCTAACATGTGGTGTACCTCAATCGTCAAATTCTTGGGAGTTGTGTCATCTTGTTGATCAATGCACATGCAGCTACTTGTGTTTTTTTCACCAATTATCCTTCAGAATCAACACCCACCATGATCCTCTCCATATGTTTGAGTCCTTTATAGAAGTATTGAATGAGGATATGCTCACTAATTTGGTGATTTGGACAGCTTACGCACAACTTCTTGAATCACTCCCAATACTCATAAATTGACTCCCCTTATACTTGCTTAATCCCTTAGATCTCCTTATGAATGGAATTGGTCATTGATGCTGGAAAAAATATCTACAAGAAAAGATGTTTCAAATCATTCCAACATGTTACATCTTCAAGTAGTAAATAATACATCAAATCCTTTGTGTCTCTATCAAATGAAAATGGGAATGCTCTTGGTTTTATTTGATCTTCATAGACATTTATTGGTTTAAGGGTTGAGTAAACCACATTAAATTATTTCAATTTTTTTTTTTGATCCTCACCATATAATCCGTGAAATTTTGGAAGTAGGTGAATTAACTTAGATTTCATTTCAAAGTCTGATTTAAGATTTGGGTATGCAATACAATTTGGTTGATAGTTAATATCTAGTGCATCCAATTATCGAATGGTTCTATTAAGTTCATTATTATTGTTTTCAGCCATTGCTTCTTTTTTTAGGTTGGATTTATAAGTTTTTCCAATTTTAATGTTCTTATAGTGGAGGAATTCACCAGTTGGGTAAATGTCGACACTTCCCATAGACCAATATTGGCTGATTTGATCCATAAGGTTGCGTTCAATCTCAAGGTCTAGATCAGGAAGACCCTCGGGATGGTATCATGTCATAAATCATAGAAATTTAGAAAATAATACCATAATATCCTGAGAATAAATTTCAATAGACGGTCTAACAGAGAAGAAAAGAGAGAGTAAGAAGAAAGAGAAACAAAAAAAAATTGAGAAAGGGGAGAGATGAAGGGAGAAAGAAGAGAAAATAAAAGGATAAAATAAAATTAAACAAATACCTCCTGCCTAAATGGCCCGAAGGCCTTCATTTTTTATTGATTTTTGATAACCCCCCTTTCAAGGGATGAGGGGGAACCCTTACAAGGCCCGTAGGCTTAGAGATTAAATGGACCGTAGGTTTAGGAGATTACATGACCCGAAGGTCTTAAGGAATTCAACCAGACTATCTACAAAAAACTGCCCCTCCCCAGCATCTACATCTTGAGAGTATCTCTCCACCTTTGCATGACCGTCTGGCTAGGCTTACCGTGCAAGCATAGGCTGGTACTGATGGCATAGCCATACCCTCTCATTCTGAAAATCCATTTGGCTCTGCTCTGGTGAGTGCACCTGCTCTGAATTAAACTTTAGGCTAGCTTCAGAACATGCAATCATAGCACCCTGCTTTGATTGACGTTCCAAGTCTATCTTACGGTCAGTGATAAATTAAGGAACATATTCATTCTGGAAAATTTGGATGAATTGTATTTAGGGATTATATTTGAACTGAACAAATTTATCCTATGTGATTTTTGTTTCATCGGTTAAGGTCTCTCTCTCACAATTCATACATTACTCGACCTCGTGTGTGTTTTGTGTGAATCGTTCAATTGCATTCTTAGTTTATATTAAATTAAAAAATAAATTCATAGGTCATTTTAATTGAATTATATAATCTCATTTATTCAAAATAAATGAATGAATAAGGTAAGAGGTAGACCGACTATAAAAAAGAACTACTCTTTTATGGGTGGTGTAGTCTTCGTAGAAACGTTTTTCATTCACAAAGGTTTAGAAAGGGTATAACCCAATCCCATTTCTAATCCTGAATTAAAAAAAAGGAAGATCAAAGAAGAATAAAATTGAAGAAATTAGAAGAAAAAAACGAAATTTAAGAGAAATTAAAAAGTTTATTTCTAGAACAAAAACATTAAAAAAGAAGAAGAAGAAGAAGAAGGTTTCGATGAAGGGATCCTAACTTCAAGAGCATTACCTCTTTAAATACTTAGATAAATGGAGTGAAACAAATTATCATCTACCTTAAATCTTCCAATTCATGTTACAACCCCTCCAAATAAGAAAAATACATATTTATAGAGTAGAGGGGAGGCTGGGTTACAAGTGGTTTCAAGTGTGAATAGGGAAATTTGGCCAAATATTTTAATCCAACTTGCACTGCCTTCTTGACCATAAAAATGCGTGAATAAGATATCCTTCCCAAATTATAAGTTGTGTGGAATTTTTTTATCTATCTCCTCTCCAAATTTGGGCCCATTCTAAGAACATATGAAGAAGTTATTTCCCAAATACTGAATTGGTTTCCAATCCAGTGAGTCCAGTCCATCTTTGACTCCATGACCCATTTAGTCCAATCAAATGCATGATTTAGCTCAAATGTCTTGAATGAAAGTAATATCCCATTAATTCAGAAACATAGTAACAATTTAAATAATTCAAATAAAAATATTTATGTTCGAAATACAACAATGAATTTTAAAGGGTAAAACTGGAATTTTCATCGAATTTTCAAATGAATGATCTAATCCCAAATATTATATAAATAAACATATTTAGCATAATGTGATGAAATTATATAATTTATTATAAATAAAATATTCAGTACAATTATGTTTTATTACACATCAATCTGACCCACTGTGTGGCTGATATAACTGAAAGTGTGTGTTTTTATATAAAATCAACATTTTAGTACAACACACACTTCACATGATCAAAATAAGAAAATGAATTTGTATTGTCTTCATAATTTAGGAAAATGATTAATAAGTAATTTTTGATGTTTAGGAATTAGTCGCAAGTCAATCTGACACATCGTGTGCCTGATATGACTCAAAATGCGTTTTTTTAGTTTAAAAGTAACATTTTAGTTCAAAACTCATATCACATATTCAAAACCAATCAAACACGCTTGGATTTATTTTCATTGATATTTTAGGAAAAAAATATAAAAATAATTTTTGGCATGTATTAATCATTCTCATGTAAATCTGACACACGATGTGCTCGAAAACAACTCGAAATGTGTGTTTTCAATTTAAAAAAAAACATTTTATTAATGCATTGTACCATATTTATTTTTAATTTATTTATTTATATTTGGCTAACATAAACATTGTTTGTTATCATAGGTACACTATTATTTTGTTCAAAAGCTGGGGTGGTGTGTTTAGAAACTCGTAGCGTGATTGAGCTCTTTTGAAAGGGGGTCTGTAATACGACGAAACTCTTGGTGTTTTTGAATTCCTTAGAAAATGTAATATTTTTAATAAATTGTACAAACTAATGTGATTGTAGTGCATTGAAATGTTTGTAAGGTAGTTATACTTTTAATTTATTATTTATTTGAAATTAAATTGTAATTTTATTTTGAATGAGTTGATACAATATAGTGTAAATCTAGTAACACCTTGTCTTCATTGTTATTATAATATTATTATCTGATTGGACCCGATTAATGTGGCATGCACATATTGGCCAAAAATTAAGATCCCTTATGCTAGTTGGAGGAGGAAAATTTGGAGCGGTGGGATTTTTTTGTTTTTTATTTAATTAAATATGTTTAGGTTTTTTTTTTTGAAAATGGGAGAGGTTAGCATCCTGGTTATTAATTCAGACGGGTTCAGATAATATTTTTAAAACCCAAAAATTATCTCAATTTGATTATTGGGTTCCCAAACCCGAATATAATTATATATGTATTTAAAGAATTTTAAGTATGTAATTATAAATATATATTTATATAATAATATAATCATGAAATTATAAATATAAATATAATTATATTTATTATTTTTATATATATAATTATTTAATTATAAATATATTTAAATACTTTTAAATATATATTTATAAATTTATATTTATAAGTATGATTATATATAAATATGTAAATATTTATTAATAAATATATTTATAATTTTATATTTATAAAAATATATATAATATAAATATATTTGTAAATATTTATATATAAATATATAAATATATATTTTTATAGATACAATAAATATATATTTATAATTAATTATTTATAGATATATTTTTTGTAAATATATTATTTGCTTATAAATATTTTCAAATATTTTTTCTTCCTCTCAATATAATAAATAAATATTTGTAAATATGTTTGAGATTATGAAACTTCTAATCAGGTTCGGATGGGGTTTGAGTTTTAAGAATATTATCCAAACTCATCCACACAGTGTATCAAAAAGTTTTTGAAATGTTCTTACAAATGAAAGACATGTTAGACAACCACCAACCATAATTCATTTCATCTAGTTTCCATCCTTTTCCACTAATACCCAATATTCTTCAGTACGAGAACTGAACCATGAGAAATAGCGACCACTTCGAGCTCCCATAAAAAACTAAAATGTTAACTACCTTGATGAAACGGGACTTCAATGTGCCTTCTGACAAAGGGATGGGTGAGTCGTCTCCCTGGGGTCGTCATAGTCAGGTTCTTCCCACGTCCAGAGGTCGTCGCCATTCATCCTCTTGTATCATTCTGAGGTCGTTGCGTTCCCCGCATCTCGAGGTCTAAACATATTGAAATAAATAAAAAATAAAAAAATCCTACCACTCCAAATTATCCCCTAGGGGAATTTATTTAAATACCCCTGTGTTTCGCACGGAATCCGGGGATGACCTCCTGGACGGGAGGTTCAAACGTTCCGATCGGTTTCTAACGGGTTTGTTCGTAGAACCGGAAACATCCAATGATTTCACATCCGTTTGGACCTACTTTCCAAAGTCAGGCGCTCATTAGCTTGTGGACTAATGAGTCTTAGGAATTTGCATTGGTCGAGAGGATGGGAGGTCGGACTCATCACACCTTTTTGAGGGGAATTATTGTCTACTCCGGGACTCTCTTTATAGATTTAAGTTATGTTCGTGAATCCTTATTACATTACCAAGTATAAAATGTGCTTTCCTTTAGTTTTAACAATCAATGATTAAATATGCAAGAAATTTAGAGAATATTTTATATGTATTCGAGGTTCTTCATCAATAGAGAATCATCTATATCTGTTTAGAGATTCTTGGTCAATGGTATCCTTCAAAACATTTATATAAAAGTCTCTTGGTCATTTATGATGACCAGGCTGGTTTTAAAGCCACTCAGTGGGGCACTTGAAGTTTATCGTCATTCAGAAGGACAGAGATTATTTCAAAGTTGGGATCGAACCCATAAATGGGCTACCTACGTATCCTATGTTTTGGAAAAGGAATCAGAACCCACGTAGTTCGAGTAATGGAGTATGATATTTTATGATTCATGGCTCAAAGATGAATGTCATAATTACTTTTACACTCTAAGCTCACGTGAGTCATGCTCGGTGTGAGAAACAAGAGGTATTGGTAAAAATTTAGACAATTGTGCCATGAAAGATGCAATCATAAGAAATTGTTCGGGGCTTATGTATGTATGACTGCCCAAAATAGATGAAGGTTTAGGATTTACTTTTAGGGAGAAAATCCAGGAACAGGGTCCATAAAGGTATATGTGCTTTATGGAGATTTGAATACTCTAATCTTGGGGCTTACTCCTAAGGAGGATGCCCAAGTTAGGAGGGGACTTATGATTGGGTTTTACTCTTGAAAAGGAAACCCAAATCAAAGGTAAATTATGACTGGTTAAGAGAATTTTAAGGGGGCTTGGGGTTTACTCCTGAAAAGGAAACCCAAGATTATGACTGGGACTTACTCCTAAAAAGGAGGCCCAGGTTAGGGGACTTGGGGCTTACTCCTGAAAAGGAAGCCCAAGGTTATGACTGAGTCTTATTCCTGAAAAGGAGACCCAGGTTAGGGGTTAAGGTTTGGGGCTTACTCCTGAGGAGGATGCCCAAAATTAGAGGACTTTATTGGGGCTTACTCCTGAGGAGGATGCCCAAGTTAAGGAATTATGGTTTGGGGCTTACTCCTGAGGAGGATTCCCAAAGATGAAGGTTTTTATAACTGGGGATTATTCCTGAAAAGGAGACCCAGGTTAGGATTCTCTCATCTTAAAGGATGAAGTTGAATGAATTAAATCTCCATATTTAGTGACATAAGGATATTTAAATCACTAGACTTTGAGAGATATTCCACAGAATTCCTTTTCAGATAAGGAAGTCAAATCAAGAAATCATGCCACAAATGGCTTTGAAGAGTGTCTTGAAGACTGAATCTTGAAAAGGAAAGGTGAAATGGCTTAAGAGGGGTAAAAATGGGCAAGATGGTCACCCAAAAAGATAGGGGCGCGCAAGTCTTGCAAGGCGCGCAAGTCTTCCGTGGGCGCGCAAGTATGGTCGTGCAGGTATACCTGCGTGACACATAGTGTACTTGCGCGATTTTTAACCAGCATTGAAATACTTGAGAGACTCTTTTTTAAACCCTTTAGAATGTTCTTGAGGTTCTTCCAGAAAAGGGACGCGCAAGTTATATTGAAGGAAATAAGTCGGCGCGCAAGTGTTTGATAAGTTTCAACACTTAGGCCTTCCTTCTTCTCTTTAGATCTTCCGTTCTAGGTAAGAAATTACCTTAGAAGTGTTCTGGAAGCTTTGAGAAGAGACTTGGGCGTCGGGAGCTTCAATCTGAGTTTCTGGAAAAAGATCCTCTCGAATGGGGGGCCCACAGGGTCTATTTATAGGCAAAAGAAGACCTCGGGCGGTTACCGGGCGGTTACCACTTAGGTCGCACAAGTCACCTGTGCGACCAAGGGTGTCGCGCAAGTGTACTTGCGCGACAGTGATAAAACTTGCGCGGTGCAGTTGTTGTCGATCATTTGTTCATTCCTTTGTCGATTTTTGATGTTTTCTTCAAAGGTTAAATCACTTTGAGCTCAGATATTCCCTTTTCCAATCTTTAGATTCTGTGACGAAAGGAGCGTCAACAAAAGTCCCCCCTCAGAGTTGGATCCGGAGAGAAATGAGGATTTGACTCTGAGGAAATCGAATCCCTCCAAAGGAAAAGGGAGGCGCGCAAGTCTGCAGTGCACAGAGGGCGGCACGCAAGTTTGCGTCGTGCAGGCCTTAAGCGCTCTAGGTGCGGCGCGCAGATAGGCTTCCTGGCCTATAAATACACCGCTTTTGGCCAGGGATAACATCTGATCCTGAATTTCTCGAGCTCTCTCCGTGCAAGTCTTCCTCGCCGCGCAAGTATCTTTTTCCACTATTTCCTCGCTACCGCGCTACTCTCAAGGTAACAGGGCTTGCGCGGTAATACTTGCGCGACAAAAACTTGCGCGTCACTTGTATCACTTGCGCGACATCTCCATACTTGCGTGCCTTAATGCCTTAGCCATTTTTTCCAAATTCTTTCACAAATTTTATGAAAAATAAACCCATTTAATAATTTAATTTATTCAACTCTTGTGCAGATTCAATGGCTCTTAGACCTGGATTAATTGATGAACTGGCTAGCAAGCGGATAGATGATATGATGGATATCATTGGCCCTGATTACTATACTGTAAAAGATAGTACTCTTCCAGATTTGGCTAAGTATCTGAAGAAATATCATCGCAACTTTCCTCACTGCACTTATCTACCTTTGTATGGCTATGGTCATCTACAAGAAGTCATTATTCCAGAAGTAAAGAAATATCTTCCATTTTCGTGGTTTCAGAATTATACAAATTTTGCTTCAGCAAATATCTCAGGTGGAGGATCATTTCTAACTGCTGGAATAGTGGAGAAGGCTTATGTGATGCATCATAGCCCTTGCACACCAGATCTGAAAGATCATACACCTGAGCTTCAACCACATTGTCATCCTTCAATCTTCTGAAATGCTCAGATGGATCAATCCAAAGGCTGGAAGAAAATTTGGGATTTCCGTCCTGGGGGAGGTGTGAAGCCAACTTGGATGTGGGCATACTGGGTGCGACAAACTTGTGCAGAGTTTATTGAGGATCTGAAGAGAGCTGCAATATATGAGGTCGTTTGGGTTGGGAAAACATATGTTTACAGACATGATAACTTCGTGCCAGAGATACTCAGCCACTGGAGCCCAGCGACTAATTCTTTCCATTTGACTCATGGAGAAGTAGGTATCAGTTTGTGGGATGTCCACAAGATTTCAGGATCTCAAATATTGGGCGATATGTATGATGAATTCATTCCTCCCAAGGTGACTTGGAATGATTCAGAGAAGACTCCTGCTTTGGCTCGAGAATTATTTAAAATCTTTCACAGGCTCAAGAGTTCAGAGACCTCATTAACTCATTTTAGAAAATATATTCATCCGGAAGAATGGATGAATGTGTTTCTTACTGAGAAGAAAGGGATGGAGCCAAAAGAAAAAGTATCCAAGAAAAAGAAAGCCAAGGATACCAAGCCCAGACGTCCTACCACTTGTCCAAAACCTGAGAAGAGAGGAGCTCCTGGCACATTCTGGCCAACTCTAGAAGAAGGAGAGTTTGAAAAGTGGGGATATGAAGTGAATCAAAGAATTCCAAAGAAAACTCATCTGGCGGGTTTCTTGGCAATGTGGCTCAGTGTTTATCTCTTGCCGGTCAGGGATTCGAAGGGAGGCGTTAGGCCAGGGACCTTCGTCATTGCGGCAAAGTTGGCTGAGGGAAAAATGGTTGGGTTAGCTACCCCCATTTTAGCAAAGATTCACAGGAGTTTACTTCACGTCTTCCAGGGTAAATCTCCTTTAAGAATAGTGGGACCATTCCAGGTTTTGTGGGGATGGATTGCCACTCACTTCAGGACTTACAACGTACAGAATGGATTACAAATTCCTGGAATCTCTTTCAGACCGTCAGTGCAAGAATTCTATGGAATTGCTCCATTAGATGTTAATGGTTATGACATGAAAGTAAGACTAAGCATGTTTAAGGAATTCAACTTCTTTCCTTATGGAAGTCCTCCATCCGGGCGGTTTGTTGATGATGGGACATCCCATTTGGATTTGAGGGCATACATGCTAGCTTGCAGGTATGGTGTGTTAGTAGCCAGGATTGATGGAGAAATCATATGTGAGGCCTATGCTCCATATAGATTTGCACGCCAATTCAAATGTTTGCAACAGATTGTTGTATCCCCTCCAGTACATGTCAGGTTAGAGCAACATCCGATGGTTGCTCGACAACTATGGTTGCTGACATCAAGAGAGAAGACTGGGGCAGTATTTGATCTACCAGTTGAAAAAGCGGCACATAATCTGACTACATTTTATGCCGAACACTGGATAGCATCATACCCCAAAGGGATATTGAATCACCCAGTATATCAAGTGGGAAAGAGGAAGAGGACTGTAGATAAAGAAACCCTTCCTCATGAAGGTGACGCTTCTCCACCTGAAATAGATTCAACAGACTCCTCTTCTGGAACTGATTCATCGGATTATCACGATGGGGATGATGAGGCACAACCGGCAGCAAAGCGGTTTCGTGCCCGATATAATCCTCCATCCAGAATTAAAAGACTCACTCCATCAACTCCTGGTGAGTTATTTCATTGTAGTAATTTCAATCACTGCTACTTTATAAAGTAATAAGTCTTACATTCTTATTCTCTATCTGTAGTTGCAGGAGTTGGGAAGAAATTAAAATCAAAAATTGTAGGACCTTCCTCACAGCCTTTATATCTAAGACCAGAGGTTGTTCAGCTATGGCAGAGATTATACTGTGATACTGAGACCGCCTGGCTGGATTTGTGTGAGGGCCTACAACTTCCTGGAATAGGATATCTTCTAGCTTCTAAAAATCTTCAATACGGAGATAACCCCAATGAAGTGCGAGCTTACATCAGAGATCTGAAAATGCTCATATATGCCACTGATGACTCGGTTCCTATCACCAGGCGGGTGAAGGAAATGATTGATCGTGGCGCCACTGAGAGGGCTGGTGGTTCTGGAGATGAGGAATGGCAGGAGTACGTGGCTCCTGAAGATGTAAGTTTTCTTTCCTTATTTTCTTTGCAACTTGATTTCAGTTGAAGCTTCGTTACTTAAGGAAGTTATTTTCTTCATCTTGCAGCTTGCAAAGAAAGGAACTGGGGTTCATTCACCACAATATAGCCCTTGTGGTACTGCTATCGGGGCTGCTGCTGATTCTCCTCGCGAACCAGGCGAGATATCTCCAGGCCAGCAGGCCATGAATGAGGCACTGGACATATCCTTCCATTCGCCAATCCAAGTGCCAATAAGGGAGACTACTGATACTCTGAAAAAACAAAAGAATCCAAGGCAACGAAGGAGGAAATCCATAGCTAAAAGTTTCATTAGCAGTGGTAAGTCCTTCGAACAATCATGAGTTTATACCCATAATCATATGGTTACTCATATTTCTGAGGATTGCAGGGGCTTCTTCAATTTCCCCCTTGAGGGAAGGGACTGACCCTCCTTCAAAGGTCGTAGAGGGTGCTGTAGAACAATCACAGACCCAGGCTGACTTGGTTGCACCTGGAGAAGAGCTACCATCCATTCCCAGTATCCCTCCTACTACTGAAGATGCTGTCCAAGGTCAGGGGTTGCAGGACATAAGTCGGCAAGAAGATGTAGCAAATGCTCCCACTGGTGAGACTAATCAAGATTCTGAAGTATCATTGGATGAAATGATGAATCAAGGAATGAATTTTGAAGAATTTTATGATCATGCTAAGTTGTCATATGATTTAGAAGACCTTGGGCGTGAGTGCTACCCTTCGCCCAAATTTTTTTTAAAAAAATATACTTCTAACCATGATGGAAAATAATATGCAGTTTCTTCCGTAGAAGCCGCTGAACTGCCAATGCCTGAAGAGGGTGTGGACACTGATGTCAACCCTATCATTGCAGAAACATTAGCTCAAGTAGAGCTAAATCCAATAAACTCTCCTGAGACCCATCTTGAAAATCCTGTTGAAACCGGGAAAGATGGGGAGAAGTCTTCTCAGGTTTCTGAACCACCCTTGGGTAAGGGATAACAATATTTGTGATTGTACTTTATTCGCAAGACAATATATTCTTTTGTTATCCTTTGAAGCTGACTAAACCCTTAAATTAATCATGCAGGACCATCAACTGCAATGACTAGATCCGTAGATGAGGCCTCAACCTCTGCCCCAACGGGAATTGAAAGTGAAGAACCACAAGTCAGGGGGGAAAGAGCAGGACAAGGCACTTCCTTAATCGTGTTAATTCCAGATTACATACCCCCTTCTGACGATGATATTGAATCAGATCCAGAGATTCTTAAAGCATTCAACTTTTCATGACGTAAGGCATGGAACAACATATGTAACATCATATCTGGGGTGCCTTTAGAAGAGCTACCATCAAAAATTTCTCGATTTTCATCCCAATTTGTTATACTGGGACTTGGTGGTTTTGGATATGAAAAGATCCATGCTGCGGTGAAACAGATCATTTTCAGGAGGGAGCAAGTGTAGACAAGTCGTGAAGATTTGACCAGAGTGAAATTTTCAGTCAACATAGGCGAATTTGAGGCTGCGATATCCCAAGCTAAAGCTGATTATGCTGCCAAGATGAAGGATCTGAAGCAAAAAATCAAAGAAAAGGTCGTCCAGCAGGTGCAACTCCAGCAACAGTTAGATGTTGTTACTGGGGAACTTGATCAGCTTAATAAATCATTGGATGAAACTCATATGAATGGCATGAAAACCATCCCAGATGCTAAGAAGGCACTTCAGCAAGCTGAAAAGAGTGAAGCTGGTCAAGTGCACGAGCTTCAAGTAACTGCTGATAAGGCTCAGGATGCTATACATCAAATGAAGACTTATGTTGACAATCTTCTGTAATTCTTGAAAAAGAGAAGAGACTCCAGTCTGTGGATGTCTTTCTATCTCCTGTGTATCAATGAAAAACACTTTCATCTTCAATCATTTGTACCTGCATTCTTTCATTACCTGCTTCAAATTTACTTAAGACAATGGGCCTAGTAAGCATAGTTTGATTTTTACTAGGATTATTACAAATAATCCTACAAACTTTGAATCTCTTAATTGCTCAATATTACCTAAATCATAAAAAAATGTATATTTAGTGAGCTGGAACTTGACTTTTATTCAGAGTTCCTTTGTCTTTTGTGGGCAGTTTAAAGTCATGCATGTCGGACATAAAGGGGCTAATGTTTAAGGTTGAAATAGCTTTGACCAAAATGGATTAAAATGGATTCAATTCCTTGACAATTTATCTGAAAACATATTACCATACTCAAGTATGAGGAAAAAAATGTAAACTATGGCTTAAGAATATTTGAATATGAGGAATGATATGAAAAAGAGCTAAAAGGCATTAGAAGAAGTAGTTTCCAAGAATGAAGTTACTATTATTTAACAAAACCCGTTAGGGGGTTGAAATATACAGGGCCACCTATGGGCATTGGCTGCATGGTCAAATAAATAGAATCTTTTGGCTAACAAGTCTGTTATGTGGACTGTTTATGCAAGGCCACCTATGGGCACGTGCTGCATAGTCAGGCAAAAGAACTCCCAGAAATTTACTTTCCTAGTGCTAAAAGCCAGTGAAAGTTTATGGAGATTCAAATTTTCTAAAGTATAGAGTTTGTTGTATGGAAAGAGGTACTTGAATATAGAGAAGATATTTCCGAACAAGAATATCGAAGAACTGGATGAATATCACTCCTACGAAGGTCTGACCCAAATGTAGGGAAGAAGAATAAACCATAGACTTGAATACTTTCAGATCATGAAAAAGGATATGGGACAAATATGTTAAGGATGGCTATTTTTTGCGGATCCCTACATACTGTCGTTTAAGACAAATAAGGACAAAAGAGGCATTCTTCCCAAGAATGAAGTTACTATTATTTAACAAAACCCGTTAGGGGGTTGAAATATGCAGGGCCACCTATGGGCATTGGTTGCATGGTCAAATGAATAGCATCTTTTGGCTGACAAGTCTGTTATGTGGACTGTTTATGCAAGGCCACCTATGGGCACGTGCTGCATAGTCAGGCAAAAGAATTCTCAGAAGTTTGACATTTTTGTGACTAGAAGTCATGAAAAGGGTTATGAAGATCTGAAAATATTTAAGGTTAGGATTATAATACATAAATATGGGTATTGTCCAATGTATATAGAGATACATAGGTCAATGAAAACCATAATCATGTTGTGGCTGGGTCCTGAGTTGAAATTTTGGACTTCACTACGTATCTCATAAGAATGAGAATCAAGCCATACGTAGTTCTTGAAATGCAGTTTAACGTCGTGCAAGACGAAAGTATGAGTGATCTTAGTTTAGGGTCATAGAATTCGGACCATAATAATGAATACACATTGTGTGTTTTCATGAGGACTTTTCAGCCAAGGGATTGAAAGTGAAATTTGGGGTTAGGCCCAAAAGACTTGGGACTGGATTCGAGGGATACTCGAATGTTCCTACGTATCCCATAAGGATGGGAATCAATTCCACGTAGTTCTAGAACTACCCTTCGTACAAATTTGGTTCGTACATGTGAAGGGTGAAAGGGGACTTTAGTGCAATGATGGTTTTAACCTAAGATAAAAAGTTTAGGCATTACCATGTATGCATGTAGTCTTTTGAAAATGAAAACCATGATTGAAAAATCAATGTCAATAATAGTTCTCTCTCAAATGAGGAAATCAAAGAATATTGTAGTTTATTGTCGTATCGGACAAAAGTGTTGCATAGTTTAACGTCATATAACAAGGACGAAAGTGAATCAATGTAAAAAATATTGATTCTAGGGGTGGTTTCACGAATCAACATCATATGAGATGGTGGTGAACCGATGTGAAGAGATTATTTTTGGGCTTGAACCCTGAGAGGTTGCCTACATACTCAGCCTGGAGGGCAAGGATCAAAGTCCATGTAGTTCAATTAAATAATGAATTAATGATCAAGTTGTTCTTGGGGACAATGATCTAATAAAAAATGTTGTTGGGACTTACACATGGTTAGTGGCCCAAAGGGAGTGTTATGGTTGATGTTCGCTCTAAGCTCACGTGAGTCATACTCGGTGTGAGAAACAAGAGGTAATAACAACCTTAACGACTCATAGTTTAATGTCATGTAGGACATAAAAAAGGGACTATGCCGTTTAAAGTCTTGCAGTTAGGACTATTGGTGCTGCACAGTTTAGTGTCATGTAGCAGGGACAAAATAATAATTTAATGTCATGTAGGACATATCAAGGACTTTCTGTACAGTTTAGCGTCATGTAGTTAGAAAGATGGGGATAAAATAGTTTAACATCATATTGGACGAAAGGGGGATTGTGCAGTTTAATGTCATGCAATAAGGACAAAAGAGTGTACCATTTTAACGTCATGTCGGACGAAAGTGCGAATAGTTTAAGGTCATATGTATGGACCGTGAATGGTGCAGTTTAATGTCATACTGGACCTTTGATGATTATATAGTTTAACCTCTTTCCGGACGTGAGGGACTTTTATACAGTTTAGCGTCATGTAGTTAGGACGTCACAGTTTAACGTCTTGCTGGACCAGGGATGATGCAGTTTAAGGTCATGCTGGACGGTTTAGGGAACTTTTTCACAGTTTAATGTCGTGTGGGATGAAGTTGCAGTTTAAAGTCATACTGGACCATTGATGTACAGTTTAAAGTCATGTAGCTAGGACTAAGGTGAACCAATATGAGAATATCAATTCTGGGGACTTTTTACAGTTTATCGTCATGCTGGACGATGAAAAGTGCCACACAGTTTAATGTCATGTTACTAGGACACAATATAGTTTAATGTCATTTCGGAAAAAATATAGTTTAATGTCATCTCAGACAAAATATGGAACTTCTGTACAGTTTAATGTCATGTAGATAGGACATAATACAGTTTAGTGTCATGTAGGACAAAATCATGAACCAATGTGATTGTTTTGGATCTGGGAACAATATTTTGTGTTTATACAAAATACTTCTTCAGAAATCTGGCATTAGTTGGAGTCGTAATGTGTTCTCCATCCATTGATATTAGAGAATATGCTCCATTGGAGTAGACCTTATGTATTGAATAAGGTCCTTCCCATTTTGGTTCAAGCTTGGGAGGCTTCTTTCCTGGTATCATTGGTGCTCTGAGAACCAATACCAATTCTCCCTGAATGAATGAACGAAGACGAACTTTTTTGTTAAAAGCTCATGCTATTCGATTTTGATAGATTTCCAAGTGGTGCAAAGTGCACAATCTTTTCTCATCTAACTATTCCAATTCATTCAACCGCTTTTGGTATTGCTCATCTGTTGATAACTGATCACAAATGGCTATTCTGAGTGAGGGAAATTGAACTTCAATTGGCAAGACTGCTTCTGTTCCATATACCAATGAATATGGAGTTGACCGCGTTGCATTGCGAGTGGTAGTCTGATAAGCCCATAAAGCATGAAAGAGTTTATCAGACCATGACCTCTTATCTTTATCCACCATCTTTTGCAGTATATTTGAAAGTGTCTTGTTGAAGGCCTCTATCTGGCCATTAGCCGCTGCATGATATCGAGATGAATGGTTGGACTTAATGTTGTATTATTGATACAATTTCTTTACCTCAGAAGAACAGAAGTTGGTGTCGTTGTCCGTCAATATGGTATGAGGGACACCAAATCTAGTAATGATGTTAGACTTGATGAAGTTAACAATGCATTTAGAACTGACTTCTTTGAGAGGTACTGCCTCTGCCCATTTGGAAAAGAAATCAGTAGCAGTAAGAATGTACTTAAACTGCTTGGCCGTAGCTGAAGGGTAAGGTCCCACCACATCCATTCCCCATGTGGAAAATGGCCATGAGTATTTAGCTGTATGAAGCAACTCTGGAGGTTTATGAATGAAGTTGGCATATACTTGGCATGAATGACACTTCTTTGTGAAATTAACACAATATTGTATCATTGAAGGCCAAAAGTATCCAAGCCTTCGAATTTGATTAGACAGTCTATGTCCAGACTGGTGGGCACCACAGACTCCTGCATGCACTTCTTTTATGACAGCCATTGTCTCTTCACCATCAATACATCTGAAGAGAACTCCATCAAAACCACGTTTGTAGAGAATTTTCTCGAGGTGGTTTGGGCTATCATAAAGAGTAAAATTGACCACACGTCGCCTAATTTGTTCTTTCTCGGCTCTATCAGGTGGAAGTGTTCCATTTTGAAGGTATTTCCTGATAGGTGACATCCATCCTGTAGTATGACCATACGGTTCAGGAATGGGACTAATTTCATTAATTTCCTCTGTTCTGACTTGAACATAAGGTGAAATTTCACGACGGTGGGCAATACAGATGGTTGTCTCGTCCCGATTTGGATCTGCTAAAGTTGTGGCTATATTAGCCAGTGCATCAGCTTGAGCATTTTGTGATCTTGGGACATAAGAAAATGTCGGTTCTGAAGGGAATTCCGACATTAACTCTCTAACGTAATCATACAAAGGGATTAATTCTTCTTTTCTGATGGCATAATCCCCATTGACTTGTTTGATTACCAAGTCTGAATCACCTTTCACCTTTAAGTGATTCACTTGTGCTTGAAGCGCTAATTCCAAGCCTGTAATGAGAGCTTGGTATTCAGCTTCATTATTGGTACCACCTTCCCACAACAAAAAGGAATAAGGTAACACTGCCTTATCTGGAGAAATAAGCACAATTCCTAAACCAACTTTGTTGAATTTAGGATTTTCTATTTTCTTCCCTGTTGGACTTCTAGAAGCACCATCAAAATATATTTCCCATGTTTGAGGACTCTCTTGAATAGAGAAAACTTCCTCATCGGGGAGTTCGATATCTGAATATGTGTCTTCCACTGAAGGATGTTCAGCCAGGAAATCAGCCAGAGCTTGGCCCTTAATTGCCTTTTGAGACACATACTGAATGTCGAACTGTTGTAGAATAACCACCCACCTTGCCAGACGTCCTGTAAGCATTGGACGACTAAGGATGAATTTGAGCGGATTATTATGAGATACCAATTGGACCTCGTGATGTTGCAGGTAGTGTCTCGGTTTCTGAACTGCAAATATTAATGCTAGGCAGCACTTTTCAATACTTGAATACCGGGTTTCTTCTTCAAGCATAGTTCTACTGAGATAGTAGAGACTATTTTCATTCCCAGCATCATTCTTTTGAGCGAGAAAGGCACCCAATGATCGCTCTAAAGCTGTCACATAGAGGATAAGAGGTATACCCTCAACAGGTGGCATGAGTATTGGTGGAATCAATAGGTATTTCTTGAGAACATCAAATGCTTCTTGACATTCTTCAGTCCACTGGTAAGTGACTCCTTTCTTCAATAATTTGGTAAAGGGTAAACTTTTGCCTGCCAAATTGGCGATGAAACACCGAATATAGGCTAAGTGTCCTTGAAGTTCTCTTAATTCTTTCAAATTATGAGGAGGTGACATACCAAGGATTGATTTGGTCTTCTCAGGATCGACTTCAATACCACGATGGCGTACAACAAAGCCGAGGAATTTTCCTGAGGTTACCCCAAAAGAACATTTTAAGGGGTTCATCTTTAAATTATGTTGTCGAAGCTTGTGGAATATGACTTCCAAATCAGCCAAGTGATTAGAAATTTGTTTGGATTTAACCACCAAATCATCTACATAGCATTCAACAAACTTCCCTAAAAGAGGTTTGAAGATACGATGCATGGCGCGTTGATATGTTGCACCTGCATTCTTCAAACCAAAGGGCATTACCCGGTAACAAAACACACCTTGAGGAGCTCTGAAGGCTGTATATTCCTCATCTTCTAGGGCCATTCGGATCTGATTATATCCAGAATATCCATCCATGAAAGAAAGTACTTCATAGCCAGCCGTCGCATCAATTAAGAGTTCTGTAATCGGAACTGGGAAATCATCTTTAGGACAATACCGATTAAGATCTCTGAAATCGATGCAAACCCTAATTTGTCCGTTCTTCTTCTTTATAGGGACAATATTAGCCAACCACTTAGGATATTGAACTTCTCTGACGAAGTTAGCTTTGATAAGCTTATCCACTTCAGCCTCAATTTTGGAAGCATAGGTTGGGTGTGTTCTTCTCGCGGCTTGCTTGAATCCTCGATGTTCTTTTGGTAAACCCAAATGATGAGTAGCAACATCAGGATCAAGGCCAGGCATCTCTGTATAATTCCAAGAAAAAATATCTTTATTTTTCTTTAGAAAAGAAATATACATCTCTTGCTCTTCAAGGGTCATGGCCGCACTAATTAAAGTGGGGCGTGGATCTTTCTATGTACCCAGATTTATTTCTCTGAGTTCATCCACAGTGGTAGAGATACCCTCTTCAAATGCTGGAGGAGAATCTCTAAGATCTTCCTCTTCCTCTTCATCATGTGTTATTTCTTCCGTTTCTACTTGCAAAGTAGATGAAAAAACGAAATTCTCATGATCATAAGAGATGTCAAAATTTTCACATTTTGAAGAAGAAGCTTCCATTTCCGACCCTATTGATGATAAAGGGTCTTCTTTGGGAAATAAAGAGGAGATGATGGATTGAGAATCGACATCATTATTCACCTCTGGTGTTGCTATAACTTCTTCTGGCCTGATTAGCGAAGTATAGACTTGTTGGATTTCAGCAGACGAAATGAAAACGTCACCACTTATGCTTTCATCACTGCTTGGTAAGTTACCAATTTCTCCCATGTTGTCTGGCTCGATTGCCGTAATTGACATTATGGATCTTTCCATAAGAGTATTTTGATTTGGGCCTATTTTGTCAATTTGACTGATAGGTAACACATAATCTGTACTCACATGTGAAAATGGATTTATTGGAATTTTTTCCAAACCATATGGAGCATTAACTTTGGTAATTTCCTTCATTGTAGATTTTTCTCTTCCCTTCATGTGATAAAATTCCGCCTCAATGTATTGAGACTCACATGTCTTGAACGGGGCCTTATCACCATAAAATGTTCCAACTTGACCATCGAAACAGTATTTGAGACATTGATGGTATGATGACGGAATAGTTGCATGCTGATGTAGCCAGGGTCTTCCAAGCAAGATATTGAAAGCTGGGTCTTGATCAATAATCATGAAATCCGAATTGGAAACAAGATCTCCAAACTGAGTTCTGAGTGTAACTTCTCCCAGTGGTTCTTGTTCATTTTTATCATATCCTTGCAACATCATGATAGAAGGAGATAAATCAGATTCCGTGAGGCCCAATCGACGAAGTGTACGAATGGGCATGAGGTTGACTCCTGAACCATTGTCAATGAAATCTCTTCGAACATCTATACCATTGACTTTTCCAGATAAGTACAAAGGTTTTATGTGCCCATGCACAACATCATCTTCATCTTTATCAGTAAAAGATATCACTGCATGGCATTCTGCAGGATTATTCTCTATGTGATAGATTTCAGCTGCAGCAATTTCAGCTTCAAACTCCTGAGGACTTGACAAAGCTTCGATGAGTGCTTCCCGAAGATCTTTTGACAGATTCAAAGCATCCAAAATTGATAACTTGGATGGTACTTGGGCCAAGTGTTTCAATATATCATACTTTTGATCTAGAGGTCTGCGTTTCCTAATAGGAATATGCGGTTTAGCAGGTACCTTGGAAGCAGATGCTTTGGAAGCTGATGCATCTTGTATTGAAGCTGGCAACATCCTTGGTTTTGGCAGATTAGACTGATTAGATCCATTTACTTGCTGAGATAAAGAAGATGGAACTTTTAATCGGTCTTCCAAAATAACTGTGTCAAAACTGAGTTGGTCATTGGCAGAAGAACTTGCTTGTTCTTTTTGAGCTCGCTGAAGGGCTCTACCACGAGTTTCTGCTGCATATACAGTGCTAGCAGGGGTAGAATTAGAGTAGTGGCTTCGGAAAGATCCCTGTCTTCCCCTATATCCTGAACCTCTAGAACTTCCTCGGGTTCCCTTATTTGATACAGGGAATTCAGGCTCATCAAGACTGTAATATGGATCTGTTAATTGAATCATATTAACAGAACCAAAGATTAACTCTTCGTCTGATAAAGACGCTGCCTGGTTAGCCTGTTTAGGCTGTGCCGTTTGATGGGGCGGTGCCCGTGGCTTTGAAGTAGATGGCATGAAATCTGCCAGAGTCAAAGACAATTTAGGCTTTGATACATACTCATCTTCTCCTGATTCCTCTTTCTTCTTTGAATTGCGCTGCCCTTTTGAGGATTTGTCTTTTGATGGAGGCTTTACTGCATCTTTTGTAGGAGACACAATTGGCTTCTTCAATTGTGTTCTTAAAATGGAATGGGTCCGATTGATTGTCTTTATGACCATCCAATCATCATATTTTTTCGCAGTTTTGCTTTTGACTTCCTGCCACTCGCCTCCTTCCTCTGGATCTATAGCGGTAATACACACTACATGAGCTGAAGAACCCTTCAATTTGACTTGTCCCAAATCGACCATCTTTTGCAGGAGGTCTTTAAAGACAAAACACTCCTGGATGGGATGCCCCAACATTTGATGAAAGGGACAATAATTGGGACGGTCTTCATCTCCTTCCTTGTTTGGCCTCTTGGGCACTGGTAATTGAACCAAATTATTTTCCAGAGCTGAAATGAAGTAACCAGGAACTTGCTCACTTCGAAAAGAGTATGTTTTACTCTTCATATCCTCAAATTTTTTTCGTCGTTGATCTTTTTGATCATTTGGACGAAACAGCCTTTGTTGTTGGCGTTCAGGAGGTGGAACCCTTCGAGAAGATGAAGGTTTTGAAGTAGAAATAGGTACAGGTGCTTGTTTAAGAATAACTGTAGCAGTTTCTGATTTACCCATTCTCTTTCCTAGAGCTGATGGAATTATACGAGATTTAACCTTAGCCTGTATAAGGGAATATTCAATCTGTTGATCGATTGAAGTAAGGTCTCGAAACCCTCCTGTGTATTTCACAGGGATCAATGGCGTGCGTAATTCGTCACGCAAATTTTCCACACAGATTGGCAACAATTCCTCCTAAGGGAGTGCTAAACTCAAGGAATACGTTAATCCCTTCCAACGAGCAATGAAATCAGAGACTCTTTCATTCTCCCTTTGCTTGCAGTTTGTAAGATCGAAAACTGTCATTTTTGGAAAAGTTGAGCTAAACTGAAGAAGGAATTTTTGACGAAGATCCTCCCATCCGATGACTGACCAGGATTGCAAGCTTGTATACCAGACAAAAGCTGGTCCTTGCAAGGTTCGCACGAAGCATCTGAGTTTCACTGCTTCTTGCTGCTCTGGAGTTCCCATCATAGGATCACAACAAGACATGTAATGCGTCAAATGTTGTTCGGGGTCGCCTGATCCATTAAAAGTAGGGAAAACAGGGTTTCCAAAACTGGATGGAGGAAAAATTGAATCTACCCATTCAGTGTAAACTTTCTTTTCAGGTTGAACCTGCGCTCGTTTCCCTTCCATAGTTTCTAACCGATCTGTTAATGACTCAATAGTAGTTATTAACTTTTGAGAAACGTCAGGTTGAACTTGGTTTTGGGTAGGTGCAATGAATGGAGCTTGGACAGACGTGGTGGTTGGTGCTGCAACTGATGGTAGTGCTGCCAACCGTTGTTGCGTTTGACCCGTAGGATTAGACCTCTGTGGGTGTACTGATAAAGGAGGATATTCTTGATCCATCTCAGTAGTTACAACAAATTCCTTCGGCTGTCGGACTTCGGCATTCTTAAGAAGAAGACTACTCTGAAGTAGTTCTGCATTCAACCTTCTTAATTATTTCATTTCTTCCTCCTATTGTGCAAACCTTTGCTCTAATGAGAGCGATTGACCTCCTTCAGAGGAAGGGTGAGAAGTAACCTGATTCTTTCCTTTCCCCTTATTGGATCCTTTTCGGAGAGGGGGAAGTGGGTTACTTGAAGGAATACCCAGATTTTGGGTAAGCCTTTGATTACGTGTGTGCACGCCTTCTTCATTTAAGTCTGTGTGCGCAACTTCTTGAGCGGGAACCTCTTCGTCTGATCCCTCTGATTGAGCCTCATCTGGTGAATCAGCAGCAACGGCATTGATGACATTAATGGATGCATATTGCATGGAATCCTTTCTATCAGCATTTCTTTGATATTGTCTTCTTCCATGTCCATGATGAGACATGGAATTCCGTTGACTTGATCCCTTAGGAACTTCTTGGAGAACCGTCACTTGGAGAGAATCTTCTGATAGCTTGGCTTTTCGTTCCTCTTGAGGCTTATTCCCTAATCGAGAGAATACTGACTTTCTCTGAGGGAGGGATTGAGGATTTGAAAAAGTCCCCAGTCCGGTAGACTGGGGATGTTCCTGTTGCTTCCGCTCAACTCCTCGAATCCCATTTGTTGACTCTGAGGGTTGGGTTAGAGAAGTCCCCAGTCTGGCAAGCTGGGGTGTCTCTTGACATGCTATGTCTGAGATCTTCTTAAAATCTCTCTTGATCTTGCGAATTTTAGTTCGGAAATTAGCTGGATGCATTAACCTGTATCCACTTTTATCACCTGGTTCAACAGACCGTTGGATGATTTCCGAAACTTCTGTCATTTGATGACGTGTTTGCTCCAGATGAGAGGCTTGTGCAATATTCTCGCCTGCTTGATGGAGGAGAAATTCAACAACTTGTTCTCTATATACTTGATTTTGAGAGGAACTAGTTGAAGCCTGTTCTTGAGAAAGCTTTTGATTATGAACAAAGCCCATTGACTGTGGCCGGCCATGGGCAATAACATTGCATGAGACCATTTTCGGCGGGCTTTGCTGACCGGAAAGCACTGTGAAATGTAGTGCTCTGTGAACACCCCATCCTCTGATATGAACATCAGATGGATCATTGGCAATTAACTGACGCAATTTTCTTAGTGCGCCAAGGCATGAACGTTGAAGGGTTCTCTGTTGCTTTTCAGCCTTTGGATACCGAGAGACGGATAGAGATGCCAAATCAATCTGACGTTGTAGCCCTTCTATTATCTTAAGATGATTTTCATATTCATCATAAGATAATACCTTCTTCTTTAATTGACAAAGATTTTTCCATATGTTGAGACGAATATCATGGATTCCATCATCCGTCAACATCTTTGGAATGTCGTACTGGGAGTCAGCCAAAGGCCAAAACATGACTGGTACTTCACCTTTTTCCAGTTTTTTCCTCATGTTCAGCATTTCCTCTTTATCATTAAATGAAGATTCTTCTACCTGTTTAGACCAGAGTTGGTGTTTCCTTGTTGCTTCATCGGATTCAACAAGATTGGTAGAGAAATCACTATTCATGCTGGAAGATGAATGACCCAGGGATGGTTCGGAGAATAACCTGAACCCCAGGCTATCTTCTGATGGAGAAAGAGTTTCACCCGCCGATAGTAAAGCATCAGACATGACTGGTTTTACGTTTGTAAGTGCCTCGAGATAGGAGGGCTTTCTCGTCACTACATTGCCTTCTGAAGAATTTTCGAGACAACGTGAATCACTACTGCGGAGAGGACTTTCGCAGAAAAGTTCATCACCATGAGGAGGACCGTCATGATGGGTTACAGCAAAAGATGAAACCTCCTGCTCCTTGGTCTTCTGACCACACAGAGGGTTCCTGTGGCTCTCATCTGAAGAAGAAACTTCAAGATTGACCGAATTTTCATGAATAAAGTCTTCATGAGGAAGTGTCTGTTGAAGACCTTCAGAATTAATGTTCCCGTTATTGGGAACTGAGGGAGTAGAATCTTGAATTCCAAAAGATAAATGTCTGAGGGCTTCAAGAACTCCAGCATCGAGTAAGGCCTTGTTGCAGATTGGCCTTTGATCTCCTGAATGTGCTGGGCGGATCTTTTTCTTAGATTCCTTCTTACTCGCTTTAGAAACCACTTGATGACGAAAGTGATTGCTCTGAGCAGGTGTATGTGCCTGATCAGGAAAGATGGTCAGGTTAGGCTGACGATCTCCACTCAAATCAGGTGTATGTGCCTGACTTGGTTGTTCGTATGATATGGGGGAGTATGCCCCATAACCCTCTTGGATTGGAACAGATGTGTGTGTCTGTTCCGGAGTGAATCGTTGATGTGTCACTCCATTGCTAGGGATAGATTTATGTGTCTGTCCCTGTGATGATGCTGAAGCTTTTATGATATCCTAGCAAGCATCCAGAATATGAGCAGGAATTTTCTTCTGCTCTTTCACCATTGACAAAATATGTTTGGTGACTTCAGCCGCCGGAACGGGGATATACATCCATTCTGGGCTTGGAGTAGGTGTATGTGCCTGCTCTTGTCCTCCTTTTCCTGTCATTGAATCCTGACAGTACTCAAGTGTGGAGGCAGAGAGTTGAGTCTGCCTCCTGTTTGTCGTCGGGACTTTCCGACTGATTTGTCCGTGCGCTACCAAGCGAGACTGTTGGTAGGCTTGATTAGTATTAACAGGTGTATGTGCCTGCTGATTACACTTCTCCAAACGCGGTTGACGAGATCCATCATATGTAGTCAGACGAGCCTGCTGACTAACTGGTGATGTATAAGCAGGTGTATGTTCCTGCCTATGGTACTCCGCCAGAATTGCCTGGCGGGATCGGCTTGATGCTGCCAGACGAGTCTACTGGACAGCGGAATTAAAACGGGCAGGTGATTGTGCCTGCTCGTTATTTGCCACCAAGTTAGGTTGGTGGACTTCTCCGGAGATGGCAGGGATGACAACCTGCCTATTGTTAACCGGATTCTGTCTCTGGCGGTTCATCTTGCCTGCTCGGGTTCGAGGAACCTGATCTGAATGCCTGGAGTCGGTACCCTCATCATGTTGAGGGCGCACTACCGCATGAGTCTGGCATCGATTGTTGATGGGAGCCCTTGAGAAGGACTCCTGTCTTTTTGAATTAAGGTCCTGCGGGACCTGCTCATTCACTTCCTCAGAGTAAGGGAGTGAATGGAAATTGTGTTCCGGGGATAACGACCCGAAACGGTTGGAGACGGTAGTCAGCACCGCTTGCTTCTTGATCGCTGGCCGCCGTTGTCCGGACGACCAGGTAGAGTTGTTAACTTGGAGGGCTTGACGAGCGGCCTCCAGAGTTGGGATAGTACCGTTGCGACGGTACTCCTTAACCAGTGCATTAGAAACCCAGCGTTGAAGATGCTGAGTTGGTGATGTCATCCTCAGAGCGGATGACGTTCCAGCAGGAGTAGTAGCATTGGTTTTCACAGCAGCAGACCTCACAGTAGAGGTGTTTACAGCAGCAGTATTCACATAGGTGAATTTAAGGAAAGCCATTTTGCAGAAGATCTTGAGAAAAGAGTTCCAGTTCCATATAACAGACATAATCAAGATGAATCCGGCCACTGCATCTTTTGGATGAGCACATGTCAATGATTGCTTTGTTGGCCTAAGGGGCCTAACAAATAAGAAGAATATCACTTTAACTTGGTTAAGGATTCACGTCGGGTTCACCATTTTTGTTTCGCACGGAATCCGGGGATAACCTCCTGGACGGGAGGTTCAAACGTTCTGATCGGTTTCTAACGGGTTTGTTCGTAGAACCGGAAAAATCCAATGATTCCACATCTGTTTGGACCTACTTTCCAAAGGCAGGCGCTCATTAGCTTGTGGACTAATGAGGCTTAGGAATTTTCATTGGTCGAGAGGATGGGAGGTCGGACTCATCACACCTTTTTGATGGGAATTATTGTCTACTCCGGGACTCTCTTTATAGATTTAAGTTATGTTCGTGAATCCTTATTACATTACCAAGTATAAAATGTGCTTTCCTTTAGTTTTAACAATCAATGATTAAATATGCAAGAAATTTAGAGAATCTTTTATATGTATTTGAGGTTCTTCATCAATAGAGAATCATTTATATCTGTTTAGAGATTCTTGGTCAATGGTATCCTTCAAAAAAATTATATAAAAGTCTCTTGGTCATTTATGATGACCAGGCTGGTTTTAAAGCCACTCAGTGGGGCACTTGAAGTTTATCATCATTCAGAAGGACAAAGATTATTTCAAAGTTGGGATCGAACCCATAAATGGGATACCTACGTATCCTTTGTTTTGGAAAAGGAATCAGAACCCACGTAGTTCGAGTAATGGAGTATGATGTTTTATGATTGATGGATCAAAGATGAATTTCATAATTACTTTTACACTCTAAGCTCACGTGAGTCATGCTCGGTGTGAGAAACAAGAGGTATTGGTAAAAATTTAGACAATTGTTCCATGAAAGATGCAATCATAAGAAATTGTTCGGGGCTTATGTATGTATGACTGCCCAAAATAGATGAAGGTTTAGGATTTACTTTTAGGGAGAAAATCCAGGAACAGGGTCCATAAAGGTATATGTGCTTTATGGAGATTTGAATACTCTAATATTGGGGCTTACTCCTAAGGAGGATGCCCAAGTTAGGAGGGGACTTATGATTGGGTTTTACTCTTGAAAAGGAAACCCAAATCAAAGGTAAATTATGACTGGTTAAGAGAATTTTAAGGGGGCTTGGGGTTTACTCCTGAAAAGGAAACCCAAGATTATGACTGGGACTTACTCCTAAAAAGGAGGCCCAGGTTAGGGGACTTGGGGCTTACTCCTGAAAAGGAAGCCCAAGGTTATGACTGAGTCTTATTCCTGAAAAGGAGACCCAGGTTAGGGATTAAGGTTTGGGGCATACTCCTGAGGAGGATGCCCAAAATTAGAGGACTTTATTGGGGCTTACTCCTGAGGAGGATGCCCAAGTTAAGGAATTATGGTTTGGGGCTTACTCCTGAGGAGGATGCCCAAAGATGAAGGTTTTTATAACTGGGGATTATTTCTGAAAAGGAGACCCAGGTTAGGATTCTCTCATCTTAAAGGATGAAGTTGAATGAATGAACTCTCCATATTTAGTGACATAAGGATATTTAAATCACTAGACTTTGAGAGATATTCCACAGAATTCCTTTTCAGATAAGGAAGTCAAATCAAGAAATCATGCCACAAATGGCTTTGAAGAGTGTCTTGAAGACTGAATCTTGAAAAGGAAAGGTGAAATGGCTTAAGAGGGGTAAAAATGGGCAAGATGGGCACCCAAAAAGATAGGGGCGCGCAAGTCTTGCAAGGCGCGCAAGTATTCCGTGGGCGCGCAAGTATGGTCGCGCAGGTATACCTGCGCGACACATAGTGTACTTACGCGATTTTCAACCAGCATTGAAATACTTGAGCGACTCTTTTTTAAACCCTTTAGAATGTTCTTGAGGTTCTTCCAGAAAAGGTACGCGCAAGTTATATTGAAGGAAATAAGTCGGTGCGCAAGTGTTTGATAAGTTTCAACACTTAGGCCTTCCTTCTTCTCTTTAGATCTTCCGTTCTAGGTAAGAAATTACCTTAGAAGTGTTCCGGAAGCTTTGAGAAGAGACTTGGGCATCGGGAGCTTCAATCCGAGTTTCTGGAAAAAGATCCTCTCGAATGGGGGCCCACAGGGTCTATTTATAGGCAAAAGAAGACCCCGGGCGGTTACCGGGCGGTTACCACTTAGGTCGCGCAAGTCACCTGCGCGACCAAGGGTGTCGCGCAAGTGTACTTGCGCGACAGTGATAAAATTTGTGCGGTGCAGTTGCTGTCGATCCTTTGTTCATGCCTTTGTCGATTTTTGATGTTTTCTTCAAAGGTTAAATCACTTTGAGCTCAGATATTCCCTTTTCCGATCTTTAGATTCTGTGACGAAAGGAGCGTCAACACCCTGCTTGAGGGATGGGTGAGTTAAAGACCTAGGAACATGTAGTTAATAAGGAACATGTAGTTGATAGAGCTCTCAACTTCCAAGAACACTTTTCATGAATCCATTAAAAGCTCAGCACAACAATCATCCAATATATTGGGTACTTCCTACCAAGTAACATCTCTATATTTTACTTCAATATCCTTTCTTAAGTTATGCATGCATCTTCCTCAATATTATGAAAAATAAGGATATAGGGTTTTTTCATGAATCTCTATTAATTAAATCTTATCTTACCTAAGCATGCACTATAGTGGCATGACTTGAGGTCAATCTCTTGAGGAGGCCACTCACACAAAATATTTCTTGATTGTCACTATTTATTACTAAAATATACTATGAAATGAAAACCTAAAAGTATATAGTGGGGATTTTATAAAATGCATATGATATATAAATATATGAATAAAAAACAGAAATAAGATAATAAAAAGAAAGAAGTTGTTGTCCTCGGGAGTTCATAGTGATGCTATCATTGTTTTGTAAAATATAGTCTCATTATTATATTCAATGTGGAGATTAAAACCTATCACTCTACACCCTCATGTTCTAATGGTAATTACACTACATTGATACCTTTGTATCCAAGAGTAATATCTTCCACAAAAATAACAAAGTCAACCTCCACCGTATGAATGACTTAATTATTCAAGGGAAGGAAAATAAATTAACAATAACACAATAGCATAGAAATTATGGTGACCATTCACTGTAATCAATTTAACCACCACCATATTCCTAAAATAAAATAATGAGAAACATTGAAGAACAATAAACTTAAAAAATAACTACTCCATCCCTGACTACGTTTTCATGACACGTCAAACTGATTATGTTTTTAAATTTTATTTATAGTCTAGGGCAGACCCTAGGTCATATCTCAAGGAGTGTTGGATGTTTAAAGTGTTTATTTTTAATAGAGATTACTAAAAGAGGGATGGTTTTGAAAACTGTTTTAAAATCTAAAATGAATTAATTAAAGAGTTTAATAGTTGATAAATAAAGGTTGTGTTTTATGAATTATGGGAGAATAATATCATTTCAAGTTCACTACACATCTTGGATATTTCATTGTTCTTAAAATTTCACATTGTTTTGTTTAATTCTTTGGTTGAGGGTTGTCAAGATCTTGATTCCCATCTTAACCTTAAAACGATGCACACAGAAGTAACACTTAACACAACGATCATGTTGTCAAGGTTTATTCCTCAATAATATAACAATGGATAAAAAATCATACTAAAATTTCATATATGTGTGAGAGAGAAATGATGCTTGTGTTTTCCAATTATAATAACCCAAGATTCCCACTTGAAATCTCAACCCAATCGGTGTTGAAATAAAAAGCGTTTCACTTAATTATATCAAAAGAAATGAAATCAGGGGATAAGAATGTAAAGATGAGAAATATTTGAAATATTTAACCCAAAAATTACACAAAACTAGTAGAATAATAAGTTTTGGAACTCCCTCCCAAGTTTTTGTAGCTCCCTCGAAATGATCGTCCACAGTTTAGCTTGCCATCGAGAGGAGGAGGAGGCTCGGGTGGAACTTTGCCTTCATTATTGATCCCCCTATGAGGATAGGGACCTCCAGAACTTCTTGGATGATGAGAGGAATAATTTGGGTCTCCAAAATACCATAGATTTACCTCCTGGTCGAACTTTCAAAGGAGGATCCCAAGGTTCCATTTTATAGGCAAAGTGGAAGGTGGTTTTGAGCACACAGATTTCTTAAAACCACTTATCACATGGTTTTTGACCTCCATATAGCCTTATCTCACTTTATAGAAAATTAAAAACTTGTATCCCCATATCATTAATATATCCACTGAAATTTTGGCTTCATTTGGACACCTAAATCTCAATATATAGATAGATCACAGCATGACACTTTTAATTTCGTGCAGATTCGGTGTTATGGACAGATCAGGTCAGTTAAGCCATTTAATGGTCGAAGTGGGATTAGTTTCCTTCATATTAAATGTAGACCATTAAATTTTGGACCATATATAAAAATTTCATCCAATTTGGATTCATGTTTTAGTATAATTGTGTGGTTTAGTTCACTGATGTTCTTGGATCCTGTGCAGTTTGGCCCATTTTTCTTGGACATCATCATGGGCCCTCCAAATCACCTCCACCTACAATGTAATTATAAAAACAAGTGAAATTACATTTTTTAACAGTGATTAAAACAAACTAATTTATTCAAACATGGAGTGAAATTTGTTATAATAATTAGAATTTATAATACAAAATCATTTTAATTCAGTGGTGTAAGGGTGAAAATGAAACAGTGAATTGCGGTGCGATCACACTCCCACACCTAAATATTTTCATTACTAGGAAAATTCATATTTCCAAAAATTTTGAATGTAGATATTTCCAACTTCATAAATATTTAACATTCAATGAAAATTTAATTCCTAATATAAATGTGATCAAGGTAAAAAAACACACTGAGGAGTTATTCTCATTGATCATGGAAAAAGACATCTCAAAAATTACATCAGAACAAAATTCCAAGAGATGGATGATACCAATAAAAGAAAATAATTCAAAATTTAATCATGTCACTAATTATCCATGTGTGTGTGATAACCATTTCATACTATTCTTCCCACTTTATATTGAGTAAATATAAGTTATTTTAAAAAATTTCTACTTACATGATCCTTTCCACCAAACTTTCCCTACATCCATTACAATAAAATTCCAAGATCCACTCAATTAATCATTCCCAGAAGTCAAACTATAAGATCCCGACCTATATATCCTCATATTTTGCACATTTCATCACTCCCCTCAATGTTTATTTGTTTTTTTAGGGCATACAACATTCAGATAATCGGTACACACACATAGGTCAATCTAGTACAGTAATGAAATTGATCATATAAGGAATGAACGTATGGAATAAACAGTTTTGAAGGTAGAGAAAAATTATCCTAACTTATATTTACCTTCCATTAAGTAATAAATTTTCACACTTCATGGTTCGGGGCAAGGTTGTGTGGAGAAATTAAGTGAAATAATTTTGCCTTAAACTACTCACACAAAGGGTACCATTATTTTCAAAGGTTTCAAAATGATAAAACCATTTATATCATTGATAAACAACCAAATTTCAAGAGAAATTCACACTATAGTATTGAATTCTTGCTAAAATTCACATTTCATAAAAAAAATTGAATGTTAAAACAACATGAAATATGAAAAATCCACATGAATTTTCAATAATTTACATTATTAAAAGGGAATCATTTTCCATTATAAAGTGGTAATAAAAAAGTAATATTCTGGAACAAAAGTGAGGTGGAGTGAAAGGTGGAAAGTAATAATTCTATTCAGCAATCTAAAAAGAGAAAAAAGAAGAAAGATAATGAAAATTCCTAACTATCCCAGGAATATAACCATGCCCCCACACCTAAAGTGTGCAGTGTCATCACTGTAATAAAATAGAATTTGGGAAGGAAGGATAAAACATGGTGGGTTTCATTCATATACTACTTTTTAAACTTATATTTCCTTCATCAGGGACTTCAGAATGGTTTCGTGGAAGTGCTTCATCCACTACCCATTGATAGTGAAGGTTTGCTTGGTTTCTTTATTTTGAACATGAACACCACCAAATAGAGAGACATTAGTAACGGTGTATGGTCCAAACCAATGGGAATAAATCTTACCTAGATGCAACTTCAGCCTTTCATTGTATAGGAGGACCTTCTTACCAATGCAGAATTGACAATGAATGATGAGATGGTCATGGGAAACCTTGGTTTGCTCCTTAAAAATCTTGGAGCTCTCATATGAATCTCTACCTACTCTTGAATATGTAACTTCCTTTGATCACATGCACCATAAATATTATAATTTCATGGTTTAATATCCCAATAGTCCCAGTTCTCTATCTCAATAGGGAGGTGACAACTCTTTCCAAACACAATTCGATAGGGTGACATTCCAATGGAAGTTTTAAAGGTAGTACGATAAGCCCATAATGAATTATCGAGTCTAAGAATCCAATATTTTCTATTAGTTTGAAATGTGTTTTCAAGAATATATTTGATCTCCCTATTTGACACCTCATCTTGACCATTGGTTTTTGGGTGAAATGCAGTATACACTCTATGCCTGACCCCATACCAATGAAAAAGAGATTGCATTATTCAGTTATATAAATGGGAACCCTAGTCACTGATGATGAACTTAGGTAATCCAAACCTATAGAAGAATTGGGTTCTCAAATATTCTATAAATACCATATAATATCATTCCTTGTAGCTCGTGCCTCTACATATTTTGAAACATAATCCACTGCCAAAAGAATGAAAAGGTTCCCAAATGAATTGGGGAATGGTCTCATAAAGTCAATGCCCCAAACATAGAAAATGTAATGGAAGAGAAAGGGTTGTTGTGTAATTTCATTTCTTTTAGATACACTCCCAATTCTTTAACATCTAGGACAAGATTTAGAGAAATCATTAGCATCCAGAAAAAGTGTTGGCCAAAAGAGACCAGAATCAAGGACCTTGAGAGCAGTCCTTTGGGGACCAAAGTGGCCCCCACAAGCAAGAGTGTGATAGAACCTAAGTACAGACTAAAACTCTCTATCTAGAATACAAACACCTGATTACTTAATCACTACATGTGTTCCAAAGATAGGTTTTATCCTAAATGTACCAATGAGACTCATGTTTTAGATAGTCGTCATGGTTTTTGTTGAAATCAGCAAGAATACAAGATTCTACCAAATAATTTACAATTTCAACATACCAATGAATAACATCTTTCACTCAGTAAAATTTCTCATCTGGAAACATGTAATTTATGGGAATACAGGTAGATGAGTCAATGTTTGAGGATGGGTGGAACCTACTGATATGGTCAGCCACTAAATTCACTGCTCATTTTTATCTCTAATTTCTAAATTGAATTCCTAAAGGAGGAGAATCTATAAAATGAGATGTGTTTTGGCTTCTGGTTTCTTAAGGAGATACTAGAGGGATGCATGGTCTGAGAACACAATGACTTTGGACCCTAAAAGGTATGACCTAAATTTATCCAAGGAAAATAAAATGGTAAGAAATTATTTTTCAGTTGTGGTATAGTTTTCTTGGGTAGGGTCCAGTGTATGTGAGGCATAGGTTATGACATGTGGAGCTCATTCGACCCTTTGTGATAAGACTTCCCCAACTGCATATTTGGAGGCATCACACATGAGCTCAAATGGTAAATACCACTAAGGTGGTTGGATTACCGGGGGTGATGTGAGACTCCATTTTAACTTATTAAAAGATTCCTCGCATTCTTTATCAAAAAAATTCCTTTTATTTTTGGAGAAATAAGGAGAGAGGGAGTGAAATTTTACTAAATTCATGAATGAAAGGATGGTAAAATATTGCATGACCTAGGAAAGACTGCACATCCTATACATTTTTGGGGAATGGTAGGGAAGAAATGAAATCTATTTTAGATTTATCTTCTTGGATACCATCCCCAAAAATGATATGTCCCAAAATTATATCTGTTCGCACCATGAAATGGAATTTCTCATAATTTAATATGAGATTATTTTCAATACAGCGATGTGGGATGGAACCGAGACTACTCAAACATTCATAAAAAGAGGGTCCATAAACAGTGAAATCTTCCATGAAAACTTCTAGGAAATTCTCCAAGTAATCCAAAAAAAATACAAACCATAAATCACTGGAAAGTACCCATATCATTACACAAACCAAATGGAATCCTACTATATGAAAATGTAACAAAGGGGAAAGTTAAGGTTTTCTTTTCCTAATCCTCAAGTGAAATATGGATCAGAAATTATCCAGAATACCCATCAAGAAAACAGTAATGGGACTTCCCTGCTAGCCTCTCTAGTATTTGTTCAATGAATGGAAATGGGAAATGGTTCTTCCTAGTGTGTTGGTTTAATCAGTGATAGTCTATTCATACATTACAACTATTCTATACACGTGTTGGAACCAATTCATTATTTCCATTTTTTATTATTTTTAGACTAGTTTTTTTAGGAACTACTTGGATTGGAATGACCCATTGGCTATTAGATATGGGGTAAATGATTCCATCAGCCAATAATTTTGTTACCTCGTTTTTTACAACATCTAGGAGGTTTGGGTTTAGTCGACGTTGTGATAGCCTCACTAGTTTAGCCTCATCATTTAACAATATATGATGTGTACAAATTGATGGGATAATTCTAGGAATGGAATCAAGTATTCATCCCAAATCTTGTTTATACTACCTCAAAAGTTCAAACAGTCACAATTTGTGTTCAAGAGGGAGTGAACTAGCAATGATGATAGGAAACTTATTTCCATTATCAAGATATAAATATTTTAAATCTTGAGGTAGTTTTTTTAGTTCCAGCTTAGAGGGATTTTAGATTTATGGGAGTGTTTGTGAAAGTGAGAGGTCACTAATCTCATATAACTTCTCAATGGAATCATCTTTATATGAGTAATGGGATTTTACAAGCTTATTAGTATCATATATGTTCATGTGATCCTCAGTGTTCAAGAAATCATCAATTAATAAACATGCATGACATTTTTCTAAACTGGTACAACATTCTATGCATGACTCATTTCTTAGAATTTCAATCAATTATTAAAACTCAGAAAGAGGATAAGTGGGATGAAAAGAAGTGTTTTTAGTGGAAGGGAGTACATATATAGAGTTAACAAAGAGAGAGGAATGTTATTCTGAGTGGTGCTTCATGGCATCAAGGATGTTGAAGTGGACAATGTCACCACCAAAATCCATAGATAATGTACTATTTTGGACATTAATTATGGTTTTCGTAGTTTTCAAGAAGGTTCTCCCCAATATGATTAGGTTATGTTCATTCATCCTATCATTTTCATTTTTACCATGTAAAAATCAGAAGAAAATATTAAAATATTTACCATCACAAGAACATCTTCTAACACACTAGAGGGGTGTGTAGTACTCTGGTTTGAAAGTTGAACAACAATTCCTATTAGATTCAATTCTATGACCTGTAATGAATATTAAATATAGTGAGGCATCACATTTATAGAGGAACCTAAATCAAGCATAGCATTGGAAAAGAAATAATCCCCTATGGTGAACAGAATTGAGAATATTCCTAGATCGTTGCATTTGGTGGGAAGTGATGGATATATCAATACTAAGATACTCCTCCCAAATCTTACCTTCTCATCACCTAGAAATTTCCTTTGGTGTGTACACATCTCCTTTAGAAAATTGGCATATATTGGAATTTTCTTCACGAAATCAATCAAGGGGCTGTTAAACTGCACTTTTTTGAAAGTTTCCAATATTTCCTTATCAATTTTAGTTTCCTTTTGTTTTCTTTTTTGGGTGTCCCTTTGGGGAAATGGAGGAGGAATGGTTGGTTCAAGTGACTCATCAACATACACAATTTTTCCATTGGAATTGATTCTCTCAGGACAAGGATTTTCTTCTCTTGGACCTTTTTTAGTAGTGGTTGGGATGGTGGTTTCCTTAGGAGGGGATGAATCTATTGGAGGGTTCATTTGGATTTTAAGTTGAGTTCCACTCCTAAGGGTGGTTTCACTAACATTTCCTTTATCCCTAGGGTTAACTAATAGTTGATAGGGTTGTTTACCCGACCCGTGACTTTGAATTTCCCCCATAGAGTTAGGAAGTTGACCTAATTGGGTTCTTAGGTCTTTTATGACTACTTGTGTGGTTTGTTAGAATTGGATATTGTTGGAAACCATTTGTTTCATCATATCTTCTAGGCTAAGCTCGGGTTTTGGAGGGGGTGGTTGGAAAGGCCTTTGTGGTGGTTGGGTATTTCTAGGTGGTGGTGGTTGACTACTCTACCCTGGTTGGTTCCATAGTTGTTGAGTTTGGTTTGAATACCCCCTTTTTTATAGGATTGGTTGTCTTTCCACCTAGGGTTAGATGGATAGTATGGTTCTTTCCTAAAGGGTTGGTTATATGGGTAGTTTATAAGGATTGTCCCACAACTCTCAGAAGTTTCTCTCAGTTGGGGATATTGGTCAGAGTAGTGGGTGTCAGAAGAATGTATATCACAATGGATGTGAGGAGGAGATTGGGATTTCTCTTGGGAAAGAGAAATTTGTTGAATAAGGGTACTTACCTCTTCAAACTTTGTGTCCACCTTCTTCTTGAATTCAGTACTTTTCACCTCATGGACACCTAGAATGGGTAAGCTATACCTTGAACCAAATTGTTGAGTGTTTTTCACCATGTTCTCAATTAGATTCCTTGTAGAAATTGGGGTTTTATCAACTAGTGCACCACCTGTAGCAACATCAATCATATTTAAATCAATAAGAATTAAACCTTCCTAAAAATGATGAATTAAAAGTTGATCACTTATTTATTGGTGTGGACATCTTGAACATAACCTCTTAAATCTCTCCCAATATTCATGAAGTTTTTCCCCTTGTGATTTTCTTATCCCTAATATTTCTTTCCTTATTTTTTTGGTTCTAGAGGTTAGTAATTATTTTCAAGAAAAAGGCATTTTATGTCCACCCAAACTCTAATTGGTGAATTAACATAATACAACCAATATTTCACAGTATCTTCTAATGAAAATGGGAATGCCCTAATATTAACCTATTATTAATCCAAATTATCAGGTTTTAATGATGAACATGAAATATGAAATTCTTTTAATTTCCTATGTGGATCTTCTCCAGAAATTCCATGAAATCTTGGCAATAAGTGAATTAGACTTGATTTTAATTCAAAATTAGGTGCCTCACCTTGTATTTGAATATAGGTAGGTTGGATATCTACATCAGGTGAGGTTATTTCTTTTAATTTTTGGCTATTTTAATCCATTTTATTCAAGTTTATTTTAGTTTTAATATTGGTTCCATATGAAGAAGATGAAGGATCAAGAAGAGTGTCGATGTTTTGTGTGTCCTCCTTCAAAGGGTTCTCTTGCACGTCTCGGTGTCACTGACATAGGATCCTCCCCAGTTTGGGTTCGAAAGGTGGTAAATCTCTCAGAGTAGAATGCATCATGAATATAACCTACACAAAAAAGAAATCATAACACAAAAATATAGTTAAAGGTATAAGATAAAACAAATAAATATTGATAAAATTTACAAAAAAACTTACAAACAACATGCACTTAAAAACCAAAAAAATCCCCAAAAATGGTGCCAAATTTTGACCGTGTTGTTATGAAACATCAAATTGATTATGTTTTTAAAGATTATTTATAGTCTAGGACATACCCAAGGTTTTCTCTCAAAGATCGTTGGATGTTTAAAGTGTGTATTTTTAATAAAAAATACTAAAAGAGGGGGTGGTTTTGAAAATTGTTTTAAAAACTAAAATGACTTAATTAAAGAGTTTAATAGTTGATAAATAAAGGTGGTGTTTTAATAATTATGAGAGAAGGATATAATTTCAAGTTCACTACACATCTTGGGTAGTTCATTGTTCTAAAAATTTTACATGGTTCTGTTTAATTCTTTGGTTGAGGGTTGTCAAGATATTGATTCCCCTCTTACCCCTTAAAACAATGCACAAAGAAAAAATCCTTGAAACAATGATCGTGTTATCAAGTTTATCTCCAAAATAATATAAAAATGGATACCAAATCATACTGAAATCTCATATATGTGTAAGAGATAAATTATGCTTGTGTTGTCCAATCGGAATAACCCAAGATTCCCACTTGAAATCTCAACCCAATCGGTGTTGAAATAAAAAAAATTTACTTAATTATATCAAAAGAAATGAAATAAAGGGAGAATAATGTCAAGATAAGAAATAAGTGAAATATTTAATACACAAATTACACAAAACTAGTAGAATAAAAATTGTTGTAACTCCCTCTCAAGTGTGCATAGCTCCCTCGAAATGATCATCCACTGTTTAGCTCTCAATCGAGAGGAGGAGGAGGCTTGGGTGGAACTTCACATTCATCCTTGATCCCCCTATGTGGATAGGGTCCTCCATAAATTCTTGGATGAGGAGAGGAATCATTTGGGTATCCAAAATACCAGATCTTTTCCTCCTAGCCTAACTTTCAAATTAAGATCCCAAGGTTCCATTTTATAGGCAAAGTGGATAGTGTTTTTGAGCACACATACTTATTAAAACCACTTGGCACATTGTTTTTGACCTCCAAACAGCCTTATATCACTTTATAGAAAATTAAAAAGTTTTATTGCTACCTCATTAATATATACACAAAAATTTTGGATTCATTTGGACACCTACAGCTTGAGATATGGACATATTACAACACACCACTTTTGAGTTCGTGCAGATTCAGTGTGCTGGACAGATCAGGTCGGTTAGGCTACTTAATGTTTGAATTTGACTTAGGTTACTTCAGATGAAATGTATCCCAATATATTTTGGACCAAATAAAAAAAATTCATCCCATTTGTATTCATGGTTTAGTAGAAGTGTGCGATTTAGTCCACTGATGTGCTTGAATCCTATGTAGTTTGATCCATTTTTCTTGGACATCATCATGAACCCTCTAAATTGCCTCCACCTATAATGTAATTATCAAAACAAGTGAAATTATCTTTTTTAATAGTTATTAAAATAAAATAATTTATTCAAACATAGAGTGAAATTTTTTATAATAATTGGAATTTATAATAAAAAATCAGTTTAATTCAGTGGTGTAAGGGTGAAAATGAAACAGTGAATCGCGGTGCAATCAATACCTCAAACAAGAAATGAAGTTTGTTGTCCATAAATGATAGATATGAAATGTTATAGTGGAAAAAACACAAGATAAAACAAAATAAAAAAATAAAGGAAAATAGGAAACTATTATTATAAGTATCAAAACTAATACAAAATAAAACCCTAATCTACTAAAACTTCACCCTTGGATATGAAAAACCTCTCAATTTCTTCTAAAAATGACTATATATACCTTGAATATAAGTGGAGGTATATATTTATAAATAAGAGGTGTAATAGATTTTCCCTTTAATATCGTCCTTCAAATTTGAATACATTTTGGACATCAAAGACCATCAAATCTCGAAATGTGATAAAAAAATATAAGTAGTTAGGCTATGTCTTAGTTACTCTCCCACAAAATTTGAGATCCACAGGACATGTTTCTAAATAGTTAAATTTGAATTACTAAAGTAAATATTTCTATCTCAAAAAACTTTTCAATTCCATCCAATTTCACTCATCCACTAACAGCCTTAATAATCTAATATTATTGAGTTATTTTATAAAAATATGATTTGTTGAGATATATTTCATTAAAAAATCAAATAAACCCATTTAGATTCATGTACCCCAAGTTATGACCCATTTACTAACAACTCAACAAAAATATTTTTATTTAATTAATGTAAAACGGTCATAAAAACAGAAAAAGAAAAACCCAAAATAAGGAAAAAAACATAAGAAATAAAGAAATGGTTCATGGAGGCCTAAAATAATGCAAACCAAGGACATATGCACAAACTATATCCACACATTTCATAGGAAGGTTGCTGACACTTGAGAAAATCATATGAGGAGTGCCTTGGTTCCCCATGATGCTATATAATCCACCACTTTGTTGTCTTCTTTACACATGTGTAGTAAGCTTATGTCATTGGAGATACATTTTTTCACCTTAAAATGTGATAAGAAATGTTCCAAGGGGACACTACCATACCTTGGGTGGTGCTATGGATCACCAAAGAATCAGTCTCAATGACAAAAATCATGAAGTTATAGGCAATACAAAACTCCAACCCATTAATAAATGCATTGAATTCATCCATAATTTAATTCCATTAGCCATAGTATCTACATAAGGCTATTAGAACCGACCCATTATGATCACGGATGATGAGTCCTGCACACATAATGTTGAACCTACATGAACTGTTGACATTATGCTTCAATCCACTAGTAGGGGATTTCTAGAATACCCATATTTATGATCCAGATATATTCGGTGCACTAGGAAAAAGCCTCATATCTTCCATGACCATTATCAAGGAGCTTCTATTATCCCACTTTATTACCAACGTGCCTAACTCCACCGCGAGACACCTAGACCAAACCTGTGTGGCTAAGGGAAAGTTGAATTTACCTTCAGTCCGGGCCTTATTTCTAGAATCCCATAGAGACCTACAACCTGTAACAAACATAAGATCCCTTTCCATATATTCATGTTTATTCGTACAAAAGTCATGAAACCCATTTTGTATAAATACCATGCAAGTGCCTGGTTGCATGTCTAGCATGAGGAGGATTACAAAGCTCCTCCAGTTGCAACCCAAATGCTATAAAAGAAAAAATATTCTGTCATTTCCTTACAGGTGTCTTGGTAGCACCATCACTCTAAAGAAATGTTAATCCCTTTTTTCTAATCTCATCATCCATGGGAATAATATGGTTATATATTCTTCATACTATAAAATTATACTTAATCAGTATTTCTTTACACCGGTATAGGCTACCTCAACTAGTGTTACCATTAGCGCATTGATAAACATACCTGTATGTTTTGGACAAGAACACCCCCACTCAGGACTTTGTGAAGACTAAATGATCTCTATCTGAAGAGATCTCAATATATTCATAAACCTGTAATTATTGGTGATTAAGAATGGCTTGGATGAAAGCTGGATGTTGGCTATCCTGAGAGAAAGAGATGTTGGGTGTAGGGCGGCCTAGAAATATGAGAAGAGAGACATACCAGTTATTTAACTAGAAGTTGATCTCATTGTGCCCTACAATCTATCGAGAGTATTTCATGATGATAGGTATATTAATTCAAAGTGAATACCACAACCATGAGACTTTCCCCCTTGGAGCATCCAGGTCCTCCCCTATTACCCTTTAATGAATTTTCTCTAGAGGGAACGAACTTCTAGAAAATACCAATCTAAATTTTCTTATAGGCATTTCATATATCCCTCCACAATGTGAAGGTTGATACCCCCATCCTCCATTTATTTATCCATCCTATTCCATAAATCCAATTGGCACCTTCCCTCTGCATGTGAATCCCTGATGAAAGTGGTTGGAATTTTTTTAATGTTCCTTAGCACCAATTTAGGGTCCATGAGGATCGACAAGACATGCATTGGAATTGAGGTTAGGACATAATTGACCAAAGTAATTATAACCCAAAAGGATAGAAACTAATTCTTCCAATTGTTGATGCAACTAGTTGTTTTATTAACTACCCCCTCATAGTGAGAGATCCTTAAATTTCTGTGAGATAAGGTATCTCCAAGGTACTCTAAAGGCCTTCCGCACATGCCCATTAATTCTTCCATTATTTTTTCCATGTCTTTTAGAAAACACCTTCAAAATGTAAATGTTGATTTTATCATGATTAATTCCCCCCCCCACTCCAAATACTATATTCCTCCAACATATTGTTTAGGACCATAATGGATCTTCTCCCCCCATTAATGAAGATAATCGTGTCATTTGCAAATAGAAGGTTAGAAATACCATTGAATTAGTTCATTATTTTGAAAGAATCGATGTTACCATTTTGAATAATATTAGCTAGGAATATACTAAGCAAGTCTTGGATCATGATGAATATACTGGGTGAAAGGGGTTCACCCTTCCTTAGGTCATGAACTGATTTCAAAAAGGTGCATATTTTACCCATCAAGGATACCATAAACCAAGGGGAATTAAAACATCTAAAAAATAAGTCCCACGCCCAGTTAGAGAACTCCATACAGTCCATAAACCTTAAAATAAATCTTCACTCTAATCTATCATAATCATTTTCCATGTCAATATTTATAGAAATATTAGATCCATGAGTTTTTTGTTAATGTCCATAATCATTTACTGAGCTAGGCCTATGGCCGTTTAAGAAGAACTCCCTTTGATGAAACCATGTTTTTCAATTTGAATTATTTATTTTGGATCTATATGGTTGGATTAAACACTAGGTCTAGTTGAATGAAATTACTCCAAATAACCATGGAATCCTAAAAAATGAATTTTTCAGGTTGAATTAGTTTAGCAAATGTTATGAAAAAAATACGAAAACGTTTTTTTTTCTATGAAAATATCAGAAATAGTAAATTTTCCTCTTTTAATATATTCTTGTATAATGAATGAAAAATGAGGGTTGGATTAAAAATGATCAAATTATAATATACTAGACACCAAAATAAATGTACAAAGCATTTTTAAGGGTAAAAATATAGGATAATTCACAGCATGATCACACCCCTACACCTAATAATTTTCATTCATAGGAAAAAATAATCTAATATCTATATCAAATTCATGCATAAATCAATAATAATAGAATTTATAAGATATTTTCCAAAATATAATCTATTATGTATCATCTATGAAAATCAATTCTCTTTCATTTTATTCTCTCACATTTAAATTTTTTAAACCTAAAAAATGCATCCATGTCCTAATCATAACTTACCTCACATGGAAGTTTATATCACTCTTCACTAGGAGAAATATAATCTAGATTTATAATCATACTTGGAATATGCATATATCACCACAGGCTTTTAAAAATTCTCATATCTCTACACCATGAGACATGAAAATATTTTCAACCATGTGAACTTTTCAAGGTGATTTGGTGGCTAATAGTTGATGGGTAAGTGCATTTGAAAACTAAAAGGCTGAATAGAGGAGGAAAGACTCTTAAATTCAATAATATGAATATTCAACTGAAAATATAAGAAATATATCTCACTAAATTCCACTTAAAAATGTAAAACAACACATCCCTTTTTGGATAGCATGGGCCATGAGTAAAACAAATAATACCATTAGGGGTTTCTTCCTAATTCTCCCCATTTTTTTATATTTTACATTTTTTAAAGAGGATGAGACGACAATAAAATAAATGATAGTTTATGCTCCTAATATTTCATAGGGACATGTGTAATAAAATTAATCACAATGAATAATTCAATCTCATCTCTATTTCTTTTTTTTTGGAAAATAGGATAATATAAATGAATCAAAAATGATGATAATGAATCTTGACCATTTCACACTCCACTAACCAAATAGTAACACAAACCCCACACCACTTTTCAATGAACTTCCCAAATAACACACACACATGAAAGTACCTACATCTATACTAAAACATTAAATATCCATGCAAAAATATTAAGAGTGAAGGTAAGTAAGGATAAGTAATATTTTACTGTGTCATAAACCTATATGGTAATTCATGGTTTCTAATGGTTAAACAAGGGTAGACGTAAAAGTTAGGTCTCAAGATGAAAATATGGCTATCCAAATAAATTAATCAATCGTATTAGAAAAATTTCATGATCTTTAAATCCTTTAAAGAGAAATGATCACAAGTTCTGCTTCTCACACAAAATATAATTTTCTCTTAAGAAAGTGAGGGTATTAGTAAGAATACATCAAAATGGTTTAAAAAAACTCACATGTCATTAAAAAATAAATTCAGTTATTATTTAATGGATATGGATTTCAAAATTTGGTCAAACTAAAAAAAATTAAAATCAAATTCCATGAAAAATTTCCACATCATTAATAATTTATAAACTATTTACTCAAAAATAAACTCTCTCTAAATAAATTTAAGAGTGAAAAATGATAAAAAAATATTGATTGAATATCAAAATCCCTAAAAAATATAGAAAAAAATACATAAAAATTCTTACAACATGTCAATATTCCCATACAACTAAGTTCAAACTACCCCTTATTTTAGCTTAAACGGGATTAAAAGAATAGGATAAAAAAAACTAAAGGAAACGAAATATATAACCTAAGTTTATTTTGTATAGTGGCATCTTTGAGTTAAGATCATAACTACTACCACTTTTGAAACCTGCAAGAATGTATTAAAAAACACAATACCTTTATTGAACAAAAAATAAAGAAAAATAAAGAAAATGGTAAAGAATAAAAGTGCTAGTACTTGGTTTAACCACCCAAGAAGGTACTGGTTTTTAATTTCTTCTAGTTGGAAGTTTCAGAATTTATCCCCAATATCAAAGAGGATGTAGTTTATTACTTATAAACCACCAAAAATATTATTTCCAATGATCTTCAACTTAAACTAATTACATAGGACTATATGGATAATTAATGGTATATCTATCCTAATAGAAATGTAATGCGACTTGTAGGGGGAGGAAAAGGTATGGGTCCTCCACTTCTATTGCCACTACTTGTGTGACCTCCTCAAATTTCAAGGTATACATCATGTTTACAGTGTTACGAGTTTTATAAAAGTTAAAGTTAGTGAAAATTTCAATTTGAATAAAATTAATATAAGAATAATCAATATAAAAAATCTTCATCTTCATGTAGGTCATATTAGAACAATATCCCTTCAGGCAAGGCCACTAGGAACATAATCTTAGTAGGTTCATGTTCATCACCCTCTAAGGACACCCATGTGTTGGATGAATTTGAAAATTTAAAGAAGTAGGAGGTAATACTAAATTAATTTTAAATAAAAAAGAAATTAGTTTAAAAATATTATTTCCTTGAGTTGGATCAGTTAGTTTTTGTTCTTTATTTATTAGTTCCACTTGGAGTTGAGTTGTAATGGATGGAAGTAGTTAGTCAATATGATCTGTATTATATTAAAATTCCACTATATCAGTGGTTTCATATTATAAAGTAAGTTAGAGGTATAAATGTGCTGGTTTTTATTCTTCAAAGATGAGTGAATCACTTAGTATTTCAGTACTTACAAAACTAAACCAATATTCATTCAAGTCTTCTTGATCTCTCAAATGTGTATCATATGTCATGTATTCTTTAGAAACCTCTTCAAGAAATTATTGATATATTTCAAATGATATATTTTAAAATGGTTCCCTCACATCCTCCTTAGGTTCTTTTAACTTGGAATGTAGGTGGAACAAGCTTTAATTCTTCTTCAATGTCACACCCAGTTTTTCATGTCTTGGTTTAGATTTGGTGTATTGAAAATCCTGATGATTTTATTTGGTTTTGGGTGAGATGAATGTCTATTTCTGAAATTCCATCTATATATAATCATCCTACCATGGGTTTCCCATATATTTTTTGGGAGTTTTTGGAGAAAAGGGTGGTTACTTCAAGATTTGGGCCAATCGTGAGCCCATTTCTAGATTTAAAAACAAAATTTGTTTATTTTATAAATCCTTTGTTTTTTAAAATATTTTACCCATTCCACTTTATACTTGGTCTATACTGACCTATTAAAACCACCATATCTATTTTTACCCCTTATGAATTCACAATCATGGTGGATTTGGGTTATTTATTCAGGTATCGGGTCGTCCCATGAGCCCATCTAGTTTTTAAAAATATTTTGTTTCTTTTATATCTTATTCATATTTTAACATTTTTTGGTGCTTAAACCTCCCAAAAAGAGACCTAAATGTTTTATATTGACCATAGTCTCCTCCCCATTCATTCTCCTTCATTTTCGGCCACCTATTGGGTGATTTCTCACCAAAGTTTAGTGGTTCTTCTTAATTTCTTCATAAAATCATTCTTCCTTATCTTACCTCTTCCTTCTTTTTTCATTTTTTCTTAGATATATCTTCTCCCCTGGTAATTATAGACCTATTTTTCTTTTTTAACATCATTTTTTATGGGGGTTTTTTAAGGATTTTCTTCATAGATCTAAGGTTTTGGAACCCGCGGCAGGTGTTTTTGGGTGTGCGTCTCCATTCCGCCATGGTTTAGAGATAGGTTCTCCCAAGAAATTGCCTTTATTATTTAATTTTCATCCTTTTATTTATTTTATAACCTTATATACATGTTTAGTATTTATTTTAAACCTTTGGATGATTTATTTGGTGTGAAAAAAGGTTATTTATACCTTATTTTGTGTAAAATGGAGTTGTTTCGTTATAAAAGTGCATATTTCTTGTTCAAATAAATGTTCCACTGGTTTTTGCATATGGATTTTGATGTTTATAACCTGGTTTAATTACTTTAATAAATTTTTGGCATGCACTTTTGGGTTTTTACCCCTTTGGGAGTTAAATAGAAGTTGTTTTGCTAAATGTTGCATGTCTAATCTTTGGAAAAGTGTCTCACTACTGGAAATAGATCCTATACCAACACTTTGTTCCCAACGGTTTAGAAAACCCGTTGGGAAAAAGAACCTATACCAACGGTTCTAGTAAACCATTGGCATGGGCTATTTTATATTTGGTTTTCCCAATTGTTTAAGAAAATCGTTGGGAAAGAGAACTATTAACTATAGTTTTAATTAACTGTTGGGAAAAATTATACCCAAATTAGGGCTCCCTCCCTCGTGACATTTCATCCCCGCACACTCCTCCCCTCCCCGACCTCAACTCCTCTCAGCCTCCGCCTCCGCCTCCTGGCTTCCACCTCTGCCTCTGCCTCCCGGCCCCCCTTCCTCTCCTCCGGCAACATTCCCCTTCCCCTCTCGTCTCCTTCTCTGACAACGATGTCCCCCTCCCCTCTTGGCTCCCGGTGACATTCCCCCCTCCCCTCTCGTCTCTATCTCTTGGTGACATCCCCCTCCCCTCTTGGCTCAATATCCTCCTCTGATGTCCCCCAGTCCCCTCTCCAGTCACACACGAGACCCCCCATGGATGAACACCCCACGGGACATCTCCCTCTCTCAACTCCCTCTCCTCCCGCCTAGGCAATAATATTTTTAGGGCCGACCCCTACCCCCCAAGATCTAGAGGTAAATCTTTTCCAAATCAATGCATTGGACAGCCCATATGAGGTAGACCTGACCTCTCCTGACGTCTAATATCTTGGTTTCTATGTTTGTGGATATTTAGTTAATGATTTGATTATGGTTTAGGTGTAATCCTAATTTTACATTTTTTCATTTTTTTGTACAGTCCGGATGGCCAAAAATTTTCATCTGTTAATTCTTCACAGTTCTAGCTCAACCATGTTATTTTTTTATTCGTTCAAATGTACAATTAATGGTTTAGTTGTTCCCATGATTCTTGTAATTGAAATAGTTGGATCATGGATACTGCATGTGATGAGAGTTATAGGAGTAGGGGAATCTATTGGACTGTAAATGGCGAAAAATGTCTTTTTAAGTTCAGTAGGCATTTGGAAATGTGCAAAAAAATTGGTTCAAAAATCAACATAATGAGTTCTGAGTGGCCTATTTTCAGGAGTCTATTGGTTATAAAAAATAAAAAATTTTGTAGTTTGGTTATATTTTATAGATCATAAATCCAAAGGCACGGAAAACGAATCATTGTCACTCATTAAATGAAATAAGTATGAAATTAGACAGTTTGGTGTGGTGGGAGAGGGGGGGATGAAATGCCAATGACTTCAACCCAATTACAGACATAAATGGAAAGGGGTCGGTTGTGACGTCTGGTGTTATACAAATTGCTGAATAGGTATGTAATGAGGCATGGTACATATCAATAGTTTGGGTCGGGTCTCGGTCCAAGTCTTTTAAAAAATGTAAAATGTAAAAAATAACATATATTAACAATAATAAATATATTAAACTTACAATTCATAAAACTAAAATAATATTGAGAAAAATTATCAATTGGGATGGGCCTGGATTGGTCTGGGCTTGGGTTTGGTTTGGCTTTGTTGGGCCTTCACTAGTTCGAGTCCTGCCCTAAACACTACTTGGGCTGGGCCCATTGTAAGAAATATTTCTCACAGACTGTCCAGGTCCACTCCAGACATCGGGCCATTTTTACACCTCTATTGAGTTTAACAACTAAGTTTTTATGTTATTTTTTTTACATTCAAGAGTGTTTTTGGACTCTAAACATTGTGTTATTACATTCATGTTACTTTAAATAAAACTTTTACTTAAATAAATGTTGTGATGTTACAGTTTTTTCAATCCCCAACACAACAACCACTTTCTCTGCAATTATTTTACATTATAACCACTCAACAGGATAGTAAGATGGGTGTTTAGAGTGATAATGCTTGGATTGATATATGTATTAATTTTTTTTGAATGCATTATAGACTGAGTTCACAATTGACCAGGGAATGGTGGATGCTAGCAGGAGAGCTATTTAAGACACAAGGGCAATCTATGACGAATTTCATTTTATGATGCATCGGTTATTATTCACCATAGTAGTCAATCTCAGATCGCGGTGCGACGCGGCGGGGTTCTAGCAGGGTTATGTGAACAATCTTTAACTCAACTAATGTAGCATAGGTTCATATTCAATGGCTAAGTGTACTAGTATGGTGTTTCCAACAACGTGTTATATAAAGAACATAATGAAAAATGAAGAGATTATTAAATGGAACGGTTTCCCCCTTGCTTGCAGGAACATGATTTGACCCATGGGGCGGTGTGGTTCTTATATATTGGGCGGTGACATGTATAGTCATAGGATACAGGTATGTTTTTGTTCAGTTTTTATTTTATTTTCTTTATCGCATTGGCCACTTATGTATTTTACTTCTTTCTACGGATGGAGGGTAGTGATGCTATCCTGACTAGTTGACTTAGATCACTTGTATACTGTAATACCATGAGGTGTGAGTGTGAGGAAACATTGGAAGATAGAGGAGCCTTGGGGTCTTCCATGAGATGGAATTGTTTTTCTAAAACATTGTGTGGGAACATTTCTGGAGTATGTTGGAGTCATGAAATAACCCCAAGTGTCTCCATGATATAGCATAAATAACCCCAAGTGTCTCCAAGTGTCTCCATACATCATATCATCCTCGCATGGGTTGGCCACTCACCCAATCCTATCAAAACTATCCTAGTCTATCCTCTCAGTCACATAGTCTAGACTCATCTCTCAAGGATTATCCCATGCCTCGATGCACATCTCATCATCCAACTATACAAATAGGATTATTCACCTTATAATTGTCTTAGTTGCAAAAGTGAAACATGTCAAACCCATCTACATTATATTCTCAATAATCTGGTCAAGAACCTCATTAAAATCATGTATTATAACCCAGCCCCACTAACCAGGTTCCATCCTAAGCTAAATCACACCAAGCCTCTTGGCATTATAATGTCAATCTGTCCGACAATACCCAATACCCACACTAGCATCTCATCCTTCATCTCTTTAGTTGAACTCTTGAATCATTAAATAGAGTAAAACCTTTCATAATACATTTTATATAATCAGAGGGACCATCCCACTCTAATAACCTACCAAGATTCCAATCCATCCTCATAATTATTTCCTCATCAAACGCTAGATGTACAATTTCCACACCTATCGCTACAAGGCCCAATCCTCTTAGGAATATTTTACTTGATCTAAATCCTCATCGTTAGTGACATCAATCACATTAAAGCACATAAATGTCAACTGAACCCTACATTCCAAGAATTATTCATATGGATAGGCCCCATAAAAACAGGCTAATAACTAAAACCATAAATAATAATTCCAAATACATGCATAATTTTTAAATAAATATCTCAAGTGTAAACATAAAAACCAAGAATAATAAGACCTCATCCCTTGTATCGAACAAAACCAAAATAAGTTGAAACTCGGGCCAAATTGATTATATACCATTAATAGAAAGAGTAATTGTTAATTAATATGAATGTACTATTTGATAGTATCATTTTGAAACATTGATCTATTTCCCCTTTGCTTGCAGGAACATGATTTGACCCATGGGGCGCTGTGGTACTTATATGTTGGGCGGTGACAGGTATAGTCACAGGAGACAGGTATGTTTTAGTTTAGTTTTTATTTTATTTTCTTTATCACATTGGTCACTTAAATCTTTGACTGCTTTTTAGTTTAGTTTTTATTTTATTTTATTTTCTTTATCGCATTGGTCACTTAGATATTTTACATATATGAATTCTCCCATAATATTTGTGTTGCATCCGAAGATGTTAAAACATACTCAAATTTTATTATTCTTAAGGTGACTGAAGTTTTATTATTAGTGTTCCAAGAAATGCATATACCATTTATAAGTAATAAACCTACATAATTTGACTCTCAATCAGTAGTTTCAACTACCTAGTACCACTTTTAAAAAAAATGAATATAAAATATATATCTTTATCATACCACAATCCCGAATCAAGAGTCTGTTTTTTGTAAAATAAGATTGGGTTCTATAATGTGAAGGACAACTACATAGGATTTATTTGTAATCCTGGCTGGAAGATGCTACCCCACAGATGTCGCTGGACAGGGACAACACACCGCGGTCACGCCGCGGTCACGTCGCGGTCACGCCGCGGTCACGCCGCGGTCATGCCGATGTAATGTCGTGATTTGGCCCTGCTCCAGGACAACACCCCATGGCGGTTCGCAGTCCTATCGGAATTTGACGTATGATACCTAGATAGAGTTTTAGATACATTACCCACCCATAGTTAATGGGGAGGGAGGCGACGGCCGGAATATTGCCCCGCTTCCTCCCACTCCCTTCGCTCCTGGCCGGAAGATGTTGCCTCGCGGATGTCGATGGACCGGGCTAACATGTTGCGGTCACGCCGCGGTCATGCCGCGGTCACGCCGCGGTCACGCCGCGGTCACGCCGCAGTCACGTCGCGGTCACACTGCGGTAATGCCATGATTTGGCTCTTCTCCAGGACAACACCCCGCGACAGTTCGCAGTCCTATCGGAATTCTATGTATGATACCTAGATAGAGTTTTAGATACATTACCCACCCATAGTTAATGGGGAGGGAGGCGACAACCGGAATGTTTCCCTGTCTCCTCCCGCTCCCTTCATTCCTGGCTGGAATATACTTCCCCGCAGATGTCGCTGGACCGGGCCAACATGCCACGGTCACGCCGCGGTCACGCCGCGGTCACACCGCGGTAATGCCGTGATTTGGCCCTGCTCCAGGATGAAACCCCTCAGCGGTTCACAGTCCTGTCATAATTTTAAGTATGATACCTAGATAGAGTTTTAGATACATTACCCACCCATAGTTAATGTGGAGGGAGGTGATGGCTGGAATGTTTCCCTGGTGGTCATTCCGCGGTCACGCTGCGGTCACATCGCGGTCACGCCGCGGTAATGCCGTGATTTGGCCCTACTCCAAGATGACACCCCGCGGCAGTTCGCAGTCCTCTCAGAATTCTATGTATGATACCTAGATAGAGTTTTAGATACATTACGCACCCATAGTTAATGGAGAGGGAGGAAACAGACGGAATGTTGCCCCACCTCCTCCCACTCCCTTCACTCTTGGCCGGAAGATGTTGCCCCGTGAATTTCGCTAGACCAGTCCAACACGCCGCGATCATTCCGCAGTCACGTTGCGGTCACTCTGCGGTCACGCCGCGGTAATGCCATGATTTGGCCCTGCTCCAGGACGACACCTCGTGGCAGTTCACAATCCTGTCGGAATTCGATGTATGGTACCTAGATAGAGTTTTAGATACATTACCCACCCTCCTTCCTGGACCCCGGATAGCCCCCCCCCCCCCCCCACCCTCCTCCCTGGACCCCAGACAGCCCCCCAGATAGCCCCCCCCCCACCCTCCTCCCTAGACCCCGGACAGCCCCCCCCCCCCCCCACCCTCCTCCCTAGACCCCGGACAGCCCCCCCCCCCCCACCATCCTCCCTGGACCCTAGAAAGCCCACCGAACAGCCCACCAACCCTCCTCCCTAGACCCCAGATCCCAATCTAATCTCTCTTCAAGATTCACCCTAAATCCCAACGGAAAATAGGGTTTTAGAGCTTTAGAAGAATATGAGAGAAGAGTGCAAACCCTAATCGAAAAGAGGAATCAAGGAGAGGATTAGACTCACCCGGATCTTCAATCCACACTTGATGACACTCAAAACGCCCAAGTGATGTGTATGAGTCAACCCCGCCTCAAACTGAGGCATGGAGTGGCTGGTACCACTCAAAGTGTCTCACTTTTATTTGAAATGGACAACATTTTAAATGAAAACAACAACTGACATTCGGAAAACCATTCAAATAGATTAAGATTATGTTGATACTTTAGAAAAATTATCCATGAGTCTTTTTTGACGTGTACGAGTCAACCCCTACTCAATCCGAGACACGGTGTGGCCGATACCACTCAAAGTGTTTCATTTTTATTTGAAATGGACAACATTTTAAGTGAAAACAAAAACTGGCATACATAAAACTGACCAAATGAATTCAGATTTTGTTGATACTTTAGGAAAACAATCCATGAGTCATTTGTGACATGTACGAGTCAACCCCACCTCAATCTGAGGCATGGTGTGTCCGGTATCACTCGAAGTGTCTCACATTTATTTGAAATGGACAACATTTTAAGTGAAAACAACAAATGGCATATGGAAAACCGACCAAACGCATTCGTATTGTGCTGATACTTCAACACAATGATCCATGGGTCATTTCTAACGTGTACGATTCAACCCCTCATCAATCTGAGGCACGGTGTAGCCGGTACCACTCAAAGTGTCTCAGTTTTCTTTGAAATGGACAACATTTTAAGTGAAAACAACAACTGGCATACAGAAAACCGACCAAACGCATTTGGATTATGTTGGTACTTCAACACAATAATCCACGGGTCATTTTTTATGTGTATTATTCAACCCTGCCTCAATCTGAGGTGCGGTGTGGCCGACACCACTCAAAGTGTCTCTCGTTTGTTTAAAATGGACAACATTTTAAGTGAAAACAACAACTGACATACGAAAAACCAACCAAACGCATTCATATTGTGTTGATAATTTAGGAAAACAATCTATGGGTCATTTTCTGATGTGTACGAGTCAACCCTGCCTTAATCCGAGGTGTGGTGTGGCCGGAACCACTCAAAGTGTCTCACTTTTCTTTGAAATGGACAACATTTTAAGTGAAAATAACAACTGGCATATAGAAAACCAACCAAACGCATTAGGATTCTATTGATACTTTAGTACAAGGATACATGGGTCATTTGTGACATGTAAGATTCAACCCCTCCTTAATCTGAGGCATGATGTGGCCGACACCACTCAAAGTGTCTCTCTTTTGTTTAAAATGGACAACATTTTAAGTGAAAATAACAACTGGCATACAGAAAACTGAACAAACGCATTCTTATTGTGTTGATACTTTAGGGAAACAATACATGGGTCATTTGTGACATGTATGATTCAACCCCTCCTCAATCTGAGGCGTTTTGTGGCCGGCACCACTCAAAGTGTCTCTCTTTTGTTTCAAAAGGACGTCATTTTAAGTGAATACAACAAATGACATATGGAAAACCAATCAGAGACATTTGGATTCTATTTAGACTTTAGTAAAATGATCCATGGGTCATATGTGACATTTATGAGTCAACCCTGCCTCAATCCAAGGGCCGGTGTGGCTGGCACCACTCAAACTGTCTCACTTTTATTTTAAATGGGCGGGATTTTAAGTGAAAACAACAACTGGCATATGGAAAACCAACCAAACGCATCCATATTGTGTTGATACGTTCGTAAAATGATCCATGGGTCATTTTTGATGTGTACGAGTCAACCCCGCCTCAATCTGAGGCACGGTGTGGCCAACACCACTCAAGTGTCTCTCTTTTGTTTAAAATGGACAACATTTTAAGTGAAAACAACAACTGACATACGAAAAGCCAACCAAATGCATTAGGATTGTGTTGATACTTTATTAAAATGATACATGGGTAATTTTTGAAATGTAAAAGTCAACACCTCCTTAATCCAAGGCACTATGTGGCCATCACCACTCAAAGTGTCTCACTTTTCTTTGAAATGGACAACATTTTAAGTGAAAACAACAATTGGCATACAAAAAACTGACCAAACACATTTGGATTCTATTGATACTTTAGGAAAAGGATATATAGGTTATTTTTTACGTTTTATAGTCAACACTGCCTCAATATGAGGCACAGTGTGGCTGACACCACTCAAAGTGTCTTTCTTTTATCTAAAATGGATACTCTTTTAAGTAAAAACAACTGGCATACGGAAAACCGACCAAACGCATTAGGATTGTGTTGATGATTTAGGAAAACGATACATGGGTAATTTTTGACATGTACAAGTCAACCCAACCTCAATCTGAGGCATGGTGTGGCCGGAACCACTCAAAGTGTGTGTCTTTTGTTTCAAAAGGACATCATTTTAAGTGAATACAACAACTAACATACAAAAAACCAAATAAAGGTATTCATATTCTGTTTAAAATTTAGGAAAATGATCCATGGGTCATATGTGACATGTAAGAGTCAACCCCGCCTCAATACGAGGGCCAGTTTGGCCAGCACCACTCAAACTATCTCACATTTATTTGAAATGGACAGGATTTTAAGTGAAAACAACAATTGGCATACGGAAAACCAGCCAAACGCATTCGTATTGTGTTGATACTTTATTAAAATGATATATGGGTCATATGTGATGTGTATGAGTCAACCCCACCTCAATCTGAGGCCCTATGTGGCCGACACCACTCAAAGTGTCTCTCTTCTGTTTAAAATGGACAACATTTTAATTGAAAACAACAACTGACATATGAAAAACCAACCAAACGCATTTGGATTGTGTTGATACTTTAGGAAAAATATACATGGATCATTTGTGACGTTTACAAGTCAACCCTACCTCAATAAGAGGCATGGTGTGACCGACACCACTCAAAGTGTCTCACTTTTCTTTGAAATGGACAACATTTTAAGTGAAAACCACAAATGGCATACGGAAAACTGACCAAACGCATTTGGATTCTATTGATAATTTAAGACAAGGATCCATGGGTCATTTTTGAATTTTAATAGTCAACTATTCCTTAATCTGAGGCACGGTGTGGCCGACACCACTCAAAGTGTCTCTCTTTTGTTTAAAATGGACAAGATTTTAAGTGAAAACAACAACTGGCATACAGAAAACTAACCAAATGAAATTGGATTGTGTTGATACTTTAGGAAAATTATCCATGGGTCAATTTTGACATGTAAAATTCAACCCTTCCTCAATTCGAGGTTTTGTGTGGACGACACCACTCAAAGTGTCTCTCTTTTGTTTAAAATGGACAACATTTTAAGTGAAAACAACAACTGACAAACGGAAAACTAACCAAATGCATTCGTATTGTGTTTATACTTTTGTAAAATGATACATGGGTCATTTTTGAAGTGTACGAGTTAACCCCACCTCAATCTAAGGTGCTTTGTGGCCGGCACCACTCAAAGTGTCTCACTTTTCTTTGAAATAGACAACATTTTAAGTGAAAACAACAACTGGCATATGGAAAACCGACCAAAAACATTTGTATTATATTGATACTTTAGGAAAAGGATACATAGGTCATTTGTGACGTGTAAGAGTCAACCCCGCCTCAATACAAGGCACGGTGTGGCCGGTACCACTCAAAGTGTCTTTCTTTTGTTTAAAATGGATACTCTTTTAAGTAAAAACAACTGGTATACGGAAAACCGAACAAACGCATTCAGATTGTGTTGATACTTTAGTAAAATGCTCCATGGGTCATTTTTGATGTGTAAAAGTCAATACTGCCTAAATCTGAGGTGCGTTGTGGTCGGCACCACTCAAAGTGTCTCCCATTTGTTTCAAAAGGACATCATTTTAAGTAAATACAACAACTGACATACGGAAAACTGACCAAAGGAAATAATATTCTGTTGAAACTTTAGAAAAACAACACATGGGTCATATGTGACATGTAAGAGTCAACCCTGACTCAATATGAGGGCCGGTGTGGCTAGAACCACTCAAACTGTCTCACTTTTATTTGAAATGGATAGAATTTAAGTGAAAACAACAACTAGCATATAGAAAACCGACCAAATGCATTCGGATTGTCTTGATACTTTAAGAAAATGATCCATGGGTCATTTTTGATGTGTATGATTCTACCCCACCTTAATCCGAGGCGTGGTGTGGCTGAAACCACTGAAAATTTCTCTCTTTTGTTTAAAATGGACATCATTTTAAGTGAAAACAACAGCTGACATACAGAAAACTGATCAAACGCATTTGGATTCTGTTGAAACTTTAGGAAAACGATCCATGATTTATTTTTGATGTGTAAGAGTCAACTCTGCCTCAATCCAAGGCACTTTGTGGCCTCTACCACTCAAAGTGTTTCACTTTTATTTGAAATGGACATCATTTTAGGTGAAAACAAAAACTGGCATATGGAAAACTGACCAAACGCATTCGGATTCTGTTTATACTTTAGAAAAAGGATCCATGTGTCATTTTTGACATGTATGAGTCAAACCTGCCTCAATTTGAGGTGCGGTGTGGCTGACACTACTCAAAGTGCCTCTATTTTGTTTAAAATGGAAATCATTTTAAGTGAAAACAACAACTGACATACGGAAAACTAACCAAACACATTCATATTCTGTTGAAACTTTAGAAAAATGATCCATGTGTCATATGTGACTTGTAAGAGTCAACCCCACCTCAATCCGAATCACGGTGTGGCCAGCACCACTCAAAGTGTCTCTCTTTTGTTTAAAATGAACATCATTTTAAGTGAAAACAACAATTGACATACGGAAAACTGACCAAATGCATTCGGATTCTGTTGAAAATTTAGGAAACTGATCCATGGGTCATATGTGACATGTAAAAGTCAACCCCACATCAATTTGAGGTGCGGTGTGTCCGAAACCACTCAAAGTGTCTCTCTTTTGTTTAAAATGGCCATCATTTTAAGTGAAAACAACAACTGACATACGGAAAACCAACCAAACGCATTCGAATTATATTGAAACTTTAGGAAAATGATCCATGGGTCATATATGATGTGTCAGAGTCAACCCCACCTCAATATGAGGTGCGGTGTGGCCGGTATCACTCTAATTGTCTCTCTTTTGTTTAAAATAGACATCATTTTAAGTAAAAACAACTGGCATACGGAAAACTGACCAAACATATTTGGATTGTGTTGATACTTTATAAAAACGATCCATGGGTTGTATGTGACATGTACGAGTCAAACCTACCTCAATATGAGGTGCGGTGTGGCCTAAACCACTCAAAGTGTCTCACCTTTATTTGAAATGGAAAACATTTTAAGTGAAAACAACAACCGGCATATGGAAAACCGACCAAACGCATTCAGATTCTGTTGATACTTTATGACAAGTTGAAAACAATTCATAAATCATCTGTGACGTGTACAAGTCAACCCCACCTCAATCCGGGAAATGGTGTGCCTGGTATCACTCCAAGTGTATGTCTTTTGTTTAAAATGGACATCATTTTAAGTAAAAACAACTGGTATACGGAAAACCGACCAAACGTATTCGGATTCTGTTGATACTTTATTTTGGGGTTATTAGCTTCTAATTTCCGAATTCAATCATGTATGTGTTATAGAAAATGAAATTTTGTATGTATTCTTAATTCTGTATAACCCACCCCCTAGACATTCCCACCCCCGTGGACAGCCCCTCACCCCTGGACACCCCCACCCCCCGGGACACCCCCAACCCCTTGTATGTCATATTATATATGTGTTATATATAATTAAGAATTATGTATGCAACATAATTCATTTTCTATGTGTTATTGATTCAGAATTCATAATTCATTACATAATTCATTCTGCATGTATTTGATTGATAATTCAATTATGACTTCTGTATTTCATAGGGTAATTGGGTTCATATACATGATTATAATTGTGTTACATTACATGGTTATAATATTATCCTGTTTTTATGTGCTTTTTTGTGCTATAGTAGGTGTTTGTTTCTATTAAGAGTGTATGTTGGTGTATGTAGTCGAGTGTGCAGTGGTTTTTTTGTTGTTGAGAGTGTGTGCAGTGGTTTTGTTGCTATTAAGAGTGTGTGCAGTGGTTTTGTTGCTGTTAAGAGTGTGTGCAGGTGTATGTGCAGTTGAGGAGAGGATATTTTAGGTGGCTGGTCTGCTAAATTCTGGTAATACACTATACCAATGATTTACTAAAATCATTGGTATACTGTTGTACATATTTTCACCAACGGTTTTAGTAAACTGTTGGTAAAACATGAAAATGATAGTATTGCCAACGGTTTTAGAAACCATTGGGAATACTCCTATACATTACCTATATTGCCAACGGTTTTACAAACCGTTGGGAATGCTCCTATATACCAACGGTTATTTAAACTGTTGGGAACCTCTATGATTACACTACCTTTCCCAACGGTTATACTAAAACCGTTGGTAATGGGCTATCCCTACGCCATACTTGCCAACGGTTTTCCAAACCGTTGGTATATAGTAAACCAATGGTTTGGCAGCCTTTACCAGTGGTTTCAAACTGTTGGTAAAGCCTTAGTTTCCAGTAGTGTCTGGTTGGCCTCTGTGTGCTAAATGTGATATAAAATAACTTGTTTAAATTTATTAAAGTATGGTAAGAATTCAATGTGATATTTTTGTTCACTTTTATGGCTGTAAAAAGTGGTTTTTGGTTTTATAAATATATGAGTTTTGTTTATTGACACGTTTTGGTGCGCGTTGGTGGTAAGTGTCTTGTTCAGCATTCTTATGAAAATGGTTGAGCTTAAATGTGTAACCTAAATGTTTTAAAGGGTTTATGTAATTTTTTTCTATTTATAATGGTCTATTTACACCTCTTTATGAAAAGTGAAATTTCACCTTTGTTATACGTTGGTTTGGTAAAATGCGTAAAGGCCTGTTTGGAATTTCTCTTTAAAAAAGGAATTTTCATATGTATTCCATGTTGTACCATTTGGGGTAATTTTAATATTCATGAAATTTATTTATTAAATAATTTTGGGGCTGAAATTTTTTTTTTGGTATGGCATTGGTGGGAATTTGTCCTAAAAAGTGCATTTTCAAATAGAATTCATGTGCAAAGCTTTGTTAAACTTCTTGAAATTTTTTTATGAAACTTTTAGATGGTTTATTGACTTACAAAAAGGGTGAAAACATGTTTAGATAATGTTTGGAGTGTGTGTGACCAGAACTGGTGTTTTTATGTGTAAATGGAATTTGATAGCATGTGGAACTTGTTTGAGAACAAAGAGGGAAACCTAGGTATCTAGGTGAGCAGATGTTTACTAGTATACTAGTGATCCAGAGTGGTTTTGTCCCTATTTTTCATAGAAAGTTTGATTATGAAAACACTAACTAAACTATTATTATTATGTTGGGGACCACTAGGTTATGAGTATGTTCCCTACTAGTAGCTCATGCATGAGAATGGATATTTTTTATGGTTACTTTTCACCGAGATATGAGGTACCTGGGGCCCATTACTAGCTAGTTCCTAAGGGTGTTCCCATGACTTGTTCTCATTGGATATATTGTATTCACCATAGGAATATGGTGAGTTTGGTTGGAAAATTCAGTAGCATGTGTGTTTTATTTAAATTTGTACATTCTTTAAAGAAGCCCTATTGAAAACTATTTTCACTTTGAAGTTTCATCTCTTTGAAATTGGTTACTAGAATTTCTTATTTATGAAAAATTGGAAGAATTTATATTTTTTAATGTTTGTATCATGGAACCTTGTTTTTAAAACATATTTTTATATATTTTATTTCAAACATGAAATTGATGTTTTTTTATTTTAAAGTAAGTGCATTGGGAATAGAATTTCAGGATAACCTACTAATCTTTAATACTCATGCCTATAGTCATATTCTATTTTTAGCCCTTGTGTAGGTTTCATCTTGAGTCTGATCACCTTGGGTGATGTGTGATAATTCTATTGGAGAGTGACAAGTGGGGTCACATATAGTTAGCTAGTTTTCATGTTTGGTCGGTTTAGTTTTTTGTTCAATTGTACTTTCACTTTCATGTGCGAATAATGTTCAGTTCAACTTTTATATAAATGTATATTGGGTTGTCCATTTCTTTTTTTTTTTTGTTTATTAAAATTGTTTATATTTGGGAGAAATAATTTCATTTTCACTCTACTGATACCCTTTGTTCTTTTCACCATCTCGGTAGGATCGAGAACACCTCTTGGGACTTGTCGCAGAGCGGCCTGGGTAACCGGTTCAGGGTTGACCTAGGATGGTTTGTGACAAAATAGTATCAGAGGAGGTTGGATCTTGGAGGACCTTGCTTTTTTAGAGTTCCCTTGTTATTTGGGGTATGACAAGGTAGATGGAGTGGGATTGTTGGAACTTTAGGGGTAGTTTTGAGAAGAGCGTTGTGAACTTTTTCTCATTCTGATCCTTAAGTGTCTATGGGAAGTCCGGTTTTATTAGTTTCTTTGGTTCTTAAGGATTGTTTGGTGATTGAGATACAATAAGGGGAGTTTGACTAATGGCCTCCGTGATCTTGTAGGTCCTGGAAAGCCATTATGAGCTGAAGCATGGTCCTAAGAAGACTCTCCATATTGATGGTGTGTTTGACATATGGCTTCCAACCATATGGTCAAGTCACCCACCGACACTAAGTCCCTTTTGTGGGTCTCTTAGACCATTATTGAATTCTGAATTTTGTTTTGAAAATCCTTGTGTGAGAATTGTGGAAGTTGGTTTTCAATGCTTAATATAAGAAAGTTTTTTAGAATGTTGGATTTTTTTTAAACAAATTTTGGTGAGAAAGTGGAATGATTTAACAGGATATAATTTCCTTAATCTAAACTTATGGTTTATTAAAATAAAATGGTTTAAAGGCATGAATTATTTTAATATAATTATGAAAATTTGTTTAAAATGGGATGTTTTGGGCTGTTGAAGAGTGTTTGAATCTGATGAATTAGTTTTGGGAATTAGTTTTGAGCAATTGGTGTTTTCCTAAAAATATTTTTGGCCTTTGTGGCTATCAGATTAAGAAAAGAGACCTTGCTAAATTTTTTAAAATGGGAAAGGGATGTTTGAATGGCATGCTTGTTTTGGTAGTTGTTTTAAAATAAATTAGATGGGTTCTAAATCAAATGGTTATTGAAAAATTGTGGTTTGTTGAGATGCTAAAAAATGATTTTGAATAAAGGGAGAGGATTTTGATAGAGACCTATGGGGTTTCTTTTTCAATCTTGGTAAAATGGTTTGTTGTGTGGAAATATGAAAATGGTTTTTGGCTTGGTGGTTAGTGTGCCTATAGAAGGTACATGATTTTTGAAATGAGTTTAATTTTTTTTTTTGAATTGTAAAATGAGGATGTTTGTTTTAGACTTCTCTTATGCCTCTAAGAGATTGTACAATGACCCCACATGTGAATGAAAACTCATTGAAAAAAAAATCAAGGTGTTGATATTACAGGTGCTTCTAATTTATTTGTTGCCTCTTCTATGAGTAAATAGGGAAATAAATATAGCCCTACCTCCTCTCATAAACCCAGAAGATCATTGAGGAATAAGGGATCAGGTGGCTCAAAAAAAGGAGTTTTAACTCTAAATGCAGGATTCAATGAATTTTTTCTTTTGGAATTGTCAGGGTATCACAAACTCTAACACTTTTATTGTGATTAAGAGATTTCTTTTTACTCACAAACCAAAAATATTTTCTATTTATGAGCCTAAAACTAATTTTTCTTTGAAATATTTTCATTTGTACTCTTTTGGATATAATTTCCTTGGTTCTTGCAAGGGTGTACTTGCTACTGAAACACTTTGGATTTTTTATCATTCATCCTTGCAGTCTGTTTATGATTTCAAAATTTCTAAACAAATGTTTACTTGTGAATTTTCTTATGATGGTGTACATGATTTTTTTACTATGATATATTCAAATAATAGATATAAAGAGTGAATATCACTTTGGCATGACCTTCATATCCTCTCTAGAATTATCCAGGATACCTGGTTTGTGATCGGGGATTTCAATGTTATTCTTACCCCTAGTAAAAAAACTGGACCGACCCACTCTTCTATCTCCTCAATAGAATTTAAATCTTCTATTGAGGATTGTGACCTTATGAAATAAACCTCACTGGTGCCAAGTATACTTGGTATAGAAGTCTCCACAATAGGGTAGTGTCTAGTAAACTTGATAGTGCTTTCACTAATATTTATGACCTCGATAAATGGGACTCCATATCTAGTATTACCTTACCCAAGATCAACTCTGACCATCACCCCATTCTGTTCAGTCTCTTCACCAAAAGCTTTAAATCTCATACCCCTTTTAAATTTAACAATGATTGGGTTGTGGATCCATATTGTTTTAACATGATAAAAGACTTTTGGGATAGCATGAGGCATCAAAATGATGTTTTTTCATGCATTACTAAATTAAATCTCCTTAAGAAGTGTCTCAAGGGTTAGTGTAGCTCTAAAACTAAATATCTTGACAAGGACAACTCCTCTCTGGAGAATGACCTTATTCAAATTCAAAGTTCCAACACCTACTCTGATTTTTCTCTTGATCCTCATCTTGAAATTAGTACCTCCTTGAAGCTCAACTCTCTTCTGAAACTTAAAGATAACATGTGAAAGCAAATTTTCAAAACCAAATGTCTTTCAGATAGAGACAGGAATACTAAGTTCTAAAATTATCTCCAAATAATTTGAAAATCTTGTAGGCCTATTGCCTCCCTTAGAGATGATGACATCCTTCTTGACACTGAGGAATCCATTTCTAATCATGTTGTCGCTTATTTTCATAATTTGTTCAATGGTCAGGATGTTTTCAAAGATCTTCTGCCTAATATCATATCGAATATGGTGACTTTTGAATAAAATTACTATCTTTTAATCATACCTATGAATCATGAAATCAAGGACACTGTTTTTATCCTCAACCCTGATAGTGCTCCGGGACCTGATGGTCTCAATAATGGATTCTTCCAACACTATTGGGAAATCATTCATTTGGATGTATGCAAACTAGTAAAAACCTTTTTCTCTACTGGTGTTCTCCTACATGGGATAAATGCTCAATTTCTTACTCTTATTCCTAAAGTGGAAAATGCCTCTGAGATTCACCTTTTCTGACCTATTGCACTCATCAACACCATTTATAAAATTATATCTAAACTCCTTGATAATAGACTTACCTCCATCTGCAATAAAATTGTTTCTTAGAACTAATTTGGATTTATCAAAGGTAGGTCTATTCAAGATTGCATCTGCCTTGCTTTGGAATGCACTAATATTCTGAACAAAGTCACTAGGGGAGGTAGTGTAACCATTAAACTTGACATTAGGAAATATTTTGATACCATGGATTGGAGTTTCATCTTAAAGGTTCTCAAAAACTTTGGGTTTAATGATTCTTTCACTGGTATGATAATCTCCTTATTCAATTCACTTCCATCTCAGTGCTGGTCAATGGGGCTCCTAAAGGATTCTTCAAATGCACTAAGGGATTTAGGCAAGGTGATCCTCTTTCCACAATTCTTTTTGCTATTGCTGAGGACTACTTAAGTAGACTTCTCATGTGCCTTGTGGATCAAAACAAGATTAAACCTATCCAAGATTCTAGAAACTTAAATGTTCCTACCCATCTTTTATATGTTGATGATATTATTCTGTTCCTAAAAGGTGATAAAAGAAATATCCAAAACCTCAAAAATTCCCTGACTCATTATAAATAAATTTCGGGTCAAGCTGTAAGTTGGAGAAAATCCTTTGTTTTCTTTGGGAAGAATTTTTCCTCTAACAGAAAAATTAACATCATCAATTACTTAGGAATCAAGGAAAGCTCATTCCCCTTCACTTATCTTGGTGTTCCTATCTTCTGGGAAAGACCTAAATCCAGTTACTTTCACAGCATTGTTGATCAAATTACCAGCTAACTTTCTTTTTGGAAGGGTAAATCTCTCTCTATAGATTGTCTTGTGAAATCTACAATTGTTTCCAAAATGGTTTACTCGATGATGGTTTACAATTGTCCTACTGGTATTCTTAAGAAAATCAACATTTACAATAAAAACTATGTTTGGACTGTTAGTACAATTTAAAGGAAGCTTGTAACCATTCCTTAGGTCACATGTTGCAAGCCTCTAGACAAGGGTGGTCTTGTAATAAAAAATATTAAGCTTTTTAAATATTCTCTCCAAGCTAGGATGATTTGGAGGTTGCTTCATAACAACTCTGATTCCACCACCTTTCTCAAAAAAAAGATTCATTACCAAGCTTAAGAATGGTAATCTGAACTACATTACTTCTTCCATTTGGCTGTCCATTATTCAATCCTTTATTATCATCATGAACAACTCTAGATGTATGGTTAGCACTAATTCCTCAATGAACTTCTGGCTGGACAACTGGATTGGTGTCCCTTTAATCTCCATGTTTCCCCCCACCACTCTTCCTGAAAATACCAACTCCACTATTAGGGATGTTGTTAACTCCCATGACATCACCCTCTCTAATCACATCAGTCATATCATTGACAATTATCCTTTCTCCAACACCGAGGACTTCCTCATTTGGGAACCTTCTTTTAATGGTGTTCTTGATTCCAAAATCTTCTACAAAAACAATGTCATAAAATCTTATCCTAGACTTTTTTGGTTGAAATCTTTTAGAAAAACTTAGATTAATCCCTCGATACTTACTCTTATTTGGCGTATTTCTCATAATAGGGTCCCCACTGAAGTGTACCTGTAGTCTTTTGGGATTCATCTTTGCTCTAGATGTCATCTATGCAATCAACACAGATAGGATTCTAATAATTGTTTTCTATATTGTGCTATAGTTGAAGCTCTTTGGAATTACATTCTTGACATTTTTTGTTGGAGATGGTTACTTATTGATACTATCAGCTCTCAATTGCATCATTGTGTTAATTGTGATTCTTATCTTCAAACCAAGAATATTTTTCTGACTATGGTTGTGGAACTCCTACATGTGATCTGGTATAATAGAAATAATCTTCTTCATAATAATTTTTCATTTAGTCTCACTGCAGGTAGGACGCGTATTCTCATTTCCATTTTAGGATGCTTCCTCACTTCAGAAAGCTCATTGTGACAACTATGTTGGTGATTTTGAGATCCTTCACCATCTTAGGATTGTGGGATCTTACAGACAGCCTCGACATACCTTTGAGGTATTCTGGAAAGCTCTGCTTCCAAGATGGATCAAAGTGAATGTCGATGGTGCCTCGAAAGGAAACTCAGGACCTGCAAGATGTGTTTCCATCTTTAGAGACTATCTAGGAAGGTTTCATGGATGCTTATTTGGAGGATGTGGTACTGCCTCATCTCTAGAAGCAGAAATGATGGGAGTGATCCATGTTGTGGAATTTTCCTAGAAAAAGGGTTGGAATAATCTTTGGGTTGAAAGTGATTCAACCAATGTTGTCCAAGATATTTGGAATGGGGTGGTGCATCTTGTCTGGCAGCTTACTTCTCATTGGATTAATTTCCTTACTTTTCTCACAGAAATCAACTACATTTCCACTCATGCCTTTTGTGAAGCAAACATGGTTGCTGATAATCTTGTCAACAAGGGGGTCAATTAGGATATTACTTGGCTGGATGATTTTCTTGGCGATTTTCCCCTATTTTATGATAAGGATTATAATAATATTTCATCTTTCAGACTCTTGTAACCCCTTTTTTCTATGTTCAATAATTTTTTTCTTGGTCTTAAAAAACCAATAGTGAATGTGAAAATCCACCAAGTTAGTTTGTTTTTAAAAAGTGTTTTAAGCTAAAAATTTGTGGTGTTTTTTGTAAACCGATGTTTATGTGGGTTTATTTTTCATGTTTTAGAAGTATGGTTTGTTTGGTATGCTTCCTCGTGATCTGGAAGTGGTACTCTTGGTGTGTCTTGAGATGGGATCTTGTTGGTGGCTCGGTTTTGGAGCAATTTTTAGTGGGTTTCTAAGGATATGTTGGATGTTGTGATGTGGCCACAGATGATTCTCCATTGGGAAGACTTCTAGTTGATCAGCCTAAGGATGAATTTCAAACATTAAATCTGCCTCTTAGGATGATTCCTCAACTTTTTTTATGGAATAGAGAGATGTTTGGGATTTATTTAAAGTGGTTTCCTATTGTGATAATTATTTTTGATATAGTAGTTTTGTTTAGTGATGTTGATGTGTTTCTCTATATTCCTTGCCCATTCTTCTCCTTGTTCGAAGTGACAGAAAATGATTCTATGTATCTATGAGTTTCTATTTATATAAATGTGTGTTGTTGAGAAAGTGAGTTTTGTGGGGCATTGTGATCCTTAGCTCCTGGATATGGTGCATCAGATGCTTCAAACATTAGGGATCTAGCCATAGGCCTTAAAGTGAAACTTTTCACGTATATAGGAAATCTCCAGAGGTGTAGGGAGCTCAACTAAGCTTCTAACTTCACCATTTTGTTAAGGAAGTTCCAATGTTTTTATTGTGGTTTCTCGTCACTATGATTTTATTTTTTTTTCACAAAGAGTGTGGTGGAATTACCCCTCACATAGTGTCTATGGTTATTCCTTCTCGAATGTGGGTTTCCAATCAATTTCCTTGTGTGGACCGCCAATGTCAATCGGGTGTGGTATTGGTTTTATGTGTTCATAGGTGGAGAGTTTTGGGTGGTTCCTCAATTTCTTTTTTGGTTTCAGTGGCCTAATGATTGGTTCCCCTTCCCTCCGTGCCCTGAGTGGTGGGGGTTTTGATCTGTGCTGAAAGTGTTGGCCCAGTCCTTTTCCCCTCTATTTGGGAGTGGGTGGTTTAAATTTTCATGTTGTAACCCTCTTAACTTGGGTTTCTAGGTTGTTGTGGGAGAGTTTTGGTGGGCCTGTGTGGGTGAGGCCCAGTTCTAGTTCATTTTGAATTCTTTTTTGTTCATTTCTAGTTGGTCTCTAATGGTGGGGAGACCCACTGCGGGTCTTGAAGATATTTCTTTCATGAGTTCACTTTTTTTTGGGTGATCATTGGGTTTATTGTGAGAAGGCTTAAAAATCTGGTTCTTGGCTTGGTTGTGGAGGTGGTGGCTTGATCTTTCCATTGATTCTCAGGAAGTGGTTGTGAGTTGGTGTTTTGTTTGAGAAAGAGGATTAAGTTCCATTAATGGTGGATGATATTTCCTTGTCTTTAGAGGATGGACCATGTTGATAAGTAATCCTTAGGTGTTAATCTTTCAGTTGGAAAGTTTTATGGCTTTCTGAGGGTAGAAAGCTTTAATAGTGAGGAGAATTGTCACACTCAGTTTTTCATGTCTTGGTTTTGATCTGATGCATTGCCAATCCTGATTATTTTATTTGGTTTTGGGTGAGATTAATTTTGAGTTTTTAACTTCCATCTATGTCTAATCATCCTTCAATGGGTTCTCCATAGTTTGTTTCGGAGTTTTTTGATAAAAGGGCGGTTACTTCAAGATTTGGGCCAACCGTGAGCCCATTTTTAGATTTAAAAATAAAATTTGTTTTTTTATAACTCCTTCATTTTTCAACATTTTTCACTCATTACACTTCTCAATTGGTCTCCCTGGCCTATTAAAACCACCATATCCATTTGGGCCCCTTATTAATTCATAATCATGGTGTATTTGGGTTATTTATTCTGGTATTGGGCCAGTCCGTGAGCCTATTTCCAATTTTAAGAAAATATTTTGTTTCTTCTATATCTTATTCATATTTTAACATTTTTCAGTGATTCCACCTCAAAAATGGAGAAATAACTGTTTTATATTGACCATATTTTCCTCCCCCTTCTTTCTCATTCATTTTGGGCCTCTTTATGGGCAATTTATTTCCAAATGTTAGTGTTTCTTCTTAATTTATTCATCAAATATTTCTCCTTTCTCTTCCCTCTTCCTTCTTCTTTCATTTTTTCTTGGATATATCTTCTCCCCTGGTCATTCTTGACCAAGGTCTCTATTTTACCATCATTATTTATAGGGGTTTTTTTGTTTAGGTATGGTCTTCATAGATCTATGGTTTTGGAACCCACAATGGGTGTTTTCGGGTGTGCGCCTCCATTCCGCCATGGTTTTGAGGTAGGTTCTCCCAAGAACTTGACTTTATTATTTAAGTTTCATCTTTTTATTTATGTTCTAACTGTATATACATGTTTAGTATTTATTTTCAACCTTTTTATGATTATTTGGTGTGCAAAATGGTTATTTATGCCTTGTTTTGTGTAAAATGGAGTTGTTTCATTATAAAAGTGTACATCGCTTGTTAAAATAAATTTTCCGCCAGTTTTTGCATATGTATTGTGATTTTCATAACCTAGATTAACAACTTTAATAAAAAATTTCATGAAAATTTGGGTTTTTACCCCTTTGGTAATTAAATAGAAGTTTTTTTGCTAAATGTCACACGCCTAGTCTTCGGAAAAGTGCCTGGTTGGACTTTATGTTCTTAATGTGATATAAAATAACTTGTTTAAATTTATTAAAGTATGGGAAGAATGAAATTTGATATTTCGGTGCCCTTTTATGGTTGTACAAAGTGGTTTTTGGTTTTATAAAGAGATGATTTTTGGTTTTTGACACGTTTTGGCACAAGTTGCCGGTAAGTGGCTCGTTCGGAATTCTTATGAAAATGGTTGAGCTTAAATGTGTAACCTAAATGTTTTAATGTGTTTATTTAAATGTTTTTCTACTAATAATGGTGTGTTTACACCTTTTTATGAAAAGTGAAATTGGTTCCATTTTTATATTTTGGTTTGGTAAAATGCATAAAGGCTCGTTTGACATTTCTCTTTAAAAAAGGGGGGTTTTATGTGTATTCCATGTTGTACCATTTTAGTTCATTTTAAGATTCATGAAATTGATTTAGTAAATGGTTTGGGGGCTAAAAAATCTAGTTTGGTATGTCATTGGTGGTTGGTTATCCTAAAAAGTGAATTTTCAAATGGAATTCATGTGCAAAGCTTTGTTAAACCTCTTGAAATTGTTTTATGAAAATTGTAGATGGTTTATTGAGTTACACAAAGGGTGAAAAACATGTTTAGATACTATTTGGAGTGTGTTTTACTAGAACTTGTGTTTTTATGTGTAAATTTAATTTGATAGCATGTGGAACTTGTTTGACCACAAAGAGGGAAACCCGGGTATCTAGGTGGGCGGATGTGTACTAGTATGCTGGTGATCCGGAGTGGTTTTGTCCCTATTTCATGTGAACAGTTTGATGATTAAAACACTAACTAAACTATTATGATGGTGTTGGGGACCACTAGGTTATTGTTATGTTCTCTACTAGTGGATTGTGCATGAGAATGAATATTTTTTGTGGTTACTTTTCACTAAGATACAAGGTACCTGGGGCCCACAGCTAGCTAGTTCCTAGGGGTGTTCCTGTGACTTGTGTTCATTGGATATATTGTATTCACCATTGGCATATGGTGAGTTTGGTTGGAAATTAAGTATCATTTGTGTTTTATTTAAAGGTGTATGTTCTTTAAATCAGCCCTCTTGAAAATGGTTTCACTTTGAAGTTGCATCTCTTTGAAATTAGTTACTAGCATTTCCTATTTATGAAAACTTGCAAGATTTTTTATTTTGTAATGTTTGTAGCATGGAACCTTTTTTAGAAAACATATGTTTATATATTTTATTTCAAACTTGAAATTGATGTTTATTTTATTTTAAATGAAGTGAATTGGGAATAGAATATTGGGCTAACCTATAGAGTTTTAATACTCACGCCTATAGTCTTCTTTAGTTTTTAGCCCTTGTGTAGGTTTCATCTTGACTCTGATCACCTTGGGAGATGTGTGATCGTTGTGTTGGAGAGTGACTAGTGGTGTCACATAGATTTAGTTAGTTTTCATGTTTCGTTGGTTGAGTTTTTGGTTCAGTTGTACTTTCACTTTCATGTGTGAATAATGTTCAGTTCAACTTTTATATAAATGTATATTGGGTTGTAAATTTATTTCTGCTGTTTATTTAATTATTTATATTTGGGAGAAATCATTTCCTTATCACTCTACTAATTCCCTTGGTTCTTATCTTCATCCTGGGAGGATCGGGAATGCCTCTCGAGACTTGTTGTGGAGCGGCTTGGGTGACCAGTTCAGGGTCGACTCGGGCTGGTTCATGACATTCAACGTGCTTTTGTTTCTTTTCTAACCTTAAAGATTTTATTCTATTAAGATAAGTGGAAAGGATATTCATTTGTTTTATCACTTTTTCTAGAATTTTAAAATTATGTTTTACTTGATCCCTTCAAGATGCTTCCCTACTAGACTCATTTAAATGATTGATAGGACAAAGTAAAAAAGTCAAAGTAGTAAATTATTTTCTTCTCTTTTTGACCCTCAGTAGTATTGTAACACATAAGTACCATATGAAAAGTAGTAAATAAAGAAATATAAACAACAAAAAATATTTTTAAAAGTTTTGATCCCAATTTGATTATTTACTTCTTTTTTCTTTTAGGCCGAGTTCGAGACATAGATAATCACTATATAATGAAAGTGAATACAAAAGCACTATCTCCTGAAAAGCTTGTGTAGACTCCCAAGTGCATTATAATACCCTGATTTCTAAATATCTCACAAAAATTTTGTTTATACGAGATTTTATCAGTTTATAATGAAACATATCAAGTCACTCATGAATAATATCTTCCTTATACTCTGAGATGTCACTGCATCCCTATACAAGATATTCTTCCTCAGCAACATGTCCTTGATTTCCAATCTGTATTAAAGCATGCACATAAACCTATACATCTCAACTCAAACTCAATATTCCTCTTCAATAGTATTGAAAAACAAATCATGAACATGACTGTAAGATTTTTGGCCTTGCTCAACTCTTCTCTTATAATTTCTTCTTCTTCTTTTTTTCTTCTTCTTTTTTTTCTTATTCTTCTTCTTTATTCTTTCTTCTGGTCTATATTTAATGATAATAGGGTATGTAACAATAACTAACTGACCTCCTTCTCTTCTTCTTCAATGCACATAATCTCCAATAATGTTTTAGTATCAATTGTCTTACTATGCACCCTACAATCTCAATATCTTCTTTTTCTATATTTTATTCACAGAATCATGTGAATATAATTTCCATATTTTAAATATAGAAATTCCATAATCTTCAGCACCATGATCATCTTAGTATTCTCATTTAATTTCTCAACTAAATCATGTGGGAATGATCCCCATGATATCATAATATTATACTTTTTATATCAATTGGTATTCCAAAAATACCCATTTTATCATTTAAATTGATTGATAAGATTCTTGTGAAATACTCCATATTTGATCTTTATAAATGATTTAAAATATTCATATTTGAAATCTCAGATTTATCGCATCAAGATACCCTTAATTTTTCTAAATATTTCTCCTTTAATCTTGGTTGGAATCATGACTTAAACCCTAAACATCGTGATATTAAACCTAAGAAGAACAAATCAACATCATGTGAATTGATTTTAACTTCCAAAATTTTCTCCTTAAAAGAGTTCAGTAACTCTTATGTATTGCCTTCAATACCCTTACATATCCTTTGAAGTATTATTATAAAAAATCCTTTCTTTCTCAATCAGATAACCCTTAAGCTAGCCTAAAATCGTTCAATAACTCTTATGTATTACCTTGAATAACCTTACATATTCTTTATCAAGTCACCTTTATGTATCATACAAAATCCTCATGTTACACTTACATATTCACCCTTACGTATGAGAAGATGACACATATGTATTGGTTTTTGACCTTTATTTTCACCCTGACAACTCTTATGTATGAACTAGAAGTATGGAGTCACTCTTACATATCACAGTGGCTTTAGTACTTTGTAAAATATTCATCCCTATGAGGACCCTTACACATCCTCTTGTGAAATGTGATAACCTTTACATATCATCCTATTAACTCTTATGTATCAAAGTGAGACTATAGTACTTTGTCAAATTTTCATCCCTTTGAGTATCCTTATGAATCCTCCTATGAAAACTCTAACAACCTTTACATATCAAGAAACTGGCTTTTATGTATCATAATGTGACTCAAGTACTTTTCCAATTTTCAATTTCAAGGTTTGGGTAACTCTTACGTATTGCCTTTATTGTAGGGAAACCTTACTTATTGTCTTTGTCATAGGGTAACCCTTATATATTGCCTTTTCCACAAATAACTCACAATTAACTCTTACATATACTTCAGAATATCAGAGTATCCCTTACATGTACTATGCACATTCAAGAGCACCCTTACATATTCCATGCCTTTTCCAATTTTTATCTTCAACTGTAAATTCTAAAACTTTTACAAATTAGCTCAAAACCACTACAAACATTCTTAGGTCATCTCCAATAACTCCAATTCAACTCAAAACAACTTAAATGAATTTAAGAATATTTCAAACCTTCTTAAAACTCTTTTCACAATTCCCAAAGAATCTTATGACATATAAATACTCTTCTTGAGTATTTCAATGTATTTTAACCGCCTTATCAATTTCAGATTCAAACTCATTATTATCTAACCCATAATCCAATTATGTTAATCAACATATATTGCAACCATTAAACTTGATAAAAAAGGGATAGATTATCATTGTTCTAACTTTAATTGTTATTCGTCTTCACTCATATCCTCTAACGACTAGCCTCTAAACTTCATAAGGAACATGTAGTAGATAGAGGTCTCAACTTCCAAGAACACTTTTAATGAATCCATTAAAATATCTTCATGAAAATAATTAAATATATTGGGTTCTTCCTACCAAGTAGCATCTCTATCTTTTACTTCAATCTCCTTTGTTAACTTATGCATGCATATTCCTCAACATTATGAAAAATAAGGATAGAGGGATTTTTCATGAATGTCTATTAATAAATTATTATATTACCTAAGAATGTACTATAGTAGCATGGATTGAGGTTGATCTCTTGAGAAGGCCACTCACATAAACTAATTCTTAATTTCTGCTATTTATTACGAAAATATACTATAAAATGGAAAAATAAAACTAAATAGTGGGGGTTTTATAAAATTAATATGATATATAAATATATGAATGAAAAATAGAAATAATATAATAAGAAGAAGGAAGTTATTGTCCTCAGGGGTTTATAGTGATGCTGTCATTTTTTTGTAAAATATAATCTCATTATTCTATTCAATGTAAAGATTAAAACCTATTACTCTACACCCTCATGGTCTAATGGTAATTACACTACACTGATACCTCTGGATCCAAAATTAATCTATTATAAAACAATAAAAATTTCAAGATCCACCGTGTGAATGACTTAAATATTCAAGGGAAGGAAAATAAATGAACAATAACACAATAACACAGAAATTATGGTGACCATTCACTGTAATAAATTTAACCACCACCATATTCCCAAAATAAAATAACGAGAAAAATTGAACCACAAAAAAATTAAAAATCACTAATCCATCCCTCGAACAAGAAATGAGGTTAGTTGTACATAAATGATGAATATGATAAGGTTATAATGTGAAAAACACAAAAGATAATATGAAATAAAATAGAGGAAAAAAAGAAACTATTATTATAAGTTTCAAAATTATTAAAAAAATAAAACTCTAATCTATTGGAACTCCACCCTTGGATATTAAAAACCACTCATTTTCTTATAAAAATTATTATCCAACCCTTTAATAGAAGTAGAGGTATATATTTATAAAGAAGAGTTGTGATATATTTTCCCTCCAATCATGTCCTTAAAATTTGAATGCATTTTTAACATTGAAGACCACCAAATATCAAAATGTGATCAACAATTAAGCAGTTAGGTTATGTCTTAGTTACTCTCCCAAAAAAATTGAGGTCCACAGGTCATGTTTCAAAATAGTTAAAGTTGAATTACCCAAGTAAATATTTCTATCTAGACATACTATTCAATTCCCTCCAATTTTACGCGTCCACCAACAGCCTTAATAACCTAATATTATTGAGATATTTTATAAAAATATGATTTTTTAAGATAGATTTCATTAACAACAGGAATAAACCCATTTGGATTCATGTACCCCAAGTTATGAACCATTTACTAACAACACAACAACAATATTTTTATTTTATTAATGTAAAACAGTCACAAAAAATTGAAAAAAAACAAAAAATAAGTAAAAATACACAAGTCATAATGAAATGGTTCATCGAAGACTAAATTAATGCAAACTGAGGGCATATGCACGAACTAGATCCATTAATTCTAGAGGAATACTATCGATGCTAGAGAAAATCATATGATGAGTGTCTTGGTTTCCCCATGATGCTAGATAATCTACCACTTTGTTTCCTTCTCATCATGTGTGCAATAATATCACACCATTCGAGATATGTTTTTTTTCACCTTCGAATGTGATAATAAATGTACTAGGGTAAACCTCCATACCTTTGATGGTGCTACGGTTTACCAATGAATCAGTATCAATGATAGAAATTGTGAAGTTATAGGAAAGACACAACTCCAACCCATTAATAAATGCATTGTCTTTGGCTATAATTGAATTCCCTTAGAAATAGTAGTTGTTGAAGGCTATTAGAACTGACCCATTATGATCACATATGACTCCTTTTCCATGCATAATGTTGATCCCACATGAACAATCGATATGAAATGTAAATCCACTAGCCAGGGGTTTCCAGCAAACTTTTCTTCTTAATCTGGGTACATTTGGTGAACTAGGAAAAATTCTCCTCTCCACCATGACCATTCTCAAGGAGCTTCTATTATCCCACTATCTTGCCAGCATGACTAACTCCACCATGAGATTTCTGGACTGAACTAGCATGGATAAGTGAAAGAAGAATTTACCTTCAGTCCAAGCCTTATTTCTAGCATCCCATAGATACCAACAACCCATAACAAACAAAAGATCCCTTGTCATATGTTCATGTTTATTCATACTAGAGTCATTCAACCCATTCTGTATAAATCCCACACAAGTGATTGGTTGCATGTCCAGCATTAGGAGGATTCGAAATCTCCTCCAGACCATTGTAGCCCGGTCATTATAAAAGAACAAATGTTCTGTCATTTCCTCACTGGTGTCTCAGTAGAACCATCACTTCAAAGTAATGATAATCCTTTTTTTTATAATCACATCATCCATAGGAAGAATATGGTTATATATTTTCCATACCATAAAATAATACTTAACCAGTATTTCTTTACATTGGTACAGCCTACCTCCACTAGTGTTGCCATTAGAAAACTAATAAACATACCTAGCCTGTATGTTTTGGTAAATAACACCCCTGTTGGGGACTTCTTGAAGACTAAATTATATCTATCCTAAGAGATATCAAACCATTAATAGACCTTTTATTATTGCTAATTAAGAATGGCTTGGATGAAATCTAGGTTCTGGCTAGCCTGAGCAAAGGAGATGTTGGGCGTAATGAATCTTAGAAAGCTAAGAAGAGATCCATAACAGTTGTTGAACCAGAAGTTGATCTCACTAAGCCCTATAATTCACTTAGAGTGTTTCATGATGATATGTATATTAATTTCAAGTGACTCCCATATCCATGATACTTTCCCCATTAGAGCATCTAGGTTCTCCCCATATTTCCCTTTAATGAATTTTATCCAAAGGGAATGAACTTATAGAACATCCCAATCCAACTTTTATTATAGGAATTGCATAGATCCTTCCACAATGAGAAGTTTGATACCCCAATCCTCCAATTATTTAGACATACTATTCCATGAATCCTAGTGAAAAATCCCCTATGCATGTGAATCCCAGATGAAAGAGGTTATAATTTTTTCAATATTCTTTAGCACCAATTTAGGAGCCTTGAGGACTGACAACACATGAATTGGAATAGAGGTTATGACATAATTGAACAAAGTAATTCTAACCCCAAAGGATAGAAACTAGTTATTCCAATTTTTGATAAGACTGGTGATTTTATTAACTACCCCCTCATAATGAGAGATCCTCAATTTTTCTGGAGATAAGGGAGCTGCAAGGTAATATAAAGGCCTTATGCACATGCTCATCAATTATTCCATTCTTTTTTCTATAAATTTCAGAACACAGATTCAAAATATAACTGATGCTTTTATCATGTTTAATTCCCCCCCCCCCCCCTCCATCTATTATATTACTCTAACACATTTTTTAGGACCCTAATGGATCTTCAACCCCCATTAATGAAGATAATCATGTCATTTGCAAAGAGAATGTGAGAAATACCATTGAATTAATTCCTACTTTTGAAATAATCAATGTTACCATTTTGAATACTCTTATCTAGGAATCTACTAAGCGATTCTTGGATCATGATGAATATGTTGGGTGATAGGGGGTCACCCTTACATAGGTTGTGAACTGATTTGAAAATACGAAATCTTTTTCCCATCAAGGATACTATAAACCAAGGGGAACTAAAACATATAAAAAATAAGTCCCACTCCCAATTAGATAACCCCATATAGTCCATAACCCTTAAAATAAATACCCACTCTAATATATCATAATCCTTTTCCATGTCAATATTTGTAGCAATATTAGAGTAATGATGCTTTTTTAATGTCCATAATCATTTCCTGAGCTAGACCTATGGCTGCTTAAGAATAAGTCCCTTTGATGAAACCATGTTTTTCAATTTGAATTATTCATTTGGACTCTATATGGTTGGATTCAACAGTAGGTATAGATGAATTAAATGACTCCAAATAACCATGGAATCCTAAAAAATGATTTTTTCAGGTTGGATTAGTTTAGTAAATGTTATGAAAAAAATATGAAATTGATGTTTTTCTATGGAAATATCATAAATAGTGAATTTTACTATTTTAATGTATTCTTATATAATGATTGAAAAATGAGTTTTTAATGAAAATTGATTAAATTATGATATACTAAACCCCAAAAACATTGTAAAACACATTTTTTAAGGGTGAAAATATAGGATAATTCACTACATAATCACACCCCAACACCTAATAATTTTCACTCCTAGGAAAAAATAATCTAATATTCATATCAAATTCACACATAAATAAATAATGAGAGAATTTCCAAGATCTTTTCCAAAATATAATATATCATGTATCGTTTATGAAAATCAATTCTCTTTCATTTTCTTCTATAACATTTAAATTTTTTAAACCTCAAAAATTCATCCTTATTTTAATCACAACTTACCTCACATAGAAGTTTATATCAATATTAATTAAGAGAAATATAATCTAGATTTATGATCATACTTGGAATATGCATATATCACCACAATATTGTAAAAATTATTATCTCTCCACATAGTGATATATAAACATACTTTCAATCATGTGGACTTTTCATGGTGATTTAGTGGATAAGGGTTAATGGGTAAGTTCATTTCAAAACTAAAAGGCTGAATAGAGGAGGAAATACTCTTAAATAAAATAATATGAATATTCAAGTGAAAATATAGGAAATATATATCACTCAATTCCACTTAGAAATGTAAAACAATACACCCCTTCTTGGATGGAATGGGTAATGAGTAAAACAAAGAACACCATGATGGATTTATTCTTAATTCTCCCCATTTTTTATATTTTAAATTTTTTAAATAGGATGAGATGAAAATAAAATGAATGATAGTTTATGCTCATGATCTTTTAGAGAAACATGAGTAATAAAAGTAAGAAAAATAAATAATTAAATCTCATCTCTATTTCTTTTTTTCTTTTTTCTTTTTTGAAAATAGGATGATATAAATGAATCACAAATGGTGATGATGACTCATGACCATTTCCCACCCCAATACTAAGAATAGTGACACACACCCAACACCACTCTTCAATAAACTTCCCAAATAACACACACACATGAAAGTACCTTCATTTACACTCAAACATGAAATATCCATGAAAAAATATAAAGAGTGAAGGTAAGTAAGGATAAATCATGTTTTAATGCGAGTTAAACTTGTAAGGAAATTCATGGTTTCTAATGGATAAACAAGGGTACATGTAAAAGGTAGGTATCAAGTTAAAAATATGGCTATTCAAATAAATGAATCAATCATATTAGAAACATTTCATGATCTACAAAGCTTTGAAATAGAAATGATCACAAGTTCTGGTTCTTACAAAAATATAAGTTTCTCTCAAGAAATTGAGGATATTAGTAAGAATATTTCAAAATGATTTAAAATACCTCACATGTTTGGAAAAAATAAATTGAGTCAGTGTTTCATGTACATGTATTTCAAAAATTGGTCTTACTCAATTTTTTTTTGAAAAAAAAATTCCCTGAAAAAGTTACACATAATCAATCATTTAAAAAACCATTTACTAAAATATAAAGTCAAATATCTAAAAATCAATTTAAGATTGAAAAATGATAAAGAATATTTATTAAAGCTAAAAATCCCTAAAAAAGAAAGAAAAAAATACATAAAAACTCTTAAAAAATGTTGAAATTATCCTACAATTAAGTTCAAATGACCCCTTATTTTAGCTTAAACAATATTAAAAGGATAGGATATGAAAAACTAAATGGAAGAAAATATATAACCTAAGTTTATTTTTTACAGTGGAAGCTTTGAGTTAAGCTCCAGCAACTAAAACTTTAGAAACCTACAAGAATATAATAAAAAAACAAAACAAAATAACTTTATTGAACAAAAAATAAAGAAAAAATAGAGAATGGGAAATAAGAATAGTCATAGTACTTAGATTAACCCCCCAAGAAGGTATTGGTTTTTAATTTCCTCTAATTGATATTTATATACTTTATCACCAATCTTAAGGAGGATGTGATTTCTTACTCATAAACCACCAAAACATCTTCTTTCCAATTATATTCAACTTGAACAAATTTCATAGGAATATATGGACAATTAATGGTAGATCTATCCCAATGTAAATTTAATAAAACTTTTATGGTGTGGGAAGGAAAATGTATGGGTACTCCACTTCTACTGCCACTACTTGTGTGACCTCTTCAAATTTCAAGGTATAATTTATGTTTGCAGTGTTACAAGTTTTGTAAAAGTTAAATTTAGTGAAAATCAATTTGAATAAAATTTATATAAGAATAATCAATATAAAAATATTCATCTTCAAGTAGGTTATTGATGCACCCAATTTGTGTATACATTTACATATATATAATTGAAGATAAAAGAATGTTTTCAGCAAATATCTGTGGTTTAATGAACATATTCTTTGATTTTGGTGAATCTGTTTACTTGCAGGAGCTTTCTGGCTTAATACACGGATCAAGGGAAGTTTGTGAAATTTTTGAAACTACACGGCGTGTACTTTCTATACACGTCGTGTACATCCAGACAAGGACACAGACCAAAGCAGGGAGTACACGCCCATGTCTCCAGGCAGAGATGCACGCTGTGTGGGTCGGCGCTACACGCCATGTACCACTTTCTAGAAGAAATGGTTTTGGAGAAAAGTCCACACGACCATGTGGCCGTTGATGAAGACACGGCGTGTTTGAACTTTTACACGTTGTGTCTGCTATTCTAGAAGGGCCTGGCGACAATACACGCCGTTTATGGAGGTGTTACACGTCGTGTTCACTCAACTTGCAGGCGGCGCCGTGTGCAAAAGTCAAGAACGGCGTGCTCGGCCACCTTCCAGCTGAGAAAATGGCGCCAATATGCATTGACGAAAAGTACATGGCGTGTACTTTCTATACACGTTGTGTACTTTATTTTTCTATAAAATGAGGCCTTGGCCTACGGATTTAAGGGGTTCAGAACCATTGGAGGAGAGAGAATCTTTGCTACCACCATTCCCGAAACCACCAAGGTGTCGTCATTCCATATTCCGATACTCTACCTCAACGCCTACATGATGAATCTGTCAGGTATCACGTGTGTCGTTTCTCTCCTAAATTATATGTGTAACTAAACCCCTCGTGTTGGGGCTGTGGATGATGGGATCATACTTTGTATATTGTTTTAAATAGTTGTGTTTGAATCATTGTAATTCATCTTACTCTTCTTAAACCACTGTCTAATATAACTGAGAATTCTTAGCCGGAACAAGGGAAGGATTATCAGTGATACAAAAGAAAAGTAACGGTGAAAACATCCATGACCATTGGAAGGTTTTCACCAATTCAAGTAATGGACTAGATGTAATAAAGAATTAAGGACATTGACTACCGGACCAAGGAGTCAACTACTCTAATTCCAAACAAGAGGAACCGGACCAAGGAAATCTTGTAACAAAATGAAATCCTGAATGATTGAATTATTATGAACAACACAACCATTTAAACAATCTGCATAAGAACTCCTTATTCACCACAGCCCCGACACGTCTTTTCTTTCCATTTCTAAGAACTATTTAAATTTACCCATTGTTTTCTTTCAAACTGTATTCATTCTTCAAAGTAAATCAATTTAGTTTTAATCAAAACCCAAAAATACACCCAATCATTTCTAAATTTTTCATACTTCACCTAATTAAGTATTAACTCAATTAAATTCATGCATACCATGGTTCCCTGTGGATCAACCCCGAACTTATGCTATACTAAAGTTCTAAGAACGGGTAATTAATTTGGGACGCATATAACTTCAATCAACGATAAGCGTAGACCAAATTTTGGCACCGTTGCCGGGGAAGACCGTTTGGTTTTAGTGCTAAGATTTAAATTGTGTTAATAATTTATTTAAGTGAAAATAAAAATCAAAAATTATCAAAAATCTCTTTTCTAATCCCATTTCAAATTTTCTTTTATTTTTACCTTTTACGCTTGGTTTTCATTTTTTTGTTGTGCAGCACTTCAAGTGTATGTTTCAACGCTTTACACGATCCAGAAGTGTCGAGTCTTCGGAATTAGTTCCGCTTGACCCGGAAATCGAACAGACCTTGCTTCATCATCGGCGTACACGGACAGAAACTCACAACCATCAACCACAACCCATGGCGAACAAAGAAGAGGGAAAACCAGCCGTAGATGCTGCCACTGAGCATCAGTATCAGGATCAGCAGCCTCCCGCTGTTGGTCTACCTGAGCAACCTCCTAGAGCCTTCATGGAATTCCTCCCAAGGGATTACCAACGGCCGCCGCAGCAACTCTTCCCACGACCATTCTTTGCCCTTCAGGAGCAGTTTATGCAAGATCCACCCCATCAACAACAACCTAAAAGACGTACCCTTATGGAGTATGGACTTCCATCGATTCACAGAGCTGATACGGGCATCGTTCGTCCTCCGGTCTAGGCCCAGCACTTCGAGATCAATCCTTCTATCATGTAGCTGATCCAGAACACCGTCCAATTTGGAGACCTGGCCAGTGAGGACCCAAACACCCATCTCTCCAATTTTCTGGAGATCTGCGACACCTTTCGGTACCATGGCGTGTCCGAGGACGCCATCCGTCTTCACCTATTCCCCTCTTCTCTATGGGATAAGGCAAAGGATTAGATCAAGGGGTTGCCGCAATGATCTATCCTCACCTGGGAGGAGCTATCCCAGGCGTTCCTGTCCAAATACATCCCACCATACAAGACGGTGACACTCCGAAATGAGATTCATAACTTCCAACAGCACGACTCTGAGTCGTTGTACGAGTCCTGGGAACACTTCAAGGAGATGTTACGAAAATTCCCCCATCACGGACTCCCACTCTGGATGCAAGTCCAGACCTTCTATGGAGGACTTACAACGAATACCAAGTCTGTGGTGGACGCTGCTGTTGGAGGTACGATGATGCGGAAGTCCCCCGAAGAACTATTCGAACTACTGGAAGACATGTCAGCCAATAGCTTCCAGTGGCACTCCGAGCAGGGGAATCAAAAGCGACGTATGCACAACATTGACACTACCACTATGTTAGATGCTCAGTTGGACGTTGTGTCCAAGAAAATAAACGCATTGAACCTCAAAGGAGCATCTCAAGTTCATGCGACGCACCATCCAGCATGTGGCGACTGTGGTGATAACCACATCATGGGAGAATATTCGGGATCGGCTGGATACCCCTCGACGAGAAAGGTGAGTTATGTTGCCCAAAATTGAGGGCCCAACCAGTACCAGTAGTACCAGAACCCGGCATGGCGAGATCAACAGAACACAGGATGGGGCTAACAACAGCAGAATCCTCCACCCCAGCGACCGCCCAACTATAACCAACCTCCATATCAGAACCAATTCCAAAGTCCGCAACAACCCCAGTAGGGTCCTTATCAGCAACAAGGGTATCAAAACCCTCATCCACAATAGCCACGATAGCCACCTCCTCCACCGGCCCAACAACCACCTCAGCAGGAGAACACCTCAAAGTTAGAGGATATGATGACTAAATTCATATCTACTACTGAGACTCGGTTCCAGAATCAGGAAGCTTCGATTCGAGGCTTGGAGAATCATATTGGCCAACTGGAAAATCAACTCTCAGGGAGGCAACCCAGTACACTACCGGGGAACACCGAAAAGAATCCAAGGGAGGAGGCCAATGTTATCATGCTCCGTAGTGGAAAAGAGCTCCACCAGAACCAATCAGCACAGAAAGGTGCATCCTCACCCACTGTTGAAGAAAAAGGTACCAATACTGACCCCTCCTCATCCAATAGCCCACAGAAGGAGGATTTACAAAATAAAGAAAAGGAAGTAATCCAACCATTCAAGCCTGCCTTACCCTTTCCGGAAAGATTGAAGCAGAGGAAGCTGGACCACCAATTCAGCAAATTTATGGATGTTTTTAAGAAGCTACATATCAACATACCATTTGCGGAAGCCCTGACACAAATACCATCATACACCAAATTCATGAAGGAAATCCTCTCGAATAAGAGGAAGATGGAGGATTTGGGCGTTATTGCACTAACGAAGGAGTGCTCCGTGGTAGTTCAACATTCCATTCCTCCCAAACTCCAAGATCCAGGTAGTTTTACCATTCCTTGTACTATTGGATCCTGGGAGTTTGGGAAGGCCCTCTGCAACTTAGGGGACAGCATAAACCTTATGCCCCTCGGAGTTTTCAAGAAACTGGGACTCCACGAGCTCAAGCCTACCCGTGTCGCCCTTCAACTTGCTAATCTATCCATCAAGCACCCGAAGGGACTACTAGAGGATGTACTGGTCAAGGTGGGTAGGCTGATTCTCCCTGCTTATTTCATCATCCTCAACATGGGGGATGACCAGGAAGCACCTCTTATACTTGGAAGGCCTTTCTTGGCAACTGGGAAGGTACTGATCTATGTGCACCAAGGAGAGTTGATTTTCCAGGTAGGTGATGAAAGAGTTTCCTATAACGTCCTCAAAGCCGTCAAACGTGCTTCCTTGTTAGAGCATGAGGACTGTTATGCAGTTTCCACCATGGATAATCATTTTAGCGACAAAGGGGATGAACTGGTATGTTCTTTTATTTAGAATAATTTAACTGATCCAGATATTCTATTAGAAGAAGCGCCAGAAGACTTGCAATTCATAGAAGGTCAGGGCGGCCACTATTGGCAGCATGCAGTTGTTCCTGATAGTTTGGAACGGGACAAGGTGCAGCCACTTGTGCCTTAGATTTTAAAGGCACCTGATCTCAAACTGAAGCCTCTTCCATCTTCTCTCAAGTATGGGTATGTAGGACCCAATCAAACTTGGCCTGTTATAATTAATTCAGAACTATCACAGGAGTAGGAAGATGCACTTCTGTAGGTTCTCAAACAGCGTAAGCATGCTATTGGGTGGACAGTCACTGATCTGAAGGGCGTCAGCCCTACCATTTGCACTCACAAGGTGCTACTTGAAGAGGGTTCCAAGAAATCTTGATAACCACAACAGCGCTTGAATCCTCCCATGAAGGAAGTTGTAAAGAAGGAGGTGATCAAATTATTAGATGCAGGCATCATCTATCCCATCTCGGATAGTCCGTGGGTGAGTCCTCTCCAAGTGGTACCCAAAAAGGGGGGTATCACTGTGATTTCAAATGAAAAGAACGAGCTCATCCCTACACGCACTATCACGGGTTGGCGAGTCTGTGTGGATTACCGGAAGTTGAACGATGCAATAAGAAAAGATCACTTCCCCTTTCCATTCATGGATCAAATGCTAGAGAGGCTAGCAGGGCACAATTTCTATTTCTTCCTCGATGGTTTTTCCGGTTAAAACCAAATCTCCATTGCTCCGGAGGATCAGGAAAAGAGCACTTTCACTTGCCCCTACGGCAAATTTTCTTATCAAAGGATGTCTTTCGGCATGTGCAATGCCCCCGCCACCTTCCAGCGCTGTATGTTGGCCATCTTCCACGACATGGCAGAACGAATCCTGGAGGTATTCATGGATGATTTTTCCATTTATGGAAAATCATTTACCATTTTTTTGCGACACCTAGAGCTTGTTTTGGAAAGATGTGAGCACACTAACCTAGTCTTGAACTGAGAAAAGTGTCATTTTATGGTGCAAAGTGGCATAGTCCTTGGCCACAGAATTTCAGAAAAGGGGATAGAGGTTGACCCGGCAAAGATCGAGGTCATTTCACGACTACCAATACCGACTTCCGTCCGCGCCTTCCGCAGCTTCCTGGGGCATGCAGGATTTTATAGGCGGTTTGTCCACGACTTCTCAAAAATAGCCCAACCCCTTCCCAATCTTCTAACCAAGGATGCCATATTTGAGTTTGATGACCATTGTGTCAGATCTTTTGAGCATCTAAAGCAGCGCCTTGTGGAAGCTCCAGTTATGATTTCTCCCAACTGGGAGGAACAATTTGAGGTGATGTGTGATGCGAGCGACTACGCAGTGGGAGCAGTCTTGGGCCATCGACTTGACCGGATTTTCTGACCTATCTATTATGACAGTAGGACGCTCAACGAGGCACAGATTAACTACACCACCACAGAAAAGGAGATGCTCGTAGTGGTTTTTTCATTTGACAGGTTTCGTTATTACTTAGTGTTGTCTAAAGTTATTGTTTATACTGACCATAAAGCACTAAAGTACCTACTCAACAAGAAAGATGCAAAGCCCCGATTGATCCGATGGGTACTCCTCCTACAAGAATTTGATCTTGAGATCCGGGATAAGAAAGGGAGTGAGAACTTCATTGCAGACCATCTCTCCCGCCTCGAGCTGCCTCACTTGGAGAAGGAAGAAGATCAGGAGATCAGGGAGGATTTTCTTGATGAGCACCTCTTTTCGATCTGTGAAACACCTCGACCATGTTATGCTGATATCAATAATTTTCTGGTTACAGGTGTCGTTCATCCCGACCTCTCCCTCCAGAAAAGGAAAAGATTTTTCTCTGATGTGAAAAGGTACTTCTGGGAGGATCCTCTGCTATTCTGATCCTGTGCAGATGGATTGATCCGTTGTTGCATCCCGAAGAATGAAGTTCATGGTGTCCTGGAGTTCATTCACGCCTCACCAGTAGGAGGACATCATTGCCCGGACCGTACCATAGCTAAGATCCTGCAGTCTGGATTTTTCTGGCCCACCATGCATAGAGATGCCCGGGCCTTTGTTTCCTGTTGCGATCGGTGCCAGAGGATAGGTAATGTGGGACGTAGAGCCGAGATGCCTCAGCACCCCATCCTGGAGGTCGAGATTTTCGACGTCTGGGGCATAGATTTCATGGGTCCTTTTCCCCCATCTTTTGGGAACACTTACATCCTGGTCTGCGTCGACTACGTCTCCAAATGGGTGGAAGCTACTGCTACAGCTCACGACACAGCCAAGGTAGTCATAAATTTCTTAAATAAAAATATCTTTAGCAGATTTGGAGTTCCACGAGTACTGATCAACGATAGAGGGACCCACTTAGACAACACATTGATGAGAGGAATACTGTCGAAGTATGGAGTAAAGCATCATATGGGGACACCATATCATCCCCAGTCCAGTGGACAGGTAGAACTCTCTAATCGAGAGCTCAAGCAGATCCTAGAAAAAACAGTGAACACTTCACAGAAGGACTGGTCCAAGAAGTTAGATGATGCCTTGTGGGCATATCGTACTTCTTTCAAAACACCACTGGGAATGTCCCCGTTTCGCCTCGTCTATGGAAAGCCCTTCCATTTGCCAGTAGAATTGGAACACAAAGCCTACTGTGTCGTCAAAGCCCTGAATTTTGATCTAAAGGCAGCTGACGAGAAACGGAAGTTCCAACTGTCGGAACTAGATGAGATTCGATTAGAGGAATACGAGAACGCCAAGTTGTACAAGGAGAAGACAAGAGCCATTCACGACCAGATGATATCACGAAAATCTTTCCAACCCAGTGATCAGGTACTTCTCTTCAATTCTCGTCTTCGCTTATTTCCAGGGAAGTTAAAGTCACGCTGGTTGGGACCATTCCACGTTATCCACATATTCCATCACGGAGCAGTATAAATTTCTGGAGAAGATGGTCAACCATTCAAGGTAAAGGGGCATCACTTGAAAGATTACCATCCTACAGATAAAATGGTGGGAACGTTGTCCACCATACTCCTCTGTAAGCAAGGTAAGTAGGTCGAGCCAACGACCTAAAACAAAGGTGCTTCCTAGGAGGCAACCTAGAGGTTACACGCCGTGTCCCACTTATCTACATGGCATGAACTAAACCTTTTTAATTTGTAAACTTAATAGTATAAATCTATAGAATAACAAATAGCTAACCAGGGATGATGTCGGTGTCGATGGCAAAGTCACTGGAATTTATTCGAGCCATCCTCAGTTCGAATCCTCCTGACCTACCTTCGGCACGGGGTTCTTCCTTTTAATTACACGACGTGTGTGGTATTTTTAATCTATATATATATATATATGTGTGTGTTTAATAAAACCCATGATGGGGATGAGCCGATTGGCTAAAATCCTAATCCGGTTTCAAAAAGACCCGGGTTCGAATCCAGACAACCGTCCCATTTCCATCATTTGTTCTTTTAATAAAACCACACGATGTGTACTCTGATATACGCCGTGTGCCCCATGATTCTTCAAATACAAATGAAAACATTTAAAAAATAAGAAATTACATGCGGGTGAAGTTGGCGGATTGGCAAAGTCTCGACACCAGGTTCACAAGACCCGGTTTCGAATCGCGCTAATCTCCCCGCTTCACCCCCATCCTTCCCTAAATAAAAACCACACGCCGTGATTTTCTTTCTATCCATGTGTATAGGCCGTATAGAATAAATATATATATAAAATAAATATGAAAAACAGAACAACCTTTTCTCCAGTGGGTGAGGGCGTCCGTTCGAATCAGCCGATCGCCGGTTCGAATCCCGCCCCAAGCACCGGACCAAAGGTTGTACTACTCTTTTTCTTATTTTAAAATACACGGCGTGTATTTCCCTATATACATCATGTATAGGCTTATGTATAATAGAATTTGTCAATATTTATATTTTTAATAATAATTATTATATAGTTTATTATAATAATTATATTTTATAACACAAAAAAAATAGCATACACGGCGTGTACTTTACATACATGCCGTGTACCTAGGCTATATAAGCCGCGGGCCACCCGGCTTGAGGCCATGTTGCACGGCCGCCCCATTCCTCCCTTCTTCCCTTTTCTTCTCCCGCACGCCATCCGAACCCCTTTTTTCCAAATCCGTCGATTTGGGACGTTTCAAGTTCTGATTCATCTCACATTGTGATCCTCGATCCAGGTACACCATTCTACGCCCTCTATATCAAATTTTTAGACTCGTTTAGGGTGTTTTTTGGATCGGCCGACCATTCGGATTCTGACAGTACACGGCCGCGAAATGAAGAACACACGCCGTGTACTTTCGAACACGGCCTTAGAATGAATTTTCAGAAATTTGAATATACACAGTGTGTATGTTCGGTACACACCGTGTCTGTTTCATCGTGCCCGAGTACACCTTTGAACACGGTCTCACACACCATTTTCATTTACACGGAGTGTGTGTTTGGTACATGTCGTGTCCGTTGTTTGTGTTGGCCCCTTCATGTGTGGCACATAACACGGCCTGTCACCCCATGTTCCAGAACACGACATGTATGTTCGGTACACGTTGTGTCATTTATATCTATGGCCGACCCGTGTCTCCCCCTCTGCACGGACTTGTTCTTCATGTGCAGTCCACGCCGGGTCCAGAAACTACACGGCGTGTATTGTTTTCTCTGAACTGATAAAAACATGGCCGTGTCATTTGTTACACGACCACCTGCACTTTGATGTGAACACGGCGTGTATGTTCGGTACACGCCGTGGGCTATTAAATTGTCTCTTTCCACCCTCGGCGTGTCTTTCCAGAGAACACGGGATACTCTCTATTTCTGACTAGACGCCGTGTACTCTGGAGTACACGCCGTGTACTTTTATTTTCCAGTTTTCTCACATTTTCTTTGTTTTATTTTCTTCTTTTGTTTTGTTTTCTTTTTCTTTTTCTTTCTTTTTCAGGATATGGCAGATCATGATCATTCGCACGGGAAGCAGCCAACCTCCGCCACTAAGGGCGAGGAGTCCAGTTATCGTCGGATCCAACTCCGACCACCTACTTAGCCGGACCCCAATGCTCTGGTCTTTGAGCTCCCTCTGTTGGCCATTCTTTCATCACGCACTCCCTCAGATGAGGTGGGGCCTCCTTCTGCTGCACCAGCTGCCACTTTCGTTGTATCATCATCCTCAACAGCCGGTCCCTCTTCGAGCACCCCTTCCACCGAGCCACCTTCTTCTTCAGCGGATCCACCTCCAGAGCCAGATGTTGCTGCTACACCGGCACCTGGGCCGGGACCTGCAGGTGCTCCCTATCCCTGCATGGTATTCCCAGTCCCTGACCTCACATACGACAGGCTCCGATGCTTTTCTCATCGGCTGATACCATTGAGCGGCCGGTACCTTGACAGCAGCATTCTGCAGCGGCTCGGTATTTGGGAGGAGTTGGAGGTACTTCTTGGGCACACCGCACTACTCGAGATTTTCCAGGTCAGCACTCCTGTGTTCTGAGATTTATTTTTGGAGTTTGCGGTCTCCTTTGAGTTCGATGGAGCGGAGTACCGAGAGACGTCTAGCGATGCGGTACCCGTAGTTCGGTTCCGGCTAGGCCACCGACGTTTTTCTCTGACGATGACAGAGTTCGGCTGAGGGTGCGGCTTCTACCCCCATCCTTTCACCCCACCCCTCGTTTCTCACTTGACCCAGCCCATGCGCTCTGACCTCATTTCCATGTGGAGGGAGATCGTTGGGCCTGACCACCGGTACTCTCCCACTTCTCATAAGAGCACTCTTATAGCCGACCTCGTCCTTCGCTTCACCCATCGGTGCTTCAGCGCCATACTCTTCCCCCTCCGTGAGGATATGGCAGTCGTGACCGGCCGTGACATGGAGCTTCTTACCTGTTTCATCCGACACGCCTACCTGGACCTCCCCTTTCTTGTTGCCTCCTACTTTCACTCCATGTTTACCAGCCGTCAGGGCAACCTGAACGGCAGGTTTTACACCACCCGTCTTGCCCACCACTTGGGGGTATTCGAGCCCTCATTACCTCATGACTTGTTAGGTTCACCCCAGTGGATGGACTTCCTCATGCTCATTCGCATGGGATTGGTACAGAAGCATGGGGGTGCCTACATCCTTGCTCGGACTCGAGCCCCGCCACCTGCTGATCCGGCCCCAGCTGCTGACCCCGCACCTTCTTACCCACCCCCTCCTGCTTCTCCACCTCACCCACCTTCTACTGACCCCACTTCTTCTGACCTTCCTTCTTCTGTCCCATCTCCCATCCCACCTACCCCCACACCCTCGGTCGATCCATCCATTTCCCTCCACCTAGCCACGATGGAGAAAAAGTTAGCCCGTATCATCAGCCACCAGGACACCATTGCACGCCATTTGATTCGTCTGGATGGCCGCCAGGACCGGATAGAGCATCTGTTGGTACATATTGCTCAGCATCTTGGTGTTCCACTGCCTCAGCCACCAGCCCCTACCTCCGTTCCTGGCCCTTCTGCTGCTGCTCCATCGCCGTCTCCTCCGTCGGCCACTGATTTCGTTCTGATGACTACGGTAAGCTCTATTGCTGCCACTTCTATCGGGCCAGGGCCTGCTGCTGATCTTCTGATCCCGAGTCTAGCACCTGCGGCTCCTACTTCTTCAGCTACCCTTCCTGATGCCGAGTCAGAGCCTCACCCTTCCACGGCTTCTGCGCCGTCTCTCCCAGTCGTTTCTGTACAAGATGATGCCTCTCCTGAGGTGACCCCATGATAGTGACATTTTCCTTTATCTTATATATCTCTTCTGTCATTTTCTGTGTTGTGATGTTATGCATGTTTGTAGTTTTTTTTTCTCGACAGTCACCGGTACGGGCATGGAGTGCTTTGGGCATCACTTTTTCACGAGGGGAGTATTTTTTTCATTTCTCTTTTATTTCTTTTTGGATTTACTTCTTCCACTACTTTCCCTCATTTTGTCCCACATTTCTCCCCGCTGACTACCCTTTCCCTTGGTATTACACTTGGTGGACCATGTGCATTGTTAAGTGTGTGGGTGCATCTATATCTTTCACCTTAGTATTTGCCCTTAAACTAACCTAGGAGACATCATTATTAGACTCTATATTTGTAAATGTAAATCAATTTTGTTAATCAATATTATAAATGATAGAGTTATCAGTAGGAACTTTTGGAAAGGTTACATGATTTTTCGTTTTTTTAAGTATTTTAAAATGATTGCTGATATAGTTTCAATTACAACCTTTCATCCTTGATTAAATTACATTAATTAGGATAATCATTTATATGCATGTCATGACCTGATTGTTCCTTTATTATTTTCCACTCCTGAGAGGTATTCTAAACCCTTTTTCGTATTTCTTTTCTAATACCCTCTTTCTTGAGAGATTCTTAGGATATGAATCACTACTAGAATTTGAAAGTTTTTCTTTTCGAAGCATGAAGAAATTTTTGAATTACTTAAACATGATTGAGGCATTAGATTGTTTCAAACCCTTTATCTTGAGACCTACCCTACATTTAATCTTCGTTAAGCCCATTGAAGCCATGAACAGCCTTTATAGGAAGCCACATTACAAGCCTATTTCCCTTCCTACCCTATTTCTTTTTAAACTTTGCATGATTATTCAATTAAGCTTTAAAGAGGGAATTGGCAATACATGACATATTTTTGTGTACAGCCATGAAATAAAGTGTGGGGGAGTGCCTCTTGATTATTTGGGGCAGAATGGGTTCCAAACATGTACTCATTGTATTCATAAGGGATTCCCTTGTGTTTTGTTGTTAAAAAAACAAAACAAAAAAAACAAAACAAAAACAAACAACAACAACAACAAACAAACAATAGGGGGATCTTATACTTATTTGCCCAAACACCCTACTTACCTAAGGGAGTTGGTAACGATTACAAAACCATTTGACTGAGCTTTTGAAGGATGTATTTTCAATGAGCTTTACTTTGAATATCATGAAATGTTGTTTAAAGGAATTAGCCATCCTTTTTCAAGCCTCAGAATTTATTTTCACATCTGAACCTACCAACCCTTAGCCACAGAAACATCTAAACCATATTGACAAAGCCCTCATGATTTTTGTAATTCAATTTTTCTGAAGTGGAGAACAAGATATCTAGAAAACCTATCGATAGAATTTATATGCCTTGGATTGAGCATAACTTCGATTAAAAACATCTTGAGTGTGGAGTGTGATTTTAACTGGTAAGGTAAATCATCAAGTGGCATGCTTATTTTTGAAAGGTTGAACAATGTGTTGAAAGAGGATGAGAGTAGTTAATTACATTATATAGGAGGCATGATTTTAATATCTAATGAATTGAATTTGTTTGTGCCTTTTAGAATTTTTCCTCAGTAACTTTATCTGTTATACATTTGATTAACTAAATGTCTTCCTTTTCAAAGCATAGGATCTCTTAATTAGATGTTGAGATTTTGCTTAAGGGCAAGAAAACGACTAAGTGTGGGGGAATTTGATGCACCCAATTTGTGTATACATTTCCATATATATAATTGAAGATAAAAGCATGTTTTCAGAAAATATCTGTGGTTTCATGAACATATTCTTTGATTTTGGTGAATCTGTTTACTTGCAGGAGCTTTCTGGCTTAATACACGGATCAAGGGAAGTTTTTGAAATTTTTGAAACTACACGGCGTGTACTTTCTATACACATCGTGTACATCTAGACAAGGACACGGACCAAAGCAGGGAGTACACGCCCATGTCTCTAGGCAGAGATGCACGCCGTGTGGGTCGGAGCTACACGTTGTCTACCACTTTCTAGAAGCAGTGCTTACGGAGAAAATTCCACACGACCATGTGGCCGTTGATGAAGACACGGCGTGTTTGAACTTTTACACGTTGTGTCTGCTATTCTAGAAGGGGATGGCGGCGATACACGCCGTGTATGGAGGCGCTACATGCCGTGTTCACTCAACTTGCAGGTAGCACCGTGTGCAAAAATCAAGAACGGTGTGCTCGGCCACCTGCCAGCGGAGAAAATGGCGCCAATACACGTTGAAGAAAAGTACATGGTGTGTACTTTCTATACACGTCGTGTACTTTATTTTTCTATAAAATGAGGCCTTGGCCTACGGAGTTAAGGGGTTCATAACCATTGGAGGAGAGAGAATCTATGCTACCACCATTCCCGAAACCACTGAGGTGCCGTCATTCCACCTTCTGATACTCTACCTCAACGCCTACACGATGAATCTGTCACGTATCACATGTGTCGTTTCTCTCCTAAATTCTATGTGTAGCTAAACCCCTCGTGTTGGGGCTGTGGATGATGGGATCATACTTTGTATATTGTTTTAAATAGTTGCGTTTGAATCGTTGTAATTCATTTTACTCTTCTTAAACCACTGTCTAATATAACTGATAATTCTTAGCCAGACCAAGGGAAGGATTCTCAGCGATACAAAAGAAAAGTAATGGTGAAAACATCCATGACCATTGGAAGGTTTTCACCAATTCAATTAATGGACTGGACGTAATAAAGAATTAAGGACATTGACTACCGGACCAAGGAGTCAACTGCCCTAATTCTAAACAAGAGGAACCGAACCAAGGAAATCTTGTAACAAAATGAAATCCTGAATGATTGAATTATTATGAACAACACAACCATTTAAATAATCTACATAAGAACTCCTTATTCACCACAGCCCCGACATGTCTTTTCTTTCCATTTCTAAGAACTCTTTAAATTTACCCGTTGTTTTCTTTCAAACTGTATCCATTCTTCAAAGTAAATCAGTTTAGTTTTAATCAAAACCCAAAAATCAACCCAATCGTTTCTAAATTTTGCATACTTCACCTAATTAAGTATTAACTCAATTAAATTCATGCACGCCATGGTTCCCTCTAGATCGACCCCGAACTTATGCTATACTAAAGTTCTAAGACCGGGTAATTAATTTGGGATGCATATAACTTCAATCAACGATAAGCGTAGACCAAATTTTGGCGCCATTGCCGGGGAAGACCATTTGGTTTTAGTGCTAAAATTTAAATTGTGTTAATAATTGATTTAAGTGAAAATAAAAATCAAAAATTATCAAAAATCTCTTTTCCAATACCATTTCAAATTTTCTTTTATTTTTCCCTTTTACACCTGGTTTTCGTTTTTGTGTTGTGCAGCGCTTCAAGTGTATGTTTCGACGCTTTACACGATCTAGAAGTGCCGAGTCTTCGGAATTAGTTCCGCTTGACCCGAAAATCGAACGGACCTTGCTTCATCATCGGCGTACACAGACAGAAACTCACAACCATCAACCACAACCCATGGTGAACAAGGAAGAGAGAGCACCAGCCGTAGATGTTGCGACTGAGCATCAGTACCAGGATCAGCAGCCTCCCGCTGCTGGTCTACCTGAGCAACCTCCTGGAGCCTTCATGGAATTACTTCCAAGGGATTACTAATGACCACCGCAACAACTCTTCCCACGGCCATTCTTTGCCCCTCAGGAGCAGTTTATGAAAGCTCCACCCCATCAACAACAACCTCAAAGACGTACCCTTATGGAGTACGGACTTCCATCGATTCACGGAGCTGATACGGGCATCGTTTTCCCTCTGGTCCAGGCCCAGCACTTCGAGATCAAGCCTGTTATCATGCAGCTGATCCAGAACACCGTCCAATTTGTAGGCCTAGCCAGTGAGGACCCGAACGCCCATCTCTCCAATTTTCTGGAGATCTACGACACCTTTCGGTACCATGGCGTGTCTGAGGACGCCATCCGTCTTCACCTATTCCCCTTTTCTCTACGGGATAAGGCAAAGGATTGGATCAAGGGGTTGCCGCAACGATCTATCCTCACCTGGGAGGATCTAGCCCAGGCGTTCCTGTCCAAATACTTCCCACCATCCAAGACGGTGACACTCCGAAATGAGATTCATAACTTCCAGTAGCACGACTCCGAGTCGTTGTACGAGTCCTGGGAACGCTACAAGGAGATGTTACGAAAATTACCCCATCACGGACTCCCACTATGGATGCAAGTCCAGACCTTCTATGGAGGACTTACAACAAATACCAAGTCCGTGGTGGACACTGCTGCTGGAGGTACGGTGATGCAGAAGTCCCCTGAAGAACTATTCAAACTACTAGAACACATTTCATCCAATAGCTTCCAGTGGCACTCTGAGCGGGGGACTCAAAAGCGAGGTATGCACAACATTGACGCTACCACTATGTTAGCTGCTCAGTTGGACGATGTGTCCAAGAAAATCGACGCATTGAACCTCAAAGGAGCATCTCAAGTTCATGTGGCGCACCATCCAGCATGTGGTGACTGTGGTGATAACCACATCATGGGAGAATGTCCGGGATCAGCTGGAGACCCCTCGATGAGTGAGGTGAGTTATGTTACCCAAAATTGAGGGCCCAACCAGTACTAGCAGTACCAGAACCCGGCATGGTGAGATCAATAGAACACAGGCTGGGGCCAACAACAGCAGAATCCTCTGCCCCAGCGACCGCCCAACTATAACCAACCTCCATATCAGAACCAATTCCAAAGTCCGCAACAACCCTAGCAGGGTCCTTATCAGCAACAAGGGTATCAAAACCCTCGTCCACAGCAGCCACGACAACTACCTCCTCCACCGGCTCAACAACCACCTCAGCAGGAGAACACCTCAAGGTTAGAGGATATGATGAATAAATTCATATCTACTGCTGAGACTCGGTTCCAGAATCAGGAAGCTTCGATTCGAGGCTTGGAGAATAAGATTGGCCAGCTGGCAAATCAACTCTCAGGGAGGCAGCCCGGTACACTATTGGGGAACACAAAAAAGAATCCAAGGGAGGAGGCCAATGCTATCATGCTCCGGAGTGGAAAAGAGCTCCACTAGAACCAATCAGCACAACAAGGTGCATCCTCACCCACTGTTGAAGAAAAAGGTACCAATACCGACCCCTCCTCATCCAATATCACACAGAAGGAGGCTTTACAAAATAAAGAAAAGGAAGTAATCCAACCATTCAAGCCTGCCTTACCCTTTCTGGAAATATTGAAGCAGAGGAAGCCAGACCCCAAATTCAGCAAATTTATGGATGTTTTTAAGAAGCTACATATCAACATACCATTTGTGGAATCCCTGACACAAATGCCAACATACGCCAAATTCATGAAGGAAATCCTCTCTAATAAGAGGAAGGTGGAGGATTTGGGCGTTATTGCACTAACGAAGGAGTGCTCCGCGGTGGTTCAACATTACATTCCTCCCAAACTCCAAGATCCAGGTAGTTTCACCATTCCTTGTACTTTTGGATCCTGTGAGTTTGGGAAGGCCCTCTGCGACTTAGGGGCCAGCGTGAACCTTATGCCCCTCGGAGTTTTCAAGAAGCTGGGACTCCACGAGCTCAAGCCTACCCGCGTCGCCCTTCAACTTGCTGATCGATCCATCAAGCACCCGAATGGACTACTAGAGGACGTACTGGTCAAGGTGGGTAGGCTGATTCTCCCTGCTGATTTCATCATCCTCGACATGGGGGATGACCAGGAAGCACCTCTTATACTTGGAAGGCCTTTCTTGGCAACTGGGAAGGTACTGATCGATGTGCACCAAGGAGAGTTGATTTTCTGGGTTGGTGATGAAAGAGTTCCCTATAACGTCCTCAAATCCATCAAACGTGCTTCCTTTTCAGAGCATGAGGACTGTTATGCAGTGTCCACCATGGATAATAATTTTAGCGACAAAGGGGATGAACTGGTATGTTCTTTTATTTCGAATAATTTAACTGATCCAGATATTCTATTAGAAGAAGCGCCAGAAGACTTACAATTCATAGAAGGCTAGGGCAGCCACTATTGGAAGCATGTAGTTTTTCCTGATAGTTTGGAACGGGACAAGGTGCAGCCACTTGTGCCTTCGATTTTAAAGGCACCTGATCTCGAACTGAAGCCTCTTCCATCTTCTCTCAAGTATGGGTATTTAGGACCCAATCAAACTTTTCCTGTTATACTTAATGCAGAACTATCACAGGAGCAGGAAGATGCACTTCTGCAGGTTCTCAAACAGCGGAAGCATGCTATTGTGTGGATAGTCGCTGATCTGAAGGGCATCAGCCCTACCATTTTCACTCACAAGGTGCTACTTAAAGAGGGTGCCAAGCAATCTTGGAAACCACAATGGCGCTTGAATCCTCCCATGAAGGAAGTTGTAAAGAAGGAGGTGATCAAATTATTGGATGCAGGCATCATCTATCCCATCTCGGATAGTCCATGGGTGAGTCCTCTCCAAGTGGTACCCAAAAAGGGGGGTATCACTGTGATTTAAAATGAAAAGAACGTGCTCATCCCTACACGCACTATCACGGGCTGGCGAGTCTGTGTGGATTACCAAAAGTTGAACGATGCAACAATAAAAGATCACTTCCCCTTGCCATTCATGGATCAAATGCTAGAGGCTAGCAGGGCATAATTTCTATTGCTTCCTCGATGGTTTTTCCGGTTAAAACCAAATCTCCATTGCTCTGAAGGATCAGGAAAAGTGAAATTTCACTTGCCCCTATGGCACATTTGCTTATCGAAGGATGTCTTTCGGCATGTGCAATGCCCCCGCCACCTTCCAGCGCTGTATGCTGGCCATCTTCCACGACATGGCGGAATGAATCCTGGAGGTATTCATGGATGATTTTTCCGTTTATGGAAAATCATTTACCATTTGTTTGCGACACCTAGAGCTTGTTTTGGAAAGATGTGAGGACACTAACCTAGTCTTGAATTGGGAAAAGTGTCATTTTATGGTGCAAAGTGGCATAGTCCTTGGACATAGAATTTCAGCAAAGGGGATAGAGGTTGACCCGGCAAAGATCGAGGTCATTTCACGACTACCAATACCGACTTCCGTCTGCGCCGTCCGCAGCTTCCTGGGGCATGCAGGATTTTACAGGCGGTTTGTTCGCGACTTCCCCAAAATAGCCCAACTCCTCACCAATCTTCTAACCAAGGATTCCATATTTGAGTTCGATGACCATTGTGTCAGATCTTTTGAGCATCTAAAGCAGCGCCTTGTGGAATCTCCAGTTATGATTTCTCCCAACTAGGAGGAACAATTTGAGGTGATGTGCGATGCGAGCGACTATGCAGTGGGAGCAGTCTTGGGCCAGCGACTTGACCGGATTTTCCGACCTATCTATTATGACAGCAGGACGCTCAACGAGGCACAGATTAACTACACCACCACAAAAAAGGAGATGCTCGCAATGGTTTTTGCATTTGACAGGTTTCGTTCTTACTTAGTGTTTTCTAAAGTTATTGTTTATACTGACCATGCAGCACTAAAGTACCTACTCAACAAGAAAGATGTAAAGCCCCGATTGATCCGCTGGGTAATCCTCCTACAAGAATTTGATCTTGAGATCCGGGATAAGAAAGGGAGTGAGAACTTCATTGTAGACTATATCTCCCACCTCAAGCTACCTCACTTGGAGAAGGAAGAAGATCGGGAGATCAGGGAGGATTTTCCTGATGAGCACCTCTTTTCGATTTGTGAAACACATCGACCATGGTATGCTGATATCGATAATTTTCTGGTTACAAGTGTCGTTCATCCCGACCTATCCTTCCAGAAAAGGAAAATATTTTTCTCTGATGTGAAAAGGTACATCTGGGAGGATCCTCTGCTATTCTGATCCTGTGCAGATGAAGTGATCCGCCGTTGCATCCCGGAGAATGAAGTTCATGGTGTCCTAGAGTTCATTCACGCCTCACCAGTAGGAGGACATCATGGCCCAGACCATACCATAGCTAAGATCCTGCAGTCTGGATTTTTCTAGCCCACCATGCATAGAGATGCCCGGGCCTTTGTTTCCTGTTGCGATCGGTGCCAGAGGACAGGTAATGTGGGACGTAGAGCCAAGATGCCTCAGCACCCCATCCTAGAGGTCGAGATTTTCGATGTATGGGGCATAGATTTCATGGGTCCTTTTCCCCCATCTTTTGGGAACACTTACATCCTTGTATGCGTCGACTACGTCTCCAAATGGGTGGAAGCTACTGCTACAGCTCACGACACAGCCAAGGTAGTCATAAATTTCTTAAAGAAAAATATCTTTAGCAGATTTGGAGTTCCACGAGTACTGATCCGCGATAGAGGGACCCACTTCGACAACACACTGATGAGAGGAATACTGTCGAAGTATGGAGTAAAGCATCAGATGGGGACACCATATCATCCCCAGTCCAGTGGACAGGTAGAACTCTCCGATCAAGAGCTCAAGAAGATCCTAGAAAAAATAGTGAACACTTCACGGAAGGACTGGTCCAAGAAGTTGGATGATGCCTTGTGGGCATATCATACTGCTTTCAAAACACCATTGGGAATGTCCCCGTTCCGCCTCGTCTATGGCAAGCCCTGCCATTTGCCAGTAGAATTGGAACATAAAGCCTACTGGGCCATCAAAGCCCTGAATTTTGATCTAAAGGCAGCTGACGAGAAACAGAAGTTCCAACTGTCGGAACTAGATGAGATTCGATTAGAGGCATACGAGAACGCCAAGTTGTACAAGGAGAAGACAAGATCCATTCACGACCGGATGATATCACGAAAATCTTTCCAACCCGGTGATCAGGTACTTCTCTTCAATTCTCGTCTTTGCTTATTTCCAGGGAAGTTAAAGTCACGCTGGTTGGGACCATTCCACGTTATCCGCGTATTCCATCACGGAGCGGTAGAAATTTCTAGAGAAGATGTTCAACCATTCAAGGTAAACGGGCAGCGCTTGAAAGCTTACCATCCTACAGATAACATGGTGGGAACGTTATCCACCATACTCCTCCGATAAGCAAGGTAAGTAGGTCGAGCCAACGACCTAAAACAAAGGCGCTTCCTAGGAGGCAACCAAGAGGTTACACGCCGTGTCCCACTTATCTACACGGCGTGAACTAAACCTTTTTAATTTGTAAACTTAATAGTATAAATCTATAGAATAAAAAATAACTAACCAGGGATGATGCCGGTGCCGATGGCAAAGTCACTGGAATTTATTCGAGTCATCCTCGGTTTGAATCCTCCTAACCTACCTTCGGCATGGGGTTCTTCCTTTTAATTACATGACATGTGTGGTATTTTTAATCTATATATATATAAATAAATGTGTTTAATAAAACCCATGATGGGGATGAGCCGGTTGGCTAAAATCCTAATCTGGTTTCAAAAAGACCCGGGTTCGAATCCAAACAACCGTCCCATTTCCATCATTTGTTCTTTTAATAAAACCACATGACGTGTACTCCGATATATGCCGTGTGCGCCATGATTCTTAAAATATAAATGAAAACATTTTAAAAATAAGAAATTACATGCGGGTGAAGTTGGAGGATTGGAAAAGTCTCGACACCAGGTTCACAAGACCCGGTTTCGAATCGCGCTAATCTCCCCACTTCACCCCCATCCTTCCCTAAATAAAAACCACACGTCGTGCTTTTCTTTCTTTCCGTGTGTATAGGCCATATAGAATAAATATATATAAAAAATAAATATGAACAGCAGAACAACCTTTGCTCCAGTGGGTGAGGGCGTCCGTTCGAATCAGCCAATCGCCGGTTCGAATCCCGCCCCAAGCACCGGACCAAAGGTTGTACTACTCTTTTTCTTATTTTAAAATACACGGCATGTATTTCTCGATATACGTCGTGTATAGGCTTATGTATAATAGAATTTGTCAATATTTCTATTTTTAATAATTATTATTATATAGTTTACTATAATAATTATATTTTATAATACAAAAAAAACAACATACACGGCATGTACTTTACATACACACCGTGTACCTAGGCTATATAATCTGCGGGTCACCCGGCTTGAGGCCATGTTGCATGGCCGCCCCATTCTTCCCTTCTTCCCGTTTCTTCTCCCGCACGCCATCCGAACCCCTTTTTGCCAAATTCGTCGATTTGGGACGTTTCAAGTTCTGATTCCTCTCACATTGTGATCCTTGATCCAGGTACACCATTCTACACCCTCTGTTTCAAATTTTTAGACTTGTTTAGGGTGTTTTTTGGATCAGCCTACCATTTGGATTCCGGTAGTACACGGCCACGAAATGAAGAACACACGCCGTGTACTTCCGAACACAGCCTCAGAATGAATTTTTCAGAAATTTGAATATACACGGTGTGTATGTTCGGTACACACCGTGTCCATTTCATCATGCACGAGTACACCTTTTCACACGGTCTCACACACCATTTTCATTTACACGGCGTGTGTGTTTGGTACACATCGTTTCCGTTGTTTGTGTTGGCCCCTTCGTGTGTGGCACATAACACGGCATGTCACCCCATGTTCCAGAACACGGCGTGTGTGTTCGGTACACACCGTGTCATTTATATCTGTGGTTGACCCGTGTCTCCCCCTCTGCACGGCCATGTTCTTCGTGTGCAGTCCACTCCGTGTCTAGAAACTACACGACGTGTATTGTTTTCTCTGAACTGATAAAAACATGGCCGTGTCATTTGTTACACGACCACCTGCACTTTGATGTGAACACGGCGTGTATGTTCGGTACACGCTGTGTGCTATTACATTGTCTCTTTCCACCCTCGGCGTGTCTTTCCAGAGAACACGGGATACTCTCCATTTCTGACTACATGCCGTGTACTCTGGAGTACACGTCGTGTACTTTTATTTTCTAGTTTTCTCACATTTCTTTGTTTTATTTTCTTCTTTTGTTTTATTTTCTTTTTCTTTTTCTTTCTATTTCAGGATATGGAAGATCATGATCATTCGCGCGGGAAGCAGCCAGCCTCCGCCACTGAGGGCGAGGAGTCCAGTTATCGTCGGATCCGACTCCGACCACCTACTCAGCCGGACCCCGATGCTCTGGTCTTTGAGCTCCCTCCGTTGGCCATTCTGCCGCCACTCACTCCCTCGGATGAGGTGGGGCCTCCTTCTGCTGCACCAGCTGCCACTTTCGATGTACCATCATCCTCAGCAATTGTTCCCTCTTCGAGCACCCCTTCCACCGAGCCACCTTCTTCTTCGGCGGATCCACCTCCAGAGCCAGATGTTGCTGCTGCACCGGCACATGGGTCGGGACCTACGGGTGCTCCCTATCCCTGCACAGTATTCCGGGTCACTGACCTCGCATACGACAGGCTCCGACGCTTTTCTCATCGGCCGATACCATTGAGCGGCCGGTACCTTGACAGCAGCATTCCACAGCGGCTCGGTATTTAGGAGGAGTTGGAGGTACTTCTCGGGTACACCGCACTCCTCTAGATTTTCCAGGTCAACACTCCTGTGTTCCGAGATTTATTTTTGGAGTTTGTGGCCTCCTTTGAGTTCGATGGAGTGGAGTACCGAGAGACGCCTGGCGATGCGGTACCCGTAGTTTGGTTCCGACTAGGCGACCGATGTTTTTCTCTGACGATGACAGAGTTCGGATGAGGGTGCGGCTTCTACCCCCATCCTTTCACCCCACCCCCCGTTTCTGACTTGACCCGGCCTGAGCGCTCTGACCTCATTGCCATGTGGCAGGAGATCGCTGGGCCTGACCACCGGTACTCCCCCACTTCTCAGAAGAGAACTCTTATAGCCGACCCCGTCCTTCGCTTCACCCACTGGTGCTACAGCGCCATACTCTTCCCCCGCCATGAGGATATGGGGGTCGTGACCGGCCGTGACATGGAGCTTCTTACCTATGTCATCCAGCACACCTATCCAGACCTCCCCTTTCTTTCCGCCTCCTATTTTCACTCCATGTTTACCGGCCGTCAGGGAAACCTGAACGGCGGGTTTTACACCACCCGTCTTGTCCACCACTTGGGGGTATTCAAGCCCTCATTACCTTATGACTTGTTAGGTTCACCCCAGTGGATGGACTTCCTCATGCTCATTTGCATGGGATTGGTCCGGAAGCAGTGGGTGCCTACATCCTTGCTCAGGCTCGAGCCCCGCCACCTACTGACCCGGCCCCAGCTGCTGACCCTGCACCTCCTTCCCCACCCCCTCCTGCTTCTCCACCTCACCCACCTCCTACTGACCCCACTTCTTTTGACCTTCCTTCTTCTGTCCCATCTCCCATCCCACCTACCCCCGCAGCCTCGGTCAATCCGGCCATTTCCCTCCGCCTAGACACGATGGAGCAGAAGTTAGCCCGTATCATCAGCCGCTAGGACACCATTTCACGCCATTTGATTCGTCTGGATGGCTGCCAGGACCGGATGGAGCATCTGTTGGTACATATTGCTCAGCATCTTGGTGTTCCACTGCCTCAGCCACTATCCCTTGCCTCCGTTCCTGGCCCTTCTGCTGCTGCTCCATCGACGTCTCCTGCGCCGGCCACCGATTCTGTTTCGATGACTACGGTGAGCTCTGTTGTTGCCACTTCTGTCGGGCCAGGGCCTATTGCTAAGCTTCTGATCCCGAGTCTAGCACCTACGATTCCTACTTCTTCAGCTACCCTTCCCGATGCCGAGTCAGAGCCTCACCCTTCCACGGCTCCTGCGTCGTCTCTCCCGGCCGTTTCTTTATAGGATGATGCCTCTCCTGAGGCGACCCCATGATACTGACATTTTCCTTTATCTTATATATCTCTTCTCTCATTTTCTATGGTGTGATGTTATGCATGTTTGTAGTTTTTTTTTTCTCGAAAATCACCGGTACGGGCATGGAGCGCTTTGGGCATCACTTTTTCACGAGGGGAGTATTTTTTCATTTCTATTTTCTTTCTTTTTGGATTTACTTCTTCCACTACATTCCCTCATTTTGTCCCCCATTTCTCCCCCACTGACTACCCTTTCCCTTGGTGTTGCACTTGGTGGACCATGTGCAGTGTTAAGTGTGGGGGCGCATCTATATCTTTCACCTTAGTCTTTTCCCTTAAACTAACCTAGGAGAAATCATTATTAGACTCTATATTTTTAAATTTAAATAAATTTTGTTAATCAATCTTATAAATGCTAGAGTTATCAGTATGAACTTTTGGAAAGGTTACATGCTTTTTCATTTTTTTTAAGTATTTTAAAATGATTGCTGATATAGTTTCAATCACAACCTTTCATCCTTGATTAAATTACATTAATTAGGCTAATCATTTATATGCATGTCATGACCTGATTTTACCTTTATTATTTTCCACTCCTGAGAGGTATTCTAAACCCTTTTTTGTATTTCTTTTCTAATACCCTCTTTCTTGAGAGATTCTTAGGATATGCATCACTACCAGAATTTTGAAGTTTTTCTTTTCGAAGCATGAAGAAATTTTTGAATTACTTTAACATGATTGAGGCATTAGATTGTTTCAACCCCTTTATCTTGAGACATACCCTACATTTAATCTTCGTTAAGCCCATTGAAACCATGAACAGCCTTTATAGGAAGCCACATTACAATCCTATTTCCCTTCCTACCCTATTTCTTTTTAAACTTTGCATGATTATTCAATTAAGCTTTAAAGAGGGAGTTGGCAATATATGACATATTTTTGTGTACAGCCATGAAATAAATTGTAGGGGAGTGCCTCATGATTATTTGGGGTAGAATGGGTTCCAAACATGTACTCATTGTATTCATAAGGGATTACCTTGTGTTTTGTTGTTAAAAAAACAAAAAAAAACAAAAAAAACAAAAAAAAACAACAACAACAAACAAACAACAAGGGGACCTTATACTTATTTGCCCATAAACATTACTTACCTAAGGGAGTTGGTAACGATTAAAAAATCATTTGACTGAGATTTTGAAGGATGTATTTTCAATGACCTTTACTTTGAATATCATTCAATGTTGTTTAAAGGAATTATCCATCCTTTTTCAAGCCTCCGAATTTATTTTCACATCTGAACCTACCAACCCTTAGCCACAGAAACATCTAAACCTTATTGACAAATCCCTCATGATTTTTGTAATTCAATTTTTCTGAAGTGTAGAACAAGATGTCTTGCAAACCTATGGATAGAATTTATATGCCTTGGATTGAGCATAAATTCGATTAAAAACATCTTGAGTGTGGAGTGTGATTTTAACTGGTAAGGTAAATCATCAAGTGGCATTCTTATTTTTGAAAGGTTGAACAATGTGTTGAAAGAGGATGAGAGTAGTTAATTACATTATATATGAGGCATGATTTTAATATCTTATGAATTGAATTTGTTTGTGCATTTTAGAATTTTTCCTCAGTAATTTTATCTGTTATACATTTGATTAACTAAATTCATTCCTTTTCAAAGCATAGGCTTTCTTAATTAGATGTTGAGATTTTGCTTGAGGGCAAGCAAACGACTAAGTGTGGGGGAATTTGATGCACCCAATTTGTGTATACATTTCCATATATATAATTAAATATAAAAGCATGTTTTTTAGAAAATATATGTGGTTTCATGAACATATTCTTTGATTTTGGTGAATCTGTTTACTTGCAGGAGCTTTCTGGCTTAATACACGGATCAAGGGAAGTTTGTGAAATTTTTGAAACTACACAGCGTGTACTTTCTATACACGCCATGTACATCCAGAAAAGGACACGGACCAAAGCATGGAGTACACGCCCATGTCTCCAGGCAGAGATGCACGCTGTGTGGGTCGGTGCTACACGCTATGTACCACTTTCTAGAAGCAGTGGTTACGAAGAAAAGTCCACACGACCATGTGGCCATTGATGAAGACACGGCGTGTTTAAACTTTTACACGTCATGTCTTCTATTCTAGAAGGGGATGGCGACGATACACACTGTGTATGGAGGCGCTACACACCATGTTCACTCAACTTGCAGGCGGCGCCGTGTGCAAAAGTCAAGAACGGCATGCTCGGCCACCTGCCAGCGGAGAAAATGGCACCAATTTGCGTTGACGAAAAGTACACGGCGTGTACTTTCTATACACGTCGTGTACTTTATTTTTCTATAAAATGAGGCATTGGCCTATGGATTTAAGGGGTTCAGAACCATTGGAGGAGAGAGAAGCTCTGCTATCACTATTCCCGAAACCACCGAGGTGTCGTCATTCCACCTTCCGATACTCTACCTCAATGCCTACACGATGAATCCATCAGGTATCACGTGTGTCATTTCTCTCCTAAATTCTATGTGTAACTAAACCCCTCATGTTGGGACTGTGGATGATGGGATTATACTTTGTATATTGTTTTAAATAGTTGCGTTTGAATCACTGTAATTCATCTTACTCTTCTTAAACCACTGTCTAATATAACTGAGAATTCTTAGCCGGACCAAGGGAAGGATTATCAGCGATAAAAAAGAAAAGTAACGGTGAAAACATCCATGACCATTGGAAGGTTTTCACCAATTCAAGTAATGGACTGGACGTAAAAAATAATTAAGGACATTGACTACCAGACCAAGGAGTCAACTGCTCTAATTCCAAACAAGAGGAACCAGACCAAGGAAATCTTGTAACAAAATGAAATCCTGAATGATTGAATTATTATGAACAACACAACCATTTAAACAATATGCATAAGAACTCCTTATTCACCACAGCCCCGACATGTCTTTTCTTTCTATTTCTAAGAACTCTTTAAATTTACCCGTTGTTTTCTTTCAAACTGTATCCATTCTTCAAAGTAAATCAGTTTAGTTTTAATCAAAACCCAAAAATCAACCCAATTGTTTCTAAATTTTGCATACTTCACCTAATTAAGTATTAACTCAATTAAATTCATGCACGCCACGGTTCCCTGTGGATCGACCCCGAACTTATGCTATACTAAAGTTCTAAGAACTGGTAATTAATTTGGGATGCATATAACTCCAATCAACGATAAGCGTAGACCAGTTATCTTAGAACATGATCTCTTTAGGCAAGACGACCGGGAACTTATTATTAGCAGGTGTATATTCATCAACCTCTTAGGACACCCTTGTGTTGGATGAATTTGAAAATTTAAATCTGTGGGAGATAATACTTAATTAATTTTAAATAATAATAATTATAAATTATTTTAAAAATATTATTTCCATGAGTTGGCTTGGTTATATTTTCTTCTTTCTTTCGTAGTGCCACATATAGTTGAGTTATAATGGATGGAAGAAGGTAGTCAATATGATCCATTTTATATTCAAATTCCACTATATTGGTGGTTTCCTCTTCCAAATTAAGTGAGAGGTAGAAATTTTCTGGTTTTTATTATTGAAAGATAAGTGAATCACTTGGTATTTCAATACTTACAAAATTAAACCAATATTATATTCAAATCATCTTGATCTCTCACATGTGTATCATCTATCGTGTATTATTTAGAAACCTCTTCAAGAAATATTTCAGATAGGTCAAATGATATATTTGAAAATGGTTCCCTAGAATACTCATTAGGTTCTTTTAACTTGGAATGTGGGTGGAAAATGCTTTACTTCTTCATTTGTTTGCTCACTTCTTCTAGCATTCTGAAATTCCGTTGCACTTGATCCCTTAAAGATGCTTCCCTACTAGACTCATTCAAATTATTAATAGGAAAAACATATGAATAATCACTATAAATTTCTATTTGTGAACTAATGAATGATATTCAATAAAGTTATATATATTTTAGTCTTTAAAATTTATTTATTTATTTGTATTTTTGTTAAAAAATCATGTTCAAGTGATATACCTTCTTGGAAACAACACCAAATTGATATAAATATTTACTGTGAATTCCAATCAATAAATTCTCATCTTACCTAATCATGCATTATAGTGGCATGATCTAGGTTCGATCATATATGGAGGCTACTAACACAAAAAATTTCTCTATTATCACTACTTATTACTAAAATATACTATGAAACAAAAACCTAAACCTAAAAAGTATGGGTTTTATAAATAATATATGATATATAAATATATGAATTAAAAACACAAACAAGTTAGTAAGAAGAAAGAATTTTCTATCATCAGAAGTTCATAGCGATGCTATCATTATTCTTTAAAATGAAATCTCAATATTTTATTCAATGAAAAGATTAAAACCTATCACTCTACAACATCCCATTTTAATTTTAATTACCCAACACTAAGACCTCTATATATAGGAGTAATCTATTCCACATTAATAAATATGTCAAACACAATTGTATGAATGACTTAATTATTAGAGGGAAGGAAAATAAATGAATAAGAAGAAGAACGCAATAGCATAGAAAGTAGGAAGGCCTCTCATTACAATTGATTTTACTACTATTATATTCTCAAATAAAATAAATGGAAACATAAATAAAAAAACTCAAAACATCACTAATCCTTCTCTTGAACATGCATTGAGGTTAATTCTCCTTCAACGATGGAGATGAGATTGTTATAGTGGGAGAAACCCAAAAGAGAAAATGAAAGTGAAGAGAGAGAAAGAGAAAAATATTTTTTTTAATTATCAAAACTATTAAAAAATAAAACCCTAATCTACTAAAAACCCTCCCTTGGATATTATAAACCTCTCCCTTGCTTATAAAAATTCCTAGCTAACCCTTTAATAGAAGTGGGGGAATATATTTATAAGAGGTGAGACTGATTTTCCTTTGAATTCTATCCTTTGACTTTGAATTCATTTTTGACTCTAAAGACCACCAAATATAGAAATGTGATGAATCATGAAGTATTTTTTCTATATATTAACTATTCTTTCACAAAAGTTTAGGTTCATGGGACACATTTATAAACAATTAAATCCAAATTCCTAATATAATTTTTTCCTAGATAGACTGTTAAATTCCCTCCACCACCATGTATATACATACAACATTAATGATCTAATATTTCTGATATATTTTATGGAAATATGTTAAATAGATATATATTTCATTGATAATTGGAATAATACCCTTTAGATTCATGTACCCCAATTTATGACTCGTTTAGTGAAGGTTAGTCAATTCAGTATTCCCAAAAAAAATCAATTTTAATACTTCATTTGGGCCCCATATTAATGCATTAACACTAGGTCCAATTGAATAAAATGAATCTAACTAACCATGGAATCCTATAAATTGTTTTTTTAGTTTGGATCATTTTTTTGAATGTTATGAAAAAAATATAAAACTGATGTTTTTCCATGGAAATATCAAAAAAAGTTAATTTTATTATTTTAATGTTTTTTATATACTAAATTAAAATTAATAAAATTATAAAATAATAGACACCAAAAAAACAAAAAATTCATTTTAAGTGTGAAAATACAGGATAATTCAATATGTGATCACACCCCCACACCTAAGAATTTTCACTCTTGAGAAAAATAATATAATATTCATATCAAATTAACATATAAATCAATATTGAGAGAATTTAAAATATCTTTTCTAAAATAGAATATATCATGTATCATTTATGAAAATCAATTCCCTTTCATTTTCTTCTATCACATTTAAATTTTTTGGACCTCAAAATCCATCAATGACCCAATCAAAACTTACCTCACATGGATGTTCATATCACTCTATGCTCAAGTGAAACATAATATAATGATATGATCATAATTGGAAAATTCATATATCACCATAGGCTTTTTAAAACTCTCATATATCCACATTGTGTGATATAAAAATATTTTCAATTATGTGGTATTTTTAAGGTGATTTGGTGGATAAGGGTTGGTGGACAAAATAATTTGAAAAATCAAAGGCTAAATAGTTGATATAATTATCTTAAATAAAATCACATGAATATTCTAGTGAAAACATAGGAAATATACCTCACTCAATTCCTATAAAAAATTTAAAAAACTACACCTCATTTTTAGATGTCCTGGTCCATGAATCAAACAATGAATGCAATGAAATATTTCATCCTAAATCACCATTTTGTTTAATTTTTCTACTGTTTTAGGGGGATGAGATAAAAATAAAATATAATGAATGAATGAAAATTCGAACCCTTTATTTTTTGAGGGGAAAATGAGTCATGAAACTAAGAACAATGAATAATTCAATCATATTTCTATTTTTTTCTTTTTTCTTTTTATTTTTTAGAGAATAAGATGATGTAAATAAAGACCAAATGATGATAATGACTCATGCCCATTTATCTCTCCACTACCCAAAATAGTGAAACACACCCCACACCACCCTAAAATGAACTACTTCCCAAATAACACGCATTAAATTTCCTTTCCCCATACTCAAACTTGAAATATCCATACAAAAATATTAAGAGTGAAGGCAGGTAGGGAAAAATCATCTTGTAATGTGCCTTAAACCTGTAATTAAATTCATGGGTTCTAAGGGATAAACAAGGGTAGATGTAAAGTGTAGGTCTCAAGTTGAAAATGTGTATAGCCAATAAATGACACAATCATATTAAAAAATCATGAACTATAAATCTTTTAAATATAGGTAATCACAAGTTCTGGTTCTCAAAACAAATCCATGTTTTTCTTAATAAAGTGAAGGCATTAGAAAGAATATGTAAAAAATGGTTTAAAATACCTCCTAGGGCTAGAAAAAATAATTTGAGTCAATTTTTCATGGATATAGATTTCAAAAAATGGTCAAACTCATTAAAAAAATTAAAAATAAAATTCCAAGAAATATTTTTTACATTAACAATAATTTAAAAACCCATTTCTTTAAAAATCAAGCTAAATTTGTAAAAATAAATTTATGAGTAAAAATGATATAAAATATTTATTGGAGATAAATCTTCCAAAATAATGAAAAAATGGAAAAAAAACTAAAAAATTATACGATAGGTTTACATTCCCACACACCTAATTTCAATACACCCCTCACTTAATATCAAATATAGTTAAAGGTATAGGATAAGAAAAATAAAATATAAGGAAAGTTACAACCTAATTTTATTTTGGATAGTGAAAGATTTGAGTTAATACCTTAAACACTTCCAATTTTTAAACATATAATAAAGAAAGAAAAACACATAAAAGATTTATTGAAAGAAAAATAAAGATAAAATGAAATAAGAAAAGTGATAAAACTTGGTTTAACCCCAAGGTGGGTAGTGGTTTTTGAATACCTCCAGTTAACAACTACAAAATTTTATCCACAATCTAAAGAAAGATGTGGTTTATTGATCATAAAACATAAAAACTTATTCTTTCCAGTTCTATTTAGTTTGAATTGGTTATAGAGGACTCTATGGAAAATTAATGTTGTATCCATACCCATAGTAATATGGTATGACTTGTATGGTAGGGGAAGGAGGTATGGGTCCTCCAATTCTACTACCACTACTTATGTGGCCTCTTAAAATTCCAAAATATGCTCCATATATTCCATGTTGCAAGTTTTAGAAAAGGTAAAGTCAGTGAAAATTTTAATTTGAGTAAAATTAAAATTAAAAGGATTAATATAAAAATTACCCACTTTAAGTAGGACATCTTGGAACATGATATCTTGAGGAAAGGCCACTGAGATCTCAATCTCAATAGGTGTATCTTTATCATGTTCTTCATCACTTTACAAGGACACCCATGTGTTGGATGAATCTAAAAATAAAAATCAATGGTAGGTAATACTCTATTAATTTTCAATAAAATCATAAAAATGAGTTTAAGAATATATAATTTTTAGGAGTTATCCTAGTTAGAGTTTCTTTTTCTTTGATTAGTTCCACTTGGAGTTTAATTTTCATGGATGAAAGTAGGTAGTCAATATGATCCATATTCTCTTAAAAATCCAACACTTTAGTGGTGTATTATTCTAAATAAAGAGATAGGTATGAAGGTACTGATTTTTATTCTTCAAAGATGGGAGAATCACTTGAAATTTTAGTAATTACAAAATCAGACAAGTATTCATTCAAATTATATTAATCTCCCACATGTGTATTGTTTGGAGTTCATTATTAATAAATATATCTAAGAAATGGTTTATTGAGATCAATTGATAGATTTTCAAATGATTCCCTCACACCCTCCTTAGGTTATTCAACTTGGAATATAGGTGGAACAAGATTTACTTATTCTTCAACTCTATTTTTTCTTTTTTTAACCTTAAATGTTTGATATAATTAAGAGAAGTAGAAATGATATTCATTTGTTTTCTCACTTACTCCAACATTTTGAAATTCCTTTACATTTTTTCCCTTAAAGACACCTCCCTATTAGACCCATTAAAATCATTAATAGGACAAACATATGAATAATCGCTACAAAAGTCCATTTGTGACCTATTAATGATATGTAATGAAGTTATATATTTTTTTAGTTTTTGATATTTAGGTTTTTTTTATTTTTTTAAAAAATAGCGTGTTCTAGTAATGTGCGTCCCTAGAAGAAGTGTGAAATTGATAGAAGGATTTTTCATGAATCTCTATCAATAAATTCTTATATTACCTAAGAATGAACTATAGTGGAATGACTTTTGGTTTATATATCAAGGAGGTCACTCGTGAAAACTATTTATCTATTTTCACTATTTATTATTAAAATAAAATATAGAATGAAAACCTAAACCAAAATAGAGTGGGTTTTATAAAATAAATATGATATATAAATATATGATTGTAAAACAAAAAGAAGATAGTAAGAATAAAAAAGTTGATATCATCAGGAGTTTTAGTGATGTTGTCATTGTTCTTTAAAATATAATCTCATTGTTCTATTAAATATAGACATCAAAATCTATCACTCTACACCATCCCATTATAACGGTAATTACCCTACACTAAGGCATATACATATAAGAGTAATATCTTATACATTAATAACCAAGTCAAAATACACCATATGGAAGACTTAAATATTGAAGGGAAGGAAAATCGATGAGAAAAAAGAAAACAATAGTAGATAAATCAAAGTGACTACTCAAGAAAATCAATTTAAACACTATTATATTCCTAGAATAAAATGATAAGAAACATTAAATCATATGAAACTCAAAATATCAATGTTCTATCCTCAAACAAGCAATGGGGTTATTTCTTTATCAATGATAGAGATGAGAAGGTTAGAATAGGAGAAACACAAAAGAGAAAATGAAATAAAAGAGGGGGAAAGAGAAAAGTATAATTATATTTATAAAAAATAATACAAAATGAAACCCTAATATACTAGAACTCTTCCTTCAGATGTTCCAAACCTCTAATTTTCTTTATAAATTTTTTATCTAACCCTTGAATAGAAGTAGATGTATATATTTATAAGAAAGATGTGAGAAATATTTTTCCTCCAATTATTTCCTTCAAATTTGAATTCATTTTGACACCGTAGATCACCAAATATAGAATGTGATCAATAATAAAGTATTTTGGATATGTATTAGCCATTCTTTCATAAAAGTTGAGGTCTATATAACATGTTTCTAAATAGTTAAGGCTGGATTAATAAATTGTTTTTTCTATTTGTACATACATTCAATTCTATCCACTTTTATGCATCCACCAACAAATTTAATGATTAAATATTGATTTTATATTTTATATAAACATGATCCATCGATATTGATTTCATAAAAAATTATAATAATCTAATTTTGAGTCATGTAACCTAAGGTATGACCAATTTACTAAAGTTTGGTCAATTTTATCAATCTAATGGTTTTTTAATTTAAATGATTTCATTTAGGCCCCATATGGTTGGATTCAACACTAGGTCTGATTGAATGAAATGAATTAAAATAACCATGGAATCTAAGAAAATGAGTTTTTTAGTTTGGATCATTTTAGTGAATGTTATGAAAAATAATAAAAATATATTGTTTTTCTATGAAAATGTCAAAAACAATGAATTTTATTTTTTAATGTATTTTCTATAGTGAATTAAAAATTAGAGTTGAATATGAAATGATCAAATTATGACATACTAGATACCAAAAACACTATAAAACGTATTTTAAGGGAGAAAATATAGGATAATTCACTATGTGATCAGATAATAATGCATATAGTCTTGTAGAGATCCAATATATATTTTATACTTCTATATCTCTATTCCTTGGGCTCTTCATCATCACCAAAAACATATTGAATTTTAATCCTCATTTAAATGTTGATAAATAATACACAAAATATAATATTATTCATCGCAATCCAATAGGGCACTTAAAACTTACCCTTTGGATTTGTTTTTAATACCCATTTCAATTCTAATTATTTTGATTCTGAAGTAAATATTTTTATCCCTCTTATTGATATTAAATTCAAAGAGGAAAGGGTAAGGGAAAGTCCTATTCTTCTCATGATTCTCCTATGATTTGAAATTTTTTCTTCCCCAACTAATAAAACCCAATCCATTTGAGATAAGGGTGGCATCACATTTTTCTAAGAAATGATCCATAAATTAATCAAATATAATTCTATATAATAAATTCTTAGTATAGAAAACAATATTTATTAACCATGACATCACATTTTATAACCTAAAATCAACTCAAAAAAACACATCAAAATCATTCAAGTGAAAATATATTACCCCCTTAAAGATATCTTCTATCTCAATATAAACTTCCATTTTAATAATCAAATTTGATTCAATCAAATAATAAGAAAGTGTTATTACCATACCTAATATTCAATTTTTTTCATAAATCTCAAATTCATATGAAATGATTTTCTACCATATTCTGAACTTGTGAACTGCCCCCTCAAGATATATTTTCCATCACTTCTTCATCATGATTGATACCACTTGAAAATGTTGTAAAGAGGAAGAAACTTTTACTTTCCAGATATCACCATGATGGATAACACTCCATGCTAAAAAAAATCCTGAAATTCCATATCTCTTCTTATACACATTGTAACGACCCAAAATATTATAAATAAAATTTGACTTTTGATTTAATTGAATGTATTATTATGTAATATGGTTATAGAAAACACATGAACTTATTTTGTTTTATTATATCCATTGGATTTAAATGACTATTAAGTATCATTATTGTTGATAATATGGTCATTTAATAGTAATCACATGGTTAGTATAAATATAGGGATTTAAAAAACCAAATTGAAAAAGAAAAAAGAAGTTATGGACTCAACCAGTGGGATTGTACCTTACGAAGCCCATTTTTTAGAGCTTATAAGGGAGATAGAATTTATAGGCATTGCCCTTGACCAAACCCAAGATGATATCTAACAACTTAAGCATGAGAGAAACTATTTACGGGAGAATTTCAAGATCATCAAGATCACAACCCAAACCATGTCCGCTAAACCACCCCATGAAAGTCCAATCATCATGCACCTTACTTGTAACATCCCAACCCAACTCACCACTAAGACGGTGGCTGGACTGATGGGTCACATGGCCTCAGCCACACCTACCCATACGCCAAAGCCTGCCAACTAGAAGTTAGGGTCTATTTATGGTACGGTTGGGATAATATACCCTCTATATCAGAGTAGCACATCGGTTTATTAGTTAATAAGTAACAGAAAAATGTGGAAGTAGTAATAAAATAAAGACAAGAAGAAGAAAAAGAATATAATATTTGAATAAAAATAAAAAAGGCCAACACTAATTCCATATAATGATGCATTTAATGTTAGGTGTTACTACAATGTAAAATCAATACAAAATAATGAAAGAAAAGAAAAAACCAACTATCAGCTCCTCGAGTATACTGAGTAAGAACCCATTCATGTGCTCCCTAGCTCCTGTGTACACAACACAACATAAGAAATGAATCTAAATACCTGTGAGAAATAAGATCTACTCGAGTTCCAAATGGTTCCCAAGAAGGGTGTAAGATAATAATCTCATTAGTCCGGCACCCATGGTGTCTATCCCAAACCATTACTTGATATATAATGTAAAGGAGTGAGTAGGTATAAGCAGAAAAATAAACAAGAAATGATGAATAAATAAAATACCCACCCAGATTCCTAAGGGATACCTGGAAGCTATACCTACTTCGTAACCCTTCTAGGTATCTATGTCTATGGGTAGATCCTCTTGCATCAGTATGGATCACCCAAATCGGTGGAAGATTCTCCTATCGAGGATGAATTATTCAGAATATACCATAAACATACAGCCTCTTCCCTCAGGATAACCAAAATATCTCCCTTAGGCATAAATAGAATCTCACCCTTAGGTATCGTGTGACTGTGCATCTAGCCCTCAGGCATCCGACATAAACATACACTCTACCCTTTGACATTTAGTATTAGTACACATATCCCCCAGGCAGTACGAAAACATGAACCAAGACCTCAGGCATTGTGTGGTTGTGCATCTAGTCATCAGGTATCATAAATAACCATATATTGTACCCTCAGGCATCAAGTACCCATGTGACTTTCCCTCAGGCGGTACAAAGGAACATGCACCAAGCCCCCAGGTGTCCATATAAAATCAGTTGTATCCAGACAAACTCAACATGCCAAATAGTATCAAACCTTCAGGCATCATTCACATCGATATCACATAATCTCAAAATCTAAGCAAGAAAAATCCTAATGCTATTATCAAACATACAAAATTTATCATCATAAGACACGACAATCAATTTATACAAATTATCGCATGTAAAACCAATTCATTTCATTAATCTAGGTTCTTAATTATCATCATAATTATATCAAATTTTTTTAATAAATCATTTGAACCTAAATTCATTAATATATAAATTAACCAGTTTAGAAAAGGTATAATTTAATATTATTCCAATTAAAAATTATAATCTAGATATTAAACAATTTATCCAATTTATTATAGGGATTTATAGTCAAATAGACTGATTCTTAATAATTTCCAAGGTCGGCACACCTATCAGGTGGCTGCAGGTCTCAGTCTCCTGGACTATGGACCCAAAGGAATTTAATGACGGTTTAAAAAAATAAAAGATTATAGTTTAACTGAGATTATCCAATTTATCTGGTCATGCTTATGGCATGTCAGTGCAGTCTCACATACCGCAATTATTGTTAATAATCGTATTAGATTAAAAGGGATTTAGTTTAGACCAAAAAAATCAATTCCATTTAATTTAATTCATTTAAACCATTTAAGGAAGGCAAGCTATCATGTAAATTCATTCCATTCAATCCATGCCATTAAATTAAACAAGTTGAGGAAATTCATTTATCAAGGTTCAAGTGGTACTTAGAAGTCACCATAGGAAAATAGGGAAAATGCCTATATAGGCATTCCCTTTTTATAAAGCATGCCAAGCCTTTTGGAGGAGCTCGGTCCATTAATCAATTAGATTGGAGTGGCCAATCTATGAAATTATAAGGTACATTGGTAACATGAACATTTATAATGAAAACATGGTAACTCAATTCATAACTTCAACGAAGGCCAAGTCTCAACATGTTGTATACCAAATTGTAACATCAAGGCATAAAAGGAGAACCAAGGAAATAAGGCAGACAATAAATAAAATTCTAATCACTACTTTTCATCTTTAAGACAATGCACCTCTACTGGGGGAGTTTTATTATTAAATCATTGCATTGTTCATAAAACAATTTATTTGTCATATTTAACATTTCATTCATGAACATACTCAATTCAAATCTAAGAAAAATTAAATCTGAAAATCATACTGAATTAATTAAAATCGAAGGATGGTGTGATAAGTAAATTAATTAATGAATTCATAAAATTAAATATCAAGGAAAGGGATCCTACCTCAGGAATTAGACTAAAGCCAAGCCAAAACACTTTGTCACCTGACATATTTGTCTACGACCACCTAAAACTACTCCACACTTGCACGCACATATTCCCCTCTCCATGATGACATGTCCTAGAAAGTGGACCTCTCAAATCCAGAACTGGCACTTCGAGATATTACCATAAATATGGTTCTATCGAAGTGTATCCAGAACTACCCACATGTGTGTGGTGTGCTCCTCCTCTGACATCGAGTACACCAAGATGTCATCAATAAAGACCACCACAAAGCAATCGAGGTAAGGCTGGAAGATCCTATTCTTGAGTCCCATGAACACTGTTGGGGCATTGTTCACACCAAAAGGCATCACCGAAAACTCATAGTTTCCATACCAGCATTAAAAGGTTGTCTTCAGTATATCCTCATCCCATACCTAAAGCTGATGATATCCTGATCTGAGATTGATCTTCGAGAACCACCTCACTCCCTTTAGCTAATTAAAGAGGTCATCAATCCTTGGTAGTGGATACTTATTCTTCATGGTCACCAGTTTCAGGCTCCGGAAGTCCATGAACAACCTCAAACTCTTGTCTGCCTTCTTGTAAAACAACATTGGGGCTTCCCATGGTGAAATGCTCGGTCTCATAAATCCCTTATCCTATAAGTCCTCCAGCTTTACCCTCAATTAAGGAATCTCTACGGGATCCATCTGATATGCCGGTATAGATATCGGTGTTTTCCTTGAGTACAGATCAATGCATAAGTCTACCTCCCTATGAGGAGGTAGTCCCGAAACATCCTCAAGAAAGTCATCCTCATACTCGTCCACCACTACAGGAAATCTTGGACTCCTCTTATCCACTACACCAAGGGTGAGGCTAGAAAAATGGTGAGTGATTGGTTTCACCCTCATCCGAGAAAGTACATCCTGTGTTGTAAAAGTTCCCTTCTTTCTGATGAAGGAAAACTTGGTCTCATCCTCGCGGACACACTGCACTTTTCACCTAAAATAGTCGATTTGATCATGGATTGTAGATAGCTAGTCCATACCCAAGATGACATCGTAAGGCCTCAACACCGCTACTAGAAGATCTCAGCCGAATATCTTGCCTCCTAGAGTGAGCTCACACTATCGTCACTAGTGTGTAATCATCGAATCCCCTCCCGTAGGAGTCTCTAATTGTAAGGATTGAGCTAATGGATCCACTGGAATCTCTGAGCCTTGAACGAGGTCTGTGGAAAGGAAAGAGTGATTGGAACCTGTGTCTATAAGAACTTCATCTAAGGTGGAGAAGACACAAATAGTACCTCTAATCATCTCTGGAGTGCCATGGTCGTAGGCCTCCATTGCCTGAAGCTGGCCTCGCCCCTGTCCGTCGGCTCCCTGAGCCCATGGTGGACCACCTGGGGGTGGTGGTGGTAGCACCACAAACCATCGTCCACCGCCTACCACTCGGCCTTCTCCCCTGCCATGTTCACCTCCCTATGGACCTCCTCCCTCAAACATATTCCCCTTCATTAGTGGTCCCTCGACCATTTACTGATCATATATACGGCGGGTCAGGCAGTCACGAGCCATGTGTCCCTACTCGCCGCACATGAATCACAGCCCGGTTCCCTATTGACTCCCTCTACTTGTGATCCCCACACTACCAACCCCGAGTCCTAGGGTCATCCCCTGAAATATTTGACCTGCTTGGGTCCCCTCATCTGTTGTATGTTGCTCACTGCTGAAGACTCTACCACCTGAGGTCTGTTGGTGGCTCCATCCATCGGTTCCTACTCTACAAGGAATCTCTCCACAAGAAGGGATCTCTCCAACACTCCAACCTAAGTGGGGATGCTGAGAGACACCATGGATGCTCTGATCACCCGTTTGAGTCCCTGCTAAAGGTTTGGGTCCTAAAGAAAGGGTCTTGCACCATGTTTGTAGAGTAGTGAGAGAGGTATGTAAACCTCACAGATTACTCAACCACTGACATGATACCCTGCTGCATGTGAAGTAGCTTCTGTATGCGCACAGAGCACAAAGGCACGGGAAAAAAACCTCCTGGAAAATCCACTCAAAGTCTGTCTAGGTGAGGGTTGCCTCATCATGCGTATGTATGGTCAAGATCCACCATCTCTCTAACAATCCCTATAGAAGGCTTGCATCCAAGATCACCATTTGGTCAAGTGGTGTCCTCACTAAGCGGAAGACCCGCGTCACTGCCTCCAGCTAGTCCTCAGTGACCTGAGGATCTATCTCTCTCCTGAACCTATGAGGTCTTTGTCTCTGAAACTCGTGTAAGGCACTGAGTCTGCGTACATCCTCTACCGGTAACTCTGGAAATAACTGTTGATCAAAGGGTGGTGGAAACACCGGTTCACCACTTGGTGGGTCCATCTCTAGCACTGGTCCATGAACTGACGCCTCATCACTAGGAGGTCTATCCACATGATCACGTATCAAAAGCCAAGCTGGCTGCCTGTGCAGAGGCATCCTAAAATATATCAAGATGTACCAAATTCATAAGGTTATACATGGTGAGCTGACTCTTATTCAATAAGATCATAAGGATACACTTATGCAACTAGTTTTTTCATGTATAGAGCCGAAAAGTAGAATTCAGGGTCTTGGTGTATGGATACATCGGCCACCGCACCAACACTGGACTCCCCAAATCTGAAAGTCGAACTCAAAACATTCAACATTGTTTCCCCAAAATCAAAACAACAGACTCTCAATCTTTGAGTTATAACTGACCACCTGTGATACCACTTTTTCATGACTTGTCCCCTAGGGCCCGTGTCGTGATAGGCCCCAAGCTCGCCTCCTAAAGGCCAGGGGTTAGCGACTAGCACCGAAGGTGTCAACCTGCAAGTGGGAGAAATTTCCTGAGTACCTATACACACGCACACAAAACCACATCCCAAAGATGGAAAAGTAAAAATGCATGCCACTAAACAACCACTGAGTAAAATTACAAATTGTAGGTCAAATGGGCCGAAATACAAACCTAATAAAAGATAAACTGAAAACATGAAAGTACAAGGAAAATGCTAAAATTCATATAATGGAAACCCCACCTGATGGTAAGTAAATAGTAGCTACTGGAAAATGTAGAAGTACACTTCGCCTACCTGGTCTCACTAGGCACCACTGGGTCCTGGGCCACCAAGTCCTCTGTCAAGGCAGCGATCGTCTACACTAGACACAACACGTGCGAGCAAAGCCTGTGTAGGGGTGAGTAATAATATACTCAGTAGGGACCCCAAAACACAAAGGAAATATCACAAAGAAATCCACAAATAAACCACGAAGCAAGACATATCACACTAGGTATAATTTAGAGTAGGAAAGGAGGACCATCGTTCATAACATCGAACACCATGGGCTGCTGGAGAACTCCTCCTCAATGAGTACAGTGGGCCTACCAGGTCACATAGAAGTCGCTTCCCGATAACCTAGGACTATTGTAGTACTCATCTTTTATGAGTACCATGGGTATGTTGGGTCACACAAAAGCCGCTCCCCACCATGGGCATGTCGGGTCACACAGAAGTTGCTTCCCACCATGGTCATATTGAGGTACTCCTCCTATCATTTACTGTGGGTCTGTCGGGTCACACAGAAGTCACTCCCCACCGTGGGTCTGTCGGGTCACATAGAATCCACTTCCCACTAGGCCATAATATATGATCCACATAGGTTCACTCATCATCAGTCTTTAGGTCTTATCCAACCACAGGGTTTTTGTACGTAGCACGCTTGATCTCAGGCGAACCACTCCCCAAGCCATTCTTAAAATTTCAACTTCCATAAAATCTTCCATAGAGTATTCCAAAATATCTACATCATCACGAGGGTTCCAATGCCACAAATGTCTCGTCAATCAGACATCCAGTTTGAAAGATATTGGAATTTTTTCAAAAAGGGGTCGGTTGGGTCTGGGACCGGTTGGACCGACCCGACCCAACCCGACCCGGGGTCCACCGACCCAACCCAGGTCCTCCGACTCGACCTAGACCCGGCCTAGCCTAGGTCCAGCCTGACAGGGTGGGTCCAACCCACTGGGGAAGCCTGCACCCTACCTGGTATTCTATAGGCGGACCGGCCTTCGGCTGGTCAGAACGCGACTGGAAGCTGCGCCCGACACACCCCATGCCCTGCGGGTCGTCCGTGGGACTAGCTCCCCAGCTACGGTGTATTGACCATGGCTTCACCGCTACATGGTAGGCCAGATTCCCTACACACGGTTAGAGAACTGCGTGCCCTCGAGAACTGCGGGTCATGGCTATGGGCCATTCCACCAACGCGGTCAAGGGGTCGTGTCCCTGCCGCTAGCCACCGGCCCAACTGCCGGCTCCTCTCAGTGAACCATCGTGGTGTGCTGCCTCCAGCCCGTGGCTGCTGGTGCGTTGGTGGGCATGAAGAATCGACAAGCAGAGGGGCTCGGGCCTTGTTCGTGTTGGCCCACACCCTCAGTGTTAGAGTTTTAAAAACAGGGGGAGTTTTGGAATGATATTCTATCAAATAATATTTGATCTTGATACAAGAACCCCAAGAAAAAAAGGAACCCTTCCCATATTTATGATTGTGGGTTGACCCGTGTTCATCGCTTTATAATAAGAATGGAGAAAACTGAAAACAAAACAAACCCCTACCTCGATCGACCTTTGTCTTTGAAGCACTCTTCCCTCAAGGATTCAAGCTCCATTGGCATTCATTGCTTCCCGATCCCGTTCTTCATAAAGCATCGATGTTTCTAGAGATCTTTCTGGCATTCTTCATTATTCTTTAGAGGGAATCATTTCCATAGGTTCATCAGAGAATCTCCACAGTTTAATTATCATTCCCCCAACGCGTTAGCCTATTAAAAATAATACACGTCGTTGTGTTTCTGTTATTCTGTGACATCGCATCGTTATGTCATTCCATTTATGAAACAGCGTATCTATTACGCTTCACAAAAATGATCCATTGAGAAGCTTCCTTTAATGTACCTCGTCACCACACTGCAGCGCCGTCGTCCGCCACTCAATGGTGAGAAAAGAAAAATAAAATAACTTTTTAAGTTATTTTATTATTTTCATAAAAGTTGAAGATTTAAATTTTCCATCCAACCCTTTATAGTCGAAGTTAAGTCCTTTCTAGGTGAATCTCAGTGTTCCAAGTTCAACGGTGCCCTGGGATTTTTGATCCGAGCACTGGTTTAAAAGTTATAAAAAACTCGCTTGTATGTTTACTTAAACGAACTTAAAAAAAGTTCAAAATTCCTTTCTGGGATCACCGGGCCTTGGAATCATGTGCCGTCAAAGTGTGAGGTCTCGAAATAATTCCATACAATTTAAAATATATATACGGAAATTCTAGGAAATTACAGGGATTACCATAATTATCATGTTAGTTGTGTTAATCTAAAATCTAGTTCCTAAGTGTCCTACTATACTAACTTTGATACCAACTATAGCAACCCCAACTCCAGTAAACCCAGATCTAGTGATTACTTTATTACATTGGTAAAAGATACAAGGGATAGCGCTATGAAGGATATATCATTTTAGAAATCCTGGTAAACTAAATACATACATGATTTTCATATTATATTGTAAAAATAAAAAATAACATGAAAAGAGATATTGCATCCTTGAAGAATAATCAAATATTTCTTATTCATATCCTAGGGAAAGGAAAATATAATAAAGGGTGATCTAAGATGCTCGGTAAGGGAAAGTATACAAAAAATCTATCATGAGTATATAAGGAATTAATAATATAACATGATGGATAATTAAAACACATTCTATAAAAATCAACAACTTGATCAGTAAATAAATCCATAGATAATATCAACAAAACAATCACATGCATAATAATAACTAAATTATCATAGAAGGAAATACATAATGTCATACATTCGTGATCTTATTATCAAGACCACTCAACCAATACATCTTGTATATTTTCAATGAATATCAACCAATACATCTTGGAAAAATAGGTAAGGCGTAGAAAAAATTCCAAACTATTATGACATGATCTTATAGAATCATCCTATACGTTATTCAAAATTTTCTTGTCTTATGAGACATGTCGATGCATCAAGAAAAAATATATAATCAAGACCCACATGTCACTTACATATTTATAATTCATTCCTCATATATTGAATAAATAATATAATACATAATCAATATGCTTTATCAGTAAATAAATATCATATTGAATCAAGAATACAGAACATCGATATTTCCCTAGTAAATGAAATAAATAATCTTCCTTCAATTAACACCATATATTGAAGTGGTATATGGTTAATACAATAAATAATATATCCATGATATTGAAAATATGGAAATAAAGGAGAAAAATAAAGTCTAATGAATACTGAATAGTGATAGAGAATATGATCACAAGAAATTGAATGGTCGCAAAATAAGGTATAATGCACAAAGGATGATATATCATCATTTCATCGAAATGAAGATTTAGAATAAAGGTGTGTCTTTTGAGAATTATAGATGAAAATGTATGTGAAACTTTAAAAATAAACATTCCTTAAATCTTTTGTAACTTTGTTGTAAAAATAAAGTTATAAATCATTTCCAAAATTCTTTTCATTACTTTAAGAAAATAATACACTTTTTTTAATTAAAAATTCATAAGGATTTTATTTTAAAACCCATGGAAAATTTTAGATGAAACTAAATAGAGAATAACATTCATGGAGGTAGGAAAATTCATTCACACCATATACATTAAAAAAGAACATTCCTTTCACACTTTTGTAAAAATTCAAAACATACTTTCTTTGAAAACTTTTTAAAAATATTCCTTTTTAAAATTTAAAAATAAATTCTAAGGTAGTATAAAAAGACCTTTAAAAGTAATTTAAAATTATATAATAACTTCCATTAAACAAATCGATGAATATGGATATGGAAGAGAAAAATTTCCAACTGAAAAAGAGAAATAATGAGGGTTTTGTTTAAAAATATTCTTTCAATCATTGAGTACCAAAGAGAGGAAAAGTTGGAAGAAAAACATGTTAACCCCATAATTAACCATTTTAGAATAAAATATATGGGTTTTAATAAGATAAATATAATATAATTCTTCTCATGTAAATTTAAACATGAATAATCATGAATAAGAGTGGGATTGTAAAATAAACCTTTATGGATTTAATAACTTTTGAATCAAAACCACTTAAAGGAGAAAAAATAAATTAAAAATTAAAATGCCAGTAATAAATATTAATTCATGATATAATATGTCAAATGGTTAGTATATACACTATATAAAATAAATTAGGTGCATAATATAACATAAGTCTCAATGGAGTGAAACTGAGACGAAAAACTCATTACCTAAAGTCCAACTTACATCGTATGCCTTATTAAACTCCTATATAATAAATTTAGATTTATTATAAATATATAAAGAAATAATATTTATAGTTATCATTCCATATATTATTCACTTATAAAATTATTTCATGTGTTTATTAATAATTATTTATTAACGTCATCATCACAAGTGTTAATTATTCCGTTTTTCGTGTATGTTTTAGTTTGAATAGTCTAATCCTTGCACTTTGTTTATAGTTTAATAATCTATAGAACCTTAATAATGTAATAATTATCATATTAATTCATTATATAATCTTTTATAACCATCCATATAATGTGGTGATTAAAAATTAATTTCATCACTTCATAGAGATGATAGTTCATACGTATGCACAAGTGATGTTTCTACTTTTTGATGGATGACATAAAAGAAAGGTAGATAATAATTCACCTTTATATAATAATTATTATATCATATATATCATATATATTCATTAAATATATCCGTATTTTCATCCATGAAACACATAAACGAAAAACGAATCACATCGCTTCTTGGAGGTGGTAGTCCACACGTACACATGAGTAACATTATCACTTTCAAACAAATGGGAAGGTAAGAAGGTAGAAAATATATTGTATTTATAGAATTATAATTATGGAATTAATATCATATATAAACATTAAATCCATTATAATAACCATCCATGAATGGTTGTGATAAAAAATGAAATGCATCACTTCGTGGAGGTGGTAGTATGCACGTACATGCGAGCGATGCTTTCATTTCCCATTAGATGGAAAAGGAAATGAGTAAGGGTTATTTAATAAAAATAATTATATTTAATTATATTTAATATACTTATGTTATTATAACATAATTGTTAGGATATAATTAAAGTATCTAGAAGAAGAAATAAAATGAAAGAACTCGGTGAAGAGTTATACCTCCTGTTTGGAAATTCTCCTTTAGATTACACATTAAACCTTATTAGGATAGTCTTAAGGGAAGAAAAAAACTCTTGGAATAATAGAAGGAATATAGTAAGGTATTTGGATAGATCTTGGCTGAGCTAAATGTCTCATTAATTTTAAGGAAGTTATAAGAGGTGGATCCCTTTTATAAGTAAGGTGGTGGAAATCTTGTAATTATTCTAAAAATTAATATAATATAGGATTACTTTCATGGAAAAGTGGCTCTAAATTGGATCCATTTATAATTTTAGATGATATAGGTTCAAAATAAATTCAAAAAATAGGATTTATAAAAGTTTTTATATTATTTTAACCCTTATATCTTTAGTTTAAACCCTCATTAACCCTTTTTAACCCTTATCTTGGTAACAAGATACTTAGTTTTTATTGGTCAATAATGTCATTATGAAAGGAAACTTGGATAATAAGTGGGAAATGGTTGATATTATCAACCATTTCCCATAAAATTGATAAAATATAATATTTTTATGATTTTAAAAATATTTAATCAAATATTTTTTAACATAAAATATCCTTAAAGACAATTTCAAGACTATTCATATAATTTGACTTAAAAAATAGATATTACCATGGAGTTAGAATTTGAATATTTAAAAAATTAATTAACTTTCATTTTGATCCATAAAAATCATGAAAAACTTTAACTTATCCAAAACACATCACTTTTAATAATTTAAGACTATTTACATTGATTTTTCATCTGCTTTCACAAGTGTTGCATCAGTGATGAGTAAGTGTTTTAGGTAATTATACCATTACTAAAAATTAAACAAAAATTAGTGAAACAAAAATAATTTATTCATATTAAAATGACACCAAAATTCCATATATTGTAATATATAATTATTATGGTCTAAATAAACTTATCCAATAAAATAAATACAAATATTGGGGTGATATTGAAGCATCAACCCATAGTTTTAACTCTGTTTAACTCATTTTACCCTTTATTATGGTGATTAATTTTTACTATGTTTACTATTCATTATGAATAAAAATTAAATTTTATTATTTACCAAATTTGAACCTCCTTTTTATAAATAAAAAATAAAATTTTAAATATTCAGTTCCTTGAATTGGAAGGAATTATTTTTAATATAATTGTGCAAAATGCATCGAAAATGGTTTTCAAGAAAATACCATTTTTAAACATCAAAATGATTATACAGCAAAATCAAGTATAATATTGATTTACATAGAATTAATTGGATTGTGTTTACTAAAATTAGTCTTATGTAACTTCTGATCCAATCTAAAACATAATTTAATTTTTGTAATTAAATGAAAATTAAAGATAGTTTTTTCTAAAATTGGAATTTTTCGTTATGCACTTAAAAATCAATCTTTTCAAAAAATTTACAAAAATTAACCATAAGGTAATTTTGATGTGATGATTTCAAAAATTATTTTAATTTTGTAAAATAAAATTTCTAAAAGTAATAGAAATTAATTATAATCACTCATGAATAAAATGCCTAAAACCCATTTTTAAAAGAAAGTTGTTTTTAAATCATAAAATGAACTTATTCTTTTTCTTTGTCTGATAAAAAAATAGATTAATGTTAAATTTATTGATTGAATTCATTATTTTTATTAATAAAAAATTCTCTTACATATACTTTAAAATGTGGTTACTTCTATTCACACCTGTCAACTTAACGACTAGGTTATAACAGTCATGTTTAAATAAAAATATTCTATGGTTTGTTTAAGATCAGGGTTGTGTGTGTTGTATATTATTAAATATAGTGTTATTTTAAAATAAAATATAAACTAAAATATCTAGGTATTACACCATGTAACTTTACTTCTTTCTATTTTCGTTTCCTTTGAAATTTACATAGAAAACAACTATATTAAACTTCATCTGATACCAACTATAACACCTGACTCTAGTAAATCAGAGTCCGTGATTATTTTACTACATTGGCACAAGATACAAGATATTTCATCTAGCATGATCGAATAGTTTTGTAGTCTTGGGAGACTAGATACATACATGATTCTAACATTACATTTGAAAACATGAAAAACAACTTAATATTTTAGTGATAACTTTATCATTTCTTTTAGTATATACCTAAATCAATCAAAAATCTCTTCTAGATAACCTAGGGAAAGGAAAACATAATAAAGGGTGATCTCAGATACTTGTTAAGAGAAAGTGTACAATAGAAGCTCTCATAAAACATGAATAATATGGAAGAGATAAACAATAATCAAATATGTTATATAATTAATATCATAAAAAGGGAAATATATCCATGGATGATATAATAACATAAATAATCACATGGATAATAATAACTAATTTCATAATGATAGAATGCATAATGTTGAACATCATAATCTCACCATCAGGACCTCGTGTCAAGACATTATACATAAATAGATAAGGCATACGCCAAATACCCAAACTAGTTTATCTCATGAAACCTACTGATTCATAAAGGGGCTATAACAGGTCATGCTCGTCACATAAGCCCAATTCATTCATAATATGAAAGAAATGAATAACAATTCAATACATAATCAACAAAAACATTTGTATTAAAAAACTAGCATATGAAATGTTAATATTTTCCCCTATTAATAAATAGAATAACATGATCATAAGTTGTTCAAAGTAATATGGTAGATGGCATCAATAGAGTTATCCCCAATAAAACATAAAATTAATCAAAGGATGTTGATATAGATGAAAATACTTTAAAAAGATCATTGAAATGTTTCTTGAGGAAAATATCATTTTCATTTTGAAACCACTTATATTAAAATCTAAAAAAATCAAAATATTAAGAAAATTATTTTCTTTGAAAATAACCATGGAAACTTATAAAGAAAACATAAAGAAAAAGAATAGTTGTGATGGTGGGTGATATGGCTTTATTTCATTACATTTTGTCAAATTGGTTTTTGGGGTTTTAACTGTGTTTTAGTTAAAAATGAGTTTTTTGATGAATTTGTATAAACTCATCATTCTAGGTTAAAAATATAAATCATTGAAAATTTATGGGATTTTGGTATTTCTATGCTTAATTATTAAATTATTCTTGATTTAATTTCTATATTTTAGGAATAAAATTTTTTAATTTTTTTATGTTTTTCTTTTGAGATAATATTTTGGAGTTGTTCTGTGGATTTTTTTGGTTTTGGAAATTATTCATTCAAATTCCATATTTTTATTTTTAATATTCAATTTTTGGAATGGATTTTTGTTTTAATCTGGTAATTGCATTTTTAGTTTTCTTATCAAAATTTCAAGTTACAGTTTTTAAATGGATGAATTTTCATTAATATTGAATTTTGTCTATAGAAGTAACCGTGTAAGGGTTTTGAGTGTGAGAATCAACATAGTCGAATTTGGATGAGAAACTACATAAGGTTTTGTTTTGTCCTTCCATGTATTTGAATTTTGGAAGTAGCTACGCAGCCAAATTTCTTATCCATCAACGTAGCAGAATTTTCAAATATTTTCACGTAGTCAATTTACCGCATAGAAGAATATTGAACAGCCTACGTAGTTGATTCTCATAGGGAATCACAGTCACATAGTCAATTTCACTCATTTGATGGGTTGTTATAGGTGAATACTGAGATGGAGTTATCGAGTTTTATGTGAGTTGATCCCGAGTCAGAGGATTTTTTATTGTGAGACATCTGTTATTGATTTGAGTTAATGATGAGGTTGGAAAATAAAAGCTCCCAAATGTGGTGATCACATAAATCATTTTCAATGCAATCCATCCATTCAATAAAATACTACCAATGAATTTTTGACAAACTATGGGATCTGAACCCAAGCATTTTCGCCTGAAGCTACTTTTAGTGATGTCTGAATTTGACATTGAGGTAGGGGAGTCACGCTTGTTAAACCAAATGAGTCAAGCTTGATCCTACTTGAAATACATTTCATGGGTTTAAGGAGAAATGTGTGGATGGAATAACAGTTGTGTGAAATGATGGGTGAGAGCTATAGTTGATTGGACTACAACTGTGGATTAAGCATGAAGTTCAGGGAAGTTTCTAGCTGGATAGAATTTAAAATTAATTGTTGAGATATAATTGGAGGTGTTTGGATCGAGCATTAAATGCTCATCTATTAGTGGAAAAATTGTTGGAGGGAGGTACTAAAATTATAGTGGCAATGATAGAAGGATCAACTACAACACTCCATCCGGCTGTGAAAGAATTAAGCCAGTGCATGAGGGTTGTGAGCTTTAAAAAAATTAATTATCTTCATGGAGAAAATCAAAAAAAAAGAGATGACCATTCACAGACACATCCATCATCCTGGATCCGGACTAACACTATCACTCTAGAGCTGAGTAGGAGAATTTTTCTGGAAGCATGATCCAGAGCATCAATGCAAGAGGAAATTAGGGATTGAACAAAGGGAGATGAATTTCAACTCGAGGGAGAAGATTTTCTATTTATTTTCTATTAATCTCTTTTCTAAATTTTATTTTTATTTTTTTCATGATTTGCACTAAATTATTGTGAACACGCACTGTACTTAATTTTATAATGGAATTCTGATTACCACGGTTTGTTAATCATTTCTTGTTCATAATTTTCTTCACCTGGTAAATTGAAATCTATTCTTCCTAGCCTTGCTTTTTCCTCGGATCAGTTCTTCTTTCACTTGGACTTGATATAAAAGAGTAATTGTGGGATTGATTTTTCCCTTTTCTTTCATCACAATTTGTTTAAAAACTTTGTGATGAAACTAGTTTAATGGACATTTACATACTAGCGAGAGCCAGTCCTGTGAATGACTGTTGTTTGTAGTTATGGCTGGACAACTTTTCTCTTGAACAACATTTTCTTTTTAGTAAGTTGTGTTAGTCAGTTTTCCTCTCAATCACCTTAGGCAAGCTCCTACTCATTAACATAAATTTGGTCTAACTTCATTAACACCTCTATCACACTTCATCTATCTTTCTCACACTCTATTCATATCCATTTTCCACCATTTCAGTCCCTGTTTTCGATAAATGGGGTCAAAATAATCCATAGGATCGTTCTCAACTTTCATCCATGTGGACCGACCCTGCTCAATTTTTCTTATTGTTGTTCTGGAAAAAAAATTAGGTTGCTTGAACTGGGTTTCACTTTCTGTTTAAAAAATGGATCAATTTCGAGGTTGAGATCAACAAAGAGAGTGTGACTGTGTTTTTTGTAAATATTATGGGCACACTGCTTGGTAGTGTTTCTATAATCAACCACAACAACCTTTTCTTTTTGAAGAAACCCAAGGCATTTATGAACCTAATCTCGATGGTCAATCAGTTTTGAAAGAAATGTTACAAAAAATGCTTGATAAAATTAATGAATGTAAAGAAGCACGCAAAGATGGAATGAAAAACTTGAAAGTTGAAACATGAGAGTTGGGTAATAAAATGAAAGATCTAATTTAAATTGAAATGGGGAGTGAAGAAAATGAATTGTTTGAACCAGAGAATGGAAACCTTGTGGAAAATGAAGAAGAAGAAACAATCAATGAGAGAGAACTTGATTTCAATGAAATTTTTAGATAAAGATTGTGTTAATACCACCAACAGATCTCAAAGTAGGAATTGGAAGAGGATCAATCCCCTGTCATTATCTCTCCTAGACTTGTTGAATTTAGGAGCTTTGAAACAATGGTTTCATGGGTTGAGGGGAATTTAGAAAGTCAGAATATAATTATTAAAAACTCTTCACCCTGTCTTCATGAAATTTTGAATGATGAACTTTGAACTTGAAATTGGGGATATTTTGGATGGGAACAACAAACTTGAAATCATTATTTTTCATCATTCTAAAACTATTGGTAAGTGTGTTCTTCCCTTTTTTGAAATTGTGAACCCAATAATCTCTAAATCGATGCTTGATAAAAAGGATGAGGGAGTGATCTTTGAAGAAAAAATGATTGATGAATTTTCACTCTCTTGTTCGCTCACTTTTGAATCCTCTAATGATTTTTCAAATGAAAAGAAAAAATGTGTTGGTCAACTTGGTGAAGATTTTCAAAATCTGGAATCACTTGAAACTGGTCTTCATGGAGCAAGATTGAACAATCTTTACCCTGAAACTAAATTGGAACACTCAACGGACTTTGTCTAGGATGAATTTTTGGATCGTAAAATTGAAGGAATGGTTGAGCTAGGAAAAGATTATTTATCAAAAGTAGTGATTGATGGGTTTTTGTTATCAATTGAGGAAACTTTGGAAGAAATTCATAATTCTATAAAATCTGAGTTTTTTTTAGTTCAAAAAAATATTTTTCCATGCTTTTCAGTTCATTCCTCAACTGAATTGGGTGATGTTTGTCATTTAGAAGCTAAAAGTATATTAGAAGTGGAATTTATCTTGAGTTCCAGGGATTCTAAAACTTCTCAAAACACTATTGATACCCCACTTCTCGAACCTGTTTGTTTGAGTTCACCCCTTTTCACCCTTTTTTTTTTGAAATTTTTGAGGTCGAAAATGAAATTGAGAGCTGTGAAAATAATGTCATGCCTCTAGGAGAACCTTACACATTATTGTCCCTTCTTGAGAACTCTAAATCTATCCAATCTAAATTTAATCCTGAAGTGAACAACAGACTTTCGAAGAGTAAATTTGATGATTTGTTTTTAGTTGATGAGCATAAAAGTTTCTTGGAAGAGCTTGAGGGAGTCCCTAATTTTGCACATGAGTTTGAGTCCCTTGAAAACACTAAGTAGGATTGGGTGATGAATTTTCTGCTCTACATGGAGACACCTTAGAGCAGTCCTTTGATGATGAAGGGTGTTTTCTAGAGAAATTTCAGCTATTAAGAGTGGATAGTTGTTTGGGAAGTCTAGGTTCCCATAGAACTCGGATTATTACTAAAAATAATTGGGCGAAATACATGTGGTGGTTCATGGATGAGAAATCAAACTCACCTAGTGCCTACGGTTAGTTGCTATAAAAGTCTGATTGGGGACTATAAAGCTAGTGCTCCATGGGAAGTAACTCGTGGACAAATATTTTTTTTTATTTGTTTGTTTGTTTGCTTTTTGAAATAATAATCTCTTTCATCCTGGTTAGTTCGTTATCACACTTTTATCTTGCTCACTTGGCCCAATGCTTACTTCCACACACACTCACCTTTACTCAGTCTTGTCTTTTTGATTTTCAATGTGCGGATTTAATGTTTGTTATGCTTTATCCTTTGAAGGTAGTTTTATGGAAGAGATCAAGTGTAGCTGAAATGCTAAATGAGGGTGACCATGTGAGGAAACAAAGCAAAAAAAATCAGGGGAGTTACTTTTTTTATTTTCTATGAATATATAAATTTTTGAAATCATTGAATGCTTCCCTAGAATTTTCATAATGAATTCGGCCCTTGTTTGTTAGTTAGGTGTGGGGGAATTTGTTTGCTATTTGAAATTTATTTAGTGAGTCTACTTGAAAATGATAGATATCAAGCTTTCTTTAATCTTTTTTGTTGAAATTTATTTTGAAAACAAATTGAAACCCTGCTTTGCACCTTTTAAAAAATGTTTTTAGACTCAAAATTTTGCATGTTATGGAAGTCACTGATTAGTATGCTACTTTTTTTATCTGTTTTGAAAATCATCTCTTCTATGACAAAGAAAAATCATGTGCATTTTAAAATCTTTTTTGAAAAATTGCTGAAGATGTGGAATCCTACTATTTGAATCTCATTGTGACCCTCAAGCATTCTTTTTACACCTGATTTTCAAAATCAATTAGAACTTTCACTAACAATTTTTTTTTCTCCGCTTTGAAAGTCAACGTTGGGGATAATGTTAAGTTTTAAGTGTGGAGAAGGAAACTTTTATGAATTTATCCATGTTTGAATGTTAACCCATCAAAAACCCCTGAAGTTTTTCAAATTTGTGAGTTCTTAAGCAAAACTTAAGCATTTTCACTCGGTGATAATTTTTCTCAAATTTAAAGATTGTGATGTTATTTTAAATTCTCTTTAAAATTTTCAATTTTAATCATTTCTATAAAACAGTAACCAATTTTTCACAGAAAACATTTAATTCGAGAGGCCAATCACACTTTCTACTTAAAAGAATTCAAGAGGAAAAATCATTTTGAAAATCAATTGGCATTTCAGTTTTTTCATTTTGAGATTTATTTTCTATCACTAAAGGATTGTTTGAAGATGAAAGTGTGAAGGAATGTGAAGGAATTTGATGTGTCTTTATTTCATTATATTTTTCCACATCTCTTTTTTGGGTTTTAACGATATTTTAGTTAAAAAATAAGTTGTTTTCAGCAAATTAGTGGAAACTCGTCATTCTGAGTTAAAAATGTAAATCATTGAATATTTGACGGGGTTTTGGTATTTATGTGCTTAATTTCTGAATTGTTCTTGATTTAATTTCTATATTTTAAGAACAAACATTTTAAATTTTTTTATGGTTCTCTTTGAGATAATATTTTGGAGTTGTTCTGTGGATATTTTTTGGGTTTGGAAATAATTCTTTCAAATTCCATATTTTTATTTTTAATATTCAATTTTTAAAATGGAATTTTGTTTTAATCTGGTAATTGCATTTTTAATTTTTTTGATTGAAATTTCAAGTTACAGTTTTTAAATGGATGAATTTTCATTAATATTGAATTTTGTCTACAGGAGTAGCTACGTAAGTCGAAATTGGAGCAGCTACGTAAGGTTTTGTTTTGTCCAACCAAATACTTGAATTTTGAAAGCATCCACGTACCCAGATTTCTCATCCAACTACATAGCAGAATTTTGAAATATTTTCACATAGCCAATTTACCGGGTAAAAGAATATTGAGCAGCCTACGTTGCTGATCCTTAGAGGGAACCACATAGCCAATTGCATTCATGTATCCAATTAAATGGCTATGTGAGTCGAAGATGAAGAATAGGGTCTAGATGCGAGTCTGGCTCAACCCGAAGGAGATAACTTCAGTCATCGAGCTGAGGGGAAAAGTTAATTGAGCTTGCATGGAAGAGACTTGCTGATTTTGTGCGTGTCCAACTAAAGCTTACCAAAGAAAAATCAAGGGTTCGACGATTGGATGAGGACTCGCTGAACGAAGGCAGAGAGTTGACAACAAATGGTCACCTAAATTTGATCAACGTAACTAAAAGATCCTGACGACACTGTTAAAGTTGAAGAAGATCCTGACGACACTGTTGAAGATGGAAATGAGAATTGCGTTCAATGAAATATCGCAGTACCTGAATTTGATGAAAATTGAATTGGTGATCGCTGATGGATTATTGCAAGTGAAGAATGTGATGGAGTTGTTGAGTTTCATGTGAGCTGATCCCAAGTCAGAGGATTTTCGACTGTTGGACTTCTGTTGTGGGTTCGAGTCGATGATGAGGTTGGGAAATAGAAGCTCCCAAATTCGATGATCGCTTAAATCATTTTTAGTGCACTCCAGTGATTCCATAAAAACAGCCCCAACGAATTTTCGACAAACTCGGGAAGATGAACTCGAGTATTTGCACCCGAAGCTACTGCTAGTGATGTCCAAATTTGATGTTGAGGTATGGGAGTCGCGCTTGTTGAACTGAATGAGTCAAGTTCAAGCCTGCTTGAAATACAGATTATGGATTTGAAGAGAAATGTGTGAATGAAATAACACCCATGTGAGATGGTGGGTGAGAGTTGTAGCTGAGTGGACCACAACTGTGGATCAAGCCTAAAGTTCAGGGAAGTTGCCTGTTGGACGGGATTTAAAATTAATTGTTGAGGTATAATTCGAGGTGTGAATGGAATAACACCTAGTGCATGAGGGCTGTGAGCTTTAAAAATCATTTAATGAACTTTCTGGAGAAAAGGCCAAAAAAATCGAAGCTCAAGAACGAAGTTTAAATGAGAAGACTCAAGATCGAAGCTCAAGAACGAAGGGAAGAGTTGTATTTCATGTATGTCTTGAGCTAGAGTGGCACATTGAATTACTTAAAAAATTCAATGATATAAAGTCATTTTCTTGTGCAAATATTACTAAATGGTCAGGACTTCAAAGGTATAAGATAAGATCAAAATAACTTCAACCAATATGATTTAAACAAGTTTAAATAAGATTTTTATCTTTATCAGTTAGTTTAACCTCCCAATAAACTCGTTTTAACCCTAATTATGGTTATAAATTTTTACTATTTTCACTGTTCATTGTGATCAAAAATTAAAATAACCTTAATACTTAAATATTATTTACACTGATTCCAAATATGAAATCTATTTTATAAGATTTAATGTGTAAAAGTGACAAAAATTAATTTCAATATTGCGCAAAACACAATGAAAACTGTTTTTTAAAAAATGTTTATTTTAAGTATAAAAATGACTTTACACAGAAAAAAATAAAATATAATGTTGATTCTAATAAAATCAATTGGATTGTATTAAATCAAAGAAGACCTATTTGTATTTCAAACCAAACCAAACAAAAACCGAAATGACCTTTTTAAATGCTTCATTAAATGAAAACTAAAAATAGTTTTTATTTGAACAATAACATTACTTGACTTTCAAAATATCACGCATATATTTCTAAGTTCAACATTATATTTTTATATACATTATATTACGTCTTAAATATATATTTGATCCAACAAAAAGGTTTAATAAAATTTCAAGTTATTATTATATATTATAATGCCATAGAAGTGACAATTTTTTATAAAATCAATAATTTTCACTATTCATCGAAAAATCAACTATTTCTAAAAATATCAATAATTCAAATCTAATTTTGACATGTTGAATTCAAAAAATGAAATTCATTTCATCAAATTCAATTTATGAAATTTAGGAATTTAGGTTTTAATCCTTGAATAAAACTATGTGCATTAAACTAATATTTCTTTAAAAAGAAAAGTCTATTTACTATAATTGAATCTTGAGTATTACATTCGTAGTACTTGTTTCTCTCTCCACCTTGATCGCCGCTCATCAATCCCCACCCCACCCCACCCCACCCCCTAAACCTTCTCTGTCAATCGCTCATCCATCCTTGTGGTCATCCACTCCCATCCCCACCACCTCTCTTTCAATACTTCCCATGTGCCCGACATTTACTCTCCCACTCCTCATCTCCCTAATCATTTTCTCCCTCCTCCTTCACGTTGGCCGCCTTATCCACAGGTCTGCCCGATGAGTATTGTTGAGTCTTTATCCCAAGTCCGATGTGGTCCTTTTCATTCATTATAAAAGAATGTTTCCGCCTCACTTTGAGGTAAGGAGGCAAGAGGGTTTCTCAACCAACATGGTATCAGAGGAGGTTTGATCCAACCCGATCCCTCCCTCATATTTTTTTTTTATTTCCATTCAGGGTTTCTATTTTTTTTTTCTAGTGTGGGGGCGGCGGCTCTCAAAATGGGTCAGCCGCCCCCCGCCCTCCGTTGCTCCTCCCGATCGCGCAGGCCCTCCCTCACGGCAGATCTCCCTCACCCGGCGAATCTCCCCCCTCCTGGCATCTCCTTCCGCGGTGGACCTCTCCCGGCGGATCTCCCGTCGGCTTCGTGCCATCCTGCTGCGACATCCGGCTCCCTCCCGACGGCTCCCTCCCGACGGCTCCGTCCGGCGTTCTTCCCACCCGACGGATCTCTTTTGGCAGAACCCTCCCGACGGAACCATGCGGCCTCTCCCTGCGCGCTTCCTCTGTGCGACGGCTCCTTCCCGCGGCTCGCGTCCCGCGGCTCCCAACCCTCACCTTCGCGGATCCTCTGCCCCGACGGCCTACCCTACGCAGCTCCCTGCGCACGGCTCTCCGGCGTTCCTCCCGGCGCGGCTCCCGTCGAGGCTCCCGGCGTCCAGATCCACCGCGTCCAGATCCCTCCTCCCGCAACGCGCGGCTCCCTCCTCCACGCGATGGCCTCTCGGCGACTCAATCTGTCAGATCCGGCCAGATCTGGCTAGATCCACTCCCTGCACGCGACATCTCCCAGATCTGCCAAAATCTAGCCAGATCCGGTGATATCCGGCCAGATCCAGGTTGATCCTTCCAGTTCTGGGCAGTTCCGGACTGTTCCGGCCAGATCCCTCCCCGGGCACCTCCGTTGCACCTCCGCTGCAATGTCGCCTCCCCTATCTGCTGCTCAACTGCTCCTTCCATGTCGGCCTCTTCCTGCTTCCCGCAGCATTCCCGCCTCAATCCCCGGCCTCCTCCTGCGGATTTCCCGGCTTTCCCGGCGCTTTGTTGTCCGACCTCGCACTTTTCCAGCAATGACCCATCCTTTTTTTTTCAGTAGCATCACATTACCATCTTGAGGGGGAACAGCATCAACAACGATTTTATTATTTTCGTTTCTTCTGTTTTTATCTTGTATTTGTCATCAAGCTGGACATGTCCAGCTTGAGGGGGAGTGTTAGCATCTGTTTTTTTTTTGTTGCTTTCTTTTCATTATGTGTCCAAGCTAGGTACACCTAGCTTCAAGGGGAGTGTTGGAGTCTTTATCCCACATCGGACTTGTGGTCCGATGTGGTCCTTTTCATTCATTATAAAAGAATGTCTCTGCCTCACTTTGAGGTAAGGAGGCAAGGGGAATTCACCAATTACAAGTATAAAAGACAAGTCGTGCTTCTAAAATTTAGCCCAACATCAAAAACGAAGAAAGCCAAAACAGCCCAACCCGCTCTTTCTGCATGCATCCTATAACCCATACCCCAACTCCACGACACTAATAAGCCAGTTGTTCATATAAATCCGGAACCTTATTGAGACAGGTGCCCAAGAATCAGGCGCCCTTCGACATCCCGAACCTCAAGGTTACCCCCTTCAGCTGCTTTTATCACTTTAAAACCCATTTTTAATACATTCAAAAAAAATCAAATCAACAATACTTGAAGACATTAAATGGGGCCTAAATTTAAGTTTTATTTTTATACTTTAAATTTAATAAATAGTTCTTTAATGGTATCCAGCTGTAAAAATAAAAATATCATTTAAAAAAATGGTACAACATGAAAGTCTATAACATCAAACCTTCGTTAATAATTCACATACGTTGATGGTGATCTCACGCACATGGCTTAGCACCCAACAACCAGCAGATGGGCGCAACAATTTCTGCTAATCCATAACTCATATCCACATTCTGCACTCGTCTCTCATGAGTCCGGCGGAGGAAGTGGATTCTTCACACCTATCCATAACACACTTCACAGCCATCAGAATCAGATGTTCCTCACAATTAATAAATTAAAAAAAACAGCAATACCACCGTTGAAGACCTTCAACAACACCACATAACAAGAGAAAGGATCGCCAGACCTGCTACAGGGTCCGCACATAGGCTGGTGCATCTTCCCTCGGCCCGACCAGGGTTCGGTACAGGAACATCTTCTCCACCCTCTCACCATCATCAGGCAGAGCTTCCATCAGATCATTCTCGTTAAATATCTCCACGTTCAGCATCGGCATCTTCCGTGCCACTGCCTTGCAACCTCCATACGTGATCTCGCACGACGACATCCAAAGGGATCGCATTGTTTCATACTTCCCCATGTCTGTCAGAAGTGCCGCGTTCCCAAACGGACTGTCCCTGATCTCCAGCTTCCGAAGCTTCTTGCACCCATCCAACACACACACCATCCCCCTGTCACTCTCCCCTGCAAACGCAACTGATATCATCTCCAGCTCCTGGGCGTACAGCCCAATGTAACGGAAAACCTGGTCGGTCAATCGCCCCGACATGGACAGCCGCCTCAGACCCTTGCATGATCGAACCACTGCCCCAAAACCTTCATCCAAGGGCTCATTGGTCACTGCATCAGGCATTGTCGGGTCAAGGATGCACAGCCTGAAGCGAATAAAATCAGGGCAGTTCCTCGCAACTGTAATCAGAGCATTGTTAGTCATCTGCTGGCAGAAGTACAGCAGTGAATTCAGTTTGGGGCAGCCCCGGGATATGGCAACCAAACCCTCCTCTGTTACAGCCCCGTTAGGATCGGACGGGAAAACCCTCAGCTCCTGCAAGCATTTACACGTGCGAGCTACGGCCTCAAGACCCTTGTCTCCTATACAATCCAGAACCTGCAGACAAAAAGGTTGAAGGATTATGATCCTTTCAACAAGAACCCAACAGAGACAATGAGGCATGAAAATGGGGGAACGAAATAACAAACCCATAGGCGCTGGAGTCCCGTACAGTGGCAAATCAGCTTTTTGAGCTCAAAACTGGAAATCCCGGGTGCGTAGCTCAGGTTCAAGGATGTCAAGCCCGGGCAAACTGAGTAAATAGCAGGCAAACATTGAGGGGAAACCTCAAAAAAACCTGACAAGCTCCTGATGGATTTGGAATTTGCAAAGGTGTGTTTCAGCTTGGTATGGGTCTCAGAATTTGCATCATGAGCAAATGCACCTATGCCCAAGTCCTCTAGTTGAGGAGCCAACATAAGAATTTTCTGGAGCATGTCATGAGGCACGGCACAGTTTAACCTCAATCTCCTGAGATTAGGACACCTTTCTATCAATCTCTCGAGATGACATAGATTAACCTCTCCCTTGAGGCATGAAAAATTTAGGGCTACAAGTGATGTACAGCTTTGAGGGAAGCAGCTAAGCCACTGCCCTCTGCGATCATCAACTTCATTTTCTTGCAGGTCTAGCTCCATAAGAAATCTATATAGGATAAGATTGATGAATCAGATAAAAAATCCCCCCATGTTGAATCAAAACTTACCTAAAAAAACCCAGAAAACCGTTTTTCTTTCATCAAGTTCACAGCAATCAATTTAATAGTTGAGAACCATTTCAGAGCAAAACAAACAACAAGTAGTGAATGGATTGGGGTTAATGTGCATCTATAGTGTCACAATAGACCAACGCAACGACTGGATCTGTGATGATTTTGCCAGCACTGTTGTCAGAACATCTTCTACTAGAAATTCCTAGCAGGAAATCAGTGGTCATGGCTTCCTATCATTCAGGCAATGTTAAGAACATCAGAGAAGGATTGGGAAAATAATCACTAATCTATCAGCTCGAATAAGGAGTTATGCAAGGAACGTAATGAACATCACATTCGCAATAGAGGAAACAATATTCTAGCAGATCGGTTCCATTGTCAGCAACACCCGGTGAACAAATATCAAAGCTTTTACAAATCAAAGTACATTTTCCCCGATAGAAAAAAGCAAAACAAAACAAAAGGGCCATTGACCTGCAGTTAGCAGCTATTGCTGCAAGGCCGTCGGTGGTGAACCCTTCACAGCTTATTAAAACCAGAGACTTGAAATTCACGAAGGAACGTGAAAGTAGCTCCAGGCCCTCATCCGACACTACCATTCTCTTCAACCGGAGCTCCTCGATGCCCGGGCATAGTTTCCCCAGGGTTTCAATCCAGGGCTGCACAAACCCTCCCCAATCGTTAGGAACCAGATTGAAGTCAGCGAAATGCGGCTTCCCTTTCAAGGTCATGGCCTTCAGCCTCGGGAACCTTCTCACCACTCTCTCCGGACTCGTAGCGTAACAATTGCCGATGAAAACCCGCATCCTACTGTTCCTCTCCACCTTAAACCATGTAGTGCACACCAGAGACACCGCATTGCGATCGCGTTGCAAAGTCAGGAAATTGAAGACGTGCTCCAGCACTTCGTCGGGAAAATAATTCATTTCTCGAAAACACGAGATGAATAACAAAAAATAAAATGGAACACTACACTGCTCTGAGCTTTCTATACAGCAAGCCCGGTTTTCGCCACAAAAAAATCACATAACCATCCGATTTGACCCGGAGAAATCCACACAAGATCGAAGATCCGCCGACCGAAACCCAACCTGACAGGGTAACAAACCATGAAGCCGAGATCTTGCGAAAACATTAAATGATCTGCGAGTGGAACCCGTCCGGGATCTTGACCGGACGTGGAAAATCTACAAGGAGCCGACCAGATCTAAAACCCAGACGAATATGAGGGGCGATTCTCACAACTCCCGGCTTTTGAGGTGAGCAAATCTGCAGGAAAAGAGAGCTAGACGGCGAATAAAAGAGAAAGGGTTGAAATTCCCCATCATCACCACCGTCATCATCATCTTCGAATCAAGGAGTGATGATTACAGAGGCGAAGACCGGGAAGGGATGGATGGAATTAAAAGATCCGAGGCCCTAACACATGACCAAATGACAAAAACTGAACGAATCAATGAAATCAAACCCAGTAAAAGAAGGGAAGGCAATGAACACTCTCGCTCTGATCCGTCAGGGAGAGAAGGGGTCGATGTAAGAGCGGCCAGGCAAAGCTCGCCACAGGCAGCAGGGCTATCATCGGAGCGACACCATTCCGAGCTGTTAGCCAGGGTTAATCGTAGTTAGTCGCGTGGATAAGTAGCAGATCGGACGGCTAGAGCGGCGCAGAAGTGGGGTGGGGGGGTCGGGGGAATCTGGGCCGTTGGTGGGTATGAGTCGCAAGATATCATGGAATGGCATGCATGTGTCGTCTTTCGCTTGCCAGACTCGAAAAGCTGTATCCGGTGGGTGGCCGGGTATGATTTGACCAAAAAGGATATCCCGGGGTCGGAAATCACGAAGGTGCCACTGTGTGGATAAGGTCTCTTTCCCGGCCATGATGGAACATCGCCCGGCGTAGCGTAGGCCAGGTCAGAGTTACATTGGCGTTTGGGGCCGATGGCAGGCTGGTCATTATGAGCAGTGTACTTTCATTCTCATGTATGTTAATCTTTTTTTGAAAAAGAAAAAAGAAGATAAAAAAGAGTTAGAAGTAAGTGTGCGGATAATGATTGAATAATTCGGGGGAGGAGAGATGGTTTTGACAAAACCTATGACTTCATTTACTGTTCCATTCGGTTTTTTTTTTTTTTTTTAAGATTGGAGTTATGTTGAATAAGTTCATACATATGACACTACATCACATTGGATTTTATTATGCGCTGCCCAAAGCACCGAGAAAGGGTAATCTGATTTAAAATAATGTGTTTCTTTTTTCTTCCCTTCTTTCATTATGGTCGATTATATGTATCCATTATAAATAAATGCATACATATTGTCATATTGTTGGGTCCCAGAATTTCTCAAATAATCTCAAACTATTGATGTAATTTCAAAATTTACAACCAAATCAACTCAATCTTCCCGCACAGCGCACACGCTATGCGGGATCATCGCTTCGCATGGCACCTCACCGAGCGAGAATCGTTTACGGGGTGGGGTGGTAATTTCACATCGTAACGTCCCGGCCCGACTGACTATGGAAACAGTAGCCGGACCGGTCGCTATATGCCCTCAAACGCGCCTCCTCGTACGTCAGAGACTGCCGCCTAGCAGCGAGAGTCTGAAGATGGTACGATGAGTAGACTATACCCTCATGATCAGAGTAACACAACGCTATATCATAAAATGAATAACTGACCATCGCGAAAGCAGTAATAAAGAAATGACAAGGCATCGGAGGATAAATATAATAACAGAGTAAATGTAGCCAACGCCAAATACAACCATACATGCATGTCTGTGTGATGTTGCCTAATAAAGCAGGAAACATGCATCAGGTGATATGATACAACGCATGCACGGAGAAAAGGATAAAAGGCCCCATGGGCGATCTCCTCAAGCATCTTGAGTATTACCTCAGTCTCGTGCTCCTAACTCCCAGGTACAATGCACAACACAGATAAAAGATTAGGGACCTGCGAACATGAGGTCTGCTCGGGTACCCCAATGTAATGGCGTCCCGAGCAGGGTGTGAGATATACTCAGTAGGTCATCACCAACGGTGTCTAAAGCGTAATTCAGTCCGTGATTATAAAATAAGCAGTGTGCATGTAAAACAAAAGTAAATCGGCAATGCGAAATAAATAAATAACCAAGTAGGGCTCAAGTTTCCCAAGGACACCAAACCCAACGATATCTGCTTCAGTCTAAGCCGAAAATTTCTGACCATAGGGAACCTGTACCAAGGAGATATGAGAGAAATGATAACAAAACATCATAAACAAGTATCAAAGAGATGGGCAGAACCCAAACATGTGATTTGGCTTGGTGGACGCATCCCTTGGGTATCAATTATGCACCAACATCCCTTTTTATAAAAGCAACTACCAAAATTAAGTAAGCAACATCCTAGGCCCGTTCAAGGCGAATCTCAACAAGGAACTCATGTATCGCTCCAGGAGCGCTATAGGTGCTCACTGTCGTCGAAGTCCATCTAATGTGATCAATGAATGGTCTCGCAAGTATCACTCTCGACCTAGTGTGAGACGACCTCTGAGCCCGCACCTAGTATCTCACATAGGGGACCGAGTATCACTCGTGACCTGGTGTAATCGTCTAGCCACCAAGCTCATCCAAGGTGTCTCCCATGGGGAACCAGTATCACTCGTGTTGAAGTAAAAAAGAATGCACGGTGAGCTCATCCTGTCATACCAATATCGCTCCCGGCATATTCCCAATCCATTAGCGAAGCTGATCATAAGCACGATGAGCTCGTCCTTAGCGTTCCATGGAAGGAACCTGAGTATCGCCCATGACGCTCATAATTCATCTAACTAATTAAATTAATAATACAAAGGTCCGAGCTAGTAAGCATGCCTTACCATGAGACCTGACACATTCAGAGGGTCACACCCGTTTGCCATATCATTTTAGAAGAAAAGGGGCCCATACATAAGCAAGCCACACCGCATCTCAAAACAAATAATTAAGAAGGTCATCACATTCAACCATAAGGCCAAGCAAGGCATAGTGCATATATATCATTTTCCAATTGAAGACAACACACCTCATTGAGGGGTTTTATTGGAAAACAGGACATAGTTATTCAAATAATTAATTTCATTCAATTTAGATAATTCAATTTCATTACAAGGTAAAAAGGAACCCGCACGAACAATGGTTTAAAGAAAACATAAACTCAATTCAATAAGAGTATATATATATAAATGGCACACCCAAAAGTGGTGGCTCATACATAAGGCAGACAACGTTTGACACAAACTATTTAACGAACCCACCCAAAAGGGGTGGTTCGGGTTGAGGTCGTAACCTCCAACCACACCAAGGAGGGTTCAAACACATCATAAGGCAGTTTGAGTAATTTAATTTAAAACAAAATATAAATTTGATGCAACACTGGGTAAGTCCGGCGTGCGGCACATGACAACATTTATTAAAGATGACGAAACTTGAGTCAAAAGCTATAGACCACATACCTCATGCCATAGACGACTCATACTTCAAAAACCGAGCTTTGATTTGGTCCGATTCAAGAGAAATGAAGAAACAAACATCTTCCCTGAAAATAGGGCAAATGAGTTCGCACTAAAATAGAACAACAGATAGGAAGAACAACTAAGATAGAGAGCAAGAGGAATCAAGAGCTTACCGATGCAGATCCAATATGACCGACGAAGCTCGAATCGGAGGTCGTATGAGGGAGATCTTCTCATACCCAGAGGAGGAGAAAAAATAACCCAAGAAGGAGGTTGTTGCACGCGAAAAAGGAAGAAGAAAGAAGAAGGAAAAAAGAAATAATGAAAGAGGGGCAAAAGGGTAATTTCACCCCTTTAATGAGGTGCACGGTTTGGCCGCACAATTGGCCAAACCGTGCACCAACCGTACGGGGGCTACTGCTTAAGGGGAGGGGTCGCACGATTTGGCCAAACCGTGCGCCAACTATACGACACGCAGTGCACACATGCTACCTAAATGGCGCTAAGCGTGCAGGCTAGGTGCATGGTTTGGGAAAACCATGCATAGCCTGTACGGGTCACTGCTTCTCACTTGCACAAGGCACGCGATTTATATTGGTGGACCGCATGGTTTCAAACAATCTGCATATCCTTACCAGTCCACCCAAACATTAGTTTCAGGGGCTCAGTGCTCTAGAAACTCAACAAACTACCAGAGACGCCTCTCTGGTTCTCAACCACATCTAAAAACAACACTTGTAAGTGTTTCAAAACTCGGATTTACACACCGAGGCTTGGTTTACAAAATGAACCATCCACCAAATGATAAAATTCAAATTCCTTTGGAATTTCATCTGGTCTAAAAACACGGGATGCTACAATCCCCCCACCTTAAAACTTTTATTCCCTAAGAAGCCTTGGGTAAATGAAAAGAAATATTTTGACCTATTCGGGCTGTGAAGTTTTGTTCAAACGGTCGCATTACGTTTCCAAATGTCGAACGCACCTCCGAGTATCACCTTAACATACAGAACATAAGCCGTATAAGCTCAATCCAATGCTTGTTTTTCTGAACTGAATCATTGAGACGAAGCTTCCCTGAACCCATCAAACTAGAGACATGATCTTCACATCATCTCTCTAACAATCCATCCTATGGTACTTCCACCATAGGTTCTGGAATTTAAGGTCCAATTCTGAATCAAAGTATCCCTGCCATCAAAATTGTCTTTCAAAACATGCCAGTAGCGTTCCAACGATGCTCACGACACGAGTCATGATTCACAAACCGATCGAAGGGTCGATTCCAAACCAACCTCTTTTAAATTGATCATGCTAACCTTTCAATAAAAAATTGTGGTCGACACTTACATTGCACATGTCTTACTTGATAAGGTCAAGAAGCGGTTCCTCACCGACCACTTACGACAAGAGAGAGGGATAACTAGTCGAACTGTCTCTGGTCGACTACTCTCCAAACACTCAACTTAGATGACCAGTGTACACCAAAACTAATCCCAGTGCCTTTTAGATAGAGGCACCTCAATATTCTCTGAACACACTTACCAGAGCTTGTAACTAGCTTATAATGATGTCTCTAGCCAAAACACCTATTTAAATCATCATGCCTCAACACAAACATAGGAACATTTCTCGATTCGACACTTTTGGATCGTTATAGTTAAAACACCGCTTTCGAGCCCAATTGAAGTCCAGGGTAACCTCAAAGTCAATAACTAGAGTCTAAGAAGATCATCCAAGCAAAACCAAATTCAGTGCTTACAATTGAGACATCGGTATAAGTTGAACATCCACATAACAAGAACACTGACTGGACTCAAAGTGCCATCCTCCCGGTGATCAAGTCAAAGGGAAAAACTGGTGTCTATGAGTTCATCCAAGGCATTTCCTCTTGGAAACCCATGCATCACTCAGGACTAACCCTACCTATGAGAACAAAAAAGCTTCTTGAGCACACTCAAATAGAGACCACTTAACAATCCCAACAACTTTTAAAACTAAGCGCGATGTATAACCGACACTCTCTCAGTGTACCCAAACGAAGTCAAGGTAGGGGACATGATCATCATTTAGCTAAGAGTGCACTAAAAGGATTTGAATGGTAACTAAAAGGACCCGAGACACTCCTACTACCAAGAGGGAAAAGTGCTCAGTATGGTTCCAAACCAAACCTACCAACTGCATAGAGAAAGGTTAGTCGAACCTCTTAGGCTGATTTCATTTGAAAAGGCTTGGTTTCACCCGCCAATGCATCGCCATATACCAATACAAAATCCTTCTAACACTCGAAGCATTCCATGATCTCTCAATCAAAACCACCAAAGTCCATTCTCGACCAATGGAGTTTTTCAAACGTCACATACATAGGCACCCACAACATTGTCATGCTATCATGCAAACACCAACTTAAAATGAGAGATTCCTGCCACATGGGCCCTTGTACAAGGATGCCCATTTCCAAATGGTCTTCCCATATTGCTCTCCTTATACTTGTAAGGACACACTCTTCTTGCTTGCGAGATGATGCTCCCCACCTTTGAAGGTTCCTTATCATTGAAATCACTGGAAACATGATCTCATCCCATGGTACACACCCCATAAACCACTGACCACGGGCCCTAGACGTGGCCAACACACTTTAAAAAGCATTAAACCAAAGAGATGGAAACTAGTAGCTTAAGAGAACTAGATTATATTTACATTTAGACATACATGTAACCCTCCTCCTAAGTTACATCCATGTGCACCATAACATCAGGCGTAAAATCCAAAATGACTGACCATCATTTCAAAACACCTGATCCTCTTAGAATGCGATCTCGAGCATTAGAATGAGTATAGCTCTTTGATAACGCCCGGGTCACTCTACTTCGGAGATAAATGATGTTCAAAATGTAATTGCTCAAGGCTTAAACGAGTACCAATAAACTTAAATGGTTCGTTTCACGATTTAATAAAATGAAGGGTACCACATGTATTAATGCATACTACCCTGATATTATATGAGAAAATGACACATACTTGATACTATAAATGAGCTTATCATCCCTATTCATTCAAGTATCTGATGGCCCGCACAAAAAATTGGCTTAAATTCATACTATCCCATACAACTATAGAATAGATTGACGACCTCCAAAGTCACCCAACACTGAGAGGGAAAGAGAAGCAGGGTCACGATGCTTACTAAGTGTCTGACTATGTGCCCAGAATGTCTAACTCACTAAAACTGAGCATTTTAAAATGCTCATACTCATAGAAAAGGTTAGGAAAACTCATGAACACCTTTCAAAACATGGGTGTCATTTTGGAAACTACAAGTCCTACAAGGGACAATGACACCCGAATGACACTGTTAGCTAAAAAGCTCAAAAAAATTCAACCAGGTTTTAAGGTTCTAAGGGTGATACCCTGTAACGACCCGAAATTTTGAATAAATCTTGTTTCCTAATTTTATGTGTTATTTTTATTTTATTTTTATACTCAACAAAAATGTTTCATTTGATAACATGAGTATAATTAAAATGATATCACTGGTTTTTGACTGTTATATGACCATTGGTCAATATGACCGCTGGAAACTAAACGTTTTGATTATTGTCTCTAAATACAAGTAATCTTGGTTAATTAATATAGAAAGAAGATTCGATGGCCTCACCCAGTAGTCTTGGACCGATCGAAGCCCATCTAACAGAACTTGGGAAGGAGGTAGCACCACTGGGCTTTGCTCTGGACCAAACCCAAGCTGAACTTCATCGTGTGAAGCTAGAACGGGATCGCCTTCGCGAGAAGTTCAAACTGATAGAAATTACTACTCGTGCGATGTTGGCCGAGCCTCCCTCAGATTCTCTAACCTTAGCACACCTTACACTTAGGTCCTATGCTGGTGTGATAAGGGGCTATGTAAGGAGACCATAACTGCCTTGTGTAATCCTTTTTTTTAAATAAAAATTGGAATTTCTTCTTATGATGAAGTTTATGAATTTTCAAATGACCAGATAAATATAGTATGCATATTTTTGATTAATTTTAGAGAAAGGATATTTTAAAAATGTTTATGTAAACCTTAAATAAATAAAAAATGTGTAATGGTTTTCAAAAAATGGTCTTCTACAAATATGTTCAGTACGGAATTTAGAGTTTAATAAGATCAACTTAATTTTTGATGAATAGTAAATTATGAATAGTGATTTTATGCTTAGGATTAGTAATGTGACCAAATGGATTAGTAATCTCACTTAAAGAAAGTATTAATATAATCTAGGCACCTTGATTTAAGTAATGTGATTCAATAAAATGGTTAAAAAACGGTTTCATAAATTATTATTCAAGTATTAGTTTTTTCGGGTGAATAGTGTTTTTTAATTAAAATTTAAATTAAAAATATTTAGAAAATTGTTTTTATAAAATGGATTTCATTTTTGAACTCAGAGCATCGATATTATGTTAAGGTAATTTTTGGGGTTTTTTCTAAAAATAATGAATTTTCGGTGAATAGTGTATTTATTTAAAAAAATAAATTAAAAATATTTAGAAAATTATTTTTATAAAATGGAGTTCATTTTTGAAATTAGAGCATTGATATTTGGTTAAGGTGAAATTTTGGGATTTTTCTGAGAAAGTTGAATTTTCAGTGAATAGTAAAAATACAGTCTTAGGGTTTCGGTATGTTTAATGACATCATAACTATGTCATGATGATGTCATGAGATATTTTAAAGGATTTTCGACTAAAGAGGATGAATTATTGTGTGGGGGTCCCCACGTGTCCTAACTTTATGGGAAGTACCATGGGAGGGCCCATGTTTTTGAGAAAACCACTTTTGAGGTGTCCCTTGGCCATTAATGCCTTGTCCCCTCACTTTCCCTATAAATACCAAGCCCTCCTCTCATCTTTTCGACTCCAAAACCATCCTCAACGAAGTTATGGTCTCCTTAACTCCCAAGGAGTCCTCCCAAGGTTCCCCCAATCCCTCAAGGTCTCAACCTTTGAGTTTTAAGAGTTACGTTTTAAGGTAAGGGATCCGACCTCTCTCTTTAATTTCAAGTAATCTCTTTTATGTCATTCCTTTTATGCTCAATGTTCTTATGTTGGAGGATGTTATTTTATACTCCTCTTACTTCCCTTTTCATGTTCATATAATGAGAGATCCCCTCTTGCTCTCATTATTTCGTTTTATGAAGTTTTAAGAGGCGCCGTTAGGCTGCCGAAATTTTTGTAATAGATTCTTTCTCCCTTCTCATTTTTCAAGATCTATTTCCATGTAAAGTATTTCAAGTTCCTTTTTGTTATGTTGGGGTATGATCTCTATATCTATCATACTGGAATCTTATGTTCATATGATGAGAGACCCCATTTGATCTCTTCAATTTAGTATTTTGAAGTTTTAAGCAGCGCCGTTAGGCTGCCGAATTTTTAAGTGGTTCTTCACCCTTCTCGTTTTGAAGTTCTACTTTCATGTCAATTATTTCAAGTTCCTTTTTGTTATGTTGGGGTATGATCTCTATATCTATCATACTGGACTCTTATATTAATATGATGAGAGACCCCAGTTGATCTCTTCAATTCAGTATTTTGAAGTTTTAAGTGGCGCCGTTAGGCTGCCGAATTTTTAAGTGGTTCTTCACCCTTCTCGTTTTGAAGTTCTACTTTCATGTCAATTATTTCAAGTTACTTTTTGTTATATTGGGGTATGATCTCTATATCTATCATACTGTACTCTTATGTTCATATGATGAGAGACCCCATTTGATCTCTTCAATTCAGTATTTTGAAGTTTAAAGTGGCGCCGTTAGGCTGCTGAATTTTTAAGTGGTTCTTCACCCTTCTCGTTTTGAAGTTCTACTTTGATGTCAATTCTTTCAAAGTTCCTTTTTGTTATGTTGGGGAATTATCTCTATATCTATCATACTTAACTCTTATGTTCACATGATGAGAGACCCTATTTGATCTTTTCAAATCATTTTTGTTGATGTTTAAGTAACGCCGTTAGGCTGCCAAACTTTCATAAGAGAAATCTAATTTTTGTCTTCCTTCCATGTTTTTCATTTCAAATGGTATGTCCTTGAAATTTCATTACCATGATCATGTATCCTTTTATTCTGTCCATATACTGTTTTATGGGTCATTTATGAATGTTTGACCCATTTTCCCTCTCTTTTTAATGTCTTCTAAAACCTCGGAACATAGCCGTTATGCTGCAGAATTTTTGTCTCAAAATGTCTCTCTCTTTTTCTAAAGTTCTTTTATATTATTAAGTGAATACTCAAATCTCTTTCTTATAAATGGGTATTCACATATATACCAAAATTTTATATTTTAAATTCTGGGATTTACATACATGAGACCCACCTTCCTTTTCTGTGGGTTTTAAAGTGACGTAAAGATCATGTCTTTAAAGCAGTTTTTAAAACGTTATGATTATGAAATGAAACCCATTTATTTTATGCTATATGGGTTATTTATGAAATGTTTGATGATGATATATGTGGCTCACATGATAATAAAGGCAAATTTAAGGGTGCTCCCTGATAGCGCTCCAATGCATTGGGTAATGATGTAACCACTAGAGATTACAATTTTCACGATACCTTGGTAAATAACCTTGGTAATTTTCAAATGACACCTTGGGGATGGACCTTGGTGATATGTTCATGATTGTCTATGTTAAATGATGTAGCCACATCTTCAAGTTATGAAAAAGTTTTATTTTTATTTTGATATGCCTCATGATTTCATTTTCATGCCTTAAAGTTCTTTTCATGACTTTATTGATGTATCTCAAGTTCATATGTAAAATGTTTCACTTGTTTCCCTTGCTGGGCCTTCTGCTCACCCTTTCTTTTGATGTATGTCCCCAGGTTATGAGATGCAGTAATGAGCCTAGGGTGAACATGAGGAGAAGCCTTTCAAGTGTTTAAGAAGAATGTTTTATGTTTTCATGTTTTATGTTCCTAGTTTCCAAGACACTAAACCTTAAAGATCCCCAGTTTTGTAAAATGTAATAAAAGTTTATGTGATAAAAAGGCAGGATGCTATAGTTGGTATCAAAGGATGGTTTAGTTATTTGTGGAAATTAGGATATGAAAACTCTAGGAAGAACCCTATAGAAAAGTTTAAATATAGGAAATCTTCCTCGTATTTTGGTGAGTATTGAGTAAGGGGTTTCCAAGCAAATACATCCCTGTCTGGATACGAGCAGGTAGAGGTGGCTCTGGCACAGATGTACATAGGGGTAAAACCTGAAAACACCGCTTTGAGCTAGACTCGAACGGGAACTGGTACACGACAACGGGCCTTGCTGCACTCTTGGTTACGACACTCCCGGGGGATATGCTTTGGTAAATTCATAAGCTTAGTATGAACCATTGTTAAAGGAATAAAGATAAAATAAAATAAAGGTTCACATAAGAATATATGATCATGGATAACCTAGATGGGAACCTAGGGGATCACAAGTTAGGGTATACTTTTCAACTACAAGTTATCCTTATATGCTTTAAGTTTCTTTTCATGATTATTGGCTAAGTATTTAAGCCCCTATTTATAGTTTCTTTTCTTAGTTAATGGCGGGAAATGGAAGAACATGTCCCAACAACCAATGTGATAGGAAATGCTACGATTTCCGTATTAATACGACAGAGATGATTAGGGGATTAAAAGATGATTATTATTTTGGAATACGTTCACTATTTTGAGGTCCCTATATGATCGAGGTAAATAGATTACTATGGTATTTTCATTGAGGAGTAAGGTTGACTTATATTTTGAAGAATCAATGAACTTAAGGTGGACTTATAGTAATTTAGGATACTTATGGGAATGATTAACCTATCTTGGGTAAAATATGTTTAGGTTAGCTACATTTTTTATAAGATGTTAGGTGTGGTTGATGTTGTTTGGAGATGAGCAATGAAGTTTATTTTGGAAGACTATGTTATCAAATCCCTCTTGTATTTGGGTTTCAATCTTAGTTTGGTTTATTTTGAGGAATTTTAAGGACTGTTATTTATGGGATGGTCTATGATGAACTTTGGGTAGTACCATGGAACTTTGAAGATTTAAAAATAGTTTCCCTTCCTATGGGATTCTTTCTTTTTGAAGAGTTGTTTTACCTTACCCTTTCTGTTTTGGGATAATGTTTAAAGATAGAAGAAATAGATAGTTAATCTTTTGTGGATTATGTGATTCCCTAGAAGATTATTCTTGTGTTTTGATGAGACCAAGTAGTTTTGAATACTCATCATTGGGAGAAAAGATTAGTTTTGGTAGAAACTTATTAAAGGATGAAACTCTACATGAAGGTAGGTATATTTTCTTATGTTTTTGTTCTATGTAGTAAATGAATTCATCAAAATTATGAAAAGGAACGTAAAACGAAAACGTTGTTGGTTTACGTTTCCTACTAGGTAATAAATGACCGTTTACACACATCATAAGTTTGGGATTTTCTTATGGTTAACTTTCTCCTAATCATGTTCTCTATCAATCTCCCTTAGAACTTGACCCTTTGTTTTTCTTCCATGTCCATATTTTCCTACATGGAATCCCAGTGTGGGCTAACTCGGGTGACCTTCATACTTCACTTTCTTTCTTTTAAAGTAATAGTTTTACTGAATCCTTTTCCGATGTGGGACTTTCAATGAAATTTCAAAACCTAATTTTAAAAATTGCGAGGACGCAATTTCTTAAGGGGGGAAGATTGTAACGACTCGAAATTTTGAATAAATCTTGTTTCCTAATTTTATGTGTTATTTTTATTTTATTTTTATACTCAACAAAAATGTTTCATTTGATAACATGAGTATAATTAAAATGATATCACTGGTTTTTGACTGTTATATGACCATTGGTCAATATGACCGCTGGAAACTAAACGTTTTGATTATTGTCTCTAAATACAAGTAATCTTGGTTAATTAATATAGAAAGAAGATTCGATGGCCTCACCCAGCAGTCTTGGACCGATCGAAGCCCATCTAACAGAACTTGGGAAGGAGGTAGCACCACTGGGCTTTGCTCTGGACCAAACCCAAGCTGAACTTCATCGTGTGAAGCAAGAACGGGATCACCATCGCGAGAAGTTCAAACTGATAGAAATTACTACTCGTGCGATGATGGCCGAGCCTCCCTCAGATTCTCTAACCTTAGCACACCTTACACTTAGGTCCTATGCTGGTGTGATAAGGGGCTATGTAAGGAGACCATAACTGCCTTATGTAATCCTTTGTTTTAAATAAAAATTGGAATTTCTTCTTATGATGAAGTTTATGAATTTTCAAATGACCAGATAAATATAGTATGCATATTTTTGATGAATTTTAGAGAAAGGGTATTTTAAAAATGTTTATGTAAACCTTAAATAAATAAAAAATGTGTAATGATTTTCAAAAAATGGTCTTCTACAAATATGTTCAGTACGGAATTTAGAGTCTAATAAGATCAACTTAATTTTTGATGAATAGTAAATTATGAATAGTGATTTTATGCTTAGGATTAGTAATGTGACCAAATGGATTAGTAATCTCACTTAAAGAAAGTATTAATATAATCTAGGCACCTTGATTTAAGTAATGTGATTCAATAAAATGGTTAAAAAACGGTTTCATAAATTATTATTCAAGTATTAGTTTTTTCGGGTGAATAGTGTTTTTTAATTAAAATTTAAATTAAAAATATTTAGAAAATTATTTTTATAAAATGGATTTCATTTTTGAACTCAGAGCATCGATATTATGTTAAGGTAATTTTTGGGGTTTTTTCTAAAAATAATGAATTTTCGGTGAATAGTGTATTTATTTAAAAAAATAAATTAAAAATATTTAGAAAATTATTTTTATAAAATGGAGTTCATTTTTGAAATCAGAGCATTGATATTTGGTTAAGGTGAAATTTTGGGATTTTTCTGAGAAAGTTGAATTTTCAGTGAATAGTAAAAATACAGTCTTAGGGTTTCGGTATGTTTAATGACATCATAACTATGTCATGATGATGTCATGAGATATTTTAAAGGGTTTTAGACTAAAGAGGATGAATTATTGTGTGGGGGTCCCCATGTGGCCTAACTTTATGGGAAGTACCATGGGAGGGCCCATGTTTTTGAGAAAACCACTTTTGAGGTGTCCCTTGGCCATTAATGCCTTGTCCCCTCACTTTCCCTATAAATACCAAGCCCTCCTCTCATATTTTCGACTCCAAAACCATACTCAACGAAGTTATGGTCTCCTTAACTCCCAAGGAGTCCTCCCAAGGTTTCCCCAAGCCCTCAAGGTCCCAACCTTTGAGTTTTAAGAGTTACGTTTTAAGGTAAGGGATCCGACCTCTCTCTTTAATTTCAAGTAATCTCTTTTATGTCATTCCTTTTATGCTCAATGTTCTTATGTTGGAGGATGTTCTTTTATACTCCTCTTACTTCCCTTTTCATGTTCATATAATGAGAGATCCCCTCTTGCTCTCATTATTTCGTTTTATGAAGTTTTAAGAGGCGCCGTTAGGCTGCCGAAATTTTTGTAACAGATTCTTTCTCCCTTCTCATTTTTCAAGATCTATTTCCATGTAAAGTATTTCAAGTTCCTTTTTGTTATGTTGGGGTATGATCTCTATATCTATCATACTGGACTCTTATGTTCATATGATGAGATACCCCATTTGATCTCTTCAATTTAGTATTTTGAAGTTTTAAGCAGCGCCGTTAGGCTGCCGAATTTTTAAGTGGTTCTTCACCCTTCTCGTTTTGAAGTTCTACTTTCATGTCAATTATTTCAAGTTCCTTTTTGTTATGTTGGGGTATGATCTCTATATCTATCATACTAGACTCTTATATTCATATGATGAGAGACCCCATTTGATCTCTTCAATTCAGTATTTTGAAGTTTTAAGTGGCGCCGTTAGGCTGCCGAATTTTTAAGTGGTTCTTCACCCTTCTCATTTTGAAGTTCTACTTTCATGTCAATTATTTCAAGTTCCTTTTTGTTATATTGGGGTATGATCTCTATATCTATCATACTGGACTCTTATGTTCATATTATGAGAGACCCCATTTGATCTCTTCAATTCAGTATTTTGATGTTTAAAGTGGCGCCGTTAGGCTGCCGAATTTTTAAGTGGTTCTTCACCCTTCTCGTTTTGAAGTTCTACTTTCATGTCAATTCTTTCAAAGTTCCTTTTTGTTATGTTGGGGAATTATCTCTATATATATCATACTTAACTCTTATGTTCACATGATGAGAGACCCTATTTGATATTTTCAAATCATTTTTGTTGATGTTTAAGTAACGCCGTTAGGCTGCCGAACTTTCATAAGAGAAATCTAATTTTTGTCTTCCTTCCATGTTTTTCATTTCAAATGGTATGTCCTTGAAATTTCATTAACATGATCATGTATCCTTTTATTCTGTCCATATACTGTTTTATGGGTCATTTATGAATGTTTGACCCATTTTCCCTCTCTTTTTAATGTCTTCTAAAACCTCGGAGCATAGCCGTTATGCTGCAGAATTTCTGTCTCAAAATGTCTCTCTCTTTTTCTAAAGTTCTTTTATATTATTAAGTGAATACTCAAAGATCTTTCTTCTAAAGGGGTATTCACATATATACCAAAATGTTATATTTTAAATTCCCGGATTTACATACATGAGACCCACCTTCCTTTTCTGTGGGTTTTAAAGTGACGTAAAGATCATGTCTTTAAAGCAGTTTTTAAAACGTTATGATTATGAAATGAAACCCATTTATTTTATGCTATATGGGTTATTTATGAAATGTTTGATGATTATATATGTGTCTCACATGATAATAAAGGCAAATTTAAGGGTGCGCCCTGATAGCGCTCCAATGCATTGGGTAATGATGTAACCACTAGAGATTACAATTTTCACGATACCTTGGTGAATAACCTTGGTAATTTTCAAATGACACCTTGGGGATGGACCTTGGTGATATGTTCATGATTGTCTATGTTAAATGATGTAGCCACATCTTCAAGTTATGAAAAAGTTTTATTTTTATTTTGATATGCCTCATGATTTCATTTTCATGCCTTAAAGTTCTTTTCATGACTTTATTGATGTATCTCAAGTTCATATGTAAAATGTTTCACTTGTTTCCCTTGCTGGACCTTCTGCTCACCCTTTCTTTTGATGTATGTCCCCAGGTTATGAGATGCAGTAATGAGCCTAGGGTAAACATGAGGAGAATCCTTTCAAGTGTTTAAGAAGAATGTTTTATGTTTTCATGTTTTATGTTCCTAGTTTCCAAGACACTAAACCTTAAAGATCCTCAGTTTTGTAAAATGTAATAAAAGTTTATGTGATAAAAAGGCAGGATGCTATATATCCACTACAGGCTAGCCCCTTACCGAAACACAAAGAATCGAATCTACAATGGAGTCACACCTTGAGACATCACTAGGTTTAAGGTCCTATCACTTAGGTTAGAGCTATAAAGAAAGAGGACTACTAGTAAGCACACGCTTCCATTTCAAGGTAGCTACTCAAGGCAAAACACAAAAGGGATTTAAACTACCCTTACATAAGGGTTAAAGCTAAAAACACACCTTAAGGTTTCATTGAGTCAATTCATTTATTTACATTTGAGCTCAAAATATTTTAAAGGATCGGTTTTAAAACATCAGATATTGGTCATAAGACAACATGAGTTGGTACTCGATTTAACTAAGGCCACAAGGAAAAATAGGCAAGTTACATCAACTTCCTTCTAAACATTATCATTTATTGACACCCCGTTATAATCAGGTAATTTCATCACATAAGACCCATTTTAATTACCATTAATTTATTTATAAGGCCTCACACAATTTTAGCTCAAAGAAGATTAAAAGGTATTTTATTAATTAAAGGGGTACTAGTCAAAAAGAAGGCCACCATACGTTTACATGAAAAACCATATAGGTAGTTATGGTCACTTTAAATGACCCCCAACACATAGCATAAAAATACCCCCATGGGGTTTAATCTCTAAGGAATATCAAAGAAAAGGTGACCTATTAGAGCCTCGTTAATCCATTTTAGGTTCAACTAAAAGCATACCAAACATTTTAAAACATTAGGATTTTTAAAACACCCTTAATGGGTTTATCTTATAAGCACATGCATCATGCCCAACCTACTTGGTTCAAATAAAGGCTATATCATAAATAACATGCCCCAAATGACCCAAATGGGTTCAGTTGTGCATTGAAGAATTTTTCCATACAAGTCATTATGCTCAGGTGATATAGCTACAAGAACTTACAAGGCAACCAATTCATTCAAAGATTAAATGATTTTATATTAATCAACAATATCTAATATATAAGGCATAAAAAGGATAGTTTGGTTATATGGGTCATCACTTCTCAATTATAAAGTGCCCATACACTTTAAAAATTGCAGATAAGATCCCATTTAACCACAACCAATTTGTTTTGAATAAAAGAGAAATAAAACAACTTTGAAATTTATAAAATAGCCTTTAAATATATAGAGCACATCAATAATGGTTTGATTATATGGGTCATCATTTTCCAATTTATAAAGCACCCATACACCTTACTAATTACAAATCAACTCCCATTTAATTGCAACCATCATGTTTCATCCCATTCTAAACAAGTATAGAATCACAACAATTAGAAAAAAGCACATTAATTAGTCACCTAAACATGGTAAGCAATCAAAAATACTAAAAGAATCACTAGGCATTCTAATAAGAAAAAACATGTAAAATAAGCATGCAAAGCTACTAAGTATGTAGGAAACACTAAAACATGGCATATAAGTAGAGCACGATAATTTAAATTACAGAAGCATGCTAATAAAATACATAAGTAGGTGAAAAATAAATATGTTATTGATTTTTCTAACCTAGCATATAAAAGACATGATAATCACAACACTAAAATCATGGAAGCATGTCATAAAACTCAAGGAAATCATTTTAATTAACCTCTTAACATGTTATACACAAACATGCAATGAAGTAACTAGGCAGGTAAAAGCTAAGAATGTTACTAAAAGTACCTAACATGTCATATAATAGGCAGAAATATAACACACAAGGCACATAAAATAAATCTCAAACAACCTAGAAATGCAATCTACATGGCATGACATATGCATGTCACGCGAATCCCTGTGTGCCTATAATGATTTATGTAATGATACTTATCATACTAAGACAAAGGTAAGTACTATAAATCACATAAACCAACAGGAAGTGGAAAATACTTCAATCACTCAAGGTGAATTAAAAATCATCTATAATAATAAACAACACAAAGGGAATTCCCATCCCTAGACACTTTGAATTTTCCTCACACGTGGGTTGATCACTCCCAAACATGGTTATTTACTAAGTGTCGACACACTCCTAGTCTCTTGTCTACCATCCCAAAATAGTAAGACAAAGGAAAAAGAGGGCTATGACACCACTTTGTAAAGTCCCATCCTGATTGAATATGGAAACCCGCTATTTGCTTCTTCATACCTGACCACCAGTATTGACGATGCATATATCTTAACATCCTAGTAATTTCAAGATGAACTACCCAAATAGAGTCATGATATTCCCTTATCATCTCTTCCTGAATATTATAAGGGACCCATACATGACCAGAGTAGAGAAGAGTTTCACTGCTATTAACAACCCAACCAGGGGGCGAGTTCTCTCCTGTGATACTTTCCCTCAAAACGAGCCCCTCTGGATCAGATAAACATTATATGAAAACTTAATCTAGAAGAGAGGACATCACTATAAGAGCTATTAGAACTGGTTGTCCGTGATGTTCCTGAACCTCCAAATGCATCTCAGAAAACAAATCCATTATCTGCAACTCACTACTAGCTACCTGGATGGATTGTGTATGTGTCTTATGGATCAAATCACCAGTCATGACATTTACATTTATAGGGGTATATAAAATTTCAAAGTCGAATGACTGAAAGTATTCGACCCACCTACACTGCCTCAAATTTAAGTCCTGCTATGTAGAGATATATTTCAAGCTTTTATGATCTGTGTAAATGAATAACCATTCTCCCAACAAGTAGTGTATCTAATAGAATATATCATGAACCACTGATTCTAATTCGAGGTTATGTGTAGGATAGTTCTGCACATGAGTCCTCATTTGGTGGGATCTATAAGCCACAACTCGATCACCCTGCACCAGGACTGCACCTAGTCCGACTCTTGAAGCATCAAAATAAACAATATAACTTCTTCATGGCTTAGGAAGAATTTGGATCTGAGCTTTCATGAGTCTTCCCTTTAACTCCTGAAAATATTTCTCACAAACTTATGACCAGATGAACTGCACACCCTTCTTAGTCAGGACCATAATAGGCGCTGCTAAGTGGGATAAATCCTGGATGAAATGTCTGTAATAGCCAAACAACCCTAAGAATCTTTGTATGTCAAACATATTATTGGGATGCTCCCAAGAAACTACTATAATCACTTTTTTCTGGGTCAACTAATATGTCTGCCTCATATATGATATGACCCAAGAATTGAACCTTATCGATCCAAAAGTGGAATTTACTAAGCTTTGCGTATAACTAGTGCTCTGTTAGTGTACTCAACATGATCTCAATATGGGTTGCATGGTTGTGTCTAGAGAATGAATACACCAAGATATTGTCTATGAATACTACCAAAAAGGAATCAAGGTATGAGTGGAAAACTCGATTCATCAGATCCTTGAAAACTGCTGACGTGTTCGTCAGACCAAATGACATAACCAAAAACTCATACAAGCCATACCTGCTTCGGAAAGTTGTACGTGGTATATCTGATGTTCTCACATGCACCTGATGATAGCCTAACCTTATATCGATCTTGGAGAAAATAGTTTCTCCTCAGAGCTAGTCAAAGAGGTCATATATGTGAGGAAATGGATATTGATTCTTTATCATAAGCTGGTTGAGTTGACGGTAATCCATGCAAAATCTGAGGGTACAGTCCACCTTCTTGGAAAAAAGGACTGGTGAACACCACAACGATGTACTAGGTTCGATGAAACCCTTCATCTCAAGATCTTCAAGATTCTTCTTGAGTTAATGTATCTCTGTTGGTGCCATCATATAAGGAGGAATGGACACTAGTGCCACACCTAACACTAGCTCAATAGTGAACTCAACTTCCCTCATAGGAGATAAGCCAGAAAAATCATCAAGTAATACTTCCCTGAAATGATCAACAATGGGAGGGATTTCCACTGACTGTAGTCCCTGATCACTCATAAAGAGACTTTCTAGCTGTGCTATTACTCTGCCCAACCCAGAATGCTTAGGTCCAATTCAATCTTCCTGAATATCTCATTTTACATTATGTATATACGTGCTTCCCTAAGGGGTTGTGAAGGACAATTGATAGTGATATAAATCCACTAGTACATGATAAAGAATGAGCCAATCCACACCAATAATTACATCAAATATGGTCATCTCGAGGATGAAGAAATTCCAAAAGAAATTTTACCCTCCTATCTCAAGGGGACACTCCTAGCACTGGTGTATGCCCTATGTTCTGACCCCCAAAGGAGTGCCGAGATGCATAATTCCAAAGAAGTAATTGATGGAAAGACCCAAACTCTCAATAGTTAGAGCAAATATGAAAGAGTGTGAAACACCAATATAAAAAAGGGAAGAAACTAAAGTATAGGCTATAAGGATAGTACCTATAACCATAGAGGCCCCTGGACTCTGCTCTACTAATGCTGGATACACTACATACATATAGACTGATCCTCATCCCTGAGGTGCCTCCTGACTAGTCGAGCAGGTCCATTATATCGACGATGGTGTTTTGGAACTTGGTTTCCTTGGCCATGGCCTCTACTAACTCGACCTGATTAGCTGGTGGAAAACATACTCCCAGCCTGACGTGGCACCTTAGATCCCATACCTGATAGAGGCACTGTCACGGATCCTCTACCACTAGATTCTGAAGGAAAATAATGGTAGAAACACTAAAGGTGACCCATCTTGCCGTAAGCTTGACACTCCATTGGGTTCCTCGTGCACTGGGGTTTCTTATGGATGATCCTGCCACACTGATGACATATGATAATGCTGTTAGTATGTGTTATTTGGATAACATTATCCCCATGTGCACTCTTGAAACAACGCTTCTTACTACCTGAAGAACCATTACCCTGCTTCAGAACCGAACCACCCTGGCTCACAGGATCAGCTTTCCTGAGATTCCATTCTATAATTAGGGCCTAATTTATGATCTCTATAATGGTCAAAAAATTAATGATGTTCACCTATGAGTGGATAGGATATCCTAGTCTGACCTCAAAATGTATCACATTCATTTGTGCATCACCCGTCAGAGATGGAGAAAAATGCTAGAGCTCAATGGAATGAGTAGAATACTCTAACAATGTCATAGAGCCCTGCTGAAGATATAATAACTCTATGGAATGATCTTCTCTCAGAGTCTATGGGAAGAATTGATCATAAAAATATTTCTGGAAGTCTACCCAGACCACGTCTCAGGGCTACTTTGCCTAAGAAATGATATCCCACCAACGCTTGACAGAGTCACGAAGCATAAAGACAACAAGTTTGACCCTTAACTCTAGAAGAATCTCAAGATGAATGGAGATGAATTTCATGGCTTCTACCCATGAATCTGTAGCATTGGGACCACCATCCCCTGAGAAATTGGGAGGATGTTGTTGTAGAAAATCCCATGTAAGATCTACCATAGTCGGGGTAGGCCCAGGAACACTCTCAACCTACTGTATGAACCTAATAAGATTATCTATGAACTGGGCATCGATTCCCAAATGAAGATTAGGATGAGGTGCCATGGGAGGTACTACAGGTGGTTCTACAAGAATCACTACAGGTGGTTCCAGACCCACCAACTCTAGAATGTGCTCATCACTACTCTCCTAGCATACAACATGGAGATGTCATGATGACATTTCTCTACAATTTCCAAATGCACACCTTAGACTAGATTCTATTATAGAAGAGTTAAACAAGTAAAGGAGTATTAAAGAAAAATGGTAGGTGTAAGGCCTCCCTGAACATGACATAGTAGGTTGGAAAAGCAAGTAAGAGGGTAGGTACATGACTTTCCTCTAAGTTTTACACAATAGATATACCGCTATAAGAGGTGGGTCTAGATAGAAATAGAAGAGGTATTAGATAGATCACTAATACACATACACTTTTTATATTTATAATAAACAAGTACTATAAAATATTACAACTAAACACAATAGAACTCACATGAAAACATGCAGATGCACGCTGGAAGTAGATATGGAATGACAATATGCATTTTATTTTAATCCCTATAGTGCCGAATATGATGCATGTAAATGCAATGAAATTATGTTATCAGGCTGCAATAATCAAAATCATCATCTCAATAATAACAATACCAGTAATAGCATAAAGCAAGTGCGTCACCCAATGATGAATCTGTATCAACAATAAATGGCATAATCAATAACTGAAATCCCAAACCCAAGAAATTTGGGTTTCCCCTATACATGGGTTAGCTACGTCCAAGCACATGGTACATTCCAAATTCCTATGTCCTAGTCTCCGGTCTAACCCAAATAGTAAGACAAAAGGAAAAAAATAACCACCTATGATACCACTTTGTAGCATCCCACCCCGAGTGTCACTGAACCGGGCCCCGAGACGGTGGGCCATAAGACCTCAACCACATCTCCCCAAATGCCAGAGGCTTCCGACTAGAAGTGAGGGCCTTGGTTAAGTACATGGGGTGACTATTCCCTCACAGGATAAGGCATAACACAACGAAAAACAATATATACAATTAGCAGGATCATAAAGAGTAAGAAGACAACAACAAAAGTAGATAAATTACCCAACAAAATAAATAATAACCGTGGAAGATGAATAGTCATAACAAATACCAAGATGATGTCAATGTATGATGCCAAAAGTAAATAAATAAAAGTGTGGGGTACGAGGTACAAGTATAGGTTGTATGCTGAAAAAACTACTAAAGACTAAATAAAAACTGTTACATGGCATCTCGAGTAAGGATCAATCCTCTACCCCTGAGCTCCATCCAAAATAATAAAGAAATCAAGAAATGGAAGTGGCACGCTTCCCTGAATCCATACTTACGAACATAAAGTCTACATGAGTACCAAACAGTGCCCAAGCAGGGAGTGAGATATAATCTCAGTAGGCTGGCACCCATGGTGTCTAAACCTTTCCATTTCATGTTGTAGACAAATAACAGTGTGCCATATATATAATAAATGAAAGAAACTTAAATAAATAAAAATAACTGTAACTTGGTCCAGGTTCCCAAGCGAACACCCGACCTATACCACCTGCATCAGCCTAAGCTAGAAGTCTAAATGAGATACCTAGTAAAGAAGAATATATATTTAGCAAGCACTACTACAAATACGCCCTTTATCAGCGCTAAAAATGGTCTTTAACAGCACTAGAAAAGTGCTGTTAAAGCCGGCAAAGATAACAGGGGGGGGGTCCCCTTTATCAGCGCTAAAAAAAGCGCTGATAAAAGTACCCCTTTATCAACGCTTTTTTTAGCGCTGATAAAAGGGTCCTATATCAGCGTTTCCTTTATCAGCGCTTTCGTTTTAGCGCTGATAAATGACCCTTTTATCAGCCCTTTTAAAAAAGCGCTGATAAAAGTTAAAAAAATAAAAAAAAATAATAAAAAAAAAATTACAAAAAATTACAAAAAATTAAAAAAATCATGCAAATCCAGGGGGACTTTTATAGCGCTTGAGCCCTACTTTTAATAGCGCTTTCCACCCCCTCCAACACCCCGCACGCACCCCCTCCACCCTTTATCAGCGCTAGCCTCCCATATCCACCCACATGCACGCGCCTCTGCCTCCAACAGGTTTTGAACTCGAGACCTCCCCCCTACGCGCCTAAGCCCTTACCACTACTCTATTTTGATTTGTTTTCTATTTCATGATATCTCTATTTATATATATATAGTTATATTTATTCGTATAGTAATGTATATTTATATTAATATATATAGTTATATTAATATATATATATAGTTATATTAATATATATATATATAGTTATATTAATATATATATATAGCTATATTAATATATATATATAGTTATATTAATATATATATATAGTTATATTAATATATATATAGTTATATTAGTATATATATAGTTTTATTAATATATATAGTTATATTAATATATATAGTTATATTAATATATATATATAGTTATATTAATATATATATAGTTATATTAATATATATATAGTTATATTAATATATATATATATATAGCTATATTAATATATATATCTATTTATATATATATATAGTTATATTTATTCGTATAGTAATATATATTTATATTAATATATATATATAGTTGTATTAATATATATATATATAGTTATATTAATATATATCTCTATTTATATATATATATTTAGTTATATTTATTCGTATAGTAATATATATTTATATTAATATATATATATATATATATAGTTATATGAATATATATATTTATAGTGATATTAATAAATATATTTATAGTGATATTAATATATATATATATAGTAATATTAATATATATGTAGTTATATTAATATATATGTAGTTGTATTAATATATATATATATATCTAGATTAATATATATATATATATAGTTAGATTAATATATAGGTATATAAATATTCATATATTTTTATTTTAAATAAAATGGATATTAGTTATTATTTAGATAAAGCTAATATATTTTATATGTAAATATATTTTATCATTTATATTTATAATTAATTTTTATGTGTGAATATATAAACAATATGTATATATTGTTATATATTTGATTATAAATAGCAGTGAATTATAAAAAATGATAAAATTTCAAAGACATAATATCAATATGAATGTAATACCTTGGAATAAATTCATTCCCCACCAAAAAAAGTCAATAATACCCCCTTAAACGAGGCTGAAAATCCACAAAATGTTAAAAAATCGGGGTACCCCGACTAAAAACTCAGTTTTGGAGGCCTTCTGGGCCTCTTTTGGCCTCTAAAAACCCTTAACCGAGGTCCCCCTGGTCACAGTGACATAGATCTCGTTGTAGGATTCAATTTGATATGTGATAGAGCTCAAACGGACACTCGGATCAAAAGTTATGACCGTTTGAAGTTTGAGTTGCGTTTTCAACATATTTTGGATCTTTTTTAAAATTTTTAAATTTTTTTAGTCTTCAAATTGTTATTAAATGACTATTACTCCATAATAATTAACAAATTATTAATTAAAAATATTTTTTGAATTTTTTAAGAAGTCATTTTCACTAAATATCTTATATATTAAGTATATTAAGTGTAAATGTACATTTATACTTATCTAAAATATATTTAAAAATTATATATTATATTTATATCAATATAACTATATTTATATATTAATATATTAATATTTTTTTTAATTTTTTTCTGAATTCGACCCTTTATGAGCGCTTTTAAAAAAAGCGCTGATAAATGCCCCCCCTTTATCAGCACTACTAAACAAGCGCTGATGAAGGGGGTCCCTTTATCAATGCTTTTTTTAGCGCTGATAAAGGGGGGGGGGTGTTGGGAAAAACTGTTTTTGTGGTAGTGAATGCTAGAGTAATATTATAGACTAAAGAAAAGGGAGTAATATTATAGACTAAAGAAAAGGGAATACCCCCAAGATTGTGCTTTGGATTGGGGTCCAATCTATAATTTAAACCAAGTTCACTAAAGGTGCAATAGAGGTATCACAAAGCATAAGGAAACTTTATGCAATATCAATAAAAACATCTCACACATTTATATTAAAACCAATAATTTTAAAGGTGGAGTCTGATCCCATCCCAAAGGTATCACTACAGTACATCCAATCAATTATATCCAATGCCACGAGCCCATCCAAGGTGATCCTTTATAAAGTCCAAGTATCACTCGTGGATGGTAACTATGAGTCCATTTCAAATATCACACATAAGGGACTGAGTATCAGCCGAGGCTTGGCGAAACCATTTTTCCAACGAATCTATCCCTGGTTTCCCCTTAGATAACCAGTGTCACCCATTAGTATAGTAAAAATCCCCAGGAATTCCCTTTCCTGAATATCCTAAATCATTTCTTTCCCGACGCATTGTTCTGTAACCTATCTAGCAAGGAGAGTCCAATTGTGGGTTCTTAATACGGAACCCACATTCTCTCCCTGACCCGAGTTTATTTAAAACAACAAGAGAGGCATATATATATATATATCACAGGGCAGTATTCATGATTGAATCTGTTAGGAAAAAATCCCTCAAGGTATCATTGAAGCATTTTTGAGGTGATTGTGTTTGTTGACAAAGTGGGCCTCTGTGTTGTGTTTGTTGACAAAGCAAACCATGACGTACAAATTTGTTGACAAAGGAGATTTCATGGAGGCATGTCGAGTTCAAGGGATGTGGTTAATGATCCATGTTTGATTCAAGAACGTTGATAAAGGAATGGTCGATCTGGAGGCGGTTCAAAAAGAGCAGATACAAGGTGGCGCCGTTTTCCAGTGTTTGCCAAATTTTTGGACCTCAAAATCAACAAATGGAGAAAAGTGTTTTTGGAAAAGGGACTTGCGCGTCGGTGTCTTGGAGGCTTGGAAACTTGCACACCATATGTTTTTCAATATCAGAACATCAAAATATGGCAAAGGAAAAAGGGGTGATCAAGTTTTGGGTTTAGTCGCGCAAGTGACTTACGCAGCATAGACTAGGGTGGTTGGACTTGCGTGCTGAGAGGAGACTTGCGCGCCCGACACTCAGGGTGTCCAAATGACTATAAATAGAGGTTTACCCATCCTCATTCGGTGAGAGTTCAACACTTAGAGAAAATCAGAGCTCCCATCGCATAGGTGTTGTGGTCGCACAAGTGGTGGTGTGGTCGCGCAAGTATAAAGATATTCAGAAGTTACACGCCAGTTGATAGTTGCGCACCCAAAGTGGTTTGGGAGAGAAAGGTTGGGTGTCACCCAAGTTTAGAGTTGAAGAATGGGGTGTCGCGTAGGTGGTTTGGTGACACTTGCGCGCCAGGTTTTGAAGAAGCACGATAGTTGATAGTTGCGCGCCAAAATTGGTTTGGGCGTAAAAGGGTGCGAGTCGCGCAAGTTTGGAGTTGAAGAAGGGAGTGTCGCGCAAGTGATTGATGTGAACTTGCACGCCGGTTTGAACTTGCACTCCGGGACTTGCACGCCGTCTTGGAGAAGGGTGCCAGGTATGGTTGAAGCACGACAGTCATTTTAGAGCTTCACGAAAGCTGGAAGATTGCCCGACACCTTCGGTGCAAAGTGAGATTCATCTACGGGTGAAAGTTGGACTTCAACAGAGCATCTACATACAACAAAGGATGTATTCATTTGTGACAATGAAGAGACCTACATGTCTATAAACTGTGAGTGGATCCTTTCCAAAGCAGTGAGCAAAAAAAGAGGAATAAGGTGATCCTCTCCACTGATAGTGAGCCAGAGAGAGAGAAACAGGGAGTGACCCTTGGGAAAATAGTGAGCTGACCCTAAACATTGTAAAGGAAGTTAGCCTAGGATTAGAAGTGAATAGTGGATTTGGTACATCGGCACATCGCCGGTGTATGCTCCTTGGACGTAGCCCAGTGAGGGTGAACCAAGTAAAAATTGATGTGTCCTATTCATGCTTTAGTTTTTGTTTATACTGTGCTGTAGGAAAGAGAGAGAAGAGAGTCTTGCTTAACAGTGAGACAAGATCAATAGAGGCAGTTGTTTTAATCTGTCATACCCTGATTCACCCCCCCTCTCAGGGTATCTAACCTAGTGTACCTAACAATTGGTATCAGAGGGAAAGGTTTATATCTGTAATTCTCTCTCAAATAGAGGTCACTAATCATAAAGGGATTCCGATATTCGACGGGAACAATTTTCAGCTATGGAAGAATCGGATGCAACACTACTTCCGATCTTTGGGAATGGATATGTTCACATCAACAATGCATGGTATAACAGCTGACATCAATAGTGAGGCTTTATCGGAAGCCGAGCGAAGAGAATTAGATTCTGACGCCAAGGGAATAAATGCTTTAGGGGGATCCCTATCCAATGATATCTATAGGAAGGTGATGTCATGTAAAACATCACATGCCATGTGGGAAAAGCTTTTGAATATATATGAATGAGATACAAAGGTCAGATAGGAAAAGCTACAAGTACTATGGAATAAGTATGGAGATCTAAAAATGAACCTGAATGAGTCTGTTGATGCATTCTTTGACAAGGTAAATATTGTTGTGGAAGTTATGCGAGGTCTTGGAGAAGTCATTGAAGACATAAAGATTTTAAAGCGCATCTTAAGGAAACTTCCACCTCAGTTCAATCCCAAAGTTTCAGTACTAGAAGATAAAATATCTAAAAGATCTGACACTGGACAATTTACACAGTACCTTGGTTGCATATGAAATGAGGAATGATGATAACAAGGCTGTGGAAAAGGGAAAATCCAAATAGGTGGCATTTAAGGCCATGAAGAAGCTCACCATTGAAGATTCTCAGTAAGAAGAAGAGACAGATGAGGTAATGTCATTCCTCTCCTCAAATATTCAAATAGGAAAAGGAAAGTTTAAAGGGAAACTTCCACCGGCCTGTTTTCGATGTGGAAAGGTTGGTCATCTTGCAGTAAGGTGTCCCAAAAAGTTCCAATAAGATGATGATTTCAACGAAGTCAAAATTCCCAAGAAGAAGTTATCATCCTATGGGAAAGGCAAGAAACAGTTCAAGAGAAATTTCTTTAAGAAGAAAAATCTCCTTTCAAAAGAATGTGATAGTTCAGATGAGTCTGAATCCAATGAGGTTGAGGAGATAGAGAACTGCAAATATCGAGGAGAAAATGCTATGGTGGCAGTTGTCGACAATTCTTAGGAGAAGAACGAAACTGAAGGTGATGATGAAAAAGAATAATTTTAAGGAAGAATAGATATGTAAGCTGAGTTAGAGGCTGTTCTTGAGGAGATAGATGCTTGGAGAGCCAAAACAAAGAAATCTAACAAAGTTGTTCATGATGCCAAACTCTATATGCGGTAGTAGGAATAAGAGAAGTCTGAGTTGATGGAAGAAATTGAGAAACTCAAGTCATCAACACTAGAGAACTCAGAATCAGTTAGTGAGTATAAAATCAAGATTGAAGAACAAAAAAGGGAGATCAATGGCTTGAAAAACACAAGGAAAGACCACGTCAAGCGTATCGAAGAGCTTGAAGAGGAAGTTGTCAGTCTGCGGAGAAAAGTTAAAGACCAAGAAAAAACTTTGATTCCTAACACATTCTTGGGAAATAAGGTCATTACGAAGAATGAAAAGATGAAAGAGGAGCCTAGTAGTTTATGAGGAAAGAAGCAGCAATTGAGCTCAGACGTTAAGGCTGATTCAGGGCTTGATCAGAAACAAAAATCTGTGAAAATTAAAGTCAGGCCGCAAGAACCCATCCCAAGGTTGAAGGTTGATTTGGGAACAAAGCAGAATCAGAATATTCAGAGATCCCAAGTGGAAACTCATAGTGTGGAAGTAACACGGAGGAATGCACCTTATATCAGGTGTTATTGTTGTGGAAAGATGTGACATTCACAGTATGTGTGTTCCATAACCAAGAGATATCGAAGGGAACAAGAACAAAGGTGGAAACCAAACAGAGAACAGTTCTCCAAAGAATATTTAGAAGGACACTGTTTTTGGTGTGGAGTATTTGGGCACATGTCTAGGTACTGCACTTCGACCATACATAGGAATGTGCCAAAGTAGAATCAAAATGTTCGTAAGAAGCAGATCAATAAACCAACAGGTGAGTTAAAAATGAAGAATAGATTTGCAGCTTTGCAAGATGAAGATGGTCCATCATACTATGAGAAAGATAAGAAGTCTCAATCCATGAAAAGTGTGAAGGCAAAAATATGGACCAAAAAGAAGAAGGATGAGAAGGTCGTGGTGGCAGAAATTTCCCTTAAAGCATCAGATCACTCTGATGTGTGGATCCTTGATAGTGGTTGCACATATCACATGAAAGGTAATAAGGATCTTGTTATAGGCATAAAATATGATAAAGAAGGAGTTTTCAAGTTTGGAAATGATGAAGGCTTGAAGATTATTGGCGCAGGAAAGGCCAAGTTTGGGGGAAAAGAGATGATACGTGCTAATGTCTTAGTAGTAGAAGGCCTCAGTCGCAATTTTCTCAGCATCAGTTAACTATGTGACTCAATACATTCTATAATATTTACTAAGAAGATGTGTGTTGTCAAAGGAAGAGACAGAGAAATTTTTCTACAGGGAAAAAGAACAAAGGGAAATCTCTACCTGGTAAGTGGAGAAAAAGATATGTGTTTTCTGTCTAGAGAGGAAGAAAACAAGTTGTGACATAAACGACTTGATCATCTTTGTCAACCATCCCTGGAAGATCTGGTAAAGTGTGAAGTAGCAAGAGACCTCCCTAAGCTATCACATGATCATACACATACGTGTGACGCCTGTCAACAAGGGAAGATCATCAGAAAGACATACAAATCAAAGGAAAAGAAGTCGACAAGAGTGCTTGAATTGGTACATGCTGATGTCTGTGGACCTATTTCACCAAGATCCATTGACAGGAAGTGGTATTACGTTATTTTCATTGATGAATATAGCAGAATGGCATGGGTATTTGTTATTTCCCATAAGTCCGATGTGTTCAGCTGCTTAAAACAGTACCGAAGGGAATCTGAAAGGATGCTTGGACATAAAATTATGAAGTTTCGTACAGACAATGGTACAAAATTCACAAATAGTCTAGTGGAAGAGTATCTTGAGAAAAATGGGATAAGACATCAAGTTTCTTCAGTAAGAACTCCCCAATAGAATGGAGTGGTTGAAAGGAGAAATCGGACCATCAACAACATGGCCATAACAATGCTTATAGAAAAAGACCTACCATAGAAGTTTTGGAAGGAAGCAGTATTGACATCAGTCTACATTTATAATAGGGCTCCGTTGTGTCTGAAGGAAGGAAAGACTCCGTATGAAATGTGGTACGGAAAGAAGCCAACAGTGAAATACTTTCGAATATTTGGAAGTAAGTGCTTCATTATCAACAAAGAAAAGCATAGGAAGTTTGAATCATGTGGAGATGAGGGAATATTCCTGGGCTACTCAGGCAAAAGAAAATCATACAAATGCTTTAACAAGAGGCTGGGAAAAGTAATTGAGATCAATGACATCACTATTGTGGAAAATGAAGAGAATATTCAACAGCATAGTGAGAAGTTTCTTGATGAAAGTGATGAAGATTAAAATAATACAGGAGGAGAATAAGTGGCAGATGATGACTCAAAAGAAGACACTGATGATGAACAAGAAAGTGTCAAGTCTGTGTCTGCAAGGAAGCCAAAGAGTCGAGCTGAAATTGACAGACAGAATATCATTGGTGATAAGTCTGCTCCAGTTCAGAGAAGAAGAATGAAATCACTACAGCAGACATCTTTACTATCATAGGTTGAGCCAAAATGCTTCGCTGATGCAGCTGAATATGGAAACTGGATTCAGGCAATGAATAAAGAGCTAGATCAGATTGAGATGAATCAGACGTGGGAGATTGTTTCGAGACTAGCAGATAAGAATGTCATTGGGACTAAATGGGCCTATCACAACAAGATGATTGAAGATGGCACCACTACTATAAAATAGACCTATACCCACGGTTTTGATTAAAACTGTGGGCATAGGTGTGCCTTATACCCACAGTTTTGGAAAACCGTGGGTATAATTATAGTGTATGGACCTATACCCACGGTTTATGAAAACCGTGGGTATAGTTCACTTATACCCACGGTTTTGGGCAAAACCGTGGGAATAGATTTTTTTTGAGGACCTATACCCACGGTTTTCCTAAACCGTGGGTATAGGTGTTTATTTCAAGGACTATACCAATGGTTTTATGAAAACCGTGGGAATAGAGATTTTTTTCCGAAGACCTATACCCACAGTTTTACAAAACCGTGGGTATAGCTTTGGTGGGAAAAAACCTATACCTGAGGTTTAAATTAATATATAAAAGATATAAAAACATTTAAACACATAAAATTTGTAGGCCGTTTGGTTAGGCGGTTTTTCTTTCTTCCCGCGGTCCAGGGATCGAACCTCACAGAAGTTTTTTTTTCTGATACAGCGTAATATATTAATATATTAAAGTAAATTTACCATTATTTAAGGCAAATATATATGGATTGGTTGGTTAGTCGCGATTTTATTCTCCGGAATGTTCGGGTTTCGAATCCCGCATGTTTCTTTTTCTCCTGATACGTTATTAATTAATATATTTAACATAATAGTAATATATATATACAAAGGTGTTGCAGGTTAGTGGTGTGGCGGGTAAGCTGTAATGCGTGCAGCTCGTTGAAGACGCAGGATCAATTCCTGCTATTTACATTTTTGTATAATTAATAATACCCACGGTTTTTAAACCGTGGGTAAAGATGTTGACACCGTGGAAAGGGCAATGGAGATTTACAGCGTGGAAAAAAAAGCTATACCAATGGTTTGTAAAACCGTGGGTATAGGCTCGGGACCTATCCCGACGCCACTCCATCCCACGGTTCACAAAACCGTGGGTATAGCCTATACCCACGGTTTTGGGGGCTATACCCACGGTTTTGAACCATGGGTATAGGTCAATTTTCTAGTAGTGCACAATGATTCAGAACAAAGCACGACTAGTGTGCAAGGGGTACTCCCAGATAGAGGGAATAGATGTTGATGAGACATTTGCACCAGTTGTGAGACTAGAGACAATCGAATTATTTTTAGCCATAGCAGTGCAAAGAAAGTTCAAAGTGTTTCAGATGGATGTCAAATATGCATTTCTGAATGGGTTTCTGGAAGAAGAGGTGCACATTAAGAATCCGGATGGTTTTCTCATTCATGAATATGAGAATAAAGTTTTTCGGTTGAAGAAAACACTATATGGGTTGAAACAAGCACCAAGAGCATGGTACTCAAGGCTGAATCAGTATTTGAAGAAGCTTGGGTTTCAATGTGGTGGATTTGATTACAATATCTACTTCAACAACAACAGTAATAAAAGGATGATGGTGTTGTTTTATGTCTATGACATAATATTTAGTGGATCAGATGAAGCTCAGTGCAAACAATTTTCTGAATTCATGAAAAGTGAGTTCGAAATGTCCATGATTGGTGAGCTGACATTTTCCTTGGTTTATAGGTTACACAAGGAAGTAATGACACTTTCATTTATCAATCCAAATATGACAATGAGGTTCTAAGAAGGTTTGGAATGGAGAATTACAAGGAGATGAAGACTCCGGTTGCTACCCGGATGAAATTATCAAAAGATGAGGATGACAAGGCAGTTAATATCACAGAATATAGGCAAATTATTGGAAGTTTGCTGTACTTGACCGCAACAAGGCCTAACATTGTTTTCGCCACATTCCAAGAAGTGAGATATCAGATTAATCCCAAGGAAAGCCACATGATTGTAGTAAAAAAGAATACTTCGGTATATCAAGGGCACGGTGGACTTTGGCTTGACATATAATGACAAATCTCAGACAGAGTTATTGGGATATACTGATGCAGACTGGGCCGGTTCGGCAGATGATAGAAAATCAATGTCAGGTGGTGCATTCTATCTTGGTGGATTGTGTATTTCTTGGCTAAGCAAGAAGCAAGATTGCATTTCATTGAGCACCACAGAAGTTGAGTATATTGCATCCACTCAAGCATGCACATAGTTATTGTGGATGAAGCAACATATTGAAGATATGAGAGTTTAAGTGAAGTCTCTGATTGGAATCCAGTGTGATAACTCAAGTGCTATCAATCTTAGCAAAAATCCAGTTCATCACTCAAGGACAAAGCACATTGAGATCAAATATCATTTCATCAAGGAGAAGGTGGAGCAAGGGCTTGTGAAGTTGGAGAATGTGCCTACAGAGCTACAGGTTGTAGATATTATGACAAAGGCCTTACCCAAGTAAGCATTTTAAAGGCATCGACTGGCTCTGGGAGTTAATTCGACTCCCCGCACTTAAAAGAGTGTGGATGTGGATCCCCCTCTCCCCGAGGTATGATGTGTTTTTCTCTAATGTGCTGATATGTGTTCTCTACTCTGTTATAGACTACAAAGGAGTGACCTTTGGGTTCATTGACAAAGGGGGAGAAAATAGTGATTGTTCAAGGGGGAGGCAATGTGGCTATTTGAGAAATCATGACAAATAGGGGGATAAGCTAACAGGTGGAGCAGCCAGACAGGGGGAGTATGAAATATGACGATGCTAGAAGTGATCGATCAAAGAATAGATATCACGATAGCTGAGGATCGTGATAAAAGCAGAAGAGTGGTTTTGGAATGCGGTAAGAATATTTCCAAAAATTGGTATCAGTTTGGTGTCAATAGTGGGTGTCATAGTTGAAGTGATTCATTGATGAACTTTTCATTTACTCTTGTTTCTCACGCCGAGTATTGCTCATGTGTAAATCCTTGATCGCTATCGGAATTTCAATAGGCAAATGGTGGATGAAGAATTAACGATGTATATTTTATGGAAGAGTTTTCAACAAACCCAAAGGGGGAGATTGTTAGGCAAAAATCCCTCAAGGTATCATTGAAGCATTTTTGAGGTGATTGTGTTTGTTGAAAAAGTTGGCCTCTGTGTTGTGTTTGTTGACAAAGAAAACCATGAAATAAAAATTTGTTGACAAAGGAGATTTCATGGTGGCATGTCGAGTTCAAGGGATGTGGTTAACAATCCATGTTTTATTCAAGAATATCGATAAAGGAATGGTCGATCTGGAGGCGGTTCAAAAAGAGCAGATACAAGGTGGCGCCGTTTTCCAGTGTTTGCCAAATTTTTGGACCTCAAAATTGACAAATGGAGAAAAGTCTTTTTGGAAAAGGGACTTGTGAGCCGGTGTATTGGAGGCTTGTAAACTTGAACTTCATATGTTTTTCAAGATCAGAACATCAAAATATGGAAAAGGAAAAAGGGGCGCTCAAGTTTTGGGTTTGGTCGCGCAAGTGACTTGTGCGACAGAGACTAGGGCAGCTGGACTTGCTCGCCGAGAGGAGACTTGCGCACCCGGCGCTCAGGGTGTCCAAATGCCTATAAATAGAGGTCGACACCTACTCATTTGGTGAGAGTTCAACACTTAGATAAAATCATATCTCATGTCACGCAGGTGTTGTGGTCGCGCAAGTGGTGGTGTGGTCGCGTAAGTATAAAGATATTCAGAAGTTGCGCACTAGTTGATAGTTGCACGCCCAAAGTGGTTTGGGAGATAAAGGTTGGGTGTCGCCCAAGTTTAGAGTTGAAGAATGGGGTGTCGTGCAGGTGGTTTGGTGACACTTGCACGCTAGGTTTTGAAGAAGCACAACAGTTGATGGTTGCACGCCAAAATTGGTTTGGGCATAAAAGGGTGTGAGTCGCGCAAGTTTGGAGTTAAAGAAGGGAGTGTCACACAAGTGATTGAGGTAAACTTGTGTGCCGGTTTGAACTTGCGCGTTGGGACTTGTGCACCAGCTTGGAGAAGGGTTCCATGTATGGTTGAACCACGACATTCATTTTAGAGCTGTGCGAAAGCTGGAATATTGCCCGACACCTTCGGTGCAAAGTGAGATTCATCTACGGGTGAAAGTTGGACTTCAAAAGAGCATCTACATACAACAGAGGATGTATTCATTTGTGATAATGAAGAGACCTATAGGTCTATAAACTATGAGTGGATCCTTTCTAGAGTAGTGAGCAAAGGAAGAGGAAGAAGGTGATCCTCTCCACCAGCAGTGAGCCAGAGAGAGAGAGAGAAATAGGGAGTGACCCTTGGGAAAGTAGTGAGTTGACCCTAACCATTGTAAAGGCAGTGAGCTTGGGATTAGAAGTGATCTATGTTGAACTTTGTAAACAGTAGTGTGATTTTAGTGGATTTGGTACTTTATCACATCGCCAGTGTATTCTCCTTGGACGTAGCCCAGTGAGGGTGAACCAAGTAAAAATTGATGTGTCCTGTGCATGCTTTAGTTTTTGTTTATACTGTGCTGCAGGAAAGAGAGAGAAGAGAATCTTTCTTAACAGCGAGACAAGATCAATAGGGGTAGTTGTTTTAATCTGTCATACACTGATTCACCCCCCCTATCAGGGTATATAACCTAGTGGACCTAACAGAATCCATCTAATTAACCATTTAATGCCATGCTTACCAATTATTCAAGCCCAACAATCACAACTAGTAATATTAACAAAATATTAAACAGAAATGACACTTATCAGTGAAATCAGAGGCAACAAAATTTAATAATAGAGAAACAAGATAAGTCTTATAGAGATAATTATTTAGGCATCAACTTCAAGGAAAACCAAATTCATGGTTTATGATTCATCCTAAATAATTTTATTCAATTCAAAACCTCAACCTAAATTTATTATACATGCACACGTAATTGGTAATTTAAAGGATGAAGGATAATAGTAAATATCCCCATTATGTTGGTACACCCAAAGGCATGTGCAACAACATGACAATAACCTAGGAAGGGGTTCACCCTAAAAAAGGTCACAAAGATCAAGACTAAATAATTTAATTAAATCAATATACATTATTTGAGATTCTCCAGTAGGCACCGATGAGCGGTACAATGGTGGAAATTGAATAAAGCAATGAAATGACAATAAAGATCATAAAATCCCTACCTCGTAGTCATAGTATATCCCACTCCCCACGATAACCTTTTATTTGACCTAAAATGGAAGAAATCGAAGGATTTTATAAAAGCATCAATTTTAGGTAAAAATATTCTACAATAGATTGTACGATGGAGAGTGGATGAAACTTAATGGTTCTTAGTGAAGAAGATTAGCCTTACCAAGAGATTTATTATGCTTCTGACAACGTTGAAAATAAAGAAGAGATAGAGGTGCAATGGTGATCCGAAGGAGGAGGAGGGGGTGGCGCACCAACTGGAGAGGAGGGAGGTGCGATGCACAAGAGGGGAGAGGGAGAGAAGAGAGGATGATATACAAAAAAGAAAAGGAAAGAAATAAATAAGAAAAAAAGAGATAAATAAAATAAAATAAAATAAAATAAAATAAAATAAAATAATAAAAATAAAAAGGGAGGGAGAAAGGAAAAATAAATATAAAAATGGGTTAAGCCTATTTTAATTATTTTTACTTTTCGCCAACTGTTTTTTATTTTTATCCCATTTTCATTTCTTTTAATTTCCTTAAAATTATTTTTATCCCTATTTAATCCATTTAATTATTTTTAACCCAAAACATTGTGCTAGGGCACGCCACATTATTTTACATAAATCCCGTGCAACCATTTAAATAAATTTATAGCTGCTTGGGACCTGCAACAGGCCACGTGGGCACGCGTATTGGGTCAATTTAAGGAAAAGGACTTAAAATTAAATGGTATGTACCTTGGTTAAATCTTGGACGTTACAACCCACTCATTAATACTTCTTAAAAATCACTTCATTTATTTCATCACACATCTAATAAACACTATGTATGTTTTACTTTAATCCATTTAAAAATAGATCATTCCTTAACATTTCCTTTTGGTCCCACCCTTAGGAATCTCTGATTTCCATCCATGTAGTTATCATAAATGGGAGGCATTACCCATTTTAGAGAACATAATGGAGTACAACTATCATCCTCATCAGTTTCATATCCCGAATAGTTATTATTTCAAATTGTTGATTGGGACTCATCCCCCATCTATTTTATGTTTATTATACTACTATGAGGAGTAGTAATCCTATGGATGACTAATGGTTTGAGTATTTCAAGAAACATAGGTGCTTTTCCATAAGAGATGGAGGATGAGTTAAAAAAAATACAATGAAAACTGTTCAGAAGATGAGTTTATGAGGATAAAAATTGTCTATAACTTTCACCTTGGATGAATTCATAGGATAACACCTATCATAATGGAGTAATTATTTTCTTAAATTCAATTACCCATTTTCTTCAAAGAATACTGAAATTATTTGAAACAATAAAATGTTGGGTTTCCCTTATTAGAATTATTTATGACTTTCACCTTTGATAATGAATATCTTATGTGTATTTATTTATTTGTTATAAAAAATAAATATTTTATGAACCCAATAGGATGGATATGAATTGAAAATGGATACACACTAATGTTTGACAAAAGAGTATGGAGATAGAGTTAAAGAGTTCATCAATTTTTCAATAGAGAATGCATATGAACCTTCTGAAATGCTTTTTCTGTGTTTACGTTGTTGTTAAGAAAAATTAGTCCAGAAGAGTTGGAAGAACATTTTATTTTTCACTAAATAGATCAGAGCTACAATTTTTGGGCTAAACACAGGAAAAAACTGAACGTGCATACCGATTGGCATGCTACTATGGTTTATGAATCATTTTATATGAATACCAGTGTAAATATTGATATAGATTGCATGGAATAAATGAAAATTACAATTAAAGATGACCTTCATGATTGTACAAAGTTATTTGAGAATTTAAATAGTTGTGATAAGAGACCACTGTATACTGGTTTTACTAAATACACAACATTGTCAGCTGTATTGAAGTTATATAATTTAAAAGATGGTAGCAGATGGAGTGACACTAGATTTACAAAACTACCTATCTCCTGAATGATATGCTACTAGAAGAAAATGAACTACCATGTTGAACATATGATGCTAAATGAATTCTATGTTCAATGGTCATGATCTATAAAAAATACAGGCTTGTCTAAATGATTTCATATTGTTTCTCAAGGACCATGAATCACTCATAAAATAACCTAAGTGTGGTGTATATCGATACAAGAAAAACGAATCATGTCCTTTGAAATCTGTATGGTACTTTCCTATCATTCCATGGTTTAGAAGACTACATGGATGTCAATAAACCATGAGACAATTAACATGGAATGCATATTCAAGAATTAAAGATGGGAACCGATGTCATCTAGCAGATTCTCCTCATTGGAAGAAAAATGATTATGAGTATCCTAAATTTAGAAATGATCCAAGAAACTTTCATATTGCGTTATCTATAGATGGAATAAATCCTTTTGGTATAAAAAGTAGTACTCACTGTACATGGCCTGTCATTTTGGTAAATTATAACTTACTGCCATGGTTATGCATGAAGTGAAAATAAAATACACTTTCTCTACTTATATTTAGACCAAAGAAACCCAATAATGATATTGATGTCTATTTGGATCCATTGATAGAAGATCTGAAATTGATATGGGATAAAAGTGTTACAATGTATGATACGCATAGAGTGAAGAATTCACATCGAGGGCCATGTTGTATGGGATGATAAATGACTTCCCTGCTTATTGAAATTTATCAGGCTATAGAATTAAAGGAATGGTAGGGTGTACCATTTGTGAAAAATTCACACAGTCAATTTAGTTAAAACATTTATTGAAGACTACATTTTTAGGGAATCATAAATTTTTACCTCCATGAAATAAATACTGATCCTGGATGACAATATTCTATGGGGATATCAAACAAGGTGCAACACCAACTCTAATAACGGGTGATAAAATATTCAATAAAGTAAAATATATTGACACTATTTTTAGTAAATCATTTTCAAAAAACCTTATGAAATCAGGTTGGAAGAAGAGATAAATTTTCTTTGATTTACCGTATCAGAATTGTTTTTATGTCATAAATTTTCTTGATGTCATGCATATATAAAACAATGTATTTGATAGTGCTATTATCACATTAATAAATGTTCCTAGAAAAATGAAATATGGAATCAAGGCTAGGTTAGACAAGATTGGCATGGGTATAAGGGAAGAGTTGGCACCGGTGAAGGGTAAAGGGCGGACTTTTCTTCCTCCAATAGCTTACACTCTATCCAGACATGAAAAATTGCAATTTTTTCTTTTCCTTAATAGTGTAAAATTTCTATAGGGGTATTCATAAAATATCAAGAATGTCATTTCAATGACTAATTTGAAGTAACAAGGAATAAAATCACACGAATTCTATGTTTTGATACAAGATTTAATGCCTGTTGCTTTTCATTTCATTCTAACTCAAAATGTATGACATACATTAACCAGAATCTGTTTCATTTTAAAATCCATATGCATTAAATTTATAGACCCAATGAAGTTTCCAATCATGAATAAGGAAGTTTTAGTCATATTATGTGAATTATAGATGTTCTTACCACCATCATTCTTTGATTTAATGGTTCACCTAATGGTTCACTTGGTTATAGAGGTTCAACTATGTGGTCCTGTCCATTACAGATGGATGTAACCCATCGAATTGTATATGAAAATTTTGAAAGGGTATGTCAATAATTGAAGTAGGTAAGGAGGTTGTATTGTAGAATGATATATTGTTAAAGAATATATTGAATTCTGTACCGATTACCTATCAGATGTTGACAACATCAGTCTCCCAAAGTCTTGTCACAACAAACGCCTTATGGGTGAAGGGATTTTCGAAAGATATGTTATTACAATTACCTTGATAGAGCAGGAACAAGTGAACCTTTACATTTTACATAATAGTGAAGATGTTGACCCATACATTGAATCCCATAAAAAAAATTCTTAGATATTTTAATCTATCAAGGGATGAAGGATGGATATCAAATATACATAATAAATATTTTATAGAATGGTTCTGAGATCAAATTTATAAATAGTTATATGAAAATAAAAATTCAATTTCCAAAAAAATTCAATGGCTAGATAGAGGACTGAATGAAAATGTTATATATTATAATGATTTTGTAATAAATGGTTAAAAATTTAATACAAAAGAACACGATGACTGCAGTACAATTCAAAATCATGGTGTTACGCTTATGACAGAAGTGATGAACATATTTGGTTCCAAGGATAGAAATAAAATTTATGAAAATATAAAATATTTTGTCATTATCGAATAGATATACAAGTTTTACTATACAACATTTCAAGCATCAATTTTATATTACAAATGGGTTGACAATATGAGTGTAGTGAAAGTTAAGTAAATTGGATTCTTGAAGATGAATTTCAACATGGAAGGGGAAAAAGATGAGTCATTCATAATGGAATCCCAATCAGTGCAGGTATTTTATCTCTTAGATCTAGAAAAAAAGAGTTGGTTGATTATCTTGTTGGTAACTAAAACAAATGTCAAGTCTGATGAAAATTCAATCGAGGATGACCCTTTCATTGTGAGATCACAATCTGTTCATGTCGGTCCCAATGTTGAAAATGTCTTGTTTGTTATAGGGGACCACAAAGAGGGAATTTGGAATATAGATAGAGGAACCAGATCCCTAAAAACTTTAAAAAAATAAAGAGAGTTCAATGAGAAGGTAAAAGTGTTTTTTAATATGTTATGTTTTTACTCATAATATTATATGTTCTCTACCTCATTAGCATAATCTAAATTAAATGTTTGACTACTCATACAGATAATGTTTTTTGAACATGATGATGTTACCAATACCTTAGAAGAAAAAAATATAATGAAGGAAACTATTTGGGAATATGTAAATGTAATGTTACAATATACTTTCTCTATTTTACTAAAAAATTATATAACGAAACTTTGATTTAATTCCTTGTAGAGTTCATTTATTTTAGAAGATTTCTGTCCATATTTCAGGCATTTTTACACCAAAACTTTCATAGAATTCTTCTCCCTTTAAACCTTTTCACCCTATAATGCTGCATTTACCACTTTACTTCAAGTTCCCTCCACTGCCTTTACAATAAGAGCAATGAAACTACCTATGATCAATCACATAGGTAATCTTGATGTTTTCATATTAAAATTGTTGTATATAGAATTAATGTATTATTTCATATTTATGTTTAATTTATTTCTTTTTATTATTACTCACATAAGAATTTTTTTCTTATACATGTGGATTATTTTGTTTGATTTTGGGTGGTATGTCTATATTTTATGCCTTTATATACAAAAAATTCCAAAGACTTCTTCTCACTCAAAACCTTTTCACCTATACAGTGTTGAAATTTATCACTTTTCTTCAAGTTCCCTCCACCCCACAATCACAAATGTAATCTTGATGTTTGAATAGTAAAATAATTATCCATAGAACTAATTTATTGTTTTATATTTATGTTTAATTTATTTACTTTTAGTATTACTCACATAAGAATTATTTTCTTATACAGGTGGATTATTTTGTTCGATTTAGGGTGGTCTATCCATATTTCATGCCTTTCTACATAAAAAATTCCACATAATTCTTCTCCCTCAAAACTTTTTCACCCCTATAGTTTTGGAATTTATCACTTTCCTTCAAATTCCCTCCACTTCTCAATCATAAGGGTAATATTGATGTTTTCAAAATAAAATAATTGTCCATAGAATTAATGTATTGTTTCATATTTATGTTTAATTTATTTCTTTTTAGTATTACTCACATAAGAATTATTTTCTTATATAGGTGAATTATTTTATTCGAGCCTGAAACTAAGATAATGACAACAAGGAAATGCATCAAGAATTCATACAACCATCATGAAAAAGGTGAATTCCTACTACTGATTTAATTATATTTTTATCATTTTATCTAATATTTGTAAGTTAATTTCCTTATAATTTTTATCTAATACTTATTTAGTTTTTTTCATAGATATTTTTGAGAAGTAATATTTTGATTTCAACTATCTACAACAATCCACACAAGAGATAAAATGTTACTAACTATCAATGTTACCATGATTTCTATTGCCTTTCTTTGTGAAACTTCCAACACTGTATATTGAATTAATATTCTTAGTAAAAAAAACCTTCTCATTGTTAAAATCCAAAAGAGTATATGAATTTAATTTTCCCATTGTGGTGACTTATCGTGATATAATTATCATATGATCTTCCTCTTCTCTTCTGGATTTCAACAATGAGAAAGGTTTTTCGACTAAGAACATCAAGTTAATATGAAGTGTTGGTATTTTGACAAATAAAGGCAATGAAAATCATGGTAACATTGGTAGTTATGATTTTTTGAGACTTTGGGATGTGTAGGAATCAACCACACCTCAATCCGACACACGATGTTATAGATATGAATCCAAGTGCTTCTTCTTATTTAAAATTGACATTAATTTTTGTAAAAAAGACAAGTGACACACTAAAAAATGAGAAAAAAAATATTTCGATTGTTTTTATACTTTAATAAAACAACCCATTAGTCATTTTTGATATGTAGGAATCATTTTCACCTCAATCTGATACACGATGTGCTCAGTATGACTTAAAGTGTCCGTTATCATTTTAAAAATGACATTTTAGTTCAAAAAGTTTCACTCACTGAAAACTGAGCAAACATACTCAAATTTTATTGATAATTTTGGAAATAGATTCATAAATAATTTGTGATGGGTAGGAATCAGTCTCACATCAAATCGATTCATGATGTGATCAGTATGAGTCAAAGTGAACGTTTCTAGTTTAAAATGACATTTTAGTAAAAAAGACAAGTGACATACTCAAAACCAATAAAAATAATTCATATTGTTTTTATAATTTATTAAAATTATCCATAAGTCATTTAATATGTTTAAGAATCATTCTCACCTCAATCCGACGCACGGTGTGACTGATATGACTCCAATTGTGTCTTTTTATTTAAAATTGACATCAATTTTAGTAAAAAGGAAAACTGACCTAATCAAAATAGAGAAAACACATTCATATTATTTTTATAATTGATGGAAACTATCCATAAGTAATTTTTTATATGTAATTTTAAGCCACACCTCAATATGATACGCGACGTGTCTGGTATGACTCAATGTGTCCGTTATTAGTTTAAAATTGACATTTTAGTTCATAAAGTTTCACTCATTGAAAACTGAGAAAACAAACTCATATTGTATTCATAATTTAGTACATCGATTCATAAGTAATTTTTGAAGTTTAGGAATCATTCTCACATTAAACCAACACACGATGTGATCAATATGAGTCAAAGTACACATTTTTAGTTTAAAATTCCATTTTAGTAAAAAAGAAAAGTTGTATAATAAAAATCAATAAAACACATTATTATTGTTTTTATACTTTAGGAAAATTATCCATAATTAATTTGAGATGTTTATATATTAGCCACACATCAATCTGATGCACAGTGTGACCGATATGACTCAAAGTGCATATTTTTATTTAAATTGACATCGGCTTTTGTAAAAAGGAAAACCGACCTACTCAAAACCAATAAAAAGAATTTTGATAGTTTTGATACTTTATTAAAATTATTTATAAGTCATTTGGTACATGTAGAAATCAGCCGTACCTCAATCTGATGCCCAGTGAGATTAGTATGACTCAAATTGTCTGTTATTAGTTTAAAAACAACATTTTAGTTTAAAAAGTGCCACTCACTGAAAACTGAGAAAACATGCTCGAATTTTCTTAACAATTTAGGAAATCAATTCATAAATTATTTGTGACTTTTAGGAATCATTCTCATGTCAAACCGACACACTATGTAATTTATATGAGTCAAAGTGTGTGTTTCCAATTTAAAATGACATTTTAGTAAAAAAGAAAAGCGACATACCCAAAACTGAGAAAACCCATTCAGATTGTATTAATACATTAAGATAATTATCTATAAGTAATTTGAAATGTTTATGAATTATACCCACCTCAATTTGACTCATAGTGTGATTGACATGACTCCAAGTGCGTCTTTTTATTTAAAATTGACATCAATTTTAGAAAAAAAGACAGCTACCCTACTCAAAACTGAGAAAAAACATTAATATTATTTTGATACTTTAGTAAAATGATCCATATGTTATTTTTTATGTGTAGGAATCAACCACATATCAATCCGACACACTATGTGACTAGTATGACTCAAAGTGTCTGTTATCATTTTAAAAATAACATTTTAGTTCAAAAAGTATCACTCACTAAAAACTGATAAAATACACTCTTATTTTCTTTATAATTTTCGAAATTGATTTAGAAATCATTTTTGATGTTTAGGAATCAGTCTCACATTAAACCGATACACGATGTGATTGATATGAGTCAAAGTGCATGTTTCCAATTTAAAATGACATTTTAGTAAAAAAGAAAAGTGACGTACTCAAAATCAAGAAAATGCATTCGAATTGTTTTTATAATCTAAGGAAATGATCCATAAGTTATCTAGGATGTTTAGGAATTAGATAAACCTCAATTTGATGCACGGTGTGACCGATATGACTCAAAGTGCGTCTTTTTATTTAAAAATTACATTAATTTTAGTAAAAAAGAAAACTAACCTACTCAAAACCGAGAAAAACAATTCAGATTATTTTGATACTTTAGAAAAAAGATTCATAAGTCATTTTGGGTGTTTATAAATTATCCTCACCTCAATCTGATGTATGGTGTGACCAGTATGACTCAATGTGTTCTTTATCAGTTTAAAATCGACATTTTAGTTCAAAAAGTGTCACTCTCTAAAAACTGAGAAAACATGCTCAAATTGTATTCATAATTTAGGAAATCGATTCATAAGTCATTTGTGACATGTAGAAATTGGTATCACATCAAACTGACACACTATATGATCGATATGAGTCAAAGTGAGTGTTTCCAGTTTAAAATGGCATTTTAGTAAAAAAGACAAGTGGCATACTCAAAACTGAGAAACCACATTCAGATTGTTTTGATACTTTAGGAAAATGATCCATAATTCATTTGAGACATGTAGGAATTAGCTAAACCTCAATATTATGCACAATGTTACTGGTATAACTCCAAGTTAATCTTTTAAATATGTAAGTGTCATTTTAGTTTAAAACACACATAACATCGCCAAAACTGAGAAAATGAGCCTAGATTATTTTATCATCATTATATATGCTATTAATTAATTAATTTTATTATTCTTTTTATCTTATACTTATTTAGTTAATTTTACTAGATATAATTCTTGAAGATGAACAAGAAATAGTGTGACATGCAAGAATCAACCACAACTCAATCTGATACATAATGTTCCTAGTATGACTCAAAGTTTAGTTTAAAATTGAAACTTTGTGTTAATTTATTTTTTTATATTATTTCTAACATAATTTTTTTTTCTTATACATGTACATTTTTTTCTTGAGCAGGGGTTAAGATAAAAAAATGAACATTGATGTTTTTGAATGCATGTAATAATTTTTACTTATTTAATTGTATAAACCAGTGTTTGAAATGTCTATAATATAGTTTTTTTCTTGTATTTGGGTTGTAAATTTTATTTCATTTAAATTTTGTATTGGTACTTGATTTTTCTGATTTCATGGTGTTTTTGGTGCTGTGGTGTGCTGTCAGAACACACTAAATCATGAACCTTTATCAGAATTTTTTAGCGCTAATAAAAGACTAGGGATTGTAATCTCACTCTGGTAGTCAATGCTTCTCTATCATAGATAAAGACCATTTTTAGCACTGTTAAAGGCCTATTTTGTAGTAGTGATTTTATAAGAAAAGGGTCCCATACATAATTAAGCCACATCACATATCAAAATAAAAATAAAAATAAGAAGGCCATCACATTCAAGCATAAGGGAAAGAAAGTAACAGTGAATATATATCATTTTCAAATTGAAGACAACACACCTCATCAAGTGGTTTTATTATAAGACATGTCATCGATATTCAAATAATTCATTTTATTCAATTTAATCATAAGGAATAAAGGAACCCACTACAATGATGGTTTAAAGCTGGCATAAAATCAATTCAATAAGAGTATATATATATATATATAAATGACATACCTAAAGGGGGTGGCTCGTACATAATGAATACAATGTTTGACAAATATTATTTAATGAACCCACCTAAAAGGGGTGGTTCAGGTTGAGGTCGTAACCCCCAACCATACCAAGGAGGGTTCAAATATATCATAAGGCAGTCTGAGCAATTTAATTTAAAACAAAATATGAATTTTAAGTGACACTGAGTAATTCTGGCACACAATACATGAAAAAATTTATTAAAAACAAAGAAACTTGAGGTAAAAACTATAGAACACCTACCTTATACCATAGATGATTCATATGTCCAAAATCAAGATTTGATTCAGTCCGGTTTGAGATAAAATGAAGAAACAAGCATCCACCCTAAAAATAGGGCAAATTAGCTCACACCAAAATAGTGCAATAGATAAGAAGAGAATCTAAGATATGAAGTAATAGGAATCAGAAGCTTATCGAGGTGGATCCAGCATAACCGACAAAGCTCAAATTAGAAGCTATATAAGGGACATCTCCTCACACCTTGAGGAGGAGAAAACATAACCCAATAAGGAGGATGTTGTGTGTGGAGGAGGAATAAGAAAGGATAAGAAAAAAAAATAAGAAAAGAGGGGGAAAAGGGTAATTTCACCCCTTTAATGAGGCACATGGTTTGGATACAAGGCTGGCCAAACTGTGCGCCAACCATGCGGTTCTTAAGGGGAGGGGTTGCACGGTTTGGCCACATGGTTTGGCCAAATTGTGTGGAACACAGTGCACACATACAACCTAAATGGCACTAAGTGTGTGGACTAGGTGCATGGTTTGGGAAAACCATGTGCATCCTATGTGATTCACTTTTTCTCACCTTCACAAGGTACACAGTTTACACTGGTGGGACACACGGTTTTAGACAAACCGTGCACCCTTACCAATCCACCCAAACTTTAGTTTCTAGGTCCTAACACTCCTGAAACTCAACGAACCACCCAAGAATCCTCTCAGGCTCTCAACCACCATTGTAGAGTAGTAACCTCACACCCCCACAAATGATTTTTAATTTATGGAGCATAATGAAAACTTGCCTACCTCCACAAACAAAAATCATTTGCGGTGTGAGGCGGTGACTCAATTGACTGTAAATGGAAATCCTTGATAGGAAAGGAATCTATTTTATTGCCTTACACATAGTACATGGTATGATATGCGATTGGCTGAACATTTCTAGAAAATACTTATTCCTGCACCCTATAAATACCTAATGTTCTCACTAGAAAATAAACACTGAGAGACAAAATGAGATAGAGAGAGAAAAGAAGAATACCAAATAATACTAAGTGAGAAAATTCTAATTGGGAAGGTAATTTATTTACCACATACTGAAAATGAAACAGATACCCCGAAAAGGGGTCCTCAGCTAAGATCCCCCTCACGCAAAAGGGTACCCTTCATGAGAAAAGGGACCCACCCGATCATCTGTAAAGGGGATCCTCTTTCATTCATAAAAAATCCCCCCCTTTAGAATAACTTCTCAACAATTTCTCATCCCACACAGTAAGAACAATATGCAGAATGGGGTATCCTAAGGGTATTTTACCCTTTCATTCTCACTGCACTCCATCCGCGTAATGTTCAACTTCATTTTATCCCATATGTGAATTGTAAAAATGGTTCCCTCTGACCAAAACTCGATGATTCCATCAGTGAGACCTCCCCCACATCCACCAAATCCATTAGGTCTAAGGATGATACACATCATTGTGTCCCTCTTAGGATCATTCATTCCCATGGTAAAAAAAGTCTCACATTTAACCTCCCTAGTAGATAGGGTCCATAGAATGTTCACAATCACGCGTTCTCATAGTAACGAGGATCCCAACTCTAGGGATGGTGGAAACAGTTTAGTAAAGAACATTCATCCCATGATTTATATTTGAAATGTGATGAAAATCAGGTAGTTTCCACACATTCTATTGATGAGTAAGCCCTAAGGTGGGGTTTGGAAAAAGGAAAGAATACAAGAATGGGTAAATCTCATCTTTCTCCCCGACTAACCCAACACCACCTTACCCTCATCCACCAGAAGATGAGGAGAAAACATCCAGATGGTAATCCCTCATGGAGTAATCCCCTAACATTTCTTGTAGGATGTATCTTGCCTTCCATATCCACTCCCTTGTCCACCAGAAGATGTGGAATATTTTTCCCAATGTGATTTCAATTCAAGTGTATGTCTCTTCCAATACCTGATCGTGTGGCATGATGATATCCTACTGTATCTTGCTTCTCACACTGAGCATGAATCACATGTTCTTAAAGGTCAATTTTAATCACATCACTAGTATAGTTAAAATATCCTAAATGGGTCTCCCTCATAGGTGTAAGTCCCAATACTTCCAAACTATGTGGTATTTGATCCCTATCCCGATAGGATATGCAATAATCCCCTATAAGGTTAAAACCCAAAACTTTTAACCCATCATCATATTTTTTGGTTCATATTCTCAGTAAGATCATGCCCCTAACTGGGAGGCTATGTCCCTTCTAGGTCTTTTATACCTCATCTTCATCGGTCTATATTCCCAGTGAGATCTATCTTCACAAAACCACATTCCTTGTAAGATCAATCCATTCTCATCAGGCCATATTCCTTATATGGTCAACTATTAAGGGTTTCTCATGCTTAATTCCCACAACAATCTTGGATAGGCTCCTTTCACCTATATTTCCTTTCTATATAATGTTAAACTACATGACATGGTCCTTATCACATGACCATAAAAGGTAATTTGTGTCTCATTTAGTGACACCAAGCTATATGAGTTATGATTCATTTCACATAAATACATAGGAAGACCTTCTCATGGGACCTATACCAATATAAAATTAATACCCATCTCCCTATATGATGATAAATTCTAGAGTGCTCCACTGAATGAATTAAAAATAACATCACAAAATGATAAATAAAACAAAAAAGAGAACCTATGATACATATAGATGGTATTATTGATGGATAACCCCTAATAAAAAAATATGGTACCATTGATGGATAACCTCTGATATATATAGATGGTTTCAAATCAACACGTGTTAATAACTGATTATTAATGTAAGGGCAACCGGTCCCACATTTTATACTTGGTAAGGATTTACGAATATGTCTTAAATCTATAAAAGAGTCCCGAAGTAGGAAGCACTTCCCCCCAAAAGGGTGTGATGAGCCTGACTCCCCATCCACTTGAACAATGTGAGTTCATAAGAATCTTTGGAAATAATATTCAATGATCACCTGCCTTTGGAAAGTAGGTTTGTGACCCATCATGGATGTGATAACCGTTGGGTGTTTTCGATTCCACGAATAAATCCCATTGAAAACCGCCTGAAAAATGGGTGCTAAACAAAAATGGTGAACCCGATATCAATCACTTCATTAATCAAAATGACCATGTTTTCTAAATGTTAGGTTATTTAATTTTATGTATTCTTACAAAATGAAAGTGGTCCAAACACTGATCCTCTAACACAATAAATTACACATGTGTATGTTTATTATGATGCTACTTTGATGATTTTTTTTGTTTTTATAGACCCACAAGATCATCCACTAGAACTCCCTTTAATCTAAAAAATATGTCTTACCAATTAAAACATACTTATTCATCATTAATTGAATGAACTAGATCCTCATCAAGATTGAGTACGTTATCGTCCATTCAGCACCTTCAACGCCAGGTGGTGAATGAACTGATCAAGGGGTAACAGTATAAAACAGATGAGTTTGGGTGGGGGATGTCTAAGCCCACATGGGCTGGAGCCCATTCGGTCTTAAACCCACAAAAAACCGCATATCAAATAGGTGGATTTATATGTACCACCCCACCCCATAGTGGATGTAGTCTAACTTGTGGGCTACCCACTTTCTTCATTTTTATAATTTTTTATATGAAATTGACACATCTCAACCTCTAATGCAGGTAATAAGGGGAATTCAAATTATTGATAAATTAACATAATTATGAAAATAATTTAATATATTTACATAATTATGATAAAATTATAATAAAATTTAGAAAAACAACCGCACTACGGTTGGACCTCAGTGTGAAAAATGCGTTGAAGGAAATGAAGAGGTGACTGGTGTGACTTTAAGGGGTTCATGGTGTAGCATCAGGCTTTGAGAGAGGTAGGTTAACAATAGATACAACAAGGAAAATATGTGGGCTGAGTTTATGTGGAAGCTTGGTCAGTGTAGCTCGATCGCTTGTGGAAGTCTTTTCCTAGAGGAAAGTCAGCACTGGTGAGAGAATTTCAGGTGATATGGAAGGTACTGCTTGTTGTGTTGAGGAAAAATATGGATGTTCTGAGGTAGGGTGGATAAATAGTGATGATGAGGGATCAGGGAACTATTAAGGAAATATGGTGTTGCGTCGACTCATCAGAAGTGCAGAGACGGAGGACGGTGACTACATCAAGATAAGGAGAGGTGATATAAAAACTATGAATGAAAACATAAGAGAATGTGGGGGATGGGGAGAAATATGGATGAGGGTGACCATGGGAATAGACTCCTCAAAGAGGGAGTATGCGTACGTGGAGTAGTGTGTGGTCGCACATGCAAGGTGAATTTCACGCACACCTCATAACTTGGAAGGAAGCATCATAGATGCAGGTAAATATTAATAATACATGGGTATTTAAAAATATAAATAACCCATGGTCTGACTCATATCCTCATGGGTTTAACCGCACAGATCAACTACCCATGTGGGCTGTCTGCATATGCCTGTTTTTAAAGCGGTATTTTATTATAAAAAACCACCCCGACCCAAACCCGCCCTAAACCCACATGAATTATAGACCCACAACCCATTTTTCATTACTATAAAGGAGTAACACCTGAACTGTACTATCCTGACATTTTAGGTTACACATGTGTCCCTCTAGGATATGAAGCTCCACCAAACATCCACCCAACGATGGATGGGGGAAAATAAACAAGCGATACCCATCATCATTTCAAATTCTTTAGAGAGCCTCTCCCAAAAATTTAACAACCAGTTACTCCTATATCTATGGGAGGTAGATCCAAAGGTAAACAAAAACATAATAAACTTGGTGTAGGAGTTCCCCCGAAAGGATCCTGCCAATAGTTGTTGTCTCCAATACTATGTAGTGTCAAGTCCTCAACATGATGAGGATGCCACCTCGCGAGGTTCGGCTCAGGCCACCCAGGTTTGGGTGCCCAGGATAGCCCACCAAGGGAGGCGATTAATCAACCGGGAATAATATTACATCCCTATTCCCACTAGAGAATCTCAACAAAAAAATATGGTGGCGATCCATAAGCAGACACATATACCTACTCATGTCCATCAAGTCTGCCAACACAGTTTGACAGAACTCGAAGAGACTTGTTTGCAGATCCTAAAAAAAAAATTGGGGGTAAACCCATATCTCCACCCCCACATATGATGGTTTTGGTATATTTTAGAAGGAATTTGAGGATTGGATCATGCATATATCCTTGATCCAATCACAAAATGGGAATATATCCTTATTCCAGCCATAAATGTCACCCAACACATCCAAATGACAATGAAGGGGCATAAATCAGTCCTGAACCACATTCTAAAAATCTAAAAATATATAATGATAGTGGTAATATCAGCTAAGAGTCGGGAATAAAAACCTACCCTCACAATTGGGGTGACTTATCATCACAATGTGAAGGTCACTTAGGAGTAGACACATATTCCTGCTCCCATCCAAGAGGTCCATCGACAAAATTCCATGATAAATGGACAACAAGATTGGGCATATATCCTCATTACAACTGGAGATCATTAGTCCATTCCGATGGCCACTTCAGAGTAGACATATATCCCTGTCAAAACTCAGAAGCTTGTAAGAATATCCTAATAATGAAACAAGAGTCTCTTAGGTGGGATATTGTGTATTAAAGTCACTATCCACAACATGCGACTCCAACCACCCATAGGAAAGCACATAAAAAGAAGTCTCACCAAAAGTGATTCAAAATTCATAAGTAGGATCACAATCCCACTCTACTCAATACTGGTGTTCTTGAGGCCCTCATACATTTATTTATGGTGGACCAAGACTCTAGTAAAAGAAGTATTTATTGTAGTTATGAAGGTCCTCCCCACAACTTGTATATCAAATACTCCATAGGTCCTCCCCAAAATAGTCATAATGAAGGATTCATTCATGTCCATACCAAGATCGACCATGAGAACCTATCTCTTGATGAGTATCGCTGAAACCATCCTCACAGTCAAAAGATCAAATGATAAGAAGGTCCTCCCCTCAACACTATCCACCTTGAAGGTCCTCCCCAGGGTATATGCCAAAAAATTTCTCCCAGTGGTTTGGCATTAATCCATGATGGTAGTCTTCCCCATGATGACATTCACTATGAAGGTCCTCCCTGAAGTGATATTTCATTTCAAAAAGAAGGTACTCCTCTTATTGAATAAATAATGATGAAACACTCATATCATGGGGAACTTGGAAATATAAGGTTAGTCATAATTGATGCCTTATTATTGGTAATCAATATTATTTATCAACTGAAATATAGCCCAAGGAAACAATCATTCTCCAAACCACCCTTGATTTATCTTTCTTCCTGCACAATAGAAGAGATCCTTACCAATACTGCTACTTATAACAAAGCAGATAGAGAAAAACCTCTTTGGTTAGATCAAGTGGAGGAATCTCCCATAGAATATGAAGAGAGTACATTTCTCATAAGGAAGAAATTAGCTAAAGACTATATCATCCATGTTTTTTCCCTTAGACGATCCTCAATATAACATTCTATAGGTGATGTTAGAATAATGTGTGCATAAAATTTGCATAAATTTATGAAAAAATATTCACTATTTGAAAACTTGATTCTTTTCTTACGATGGATATACAAGTCATGTTAAGGTAATAAAAGGAATTCATTGTCAAATCGACCTAGTTCCCCCTTTTTCCATGCGACACCTGAAATTTGGAAAACAATAGGAGGGTTTTCAATGTTCATGTCTTAATGATTTGTGAAACTATTTCAATTGATCATCAAATCCATATATGGTGTCTGACCACGTTGTCGAGCGCGTCAAATTAGATGTTTATTTTTAACTAGAATTTCAGCAGTATAGCAGCAACCCTAGGCCGTCTCTCGACGGAGCCTTAGATCATTAATTATAAAATGTGGTTTTGATTATGAAATTAAAAAGGGAAATGGGGTTTTATAATACTTGGGTTTGATGATTAAAGATGACAATAGAAAATAGAATCTATAAAACAAAGTAGAGATTAACAGAATTAATTAAGCGTGATCAACCCGGGGTACTCGCATGATGTTTATCCTTCATCGCTTCATGATATAAGGTTATGATCTTTTAATCCCTGGTTTGTAACACCTAGAAATAGAATGTTACTGAGTTTATACTAGGATACCTTCTAGGATTTAGTCAAAAACACACAATGATTCACCAGACACCACCGATGATTGGGTGAATTGTGTTTGACTTCATAACCAAAACTCACCAAGGCAACACACGAAAAACTCGATGCGCTGTCCAGATTTGTATGTTATTTATTTGTGATACCATGACAGAAATTTACATGGCCTTGACAGTGCTTGTGTGAGTTTAATTGACCAATATAAACCACACAAACACCGCAATTGAAAGGGGGAAAGAAAGTGGTGAACGGTGTGTGAAACATCACATGAATGGGTACCCCCAAACATGATCATACGAGTTGAGCATGACATACCAATACATAACTCAATAAAATAAGAATAGAGGATGATTAAAAACAACACAAAAATCTGGAATTTAAAAGATCATTCAAATATTACAAACATGAAGCTCGGGATGTACATCACGTTCCTCCCCGGGTGATCACAAGGGGTTTAAAAACCCATGTGAGAGGAGGAAGAGAAAGATGTTGGGGTAGAACTTACCATAGCCTCCAGAACTGCTAGGGATTTTGAGAAGACTCTTTGGGGACTCCAAAATGGTATCACCTTGCCTCTTGTCCGAACTTGAAAATGGGGAGCCCAAGGTGCCATTTTATAGGAAAATTGGAAGGTGGTTTTAGGCACGTAGATTTCTTCAATCCACTTGTACCACAAGTTTAGGCCTTCAGACAGTCTTATATCTCTTTTGAGAAAATAGAAAAGTTGTATCCCTACCTCTTGAATTTCTCCACCGAAAGTTTGGAACCATTTGGACAAATACATCTCAAGATATTGATAAAATACAGAAAACCTCATTTGACTTGGTCCAAATTCGGTGGCTTGGAAAGATCAGTTCGGATGGGCCCCATAGAAGCCGAATCAGCATTGGGTTTTTTAATATGAAATGTATCCTATTAAATTTTGGACAGGACCAAAAAATTTCAGCCCATTTGGATGCACGGATTTCATGTACTATGCAAAACAGTGGACAAATGTCCATGGATCCATGCAATTTTGGACCATTTTTCTTCCACTTCATCAAAGGCCCTCCAAATCACCTCCACCTACATTGAAACAATAAAAACAAGTAACATTGACCATTATAATATTTATTAAAATTAATTTATTTATTCAAACATGAAGTGCAATTTATTATTATATTTGGAATATTCATTACAAAACTAGTTTAAAACTGCGGTGTAAGGGTGGAATAAAATAGTGAATCGTGGTACGATCACACCCGTACACCTAAACATTTGCACTCCTGGGAAAAGTCACATATCAAAATATAATGATTCATATATATATATTTCCAAAATCCTTAAGATTTATCATTTGAGGAAATTTTATTTAAAGTAAAGTGATCAATGCACGAACCACACCAAGGAGTTCTTCCTAGTGAAAATAGAAAAAGATGTCTCATAAATCATATCATAGAGAAATTAAAAAAGATTAATGATACCCAATTGAGAAAGGAATTCAGAATTAAACCATGACACTAAATCTCTATGTGTGTGTGTGAAAACCATTCCATACTATTCTTTCCACTTGTTATCCAATAAATATATGTTATTTTAACATTTTTCAGCTTAAATGATTTTGTCACTGAACCTGTCCTACATCCTTTGCAATCATATTTCAAGACCCACTCATTTAAGCATTCCCAGAAGTCAAACCATAAGCTCCCGACTTTGATATCCCCATATGTTTCACATTTCATCACTCCCCTCATTTATTATTTCTTTTTTTTGAAGTTGCAATTGGAACAAATCTCACACTCATCTCTCAACCCTTGTTTGATCTCCTCATGACACTAATTGAAATAGTTATAACAAGATCAAAGGTTGAGGAGGAGTGGTTTTTGACCTTCCCAAGACACAACAATTTTTTTTGAGGGCGTACAACAGTCGGACATTAGGTACACACACATATGTCAATCTGGTACAGTAATGAAACAGATCGGATAAGGAACGAACGTATGGAAATATCATTTAAAGCTGAAAAATATTAACCCAACATATATTTACCTTATATCAAGTAAGAAATAACCACACTTTGTGGTTTGGTGCAAAAATTTGTGGAGATATTAGTGACACAGTTTTCCAAAAAACTACTCACACAAAGGGCATCAATCATCTCAAAGGTTTCACATAGATACGACCATTTATATCATTGTCAGAAAACCAATTCACTAAAAATCACTCCTTGATGGTAAACTCATACACAAATTCTTTTTAGCCTTCGTTATGGTATTTTTACTTTCCCCACTTTATGGTTTCCACATTATGAAATTTCAAAATTGTTGATGGGGAAAAATGAAAATACCATAAAGAAGGCCAAAAAGAGAAAAAAAAGGAGAAAACGATGAAAATTATTAACTAACCCAAGAATGTATCCACCCCCCCACACCTAGAATGTGCAGTGTCCTCACTGAAATAATTGAGAATGTGAGAAGGAAGGATAAAACCTGGTGTGTTTTATTGGTATGATGCGTCGAGAAGGTGGATTTCCTCCACCAGATTCTTTGGAAAATCCTCATAGAAGTGTTTAAGTCTCTTCCCATTGACGATAAGACTTCGTCCACTCTGCTCATGCAAAACCTGTATTGCACCAAAAGGGTAAATATTAGTAACAGTATAAGGACCGAGCCATCGGGAACGAAGCTTACCTGGGTGGAGCTTAAGCCTGGAATTGCACATGAGTACCTTCTCACCAATATGGAACTTCCGCTGGTGAATCATGCTATCATGAATAGCCTTTGTCTTCTCTTTATAGATTCGGGAGTTGTCATATGCATCACGTCGAATTTCTTCCAACTCTTGAATCTGCAGCTTTCTTTCCTCACCTGCATCTGAAAGGTTCATATTACATTGTTTAACAGCCCAATATGCACGGTGTTCTACCTCCACTGGGAGGTGACAAGCCTTTCCAAAAACAATTCTGTATGGTGACATTCCGATTGGGGTTTTAAAAGCAGTACGGTATGCCCAAAGTGCATCATCCAAGCGCAAACTCCAATCTTTCCTATTGGGTTGTACCATTTTCTCCAAGATTCTCTTAACTTCCCAATTTGAAATTTCTTCTTGTCCGTTAGTTTAGGGATGATATAAAGTGGAGACTTTATGAACAACCCCATACTTAAGAAGCAAGTTTTTCATGTTACGATTGCAAAAATGTGACCCCTGATCACTAATGATGAATCTTGGTAGACCAAACCTACTGAAAATCCGGGACCTCACAAAATCAACAACCACTCGAGAGTCATCGGTCCTGGTGGCCTTTGCTTCTACCCATTTAGATACATAGTCAACAGCCAATAATATGTACACAAAGCCAAATGAATTTGGAAAAGGCCCCATGAAGTCAATGCCCCATGCATCGAAGATTTCACAGAATAACATGGGCTGTTCGGGCATTTCATTCCACTTAGAGATATTCCCTGTGAATTGACATCGAGTACATGATTTACAAAACCTATGGGAATCTCTATACAATGTTGGCCAATATAATCCTGATTCAAGGACCTTTCGATCTGTACGTTGAGAGCCAAAGTGGCCCCCACATGCCAAGGTGTGGCAGAAGGTCAAAACAGAGGTGAAATCATGGTCAGGGACACACCTACGAACAACTTGGTCACTACAAATTCTCCACAAGTATGGGTCATCCCAAATGTACCATCGAGAATCATGTTTAAGTCTCTGGGATTGTGAAGTTCTAAAATCAGTGGGGACCCTATATGTTGCTAGAAAATTCACAATGTCCGCATACCAGGGGGTAAGGTCCACAACATCACAAAGGTTCTCATGAGGGAATAATTATCCAATGGGTAGGGGTGAGTCAACATGATGGTCCAATGGTGGGGAAATACTACTAATGTGGTCAGCTAAAACATTATCCACTCCTCTCTTATCTTTAATCTCAAGGTCAAACTCTTGGAGGAGGAGCATCCACCGAATGAGGCAGGGCTTGGATTCAGGTTTCTTTAGGAGGAAACGAAGGGCAACATGGTCAGAAAACACAATCACTTTTGACCCAAGAAGATATGAACGGAATTTTTCCAAGGAAAACACAACAGAAAGGAGTTCTTTTTCAGTGGTTGTGTAGTTTACCTGGGCAGGGTCAAGGGTATGCGAGGCATACGCAATGACATGAGGAGCCTTTTCAACCCTTTGTGATAAAACTGCCCCAACTGCAAAGTTAGAGGCATCACACATAAGTTCTAAGGGGAGATCCCACCTTGGTGGTTGGATTATGGGAGGTGATGTGAGACTCTTTTTTAGTGAATTGAATGCATCCTCACAATTTTTATCAAACACAAACTCAGAATCCTTTTGTAATAACCGAGATAAGGGAAGTGCGATCTTACTAAAGTCTTTAATGAATCAGCGGTAAAAACCAGCATGACCCAAGAAAGATCGCACCTCATGAAAACATTTTGGATATGGAAGGGTTGAAATTAATTCAATTTTAGATTTATCAACTTGAATTCCCTTATTTGAAATGACATGCCCACGAACTATCCCCCGCTCAACCATAAAATGTCATTTTTCATAATTTAAAATAAGATCTTTTTCAATGCAGCGACGGAGGATAGAACCTAGGTTTTCCAAAGAATCATCAAAATAAGATACATATATCATGAAATCATACATAAAGACTTCGATACAACTCTCAAGGTACTCAGAAAAAATACTCAACATACATCGCTGAAAAGTACCAGGAGCATTACATAGACCGAATGACATCCTTCTGTATGCAAATGTGCCAAATGGACAGGTAAATGTTGTCTTTTCTTTATCCTCAGGGGCTATATGGATTTGGAAATAACCCGAATAGCCATCAAGGAAACAATAATGGGACTTACCAGCCAATCGTTCTAACATTTGGTCAATGAAAGGTAAAGGAAAGTGGTCCTTCCGCGTGGCTTGATTCAGTCGATGGCAGTCAATACAGACTCGCCAACTATTTTGCACACGTGTTGGAACCAATTCATTCCTCTCATTTGACACAACTGTTATTCCTGTTTTTTTAGGCACAATTTGCACTGGACTAACCCATTTTCTATCAGATATAGGATAAATGATCCTTGCAGCAAGTAATTTACTAACTTCCAATTTTACCACTTCAAGGAGAGTGGGATTCAACCGGCGTTGAGATTGTCTTACGGGTTTAGCCTCATCATCCAAAATTATATGGTGTATACAAATAGATGGGCTAATTCTAGAAATATCAGTCAATGTCCATCCTATTTCCTTTTTACACTCTATCAATAGTTTGAGCAGTTTCAATTCCTGTTGTGGAGAGAGGTTATTGGCAATAATGATGGGAAATTGGTCAATACCCTCAAGATATGCATATTTTAAATTAGAAGGAAGTTGTTTAAGTTCAAACACCAGTTGTTTTTGGATTGAGGGAGGGGATTTAGGGGGAGTGAGGTCCATGAAACTATCTATCTGTTCATGTTTATTCTCAAAGGAAAGAGAATCTATTGAAATGAGATTTGCAGAATCATCGATAATCATGGGTACCTCAGAATAAACACACTCATCAATTAAAGCACAAAATTTAAATTTTTATGAACCCACACAACATTCAAAAGAAGAACCAAAACTCAAATCATCCAAGGGTGAAGAAAACAAAAATGAATTAGATTTTGGGTTTAGGAGAGAATTGTGTGTGTGTGTATCGTTTGAGAGAACTTCCATCGAATAGACAGGAAGAGTGGAGTGCTCTTCAACGGGGTGTTTCATAGCCTCAAGGATGTTAAAACTTACCTTTTCTCCTCCGGATTCCATGTACAACGTACCATTGTGAACGTTGATGACCGTATTTGCTGTTTTTAGGAATGACCTCCCAAGTATGAGAGGGGCATGTCCTTGGGTTCGAGTATCTTCCATCTCAAGAATGTAGAAATCAGCGGGGAAGATGAGATTCTTAACTCTAACAAGGACATCCTCAATCACTCCTTTTGGATGTGTTGTACTCTGGTTGGCAAGTTGCACAACAATGCCTGTTGGTTTAAGATCTCCAACCTGTAGAGAAGTATACACGGAGTGAAGAATTACATTAATGGAAGCACCTAAATCTAGCATAGCATCAGAAAACAAGGTCTCCCATATGGTAAAAGGTATGGTGAATGTGCCAGGATCCTTGCATTTGGTTGGCATTGCTGGTTGAATCAAGGCCGAGACATTCCTTCCCAGGTTTACTCTCTCATTCCCCTTCAGCCTTCGTCGATGGGTGAAAAGCTCTTTAAGAAATTTGGCATAATGGGGAATTTGCTTGACTGCATCCAACAATGGAATATTAACTTGAATTTTTTTAAATATATCCATTATTTCATTGTCAATCTCATTATCAAATTTTTTCTTAGATTTAGAGAGTCTTTGAGGGAAAGGAAGAGGAATTGATTGTTCATTTGAATCATCAATTACTATTAGATTACCATTTTTGTCTTGTTTTTCTTTACATGAAGTTTTTGAGGGTTGGGAAAGAGAGTTTTCATGAGGGGGACATACCTGCTGTGCAGAATCAGTAGAAGGAGAAACTTCTTTACCACTACGAAGTGTAACTGCACATACATTACCTTTGTCCTTCGGATTGGCAATGGGTTGGGATGGTAGTTGTCCAGACCCTTGCATCTTAATCTCACCAATGGTGTTCGCCAATTGTCCCACTTGAGTTCGTAGGTCTTGAATTGACGATTGTGTGGTCTATTGGAACTGAAGGTTCTGGGTTTCCATTTGTTTCACCATGTCCTCGAGGCTTGGTTTAGATTTGGGAGGAGGAGGAGGATGATTGTTTTGAGAAGTTGAAGGATAAGAAGGTTTCATATCTTGGACTTGTTGATACCAATTCTGCTTTGGGTAGCTTGAGTTTCCTCCTTGTCGGTATTGGGGTTGTTCTTGCCACCCTGGATTTGGATTTGACATGAATTGTTCTTGCTTGAAGGGAGATTCTTGTTGGAATGGACTCCCTAGGAACACAGCTGCACAGGACTCAGATGAATCTTGAAGTTGTGGGAACTGGTCAGAAAAATGAGTGTTATCATAACAAATCCCACAATATAATGGAATAGAAGTAGAGTGTGAGTTACCTTGTGCTTGAGATAATTGCCTTATAAGGGTATTCATCTCATCAAGTTTAGTATCTACCTTTTGTTCTAGGTCTGAATGACTTACCTCATGAACTCCTCGGGTTGGTGCAATGGCTCGTGTACCAAATTGTTGTGCATTTTGAGCCATGTTGGATATTAAGTCACGAGCGGCAGAAGGAGTTTTGTCAACTAAGGCACCACCAGCTGCAACATCAATCATTCCACGATCCATGGGGATAAGTCCCTCATAGAAGTATTGGATTAATAGTTTTTTACTAATCTGGTGGTGGGGGAAGCTTGAGAAAAGTCTCTTGAATCTCTCCCAGTATTCATGAAGGGTCTCTCCTTGTGATTGCCTAATTCCACAGATTTCTTTCCTAATTGATGCAGTTCGGGAGGCAGGGAAGAACTTCTCTAGAAAAAGTCTTTTTAGGTCATTCCAGCCCCCAATTGTGGAAGGAAAATAATATAGCCAATCTTTGGCTACACCATCAAGGGAGAAAGGGGAGACCCTAAACTTAATGAGGTCCTCAGATACATTTCAGGGTTTCATGGTGGAGCACACTATATGAAACTCTTTTAGATGTTTGTGAGGGTCCTCTCCGGGAAGAACATGGAATTTTGGAAGGAGGTGGATGATACCTGATCTAAGATCAAAGTTGGCTGCTTCCTCAGGATATTGGATGTACGCAGGTTGGTACTCCACATCAGGGGTGGTAAGTTCTTTTAAAGTTCGATTATTTACAGCCATGTTTTCTTGGGTTTGATTAGGTTCAATTTTGGGTTGGTTTAGAACCGCTTGAGGTTCTAAATGGGGTTCCACAATTTTACTTGATTGACCTTCTCTAGATTCCTTTATTTGTGTGTGAAGTGACTTTTCAATTTCAGGATCAATTCAAGTAGTGTTCCTTTACCATATCTTGTCATGCAACAATGATGTCCAGTTTGATTGATTGATTGTTTGTTGTGTTTTTTTTGATTTTATATGGATAAAAGAGAAAATTAAGAAGGGTGAAAGAATAATATAATGTTATACTATAGAATTAGAGAGGGATATGTGGAAGAAGAGAGAGAGAGAGATAGAGATAAAGAACACACCAAAAACAACCGAAAATAAAGACAAAACCCAAAACAAAAACAATAAAATGGGGGTGGGGTATTTAAAGGAGTACTAATTAAGAAGTAAAATAACTAAATAAAATTAAATAAAGAAAAAAAATGATCTTGGCTCCCCGGCAACGACGCCAAAATTTGATCGCGTTGTCGAGCGCGTCAAATTAGATGTTTATTTTTAACTAGAATTTCTGCAGTATAGCAGCAACCCTAGGTCGTCTCTCGACGGAGCCTTAGATAATTAATTCTAAAATGTGGTTTTGATTATGAAATTAAAAAGGGAAATGAGGTTTTATAATACTTGGGTTTTATTATTAAAGATGACAATAGAAAATAGAATCTATAAAACAAAGTAGAGATTAACAGAATTAATTAAGCGTGATCAACCCGGGGTACTCGCATGATGTTTATCCTTCATCGCTTAATAATATAAGGTTATGATCTTTTAATAATTGGTTTGTAACACCTAGAACTAGAATTTTACTGATTTTATACTAGGATACCTCCTAGGGTTCAGTCAAAAACGCACAATGATTCACCGGACACCGCCGATGATTGGGTGAATTGTGTTTGACTTCATAACCAAAAATCACCAAGGCAACACACGAAAAACTCGACGCGCTGTCCAGATTTGTATGTTATTTCTTTGTGATACCATGACAGAAATGTACATGGCCTTGACAGTGCTTGTGTGAGTTCAATTGACCAATATAAACCACACAAACACCGTAATTGAAATGGGGAAAGAAAGTGGTGAACGGTGTGTGAAACATCACATGAATGGGTACCCCCAAACATGATCATATGAGTTGAGAATGACATACCAGTACATAAATCCATAAAATAAGAATAGAGTATGATGAAAAACAACAAAAAAATCTAGAATTTAAAAGATCATTCAAATATTACAAACATGAAGCTCGGGATGTACATCACGTTCCTCCCCGGGTGATCACAAGGGGTTTAAAAACCCATGGGAGAGGAGGAAGAGAAAGATGTTGGGGTAGAACTTCCCATAGCCTCTAGAACTGATAGGGATGTTGAGAAGACTCTTTGGGGACTCCAAAATGGCAGCACCTTGCCTCTTGGCCGAACTTGCAAATGGGGATCCCAAGGTTCCATTTTATAGGAAAATTGGAAGGTGGTTTTAGGCACACAGATTTCTTCAATTCACTTGTACCACGCGTTTCGGCCTTCAGACAGTCTTATCTCGCTTTGGAGAAAATAGAAAAGTTGTATCCCTACCTCTTGAATGTCTCCACCGAAAGTTTGGCACCATTTGGACAACTAAAACTCAAGATATTGATAAAATACAGAACACCTCATTTGACTTGGTCCAAATTCGGTGGCTTGGAAAGATCAGTTCGGATGAGCCCCATAGAATCCGAATCGGCATTGGGTTCCTTAATATGAACTGTATCCTATTAAATGTTGGACATGCCCAAAACATTTCAGCCCATTTTGATGCACGGATTTCATGTACTATGCAAAATAGTGGAAAGATTTCCATGGATCCATGCAATTTTGGCCCATTTTTCTTCCACTTCATCAAAGGCCCTCCAAATCACCTCCCCTACATTGAAACAATAAAAACAAGTAACATTTCGCATTATAATATTGATTAACATTAATTGATTGATTCAAACATGAAGTGAAATTTATTATTATATTTGGAATATTCATTACAAAACTAGTTTAAAACTACGGTGTAAGGGTGAAATAAAACAGTGAATCATGGTATGATCAGTGTCCATATTAAAGGATTAGGTGAACACAAAGCATAACATTTAACCTCTCTCACTGATCGGGATAGCTCGCCATAAGTGATATCATGAAACATCATTTCTTCAAACCAACTCTCAGAAGAAAGATCTACCAACAGAAGATAGTATGATTAGTAGGAACCAACCACGACTTCATCTCACAAGAATTAGGATCATTAGATAAAGTCATAAAAATAATCTTGCACCAGGATTATAAAAAGATTGAGCATACTTCCTTCTTGATGAAGGACAATCATCGAGTAATTGAGATATCTTCAGGAACATGTATCTCACATGAAGACCATATATTTCACCCATCTCATGATCAAATTAAGATTCAAAATATCAAGAGAGAAGTCATAATAATCAAAATTATAGATATAAAAGGATACCCCCAACCCATAGGATTGGGGGAATTTTTAACATGTTCCTTTCCTTTGAGGCTGCTAAATTCAGCCCGAGATGTCACAATGATAGAACAGGGACAACCCCATCCCAAAGGGTTGGGGAATTTTTTTTACCTAAACCTCCTCCATAATGAAATTCAATCTTTCCCCATTTAGGAGGAGCATGGAAGAGTGAGTCCTCCATAGTTTGTCCCATATTGTGACCTAACTTTCTCATTGGGAACTCACAAAATGAAAATTTTCTAATATTCTCTTCGATCACCCTTCACTAAGTGGATCCAGTAGGATTCTTGAAGGAAAGTATAAAACCCCATGGTGGTTATAATAAAAATAGATCTATTAAGGTTATAAATACTCCCAAATATCATGACTCTTCTAGTGAATATCTCCAAGGAAATCAACCCTACTATCATTTCAGTGTAAATGAGGCACATAAACACATTATATGTCAGTGAATGTCATCAGCGCTGCCCTCGTAGATGCTACAGAACATGAAGCTAGTGAAGGGGAACATGAGGAGGATATTTATGTTCAAAATAAAGTATACACTTAAGTGACTAAATATAGTGTGCACAGCAAGAATCATAGGTTAGTCAAGAATTTAGGGACTCCCTTAAATGCTCCATTTCCACCTCCTTGGTGATCATCAATCAAAGAAAAGGGTAAAGGTGTGGCTACATCCCACCCACCACTTGAAGAGATTGATCCTATCACACTTGATTTTTTTCCCAGTATGAGGTAGAGATGAAGGAATTTAGAACACTCAATATAGAACTAATCAAAGGCAGTATCCCTGTTGTATATGTTCTCCAAATGGAACCTTAACTTTCACTCCCAACAGATCTCCCTCAATAGGAAGAATCCAATGTAGCCAAAAAAAAAAGATCCAAGGCACCCTTCTATTTTGGGATGTAGACAACTAATATATCTAGATCCAGTGGTGGTAGGATGTCAGGACTTCCCTCCAATGATGAAGCAACTAGAATTGTGTGAGATAGGTTATAACAGGACTACCCATATAGGTTATTAACTACAAGTGTAGGTAGAACCACCACATATGGTTTGGCCTGTTACCCCCCTTGATCAAATTCTAGCTCATCCAACCATACCCTATAAGCTCATCAACACCATTGAGTCATTTACAGATTGATTGGAAGATATGAAAGGATAGTATGAAATAATACAACTGGAGAGGAAACCCAACCTTGAATGGATAAACCCAACTCTTAACCAGCCAAAATTTAGGAATCCTACATTTCCAACATTCAATGGTTCAGGACATCTAGAAAAAAATCTAATGAACTTTGTGTCCTACTATAGTCCCATGATGGGGACCCTTGAAAAATAAGAAATAACTTAACTCAAATTATTTGTACAAAACTTGAAAGGACTAAACTTTGTATACTATACCATTTTACCAGCTCAATCGATCAAAGGATGGGAAGATCTTCATCGATAGTTCTTTTATCAATTCAGCTCAACACTGTAGAAGAAAACAATATTTGACCTCTCAAACTACAAATAACGAGAAAACTAGAGGGTCTTGGATTTTATTTCTAGGTGGAAGGATTTCATGTACTCCCTGAACTTGCAGTTTTTGAAGAATATTTATTGGGTCTTTGTATAGAGAACCTATATGATGAGATGAAAATACGGATCATCCCAAAAAATTATCCAGGAGAATTTCAAGAACTTTCCACAGTTGCACAAAGTTGTGAAGATTCCATTTGGAGAACTAAATCCAACTCTCAACCATCTCCAACAACTCAAGGAAAGAGAATAAGTAGATTAGAAACCACAATTGTTACCTTAAATCCAACACCTATGATGACTCCATCTCTAAATCCCGTGCCCTATTGTGTGACACATCCTCTTGAATGATAATAAAAATAAAATTATCCTCTTTAGGGTGATCGAAATGAATAGATATGAAATCAACTTGAGGAATGAAAGAATAAGGTTTACTCCTTTCTTGATGAATAGGTTCTTGATTTCTTTTTTGATGCTATGGAAAATAACTTGATGAAATTGATAGAACCTAAGAGGTTCGATCAAGTTGGCCTCAATGAACACCTGAATTATTTCCCCTTCCACTAAATTCTTATCCATACCATCTAGGATTTATTTTTTTTAAAAGAAATTATATAGAATATGGTTTGGGGTAGGTAAAATTGGGTAAACCACAAGATTAATTGGCTTGTGTTTCCACTCCCATCCTAGAGGAAGAAGGTGAATGAAAAGAATTCACCATAAAAGTTTGATGAATGGATAGTGAAAATAATAATCAACTAGAATCATGTTATCCTTATGGAGTTGTTAAATCAACCAATTTTTCCCTCGGTTTCTTCTGTCACAGTGCACCAACTTCATCGACACCACAATCATCCAAGAACCAATATTTTAAGAAATGGAATAACCAAAAAATAAAAAACAAGCATAGGAATACAAGACTATACTGATTCCAAATCCAATTCTAATTCTATTAGAATTCATGCCTCTAATCCCAAGAGGATGGGAACCATACCATCAAATAGTTCAATAGGCACCATCCTATCAAACAATGCAACATGCACCATCCCATTAAATGGTATAATGAGCACTGCCCCACCAAGAAAAATCCTCATCAGATTAAGAATTCATCTTCATTTCTATTAATGTAATTATTTTAATGGACCCCTTATCTGACAATTAGTATAGTTATAAATATGAATTCTGCATGCTTGATTTGGGAACTAGAGGTAAAGGCCACATAAGTCAAGGAAGTAGGGGAAGATGTAGTCGTGATCGAAATCAATACGCCAGACACATCACCAAAAGAGCTATTTATACTATTGAAACTCATGGGAAATCCCTTCAGGGATCCCAATAGGAGTGTAAAATTGCACTAAAAGTTTCCAAGAGTCATCCAAACCCTATTGTTTTGGAAGACCCTACTTGAATGGGGGTGAAAATTACCAATCAACCTAGGTGGGTAGGAAAACTGAGCCAGCCTAATTTATCGACAAAAGGGGTGGATTTAACTTTCTTTGAAAGGTAATCCCTACTGAACTCAATCACTTCAACTCCAAAAGCATCTTCCATAGAGAAGAATAACACTAGTAAGTGTAGACCTTTGACTCAAAAGTATGACATCTTGAAATAATTGGTTTTGGTGATGGACAAACTTTCAATTATGGATGTGCTCAATTTATTAAATGATCTTTGTGAAGTCATTGTAGAAGCCTTGCTGCAACCTTAAGAATTCGAAGCCAAAGTCACATCCACTAAAGTATATCATGTAGAAACTGATCTTGTGGGATGTCATTCAGTTATCTATTTTATATAATAAGACATGGATTCTATTATACAAGGTCATATCAGACCCTTGTATGTGTCTGGTAAACAAGCTGATGTTGATGTCTGATGAACCTTCATCGATAATGAATCAGGGATCAATATCATTCCTATCCAAAACAATTGATTATTGAGTTATAGTGAAGTTTACTTTTCCACTTTCACTCTAACACTTTAGGGCCATGATAAAAGTGAGAAAAATTTCATCGTTCGAATCAAGTTCATAGCCAAATTTGGGAACCTTTTATCCGAATCTAAATTTCTAGTTATTTGGAAGGACATATATTTCAATGTTCTTCTAGGAAGGCCATGGTTGAATTAGCATGTGATAGTCCCTTTATCATACCATCAATGTATCAAATACTCTATTAATGGATAGATCAAGACATTTCATGGTGACAAAGCTCCATTTGAATCATGTGAATATCAATACATTGATGTAGGATTTTACTGAAGGGATGGAAAACTACCCATGATTAATAATATTTCTTGGGTCACCACCCTAAAAAGTATAGAAATAACCTTTACTAACCCATTCAAGGAGATTGGTGATGATTATGCACTACCCATTAACTATATTGGAAACATAAGTTCAGATTTGGACATGTTATAATAAACTCTAATGATATAAGTCATGTCATCTAAACCCATTAGTGTTGAAAAGTTCTATGATCCTCCCATTAGAAATGAAACTTTAGGTGAAAATTCCCTTATTTCATCGTTAGAGCTTCAACAAACCCCTACTTTGTCGGCCAAGTCAGAAATAGATCCCATATCAAGGATAGAGAGTCGTAATATCCCCACTTTACCACTCAGATGCCAAAACATGGACCTCTTTTCTAAATTTTAAGATTCCCCTTTGATGCCCATCCCTCTTGAGGTGGGTATGGGAGAGGAAGAGGAATAAGAAGAGGAACACATCAAATATTCCCCTCTAGAATTCAAGGAAGGTTTCTCTACCACTATTTATGAACTATGATAGATAAATATTATCATAGAGGAGGACTTACGACTTACACTGATCAGCACAACCATGTCCCTCAACAAGTAAGAGGTATGTACATATTTTATAAAACAACACCAATATCTATTTACCTAGAATTACATAGATATTATAGGCCTTGATCCTAATTTAGGAACCCACCACTTGGGTTTTTTGTAAGATCACCGCGGTTACAAGTAGCCAACCATCAGAACACATATAAATCCCACTGCCAAGGTTGAAACCTAAGTTGATAAAATCATCAAGAACAACTTCATTTAGGAAACACAATACTCTAAGTATATCACAAAAAATATCCCAATAAATAAGGAAAATAGAAAGATCATATTTTTTTATCAATTTCATGGATCTCAACTGACATTTTATAAAAGTTGAATTCTTGGTTCCAATTACAGAACTTATAATCGATACAATTGTTAGTTATCAAGACCTCTCATTTATGTATTATTATTCAGGATACAACCAAATCTGGATGACCCCTGAAGATGAATAGGTCACTACTTTTAGTGAACCCCAAGGGGTATATTACTATCGAGTGATTCCCTTAGGTTTGAAAAATGATATTTCCACATATCAACATTCCATGAAACACATTTTTAAACATTTCTTAGGAAAGTTAGTTTAATGTTACATTGATGATTTGGTGGTGAAATACCATCAATGTATTTATCATCTCATCGATATCAAGGCTTTTTTCAACAATTTATGACAACATATCCTAAAAATGAATCCTTTAAAATGTTCTTTATCCGTTACCAAAAGAAAATTTATCAACTTCATATTATGTCATCATGGAATTCAAGTTTATCCTGAGAATACTAAGGCTATCCTTGATATGTCACCTCCCTAGAACCTTAAAGAGTTGATAGGACTACAGGGATATCCCACATACATTTGACTCTTCATAGTTGCAGGGAAGTGTTTACCCTTCATCAGGCTAATGAAAAAGGGATCCATTTATCAGTGTATTGGTGATTTTCAAGAATACTTTGATAGTCTCAAGGAATATATCTTGAGTCCACTAGTATTAATTACCCTATTGAAGGTATACCACTCATTATATATGTGATAGATTTAGATCAATCATTGGGTGATTTTATCATGCAAAATAATGATATTGTAAATGAAACTAGCCTTTATTATCCCATTTTAACCATGCTCAATACTGAGACTTGATATTTAAATATCAATAAGAATTGGACTACATTAATCATTATAGTATAGAAACTGGGACATTACCTACAAGATCATGTGGTCCACTTGGTTTCTTGTAATAACCCACTCAAATATATCCTCAATGATCTTATGCTAACTGGATGCTTGACACGGTGGATGGTCATATTTCCAAAATTTTATATATATTTTGTTCCATAAAAGGAAATAAAAGTAAAGGAATTATCATATTTCCTTTCAAGTCATCCCTATGTAAAAACAACACTGTCAAATACTAAATTTCATGATGAATAAATTTTATCTGTTCAAGGTTTCCTCCAGATATGGGTGGTATATTTTTATGGTGTATCTAGAATCCCAATAGAAAAGAGTGGAAAAATCCAAGCTCAATAAGGTCAGGCTAGAAGTAATTATTATCTCTCTAGAAAAATCAATATACCTTATTCCTTCCCATTTTTAGAAGGATACACCACTAATGAGGAAGAGTATCAATCCCTCATCATAGGTTTAGAACTGGCCCTGAAATTACCAATAGACCACATAAAGGTCAAAGGTGATTTAGAGTTATTAATCAAGAAGATCAATGAAGATTATATTATCAGAAAGGAAGAGATGATCTCCCATACTTGATTATGTGTGAGGGTTGATAAAAAATTCCCATCAGAGCTAATATTAACTCATGTCCCACGCTTACAAAATACTCAAGAAGATATACTAATAAATATAACCATAGCCTTGGTATACCCACACTTGGATGAAATGGTCATCAACATTGTGCTCTATATAATGGTGTCACAATTTTCTAGAAACAACATGGAAGAGACCAATGAGGTTAATTTCACCCCTAAACTAGATATTCCTATAAATGGTTGGATAAAACACATACTATATTACCTAGAAAATGGGATTATTCCATAGAAAAGAGTAAAAAAGAGAAAATTTGATGATAGGTAGTGAACTTAACTCTTTATGACATCCTGAATCATCATAAGATCCTCTACAAATGAGGCTTTGAGAGATTCCTCGGAGAAGAGAATGTTTTTGTTATGCAAGAAGTTCACACCAGTTCTTGTTGAAGCTATATCCAGGGAGAGATATGTCTCATAAAATTAGAATGATTGGATATTTTTGGCCTTAAATGACACATGATTGCACAAAATTCACCAAATTTTTTTACTCCTATCAAATACATGCCAACTTTATCCACCAGCCCCTAGAGCTATTGCACACCAGAAAATAATCATGGATGATTACTATATGGGGGAAGGATGTTGTGGGGTAATACCCTCACTCTATAGATAATAAGATCAAATACATCCTTACTTACACTTATTTATTTTCCAAATAGTACAGAGCAATACCTCTCAAGGAAGTCAGGACAAAAAGTATCATCAATTTTGTGAAGTCCAATTTCATCACAAGATTTGGTGTCCCTTACACAATATTGATGGACAACAACACCAATTTCCACTCTTTAAAATTGAAAAAGATGTACCAGGAATACAACAATTATTCCAATCATTCATCCCACTATCATGCTATGGAGAATGTAAAGATATAGGATTTCAATAAAACTCTATTAAACATAATCCAGAAAATGGTGGACAAAGAAAAGAAATATTGGCTTGAAAAAAATTCTATATTCCTTGTGGGATTATTGTACTATAACCCATACTACCACACATGCAACCCTGTATTCATTGTTATATGGGAAAAAAGTAGTTTTTCACATTGTGATCCAATTCTATTCACTCACCATTTCCATTTTTGATTATCAATACATAGAAGATAAATATCAAAAGTGACTAGACAAATTGAAATAGATTAATGAGAGAATATTGTGTATACTACACCATTTTAAGGTTCACCAAAACTAAATATCACAATATTTTAATAATAAAATTTTCCTCCATTCATTCCTCCAAGGAGAACTAATTTTGGCTCTTAGGAACCTGCTGATACCTGAGAAGAAACTTATGAAGCTTCAACCAAAATGGGAGGGTCCTTTTGTCATCTATAAGGTCTACTCCAATGGTGCATATTCATTGATCACCATGTACGATGAGCGTATCATTCCCTAACCAATGAAAGTTTTAATAAGAAATATTTCATGTGATTCCCAACTGATGGTCCTTATTGAAAGACCTTAAAAGACACGACTGATGGTCCTTATCGCAAGACCTTAAAAGGCATGACCAACAGTCCTTATCCCAAGACCTTAAAAGGAACGACTAACAGTCCTGGATGCAAGACCTTAAAAGGAACATTGTATTTACTTTCCATAAGATATTAAACTATATGGTTTATGTCACTTTCACATTGTGTAAAACTATACATGGTTGCTTCCCTTAATTGAGAGAACCTCTATTTACCATGATGCTCTCTCACCACACGAGTTTTCTTTTACTCACTTCCATGAGACAAAGGAAATCCTTACCATTCCTTGTTTATCACACCAAGCATGGATCACATGGGCTTAGAAATCTTGGTAGGGGCCTTCCTGTATGGTTGAGATTCATCAAGTCACATTGCAGTTTGAGAACCATGATCTTAAACTATGTGTATCTCATTCCGAAGATGCTTATGCGATGCGAGACCTCATTCCCTATTTTCACATCAGGTTTAAATAAAATTCTGGATGTATGAAGATAAGTTATATGGAAATTTCCTTGCTACATGTCATTAAACTGCATGGTTGACATCCCCTACATATGATGTAAAACTACATATTGTTGTGGCCCTAGCTCTAAGGACCACCATTCCTAGTGCTGGTCTCCTACCACTCCCCTACCCTAGAACTACATGTGGCTTTATTCCTATCTAATATGATACATAGTGATGCCTATATCCCTCATCCTAGGCCCAAATTCAAAAAAAAAATTCCACTCTCCTACACATGAGCTAGATCTGAACAGGAGAGTCCAGTATGGGTTTTCCTTTCATTTATAAAATCATATTAAAAAAAATCCCCCTCTACTATATAAGAACTTGATCAGTGCATGAAAATTTATAATTTTAGAACTACATGTGGCTTGATTATTGCTCTGATGAGATATGTGGTGACATCCAGATCCTATATCCTGGTTCAACCACAACATGATGAAAATTCCCTCTCCCTGTATAAGAATTTGATCATTTTGTGGAGCCCTTACCATCATAACTACATGTTTATTGGTTATCTTTCCAATGATATATATAGTAACACTTGGATACTTCATTCTAGATACCAACACAAAGAAAAAATAAGAATAAAACACTCTCTCTCCTACATAAAACCCCTATCCATGTAGGTAATTCCAATAGGAGTTCCTTCATTTACAAATTACAATTAAAACAAAATGCCCCTTCTATACATTAAAATCAAATCTATGTAGGGAGTTTCCCATCCATGGATAATGAAGACCCAAATTATTATTTCATGCTTGAACACATCACTTTAAAAAATCAAACTCTTTTCCTTGGGAAACTTGGATTATCACAAACCTCCCCTAGCTATCGGTGATAAAACCATCCAACTCCAAAGGAAACCTTTTTATTAACTATTCATATTATTCTTTGATGTGGATCTAAATAATTCAATCCCAAATAAATCCTATCTACCAGAGGTATCTTTATCCTCAAGAGAATCCTCTTATCTTTGTACACTCTAACAACATCATAACAAAATCCTCTTTTCAAACATGGTCTATGGTCACCCTTTATGTAATTCTACCATATCATTTCTTTAGATCTGAGGACTCATAGATCATGGTTCATAACTTTCCACTTTACTTATTGAATATATTGGAACATTCTTGACCCAGTAAGCACTAATCTATTCATTATCACCATAATAGTGAGGTCAAATCTTTATGAACTTAAACTTTATCCACCATTCTTCTCTATCGCATGATGTTAAAATGAAAGGCAATGTACCTTCCATAAGATAAAAAATCATGTGAGCTTAGAGATCTTGGAAAATTATACCATTTTTATGGTTAAACCATGAAAAAACCAAAGTTAGGAAATGAGTGGCCCCAGATGAAATACCTTAAAAGGCACACTAGATGTCTTTATTACATGATGTTAAACTGCCAAGAAAGGTCCTCTCCATAAGACATTAAACTATATGGTTCACATCTCTATCACACAATGTAAAACCGTGTAATCCTTTATCTATTAATTGAGAGGACCCATATTCTCAATGTCAATATACCACTACACCACCAACTTTATTTTCAAGAACTAACTATGGATTAATTCTTTCCCCAATGAGATATATACTAATTCCCAAATTATACATCATAGCCTAGCTGAATTTTAAGAAAATACCCCTTATTGTTTTCTATAAGCTAGGCATGGGTAAGTAAATCCTTGTGAGAGCCACATAAAATTTAGTCTCAATATATCAAAGGGATTACAATCACCTAGTTAATGGTAAGATAAGGTCTAAATGCTCCCACTTTGTTTTCAAAACATCCCTATTATCAGAAACCTCACTTTATGGTCTTGAGAAACTTGGATCCCCACAAGCCTCCCTTGGATATAGATGATAAGATCATCCAACTCCAAATGAAACCTATGTCTTAACTATGCATAATATTCCCTAATATGGATCTGTATAATATACTCCCCAATGCATCCTATCACCTAGAGGAATCTTCATCATTAAGATAAAATATTTTTATCATTGTACCCCTAAAAACATCGTAATAGAATTCGATTTTCAAACATGACTTGTGGTTACTTTTTACATACTTTTCCCATATCATTTCATCAGATACGAGAACTTCAGAACCCTGAATTAAAATTTTTCTCCTCATGTCCAAAAAATGTTGGAGATATTGGTCAAATCTATTTGACCCAAAAAATTATCTATATTGGTTAATATTTTAATACTTTAAACTTACAATGGAAAAAGGCACAAAAATCGTTAGGTTGAAAACCTTTAAAGGGTGGCCTGGTAAAAAACTAAATCTTTCCCTTTATGTCTTATTTATATCAGAATTAGAAAAAATATTGGGAAATTAAATAAAAGATGAAAATCTTGTGCGTTTCATCCTAAGACCCCAATGAAAATCAAACTATGATCGCTACGTATCTTGATCTAAATAAGAATAAGATCACTACATATATCCATTCTTGATATTTCAATTCAGACATTAAAAAGAAATTTCAAAAGTGTGATATAAAATTCTTCATTCAAATAAGACAACTCTAGTGTTATGGTGATGGTAATTATACCTATACCCATTCATGAGCCACACCAAGAGAAATAACTAATGGATTATTTTGACTTAAGTATTCAGAATCAAAAACAAAATTTTTATTTGGTGGTCGAATATTCTAGGACATCTTGATACCACCTTTCAAAATATTGTAAGTTTTTATGAAGAAAATATTGAATTGAAACAAAATTTAGACAATTTAGAACAACTAAGTTTTCATTTATTCATCAAAATATGACAAAGTAGGAATATCTACAACCCAAAGTCTCTCCTTGAAACTAAGAGTAAAGAGAAACAAATAAAATAGCTACAAAAAACATTGACTAGTTTTATTCAACAAATTGGCTAACTCTTGATGAGAATCATTGAGATATTTTTAAAGATTTTCACTCTAATCGGATTTCTCTTCGACCAGTGGGTGTGTTTGGATAACATAAGCATATATATCCCTGATTCTTCATTCAATGGATTCTAGCCTTGTGTGTGCCAATGACATTTTTTCCTTTACTATGGCTACATGAGGTTCATATTCCCACAACTCCATATTTTGTACAGTGATCCAATCATGGAGTTTGGATTCTTCAGAAACCAATTGATATATCTACACAACAATATCTTTAAAAACTTCTTCATGATAGTTGTAAAGATTAAATTGGGTGAGATCACATTCTTGGGCTACCAACTCCTCTAGAAAGATAAGAACATGATGAATAAGGATATGCAAATGTTGGTAGTAAAACCCACCCGCACCCAAGACAAGGAAGAGTTAACATAGAATTTATACCTTGTCAACAATATTCTCTAAATTAATCTATATGATAATAGTAAAAATTTGGCACCAATCAAATTTCCACACAACTTGAATTTTGAGGGTAGAATTCAGATCCAGACTCTGTTCACCTACTACTATAGGTATATAGTTTGGAATCAGGTTCATTGTAGATAAGCTTGATTCAATTAGTGGCACAATTACAAGAGAACCCTATATAATTGATTCTTGGTTTTCATTAGGGTTGAGTTTTGAGGTAATGACACATTCTAATGAAGTACTCACAACTTTCATAGAAAGATCAATGCCAACTTCAATTGACATTGCCATATCTATCCCACTTTGGGCATGAAGGGGAATTGAAGATGAAAATTCCCTAGAATATTTGTAATGTTTATGAATATGATTTTCTATCTCAAAAATTGGTGCTATAAACATGATAGGTGAGGGACTCAAAAAATTCAATGGATTATTTACCCATCATATAGGTTTCCTTAAAATGCCATTAGGATAATATTCCACCCATGATTTGGTATACTCCTATGATAATTTAATAGGTACACCAATTAATAAAAAATATGATTTTCTTGCAGTATCTTTACGCATTAGAATTAACCAGTGTTGGAGAAGTACGGATAGATGTAACTCCCCTTTAACTGTGGCATGAGGTAAAAATTCATCTTTTTTTTTCAGGAATCCAAACTATCATAAAAAACTATAAGGGGTCTAAGGTTTGTAAATTATTTCTCCATCTATTTGAGAGGCCAGTATTCCATCTCAAACTAATATTATGTAAGAACATTATTCCATGGTTCCCCCATCATTATCCACTAATGTCCCAGAAGGTGTGGAGTAAGTGATAAAATAAAATCCAAGGCGCTTCCTCAGTAGATCAATAATGTCATCAATGTCTGAGGACATTGGAAGAATAAAATCAATATTGAGCAATTTTGTGTGAAAAATATAAGATGGAATTGTTATAGTGTATTGATATTCATAACACCAAAAGTGTTCCACCACCCAACCATATAAAAATTGGAATGGTCTACTAAGGTTATGCAGTGACCTTCCTTCTTGGATGTGACCTAGAAACTTATAAATTTGAGCAAGGGTAGGAAAAACCAAGTTGATAGTATTTCCTTATTCCAATTTGGTTGTCATAATCAAATTGTGGACCCTAACACCCATGTAAGTGTCATAGGTTGGAAAAATCCATCCAATTATGAACATGAAAAATAATCCTTAAAAATGAAAATTAAAAGATGTGTCTGTCCAAATATTGTAATTCCATGTGATGTATTGACCTACTTCTAGAGTATCCCAATATGATCCCATAGAACATTGAGACTATTGGGTAGGGTGATTATGGGTATGTCTAACCTTTGTATTTGGCCCGCAAGGTTGAAAAAAAATACTTTTACCCAATCACTGAATATTATAATTGAATGAGTGTGAAAGGATTTTCCCAATGACCTCTCTTCTATGATCAATAAGTATCTTGCTAATAGAGAAATCTATTTGGTATCAGCTCACATATTATCCATGGAGAGGAACTCTTCATACACCCCCAAGTACTATAAGTCCCCTAGTTTATAAATCTCCCACAAACTAATCTTGACTTCCACCATGTGGTAGATGAATTGTGTTAGTTTTGGACACCAAAAAATGATCTATTTAGGCAAGATCTTAGTTTGTGGATACATTTAAAATTAGGAAACCCACATATATTGGTACAACCTGATGACCTCAAATAATTTAGGAGATTCTATGCAGTTTTGATGCACCCAGAAATCCCAAGCCCATTCGTCAGAGAAACTCCCACCAGACCAAAAGTACCATTTTGAAATTTATCCCCCATTAGAGATATCCATAGAAAGTTAAATATGGATGGGTAGTTTAAGGTGGTATATTTTAGGGGTATATCATGATTATCATAATTACACTAATTCCATGAAGATCTATTCAAAACAAAGACATCCCCTTGAATTGACTTTGATATTATTTGACTATCATTAGATATATTTTCTTGAACATGTCTTGGGGAAATATTGAACCAAGTGGATGGAAAAATATGACTAGACACTGGGACCAAGGGATTTTCTTGTAATCTAAAACCATATAGAGGCAATATTCCTAATAGTGGGTAGTTCTAAAACTCAGATGAAAGAAGATTTTTCAAGAACCCGTCTTAGGGAATAATATGGTATCTAGGGTCACCTAAATATTTATAGTAATAAAAATTCTCCTATAAAACACATTATTTGAATTAGATAGGTGTCTCAAATCATTAACCATTGTCTCTACAATCAAAAGTAATAAAAGACATTATAATCTAAATAAATCGAGGGAGAGTGAAATCTGAAAAGCTCAAAGTGGACCACATAATGTTGGAATCACTATGTGGATGATCCCAAAACTATATAAGACACAATTAAACAAAAAAACATAGTATTTAGTTCATGGAAATACCAATTTGTGGATGATATAATAATGGTATGTGGAAGATTTCAACTAAAAATGGAAGCTGGTATGCAAGAAGGGTTGTAGGTCAAGAGCTTAAAACTGACAACAAACCAAGTATCCTTGCTACATGAAAAATGAGTTCAGCCTAAAACCTTTTTATAGGCATGGTCCCTCATCTAGGTCTATAATAAAACTACGAATCATTAAATCAAGTTAAATTATTCCTTATAATGGACCCCTATTCCTACTGAGCAGACCCAATTTCGATAGGAGAATTTTTTGGGCCTAAGAAGTTGAAAAATAATCCCAAACAACTATTGAAGTAATTTTGGATTTTATGACTAGATAAACTCTACAAGAAGAAAGGATAAAGTCACTAAAGTTTGTAAAACCATAAATAATCTATCCCCTTTCTGCATAGTGCACATGCTATGCGGGACCACTGCTTTGTATTGAGTCCTTGAAAGCAAGAATCATTTGTGATTCGAGGTGATAATTTCATGTCCCTCATAAATGATTTTAGTTTGTGGCATGAGGAGGTAATATAATGCTATGATTTTCTATTTTTAGTATGATGTGATAACTTCACCCCTTGAAAATGTTTTTTTTTCATTTGTGGCATGTGGTGGTAAGCCAGATTCCCCACAAATCAAAATAGTTTTCGATGAGAGGTGGTGACTTGATTGACCTTGAAAATTGAGATCCTTTATGGATGAGGTGTTTGTTTTATTTCCCACCATACAGTGTAAGGGATGTTAATCAACCAACCATTTTGGGGAAATAATTATTCCCACATCCTATAAATACCTAATGTTCTCACTAGAAAAAAGACACAGAGAGATAAAAGGAGATAGAGGGAGTGTATAATAAGACCAAAGAATATTGAGTGAGAATATTTTGGTTCGGTAGGTAATTCATTTACCAAATACCACAAAGTAAAATGATACCCCATAAAGGGGTCCTTATCTAAGACCCCCAACCCACAAAAGGTCACCCTTTGTGATAAAAGGGAACCACCTAGTCATCTAAAACAAGGGACCCCCTTTCATTCAAAAAGGAAACCTCTTGTGAAGAAAACCACTTTGTAGAATAACCCCTTCATGATTCCCAAAACTACATAATAAGAATAGTATACTGAATGAGGTATCCTAAGTGTATTTTACCCTTTCTATATCACTACACTCATTCCACATAGTGTTCAACTTTATTTTAGCCCCTCTGCGAACTGTCAAAATGGTTCTCTCTGACCAAAACCCGAGAATACCATCAGCGAGACCTCCCCCAAAACCACTAGATCCATTTGGTTTGGGGATGAGACACATAAGCATGTCCCTCTCACAATCATACATCCCCATGGTAAAATAATTAAAACATTTAACATCCATAGTAGTTAGGGTCCTCATAATTTTCACAATCATGAATTCCCATGGTAATGAGGATCCTAGCTCTAGGGATGGTGGAAGTATTTTAGGAAAAAAAATTCATCCCATGATTACTATATTAAATGTGAAGTGAAATGGGAAGTGTCCACACATTATACAGATGTGTAATCCTTGAGGTGGTGTTTAAAAAAAGGCAATAAGATAAGAATGGGTAAATCCTGTATTTCTCCCTGACTACCCCACCACCACTTCGCCCCTATCCATCAGAAGACAAGGGGTGAAAATATAGATAGTAATACCTTATGGAGTATGCCCCTATCCTTTCTTGTAGGATATCTCCTTAATTCCATATCCCCAACCTTATCCACCAGTAAACAATGAAGATTTCTCTCACTAGGCTTTCAATTTAGGAGCAAGTATCTTCCCATACTTGATCACGCAATATGAAGATCTCTTACTGTCTCTTGTTTCTCACACCAATAATGAATCATGTGGGATTATAGGTTAGTGGTGATCATATCACTAATATAGTCAAAATATAATAAATGTTCCTCCCTCATAGGTGTAATCCCCAACACATCCAAACTATGTGGGATTTTATTCCCCACCCGATGGGATACTTTGGAAGCCTCCCTAACATTAAAACCCAACACTTTTAACCCACCATAATCTTTATTCGGACCTATTACCAGTAAGATCATGCCCCTAAATTATAGGTTACATCACTTCCAATTCCTTTTCACTTCATCCTCATCAGTATATATTCCCTGTGAGATATTTCTTCACAGGGAGAAATTCCTTGTGAGATCAATCTATTACCATCATGAAATATTATCTATGAGGTCAAAAATTAAGGGATTATCATGAATATGTCCCACATCAACCTCATCTAGGATCCTATTTCCTAGACATAATTCCCACTTGATGTTAAACTACATGGTATTCTCTTTGTCACCTGACCTTAAAAGATATAACTATTGACACCGAAATACATATGTCATGGGAGATGTTAAGGAAGTTATAGCTGGTTAGAATCAAATTCAATCCAAAATGGCTTAAAAATATTCTTAAGGGGATGGGTTTGAAAAATAAAAAACCTTATAAAATGGTTGTAGATCACAGAACTCATTGGTAGTGCATCTTCAAGTAGTAACCTCCACACATTGTAACTCCAATTCACAGAAGTCACAAGGACACACAGAGACGGAGGTGATAACCTCCATGTAGCATAACTCCAGTTCACGAAAGTCACTCAGCTATGTGGAGATGGAGATGATAACCTTCACATAGTCTATACCTATCTGTAGAAAACCCATTTATTCAAAAAGATGATAATTTTCCATGAAAGCCTCCATCCTTTTCAATATCAATTTCCTCACTTCCATTGGACCTATAAATACCTTCCCATGTCTGACTTTTAAGGGTATGTGACATTTTAGCTTCTAAAAAAAGATATAAATTCATGAAACTAAAAACCTTCATGTGAAATAAAGGATATTATTTCCAAAATATAATCATTTTTCATGAAAAAACCTTCCACGAGCTTTGGAGAACCACGATCTATGGTAGAAATTCCTTTTGTGAAGGTACATGGCCTTCGTGTAAAAAGAATTCACTTTGTGGATCTTGGGGTTTCACAATATAATTATCCTTCTAAAAACCAACCCCATGGGAACCAATATTTCACTCTTAAGAAGGGACACCCTATTTCATGAAACATGCTCTTTTGTGAGACACATATTATTCATGAATCCCTTAAATTTCACAAATCCCCAACCTTTGAAAAACCCATCCACCGAGTCTTCCTATTGCCTCTTTTTAGATAAAACCCTTTCAGGAAATTTTAATGACCATGGCCCCTATAACCATCTGAAACCAGTTCAATCACACCCTAAATCCCCATCCATTCGGTGTCATGAACCCTTTTGTCTTCCCCTTTGCTTCAAGAACGACCTAGAACATTACCTTACCTTTTTCTCTTAAGAAAAGTTTCTATAATGCCTCTTTATTCTAAGCATAGGAACCCTAACATAGGGACACTTTATTTCCACTCCTCCATGATAGTGTTTACACTATGCCCCACCCAGAGGTGCATGAACAGCAGTCACATAATTTCTAAAGGTGGAATCATCAAGGGAAACTGCCGACCATTCCTGATAGAGAGTCCTTATACCATATCTTCTTCTCCTACACAAAAATGGCCTCCTTAGGTGTAGGTCCAACCACTTACGAGATATATTATATAAAACTACTTATCCCCTTATTCTAGTTATATGATGTTAAACTACACAACAACATCCTCATCACATGAAATTAAATTGTAGTCTTACCCCATGTAATAGACACGAGATTCCCCATGTATGATCATCATGGGATTCCACTCCTCCCCCTCCATGGGGTTTCTCCCTACAACTAATACCTCGGGGTATACCATATGTGTAATACCCATACCATCTCTCATTAACTCTCCTTTTAAGACACAATAATCCTTACCAAATGATTTTATACTATATGGAATGGTCTTATCAAATGACCTCAAACTATGGAATTGAACTACATGGGTTTTGATCCCTGTTTATTAATAGGGTATGTAGTACACCTTCATGAGTTCAATCATGATATACCAGCACATATGGGGTACCTCCATGAGGTTCAATCCCAATTCCCCAATACTCCACCAAATCCCAAGTGTGAAATATTCCCCCATTGGGACGCACTTAACCAAATCGCAAGTGTGAAATACCCCCTGGGGAAACACTTAACCACCAACATATCCCCACAAGATGTTAAACCTTTGAACTACTTATCCCCACAAGTCATTAAACTTGTGACATACCTATCCCCATAATACATTAAAACTGTGAGCTACCTATCCTCATAATATGTTAAACCTGTGCCCAACCTATACCCACAATATGTTAAAACCATAACCTACCTATCCTTATAATATGTTAAACCCATGACCAACCTATCCCCATAAGATGTTAAACCTATGACCTATCGGTCCCAAAAATACATTAAACCTACAGCTAACCTATCCCCATAAGACATTAAACCTATGAACTACCTATCCCCACATGATGTTAAACATGTGACCAACCTATCCCCAAAAGATGTTAAACCTGTGACCCACCTATCCCCACAAGATATTAAACAGGTGACCTACATATACCCTCAATACATTAAACTTGTGACCTGATCTAGAATATCTATATCATACAATAAAAATGAGACGCCTGAGGTAAAAATACTTGGGAGACTTATTCCCCTGGCATCAACTACCTCATGGTCAACATGGGATGCCTTAGGTTCAATGCCCAATATGCTTCATATGAGACGCCTATGAATTCAAAAGAAGAAGAATTTATAGGTTCCAAACAAATCCAATGTCCAAAGATAACCATACATACCCAACATTACTACCTACTCAAACTAAAGGTTGCTTTCCTGTTGAGGTAGAAGCAATGTAATTTACCAACATCCACCTCAAGATGGAACTGGAAATGAGTTTCATGAACATGACATAAATATATGAGGGAGAGTTGTACTAGTAAATGAGAACCAAGGAGGAATCCATAGAAGGATGAACTAAAATCCCATTATCCTATTTCGATCAAGGATCTGACATCGTCAATTAAAGTGATAGAAGCCACCCACTATTGAAAAGTGTGAATGCATGGAAATAAGAAGTGCATCATCACCAGACAGAGAGATGACGTTAAACCCAGGTGGAAAGCATCAGAATAAAAAAATGGTGAACCCAACATGAAAATATTCTCCTTCAACTACAAGGTCTAGTAACTTTGGGACACCATCATATTTTTATGTCACCAAATCTAGATATTCAGTGCTAGGTCCCACCTAATGAGTAATGGGCCCAATATGAAACTCTCCTGCTACTTGGGGAAGATAACATTGAGAATCCTCAGTCTACAAAAAAACAACATGGATCCATTATCTACTTCAGAAAGAATGGATGACATCAGGGAATTGGGAATTGATTTCATTAGATATGCACTGATGGATGATTCCACATACTTTATAGGACTGAAGCTACAGGATATTGGAAACATAAAACCAACAGGCATAGGGGATGGGGGAATATTTTTTGTGGAAATCCTATAATACTATGTTCCTACCATTAAAGCTACCACATCTTCATTTGTTAGGTGCCAACACCCCATCTCACCCTTCAAGATCATATGGAGGAGGGTGGTCGACACCCTTGTTTGCCGATATGAACAAGAAGGGGTCATTGTCACTTGGTATATGGCCCGTCAAGATTTTGAAGCATTGAAACCTCACTGACACCACCACTCTTGAGGGAAAAATAGGGAGAAACTACCCCCGTTCCAATGAAAAACCACTTCGGGATCCTCTCCCCATAGTGTTATGAAAGATCACTCCACTATTCTAAAGAGGTAGGGAATGTTCGATCCGTACCCATCATGATCACTTATTAGGAGATTATTAGGAGGGAAAACACCATTCCATGTCAATTCCAATACCAAAAGATCCCACAGGTTGATGAGTGGGTTGACCCCCATCCCCACTCAACTAACCATAATCTAGAACACCCGACACTGACACCAGGGGAAGGCCCAAAACATTTCCAGATAGGAGGAATATTTTGTAGCTCCAGTGGCCCTCACCACCACTAGCATATTTCATCACATCCTCACAGCTGCTGAATGGGGATCCATATTCATCCACCTAGGATAGAGACCCTAGACCCTTCTCAAGCAGGCTGGGTTGGCACCAATAGAATCCGTTACAGGATATCCCGTGATAAGGAATACTACTATGGAGTTCCTCCCTACACCACCACCAACCAGACTGAGGTTCCTCCCCATACTAGAAACATACTCTGATATGAAGAACCATCCTAGGGAATGTGGGAGAACACCCTCCATGGGGGCCATTCCCATGGAACTGGTCGTAATGTGCATGGAGGGAACCCAAGTGATTCTCAACAACTGGTGCTTGGAGAAGTCTTACACCATAAGAAGAAGGACCATGAGAAGTTTCATGTGAACATTGATCTCTTAGACTCTGAAATGATGTAAGAATTGATGAGGGAGCCTTCACCCCCACTACTAGAGATGGGGGAAGAATCCCATCAACTAAGGCTTATAGTATCGAAATCTGAGGTCCACAAGATCCCCAAAATCCCTTCGAAAGTACCTAAAAGTGGAGGATGCTCTGGACTCCTTCCAAGGATTCACAATGAAACCATATCCACTTCCATCGGTTTCCATCCTCTCTACCTCCACACTAGAAGTTGGAGAGATTTTAGTGTCTGGGTTGACACCCTCATATGATGTTGAGAACTCTACTGAGCCTAAAAGGGATGCTACCACTCTCATGCATGGGGAGATATTAAACAACCATTATTATATGGATATGATATTGAAGTTGGTTTTACCACCAAGATAAATTCCAACATGTAGTGGATATTTGACCTGAACGATGCCCCCTATCCCATCAAATTAGCAGCAAAGAAAATCTTTGTTAGTGCCACTGCTAGTTTCTAAGCTTATTCCAATCAGGGCTCAGGATGACCAAGAGTAGGATCATCATTATAGAAAAGAATAAGAGGAATTGTGGGGAATCTTGGTCAATGACCAAATACTATTTTCATTATATCCACCTGAAACCCTGAACTTTATCATCCTAGAGTCCCTCACTAAGGACCAGATATCTATTTCCTCCAGAATATCTGGATGATATTTAACTGCCTTCGAGACTGAAAACTAACCTACCCAGGAATCCACGAGCACCTCAATTCCATTCAATAACAGTGTAATAGGATTTATATAATAGTGCTCCCAATATATTATCACCGTGAATCATATGTTTATTGCTGGAATCTCTAGTGAACCTATGTTAAGAGTTTCACTATGCTCCATCAATTCATGGTAGATGTAACACCCCGAGATTTTATGAGAAATATTCTTTTTAATTTATTTGATGTCTTGTGTTGTATGCTACACAAAGATTAGCTTGAGATATATGCAACACCGTATTAGATTTTACTATACACAACACTATTCTTGGCTTGTGTTACACGCAAGAGAGACCATCCTCAATAGCGTGTGTTGTATGCAATACCGAGTTTCACTAAACAACGATATATTGTTATAATATTATTATGAACTATCCATTATGAATAGTATTAACCGAATTTTTAATTTTACAAAATTATAATTCATCTTACACATTTTCTAGAACATGTTATGAGAACAAAATAAAATTTTCAGATAAAATAAGTATTTTTCAAAAAATGCAGTTTTGCCACCTTTTGATGGCACACCCACTTTAAATCTAGTTTTTGACATGTTTATAAGTTCAATTTGAAAAAATAAAATTATTCATTACAATAAGGATATAAAAATTTACTTTGGATAAATTTTTCATATTTTTATGATAACTTTCATATTTTGATGAATAGTAAAAATACGCTAAATTTAACTTAAAAGAAACTTTTTTCATCGAGATAATTTATATTGATAAATTATAACATTTAATGGTTTTAAAGTATAAATAGAATATATTTTTACCATTTAATGTAATTTATGTCATTATCATTAATTTTATATTGAATTCATAGGTAAAAACATTTTAATATTTTGTAATGTTTTAAACAAAAACCCGTTTTCTTTCAACAACAGGATTAATTTTAAATTAATTACTGCATCTTCTGTGTTTTGAATTTGTAAAAATGGATTCTATATTTGGTATCATGAGGTTAAAATTGTGTAAATAGATAACTTTTATTTTTAGGCATTATGAATAGTAACTACGGTAAATTTTATTTACTACAGTTAAAGGTAAATCAGGTAATTAAGGGTAAAAATAATATTATAAAATTTTCCTAAAACTTGTCTTGATATCATTGGTTGATTATATTTCTCCATAAAACATACTTGGGTTGAAATGGAATCTATTAGAACCCACTTGGATGCGATTAAGACCTTTAATTTATTTTATTTAAAGGAAAGTGAAATATGCCTCACTCAAACTTTAATAATTAAATTATTTTTAATATAAGGTTATACAGAATATAAATTATATTATAAATACTCATTTGAAATATAATTTTTTTTCTTTATCATGGTAATTTATTTTTAATTTTTAAGAAATATATAATTACCTTAATAGCTTATACAATAATGATGCAAAAATTATTTATTTAGTGAAAAAATCAATAATATAGTTTTTATTAAAAATAATAATACCCATAAAAAGGCCCAAAAACTTGACAAAAAATTATCTATTATATCTACACCATAATCATCCAAGTGTCAACTTTTGGACCATTTGGAGCCTTATAAAACAGATTATGACATTTATATTATTTTATTTTAAATGATGTCAAAGTTGTCACCTTCATAATTTAATAAACATAACATTTTAAAAGTTGGGTGTTTTAGAAGATAAATTATACTAAAAGTATTCTTATGAAATATATTAGATTTATCTTCATCATAGTATTTTATTTTTAAATTTTATGCAACAAATAAGTATATTAAATAATTATACAAAAATGTTGTAGTAATTATATTATTAAGAGAAATATCAAATAAATGGTTTTAAAAATATTAAAATAAATATTATATGAACTAATTAATGTGCTCAACAAATTTTATAGCTGAATAATACATTTTAGGAATCTATTAAATATTTTTTTTCGAATATATCTTCTGTTTGGATTTTATTTAAATTCAAATAAATGAATAGTGTCAAAATTGACACTATTGATATTTTATAAAAATAACATATTATTAAATTATTTAAAAATCACAAAAATATTTAAAAATTACAAATTGAAATTTATATGGTCTAAAATGTCATAAATTATCAAATTATGGACAATTAACAATACATAAGTAATCATTCATAACCATTTAAAATTTAGAATATTATTTCCACAAATAAAATTAAATAGATTAAATAAGGATAAATCAAAATGATAAGGTTTAAAATAAATTCCAAACATGTCTAAATTTTATTGTTTTATGATATTACAACCATATATCATCTTATATTATAAGTTGATTCATTTTGGAGGTTTTTATGTGGGTTTTGATTTTATTATAAATTAATATTTTTGAGAGTTTCCTAAAGTGCCCCTCTCCTCTCTTATAAAAGGGCACCTCCACCCTCTCCTATTCACACCATTTTGAGCTTTAAAACTTGGAAAAAACCTTCCCATTTATCTTATAAAATTACCTAGAGATATAATATAGGTCCTAAACTTCTTTAAATACCAACCTTAGTGCTCTAAGAGGAGGTTTAGAAGAGGCACGTCGAAGAAGAGGTAATATCCTTTACCGATTCTTTCAACCTTATTTCTTCTTCTACTTCCTCTATATGAGTTTTTTCATTATTAGGTAATAAATAAAGTATCACTTTTATACTGATATGTTATTATGAATATGAAACAACCATATTCCATCTTCTATCCATCCTATGAAAAATGAAATCACCACGCGTGCGTACGTACGACCTACTGTCTCCACGCCGTGGTGTAATCTGTTTTTCATAACCAAACTACTTGTATGGGTATAATAATGGAAGGAATAAATATATATGATTATTTTAAATTGATATTTATTCTGAAAAATTATACACCATACACTTCAATACAATTCCACAATCATGGGAATGATATTGTTGCTCGTGCGTACGTACGACTTACCGTCTCCATGACGCGATGAGATTCATTCTCCATGTTAACCATTCAAGAATAATTATAAAGTATATATAATAAATAATCATGAGATATATGACATAATAATTCTACTTGATTTATTTATATATATATATATATGTCATTTACTTCCATTCAATTTAATAAGGAAATGAAAATAATGTTCATGCGTACGTACTGCCTATCATCTCCATAAACGGTGTATTTCATTCCATTTATCGATCGATTATATATATTAATATATTGAATATATATGATATATAAACCATGTTTTACATTATGGAAGTAATTAATCATGATATAAGTAATCATATGAAAAATTACAAGTCAAAACACATACGATAAATGAAATGATTTTACCCAAAATGCATCTTTAACATGGAATTGACAAATGAACGGGAAATATAAAGTCATAGGGAATCATATATGATATCATAAATATTATTATGTTTCTATTACAAGTTTATAATATGTTTAAACCCATTAAATTTTTTTTGGATACATACAAAGCAATCGAACCTAAGGTAAGGGATAATTATTCCAATCTCATTCTTATCCGAGATTGTTTATTCATAAGTATTTACTAGGGTTATATTTATCATCCATGTACATGTCTTCTAAAACTATTTTCATAAAATGTTTACTATTCTTCCATTTATGTTTAAAGTCATTTTTCCCTTTTATGAATTTTACCACATGGTGTGGAAGGAATCTTTCTTTTATTTACCATACGAGGTACTTTTTGACTTTTCCAGCAAAAGTATGAGGATAACGTTTTTTTAACTTATATGACATGAATAGATTTTTACAGTTTCATAACACCTTATTTACATGAAGCTTATTCTATAAGATTTCATTATTATTTTCAACTAAATTCTTTTCTTTTAAAATTTCACGGCATTTTGAGAAAAGAAAATGATTTTGAAGAAGAAAGGATATTTTCCTCAAGAATTCATTTCAAGTGTTTTATCAAAACTATTTTCAATCTAAGATGAAATTATTTAACATGTTTATGTTTCAAGTATAATGTCTCTATTATTTACATGGTTTGATTTTGTTTATGATGAAATTATATCCATTATTTTATATGGATTATGTTATGATGGGATGATGTTTATGAAACCGATTTTATTCGTTGGGTTATGATGAATAATTTATGTTTATTTTATGGCACATGAAAGAATGATTTCATTATGAGATGGGTGGGACCTATATCTCCCTCCAATTCATTGGGTAATTATTTATATCTCATGAGATAGACATGGCTGGAACGACAAGTAAATACGGTTCAGTAATACATGGCTGAAACGACAGGTAAACCCGGTTCAGTAATAGAATTTTTCCACTATGATGGTGTCTTGGAAGAAATGAATTGGATACTATAGAAATCATATCACGTGATTAATGGTTTTAAAAAATTACATGTTTTATTCCCATGCTATTTTATCATGATTAATGTTCCTTTATGATCTATACCTTATGTACTGCCAAGATTTATGTCATTACTCATGATTTTGATGTTTTATGTTCTCCATGTTTACCCTTACTAAGAATTTGAGCTCACCATTTTTATGTTTTCTTTTACCTAGGATACAAAGAAAGGTTTTAGGTAAGAAAAAAAAGGGGAAGATCTTTATGGGAGATGTTGAAGATCTTTCACCATGATTAGAAGATTTTATTCCAACTTTCCAAAGACACTAAACTAATACGGTCTTTGGGTTTCTATTTTTGTTATGTATTAAGTATTCCAAAAAATTAATGTAATGTCTATGTACATCAAGCTTGGGTCTCTACAGTAGAGTCATCTCAGCATGTGCAGATTCGAGGTTGGGGGTAGTATGATGCTCTCCATTTCAACCCTATCACATGACAACAATGGGACTGTCAATCTGGCCAACCCATTGATAGTGAAGGTTCCTCCCTAAACACCTCTACAGTGAATGTGATTATTATTGACCCTTCTAGTGGTCAAAGAAACTAGGCAGCTAACACGAGGCATGATAGGGAGAACCCACCCCAAGAGGTGGCATAGTACCAGGAAAACCCCCCTATAGAGACCTAAACTCATCAATAGAGGTTGGAATTGGGTATTGGGAGTCCCCCAAATTAGACTTTTCTTCCATTATTTTGATATATAGAAAATGTAAAGGGGAACAATGAGATTACTATCCCATCTAAGGTTTCAACAAAAACCAAGTTAAACCCCATGGTATTCACTTTTCTCCAAGAGTTAGAGTATTATAAGAGCCTCACTACTAAGCTTATTTATGATCAACGCTTAGGTTGTGACAACATCAAGAGAGACCCCATTTATCCTCTATTTGGGCACCTAATCCTCCTAGACAAGTCACCTAGATTTGAATCAGATGGTCCCACATATGCAATAAAAACAGAAGGTGGGGGCCATGGTAAACGATTGAGATACGAGTTTCTCGCTCCACCTAAACAGTGAACCTATCCACACTGAGATAAGGACTTCCCCTCCTTCTAGGGAGATGAATTGGTCAGAGCACTGATGACCATAAATTCTCATTAGGACAACATGAGAGTTTATCTCATTTCCGAACTCGAAGCTATAGAAACAAAACAAGTGTCGATTACAGAAAAATGGAATCTATATCTAGCATGGGTAGAATAGATACAACCACTACCAAAAACTACTAGAAAACAGGGCTATAGCCACATACCTATAGACACAATTTTATAGATCTGTGGCTATATCCTAGTTTATAGCTACAATTCTATTAAAATGGTGGCTATATCATAATTTATAGCCACGATTAAAAAAATCCATAGCTATGGTTTTTTTACCATCTATGGGGATCCTCCTCCCTACTATCCACGATGCTCTCCTCCTCTCCTCCCCTGATCCGTGACTCCTCGAACCATCGACTTGGACCTGCTCTCCACGCACTCCTCCCTGACATCACTACTACACTTCCTAGCCAATGGTGTTTCACGGCGGCCTCCCCACCCTCACGCTTGAATTTCCCCTCCCACCATCGACCCTTTACCCCAGCGAATACTCCTCCTCCCTCGCCGTTACTCCTCCATTGTCGTTCCTCCAGAGACCGAATGATCACAAATTCTATCCTGTAATTTTATTGTATTTTTCTTTTTTTCTTTCCCTCATTCTTGGTTTCTCACGAATATGTGAAATTTGTAGGAAATTTGAAAGGGATTTCAATGCTGAAATTTAGAGTTTAGGGGAAATTTTGAACAGGAGTGCCCAAGATGAGCCGTTTTTGACTCATCTTTCTTAATTGGTTATAGAAATTGATAAAGAGTTTTGAAATTTATTTGATTTCTCTTGTTTCTTTTTGTTTTTCAAATGTTTACTAGCCATAATATTGATGGGATTTTATGCAGTGTTTTACAAATGTTTTCCTTTTCATCCCACATGATTCATACACATTCTTTTCACAAATGACTTTCTATTCTAGTTTCCATATAAGGTTCAACATTTTATCTATTTTTCTTACCCACTTTAATGATAGTAGTAATCAAGGATATTATGGTAGTGAAGGATATTAAGGAATGTAAGAGGGATTCAGTGGGATATGGTTGATCTGATATTGATAAGAAGAGGAAAGATGACAAAACCATAGTGATAGCAAGTGGTTATAAACTTAGGAGAATATTTTTTATTCTCCTCCATCCAGTTGAAAAAAATCATTAGAGTACTCTTAGTGTGGCTGGAGAGGCCATAACTAGACTATTTGTTCTAATAGGTTGAAAGAGTATCGCAATTTGGAAGGGGGTTGTCCAGGGGAGGGGGGGGGGGGGGCTGTAGGGGGAGTGGTGGTGGGTGGGGGGTGGGGGGGGGGGGTTGTCTAGGGGGAGGGTGGGGGGGGGCTACAGGTGGGGGGGAGTGGTGGTGGTGGTTGTCCATGGGGAGGGAGGGGGGATGCAGGTGGGGGGGGGGGTGTCCAGGGGGGCTGTGTGGGGGGGGGGGGCTACCCCAAGGGGAGTGGGGGATTGTCTAGGGAAAAAGGGGGAAGGGGGAGGTTGTAGGTGGGTCTGCAGGGGTAGGGGTTTATGGGGGTAGGGGGGTAGGGCAGGGGGGTCTGCAGGGGGAGGGGGGCACGAGCAGGGGGGTCTATAGGGTTCAGAGGGGGTCTGTGGGGGAAAGGAGGGGGGGCATGGTTGGGGGGGGGGGTCTGCAGGGGTAGGGGGAGCATGGGTAAGGGGAGGGGGGGGGGTCTGTAGGGAAAGGGGGGAGGGGTGTAGAAGTAGGGGGTGGGGGGGGGGTGCTAGTGTAGGGTGGGCGTGTGCAGGGTAGGTTATGGATTCATGTATTATTTTTTCATTGTTGGTTATGGATTCATGTATCATTTATCATTTAAAATTGATACACTGATCACATATATATAAGAAGTCGTTATATCTCATTTCTTTTCCAACTATTTTCTTATAGGTGGATTCTTATAGTGAGCCTGGTTCTATCAAACACCATCAAAGTCAGTGAGTTTAACATCTAATTTGGGTAAGGTTTATTCCATTTTTATTATTTGGCCCAATTTTAATTAGGGTTTTTTTGATTTTTGGGTTCCTTATATTTTTGTAGTGCGTTTTGGATTTTTTTGAGGTGGATTCAAGTCACCATTGATGAAGGATTACATGTGTATTAATAGGTAGGCATATACATATATAAGTTCCCCCTTTATATATATTCACTCATGGCAGTATGAATATATATATTGGGGCTAGGTGTGCTTATATATAGATATGAAAGATGCATACATGTGTAAGTGTAAAGGGGTATATGAAAGTATAAACATATATCTAAGGACCCCATTATGCATATTTGGCCATGCAAATATGTATATAGGGGATATGTGTACTTATATATATGTGAAATTGCATATGCGTGAAAGCAGAAAAAAGAAATATTCGAGTTGTCGTCGTCAAAAGAAAACACGCCTTGAGGTTGAGGTAAGGTCCCTCTCCTAGCCTCTTTAATTCAAGAATATTTTAAATTATATTTAGTTGACTTCTTAATTCTGTATGTTTATATTAAATTGAAATTCTTGAATAAGTGTTAGTCAAGATAATTGTTTCGTTTGATAAACAAGTCATGGTTTTGTAATAAAACCCCTCCAACAGAGGTGTGCTATCTGCGAAAACTCATAGTGGTATACCTTTCTTGACATTATTGCATTGATGTTTTCCTTATACTTGATGTCATTGTTAGTCATAAATCACACATCGTACTTGGAACTTTTTATATCCCTGTAGGGGGTTTCCCTTTTTTTTATTAAAATGATTGTTTGAACCAAGACACCCTTTAAGTGTTGTTAGACTTTAAAGATGGAATTTACTATAATTACTAAGTCACCACTAAGTGAATAACATGATTTGGATGGAATTGATTGTACATGATTTTAGTATGGTTTTAGTATGGTCAAACATATTTCTTTAATTCACATAAATTGTCTAAATATTTCTCCACAAAGAGATTTAGGAATCTTCTAATCATTTTTATTCCTTCAACTATGGACTAAAAAATGATCATGATTCCACTATTTTATAAATCATTTAAATGAAACATTACATCCATGAGTTTTACCATGACATGGTGAAAAAATACTATCCATTTTCTATCCACTATGAGCATGGTCCATATTCTCTATGGGGTGGTCTTCCTCTCTTTGTTGACACTATATTTATGAGTCCCACATTAGACTTTAGTGAATACATCCACTATTTCATCACTCTATATGATACATATACTAACTTTGAAGTCCTTTGGTACTAACCTATACCAAAACTACTAGTTCTTGAATACTTCTTGGTTCCACCTCTCACTAGGTTCTTATTTCCTCATCACATAACCACTTTGTACTAGCGTTGTGTTCCTCATTCACCACCCAATGCTAGTTGCAGTTGATCCTAGTTGTTGCCTCATGTGGGAAACATACTATATCTTATGGATAACTAGGGCTGTATCCTTTTTCTCTATTATCCTTTCATTGTTTTACTTTTTAAAAATGATCCTTATGAACACTTGGAATTTTTCATTTTTCTTACTGCCCTCATCACTGACCACCATGAATTGTTCAAGATAATCATATCATGGAGATCTTAATTGTTTCCCATAGATAGGATTAAAATTTTGGAACTCTGGTTAAAACACCCATAACAACTCTACATTAAACATTTCCATGTCCATTATGGATTATCCAAATTCACTAAGGAGTGGTTCATTCTATAGTGAAGGATTCCATAACTAATCTTAATTTATTAAAATAAATCAAAGTATTATCATAACTTTAAGAATTATAGATTTATCCTTTCATTATTCATGACCCATGGAACTTTATTCTCCCCATATGAATTTCCATCAATAATATCATGTAAGTGAATTTACTAGTTACCATTGAGTCTTTGAAAAATTCTATAACCCTACCAAGATAGAGGTCATTGTTGGAAACTAGAGTTTTATAAAAAATATCAAGTTTTAAATGTCACTAATATTTTTAAATAAAAGATAATAGCTCAATATTTTTAAAATCTCAGATACATCCAAATATTATATCAATTGATGCCAATCATTTGTGAAAACTTGTGATACCACTTGATGTTCTTTGTATCTTCTTCACAATGAAACTCTGTTTTCTTCAGATAAGGCTAAATAGCTATTAAGTTATCATCGCTAACTCCCCCAAATCATATTTTGAAATAATCATGAACATAGGGAAACAATTCTTTGTAATTCTATTTTTTCTCTCCCAAAATCTTCTCAATATCCTGAAAATAGTTATCTGATAACCATTGTTATTATATAAATACATAAACATGTAATACATGAATGTCATTTCTTCTCCACTAGAGCTATCTTAATATTCTTGTTAGTCCCATACCACTTGAAATGTGATCTTATATCACTTTTTTATCTTCAATGATGGTTTAATACCATTAAAACGTTCAAATATAAATTTTACACCTCTTCAACTTTTGATCAGGGTTTACTTCAAATTTTCTTCATTATTCCAGCAAGCAACTCCAGATTTGGATTTTTAAATTTAATGTGGTTGTTTAAAATGACTTATTGAGTTAGATAAAACATAACACAATTTTTTTATCCTTATAACATATTATTTTTTTTAAAGTCCTATTACCAATTATGATTAGTAATATATCCGCATCATCTTGTTAAAGGTATATCTTTTAGATCACCCACATTGTTTTACAACATCAAACATATATGTCTTTTTATCATAGTCACACCATGAATCCATCTATTTATAATGTATATAGCCTATGTATTATACCTACACATTAATTTTTCACCATTTCCAATATATATTTGACTAATTTATTACATGGGGGTAGGGGGAGTGGGGAGGGGGGAGGGTGAAGGGGGGGGGGGGTGAAGGGGGGAGGTCTGTAGGGCAAGGGGTTGGTCTATAGGGGGGTCTCTAAGAAAGGGGGAGGTCTGTAGGGTAGGGGGGAGGGAGCAGGGGATAGGGGGATGTCTGCAGGGCAGGGGGTTGGTCTGAAGGGGGGTCTGAAAGGAAGGGAGAGGTCTGTTGGGAAGGGGGGAGGGGGCAGGGGGGAGGTATGCAGGGGGGAGTTGAAAGGGGGGAGGTGGATGGGGGAGGTTTGAAGGGTAGGGGGTGGTCTACAGGGGGGTCTTCAGGGCAGGGGGGAGGGGGGTGGGGGAAGGGGGGTGGGGGTGGTCTGCAGGGTAGGGGTGGTTTGCAGGGTAGGGGGAAGGTCTGTAGGGAAGGGGGAGGGGGGGTATACAGGGTATGGGGGTGGTCTGTAGGGGGTATGCAGGGCAAGGGGGAGGGGGAGGGTGTAGGTGGGGTGTAAGGGGGGAGAGGGGGGTGGGACAATGGGGAAGGGGGGTGAAAGGGGGGTAGTGGGGGGAGGAAAAAACGGTATGGGTTGGGTGGTGGTGCAGGGGGGTCTGTAGGGAAGGGGGAGGGGGGAGGGTGTAGGTGGGGTGAAAGGGGGGGGGACAGTGGGGCAGGGGGTGCAAGGGGGGCAGTTGGGGGAGGGAAAACTGGAAGGGGTGGGGGTGGGGGGTGCAGGAGGGTCTATAGGGTAGGGGGAGGGTGCAAGTGGGGTGCAAGGGGGGTAGGGGGTGTAAGGGGGTGGGGAAGAGGGTGTAAGGGGGGTAGTGGGGGAGGTAAAACTGGTAGGGGTGGGCATGGTGTCTTATACAAGTAGCTCCATGAAATGATCAATTTTCAATTTCCCATCCACCCGAACTTTCATTATATAATATTTTTTATCCAATTTTATGTTGATTTTCTTGACCAACTTCCTCTCCTTCACTTAGGCCTGAAAGAAGGACATGTTCCAATCACCCTCTTTAAGCCAGAGGTTCCTTTATTTTTTCCTCCAAGCTCTTTCTATTTCTAGGATTCTTTAAGCTAGAGTAGTTTATTTTTAAACCATATTTTCAAACATTTCACCATCCTAGCTATCGTGAAGCCTCTCCTCCAGACTTTGTATGTCTTTTTTGATATCCTTCAGGATATTTTACCTACTCATTCTACCTTCCATCTATATTAGAATTTATTTCTTTAAATGTTGTAGGCGATGTGTTAAACCCACCCAAGAAGAGCCCAACGTGTAAAATATGAATAAATACCTCCATCCTCATCCAATTCCTTGAGTAGACAAATTGCATACTCATTATTTCATCCTTCTTCGGTTTCACTATGACCTGTGAGTGGTCTGAAAGATCCCTTGTGAGATTATTAATGGATATCTGTGTGTATGTGTCAATGCCTTAGAAGTTTAAAAAACACGAATCTAACCTACTCCATATTCTCTTACTTACTTTCATGATGTTTCACCATGTAAATTTTCTCCCTGAGAAACCAAAATCTTAAAGACACTTCGCATCTATGAATCCTCTGAAATCCTCTATGGAAATGGTTGCGTATGCTGAACCCCCTTTCTTTTCTGTCCAGGAGGGAGGGGGTTTTCTAGGAGGGAGGGGTGTCCAAGAGGGATAGGGTGTCCAGGAGGAGGGGGGGGGGGGTGTATAGGGGTCACTAGTAGAAAAATGGGTTTTAACATCGGCAGTTTAACATCGGTTCTTAGAGACCGATGTTAAAAGTAGGTTTTTGGCATCAGTTTTTCAAATAAATGATGTTAAAAATAAAATATAAGTTGTAGATAATTTCTCAATCTTTTATTTTATGGGTTGTGCATCATAAATAGACTTACGTATCAAAAGTTATGGATGTTGGAAGTTGAACATTATAAGACTTGATTTTTAACGTCAGTTTTTTCCAATAAGACATTAAAAGTCCTTTTTGGCATTAGTTTTTCAAATAACCAAAATAAAAAATAAAAAAAAAGTTTTATATAAATTTTCAATATTCTATTTTACAGGTCATGGAGAAAAAACAGACTTACAAATCAAAAGTTATGGACATCAGAAGTTGAACATTATAAGACTTTATTTTTAACGTCAGTTTTTTTTCAATAACTGACGTTAAAAGTCCCCTTTTGGTGTCTATTTTTCAAATAACCGACATTAATAATAATAAAAAAAGTTTTATATAATTTCTCTATATTCTATTTTACAGGTCATGGAGAAAAAATGAACTTACGGATCAAAAGTTATGAATTTCGGAAGTTGAACATTATAAGACTTGATTTTTAACGTCAGTTTTTTTTCAACAACCAATGTTAAAAGTCCACTTTTGGCGTCTATTTTTCAAATAACCAACGTTAATAATAAAACACAAGTTTTAGATAATTTTTCAATATTTTATTTGACAGGTTTTGGAGAAAAAATGGACATACAAATCAAAATTTATGGACGTCAGAAGTTCAACATTATAAGACATGATTTTTAACGTTGATTTTTTTCAATAACCGACATTAAAATTCCCCTTTTGGAGTCAGTTTGTCAAATAAACGATGTTATTAATAAAACAAAAGTTTTATATAATTTCTCTAACTTCGATTTGATAGGTCTTGGATAAAAAATAGACTTACATATCAAAAGTTACGGATATCAAAAGTTGAACATTATAAAACTTGATTTTTAACGTCGGTTTTTTTAAATAACCGATGTTAAAATTCAATTTTTGGAATCAGTTTTTCAAATAACCGATGTAAAAAATCAAAAAATAGTTGTAGATAATTTCTCAATATTTTATTTGATAGGTTTTAGAGCAAACACCGACTTACGTATCAAAAGTTATGGATGTTATAAGTTGACCATTAGAAGAGTTGATTTTTAACGTTGGTTTTTTTTCAATAACAAATCTTAAAAGTCCCTTTTTGGCATCGGTTTTTCTAATAAAAGATGTTGAAAATCACTTTTTGGATTCTGTTTTTCAATAACCAACATTGAAACCCCAACATGAGAATATTTTTAACATCAGTTATAAATTTAACCGACGTTAAAAGTAAAATTTCAAATATGCGGGTTTGGTATTTAAATTTTTTCACAACGTGCATTTCTATTTTCAAAATCCCACCTAAATTTTAATGTATAACCACCAATAATATTTTCATTTACAATATATAGAACCTAATACTCTTTCTTTAAACATTTTTTACATCTTAAATACCATCAATATTTCAACAATTCTTCAATCGACGATTTGTACATGGTATTTATTTTCATCATTTAATTTCATTATTATAGTTTTCCTTATCACTAAATATATTGATATTTTTATTATGGTGATAAAATATTATTCCGATTGAGACACAAAGATGAAACTTCCACATTATATTCATTAGATGAGGTGGAAAATTCTTTATCACTCACCATTTTCATTACCGCATGAGTTCTTCCTTAAAAAGAAGTGAAATAACAACAAACATGATATCGATTCAAATGAAACCAATAAAATAATTAAAATTAGTTTGAATCTTTATGTTTATTATTTTTTGTGTTCATTTGATGTATAGTTTTTAGTTCTTGTTTCTCATGTTTTCTTTGAATCAATTTGTATCTATCGAAACTTAAAGCGCTACAACTTACAATGACCATAACTTTTGATCCGTAACTCCATTTTAGTTTCATAAGTAGTCAAATCGAATCATGAGAAATAATCTATATTCCAATATAAAGAGTTTAAATGTTTTAACATTGGTTTTTACCAAAAAAGACGCGAAAAATAATTTTTTTTAAAACGTACTTTTCACGTCGGTTTTTATCCAAAACCGACGATAAAACCCATGTAGAAGATGAATTTTGACGTGAAGACTATCGAGCCCTAACTTTTGGTGAAGGTTTATATGAAAACCGATGTTTAAGAACCACGGGGCCTAACCTTTGGTGTCGGTTTATTTGAAAACTGACACTGAAGACCATCAGTGCCTAACTTATGGTGTCAGTTTATATGAAAACCGACACCGAAGACCCAAGGGGACCAATTTTTGACGCCGGTTTATAAAACCGACGTTAAAGGTTATATTTTTTACGTCACATTTATTGACGTTAGTTAAAAACCAACATAAAATTTAAAAAAAATTGATGTGGAAATACATTTTTCCACTAGTGGGTGCAAGGGGGGTCTGCAGTGGGGGTGTAACATGATATGACAGTTTCAAAAAAATGGTTACCTCCCAAGTACTTGATTCCCAAGGGCATTGCAGTGTGATCAATATCCATTGTTATGTGACCTATCAAACCTTAAATCCTAAGGGTAATTGAAATTTCACATCCACCTACTCCACTACATGACCAAAAGTTGGTACAATCATCTCTCCGTGATGTGACCACGAGTCAGTGCAATCATCTCTCTACGATGCAACTACCTTTTGCCCATAATAACTGATTTTTCATGCAGTGTGGGAAAATTATGGTGTGATAAATGTCTTAACTACATAATTTTATTCCCTCAATATGCAACCTACTATCCCACACCAAACAACAAGAACTAAAAATTTCATTTCCAAACCATTGCAATGTGATCTTCATGTTGTGAAGGACCGACTCAAGGAGGTCTACAGGGGGGAGGGGGGTGTGCAGGGGGGGTCTGTCCAGGGAGGGGGGTGGGGTTTGTATAGGGAGAGGGGCTATCTAGGGGGGAGTGGAGGAGGGTCTTTTTAGGGGGGAAGGATGGGCTACAGGGGGAGTGAGGGTCTAAGTGAAAATTGATTGGTTATTTTTCCTTCAAAAAATTGAGCACCACGAGCATAATACTCTTATGTCTGGCCATTTTATCTTTCACCTTTACCTATCAACCATGGATTGTTAGACCAAAAGCGTGGTCCTTCTACTTTTTCTGTTTTGATACGTCGCACCACCTATCGACCATATACACCTTCAAAAACAACATAATCATAGTGGGATTGACCATTTCACACAAGTAGACTCAATGAACACCACTGGATAATGTATAAAATTAATTATAGAGCCATAAGGTTCAGATTTTGGTATTAATCAAGGTGAAAAAAATATGTGATATTAAATCCTATGGGGTGAATCCAATTCCCCCCTCCCTGAACTGGGAAAAACTGGGGCGTCGGTGGGGACCTGGCAGAGGGATACTGGTGGGGGGGGGGGTACAGGGGGGTCTGCAGGGCAGGGGGGGTGTCTGGGGGGTGGGGGGACTAGCAGGGGGATATACTGGTTGGATAGAGGGGGGGGGGGGTTGTAGGGTAAAAGGAGGGTGCAGGGGGTGTATATGGTTTGTCCAGGGGGAGGGTGCAGGTGGGGTGTCTTAGAGGGGTTGTCTAGGAGGGGGGGGGGGGTCTGCAGGGCAGGGGGGAGGGTGCAGGTGGGGTGTCCAGAGGCTATCCAAGGGCTGTCCAGGGTTTTTCTAGGGGGAGGGTGCAAGGGAGGGGGAGGGTGCAGGGTAGGGGGGAGTTTACCACCCCAAGGTTTTGAAAATAAATATAGAATGAAATTTTATAATCTATCCCTTAAACATAACTTTGACTCTTCTATGTTTTGAATTTGAAAAAATGGTCATCTAGAGTTGTGTTCAGTAAGTCATTTGGAGTCCGACAGAACAAACTTGATTTTTTTAGTAAATAGTAACATACCCTTATGAATAGTAATATGACCCTAATGAATAGTAAATTTTATTATTATTTTATTTTCTTAAGGCTAGAAGATAATAACATCTTGGTTAATTTTTCATTGTGATAAAGAAGTAGTTGTAGAATTAGAATTGTTAATTTTTGAATTAAGTATGATTTTATTTAAAAGTTCAATTAATAATATTTATAAAATTATTTTTCAAAAATGGACTTCACTTTTGAATTCTACACGTCGAAAAATGGTAGGGGTGAATTTTTGGGATTTTTCTGAAATTCAAGAATTTTTGATGAATAGTGAAATACGGTAAAATACCATATATTCAATTTATCAGTTAAATACATTATTCATGACATCACAAGTAATGAAAGTATGCTTGGTTTGAAATCAAATGCACTTATTACTATTAGGGGTCACATGAAGCAATACTATTGGTTGTCTTGAGAGAAATAATAAAATAATGAATTAAATATTCAAAAATTACTCCTCTCCTCCACTATAAAAACCACCCACCACTACCTCTTCTATTCACACCTCTAAGCCTTGAAGATCCTCAAATTTCTACCCAATTAACCTTACCTAGTCACTCCCCACGTCCAAGAATCTTCTGGTCTTCCCAAAATACCAAAACCCCTTCCCTTAAGGAGTTTTTCAAGGAGGTTATTTCAAGAGGTAAAACACCCTTCTTTTTCATTTGGTTTCATTTCAATTTATCTTCCTTTTCTATCCTATCCTCTCCTCCTCTGTCCAAATGATCATGATAACTCCAGTAAAATCTATATACTGGATTTATATCATGTTAATGTAAGAAGCATCATAAATATTCTTACTCCCTCCCTTTTATTTTATAAACGAAATCGACGTCCATGAGGTTCCGATTTATAACCTTCGTGGACGACGAAGTTTCGTTCTTCAATTTATACTTCATTACTGGTCATTAAACCGTATTTACAGTTGAACCATACTATAATATATGTTTTATAACCTAATTAATATTCAGGAACCAGAATATGTACATATAATTAAGTTATATGATAAAACTAGTTCATAATATTCCAAATACTGCCGAATAATCGAAGTGGTGGTCATCTAATGGTTCATACTCATTCCATGTAACCAAATGATAGAAATGAACATTATCAATTATTTATGTTCATTAATAATATATAACTCCAATCCTGGAGATTTATAACCATTCCACATGAACTTCATTACTTAAAAACAAGTGAACCGAATATGAAAATAAAGGAAACGAACACTCCAGAACGACGAAATTCAATACAATAACTTATCAATAAAGACATAAATGAACTAACCATAATTATGGTAAACTAAATACATGTATAATAAGTTATTAAATAATTTATTAAAAAGTATAATTTCATATTACAGGAGCTTAAGTTCAAGAACAGAACACGTTTGGAGTTAAGGTAAGGGTTTCTTCATCTCACTTCCATTTTCGTGAGATTTTCCATATTCACTACTAATACTTTTGTAATGGTGTATGTATAATGAATATTGATTTCACATATCATTAATATCTTTATCTTAATGTTATTAAATCTATAATTTTGATATTATTAATTTTTGGGGAATACAAAACATTTGATTACAAAGTGGTAAGGGTTTTTCCACCCGAACATCCATTTTAATTCGGGATACTTTCATTGTCTAATTACCTCAATGAAATTCTTATTTATTGTTATGTACTCATCATATATTTTTTGTTAGTATCATATATATTTTTACAAACCATAACCCTTCCTTATTTTATGGATAGTTACACGTTTTAAAAGAAACTTTCAAAATTGGTTCAAAAATACAAGCCTGATTCAAGGGAATTTCTCCAATTCATATCTATTTACAAGGGCACTCTATAATCTGTTTTTGGAAACCATTATCTTTATAAAAATACTCATTTTATTATTAAAATACTATATTACTTCACTTATGGTTTTATACAAATATTTTCCAAAAGAACACTTCTTTTCAAAATAAAAGAGTATTTATCTCAAAATTGCTTAATGATTTTATAAGAGTATTTTCATTTGATGCTCTTGTTGATTACATGGTATTATTGGGTTTAATCATTTATGAATTCATATACCATATTTTATTTAATGGTTTATGACTAACTATATTATGGATGATCTATCCTAAAACCATTCACCATATTACTCGGAATGGTTAGTTATTTTATGTTTAATGATAGGGGGAAGATAGTTACATTTCATATGATAGTTTTGATATGAATGTATATGTTGTTTATGTTTATCCCCGCTCATATGAGGAATGCATTGGACTTATTATGTGACGGGTGGGGCCCGCTATAGCCCCTATATGCATCGGTAGGTCTCATGATACAAATAGATGTGGAATTGGCCGAGGCCTTTCCCAATGTGATATGGATTTTGGTCGAGGCCTTAATCACTAGATGTCTTGGCCGAGGCCATGAAAAAATGATTTAGAATGTCCGAAATATGCACTTACCTCATTATGAAGCTAGTAATTGAAAGTTCATGTGGTTATTCGACTAGTATAATACCCATGATTATGCTTTATTATGGCATTATTTACTCATCTCATTTTCCTTCCATAATGTGTTTATATTTATTATTCAAGGCATGTGTTTTCAATTATTCACCATGTCTAATGTTTATTTTATCTTCCACTGTATTTCTTACTCTTACTGAGCAATTGACCTCACCCATTTTTTATGTTTCATTTTCTCAGGATGTGAAGAAGTAATTTATGAATGACTTACAAGCATAATCTAGGAGACGTGATCTTTCTAGTGGAATAAAATAGTGTTTTTGTTTCCCTTCATGTTGTAATGATAAAATTATGTATCTAACATGTTTCCAATAATACTAAACTACTCAGTCTTTCAAGATTCGTATTCCTTGTATGTATGCCAACGTAATCAAATAAGGTACCGGCTCTGGGCAACTGGGGTCGGGTCCTTACAGTTGGTATCAGAGGAATTTTAGTAGAATACTTGGAAACTAGATTTAGAAAACGTAGAATTAGGGAAGAGTCCCTAAGTTAGTCTTTGAGGATATACATACAATAACGTCCTAGTATTTTGGTAAGGAATAAATTATATGGATCTTTCAAGAAATACATCCCCATCTGGATACGAGTGGGTAGAGGTGACTCTGGCATAAATGTATCTAGGGGTAAAACCTGAAAACACCGCTTTGAGCTTGACTCGAATGGGAACTGGTGCATGAAAACAGGCCTTACTGCACTATTGGTTACGACACTCCTGGGGGATATGCTTAGGATAATTCACATTTTCTTTACAAGCTATTATGAAGGAGTTTAATGTAAATATTCCTCAAAGAAATAATTTTTGTGAATATGGGATTATCCATGCATAGAATCTCAATTTTTCTGAGTATTTTTACGTTAAGATTATACATTATGATTCATAACCTAATATAGTGTATGCCATTATCTAGATATGGCACCTAGTGGACCTAATGGAAATCGCATGAATGCACGTGTCCCCTGTAGGGATTTTCCTCCGATGTAAGGAAATGATGTTGGCTCTGGTGTTGTGAATGGTGCTGAGCAACTCATAACTATACTGGGAAAAATTAATCAAGTTATGAATAATAACCTTACCCATATGGATCATCCGGATCCACCACATGGAGGAGCCATGCTAGATCGCTTTATGCGACAACAGCCTCCATCATTCAACGGGACTATAAACCCGTTTGTAGCAGAGCAGTGGATATGTTCTTTTGAGAAGATATTTATTGATTTGGGATGTAATGAAAGAGATAAGGTTGTCATGGTAGTATATCATCTATCGGGAGATGCAGATCAGTGGTGGTCATTAATCCAAAACACAAAGGCGGTTACGATTTTTGATGACGATGATAAAGAACACTATATCTTTAGAGCAGAATTGTCACCACCTGATTCTCATCTAGATCCACCCACAGTAGCTCAACTAAATTAAATTATTGGTGAGGAAGAGAATGAAACAACTGTGGGTGAGGAAAAGAATGTTCAAATAGAGGATGTACCTATTGTGAGAGAATATGTTGATGTGTTTCCATAAGATTTACCTGAACATCCTCCAGAATGAGAAATTGAGTTTTCCATTGATTTAATTCATGGTTCAAGGCCCATATAAAAGACCCCTTATAGAATGGCCACTGTGGAATTAATGGAACTAAAGAAAAAACTAGAGGAATTGAGTAATAAGGGATTTATCTGCCCTAGTGTTTCTCCATGGGGAACCCCTGTCCTTTTTGTTTAGAAGAAAGATGGATCCATGAGGTTATGTATCGACTACAGGGATATCAATGATGTAACAATAAATAACAAGTATCCCCTACCTTGCATTGATGATTTATTTGACCAACTACATGGAGCTCAATACTTTTCAAAGATTGACCTTCGATTGGATATCATCAGTTGAGTGTGAAGAATGAAGACATTCTAAAAACAGCGTTTCAAACCAGGTACAAGCATTACGAGTTTACAATAATGCCTTTTGTATTGAATAATGCACCCTCTGTCTTCATGGATATAATGAACAGAGTTTTCAAAGAATATCTCGATGATTTTTTAGTGGTATTTATTGATGATATCTTGGTATAATCCAAAATCTATGAAGATCATGAAAATCACTTGCGCATTATCCTGAAGACTCTTAGAAGACATGAATTATATGGGAAGTTTAGCAAGTGTGAATTATGGCTTCAGGATATTTATTTCTTGGCCATATTTTATCTAATGATGGAATCCTAGTTGATCCTGTAAAGACAAAGGCAATCCAATATTGGCCCACGCCAACAAACATAACTGAGGTACACATTTTTATTGGCTTAGCAGGTTATTATCGGCGTTTCGTATAGAATTTTTCCAGACTGGCTAACCTGCTAACGAAGCTCACATGTAAAGGGGTTAAATTTGTTTGGAAAAAATATTGTGAAGAATGTTTCGAAGAACTGAATAGAATATTAGTCAATGCTCCTATATTAACACTACCATCGGGGAATGACGAGTTTTTTTATTTATAGTGATGATTCAAAGAAAGGACTTGGTTGTGTCCTTATGAAAAATGATAGTGTTATTGCTTATGCATCACGAAAACTAAAAATTCCTGAGAAAAACTATCCTACTCATGATCTTGAGTTAGTTGCTGTAATCTTTGCTTTGAAGATATGGAGACATTATCTCTATGATGAAAAAATGTGAGATTTATACTGATCACAAGAGTTTGAAGTATATTTTATAACAGAAAGAACTCAACATGAGGAAAAGGAGATGGATTTAACTACTCAAGGATTATGATTTCACGATACACTACCACCCGAGGAAGGAAAATAAGGTGGCAGATGCTTTGAGCAGAAAGGATCATGGAGTTTTGAACAAGATGAGAGTTGAAAGGGATCCTATTTTCATGGGTCTAGTAAATATGGATATGGGAATAACCATGGAAGGTGAAACATCAATGCTTTTTCAAATGGTTGAAAAACCATCTTTATTAGAAAGGATAAAAAGTTCTCAAGATGGTGATGAGGAGTTTCAAAAGAAGATTAAAGCTGTGAATGATGGGATATTGAGTGACTTCGTATATGAATATGGAATTTTGAAATTTGGGAAGAGACTTTGTGTTCCCGATGTACCTGATCTAAAAAGGGAATTATTGGATGATTCTCGTAGTTCTAATTTCTCTATACACTCTTGTAGCACTAAGATTTATAGATATTTGAAGGAACATTTTTGGTGGGAGAACATGAAGAGGGAGATTGCTGATTTTGTGTCAAGATGTATGGTTTTTCAATAAGTGAAAGCTGGAAGGCAACAACCTGGAGGAGTATTGCACCCTCTTCCCATACCTGAGTGGAAATGGGATAATATCACAATGGACTTTGTCATGGGACTACCAAAGACTCCTAGAAGGAACAATGCAATATGGGTCATTGTAGATCGTCTTACCAAGTCAACACATTTTCTTGCTATAAGAGAAGATCTACCACTTGAACGTCTATCAAGACTATATATTAATGAAGTTCTGAGACTTGATGGAGCACCCCTATCGATTGTTTCGGATCGTGATCCACGTTTTACATCAAGATTCTGGAAAAATATTCATATGGCCCTAGATACTGATCTTTGTTTGAGCACTGCCTACCACCCAAAAACTGACGGACAATCAAAACAGACAATTCAAACATTGGAAGACATATTGAGGTCTTGTTCACTTGATTTTCAAGGCATGTGGGATTAGTATTTACCTCTCATAGAATTTTCCTACAACAATAGCTTCAATTCAAGTATACATATGTCACCCTATGAAGCATTATATGGGAGGCGATGTCCTACACCAATTTGCTGGGATGATATTGGTGAAAGAAAGCTCGTGGGCCCAGAACTTGTTGAAGAAACAATGGAAAAGGTGAAGATTATCCAGAACCATATCAAAATAGCTCAAAGTAGGCAAAAGAGCTATGCAAATTACCGAAGGAAGGATTTGAAGTTTCAAGAAGGTGATCAAATTTTCTTAAAGGTATCTCCATGGAAGGGTATTATACGATTCGGTAAGAAGGGAAAGTTAAGTCCCAGATACATTGGACCTTTTGAAATTCTGGACCAAATTGGAGCCGTAGCTTATTGTTTGGAAATTCCACCAAGTCTCTCCAAGGTTTGCAATGTGTTCCACATGTCAATGTTAAGGAAGTACATGCTAGACCCAACACATGTACTCACTTATGAAGAAGTGGAACTTGAGCCCGATCTATCTTATTATGAAGAGGATATCAAGATTCTTGATACTAGAGAAAAAGTATTGATAAATCGGATGACTCGTCTGGTGAAGGTTCTATGGAGGAACCATAAGATGGAGGAAGCAAAATGGGATCCTGAGGATCTTATGTTAAAGACATACCCGAATCTTTTTAGGTAATATTCTATGAATTTCGAGGATGAAATTTTTGTAAGGAGGGGAGAATGTAACACCCCAAGGTTTTGAAAATAAATATAGAATGCAATTTTATAATCTATCCCTTAAACATAACTTTGAATCTTCTATGTTTTGAATTTGGAAAAATGGTCATCTAGAGTTGTGTTCAGTAAGTCATTTGGAGTCCGATAGAACAAACTTGATTTTTTAGTAAATAGTAACATACCCTTATGATTAGTAATATGAATAGTTATATGACCCTAATGAATAGTAAATTTTATTATTATTTTATTTTCTTAAGGTTAGAAGATAATAACATCTTGATTAATTTTTAATTGTGATAAAGAAGTAGTTGTAGAATTAGAACTATTAATTTTTGAATTAAGTATGATTTTATTTAAAAGTTAAATTAATAATATTCAGAAAACTATTTTTCAAAAATGGACTTCACTTTTGAATTCTACACGTCGAAAAATGGTAGGGGTTAATTTTTTGGATTTTTCAAAAATTCAAGAATTTTTGATGAATAGTGAAATACGATAAAATACCGTATATTCAATTTATCAGTTAAATACACTATTCATGAAATCACAAGTGATGCAAGGCCACTTGGTTCGAACTCACACGCACTTATTACTATTAGGGGTCACATGAAGCAATACTATTGGTTGTCTTGAGAGAAATAATAAAATAATGAATTAAATATTCAAAAATTACTCCTCTTCTCCACTATAACCCCCCCACTACCTCTTCTCTTCACACCTATAAGCCTTGAAGCTCCTCAATGTTCTTCCCAATTACCCTTCCATAGTCACTCCCCACGTCCAATAATCTTCTGGTCTTCCCAAAAGACCAAAACCCCTTCCCTTAAGGAGTTTTTAAAGGAGGTTATTTCAAGAGGTAAAACACCCTTCTTTTTCATTTGGTTTCATTTCAATTTATCTTATTTTTATATCCTATCCTCTCCTCATATGACCAAATGATCATGATAAATCCAGTAACATCTATATACTGGATTTATATCATGTTAATGTAAGAACCATCATAAATATTCTTACTCCCTCCCTTTTATTTTATAAACGAGATCGGCGCCCATGAGGTTCTGATTTATAACCTTCGTGGACGACGATGTTTCATTCTTCAATTTCTTCTTCATTACTGGTCATGAAACCATATTCACAGTTTAACTAGACTATAATATATTTTTTATAACCTAATTAATAGTCAGGAACTAGAATATGTACATATAATTAAGTTATATGACAAAACTAGTTCATAATATTCCAAATACCGCCGAATAATCGAAGTGGTGGTCATCTAATGGTTCATCCTAATTCCATGTAACCAAATGATAGAAATGACCATTATCAATTATTTATGTTCATTAATAATATATAATTCTAATCCTGGAGATTTATAACCATTCCACATGAACTTCATTACTTAAAAACAAGTGAACCGAATATGAAAATAAAGGAAACGAACACTCGAGAATGACGAAATTCAATACAATAACTTATCAATAAAGACATAAATGAACTAACCAGAATTATGGTAAAATAAATACATGTCTAATAGGTTCTTAAATAAGTTATTAATAAGTATAATTTCATATTCCAGGAGCTTAATTTCAAGAATGGAACATGTTTGGAGTTAAGGTAAGGGTTTCTTCATCTCACTTCCATTTTCGTGAGATTTTCCATATTCACTACTAATAATTTTTTATGGTGTATGTATACTGAACATTGATTTCAAATATCATGAATATATTTATCTTCATGTTATTAAATCTATAATTTTTATATTATTAATTTTTGGGGAATACAAATTGTTTGATTACATAGAGGTAAGGGTTTTTCCACCCAAACATCCATTTTCATTCGGGATACTTTCATTGTCTAATTACCTCAATGAAATTCTTATGTATTGTTATGTACTCATAATATATTCTTTGTGAGTATCATATATATGTTTAAAAACCAGAACCCTTCCTTATTTTATGGATAGTTACATGTTTTAAAAGGAACTTTCAAAATTGTTTAAAAAATACAAGCCCGATTCAAGGGAATTTCTCCAATTCATATCTATTACAAGGGCACTCTATAATCTATTTTTGGAAACCATTATCTTTCTAAAAAAATCATTTTATTATGAAAATACTATCTTACTTCACTTCTGGTTTTATACAAATATTTTCCAAAAGAACTCTTCTTTTCAAAATAAAAGAGTATTTATCTCAAAATTGCTTAATGATTTTATAAGAGTATTTTCGTTTGATACTATTGTTGATTCCATGGTATTATTGGGTTTAATAATTTATTAATTCATATACCATATTTTATTTAATGTTTTATTACTAACTCTATTGTGGATTATCTATCCTAAAACCATTCACCATATTACTCGGAATGGTTAGTGTTTTATGTTTAATGATTGGGGAAAGATAGTTACATTTCATATGATAGTTTCGATATGAATGTATATGTTGTTTATGTTTATCCCCGCTCATATGAGGAATTCATTGGACTTATTATGTGATGGGTGGGGCCCTCTATATCCCCTTGATGCATCGGTAGGTCTCATGAGACAAACAGATGTGGAATTGGCCGAGGCCTTTCCCAATGTGATATGGATTTTGGCCGAGGCCTTAATCACTAGATGTCTTGGCCGAGGCCATGAAAAAATGATTCAGAATGTCCGACATATGAACTTACCTCATTATGAAGCTAGTAATTGAAAGTTCATGTGGTTATTCGACTTGTAGAATACCCATGATTATTCTTTATTATGGCATTATTTACTCAGCTCATTTTCCTACCATAATGTGCTTATATTTATTATTCAAGGCATGTGTTTTCAATTATTCACCATGTCTAATGTTTATTTTATCTTCCGCTATATTTATTACTCTTACTGATCATTTGAGCTCACCCCTTTCTTATGTTTCATTTTCTTAGGATATGAAGAAGTAATTTATGAATGACTTACAAGCATAATCTAGGAGACGTGATGTTTCTAGTGGAATAAAATAGTGTTTTTTCCCTTCATGTTGTAATGATAAACTTATGTATGTAACTCATTTCCAATAATACTAAACTAATCAGTCTTTCGAGATCCGTATTCCTTGAACGTAATCAAATAAGGCACTGACTCTGGGCAACTGGGGTCAGGTACTTACAGGGAGAGTGCATGTGGGGTGTTTAGGAGGGGGGGGGTGTCCAGGAGGGGGGAGGGTGCAGGGGGGTCTGTAGGGAAGGGGGAGGGTGTAGGTGGGGTGTCTAAGAGTGTTGTCTAGGGGGGGGGGGTTCAGGGGGGGGGGGGAGGGTGCATGTGTAGTGTAGGGGGGGGGACCTAGTAGGGGGATACTGGTGTGTGTGTGTGTGTGGGGGGGGGGGGGTGTAGGGGGGGTATGCAGGGCATGGAAGGGTGCAGGTGTGGTACAAGGGGGGGGGGGGGGGTACAGGGGGTGGGTACCTAGATGGGGGGATACTGGTGGGGGGGGGGTGCAGTGGGAGGGGGGGGGGGTGTCTGCAGGGCAGGGGGGAGGGTGAAGGTGGGGTGTTTAGGAAGGGTTGTCCAGGGGCAATCTAGGGGGGTGTCCAAGGGCTATCTAGGGTTTGTCCACGGGCTGTCCATGGGGTGTCCAAGGGGGGTGCAGGGGGGTCTGCAAGGGGAGGGGGAGGGTGCAGGTGTGTGTCTTGGAGGGTTTGTCTAGTGGGCTATCCATGGGGTTGTCCAGGGGTTGTCCAAGTGGGTGTCCAGGGGCTGTCCGGGGGGGGGGGGGGTTGGGTGTCTAAAAAGGGATGTCTAGGGGCTGTCCGGGGGGGGGGGGGGGTCTGTAGGTAAAGGGGAGGGTGTAGGTGGGGTTTCTAGGAGGGGTTGTCCAGGGGGTTGTCTAGGGGCTATCCAGGGTCTGTCCAGGGGGTGGGGGGTGTCTATTGGGGGAGGGGGTGTCCGGGGGGGGGGGGGGGTCCATGGGGGTGTCTATGGGGTGTCTGGGGGGTGTCTAGTGGGGGGGGGGGTGTCCACGGGGGTGTCTAGGGGGGAGGGGGTGTCCGGGGGGGGGGGGTCTAGGGGTGCCCAGGGGGGTGCCTAGGGGGGTGGGGGTGTCTAGTGGGGGTGAAAGGGGGGGTATTTCCAGGAGGAGATTGGGGGGAGGGGGTGCAAGGGGGGTCTGTCTAGGGGGAGATTGGGGGTGTGCAAGGGGGTGTCTAGGGGGGAGGGGGTATCCAGTGGGGGGTGTCCGGGGGGGGGGAGGTGTGTCCAGGGGGTGTCTAGGGGGGAGGGGGTGTCTAGGGGGGTCTCTAGGGGGAGGGGGTGTCCAAGGGGGGGTGTCCGGGGGGGGGGGGGGTGTCCACGGGGTGTCCAGTGGGGGTTGTCTAGGGGGTGGGGGTGTCCGGGGGGGGGGGTGTCTAGGGGGTACCAGAGGGGGGTGTCTAGGGGGGAGGGGGTGTCCAGTGGGGGTGAAAGGGGGGGTCTTTCCAAGAGGAGAGTGGGGTGTGTGCAAGGGGGGTCTGTATAGGGGGAGAGTGGAGGGTGTGCTGGGGGGGGGGGGTCTTTCCCTGTGCGGCTTAAGGCTCTGCTATAGTTTGAACTGTGGCTATAGACCTATAGCCACACAAATACTAGCCACAATCCATGGAACCGTGGCTATAACTTATAGCCACAGTTTTTGGTCTTATATCCACAGTTTGAAAATTTGGCTATAGCCTAAATTTCTAGTAGTGAAAATTCATCAACCCAAGCTTCACCACATTCAATAGAATTTGTAATATTCTATAGCATCTGTCCCAATTCGTCTCATGGTGCTTCCCTATGTTGGGAACTCTAGAATAGTAGGAAGTTGCCAAGATCTGATGTTTTGTCTAGACCAAATAAGGATCTTCATTCATGTGGTATAGATAGATGGAATTGAGATCTATTGTAGGATGGGATGATCTTTTCAGAAAGTTCCTCTATCAGTTAAACTCTACCTTGCACAAGACCAGCACTTATAATCTCTCCAAATGAAAATAGAGGCCTGATGAGTGAGTTTCCAACTTCGTTTCCTGATGTAAGGGACTCATGTATTCGATCAACATGCTGATTTCCCAAAAAAACTACTTGTGATGTGCATGGAGAACATTAGAGATGAGTTAGTCCCTACCCTCATATCTCTAAACTACTTGGTTAGATTTTGGGAGTTCTCTAAAAAATATTAGCATCTAGAATAATCCTTGTAGCAGACCAAACAACAGTCATACCGAATGCTCCTTCTAGAACCCATATAAAGGCCCATGAAAGAATAGATAACTATAACCATATATATAGAGGTTTCCAAACTAGTCCACTTGCTAACCCCTATACCAGACAAACCTCTCCAACCTCACCAGGTGTAGCCCCACTAGGCATAACCTCACCAAGTACAACTACCTCATTGAGACAATGTGTCCCAAAACCCTTATCAAGGGTAGGCACCCAAGGTTCCTTTCATAGAAATAAAGAACATGAATTAAACCTTCAAGGATGTAGGGGTACTAGGGTATTTCATATGCACCCTATAAAAGGGAATCCTAAAATCATCGGAATGTAGGAGACCCCAGGAGGCCAAACTCACTGGCCACATTGATCACTACCCATATCACAGAATCCTTGGAAAAACCACCAAATAATGATTTTTGTTCAACTATTTACTCCAAAACCAAGTAGATCATGGTTTAGTAAAATTGGAAGACATCCTGATATAGGTGGTTAATGTCTCCACTTACCTTGATAATGACAGTGAAGACCTTGTTGAGTGGAAACATGCCCTCAGCTATGGAATGCAGAATTAATAATATTGGTTGGATCATAAGGCAGTCACTCAAGACCATGGTATCATTAATTTCCTCTTGAGCAAGCCAGAACCTCCTGTAGATACTGCACCCCCTTTAGCCACTACCTCCATGGTATTATGGTATAAAAAGATACATGCTTTCCCCAATGATTGTGTGTTGTATAGGAGGGAATATGAATATTATCAAAATTTCCTAAATTTGGTACATCATGCTATAAGATGGATGAAAAAATAAACTTTGATTCATTCTTAAGTACTGAAATCTAACCTCACACTAAATCAAATTGATATCTTCCAATAATTCCTTATAATAATTCCAATAATTAAACTCTAATCCATTCTTATTTATCAGAATAAAAAAACCTGCTAAATAAATTTGGAACCTTATAATAATTCCATATTTGAAGTTTCTATTTTCAAATTCAATTGATGCAAAAAAGTTAAGATGACATACAGATGAGCGCATCTCTGATGGTAACTTATGTCACCCTACTAATTCACCATAGTGGAAGAGATTAGATAAACAATTTCCTGATTTTAGAAGTGAAATTAAAAATCTTAGAATGGGACTGTGCATAGATAGAATGAATCCATATTGGAGCCTAAGTATCCAATATAGTTCATTACCTATTTTGTTGGTAGTTTACAACTTTTCTCCATAGATATGTATGAAGAAAAAATATATTATGATGAGATTGATGATTTCTAGAACAAAAAAGTAGAGAAACAATATTTATGTGTATCTTTCACCACTAATTTATGATTTGAAGATTTTATGGAAGAAAAGTGCTACAGTTGTCGATGTATACAAGAAATAAAATTTTCTTTTTCGTGCTATGTTAATGTTCACTATAAACAAATTTACTACATATGGAAACTTATCTGGATATAGTGTTAAGGAACATAATTCATGTCCAATTTGTGAAGAATAAACTTCATATTATCAATTAAGAATGGAAGTAATACAATGTACATGGGAAATAAAATATTTTTTCAAATTGATCATCATTATCATAGATTGAAAAAGAATTTAATGTTTTATAGGAATATAATATTCCCCCACAACCATCTTCATTTGATGAATATTATAACAGGGTGAAAAATATTGATTTCACATTTGGAAGGAAAGGAAGTTTTAGTCATCAAAAAATATATGGAAGAAAAATTATATATTTTTCAAACTACCTTATTGGATATTTTTAGAGATAAAACATAACATTGATGCTATGCATGTTGAGAAAAACATATGTAATAGTTTTATTGGAACTTTTTTAGGCATAAAGGATAGAAAAAGGATGTATTGCATGACAGATTGGACTTGATACCAATGGGAATATGTTTGGAGTTATCTCCCACTATGAAAGGAAACAAAACATATTTAACTTTGGCTTGTCACACATTAAGAAAGAGTGAGAAGTTAAATTTTTTTCAATGTCTGCATGGTATTAAAGTACCCAGAAATATTTTCCAAATGTGAATAACTTGGTGTCATTGAATGATTTTAAATTGATTGGTATAAAATCTCATGACTGTCATGTATTGATGAAACAAATACCATTGGCCGCACTACGTGGTATATTACCAACACATATCAGAAAGACTGTCATCAAGTTATGTAATTTTTTTAAATCCATTGGTATAAAATTCATTGATCCAAATTTGTTATATGTGTCAAATTATAAATATTCACTTATAATTTTTCAACTATAAATGTATTTACCACCTAATTTTTTTTATATAATGGTTCATATAGTGATTTATATGGTACGTGAGATAAGAATATGTGGGACGGTTTATTTAGATTGGATATATCCTTTTGAAAGATATATGAAAATTTTGAAGTGATATGTTAAGAATCCTTATTGTATAGAGGCCTCTATTGTTCAAAAATATGTATCAAAAGAGGTGATTGAGTTTTATACTGATTATTTGTATGAATTGTAGCATATTGGTGTTCCTATATCTTGACATATGACTATTGACAGTGAAGGTAGAGGGATTCAAGGCTTAAAACACTACTACAAAACTAGGTTTATCCAGTGTTAGGGTTTATCAACACTAGCTAAAAGCGATGATAAAGGTGAACTTTATCAGTGGTTTTTAGCACTGATAAATGGAGCCCTTTATCAGTACTAGAAAAAAGTGTGGATAAAGGGGGTCCTTTATCAATGCTTATATAAAATTGCTGATAAACACCCCCTTTATTACCTCTAAAAAAAATAATTGATAAAAGGGGCCTTTATCAGCATTAGTAAAAATGCCCCGATAGGAAGGGGGGATTTATCAGTCTTTTTTACAAGCACTCATAAAGGTCCCCCATTTATTAGTGATTTTTTGATAGTGCAGATAAAGGGTATATTTCATAAAAAAATTATATTTCATTTAAAATAATATATTAATATATTAATATATTTATATTGATATAAATATAATATATATATTTTAAATATGTTTTAGACAAGGCTATATAGTAATTTACACTTAATATATAAGATATTTAGTGAAAATGGATTATAAAATAATTTAAAAATATTATTAATTAATAATTTTCTAATTATTATTTAGTAATAGTCATTTAATAATAGCTGGATGACATTATAATTAAATTAATTAATGAACGGTCTAAGATAAGTTGAAAACATGACTTGAACTTCAAACGACCATAACTTTTGATTCAGGTGTTCGTTTGAGCCCTACCACATATCAAATCAAAGCCTGTGATGATCATTATGTTTTGGTAACTTGGAAAAACCTCTATTCATGTTTTTTGAGGCCAAGAAACCCCGTAAGGCCTCCAAAACTGAGTTTTTAGTCGGGGTGTCCCAACTTTTTAACATTAAATAGAATTTCGGCCTCATTTAAGGGGGTATTATTGTATTTTTTTGGTGGGGACTGAATTTATTCATAGGTATTACATTCATAAATAAATTATGATTTTGAAATTTTATCATTTTTCATAATTTAGTTTCATTTATAATTAAATATATGCATATTTTCTTAAATTTACTTATAATAAATCACTTGTATAAATACATACATCAACATATTTATGTAAAAATGTATTTTTAAATATATGAAATAAATATTTATTATTAATTTTATTTAAAGTAAAAAAATATACATTTTATTTACCTTAGTAAAATGCATTAATATGTATATATATACTTATACAAGTAATGTTTATATATAAACATGAATGTATCAATAAAAAATATATGTATATGTATATATGTATTCCAATATATATAAATAAATAAATATTCTAAAAATGTTTTTAAAACAATATCTAACCATTATTTACATTATAAAAATATATTAATACACATATATATATACTTATAAATATATGTATATATATATATATAATTTTTATATACACATATATGCATGTATTAATAAATGAATATATATTTATATTATATTATAGTATATGTAAATAAATATAATATATAATATATTTAAATAAATATAAGTATATATATATATCACACACACACAAACATATATTTTATAGATGTATTTAAGAATAATTATATAAATATATGAATAATATATATATATATATATAATATTTTAAAATAGACAATAAAAAATCTTGGTGCAATGGTAAATATGTTCGAGTTACAAAGGAGAGGTATAAAGATCAAATCTAGGTGCGCGCTGGAGGCTGGAATTTCACAAAGCACTGATAATGGGGGTGGGGAAGCACTAATTAAGGGGTGGTTGGCAAGTGAGTGAAAAACACTAATAAAGGGGAGGGGTGGGGGTGGGGGGTGCTGATAAAGGGGGTATCAAAGAGGTCTATAAAAAATAATTCTTCCCCTTTATCAGTGCTTAAAAACAAGCACTCTTAAATACCCCCTTTATCATCACTTTTTTTAGCACTGTTAAAGGGAGCCTTTAATAGAAATTTTTACGAACAATGATAAAGATTTCACTTTAACCTCACTTTGGTAGTTATCACTTTATAAGTGCTGATAAAGTCTCTTTACTAGTTCTATTAAAAGCTAATTTTGTAGTGGTGAAGGTAAATTTCATTCAACATGATGAAGTGATGCAGACACATTTATACATTTTGAACAACACAAATGAAGTTCAACCATATATATCATAAAATATTTCTAAATTAAAGGCATGATATCCAAAAATAAATGAAAAGTGGTTGATGATTAAGCATAAAAATACATTTTTTCATGGTTTAAATAGAAATTCATCACAGATATATTTGCATCAGAAACATTAAAATAGTTGGTAGGGGGAAAATATTTTAATGTGATCACATGGTTTGGTTTTGGTATTAATGGTCACAAATTTTACATAAAAAATCAAGATGTCAAGAGTACTGTTCAAAATAGTGGGGTAATGTTCATCATTAAAGCATTTCATTTTTTGAGTGCAAATGATAGAAAACCATTTTTTGCACCAACAAAATATTTTTGAGTTCTTAAGGATATATGGTAAATTAATTATACTAAATTTTGACTCACAATGTTTAAGTTTAACTGGATTGATAGTAATAGTGGTGCGAAACATGATGATTATAGGTTTACACTAGTTGATTTAAAAAGATTTAGTTGCAAATAGGAACTATTTATCATGGCGACACATGAAAATAAAATATTTTATGACATTGTTTCATTGAATGATCAGTGGTCCATCATTTTGAAAGGGGAAATAATTCATTTGGGTGATGAGGATGATGATGATGTTATGGATTTATATGAGGATTTTTTATCTAATACCCGATTTCTGAATGATAAAAATGACTATAAAGCATACATAGTCCATGTTATACTAAATGATCAAGCTGAAGGGATATGAAAAAACACTAAATTACTCTCCTAATTATCTATGTAAATTTTTATATTATATTTCTTGCTTGAAATTTACATTTGTAAACTCTATTTTTTATTAATTATTGGATGTTTAATTATATATATTATACTATTTATATGTTTTTTTAAATTTTATATTCAATAGTTATGGATAATTTTTTTTATTTGAAAATATAACGTACATCAATATGTTTTGGTTAAATTTACACATTTAATTTTTTTTGTGAGTGTGATATTCAAATTTATAAAAGTTTCTATCATTTTAGATTTAATTTTTATATATAATAGTTTAGATTTCATATTTTTTGGTTAAGAATCATGTCATTATTATTTTTTCTTTATGAAACTTACACATGCATGACACTATTTTTTTACTTATATATTTTTGTAATAATTTTTTTAAATATTCACTTCTCTAATAATATGAAGGTACATCGAATTTAACTAAATTTTTATATTTCAATGATGGAAACATAGGAGGAGGAGTATTTACTAAGGTATATGTATTTTTTTCATATTATTAAATATTTTGTAATATAATTATTTAATGAATGCAAACTTTTAATTTAAAAATAATAATTAGAGGAATACTAATACACCTCATAGTGATGTGCCTTATACTGATGCGCCTCATACAGAGGAGTCTTCTTATTCTACAGAGAAATTTATTTATAGAGTTGGTAAACATATGATTACACATTTACCAAAACTGTCAATTTCCCATGGAGACCAGAGAATAAATATTAGATTTTATGATAATAATAACCCAACTAGCCCAAATGAAATGCATTTTACTAGTTATACCACTATATAAATCCATCACAGGATTAACATTTTATATCATGATTAGAATTCTGTCGAAAAGATGGAAAAATAGTAGCTGTGGGAGTCCATAAGGGTTAAATATCTTAATTGATTTATTTTTATCTCATTTCAAATATTATATATTTTAAATGACTAATATTTAATTTATTTAATTACAGATGGAATTTAATTTTTAAGAAATGAAATAAAGAAATAAAATATTTCTATATTTAGCTATGGTTTGATGGAGGGATTTTAAAATAAAATTGACAAAAAATTATGTTTTTGGGAAATTACAGAATGAAAACCCATGCCTTAAGTTTGAGTTTCTAGATGCATATACATGGAATAAATTTCTACCAGCCGACATGGTGAAGCATTTATGGTATGATGATTATTTTATATTATAAAATTTCTTATGTATTACCTGATTAATTATTAGTTTATTTTTATGTAACAAGACTCCAGGATATCTTATCAAGAGATCCAATTGTAGAACATATACCCTCATACTTTATCACATGGAAGGTATCATTTATTGTAGGATAAAATGATTATAGAAAAATTTGATTCATTAAGAGCTTAGTCTACAAGTGGTTTAGATGAGGTCTAGTTTATTCCTCAATCTCCACCCACTCTAAATAAAAAATGGAAAATAATGATAAGAAAAATAAAATAAAAGTATCTTATATAGAAATCTAAGGAAATAGATGACAAAATTGTAAGAAATTAATTTTTATTTTCAATGAATGTTTGTATTTTTTAAATTAAAAACACTAATATACCATTTTAATTTTTCATTTTAGGATGAACTTATGGATAAATTATTGCAGAGGAATTTTATACCTAAGGGTAGGATAAAAATCCAAGCAAGTGCTTTAGGAAATCCAAAACACCCCATTGTGTAAGAGGATATTAGGTGGGTGTTAATGTTAGGGAAGTTTTTGGTCATCAAAGTAAGAAATCATGAGGCCTAGAAATAGATTACTTAAAATATGATCTTACCAATTTAAAATAGTATATGGATGATAAAATTAAATCACCTATACAGGATATGTTTGAACAACTTATGAGACAATGACAACATACACAGCCTACGTAGCCTTCCCAGCCTACCTAGCCTACCTACTTGGATATTACACCTCCTTGTTCATACCCAACCATCTATTGTGAGTTTTATGATAAAGATCCCCATGTATGTATTGTAGTATACCGAGCCATACATATTTTTGGGAATTATGTACATCACTAACCTATACAGTTGGTTCAGGTAAGAATTTTAGTACATGATATTATTGATCCAACTATTCTACTTACATTGCGTACTGAGGAGGTTAATAAAGTTGGAGATTATATGGGTCATTTTTTTACCTTTTCCAAATAACATTATTTATTATCTAACATATGAGGTTTTCATTATTTCTTAAATATTATTTACATTTTGTTAAAAATTACTTATAATGTTTTTTGAAATTGAATTTATATAGAAGTATAAAATATCCAAAGAATTAGTACAAAGGAAACAAAATGTTTAAGAACTAAAAACATCATATACTTATGAGATTTATGATGGACTAAAAAGATTTTCCCAGGTTTATTCTTCCTTGGATAATATTTATGAGTTTCAGATGACATTTGGTATATGTAGAAGAGACTATCAATTGAGAATATTCAATAAAGATATCATGGATCTAGTTAATTTTGATGAGCTCAACATTCCTGTGCTGCAATTGTGTTCTATGTAAGTATATTTATGTTTTAATTTTTATTTATTTAAATAAATATTATTTAAAGTGACTTACTATAATAACTCTTTAATTAGGTATGTACAAACAATTCTTATTCAAGATGATACCACTGGTGTTTATGGTCTTATAGATCTGGAATTTATTTCAATGGATTTGAAATATTTGAAAACTCATACTATATTTTCATATATATCTAATAGATTAACAAATATGAATATTGGGTGTTGTTTTTTTCCATTCCTTGATGGGTAAGAACAATAAGATAATTATTAAGTAATATTAATTATACTGTTGTTAATTTTGATCTTTTTATATTATAGAGGTCAATGGATGTTAGGCATATTCTGACTAAATGAATGCAAATTATATTGGTTTTTCTCTTTATTGGGTGGTGTTTGTAAAAAATTTAGAAACTTTTTAGAAAAGTAAGTGTTATTATTTTTATAAGTTCTTTATTTTTAATTATTATTGTTTATACATGTTTTCTTAGTTGATATATATGAAAATTCAGGTCATGGAATTTTTTTAACAAAGATAACTTGTCAATAAAGAAACCAAATACAATCCAATACATGGATGTAATGGTAAATATATTTTATATCAGATAATATTTTGTTTTTGTTATATATATATATATTGGTTTTTATTTTCAATTTAATGTTTTATAACCATAGTTTCATTGTCAGAAAGGAAAAAATGTGGTTATTATGCATTAAGATTCTTGTATGAGATTATCACAACCGGGTCAATGGATGAATTTAATAAGGTTAGTTATATTAATTATTTTAATTTTTATATCAAAATATTTTATTTTTTAATCTTTAAAATTCATTTTTATTATATATTTTTAATGATACCGAGTCATATACGAATGATGAACTTACCCATATTTACAGTTTTTTTTCAAACTATTTCTTAAGTATGATTGTGATTTCAATTATTAGGCATGTATCTTTTAATTAATGTTAAAAAAATGAGTATTTAGACAATAAATTTTTTCTTTAAGTTGGTATATTATGTTTAGTTTTACAATTTTATCTACTGTATAAAGTGTTAGGTATTTATTTAAAAATATCCACACTACAGAGGCCTTAAATTTTTTAGGTAAGTCTATTTTAATTAAAGTTTACAAAATAAGTAATTATACAATCATTTTTTTCTTAAAGTTTGTATATATTTTTTGTTTTTATAGGTTTCAGATGTTTCAGGTATGTCTCTTTTAATGAAATTTAAATAACTGAGTATTTATACAAATTGTTTTTTTCTTTTAGTTGGTATATTGTGTTTGATTTTAAATGGTTGTTATTTTCCTTATGTTAGTGTATTAGGAAGAGTATATAGATATTTTAGAAATTGTTAAAGTATGTTTTATTATTTTTTACAAGTTCTTTATTATTAATTATTATTTTTTATATGTGTTATGATAATTGATTTATTAAAATAAAGGTCATGGAAGGATTTTATGATGATGAATAACCGAAAATTTATAATTATTATTACTTTTATTTCCTTTAAAGTGTAAGAGAAATACCTTTTACCAGTTTATTTTCATTTCCATATTCTCTAAAAAATTAATTGTTAACATTTATTTTTTCATTTCTAGTAATCAGGACATGAGGGGTTACAAATAAACTGACTTCATCTCTATTTCCTTCACCCTACATGCATAAAATTTTCATCAAGTGAAAAGCTTTTATTCAGGTGATTTTATGATTTGATTGTAACTTTTTTCTCACTTCTAAAAAGTGATATATGGTTTATATTAACAATTTTTGGGCATTGTATGCATATTATTATTATATATAATCCATATATGATAAGTGTTGTATCATTTTGGATTTTAATTACATTACACTAGGGATTCCTGTTTCATCTAACAATAAATTCTTTAATGTAGAAGAATTTGATGCAGGATTTTCATAACAAAGATGTCACTCAAATAGGGTAGTCTGAGTGCTCCAATGTGAATGGTACATATATGAAAAATCTTCATGCAGGATTATATTGATTTCTAAAATTGACTGGTATTGGATTGAAATTATCTATTTATATATTTCTATTTCATATAGGAAAAATATTCTAATAGATGAAAATTGCAAGCTTAATTCAATTGGGTATCATTGTTTATATTGAAAAATGTTATTTTGAACTGTATAATTTAAACTATATATTCATTTGCAAAGTTTTTTTTATCATCTTGAAGCATCCATTAAAAGAATATAATTATTAAATTTATTAAATTAACTCGATTTATTTGTAAAAATGCCACTTTTTGAATTTTCCACATTGAATTGCATATTTTAAACTATATGTTCATTTTTTACTATATATGGGTTTTTACCGCTCTGTTTGGTTTATTAATACATTTATTATCTTCAGATTTTCATTTTACAACTTCAATTTTATATTAAATGTTGTCCATTTTATTTTACATATCATTGGTATATCTTACCATTTATATATACACTTTCTTAAGTGAAGGGAATGATTATCAGGAAATGATTCCTTTGTTTCAACATTTCAACCTTATTTTTTAGCATGGAAGACTCCCTCTCCATGATCTACTCACTCTCCTAGATCACTGCCTCCCTCACTTCCTCTTTTATCATTCTATGCCTCAATTTTTAAGAGTCTCTGCATCCCTCACATCATGGAATGGAATGTGTATGAATTTTTTAACAGAATAGGTTCAAATTTGATTTTATAAATTATACAGTCAACCTTGATTGGGAAAGTTGTGTATGAGGTATGATGTTTCATTGATAATAAAATAGATTAGGTAGTTAGTTTTTATATAATCTTATGATATTTTCATAGTGGTTGATTTTCATATTTTGAATGACATTGATTTGGAGGTGTGACTAAAGAACTTTCAGTTGATATATAGATTAAATTCTTAGGGTTTTCAATAACTTCTTCAACTAGGATGATTTAAATCTTCTTACCTATTTTCTATTATCATTTTCCTAGATAAATACTAACCATTATTTCAATACTTTGGATGGTTTGGAAAATATAAATGAGGAATAAATATGGGTGCAATTGGTTTGAAACTCAACCTGATTATGTCATATAATGATCTACATTTATTAAAAATGCATTTATTTATTTATAATTCAAAGTATGAACTCTATTAATGTTATATTCTCAGTCACACTAGATTCTATGAATTCTACATATATTATTTGGTCTCCCTTTGAATTGATATATCTCACAATTTTGAAATTCCATTATTCAAATTACAATTAATCACATCTTTGAACAATATAATGATAATTAGGTGCAAAGGATCACCTTTGTGAATTTAATTTCCATACATTAGATTATATATATATTTGATATATTTTAACAGGTTCACATCTTTCTTAACTATAAGGGAATATGATTTTTCCGAGTCATAAAATAAAATTATACACATTAATTCAACTACCCCCAACACATTTACCTTTTTGGGATTATGGTTGTTTAAAATGGTAACATAGGCACAAGGTTATATTTAAGAAATCAATTATATGTTTTTTTGATACAAAGAATGAATTATATGAAAAAAAATTCATGTTGTTTATTGGGCGATGTTGTTAGATCTATAAACAAAAAATTACGTTAAATTTATAGTCTATAGTGTTCGATGTTTTATAATTTTTTATTCATGTAGTTCAAGGTAGTGATAACACAGAGTTATCCATAATGGGAAAGGAAAATGGGTCATTTAGTATGGATTGAAAGGTAAAAAATTCCTTATTAAATGTTTGTATATTATATATGCAATTTTAAATTTATTAGTATATTTATGATTCTATTTTGTGATAAGTTGTCCAAGATCTCTTAATGAAGGATGATTGCGAAGTAGTCAACATTGTATGTTCTATACAATATGTTTAATGATATGAATATGCATTTTAATGAAAAAATTTATAGATTCATTAGCAATATCACTAAGGTTATTGGGTCAATTTTAATACATGCTAAGGATATAAAAGGTTCCATGGTTATAATGAAAACATCGTCTCATCTAATAGTTTGAATATTCAAGGTAGGAAATCATGTGGCACATTTAATTGATGGGATAGAATGTATGTTTATTTTATATGATATTTGAAAGAATGTAGAAGGAATATTTAGTCCATACATATCATGAGATAGAAGTGAAAGATACTAAGAATCCAAAAATAAATTAAATTAAGGACATTTAAGTGGATTAATGTAAAAAATATATATTTATATTAAATATAAAAGTCAATTTCAAAAAGGTATATTTGAGGGAAAGTTACCACTAACATGTTTTTAATGTGTAAATTTAGGACACAATTCATTGAGTTTTTTAATGATAAATGATATTGATGATAAAGAAGATAGATTTATACAAAAAATGAATTATTGGTTTCCTTATAAAACATCAATTCTTAAAATATTTACAAGAATAAGTTTTAATGAAAAATAATGATCATGGAAAAAAAGGATGATAAGGTTTTCATTGAATATGTTGAAACATTATTAAGTAATTACAACCATGTATATTAGAATAAAAACCATGAATAAAACCATCTTACTGTTGTTTTATTTACTTTTAAATGTTAATAAGTTTCTTTATGGGTGTTGAGTTGTTGTTTTAATATTAATTATTAATATTAAATTTTCAAAATTAAAAGTGTTAAAAAACTGATTCTTTTGTTATAAAAAGTATTTGATATCATTGAATTAACCATTTTAATGAAATGGTTTATGTTTTAAAAGTTTTTTTTGTTTAATTGGTTGAGTTTATAATAAATTTATAAAGATAAATAAAATATATTTTTAATTATAAAGTTCTATTTGGTTGGGTTAAATTTATGTTTTTTATATATGTGCATTTTTTTTGTTTAAAATGGTATATATTATGTAAATCCCATAGGCACTATCACTTGTATTCAATTGAGTATTCACTTTTGAGATTTGAAGTCTCTCGATGGTTTCTATTGAGTCTTCACTCTCACACCTTGCATATGCACATTATTTGACATGTAGTTTCACATATAGAATTTCAGGTACATGAAAGTAAATGAGGATAGATATTTAGATGGTTAATGATATATATGGGTGTTTGTGTTGTAGGTAAGGTAACCACTAGCTGATGGTGTGAGAGAGGATAGAATTAATATGAGGATTCATGAAAGATATCTTCTGTGGTGATTTTTGATTATAGGGAGGTCATGGGTATCAATGAGTTTATGAGTCTTCATAGAGGTAAAGGGAAATTAATGATGGAGAAGATGATTTTTTTAGAACACTTTTATTTAGTTTTATTCTCTATGATATATATGTTTTTATAGGTTTTCAGATTTGGTGAAATGCAATGTAATTATTTCTATTTTTTTAAAAATATTCAACTTTCAACGTCGGTTTTTTATATACTGACATGGAATCAAAATTGCATTTGGTTATTCTTAAAATCCGACATTGAAATATGAACCAGAAAATTACTTCAATTTCAGTTTTATAGATAACTGATATTTAATGGTATTTTCAATGTTGGTTTAAAAAAAATCGATGTTGAATCCCTTAATAAAATTTTCCAATTGTCCTTTAAACGTCATTGTTTTTGTAAAAAAAATATTGAAATTGATGTAGAAAGTGTCTTTCAACATTAGTTTTTATAGAAAAATGTTGTTTAAATATTTATGCTATTTTCAACCTTCAAAATAATATAACTTTTAACATCAATTTATTATATAACTGATGTTGAAAGATCTATGTGATAGTTTCTACAACAATTTTCAATTAAAACCGGTGTGGAAATATCTATTCAATGTCTATTTTTTATATAAATCTATGTTGAGAAACCCCTTTTGTTTGATTTTTGTTAATTTTTAGATGTTGGTTTTATTAAAACCGATGTCAAAACTATTATTTGTAATGTTTCCTATATAAACATTGGTTAAAAAATGATGTTTAAAATTAAAAAAAAACCAATACCGTTATATATTTCCCCACTAGTCTGTGTTTAATATTCATACATCCCACTATATTGACGTGACAAGATCTTTTCATGATAGTTCACACATCCTAGTCACAAGAAAATAAATTATTCTATGAATATCCTAATCACATAACATTAAACTATGTGACGAACTATCCTCATTTTAATAAGTTAAACTACGTGTTTAACATCTTTGCCGTAAGTTGTTAAACTTCACGTGCTTTATCCTCATAAGCATGATGTTAAACTGTGAAAATTTTTAGGTCTTTTCTTTAGGAGACCTTTCACCACTTTAGTTACAATCATCTACCACACCATTTGATTTATTTGACCATTTATTGGCACCCAAGACGATTCTCACCTTGGATTATGAGTATAACATTTGTTCAGACCGACACATTTACCAAATGTTCCCAAATACTCAGAAACATAATTATGATAGTGTTAAACTCCATCTAAAAATTCCCACAATTCACCCCCATGCTTTATATCTACCTATATTTAGATCCTCATCATCTTTCACATTTGAATGGCCCCTTAATAGAAATGGTTCCTGGAAACACTGGATCACCTACCATTCTAGGCACATGCTCTGAAATAATTTTGATAACATTTTGATAGGTCCAATATTTTGAACATAGTCAATGGTAAAATCACTTTTATTCATCCCCATACTCATAAAAATGATAATAGAATCTGTGCTTCAAACATGGTCAACATTCATCCTCCATCATCATATCACCCCTTTCACATTCTAGATCTCAGGCATCCTGATTCACGCTTTTCACCCCTTGGTTCAAGTGGTATTCAATGCCCCTGACATTACCCCATTTGTTCACTAGTGAAAATTCAAAAAAATAAAATCATCTATATAGAGAGCCTCATTCTCCAACTAAAATTTTCTTGGTCAGGACACCCCCGACAGTCAATAAAATAGTTTAGACCCTAAGTTTCCAACCCTTGTATAACACTCTCACATAACTAAGAAATATTTTATTTGTCCCTTATTTCCCACATTGAACATGACTCACATGGTCTTAGGGATTCATTATTGGTTTTCTTGTTGATATGATTTATATTTAGTGAAATACCACATTTAGGAACACATAGAATTTAAAACAAACCATTCCAAAAGTTTAGGAGGGTCATCCACATGTTTTAGCCTCTCCTTTATTTCAGGATAACATAAAACTCCCTAAGGCTCAACCCCATTGATTGAGAATTTGATCTCATTCAGCCTCTATTGAGTAGCCTCTAGAGTCTGATACTACTCCACCAGATCAGCCTCCACCTCCTCAGTGGAAGGGTGGACTTCTTCAGCCCTATTTTTCACCTAATCTTATTATGATTGACACTCAGCCACTAAAGATGTAGCCTCCACATCCTTATCTTAATTAGTCACAAAAAAAGCCCTCAATTGGATGACTATCACCTATTGATCAATGATGAAGGCCACATGCTCTCATGCTAGCTCTTCTAGGTGAGAAATCTTCTCTTCATCTGAATGGAGTGCTGGGGTGACCGAAGATTTCCCCTTATGCTAGGAAGTATCAAACTCCTTCCACTCGACATGTGTCTGTTCAATGAGAAAGTCTTGAGCTAGTGAATAGAGGCCACTATAATCTACCCTCTTAGTCCCCATGCTAACTAACCAATGGTAGAGTGATCCCACCCAGTTTGGAAGATCAGTTAATGGAGTGTGAGTGATAAAATTCCACTCACTCCTCCACACCTTGCGTCAGATACTCAATTCTCCTTAGAGACTTATGATCCAAAATCCTCAAAGTTTTTAGGCATCATAGGCTCGCATTGAGGGAAGATAGATAACATATATGTGGTAGGGTTATCTGTAGGAAAGTCCTCAGGTGGGATAAGCCCCAAGTTTAGGGAAAATTTATCCTCACCAGATCCTTCACCTACAACAGGAAATATATCGACCTCCTATAGAACTTCTGAGGAAGGATCAACCACCGTAGCCTCCTCAAATGCCTATGTTAGTGGAATGATCTCAACCACCTTTTTTGAGGCCTCATCTCTAGTATCCACCGTTGATGAAATTTATGGGGTAGACATGATCATCATATCCCCCTAAAATATACCTATTATTGGTGCGATTATAACCCTCTCCATTGAGGCCCCAATCTTAGCAGCTACCTCCAATGGAACCTAAGTGGTTGGACCAACCACTATAGCTTTCCCAACTATCTCTTTCAGGATAGAAACACCCACCGTTGCTTTCTTGACTTAAGTCTTCACAGAATCGAGCATCGGAACTGACGATGGAGCCCCAAACATAGTTTGAACTTCCATTTAAACTATGGTTTTATCTAAGCATAACTTATGGGGAGGTAAAAAATGATAAGGGGGTTGAGAAGGGGAGAATTCTTATAGGAGTGGTATAGTCTAACTAGGAACTCAGAAAGGTACACGAGAAAGCCCCCTGGTGATGACATTCCCCTGGTAATTGACACCCCAACTATCAGAAGTTTCCCCATGGATGGATACGCTGACTTAGTCAAGAATAAAATAAATAGGCCAGAAAAGTTTCAGGCAATAATCCTTGACTCCATACCAAGGGAAAAGGGTTACCAGGCATTGATATTGGGTTTTTGAGACATCACCCCATTTGAAAGCTCCACTTTAATCGAAGGTTTGCTTCCTGTGACCATAACATTGGAGAGAGGACCCACACCAACCCCTCAAGGGTTTGGGATCCATCATCCTATACTTAAGGTTCATCATAATCCTCCCCTTACTCTGTGACCGCTAATTCGTATACAAGTGAAAAAGGAGTTATGAATAAATCTTAGGGATTTGATAGTATCCAAGACACACAAGATTAGAATACTTACCTAATCAATGAGAGGATCTCCATCTTCATGGGAGTGATGATAGAAATTTATTCCCTAGGACTCCTCCATTAAGCCCTATTGGAGAGGCACACACATGGCTATCTCACCTGATGAGATATCTGGGGGAGAATGAATGCCTAGAAACACATTCACTTGGCTGGTCAGGGGATACACAATGCTATGAGAGTGGAACAAGTCATCTATCTCAGCCATTTATTGTACCTCCTTGACTTGGGGGACATGAAAACCCACCCTTACATGACCCAACCCAGTAAAGAATATCCCCTCATAATTGAGATACTTCCATGTCTCATGAAGAGAGGTAATTTTTCTATGGATCCCCAACTCTCCTAGGCTTTAGGGAAAATGACATCACTAGGAACATCTGGGTGACATAATCACTTCCTATTACATTAGACGTGTGCCCTAAAAACTACTCTAGAGGGTCCTCCTTCCTCCTAAAGGTACTTACCCAGGTCCATTGATCTAGTTGTTACCCCCCTCCTCAAACTTTTAGCTTTACAGGACCTAGCATCATCAAAGATGTTTATGCTCCTTTATCTACTGTCCTGAATATGCCTCTGTGGAGTGCCCTTCTCACTATCTCCCCCAACCTCATGGTTATAGTGTCCCTTCCACCTAATAAAAAAAGTCAACTGTCTCCTTAAAATGTCACTAATATACATGCTCTCCAAAATTAGTGCGTTTTTTTGGATAATCCCATAGGCGGTAGTAAGTGGTAGCAACTCATTTCACCCCTTAATATCCCCATGCATGAAAATGTGACATATCTTCCAAATGACTGAGGCATGGTGCTTGATGTGTAGCCTCGTATACACCTTCAAGGCAAGTCTTTGGAGGCATTATAACTGTTATGAAAATGGTGTGGGGTGTATGACCTGCAAACCATATTGCATTCCACCCTAGCCACCAATACCCCACCTTGAAAGGCCAAGAGGTATGACTACTGCTCAAGTTCCCCATGCCATCATCATTCAATGTACCCATAAGAAGGGGAAATAGATGAAAAATAAATCATTCCACTAGCCCGATCTTCATTAGCACATCCACTAAGCCCAAGTAAAGAGGCCGACTCTCTGCAATAGTGGGGATCGATGATCAGAAATTTATGATGGGAGGGGAGATAGGGTTTGAATATTCGTATCACCCCATGTGTATAGAAACCCAACCATATAAGAAGTGGAAGGTCCCACACAAACAAAATTTAGTATTCTACTGATTGATTCAATATAAAAATTTGTATAACTTCTCAAGTACAAGGAATTCTAGGTTGATTTTCTGCCCCATTGCCAGCATCATCTCCATGACAAGGGTTATCAGATAGGCCCCCATGCATGTATCCCAAATTGGGAGCATCCACCTATTAATAAGCACAGTGATGAATCCTTCCATTCTGACCATGGGATCCTTGAGCTTCCTACTGTAGATCCAAAATTTCCATTGGATTGACTCTAGGATTCTCTAATATGAGTGATACTTGCCTCATTGAATTGAATTTGGACATTAACATGACCCCTTCAGTAGTCTGTCCACTAGTTCATTTAGAAAATACATGAACCATTTCTTGAAATGGATATCCATCATCATTGTCTTATGTTCACTCTCCCCCTGAACTAAGCATAGTAGATCCTTTTTGATCACCAACATCTTCTCCTGGTCATCCCATACATCACCAACTAGGAGAAAATAATTATAAATCTCCCCTTGTATGGGGATCCTCATGATGTGGTATTGGTCCCATAAACCAATTATGACATCCTTGTGATGTAGGTGAAACATGTTGGTCCCTGATTACCACTTTCTCAACAGATCTGTCATGATGTCCTGATGATAGTATATATAAAACTATGAGCACTATGCTTCCTCATAGAGACCAACCCACTTCATCTCCACCTCAAATTTATGGTAGGTCTGGAATACCCAACATGCATAGGACCATTCATCCATAATGTTTCCACTCTAGCACAGGTACCATTCCTTGGTACAACCTCTCAGATGGTTCATCCAACCCACCTTAATAATTCCCCCATAATGAGGGGGATATGCTTCTTCCTCCAATGCCTCCCCATTTATTTTTTTTCACATGGTTCCACAGGGTATGAGTGGTAAGATATGCGCGGTCCTTCATAATGTGACCTCTAATAGCCTTGTGCCATTGATACTGCCCAAGAATGATCCTGAACTAGTAGGAGGGATCATCCTGATTGGTATTGGGGATGGACACATCACCTGTTAGCACAAAACCATACATTAAAATCTTCTTTCCTAGCTAGTATTATTGTTGTTCCTCCCATAGGTAATTTGGTTAGAGTGTCATGATCTAACAACACTCCGAGGATCTTCCCAATCATGATGTTCCCAACCACATCTCCTCATCGATCAATGAAATCTTCAACACCTTCAGTATCCATTTTATCCAATAATTAGATAATTTCTGAAACTAGTTCATAAAGGTTGGTTCACAAAGGTCAAGTTCACGAAAGTTCTCAATCTCACATAATTCTATTCGCAAATCTGCGGTTCATAGAAGAGGAATGAATCAAAAGTGGTGAGGATAGAGGTCAAAAAACTCTTACAAAAGTCTTGAGTTTCACAAAATAGTGAACTAGCCTATCTTTTTTGAATATATCATGGTCCTCTTAGGGATCCTGATCCCTATTTATAGGAACAGGTTCATACCAAGTTTCATGAGTAGATTGTTCTAATCACTAATTTTTGGTGTTTTCCATTAGAATATGGCCCTCCTCACCCTCATCAGATCTAATTCTGAAGGGGGGATTTTTTTTCCAAAATACATGTGTTATGGGAGAGTTTGAGGAAGGAATGACTAGTTCAAAGAAAATTCAGGACAAGATGGCTCAAAAATCCACTTATGGGGCTAGGTGTGCAATGTTCAAAACCTTTAAGAATGGTTGCATCTCATGGAACTCTTCACCTATGAGGTGACTGATATGGTAACCTTCAAATAGTGTAAATAAAGTTCATAAAAATATCTTGGGCATGCAGATCTTGAGGTGGAAACCTCTGTTCAATGTTAATCTAGTTCACAGAAGTCACTCGGTCACCTGAGGATGCTGAAAGTAATCTCTATGTATCGTATGTCTATTCACAGAACACCCCTTCCTTCTCAAAACTCATAATATTCCATGAAATATTCCACATTTCACAAAATCAATGCCCTCACCTCCACTAGGCCTATAAATACCTCCCCATGTATAAATTTTAAGGGTACTTGACCTTTCAGCTTATGATAAAAGCTCTGAATTTTCAAAACTCAAAACCTTCACGATCAAGAGAGGATATAGATTTCCAAAGGTAACCATATTTCACAAAACTAACTCCCATGGGTTTTTGAGAACCTCAACCAATGGTAGGGATACCTTTCATGAAATTCCATGGCCTTTTTATAAGAATAAATCCATTTTCATCTCTTGTGGCATTGTGAGATAATTATACTTATCAAAAAAACCCCATGGGAAACAAGATTTCACTTTGATGCAGGGCCACCCTATTTTGTAAAACACGATCTTTCTCAAGATAAATATTCTTCATGAAGGATTTAACTTTCATGAATACCCAACCTTTGCAAAAACCATCCACTATTAATTCCTATGGTTCCTACTTTCATCCAACACCCTTTTAAAAAAGTTGAATGCCCAAGGCCCATGTACCCATCCAAAACCAGTTCAACCACTCCCCAAATTCCCATGTAGATGGTGTCATAAAACCTTGTCTCCTCCCCCTTTTCTTCAATAATGTCCTGAACCATTACCTTACCTTTTTCCCCTAAGCATAGGTACCCTAATACCTCTTTCTCCTAAGAATATGCACCTTAACATTAGGACCCATGATTTTCACTCCTACATGGTAGTGTTTATTCCATGACATACCCAGAGGCACATGAGCAATAAACACGTAAGCCCTAAAGGTGGCATCATTAAGGGAAACTGCTAACCTTTCCTTGTAGAGAGACCTTATTCTATATCTTCCTCTCCCTCCTAGAAATGGACTCCCTAGGTGTAGGTCCCACCGCGTTTGAGCTATATAACATAAAAATAACTAGATCTACATCCTAGTTTTAATATGTTAAACTATATGATAACATCCTCATGACATAATGTTAAACTATAGTCTTACCCCATGCGATGAACATCAGATTCCTTATGTTTGATATTAATGGGATGCCACTCACCCCCTTCATGTGATGTCACCCTACAACCAACACCCTTGAGTAGTACATATGTATAAGACCCACACTCTCCCTCACTTAATCTCCTTCCACGACATGAGCTTCCTTACCGTATGACGTTAAACTGTATGGATCAGTCCTATCACACAACCTCAAAATGTGGAATCAAAATATGTGGCCTTTGATCCCTATTTATTAATAGGGTACATAAGACACTTATATGAGGTTCAATCCTGATATACCAACACATATGGGGTACCTCCCTGAGGTTCAATATTGATTCCACAAAATTCCACCAAATACCAAGTGTGAAATATTCCCCCTAGGGACACACTTAACCAAATCCAAAGTGTGAAATCCCCCCCCATGTGGACACACTCAACCACCAACCTATCCGCATAAGACATTAAACTTGTGACCTACCTATCTCCACAAGATGTTAAACTTGTGACCTACCTATCCACACAAGACATTAAACCTATGCCCTACCTATCCCCACAAGACATTAAACCCTTGACCTAATTAACCCCACAAGATGTTAAATCTGTGATCAACCTATACCCACAAGATGTTAATCCTATGAACTACCTGTCCCCCAAGATGTTAAACCTATGAAAAACTTATCCCCACAAGACATTAAACCTATGAACCACCTTTCCACCCAAGACGTTAAATCCATGACCAACATATCCCTAGAATACATTAAACTTGAGACCTACCTATCCACACAAGGCATTAAACCTAGGACCAAGTTATCCCCACAAGATGTTAAACATATGACACAACTATCCCAACAAGATGTTAAACCTGTGACCTACCTCTCCGCATAAGACATTAAACTTGTGGCCTGATCCAGAATCTCTACCCCATATAACAAACATGGGATGACTGAGATAAAAATATTTGAAAGGCTTACACCCCTAGCATCAACTATCTCATGACCGACATGAGATTCCTTAGGTTCCACACCTAAGATGATTCATATGACATGCATTTGAATTCAAAATTAGAAGACTTTACAGGTTCCCAACAAACCCAACATCTAGATATTCCTAGACATGCCCAAATTTACTAAATTTTCAAACTGAAGGATGCTTCTCTATCAAGGAAGAAACAACATAATTAACCATCATCCACCTTGATATGGAATTGGGAATGATTTTCACAAACATGAATTAAATCTATGGTGGAGACTCATACTAAGAGAATAGATCCAAGGAGGAATCCATGAAAGGAGGAACCAACATAACATCATCCCATTTCAATCAAGGATCTGAAATTTTTGAATAAAGTGATGGAATTCAACCACCTTTGGAATGTGGGAATGATGGGAAACAAGCATCGTGTCGCTACCAGAAAAAGAGACGACGTACAAACCAAACAGAAAGAATCAGAATACAATGATGAATCCTGTTCAATGTCACCAAAATTTATGGGTCTTGATTACTTTGATGAGGATACATAATAATACCTTATCATGGAACCAATAATAACATCAAAACAACACCCATCTCCCTATATGATGATAAGTTTTATAGCACCAAAATACATGGATTAAAACTAGTATCATGAAATGATAAATAAAACAAAATAGAGAACCTGTAATACATAAAAATGGTAACATTGATGGTGAACCTATGATACATACAGACAATACTATTTCTAGAGAAATTTTGATACATACAGATGGTACCATTTACGAAGAACCTATGATACATACAAATGGTTTTTCATCAACAAATATTAATAATTTATTACTAATGTTTTGGAGAACAGTACCACATTTAAGATTTAGGAAGGATTTATAAATACATTTTAAATATATAAGAGAGTCTCTAAGTAGGAAAAAATTTCACCCAAAAGGGTGTGATGAGACCGAAATCCCATCCTCTTGACCAATGTGAATTCCTAAGCATCATTAGACAAAATATTTGATGATCACTTTCCTTTGTAAAGCTGGTCTATGACCCATCATAGATGCAAGAATTGTTCGGTGTTTTTGGTTCCATGAATAAACCGTATTAGAAGCCACCTGAAAAAGGGATGCAAAAAAAAATGGTGAACCTAACATGATTCCCTCCATTAATAAAAATCAATACTTTACCTATATTTCATTCCATTTAATTTTACATATTCTTACAAAATTAAAGTGGGCTAAACATTTATCCTCTAGAACAATCAATTTCTTATGTGTCAGTTTATTATGATACAACTTTGATGGGTTTTCTTAATTGTGTTTTTTATACACCCACATGCTCATTTAATAGAACTACCTCTAATCTAAAAAATGGCATCCTACCAATTGAAACAAACTTATACATCAGTGGTCGAACGAGCTGGATCCACATCAAGTCAAAGGATGTTATCTCCCACTTGCGACTTCAACATCGGGTAGAGAATATGATTATTAAGGAGTGCCACATGAATGGTACCATCCCAACATTAGAGTTTGTGAATGAATCCATCTAGGACATGAATCCATACAACTATCTACCCAATGATGACTATGGGAAATAAACAATCGGTTCCCATCATTGTTTCAAATAATTTTGGTATCCTATCATCGGAATGTAAAAAAAAGTTCCTCCCATATCCAATGGAGGCAGATCCAAAGGTCAACAAAAACCTCATCACCTCAATGTAGGAGTTCCCATGAAAGGCCCTATATAATAGTCATCGTCTCCAACACTGTATGATGTCAAGTCCTCTCCATGATGAGTATGCTACCATGTGGGGTCTAACTCAGGCCAGGATAGCCCACCAAGGGTGGTGATTAATCAATCGGGAGAAGTCTAACATCCTCATTCCTTCTAGAGAATCTCAACAACAAAATATGATGGTAATACATTAGCCAAAACATATACCTTCTCATGTTCATCAAGTTTTCCAACATAGTTTGGTAGAACCTAAAGAGACTTATCAGTAGATCCTATAACAATTAGGGGAAGAACCATATATATGCCGTTAAAAATAATTATTTTCATTATATTCTTGTAAAAAAAGGAGGATAGAAATAGGTATATATCCCTATACCAACCACAAAATGAGAATATATCCTCATTCCAGCTCTGGATGTCACCTAGCATATACTAGAGGAAATAGAGGAAAAAATATTTGTCCCAGACCACATTCTAAAAACCTTATAAGATATAATGATAGTTGTAGAAGTGGTTAAGAGTTGGGCATGAAAAAATTCCCCCATAATTGGGGTGAATTATCAGAACAACACATAGGTCACTCAAGAATAGGCCCATATTCCTAATCATATCCAGGAGGGTCATTGATAATATTCTGAGATAAATAGAAAACATGATTGGGAATATATCTCCATTCCAACTAGATATCCTTGGTCCAATTCAATGTCTACTTTATGGAAGGTATATATCCCTATCAAAACCTCATATGATTGTCATCATATCCTAAAAATGACATAAGAGTTTCTTTGGTGGTATCCTATGTATTAAAGTTTCTATCCACAACATGTGACTCCAGCCTCCCAAAGGAGAGAACCTAAAAATAAGTCTCATAAAAGGTGACTTGAAATTCAGGATCGGACCTAAAATCCCATTCTAATAAAAGTTGGTGTTCTTGATGACCTTAATAATTTATTAATGGAGACCCAAAACATTGTTCAAAGAGGTGTTAGTTTCATTTGTGAAGGTCCACCCAACAACTTGGATAGTAGAAGCTCTGGAGGCCCCCTTGGAATAGTCATTATGAAGGATTCCTTCATATTAATACCAAGATTTATCATTAGAACCTATCTCTTGATGAGTACTGTATAAACCCTCTTCATGTATAGAAGATCAAATGGTAAAAAGGTCACCCCCTTTCCACCATCCACCCTAAAGGTCCCCCATAGGGTATATGCTGTAAAATTTATCCTTGTGGTCATGCATTAATCATGATGGTGTCCTCCCCATGATGACATTCATTGTGAAGCTCCTTTATATGGTGATATTTACTTTTAAAAATAAGGTCCACCCCTTATTGAATCAATTATGATAAATCCTTAATATCGTGTGTCACTTGGTATGATCATGCTAGTCATGCCTGATGCCTTATCATTGAGAAGCAATATTATTTCTAAATTAGAAGACAACTTAAGGAAATGGACATTCTCTAAAAATACCTTAGATCATTTTCCTTCCCACACAATAGAGAGTATCCCTACCATTCCCGCTTCCTAAAGAAAATTAGCTGGGAAATTCTCACTTTGGTCAGATAAAGCATTGGAATGTCCCATAGAAGATGAAGAGAGTGAATTGTTTATTAGGAAGAAACTAGATAAATTCAATATACCAATCATATTTTTGACCTTAGTCAATCCTCAATATGAATTCTAAAGGCCCTATCAGAAGAATGTGTGCATGAAATTCATCTAAATTTATGGAAAACTCTTTACCATTTGAAAACTGGATTCCATCATTACAACGAATATGAAAGTCATGCCAAGGTAATAGAAAAACTTCATCATAAAAGTAAACTAGCTTCCCTTTCATCCATGTGATGTTCAAAATTATGAAAACAACAAGAGGTTCTTCCATGTGCATGTTTTAATGCTTTCCAAAAGCTACATCAATTGATTGTCGATGCCCCATATGACATCTATATTAAGGGATGAGGAAAACATGGAGTATTGATTTTCACCTATCTTCCTAATAAGAAAATATCTCCAGAAGTGACATCATGAAATGTCATTGATTCAAACTAGATCTCAGAAGTAATCTCTGACTGCAGAAGATGGTATTATTAGTAGGAAGTGACCATGATCACATATTATAAGTGTACTGACAAGAGAAATCCATCCAAAGACTCTTGCAACAAGTATCTAAAAATATTGAGATGGATTCCCACTTGAGGAAGGCCAATCATTGAGTAATGGAGATGTCTTTCAGAATAAGTAGCCTACATGAATACCAAACATTGTACCAAAATCATTCTCAAACAAAGATTCAAAATATCAAGAGATAATCTACAATAGCCGTAGCTACAACTATACGGGAATATCTCCATTCCATAGGGCTGTGGGTATTTTTAACATGGTACTTTCCTTTGAGGTCTCCAAATCTAGAATGAGATGTCATAATTATAGAATGGGGTAACATCCATCCCATAGGGCTAGGGGAATTTTTACCTCAACCTCCTCTACAACAAAAGTTAGTGTTTTACCATTTAGGAGGAGAATCATAGAGTGAGTGCCCTCAGTTCATCCCATACCGTGACCAAAATTTTTCATTGGGAACTCATACAAAAAAATCATCTTGAGATTCTATTTAGATCACCCTTCACCAAGAATATCCAATAGGATCCTTGAAGTAAAGGATGAAACCCAATGCTGGTTCTAAAAAAAAAACAACCTATCAAGGGTACAACCACTAACAAAGATCAAAACTCTTTCAGTGAATTTCTTTATGGATATCAACCCTCCTATCATTTTGGTGTTAAAAATACACCTATGATGCACTATATATTAGTTAATTTCATTAGATTTTCCCCCATATATTATACATAACATGAAACTAGTGTAGGGGAATAAGAGGAGAATATTTTCATTTGAAATATAGTCTACACTGAAGTGACTGAAAATAGTGTGTGTACCCAGAATCAGAGGTTAATCAAGAATTTGGGGACTCCCTCGAATGCTCCATTTCAACCTCCTCGGTTAGCATGAATCAGATAAAAGTGTAAAGATGTGTCTATATCCCTCCAACCACCTGAGGAGGTTGATCCCCTCACACTTGAAGAAAAACGTGCTCAGTATAAGGAAGAAATAAAGGAATTGAGGATACTCAATGAAACTTATCAAAGGTAGTATCCCTGATAGATTTGTTCTTCAAATAGAACCCCAACTTTCAATCCTAAAAAGATATCCCTCGGTAGGAAGAATCCAGATTTCCAACAAAAATATAGCTATAGGACCTACCTATTTTAGGATATAAACTTTCAATATATCTTGATCTGAAAGTGGTAGGATGTCATGACTTACTTAAACTAGTGAAGTATCCATAATTGTGTCAGATAGGTTATAACAAGACTATCATTGTAGGTTATCAACTATAAGTGCAGGTAGAACCACCACATCTCATTCATCCCATTGTTCCCCAAGTTCAAACTCTAGATTAGCTGGCCATTCCCCCCAAGATCATAGACACCATTAAGTCACTGAAAGATTTATTGGAATCTAGGTAAGGAAAATGCGCACCAGTAAAACCAGAGAGGAAACCCTACCCTAAATGTGTTAATGTGACTCATAATTTTAACTTTGGGAATCCTATGTTTCCAACATTTAATGGTTCAGGGGATATCGAGTAGCATCTAACGCACTTCATGTCCATTGTGGTCCCATGATGGGGACACTTGAACATCAAGAAACAACTAAGCCTGGGTGTTTTGTACAGACCTTGGATGGACTGACCTTCATATGGTATACTAGTTTACCATCCCGGTCAATCAAAGGATGGGAATATATTCATCAATATTTCCTTTATCAATTTATCTCAACATTTTATAAGAAAATGATCCTTGACCTCTCAAACTAAAAAAATGATAAAAGGGAGGGTCTCAAATTTCTTTGCTAGTTGGACTGGTTTGATGAACTCCCTAAACTTGTAGGTTCCTCAATAATATTTCTTTGGACTTTTTATAGAGAACCTTCACAATGAGATGAAAATACTGCTCATCTTGATAAAGTATCTAGGTGGTTTTCACGAACTTTCCATATTTGAACAAAGGTTGGAATATTCCATTTGTAAAACTAAATCCAAGTCTCAACAAACACAAAAAACTCATGGAAAGAGAACATGCATAGTAGAAATTGTGTCCATTACCCTAAATCCCACTTCTACACATGCACCATATCTAAATACCATGCCCTATTACATGAAACCTCCACCCAAATGACAATAGAAGAAACACTATCCTCATCATTGTGAGTAAAAGGAATAAGTAAGAAATCAGTTTTTGAAATGAAAGAATAAGGTTTACTCATTTCAAGATAAATAGGCTCCTGATTACTTTTTAGAAGCTATAGAAAATAACTTACTGAAATTTCCAGAACCTAAGAGGCCTGATCAAGTTAGTTTCGATGACCACCCAAATTATTTCCCCTCCCACTTAACATTAGGCCATAACAAATATAGTTGATTTAGGGTAGGTGATGATGGGTAAACTACCATTACAAGTGGCACGTGTTTCCACTATCATCTCAAATGAAGAAGGTGAATAGAAATAGGTTACCAGAAAGGGTAAAGAAAAGATCAATTATTGGATGACTAGAAATACAATAAAAAAATCAAATTATACTCTAGTTGTAGTTAAATCAACCAATTGTTCCCTTGGTTTCTTCTATCACAGTGTGACCAACTTCATCAACACCGTAACCCTCTAAGAACTGATCATCTAAGAAACATATTAATTGGAAAATAAAAATCAGAGTATAGGAAGACAAGAATTTACTGTTTCCAAATCCAATTATCACCCTCTTGAACTTCATGCATCCAATTTCAAGAGGACGATAACTATCCAATAAAATGGTGCAATGATCACCAACCTATCAACTATTGCAATGGGAATCATCCCATAAAACCCTACAACAAGAATTGCCCCCGCCAAACAGAATCCTAATCAGATAAAGAATTAATATTCGGTTCTATTAACATCATTAATTTAATGGACCCGTTACCTAATGTTGAGTATGGTTATGAATATGAATTCCCCTTTAAATATTTGGGAACCAGTTGTAAAGGCCACTTATGTTGAAGAAATATGGGAAGACAGAGTCATAGACAAAATCAATATGCTGGGAATATCTCTACTAGAGATATTTATACTACTAAAACTTATAGTAAAGAACTTTAGTGATCCCATTAAGAAAATTAAAATGAACCCATAGTTTCCAAGAGTCATTTAGACCTGATTACTTTGGAATATCTTCAATAGGGGGTGTAACTAACCAATCAAACCAGGTGGGTAGGCAGAACAAGCTAACATAATTTACCAGTTACATGAGTTCCTTAAACTGCTACTAAAATTTACGACCTTACTACCTCAAGTTATTAAAATCCTAAATCATCTACTAGAGATAATACTCACACCAATAAGCACAAACCTTTGAATCATATGTATGACATCTTTTGGTGATGACCAAACTTTCAATTCTGGATACACTCAATTTATCAAAGGATCTTCAAGAAGTTCTTATAGAAGACTTGATAAGACCTCAAGAATTTGAAGATGATGTCACACCTACTAAATTATATCATGTAGAAACCAATACTTTAGCATTTAATGTGGTTATATATTTTACATAACAAGACATTGGTGTTGTTATATAAGGGAATATCAGACCCTTTCTTGTTTTTGGTAAACTAGATGATGTTGATGTCTGACATGACTTCATTGATAATTACTTAGGGATCAATATAATTAATATCCAAAAACTTTGAAAATTAGGTTACAATGAAGCTGACTTGTCCCCTTATTCTCTAACACTTCAAGGATATGACAAAAGAGAACAAAATCCCTTCAGTTGAATCAATCTCAGAGACCAATTTGGGGTCCTTCTACCCGAATATGAATTTGTAGTTGTTTGGTCAGACACAAATTTCAATGTTCTTATAGGAATGACTTAGTTGAATCAACATGTGATAGTCCCTTCATCATACCATAAATGTATCAAACACTTTGTTAATGGATAGATCAGGACATTTCACGGTGAAAAAGATGCATTTGAATCTTTTAAATCTCAATACATTGATGACGGATTTTACCAGAGGGAAGGAAAGAAACCCATTATTAATTATTTTTCTCAGGTAACCAACCCAAAAGTCTATAAATGAACCTGACCAACCCATTAAAGGAGATTGGAAATGAATACCTACTACCCATTAACTAGATCAAAAACATAAGTTCAGATTTAGACATGTACTCAACTAATATCATGATATCATTCATGTTAGCTAAACCCAATAGTGTTGAAAAGGTTTCTGATAATCCAATTAGTGGAGACACTTAAGGTAAAAATTCCCTTACCATGTCCTTAGAGATTCATTAGACCCCTACTTTTTCATCTGAGTCATAAGGATCTCTAATATCACAAATGAAGAGTGGGAATATCCCCACTTCACCTCTTGGATGTCAAAACATGCACATATTTTATAACTTTGAAGATTCAAATTTGACGATCATCCCTCCCAGGGTGGGTATAGAATAGGAAGAGGAAGAGGAAAAGAAAGACCTCAAATATGCCCCTCCAATATTCAAGGAAGTTGTATCTACCACTACTGATGAACTATGAAAAATAAATTTGGGCACAAAGGAGGACCCAAAACCTACAATGATCAACATATCCATATTCCTTGATGATCAAGAGGTAGATACCTATTTTTTGAAACAAAACCAATATGTGTTTTCCTATAATTACACAAAAATTACAAGCCTTTATCCTAACATAGCCACCCGCCACATAGGTTAGTCATAGGATCACTGTGTTTACAAGATTATAGTTAAGATAACACATCCAATTAATGCTACCAAGGTTGAATCCAAATTTGGTAAAATCATCAAGTTAAACTTCATTTGTGAAGTCCAATACCAAAAGTGGCTCACAAATATAATTATAGAAAAGAAGAAAAATGGAATGATCAGAGTTTGTATTGATTTTAGGGATCTCAATCGGAATTTTCCACAAGATGAATTCCTAATTCCTATTATAGGATTTCTGATTGATGCAACTTGTAGTTATCAATCCATCACCTTTATGGATGATTATCCAGGATACAAAAAAATATGGATGGCCCCTAAAGATGAATATTCCACTGATTTCAAGGAATTATAAGGGGTATATTTCTATCGGGTGATGACCTTTGGTTTGAAAAATGATGGCACCACATATCAACATTCCATGCACCACATTTTTAAACCTTTCTTGGGAAAGCTATTCGAATGCTATATTAATGATTTAGTGGTGAAATATCAATAATTCCTTGATCATATCACTGACCTTGAGTCCATTTTTAACAATCTATGACAACATATATTGAAAATGAATCCTTTAAATTGTGCTTTTAGTGTTACCTTAGGGAAATTTCTCAGCTCTATGGTACACTATCATGGATTAGAAGTTGATCCTAAGGATACCAAGTCTATCCTTGATATTTAAACTCCCTAGAACCTTAAAGGTCTGATAGGAATGTAGGGATGCCTCACCTACATTCAATTATACATAGAAAATATTACAGGAAAGTGTTTTCCCTTCATCAGACTAATGAAAAAGGATCCATTTATTAGTGGACCGAAATTTTTTAGGAATCCTTTGGGAGTCACAAGTAATATATCTTGATTCAACTTGTATTAATGTACACTATTGAAGTGAAACTATTAATTCTATACATTAAAGCTTCAGATAAATAATTGGGTGCTTTTTTATCACAAAATAATGATACAAGAAATGAGAATAGCCTTTATTATCTCATTTGAAGCATGATTGATACTGAGACTCAATATTCAGATATCGAGAATAATTTCCTTTCGTTAATAATTAAAGTATAGAAATTGGGGAATTACCTATAACATCATGAGGTCCACTTAGTATCTTGTAATGAACCGCTCAAATATATCCTCAACCATACTATACTGAATGGACACTTGACATAGTGGGTGGTCATATAGTAGTAGTTTGACATCCAGTTTGTACCGTAAAAGGTAATAAAAGTGAAGGAATTAACAGATCTATTTACAAAGAATCAATATACATAAACAACACTGTCATATATTGAATTTCCTGAAGAATATATTTTCTCTATTCAAGGATGACCCCAGACATGGGAGATGTATTTTGATGGTGTGTCCAAAAGCCCAATAGGAAAGAGAATAGAACACCCCAACCTTAGTAAGGCTAGGATGGGATTCATTCTTATCTATCCAAAAAATAAGTTCTACCTTATTCATCCTTATTATAGGAAGGATGCACCATAAGTGAGGTAGAGTATCAAGCCCTCATCATAGGTTTAGAACTGGTCCTATAAATACTAATAGACACCATAAAGTCAAAGGTGATTTAGATTTGGTAATAAAAAAGATCAATAGATATTATTCTATCAAAAAGGAAGAGTTGATTCCCATACTTGACTATGTGTGAGGGTTGATGGAATAATTCCCCTAATATCCAACATTAACTCATGTCTCATGCTCATAGAATGACTAGGAATATGTTCTAACCAACACAACCACAACCTTGGAAGGCCCATATCTAGATAAAATGGTCATCAACATTGTGCATTGTAGAATTGTGTCACTATTTACTAGTAAAAATATGGAAGAGATCAAAAAGGTTCATTACATCCCTAAACCATATGGTCCTATAAATGGTTAGATAACGCTTGTACCAGATTACCTAAAAAATAATGTTCTTCTATCAGACAGAACAAGAAAAGAGAAAATCCAATGATGAGTAGTAAACTTCACTATTTATGATAGCTCGAATCATTAGAAAATACTCTGCAAATGAGGCTTTGATGGAGTACTCCTCAGATGCATTGATGGAGAAGAGATTGTTTCCATTATACAAGAAGTCCACGCTGGTGCTTGTAGCACCCATCAGTCTGGGAGAAAGCTATCTCATAAAATTAGAAGGCTTAGATATTTTTGGCCTTAAACGGCCCAAGATTGTACAAAATTCACTAAATTTTTTCACTCATATCAAATACATTCCAGATTTATCCACCAACCCCAATAGTTATTGAAAAATACCAAATAATAATGGACGTTTTCTGTATGGGGGATAGATGTTGTGGGGCTATACCCTCCTATTATAAATAAACAGTTCAAATACATCCTTAACACTACCAATTTCTTTTACAAATGGGTTAAAGTAATGCCTATTAAGAAAGTTGAGATAAATAGAATCAATAATTTTGTGATGTCAAAAATCATTACCAGATTTGGTGTCCCTCACACAATATTGACGAAAAATGAAACAAATTTATGGTCTTCCAAATTGAAAATTCTATACCAGGAATACAACACTAAGTCCAATAATTTTTCCTATTATCATGAAATGGTGAATGGATAAATGTAGGATTTCAATAAAAATTTATCAAATATACTTCAAAACATGATGGAAAAAGAAAATAAATATTGTCTTGAAAAACTTCTACATGACATGTGGAATTATCATACTAGAACCCATATTTCTACACAAGTGACCCTATATTAACTATTATATAGAAAAAATCAGTTATGCCTATTGAAATCTAGTTTCCTTTTCTTTTCATTTCTATTTATGATCATTTATCCATAGAATAGTAATCTCAAAAGTGACTAGATGAATTGGAAAGACTTAATTAGAGAAGACTACGTACACTACACCATTTGGAGGTTCAACAAAACCGAATAACATTATATTTTATCAAGAAAGTTCACCTCTATTCATTACTCCAAGTAGAACTAGTTTTGTATCTCAAGACCCTGATGATACCTCTAAAGCTTGAACCAAAATGGGGGGGGGGATTTTTTCATCCATAAGGTTTACTCTAATGGTGCATATTTGTTGATCACCATGGATGATGATCATATCATTCCCCCACCAATGAAAGGTTTCTCAAGAAATATGTCATGTGATATATTACTAAGGTTCCTTGTAATAAGGCCTTAAAAGAAACATCTAATGATCCTTATTGCAAGAACTTAAAATTCATGACTGATGGTCCTTTTCACAAAACCTTAAAAGGAACGATTTATGGTCCTTATTGCAAGGTCTTAAAAGGAACGAATGATAGTCCTGGATTAAAGAACTTAAAAGTCACATTTCACATACTCAATATAAGATTCTAAACTACATGGTTGAGGTCTCTTTAACATAACATAAAACTACACATGGTCACAACCCCCACTTGAGTGAACTTCCAATTCCCATGCTGGTATCTCACCACATAAGTTTTTATTTACTCATTTACATGATATAAAGTAAACCCTCACCATTACTTGTTTCAAACATTGATAATTCATTATGTGGGATTAATAATCTTAGTAGGGGCCTCCCCATATGGATGAGACACATAAATTCACCTTTCAGTTTGATCTCCATGACCTTAAACTGTGTGTAACTCATTTTGAAGATATATGTATGATGCGGGACCTTAATCAATTTTTCACGCTAGGTTTAAAAAAACATCCTGGCCACATGATGATAAACCATAGGAAAATTTAATTTCATTATGACATTAAACTACATGGATAACATCCCTTTTGTAGGACATAAAACTGCATATTATTATGGCCCTCACCCTAGAATACCACCATTTTTGATGCTATTCTCATACCAAACCTCTACCTTATAAATAAATGTGGATTGATTCATATCTAAAAGAATACATAAAAATCCTATATCCCTTATCCTAGGTCCATCTACAAAAAAATTCTCCACTCACCTATGTATGAGAAAGATCTACATAGGAGAGTATAGTAAGTGTTTTCCTTTCATTTATAAACTCATATTGAAAAAAATAAAAATAAAATGCTCCTCTCCCCACATAAGAACTTGATTAGTGTGGGGAAGTTTATTATTTTAGAACTACATGTGTCTTTATTCTCACTCTGATGAGATACATGGTGAAGTCTACATCTTACATCCTTGTTCAGCCACAATATGATAAAAATACCCTCTCCTTGAGCAAGAACTTGATTAGTGTGGAGATCCCTTACCATTATAACTACATGTGTATTGATTATATTTCTAATGAGATATGTAGTGACACATGGATCCTTCATTCTAGGCCCATACATAAAGAAAAAATAATTAGAATATACTCTCTCTTACTCTCTCTCCTACACACAACCCCTATCTGTGCAAGAGATTCCAACACTAGTTCCTTTATTTAAAAATTCATAATTGAAAAAATATCCTCTTAAATACATAAAAGTTAAATTTATGTAGGAAATTTCCCATCCTTGAACAATACTGATCTAAATACTCCCTTCATTCCTATATATATCCCTTTCAAAAATCACACTCTTTTCCTTGGTAAACTTGGATTGTCACAAAACTCCCTTGACTATTGGTGATAAGAGAATACAAATCCAAAGGACACCTTTGTCTTGACTATGTATATTATGCCTTGATATGGATCTACATAATACATCCCCCAATATGGTTTTTAAACTAGATGCATCTTCCTACCAAGGATAATCCTCTTATCTATGTATTTTATGAAAACATCATAATAGAATATGATTTTCAAAAATGTTCCATGGTCACACTTTACGTACTTGTCCCATGTCATTTTTTCAGATTTGAGGACTCTAAGATCATAGTTTAAAACTTTCCTTATCATGTTTGGAATATATTTGAACATTCTTGACCTAGTATTCCCTATTATGTTCATTATCCCCATAATCATGTGTTCCAAAATCCCTGACCTTAAACTATAGCCACCATTCATCTCTGTCGCATGAAGTTAAACCGTGAAGCAATCTACCTACCATAATATTACAAATCATGTAGAAAATTTTGGAGAAAATCCTTAACTGTAGTTTTCATACAATTTGGAAAACCCTACAATCTTCTCTTGTTTCTCACACTGAGCATTATTCATGCGAGCTTAGAGATTTTAGACGATTATCCAATTTTTCATGGATAAACTAGGACACAACCAAAGTTGGGAAATGTCTGGTACAAGATTTAGGACCTTAAAAGTAATACTAAACATCCTTTCCACATGAAATTAAACTTTTATGATAGGTCCTCTCTATAATACATTTAACTATATGGTTCACGTCCCTATCACATAGTATAAAATTGCATGATTCTTCAGCCCTCTCTTGAGAGGATACCTATTCTTGGTGTTGATCTCCTACCACACCACTAAATTCCTTTTCAAGAACTATGTATGGATCGATTCTTGCTTCAATGATATACAAAGTGACATCGAAATTCTACCTCTAATCCCAAATGAAACAAAAAAATAACCCTTCTTCTTGCCTATGATCTAGGTATGGGTAAGGAAATACTTATGAGAGCCATGTAAAATTTGGTCTCAAAATCTCAATGGGATTACAACCTCCCTGTAAATGGAAAGATCAGGTCCAAATGATCTGAATATGTTTTTAAAGCATCCCTCTTCTCATAAACCACACTTTATGGTATCAATAAAGTTATATCCCCATAATATTCACTTGACTATTTATGATAAGAGAATCCAACCTCAAAGGAAACATTTGTCTTGACTATATATACTATACATTGATATGGATATGCAGAATTTTCCCCTAATGCAACCTATCAACTAGATGCATGTTCAATCTTAGAATAAAATTCTTTTATCTTTACACACCCTCATAATTTAATAACATAAGTCTCTTTTTGAACATGCATCATGGTTACCATTTACATATTTTTCCCATGCCCTTTCATCAGATCTAAGAACCTCAAGATCACATATTATAATTTTTCTTCACATTTCCAATAAATGTTTGAGCTATTAGTCAAATATGTTTGATCTAAAACATTAGATGCATTGGTCAATCTTCCAAGACCATAAAAAACCAATGTAAAAATTCAAAAAACTCATCAAGATAAAAACCAACAAAGGGTGTCCTGATAAAAATCCAAATTTTCCCACTAATTATTCATTATATCAAGCTAAGGAAAAAGTTGGAGGCAATGAAAGAAAATACTTAAATCTTGTGGATTCCACCCTAAGACCCCAATGATAGTCAAGCTATGATATCTAGTTATCTTTACCTAAATAAGAGTTAGAGCATTGCATATATCTATTCTTGATATTTAAATTTAAATATTTTAAATAAACTTTCAAAATTTTCATATATGATTCTTCATTAAATTAGGCCAACTATGGTGTTATGGTGATGGTAATTATACCCATACTCGTCTATTAGCCACACAAAGAGAAATAAATGATGGATCATTTTTACTTAAGTGTTCATAATTATAGCCAATGTTATTATTCAGTGGTCAAATGATCTTAGATATTTTGACATTAAATTTCAAAATATTGTAAGATAAATGGAGAATATATCAAAATTGAAAAAAAGTTAGAAAATTAATAAAATCCAAGTTTTCATTTATTCATCAAAAGATGAAAAAGGAAGAAACATTATAAATCCAAATAATATCCTTGAAATTATGAGTAAATTGAAATAAGTAAAATAGATATAATAAAAATTGATGAGTATTGTTCAACAAACCAGCTAGCAATTGATGAGAAGCATTGAGGTACAGCTGAATATTTTCTCTCTCATTAGTTTCTTCTCTAGCCAATGGGAATGTTTGTTTAAAATAATCATCTAGATCTTGACTTATTCATCTGATGGATTATATCCCCATGTGTGCTAATGAAAACTGTTCCTTCACTCTAGCTACATGAGAATAATATTCCTATAGGTCTGTAGTCTGTACGGTGATCCAATCATGGAGTAGTTCTTCCTCAACAACCAACTGATGTAACTCCATAACAATATCTTTCAAAGCTTCAACATGATGGTTAGAAAGATTAAATTGTATGAGAACACATTATTGGTCTTATAACTCTTCCTGAGATATAATAACTTGATAACTAATCATATGAAAATGTTAGTAGTAGAATCAACACGCGTCCATTCCAATGAAAAGTTAATGAAGACTTTCTACCTTATCAAAAACCTTCTGTAAAGGAGTCTCTATGATAATAGTTCAAATTTGATTCCAAGCCCATTTCCACACAACTTGAATTTTGAGGCAGCGTTTGGATCCAAAATATATTCACCTATTGATAATGGTATATAGTTTGGAATCAGGTTCACTATAGATAAGATCAGTTTAATCTGTGACACAGTTACAGGATAACCCGATTATTGCTTCTTATTTGGCCTTAGGAATGAGGTTGGTAGAAATGGTGCCTGCAAATGAAGTAATCACCACTGTCACAGAAAGATAAATTCCATCCTTAGTAAACAATTCCAAGATTATGCTACTCTAGCATGAAGGTGACTTTAAGATGAAAATTCCTTGGAATTATTAGAATATTTAGGCATATGATTTTAAATCACAGAAATTGGTGCCAAAAACATGATAGGTGTGTGAATCAAAGAAGTAAATAGATTATTTACCCATTATACCAATTTCACCAGCATTCCATTAAGATAATATTCCATTGATGCTTTGGTATACTTACAAGAAAAGTAATTTTTTTCACCAATGGACAAAAATATGATTTTCATTCTAGTATCTTCATGCATTAGCATCAACCAGATATGGTGAAGGATGGATGGATATAACTCCCATTTAACCATGGTGTGAGGTATAAATATATATTTTTGTAGGGATATAAGCCATCATGAAAACCTATAAGTTGTGTAAGGTTATTAGATGATTTCTCTATCTATCTGAGAGTTCGGGATTCCATCTCAAACTAAGATGATGTAAGAATGTTCTTCCATGGTTCTCCCATCGTTATCCATTACTTTCCCAGAATGTGTGGAGTAAGGAATGAAAGAAAAGTCAAGGGGATTCCACAGTATCTTAATAATTTCATTGATGTCTAAGAAAATTGGATAGACATTAGTAATAGTGAAAAATTTTGGGTGAAAAATAGAAGAAGGAATTATTACAGTGTATTGATATTTATAACACTAAAATTATTCCACCATCCAAACATATAAAAATTGGAATAGTCTAATAAGTTTATGTAGAGATCTTCATTCTTGTACATGAACCAAAAAATTATAAATTTTAGCAAGGGTAAGTATAACCAAGTTGAAATTATGTCCTTATGCCAAGGCGATTTCCATCATCAAAGTGCCGACCCTAAGACCCGTGTAAGAATTGTAGGCCAGAAAAAGAAATCCACTTTGAAACATAGAAAATAATCATGTCAAGTATAAATATAAAAATGTTTCCATACAAATCTTATAATCCCAAATGGTGTATTAAACAACTTCTAGAGTATCCAAATATGAGACCAGAGCACATCAAGACTGTTGGGTAGGGTGAGTACGGGTACACATAACCTTGGATTTAGTTCGTAAGGTTAAAAAAATATTTTTACCCAGTCACTGAATGCTATAAGTAAATGGGTGTGAAGCTAATTTCCAAATGAATTCTCCACCATGATCAATAGGTATATCACTAATGGAGAAATATATTTAGTATCTTTCCATGTATTATCCATGGGGAGGAACACATCATATATACCCCCAAGGATTGGAAGTCATCCTAGTTGATAATACCAAAAAACTAATCCTAACTTCACCATGTGGTAGATAGAATGTGTTGGTGCTTGAAAACCAATGGATGATCAATTCGGGAAAGAGCCAAGTTAGTGGATATATGAAAAATTGGGAAACCCACATGGAGTGGTATAACCTGATGACCTACAATCAATCAGGATATTCTATGTAGTTTTGATGCACCTAGAAAGAATAAACCTATTTATCATAGAAGCTCCCACCAAACCACAAGTCCTATTTTAAACTGCACCCCTCTTGGAACTATCCCTTGAATGTTTGAATATAGATGGATAGTTTAAGGAAGAATATTATAGGCGTATATCATGACTATCTCTATTACTCTGAGCCCATGAAGAGCTATTCAAAACAAATACATCCCCATGAATTGACTCTAGAATTATGTGACTGTCAGTAGAGATGTTTTCTTGAACATATATTGGGAAAATCCGGAACCAAGTGGATGGAAAACGATGACTAGAAATATGGATCATGGGATCATCTTACAATACAAAACCTTATTTATGAAATCTCCTTGATAGTGGGTAGTTTTAAAACTCAGGTGAAAAAATATTATTCAAGACCCCATCTTAGGGAATAATATGGCATCGAGGGTTGGCCTCAATATTTACAGTAATAAAAATTTTCCTCTCAACCGTGTTCATCAAACTAGATATGTGTATCAGATCATAACTCATTGTATTTGCAAGGAAAAGTAATAAAAGATTTCATAATCCAAATAAATTGAGGGTGATTGAAATTTTACAAGGTCAGAGAGGACCACATAGCACTCAAATCACAATGCAGATGATCCTAACACTAAGTGAGAGGCAGTTTCACCAAAAAGTATAGTATTCAGTTTGAGGAAATACTAGTTCACGGATAACATAATCACAATATGTAGAAGAGTTTGACTACAAATGGAACACACTATGTAAGAAGGGTTTTAGGTTGAGAGCTCAGAACCATCCACAAACCAAGGATCCTTGCTACATGACAAATGATTTTATCCTAACATATTTTTATCGGAATGGGCCCTCCTCTAGGTCTATACACACATAATAAGTATTTAAATTGGTTGAGTTCTTCCATAAAATGGACCCCTATTTGGGCCGATCAGAACCCATTCTTATGGGAGGAATTTTTTGGGCCTAATAATTTTAAAAATAATCCAAAAAAACCACCAAAGTAATTTCAAAGTTTACAACTGATCAACTCCATGGGAAGTGGAGATAAATTTGGAAATTTATATAAAACTATAAATAAACTGAACCCTTACCATAAATGAACACATTATGAAGGACATCCTCTTTTAATGGTGTCCCTAAAAATGAGAATTGTTTTCAAGTTAAGGTGGAAATTTCACACCCCTCATAAGTGATTTTAATTTGTGGCACGAGGAGACAATCTCACACCCCCACAAATGATTTTTCATTTTCGGTGCTAGAAGGTAACTTCCTAACACCCATTTTTTTTCATTTGTGGTATGAGGCGGTAACCTAACCAACCTCGTAAATGAAAATAATTTATAGTTTGAGGTGGTGACTTTATCAACTCCACAAATGTGAATCCTTTGCGGGTTAGGTGTTTGTTTTATTTCTTACCACACAATGAAATGTATACTATGTGAGCATAAGCCAATTTTAGAAAAAAATATTCATTCCCACATCCAATAAATAACTAATATTCTTACCAAAAAATATATATAGTGATAAAAAAGGAGACATAGGAAGAGGAAAAGAAGATCAGATAATATTGACCAAGAAACTTTTAGTTTGGAAGGTAATTCATTTACCACATACTACAAAGAAAAATGATACCCTACAAAGAGGGTCCTCAACTAAGTGTCCCCACCCATAAAAGGGAACCCTTTGTGAGAAAAGTGACCTACCTAGTCATCCTCAAAGGGGGCCCCTTTCATTCGTGAATAAAGCCACTCATGAATAAACCCCCTTTGTAGAAGAACCCCTTAAAAATTCCCCATACCACATAATAATAACAATATGTATAATGGGATATCCTAAGGGTATTTTACCCTTTGAATCTTACTGAATTACTTACATGTAGTGTTATTCTTCATTTTATCTCCTCCGTGTACTGTCAAAATGGTTCCATCTAACCAAAACCCTAGAACTCTATGAATGAGACCTCCACTACGACCACCAAATCCATTCATTACTAGGATAAAAAAAATCAACGTGTCCCTCTCACATTCATGCATTCCCATAATAAAATAAGTCCCATATTTAACCTCCCTAGTAGTTGGGATCCTAGGAATGTTCAAAATTATGCATTCCCCTGGTAATGAGGATCCCATCTCTAGGAACAATGGAAGAAATTTAGGAAGAAGGATTTATCCCATGCTTTCTATCATAAATGTGTAGTGAATCAGGAATTTTATACATATTATGTAGATGTATAAGTCCCATGGTGGGTTAAGAAAAGGAAATAAGATAATAATGGTTAAATCCCATATTTCTCTCTGACCACCCCACCATCACCTCAAACTATTCTACCAGAATATGTGGTAAAAAAATATAGATAGAAATCCCTCCTAGAGTAATCCCATAGCCTTTCGTATAGGATATATCTCGCCTTCCATATCCTTGCCATTTTCCATTGATATATGAGGAAGTTTTTTTCCATTGGGCTTCTGGTTCTGGTGTAAGTCCCTTCTTAGACCTGATCATGTGACATGATGATATCCTAGTATCTCTTGTTTCTCACACCAAGCATTACTCACATGGGCTTAGAGGTTAGTGGAAATCATATCACTAGTATGGTCAAAATATCACAAATTTGTTTCCCTCATAGGTGTAATACCGAACACATCTAAACTATGTGGTAATTGATTCCCATCCCAACAGAATATATAGGAACCCTCCCTAAGGTTCAAACCCAAAAATTTTAACCCATCATCATCTTTATTCATCCATATTCCTAGTACAATCATGTCCCTATCTGGGAGGTTATATCCCTTAAAAATACTTTTCACCTCATCCTAATTAGTCTATATTCTTGGCGATATCTATCTTTATAGGTTCAAATTCCTTGTAAGATAAATCCATTACCATCATCCCATATTCCCCATGGGGTCAAAAATTAAGGTCTTCTCATGAATAAGTCCCACAAAAACCTTGGATAGAAACCTTTCACCCAGACATCCTTTCCACATGATGTTAAACTATATGGTCTAGTCCTTGTCACCTGATCCTAAAAGGTATTATGAGTCCCATTTACTGGCACTGAACTATGTGGGTTCCAATTCCTTTCATGAGGATATACAGTAATCCCTTCTCATAGGACCTATCCCAACATAAAAACAACACACATATCCTTGGATGATGATAAATTCTAGAGTGCCCCACTGTGTTTCTTAAAAATAGCATCATGAAATGATAAATAAAACAAAATGGAGAACCTATGATACATATAGATGGTACCATTTGTGGATAATCTCTTATACATATAAATGGTACCAATGATGGAGAACCTCAATATATATACATATTGTACCATTAATGGAGAACCTCTAATGTATAAATCTGATTTCACATCAACTTATGTTAATAATTTATTATCAATGTAATGGTGACTAGTCCCAAATTTCATATTTTGGAGGGATTCACAAATACATCTTAAATCTATAAGAGAGTTCAAGAGTAGGAAAAAATTCCCTCCAAAAGGGTGTGATGAGCCCAAACTACCATCCTCTTAACTAATGTGAGTTCCCAATCCCCATTTGAAAAATATATTCAATGATAAAATCCCTTTTAAAAGAAGGTCCATGACCCATCATGGATGTAGGAACCGTTGGGTGTTTTTGATTCCATGAATAAACTCCATTGGAAACTGCCTAAAAAAGGGGTGAAAAACACACACATATATATACATACACATACACATATACTTATACATATATATTTATGTGGATAATATATGCATGTGCGTGTTTTATAGTATATATATATATATATAAATTTTGATATATTTATATATATATGTTCATAATGTTATGTGTAAATTTTATCTATATCATATTTTCATTTAGGTTACATGTATATAATTTTACATTGTGTTTATAATATATGCACTATATATTTTTGTTTATCGATAATAATATGTATTTATATATTTGTTTTATAGTGTATATGAATATATAAATATATTTTTTACACATTACATGCTCACACACACTCATAGTGTTAACGTGTATATATTATTTATATAATATTTTTGCATATATTATATATATATATGTATGTATGTATAATTGTATATTATGTTTCTAATATGTGCGTGTGTGAAATAAAACAAATCTAATTCCAATTGAAACTTTGAGAGGTTTAAAAATCAAAATGTAACATATATTGAAGATAAAGTGATAATGAGTGAAAATTAAATCAATGGAAAGAAAGTATAACCAAAGAAATACTGAAAAGAAGAAATAGATAACACATTGTAAGGAAAAAGTCACAACATCATTATATTATTCACATATTTATAGGCTACATGTAAAATGTCATAAATGTTGTAGATCAATCTATATTCACCTTTCCTAATACAATAGTTGGAAACAAGTATCTGGCATGTAAAGGGTTGACATAAGAAGAGTTTGTTCAAAATGGGGAGTTACCATAATTAAGACATCCACATATAATGTTCCATAAAAATCCCCCTTGTATGTCTTAGTTTCATGTAATCTTATACAATCATCAATTAAAAAAATATTATTATAAAATAACGTGAATTGAAAATATTTTAATTTTATACCATGCTACCACATTAAAAACCATATCAGGAAAACCTAGTAGGAGAACCATTATGAAGGGGAAAAGAGTACAATGTTCTCAAAAACCCTCATAAAGTTATGATATACTTTTCAGTATTTGTATCCTAATTTTATAAATCATTTTCTCAAATGTTTTAGTTGAAAATTCATTTTTGAATGAATATGTAATATTATTACATGCCCATATTTGTTGGATATTAATCTCAACATCTGTTTGAAGTTCATGAGTAGAAAAGGATTATAGAGAGACATGTTTTGTTTTATCTCATTTGACATATCCACCATTTAATTATTCTATAAAAGTAGAATTATCTTTATATAATATAGTGATATTATCATTAATCATATCTAATCCAAAATTACTTCTGATATAATAAATAATTGATCTCATCCAAACATATTTTCTATTTACTTCATGAATCTCAATAAATTCAGCATGATTTGAGGAAGTTTTAGAAAAGGTTTCTTTTTTAGAGATCCAAGAAATTATAGTTCCACTATATGTAAATAAATATCCACTTTGAGATCTTAATTTATGTGGATCATATAAGTATTGTAGGTTCTAGGTGCAGTGGAAGCGTCCTTTAAAGGTATGACCAACTGGGATTTTAGTATTAAATCACATGTAATTGTTTCTTTTCATGATCATGAGATCATGTATAATGAAAAGTAATAGAGTAATAGACTACATTAATACACTATAATTATAGGGATAGGATCTTCACATTTAATTTATAATTAATTTATGATCAGTTATAGAAATACCTCAACTTGTAATTCTGCTTTCATTGATGATCCAATGTAATATAATTCATTGCATTGTCATTTCACTACATAATTCAACTAAAAAACCCCTATAGCGGTGATCCACATGTGAACCACAATATTTTATCAACACTGTAGAATTTCCATGCGCTAGCATGACCGATCCTGATCGCTTTCATTGTTTATGGTTGATCATAGCAGTATTTTTCATGAAGGATGAATAACACACGGTGTTCTCTCAAAGGCTTGAGAGAGGAGAAACAGATAGAGAACTCGAGGGCTTGATCCAATATCACTTTATCCATTGTGCACATCAAGAGTGAATTAGGAAAGTGATATAATTAGATCTTTATTATATCTGGTTTAGGGTTGGAAAATCACACACATTCCCCCAACCATATTTAATATTCTTAAATGACCCCATGTATAATAATAATAATATTAATTTCTAGACATGTAATATTCATTAAGAATATAAATAAATATCATTTATAATATTTTAACTATTAAAATTGCTCTGCTATCCCTCATCGACATTTATTGATTCTTGAATAATGGCTATTTAATTAAATAAATGTTACTGCTTTATTCTACGATAAATATAATAATTATTATATTTTCCAAACTTAAAAACTAATATTTATTATTATTTTTTAACTAACTTATTCTTTATAATAACTTGTGATTAAATTATTATGATAAAAAAACCTGAATAAATATTATTTATTCCAACTTATTAAATTCAATACTAGAATTTAACTAAGATTGTGGATACAATTAGTGTGTGACCCTCTTGGCCTCTTTCTCAGTGGCAATAGGCATAACCACCTAAAGTAAAAGGATATAATATAGCAAAAAATACAAGAATTCCATAGAGAAATAAGTTAACGTTGTAGTGACTTCCAACCTCCTATGAACATTTACCATGTAATATGATCATTTTATCACAGTATCTCAAATCAAGCAGGTTTCATGTCAGTTCCATCAACCTATATACTCAATGTATCTTTATTTGAATATCTAGAATTTAAATCGCCTATAAAACACCATGGAAATGAATTTATTCAGGTGGTTCCATTCCCATGAAAGGTCCCGAGATATTAACTTTCATCAAGAGACAAAAGGGATAAATCCTTTATCACATTATCCATTAATGCTATACATTTTTGGTACAACCAACATATCCTACTTCACCGTGAACATATATCATTATATTTTTCTTCAATATATAAAATTATGTGAGTCATGATATTGATTAATTATAATCTTAAAGTCTAAGGATCAATACACACATCTGCAAATAGGAACATCCAATTACACATAGAATTGTGGATTTTCAATTAATGGGCCTATTCACATAATTTTCTATCGTGGAGATTACCAAGGGAGAACACCATGATAAGTTTTCTCAATGACTTATGATCCTCCTACCCCTAATGGCCTTTATTTTTTGTGTCCTATTATAAAATATCAACCGAATATAGAACAAGGTTTAAGAATAATGTTGTGGAACCTCTAGGTTCTCATCATAGCAGAGAACTACTATGACCTTTCAGTCTGATATATATTATAAGTAAATTATCACATACAAATATCATATAGGATAATAATAAATATGTGGTAAGAAAACTTATTTAATTAAGAAAAACATGTAATCAAGTACTAAACAAGTTGGTTCTAGAGAACTAACTCCAATAGACTCCCACTTGCATTAGAGTCAACTGAAAACATATTTCCATCCACTAGCTCTCACATGATACTGATGATTATTTTGAGATAAATCCTTTTTTAAGGGGTATTCCATGTTTTACTTTTTGGATAATCTACACACTAAAACTTTACATCATTGATAAAAATACCTCAATAGATGAAACTTATGAATTATGTACTTTATTCTTTGGTGTGACCCTTTCCCTTCATAGAAAGCCACCAATTCCTTATTATCATAGTAAACTATGATAGGTTATTTACTTCTAAGTTCCACATCAAGATCTTAGAAAATGTTTTGAATCCATACTGTTTCCTTGGTTACATCAAAATCTATAGTATACTCAGAATCTGCTATATAATTGGTGAAAAGTGGATGCTTTAAACTCTTCCAGTTCATATCTCCTCTATTTAGAAAAAATATATATCTAGATTGTGACTTCATATCATTATTATCTACCTAAAATCTAGAATTAGTATAACCCCTAATGACTATATATTCATCTCCTCCATACACTAAGAACATATCCTTATTCCACCTGAGATACTTAAGGATAATTTTAAAAACCATCAAATATTGTTCACCTAGATCTGCTTGATACCTACCTAACATGATCAAATAATAAGCAATATCAAGACTCATACATAACATGACATACATGATAGATCCTATTATAGAATTTTATGATACCTTACTCATTATTTCTCTTTAATATTGTGTCTGCGGATATATTTTCATAGAAATATGTGTACAATGTGACACTAGAACCAATACTCTCTTGGAATTTTCCATACTGAAACTCTTTAGTATATAGTAAATTTATGTACTTTGACTTAGTACGAGTATCCTCTTAGATTTATCACACATGATCTTGATCCCTAGAATTTAGGTTACTTCACCCAAGTCCTTCATGGATAAGTGCTTTTTCAACCATACCTTAACCTCATGTAAGGCTGGTATATCATTTCTAATTAGTAATATGTCATCAAAATATAATAATATGAAAACAATTATGCTCCCACTATACCTCTAATAAATACATGGATCATATTCATTCTTAATGAAACTAAATTTCTTTATGGATTCAACGAATCAAATGTTCCATGAACTAGATTCTTTCTTTAATTTATAAATATATCTCTATAACTTGCATACATTTTTGGATTTTCCTGGAGTTACAAATCCTTTTTGTTGTGTCATAAACACATCCCATTAAAGGTTAATGTTAAGGAATGTAGTTTTGATATCCATTTGTCAAATTTCACAGTCCTAGTAAGCTATTATGGTAAGTAGGATTCTAATGGATTTAAATATAGAAACTAGAGAAAAGGTTTCTTAATAGTCAATTACTTGAAGTTGTCTAAAAAATTTATCCACTATCCATGATTTGTAGGTATTCACTTTACCTTATATTTAAATATTTATCTAGAATACCCATTTACATCCAATAGATTTTTCATCAACTGACGGATCAATCAAAACCCAAACTTGGTTTTGATACATGGAATCCATCTCAGAATTCATGGCTTCTTTCCATTTGAAGCCTTTGAGATATCTACCAACTCCTTATAGGAGATAGGATCATTATTGTCAACCAATAATGATTCATTATCATCAGTGACTAGAAAACCATATATCTATGGTTCTGTTACCTCTATTGGGCTCCTACACAATACTTTTAATTTAGGAACAACATTTTCCATAGGGACCAATGGAGTCATTTCCGATACCAACTCTTGTGTATCTTGAGTATCAAATTCATTGAAGTCAATATTTCTCCCACCATCCTCCTTTAAAATGTTCTCCCTTTCAAGAAATATAAATTGTCTTGTGATAGTTACTTTATTATCCAAAGATTTGTATAGATAATATCCCCTTGTTTCCTTGGGATACCCTGTAAAGATACACTTCACACCATGGGGTGATAGTTTGTTGCTTGATCTAGCCTTAAAAAAAACCTTTCAACCCCATGTACAAACATGTGACAAAATGGGTTTCTTTACACTCCATAATTCGAAGGGAATACCATTTTCAACTTTAGATTTTACTCTATTTAGTAAGCATAATACTGTCTGTAATATATATCCCCAAACCAATAATGGAAGACTTGTGAGACTCATCATCAACCTTACCGTGTCCAACAAGGTACAATTCCTCCTTTCAATAACACCATTCCACTGTGATGTATAAGGTTGTGTGAGTTGAGATAAAATCCCATGCTTCTATAGAAAGTAGATAAAGTCTTGTTTAAGATATTCACCACCCCATTCCGATTGAAGTTTCTTTATCTTCTTACCAAGATAATTATCAACCTAATTCTTGAATTCTTGGAACTTATAAATGGATTCATACTTATACCTCATCAAGTAGATATAACCATACATTCTCAAGTCATCAGTAAAAGCAATAAAGTATGAGTATCCACCTCTAGCTTCTACTTTAAAAGGTATTCACACATCGGTGTGTACTAATTCTAAAAGATCCATGGCCCTTTATCCTTGACCACTAAATGGTAGTTTGACCATTTTACCTTGTAAAAAAGCATGACATATTTCAATTTTATTTAGATCAAAATATTCTAAATAAACATCTTGATTGAGATTTTTCAAATTATTCTATTTTATGTGAAAAATATGGTGATTCCAATACTAGGTGTCATATGAGTTTCCCATATTAGTCTCATTATACATTTTCAATATTTGGTTTTCATAATTTAATATATAAAGATTGTTATTTAGTTGTTCCATATCATAACATATTCTATGTTTATAAAATATGAAACATTTATTTCAAAAGATAAAAATAAATCCATCCATATTTAAGAAATAAATAGAAATAATGTTCTTGGTAACCCTAGGAACATAATAATATTTATTTAAAACCAAAATCAATTATATCAGCAATGTGAGATGGTAGTCTCCAATGGGTATAGAAACCAACCCTACTCTATTGGTAGCTCATAGATCCACCTGGACTCTTGTAACCTTTTGAAATCTACTTGGTTCTTGTATTTGGATACAAATGTGAGAACCGAATGTAGTATATAATATGAAACTTGTAGATATAGAAAGATTACACTTGATAATAGATGCCCCTTAAGCCTCCCATTTATTATTTGGTTGGGAAAAATTTATATTCTAATGGACCTTCCTTCCACATAAAAAATCCACCACATTATATTCAATTCCTTACCATTGGATCTTCTTCTTCTTAAAGGGATAATGATTTGAAGCCTTAGAATTGGAATAATTATTTATCCCCTTTCCCTTTTTACACTTCTTATTATTCACTAAAAGGAAAATGGGTTCATCACGCCCCATGTCTTTATCAACTTGGTGGATAAGATTAAAAATTTCTGATAATGTCTTCTCACCATTTCTTATATTATAATTTATAATAAAACTAGAGTTGTTTTTGGGTAACAAGGAAAAATGAGATCTCTGTGTAGCTCGTCAGGGATCTTAAAACCCAAGATGTCTAGGTACTTAATGTATCCAATAATCTTGGCTACATTTTCCTTAGCTGACATCAAATCTCCAAGATTTCACATAAATAGAGCATTGAAGATATCATATCTCTCTGATCTCGACTTCTCTTGATAAAGATCCCAAAGGTGAGAAACTATTTTATACGTATCCATATCATCATATTTATTTAAAATCATGTTATATATAGATGATAACATAAAACATTATACATCCATTATATCATCCACATGATTTAGATATAGAGATAACTCTTCCTCAATAGCCTCTTTAGTAAATGAATTAGGAAGTGGGGTTTCTAGAATGTACAATTTCCATTCACAGTATAGTATAACATGCAAGCACCTATACCATTCCTAGAAATTAGCACTGGTGATATGGTTATACTTCTATAGTATGGATCACAGTGATATTTTCAATGTTGTTTGATTTTCTATTTGTATAGTTTAATATTAGATAATTAGTACTTGTTTTGATTACAAAAATAGATTAATAAATTTAAAATTAATTTAATTCTTATTAATCACCCACTATTTTTCAAAACCTAATACCCCTCACCATTATTTTTGGAATATCATATCACTTAGACATTCTAGTGGTAAGGATCCATATTCCCTTTTCATAACCTAGGCTTAGTTCTGAAAATCCATTTGAAGGGTTTTAGTTGGCATAACTTTCCAACTACACTAACTCATATTTCCTTGATATGTTGAGTGGATTCCTCAATATTGAAATCCTATTTTAATATTTTTTAACCTTTTACTCTTAGTTACACCAAGTCTTTATTAGACAATCAACCCTTGATATAAACTAAGTTAAGTCAACCCAAAACTTCAAGCTAAAATTTCCATGATAATTGAAAGCACCCCAAATTGGGTTAGTCAAGTACTTTAAATAATTAGGTTGACTATAACCTAAGTATTGGAAGGATAATTTGAATTAATATTTTATTAAATGGATTTTTATCCTTATGTGTAAATTCAATTTTATATTTTTACATTACTTGTTAATATTAAGTGGATTTTACTTAAGTGATTAACCATGTATGATAAAACATTTATGAATAATCCAATTATATTTTATTCTATATTTCATTCTTGTTAATTACTTTATTAGGTGACTTCAAATCATTCACAAACATAAATAATTAACCATGAAACCAATATAAATAAAATATAAGTATCATGATCATGAGATTCTCTAATGGTTAGTTTATTTAAAGGATAATAAACTAACCCTAAACCCTATGGGAAAACACTATGAACCGTATCTTGGTTCATGTTTCAGTATTACACCTTGGCTCCCATGCATCATATTGATTGGTTTCACCTTGAATCCTTGACTAGGACTGGATCCACTCACTTGGGAGCTCCATCTGTACATAAGCTTTTACTCACATGCAAGTGAGGGGACCCAATGGATTAGATAAAGGTAGTTTACATAAAAAAATTGCAGGCACACATGCCCTTATATAATAAGGAGGGGATGACACAAAGTCCATAAATAATAATTTAGCCATAATAAATTAAAATAATCCAATCACACACAAGTGATGGTCTAATCTAATGATCATCCACACACAACATGCAACGAGCATACATTTATAATATTGTTATCAATTATTTTGATTTATTATTTAATTAAGATAATGCATCATGAATTAATCCAATTAATGTATTTTATCATAATTAAATACAACCATAATTAAATTAGTATCATTTATAATTTAAAAAAAAAATTCATTTAAAATTAATGTAGCACAAAAGTTTACTTGGAGGAAACCTCATGTGTTTATAAAAAATTCTAACACTAAAATTAGTTTAATATAATTTTTTAATCCTATAACATGTCATATAATATTTAATTAATGAAACATAGAATACATAGTCAATAGGTTTAATTATACATTTAATTATTATTTCTATGAAAATATGAGAACATATCATGGAATTAGACTACATGGCGTGTACAAAGGTTCATGGAATGTACTTTTATTTTTCCCATGTTTGTAGCGCATTCCCTAATTCGACCATGTTTTCTTCTATGGACATGTTCAAGGTACATGGAGTGTACTATGAATAGACAATGTGTAAACTCATATTATATATATTGGAAGTCCCTGTGCCATGTATACAATACACGACTCTCCTGGAACATGGTTGTGAGACACATTTTACTACATGTTGTGTACAGTGGTTACATGATGTGTAGTTATTCAAGCCGTGTGGTAGCTTTTCTAGATCCAAAAAATGATCTATTTTTTTAGATGTTTGATCCGATTAGATCAGATCTATCTGATCTTATCATGAGATATGGCAGTGTGAAGAAAAACTACATGGCGTGTACTCATGTAGTACATGGTGTGTACTCATTAAGTACATGAAATGTACTTTTTTTTCTCTATTAAGAGCCTTTATCACATCCAGATTGTATTCTCCAGATGATTCTTCATTTTTAATCATTAACCTGTTACTAGTTATGTTATCGAGAACAAATAAAAGAATAGATAATGAAATTTGGATATAAAACAATCATTTTAAGTAAAAGAAAATTAAAACACATGCAATTAGTAAATGAATAATAAATAATAATAAATTAAATATGTGACCCCTCTAACTCCACTTGTAGGTTCTAGGCATAGAATAAGCATCCTTTGAAGGTATGACTAACTAAAATTTTAGACTTAAATCACATGTAATAATCACTTTACATAATCATGAGATCACGTACAATGAAAAAAAATATATTAATAGACTATATTAATACACTGGAACTATAAGGAGAGGATCTTCACATATAATTTATAATTAATTTATGAGTATTAATAGAATTACCTCAACTTTTAATTATACTTTTATTTATGATCTGATGGAATATAATTCACCGTACCATCATTGTGCTATAGGATTCATGTATATAATCCCTCTAGCATTGATCCACATGTTCACCACAATATTCAATCAACACTGTTGAATCATTGGGTTCTAGCATGACTGATTCTAATTTATTATGTTGTTCATGGTTGATCACAATAGTGTTCTTCACAAAGGATGAAGAACCCTTAGTGTTATCTTGATGTATTGAGAGAGGGGGAAGAGAGATCACACTCTAGGGTTTGATCCAATCTCTCATTAAATATTGTTCACACCAAGAGTGAATTAGGAAAGTGATATAATTAGATATTTATTATATCTAGTTTAGAGCTATAAAGTAAAAAACAATCGCCCAACTATATTTAATATTATTAAATTACTTCATGTACGATAATAATAATAATAATATTATTATTAATTTATTGACATGTTAGAAATGTTAATAATATAAATAAATATAATTTATACTATTTGGACCATTAAACTTAGTATGATTTCCCTCATTGATATTTATCGATTATATAATAATGGATATTAATTAAAAAAATTCCACTACATTATTCAATGATAAATATAATAAATATTATATTTTCTAAACTTACAAACTCATATTTATTATTACTATTTAACTCACTTACTCTTTTGAATAACTTGTGATTAAATTATTGTGATCAACCAAACCTAAATAAATATTATATATTCCAACTTATGAAATTAAATGATAGAATTTAACTAAGATTACAGATACACTTACTGTGTTACCCTCTAGGCCTCTTTCTTAGTGGAATTAGGTATAACCACCTAAATTCCTAGGTTAGAATATAAAAACATGCTAGGGATTCTATAGAGAAAGATGTTAACTTTGTAATGATTTCCAACCACCTATAACCATTTACCATGTAATATAATCCTTTTATCACAATATCTCAAATCAAGCAGGTTTCATGCCGATGCCATCAACATATATTCTTGACGTCTCTTTCTTTAACTCTATAGAAATGAACTCTCCCATAAAAAACCATGGACATGGATTTATTCAAGTGGTTCCATTACTATCAAAGGGACTAATATATTAAATTTCATTAAAATACAAAAGGAATAAGTCCTTTCTTTTATTATCCATTAATTCTATATCATTCATAATGCACCCAACATATCATACTTCATCGAGAACATACATCATTATGGTTTTTATCAATAAATAAAATTACATGAGTCATGATATCCATTAATGATAATATTAATGTCTAAGGATCAATACACACATATGCAGATAGGAACACCTAATGGAACATGGAAATATGGATTTTCTATTGACAGAACTATTCTCATAACCTCTTATATTAGAGATTACTAAGGGTGAAAGCCATGATAAGGTGTATCAATGTCTTATGATCCTCCTACTCCCGATAGTATATATTATCTATGTCCCATTAGAATGTATAATTTTACCATAGAACAAGGTTTATGAATAATGTCATGGCACCTCTAAGTTCTCATCGTAGTGGGGAACTGCTATGACCTTTCAATGCAACATATATTCTAAGTACATTATCACATAAAATTATCCTATAAAATAACAATCAAGACATGATAAGAAAACCTATTTAATTAATAAATATATATAATCAAGTACCAAAAAAGTTGGATCTAGGGAACCAAATCCAAAAAGTATCCAATAGTGGTATAACTAACTAATTTTGGTTCAGATATTTTAGAATAAAATAAATCATGATTTACAGATCCACAATGGAATCTTAATATATATTCAAAACCATTAAAATGTCCATGAGTAGGATAAGAACTATACTTATCCAATAAATTAACAAAAAATGGTATATAAATCCTTTTATTATTTTAAAGGTACATTAGTTCTCTAATAACACCCATATATGGTACTTTATAACCAATACGTTCTTCATTATCCACTCATGGTTAAATGGATCCATATCTCGATGAAGAGATCATACAACCATGAGTGTACTTAATGGATTCCATTTTTCTATATTGTACCCTTTTATAACATTTTAAGTATATTGTGATTGATGAAAAATAATTTCATCCTCAAGATATTCAATTTTCAACCCAATGGAAAAATTTTTATTTCCAAAGTCTTAAATTTAAATTTCTTTTTTTAAATATTTTTATGCCTTAAAAAGTTCATCAAGAGTTCCAATAATATTCAAATCATCAATTCAAACAACAATGATCACAAATGAAAATCCAGTCCTCTTAATGAAGACACATGGGAAAATTGGATTATTTTTATAACCTTCTTTCATCAAATATTAACTCAGATGGTTATACTACATACACCCTGAACACTTTAATCCATATAACGATTTATTCATTTTAATTGAAAAAATATCTCAAAATCCAAAATATTTTACCTACATTTTGAATCCTTCTAGGATTTTCATGCAAACATCATTATTAATACTACCATAAATGTATATAGTAACAATATCAATGAGTCATAATTCATGTTTTTCATGTCTAGAAAATGTCAAAGGTTATAACATCCATTATAGGAGGGTATGTTTCAACATAATTAATCTTGGTCTTTGTGAGAAACCTTAAAAAAATTCATGCATTATATATCATAACTTCATTGTTTTAATTTATCTTTCTCACAAATACCCATTTACAACCAACAGGTTTATTCCATTTAGGGTTTTCATGATTGATCCCAAAACCTTACATTTAGAAAGTGAGTATAATTTATATTGGATAAAAAACTTCCATCGATACTAATATAGTCTATTATGAAATTAAATAATCATTTTAGATTCTTGATATTCATTAATAATTTTGGGTGACTCATTGAAATGTGTCATAAAAAATGGTCTTTACTCAGTTCTAGAAACTTATAATGTTGGTGAAATCTATAGAAATTTCCTCTTAATCATGATCATTTACTTCTGACAATTTATTTCTTAAGGAATATCATGATCATGAAAATTTTTATTCCCAAAAACTTCATTTATTTCTTCAACCAACACAGATTATTTCCCTTTTCTTTAATAAATATTTTTATCTTTTGAACTAAGTGTTCTGATATGATTTAGGTATGGATTGAATCATTTTTGATAACACCATTAGTTTTTTCTTCAGATATATTTATTCTTACTGGTGTATTCGAAATGGGTATGTATGATTTTGTAAACCATTTGAATCATTGAATACATTAGGTGACTAATTTGATAAATTTTGAAAATTAATAATATTTTGAACTTCAAGTTCACTCATATTTGTATGAGGATAATGATTTAATAATGAATTCATATTCCATAATATTTCCTTCAATGTTGATGGATTTTCTCTTTTTAATATTGGAAATATTTTTTCATCTAAATGAAAATAAGTAAATCTAGTTGAGAATACGTCTCTTGTCATTTTATCAAGATACTTAATGATCAAGGAAGATTAAAATCCAATGAAATTACCCAATATACTTTGGGGTCCAATATTTGTTCACTACGAGGGTCCTACATGCACATATACCACATAATAGAATATCCTTAAATGTGAAATATTTTGTTCATAACCATAATCTAATTACGAAGGGGAATATTCATGACATCATGTTGGCATTATTTGAATTAGTGTTGCTGCATGAAAAATTTCATGCCCCTATATTGAACTGAGAAATTATTTTTCATGAGAAATAATCAAGAAATAAGCTATAACTGATTTATAAATGAGTCAAATAGGCCTTTTGAGTGTGAAAATGAGCTACCTAATGTTCAACATTTACTCTAATCAATACACAAAAATTATTAAATGCATGCGATGAATATTCACCAACCTTATCAAGTAAACAATTATTTATTAAATAATTTTGGAAATATTCCCTTAACCTTATTATTTGAAAAATAAATTTCTCAAATTCCAGGTTGTTAATTGACAATAAACACACATGGATCCATTTATTTGATGCATTAATCGTGATCATAAAATATATAAATGGTTCACATGGTTAATGAATTTTACCACATATTCTCCTGTGAATTTATTATAAGAACATAGGGTATTTGTTCCTAAATTTTTATGGTTATGGTATTATAATTAATTTTCCTTGAGAAAAAATAGTGCATGAGAAATCCTTTGGTGTAAGTACCCTTTTATCAAATAAGAGATGACTATGAGTATATTTAATTATTTTCCTCATAATTATTGATCTTGGGTAACCCAAAATAGTCATTCCATATAATAAATATATCATGGTTGATAAACTTATGGTTTAAAATATTTGATTAGATTATATATATATTTACATAGTACAATATATATGGAAGAACTAGTGTAGAAAAGGGTCTTCCACATTGATTTTTTATTTTTAACTTCAGTTAATTAGTGATGTCTTTGTGAGAGAAATTGTAAATTTATTTTTTATGTAGGTGATTTTAACCAATGTAAAAACAATCTTTCATGTTGGTTACCATGAAAAACATCATAGAAAACCCTCACAAAATTTGAAATCAGATTTATTTTTTGTATAATTTAAAAATAACCAATGTAAAATCATGTTTTTACATCAATTATTTAAAATTAAGGACATAAAAACATGATTTTATATAAGCTATTTTATAACTGATGTAAAAAACTGATTTTTTAGAAAAATTAATTTTAAAATATAGTTTACTAAACCTATAATAGATGAAAAACTAATGGTATACTATAGAAAAACTAGTAGAACACAGTTGTATAATACAACTCTCTAAAACAAAAATCTTACATCCATAATGTTTTCAAATTAAAAAACTTTTACAATATAAAATTTAAACTTAAAAATCTATATTACCAATATAAATAAAATAAAACTGAATCAAACTTGTAAAATATCCTCTCCATGCTCCTTGTAAATGATTTAGCTTGTTTATATTATAAGTTTAAGGGTCATCAAAAAGATACAAATTAAAAGGAAAGTATTAAACTTGTATTTTCAATATAATTATAAGATAAATAAAATGAAATATTTTAATAAAACATAGCCTTGTCGAATTTTATAATTTTCCCAGTTGTAATTATTTCATAAAAAAATCTCATAACATAATATTTACATTTTATTACACCTTGATTATAACATTTATATTTCAAAAGAAGTTATCAATTGAAAATAAAATCTACTGTATTTTATAATTTGGAGTGCTTATAAATTAAGTCAACTTTTTGCACACATATTTGATATTTTTTATCCTCTTTTTTATTGTATGGTTACATTAATTTTATGTCCTATCTAAAAATGATAAGTATGAAATAAAATAAACAATTATTATAATATATAAGTATTAAAATAATCAAACTTACTTATCTAATATTTCTTGAAACGTTTCTCACATGTCACGATGGAGAAAAAATAGTAAGTTGTCTTTTCTTATAGACAAAAAACACACCACATTCTATGAACAATAATATACAAAAATATAATGTGATTGAATCTTTAATTAAGAGAAATAACAATTTATGAAATGTGTTTCATACCTATCATCATACAAAAATATCTAGCACTGAATTTCATCATTTTTAAATCTTTTAGAAATATATACTATTCTTTCTTCATCCTTAATTGTCTTTGTTATTGGAGAAATAAATTATGTGTCAAAGAATTTATACACTAATATTGTATTTTAATGAACAAAAAAGTGTATAAAGATACCTAATAAAAAACAAACATATATATTAAGTTTGAAAATTTTATATAATTAAAAGAAATATGATAATTTAATTTCATGGAAAAGACTTGAAAAACTGTAATGACCAACATATTTGTAGTTAAAATCTCCAATATATCTCTATTTTAAATAATTAAAACAACGTGATACCCATAAATTCTATCACTCTTTGGCATATCATAAACATTGAACAACATAAATGCATATGTTGATAATTTATAAAGTCCTTCAGAAAAAGTAGTATGGGAAGTTGAAGGGGCCTCAACATGTTTTTTATTTCTATAGAACATGTGTTTACCTTTAATGTATTCCAATAATATATATATATATATATATTAAAAGATTAAAATTTTTTTAACATCAATATGAAATAAATGAAATAATCTATACATAATTCAATGGTAAATTATTAGATAAGTTTAGATGTCCAAAGAAAAAAATGTATGACACTTTTTCGAACTATAGAAACCTCGTTAATAGGGAATAATAATAAATACGATGCATCTATACTACCTTGTATTGTTACCCTAAACTAATCTATCTCAATCCATTAATGATGTTGAGTATACCTAATATAATAAATAATCTCATATGATGAAATATGGAATTGGAGATCCTCAACATATAACTCATAGTATATGAGAACCTATGGAGTAGAAGGTGTAGGATTGGGATATGTGAGTGAATGCAGATGAGTGGGATATGCAACATAGATGGAGTAGTGAGATATGAAGCCTAAAACTATCTCTGTATGTTTGTAAACATCATTTCTACTAATTAATTTCCAAATATAAAGAGTTTAAAAATAACTTAAAAACTTAAATAAATTTTCATAATATTTTTAACTACAAATTTTGAGTATTCTAAAATACATGTTACCATTTTCATCATCTGGGACCTTTTCTATTTTTTAGGTCTAGTTGGGGGGAAGGATGAGCAATCTCCAAGGATCCTGAAGACTTAAATCTCAATTTTTTCAAAAATTTTAGCCATTATATAACCTTATAATAATGGATATACTCCACATGATAAAGTATTAGGGTATTAGATTTTTGATTGGATCTTCTAATGATATCTTCTTACTTATTGTTAATTAATTATAAGAAAATCCTTAATATGATCATTTTTAGTGATTATTCAAAAAAACTTCAAAAATATAACATTGCACTTAACAAAATATTTTCCCACTATATACTTTAAATAAACTTATTCCTTGTATTTTATTCTAGAAAAACATATATATTACATGAATTTAATTTTTACTTCCACCAAAAATGAAACCTGAAGTTAGGATTGATTTAAAATCCCTTTATCACCTACCAACAAAAGATAAAAATTTCCTTCGAACTTCTTTAGTTTCAGGTAAATAATATTCCTTCTAAAGAGAAGGAAAAAATAACCTATATTAATAAAAACATGTCATGATAAATAAAATAATAATAAATTACCTTACCAAAATAGTATCCCATAACTGATTCAGTGTAATATTATTGATAGTTCTCCAATCAGAACTCAAAACTATTACTTTCACTCGATATTTCATAAAAATAAAATCCCTAAATTATTTCAAATTTGAAGCCCTTCTATTACCATTACTATCAAGCTCATTAGATATACTCTATTCATAGCAACAAGCAAGTGATAATTTTGGTAGATGCATGATACCATGTTTACCAACCCTAGAACTATAAGTAGGAGGCTCCTATATAGAGGAATGAGGAGGCTCCTTAGTAAAAGTGTCAGTAGGGTTCTCTAGAGAAGATAAAGGTGAATCAACTATTTGATTAGATATTATTCTAAAAATAGAATTTTAAAAAAATTAGTAAAAGATCATATAAATCTAACTATCACATATAAAATTAAATAAAAATTGAAAAATAATACAAAAAAATACAAAACTAAACTAAACTAAACACATTTTTATTCATATTTATTAATTTAGTTAACTAAAATGCTAAAATATGATAATTGTTTTGAGACATGAAATGATATAGACATAAGAAAAAAAACTAAAGTAAAAGATGATAAAAATATAATTACTACAAATAAATTTGAATAAAAATAGGAAAATGATAAAAACTAAACTAAAAAAAACTCTTTATAATATTTTTAGAGTAGTTAACAATATTACAAAAAAAACACTAAAAACATTTATGATACATTAAATGATATTATCAGGATAAAAAAAACTCATACTACAACAATTTGGGTTTTTCTGTGATGGGTTATTTGAAATAGAATTCCATTGAAAAAGTTTTTATGATGACAATCCATCACAAATAGTCTGTTTCAAAAAACTACAACACAAATTGTAGTATTTGTGATGGATCCATCACAAAAATTCTGATACCAAATTATTTATGATGAATTACCCGTTTCATAAATAATAATTCACATAAAAGTTTTATGTGATGGATTTTCTATTCCATAACATATAATTATCTGTGATGGGGGAGAAAGTGCATCCTAGAAAAACTATATTTTTTTAAAAACAAACTAAAATTTAAAAACAAAATCATGCATACATTATAAAATTGCAGAAAATAAAATATAAAAAATAAATATAATAATAATTTTACTAAGTTTTTGGGGAACCAAATCCATATGGAGGAGAAAACTCCATCCCCAAACTAAAAGTAAGATGGAACATACACTCTATCATCTCCTCATGTAGCTGGTCATGTTGTTGTTATTGATCTTCCTACTACTACCACTACTCTTTATACTTTTTGGTCAATATATGTGTAATATCATCCTGGGATCATAGCCTCTCCTTATAATTTGTAGCAGAAAATGAATACGATTATGATCCCACATGTTCTTCCTTCGATCCATATGATTTCATCACTTTAGTTCTATAGTAACTATACGGGGTTGATTATGAACCTATACTGATAATCTGGCCTTTCTAAAGGCCACTTGATATTGCTTGCATCTAAGACACCTCATTAAAATGTGACTCACATGAGACCTGATCATCACCAACCTCTTTCATGGCCTGTTTATTATACATGTGAGGAACCTCTTCCTATTATGTCTCCTAAAACTTTATAAATACAATTTAAGAAGGTAAAAAATATTATGTTAATTTAAAAAACTAAAAAAATACTAACCACAATTTATCACTGCCTATCTCCAATAATCTGTCTAGTACTATCGGTGTAGATCCTCCTGTACACATCAAACACTTTAATGGATAACTAAACTATAGATTGTGTAAATTTATCATTTACATTTATTATTAAAAATAAATATACAATATTCATTAAATAATATCACTTACCAAATATCAATGATGTATACAGAATATACGACTCTCAACTTTGTGTGTGAAATATTATCTCCCTTGATTCTGTTGACCAAAATTAGATCTCTTATAGAAAGTCTCCTATATCCAGTACATGAAAAATCCTTCCTAATCCTAAGAGAATACATAATCTAGTCAATGAGGCATACAAGACTCATAAAATATAGTTACAGACTCTCTTAGTATAGATCTAATCCTAATTTTATATAGAAACTGACAGAAATTATCATGTATGAAAGCCTATTAGGCTTCCAAAATAGTGGGTCTTATACTCTCATCAACATGGTACCATAAACCCTAAAAATATTTAATAATATAAATTTTTTTAAATTATATAAATTTAAAATAAATTACATTATTTATTTATATGTACCATCTAGTGCTTGAACATACGATGACATAAATCACTAGTAACCTAATCTCATGATTTCCATAGAGCATACAAATAATTCCTCAAAATAGTACTCACCTGAACAACAACTACACATTAAAAACTCTGAAAATAATAATAATTAGTAAAATAATTAGTAAATAAAATAAATTTATTAAAAAATAAATAAAATTAAAATTTAAACTTACTTCCCCTAATGAGGATGAAAATCAAGAAATGAACATCACTTTATAATAGGATCTCAAATAATCAATCATGCAAGCTCCCAACTGTTCCTAGTACTTGATGTCGCATCAACTCCCTTGATTGAAAAATCATGAGGCTTATCACTAAGGAGTGGATTTTCCATAAATATACATATAAATTCATCATAATTCCCTTTAATTATTTAAAACAGATAAATATTTTTATAACAAAATCCATATTTTATAAAAAATATAAATAAATTAAAAATTATAGAACCATTTTTTGAAATCAATAGAGTGAAATTTTTTTACCTGAAAATAATTCTCAATAGATATATAAAAAATTTGAAACTAATAAATATTTATTAAAAAAATAATACATCATTTTTCATCTTTACTTTCATCTTCATCTTCATCTTCATTTCTATTAATTTCTCTATATTCCTCTACAGTAGTATCAATTTCCATAGGGGATTCAATTTCATAACCCCTTGTAATTTCAAAATCATTGGTTACATCAACAACATTATCAACACCATTAGTCCTTAACTATGGGGATATCATCATCGATAACTGTATCACTTCAAGTAGGAGATATATTTGGTGAGGTTTTTTGAAAAATTTCAATATCTTTAACTTCAACATAACCACTTTCATTTTTCATAAACCGATTGTCATGAGATTTTATTTTTTTACCCTCCAATAATCATTTAAATATCTTGAAGAAGCATAATAATTTTCATAATAAACTTTATGTGCTTGATATTAAAGTAAAAATGGTTCATTTTCTACTAGATTACTTTTATATTTAATATCAATGATTCCATGTCATGGATGAGCACGTAAACCTACCAATGATATTTCAAAAATGTTGCATAATTTTACCCTAGATAACATGACTTTATTATTTCATTCAGCATTTTATAAAAGTCAACCTCACTTTCTTTGTGATGATATACTTTTAAAAAATGCCACTGTTCATCAATTTTTTATTCATTCTATGTGAATGTATGAAATAAAAATCCATTAATAACATACTCATTATCATATTCGATCAATTTGGATGGTGGATTAATCAATGTATATGACCATATATCAATTTTATTTCTATTATATGATATCTTTATAAATAAAAAAATTTATAATATATACAATAAAAATTGATTTCATATGTTCGATTGTAAACAATTTAAGTTACCAGTTTTTGATACAACATGGAAAAATTACATTGTCGACATCCTTCAAGGGCATCTGGGGTAATTTGTGTGAATTTATTTTTTATATGATGACCACCAAAACCAAGTCTAGGATAATTAAATACCGAAAATCGATGGGGTATGACATCATCAAAATTTCCCTTATTATGAGTCATTTGATAATGTTTTGAAGGATACTGAAATTAAAAATAAAAAGAGTATAAATATGAAATTTCCTCCTATAAGTACACTTCAACAATTGACACTTCAACAAAATATTTTTTTTATGTACCTTCTTATTTAAATTTTTATACATATATCGAATGAGTACATACTTTAGAATTGTACTATACCTACACATTTATCCTTATATAACAAATAAAATATTAAATGTTCCATTTATTCAAATAAGATCGATTGAAATATTTTTTACAATTTAAATAAAATTAAAATAATATGTATTTTTCAACATGCTTAGTGTATAATAGTCTATTGTTATTGCACAACTGTATCAAAATAAATATGATATTTCAATAAATACATTTCCAATCAAATAATTCAACAACCCTCTAAGGATAATAGGTATAAATGTTTCCATTATGACATGACAATCATAATATTTTAACTTGGTGATATATCCATTTTTGAAAAATAAGAAAAACCATAACCGTATATATATAGAAACCTCAAATCTCTAATCCAATAACAAAATAATAAACAACCTTTTGGTAAAGTGTATAAATTTATTTTGGATTCATTAAATTTTTTGTTCTTTCATTTTCAAATAACTCATGTTCAGGACGCCTAAAAATTTTCGCAAGATATAAATATGAATTTATAGTATATTTGGTATTTATTGGTGTGTCAGAAACAATATAAAATATGTTATCAAAATAGTTATTTTTAACATGAATTATATCTATTATGTGGAAAATCAACAAATTAGACCGATATGGAGGCTCCTAAAAAATACTTCACTTTATACTATTGTGATCTATCCCAAAACCAACTATTTTTATTAGTTTATAGTTAGTCAAATGTAATAGGAGTCAATGAAAAGACAATATATTTTACCTAAATAATTGAGAGCTATGCTGGAGTTTTATGTCTTTCAATTACATCTTTTGTAAAATTATTTTTATTTCATAAAAATATGTGATATGTGAGATGAAATATATGATAATGGTCAAAATATAGGTATTTATTCCATTAAAAAAAACTTTACTATTATCCATACTAAATGAAAAATATTTTTAACTATGTGTACTCTATCTAGATAACACACCATACAATGTAAAGTCACTAATTGTCCACATTAATATAGCTTTGAGTATAAAATTCTGATATGAAACTATATCATATGTAAGTACACCATCGATCCATAATAAAATGAACTTATCAATCAGTGGATTCAAATAAAAATTGATATTATTCTTTGGATAACCTCAAATTAATAATGTCAAATATATATATGGTTCTTTCATTAACACTCAATGAGGAAAGTTTTATGAAGTTATGAAAATAGTTTAACAAGAATATTAACTGTTGTAAGAACCTAATTAGAATAAACTATCATTAGAAAGACCCAACTATACGTTATGAGGTTCTAAATAAAAATATAGATACACTTTATCAAAGTGTTTCCAAGAATCCCCATCATAAGGATGATTTATATTTTTACCAATACAAACATTGGACTTATTCCATGTCATCAATGCAGATGTTTTGTGAGATATAAATAAACGTTACACTTTAGATGTAATAAAAAAATGCCTCAATTTTTTAATAGGAATAAATATGGACTATTCTTATTGAACCTATTTATACCTTGGTTGTAAATAGGTTGGACATTAACTAATGACACATATTAACCATAATATAAGATGAAATAATTTGAATATGAATGGATCTTCTGATAACTAAGACCCAATTTATGAACCAACATTTTCCTTTTATAGAAATTTCTACACAATATATTCTCTTCAGAAAAAAAACAATTTAACGAAAGAAAACATTTTACCAAAAAAAATATTTGACATTCCAAAATTATATTCAATAGCCATAAATTTTATGACAACTTCAAATTTTCATATCCTATATCTAGGATATAAGGTATCCTTATTAGATTTTAAAAAATAATAAAATCTAGATTGTTCTAATTCAGGATTCAAATTTTCATCCAAAATTTATATTTCTTACAAATATGGTACATCAACATCATATACTAGATTATAAAATTTTGATGGTTTCTATGTATAACCCTCTTGATATTTTGAATTATGTGGTGTGGTGAAACAAGATTCCAGTGAAGTATAAATTCTTGTCTTGGCGCATCAGGAACTAGGCCATTGCTACGAATGAGAATATCAATAAGGTGGGAGTAAGTTTGGCATCTAGGTGCCTTTGCTGTAGTACTGGGTGGGAGGAGATCTCTCATCATCTTTTCTGCGATGGGTAATGGGCCCAGGCTATATGGACTTTATTTGGAGGCCTCACTACCTTATCCTCGAGTGATCTCAGGGATACTCCTTTATTGGTTAGATAGTTTCATAGTTCAATGGACTTAGGTATGGAACGAATGGCTCGGGTTGTGATTTTTAATGCTGGGTGTTGGTGTTTGTGGTAAGCTAGGAACCAGGATAGATTTGATGGACCTACTCCTTCAGCGAGGTCCATCATTGAGAGGACTCATTTCCTGCTGGTGGATTTGGTCTCCATCATCATTGACTGGCTGGGTGCTCCTTCTTTGAGGTTGATTCTAGTCAGGATACCTTCCTCATATCCTGCCCTTGACAAAACGCAAGTGAAATGGGTTTGTTATAACCCTCCCACCAGCGGTCTTAAATTGAATTCAGATGGTTCATGTAATATGGGTTCCATTAGTGGAGGGGGATTGGTCCATGGATCAGGGTGAAATGTGGTTCTGGATTACACTTTGTTCTATGGTAACAATACCTCCCTTAAGTCCTAGGTTAATGCAATGATCACTGGGCTCACCCTATGTAGGCAGGAGAACCTCGACATTACTTAGGTGGAGACCAACTCCATGATACTTCATGATGCCCTTCACGGTATAAGATCTTCTCCTTGGTCCATAACCTACATAGTTTGAAAATGTGGAGTCCTTCTTCATGGAAACATCCGAGTAACCCATACTTGGCATGGGGTAAATAGGGTTATGGATCACCTGGCTTATGTGGCAGACCATAGCTCCATTAGTACTCATCTCCTCACTATGCATTTCCTAAAACCAGAGGGCGTGAATTTGGTCAGAGGGGATTCCATCGACTTGCACTATTTTCGGCCCCCTTAGTTTTGTTCTTTGTCTTACTCTCTTTTTCACTCTATTTTGAATAAAAATTTTATTTGGATGGATGAATTATGGTTTTGGAACCAAAAAATTTATATTTCTATTCCGAATTATTTCACCGTATTGATACAAAAATACATAATCACCCTGAAAACCAAAACACAATAGATGAACCCCAACATTATCAAATGTTTCATATTTTTTGATATAACACTTCTTATATGGGCACTTAATTGTTCCTTCTCAAACAAACTCTAAATTTGATAATGAAAATAATAGAAATGCTTCAACACCCTTGATGTAGACATGATTTACAACATAACCGTTTGTATTTCTTCAATGATTTATCCAATCAAAATCTTGTAATAAAACAATTTGTCTATTTTTTGGGTCTATAATTTTATAAAACAATTAACAGTAATTAGTTTATTATATAAATTATTAAAAATATACGACACAAATTATTTCCAATTTATAATAAATTATAATAATTTATATCAATTTATAATAATTTATATCAATTTATAATAATTTATATCAATTTATACTAATTTATATTAATTTATATTAATTTATGTCAATGTATACTAATTTATATCAATTTATACTTATTTATATATATTTTTGCAAATATTTTCAATTAATAGTAATTTATACTAATATATAATATTTTTTTATTAATTTATACTAATTTATACTAATTTATATTAATTTAAACTTATTTATATTAATTTATTTTAAATTATATAAATTTATAGCAATTTATACTAATCCATATCAATTTATTGCAAATTATATAAAATTATATTTTTTTATTAATTTTTAATAATTTATACTAATTAGAGATGAATTTACAATAATTTATATCAATTTATTAAAATGTATAATATATTTTTTAATTTACACTAATTTATATTATTTTATAATATTTTTTTTATTAATTTACACTAATTACCAACAAATTTAGACAAATTTATAATAATTTTTATTAAATTATAATGATTTATATTAAGTTTTACTAATTTTTCATAATTTATATTCATTTATATTAATTTATAATAATTTTTATTAACTTATACTAATTTATAGTAATTTATATTAATGTTTACTAATTTTGAGTAATTTATACTAATTTATACTAATTTATACTAATTTATAGTAAGTTATACCAATTTATATCAATTTATCATAATTTATATCAATTTATTATTAATGAAATAAATTTATAATTTCTTTATTAATTTATAATAATTTATACTAATTGGTGTTAGATTTATAATAATTTATATTAATTTACACTAATGTATAATAAATATTCTTAATTTATTCTTATTTTTATTAATTTATTATAATTTTTATTAATTTACACCATTTTGCGATGAATTTATAATAATTTATAATAATTTATATTCACTTATAATAATTTATATTGTTTTTTACTAATTCTTAGTAATTTATAATATTTTTTTTAGTAATTTATAATTTTTTATTAATGTATACTAATTTATAATAATTCATATTTATTTATACTAATTTATATCAATTTATTGTAAAATATAGAAATTTAAAGTAATTTATAATAATATATATCAATTTATGGTAAATTATATCAATTTATGAAAGATGATATACCACTACACATTTTATTGATCAATAACATAAAAAATCTGTTTCGCATGTGTTTCTGTGATAAAAGGGCCTTCTGTGTATTCTAAAATATTTAGATTTACTATTATCATACGAAATTCATTGTGCTTAGCAATGTTGTTACTGATAACCCATTTATAATTGAACATATGAACTTGAAATTTAACATAATGAATCTCCCATATTTCTTCAATAACTCTATAATATGTACTTGATATAAAGATTTTTTTTTGTTTTTTCACTCAAAAAAAGAATTACATCAGTGAACACTGATACATTGGTATTCTAAACATCACTATGAAGAACCAATAAACCCACTACAAAATTAAAGTAAAATCATAGATTTTTTTTAAATTTTGGTATTTTACAATTACCAAGAAAATTAACGCGCACAAAAAAAATATAAAAACTATCAATATTACAATCAATTACTGATATAATAGTTAAGACAATGGAAATTTAAACTAACTGTATTATAATGACTAATGTAAGAATTGTCTTAATGTAAATTCAATAAAGAATACAATAAAAGTTTAAAACTAAATATGGAGTATTGGTTAGAAAACCAAGTAATCATTTAAAAGGATATTATTAAAACCTCAATTTTAAACCAAAGTGAATGAAAGACCTATAAACTTGATTTAAGGTATATATGACTATAAACCTATCATAAGGTATCCTATTTTTAATGCCTAAATCTTGGATCTTTCTTCCTTACCCCAGATCCCTCGACCACCATGATCATAATTTCCTTGTTTCAATAACCTGAAGTCCAGTTTACCTACTACTTTAACTAGTATCTCAATACGTTTTCTATAATAATTGAGAGCTCGGTATGTATGCTACATTGACCTGTAGATTGGTTAAAATTATTACAATAAGAAATTACATAATATTTTACAATGAAATAGATAAAGATTAAGCTCTATAAAAACATTAAAAAATAAAAACAATCAGAAGTACACTAGTCAATAAGAATTTAAAGGCTTTAAGTGAATGCAGCTCTTAAAGTATCCTTGTATCACATTATGTGTATTACCTTGACCCATTAGGTGTAACTATTTTAATAAAAAATCCTCCAACATTTAGATTCCATATATCCTGGGGTCAGTTGAAACGACATCAATATCATCTTACGCTTCATATTCTAATAGACTCTAAAACTTTGCATATCTATCGATGAGTTGAATCAGTACCACTATAGTTATTTGTAATACTAGTGAATTTAATCTATATTTATTGTTTTAGGTTACCTATTTTTACATGAAAACATTAAACTACCAGTATTATAGAATTCCTCATGTTATCTGATTTTTAAAAATTAGCAGACCATCAATGTTTTGTTATACCTTAAGTTACCATTAATTAATTTATTGGTTTTATATACTAAATACATCAAATATAAAACAAAAAACTTCAGTTATATAAAATACTAAATGAAGGGTTTTTTTGGTTTACAAAAATAAGTATAGTAAAGTGAGTCAATGACTAATAATCTTCCCCTTTTTAATAAATACAAACACACAAAGAAAAATTAAAATGAATGAAAATACTCTCTCTATATTTTCGATGAAAATATCTTTATTTCACCCTTTAGATAGTTCTTCCCTTTAAGAAACAAATATAAAATAATGAAAATTATTTTAATTTTTAAAGTATTTCTCCACATTATAGAAATAGATAAGTTTTAAAGTATTTACCCCTTTTAATATTTAAAGTATTTCCCATTTTTTAAATAGAAAAATTGTTAAAAATAGATAAGTTTTAAAAAATAGACATGTTTTAAAGTATTTCTCCTCCTTTTAATTTTTAATGAATCCTCCCTTTATTTTTTATCTATAATATGGGTTTAAAAATAAAATTTTTATTAAACAACTTGTCAAAAAGTATTTTCTCTTAATACAAGAAAAGAGTTTTTTTGAAATTTTATTCAAACATTAAATAGAAAACTTTCATCAAGTAATGAACAATAATATAAAAAAATTATTAAGATAATATTGAAAAAATGTTTAAAGAAAAATGTTTCAAATACACAATCAATAATAAATTTTAAAAAATTAATCCTTATTAATTTATTTTTATATCATGTGGATTATATTTTAAATGTATTTCTATTTCTTTACAAATATTTCATCTTGTACTTTGAATTTTCATTCAAATTAAGTTGTATTCTTAGAAACCTAACTTCTTGAGACTTTATATAATAATATTTCTCAACAACTTTTTCTTCTGAAGAAATAATCTTACAGATATACCTTTATATTTCTCTTACTGCTCATAAAACTTTCTGGTCCACTATTTTTTGATTCTGAATTGTAATAAGATTCTTTAAATCTCCAATATATAAGTAAATTTCATCAACTTTACATTTAATATGATTCAAAATTTATTCAATAATAATTTTTTTCTCACTACAAATATAAGAATTCTGATGCAGTGAAATGGAATGCTCACCAATTGAATTGATATCCTTAATTTGATATTTTAACCACTTAGCGAGGTTTTTAAAATTTTGGTCATGCCTATTAGTTTCTTCTTTGGATTTCTTTAGATATTAATTAACTTTTATATAGAATCTATTTAGTTATTTTTTGATTCTAGATTCTGAGCATGGGTCATCTAATTTTGAATTAGTCAAAATCTTTCACTTAGTTAGGGTATCATATGTATTTATTGGATGAGGATAAACTTCATATAAATGAACTTAAGATAACTAAACTTCATCTAATTGAACATTTTACGGATGAACATCTCATGGTTTCACAACTGGACTTCCAACAATCTGATGAGGTGATGATAACGATGATTATTTTTTATGAACCTTGAAAGAAACTTCTAAACCTTTTCCTTAAAAATATATCTTTATTTTTATCAGTTTATATTTATTGACTTATTCTTTGATTATAAATCCTGGCAGAATAACATTAACAATTTGAGAAAGGTTCATTTTAAAATAATATTTATTCTTCTTCTTCTATTCCACCAACTTCTGGCAAACTCAATTTCTTAAATATTCTTCATCAGATTTATCTAGACCAAAGAAATTTTTTCCTTCAACTCTTTATTCTCTATTAATTTTTTCTTCTTCATATTTTTCTTTCATATAAACGCTATGAGCATCAATAAGCTTCTTTATTTTTTCATACGAAGTATTTATTTTTATCTCGAATGATGTTTCTTTTGGGTGAAATTTTTGTTCAACTTATTTTGAATTCTCTTTATCTTTCTAAGATTCATCTACTTTCATGGTTTTAACATCATCAAAAATTTTTGTTTCTTCTTCTAGAGGGTATTATTTGAATAAGGAACATTATAAACTTTACTCTTCTATAAAACATGAACTTATTGAGATGAATCATTCGTTTCAACTATTTTTTTTAATATAAGCTGATGAAATAACTCTGAATTTTTCAAATTTTTCCCCTAACATCATAAATAAATCTCATCCTTTAGATTGTATCAATATTGGTAGGATTTTCTTTTTTCCTATCGAAATGATATTTATTGTCAACATTTTATTCTTTCAACATCTTTGAAGGAATCTGATTTAAAATCCATCCATATAGAAATATATTTATCTTAATTGATCCATTATTAATAGCTATAATATAGGACCATAAAAACCTAGCAATATTAGACTTCCTAAAACTTACTAGACAATATATCAAGTAGATTTACTGAATTTTAATGGAGACCTTGTTTCATCTTCTTGACAGTAGAAAAGATAAGATCCACTGAATAAAAATTCCAACTTTAGGAATTAAATGTCGTGTCTTGTGAACTTTCTCATTAATCACAAAGTATTTTTTCTCAGATTTGGACATGAAAAAATCTACATTATATTTAGGTAACTTATGGGATTCAAAAATAGATTCCCCTTAAAATAATAATTCAATAAAATTCGATAACTTCTTTATGGTTAAGGTAAACCTATTAACAAAGAGAAAAACTATTACATCCTTAACACTGGATTTTTCAAAAAAATTGAAATATCAACAGAATTCACAGATGAGTAACAAATAATATATCTCATGTTATTTTATTATATAAACATGTTTTCAATATCCTTGAAAATTGAAAATATCCTTCAATATGAAGTCATACTTATAAAAAAAAATCCAAGTATATCAGCCCTTCCCTTACTAATTTTATGGCCACAAGCACATCAGATGATCCATTACTAAAATGGAAGATGAAAAATAATCATGGGAAATGAATTTCCAAACCGAACCAAAGCACAAACCAAGCCAAACCAAACTAAAATTTTACTTTTTTTCTCATGGTTTGGTTTGTGGTGCAAATTGAGTAGACCATTGCGGTTTGTGATTTGGTTTAGGTTCTAAAATTAACTGCACATGTTAAAACGAACCATACCTATTAAGAAATACATAATTTTCTATTAGCTCACTCCATGCATCAATTCCAGAATCCAAACCCTATTTAAAATTTTATTTTTAGTAACCATTAAAAAATTTAAGTTTTATTTTGATAGTAAGTCAAGAGTAATATCATGTCACTATGTTATTGATTATGCATAAATTCTATTCAAATTATTATTCAATCACTATAAAATATCATGAATATTGCTAATCAATTTTTTTCAATTATCTAAGAGACACTATGGTTTAGTGAGAACCATATACAAACCAAAAGTTAAAGACCAAACAACCTTATTTACTCAAATAAAAACAACCAAATAAAACTACATAAAAATAACACTAATGAAAACATATAACCAACTTTCCATAATTACATTTATTAACCCGATTTTGTTCCCTTGAACTCTATAAATGATTTTCTAGATACACTCATCTGAATAGAAACTCTCATTAACCAAAGGCAATAAAACACCATCAGTTGTAGAAGGTCCCCACTAACTTAAAATCACCAAGCTCAAAATAGTTATTTAGTGATAAAAAATGATGCACCTAACACACCAAATCTAGGAGGAAATATTTTAAGTGAAAACTAAAATATTTAAAGCAATATACTCAATAAGAAATGCAAAAAAATATGCTTTTACTGAACTAATGAAAACCCAAAACCAAATCAAAATGAAACTCTTGTCCTCCAAAGATCACAACATCCAATTTTTTTCAAAAGAATTGGAAAACAAAAATGTAGTAAAAAAATGATTCCCACTATATAAAATAACTTAAAAGAGAAAATACTTCATATAGAAAACTGTTTAAACCCTAAAACATCATCCTGGTTAATAGCTTTCTTCTACTACATAATAAAAAATAGAGGCTTATTATTTGAATCTTCATAATGAAATCTCCACTACCCATTGAATATAAAGAACAATGAACTTACACACTTACTCCTTCTATTTCATCCTTTCCCTGACTCAGATGATTATACATTATGAAATTTGTGACCTTCATGTTGAACTTGATACCATTATGAATCTTACCATCAATTTGAAACAATTATTGAAGGATAACCTTCCTCTAGACCCACCAATGTCATGAACCTTAAATACTCATTGCTCTGGAGTAAAAATACAAAGATCCAAACATATAAGTGTGTAAAATAGAGTTAATTACACTTAGGATTGGACACTCAAAAAAACAAAAATACAAAGATATGTTACAATAAAGGGGACCCAAGATGACCAGGACTAAAAGTAATGCTCTGGTATGGAATTTGAACTATCCAAGACTAGGGAAGAACCACCTATGAGGGCCAAAACTCGATCAAACCCATGAACCATGAGCACAAAAAAGGTAATGAGGGTCTAAAGAGAGGGAATACCAAAGGAGTGAGAATCGAAATGGGGGAACAAAAAAATAGGAAGTCACAACATGATGCATATATCATATGAGGAATCTAATTGAAAAGGAACCATATTGAAGCTCAAAGAGAAATACATCACCCTTGAAGGAAAATCATGAGAAAAACTCGCTCGACACCAAGAGACATGGAGGAAATGATGATATAGGACCATCACAGGAAAGAATATATAAGAAGAAACCCTAGATCCTCTAGGGTGGAATCCATCGAGGGAGAAAGGGGTGGCATCTTGAATCCATATATTGAATATTGTCAAAAAATAGTTAATCTATAATCTAAATTGAACCAAACCAGAAATTAATGGTTTTGAATTTTTTTAATCCGAACCAAACTACTATTAAATTGTTTGGTTTTTTTATGTATAAAAAATGAATTAAAAATCATGGTTTGGTTTGGTTTTTAGAAAAAACTAAACCAAACCAATCCATGCCAACCCCTAATAAACAATGAAACCCAAACAATTATAAGAGCTTCACTGTAGATTGACAATGAATGCATCCAACAAACTTTGGGTCCACAACTTTATATTGGTGACATTGGAATAAGAAGAGTGATCATAGATTTTCATAATCTAATTACTAAGATTAAATCCCATAAAAACACATGATGTTATATTTATTTTTCAAAGGTTTTTTTAATTTTGAATTTTTTGATGATTTTAGAATATAAAAAAATGTTAAAATTAAGTTAAATGGGAAAAAAATTAAAAATTAAGATAAATGAACTTGAATTAAAAAATTAATAAAATTAAAAATTCAGATAAAAATGAAATATATTTAAATTAATGACATTTCCTTAAAAAATTTAGTAAATAAACAACACTTCCAAAAAATACAATGAGCTGAAATTTTTTTCTTAATAACTTGGAAGTTATCTTCCATTAATAAACAACTTTATTTTTATATTTGGAAGATAATTCCATATTTTTTTTGAAATATGGTTTAATTTTTATAGAAAATTAAAAAATGTTTAAAATTTATATAGAAACTACCAACAAAATCACTCCCTAAATAAAAATAAAAAATTAAATTCAACAAGAAAACTTAAAGTAACAGATTTATATTAATGGAAATTATAAATACTAGAGTTACTAGTGATAAATGTTTATTTACTGGTGTACATCGATAAAAGCCTTATCGATTACACTTTGGGAAGATAAAACTCATTTGGTATATAATATTAACAAACAATATCTTTTGAAACCATATTTTTTTTCTTCTAATGTTGAAAGGAAGGAAGATATTTTAAGATAAATGTATGATGTATTCTGAAGGACTGAGCTCTGTTCAGTAAATATTTTTTATTTTAATGACCTCCTCTATAACACATAGTGCAGAAGGGTTCTTTATTTGGAACAAAATATATTTTCTGTTAGACTATACTTCCAAATGTTTTACTATCCAATTTAAATGAAGTTCAGTTAGGTCTGAATTTATAGTACATATTCTCAATTTTTTTTCTTCCAGTTGTAATCATAGTAAAAAATTTATCCAGTCTTCTAATTTATGATTTTAGTTTTATAACCTTGTTATCATTAGGATAAAAAGACACATTCTTTATTTTATTTTCATAAATTTTATTCTTCTGGTTATCTAACATTGGATAAAAATTCAATTAATTGAATTGAATTTTTTCTTTTTATCTCAATATCCACATTTTTGATTTTCTCTTTAAACTTATCCAAATCTGAAATAAGTTTGGAATTTTCTTTTCTAACTTCAGTAAATATTTTTTCAATCTCTAAAAAACTCAATTTTCTTTTTTTAGTTTCAATTTTTAGATAAGTGTACTTCTTAGAAATTTTATGATTTATATATTCAGATTTAGTAATACAATCTTCAATCACATTATATGTTTCTAGAACTTTTTCATCATCATAAAAATATAATGAACTCTCACCATAATTATCATTTTAAATTTATGCATCATAGATGAAATTAGAATCTAGATTCAAATTTTTAAGAGCTTCAGTAGTAATTATTTCTATGAAACTTAAGAATAATTAAGAATCATCTGAATTAACTTAGAACCACATTTATCATAGAAATGTTCTATAAAAAAATCAACTCTAAGTCTATATGAGCCAACCCTTTGTAGAATAAAAGTGTGAAAAGTTTATACAAAAAATATTTCTACATTTTTACATGTGATGCCAATTTTTTATTTCTCATTCCGAGGTAGAAAGTGTAGATTTTCAATAAATTTAGGAACCTATAGTCAATTGAACAAATATATCAAAATATTTCAATGCTAGGTTGTCCCTATATGTTATATAAACACCCAAATTGATAAAAATAATATGTATATATTAAAAAAAGGAGAATGAAATCATACATGATTCTTTAATTTTGAAGAAATATGACCATAATTCTAGATTAAAAAAAATATAAATTATTTGGGAAATTGGATTCTTTCAATATCTTCCCCTTAAGGTATAATTATTATATATCTACACCTTTAATCCCCCAATATTCAAGCACCTTAAGATTCATTAAGGAATAAGGTGGATCTATAAATAGCTCCTCAACTTGAGAAGGAGGGTTGATATAACTTTATCAACCCATGATATTAAGCTCCAAACCTCTTCATGATTTTACCCTTAGTTTTACAAGTCTTTTCACCTTTTCGAAATATAGGATTCTTCTTAAGTGTTGAAATATTATTTTAAAAAACAATTTTAAAACTTGATCTCACCGGTGTTCTCCCTTTATTCTTTAATAATTTTTTTATTTTTTAGGAAACCACGTCATGAATTTTATAGCACAATGGCCTACTATCTTGGACCTTCAACACAAATCTACATTGTATTTAACCTTTACCTTCTTTGGAAGCCTATCTACTTATTCATAAAGAGTGTCAATCACTAATCCAATACTAGAATATTTTTCTTGGATAAATTCTTTTCATATCTTTATCATTATCCCATTTTATTAACATTCATGGAAATACCTCATTGGTTTATGATGTGGCCTCTATTTCTATAGTGTAAACATAATTTTATATTAGGTTTGAACTCATTTTCATTTTTCTTATCTTTCTTCTTGGGTGTAGATAATCCAAATTTCATCTTCACATCTTTTCATCCCAAGGTCGATCACTCCATTGCTTCACCTTCTTTATAGACCATTCAGGTTATTTCCTTTCATTTTCAAGTGGATTATTATTTATCATAATAATGAACACTAATATTACATGGATCATAGAAGTTTTCAAAGATATCAAATATATTATTGGGTGAAATTTTTTCTTCATATGTGTTATCTTCTTCATAGTAGTAGTTTTTTTATTTTATTTAGATTTACCCCCTATGTTCAGGAACTTGTGGACTTGTAAACACTAAAATATTATGGCAACGATCAATGGATTTGTGTCCAAACCCTGGGATGCACCCACACTTTCCAATAATTCATGCTTTTTTTTCTTTATATACAGTCTTTCCACCATGAATATTTTCTATTTTAGGCTTGGAACCCCAAAATTTGGGATCTTTTTTGGGAAAATTTTTCTTGGACTTTATCACCTATGTCATTGACATATTGGTGGTATTATGACCATTTTTCTCTTTCCATGTTTTTACACATTTTAATTTTTATCCAGTACTCTTAAAAATTAGAGATTTAGTATGAGTCACTTTATCTGCATCATGGGTTACTTGTTTCCTTATGATAGAGGTTGATGCATCTCCAAATGATCTTAAGATATTTAAGACACCATTGTAAGCTTCCTTTAATGCTGGATTCACTTAAAATGCATGTGTGTAAGCACATATTTTCTCAACTGATCATGAAGTTTCAAAATTTTCCTCTTCAAGAGTTTTGAACTTTACTTCTAGGTCAATATACTTTAGGTTGAGGATTTAATTACCATCCTCCAAGGATCCCAAACTTCCGTCCCAATCACTTTTCATATTCTAAACTTTTTAATTAGGTATATTGGTAGTTTATTATAGCGAGCTATCAATTTATTACACCCCTTTTTCTTTCACTTCCTATTATGCATCCTTGACATTTATATTGACCATATGTAGTCCCTTAAGATCATGAAATAACTCAATAATAAATACCTTGAGAAATTATTTCTCAACAACTATTATTTATTATTTCTCATCCATTATAGACCGTAACCTTTGAATATTAAGGTTGAATCACTCTTGAATTTTATTAGTTTTGAGAGGGTGTTTCATCATCTAATATGTTTTTTCCAATGCATACTCTATAGTATAAATTTATTTCTCCAGCTATGATTTTTCAGGAAATAATTTTTAATGAAACCAATTTTATATTAAATAACCTCATTGAGAACATTCTTTAGATAAACTTAAATATGAGAGTAAAATTCATTCATAGTTTTCATCTCTTCATGTTCTTTAAATCTTGAACTAACATCATTAGAGGAATAAAAATCAACAGATTTAACAACTAAATCCTTACTATTATAATTACCTTATTAACTTCCTTATTTGATATTTTTCTTAACTTCCTTTCCTCTTTATTATTTATATTTTTCAGTGAATTTGAAGATACTTCCATGAATTGATAGGGATGGTGACCACACTGTCGTGAAACATCAAATTGATAATGATTTTAAGGTTGATTTATAGTCTAGGGAAGACCCTAGTTCGTCTCTCAAGGAGCGTTCATGGGTTTAGAGTGTGTGTTTTTAATAAGAAGTACTAAAAGAGGGGTGGTTTTAAAAAAGTTTAAAGAAAATGACTTGATTTAAAGAGTTTAATAGTTGATAAATTAAAGTGGTGTTTTAGAATATTGATATAAATATATCATTTCAAGTTCAATACTCCTATTGGTGAGTTCATCATTCTGAAAAAATACACATGGTTTAATGGGACCCTTTGGTTGAGGGTTGTCAAGATCTCGACTTTCCTCTTGCCTCTTAAAATGATGGTCAAAGTACCACCCCTTGACACAAAAATCATATTGTAAAGGTTTGGGTATCACACATAGAAAATAAAGGCTACCAAATAATACTAAAATATTATGTATGTGTGAGATAAATAGTACTTTTGTCTTGTCTAATCGAAACAATACAAGATTCCCACTTGAAATCTCAACCCAATCGATGTTGAGATAAAAAGTGTTTCACTTAATTATAATGAAAGAAATGTATTTAGAGGAGAATTGAATCAAAGTTAAACATAAATGGAATATTTATCACACAAATTATAGAAAACTAGTAGAATATCAAGTGTCATAACTTCCTCCCAAGTATGTGTAGCTCCCTCGAAATGATCGTCCACCGTTTAGCTCAACATCGGGAGGAGGAGGAAGCTTGGGTGGAACTCCTTCTTCATCCTTGATCCCCCTATGAGGATAGAGGCCTCAAGAACTTCTAGTATGAGTAGAAGACTAATATGGAACTCCAAATGGTTAGCACTTCACTCCTTGGCCTAACTTACAAATGAGGTGCCCATGGTGCCTTTTATAGCCAAAATGGGACATGGTTTTGGGCACCCTATTTTTGAGATACCACTTGTGTCTTAGTTTTGGAATAGTATAATGACATATCATGACTTGACCAAAAGAGAAGAGTTGTTGGAAGGCCTATTTAATGTCTCCCTACCGAATTTGGAGGCCATTAGACAAATTTATTTGGAGATATGGTTAAAAGACCGATACAAACCTTTGAATTCAGGCAGATTCTATACCCTAGACAGAATGGTTCTGATGGGCCAACAGATGGACAAATTAGGCTTCTGTTTCTTAATAAGAGTTGTATCCCATGATGTTTTAGAGATGTAAATAAAGTTTTATCCCATTTGGATGCACATAATATTCATACTGTTCAAAATAGTGGACAGATGTTCATATATGGGATTCCATGGAGTTTAGCCCATTTTTCTTCTAGATGATCTTCGGGCCTCAAAATCACCTCCAATTTAATGAAAATATAAAAAAAAGTATAATTTAACTTTTTAATAGTGATAAAAATTAATTAATTTAATAAAAAATGAATTAAAATTTATTATTATATTTTGAATATTCATTACAAAACTAGTTTAAAACAACAATGTCAGGGTGGAATTGAATAGTGAATCGCTATGTGATCACACCCCTACACCTAAACATTTGCACTACTGGGAAAAGTCACATATCAAAAAAAATGATGCATATATATATTCCAAACATGATGAATATTTAACATTTGAGTAAATTTTAATTCATTAAAGTAATGTGATCAATGTATGAACCACACCAATGAGATCTTCCTAATGAAAATGAAAAAAGATGTCTCATAAATCATATCACAATGAAATTCAAAGAGATTCATGAAACCAAATTGATCAAGGAATTAAAAAGTCAAAAATTCCACTAACTCTCCACGTGTGTGTGTGAAAACCATTCCATGCTATTCTTTCCACTTTCTATCCAATAAATATAGGTTATTTTAACATTATTCATCTTTAAATTATTTTTTTTCACCGAACCTTCCCTAAATCCTTTGCAACCATATTTAAAGACCCACTCACTTAAGCATTACCAGAATTCAAACCATAATCTCCCGACCTAGATATCCCCATATATTGAACATTTCATCACTCCCCTCATTTATTAATTTTTTAGAAGTAGCATTTGGAAAAAATCTCACACTCATCTCTCAACACTTGTTTTATCTCCTCACAACACTAATTGAAAAAGTTATAATAAGATAAAAGGTTGAGGAGGAGTGGTTTTTGACCTGCCCAAGACACAACCCATTTTTTTGAGGGCGTACAACAGTCAGACATTAGGTAAACACGCATTGGTCAATCTGGTATAGTAATGAAATATATCTGATAAGGAACGAACATATGGAAATATCATTTAAAGTTGAAAAATATTAACCTAACTTATATTTACCTTATATTTAGTAAGAAATATTCAAATTTTGTGGTTTGGTGCAAAAATGTGTGGAGATATTAGTAACACAGTTTTCCCAAAAACTACTCACACAAGGGGCGTCAATCATCTCAAATGTTTCACAGTGATACAAAAATTTATTCATTGACAGAAAACCAATTCACTAAAAATCACTCCCTGATGTTAAATTCATACAAAAATTCAATCCAAAACAAAGACATGTTTTTTTATCAAATGATAAATCAACATGGAATCAAAAATTTCAACATACATTTTTAGTAAGTTCCATGATTTGGTGAACATAAAAGTACCATAAAGAAGTTGAAAAAGATAAAAATAAATAAAGATAATGAAAATACTAATGAACCTAGAAATATGGGGAAAAGTGAAAATACCATAAAGAATGCAAAAAATAGAAGAAATAATAAAGACGATGAAAATCCTAATGAACCCAGAAAGATGGAAAAAAGTGAAAATACCATAAATAAGGCAAAAAAGAGAAGAAAGAAGAAAGAAAATGAAAATTACTAACTATCCCAGGAATTTACCCATCCCCCACACCTAGAATGTGAAGTGTCCTCACTGTATTAATTGAGAATGTGAGAAGGAAGGATAAAACCTTGGGTGTTTCACTAGTATGCTTCTTCTTGAACATGGAGTTCCTTCATCCGGAACTCCATAAGGGCTTCATGGAAGTGCTTCATCCACTGCCCATTGATAGTGAAGGTTTTCTTGGTTTCTTTATTTTGAACTTGAACAACACCAAATGGGGATATATTAATAACAATGTATGTGCCAAACTAGTGGGAACGAAGCTTACCTGGATGAAACTTCAGCCTTGAATTATAAAGGAGGACCTTCTGTCCAATGTGGAACTGATGATGAAGGATGAGACGGTTGTGGGCAGCCTTGTTATGCTTATTATAAATTCTGGAGTTATCATATGCATCTCTTCTCATTTCCTCCATCTCCTGAATTTGTAGCTTCCTTTGAGAACCTACACCAAAAATATTAGAGTTTCATTGTTTGATGTCTCAGTAGGCCCGGTGATCAATCTTAAGAGGCAGGTGACAACTCTTTCCAAACACAAGCCGATTGGGTGACATTACAATGGGAGTTTTGAAAGTAGTAAAGTAGGCCCATAATGATTCATCAAGTCGAAGAATCTAATATTTTCTATTGGGTTGGACCATTTTTTCAAGAATATGTTTTACCTCTCTGTTTGACACCTCGGCTTAACCATTGGTTTGTGGGTGATATGCAGTAGACACTCTATGACCGACCCCATACCGACGCAAAAGTGATTGCATTGTTCAGTTGCAGAAATTAGAACCCTAGTCCCTGATGATGAACCTAGGTAAGCCAAACCTACAGAAGATTTGGGTTCTCAAGAATTATAAAACTACCTTAGAATCATCAGTCCTTATGTCTTGTGCCTCTACCCATTTTGACACATAATCAACTGTAAGAATAATGTACAAGTTGCCAAAGGAATTGGGAAATGGCCCCATAAAGTCAATACCCCAAACATCAAAAATTTCATGAAAGAGCAATGGTTGTTGTGGAATTTTATTTCTTTGAGAGACATTACCCATTATTTAAGAATGAAGACAAGATTTAAAAAAATCATGGGAATCCCAAAAAAGCATTGGCCAAAAGACACCAGGATCATGGATCTTGCGAGCAGTCAGTTGGTGACCAAAGTGCCCCCCCGCAGGAAAGAGTGTGGTAGAATCTAAGGACGGACTGAAACTCGCTATCAGGGACACAATGCCTAAGGACTTGATCCCTACATGTGTGTTAGAGGTATAGGTCATCCCAAATGTACCAAAGAGACACATATTTTAGATGGTCAGCCTAGTTTTTGTTGAAATCAGTTGGAATGCAAGATGTTACCAAATAATTTACAATTTCTGCATACCATGGAATAACATCTTGCACTCAGTACAGTTTCTCATCAGGAAACAGTTCATTTATATGAATACAGAGGGATGATCCAAATATCCAAGGATGGTTGAATCCTACTGATATGGCCATCCACCACATTATCTACTCCTTTTTATCTATAATTTCTAAATTGAATTCCTGAAGGAGGAGCATCCAGTGAATGAGATGTGGTTTGGCTTCCGGTTTCTTAAGGTGATAAGAGAGGACTACATGGTCTGAGAACACAATGACTTTAGACCCTAAAAGATATGACCTAAATTTATCCAAGGCAAACATAATGGCAAGAAATTATTTTTCAATTGTGGTGTAGTTTTCTTGGGCAGGGTCCAATGTACGTGAGGTATATGCAATGACATGTGGAGCTCGATCGACCCTTTGTGACAAGACTTCCCCAACTGCATAGTTAGAGGCATCACACATGAGATCAAATGTTAAATCCCACAAAGGTGGTTGGATTACTGGGGTGAATTGAGACTCCATTTTAACTAATTAAAATATTCCTCACATTCTTCATAAAAAACAAATTCTTTTTCTTTTTATAGTAATTGGGAGAGGGGGAGTGCAATTTTACTAAATTCGTGAATGAAACGACGGTAAAATCCAGCATGACCTAGGAAAGACTGCACATCCTGTACATTTTTGGGGAATGGTAGGGAAGAAATGACATGCACTTTTGATTTATCTACTTTGATACCATCCCCAGAAATGAAATGTCCCAAAACTATACCTTGTTGCACCATGAAATGGCATTTTTCATAATTTAATATGAGATTATTTTCAATACAACGAAGTAAGACTAAAGAAATACTGCTCAAACATTCATCAAAAGAAGAACCATAAACATTGAAATCATCTATGAATACTCCCATTCAATTATCCAGGTAATCCGAAAAAATAATAACCATAAATCACTAGAAAGTACCTAGAGCAATGCACAGAACAAATGGCATCCTTCTATAGGAAAATGTGAAAAAGGGGCAAGTGAAGGTCGTCTTTTCCTTTTCCTCAGGGGAAATATAGATTTGAAAGTATCCAGAATACCCATCAAGGAAATAGTAGTGGGACTTACTCGCTATCCTCTCTAGAATTTGGTCAATGAATGAAAAAGGGAAATTGTCCTTCTTGGTGTGTTGGTTTAGTTGGCGATAGTCTATGCAGACACACCAACTATTGTGCACATGTGTTGGAACCAATTCATTATTTCCATTTTTGATTACTATAAGGCCAGTTTTTTAGGAACTACTTGAATGGGACTGACCCATTGGATTTCAGAGATGAGGTAAATGATTACAGCAGCCAATAATTTTTTTACCTCCCTTTTCACAAATTCTATGAGGTTTGGGTTCAATCGACATTGTGCCTGCCTCACTAGTTTAGTCTCATCATTTAATAAAATATGATTTGTGCAAATTTATGGGCTAATACCAAGAATGGAAGAAAGTTTCCATACCAATTCTTGTTTATACTCCCCAAAAAGTTCAAATAGTCACAATTCATGCTCAGGAGGGAGTGAACTAGCAATGATGATGAGAAACTTGTTTCCATTCTCAAGATATGAATATTTTAAATCTCTAGGTAGTTGTTTTAGTTCCAATTCAGGTGGATTTTTTATTGATGGTATTGTGTGTGAAAGTGAGAGTTCACTGATCTCATCTAACTACTCAATGTTATCATCCTCAGATGAGGAATGAGCTTTTACAAGCTCAGTAGTATCATTGATGGTCATTGGATCCTCACTGTTCAAGAAATCATCAATTAACAAACATGTATTACATTTATCTATACCACTAGAAAAATCAATGCATGATTCATTACCAAGAATTTCAATCGAGGATGAAAACTTAGAAAGGGGGTCGAGGGAATGATAATAAGTGTTTTTAGGATAAGGGAGTACATCAATTGAATTAATAGAGAGAGAGGAATGTTCTTCTGAGGGGTGATTCATGGCATCAAGGATGTTGAAATGGACTATGTCACTACCAAATTCCATAGATAATGTACCATTATAGACATTAATTATGGTTTTTGTGGTTTTCAAGAAGGGTCACCCCAATATAATTGGGTCATGTCCATTAATTCTATCATCTTCCATTTTTAGCACATAAAAATCAGCTAGAAAAATTAAAATTTTCACCCTCACAAGAACATACTCTAACACACCAGAAGGGTGTGTGGTACTCTAGTTGTCTAGTTGAACAACAATTACAGTGGGATTTAGTTCCCCAACCTGTAATGTAGAGTAAATAAAGTGAGTCATCACATTTATAGAAGCACCTAAATCAAGCATGGAATTGGAAAATGAATACTCCCCTATGGTACATGGAATTGAGAATGTCCTAGGATCATTGCACTTTGTGGGAAGTGATGGATCTATTAATGCAGATACTTTCCTCCCCAATATCACCTTTTCATATCCACGAATTCGCCTTCAGTGTGTACATATCTCCTTTAGAAACTTGGCGTATCATGGAATTTTCTTCATGACATCAATCAAAGGAATGTTAACCTACACGTTTTTGAAAGTTTCCAATATTTTCTTATCAAGTTCACCTTCCTTTTGTTTTCTTGGTTGGGTGGCCCTTTGGGGAAATGAAAGAGGAATGGTTGGGATAGGAGAATCATCGACATACACAATCTTTCATTGGAAGGGATTCTCTCAGGATAAGGATTCTCTTCTCTTGGACCATTTTCAACAGTTCAGATGGTGGATTCCTTAGGAGTGGATAAATCTAATAGAGGGTTCATTTGGGTTTTAAGTTGTTTACCAATCCTAAGGGTTATGGAACTAACATTTCCTTTATCCCTAGGGTAAACTACTGGTTGAGAGGGTAGTTTACCCAACCCATGATTTTGAATTTCCCCCACTGAGTTAGCTAGTTGGCCTAATTGGGTTTTGAGGTCTTGTATGGCTGCCTGAGTGGTTTGTTGGAATTGGGTATTATTGGCAGACATTTTTTTTCATCATATATTATAGGCTAGACTCATGTTTTAGTAGGGTTTATTGGAAAGGCCTTTGGGGTTGTTGGGGATTTCTGGGTGGTGGTGGTGGATGACTACTCTAACCTTGTTGGTTCCATGATCCATGGGGCTAGTTTGAATACCCCCTTGCCTATATGATTGGTTTTCTTTCCACCCAGGGTTGGATGGATAGTAAGGTTCTTGCCTAAAGGGTTGCTTATAAGGGCAGCCTAAAAAGATTTCCTCATAGCTCTAAGAAGTTTCTATCAATTGGGGGCATTGGTCGGAGTAGTGGGAGTCAGAAGAACATATTCCACAATTGTTGGGAGGAGGATATTGGGATTTACCTTGGTAAAGAGAAAGTTATTGAAGAAGGGCACTTACCTATTCAAACTTCATTTCCACCTTCCTCTCAAATTCAGTACTTTTCACCTTATTGACACCTCGAATAGGTACATTGGACCTTGTACCGAATTGTTGAGTGTTCTATGCCATTTTCTCAGTAAGGGTTCTTGCAGCAATTAGGGTCTTATCTACCAGCACACCACCTACAACATCATCAATCATATTTCTATCAATAGGAATTAAACCTTCATAAAAACATTGAATTAAAAGTTGATCACTATTTGGTGGTGTGAGAAACTTGAACATAACCTTTTAAAGCATTCCCAATATTTGTGTAATGTTTTTCCTTGTGACTGCCTTATACCACAAATTTCTTTCCTTATAGTTGCAGTTCGAGAGGCTGGGAAATATTTTTCAAGAAAAAGGCATTTCATGTCCGCCCAACCTCTAATTGGTGAATTAACATAGTAAATCCAGTCTTTTTCAGTGTCTTCTAATGAAAATGGAAATGATCTGAGCTTTACATGTTCTTCATCAACATTTGTAGGTTTTAATGTAGAACACATAGTATGAAATTATTTTAAGTGTTTATGTGGATCTTCTCCAAGAATTCCATGGAATCTTGGTAATAAATGAATTAGACCAGATTTTAGTTCAAAATTGGGTGCCTCGCCTGACATTTGAATGTAAGTGGGTTGGATATCAACATCAGGTGAGGTTAGTTATTTTAATGTACAGTTATTTTCAGCCATGTTATGCAAGTTTATTTCAATTTTGATGTAGGTTCTAGAAGAATAAGATGAAGGATCAAGAAGAGTGTTGTTGTCTTGTGTGTCCTCCTTCAAAGGGTTCTCTTCTGTGTCTTGGTTTCACTGACGTAGGATCCTCTCTGGTTCGGGTTCGAGAGGAGGTAAATCTCCTGGATTAGAAAGCATCATGCACCAAAACTATACAACAAATAAATTAGAACACAAAAGGATTGAAAAGGTAAATAAATATTCACAAAATTTATAAATATCTTATAAAAAACACGCACTAAAAACCGAAGCGCTCCCCGGAAACGGTACCAAAATTTGACCGCGCTGTCATGACATGTCAAATTGATTATGATTTTAAGGTTTATTTATAGTATAGGGAAGACCCTTGGTCGTCTCTCAAGGAGAGTACATGAGTTTAGAGTGTGTGTTTTTAATAAGAAGTACTAAAAGAGGGGTGGTTTTAAAACAGTTTAAATAAAATGACTTGATTTAAAGAGTTTAATAGTTGATAAATTAAAGTGGTGTTTTAGAATTATGAGATAAGGAGATAATTTCAATTCACTACACATCTTTTTTAGTTCATCATTCTTAAAAATACACATGGTTAAATGGGACCCTTTGGTTGAGGGTTGTTAAGATCTCGACTTTCCTCTTTCCACTTAAAATGATGCTCAAAGTACCACCCCTTGAAACAAAAATCGCGTTGTCAAGGTTTGGGTATCAGACATAGAAAATAAAGGATACCAAAGAATAATAAAATATTATGTATGTGTGAGATAAATAGGACTCTTGTCTTGTCCAATCGGAATAATACAAGATTCCCACTTGAAATCTCAACCCAATCGATGTTGAGATAAAAAGTGTTTCACTTAATTATAATGAAAGAAATGTATTCAGAGGAGAAGTGAATCAAATTTAAACATAAGTGAATTATTTATCACAAAAATTACATAAAACCAATAGAATATCAAGTTTCAGAACTCCCTCCCAAGTACGTGTAGCTCCCTCAAAATGATCGTCCACCATTTAGCTCGACATCAGGAGGAGGAGGAAGCTCGGGTGGAACTCCTTATTCATCCTTGACCCCCCTATGAGTAATGGGGACTCTAGAAATTCTAGGATTAGGATAGGATTCCTCTGTAACTCCAAATGGGCATCACTTTACTCCTTGGATGAACTTACAAATGAGGTTCCTATGATACCTTTTTATAGCCAAAATGGGACATGGTTTTGGGCACCCTATTTTTGAGATACCACATGTGTCTCAGGTTTGGAATAGTATAAATCCATATCATAACTTGACCAAAAGATAAGAGTTGTTGAAAACAATCTTTAATGTCTTCCTATAGAATTTGGTGGCCATTAGACAAATTTATTGGGAAATATGGTCAAAAGACCGAAACAAAATTTTGAATTCTGGAAGATTCTTTTTTCTGGATAGAATGGTTCGTATGGGCCACCAGATGGAAAAATTAGGATTATATTTACTAATAAGAGTTGTATCCCATGATGTTTTGGATGGGTCCACAAAGTTTCATCCCATTTGGATGCACGTAATTAGCATAATATTTAAAATAGTGGACAGATGTCCATGGGATGCTATGCAGTTTGGCCCATTTTTCTTCTAGATGATCTCCGGGCCTCCAAATCACCTCCAACTTCAATGAAAATATCAAAACAAGTATAATTGAACTTTTTAACATTGGTAAAAATTAATTAATTAAATAAAACATGAAATTAAATTTATTATTATATTTTGAGTATTCATTACAAAACTAGTTTAAAACAGTAGTGTAAGGGTGGAATTGAATGGTGAATCACTATGCAATTAGATGGGAACTAGTTTGGATATTTTTTTATGGAACCTAGATTTTCTTTGATACCACTTGAGGTTCCATAGTATTTATGGAACACTGATAGGGGGTGTGAATTTGTAGACACTTAAAAATTTATATTATAAATTGTTTTCTTTTTAATTTAAACTCCTAGAATTATTCAGTCTTGATCTGCTCCTTTTGACACACAACCTCACTTGGATAGTGTAGTAAATAAAGGGATAAGAACACAAGTAATTTTACAAGTTCCAATACTAATGCCTAATAATTTCCTTGATTGGTTATGTTCCCCAATCAAATATTCTACACTATAATAAAATATCATAATTTAAAGTAGAGGGTGTTTCAAATGCCATAAATAGAGTTGAGTCTCACATATCTTATTTCAGATAGATTCTCACTAGACACTTGCCTACATATCACAGGACTCTACTTTCCAACTTCTAATTATACTTCCTTAATAACTTCACACTATATTCACAAAGTCATAGCGTAGCCTTATTTAATACACTAAATCTCATAGGTTCGATAGATTCACAATATGTATTCACAAGAGTTTATTTCCATCTCCTTATTGGAAGTAGATATTTGGTTATGTATGGGATGATTTAGCACCACTATAATAAAACTCCTTCTTCTCACAAGTATCTTTTTAAAATTGAAATAAGTATTCAAGAATGAACTGCAACTCGGTCACTAATCACAACTCAAATTAACATAACTTATAAATTTTTCCACCTATATATCTCACTTGATGAGATTTTGTGATCATTTATACCTTGTAGCTACTCATATTTCTGAATACTCAGCTCCAATATTTGAGAATATACACAACATGTCGACTTCAATCATTTATTATTGAAAAAATTATATAACCATGAATGTCATATGATATTCTTATTCTCACTTATTATTAGGATCTCACAAATTGATTTCAAAATTACGGAAGACTCCATATTCTTTGATATAGTATAAACAAGTAATTATTCTTCTTCTTTGAGAGATATGTTCTTTCGATTTCTCTACAACAATATAACTCTGAGCTTCTCTATTTTAACACACACACACCAGCAGTGTAATTACTACAATTTTGTTGGTTTACTCCTTTGAATATTTATTTATATATCTCTAGATTTTTCCTAGGATTCGGAACTGTGTTTGGGTGTCATAGGACCCCGAAATTAATATATTAAAAATATTAATATATATTAAATCACACACGCATATTTTTAGAATAAATAGTTTTCTCATTAATTGGTACCTTGGATGGGAAATATGAGACCACAGTTGATCCCAAAACATGGGGTTTAAACTAGTAATGACATAAAGTTGGTCGACATATGGAGATCAGTTAAAGGAAACCGTTTGTGGGTGTGTTAAAAAAATTAAATGATTAATTTATTTAATTTATTTAATAACCTAAAAACTAATTATTAACAATAAATACATTATTATAATGAATCTCTTGGGTTAGCCACATAACCCTAGGAAAATATAGGAACCAAGTAGAAGAACTATTGATGAATGATAATGGATCAGGGAGAAGTGATCATTCTTCAAAGGATTATTCTTTGGCAACAAAGTTATGAGATCTCTCCAATGACAATGGTAGTAAACCGTTATTTATCAGTGATCAATAAAAAACATGGAAAGTCAAATTATTTTAAAGTATTCTATTATTGATTTATTTTCCAATCATGGATTTATATCTACTTTTTGTTTCTAGTGATTTTTGTTCTTCGCATGAGCCCAGATATGAATTTTAATTATTGTGACCCAGATTTCACCCTGGTTTTTTCATTATGGAATCAATATATAGGATCACTATGACCAATGATTTTTTTTCATTCTTTTCTTGTGACCCCCCAAAATTATTCACTCCCTTCATAGTTTTCCCACAAGTTTGTGTTTCGACATTTCTAGGCTAGATTTGAGTGCGGTCGAACCCCCAGATTCATGGAGGATGCGTGAATGACATAGTGATCAGAATTTTTTGATTGGATCATGATAAAATACATGATTAGGGTATTGGAAACATGGATTGTAAGTTGGATCATGGATCTTCATCCATTGGAGAAGTGAAAAAGTGGAATGGTGTGACAGACATAAGGTGTAGGTTAGCCAAAATTCGGCCACTGGTGATGGATTGGGATGGTCAACCATAGACCCAAGTTAACTGACATGATTTGATGTAGAAACAAAAAACCACAAAGGAATAAGAAAGACGCATGAAGAGTCCTTCAGTTTTTGGAAAATACCAACATATATGGTGTGTATTCCAAGAACACACACTGCGTAGTCCCCATTGTTATGGAAGTTTGGGTTTTAGGTAGAGTTAAATATCACATTCCATGTATAACCCATACACGTTGTTTGGACTAGTGTTGATAACTCAGTGTGTACCCCAGAAGTAAATGGTAACAGACATAGTTAGGTACATGGGAATAACCAGTGTACTCAGACATGAACAAAGCACCCAAACACGACCAGTGTATATGTGCACAACCAGAGTATACAAACCTAAGTAATGTACATGGGCATGGCCAGAGTAAAGGGTCAAGGGATGAAGTACATGGGTATGGTCTAGAATACATGAGAAGATCCTAGGCAGCTAATACAAACCATGTATACACTATAAACATGGGGTACTTTTCTATGTGGATCTACCTTGTGTATCTCCTTCTTTGAGACTTAGATTTGGGACTGTGAGTAGCCTATCCAAAGTGATGTTTTTCATAGGACATGATGGTAGCCTTTTTTTGACATCAAAGATACAAAAAGATGTGTTAAGGGAATGATGCTTCCTTAAATGATTCTTGGATAATAGTAGTGATAGGTTTGGATAACTAGAGAGATGTTGGGGTTGGTACTCCCCTATTTCACTAGGGTGTAGCCCCATACTCTTTATAGAGTAGGTACTCCCCCATAACGTAATAGGTTGAGGATACTTTATCTACAGTGTTTTACTCCCCAATCTTCAAGATTTGATGACTAGTATGTCTTGCATGATAGTTAGTGCTCCCTCGAATGTGGAATGTAGTAGTGAGGAGTGGGCCCCTCCACTCAGATTGTTGTGAGGTTGCACATAGTGATGGGAATTAGAGATAGACCTTTGGAGCCATAGGCTAACTCATAATTATTAGATGGGTTTTGGATATAGAGATCCCATTTCTCTCTCACCTGGGTTTCTTTTGGGAATGTATATTAGGTCTCTTTTCCCTCTTACTTATGTGTTGAGATGACTGTTGTATATTTCTATTAATCCCTTTGTAGTTTTGGGGTGTCCTGCTAGGTTTTATATACTCACCTCTATATGGAATTTTCCAACACGTATAGTGTTTTATGAATAAAATAGGAAGATCAATGATGATATTAATGGAACAAGTTTCATAGGAGCATAAATATACTTAGTGGATCTAACCATGTTCATTGGTTGGCCTTGAAGATTATGGGACGACCTCTCTTTAGTATTTCCCCATTTCTAGTTTTTTTAGGTTGGGAAATATTTTTGGCTGTGCATGTATTTTGAACCTTTATACTTTTATACTATGTTGATTTACTTTGATGCTTTCCTAGAGATTGTTTCATTCATGATCTACACTATAGATGGTCAGTATTTTATTATATCTCTACATAGTTTCATGGAGTTAGTTGTGTGTGTATATATCGTTACTTAGGGTAAGGCCTCATATTTCAATTTAATGATTACTCAATGATTTTATCCATCCCCTAGATTATTAGAGGTGGGATTGGGGTGTATCACTTAGCTTATCATCATCCTGGCGGGCCTTAGTGGGTTGGGTCATGATAGATTGGTATCAAAGGTGGTATTTTATTAAGGTAAAGTGTTTGGAATTAGACCTTATTTTGAGGATTGGTTTGGAAACTTAGGGAAAGAATGTTAGAGTTTCTTAAGTAGAGCTCTCAGGCTAAGGAACCCAATATTGGTGTGGTGACCAACGTATCCATTCAATAGAAATATCACAACCTACTAGTTGAACCAACATACCTAGACATTTTTTGTAGAGAATAATTGGTACATGCATCATATAGGATTGAGTCTTTTGAATTTCATGTCCTTCTTGATTAAAATCCCCATATATACTTATCTTATCTCAGTATGTCTTATTAAAATTTTAGGATTCCTCTGTGATGCTAGCCATCTAGGATACTAATACGGGATCATGACAATGATTAGTTGAGTGATGAGGTCTTATTTTATTGAACTATTCTAGAGGCGTTTCCATCCGTGGTCTAGCAGGTGGATCGATTGCGTGTGGGACAACTGATAGCTCTGGTAGGTCAGGATAACAATGTGCATTGGTTTATCGCATTGCAATATTTTTTAGTGAGAGAGATATATGATATTTTTTGGAGATCCAGACCCTCAAGAAGTGGGGGATTGGATCAAGTCAATGATCATACTGTTTAGTCTTGTTTAAACTCTGATCGATCAGATGGTTGTGCTTGCATCCAACCTTCTTCATGGGGTAGTAGGGTGCTGTTTGAGTTTGATTACCTAGAATTATGATGAGGAAATGTTCATATTGTTAGACTTCTATTAGCTATTCCATAATATGTATTACCCTTCTATCTTATGACATGGGTGGATTCAGGAGATTCTTGAGCTATAGTAGGGTGACATGTAAGTTTCTATATATTCCAGTAGGTTTTCCAACCTCCCGCATTACTCCCTCAATATGGTGATAGATTTATACTTACATATATAGAAGTTTTATCAGGGACTTTATAGAGAAATTCATGCTATCATGGTCCCCTTGTGCATTACCACTAATACTGATGTGTTTGAGCGGGCTCTAGTTATAGATATATTCATAGAAGTGGGATGCCAGAAGACTTGAGATGGTGGTATTAATCATGGGGATAAGTCTCATGCATCATCTAGAAGGTGACATACATCAAGGTCTAAGTGAAGGAGGCACACTCATGCTCAGGCTTAGATACAAGGATTTGTGGCACAAGGTTCGCATAGAGGATCCAATCAGCCTAGATAGAGGCAATGCTATGCTTGTGACGAGCAACGTCACATGGATCATGATTATCTGACCCAACATGCTGAATAAAGTAGATAGGCAGTGGATGGATATCCATTATAGATGCATTTTTATGATCAAGGAACTCCTAATAATGGTCAAGGTATCCCCCAGGGAGGTACCACCGATAGAGGAGAAGATGGAGCTCTAGAGGGAGGAGATATTGGATGAGGACAATTCTGTGACCCCCTCCCACTACCACCACTAGGTTTCACACACTATACTCAGAGGGTTAGTGATTGAGACCATGGGAAATTGTAGGATATGGAGGGATATGACCAGGATACTCCCAAGATGATTTGAGGTATGATCTGTATCTTTTCTACTCTTTCTCCATTACTTTTAAACATAGATGTGAGTCATTAATTCATCTCTATATCACTTGTATGGGAGTTATAGGTTTTATTTGAGCCTTTATCCCATCATCTATTGATATAGGGTCATATAGGGAGTGATTCTTCTATATCGCACATCTTCTAGTAGTGCAAGTTGGTACTCAATGGTGAGAGTTTCTCATGTGACCTCTTAGTCATTATGATGAAACCTTAGAACATAATATTAGGTATGGAATAGTTTCACATGGTTTATAGAAATATATAATATCATCATAGGAGATTTAGATGAATTCAAATAGATGGAATGAGATTATCCTTTGTGGGTGAGAGAGATCTTATGGTTGAGAAATCATAGATCACGAGCAGGAAACTACAACCTATCACCCATTGGTTGGTGAGTTTATCCCTTTCTATAGAAGTATCTTCAGGAATCAAGATTCTAGTGTTAGTAAAGGATTATATGGACAACATTCTTAAATAAATCTCAAGACTGACTTTGACTTGGTAGATTTACTTTTTGATCAACTTTCACCCCATGAACTCACCGATATATTTTGTGGAATAATGGATGGCCTCCAACAATCTCAATGATTTGAGAGTGAAGTTGGAATATCTTCAAGAGAATGTTTTACTAGACCCATTGTTCCTCCTTAGGAATCTTTGGTGTTGTTCATGAAAAAAGGGTGATGGGAGTTTGAGGATTTATGTTGATTATATTTACCCAAATCAGATAAAGATAAAGAAAAAGTACCCATTTACAAGGATTTAAATTTTTTTAACCATTTGAATGGTGTGATTTGGTTCTTAAAGACCAATCTCAGGTCCAACTACCATCAGTTGAGGGTTTCCAAGGATGATATTTCGAAGAAGACATTCTGATTTTATTATTGATACTACGAGTCCCTAGTGATTCCTTTTGATGTAATTAATAACCCCATAGTATTCATGGCTCAAATGAACCAGATATTCCATCCTTTATTGGACCAAATCATAGTTGTCTTCATTGATTTCATTCTCATATACTCTTCATCGAGTTAGAGCATTCCAAGCATTTGAGGATGGACCTATACTTACTCCAAGAGCACCATATTTATGGTAAGCTCTTGAAGTGTCAGTTTTGGATCCATGAGGTTCACATTCTTGGGGTATTTCATCTTTGACCATGGTTTATCTATAGAATTAGTGATTATTGATACAATTATTTCTTGGGAACCACTGAATAGTGTGTTAGAGATGTGATGTTTTCTTGGTTTGGAGCCATACTACTAGAGGTTTATCGATGAATTTTATAGGATAACATCCCCTTTGACTACCTTGGCATGGAAAAAGTATCCATTTAACTAGAATAAGTAGTGTTAGAGAGTCTTTGAGGATTTGAGTCTGAGGTTAAAAAATGCTCCTATTTTGAGACTACTAGAGGATATAATTGAGCATGTGGTGTTTTATGATGTCACTAGAGCTGGGATCAGGTGCATGTTGATGTAGAGGTAAGAAGTGGTCTCTTATGAGTCGAGGTAATTGAGACCCCATGAGTAGAATTACGAAACCCATGACTTAGAGTTGGAAGTCCTAGTATTCATTATGATGATGCAGAGGCATTATCTTCTAATCAATCATTACGTTATTTACTTAGAACACTAGAGTATTAGGTAAATATTCCCTCAAAGAGATATTAACCTAAGATAGGGACGTTGGTTGGAGTTCTTATAGGAAAATGAATTCAAGATAGTCTATACTTTAGGGAAGGGAAATGTGATGTAAGTTTCCCTTAGTAGAAAATCTTATTCCCACCTGGTGGAGTAGGCAATTGAGCCATTGGATTTTTAGTAGATGAACCTAATGGAGGATATGGGTGAAATTTCTATACAGTTTATGGTAGTGACTCCACTGCTTCTTTAATATGTGAGAGATGCTTAGTTGGGATATATTTAGTATGGTTTTTTAATAATATATATTCTCAGGAGATCCACTAGATGTATTTTTTGAATAAGGTGAGCACATCATCTTTTTTAGGGATGGAAAGTAGTTTTAGTATCATTTCATGAAGAGGTATTGAAATAGTTCCATAAATCCCCCTTGGATGTACATCTAGGAGTGGAAAATATGTTCAAATACCTTTAGTAAAAATTTTAGCAGGCTAGCATGAGGTAGAGCATCATTGAGTTTGTCTCTTGGTGTCTCACATGTTAGCAGGTAAATGATGAACATCATGTAACAACAGTTTTGACTCAACCTCTTAAGATCCCATAATGGAAGTGGAATAACATATCAATGTATTTTGTGATGGGGAATGCATTTATTGAGAGAATACATGATTCCATATGGGTTATTTTTGATCAACTCAGCAAGTTATCACACTTTCTTTCCATCTGTGAGTAGAGTTTGGTTGAGATTTTGGGGTAGTTGTACATATTTAAGATTGTATAGCTTCATGGGGTACCAACAATGATTATCTTTAAACATGATGATTTATTCATGTAACAATTATTAAGGTATTTTTTGGAGTATTTTGGGACCCAATTACAAATGAGTACAACATTCCACCCCCATAAGGATAGGCATACCGAGTAGACCATTTAGGTTTTGGAGGATATGCTGAGTTCCTATGTGTTGGATTTTGGCTGAAGCTATGGGGATCACTTGTAATTGATGTATTTTTATTATAATAACATATATCACTCCAATATTGGCATGAAAACTTTATAGGACCTGTATGGGAGAACTTTTAGGTCACCATTGTGCTAGTTTGAGGTTAGTGCGACATCTCTTATTGGGCTAGAGATGGTGTAGGCAATGATAGAGAATGTCAAGGTGATTCAAAATAATATAAAGAATGCCTAGATCTATAAGAAATATTACATGGATTGACATCATAGGACTTTAGAGTATGATAAGGGAGACTATGTTTTCTTGAGAGTCTCATCATGGAAAAGATTTTATAGATTTGGATGAGGAAGCAAGATATCCACAAGCTTCATCAGGCCATTTGAGATATCATGAAGGGTTGGTGTGGTTGGTTACTACTTGTACTTATCCCCACAGTTGGACCGAGTTCATGAAATATTCCACGTGTCCTAGGTGATGAGATATGTGCATGACATGATGCACGTTATTGATTCGGGATAGTGAAATATCGATGATGGTGTCACCTTCATGGAGTACCTAGTAGAGATTAAGGAATGATAGGAGAGAATCCTACATGGACATACCATCACCTTGGTTCAAGTGATTTGGTGGTATGAGAGTGTTTAGGAGAGCTCATAGGAGTGTGATAGTCAGATGTAGACTCACTATATATCTCTGGATTTTTCCTTGGATTTGGAATTGTGTTTGGGTTTTTCAGGACCCTGGAATTAATATATTAAAAATATTGATATATATTAAATAATGATTATATATATTTTCATAACAAATATTTGTCCCATTAATTGGGACCATATATGGGAAATCTGAGACCACATTGATTTTTGGAATATGGGATTTACCCAAGGTGTGAAATAAAGTTGGTCGGGATTAGGCATTCAGTTAAAGTAAACTGTTGAGGGGTGTGTTAAATAAATTCAATTATTAATTTATTTAATAACCAAAAACCTAATTATCCTATATAAATACATCATTGTGATGAATTTCCTAGGTGTTATGATAAATTTCCAAGGTTAGAATCATAACACTGGCAGAATATTTGAACCAAAGAAAAGAACCATTGAAAAACAACAATGGATCATGGAGCAATGATTGTTATTTAAAAGATTCATATCTGACAATGAAGTTCAAGGATCATACCAATGTCAATGTCATAGTGCCTTTTTCATCAATGATTGATATAAAATTGATCCAGTGTACAATATTTCATGGTTTTATGACCTTGATTTATTTTCGAAGAATGGACTTAGATATTATTTTTGTTTCTCATTATTTCAATTATTCTCATGATCCCAAATATGCATTTTAATTGTTGCACCCCCTGATTTCACCATGTTTTTTGAATTATGGAATCATTGGATGAGATCACTTTGACCAAAAATGTTGTTCACTTTGTTTTTTTCTTCACCCCACAATTATTTGCGTTCTTTTCCATTGACCATGAGGTTGTGGTTTTCCCGACATTTCCGGGCCAAATTATAGTGTGATCGAACCCCCAAATTCATGGAATATGTGTGAATGAGTTGGAGATCATCATTTTGTGATTGTATCCCAATGATATATTGGATTTTAGTTTTAGATACATGAATCATAGGATGGATCATGGGTCTTCATCCACAGGAGAGGCTATGAGGTGGCACAATATGATGGTAATGATTCACACAAAGTTTGGGGGGCCAGAATCTAGCCATTGGAAATGGATTGGGCATGGTCAGACCTAGATTCAAGTTCCCAGGTATAATTTTATGTTGAAATGACCACGAAGGAGGCACCAATAATATGCGTTAGGAGTCCTTAAATTTATGGAAAATCCCAACAAACATGGTGGGTAGTCCTTTAATACATACCTTATAGTCTCCTCGATGTGGAAACTAGGATTTTTAGTGAAGTTAAATATCACACACCGTGTATGATACATACACATCATGAGAACTGGTGCTGGTAGATTTTCCTATACACAAAGAGTAGATGGGAACAAACATGGTAAGGTACATGGGCACAATCAAAATACTTGGACATGACTACAATAGCTAGACACAACCAATGTACATAGGTGTGACCAGAGTACCTGAACATGGATAGTGTACATGGTCACAACCAAAGTATATGGGAATGAGCTGAGGTACATTGGAATGGGCCAAAAGACATAGGCATAACCATGGTATCCAAGACACATAGTGTATACCCTATACATGCTGTGTAATTTTCTATGCGAATTCCACCTTGTGTATATTATTCTTAAGGACCCAGATTTGGGCCCATGAGTAGCCTATTCTGAGTGGTTTTCCATGAAGTATGTTATGGTAGCTTTTTTGGGTATTATATATATAATATGAGGTGTTACATGTGTAATGCCTCATTCAACAACTCTTGGCTGATGGTAGTGATCGAGTTAGATCACCAGAGAGATGCTAGGGTTGATACACACTGATTGCACCAGGGTGTGGGTCCTCTATAGTCTTTACACTCACAGAGTCATTACTTCACATACTATATTAGGGTTCAAGTCCTTTATCTAGGGAGTGTTACTCCTACATCTTCAAGCTTCGGCGATGAGTGGGTCCTCCACGAGAGTTGGAACCCCTCATCTGCAAAGTGTAATAGTGAGGAGTAGAACCCTCCACTCATATTATTATGAGATTGTGGGTGGTGCTGAGCATTATATATTTTCCTTTAGGTATATAGGTTGATTCATCAGTCTTAGCTAGTATGTGGATATGAATATCCACTTTCCCTCTCAATTGGGTTTCTTTTGATCATATATGTTGGGTTTTGTTTCTCTTTTTCTTATGGGTTGAGATGAATATTGTATCTTTCTATTTATCTCTTCATGGTTTTTGATACATCCTAATGGGTATATATATACTCACCACTTCATTGTATTTTACCACATATGTTGTGTCTTATGTAAATGACAGAAAAAACAACGGTGATATTGGTGGACCAGGTTTCGAAGGAGCATACATATAACTAGTGGAGATGACTGTGTTCAGTGGTTATCCTTAGAGATTATAAGCTAGGATCTCTTTTGTATTTTCCATTTTATTTTTATTTCTAGTTTAGGAATTATTTCTAGTTGGGAATATATTTTTACCTTCATACATTTTACTATGCTTCTGCATTTTGATGATTTTCTATAAGTTGGTGCATGCTTGGTTTATAATATATATATATATATATTTTTCTTTTATTATATTTATGCACTATCACATAGAGATGATTGTGTGTGTATACAAGGGTACTTAGGCTAAGTCTTCCCATTTTAGTGTTATACCTACTCAGTTTTTTTTCACCAACCCCTAGCCTATTGGAGGTGGTCTTGGGGTGTCTCACTCGGTTTACCACCATCTAGGTGGCCCACCATGGGTTAAGTCATGGTAATAAAAACTTCCTTATTTATTTTCTCTATAAATCCCCTAGATCTTCACACCCACTCAAGAGAATGATCAACTTATTAAATGATTTATTTCTTTTTCAAATACTATAAATAGTATATTGATGGGGACAAGAAATATTCGAGTCTAAAATCACTATTATAGGATGCACAATTCAAGTTCCTATATCTCCATGTATGATACTTTTTCAAGTCAAGGTTTATTCCTATAATACCCTTCATTAACTGATTCTTATTTTTGAAACTCAAATCAAAATATCTTGAAAAAAAATCTATTCTAATAAAAAAATATTCTTCCTTATCATATCTCCACTAAAATCTAAAACATGTATTCACAACCCGTCCCTTGGGGCCCATATCGCGACTACCCCAAGCTCGCCATCTATAGGCCAGTGGGTGGTGACTAGCACCAAAGACATAAATCCCTAAACTGGAAAGACATTTCCTTTTCAATTGTAAACAAACACATCAGAGTACACAACTTGAAGCAAACTCTAAGTAAAACTGTATACAAAAGAAGTGCTGGAAAGTAAAGGGGATGGAAATACAAGCCCAACAGGAAAGTACAAGTACAACTGAAAGCAAGTACAAGTGAAGAAAAGTAAAGCAACTTGGATCGTCCTTCGGGGTTCCTACCTAAAGGGTAGGTACAGATGGCCTCCTCAGCACTCCACATACGTCCGTCTGCTCCGTGTACCATCACACCGTGTGGTCCACCTCCGGGTACCATCCAGTCCTACTACTCTATGCCTCAGTCAGCGCTATCCATCATCTACAACCAACACAATGAGGTGCGGGCATAGCCCATACAGGGGTGAGTATAACGATACTCAGTAGGGACCCTGAGACCCTCAAGGTCTCACAAAATCCAAGAAGGATAAAACACAAAGTATGAAATCAACAGATAACCATTACTTAGGTATATTCCCATACATATACCTATGTTTTCTAGTAACCCATCTCAATCATGAGGAAAACACAAAAGTCATTGACTCAGCTGAAACCGGGATTTTATTCTAGGGGGTAGTATCAAGTAACAACCCCAGTCACACTGTCGAAACCTCAGATGATGGTGTAGTTATCCTCTATTGAGTACAGTGGGCCTTCCGCATCACACAGAGGTGCTTCCCACCATCATGGATTGATGTGGTACTCCTCCTATCGAGTATCGTGGGTCTGCTGCGTCACACAGAGGCGCTCCCCACTGTGGGTCTGCCGCGCTCACACAGAGGTGCTACCCCTCATAGCCGGCTGAGGTACTCCTCCTGTCGAGTACCATGGGTCTGTCGTGTCACACATAGGCACTCACCACTATGGGTCTGCTGCGTCACATGGAGGTGCTCCCCACTGGGTTAGTTGAAACACTCCGAGTCGAAAGGTCAGCAGTCGTCAGGTATCAGCTAGGTACTAGGTCTCCATACTCCGCTCGCTCGTCACCTAGAGGATCCGCTCCATGAGCTACTGGTCGATACTCCAACTGTCATGAAGTCCCAAGTAGAAGTATCGCAAAGGTCTGCCTCGTCATAGGGGTCTCAACGCAACAGACGACGTGTCAATCGGACGCCCGGTCTGTGAGTTATTGGCATTTCTGTTCCAGGGGCCCGGTTGGTTTTTAGGTTCAAACCAACCCAACCATATACCAACTATGTCCAAACCTTAAGTGGGGTATGCCAAATGAACTATATCATTCTAATATTTTCATCACCGCAGATGATTCGTTGATCGGACACCCATATCCCAAGATATGGGCGAAAAGGTGTAAACAGGCCAAAGTGGGTCTGGGTCCGGTCCGACCTCGTCGGACTGACCCAACCCGACCCAGGTCCGGACCAGAGTTCAAACCGGTCCACGGGTCCGACCCAGCCCGAGTGGGCGGCCCAGCCCGAGGGGGTGGCCCGACCCGAGGGCAACCCACCCCGGCTGGCTGGCGGCCCGCGTGGCCCGGCTAGCGGCCCGACCTTATGGCAGCCCGACCCAAGGGGGCGGCCCGGCTCGATGGCGGCCCGACCTGCGCTGGGCGGCCCAGCCCGTGTTGGGTCCAGCCCGACAGCCCGCAGGGGGTCCTCCTCAGCCGCGTCCAGGTGGGAAAACTGTGCGCCCCCTAGTTCCCGAACGGCTTTGCCGTTCGGGTGTGAGCCGAAACCGGCGCCAGGTGGCGCCGATCTAGAACACGTGGGACTTGCTAGGTCCCGCACCTCCTGGCTGGCCGAGCGGCGAGCCACTCTAGATCCTCCGCCATGGCCAGCCCTGGCCGCGTCTCCCTTGCTCTGCCCGGCGCGACGGCGCTGCGCTGCTCCATTTGACCGCTGCAGCCCGCCTGGCCGCGACCCTTCCACCCGCACGGCGCGACGACGCAACTCCCCTCCGGTGGCCGTTAGGCTTCCTTGCTCCACCGTGGCCCACGGTGGCCGAGGCCCAGTTCTCCATGCGGCACGATGGCGCTGCGCCCCACCAGCGACCCAGCGGCCTTTGCGCCGCTGGTTTCCTTTGCGGCCGGCCCGTCACCGGCCACCGTTGCTCCACTACGGTCCTCTCTTCCAGCGGCGCCGTTGTGCCGCCACCGCCATCAACAAATGAGAACAATATAAGGTAGAAGGTTGGTCCTTGTTCGTGCGGTCCGAGTCCCCCACGTTACGTTGATATCAAATGGAATAACATATTCCAAAAATTGAACGACATAGAACATGAACAAATTCAACTCAAACCCGTACCTCATATCGATGATCGTTGAAAAAGTCACAGAAAGGCAGCATCGATTCGTCAGTGTCGGAAAAGGAATAGGATATCCTTCATTGGCGGATGAGCATTCGGAGGTGAAGAAGTCGATGACGACATCAGCGTTCTTCGTGGGCGATGCTTCCCTTTCTTGCCCTGGTTGAAGTTTGTTCTTCATTGGCGGAAGAAGCGTTCTTCGTGTGCGAATTCCTTCTCTCCCAATCTCCCTCTTTCCCCAAGCTCCACCCAAAAGAATGATGCAAACAAAATAAAATAATAGATTATCCGTTATTTTAATGGTTGGCATGAATTCAAATGAGTTCAATTAATTAATTGAAAGAGTTAAATTAATTAATTGAGGGGGTTGACACTTAAGGAGGGAAGTTCAAGGGTTTCATCCCACATAAATGGGGGGTTCCAAGGGTTACAAGCCCAAGTGGTCCCCACCAAATATATCCTCCCAAGGGAGGTTATGTGTGGGTGGGACCCACCACCTTAACCTATTGTGGGATTTTATGGTGTGGTGGCCTCCACCACTAACCACCCCTTGAAGGTTTTAACCACCACAAATAAAAAAAAGAAAACGCCTTATTTTTATTTAATTTTATTTAAAAACCCCAAAATCTAACTTCTATTCTTGACCATCTACCATCGAGGAGAAAGTCTTCTTAAGTGAATACCAATGTTGTGAGTGCAACGGTGCCCTTGGATTTCAATTCCGAGCACTAGTTTAAAAGATATAAAATCCCACTCGTACGTTTACTGAATGTACCCGAACAAAACTTTAGAAATTGATTTCGGGCACACCGGGCCTCGGAATCAAGCGCCGTAAATTTTCACGGACTCATAAAAATACCATGTATTTAAGAAAAAATTTTACACGGAATTTCCAGGTCTCTACATTCTCCCCACCTTTGGAATTTACGTCCTCGTAAGATACAACTCAAACTAAGGAAACAAATGGGGGTACTAAGCACGCATCTGAGCCTACCACTCTCATGTGCTCTCCTAGAGGTTCTCGTGATTCCAGCGAACACACACCAGAGGTATCGACCATCCACATAGGACCCGCTCCTGTCGATCCTCCATCTTCACCGGAACCTCTGTGAAAGTCTCCCCGTCATCGATGTCCAGCTCTCCATGGTCGATGATGTGGGAAGGGTAGTCCACGTATCCCCTCTGCTAAGATACGTGGAAGACACCATGCACTCGGTGCAACTGAGGTGGAAGAGCTAAGCGGTAAGCCACCTCGCCTACTTTACTGAGGACCTGGAAAGGTCCGATAAATCATAAATATAACTTGCCGCGTCAGACAAATCTCCATAGACCTCTTCGAGGTGATACCCGTAGAAAGATGTGGTCACCATCCTTGAACTCCATAGGCCTCCCTCTCCTATCAGCATACGACTTTTGCCTGATTTGTGCAGTCTTCATTCGCTCCTGGATGATCTGCACCTTCTTTGTGGTAGCCCGTACCATCTCTGGTCCCACTAGGGCCGACTCCCCTGGGTCTATCCAGTACAGTGGTGATCTGCAAGGTCGACCATACAAGGCCTCAAAAGGTGCCATACCGATGGTGGAGTGATAGCTGTTGTTGTAGGAAAACTCCACTTCTTCATCAAGTCAGGGAGGCACATCGTGGAAATGCTAACTGTGAGACATGACATGCTTAGATATCCATAGGGCAGACACCTGATGGATTTTCAGAAGGTGGGGAGCACGTCATCCTCTTTAGAGGACGTACCTTGGTACCAGTTGCACTTCAGAAGGAAGTGTTAAGGGAGTTCCACACTTCCCCTCTAGCGATACATCCAGGAGTGGTGAAGATGTATCAGGACCTTCGACGACAGCACTGGTGGCCAGGTATGAAGAAGACAGTAGCACTGGTGGCCGAGTTTGTCTCACGATGCCACACTTGTTAGTAAGTGAAGGCGGAGCACCAGGAACCAGCAAGCTTGGTTTAACCTTTAGAGGTCCCAGAGTGGAAGTGGAATGAGATATCCATGGACTTCGTGACAGGTCTTCCACATACATCCAGGAGTCATGATTCGATATGGGTGATCATTGACCGACTCACCAAGTCGGACCACTTCCTACCAATCAGAGAGCAGGGCTCAATAGAGAGCTTGAGACGCCTCTATGTGCAGGAGATTGTGCGTTTTCATGGAGTACCTTCTTCTATTGTCTCCAACCGTGATGCACAGTTTACTTAACGGCTGTGGAAGGGGTTGTAGGAGGCTTTCGGGATACAGCTACGTCTGAGCATCGCCTTCCATCCTCAGATAGATGGCCAGACCAAGCGGACCATCTAAACCCTCGAGGACATGCTCCGCGCATGTGTCCTCGACTTTGGTTGCATCTGGGAGGATCAATTACCTTTGGTGGAGTTTTACTACAACAACATCTATCACTCCACCATCGGTATGACACCTTTTTAGGCCTTGTATGGTCGACCTTGCAGATCACCACTGTGCTGGACAGACCCAGGGGAGTCAGCACTAGTGGGACCAGAGATGGTATGGGCTACCACAGAGAAGGTACAAATCATTCAGGAGAGGATGAAGACTGCACAGAGCAGGCAGAAGTCATATGCTGACAGGAGACGGAGGCCTCTGGAGTTCGAGGATGGCGACCAGATCTTTCTATGGGTCTCACCGCGACGAGGTCTACAAATATTTGGCCGAGGAGGCAAGTTATCTCTATGATTCATCAGAATTTTCCATGTCATCATCAAAGTAGGTGAAGTGGCTTACCGGTTAGCTCTTCCACCTCAGTTGCACTGGGTGCACGACGTCTTCCACGTATCTCAGCTAAGGAGATACATGCAAGACCCTTCCCACATCATCGACCATGGAGAGATGGACATCGAAGACATGGAAACTTTCACAGAGGTTCAAGTGAAGATTGAGGATTGACAGGAGAGAGTCCTACGTGGATGGTCGATACCTCTGGTGTGCGTTCGCTGGTAGAATGGGAACCTTCAGAAGAGAACATGGGAGTGGGAGGCTCAGATTTCTGCTCAGTACCCCCATTTGTTTCCTTAGTTCCAGTTGTAGCTTAAGGGGACGTAAAGCCCTGAGGTGGGGAGAATATAAAGACCCAGAAATTCTGTGGAAATTTTTTCTTAAATACATGGTATTTTTACGAGTCCATGAAAATTTAGGGCGCTTGATTCCGAGGCCCGGTGTGTCCGGAATCAATTTCTGAAATTTTGTTTGGGTACATTCAGTAAACGTACGAGCATGATTTTATATCTTTTGAACCGGTGCTTAGAATTGAAATCTGAGGGCACTGTTGAACTTGCAGTGCCAGTATGCGCCTAAGAAGAATTTCACCTCAACCGTATATGGTTGAAAATGGAAGTTAATTTTGGGGTTTTTAAATAAAATTAAATAAAAATAAGGTGTTTGGTTTTTTTATTTGTAGTGGTTAAAACCTTCAAGGGGTGGTTAGTGGTGGAGGCCACCACACCATAACCTCCCACGAGTGGTTAAGGTGGTGGTTCCCACCCACACATAACCTCCCTTGGGAGGATATCTTTGGTGGGGACCACCTGGGCTTGTAACCCTTGGAACCCCCCATTTATGTGGGATGAAACACTTGAACTTCCCTCCTTAAGTGCCAACCCCCTCAATTAATTAATTTAACTCTTTCAATTAATTAATTGAACTCATTTGAATTCATGCCAACCATTAAAATAATGGATAATCTATTATTTTATTTTGTTGGCATCATTCTTTTGGGTGGACATTGGGGAAAGAGGGAGATTGGGAGAGAAGGAATTCAGCCACGAAGAACGCCTCTTCTTCCAATGAAGAACGAACTTCAACTGGGGCAAGAAAGGGAAGCATCACCCATGATGAACAACGACGTCATCATTGAATTCGTCACCTTCGAATGATCATCCACCAATGACGGATATCCTCTTCTTTTTCATCATTGATGAATCGATACCGCCTTTCCGCGACTTTGTCAACGATCATCGATACGAGGTAGGGGTTTGAGTTGAATTTGTTCCTGTTCTACGTCGTTCATTTTTTTGGAATATGTTATGCCGTTTGATATCAACGTAACATGGAGGAATCAGACCACACAAACACAGCCCGAACCTCCTCCTTTGATTGTTCTCATTTGTTGAAGATGGCGGCGGTGCAACCACACCGCTGTAAGAGAGGACCGCAGCGGAGCAACGAAGACCGACGATGGGACGACTGTGAAGGAAACTAGCAGCGCAAAGGCTGCCGGGTCGCCTGAGGGGCGCGACGCTATCACACCACGCAGAGAACCGAGACGTGGCCAGCGCGGTTCGTGGTAGAGCAAGGAGGCCTGACAGCTTCCAGAGGGGCGCGACGCCATCACGCCACGTGGAGTAAGGGAGGCACGACCAGGGCGGGCCGCGACGGAGGAGCTGGAGCGGCTGGCCGCTCGGCCAACCAGGAGGAGTGGGACCCATCCGGTCCCGCGTGTTCTGGACCAGGGCTACCTAGTGCCAGTTTCGGCTCACACCCAAATGGAAAATCCGTTCGGGAACCAGGGGGCACGCGATTTTCCCCCTGGACGCGATTGAGGAGGACCCCCTGCGGGCCGCCGGGCCGAACCCAGCACGGGCCTGGCCGCCAAGCGCGGGCTGGGCTGCCATCTGGCTGGGCCGCCCCATGGGACGAGATGCCACCGGGATGGGCCACCATCCGGGCCACGTGGGTCAGCCAGTTGGGCCACGTGGGTCGCCAGCCAGCCGAGCCGGGCCACCCTCAGGTCCGGCCAACCCCTCGGGGCCGGGTCGCCTTTGGGTCGGGCCGCCCACTCGGGCCAGGCCGCCCATTCGGGTCAGGCTGCCCTCGGGCCAGGTTGGACCCGCGAACAGGTTCAGACTCTGTTCCAGAACCGGGTCATCCCAGGTCAGTCCGATTGGGTCGGACCGCACCCAGACCCGCTTTGGCCTGTTTACACCTTTTCGCCCATATCTTGGGCTACGTGTGTCCAATCAATGAACCATCTATGAAGAAGGAAAGCTTAGAACAAGACGGTTCTTTTGGCATAACCCACTTGAGGTTTGGAAACATTTGGGATATGGTCGGGTTGGTTTGAACCTAAAAACCAACCGGACCCCTGGAACTGAAATGCCAATAACTCACAGAACGGGCGTCCGATTGACACGCCATATGTTGCATTGAGACCCCTATGATGAGGCGGACCTTTATGATACTTCTAATTGAGATTTTGTGATAGTTGGAGTATCGACCAGTAATAAGCTTATATTTATTATACATGAGGTTTTAATGTGTATGAAGGAAGTGGAGACTTAAGGTAGGGGATTTCTGTCTCTTTTTTATTTCTGTGAGACACATTCAATATTCCCTACTTGAATCTTTTTTGTGGTGTATATAATTCCCATATATGTATTTTATGGTGATTATTATAAAATTTATGGGGATTTATATTTCCAATTTTTTTATTTATTTCATGGGTATCATGACTCAAAAGTTACCAAAGTCGTAAAGTTTTGATGTTACCATCTCATTTTTTATGATTTTTCATTTGATGATGAAATATTATGATATATTTTCAGGAAAATCACAAATTAACTTATCCAATATTCATGTCATTAAAATAAATTTGTTCCTTTATTTTTCTTCACTTTATGTACTCATTTGTTCAAAATATTACTTTTAATAAAAATCGACTTTATCTCTATCTTCGGTTGAAAACCATTTTTATTCCATATCCATATTTTATAAATTTTTTTCAAGAATGTTTTAATGTCCCTCTATGATTTTTTAAATCCATTTTTCCCTTGTTTAATTTATAAAAAAACTTTAAAAGGAAACTTCATGTCATTTTCCAAACAAGGATAGTTTGGGTTTTATCAAAAATGTGAAAGGAATATTTGTTTTAATGTTTAGGACATGAACGTAATTTCCCACCATCATGAACACTCAATGCTTTAAATATTACTTTATAAGTTTCAAATATTATTTTCAAATAAAAATATTTTCACAATGATTTTTGAACTTTTAGTTTTATAAAGATTATTTTCAAAGTGAAAAGATCATTTTTCTCAAGAAATGTTTTAAAGGGTCTTTAAATATTTCTTATAAGTTTCCAAGTTTGTTTTCAAAGAAAAGGATTTTGAAAGTTTTTTATGTTTTAATTTTTTTTCAAAGTGGAAATGATATTTTCCTCAAGAAATGTTGCATGAGATATTTCAAAATCATTTTACACCTAAGATGGAATATTGTAATGTAACTTATTCTTTAATAGGGATATGATCCAATGATACCATTATTATTCTTTCACTGAATGGTTTATGTTTATGATGACAAGATGTTTATGAAACTCGTTACTTTTTCTAAAGGTTATGTTATGATGAAATGTTTATGAAACCTATTACTTTTCTACGAGTTATTCTATGATTAAATAATTAAATGTTTATGAAACACATTTTTTCCATATATTATTCTATGATGAAATGATGAAATCATAAATAGAAAATAAGCCTATTTTCATGATTGAAAATTTGGAAATAGGGCATAAAATCATTTCCATAGCCTACAACTATAGTTTTTCTAAACCGTGGCTTCTATGGATGTTGAAATAGGGTCTAATCTATTACCAAAATTTAAATTGTGGGAATAGGTGGTTATTGCCACAGTTTTCCAAACCATGGTAATAGGTCTCTTAGTTTTCCACCATAGTAATTGAGCTATACCCATGGTTTAAATCGTGGCCATAGGTGTTGTTACTATGATGGAAAATCATGTATATAACCCAAAAATAATATATCACCGACCAGATTCGATATCTGCACCTCACATTTGGCATTTAGCCACCTAAACACTACACCAAAAAGAACTTTGAGTATATATATATATATATAAAAGCATGAAAACCATGGTAATAGAGATTCACACTCTTTTTTTCGGTGGTTCTGCCGCACAATCGCGTAATACCTATAGCCACGATTACGTAAAACTATGGCTATAGCCTTTAAAAAAATTGTCTATTGTCACGATTTTGAAAACTGTTGCTATAAATCACACCTATGGACATAGTTGTAGTAAAACCATGGATATAGCCTACCTATAGCTATATTTTTTAAATCTATGGCTATAGGTATATGGAAATAACCCAGTTTTCTAGTTATGAATGTTTATGAAACTCATTTATTTTCCATGAGTTATGATTTGATGAAATATTTTTGAAATCAATTCGTTTTAATGGATTATAATATGATGAATGTTTTATGATGTTATGGTACAACATTTTTTGGTTTATGTGATGGGTGAGACCTATATCTCCCTCAAATGTATTGGGTAATGATTAATGTTATATGAGATCAAAGGGTATATGAGAGGTTTTCCAAATCCCAAAATACGGTACACGGGAGGTTATCCCAACCCTGAAAGAGGGTATATGAGGTTATCCCAATCCTTAAGCAAGTACATAGGTGGTTAGACCAATCCTAACATGTTATGAATGTCATGGTGGATAACATTGACATAATATTTTCTATTATTATGTGTATTCCATATATATATATATATTATTCCAATGTTATGATCTCATAACTAATTTTATGTAATGAATATTCATCTATTAAGATGTAATATTTATGTATGAGAAGTTTGGGACTTTACAATTGATATCAGAGAAAGGATTAGTTAAAATTTGGAAACTAGGATGGGAAAACTTTAATGAAGAACCCATATGATGAGTATAAGTATAGGATAACATCTTGATGTTTTGGTAATGAAGATATTATATGGTTTAATAATAAATACACCCATTTATGGATACTAAAAGTGGGTGTGGTTTTAGTATAGATATACCTAGGTTTAATAACTCCAAAAAGGCATTTTGGTTTTGAATCGATCATTACCTGGTACATGACAATAAGCTTTACTATGAAACTATTTTGACACTCTTGAAGGATATGCTTTTTTAGTTAAAATTTTTCTTATAAATAATCATGAATGATTTTAAAAGAGGACGATAATGGATGAACTAGGTTAAACATAAGGTTTTGTAGATTTAAAAGGTTTCTTGATTTATACAAACTATAATTAATTATTTATGACTATATGTTTTCCCACTACGATTAGTTTTTCTAACACTATGTTTTTTGGTTTTAGTCAATGACTAGAATCTGGAGGAATCATGTTAACACTAAATATGATGAACAATTTAGTGATTATGAACAAGAAAATTGGTTGATGAATAGAGATAAAGATATTGTGATTATGCCTAATCATCTATCATGATATATTATCAATGATGTGAACTTCGATGAGAAACATAACTCATAAAATAAGAGGAAGGTGGAATTTTATGAAAATTTATGTGGTAATGAAGATAGAGGAAATAAGACTTGGGTTAGTACATTAGAATAAGGTGGGAAGGATAAACTAGAAGAATATAACAAATGGAGAGTAATAATATTTCTATATGTAAATAAAGATCACAGGGCAATGAATTTTCTAGGAATTCAATGTCTTATATGTGAGGAACTTGGTAATTATCTGTAACACCCCAATAGTTTACAATATTTTCCTTTTAGAATAAATTTATTTTTTGTTCCTAGATTTCTTTAGATGAAACAACAAGTTAAGATTATATTAAATGGAACATTAATTATAGATTTTTCTACATAGAACAAAAAGGTTAGATTGCGTTACACACAAGACTGACTCTCCTTGTTGGCTTGTGTAACACGCGAGACCGAGTTTACCGAACAATAATATATTAATAAAAATATTACTATTTAATATAATAATATATAACCTATCCATTAAATTAGTTATTATGAGTATTATTAAATAAAATATGAAAATATATGGTTTACATAAATATAAGATGAATTCTTTGGTTTCCAATTATTTAGAAATGAAAATATAAACCTATTGAATATAAAGGGATTGTTTTATACTCATAAAGGTTTTTATCCTAATAAATTAAATTAATTAATATTAATGAATTATATTAATGAAACTTATATATATTATATACCCAATAAAATATTTTTTATACTCATCCAATAGATTTTATAGGCATAATATAAGAACAAACACAATTTTATTCATAAGAAACTATATTTTCATAAAGGTAGTTTTACCACCATTTAATGGAAAACCTATTTTAAATACACTTTTTGGAACTTTTATTGATTTTATATGTAAAAATAAAATTCATATTTTAACTATAAGCATAAATATTATGTTAGTTTGTGTGTTTTTTTGTATTTTTCTAAAATAATTCATTTTTTATGAATAGTGAAAATACTAAAATTTAATTCAAAACCATTTTTTCGTATAATTTATTAATATGATTAAATTATATTTTAAATTGGCTTCAAAGACAAATCATATAAATTAAATATAAATTAATAAAATTTAGGTCACGTTAATCAATTTAACTTTGAAATTGGATATAAAAACATAGCAAACTGTTTGATATTTCTACTTTAAAAGCCCGCATTGTCATCCCATCTGCGGGATTAATTTTAAATTAATTTCTACCACTTATGTGATTTTAATTTAGAAAAATTGATTAAATATTTGAAATCAGAACAATTTATAATTTCTAATAAGTTCAACATAGTTTTTGGCCAAAAATATAAGTGAAAGTGATTAAAATTAATTAAAACGGTTAAGAGGAAAATTAGCCTAACAATGGACTAAACCTTAAACTTAAGGAAACAAATGACCTAGAAACATGTCCAAAATCCATTTTATATTTATATTTAGACCATATAATACCTTGTATATATTTCTTACTATTAGTAGAGCCACTTTTCCTAGGAAAAACGTGGGTGGAATTCCATTTCCAAAAATTTACAAGAATGCCACTCCTCATCCACTAAAAAAGGAACTCACCCATCCTACTTCCTCACAAGTCTCAAGAAACTTTGGAACGAACAATATCTAAAAAAATAGATCCTAAAAATCTATCTCATAAACAAAGAATCATCACCTTGAGAATAAATCTACCCATGGAATCCCTTTGGTGCAAATCAAAAGGAGTTACCCAAATAAGATCTAACATCCTTCCTCAAGCTCTTTTGTTTTATTTTCATTCCACAGCCCCAAAAATCTTATTATTACATGATTATATAATAAAAACAGTATCCTAAATATACTGATATGTTTTTATGTTAAGGGTTCTACCTACACTTACACTCACTTCCATCTAATGAGTAACGAACTTACTCTTCTTGTGTAGAGCGAACTACCGCCACATGAAAAGAAGTTGTTCGTTTTTACTTTACCACATCACCTGGGTGGGAATTATGATGGAAAAAATATTTATATATGATATATATGATATTTATAATTTATTAATGCTTCATTAATTTTTATACATAACATACATTTATTCTTTCCATTTTGTGGGAATACGATAACATAGTTTGTGGAAGTGTGGACTACCGTCTCCCCAAAGCGATGTGCTTCATTCACGCGATACGTGGAATGTATAAAGGATGGTTTTAGTTAAAAATATATATAAAAATTTAAATATATATGATATTTATTAAATAATTACATCTGATTATATATAATATATCATTTTCTTTATTACCCTTTTCACACACTAAAAAGTGATAACGTCGGTTGTGGACGTGTGGACTACCACCTCCTCAACATGATGTGATCCATTTTACATAATAATAAATAAATATATATAAGTATATATTATTAAATAAAATGGTATTTATTATATAATTATAATTATAGAAAGATATGGTGTTATCTTCTTTCTATAACGATCATTGAAAAATTGGAACATTACTCATGCGTACGTACGACCTATCGTCTCCATGATTGTAACATTGGTTTATTTTTCATAAATTTTTTTCATTATTTATTATAAAAGTATAATTTATGTATAATATGATAATTATTTCATGGTTATTATTCTATATATGTTTATATAATGACCCCTTTTACCATAGCAACCTACCAATGTTGTTTTAACACATGAACCAGATTTGGTCAAAACACCCAACATAAACTTAATTGTTTAAGTAGATGTTTACAAAATTGTATTAAGTGAAATAAAATTAATTATAAACCTGAAAAAGGTTATGAATCATGTAAATAATTAACATAAGTTTATTATTAAGAATATAAATACACATGTGACAAATCAGAATCAAGTTAAGGGATTTCATCTCAATTTACATTCTATTGAGACTTATTTGTTGTTATGCACCAATTCACTTTTATATGGTGCATATACTTCAATTTGAAAGGTTATATCATGAATCTCTTTATTATCATTATATTATAAATTTTATTTAATATTATTCCTTCATGGGTATTATGATTCAAATGTTTCAATGTAGTATGGAACACTTTGGAATGTTTAAATATTATTCTTCTAAAGGATGTTTTAATGATCTTTCAATGGTATTTCCATTCATAAACATCAAAAGCCTTGTTTTTACTTATACTAAACTATTTAAATTTTGATAAATCCATATATTTTGTTTAATATGGGTATTTGATGATAAGGAACATTTTTTATTAATTAAATTGATTATTCGATATATGAGGAATGCTTTGGATAAATAAGAAATAGGTTGGGGAACAGTTATTGAAAACCCCTTGATGTATCGGTAGTCTCGAGAGATGAAATCAGTTGGAAAAAACCCTTTGAGTTTGTTTACAATCATAATAGATTGGTTTCTATGGATAGACTTAAACCATATTGTGAAATTTCTTAATGGTAGTGGTTCATGTTTCAGATACATGACATCTAATAATTAAGTATTTCCTTCACTTTGTTTCAGTATTTCTCATCCATGAGATTTTCACTATAAAAAAAATTATGGATGATTTTTATTCTCATTTTATTGATTTAATGGCACATGTTTTTAGTTTCTTACATTTATATATTGATTATTCCTTATCCAGTTACTTAAATGGCATGTTTTCTTAGTTATTCACCTTTAAATGTAGAGTTATTATTATTGAATCATTATTGATTTTACCGTACTTACCCTTACTTAGCATTTGAGATCACCTTTATTTTTTGTTTTCTTTCCCCAGGTTATGAAGATGAATCCTTTGAATGAGTTTCAAGGATGTATTTTATTAGTATTTTTTATGTATTATGTTTTATTTTCTATTCCCCAATGTAGTATGGGTATCATAAATGTAATGTGGTTTTCCAAAATAGATAAACTGCTCATTACCTTAGGATTTGAAGCTTGTATATAAGATAATGTAATAAAAGAATGAACTAGCTATGGGATTCTTGGGTTGGGGAATTACAGTTGGTATTAGATAAGGTTTTCTAGAAACCTTGGAAACTATATTTAAAAAACATAGATTAGGGAAAATAAACTTGAGATAAAATTTGCAGATAAGTATATAAGAACATCATATAATTTTGGTAAGGTAGATACTATGTGGGTATTAGTAGTAATACATCCATGTCTAGATACTATAAGTGGACGTGGTTTTGGAATAAATGTACTGTGGGGTAACAACTCTGAAAAGGTGTGTCAGGCCTAACTTGGCATAACCTGGTACATGACAATGAGCCTTACTGTGCACCTAGTTTGACACTCCTAGGGGATACAGTTAGGGTAATTCACATTTTCTTTAAAAACCCTTATGAAGGATTCAAAAGTAAAAAATTCCTTAAAGAACCCATGTTTATGATTATGCAATTATCTATGAATAAAATTTTCAATTTATGTTTAGTGTTACGCCATATTTAAAGTTATAAAAAGTTCATAATTTTATGATATAATCTACTATATTCCATTGCTTAGAAATGAATCATGGAAGGATGAATGATATCAATAATCATAGAAAATTTAAAGATTTCCCTATTGAGAAAATCAATACAACTGGTATTAGAAAGAAACAAATTTTGGATTTATTATAAAAACTTATAACCTTTATCAGATGGAAAAACCTATTCTACAGTGGTATTATCTGATGTTGGATAACTTTATGTGATAGAGGCCCCCATAATTTAGTGGGACTACTGATACAATGGAAATTGAGCAATGGAATAAGACTTTGGAGAAGGTATTTATGGATTTGGGATGTGGTGAAAAGGAAAAAGTTAAATTTGTAGTATATTGTTTGAATGGAGATACATATCAATTGAGTTCATTTATCCAGAATACTTGGATAGAAGATGAAATAAAACTTATGTAATGTAGAACGTTTAAGGAGACATTATTTGATAAATACTCCCCTCATGATCAAAAAACTGATATGAAGAGAAATTTACTTAGTTTAAATCAAAAAGAGGAATAAGTGTTGCAGAGTATGAAGCTACCTTTACTAGGCTAGCAAGGTATGCTATAGATTTCATATGCAACACAAAACGAAAGATTGATCATTTATTTGAAGGACTTAACCCATGTATCCAAAGGATACAGGTGTATCAAACCCTTTTTTTTCAAAAAATGGAATAGTTTTATGTGTTATCAATATAGAGAAAAAATTACCCAAGTCCTATGGATTCAAATAAAAGAAAAATAGGAAGAGAAATGAATAACATATGTCAGATAAAGGGTATAAGGTAGAGAAGAATTTCCCACATGTGATAACTATGGAAAGAATCACCTCGGTAAATGCTTGAAAGGATTGGGAGTTTTTTATAAGTGTAGAGAAAAGGGTCACTAAGAAAAATAATGCATTGTGAAGAAGTAAAATGCTTCTATTCAGTGTTAAAACTACAAGGATATGGGGAAATATACAAAAAAAATCCCCAAGAGTCAAGATAATATACCCTAGAATAATCCATGGGGTCAAGGTCAATCATATGTTATTGACCCAATTAAAGTGTAATAATTAATGTACTTATGTATTTGGATCTAAGAAATATGTTGTAAAAGTATTTTATTTATGATTTTATCATCATAAAATTTATGAAACATATAATTATTATACCACAACAATTTTTCATTAAGGATTTGAGATCATATTGTCACACCCCGACTTTTGAATTAATTTTTTAATTTATTATTTCTTAGTTTCGGGTTCTCGCACTGAGTTTTGGGTTGAGTCCCAATTTAAAATTTTTGACGTTTAACATTTTTAGTTGGTTTCGGACACATGCGCGACCACCGCATGGTTGGCGGTAGCCACACAACTCGTCCAAGTAACGTACAATTGCTTAATATTTTCATTATTATTATTCTTATTATTATTATCTTTATTGTTAATAAATTTTCTTAATATTATCTTTATTATTATTATTATTATTTGTATCATTTTTATTATTATTAGTGTTATTAATTTTACTATTATTACTATTTTAATTTTTATTATCATTATTATTATAATTTTTATTTGAATTATTATTATTATTATTATTATTATTTGTATTATTGTTATTATTATTGTTATTATTATTATTATTATTCTGTTATTATTATTATTATTATGATTATTATTATTATTGTGATTATTATTAATGTAATAATATTATTATTATGAAAAAAACCCTAATTCTACCCGGGCCGGCGCCCCCCCTTTTCCCATCTCCCTTTGCCGCTGCGCGAAGTCCTGGCCTCCCCCATTCTCCCTTCCTCCCGCTCAGCCGCCCCCTTCAACGGAATGCCCCACTCTCACCCCGACCTCCCCCATTCTCCCTTCCTCTCGCTCGGTCGCCCCCTTCAACGGCATGCCCCACTCACGCCCCGGCCTCCCCCATTCACCCTTCCTCACGCTCGGCCCCCTTCACCGACACACCCCTCTCACACCCCGACCTCCCCCGTTTTCCCTTCCTCCTGCTCGGCCACCTCCTCCACCGGTCACACCTCCTCCGTCCACGACCTTCTTCTGGCGGCAACCCCCCCTGCAGCGACCTGACCTCCCTTTCCCTCTCCCTCAGGTATTTTCTTTCCCCCTTCTTAGGGTTTTATGTTGTTTTGGTTTAATTTTGGGTATGAACGGTTTCATGTTTTGATTTGAGGATTTAATCGCGCTGTTTGAGGTGCGATAGGTGTGCAGTGGTTTGTGCGCACCTTGGTTGCAAATTTTTCTATACACCGGTTGGTGATTCTATGTATGGATATTATTTGATGAATTATTTTGTAAGTTTAATCAATTAAGCTTGTTATATATTAGTTTTCGTGCTGCAAATTTGGTTTTGTTTGAGATTTGATATACATTTGAGGTTTTAGTAGCATGTGATGCAATATGTGTACAATTTTCAATGAAGAAACATGTTGAGCTGTTTACTAGTATTTTATAAATTATGCAGTCTGAGTTTTTGTGTTGCGTTGATATGGGTTTTCCACAACAGAATATTTGGGTGGATTTTTGGTATTTAATTTCATGAGAATTATGTTTTCCATGGTTATGACGTGAAAATGGTTTTAAAGTGGTCTTGAAAAATATTAAGTGTGCATTTTAATTTTTAAAGTGGCTTATCCTGCTTGAAATTGAGTGCGTTTTTGGGGTGAGGACTGGTTTTGCATCTTGGGAATGTTTTGTTATGTTTTGATTTTATGAAAACTTTTGTTAAGCCATTCACTACTGAAAAAACGGCTTATACCCATGGTTCAAAACCGTGGGTATAGCCCCCAAAACCGTCGGTATAGCCTATACCCACGGTTTTGGGAACCGTGGGCTGGAACGACGTCGATATAGGTCCCCAGCCTATACCCATGGTTTTCCAAAACTGTGGGTATAGGTGTCCTACCACCGTGTCACCAAAACATAGCCAATCTCCACGGTGTCAATGGCTTTTACCCACGGTTTCAAAACCGTGGGTATAGGTCCTAAAATAATGCAGGTGCCGAGTTTTGATCCCGCAACCTCTACGCTGCAAACACCGCGTATAATCACTACCCTAAATTCACCTATATGTATATATATATATAGTTAAATATAGTTATAAAAACTATGGGTATATAGGGATGAACTGTGGGTATAGGGTTCCTGCCAACAAAAATTTCCTTCCCGCGGAATTTTTTTTTCCCGCGCACACAAAAGTGACCTATACCCACAGTTTTTCATAACCGTGGGTATAGTTATTTTATCCCAGACCTATGCCCACGGTTTTGGGGAAAACTGTGGGGATAGGTACCCCTATACCCATGGTTTCCCAAAACCGTGGTATAGGTGACTTTTCTGGACCTATCCCCACGATTTTGGAAAACCGTGGGGATATACCCCCCTATACCCACGGTTTGCCAAAACTGTGGGTATAGGTCTTCAAAATTCACATATACCCATGGTTTTGGAAAACCGTGGGTATAGGGGGGGTCTATCCCCATTTTTTGGGGAAAACCGTGGGGATAGGTCCATTTTCCAGTAGTGATTTGTTGTGTTTTTCTAAACTTTGATATTGTTTTATAATGTCACAAAATGGATGCGAATTATGTTTTGACATGTATGTGGTGTGCATTTGGCCTCAAAAGGGGTTTTTGGGTGGTCTTTTGCGTTCAAAGTCTTTGGATATCGTTTGGAGCTGATTCAAAATACATATATACATTTTTTAAGTGGTTTATTAAACGGTACAGATGATGGGATTTGTGTTTTGAAAATGTGTCGAGGTGGTTCTTTTGCACAGTTTGTTCGTTTGAATTATTTTAAGTCTGTGTTTATGTATTTTATTTTTCATTACGGTTGCAGAGCGTTCACAAGGTAGCCCCGTGATATTGCTGTCATCAGCTTGCGCTTGCTTGTACGCCTGTGCGAGGCATGTCGCGCCTTTGTGTTTGGACAACGAGTCGAGGTAGGTCTTCCAATGCACTCGCCTTTAAGTTTATCAATTTATTTATTCCTTTATATTTCTTTTTTTTTTCAGTAAATTTAAAGTAGTACTAGATATTTATGGATAGATTGGTGACTTATTGAAATTGAAATCTATTTATTTCTCGCTTTGCACCAAAAGTATCTTTCCTGGTTTTAATGGTGTATTTTTCTGGTGATATTTCTAAATAAGTACCTTATAAAATGTGAAAATCTTGTTGTACTATATTTTGAAATGGTTTTGGTGTGTGTAAAATGGTGGGTGTATCGTTTATGGAAAATGGTGATCTCTTCAAAATTTGGATAGAGGAAATGCCCATTTGGCCTTTGAACTGGATTTTGGAATTTGTCTATGGTGGTTTGGTTTTCCTTAAATGGGTTTCTAAGTGAGTTTCTGGTTTTCAACATGATGGCGTTTGTTATGTCTTTCGGAAACGCCTTGGTATCTGATGGTTTAAATGCTAAATGATATGGCGGCCCGGTTGGCACTTTACAGAATGTGAAGTGATTATATATATGTATACGTACTTGTGGGGCATCTCTACAGGGGGACTTCCCATTGAGGTTTGTCGTGTAGCGGTGTCTGTGTAAGGGGTTGGAAAGTGCGGTGAGATGAGTCATGCGTGTGAGGGCCTCCCACTTACACAGTATTATTAAAACCACCGTGGGTTCCCTGGAGTCTTTTAGAGAATTGAGTGATGGTTGCTGGCTAACCCCGATTAGACGGATTGATCCGCCCTTGGTAGGTAGGCATTGTGGGGCCTGCCACTGGTTGGCTGTTAGGGCGGCCAGTTGGTTATTGACTATGGAGTACCATGCCGGTAGGTAGTCTGAACCCAAGTACGTCCAGGGGTTTTCTAGGGATGTTTAGGATTACCCATGATTACTTGTTTTTTTTCCTTGCTTGTTTACTCTCAGTTGTCCTTTACAGCTTATACTATTCTACTTTGTGAAAATGGTTTTCAAATCAAAATGCTTTATTCTCTTTTTGTAAAATTTGAAGATGTAACACTTCTTTCCCTTTTTGAATGAGTTTGGCACTAATGAAAAGAAATCCAACTTTTGAAAAAGAATAAGGGCAATGTCACATGTTTTAGTTTTTCAAGTGAAATATTATGGGAGCTTACTTTTATACACTGTAGTTCAAACCTGGAATTTGTAAATTCTTTACTCACTGGAAGTGCTTTGGATTTTGTTGTTGGGATTACCTGCTGAGTACTTTTGTACTCACGCCTATCTTTTACCATTTCAGTTGTAGGTTCCTTTTGTTCAAGTTTTTCTGGTTTGAGTCACTCGGTGTTGGAGTGAGGTTGGTCTTTGGTTGGGTGGTGATCTGTGAGGTCACATGGAGGTATGCTTGGTCGTGTGGATTTTATTTCTTTTTTGTTATTAGCGTTTATTTGTTCTGTTTAGTTTGTTTTTGTTGCCTCGATCCTGCTTTTGTTTGGGCTAAAATCGTTCCCAATGATAAAAGTTTGATGCCCGACACTAGTTGCCATCCCGGGGGGATCGGGAATGCCCCTCGGGACTTGCCGTGAGCCGGATCGGGTGACCAGTTCAGGTTCAACCCGGGATGGTTCATGACAAAATGGTATTAGAGGTGGTTCTTGTTATTTGGGTTTTCTGGTAGGTGGAGATTTGGACTGTCGGGACTCAAGAGGTAGATACGGGAAGGATGTCATGAACCCTCACCTGATCCGCACCTCGATCCACCAGGGGTAGTCCGAGAATTGAGTCTTTGTCTGGTTTGTTTTGGGTTGAGAGATGACAACGGAGGCAAGCCGATGTTATATCGTGATTTTACATGGAGTAGTAACCCATGTGGAGTTTGGGTACAGGGTTTGAATTCCTTCTAGTGGTCGATGCTTACTTGGGACATGGCCCACTACCATGTCACTAGGTTAAGAGTGACTACTAGTCCCTCACCCTATTGTTTGATGCAACTTGAATGTTGTTTTCGTTTGGGTTGGTGTAAGTGCATTTTTGGAAATGGAAAAGGGTTTTGAAAATGGGGATGCTTTCTTTTAAATGATTTTAAACGTGTGAAATGGGTTTTAAAACTGGATTCTCTTGATTTGGAAATTAGTTGTTTTCTTAGAAATTGGTCAAGAATGGTTTGGGGTGAAACCCCAGGTCCTCTTTATGAACATTTTCACATGTGTGAGAATGAATAGAAAGTGGATGAAGACATGTGCAACGGTTCATGAGATTACCTGGGTGTGTTTGAAATTAAAGGTTTGACCTTGTTCTCTAAATTGGATTTTAAAGAGGAAAATGGTTTTGGAAAGTGGTTTTGGTTTGAAAAGTGGATTTGGTATTTGGGAGAGTGGTCTTGAAAGAAAGCAGTTTTGAAATCAAAAATAAAAAAAGGTGGTTTTGGAATCTAAAATGGAACGAGAATTTTGGACAAGAAATTTTGGGTTGTGTTTGTGGTTGTTTGGTTTCTTGAGCTGGTTGTTTTTGGATGAGGGTGCTTTATTGATGTTGCTTTGATTGAAATTGGTTTTGGCTTGGTGTTTTTTATGTTGTTTAGAAATTCCACCCAGAAAGGTCCACAAAGTTTTGATGAGTCATGCCCAGTTTTTGGTCCTTCTCTGACATTATCTGCCCTTCTTGGTTATCTGAGTCTGTTGGAGACAGTGGAGTGACTTGAGGAGGTCGAGCAAATCTTCAGGGTATTGGGAACTCCCAACGCTATTTGAGTGCATGTTGTTTTGAGTTTGTTCGAGGGCTCACCTTTGGATGAGTGAGAGTTGTTCGCCCTGCCATCACTGCAAGATGGGATGACGTGGGTTTTCTTTAAAGTCATCTTCGTCCGAAGGTTTATACTTGAAGAGGCGAAGATGAAGAAAGGTAAGAGCTTATGTGCATTCAACAAGGACAACAGACAATGAAAACTTATGTTGACCATTTCAAGGGGCTTGTGTCTTTTTCTCCGGAGGCAGCGTCGCAGGATTTGATGAAGACTTCTCTTTTCATCGAGGGTCTTCATCCAGAGATCAAGGAGTGGGTCCTCCCTTCTAAGGACCATCGTTTCGAGAAGCTAGTGGATGAGTCGTTCCTGACTGAGTTAGTCTTTGGAGCATAGATGGTCGGAAATCCAGCACATTCAATTGCTCGTAAAGGTTCCCCATCTGGCGAGCAGGGTGTGCCAGAGGGACCTATTATTAAAGAGTCCCCTACAGTGGTTCTGAGTTCCCGTCCATCAGACCGTTCAGTGGTATGCCACCAGTGTGGCCGGTTCGGGCACGTGAAACCATCATGTCGCACCCCTCCGAAGACGTGTCATCGTTGCGGCCGTCTAGGTCATCTAGAGAAGTTCTGCAAGAAGCGTCACCTAAAGAAGACGCTATGACCAGAGAAATTTTAGTGCCTGACTGTGAGGCGGGAGATGCTTCAGCCATCAGAGCCCCAGCCACAGGTCTCTGGGTAAAGCTCACGCACAGTCAGGATTTTCCAGGGGTGTGAAGCCTTGGTCCAGGTTCTGTGTATTGCGTTGGCAGTAGAACATTTATAGTCTTTTCATTTTAATTTTTGTACTTTTAATGTTTTGATTTTGTAAGTTCATTATTTTTTCATGGAGTTATAGTAGACATGTTATGTTGTAATCGAGCAAGTTTTGCTTGTCTGATCATGGTTTTCTGAATGTGTGTTTTCTTAAAAGTGTGTTTGATCCTTGTATATGTTGGTCGTGGTTTGGCGACGTTCGTTTGGAGTTGTAAGTGCCTACGGAGGAGTCAAGGCTTGTGGTTATGCTCGAGTTCATTATTGGGATCATGTTCTTCTCAGAGGTTTTTCTCTAGTGTGTGGGGATATTGGTATGGGTCGAGAGTTCCACGTTTCAATGGAGGTGTTGTCCGCTCGTGCTAAAAGTTAGTTGGGATCAGTTGGGAGTTCCCGCGTCGCCCCCCTTCCTGGGGTGCTATGGTTGGGTGTTAAATTTCTGTGCTAGTTGAGTTCTTGTGGTGGGGAGAACCCTTTCATGTTCTCCCATTCTCTTGTATTATGGTTTCTTTTGGTTTCAACCAGGAATGGTTTCTTGCTTTGTCTAGTGTTCGGATGGGTGACTTTCTGGGGGCAGAAAGTGTCTGTGGTGGGGATAATTGTCGCACCCTGACTTTTGAATTAATTTTTTAATTTATTATTTATTAGTTTCAGGTTCTCACGCTGAGTTTTGGGTTGAGTCCCGATTTAAAATTGTTGACGTTTAATGTTTTTAGTCGGTTTCAGACCCGTGCGCGACCACCACACGGTTGGCGGTAGCCACACAACTCGTCCAAGTGACATGCAATTGCTCAATATTATCAATATTCTTATTCTTATTATTATTATATTTATTGTTAATAAATTTTCTTAATATTATCTTTATTATTATTATTATTTGTATCATTTTTATTATTATTATCATTAGTGTATTATTAGTGTTATTACTTTTACTATTATTACTATTTTCATTTTTATTATCATTATTATTATAATTGTTATTTGAATTATTATTATTATTATTATTGTTGGTATTATTGTTAATATTATTGTTATTATTATTATAATTATTCTGTTATTATTATTATTATTATTATTATTATGATTATTATTATTATTGTGATTATTATTAATGTAATAATATTATTATTATGAAAAAAACCCTAATTCTACCCAGGCCGACGCCCCCTTTCCCGTCTCCCTTTGCCGCTGCGCGAAGCCCCAGCTGCCCCCATTCTTCCTTCCTCCCGCTTGACCACCCCCTTCACCGGCATGCCCCGCTCGCGCCCCGGCCTCCCCCGTTCTCCCTTCCTCTCGCTCGGCCTCCCCCTTCACCGGTACGCCCCGCTCGCGCCCCGACCTCCCCCTTTATCCCTTCCTCCCTCTTGGCCGCCCCCTTCACCGGCACGCCCCACTCGCGCCCCGGCCTCCCCCGTTTTCCCTTCCTCCTGCTCGGCCACCTCCTCTACTGGCCACACCTCCTCCGGCCGCGGCCTTCTTCTGGTGGCGACCCCCCTGCAGCGACCCAACCTCCCTTTCCATCTCCCTCCGATATTTTCTTTCCCCCTTCTTAGGGTTTTATGTTTTTTTGGTTTAATTTTGGGTATGAACGGTTTCATGTTTTGATTTTAGGATTTAATCGCGCTGTTTGAGGTGCGATAGGCGTGCATTGGTTTGTGTGCACCTTGGTTGTGAAGTTTTCTACACACCGGTAGGCGATTCTATGTATGGCTATTATTTGATGAATTATTTTGTAAGTTTAATCAATTTAGCTTGTTATATATTAGTTTGCGTGATGCGAATTTGGTTTTGTTTTAGATTTGATATACATTTTATTTTTTAGTAGCATGTGATGCAATATGTGTACATTTTTCGATGAAGAAACATGTTGAGATGTTTACTAGTATTTTATAAATTGTGCAGTCTGAGTTTTTGTGTAGCGTCGATATGCATTTTCTACAAAAGAAGATTTGGGTGGATTTTTGGTATTTAATTTCATAAGAATTATGTTTTCCATGGTAATGACATGTGAATGGTTTTAAAGTGGTCTTGAAAAAGATTATGTGTGAATTTTAATTTTTAAAGTGGCTTATCCTGCTTGAAATTGAGTGCGTTTTTGGGGTCAGGGCTGGTTTTGCATCTTGGGAATGTTTTATTATGTTTTGATTTTATGAAAACTTTTTCTAATCCATTTGTTGTTTTTTTATAAACTTTGATATTGTTTTATTATGTCGCGCAAGGGCTGCGAATTATGTTTTGACATGTATGTGGTGTACCTTTGGCCTCAAAAGGGGTTTTTGGGTGGTCTTTTGCGTTCAAAGTATTTGGATATCGTTTGGAGCTGCTTCAAAATACATATATACATTTTTATGTGGTTTATTAAATGGTACAGATGATGCGATTTGTGTTTTGAAAATGTGTCGAGGTGGTTCTTTTGCACAGTTTGTTCGTTTGAATTATTTTAAGTCCGTGTTTATGTATTTTATTTGTCATTACGGTTGTAGAGCGTTCTCAAGGTAGCCCCACGATATTTTTGTCATCAGCTTGCGCTTTCTTGTACGCTTGCGCGAGATATATCACGCCTTTGTGTTTGGACATAGAGTCGAGGTAGGTCTTCCACTGCACTCGCCTTTAAGTTTAGCAATTTATTTATTCTTTTATATTTCTTTTTTTTTCCGGTAAATTTAAAGTAGTACTAGATAGTTATGGATAGAGTGGTGACTTGCTGAAATTGAAATCTGTTTATTTCTCTCATTACACCAAAAGTATCTTTCCTGGTTTTAACGGTGTATTTTTCTGGTGATATTTCTAAATGGGTACCTTATAAAATGTGAAAATTTTGTTGTACTATGTTTTGAAATGGTTTTGGTGTGTGTAAAATGGCGGGTGTATCGTTTATGGAAAATGGTGATCTCTTGAAAATTTGGATAGAGGAAATTCCCGTTTGGCCTTTGAACTGGATTTTGGAATTTGTCTGTGATGGTTTGGTTTTCCTTAAATGGGTTTCTAGGTGAGTTTCTGGTTTTCAACGTGATGGCGTGTGTTATGTCTTTTGGAAAGGCCTTGGTATCTGATGGTTTAAATGCTGAATGATATGGCGGCCCGGTTGGAACTTTACGGAATGTGAAGTGATTATATATATGTATACATACTTGTGGGGAATCTCTACAGGGGGACTTCCCTTTGAGGGTTTTCGTGTAGTGGTGTCCGTGTAAGGGGTTGTCAAGTGCGGTGAGATGAGTCACGCGTGTGAGGGCCTCCCACTTACACAGTATTATTAAAACCACCGTGGGTTCGTGGGCGTCTTTTAGAGAATCGAGTGACAGTTGCTGGCTAACCCCGATTAGACTGGTTGGTCCCCCCTTAGTAGGTAGGCCTTGTGGGGTGTGCCACTGGTTGGCTGTTAGGGAGGCCAATTGGTTATTGACTATGGAGTACCCTGCCGGTAGGTAGTCTGAACCTGAGTACATCCAGGGGTTTTCTAGGGATGTTTAGGATCACCCATGGTTACTTGTTTTTTTCTTGCTTGTTTACTCTCAATTGTCCTTTACAGCTTATACTATTCTACTTTTTGAAAATGGTTTTCAAATGAAAATGCTTTATTCTTTTTGTATAAAATTTGAAGATGTAACACTTCTTTCCCTTTCTGAATGAGTTTGGCACTAATGAAAAGAAATCCAACTTTTGAAAAAGAATAAGGGCAATGTCACATGTTTTTGTTTTTCAAGTGAAATATTATGGGATCTTACTTTTATACGCTGTAGTTCAAACCTGGAATTTGTAAATTCTTTACTCACTGGCAGTGCTTTGGATTTTGTTGTTGGGATTACCTGCTGAGTACTTTTTTACTCACACCTATCTTTTTCCATTTCAGTTGCAGGTTCCTCTTGTTCAGGTTTTTCTGGTTTGAGTCGCTCGGTGTTGGAGCGAGGTTGGTATTTGGTTGGGTGGTGATATGTGAGGTCACATGGAGGTATGCTTGGTCATGTGGATTTTATTTCTTTTTTGCTATTAGCGTTTATTTGTTGTTTTTATTTTTTTTTCTTGCCTCAATCCTGCTTTTTTTGGGCAGAAATCATTCCTAACGATAAAATTTTGATGCCCGACACTATTTTCCATCCCAATGGGATCGGGAATGCCCCTCGAGACTTGCCACGAGCCAGCTCGGGTGACCGGTTTAGGTTCTACCCGGGCTGGTTTGTGACAATATAATGAATGGTAATAAGAAAACTTATTCAGTGGAAAGTAAAACATTTTGGAAAACACATAGTTGAGTTAAAGGTAACCCTTAATATGTTCCTAATGTTAAGGCAATGATGTTTGGATAAATAAATGATTTATTTGGAAAATGTAAATTAGATAAGTGATGAATACCTTGCAACTCACTAACGATTTATTAACAAGGTGCTTTATACTATCATTGATGGAGTTTACATCATTTTTTGATTTAAGGGATATATCCAATAATATATATTCTATTTAATGAATAATAATCATTCATGTTTTCAATAAGGTTTTATGGTAATGAAAGTTATTACCATATTCACATGTTTGGTATGTGATGATTAAAAGAAACTTCCTGTTATTTGATAAGTTCATTTTGGAAATGTGGTGACCATTCTTATAAATAGTTGGATTATAATCTTTTGGAAAAGTTATCCATTTATGAAATGGTTTAAGTTGATCTTTGGATTAGGTTTCAGAGATTAATGTATTACATCACCATATTATGAAATACATGCTATGAAATGAAGTATAAATAGTTTAAGGAATAACCAAAGGATAAGGTTGTGTTTATGAAATAGAAATGTATATTTACTTATATTATTATATAGTGAAATAATTCCTCCACTATAGTAAAAATGGTCTTGAAACAAAAATTTTGTCTTATTATTATCATTTTTGATGATATAAATGACCTTTTAATAAAAATGGTTTAAGGATTTGTGGTCAAAAAATTTCAACTGAACATGTTCTCTATTACTCTCCATGAGAACTTTATTGTTATAATTTTATTCCATATCCATGTTTCCATTTCCCACCTATGTTCTCTTGTTAGGGAATCTAGTTACGTGGCCATTGTACTTTACTTTTTCTATTATTAAAAAGATGTATTATTAACCCTATTCAAGATGTGTCTCTTTCAAAAATAGTTTATTTTTAAATATCAATCCTCTTATTACCTAGATCGAGTTTAAATTATGGGGATGAAATTTATTTAAGGTGGGGAGAATGCAACACCCCAAGGCTTTACAATATTTTTCTTTTAGAATAAATTTAATTTTTGTTTCTAGATTGCATTATAAAAAACACCAAGTTAATATTATTCTACACACATCATAAAGTATAACTAGCTCTACATGGAACACCAAGGTTATATTATGTTACATACTAGACCGACTCTCCTCGATGTCTTACGTAACACACAAGACTGAGTTTTACCAAAAAGTAATATATTATTAAAATTATTATTATTTAATATAATAAGATATTACCTAGACATTAAATTAGTGGTTATGAATAGTGTTAAATAAATAATGAAAATATAGGGTTTACACAAATATAAGATGAATTCATTGGTTTCCAATTAATTAGAAACATAAATACAAACCAATTGAATATAAAGGAAATATTTTTATTTTTATGATCACAAAGGTGTTTTATCCTATTAAATTAAAATAATTACTATTAGTGAATGATATTATTGAAATTTATATTTTATATATCCAATAAAATATTTTTTATACTCCTCTAATATATTTTATAGGCATAATATAAGAACAAACCCAATTTTATGCATAAAAACCTATATTTTTATAAATGTAGTTTTACTGCCTTTTAATGGAGAAACTATTTTAAATATAATTTTTGGAACCATTATTGATTATATATTTTAAAATAAAATTAATATTTTAAATAGAAACATAAAAAACAGGTTAGGGTAAATTTTTGGTATTTTTTTGAAATAATTCATTTTTTATGATTTGTGAAAAATGCTGAATTTTATTCCAAAAACGTATTTTCATATAATTTATTTATAATTTTAAATTATATTTTAAATTGGTTTTAAATTCACACTATATCAATTATATATCAATTAATAAAATTTATTCCATTGGAATCAATTTAATTTTAAAATTTGATATAAAAACATAATTTTTTTGAACCTTTCTACTTTAAAAACCTACATTGTAGTCCCATCCATGAGATTAATTTTAAATTAATTTATGACACTTCTATGATTGGAATTTGGAAAAATGGATTTTTATTTGGAATAAGGATAATTTATAATTTCTGATATGGTCAACTTAGTTTTTGATGAAAAATATTGGTGAAAGTGATTAAAATTAATTACAATGATTAAGAGGTAAATTAGCTTAACATGGGACTAGACCTTAAACATAAGGGCCAAAAAAACCTATAAACTTTTAAAAAATCCATTAAATGTCCATATTTATACCATATTGTTAGGACCACTAGGTTGAATACCCTAAGAAGGGGGGTGAATCAGGGTATGACAGATTAAAACTTTTTCCCATTCGGATCTTGATTTGTTGTTAGAAAAAACTCAATTCTTTCTTCCTCCCATAGAAATATACAAACAGATATGAAATCATGCACATGACACAACAATTTTTACTTGGTTCACCCTCACTGGGCTACGTCTAAGGAGAATACAACAACGATGTGCCGATGTACCAAATTTATTAAGGCTCAATGCCAATAACGAGTACAATGTTCGGGCTAGATCTTTTATGCCTAGGCTCACTGCCTTTACAAGGTTTAAGGTCTTCTCACTACATTCCCAAGGGTCACTTCCTATTAGTCTTTCTATGGATCACTGCCAGTGGATAGGGTCACCATATTCCTCTTCCTTCACTCGCTACTCTTGGAAGGGAATCCACTCACAATTTATAGAAATGTTTGTCAAACACAGTTTATGGACATGTAGGTCCCTTAATTTTTCATGAATTACCGCATCCTCAACTATAGGTAGATTCTATTTTGAAGTCCCTTTTTCACTCGCAGATTAATTCCACCTTCTCGGCTACTGCTAGGTATGGGAAAATATTTTCACAAACTGAATTAAAGCATTTTCAAGCTTCCTTAAGAAAATCGCGAACCACATCTTTCTCCCTTGTTCTGAGTGCTGAGTTTGGTATGCAGACCACTTGATATGCATACTGCTGCCTCTTCTGAAAACCTCCTCCATCCACCGTTGTGATTGTATACCGCTACCACATACTGATTCAGCGAACCTCCTCTACGAAACCCCACCCATCTGCGAACTGTTCTCTGTTCGCGGACTATCTTTTCTTCCACGTACCGGAGCTCTCCCTATGCATACTTCTTATGGAATTCTACATCTCACGTATCAAAGATTCCTCCTCCACATACCGATACAACTCCTTCTATGTACAATACTTCCTTCTCCATATATTATAATTCCTTTGCGGGTTAAAAATCCCCACAAAAACCTTTTGTGCGAACCACTTTTGAACTTTTCCGAATTCCCAGAGCAAAATATGTTCTCTAATAATGTTCAATCTCCACAGTAATTAGTAGGATTAACAATTCTTATATAGTAAAAGATATGCACAAAAACCGCTAATCCAAGATTTATCTAATCTCTTATTCAACCTTCGCCGCATACTAATCATTTAGCCATTGCGAACCACAAGCCATCCGCAAACCGTTTTACACGCCAACCATGTATCGCCTTGGATCTTACGTGGTCGATCTCCTCTTCAGACGTCAAGCTATCTGCGTACCGCACTTCCTTCCACAACGAACCATTTTCAATTTCGCAAACCGCACCCGTGTATCATTTCCGCCACTCCGCGTATCATTCCCAGAACATGGTACACGACCCATGAATTATGGTACGCGGTTCTCACCCTTTGCCGATTTTCATCAATGTTCTTTATACTGCTCATTCCTATGAATAAATACTTCCTTTTATAACATAAAAATCCTGATTTTGAGGCCCAAAAATTTGGCAAACACAGGGAAACTACACCACCTTAAAAACCTGTCTTCGGAAAACACCAACCATACTCATTTCTGGTCATCTGCCTTTGTCAACAAACACAATCACACCCAAAAAATACCAAGAGGATACCTTAAGGGATTTTTCCGAACACATATCATACCTTTTATCTAATTTGGACCATTATTGGAGGTATTTTGCATAGGAAAAACGTGAGTGGAATTTCCTTCACAAAATTTTACAAGATTGTCACTCCTCCTCCACTATAAAAAGGTACTCACACATCCCACTTTCTCAAAACTCTCAAGCCACTTTGGATTAAAAAATATCTCCTCAAAATACCTACCCTCAACCTATAAGAATCACCTTGGGAATAAATCCATCCAAGGAATCTATTTGGTGCAAAGCAATATGAGTTACTCGAATGAGAGGTAACATCCTTACCCAAGTTCTTTTATTTTATTTTCATTATACAACTCATAAAATAATATTACATTATTATTATATAACAAAAGAGTATCATAAATATACAGATATTTTTTTATGTTAAGTTTTATACCAACACTTACACACACTTCCATCTAATGTGTAATGAACTTACCATTCTTGTGTACGGTGAGCTAAAACCTCACAAAAAGAAGTTGTTCATTTGTCCTTTACCACCTCTCATGGGAGGAAATTATGATGGAAACCTAGTTTATATATGATATATATGATATTTATAATGTATTTATGTTTTTTTAATTTTTATATAGAACATAATTTTATAATTTTTGTTTTGTGGGAATATGAGAACATTAGTTGTGGAAGTGTGGACTACCACCTCCCCAAAGTGATGCGATTCGTTCACACAATACATGGAATGTATAAATGATTGTTTTAATTAAAATTATGTGACATAAATTACATATATATGATTTTTAAGACATAATTACATTTATGGAAATATAATATATCATTTTATTCATTACCCTTTTCACACATTAAAAAGTGATAACGTCGGCCGTGGATGTGTGGACTACTGCCTCCTCGATACGATGTGATTTTTTTCACATTAACAGAATTATATATGTAAGTATATATGATTAAATAACATGGTATCTATTATTTAATGATCATTCTTGAAATATATAGCGTTTCTTACCTTTTTTCCATAATTATCATTGAAAAACAGGAACGTCACTCATGCGTACGTACGACCTACAGTCTCCATGATTGCAACATTGGTTAATTTTTCATAACCATATTTCATGATTTGTTTTAAAATTATAATTTATGTATAAATATTATAATTATTTCATTATTATTATTATGAATTTTCTTATTTAGTGACCACTTTGACCATATTCGACCTACCAAATCCTTTTTAACGCATGAACCAAATTTGGTCAAAACACCCGACGTAAACATAATTGTTTAAGTAGTTCCTTAAAACATTTTAATAAGTGTAATAAAAGTAATTAAAACATGAAAATATTCTTAATAAAGTAATTAATTAACATAATTTTATTATTTAAGAATATAAATACACATGTGACAAGTCAGACTCAAGGTAAGAGATTTCGTCTCAATTTACATTCCATTGAGACTTATTTGTTATTATGAACCAATTAACTTTTATATGGTGTATATACTACCCTTTAACATTTTATATCATGAATATCCTTATTATCATGATATTATAAGTTTAATTTAATGTTACTCCTTCATGGGGATTATTATTCAAATGTTTCAAAGTGGTATGAGATACTTTGGAATGTTTAAAGATTATTCTTCTCAAGAATGTTTTAATGATATTTCAATGGTATTTCCATTCATCAATGTCCAGAACCCTTTTAGTTACTTATCCTCTACTGGGGAAATTATGATAAATATATATCCTTTATTCAATACATATATTTTATGATAAGGAATATTATTCATTAATTAAATTGATTATTTGATATATGAGAAATGCTTTGGACAGACAAGACACGAGTTGGGGACCAGTTAACGAAGTCCCCTTGATGCATTGGTAGAGTCATGAGATGAAATTAGTTGGAAATAAACCGTTAAAATTTGTTTCTAAACAGAATAGATGAGTTCCTACCCATATATTTAAACCATATTGTGAAAGGTCTTGATGATAGTGGTTCATGTACCAGATAAATTAAGTCCAATAATTAATAATTGCTTTCATTTTGATTCATAATTTCTTTTCTATGATATTTTAATTATGAAAAAATCTATGGAATAATTTTAGTCTTAGTTTATTTATTTAATGGAATGTGTTTTCATTTTCTTACCTTTCCATACTGATTATTCCTTATCCAGTTACCTAAATGGCATGTGTTATTAGTTATTCACCTTTCCATGTTGATTTATTCTTTTGGATTCATTATTACTTTTTCTGTACTTACCCTTACAAATAATTTGAGCTCACCCTTATTTTTTTTCCTTTCCCCAGGTTATGATGAAGAATCTTTTAAATTAGTTTTAAGGATGCATTTTATTAGTCTTTGTTATGTATTATGTTTTATTTTATATTCCCCAATGTAATATGGGTATCATGTGCATAATATGGTTTTCCCAAAATGATAAACTGTTTTGTCCCTTGAGATTTGAAACTTGTATCTATGCCAATGTAATAAAGTAATGCATTGGCTCCATGATTCTAAGGTCAGTGTGTTAAATTATCTAATTCAATGCCCTAAACTAAGGGTTATCCCCTAGACCAATGAATTACCTATGTTATACAAAATTATTGAATTAAAAGGGTTGAAGTATTTTTTTATTTGGATCAAATAACTATGCTTTAGAAGTATTTTACCCAAGGTATTTTGGTTGTAATAATCATGAAGAATCTAAGGATTATGTTATTTTAAGAAGAATATATGTTTCCAAGTAATATTAACTTAATATTTATGGATTAAATTATGGGTTTATATGTTTAAGGTTGATCATAAGTTCAATGTATTAGGTACTTCCTTTGGAGGTATTATGTGACAGATGTTTATCAAGATTACGGATATTTTGGGAGACATTTAAAGTAATGGAAATATTTGGTTTTGTATATGTTTTAGTAAAAAGTTATTTGAGGAGGATATACCCAAGATATCATTTAATACATGGTATGGAAACTATTAATATATAGTGATTCATTTTGATCATGATAATTCCCCCACTATCTTTATGGATTTAATGAAAAAATTATTTGAATATTACCTTAACCAATTTGTGGTAGTATTTATAGATGATATTATTATATATTAAATGAGAAAGTAAGAGAATGGAGATCATTTTAGAATAGTTTCTAAGACCCTAAGGAAGTATAAATTGTATAAAAAATTTAAATGTGTGAATTTTATCTAAAAAATGTTTTTTGGGTACTATAATCTCAAGAAAGGGTATACAGATGGATCCATTAAGGTTATAAGTTTTTAAACGTTGGCCCAGACCAACCACTGTGAATGAGATTCAATGTTTTCTCGGTTTTGATGGATATTATCAATATTTTTTAGTAACTTTATCATGACTATATAATCCACTCACCAAGTTAACTTAAAAGGGATCCAAGTTCCTCTAAATAGAAGAATTGGAGGGAAGTTTCTAGGAACTAAAGAGAATATTAGTCATTTCACCTATGATAACATTACCCTAGAGTGGATAAGGATTTATAATCTATTTTTATGTATACAATAAGATATTGGGATGATTTATCATAAAAAATGGAATGGTTATAACTTTTACCTCATTAAAATTCAAGGTTCATGATAAAAAGTAACCAACTCATGATTTGGAGTTAGTTGAAGTATTTTTTTCATTAAAAATATGGAGGCATTATATTTATAGATTAAATTGTGATATATATACTGGGCATAAAAATTTAAAGTATATATTCACAAATAAGGAGTTGAACATGTTCCATAGAAGATTGTTATATAAGATTAATGATTATGACTACTCAATACATTACCACCCTAGGAAAGAACACAATGTGGATGATGTTTTTAGTAGAAAGGATAATGCTAGATTATCCATATTGAGGATAAAAATGATCCAATATTTATTTATTTGAAAAGGATGGATAAAAAAACAATGTTTTTAGTAAAAAGGATCATGCTAGATTATCTCCTTAGGGGTAATCTCCATTAACTTGAACTTATCCTGTAGGCGATTTTGTTCAATCATAACATGTTAAAGCTTGGCTTGGGATTGGTCATGAGCGAAGACCAATGTCACTACCTCCCTCCCAAGTTCTGAAAAATGGGATTCGAATGACACGAATCTACTGAATGAGGCCATCAACCCTTATTTCTACATTAATTAACCATTATGATTTCAATTTATAGTACTAATTATAATGTTAAAATTATTATTAAGACTATAGTTTTAAATGGTCATATTGACCAATGGTCATATAATGATAAAAAATGGATGGTAACATTAAAATATGTTTACTTCATTATTAGTGAGATATTTTTTTTGTGTAATGATATAACACACATTTTTAGGAAACAATTATCATTCAAAAATTTTGGGTTGTTACATTCTCCCCCTTAAGAAATTTCGTCCCCAAAATTACAACTCGTTCCCTCGGTTGATAAAAGGTGAGGGTATTTCTGCATAATTGTTTCCTATGCTTCCCATGTTTCTTCTTCATATATTTGGTTTCTCCACAACACTTCGATGAGATGGATTGTCTTGTTGAGTAGAACCTTGTCTCTACGGTCCAATATCTCCACCGACGTCTCCTCATAAGATAGGTCATGATCTAGTTGTACCACATCCATATGCAGTACATGTGAAGGGTCAGGTATGTAAATATTTAAGAGATATACATTGAAAACATCAAGAACTTGTGCTAGATTTGGAGGAAGTGTAAGACGATAGGTCACTAATCCTATACGATCAAGGATTTAATAGGGGCCAATGTTCCTAGGGTTGAGCTTCCATTTCTTCTCAAAAACCATGACTCTCTTCCAAGGTGAAATTCAAAGGAATACTTTGTCACCAACATCAAACTCCAAGTTCGTTCAGCGGTTGTTAACATAACTATTCTACAGAATCTGAGCAGCCTTTATGTTTTGTTGGATGGAATTAACCTTTTCTATCAATTATTTCACAAGATTAGTCCTAAGAATATTTCTCTCATGTGATTTATCCCAATAGGTAGTAGTTCTACATCACTTCCCATATAGAGCTTCATAGGGTGTGATTTGAATGCTCGAGTTGAAGCTGTTATTGTATGAGAACTCAACTAATGGTACATGTTGATCCCATCCACCTTTAAATTCCATTGAGTATGTTCTCAACATTTCCTTGAGTGTTTGAATAATCCTTTCATATTGGCCATCAGTTTGTGGGTGATAGGCCGTACAAAAATTTAATTCAGTATTTAGAGCATGTTGAAGACTTCTCTACAGTTTTGATGTGAACCTTGAATCATGATAAGAAATGATATAATGTGTAACTCCATGAATCCTTACCACTTCCTTAACATAAATCTTGGAATGTTATTTGAGACATAAATCATTCTAAATAGAGATAAAATGGGTAGTCTTGGTTAGATGGTCCACTATAACCCATATCGCATTATTTTCTTTGGATGTTCTCGGGAGACTAGTGAAAAATTACATAGTGATATTACCCCACTTTCATGATAGTATGGGTAGTGGTTATAATACCCCTTTACGAATTTTTCACTCTCACTTCACTTGTTGACACACCAGGAGCCTTACAGTGTAGTCAGAAATCTCTCTTTTCATGTTATACCACCAATAATGACCACGAAGCTCATTATGCATTTTCATTATTCTAGGATGTATAGAGTAAGTTGAGCTATGAGATTCATCCAACATATCCTTATTTATTTTTGAAATAGATGGAACACACATCCTTGTATGAAATTTTAGTACACCTTCATGATCAATATAAAACTTAGGAAACTTCCCATTCTTCATAGCCTCTAATTATTATTTGACAAAGGATATTATCTTTGAGAAATTTTGGTCTTATCTCATAATTAAGGTTGATAAATCATTTGGGATAGGGTTGATGATGTTCTTTCCTGTACGTTTTCCTAATCAAATTTTACTAGATATTTTATCAAAGAATATCTTTGAATCCCCATCATTTCTAGCACAGTAGGGTCTTTCCTATTTAATGCATCATCAAATTTGTTTTCTCTTCCAGGATGATAATGAATTGAACAATCACTGTCTTTAATAAGTTCCAACCATATCCTCTGCCTCATGTTATTTTCCTTTTGGGTGAAAATATACTTCAAAATTTTATGGTTTGTGTATATATCACATTTCTCCCCATAAATATTGTGCCTCCATATCTTCAGAGCAAAAATAACCCGAACCAACTCTAGGTCATGCATATGATAGTTCTTTTTAAAAGAAATTCAAATTTCAAGATGCATAAGCAATAACCTTGTAATTTTTTATGAGGAGTCACCCAAGACCTATCATAGATACATCACTAAAAATAATATATCCTTCTCTAATAGAGGGTTGAGTTAACATGGGTGCAGTAAACAATATCTTCTTCAGCTCTTGGAAACATTCTCCACAGTCCTTTTTCTAGATAAACTTGACCTATCTTAGAGTTAACATGGTTAGTGGATTAGAATTTGATGAAAAGGTTTTCGCAAACCTCCTATAATATCCTACTAATCCAAGGAAAATATGAATCTCAGTTACTGTTGTAGGATGAGTCCACTCCACTATAACCTTTTTCTTTGTAGGGTCAACTAAGATTCCTTCATCGATTATAATGTACCCCAATAAAGAAACCTATGGTAACCAAAATTCACATTTTATGAACTTTCCAAATAGACTATCCTTTCTAAAAGTTTTAAATATAACCCTTAGATGATCCTCATGCTCCTCAAAAATTTTTGAATATATTATAATATCATAAATAAAAACTACCACAAAGTTATCAAGTTATTACTTAAATACTCTATTCATCAAATCCATAAATATAGTAAGAGTATTAGTCAAGCCAAAGGGAGTAACAAAAAATCATAATACCGATATCTTGATCAGAAGATTTTTTTTGGAATTTCTTATTTATTTACCCTCAATTGATGATAACTAGATCAAAGATCAATCTTGGAGAAGAATTGATCCCCACGAAGCTGGTCAAACAAATCATCAATTCTTGGAGGGGGTATTTTTATTCACTATGATCCCAGTAATTTCTCTATAATCAATGAATAACCGCATCGATCCATCCTTTTTCTTTACAAAGAGAACATGTTCTCCCCAAGGAGACACACTTGTCTATATAAAACCATTCTCCAAAATATATTGGAGTTGTTTTCTTAATTCCTCCAACTACACATTTTCCATTATATACGGGTTTTTGATATCGGCTTGGATCCAGGCATAAGTTCAATGGATAAGTCTACCTCTCTTTTTAGGGGAGTCCTAAGTAACTCCTATGGAAATACTTCAATGTATTCATGAATGATGGGGAAATTCTCTATTAGTATACTTTAATTTCCTTGTCCACCTTCACCGATAATTTTCATAAATAAGGCTATGAGTGGTGATTCTAGATAAAACTTAGGTTGAGATATATCTCCTTTGAAAACAACTACAGGTTTTCCATTAAAGAATATTGATATGTACTTGCTTATTTAGTTTATTTTATCATTATAATTTGAGAGCCAGTCCATACCAAGTATAATATCGAATTCCAACATAGGAATGACTACTAGATTTGCGATGATATTGTGCTCTCCAAAGTTAATACTAGGGTTTCTATAAATTATTGATGCTTGGATAATCCCTCAAAGGGTCTTGATATGTAACTCTACTTCTAGTAGCTTAGAGATCTATTCTATATTCTTTGTAAACTTAGAGGAAAAAAAGGAATGCGTAGAACTATAATCAAACAAGTACTTGCTAGATTTTAGAGAAAAATGAGAGTACCAACCACAAAATCATTTAGAGATTCAACTTCACCCGACATGATAGAAAAATCATGAGCTTTCTCCCTTTGACAATGATGAGGTTGATGGTGATTCTACTCCACTTCCCTTATATTTTGATAGTGATTGGAAAATTTTCCAATCTATACACACTTGAAGCATTGGACTTCAATAAAACCCGCATCATCTTCGCTTTATTGTTTAAATTGAGAAGTTGAGGATTCAATTCACTATAATAGTTCTAAGTGACATGACAATCTCTTATACACTTATAAAACTTCCTAATTCTGAGCAGGCAATTCCTCAAATGATTCTTCCCATATTTTTTTCATGTGTAAAGTTTCTCTTACTTTCATATTATTCGTTGGTCAAAGATCCTTCCGAATTTTGGCTCCAAATGTCCCTTCTTTCCATTTTATTTTTGAGACCACTACATCTCACTAAACTCCAGTTCAACTTTCATAGCACTCCTCACAACATTCTCATAGTTTTTATAGTCTCGGTTGGACAAATTATTCTATAGATGATGTATTAGTCCACTAAATAATCTATAAAAATTCCAATTAGGATTCATGACAAAGATAGAGGTGTAATGGGAAAGTATTTTGAATTTTATCTCACAGCTTCCCACAAATTCATTTTCCTTCTGTTTCAGCTCTATAAATTCCTTCTCCATTTTTCGTTCACATTGAACTGGGGAAATATTTTTTGAAAAAGGTTCCCCAAAACTCATACCACTACATGGATTCAATCTCCCCTCTTGGATTCGTATTTTTGACCAGCACCCACCACTGATCAGCTTCTACTTCTATGATTTAAATATAAATGGTGACTTTATCTTTTTATGAACAATAGAGAACATAAAATATCTTTTCAATAGAGCTTATAATTTGTTCAAAAATCAATGGTTTGGTAAATCCACAAAGAGAATGTGGTCATTGATGCATAAAGGACTAAATGGAAAGTTTTTACCTTCATGGTGAATCCAGTCACTTGGCTAGATTCAATTTATTATCCATAACTTGAGTCATTTTATTCATTATTCTCAGGAAGGTTTCCATTCTGACTTCCATTGGAAGGCTATTAGCGCCTGGTCCATTGCGCTCACAATTTATGTGGTTTCTCCTATTTATATCTATTTTATAAAATAAGAAAACCTTAATGATAAATGTGTTTCATTTAATAATAATATAACTTTATGGGAACTTTTATGTCATATAACATCATTCCTCAACATGTTATTCACTAAAAACAATTAAATTTTCTATAAATCCATCATAATGGTTAATAAAAATCTTGTGATTAACTAAACATATCCCCATAGAGTGTCAAACAAGGAGTAAAAAAAGTCCCATTGTTGTGTACCAGTATTCAAGTCTAGCTCAAAGTGTTGTTTTTTAGTTTTACCCCTTGATACATATGTTCTAGATCCACATCCACTTGTTCGTATTGAGACAAGGATTTCTTTGTTCGAAAACCACTTACTTAATATTTCAGCTAAAATACCAGGATAATTTCATATATTTTAAAATTTCCCTAGGGTTATTACTAAAGTTTTCAAATCCTAATTTCCACAAATTACTAATTTTTCCTTTCATACCAACTATGTCATCCCGACTTTTTATTATGTAACTTTTCATTACATTTTACTAACATAGTATCTTTTAAAGTTTAGTATCCTTGAAAAAAGTAAAATATACATGGAAACATAAAAAAATATTCTATTCCACTTGAAAGGATTCTACAAGGTTATTCAAAATTAAATTTACTACATATTATAACTTGGGTACAAGCATCAAAGGAATGGGTGATCATAAGTCCTAGTAAGGAAAAATAAGGGAAACATTTTACTCATGATCTTGAGGAATATCAATAAGAACTTGAGGAAATAAATAAAGGAATTATAAAGGGGAATATAATAATAATAATAACATTAAAAATAACTTTCCAATGTTTCTACAACATTTAATTTAGTCATTCATAAGAATATAACTAAGGCTTATCACCAAGGTGTTATAAAAATTACCAAGGTTATTCACCAGGGTATTGTAAAACTAGCCATCTTTAGAGATTAAATTATTTTCCAAATGCATTGGAGAACTATCAGGGTTCACCCTTAATATGTATTAATTAATTTTATCTACATATATCATAGTAAAAATTTTCATAAATAACCCTTGAATAATAAAATAAATGAGTTTCATATCAAAATCATGACGTTTTTAAGAAGTTATTAAAGACAAGTTCATTATGTCTTTTTAAAAACCATAGAAAAGGAAGGAAGATTTCAGTATGTTAATCAAAAAATAAAATATATAATTTTGACATATATGTGAATAACCCCAAATAGGAAATAGTTTTTGGTATTCACAAAATAAAATATAATAATTTCTTGAGAAAAAGAGATAGATTTTGAGAAGTAAAATCAACAGCATAATGGGTATGAAACACAATTTTAGAAAAAATTAAAAAGAGAGGGTACAAAGGAATAACATTCATAAAATAATCTTAATACATTAAAGGTATATAATAAAATTGTAATAAGAAAATTTTATGGAAATTTGAAAGACACACCACATAAAAAGAGAACTTAAAAGGAAAAGAGAAGTTGAGATTTCTCTTAGCTTGAAGAGTGACTCCTAAAACTTGAAGATCAGGATCTTGGGGGCATGAGGACACCTTGGGAGGACTCCTTGGGATATAATAATATAATATATTAGTGTATTATTAATTATAAATGAAATATAATGTATAAATGGGTGGGTATTTATAAAAAAAGTAATGGAGTTTTTTATTAATTTCCTTGGACACATCAGTAATGGGATTTGCAATATCATGGGATTACCCATGGTATTTTCCCATGGTATTATCCACTTAGGAAACCTATTAAATTATTCTAAACCATAATATTATACCACAATTTTATATTACATAATATATCATTATGATTTCATTAAACATACCGAAAACTCAAAACTGTATTTTTACTATTCACTGAAAAACAAAAGTATTTTATAAAATTATCATAAATTCACCCTAACCTAATATCAATGCTGTGATTTAGAAAATGATTTTTTTTATCATAATAACTCTCTAAATATGATTAATTTAACTTTTAACTATAAAATACTTATTTATTAAAAATAATAGGGGACCAAAAATGTATAGTAAAATGAATAGTAAAATTTTTGACAATTGAAAAAAAATTATTTTATCATTTGTACTTAAATAAGAGTGTTTTGATAATACTATTTAATTATAATAATAATTAATAAAAAATTACATTAATATAATAATTTATATCTCTCTAAAAATGTCATTTTTCCCAAAAAATCAATTTATCAAATTTTATCTCAATGTTTAGGAAAAACTATTTTTAAACAGAAATGATGAAGTAAAAATTTTATTTAAATAAATGGATTAAATTTTAAGTTACTAGGGCCTTTACACATAAAAAATTATAACACTTGAATATGACCTAAGGGTAAGGTGTGTGATGGTGATAGAATCTTGGGGTAGCTCTGATAACATCACCCGAGTGGTAATATCCACTAACTTGAACTTATACCATAGGTGATTTCGTTCAAGATTAACATGTTGAAGCTCAACTTGGGATTGGTCAAGAGTGAATCCCAAAGATTCTACCTTCCTCCCAAGATCTAACAAATGGGCTTCATACGACACGACTCTACTGGATGAGACCATCAACCCTTCTTTCTGCATTAATTAACCATTATCATTTTCATTTATAATACTAATTATAATGTTAAAATTATTAATAAGAGCATAGTTTCAAAAGGTCATATTGACCAATGGTCATAATTTACCAATGTTCATATAACGGTCGAAACCTGATAGTCACATTAAAATATACTTACTTCATTAATAATGATATATAGTTTTGTTGTGTAATAATATAACACACATTTTCAAGAAACAATTATCATTCAAAAAGTTCGTGTCATCACTGTCCATGTTCTTATTTCACTACACAAAACTACATAACATTTTGGTCCATACTTGAGTGGATTATGACCTTTGGTTTTGGTCTTCTACCACACCACCAAACAAGAACTATGAGTGGATTGATTCTTGCCATGAAAAGATACATAGTGATGCCCATATCTCCAATACTAGGTCTAACCACAATATCAGAATGCCCCTATCCATCTGTATGGGTCAGGCCTGCATAGTGAGATATCTTCCAGAACCATGTGTGGCCTGATTCTCACATTTATGAGATACATAGTGATGCCTAAACCTTCTGTTTTCATGACCATATATATATTCAATGAAAAAAATATGTTACCTATGGTGTTATCACCCTAAAATGTTCCTATGGACGTTCTTCTAGGTGTAATCCATGACCCAAATTTATGCTTCAGAAGTTGAGATTATTATCATGGTTAAAAAAGAAAAATAAATAATCCCATGGGCCTCCATTTTAGTTGTAATAAACAAACCTAACATCATAGTCACACAATGGTAAACTATACAACAATATATTTTCCTCATGATATAAAACTGCATGGTTGACATCCTTGTTGAATGACATAAAACTGCATAACATTTCAGTTCATACTTGTGCGGATCACAACCTTGGGTGCTAATCTCTTGCCACACCTTCATCATAGAATGAAGTGTGGCTTGTTTCCTATGATTTCAATATATGTGGTGACACCTGAATCCTAATTTTTGGGTCTATCCAAAGCATAAAAATTTCCTCCCTTACCCTCCTACATTCTCCATCGTTTAGTATGGGTAGGTACTATTTAGGTCAGTTCACATGTCCCAATCTCACAATATTAAACTATGTGATACATCGTCCTCACTATACAATGTTATACTTCATGTCCATTATCCTTAAAATATAATGTTAAAATATGTGTCTAACATCCTTAGCACAAGAAGTTAAACTATAATCCTTACAACATATAAAACCAGGATTCCTCATATGATAAATATGGGATGAAACAAATCTTTATCCTTGTTTCATGACATGAAAATGTATAAAATTTCAATCTATACTTGATCAGATCACAACCTTTGGTGTTATTATCCCCCAAACCTCTATTCTAGTACTATGCTGGGCTTGATTCTAACCCTTGTGATATACATAGTGATTCTCAGACCATATATCCTGATACCACCCATGAAATAGAAAAAATAACCCCTCTCTTTCATTCAAACAAATATCTATGTAGGAAATCTTAATTGGGTTCCACCATTCAGGATCCCATCATGGAAATAAAAAGAATGTATCCTTCTATCCATATGAGTTAGATATGTGCTTGGAATTCCACACTCTATGGCCAATGATGGTTTAAATTCTTCCTCTGTTTTCAGATAACTTTCTTCCATACATCAAACTCCTTGTCTTAGGAAAACTTATATCTCTATAAGCTTTCTTAGGCCATCATTGATGAAATTTCAGTTTCTTAAGGACACTTCTATTTCGACTATGAATATCATGCCCTTGTTTGGATCAAAAGAAGTTTCCTTTAAAATACCTATTAACCAGAGGAATATTCATTCTTAGGATAGACCTCTTCTATCTCTATAACATACATAAACTTAATGATAGAAACCAGATTTTTGAACCTGCTCCATGATCATTCCTTTCATACTTATCCCATCCCAATTTTCCTGATAAAAAAATTCCAAAGATTTTGGTTTAGAATTTACTTATTCATGTCCAAGGTATGATGAATAATTATTTATCTGAAAAGACCTATGTCACTTATTGTTTCCGTGATATAGATTCCCAAATGTCCTTTCTGCATGACGTTAAACTATTTGGAAAATCTCTTCACTGCATGACACTAAACTACATGGTTCTAAAGAACCACATACAACTTGATTCTCACCCCTTGTGAGATATGTAGTGACGCTCATATTCTGCATCCTGACCTAGCCATCACATGATACATAAATCTTCTATCATTCCTTTTAATTGCCTCTAAGATTTGGAAGAAACCATTGTTGTTCTTTATTTCTCACATAGATCATAAATCATGTGGGATTAGTATTTTGTGGTAAAGGATTTCCCTAAAATATAAATTCATATCAGTTCAAGTTAGGGTTGACTTGGTCATGGATGTATGACCTTAAAAGGAATTCCCAAACATCATTACAACATGATGTTAAACCTCATGATTAACATATCTTAAAGAACATATATAGACCTTTCCAGATAGGACCACTTTGTTTGGGTGTTGGTATCCCACCACCTCTGTTTATAAGAGCTAAATATTTATTGATTCTCAACTTTTTGAGATACTTAGATCTTCCTGATCTCCAATCCTTGGTTCATCCATAATAAAAGATTTCTACACACTTCTATGTATGACCTATATCTATATAAAAGGGTCTAATATGGGCTCTCAATACACTTTAATTACCGTAATAAAAAAATACCCCCATGAAAATCTAATTATGTGTGGGGAGTATTTATGTTGGAAATATAATTTTTATACATGCTCAATGGTCATTACTTTCTCTTTTCATAGAACTACATATGTATTGATTCTCAATTTGATGATATATGTAGAAATGATTGAACCATATATCTTGGGCCCAACCATGATAAAAAAAACTATTTCCCTACATATGAGCCAAATTCACATTGGAAACTTTTCTCCTATTTTGGAGTGGTTTCAACATGAAATTCCCCTTTAATACTCATGCACATTACTTACAAAAATAAAAATCTGTATCTGAAAAACAATGAATCTCTATAATCATACCTTGTGCATTGGTAATGGAATTCCAATTTCCCAAGAACACTTCTATTTTGACTATGCATACTGTTTCATTACTTATATTTTCATAGGGTTCCCTTAAAAGGCCTATAAACTAGAGGGAATGTTTTTCTCAAATTAGACATCTTCTTTCCCCATATCCCTTAACAACATTATTAACAAAACCCTATTTTCGAATGTGGTCAATGATTATTCCTTGAATACTTGTTCTATATCACTTTTTGGATTCTAAAATCCTTATATTGTATTTTATAATTTATCATACTTGGTCTCTCCCAAATTTACCCAAGATTTTAGGGCTAAGCGGTCGCTTGTAGATTAGCTTGGGTTGTCGATTCCTCAGAGACCTAAGAAGTAACCTACGGACACGTACATTCCATAGACTGTTTTTTGCTATTAATTGGACAACTTTGGGTTGATTTTAGATGGGTTTAAGTGAACACTAAAAGTCTTAAGTGAATTCAAATTATGAGAAGGGTTGATCCTAGGTTATTACAAGGGGTGGATTGGATACATTATTTTTTTTTAAAATATTTCAATTTCTTATATTTGAGATGGGTTCATTTAAGGAGATCAAAAAAAATCACCACTTACTAGTTTAATGCCTAAACAACCTAATACTAATCACCTATACTCTTTAAGTATCAAAGTTTTTAGGACTCCAAGGTAAAGGTTCGTATCAGCACTTGAAGTGTGTGACCTTAAATTCAATAAGGATAAAGAGGTTTTAAAGTCATCAAATAAAAATTTCATTTAAAATAATTGATTAGACATTAATGGAGTGATAAATAACATCCAATCATGCCCCTTTATACTCTCTTTAATCAACACTTAAGTGATTTATCCCTCCATTGATCCTATGGTTTCAATGGAAGCGGGAAGTAGACTCATGAGGAGGGAATTGGAGAAGTAAAAAAAACAATGAAATAACGATCACTCAACCGTTGTGTGATAATATCACAAGGGTTTGTGTGAACAAGTTCACACCTTGAACCAATGGTATCAAGGTTATATAAAGAACAATAAAATAATAGTATAAGAAGTACTTTTAATAATAAACTAAAGTGAATTGAACAACTTACATGTGAAAGACAAACTTGAGACAACAAAATCACAGCATAACATTACAATGAATGGAAGCTCAAAAGATGATAAAATCCACCAACATAACTACTTTAAATAAGAATTTTGGGAGGCTTGGGTTGATACTCCAACAGTACAAAGCATCCCACTTGATTATGGTAGGCCTAGGGTTGTGGAAAGTAAGGGAGGGTGAACTTCTTTATCCTTTAATCGAAGTGGCATCCAACTTGCATCCACCGAATAGACGCACCTAGATAGCCTTCTAGATGGCTGAATTAGAGTAGTCCATATAATAAAAAAGTGAATTTACAGATATCTAATATCTCTCTATAAAATTTCAGCCCAAATTCATTTGTGGTTGCCGATATATTATTAAATTGGTGGGCTGTTTTTATGGGCCGTAGAATCTGGCCTAGACATTTATCTCTAACTTGGGCCATCTGAATAACCACAATGGAGGCCTAATTATCACTGGATACTATATAATTATATGTGACTATATATGTCTTTTATCATACCATGAAATTTGGGCTTCATTGGGCCGGTATTTTGGGCCCCACATTCTCATCAGTGGGCTGGTGTCCAATCTTCCTTCTCCAGAATTGTTTGCATGAGTTCCCATTTTGGTGGTTTTAAAATGTGAATCTTCCAACACTAAACAAGTATGAATTGTTCCCAATATAATTGGAAACCTGAAAATTAAATATTATAATAAAATCAATAACATTGGGTACTTTAAATGATGTTAAAAAATGTACCATATAATAGTGCATTTTAAGAAGGAATTACAATCATAATGTGAAATGATGTTCAAAATGTAAAATGCACTACAATGGTGGTTATGAATAATAAATGACATGAATATTATATATATTAACAATTAATATTAGCCTCATTTATTGGCTAATAAATACTCATTCCAGAATAATTATGGAACATTTTCATTTAGATTACCCTAGAATGGTAAATCACCAATTTTTGGTAAAATTATTCAACCTTAAGAATAAACAATCAAACATCCCCAAAACATGATGTTAAACTATGAAGATCAGGTCCTCATCACATGAAACTAAACCATATAATTTTTGAGTCCATATATAATGACATTAAACTATGAAGAAATGGTCAATCCTGTATGACCAATTACCGACATGAGAGCTAGATCCTTGCAAAGTTACCTGGTATTGGATTTGGAAGCTCACATTATTCTAATCCGATGTTTGGATGAAATATGAAAATTACCTTCCTCTATATAGTAGTTTGATCCATATAATGGTCCCATAATTTTAAAAGTATTCATTGGTTATGTCTATTGGACCTAACCATGGGTTTTAATTGACATAAATAATGCCCCTCACGAGACCCGATTGGGACAAAAATGCCACCAACCGTTTCCTTCCATGTATTCCTATGTGGGTTCAAATAATTCCCCAAGTTACCTATTATTTGTCACGATGATCATGAATCATGTGATCTTAGAGTATTTAGAGACTCATATTGATTAATAATAGACTTTTCCTTATGAAATGATATATTGGGGCCTTTTTCTTACCTACACGAGAGTTTTATCCATGTAGAAGTATTAGGCACATAAAACTATTTTTACCTCAGAATATTAATACCTCTTGTTATGTGTTTGAGTTTTATCTTCATGGAAGATTCTAAGAAATGTTCCTCATATCATGGAAACATGATAAGAATATAATGTTTTCCCATCTACCTACACATGATTCAGATACATGTAAGAACTCTTATATTCATGGTATACTAACATAGTATGGGAAAATTACTCTAATAACTACCAGTCAAAGCTGTTTAACCAAAAATATCATAATTTATTGGTCCTTAAAGACCCTAAGCTGATAAGTTTAAAGAATTATCCTATTACCATTAATGGGAGTTATATATTCGAATACCTGTACACCCTAACAAGAAACTCCAGTTTTACTATTAGAATTTCAAGGGAAATATGGAATGAAGACACAACTGATTGATAACTTCAAAATTTTCATTCATGAAAAAATTTGCACGCACGCGTGTCGTTGGGAACGGGCGACAAACTAAAATTTCTACCTACTTACTACTTAGGACAGTGGTAAGGCAAGGTCGAACCACAGGGAGGCCTGTTGTTGTGTTTGGTGTTCTAAAAAAAGACTAAACAAAAACACACATGCAAAAATCGAGCAAGGACAAATGGTGGTGGTGAAGTGAAGTGAATGAGATTTAGTGTGTGAAGAAGTGATGGAGAGCTAGTGAGTGCACGAGAGTAGACAGAGCAGAGTAACAAGAGGAATTGTGATGCAAACAACCAATAGACGAGTAAGGGGGGCGAAGTCCACTTGCCGATTTGATGTTGCTTAACCTTAATCATGCAATGCGATTGAAGAGCATGGATCTGACTAAGAGTAACCAGCCAGAGTTGTCGTCTAGTCAAATTTTGATGGAATATATCTTACAGTCCCTATACTATAAGAGTCATTCCATCTAATGGTGAAATCAAGTCAGTAGTCACCGAGCTCAACTTGTCAGTTGAGTTCGGTGTGTCTCTCTCTTTCGAGAGTAATTCACTTGTCAGTGAATTACTCAATTTGAAGCAGTTTGAATTATGGTACAAGCAAGATCGGTTTTCACACGATCTTGTTGTTTTGAAAAAAGTCTTGTCAGTAAACAGTAAGAGAGAGATAATCCAATTGAGTGATGCAATGCATGAATGAGATCAAACAACCCTAATCAACCAGCTTATTCCCCCCGAAGGAAATTAGCTGGACATGGTGGACGGTTTTAATGTAACATTAGAATTAAGAGCAATGAAACTCATATTGAAATATGTTGCAGAAAAACAGAGCACAAGTCAAATAAGAATGTTCGTCTCCTTGCTCGAGCTCTCGGAAACTCTAACTCCTGCCGCTTGATGGTGGATGCGACGCTGGAATGCGCTCGATCTCCCGCTCTGGGAATCGAGGTGTGAAAATGCTCTGATCTTCTACTCTGATCTACTCTGAGGAAGATGGTGTAAGTTTCTCCTGCTCCGCTCCCCTGGTCTGGAACAAAAGTCCCGCTGCCTATCTCTCCTGATGGAAGTGTATCCCCCTTGATGTGCTTTCCCATGCTTAGCTCGCAAGGAGATTCCTCTCCTACCTCCCGTGAGTTCATCACCTAACCAAAGCCTCTGGAATCTCCCCTGAAGTGTTCCCTGGCCTCCACGTGGCGCTTTCACTGTGCTGCTCCTCCTGCGCTGTTCACTGGAGCACTTGATCCTAACCGAATGAAAAAGCTTGCACACGTCGAACTGATTCCTTCCCTGGACACACCCAATCCACATGGCGTGATTTTATGTGCACATCACGCTCTTTTAAGTGAATTCTATGTAAGTGCATCCCGCCTCCTGCAATGAACTCGCGAACTCTTCTCACGCTTTCCCGCTAACTGCTTCTTTCATCACAGCTTCGATGTGTAGCTCCCCCTACACGGAACACCAAACAAAATGTAAATGAGTTGAGTGAAAAATAAAATGAAGTTATTATATTCTATATATTATTACTTGCATAAAAATACTTATTAATATATATAATACTCAATATTATTATTAATATTATATGTAAATCTAATTATTATATTTAGCAATATGATATACTAATATCACATAATCTTATATACAATTATTATTATAACTATAATTATTGTATTATATGTGATATATTTATATATAGATTGGATAGTATAATTAAATATAATAAAAACTAAAATAAAAAGAAGAAACAAAAAGGGGAGGGTTTGGGTTTCGGCGCAAATGGGAGGCGAGAAAGGGGGAGGGCAGGGGATGGTGGTGGTCACCGGCGCAGGAGAGAAGAGCATGGAGGGGGGCTTTCTCTTGGAGCACGGCTTCAGCAGGGGTCCGACAGGGAATGAAGGTGAGGTCTGAGGCAGATCGGATGGAGGGAGAATCGGCGATGGGCTGGCCTCGTCTTGGAGAAGTGGTGCGGCTCAGATCTTATTGTTCGGAGAGTTTGAGCGCGGTTTCTGGAAGGTTTGGGTTAGGGCTTAGGAGCGGTGAGGGGTACGAGTGGGTGTTCCAGTAGGGGATGAAAGAGAAGGAGGTCTGCAGCGGCTATGTTGAGGCAAGACGGCGCAGCGGAATGAGGTTTGGGTGGTTCTACGGCCTCAAATCCAGATTGAAGAGGATTTTTTTTAAAATTTTCCAATTATACTGTGAATATTTTGCTCCGATTTGCTGCTGATATTGAACATTGTGTGTGCTGTTATTATGTTGTTGGTGCTGTGAGGATGAGGAAGGAGCAGAGGAGCAATGGGGTGACAGGGTGCGGTGTGGGGAAAAGAGGCACCTTGAGTAAAGCTCACTGTGAGACAATGCCAAACAGTGAGACCGTGAGGTAGTGAAACGGTGGAACAGTGAGGAGGCTGAGGCAGTAGTTGTGCCACCATGAGTGTCACAGTGAGTTTCACAGTGAGACAGTAATATAGTGGTCACGGTGGCACCGTGTGAGGCACCGCAACAAGAACCAGTTGCTACCGCAATACCTGCAAAATAAAAAGAATAGATTAAATAAATTAATAATTAAAATAAACCTACAATTAGATTAATCAATTAATAAATTAAATTAAAAAGAATAAAAAGATAAATAAATAAAACAATGTTAAATAATAAAATTAATAATACTTTATTTACAAGAATGAATTTATTTGGGTTAAAAATTATAAACAAATTAACCACTTAAAATATTTACAATAACTTGGTTAAATTATTTTACCAGCTAATTAACCAAAGAATTAAGTAAATAATTAATCAAAGAATAAAGATGTTAATTAAATGAAATTGGTAAGTTAAAATTAGTTAATTCATTAAAATAATTAAGAACAAGCTTGTGTTATTTATTTACAATTTAAATAATAAAGAATTAATTAATTAAATTAATGAACTAATAACCTAACTAGAATAAAAATAAATAAATAAAAGTATAATTCGCAAGACTAAATTAATTTAAGAATAATTTAAAAAAGACACTAATGCACATTAAAACACATGTTTTAAGCTAACAACTGATTATTTTACACGGCAGGTTAAAAAAAACAGCACTTATCAAATATTTACTAAAAACAATCATTTTGGTATAAAAAAGTCAATAAAAATATAAAAAGAATATGGAAAAGTTGTTGGACGGAGAAAAGGAGAAGTGATAGCAAGAGGGGGGGTGAATTGCCTTTTAAAAATAATTAACAAATTAAAATCAAAGTTAAAAGATGCAGCGGAAATAAAGAAGGCAAGACACACAATTGATAACGGAGTTCGGCTTAAACCCAAGCCTACGTCTCCGCTCCCAACTCAACCATTGAGAGATTTACTACCACTTGCTTTTTAATGGTTTTAGCTAGAAACCCACTAGACTTTAAGGTTAGTCTAGAACCTATTACAGCTTGCTTTTAAATGGTTATGCAAGAACCCACTTGCTTTCAATGGTTGAGCAAGAACCCATTAGCCTTCTTACAGGTGAAGGCTAGCTCACCTTTGATTCAAGCCTTTTAAAAGGTAAGGCTTGACTAACCTCTTCACACCTTAAAGGTGGTGTGAAAACCGAAATGAAAGGGAGATGAGAGAAAGATGGGTTTGTAGGCACAAACCCAAATTAAAGCTCAAAATGATAAAACAATGAAAAACCGTAATGGGGAGAAGCCTTGGGCGCCAAAGGATTTGATGAAGTTGATGAAGTTCTCTCCCAAGCTTCTATTGTGGTGCTCCTTGGATGTGGAATTGAGTTGGAGCAATTTGAGGTTCCTTGGAGGAATCTGCCGGAGGTTCCCCAAATGATCAAAATGTGTCCGTGGGCTTCCGTATAGTTCCAACTTAGTTCCGGGGCTTCCTAGTCCTTTATTTATAGAGGGGGAACCCTCAAATGGCCTTTGGGAGTCTTCAGAGCCGTTGGAGAGGTCTTCGGAGCCGTTGGGAGGCAAGTGGACTGGTCTGGTCAAAGCCCAACGGCTAGTTTGACTGGCTCCACCGGCTGACCGGTGCTAGGACACCGGTTGGCCGGTGCTTGAAAAAAGGAGATCAATTCTGCCCAAGCTCCACTGGCTGGCCGGTGAGGAGGCCACCGGTTGGCCGGTGCTGAGGCAGTAGCAAACACTGTACTGTCTGGGTGCCACCAGCTGGCCGGTGCTGAGGCCACCGGTTGGCCGGTGCTGAGGCCACCGGTTGGCCGGTGCTGAGGCCACCGGTTGGCCAGTGCTGAGGCAGTGGCTCAGACTTCTGTCTGGGTTCCACCGGCTGGCCGGTGGTGAAGCCATCGGTTGGTCGGTGGACATGAAAACAGTCCACTTTTCTTCCTTTGCCACTACTTTCTCCTGAAATCATGCCTATTAACAAAAACACTTGAAAACAAGATTAGTAAAATAATAGAGTGATTGTGATCATGAAAATTAAACCACGAGGGGTACGAGAGGTACAACAATCTCCCCCTATTTTGATGATCACAATCACCAAAACAAGCAATGTAAAAGATGAAATGAAAGGCATGCTTTAAATTGTTTACTTTTCAATTTATCCTTTAAAGCATAAGAGAAAGATTTCTCCCCCAATCAACCAAGAATTTCTCCCCCTTTGTGATTATCAAAATAGCACGGGGCATAAAACTTGATTGAGGGAGTGAATTGAAAAACAAGATAGAGATTTGAAAACCAATTGAAATTTTTGAAATTTGAATTGAAAGTTTTGAATCAAAAATTTTGAATTGAAAGTTTTGAATTGAAAAAAAGGCTTAAACAATCCTAACTCCCCCTAAATAAAAACAAAAAATCACCGGGGAGAGGTTTTTGAAACCGAGACAAATTTTGGCCCGGTGAGACTCGCTAAAAGGGATTTTTCAATCCACAATTGTCTAGTGGCGGGTCTTCTCCTATAAAATTCATCATTAAAAGAAATGGTTTTGGGCCTTCCATACCGGGCATTTTTGCAATCGCACTTATAAATTAAGTGCCCGGGTTTTTTGCAATAGTTACAAAATTTATTTTGAGAGCTCCCCCTTACAAAAATAGTTGGAGCATGGGAAGAGGAAGCTTGCTTGGAATAGCCAAGCCCTTGGGTGGTTCTAGATATGCATTGGGAACCTAGTATTTTGGTCAAATTTTGTTCCCCTTGGGTGAACTTAGCTAAGGATTCCCTTAAATCTTTGATAGTTGATTCCATGGAATCAACATCGGGAAGGTTTTGGATTTTGAGGGTCAAATCTTCCTTCTCTTTGAGAATTTGTTCTTTTTCGGAAGAGAGTTTTTTGAAATTCTTTTTTAAAGAAACAAATTTGGAAGAAAGTTCATGAAAACCTTCCTCCAATTGATCTCTAGCATGTTGGAGATCCTCATAAGATAAATGATTAAAAGAATTAGAAGAACAAGAGGATGAGGAGTCGGAAGAGGTTACCTCGTGAAATTCCATTAAGCATTTTTTACCGTTGTCACTTGAGGAGGAGGAGGAGGAAGATGTGGAGCTATCACTCCATGTGGCCTTGAATGCCTTCTTCTTCTCCTTTTGCTTGGCCTTTTTCTTTTTGAGTGGACAATCGGGCTTGTAATGACCTTTCTTGCCACACCCATAGCATGTTACCTCGGGCTCGGATTTTTCGTTGGATTGAGCCTTGCGGGATTTCTTCTTCTTGTGTTTCTTCATGAATTTGTGCATCTTGCGGGCAAGATTCTCCATTTCAGAATCGCCGCTTGAAGAGGAAGATAATGAGGAGGAGGAGCTTTCTTCTTTTTGAGCTTTGAAGGCGATGTTCTTTGGAACTTTGATCGGTTTGGCTTCCTTTTCAGCTTGCCTCCTCATGGTGATCTCATAGGTCATGAGTGATCCGATGAGCTCTTCGACCGGAATGTTCTTGATGTCTTTTGCTTATTGAATTTCCGTGACTTTCGGTGCCCATGAGCTTGGTAGGATCCAAAGGATCTTCTTGACCATCGTTTCTGTAGAAACATCATCACCAAGGGACTTTCTCCCATTGCAAACATCAGTAAAACGAGTAAACATTTCATTAATATTTTCAGATGGATGCATGGTAAAAGACTCAAAATCTTGACGGTACATGTCCGATCGAGTATCCTTCACTTTGTTGGTCCCCTCATGGGTAACCTCCAATAGTTTCCAGATTTCATGTGATGAGGTGCATGTGGAAACTCGATTGAATTCATTACGATCAAGGCCGCAATGTAGAGTGTTCATGGCTTTGCCATCAAGCTCGAAATTTTTAATATCGGCTTGGGTCCATTTGGATTCATCGGGAGAAGAGAGAGTGTAACCATGCATGACAATTTTATAAATAGGATAACCAATGCTTCTAAGAAAAGTAGTCATGCGGGTTTTCCAATAGGTATAGTCGGTTCCATCAAAAAATGGAGCACGACCCAAAGAATATCCTTCGGGGGCGAAAGAGGTTGAAGCCATCACAATGGATCTTGAATTTGAAACCGGTTAGGGTATTACTAAAATTTTGCCTCTGATACCAATTGTTGGACGGAGAAAAGAAGAAGTGATAGCAAGAGGGGGGGTGAATTGACTTTTAAAAATAATTAACAAATTAAAATCAAAGTTAAAAGATGCAGCGGAAATAAAGAAGGCAAGACACACAATTGATAACGGAGTTCGTCTTAAACCCAAGACTACGTCTCCGCTCCCAACTCAACCGTTGAGAGATTTACTACCGCTTGCTTTTTAATGGTTTTAGCAAGAAACCCACTAGACTTTAAGGTTAGTCTAGAACCTATTACAACTTGCTTTTAAATGGTTATGCAAGAACCCACTTGCTTTCAATGGTTGAGCAAGAACCCACTAGCCTTCTTACAGGTGAAGGCTAGCTCACCTTTGATTCAAGACTTTTAAAAGGTAAGGCTTGACTAACCTCTTCACACCTTAAAGGTGGTGTGAAAACCCAAATGAAAGGGAGATGAGAGAAAGAGGGGTTTGTAAGCACAAACCCAAATTAAAGCTCAAAATGATAAAAAAATGAAAAACCATAATGGGGAGAAGCCTTGGGCACCAAAGGATTTGATGAAGTTGATGAAGTGCTCTCCCAAGCTTCTATTGTGGTGCTCCTTGGATGTGGAATTGAGTTGGAGCAATTTGAGGTTCCTTGGAGGAATCTGCCGGAGGTTCCCCAAATGATCAAAATGTGTCCGTGGGCTTCCGTATAGTTACAACTTAGTTCCGGGGCTTCCTAGTCCTTTATTTATAGAGGGGGAACCCTCAAATGGCCTTTGGGAGTCTTCGGAGCCGTTGGAGAGGTCTTCGGAGCCGTTGGGAGGCAAGTGGACAGGTCTGGTCAAAGCCCAACAGCTAGTTTGACTGGCTCCACCGGCTGACCGGAGCTAAGCCACCGGTTGGCCGGTGCTTGAAAAAAGGAGATCAATTCTGCCCAAGCTCCACCGGCTGGCCGGTGAGGAGGCCACCGGTCGGCCGGTGCTGAGGCAGTAGCAAACACTGTACTGTCTGGGTGCCACCGGCTGGCCGGTGCTGAGGCCACCGGTTGGCCGGTGCTGAGGCAGTGGCTCAGCCTTCTGTCTGGGTTCCACTGGCTGGCCGGTGGTGAAGCCACCGGTTGGCCGGTGGACATGAAAGCAGTCCACTTTTCTTCCTTTGCCACTACTTGCTCCTGAAATCATGCCTATTAACAAAAACACTTGAAAACAAGATTAGTAAAATAATAGAGTGATTGTGATCATGAAAATTAAACCACGAGGGGTACGAGAGGTACAACAAAAGTGTGTGAAAACACCGCCACATAAAACTCCCCCACACTTAAAACCTTGTTTTTCCTCAAACAAGTACATGAATTTGACTTTAAAATAGCAAGATGAGTTGAGAGTTTCAGCTCAAAAAGTGCATGATTGAACTTTAATATCTAGAGGATCAAAAGCAATAATAGGTCAAGATTTTCAAAGGTGTTAAAAAATGATGTCCTGCCTAGCTTCAAATACTCACTGGAAGTCAAGAACATCACAAATTCATACACTTTCAAGTATGTCATGCCTCCTATGTGTATTCATTAACTATATTACTTCACTATCCAATTAAAGTTCTAATTCAAGGAGTGTTGATAGGTTAGATGAAGTGGAACTCAAAACTTAACCAAGGGCACCTTCTATTCTCACCTTCCCCCATGTTCCAATAATTAAAGTCCATTAAATTGATCACTTTATTGATTCAACTCAAATGAAAATTAACCAAGTCAATTGGTCCCTTCTTCATTTGGGTTCAAAATTCCCCTCACCTTAATGAGTTCATTTTTGACAAGGGCACTTTATTTTACTTTTTCCCAGCCATATTCCATGTGCAGAGCACTGTGCATAGCACTTATTAAAATTGAAATTGGATTTATTTATTCATAGAAACGCACCCAATGAACCTTGTCTTAGATACTCACTGTGGGATCCCATTTTCCCATTTTACTCCAGTTACAAAGGACTTAATTAATAATCATTCAATTTGACTTCCTAAAGTGATTGAATATTATATTATAAAAATGTGAGTCCCCTGGGTTCCAGTGAGAACTTCTAGTTACTCCAAACCATGATCCTTACTCCACAAAAACTATCCTATCACACTCTCATCCTCAGTTCCTAAGTAGACATATCCATAGAGACAGTGAACAATTGCACTCAACAATCATTCATACTTAACAGTTTCTGACTAAGTGCCACTCTCAAGTTATAGCAACAATTATCCACTAAACAAGACATAATTGAAGTACCAGTGGACATCCAATGACCATCATATGATGAAAGAATTTGAAAATTTTTGAAGGAATTTTGAACGATTTTTTTGAAAAAAAATTGACCATTTTTTGTTTAAAACAAACACAAACTTGGGTTCAAGAAGGGGGAATTCGACATGACACTAGAATGACCCCTCTCCCCCACACTTAAAACCCAACATTGTCCCCAATGTTGACTCTCAAGGTGGAAGATAGTTAAAGTTCAAAACAGATGGAAATTTCAGTTGAAAAAGGATATGGAGGGGTATCAATGAAGTTAAAAAATTGTCTTTTCCACACAAAAGTAAAAGAAAATAAAAACAAAAACAAAATAAAAACAGAAGAACCCGACCCCACAAATCATCACCAGCAACCAAGTGTATTTATATTCCTAAAATCTACATGCTTTGAATCATTTTTAGCAGACAAAAGATTTTAATAATTTACTTCAAAAATTAGCATGTGTAGCAATGATGTGCAACATCATCATAATGGGAATAATAATAATGGGTGAAAGCATGTTTCATCAAATAAACTCAAGAGCATTCTCAACTAAGTAGATGTTAGCAGCTAACACCCAAGCAAGAAAATACAGTCATTACTCACAGATTGGGAGGAAGTCCCCCACACTTAGTTCACAGCAGAGAGTAAGCAATTAATTGAAAGTGAAAAAGGGAGAACAACACTTCCCGGAATTATTGTCCCTTTAGCAGTGGCTTTCATCAATAGATCCCCTTTAGCATTACTAGGTTGTTACTCATCTTCAGTAACCTGCAGGTTCAAATAAGTAAAATAAGACTTCAGAGTTTAAAGTTCAAGAAAAGTAACCCAAGAGAGTGAGTAGAGAGAAATGTTATCCATATGATGCAGTGGATTGCTCCCTTGGGTTTTCTAGCCAAGTTTATGGCAGCAAAAACTCTCTCTAACACAATAACAGATCATGAGGCACCATTAGCAGTCAAGCAATTGAGCCAGAGTCGTTGGGCACGGGCGACAAACTAAAATTTATACCTACTTACTACTTAGGACAGTGGCAAGACAGGGTCGAACCACATGGAAGCCTGTTGTTGTGTTTGGTGTTCTAAAAAAAGACTAAACAAAAACACACATGCAAAAATTGAAAAAGGAAAAATGGTGGTGGTGAAGTGAAGTGAATGAGATTTAGTGTGTGAAGAAGTGACAGAGAGCTAGTGAGTGCACGGGAGTAGACAGAGCAGAGCAGCAAGAGGAATTATGATGCAAACAACCAATAGATGAGTAAGGGGGGCGAAGTCCACTGACCGATTTGATGTTGCTTAACCTTAATCATGCAATGCGATTGAAGAGCATGGATCTGACTAAGAGTAACCGGCCAGAGTTGTCATCTGGTCAGCTTATGATGGAATAGATCTTACAGTCCCTCGACTGTAAGAGTCATTCCATCTAATGGTGAAATCAAGTCAGTAGTCACCGATCTCAACTTGTCAGTTGAGTTTGGTGTGTCCCTATCTTTCGAGAGTAATTCACTTGTCAGTGAATTACTCAATTTGAAACAGTTTGAATTATGGTACAAGCAAGATCAGTTTTCACACGATCTTGTTGTTTTGAAAAGAGGCATGTCAGTAAACAGTAAGAGAGAGATAATCCAATTGAGTGATGCGGTGCATGAATGAGATCAAACAACCCTAATCAACCAGCTTATTCCCCCCGAAGGAAATTAGCCGGACATGGTGGACGGTTTTAATGCAACAGTAGAATTAAAAGCAATGAAACTCATATTGAAATATGTTGCATAAAAACAGAGCACAAGTCAAATAAGAATTTCTGTCTCCCTGCTCGAGCTCTCAGAAACTCTAACTCCTGCCGCTTGATGGTGGATGTGATGTTGGAATGCGCTCGATCTCCTGCCCTGGGAATCGAGGTGTGAAAATGCTCTAATCTCCTGCTCCGATCTACTCTGAGGAAGATGGTGTAAGTTTCTCCTGCTCCGCTCCCCTGGTCTGGAACAAAAGTCCCACTGCCTATCTCTCCCGATGGAAGTGTATCCCCCTTGATGTGCCCGCCCCTGATTAGCTCGCAAGGAGATGCCTCTCCCACCTCCCGTGAGTTCATCACCTAATCGAAGCCTCTGGAATCTCCCCTGAAGTGTTCCATGGCCTCCACGTGGTTCTTTCACTATGCTGCTCCTCCTACGCTGTTCACTGGAGCACTTGCTCCTAACCGAATGAAAAAGCTTGTGCACGTCGAACTGATTCCTTCCCTGGAAACAACCAATCCATGTGGTGTGCTTTTATGTGCATGCCACGCTCTTTTAAGTGAATTCTATGTAAGTGCATCCCGCCTCCTGCAACGAACTCACGAACTCTTCTCGCGCTTTCCCGCTAACTGCTTCTTTCATCACAGCTTTAATGTGTAGCTCCCCCTGCACAGAACACCAAAAAAAACGTAAATGAGTTGAGTGAAAAATAAAATGATGTTATTATATTCTATATATTATTACTTGCATAAAAATACTTATTAATATATATAATACTCAATATTATTATTAAAATTATATGTAAATCTAATTATTATATTTAGCAATATGATATACTAATATCACATAATCTTATATACAATTATTATTATAACTATAATTATTATATTATATGTGATATATTTATATATATATTGGATAGTATAATTAAATAGAATAAAAACTAAAAGAAAAAGAAGAAACGAAGAGGGGAGGGTTTGGGTTTCAGTGCAAATGGGAGGCGAGAAAGGGGGATGGCAGGGGATGGCGGTGGTCATCGGCACAAGAGAGAAGAGCGCGACGTGGGGATTTGGCTTGGAGCGCGGCTTCAGTAGGGGTTCGACAGGGGATGAAGGCGAGGTCTAAGGCGGCTTGGATGGAGGGAGAATCGGCGCTGGGCTGGCCTCGGCTTGGAGAAGTGGTGCAGCTCAGATCTTCTTGTGCGGAGAGTATGAGCGTGGTTGCTGGAAGGTTCGGGTTAGGGTTTAGGAGCGGCGAGGGGTACGAGTGGGTGTTCCAGCAGGGGATGACAGTGAAGGAGGTCTGTAGTGGCTATGTTGAGGCAAGACGGTGCAACAGAATTAGGTTTGGGTGGTTCTGCGGCCTCAAATCCAGATTGGAGAGGGTTGTTTTTTTAAATTTTCCAATTATACTGTGAATATTTTGCTCCGATTTGCTGCTGCTATTGAACATTGTGTGCACTGTTATTGTGTTGTTGGTGCTGTGAGGATGAGGAAGGAGAAGAGGAGCAATGGGGTGATGGGGTGCGGTGTGGGGAAAGGAGGCACCGTGAGTAAAGCTCACGGTGAGATAGTGACAAACAGTGAGACCGTGAGGTAGTGAAATGGTGGAACAGTGAGGAGGCTGAGGCAGTAGCTGTGCCACCGTGAGAGTCACGGTGAGTGTCACAGTGAGACAGTAATATAGTGGTCACGGTGGCACCATGTGAGGCACCGCAACAAGAACCGGGTGCTACCACAATACCTGTAAAATAAAAAGAACAGATTAAATAAATTAATAATTCAAATAAACCTACAATTAGATTAATCAATTAATAAATTAAATTAAAAAGAATAAAAAGATAAATAAATAAAACAATGTTAAATAAGAAAATTAATAATACTTTATTTAATAGAATGAATTTATTTGGGTTAAAAATTATAAACAAATTAACCACTTAAAATATTTACAATAACTTCGTTAAATTATTTTACCAGCTAATTAACCAATGAATTAAGTAAATAATTAATCAAAGAATAAAGATGTTAATTAAATAAAATTGGTAAGTTAAAATTAGTTAATTCATTAAAAGAATTAAGAACAAGATTTTTTTATTTATTTACAATTTAATTAATAATGAATTAATTAATTAAATTAATGAACTAATAACCTAACTAGAATAAAAAAAATAAATAAAAGTCTAATTCTCAAGACTAAATTAATTTAAGAATTATTTAAAAAAGACACTAATGCACATTAAAACACATGTTTTAAGCTAAAAACTGATTATTTTACACGGTAGGTTCAGAAAAACAACACTTATCAAATATTTACTAAAAACAATCATTTTGGTATAAAAAAGTCAATAAAAATATAAAAAGAATGTGGCAAAGTGTGTGAAAACACTGCCACATCAAAATTCTTGAGGAACGTAAAAAATTTAGGGTCTCCCCATATGATTTAATAATTATTCATAAAAAACTCACTAAAAATATTCAAAAAGTTGAATAATTACATGGTTGGAGTCCTGTACTTCTTGATGTAGCTTAAAAAATACTATAGCCTTTGATTCCACATTTGCGTGCAACACCTCTACTCTCTCTATTGCATCCTACCCAGATTTCTCTGTCTCCTGCACCATTCATTTATCCTCATTAACCATTTCTTCAACACTAGATAATTCCTAATATATTTTTTCTACCTAGGTCATGTGTTCTGCAAAAATAATTTGATGATGGGATACTATCCTAGCCTGCTTAGAAGCCTCATTAAGCTGGGTACTTCTCATGGAAGAAAAATGGTCTGTAGACTTTGCAGTGGTGAGTTGATACTATATAATTCCCAACCTATCTAATATCACAACAATATCCTTCAATTTGGAATGTATATCATGGTATTCTAATCCTCTATAGTTGATCACAAAAAATGTATGGCATAGTTTTGGAAACATTGATGGTAGATCTATGAGAGGATTCTGAGAAATCAATTTCCATATGTTCCTCCATACTGCATTTTGGGAAAGATGGAATTATCAAAAGTCTCATATTCTACTTTAGAATCCCTCTCATATGGGAGAACATATTCTTGTACTAGATTAATAATATAATACCTATTAACAATATTATTCAAGTGGGAAGGTTCTGAAGCAGTTGAAACCAAGGTCACCTCAACGAATTAGAGATTTGATGTAATTGAGACTTCAGAAACTTGAATCAATGCTCCTGGAATTGGTATCCAGTAATAAATAGTTTTTAAGGTTAAATATGACATGATCAAGAAGTTTAGAGACTCATTTTCATTTGTTGAGGCATCAAATTGCTCTTTCATCACTAACTTACTGGTAGGAATTGTATGCACTACACCTTTAGTTTTCTTTTGAGCCTTAGAAGACAATTCTATTGAGGAGGCATATTCAGAGGGTGTATGTTCGGCTAGCTCTATAACCTATAGAAGGTCACTTATAGATATTGAAATTAGAGGAATTTGTATGTTCCGAGTGCATCGAATGCATGTGACATGTCATTCCCAATTTTTTTTCTTGATTGATGATTAATCTCAGATTTACACGATGATGGAAATCGTGATGAATGGAATTGAATAAAAAATAAGATAAGGGATATAATTTTATAATCAAGTGTAGGACCATCACATATTATTTATAATTAATTTAATTAATTAAGAATTTCCTTATTAGAATTATTTCTATATTGATGGATCTGATAATATATCTATATTTTATCATCGTTGTTTTTTAAGGATCAAGAGAAGATTCCCTATAGTAGTGATCCACACGTGTTCCAAAAATATCCAAACATCGTTGAAGGAATATTTGGGTGTTATTACAGTAGATCCTATAGAATGTGTCATTTTCCTTTGTTCACCTTGAGAATCGATTCTAAATCATTCTATGATTTATCTAGACTTGAGAGTGGGAGGTAGAGAAAGATCTCTCTCTATTCTTGAGAGCATTATGGGAGAAGGGATCTCCCTAGGGATTCAAGAGGATACTTTGGATTCATTGTGCACAATAAACAAATGATTTTAATCACTTGAAAAATAATATAAGTGGGTTTATATAACGATAACATTAGAAATAAATAATTTAAAAAGTTACCGTCATTATTTATTTAATCTTTGTAGAACCCCATGTCAATAATAATATTAATTGTAATGTTATTTTTCAACATGTTCAAAACTTGATAATTAATATTAAATATTATTATTCAAATAATATTCAATACATATTATTTATGATGGGACCATTAAACTCTTTTCACCATTCCTCTAAAATATTTATCAGGCTTTAAATAATGACTATTTATTTAATAAATAAATATCACTACCTTATTATCTAATAAATAATTAAATTTTATATTACCTAAATAGAAAATAAATATATATTAAATATCCTACTCACATAATATTCTCTCAAATAAATGGTGGCAGAATATTTGTAACTAAGAAAACATGAATAATTATTAAACCATGTACACGAATAATATTTATTCAACTTGTTAAATAATAAATAACAATATATTATTTAACCAATATTCTAGATACACTTAGTGTGTGACCCTCTAGGCCTCTTTCTCTATGGAATTAGGTGAAGCAACCAAAATTTCAAGGATATCATCTAGTAACATGCCGAGGCGCCCATAGAGAAATAAGTTAATTCCGTAATGACATAATACCTCATATGAACATTTACATTGTAATAGAATCCATTTATAGAATATCTATGGAAAATTTCCATAGAAATTAGCGTGTAACAATCATAGAATATCTATTGACCTTTCACACTATCCATCGAATGGAGTTTTGGTCATTTTTCCTTGTAAAAAAGAATGACATATTTTAAATGGTTTTAGCATAGAAGAGTCTAGATAACCATCTTGAAAGATATTTTTCAAATGATTCTCATTTACATGACCAAGATGGTGATTTGATATATGGGTGTTATATGAGTTGTGTGAACATGATTTGTTATCAATTTACAATATTTTTTTGTAATTTAATGCATAAATACCATCATTTAAATGTTCTATACTATAACATATGTTTTCTTTATAAAAGAAAAAACTTTTATTTCTAAAATTGAAAATAAAACCATCTCTATATAGGGAAGATAAAAAAATAATTCTTTGGAAACCATTGGTACATAATAACAATCCTTTAAAACCAAAATCGTTCCCAATGGCAATGAAATATAGTAGTCACCAATGGATAGATCAAACAACTTCATACCATTGGAAGCTTGCAGATCCACCCATCCTCTAACAATCTTTCAGAATCTACTTGGTTCCTAAATTTGGATACAAATGTGAGCACCACAAGTTATATCTAATACCTAATTTCAAGATATTGATAGAATACACTCAATAACGAATGCACTGTTAGATTCCCATTACTTCTAGGTGTATTTATTCTTCCCGTGGCCTTTATTTCCACTTGAAAAACATATTTACTCATTTTCTTTTCCCTACCATTGGATCTTCCTCTTCCTAGAAGGACGATGCTTGGTAGATTTAGACTTGATATGAGTCTTTTTCCCCTTTTACTTGTTCTTATGTTTATAATTCACTATAAATACTGTGGATTTGTTACATACCGTTCCCTTATCCACTTGGTGAATCTGAGTAAGAAGTTCCAAAATCATCTTCTCATTATTGGTCATATTATAATTAATAATAAAACTAGAGATGGTATGAAAATCATCTAATAATTTCAACCGTAAGATGTCTAAGTGTTCAATGCATCCAATAATCATTACTACATGAGGCCTAACCGGTATAGACTCTCCAATATTTGTTGCAAACAATGAATTAGAGATATCATATCTCTCTTATCCCACCTTCTCTTAATATAGATCATGAAGGTGAGATATCATTGTATATGAATCTATATCCTAATGTGTAGGATCGAAATGATACTGATTGTAGTATTGAAATAATGATGTAGATTCTCAATATACAAGAGAGGTGGGGGGTGAATTGTATAATTTAAAATATTCCTTTGGAAGTTTTAAAGATGGTGATGTTTAAAAAAGTTAAACAAGGTACATTCACAAAACCTCTTAGTTCTACAAACTTGCTTGACTCCAGAAATGTGGTTCCGGAAATGAAACTTAAGAAAAGTTTACAAAGATAAAGATTATACCTTAAAGCGTATATAATATTACTAATTAGAGTACAAGTATAAGAAAGTATAAGATAATTATACTTTCCTCAACAACCAAAATACAATGGAAAACTTGAAACAATACAAGTAACAAGTAGTAAATCTTTTAACCCAAAGAGATGGGTATCCAACAACCTTCGATAAAGTTCCCTTGATTTATACTTTCAATAAAGTTTGTCTTACCCACACCAGGGTAAGCCCTCGATACAAATATCAGAATCTTTCTTGCTATCCCCATAATCCCTCAACTTCAAGGTAGTCAACACCTCGATATTCCTATCCTTGGAAGCCCTTGAATGTACTCAACAACATTCAGAATCGCATGAAGCAATTCTGAACAAGATGTTCAGTACACACAAAGCAATAAAGTCTCTATCTCTAGAAATCACCTCAGTAACCTATAATATCTAGATTGATCAACCACCAGTCGAAAGTATTGACCTTGTTCAAATGAGATCCTATTTATAGGCACATCTTCAATGGTCGGCTCCCTCCTCCAACCGTCATATTTTTCCTTGAATTTTGGAGGGACCTGTACAAGTTTCACTCAAACAATGGTTGGTTAGAAACAGAAAGCACAACATCATTTTATAACTATAACAAGAGTAAGAAAAAAATATGGTTTCTTAACCGAATTCATTTTTTAGAGTGTAAGGAAAAATAAAAGTTCAGAGTCTAACCAAAAAACCATTCAGTGTCTATAATACATGGGTATTCAGATTTTGTCTTCAAAAGAATTCAGAAACTGAATTATATAGAATTATAGAGTTTGAATTTCAAGGAAATTCAGAGTCTGAATTCATAATAATTCAGAGTCTGAATTCACAGAGTTCAGATTCTGAATTCAGAGAATTCAAAGTCTGGACTCAGAAAGTTCGGAGTCGAAATTCAGAGAATTTGGAGCCTGAACTCAGAAAGTTTGGAGTCTGAATTCATAGTCTAAATTCAAAAAGTTTAGAATCTAAATTCAGTGAATTTGAAGTCTGAACTCAGAAATTTTTGAGTCTGAATTCAGATAATTCAGAGTCTGAACTCAGAAAGTTCAGAGTCTGAATTCAGAGAATTCGGAGTCTAAACTCAGAAATTTCAGAGTCTGAATTCAGAGAATTCAGAACCTGAATTTGGATTTTGAAAATAGAATGCTCTATATCTAAGTATTTACTAGATTCCAAGGTTTTAGATAAAAAACTGAATTTTATACTTAGAAAGAAAATGAGTTAGATAATAATATGAACAATGAAAACAAGGTAGGGATAAATTTCCATGGGGAAGGAAAATTTTCCTTATGGATATAAAATATAGTGGAAAATAAATTTTCCTTAAGATAGAGTGTTTGTGATTTTCAAAACAAAGAAATAATGAAGAATTCATAAGGAAACCTTATTGACTCAACAATATCCCCCTTTTTGGAAATCACAAACATCCTTACGAAAAAGAATATAAGGTCTTAGCAAATATTTTTTTGAAAATAAAACTTATCTCCCTTAACACATGGGCAAGGAGAATATGACTAACTCCCCCTTAGGCTTTAGAAACACTAGGGGATCATATTCTTGATTTCCTGATTGAGACTTATCATTTTATTACATACAAAAATATTCTTGGATAAGAACCCCCCCTTAGATGAACTCCCCCTTAGGGAAATTTCTTCTTTTACTTTGTATTCTTTTTTTAACATTCCTTTCTCCACCTTTGTGATTTTCAAAAATGATTAAAGGGAATGGAAAAGAAAATATGGTACCTGAAATATTAGTACTAAACAACCAAAAGATGAGCAACCAAAAATTTCATTAGGATTGGAAAAATTTATACAAGGGAAAAATAAAACATAATATCAGAATTGAACAAGATTATCCTTCCTTCTCCTTCGGCATCAACTTCTTTACTATGGTTTTAAGCTTCTTGAGATCCTTGTGATCTTCCTCTGCATGTTTGAGAAGTTGATCCTGATCTTCTATTTTCTTCTCTAAGGCTTTGAATTTTTCCTCCTAAGCCTTAAGGGATTATACCTAACCCTTTAGAACTTATTATTTCTTAGAAAATTTTTCCTCAAGTGAAATTCTAAGATATCTTTCCCTCTTCCAACTCTGAGAAACCGAATACAACTTCCCATTTAGATATTTCACTTCTTGCATCCAAGAATTATGTTCTAGAGTTAGCTTTTCCTCAAAAATATTTGTGAGATACTTGATCCTCACATCTTTAGTGTAAAATGAATCCTTGACACTTTCTTAGAATTCATCAATAATTCTCATGTCATCTATAGTTTTCTTTGACCATATATTCATTTTCTTGCAAGATATTTTTTGGGATTCGTAGTTTATGAAAAATGTTTTGAAGTTGGCCTCAAGTTTGATGCACTTATCCATCACCATGGACACTGAATCTGATTTCTGATTTAAGCTATGTTGAAGCATCTGGAATCTTGAGTCTATACTGGGAAATATTAGAATAGTCCCAACAAACTTCTTCAAGGACTGGACTACAAAATCATGTCCAAGAGAGGACAATTCCGAATAAGAGACTTTGCTTGGTGAGGATTGTTTTTCAATATCAGCAGATTTCCTATTTGATGAAGCACCCACTTCTTTCTTCTTCACCACTGATCTTATAGGTGTATCATCAACCACCTGTTTTCCCTTATCAGCTTTCGTAATTACTTCTTCTTGATTGGGTGATTCGTGTTCACTATCAGATAGCTGTATAATTTTATCTTCATCTACCTCTTCCTTATGAGATATTGCCTCAACATCTCCTAGCTGAATGAAATTTTGACTACTACTATTCTCTTCAGACAAATTGTTCACCTCTTCCTCACCTTTCTCATATATTCTTGGTGTAGCAAGTTTTGAATACTTGGGTTCAAAGGTTCAGAATGATAATTTTTCAGAAGGGATTTCCTTCTCCTGAAAATCCTATAACTGCTTTATCAAGTCTTTGGTATCACCACTAACTTCTTCTTCTTCTACTTCTTTTTCTTATACTTATTTTTCTTGAACTTTTTATGGAGTCACAAACTTCTTTCCTGGAGTCTCTAGTAAAGATTCTATCAGGAAGGATTCTGGTACTAGAATATTCTCGGATGATTTCTTAGCAGCCTTCAGAAGTGATTGGACTATCTCTGCCTCAGACAACTATTTCTTCTACTTCTTCTCTTTCTCTTTCTTCTCAATCTCTTCAGATGATTTTTCCTTCAAAGACATTTCCTCAGTAGGGTCCAAGAAAAACTTAGGCTCCCCTTTTCCTGGTTTTATTGTCTTCCCTCCACTTAGCCACAACCTCATCAGGATAGGCTTTATGTTTCTTTGGCTTCGGGGGTGCAAATTGAGTTTCCTTTGTTATTGGGGTTTTTACATTCTCTTCCACTTCCTTTACCTTCCTCTTCCTTCCACCCTTTTTAGAGGTTTCAGCCACCTCTTGTTTCTTGGAAAGAGATTTCACTTCCTCTTCAGGAAAATCATAGAATTTTCTGATTCTTTGCAAAAACCAACTTTCATCCTTCTCAAGGTGTCATCACTCATCAACATGACTTTTCAATTTCTTGAATTAGATTTGAAAGTAATTTTGAAGGATTTTAAACACTAAAAAAATCATCTTTGATAAAATGGATGGATACATAATAATCTGAGCCTTCAGATTTCCATTCTTTATATTTTCAATCGTAACCAAGACATGATTAAACAAATTTATCTTCCTTAGATTTACCAAGAAATACAAAATGTAGATGTCACTCTTCTTTAATGTATCCTTATCACCTTTTCTCAGAATGATGAACCCTTGTACCCACAATTCAAGAATCCAGAAGTTTGTAGACAAGTGAAGAATCTTCAGAGTCTTTACCTCTGAAATACCAAGACAAGCCATTGATTTTTCTTTAATAAAACTTCCTTGACCATCAGGCAGCTTATGTGAGCAGAACTCTACTTCTCCTTCATAAGGAATTCCAATCAAACTAGCAGCTTTGGTATATGAAAGAGAATATGTCTTCCCATAACACTTGAAAGAAAACTTTCTCCTGCATTTTTCCTTGAAGAAAGTTATTGTCTTGTAGAATTCAATCAGCAAATCTGGATACATTGGATCTTGTGCTTAAAGTTTCAAAATTCAAACACTCTCCCACCCATTCAACTTTATATTCTTAGAGATAATTGAATCATAGTTAGAGAAGAAATTCAGATGAACCAACCTTTCTCTGTAAACATTCCATTCAGAGATTTCCTTTATAGATGACATTTCTTTTTGAGAGGATGCTTTAACAGACATTCGGAGTTGAGGAAACCTTGAAGATTCGGAACGAGCTTATGTAGGAGGGTCATAGCTTCAGCACGTGAAGGCTTGAGTTTCTATGCGGGACAACTATCGAGGGTCCTTTATTTAGGCACTTGAGGCAACAGTTCAACTTCTATACTCAATCCAACGGTTGAAAAACCTTATGTCCAGATCTGACAACTAAAAAAGATAACCGAGGAAGAATTTTGATGGATTTCGATCTTTTGATGTTTTTCAATAAAAACATTTAGATTCAAGGAAAAGGTAATACAAAATTTTTAAAAATAGATGAAAATACCAACAAGAAAAAGATGATTATGAAAATTTAAGAAAGGAAACACACCTTTCAGATTGCTAGGAAGATTATTCATAATGAGGAAAATTCTTCTTGATGAACTTTAGATTCCGAAAATTTTGATCACAAAAATTTTAATATGAAAATATTCATTAAAAATCTACATTAAAAAAATTTTAAGTACGAAAATATTCATTACAAAAATTTTAAGTACAAAAATATTCATTAAGAAAATTTTAAGTAAAAAAATCTTCATTACGAAAATTTTAAGTACAAAAATCATCATTATGAAAATTTTGAGTACAAAAAATAATTTGACTACGAAAACAATTTTTAGACTACGAAAAATTTTAGACTACGAAAAAAAATTAGATTATGAAAAAAGGAAAAAAATTAGAAATCTAACAAAAAAATGTACCCCCCTATGAAAAGGAGTTCCTTACTGTAAGGAGATTGGTTTCAACAGGAAGTTATCATGGAAGGTTAACTTAGTTTTATCATTCCTAACATCTGTTTAATGTATTCAAATCTATCGGAGGGTAATGATTTTGTGAAAATATCTGTAACGCCCTGACCCTAGTTATCCAGAGTCAGTGCATTATTACATAACAATGGCATGATCACAAAATATCAAGTCTCAAAAGACCGATTAGTTTAGTATCCTTGGAAACACTAGATACATTCATAAGTCTTACAATACATCATAAAGTGAAAAACTACAACACCATAGTCCAAACTCATATCCCCTCAGACTATCCCAACAGGTCAGTCATAAAATACTTCTTCACATACTGGAAAAAATAAAACATAGGAAGGGGTGAGATCAGGTGCTTAGTAAGTATAACAATATAGAGAAAACTTTCATAAATAAGCAAAAACATTTAAGGCAATGTATAACTAAAACAAAAGCCTTTTAAACTTAAACTTCAGCATAATATGGAAAAAATAAAATAAAATAATTCTATTTACTTATTCACATGGATATTCTACTAGTCGAATAATCACATGCAATATCAATAACCACTTTCATAATGATGGAATGCATAATGCCAGACTATCATAACAACATAGTCAAGGCCTTGTGCCAAGACTACAAATAAGATTTTTTCAAGCCCTTGTGCCAAGACACTAGTTTTTCTCATTAGACCTACTGATGCATCGAGGAGCTATAGCGGGCTCCACCCGTCACTTACTAAGTCCAATGTATTCCTCATATGAACAGGTTTAAACATAACAGAAACATTCGTATTAAAACTAGCATATGAAATGTCAATACTTTCTCTATAAACCATGAATGTTATAAAAATAACACATCCACAGTCAAACATATCACAAAACCCTCAATACAATATGGAAGTTTTGTATCATAATAAATCAACTTCAAATAAGCTGAAAATCCATCAAAGGATGTTGACATAGATGAAATAAAAACTATTTGAGAGAAATATATTATTTTTTGAAATCATTTAAAAGTCACATAATTATAAAAGAAAATAGTTACTTTGAAAATATTCTTATAAGCATGTAAGGGAAGCTTCGACGATTTTATAATGGTGGAAAATAGTCGCACCCGTCGTATAAGTGAAAAAGACATTCTCACCTTAATTCTATCGAAAAGGTTAAAAAGAACCTTGTTTGGAAAACAACGAAAAGATTCCTTTATAAACATATTTTAAAAATTAAAACAAGGATATAAATGAATTTAAACCATAGTCTATAAAATAGTAATAATGTTTTGAAATACATTTTTAAGAAACATTTATTTGGATGATAAAGAGGTCCCAATAGATAATTACGTATAAACAACCTCGGATAATGAAGAGATTGTGAAATAAACCCTTACCTTGTACTTTTCCATGGTCAAGGGTAGGTTAACATCATGTATAATGGTTAAATAATTGTTATTAAATTATACAAGAATCATATACATTAATATGATATCATCTATGATCTTTTAACATTTCTTTGTTAATAAAATCTTAGTATTATCGTCGTTTCGGGTGTTAACGGATTATTTTTCCTTTATATTATTTGTTACGCAAGTCATATATGTTATGGATGGAATGTATATTATTCATATACAAAATGAAATCATGTCTTTAAACATTATTTTTAATTATCTAATGAAAATTAGTCTTAAATTAATACGATGGGGAATGAATCTCATCGCGTTCGTGGAGACGGTAATCCGTACGTACGCACGAACGCTACTTCAATTTCATTTTTGATTTTAAAATGAATCAAAAACAAATGATACATAGGTATATTATTATAGTATAATATAATATCTTATATATGTTACATAATTTCATTAACACCATCCTTTATACGTTCCATGTATAGTATGAACGAGTCATATCACTTTGAGGGGGTGGTAGTCCGCACTTTCTCAAATGAAATTATCGTATATATATACAACATTAAATGAATAATGGTATGCTATAAAATGGAATTATAGAAGCTTATATATAAAATAAATATCATAAATATCATATTTAATTATAGTTCCATCAAATGACCACCATAATATGTGGTAGTAGAATATTGAACAATCATCATTTTGTGAGGCAGTAGTTCGCCGTGCACAGAAACATTATGTTCTATACCCATTAGATGGAGGTGTGTGTAAGTGTAGTTCGAATCCATAATATAATAACAACCTAGTATATTTAGGATACCAGTGTTGTTATAAAATAAATGAAAAAAAGATTTTATGGGGTTGTAGAAGCAAAATAAAAGAAAAGAACTTAAGATAAGATGTTAACTTTAAATCAGGTAACTCCCTTTGGTTTGAACCAAAAGGACCTCTTGAAGTTCCTTATGCCTAAGGTAAGGCTTCTAGGAGGAGGAGAAGGATGTAGGGAGCTTAATTAGGCAGATTTTGGATGAGCCATGGGGCATGAGAGGTGTGTGGAATTGGTTAGAGGTGAGATATTTTTATAAGGGGAAGAAGGGGCTCATTAGGAATGATTGAAAATATTAATTTATTATATAATGATATTCTGTTTCTAAAGGTCCCAAACTCATTAAAGTTCAAGCTAATATGACTCATGATCGAAATTAAATCATCTAATAATAATTTAACTGGTTTTGGATATTAGTTTAGTCTTTATAATCTTATTTATTTAAATCATTTATTAATGAGGTGAACACTACATCATTATTGTGTCATAAATAATTTAGTTTATTAGATGTCTAAAAAATATAAAAAAATACCATGATGTACGAAATAATTTTATATTACTAATGAATATTTATAGTCTAAGAGATAACATGTATAACTCTATGTAAAAATGGTTTTACTAAAAGATATATGTTTATGTAATTCTTGTCTTTACTTTAACTTAATTAATATAAAGTGTCATTATCACTTACAAGTGGCTTCATGGGGTCCCAAAATTGACGAAAATATGACCATGGTCAGACATGTATCATCCAATAGGGTTAGGACATGTGTTTGGGTAATTTAATATTATTATAATATTATTTTTTACCCTTATTTACCGGATATACCCTTTAACCATGGTAAAACAAATATTTACCGAAGTAATTATTCAAAATGTCTAAAAATAAAAGTTAAGTATTTACACAATTTGGTCCTCCTGATTCCAAATATGGAATCAATTTTTCTAAATTCAAAACACATAAGTGGAAAAAATTAATTTAAAATCAATTCCCGTTGTCAAAACAAAAAGCGTGTTTTTATGAAATAATAACAATCAAAAGATTGATACTTGTTTATGTCAAATTTAAATGTTAAATTACTTATAATGACCTAAATTGTATTAAATGATAAAAATATAATCTAATTATACTGAAAAACCATTCAAATTCATAATTTTTCACTAATAATTATTTCGATTGAAAAAGTTGTTTTTAATTAAAATTTAGTAATTTTCACTATTCATCAAAAACTGAATGTTTTCATAAAAATACCAAAAATTCACCCTAAGATAATTTTGATACCCAGAATCCAAAAATTAAGTCCATTTTGAAAGATAAAATTCATAAAATTTTAAAAAGTGGGTATTACTATTCATAATAGCTACTTTGATTGGTCGCGGTGTGTTAGAATCACGAAGTTGCGTACAATGCAAGCTATTGCATTATTCAAAGGGAAACGTACCGTGGAAGATTGGGGTGTTACATTCTCCCCTCTTTCAAATAATTTCGTCCTCGAAATTTCTAGAATATTACTACATAAAAAGTCCTGGGTGGTTCTTCATCATAAGTTCCTCAGGTTCCCATGTTGCCTCTTCCATCTTATGGTTTCTCCATAAAACTTTTACCAGACGAGTTGTCCGGTTTCTCAGCACTTGTTCTCTTGTATCAAGAACCTAGACAGGCTCTTCTCAATAAGATAAATTGGGTTCCAATTCTAACTCCTCATAGGTGAGTACATGCGTTGGGTCAGGCTGTATTTTCTCAACAGTGATACGTGGAACACATTGTAAACTTTGGAGAGATTTGGCGGTATTGCCAAACTGTAAGCTACATCCCAAATTCGTTCTAGAATTTAAAAAGGTCCGATGTACCTGGGACTCAATTTACCTTTCTTAAGGAAACATATAACTCTCTTCCATGGATATACCTTCAAGAAAATATGATCTCCTACCTGAAATTCCAAATCCTTCCTTCTGTTATCGGCATAGATGTTCTGCCTAGTTTGAGCTACTTTGATGTGGTTTTGGATTACCTTAACCTTTTCCATTGTTTCCTCCACCAGTTCTGGGCCTACAAGTTTTCTTTCACCAACGTCATCCCAACAGGTTGGTGTGTGTCATCTCTTTCCGTATAACGCTTCATATGGTGCCATCCGAATACTTGAATGGAATCTATTGTTATAGGAAAATTACACCAGAGGTAAATATTAATCCCACATACCTTGAAAGTAAATTGAGCATGATCTCAACATGTATTCTAAGGTTTGAATAGTCTGTTCTGATTATCCATCAGTTTGGGGGTGGTAAGCAGTGCTCAAACGAATTTCAGTATTCTGGGATTTCTGAAAACTTTTCCAGAATCTTGATGTAAAATGTGGATCACGATCAGAAACAATTGATCTTGGTACTCTATGAAGTCTTACAACTTCATTAATATATAGTATTACTAATCGTTCACATGGTAAATCTTCTCTTATAGAAAGGAAATGTGTTGACTTGGTAAGATGATCAACAATGACCCATATTGCATCGTTATTTCTAGGAGTATTTGGTAGTCCCATGACAAAGTCCATAGTAATATTATCCCATTTCCAATTAGGTATGGGAAGAGGTTTCATGACTCCTCCAGGTTGTTGCCTTCCAAATTTCACTTGTTGAAAAACCATACATCTTAACACAAAATCAGAAATCTCCCTCTTCATGTTATCCCACCAAAAATGTTCCTTCAAATCTCTATACATTTTGGTGCTCCCAGGGTGTATAGAGAAATTAGAACTATGAACATCGTCTAACAATTCCCTTTTTAGACCAGGTGTATCAGGAACACAAATTCTCTTCCCAAATTTCAAAATTCCATCTTCATACACAACGTCACTCAATCTCCCATCATTCATAGCTTTAATCTTCTTTTGAAACTCTTCATCATCAACCTGATAACTTTTTATCCTTTCTAGTAAAGATGGTTTGTCAACCATTTGAAAAAGCATTGATGTTTCACCATCCATGGTTATTCCCATATCTATCTTTACTAGATCCATGAGAATATGATCCCTTTCAACTCTCATATTGTTCAAAACTCCATGATCCTTTCTTCTCAAAGAATCTTCCACCTTATTTGCCTTCCCTGGGTGGTAGTGTATCGTACAATAATAATCCTTGAGTAGTCCAAGCCATCACCTTTGCCTCATGTTGAGTTATTTCTGTGAGATAACATAATTCAAACTCTTGTGATCGATATATATCTCACATTTTTCACCATAGAGATAATGTCTCCATATTTTCAAAGAAAATATTACAATAGATAACTCAAGATCATGAGTAGGATAGTTTTTCTCATGAATTTTTAGTTGTTGTGATGCATAGGCAATAACCCTGTCATTCTGAATAAGGAAACAACCAAGTCCTTTCTTTGAAGCATCACTATAAATAACAAACCCATCATTCCCCGATGGTAGATTCAATATAGGAGCTTTGACTAATCTTCTCTTCAGTTCTTCAAAAACATTCTTCACACTCTTTTGTCCAAACAAATTTAACCCCTTTACGTGTGAGCTTCGTTAATGAGTTATCCAATCGGGAAAAATTCTGGATGGAACATCGATAATAACCTACTAAACCAATAAAACTGTGTACCTCAGTTATACTCATCAGTGCTGGCCATTCTTGGAATACTCTTATCTTAGAAGGATCAATAGAGATTCCATCCTTAGAGATAATATATCCAAGAAAATAAATCTCTTGAATCCAGAATTCACACTTGCTAAACATCCCATATAATTCATATCTTCTAAGAGTCTGCAGGATAATACGCAAGTGATTTTCATGATCTTCATAGCTTTTGGAGTATACCAAGATATCATCAATAAATACCACTACAAAATCATCGGGATATTACTTGAAAAATCTATTCATTAAGTCCACGAATACAGAGGGTGCATTAGTCAATCCAAAAGGCATTACTGTAAACTCATAATGCTCGTACCTGGTTCGAAATGCTGTCTTCGGAATGTCTTCCTTCTTTACACACAACTTATGGTATCTAGATCAAAGGTAAATCTTTGAAAAGTATTGAGCTCCATGCATTTGGCCAAATAAATCATCAATGCGAGGTAGGGGATACTTGTTCTTTATTGTTATAGCATTGATCTCCCTGTAGTCGATACATAACCTCATAGATAAATCTTTCTTCATAACAAAAAGGACAGAGGCCCTCCATGGAGAAACACTAGGGATAATAAATCCCTTATTACTCAATTCCTCTAGTTTTTTCTTAGTTCCACTAATTCCATAGTTTCCATTCTATAAGGGGTCTTTGATATGAGACTTGATCTAAGAATTAAATCAATGGAAAACTCAATTTCTTGTTCTGTAGGATGTCCAGGTAAATCCTCTAGAAACACATCAACATATTCTTTCACAATAGGTACATATTCTATTTGAAAATTCCTTTCCTCACCCACATTTATTTCATTCTCTTCCTCCCACAACAATTGAATTTAGTTGAGCTACTGGGGGTGGATCTAGATAAGAATTAGGTAGTGATGATTGTGCTCTAAAGATAAGGTGTTCTTTATCATCATCATCATCAAAAATTGTAACCTCCTTATTCTTACAATAAATATTTTCATCATGGTCCGAAATCCAATCCACACCGAGGATTATATCAAATTAGATCATGGGTATGATGATGATATCAGCAGATAAAGAACATTTATATGCTCTAATGGGAACAGATTCACAAAAATTTGTTACGATGATACATCTCTTAAGAGTTTTTACTGACAAATTCCTTGTTAAATCAAATGGTAAATATCTAATTGTCTTGGAAAACTGAGAAGATATGAAACAATGTGATGATCCCAAATCAAATAAAGCATTGGCTAAACTTGATGAAACCAATAAATTACCTGCCACCACATCTTTTGGAGCTTCAACCATAATAGTAGTGATCTCATAAGCTTGGCCTTGATCCCTTGTCCTTTTCTGATGTAAGTTTCCCTGACACTTAGGACATTCATTTGAATAATGTCCCATCTCCCTGGAATTGTAGCATTGAACATTTGTAGCTTCTTTCTTCCCCTTGCAATCACGATCTTGGTGGCCTTTTTCACCACACTTGTAACAAAATCTCATTCCTTTTAAGCAAGTACCAGGATGTTTCTTCCCACATTTAATACAGGATGGATATTCAAATTTTCCCTTCTTCCCCTTATTTCCATTTCCAGAGTGATCATTAGATCTCTTATTCTCTTGCTTTGCTTTAAAGTCATAAAACTTAGAGAATTATTTTTCTGTCTTGATAGCACATGAGACAATATCTTCGTACAATGAAAAGGATTGTGAGACTAATTCTCAACGGAGAAATGATTTTAACCCATCAAATAAATGATCAATCTTACTTCTTGGGTTACGTATATAATCTGCATCACGAATCACTAACCTTGTAAAGTAAGCTTCATACTTTGCGACATTCTCATCCTCCTTTTGCCTCAGACTCAGAAATTGCCTTTCCATATCTGCTCGATGGTCACGAGGAAAGTATTTTTCTAAGAAAAGCACTTTAAACTACCTCCATTACATATTTGATAATTCATCATCTTCCTTTGTGTTTTGAATCAATGACCACCATTGATCAGCATCTCTAGTGAGGCGGTAAACTGCCATGGAACTTTTTCCCTTTCGTTACTCCCTAAAGCCTGAAATATTTTATCTAGGGAACTTATCCATTGCTCAGCTACGAATGGATCTGTGCTCCCATTGAATTTTGGTGGTTTTTGCCTCATGAAGTGATCTAACATTTGCCCTCCATGCTGTGGATCAGGGTGCTCCATACGGGTAAGGTTATTATTCATAACCTAAGTGAGTTGTCTCAGTATGGTGATTAGCTGATCAGAACCAGTTGCATCACTAGATCCACTATAATTATCTTGAGCAGGAGGGAAATACCTACATGGAGTGCATGCATTGATATGGTTTCCATTCCTTCCACTAGGCTCCATTTCTAAACAATGGCATACACTAGATTAGTTTATGAATCGCAATACATAAATCCAAACTTGTAAAACACTTAACATAAATTGAACAGTTTATAGATATAATCCATAATAATAAAAATGTTTTCTTTGAGGAATTATATACTCATAAACCCTTCATAATGTTTTATAAATAAAATGAGAAATATCATAATCATATCCCCCGAGAGTGTCATAACCAAGAGTGTAGCAAGTCCCGTGGTCGTGCACCAGTTCCCGTTCGAGTCTAGCTCAAAGCGGTGTTTTCAGGTTTTACCCCCAGGTACATATGTGCCAGATCCACCTCTACCTGCTCGTATCCATACATGGATTTATTTCTCATAAAACTCACAAAATATCTACAATACCAAAATTCTAGGAAGTTCTTCTATACTAATCCTCAAAGTCCATCTTAGGTCTATGTGCTCTAATCAGAGTTTATCTAAATTTAGTTTCCAAGGTTTGTACTAAACTTTCTCTGATACCAACTGTAATGCCCCAACCCCAGTTACCTAGAGTCAGTGCATTATTACATAACATTTTCATGATCACAAAAGATCAAGTATCGAAGGACCGATTAGTTTAGTAGCCTTGGAAACACTAGATACATTTATAAGTCTTACACTACATCATAAAGTGAAAAACTACAACAACATAGTCTCCATAGTCCACACTCACATCCCCTCAGACTGTCCCTACAGGTCAGTCATAAAATAATTCTTCACATCCTAGGAAAAATAAAACATATAAAGGGGTGAGATCAGATGCTGAGTAAGGATAAAAATATAGCGAAAACTTTCATAAATAAGCATAAACATTTAAGGCAATGGGTAACTAAAACAAAATCCTTTTAAACTTGAACTTCATCATAATATGGAAAAAATAAAATGAAATAATGCCATTTACTTATTGACATGGATATTCTACTAGTTGAATAATAACATGCAATATCAATAACCACTTCCATAATGATGGAATGCATAATGCCAGACTATCATAACCACATAGTCAAGGCCCTGTGCCAAGACTACAAATAAGATTTTGTTTAGGCCTTGTTCCAAGACACTAGTTTGTCTCATGAGACCTACCGATGCATCGAGGAGCTATAGTGGGCTCCACCCGTCACTTACTAAGTCTAATTCATTCCTCATATGAACAAGTTTAAACATAACATAAACATTCGTATAAAAACTAGCATACGAAATGTCAATACTTTCTCCATAAACCATGAATGGTATAAAAATAAAACATCCATATTCAAACATATCACAAAACCCTCAATACAATATGGAAGTTTTGTATCATAATAAATCAACATCAAATAAACTTAAAATCCATCAAAGGATGTTGACATAGATGAAATCAAAACTATTTGAGAGAAATATCTCTTTTTTTGAAATCATTTAAAAGTCACATAATTATAAAAGCTTATAAGCTTATAAGGGAGGCTTAAAAGATTTTATAATGGTGGAAAATAGCCACACCCTCCGTATAATTTAAAAAATACATTCTTATCTTAATTCTGTCGAAAAGGTTAAAAATGACCTTGTTTGGAAAATGACAGAAATATTCTTTTATAAACATCTTTTAAAAAGTAAAACAAGGGTATAAATTATTTTAAACCACAGTATATAAAATAGTAAGAATGTTTTGAAATACATTTTAAGAAACATGTATGTGTATGATAAATAGGTCCCAGTATATAATTACGTATAAACAACCTCGAATAATGAAGAGATTGTGAAATAAACCCTTACCTTGTACTTTTCCTTGGTCAAGGGTAGTTTAACCTTCTGTATAATGGTAAAATAATTGTTATTAAATTATACAAGAATCATAAAAATTAATATGATATCATATATGATCTTTTAACATTGCTTTGTTAATATTATCTTAGTATTATCGTCGTTTCAGGTGTTAACAGATTCGTTTTCCTTCATATTCTTTATTATGTAAGCCGTATATGTTATGGATGGAATGTAAATTATTCATATACATAATTATATCAAGTCTTTAAACATTATTTTTAATCATCTAATGAAAATTGGTCTTAAATGAATACGATGGGGAATGAATCTCATCGTGTTTGTGGAGATGGTAATCCATACGTACGCACGAACGCTACTTCAATTTCATTTTTGATTTTAAAAGGAATCAAAACCAAATGATAAATAGGTATATTATTATTAAAGTATAATATAATATCTTATATATGTTACTTAAGTTCATCAACACCATTCTTTATACATTCCATGTATGGTATGAACGAGTCATATCACTTTGAGGGGGAGGTAGTCCGCACTTCCTCAAATGAAATTATCATATATATATACAACATGAAACGAATAATGGTATGCTATAAAATGGAATTAAAGAATCTTATATATAAAATAAATATCATAAATATCATATTTAATTACATTTTCATCATAATGGCCACCATAATAGGTGGTAGTAGAAGATTGAACAATCATCGTTTCGTGAGGCAGTAGTTCACCCTCCACAGAAACATTATGTTCTGTACCCATTATATGGAGGTGTGTGTAAGTGTAGTTAGAATAAATAACATAAAAACAACATAGTATATTGATTATACTGGTGTTATTATAAAAGAAATGAAAAAAGAGATTTTAGGGGGTTGGAGAAGCAAAATAAAAGAAAAGAACTTAAGAGAAGATGTTACCTTTAAATCGTGTAACTCCCTTTGGTTTGAACCAAAAGGACCTCTTGAAGTGCCTTATGCCTAAGTTAAGGATTCTAGGAGGAGGAGAGGGATGTACGGAGCTTAATTGGGCAGAGTTTGGATGAGAAAAGGGGCTTGATAGGTGTGTGTAATAGGTTAGAGGTGAGGGATTTTTATAAGGGGGAGGGGGGGCTCTTTTGGAAAGATTGAAAATATTAATTTATTATATAATGATATTCGGTTTATAAAGGTCCAAAACTCATTAAAGTTGAATATAAGATGACTCATGATCGAAATGAAATCATCCAATAATAATTGGACTGGTTTTGGATATTATTTTAGTCTTTATAATCTTATTTATTTAAATCAATTATTAATGAGGTAAACACTACATCATTATTGTGTCATAAATAATTTAGTTTATTAGATGTCTAAAAATTATAAAAAAAATACCATGATGTAGGAAATATTTTTATATTTTTAATGAATATTTATAGTCAAAGATATAACATGTATAACTCTATGTAAAAATTGTTTTACTAAAAGAAATATTCTTATGTCATTTTTGTCTTTACTTTAACTTAATTAATATAAAGTGTCATTATCACTTACAAGTGGCTCCATGGGGTTTCAAAATCTACCCAAAGATGACCATGGTCGGACATGTATCATCAAATAGAGTTAAGACAAGTGTTAGGGTAATTTAATATTATTATAATATTTTTTACCCTTATTTACCGAATTTTCCCTTTAACCATGGTAAAAAACATATTTACCGAAGTAATTATTCAAAATGTCTAAAAATAAAAGTTACCTATTTACACAATTTGGTCCTCCTGATTTCAAATATTGAATCCATTTTTCTAAATTCAAAACACATAAGTGGAAGAAATTAATTTAAAATTAATTTCCGTTGTCAAAACAAAAAGCATGTTTTTATGAAATATTAACTATAAAAAGATCGACACTTGTTTATGGCAAATTTAAATGTGAAATTACTTATAATGACCTAAATTGTATTAAATGATAATAATATAATCTAATTATACTTCAAAACCATTCAAATGAATAATTTATCACTATTAATTATTTCGATTAAAAAGTTGTTTTTAATTAAAATTTAGTAATTTTCACTATTCATAAAAAACTGAATGTTTTCAAAAAAATACCAAAAATTCACCCTAAGATAATTTTGATACTCCGAATCCAAAAATTAATTCCATTTTTAAATATAAAATTCATAAAATTTTAAAAAGTGGTTATTACTTTTCATAACGGATACTTTGATTGGTCGTGGTGTGTTAGAATCTCGAAGTTGCATACAATACAAGCTATTTTATTATTAAAATGGAAACGTACCATGGAAGATTGGGGTGTTATAATATCAGCAAGTTGATCTTGTGTTCTGATAAATTGAAAAATTATATCTCCTTTTTGTGTGTGATCCCTAAGAAAGTGATGCCTAATATCAATGTGCTTAGCATGTGAGTGATGTGCAGGGTTTTTACTTAAGGAAATGACACTAGTATTATCACACAAAATTTGTGTTTTGGTAAAAATCATACTGTAGTCTGCTCTAGAAGAGGTTAGGAGCAGGAATCATTCACCTGCACATACCATTTGGAATTGGAAGTTTGAGAGGGTATGGCTCTTCCATCGGTTCTGTGCCCGTGCAACTTTGCACAAGACTGCTTGCCGAGCGGTCATGCGAGGGTGGAGGCTTGCCATTAAGGCTTAATCGCTGGGGAGGGGAAGATTCGGTAGCTTTGAATGGATTATCCTTTTAATGGTTTTATTTGGTTGTAAGGTTGGATCTTGTGGTTTCTCACTTTTCCCTCAAAAGTGTTTTTGATAATAAAAAAGTTAATTTTCATTCAGAAAACTCATACCGTAGTCTGTGAGTGTGTGTTGCATCCACAACACTTGAGCACAATAACTTCCAGTAGCTACATATTCAGCTTCAGCAGTGGAAAGTGCTACTAAGTGTTACTTTTTTGCATGACCAAGAAACTGATGAATCTCTTAAGAAATGATAAGTTCCGGATTTACTTTTCCTATCCATTCTATATCCACCAAAGTCAGCAATCGAAAAACTTTTTAAAACAAAATCATTTCCAGAAGTGTAGAAGAGTCCAAGATCCATGGATCCCTTTAAGTATAAATTTTTTTCACTGCCTTTAAATGAGATTCCTTAGGATTGGATTGATATCTTTCACATAAGCATACTGAAAACATTAAGTCTGGACAACTAGCTTTCAAGTAAAGTAGGCTTCCTATCATACATCTAAAATATGTTTGATCTACTGGTTTCCCAGCTTCATCAAGATCAAGTGAATTTGAGGTACTAATGGGAGTACTTATACTCTTAATGTTTTCATATCCATACTTTTTTAAAAGATATTTAATATACTTATTTTGGGATATATAGATTCCTTCTGGTTTTTGAGAAATTTGAAAAACTAAGGAAATTTTTTAACTCATCCATCATACTCATTTCAAACTTAGATTTCATTAGATCCACAAAGGAATCAGTTAAAGATTACTGAGTTGAACCAAATATAATGTCATCAACATAAATTTGAACAATAAAAACATTTTCCTTATCTTTCTTTATAAAAAGGGTCGGATCAGGATTTCCCTTAATGTAATTATTTTGAAGCAAAAATCCTATAATTCTATCATATAAAGCTCGAGGGGCTTGCTTAAGTCCATACAAAGCTTTAGTAAGTTTGTAAACATGTTCAGAATATTTTGAATCTTTAAAACTAGGAGTTTGTTCAACAAAAACTTCTTCTTGTACAAAACTGTTAAGGAAAGAACATTTAACATCCATTTGAAAAAATTTGAAATTGAAAAATGCTGCAAAGGCAAGTAGAATACGAATAGATTCTATTCTGGCTACTGGATCATAGGTTTCTTCATAGTCTATTCCTTATTGTTGATTATAGCCTTTAGAAACCAATGTATCTTTATTCCTTACTATGATTTCATTTTCATCACACTTATTTCTGAAGACCAATTTTACTCCAATAACAGAAGTTTCCTTAGGTCTTTCAACCAAGGTCCAGACTTTATTTCTTCTGAATTAATTTAGCTCAACTTACATAGATTTTATTCAATCATCATCACCTAAATCTTCATCAGTGCTTTTTGGTTCTAACTGGGAAAGGAATGCTAGATGTTCTACTTCATTTCTTAATGAACTTCTAGTTTTTATAGATTGATTTACATCACCAATGATACTACCACTGGGATGATTCTTTAGAAACAACTGATTTGGGTTTTGTAAAACCTGTTCATCAACATAGGGTATGAAGTATTCTGGGGTAAATGTTTCAGAAATATTTTCTTGAACATTTTCCTTATCAGAAGGATCTTCTAAAAAAGGTTGAAAATCAATTTTTGAAAACACATCTGAATATGTAGGTTGAGGTTGTTTAAAAAAAAGGATCAGTTTCATAAAATTTGACATGTACTATTTCTTCAATAGTACAAGTATTTTTATTCAAAACTCTATAAGTCTTAGAAGTTGTGGAGTAGCCTAAGAAAATCCCTTCATCAGATTTTGGCGTGAATTTGTGTATATTATCTTTAGTATTCAGAATGAATACCTTGCAACCAAAAACCTTGAAGTATTAAAGTCTAGTTTTTCTACCATTCCATAACCCATAAAGAGTTTTATTAAGAAAAGGTATAATCAAAGCACGATTTATAGTATAACAAGAATTACTTACAGCTTCAGCCCAAAAATGTTTGGCTACCGAATATTCACTCAACATGGTTCTTGTTATCTCTTGAAGAATTCTATTTCTTCTTTCAACAACACCATTTTTTGGGGTGTTTTGGGTGCTAAGAAGCAATGAGTAATGACTTTTCTACTATAAAAGGTTTCAAAATCAGAATTTTGAAATTCAACTCCACGATCATTATGAATAGTTATCAAAGGAAGGTTTTTCGCATTTTTAACTTGGTCTCTAAAACTTTGAAATAAGAAAAAGCGTTAGATTTCTTTGCTAGAAAATAGACCCACTTAAATATAGTATAATCATCAACTTAGAAAAATACATAATATTTGCCTCCAATGCTTCTAGTATGTGTTGGACCAAAAAGATCCATACGCACTAACTGTAAGGCATAAGTAGTTGTGACTTCACCGACTAATTTAAAACTTGATTTATGTTTTTGTCCATATTGAAAAGGATCACAAATTTTTGAAGAATCAAATCTAAGCTCCGGTAGATCCTTAACTAGTCTTTTCTTAGAGAGTTTGCATAGGTTCTGAAGGTTACAGTGTCCTAACCTTCTATGCCACAACCAAGAATGATCTTACATTGCACTAAGGCAAGGAAGATCTTGGCTCTTCAGGTCTTCTAAGTTTAGTGTGTATACATTCTCTTGCCTATGGGAAGAAATAATAAACTCTTCCTTGGAATTTTGTACTAAGCACTTTCTATTCCTAAAATTTACAAGGTAACCTTCATCACACAATTGACTTATGCTAATGAGGTTGTGCTTAATACCGTTAACAAATAAAACATTTTAAATCAAAGTTTTTCCAAGAATAACGATGCTACATATACCAATAATTTCTCCCTTAGCATTATCTCTGAAAGTTACTTTTCCTCCTTTTGTCTTGATAATCTTTTCAAATAATTTTTTGTTACCAGTCATATAATGGGAACATCCACTATCTATGTACCAAGTATTGCTGTTGGTACTTTCTCTATTTTTCTGAAAATAATAGTGTTAGAATTTCAGAAACCAACCTTTCTTGGATCCTGAAACTTCAGAAAGAAAAATTTTAGGTATCCACATTTTCTTTGAAAAATAAAATTTATAAAAACCTAAAGACTGAGTTTTGTTTAAGGAACAATTTTTTTCCCAATGCCCACCACACTGACACTTAGTGCAGAATGGAGCACTTTGAGGAACAAAATAATTATTACTAAAAATCAGTTTTGAACTAGTATAACCAAATCCAGAATTATTACTTAGAGGTCGAATTTGAGAATACATCTTATCAAAGTTTCCCTTACCTAAGGTAAAGTTTAAAAAACACTTCCTCAAGGAAAATATTTTTGACTTTAGTCTGATAACTAAGTTATTATCCTTAAAAACATCAGTTTTAGCACTATAGTTAGGCTCGAAAACATTTTTCTTAGAATTTAATTTTTCTAGATCCTTAGAAAGTTTATCATTATTAGAATTAACTTCCTCAAGGTTTTTTGAAATACTTTTTAAATCAAGGGTTTTCTTATCAAGATCCTTAGAAAGATATAATATTTCCTTATTAAGAATAGAAATTCTAGAATTTTCCTTATCAAGATTTTTCTTGACATTAGAATATTTATTCTCAAGAAGCTTAACAAAACCTATAAACTTCTTCATAAGTAGGTAAAGTATTATCTTCATCAGAAGAAGATTCTTCATCAGAGGATTCATAATATTTACTATCAGAATTCAAGGATACATTGGTTATGGATTCATCATTGTGTACCTTAGCCATTAAACAATGATTTTCAATAGGTAACTTAGCAAATAAACCAAGATTCTTCTGTCTAGAAGATTCCTAATCTGAGGATTCATCAGAAGAGTCTCCACCACTGGCACTCTAGGTGTCATTATCTTTCAAAACTTTCTTAGCTTTAGCTTTGTAGTACTTATTTCTATTCCTCTCAGAATTCTTTTCCTTTTTTATCTTTTCTCTTAAGCATAGTACAATCTAGCCTTATATGCTTAGATCTTTTCCATTCATAAAAAGTGACTTCAGAGTCTATCTTATCCTTTCTTTCTTTCTTCTTGTACCTATACTGAAATTATTTATTCCCAACTATCTTGTTCATCCTTTGAGAAATATTAGCTATTTCATTTTCAGAATGTTCACTATCACTTGATTAAGATAAAATAGTGACCTTATTAGACTTAGATCTTGTAACTCTATCAGGAGTCTTGTCTTTCATATAATTTGAAGTAGTTGTAAAAGCAACACTTCCATTCCCATTCTTATTCTTAATATTCTCAACATATCTCTTCATTCTAGTCTCATGTTGAAGAAAAGTTCTAAAAAGATCATCAAGTGTAATCTATGAGACTTTCCTATTCTCGTCTAGAGCTATTCTCTTGGATTCCCACTCACTAGCCATGTTGTCTATAATATTTTCTACAAGTGCCACATCATTCAAACCTTTTTCACACATGGATTGTAAGCTGTTAACAATGGTCATAAATATCTGTTGTACCTTACATATAAGTTCTCCATAAGGAAATAAAAAACCATGGTACTCAGCTCTAAGCATAAATATTCGAGTTTCAATAACTTTGGAAGTACCAAAATGAGTAACTTCAAGCTTCTTCCAAATAAAATTTGAAGCTTCACAAGAAGAAATCTGGCTATATATATTCCTGGTCATGGAACACAACAAAGTATTGCGTACCTTATAGTTAAGTTGATATTCTTACTTCTCTTGATTAGTAAAAGTTATGATTTCCTTATCAGGAATCTTGTAATCTCCAGTAAGCATAACAAATTTGTCCACTCCAGTGTTAATGACAAAAGTCTTCATAATATCTCCCCAACATTCTCAATCATTCCTATAAAAAATAGCTGATCTAGTAGGATTAATATTATCAATTGAACCAACATTCATTCCTTCCATCTCAAAGAAAATATATTTCCACAAAAACTTGTTAGTAATAAAATTTTTAAACAAGGATAAAAATATCCTAAGAAAGGAAAATATAGAACAATGAAAAACTTGAGAAAGAAAAATTATATTTGAATATAAGTATTTCAGAGAACTGCTCTGATACTAATTGTAGGATCAAAATGATACTGATTGTAGTATCAAAATAATGATGTAGATGCTCAATATTCAAGAGGGGGGGGGGGGGTGAATTGTATACTTTAAAAGATTCCTTTGGAAATTTTAAATATGGTGAAGTTTAACAAAGTTAAACAAGGTAAATTCACAAAACCTATTAGTTCTACCAACTTGCTTGATTCCAAAAATGTGGTTTTAGAAATGAAACTTAAGAAAAGATTACAATGATAAAGATGTTGAGTCAATAAGGTTTCCTTATGACATTTCCATTATTTCATGTTTGGGGGAGATTGTGGAGACAATAAGGTTTTCTTATGACTTTTCCATTCCTTCTTGTTATAAAAATCTCAAACACCTTATCTTAAGGAAAATCTCTTTTACCATTTTCTTTAATCTCATAAAGAAAATTTTCCTCCCCCAAGGAAATTTTTGCTTACCATGTTTTTTCATTGTTCATATTTTATCTAAGTATAAAATTTGGGTTTGTATCTAAAATCTCAGAATCTTAAATACTTAGATATAGAGCATTCGATTTTCAAGATCCGAACTCACGTTCCAAATTCTAATGAATTCAGACTTCGAAATTTCCAAGTTTAGACTCCGAATTCTAATGAGTTTAGACTCCGAACATTACAAGTTTAGACTCCGAATTATAATGAATTAAGACTCTGAAATTTCTAAGTTCAGACTCTGAATTATAATGAATTTAGACTTCAAATTTTCTAAATTCAGACTCCAAATACTTATGAATTCAGACTCCAAATTATTATGAATTCAGACCCCGAATTCTACTGAATTCAGATTCTGAATTTCCTTGAAATTCAGACTCCAGAATTCTATAGAATTTAGGTTCTCAATTATTTTGAAGACAAAATCTGAATACTCATGTATTATAGACACTGAATGGTTTTTGGTTAGACTCTGAACTTTCATTTTTTCCTTACACTCTAAAAAATGAACTTGGTTAAGTAACCATTTTTTGCTTACTCATATTTTAGTTATAAAACAATGTCATGCATTCAGTTACTAACCAACCGTTGTTTGAGTGACACGTGTGTTGGTCCCTCTGAAATTCAAGGAAAAATATGACTGTTGGAGGAGGGATCCGACCGTTGAAGATGTGCCTATAAATAAGATCTCATTTGAATAAGCTCAACACTGTTATATAACTCTAGAGATTACATGCTTTTGAAGTGATTTCTAGAGAGTGACTTTCATGCTTTGTGTGTACTGAACATCTTGTTCAGAATTTCTTCGTGTGACTCCAAATGTTGCTGGGTACATTCAAGGGCTTCTGGGGATAGGAAGACAGAGGTGCCGACTACCTTGAATTTGAGGGCTTACGGGGATAACAAGACAGACTATGATCTTCGTATCAAGGGATTACCCTAGTGTGGGTAAGATAGACTTTCTTGAAAGTATAAATCAAGGGACCTTTATCCAAGGTTGTTGTATACCCTTCTCATTGGGTTAAAAGATTTACTACTTGTTACTTGTATTGTTTCAAATTTTCCACTGCATTTTGATTGCTGAGGAAAGTATAACTATCTTATACTTCCATATACTTGTACTCTGATTTAGTGATATTCTATATGCTTTAAGGTAGAATTTTTATCTTTGTAAACTTTTGTTAAGTTTCATTTTTGAAACTAGTTTTCCAGAATTACATTCTCAGAATCATATTTCTGGAATCAAGCAAGTCTGTAGAACTTATAAGTTTTGTTAATTTACCTTGTTTAACTTTGTTAAACAATAGAAAGGTTTCTAACCATCTTTAAAAGTTACCAAAGAATTTTTAAAGTATACAATTCACCCCCTCTTGTATATTGAGCATATACTTTATCATTTCGATCCTACAAGTTGGTATCATCGGAGAATATCATACTCCATACCAACCTAACAATTGGTATCAAAGCAGGTCTCTGAAATATTTTTATTCACATATAAGTTTTCTTGATCAAGTTTCTCATTGTTCTATATTTCCGTTGCTTAGGATATTTTTCTCCGTGTTTACAGACTTTTATTTCTGACAAGTTTGCGTGGAAAGATTTTCTTTCTTCCCATAGGCAAGAGAATGTATACACACTAAACTTAGAAGACCTTACAAGCCAAAACTTACCTTGCCTTAGTGAAATGGAAGATCATTCTTGGTTATGGCATAGAAGGCTAGTACACTATAATCTTAGGAACCTATGGAAACTCTTTAAGAAAAGACTAGTTAAGGGTCTACCAGAGCATAGATTTTATTCTTTAAAAGTTTATGATCCTTTTCAATAAGGAAAGAAACATAAATCCAGTTTTAAATCAGTCGGTGAAGTCTCAACCACTGATGTATTACAGTTAGTGCATGTGGATATTTTTGGTCCAACACAAACTTTAAGAATTGGAGGAAAATATTATTTATTTGTCTTAGTTGATGATTACACTACATTTACGTGGGTCTATTTTCTAGCAAATAAATATGAAGCTTTTTCTTATTTCAAAACTTTTAGAGCCCAAATTAAAAATGAGAAAAACCTTCCTTTGATAACTATTCATAGTGATCATGGAGGAGAATTTCAAAATTCATATTTTGAAACTTTTTTATAGTAGAAAAGGCATTACTCATAACTTATCACTACCCAGAACACCTCAAAAAAATGGTGTTGTTGAAAGAAGAAATAGAATTATTCAGGAGATAACAAGAACCATGTTGAGTGAGTATTCTGTAGCCAAACATTTTTGGGCTGAATCTATAAGTACTACTAGTTATGCTATAAATTGTGTTTTGATTAGACCTTTTCTTAATAAAACTCCTTATGAGTTATAGAATGGTAGAAAACCTAGACTTTCCTACTTCAAGGTTTTTGGTTTCAATGTATTCATTCTGAATACTAATGATAATCTATACAAAATTTCACCAAAATATGATGAAGGAATTTTCTTAGGCTACTCCACAACTTCTAAGGCTTATAGAGTTTTCAATAAAAATTCTTGTAATGTTGAAGAAACAGTGTATGTCCAATTTGACGAAACCTATCCTTTTGTTTTTAAACAACCTCAACCTACATCTTCGGATGTGCTTTCAAAAACTGATTATCAATCCTTGTTAGAATATCCTTCTGATAATGAAAATTTCCAAGAATATAATTCTGAAACATTTACCCCAGAAGATTTCCTACCCTATGATGATGAAGAGGTTTTACAAAACCCAAATCAGTTATTTCTAAAGAATCATCCCAGTTATGGTATCATTGGAGATGTAAATAAACCTGTATGGACTATAAGTTCCTTAAGAAATGAAGTAGAACATCTAGAATTTTTTCCCAATTAGAACAAAAAATCACTGATGAAGCTTTATGTGATTATTATTGGATAAAAGCTATGCAAGATGAACTAAATGAATTTGAAAGAAATAAAGTATGGACCTTGGTTGAAAGACCTAAGGAAACTTCTGTTATTGGAGTAGAATGTGTTTTCAGAAATAAGTGTGATGAAAATGGAATCATTGTAAGAAATAAAGATAGATTGGTTGCTAAAGGATATAATCAATAAGAAGAAATAGACTATAAAGAAACCTATGATCCACTAGATAGACTTGAATCTATTCGTATTTTACTTGCCTTTACAGCATTCTTAAATTTCAAACTTTTTCAAATGGATGTAAAACATGATTTCCTTTATGGTTATGTTCAAGAGGATGTTTTTGTTGATCAACCTCCTAGTTTTGAAGATACAAAACATCCTGAACATGTTTTCAAACTTACCAAATCCATGTATGGACTTAAGAAATCCCCTCGAGCTTGGAATGATAGACTCACATGATTTTTGCTTCAAAATAATTTTGTTAAGGGAAATGCTGATCCAACCCTTTTTATAAAGAAAGATAAGAAAAATGTTTTTATTGTTCAAATAAATGTTGATGACATTATATTTGGTTCAACTCATCAATGTTTAAGTGATTCCTTTGCAGATATAATGAAATCTGAGTTTGAAATGGGTATGATGGGTGAGTTAACATTTTTCCTTGGTTTTCAAATTTCTCAAAAACTAGAATAAATCTATATATCCCAAAATAAGTATATTAAATATCTTCTTAAAAAGTATGGATATGACAACACTAAGAGTATAAGTACTCCCATTGGTACCTCAAATTCACTTGATCTAGATGAAGCTAGGAAACCAGTAGATCAAACAACTTTTAGAGGTATGATAGGAAGTCTACTTTACTTGAAATATAGTCATACAGAATTAATGTTTTCGGTATGATTATGTGAAAGATATCAGTCCAATCCTAAGGAATCTCATTTAAAGGCAATGACAATGATTTTTTGCTACTTAAAGGGAACCATGGATCTTGGACTCTTTTATACTTCTAGAAATGATTTTGTTTTAAAATGTTTTTTCAGATGCTGACTTTGGTGGATGTAGAATGGATAGAAAAAGTACATCCAGAACTTGTAATTTCTTAGGATATTCATTAGTGTCTTGGTCATGCACAAAACAACACTCAGTAACACTTTCCACTACTGAGCTGAATATGTAGCAGCTGAAAGTTGTTGTGCTCAAGCGTTGTGGATGCAACACACACTCACAGACTATGGTATGAGTTTTACCAAAACACAAATTTTGTATGATAATAATAGTGCTATTTCTCTTAGTAAAAACCTTGAACATCACTCTCGTTCAAAACACATAGAATTATGCATCACTTTCTTAGGGATCACACACAAAAAGGGGATATCATTCTTCAATTTGTCTGAATACAAGATCAACTTGCTGATATTTTCACAAAATCTTTACCCTCTGATAGATTTGAATACATTAAACAAAAGTTAGGAATGATAATCGTAAAGTAATCTTCCATATTAACTTTCTATTGTAACCAATCTTTATACAGTAACAAACTCCATTCCATAGGGGGAGTACATTTGTTTGTTAGATTATCTAAATATTTTTTGTTGTCTTAAAATTTTCATAATAAAGATTTTTGTACTTCATAATTTTCATAATAAATATTTTTTTACATCATAATTTTTCGTAGTGAAGATTTTTTTAGTTCAAAATTTTTCATAATGAAGATTTTTTGAGTTCAAATTTTTTCGTAATGAAGATTTCTGTAGTTCAAACTTTTTCGTAATGAAGATTTTTTCAGTTCAAAATTTTTCGTAATGAAGATTTTTGTAGTTCAAAATTTTTCTTAATGAATATTTTTGTAGTTCAAATTTTTTTTTCATAATGAATATTTTCGTATTTAGCTTTTTCGTAATAAAATTTTCGTAATTTTAAAATTTTTCGTAGTCAAAATTTTCATGATCAAAATTTTCGGAATCTAAAGTTCTTCAAGAAGAATTTTCCTCAATAAGAATAATCTTCCTAGAAATCCGAAAGGTATGTTTCCTTTCATAAATCTTACTAATCATCTTTTAATTGTTGGTATTTTAATCTGTTTTTAAATTTTTGTATTCATTTTTTTTCTTAAATCCAAATGTTTTTATTAAAAACCTCAAAAGATCGAATTCTATAAAATTTACTTCCAGCTATCATGTCAACTGTCATATCTAATCACAAGGTTTCTCAACTGTTGGATTGGATATGGAAGCTAAACCGTCACCCAAACGCCTATATAAAGGACCCCCAAATGGTTTTCCCATATTTATTTCAAAGCTTTCGTGTGCTGAAGCCCTTCCCTTCTACTTAAGCCTATTCCGATCTTCTCATATTTTCTTGCATACGAATGTCTGTCAAAGAATCTTTTCAGAAAGACATGTCAACTATCAAGACAATATCAGAGTGGTAGGTTTATAGATAAAGGTTGGTGCATCGAAACTTCTTCACCAAGTATGATTCCATCATCTCAAAGAACATCAAGCTCAATGGATGGGAGAGTGTTTGCGTATTGAAACCAGGAGCCCATGATCTGGTTTATCCAGACTTTTTGGTGGAATTCTTTGAGTCAACAAGTTTTTTCAAGGAAGGAGGCAAAGACAAATTCTCTTTTAAGTGCTATGGGAAGACATATTCTTTATCTTATACCAAGTTTTCTAGTTTAATTGGAGTTCCCTATGAGGGTGAGGCAGAGTTTTTTGCTCATAAGTTGTCGGATGTCCAAGGAAGCTTTTTCAAGGTGAATGCTATAGATTTCCTAGGACTTACAGATATTAAGACTCCGAAAATTGTTCAATTATCTATAAATTTATGGATTTTTAAATTGTGGGTTCAAGGATTCATCATTCTGAGAAAAGGGGATAAGGATACGTTGAAGAAGAGTGACATGTATATCTTGGATGTTTTGGTAAATCTAAGGAAAATTAACCTGTTCAAGAATATTCTAATCACGATTGAGAATATAAATAATGGAAATCTAAAGGCTCAGATTATTATGTATCCAACCATTCTCTCAAAGATGATTTTTTGGTGTTGAGAGTCCTTCAAAATACCTTGTAGTTCAAAACCAAGAAATTAAAAAGTCATGCTGGTAAGTGATGATACTATGAGAAGGATGAATGTTGGATTTTCTAAAGAATCCGAAGAATTTTATGATTTACCTGAGGAAGAAGTTTAAGCCTTATTGAAGAAATAGGAGGCTGCTGAGACCTCTAAGAAAGCTGGAAGGAAGAGGAAGCTGAAGGAAGTAGAAGAGAAGGAAAAAAATCTAGCAACTAAGTAAGCCCAATCCGCACCACCAACGCCTAAGAAGAAAAAAACATATCCGGATGAGGTAGTAGAAAAACGGAGAGAAGACAAGCAGAACAAGAAAGAAGGGGAGCCAAGCTTTGGTTTGGATCCTGCTGAAGCAAAATATTTAAAAGAAAAGACTGTCGATGATCTTGAAAAGAAAGTAAAATAAAAGTAACTAAGGATGAAGATGTCCGAAGCTGAGATTGTGCAATCTCTTCTGAAGGATAGTGAGAAATCATTCAAAAAAATTATAATACCACAATCCTTCCTAGTAGAAGCTTTACCTGAGACTTCGAGAAATAAACATGTGACTCCAGAAAAAGTCCAAGTGAAATAAGTTCATAAAAAAGTAATAGAATAAGAAGTAGAAGAAGAATAAGAAGCTTCCAGTGGTGATACTGAAGATCTAATAAGGCAAGTTGAGGAGTTTCATGAAAAGAAGAGACCTTCAGAAAAATTATCAATCCGAATCTCTCAAGATGAATCATAAAAGCTTTCTACTCTTGGAAAGGATGAAGAGAAGGATGAAGATGAAGTAAATAAGTTGTCTGAAGAAGAAAGCATCAATAGAGATTTCATTCATCCAGAAGATGTTGAGGCAGGAGCAGAGAAGGAGGAGGTAGAGGAAGATAAAATCATTCAGTTATCTGATAGTGAGCATGAATCGCCTGACCAAGAGGAACCTATTTTGAAAGCTGATAAAGGAAAAAATGTGATAGTTGATACACCCACCAAGGTTGTGATTAAGAAGAAGGATACTGGGGGATATCCAAAGAGGAAAGCTGCTGAGATAGAAAAAGAATCCTCACCAAGCAAAGTTTCTGATTCAGAATCATCCTCTCTTAGACATGATTTCGTTGTTCAGTCTCTAAATAAGCTTGTTGGGACTATTGTTATATTTCCAAGCACTAACTCCAGATTCTTGATGCTTCAACACACTCTAAATCAAAAATCATATTCAATATCCATGGTGATGGATAAGTGTGTCAAGCTTAAAGAAGCTTTCAAATAATTTTTCATAAACTATGAATCCCATAAGGGATCCTACAAGAAGATGACCAGTTGGTCAAGAAAAACTATAGAAGACATGAGAAATATTGATAAGTTCCAAGATAGTGTGAAGGATGCATTTGACATAGAAGATACGAAGATCAAGGATCTCACAAATATCTTTGAGGAGAAGCTTAATATGTAACATAATTCCAGGATTCAAGAAGTGAAAGATCTGAATGGGAAGTTGTATTCAGTTTCTTAGAGTTGGAAGAGAGAAAGGGATCCCCAGATTGAGATAGAAGAAAAGATTTTCAAACAGTAAGAAGCATTTAAGGCTCAGTCAGAGGTTCTTAAGGCTCAGGAAGAAAGAATCAAAGCCTTAGAAAAGAAATCAGAGGATTAAGATTAACTTCTCAATCAAGCAGATGAAGATCACATGGAGCTCAAGAATCTCAAAACCATTGAGAATAAGTTTATGTTGAAGGAAAAGGAAGGATAAAATTATTCAATTTATATCTTTTGTTGTATTCCTTATAAAAAAAATTCCAACCCTAATGTAATTTTTGGGTTGGTCTTCATATATTTTGTTGTCTAGTACTAATATTTCAGGTACCATATTTTCTTTTCCATTCCCTGTATTTATTTTTGAAAATCACAAAGGGGTATAAAGGAAAAAGAATACTATGAAAAGAAGAAATTTACCTAAGGGGTAGTTCATCTAAGGGGGAGTTCTTATCCAAGAAGATTTCTGTAAGCAATAAAATGACTAATTATCATTATGAAAATCTATAATATTATCCTTAGTGTGTCCAAAGCATAAGGGGGATTTAGTCATATTCATATGTGCCCATGTGTTAAGGGAGATATGTTTTACTTTCATATTTCAGAAAAATATTTTCTAAGGTCCTTATATTCATTTTCGTATGGATTTTTGTGCTTTCCAAAAAGGGGGAGATTGTTGAGTCAATAAGGTTTCCTTATGAATTTCCCATTCTTTCATGTTTGGGGGAGATTGTTGAGTCAATAAAGTTTCCTTATGATTTTTTCATTCCTTCTTGTTTTGAAAATCAAAAACACCCTATCATAAGGAGAATCTCTTTTACACTATGATTTACTCTCCTAAGGAAAATTTTCCTTCCCCAAGGAAAATTTTCCTTACCAAGTTTTTTCATTGTTCATATTTTATCTAAGTATAAAATTCAGTTTCATATCTGAAACCTCAGAATCTTAAATACTTAGATATAGAGCATTATGTTTTTAAGATCCGAACTCAGGTTATGAATTCTAATGAATTAAGACTCCGAACTTTCCAAGTTAATACTCCAAATTCTAATGAATTTGGACTCTGAACTTTCCAAGTTCAGACTCCAAATTATAATGAATTCAGACTCCGAACTTTCCGGGTTCAGACTCTGAATTATAATGAATTCATACTTTGAACTTTCTAATTTCAGACTCCAAATACTTATGAATTAAGAATCTGAATTCTTATGAATTCAGACCCCAAATTCTACTGAATTCAGATTCTGAATTTCCTTGAAATTCAAACTCTGGAATTCTATAGAATTCAGGTTCCGAATTCTTCTAAATACAGAATCTGAATACTCATGTATTATAGACACCGAATTGTTTTTGGTTAGACTCCTAACTTTAATTTTTTACTTACACTCCAAAAAATGAACTTAGTTAAGTAACCTTTTTTTTGCTTACTCATATTTTGGTTATAAAACGATGTCATGCATTTAGTTACTAACCAAACGTTGTTTGAGTAACACGTGTACAGGTCCCTCTGAAATTCAAGGAAAAATATGACCGTTGGAGGAGGGAGCTGACCGTTGAAGATGTGTCTATAAATATAAACTCATTTGATCGAGCTCAACACTATTCTATAACTCTAGAGATTACATGCTTCTGAAGTGATTTCTAGAGAGAGACTTTCATGCTTTGTGAATACAAAACGTCTTGTTCAGAATTGTTTCCTGCGACTCCGAATGTTGCTGGGTATATTCGAGGGCTTCCGGGGATAGGAATACTAAGGTGTCGATTACCTTGAAGTTGATGGCTTGTGAGGATAACAAGACAGACTCCGATCTTTGTATAGAGGGCTTAACCTTGTGTGGGTAAGATAGAATTTCTTGAAATTATAAATCAAGGGACCTTTATCCATGGTTGTTGGATATCCTTCTCTTTGGGTTAAAATATTTACTACTTGTTTCTTGTATTGTTTCAAGTTTTCCGCTGCATTTTGATTGTTGAGGAAAGTATAACTATCTTATACTTCCTTATACTTGTATTCTGATTTAGTGAGATTCTATTTTCTTTAAGGTAAAATATTTATCTTTGTAATCTTTTGTTAAGTTTCATTTTCAGAACTACTTTTCCCGAATTACACTCTTAGAATCATATTTCCGGAATCAATCAAGTCTGTAGAACTTAGAGGTTTTGTGAATTTACCTTGGTTAACCTTGTTAAACAATAGAAAGCTTTCTAACCAACATTAAAAGTTCCCAAAGAACTTTTAAAGTATACAATTCACGCCCTCTTGTATATTAAGCATCTACTTTATCATTTCGATCCTACAAGTTGGTATCATTGGAGAATATCATACTCCATACCAACCTAACAAAAGATTCTACCTTAAAGTGTATAGAATATTACTAATTAGAGTAAAAGTATAAGAAATTATAAGATAGTTATACTTTCCTCAATAACCAAAATATAGTGGAAAACTTGAAACAATACAAGTAACAAGTAGTAAATATTTTAACCCAAAGAGAAGGGTATCCGACAACCTTGGATAAAGGTCCTTTGATTTATACTTTCAAGAAAGTCTGTCTTACCCACACCAGGGTAAGCCCTCGATATGAATATCGAAATATGTCTTGCTATCCTCACAAGCCCTCAACTTCAAGGTAGTCGACACCTCTGTCTTCCTATCACCGGAGGCCCTCGAATGTACTCAACAACATTTAGAGTCTCACGAAGCAATTTTGAACAAGATAATCGGTACACACAAAGTAATAAAGTCTCTCTCTCTAGAAATCACTTCATTAGTATGTAATCTATAGATTGATCAACCACCAGTCAAAAGTATTGAGCTCATTCAAATGTGCTCCTATTTATAGGAACATCTTCAACGGTCAGCTCCCTCCAACGATCATATTTTTCCTTGAATTTTGGAGGGATCTGTACACGTGTCACTCAAACAACGGTTGGTTAGAAATAGAAATCACGACATCATTTTATAACTATAACAAGAGTAAGAAAAAATATGGTTTCTTAAACAAATTTATTTTTCAGAGTGTAAGTAAAAAATAAAAGTTTAGAGTCTAACCAAAAAACCATTCGGTGTCTATAATACATTGGTATTCAGATTCTATCTTCAAAAGAATTCAGAACCTGAATTCTATATAATTTTGTAGTCTGAATTTTAAGGAAATTCAGAGTCTGAATTCATAAGAATTTGGAGTCTGAATTCATAATGTTTGGATTTTGAATTCAGAGAATTAGGAGTCTAAACTCAGAAAGTTCAGAGTCTGAATTCAGAGAATTTGGAGTCTGAATTCAAAGAATTCGAAGTCTGAACTCATAAAGTTCGGAGTATGAATTCAGAGAATTCAGAGTATGAATTTAGAAAGTTTGGAGTCTGGATTCAGATAATTCGAAGTCTGAATTCAGAGTCTGAACTCAAAAAGTTCAGAGTTTGAATTCAGAGAATTCGGAACCTGAATTCAGATTCTGAAAACAGAATGCTCTATATCTAAGTATTTACTAGATTTTGAGGTTTTAGATACAAAACCGAATTTTATACTTAGAAGTAAAAGGAGTTAGATTATAATATTAACAATGAAAACAAGGTTGGGATAAATTTCCTTAGGGAAGGAAAATTTTACTTATGGATATAAAATATAGGTGAAAAGAAATTTGCCTTAAGATAGAGTGTTTGTGATTTTTAAAACAAGAAGGAATGGAAAAGTCATAAGGAAACCTTATTGACTCAACATTACATTGCTTTAAAAGCTCACTGGTCATGAATGATAGCATGAAACACCGAACATATATAGAATCATTCAAATTTTTCTCAAAGAGAGACAACTCTTCCTCACTAGACTCATTTCCAAGCGCATTGGGAATAGGTTCCTCCATCACATGTATTTTTCTTTCATGGAATATGATAACGTATAAGCATATTTTCCATTATTTAAAATATGTTCCATTGACAAGGTTATCTTTCTCATGTATGGATCAAAGTGATATGTTTGAAGTAATTTTATTTCTATTTCTACAAATAATATGAGCATAGATTTTGTACTTTATCAGATAAATTTTTTACAAATAAATAAATATTATATTTATTAATCTCTCACTATTTTATCAAAACTCAATAGATCTCACCATTGGCTTTAGAATATCCTGTTTCTTGGATATTCTAGTGGAAAGTGTCCATATTAACCTTCTCATTACCCAAGCTTTTGGTTGGTCTGACAACTTGAATGTTTTAGGTAGGCATTTTAAATACCAACTACATTAACTCATAGTTTCTTGATTTGTTGAGTGGACTCCCCAATCCTAAAATCCTAAAATTGGATTTCCTCAACTATTTCCTTTTAGTTACACCTAGTCCTACTTTGGAATTAAACCCTTGATGTGAACTAAGTCAAGTCAACCCCAAACTTAATGGTAGAATTACTCGATAATTAAAGGAACCCCAAACTTGGTAGGTCAAGAACATTTAATTATGGTTTAATTTTAACTAAATTAGTGGAAGGATATATCGACTTAAGATATATAATTATAGGATTTTATATTTTATGCATAAATTTCCAATTATTATCATTATTACATATTTTTTTTAATATTAAGTGGATTTACTTAAGTGATTAACCATGTCTTGGATAATATTTACGTATATGCGTATTCATTTTAGTTCTATATTGCATGCTTGTTAATTCATTAATTAAAGTGATTGAGAAAAAACATCCATAATGAAATAACCATCAAACTTGATGGAAATAAAATACTAAAGCAGTTTGATCATAATATTTTACTAGTGGTTAGTTTATCTAGAAGATGATAAACTAACCATCGACCTAGGGGAAAATCACTCTGAACCAATTAAGGTTCATGTTACATATTTCCACTTGTCCACCTATGTATCTCTCTTGGATTGGTTTCTCCTTGGATCCAAACTTGAAATACCTATATTAACATATGATCTCCATCCATTACATATGCTTTTTCTCACACACATGTAAGTGGAAGGGGTTTATATAAAAGAAACCATGGGTATAGAGACCCTTACATAATAAGAGGAGAGATATAATGTAGAACAACTATTTAATTTAATAAGAGATTAAATTAAACCAATCATATACAAAGGTCTTGGTCTAATATCTTGATCATCTATTATCATTAAAAAATCACACAATTAATAAAAGTAGCATTCAGTTATTAATTGTTCTTATTTAAAATAAAACGTGCTCTAATTAACTAATTATATTATATAATTAATCAATTATTTTATCTTAATTATTAAAAAAATTTCCTTGGGATTTTTATCTATAATAATTTTAAACAAATTAAACAAATTAATTTAAAATTAAATATGTACATAAATTTAACTTGGAGGATACACGATGAATACACATCCAGAACTACCAAACATTTATTATACTTATATATTGTTTACTGTTGTGACATGTAGAATACACGAATTATCATGATGTGTATTATCAACTTAATGATTGCGTAGATTACATGATTTCTCTATCAAGTGTTAAACTTAAATTCATGTAGAGTAATAACTATAGTATGACTCATACAAGTTATGAAAATATGAATATTAAATAGATATTGATTAAACATTTATATATATTAAAACCCATCACATGGTGTGACCTATAACTAAATGATCACATGAAAGAGCATGTTTATATGGTTTAAATAGTATAATAAATTAATTTTAATTCTACTCAATTTGGTATAAGTACACGACATGTACAAGCGAGCTACACAGTGTGTATGTTTCTCACCATCTATCTATGGCACACACCTAGGTAATTGTCTTATAAATCGTTCCATGTAAAACACTGTTGTATATGGTGTGTAAATGGGCTACATGGAATGTGGTTTCTGAGTTACATAGTCACCAGTCAGGTAGTCTATGTAAAAAGATACACGACTCATCTGTGACTTCAGGACTACATGTTGTGTGCATGAGATACACGACATGTTCTCTAGATAATCGTGGGCCGGGTTGGGTTGGTAAACACAAAGTGTAAAATTAAATACACACCATGTAATAAATTTATACACCTTTAATTAATTTTGAATTAATTTTCTTTTTCATTGAGAATTAGTACACGACGTGTAGTTACGGTTACACGGTGTGTACTCTTTTTTTATCTAACCATATTCCTCAGTACCTTCAGTTGAGATATCCAATTTTATTTTATTCATAAAAGTTAATCGATTTGATTATATTTATGAGGAATGAAGGTGGAAGAAGTAGATATTGAAATTCATATTAAAGAACAATTAATCTTGAATTGAAAACTAAATGATAAATGCTCAAATCAATCAATGACCTTTAAATAATTTTAAATAATTATTTTACTGGTTTGATACCAATTGTAGGTTCCGATCACAACAAAATCATGAAATGGGTAACCATTTTTTTTTTATTTTTTTCATGATCAATGATCAATATGATATTTAAACAATAATGAACACCATGACCAACATAATTGAATCAAATAAAAAAAGATAATGGATAGAATGCCCGGACCAAGAGCATGATCATCACATATTATTTATAATTAATTTAACCAAGTAAGAATTACCTTGTGATAATTCATTATTCATTGATATATTTGATAGCAAATCTATATTGTACCATAATTGTGTTGTAGGAATCAAGATAAGATTCCCTATAGTACTAATCCACACATGTTCCACAAATATTTGAACACCACAGTAGGAATCTCTGAGTTCTAGCATAACAGATCATATTTCTTGTGTCATTCACCTTTTATTGCCTCAATAATTTCTTCCAAAACGTTCTCTGATCTCTCTAGAATTCATAGTGGGAGTTGGAGTAATATTTATCTCTATTCATGGGAGCTTTCTTGGAGAAGGGAGCTCTCTAGGGCTTTGATGGGATTCTTTTGATTCATTGTGAACAAAAAACAAATGAATTGTCTCACTTTAAAAATAATATAATTAGGTTTATATACCACTAGGGTTAGACATAAATAATGGAAAAGGTTTACCTTATTATTTATTTAATCCACACAGAACCCATGTCAATAATAATATTAATAATGTGATTATTTCTCAACATGCACGAAACTCATGAATTAAAATTAAATATTATTTAGTCAAATAATATTCAATATATATAATTTTTCATGAGACAATTAAACTCAATCATCCATTCCTCCAAAATATTTATCAGGCCTTGAATAATGAATATTTATTTAATAAATAAATATCACTATATTATTCACCAATAAGTAAATAAATATTTAATTCACTAAGTAGAAAATAAATATTTATTAAATATTCTGCTCACATAATATTCTGTCGAATAACTAGTGATGGAATTTATGAGATATATAAAACATGAATAATTATTAAACCATGTGTTAGAATAATATTTATTCAACTTATTAAATAATAAATAATAATATATTATTTAACTGAGATTATGGATACACTCAGTGTGTGAACCTCTTGGCCTCTTTCTCAATTGCATTTAGAGAAGCATCCTAAAGTCCATGGTTAACATCTAACAACATGCCATGAAACCCACAGATAAATAAGTTAATACCTCTATGAAATAAAACCTCATAGAGACATTTACTATGTAATATAATCCCTTTATCATGATATATCTAATCAAGTAGGGCACACAATGGTGCCATCAACCTATGTGATCGATGTCTATTTCTTTGAATTTGTAGAAGTCAAACTTTCCCATAGAAAAGAATGTCCATGGATTTATTTAGGCAATATGATTTCCATAAAAGATCCTTGGATATTAAATTCCTTTAAAGAACAAAAGGGAAAAAATCCTTTCTTGCATTATTCATTAATGTAGTATTACTCGTGACACACCCAATGTATTCCACCTCATCGCGAATATATTTCATCATAGTTTTAATCAATACATAAAAGTATGTGGCTTATAGTATTCATTAATAATAACATTAAAAAATAAGTATCAATACATAAGTCCAAAAATAGAAACATCTAATGACACATATGAATGTGGATTTCCTACTGATGGGTCTCGTTCTCATAATATCCTACACTATATATTGCCAAGAGATTACACCATGATAGGCTGCCTTAAAATCCTATGGGTATCCACCCTTGATATTTCTAATAACTTGTGTCCCTCAAATGAAAAAATCTATCCATAGAACATATATTTAAGAATAGTGTCATAGAACTTCTGGGTTTTCATCATAGTGAGAAACTGATATGATCTTTTAGTGAGAAATATACCCTTAACAGATTATCAAATACTATGTTACATAGAAGAAAAATCATGATGTGATAAAGAGTTTATTAATATTCAAAAAATATGAGTATAGGTTATCATAAAGTACATACAAGTTTTTCTAGGGAACCAACTCCAACAGAATGATCATGAGAGAACTGAGAGGAATAGTTAATCCCAAATCTTCTTGAACACACATTAGTACTTCCCCCACCATTGCATCATATTAGGGAAGATAGGTCAACTATGGAGGTTGAAAATTATCTCATTCAACACCCTTTCTAGTAGAAGCATATTTTGGTCCTAAATCTTCATTTGGCTTAGGCTGCCTTGGAATCATTGTTCCTATAGCATAAGACTCCATGGGAGGCGGGGAAAAATGTTTTTGAATGGTTGAAACCTCCTCATTTGTAGAGCCTATGGAAACCTCTTGAACAGTTGATTCATTAATGCAACTAGACATACAACTTGGGATATAGACAAGAAAGGTTACAATTCTTACCTACAGTCCTAGATCATATGCGAAATGAAATATTCCTTACTTGCTTACCACCAAATTCAATTTTTTATTATTATATAGAATAAACTTTTAAGGTAAAAGTGAGAAAACCCTGGAGATAAAAAGCTATTAAAAGACAACTTAATCTTAATAGCATGCTTATCCTTAAAGAGATTCTATGAGAGAGAGGTTACCAGTGTTTCTAGATCATCCTGTATATGGTCATAAAAGTAGTGTTCTAGTCTGTCCCACGATTTCATGAAATCCTCTCGGTTGATTTTCCCTGAGTGAAAACCTCTAACTAAGATTAGATTCTTCTTGTCAATTCAATCACTCTGTTTTCTATTTCCGACCACCTGAATGGTCCTTAGAATCATCTTGTCCCCATCTTATTTGGAAGCATTAAGCACAAGGGATTCCTCCTCCATTACTTCTCAAGAATGCAGAAAAAGATCCAATGATTGTACAGCTGCCATGTCCATCTCTTGTAGGACATTTTTATTGGGATCAACCTTGGATACTGTAGCCTCTGCATGAACAACATTACCATTAAATTTGGGAGTACCTTCCATCACGTGGGCCTACAACTTCCTGGAAGATCGTGTCTTCATTGGTGAAGACAGATAAGAATAGTACTTTTGAACTTTCTTTCCTCCACACCGTCCCTTCCTCCTCCTCAGACTGTAGAAATCACTGCCTTGTAATTCTTGAGAACTAACTCTTGAAAACTGACTAGATAAGTCATCCCCATAAACCTCCCACAGATTCCCCTACTTCTTATTCAAGATTTCAACCCAGTCTACCTCCTGGGATGTCCTTTCATTCTCCAGACTCTCAAAAAAATTACTCAGTTTCATAGTTGACACCACTATTCTTAGTCTTGTAATATTCATTAGAATTGTCTCAACCTGGGGGCCCTCGCATACAGTGTCATCAATCCGTGTACGTACAACCTCCGTATAAGAGGAAGTCTTACGACATACACCTTCCTCCGCTGGCCTTCAAGTAACCACTCCTCAGTTATTACCAAGGGCTTGAACAATAGAAATATCCTTTGCCATGATAGGTTCTGCATGTCCCAATGGACCTTTCACAATAAGTGAGAAAATACCCAAATCATCCCTCAAGAGATTAAAGACAATATAAACCAAGGTATTACTCCCTCTAGGATTGTTTTGAACAACATTTACCAAGGCTAAGATAGATCCTTCATCCAAACCATCCAGACCTACAATAACAAGATAAGAAACATCCAGCTTCCCAGTAGTTATAGTAGAGGAGAAACAGGCTCCCCCCGCCATCACGACTGGATTTGCCTCTGAGCCAGGAAGAAACGGATTCAACTCCAACCGAAAGGGTACAAAACTACTTGATGGGTTACCAGTAGAGACACATGACTTATCCAAGCTATGAGGAGAATGAAAATTATATTGAAGGTGTTTTAGGTGAAATCACAAACTGTAGAAATCGAACCAGTTTTCAAAGACCACTAATTGTTGATAATAGGGTTATTCACCAACCTCAATCCAAATAATGTCCACTGTATGCTTTTAAATATCCACTTCCACACAGATGTGGGGAGAATTTGGGTGAAAGAGGGAGCGAGATCGCTCATAGAAGGCTAGGAACCCCCCGAATAGGTTACCCATCATTTGTAGAATAGCGGGATTTTGAAATGGAAGAGGGAGATATGGGAAGCTTACCTAAATCATTGTGATTAGTGTGTCACATTTCCAGTGGAACTCATAACTCCATTTGAGTAGGATTAATCAGGATCTATCGCAAGAGCGCATACATTTGGCCAACATGGAAGCCAGATTATCAGCACATAGGAAGAGAAGAAGAAGGTGGAAAGAGTCCAGGAGCCCAACCAGGATGCAGTTCTTCAAGGGACATGAATTTTTGAAAAAGCTATCAAAGCGGTTGATGGATGGCCGTCGATGACCAAAGCGGGTGATGAGGGACAATCCATTGAGCGAAAAATCCTTCAAGAAGTCTTAGAGAGAGATTGGAAGTGAAAGAACACCATTTTGGAGGGTAGTAACTTTTAAGATAAGGAGGATAGGAGGAAAATCTGGGAGTAAGGCTAGATCAGTGAAAGGGGAGAACAACAGTTGAGGGTGGGTGCCGAGCTGCACGTCCATTGCCGCCACCCGAAGGGTGAGCGCATGGCTAGGGTTCCATACGGAGAACACAAAGTGGGGATAAACTCTTCTATTCCGCCCTTCTTTACTTTCTTACACTTGGATACTTCCCATGGATTTAAATCCATAGGTAACATAGAAGAAAGATGAGGGGGTGGGAATACTTCTATAGGATTGGAAATTACACCCTACATATTTTCAGCTGCCTTAGGAGAGCCCTCTTCAAAGACCCTCTCACCCTTAAGAGAAACCATCCTGATAGAAGTCCCCCCAATGTATATACCGAAGAGGTAATAGGTAGTGGATCACTACCCATATCCTAAAAAATAGGGTGGGGGAGGAGAAGAAAATAAAGGTTACAAGATTATAGTCGAAACAACAAAAGGGGATCAATGAAAGATCTCATATTACCTCTTAAAAAAAGATCTCATCCACCATTTCAATGACCATTCTATACAGCCGATCAGATCAATGAATCCTTCATATGAATGAATGGATGGAACTATACATCTTCTAAAGATATGCATTGACTTATTCAGGATTTTATACAAAGGAAATATACTCAGGTGAGGTTATTGAACCATATCTAGGAAGATCAATCTCATCTACCAAGATCAAACCCCAAAATTCTTCAGCAGAAGTAACCTTTCTTCGAGATTCCCATTATTTCAATGATTTAGGAAATATTTCCATGATTGGTATAAGTAGAGTATAGGAGGATGACCATTTAGGTGGGATTCAGTTAAGTCGCCACACTTATTTCCTTGGAATCTCTGCTTTTATTCCCCTTGGATCAAGGAACTTCTAAGGCCCTAATCATAAGGAAGCTAGTATCTCATTTAGTTAAAGAGGGGATGATAAATTTTCCTTATCATCTCCTTATTAATCACTATTTATGTATTTACTCTCTTTATAATATGGCCTCAACATTTCAATAACCTGATTTGTAAATATGTATTGGTCATAGAGTGAATAAATAGAAACTTCAAGGTTCTGGATGTAGGCATGCACCAAATCAGGATGCTCTGCATAAGATATGATTTTAGGTGAAACTATGTCACCATATTTAATTAAGATAGTCTCTTTCTCCTAAACAGAGTTCAAAATATTATTAATGGGAAAAGAATTCCTCTAAGTATCCAATTCCCTCCTGACATGGGGATATGCATATTCTATGGGGAAAAGTAATTGGAAAGATAGTTTGGTAACTTGTTACATAGGGGTTTAACTAGTATTTTGAGGGTCCAGACTGCATATCCTCAGCCTTTTCCTATGAATTTAAAAAAGGGGATGTTTCCTTAGGTATATCCCCTTTCCAAGCCTAACTACTTCAGTGGCCCACTCCTCAACCTCCTCATCCTAATATATGGGTTGACCTTCCATGATTGGGACTAGTTTTTCTAACTGACCTCCTAGGTATGACTGAATCCATGATTCAATATAAGATTTGTAAAATTTTGGAGACATATCGGTATGAAGAAGATTAATCTTAGAGCCCATGTCTTCCCTCAGGAACATCAGCCACATATGATGAGCAACCATCATATGTCTTTCTTGTTGGGTGATGTTAATCAAGGGATGGTAGCTCTTCTGAACATAGTGGAACTGAAACACAATCCAACATGGTAAATATCCTTTGAAAATCATTTTTTCCATTGACTACGGAAACTAAGGAACCTCTATTAATGAAATGAGAGACCCTCATCAGGTGTTATATCTATATTCATCAATTATAAAAATAATAATGGGAGAAGAATAAGGGATTTATATAAAACAATAATGATAATTGAGTCGATCCATTACCTCATATACTCCCTAGGATGACGGGTTAACCACACTTTTTCATTGAAAATATTGATAAAATTGAGAATCTAGAATTTTTGGGTCATTGATGAACTTGTAAACCCCTATGTGGGTCATTATTCAACCCCAAAATACTTGGAATGGGCCCACAAGTAGGTAAGGAAACTATCCCCTACTTATGCGCTCTAGAGAGTAATAAATATTAGCTAAAACTGGGACTGGAAGATTAACACATCTTCCCACGGCTAGCTAGGATACCATCATAAATGTTGTGACCTTGAATCCTATGTTGGATTCACATAGATGTAATATCCAACCACTAAGAAACATCACCAAGAAGGATATCAGTCAAACCAATCATTTGAAATTGGGGATAACTTTCTAGCCCCACTCATAGAAGCAACATTCCTCAAGCTTCAACCAATAAGCACGGGCACGTCTCCCAGTTCTAATAGTTGGACATGTTGTTGGACTCTTATCACGAACCTCATGATTTTTTGACGTGGAGAGGGATTTAATCCATTCATAAAAGGGACATCTACCATGGGGTGGGGTTTGACCCATTTTGAAGGTTCTCCTCTATGGCGATCAATTCCCTCACAAGGAGAGGGGTTCTGTTAGGGTGTTCCCATACTGAAGAGGGAGGAAAAAAATAATCATACATGTCACCATGATTGGGGCTTCTGAGATCATCTAGACGTCCCAAAGGCTGATGCTAGCTTCCTCATGCACCAAGTGGAATGTGTCAGTATCTGGTCCCCACCAACTGAGTAGTTGGGGGTTAATGAATACATTCCAATGAGAAAACGTCTATGAAACTTAGGCCACCTCATATAATTTTACCAATTTCAATTCATCCTAAAACTCATCATAGGATGAATGAAACCAAAAAGGACATCCCCATTATAGACCAAAGGATCCCCTAGGACAATGATCCCATTTGGAAAACCATACTAATGACTCATCAACTGTGGATTTCCTTAAGATGGAATGATATTAATGAATTTCCATTTCTGGTAGAAACATCACTTCCTCTAAAAACAAAGGGGTATGTGGAGTTACTAAGTCAGGATCTAAGTATCGCTGAGAGGGGGAGGGGTGAATCAGTGATATCTTTTTCTTTTATGTTTTCTTATTTATAAAACAACATTCAACTCCTATTAAATATTTCATTACCTACTGAACAAAATTCAACCACATAACAATAGAAACATAATAATTTACAAGGTTTGATACTCAACAAGATTAGTTATGTCCATGGTATGGTTTTCAAACAATACAATACCACAAAATACACTTGAAAACAATACTTTGATGTTGAATACAATGATTATGATGTAACATTATGATCTTTTAGCACTATGAAAGTAATCCAGTAGTGTGTGTTCTTCCTCTAGCACAAAATGATGCGAATCAATATTTCAATGATTCTTGATCGTCTTTTACAAAATTCACCTTTCATGAAAATTATTCTCTTTTCCACCCAGAAGCTGGTAAAACATTCCTTGAGTACTTTGTAAACTATCCTAATTCCTTCATGAACTACCTGTATCTTTCATAAATAGAGTTTCACTACTTTGCGTGATGATTCACAAACCACCTATTATTCTATGAATAGTCTATGCTTTGTGTACTGATGTTGCTCTGCATACTGCCTTTATGAATCACTTCTGCATACCACATCCGTGTACTGACTTTGCGTACTGCCTCCATGTACCACCTCCATGTACCGCCTCCACATACCACCTTCACATACCGCCTCTACTTCCTCAGAATTCATTCTTCTCCAGACTACTTCTGCCTATTCCGCGAATTGTTTCTTATTCCGTGTACAACTTCATCTTTCATGAAATATTTCTTCTATGAATACTTCTGAAATTAGACAAATTCTTCCTCAAAGAGAAGATGGTGTCGCATGAAAATTTCTCTAACATAATTATGGGATTAGGGTCCATTATATTGGAAAATAAATCTGAAAATTACACTAATATGATTTACCCAAATTTTCAATGTGGTAAAACCTTCCCCATGTACCATGCACATCCTGTGAACCGTTTTTCCCTACGCGGTTTGCGTACCACCTTTCTTCCTTTGTGGTGACATAAATCACTACCTCTATTATGTGAATGAAATCCTTTTCCATGAACTGTTGACCTCCCAAGATCTGTAAGCCTCCTGAGAACCATGATCCACCCGCGAATTGTTTCTCCCACGTGGTTTGCATATCACGCTTCATGGAATAATTCCTTTTCCAAATTTCCTTCACCTCTCTGTGTAACTTCTATACAGTCTAAAAACTATCCTTCATAGTATGTGAACCATGATTTCCATAATCCTTTTCATAAAAATCTTCCTTTTCCAAAATTATAAACTCCCAATTTTGAGGCCAAAAAATTTAAAAAACACTAGGAAATGATGCCACAAAAAATATATACTTTGGAAAGAACACCCATGATGATTCAATTTCATATAGATTATTCAAAAAAAATAATTACATAACAAACCTTATCTTTCATGATATATAGTATTTGATTGACCGCCTTTAGCATCATAAGATTTCCAATGAAAGTATTTTAACTTCCCCGTGTTCCATCACATCTTTCTTTCCAATCAAAAATGAATAAGATTGAAATCCTTTTTTCTTTCATAAGTATTTCACCACAAGTTATGAAAAAAACTTATGATACTTGTGAAATAAAAATCATAAAAGCACCATCATAATTTCAAAGTCCTTTTACGAAATGAATCTATTTATTCTATTTGACAAAAAAAGACAACACTCTTAAAAAAACTTTTCTTACTTCCAAAAATTCTCCATCCAACTTGGTCCCAATAATCTCTCCCTTTTTATTTTGTTGTCTAAAAAGATTAATAAATCACTACACTTTGTAACCTTAATAAATGGATTACTTATCAATAATTTTAAGACTATGTTAGACAAATCTTTGTAGGAAACAAGAATTGTTGACAGTAGAACCATGATATCCAAAAGTAGTGACTATAAAACCTCTTCATCTTTCCTCATTAGTATTCTCCAAAACATCCTCATATTTCTTCCAATACTTATTCCTTATAATTATTTCTGAACTTTCTCTACTTCTTCAATAGTCTTGTAATACAAAAATTTTGTTTCCTACAACCACTCCAACAAACTATAAGAGTAGTTCACACACTTACATACTAGATTTACAGCTTACCCACAACTACCACTTTATGAATGCTTCCATAAGGATAGATTTATGAAATAATTCTACCCCTTTAAAACAATATCCAAAGGTAATATGATATAGGGTATAGATAAACATACCTCAACCCTGATGAGAAGGAGGTTGGATGCCCATGTTCAAGCTCAATTTAGAAAATGCTTCCATTGGTAAAGGTTTCATGAATATGGAAACAAATTTTTTAGATGTAAGAACATATTCTAAATTCAATTAATTCTTCTCTACATGATCTTTAATGAAGTTATATTTTATTTTAATATTTTTTGAAGGAGAATATTATACCATTTTCTTTATAAGATTGATGTCACTTTGATTATCACATCCCACAAACTAGGGTAATTTTACTTCAACAAGTAAGTCTTCCAACTGATTATTCATCAACATAAGTTGGGTAGCATATTGTGTGGCAGAAAAATACTTAGTTTTAGACGTGCTAAGATTTACTGAATTATGTTTCTTTTTATTCCAACTAACACAATGTTTCCCTATAAAGAAAACTCCCACAAGATGTGTATTTTCAATCACCAACATTTCCTCCTTAATCAGCATCTGAATACCCAAACAAGTCAATATTTTTAAGCTATAATACATGGTTCCAAAATTTATTTTACCTTTGATATATCTAAGAATTATTTTTCTAGTAATTATATTTTATTCTTTGAGAGCACTCTGAAATCTTTCACATAAGGTAACAATATAAAAATGTCAGATATTGAGGTAGACAAGTATAGAAAAATTCTAATCAGATTTTGAAACTCTTTATGATCAAGTTAATTTCCTTCACCATATTTAGACAACTTGGTTCCCATAGAAATTGGGGTAAAAATGGTTTTTGAATTTTCCATACCAAACTTCTTAAGAAGTTCCTTAGCATACTTTTCTTGATAATGAAAGGTGTGGTTATTATTTTGTAAAACTTTCAACCCAATAAAGTATTTCATTTATCCCACCATGGAAATATCAAATAACTTCTTCATATCTTCATTAAATATTTCACAAGATCTTTAATAATTTCTAGTAAATATAATTTCATCAACATAAACAATTACAATGAGATAAAACTCATGAATTTTTTTGATGTAAAGATTTCTATCAAATCTTCCTTTCTTGAAACTCATCTTCCTTAAGCAAGTATCCAATTTGAAATACCATGATCTCAGAGATTATTTTATCCCATAAAAGTCTTTATTCACCTTACACACATAAATTTCATCTTTCCCAACAACAAAACCACAAGTTTTTTTAATGTAAAATTCTTCATAAAGACTACCATTTAGAAATTCAGACTTTACATCCATTTGAGTTTTTTTGAAACATCATTTTGCAACAATAGAAAGAAATATTATGATTGTTTCCAACCTTTCCACAAGAGAAAAAGTCTAATCAAAATCAACACCTTCAATATGCGAGTAACCTTTTCACACTAATATTTCCATGCTTCGTATCACTTCTCCTTCTTTATTTAGATTGTTTTGGAAAGACCATTTTTTACCAATGACATTTTTGTTATCTGGTATGGGTATGAGTTACCAAGTATCATTATTTTATATCTGATCAAGATCTTAATTAATAGAATGTACCCATCCTAGATGTTCAAAATATTCATTCACATCATTCATCTCAACTTTTTAATACAAATAAGTGTGTGTAACAACTCTTTAAGTTATTCTAGTTTGAACGTTCTGATGTCGATCACCAATAATGTTTTGAGTATATACTTGCTTCGTCAGCTTAGGATAATCTGTTTGAGTTTTTCCTTCATCACCAAAAATTGATAAGTTTGATTCTTCTTCTTAAGTAGGATTACCATTATCGAAATCATTATTATAATTTTTAGAAAAAACTTCCATATCTAGATCAACTTCCATGTCATCATTAGTATGATTTTCCTTCTCAACATTTTCAACAACTTTCACATCAGTTGAATCAATAATTGTTCTAGTTTACTTGTTTAAAAATATATATCCTCTTCATTCTAGAACATATCGAATAAAAACTTCATATTTACCTATTTTCTCAAACTTTCCAAGGTTTCTACCTTTCTTCTTTATAATGCATGGACTCCAAAAAACTATTAAGTGTTTCAGACTTGGAGTTTTTTCCATAAAATATTTCATATGGAGTCATATTTGAACTTGGCCCATAGAAACACCAGTTTTGAACATACAAAATAGTACTAATGGATTGTCTCCAATAGTAATGAGAGAGACCATGTTCAGAAATATAGTTCACCCCATTTCCACCATACTTCTATTCTTTCTTTCATCAACCCCATTTTGTTGAGGTGTGTATGGTGAACTGAACTCAGGTCCAATTCTATGTTTCTCAAGATAACTTTCATAATATTCATTCTTATATTCATCAACACTACCAGTTCTAAAATTCTTTACTGAATACTCACATTCCTTTTCAGCTTTCCTCATGAAACTTTTAAACATTTTTAGATCATATGACTTATGAATCATGTACATAACACAAGTACTGAGAGTAAAGTTATAAATGAATGTGATTAAGTACTTGTCTCCATTGGTAGATTTTTTTCTCATTGGCCCAAAAATATTGGAATGAATAAATTCCAGGGGTCATTATGAAAAAAATTAAACTTTCTTTTGCACAGAGTTTGTAATTTTTCTTTTCCGAGAAATAGTGAAACCCCAATGTACTCTACTTGAAATATCAGTAATATATTAGATACTATCTTTCTTTTATAACTTTTTCATGTTTCTATGAAACATGTGTCCCAATATTTTATGCCAAAACTGATTTTCTTCCACCACACCCATGTAACGAGAGTTTTTTATTTCAAAAACTTTGAACAAGTTCCCTTTTTTATGTTGGCCTCTTGTAACAATCTTTCCATCTTTCTCACTTTTCACAAGAAACCCATATTTTCAGAAGATAAATTTATTACCCTAATCACAAAGTTGTGAAACACTCAACAAGTTGTTTTTCATCCCATCAACATATAAAATTTCCCTATATTTCTTACTTTATTTCACAATGATGGCTGATCTAACACCTTTTATCATCAAAGATTCATCATTTCCAAATGTCGCTATAAGGACCCGACCTTAAAATGCTACTTAATCATGAATTTTAAACATAACTATACATTATTAAACATTGAGTATATTTTTGGGTTTAGAGTTTTAAAGAATTAGGATATCTTACATACATGGCATTCCACATTCATACAAGAGGATACTACTAAAACAATATCTTTTTTTAAAAATGTAAAAAATTTAAACTTAAAACATGATTTCTTTAACAAAAATCCATATCAAACATCACAACTCCCTTATATCTCTTACCCATCCTTATATCCTATGAAAAACATTTTAAAAACATGGGATGAGTATAAAACAAAGTAAGGGATATAAAGAAAGAAAGTTTTGGTCATGCGATAACATAAAAACTAATAAAACCCATAATCATTAAAACTTATATGCATAGAAACATCATGTAGTTTACTTAGGACATATTTACCATATCACTCTTACATTCACCCTTACACATGGAATAATATTTTGGTAAAATTCCATATCCAGAGTAAACAATGCATTGGAGAGCTTTAATGGGGACCACCCTTCATATCTTGATCTATAATGGGTTCAACCCAACATATCTTGAGCTATAATGGGCTCAAACCAACAAATCTTGTGCAATAACGGGATCAACCCAACATATCTTGAGCTATAATGAGCTCAACCCAAAATATATTGAGCTATAATGGGCTCAAACCAACATAAATAATGTTCAAGGAACATATCATGGAAATAAAGTATCTTGAAATTCGGAGAAACTACTAATTCCATATACATATAAAAAACAATCAGTTTGAAATTTATTAAAGAGAGTTTTAAAATGATTTTAAAAGGAAAGTCCCTTAAAATATAATTGGGTTGAGAATTAAAAGAATGGAATAGATATGTTTATACAATTTGAATACACATAGTTCAACATAATATAAATAAATAAATCATCACACCAATAATATTAATACCACATAATGAATAAAGAAGAAGGTTAACCCAAAGAATGAAAATTGGGTTAGGAATTCCCTTACCTTGGGTTCTTCTTACTTAAAATGTGTTTAAACCTCCTATATAATGGTCAAAAGAGTGTTATTAATATATTAATGAAACAAATTAATTTTTATAACACCTTATATGATCATTTTACAACATTATTTGACATATTTATTAGTAATATTTTGTAATGTACATTGTGTCGGGTGTGTTCTTTACATGGTTTCCATGATCGGTTTATGATGGATATTCTTGTCGATTGGGAGTGAAACTACAGTATTGGAATGGAATGGTAGTTAAATATTTCATGAAAAATAAATTATACCATTTATCATTTGGAATTCTGAAATTAGGATAATTCATAAGCTAAAACATTAATGATGTCTGTTTAGATCATTTTAGTGGTTCTTTGATAATAACGACCTCATTTTGTTTTATTGATTAAAACCATGTGTATAAATGAATTAAAAAATAGTGGATGAGAAATAAAAAATTTATTATAACATGATTCAAACATAAAAATGGTTTCATGAATAGACTTGAAATAATTAAATAAAATTGAAATCACATCGTCCACGATGTCGGTAATTCGACACATCACAGACAATGTTTTTATTCCTTGAATAAGTGGAAGAGGAGAAGAAGAATGATGATGAATTTTCTATGAACATGAGAAAATACAAAATATACAAGATTTATGGAGCTTTCATTCCTATTGAATAATAGGATGGGAAGAGAATATAAATGAAAAGGAAAGGAAAGGAAAACACATGAAAAGGAAGAGGATTTCTTACCTCTTGATCTCTTCTCCTTGAGATCCTCCTTAAGGCATTTGATTTGGGCCTTAGGGTGAGACCAGAAGGTTTTGGAAATAGGGAAGGATATTGGGGAGGTAATTTGGCATGAATTAGACAATTATGCAGGAATGATAGGTGTGGGAGGAAGAGGGGAATGAGGGTGGTATTTATAGTTGAAGATAGGAGGAATTTTACATTATTTAAATCATTATTACAATATATTTGATCAAGACTATGAATAATCTCAATTAATGTGACCCAAAATAGTAATAATGGAATGTGAGTCTGAAACAAGTGGTATTACACCATTTATTATGTCATAAATAGTGCATTTGACTGATAATTTGAATATATGATATTTTACCGTATTTCACTATTCATCAAAAATTCAAGAATTTTAGAAAAACCCAAAAATGTCACCGTAACCATTTTTTGAAGTGTAGAATTCAAAAATAAATTCCATTTTTTGAAAATAATTTTCTAAATATTATTAATTTAATTTTTTAATAAAACCATACTTAATTAAAAAATTAACAATTTTAATTTTATAACTACTTTTATGTCACATTGAAAAATTAAACAGGATGTCATTATCTTAAAACCTTAAGAAAATAAAATTATAATAAAATTTAATATTCATTAGTGTCATATTACTATTCATATTACTATTCATAAGGGTATGTTACTATTCACCAAAAAATAAGTTGGTTCCATTAGACTCTAAATAACTTACTGAACACAATTGTAGATGACCAATTTTCAAAAATTCAAAAATTAGAAGTATCAAAATTATGTTTAAAGGATAGTTATAAATATCTACTTAAAACAAAGTTTCATGCATTTCATTTATTTTCTTTAAAACCTTGGGGTGTTACATTATCCCCACCTTCTAGAAATTGCATCCTCACAAGTTTATTTACTCATTAAACAAGTGAGGGTACCTTTCCCTCATAGCATTTTCAGATTCCCATGTTGCTTTTTCAACAATGTGGTTTCTCCACAAAACCTTTACCTGGTGAATTACCTGATTCCTCAATACATGTTTCCTTTGATCAAGAATCTAAACAGGTTTATCTTTATAAGAAAGGTTCTCTTCTAGGTGAACTGCTTCTGGACTCAAGACATGTGATGAATCTCACACATACTTTCTCAACATCGAAACATGAAAAATATTGTGTACCTAAGACAATTTCGAAGGAAAATCTACTCAGTATGCAACTGGTCCAACTTTCTATAGGATTTCAAAAGGACTGATGAATCACAGACTTAGCTTTCCTTTCTTACCAAAACTAATCACACTTTTCCAAGGAGATATTTTATGGAAAACATGGTCACCTACCTCGAAATAGAAGTCTTTCCTTCTATTATCTACATAACTTTTCTACCTGCTTTGAGCTATCCTCATGTGCTGTTGGATCATATTCACTTTCTCAGCCACTTCATCTACTAATTCTGGTCCCATCAACTTCATTTCCCCGACTTCATCCCAAAAGATGGAGTTTGATACAACTTCCCATACAATTCCTCAAAAGGATCAATCTATATACTATAATAAAAATTTTTATTATAAGAAAACTCAACTAAAGAAAGTTGTTGATCCCAAATTCCTTGGTAGTCCATTGAACAAGCTCGAATCTTATCCTCAAAGGTCTGAATTGTTCATTTTGACTTCCCATCTGATTGAGGATGAAAAGCTGTACTGAAATTTAATTCTGTGCCTAAAAACTTCTGAAGCCCCTTCGAAAAGTTAGAAGTGAACCTGAGATCCCGATCAGATACAATGGAAAGAGGAACTCCATGTAACCTGACAATCTCTTTAATGTACATTTGAGAAATATGATCCAATGACATTGTATCTCGAATAGAAAGAAAATGTGCAGATTTTGTCAGCCGATCAACAATAACCCAAATCTAATTGTTACCTCAAGAAATCTTAGACAGTCACATCACGAAGTCCATGGATATATTCTCCCATTTCCACTCTATCACTAGAAAAGGCTAAAGCACCCCCTTTGGTAACTACCACTCTGCTTTAACCTGTTTACATATCAAACATTTCACAGTAAATTATGCGATATCCCTTTTCATTCCATCCCACCATTAATACTCCCAAAGGTATTTGTACATCTTAGTACTTCCAGGATAAAATAAAAATGGAGAACTATGAGATTCACACAACAAATCTTTCTTTAACTGGGAATCAAAAGGCACACACAACCTTTTTCCAAATCTTAAAACAAAATCATTATCAGGATTAAATTCTGGAAACTTACCCATTTTAACAAATTCTAACTTTTTTCTATCGCTCATGGTCTTCCTTCTATGCTTGCTTAATTCTGTCTTATAGCATTGACTACACTGAAACCTGAATCAAAACAGATGTATTCCCTACACCAACAACTTCTAAGCCAAAATTCATCAATTCATTAATCAATGGATCATGTTCTAAACGTAACATGGTTAATGATGCATGATGTTTTCATCTCAAGGAATCCTCTACTTTGTTTACTTTTCCGGTATAGTAATTGATTGTGCAATCATAATTCTTTATCAGTTCAATCCATCTTCTCTACCTCAAGTTTAATTCCTTCTGAGTAAATATATACTTTAAAATTTTATGGTCAGTATATATTTGAAATTTGGCTCCGTGTAAATAGTGCCTCCAAATTTTCAAGGTAAAAACCATAATTTCCAATTATAAATCATGTGTGGGATAATTTAAACCATGAAATTTTAGTTGTCTTGAAGCATAAGCAATTAACTGATCAATCTAGATTAGAACACAAACAAGTCCTGTCAATGAAGCATCACTGTAGATGAAAAACTCACCCTTTTGGGTAGGTAAGGACAAAACTGGAGCATTCACCAGTCTCTTATTCAGTTTCTGAAAACAAACCTCACATTCTTCTATCCAAATAAATTTAAACCATTTTTCTGTTAACTTATTTATCATTCTAGGTAACCGTGAAAAGTTTTTAACAAACCGTTGGTAAGAACCTGCTAATCCAAGAAAACTACAAATTTCTATAACATTTGTAGGTATTGGGAATTCATTAACCACTTTTGTTTTGGTAAGATCAATGGTTATTCTATCCTTATTTACAATTTTCCTAAGAATAGAAATCTGTTACAACCAGAAATCACACTTTCTAAATTTTCTATATAGTTTCTTTTCTTTTAAGGTTTTCAAAACAACTCTTAGATGTTTTTCATGCTACAATTTACTTCTGGAATATACCGAAATCTCATTAATAAAAACAACCACAAACTTATCCAAGAACTCATGAAATATTATATTCATAAGATCCATGAATACATCAGAAGCATTAGTTAACCCGAAATTTATAACAACAAATTCATAACGACCATATCTAGTACGAAACACAGTCTTCGGGATGTATTCATCCTTTACTTTAAACTGATGGTACCCCGACCTCAGGTCACCCTTCAAAAAATACTATGCTCCCTGGTGTTGATCAAAAAAATCATCGATATGAGGCAAATGATACTTATTTTTAATAGCATTGTTATTCAAGTCTCTATAATCAATTAAAAGTCTCATTGAACCATCTTTTTTCTTAACAAATAAGACATGAGTTCCCCATAGTGAAGTGTTGGGCCGGATGAAGCCTTTACCTAATAATTCTTGAAACTGTTTTTTTTAATTCCATAAGTTCTATTTGGGACATTTGATAAGGATTTTGAGAAATTGGCTTAGCATCAGGAAGTAATTCAATAGTAAACTTGACCTCTTGATTAGGAATAACACAAGGAAAATCATCGGAAAAAACATCCAAGTATTCATTTACCACTAATACATCATTAATCTGGAGAGTTACCTTATCTTCAAAAATTTGTTTAAGATAACTTCCATTTCTATCCTTTATCAGTTTCTTAGCTTCCTAATACATTATTATTGGTATGGTTTCATTTTTGTACACAAAATGAAATTCTTTCTGAAAAAAAATTCATTTTATGTTAGCATGAAAAAAAGAAATCCAATCCATACCCATAATATCATCAAACTTTACTAGATGAAAACAAAAAGGTTTATAGGTAATCTATTTCCATATATGAGGATATAAAGATTCATATAATTTATTTTTTCCATAATATTTTCTCCAGGTATTTTTACCATGAGATCTGGTTTCATTTCGTGAGGTTGAATTCCCAATTTTTATAAAAATTTCTCAGAAATGAATGGATGTGTAGACCCTAAATCAAACAACACATTTGTGAAATATATAAAAATAAGAAATGTACATGATACCACCTAATTTGATAGATCAACATCTACTGAAGTGGTTGCAAATGATTTTATTAAACCCTCCTACTTCCAATCTTGTTGATTCCCTTCCTGAGTAACTAGCTTCAGAAAACATTAGTAAAATGACCTAATTCCTTATAGTTAAAGAATATCACCTTCAGATTCTCATTAATTTTCAGATCATTTTATTTACACTCCCAAGACATGTGTCCAAACTTTCCACATCGGTAGCATTTCTCAGAATTTACAAGACATTCATCACGATTCTTTTTATCAAACTTTTCACAAGAAGGGAAATTCATTTTCTTACCTTCATACTTCTTTGACAAGTTCTCCCCCATTTCCTACCAACTTGACTGATTCTTATTCTTTTCATCATGTGGCACATATATTTTAGAAAACTCCATCTTAACTTTTTCTGTATAATGAACAACCTTCTCATATCTTTTAAAATCTCACGAGGCCAAAGATCTTCTTAAAAACGGTTTCAAACCAGAGTAAAATCTATTAATTTTACTTTCAAAATCCCAAGTAAAATCTGGTTCATACATGTCCAGTCTTGTAAAATTGGCTTCATATGCTGCCATAGAATCATCATCTTTCTGATTCAGTTCCAAGAATTGTTTCTCCATTCTGAGTTGAATAGTTTTGGGAAAAATTTTTTAGAGAAAAATACTCTTAAAATAATACCATTCTAGACTATCAAGATCATCTATTTCTCTCATATTCTTAACCAGATTCCACCACTGATCATCTTCACCATCAAAATGATAAGTGACTAGTATTACCTTTTGAAGTTCCAAACATCTCATGACATCAAATATCTTTTCTAGAGCATTGATCCATCCTTTGGCTATCACTGGATTTGCGGTTCCACTGAATGTTGGAGGATGTTTCCTCATAAAATTCTTCAAAAAAGACATGTTTCTTCATGATAGATCATGTTCCTCTCTAGCATGGATACCACCATTGTTTATTTCTTGATTCAACTGATCCATTTCCATCACAAACTACTTGGTTCTGATTCCCACCATTTCAGGCTGCAGATTTCGACAAACATAAGCCTCTTGGTGCCTTTCTACTTTAGATTCCTTATTTCTTATCTGGAAAAAAATTCCATACAAACATAAATTAGATGAATCAACATGGTAATCCTTAAATTTTATAACATTTCAAATTACCATAGAGTAAAAATCATTTATGTTATTCTTTTAATATCACCCCAACCCCTAAAGTTATCTAATCAATACTCTGATACCAACTATAAGGACTCGACCTTAAAACATTACTATATCATGAATTTTAGACAGGACCATAAATTATTAATCATTTATGATATTTTAAGGTTTATATTTTTAAATAATTAAGTTATGTTACATACATGACATACCACATTAATACAAGAGGATACTACTAAAAAAATATCCATTTTTTTCAAAATATAAAACATTTTAAACTAAAAACATGATTTCTTTAACAACACTCCATATCAAACATCAAAACTCCCTTATTTATATTAACCATCCTTATATCCTATGAAAAATATTTAAAAAACTTGGAATGAGTATAAAAATAAATAAGGGATATAAATAACGAAAGCGTTAGTCAAGTGATAACATAAAAACTAATAAAACCCATAATCATAAATACACATATGAACAGAAACATCATGTAGTTTCCTTGGGAAATTTTTACCATATCACTCTTACATTAACCCTTACACATGTAATAACCTTTTAATCAACTTCCATCTCCATAGTACCCAATGCATTGGAGAGCTATAATGGGGCTCACCCGCCATATCTTGAGTTATAATGGGATCAGCCCAACATATCTTGAGTTATAATGGGCTCAACCCAACATATATTGAGCTATAATGGGATAAAATAAACATAAATAATGTCCAAGGAACATATCATAGTAATAAAGTATCTTTAAATCATTATAAACTACTAATTCCATATACATATAAAAAATCCTTTTGAAATTTATTAAAGATTGTTTTAAAAGGATTTTAAAAGGAAAGTGCCTTAAAATATAATTAGAGTGAGAATTAATAGAATAAAATGGATATGTGTATACAATATAAATACAAATAGTTAAAAATAATATAAAAAAACAAATCATCACACCAATAATCTTAATACCATATAATGAATAAAGAAGAAGGTTAACCCAAATAATGGAAATTGGGTTAAGAATTCCCTTACCTCAGGTTCTTCTTACTTCAAATGTGTTTAAACCTACTGTATAATGGATAAAAGTGTGTTATTAATATCTTAATGAAACATATTAATATTTATAAAACCTAATATAATCATTTTACAACATCATTCAACACATTTAATAGTAATATTTTGTTATTTACATTATGTCAGGTGCGTTCTTTACATGGTTTCCATGATCGGTTCATGATGTATATTCTTTTTGATTCGGAGTGAAACTCCTGAATTAGAATGGAATGATAGTTAAATATTTACTGAAACTTAAATTATACCATTTATCATTTTGAATTCTTAAATGATGATGATTTATAAGTTATAAAATTAATGATGTTCATTTTGATCATTTTAGTCGTTCTTTGATAATAACGACCTCATTTTGTTTTATAAATTAAAACCATGTGTCAAAAAGAATTCCATAACCATGGATGAGAAATAATACATATATTATAACCATTTTCAACCATAAAAATGGTTTCATGACCAGGCTTAAAATAATTAAATCAAATTGAAATTGCATCATCCACAATGTCAGTAATTCCACAGATCCCAGACAATGTTTTTATTCCTTGAATAAGTGGGAGAGAAGAAGAAGAATGATGATAAATTTTACAAGAACATGAGAAAATCCGAAATATACAATATTTATAGAGCTTTCATGATTTTAGATAATAGGAGGTGAAGAGACTATAAAAGAAAAGGAAAGGAAAGGAAACCACATGAAAAGGAAGTGGATTTCTTACCTCTTGATCTCTTCTCCTTGAGATCCGTCTTAAGGCATTTGATTTTGGAATTTGGGTAAGACCATCAAGTCTTGGACGTGGGTAAGGAGATTGGGGAGGTAATTTGGCAGAAATTAGACAATTCTCAAGGCTTGAGAGGTGTGGGAGGAAGAGGGGAATGAGGGTGGTATTTATAGTGGACGAGAGGAGGTATTTTAAATTATTTAAATCATTATTAAAATATTTTTGCTCAATACTATGAATAATCTCAATTAATGTGACCCAAAATAGTAATAATGACATGTGAGTCTGAACCAAGTGGTATTACATCACTTATTATGTCATAACTAGTTTATTTAACTGATAATTTCAATATACGGTATTTTACTGTATTTAACTATTCATAAAAAATTCAAAAATTTCAGAAAAATACAAAAAATTTACCCTAACCATTTTTTATGCGAAGAATTAAAAAATCAACTCCTTTTTTTGAAAATAATTTTCTAAATACTTTTTAATTTAATTTTTAAATAAAATCATACTTAATTCAAAAATTAACAATTTTAATTCTATAACTACTTTTATATCACATTGAAAAATTAACCAAGATGTCGTTATCTTAAAGCCTTTAGTAAATAAAATAATAATACAATATACTATTCATTTGGGTTATATTACTATTCATATTACTATTAATAAGGTTAGATAACCATTGTTCGAAATTCAAAACATTGAAGCAGCAAAATTATGTTTAAAGGATAGTTATAAATATCTACTTAAAACAAAGTTTTATGCATATCATTTATTTTTTTAAAAACTTGGGGTGTTACTGTCACTATTCCTTATTTTAAGTATTTCACATTATTCAATTGCATTAAGTCTCTATTCATATGAGAAGGACACCCACTATCAAGAATATAGGGTTGTTAGCCTTTTATATCTTTCAAATCAGTTTCAATAAGAAGATATTTTTCTTCATCCTTTTCTCTTTTTCACCTCCGACTTCTGAGAATTATTAATAAACATTTGTTGTGCCAGTAAAAAAACAAGACAATATTTAACAGGATTTCACGGTTCACATCTTTCAAAAATAGTTTCCAATGGTTGAAACCTATTATCAACTTTCACACCAACCTTCTCAAATTTCTTCCAAAATTCCTTTTGATACTTCTTTTGAGAGGATTGAATCCCTGTAAAACGTTTTCTTGCATAACCTTTGGATTAGTATTAATGTTTATAGTTGAGCCAAAACATGTTTATTGTACTTCCGAATCCACCACAGTACCATCAGTATCCATAGAAATAATATATCCCTTTGAAACTTCCATACCGATCAGAGTTGTGAACATGCTTCTCAACAACTTTCTTAAATTTTGTTTGACCACCAACCTTTCTATTTTCAAATGTAACTTTTTCCTTCAACTCAGATTTCTTTCTAGACTTATCAGAACCAGAAGTAATAGAAGTTCTACCAGAATTAGGATTTTTAGAAACTTCTAAATTTTCATCATTGTTATTGTTGGATACATAAATTACTTTCTCAGCTTTATTCCTTTCAGAACCAATTACAAAATTCCTATCAACCATTGAAGGGAACTTTTCTTGATCCTTATTTGCTTAGTTCTTACCAAGAATTTCTAAAACTTCTGAGATATAGTTTCTTAAACTTATATTCCTTTCTTCAGATTTAGAATGTTTTTATCAGCCAAGTTCCAACTCTTCTTCCTTTTACTTCATCTTTACTTCCAGATGTTCATTATGATTCTTTTCATTATTAATAGAATTATTCAGATCATTAATATATTTTACCAGCTTCACTTTCTCATTAGGAGAAAATTCTTGATTATTTAATGAAGAATTATCATTTATCAAATTCCTATTTTCTTTCTCAAGAATTCTAATCTTTGTCAGACATTCTTTCAACTCTTATTTCAGATGATATTTAAGTTGAGTTTCTTCTTATTTAGAACTGATGCTCCTAAAATCTCCATTATTTACTACTGCAATAAAGTTATTATCTCTAGATTTCTCACTAAAATATATTTTTGGATTCAACTTCACTATCTTCTTATTCTTCATCTCTAGAGAAAAATATCTTCTTTTTTATTTTAAGAATTTTTTATCTTTCCCTATGGAAGAAGGTTTTTCTTTATCACATTGTTTCTTACATGACATTCTTTTCCTTCTTTCTTCTTCATCATTGTATTCATCTTTATTTCTAGGATAGAAATTAGATGAAAAGTTCCTAATGACTCCATATTAAAAACACTTCAAGGGAAGATTCCCTTTATATTTAAGAGTAACTCTTCTCACATTTTTAGAACATAAGGATAAAATTTCTTCGAGATTTTTACATACCTCATTTTCCAAGTCAAAGTCAGCAACATCATATTCCTCAAGAGCCTTATTATATTTTTATTTCTTGGTATCTTTGAAATAAATCTCTCTATCCACTTTTTTTATCTTCATAGTATTCTCCCTTCTCATTTCATAAGAGATAATAGTTCTATAAAAATCATATAGAGATAATGTTTTAGGGTCTCTTTCTTCCAATAAAGAAAATTTAACATCAAAATTGTCAGGTAGAATTATTAAGATCTTCTTAATAACTTTAGAATCCTCTAACATTTCACTATGATATATGATAGTACTAACAATATCATTTACATTGGTAAATAACTCCCTGACAGATTAAAATTCTCCCATTTTCAAGTCTCCATAGTTCAGCCTCCAGATTTGTAGTTTTACCTGCTTCAGTTTTGTATTTCCTTCATAGATGTTTTTCAATTTATACCAGATACCTTTAGTTGTAGAAACACCTTTCATACTTAAAAACTCACTTTAAAAAAGTTATGAGAGTAAATCTTTTTTATATCTTCCATCATTCTCAAGATTCTTCTTATCAACAATTGTGAGAGAAACCTTGTCCTCAATAGGAGGAAAACATCTATTTTAGCTTCAAGAACTTCATACCCAAGGGAAATTAGGTAATCCATTATTATATCTTTCCAGATATGATAATTTTTTCTATAAAATATTGTAATCCCATTACTTTTCACAGAATTCAGATTCTCTATCACAACTTCTCTTCAAAACATCAACAAAGAATAAATGAAGGGTACCTACTCTGATACCAATTGAAGTTACCTAGTTAGGATCCAAGTATCACTCAGAGGGGGAGTGGGTGAATCAGTGATATATTTTTATTTTATGTCTCCTTACTTATGAAACAAACTTTACCTCTTGTTAAATATTTATTTCCCTACTGAACACAATTCAACCACACAACCACATGAACACAAGAATTTACAAGGTTCACTACTCAACAAGAGTAGCAACATCCTTGGTATGGTTTCGAAACAATCCAATACCACAAAATCCACTAGAAAACAATCCTTTATGAAGAATAAAATTAGTAGGATGTTATCTTACACTCTTATAACACTATGAAAATAATCCAATAGTGTGCGTTCTTCTTCTGTCACAAAATTATGCAAATAAATATTTTGGTTCTTCTTAATCAGCTTTCAAAAATTTGATCTTTCAAAACAATTCTTCTCTTTCTTACTCAGAAGCTGGTAGGAACTTCCTTGAGTCCTTCACAAACTGTCCCGATTCCCTCACAAACTTCCCGTACTGCCCACGACCTAAGTTGCACAGCATAACATGAGTGATTCACAAACAACCTCTTCTTCTATGAACTATTTATGCTCTACGTACCATTGTTGCTCCGCATACCACCTCCACGAACCATTTCCACATACCAATTCCACATACCACCTCTGTGTACCACCTCCTCATACCACCTCTATATACTGCCTCTAGGTACTTTATCCATGTACTACCTCTTATTACATGGAATTCCTATTTCCATGGACTATTTCTTTATATTCCATGATCCGCTTCTTCATCCATGAACAAATTCATCCTTCGCTGAATATTTCCCCCATAAACACTTCAGGACTTTTCCAAATTCTTCCTTGGAGAGAAGATGATATATTTTGAAAATCACTCTAACTTAATGATGGGATTATGGTCTATTATATAGACAAATAAATCCATAAATCTCGCTAATTTTATTTACCAAAATTTTCAATGCGGTACAACCTTTACTGCATACCGTACACATCACACGAACCATTTTTCCCTACTCAGTCTGCGTACCAAGTTTCTTCCTTTGTGGAAACTTAAATCACTGCCTTTTTTCCACGAATGATATACTTTGACATGAAATTTTGACCTCACATGAACTGTAAGCCTCCTGCGAACCATGATCCACCCACAAATCATTTCTCCTACACGGTCCGTGTACCGCGCTTTGCGAAAATCTTCCTTTTGCAAATTTCCTTCACTGCTCCCTGTATCTTCTATGCGGTCCATGAGGTATCCTTCATGGTACGTGAACCATTTTTTCTAGAATCCTTTGTAGAAAACTCTTCTTTTCCAAAATGAGAAACTCCCAATTTTGAGGTCCAAAAATTTGGCAAACACTGTGAAACGACACAACCTAAAATATATACTTCAGCAAGAACACCCATGATGCTTCACTATCATTTGGATTATTTATAAAAGAGATAATTTCATCAAAAAACTTATATTTTATAATATATAGTCTTTGATTGATCACCTTTAGTATCAGTATATTATATAAGGAATGTATAGTAACTTCCCTATCTTCCAGCACATATTTCTTTCCAATAAAACCCAAATAAGATTGAAACCCCCTTTTCTTTCATAAGGATTTCATCACAAGTTCTCCAAACAACTTATGATATTTTTGAAATAAAAATCAGCAAATAATATTCACACTTTCAAAGTCCTTTTACAAAGTGAATTGATTTATTCTATTTGAAAAAAAGACAACACTCTTGAAAAAAAACATTTCTTACTTCAAAAAACTTCTTCATCTAACTTGGTCCCAACAATATGATGCAGGACAAAACACTTAGATATAGTCTTTGGGATAAAATATCCCTTTAATGATATATTTTCATGAGGTGTATTGTTGAACTTTTTGATCCAAGCTATTGATTGATTCATTTGTCATGGTTCTGAAATAGATACATCAATTGGAAACCCAAACCCACAAATCGAAAGCCTATCTAACACATGGTAATCTTGAAGTCCATCACCCATAAGTCTTGATAATTCCTGATGATATAGAAAAATGTGTTGTTTTGTGTTATTGTCTATGCTCTCAGTCATGGCCTTCATATTTTCACCAGCAATAGAAATAGTAGCAGAAGCAATAGATTGTGAGGTATCCATTTTCTGAAAAACAAGGAAAGAAAATGTATATTCATCGAATAAAAATACGGAAATGTCTGGTGAATCACATAGTTTTATGCAGACCACAGAGCGCTTTAATCACTTGCATACCATAATCCCTTTAGGCACTATACAGACTTTGAAGCACTTAAGATTCTATACAAACCAAGAAGAACTTAATTCACTATGTGGAATTCATTACTGATAAATAGGAATAATTAAAATGAAAAGGAGAATAATTAGTTTGCGGGAAATACTAGTTTGTAGGTTGGATATTTTCTACATAGAAGAGGATATTTTCAAAGGAAAGTGCTATGCAAAGAAGGTGATATGTGGGTAAGATCATAGGATATCATAAAGCATCTAAGTTAGAAATTGAAAAATGAGTCTTTCTTAACACCTTATTATAAGAATTGAATCTTATCCCATTCCACAAATATCCTGAAAGGCCTTATGCAAATCATTCAAATGGACTAACTTCTTCCTCAGAGTGGACTCCTCTTCATGCCGATCAGAACCCATTCCAATGGGGGAATTTTTTGGGTCTAGAAAAAGTTTACATGGAATATGGGAAGGATTTTGTGGTTTTTTTGTTATGGTCTGATTAAGATCAACTGGGAAACTTTATGAAGATTAAAATGGTAAATAACCATGAACTGCAAAGCAACCCCACATTCCACTAAGCGTACTATCCATAAAAGTGGCTACTTTGTATAGATCCTCCCTGAAGCGCCCTCACAAAGAATCCCCACAAAAAAATTATCATTTTCAGTGAAAGAAATCTTTCTTTTACTCCAAATTTTTTTTAGGGAGATACATCCTTTTCCCACCCCCACAAACTAAAAATCATTTTGAGGGGTGAACTTTTCCCCTACAAATGAAAAATTCATTTGCGGGGTGAAGAATCTTTTTCAAACCCCCTACAAATGAAAATTCCCTTGAGAGGTGAGGCAGCCGACTGAAAACCCAAATATTTCATGGGTAGTAGTTGATCGGTTAAATCCATACCCCTATTAATCCTCCCACACATAGACTGATGGGGGTGGATATTTTTCTATGAGAATTTTTGGGCCTGGATTTCTAGAGAGTGATTTTAGAAGGTAAACATCTACTACACATTGAAAATAAAAGAGAATTGGTCTGCCTAGTATAAAATGTGGTCCACAAAGCATAAATAGTGGTTTGCATAGAAAATATCCCTTTGTGGGCCATCCAATCACAAAGTGAACCCCTTTTCAAACCCTAATTCCATGGACCACATACATATAAAATATTTACGAAACTCCATCCACCATAGAAACCAATACATGGGATAGAGTTCTTCAGTCAGAGTATCCTTCCACAAACCACTCAAACTCACCTCATACCATTCAAAAAATATCCAGACAACCCTCTCCATCAACTCCCCCTCATAAAGAACTAAGAACCCAACTAATCCCCTTTATGAACCACCCTTCATGAAGCAACCAACCAGGACCCTTTGTGAAACTCCCTTCATGAAGCACTCAACCGGTCCCCTTCATGAAACACCAGGCTGAGGCCTCTCCCGAAGACAATAGATATATATGATCAAATCCATGGGAACATCAGTTTTTCCTCTTGAGCATACATACCCATGGTAAATAAGGTTCTATTGGTAACCTCGTCAACAAATGGGATCCTTATAATGTTATTTAGAATACATTCTAATGGTAATAAGGGTTCCTACCAAGGAGGTTATGCCAGAGGTCTTCCCATTTTAGACAGTAAGGGGGTGGATCGTGCTTTCTTTTCACTTTGAAGGATATGGGCTTATCCTACCCCCTTCTCTAGAATTAGGATTAAGAAATACCTCCTAGAGTAAGCCATTAGTCATTATTTCATGGGTTTAACCCCTCCTCCTTTTAATCTTTTGGTCTATAGATATGTAGGTAGTCAAATATGAATATCTTTATTACCTAAACAAAAGAGGATATGGGAACATTCAAATCCCTTTCTCTCTCCCATCACCATGACCTCATCCACCAGTGGACATAGGAGATTGTGTGGTTTGTTAGATATTTGAATTCATCTTATTTCTCACACAGATCATGAATTAGGTGGGATGATCAATTATCAATGATCATCACATATGGATGATAAACTATCCATCCTATGAGGAGAATCCCTTTATGAATCATCCCCTCATCAAATAAAACTCCCATTTGGTATAATTACCAACAATATACACTCAGTGGGCCCTATATCAGGTGTAATACCCAACCTTCCGAACTATGTGGGACTTGGTTCTCGACTAGTTGGGATTTGTAGGATTCCTCCCCAAGGTTTAAACTCAAAACCCCAAATTCACCCTAATGTTCTCTAGGATATATCCCCAGTAGGTTTTCATCCAAGTTGGATGGCTATATTCCTTCCGATATCATTTCATCACCATCCTTATTAGGTCATATTATTGATAAGATCATGCACTATATGAGATAACACATCTCTTCTATAAATTTCATACAAATTTAGCATAATCCACACACCAATATTGACTAGGAACCTTTCAACTAAACACATTTTTTCACATGATGTTAAACTACATAGTTTAGTCCTCATCACATGAACTTAAAAGGTATGATGTGTCTGTTTAAGTGGAAAAAAACTATGTTGGTTCTGATTTCTCTCATAAGGATATGTAGGAAGCCCGTCTCATAGGACTGATCCTAGTAACAAAACCATTTCAATATTACTGGGTGACATTAAATTATAGAGCAACAAAATATGTGGCTTAAAACTAGTATCTTGATAATAAACGATAAAAAAATCACTAATAGATTTCCAAGAAAGGAAACTTAGATGGAGAGCCTTAGGTATATAAATATTTCTCTATCTATGAAGAACCTTAGATAAATATAGATGATTCTAAAATAAACACATGGTAATAATTATTAGAATAGATGCGACCTATTCCATACATGGGATTTAATAAAGTATTCACAAATATGTCTTAAATATACAAGAGAGTCCCGTAGTAGGAAATAATTTCCCCATAAAGGGTGTTATGAGCTCAACAACCCATCCTCTCAGCCCATGTATCTTCTAAGGCCTCATTGGAGAAATCTTTGTGGTCATATTCCCTTGGAAAGCAGGTCCGCATCAACTCTAAACAATTATGGGCATGCGACTACGGTGGGAAAATGATAATAATATGTTATAAGTAAACAATATATTGCATGATACATATTATTTTGGTTCTATAACATATGTTTAATAAACCTATATTTATTATATTGGAGGTTTTAATATATATGAAGGAAGTCAAGACTTAGGGTAATGGATTTTTGTCTCACATTTATTTATGTTATAAAAATTAAATATTCACTACATTGTTTTGTATATTATACCAATGGTTTAATTTTATATTGATTCTTATAATATTTTTTTTGTATTTAAATGTCCATATAATTTTTTTATTTCACGAGTATTATGATTCAAAAGTTACCAAAGTAATATGGGTTGATATTAAAATCTCATTGTTTATTAAGATTATTTATTATTATGATTTAGATGATGAAATATTATGATATTTTTTTCAATGAATTCATGAATTTTATTCTCCACTTGTTATGTCATTAAGATACACGATTTCCTTTAATTTTTCTCTCTTTATCTACTCCAAATTTCAAAATAATTCTTTTAAGAAAAATAAACTTTATTTACCTCTTTGTATGAAAAACCTTTTTCTTCAATATCCATGTTTTATAAAAAAAAATTCAAGAATGTTTTATTGTTCTTACATAACTGTGTAAATTAAATTTTACCCCTTTATAAATTTTTTAAAAATGTTTTAAAAAGAATCTCCATCTCTTTTTCTGAATAGGTCCTGTTTAGATTTTACTAAAAATGTGAAAGGAATCTTTGTTTTAACATGTATGACATAAACAGAATTTTCTACCATCATGAACAATTAATGTTTTAAAGAAAAATTTATAAATTTAAAATTTTATTTTCAAAGAATATTATTTTCACAATGTTTTGATAAATTTTAGTTTTAAAAAGGTTATTTTTAAATTTAAAAGGTTATTTTCATCAAGAAACGATTTAAATGATCTTTAAAGATTCATTTATAAATTTAAAATGTTATTTTCAATGAAAAGGATTGGAAACTTTTCTTTGGTTTAAAGTTTTTTTTGAAAGTGGAAAGGATATTTTCCTAAGTAAATGTTCCAAGTGGTCTTTCAAAATAATTTTACACCTACTATTCCATCTTGTGATGTAAATTATTCTTTATTGGTTATGTTATCCTAGGATACCATTCTTATTATTTCTCTAAATGGTTTATGTTTATGATTAATAGATGTTTAAGAAACCCATTCCATTTTTCCATGGGATATGTTATGATGAAATGGTTAATTATTTATGAAACCTATTACTTTTACATGTGTTATGATATGATGTAATATTGAAATATTTATAAACAAATTTCCCTTTAAATGGGTTATACTTTTATGTAATGATTAAATGTTTATAAAACTCATTTATTTTCCATGGGTTATGTTATAAATAAATGTATATGGAACCCATTTATATTCATAGTTTATGATATGATGTATGTTTTATGGTCTCTTGGAACAAAAATGTTTAGTTTATGAGATAGGTGGGTCCTATATCTCCCTCCAATGAATTGGGTAATGATTAATGTTATATGAGATTAAAGTGTACACAAGAGGTTATCCCTGGCCTGAAAGAGGGTACATAAGAGGTTACCCCTAGCTTGAAAGAGGGTACACGGGAGGTAATCCCAATTCTAAAGTAGGTACATGGGTGATTATCCAAAGGCTGGCATGTTATGAATGTCTTGGTGGATGGCGTTGACATAATATTTTCTATGAGTATCTGTATGCACCAAATCTATATCTTATGACAATGTTAGGATATCATGGATCATGTTCTTTGATTCCTTTATGATTAATGTCTTATGAAATAAGAATATTTATTCCATGCCTCAAGTTTAGGATCTATGATATGAAGGATATGTTTTTTCTAAAGTTATTATAATGTTATCATACCCTTACACTCATGTTATGTTGATATATCCCCTATTAGACTTACTGAGCATCTGATATAACCCTTTCTTATGTCTCTTTTCCCAGATTATTAATAATGGTATTATGTAAGATATGTCTAAGAAGGGTGGTCATTATAAATAAATTAGTGGGAGATGTTGTTGCTTACTTATGGACCATTTTTTTATGTATCAAAGTTTCTGAAGGCACTAGATGTAAATGATTTTGGAACAAATTTCTATGTTATGCAATGGATATATTTTTATTAATATATAATATATGTGAATTGAAAGTTTGGGTCATTAAAATTTCGAATACATTTAAACTTTCATGAATCTATATATGAAGCTAAGGAAAATGAGATAATTCCATGCATGCAAAAAGGAGCTTAGTGTAGTCATTATAAAGGCTTAGTTACCATGTCAGATCATTGTGAGGATAATGGAGTTCATGTCGTGTTCTTTGGTTTTTAAAATAATAGAAACTACATAAGTTTAATTTAATGACTGTGTAAGGGTAGAGAAAATGGTATATATATAAAGGTAAATTGAGAGATACATGTTTCCTACATGAAGGTATTAGAGGATACATAAGGGTCCTTAGTTGTTTATGACATGTATATAAAGGTAACTTGATAATATATATAAAGGTATTGAAAAAACCATGTAATCATAAATGAAATACTTAATTAAGGTTGGAAATCCGTCTTTCTATATTGTAGGATGTGAAACCATGAATCTTAGAGAGAACCCAAAGGAAGACAAAGAAGTTTTCACCATGAAGGAGGTTGTTTATGCCATGAATTCATAGAAAATGGAAACGAATTTTTGATAATTTTTGTTTACACCATAATAGAGATGGACATAGTGTGAAGAAAGAGATACTAAATGTTCAAATATATTTTTAGAATTTTTTTCTTAGAGCTAAATCATTCACATAATGAAAATAAATTACATGAAAAAAAATAGAGGATGAAATGAAGTTTGTGATATGAGCTATTATTTTCTCCAAAAACAATACAGTTAAGGTTTTTTTTAAAATATGATCTCTATGGTTATTGAGGAGTAAATAAAGATGATTTTCTAGGATTATTAAGGTGTGAATTGGATATGTTTTATGTGATATTTTAAAGTAATAAATTTATTCCCTTAAATAAATTATGCTTATAAATACATTGGTGTGAACTACTATAAAATAGGGATTATCAAACCTAGAGCAAGGTGTTTCTATTATAGAGTCCTTCACCCAGATGATTTTTATTTTTTTAGGATTTCTTCTCTTCTTTTCTTCACCCTCTCATGAATAGAATGAGAGTATGGCATTTTTCTATATCAAAATATAATTTTAAAGGGAATTTTGCAAGTGATAGTTTGTTTTATATTTAATTCAAGTCGAGTAATTTCATTCCAAATATGTTATTTTATTTCTCTTTCTTATTTATCATGTATGAACATTAAATATTAATCAATAGAGTTTTATATAATTTAATTTAAATAACTATTTATTCTTTATGGATATTGGATAGGTTGAATTCTATATTTAAATATGGTTTTAGTTTTTTTATTTCACTAATAAATTGCAGTACATGGCCATTAGAAAAGGGGAATTTAAGAGAGAGAGTGTGTGTTCTACAAGATCAAGGGCTCACTTAGACATAATTCTGATGAAAAATAGTAATTATTTAAATCATCACAATCAATAGTACAAGAACCTAGATATAATATTATTGGTATTTTTTTTCTTCCTTCTACCTTCATGAATTCACATGCCAAGCTGATTAGATCCCTCTCATTCTACGCTCATAATTTATTGTTTTAATAATTAATTTGAATAATTATAAAAACATTCATTCTTGGTTTTAATTTTTAGACTTATAATTACTATACTACTTAATAGTTTTAGTTTGTATTTATCAAGTTTTATAAATTATAAACTATTTTATCTCATGGAGAATTAATGATACTCTGCGGGTTGGTCACATGACATGGTGGAACCGATCATGGGGATAAATGGAGTTTATAAGAATATTAGTAGTAATTTTCGAATGAAAAATATATAAAGGCCATGAGACAGACCATTATACTATGAAAATGGGAATGGTATAATATAATTTGTGGAAGAAACCATGGTGGTTAATCATGGTGTTTTTAGAAGAATTAAACATGGTTCATATTTGATATTTAGAAACTAGTATCATAGGTTGACTATGATTTATTAGTTGTTTAGGGTTCTAGAAGATAGATTGGAATATAGAGATTATTTTTTCTTTGTTTCATCACATGATTTGGTGGTTTAAAAAATACCTTTATTCCATAAGGAGGCATAAAATGAGTATAATGGAATCTTTTTTTTGTTGAAAAATTGTTATATATAGTGAGGAGATAACATTAGAGCTAAATTTTTTATATGGAGATGGAAGTGCATGGATTCTGATTTTGTTTAAAAAATACCATTCCATAGTGGTTTGTGATACAGATATATTTCCCAAACTAAAATGGATAAAACATTCAAACATTTTAAATTTAGACCCCATGGTTCTTGGGGTTCGGGTACAAGCTAGAGGAAGACCATGACATGGTGTGGTTGTCCATGTAGTGATTTATAGTGATTTGGAATCTTTTTAAAGATTTTATCTAATTTTTTTTTTATGAGATATGGATTTTATTATATACTATAATTCATTTATTATAGATGAGTTTAAGGGATAATAAGGTTCTAGTAGATAGTAACCAAAGGATGAGAATTTGGAAGTTCAAATTGGAGATATTTAAAGATAAATCTAGGAGAATAAAAAAGATATGTTTTTTGATTGAAAATAAAGATTCATTTAGAATTATGAGTAAAGAGACATATTGGAGAAAAACATCAAATATCTGGGTTTTTAGGATATTAGAGAAAAATAAAAACAACATCACTGTTTGGTGTTTAATTATAGATATTTTTATGAGAGGCCTATGTAATGATTATTTTCTTAATCAATTATTTTATGTAATGTGTAGATAAGAATAAATATAGAGTAACCCTAAGTTATAGTGGTGATACTTACCAAAAATATTCTAATCACAATAGTGAGGAGTGATTCTTCTAGTACATCAACAAATCATTGGTGTATGCTACTTAGATTTCCCCATAGGGTATGTTGTACTATAAAAACAACTGGAATGTTGTATTAATTTATATTAAAATTGTTAATAAAAAGTGATTGGTGTATCTATTTTAAGATGTAGAATGATCAATAACATCCCCTATACTACTTCAATCCCATTTCATGTGTTGTGGAAGAAGGATGGTGCTAATAAAAAGGCCTAATTTGTAGATGAAAACACTCAAAAAGTATCAGATAAATTTTTTAATATGAAATAAATGAAATTTAATATTTCTTTATATTTTGAATCATAAAAAAATAATATGTTTTTATTTATTTGGTTTAGACATAGAATAATTCATCAAACAGATGTGAATAAAACTAATTTTTGGGGTTTTTCATCATCCAAAAGTAGTATGGATGGGTTTGTTGGGTAGGTTTTAGAGTGTTTCTAAGAAAATTATTTAAGAAAAGATAAACATAAAGGCATACTGGCAAAGAATATAAATATTTTCAAATAATATTATAAAATAAAATGAAGTACCATTTAAACAAAACAAAAACTCATTAAAATAATGGAATAACAACAATCGATGAACCACCAACCATATCTAACTCCATGAAAGCCATAAATTAAAATGTTTTAGTGTTTTCTTCTCCTTAAAAGTTAAACATACCATAAGAAGTCATTTTTGTAACAATGCTTTCTGAACATGTAAAATAAACAGGCATCCACTATTTAGTTATTTTAAAATATATCAAGGTGAAACCATTTGAAACTTATATCTATAATCACCCAAACATTAAATTAACATTAAAGGTTTGGTGTAAAATATTCAAGGTGATACTATATATAGTAAAATAATACAAGGAGGTGTCATGATTTTAGAGATTTAGGTACCTCATGAGCTAAGATCTGACATATTGTTCCCATTGATGATTTTGATGTTTGAAAGGATGAACAAGATATTAGGATATCCATAGAACGAATGATAACTCTTAATAAGAAACCTGATAAGAAATTTCTATATCATTTATAGATTATATTATGCTCAATTACATTTATAATTAATAACAAATTTTCAAGCTAGTATATGTAATTGTAGATGGGGAAACATAAATATGTGTTGAATAATTCAAGGGAACAACTAATATATCATGAATGTAGACTACTTACCCCAATTTTTATCTATTACAAACCTTATATAGCTAATGTATTTAATGGACCTTGTAAATTCATATTTTAAATAGAGGAATATTGTTTAATTAAATTTTGGAGTAGACATAATTTTCCAAGAGTCTATTAAATTTATCGGTCTTCTTACTGTAAATGAAATATTTCTGCATGATTTCTTAGGATCATCTGTCTTAAATATATATATATATATATGAGGTATATTGACTATTTGTTTTCTTCAAATTATTAATGTACCATTTTATTATATTTTTAGTGGTTTATTTCTAATTATATACATTTATATTATAAATTTTTATCTGATGAAAAATTATAGCATCATTTTTGATTTCTAAGACACTATATTCATTCCTCATAAGAAATATTAATGTATGTAGATGAAATTAAAGTTAGATCTTAGAAAATTGAAAGAGTGTTTGAATCAATGTCAACTGATGATAATATATTCTTAATACCTACCATGAAAGGGTAAAATTATATAAACTAGTTTTTGTGATGATAATATTTCATTATTTGTCTATAGTAATCATTAATATATAATTTTTTTTCTAGGATGAACTAGTTAATCCAATAATATTTTTTTGAATCCATTATTTGGATATCTGAAAAACTAGTCCAACATAATGTCCTATTAACTAGTAAGAATAATATATTCAACATTTTATGTTCTTTCAATTATATGTTACACAATATGTATTGATAAATATGTTTTCTATAGTAGTGTGGTGTTAATGTATTGATCAGTAAGGGGTTTAAAGAAAATGAAAAACAAGAAGAAACTGATAGAATGTTAAATATTTTACTATATTATGGTATATATACTAATAGTTTAGTATTGGAAAACATTTCAGAAAAAAGTTATTATAAATTCTAATGTTCTCATGGTACACAAAATAAACAAATAGAAATGACTAATTATTCCATCTGTAAATTTATGAATACTATCATATACCCTAGAACATTTGAAAAAACCTTAAGGGTATATATTATATATGTGTGTATTTGTATATATACACTATCAGTTGACATATTTATCAACCAAAACTTTATTTATATTTTTTCACTATTATACAGGCAGTGCTTTTAACTCATTTAGTGATGACCAAATAGATAAATTCATGAATTAATGGGTAGGTCATTCTTTGAAATAATGATCACAAAATTATTCAAAAGTTCTTTATCTAAAACTTATTTATTTTATTTTATTATATAAAAACATGTGTCTAAATTGTGTATAGAACCATGATTAAAAAACATACATCAAATGCCCAAAACTGAGAAGATGAATTTTGATTCTCATGAAACTCTAGAAAAATGATCAATAATTCATTTATGGTATATAATAATGAACTAAACATTGTTTTCACAAGCAGTGTACTCTTAATGCCTAAAAGTGTGTTTTTTACATAAAAAGTGATATTTGAGTTCAAATAATGTGTCACATGCTCAAAATTGAGAAAATAAATCTTAAATTATCCTAAAAATATATGAAAATAATTTTTTATTCATTTGTGTCATGTCTTATTGAGTTAGATTTTATTCATAGGTAGAACTTTTTTTAATAAAAGTGTCTGTTTCTAGTCTAAAAGTCAAAATTTAGTTCAAAATATATGTTACATGATAAAAAAAACCCAGAAAGGAAAAGTTTTCATGAAAAAATGAAAATTTCCATTTATTCATTTGTAACATATAGAAATGATCTATATATCATTCTATCATACAACATGTCCAGTTTGAATGAAAGTGTATTTCTTTATTAAAGAAGTACCAAATGTGTGTCGCATGCTGAAAACCAATTATAAAAATTATAATTCTCCTGAAACTCGATTAAATTGATTTTTTTCATTTATAATAGTAAGAAATTAATTAAATATTATTTTTAGATGTGTTTTTCTCAAAATGATGGATAACACATCTTTTTATTTTAAAAATGATATTTTAGTTAAAAACCCGCATCAGATGTTCAAAAATGAGAAAATAATACTGAATTTGAAAGAGATTATTTGAAAATGATCAATGATTAATTTTATTATATAGGGATGAAATTTATGTCATTTAGAGGTTTGGTTTGGTTGTCATGACTAAAAGTGTGTGTCACTAATTCGAAAGTCATATTTTAGTTCAAAACATGCATCACATGCTCAAGACTAAACAAAAAATATTTTACTGTCATCAAAATATGTGATAATGATCATTAATTTATTTTCCACCTATAAAAATTAATCTTATTTCATTTTTACATGAGGAGTGGGTAATATTACTAAAATTTTACTTTTCCATTTTAAGTATTTAAAAATATAAAAACACGCATGACATGTTCAAAACTGTTCTTTCAAATTAGGATTATTATAAAACACTTGGAAAATGATCTATGATTAATTAGTGACATATAAGAATAAACCACTCATATTTTATACATGAATTGTATTCAAAATTAATTTAATTTTATATTTTTAATTTTAAAGTTATATTATAGTTCAATACATGCGTCAGATGGTCAGTTATTAGAAAAAATATTGAATTTCCATTAAAATCTAGTAAAATTATATTTGATTTAATTGTGTGTTTTTGGAAATAGATTTTCATTATTCAGAGGTGAAATTTTTTCGACACAACTAAGAGTGTGCGTGTCCATTTTAAAATCCATATTTTAGTTTAAAACAATCTTTAAATTCTTAAAATTTATAAAATGATCTTGAAACTATAGAAAAATGACCATTAATTCATTTTTCACATATAGGAATGAACTGTACATCATTTCCACATGTAGTGAAATTAGAATGAACTAAATTAATATTTTCAATTTTAAGAATTTAATAAGTTCAAAACAAGCATTACATACTAAAAAAATAAGGAAACACACTCATGATATCATGAATCTCTATAAAAATTATCAGTTAATCATTTTTAATATTTAGGAATAGACCTAATTCCATTATGATACACAGTGTGGTTGGTATGACCAAAAGTGAATTTTTTCAATTTAAAAGTGATGCGTTATTTAAAAATACACATCACATGTTCAAAATCAATAAAACATGATTATATTATTTTGATAATCTATTACAATAATCAATGATTCATTTATGACATGTAGGAATAAACACACCTTATTTTAACATGTAGTGTTCTCTAAATGATTGAATGTGTGTGTTTTCAATTTAAATGAAATATTTTAGTTTAAAACTTGTGTTTTATGATCAAAACAAATAAAATTATCTGAAATATTAATGAAACTATAATAAAATATTAATTCATTTATTTTTGATCGACCAGAATGAATCAAATATCATTTTGATGTATGGTGTGGTTAAAATGACTCAGAGTATATCTTTCCATTTTATGTGTTTAATATGTATATAACATGTGTCACATACATAAAATTAATCTAGTGAACATGGATTATAATGAAAATCTATTTAAATGATATTTAATTCATTTATGATATATAGAAATTAACTTCACATCATTCTGATGTGTGACATAATCAAAATGTCATAATGTGTATTTTCTATTTCTAATCAGTTTTAAATTTATTAAGTGTTATTAATAAAGAAAATATCGTTTATTATTACTTATATATTTATCATTTCAAGTATAGGTATATTTCTTAGGTTGATTAAAAGTTAAAGGATTTTTGATTCACTCACACACTGTTTTAAACATGTTCTTATTGTGTAAATATTGTATTTATTAATGCTGTAACTATAACCGAATGTAAAAATATATTATGAAATAATGAAATTTTTATCCTTTAAACTCTATTATTCATCATGTTAATTTAATATCTTAGTAAACTATATATTTGTATTTATTTGTGTTTTTGGCCTACTGCAATACTAAATAGTGGACATAGTAGTCACTCAAGGTCTTTCTCAATGTTGGCTCTCTTGAAACGTTTTAGCACATAGAAATACCTTTTTGAGTGTTGATGAAGTATGACTTTATTTTAGTGAAATGAAACATTATTTTGTATAATCATAAATGTTATCATGTTATCCTTTGTGGTGTTTAAAGTGATTATTAACTCTTCATTGGTAACTAAGAGAAAAATGAAGTATTGACATGGCTTGGCCAAACTAAGAATTCACCTTAGGTTGAAAAGAAGGAAGATCATGTTAATCATCAATCCCACCATTAATAGGCTAAGGGTTTAATACTAACATAAATAGTACATATATATAATAATAACCCTCAAATTAACCTATATTATCCAATTCCACTATATGAAAATCCAAATAAATAAGTCATAAGACATAATATTGAATAATAATAATAATAATATCAAATGATGAATTCCTATATGTTAATAATTAGATAAAAATATAAAATAAAATAATAATGATCCTCTAATAAACCACCAAGAACATCTTATGGAATAGGAAAAAAGGGAAATCCCATGCAACCAAAACCACCACCAACCAAGCTTCACACTTGAAATAACTTTTATACACTACCTAAGTTTCATCATAAAAACCATCACCAAAGAAACATAAAATAATATAAAAAATAAGGCAACACAATTGTGATTGAATGAGAGTGAGTATAGAATACTTCATAAGATCAACCCAAAGAAATATATCCCACAAAATTAATATAATTCATCACAATCCTAAGGGTAAGGTCTAGAATATAAAGATTCCCATAAATCACCATAATAAATTTCTCACACATCATATACAATTCATTGAAACACACACTCATTAGCCATTGTATACCAAATACTCCTATTATTTCTATATTGTATTGATTATTATGAGTGTACCCCTTTTCATGCTAAGAATTTTCATTATCATGTTTCATTCATCACCAACAAGGTACCCTATAACAAGAAACACCACCTATTTTCTCTAATAACACAAACTAAATCTATGGGGAGAAGATGAACACTTAGTGAGCTCAAAATATCACCCATGAAAAGAAACTCTAACTATCTAGTCACTCATATACCAAGGTTACACCTATTTCCTCCATTATTGGTGTTTGGTTTTGGTGGGGACAATACTTATCCAAATGTCATGGAAATTAACTATAAAACTAATTTTCCATAAGATTCAACTATTTATATGAATTTAATAAAAACTAAATGAAGAATATATCACTTTGATGCATACAAACAATTATACAAGTTCTTATATACAATCTTGATAGATATATATTAGATGAATTCAATAGAATCTTTCCTCATAGGTTATTCCAAAGGTTTTATAAATTACTAAATGGTAGGTATCATTCTCTCTTCCACTTGTTATTTTAGAACCTTAAATTAAATAGAAGGAGAGAATCAGAGTTCTAATTTAAGGAGTTTTCATCATATGGATATTATATTCCATATCACTATATTAACCTCAATTTTTAGGATTCAATGATTCTTATTTAAGGATACAAATGATTTAACATTCCATAAATGTTAATAATTTCATCATTATAATTATTTCATAAATGTTATAACCATGAAACATGTTATAACCATTTTGTAATATTTGACCAGTCATAATGAAACATGTAACTCTTTAAAAATTTCATATATGATCATCCAAACTCATTTGAATACCTAACATGGAATCTTTGAGTTATTTTTCACACACCTTCATATATTCTAGGAAAATTTTCCTCTAATCATTAGGTTTTCCTGAATAAAATTTTTCCCTTCCTTAGAAGCACTCTTTTTTAGTTTTAAAGAATCTCGTGTAAATTATATATGATGTCTATTATTATTTTTTAGCCCCAATTTTTAACCCATCACTTTAATACTACCATCATTGAAATTTATGTTAGACCTAAAATTTTCATTTCAACAATCCTTAGTATATTAAGATGAATTAGTAAACTTTTATTTAACTCATTCATATTATAGTTCACATCGAACTATTGAAAAATTTTAGTAAGTGATTTCAAAATGAAGTCCATTTCCAGATCAAGCATGTATTGTGACCCCATTCTCTCTAAGTCATTTAAATACCCAATTATATTGGAAACATGAGTTGACACTAAATTACCCTCAATCATCTTACTCCAAATATTGTTTTGGAAATTACATATCCATCATGTATGCCTTATTCTTGATAGATCCTTCTTTGGTTACCTATAATCCCAAAAGAATCTAAATTTTTAATTTTTTTTTAATATTGATACTTATAGAAACAAGCATCATTATAGATACATAACTAGAATATTCACTATTCATACAAAAACATATTTCTCTTCATGACTGACTTTTTCTGTATATAGTTTCTCATGAATTTTTTTCTCCAATATATAGAAACTTTCATTTTTTGATAACCATTCTCAAGTTTCTATAAAAATCAATAAGGTTTATTCAATTAATATATTACTTTTTTAGATATGATCTTAAATCCAATTTTTTTGATGATATCATTTAAATCTATAATATAGGTTTTTTGAGTTAAGTATCATTATTTTATCAACATTTAATAAATAATTTTAGTAAATTTTCTCCCTGATAAAATTATCACCCCTTTTTAATTTTATATCACATAAATTAGTGGGAAATATCAATATTTCCCTGAAAAAAATATTTATATTTATATTTTCTCTCACAAATATATATAGGTTGATTAACATGCCAATCATATGATATATGAATCTTGGATAATTGAGTTGTAACATCCTATCCCTTACCCATTGGCTTGGGTATGACCAAGGTGCCACTAACATTATATGACATCCCCCAAACACCAAAGGATTTTAATAAATGCCAAGATCATTACTGAATAATGGGGATGATTTAACCTAACATAAAAAATAACCTATAAGAGAAATCTCCAAGACAAAGTATAATACTTTATACATTAATAAACACAAGACCAACCACCAGTATATAAAACCAATAAAAATAATTAGAGTACAATAAAAAATAGAGTATACCAATAAGACTTCAAGACCACCGACTCCACAAGAGAGAAAAGGATAAAACAATGTCACTACCCCAAGCTTGACATGATAACTACCATCAATATCCCAACCCCATCTGGGTACATAACTTCAATACAACCTAGTAGCATGTAAGACATCCTCCTTACATGTATCATCAATAATAAGGACTATATATTCACTAGTATGTACATGAAAGGGGTTTGTATATCAACTTTCTATAAAATACCTAAGGCTTCCCACATATGGTATATAACTAAGAAAAAGTTATCCCTAATTTTATATAAAATATGAGAGAATTGTAATAAAATAAATAATCCAAAGAAAACCAAATAAGTAACTCACACCAAAATTATCATTTCCTTTTTAAATATAATAATTCTATGAAATAATCCACACCCATTTCATAAAGTCACACCCATGAATAGATCTCTTAAATTAGAACCACTAAACAGTCCATACTCATGAGCGATACCCATCCCTATATACCCAAGATATTTCTTGGTGGTAAAATCCCATTATGCCTAGAATTTCCACCATGAACAAGACTATATTGAAAATTCCCTTTCCATATGAATTTATTAACACATTAAACCCACACCAATTCCATATTTGGAAGACAAGTTTATAACATTCTAAAATTATCATTTTCAAAATAAATAATTGGATAATCATTTTACTAAACAAGTTGTGGGCATATCCCACAACATTTATTTTAAAAACATTTTCCAAAAAGAGCGTATCAAATTAGATTTTTTAAATATATTAAGTATAGATAAAATAAATAATTTTTAACTTTTAAAACCAAAATCTTTCAAGTTCTTAATAAAGGCAGAGAGAGTTATAATTTACCCACCTTAAATGCATTCTACATGTAAAATTGTTTGATGATTCATAGATCATGGATCCCCTTTATATTATTTCAATGAATCCAAAAATAATTTCAATAAAAAGGTTATATTCACCATATATATAGGAATGTGAGACTTGGTTTAGGGTTTCTCTCAAAATAAAACTAAGATATTAAAAAGGATAAAAGAACAAAAATTCTTACCATTTATTACCTAGGTAAAATTCTTAAAGTTCCATTGAAACCGGTCTCTAAAAAAATATAGGATCAATAAAAACACCTAGAGGAAGCCTAGAATTTTAGAGAAATGAAGTAATACCAATTATAATTGATGAGGTACTATAATTAATAGGCTGTTTATAATTACCATAATTCATGGTATCATAAAAGACTTCACATAATGATTTTTTGAGGTAGCAACCATTAGTGGTATGATATATGTTTAACTCCATGAATTCCCACCCACTAAAATTTAAGGCGCCTTAGCATTAAAATTAGTTAAACCCATTAATGTTTTGAATATTATTTCATGTCATGAACCACCTATAATAACCAAATTTCATCCCCAGTTCTATTTTATCACCCTTAAATGCCAAAAAATACTTCTAAAACATACCACCAAACAAATCAACCAGATAATAACTTATAAATTCATAAAAATAAATAAAATACCCCAAATAAAGGGTGTTAAATTCTCCCCAATGTTAGGTTTTCCATTCTTTAAAAGATGGAGGTGGTTAGTGTTGACTTGATAAAGGCTCGGGCCACTGGTATAATATAACACTATTTACAAATTCCTAACAATCCTAATAAAGTAACACATGGTATGCAATGACTTATCAAGAGAATATCATTACCACCCCAAGATACGATACATGATGGAAATTAATTGGGAAAATAAACTTAATATCAATATAATCCCAACCAATTATGTAAAAAAAATATCAACTAATTATCTGACCATAAGAAAACATGAGAATGTATGGTGCAACATTGAATCTGAAATGCAATGATACCCCATAAAAATTACCATAATGTGGTTAATAATCTCTATTAGTTTATGAAAATGAGGAGTTTACTATTCTTTTTTATTTAGATAAAAAATCACTAATCAAGAGTTTACCTATAAGAATCAAGGATTTCCCAGTATTAAGGATCATGGAAAACAATTATAGGCCAATTATGGTATCCATGAGCTCAAATATATAACCATGATTCTCCACAGTAGTCAAAATTTCATAGCTTATTAGATAAGAATCCCCCAAAGGAATGTGATTTCCTGAACCTTCACACAAACTATGAGTTTTGACTTAGAGGGTTGTAAAATTCTCCGATTAAAACCATATGAAGAATTTACAGATAACCTAACATGGAAAACAAGGGTTTATATCAGAGATAATGAAAATCAGTGCATGATTCAAGGTTAATAATTCAAAAAAATATTCCACTGCATGATCTTCATAGACACTGTTACCACATTTAGAATTAAAATAACTTACTCGATTGAGTTGGTTAAGTACCACATTGATGTCATCATGTTTCTATATACATTCCTATTTAAAATAACAAGATAATTCACCCTAACTTTTGGAAATATATTGGTAATGTTTTAAATGTGATTAATAGTTAGTTTTCATCATTAATTACCATATATACCATCCCATTATTAGAATGGATAACCCACTTGAAACTGATCTAGTATAGGGAATAACTAGAATATGATCTAAAAAGGTAAGATAAAATTTCAATTCTACACCCACCTATCAAAAAATCCCCACTTTTATGGTTTATTATAATATTTGGGATTTTAAAATTCATACATTACGCTTCTTGGGACTTGGTCACTTGAATAAGAAATAGGAGTCACCCGAAAAAACCATGAAATCATCTTGGTTTGTATGACCTATATTCATGTGAGAGATTTAAACCATAAATTACCGAGATACTTTCATATTAATACATAAAATTACCAATTGATCATGAATTATTAGGTATAGTAAAAGTATCAATCAGGGAGGATAAACATGAGAAAACATAAACAAGGAACTTGAAACAACTCACTAAGAATAGAGGGTAAGAGTCCTTGGGGTATCTAGAAATGATTCCATTCAAGAATACTAAGAAGACAACTCACAAATTCCTAAATTTAGAGACATGACCAAGTAATCACACATATAATAGAGAATTAAAAGTAGGTTTCCAATATTAATATACTTCAATGAACTACACCTAACCAAGAAGTTCAACCTAAGTTGGTTCTCAAAAAGGAAAGTGAACCTTATTTCCAAATTCTCTCCCAAACTAGAATGTGATTTTCCACTTTAAAAAGGGTAACCAACAATAGGTGGTTATGAATTGTATTGGCTACCCTCACTTGGTCCATGTTTGAACTACATTGAAAATATAACAATTTCTCTAGATGAATATAGAGTGATTCACCAGGTGTACAATCAATATGACACTGAATACTTGGAACCATGTCATTCCCATGATTATAACAACGACAATTATAAGATTGCGGGTTCCACCCAAGAAACACCATTTCCATTGTTATTAAAAATGGTTACCAACATGGATCCTAGAATATTTCTCTACCCATGAGATGTTTTCATGATTATTCCATGATCCATAATTTTCCATAAACTCATATTCCCATTCCATGAAATATGTCTATCACTCAAAAATGACAACTCGAATATCCAACAAAATAGGGAGAAGAATCACACAAGCACAGTTGTTACAACAAGCACATAATGTATAGTATCATGAAAACACAACTAACATAACAATCACAACAAGGATGACTAGTAGAAAAAACACATCCCACACCATAGATCCACCAAGGGAGTATCTAACAGTTTATTTTCTAGGCATGGTACCTCCATACTTCCCATTCCAACAAGTTTCCATTTAGTTACCATTCATCCATTCATCATGTTATAATAATCCCAAAAAATAGATTAAAAATTAAGAATTTCCTAAAATACTGACAAGGGTTTCATTAAAAAAAATTACTGTAAAGATCCATTTAAAAAAATATTTTAAAATATGAATACTAGTAACACTATTAAAAAATCCCATTAATAAGATCTAAAAAAACAACTGGAATGAAATAATGTGAACTTTTTAAAAAAATAAAATTTTAAAATCCAAAAAATTATAGATTTAAAAATATTAAAATTCTTCCTTTCAAAAATTCATTTTCCCCATGGTATATTTAATCAAGGGGTTTTAAGTCATTTTTAAAACCTAATATTTCTGAAAATTTTCATAAAATATTCCAGAAAATCCTTCTATAATTTTTTTAATCCAAAAAATATTTTTAAAACAAAACCAAACAATGAAATTATTTAATTTGAAAACCTATTTTTCCTTAGAGCATGACTTATCTAACCAGATCACATGAAAACCAACAAAAAAATAATGAAACCAAAAAGAAGAAACACTTGATAAATATACACCAAACATTTTATATAATTGAAAAGGTTACAAAATTCATTAGAAATCAAGATCAAAAAACTAATTTAAGAGAAAGAACAATGAATTTTTGTCCAAAAAACGTAACCATGTAAAATTATATCCAACTAAAAAGAAATAAACCTTATGTGACACCTACTTTACTTCGATATTTCATTCCTTCATGTTTTAAGGTTAATTGTTTTATTATAATAATTTTGTTACTAATAAATCATTCTCAATTAATATTAAAATTGAAAAAATATAGTTAATATTTCATATACTCATAAATGATAATGTAACAATCAAAATAACCAGAAAATAGATTAAACATCACCACATGTTATCTATTTTTAACATAAATCAATTTTATACATGGTATTATACTCATTATACTAAACATGATTTACTAGCTATGCAAGAAATAATTTAAAAAAAACATGATATTATTTATTTAGTGTTCAAATTAATAAAAAATATCCACATTTCTAGAATTATTTTTTAGTCTAATTAGATCCGTGCATTATATTTCTAAATAATGGAATTTATGTAAAGGCATAACATGCTGTGAATATATTAAAATTTTAGGCTAAAAAAGCACTCAATCATGTTTGAGGGTTTTCTACAGTATACATATGTTGTAAATAAATAATTAATAAATATAGTAAATATAGAAACAATTATAAATTTAAGTTCTTATTCTAAAATTGTCAAAATTATCTTAAAATAACATGGATTATAATTTTCATTTAGTTAATTTCTTTTAATTATAATTAATACCAATTTATTTCACAGTTTCACTTTAATTTAACACTGTATTTAAATAGTAAAATAAAGAAATAAATAGAATTAAATTCTATAAAATCACATATAAGATCCAAGAATTGTTTAATGATAGAAAATTCAGCAATCACCATTGATAAAAATAATATTTTACCTTGCCGTGAAAATAATTTCTTATAGATTCCAATTTCACTTACATGAACCAATATAAATTATAATAAGTAAGGTCCTTCTATAATATACAAAGGAATAAATGATCAGATATAACATGAATGATATAATCATAGTGGGAAGTCTCTTTAATAGTGCATGAGACAAACTCTTATCAACCACAAAGATGTGGTGAAAATATGCCTAGAAGCAGTTAAAAACTATTTTTATACCTGGAACACCCTATTAAATTAAACCCAACATAAAAATGTTAGTTATGTATTTTTTATTCTCTAAATTTCAAGTTTCTACACATCCTATCTCCATACTAACCATCCCAACTAATGAGCTAGACCAAACTGATACCACTTGTGACATCCTGAACCCAAACCATCCCAACCAGAAACCATTGTCATGGGTAGGATCAAGGTACCACTGACCTTTGGTGACCTCCCTTAGGCACCAAATTCTAGAAATAAATCAAGAGGGAATTATCAAATCACAGGGGATGATTTTCTATAACATACACAATAACCTAGAAGAGACATCTACAAGACAAAGTATAATACATGATTCATGAATAATCATAAGCATAACTACCAATTTATAAAACAAATAAAAATAATAAAAGTATAGAAGACAACATAGTATACCAATCAGACTACAAGACCACATAGTCCAAAAGATATAAATGGCGCCCAATGTAGAACTACCTTAAGCTCTACATGATAACTACTACCAAGATCCTAGATCCATCCTAGTCCACAACATCAATACATCCCACTATCATGTAAGAGGTCTTCCCATTAACTGCATCATTAAGAATACTGAATGTACATGCATCGGGATGAATATGTATGGGTAAATATGTCAATTAAATTATAAATCCCCAACACTTCCCATGAATTCCACAAAAATTAAAGTATGTTAGCTCACATTTTTTATAAAATAGGATATAAGATAATACAATAAATAATCCCAAGAAAAACATATACATAATTAACACTAAAATTATCACTTCCTTTTTAAATACACTTCTTATATGAAATAAACCACATCCATCACATTAAATCACTCCCATTCATAAATATCTAATCAGTGAAATCTAGTTGAACAACCAATACTCATGAGCGGAACACGTCCCTCTAGAACAAAGCCATTGGTTGGTGGTATAATCTATTTGTTTTTATAATTGGAACCACATATAGGTCTAACTGAAAGAGGCCTTTTAAATATGAATTCATGAACATATGAATCTTACTCTAATTCCATGTTACCTTGAAAAGTTCATAACATTAAAAAATTATCGTTTTGAAAACAAATCACTGGATAAGAAATTTACCAACCATGTTGTGGGAGTTTCCCACAACTTTTATTTTAAAACCATTTCCACCACGACCATATCATATAAGATTTATCCAAGATATGAAGTAGATACCAAAGTAGTTAATTTTATATTTTAAAACCAGAATTTTTCTATGTTATTAATAAAGGTATAGTGAGTGAGAAGAAACCTACCTCCAACACATTTGACACGATGAATCGTTACATGACTCATAGACCCGATCTCCCCTTTACATTCATTCAATGCATCCCCAAGAATTTATATCAAAACAATACCTAGTTTATAGATCTATTAATGAAAAACCTAATATAGGGGTTCTACCAAAAAGAAAAAAGGATATTAAAAGGTATAAAAAGAACCAAAATTATTTCCTTTGATTCCCTGGGTCCAATGCTTGAAGATCCATTGATTTAGATCTTCAAAAGTAATAGAATCACGAAAATTTCCTAGATAATTCCTAGATTTTGAGGGGAATGAATTAAGACTAATGAGAACTTATGGGGAACTTGAATTAATATCATAGTTAGAACTAACATAATTCATGGAATGATCGAAGAGTTTATATTCATAATTTTTAGGGTAGTCATCATTCATGTCATGATAAGTATTTCATGTAGCGAATTCTCACACACTGAAATTTAAGGAACCTTAAACTTAAAATCCCAAAAAACCATTAATACTATGAATAATATTTCATGTCATGAACCATTAACTATAAACAGATTCCATATCAATTTCAAATTCCTCCTCTTCGAACACCTCCAAAACTTCTGAAACAACTTGTAATACAACTCAACCAGATAGTAAATTATAAATTATACGTACATAGAAATAGAAAAATACCCAAAATTAGGGATGATAAATATATTGACACCTCCATTATCAAATTCATAATATGGATATAATATTTTTTCCATTGGTATCCTTATATTAGGATTTCCTAGCTAATAATTATGTAAATATCGTTCCATATAAAAACACCCATTCCTATTATTTTCACCCATATTCTACTTAATGTACATCAGATAATCCATGAGCACCCAGTTTTGGAATGTAATTTCCATTTAAATAATCAAGGTCATGATAATTGGTCACTTTGGAAGGAATCTAACACTATGTATTTTTAATGTATTTTAAATTTCTCACTATCTTATCTTATATATTAACTTCATTTATAAATTCTATCAATAATTTAGTTTTTCATCATATACCTCTAACCAAATTCATATGTTTAACATATATTAATATATAACACTTTTTATGGCTCATTATTTATGTCAGTTTCAAAAAAATAAAATACAATTATATGCGCACATATGCAAATTCTACTCATGCATGAGTTATATAAAACCCTTTACAGTAAAATATTATAAACCTAAGAAAAGAATCTATACAAGATAAATCACAACATAACAAGTAACTAATATTCATTTTTCTATAGAGAGCCTATGGCCCAATCTAATGAGAAGTCTGATCTAAATTCTCACTACCCCTAGATAAATACTCAAGGTATACCCCAAATTATAATACAATCTTAACACTTAATATGTATAAATCATAACTAGCCTTCACTATCAGGACCATGAACTATAAAAAATCACATTCTTGGTTGAATATAACTAAGCATTATATCATACCAAGCATGTAACTCCTTATATTCATGATATAACATTTATTGTGAGCAATTTAATTTTATAACCTAAAGAATAAATTTATACCTAAAATAAAAATAGTATATTCATGAATTAAATAAATCAGGTAATTAATTAAATAAATAAGCATGTGAAATATTTATACATAAGATAAAAAATGATTAAAACTTCACAAATAAACAATTATAAACTCATTATAATTATACAAGCTTTATGGAAATTCGATACATAAATAAAAATGAGTATTTCATATTTATTTTATTATGAACTCTTTCATATTATTATTTTACATGGTATTCTATGAAATCTTTCACATTTGAAATATATAATAGTTTTTAAAATATAAACCTTTTATATTTCATATGAAAATTTCATATTTTGTGTAATTTTTATAAAAAAATAAATATAAAATATTTTATTTTATTTAACCCTTAATAAAATTTACCAAAAATACTCTTTTAATGAATTAAATAACATTTTAGATAAGTAATTTTAAAATGAATATTTCATAGTATTAATTATAATATAAATTAATATAAATATTTATCCTTATTTTTTAATTTATAGACACAATAATTTAATAAACCATCTAATTTCATGATGTTAAACATATATCCCATCCATTAAAACAATTTTGGTATGGCCTGAAGCCTTCCATAGATTTATCATGGCCCTATAGTGTCTGCAACGATGAATGTTTTTAAGATTTTTAGAAAAGAAAATTTCCTTCATAAAATAAAATACCACATAAGGTTTCACTATAAACCATGTCCTAGTTCTTATATGAAAACTATTTCCAAATAACCATATCATTTTCCTTGTCTAAAGAAATTTTGGTCATAAATTTCAAGAGTCATACTTTTTAACCCTTGAGGTAGTTCTCTTTAGCTATAATATGGTTTTTATATTGAAATATCATTCCCTTACAAACCACAATAATATTTTTTATCTAAAATCATGAGGTAAAATCCATTATTTTAGGATAAATTATTTTATGGTATATCTTTTGTAGCCAATTTCTCTTAACCCATGACATGATTTAATAAATTTTAAATAATGTGTGGAATGGTTCATAAATCATGACACATTTTCTTGAATTTCCATGAACCATGGTGTAAGAAACCACATTCTTAGACCGGATAAAATATGAGTTTTTTTTTATTTTTTTATTATTTTTATTTTTATTTTATCAGCATGTCAGTTTTAAAACCGCGCTTCGTAACGAGGTTCCGAGTACGCAAACCGTTTCAAGCGGTGACATCGGACTGCGCACGGGCGGTTAGACCGCGCGAGTTAAGTCGTGCGATTGAACAGTTGTCAGAACACAGTTTTTTTTTAATTTAAATTAATGGATGTTTTAACAATAATAGTGGGAATAAATGATTGGATATGCGCAAATAAATTGTTTGACTTATAATAAATTACCTGGATATTTTAGCATGTTCGTTGTGACCCTCGCTTAGGGAAAAACCCGTTTGGGTTGTTCGCTTTGCCTTCTTGGACACCCCTTTAGGTGTGATGATGTGTTTGGTACGTTTTATATTAGCCCAAGATGATTAGATTATTCAATTACGTGTGTTGCATGGTCCCTTTAAATTGAGTTTTAATTAAATATATTATTTAAGATAATTTTTTTGTGGATTGGTTATGGGTTGAGGTCTTGTAATCGAGTTTTTGTTTTGATTTGATAAGATAAGTGATTGGGGGAAACTAATCATGAACTGATGAAGGCTAAGAAAGGTATTTAATTATATGAATTAATTATGTGTCAGAATGTTGATAAAAGATAATTAATTATGATAATTAATTATGAAACGTTGAGGACTGATTTGGATAATCAAATGTGAAGAATTAACTATGAAATGGGAATTGTGTCGACTGATTAATTAATTGATAAATGGTAATAAATAAATGAGATTATGGGTCCTAGACATGGCGTTCTAGACCGATTTAAACTTTGGGTTTGGACATGGCGTTCCTTCCCAATGGTTATCCAAGCTTGTGATATAGGGTGTTAGACATGGCGATCTACACCGAATAATTATCTAGGTGTTAGACATGGCGATCTACATCAAATGTGATTCGAGGTGTTAGACATGGAGATCTACACCAAATGAGAATTGGGGTACTTGACATGATGTTCAACACCAAACAAATGATAATAATGATTTATGAAAAGAATGAGATATGTGGGTAAAACCCGAGTGAATTGTGATCAAATAAAGAAAGGTAAGAATGAATGGATTTCCAGTCTGAGTTGAAATGATAAGTGAATAAATAGGGTATAAATAAGAAAAATGATAAAAAAAGGTCTTTATATGCTTGAACCAAATTTACTTGTGTTGTTTTAAACAGGTTCTTATCCTGGCTATGGGCCGAGGTAGGTATTGCTGTCATGTGTCCTTTTTGGAACCTGGACGGGCGTTTATTGTTTGTATTGTATCGTTATTGTTTGAAAATACCAACACTTTGTTTAATTATATTTCATGGTCTAGAGTGGGCCAGACCCCGGTGGTTCCGTCCTACTGAGATATATATATCTCACACCCTACTCGGGACGCCATTGCACTGGGGTACCCGAGTAGATTCTATTTGGTTGCAGGACCCTGTCGTTACCGTTTCTTGTACTTGGAGTTAGGAGAAAAGGACCGAGTTGGGGCTCGGGATGCTCATGGAGATCGCCCTCGGGGCTTGAGACTTTTGTTTATTTATTTCTGCATTGATGTATAAGTATGTCGCATGTTTTAATGATTCCATTGTATCATTAGCATGTCATGCATGCATCTCCTATATAAACTGATGCTCACTAATTTTATTCAAACCTTATAAATAAAAACTGTTTTCCGCTGTTTTCTTATTATTTACACTACTTCCGTTGTTGTTGTATTTTTTCCTTTTTTTCACTTTGATAAGTGGGTATAGTCTCCCCCCTGACTTACCTTACACCATCGCCGCTAGTCGGCAACCTCTGGCGTAAGGGGAGATGCGCTCGAGGCCATGTCGCGGGCCGGCTCGGGTGACTGGTTCAGGGTCGACACGGGTTGGTTCGTGACAAAATGGTATCAAAAGGTCCTTTTTTTTTCTTTGTCCTGCTATTTTTGGGGTTGGTAGACAGGAGAATAGGAATGTGTCGGCTCTTGGGTAATAGCCGTGTCTGGGACTAATCACCCCACGTACAGTAAATGACCAAGTGGCCAGGGCTGGGAATTGATGTTCATGATGTTTGCTGTTACAGTTGATGTGATTTCACCTTGGGTGAATGATGTACTTTCCACTGCTTATTTGTTTATGAAGAGGTTTTGACAATTTTCCTTGGCCCGATATGGCCAGAAAATTGCATTGCATGCATCATATTAGGCACTTAGAGATTCACATGTCATGCATATGTGCCATGCCATGTAGTTGCATTAGTAGGATGCCTGCTGATTTTGATTGTGTGCCTTAAAAATTTTTCATGCCGGGATTTATTTAGCACGCCTCTTTAGAAAGAATGTTTCGGTGATAGTTAACATGTTTGGGTGATAATAAGTCATGTTTTCTATCTTTCTTGTGTGTCATGCACTGTGTTATAGCATGTTTTAGTGATTTCAGCTTGTTGCTTTGTGTTAGCTGTTTGTAGTGGCATGTTAGCTTACTAGTAAGTGCTTGGTTGCTTTGGCTGAAATTTTTGGTTGCGAGTACGACGAAGCCAGTTTTCCATTATAAGGTGTATGAGCGCCTTATAATAGGTAAAAGGGTAAATCGTGTTTTCGAACTTTTTAAAAGATGGATGCTAAATTTTAAATGTTAAATGTTGAAGAGGAAGTTTGTTACAACTTTCCTGTTTTGCCCGTGGGGTGTTGATTGGAGACCAAGTGACTTGTTGTGACAAAGTGCTTGTGTGTTTGTTAGAATTCTTTCAAATATTAATGGTTGAAATGAATTAAGGGGGATCTTTGAGCCTAGTGGTTTACCTGCTTTGCGTGACCTGGAGATATGGTCGACGCGTGTGCTTCGTAAGGGACTAGCCCGTGCTAGGTAGTACCCTTAGAGCTTGAGTTTCCTTGTTTTTGGTATGAGCTTGTGATGTGGTGATCATAGTTCGAGGAACGTCACCGTTCGTTTTAGTGTTCTAGAAATAGCGCGTTGGTAAGCAGCTAGTCCTTGCGACGACATGGACACTCCTAAGGTGGGTAGTACCGAATCTCTTTCGGTTTACATGTTGGTGCTTGCTTGGCAGCACGACTTTGATAAGGTTGGCGGTATGCACAACACTTTAGAAACTCCGTTAGTGCGGGAAGAGTTTCAGTGGTTAAGCTTGGACGAATACGAATGCCTCAGGTGGTATAGGCATCAGAGTTTAGAATGAATGATCTTCTCAGTGACCTTGGTTTAATCTTAGTGTACTATGCTGGATGAGACGAGCATGTCCCCCATCTTGACTTCGTCTTGGATATACTAAGATAGTGTCGGTTATACGCCGTGCTAAAGTTTAAAAGCTGTGGGTTTGTTTCGTAATCTATTTCTGGTTGTGCGTGGGATGCACGGTTTCTTGGAGTTACGCTTCGTGGTGAGGCACGATAGTTTTATAATAGTCCTATGATGGCTTGACTTGAGAATATCACCAGAGGTCATGTAAGGACTTCGGTGTACGCGTGGTTGATAACGGAGCAGTTTTAAAAGCACGTCGTCGGTTTAAAGGCGAGTGTGATTTTTGGGTTGGCGATGTCTTTCGAGGAAATCATGTGTGACCAATTTTAGTTGGTCGATCGTGATTCGACCGTTTTCTTTGGTTGAGGTCCCTATAATGGCATCATATGTAAGCTCTGCTTTGATGTTTCAGTTGTAACCTGAGCGTTTGCTTAGGCTGTAAAGGCTTAAGTTCGGTTTTCTTTGGAAACGCTAAAGATGCATTAGGCATTGGAAATGCGATGAGATCTTGTTTAATGAAACTTCACGACCCTTGTAGGACGGGTGATGTTTTCATCGGTTCCAGAAGGCTTCTCGGGGACGAGAAGTTTTTAAGGTGGGTAGTTTGTAAGAAACCACATTCTTAGACCGGATAAAATATGAGTTTTTTTTTATTTTATTATTATTATTATTTTTCTTTTATCGGCATGTCGGTTTTAAAACCGCGCTTCGTAACAAGGTTCCGAGTACGCAAACCGTTTCAAGCAGTGACATCAGATTGCGTACGGGTGGTTAGACCGCGCGAGTTAAGTCGCGCGATTGAACGGTTGTCAGAACACAGTTTTTTTAATTTAAATTAATGGATGTTTTAACAATAATAGTGGGATATTATTATTATTTAATGTAGTGAAAACACATTTAATTAAGTGGCGGTAAATACCATTAATTGTGGAGTTGCGATTTGACCAGAAGTGCGTCAAAATTAATATCACGTATTAGTGGATTTAATTTGACGTAGGAATTTAATTAAGAGATCGTTATTTTGATGACGCGTTTTAATTGGCGATTTTTGATCTTAATCATGGTTAAATAATAATAATGAAATTATTATTATTCTTATGGGTTAATTTATTTTTTTAAAACTAAAGAGGGTTTAATAAATTTTGTTGACTATATATATATATATATGTAGATATATATGTAATTTGGGATATATATATATATATATAAGTATATATATATATATATGTTTAAAAAAAGGATATTTTGTTTGCCCCTTAATTGGGCGTTGGGAAGGGCGTGACCCCCCCCCCCCACGCATGGCCTTTTTTTTACTTTCTTCTCTTTTTATTCCTCTTTTATTCCTCCTCCTTTTCCCCTTTTCTCAATCACGTTTTCCTCCAATCCCTAAGGCACATGCGCGTGGGTTCCTCCTCCGGCTCTCCTTGCCGCGTGACCAAGCTCCACAATCGGACACCCCATGGCTGGACCTCCTCTTGCTACGTGATTCAGGATGGCGCGAACCCTCCTCTGCAGGGTCTTACTCCTCCTTCCAAGGCAGCGCACGGTCGGACTCCTCCTGGTCCTCCCTAGGCGCATCGACCTTCTTCCCCGGGTGAACCCCCATGCACAACCTTCCCTTTCCCGGACAGATCTATAGTGCGGAGAACCCCTGCAGCTCGCTACGACCCATGTGATCCCACTCTCCTCTGCATGAGGCGCGACCTCCAATGGCCGACCTCCCCATCTCCTTGCAGCAAATTACAGTGCGAGATGGATTGGACAGCCCCTTCCGGGCAGACCTATGCGCGACCCCCCTTACGATTCTTCGCTGACGTTTGGTTATATATACGCATGTTATATATGTGATATGTATATATATATACACGCACGTCAAAGTAGTGTGCGCACAACTGCGTGACGTGTGAAGTGGTTTCCGCTGGTAAAATGTTCCGTATTTAAAACGGGCTGACCGAGGTAGGGTCTCTTTCCTTGTCCCTTTAATTTATTAACTCAATGAATTAATTATTTGATGCACCATTATTAGTTTTTAAATTAATTTCTATTTAATTTGTGCAGTTAAGTATTTACATTAACTTCTATTTAATAAATGTTGTTAAGTCTTTAAATTAATTATTGTTTAATTAATGCAGTCAAGTATTTAAATTAATTTTAGTTTAGAAGTGAAAAATATAATAAATGATCGTTTGATAATAGAAGTCACGTGTTATAATAAAACCCCTTTTTGGGTTGTGATATCTTCAATCTAAAAGTAGTGAATAATTTTTTTTATAATGTATGCTGTGCGAATTTCATTGATATTTCTGCATGCACCGATTGATATGTACTAAGTTAGTGTTCTCCCTCTTTGATATGAATTAAAGTTTTGGAATAAATGATTGGATATGTGCAAATAAATTGTTTGACTTATAAAAAATACATGGATATTTTAGCATGTTCATTGTGACCCTCGCTTATGGAAAAACCCGTTTGGGTTGTTCGCTTTTCCTTTTTGGACACCCCTTTAGGTGTGATGACGTGTTTGGTACGTTTTATATTAGACCAAGATGATTAGATTATTCAATTACGTGTGTTTCGTGGTCCCTTTAAATTGAGTTTTAATTAAATAAATTATTTAAGATAATTGTTTTGGGGATTGGTTATGGGTTGAGGTCTTGTAATCGAGTTTTTGTTTTGATTTGATAAGATAAGTGATTGGGGGAAACTAATCACGAACTGATGAAGGCTAAGAAAGGTATTTAATTATATGAATTAATTATGTGTCAGAATGTTGATAAAAGATAATTAATTATGATAATTAATTATGAAACGTTGAGGACTGATTTGGATAATCAAATGAGAAGAATTAACTATGAAATGGGAATTGTGTCGACTGATTAATTAATTAATAAATGGTAATAAATAAATGAGATTATGGGTCCTAGACATGGCGTTCTAGACCAATTTAAACTTTGGGTTTGGACATGGAGTTCCTTCCCGATGGTTATCCAAGCTTGTGATATAGGGTGTTAGACATGGTGATCTACACCGAATAATTATCTAGGTGTTAGACATGGCGATCTACACCAAATGTGATTCGAGGTGTTAGACATGGCGATCTACACCAAATGAGAATTGGGGTGCTTGACATGACGTTCAACACCAAACGAATGATAATAATGATTTATGAAAAGAATGAGAGATGTGGGTAAAACCTGAGTAAATTGTGATCAAATAAATAAAGGTAAGAATGAATGGATTTCTAGTCTGAGTTGAAATGATAAGTAAATAAACAGGGTATAAATGAGAAAAATGATAAAAAAAGGTCTTTATATGATTGAACCAAATTTACTTGTGTTGTTTTAAATAGGTTCTTATCCCGGCTATGGGCCGAGGCAGGTATTGCCGTCAGGTGTCCTTTTTGGAACCTGGACGAGCGTTTATTGTTTGTATTGTATCGTTATTATTTGAAAATACCATCACTTTGTTTAATTATATTTCATGGTCTAGAGTGGGCTAGACCCCGGTGGTTCCGGCCTACTGAGATATATATCTCACACCCTACTCGGGCTGCCATTGCACTAAGGTACCCGAGTAGATTCTATTTGGTTGCAGGACCCTGTTGTTGCTGTTTCTTGTACTTGGAGTTAGGAGCAAAAGACCGAGTTGGGGCTCGGGATGCTCATGGAATCACCCTCGGGGCTTGTGACTTTTGTTTATTTACTTCTTTATTGATGTGTAAGTATTTTGTGTGGTTTAATGCTTCCATTGTATCATTAGCATGTCATGCATGCATCTCCTATATAAACTGATGCTCGCCAATTTTATTCAAACCTTATAAATAAAAACCATTTTCTACTGTTTTCTTATTATTTACACTACTTCCGTTGTTGCTATATTTTGTCCTTTTTCTTCACTTTGATAAGAGGGTATAGTCTCCCTCTGACTTACCTTACACCCTCGCCTCTAGTCGGCAACCTCTGGCGTAAGGGGAGACACACTTGAGGCCATGTCGCGGGCCGGCTCGGGTGACCGGTTCAGGGTTGACATGGGTTGGTTCGTGACAGATGGTCATTGTTCTGTAAAATAAATCATTGTTTTGAAAAAAAAACATTATTATAAATTCTTCATATATTTTAGACTTCAATTTGAATGTAATGGTACTTTCTCTAATACTGTTTTTGGGTTTTAGTTGGGGGGAAACTTATAAAAAACAATAGAAATTATCCATTGAAACCCATTTTCCATAAAATTAAACTATTAAATTGATTTAAATAAAATATAAATGAATAAGATACCTCATTGACATGTGTAACTGATTATATAATCTCTTATACATGATCTTAAAAGAGATCCCTAAAAATTAATCAAAAAATTCCTTCCTCTTAAGATATTTGATGGATTATATGAATCACTTAACACATATGTAGGATTATCTCTTCTTTGTGGTATATTAGAACCTTATATTAATGAGAAAAAGAGAATGAGATCTTCATATCAAGTATTTTTCACAGTTAAAATGATTTACTTCATCTCATTGTCTCTTGTTTAATATATAATAACTAAGGATTACCCTTATAGTCTCTGTACCATTGTATATTTCATAAAAAAATTATATTTTATCTCTCTAAAAGTTTCATAAATGTTAAAAATATATAAAAAAATAGAACCAATTTTTAAAATTCATCCATCCATGATGAAACATTTAAAACTGAAAATAATTAATAAACTATCATAAAAATCCTCTAAACATTATCCAATGATGTTAAAATTGATCATGATAGCTTTTGGTGGGTAGAAACAATAGTCAATATACATTATCATATAATGTGTGTACTGTATTGTGTAAAATTATGATGTAGTGAACTGTACTATGATGTTTCTTAAATCAATATAAACCACAATTTGGTTAATACTCCAATATCTTGGTTTTGATTTAGTACATATTTTTATCAATATGCACCACTTATAGAAGAAATAGATCCTACTCAGTTAGTCATCCTAGGTGTCTGATCATCCACTAGATGTTGAGTTGCACCCAATAATGATAATGGGTGGGGTTACAAAATATATACATTATATATATTTGGAGAATTACAATTACATACAATTCAAAAAATCTATAGAAACTATATGACTAATACACCCTAAAAGGGAGAGAGTTAATTGGGATGTGGAGGTCAATTCTTCCCTTCTTCCATCACATCCTTTGATCCTATCTAAAATAACCCTTCAAACCATTAATTCATCAAGTAAAAAAAATATCTAGATATTTAAAATAAATTAAATGACTTTGATATTTTACTTGGTTAACTATAAAGAGCTAATAACATGAGTGTACACTGACATTGTTTCAACATACTAGAGGATAACACTACTCACTATAGATATTAAAAAGTATCAGAAAATATTTACCATCGATCATAGGGTATCTACTTCATTTTATCTATATGCACACCTCTTTGAGTTAATAAATATAAGAATGTGTGATGCAATGATTTCTTATAATGATTTTTCATAAAATATAAACACAAGATCAATAAGTGAATTATTATTATTATTATTTTACTTATTTAAATCATGATATTCAAAAAAATTCATCACCGCAACCACTATTCAATCACTTCACCCAATTTAGAAAATTTCCACCACCCTGTTTTTACTTCACCCCTGGTAAAAGATTTAAAACTCTAAATATTCCTCTATTAATTTTCTAAATTTGATAAACTGATTTGGTCTTCAAATTCATCCATTTTAATGAATATAAAACCTAATAAACTATATTTAACCACCACCATCCATATTAAACCAAATGTCTAAATTTTCTATCATTCAACCATGGCATGGTTCTTCCCAAAATTCCTATTTTGGGTGTCTAGATTAGCTATGTACTCTATGATCTATGAAATAAAAACTCCCATATCTTGATAATTTTTACCATTTCAAATTTCAAGTCTAACCACATAAAAATAGACCATGGAGTTGTATATCATTCACCATGGAATAATGGTTCTCCAGAAAATTCCATTTATAACAAATTTATCCATGCTCAACATGTGGTTTCTATTAAACTCTAGAAACCCCGATTTAAAAAACACCATAATCCATGACATAGTAACTCTCTATTTTCCTATTTCATTTAATCATACAAGAGGATTCCATGTTTTTTATTATACTTAATTACCATCTATAAAAACCTTCAAAAACCCATTTTTATATCCTAATTTTCATAGGGATCATGTAATCCCAATATGGATTCCTCCATGACATATACTCATAATTTCTCCATTTTAGTATCTTGAAACCTCCACGATTTTACACAAAAAATAAAAAATCCCAATGAAATAAACCACTTTCCCATTTCAAGTTCACATTATAGCTTTTAAAATACCCATAATTCTACGAGACTCACCATTTTACAACTGAACCATGACATAGATAGTATCACCATGATGTGGTGAGTTTATAATTCATGAAGTTTATCTTCAATCTCTATCCATTACCCTTTGAATATCCTTAAACCTCATATTAGGATACTCATAATCATAAGCAACAAATATCATCCTTGATTGAAAACAAACACAATCATTCTCAATATCCTATGGTACCACAATCTTAAAAACCATCCTTACATTTTTATTTTCTACCCATTTTGAATTCTAGGAAATCCAATGTATCTTACTGAAATTTAATAATTCCCAATTCAAATAAATCCCAGTAGTAATGAAATTACTATTTCATCAGCCTAAGTCTATGTGAGTAACAGTCAGTGTAGAAAACAATAAATCAATAAATAAATCTATTCCAATGATGCATAAATACATTTTCACACCATCTCAATCCACTTATTGATACAATCCCTAGTTTATTCAATCTTAAATTTTTAGAAAAATCCCAATGTCCTCATCAAAATCTCTTGGCCCATCATGTATCATCCCCTTGGATCATATCTCCTCTATATTCTATATTTAAACTCTCCCTCAATGGTTGTTTCCCCCTTTGGATGGGAATTACATTATTCATGTACCACTTCTTTAATTTAACATGTGACTCTTTCATTACCCCCTTTATAATAAACCCAATATCTTATACAATACAAGTAAACAAGTTACAAAATTAAATTCATATAGGAAGAGGGAATATTAAAAACCCCCTTATATAGAGGGAGGTGGTTTAACATCAAGGTTCAGTTGATAAATCACAAAAAATAATGTGGATAATGGATTTATGGAAATTTATACCACTATTTTATTCATTCCAACTTGTTACATCTTGATAATTCTATACATGACCACTTCCTTAAGAAAATGATACAAGATATCAACATGTTTCATTGGGTAATATTGTACCAGAATTTTCATCAACTTAATTGTCATTATTTTGTTACAATAGACCACCATTGGCAGCTTCACATGTTCTTTAAGATCATTTAGTTATCCTTTCATCCATAATAAATAGGTATAAAACTTTTTAGATGACATTTAATCTACCTCTACCATGATAAGGTAGGTTCCCTGATGCATTTAGTTTTGCTAAATAATACTCCTCCACTCACAAATTTTCTATCAATGACATCCTCATCCTAGTATATATCCAAATATATATATAAATCTTGATCATTCCCTATAAAATAAAACAAACTATAATCAAGTGTTCCTTGAATATACCTCATGATCTATTCAATATCCAAGAGATATTATTACTTTATATTATTCTAAATTTGAGTATCCAATAATATTCCATTAATTTTTTTATCCCCGTTGCTGTGAGGTAAAATAAACATTTAATTATTATCTAGTAGAGAGTGGGATCATAAAACCTTCCCTGTTCATGTTTTCAAGCTTCATTCCAACCATAATAGGTCTTGAAACTAGTTTTATATCCTGAATTCCCAATTTCTTTTAGAACTCTCTAACATATTTTGTTTAAAAATAAATGTGTATCCTATCTTTTGACTCATTTTCAAATTAAGAAAATATGTGAGTTCCCTAATCATCAACATCTCAAATTACAAGTTCATCAACAGTGAAAATATCTCTATCTACTTCAACTTTAATCCTTCAAATATTTTTTTTGTTAACACAGATAAACACCATGAAATACTCTTACATGGTTTTTTAACATAAATATTATGATAAAATCAACATATTATAAATTAATGAATATTTAATAAAGTTTCTAGACACATATACCCTACCTAAGGTGCCTATTTCAAATAGTATAAGTCCTTATTAAACCTACACACCTTTGATTCATCGTCACCAATTAGAAAACCCACTGTTGTTCAATTTAGACCTCATATTAAATAAATCCATATAAAAATGATATCTTAAAATCCATTTGGAGTGTTTTTAATTTTATCTAAATAAACCCAAAAATAAAGAGTATAATAAACTCTATTGTCACAATAGGTTAAAATATTTCTTCTACATCCAGTCCTTTAACTTGTGTATAATCCTTTCATACTAATATTTCCTTTTTTTAATCAACTTTCCATTCTTATCATATTTATGTTTGAACAACCGCTTCATTCATATGATGTTGTGACCCATCTAACTCTTCACAATATCCCAATTATGATTTTTATATACTTGATTATACTACTAATTCATGTCCATTACCTAATATTTATCTTGCATGACTACTTTAGATTAGGATGGATTCACATAAAATAACAGAGAAATTTTATTTACATTTCTCATCATATGAGTTTGTATTGGAGTATATTTCTCTCTATTGATATTTGATTCATAAACTTTAGCATTCATATTCCTCCATTGAGTTAATATTTAATTCTATTCATCTAAATTTTCATCCACCATTTCAGCCTCTGAATCTCCATTATGTGCTGAATTTTGTGAGATTCCAAAAATTTAACCTATTTCCACTTCTTCACAATCCTCAGTCAATTTTGGAATTCTATATTTTCTCCCATATTTATATTTGATAATTTTGACAACATTATTTTCCATGATTTTGTTCAATATATTTTTAAATAATTTATAGGATTTACTATTGAATAAGTATCCTAGGAAAATACCTTTAGCCACCAAATATTCATATTTTCCTTATTTCCTTCCTTTTTTTAGATGTAACATTTACCTCCAATCACTATAAAATGATTTAACATTGTCTAACTTCTATCTCAAATCCCATATGGTGTCTTCTTTTCTCCAATGCTAAAAAATACTGATTTTCCATTTACATCACCAATTGACTAACTTCCATCAAATAGTGATGAGAGATTATAATTTTGATAAAGGATACCTTTTCGATATTATTTCCCATTCAATTTTTAATTTCCACTCAACCATTTTTTTATAATATTCTCAATTATGAGACATAATTCTTAAAGACATGTTTCTATAAGTATCTTTCCACCTCATAAGAGGCGTACCCTAGGATATTTTCTGACTGAAGAAATCTTGATCGTTCTTCTAGTGTCTTTTTTGACTCTACATTGAAATCGATTAATATATTATATAACTTCTATTTTTACCAATGTGAACATGATGAAACCTATTCTATTATTATATTTTTAAAAATAAGATATATTATTTCTCACCACGTTTCTCAAGAATGCACATGGGATGTCACACATCAATGTGAATAAGGTATAAAGTTTTTGATGCTTTATTCTCTGTTTGGCCAATAAATATCACTCACTATTTTCCCTCTTAATAAATCATAAAAAGTCTTCTTCTGAAAATGTATCAAATTAATAATGATAACCAAAAATTTAAAATTTGACAAAATTTACTTACTTTGTTGATTTATATACACATTTCATTGATGCCATAGTTTTTTATACTTTCACTACAATAAGACTAGTATTCTACTTACTATCTACTTGATAAAGTTTCAATTTGTTATAAAATATTCACCAATTATTTTCTGTCATTTCATTTGATAATCAATCCCTTCCAATTAAAGGACACATCCAAAAATGATTCATAAAATTGTCCAAAACTCAAGAGATAATTCCTTAATCTATCTATATAATAAAATTGAGAGTTTTTAAGCTATTATATATCTAGTATGATCTTTACAATTTTATTTTGAAAGCTCCATCATCACTAAACCTAATCGTACCATCAAAATGCCCCTCACATTCTTCAAGAGACTCAAATTTTCAACCACATGGGATGAACACCCACTATTAATAATCCAAGAGTTTTCATTTTGTATAAAATTAAGAGGGATTTCATCTAGTAAAAAATTTTATTTATTTTTCATTTCTTTCCATGAAACTATTGGTTGAGTTGGTACATAAGATGATATCTCATCATTTTATTCTATATAGGTAGCAAGATAATACTTTTCTTCTTATAGGGGGTTTAAGATGTTCTAAAAAGGAATATTATTTTATTTACAAACATACATCATCCATTAATTTATATAGGATTGACCTCAATTTATTCAATCCCTTTAATTTATAACTTTGTGACCAAAGTTATAGATAAAATAATAATATCCATAGAATGAGTTACATCTTTCTGGTACGAGAATATTCTTATCATTTACTATTGACTATCAAGTTATTCTACTTCAAAGTAGCTTTACACCTCCATGAAATGAGTCATTTTATGGGAATGGTTGCCCCAAAATTGACACTTTATCAGGGGATACATTTTATCATTTCATATAATACACATATTTATAAGATCTAATTCACTTCCTATATTTTGATAATATCTCATTTATTGAGATTTATCAATAAAAATTTTCTTCTCTTTATCCTTTGCAACATATACTCCATTTTGGTATGTATTAATGTCAAACCTCACTCCAATTTTACCCATGTAATTTGGTATTTTATCATTCATCACTATATCAACAATAATCATACATTATTTATACCTTTATAATAAATCTCCATATGAAACATTTCTAAACTAGAGACTCTTTTTTGTCACCCCCATCTCTTTCTTTGGTTTAAAGTTCCTTTAACAAGAATACAACATTTTCATCAAGGGATTCAAACCATTTTTTATCTTTGTCACAATAATTAAGGTCATATATCATATCCATTTTTTATTGAAGATCCTATGTGATGTTTTTTGTTTTGTAAGAAACCAGTTTTTTTCAAAAACCAAATTTTTATAAAAGAATGTTTTTATTTATTAGGTGAAGGGTATGTTGTTGAATATTTATAACTTGTTTGTTGAGAAGTTTCTGAGAATATGGATAAAGAAAATGTTTGTAAAGTTGGAGATCATATGATTGAACGCATTGTCATGACATGTCAAATTGATTATGATTTTAAGGTTAATTTATAGTCTAGGGAAAACCCTATGTCGTCTATCAGGGACCATTTATAGCTTATAGTATGTTTTTTAATAAAGATTACTAAAAGAGGGGGTGATTTTAATGTTTTTTAAGAAAATAAATTAACTTAAAGAGTTTAATAGTTGAAAAACCAAGTTAATTTTGAAAAATATGAGACAAAGGGTTCATTGTGATTTCACTACACACATTTTAAGTTCATTTTTCATATATATTCATTTAGGTTTGGAGTAATTATTTGGTTAAAATTAATTGGAACCTCGATTAATTCCTAAGCTTTTATTTTAATGCTTAAAGAACCAAACCTTGACGTAACAATCATATTTTCAAGGTCCAACACTTATGCTTGAAATAATATCTTCAAAATCAGATTGAAATATCAAGAAGGTGGGTATGAAAAGGATTCTTATGTTTTCCAATCAGAACAACACAAGTTAGGCACTCAAAACCTCACAATGATCGGTTAGAAATTAAGAGCATAACATTAACATGTATCAAAACAAGCATTCAAATATGAAATAATGTAGGTTACATGGAATTAAATTTTTAAAACTCAAAATTACACCAAACCAGTAGCTAATATATGAGTCGGGACTCCCTTGACATGTGTGTATCTCCCTCACAATGAACACCCACCGTTTAGATCGACATCAGGAGGAGGATGAAGCTTAGATAGAACTACTTCTTCATTCTTGATCTACCTATGAAGATAGAGACCTCCAGAATGTCTATGATGATGATATGACTCCCCTATAACTCCAAATTGGTAGAACTTCCCTCCTTGGATGAACTTGAAAATGAGGAGCCTAAGCTTTCATTTTATAGGCAAAGTGGAAGGTGGTTTTGGTCACACAGATTGTGTAAAACCAATTGGACCATGGTGCTAGACCACTTTATATTAGAATATGGATTTAGAAGAAACTAGAAACATGTTTAACACCTCTTGAATGTCTCCATCAATAGTTCAGTACCATTTGGACAACTAGATCTTGATATATGGACATATTACTAAATACTACTTTTGACTTCATGTAGATTCATTGTGATAGACAGATCAAGTTGGTTGGGCCACCATATGGATGAATGAGGATGGATTCCTTCATATTAAATGTATCCCAATGAATTTTGGACAAGCCCACAAAATTTAAGCCCATTTGGATTCCGGTTAAGTAGCAGTAGGTGGTTTAGTAAACTGGTGTGCTTGGATCCTGTGCAGCTTGGCCCATTTTTCTTGGACTTCATCATGAGACCTCTAAATCACCTCTACATTCAATTCAATAATCAAAACAAGTAACATTTCCATTTTTAACAATGATAAAAAAATAACGTAATCAAACATGAATTACAATTTGTTATTATTTTTAAAATTTTCAATACAAAACTAGTTTAACACAGTGGTGTAATGGCGAAAATGAAACAGTGAATCACGGTGTGATCACACCCCCACACAGAAACATTAGAACTCCTGAAAAAAGTCATATTTTAAAAATTATGCATGAAAATATTTCCAACTTTATAAAGATTTAACATTAAATGAAAATTTAATTACTTATAGAAATGTGATCAAACAAAAATATGTCTCAAAAATTGATCCTTTACACTAAACCTACCCTATATCCTTTTCAATCAAATTCCAAGACCCACTCACTTAAGAATTCACAGAAGTCAAACCATAATCTCCTGACCTAGATATCCCCATATTTTTCACATTCCATCACTCCCCTCATTTATTATTTTTTTTCAAAAGTTGAACTTGGAACAAATCTCACACTCTTCTCCCAACCCATGTTTGATATCCTCATGACACTAATTGTAATAGTTATAAAAAGATAAAAGGTATAGGAAGGGTGGTTTTTTACCTTCCCAATATATGAACCTTTTTTTCTTTTTTATTTTTTATGAGGGCGTACAATAGTTGGATAATAGGTACACAAGCATTGGTCAATCTGGTATAATAATGAAATAGACCAGATAAGGAATGAACGTATGGAAAAATGATTTTTTAATGTAAAAAAAAATAAACAAAAAATATATTTACCTTTTATTAAGGAGAAATTTTCACACTTCATGGTTGGGTGCAAAGTTTTGTGGAGAAATTAAGTGACACAAATTTCCCTTACACTATTCACAAAAAGGGACCATTCTTCTAAAAGGTTTCAAAATGATACAACCATTTACACCATCGAAAAAGAACTTAATTTAAACAGAAATTCACACACATTATTGAATTCTTTCTAAAATTCACATTTTATCAATTTTTTTTGAATGTTAAAACAACATGAAATAGAAAAATTCCACATGCATTTTCAATAACTTCCATGATTAAATGAGAATTATTTTCCATGACAAAGTGGGAATAAAAAAAGTAATATTTGGTCACAAAGGTGAGTGAGAGGGAAAGGGGGGAAGTAACAATATAGTTCAACAAGGTAAAAATAGAAAAAGAAAAAATATGATGAAAAATCCTAACTACCCCAGGAATATACCCATCCCCCACACCTAAAGTGCGTAGTGTCCTCACTATAATAAAAAAGAATGTGGGAATGAAGGATAAAACCTAGTAAGTTTCATTCATATATTTCTTCTTGAACATGGAGTTCCTCCATCAAGGACTCCGAAATGGATTCATGGAGGTGCTTCAACCACTGCCCATTGATAGTAAAGGTTTGCTTGGTTTCATCATTTTGAACCCAGACAACACCAAATAGAGAGACATTAGTAATAGTGTATGGTCCAAACCATTAGGAATGAAGTTTACCTAGATGTAACTTTAGCCTTTCATTATATAGGAGGACCATCTGACCAATGTGGAACTAACAATTAAGGATGATATGGTAATGGGTAGCCTCAGTTCTCGCTTTATAAATCCTGGAGTTCTCATATGCATCTGTTCTCATTTCCTCCATCTCCTAAATCTGCAACATCTTTTGAGAACCTAAACAAGAAAGATTAGAATTGCATTGTTTGGTGGCCCAGTAGGCCCAGTGCTCAATCTCGACAGGGAGGTGACAAATCTTTCTAAACACTAGCCGATATGGTGACATGATAATGGGAGTTTTGGAAGCAGTACGATAAACCCACATGGAATCATCGAGTCTAAGACTCCAATAATTTCTATTATATTAAATAGTTTTTTCAAGAATATGTTTTACCTCCCTATTTGACACCTCAACTTTACCATTGGTCTGTGGTTGATATGAGTTAGACACTCCATGACCAACCCCATACCGACGCAAAAGATATTGCATTGTTTGGTTGCAGAAATGATAACAATGGTCACTGGTTATAAACCTAGGTAAGCCAAACCTACAGAAAATTTGGGTTCTCAAAAATCCCACCACTTCATTAGTATCATCATTCTTTGAAGCTTGTGCCTCTACCAAATTTGACAGATAATCCACTGCCAAAAGAATGTACATGTTACCAAATGAATTAGGGAACAGTCATATAAACTCAATGCGCCAAACATCGAAAATTTTATTGAAGAGCAAGGGTTTTTGTGGAATCTAATTTCTTTTAGATACATTCCCCATTCTTTGACATTGTAGACGATATTTATAGAAGTCATTGGAATACCGAAACATGGTGGGATAAAAGAGACCAGAATCGAGGACCTTGAGAGCAGTCCATTGGGGACCAAAGTGCCCCCCACAATAAAGAGTGTTGAAGAACCTAAGGATGGACTAAAAATATCTATTAGGAACACAAATCCCGAGGACTTGATCAGTATTGGTGATCCAACGGTAGGGGTCCTCCCAAATTTACCAATGAGAATCATGTTTTAGACGATCACCCTGGTTTTTTCTGAAATCAGTAGGAATGCAAGAAGCTACCAAATAATTTACAATTTCAGCATACTAAAGAATATAATCTTGCACTCTATACTGTTTATCATCAGGAAACATGTCATTTATGGGAATACAGGGGAATGATTAAATGTATGGGGAAGGGTGAATCTAACTAATATGGTCATCCACCACATTATCTGCTCATTTTTTATCCCTAATTTCTAAATTGAATTCCTAAAGGAGGAGCATCTAGAAAATGAGACGTGGTTTGGCTTCTGGTTTCTTAAAGAGATACCGAAGGGCTACATGGTTTAAGAACTCAATGAATTTGGATCCTAAAAAATACGACCTGAATTTATCCAAGGAAAACACAATGGAATGAAATTATTTTTTAGTTGTGGTGCAGTTTTCTTGGGCAGAGTCCAAAGTACGTGAGGCATAGACAATGAAATGTGGAGTTCGCTCGACCCTTTGTGATAAGACTACACCAACTACATAGTTAGAGGCATCACACATGATCTCAAATGGAAAATCCCACTGAGGTGGTTGGATTACCAGAGGTTACATGAGACTCTATTTTACCTTATTAAAATATTTATCACATTCTTTATCAAAAACAAATTCATTTTCTTTTTGGAGTAACCAAGAGAGTGGGAGTGCAATCTTACTAATGTCATGAATGAAATGAATGAAAAATCCAGCATGAACTAGGAAAGAAAACATATTCCAAAATTATTTGGGGAATGGTATGGAATAAATGACATCCACTTTTGATTTATATACTTGAATACCATCCCCATAAATAAAATGTCCCAAAACTATACCTTGTCGCACCATGAAATGACATTTATCATAATTTAATACGAGATTCTTTTCAATACAGCGATGCAGGACTGAACCAAGACTAATAAAGCATTCATCAAATGAGGATCCAAAAATAATGAAATCATCCATAAATACTCCCATTCAATTATCTAGGTAATCTGAAAAAATACTAACCTTGCATTGCTGGAAAGTACCTAGAGCATTGCACGGACCAAATGACATCCTCCTATATGCAAATTTTCCAAAGGGGCAAGTGAAGTTTGTCTTTTACTAATCCTTAGGGGCAATATGGATTTGAAAATATCCATAATAAACATCAAAAAAAATAGTAATGGGACTTCCCTTCTAGCCTCCCAAGCATTTGGTCAATGAATAGAAATTTGAAATGGGTCTTCCTAGTGTCTTGATTTAGTCAGTGATAGTCTATTCAGGCACGCCAACTATTCTGAACATGAGATGGAACCAATTTATTGTTTTAATTTTTTATTACAGTAAGACTAGTTTTTTTAGGAACCACTTGTACTAAACTGACCCATTGGCTATTAGATATGAGTTAAATGATTCCAAAATCCAATAATTTTGTTACCTTATTTTTGACAAAATCTAGGAGGTTTTGGTTCAGTCAACGTTTTCACTACCTCACTAGTTTAACCTCATCATTTAACAATGTATTATTTCTACAAATTGATGGGATAATACCAGGAATGTCTTCATGTGTTGATCCCAAATCTTGTTTATACTCCCTCAAAAGTGCAACTAGTCTCAACTCATGATCAGGAGGGACTGAACTAACAATGATGACGAGCATCTCATTTATATTATCAAGATATTAATATTTTAAATCTTGAGGAAGTTGTTTTAGTTCCAATTTAGGTGTATTTTGGATTGATGAGAGTGTGTGTGAAAGTGAGAGGTTACTAATATCATCTAACTACTCAATGGTATCATCCTAAAATGAGAAATGATATTTTACTAGCTTAGCAGTATCATCGATGGTCATTGGATCCTCAGTGTTCAAGAAATTATCAATTAATAAACATGCATGCCATTTTTATAGACAACTACAATAATAAATTCATAATTCATTACCAAGAAATTCAATCAAGGATGAAAACTCAAAAAGGGGATTAGGGGAATGAAAATAATTGTTTTCAGAGGATGGGAGTACATCAATTGAATTTATATAGAGATAAGAATGTTCCTCTAAGGTGTGCTTCATGGTATCAAGGATGTTGAAATGGACTATTTCACCACCAAATTCCATATATAATGTACCATTATGGACATTAATTATGGTTTTTGTGGTTTTAAATAAGGTTCTCCCCAATATAATCAGGTCATGTCCATTCATTCTATCATCTTCCATTTTAAGCACATAAAAATCTGTAGGAAAAATTAAATTTTTTACCCTTACAAGAACATCTTATAACACATCATAGGAGTGTATGGTACTCCGGTTGGCTATTTGAACAACAATTCCAGTGGGATTCAGTTCCCTAAACTGCAATGAAGAGTAAATAGAGTAAGACATCACATTTATAAAAGAACCTAAATCAAGAATAGCATTTGAAAATGAATACTCTCCTATGGTGCATGAAATCGATAATGTCCCAAGATCATTACACTTGGTGGGAAGTGATGGCTCTATTAATGCTGATATGTTCCTCCCCAATCACACCTTTTCATCTCCACAAAGTCTCCTTTGGTGTGTACACATCTCCTTCAGAAACTTGGTGTATCCTGTAATTTGCTTCATGACATCAATCAAGGGGATGTTAACTTGAACTTGTTTTTGAAAATTTCTAGTATTTACTTATCAAGTTATATTTCTTTTTGTTTTATTGGTTGGGTGTCCATTTTAGGAAATGGAAGAGGAATGGTTGGTCTAGGTGACTCATAAATAGAAACACTCTTTTCTTTGGAAGGGGTTCTCTCCGGATAAGGTTCTACATCATTTGGATCATTTCTAGTGGTTGGGATGGTGGTTTCCTTACGAGGGGATGAATCTACTGGTGGTGTCATTTTTATTTTAAGTTGATTTACACTCCTAAGGGTGATGACACTAAAATTTCTCTTATCCCAAGGGTTAAATACTGGATGCGAAGGTAGTTTTCCCGACACATGGATTTGGATTTCCCCCACCGAGTTATCAAGTTGTCCTAATTAGGTTTTTAGGTCTTGTATTGTAGCTTGGGTGGTTTTCTTAAATTTTAGATTGTTGGCATCCAATTGTTTCATCATCTCTTATAGGCTAGGCTATGGTTTTGGAGGGGTTTGTTGGAAATGCCTTTATTGTGGTTGAGGATTTCTGGGTGGTGGTGGATGACCACTCTACCCTGGTTTGTTCCATTATTGTTGAGGTTGGTTTGAATACCTACTTTCCTATAGGCTTGGTTTTCTTTCCACCCAAGGTTGGATAGATAATAAGGTTCTTTCCTAAATGGTTGGTTATAGGGGAATCCTGGAAAGATTTCCTCATAACTCTCAGAAGTTTCTCTCAATTGGGTGCATTGGTCAGAGTAGTAGGTGTCAGAAGAACATATACCACAATAGATGGGATGAGGAGATTGGTATTTCCCTGAGGAAATGATAGGTTTTCAATGTAGGGTACTTACCTCTTCGAACATTGTGTCCACCTTCTTCTCTAATTTCGTACTTTACACCTCATGGAAACATCGAATGGTTACACTAGATCATGAATCAAATTGTTGAGTGTTCTGTATTATGTTCTCAAAAAGATTTATTAGAACAATTGGGGTCTTATAAATTAGCACACCACCTGCAATAGCATCAATCATATTTCTATTAATAGGAATTAAACCTTCATAAAATTATTGAACTAAAAGTTGATCACTTATTTGGTGGTGTGGGCAACTTGAACATAACCTCTTAAATAGTTCCCAATATTCATGTAATGTTTCCCCTTTTGAATACCTTATACCAAAAATTTATTTCCTTATAGATGCAATTCAAGAGGCTGTGAAATATTTTTCAAGAAAAATACATTTCATGTCCGCCCAACCTCTAATTGGTGAATTAACATAATAAAGTCAATCTTTTGCAGTATCTTATAATGAGAAAGGGTATTCCATTAGCTTTACTTGTTCTTTATCCACTTTAGTATGTTTTAAAGTAGAACACATAGTATGGAATTATTTTAAGTGCCTATGTGGATCCACTCCTGCAAGTCCATTAAATCTTGGTAATAAATGAATTAAACCAGATTTCAGTTCAAAATTGGGTGCCTCACCTTGCATTTGAATATAGGTGGGATGGATATCAACATCAGGAGAGGTTAATTATTTAAATGATCAATTGTTTTTATCCATATTATGAAATTTTATTTCAGTTTTGATATTGGTTCCATAATAAGAATAGGAAGGATCAAGAAGAGTGTTGATGTTCTGTGTTTCCTCCTTCGAAGGGTTCTCTTATGCGTCTTGGTGTTGCTGATGTAGGATCCTCTCTGGTTCGGGTTTGAAAGGTGTTAAGTATCCCAAAGTTGAACCCATCATGCAAAAAAATTTAAAAATAAATAAATCAGAATACAAAAATATAGGTAAAGGTATAAGATAAAACAAATAAATATTCCCAAAATTTACAAAAAACTTATCAAGAAAACACACTAAAAATAAAGTGTTCACTGGAAGCAGTGCAAAATTTGAATGTGTTGTCATGACACATCAAATTTATTATGATTTTATGGTTGATTTATAGTATAGGAAAGAACCTAGGTCATCTCTCAAGGTGCGTTGGTTTCTTATAGTGTGAATGTTTTATAAAGATTACTAAAAGAGGGGGGTGATTTCGAAAACATTTTTAAGAAAATAAATTAACTTAAAGAGTTTAATAGTTGACAAACCAATTGGACTTTAAAAATTATGAGACAAAGGGTTCATTGTGATTTCACTACACACATTTCAAGTTCATTGTTCATGGAGATTCATTTATGTTTGGAGTAATTCTTTGGTTGAAATTAATTTGAATCCTGATTAATTCCTAAGCTTTTATTTTAATTCTTAAAGAACCAAACCTTGATGTAACAATCATTTTTCAAGGTCTAGAGATTATTCATGGAATAATAGCTTTTAATTAAAATTGAAATCTTAAGAAGGTGGGTATGAAAATGATTCTTGTTCTGTCCAATCAGAACAACATAAGTCATGCACTCAAAACCTCACACCGATCAGATAGAAATTAAGAGCATAACATTCACATGTATCAAAACATGAATTAAAATACAAAATCATGTAAGGTAAATGGAATGAAATGTTTAGAAACACAAATTAATCTAAACAAGTAGCTGATATATGCATCATAACTCCCTTGACATGTGTGTAGATCCCTCATAATGAATGCCCACCGTTTAGCTCGACATCGGGGGGAGGAGGAAGCTCGGGCGGAACTCCTTCTTCATTATTGATCCCCTATGAGGATAGGGGCCTCCAGAACTTCTAGGACGAGGAGAAAAATACTATGTAACTCTAAATTAGCATAAATTCACTATTTTTACCAAATTTAAAATGAGGAACCCAAGCTTTTATTTTATAGGCAAATTGGAAGGTGGTTTTGGGCACATAGATTGTGTAAAACCATTTGGACCATGGTTTTTGACCACTTAATAGTTGAATCTCACTTTGGAAAAAACTAGAAACATGTTTACCCAACTCTTGAGTATCTCCAACGAATTTTTGAAACAATTTGGACAATTATATCCCAAGATATGGATAAATCACAACAAACCACTTTTGATTTCATGAAGATTTGGTGTGCTGGACAGATTAGGTCCATTGGGCCACCAGATGGCTGAATGAGGCTTGGGTTCCTCCATATTAAATGTATCCCAATGAATTTTTTACTATACCCCAAAATTTAATCCCATTTGGATGCACGTTTAAGTATCATTAGGTGGTTTAGTAAACTGGTGTGCTTGGATCCTGTGCAGCTTGGCCCATTTTTATTAGACTTTATCATGGGCCCTCCAAATCACCTCCACCTTCAACGCAATTATCAAAAAAAGTAACATTTCCCTTTTTAACAGTGAAAAAAAATGGAATCAAACATGAAGTGAATTTTTTTATTATTTTTATAAATTTCTATACAAAACTAGTTTAACACAGTGTTGTAAGGGTGAAAATGAGACTGTGAATCGTAGTTCGATCAATGATCTATCAAAATCATTCCATCGGATTGAATTTTTGTTGAAAAATTATAAGTTTTTGAAATGAAGTAAGTTTTCAATTTTTTGAAACTTGAAATGTTTGGAAGTCATAGAACATCCAAAACAAGACATACGATGATTTACTTGTCAAAATGTTCTCAACATCATGAAAAATATCACGATATAAAATATTTGAAAAAGGAGATGTTGTAGTTATCCAGTCATAATTTTTTGGACTTAGGGTTTTCTAGATGAAAATCATTGGAACCAGAAGAACCAAGCATAGATGTTATCAGAATACTAGAAATTATATTTTTTTGAAATTCTATGAGTTTACAAAGTTTCTAATCAGACAAGCTATGGACACCGATCTACCAGATGATATGTAGATAATTATTCATTAGAAAAAGACCTATTATGAAAATTTAAGATGTTCAGTTGAATAAATATGATGAATCATGAAATTATTATTTTTAAATTTGATAAAAGACAAAAGAGTAGATTAACTTTTCCATCAATAAAAAATATGAAGAATTTTGAAGTTATTTCATCACATAAGTTCATCTGATGCATATGTTTTTAAGAGTTTTATTTTTCTATTTGACCGATTTGATCAGATTGGAGGCATTTGCTAAGTTTTATAAGGGAAGTGTTGATCCAAGACATTAGGTGCAGATTAATCAGATGAGTTAATCAAATTCAGTCCATTAATGAGATTATAACATTGATAATTTATCAGATGATGAGTTCCATATAATGATCCTAATAAATATTATATCATATAGAGAGAGTGTATGAAAATTTAAGAAGTTTAAAAGTTTCCATTGGATAGTCATTGTATATTTCTGAAGTCTTGAGAAGTTACAATAATGTAGTCAACCATTTTTAGTTGGACCAGATCATCTAATTAAGCAATTATTTGTGTTTATTTTATTTTAATGGATAAATAGGAAAACTTGTGAGTTATTTCAATTGATTTAAGAGTAAATAACAAAATAATTTTTAAATTAAAAGTTTTGTTTTAATAATTTCCTTAAGAAATAATATGTTTTCAAAGTTAGAGTTGAGAAAATTTTACTTGACTAGATAAATGTTCTGTATTTTGAGTTGGGTAATGAGAAATAGAATGATGAACAGAGTTCTGGGATAATATGTTCCAGGAAATAAATTAGCTTACAAAGAATTTTAAAAGTGTGAGGTGATGGTTTAATATATTTCAAGTGGTTTAAGAGGATTATACAGATGAAGAGTTTTCAGAATCACCATTTCCCGATTGAAGTTTTTTCTTCCAAATGGTTTTCTATATTGTTTAAAGATAATTAATTCAAGAAAAGTTTTCAAGAGTCATTAATTTTTTAGAAGACACCAGAAAAGATTATAATGATTGAATTAGTCAAAATGAATTTAAAATATCAGTGAAATTCATAGTTTTGTAATTTTGTTGAGTGGGAAAATATTTTAGTTTCCTGCATTTACTATTATGGGAGAACTTTTAGATATAATAAAAAATTATAGTGATATATGACACTATTTACCCATGTATAAAATATTATACTATGTAGAATTGGTTTTAAAAGTGAGTTTTCCGGACAAATTTATTTTTTAATAAGAGTTTTTTTCTAGAGGGTTCTGATCAGAAGATTAGAATGAGACAAGTTCAAATTACTGGAAAGAGTGGATAAGACTGAGGGTATCAGTATGAGTTTTAAATAGTTTTTTGAGAAGCAGAGTTTGTTTATATAGGAAGATTAAAAAGCTTTGATTGGTAAAGTTTTAGAAAATTTCCATTGGTCTGATGATATTGGATGTAGGACACCAAAAGTAGACATTCTAGATAGAGGCAAATCAAAGATAGAGTTCCAGACTAAACTTTATAGATAAGAAAGTTTTGTTGTTATTTTTTTGTTGTGTCCTAGAAGTTTTTAATGAAAATTTGTAAACTAATGAGACTCAGTCTAATCATTTGTATCAGGAGATATAAGGTGTCTAATTGGAGTTGACACTAGGTATTTTCACTTTTTTATAATATTGAATTTTCATATACCCACATTAGTGGCTATAGAAAGGATGTATATTCTCACACTAAGTCTAAACCATGTGAATAATGTGTCCCTTGTTCTCTTTTCTATATTTCCATTCACTTGAATTTTCTAAAATATTATTAGGAAGAAAATTTAAAAAGTTTCAAGGGTAAAATTTAGTAAAGTTTAAATTTGTAAAAAATAAACAACTGATTCAATGCCCTCCTTAGTTTTTTTAAAATCTTTTGGAACATCAATTGGTATTAGAGGGAAGATTTCCTCATTGAATATTTACCATGAAAAATCTTTATTCTATCAATAATAGTTAAATTCATACATTTTATGGTAAAAAATAATATGGTTGAAAACATAGGCTGACTCCATATCTCCTATATATTATCCTGGAAGTAATTGATGCTACTACAATTTTTTTCACCCATTAATAAAGATGGTCCTAGGAATTTTTCTGAAAATTAAAATATTAAAGTTTATTGAAAATATAGAAATTATATTCTTATGTATCCATCAAAAAAAATTTATATTAAGGTGATGGGTATCACAATAACAAAGATTATGTTAGAAAATATTGAAAGTATTTTCAAAGGGAATACTAAAGTGATGAAAGAAAAGCTATAAATTTAGCATAGAAAGTTTGAAAAATTAAGAATGAGAGATGAAGAAACTATTGATGAGTACTTCAATAGAGTAAATGAAGTTGTTTTCAATATCAAAGGTTTTGGAGATATCCTGGAAAATTCAACAATTGTGAAGAAACTCATGAGAAACTTTCCAAACTAGTTTGATTCCAAAATTTCTACTCTATAAGATACATTTGATTTATCACTTGATAAAATGCATTAATTTATTGTTTCTTAGGAAATGAGAAAACTTCAAGTGTTCAAAAATAAGATGAAATATGAAATTAATTTTTAAGATGTGAGAAATATGATAATTCAAGATATTGATCAGTATAATTCTGATGATAAAGAGGGCCATGAGTTGAATAATAAAAAATGTCTCTTATCTCTAAGAATTATCAGACAGGAAGTGAAAAGTATAGAGGAAAACTTCATCTAAATTTTTTTGAGTGTGGTGGAATCAAGTGCATTTCTATGAATTTACCCTATAATAAAGTTATAGAATATCAAGATGATTTTGATAAAATACCTCAATGAATAATTGAAAAAAAGTACTACAGAAGTGTAACACCCTGACCCCAAAAGCCCAGAGTCGGTGCATTCTTATGTATCAGTGGCATGATCACGAAAGATCAAGTCTCTAAAGACCGATTAGTTTAGTTGACTTGTAAGTACTAGATACATTCATAAGGTTTACATGAAATCAAAAAATGGAAAACAACAACAACATTGTTTCCATGGACAATACTGAGATCCAATAGACTATCCCTGTAGGTCAGTCATAGTATACTTCTTTACATCCTGGAAAAAATAAAACATCGAAAGAGGTGAGATCAAATGCTCAGTAAGGATAAAAATATAGCGAAATATTTCATAAATAAGCATAAAAATTTATGGCAATGTATAAAACTAAAACAAAAGCCCTTACAACATAAACTTCATCTTAATATGGCAAATATAAATAAAAATATTTCCATTTACTCACTGACATGGATATTCTACTAGTCAAATAATCACATGCAATATCAATAGCCACTTTCATAATGATGGAATGCATAATTCCAGACTTCCATAATCACATAGTCAAGGCCTAGTGCCAAGACTACAAATAAGATTTTGTCAAGGCCTTGTTCTAAGACACTAGTTTGTCTCATGATACCTACCGATGTATCGAGGAGCTATAGCGGGCTGCACGCGTCACTTACTAAGTCCAATGCATTCCTCATATGAAAAGGTTTAAACATAACATAAACATTTGTATTAAAACTGGCATACAAAATGTCAATAATTTATCCATAAACCATGAATGGTATGAAATAAAACATCTACAGTCAAACATATCACAGAACCTTCAATACAATATGGAAGTTTTGTATTATAATAAATCAACTTCAAACAAACTTAAAATCATCAAAGGATGTTGACATAGATGAAATGAAAACATTTTTAGAGAAATATCTATTTCTATTTTGAAATCATTTAAAAGTCACGTAATTATAAAATAAAACATTTATATTTGAAAATATTCTTATAAGATTTTAAGGGAAGCTTTAACGATGTTATAACAGTGGAAAATAACTGCACCCACCGTATAAATTAAAAAAAAACATTCTTACCTTAAATTTGTCGAAAAGGTCAAAAAGTACCTTGTTTGGAAAATGACGGAAAGATTAATTTATAAACATATTATAAAAGTCAAACAAGGGTATAAATTAATTTAACCCATAGTCTATAAAATAGTAATAATGTTTTGAAATACATTTTTAAGAAACAAGGATGTGGATGATAAAGAGGTCCCAGTAGATAATTACGTATGAACAACCTCGGATAATGAAGAGATTGTAGAATTAACCCTTACCTTGTACTTTTACTTGGTCTAGGGTAAGTTAAAATACTTTATAATGGTGAAATAACTGTTATTAAATTATAAAAGAATCATATATTTTAATATGATATCATATATGATCTTTTAACTTTTCTTTTTTAATAATATCTTAGTATTATCGTCATTTCAGATATTAACAGATTCATTTTCCTTTATATTATTTGTTATATGAGTCATATTTGTTATGGATGGGATGTATATTTTTCATATCCAGAATGATATCAAGTCTTTAAACATTATTTTTAATCATCAATTGAAAATTAGTCTTTAATGGATACAATGGGGAATGAATCTCATCGCGTTCGTGGAGATGGTAATCCGTACGTACGCACGAGCGACAATATCATTATTTTGATATTAAAATAATATATAATTGGATGTTATATCATATATACATAATAATTATCATGTTATATTTATTATTTACATCCATTATCCATAATTATTATACCCATCCACATAATAATGTATTGAATAACAATTACACCACGACGTGGAGACGGTAAGCCGTACATACGCACGTATGGTGACATGTCATTCAAAGGATGGACAGAATAATGAATATGGTTGTACCATATTTATAATAACATCACAGTATATATAATATACTAGAGTTATTATTTTATAATGGAAACAAAAATTAAAGAGGAAGTTGAAGAAGAAAGGAACTTGAAAGAGGTGATGAAATATTACCTCTTCTTTGGGTTCTTCCTTTTGATTTGATCAAAAGGGCTCCTTATGTTGGAATTATGACTAAAGGAATGCCTCTAGGATGAAGGGAGGATAGTTGAGAGGGTATTTGGGTAGGGTTTGGCTAAGCCAAATGGCTTTGATGGTTTGAATTAGATAGATGGGGGAGTTCTCTTTTATAAGAGGGGTGAGGGGCACCTTAGGAAAAGCTAGAAATATTATTTCATATTAAAATAATTTTCGGTTTCTAATAGATCCAAAATGGATTATTGAAATGGTAAGGTAGTTATTGGTCGAAAAACACTCAATCAATATGTTTTAAATAGGTTTGGGTCACTATATTAACTTTATCTTTTAGATTTTACTCTTAGTTAAATAGTTTGACATTTACCATGTCTCTTTGTATTTTTATATTATATGGTGAATAAACTTACTATATACTTTCAAGAGAACCCCAAGTGGTTCATTAATGATACAAATATTATTATATAAGTCTTTTGGACGATCCTTATATTTTTAGTAATAGAATATCAATTAATAATATAATATTTGTTTTAAAAACTCTTTTATGTCAATTTCGACACTATTTGGTATTTTGTTTTTCCTAAATTGATAAAAACATTATTACTTCGAAAACAATTCATCTAACCAACCCTAATATGTCATATTAACCTAGAAAATTAGTGGAATTTATAAAAAGTCTCAAATTACATTTATTTGGATATTTATAATATCAATTATTTTAATATTTCATTAATTAGGTAATTAATGCATCATCATTGTATTATAAATAAATTAAATTATTTAATGTATAAAAATATAAATAAAATACAATTATGTAGGAAATCGTTTTATATTAATAATTAATATTTATAGTCGAATTTATCTTATATGTAACCCTATATTAAAAATGTTTTAGTTATTAAAATTTGATTTTAACTCTTTTAACTCTTCTTTGCTTTAAATAATAATAAATGTCCTAATCTAATCCATGTAGACCAAAGAGGTTCATATTTTATTCCTAAGGTTGTTTTTGGTCGAATTATACTTATCCAATAGAATTAAGATATGTGTTAGGATAATAATAATATCATTTTTACCCTTAATTACCCTATTTACTTTTAACCGTGGTAAATAAAAGTAAAAAGTTACGATTCACCAAAAAGTATTTTTATATTATTGAACCACATTTTACTTAATGATATTAACTGTGTCTCTCGGATTTTTGAAATTCAACTCACAGAAGCGGTAAAATTATGTTTTATGAAAATTTTCAAATGCACCTAGGAGGTGGGTAAAATACGGTAAAAAGTTCAATAAATTTTTTATATATCTAAAATTATTATAAAATGACTCCAATGAATTAAATTGAACTTATATAGTTATTATGTATCTATTTTGAACTAAAATAAATTTTAATAAAATAAATAATTATTTAAATAAAAAGTCGGTTTTAAATTATAACTCAGTGTTTTCACTATTCATCAAAAATTGAATGTTTTCAGAAAATTACAAAAAATTCACCCTAAAATAATTTCGATATTCTGAATCCAAAAATGAAGTCCATTTTGAAAGATAAAATTTATAAAATTTCAAAAAGTGGTTATTACTATTCATAATAGCTAGTTTGATTGATTGTGGTGTGTTAAAACTCGAAGTTGCGTACAGTAGACACTATTGTATTATTCAAAGAGAAGTGTACCATGTAAGATTGGGGTGTTACATTCTCCCATACTTCAAATAATTTCATCCTTGAAATTTCTAGAATATTACTGCATAAAAAGAATCGTGTGGTTCTTCATCATAAGTTCCCCGGGTTCCCATGTTGCCTCTTCCATCTTATGGTTTCTCTATAGAAATTTTACCAGACGAGTCGTCCGGTTTCTCAGCACTTGTTCTCTTGTATCAAGAACCTTGCCAGGCTCTTCGCAATAATTCATATCAGGTTCTAGTTCTAATTCCTCATAGGTGATTATATGTGTTGGTTCAGGCATGTATTTTCTCAACAATGATACGTGGAATACATCATGAACTTTGGAGAGACTTGGTGGTATTTCCAAACGGTAATCTACAACCCCAATTCGTTCTAGAATTTCGAAAGGTCTGATGTACCTGGGACTAAATTTTCCCTTCTTACCAAAACATATAACACCATTCCATGGAGATACCTTCAAGAAAACCTGATCTCCTACCTGAAATTCCAAATCCTTCCTTCGGTTATCAGCATACATCTTCTGCCTACTTTGAGCTGCTTTGATGTGATTTTGGATTACCTTCACCTTTTCCATCGTTTCCTCCACCAGTTTTGGGCCTATGAGTTTTCTTTCACCAACATCATCCCAATAGGTTGGTGTGCGACATATCTTTCCGTATAACGCTTCATATGCTGCCATATGAATACTGGATTGAAAGATATTGTTATATAAAAATTATACCATAGGTAAATATTGATCCCACATACCTTGAAAGTCAAGTGAGAAAGATCTCAACATGTCTTCTAAGGTTTGAATAGTCCGTTCTGATTGTCCATCAGTTTGAGGGTGGTAGGAAGTGCTTAAATGAAGTTCAGTATCCAGGTATTTCTAATGAATTTTCCAGAATCTTGATGTAAAACATGGATCACGATCAGAAACAATTAATAGGAATACTCCATGAAGTCTCAAAACTTCATTAATATATAGTCTTGCTAGATGTTCAAGTGGTAAATCTTCTCTTATAGCAAGAAAATGTGCTGACTTGGTAATACAATCAACAATGACCCATATTGCATCATTCATTCTAGGAGTCTTTGGTAGTCCCATGACAAAGTCCATCGTAATATTATCCCATTTACACTCAGGTATGGGAAGAGGTTGCAAGAATCCTCCAGGCTGTTGCCTTCCAGCTTTCACTTGTTGAAAAACCATACATATTGACACAAAATCAGAATTCTCCCTTTTCATGTTGTCCCACAAAAAATGTTCCTTCAAATCTCTATACATTTTGGTGCTCCCTGGGTATATAGAGAAATTGGAGCTATGAGCATCATCCAACAATTCTATTTTTAGATCAGGTATATCGGGAAAACAAAGTCTCTTTCCAAATTTCAAAATTCCATCTTCATATACGAAGTCACTCAATCTCTCGTTATTCACAGTTTTAGTCTTCTTTTGAAACTCCTCATCATCAGCCTGAGAACTTTCTATAAGCATAAACAATTAAGGCAATGTATAAAACTAAAACAAAAGCCTTTTCAACATAAAATTAATCATAATGTGGAAAATATAAATCAAAATAATTCTATTTACTTACTCACATGTATATTCTACTAGTCGAATAATCACATGCAATATCAATAGCCACTTTCATAATGATGGAATGCATAATGCCAAACTTTCATAACCACATAGTCAAGGCCTTATGCCAAGAGTATAAATAAGATTTTGTCAAGGCCTTATTCCAAGACACTATTTTGTCTCTTGAGACCTACCGATGCATCGAGGAGCTATAGCGGGCTCCACCCATCACTTACTAAGTCCAATGCATTCCTCATATGAAAATGTTTAAACATAACATAAACATTCGTATTAAAACTGGCATACTAAATGTCAATAATTTATCCATAAACCATGAATGGTATGAAATAACACATCCATAGTCAAAAATATCACAAAACCTTTAATAAAATATGGAAGTTTTGTATCATAATAAATCAACTTCAAACAAACATAAAATCCATCAAAGGATGTTGATATAGATGAAATCAAAACCTTTTTAGAGAAACATATCTTTCTATAATGAAATCATTTAAAAGTCATGTAATTATAAAAGAAAACATTTATATTTGAAAATATTCTTATAGGATTGTAAGGGAAGCTTCGATGATGTTATAACGATGAAAAATAGCCACACCCACCGTATAAGTTAAAAAAACATTTTTACCTTAAATTTGTCGAAAAGGTCAAAAAGTACCTTGTTTGGAAAACATCGGAAAGACTCCTTTATAAACATCTTATAAATGTCAAACAAGGGTATAAATGAATTTAAACCATAGTCTATAAAATAGTAAGATTTTTTTGAAATACATTTTTAAGAAACATGGATCTGGATGATAAAGAGGTCCCAGTAGATAATTACGTATAAACAACTCGGATAATGAATAGATTGTAGAATTAACCCTTACCTTGTACTTTTGCTTAGTCGAGGGTAGGTTGACCTCATGTATAATGGATGAATAATTGTTATTAAATTATACAATAATCATATACATTAATATGATATCATATATGATCTTTTAACATTGCTTTGTTAATAATATCTTAGTATTATCGTCGTTTTGGGTGTTAACGGATTTGTTTTCCTTTATATTCTTTGTTATGTGAGTCATATTTGTTATGGACGGGATGTATCTTATTCATATCCAGAATTATATCAAGTATTTAAACATTATTTTTAATCATCAAATGAAAATTAGTCTTGAATGGATACGATGGGGAATTAATCTCATCGCATTCGTGGAGACGGTAATCCATACGTACGCACGAGGGAAAATATCATTCTTTTGATATTAAAATGATATATAATTGGATAGTATATCATATATACTTAATCATTATAATGTTATATTTTTTATTTACATCAATTACACTTCTTTATTATACCCATCCAAATAATAATGTATTGAATAACAATTACACCATGACGTGAAGACGGTAAGCCGTACGTACGCTCGTATGCTGAAATTTCATTCAAAGGATGGATAGAATAATGAATATGGTTGTACCATATTTATAATAAAATCACAGTATATAGAAGATAATGGATTTATTATTTTAGAATGGAAACAACAAAGAAAGAGGAAGTGGAAGAGGAAAGGAACGTGAAAGAGGTGATGAAATATTTACCTCTTCTTCAGGTTCTTCCTTTTTATTTGATCAAAAGGGCTCCTTAGGTTGGATTTATGATTAAATTAAGGCCTCTAGGATTAAGGGAGGACAGTTTTAAGGTCATTTGGGTAGGGGTTGTTCGAGACAAATGGCTTTGAACGTGTGAATTAGATAGAAGGGGGAGTGCCCTTTTATAAGAGGGGTGGAGGGAACCTTAAGAAAAGCTAGAAATATTATTTTATAATAAAATCATTTTTGGTTTATAATGGCTCCAAAATATATTATTTAAATGATAAGGTGGGTATGGGACGAAAACCACTCAAAAAATTGGTTTTAGACAGGTTTGGGTCACTATAATAACTTTATCTTTTAGATTTAACTCTTAGTTAAATAGTTTGACATTTACCATGTCTCTTTGCATTTTTATATCATATGGTTAATAAAATTACTGTATACTTCAAACCAAACTCCAAGTGGTTTATTAATGATAAAAATATCATTATATAATTATTTTGGCCTAAAATTATATTTTTAGGAATATAATATCAATTAATAATATAATATTTGTTTTAGAAACACTTTTATGTCAATTTTGACACTATTTGGTATTTTGTTTTTGCTAAATTCATAGAAAAATCATTACTTGAAAAACAATTCATCTAACCAACCCTAATATTTCATATTAACCTAGAAAATTAGTGGAATTTCTAAAAAGTACCAAATTACATTTATTTGGATATTTATAATATCAATTATTTTAATATTTCATTAATTAGGTAATTACTGCATCATCATTGTGTCAAAAATAAATTAAAATATTTAATGTATAAAAATATAAATAAAATAAAATTATGTAGGAAATATTTTTATCTTTTTAATTAATATTTATAGTTGAATTTATCTTATGTGTAACCCTGTATTAATTTTTATTTATTTATTAAACTTTGATTTTAACTCTTTTAATTCTTCTTTGAATTAAATAATAATAAATGTCCTAATCTAATCCAAGTGGACCAAATAGGTTCATAGTTTATTCCTAAGTTTTTTTGGTCGAATTATACTCATCCAATAGAATTAGGACATGCATTAGGGTAATAATAATATCATTTTTTACCCTTAATTACCCTATTTACTTTTAACCGTGGCAAATAAAAGTAAAAAGTTACTATTCACCAAAAATTATTTTCATCTTATTGAACCAAATTTTACTTACTGATATGAACCATGTCTCTAGGATTTTTGAAATTCAACTCATAGAAGCGGTAAAATTAAGTATTATGAAGATTTGCAAATGCTCCTAGGAGGTGGGTAAAAGAGGATAAAAAGTTCAATAAAATTTTTATATATATAAAATTATTATAAACTGACTCCAACGAGTTACATTGAAATTATATAGGTATTATGTATCTCTTTTTACCTAAAATAAATTTAAATTAAATAAATAATTATTTAAATAAAAATTCGGTTTTAAACTACAACTCAGTGTTTTTCACTATTCATCAAAAATTGAAAGTTTTCAAAAAAATACCAAAAATTCACCCTAAGCTAATTTCGATATTCGGAATCCAAAAATGAAGTCCATTTTGAAAGATAAAATTTATAAAGTTTCAAAAAGTGGGTATTACTATTCATAACAGCTAGTTTGATTGGTTGTGGTGTGTTAGAACTTGAAGTTGCATACAACACACGATATTGTATTATTCAAAGAGAAGCGTACCATGGAAGATTGGGGTGTTACAAGAAGAAAATAAATTCAAAAAACATAATAAAAAGTTTAATGGAAATAAAATAAGTATTTTTAGTAAAAATAATTAATCAGAATCAACTGAAAAAATTATTCAGAAGATGGAAGTTTAGAAAACATTAAAACATTAATTGAAAAAGTTGAAATGATAAAATATTCCCTAGATAGTGAAGAAAAAGAATGTGAAGAATCTTATAGAGAGTATCATCTCAGATTAGAAGTTATTGCATGTCTTGACAAAAAAATAAATCTTAATAAAGAAATCATAATGATGAATAAAGACAATGGAAAATTTTTTGAAGGAAGAAAATATGTTGATAATAAAGAAAAACAATACGTCCAGGAGATCTTCAGTTACAAACTAAAAATTGCAGAACAAGGAATGATGGTTGAAGATCTTAGTAAGAAGTTGTAATCTAAGTAAGTTTATTTCAACAAGTCTCATTCAAATCTCATTGATTCCAAAATTACATTAAGGAAGTTGAATGAAAACTTCAAAAAGGCTTCAGAAGTAAAATATGAATCACCTAAAGCTTCAGAAAAACCACATTCCAAGAATCATGTTAATTCTCCACCTTCCAAAAACAATGTTTCATATGATTTTTAAAGGTGTAAAGAAAATTTTTAGTAAATATTGGTTTAATAAATGATGTAAAAAACCTATCAAATATAAATTTTTTGTTACACATCCAGAGAAAACTAAAGTTTAAATATGTTACAATCCTCAATAATATTATTATAAGGAAAGATCATTATTCTAAACCAGGATTTTGTGGGTTCTATTAGTGTTTTGGAATTTATGGACATAGATATTACAAATTTTGGTATAAAATTTCTCTTCCGAAAAAGAGGTTTGAATAGAACGGAAGAAATAGTGGTAGAAAAATGATTAAATTTCCAAAGTCATAGGAAGTTTGAAAAGAAAAATCTCAAGATGTTTGAAACATTCAAACAAAAAAACAATATGATTGTTTGGAGTAATTTTTCATAATATTTGATCAACTTGGAAACTTTTAAAAAAAATGTACGATAATAAATCGAAAATAAGTTTCTTATAATATAAAAGAAAAGGAAATTGGAAAAAAGAAATTTAAGGAGTGAGTTTTTTTTTGAGAAAGCTTGTAAATCTAGAAAAAAGAATAAACCATAGAAACTTGATAACATCTGATCATCACACATGAAAGGTGATATAAAAATCTTTAAATATGTTGAAAATCATGATTGAGGAGTAGTTATTTTTGAAAATTATAGTTTCTTGTAAATTATTAGTATAGGGACTGTTGAAATTGAACATAAAAACCTAAATTATATAGAAGTACTATTTGTTGATGGTCCAAAACATAACTTAAATAGTGTGATTCAACCTTGTGATGATGGAAAATATTTTTTTTTCAGAAAATAATCTTTTATCATTAGAATTATAGAAGATAGAAAAGTTATAACAAGAGGAGAATAAACGACTGTACATATCATTCAAATAGGAGAACTTTATAACTCATATTATTTGAGTGCTGAAGATGAAAACAAGTTATGAAACCATTAACTTGGGAATATTGGATATAAAAATATGAAAAAACTTTCTAAACATGATACCATTCAAAAAAAATTAGAATTGAAAAGTAGAGAAGAAGTTGTTTTTATAACTTTTTGGAAGGGTAAATAATATATAAAAATCACAAGAATGTTGAGATTCAATCTACCAAACCTCTTGAATTTATTCATTCCAATTTATGTGGGATGACGAGACATCAATCAAAAAAATCATATTTGTAATTTATCACTTTTCTTAATGATTTTTTCCAAATGAAAAACATTATGTTTATGAAGCACAAGTCAGATTAAATAGAAATGTTTAGAGTTTTTAGAAGAGAAGTTGAGAGAGAGATGGGTTCTTACATAATGAAGGTGATAAAATATATTGGTTCAAAATTCACATGAAATTATGTTAAATATTATATGAGAATTTATGGAAACAAACTTCAATATAGGGATCCCTACACTCTGTAAAAAATGGAGTATCAAAAAGGAAAAATATAATTTTGGTGGAAATGGGAAGAATCATGTAATCATAATACAAAAATTCAAAGTTCAACTAGATAGAAGTTGTTAACGGTACTATACTTGTAAATTTTTTTAGGATAGAATCCAACATGACTTACTATTAAATGTGTTGTATCAAAAAACCTTTAGTTAGATTGTAACGACCCAAACTTTAATTAATTAAAATTCTTCTTCATCAAATTAAATGCCTTATTATGGTTATATAAAATGTGAACTTCATTGGTTTTATGTTTCAGTATTTTAAAATACTATTATGAATTGTGACCATTTATAATATATCTGTTGAACAATGATCACATGATTAGTATAATTATTGGCCTTTAACAAATCCAATTTACTCTGAGAAAGGAAGCGATGGCCACATCCAGTTGACTTTCCCCATACGAAGCCCATTTAGCAGAGGTTGGATAGGAGGTGGTATCATTGGGCTTCACTCTTGACCAAGCCCAAGCTGATATTAAACACGTTAAGCTTGAGCAAAACCGACTACGGGAGAAGTGGAAGTAAATAGAGATTACCACCCGAGCAATGTTATCCGAGCCACCCAAAGAGTCTCTCACCATCGTACATCTTACCCTTCGGCCTTATACAGGTTTTATAAGGGGTTATGTAATAAGACCCTATCACTATGACTATGTACATTATTTTTGTATAAATAATGTGTATTCATTTTATTATTGTTACTTTGTAAATAGTTTTTAAAGCCCAATTAGTATTTTTAGTTAATATTCAACTAAGAAATATATTTTTATGAATTAATTTATTTGTTAATTAAATAATATTTTAATAAAATATTATTATTAAATTAATTTTTATTATATATAAATGATTATATAGTTTTATGAATGCAATTGTAATTTTTATTAAGGTTTGAAAGCTGTTTTTGTTAAAACCCATGAATTTTCGATAAATGTCAGTTTTTATTTAAAAAGTAAAAATTCAAATATTTATAAAATTATTTATAAAAAATGAATATTATTTTTGGAATTAGGATGTCGAAATTATCCAACGGTGAATTTTTCATAATTTTATGAGACAGTCGAATTTTTGGGTAAAAATTAAATACTGTTTAAATATATAATGTGTTTTAAGACATCATAATGACCCAATAGTGATGTAATAAAATACTATAAACATTATTTTCGGACAATATATGTTTTATAATTAAAATATTGTGATTTTATATTTTTTTGATTTATTTTACAATGCTTTGGCGGACCCTCCATGACTTATAAAACATTTTATCTTTTTAAATTGTTTTCCTTGAGAGTGTGACTCACCTCCACATAAAAAACCCTATTATTTTACAAATTTATGCCATTGGAGTTATAACATATTGTTTTACACTCCTATTTGGAAAACATCATGGGCAAAAACCTTGGTATGGTTTGTGGTATTGATTAGTTTAATGTGAGGTGTCCCAAACCTAAATAATAAAGAATTCCCTCTTCGTTCCTATATAAACCCACCCAAGCTCCCACTTCCTCTTCACTCAAATAATTTTGAGTTCGACCAAAACCTGAAATACTCTCTCTATAATCCTCATAAAGTGCCCCAATCTCCCAATAAGCCTCTCTCAAGCCTCTCCCAAGCCTTTGGGATCACACTTCCAAGTAAGGGATTTCTTCCTTTCTCATTTTTTTCCAATTTTATTTAAGTTGTTATGCCCTTTTTTTAATTAAAAATTTTGGGGTATGATTTTGCACCTCCCCATACTGCCCTCTTTATGTTTAGATGATGTTAGACCCCATTATCTCTCATTAACACCTCCCATGTACACCTGTTACCGTGCTGAAATTCCGTGAGGGATTTCTCTCTCCTCTTTTACATCCAAGTAATTCTTTTGAATTATGCATCTAAATTCTATTAAATTTATTTGGACATGTATCTATATTACCCCTTTACTATCAATTTCATGTAAATATGATGAGATACTCCTTTATATCTCATCAATCATTTTTATGAGTTCTTATTTCACGGTGTTATGCTGCCGAAATTGCACAATGATTTTCCAAGACAATGTCATTGTGTAGTGAATACCATGCCCATTTCTCTATCAAGGGTGTTAAACTTTATGAACATTTACTTATTGATTATAATAATTCATGTATGTATTCCACATACCTATATAATGGAATAAATTATGATGATTGATTCCATGTTATATGATCCATGTGGCACATTTATGCATGAAATAAAATGTTTAAGAAGGGTGTGCCCTGATAACGCTCTAATGCATTGGGTAAAGTATAGTATCATGATACGTCATGTGCAATGGGTGGTGACTCATGATAATTCATGTTTAATGAGGGTTTAATCGTACTTCATGTGCAATTAGTGTTTACTCATGCTCCATGTGTAATGATCCTTTGCTCATGCTAATTCCATGTTAAGTGTTGTTGCCACATTTCCATGTTATAATTATCATGCTTTATCATGCCTTTATGTACATGTTTCTCTTTTGATCCATTGATATGCCTATTGTCTAACATGTATTGTATTTATCATGTTATTCCATGTTTATTCCCTCACTGGGCTTTATAGCTCACCCTTTTCTTATGCATGTCCTCAGGTTATCCCATGCAATGCTAAGTACGAGGGAATGTAGTGGTCATGTAAAGGAAGTTTTCAATAAATATGTTGTATTTCATGTTTTAAGTTATTATGTAATGATCTTAAGCCCTAAAGACACTAGACCTATTGATCTTCCATTTTGTATCAAGTGAAGAGTTTATGTAATAAATCATGTCTAAGTTTAATAAAGAACTTGGTTGTTATAGTTAGTATCAGAGGATAGGTTTAGTTATTTTTGGAATTAGGATTAGAAAACACTAGTGAAGAATTAGAGGCAAGAATTAGTATAATAAAAACATCCCTGTGTATTGGTGAGTATTGAGTAAGTGGTTTATCAAGAAAATACATCCCTGTCTGGATATGAGCAGGTAGAGGCGGCTCTGGCACAAATGTATCCTAGGGGTAAAACCTGAAAACACCACTTTGAACTAGACTCGAACGGGAACTGGTGCACAACAACGGGCCTTGCTACACTCTTGGTTATGAAACTCTTGGGGGATATTCTTTGGTAAATTCACAAGCTTAGTATGAACCCTTATTAAGGGAATTAAAAAAAATTCCCCTAAGAATATATGTTTGAAAGTAGATCATGGATTGTATAGATTGAATCCTATGGATTCATATGTTAAAGAAATACAAGTTATTTATAAGTTATCAGTTTTTCCTTGGATTACCCTTTATGTGTTACCCCTAATTTTCCTTTCATTAAGGAATAATAAATCATTAGACTTAATGTAGTTTAATATCACAATTTTATCATGTATAGAGGGTAACTCATAATTTGATATGTTTTTTCAGTAAGATAAAGGATAGTTTCAAGATGGAAGGGGAAGAAACTCATACAACACTCTTGTCCCTTCCTAAGGACTTAAAAGCTATAATTATTTTGAATTCAATCTTTCATAGTATCAAAACCTTTTCCAATGTCCAACTTTCTTGGAAGACACTCTACGACATATCAAACACCTCCTCCATACCGCAGAATCATCAAGGATCATGTATCACTTGTGATCAAATAATAATTTCCCAACTCTCTCACCTATCTCAGAAAGGGAGGTACTATCGGGGTATTTTCAAATACTTCAACCTGTCCAGAGAGTATGATGCAGTATTTTATTTTAGGATAGCTTTTGAAGAGGGAGACCTATAAGCAGCCTATATGTATATAGTCTTGGCTTCCAGTATTTTTAGAAACTTAGGATATATATTAGATGAACCATATTTTGAAAATTTTAAATCTGAATCTGTCATACTATTTTACAAAAACCTGGTACATGGTTATGTTTTGAAAATGTATGTTAGAAACAATTATTTTCAAAAAGTGCATCATATTTTCAATCAGTACAATCCAAGTCGGATGGACTGTGTCTGGACTAAGGAAGTGGAAGACTTTAAAAGTGAATTGAGGTATTGTTGCACTAGGTGGACCCTCACTCTCTGTGATCGATGAGATAATGAGTGTTGGGGAATGCTTAATGGGGGTGGGTAAGAAACCCTGAAGTCGTGTTTAAATTTCAGAGTTTTTTTGTATGTAATCAAATTGTGAAAACACAATTTTTTTAAGGGGGAAGATTGTAACGACCCAAACTTTCATTAATGAAAATTCCTATTGATCTAATTAAATGTATTATTATGGTTATATAAAATTTGAACCTCATTGGTTTTATGTTTTTGTATTTTAAAATACCGTCATGAATGGTGACCATTGATAATATTTCTGTTGAACAGTGATCACATGATTAGTATGAATATAGGGCTTTAACAAATCCAATTTACTCATAAAAAGGAAGCGATGGCCTCATCTAGTAGACTTTCCCCATACGAAGCCCATTTTTTAGATCTCTGAAAGGAGGTGGAATCATTGGGATTCTCTCTTGACCAAGCCCAATCCGAGATTGAACATGTCATGCCTGAGCAGAATAAACTACATGAGAAGTGGAAGTTAATAGAGATTACCACCTGAGCGATGTTATCCGAGCCACCCCAAGAGTCTGTCACCATCGCACACCTTACCCTTTGGTATTATGCGGTTGTTACAATGGTTTATGTAACAAGACCCTATCACTATGACAATGTACATTATTTTTGTTTAAAGAATGTGCATTCATTTAATTATTGTTACTTTGTAAATAGTTGTTAAAGCACAAATAGTATTTTTAGTCAATATTCAACTAAGAAATCTATTTCGATGAAATAATGGATTTTTTAATTAAATAATATTTTAATAAAACATTATTATTAAATTACTTTTTATTAAATATAAATGATCATATAATTTTATGAATGTAATTGTAATTTTTATTAAGGCTTGAAACCTGTTTTTGTCAAAACACATGAATTTTCGATAAATGTAGGTTTTTATTTAAAAATTAAAAATTAAAATATTTATAAAATTATTTAGATAAAATTAATATTATTTTTCGAATCAGGATGTCGAAATTATCCAATGGTGAATTTTTCATAATTTTCTGAGACAGTCGAATATTTGGATAAAAATTAAATACCATTTAAATATATAATGTGTTTTATGACATCATAATTACCTAATAGTGATGTAATAAAATAATATAAACATTATGTTCGTCCAATATATGTTTTACCATTAAAATAATGTTATTTTAGTTTAGTTTTATTTATTTTAAAAAGCTTTGGCGGACCCTCCAAGACTTATAAAACATTTTGTCTTTTTAAATTGTTTTCCTTGAGAGTGTGCCTCACCTCCACATAAGCAACCCTATTATTTTAAGAAGTTAGGCCATTGTAATTATAAAATATTTTTTTACACTGCCCTTTGGAAAAAAACCATGGGCAAAAACCTTGGGCTGGTTTGTGGTATTGATTAGTTTAATGTGAGGTGTCCCAAACCTAAATAATAAAGAATTCCCTCTCATTTCCTATATAAAACTAACCAAGATCCCAATTCCTCCTCACTCAAAGCCCTTATAATTAGACCAAACCCTGAAATACCCTCTCCAGAATCCTACCAAGGTTCCCCAAGCTCCCAAGAAGCCTCTCTCAATCCTCTCCCAAGCCTTTGGGATCACACTTCCAAGTAAGGGATTTCTTCCTTTCTCATTTTTATCCAATTTTCTTTAAGTTCTTATGCCCTTTTTTCTATTAAAAATCTTGGGGTATGATTTTTAACCTCCACCATACATCTCTCTTTATGTTTTTATGATGGGATACCCCTTTATCTCTCATTAATTCCTCCCATGTACACCCGTTATCATGCCGAAATTCCGTGAGAGATTTCTCTCTCCTCTTTTACATCCAAGTAATTATTTTGAATTATGCATCTAAATTCCATTATGTTTGTTGTTAAATGTATCTATATTACCCCCTTACTTTCCATTTCATTTTAATATGATGAGACACCCATTTCTCCCTCATCAACCATTTTTTATGAGTTCTTGTTTCCTGGCGTTATGCTGCCGAATTTGCTCTATCATTTTCCAAGACAATGTCATTGTGTAGTGAATATCATACCCATTTATCTATCAAGGGTATTCAAATTTAGGAACATTTACTTATTGATTATAAAGCTTAATTTATTTAATCCACATCCCTTTATCATGGAATAAATGATGATGATAGATTCCATGTTATATGATCCATGTGGAACACTTATGCATGAAATAAAATGTTTAAGAAGGGTGTGGCCTGAGCTCCAATGCATTGGGTAAAGTATAGTATCATGATACGTCATGTGCAATGGGTGTTGAATCATTCTAATTAAATTTCAACGAGTGTTGGCTCATGCTTCATGTGCAATGAGAGTTTACTAATGCTCCATGTGCAATGAGCCTTGGCTCACGCTAATTCCATGTTAAGTGTTGTTACCACATTTCCATGTTATAATTATCATGCTTTATCATGCCTTTATGTTCATGTTGCTCTTGTGATCCATTGATATACCTATTGTATAACATGTATTGTATTCCTCATGTTATTCCATGTTTATTCCCTTACTGGGCTTTATAGATCACCCTTTTCTTATGCATGTCCTCAGGTTATCCCATGCAATGCTAAGTACGAGGTAATGTAGAGGTCATGTAAAGGATGTTTTCAATAAATATGTTGTATTTCATGTTTTAAGTTTTTATGTAATGATCCTAAGCCCCAAATACACTATACCTCTCGATCTTCCATGTTGTATCAAGTGAAGAGTTTATGTAATAAATCATGTCTAAGTGTGTAATAAAGAACATGGTTGTTATAAAAATACATAAAAGTCTTTGGAATTCCATTCTTACTAAAAATAAAAAATTTGAATTTTTAAAATTTTGATTAAAAAGATGTAGAAATAATTTTCATGGGATATTCACCAAATAGTATAAGTTATAATTTTTTGAAAAAAATGTTTAAAAAATTTGGTGGATTCCTAGGATGTGATTTTTTTTGAAAATCAGAATTTCTTAACAAATTATGTTGAAAATGTTGAGGAATAAAAACTAAATATTTATAATGAAAGTGAATGTAAGTGAAAACAAGATTATGAAGATTCAAAAGAATATTGTGATAAGAAAAGTGAAACTGGAATAGAAATTATGAAATTTTCTACTTCATAGAAATATGTTGCGATTGAAAATATTCTTAGGAATCATAAAGCTCTAATTCAAATAATAAGAAGGTTTAGATTTTAAAATTAGACTTAGAGAATTTCACAAATTAAGCTAGAATCATTCTTAAAATCAAATTAACACAATTAATGTGTTAATGAAATGAATAAAAAAATTGAATTATATTGAGAAAAAAACACTTAGGGACATGTTCCATAAATAGTTGGTAAAAATGTTACTATAATAAAATGGGTTTACATAAACAAGTTGAATGAACATGTAGAAGTTTCTAGATACAAAGAAAATCATGTTTTAGAGTTATGTGAATATATGGATAGTGTGGATTTTAATATAACCTTTTCTCATGATTAAATATTTGGAAATATTATAATGTTTCTATTAGTGGTTTCACATCTAAATTATAATGTTTATTAGATGGATGTAAAGTCATATTTTTTCAATGGTTAAATTGAATAAGAAGTTTACATTGATAAACCTTGTGGGTTTCTACTTGATAATGATGGAAGAAAGGGTTTTAAATTGAATAAATCCTTCTATTTTTTTGAAATAAGACCCACATGATAGGTATTAATAAGTTGATATTTTTTTGAAAAGAAATTAATTTTTTCTAATGGAAAGGTTTACAACAACTTGTATGTGAAATAATTTAACTTTATTACCCTAATTATAATTATTTATTTGGATGATATCATTTTTTTATTGAGATAAAGAAAATTTTTTCAAAGAGTTTTGTAAGTAAATTATGAGTAACTTTGAGAAGTCAATGTTGGTAGAAGTAACTTTATTCCTTGGTTTACAAGTTCAATAAAAGGAAAAATACATTTTCTGTCTCAAAAAAAATAGAACCGAGAATTTTTGAAAAAAGTTGGAATTAAAAAATATAATGAATTTTACACTCCTATTTTAGTTAGTAAAATGATTATTAAATAAAAAGGTAGAAAAAGTGTGAATCAAAAATAAATTTAAAAATATTTAGGAAGTTTTCTTTACCTTACATTTTTAAGACATGATATTGTTTCTATTGTGACATTGTGTTCCAAATATCAGAGTGATCCAAAATAATATCATATGTTGGAAGTAAAGTGAATTATGAGATATTTTAAAAGAACAAATTTACATGGGATACTATAAAAAAGAAGTTTTGAAATGAACGTTCAGGGTTATACTACTATTGATTGGGATGGAGAATTCTATGATAGAAAATCAACTTCAGGGGGAATATTTTACTTATGATAATATGGCGTGAGTTGGCATAATAATAATCATAGCTCAGTAACTTTGAGAACAATGGAATTATAATATATTGATTCTATATAGGCTTGTACTAAAATGTGGTGGATAAATGTTAAGTTGAAAGATTTTAAAGTTTATGTTTAAAAACCATTAAAGATACTTTGTGATAACCAAAGTGAAATTTATCTTTATGAAAATAATAAATAACACTCAAGATCAAAAGACATTAATATTAAGTTTCATTTAAAAAAATATATAGTTCATTTTGTAGATGTTTTACTGGAGTATGTTTTAATGAATTATCAAATTTTTTATATCTTCACAAAAGTAACACCAAAAGAGTTATTTGTAGAATTTAGGCTATAACTTCATGTTCAACCTTCACAAAAGTCTTCCTAAACATCTTAAGGAAGACCCCCACCACGATTTGGATTATTTTAAAAAAGGGGGATAATTTTTACAACTTTATTAAAGAAATAATTTTATTAATTTAATGAATACGATGTTGTGTTTATCATAGAATGATGGAGTGAAAGAAAAGTAAGAGGAAAAGATAAAAGTAAGGGTGAGTTGATCTTTATATTTATGAAAATTTTTTATCACCAAGGGATGGAATTAATTCAAAAACATTACTTTATTCAGAAGCATGGTTTCAGGACACTCCCTTTTGAGAAAGGATTTTTTTTATAAATGGTCAAAAACAAGTTGTAAAGATGTCTGAGTGTTTGAGAAATGATGAGTTGAAAAAGTTATTAACGAGAGTTGTCAACAAACACAAAAGGGGATATTGAAGATACTTTGTGGTATTTTTATTTTTTAATTATGTTTTTTTTACAATCAAATTTTTTAAAAAGATTGTTTTTTTAAATCAAGTGAAATGTGTGTTATTGAAAGTTTATATCTTGTTTTTTTTATAATCTAGATAAATAAAGAGTTTTGTAATGTTTACGATTGGATGATATGTTGGACTTAGTCCATCAGAATGAGTTTTTTTTTGAAAATTTAGAAGTTTTTGAAATGAATTATTTTTGAATGTTGTTGAAATTAAAAATTTTGGGAAGTCATAGAACTTTTTGAATAAGTAAAAGGATTCTTTGATGATCATAAAGTTCTCAACATCATGAAAAATTTCATGATATAATCTTTTGAAAAAAGGGAGATGTTGTAAATATTTAATCAAAGATTTTCATACTCAGGGTTTTTTTAATGCAGTTCATTGGACCCAGAATCACTGCGGGTAGAAGTTTTCAGAAGACTATAAATTTGAATTTTCTTAAATTTAATTTTTATTAAATTTGAAGTGTTTGAAAATTTGCTGATTAGATGAGCTGCAGATACAGATCCACCATATGAGATGCATATACCGATTTGTTAGACATAGATCTGTTAATAAAATTGAAGATGATCGGTTGAAGAAATGTCATGACTCAAGAAATCAGTATTGTAAATATGAGCAAAGACAAAGGAGGATATTATCTTATTTATAAACCAAAAATATATATAAGTTTGAATTTTTTTTATCATATAAGTTGATCAATTGAAAATTTTGTTAAAATAGTTCAATATTATTATCAAAGATATCAAATTGTACTAGAGGTAGTTGTTGTGATTAAAAAGGGAAGTGTTGATCCAAGGCATCAGGCGCCGATTCATCGGACATTCTAATTAACTTTGATCCATCGAATGAGATTATGACATCGATAAGTCATCAGATGATGATTTCTAAAATACACTGTATGATTAGACTAAATATCACATTAAATGGAGAGAGTGGATGAAAAGGTAAAATGTATAGAATTTTCCACTGGATAATTGTTTTAGGTTTCTAAAGTCTTTAGAAGCTACAAAAATGTAGTTAACCATTTTTTGTTGGCTCAGATCATTAGAGCGATCAATCATTTGAGTTTATTTTATTTCAATGGGTTAAGAGAAAGTTTTTTGATTTATCTCAATTGTGTTAAGAGTAATTAAAAATTGAAATATGAAATCAATTTTTTTTTAATAATTTCTATCACACAAAATCTGTTTATAAAGTTAGAACTAAGAAACTTTGGTCGGACTGAATAAATGATCTATATTTTTAGTTGGGTCAATAGAACAAAAATAATTAATAGAGTTCTAGACTTAGATGTTCTAGACATGACATTTATAGAAAAATGATATTCAAAGTGTAACTTGATGGTTAAATATATTTCAAGTGGGTTCATAGGATCAGACGAATGATGAGTTTTCCTGATCAATATTTTCATAGGAAGTATTTTTCTTTCAAATAGTTCTCTATATTTTTTTAATATAATAAATTTGATAAGTTTTGTAAAGAATCAATAAGTTTTTAGAATACACCGAAAGATATTATAAGGTTTGAAGTAGTCAAAGTGAATTTAAAATGTGAGTTAAATTCAAAGTTTTGGAATTTGGTTGAATGAGAAAATATTTTGGTTTCCAGCCTTTACTTTTTTTGGAGCACCTATAAATAGAGGTGGAAATTATAGTGGTTGTTGACACTGGTCACCCATGCATAAAATATTATATTCTAAATAATTGGTGTTAGAAGTGAGTTTTGAAACTAATGTTGTTTGATGCTGAATAAGATTTTCTAACTAGAAGGTTCTGATCAGAAGATCAGAGTGGGACAAGTTCAGATCACCAGGTAGAGTGGATCATACTGAGGGTATCCATCTGAGTTTTGAATAGTTGTTCGATAAACATAGATTTTTATATAATTATATAATAAAGTAAATATTTTAATAAATTGATAAAAGTCCTTCCAGTTTAACACTATCGGGTGTAGGCTACCAGACATAGGTAGATTAGACAGAGGCTGATCAGACTCAGGGTTTCAGGATGACATTTTTGGAGCAGAAAGTTTTGTTGTTCAATTTTTTTGTGGTCAATTTTTTTTGATAATTTTTTAAAATTAAGAAGAATCAATATAACCATTCCTATCAGGGTATAGGTGTATAATGGGAGTTTATATAAGTTTTATTCACTTCTTCATAATAGTTAATTTTTATAGACCCACAAGAGTGGCTTTGGCAAGGATGTATCTTCTCAAACCGAGGCCAAAACTTTTAAATCATGTGTTACCTGCTCTCATTTATATTTATTAATACAATTTAGTTTTATAAAATTTGATAAAGAAGAAACTATAACAACTTACAGGGGTTATATTTTTTAAATTTTAAATTTTTAAAAAGGAAATAAATAATTCAACCCCCTTCTCAGTTGTTTTACAATACTTTGGAACTTTATTTATTTTATATTTATCTTTAAATAAACCAATTATCTATATGTTTTTTGAGAATCACCATGTAATTTCACAAGATTATATAGTTTAATAATCATATATTCGATCTAATCGATATAGTACAATGACTCCTTCAATAAAAAACCAATTTTCCTATTCTTATGATGTTGAGCATCTAACTCTTCAAGATATTCTTCAATTTCTACTTTAAAGTTCAAAAAACAATTCCATTGATATTATTCCTTGGGTTTTTATTTATCTTTATCAATAATTTCCATTATTACATCCTTTTTCTCTTACATAAACACAACTTTTTCATATTTAAAAAGTTCTTCATCATCTTTTTTCTCTTTTCTCACCAAGATTTTTCATTGAAAACGTTTTCCAAATATATTACTATATTTAATATTTATTTTTAATAGAATTTTTCATCTCTATTTTCGATGTGAATTTATAATAATTTTTCTCTTAATATATCCTTGAACATCTTGCTACTATATTCCAAACATTACTACATTTAAATAAATTCAATGGTATATTCCCTTAAAACCTTTCTTTTCCTCTCTTAAACTTTATCAACAACGAAGATAACAACTAATAACTCATATAGTCTTCCAAATTTCAATATTTATTTATTTCAAAATCATATATAGTTTATAATTTAGTTTACTTGATTAATGTATTATTTATTCTTTTGGATTCACCCATATCTCACAAGTCACCAGCTTACTGTGAAGATCATTAAGGGAAAATTTTTTACGTTCACTTTCTTCAAGAGATGATAAATTTGGATTGAGAGTTGGTGGAAAACATCAAAGTATCTTATTTATGATTTCAATATATTTCATTTTTTCACTGATTCCACAGACAATACCTACTACCTCAATAAGACGGTTGAAAAAAACACAAATGTTTTCACTTGGGATCATCTTCAAGTCATCAAATATATTACGTATCACTTGAAAACGTTCGCCCCTTACCCCTCTATATCCTTCATATATGTCAAAAAATTTATAAAAAATAGATATTAAAATTTTAAAATGGATCACCTTCATATAGACTTGGTTCGAAAAGGATTTGGATAAGGCATTTTGTTCTTTTTCATCAACATCGAATAATATCATATCATCTTCAGTCATTTAAATCTCTTTAACTTAAATAACTTTTTTTCATGAATTACATATACATAGACATCAAGTTCAAGATATATTAAGTGAGATCTCTTCATGTTCTTCCAAATTTTATAATTAAAAATATGAAACAAGGGATCCCTTTTTATATTAATTACATTTTGCATTGAAACAATCCTCTAATTATAGATCTATTGAGTAATAACCTTGTTGATTTGATACCAATTATTGCAAATATAGTCCAAATAAACCTTACTAGTGGGGGGGGGGGGGGTGAATTGGGGAGTTTAATTCATATCTTATGTCATTGGATTTTGTTCTCATGTTTGAAATAACACTTTAAACCTATGAATACTGAAGAGAAAAAACTATCCATATACTGAAAATAAATGTAACAACTCAAAGATTTAACTTAATTATCCACAAATGGATAATATTAGGATCATATGATAATGAAGTGTCAATATGCCAAAGGATAAAAGTAGTCACCAAGTTTAGATAGTATGCCCTGTTAATCCTAGTTCTACTCCCTCATCTTATCTCTCCACATACTATTTTGAGAAGAGGAATATAAGAATATGTGATACAATGATCATTTAGAGTTACTATTTATAAAATATAAATATTATATTGGAAATGATACTTTCTTTGTTATTTTTTCCATTATTTAAATCCTTATATTTAGTGATATTTATAATAGGATCCTCTATTATATCACTTTTTACTATTTTGAAAATGTTACCTTACCTTTTTTAAATCTTTTTCCTTGGTTAATGATTAAAAAATAAGAATATTCCTATATAAATTTTACACATGTCACCCACATATTGGTCATTCAAATTGTTCTATTTTGGATGAATTTAAACCCCCAATAATCCACATTTGAACCCCTAGAATCCATATCAAACTAAATCTATTTGTTTTCTGAAAACCTGGTCTACCCAGATATGGTTTTCCCCAAAATTCTTGTTTTTAGAGTCTAGATCTTCCAGATGCTCTGAGATCTATGACATGAAAACTTCAATATCCCTATATTTTTTTCATTATAAATTTTATATTTGACCACTCTAAAACCAGCCATGTTGTGGTATAGTGTTCACCATGAAATAATGCTTCTACAGAAAAAAATCGATTCAAAAGGCTTCCTCAATGCTCAAGATGACCTTTTTTATTCAATTAAGAATTCATGATATCAAAAACACCTTAATCCATGGTGTGTAACTCTCAAATTTTTCATTTAATTCAATCTTACATGAGTCAGACACTATTTTGATTCTCCTAACATAACATCCATAAAATTCTTCAAAATTCTAATGTTATGTATCCTCATTTTTTATAGGGGGTTTTTAATCGCAATACTACTTCTTCCATGATGTGTCTCTCATAATCACCTAGTTTCAACATCTCAAGGTCTCCTTGATTTTACTCAAGTCATAAAAATTCCTAGTTCCTTGACATACACCACCTGGCCATTCCAACCATAATTTTAACTACACATAATAACTTCCAAAATTCCATCAAAGACATGAGACTCACTATTGTACAACTAAACCATGGAATAACCAGTATCTCCATAGAATAGAGAGTATAAACTTTAAATTTTTTATCTTCAAGGTCAATATAATCCCCTTTAAATATCTTCAAACATTGTATCAATCCACACATCTTCATGAGAAACAAATAATTATCCTTGGTTGAAGAGAAGCACAATCAAACTCCTTCCATGGTACCAAAATTTCCCAGGATAATGCTTGGTCCTAATAAAATCATATAACCCATTTGGTTATGATTTTACAAAAAGGAGGTAAACCTCAACATGTTGAAGGATAAATCTCTAGAGGAAGAATATCACATCTTTTAAGGCCCTATTCAGGTTCCCAACTAACTCCACGTAGGTCCCCATATATTCTCCAAAGTTAAATATTCTTTTTTTTTTGTGTAGATTAACTTACATGAAATCACCAACGTTACTAGCTATTTAGTGAAGCTTTTATTATGTTAATGAACCCATGGGATTGACTTATGCTCCCTCATACTTTTACAAAACAAATTTCACTCCCAACCACCTTTCACCTTAGTCCTGATAATTTTATATAAATAGGTCTCATGGGTATCCATTTGTTATAATATATAATCAACCTGGAGTACTTGAAGATTAAATCCCCAAGAGAACAAACCTTTTCATTACCTAATATGCAATCCCCCTTTCAGGTATCATAATTACGACTAAAATCTAAGGTAATTAACTATAAAATAATTTAATTGTGTCACCTAATGTTTTAGCACATTTAACCCTTCTATAAAGACAACTTATTACGTATTTCTCAAAAAATATGGCGAATGAACCCACAATGGATGATACGATAGGGTCCCACTTTCCCAAGCTATATTCAGAGGCCTTTCGCTAGGGAGAATCACCGCTTGATCCTATCACCAGGGACACTACTTTTTCTAATTGTTAATTAGGTTCAATTTTCTCACTATTCTATATCATTAGGGAAAAACATTACACATGCCTCCATATTAGGGAGGACCATCTCCTGTGATTATTACCAAGGTTTCATATTCACCCCACCCCATATTAAGGAACTATATTCACCTTACCCCTATTAAGGAGAACACTTCACCCTACCTATGACCAGGGTAACCCCTTAGCTTTACATATGAAAAGGGAGTCCACTTCTCCCTACTAATGATCAATGTGACCACTTTTCCATACCTATGATTAGGGAGACTACCTCTTCTTAGCCTACTACTAGGGTTCTAGACTCGATATATCTTATGACTAGGGAGACACTTCACTATCCTCTCCTCAGTAGGGGGGATCCTCATCTACATCTTATCATTAAGTAGATCACTTCACGATACCCAACATTAGGGTTCTAATTCACCTAAGAATCCCTAAATGGGAACGATTTTCCTATTATCTTATACCAATCCCATATTAAATCCTTATAACCACCTCATTCACATAGGTTTCTCAAATAGGATAATAAGATTTTAAAAATGGCCTATAGATTCTCACTAGCGTAGTTCAACTCACTAGTGAGTAGTACTCCTCTAAGAACCCTCTTCAACCTCATGAATTACATGTATGGGTTATTCACTCTAGTGTGTACCCTGTCAATCATGTATTTCCTTAATAAAAGGTTTTTCCAAATTTTTATACCTAATTTCTTGGACCTTTAGATGTTTTATAATCATGTATACCCTTAATAACAAAGGTTACTCTCATGAGGACACCAGTGAAACCAACCTCGGATCATATATCACATTTTACTAGCCATAGTATTGTGTTTTCCAACCTGGTCTATCCAATGATCCATGTAAGTTTGGGAATCCTCTATATAAATAATTCTTGACCATGTTCACATTGATGGTTTGTTCAATATAACTCATAAATGATCCAGATACATCCACATCTAAGGGCTACCAATGTGTGACCCCTGAAATCTTTCCCATGGGGACATAATTTTCATGAGTGCAGTCATCCTTCCTGATCTAGTTTCTTATAAATTATGGGTGGTTGTCCATATTTAAAGGTATCCCATGCGTAATACTTGAACATCTCCTTATTTCTTCCAAACATATGAAGATATTCCCTTACATGAACCCGAATTTATTCCTCAAAGGGAAATATTACCAAGAATTAATCATTACTCATAGGGAAATATTCCTTGTAATCCATCATTCCTTAAAGAGACATATTCTATATGATTCATCATTCCTTAAATGGACACATTCCCTACAAGCATCATTCCTTAATCGTACGTATTCCCTATGAGTGCTTATTCATAAAAGGGATATATTACCCATGAGTCATCATTACTCATAGAGCCATATTCTCTACGATCCAAAATTATTCAAAGGTTCTTATTCCATGTGAGTATCATTCATTAAAGGTCCATATTCCCTCTGAGTTATCACTATTCAAAGGTTTATATTCCCTTTGATCCATCATACCTCAATGGTCCATATTCCCTATGATTCATCATCCCCTAAAGGGCTATTTTCTTTATGAGACATCATTCCTGAAAGGGTTATATTTCCTGAGATTTTTCACTAATTAAAGGTCCAAATTTCCTATGAGATCAACCATAATGAGATGACCATGTGTCAGTCCCATTCAATCCTTTGTCTCCAACCCTTTAATAACATAAACATTATTACCGTATAACATTAAACTACATGGTAACGTTATAACACATGAGCTTTAACTATAAAACCTGAAATTTGTGGGCTTTGATTACTATAAAAATGGGTATATAGGACACAAATTTTAGTATTAATCCGAACATATCAAATGTTTTGGATTTATGATCCATTAAAATCCACTTCTACAAGTCATAGTTTCTAGACCTTAAAAGGCACCATGATGGTCCTTAACACATGAGATTAAAAATCATGACATGTATCATTATGTATAACCAAAATACATAAATTATGATTCCCTTCATTAGGATATGTAGGAATACATTGTCACGGGCATGACCCAAACTGCAAAACATATTCTTCCCATCAGAATGGAAATAAAATTCATAGCGTCTAACTATGTAAGTGAAAATGCATCATAGTCAAATAATAACTAAAAGAAATACAGAGAACCTCATATATATATATATATATAGATGCTCATATTGAAACATGGTTTTTATTATATCAATAACATGGTGGTAATCAGTACAATACTCGGTTTTAGGAAAGATTCATGGACATATTTTAAAACTATAAGATAGTTTTAGAGTATCTAGAAATTCTCCCAAAGTGTACGATGATCCTAACTTCCCATAATCTTAACCAATATGCCACTTGAAGTGTCACTATTAATTTATTTAGGTAAAACATACCTTTGGATAGTAGGTATGCATTGAATAAAAACAAATACATTCATAATTTATGTTAGAAGTAGAATGTTTGACATGTAATCCTTCAAACCTGAATGGTTGAGTGATATAAAACATCAAGTATTACTATCCTCATGATACAAACACAAGTGTGATGGTTCATCAAAAAAGAATTAGTTACCTCAATAAGAATATTTTACCCACGTTCATGGATGATTTACCATGATTCCCTTTTGATATTTCACGATTAGGCTTCTTTTTTGCAATTGTTGATCCTTTCAAGAATATTAGGACTCTCAGGGAATTGAGGATATTATTTGAATCCCATATAGTTCCCTCTGATCCAAATATAAATATCCAGTGGAATCTCATCTCATGTTTTTCTATCAATACCAACTGGTGGTCAGCATCAAGTTCCCCAAGCTATTGATACTTTTTCGATGAGGCACTAGAGAAATTCCTTACAAAAGGAAAATGATATGGCCCCATCATATAGGAGGACATTGTCACTAACCTAGTGTATTTAATTCCAGATGATGAATTAGATGTTCTAGGAGTACCATCTAAATATATATATCCCATCATTGGATGAAGCTCATGATATCCTCTAGGAGGGAAAGACCCACCAACCATACTGTCGATGTTGTGTTATAGATAAGCACATGGATCCTATGATAATGACCAATTTCATTGGATGTATTTCCCTAGAGTTAAATAATCCTTATCTCCCTTATCATAGGTAGGTGGAGGAGAATATCATTAACATCCTTATTTATTTTTAAGCACCACTCAAGAGGGATCCTACTATTAGTAGTTGTAACTACTAATTCCATATAACCTTAGCCCTTCCAAAAATTGATAAGGAGGATACCTTGGAGGAATAGACCCCGTTCAATTAGACCAAGGTCCCTTAGAAGAAATATAACTGTGGAAAAATCACCGAGGGATGAGAGTGGGATTATATATTCATTCCTATAGAATAACCCCATGAATATATCGAATTGTAGATGAACAACATACTCATATTATTTTTCCCCCCAAAAATCATATCAACAATTCCTAGAAGCATCCAAATGACGATATCATCACAATAACTAGGGAGTAACCTCATATCTTTGGCCCCACATATGAATCCCATTAAAATATTATTTTTGTGAATGAAGTGTAGTCTTATATCCCTGCTTGTACCTCTCAATAATTCTAGTATATTCCAGTAGTGATAGAATTAAACTTCAGGTATATTTCAGTGACCAATAAGAGAAAACCCATATTCATTCTCCCATCAATACTAAGAAATCTCATTAACATATCTTAAAAACTAATCTAGAGAAGGCTTAATAGAGTGTATATATGTAACTATCTTAACTATATAACTTAAAAAATATATTTCATTAAAATACATTCCTATGAAATTTTAGGTTCAAAGTTTTAGAGAATTAAGGAAAAATAGTAACTAACAAAACTCATGATATTTTATTCCAAAGGAAACATTTACCACTATATAAACAACTGACTAACCCATAATGAGTGTTCAATATTTCCCAAAAATTATCCACACAATATGCTCTTATAGACACATCATATGTATTATTTTTCTTCAAAACATGGGGAAATGGAAACATTATAGATGGGTTTTCTAATATTCTCAATTAGGGTAAACAAAAGTGATAATAATCAAATATCATAAGTGAGAATATGATGAATATATTTTTTATAATAACAATATATATGAAAATAATACCCAATAAATATTAAATCATAATACATGAGTCATAACATATCACATGGCATGAAAAAAGAAATGAGTGAATATATTGTGGAAACATGAGTCAATAAAAATGATCCATGAGAGAGAAACATAGTCATAAGGACAAGAATAAGAATATAAAACAAATATAGTCATATGGTATCATCATGTTATGATCTTATCCAATAAATAAAATTATTTTGTTTTTGAGAATATATAAGAATTCTCACCCTTTAGTTTCGAGCATATGCAAGAAGGATCACTATTTAGTTTGTGATCATATCCAAGAAGGCTCATGCTATTTTATACCATGAGATATAAAACATTAAAAAATGTATTGGAGGGTTATATAGGTCCCATAACATCATTATATGTACATTTGTGAACCACTTGAAATCATTTGATTCATCAAATCATAAATAACCCATGGAAATAAATTGGGTTTCATTCATCACATCACAGATAAGCTGTGAAAAGAAAATGGGTATAATATACCTTTCAAATGGATTCGAATAAGGAAATAATTTATTAATCCATTGATAACCATAAAATATTGAACCCATGAAAATCAATGGGTTTCCAATGATATTAAGTAAAATTATAGGTAAATACCATTCAATAAATATAATAATGCATGTGGTATTTATACTATATAGGTAATGGGTATATGGTTATGTCAATAATTTCCCCAATCAATTGATTTATAACATATTGGTTGACATCCTTCAATCCAAGGTACCAAAAATAGGATATTCAAAGAATATAGGCTTTAGAAAAAAAATATGGTCATAAATTGAAGATTATTAGTCAACAAAATGTTATATATGGATCATTTATCTTATATAAATTTAACATTTATCATTTGTGAATACATAAGAAAAGAATTAGTCAGTAGATGAAGAATGGCTTTTGAATAATGGTAGACTTTTACATTGAAAAACAAGAGGAGAATGATCCTTTTTTCGAGAAAACCCATTTAAAAAAAATCCTAAAATAATGATAAAAAAATTTAATTTTAAAACCCATGAATCATGGGAAAGATTATTAAAATAATGGAAAATAAAATCTAGTGAAAACATTTTTAAAAGAAGTTTATTTTATGTTTTTTATAAAGAAAATCTAAGAGACAAAGTCAGTAATGAATTTTGAAAATTGAATTTAAAAAAGCTGATAGGAAAAAATTGATATATATTAATTTTTTTTATAAAATCTCAAATAATGGATTATTGAAATAGATATAGTGGAATTATGAAAAGAAATGGAGGTGTAGATAATAAATATATAGATGATACATAAAACCTTTTATTATTTTGAAACACCTTTACTAAAATCCCACATTTTAATAGGGCAATAGAATTTATAATTGAAAAGTGGTGATAAGAAGTAATAATATTACATGAATTAATCCATATTTTAGTTCATAAAATGATAGGAAAACTTTTATGGGAAAAAATATGGACATGGAATAAGACCTTTTTCGATAAGAATGATAATTATTCTTACCAATGTTATACTTTTTTATCAGAAAAACTTTTATCAGAGAAGTTTTAATTATTATTGAGAAGTAATTAACCTAGAAAAAAAATAAGAAATAACATTTAAATAGTGGAATTTTAAGATAAAAAAAATCTTGAAAATTACATTCAAGTAATGAACACTATGAGTTAATGTATCAGGATTTGATTTGATTAAACCCTTAAAATATTTTAAAACATATAATTAAAACCACTCGAAGGACATGATTTCAAATGAAAAATTATTTACCATAAATAATGAGATGATAATGATAAAAAAAATACTAAAATGGAATTAGATACAAAATTATAAACAAAACATGGTGTATAATAATAATTATGTCTCAAGGGATTAATAATTGAGATAAGAAACTCTAACCTTGTATTGCCAATTACACAAACATGCTCTGACCTCCTTATTAATAAACATAACGATCTTAATAAACTATTTAAAAAAATTATAAATATAATAAAACTCTTATAAAAATCATTTATAATTATTCTATACATGTATATTAGCTAGTTATTATTTGTATTCAATATTGGGTTTGAGTTATGGTGATCTATTTAAACTACTTTCATAATAGAGGTGTTATTATTTATGAATCTCACAAAATTAATAATTCCTAGAAAATTTATGGTACTAAATTAGATAAATTATATTTATTTATAAATATATTATATCATTACATTTATGTTTTAGTTTTGTTGTGTGAAAATTGAATTAGTGTAGACTTGTTTTTGTACTTTTAGTGATTGAAGATGATATATTAATAATAAGTTAAATAATTAATATAACCTTACCAAAACCATAAACCAATAATGATTTTATTTTGGAATTTTTATAAAATTTTCATTTAAGTTTCCATATCCATCCATGATATGAGTTTTATAATATAGTTCTATTAGGTGGTTAAACTGACCCAAACATTAACATACCATAATTCAAAGGGATAGTACAATTATTTATTTATTGTGAAATTATATCATTTTAACAGAATTAAAATGATATAATTTATATTTTTTAAAGGTTTATCAAAATATTTTAATTTTTTTTGGGTTGAGAATGAATATCATGAAGAAAAATACTACTTCGTGGAGGTGGTAGTCCTAACAAATCACAATTAACGTTTTCATTTCATGATGAATGAGAAGAAATGAAGGCGGATTATAATTTTTTTCTCTGTATTAAAAAACATATAATATATATATATATTTTCAATTCCATCCTTATTAAAAGAGAATTGAGGTGGTAGTGAAAAACAAAAGATGTCACTTCGTAGAGGCGGTAGTCCACAAAACACACAACACATAATTGGTGATTTTGTTTTTCTTAATTGAAAAGGGGGAAAATATTTAATAGTTACCCATGTATAATAATAAAATTAAATATAAAATCAAAACTTATGTAATTCTATATTAATTGGAAAATTATATTTGGTACGATAATATTGAAAGGAAAAGAAGATAAGAAAAACATGTACTGACATTAAGAACATAAACTTTCCCTTAGAAGACTCTTTGGAAATGAAGTTCTTATGCAAATATATTATAAACAGAGGAATAATTATAATGGATAAGTTTATTAATTAAGTATAATGTGAATATTTTTAGGTGGAAACTTAATTTTGGGAGTGGTCTTAAATGGGCAGCGAGGGGCCCCTTTTATAATTGGTGAGAATGACATTTGTTTTTAAATATTTTCACTTAAAATATAGAGAGAACATGTTTCACATGTCAAGAAGACCCCAAAATTGATAATAATAGATTTTGGTATGATATAAGGATTATAATCATTAAATAATTCATATTTATATATTTTATAAACATGTTTTTAAGTCCTTTACTCTTAGAATCTTTACTTTTACCATTTTGGGTTTACTATTGTAATTATTTTTTACCAAATTAATTTACTTTTAATGAATAAAAATAAAATGGACCTTATTTAATAATTTTTACCTACTGATTCAAAATATGAAATCTATATTATCAGATAAAATTTATATGTGTATTAAAAATTAATTTCAACATTAGCACATACAACACATTTAAATAATATTTAGAAAAAGTGTATTTTAATCATATAATTTATGTGTGAAAATTGGTTTAGGGTTTCCTTGGAGCTGCTTAGGCCGTTTCGTTTGAGGAATCTCTCCCCCACCTTTTTCCTCTATCATATAATTTATGTGTAATATAAATTATCTATTTATATTATTTTCATAATATAAATTGGTTTATTATAAAGAAAATATATTTTACATTCCTTTTAAAGAAATTTGAAACCAAATTTTACCAAAATAACACTTAATTAAAAATGCAGTTTTTAGTATAAAATATTACATAAATTGTTTGACAAATTTTTTCTAAATTCATAATCATATTTTGAAAAGTTTGGTTTGAATATTTAAATTTATATTTGATCATTGAAAATGTTTTATAATATTTGAGGTTATACGTACTTCTATATATAATCATTAATAATATAATTTTAGTATAGACTTTATTTTTAACTATTTAAATAAAAATCAATTTCTTCAGGAAAATAACATAAATTAACCATAATACAATTTTAAAATTATAAATTAAAATATAATTTATTTTTATCAAATTAAAATTATAAAATTTATATATTTAGTTATTTAAATTAAAATATAAAATATAAAGAAAAAATAATTTCATTGATTTTTTTAAACTTTAAGCATATTTATATGTAACACCCTATAATTTTATGATATATTTCTATTTAAATAAAATTTACTTATTTGATATCTTTCTTTACACATAATGTCAACTTTAAATGAATTGTAATATACTATTAAAATATTATTATTTAATGTAATAGTCATCACCTAGCCATTAAAATGATGGGTATGAATATGACTAAATAAATTATTAAAAAAATATTATTTTCATATGTTCAAAATGAATTCATTGGATATAAAATGGTAATAAATGAAAATAAATGAATTTAAATGTAAAAAAGAGATATTTTTTTGCTGAAAAATCGCTTTTATACATGAAATGTATTTTTATAGTAATAAAATTAATTAGTCACTATTTATGAATGATTTTAATTAGATTTATAGATTATATATTCAAAAAAACGTTTTATCAATCATCTAATGGTTTTACTAGGCATGTAATAATAATTAATCAATTTGTATACACAAAAACACATTTTTCTAAAAAACAATTTCATTGTGTTTTTCTTGCTTTTTTAAAATTAATTTTTACAACTTATAGAAATTTAAATTGATAAAATGGATTCAATATTTTTAATCAACTTTTAATTTTTTTTAATTAGGACACCTTCATTTTTTGTCATCATGAATAGTAAAAATAATAAAACTTTGTTACAATGGTGGGGGTAAAAACGAGTTTACTCAGGGGGGGGGGGTTAACTAAGAGATAAGGGTAAAAATTACATGTAAAATTTTCTAAATATTATTGAATGAATATATTTACATCTTATTTTATCCTCAATTTTAATTATTTTCCATATTATCTCACTTTCATAAGCAAGTGACTATATTATTTAAATCTTCTATGTAATTCCATTTTTGTCCCTCCCCTCACTTATAAAAATAAAACTCTTATCCTCCCTTATTCAAAAAATTGGATCCCTATATTCTAGACATTACCTTACCAAAAATATTCCAAGATTTATGCCCTTTATTCTTGATCTCTTTGTTTTTTTCCTATGAAGATCCAAAGAAGTCTTGAGGTGTAAACCAAATGAGGTCTCTCAAAGAAGAGGTAATCATCTTACTTAACTATATCAAAGTTTGATTATTCATCTAATTAATATAAATATATTTTATCCTTATTGAAATAATGAATATAGTGTTATAAATATAATTATATGTCATTATTATATTGGGAAATCCATTTTCCACCTCCTCCTCATCAAATGTGAAATGAAAGTATCGCTCATGCGTATGTATGGACTACCACCTCTAAGTAGTGATATAATTAATTTTACATAACATCCCTTAATATATGATTATTATAATGGATGTAATGTTTATATATATTCATTATAAAATAATTAAGCTTTTATAATTATAATATTTTATAGGCCTTCTCACATTTCCTTTTTTTTGGAAAACGATAACATCGTTCGTGCGTACGTGTGGACTTCCACCTCTACAAAGTAAAGTGATTTTTTTTAATTCATGATTTAAATGGATGGTAATAAGGATATATTTAATAAATATATATTATATTTATGATTTAATTGTTATTATTTAAATTTAAATTATTATTTTTCTTTTTTTCATTCCATCTATCGAAAAGCGGAAACATCACTCGTGCGTACGTACTAACTACCATCATTACAGTGTGATGTAATTTATTTTTCATAACCACTATATATAAATTTTTATAAAAGTGTATATAATGAATAAATATGAGTATTATTATTATGGATATTGTGAAACCATGGCCAAGGTTTAAAGATTAGAACCATTGAACTAAAACTGTCATAAAAAACAGACCCGTTTTCAATTGAATGTTCATTTTAATAAAGAATTGTTAACAAAAGGATAAAAAGACATTATAAAGGAATGATATAATAAAATTTATTCATTAATATGTATCTAGAATATGTTCATAATAAATCTATATTTATTATCCATTAGGTTTAAATTGATACAAAAAAAGGTGGGGACTTGGGGTAAAGGTTTATGTCAACATCTCATTTCCTTTTAGGACTGTATATTATAATTTTAAATTGAATAAAATTATATATATATATTTATATTTAATTATTTAAAACCCATATATTTATTCTACTATATTTATTTTGGAAATTTTCATGTAATAGCGCCTTTTTCTTCTCTCTGGTACTTAAAATGCCCGAGAAAAATGTTTTTAATGAAATACCGACCATATTTCCTCTTTGGATGTTTTAGTCGATAACCATACTCTTAAAAATTATTTTATGGAAGTTTTTACCTACCCATGAAATATTTTAAAAATGTCATTTTCACTATATTTGACTTTATTTACTGAGGTTTAAAAGGAATCTTTATAAAAAATGCTTTCCAAAAAAGACATTTTTTGAATTTTTACAAAAAATTGTGAAAATAATGTTCTCCTTTAACATATATAGTTTCAATGAATTTTATCTCATTAATGACCATTATTTACTTTGAATAATTATTTACAAGGTTAAATGGTTATTTTCAAGGAAAATAATTTTCTTTATATTATGGGATTTTTATTTAAATTGTTTTCAAAATAAAAAGTTATTCTTCTCACATTTTCAGAGTAAGGTATGAATGATATTTTAAAGGTAAATTTTTATCTTTTTTAACATAATTTAAAAATTATTATATTTTATTGGGTGTATTATCTTATTATTCCATCAAAATTTATGGATGATTAATGATAATTATGATCCATGGATGATTAAATTAAACAAATTTTCACCCATAGTTTAGTCAAGATATGATGAGATAATGAATGATTTTATGATATTATCCACTTCATTTATATGTACGGATTATGATTATGTTATGATGATATGTTTATGAAACTTTCTTATACTACACATTTTATACTATTATGAAATGATGTAATGTTTCTGAAACCCTTTCATTTATATGGGTTATTATGTGATGAACTTATGAGTGTTTTATGATATCGTGTCACACATATGTATGGTTTTCATTATATGATAGATGGACATGTAATTATATATCCCTATAATAAATTTGGTAAATAATGATATTTGATGAGAGAATAGTGACTATAATGGGGAGTGAACCTAGTTTAGTTTTGGAATCAGTCAGGACTGAACCTAATCGACTATGATAGGCTTGGTAGTGAGCCTTGACTAAAGAAATGATTTTTCTATGATTATGTATAGTCCAAGGACTTATGTATTATGGTTAAGATATGATCTCATGTCTCACAATTAATTCTTAATGGTTATATCCTCTTATAAATTACATATTATTTTATGATAAAAACTTTTTCCATGATTCATGATTAAATATATTGACTGAATGGGTATGAACATTCCCAATTATGATCATGTTCTCATATTTTTGTTCTTATGCTCACTTATTATCATTGATTGAAATCTTCTACATTTACCCTTACTGAGCATTTGTGCTTATCCTTTATAATGTTTCCATATTCTCTATGTTATGAAGAAAAGAATTAAGTAAGAAAAGTATATGAAGTGTGCTATGAGAGAAGATATTTTTGGGATATATTGGAGATCTTTTATGAAATAAGTTGATCATGTATCTTGTCTCCAAAGACACTAGACCTTTATGTTCCTCATACATTTTTCATTGTGAATTGTAATAAATAATTATCTATAATGACACAATATATATGTATGTGTACTTGGGTCACCTTAATTGACATATTAGTTTTAAATATATTTATTACATATTATAATGAACATTCCAAATCTTAGGTCATTATATCTACCTTAAATAAATTTCAACCTCTCAATTTTAATTATTACTCACTAATTAAAGAATAAAAGGGAATTATTAACATATTTATCTTGTTGGATATAACTTCTAAGATGACATATTACTTTCTCTCTTAGGCTATGTTAATTTAATTATCTTTCCTCATACAAAATTAATCTTTCATACACTTATTTACTTAAGTATGTATATACCCTAATATTACAGTCACAGAAAAATAACTTTCCCAAAACCATATAAATCTCCAAGACATTAAACTATAAATAAAAAATATATTCCTATCAAAAAATAAATCTTATCTTAAATCACTAATTCATAATGTCATTAACTATTCAATATGTATCATAATCCCAAAAAATGAGATAAATTTAACCAAAAATATCATGGGTAATTTTTTTATTAAATAAATAATCATTTCAAAGGATATTAGTACTATCTAACACACTTTTCCCAAAATTAATCAACCCTATTTTACCTCAACATCAATCATATATTAAACATAAGAGTTTTCCATACCTCAATCATATCTTCTCTAATAGTTATCCCTAAAAAATATAAAATTCTCATAAAATCAATTTCTAATGTAATTGAAACCATGTAATATATTTTTTCAAACCGTAAAAGAAAAACTAATAAATAAAAATATGGATATGTTTCACATAATTCTCATGGATTTTAGAATATACCATAACATAATCTATAAATTTCAATCATTAATGAACATATCTAAGAGTATAAAGATTTAGTTTCTCTTAACATATCAACCACACTATCATAGATAAGATTGAGAAAATCACCTTTTCCATGATATTATAAATATAATAACATTATCAACCATGTAAGGATTATCCCTTAATTTTTTACACCACAAACTGGTTTCTATATGCATACCTTTCACAGATTCATTTTTGTGATCCTATTTTAATCAAAAAATAAAACTAAAAAGGTTATGATAATATAAAATTATGAATATCAAAACATCAATCAAAATTTTTCTTCTAATACGACACCATTACATTGGAAATATGATACATGATTTCAACCTATAAGTCTTTTTTTTTCAATCCTTGCTTATAAATAGTTATTTTATTTTTAAGTTCTCTAACCTAATTTATTTGCATAATACTTAAATCATTCGTAATGTTCCATTAAAGAGAAATGTGAATTTACCATAAAATATGCCTAGGGAGTTAAAAAAAATATGTTCTATAATTCCATTTTTTTGTCATATAAGACTTTGGAATATTTATAGGAATGTTTTTGGAGCCAATAATTGAGATGATGCGACATTCTGTGGCCCAGTGAGGCTGAAATAAATTTTTCAAATATATTCAGTATATTGAATATCAAGTGTTTTCAGTTTTCCTAAAAAAGTGAAATAAATCAAAAACAGAGTCTCAGATCAGAAATCAGAGATCAACTATTAGTTTATAACTTTGGGTTTACCCTAGGTTCAACATAATATTTTTCAACATTTGGTTTTTTGCTAAAGTGATATTATGGAAGAAAATAATAAATTAAATTAATTAAATTAATTTATTTTGTTATTTTGATGAAGTGCCCTTGAATCCTCCATTTAAATAAGGCTATGTTTAATAACAAGGGTTTGACACATAACCTAGGAATTTAGAGGACCCATTAGAGAGGATACCATAGAGGATCATTGGTATATGAATTCAAATCGAGACCAGATAGAGGATTGTGCCCCAACATAGCTTGTAGATCTTGTCAATGTTAATGATATGTGATCCTTCTTCGTTACCAAGAGATCTAAATCAAGGTAGTATGTTTTTTTTGTGGATTTATACCTGTTTTATTATTCCTATGATGAATGTGAATTAATAAACTAATGAATTGATTCATGGATCATTCATATTTCTGGTATGAGATAGATATTATCGGGGATTGGGTATTTCTTTATTGATTATGTTATATATTTTCATTTATTGTTCTAACATAAATGTATTGATGTGAACACAAACATTAGTCGAGGTCTTTTCCTCATGATTGTATTTTGTGCATTTCTATACCCATTAATCTTTTATTGTGGGCAATTCCTTTGGATCATGGCTTGATGAATACCCAAAAATCAATCATTCCACAACTGTTTCGTGGCATAGTGGATTTATACCAAAGATCCAAGTTCGTATTGGTGATGATCTTGAGATATGAAGATGGATCAAAATACTATGACCGTGGGTTGGGTGTGTAGCACTGATAAGGAAACATGGCGGTGGTTCCTAATCACTAGATACATCCAGAATCTATCCAACGATGGCGAGGGATGTTCGTTCAAACTCAAATCCGCAACAAATGGCACATTCCATGGAGGAATCAAATGTTTTGGGGAATAGAGTAAGATGTGTGATGAATCCTATTGATTCTATAAAAAACATGACTACATGATTTTAAGTCCTATGTACACATGTTGTGTAGTCCCTTTTTATGCAGTTCTAGGGTTTTGTAGTAGAGATAAGTATCACACACTATGTGACTTGAGTTACATGCCATGTAACCCTTAGCCGACCAACTCGGCGTGTATAGGGAGTATACACCTAAAAGTCTGGTAGGAATTACATGCCATGTGGGATATTCTACATGTCATATACTCCATAGTGGATGGATTAGAATGTAAAGGGAGTACACACCTAGAATATCATGTGGTCACACATGATGTGTGTGGAAGGCTACACGCTGTGTAAGAGGGAAAATACATGGGAATATGTAAGAAACATGCTTGCTATCATCCTAGACACATACATGACATATACCTCTGGGAAAGTCTATGTATTGAGGAAAAGTGAATTTCATTTGAGTGAGAGGCATGTGTAGCGCTAGGCTTAGTTAGACATGTCATTTTTTCATAGGGAGATGCCATGTACTCTTTTGAGGACAGTTTTGATTCTTCTTTCTTCTCAGCTTAGCTTCATTGTGAGCTTGTATGAGCTTTCCTAGAATAGTATCAATGTAGACAATTCCCTAGGTCCATTCCCATGATAATTCAATGTGGAATCACATTCTCATCACAGAGGGTGACCTTGCTATAGCTTCCTGATGACCAGTGAGGTGTAGGTGATATCTATTATTCTGGAGTGAGTTATCTTAGTTTTCGTTGATAGATATCTCAAAAAATTGGAACATGAATCCATCCAAGAGGCCGGAATAAATCCTAATGTCCTTCGTGTTTCCTTATATTGGGTTTTTTGTAATTTTCATTACCAATATTTGCATGGTCATAAATCCCCTGTCTAGGTAGATGTTTTTGGTTGGGTCTGATGTCACCCTAGTGAGCCCTGGGTATTAAACACCTATCTTTGTATTGAGTTTTGACCTTTCTAATGAGGTGTATTCTAGTTAAGTGTGTATCTTTGATGAAACCTCTCTGTTTATTATGTGTTTTTTCTTAGCTAGACCTAACAAGAATGACCTATAGGATGAGTGTTGTCTATAGCAGTATAGCTCAGGGAGTTGTTACTCCCATAAGGGCGTTACCTTAAAACCACTTAATGGAGCTACGTATAGTAGAGGTTGAGACATGTGAGACCCATAGTCTTTTAGAAGTATGTTTGGATGTTTTATTTTTATGTATCTTATTATTATTGATATATCCTATAATGAGCTGACTGCCCTTGATTATTTAATCTTAGTGGTTTTAGTGTATCCTGTTAGGTATTGTTATACTCACCCTGATATGGGATATTCTCATTCATGTCATTTATTATGAAAATAACAACCCTATTTACAAAGTCCTTAGAGTACCCAGAGCAAGTGGATCTTAGTTGGGATAGATAGATCGAGGTGTATACTGATGTTTTATTTGACAACAGTCCACATGCTTTGAGAAGGTTGGAATTTATTTCTAGTTTTGGGTGGGCCCGTATATGGACCCTTTTTATGCTTTCCATTACTTTATGTCTTACTCTGACTGTGTGATTATAGATTCATGCATGCATTATAATTTTTTTACATTTTATCATTACATGTTCTTTGAGATGTGTGCTTGTGTAGAGGATATTTAGTCTAATTCCTCCCATGTTTTTGATATGCCTTATTGGATATTGTCACTTTCCCCTGGCCTTTTGGAGGAAATCTTGTAGTAGTTACATCTCATAAACAAGTGGGTTGGTTCATGATAGAATAGTATAAAAGGAAATAACTAGTCTGAACTGTTATGACACTTCCTGGGTTTAAGACTAGAGTTTGGAGTTTCTTTTGTCTATATGTGATGTTTGGATTGGGTTCTAGGGAAACAGTGTTAAAATATTATGAGTTGGATATCATGATAGGCTGTCTAGTGTTGGTGTAATAATTGACGTATACAGTCACTGAGACCCTGATAACTTTCTTTTTGAATCGATATATGCAAGAACTAGATACATGGAAAACATTTGTACAATCATCATATATAAATGTGTTGTGGTTCCCCTATACTTATTGAGTCATCTCTCTAGATATACTCATTGATCATGGTATGTATTGTATCCTTTCATGATGTATTCATGACAACAACCAGAATGGTTTACACAGTAGTTTCACGAGTTTGACCCATTGAGTGATGAGATCACTATGCAGGGGCCCAGTCACGAGGTAGGTTTTATTTTGAGTGGATATCTTGCAGATCTTCCACCCATTAAGTAGGGTATAGAACCACCTATGAGGGTTCAGATGGATTTGGATTTCTATACTAATCTATGATGGCTCTGTTGGTGAGGGACAATGATGTGTAGTATTGGAGAATGTTTCATGATATTCTGAGCCAAGGATCTAATGGGATGAAGGGTCAAAAGAACCTACTAATAGAAATCATGTGGCACAAGTCATGAAACATGAGGTTTCATCTCATATATGAGGGATATATCAATTTTTCAAGGCTGATACATCGTTATTATTATGGTGGCAGATAAAAACTCTTGAAGGATTGTCCTAACCACTTTAATTCATTCAACGAGATAGTCGATCAATCACCTTGCCAGAGGTAGTAGCTAGAATAAGGAGGTCATCAGGTCAGAAGATGTGATAGAGGATCTAGGGGAGTTATAGAAGGTGGAAGGTGATTTGGATTAATTCTACCACTTTCACCCCTAGTAAGACCACTAAAATATCAAGAAACTGGTGGTTAGAATCTTGGAGAGATATAGGAGCTGATGGTTCTTTACCTAGAGGAAATATGAGTGTTTCAAGGTACGATCTATGTTCCCTATACTCTTGTTATAGTACTATTAGACACTGGTAGAGGCCAATATTTTTCCTCCTCCATTATATTTTTTCCCATGGAGATGTGGAGAATCAGTAGAGCCATGTGTTGTTGATTAAATTCCCCCACAAAGACAAGATCTTGATACACGATCCAAAACCGTATGGGCAAGTCAGTGCTACCTAAAGCAGAGAGTGTTGTGTTTTGGTAGATGATCTCCTCAAACTTTTGTGTTCTATTTTTCGTGATGAACTAAGGTTTCGATGAAAGCCTCATTTGGGGTAAACAGGTGGGAATTGGAATGGATGAGTTTCAAGAAGTGGGATCTCATAGAGGTTTTGAGTGTGATTTTTGGTACGACGTGTGTCCTCACTTCCCTAGTTTCAGTTGTCACACAAAATAATGATCCACGTATCCTTGAGAATATCTTTTATTGAGATATAGAGATACTAATGGATCCTTTTTTCAGCCCTTGTGTTGAGTATCTTGCAGCAAGTATTAGTGATTACACACATATACTAATAGTTTGAACTGACTCTAGGAGGAGAGAGAGAGCCTCCCATGAAATCTATTAATAGTTTAGGTGATAACCTATGATGTTTTCCTCAATATGAATTGGTTCTCTACCATCCATGCTCGGTGTTTTTCCACCAATGAGTGTGTCTGTGTTTTCAGTTTATTGGAATGATGTTTTCCTCCTTCGACTAAGAGTGATCCTAGGTAGAGAATGATGAGATCATTCATAAGAGGTTACATCTAATTATTTATTAGTTTAACAATATTACATTTATATTAGTCTATTCCTTGAGTTTTAATTTTTTTTGATGGTGGAGTATGATGGAATCCAACTTGAGGACATTCTATGATTACCTTTCCATTGAGAGTTTTTTTATGCATGGAACTATTCTATGGATGACCCAATATCTGTGCCTGTATATTGGATGACCCCATATAGCAGTGAGATATGGAGTTGTTGTTGGAGGAGACTATTGAGAAAGGGAATCATAATAAATAGTGGGGTTTTCTAGGAAACCATGTGTTGATTCACCAAAGATGCAGATGAGTTCTTGAGGTTGGGTGCGAATTGGTGTCACTTGAACAAAGTGATCCATGAAAAATTACCACACTCTATCATTGAGTTATTTTTCTAGTAGTTTGGGTCCAATTTATTCTTAGATTTGACCTTGAGATAGGTTATCACCAACTCTAGTTTTGGAGAAGGGTATACCATATGTTTTTTTCCAAATTCACTATGTATGTTTTGAGATCAAGGTGGTACCCTTTGGAATGTTTTATTCCACAAAAGAATACTGTCACTTATGAACTGGATTAGTTAATGGAAGCATTATTTGATGACATCCATATGTGCTCAGTGTATGAGTTAGAGCACGCGAGAAACTGGAGGATGGTTCCCTTTACCTCTAGTTGATAGTTGTTACCCCTCCGCTTCTTTAGAGAGGTAGGGTGGTACAAAAAAAGGATTTAGATTGTGAGATTTTTCATGACTAGATATCCATTGGGTATGTTCCATATGTATTATATAAAGGATGGACTCTTGTAATCCTTGCTCAATGACATATGGTGACACTATTTACGTTGTGGAAGGAGGTGTTGAGGTGGTTGTTTTCCCTTAGAAGTACATCTGGTGTGGGTGAGGATGTATAAATATCTCTTGGCATCAATTGGAACGGTGAGGAAGTTGTCACAATTTTTCAAGTTAAACTCTTTTTTTTCATTTATATATAGATGATGACCAAAAACACATTTTAGAGAGTTTATGATGCCCATATGTGAAGGAGGTTGTCCGACATTGTGGATTTCCCTTGATGATCTTTGTAGAATATGATTCTTACTTCACAGAATGATTAGGGAGAGGATGCGTGATGAATTTGGTGACTTAGTTGTATCTTGAAACTATTTTTTACCAAGTTAGATGGATAGAAAATGTAGACTTTTTAGGTCTTCTTGAACATGCTTCGAGTTTTCATGTTAATTTTGAGTCATTCCTAGGAGGATTATCTACCATTGGGGGAGTTTGAGAATAATTATTATTATCACTCTACCACTAGGGTAGAACATTTTCAAGGACATGTGTGAGAGACCTTGAAATACACTATTATACTGGTTTGAGCCAGTGTATAACAACAATTAGGTCCTATTTTTGGCCCTATTTATGGTTTTAAAGGGTAACATTCATCCAAGGGAGTATGAGGACTACCCGGTAAACATCATGAATTATTTACAAAACAATAATGTAGGCCTTTTGTATTTCAGTATTCTTAGAGTTTTTTTCAGGGTGATAGGCTATCTCTAGGGTTCTTAGGCCCTTTCTTTTCCTACTACAATGTCATTTTGGTGGGGTGGTATACTACTTAACCTCATGACCATTGTACTTTTGGTTGCTTGGTTTTCTCTACTTTTCATAGATGAGGTGGTATGTGCATGATTTATTGTATCTTATCGACCTGTGTAAGATGGATTGTGAGAGTGGCGATTACTTTTCTAAAAATCCGATGGTGTTGAAAACTAGTAGGTGAACACCCATCATGGAACAGTTTTTTCCATGAGAGTGTGTTTGTTGAAAACAAATGAAACCATCATGGGAACTCATGGGTGTGGGAGAATTGGTTGAGAGATCGGTATCCCAACCTTTTAGCTTATATTATGCTTTTTAAGGATGAAAATACTTGAAAGACGAAATCATGTAACGTACCAGTTTTTTCAATGTAAGAATTTAGAGTATTTCATAGAATATTTCTGGAGCTAGGTGCCAAGGAAAAATGATATTCCAAGTCCTGATGATCCTAGAATAATTTTTTAAAATATATTAAGTATTTTAAATATCATTCCTGTACAGTTTTTTATAAAAATTTGAATAACCACAAAACAGAGTCTTGGATCAGAAATCTGAGACTGCCACTGAGCTTGGAACATAGGGATTACTCCACACACAACATAATCTTTGTCAGCTTCAGGTGTTTTGATAAAGTTCTATCATGGGTGAAAATAATAAAATAAATAAATTTAATTTAATTAATTTATTTATTTCATCACATAGACATAGAATCCTATATTTGAACATGGCTATGACTAATCCCTATAATTAGTCACATAACCTATGGATTGAGAGGATATATTTGGAGAGGATCCATTGGAGGATTATTAGCAGATGACATTGAATCGAGATCATATCAATGATAATGCATCAAAATAGCTTGTGGATATCATCGATGACAATGACATGCAACTGTTCTTCATCAGTGATAGATCCAAACCGAGTTATGATGTTTTTATGTGGATTTATTCCCATTTTATAATTCATACAATGAACGTGAATTAATCAACTGATTAATTGATTTGTGGAACATGCATATTTCTGGTATGGGATATATATTATTTGGGATTGGAGATTTTGTTTTTTATTATTTAATATATTTCCATTCATCGTTCTAATGTAAAATAATATAGGGTAAAACAAACAATCTCTAAGGTATATTCTACATGATTTTGTTTTTTGTATTTCATTCCCCATTATTCCTTCATCACGGGTAATTTCTTTGGACCATGTTTAGATAAATACCCATAAATCAATCATTACACATCCATTCCCTAGTGCAATAGATTGATACCACAAATTCGGGTTTGTATTTGGGATGGGATCTAGCTACGTGATGGAGCAGAAGACTAAAACCACGGTTTGAGTTTACGACACCGACAAGAAATGAAGATGGTGGTTCCTGAGCACCAGATATGGCCGAAATTTGTCCAATAAGGGTGAGGGAGGTTGTTTAACCTTAGATACACAATGGAAGGCACATTCTAGGGCGTAATCGAGGCATTCAGACTACAATGTAAGATGCACAAAGATTCCTATGGATTCCGTGAAAAGCCCAACTACACGATTTATAGTCCTATGAAAACATACCATAAAGTTTCTTTTTATACGATGGTATAGTTTTGGATAAAATATAAAACCAAATATAGTGTGACTCAAGTTAAACACCATGTTACTGTAATCCGACCGTCTCAATGTGTGCAATGAGTACACACCCAAGATGATGGGTGGCGTTTTATGCTATGTGGTCCATTCCACATGTCGTGTACACCCTAGAAAATGAATCAACATGTACAGGTAGTACACACCCAAGATACTGTGTGGCCCCACACACTATGTCTAGTGGGATACACACTATGTATGAAAGTAAGTACATGGTAACAAGAAAGCTACATGCTGAGTTCCAGCCAAGACACCTACAGACCATGTGCCTCAGGGACACACCATGTGTTTCGGAAAAGTGAATTCTATGTGATAGAGGTACATAGGTAGTGTTGTGCTTAGTGAGACACATTGTGTACCCCTAGAGACACATCATTCACTCTTTTTTAGGATAGGGTGAATTCATATTTGTAACACCCGAGACTTTTATGTTATATAAATCATCAAAGGAATCTTTTTCTACACAACACTTGCTTGGATTTCTTTACACGAAATCACAACCTTCCTCGATAGCTTGCGTCGTACGCAATACCGAGTTTCACTAAACAACGATATGCTATTAAAATATTATTAAAACCAGCCGTTATGAATAGTAATAACCACTTTTTGAAATTTTGTGAATTTTATTTTTCAAAATGAAATTCATTTTTGGATTCGGAATACTGAAATTAGCCTAGGGTGAAATTTTGGTATTTTTCTGAAAACTTTCAATTTTTGATGAATAGTAAAACAACTAAGTGGTAGGTTAAAAACTGAATTTTGCATAAAACTTAATTTTACCGCTTCTGTGAATGGAATTTCGAAAATCCGACAGACATAGTTGATATCAGTAAGTAAAATGTGGTTCAATGAGATAAAAATAATTTTTTGGTGAATAGTAACTTTTTACTTTTTTTACCGCGGTTAATAGTAAATAGGGTAACTAAGGGTGAATATGATATTACTATTACCCTAACACATGTCCTAATTCTATTAGATAAGTGTAATTTGACCAAAAACAACCTTATGAATATAATATGACCATTTAGGTCCACTTGTATTAGATTATGACATTTAATATTATTTTATTTAATGAATAGTTAAAATAGTTAAAATCAAAGTTTAATAACTAAAATATTTTTAATATGGGGTTATACATAAGATAAATTCGACTATAAATATTCATTAGAAATCTAAAAAGATTTCCTACATAAAGGTATTTTATTTCTAATTTTTATACATTAAATAATTTAATTTATTTATGATACAACGATGATGTAGTAATTATCTTATTAATGAAATATTGACATAATTGATGTTATAAACACAAAAATAAATGTAATTTGTGAATTTTTATGAATCCCACTAATTTTATAGGTTAATATGACATGTTAGTATTGATTTATTTAACTTTGTTCGAACTTATAATTCTGTTATGATTTTCACAAAAATCAATTACTAAATAGTGTCAAAATTGACATAAAATAAGTTTTAAAACAAATATTATATTATTAATTGTTATTTTATTCTTAAAAATTTAAGGTTCGGCCAAATGACTTAGATAAGGTTATATATATTAATAATAAACAATTTGGGTTTCTTTTGGCTTCTTATAGTAAGTTTATTAACCTTATAGTGTAAGAACACAAGAAGACACGGTAAAAGTAAAATTATTTAACTTAATGTTAAATCTAAATGATAAGGTTAAAATAGGAACCTAAACTTGTCTAAATTCTATTGGATGAGATTATTTCGACCCATCCCCACCTTAGCTTAGAAATATATCAATTTGGAGCTATTTAAAACCGAACTTGACTTTATAATAAAATAATAGTTTTAGTTATTCCAAAGGTGCCCCTCTCCTCCCTTATAAAAGGACACCTCCTCCCCCTCTTCCTCACACCACTTGGAGCCTTCAAGCTCGCCCAACCCCTGACACTTTCTCCTCTCCACTTCCCTAGAGACATCCTAGAGGTTCTGGTCTTCTTCAAAGACCAATTTTAGTGCCCTAAAAGAAGGTCTCAAAGAAGCACTTCAAAGAAGAGGTAATGTTCGTTACCAATTCTTTCATCTTTATTTCTTCTTCCACTTCTTCTTCTTTAGTTGTTTCATTATGAAGTAATAACATAAGTATCACTCATATACTGATATGTTATTATAAGTATGAAACAACCCTATTTCACCATCTATCCATCCTACGGAAAAATAAATCACCGCGCGTGCGTACGTACGGAATACCGTCTCCACGCCGTGGTGTAATCTATTTTCCACCACCACCTTACTTGGATGGGTATAATGGTGTAAATAATTACCATATATGACTATTATAAATTGATATTGATTCTGAAATAGTATACATATACTCCAATACAATTCCATGATCATAGGAACGATATCATCACTCGTGCGTACGTATGGAATACCGTCTCCACGATGTGATGCGACTCATTCTACATGATCTTCATGTCATAATGATTATATAAATGAATTGAATGAATGAATATGATATATATTACACTAATACCATTCTGGAAATGAGGTATCTATAACCTAAAGAGAAGAATAAGAATTTATTCGACAAAACACGCATAAGAACAAAAAGTTATAAACACCCAAATAACAAGTAGCAATGAAATATTACTACTAAGAAGCTAAAAATATGACCATATATGGTATCATAAAAATAAGTATGATTCTGGATTAAGTCAATAACATTATTTAAATCATTATACAGGAGGTTCGGACACTTACAAAGCAAGTCGGACCTAAGGTAAGGGAAATATCACAATCTCATTTTTTATCCGAGATTGTTTATACTTTGATATTTACTGGGGTGTATTTTATCATCCCCAACGATGTTTCCCCAATATGTAATATTTATATCCTTCTACAATATTTTATATCCAATTTTACCCTTCGGTGAGTTTTTAGTAAAAGATATGAAAGGAATCTTTTTTCGTTTTTCATACGAGGTACTTTTTGACTTTTCCGACAAAAGTACGAGAAGAATATTTTTTTACTTATACGACATGAATGGATTTTAAAAAAATTATTTCCAAGAAGCATAATTTAAAAGTTTTCAAGTTTATTTTTAATCAACTTCTTTTAGTTTAAAGTTGTATGACATGTTAATAAAGGAAAAATGTTTTTGAAGAAGAAAGGATATTTTCCTCAAGAATGGAGTTCAAGTGTTTTATCAAAATTATTTTCCATCTAAGATAATAAAGGGTTCTGTTTTTATCCCTATTATTACATTGATTTGAATATGTTGTGATGGAATTATTTTTATGAATTCCTTTATCTTATATGAATTGTTTTATGATGTCATGATGTTTAAGATTCCCATTTCTATTACATGGGTTATGCAATGATGTATGATTTATGATTTTGTGGCACACATAAGAATGGTATCATTATGAGATGGGTGGGACCTATATATCCCTCCAATGCATTGGGTAAAGATTTTATATCTCATGAGATATACATGGCTGGAATGGTAGGTTATACCGGTTCAGTGAAACAGGACTGAAACGAGGGTGACTCAGTTCAGAAAGGGACTTTGTCCACTAAGATTGTCTTGGCAATGAGTCTTGACTAATAAGAAATGATTCTCTATGATTATGTGAGTATGCCACAAAGTTTCATGTTTTAAGTTATGATTATTGTGATTACATTTCACTGCCATGATTTATCCCATGTTATGAAATTATGATCTCTTTTACAGGTTAAGATTTCCAAAAGTTATGTGCTTGTGTATACGATGTGATTGATATTTCTTTTGTTTACCCTTACTGAGAATTTGAGCTCACCCTTTTGTATGTTTTTTTCCCCAGGTCAGGAAGAAGGTTATTAAGTAAGATATGCCAAAAGGGACTATAGATATGATGAAATAAATGGGAGACATTGTAGACGCTTTATGAACCAGTTGTTTATGTTTCCCAGTTTCTAAAGACACTATACCTATACGGTCCTTTTGTGGTTTTGTTATATGTTTTAATAAGTATGCTTCAATTTTGAAGTATTAACAATGTATGTAAAATATGGGTCGTTATAGTTGGTATCAGAGGAAAGGTATAGTCAACCTTTAGAAACTAGGATGTGAAAGCCTTAGTAAGAACCCTTAGGATAAGTCTAAGCATAGAACACCATCTTTGTGTTTTAGAAATGGCCATGAATAACCTTGGATAAGACCTTAAGTGTGAAATTTTATTCTTGATTATGTGGTTTTCCTATTATAATTAGTGTTGCTCACACTATTCCTCTTGGTTTTAGTCAATGGCTGGAACCCGAAGGAACCGTGTTAATGCAGAATGCGACGGGAAATGCAATGATTGTACCCCTAAGCAACCAAACGTTATGGGAGCTGGAATGCAAAATCTTGTAGCCATGCTCACACAACTTTCTCAAGCTATGAATCATGCAGGACTTCCAAACGAGAAAAGGAAGGAGCAACATTCTGTTGAATCCTTCATGAGGCAGCGTCCACCTTCTTTCAGCGGGTCTACTAATCCATTAGTTGCTGAACAATGGATTAGTACCACTGAAAAGATATTTTCAGTTCTTCAATGTCCTGAACATGATAAAGTCATCCTAGCAGTGTATCATTTGGAAGGAGATGCTGATCAATGGTGGAATCTTATTAAGAATACGAGGCAAAGGGATGAAATTGAGTCCATGGAATGGGACGAGTTCAAGAACTTATTTTTCAATAAGTACTTCCCTCATATTCTCCGAACAAAGATGGAGAAAGAGTTTCTTGAACTAAATCAAAAGGATGATGAATCTGTTGGTACCTATGAAGAAAATTTTACAAGACTTGCAAGGTACGCTTCTGGTATTATTATCCAACCTGAGAGTAAGATTTATCGATTCTTTATTGGCTTAAAACCAAGTCTTCGAAGGGCGTTATCCATAAGGGACTTCAATAGCTACGAGGAAATCGTTCGATGTGATCTCAAAGTTGAGATGGAGATTGGAGTAACCCATCAGTCATATGGGTTTGATAAGAAGAGGAAAATGGAATTCAAAGGAAAATCTAAAGAGCACACTGAAAAGAAGATGAGCTTTCCCTTATGCTCAAAGTGTGGAAAGAAACATGGAGGGAGTTGTCTTAAAGGGACAAGTAAATGTTTCAAATGTGGAAAGGAAGGTCATCAGGCATTTGAATGCCGCGATGATGGGAAGAAGATGTCTAATGATGCAAACAAAGGAAGGGATACACAGAATGAACCTACTCCACTTCAATGTTTCAAGTGCAAGGAGATGGGGCATTATGCCAATAAATGCCCTAATCCAAGGGTTGATGATGATGGTCGACGTCAACAAACTCTCAAGGATAAAGACAAAGGAAAGTCACATGCAATTCCTATCAGCGATGTGGAGTACGATAACGATGTGGTGAAAGGTACACTTACCATCCACTCTAAAGTAGCAAATGTTTTATTTGATTCTGGATCCACCCACTCTTTTATTTCTGAAGAATTTTCTAATGGTATCACTGTATTACCTCAACAATTAGATGTTGAGTTAGCTGTGACAACACCTAATGGCACAACAGTCGCATCAAAAGTTTATAATTCTTCTCTGATCAAAGTTTGTGGGAAAGTGCTTCCTGAAAATCTTGTGATCCTTCCTATAGTGAAATTTGATGTGATTCTTGGCATGGATTGGCTTTCTTTATATGGAGCTCAAATCAATTTCCAAAGAAGGGAAGTCACATTTCATATTCCAGATCAATCTATGATCGTCTATCAATGCAAGGATGAACATAACCTTCAAGTGGAAATTTATTCTATCTTATGGGTCTTGATTCCACTAAATGATGGTTATTTATCTCAAATGGTTGGTGAGAAACTCATGATTAAGAATATTCCCATTGTACGGGAGTTTGATGATGTCTTTCCGGAGGAATTACCGGGACTTCCACCAAATCGTGAAGTTGAGTTTTCAATAGAACTCGTACCGGGTGCTTTGCCTATTTCAAAGAAACCTTATAGAATGGCCCCAATTGAGTTGTAGGAATTGAAGAAGCAACTCCAAGAGAATCTTGATAAAGGATTCATACGCCCTAGTGCGTCACCTTGGGGAGCACCTGTTCTATTTGTTAAGAAGAAAGATGGATCAATGAGACTCTGCATTGATTATCGAGAACTTAACAAGATCACTATCAAGAACAAATATCCTCTCCCGCGCATTGATGACCAATTTGACCAACTATGCGGAGCTCAATACTTTTCCGAGATTGATCTTCAAGGTATCATCAATTAAGGGTCAAAAGGGAGGATATACCAAAGACGGCTTTCCGTACAAGGTATGGACACTATGAATTTATAGTGATGCCATTTGGTCTTACTAATGCCCCTGCTATCTTCATGGATCTGATGAATAGAGTCTTTAGAGACTATCTTGATCAATTTGTGGTAGTATTTATAGACGATATTATTGTCTATTCAAAGAGCAAGGAAGATCATGAAGATCACTTGAGAATTATATTGAAGACCCTGAGAAAGGAGAAGCTTTATTCCAAATTTACCAAGTGTGAATTTTGGCTTCAAAAAGTTTCATTTTTGGGTCACATAATCTCAAAAGAGGGGATATCTGTGGATCCAGCAAAAACAGAGGTTATCGAAAGATGGTTGAGACCAACAACAGTAACTGAGATCCGATGTTTTCTTGGTTTGGATGGATATTATCGACGTTTTGTGAAAGATTTTTCAAGATTATCTAATCCACTCACCAAGTTGACTTGTAAAGGAGTTAAGTTTGTCCGGACGGAGGAGTGTGAAGAGAATTTCAAGGAGTTGAAAAGAAGGTTATCCAGTGCACCTGTGCTCACACTGCCTTGTAGTGGAGAAAGGTTTGCGATCTACAGTGATGCATCCAAGAAGGGATTGGGGTGTGTTCTTATGAAACATGATATGGTGATAGCTTATGCCTCACGACAGTTGAAAATCCATGAGCAAAATTACCCAACACATGATTTGGAGTTAGCTGCGGTAATCTTTGCATTAAAGATTTGGAGGCATTACCTTTATGGTGAAAGGTGTGATATTTATACTGATCATAAAAGTTTAAAGTATATTTTCACACAAAAGGAGCTGAATATGCGTCAAAGAAGATGGTTGGAGCTGATTAAGGATTACGACTGCTCAATCCATTACCACCCTGGGAAAGCAAACAAGGTGGCAGATGCATTAAGTCGACAAGACCATGCTAGTTTATCCATGATGAGGATCACAAAAGATCCAATATTTATGGATTTACAAAGGATGGATCTTGGAATTATAATGGAAGGGGAAAAATATTATCTTTCTCAAATGAATGTTCAACCATCTATACATGTGAAAATTAAAGAGGCACAGAAAGAAGATGTCGAGTTACAAAAGAAGGTGAGAAATGTTCCTGAGTTCAACCTTGATTGTGATGGGATAATAAAGTTCAGGAATCGGGTTTGTGTTCCTCCCATCCCCGAATTAAAGAAGGAGCTGCTGGATGAGGCTCATAGTTCTTCATTCTCTATTCATCCTGGAAGCACGGAGATGTCTAGGGACCTGAAAGAGTACTTCTGGTGGGATGGCATGAAAAGAGATGTTGCTGAATATGTCTCTCGATGCTTGGTTTGTCAACAAGTTAAAGCTGAGAGACAGAAGTCTAAGGGGATGTTACAACCATAACCCATACCCGAATGGAAATGGGAAAACATTACTATGGACTTTTTCACAGGACTTCCTAAAACATCCAAAGGCAATAATGCTATCTGGGTCATAGTTGATCGTCTTACAAAGTCTGCACACTTCATTGCTATTAGAGAGGATTTCTCTCTGGATCAGCTTGCCGGGATATATGTAAAGGAAGTGGTAAGATTGCATGGAGTACCACTTTCTATTATATCTGATCGGGATTCGAGATTTACCTCAAAGTTCTTGCGAAGTCTTTAGCATACTCTGGATACAAAGTTGAGTTTCAGCACTGCTTATCATCCTCAGACAGACGGTCAGTCTGAAAGAACAATTCAAACCCTAGAAGATATGTTGAGAGCTTGCTCTATGAATTTCAAAGGAGGTTGGGATCAACACCTACCTTTGGTGGAATTTTCTTATAATAATAGCTTTCACTCCAGTATTCAGATGGCTCCTTATGAAGATCTCTATGGAAGGAAATGCAGGACTCCAACTTACTGGGATGAAGTTGGGGAAAGAAAGCTATTAGGACCTGATCTTGTTGATGAAATGGCAGAAAAGGTTATATCTATTCAACAACACATAAGAGAAGCTCAGAGTCAACAGAAAAGTTATGCCGAAAACCGAAGAAAAGACCTAGAGTTTGAAGTGGGTGATAAAGTGTTCTTACGAATATCTCCCTGGAAGAGGGTTATGAGATTTGGAAAGAAGGGGAAGTTGAGCCCTAGATATATCGGTCCTTTCGAAATACTGGATCGTGTTGGGAAGGTAGCTTACCGATTGGCGCTTCCACCGAATCTCTCTCAAGTTCACGATGTGTTCCATGTATATCTCCTGAGAAAGTACATACCTGATCCTTCACATGTACTCAACTCAGAAGTTGTACCGCTGGAGAAAGATCTTTCTTATGAAGAACAACCGATAGAGATTCTGGATCATAGCGAAAAAGTCCTATGAAACAAGACCACTCGATTGGTGAAAGTTTTATGGAGGAACCCCCAATTAGAAGAAGCTACATGGGAGCTTGAGGATATGATGAGGGAGAGGTATCCTCATCTATTTGTTACAAAGTGATGAATTTCAAGGGCGAAATTCATTTTAAAGGGGGTAGAATGTAACACTCGAGACTTTTATCTTATATAAATCATCAAAGGAATCTTTTTCTACACAACACTTGCTTGGCTTGCTTTACACGAAATCGTGACCTTCCTCGATAGCTTGCATTGTACGCAATACCGAGTTTCACTAAACAACGATATGCTATTAAAATATTATTAAAACTAGCCATTATGAATAGTAATAACCACTTTTTGAAATTTTGTAAATTTTATTTTTCAAAATGGAATTCATTTTTGGATTCGGAATACCGAAATTAGCCTAGGGTGAAATTTTGGTATTTTTCTAAAAACTTTCAATTTTTGATGAATAGTGAAACCACTAAGTGGTAGGTTAAAAACTGAATTTTGCATAAAACTTAATTTTACCGCTTCTGTGAATGGAATTTTGAAAATCCGACAGACACGGTTGATATCAGTAAGTAAAATGTGGTTCAATGAGATAAAAATAATTTTTTGGTGAATAGTAACTTTTTACTTTTTTACCGCGGTTAATAGTAAATAGGGTAACTAAGGGTGAATATGATATTACTATTACCCTAACACATGTCCTAATTCTATTGGATAAGTGTAATTCGACCAAAAACAACCTTATGAATATAATATGACCATTTAGGTCCACTTGGATTAGATTATGACATTTAATATTATTTTATTTAATGAATAGTTAAAATAGTTAAAATCAAAGTTTAATAACTAAAACATTTTTAATATTGGGTTATACATAAGATAAACTCGACTATAAATATTAATTAGAAAGATAAAAAGATTTCCTACATAATGGTATTTTATTTCTAATTTTTAGACATTAAATAATTTAATTTATTTATGATACAACGATGATGTAGTAATTATCTTATTAATGAAATATTGACATAATTGATGTTATAAACACCAAATTAAATGTAATTTGAGACTTTTTATGAATCCCACTAATTTTATAGGTTAATATGACATGTTAGTATTGATTTAATTAACTTTGTTAGAACTTATCATTCTGTTATGATTTTCACAAAAATCAATCACTAAATAGTGTCAAAATTGACATAAAATAGTTTTTAAAACAAATATTATATTATTAATTGTTATTTTATTCATAAAAATATAAGGTTCGGCCAAATGACTTAGATAAGGTTATATATATTAATAATAAACAATTTGGGGTTCGTTTAGCTTCTTATAGTAAGTTTATTAACCTTATAGTGTAAGAACACAAGAAGACACGGTAAAAGTAAAATTATTTAACTTAATGTTAAATCTAAATGATAAGGTTAAAATAGGAACCTAAACTTGTCTAAATTCTATTGGATGAGAGGATTTCGACCCATCCCCATCTTATCTTAGAAATATATCAATTTGGAGCTATTTAAAACCGAACAAGACTTTATAATAAAATAATAGTTTTAGTTATTCCAAAGGTGCCCCTCTCCTCCCTTATAAAAGGACACCTCCTCCCCCTCTTCCTCACACCACTTGGAGCCTTCAAGCTCGGCCAACCCCTGCCACTTTATCCTCTCCACTTCCCTAGAGACATCCTAGAGGTTCTGGTCTTCTTCAAAGACCAATTTTAGTGCCCTAAAAGAAGGTCTCAAAGAAGCACTTCAAAGAAGAGGTAATGTCCGTTACCAATTCTTTCATCTTTATTTCTTCTTTCACTTCTTCTTCTTTAGTTGTTTCATTATGAAGTAATAACATCAGTATAACTCATATACGGATATGTTATTATAATTATGAAACAACCCTATTTCACCATCTATCCATCCTACTGAAAAAGAAATCACCGCGCGTGCGTACGTACGGAATACCGTCTCCACGCCGTGGTGTAATCTATTTTCCACCACCACCTTACTTGGATGGGTATAATGGTGTAAATAATGACCATATATGACTATTATAAAGTGATATTTATTCTGAAATAGTATACATATACTCCAATACAATTCCACGATCATAGGAACGATATCATCACTCGTGCGTACGTACGAAATACCGTCTCCACGATGTGATGCGACTCGTTCTACATGATCTTCATTTAATAATGATTATATAAATGAATTGAATGAATTATTATGATATATATTACACTAATAACATTCTGGAAATGAGGTATCTATAACCTAAAGAGAAGAATAAGAATTTATTTGACAAAACACGCATAAGAACAAAAAGTTATAAACACCCAAATAACAAGTAGCAATGAAATATTACTACTAAGAAGCTAAGAATATGACCATATATGATATAATAAAAATAAGTATGATTCTGGATTAAGTCAATAACATTATTTAAATCATTATACAGGAGGTTCGGACACTTACAAAGCAAGTCGGACCTAAGGTAAGGGAAATATCACAATCTCATTTTTTATCCGAGATTGTTTATACTTTGATATTTACTGGGGTGTATTTTATCATCCACATCCATATTTCCCCAATATGTAATATTTATATCCTTCTACAATAGTTTATATCCAATTTTACCCTTCGGTGAGTTTTTAGTAAAAGATATGAAAGGAATCTTTTGTCGTTTTTCATACGAGGTACTTTTTGACTTTTCCAACAAAAGTACGAGAAGAATGTTTTTTTAACTTATACGACATGAATGGATTTTAAAAAAATTATTTCCAAGAAGCATCCTTTACAAGTTTTCAAGTTTATTTTTAATCAACTTCTTTTAGTTTAAAGTTGTATGACATGTTAAGAAAGGAAAAATGTTTTTGAAGAAGAAATGATATTTTCCTCAAGAATGGAGTTCAAGTGTTTTATCAAAATTATTTTCCATCTAAGATAATAAAGGGTTCTGTTTTTATCCCTATTATTACATTGATTTGAATATGTTGTGATGGAATTATTTTTATGAATTCCTTTATCTTATATTAATTGTTTTATGATTTCATGATGTTTAAGATTCCCATTTGTATTAAATGGGTTATGCAATGATGTATGATTTATGATTTTGTGGCACACATAAGAATGGTATCATTATGAGATGGGTGGGACCTATATCTCCCTCCAATGCATTGGGTAAAGATTTTATATCTCATGAGATATACATGGCTAGAATGGTAGGTTATACCAGTTCAGTGAAATAGGACTGAAACGAGGGTGACTCGGTTCAGAAAGGGACTTTGTCCACTAAGATAGTCTTGGAAATGAGTCATGACTAATAAGAAATGATTCTCTATGATTATGTGTTTATGCCACAAAGTTTCATGTTTTATGTTATGATTATTGTGATTACATTTCACTGCCATGATTTATCCCATGTTATGAAATTATGATCTCTTTTGCAGGTTAAGATTTCCAAAAGTTATGTGCTTGTGTATACGATGTGATTGATATTTCTTTTGTTTACCCTTACTGAGCATTTGAGCTCACCCTTTTGTATGTTTTTTTCCCAGGTCAGGAAGAAGGTTATTAAGTAAGATATGCCAAAAGGGACTATAGATATGATGAAATAAATGGGAGACAGTGTAGATGATTTATGAACCAGTTGTTTATGTTTCCCAGTTTCTAAAGACACTATACCTATACGGTCCTTTCGTGGTTTTGTTATATGTTGTAATAAGTATGATTCAATTTTGAAGTATTAACAATGTATGTAAAGTATGGGTCGTTATAATATTTCTTCACACCTCTACTTTCTTTTCATATTATCTGATCTTCCCTAGACTAGTATTAGTGAAGTGTTCTCCCTTAGTAAATATTTTATGGGAAATTCAGAGTGGCATCACCTTCCCATCATAGATGGTGACCCCTATATAGCTTCCTAATGATCAGTGCAATGTGGGGGAGATCCCTTATCCCAGTGTGAGTTGTTTCAGTACTCTTTGAAAGATATCTCAGTATCTTGGAGCCTATACCCCTCATATAATCTTGGGGTGATCCTCATGCCTTTCGTGTTTCCTTAGATGGAGTTTTTTTTAAATTTTCATGACCAATATTTTGATATGTGTCAATACTCTATCCATGAGGACATTTCTAGTAGGGTATGGTTTCCCATGGTAAGCCCTAGACATTGACCCCATATCTGTGTATCCATATCTAATATTTATGATGAGGTGTAGTATGATTGAGTGTGAATATTATATGAACCCACTTAGTTTCTTATTTTTTCATGGCTAGATTAGATGAGCATGACCTCTGGGATGAGTTTCGTTAGTATCTGTATAGATTGAAGAGTAGTTCCTCCTAAACGAGCATTACCCTGAAACCTCACAATGGGACTACTACTATAAGTGGTTGAGACCTTTGAGACTAGGAGTCTTTTATGAGTATATATGGATGTTTTATTATTAAAACAGATATTTTTATCAACAAATCCTATGATGATCTGACTACTATTACTACATTATTCTTAGTGATTTTGGGTGTTCTACTAGGTATTGTTATATTTACCCTAGAATGGGATCTACCCACACATGTAATGAATTATAAAGATGAAAACTCTATTTAAATAGTCCTTATAGGAATTGAAGCAGGCTAATCTTAGTTAGGATTGACATAAAAATATGTATATCAGTGTTTAATTTGACATCAGTTCCCCTCAATTGAGTAGATAAGACTTTATTTTTAGTTTTGGGTGGGCTAGTATTTTGACCCTTATCATGCTTTAAAATACTTTTTTTTCTACTAAGATGGTGTAATTATAGATTTATGCATTCATTTTTATCAATTTTTTACATATCATCATTGTATGGGCTTGGAGATGTGTGTGTGCTTATGGGTACATTAGGATAATGCCTATCATGGGTGTGATATGTCTTCTTGGTTCTGGTCTCTAGCCCATGGACTATTGGAGGTGGTATTGGTGTAGTTTCGACTTGAACCCTAGTGGTTCAGGTCTTAACACATGTAGTTAGGCCTCTTTTCCATGCACCAGGTGGATATTTAGTTAATACCCAACTTTCCCTTTTCTGGGTTATTACACCTAGGTACATCATTTATTGAGCCTGCATCCATTTTTAGTATCCATAGAGGGATTCCATTTCAAATAAAACTATATACTCATAACTTCAATAGAATTCCAAGATTTTATCCTATACCTAAACTTACCCTTAGAAATATCCCTAGGGGTTTCACTAAAGTTATCTTATCTTAGTAACTAAAATGTTCAATATTACATAAAATAACCTAAAGGGTTATCATTAACTTTGTAATTATGACCAACCATAACTTAATAACCATTTAATTATCTTTAATTAACATCCTAACAACCAATTTAATATAAACTAGACTATGATACAAACTATGATTCCCCACGAACATGACTATCTAAACTATATACCTGAAAGAAAATATTTTATTACAATACATTCCTATGAACTTTTAGGTTTATAGTTATATTGAATTAGAAAAAAATAGATAAAAACTCATGTATTTTTCACCCAAATGAACAATTTCCCATTATATAAAAAACTACTTAACCCATAACAAGTCTTAAACATTTACCATAAAATATCTACCTAAGATATTCTTCTAGGAGCATCATACATATTAATTTTCTTAATAAACTAAGGAAATGAAAAAATAAGAAAGGGGTGAGCTCAGATGATCACTAAGGGTAAACATAACTGATTAAAATAAAATATCATAATTGAGAATAAGATGAACATATGGGAAAAATATAGATACATAAGAAAATCATAAAAAATAAATCTTAGATCATAAAACATGAATCATGGAATATGATATGGAATAACATAAGAAATGAATCCAGAGATTATGGAAACTTAATTCAATAAATAGGATCAACGAGAGAATAGAATCATCATAATAATAAGAATAATACTTTGGCACAAATATAAGCATAAGGTATCATTATATTAAGATCATATCCAAGAATATATATGCTTTAGTTTGTGATTACATGCAATAAGAATTTCCCTTTTTTTGTGAGAATATCTAAGAAGGCTCACCATTTTATTTATATGCATATCTAATAAGGTGCATGCTATATTTTTTCACGGGATATAAAAAATTAACCGATGAATTAGAGGAGAATATAGCACCCCACCCATCATTCATCTATACACATGAGTTCCACTTAAAATAAACCATTCATTATATCATAAAGAAACCATGGAAAGAAAATGGGTTTCATATCATTTTAAAAATGTATTCTCATAAGGGATCATTCATAAATCCATAACATGATAAACCCATAGAAAATATATGGGTATTCAATGACATCATGTATGTTTCTAGTAAAATACCATTAAATCAAGATAGAGAATATTCTATTTACACCATATAGGTTAAGGTTATATGGTTAATAAAATAATTTACCCCTTAAATTGATGTATGGAATATTAGGATTGAGATTTATATATACAAATTGGTCTATCAAATGATATGGAATCTCTCCAAAATCCCAAAAATGATGTATTCAGCAAGTGAATGCTACTGATAGAATCCTACATTAGGTGATTATGATGGTTGAGTCAGAGTCCTTTTTGAGGAGATATAAACCTAAAACCAAGAGAAACATTAAATGTAAATAATTTATCTCCCTATAAAGGAATTTATTTTTAACCATTACTAATTAGAGGTTATAAAAATCAAGAGATATACAATAGAATTTTCATCTAGAACAATACAGGAGAAACCCAATCCCCTAGGGCTGGTGGAATGTTTACCACCACCACTACCCATAGGACCATCAAAGTAAAAATAGACCTAGGATGTGATAATTTTTTAACAAATAAAATCAAATCCCACTATGATGGGGTTATTTATATTACAAAATCTTCCTCTTCTAAGGAACCAGTATTCTCTAGATTAGGGTCAATCTCATTGGTAGTTTTCTTATATTTTATGAACTTTCATGATCAATATACTTCATTAGAGGAGTGATCACTGAATGTCACTAGATAATTTATTAAATTCACCATCCATAAATGTGGATAGATGATGCCTCATAGGAGCTATAATCCAAAATGGTAGACCAAGATCAAAAATGTTAAATATGTTCACAATATACCCATAAACAAATATCATGATGGAAGAAAGTACCCTTATTAATCTAAGGAAGATGGAGAAATTAGTTTTTCTACATTATATGCATAATTAATAACCATTGGAAACAAAATCACAAATAATATAGTGCATGACTCCAATGTGGAAGTACATGATGAAGATACATACACTCAAGTCATGGATAACACCAATGAAGGATATACACATACTCAGAATTAGAGGTATGATCAAAATATGGTAGATCTACAAAATGTTCAACTACTACTTTATTGGTGTGATTTGACCATAGAGAAAGAGAAATTTATGTCAACATATTCAATCCACCAACCACCCTAAGAAATTGAAGATATTTTCATCAAGGAAAGGTTCACCAAATTCAAGGCTAAGTATGAATAAATAGGGAAAATCATCATTGAAATTATCAGAAGAAATATTACTATTTATTATAACTCTTAGGAAGATGACCATTTCTCACCTCCTATATATATTTTATAGGAATGATTTACTCAACAAGTAAGATCATAATATAACCACCTGACTAAGAATTGGTCCAGATAATCAGTGTATCTAAACCCAGTGGCTGAAGTGAATCATGAATTTCCTCTACTGGGGAAGCCAATTCCATTCCAAAGATCTACACTAGGATGGACCAAAATAGATATCGTAATCCATCATCGATTATCCAAGAATATTACGTCTTTCCCTTTCTTCAAATATGTCATTGACCCCAGTACCATTTTCACTAGAGCTCATCGAATCCATCTAGTTACTTTATACTCAAATGGAATCTATGATAGAGATATGTGTTCCAGTACAACAAGAGAGAAAGATGTATCACAATTGGGTGGACACTAATCCTTGTCCAATAAATTTGGGGAATTCTACCATACCCATCTTCAATGGAATGGGTGGACCAAAGAAGAACCTAACACACTTAATGTATGAATGTGGTACCATAATGGGAACATTAGAGAAACAAGAAGTTTAAAATCTAATTTTTTTTCAGGACTTGGTAGGACCAACTCTCATCTGGCATAATAATCTACTGGAATGGTCTGTATCTAATTGAGAACACCTGAGGAGGAAATTACTATAATAATCCAGTTCTGTATAAAATAAGATAAATTTATATGACCTATAAAATTATAAACATCATGAAAATAATAGGGTTTTGGATTTCATATCTAGGTGTAAGGACTGACCTAATCTCTGAATAAGCAGCTTACTCAGGAGAAACTACTGGTGATATTCATAAATGGTCTCTGTGATGAAATAAAAATACCATTGATTCCATTTAAGTAACATGGTGTTTTTTGGGAGTTTTTAACTAGTAAACTATTCATAGAGTGTCCCATATGATAGTCCAAGGCTAATCCTTATCTTATCCCCTTATAATTACGAAAGAAATTAGTTTGAGTAAAGGATACAACTATGAAGATGAATATGAAAACAACACTAAATTTAGAACCCAAAACCATTAAATATCATATAGTGCATCCCATTGAATGAAAATAATAATAAAATATCCCTTATTAGGATGTGATGAGTGATTTACCTATCCCAAAGTTAAAGGATAAATGGGATAAAGCCTATTTATTCCAAAGTGAGTAGGATCTATGGTAATTTTTCACAACCATGGATTTTTTTCTTAGCTTTTTAGATGCCAATAATCCTGATAAAGTGAGTTAAATAAATACTTAGATTACTACTAATTACATTGGAATATTGAGAACAATATCTAAGATTTATTTATCTTCATAGATATACTATAAAATATGTTTAATTCCAAGAAGATCAAGTTGAGTAAACCCCCCACATAAGTGGCTCATATTTCTGTCATTCCATTAAAAGAAGAAGAAAAATGGTTAAAAATCATAAACATGTGTTTAAAGAAATTCAAATATTAAATGAAAAATAAATAATTAATCCAAGAACATTCCATATGAGGGAGAAATTGAACCAACATGTTGTGACCCCGTCTTCCCATGTGATAGTTGAGATGATATCTTCATCATCTCAGTCTTCTAAAATTTTTCACAATAATTCCTTGCAAAAAAAGGTATATTAGAAGGATTTATTACTAGTACCAAAGTTGGTCATGATTCAATCAAACTTCCTACCTTTATCAATGAGAATATGTGAATCGTCCCACCAAACAAAGAAACAAGAACCACCCAATTGAACAAATATTTCATTAGATGAGAAATTTAATTACAGTTTAGTTAATGTCATTCTCCAAAAATACCTATTTATTGGGGAGGATGGAGAATTTTATCAACCTATAATGTCACAAAAAATCAAGTAATAGGTTATAAATATCAAGGAGGTTGTAGAAGATGAGGACGATGTGGACCTCAATATTCGGGATCCCTTTCTGATGTGGATATACATGCTAAAAAACCTGAACACAAGAACTCTAATGAGCCTAAAGAGAGCATCAATTTGATCCTAAATAATCTAAGGCTCACTAGGATCCCATTATATAGGATTACCAACTTAAATATATGTAACTTCATAGTCAAAATTAGATTTTAGGTAGACCAGTTCATCTCAAATTTCATACTACAGAAATGACTCATATTTTGATCAAGTAAAGGATTCAAAGATACAATCTATAGAAACATCTAAACCCCATACTGAGGAACTGACCTAGGATAGGAATCACTGGTCGTTGATCAATAAATACAAAATCTTAAACTAGTTATCATTTTTTCTGACCAAAATATCTATTAAAGATTCTATTCATCTCTACAAAGAACTTAGGGTATCCCTCATTAAAGCCCTTTTCATACCTCAAGAGTTCAAGGTAGAATTCCATGTATTTTAGGTATATCATGTAGAGACAGGTCCTTCTGAGTGTCATATAATCATCTCCTTTATGGATAAAGATCATGAAATCACCATGTAACACCCTTAATTTGAGGTATTTTTCTATTTTATTTTTTAGTATTTTTTAAGTTAAATAATGTTTTTCTTGATTTCTAGAAGATTCTAGGTAGTTTTAGGAAGTCTTGGGAAGGTTCTATGACATTCATAGTTTGAGCATGGTTAGAAATTAATATGTAGTTTTATTCAAGTTACCATGAGAGAACTGGATGGGTATTCTACGAATGTTCAGGGTTAGCACATCGTTTGGAAAAACCATTCATAAACTATACGACTTAGTAATTTAGGGACAATGGAGATCTATAGGGTTGCCATAATATTTTCCAAACAATGCAGATAAACCATCCAATTGGAATAATTAAATCCAAAAATTGGTTTTAATAACTAAAACTCCCATAAAAACCTTCAATCTTTCTCCTCTAACTTAGTATATCAAATTTCTCTCTCGATAATAAATTTTTGTTATCTTATTCCTTTTAGTGGTATATTTCAATGGATCAGAGAGTGTTGGATCAAGAAAATTGATGGTAACTACCTCATTCTTCTTATCTCTCCATGATTATTTTGTTTTATTTAATGAAAAACCTTAGATTGAGCATGAATTTCTTAGATCTATTGACTAGATCATGATTTGATCAATATTATTTGGGTTTCATCAAAGTAATGACTAGGAGGCTTAGATCTTCAATATCATGATATAATTATTCATGTGAAACAAATCAGAGGTATGTGGGTTATCTTATTTTTCCAATTTATCCTAGAATGATGAATTATGTTATAAATAAATTGATTATTCTTTTCGTCAAAAAAAATATTGTAAAATTCCTATTGGAAATTACTCTTTCTTGGTTGGTTGTAAAATTTAGGGATTGCAGGTGATACTCATAAGGTGTTTGATTAATCGATTAAATAAACTTTGTTTTTGAAATGAAGGTTTTGAATGTGATAAGTTGGAATAAATTTGGTCGGTGTGTGTTCATATGCATATGCTAAGGTTATGTTGGTCAGACATGGTTACGGTTCCAATATTTTAGAACATTATATTACACCACTAGTTGAAGACACATGACTAGAGGGATGGGAACTACTCATGAGTTGGATTGTTCAGAATTATCCTTTTGGTAGTGGTTACATTGATTAGTGTTTTTCATGTTTTTTTGGATTCATTCCATGGGTGTATTTTTTCTGTCTATAGTTTCATTGCCTTATGGATATATTTTTATTGGTCATTGATTTTCATACTTATGACTATCCATTATTTTTAAATAAATTATGAGTTAGCATGTTTCTTATTTTAGTGGAATTTTTGGGAAGTCTCAGGGTTATCCTAATGGGTTGTATACTCAACCCTATATATACACTTTTTGATTGTATATAGAATCTATTTATTGTGATATTTTTTTGGGGAAGGTTTCTTATTTTACTAGTAGAACATCATGATGTTGTGGTATCAGATTTCTAGAGTTAGATCTAGGGGTGAGTGTTGAACCATGGAGAGAGAAGTGGTCCCACCTTGGTTCCTTGAGTGTTTTATCTTGATTATTATTTTTGTTTGGATTATAAAATCACATTTTATTTCTTCTTCTACTATTACTCAACTTATTGTTCAGTAATACATTATAGTCATTATATTTTTTCATTATGCATTATATTGCGTCTCTTCATTATGGAATGATTGAAATTTATTTTTTTAATGGTGTAGGATCCTGAAAACATTGTAAAGGGGAAGAAAATACTCCCATGATTTTGGAAAATGAAATGACGAAAATTGGATGAAGGATTTAAAGAAAATTGTTGAAGAAGACAAAGTTGGAAAAATAAAATAACCTGTTTGCATACTAAATAGAAAAAACAGTACGCGGAATGTGTCGTCCACGAAACAAAAGTTCACAGAAACCCACGATGCACTAGCCTATAGAGCATCAAATAGAGAACTGATTAGTATGCATAACAAAGAAAATGGCTTCGTCTACCGTGAACTGTGTCATTGGTGAAATCAAGGTGAAGAATTTTTCCCCTGTATAAGACGCCAGATGTGAACCATTTTATTGGAAAAATAGAGGTAGGGAAAGTCGACCCAGTATACCATCCCTATGAACTCGATAGTTCATGGACACGAAAAAACTAGTAGCACCCTACGAAAAAGGCAAAGTCATTCAAGGGATTGAGGGGGTGATTTTCACTGTCGTGAACTGCAACCCCGTAGGTCTCTATTGATTAAGTTGTCCATGGGCTGGGTAGTTTCCACATGGGCTACTGTAAAAGTTTCCAAGAGATACACAAATCGAGCTTCTTTGAAACTCTTTAAAAGGACCCCAAGGGGAGATGGGAAATAAAAAAGAAAAAGATGACTAGACTTTGGAGGATTGGACGGACTTATGAGATGAATTTTTGAAGAAATTGATTTCCAAGGCGTGGAACTATTCCGATGAATTCCCACAGGTATAAACCATCTGAAAAACAAAAAAATGGGGAAAATAATATTAATGGGTAGACCAAAAACATAATTGGTGAGCTGTGAACCATATCTCAGCAATAGATGAACTTCCCAGGAATTTGAAGATCAATTCCCCTTCTTCACTCTGGTTCCCCATGTAGTACAAGTCAATGCTGGTGGAACCATACACCATGTGGTATCTCACTACCCAGATGGAACTCAGTCCCACGTAGAATCCCTCTATGTGGCCGAAACCTGGTCCCACATAGAAAAACGCCACGCGGACCTCCTACAGATTTGCATGCCATAATGGTATGCGGACGATCGCTCCTCTGACGTAGAAACACGCTATGTGGATAGGCCCCCATCCCTCATGAAGAAATGTTACACGGAATGGGTTACCCTCAGATGTTCCACTCTTTGTCTCTAATCATCTCATTCCATTTTCACATCCTCATCCATAGCCCCTCTACAAACTAGTCCAATGGAATCAGGACAAGGCCTCTTCCAAAGATACCAGACCCGTATGATAAAACCACTGGGGGCATCAACACTCCCTTTTGAGTTTACATACCCATGGTAAGATGAGTCATGTGGGTAATCCCTATGACGGTGAAGACCCCTGGAATTTCCACAAGTTTTTATTCCCATGGTAACTTAGGGTCTAACCATGGGATACTAACATGAACCTCCCCATTCTAGGGATCAAGGGTAATCATTGACTTTTCCATTCAATAAAGGATAATTACAAGTTAAATGGATCATGCCGACTTCCCTTTTGACGAAGAATGATGCTTCTACCCTTTTCCCAGAACTCATTACATGGCACTCCTCCTGTGGTAAGTCTCTAACCTTTCTACAAGAGGTGGTGCTCTTGCTCCTCTTAGGCTCATCTCGAGACACATCAGGATAGATCTACGGACTTGGATATCTTGGATATCGACACATGAGAGGAAATTCGAACATTAAAATCCCCTTTATCTCTCTCCCTTTGGGATCCAGCACCATTTAATAGCAAATGATATGGGGCATGTGAACTTCAAATCCACTACATCCTCTTATTTCTCACACCGAGTGTGACTAAAATGGGCATAGGGTTGGTCACGATCATGAAATCCACATAATCCCAAATCATGGGACTCCTCCTAGGTGTAATCCCCAAGTTAAATGAACAATGATAACTCTGATTCCTACTTGAATTAGGATACATAGGACACCCACCTAAGGCCAGAGCTCAAGGGACATTCTACTTAGAAGTCATCCCAATAAAATTCCCTGTAACTCACTAGGTAATCTTCTTCAAGTGTAAGCCTCGACTTTTTGGGAAGATCCCATGTGTAAGCCCCAATCATGCCCCTCAAAAATGGGCCACCTCAAGGGTATAAGTCCCATCCTGAACCAAATTATGAGTTCTTTGATTCCAAACAAATCAAGATATGTTGGAGGCCTCCTTGAGGTCCAAACACGACACCCCCAATTACACTAGTGTTCACCAGACCATTTCCCCATTAAGGTAATATTCACCTAGGAGAAGATATCTATTTTGGACATCCTGGGCCACCTCGGCATAAGCCCCCCATCAAATCTTGACTAGGCTATTTCACCTAGATGTCCTCACTACATGAAATTAAATGTCATGGATGGGTCCTCATTATATGACCTTAAAAGGTGATGTGTCCATTTAAGAGGCACCGAACTATGTGGGTTCTAATTCCTCTCATGAGGATACATAGGAATCATATCTTATGGGTTTTATTCTGATAGAGAAATAACATTGTCCCCTATATGACAATATATTCGAGAGAACCTTATTACATGTCTTAAACTAGTGTTGTATCAGTAATTCCTGATCCATGTATACCAATGACTTATTTTTCAAGCTAGGGGAAATCAATGGAAAATTCTTGGGAAGGAACCAAAGATTAAAAAACATATGAACATTTCTTAAATCTATAAGAGACTCAAAAAATAGGCAATAATTCCCCTAAAAAGGGAATGATGAGCTTGAATTCTCATCCTTTTGACCAATAGAGTCCTTAAGTGTCATTGACCAAATTATCATCCAATGAGAATCTTCCATTGGATATAAGGTCCATGAATCATGGATAAAAGGGCCATTGGGTGTTTCTTTCTCTATGAATAAACCCGTTGGAGACCATATGAGGATATCGTACCCGACATGGGTTGATTTCACAAAACACTTAACCCTTACAATTTCCCGCTAGGACTAGTAAATTGTGGAACCTTATTTGAGATATAAAAAAGGTTATACTACCCAGTCCCGATGCGACCATCTTGCCGACCAAAAAGAGTCATGACACAAATTGGTTTAAAACAAACTGGTGAACCTGATGTGAAACCCTCCATAATAATAGAAAATTGTTTACTATCTATCAGGATATTTTGTTTTCCCGAGTGCGATGCCAATTAGTTTGAAACAAAAATGGTGAACCCAACGTGAAACCCTCCATAATAAAAGTCAATTGGTTACTATCCATAGAGCTATTTTTCCCAGGTGCGATGTGAATCGAGTCAATAAATAGTGAACCCAACGTGAATCCTCAACCAAGGTGGTGGGTTACCTCACCTCAATCCCCTTTCATATTCAAAAGGAAGAAGGATAAGAAATATCTTTAATTATACATGTGATAATTAGATTCTACTTTTATGGGGTTTTGTTTTTTGTATATGTAATATCTATTGTAGGTGTTACGCAGAACTGCCTTCAATCCAATGGTATGCCAACAGTTTAATTAGACACACATGTCAATGACCACATAGGCGGTTAGGTACCCAAAAAAGGGCATGACTCCCTCTCCAACCCAGTGTCTTCAATGCTGGTTTTCAAACATGCTAATAAAATAGTAACACCAAAACAATGCTCTCCCCACGGTGGAGGATGCATAGAAGGCCATCTAATCGATGAAAGCTCGACAACCTTATCTTCATCCATGACCACAAATTCAGTATAGAAAGTCTCCACTATCCATCTCAAATCATTTCTAGAGCATATCCCCAGAACGTGATACTAAGTTCTTCCCTTATCTAAGAAAGGTAGATGAAGTCGACACTGATGAATTTATCTCAGCTGCATAGGAACCCTGCCCGAAGGCTCCTGCTGGAGGACATCCCCACCAGTGTCATACAACCTAATATCCTCACTCTGAAGAGGATCTCATGTTGAGGGAACCTAATGAATTCCAACAAACATGGGCCCCTCAGGCTGCCCACCATTGGCGGCGAATGCATACTTAGGTGCAGGTCAATACCCTAATTCCTAAGGAGTAGATCCGCTGTAAAATCATGATGAAATACCACAAGAAAACATACAAATCTTCTTCCTCTTATAAATACTACCATATATATTATGGCACAATATGATCTGGTGAAAATTCCCACCTATATTCGTCGGTCTCTCCATGTAGATAGGGTGAAAAATTATAGGCGGATGCAAATCCCCACCGATGTGCAAGAATCTCTACATCCAAATAGGGTGGAAACCCGCTTTAGGTAGGATCAAATTCCTACTAATGCATACCAATCCTACCATCTAAATAGGGAGGAAAACTATGGGTTGCCACTAAACACTAAAATGCATATGGAGCCCACTAGTCAAATACAGTGGTAATAAATAAGCAGATGAAAATTCCTACCTACTAATATTAATCCCACTAATCAAATATAGTGGTAAAAAAATATAAGCACCATCAAATTCCTATGGATTCACATCAAAATCATGAGACAAATACATTGGAAAACTAGTAGATGCAAATTTATACTCACAAATATAAAACCCATCTATCAAATACAATGGCAAATAGAGAAAGTATCCGGTGAATCCCGACTACATGTCAGAGGCAGAATTATTCCTCTACCCTAGTATAGGAGAACTTCTAGTACCCACTGGCAACACATGGAGGACTAGTGTAGCCATGGACTCTTTCTCCGACATCAAAATGAGCATTTATACCTATTCCATCCAAAGGATTATCTCATAACATTCTAAAAATTATGGAGGTTAAAATGTCGATTTCAAACCATATCCTCCAAACCTTTCAAGATATCATAGAATCTATGCTAAAATAGAGGAGTCGAGCCCATGATCTCATCTCCCCAAGTGGGGTGATTCATCCAAAAAATAATATGGTTACTATAGTGATGACTTTCATCCCTAATTCAATCCAGAAGGGTCGACGACTATATTCCGCAATACTAAGACAACTATATTGGGAACAAACACCTTTTCCAATTGGGGGACACCGGTACAATGTGTTGGCTGCCCCAAGGAAGACATATATCCTAGCCAGAACTCAAGATACTCGTCAGCGTATCCCAGTGACATTGCGGGAACCAACAAAATAGGGATTCGTATATGAAGGCAGTTACCAACAGTAGGCAGTCCCAATTGCCTGAAACAGAGCATCCAAGAATAATGGGTGCCACAGGAAGATGAAAAATGAAGATCATATTCATGATTCGGCTCTGTTGGAAGTTGGAGTTCTTGATTCCATTAAAAATCTATCAATAAAGGCTCAAGATCCTATCGATTCATTACCAAATTATGGAAGTAGAAGAAGTATTTGTGAAGGACCTCCCCTCAATGTTTCTACCAACAACTCTAAAGGTCCTCCTCAAAGCACCCACAGGGTCTTACTCAATGATCCAGGAATGATCGATCTTGAAATCCTATCTCCTGATGCGTGTCAAGGTAGTCCTCCCCTTGACCAGAAGATAGAATATAAAGAAGTTCCTCCCCTTACTTTCTTCCAATCTAATGCTCCTCCCTATGGTATATACTAAAAATATTACTCTCCATTTATTCGGATATAAAGCTATGATGGAAGTCGTTGTGATGATGGTAGTCACTATGAAGGTACTCCCCAGAATGAAAACTACATATATTCTCCTTGTATCTAGACATAGAGTTGTAATGGTAGTCCTCGCCATGATGTAAGTCATTTCAAAGATCCTCCCTACAATGAAAACAAATAGAAAGAAGGTCCTACCCTTGTTGTGGTCCACCCTGAAGGTCATCCCCAGGGTACACACTGTGGAAAATCTCCCTACAGTCGAGCGTTAACCTGCAATTGTATTCCCCACCACCACAACCTTGATTGCGAAGGTCCTCCCCATATCCCAAATTCAAACTAGCAAGTAGGTCCTACCCATGTCGGTCCAATGAGAAAGACCTCATATACTGAGGTTCTTGGAAGGACAATGTAAGATGTTCTAAAACCCTATCAATGAAAATTTACATCATTTTTTATCTAAGAGATGGCATGGGGCCACGCTCATCCTATGAGACACCCCTACACCATTCATACATCAGTGAAATCCCTTCCATCCCCACTACTCAGGATGAAATCCTCACAATGCATCCAAGTTCAGCACAACAAGTAGAGGAATCACTAACAGAAGAATAACATAATATGTTGCTCATGAGTGGACAACTAACCATGGATGATATACCAGTTATGTTCTATCCCATATCCACTTATTAGTTCATCATTCCAGAAGAGTTATAGGAAGAATGTATTCACAACATTATCCTTAATGACTGGACAACACTCCTCTAGTTGGAAATTTAATTTCTTCCCTCTGACGGGTATACATACCATTTTAGTATATTGTGGCTGCTTCATCAACAAATTGACCTAAAATCCCTTCCTTCTACATAACAACCATGATCATAAAGGAAAAAAAATAACCTTGAGTTAGCTTTCCTCTACATGCTACAAAAATTGCATTTCCTCATTGGTGATTTCTCGTATGGTGTTTACATATGAGGGTGGAGAGAACAGGGAGCTCTACACTTCACCCCAAATATCTTCTAGTAAAAACCACTAGAAATTAAATCCTTCAATTTCATCATCCCAAGACGGAAGTCAAATGAAGTACCTATTTAGGAAAAGTTTCTTAATCGACAAGAACCGAACATAAGAAAGTATCAAAAACATCAGGTCTGATGAGAGAAAGTCATTGAAAATCTCACGAACGAGGCCACTGGGAATATTCAGCAGGCTTCTCGCCTAAGAGAAGACAACCAACGAGCACTAATGATGTCCTTGAAAGTAAGTAATCCATGTACAAATATGACACCATATCTGGATCACGCCCACATTGGAATGTGAAAGATCAAGAAGGTAGAGATATCAGCAACAACCGTCACAGTACGAGAGCAACCCCAACCCACGTAGTAGGGGGTATTTTTACCTAAACCACCCACCCAGCAGAATTCAGTCTTTCTATGCCTACGGAGGACAAAAAATAGAGAGGTTACTCTCTCTGTCCCATCTTGTGAATCAAGTACCCCAGGGCGGAGGCATACTGTTAGGTCAAGTCACGGCTCCCATCGAGTCACTCTTCCTAAGAAACTCAAAGAGGATCCCATAATGGAATGATATCATCCCACAAGAGATACAAGATTCCCTCCTACCATTTAGCACCCAGAATGCCACCCCCAATGCGGTATTCATCGGTGAACTTTGTGGATGTCAATACCATGGGCCTTATTGAAGATAATCTAACTAAGGAGGATACACGAGAAGATGGTTCCCTTCTATAGGTGGTCCACACTGAGCATGATGGTGTGCGTACCCAGAACCAATGGACTGCATTAAATTTGGGCACTCCCTCATCTAATCCATCATTACCTCCTTCATGAATCCTTAATAAATAGATTAATTGGAACATGTTTTCCAACAAAACACCTACTCCTCTAAATGAGAACACTTACCTATTGGTGGAGGTGATATTCTCTCAACAGGATGAAGAAATAAAAGAGCTAAGGAGAATCAATGCTGAGGTGCTACGAGAAATCCATCCTACCAGGTATGTTCCCCAGGTGGAGAGTCAACACACACTTCCATCAGATGTACCTCTGCCCCATGAGCTCATCCCAATGAATGAATCAAGACTAGAAAGGTCATTCAATGTAGCACTAGGACTATCAGTCTACCTAAATCCAATCTCACAAGGATATGAAGATTTTCCTCTATTGGGGAAGCAACCAAAACAAATTCAGGAAAATCTGCAAAGGATTCCCCCAGTAGGGTTTCCTCCTCAATTTCTAAAAGCACTGACACATCCAATATTTCCCCTGCCACACCCTCTCATACTCAAGTTCAACAGAACATGCATCAAGGGCTCATGAATACCATCGATTAATTGATGACTCGATAATAATCCATAGAAGTGTGGCATGTCCCGATATAACTAGAATATAAAACTTACCATGACTAGGTAAGAAACATTCTGCAGCCACCAAATTTCAGGAACCCTGTGTTCCCAATTTTCAACGACTCAGGTGACCTGAAACAACACTTAATGCACTATGCATCATACTATGATCCCATGATGGGAACCCCAAAGAAAAAATTAGATATGAAGCTCAGATGCTTTGTGAGAACCTAGTAAGGTTCATCATTTGGGTGGTACACCAATTTTCCAACTAACTCGATAACAAGATGAGTGGATATCCGACTCCAGTTCCTATTCCAATTCAGCTTGATGTTGCCCAAAAAATAGTCAAAGACCTCATGAACTGCAAACAATTATAAAATTAAATAGTTTCAAACTTCATTTACAGATGGAAAGGTCTGACGTAGTACTTGAATCAGCAACTCCCCCAAGATGAGATGTTGGACCTATAAATTGACAACCTTTCTGATGAGCTACGAACACCACTTATTCCGATGAAATATACAAGTGAGTTTAGGGAATTATTCACCATCTCTCAAAGGATAGATTATTCCTTGAAACAGAATAATATAAAGTCCCAGTAAACACCATCATCCCCAGTCAAAACAGTTGGAAGAGATGAAGTCTCTTCTGTCTTACTCAAGCCACCCCCTGTGCTAGCTCCAGCTCCTAGGCTCACAAAAAATTGTGTGGGGCCCCATGGATGCCATCAGCCACCCCGACCTTGACAAGATGAGCTAATGGGGGATAATAGAAATAAATTCTAGGAACAAAGAATTAAATTTTATTCATTCTGCGATGACCAAGTCTGTGGCTACTTCATAGGAACCATGAATTTCAACTTTCTCTGACTTCTAGAGGTGAAGAGGGAAGATGAAGTAGGTCTTGATGACCACCCATATTACTATCTCTTACACATGATATTGATTCATGGAATATAGGAGTGATTTATCTTAAAGGACCTCATAAAAAATGATATATTCTAGACAACTTAAGCTGGGACCATCGCTAGTGCAAGTGGCATGTGTCTCCACTATTGACCTAGACAAAGGAGGGGAGTGAAAAAAGTTATTAACAAAAAGGAGAAAAATTTCGATAGTTGGATGACTCAAAATACAATAAACCAAGCCCAAAGTATCCTCTATGTTTAGTTAAAGAAACTGATTATTCCTTTAACAACTCCTGATGTAACACAACCGACATCCTTGGCCCTACAATCTCCCAAAGGCTGACCAACCAAAAATCAATGCAATCAGAACGAAGGAAAGAAATAGAAGGAATATGAACTTAAACATAATCCAAATTTGGATTTGACACTATTAGATTTCATGCCATCAGATCTGATAGTACGAGTACCACCCCACCAAATGGCCCAATGGGAACCACCCCGCCAAACGACAACACCATAGGTAGAGGATGAGGAAAAGTCATCATCAAAAGTGGAGATTATTTTTGGCTATTTCAATTTCATACACATAATGGATCCCTTCTCTAATGATGGATATGGTTATCAACCAGAATTACCCACACCCAATTTGGGGGGGGGGCAGAGGATGAAGCTGCTGAACCCATAGATATCAAGGGAGACACATCCATAACAAAAATCAATCTTATGGTAGAACCCATGCTTGAATCTTAAGTATTTTAGAGACCCACGAAAGGAACCTACCACATATCCAATAGGGTCATGAAAATTATCCTACACCCACAAGAATCCACCCTGATGTAATCATTCTAGAATATCCATTAGAGTACGAAAAGGTGGCTAATTTCACTAGGTAGAAGTGCAGACCTACCTGACCCAATTTAAAAAGGACAGAAGACCCTTCAACTATAATCCCAAGGGTTGACCCATCATCATCAAATGATCAAGATCCTAAATCACATGTGAAAGAGCATCCCTGAGCTGGGAAACACCAGCCTTTAGAACATAAATATGAAATTTGGAAGCAGTTAGCTTCGGTACCATCCAAGATTTCAATATTGGATGCACTGGATCTATTAGTAGATCTTAGAGAAGCACTCTTAGAAGCTTTAATAAGTCCCAATACAGTTTGAAGATGAGGTAGAAGCTGCCGAGTCTACTGGACAGAGAAAAATCCTACAGAATGCTATAATGTTATCTCCTTAATGAATCAAGATAAATACACTATAATGCAAGGAATCACCAAACCCTTATATGTGTCTCAAATGATAAATGGTGTTGATATCTGAAAAGTTTTCATTGAAAATGTATCTGGAGTTAATCTCCAACCACTTCGAACACTTTATATGATGAGATGTAATGAGGATGATACGACGCCCTGGACCATGACTTTGTTGTGTTATGAAATAAGAGAGTAGAATCCATTAGTCCAAATCAATATCAAAACCCAGTCTAGAAACCTCATAGCATACCCATAATTTTTTATGGTCCTAAATAATATGGCCTTTAACTTCCTGATAGGGAGGCCCTGGTTACATCATCACACAACAATCCCCTCCTCTTACCATCAGTTCCTCAAATATAACATTGATGGATAGAGATGGATACTACATGCCAATAAATCCCCATTCGACCTCTGTGAATCACACTATATTTATGTAGGGTTATACATGCCGAAAGGAAAGAGACTTTAGATTGATGGTGTTGATTGGATTGACACCCCAAATAGTTTAGAAATGGTTCTCTATAATCCCCTTAAATAGCTCAGGGAAGAATATATACTACCCATCAATCCGATTGAGTGCGGAAGACAAAATTCAGATGAATATTTAGTAGTCCTCTTGATTTCATCCATGGACACCAAGCCTGATAATGTTGAAAAGCTCATTGACTCCCATGATAATGGTGTGGGTTTAGATAAAAATTCCTCTGAACTATTAACAAAATTCCAAAAAAATACCTACCTCACCAACTGAGGTAGGAGGAAGTGTATCATCATTCAAATAAGATGAGAATACTCATTTACCCCTCAATGCATATTCTCCAAAGAATCCTTCTCTGAATTTCGAGGCAGAAGAGGATACTTCACCACCCAGACACCAAAATTTAAACTCTTCCCTAAACTATGGAAAAATCATCTCAATAATTATTTCCCCATCAGAAGAAAAAGAGGAAAATTATGTGGATATAGAGGATGAAGAAGAAGACCAAAGTGATTTCCCTCCATCTTTTGAGGAAGGAATCTCTTCCACCCTTGATGAACTCAAGTAAATCAACTTGGGTATGAAAGGAGACCCAAAACCCACTTTGATTTGTGTGATCATGATTTTTGAATAGAAATAGGTATACACCTCTTTCCTGAAGAAGAATCAAAATGTTTTCACTTGGAATTATAAAAGAATTACAATCCATGATCTGGAGGTATACACTCACCACCAGGGATTTTCATAAGACCATTATGGTTACAAGAAAGCTGCTAGTAGGACACACTTGACACATGATTCAAAAATAGAAGTTTAATTCAACAAGTTCATCAGATCCAACATCATTTAGGATGGCCAATACCCCATTTGGATAGTAAATATTATCCCTGTCAAAAAGAAAAATGGGAAGATCACAATTTTCTTCAATTTTAGGGATCTCAATCGGCATTGTATGAAGGATGATTTCCCTATCCCAATCACATAATTGCGGATTGATGCAACTACCATATATGAGGCTCACTCTTTCATGGATGGATATTTAGGTTATAATAAAATCTGAATGGCCTATAAAGATAAAGAAGACACCAACTTCAGGGCTCCCCAAGGAGTGTTTTTCCATAAAGTAATGAATTTTGGTTTGAAAAATTATAGAGCTACGTATCAACACATCATGTACTATATCCTCAAACCCTTTTTGGGAAATTTCGTCAAATGCTATGTGGAATATTTGGTGGTTAAGCCGCAACATTGCTCAAATCACCTGTTAAATATTGAAAACGTTTTCAACATACTAAGACAACATAATCAAAAAATGAACCCCCTAAAGTGTTCTTTCAGTTTCACCTTAAGAACAATTCTCAAATTCTTCGTATTCCACCATGGAATCAAATTTGACCCTTAAAAGACAATGACCATACTTGGAATGTCACCTCCTCGTTACCTCACTAAGTTGAGAAGACTCCAAGGACACCTGGCCTATATTCGGTGCTTCATATCCAACATCTCATGAAAATGCTTTCCCTTTATCAGGTTGATGAAGAAATGGGTATAATATTAATAAACTAATGATTGTCAAGAAGCATTCAAAAATCAAAATAGATATCTCTTAAGAACTCCGGTTATAATGCCCCATATTGAAGGAAGACCACTGATTTTGTATGTGACCACCTTTGAGTGATCCCTAGGAAACTAACTTGCACAAAAGAATGATGCCTGCAATGAGAATAGTCTCTATTACCTCATAGAAACCATGATTGATGTTGAGACTCGTTATTCAAATATCGAGAAGAGCTGCATTTCATTAATATTTATGGTCTAGAAGATGAGGCATTACTTGAAGCACCAAAAGGTCCATTTGGTCTCATGTAGAAACCCGATCAAGTACATTCTTAGCTATCCAATGTTAACTGGATGCCTATCATAGGGTCAATCATTCTGTAGCAGTTCGATATATGGTTCATACCACAAAAATCTTCCAAAGGTCCAATTTTAGCTGATTTCCTGGTATAGAATCCCTTGACGTAGGTTTCCCCATCAGATGTTGAGATACCCAATGTGGATGTGTTTTATATTCAAGAGAACTTCTATATGCAGGGAATGTACTTTAACGGTGCCTCCAAAATCCTGATAAGAAAAATAATTTAAGACCCCAAATCAACAAAGTGGGGTTGGGTGTCATACTCATACCACCAGAAAAGGTAGTTCTTCCCCATTCCTTCCTATTTCTTGGAGGGCGCTTAAATAATGATGCAGAATACTGAACCCTTATCTTAGGCCTGGAGCTAGAACTCCAATTTCAAGTTGAACACCTGGAGATAAAAGGAGATGAAGAACTTTTCATCAAGAAAGTCAATGGTGACTTTTCAATCAAGAAAGAGGGGATGATACCTTTGATAAATTATGTTTGAGAATTGATGGAAGAATTATAATTAGTGACAACATTAACTTATGCCCCCGGTTACAAAATGAGTAAGCTGATGCATTGGAAAATGCATCCATATCTCTGGCCGACCCAGATCAGAATGAAACAATCATCAATATTGCACACCAATGGATCATATTACCAATAATTCCTGACAAAATGAAAGAAATCAACGAAATCAGTCCCATCTCTGAGCCTTTTGGTCCTACCACTGGCTGGATGAATCCAATTATAGATTACCATCAAAAGGGAGATATCCTACCAAATATGGATGGAAGGGAATATTTCCAGATATGGGAAACAAAAATTCTCTTATATGATGGTGAAAACCAATGAAAGGATATCTACAGTCGAGACCTCAATGGAGTCCATCATAGGTTTATTAATGGAGAATAGAGTACTTCCATCATGAAACTAGTTTATGTCAGAGTTTGTGGAGCGTATCAATCAGCATCTAATCTCTGAAAACAGACTCAAAGGCTTGGCTACCATTGGCCCACCATGATGCAGAATTACACCACATTCACCAAGATGTGCTATTCCTGTAACGTTCATGCAAATTTCATCCACTATCCCTCGAAGTTACTTGACACAACCGAGTAGTCCTGGACATTTCCCATATGGGGTATTGGATGTCATGGGACCATACTCTACTACCACAAATTGAAAATTCAAATAGGTTCTCACAGTAACCGACTTCTTTTCAAAATGGGAAGAAGTTATACCCCTTAAAGTGGCCGGGGAAAGAATCATTGTCATCTTTGTAAAAGCCAACATCATCACTATATTTGGAGTCCCTCATACAATATAGAAAGATAATGGAACCAATTTCTGCTCCGTGGAATTGGACAAGATATATTAAGAGTATGTTATCAAATCCAACTATTCATATCAGTACCATGTAGTGGCTAATGGGTAGATAAAGGCCTTAAATAAGACCTTATCCAAAATTATCTAGAAGATGGTAGAAAAAGACAAGAAATCATGGTCAGACAAGATCCTTCATGATCTGTGGGCTTACCAGACCATGAATCACACCGCCACTAAAGCAAGACCATATTCATTAGTATATAGGAAAAATTCAGTTCTACCCATTGAATTTCAATTACCATCACTCCACGTCACCATCTATAGTAAACTATCTATATATGAACAATCCCAGAAGTGATTTGATGTGTTGGAACAACTGGGTGAGAAAATATTGCATACCTTGCACCATTTGGAAGTTTACTAGAATCGGATCATTCCAGTCTTACACAAAAAGGTTTACCTTTGATCATTCATTGAACGAGATATGGTGTTGGTCCTCAGAACTCTGATGATACTCAGAAAGAAACCTCCAAATTTGGTGCCAAAATGGGAAGGGCCATATGTCATACACAAGGTCTACTCCAACAGATCATATGACTTAATTTCAATTGATGGAAAACTCACCACAACTCCCACCAATTCGATGTTCCTAAAGAAATACTTTATGTAATTTTACAGTATCCATCTTAGTTTCAAGATATTAAACTGCTCACCACCTACATCCATGCAACACTACATTAAACTACTCGACACATTTGTTATAACCATACGATGCTAAACTACAAGGCTAAATTTTTCTAACCACATGACATTAAATTATATAGAGGCCAGTGTATTTTGAATAGTGATTCATTGCAAATGACTCAAATTCATGCAATTAAAAGATAAAAATTTCCCCTTTCTATGTATGGGTCAGACTGGAACATGGAGTGTATCTTAGAACTATATGTGGCTTGATTAATGGCTTTGTAGGATACATAGTGATGCCCAGATCCTACATCCTATTCCATTCACCAGCCAAAGTCAATAATTCCCATTTTCCCTGTGTATAGGTCATAATTGCATAGAGGAATCCATGTAAAGTCCTAACCACATGACATAAAACTTCAAGGTGCCTCAATAACCACGTATCGATCGATTCATGCCTTCACAGGATACGTAGTGATTCCAGAATTCTTCATCCTGGTCCAACCACCAGTCAACAAAAGTCAGAACTATGCAAACTTTGATCCAATTAACTAGGAAATGTAGGAAACCTCACTGAGGTTCAAGCCCGACACTTCACATCTCTCATCATTTTCACATCGGTTCACTCTCATCCTTACCATATGACATTAAACTACAGGGGAAATCAGAACTATGCATGGATTGATTCCTTTCATCATAGGATACATAGTGACACCTAGATTCCATATCTTTGCCCAGACACCATTGAAAAGTAGAATTCCCCTACTTATAGGTCAGACATGCACAGTGAAATTCAAGAAGTGTTAACCGCATGATATTAAACTACATGGCCAAATAAGTCATAACCACATGAAATTTAACTATAAGGTATATAAAAAACTATGTGTATCTGTATTCTTAGTATGAAAAGATATGTAGAGACACCTGGGCCTTCCTGGGTCCAGCCACATAGAAATCAAAATGCCTACATTCCTTACATGAGTGTGTAAACTTGTGTGAAAGATTACAAACCTCGATCCTCGCAATAAGGATTAGTCAAACGATCATGACACCTACATATGTATCAAATCCATGTAGAAGATATCATACCTAATAACTAATCATGGTCTAGAAATTTCTCATGAACCTAGATATCTCCATTTCATTAATCAAACTCTATGACCCAGGAAACTCTGCATATGTTTCCCACAAAAATATGTTTCCCACAAAAATTTTCTATCAACCAATTGAAAATTAATCCACAGGATAGGATTTTCCTACTTTTTTATGCCTATTGGATCCTAAGACTAGCATCATCCCTCCCGATTCGAGGACTCCTAGAATCATGGTTTACACTTTTTCCCCCACTCATGTCTGGGGCATACTAGGGATATACCAACTTGATTAACCCATATTTATGCATGATTACTTTGATATTTCTTCCCTACAATACGATGGTAAACTGTGATATCAATTTCCTTTCTATAATACTTGAAACTCCATAGACCCGCAATAGATATCTCGTTCACGCCGAGTCACCCACGTCCTCACCGCATGAATTTAAATTTCATGACCCAACAATTCTCCCTTATTTAACCTTTCCATCCTGAGGTGTTGGATTGAAATCCTTGTCTCCCATTGTTTCTCACACTAAGAATATTGCACGCAGGATTATGAGATTTGGAAGAGGATTCCCCACAGAGCTAGGTAAAATCAATCCACAATGGCGGATCCTGCAACTTGACTTTAAAAGTCATATAAGATATTCCCAATCCATGTTGTGAAACCTAAAGTCCAAAACACATGAAATTAAACTAAAAGTTAATACAAATATAGCTAAAATTCTATATTTCCTATGCACATGCCAAATTTATGTAGGGAGACTAATTTTGGGACACCCAAATCATCAAAATCGAGCCCCAATTCAAAAAGAAAATCGAAATACCCCACCCTGCGTATAAGCTATATCTATATATGAGAGTTATATACTCTATGTATTATCACATCCTAAAAATTTTTAACATATAAAGTCACTATGTTTTCATCTATCAAACTTCGTGCTTAGAGCGATTTTAGATCTTCATAAACCTCCCATATAACAACCCTTCTCTTTATTACACACTTAGACATGATTTATTACATAAACTTCACATGATAAAACGTAGAAGATAGAGAGGTATTGTTTATTTGGGGCTTAGGATCATTACATAACAACTTAAAACATGAAAAATTACATCTTTATTGAAAACTTCCATTACATGACCACTACATTCCCTCATACTTATCATTTCATGGGATAACCTGAGGACATGCATAAGAAAAGGGTGAGCTATAAATCCCATTAAGGGAATAAACATGGAATAAAATGAGAAATACAATACATGTTAGACAATAGGAATATAAATGGAGCATAAGAGAGACATGAACATAAATTCATGATAAATCATGATAATTATAACATGGAAATGTGGAGACAACACTTAACATGGAATTAGCATAATCCAAGGCTCATTGCACATGGAGCATGATTAAACCCTCATTGCACCTGAAGCATGAGTAAAACCTCATTTCACTTGAATTAGTATGATTCAATACCCATTTCACATGATGTATCATGATATTATACTTTACCCAATGCATTTGAGTTCTATTAGGGCGCACCCTTCTGAAACATTTCATATCATGCATAAGTGTGCGACATGGATCATATAACATGGAATCAGTCTACATAATAAGATATTCCATGATTAATTAATGTGGAATAAATACATTAAAGTACCATTAAATATGTATATGTGAATAATGGTGAATACCCTTGATAGAGACATGGGTATGGTATTCACTATACAATGATTTTGGATTGAAAAAATGCAGTGCATTTTCTGCAGCATAACAGCGTGACATAAGGAATCATGAAAATGGGGGATGAGATAGAAAATGGTGTATCATAATATTTACATGAAATGGATAGTAAGGGGTTCATATAGATACATTTCCCAACAAACGTAATGGAATTTAGAAGCATAATACAAAATAATTACATAGACATAAAAGAGGAGAGAGAAATCCCTCACAGAATTTGGGCATGGTAATGGGTGTACATGGGAGGAATTAATAAGAGAGAAAGGGGTCTCACATTATAAAAACATAAATATGGAATTATGGGGGAGGTTCAAAATCATACCCCAACATTCGTAATTGAAAATAAAAAGTCATAACATTATTAAGAAACTTGGATAAAAAGAGAAAGGTTGGAATCCCTTACTTGGAAGTGCGATCCCAAAAGCTTGGGAGAGGATTGATAGAGGCTTCATGGGAGATTGAGGAACTTTGTGAGGATTATAGAGAGATGATTTCAAGGTTTGGTTAAACTCCAAAGGCTTTGAGTGAAGAGGAAGTGGGAGCTTGGGTGGGTTTACATAGGAATGGAGATGGAATTCTTTATTATATAGGTTTGAGACACCTCACATTAAACAAATCAAAACCAAAAACCAGCCCATGTTTTCTACCCGTGGTTTTTTCCAAAGGGGGTTTAAAAAAATATTTTATAAGTAAAATTGATGAACTTCTTAAAATAATAGCGTTGATTATGTTGAGGTGAGTCACACTCAAGAAAAAAAATTTAAAAAGACAAAATGTTTTATAAGCCTTGAAGGGTCCACTAAAGCTTTGTAAAATAAATCAAACAAACCCAAAATCACATTATTTTCATGGTAAAACATATATTGGCCTAACATAATGTTTATAGTATTTTATTAAATCACTATTGTGTCATTATGATGTCATAAAACACATTATATATTTAAAGGTATTTAATTTTTTACCCCAAAATTCGATTATCTCAGAAAATTTTGAAAAATTCACCGTTGGATAATTTCAACATACTGATTATAATTATAATATTAATTTTATCTAAATAATTTTCTAAATATGTGAATTTTTACTTTAAAAAAAACCTGACATTTATAAAAAATCCATGGGTTTTGACAAAAACAGCTTTCAAACCTTAATAAAAATTACAATTTTATTTATAAAACTTGTACAATAATTTATATTTAATAAAAAGTAACTTAATAATAATATTAATATTTTATTAAAATATTATTTAATTCAAAAATCCATTAATTTATCAAAATAGATTTCATAGTTGAATATTAACAAAAAATACTATATGCGTTTTAAAAACTATTTACAATGTAAAAATGATAAAATGAAAGTATATTAATTATTATATAAAAAAATAATTCACATATTCATAATGATAAGGTCTTTTTATATAACCCCTTATAACACTCACATAAGTCCGAAGGGTAAGGTGTGCGATGGTGAAAGACTTTTGGGGTGACTCGGATAACATTTTTCGAGTGGTAATCTCTATTAACTTCCACTTCTCCTGTAGTAAGTTCCACTCATGCTTAATGTTTTCAAGCTCGGATTGGTCTTAGTCAAGACAGAATACCAATGATTTCACCTCCTTTCCGAGCTCTGACAAATGGGCTTCGTACGGGGCAAGTCTACTGGATGAGGCCATCGCTTCCTTTGTCTGAGTAAATTGGATTTGTTAAAGCCCTATATTTATACTAACCATGAGATCATTGTTCAATGACCATATTAGAAATGGTCAAAATTCTTAACAGTATTTTAAAATACTAAAACATAAAACCAAACAAGTGCATACGTCTTATATAACCATAAGAAGACATTTAAATGGACCAAGAGGAATTTTCATTAAGGAATTTTTGGGTCGTTACGATCTTCTCCCCATAAGAAATTTTTCCCTCGAAATTTCCTTTTCCCACACTAAAAAAATGAGGGTAACTCTGCTTCATCACTTCCTCTGATTCCCACATCTCTTCTTCAAAGTTTTGGTTTCTCCAAAACACCTTCACGAGGTGCATTGTCATATTTTTTAGGACTTTTTTCCCTACGATCTAAGATCTTCACTAGTTACTCCTCTTAAGAAAGATCATCCTCTAATTGTACTACCTCTAAAGAGAGTACATGTGAAGGGTCCAGTATGTACTTCCTTAAGAGGGATATTTGAAAGACATCATGTACTTTGGCTATGGTAGGTAGAAGTGCTAGTCGATAGGCCACAACCCCAACACGATCAAGAATCTTGAAGGGGCTGATGTACATAGGAATTAACTTCCCATTCTTTCCAAACCTAATGAACTTCTTCCATAGAGATATGCATATAAATACCATGTCTCCAAATTTGAACTCAAGGTCTCGTCGATGGTTATCTTCATAACTCTTCTGTTGACTCTGGGCTGCCTTGATATGTTGCTAAATGTTTTTCACCTTCTCCACCATTTCTTCAACCATTTCTGATCCTAACAGCTTATGCTCACCGACTTCGTCCCAACATGTCAGTGTTTTTCACCTCTTCTCATACATGGCTTCATAAGGTGCCATTCAGATTCTCTAATGGAAACTATTATGATAGGAGAATTCAACCATAGGAATATGTTGATCCCAAACTCCTTTAAATTCCATTGAACATGATATTAACATATCTTCCATTTTCTGAATAGTTCGCTCAGATTGGCCATCGGTTTGTGGATGATAGACTGTACTGAAGTTCAATTCAGCATCCAGAGCATGTTGAATAATCTTCAAAAACATAGAGGTGAATCTTGGATCTCGAATAGATACAATAGATAGTGGTAATCCATACAACTTTAACACTTCCTTGATGTATATCTGTGCTAGTTGATCCAATGAGAAATCCTCCTGAATTGCAATCAAGTGTACACACTTTGTAAGATGATCCAAAACAACCCAGATTTCATTGTTGCCTTTGGATGTCTTCGGAATTCTGGTGAAAAGGTCCATGGTGCTGTTCTCCCATTTCCATGCTGGTATGGGCAATGGTTGCATCATCCCCTTAGACTTCTGCCCCTCTGCCTTTACTTGCTGACACACCAGGCACTTTGATGTATACTAAGAAATCTCCTTCATCATATTATCCCAACAATAATTCTCGTAGAGATCTCGATACATCTTTGTGTTTCCTGGGTGAATAAATAAATTTGAACTATGTGCATCATCCAAAAGTTCCATCTTCAGCTATGGAATTGATGGAACACATATTCTTTTCCAAAATCTCATAATCCCCTCTTCATTAACATTGAACTCCAAGGATTTTCCTTTTCTGATATCTTCCACTTTCTTCTAAATTCACACATTATCCTTTTGAGCATCCTTAAACCATTCCAAAAGAGACAGTTGAGAAATAATTTGTGAAATGATTGATGATGTTACCTTCTTTATGATTCCCATGTCCATCTTCATCAAATCTAAGAATATTGTATCCTTCTCAATTCTCATCAATGAGAGAATCTCTGGGTCCTTTTTTACTTAGAGCATCCACCACCATGTTCTCTTTCCCAGGGTGGTAATGGATTAAACAATCATTGTCTTTGATCAGATCTAACCATCTTATTTGGCACATGTTCAACTCTTTCTTTATGAATATATACTTGAGGCTTTTGTGCTCCATATACATTTCACACTTATTCCCAAATAGATAATTCCACCAAAATTTTAAAGCGAAGATCACCATAGCCAACTACAAATCATGTGTTGGATAATTCTGCTCATGAACTTTCAATTGCCTTGAATCATAGGCAATGACTTTGTCATTTTGCATCAACACATAGCCCATTCCCTTCTTTGATATATCACTGAATACCACAAAAAGTTCTCCACTTGTGGGTAAAGTGAGCACGGGCACAGTGATAAGCCTCCTTTTAAACTCTTTGAATATTTATTCACATTCATCACTCCATGAAAAATGTACTCCCTTACGAGTTATCTTGGTAAGAGGGTTGGAAAATCATGAATAATTTCTCACAAATCGTCGATAATATCTAGATAACCCCAAGAAGCTACGAATATCTGTTACCAATGTTGGCCTCGACCATCCCTCTATTGCAGCTGTCTTGGAGGGATCCATAGATATCCCATTGATTGTGATGATATGGAAAAAGAATGAGACCTCCTTCAACCAGAACTCACACTTACTGTACTTTTCATAGATATTCTCCTTTCTCAAGGTTTCTAGTATAGTTCTTAGATGCTCCTCATGATCCTCCTTGGTTTGGGAGTATATTAGAATATCATCTATAATAACTACCAAACATTGTCGAGGTAATCTCTAAAGACTCTATTAATAAAGTCCATGAAGATTTATAGAGAATTTGTGAGTCCTAAAGGCATTAATATGAATTCATAGTGCCCGTATTTTGTACTAAAAGAAAACTTGGGAATATCTTCCTTCTTCACCCTTACTTGATAATATGCTGACCGAAAATCTACCTTGGAAAAGTATTGTTCTCCATGAAACTGATCGAAAAAGTCATCAATTCTTGGGGGAGGATACTTGTTCTTTATCATGATTTTTTAAGCTCACAATAATCGATGAAAAGGAACATTAAACCATCATTCTTCTTGACGAAGAGGACGGGTGCACCCCATGGTGAAGCACTTAGTCGTATAAAACCTTTATCCAAATTCTTTTATAGTTGTTTCTTCAGCTCCTAAAGCTCCATAACAACCATTCTATATGGAGTCTTGGATATTGTAAATGACCTAGGTATAAGATCAATTGAGAATTTAACATATCTTCTAGGAGGAAGACCAGGAAATTCCTCAGAAAACACTTCAGAGAATTCCCTCACAATAGGCTTGTCATCAAGGATCGTTGCCTCATTAGAATAAATCATCTTAGCTAGATATGTGTGCCCACAAGGCAGTAATATCCACTCTTGAGATGATGGAGCTAAAGAAGATTCATCTTCCTCCTTACACTTGTTAGAATCGAGGGTCGATTCTCCCCATGGAGAGTGATTTCCCTCTCATAGAAATTTATGTTGGCTCTATATAAGGAAAGCCAATCCATGACAAGAATTGCATCAAATTCTACCAGAGTGAGTATGATGAGGTTCGTTAAGAATTCCAATCCACTGATTATGACATGGGAGGAGTTATATTCATGGGATGCAATGATTGACCCATTTTCTGTACTCACCGACATATTTAATTCCATAATTTGTGGTGGTGTTGGGATTGTTCTACTAAACTTTTGGGATATAAAAGAATGTGTATAACCTGAATCAAAAAAGTACGTTCACTATTTTTTAATGAATAACTAGCATACCTATCACCACTTCGTTGTCTGGGTTCACTTTGGTAGTAGTGATGGAAAAAGCTCACCCATGCTGCCTTGGAGGTTGTTGGTTGCCTTCGAAAACCCTTGGCTTAGGGAACTGATTTTCAAGGTGCCCAAGTTCTTCACAGTTGAGGCAATGAACAATGCGTTGAGAGTCAAACAGAGCATTCCTAGGCTCTGTCACAGCCACGAGTTTTTTTGCTGACAGTTAATATCTAGGTGAACTTCTCTTCCACACCTAAAGTATTTCCTCGCCCCCTTCAGAAAATTTTCGGGATTCTTCTTTCCACACCTTTGGCAAGTGGGGTACTGTATTTTCTTATCACTGCTATATTTATCCATCAGACTGCCGGAATTGAAGTCTACCTTACACTTATTATCCCCATGATACCCATGAGGTTCACCGATCTCTATTTCAACCTTTAGGGCACATCAGACAATTTCCTCATAGCTGTCGAAGTCACAGATCACCAGCGCTTTCCATAGGCTAGGTTTCAGCCCACCAAATAAGCGGTCAACCTTGAATTCGGGGGTAACGACAAAGCTAGAGGCATATCATACAAGCCTTGTGAATTTTTCCTCATACGATCCGATAGATTCGTCGTCTTTTTTTTCTTGAGGGAAAGGAAGTCCCTTTCCATCTTAAGTCAGAGGGTGTGTGGAAAATATTTATCGGAAAACATCTTCCAGAAATCCTTCCATTCCAACACCTCAATCTCCTCCACAGGCTTGGTATTTTTGACCAACATCCACCATTGATTAGCTTCACCCTCCATATGATAACCAGCTAGGAGAAACTTCTCTTGTTCAGAATATTGAAATATGGAGAAGATATTTTCAATGAATTTGATCTATTGTTTGATGATTGAGGGATCAGATGATCCATTAAAAGTAGGAGGCCTTTGTCTCATGAATCTCTCGATAGCGACTTGTTCTTTCTTAGGGTGGGTGGGGGGGGGGGGGGGGGGGGTTGAACGTTCCTCTTGACCCATGTTTCTATTCAAATCTTGAGTTAACTAAGAGAGAAGCGTGAAAAAGTTCGCGATTCCCACTCCCATCAGATTGGGTATCTCATTAGCACAATCATCACATTGATCTTCACATCGGTTGTTAGCATGAGTCCTCCTATTACCGGCCATTGGTAGGAATAAAAGGAAAGTTAGGGGTAACACATAAAGGGTAATCCAAGGACAAAGCTGATGACTTATAAATAACTTTTATTTCCTTAAATTATAAATCCATAGGCTTCAATCTATACTATTCATGATCTACTTTCTAACATATATTCTTAGGGGCATTTTTTTAAATTCCCTTAATAAGGGTTCATACTAAGCCTGTGAATTTACCAAAGAATATCCCCCGGGAGTGTTGTAACCAAGAGTGCTTCAAGGAACATTGTCGTGCACCAGTTCCTGTTCAAGTCTAGCTTAAAGAGGTGTTTTTGGGTTTTACCCCTAGGATACAATTGTACCAGAGCCGCATCTACCTACTCATATCTAGACACGGATATATTTTCTCGATAAACCGCTTACTCAATACTCACCAATACTTAGGAATGTTTTTATTATACTTATTCTCATTTCTATGTATTCACTAGGATTTTCTAATCCTAATCCAAAAAATAACTAAACCTATCCTCTGATACCAACTATAACAACCCTGCTCTTTATTACACACTTAGACATGATTTATTACATAGACTTCACTTGATAAAACATAGAAGATCGGGAGGTCTAGTGTCTTTAGGGCTTAGTATCTTTACATAAAAACTTAAAACATGAAATAAAACATATTTATTGAAAACTTCCTTTACGTGACCACTACATTATCTCTTACTTAGCATTGCAGGGGATAACTTGAGGACATGCATAAGAAAAGGGTGAGCCATAAATCCTAGTAAGGGAATAAACATGAAATAACATGAGGAATACAATACATATTAGACAATAGGCATATCAATAGAGCATAAGAGAAACATAAACATAAAGGCATGATAAAGCATGATAATCATAACATTGAAATGTGCCAACAACACTTAACATAGAATTAGCATGAGCCAAGGCTCATTGCACATGGAACATAAGTAAACACTCATTGCACCTGAAGAATTAATAAAACCTCATTGCACTTGAATTATAATGAGTCAATACCCATTTCACATGATGTATCATGATACTATACTTTACCCAATGCATTGGAGCGCTATTAGGGAGCACCCTTCTTAAACATTTCATTTCATACATAAGTGTGCCACATGGATCATATAACATGGAATCAATCAACATCATAAGTTATTCCACAATTAAGTAACGTATAATAAATTAATAAAAGTACCATTAAATATGTATATGTGAATAAAGGTTAATACCCCTGATAGATACATGGGTATGGTATTTTCTACACATTGATCTTGGCTTGGAAAAATGCAGTGTAATTTTAGCAGCATAACGGCGTGACATAAGGATTGATGAAAATGGTTGATGAGATACAAAAGGGTGTCTCGTCATATGTACATGAAATGGTCAATAATGGGTTCATATAGATACATGTCCCAACAAAAATAATGGAATTTAGATTCATAATGCATTAGAATTACTTGGACGTAAAAGAAGAGAGAGAAATCCCTCATAGAATTTCGGCATTGTAATGAGTGTACATTGGAGGAATTAATGAGAGATAAAGGGGTATCCCATTATCCAAACATAAATAGGGCAGTATGGGGGAGGTGTGAAATCATACCCGAACATTCGTAATTGAAAATAAAAGGGCAAAACAATATTAAGAAACTTGGATAAAAAGAGAAAGGTAGGAATCCCTTACATGGAAGTGCGATCCCAAAATCTTGGTAGAGTCTTGAGAGAAGATTATTGGGAACTTGGGGAACCTTGGGAGGATTCTAGAGAGAGAAGAGGGAATGGGTTGGTCTAACTCCAAAGGCTTTGAGTGAAGAGGAAGTGGAAGGTTTCATGGGTTTATATAGGAAAGGGGAGGGAATTCTTTATTATTTAGGTTTGGGACACCTCACATTAAACAAATCAAAACCACAGACCAGCCCATAGTGTTTTCCCATGGTTTTTGACAAAGGGGAGTGGAAAAAAATATTTTATAAGTCCAAAGGACGAACTTCTTAAAATAATAGGGTTGATTATGTGGAGGTGAGTCACACTCTCAAGGAAAACAATTTAAAAAGAAAAAATGTTTTATAAGACTTGAAGGGTCCACTAAAGCTTTGTAAAATAAATAAAACATACCAAAAATCACATTATTTTAATTGTAAAACATATATTGTCCTAACATATTGTTTATAGTATTTTATTACATCCTTATTGGGTCATTATTATGTCATAAAACACATTATATATTTAAACGGTATTTAATTTTTTACTTAAAAATTCGATTGTCTCAGAAAAGTATTAAGAATTCAATGTTGGATAATTTTTACATCCTGATTCCAAAAATAATATTCATTTTATATAAATAATTTTCTAAATATGTGAATTTTTACTTTTAAAATAAAAACCAACATTTATAAAAAATTCATGGGTTTTGATAAAAACAGCTTTCGAACCCTAATAAAAATTGTATAATAATTTATATTTAATAAAAACTAATAAATAATAATAATATTTTATTAAAATATTATTTAATTTAATAATCGATTAATTCATCAAAATAAATTTTTTAGTTTAATATTAACTAAAAATACTATATGCGCTTTAGAAACTATTTACAAAGAAACAATAATAAAATGAATGTATATTCATTATTATATACAAACATAATGAACATATTCATAGTGATAAGGTCTTGTTACATAACCCCTTCTAACACCCACATAAGACTGAAGGGTAAGGTGTGCGATGGTGACAGACTCTTTGGGTGGCTCCGATAACATCACTCAGGTGATAATCTCTATTAACTTCCACTTCTCCCGTAGTCGGTTCTGCTCAAGCTTAATGTGTTCAAGCTCAGCTTGGGCTTGGTCAAGAGTGAATCCCAATTATACCACCTCCTTTTCGAGCTCCAAAAAATGGGCTTCGTATGGGACAAGTCTACTGGATGAGGCCATCGCTTCCTTTGTTTGAGTAAATTGGATTTGTTAAAGACCTATATTTATACTAACCATGTGATCACTATTCAATGGATATATTAGCAATGGTCACAATTATTAATAGTATTTTAAAATCCAAAAACATAAAACCAAATAAGTGTATACATTTTAAATAACCATAAGAAGACATTTAAATAAACCAAGAGGAATTTTCATTAATGAATTTTTAGGTCGTTACATCCTCAACCATAGGATGTTGGAGGACAATGTCCTAAAAACACCTTTTTGTTGACTATGCACACAATGTCCTGATAGCTCTATATATGTTTCTCATCAACAGGCCTGTCAACTAATGGAAATTTCATCCTCGAGAGAGGATTTTCCTATTTCTATACGCTCAACGGCTTACAAGCCCCCTATCATATCTCCCGTTCCAAGATCCCTTGAAATAATGGATTACATTATCCTCTATATCCACATCTTAAACATGTTGAAAAACCATAGACCAACCATCTTTTGGTTAATCAGGGATTATACATCAATATCCTAATCACATGATATTAAAACTGCATGATTCTTGACAATCAATGTTCATTCTTGGGCCCTGACATGCCAAAGAATCTCCTCCATCATGTTCTTATGAATGGAAAGAATCCACATAGGAATGTTCAAAGAGGGTCCTACTTCATTGGTAACCCTACGTGAAAATAAAAATATGTGCCCATTCATAAGTGTGAACTAGATCATCATATAGATGAACCTTAAAGTAACTACATATGGATTGATTCATATCATCTTAGGATACATAGTGACATCCAAAACTCTTATTTTGGGTCTATCCATGAAACAATACTATCCCATCCCAGCTTGTGTAAGGTTCAAACCTGCGTAAGGAAATAACTCACCTAGATCGGATAAAAATGCATCCACTTATTCCTAGTATTCCTGGTAAAGTTCAACCTGAAATGCTCCCTTTTCATGTTCATTCACCCCTCTTTACACACCATACTATGTTTCTAGAAAGTTTTGAATCTCCATAACCATCCATGGACATCAGAAATGGATAGAAAGTTTCCTGCAGACACCTTTGTTTGACTATTCACACCATGCCCTGATGGTTCTACATATGTTACCCACAATAATGGAATGTCAAAGAAAGGTAAATTCATCCTCAGGAGGGGATTTTACTACCTATATATTCCCTTATAATGTTTACGTCTCACCACATTCCTCAGTTTTGAAAACCCATTGGATTAAAATTTATATCCTCCTTTTCCCCTCATTCCTGAAGGTGATAGAACATTTTTGGTCGGACTATCATAGAAAAGTAAAATTGTTTACCCCTTCTGGTTAAAGTAACAAAATACTTTAAACCATAAGTCTCAGAAGTCCCGGTTGTATGATGATAAACTACACCATGCATTTACCCTCATTTTCACAAGTCAAGTTCATGTGGGAGTAGTTTCTAGAATAGAACCAATATAAATGAACCCATACTTTCAGACATCATTCCCTCAACCACCTACCCACCGTGGTCTTCAACATAAAAAAACAAAAATTTGCATAAAATTTCCTGGCCGTCGGAAATGAAAGGCTAGTGTCTTAAGGACACCTTTATTTGAATATGCGGACAATTCCCTGGTGTCTCTACATAAATGGACCACAAAAAGGTCTGTTAGCCAAAGGAAAATTTGTCCTCAGGAGAGGTTTTCTTGTCTACGTACACCCAATGGATTCAATTACCTATATCATGTTCCATTTCTAAGACTGGAAATGTGTGGGTCAAGAAAAATTCCTTATCCATGTCTGAAAGTCATTGGGACATTATTGGTTAATGAGTCCTAAATTGGGGCCCCTTCCCTACAAACTGTGGTCCAAATTGTTCAACCTAAAACATCAGTCTTGGCCTAAACCATTGAACCTAAAACACCAGTCTTGGTCCAAAATGTTTGACCTAAAATATTAGTAGTGATTGTCCTGTTGGAAAGACTTTAAACTGCCCATGAAAAAGAGAACCCTCATTTGGATAAAAACCCTCAAAGGATTTCATGGACAAAAATTGAGTACCAGCTCGATAAAAATTTTTCATATACGGTTTAGAAAAATTTTAAGAAAACAATGAAGATACACAAGGCTTATTAGGTCGAAAACTTGCAAAGGGTGTCCTGAAAGGAAGTTAAGTTATACATGTTAAGCCCACATCATAACAGGATTAGAAATAAATTAGGGTTATAATAGATAAAGACATAAAGTTTGTGGGGTTTTCCATGAAACACTAGTAATAGTATTACTATGCTCGCTGAGCCCCTCAATTTAGGTAAAAAAAGTGCATGATTTAATTATTTCCTTTATCTCAGATTGTGACTCAAATTGATATCTGGTTAAGATAAGGTTTCAATTATGGTTGATCATGATTGACTGACATTACGTTGAGAAAAATGACGGAGAAACATTTGAGGAAAAAATGTTTATATTCCATCAAATGAAAGAAGTGGGGCGGGGAATCCATAGTTTAGAGTCGTTCCTCAATATCAAATAAAAGGAAACAATAGAACAAGATGATTTAAAGAATTACAATGAAGACTAATTAGCTCTTTCTCGTAAATCAATAATTATACGATAGGGTCCATCAAGATCTTATTCAAAAACAGTCCTTTGGGTAGCTTCACCTTAAACTAATGGACATTATTGTTTCATAATGGCCTTGTGATCTCACCCCTTTCGTTTAATATCTTCAAAATTGGATTTTTTTTATACCAATTGTTCCTTCATCTTGGAAACACGATCCTCGCACTCCCACACCTCTTCTATTTAGGTAACTGCTTGGCCATGAAAATTTACCTTCTTAGCTGCTAGGTGATTCATCTATTTAATAAGATCCCAAAAGGCTTTTTTTTGTGGCGAAAAGCATTAAAATGATCATCGATTTCTTCATGAGAAGCTAGAGCATCTCAAACTATGAAAATTTAGAGCGTGAGCTAGTGTAAATGTCGGTAGTTGAAGCCACCAGAACCCAGGTTGGTAAATAGCCACTGAACTGTATCCTCCTTTCTAGAAAACTCTGTTAGAGGATTTTAAGAAACAATAGTATAGATTTGAAACCGCGCATTCTCCACATGGTTTGATGTATCCTAACGATATTGGAACCCTGAGTCTATTCCATTACCACAAAATTTATGTGTTCATAGAATGGAACTACATCGGATAGAGCCTCCCTAGGATGGGTCACCCAAGTGGGGGAGCCTTCCCACTCTATAGGTGATTTGATATTTGGAACCAAGCTCAGGGGTTCGACCACAACTTTAGGGGTATTTAAAGATTTTCTACTCGGACCAGCTTCAGTGGGATCACGAAATATATCAAGAGAAAGTGTAGGGTCTGAATCACTATCCACTAGGATAGGTTGAGCAGACGAAGCCCCTACAAATGAATGCGGTGAACAACATAGTTCCTTATTGAAATAGGAATGGAGGGAGATGGAACAGATGGAACAAGTAAAATGAGACTAGAATTAGTCAAGGGCCTTTGCACCCATCTAACTAGCCTAGCCAATATATTTTCAAGATATCATGCTAGACATTGTTGGGTATACTCCAATGATAAGTAATTATAGGCTGATTTAGGTGGAATAAAGACATGCATGCAAGAGTCCTCATGCATCATCATAAACAATAGCTTTTGAAGGATTTCTGGGTGTGATTCCCTCTTATCCAGGGTAATCAAGAGGAATGAAACTCACTGTAGACACCCAAACAGCATGGAAAACTAGTAGGGCACATAAGGTCAAAGATGGTCATTCTATCTATATGAGAAATTAAGATTTATTCCCAAATTTCCATGTGGTATTAACATTCTTCTAAATAACCCTTCCCATCATATTCTATTATTCCATAAGGAAATGGGTAAGATGAAAAATAAAGTTGAGAAACATCACTATATAGTTTTACCGCTCCATAAATATTTAGAGATCGAGGGTGAACAACAAAAATGCTGATAAGAGTTGGGTGGAAGTTAGAATGGGGAAAAATTGTGGTATGGAGATACTCATAATAGGGGAATTTCTCTGCCATCCATCCATAAAAAATGAAATGGCCCACTCAGATGATGTAGAGGCTTTCCTTCCAATATCTACCCCAATAGTTCATAGATTCGAACAAGGGTAGGGATGAATAAATTGATGGGATTCCCCTACACAAATGTGGAATCCATAATTATATTGGAAGCTTTAACACTAATGTACACATCACAAGATGGAAAGATCCATCCACTAAAATAAATGGAAAAAAATCCCACTAACCTGACCTCAGGTGATACATTTAAAAAAATCTCATAAGCCCAGATAGTGCATCGGCCTGCGTTGAGGGTATCACGGTATGAGACTGAAATTTTATGAGACTATTAAGTTGGATGAGTTCATCTACGACATACATTCGACTTTGTCCCAATCAACCACCAGAATAATCCTATCTAGTCTTCAAATGAAATCATTGAGTGAGCATGAAGAGTATGACTAAGAAGTACCTCTGTCGGGACTAGTAAATATTTCACAAATTTAGATACTAGTTCATCATTATCCCAAGTATTGGATGTAGAAAGAAACTCTTTGTACATGTCACCAAAGATGGGAAGTCCCCCAACCTATTAGACATCCCATAAATTGACCCCTACTTCACCGTGGGACAAATTAAAGGTGTTAGTGCTCGAACAATAATGACTGAGCATCCCAGACAAAATTTTACTTTTTGAATAGATATAGAATGATAGCTTCCAACTGATTTGAGAACTCTAGGCATTTTTGGTGTACTAATAAGGCCTAGACCCACTCCTTAGAAAAGCACCATTCAGATCAATGATCCCATTTGGAACTCCACCCTCCATTGGGATTAATTATTGACTTGTTTACAATAGTTGGGTAGTACTGAATTACCGATTCAAAATATATTATACGATGAAATTGATTTCTATGTATCCACAAGGATCCATTCTAGAAAAATATTTCATCTTGGCTCGAAGCATTCATGATATCCTCCATGGAAATAATATTCATCCAGTCATACTTTTGAGATGTATCAAGATGAATAGTGAATCCTCTTTACTCAATCCGTGGAAGAGGAACATCATCTTGGATACTGATGTTGTAAAGAAGAAACTGGATAGATAGTGGATAAGCTATAATCTATGATGAGAGTAGGTCTCTGAGGATACCCTCTTGAGGAACAACATAGGAAAGAAGGTTTTCTTTTATGTTATCAACCACATCCACCCTCCTCCTAGTCGCTTCCATTGAGATAAGAGGAATATCCATTTATTTCCTACAATAAAGACCATACAAAAAGGTTATTCCAATAATATCTTTGGGAAAAAGATCAAAATTTGGAAAAGGACTAAAAAAATTCCGCATAATGGAGTAGTCCACATACTAAATCCTAGATATGGTTTATGGAAGGAATTCCCTCTGAAATGATAATTCAAGGAATGACCTACAAGGCGCTGGGCCATGCGGAATTGGCCAATGGACTAAACAATTCATGGATTGTTTGAGTGGGACACGAATTCTTACTACGGGGTTATACAAGGCTTATAGTGTGAAGACATAAAGTTCAGTTTGAAAATTAAATTCTAGTTCATGGATTTAATATATTTAGTTAATGGACGAGGGTGACCATGTTGGTTTTTTAGTTCATGGAATGTAAAGCACAGTTTGTGGGTGAAGGATTTCACGAAGTGTTTTAGGTACACAGAAAGAGCTGAGAGTAGTGTATAGAGTTCTTTTCACCAAGAAGTCTGTTAATGAAAAATTACTGGGCCAACACTATATATAGGTGTGGTCATTCTACAAGTACACCTTTTTACTACAAAATAATATAAGTCATTAAAACTTTCTATATTAGAGTATCCTCATCTTTGTCATGATCCGAACCCATTCCGATGGGGGGAATTTTTAGGGTTCTGAAAAATTTGAAAAGGGGAAGTAAATACTCTCATGATTTTGGAAAAGGAAAGAAAAAAATTTGATGATGGATTTAGAGAAAATTGTTGAAGAAGAAAAAGTTGGAAGAGGAAAATAACCCATTCGCATAATGAATCCTAGAAAAAGTATACAGAAGGTGCTGGATGTGAACCGACAGTTCAGGGAAACCTATGAGGCACTAGATCATAGAGCATTAGCCAGCAAACTAACTAGTCCATGGAATGAATACAACAACACCGCCTACTGCAAACTGTGTTGTTGGAGGAATCATGGAAGATAATTTTTTCCTTGCATATAATGCCCAATATGAACCGTGTTGTTAGTGAAATGGAGATGGAGAAACTCACCCCCATATACCATCCCTGGGAACTCGACATTTCACGGATGAGGAAAAACCAGTAGTGACCCATGAACAAGACAAAATCATTTGTGGGATTATGTCAGTGATTTTTTCTTCCGCAAACCATAAACCTGTGGGCCTCTATTGATCGAGTGGTCCGTGGGCTAGGAAATTTCCCCATGGGATTTTGTAAAAGGTTTCGAGAGATCTATATACCAAACTTCCCCGACACTCTATAAAAGGACCCCTAGGGGAGATGAAATAGAAAAAAGAAAATGAGGACCTAACATCGGAGGATTGGACAAGCTTGTCAGATGAATTTCTAAAGAGATCAATTGATGAGGCACAAACATATTACGATGAATTACTGCAGGTATAAACCCTCCACATAGAATAAAAAGAGGAAAACATAATATTAATGGGTATACCATGAACCTAATTGGAGAGATGTGAACTATATACCGACGGTGGATGAACTTCTCATGAATCGAAGGATCAATGCCCCTTCACTCCCGCAACCCGCATAACACAAGACTATGCTGGTGGAACCCTATGAGACATAGCACCTCGCTACAGAGATATAACTCAGCACTACGTAGAATCCTACTATGTAGAACACCTACAGGTCCATGTACCATCATGTTACAAGGGTGATACCCCCTCTGGCGTATCAACATGCTATGCGGAGAGGGCCCCATCATGCATGAAGGAACGGTATGCAGGATGGGGTACACTCAGACATTCCACTCTCCAGATTTGATCACCTCTTTCCATTTCTGTCACCTCATCCATAGCCCCTCCATGAAACTATCCAATGGAATCTGGCCAAAGCCTCTTCCAATGCCACCAGACCCATATGATAAAACCACCGAGAACATCAGTGCACCATTTTGAGTTAACAAACCCATGGTATGTGGAGTCATGTGGGTAATCCCCTTGATGGTCTGTACCCCAAGAATTTCCATAAGTTTATATTCCTATGGTAACTCAGGGTCAAAACTTGGGATACAAAATTAAAACTCCCCATTATAGGGATCAAGGGTAATCACTAGCTTTTTCATTCAATGAGTTATATTGAAAAGTCAAAAGAATCATTCCTACAAATGTGTATAGCAGCACTCGGGTTGAATCCTCAACATCACTTGGGCCGATTGTCATCTATCGACCGGTCAAAGTTCTGATGCTCTACTAATGTGTATTGCAACACTTGGGTCGAATCCTCAGCGATGATACTTTTTAATAGTCGTTTGTTTTTAGTTGATTGTATTTTGATTGGGGGGTTTGTTTTCAGAGCTTAAATAAAGTGATTAATGATTGGTGTTTGATTTAACAATTTGATAAATATTGGGGTGAGTTCATCATTTGGTATTTAATCTTGTGATATCCTTGAGCTTTGCTTTATATTGCATTAAATTAACACTCATGTCACAAGTTGACGTTGATTGGAATTCCTGAGTGTTAAAGCTTTAATCCAAGCCTTAAATTAACTAGAATTCTAACCTCAATCAGTAATTTATTTTGATAGTGTATTTATGGTTCCAATAATCTATTGAATCCATATGTTAAACAAAACAAGTCATTAATCCATGACATGCTAAGTTCAACATACACAATGTTAATTTGAAAAATATTCATCGAGAAAAAGCTCTCAATAACTTAAGATACCTAAATTGTAACTCACCCCAATGAGAGATTTACTCATCCATTTAAATGATTAGTAATTTGGTTATAATGATTATGATGATAAATTAAGAAGATAAGAAAAATAAAGGGATAATAAAAGGGTTTTGCGTCGAACACACACACACACGAATGCTGATGAGAATTAAAAATGAACTTTAGATTGAATGAGAAAGAAAAAAAAGGGAAGGGGATTAAACTATATTTAAACTATTTTAAGAAAATTAATATTAAACTACAGAAGGTGGATGAGAATAAGATATATTAAAGAAGAAACTTTCATTAAAATAGAATTACAAATAAAGAGACTTACAAGATTACAAAAATGAAGAACACAAAAGTAAATGAAAACAAAGAGAGGAGGAAAGGTCTCTCAAATGGAAACCTGAGTATGGACGGTCCTCCCCAGCCCTTGGATAGGATTTGGTTGTGCCAATATGTTCTCCTCTCTTCTGAAATGCCAGCCCATTTGAAAGATAGAAAGGGGATGTATTTATAGCCCAAGGAAGTGGACTGTTGGAATTCCCAATCTATTCCTCCACTTGGCGTGATGATTTGGACATTCAGACAGTCGAATCTTGAGATAGATCCTTATTGAAAGTTGTGTATAATAATGTTTTCCAACTTCTAGAAATATTTGGAGTCATTTGGACCTATGGATCCAAAGTTATGGCGGTTTGATTAATAAAAGTTAAACTGTCCATTTCTATCCATGCTTTTTCGATGGCCAAAATGTCAATGAATTATGGAATAGGAAGATGCCTTCAAATCTGAATGCTTTCTTCCCCAGCCAGAATCATGGGTTGATTTTAAATGAATCATTTTGTCCCCTTTTATTTGGAGTTGGGACTTGAATGTTTTATCAAAGACTCCTTACATTGTACCCCGGAAACGATTCCATTTGAAACACATGACTGATTGTCGCTTATCAACCGGTCATAGTTCCAATGCTCTACTAATATGTATAGCAACACTTGGGTCGAATCCTTGGTGATGATACTTTTTAATAGTCGTTTGTTTTTAGTTGATTGTATTTTGATTGGGGGGTTTGTTTTCTGATCATAAATGAAGTGATTAATGATTGGTGTTTGATTTAACAGTTTTATAAATAGTGGGGTGAGTTCATCATTAGGTAGTTAATCTTGTGATATCCTTGAGCTCTGCTTTATATTGCATTTGAATTAACACCCACTTCACACAATAACATTGACTAGAATTCCTTAGTGTTAAGGATTTAATCTAATACATAACTTAACTTAGGGTTATAAAATCAATTAGATCTTGTTTATGGTATTGTATTTATGGTTCCAATAATCAATGTAATTCATATGTTAAACAAAACAATTCATTAATCCATGACATGCTATGTTCAACATAGACAATGTTAATTTAAAGAATATTCATCGAGAAAAAGCTCACAATCACTTAACATACCAAAATTATAACTCACCCCAATGAGAGATTTACTCATCCATTGAAATGATTAGTAATCTGGTTATAATTATTATTATGATAAATTAAAATGATAATAAAAATAATGGGATAAGAAAAGAGTTTTGCGTCGAACACACACACACAAGAACGATGATGAGAATTAAAAACGAACTTTAGATTGAATGAGAAAGAAAAAGAATGGAAGGGGATTAAACTATATTTAAACTATTTTAATAAAATTAATACTGAAATACAGAAGTTGGATGATAATAAGATATATTAAAGAAGAAACTTTCATTAAAACAGAATTACAAAGAATGAGACTTACAATATTACAAAAATTAAGAACAGAAAAGTAAATGAAAACAAAGAGAGAAGGAAAGGTCTCTCAAATGGAAACTTGAGTATGGAAGGTCCTCCCAAGCCCTTGGAAAGGATTTGGTTGTGACAATATGTTATCTTCTCTTCTGAAATTCCAACCCCTTTTAACAAGAGGAAGGGGGTGTATTTATAGCTCAAGGAAGTGGACAGTTGGCATTCCCAATCTATCCCTCTAATTGGCTCAATGATATGGACATTCAGATAGCCGAATATAGAGATAGATCCTTCTTCATAGTTGTATAAAATAATGTTTTAAATCTATTCAAAAAATGTGGAGTCATTTGGACCTATGAAGCCACAGTTATGGCTGTTTGATTAAAAAAAGTTAAAATGTCCATTTCAATCCATGCTTTTTCGATGGCCAAAATGTGAATGGATTTTGGAATAGGAATATTCTTTCAAACCCAAATAATTTCTTCCAAAAAGTCGGCCGACTATATCTCCGATTTCACACTGAAAAATCTCAGCTTTATTGGATGCTTACACCATGAGATATGTCATGAATACAATAATGATTTTATTACCTGACCAGAATGGTGGGATGTGTTTAAATGAATCATTTGGGCCCCTTGTCTTTGGAGTTGGGTCTTGAAAGTTTTATCCAAGACTCCTAATATTGTACCCTGGAAATAGTGTCATTTGAAATGTATGGATGATTGTCACTTATAGACCGTTCATAGTTCCGATGCTCTGCTAATGTGTATAGAAGAACTCGAGTTGAATCCTTGACGATGATGCTTTTTAATAGTCACTTGTTTTTAGTTGACTGTATTTTGATTGGGGGGTTTGTTTTTCAAGATTAGATGAAGTGATTAATGATTGGTGTTCGATTTAACAATTTTATAAATATTGGGGTGATTTCATCTTTAGGTAGTTAAGCTTATGATATCCTTGAGCTCTGATTTATATTGAATTTAAATTAACACCCACTTCACAAGATAACGTTGATTGGAATTCCTATGTGTTAAGGCTTTAATCCAAGACTTAACTTAACTTAGGGTTCTAATCTCAATTATATCTTGTTGATGGTAGTGTATTTATGGTTCCAATAATCCATGGAATCCATATTTTAAACAAAACAAGTCATTAATCCATGAAATGCTAAGTTCAACATGCACAATGTTAATTTGAAGAATATTCATCGAGAAAAGGCTCTCAATCACTTAACATACCGAAATTATAACTCACCCTAATGAGAGATTTAATCATCTATTGAAATGATTAGTAATATGGTTATAATTATTATGATGATAAATTAATAAGATAAGAAAAATAAAGGGATAAGAAAATAGTCTCGCATCAAACACACACTCATGAACGATGATGAGAATTAAAAACGAACTTTATATTGAATGAGAAAGAAAAATATGGGAAGGGGATTAAACTGTATTTTAACTATGTTAAGAACATTAATATTAAACTACAAAAGGTGGATGAGAATAAGAGATATTGAAGAAGAGACTTGCAATAAAATAGAATTAAAAAGAAAGCGACTTACACATTAGCAGAGCATCGGAACTTTGACCGGTCGATTGGCGACAATTCGCCACGCGTTTCAATTGGAACATTCAAAGACCTTTTCTCTATCTCAATTGATTCTCCAGTACCACCTATCAGCATCTGATATGGGACATTCCATATTCAGAGCCCCTACCTCCTCTTGTTTTTCACACCAATCACGACTGACGTGGGCTTAGAGGTTGGAGGCAATCATGACATCTGCATAACCCTAAATCATAGTCATCCTCCTATGTGTAATCACTAAACCAAATGAACTATGATAACTCTGATTCCTGATCTGATCAGGATATGTAGGGCTCCCACCTAAGGCCAGATCTCAAGGGACTTTCTCCTTAAAATTAAGTCCCAATAAAATTTCCTCAAACTTCTGAGGTCACCTTCTTCAGGATTAAGCCCTGAATCATTGGGAAGCTCTCATGTGTAAGCCCCAATGATGCCTCTCACAAATGTTATGCCTCAAGGGTGTAATTCCCAACCTGAACTGAACTATAAAGGATTTGATTCCCAAAAAACCGGGATACGTAAGAATCCTCCCTACGGTCTAAACCTGACACCACAAATAAATCTAGTGTTCACTGGGCCATATACATGGTAGAATCATATTCACTGGGGAGACCATATATCTTCTGGACATCTCAAGCTACCTCGGTGTAAACCCTACATCAAATCTTGACTAGGATCCTTTCTACTTGACTTCCTCAACTTATGACATTAAACTGTATACATGGGTTCTCATCACACGATTATAAAAGGTGATGTGTCCAATTATGCAGCATCGAACAATGTAGGTTTTAATTACACTCATGAGGATACACAGGAAGCCTGTCTTAGGGGTTTGATCATGACATCGAAGAAAATTATGTCCCCCTGGATGATGATAAACCCTAGAGCTCCTCATGACATGTTTTAAACTAGTGTTGTATCAGTAATTCCTGATACATGTATATCTATGATTGATTTTGAATCCTAGGGGTAATCCTTGGAAACATGATTGGGAAAGAACCAAGGATTCATGAACATATGAACATTTCTTAAATCTATATGAGAGTACCAAAATAGAAAATAATTCCCTCCAAAAGGGTGTGATGAGCCCGAAATCCTATCCTCTCAACCGATGGAGTCCTTAAGAGTCATTGGTCAAATCATTATCCAACGAACTCCTACATTTGGAAAGAAGGTCCATGAATCATGGATAAAAGGGTTGTTCGGTGTTTCTAGCTCTATGAATAAACCCGTTGGAGACCATCCGAGGATATCATACCCGAAATGAGTTGATTTCACAAAACACTTAACCCCTACAATCACCCATGAGGACCAATCAACTTTGGCACATTCTTTGCAATATAAAAAATGGATATACTACCCAATCCCAGAGTGACCATCTCACCCACCAAAAAGGTACATGATGTGAATCGGGTCAAAACAAAAATGGTGAACCTGATGTGAAACCCTCCATAATAACAGAAAATTGGTTAATATCCATTGAACCATTTTTTTCCTGGGTGTGATGCAAATTAGGTCAAAATAAAAATGGTCATCCCTATGTGAAACCCTCCATAATAATAGAAAATTGGTTACTATCCATTAGGCAATTTTATTTTTCTAGGGGTAATAAAAATCAGGTTGAAAAAAGGGAAAATTGATCCCCATGATTTAGTTATACTATTTGACATTTATTTTCAGCCTTTGGTTCCCTAGGGAAGTCTCTAAGGTTGGTGAAATTTCCGTCCTCCCTAACCAATGGGTTGGGTTGAGATATTATAAATGGTATCAGTCAGTTATAGCTTGTTTTATAGGATGGTAGTAAGGAGATATAATGTATCGGGATATGAAATGTATAAAATTGAAATACATATCAAACCACATTATGTTGAAAATTATGTTACTAGGGTGGTTTATGTACAAAAAGTGTTGATAAATACTTCTAGAACCATCTTCAACTCTCATCATGGTATTTTATAATGAGTGTCTCATGTAATGCATTAGTAAAGAGACTCCTCACAAGGATAAATCATTCATATGTATTTTTAAATCCTCGATTTTAAAATTACGCTACTATGAACTAATTTTTTGTGTTATAATATACTCTAAAACCCAGAATTAATGATTCTTTTGGTTACTAACTGAATAAAGTTACTATGGTTATACAATAATGGAACCGGTTATAAGACCTAGAAACCAACAAGAGGGGGCCATAGAGAATGTGGTTGAACTTGGACCACTGGTGAAATATGAACTTATTGAGATCATTTTTTATCTCTTCTAGGCTATGTAAAAAGTGAATTGAAATGTGAAACCAATCCATTATTATCATACCTTACTATTTCATAAAAAAATACAAATTTTTTTAGGCAGATTTGGGACCCAAAACTGAGAGAATTTGGATTAATAAGATCAATAAAATTTTCTATTTCCTTGAATTTACAATCAACGCAAAGCTGAATCTATTTGTATATATGTTGGATGATCTTATATGAAAACAGTTGTAATTGATTGTTCGTGTTAAAGACAATTAAGTCATTACTCATGATGGATTTGAAGAATTCTTCCATAAATGTTTTTCTACATACATTTAATGTAACCAAAAAGGCAGTTTTCTTTAGTCTTAAGTAAGAAAATATAACCATGTCAGAATACACAACCAATTTTATAGACCAAGTTCATTTTTCTCTAGAGGTTTCAGTTAGAGTATATTTGAATGTACGTATATTTGAGGTAGGTCTATGACTAGATATTCATTTTAATGTGTTTATGTTATATATTAACTATTATCAAATCATGGTCAAGAAAAATATGGTCGTATATAGATACATAGTTCGGAATGATAGTGTATTTTAAAAAACATTCTTCACAGACATGGGTGGAAACTACACTACTAGAAATAAGAGGAGGAGGTAAACCTACTCCTGGGAAAGTAGAGAACTAGAGAATCAAAAAACTGACCAAGTATCTTTTCCACAACGTCATAATATGGTTGCAACAGACATCTCAATCATGGTTGTAAAATACCCATGAAGAAAATGAATTAAGATAAATTATATCGGTCTTAGATCTCTCATTAAAAACTAAATAGGTACCTTAAAATAAGTTCTCTCCCCTATAGTTGAGTGAATCAAGATAATTCTAGAATCACATCAATCATCAAACCGACACCACTATAAAAACAAAGCAAGGACTATTAAGTGGGATTTGAATGATAACTATATATTTCTGAGCAGCAAATCATATATGAGAAAATGGGTACCTCAATGGTGCGAGGTACCATTCTTATCAACTTAACTTTAATATAATTATTGTTTTATATTGGAACATCCTACTCTTTCATTTCTTCACATGTTGTAATTCAATTTGGGTTATATAAGGAAATGATATCTCATGTATGGAGAATCAAAAACACCTTTTGGGAAGTGAGAATAAAGAGGACTCAAATTTCCATCCTATTATATTATTGTAGATGAGATTAATGTTTTTGGGATTTTATAGTCTTGGAAATGGATATCTATAATTTTATCTTTAGAATGTACTTCCTGGTGGAATTCAAATCTTATATTGATTATTAGACATGAAAAGTAAATTTCACTTCCCAAAATAGTGTCATTCAATTTTTTAAACGGAATTAATATATTAATGATGGAAGATAAAAAATTTAGTGATATTAGATAAAAATATATCTTCTCAGTTTTCATTGATGAATTTGGGCGAAATCAACAAAAATGGGACTCGGAGTCTTCTAGCTATAGTATATCGATATCATGATTTATTTCTGCATGATTTCTTTGGGTTACCACCAGAACTGGAGATCAACTTTTCTATTAACTGAATTCTAGGAACAATCATTTTTTCCATTAAATCATATAGAATAAAACTAATTAAATTATAGAAATTAAATTCCTAAATAGAATAATTGGAAATTAAGGGATTCATTAGGCCAATCCCATTTCCTAAGGCAACTTTGGTGTTATTTGTAATGAAGGAATAGATTTTACCTCATTAATGTGTTTACTATCATAAAATGAACAAAGTTATTATTATGAATTAGAACCCTCTTCATAGAATTGATGACCTATTAAATCAATTAAATTGAGTCAAATGGTTCTTCTAAATTGATCTAGGGTCTTTCTTTCACCAACTCTAGGTTAAGAAATATTATATTTAGAATAAAGCTTCATAAAGCTATTATGGTCACTACAAATACATAGTGATTCCCTTTATACTTACAAATAAACCTTCTATTTTATTTTCCTTAATAAATTGAATATTCCAAAAGGACCTCAAATCATTTTTCATGGTATTTTTTGTTAATATTTTGGTGTAATATCAAACAATAAATGACCATGATAAATAATTAGAGATTGGATTGGGTATATTGTTTGATTACCGACTTAATCATAAATTATCTAAGTGTGACTTTTAAATACAATAGACTCATTTATTTGTCTTTTTATTTTTTTAAAGAGTCATATATGTTGATCCTGAATTTGTTGAAGTAGTGATTTCATGGAGAAAACCTTAGAAAATCATTGATATATGAATATTTTTAGGCTTATTTAGATATTATCATCACTATTCCTAGGGATTATCAGGACATGATTCATTTATGAATGCTTTAATAAAATAGAAATTCCATTAAAATTGAATGAGGATTTCTAGAAATCATTTCTTGAGATTAAATCTTGACTCACATCAACAAATATCCTCGTTTTTTTAGAATTATGATAAGTCTATGTGTTATTTTGTGATGTTTTTGGTTCTGGAATGGGATATATTTTAATGTAGGGAGACTATGTAATAAAATATGGCTTTAGAGAGTTAAAAAAATATAAAAATAATATTATTATTCATGACTAGAAATTAGTTACGATGGTCTACACTCTAAAAACATGGTGCTACTACCTCTAGGGTGAAAAGTTTACCTTGTTTACAGATCCTAAAATCTAATTTTTTTATAAATGGATTTGAACATAAAGTATTGCTGATGAATGTAATATCTACAAAAGTTGGAATTTAACTTGTTTTATGCACAACGAAAAGGAAATCCAGTGGTAGATTATTTGAGTCAAAAGTCATATAATTAGGTCTTCAGAGAGGATCATAACAATTGGCATCTTATGGGAGAAATTTTTGACATTCATTTGGATGACATGGTATAAAATGAAAATAATGTTTTCTTTAACATTACACTCATTACCAATTTAGTGAATCTAATCAAGGAGTCATAGATATCAGACCCATATTTCCTTTCCATGAGTTCCAAACTCAATGGTGGGGTAACTATTGAGGTCTAGACAGTGGATGAAAAATATATATTCCACTTTTTTGAATCAAATCGCTGCTTATTTATCTTGAAAATAATAGATTATTTTTACTTTTCACTATTGAAAATGAGAGGTTAACCTAGTAATTCCATATATTTATAGGGCAATGAAGATACATTTTTAGTGGTCAAGTACGAAATATAAATTTTTTAAATATATTATGAAATGCATCACCCAACAATAAGTAAAGTAAAAACTACAAAGAACAACATACATTTTTCAATTGATATATATAACCATTTAGAAATAGGAATATATTTCAAAGGACCTATTCACCGATCCACCATAGAAAATTTGGAAACACAATGCTATTTGGGTGAATTTGGACTTACTTTCCAAGTTGGTACAATTTTTTTCAATTAAATAGTTTAATATTGTTGGGGATTTGGAAAATATCTATAACAAGGAAGTTGTAAAATCTTATGGAGTACCAGTATCAATTATCTCCAAATATTACACTATATTCACTTTATATTTTGGAGATACTTGCAATAAGATATTGAAACACACTTTACAATGATCATGACATATCATCCACAAAAAGATGGCCAATTAGAACATTTGATCTAAAAATTGGGAGATATCCTCTGAGCATGTCTTATATATTTTGGTGTTTCATTGGAAGAACATTTGAATTTTTTGGGGTTTTAATTTAACAATAGTTATCGAGCATGATAAATAGAGTTATTTTCATTAAATTGTGTGGCCATCCATGCCAATATTCACTTTGTTGGCTATAAATTTGTGAAAATTCATGATCAAACCAAGTATTTTTCATAAAAATACTTCAAAAGTAGAAATGATCATAAAATAGATCACAAAGGACCAAATAAATCATAAATCATATAAAAATATTCTTCGATGAACGATATATCATGAGTTAGGTGACCATGTATTATTACAAGTATACCCAAGACTGGGTCACTACTAGATAGGAAAGCAAAGAAAATTATATCCTTAGTATATCAGGACATTCAAGATTTTAGATTATATTAGCAATGTTTAATATTATTTTTCCTCTTCGTAGAGACTCAAATTTTTCTATAACATTATAAATGTATCACAGTTAAAGAATTTTGTTCTAGATTAATGCCATAAACCCTTTTAGTTACATGCTGACATCCAACTTCCCAATGATGGAAATACCCATGGTGGGGAGTGTTTCAAACCCCCAATTTTACTTATTTACATGTTTTATTATGTAGTTTCAAGTTACATAATGTTTGGTTTGATATTAGAAATCTCTTGGGTTGTTTGGAGATGTTTTGGTAAGGTTTTAGAAGGACAAAAATTTGATCATGATTAAGGGAAGCCATTAAATTTTCTCCAAGTAACCATCTGAGAGTTGGAGTGGTTTTATGGGTTAGTTCATGGTTGGTGTATAATTTTTACAAACCATGCGACTTGGTATGTTTTGAGATAGAGGTAGTCTGAATGGTTAGTACATGGTTTTTGAAACCATGCTGTTAAATCGTGCAGTGACAATAATTATGCCCGAAAATTAGATTTCAGACCTGAGAACCCCACAAAAATCCTCATTTCCTCTCATCTGAAATATGATATTAAATTATAGCACGCCCCTAGGATATTTTGGTGATATTCCTCCTCTTGGTGGTATATTTAAATAGAACAAACATAGTCACATTTTATAAATTAAAGGTACGATAATAATTCATCTTATATATCCTTAATTATTTCATTTTCTCTAAATAGGAACCATAGATCAGGTATACCTTGAAAAATATATTGTTTATATCATTATTTGATACATATTATTTGAAATTCATGAAAGAAAAAATTATGATTCCTGAATCATTGAGATTGTGATAGAATTATATTGAACCTCAAATTTTTTTTATGATCATAATCATGAAAAGTGTTTATGACCTTTGTTTTTGAGTTTATTATTTTTATATAATTTAAAAATGTTCCTAGGGTAGAACTGAAAAAAATAAGGCTTCTAAAGGATCATTTTTTTCACTTTCAAGATGATCACTTCCTTGAAGAACTGTCCATGTAGTAGGAGTACACAAGCTAATTGGTATAGGAGACAATAACAATTACCATTATTTCATGATCACCAGCTAGCCGATGGATCCCACTACCAAGTTTGTGGAGTCTCCAACAAACCTAGAGACCTAAAACTTGTCACTGATTAACTAGAGACATCAGGTGACTTCTGGTGGATTCATTCTTGAATAGATAAAAAGAATTAAATTCTTGGTCTAAAATATTTTATTTGACTCAGTAAAGACATAAATCAACCTAATGTTCCTTTAGAACCTATAAAGGCTCTAAATAGACATCAAGGGAAGATGTTTTCCCATCAATGACACTTATGATAAAAAATTTCCCCCAAATTATTGTCTATCGATCCACGATTAAATTTTATATGAGATCTATAAGAAAACTTCAATTCTATAAGGGAAAAAAGATTATACTTAGAAAATACAATTTCAATTTCCTCTCTTAATTAATCCTTTTTATTTTTCATAATTTTTTAAATTTTTAAAGGTTCTTATTATACCTTCTCTACCACTCTCTCACGATCTATCTTCATCTACCATATTCTTCTAAATAGTCAAGATAAATTTTAGTGCTTTATAAACTGTTGGTAAAAATATACCACTATCTTATCCATTTTACTATTTAGTTTATCAATATAATTAAAGTTAGGGTTATTGGTTCTTAGTTTATATTAAGACTAAGGGTATTCTTATTTAGTGATTTGTTTCTATTAAAATAATGGGATTTCATATTCTTTGGTTTTTTGTTTCTATTAAATCCAAGGGATAAATATAACCCTCTCAATCCTTCTTGATGGGTGGAGACATGGGGATATATTATTAAATTATTTATAATCACCACTATCAAAGTGTTTCCTTTTAATTTTAACAATTTGTTTTCCTATATTCTAAAATTTTTAATTTCATCTATGATCACTTTATTTTGATTATTTTTTTCATGAATAAATTTTTTAATTTTTTAATTTATTTTATTCTACAAAAAAAATTTAAACTTTTTTTCTAAATGAAATTCACACCCCTCTTCCAATTTTAATTTGACCTCTATTTGAAATCAAAGGTTAAATCATGAATTTATTTTTTTTCTTTGTTTTTAAATTAATCAAAGATTAATTAGTTTTCAAAATATTCTACCAATTTTTCCTGAAATATTTTCTTGAATGGGAATTTTTCCAAATACCCATAACACTCCCAAAGGAAAATATATGGGCAGTGTACCATATTTTTATGGTTCCAACTATAGTTAACGCAAGACTTATATGTAAAACTTTCTGAGATCTATTTTGTATCCTATATGGAAAATTTTTATGTATGGTTGTATTCCATCTAGTGAATAATTATAAAAATGGACACTTGATGATATTTTTAATTTTGAATTGGATGGTAAAGTTATGAATTCCATACATTTGGGATTAGGGAAAAATAAAATTAATTGAATATCTACTTTTAAAGTTTCTCATGAAATATATAAACTCTTTGATGTTAATCATTAAATAACAAAGTTAAAAATTCTAGACTTGATATGTATAGGCACAATTTTGAATGTTTTAGTATCCATCCAAATGGTTATATTACTGATATGTTTACAAAATTTAAAAATATATACAATTGATGAAATAAACTTAGTGATATTCATTCTACATGAAATCTAGTGAAGAATATCCTTTAGGCCTTTCCTAGTTCTGGGGAACCTAAGGTGGAAAAATATTTAATGTGCTAATTGAATCTCCTTTGACTTTTTAGATCATAATTACGTGACAAGTAGAGAGGGTATCTAAATAATTCATGGAGAAAAATAAGATTTAATTTAAAGTAATTAATGAATACTCTTACAATGGTGATTAAATTCCTCATCCATCCAAGAAGATAAAAAAATTATTTAAAATAAGAAAATCATATAAACATGACAAAAAGGAAGATGATCAAAGTGAACAAGAAGTAACATATTTTGAATGTGAAAATAAGGGAAACATAAGGCTGTAATTCTCATTGATGAGAAAGAAAAACATGGGTAAGATGAAAAAATAAATAAAACCTTAAAGGTTTCATCTTTGAGTTCCAGAGATGATTAAATATCCTCATGTGAGTTATGTGATGAAATCACCAAATATCTCAAGGATGAATTCAGGGTAAGTAATATAGTAAACTCTAAAAATTCATCTTATTTCTATTAAAATTACTTTTATTCCACTTATCCTAATTCCAATAACCTATTATACAAAGATATAAAATATGTTCATAGTCAACTTGAAGGAGGTTTTTTTTCAAACTAGCATCAACATAAAAAGAATTCCAAAAACCTTATAATTAATAAATTAATGAAAAGGATTAAATTGAAATAAAATGGTTGAAGTATTGGAAAAATTGAATAGTCAATTGAATGTTCATGGGTTACAATTAAAAATAAATTATCTAAAAAGAATCTCATAAAATTCACCCAAAGAAAAAATAAATGAATTAAATATTGAGTTTTAAACTCCCTGAAAATACTAATTTTGTAACTAGATTTTAGAAGAAAAATGGTTCTAAAAAGGATGACTTTTGTTAAATGTGTTTCTCAAGAACAATTTTTTTATTATAATCATAAATACTTGAATATAATTTATTAATGTAACTTCAAAAATAGTAAATATAGTTGACCAAAAGTATCTAAACTTTATCCCATATCTTATCTCAAAAATCATATTAAAAACTAATTTGGGTACAAAAATCCCACGTACCTAACATTTTTAGACCCAAAATCTAGGTTCTAAATTTTTAATTAATTAATTTTATAAGAAACATATAGAAAGTGTAAATAAAAAAAATTTATGTGGTACAAAGAATGTGTATGCTCTCAAAATAGGCATTATGGCCCTATTAAATTTAATTAACTTGAAAAACTCATCAGAGGAAACAATATTTTTTTTTTACAATTTAAGAAGTAAAATCATTGGTATAGGTAAAATTGATTTTCTCAATTATATCCTTATAAAATATGTTTTATTAATTTATGGTTTAAAAAATTTTATAACTATTATCTTATTGTGTGATAATGGTTTTAAAATATGTTTCAAAATAGATTCTTGGAAAGTTCATAACTCTAAAGGATTTTTTTACCAATTTTTATTTAAAAAATGTTAATATTATTGGTTTTAAATATATTTATTCACAAAGTATTAAATGTATAAGTGTTCAAGATAGTGAATTTTGTAGTTGGAATAGACGCCTTTGTAACTATAGCACACACACACTCATTAAGTTCAACCTAAATCATTATATATGAGATTTACCAAAATTTAATTTCAATTATAATGTTGTTTATTAACATTGGAAACATAGTAAAAAAACATATTTTAAGCCTAAAAAAAGTGTAACCTATAAAGCCCATGATATTATTCATCATGACATTTTTGGACCAACATATGGTGAAAGTAATATAGGAAAATGATATTCCTTTGTGATCAATGATGATTATACAAGATTCATTTATGTCATTTTCTTGGCAGAAAAAATGAGGCTTGTAAAGTCTTCCTAAGATTTACCACAATGGTCAAAAATTATAAATGGAAAAATTAATTCCTATTCAAAGAGATATTAGGTGAGAGTTTAATAACAAAGAGTTTGAAGAACTTTATTCTTTACAAGGTTATAATCATGTTTTTTCTCCTAGGACACCTTAACAAAATAGGGTTAATGATAGAAGAAATCATACTCTCAAATAATTATCAAGAGCCCTCCTGAATGATTTCAAATCCCATAATACTTTTTAGATGAGGAGGTCAACATATATTTTTATATCATAAGCTATGTTCTCATAAGACCCATCATCAAAATGACCCTAAATGAACTTTGTAGAATTAAAATTATGAAGTATGTGGGTTTTAAAGTGTTCGGATGTAAATTTTATATTCCATAAACTAATGAAAACCTAGGTATATTTGATCAAAAAATCCAATTATTTAATATTTGTTTGGTTTTAGAACTCAAGTAAATCTTATACAGTCTTGAATAAAAAAACCAAAACTGTTGAATAATCCATCTATCTCAATTTATATGAAAATATTCCTAAACCTTCATCCCAATTTTATGATTTTGTAGATAACCCTTAAAATTTTACTTTGAAAGATCCACCTTCTCCTAATGATCTAACCAAGGATTAATATCCATGTATTTCTTTTCCCAAATATTTAAAAAATAATTAAAAGTCCATCCATTGGAAAATAATACTATTAATTTTAAATCTAGAACCCGTACTAGAAGTTTTATCATAAAATGAAGTTGAGTTTTTTTATTTTTTTTATTTTATAGAACTTCAAAACCTTAATGATTCTATTAATGATAAAAATTGGGTTTTTACTATGGAATAAGATCTAAACCAAATATAATGGAATAATGTTTAGAATCTTGTTAAAAGACCAAATGATCAACCTTTTATTACTACAAAATGGGATTTTAGAAATAAATATGATAAGAAAGGTAACAAAAAAATTAAAAAATATAGACTCATATCCAATGACTATAATCAAGGAGAAGGTATTGATTATGGTGAAACCTTCACACACATTTGTTGAATAAAATCCATTATAATCTCTTTATAATCCCCTGACCATCTAAATTTCAAACACATTAAAATGGATGTTAAAAGTTTTTTTACAAATGGTTTTATTTCTTAAAATATTTTTGTGGCACAACCACTCTATTTTGAATATCCAATGTTTCTGAATTCTATTTTCAAGTTAATAAAAGAATCATATAATATAAATAAACCCCTCATTATTAATATGTATGGTTAACAAATTTTCTTTTAGGAAATTATTTTAAAATGGTAATAAATGATTCAATATTACTTATAAAAAATGTTTCAAATGATCTTTTAATAATTTAAATCTATGTTTATGTCATTGTTTTTGGATCAAAAACTAAATTTCTTAATAATGATTTTTCTAATATTATGAGAAAATAATTTGAAATGGGTATTATGGGTGAGTTAAAATTATTTATTATTTTTAAAATCTTTCAAAATTGGTCTATCACTTTCATAATAAAATGAAAATATATAAATGAACTTATAAAGTGTTTTGTCATCGATCATGAAAATAAAATTAGCACACCTTTGATTAATTCATGTAAGATAATGTTGGATGAAGCTGGTGAATTGTTTGAAAACAAGCCTTATAGAAGCACGATGAAGAGAATTATTTACCTTAATATGATCCATTAAGACATTATGTTCAGTGTTTTTTATTGCACTCATTTTCAACACAATCATATGGAATCTAATATAAAATCTCTTAAAAGGTTATTTTAAAATTATAAAGGATCTAAAAATCATTGTTTATTTTATCCTAATGAGACCTATTTTAATATTTTAAAATTTTCCAATGATGAATTTGGGTGATATAAACTAGATAGAGAAAGTATAAGTTGGACTTATCACCTTCTTTAACATTCCTTAATTTATTATAGTAGTGAAAAGAAAAATTTAGTTTCTCTTTCTTCTGACAAAGAGGAATATATATTCATAAGAATATTTTGAAACAAATTTATATGGATGAAACAAAATCTATTAGACTTTGGGACATAGTTTATTCATGTTACAATTAAATGTGACAGTTATGGTTCTATAAGAATCACTTGAAATCCATTTTAGCCCACACATACACTAATAAAATTGATATTTGACATCAATTTTTGAGAGACCAATTTTAAAAAGGAGATAAAATTTTATAATTTTTTATCCAAAAAATTAAATTAGCTCATATAATTAAAACAACCTCTTTCTTTATAATATTTCAATTTTATTAAGGTTATTTAGGAACGGAATTCCTATAATTATTCTTGTCACTTTTTTCCATGTTTTCTCTTTTCAAATATTGATTGGTGTGAAAAACATTTATTATTCTTTGAAAATATTGTTCTAAAATTTCGAAATCATGTTTTTATAACCACTTTTATTATATTATGCATGTTTTATCTATTATATATGCAACAATTTTGGTCTATGATCCTTTTTTTAATCATAAGTGGGGAGAGAAATTTAGCATATATGGGGGATAAAAGTAAAATTCAAAGAAAAAAATAGTTTTGATTCAAAGTTAGTACAACCTCATCATCAAGGGAAATTAAGATTTATAAAAGGAAGGGTCATTTCAAAAAATGGGAAGATCACTTTTAAAATTAAATGGTTTTAAAGGAAGAGAAGCATCTTGATTCAAGGGGGGAAATTGATTTCATGGAAACAATATTTCAAAATCTTTTTTCTTTTTCCTCATTTTTTCTCGTAATTATTATTCACCTCGTTATCCTTTATTATTTTATTTTAAATCTAAGATGTGTTATTTTGATCTGAAAAAGGGTGAGATTTTAAAAACCCTAATTTTTTTACGATCAAAATCACTAAAAGTATTTAATTTTTTTTAATTGTATTTTTTGTTATAGTGTTTAAACATCCTCTTAGAGAACAATTTGACCAAATAAAGGAATAAAAAGGAGCATGTAGGGTAACTCTAGAAATCCCCAACACCTAGAATCACTGGATAGTATGTAGGAGTGTATACTAGTTGATAGAGGATACAATATAATCTGTAGTTTTATCAAGCTTACTGACTAGTCAGTGGATCTCATCGACCAGTTGGTGGAGTTTGCAGAACCATTCAGAGAAACAAGAATTTCATTGAATATTACATGAAACACTGAGTTAAATCTCCGTTATAAGAAGCATCGAGTTTTTTCGAAACCATGATATATTATTAGTATAGTTATATAAATGTTACTATAATAACATATATGTTAAAATTAATGATATGAAAATTAATAAATACCTTTTAAATATAAATATTTTATATAAAGGAAAAAAATTGATAAAAAATCACATAATGTTCAGTAAAAACGTTATATGTTTCAAAAATACTATTTTCTCAAAAAATATTTTTATTTATTTTATTGAAGATTATTAAAATTGTTTTTTAAAAAATTTATAAAATTAAATTGATAGAATAAAATTCATTTTGAAATCATATTTTCAAAATTAGCTTATGGTAATTTTTTATATTCTTATAAAAGTTTTATTTTTTGATGAATAGTAAAAAATACTGAATTTTAATTTGAAAATAAATTTTCATTTAATTTATTTATAAATTTAAATTATATTAAAAATTAGTTTTAAAGTAAAAATAATTATATTACATATCAATTAATTTAATTTAATTCATTACTTTCAATTTCATATTGAATTTCTATATAAAAACATTGTAAACAATTTAACCTTTTCTATTTAAAAACCTGCATTCTCTTTATGTCTATTGAATTAATTTTAAATTAAATTTTTACACTTATGTGAATGGAATATGGGAAAATATATTCCATATTTTTAATAATAATAATTTATATTTTCTAATCATTTAAAATTAGTTATTCTCCAAAATTAATAGTAAAAACAGTAAAACTTATTCACCATGTTTAAGGAAAAAATGGTTTTACCAGGGGTTAAATGAGAATGATAAGGGTTAAAAATGAGAAAAAACATGTAAAAATCCATTTTTTTGGAAATATTTAAACCATATATCTTCTATTATCGAAAATAGTCCATTATTATAGCCTGTGACTTGAAAAAACATGGGTGGAATTCCTTCTTTAAAATAATTACAAGTGTTCCATTCACCTCACTTATAAAAGGCCTCTCCTCTCCTATCTTCCTCACATATTAAAACCCTTTTGGTTTTGAAAATAAATATAAAAATAAATTCTTAAATTACCTACTACAATACTATAAGATTTATTTCAAACAAAAATCCAGCCTACGAAGGCTTTTGGTGAAAACATATAGAGGATATCTAAAGAAGAAGCAATGTTCATCCATGAGAGTTTTCCTTTTATTTATACCTATACATATTTTAATTATTATTATAACATGATGATATAATAACCTGATTGTATTCTATATACTAATATGTTTTTATGGTAAGTTAATGACCTACAACCATCTCCACTTCCATCAAATAGGTTATGAAATCATCATTTGTGTGTATGGCAGACTACCGCCTCGAGAACCTATGTCATTCATTTTTACATTACCACCTCTCACAGTTGGTTATATTGATTTATTAAATGTTTATATATTATATTTATTAAAATATTATTGTTTTGGAATTATTATATCACACATACCTTCATACTCTCTATTTTGGGGGAATATGATAACGTTGCTCATGTGTACGACGTACAAACAACGTGCGAAGCGATGTGATTTATTCACGCTTTACATTGAAGGTAATAAGGATGATTTTAATAAAAATATATAATATATATGAAATAAAAATTTATATTTAATGATAATATATTATTTATCTTTCATTCTTTCAATCCGATAAGAAAATGGAGATAATGGTCAAACGTACGTACGACCTACCATCTCTATGAATAATGTATTTCATTTTCTATCATTAAAATTTACAGATTACTCTAAATACATATATAATGAATATATATGATATTTATATAATGGATTACATTTTTTATATTATGAAACCATGATCAAATTAAAAGGACCAAAAATAAAAAAAATCAAAACTTACGCAAAAAACAAAGTAGTTATTTCTCAAAACATGACTTTAACTTGTAATTGCCAATAAATAAGTAATAAAAAGAAATAATTAAATCATATATGGTATGATATATATATGTATGGTTATCTAACAGATATATAATAAACTTATAATAATTATATTTTATCTTTGAATTTGTATGATAGAAGTCATGACTCAAAGTATGGGACTTCTAGTCTCTCTTTTATTTCTGAGAGAAATACGAAAATTCACCACCCATTTTCATAAAATGGTATATATAATACCACTTTAAAATTTTATATAATTAATATCATAATTTTAATTATATAAAAAACTTCATTTTATGTAATGATATGTTGGGTATTACGATTCAAAATACTACTAAATCGGTATGTGATTTCTGTCTCATTTTTTTACTTCTATGAGATATGTGTCATATTCCACACCTATTTCTTTTATGTGGTATATAAACTTACCATGAATGTATTTTATGATTATTATCTATAAAATTAATGGTCTTAAATTTCTACTTTAGGATCTATCTTTCATGAGGATTATCTTTCAATTGTTTCCAAAGTGGTAATGGATTTATGTTACAATCTCATCGTTTATCGAGATTGTTTATGATTAAGTATGAAATTTTGAAATATTATGATAAAAATCTAAATAATTACCATGAATTTATTCTAATATATTTTCTTTATTTTTAAGTAATATTACCTTTTTCCTACTCTTTTAATTAATATAATTGATAATTTTTATATAAAAAATCATCTTTATTTCTCTCTTCGGTCAAAAACCGTTTTTCTTTCAAAGCCATGTTTTCTAATAATGTTTTCAATTTTTTTAAAAACTTATTCAAAATATTTATTAATATTTTTACCCATGTTTTAGTTTTTACAAAAATTATTTTAAATTAATCTTCATTTCATTTAACAATCATTTCCCAATTGGATTTTTACCGAAAATGTGAAAGGAATGTTTATTTTAACGTGTATGACATGAAATATACTTACCTTAATCAATAACATTATTTTATTTGAAGTTTCCTTTATAAAATTCCAAGGTTATTTTAAAAAAAATATTATCAAATTGTTTTATTTTTTAATTTTTTTTCAAAGGTGAATGGACATTTCCCTCGAGAAATGTTTTAAATTATTTTTATTGATTCATTTATAATTTTTCATGTTTATTTTAAAAGATAATGATTTCCAAAATATTTTATGCATTTTTATTTTTAAAAAGTTATTATGAAATTAATGTTATTTTCCATGTGAGACATTTCAATTAATATTTCAAAAACATTTTCCATCTAATATGATATCTTTTGAGGTTACTTATGATTTACTAGGTATATGATCCAAGGATACCATTATTATTACTTATTTAATTTTTTTTTTGAATCTGATGACTAGATGTTCATGAAACACATTTCTCTACCATTGATTATACCATGATATAATTCTTACAAAATCCATTTTTTTCCATGGGTCATGCTATGATGAATTGTTTAAATGATTATGAAACCTTTCTCTTTTATATCGGTTATCATATAATGAAATGTTTATGAAACCCATTTACTTTCATGAGATATGATATGGTGGATTTTTTACGATATTTTGGAACATGTATGTATGATATTCAGTATGTGATGTTTGAGACTTATATATCTCAATAATGCATTGGAAAATGATTAATAAGATCAAAGGGTATGTGAGAGATTATCCCAAGCCCGAAGGAGAGTACACAAAAGGTCATCCCAATCCCAAAGTCGGTACATTGGTGGTTATCACAAGCCTAATTTGTTATGAATGTATTATTGGGCATCCTTAACATATTTTTTAAATGATTATGTGTATTTTAAAATCTGATGTATTATTCCAATTTTATGATATCATAACTGATGTTCTTTTATTTTCTTATGATTAATGTTTAATGAACTTCCAATCATTATGTCATGACATAATATTTTGATCTTTGATATTCTGTGTATGCTTTCAAATGTTATTCCCAAGTTCTCATACTCTTATGCTCACATTATGTTTATGTATTTCCCTTGTTTACCCTTAATAACCCTATGAGATAACCATTTCTTATGTTTCCTTTCTTGAGGTTATGAAGATATGTTTTATGTTGGTTATGTATATGAAGATTACTAAATGGGAAAATCTTTATGAGAAACATTAAAGGCCTTTTAATAGGTTATAATATTGTGTTCATGTTTACAAAGTCACTAAACAATTATGGTCCCCAGGAATTTTTGTATGTAATGTAATGGATATTCATCTTAAAACATTTAATATCCTTATATGAGAATCATAGGTTTATATAGTTGGTATCGGAGGAAAGGTTTAGTTAATGGTTGAAAACCAGGATAAAAAAACAATAGTGATATCACTATGGATATTTCTAAGGATATGTCTTGTTATGTCTCTAAGGATAAGTACAAGGATGAGTCAAAATATAAGAAAATGTCTTAGAATTTTATTAAAGGATAGAGTGAGTGGTTTCCAATAAATTACATCCCTGTGTGGATACTAAAAGTTGATGTAGCTATGGAATAGAGGTACCTAGGGGAAATAGATCCGAAAAGTGTGCATAGAGATCGAATTTACCATCACCTAGTGCATGAAAAAGGGACTTGAAACACACTTGGTTGGACACTTCTGGGGGCTATGATTTTGAAATTCACAAAATATTTACAAACCATCATGAATTATTTAAATAGATGATGACTATGAATGACCTGGGTTGATCCTAATGTGTCATATATTTAAAAGAAGGTGTCACAATTTTGACATCTTATGATTGAGTTTTCATGATTATGTGCTTTTACACTATGATTATTGTTGCTCACACTATGCTTCTTCATTTTAGTCCGTGATGGGAACTAGAAGTAACTCATTTGACATTGAATGTGATGGAAAATTTATTTTTAAACAGAAAAATGAGATGACGACTGGAGTGAAAGATGTTGTGATTATTCAATATTAGTTGTTATGGAATACTATTAACAATATTCACCTTAACCAATAATTAGACTCACCAAATAAGAGAAGAATAGAGTTAATTGAGAGTTAGAGATATAAAGACCATGAAGGAAAGAAGATTCAGTTTCCTATATATATAGAATGTGGAATGAAGCAATCAAGGGAATGTATTAGGGGAATGTGAAGATATTTTGATTTTGGAAAAGAAGGAAATGAAGAAATAAATTTAAGAGGAGAAATTAAAAGTTCAATTAACTCAATGGAAGAGAATAATGTCCTCTCTAAGATATAATAGACAGTTGAATGTTCTAAACATGGAAAGTATGAGCATTATGAAAATCAATATCCTAAGGGGAAATATCATGAAGATAATCAGAAAGGTTCTATGAGTAATGGTTATATAACTAATAATAAGGATACTAAAAATGATATATGAAAGGTATGAGTTTTTTTAACAATATTATTTATGTTAAATATGAGAATCATGATTAAATTTAGGTTGATGAATGTCAAGACAAGTTTCACATATCGTATTATAGAAAATAGGTATTAAGGAATAAGATAATGAATACTAGTTAATGTTTTTATCATTGAATTTTTTATGTATTTTATTCAATAATTATGAATTATGAAATAAATCGAAATTGTTTAGTATATTTTTTTCATTAAGTATTTGCAAAAATGTGTTGAATGGTGTTGATGAGATAGAAAAGTGATGTAATAGAAATGTGATATTTCATGGAAAACATATGATTATGGGACATATAACCCTTAATATGTTCTTGGTGTTGTGATAATGATATTGGGATAAATAGATGATTGATATCAATAAAGTGAATTATATAGTATTGATGGATTTGTAATTGGTTAATAAATGTGAAAAAGTTGTTTATGCTATCCTTGATGGAGTTTACAACATTTTCAGAGTTAAGAAATATGTCCAATAATAAATGTTTTAAGTAAGGAATAAGGAATCATGCATAATTTCAATAAGGTTATAGGATAATTTTGGTTATTACCATGTTTTAAGAGAGTACATAGTGAAGGTATTCACATGTTTGGTATGTGACTATCAAGTGCCAATTTATAATACATTTAGGATTAATTTTAAGTTGATTTTGATAAATTTAGTGCCATTATTTATAAATTCTTAATTTTTGAAAGGTTATAAGTTTTACCATTTATGGAATGGTTTAAGCTGAAATTTTAATGAGGGTTTATATATTAATGTATTACTTCACCATATGGATATTTATGCATATTATGCAACCTTTTCTAACTATTTTTTCATAATAAAAACTAGATATCAAAAGTATGACTTACCATTATATTATAGACATTTGAATTTGTAAAAAAGTGAATTTTAGTGCTTCAAGAAAAAATAATTCATTTTTTGATATTCCTTTCATGGAGTAATTAATGGAATAGAAATTTATTGAAGAAAAACCAAAGGATGAAATTATAATTATGAAATAGAAACATATCAAGTTAGTATATTTCCATATATTCTTTAAGAGAAAATGAATTTTTAAAATTTTGGAAATGTTTTTTGAAAAACAATGTTATCTTTTATCCTTTACATTAGATGAACTAGATGGAATTTTAAATCATAACATATTTATTGTTTGGAGGTCCAAAATTTTCTATTAATCATTTACTTTATGGTGATCAATGACCTTTATAAATATATATAATTATTTGTATCTTCAATTTAAAAATATTTATTTCCCACATATTTTCTCATATGTGGAAACCAATTTATCAGTTAATTTAGGTAATATTTATGTTTTTATATTTCCCTCTTTTAAGGGATGTTTTATTATTCATTTGTATAATGTGGGTTATATGATGAGATTTTCAAATGATAAAACATTGATGACAGAGATGAATTTTACTAAATAAATTCATTTTAAGGGGGTTGAATGTAACATCATGATATTTTTTGAAATATATTTTTTTCAAATAAATTTAACAAATATGATTTTTTTTGTTACATGTAACACTGATTTTAGCTTGCATTACACAAAATAAGGAGTTTCAATATAAGCATGTTATATTATTAATATAGTTATTTAAACGAGACCATAATTACCTAGGAATTAAACATATATATAAGAAAATTAATAGTTACTTTTTAAATATTAAAAAATTTATATAAATAAAAATTGTTTATAAAAAAAATTAATTTTCGGTAATGTCTTTATATGTTACAAAAATAATATTTTCTCAAAAATGATTTTTATTTATTTTTGTGAATATTAATAAATTTAGTTTTTTATGCTTTTAAAAAATTAATTTTATAAACTAAAATTAATTTTATAATTATTTTTTCAAAATTATCTCAAAGGGAATGTTTTTGTTTTTTTTTTGAAAAAGTTTTGTTTTTTGATGAATAGTGAGAAATACTGAATTTTATTTAAAATATTCCTTAATTTATTTATAATGTTAAATAATATTTTAAATTATCTTTAAAGTAAAATTTGTTAAATTATATAACCATTAATCTAATTCATTACATTGCAATAAATTTCATATTAAATTTCTATATAAAAACTTTGTAAACTTTTGGACTTTTTCTCTTTAAAAATATGCTTTATCATCGTGTCTTTGGGAATAAATTTTAATTAAATTTTTTACACTTATAAGGATGGAATTTGGAAAAATTGATTAAATAATTTGAATAATCATAATTGATATTATCTAATAATTTTAAATAAATTTTTGACTAAAATGAATAGTAAAAGTAGTAAAACATATTTACCACGGTTAAGGTAAAAATGGTTTAACTTGGGATTAAACTAAAACGATAAGGGTTAAAAATAACCCAAAACTTGTAAAACACCAACTGGATGTCCATATTTATATCTTATATATTCTAGTATATATAATGGTCTATTATTGGATCCTTTTTACATGAAAAAACATGAGTGTAATTCTTTCATTGAAAAAATTACAAGTGTTCCATTCACCTCACTTATAAAAAGCGACCCTGCCCCCTCTTATTCATAGATTAGAATAATTTTTGGATAATCTGAGACCTACCAAAATTAATTTATTAATTACCTCATATAATCCTAGAAGCCTTATTTTGTCTGTAAATTTAACTTAGGAAGGATTTTGGTTCAAACCTAAGGAGGATACCTGAAGAAGAGGTAACATTTATTAACAAGTATTTTTGTTTTATTTTTTCCTCCAAATCGTTAGATTTTTATTATTACATGATGATATAATAAAACTTTTAATTTAAATATATTTATATGTTTTTAGGTTATGTTCTTAACCTACAACCATCTACACTTTCATCAAATGGATTACCAAATCATCATTCATGTGTACGACATACTACCACCTCACAAAAAAATGTCATTTTTTACATAAAAACCTATTATGTTTGGTAATAATAATGGATTAAATATTTATATATGTTATTTATGATATATATATATACTTATTGAGCTATTATATCACACATTTCATCATGCTATCCATTTTAAGAGAATATAATAATGTCTCTCATGTGTACAAAAGACTACCACCTTACGAAGCAATGTGATCCATTCACGCTTTACATAGATGGTAATAAGAATTTTTTCAATGGAAATATTTGATATATATGAAATAAAAATAAATTTTAATGATAATATATCATTTAACATTATTTATTTCAATCAGACAAGAAAATAGAAACACTATTAATGCGTACTTAGGGCCTACCATCTTCATGAATGCCACATTTCATTTTCTATCTCTAAATTTTATGGATTACTATAAATAAATGTATAATGAATATATATTATATTTATATAATGTTTAAAATTATGGATATTATTAAACCATGATCAAATTAATCGTACCATATATAATAAATCAAAACTTACATGAAAAACAAAGCAGTTATTGCCCGAAACGTGGCTTTAACATGGGATTGTTAATAAATAGTTAATAAAAGGAAATAATTAAATAATATGTGGTATGATATATATAATTATGGTTTTTAATATATTTTTAACAAACTTATATTTATTATACAGAAGTTTTCAACATGTAAGATGAAATTCAAGACTTAAGGTATGAGATTTCTTATCTCTCTTTTATTTCTGGGAGACATTTAAAAATTCACCACTCATTTATTTTGTGTGATATATATACTAACCCTTTGACATGTCATATTATGAATATCAATTTTTCATGATATTAAAAGTTTAATTTTATGTTATTCTTTTTGGGGATTGCTATTCAAAATATTACTAAATCAGTAAGCGATTTCTTTCTCACTTTTTACATATGTGAGACACATGTCATATTCAACACACATTTATTTTATCTAGTGTATATATTTCCCATGAATGTATTTTATTATTCTTCTCCTTAGAGTTATAGAGATTAAATATACATTTTAGTATCTCTCTTTCAAGGTGATTATGTTTCAAATGTTACCAAAGCGGTAATGGCTTTATATTTCAATCTCATTATTTATCAAGATTATTTATGATTAGGCCTGCGATATTGAAATTATATGATCTACCTCTCAATAATTGTCCTTAATTTTCTTCTCCTCTGGTTATATGTGACATTTTTAAGTAATATTACCATTTTTACACTCTTTGGTATATAAAATAATTGAAAAATGTTTCTATAAAAAATCATCTTTATTTTTCTCTTCGGTCGAAAACCCTTTTTCTTTATAAACCAGGATTTATTAAAATATTCTCAACATTGTTTTTAACATTTTTCAAAAGATTTATTAATTATTTTTTACACATGTTTTAATTTTTTTAAAAATAATTTTAAAGGAATATACATGTCATTTTATAAACAATTCCTCTTTGTATTTTATCAAAAATGTGAAAGGAATATTTGTTTTAACATGTGTGATATGATCAAAACCTCCCATCAACATGAAAATTATTTTCTTTGAATCCCCATTTAAAAATTTTCATGTTTATTTTAAAAGAAAAAAATAAAAAATGTTTTATTTTTTAATTTTTTTTCATTTTCGAAAGTATATTTCCCTGAAGAAATGTTTTAAATTATTTTTAATCTTATTTTATAAATTCTCAATTTTATTTTCAAATAAAATGATTTCTAAAATAATTTGTTAATTTTTTGTTTTAGTAAGTGATTATCAAAGAATGTTTAGTTTCTTTAATAAATGCTCCAAGTGATTTTTAAAAATCATTCTCCATCTGTGATGACATCTTTGAGGTTTCTTAATATTTACTCGGGATATGATCCAAGGATTCAATTATTATTATTAATCTAAATGATTTATTTTTATGATGAAATGATGTTTTTGAAACTAGTTTCTTTTTCACGGGTTATACCACGATATATTTCTTATAAAAAACACATCTTTTCCATGAGTTATTCTATGATTAAATGATGAAATGATTATAAAATCTATCTCTTTTACAAAGGTTTTGATATGATTAAATGTTTATGAAACCCATTTAATTTCATGGGTTAGGATTTAATGAATGTTTTATGATATTGTAGAACACATATGTATGATTTTCATTATTTTATGGAAGAGACCAATATATCCCTCCAACACATTGGGTAATTATTAATGAGATCAAATGGTATACATGAGGTTATCCCAAACCTAAAGAGGATACATGGGAGGTCATCCCAATCCTAAAGTAGGTACAAGTGTGGTTAATCCAAGACTAACATGTTATGAATTTTCTGCTGGGTTTCCTTGACATATTATATTATATGATTATTTGTATGCCACATTTCAATGTCTTATTCCAATATTATTCTCTGATAACTAATTTTATTTTCTTTCTATATAATTCATGTCTTATGGTCTTCCAATACTTATGTTATGAATCAATATTTTGATCTTTTATATGCATGAAATGATTTCCATATGCTATTTTTATGTTCTCATACCCTTATTCTCATGTTATGTTTATACTTTTCCCTTATTTAACCTTACTAATCATCTGAGACAACTATCGCAACTCGTCCCCCGAGGCTCGTGCCGGGGCTACCCCAAGCCCGCCTCCAATAGGCTAGGGGCTGACAACAAGCATTGAGAAGGAATATCCCATATGTGGGAGGGATTTTCCCTAGTACCTGTATGAACACACCCTTCTCCAAGAAAAAGATGAAACTGAAAACACTAAGTAAGCATGGATGAAACCACTAAGAAAATCCACTCAAAGTAAGGTAAAAAACTGAGATAAAAAGGGTCCAGAATACAAACCCAACTCAAATAGAAAAGTACAAGATCCTAGATCTCATCTGTAGAAAACCCAACCTGAAGGGTAGGTAAAATAAGTTGTCTGAATGTCGCTGAAGCGTACCATGTCTGTCAGGTCACCCTGAAGCACCCCTATCTCAAGCCCACCACAGACTTTGTCAAAGATGCAAATAATCTGCACAAGAAACGACATGTGCCAGCAAAGCCCATGTAGGGGTGAGTAAAACAGTACTCATTAGGGACCCCAAACCACAAAGGAATTACATAAAGTAAACCAAAAAGAATCAAAATAAGTATACCACAAAAAAAAGATCGATTATAAAAAAAACTAAGCAGACTACCAAGAAGTACAAAAAGTTCATAATCTAAGAAGTATAATGAAGAGAGTCACTAGAGTTAGCTCACACTAAGTATATGTAGGTCTAGGGTATGTAAACAAGATTGTCGTAAGAATCCATAGTACCCTCAAGTAGTAACATGTGGAGAATTGGTAACACATGGAGTGTAAGTAACACATTGAGTGTAAGTAACACACGGAGTCTCAGTAGAACATGAAGTATAGGCAACTCATGGACTGTTTGTAACACATGGAGTGTAGGTAACACATAGATTTTAGGTAACACGTGAAGTGTAGATAATACAAGGAGTGTTGGTAACACACATAGTGTCATCAAAGAGTAGAGGACCAACACCATGGTGGGATAGGGGAGTATTGACTCAATCTAGGTAAGACACAAAGTCTAAATAAGACACATAGTCTAGGTAAGAAATGTATTCAAGGTAATCACATAGATTCAAGGTCGCAACCAGCCACATGACTCCATATTTAGAACGCTCGTTCTGAGAGCACATACTCCTCGAGCCAAATGGTTGTACACCTACTTCCATAGAAACTCACTTATAGTATCTCAAAAGGACTGCCTCATTGTGAGAGTCCCAAAACTGCCAATGGGTCATCAAATAGACAAAAGATTTGAGAGTTATAGGATTTTAAGTAAAAATGGGATGGTTGGGTCTGGGTCCAACCTGACCCAACCCTAGTCCTGCTTGACCCGACCGGTAGGGTCGACCTGCTACCGACCCGACTTGCCAGCTTCAACCCTGTACACTTCGATGTGGGCCGGTTCGGTTTTCCCAGACATGGTGGGCAGAACATCCCCCCTAGTCAAAGAGGTCGACCGCCACATTCAATGCGGTCGGCCGCCGTGTGAACCACCTTGCAATGATTACTGTGGGGTCTCGTCGTGGTCCAGATGGACCGCAACCTTTTTCCTTGTGATGTGGCTTCGTGCCGCATCCAGTCAAGACTGCAGTCGGCCATCAAGTTGGAGGCCTTGTAAGCCACCCGATTCCACTAAGACATGGGTTACTCAGACACCATCTACCATGCTGGAAACCATCTGCTACCGGGTGGTCGCACCGTCAGGCGCCACCTGTGGTGTCACCACCGGTATCCTTCTTTTTGCAGGTCACCGGTCACACTCTGGTTCTCCATTTTTTAAAACGGAAGCATGCCTGCGACCCTTGGGTCATGTTATCTATCTTCATGAGCTCCAATTCATTTCGTCGTCACTTTGTGGGTTCGACCATGTTCGAAACCACCTAGAAGAACACACTGGGACCATGAGGGTCTGCCGATGAAGAACACAAGAATGGGGAAGAGTGATAAGTACAAGAAAATATTTAGAATGGAAATTGGCCTTGTTCCGGTTGGCCTTGGTCTATTCTTGTCCGCAGAAAATATGAAATAGGAACAAAATAATATTTTAATATTCAAATCCCATTAATCCCGCATTTTTATCCGTCATACAAAAATGATCAAACTGCAGATCAACTAGTTTTGGGGTTAGTCTCTGTTCGTCATTGTAAATAAAAATGAGGAAAGAATTCATGAAGAAATATAAACCCCCTACCTCAAGTATTAAATCGATCACTGATGAAGGGTTAGTCCTATGTTCATCGTTCCTCAATCTGACGACACATATTCTGAATCTGATCATAGATCTACCACCGTTTGTCATTTATCAATGTTAGGTTTTTCTAACATGGTTTTTTTCCCGAGCCTCCAAGGATTTTGAATATGATCTCGTATCCCTGAAAAGTTATTAAATGAATAAAAATGTTTCAATGTTGTTGTTTCACTAAGTTATAGTGTTTCCATGCCATTTCATTTTTGAAAGGTAATAGCTACCTAGTCGAGGAATCACAGGGCCGATGTGTCACTGCTAAACATTAAAATAAACTTTTTCTAAGTTTATTTTATTTACCTTTATAATGTCCAAAAATTATTTTCTGAATTTGACCCGCGTTGGTTGAAGTTAGGTTCTTCCTTATAAAAACATGATGCTCTGAACAAAACAGTGCCCTCAGATTTCAAATCCAATCACTCTTTTGAAAGCTACTAAAACCGCACATGAGCGCTATTTTTAAAAAAATTAAAAATAGTTTGAACAATTATTCCGATGACCCTAGTCCATGGAATCACATGTTGTCTCAGCTCCTGGTCTCAAATTAATCCCATATAATTTTCAAAAAAAAAAAATACACGGAAAATCCGAGACATTACACTAACCATTTCTTATGATTCATTTCCTTAGGTTATGAAAAAAATCTTTATATAGGGTATGTATACGAATAGTAAAAAATAGGAAGATATTTGTGATAAAAATTGAATATATTTCACTATAATAGAATATTGTGTTCCATGTTTCCGAAGGCCCTAAAATATTATAGTCCTCTGGCATATGATTTTATAATGTAATGAATATTCATCTAAAAGGATGTAATATCCATGTATGAGAAGTCTTGGTCTTTGTACATCTTGGAAGTGGTTTAATTCTAGAATAGTCGAAGAGTATTAAATGCTTGGTCAAAAAGCTTTGATTCATCTCATTAAAGGCTTGATTCAACCCATAGTTCCCCCAAACTCTTGAATATTTTTTTAATCAATTACTTGATTGATAAAGAGTTTTATTTTATAGCATCAACCTAATATATTAAAAGGTAATTCACTCCCTCATTATATTTTACTGTGACCTAAAAATTCAATTTGATGAATATATAAGAGGTATGTGGCTTCTCTTACTTTTCAAATTTCTCCTAAAATTTGATGGATCATTATTTTCTAAATAAATTATCTATTATTTTGGTTTAAAGTATATCTTAAAATACCTATTGTAAAATACAATTTCATATTTGGTATTTAATTTTTAAATAATAGGTGACATCCATAAGGTGTTTGATTAATTGATTAATGAATTTTGTTTTTGAAATAGAGGTTTTGAATGTGAGAACTTGGCATGAATTTGGTGGGTGTGTGTTCATATTCATAAGGAAATAGTCATGTGTGTTGGACATGGTTGTGGTTACAGTATTTTAGCCCATTTAATTATTCATGAAAGTGATTTTTTTCAACTATATGGAAATATACCCATCATGATTAAGAATTTTCTGGATATTCCTTTTGCCAGTGGTTTCATTCATTGGTACTTTTTCACGTGTGTGTGGGTTTATTCAACGGGTATTTTTTTAGTGTGTGTAGTTTTTTTACCCTATAGATATATTATTAATTTGTATTGAATTTTTTACTTCATACCATCCTTTATTTTTAATTAAATTCTGAAATAAACTGTTTCTTATTTTAGTTTCATTTTGGGGAAGTCTCAGGATTTTTTGACTAGGTTATTTACACACCCATACATATGCAATTTGGTGCATATGAAGAAACACTATTTATAATGATATAGGTAAGGGGAAGGTTTATTATTTAACTAGTGAATATTCATGATGATATTTTCTTCGATCACTGGATTTAATGCTTGGGGTGATTATTGAGTCTTGGAGTCTGGAGTGGTTCCACCTTGGTTCCTTGAGTCTTTTATCTTGAGTATTATTTTTCTTGGGATTGCAGACACCTATTTTATCTCATCTTCCATTGTTACTATGTTTTTTGTCTATTTATATATTAGAATCATTCTTTTTTTATGTCATGCATAATATTGTTACCCTTTTTTATGGTATAATTTTTTGTTTTATTTGTTTAATGGAAAATTTTCCCCCACGATTTAGTAATTTTTTAACATTTATTGATATTCTTTGGTTCACTAGGGTTTCTACCTAAGGTTAGTGTCTTTTCAGTCCTCTACAAGACAATGGCATTTCAGTCCTCCACATTTATTTATTTCATGATTCATAATTTTTTATTTCTATTATATAAATAATTCATTCACAACAATTCCTTAACAAACCATTGCCTATAATTCATTATTTTATTCCTTAATACATATTTCCTTTCATAATTCATTTTTAGTCTCTTCATTATCATAAATATAACCATTACTTTTACAACCATTCTGATTTTCATCATGATATTTCTCCTTAGGACATAGATTTAAATAATTTATATACTTTCCATATTTAAAGAACCAAACAGTCAATGACATATTAGCATGACCAATATTAACTTCTATTGTGTTAACTGAAATTTTAATTTTCCCTTTACAATTACTTGATTTGTGTCCTTCTTTTCTATAGTCAAAACATCTCCTCGTTCTTCTAAGACAGTCACTTGGGTTCTTCTTTCCACATTATTGACATATAAGTAATTGAATCATCTTTCCTCCATGATTACCATCACCAAACCCTCAATGTAATCTTTTTCTATCCTTTTTGGTAAGTCTGAGATTTGGTTAAGGTAAAAATTGTTGGTCACATTCTTTGATGAAAAATTACTCACAATCACAAAATCCTTCCCTCCAGTTATTATCCCATTTTTCTCCTCATCAAAATAATTTCCATTTTATTCAATGCTATCCTAATTACTTTTATTTCCTTCTATTGACTAAAACCAAAAAGTATAGTGTGAGCAACAATAATCGTAGTGGGAATCCTAATAATCATGAAAATCACTTATAGGATGTCTAAATCATGTCACATTCTTTTTAATATATTAAAACTTTGGTTTATCCTAGTTTATTAATAATTATATTATATTTAAATTCTTTATTATGGGGTTTAAAGAGTTTTTTAATTCCCAAATAATATCCCTCAGGTGTGTCAAACCAGTTTTCTAGTAAGTCTTATTATCCTGCACCAGTTTGCGATTGAGTTTAGCTCAATAAAGTGCTGTCAGGGTTGTTACCCAAGGTACCACTATGCTGGAGCCATATCCACTTATGGTATTCATATAGAGATGTAATTTCTTGGAAACCACTCACTCTATCCTTTAACAAAATTCCAGGACACTTTCCTATACTTTAACTCATCTTTAGACTTAACCATAGAGATATACCAAGTCACATCCTTAGAAATATCCCTAGGGATCTCATTATTTTGTTATCTTTATAATTTCCAAAGGATAACTAAACCACCCTCTGATACTAACTACAACCATCCATGATTTTTATATGAAAACATTACATCTCTTTAGATGAATACTTAATACATTTAAAAAATACATTCCCAAGTACCATAATATTTTTGTGTCATTTCATACTAGGTAACCAATATTATAATTTGGTAAAAGATATTCAATATATCCTATAAATATATCCCCCTTTAGTAATCTTCACAAAAATACCCTACTTAAAACCTTTCTTCATAACCTTGGGAAAGGAAACATAAGAAACGGTGAGCTCAGATGCTCTGTAAGGGTAAAAAAGGGAGATACATAAGAATAACATGAAAATAATGGTATTAAAATATGATAATAAAATTTTAAAACCATACTCTTCATATCAAATATTTTAATCTTTATTGATTGAATAAATATCGAAAGTTTATTAGATATTAATTATAAGATAATACAAAAACACGAGCCATGAGAGAATAACATTGGTATAAGACATTTAATTTGTCGCATACGCATAAAAATAGAAAATATTATTTCAAGGATACCCAAAAATACATTAATAACATTTTATTCTTGAGATAAACACCCTTGTACCTAATTTTGGATTTGGATGACATCTTATGTACCCTCTTTAGGGCTTTGGTTAACCACCTACGTACTCTCTTTTTTGGACATTGGCTTACCAACCTTATACCCTCTGAGATCATAGAAAATTTATAAATTCCCAATCACTAGAGGGAGATATTGTACACACCATATCATAATAAAACCCATATTTCATAAAATATTCATCATATCATAACCCACAAAATGAAATAGGTTTTATAAACAATTCATCTTATCATCACCAATGAAAAAGAGAAATGTTTTATAATCATTTCAACATTTCATAATAACATAACCAATGAAAAATGTGGTGGGTTTAATAATAATTTAATCATGTTATAAAAAATTTAATAGAAATGGGTTTGATAAACCTTCTTCTATCATAATCACGAACCATTCAAAGAAATAATAAGAATGGTATCCCTGAATTGTATCCCAAGTAAGTCATAGGTGACATCAACAGATGAAATATTAAATAGAAAATGATTTAGATCAATAATTTAAAATATTTTTGGAGTAAAATATACTTACTAATTTTAAAAAATCTTTTTAATAAATAATAAATTTTAAAATCCTTTTTAGAAAACATTCTTTTCGATGAAAACATATTTCTAGCCGAAGAGAGAAATAAAGTCAGATTTTCTTAATTTTTTTTATTAATTATAATAATTAATAAAGACTTGAAAACAATGTAAAATTATTTAATTATATCATTAATAAATTTAGGATAATATAATTCATGATAATTCTTGTGAGGTAGATCGTAATATTTCAACATTTGATTCATAATCTTAAACAACTCTGATAGATATTAAGATTGTAACATAACATCTTTACCACTTTGGTAACTTTGAGCTGTAATCCATGTGAAGAAATAACATAAAATGAAACTTAATTTATCACAAGGATAAATAAATCCTTGATATTATATTTAAAAGGGGATATATATATATATACATCTTGTAAAAGAATACAGGTGTGTAACATGACATATGTCTCAAAGAAGGAAAATTGATACAAAAAGAACATATCAATTTGTTAACATTTGAACTAAAAGCTCAAAAAAAGATATATCCTAAAATTGATATGTAAATAAAAATAATTTTTTGGAGAATATATATAAAATATATTCATGGGTTTTATATTTACCAAATAAAATAAACATTTTGTGAATATGGCATATGTCTCACAGAAAAATAAATGTGTGACAAAAATCCCTTGCCATAAGTCTTGACTTCCATTATAATCGTTCAAAAAAACTGTATAATAAATGTAAGTTTATTATACATATATTAAATAACAATATTACCATATATTATACTATATATTATTTACTCATTCCTTTTTATTACCCATTTATTAATCATTCCATATTAAATTTATGTTTCGGGTAATAACCACATATGTTTTGATTTGTTATATTTTTGTTCATCTTGATTTAATCATGGATATATAATTTCCATAGTGATAAACATTATCTAAATATCATATATATTCATTTTATATTTTTTCATAGTAATCTATAAAATATAGTGATAGAAATGAAATACACCGTTCATGGAGATGGTAGACCTTACATACGCATGAATGTTGTTTTTCATTTTCTTATTGGGATAAATGAAAGAAAATAAAATGGTATATATTATCATTATAGAATCATATTTATGTCATATATTTCACTAATTTTTATTAAACCTATCCTTAAAAAACTCCATGTAAAGTGCGAACGAATCACATCACTTCGCAAGATAGTAGTCCAATGTACACACAAACGACATTATCATATTCCCAAAAAATGGAGAGCATAATGTTATGTAGAATATATTAATTACAGAATATAAATAACCTTATAAATATCATATATATCATATATAAATATTAAATCCATCTTTATAAATATTCTTGATAGTTAGTAATTGAAAACCGAATGACATCGTTTCGTGGGGCGGTAGTCCGTCGTACACACAAATGGTGATTTTGTAACCCATTTGATGGAATTTGACATAGTTATAGGAAATCACCTTAACATAAAAACTTCTAATTATATTTAATATTCGGAGGCTCTTATATGATAACGATATAATAATAATTTTAGAATGTGGAGAAGTAAATAAAATGATGATGCTTGTTGAAGAACAATATCTCTTCTTTGGGTATTCTCCTTAGGATTTAACTAAAGCCTTCACAGATTGGAATTCTGACCACAATAAGGATTCTAGGATGAGAATAGGTATGTTGGGAAGTTATTTGGTTAGGTTTTGGATAAATAATATAGTTTTGAATTTAGAAACTCTATCCTTTTATACATATCATTACATGATTTTAAGTATAATAAAGCATCATATTACAAGCCAAGGATCGTAAAGTCTAGTGTCTTGGAAGACTAGGTACATAAAAATAAAAATATGAGACTAAATAATGTTTTTCCCTATTTAATACTCAATAATATCTCCTAAATTAAATCATTATCATATATATTCATAGGATAACCTGAGGATAACTTGAACAAAGGGATGAGCTAAAAAGCCCAGTAAGGGAATAAACATTAGAATAAAGCTTTAGAACATGAGTTAGAAGGCATGAAAAAATGGTATAAATAGGCACAGAACATATGAAATCATAACATATAAACATGGGATGATATAAATATAAAGTCATAGTATTGTGGAAGAAACATAAAAATGAATTTATCATGATTCAAGGCTCATTGCACATTTAGAAGAACAAGTCAAGGTTAACCACCAAGATTATTGCACATGGTGTCACGTGTCAAGGCTATCCAACAAGACTGTTGCACATAACATCTTAGGAGACTCAACTTTAACCAATTAATTGGAGTTATATATTGGTGCCCCCATCATAAAATTTTCATGAATATTCTTTCCACATATATAATCATACATAATCAATCATAAATAAATATAAGGGTACCCTTGGAAAGAAATGGGTATAATAATCAATCCATAAAGTATAATAACTAGGCATATCATACAAGTGTAAATGAAATAAAGTAATTAAAAATTAAATGTAAATTAATAAGTTAAAGTAGGAATATATCATGGTAAGTGATTTTAAAAAAAAGTGATAACATGTAAGAAGAGTATTTAAGAAATTTTATCTTTAAAACATTTTAGTGTGTGTTTTAAGGAAACAAATAAAGGAAATTTAAAATAGGAAAGTGAAAAATATTTTATATAAAACCAGAATTTATCCAAGAAGGTTTTAATAACAAAAATACTGATTTTATAAAAACAATGTTGGTTTAAAACAGATGATAGAGTGCACTTGAAACTGGGTAAGAATTCGGGAAGTTCCCTTAAAACATGCTTGTTTATTGGGAATACTTGAGGAGGGAATCATTTAAAAAAATGAATATACCCATAATAGAATTATGAATGTATCTTGATAAATGAGTTTGGATAATATTCACAACATTTAAAATATGTGAAAGAAAGGAATAGATAACTTCATTTGGGTAAAAAGAAAGATAGTACAACTTGAAGGAATAATGGATGTTCGGGTAGAATCCCTTATCTTAAGTAAGATGAAGTCCTTAACTTGATATTAATATCCTGGATAACCAAATTAAATTCATAAATTGATATTTGAAGAACCTATTATACATGTAATTGATTTAGTATAACCTTATTAAGTTCATTTATGACTTTTTTGTGGGTTAAGAGGTTCAATTTCATTGTATTGGGAGCGTTTGTTTCCTTCTTTTTCATGATTGGTTTACTTATATACCGGTATGGATAAACATGTAAGGTGAGAATGGTTGTTCTTAATTTGAGTTATATGTTATTAGTGAATATCCATAATATTACCTGGTTATAAAATTCATTTGGTAATTTGGAGTGAATATGAATCATTATATAAAACTTTAATGATAATCATTTTGGTTAAGTGATAGTTTTCTATCACGACAAAAACAAATTAATATCATGTGTAAAAAATATTATAGAACCTTAAATTATAAATAATACATATATTATATTATGGTTCAACTATAATTATGGTTTCATGACCAGAATTGAAGATGGTCAAAGAAATTGAAAACCTGTCATCCTTGATTGTGATGAATTAACACACCTCAAATGGCATTTTCATTTATATTATAAAAGGAGGGAAAATGAGATATGGGGATGAATTATTACATTATCATAACAAAATTCCATCACATGTATGGTACTCAAGTTATCACTCCATTTTGATGAGTAGAGGTGAGGACAGAAATAACAACAAAGGAACATGAAAAGAAAATAATCGAAAAGAAAAGAGGAATTTACCTCTTGAATATATTTTCCTTTAGAGCCTTTTTAGTGAAGAGGTTTTGGTATTTTTATTAGACCAAGAGATCTTGGATGAGGTAGAGGGAATTAGGGAGATATTTGAACACAATTTGTACTAGTCACAAGGATTGAGAGGTGTGAGGAGAGGAAGTAAAGAGAGGTGGGATTTATAGTGGAGGAGAAGAGGGGTTTCCCATTATTTTAATCATTAATTTAATATTTTTATAAATAGTCTTGATTATTTGGAAAAAACATTAAATAGGTTAGGTGAGTCTGAACTAATTTCCATTTACACCATTCATAACTCAATCATGATGCAAAAATTCATTTATTTAGCATATATCGTAAATTATTGTCTTTTACTATTCACAAAAAAAATCAAGTATTTTAGAAAAATACCAAAAATTCACCCCAACCATTTTCTAAATGTATATTTCAAAAATGATCTCCATTTTATGAAAATAATTTTCTAAATATGAGAAATTTAATTTTTAATTAAAATCAAAATTTACTTGAAAATACAAATTTTAAAATTAAATATGCTTTTCAAACACTTGGAAACATTAATTAAGGTCTCATAAAATTATCTTATAATAAAAAGTTATCAAAATAATTATTTATGAATACATTTTATGAAAATAATTTTTTTAATTATTAAATTAATCATTAAATTGTAATTAAATATACACGACTTACAAAAATACAAACACTTAATTAATCATTTTTAAAATATTTACTTAGTTATAATATGATATATTTATATCATATTGTCACTTATAAGATTGATTAATTTTATTTACACTTTCATTAGTGAGGTTACTATTCAATTGTCCATTTTACTATTTATAAGGGTCGCATTACTATTTCAAGTGTCACATTACTATTCTAAGCTAAAAACAAGTGTGGGTAGTTTTCCTACATTGCTTTCTATAGTTCCCATGTTTCCTCTTTGTACTTATGGTTCCTTTATATTTCTTTTACCTGGTGAGTAGTCTTTTAATGTATAACTTTATCTCTGCGATCTAAGTTCTTCACTAGATACTCCTCGAAGGAAAGATCAATCTCTGACCATATAACCTCTAAATACAATACATGTGAAGGATACAATATGTACTTCTTTAAGAGGGATACATGGAAGACATCATGTACTTTAGACAAGGTTTGTGTAAGTTCTAGTGGATAGTCTATAGATCCAAAACCATCAAGAATCTCTAAGGGGTCGATGTACTTGGTACTTAGCTTTCCTTTCTTCCCAAATATCATGACCTTCTTCCATGGAGATAGGAAGAGGTATACCATTTCTCTAACTTTAAACTCAATGTATCATCAATGATTTTATGGAAAGATATTTTTTCAACTTTGGGATACCTTGATGTGTTGATGAATGGTTTTCACCTTCTCCACCATTTTTTAGACACTTTAAGGTTATAATAGCTTACACTCACTAACTTTATCCCAACACGCTGGTGTTCTACACCTTTTTCCTATAAAGGGAGTCATATGGTTCCATTCAGATGCTTGAGTGGAACCTATTGGTGTAAGAGAATTTAACCAGTGGAAGATGTTGGTCCCATACTCTTTTTTACTCCATAGAACACGCTATCAAAATATCATCCAATACATGAATAGTTCTCTTAGATTGTCCATTTGTTTTTGGATGATAGACTATACTGAATTTTAGTTCAATGCTTAGAGAATTTAGGAGAATTTTATAAAACTTTTTTGTGCATCTTGGATCACTATCTGATATAATAGATAGTGGTACACCATGCAGCCTTACCACCTATTTGGTATATATCCATATAGGTTGATTCAATGAGAAGTCTTATTGAATTGCGATAAAGTGAGCTGTCTCTATAAGACAATCCAAAATGACCAATAAAACATTGTTTCCTCTAGATGCCCTTGTAAGTCCATTTAAAAATTCCATGGTTATGTTCTCCCACTTCCATGTTGGTATGGGTAGTGGTTACATCATCCCCTTAAACTTTTTCTTTTCAAGATTCACTTTCTAACATACCATGAACTTTGATGTATACTCAACAATATCCTTCTTCATATTGGGTCGCCAATAATTCCCTAAGAGATCTTGAGATATATTTGTGTTCCCTAGGTGAATAGAGAAGGTTAATCTATGTGCATCATTTTTAAGAACCTTCATTATCTATATATTGGATGGTACAAAAAATCATGACTTGAATCTTACATTTCCGTCCTTTTTAATCTTAATCTTAGAGGATTTTCCATTTCTAATAGCTTCCACCCTTTTCTGAATTTCCACTTCATTTCTTTAAGCATCCTTTATTTTATCCATGAGGGATGGTTGAGAAATCATTTGAGAAAGGACTGATGATGTTTCTACCTTAATTATTACCCTATCCATCCTTTAAAAATATAATAAGGTTTGATCCTTTTCAATTCTCATCATTGATAAAGTTGCAGGATACTTTATGCTTAGAGCATCTACCACCTTATTTGACTTATCGGGATGATAGTGGACTAATAATTCATAATTCTTAATGATCGATAACCATCCTCGTTGGTTCATATTAATATCTTTATTTGCGAATATATATTTTATACTCTTTTGATTAGAATATATCTCACACTTCTACCCATATAGACAATTTCACCAAATATTTAATGCAGAGATAAAAACCGCCAACTCCAGATCATACATGAGATATTATTTCTCATGGATTTTTAGTTGTCTTGGGTCATAGTATATCAGTTTATCATTTTTTATCATCTCATATCCTAATCCCTTCTTTGAAGAATCATTGTACACCACAAAGAGTTCTCCAATTATCAAAAGTGTGAGTACTACTAAAGTGATAAGCCTTTTTTGAGCTCCTTAAATATTTACTCCAATTGATGGGTGTAGATGAACTTAAATACCTTCCATGAATTCTTGGTTAGTGGGTCTGAAAATCATGATAAGTTCTTCACAAATAGTTGATAATACCTAGATAGACCCAGAAAGCTGCAGATCTCCGTTACAGTTGTTGGCCAAGGAAACTCTTCAATAGACTTTGTCTTGGAAGGGTCCACAAACATTCCATTAAAAGTGATAAAATGCCCCAAGAATGATACTTACTCCATTCAGAACTCACATATACTATACTTTTCATGAAGTTTCTCTTTTATTAAAGTCATCATCACAGTATTCAAATGCTCATCATGTTCCTCCTTTCTCTTGGAGTATGTCAGAATATCATCGATAAAGACTACCACAAATTTGTCTAGGTAATCTCTAAAGACTCTATTCATTAAATCAATTAATATTTCTAGATAATTAAAGAGTCCAAAGGGAAACACTAATAACTTATAGTGTCAATACCTCATTCAAGAGGTAGTTTTTGGAATATCTTCCTTCCTCACCTTTAATAGGGGATATCCTAACCGTAGGTCCACCATAAAGAAATAAATAGCCCCATGAAGCTGATCAAACAAGTCATCTATCTGAAGTAGAGGATAATTTTTCTTTATCACAATTTTATTGATCTCATGATAATAAATGAAAAGTAAGATTTCTCCATCCTTCTTAACAAATAAGACTTGTGCTTTCCAAGGTGAAGCACTCGGGCATATAAAACCCTTCTCCAAATTATCTTGTAACTGCTTCTTAATCTCTTCTAGATCAATGGTGTCCATTATATAACTTTTCTTTGATATAGGTAGGGATCCTTGAATAAGTTCAATTGAGAAATCAACCTCTTGATCAGGAGGATGACTAGACAATTATTTAGGAAATACATCAGTGTAATCCTTCACAATGGGAATATCTTCGAGAAGTATCATCTTCTTTTCTCTCAATCATTTGAGAAAGATATGCTTGCTCAAAAGAAAAAATTATCCACATTTGAGATGATTATTCTGAAGGAGATTCATCTTCCTCCTTACACTTGTATAGGATTAGAGGATACTCTGGGTTGTGAAGAGTGATATCCCATTCCCGATAGTTAATGTTGGATTTGTATAATTATAGCCAATCCATGAACAAAATAGCATCAAAATCCACCAGTGGAAGTATGACAAGATTTTTTGGGAGATTCAATCCACAAACATTTTCCAGGGAGGATTTATAGACCTTGGATGCAATAAATTACCCATTCTATGTTCTCACATATAACTCAATCTACAAATTTTGAGGTGTATTTTTAATAGTTCTACTAAACTTGAAAGATATGATTGAATGCGTAGAATCAGAATCAAATAGTATGTTCGTTGTTCTTGAATGAATAACTAGCTTAACTATCACCAAATAATTGTCGAGATCAACCTCAGCATTAGTGATAATATAACTGATTCCTTGTTTCCTTGGAGCTTGTTGTAGATTTCCTCCGACAACCCTTGTATTAGGGAAATGTTTCGCATAAATCACATGTTACTTGTAGTTGTAATACTGCATTATATGATGAGTGTTAATATGAACCTTCCTTTCTTCTTCCACATTATTTGGATCTTAATATACCTTTGGTAGTTCTTATCTATATGTCCCATTCTTCCACATTTTAAGCAATTCCAAGTCCCCTTTAGATAGTTCCCAGGATGCTTCTTACCACAATTTTGACACTTGGGATGTTCGATCTTCATTCCACAATGGGATTTATTTTCTGAAACAAACATATTAGAATCCATTTTATCCTTTTTTTACTAGGACCACGAGAAAATTTAGTGTCTCTTATCCCCATTTCAATCTTAAGGGAATAATGAACAATCACCTCATAACTATTAAAGTCTCAAATTTCCAACACTCTTCATAGACATAGCTTTAGCCTGCTAAAGAAGTGATCCACCTTTCTTTTGGTGTCCATGACAAAGACGAAGGCATATCTTCCTAGACTTGTGAATTTTTCTTCATACACCATGATAGACTCATCTTCCTTCTTCTTAAGTCCAAGGAACTCTCTTTACATCTTGATATAGAGGGTCCAGGTAATATATTTATTGATTTTTTTTTATTGAATTAATCCCAATAAATAGAATCAATTTTCTCTCAGGAATTCGTATTCTTGATTAGTGTACACCACTGATAAACTTCCCGATAAAAATGTTAGACTGCCAGTATGGCCTTCTTTTATTCTATGAATTAGAGGAAAGATAATATCTTTTCAGTAGAGTTAATCCACTATTCCATGGGTAGGGGATCATAATATCCACTAAACATGGTAGGCCTTTGACACATGGAGTATTCGATGAAAACATTCTATTTACATAGTGTAGGGAGTTCCACATGATTCAAGTTATTATTCATAACTCTATCCAGTTTATCAAGTACTATTAAGAAGTTTTGAGCCCCCATTCCCATCATATTAGGCATATCATTAGGGAAATCATCACATTTCCTATCACATTGATTATTGGAACATTTTCTTCTATTTACCACCATTAACTAAGAAAAATAATGTACAATTAAAGGTATTTAATACTTAGCTAATAATCATAGAAAGGAAAACTTAGATATAAAAGGATAAACTCTTAAAGAAAAAGTATATCCTAACTCATGATTCCCTAGGTTTCTATCTAGGTTACCCATGATATGATTCCTCAAATTTATTCTTATGGGCTTCCTTTTTTTTCCTTAATAATGATTTGTACTAGTCTTATGAATTTACCAAATAATATACCCTAGGAGTGTCAAACCAAGAGTTCAACAAGGCCCATTGTTGTACACTAGTTTCCATTCATGTATAGCTCAAAGCGATGTTTTTAAGTTTTACCTCCAGATAAATTTGTGTTAGAGCCACATCTACTTGTTCATATCCATATGAGGATGTATTTTCTTGATAAAACACTTAATCTATACTTACCAAAATTTAAGGATATTTTCTTATACTTAGTCTTATCCCTGGGGTTCTTACAATTGTTCTCTATTCCTAATATCTAAAAATAACTAGAACTTCCTCTAACATCAATTATAGTGACCCTATCCTTTTAAAAAAATTATTACATGATTTTAAACATAATAAAGAATCATATTACAATCCAAGAATTGTAAATTATAGTGTCTTGGAATACTAGGTACATATAACTAAAAACTTAGGACTAAATAAAAAGTTTCTTTATTTAATATTCATAAAGAGCTCCTAACATCAATTGTTCTCATACATCATTATAGGATAACCTGAGGATAACATGAAAAAAAGTATGAGCTAAAAAATCCCAGCAAGGGAATAAACATAAGAATAAAGCTTTAGAACATGGGTTAGATGGCATGAAATAATGATATAAAAAGGAATGGAACATATGGAATCATAATATATAAACATGGGATCATATAAACATGGATTTATACTAACGTGGAAGAAACATAAAACATGATTCAGCACGATTAAGGACTCGTTTCACAAAGAGGATAACAAGTCAATGTTAACCATCAAGACCATTGCACATGGTAGCACGAGTCAAGGCTAACCTCCAAGACTGTTTCACATAACGCCTCATGAGACTCACGTTTACTAGATGAATTGAAGCACAATCTGGGTTCACCCATCATAAAATGATCATGAATATTTTTTCCATATATATAATCATACATAATCAATCAAAAATGAACATAAGGGTACCCATGGTAAGAAATGGGTATCATAATCATGTCATAAAGCATAATAACTGGGTGTATCATACAAGTGTCCATGAAATTAAGGAATTAAAACATACATAGACATTAAATATGGAAAATAGGAATATAACATGATAAGTGATGTCAAATATAAGTGATAACATGTACGGATATTATTTAATAAATTTTAGCACTAAAACGCTTTAGTGCGGTTTCACGGAAAATACTAAAGAGGATTTAAAATAGAAAAGGGAATAATCATTTATATAAAATAATAAGTTAACCAAGAAGGTTTTCATAATAAAAATACTAATTTTGTAAAAACAATGGTGGATTAAAATCGATGATATACCGCACTTGATATTGGGTAAGAATTCGGGAAGTTCCCTTAAAATGTGCTTACTTATCAGGATAATTGAGGAGGGAATCGTGTAAAAACTGCATATCACAGAAAAATAATGATGAATGGATGTTGATACAAAAGTTTAGATCATATAAATATAATTTTATAATATGTGAATAAATAAATAGGTAACTTTATTTGGGTAAAAAGAAAGATAGTACAATCCTAAGGAATAATGGAGGTTCTGGCAGAATCCCTTACCTTAAGTACGATCATGTCCTTCAATTGATCTTAATTTCATATATAACCAAATTAAATTCATTAATTAATATTTTCATAACCTCTTATATATGTAATTTATTTATGATAACCTTATTAAGTTCATTCATGACCTTTTTGATAGATTAAGAGGTTCGATTTCATTGTTTTGGGAGTGTTTGTTTCCTTAGTTTTCAGGATTGGCTTACTTATATACACGTAAGGATAAACATGTAAGGTGAGAATGGTTGTACTGAATTGGAGTTATATTTTATTATTGAACATAAAAAATATTAAATGTTTATAAAATTCATTTGGTTATTTGTAGTGAAGATGAATCATTATATAAAACATTAATGATATCCGTTTTGGTTAACTTACTATTTTTTATCAAAACAAACACAAATTAATATCATGTGTACAAAATATTTAAGAACATTAAATTAGACATAATAAATATATTATATTGTATTTAAATCATAAAAAAGGTTTAATGATGAGGATTGAAGATGGTAAATATAACAACCCTTCTTTTTATTACACACTTAGACAAGATTTATTACATAAAACCTTCACTTGATACAACATAGAAGATCAAGAGGTCTAGTGTATTTTAGGATTAGGAAAATTACATAATGACAGAAAACATGAAATAAAACATCTTTATTGAAAACTTCTTTTACATGACCACAACATTCCTTTGTACTTAACATTTCATGGAATAACCTGAGGACCTACATAAGAAAGGGGTGAGCTATAAAGCCCAGTAAGTGAATAAACATGGAATAACATGAGGAATACAATACATGTTTGAAAATAGGCATATCAATGGATCACAAGAGAAACATGAACATAAAGGCATGATAAATCATGGCAATCATAATATGGATATGTGGCAACAACACTTAATAAGGTATTAGCATGAGCCAAGGCTCATTGCACATGGTGCATGAGTAAACCCTCATTTCACATGAAGCACGAGTAAACCCTCATTGAACTAGAATTTTTATGAGTGAACACTCATTGTACATGGCATGTCATGATACTATAGTTTACCCAATTCATTGTAGCGCTATTAGGGCGCACCATTCTTAGAAATTTAATTTCATGCATAAGTGTGGCACATGGATCATACAACAAGGAATCATTAAAGATAATCATTTATTACAAGATAAAGGAATGTGGGATTCATACATGAAACTCTATAATCATTAAGTAAAAGTGCATAAAGGTGAATACCCTTGATAGAGAAATGAGCATGGTATTCACTACACAATGACTTTGGCATGAAAATTTTGGTGTAATTTCGACAGCATAATGACGTCAAATAGAAATTAATAAAATGGGTTGATGAGAGTGAAAGTGGTGTATCATAATTTATACATTAATTGTACTGTAAGGGTATCATGGGACATAACATACCAACATATGGAATGGAATTTATATGAATAATATAAAATAATTTCTTGAATGTAAATGAGGAGAGAGAAATTCCTTACAGAATTTCGGCCTGGCAACGGGTGTACATGAGAGGCATTAATGTGAGGGAAAAGGGGTATCTCATCATTCCAAAATTAAGAGGGAAATATGGGGGAGGTTAGAAATCATAATCCAAAATTTTTAATTGAAAATAAAAGGGCATAACTACATAATAAAATTTGGAAAAAAATGAGAAAGGAAGAAATCCCTTACTTGGAAGTGTGATCCCAAAGGCTTGGGAGAGGGTTGAGAGAGGCTTCTTGGGATATTGGGGCTCCATGGGAGGATTATAGAGATATGAGGTCAGGGTTTGGTCGAAATCCAATGGATTTGAGTGAAGAAGATGTGGGAACTCAGGTGGGTTTATATAGGAAAGGAGAGGGAATTCATTATTATTTAGGTTTGGGACACCACACATTAAACTAATCAAAATCACAAACCAGCCAAGGGTTTTTCCCATGTTTTTTTCTAAAGGGGAGTGAAAACAATATTTTGTAAGGCCAGTGTCAGAACTTCGTAAAATAATAGGGTTTCTTATGTGTAGGTGAGTCACACTCTCAAGGAAGTCAATTTAAAAAGATAAAAAGTTTTATAAGTCTTGGAGGGTCCATTAAAGATTTGTAAAATAAATCAAATATACCTAAAATCAAATTATTTTAGTTTTAAAACATAAAATGGCAGAACATAGTGCTTCTATTTTATTACATCACTATTTGGTCATAATGATGTCATAAAACACATTATATAATTAAACGGTAATTAATTTTTACCCAAAAATTCAACTGTATCAAAATATTATGATAAAATTAACCATTGGATAATTTCAACATCCTGATTCAAAAAATTATATTAATTTTATCTAAATTTTTTTCTAAATATGTGAATTTTCACTTTTAAAATAAAGACCAACATTTATCGAAAAATCATGGGTTTTGACAAAAACAGCTTTCAAACCTTAATAAAAATTACAATTGCATTCCTAAAATTATATGATCATTTATATTTAATAAAAAATAATTTAATAATAATAATAATAATTTATTAAAATATTATTTAATTAAAAAATCCAATAATTCATCAAAATAGATTTATCAGTTGAATATTAACTAAAAATACTACTTGAGATTTGAAAACTATTTACAAATAACAGAAATAATAAAATGAATTTATATTCATTATTATATAAAAAAATAATGCATGTAATCATAGTTATATGGTATTGTTACATAACCCCATAAAACACTCGCATAAGTCCGAAGGGTAAGGTGTGCGATGGTGACAAACTCCCGGGGTGGCTCAGATAACATCACTCAGGTGGTAATCTATATCAACTCCCACTTCTCACATAGGTGGTTATGTTCGAGCTTAACATGTTGAAGCTCGGCTTGGTCTTGGTTAAGATCGAAGCCCAATGACGCCACCTCCTTTCCGAGCTCTGAAAAATGGGCTTCATATGGGGAAAGTCTACTGGATGAGGCCATGACTTCCTTTGGCTGAGTAAATTGGATTTGTTAAAGTCCTATATTTATACTAATCATGTGATCACTGTTCAATGACTATATTAGCAAATTCACAATTCATAATGGTATTTTAAAATCCAAAAAACATAAAACCAAGGAATTTTATAGCTTATATAACCATCTTACATTTTAAGACATTTAATTAGATCAAGAGGAATTTTCCTTAATAAAAGTTTGGGTCGTTACAATATTCCCCCCTTAAGAAATTTTACCCTCGAAATTTACTTTTTCCACACTAGAACAGATGTGGGAAAATATACCTCATTACTTCCTTTTATTCCCACATTGCCTCTTCAAACTTGTGGTTGCACCACAACACCTTGACAAGGGGCATTGTCTTATGTCATAGAATGTTTTCCTTACGATCTAAGATCTTCACTGGTTTCTTCTCGTAAGAATGATCATATTCTAACTATACTACCTCTGAAGAGAGTACATGTGAAGGGTCTAGTATGTAATTCCTTAATAGGGATACATGAAAGACATCATGTACTTTGGCCATGGTTGGTGGAAGTTCTAGTCGATAGGATATAGCCCCAACACTATCAAGAATCTTGAAGGAGCCGATGTACCTAGGACATAACTTCCCTTTCATTCCAAACCTCACGAACTTCTTCCATGGAGATATGAATAGGAATATCATGTCTCCAACATTGAACTCAAGGTATCATCGATGGTTATCTTCATAACTCTTCTGTCGACTTTGGGCTTCCTTGATATGCTGGAAAATAGTTTACACCTTCTCCACCATTTCCTCGACCATTTCAGGTCCTAGCAGCTTACGCTCACGAAATTCATCCCAACACACCGATGTTCTACACCTTTTCCCATAAAGGGCTTCATAAGGTGCCATATGGATGCTTGAGTAGAAACTGTTATTATAGGAGAATTCAACCAGTGGAATATGTTGGTCTCATCCTCCCTTGAAGTCCATAGAACAAGATCTTAACATATCTTCCAATGTTTGGATAGTTCACTTAGATTGGCCATCCGTTTGAGGATTATAGGCCGTACTGAAGTTCAGTTCAGTTCTTAGAGCATGCTGGAGACTTTTCCTGAACTTTGAGGTGAGTCTCAGATCACGATAATATACAATAGATAGTGGTACTCCATGCATCCTTAACACTTTTTGATGCAAATCCATGAAAGTTGATCCAATGAGAAGTCCTATCGAATCGTGATAAAGTGAGTTGTCTTTGTAAGATGATCCACAATGACCCATATAGCATTGTTTCCTCTGGATTCCTTTGTAAGTCCAGTGACAAAGTCCATGGTAATGTGGTCCCACTTCCATGTTGGTATGGGTAGTCATTGCATCATCCCCTTAGACTTTTGCCTCTCATCCTTCACTTGCTGACATACCAGGAACTTTGATGTATATTCAGCTATCTCCCTTTTTATATTATCCCACCAAAAGTTTTCTTAGAGGTCTTGATACATCTTTGTGTTCCCCAGGTGAATAGAGAAGGTTGAGCTATGTGCGTCATTCAAAAGCTCCTTCTTTATCTCTGGGTTGGATAGTACACATAATTGTGACCCAAATCTCACAATTTCATCCTTGTCAACCATGAACTCTGATTATTTCCCATTTCTGATAGATTCTACCCTTTTGAGAATTTCCATATCCTTTCATTGAGAATCCTTTATTTTCTCCATGAGGGACGACTGAGAAATCAATTAAGAAAGGATTGATGATATTCATCCCTTAATTATTCTCATGTCCATCCTCTACAAATCTATGAAGATTTGATCCTTTTCAATTCTCATCAATGATAAATATACAGGATCCATTCTACTTAGAGAATATTCCACCTTGTTTGACTTACCAGGATGGAAGTGGATTGAGTAGTCATAATACTTGATGAGTTCTATCCATCTTCATTGGCGCATGTTAAGCTCTTTTGGTGTGAATATATATTTGAGGATATTATGATCAGTATATATCTCACACTTCTCCCCATAGAGATAATGCTCCAAAATTATCATTGCAAAGATCATAGCCTCCAACTTCATATCAAGTGTGGGATAGTTTTTCTCCTGGATTTTCAGCTGAATTGAGGCATAGGCTATCACTTTATCATTTTACATCAACACATAACCCATGAACTTCTTTAAAGCATCACTGAACACCACAAAAGTTCTCCAATTGTGGTTAAAGTGAGAAAAAACGCATTTATAAGCCTCCTTTTCAACTCATTGAAGCTCTCTTTGTATTCATCGCTCCTAGTAAACTTGAATCCCTTCTGAGTTTTCTTGGTAAGAGGAATTTACAATCATGAGAAATTTCTCACAAATCGGTGATAATATTAGGCTAACCCCAAGAAGCTACAGATATCTGTTACTGATGTTGGCCTTGGCCATCCCATAATTGTAGTTGTCTTATAGGGATCCAAAAATATCCCATTTCTTGTGATAATATGACCTAAGAATGAGAACTCCTTCAACCAGAACTCACACTTTCTATACATTACATAGAGCTTCTCCTTTCGAAAGGTCTCTAGTAGAGTTCTTAGATACTCCTCATGATCCTCCTTGGTTTTGGATTATATTAGAATATCATCTATAAAGAGTACCACAAATTTGTCGAGGTAATATATAAATACTCTATTCATCAAATCCATGAATATTGATAAAGCATTAGTGAATCCAAAAGGCCTTACTATGAATTCATAGTCCCCGTATCTTGTACGAAATGTAGTCTTGGGGATATCTTCCTTCTTCACCCTTTCTTGATAATATATTGACTTCAAATATACCTTGTATAAGTATTGTGCTCCACATAGCTAATCAAACAAGTCATCAATTCATGTAAGAGGATACTTGTTATATATCGTGATTTTGTTGAGCTCACGATAATTAATGAAAAGGCGCATTGACCCATCCTTCTTCTTGACTAAGAGGACTAGTGCACCCCATGATGAAGCACTTGGGTGTATAATCCCTTTATCAAGAATCTCCTATAGTTGTTTCTTCAGATCCTCATGCTCCACAATATCCATTCTATACAGATTCAAGGATATTGGAAATGACCTAGGTTTAAGTTCAATTGGTAATTCAATATCTCTTCTATGAGGAAGATCAGACAATTCATCAAGAAACACTTCAGCGAATTCCCTCACAATAGGCATGTCTTCAAGGATGGTTTCCTCCTTAGACTCAATCATCTGAGCCAGATATGCATGCTCATAGGGTAGTAATATCCACACTTGGGATGATAGTGCTAAAGAAGATTCATCTTCCTCCTTGCACTTGTATATAATCGGGGGTCTATTCCCCATATAGAGAGTGATTTCCCTCTCACGGAAATTTATATTGGCTCTATATAAGGAAATATAATCCATGCCATTAATTTCATCAAATTCCACTGGTTGGAGTATGATGAGGTTCTCCGGGAAGTTCAATCCACAAATTATGATAGGTGGAGTTATATTCATGGGAAGAAATGATTGCCCCATGTTTTTACTCACCGACATCTTTACTTCCATGATTTGTGGTTACGTTGGGATTGTTCTACTAAACTTTAGGGATATAAAAGAATTCATAGAACCAGAATCAAAAAGTATTTTCACTATTAATGAATGAATAATTAGCGTACCTTTCACCACTTCATTGTCGGGGTTCACTTCAGAAGTAGTGATGGAAAAATCTTTCCCTTGCTGCCTTAGAGGTTTTTGGTTACCTACAAAAACCCTTGGATAAGGGCCCTGATTTACAAGGTGTGCTGGTTCTTTGCTGTTGAAGCAATGAACAATGCGTTGAAAGTTGAATGGAGTGTTCCTCTCCTCTGCCATAGCCACAATTGTTTCTTTTCGGAAATTAATAGCTTGGTTTCCTTTTTCATACCTAAAGAATTTACTCATCCCCTTCAGGAAATTTCTAGATTGATTCTTTCCACACCTTTGAAAAGTGGGGTGTTGGGTCTTCTTAGTACTGTTGGATTTATCCATCAAACCACCAGAATTGAAGTCCACATTACAATTCTTATCCCCATGATACCCCTGATATTTGCCAATCTCTATTTCGACCTTGAGGAAACATCGGAAAATTTCCTCATAGCTGTCAAAGTCACTGATCGCTCGGGCTTTCCACAGGCTAAGTTTCACCCCACCAAAGAAGCGGTCAACCTTTCATTCATGGGTAATGACAAAGATAGAGGCGTATCATGAAAGCCTTGTGATTTTTTCCTCATACGCTTCAACAGATTCGTCGTCTTTTTTTCTTGATGGCAAGGAAGTCCATTTCTATCTTAAGTCGAAGGGTGCACAAAAAATATTTATTGAAAAAAATCTTTTAGAAATCCTTCCATTCCAATGCCTCGATGTCCTCCTCAGGCTTCATATTTTTGATCAATGTCCACCATTGATCAGCTTCACCTTCATTGCGATTAGTAGCTGAAAGAACATTTTCATGTTTGGAAGATTGAAGGATGGAGAAGATCTTTTCAATGCGTTTGATCCATTATTTGGCGATTGAGGGATCCGATGATCCATTAAATGTAGGAGGCCTATGTCTCATGAATAGCGACTTGTTATTTATTAGGTGGGGGGTTGAACATTCCTCTTGACCCATGTTTCTATTCAAAGATAGAGTTAACTGAGAGAGTATTGTGACAGTGTTCTTGATTCCTGCTCCCATAAGATTGGGTATCTCATTAGAAAAATCATTACATTGGTCCTCGCATCAGTTTTTATCCCAAGTCCTCCTATTACCGGCCATTGGCTAGAATAAAAAGGAAATTTAGGGGTAACACATAAAGGGTAAACCAAGTATAAAACGGATGACTTATTAATTTATTTTATTTCCTTAAGTTATGAATCTATAGGCTTTAATCTATGTTATCCATGATCTACATTCTAACTTATATTCTTAGGGGCATTTTTTTAATTCCATTAATAATGGTTCATACAAAGCTTGTGAATTTACCAAAGAATATCCCCCGAGAGTGTTTTAACGAAGAGTGCAGTAAGTCCCGTTTTCATGTACTAGGATACCCCGGGTCATGCCTAAAAATCCTTGTCAGAGTTTTCACTCCTAGTTCCATATGTTCCAGATCCACCTCTACCTGCTCGTATCCAAATAAGGATGTATTTTCTTGATAAAACACTTACTCAATACTCGCCATAATTTTGGGATGTTTTTATTATACTTAGTATTGTATATAAGGATTCACTAGATTTTTCTAATACTAATCCCAAAAATAACTAAACCTATCCTCTGATACCAACTATAACAACCTTACTTTTTATTACACACTTAGACGTGATTTATTACATAAAACCATCACTTGATACAACATAGAATATCAATAGGTCTAGTGTCTTTGGGGATTAGGAACATTACATAATGACTTAAAACATGAAATATAACATCTTTATTGAAACCATCCTTTACATGACCACAAAATGTTTTTTACTTAACATTGCATGGGATATCCTGAGGATATACATAAGAAAGGGGTGAGTTATAAAGCCTAGTAAGGGAATAAATATGGAATAACATGAGAAATACCATACATGTTTGAAAATAATCATATCAATGGAGCACAAGATAAACATGAAAATAAAGGCACGATAAAGCATGATAATCATAACATGGAGATGTGGCAACAACACTTAACATGATATTAGCATGAGCCAAGGCTCATTGCACATGGAGCATGAATAAACCCTCATTGTATATGAAGCACGAGTAAACCATTGTTTCACTTTAATTATCTTGAGTTAACACTCATTGCACATGATGTATCATGATACTATACTTTACCCAATGCATTGGATCACAATTAGGGCGCATCCTTCATAAACATTTCATTTCATGCATAAGTGTTCCACCTGGATCATACAACATGGAATAATTAAAGATCATCATTTATTCCATGATAAAGGAATGTGGAATTAATAAATGAAACTATATAATCAATAAATAAATGTTCATAAAGGTGAATACCCTTGATAGAGAAATGGGCATGTTATTAACTACATAATGACTTTGGCATGGAAATTTTGGGGTAATTTTGGCAGCATAACGACGTCAAATTGAAATTTGTAAAATGGGTTGATGAGAGTGAAAGGGGTCTATAATAATTTATAAATTAAATGGAAAGTAAGGGGATCATGAGTCATAATATACAAACAAATGGAATGGAATTTAAATGAATAATATAAACTAATTTCTTGAATGTAAATGAGGATAGAGAAATTCCTTTCAGAATTTCAGCATGGTAACAGGTGTACATGGAAGGAATTAATGAGAGAGAAAAGGGAAATATAATCATTCAAACATTAAGTGGGAAGTATGAGGGAGGATATAAATCATACCCCGACATTTGTAATTGAAAATAAAAGGGCATAACAACATAATGAAATTTGGACAAAAATGAGAAAGGAAGAAATCCCTTACTTGGAAGTGTGATCCCAAAGGCTTGGGAGAGGCTTGATAGATGCTTATTGAGAGCTTGGGGTTCCTTGGGAGGATTCTAGAGATAGGAGGATAGGGTTTGGTCTAACTAAAAAGGGTTTTGAGTGAAGTTGAAGTGGGATCATTGGAGGGTTTATATATTAAAGGAGAGGAAATTCTTTATTATTTTGGTTTGGGACACCACACATTAAACTAATGAAAACCACAAACCAGGCCATGGTTTTTGCCCATGGTTTTTTCAAAAGGGGAGTGGAAAAAAATATTTTATAAGGAAAATGGCCGAACATATTAAAATAATATGGTTTTATATGTGGAGGTGTGTCACACTCTCAAGGAAATCAATTTAAAAAGATAAAAAGTTAAATAAGTCTTGGAGGGTCCACTAAAGCTTTGTAAAATTAATAAAATAAACCTAAAATAAAATTATTTTAATGATAAAACAAACAATGTCTGAACATAGGGGTTATAGTATTTTATTACAACACTATTGGGTTATTATGATGTCATAAAACACATTATATAATTAAATGGTATTTAATTTTTACCCAAAAATTCTACTATCTCAGAAAATTATAAAAAATTCACCGCTGGATAATTTCAACGTCCTGATTCAAAAAATTATATTCTTTTTATCTAAATAATTTTATAAATATGTGAATTTTCAATTTTTAAATAAAAACTGACATTTATCGAAAAATGATGGGGTTCGGCAAAAACAGCTTTCAAACCTTAATAAAAATTACAATTTCATTCATAAAATTATACGATCATTTATATTTAATAAAAAAGTAATTAAATAATAATAAGAAAAATTTATTAAAATGTTATTTAATTAAGAAATCCATAATTCATCAAAATATATTTATTATTTGAATATTAACTAAAAATACTATTTGTGTTTTAAAAACTTTTTACAAAGTAACAACAATAATAAAATGAATGTATATTATTTATTATATTCAAAAATAATGCACATAATCATTGTGCTAAGTTCCTATTAAATAACCCCTTATAACACCCACAAGTGACCAAAGGGTAAGGTGTATGATGGTGACATACTCTTGGGGTGGCTCGGATAACATCGCTTGGGTGGTAATCTGAATCAACTTCCAATTCTTTCGTAGGCGGTTCCGTTCGCGCTTAACATGTTGAAACTCAGATGGGGCTTGGTCAAAAGTGAAGCCCAATGACTCCACTTCCTTTATGAGACCATAAAAATGGGATTATTATGGGGAAAGTATACTGATGTGGCAATCGCTTCCTTTGGCTGAGTAAATTGGATTTGTTAAAGCCCTATATTTATACTAATCATGTGATCACTATTCAATGACTATATTAGCAACAGTCACAATTATTAACGATATTTTAAAATCCAAAAATATACAACCAAGGAATTTTATAGGTTATATTAACATCTTATAAAATAATACATTTATTTAGATCAATAGAAATTTTCATTAATAAAAGTTTGGGTCGTTATAGTAAAAGAAATTGAAAACCTGTCATCTTTGAATGTGATGAATTAACACATCTCGGATGGTTTTATCATTTCTAGTATAAAAGAAGGGAAAAGAAGATAAGATCATGAATTTTTACATTAGAATAACAAAATTACATTACATTTAAGGTAATGTATTTATCACACCATTTGGATGAGGATAACTGGGGATAGAAATGAAAACAAGTGAACCTGAAATAAAATAGAAAAGAAAAGAGGAATTTACCTCTTGAATACATATTCATTGAGAGCCTATTTAGGGGGAGTTTTTGGAATTTTTCAGGGACCAAGAGATACTAGACGTGGGAAAGTGTCTTAGGGAGATATTTGAGAAGAATTTGGACTAAGAAGAAGGGTTGAGAGGTGTGGGGAGGGGAGGTAAATAGGGGTGGTATTTATAGTAGAGGAGAGGAGGGGTTTCCCATTATTTTAATAATTAGTTAAATTTGTTTTCTCAATACTATAAATATTCTTGATTCTTATGACCAAAAAATTTATATAGAGTATGTGAGTTCAAAACAATGGCCACTTAAATCATCCATTACACAAACATGATGCATAAATTCATTTATTTATCATTTATTGTAAATTATCATATTTTACCATTCACTAAAACATCACGTATTTTAGAAAAATCCCAAATTTCACCCCAAACATTTTTAAATAAGTATAATTAAAAAATTATCTTCATTTAATGAAAATAAGTTTCTAAATATGAGAAATTTAATTTCTAATTAAAATCATAATTTACTTTAAAAATAAAAATTTTAAAATTAAAACTGCTTTTTTAACACTTTCAAAAATTCATTAAGATCTCTTAATATTATCTTATAATCATAAGTAATCAAAATAATTATTTTAAATACATTTTATGAAAATAAATTATCTTTTAAATTATTAAATTAATCATAAAAGTTTAATTAAATGTACATGACGTACTAAAATACCAACACATAATTTATAATTGTTAAAATATATTACTTACTTAAACTATGATATATTTATTTCATATTGTAACTTATAAGATGGATAAATTTTATTTATACGTTCATTAGTGATGTTACTATTCAATAATCTAGTTTACTATTCATAGGGGCCACATTACTATTCCAAAGGATAAGATACTATTTTATTAGTATGTGTTCCTTAACTTCTAGAGAGACCTTTTATTTTACTCATTCTTCATTTATAAGGTATTTATTTTGATCTATATGTAATCTTATGTGATTATACTATAATAAATATTTATAATAAGGTAATTCCATTAATAAAACATTGTGTTGTTACAATTAAGGTGTCAAGTAGGGAGAATATTGAATGACTTTTTATAGATGAGGATGAGTGGCATTCTTGTAAATACTAAAATGTATTCACTATTATGAGGTAAATATTACCTCAAGAGGCTCCAAATTTTATAATTAAAGGTTTTGAGGGATTATATGTCCTATAAATACCTTAAAAAACATTGAAACATATGTTTTAAACTTTTTGTTCCTTAACATCTAAGTTTCCCTACTTTCACTATTTTGGTTTTTCACTGCGATAACCAGTTTTATAACCATGGTAATTTATCCATTATGTCTAAATTAAAGTGATATAAATTATATAATTTGGAACCAATTATTATAAATAATAAATTCAATTTTACAGATAAAAAACTTATTTGTATTTAAAATTAAGTTTAACACAAGCACATGTAACGTGTAAGAACACTGCTTTAGACATAACCACATTAACAATGTTTTTACTATTTTAGGGACAATATATTCATTAAAAAAGATAATTTGGTACATAAATGGAAAATATTTGGTATTTATTAACATTTAAAAACATTTTTTATAATATCAGATCTTTAGTAAATTTAAATAATTTAATAAAATATAATTTCTTATAAAATAACATTAATGTCAATTTTGAAATTATTCATTTATTTTGAAATAAAAAATATAAATATAATGATGTAACTACAATATATTATGTTAAAAACCTTTTAACAAGATATATTTATATATATAATTAATGGAACAAAATAATTTTTTCAATTTACTTAGCATTTATTATTGTTAGCAGTAGTTATTTTATTTTTTATTAACTAAATAATTGCAGTGTTGCCATTTCTTAAGCATTTTAAGAAACCATATCATTTATAAAAATTAAATATAGTTTATTATGATATAAAATAAATTATATTTGAAAATAATACTTATAAATTAACATATATGTTTTTCCCTATCCTAAATCTTTATAGATATTAAAAGTAATAAAGGTGTATTTTTTTTGTCTTTTTCTTTACTTATCTTTTTATATGGGTCACATTCAAAGGGAGGTGTCAATAATTTACTATATTTTAGAGAGTTTAATGACCAAGATCTAAATAAACTAATTAAATATAATTAATATAATATTTTAGGTCATTTTCACTCTTATCATCCTAGTTTAACCCCCAGTAAATCCATTTTTACATTAACCGTGCTAATAATTATTTTCTACATTCACTATTAATTTGGGTCAAAAATTAAGTTTAACTTATTAGAAATTAGAAATTATTCTTATTAAAAATATGGTTACCAATTTTCCAATTTAAATTCACATAAGGGGAAAAAATAATTTAAAATTAATCCCTTGGACGTGATTAGGAAGAGGGTTTTTTAAATTGAAAGTATTAAAACATTTACAATGTTTTTATATTTAAATTCATTATGAAATTGATTAAAAAGATTTAAATTATTTTAATTGATATAAAAATTTTCTAATGTAACTTTAAAACCAATTAAAAATATTACTTAACATTATAAATAATTTAAACGGATAGGCAGTTTTCTATTAAAGTTCAGTATTTTTCACTATTCATCGAAAAAATAAAAAATTTATAAAAATACAAAACAAATCAACTTAAAATAATTCTGATATGATCATTTTAAAAAAATATATAAATTTTTCAAATAAATTTCATAAAATTCGTAATAATTATTTTTAAATTATGTGCACAAAGCGCGAATAATCCGTCTTTTAGAAAAATACAGTTTTCATAAAACCTTTATTTTTATTTAAAATGATTAATATTTTATTTATAATAAATTGATAAAATATGATCATGTGTAAAATAAATATTTTCATAATTTAGTTTATCCTATTCATACCTGTCATTATAAATACTAGGTAATATATTGAATAATAATATTCTACTAGTATGTCACGTTTCATTTAAACTTAGTGTTGCATATACCACATGCTAAGATTGGTGTTGCGTTTAATAAAATCGAAACTCAATGTTTCATATAACTCAAGTTAAACTTGATATTTTGTATAAATAAATATCAAAAATATTAAATTAATTTTAAAAAAACTAACTCCATAAAATCTTGGGGTGTTATAGAGGAGGTCACCACCTTTTGGGATCACCAAGGGGTACAATACTAATAGGTTATAACCTTTTTCTTGACGAAAACTAGTTTCATGTATCAATTCACCATGAACCATATCTTAAATATCCTTTTGGGGAATATCAAAAACATTATGTTGATGATTTGGTGGACAAGTCTCAACAATGTTGTGACCATCTTACCGATATTGAGATATTTTTCAAAAATATATAAAAGTATATCCTGCAGATCAATCCCTTGAAAAGTTGTTTTAGGGTAACGTTGGTAAAAAAAATCAACTTCATGGTACACTATTGGAGTATCAAATTCTATTTTTATAATACTTGTGTGATCAATGATATACCTCTCTTCAAAATCACAAAGAACAGAGGGGAATATAGGGACTTCTGGCCTATATCATACACTACACTGCCAATAACATTAGAAAATGTTTTCATATCACAAAATTTATGAATAAGGGGGTCAGATATTAGTGGGATAAATATTATTAGAAATATTTTGATGATATCAAATAGTATCTCATGCACTTATCAGTGCTGATGCTTCCGGTAGATGGAAAGACTATCATAATTTATGTGAAACCCCAGAATGATCACTCAAAGCACTCCTTTACTAAAAAAATGATGTGTGAAAGGATTAAATTCTTTATTTTTTTATTAAAACTATATTAGATGCTAGGAATCATTAATCTGATATCAAAAAGAGCTTCTTAACATTTATTTTCATTGTGGAGAAGCTAAGGTATTACATATAGAATCATAAGGTCTATATTATCTCTTGTATGGACAAAATAAAATATTTCATTGGTGTCCCAAAATTAACTAAGAATCTAAGATTATGTGTTGTCATTCTATAATAATTGTATATCTTTTTTATCTCTCAAAAGGCTACCAAAGGGCATACATTAGCTTGTTTTCCCATCACACACCATATCCTGGAAAAGTCAATATTGAATATAGACCTACTCAATGAAGATTGTTTCTCCATTTATGACACTACCTAGAGAAGGGATATGTACACATACGGCGCTTTTATAATCTAAATATGAAGAAATATAGAAAACAAGAAGAATAATAGGGTTGTCTTGGGGTATATACTCATATCTCTAGCCAAATCAGTTCTTCCATACTCTTTTATTTTATCATAAGGATGTACTAATAATAAGGAGAAATATTGGGACCTCATTTTCATCTTATAATTGGCCCTTTACATACTATTGGATTGATGAAATATCAAAGGTGATTCAGAGTTAGTGATCAAGAAGATCAATGGTGAATATTCCATTATGGAGCAATTAAACCACTTTCTTAATTATGTGTGAGGGTTCATGGATGAATTAAACTCAGAGCAGATGCCTTATCCCATCCTATATTCAAAAAAATTATATGGATATGTTTTCCAATGTGTCAGTGATCATGGTAGATATATATCATGATGAGGTCGTCATTCACATTGCGCACTATAGGGTGGTCTCTCCATTAATCAATAATGATACAAGGGAGTTAAATAATGTCAATACCATGATCGATCAAGGTGATCCCATACCCTCATTGACTGGTGAAACAATCAAATACATGTCTCCCATAGTATGCTACCTTCAGAGTGGAATTATTCCATCATATCGGGCCAAGAAAGAATATATTTGTCTACAGGAAATAAATTTATCCCTTTATAATTTCCTTAATTCCTAGAAATTTGTCTACAAGTGAGGCTTTGAGGGAATACCATTCAGATTCATTAATGGATGAGAAAAACTGGATGTTATATAGTAATTCATTACTTGTTCTCATAATGATCATTAGTTTAGAGCTAGTATCTTCCATCAAATCAAGAGACTTCGATAATTCTATTAAAAAATAAATCAACTATATATAGAGTCCAGAAGGAAATTCCATGCTTGTTAGATAAATTGAAATTTCATCCATCAAACCTAGAACTACTGCACACTTTCAGACAATCTTGTGCAATTACTATATTGGGAATCAATTTTATGGATCCATATCACTTGACTATATCCAGGTAGTTTATAGCACCCTAAGATTTTAGAAGAAGAACATTATATTCAACTGTGTATACAATACTCAAAACCAAGCTTGGAAGAGAATGTAACACCCCAAGACTTTACAATACATTTCTTTTTTAAATAAATTTAATTTCTTTTACATCTTACATAACACACAACATTTAGTTTAAATGAAATGTGTTACTTTATTAAAATGTTATTATTTAAACAACACTATCATAAACTAGATGTCAATTTGGTGGGTATTAATATGAATAAATAATTTATTAAAATTACATTTTTAAAACATGTATAAAATAAATTCAATAGTTATATATTTATTATAAATAAAAATACCATTTGAAATAAAAATTAATGTTTTCTAGAAAACTGTATTTTTTTAATAGAAGGATTTGTCTCACATTATAAAAATAATTTCAAATTAAATTTTAACAGTTAATTTTTTATTGAAAAATTAAACTTCAATTTTGAAATATAAATTGTAGAATTATATTTTGAAAAAAATTAGAATTCTCTATAAGGATTAATTTTTTATGAATAATGAAAACTATTGATTCATATTAAAAACTGCCTTTTTATTTAAATTATTTATAACGTTAAATTACAATATAAATTTGTAAAAACGACTATATCGAGAGGGAGGGGGTTTAAAAAAATGATAAGGGCTATAATGACCTAGAAACCTATCTAATTCCTATTTTATGGACATATTTCAGACTTATCTTGTAACACCTCAAGCTTCCATAGTACACTTCTCTTTGAATAATACAATAGCTTGCATTGTATGCAACTTCAAGTTCAAGCACACCACGAAAAACCAGACTAGCCATTTTAAAAAGCATTTATGAATAGTAATACCCACGTTTTGAAATTTTATAAATTTTTATTTTTAAAAACTGTCTTCATTTTTGGATTTGGAATATCAAAATTGTCTTATGGTGAATTTTTGGAATTTTTCTTAAAACTTTCAATTTTTTGATGAATAGTGAAAAACACAGCGTTATTGTTTAAAACCTACTTTTTATTTAAATAATTATTTATTTTATTTAAATTTATTCTAGGTGAAAATAGATACATAATACCTATTTAATTAATTGTAGTCATTTTATAGTAATATTAGATGTATAAAATCTTATTGAACTTTTTAACATCTTTTACCCACCATCTATACACGTTAGAAAATTTGCCAAAAACGCATTTTTACAACTTCTGTGAATTGAATTTAAAAAGTCCGAGAGACATGGTTGATATCAGTAAGTAAAATGTGGTTCGATAGAATGAAAATAATTTTTTTGAATAGTTACTTTTGAATTTTATTTACCACGGTTAAAAGTAAATAGGGTAATTAAAGGTACAAATGATATTATAATTACCCCAAGACATGTCCTAATTCTATTGGATATGTTTATTTCGACCAAAATCAACCTCAGGAATAAAATATTATTATCTTTGATCCACTTGGATTAGATTAGTAAATTCATTATTATTTTATTGAAAGAAGAGTAAAAAGTGTTAAATTCAAATATTAATATCCATTTTTTTAATATAGGGTAATACATAAGATAATGTAGACTATAAATATTCAATGGAAATATAAAATTATTTCCTACATCATGGTATTTTATTTATAATTTTTATATATTAAATAACTAAATTTATTTATGACACAATGATGATGCAATAATTACCTTATTATTAAATGATTAAAATAATTGATAGTATAAATATCCAAATAAATGTAAATTGAGAATTTTGATGAATTCCACTAATTTTCTAGGTTAATATGACATGTTAGGATTTATTTAATGTATTTTTTTCTAAGTAATCATGTTTTTTTGACTTTCACAAAAACCAAATACTAAATAGTGTCATAATTTGCATAAATGAGTTTTTAAAACTAATACTATATTATTAAATGATACTATTTTCCTAAAAATATAAGGTTCATCAAAAAGGACTTATATAATTATATACATTTAATTAATGAACCACTTGGTGTTCTCTTGGCATTTTATAGTATGTTTATTAACCGTGTAATATAAAAATACAAGAAGACATGGTAAAAGTTAAACTATTTAACTAAGAGTTAAATCTAAAAGATAAGGTTAATATGGTGACCTAAAATTGTCTAAAACCTATTGGTTGAGAGGTTTTCGACCCACCCCACCTTATACTTGAAATAAATCCGTTTTTATCCATTATAAACTAAAAATTATTTTACAATAAAATAATATTTTAAGCTTTTCCAAAAGTAACCCTCACCTCTCTTATAAAAGGGTACGTCCCCTTCTCTTAATTTCACACCTACAAAGCCATTTGGCTCGGCCAACCCCTACTCAAATATCCTCCCAACTACCCAAAAGTTAACCTATTGTACTTAAATTGATTATAAAGACAACCTAAGGATCCCTTTTGATCAAATCAAAAGGAAGCACCCGAAGAATAGGTAATAATTTCATCACCTCATTCAAAGTTATTTTCATCTTCCACTTCCTCTTTATTTGTTGTTTCCGTACCAAAATAATATATCCATTGAATTATAAATAATGTGATGTTATTATAAATATGTTACAACCATATTAATTATTCTATACATCCTATGAATGACAAGGTCACTATACGTTCGTACGTACGGCTTACCGTCTCCACGCCGTGGTGTAGTCTATTATTCCACACTTCATTATTTGAATGGGTATAATAATGAGTATAATTTATGTAAATAATAAATATAACATGTTAATTATTCTGTATATATGATATACCATCCAATTACGTATGATTTTACCATCAATAGAATGATATTGTCTCTCCTGCGTACGTGTGGCTTACCATCTCCACGACGCAATGAGTTTTCATTCCCCATCGTAACCATTCTAGAATAATTATCATTTGATGATTTAAAAATAATATTTAATAACATAATTTCATTATGTATATGAATCAAATACATCCTATCCGTAACAAACATGACTTACATAACAAAAGATATAAAGGAAAACGAATTATTTAACACCCGAAACACTGATACTACTGAAATATTATTAACAAATAAATATTAGAAGATCATAAATGATATCATATTTATGTATGTGATTCTTTTATAATTTAATAAAAATGATTTAAATATTATACAGGAGGTTAATATACCTTAGACCAAGGAAAAATACAAGGTAAGGGTTAATTTTACAATCTCTTTATCATTTGAGGTTGTTTATACGTGAGTATCTACTGAGACCTCTTTATCATCCACATCCGTGTTTCTTAAAAATGCATTTCAAAACATTTTTAATGTTTACATGAATATTGGTTAAATTAATATATACCATTTTTAAATTTTTATAAAATGGTTTGAAATAACTATTTCCATCGCTTTCCAAACAAGGTATTTTATGAACTTTTTGACAAATTAAGGAAAGAATGTTTTTTTAACTTATACGATGAGTGCGACTATTTTCCACTGTTATAACACCTTTTAAGTTTCACTTACATGCTTATAAGAATATTTTATAAATTTATCTTTATCTTTTATAATTACGTGACTTTTAAATGACTTCAAAATATAAAGAGAGATTTCTCTCAAATAGTTTCGATTTCATCTATGTCAACATCCTTTGTTGGATTTTACGCTTATTTGAAGTTGATTTATTATGATACAATCTTCCATATTTTATTGAATTTTTTGTGATATTTTTGATTGTGGATGTGCTATTTTTATACCATTCATGGTTTATGGTTAAAGTATTTACATTTCTTATTCTAGTTTTAATATGAATATTTATGTTTTGTTTCAACCTTTTCATATGAGGAATGAATTGGACTTAGTATGTGATGGGTGGAGCCCAATATAGCTCCTCGAAGCATCAGTAGGTCTCACGAGACAAACTAGTGTCTTACAAGGCCTTGACTATGTTGTTATGATGTCCGACATTATGCATTCCATCATTATGAAATTGGATATTGATATTACATGTGATTATTCGACTAGTAGAATATCCATGTGAATAAGTTAATGTAATTATTTGATTTATATTTTCCATATTATGCTAAAGTTTAAGTTTAAAAGGCTTGTGGTTTATTCTTATATATTTTCATCAATGTTAATGATTATTTATGATAGTTTCCGCTTTATTATTATCCTTACTGATCATCCGAACTCACCCATTTATTATGTTTTCTTTTTACAGGATGTGAAGAAGTATATTATGATTAACCTGTAAGGATAGGATAAGGGAAATAATTTTCTTCAAAGGGGAAACAATGATGTTTTTTTTCATTTCATAATGTAATGTAACACTTATGTATGTATCTAGTACTTCTAAGGATAATAAATTGATCAGTCTATTGGGACTTGATCCCTTGTGATCATGCCAATGTTATGTAATAATGCACCGAATCTGGGTAATTGGGGTTGGGGCATTACATCTCTTACATGGTTCAATAATGATCCCTTTTTTGAGGATATTTTCATGATGAAAATTTGGGTATCACTTTTTCTTTTTAAAATATTCTAAGTATGTCCCCCCACTTATAAAATGCCACCCTCTCCTCCACTATTCACGCTTTCAAAGAACTGTGGTTTAGAGGATACCTACCAAAATATATTACTTAATTACATTCTCACATTATTGAGGCCTTGGTTTTATTATGAAACCCTCATGACATGTCTTTAGGTATAAACCTAAAGGGGTTCTCCAAAGAAGTGTTAAACTTCTTAATGTGCACATTTATTTTATTTCTTCATCCGTCTTCTTCAAATAATTTTCAAGTATGATAATATAATTACACCAGTGTCTACTATATATTTATATGATATTATTTTAATGTAATAACCTATATCCATCTCCACTTCCATCTAATGTAAAATTAAATTGTCGATCATGTGTACGATGGAGTACCACCTCATGAACCGATGTAATTCGTTTTCCATCATAACCTTTTAAGGATGGATAAAATGATGGATTTAGAAAATTAAAATTATATTTTTGAAATTATTATACATATTTAATATTTATATCAAAGATAAATTATTATATAAAATTTCATTTGGGTATATGATAACATCACTTGTGTGTACGGTGGACTACCACCACGCGAAGTGATGTGTTTTTTGTTTTTTCTCTAATAGTTTACGTGGAAGGTATTAAAGATAATTTTAATGAATATATGTGATTTTATTGAACTAAAAATACTTCCCAAAATATAATATCATATCTACATTATTACCTTCCAATATTTTGTAAAACAATAATGTCGCTCGTGCATACATGTGAATTACCACCTCCATGTAGCAATGTGAATTCTTTTTCAGTTTATTTTTACATGGATGGAAATAAGGATGAATTTGATTAGAAACAATTGTATATATAAAATAATAATTATTCAATAAAGTTCAATTAATATTTATTTTACTTTTCCCCATCCTTCTAGAACATGGAAACATCATTCCTGCATCCATATGGACTACCGTCTCCATAGGCGATGTGATGAATTTTATATCATTAACTTTTATGGATTACCATAAATAAATATATAATGAATATATAAGATATTTAAAAAATTATTTACATTCATGATATTATTTAACCATTATAAAAGTAAAAGGATTGAAATTACCTAACCAAAACATACTTGAAAAGCAAAAAAATTGCCACCCGAAAGAGTGATTTTAACTACAAATTGTTAATAGAAAGGTCATAATATACTATAATTAAATTATATATTTTATGATAAATATGAATATTATTTTTTAATATATTTATAATAAAACTATATATATTATACATTATTTTTGGACACATACTAAAAAATTTGAACCTTAGGTAAGAGTTTATTTTCTCACTTTCACTTCTATGAGACATATGCCATATTCACAAATTATTCCTTTGTGTGGTGTATATACTACAAATTTTTATATGTTATATCATGAATCCCATTATATTAATGGTATTTAATATTTTATAAGAAGTTATTTATTTCATGTGGCTTACGATTCAAAATTTACTAAAGTGGTAAGGGTTTATTTTACATTCTCATCATTTATTAGGATTTTTTAGTAAGAAATTTATAATGATGAAATATTAGGATCTATTAGTTAAAAAAATCACAAATTTTCTTCTCCTATGTTTATCAATTAACTTTTCATGTAATAATTCCTCTTTACACTCTTTATTACTTAAAATTATAGAGAAAATGTTATTCTGAAAAGCTAACTTTATTTCTATTTTCGATTGAAAATTATTTCTCTACTATGTATATGTTTTATAAAAAAATTAAATTTTCTTAACATTATAGAAATTTTTTATTAAATACAATTTTACCAATAATTTTTTTTATAAATATTTTTAAAAGATTTATTCCTTTTAATTTCTAAAGAAGTTTCATTTTTTTTCCAAAATTGTGAAAGGAATATTTGTTTTAAAAAACTATACATGTATAGTATTTTCGGCCATCATGAAAAATATTATATTTTAAGAATCCATTACTTGTTTATAAGGATCTTTTCAAAGAAAATGTATTCCTCATATTTTTAAAATTTTCAGTTTTCAAAAGTGATTTTCAATGTGAGAAGGATATTTTTCTGAAGACAATTTTAATGGTATTTTTATGTTATTTCAATTCATTAATGATAAAAAACATAATTTTACATATTCGCTATTGTGAATATGTTTTGATGATTCCATAGTTATTATTTATCTAAATTTTTTTGAATTTTTTGACTGGGGAGGTTCTATTTTGATACCATTCTCTATATTACTCTTGATGGTTTGTGATTATGTTTATTGATTGGGGAAAGTGTTGACATTAATTACACCAGTTTTTCAATATGAATTTTATGTTAATTATGTTTCACCCATTTCATATGAGGAATGAATTGTACTTTGTATGTTATGGTAGGGTCCTACTATATACCCACGATGCATCGGGAGGTCCCATGATACAAACTAGTTTGGGAATTTAGCAAAGGCCTTACCCATTTTTATAAGATGTATTAGAATAAAAAAGTGATGTTGTATATGTCTTGGAACAAGTCCTTCATAACAATTTTTGGTCATCTGACATTATACAGTTTAACATTATGAAATTCATTATTGATTTATATGTGATTATTTGATTAGTTATAAAATCCATGGTTATATTTGAGGCTCATGTGATTATTTATATGGACTTACTTGATTATCATTTATTCTTGCTATATTATTCTCATGTAATTGATTTAATGACATGGTTTTCAGTTATTTACCTTTACATATTTATTATTACATAATTATTCATGATAGATTCAAGAGTATGCATACCCTTATTGAATATTTGGGATCACCCCTTTCTTATTTTTTCTTTACCATATATTCCAAGAAGTGTTTTATAATTGATATGAAGGAATATACTTAAGGAAATAATGGTTTAATCAAAGAAAATACAATATTGTATTTTATTTTTTTAATTGTAATATGAGATTCAAGTATGTATCTATTTTACTAAGACTATTGAACTATTCAGTCCTTCAGGATGTGATTCCTGGTATCTTATTCCAAACCAATAAAGTAACCACCAACTATATAATACTAAGGTCAAGGTCATTACAATTGGAATCGTAGGAAGTTTAGTATAAACATTGAGAAATGGATTTATAAAAACACAAATTGGGGAATATAACCCTATTACTTAATTTAAGGATAATTTTAAACATATGATAACATCAAAAAGTTTTGGTATGTTATAGATTATGTGGTTTTACTAGAAATAAATCTATGTCTAGATACTTCAAGTGGATGTGGTTCTGTCAAATATGTTCAAAGGGGTAATAAATCTAAAAAAGGTACACTAGTATTTACTCAAGTGATATAAGGTACACAACAATAGGATTTACTACGCAACTAGTTTTACACTCACATGGGATATGCTTAGATTAATTACCATTTTCTTTACAAATCATTATGAAGGATTTGAAAATAATTTTATGATTTGAAAAAATTCCCATGAAAATATGTTTATAATTGTGAGATTATCCGTGCATATATTTTTCAATTTATATTAATTGTTTCATTAGTTTTGTGAATATACATTAGGTTTCATATTGTTATTATTTAATCTAGTGTATACCATTTTTGAGAAACATAACAAAGTAGAAGGAACGGAACCCATATCAATTAACATACCCCATATAGTGACTACCCTCCTAGTTAAGATAATGAATTCGATACAAGTTCTATAGTTGTAATTGATCAAATTATAACCATATTGCGGTAGCAGATTTAGGTTTTTAGCAATTACCCTGCATGTATAGAGAAGATTTATGATCCATTACATGATGAAACAATTTTAGACCAATTCACGCGTCAACAACCTCCATTATTCAATGGGAATATAAATCCATTTAGAGCTGGGTGACGGATAAGTTCTATAGAGAGGATATTTATCACCATTGAAGTAATGAAAGGGATAAGTTTATCATGGTATTTTATCATATCTTAGGGGATACTGATGAATTTTGGTCATTCATTCAAAACCTAAGGTTGATTTAGAAATATAAAACATTGAATGGAAGGATTTTAAGGTACTCTTATTGGGACAATATTTTCCTCATGGGTAATAGGTGGATATGGAGAGATAATTCTAGAATCTAATAAAAAAGGAAGAGGAAAATGTTGATAAGTATGAATACAAATTTACAATGATAGAAATGAATTCTATGGTCTATATAAATAATCTAAAGTGAAATATTGACTATTTCTTTGATGGGATTAAGAAATCCTTCATAGGAAACTAGTCTCCCAAATATTATCATCATATGAGGATATAACATCATGTTTTATCAATATAGAGAAATAATTACCCAAGTATTATGTATTAAAATGGAATAAATATAAGCATAAGATGGAACAGAAATAAATACATAAGGTAAATAAGGGAAATAATGATTTTCCCAAATGTGAAAATTGTGGAAATAAACACTATGGTACTTCCTTAAAGAAAATAGGAGTTTTCTTCAAGTGTGTAGAGAAATGACATCAGGAATGTGAAAGAAAGGGTAATTAAGAATCCTATAATGTTTATTTTTTTTAAAACATTAAGTAGATATGGAACTACACAAAATAATGAACCAAGGATCAATGGAATATACCTCAGAAGAAGGTTAGGGATCAAGGAAGGCTTATGTTATAACTGCAACCGGAGATAAATGATTAAAGTTATGATATTTTTGGATTCAATAATTATTTTTTAGATGTATTTTATCAAAGATATTCTCATTATAAGAATCCCGAAACATATAAGGATTATATTATGGTATCATTTCTTTAATTATTTGGAATAATATGCTGAATTGTACTGATGGACAAGAAAAGTGATTATGTGGAAGGTTGATATTTTTATAAATCACATGATTGAGGGAAAAAACTATTAATATATGGTTTATGATGAGATAATAATGAAAAATATATGTTAATGGGATAGTATTAGTGACCTTGAAATTGGTTAGTGATTTGATGGTTTATATTATCTTTGATGGAGTTTACTGTATTTTTAGATTTAAATATATTTGATAACCTGAGACCTAATTTTGGAAGCATTTATGGTGTCATTAAGGTTTTATAGTGTTAAAGGTATTAAAATATTTGGTATGTTACCTAAAGAGATACTTTATATTGTTTGGGAAATCTAATGTTATGTTGGTTTTGGAAAACTAGTGACCATCCTTATGAATTTTTGTACATTGAGTTTATTCAGACATATTTTTGGAATACAAAATATTTACGAAATAGATTAATTTGAACTTTGGGTTTTACTGTTGATGTTTATAGATTAATGTATTATATTGGATGACTCGTACAAATTTTTTTGGTTTTGGTAAATATCTAGAGACATATGAAAATAGTTTTCAATGTTTTATGGATATTATGATCTATTAAATGTTGATTTTTTCACAATAGGAATATAAAATCCATCTTGTATATTTATTTCTTAGCGTAAGAAATGATTTATAAATTCATCGAAGCACAAAAAAATGATGAAATTGTGACTATTCAAAAGAAAGACATCATGTAAGTATTTTTAGTAATGTATCTTGAAATTAAAAGAGTTCTATATTATATTCATTTCCATCACATATTTATGGATTTGGGGTTGTTAGCTTTCTCTTGATTATTTAGTTTAATTTGATCAATGATCTCTATCACTCTCCATATGTATTTAATCTTTTCTGCCATCTATATATTTTCACTTCCCATGAATGTTATCCTATTTGGAAACCTAGTTATGTGTTATTATAGATTACTTTCATAATTTCCATTATCTACTATCAATAGTAAGTTTTATTAACCATTTTTATAATGTTGGATTTTAAAAATGTTTTGACCTATGATGACCAATATAGTATTGTGAGGGTGTAATTTATTTAAGAGTGGTAGAATGTAATGACCTAAGATTTTAAAAGGAAATTATGTTCAATAGTGTATATGACACGAAACATAGATATTAGAAGAGAATATAACTTCTCAAGACTTTTTGATATATTTATTTTTGAATCAATTTAATTTAATCGATAGCTTGCGTAACACGCAACAATAAGTTCAAACAAAACACAATGCTTTATTAAAATATTATTTTTTAAACATGGCCATCATAACCAAGATGTCAAGTTGGTGGGTATGAATGAGAATTAAAAAATTATGTAACTCAGATGTTTTTCACATGTATAAAATTAATTCATTTTTATATATTTATTATAAATAAAATAAGAAACATTTAAAGAAAAGGAAATGTTTTCTGAAAAATAATATTTTACTAAAAGATGATTTAGTCGTGCATTGTTTAAATAAATTAAAATTTTAATTTAAAACTTATTATTTTTTCTAGAAAAATATAATTCATTTTTAAAATCAATACGTAAATATTATATTTTTTGACCATTTCATAAATTTATGAAAATATTAATTTTTTGTTGAATAATGAAAACATGGATTTATATTGAAAACTGTATTTTAATTTAAATTATTTACCAAGTTAAATTATATTCTAAATTAGATTAAAATTCAAATTATTTAATTTATATACTTATTAATCTAATTTAGGTCATTGGAATCAATTTCATATTGAATTTTAAAATTAAAACTTTTTATACTTATGAAAAAATTCTCTTTGCAAACCCACTTTTCTGTCTCATCTTCAGGTTGAATATTAATTTAAAATTATCGACTTATAAGAATTAAATTTATAAAAATGGATTCAATATATTAATCAGAACAATTAGTATTATATAATTAGGAAAAATTAATTTTTCACAATAATGAATAGTAAAAATAGTAAAAAACTATTGTTGCAGTTAAGGATAAAATTGTTTTACAAGGGAGTTAAACTAAAAAAACAAGGGTTAAAATGACATGGAAACGTGTCTAATTCCTATTTTATGGAAATATATCAATCATATATATTACATTGTTTGATAATTACCCATTTTTTAGGCTTTTTTAAGGAAAAAATACAGGTATCACTTTTTCTTTTAAAAAATTCATAGTGTCTCCTCTCCCTCAGTTATAAAAGCATCATCCTCTCCCCCATCTTCACCCTTTCAAATTTCTTTCGTTCCGAAAATACCTGAACAAATATATTACATAATTAACATTACACGTACTATAAGAATTATTTTTATTATTAAACTCTTCTAATATGGATTTATGTATAAGCCTAAAGGTGTTGTTTGAAGAAGAGGTAAAATTATCAATGCACATATTTGTTTTATTTATTCTTCCATCTCCTTGTTTTGTTTTTAAAAAATATGATAATATAGTAAAATAACTATCTCATATATAATTATTTTTTATTATTTTAATTTTATAACCTATATCCATATCCACTTCTATCAAATGGAAAACTAAATACTCGATCATCTATAAGGAGGACTATCGTCACACGAACAGATGTAATTCGTTTTCTATCACCACTTTTAAAAACTATATATAATGATGGATTTATCATATTTATATGATTTTAAATAAATTATAATAATTAATTAATTATGATATCACATATACCTTTTTACCTTCCATCCCATGGGGGGGTACGATAAAGGCGCTCATATGAATAGCATACTACCTTCTCGCGATGCAATGCTATTAATTTTTTCACTTAAGATTTTCATGGAAGGTATTAAGGATATATTTAATGAATATATATGATATATATGAACATATAATAATTTTTTAAGTATAATATCATATCTAACTTCTTTCCTTCCAGTTATTTAGAAAACAATATCGCCGCTCGTGCGTACGTGTGGACTACCACCTCCATATAGCGATGCGAAATTCATTTAATTTTGTTTTTAAATAGATTGTAATAAGGATGGATTTAATTAATATAAATTATATATATAACATAATAATGATTTTAAAAATGTTAATTAATTTTTAATTCCAAATCATTCCAACCATTGGGAAAATGGAAACAATGTTCATGCGTACGTATGACCTACCGTCTCCATGAAAGGTGAAATGAATTTTATATCTTTAACATTATGGATTAATTAAAATAGATATATAATAAATATATATGATATTTATATCATGTTTCAAGTTATTTATATTATTTAACAATTAAAAAATTTATAGGACCGAAATTACCAAACTAAAACATATGTGAAAAATGAAGCAATTATCACCAGAAACAATAATTTTAACAAAGAATTGTTATTAAAGGGGTCATAGAAGACTAGATGTAAATAATATATGATATAAAATATATAATTATGGTCATTTAATATAGTAATATTAAACAGATATTTATTATACACGATATTTTGATACATATGAAGGAAGTCAAACCTTAGGCGAGGGTTTCTTGTTTCACTTTTACTTCTATGTGACATATGCCATATGCACTAATTATTACCTTGTGTGGTGTATATAATACCTATTTTGATATTTTATATCATCAAAGCTTTATATTCAGGGAATTTTATGTCTTATCATAATGTATTTCATTCATGGTTCTTACGTTTCAGAAGTTACTAAAGTGGTAAGGGTTTATTTTACAAACTATTTGTTTACCAGGATTGTTTATGATTAAATTTACAATGATGAAATATTGTGATATATCACTTAAAAAACTCATGATTTTTTGTGCAGTTTTTATTCTAGAATTTTTAATGTAATAATACCCCTTTCATTTATTTGGCACTTAAAATTATTGAAAAAATTTTTTCCGAAAAGAAAACTTTATTTCACTTTTTGATAAAAAATCCATTATCTTCCATGTCCTTCTTTTTAAAAAAATCAATTTATTTTTAACATTATCCAAATGAATTATTAAATAAAATTTTACCCATTAATGTATTTTTATAATATTTTTAAAAGGATTCTTACATTTCTTTCCAAATAAGGAACCATTTTTCTTTTTAATGAAAATGAGAAAGAATATTTGTTTTAACATACTTGGAATGTGAGAAATTTACTACCATCATAAACCCTCATTACATTGTAGTTTACTTTATAATTTTATAAGGTTATTTTAAAAGAAATTATTTCCCTAATATTCTTTAAATTTTTAGTTTTTAAAAGAGATTTTCAATTTGAAAAGGATTTTCTCATCAAGAATTATTTTAGTGGTATTCTTATGTTATTTAAATTCATCAACAAAAAACCATCATTTTACATATGATCCATTGAGATTATATTATAATGATACCATCAATATTATTTTTTGGAATGGTTTATGATCAGTTTGATAGGGGATGTTCTATTTTGATACCATTTACCATATTAATCAAGATGGTTTATGATTATATTTATTGATTGGGGAAAGTATTAACATTTTATATACTAGTTTTTCAATATGAATGTTTAATTTGATTATGATTAACCCATTTTATATAAGGAATTAATTTTTCTTAGTAAGGTATAGGCAAGTCCTTCTATAACTCCTCTAGGCATCGATATATATCATGAGACAATCTGGCTTGGGTTTTTGGATGAGGCCTTACCCATTTATGTAATATGTATTTTTATGAGGACTTGATGGTATATATGTATTTGTAAAAGGAATTGATGACATGTTTCATATGTATTACATTTTTTATTTTATCATTATTAAATAAGTTACTGATGTCCATGTGATTATTAGATTATGTTTAATATACAAGGTTATGTTTTAAGTTTATGTGATTATTTATATGGAATTATTTTATCCTAAATTTTTATTCTATATTATTCTTAAGTAACTAATTTAGTGGAATTTTTTTATGTTATTTACGTTTAAATATTTATCATTCCTTATTTATTAATGACAACATTCATTGTACGCATACCTTTACTGATAAATAGAGCTCCCTCCTTTCTTATGTTTCCACTCATCAGGATATGATGAAGTTTTTTATGATTGATATAAAGGAATATGATAAAGGGAATAGTGGTGTAGTAAAATAAAAAACAAATTTGTATTTTATGTTTTCAATTACAATATTATATTCAATTATGTTTCTATTTTTCTAATAATACAAAACTATTTGATCCTTCAAGATGGAACTCCTTGTATCTTATTCCAAAGTAATAATGTATCCACCGACTCTGGGATTAAGGAAAAAGGATATCAATAGCTTAATGAAGACAAATATCATCACCATATTTAGAGTCCCTCTCACAATATTGATAGACAATGACACTAATTCATGTTCTTATATGTTGAAACATATATATCTGTACTCAACATCCAGTGAAACCATTTACCACACTACCATGAAGTAGTGAACAAAAATATAAAGGTTTTCAAAATTCTATGTCTAATATCCTATAAAAGGTGATGAATAAGAACAAGAAGTCATATTTGGATAATAAATTACATGATTTGTGGTATTATCACAACAAAACCCATAATTCTATGAATGATAACCTTTATTCACTTTTATAGTGGGCATAAAAAGTTTTTACTATTGATATTAAACTACCCTCACATAGTATTTCTATATTCCATTAGTTTTTTGAAGATGATAAATATTAGATCCAATTGGATGAGTTGGTGTGACTTCATGAGAAAAAGTTACACTCAATTTAGAACCTTTAAATACACAAAATCGATATGAATTTTAATTAAACAGGAATTTTCATATTTATTCATTTCTAAAAGGAGAGTTAATACTCGCTTTGAGAACTCACATGATACATGTGAAGAATCCTCCAAAGATAGACCCAAAATGGGAAGGAACTTATGTTATACATAAGGTCTACCCCAATGGAGCATATTCCTTTATCAAATTAATTATAAATCATATCACACTCACCACCAATGAAATATTTCTTAAGAAATACTATGTATAATTTCATGAAGGATGCACAGAAATCTTTGTTATATGACTATAAAATACATAACACAAACGTTTGAGCTATACTAATATAAACTATACAGTGAAAAGTCCCATATATTTAAACTTAAATTGTGTAACATTAGTCATAGTTTCTTCATGTTAAATTTTATGACATGTGATACACTACACATAATTTCATAAAGTATGTGAATTGGCATATTGGTGAGACTATTTTTCCTTACACAATATCAATATCCATGTATGAATTCCTAGTACATATTCTTCTCCATTCATTAATTTCAAAGGGAATTGAAATAAACTAATTTAGTAAGAACTATGAGTAGCTTGATTCCTAGAAATTTAGTATATGTAGAGATTCTTGGATCTGTCATCCTTAGACCAGCTATAACTCTCATTTACATACTGGGTGATATTTTGGTGGTGAGGGCTAACTTAAATCAAGTCGGGTTATTATCTTATTCAAAATGGGGAACCTATAGAAGACACCCTTCTACTCCTATACATGTTCTAGATCTATAAAATTTTATTCTTTTAAAAAAACAAAGTGTTACTTGATTCATGGTATTATATGATATATAGTGATGTATAGACAATTGTACCTAGTTACATGTTTGATTCCAATTATTCCCCCACTTCATCTTGATGTCAGAACCCTCATTCATTCACATCGAGTTTCCTCACCTTACTTGACACTATGAAAAGGTGGTTGTATTTTTCACATTTGTTGGATTGGTATAGAACCTCCTAAATAAGTGTCCTCATTGCCTGATATTCAAACAAAGAACAAATATATTATCCATATGACATTGAACTACACAACATATGGTTGATCATATATGAAATTAAACTTCATAAAGAATCCCATTCAATGGGTCATAATTTCCCTTATATACAATAAAAATTAAAATAAAAGGTCTCAAATTAAGACTCCTTATTTCGGGATAGATTCAAAAATATAATTCACCTTCATGTAAGATAATTATGTCTATAAGGATCTTTTTTAAAAACCACATGATTATTGATTCCAGTCATCACAAGATATGTAGTAAAAATCCGATACCTTATCCCCATCCCAAAAAAAGTTATAATAAAATACCTATTTTGTCTTTATAGTTAGGACCTCTAATTCAATATTGGTTTTCCATCAATGGGTCTATTACTAACACAAAACTATATCATTTTTTCATATAATCCAGATCAATGTAGTGACCCCAGGGATAGGTCCTCATCACATGTCTTTAAACTAAAATACTTTCCTCTCTTAGTTGCATGATGGTTAACTAAACAACATATGGTCCATCATGTAAGAAATGTACTTTTTCTCATTGGTTTATTCCATGAGACATATATTTCTCTTACTTATGATCCATATTTTTGTAAAAACCCTCAACATAGGGTTTATTATCTATAGACCAGTGCTAAGACAAAAAAATGCATCCCCAATTTCAAGAATTTCAATACTAAGTTCTTATTTCTTGATGTTCAAATAAAACAAATATGGTTCTATACAAATAAACATTAACTAATTAGAAGGGTATACTCTATATGACCCATATACTAAATTATTCTCTTAAATTTATGAGTGTAATGTCATGGTCTACTTGACATATGACTAGAAATATCCCCTTTATGAGAACTATGCATGGATTGATTCCTTATAACTCAGTATAAGTAGTTATTCCTAGATTCATTATCCTAGGCCCAATCATAAGTATCTATAAAATTAATTCCTTTTCCATCATAGTGTTTTTAGTGAAGATCTCTCTGTTTATGCCATGTTTTCTCTAGTGTCTCCTACACTAGGATTACTTTAAGAATTACATGTGTCTTGATTACTATTAACATAAAAAACATAGTGATGTATGACTAAATAAATCTAGAAACAAATTATAAAATAATCCACACCTTTTCATGGTGTTTTAACTTTCAATTAATGATTTTATGCTAAGGTATGATCGATTCTCTTTTTTTATAACTAAATATATGAAAAAACCCCCATATAAAGGTTTATTTTGTGTGAACCTGTACAAAATGGCACATGAGTCCCCACCCCATGAAATTAAACTAAAGGATGTATAATACATATCACATGAATTAAAAATATTTGGAATATCCTATCTCTTATTACCTTAAACTACTCATAGAAACACATCCTATGTGATCTCAAGTAAACAATTATTCTTTTACATAAGTGTTTGATCTATGTAAGTGATAATTCCACATGCGTAAGAACTCACCCCATTGGGGATCTCTCTAATTTTTATATATTATGGATATATTTTTGTTCTAAAATCTTGGTATTGTGACTCATATTACCTACAACTAGGATGATTTCCTCCCAAAAATATGGACTACGTAGGGCTTGATTCTTGCTAACTTAGGTTACATAGTGATTCCCAAAATCCAAATACCAGGATCATATAAACATTATAATTATTTATCTCATGGTGACTAGGTATGAACCCATTAATGTTGGATTTCTTATGATAACCTTGAACCTAAGTTAATCCACCTAATATTTCCCATGAAAATGGGTTAAAACCTTGGAGTGTCTTCTTAAGGAATTCATAGTGACTTGATTTCAAGAATTTTAGGATATATAGTGACACTAAAATTACATAATATAAACTTATCCACAAATCCATATGATTATATTAATAGTGGAAAGGTTTTTATCAACTCATGTTGGGATTAAAAATGTTCATACCACGTGAAGTTATAATTCATGGAACATGTCCTCATCATATGAAACTAAACCATTGAACACATTTTTTCTCTTCAAATGAAATTAAATTTCATAAAATATTGAGTTCCATACATGTTTTCCAATTTTCATAGGATATTTAGTCATCATGACTTGTTCTCTTTACATGAGTTATAGATCTATGTAGGAGTATCCAGTGCATGTTTTCCTTGATCTTTTAATTTTCACTAAAGATAATAAATTACCTCTTTTACCTTAATAATATAGGTTCTTGGACTCCTCATATTCATATTTATCTATTAATCAAGGAATTTCAATGGATATAATATTGAGGATTCCGTTTTTTCTAAAATCATACTAGGATATAAACATTCCCCTCTCCTTTATTTAAGCTATATTTATGTAGGGGGTATCCTTTATAAGAACTATGTATGTACTGATTCTTATTATTTTAGGATACATAGTGATGCAAAATCCATATATGTTTGACCTATACATGAACCACTATCTGAATCCATTCTATCTATCATCCCAAATAGCTTAATTATGGTTATCTCAAGGACTTCATTGTTCCTGTAATCTTTTGAGTACACTCTTACCATAAATCACACTTCATGCCTTGATTATTTTGAACCTCTATAAACCTTTTATGGAAATCAATAAGAAGTGAATTTGACTCCAATGAATACTTATTCTCAGTAATGATGTTGTTGCCTCTATATTAAACCCTTTTAATGAGAGAAATCCTTATCCTAAGTTGATGGTTATATAATATTTTTATTCCTAAGAAAACATTGTTATGGAACACAACATTAAAAATTAATTCTGTGGTTATCCTTAACATACTTGAACCATATCATTTTACTAATTCAAATATCCTAGTTAAATATTTATATCATTTTAATTTCCTATTCAAGAGGTGTTGGGAAATTTTAGTTTCTTTTCCCCATATATATTGTTGTATTAAGTCCCTTATCATTAGTCTAAACACTATGGCCCTAAACCATGTGCACACTTCCCTGAGATGGGCTACATTAGAAATTGGATCCCCATTAAAATTTGTTTTATATCACCCTTTATATATAGTATGTATCACTTTTATAGTCCATAGAATTTGAACATAATAATTTTTCACCTTTATTGAGGCTATCTTCATTAGTTTTTTTAGGATTCCATTCGTGTAATGTAAATATTGTCGATATGCACCAGTTGAATAACTCATTTTTGGTCAAACCTATATGAACATAATCACCAACCATTATTGGAAAAATATATTTGACCTTAAAATCTATCCCTCAACAATACTAATTGGAATGACCATAAACTAGAAGAGAAAAGCAACATGAGACTTTTTTTGTTGAAATACCATAAAGGATGGATTTCAAATAAATCAATTCTATACTCACTAGGTCATCCTCTTTCATGACATCAGAAAGATTTGTTGTGAAATTATGAAAAATTATAAAACTTTTGGGGATCACCATATGAACATGGAAAAATCTAATTTATGCTTTCTAGACCCACTATTCTTGGAAAATTTATGAAACAAATTCTATTATAATTCACATTGAATATATATTTAAAATCCTATGGTGTATCTAAACCCTTCATGAATATACTCCTCTCTATAATACATCTTAATTCCTTAAGATGCTGGAATACTCTCAAAACTTTCATGGAAATTGGTAATGAGTGAATTAGGATCCAAGGAACACTAATTTTAGGAAATTTTAGTTTCGCTATATTTGAAACTACCAACTATAGGTATATTCATCTTGAGGGTAAGGTCCATTAGTCAATGTATTCCCCGAAAATATCATAGTAGAACCCATAATTCAATTTTGGTTCATGATAATCCTATACATACATATTCCATACCATCATATCTCAGTTCAAATATTTTTAGTTAGGATTCACATATTTCTATGATCTAATAATTCAAGTGGATTTGAATATCCTTGATGATACAAGTTCAGTCATTATACTCATTTTCAAATAAGTAACATGAAAAGCCATTTTTTAAACCTTCTTTGATCCTTGATGCATGACCCTAAACTGAATGATATGATGGTATGAACACCATGACATTAAACTACATGTATTCACCCTGAAATGGTTCATACTAGCATTAGACTTTTAATTCATATTAGGTTTCAATTATCCACTTTCTAAATGGACTATATCATACTTTTTTGGTCAAATCCATTTTAAATTAAATATAAACAATGTTCCAAGACCAATGAACTTAAATTCTCTTCTTCATTCCTTTATATCAATTGTTTTTTCAATTATATGATATCTAATTACATTGGGTTATCCCTTCTAATTCTATTATGCTTATTTCCTCACCTATTGGTCAAAGTTATCTAAACATTAATAACTATTGAAATTATTCTAACATGAAAAACTATAAACTTCTTAAGGAAATAGATATAAAACTCACCATATTAAAAACCTAAAAATGGTGACCAAGGTAAAATTTGGGTCTCTTCTTACTGTACTTTCACCTTGTATGATTTGGAAAAAATTAAACTTTTGAAATAGAGAAAGAGGAAAACAATTCAAGGTTGGTAACCCATAAAGGGAAACCTGAGTAAAATATGAGCCCCATCTTGCTAGGTTTCTCTCATATAAGGCTTGGTCAAAATTCTAGGGTCAATAGAAATAGAAATTATTCTTGTGGGGTCCACCATATGATCTTGATAAAACTAAATCCATTCTCACTAAGCCCATATTCCTAGGAAAAAATTTGATCATCTTCATATTCCTCTCAAACATTAGTTCATATTATCCAATTGAAATGTGAAAATATGTTTATATTAAGTACTTGATCCCTTATAAAAAATAGAATCCTCATTAAAGAAGAAATTTCTACAATGTGATTTTCATTATTCTACGTCATTTAACCCCTTGTGTCCAAGTAGACTTACTGTAGTATACAATGATGGAACATTTTCCACTATATCTAGCTTACATAAATCCCTGAGGACACATTAAGGAAGAAATCATCTCTTAGATATAAGTAGACTAACACTAGTGTACAATGATGGAATATGTACCACTCTATCCAGCCTTCCTATACCCATAAATGTGAACAAGTATAGGATAACATATCTCCTATAACTGAATTGACGAACTCTAGTGTACAGTGATGGTAAATATGATACTATATCTGGATCATATGTTCCCATCCATGAGAACACATTCAAGTGGAACTCATATTATATATCTAAACGAACTAAATCTTGTGTAAATTGATAGTATATACAATGATATATTTGGCTGGATTATACCCTTCCATGAGAAAAAATCTAAGAGGAGACCCACCTTTGAATTAAGTATCTAGGAATCATGATTTACTACATTCATTTCATTTTATGTTCTAATTGATTTGAGTGATCACGATACCATGATTCTTGTGAATAACAAGTTTTCTTAAGATGATATTTAAGGAAATATATAAAATAAGCGTCAATATGTCAGCATAATATGGAAACAGACAATACGTATTTTCATTCACTTGAATAAAGAGGATTATTCATAAGTTGGAGTCTATATTCATGAATTAATGGTGTGATAAACCAAAAGATACTCTATAAAAAATCTTGAACTAATGATTAATTTTCTAGATTCACTTAAATTGTGTCAAATACCATATATATATGTTTCCTCAGCCTCCTCAACGGGGTGTAATATCTCAGCCTTGGTAGAAACATCTTCTGCATTGGTCTATGAATCACCGATCAACCTTTGGCACTCCACTAGCTCTCATTCAATCATGTTTATCTCTAAGTATATCAAGTCCACTAATTATTCCTTTTCATTAAATAATGTTATTTCCAGAGTGAATTTTCTCTATACTTATAACTTTATTGATGTTTTTTGGTCCATATATTATCTAAAATTTATTCTTATTTCACCTTGGTGAGGATAATTTATGGAATTTGTTCCTACTCTATTTCTTAGACGACTCCTTTATGGTAGCATAGATGTTTTGGTAATTGAAAAACCAGGTAACATAATTATGAATAGATGCTAAAGCTAGCGGAGATTCATATTTATGTCTTCTATAGGGTTTTTATGATCTCTATTTGATATACACTTCCATGCATGCATGCATAAACTACATTAAATATATAGGGACTCTAATTCTAACTCGAATTATCCCATAGATACTAAGATATAATATGAGGCATGTTCAATCAGAGAGGTGATCATGTTGTCTCCCTTTTAGTTCATTGTCTCCAGGACAACCTCTACCTCTATGTACTCTAGTAGTGGGAGTATGAAGATGGAAGCTTCCTTAGTATGATATTTTGTATTCATAAATACCATCATGGGTAGTAAAAAAATTCATATTTCAATAGTTGAATGATGAATGTTAAATCAATGGATTTTAAAGGAAATCACCTACTCTTGAAATAGTGGAATTCTAATCCATTTCTTCTTCTATTTATAGCATGGCCTAGACACCATCCCCAATAATCTCTTCCTTGGACACTATGATTGGGGCTTCTACCATCTTCATTGTTATGTCAACCAAAACTATGTGGATGTTATCGCCTCCTTCCATGCCATGAACATGTGGTAGGTTCTGATTTCTATCCCAGTAGTTGGTTCACTCATTTGGAAATTTAGAGTATCATTTTTAGGTGAAGCATTAGGGATCCATTGATGGTATAATTTAAATGGTTCGAGTGTGTGTACCCTTTTTAACTCTCGTGTCATGGATACCACCACCTGGAAAAGAAAAATGGCCATGATCTCCCAACATCATACTAGCTTATCTATATTTTTTGTAGATAGAGCTAGGGAGGATAGAAGGTCATATGTAATATTTCACATATATATTGATTATTGGAATGTAAAAAAAAAATACATATTCTAATTCATCTCCTTAAATAAGTCCCTAAATTCATCAAAGGAGGCATAAAGGATGATTTCTAGAGGAGGTAATCCATTAGGGTTTTGGCTTAAAAAACAATTCGACCTCTCAAGAAATACAAATTCTATAAGGTGGAATGAGGTGTGGTAATAAAACTCAACTATATTACCTAATCCATATGTCCCTATATTGATAGGAATGGTTAGAGCATTTACTATTGAATCTTCCTCCACTATAGTTAAATCTACTTTTGTAGAAAAAACTGGGAGTTATACCTGATATTCCACTATAAAATCCTCTTAGATAACCTGATAGGTGTCCCTCTAGAATAAGAGAGAATTTAATCAAATAATTGAGATATTAGTGTTCATATATATATGAACAATTTATTAATTGAGTATGGGTTTGAAGGATAACTACTCTCATTGATCCATATATGTTTAGAAAAGATCTCAGAAATATTACAGCACCTGATCTCATGTAGAGGAGTATTCCATCCAACCTATATATGTATGGTTATAAAGTGTGATAAAAGGGATTTTGTATTTAATCCCTCTATTTAACACATCATAGTTTCCTCTGATGAAATTTTCCCTTCATATGGGGCACTTAATCTTGTATTACTTATTAGGGTTCTATCCAAAGTGTAATTCAGGGAATTCAAAGAAGATTTCAATATCTATTTTCACTATTGTAAGAGGGAAAATAAATTTTTATGAGTTTTTTTAAAGATAAAGATATATTTTCTAAAAATAACTCCTTCAATATATATCTTTGGGGTCTAAACATTTCTTCCATTCACTATCAAGAGACTAGTTGATAAATACCTTGACAATATCAAAGTTTCTCATATCTTGGACCCACTTCATGGAAAGGACCCCTCACTAGTGGAAAATATACGAATCTATATCTACCAAAAAATTTACTTATATTTAATAGGGTTGGCCTCAAAGTTGAAGTTCAGATATTTATTTTCATTACTTAGTTAGGGGAGATAAATTCCACATTAGAGGTCAGAATATAAGTACCCATTTTTATCCTTAACCCATATATCTCAGAAGTGAAAAAACATGGGATATATATAGTCCAAGTAGGAGTTAACTAATCCTCCTTAATTAATTGAATATGATTCATAGTCCTTTGATTTTAGTTTCTACTTTGGCCTATAGTCCTCAGTTAGGGCCTCTCCCCCTCATCGTTGGCTGGACCATCCTGGAACACCTTCATGAATCATTAACTCCTTGACTCTATGTTGTGGTGTGGCATCTAGAAAAGGATGGTTTGAGGGATCAAGGTTCTCATTAGTTGAATATATCTTGTAAGGATTTATCATAAAACAAATCCCTCTATTTGGGGATTATATCATAGTAAACCTTGGAATATTATTTGATAACATTCCTTTGGGATCTATAGATACACAGGAGTGAAAAAAACAAGATGTTAACCTAAAAAGGTCTATAGAAAATGAAACTTCATAATGACCCATGTGGTTTCCTAGTCAGAATTACCCAAAGATGTCACACCACAATATAATGTCTCTCTTTCATTACATATATCATTGGTTCAATCATTGGCTATTACAAGCACCATAATTGAGGGAGTTGAGGTTTGGGACATTGTCCGTAGCATGCCTCGGGAGAACGCTCCGGGACCGGATGGTTTTCCAGAGAGCTTCTACATGGCGGCTTGGGATTTTGTGGGGGTTCATGTGATTGAAGCTATCCAAGAATTTTTCTAGGGAGGATCCATTGGCAGAAGTACCTGCTCCTCTCGAGATATTTTGCTTCCTAAAATCAAATATCCTTCTTCAATTGATCATTTTAGGCCCAGTTGTCTGTGTACTGTGTCTTACAAAATTATGGCTACTTTGCTTGCTAGGAGGTTAAAAATGGTGATTCCAAAGGTGATATCCCATAAGCAACATGGCTTTATCAAGGGTAGGGGTATCCAAGGTGCGATTGGTATTGCAAAGGAATTTGCGGAAGATATTAATAAAAGGGTGATTGGTTCCAATCGTATTGTTCAAGTGGATATGAATAAAGCATATGATAAGCTCAATTAGAGCTTTATTATCCGGGTCATGAGGAAACTTGGATTTCACAAATGGGTATGCGATCTTTTCTTTTGGTGTTATTCTTCACCATGTCTCTCCATCTCTCTATTGGGTAAAGGCTTTGGCTATTTCAAAAGTGTGCGGGGGGTGAGATAAGGAGATCTGTTATCACCCATCTTGTTTATCATAGCTCAGGAGGCTCTCTCACAAAATTTGATCTGTGGAATTGAGGAAAGAAGGATATGGTTTTATCAATCCAAAGCCTCAGATGGTACATTTTCTCATCTCATGTTTGCTGATAATATTCTTGTCTTCTTAAATGGAATGAGATATTTTATTCTCAGCTTCGTGAAGACTATGGAGATCTATGGTAGCCTTAGCGGTCAACAGATCAATGTTGGTAAGAGAAGGGTCTTCATTTCCAACAGATGTTCAACAAGGAGGCCCCATACCATTCAAGATATTCTAGGAATTCAGTAGACAGAATTTCCAATGAACTACCTTGGAGCGCTTATTTCTAATGGTCGGGTTAAAAAGATCTTTTTAGATGATCTCATTAACAAATTACTCAACAGGATTATTAGTGGGGAAAATAGGTTCCTTTCATTTGGAGGATGCATTTCGCACATCAACAATGTCCTTTCCTCAACTCTGATGAATTTTTTATCCATTATAACTCCCCTAAAGGAGTTATTTCATTAATGGAAAAGCTCAAGAACTTGTTTCTTTGGGATTCCAATGCTACAAACAGGGCTCATTGGGCTGCATAGAGCCATCTGGAGAAGGCAGTTGAGGAGGGATGAGTCGACCTTAGAGATGCGTCCCAATCAATGCAGGCAATGAAAGGCCGTTTGGAATTGGAGGTCTTGGAAGGGAAGTCACTCTAGGCCAAAATCCTCAGAACAAAATATGATCAACACTGGGAGGAGTGGGATAGATGGAAACTAACCAGTTTGGTGAAAACCATACTGGGCCATTTGGATATTCTTAAGGATGCGTCAAGTTGGGTGATAGGGAGAGGGGATATCAGCTTGTGTAGGGACAACTGGATCGGTGAGAAGATTTGTTTTCCTTGCTGTCCTGTTCCGGGGATGATAGTGATGTAGGAAAGGCGTTTCCCCAACCTACTTGAGTCCATATTAATCACGGAGCAGTTGTCCACATTTAAAGAGATGGTGTTTGCAGAGGATCTTGATCGGTGTTGTTTCACAGGCTCAGCTTTAGGTCACATCAGTGGGCATGACTACCAGGAGATGTTACAACCAGGGGGAGAGGGTGACGTATGGGCCACACATCTCTGGTGCAGGGAGGTGCCTACTAAGATGAATTTCCTTGTCTGGAGGGTGCACGACCATGCTTTACCAAGAGAGGATAATATCCAGAGGAAGGGGGTTTCCATGGAATCATTTTGTGTTTTTTGTCCCAACCCCCAGGCGGAGTCGATCTTTCATCTGTTTCTTAAAAGTGAATGGGCCAATATTCTTTGGTCTGCCATGGGAACTTGGGGAAATTTCAACACTGCATGCACCTACATGAAGGATTTTATCATCAGCTAGTTCCGGGGTTAGGAATGACTCTAACTAGATGTCAAGATTCATAGCATCATTATCAGTGCTCTATTTTGGATGTTGTGGGAGGCAAGGAGAAAAGAGAGGAACAGTACGCGCCCTTCATAGGATTTTCTCAATGTGAGGATGAAGTCGCTGATCCAAAAGTTGGGTTTCTTGATCAGAGGCGGATTGCAGTCTCCTATTTGTTGTAGACTGATCAACATGCCTTTTGTAAAACATAGTCCACAGGGTTGCTGGATCAAATGGAGTTCGCCTCTAACAGGGTTCAAACTGAATATTGATGGCTTGTTTATGCATGGGAATATGCATGGGGGCAGCTTGCTGAGGGATAGGTTTAGTTTGGCGCTATTCGCTTTCAGCATCTTTTACGGTCTATGGAGCTCTTTGGGTGCAGAAATGAAATAAATTCACACCGGTTTCAACCTTTGCAGGAATATTTCATTTAGTTTTTCAAAAGAGGAGTCATATTCTGAGACTACTATTGGGGTGTTAAATGGGCAGGTGGAGGCCCCTTGGCACCTGACTTACCTTTTTCGAAGTTGCTCCTTGGAAATAAGACATGGATGCTTGGTTCACCACATCCTTAGAGAGGCTAACTTCGCTGCGGACTCCCTGTCACGGGGGGGGGGGGAGTAGTTTGGAGGATCCTTTGTTGGTGTTTGATAGTCTAGGATCATTGCCCAAGGAATGTAGTAATTTTGTGCAAGGGTTTTCCCTTGGGCTGCACCACTTTAGGCCGTCGTGACTCCTTTTGGTTCCTAGGTTACACACCCATATTTGAATAAAAAATTAATTTTTGACCATTATGGGAGTCAAAAACTAGAAGTATGTAGATGAAAAATCAAATAGATAAGAACCTTTCAATCCAAGTCTAGGGAGGAATTTTAGGTCTGAAATTATAACAACATTCTTCATAGTGTACTTACACTAAATTTTGGCAGTACATACCCAATACCCACATTTTATCATTAAAGGATGCCTCATTAGACTTTTGTTGGTTGTCCCATTCCCATGAGGAAAAAAATGGGTTTTATCCATGCATTGATGATGAAATCTTCTAGCGGGTGGGGTACCTTCCCTATTAAATTCCTAGATTCCGTTATTAATTACTGAATTAAGGAGGTAATCAATTTAATATCTCCCCATATAACTTTTTAGGGGAGAAATTAATCATAAATATCCCTAATGATTCATTCCCTAGAGACATTGTAGACGTCCTATTAGCTAGTTCCAACTTCTCGACATGTCATATGGAATGTTTTTATATTTTGGATCTAAGGGATCAGTAGTTCTAGGGTCAAGTTTGAGTTACTATAGATGCATGTCTGTAATATCCATATGTATTCATAGTTAGAGACCAACTTTAGATCCTTGAATTCAACACACAACTATTGGAACTAGTACAACTACATATATTTAGGGATGAATCTATCTTCCAGAAGCAAGTACCAATATTTATTTTATCGGTGTATTAATAGAAAAAATAGGTGTTAAATAGTATATATGTGGTTCTAGAATGTTTGTGTTTTTATATGGTCTTATTATATGGCGATGTAGCATGAATTGTTGGATAGAGTCTCCCTCACAGATGAATACACCCTTCAAGAAGATGTTGGATTTTCCCAAATTTTTATACTATAAGAAAAATGAGTGGGGTAGTTTTTTAAATTTTTTGGTACAATGGTGAAATAAACACACATGAAAAGAATAAAATACTAATAAACCCACTAGCCTGAGGACTTGACTCGATGACCACATTCCAAATCCCTCCCCACCCCTACCACCCCAACCGAGCGTGGAGGGAGATTGGGGTAGGTTTTTTTCCATAGAATAATGATTTACATTATAAACCTACACCTGTATAATTGAATGAATTCATATTATGGGAATTATTTATGGTGTTTTCATAGAAATTATATGAGGTCCAATAGTTGGGATATGCATTTTTTGTGGTAACCTTTTCAAACATGATTAACAATTTATTTGATATAGACAATGAATTTAAAATCTGAAATAGAAATTGATGTACTAGAAATCTTATTCTTCTAATAGAGTTCAATTTTTTTGAAATATTAACTAGAAATATTTAAGACATCTAAATGAGAAGGATATATAATTAAGAAAATAATAGAGCATCAATTTGATAAATTAAAATTTGAGCTTTGGTTTGTTATCCTAGGTTTCTTCAACCAGGTAGTGTCACCCATGTAATCATTGTCTATATTCATTCCTAAATCTTATGAAACCACTACCTTCACCCTTAGTCCATGGAAAAATAATATGGAAACATACTTAGCCCAGGTAGTAAAAATGACTTGGGTAGTTAGATTGTGAAAACCATTCTCTCATTGTATTATTCATTTAATCTATTATATGGGAATGTTCTTACACTTTTAGGTTAAGTTATTTACCCTTTCTTTGAGTTTTCATAAATTATAGATTTTAGTTTATTAATAAATTCTTTTAGTTATAACTTATCTTCCAAAATATATTACATATACAAATTTGAGTCATGAATAAATGCATTTTCTTTCATGGTTATATCGCTCTTTTTTTATGTTATTCAAGGGATACCTCAAGATCAACATGAAGATAAAATCATACTTAAAATAATCATTTTTCGCATCACTATCATAAACATCAATTCTATTAAGAACAAATAATAACATATCTTCATCGTGATTCATCAGGCTCGGTTTTCATCGGCTTTAGTGCCTTTTATAGGCCAGGAAATTCTCTGAGTGCGGAGGTCCATGCACTGGCCTCGGGTCTGTCGGTGTGTAGAAGGAAGAAGTTGACAACGTCCGAAATCGAGACGGACTCAGAAACCCTTGCGAAGATCATGAACGGTACTAGTGGGGTTCCTTTGGAGATCACTTACATCATTAGAAGGTGCAAGATAGGAACCTCACATGGGAAGATTGTTCATCACAGTTGGAGGGAGGCTAACTTCACGGCAGACTCCCTTGCCCGCTTGGGGAGGCAGGATGTGCCTCTCATCATTTATGACTCACTTTTTTCCCTCCCTCCAGAATGTTCCTCTTTTGGGATGGGGGATGACCTTGGACTCCACCATTTCCGACCCCCTTGAGGGGTGTTGTCTCCCTTACCCTTTCCTTTTTTAATAAAAAATATACTAAGAAGAAGACTCATATGAAATTTTATCATCAAGAGATAACATATTTTTTATCATATAGAAACTCTTTTATGGTTTTATCCTACTTTTCAAACCTTTTAATGGTTTATTTGTATAATATTATTTCTCATTATCTTGAAAACTTTTAAAACATTTAGGAGTGAGATAACATACCTTCCCACAAAAGAAGCAAGCAAGTAGAATCTTGCCTTTTAATTATTGTTTTCCTCTCCTTAGGTTAGAGGAAAGGAAATTCATCACCCCATCAAACCCTTATTCATCCAAATATTCATTAATATAAAGTGTCTTTATTTACTTAAATGAAACCCTAAGTGAGTTTTACTTCACGCTGGTCTCAATTTCATCATTTCTCATTTTTTATGTGACAATTGTACTATAAAGTCAATCCAAATAATCTTACTTTAGATCCTTCCCTAAAAAAACATATTCCTTTTAATTGAACCTTAGAGGTAGTATCCTCAGGATTGTTTTAACAATACTGATTATATCAATGATTTATCCATGACGATGTAAGTCTTCAAATATAGTATTTAGACAATAAAATAATGCATCAATAGTTTATTTTGGACTCATCTTCACATTTTCATATGTATTCCAAAGCACTTATAGAATTACATCTCAATCTTTGGAATGAACTTCAAAATTATTCAATTTATTTTCCCATATATCGTGTGAGATTTTATAGGTCATTACCTTTTTGTATACCGAGTAGGCTAAAGCTCCCCTTTATGATTGATTACATTCATATGGATGTACAATTACTTATGGCCTCTTTCTGATCAATTTTCTATTTCAATTTATAGTGATATACCACGAATGGGTATCATGTATACTTATATTCACAATGACATAAAGCAATGTATCATCATTTTAGTTCATATTTTTAAATCTATTCATCAAACAATCAGTAGGACTTTGTGTTTCACAACCCCTACCACTTCCATGCTTTTAAAAAGAAAAATAGACCCAAAGAATCTTCTATTTGATACCAATTATTGTTTCCTTATCAAATATATTACACTAAGAGTGGGGGTAAATTAGGGTAATAAAATTTTTAAACCTAAATCCATTGATTAAGATATTATTATCTCTATTTGATGAGCACTCCTTTCTCCCCCTTAATTTATCTCTATGAGTGACTAAAAGTAGTAAATAACAGAAATAATTTTACTTGGTTCACCCTACCAAAACAGTCCAAGTAGAATACAAAGGTGTTGTACCTATGCACTGAAAATAATATAGGGAAATATTACTATTTTAATTAATCAATAGGGTAGTCTCAATAACCCTCTGAACCCACTATTCACACAAATTGAAATTACCACTTCCTCTAATAACAATGAGGAACTTACTACTCCTTCCATGGAATCCTTGACACACTTCATGAGAAAGAATGTGGATATACACATTGAATATTGTGAATATTCTTCCCAATATAATAAATTTTTGAGCAAGATAAATATGTGGTAGTTTCTTATTCCTTCTAAAACATTAATCTTCTAGTATATATATAAATATAATATGTATTCCTTCCCTGAGATCTTGTGAAAAACTCTCTGGAATTATATATTTTTCATTATATGAAACTATTTTGGGTAGTTGTGCTCAATAAAATATCTCTAATTTTTGAAAGTATTAGAATAAATCAAGATTCATATTCCATCACTTGATCTTTCCATGCGTCCTCATATAAAATTGGTGTTTAAGGTACCTTAAATTCACATTAAAGGCCTCAAAATCTAGGCCTAACTTCTATATCGAACTCCCAATATTTGATTATAACTACTTGACTGCGACATGAATTAACCTTTTATGGTGTAGAATCCTCCAAAAAAAGAAACACCAAAACATATCCTTCTACTCTAAAAAATATATTTAGGATTCATTCAATATATACACCCATTCTCTGATAATCAATGGAGTTCCCCATGCAGTTGAGAAGACCCAAAAAAATCCCTTTTGAAATTAAAGAACCCATAATATCGACATGAAATACCTTAAATATTTCATAAAAAATGCACGACTATCTCCAACATGATCCTCTATACTATGGTGTTGGAACCTATAGAATTTTATAACACAAAAAATCTCCAATTATATTGAATTAACATGTCAATTATGCAAGTGAGGTTTATGACATGGGTATCTTCTCTTAATCAATGCTATGATGTAGACTATACTCCATGAAGAAGGAACCCTAAATATCCCATAGGAACTAAAGTTCACCTATAAAATTATGCCACAATGTGTTCATTTAATATAATTTATAGATTGTAGGAACCTTTTTCCACATATAACATTCCTATGGAATATCTATTCTTAATAAGTACAGATGCCTCTCAATAGTGTATTTGAGTCTGACTAGCACGAGTTCTAACTTACATCCTCTCGTGTTGATATGTACACAAGAAAGAAAGACCCCAACTAAATATTTCATTTGTGCAAGGATTTTTCAGGGATTCCTTATTAATCTTTAATTTTCCTAAGTATGCTATATATTTCACACCTAGGGTCAATCTTACGTTGAGTCCACTTACACGCAATGGCTTTCTAATGTCTCTATTTATATTCTTTCTAATATAAAACTAAATACTATAATGAGGGGGGGTTGAAATATTCAGGAAATATTGATATATATAAATAAATGATGCAAATATAATGAATTTATAAACAAATAAATATTGATGTCATTATATGGAGATCACATTGATTGATATCATTTCTCATTAAAATATTTTCAATACTTAATGAAATTTAGGGATCAAGATCTTCAACACTACACTATATAATTTGAATTATTAAGACCCCAAACATAAATCATTGCATGTGGGTAAATACTCTTCCAAAATTTAGCTTTCAGATCTCTTGATCGGCTAACATAACCCAATCCACACTCCATCATATACATGGAATATATAGTAAAGGGAAGAATGATAGATGAATGATAAAAAGAACATGGATTATAGATAACAGGTAGAAATCACTCACCATAATAGATATATACATTATATAATTTCCCATAATTTAATAAATAGATACCAGAATTCATAATAAACTCAATAAAATAATTTATCCCTCCATCGAATAATCTTTAAGGATTGTTCTTAATTTTTAGTGGAGTTGAGAGGGGAAAAATTATTGAGAGAAACACAAAAGGGGAAAATGAAAGATAAATAAAATAAGAAGAAAAATATATATAAATTAATATCACTATTAAAAAACAAAATAAGCTATAAAAATACCTAGATTTCATACAAGAATTTTCAATTCTTTGAAAAAGAGATGAGTACAAATTTATAGCCATGAGGGTGGCTCATTTTCACTCTATATTATTTGTCTCTAATATTAAAACATGGAAAAAATAATAAATTTAATAATTTATAAATATATTATTCATAAAATCCTTTCTTCTATCTCCCATATTTTTACCCACAAAATTTTAGCTCAATCCGATGTTTGTAGAAAAATTTATGACTGATTTACAAAATAAATTATTTCTATCATGGAGACTCTTAATATTCCCCATATATTGGATCCAATGCATTCATGGAGTTTTAGGATGTAGAATCACACATTAAAAAATTATGAAAACTCTTCCTCAACTTATTTTATAACTTCACATAAAATTATAGCTCAATTGGGCATGCAGTTTCTGAGATATAGGTCCGTCTTTAAAATTCACCAAATCCGAGCATAGATTGCATGCCCAACATACGTGCTTTATATGGGTCTCAAAATTTTGGATTGATATTTGGGTAAAATTTAATGAAATGAATCCCAAGGAACTTTTAAACCTTACAAAATGATTTTTTTTATTTTTATTAGTTTATAAATTTTTATGGACTAAATAAAAAACTAACAGAAAATAATTGAAATTCCGAAAATATGAAATTTTTATAATTAATCTCAAAATACCCTGAAAACCATAAAAGTTGAAAATATCCAATAAAAAACTTTGGTGGGTTTAAATCATTTAAATTAAATTTATTTTTTTAAAATATTTACCCTTCTATATCCTCATAAATTTAATTATTTATTACTAGTTAAACTAACTAAGGGTATCAAAGTGATAAGTGCGACTCATGAAAAACATAGGAAATATATATTTTTCAGTAAAATATTTCATTTTTAATATTTAATTTTTATCTAATAATTTGAGATAAAAATCCCTGATGACTAGGTATGATAAATCATATAATAGATGTTTTTCAAAGTGATCTCATAGTCATCCTAGCACTGATAGCTGATCATTGGCTGGTTTGAAATATAAAATGTTATTTCAAAATTTTTTTGATTACTATAGACTCTTTATGAATATATCCACTACATTAGTCAAGGATAATAATCATAGGAACATGTAAAATAAAATGAATATAAATATACCATGAAAAAAGTGTGCAAAATAATGATACAATAAACATGATTCAACAAGAATAATCATTGGAATCAGATTGTGATATAAGAGTCTGGCATAAAAATGAGGATAGAAATCATATGTCATCATACAAAAAAATACATTCATTACATTGTTAGCTTGGGGTAATCAATTATGTAACTTCTTTGACTTGGGATAATCCACCAGCGTACCCTTGGTATTTGGATAAATCCTCATGTACACCCTTTATCCTAGGATAAATCCTTCTATATACCTTGTTACTTTGGATAAATCCTACTGTTAACCCATTTTCTTGCGATAAAGACTCCCCAATTCCCTTTGTATTGGTATAAATCCTACAATGTACCATTTATATTGGTATAAATAGACCAATATACCCTTGATTTTGGGATAAATCCAAATTTGTACTATTTTTCATGGCATAAATCTTCCTATGTACCCTTTAACTTGGGATAAATCCTCATGTATTCTTTTTTTTCCTTAGATAAATCCTCTTATTTACCATTTTTCTTGGGAAAATTTTTATGTGTACCCTTTTGAGATAATGAGATATAAATGTTTCCAATTCATTGATTACTGATATAGGACCCAGCCATAATTATCTATAAATATGTGTACTAGTTGAAAATAATAATTCATTGGATCATTAAAACCCCAACAAAATAAGAATGGGTTTTATAATATTTCTGGATGGTATTACAAATATTATTCCCATGAATGTGAATAGTTGATTCCCAAAAATCAGTCACCAAATTGATTAATTAGTAATAAAATTTAGAGGATGATTCCTGAAAAATATTTTTTAAGTAAATAAGCCTTTATATTTAAAGAATAATATCATAGTGAAATCATAAAATATTTTATAGAAAATGATTTTATCATTATTATAAAATTGGAAGTGATAACCACTTTAAAAAATATTTTTTTTTTGAGAAATTGATGTGATTTGTTTTGAAATATTTAATTTTAAATTAAACTTTCAATAGTGGAGATTTAAGAAATACATAAATATTTAAAAAATAATTGTAGAGTGGAAGATAAAATATTATATTGTGAAATGATGTAATTTTTTTTAATATTTTTAAATACCTTTATATAAAACCCACAATGAGAAAAGAGATTGAAAAATGATCTTTGAAAATTAATAAAAATTATATATCTTGGTTATATTTGATAACACGTAATCATGTGTCTAAATATATATGATAACATATACAACAATAGAAAATATTGAAAAGGTGGGGAAACCATCATTAAAGTTGGTGAGAATTATTCTTGAAAATTGTATTATTTTTTAGGGGGAAATTTATCAAGGTTAAATGTTTGAAATTAAAATTAATTCTACCCATATTGGAATACAAAGAACCAGGAAATAAAATTATAAGGTGGAATGAACAGATTTTTTAATATATAAATTATAGAAGACACATTATAACTGAACAATGTTAGTTGAGTCAACAAAAAACCATACAACCTTGGTATCTTTAGAATAAAATTCCACTTAAATAAATAAATTGATATTGATCTTAAAAACCCATTAGTGTCATGAATATTTTTAAATACATTCATTAGGAAGTAATCAAACCATACAAAGGAAATGATGGTGCACAATATCAAACATGTCTCATGGATTTGAAAATGAGACAAAGAAACCCATACTTTGTATTCCCACTTACTCAAACATGTTCTAACTCCCTGTATAATAAATATACCAATATTAATAAATTATTTTATAACCTCATTCAAATATATAAACTTTTATAAATATATTTTATAATTATCCATTACAAGTTTATTTTTTATTTTTTATCTGTTTTCAATGTTGGATGTGAGTAATAATGATTGTTTTGAACCAGTTTTTCAATAGCCATGTCATTTCTCATTATTCTCCAAAAGTTCATCTTTACTAGATAATTAAAGATATAATAATTTTTTTTGAATTAGTCCATTAGTTTCATTTCATTTGGTGAAATACATGGATACAATTTATGAAAAAGGAGTTTCGATGAACTAGGTATGGTGTGTTGAATGATCAAAATGTGATATATTAATAAATATATTAAATATTAATAACACGTTTATATGAAAATTAAAGAATATTAAATATAATATTATTAATCTATTTTACCATTATATACAATTACTCAATCATTCATGGTTTAATTATAACATTGTTCACATATTTGGTAAAATCTGACCCAAATGAGAGCATTCTATAATGTTTTTTTGAGTAAGGAAATGTATTTATAAAATATTAATATAAATTTCATATAAGTTTAAACATTTCATAAATATAATTTACCTTTGTTCAATTCATTATTATAAAAATACATGTAGGGTGGTGATGATAAATGAAACTCATTGAGTCTAGAGGTGGTAGCCCACTGTATTCACAATTAACGATTCCATTTATCAATGAATGATATAGAATGGAGGTATTTGATAAATTATCAATTAATAAATATAATTTTGAAATTTTTATAATATTCACTTATAAAATTAATCCTTTTTATAAACCATGACAGATAGTGATAAAAAACTGAATACCACGTTTTGTGGAGGCGATAGTCGGCACAAACACATGATCAAGGTTCTTTTGTTTGTTCTAAGTGGATGGGAAGAAATAAATAATGGTTGTTTCATTAATATAATAATATTTAGGCATAATAATGATGATTTTTCATTATATTATTATTTTTTGGATAATTTTGGAAGTTAAAAATTAAAAATAAAATGTAAAGGATTTTGAAATACTCACATTGGGACCTTGAATATTATCTTGAAAGCCTCCTTAGAAATGAAGGGATTTGGATAAATAATTGAGATCAAAGGCCTATAAAAACGAGATATATTTCTATTAGGATACAAATTTAAAGTTTTTAGGAATAAATTCAATGGAATGGGCGCACCAAGAAGGGGTGGATGTCTCCCCTTTTACAAGTGAAGAAAATGGTACTTTTTGTGAACCTGTGTTATTTTTAAAAAATGGAATGATACTATTCAAGGTTCAATGGCACCAAAAGTGATAAATAATGGATTTTTGGGTGAGATAAGCTTTATAACTCTTCAAAAATAAATTTAGAAATAATTTTTAAACATTTTTCAAGACATTTACCATTGGGTTTTTATATTCTTCCATTTTTTTACCATGGTAAATAGGTTTTAACCAAGTAATTTATATTTTATTAAAAATATAATGTAACCACTACTAACAAATTTGGGTGTAATGAAACTAAATTTAATAAAAATTTAATAAAATTAATTTTCCAAAAAAGATAAATTTAAACTTTATATTAGAAAAGTATATATATATAAACATTTTTTGTAGAAAAATGATGTTTTAACCATTATGTGTTTCTAATATTATTAATCATTGATTAGAAATTAAATGTGTGTGTTTTTCGACCTAATTCATATCATACTTGGTGGGGGAAGGAGAAATGGCCCGACGGACAGTAACCAGTTGTCTGTTATTATGAAGGGTTCCACGTCGGGTATGATATCCTCAGATGGTCTCTAATGGGATTATTCATGGAGCCAGAAACACCCAACAAACCTTGTATCCATGATTCATGGACCTGAATTCAACAGGGAGATGCTCATTTTATGATTATTTGGCCAACGACACTTAATGAATCCATTGGTTGAGAGGATGGGAGTTCAAGCTCATTACACCCTTTTGGGAGGAAATTATTGCCTAATCTAAGACTATATTATATATTTAATAAATGTTCATATCTTCATGAATACTTGGTTTTTTCCAATCATGTATTTATGGGCTACCCTTTGGTTTTAGGATTAACCATACATATGTATGGTTTAGGAATTGCTGAGGCAATGCTAGTTTAAGCCCTTTGATGAGGTGTTATGGATTTTATCTTCATCCCGGGAGGATGAAAGTTTCTTTAATATCAGGATTGAACCCATGATATGGTCTTCCAATGTATCCTTGTTAGAGGAATCAGAACCCACATAGTTATAGACACATCACCTTTTAAGGTCATGCGATGAGGACCCGTACCTATAGTTTAACATCATACGGCTAAGATGTCTTGGTGGAAGATTCCTAGTCATGATTTTGTGTGGGACATACACCAAAGTGGCCTAGGATTCTCAAAAGAGGCATGGTCTCGTAGGTTGATATGGCCCCATAGGGGATATGGCTCGGTGAACACTAGGGTGATTTAGGTGTTGGGTTTGGACCTCAAGTAGTATTCCTATGTATCCCAATTAGTTGGGAATCAAAGACCTTGTAGTTTGGTTTTATTTAGAGATTATATTCTAGAGAAGGCCCATTTTTTGAGAATTCAATCAGAGCTTACTCCTAAAAAGAATGACCTTTTATGAGGGGACATGATTGTGGAATACACATTGGAGAATCGAAATTGAGATGACATGGTCGGGGATTACACTGTAAAGGAGGCCTTTCATAAAAAAGTCATGTCAGGGATTATTCATGAATAGGATGCCCTAGTGAGTGGGGGAATTCTTATAGGGTTTGACTTTTAAGTAGAGTGTCCCATGAGCTCAGGCCTTAGGTAGGCATCCTACATATCCAAGTTAGAGCAGGAATTAGAGTTCTCATAGTTCAATTGGGTTATGGTGTGGATGTTGTGATCATTGTTAACCTCTAATCCCATGTGAGTCACGATCAGTGTGGGAAACAAGAGGAATCCATAGATCTAACAAACCACACACTTTCCCTTCTCCTCTAATGGAAAAAGAGGATGACAATAGAAGATTTCGGGGTGACAAATTGATGAGGTAGAGAGAGGGGATTTCAATATTCCAACTATTGCCCTTTTTGATATACTGGATAGTCATTTTTGGTAATCTATCCCGACATATCCCAAGATGAGCCTAAGTAGATCAGAAGTGCCGTCTCCAATAACAGGTCTATGGGGTCAGCCTTAGGGGGGGTCCCAAAATTAGGCTCCGGGAAGGGGGAGAAGCATCTATCCTCGTCAAAATAAAAGGTATCCATTTTGTGGGTTACCATGGGAATGTGGTCTGTGTATAGTAGTGTTACATGACCTTAGGGAAAGTGTTATGAGACCTTAGGCTCCATATGCATACCATGGGAATGTGGGCATGAATGTAGTCTGTGTATAGTAGTGTTACGTGACATTAGGCTTCATATGCATACCATAGTGGTATGCAGCACTGGATTCCATCCATGTGGAGGAACTCTACACAAGGAAGGGTCTCGTTTTAATAGAAATGTGCTACGATGTATGCCATATTGAAGAAGTGGAATTAGTCTGGCAGTTTTTGGGAAGATCATCCACTAGGGGAGTATGGTTAGTGGTTTTCCAATTAGGTTCATGTTCCACCCATATTGTTATGCTTACTTCTTTTTATGGTTCACAATGTGTTTATACCTGATAGAAACTCTTCATGGTTTCATACTCTGTTGAACTTTTTCCTTCGAAATCTTCCATCTATAGAATCCAAACTCTCCGAAAATATGATCCCATCATTTTTGGCTCCCCTTGGGGTTCTTTTATAGAGTGCTGAGGAGGATCTCTCTATGGGTCACATGAAACCTTTTGTGGAATCCCATGGGGAAATAATCCATCCCATGGATGAATCAGTCAGCCAAGGTTTGTGGGGATGAGTTTTGCGAGGCTACGGTTCACGGTGGTAGAAATCAATGCCTCAATCCCTTGAATGGCACTGCTCGTGGGATGCCGCAAGCCACACCATGTCTATGATCTGACTTTACGGGGATGGTGTGCAGGGGCATACCTCTCCATCACATTTTCCCTAATGACATGGTTTACAGGGCCATGGTTTGTGGGTGGAATTTCTCAACCTTTATTCTACAAATGATTTAGTTCATGGGGGATTGGCACCATTCCTCATTTATTCCATGAACTATCTGGTTCACTAGCCAACGCCTCACATTCCAGTGTTTTTTAGGCTATTAACATACCATTTGGTTCACAAGAAATACCATTCACATACAATTATCAGAAATATGTATGTGCACCACTTTATTCCTTTGATAAATTTGATTTCTTCTATCTTATATTCAAAATTTTAATTGAGCCCACATCTTATTCTTTCATCAAATTTGTGGGGTTATTTTCATTTCATTTGCGGAGTATTTAGGACCCTACAAATTCCCCTCATCTGAATGGGTTCCGATCGGGATGAAGATGATGTTATTCGGATGTAGAATGTAATCCTGAACTGAACTGGTTTTTGGTATAAATGTGGTCCTCTTTGGGGACCACACCTATATATTGGGGTCCCAGATCATTTTTCATTTACCAGAATTCTTGGTGAAAAGTGATCCGAAAAGTTATCTTGGATTTTCTTACTTCTGTTTACTAGCTCCTTCACAAAATCCATCGTCCTTGAACTATGCGTCACATTCCATAAACTGTAAACTCTTCATGGAAATTCTTTTCTATGAACCGACCTTTGAATCCATGAATATAACTATAAAACATAAAACATAAGTTTGAACTGTAGCGCAGTAATTCACCACATGGTTCACCTGATCTATAGACTAAACCTCAATTCGAAGAACTGAAATTTAAATTTCAAAATAAAACTTCTATGTCTTCAATTTGGATGACTACGTATCAAGTCTCGGTATGTGGCTTGTGTAGTCTATGAACTATTTGGTTCACTGGCCATTGCTTCACGGGACAGTGTCTTACAGAGTGTTCTGTGAACCACTGGTTCATAGGGAATGCATTCCATGAATATTTTTAGGTGTTCAATACCCAGTGCCTTACAATTCACACTTCTTGTAGAGATTTTACAACTTTTGGTCCTTTCCCCAAATATTTTGTTGGACTAACCCCTTTTCATGGTCTTTTTAATAGAGAAATATGGTTATTCCTCTTATCTCAATTGAAGAAACCATGAGGATGGAATCTATAGTTCTGGATTCTGAAGACATCATTCATTACTACATCATTCCTCAAGAGGGTATTCTCAGAGACCTTCTGTCTTCAGATCTCATAGTCTTTCCACTATTTTTGAAGTTTTTTCTTTACAATTTTGACCTCCTAGATGATGTTTTCCTACTATTAGAAAATCACAGTACTCTTGTTATTCACCTTGAGGCATCCTAAGGGCATGATCGGGCCACTATTTCTCCAATGGGATAACTTGTAACTTCTCTTACTCAAGAGAATGTGTTCACACTAAAAGTCTCTACGTGGACTTAGAGTAATCATTGTATTCGTAGCACTTCTTTGAGTTCAGTCATCCCGAAGCACCCTTCTGTTGTCAATATTTCTCAAGAGAGAATCCCATTGGAGGGTGGAGCACCAAATGGGAGTTGTGATCCAAAGGATTCTTCTTTGATGAGCGAGCCTAGGTTTTCTGGGTGCATCAAATTGGTTTGGATCCCCTTGGATATTTGGAAGTAGTTAAATTATATCAGGAAATGTGGGTTTCCCTATTTGAAATCTATTCACCAAGTGAGATGTTGCCTGAACTTCTTAGTCGTTGGTGTTCAAGCACTAATATCTTCCACCAATTTCACAGGGAGGGGGGATTAGTTTATGGGACATCAATAAACTCAAAGGGATTCCCATTTTAGAAAGCATGTATGATGAGTTTCTTTTAGAGGAAAATTCCTAGGTGAATGTGGAACAAGTATATTTGTTGGAAAGGAATTTATTTTTCAAGTTAGAGAGATTACTCAATCAACCCCTCCATGATCTTTAACTTATTTCATTTGAATATTGGATCGGGCTATTCTCATAGGCGAATGGTCTTAGGCCGAGGGTTCACTGAAACTGAAATCACTTGCCTCAACAATCATGAAAAATCACTAGATCATATTGTGCTACCCTCAAGGAGGGTCGGTACACCACCTAAGTCTATGGGGTCTAGTCAGACGTATCACCCGAGCTAAGATTAGTGGGATTATTTTCTATGATACAGAGTGGATAGATCTTCCCCTATCATGATGTATACACCAGTGTTAGATCTTGAACTCTGATGATAGTAGCCACATTAGCAGAGGTAAAACCCATTAACTTGGATGTTCCTACCCTTGCCCGAGTCTATGAACTATTAAGGAAAATACTGGAAGGAAAATCCCTGCATCGCCTTAGCAGGTCATTTCAATTTTCATATGGATGGACGAAAGATTATTTCCCCTACTAAGAGTACCAGCACACTATGAGGGTTCCTCATTATGACATTATTCCAACTCTTCTCAACATTTTATTCATTTTTCCCTAGTCATTGAGTAATGATGATGCAATCAAACTGTTGAGTGACATTTCTTAGTTCTCTTTTTCACCTTACATTGTGCCCCATGAATCCGTGTCGGATAATGGAAGGGGCTCTTCGAAATATCATTCTTACATCATTTCTATCTGAGATAGATTTTTATCTGATCATATAGATAGAAAAACCAGATGTAAACCCTACTCTCCTTATAGGTTTTCCATGAAATTTGGATTTCATCAATAGGACACACCTCTCCCTACTATTCTGGTTATGAGGGAGTCTCATCCCACGATTCTTCACCTATTGTGGTTGTCCATGATGTGGGAGGATGATAATTTGGAAATCCTAATTCTTCCCATAGTATCCTCCACTTACCTGTTATTAGAGTACACCCAATTTTGGGTAGATTACTACCCTAATAGGGTGTTGGGAAGGCATGTTTGACGGGTTCTAATATTGTTGGTTGTTTTCAATCCTGTCCCAACCATGATAGTTTTGTTATTCGTTCCCCTACATGTGGTGAGAAGGTGTTCTACCCACCTTCACATGAATTTGTAAGGGGATTAGAGAACACAACCCATATCCGTGGAAAGTGAATAAAATCATATATCTTTGGCCGATATGGTCCAAAGTCCTAACGAAGCTGGTCTGAGTGGGACATCGTAGGGTGTTTCTAAAGTTTCTTTCATCCCCCTCATTAAGAATTGGAGGTTGAACCATTTATTGGGAGTTAAAGTACCCCTGATTGGGTGACCCATCTTGGGGTGCTTCCGTCTATTGTAATGATGCTTCCTCATTACATACCTATCATGGTAGAGGAGTCCCAAGATTCTAATTCCACTGAGAGGCATTAAGCTGTGAGAAAATGGGCATGGAGTAAAATATATACGCTTTCAACAAAAACTCCCCTAAAAAACATCTCTAACGAGGAGGATAACTTTCAACGAATAATTGTTGATCTAGGTTCTGGCAGCTTTGATTATCGATACTTGCTTGTCTTTGTGCACCAAATTGTTATAGTTCGAGATAATATCGCTACTTGTGAAGGAAACCTCACATGGTTCAATGCTTCTCACCATCAAGGTTAGACTTTCTAGGATATTATTGATGAGTTTCATTATCTAGAAGCTGAGGAAGCTAGTGCTCATGACCAGGTGATTTTCCAGGGGAAGGAAATGTGCAAGTGTGAGGCTCGCATGATCAGACTAAAAGTGTAACTAGCATCATCAAGTGCTAATTATGATTCCATAAAATAGAAATGGAAATACCAATGGACTATTCTGAAGGGAGTACTCCTGATGGTTGAAGACGAAGTTGAATGGAGGGATACTTTGGAATAGGACCTTGATGGCCCTTCTCAGTTAGTTATAAACATGCTAGAAAGATCAAGTCAGACCACATTGTAATATGTTGTGATACCCTACACCACCTTTGTTTTGACATCTAGGAGAGAATCCATATTGTAGATGCCCCCCACTCTTACTTCTTTTGATAAAATAGAAACATTTTTCTTTATTTTGTTCCACATTTCCATTTTCCTACAAAATCAATAATTTATGATCAACTATAATTTAAACCATAATCTCAAACATATATCAATTTATTCATTATCCATGATAAAGAAAATAATCAAATCAGGACCTAATTTGTTTCCTGAGTAGAGGGGTTCAGTGAGTGTAGTTTGAATCTTTCTAAGGCCATATAGAAAACTCTACAAACTTGGTTCCTTTTTCATTATCAACCTATTTTTTTCCTAATCCTGTTATTGTGTGGGCTCAATAAGTATATCTTTACTTTTTCTTAGTTCACACTTTGTAGGTTTTTGACCTAACAAGATTTATGTATCTTGATGATTTTTTTGATTGCTCGATGTCTTTCCTACACCCTAGGTAGTATAGGTTTTTCGAGCTTGTACTCAAATTTTGTCAACGGTACCCTCTGAATGGTTTCACCCTAGAGATTTTTGTGTCTTTTATTATTATTAATTTAAATTCTTTCCAGAAAGACTATAATTACTGATGTTCTAGGTCGAACAGCTTTGACCACGATTTCAAGGGAAAGGGACCCAATTTAGGACTCATTAACTGAGAATTTCCCGGTAACTTTCAGACATGGATGAGGAATTTTTCTTGACCCTAGCTTGTGATTTCTGGATATGGTACATGATATGGGGCATGGAAGCCATGGGTAGTACGAAATTAGGAAAAGACCTCTCCTGAAGAAGAATTTTCCCTTGGTTGATGGGCCATTTTTCTGGGTAACATATGCAGAGCCACTGGGGTATTTTGTGAATATTCAAATAAAGGTGTCCACAGGACATTGGTTGTCCATTTCTGATGGCTAGTAAATTTCTATAGATTTTTTGATTTATTTTACTATTGAGGGCCACAAAAGGTAGCATGATAATGGAATAATGTCTGAAAGTACGAGGGTATTTATATTCGTTCAGGTTTAGAAACCATTCCCGCATGAATTTGACTTGTGCGAAGGAGGTCTAGTGCATAGTATAGTTTAATGTAGTACAAAAAGGACATTTGATATTTCTTTTGAAAAATAATTTCACTCTTACTAGAGAAGGTTATATTATTTATCTTTTTCACATTAGTTTTAAGAGAAATGTTCTTTATCTTTAGGTGTTGAAAGGTGAAATATATAAATCGTAATCAATGGGGTTTCTGAAATTGGTGAGTGAGGTGTGATGTAGACATCATAGGGGCATACAGAGATAAGAAAAATCCTATCTGAAGAATTAATTTTCCTTTGGATGACAGACCGATTTTATGGGAAACATATGAAGATCTGCCACGACATTGTGTGTATAGTCAAACAAAGGTGTACACAAGATAGTAGCCATCCATTTCTGATTTCTAGGGATGGTTATGTGGATTTGGACCTTTATGGATATAGAGTATGGTGTGTGAATAGGGGCACCTGAACATGAAAAGGGGGTGTTTCCAGTCAAAATTTACCGAGAATATTGAGAATTGGTGGAGGCATTTTCAGCATATCCATGTGAGTTGTTTTCTTAACATATGTTTGACCCTTGTGTGGGTGGGGAGGGGAAAATATTGTTTCATGGTTGTATCTAACATATGAGATTCAAATGTCACTATGTATCCTATGATGACAGGAATCAAGCTATACATATTTTTTTAAGGCTCATTCCAATGAAGATATAACTCAGACATATGGATGAACAATTTTTGTTTTGGATATAGATTCAACAATGAGCAGGGGTGTGTGTCGAACTTTCCTGTGTAGATCCATTTCTTGTGTCGGGTCATAAGGGGAAATATCCTCTTGACATGAACTAGCCTAAGGGTCAATACCGAGTATCAATTATCATGCAGTTTAAATATCATGCGACTAGGATGTTAATATAGAAGCCCCATGTAAATTGAGGCTAATCGAGCTAGGATGTTCTAACGTGTCTAGGATGTGAGTAGGAAATAAAGTGTAAACCATGGTTTCAAGGTCTCTTGGATCATGAAAAATGACACGGAGCTTGGAAGCCATTAGGAATATGAAAATAGGAAAAGCCTCTCATGTGGAAAAACTTCAATTTGGTTGATAGACCATTTTTTAGGGAAACATATACAGATCTGTTGGGCCATTATGTACAAAGTCAAGCAAAGTTTTCTGCATGACACTGACCTTCCATTCCAGATGGTGATGAAGGATTATGATGATCCAAGATAACTCAAAGCATGGAGTCTGAAAAATGGAGATATTTGGTTTGGATATATCAAAAATACTATATATGTGATTACTCGCATAATTCAGAGTCTCTCTACATATATTTGAACTATATTTAAGGTGGGATATTTTGACTCCCTTGTTGGATTAGGGCCCAATTTTGAGGATCCAGGTGTCCCCAGATCAAATTCCCTTCACAAGTTTAGTCTATGTGCAAGGAGTGGGGGAATTTTTATCTATATCTAGGGTACTTTGTAGTGTAATGTGACACGTTTTGGAATTTGGTCCATTTAGTTTAACATCATATGGTGAGGATGTGGGTTACTCATTGTGGAAGAGCTAGATTTTCTGGGTCCATTCAGTTTTAAGTATTGCGGAAAGGACGTTGACAACATAGTTTAATGTCATTTTGTAGGGACTAAATATCAAAGAGATCATGAAAAAATATGAGATAACCGGGACATGATATTCTTGATATTCCCTATAAATGAGCGGGGGACGAAGGTGTAAACCATGATTCTGGGATCCCTCAAGCCAGAAGTGATGATGCGTGGCTTTGGATCCAATGGCTATATGGAAGTACAAACAACCTATCTTGGGGATGAGTTTTCCTTTTTATAATAGGATATTTCTATGGAAAACATATGCAGAACCACCAAGGCATTTTGTTTATCCCCAAATAAAGGTTTCTTCATGACACTATCCTTCTATTTCTGATATTCATGGGCGATTATGGTGATATGAGATTTCCTAGGGCATGGAGTTTTATGGATGAAAAGGGAATGTCTGGGTATGTGAGAGATATCCAGACCACGATTATTTCTGATGTATGAGATACTCTACATTTATATGATTCGTATGTAAAGGGAAATATGGTCTTTTGACACTTTCTGGATGTAAGAGTCCAAATTTGAAATCCCCTACATCTATTTTCATTTCACATGAAAGAGATTGGGGGCATTTTTCACTATTTTATTCTATGTGGATGGACCTGGGATTTCCTACCCAAGTTTCACTACATATCTCATTATATCGAGAATAAATACACACGTATTTCTTTAGATACCTTATAGTTTCATGTCGTGTGGTTAGGAATTCTCTAGCCATGAAATTTAACTTCATACAGTTAAGACTCATGAATTTCCCTGCACAAGTATGGATTATATATAGGGGAGGCATTTCGTTCTTGGTTCCTAGAGTTGGGAAGGCCCAAGTGTCACTATGTGTCCCAATTATGGATGGAAATCAAGTCACATGTTGTTCTGGTATCATATGTAGTTTAACTTCATACGGTAAGGACGAGATTGAACCAGTGTGAAAAGGATGAAGTGAGTGAAGTGTCGGTCTTGAACCATGTGGATATCTCATATGTATCCAAGTTAGTTGGGAATAAAAGTCCATGTAGTTCAAAAAACATGTTCCCTATGCCGGTCTGACTCATGCATAAGAAATTAGTAGTTTTCGTTTTGAATGGCGACTGGACCGAGATAAAGGATTTGACATCACTATATATCTTGTGATTGTATGAGTCAAGCCACACGTAGATCTTGAAAACTCTTTGTGCCAGTCTGACATGTTCATAGAGAGGGGAGATTTGTATCATGTGGTGGATGGACCAAGATTTAGGTTCATGGTATTTCTACATATCTTGTGATGGAATAAATAAATCCACTTAGTTATAGAATTACCCTACTGTTTAATGTTGTAAAATTAGGACATTACATAGATTCCCCTATGCAAGTATGACATGTATGCAGGTAGAGGGTCATTTTTGACATTGATTGGTGGTTGGAATAGGATATAGAATCTAGGTATCACTACGTTTCCTATTGATGGATGGGAATTAATCCATACATAGTTCTAAGGAATGCTCGTGTGAGTCTGACCTATGAACGGAGGGGGGGGATTTATACCATGATTTCAAGATGATGAGTTTATTATACTCCTATATTATTTTTCAATATGGGGAAAATACTAACCACCATTCCTAATCTCACGTGAGTTATACTTAGTGGGAGAAAAAGGAGCGATGGGAATTTCCCTTGTAGAATAGTGTAAGATGAGGATATAATAGAGGAATTCCCTATCATGTGATGGAAGGTCCAAAACTTAGGGCTAAGGTGTCTCTTTGTATCCTAATAAAGAATATGAATTAAGCCGTACGTAGTTCTGTAAAAGGATCTCCATGCATAGGCTCAGGCCATATGCAAGGAGGGGGAGCATTTTTATCTTTCCCTTTATCAAATCTAATTCATGCACAACAAGTCAATATTCAGGAAAAAATGATCACCAGGAAGTTTAACATCATACATCGTGGATGTATATGTCTCTATGCACGTTAACATATTGAATCTAAGATGAGTTTATCATTCAAGTTAATGTCGGTTATCGAGACCATTTCTATTCAATTTAATGTAGTGTAACAAAGACCTAGGAGGCCCTATACAGTTTAACATCATATGGCTAAGATGAGTGAGATATGATTACACAAAGTACTTCTTCAGGAACCTCAAATTGGTGGGAGCTGTGGTGTGCTATCCATCCATCAAAATTAATGCATATGATCCATTAGATTACACCTTGTGTATAACATATCATCCTTCCCATTTTGGATCCAACATTGGTGGTTCCTTTCTGAGTATCATCAGGGTTATGAGGACCAACACCATTTCTCCTTTGTTGAAGGATCAATGGAGGACCTTCTTATTGAAGGCATATGAAATTTGGTTCTGGTAAACTTGAATATGGTGTTGAGTGTGAAATATTTTCTCATCCAACCACTCCATCTCATCAAACTATTTCTGGGACTATTCATCTATAGACAATTGATCACAAATGGCCATGTGAAGTGATGGTAATTGAACTTCAATGGGTAGAACTATATCTTTCATGTATACTAATGTGTACGGGGTTTCTTGAGTGGTTGTTTGGGTCGTGGTCCAGTAGTTCCGTAGACCATAGAGGAGCTTATCTGGCTATGATTTCTTATCCTGATCAACCATCTTCTGGTTTAATTGGATATTCCCTTGTTAAAGGCCTCTATCTTCCTGTTGTCCCCTACATGATAGCGGGATGAATGGTTGGACTTTATGTCATGCTCTTGATATATCTTGTCCAATTCAAGAGAGAAAAAAATGGAGTTGTTGTATTCTAATATTTTATTAGGGACACTAAACTCGATGATGATGTGGGATTTCACAAATATGACAATGATTCCTGGTTCGACCTATTTGAGAGGTACAAATTATTCCCATTTGGAAAAGAAGTCAGTTATTGTGAGAATATATTTTAATTGTCTGGTCATGGAGGGAGGGAAGTAGTGTAATATGTAATGGCGCCTAATTCGCCTGGCCTCTATAACTCTTGGTTCCTCCCCTAGGGGTTCTAAGACCCTCTCAGTAGTGATGGATCTTCCCCTCTCCTCTTTATTCGACCTTCCTCCTTTTTGTCTTTGTCCTTTTCGTTCTTTGGTGTTCCTTTAAAGACCTTGTCTTCCCTACCCTACTCTGGCCTCACGATTCTCTGCGCCTCTCCAAGTCGGCGATTGAACAAAGGATTTCTAATAGGCTTTGGGTTCTATGGTTCAACGTACGATGGGTTTTTAGGCACTAACAGAGTCGGTTTCCTCTTTCATGGACAACTTTTGGTCTTATTCCTCTTCGACTTTGCTGGCATTCAGAGTCCTTTAGTGCTAATAGCTCTGCTCTGACCTTAGTTTCCTCTGCAACTCTCCTAGTCAGAGTTGGCGTGGGGGTAACATTGACATTTAGGGACGTGTGGCTCAGCGGCCTTCAGTTCCCCATGTGTAGAATGATTTTTATGATGAATATGGTTTCTAATTTTTTAGATCTACTTGTTTTTTATTACTCAATGTTATCGATGAAGGTTTGCGGTGTTTTTCTTCGAGTGATTGTTCTATTTAATATTAGCATGGTGGTTAAGTTGATTTGGTATCTGGTTGCATTGATTTTCTTTTTTGTGGTCTTGGTTATCGCCATGGACGGTGATGTCGAAGGTAAATGGACGAAGGTGTGGATATTGGGTATGAAGCCATGGTGTGATGTTGTTGTTTTGAGGTTGCCTGTGATGGTGTTGTAGATGTTATATTTCCTCAACATCGATGGTTACAAGGTTCTAGCCATTGTCTCCTGCAAAATCCTTCTCTTCTCTCTGCTCTCGATCTAGATTCTATCATTCATTCTAAGGTAAAGCTATGTAGTGGTCTGTAAGGGTCTTTGGGATGTGAGTCTGATCAAGCTGCATAGGGAGGTGGACGGTGAAGACGTTTCGACCGTCGATGGAGTGGATTTTTCGGCTCCAAGGAGATGATCACAATGGTTAGAAATTATTACTGATGATGAAGATGTGATTATGGTAGTGAGGAGATCGAGGGTTGGTCTCTCAGGAGATACAGCAGCATGTGATCCGGTTCTTTTTGACAGATTTTTGGTATTTGAACTTTTTAAAATCTTCCAGGTGCGTCTTTTGAATTCTAATGTGGGCATTGTATTTTTACTTTCTTTATGGGTCAAAAATGGTGGGATTTTGTGAGGTTTCTCACTTTCCCCTTAAAATTGTCATTAGAAAATAATAAAAACATATAGATGGAGTGTGTGGTCATGGAGGGAGGGTATGGTCCCACGATGTCCATTCCCCATATGACAAATTTATAGGAGTACTTAACTCTGTGAAATAACTCCAAGGGATGGTGGATGAAATTTTTAGGAACTTGGTAGGAATGAAACTTCCTAGTGAATGTGGTCCAATCCTACATCATGAAGGGACAATAGTACCCAAGCCTTCAAATCTTTTGTGAGAGCTTGGACACAGATTGATGTGCTCTATAAGATCCAGTATGTACTTCTTTTATTATGGTGGTGGTATCTTCTCCATCAATGCACCAGAGAATAACTCCATCATGGACTAGTTTTAAAGGACCTTCTACCAGTTTGTTTCATTTTACATCATGAATTAGATTTCCCAACTCTGAATTTATTCCCTTCCGGCCCTATCTGGTGGGAGCTCTCCGCTTTGAATGTAATCTGCAATGGGAGTCATCCAGCCGTTGGTAGGACCATACAACACAGATATGGGACCGATTTCATTAATTTATACCATGTTGGCATGAATTAATGGTAATACCATCCATTGGTGGGAAATACTGATGATTTTTTCTTTCCAATCAAGGTTGTCTAGAGCCGTGACTGTGTTTACCAATGAATAGACTTGCACATTTTGCAACCGAGGGACATAAGTCAATGTTGGGTTTGATGGGAATTCTTCCATCAGTTATCAGACATGGTTTATCAAATGGATCAAATCCTCTTTGTTGATTTCATTCACCATTTAATTTATTGATGGATATTTCTGATTCACCTTTAATCTTTTGGTGTTCGGCTTGTACTTGAAGTGCCAACTCTAGTACCGCAATGAGGGCTTGGTACTCTAATTCATTTTTCATACATCATTATGATAGTAATAAATAATAGGGTACAAATTATTTTTCTGAGGATATGAGTATGACACCCAGAACCACTTTGTTGAACTTGAGTTCTTCCATTATTTTTCCAGTTGAGCTTCTAGACACGCCATAGAAATTCATTACCCACATCTGTGAGTTTTCTTGAATAGAGAACACTTCCTCATCAGGTAGCTTAGCAGTTGATGGGGCTACCCCTATTGAGGTATGATTTGTCATTAAATCTACTAATTCCAGGACTTTGATGGATTTCTATGGTATAAACCGTATATTGAACTATTACAGGATGACCGCCCACCATGACAGGCATCTAGTCAACATTGAACGACTGAGAATATACTTGAGCGATTTGTTACGAGAGACCAGGTGGACCTTTTGGTGATGTAGATAATGCCTCAGATTTTGGACCACATATATTAAGGTGAGTTTTGGGGAAGGGAAAGAGAATGTGAGTGGTCCAGTTGGCTGTTCATTTAGTGATGTGGTTCAAAGTTGGAATCAGATGATGGCTACCGCTGAAGGACCTTTATCTACTACTCAATAAAGAAGACCAAGGAAGGATTACTCATATCTACCACGGCTGATATGGACTACATCGACTTCAAAGTGGAATAACAAGGTGACTTTGGCTTTTAAAAAGGGTTGAATAACCAAGGAGGCATCCCTTGACCAACTTGTTCTTGAGAAGCTTATGAGTTGGGTTCATAGTGGAAGCTTTTGGAGGCATCCAGATTGGGAATCAGCTACTAGAGAAGATGACTCTTGCATGGGATGTGGAGATGAGTCTGGTTACTATGATGTGTAATGATGTGTTGGTTTTCATTGTATGATGTTTTTTATCTTTTTGTGGTCTTGGGTGTAAGGTGGGGTACCGGGAACCCTTAAATAGGTTTTTAAAAATGTCAAAAAAAATATTTACAGTCAGAATTGATCATGGTTCGACTAAGATAATAGAGGCTATTCTCACTACCGACATAATTCTTCTGTGCGAGGAAGGCGCCTAAAAATTTATTGAAGGAAATTACTTACAGAATGAGTGGTATTCCTTCAATATGAGGCATTATCATTGGTGGAACAAAGAAATATTTCTTGAGATTGTTGAATGCTTCCTGACAATCTTCAGTCCATTGATATTCAACCCCTTTCTTCATCAACCTAGTGAAGGTAAATCATTTTCCTATGAGGTTTATTATAAAGAAATGAATGTAGGATATGATTCCTTGGAGTCCTTTCAACTCAGTGTGGTTGTGAGGAGGTGACATTCCAAATATGGCATTTTTATTCTCAGGGTCAACTTTGATGCCCTAGTGGCATACGAGGAAGCCAAGGAATTTCCCTAAGGTAACACCAAAAACACATTTCAAGGGGTTCTTTTTCAGACTACGGTGTCATAGTTTACTGAATATGGTTTCTACATCTTTCAAATAGTCTGATAATTGACATGAATTAACCATTATATCATCGACATAGAATTCAACAATCTTTCCCAACATGGGTTTGAAAATGTGGTGCATGGCACGCTAATACGTGGCACTGTCATTTTTCAAACCAAAAGGCATAATGTTGTAGAAAAAGACTCCCCGAGAGCCCTGAAGGTTGTAGATTCTTCATATTATTAGGCCATTCACATCTAGTTATATCCTGAATATCTTTCCATGAAAGAGAGATTCTCATATATTTTTGTTGCATCAATCATCTATTCTGTGATTGGTATTGGGAAATCATCTTTCAGGTTGTGCTGGTTAAGGTACTTGAAATCGATGTAGACCATAATCTTACCATTTTTATTCTTAAGTGGGATAATATTTTCTATAATTATGGGGTATTAGACCTCGCTAATGAAGTAATCTCTGATGATCTTATCGACTTCAGCCTCTATTTTGGAAGCATGTGTCGGGTGCTTCCTTCTAGGTTATTTCTTGTAACCATGGTGGTTTTATGATAGGCCCAAGAGGTGAGGCCACCTCTTGATCGAGACCAAGAATTTTTGTATAGTTCTCGGTGAAATCATCTCGTTTCTACTTCAGGAAAGTGTTGTATACCATTTTTCCTTCGGAAGGCATGGTCGCACTAACCAGGGTGGGTCACATGTCTTCTTTCATACCCACATTGATTTCCATGAGTTCATAAATGGTGGTAGATATGACTTCCTCAAATGATGGAGGGGAACCCCTTAAGTCATATTATTCTTCCTCCTCCACATCCTCATCATCTTCTTCTTCATCATCTAATGGGGAAACAATTCTTGATATGATCATTCCATAATTGAGGGAAGATTCATACTTTTGGTGTCCTGAAAGTGAGGCTGCCTCTTCTTTCTTAGCCATTGGTGCGGTTTTTATGAAGAAGATGCAACGAGGTGTAAAAGTGTATCCTCATATTTTATGAGAGAAGAGACACTTCCTCCTATCTCATTGGGAGAGGCCGTGATTTACTATGGTTTTGATGATGGTTTATGGGCATTTTTATCCGAACCTCCCCTATTATCTCAGGAGTAAATGAGCCTTTAAACGCTATCAAGATTAGAATCTGTAACTAAAATCATGAGGACTTCAAAATAAGCATATGAATTTGGACCCATGCCCTAAATCATATTTATGGGATATAAATATTCTTCTTTGAGCTTCTTGAGGGGATCAGTGGGAACTATTTACAAACAATTTTCCATAGTGACCTAATCAATTCCATCAGTTGAGGGTTGTTTCCCCTTTGGCTCGTAGAACCCTACATCATTATAGTGTGCCTCACAAGACTCTAATGGGGCCTTATCAGCAGGTATTATCCACTATGTCCATTAATTATATATTTTAGTCACTGATGGTACGAGGAGGGGATTTATATGTGTTTATGCATCCAGGGACTCCCTAATAGGGCATTGAGGGCCATATTATTTAGGCCACCAGATATTCTGCGTGATCTATGAGGTTACCAAATAGGGTTTTGATCTTGATTTGGCCTAACAGTTTTCGATCTCTTTTTTGTATGCTAATTTGGTCATGGTGCAGGGCATCAGATCATCCTCATTGCAACCAAGCTTACGAAGTGTCTGTGGTGGGAGGAGAGTAACCCTAGATCCATTGTTGATGAAAACTTTTTAGATATCGATGTAATTGATTTTTCTAGACACATAAGTGTTTGAAGTGTCCTTTCAGGATTAATTCTTCATCTTGATCCGTGAAGGAGATTACCTATGGCATTCTATAGTATTGTTCACCATCTGGTAGACTTCAGTGGTAGCCACCTCATGTTTGAACTCATAGGGACTTAGAAAATCTTCGATGAGTTATCCCCTAGGATCTAATGATAGATTTAGTGTATCCATGATTGAGAGCTTAGCTAGCACTGAAACTAAATGTTTCAGAATGTCATATTTTTTATCTAATGGTTGGTGCTTCCTAGATTGGGGATGTTCTTTCACAGTCTCCTGAGGGGCTTGATCATTTGATGAAGAAAGGTGAGACCTTAAGGTCAGAGCTGGCGGAGCGTTCATTCTTTGTGGATTGGGTTGAGTAGATATGATCACATTTTGGGGGAATTACTCATCTATTCTTCCTAATATGGTTATTTCAAAAGAATTGGTTGGGGATGTCTTTTTGTGGGGGTAGAGTAATTTTCATGTTCCTTTTACATCCAATGAAGTGTCCTTATGCGGGTTTCTGAAAAACTGGCAGTTTGAGCCGGAGTGCAGCCATAAACTTGATTTCTTCCATGGATGCCACTCCCTTGATATCCCTGGCATCTATGGATTCTTCCGATGGCCACCCAGTTGAGTGTTAGTAATTATGGTTGATAATAATATTCATCATTAGATAAGGGATCCGTCTAGTGGATGACATTGACATAGAAAAAAAATCATATCCTCTTCTAATGAATAATTTTCCTTATCATATGTCCCAAGTGGTTCCATTTGGCAGGTAAGTGTTTGTATCTTCAAATTTATTGTCATGTAATACGAGAGAGTCAAAGAAGACTTCAAATTTGGTGAAAATTCATCTTCTTTCACTTTCTTTCTCTTCTTATGATTAGTCTTCTTGTTCGGTGGTTGAACTTTAGTAGGTTGTGGGGCTACTAATGTTAGTTGTGTTGCATTGTGAGCTGTTGGGGGCACATTTGGTTCCTTCAGTTCTATCTGGAGGATACCATGAGCTCAGTTGATTGTTTTTTGGGTCATCCAACTATTAAAATTTTGATCATTTTTATTAATTTTTTTTGCACTCCCCCTCTGCATCCGAGTCAGTGGTGGAAACATATTCCACCTACACTGGTGGTGGTCCAAGATTGACTTGTCCATAATCTATCATATTTTGTAGGAGGTCATTGAAGACAAAGCATCCCTGGATTTTGTGCCTCAATATCTAGTGAAAGGGATAGTAATCTGGATGGTCATCAAGACCAACTTCAACATCCTTCTTTGGATCCTAATGTCCGAGAAAGTTGCAATTCATGGCGGCTATGAAGTATCCACGAACTTGATCATCCCATAACAAATATTCTTTATTTCTATTTTCCTTGAATTTATTTCTTTTGGCCTCCCTTCGCTCATCTTCATGAGGTGGGGGAAGTTGTTGATGTCCCAAGGGACCTGCATGGTTTTGTGGGGGCCTTGGAGATGGAGCTGCTGCATGGGGTGGCTTAAGAAGGATAAAAGCTGATTCAGCTCTCCCAACAGTTTTTACTGGAGTTGATAGGGCTTCTAGGGACTTGAGACTAGTATATTACAAGGAATATTCTATCCTTTGAGAAATGGAAGAGAAGTCATGAAATTAAGTTGTATATTTCATCAGAATAAGTGGAGTTTTCCGCTCATCTCGAAGATTATTTATGCACATGCCAAGCATCTCGTCTTGGAGGAGTGGTTGGTTAAAAGAATATGTTAGATGCTTCAATCTTTCAATAAAGTCTAAAACTCTATCATTACCCCATTTTTTGAAGTTTACGAGATCATTGACTTTTGTTTTTGGAAATGTCAAGCTGAACTAGAATAGGAATTGGTACCTGATATCCTCCCATCATGTTATTGAGTTACCTTGAAAATTGGTGTACCACAAAAAGGCTGAAACTTACAGGGTTCTCAAAAAGTATCTAAGATTAAAAAAAACTTGTTGCTCTAGGGTTCCCATCATGGGATCATAGTAAGAAAAGTAGTGCATTAGATACTGCTTTGGGTCCCCTGATCTATTGAACTATGGGTATACGAGGTTCCTAAGATTTTTTGGAGGGATTTTTCTTACCTAATCTAGGTATGGCTTCTGTTATGGTTATATTGGTGCACACCATCCTTCCATTTATTCCATTCCAGTTTTCAATAATTCAATTGTATTTAGGATCCCTTGATGAATTTTTTGTTGGACCTGGGCATAAGCATGTACATCATTGGAAAATATTGGATCTCTCAGTGCTAATAGAACTTGTGGTGGATACCCAAATGGGGGATTACTTTGTGGATTCACCTAAATCAGTTCTGGTTGCTTCCCAAATGGACATAAATCTTGATACCCTCCCAATATTGGGTTCAGGTAGATTGATGGTCCCAAAACATCCTTGAATGATCTTTCCGACCTTACTACATCTCTTGAGATGAACCTGTGAGGTAGTGAGACATTTGATGGAAGTGTGCGTTGAAACACCACCTGAGGAACATACCCAGTAGGATGGCTGGCTCTTAGCTACTCAACATTGAGTCTCCTTTTCTCTTTCATTTCTTCCTCTTATATAGGTAATCTCTCCTCAAGCATGGGGGAATCATTTTCATGAGGAGGAGGAGGTGGGTCATACATCTTGATCTTGTTTTTCTCTTTGTGAGGAATTCACACAATAGGTAATGGAAGATTGAATTAAGGGGTTCCAAAATTGAAGACAACTCTTTGGTTTCTGGTGTGCACGCCTCCAAGATCGGTATGGATCGTCTCTGGGAGGGAACCCTCTTCCCCTATTTTCATGTTATTTGTATCATTTTCGGTGTGGTATATGGGGATGATATAGATAGAGTTAACTGATTCATACCGAATTTGGGGTGTCATACCAGGTGCAGAATGGTTGGAAATCTTTTTGTGTCCTTTATTGGATCTTCTCCAGCCATTATGTGTTGCTCTTCGGGTTTTCTTGGCAAAGAGTGACTCTAAGGGTGCCCTGATATGACATTGCAGTACACCTCCATTCCAGGGGATGTGATTCATCGGAAAATATGTAATGGGTGGCCCTTATATCCATTGTTCATCCCAATAAGGAGAAGAAAGAGGTCAATTGGGTGGGAATTTGTGGTAAAATACCCCCAGCTCTGCGGGTTGGGGTTTCTCCCGTTCTTCTGTTGACATGCCTCTACCCATATTTTCTGGTCTGATATAGAATTTTGTTTTAACAATTCCCCCAGCCCTATGAACTAGTGTTGATCCCATGTTGTGGGGGCTACAATAAACTTTTCCTCCTTCTTGAACTCACGTATTCCCATGTGGGTGTGAGTCGGATATGGTGTCAGGTCTGTACATGAATTTTTTTACTCCCAAGGACATTAGAAGTGTTCATATATTGGATTCCCTAAGGTGGGAGGCATGTTGGATGTTCTTAGTGGCCTAGTTCAAGATCTTTTTGATGTATTTCTTATGCTGAGTATGATGCTTATAAGACTTACTCATGGAATATTCTTGTCCAGCTTTCCACCTTTTCAGAGCAGGGACTTCATTTGAATGACATATGGTGATTATGAAATTGCAAGATGTCACTTCCAGTGGGTTCTACTGGACAAAAAGTGGGGTTATGTGTAGAGATATGTGTTCTCCCTATCCCAATATATGAACACTAGATGGGGAATTGACGATAAGATAGTAAAACTTATGCAGCACATGGAGGTAGGCCGGATCATGGTCTTTCTTTCTATTTTATGATTGTGGATTCCATATATATGGAAGGGATTATAGATTTATTTGAAATAAAAAGTCTCCTTGTACATTAACATGATCTTTATACCCATCATAGGGGGAAAACAATTTATCCAGCAAAGATTTTTCCAGATATTGTGATGAATGATATGGATACATTTTTCTGACAACCATCTTGGTATGTTGAACTGAGAAATGGATGTGGGCCAATAAATTATTAGTATGTCATCCCTATCTAGTTTTATTCTCACAAGTAATATATCTTGTTGTTGTTCCACTATGGACTCTTCTACTTGATCTGCCCATTTTGAATTCACCTTATTGATTTTGTTCCAAGCAATGGGGTTAGCAGGAGTCTCATTGACATATGAATGGATAGAGGGTGGCTTGAAAGATGAACATGGAATTGGTTAGTCCTCTTGTTGAGAAAGGATATCCCTTTTCATGGAGAGAGCATCCATCATGTCATACTCTATATTTTCAAGTGCCTCGTTGTACGAGGTATTTCTCGCAATTGATCCGATGAGGGGAGGACCTTCCTACTAGCGTAAATTTTCTCTATGATGGGGGACCATCGTAGTTGGTGTCATGATGCAGAGGACTACCATCATAGCTTAGTTCCCATATGTAGAGAGGAATTCTACCGTGTATACCCTGGGGAGGACCATCAGGAAAGACTGAAGCAAGGGGAGGACTTTATTGCTGCTTGGTGTCATGAGGGGAGGTCCATCACAATGACTACTATCATGGTGAGGATTATCATCATAGCTCTAGATGCAGGGAGAATATTTGCAGTTTACATTCCGAGGAGAGACTAAAGGATATTATACAATGATTGGAAGACCTTATCATTGCTTGGCCTTACTATGTGGAGGGCCTTCATAGCGACTGCCATCATGGATAATACTACCATCACAGCTTGATGTTTGACAATAGGGAGAAACATATCTGCAACGTATACCCTGGGGAGGACCATTAGGGTGGACAAAAAAATGGAGAGGAACTTCCTGTTATTTGATATTTTGGTCAAGGTGAGGGCTACCCTAAAACGCATCTTGAGATAAGATCTTGTGATCTATCATTTCTATCCCACAGAGTAAGACCCCGTGGGTGATCTAGGGAGGACCTTTAGAGCCACTGGTAGTTACATTGAAGGGAAGACCTTTGAAACTGCTATTTCCACATCAGAAATTTGGAAATGGATTGATATGATATTGAGCCTCTATTGATAGACTTTTGATGGCGTCAATAACTCCAACTTCCAGCAGAGTAGAATCATGAATTTTCTCTTCATTTTTTGGTTTCCTTTGGCACCTTTCATGTTTAGGTTCTCTCTTACGGTAAAGTGGGGATGCCTACTATTGGTAGTGTCCTTCTTATATGGGACCCTATTTAAATGGTTCCCTAGTTGTTACTGAGATATTTCAATCAGCATCTTGAGTTCTGGCATGGATATATGCCTACCTTGGAGTGACCACCACATTGGACCGGTGTCCCCTAATTGGAACTAGTGTTCATTGCAAATCTGGTCATCCTTGTATCATGGAACACAGTCATTGATCATCCTGGACTAGAGTAGGGATGCATGTCTACCTTGGGGTGAAAATATGATTTTGTGGATGAATCACCCCACATGAGGATATGGGATCATGGGCCTGACTCCTCACTTTTTACACTAACAGAAGGACGTTTTGATACATCTATAGGATATACTCTAGGATCAATGTGTGGTCCTCTATAATGGAAAATACATGTTTAGATATGTCTTTGGAGGGAATTGGTATGAATTCACATTTTGATGTCAGAGTAAGAGTTTGTGTCTGCTCTGGTCCTCCATGGGTTGTCAGTGGGTGCTAGTAGTCCTCCTGTTCCGGGATAGACAAACGAGTCTGCCACCAGCTATTTTCTTTGGTTGACACCATATTTGGAAAGTAGGCATTGTATTTGTGAAAAGGAATTTGTTTCTTCTCGTTTAATACTATATTTTTTTTGTTGGTCTTGATTTACATCTGCAGGAATTTGACTTTGCTCATATTTTCTATCCACCGTAATTGACCTGTGGGTTATCTTGGGGTAGTTAGGAATTTTCATCTGTCTATGGATTACCACCGCATTTGGCTGGTGGGTTTCATATTCATAGACAGTGTTATATGATTTCCCATTGTTTTCCTCCCTATTTGGATAATGGGCTTCTTGAGCATTCTTAGATATTTTCATCTGACTATAATTTTATGCTCTGTCTACATGGAGGGACGGGAAATCACTGGTAGAAATGTGTGTTTTCTCATATTATGCCGTCATATTTCTATGGTAGGCTTTAGTAAGAGGGGAAAAATTGTGTTTCTACACCTTATATGATGTCATATTTATATGGAGGACCTCCTCCTTAGGAATCCAGGTAATGACCTATTCTTGATTATGCATTTATTTCCCTCGGTAGGCAACACGAGAGGCCCATGTCCATTGGACTTCCATAGGTTCCCTTGACATGGGATCCTCTTCAGAGCAATGATATCAGGCTGTATGACACTAGTGGAAATGTCTACTGACATAATCCCTTGACAAGGTTTCTGTGTAGTTGGGATGAAGTCATTAGTGCCAATCTCATCTACCTCCCTAAGATAAGAGATGTATTTGTTTTTCCATTCGCGGGACAGTATCCCGAAATGATTTTAGATGGCTGGATGAGCTATCCCATGATGGATTTCCGACCACAGATGAAGATGTGGTTGGAAAGATTTCACTGATTAGAGGGCTTACCTTTTAGCCTCCACCATAGCGAGAGTATAATTTTGGTGGTACTCTTTCATCAGTCCATTTGGAACCCAGTGTTGAAGATGCTAGTTAGGCGAGGGATTATTGTTCTTTATTAGGGACTCAACCACCTGTGTGGTCATTGACATGTGTGTTTGCGAAAATTTTCCGAATTCCATTTGTATCAAAGAGATCTCTACAAAATTCTTGTAATATTAAAATGACATATACAGACAACAAAACTCTGTTAAAGTAGAATCTCATGATCACATGCATAATTGATTGTCTTTCTTGGCCCTCATATTTTTTGGATGAAAGAAGATTGTGGTGGTATAATACTGTCACCTTGGTTAAGGATTCAAGTTGATTTTACCATTTTTTGTTTTGACCTGATTCAGGTCGTACCGGGTAGAAGCATGCGAAATATCCTTACAAATAGTAACCTATTGTCTCTTATTATGAAGGGTTACACATCAGGTACGATTTCCTCATATGGTATCCAACGATTTTATTCATGGAGTCAGAAACACCCAATTACCCTTATATCCATGATTCATGGACCTTTTTTCAAAGGCAGCCACTCATTGGATGAAAATTTGGGAAATGACACTTATGGACTCTATTGGTCAAGAGGATGGGAGGTCATGCTCATCACACCCTTTTGGGGGGAAATTATTTCCTTCTATGGGACTCTCTTATAGATTTAATAAATGTTCATATGTTCATGAATCCTTAGGTTTTCCCAAGAATGTGTCTAAGGGTTACCCAAATGTTTCAATATTAACCATACATACGCATGGGTCAGGAATTACTGAGACAATGCTTGTTTAAGCCCTACGATGAGGCGCTCTAGAGTTTATCGTGATCTAGGGAGGACAGAAGTTGTTTCAATATTGGGATTGAATCCATGAGATGGGAGTCCTATGTATTCGTGTGAGAGGAATCAGAACCCATGTAGTTAGGTTCCACTTAACTGGACACGCCCCTTTTTAAGGTCATGTGATGAGAACCAATTCGTAAATTTTAGCGTGTTGCAGCTAAGACATATAGGGGTAAAATTCCTAGTCAAGATTTCATGTAGGACTTACACCAAAGCGGCCCAGGATGCTCAAAAGAGGCATGGTCCCCTAGGTGGATATGGCCCCACTAGGGATATTGCCCGAAGAACATTGGGGTGATTTAGGTGTTGGTTTTGGACCTCAGGGAGGCTTCCTACATATCCCAAGTAGTTGGGAATCAAAGCCCTCATATTCAGTTTAATTGGTGCATATATCTTAGAGAAGTCCCATTTGTGAGAATTCAATCAAGGCTTACTCCCAAAAAAGGATTCCCTTTTATGAGGGGACAGATTGGGGCTTACACATTGGAGCTTCCCATTTTAGTAGACATGGTCGAGGCTTACACCGTAAAGGAGGCCTTTCTTGAAAGAGTCACATCAGGGATTATTCATGAATATGAGGCCCTAGTGAGTCAGTTTAATTCTTATTTGATCTGACATTTAAAGAGAGTGTACCTTGAACTAAAGACTTAGCTAGGTGTCCTACTCATCCTAGTTAGAGCATGATTCAGTGTTATCATAGTTCAATTGGGGTATACTATGGATGTTATGATCATCATTAAAATATAAGCACATGTGATTCATGATCAATTTGGGAAATAAGAGGAATATACAGATCCAAAAAATGACACACTTTCCCTTCTCCTCTTATGGAATGGAGGATGAAGGTGTAATAGGTCGGGGTGATGGCTCGACGAGACAGAGGGAGGGGCTTTGAATGTTCCAAATTTCATCCGTGTAGATAACTAGGATAGTCACATTTGTGAATCTATCTGAACATGTACCGAGAAAAGCCTAAGAGGATCTGAAGTGCTGCCTCTAGTAGAAGGTATATGGGGTCACCCTAAGGGGGTTCCCTAAATATGGTTCTAGGAAAGGGGAGAAGCATCACTCCTCGTCAGAAGTAAAGGCATACATGATCTTCTTTGACTTATCAATGTCCCCCATTGAATTGAAAAGCTAATGATTACCCTTAATCCCTAGAACAGGAAGGTTCACATGAGTATTCCAAGGTTGGCCCCTGGGTTACCATGGGAATGTAGACTTTAATACATTCCGAGGGTCCACACCCTTGCTAGGATTACCCACATGACTCCCCTTATCATGGGTACGTAAAATTAGAAGGACTCACTGATGCGCCTTCTAGTTTTATCATATGGGTTTGGTGGATTTGGTAGAGGTGATGCTAATAGACTAATTAGGGGAAGATATTTTGAGGATGAGATGTAAATGGAAGGGAATGATTGGGACCAAAAAGAAGAAAGCCCGAAGGTACCCTACTCCACGTATCATTTGTTCATGTGGGGTAGGGTACCCTATACATGGTGTTCTGCCTTATAGATGGAGGGGTAAACCATGTACTGAGGTGGTATGGAAACTTAGATGTCAACCGCATAATGAAGTGGTATGAATTCATAAATGTGGTCTGCATACCAGAGTGGTATGCGACCTCAGGTTCTATCTTCATACCATGGTGGTATGCGGTATTGAAGTTCATTTGTGTGGAGGAACGATACACATGGTAAGGTTTCGTCCACATATTGATGTGAAAAACCGTACACCGGAATAAATAAGGGACATTATTATTGTATTTCACAGGATTTCCATCTGCGAAGGGAGTATGATTCATGGTTTTCCAATCAGGTTTTCAGTTCGCCCATATTATTATACTTACTTCTTTTTATGGTTCATGGAATTTTTATACCTGCTAGAAACCATTCGTGGTTCTGTACTCCATGGATTTTCTACCTTCGAATTATCCCATCTATAGACTCCAAGCTCTTTGAAAATACAATCCCTTCATTTTTGGCTCCCCTTGGGGTCCTTTTATTGACTGTCGAGGAGGCTGTATCTATGGGTCACATGACACCTTTTGTGGAATCCCATGGGAAAATAATTCAGCTCGCAGATGACTTGGTTAACCAAGGTTTTTGGGGTTGACGTTCTCAGGGCTGTGGTTCGCGGTGGAGAAAATCAATGTGTCAATCATGCGAATGACGTTGTTCACGGGACATTATCTGCCTTTCCTTGATTGCAAACTAAGTTTGTGGGGACATCGTGTGGGGGCATACCTCTCCTTCATGATTTCTATAATGATGTGGTTTGTTGGGTCGTGGTTCACAAGTGGAATTTCTCCGTCTCCATGCCACCAACTACGTGGTTCACAAGGGATCGACAACATTCCTCATTTTTTCTGTGAACTGTCTGGTTCGCTGGAAAATGCATCGCGGGCTAGTGTTTCACGGGCTTCCCACATACCATTTGTTTTGAAGGAAATACTATCCTCATGCCATTCCTAGATATCAGTACACAGACCATTTTGGTCATTTTTTAAATTTGATTTCTTCAAGATTCTTTTCAAATTTTTAATCGAGCATGCATCTTATTCTTTCATAAAATTTGTGGGAGTTTTTACATTCCCTTTGCAGAGTTTTTAAGGCCCTATAGTGTTAATATAAATATATATATATATATATATTAAAATAATATTAAATTTATTATTTAAAATATTTTTATTTAATTTATTATATAAAAATGAAACCATATTAATAAAAAAATTCACCGAAAATAATTTTTTCACCATTATCAATGTAATTACTTTTCATCCAAGTAATATATTTTAGCATAAATACAAAATATTTAAATTTTTAAAATTTTCACCCTCTAATTAAAAATATATAATCCATTTTTTCAAATAATTTTTATATATTTAAGAAAAATCAATTTTAACATTTGCGCATGTTATGTGTAAATCCCCATATTTAGAAAGAGATTGTTTTAAGCTTAAAATATATGTATAGGGTAAAATTATTCATGTATTTTATTTTAATAATATAAATTGTTTATTATAAAAAAAATATTATGTGGATTTCAAATCAATATAAAACTAAATTTTACCAAAATATTATTTAATTAAAAGAAATGGAAAAAATGGGTTTTTATTGGAAAATATGACTGAAGTTATTAAATTTTCTATTATAAGTTCTCTAAATTCATCATAGTATTTTTGAAATGTATATTTTTATATATTAAATGCATCTTTTACCATTTAAAATGTTGTATACACTTCCATTTTTATCTTATAAAGTCATAAAATTTACAGTTTTGGTAAAAACTATATTTTTTAATATTCACCTAAAAATAAATTATTTTAGAAAAATCTAAAAAATCATCTTAGGATAATTTTTATATGTGGGAATAAATTATGTTGTTAGTTTTTTTAAAAAATTTAATTAAAATTTTAAATTTTAATTCAGTATATATAAATAAAAAAATATTTTGTTGAAAAAATGCCTTTTAAAATAACAAGTTTCCTTTATCATATTTTGTATGCATTTAAATTGATTATAATATTTTTATTTACTAGTTTTATTATTATTATTTAATTTTCTAAATAATATTCATCTATTGTGTTTTCCTCATTTTAGTTCGATGTTGTGTGTGAAAAAAGCTATCAAATATAGTATTAATTTAGAGAAAAATATTATCCAAAATCAAGGGGTGTTACAAAGATGTAAGTATTTAAGAGCATAACTCTACTGATACTAAATAATAAAAAGTTCTTACCTATACTAATATCTCCTTGATTATTTTCCTTCTATTGTTTTGTGGAAATCAATGTTCTATGTATTCAAAAGGGATTCTATCATCGAACTCTGGGGGATGGGTGTCATCCTATTTTAGGTTGTAGGTCACCCACTATAGTGGGAACTATCCATTAGTGCTCTATAAAACATGTTCACTTTTAAGAAATGGAATTCGTTGTTATAGATCCTGAAAAATGTGTTTTAATTGAATAAGATTTATGTGATTTGAGTTTGAGCATAAAATCACTAAATTAATGTTATTAATATTGGGTAACTTATATGTTGTGAATAAGTAATACATTAATTGTACATATTAAATAAAAATTATATAAGTCATATGAAATGGAGAAAAATTTTAATTTTCTATTTTACATGGTGTTTCCAAAGATAAATTGGCATAGGGTGTGCAAGTGAAAAGGAGAAAGAAAATTACAAGATTAAAAAAAGAATGCGATTTTACTAAAAAAACATTGATTCATTTCCCTATCTATTATAATTATTCTTGAAGGATGCATACAATGTTGAGATTTTTAAGATCAAAATGATTCATACTCATCCAATATTTTAAACGCAACAAAATGAGTTGATAAAATTAATAAAAACAATGAATTTTCATGTTTCATAAGGGATTTGGATAGTAAGGGGAATACTGAACCTAGATAAAGAAAGGTAAAATGAATTATAATATTATTTCATGAGTTGAATCATAGAAATTTTAAATTAAAAAATATACGGGGAGATTAATAATGTGGGATTTAAAAATGTCTTGATTTTTTATCTTTTGTTCAATTAATTCCTCATCACTTAACATTCAATAATTCAGGAATCAACTTGAGATAAAGTTTTTTTAAGTGAAATATTGTTTTGAGAGAAATTTTTTAAAGACAAGTAATTACATAAGTGTAGGGGATTATGTTGATCATATTTTTTCATTTTTATTATTTTATTTAGCAGTTGTGTTTCATGTGTTTTAATTATAAATATATTGAAATATAGTAATGAATAGTAATTATGTATTTTAAAGAGATTAATTTTCTAACTCGACCTAAAGTGATGAATTTCATTGAAAATATTTTGTTTAGGGAAATAATGTTAAGGGATTATTATTCTTATTATGTTTTTGATGTTTTCAATTACATAAAAAATGGATGTAGAATAATAATTGAATAAATCTAAGGCTATATAAGGTTTAAACTTGAATCCTATGACTACATTGGTAAGCCAGTGTATCTTATATCAAAGGTTGAGAATACACTACTTCACTAATGTAGTCTTCTAGACATAACCAAATGAGGTGTTCGATCACCAATGGATTATTCATCAGTCCTGAGGATTATGATCACAACCAATGTATCTTAAAATATAACCCTATGAAGGGGTTACTAGTCCAATTATTTCATATGGAGGTCCTTGAAACTTTACCAACACCAGTAGTTATTGTGCCAAATTTTAGATACCACGTCACACCTCAAACATAATATTTATCCCTAATGCATGTTATAAATCCCCTCCAGCATAAAGATCATTAGGACACTATGTTTTTAGGGAATTTAAAATTCCTTAAAAATGTAACCTCAAGAATTATAACTAAGACTCAAGGTACAAAGTATGTTCCATCACATTTCCATTATAACCTAATCTTTTAATAATGATTATGTTCCCTAGCCAATGCATTCTCAGTAGCTAATGCACATCACATCAATTGAAGATGTAGTCCAATGTTACAGTCATCTAGGACAATTCAACCATGGTATTTAGTTATAACATAGGACCATGTGGTTAATATGAAAAATATAAGGGATGATATGGGACACCGATACAAAATCCTTTTCCAAATCGGGAAACTCTCTAATGAATTGGATAATAAGGGAACATAGTGGATAAAAGATGGTGAAGATAATGGGAATTGATTCCTACTCTCAAAGCATACTGATGAAGAAAATACATATTCTATTTTAATTATTCCATTTGAAGAAATATTATATATGTTTATTGATCCTGACACATAACCTTGTGATGATAGATATAAATGGTAAACTCAGATAGGGGGAAAAGAGTTTCACCTTGGGTGGGGGTGTAGATTAGCCTCCAAATTCTGTATTTTTCATTTATTTCACATTCTCTCTCCATATGTATACTCACTTTCATATCCATAGATGGTTTACCTCTTATGGGAATTCTAAGGGGGTTCCCCATTGTAGTTCTTGAGTCTCAACATGATATTTTTATCACTTTTTTTTATTTTTAATCCTCAATCTGAGGTTTCATAGTGTAGAGAGATAGGAGAATGTTACCATTACCTACTAATTTTCTTCACTATAATTTATTATCTATACTATGTAAATATAAATTAACCCCTTTATCAATCATATAGTGTATCCAAATAGATTTTGTTGTTAAGGATAAAATTTCCCATGATAGTGGTTAACAGATTAGGGGTATGCATCAGTCTCTCTTTGCTCAAAGCATACCTCAAGAGAGGATGTGTATCAGTGAGATTAATGTATTTTTACAAACTAAATGATTATATACCACACATCCTATAAATAAAGGAATTGACTGAATGTTAAATAAATAAATCAATTTCCTATAATAGGCAATCTAGGCGGTTGAGGTGAAATTGGTACATTGAAGAGAATAGAAGGTTGATTTCATTCTGTTGAAAATTTATATAATTTCAATAGTGATCGATGGAGGAAAATCCAATATATATATATATATATATTATCTGTATCCCTTTTCAATTTATTTCACATTTACAACATCTCGTATCTCCCTTAATTTCTATAATTTAAAACAAAATAAAATAAAATATGTGGTAACCTAAGGATCATGGTGTGATTTGGGTCACCTTGAGAGATGACCATGAGTTTATATACTATGTTGTTGTATTAGGAATAATTTGAATTATTTTAATGTTTTGATAAATCCCCAAAAATAGGATTCTACTGACCATATTGTTATGTTTATCAAACTAAATAGATAAGTGATGATAAAAACACAAAAGTGGTTGATGGATTTAGTGGAATGTGGGTCTTAGACCACTAATAAATTTCATTATAAATTATCTTAAAACATGGTACTTATTTGATAAAATATTATGTTATATATTAATATGGATTCATCATCATCAAACTTTAATTTGAGACTAATTTTCGCAATTAGAAGGTTAATTTAAGTTTCTTCCTTGACTAATAAAAAAATTAAGAATTGATGTTAAGGAAGATGTAAAATTCAATATGTTAGGGAAACCCCTTCCTGGGTAGCCAATTGATGAATCAATTCAAAAAGAATTCTATATTATTATGATAAGCATAAAAATAATAACTTGATGATTTTAAAATAATTATTTAGATAAAAGATGACTAAATAATCTCATTCTCCACTCATGTACTAAATATTATTGGCTATATTAATTTATTTGAGAGTTTGGGGTCCCCTTTAAAGATTGATCCAACTATGGAATTCATTATATAATCATGGGTGGAATGGTTCTAACAATTCATTGTAAAAAAAATTTCAATGAATTCAATAATTTTTTATACGCTCTCCTCTATATGTTAAGGAAAAAAGATAAAGACATTATTGGTTCAAGCTATAGTTCTATAATGACAGTATAGAAGTGTAAAATTTTATGCAAGAATAATAATATTAAAGGATTTAATATCCATCCTTGGTCATTTAAACCTAAAGTAAAAAACTATATGGAGGGAAAATGTTTTTTTTAAACACTTGGTCACTGGAGGAAGAATTTCATCGAATAGATGAAGGATTAAAAGAGGAAAGACAAATACTCCACATTAGGTATTAATGAAATAGAAATAAAGTCTTCTATTTTTAAGGGTATATGATATCAATGATATATTAAAAAATATGTTAATATTCACCAAATTTAAAAGCTAAAGAAGATTTTATGGATGTATCTTCATTTTGTCATTATAATAACGAATCAATGAGTTTATATATCAAAGAGATGGGTGAAACGAATTACAATAAATCTCAAATGAATTTTACTAAAATATTTATATTGTATATCATTTTTATTCTCTTGTATGATAATAAATTGATTAAAAAAATGTTTTTTGAATAAAATGAGTTGATGATATTGGTACACATGATTTATAATTATTCTATTTCTATAACTTGTTTCAAGTGAAGATAAATATAATAATGTTTTTATAGGATAAATGAGTTTATAAATATTAATTGTTAAAATACAAGGGTATAGTTACCCCCAACCAATAATTTTTTATTTTAATGAATTTAAAAAATTCATTCAATAATATTAATTCAAACACATAAAATACTATATATGATATGGTTGTAAAATATTCCTATGAAGGAAGCATTTTTTTATTTCCTAACATATTAGAGTTTCTTTCTTATAGATATATTTTATAGAAAATATTGTTTTTATTCGATACTGGGTGAAAATTTAAACTTAGATAAGTTTAAAATATAATAAATAAATGATTATAATAGTCTAATTCAAAGTTAAATTCATGTTATATTCTAAAGGTGTTTAATATATTTTGGTATTCAATAATTAATATAAAGGGTTACTTTTATATTTTTTACTAAAATGATCTCAGTGAATGTTTTGAATGGGAATGTTTCAAATAGGACGATGAACATAAAAATACATTGATGTATTTAGGAAACAATATTTATTATCATTATAATGTTGGATATTATAAATTAATGATGTATTTATATTATATTTAAAGAGTTTAACTTGATTATTATGAGTCCTTATCTCACCATTATTCCAAATAACTTTCTTCATTATTGTTAACCTACAAAAACAGTTTAGTGGGAGTATTTTTTAGACGACCACAAAGCGGTGTGGCAGGAATTACCTAGTGATATAATAATATTAAAAAAAATATTAAAAAGGGTAGATAACACTAATCCTATTTGGTTTTAAATAATATAGAATATAATTTGGATAGTATTTATGAATCATTTTTTTAATAATCTTAAACGTGTTTTATAATATTTATAAATGAATTGGGTTATACATTTGTCTATCTACCTTATTACTATTTCCTGTTAGTTTCCTATATTACATGAAGTTAAATAATAATTATCCTCCCAAAGTATATTTTTAGTTTATACCTAATTAATGGTCATCATAGAGTATTATAGGTTATGATGGAGTGTGAAAATTATCCCCGGTGGGGTTTTTTATAGAGATATATAATCTGCGTATGAGTCACAAAAAGAGTTTTTTTATACTCGATGACCCATAAGTATACCCCATATAGTGTCATACACATTTTATTTGGAATACTAATGATACATGTTTCTTATTTAATTCCCATTACCAAAGGTTCCTAAGATAACCAATAAAATAATCTGTTCACTTGGATACATTTCTTAAGACAAACTTTAGGTTGAGCTAATTAGGGGGTGGTTGGGTATATTCTTGATCATGTAACTAATTAAAGTTTATGAAAAAATGGTGACATGGAAATATTAAATAACTATTTTAGTACAATATCTAGAATATAAAATATACCATTTGATTACATTGTCATGGTACAATACACACTAGAAAATTTCACTCACTATAATTGTTACAACTAGTGTTACAGAAAACATAATAATATAGGGAACTATAATAATCTTGAACTAAAGAGAACCATACTCTAAAAAATTAAAATTATTAAATATACATTTTTACTATAAAAAAAATTAGGTAGAGGAATGTATAATTAAAGAAACTGTGAGAGTGGGGTGAATTATTTGAGAGGTAAGAATGAACAGAATTTATAGGAAGAGAAATATGAATATTGGAATCTAACCATTATTAATAAAACCTTTTTAATATTACATATGGCCATTGCGATATTAATATAACCGTTATAAAAAAATTTCCTAATAAAATACATAAATTAATTTGGTAAAAAAATAATTATTAATTATTAATAATTTATATTCATTAATAAATAACAATGTAACTATATATATAAATCTGTGAAATGGGTTTTTAATTTTTTCACTAAATGCATGATTTTGAAATACACAAGTGTATTTATTTAATAATTAAATTTATAATATAGAGAAATTTATTTCTAAAAAAAATAAAAATTTGAATAAGTATGTCCAAATTATCTGTTGGTGAATTTTTCAAACTTATTTTGAGGGAAAATAAATTTAGGTAAATAATAAAATATAATAATAATAATGAGTTTATTATTATTTAAAAATGGTGTAATAAATAATATAAAGTATTCCCATACCAAAAATAAATTTATTCATTGAAATAATGTATTTTAATATAATAAAATTAATTTTCTAAACCTATAAAGATGTTTCCAAATACTAAATTATATTTTTATATGTTAAACTCAACTCTTTATGGGTAAAAATATTTTCCATATCCAGAATAATATAATTTAAGATATTTTGGATCTTAATCTCATAAATATAAAAACCTAGTACCTAAATGTCAAATAACATGGATTGAAATAATTTGAAGGCCAATGATTTTTAGTTTTTCTACAACCTAAATTCCATGGACTATGTTTAGAGATTAATATAAAATTCTCCACCATTTACTATAAATACCCACCCATCATACCATTCCTCTCCACTATAAAACCATTGAGAATAAATTTTCTCTAATTTTCTCTCTCAACATGATTTTGGAAGAGACTTAGGTAGATAAGTGTTTTATAACTCCATCTCTATTTATCTCTTGAACTTGGTCCTAAGAGAATTTTTCATGAGACTTAGTGAGTTAAGGGTTACAAAAACCCATTTTACTTTTCTCTTTCAAGGTAAAACATGTAAATATCTAAGGATTATATTCTCGATATTTGGGAAGTGATATAAAAAGGTAAGGGTTTGCATAATTTTCTGTATTTCTATCATAAAACTCATTTAAATTCCCTTACATTTAAATATTTAATAATGTTATGTTTCATTATGAAAAAATCCAAGATTTTATTATGAATAAGAAACTTCCATTTACGCTTATTATAGAACCCTTATAAGCTATTAAATTTCTATAAACTTCATTTTTATTTCAAGAGAATATTTTTCTATAATTTTTTTCTCTCTAACAATTACATTCGTTGATTCTTATTAACAACCCTATATAATGAATGTATCCCATCATATTTCATAATTTTAAAGGATAAATTCAACTGAATTTTGAATATACTATTTTTATTACAATATTTAGGGATATTCACCTTGATATCCACATAATTCAATTTACTGGAGAAATGTTGATAATATATATACCCATCACTTATGTAAGAAAATGTATTGTTACATGTGTATGTAAGTGGTTCCTTCTAAAATATTATTATATATATTTTTATCTAAACCCTTTCATATAATGGATTGTTTAGACTTATTATGTGATGGGTGGGTCCCGGAGCCTTAATGCATCTGTAGGACTCATGAAACCAACTAGTTTAGGGTATTTGAAGTATTCATTCCATATAATTTAGGTTTTATTTTCATAAATCCTTGATATTCAAATTATGATGCATTGGAAAATATCATAATGGTATGATTAAGATATATAAAATTATTCATTCCATCACTATGAATTAATTTATTATTATCTATGTAATTATTTATTACCTTTATTATATAATCCATGGATATATTTTTCTCATACGGAATCCACTTAATTATTTATTTTTATAATACTATTTATTCCTTTATATCATTATGTTAATTTATACTATATGCTACCCCTTTCCAAGTGTCTAATTTCACACCATTATGTTTTATTTTTCCCCATAAAACAAAGAAGATTTCTATAAATTACATAAGGATATTGTTGGAGGAATAATAATGTCTCATGGAATTTTATGTCATATTTTATGTTTTCTAAAGTAATATAAGTATTTTGAATATATCTACTCTCTTAAATATAGTAAACTATTATATCTTGAGTAATGAGATCTATTTTATTTGGTAAAAATGTTATAAAATAACCACCATCTCTAGGCTATTGGGGCCAGTGTGTTATATCTATCATTTCGTATGAGGAGTATCCCTCGATTGAGATAGCTTGAGTAAGTGTATGACCGTACCTAGATAAAAGGCATGCTGTTTTATTATCTATTTAGGTGAGTATCATGTGATATACTCATCTGTTTGAGTAAATTTCATGTTATGTTATCATCCATCTAGTCGGTCTGTACTTCTAGAATCGAGAAAATATGAGTATGATATATGATTTTTACATACTCAATTCTGGTCTACCACTCAATGCCTTGGAAAAAGGGATTATATGATACATATTATATATAATTATCCTGGTGGAACCTAATATGAAGATACTTTCATTTGATGGACACCTTCCCTGGTCAAATTTTAGATTGAGTAGAACAAATATTTCTCTAGAGGATAGCCTTTTATTATAATTATTGATTTGTCAACTCATAATTGTTTTCAGAAATACAAATGACAATGGGGTTATAATGTTTTATTTTATAAATGAGGATTATGTTTTCATAAAACATAGAGAGCTACTCCAAAATTTTTAAAAAATATTTCCAAAATGGGTTTTAGTGGATATGTAAAAGAAGTTTATGATTTATTTTCACATATGTTATAACATATGGTAAACAATTATGATGGATTATCCAAAAAAAGTTTTAAATGATATCTAAAAGAATATAAATATATTATTTCACATGTTTTTATGTATGAAGTGACATGTAGTGAAAATGTATTAAGTCTATGAGCCTTTAGTGTATGTATCATATTAATAGAAATATGAACTAAATTTGAAACTCAATTTTGTGTTATTCACCACTTTTTTAATTTATATTAAAATATATTGTAATTAAGGTAACTACATAATGGTTTAGTGCATAGAATTTCATGTTATATGTGGTAATAGAAAATTAATTATTCTTATATATAAGGAATCTTAACTAGGTTTTTAATTATTACATAATTTTATTAATGGAGTTTCTTAAATTACACAATTATTATTTAAATAGTTGAATAATCAAATGGATAATATTAAAAACTAAGTTGTAAAAAATAAAAAACTATTTTCAACATTATATTTATGATGAGAGTGTATAATTCTACATATTTCTCCAAAGAGTTTCCTATATAGGTTTATATAAAGAGGTAAAATCCATGTAAATGATGTGGAAAAATTTATCATTGATATAATCCCAAAAAATTCCATTGAATATATAACTCTATTTTCCTTATGAATTTAATTAATGCTTCTATAAGACCATGAATTGAAGGAACTGATTCCCTATCATTAAGATATTATTACAGACCATTAATTACTTAGAAGTAAGGAGTCCATTTTGTACCTCTTTGTGATCATCATCAACCATTTAAAAGAATTGTAATGATCCTAATTCAAAATTTAAAAATTATTTTATTTATTTGTATATATTCAATTCAAATGAATATAAGGACCTTGTGAAAACATTATTTGATGGTTTATTTGCATGTTTTTTGGATAAATATTTTCTTATCCAAAACCATTTAGAGCCTCCATGTGATTAAATAAAATAACGCACAAGATGGTAGATTGTTATAATGTATTGATTATAGAAAACAACCACATTTATAATTTACAGAATATTGAAATAAATTTGTACTTAGTAATCGTCAATGATTAAATTTACTATGACCTTACTTAATAATATTTTAAATATTAAACAATTTCAAGACATATCAAGTCATATTATCATAGTGATGAATGTACTCCCAAAAGAGTTATTCAAGGTTAAATAAACATGTGAATTATAAAAAAATTAATTGGGAACAAAATAAATCTACTTAAACTAGTAGGATTCTAAAATAATCATGTAAAAAAACTCTTATTTCTTAAATAGATCTAACTACATTTTATAAATATATTGAACATAAAAATGGATTTCTTTCATTAAATAATAACTAAACTAGAATGAAAATAACTCCACTTTAGATATCATTAGTTAAAAATAATAATAAATCATTTGAACTAAATAAGTTTCAAAAATAAATTCAATGAAAAAGTTTTCACAATAATTAAATAATATTATATTAGTTTGAAAAGGATATTGACATGTTAATGAAATTGAATTTGATTAATATTTAAATATTATTTCAACTTTGGCAGTAATAATTTTTTTTAGAAATTTATTGTTAAATAAATTATAAGATATATCATTTGGATGGAAAATATGATTTCTAAAATTATGATCAAGAATATAAGTCATTTATTATATAATTCAATGGAATTTTTTATATTGATAAAACGAAATTTAAAAATTTAGGGATGAATATCAATTGTTTAATATAATCATTATGGTCTTTACATTCCAAAAGGTTTAGTTATTTACAATAGATGAACTTTAAGAATTTATTTTAACAATAAATTAATCTAAAATAGATAAAGATTGGTAGAATATTTATCATTTTTAAGTTGGTGACATTATATTTGTAGTTTAAAAGTATTATATTTATATGGAGTTTTTTTGATATATAATTAATAATGTTGTGATATAAATTCTTGATGAGATAAAATTATTTCATGGATTACTTGTAATGAAAGAGATTAATTATATTTTTTTATCCTGAGAGAAATATGATTGGAATATAATGAATATTTTTTACATAGAATATTATAAGAAAGTTTAACACCTAAAACTAAGGGTCTCAAATTGAGAAATAGAGAGGCTATACTAATTATAAATTAGATTGGGTATAATAAGACTATTATAATTCAACATTATTTGATAAAATCTATGTAAGAAATTGTTTATGAAGTAACACTCTATAAATTATTATAGAGTGACTATAATTACTAATTCATGTATTATTCTAAGAAAGAGCATAGATATATTAAAATAATAATAAATTTTTGGTCGATTTATGGAAGAAAAGTTGAGGATAAATTGTTTATTTATACATATGTAGATTTAGATTATAATGTAGATGATGAGCGATAACATTTAGGTGGTGCATTTGTTTAATTAAAAAATATATATGGTATAGAATTATAAATATAAATTTTTTAGTTATCAGAACATTTGAAGCTGAGTAAGTGACTACCACTGAATAATTTTCATACATGATGTGAAAAAAGAAATAATTAGACCAAAATCAAAAAAAATTATTTACCTTTAATGAATATTTGTGATAATCAATGTGAAATAAATTTATCAATGAATCTTGTTTAATAATCAATATCAAAAAAAATTTAGCATGAATTGATCCAATGGAATACCTCTTAGGATTTGGTCAGCTGTGGTGACACCCCAATCGAACCTCTAATAATCTAGGGGATGGTGACTAGAACCAAGTAGGAATGTCAAATATAGAAGGAGGCCTTAGCCTATTATAGCTATACATAACAAACACCTATATAAAAGAAACAATAACATAAAGGATTAAGAAGGGGAAAACTATAATATATAAATAAAAATTCATGAAAAAAACACTATTCTCCCCAAAGATTGAAATAGTTAAAAAAATAAAAAATAAAAGGGGTAAAATAAATTCCCATCAATAAATAAATAGAAAATACAAATAAAAACTAAGATAAATATGTTCTTTTCTACAAACAACTCTATGTGGTAACAAAAACCGGTACCACCACCTCTAAGGACTATAAAGTCTAATGAATGACTAGTCCACCAATGTCAGCACCCAAATCCCATCATCTACATAAGAAATGAAAAGTGTAGGAAAATAAAAGCCTATAGGTGTGAGGAAATACACACCAATTTAGGCACCCTAAATACCAAAAAGGAAATACACGAGACACGTCAGCTATAAAATATAAGGTATGAAGGAAATAATATCTTTTTTAAACCTTGATATGTTTTAAAGGAATGAAAAACCACAACATAGAATAAAATCCTTTTATTTATATCCTAACTATATAATAAAAAATATATAACCCTGAGAATATGAACTGCCTAACTAGTATACCATTCATTATACTTAAATTGAAAAGGAGAACCCAACCATCATCAAATGATACACAATCGACAAGGGTGGACCAAAAAAATCAAGGGAAGCACATAACAGATGATAACTAACATTTTAGGAGATCACACAACAAATGAGAGTACATAGCTGATGGGGTCTCACAATAGATAATACATAGGTATATGACCCATAAAATTGCTAATTTTTAGGCTTGAACCCCATTGCTTTCCCTCTAGAGATAAATAAAAAAAATTCTATCTGACATGGAAAATATCCTGTGATGGAAAAACAAACCACATCATTGTGATATAAGTTTAAAATTACTTAGGATAAGTCCCAAATAAGATAACAAGGGAATATTTTACTAAATCAACACCACTAAGGAAAAGAGAAGGATAAATGGTGGACCTCAAGCATGCCACATAAATTATTGGTGTTTGGGTGGCTATGCCATACTGGTTAGATAACATCCCACACATGACATAACATGTTCTACACACTGCCCCAATTCAGGTCTAGGTGGGCCCAAAAATAGATGGTTGAGTTGGGCCAATCAACTTGTCTTACTAATGTGACATGTGGAAGACATGATATAGTCTGATCCCATGGGGATCAGATGACTAGTGGTGATCAATCTGGCCCCATGTCCTCAAATTTTACTATGGAACACTTTGACTAAAACACCATCCGTAATAAATATCATCCTACCCTCACACAATGTTGAACTTGATAATTAATCACCTCCCCTTCACTCATTTTCTTGTTATAAAGGTGTCTACACCCCCTTCATGCATTACTGGTTATGTCGGTGGTTGATATCGCTCTCTTAATAGACTACCATTCCCTTTTCACTCTAACCCTTTGAAACTACCCACACATGGGGTATAGAGAGAGCGAGAGGGTGAGATTAATAGATATAGAGATATTTATATTGAGAGATAGAGGGGATAGGAGAGATAGACATAGAGGGTGGGTGAAAGAGAAGAAGAAGAGAGAGTGTGTGTGTGAGAGTATATAGAGAGTGGGATAAATAGAGAGGGAGGTATAGATATACCGAGTATCAAGAGAGAGATATATATATATATATATAGTTATGGAGGGAAAGAGGGAGAGAGAGCAGAGAGAGGGAGAGTAGTTCTAGGGAGAGTGTGTGTGTTGGGAGTAGATAGTGAGATTGAGGGAGGGAGGGATGGAGGGAGTGGGAGAGATCAGAGGGTGAGAGTGATGGTGTTTAGGGACTGTGGTAGTGAGGGGGAGAGAGTTAGGGATCAAGAGCGATAGTGTTAGAATAATCCATTTATAGTGTTTTTATCCAATCCTAATGAATTCGTCACTAAAATTCAAGAACAATTTTAGTGTTAAATATTATTACTCTATAATTTAAAAGGTGAAAGGGTTAATGTCCTTAAATGAGGATTCAAATATCAGAATGTTGGTTTGAGAAAATTGAAAAATATTTTTATAGAATAATCAGCCAAAATCATTCACAAAGAATGGAGACTCAAAACCATAAATTTAAAATATAATTCATGACATAAAGAGAAATAAAATTTATATGGTTCTAACTCAAAATTGGTCACTCACTGGTAAAGTTTATGTTTACATTCGTTATCATCATCAATCCTAGTGAAAAATTCTTCTATTCCTACAGAAATATATCAATCATTTACACTCTCAAAGCCTAGGTTCATATGGATAGCCCTGTGATTTAGAGATAAAGATGATTAAATAGGAAACATATCTATGTTAAGAGACTTAATAAATTCCATAAGAAATATTATCATGGAAATATGTCTATGAAACTTGATAACTCTAAAGAATTTTAAAATATCTAGTAGAGATTCATTGAATATATAATTAAGTAATATAGTCTCTCAAAAAATCTTATCAGGATTATATTTACTCTATTAAAAATCTATAGGTTTATTATTTTACTAAATGGTTAACCTTGAGGATACATCATGTGTTTAAGAGATCTTAGGTATGGTTATACACTTTTGACCTACCCTTTGGAATGGTTGAAGATTATCTATATAAATTATTATAAAAATTTGTGATTATTGGATACCTTACTCTAATTATATATATTCGATATCTAATTTCACCCGACCACATTTTCAATGCTAATGAATTTCTCCCCCTTTTTCAAGGCAATAAAAATTCTATTATCTTTTTCAAAGACATTTTTAAAAAAATGTGTAAGATTCTAAATATACTTTCAGTTGGAGAAAATAGACTATATACTTTCATAAACTATTCTTAAGTTATAAAAATAATTAAATTAATAAAATGATTAAGGTTAATCATGGAATTATTCAACTCAATTACTTTTGAGTTTAAGTCATTTGAAGTTGGGTTAGGGATACCAACCTGGAAGTTATTATATCTAAAATCTCACCATTGTTTTCCTCTTGGATATGTAAAATATTATCACAAGTTGGAAGAGAATGTCTAGTTAATTCCATTACCACATCCATGTTTTTCCACACATTCCATTTGAATAAATGGAAAAATTATTTGATCAAGTAAATTAAAAGACATTTCATGAACATTATTTTTACATGATCTATGTTTGAGAAAAATGATAATTATACCTTAGAAATGTCTATTAAAACCACTTACTTTGGTGAAATTTTAATAAAAGAAATTTGTGGGTATTTAATAATATATATTATTTATAGATTATTTTTGTAACTCATTGGTAAAAGGAATGAATAAAAAAATTACTTAGGGAACATTTATTTTATATAATCTACTATGTGGTAAACCATATGATATTTCGATGATAAATTCAATAAATTTGTTAATTGGATTACATTAAGAAAATTTAATATAAAGTTTTGGAAGGTTAAAAGGATTGAATACTAAACATACGACATTATTGATATTACCAATAGTCTTGGAACCCATACTATCTTAGATGCTCTAAATAACTGGTATAGTTTCTCTCATCTTGTCCCAATGAACTCACACAATCTAATCCATAACATTACCTTTATTAATTCAGTTTCCCAATTTTGAACCCCATAAAACACAGGTCTTTTTATAACTAATATATATCATTGTTACCTCTATGGAATCTTTGTATCCACTTCCATATAGATGAATAAATTTGGAAATAATTTTATTCAAATGAGGAATGTGGTTATAATTAAGAAGATTTGGTAGAAATAATTACCAACTAACACTAGTGCATAAAACATTTTTTACGGTGGTTATTTTTTATTTTTTACGTCGGTTTTTGGTTGAAGTTATTACAGAAGATGTTATAAATATTTTTTTCCATGTCGGTTATTTTAAAACCGACGTAAAAACAAAAACTGAAGCATTTTTCATGTCAGTTACTCAAAAATCGAAGTGGAAAATGCTTCAGAGCCATGGTGTATTACATCGGTTATTTAAAAACTGACATTGAATATACTTTATCACATCAGTTATTATATAATCAATGTCCTAAATCACGCCTCCGAGGCCATTATCACGTCATTTATTTGCATAACCGATGTGATAAAGCAATCTGCCAAGTGGTTTTCCACATCAGTTAAATAATAACCGACATGAGAACATATCTACTACATCGGTTATTTTATAACCGAAATAAAAAACTATTAATTTCCATTTATTATGTCGGTTATGAAATAAATGGCGTAAAAACTAATCCCGGTGCATTTTTTACGTTGGTTATAAAATAACCGACGTAAAAACCATTTTTTTAATTAAACCGTTCAACCACAATTCTGACCAGAAAAAAAGAATACCTGAAACAAAAAAAAATAGACAAAAACCCCACCCCACCCCACTTGATATCCCCCCCCCACACCCCTGGAAACCCCCCACACCACTGGACACCCCCCCCTACTCCCAACACCCCTAGACTACCCCCACCCTCCAAGACTGCCCCCACACCCCTGGACACCCCCCACAAATATGCCCAGCCAAAAGAATACCTAAAACAGAACAAACAATAGACCAAAAACCCCCCACCACACTGTAATGTCCTCCCCCACCCCCTAGATAGCCCTCCCACACCCCTAGAAACCCGCACCCCACTAAATAGCCCGCCACAACCCTAGACACCCCCACCCTCCTGGACATCCCCCACACCCCTAGACAGCCCTCCCACACTCTTGGACACCCCCACCCCCATGAACACCTTGGATAACCCCCCACACCCCTGTACTTCCCTCCCACACCACTAGACCCCCCCCCCCACACACCCCTGGACACCCCCTAGACTGCCCCCACCCTCATGGACACCCTGGACACCCCCACCCCACTGGACAGCACTCCCACACCCCTGGAAAGCCCCCACCCCACTAGACAGCCCTCCCCAGTCCCCTGGACAACAATCCCACACCCCTAGAACCCCCCCCCCTCCCCCCACACACCCCTGAACACCCCCTGGACTTCCCCCACCCTCATGGACACCCTAGACACCCCACCCCCTTGGACAACCCTCCCACACCCCTGGAAAGCCCCATGACACCACTCGACACCCCCACCCCTGGATAGACCTCCCACCCTCCTGGACACCCCCACCCCCTTGGACAGCCCTCCCACACCCCTGGAAAGCCCCCTAACACCACTGGGCACCCCCACCCCTGGACAGACCTCCCACCCTCTAGGACACCCCCACTGGACAACCCTCCCCCCTGCCCTTGATAGTCGTCCCACACCCCTGACTCCCCACATCCCACTAAACAGCCTTCCCAGAACCCTGGACACCCCACCCTCCTGGACAACCCCCACCACCTAGACACCACCACCCCTGGATACCCCCACCCCCTGGACAACCCTCCCACCCTCTTGGACACCCCCACCCCCATGGACACCCTGGACACCCCCCTCACACCCTTGGACAGCCCTCCCACACCCCTAGAACCCCCCCCCCCACCCCTGGACACCCCCTGGACTGCCCCCACCCTCATGGACAACCTGGAAACCCCTTGTACAGCCCTTTAACACCCATAGAAAACCCACTGACCCCATTATGACCCCCCCACACCCCTAGACAGCCCTCCCACACTCATGGACACCCCACCCTGCTGGAAAACCCTCCCCCACCCCCTGGACAACCCTCCCACACCCCTGGAAACCCCCCACGCCACTAAATAGCTTGCCCACAACCCTGCACCCCCCCCCCCCTCCTAGACATCCCCCGCCCCTAGATATCCCTCCCACCCTCCTAGACACCCCCACCCCCATGGACACCCAGGACACCCCCCCCCCACACACCCCTGGACAGCCCTCCCACACCCCTAGAAACCACCACACCCCTGGACACCCCCTGGACTACCCCCACCCTCATGGACATCCTAGACACCCCCACCCCACTAGACAACCCCCCCACACCCCTGGAATACCCACTGACCCCACTGGGCATCCCCACCCCCTAACACTAAACTGGACTGCCCTCCCACACCCCTGGAACCCCCTAGACCAGAATCCATACCAAAAAAACCATCAGAACTAGACCGAAACAAGTAGTAGCGCAAAATTAAACAGTTACATATATAACATTCATAACTTATAATGTCCACAACAAAAAAACTAAATCCAACCTAAAAAACTACCAAATACACAATTATAATGACAATATTCAAAATTACATTTTACACTACAAACAAACTAAAATCCAATCAAACCTATAAAATAATTTGACCATTCCACTTGTAAGTGTTTGACCTCATGAGAACTATAGGGCTGAGGGTCATCAAATAGATACAAATTAAAAGGATAGTAGTTAACATGTATAATGAATAAATCCAATGAAATATTATGGAAAAGTTTAAAAGGAAATATTATAATGTAAAAGTCTAAAAGGAAATATTACGATGTAAAAGTTCAAAAGTGTTCCAGTTGTAATTATTTCATACATAAATCTTAACATATAATATCTTCATTCGACAACGCCTTATTGTTGATGAAAATTCTGTTTGAATGAGTGTAAATTCAAAATATTATTTTTATGTAATACATCAGAAAGTACACATTATAAATCGATGTTTACCTTTACTTCTACATATTTGATCTTGGCACTCCTTTTCTCTATGTTTGTTTTGAAAGTAGACCCATCCCCTATTAAAAAATAATATGAATAAAATAAATTTATAATTCTTTATAAAATATATAACTATTAATAAATTGAAACTTACCTTTCCAACATATTCTTAAGACTTTCCTGCACATCACCATGGACAAAGAATATCCAATAAAGTGTTTTCTACCTTGGGAAAAAACACCTAACATCCAATTATCACTCATAAAAGATAATTTATGGTTAGTGGTTTTTTATGTTAAAATATATTGAACTCTTTTCCAAAGATATTTTTCATACCTCTCACAAAAAGGCCTCATCCAACACTGTGTGATTATATTCTATTCAAATATTTCAGTAATATAAAGCATTATTTATTCCTCATCCAATGCATGTGATTTAGGGGAAATCAAATGCAGGTCTATTAATCCATATACATCTGTCCTCTCATTCTTCTCACACATGTTATAAAGATACCTAATACAAAATAGACAAAAGAATACATTTTTAATAAATATAACGCAGACAAAATGTGTTAAGACTTACATGGAAAATATTTTCACCACGTTCATGCCCAACTCTAGTAACAAGCTCCATGATATCAGCTCTCACAATCCCCACAGTTATTGAACTTCCACAAACATGAGCTTCCATTAGAAACTCATAATGATCCCCCAAAAATTTTAATATCTTGACAATCTGTCAAGACTACTAGAATATGTACCTGATGTCATCACCATTTGTCTTTATTATTGTCTGTACAGTATTTCTTTACCTTTGAAGTATTCTTGTTAAAATAAATAGAAAAATTTATGAGTTTTTAGATGTTAAAACAACTTTAAGAAAAAATAAAATAGAAGATATAACATATGTACCTCTATGGTAATGAGTCGAATAAGTCTGCATGGCCAAATTAAAAAATGGCTGATACTATGTCCAACTATCGTCAATTTATCTATAGGTAATGGTACTCAAGCTGATATATCTACAATATCAGGTACAGTGACCCTATGATGCTCTACCTCTAACTGTTGATGATGAACTGTCTCTCCTATACAATATACCATCCCATTTGCAACTATATGATGTTGAGGATAGTCAACATACAACTCGCAATAAGTAGGAAGCTGCGGAGGAGGATTAGGATAAGAAATGGGGTCCGCAGGCTGAGGTGGTGGAGTAGGAGCTACTGGCAGAGGTGGACGATAGACAATGGGGTCTGCAGGGGGAGGTGGAAGAGTGGGAGCTTCAGTCTGAAATTGTCTTTGCATGTCTGCAAACATAGACTGTACCGATGATCTAATCTTTTCCTCTATCGTCACATTAATATTATGAGCATCATACTCCAAGGATTATATATTTTTTATAAACACCCTTAATGGAAGAAGTATAAGAACATGGAAACACTTTTATTACCGATAAACCTGTCAGATATCCTCGTACATGACCAGGATGTTCAAGATTTCCCAATGTTGCAGATAAAATATCTTGCCTCCCAACAGCAGTAAATACCCCCTGTGAGCTCTACTCCTCAAGAGAGTCATATATGAATTAATTGAAAATTTCTGTAATGATTCAAATTATATGAAATATATAGTTAACTTAAATAAATAAAATAAATATCTTACAATCCTCTCAGCTACGATTATCGAATCGTTCGAAAGATATTGCCCCTTTTGCCTATCTGTGCTCTCTTCCATTTCCTCCAATGTCAGGAATATCAAATTTCATATGATAAAGAAGAGGTAAAACATATTATACTAGAAACATTTAAAGAATAGGCACACAATAGAAAAAGAACATACAAAAATTTTCTCCCACGTCTGAGATATTATCGCTTTTTCTACACTTCTCCAATCATCATAAAAAATGTTTACTTTGATCTTACCCTGATTTGATACAAAACTTTTAAAATATTTTGCATTTGGACCTCTAGAAATATCATTCTCATCAAACTCAATGAGTATCATCTGGTCCTGCGTACGTGAAAGTGATAATTTTGGTAAACATGTGTACCCACATTTACCAACTCTTGAACTCTTTGTTTTTATGGGAGCACATGAGGAAGAATGGGGAACATCAAGAGGAGCATGTGAATATTACTCCCTAGAGGTATGATAATTATTCTCATTTCTAGAATAATGTGGTAGATCAACTGATTTATCTATCATTATCCTTCAAATAAAGAAAAAACAAACATTAGATCACAAATATACAAATTCAAATATTACAATAATAATGTAAACAGAAAATGGAAAATTAAACTAAGTTACATAATAGTAAACATAGTTAATATGGTAAGCATGTTAAACAATAGTAAAGATGGTAAACATGGTAAACATGGTAGTGTAATTGTTATTCAAAAAAAATTGATAAATATATAAATTACGTAAAGGTAAACTATGGTAAACTATGGTAAATTATGGTAAACATGGTAAACTACACTAAAAAATCAAAATAAACAAAAAAATTCTACTTATTGGTTTTAAGACATGTTTTAATAAACAAAAAATTACAATATCTAACATTTTATGAAAATAATAAATGTAAACAAGAAATAAACATATATTACCTGTAATATTTGGAATGTACAAATGGATTGTTTTCCCAAATTCCTTCATCATGACCGTACCTTATGGCACAAACCATGTCTTCAACATGATCATAATTATGTTCTGTTAATCTTTCCATGGAAGTAGGGATCTCACAGAAATCAGAATCTTCATCAAGTTGATCCTCACCCACATATTGGTTTTTCCCATATCAAACAACAGACCACTGCATATCTGATTGATCAAATACATAGAAAATCTGTTTTTCATGTGTTTCCATTATAAAAGAATAAACTATGTCTTCCAATCTATTCAGATTAACAACTGTCATTCAAAATTCATCATTTCTGACACTATTGTAATTGAAAAACCATTTTTAGTTAAAAACAAGAACTTTAATTTTAAAGTTATCAACCTCCCATATTTCTTCAATAACTCCATAATATGCACTTGATGTAGAAATTGGGTTTTTGTCTTTAGAACTCAAAAAATGCATTGCTTCTGCAAACACCAATACACCACTATTCTGAACTGCATTTCCGTTGTCCTGAGTTTTCATATAAAATGTATAGCCATTAATGTCATAACTAGAGCATGTTATCACATTTAAACATGGACCACCCACTATCCATCCTAATGTTTCTGATACATCTGATCTACCAAGCAAGCTCTTTTTAATCCATGACAAAAATGTTTTGTTGTGCTCATTCAAAATCCACATTTCTTTCTTCTTTGGATAACATTGTTTCAACTCATTAATATGCAATGTGTATATGGTTTATCATCAGAAATGTTAATCAAGATGTATAATTATAACTTCTTCATATATTAAGCTGCCAATGATTTGACTTTGAAGCCACGAATCCCCTTTCCCTCCTTATTAACTCATTCATGACGAGATGGAGGCAAGCCTATGTGCTCCGCCTCAGCCAAGTATCTTGTGAAAAACACCACAACCTCCTCAAAAATGTACTTTTCAATAATGGATGCTTCAGGTCGATATAAATTCTTAACATACCACTTGAATATTTTCATATACCTTTCAAAAGGATATATCCAACAATGATATATAGGTCCACAAAGAATTATTTCTCGAACCAGATGAATCATTAAATGTATCCTTATATCAAAAAAAGATAGAGGAAAATACATTTCCAATTAACAAAGTATATAAATTTCATCCTTTTCCAAAATGTTCAAATCATTCACATCAATCACCTTATTACAAATTGAATTGAAAAAATAACACAACTTCATTATAGTCTTTCTGACATGGATGGGAAAAATTCCACGCAATGCAACTTGTAGAAGTTGTTGCATCATGACATGACAATCATGAGATTTAATACCTATTAACTTCAAATCATTCAATGAGAAAAAAAATTTACATTGTTAGAATAACCTTGAGGCACTTTGATATCATGTAGACACTGACAAAAGCTAATTTTCTCCCTATTGGATAATGTATAACATGCTGGGGGAAGAAATGTTCGTCTTCCATTAAGAGTGGGAGCTAACTCCAAATGTATTCCCATTGATAGTAAGTCTAATCTTTCATTCAAACCATCTTTTGTCTTTCCTTTAATATCTGACAATGTTCCAATAAAACTATTGCATATATTCTTCTCCACTTTCATGACATAAATATTAGGTTTAACTTCATGATATCTCCAATATGGTAGCTCAAAAAATATTGACCTTTTCTTCCAAATGTGTCTATCATTACTAGATTTCTGTGTTTTTTCCAATGTCACATCAAGGTTTTCAACCCTCTCAAAATACAAATCAGGGGATAAAGGTTTTGTAGAAATATCAAATTCTTGTGATCCATTTAATGACCTTTTTAGTCTTCTATAAGACTGATCCATATGCAAAAATTTTTGATGACCCATTTACACGGTTTTCCTTCCATGATGAAATTGACAATATGAAGTCTGTTTTTCACAAATTGGGCATGCTTTATACCCCTTAACACGGTATCCAGACAAATTTCCATATGCTGGGAAGTCATTTATAGTGAACATAAGCACTGAATGCAGCTGAAAATATTCCATTTTATAAGAATCATACACCCTAATACCATAATCCCATAAAAGTTTCAAATCATCAATCAAGGGTTACAAGAAAACATCAATATCATTTCTGGGTTGCTTTGGACCAAAGATCATTATACTCAACATGACATATTTTCGCTTCATACAAACTTTAGGAGAGAGGATGTAAATTACCAATAAAACAGGCCATGAATTATATGTCTACTAAGGGTTTGGTATGGATTTATTCCATCTGTGAACAACCCTAGTCAGATATTTCTAATTTCATTTCCAAATATTGGATACTGCTCATAAATTTTCTTCCATTGTGGATAATCTTTTGGATGACGTTTTTTTTCATCAAATATTTTCTCATCAGTATGCCATCTTATCCTTTTTGCATCATGTGAATTAGAAAATAAATTTTTCAAATGATGAATTTTTGGAAGATTCCAAAATACCTTGGAAGGGGTCTTTGTAATCTTTACATCATATTGTGATTTTTCTTTCAACTTATACCGTGATGTCCCACATTTTGGACACTCTCAAAAAAATTCATATTTCTTCCTATATATCATACAGTCATTTGGACATGCATGTATTTTATTGTATCCCAATCCCATCAGGCATAATATTTTCTTGGCCTTATAATGTGAATCTGGAAGATCACTATCTTTTGGAAGAATTTCTTTCATCAATTGTAGCAGCTCTGTAAAACTTCTATCACTCCATCCATGTTTCACCTTCAGGTTAATCAATCTTAACACCACCGACAAAGCTGTATAATCCATACAACCAGGATACAATTTTTTTTTCTTCAGAATCACCATATAGACACCCAACTGTCGGTTCTATCTCAATTTCTTCTACTGTAATATCACGAATCATTTCTTCAATTCCATTAGTGTTACCATCTTACGAATCTTCATCATCAGTAGATCTGACATTATGTCCAGTTTCACCATGAAAAATCCAAGGACTATAACTTGAATTAAAACCATGACAAATCAGATGATCTTTGATCTCTATACTTTCCAACTTATTCATATTCAAACATTTCAGGCATAGACAGAAAAAATGTTGCTTCTTGGAACATTTCCTTTCGAAAATTCCAAAAATTCATCAACACCATCCTCATATTCATTACTCATTCAATGTTCCGTAATCCAACTTTGAATAATTATTAACCTATAAAAAATTTCAAAATTATACATCTTGTTAAGATAAGACAAATATATATTTATATGAAAATATCATAATTTGAATGTAAAAACAATTTTGAAATATAAAACAAATCTATGTGTATTTCAAAAAAATATACATGAAAATCATTTTAAAAAGAAAATATAGTTAGATATAATAGTTTTAAATTCATCTTGGATCCGTTCTTCTTAAGGTACACAAAGAATACATCCTGGTGCAACTGGATACCAATTCACCCTTCTGTAAAAAAGAAATATGAAGTATAAATATTAAAATATGTATACATTCACTAATAAAAATTACACAGATCCCAATGATTTGAAACCATTGGGATAACCCCAGAAACTGTTGGGGTACCCAACAGTTTCACACATTGTTGGCATGATTGTTGTTGCAATAGACCTATACCAACGATTCTAAAGGAACCATTGGTATATACTACTTAAAGGTAAAATATTCCAACGGTTTCAATGAATCTATTGGGATATATATATACATACCAAGAGGGTGTCCAAGGGGGTTAGGAGCTTTCCAGGGCGGTTGTCCAAGGGGTTCGGGGCTGTACACGAGGGTAGGGGGCTGTCTAGGGTGTCCAGGTGGTGGGGGGCACGTTCAGGGGGTGGGGGGATTTACATGGGGGTGGGTGGTGTCCAGGGGTGGGGGAGTGGTGTCCAGGGGGTGAGGGGTTTGTGCAACCCCCTACCCCATTGGACACCGCCACCCCCTTGGACACCCACTAGACACCACCACCCCCTGGATAGCCCCCCACCACCTAAATAGCACCCCCACCCCTCTAGACATCCCCCACCCTCTGGACATCCCCTACCCCCTTGGACAACCCACTTACCCCCTAGACACCACCCCCACCCCCTGGACACCCCTACTCCCATGGACAACCCCCTCACCCCCTGGACACCACCCCCACCCCCTTGGACTCCCCAACCCCCCTGGACAGCCCCTTCACCCCTGGATACCACCCCCACCCCCTTTGACGCCACATGGACACCCTTATTCCTCTAGACTGCCCCCCCCCCCCACCCCCCTAGACAGCAACCACCCCTCTCAACAGCCCCCTGGAAACCCCCACACCCCTGGACACCCCTACCCCCTTGGACATCCCACTCACCCCCTAGACACCCCCACCCATAGACACCCCAACTCCCTTGAACACCTCACCCCTTGGAAACCCCCACCCACCCCCTTGGACACCCCAAACCCCTTGGACAGCCCCCGCACCCCCTGGACACCCCCACCCCCATTGACACCCCCACCCCCTGGACAACCCCCACCCCCTAGACAGCCCCACACCCCTCTAGACAGCCCCACCCCACTGGACACCCCCACCCCCTGGACACCCCTACCCCCTTGGACAACCCACTCACCCCCTTAGACACCACAACCCACCCCCTGGACAGCCCCCACCACTCTAGACAGCCCCCACACCCCTGGACACCCCCACCCCCTAGACACCCCCTACCCCCTTGGACAGCCCACTCACCCCTGGACACCCCACCCCCCTGGACACCCCTACCCCCTTGGAAATCCCCCCTGGACACCACCCCCACCCACTTGGACAACCCCCACACTCCCCCTAGACACCACCCCCCACCCCCTTTGACACATGCTGGACACCCCCACCCCTCTAGATAGCCCCCCCCCCCCCACCCCCTGAACAGCTGTCACCCCTCTAGACAGTCCCCCACCCCCTAGACCCCCCCCACCCCCTGGACACCCCTACCCCATTGGATAGATCACTCACCCCCTGGACACCACCCCCACCCCCTGGACACCCCTACCCCCTTGGACATCCCCCTCACCCCCAGGACATCCCCCCCACCCCCTTGGACACCCCCAACCCCCCTTGGACACCCCCCCCCCCCACACACACACACACCACCCCCACCCCCTTTGACACCCCCTGGACACCCCCATCCCTCTGGACATCCCCCCACCCCCTGGACAACCCCCACCCCTCTGGACAGCCCCCACCCCCATGACACCCCCACCCATGGACACCCCTTATCCACTTGGAGAGCCCACTCACCCCCTGGACACCACCCCCCACCCCCTTGGGCACCAAAACCCGCTTGGAATGCCTCCACACCCCCTGGATACCACCCCCACCCCCTTTGACACCCCCTGGGCACCACCACCACCTGGACAGCCCCCACCCCCTAGACATCCCCCACCCCTCTAGACAACCCCCCCCCCCTTCGACGCCCCCTGTACGTGAACACACACATGATAGAACACACAAAAAGCATAAAGTTGCATGATATCACTTCCATGGTTTCTTTTACCAGAAAAGAATTTAGTATGGTATAAATGAGAACTATGAAACATACCATGATAACAATAACAAATATAGAAAAATAACATCTCAAAAAATTAGTTTAGTGCATCGCAATAAATAAAAACTAAAATAGAGCCGTGTGAATCTTAATTGAGTGTTGCGATTTGAACTGGTAGATTTGGTGACAATAAAGATGATGAATGATGTTGGAAGAATGAGGTTGGAGTTCATGACTTTGAAGTATCCTTTCTAGGTTTTCCGTGCAGGAGAGACAAGTCACAGGTCGCCAGATCGAAGAAAATAGAATGACGGAACACAATGCGCGATAAATCATTTAAAAGGTTTATCACACTAGTTATTTTATAACTGATGTGAAAAACTAGTTTTTTATGTTTATAACATCATTTATTTAATAACTGACGTAGAAAATAATTTATCATGTCGTTTATTTTATAACCGAGGTGATAAATGGTGATTCATCATATCATATATTTTGATAACCGACGTGATAATTTTTCGAGATTTCCTTTATCACATAAGTTATTTTATAACTGATGTGATAAAGCACCCTGATTCGATTTTCAGGGCGGTTATAAAATAACCTCCGTGATAAAGCTAATCTCAGTATTTGTATGTCGATTATAAAATAACAGACATAAAAATGGATTCTTATCGATTGATCACATCGGTTATAAAATAACCGACGTGATAAATCGATTTTTTACATATTTTCACATCGGTTATATGGAACCAACATGAAAAATGCTGACATGTTAAACGTTTTTTCCACTAGTATAAGGTTAAAATTTAGGCTTTGTGTTTTAATATTTGTTGAATATGCTCTTTATGTATGCAGAATCAACAAATTAGTGTTCATATCTTATTTAGCTACTCCTCCTCTATTAATATATGAATTATGAGTCTGTTTGGTTTAGATTATGCTTCCCATATGTGTATAACCTTCTTATATTGATGTTTAAAATCTGGAATTTGAAACCCAGTGTATAGGTATTTGTTAAACTTAAGGCTTCCATTGTATCTCATTTACATAATACATTGAATATGAGGAATAAGATATATTTGAAGGTAGATATATTAGCCTTAAGTTCACTCTATCTTCCATTATTAATTATGTTCAAATGGTAGAAATATTTCAATATTGGCCCCTGAACAATGACACTCAAGATAGGACCATTCTTAGAAATTTTTGTTCCTATATAATCCCTAGAAAACTCACATTGATCTCATATGTGAGATGGACAACCTTGTAGCCAAATGAGATTAGAATTAATTTCGATGGTGAAACCATGAAATCTCTAGGACCTTAAGGATATGGTATTATTTTTCCGAACTTTAAAGGATTTATAAAAAGATAATTCATGTAGTTAGAAAGGTGATACAGTAAAGACAAATAAAATTGGTTTTCTAAAATTCATTCTATATAATATGAAACTCACATTGGGTGGAACCACCTTTAGATTGATAGTGACTCAACTATAGTAATATAAGAACTTGAAACTCACACATGAATGTATCTATGGAAACTTTATATGGATTGGGTTCATTTCCTTAAATATTATGAAAAGATGATGGTTAAATGCACTCATATTTATAGGTAATGTTACATGGTTATTAATTAACTATCAAATAAGGCAATGGTAAGGAACACTCTAGTTGGTATTTCAAGCTCTCTGATGAGTTTCTACGCTTTCATGATTCTAATGTAATTGGAGATGTGTACTCTTACATTTAACATACCCCATTGTAATCACTCTTATTTTCATTTATAATTTAATGGGTGTAGGTAATACCCATTACCCAACCTATTAAAATTAATATATTAATTATTTATAATTGGTTTTTTTTAATTCAATTTACTCCAATAATGATAACTAACCATCAAATTCCCCAATGGAAGTAGTGGTTACACCACCCCAATGTAAAACCCATATTCCAGACTCATGTGTGGTCTCAATTTTCCCACAAAATTACTCATTTAGTAAATATAAGAAATTCATCAAAAATATGATTTTCAAGATTAAAAATAATATATTTTTATTTAATATATTATTATCAAGGGTCTATAATTCCTGAAACTCCAAGCCATATCAACCTAGGGGTAAGGACCACGTCCATAGTTAAACGAACCGAAAAAAATTTCATGAGGTCTTCTATTTGGGTAAAGTTAAGAAATTACACATGGAGAGGTATCGATATGCTGGAACTAAAAATTGATCAATTTTTTCTTAGAAAAAATCTCAGTCACCAATCCTCCCTACCTTAAACACTTTTTATCCCCAAAAATTAAATAGTTATGTCTCATTATAAAGGAAGATAAAATAAATATTTTTATAGAAAATAATCCACATTATCTTGTGAATCCTTTATCTTAGGATCACCGAGATAAAAACAGACTTGATAAACATCCACTCAACGATAAATCCTCTCTCATCACATAAGATATCATCTATATCTCATCATGAAGTGTGAACTTAATCAAAACAAAAATCTAGTCCATTAATCTAGTGTGATTTATTTTATCCCCACCTTAAAAAAATTATAAATGGTCATTTATTGGGAACAACCCATCCAAAATACACACACACAAACTGATTGTTTAACTAGATTCCATTGTGTCATCAAAAAATATAACTGGATGGATTATCTCTAGGATATACATCAACTTATTATACCATTTCCCTTTATAAAGGAATCAAAAATAATGTCTCTAGATTGTGAATTAAGAGAATAATGGTCTTTCCACCTTAACCTCTTAGTAACCATTTATTTGTATTATTCTTCTATATCCTAATTTTTAACATGATAGTTGTAACACCCCGAGAATTTATGAAAAATATTCTTTTTAATCTCATTGATTTCTTCTGTTGTACGTTACAGCAAGATTATCTTGTGCTATACGCAACACCGTATTAGCATTTAGTATACGCAATACTATTTGTGGATCGAGTTACACATAATTTCAAGTTCGTTTGATAGTAGTTATTCTACGCAACATTGGGGGTATATATATATATATATTCAATGTATAAATGAAATATGGTTGGATTCTGTTATATGAGGCAACAAAGTAGTTTTTCACTACACGCAACCCTGACTTGGCTTGCATCACACGCAATCGTGACCTTCTTCGATAGCGTGTGTTGTATGCAATACCGGGTTTCACTAAACAACGATATATGGTTATAATATTGTTATAAACTAGCCCTTATGAATAGTATTAACTAGATTTTGAATTTTATAACATTATTATTCATCTTACACATTTTCTAGAAAATGGTATGAGAACAAAATAAATTTTTCGGGTAAAATAAGTATTTTTCAAAAAATGCAGTTTTGCCGCCTTTTGATGGCGCACCCATTTTAAATATAATTTTTGAAAAGTTTATAAGTTGAATTTTAAAAAATAAACTTATTATTTTGAATCAGGATATAAAAATTTACATTGGATAATGTTTTTATATTTTTCTGATAACTTTTATATTCTAATGAATAGTAAAAACACGCTATATTTTAATTAAAAACAAGTTTTTTCATCGTAATAATTTATATTGTAAAATTATAATATTTAATGGTTATAAATTATAAATAGAATATATTTTTATCATTTAATATAATGTATGTCATTAGAATTGATTTTACATTGAATTCATAGGATAAATCAATTCAATCTTTTGCAATGTTTTAAACAGAAACCCGTTCTCATTCGACAACGAGATAAATTTTAATTTAATTTATGCAACTTCTGTGTATTGAATTTGAAAAAATGGATTCCATATTTGGAATCAGTGGGTCCAAATTATGTGAATATGCTACTTTTTATTTTTGGGAATTATGAATAGTAACTAAAGTAAATTTTATTTACCATAGTTAAAGGTAAATCGGGTAATTAAGGGTAAATATAATATTATAAAATTACCCTAAAACATATAAAAATTATATTGGATGGATAAAAGTCGACCCATATCACCTAAGGGTCGTATTAGATTCATTTTATGGACTTTTGACCATGAAAATAATTTAATTATTATTAAAACCAAAGAAAGTGACAACATGTCACTCTCTTAAATATTATAAGTATAATAATTTTAATATAGTTATAAACATAATAAAACTTAGAACATTAATAGTCTCCAGAAAGATAATAAAATTATCTACATCATGAGAATTTATTTAGAATTTTAGGGATTAAATAATTGTCATTAATGGTGATACATTAATGGTGCAGAAATTATTTATTAAGTGAAAAATCAGTAATATAATTTTTATTGAAATAATAATACCCATTAAAAGGACAAAAAACCTGACCAAAACATATTGGTACTGTATATATACACCATAATCATCCAATGACCGAATATATGGCCATTTTGAGTCTTATAAAAGTGATTATGACACTTATATTATTTTATATGATGTCAAAGTTGTCACCTTCATAATTTAATAAATATAACATTTTCAAATTTGGGTGTTTTAGATGATAAATCCGACTAAATATATTCTTATGAATTCTATTAGATTTATCTTCATCCTAGTATTTTATTTTTAATTTTTATGCAACAAATAATTATATTTAATAATTATACAAAAATGTTGTAGTAATTATTTTATTAGGAGCAATATCAAATAAATGGTTTTACAAATAGTCAAATAAATATTATATGAACTATTTCATGTTCTCCACTAATTTTATAGATTACTATGACATGTTAGGAACCTATTAAATTTTTTTTTGAATATATCCTCTGTGGGGATTTTATTTAAATTCAAATAAATGAATAATGTCAAAATTGACACTATCGTTGTTTTATAAAAATAACATATTATTAAATTGTTTCAAAATAACAAAAATATTTAAACATTATAAATTGAAATTTATATATTCTAAAATTTCATAAAGTATCTAATTATGGATAGTTCACATCAAATAAGTAATTATTTATAACAATCTAAAATTTAGAATCTTATTACCACAAATAAAATTTAATAAATTAAATAAGGATAAATGAAGTTGATAATGTTTAAAATAAATTCCATATATGTCTAAATTTTATTTGTTGATGAGATTACAACCCTATATCATCTAATCTTAGAATATGAGTCATATTTGGAGGTTTTTAGGTGGGGTTAGATCTATTATAAATTAATATTTTTAAGATTTCCAAAGGTGCCCCTCTCCTCCCTTATAAAAAGGGAACCCCTTCCCACTTCTCTTCACACCCTTTTGAGCCTTGATACTCGGACAAACCCTGACCATTTCTCTTCTCCACTTCCCTATAAACATTCTGGAGGTTCTGGTCCTCTCAAAAGACCAACTCTACTTCCTTAAGAGAAGGCTTAAAAGAGGTGTGTCGAAGAAGAGGTAATCACTTCTTCCGATTATCTCAAGTTTCTTTCTGCTTCTACTTCTTCTTCTTTAGTTGTCTAATTATAAAGTAATAACATAAGTATTAATTATATACTGATATGTTATTATAAATATTAAACAACCCTATTTCACATTCTATCCATCCTACTGAAAATGAAATCACCACGCGTGCGTACGTACGGAATACCGTCTCCACGCCGTGGTGTAATCTATTTTCGACCACCACCTTACTTGGATGGGTATAATGGTGTAACTAAATAACTATATATAATTATTGTAAAGTTATATTGATTCTGAAATATTATACATACACTTCAATACAATTCCACGATCATGGCAATGATATCATCGCTCGTGCGTACGTACGGACTACCGTCTCCACGACGCGATGAGATTCATTCTCCATGTTATCCATTCATGAATGATTATAAAGTATATATAATAAGTAATCATGAAATATATGACATAATAATGATACTGTATTTATATATATATATATGTATGTCATCTACTTAATTCCATTCAAATCAATAAGGAAACGAAAACAGCGTTCACGCGTACGTACGGCCTACCATATCCATGAACGGTGTATTTCATTCCATTTATCAATATATCATATATATGTATATGATGAATATTTATTATATTTAAATAATGTTTTACATTATAAAATTATGGAAATCAGGATATAAGTAATAATATCAAGAACAACAAGTCGAAACACGTACGATTTTACCCAAAACGCTGCTTTAACATGGATTTACAAAAGAGCGGGTAATATAAAGACATAAGTGAACCATATATGATATCATAACAATGAACATGATTCTGTAATAATTCAATGACATTATTTAAATCATTATACAGGAGGTTTGGATACATACGAAGCATATCAGACCTAAGGTATGGGATAATGTTGCAATCTTAATTGTTTTCTATCCGAGATTGCTTATACGTAAGTATTTACTGGGGTTATATTTATCATCCATGTCCAAGTTTTATAAAAATGTTTACATGTATGTTTAAAGTCCTTTATACCCATTTCTGACTTTTACGACATGGTATGTAAGGAATATTTTTTTGTTTACCATACGAGGTCCTTTTTGACTTTTCTAACAAAAGTAAGAGAAGAATGTTATTTTTAACTTATACGGCGTGAACGGATTCTTACGGTTTCATAACGCCTCATTTTCATGAAGATTACTCTACAAGATTTTATGACTATTTTCAACAAAACACTTTTATTTTAAAAGTGCATGGAATTTTGTGAAAAGAAAATGACTTTGAAGAAGAAAGGATATTTTCCTAAATAATTCATTTCAAATGTTTTATCAAAACAATTTTCCCTCTAAGATGACATTATTTCATATGTGTATGCTTCGAGTTTAATGTCTCTATGATTTAAATGGTTTCACTTTTCTTATTATGAAATGTCCATTTGTTTTATATGGGTTATGAGATGATGGGATGATGTTTATGAAACCCATTTTATTCTTTGGGTTAGGATGAATGTTTTAAGTTTATTTTTTGGCACAAGTAAGAATGATTTAATTATGAGATGGGTGGGACCTATATCTCCCTCCAATTCATTGGGTAAAGATTATATCTCATGAGATAGACATTTATGGAATGGTAAGTTAATCCGGTTCAGTGATACAGGACTGGAACGAGGGGTGAACTCGATTCAGAAAGAGACTTTGTCCACAAAGATGCTCTTGGCAGAAATGCCTTGGCTACTATGGAAATCATAACAAGTGCTGAATGGTTGCCAAAATTACATGATTTATTCCCATGCTATTTTATAAATATTTATGTTATTTTATGATATATGCCTTACATACTTCCAAGATTTATGTCTTTGCTCAAGATTTTTGTGTTTAGATTTTATGTTCAAGTTTTTGCATTCAAATGTTATGAATTGTTTTATGTTCTCTATGTTTACCCTTACTGAGCATTTGAGCTCACCCTTTTTATGTTTTATTTTCCCCAGGATATAAATAATGGTCTTAGTTAAGAAAAAAAAGGGGAAGATCTTAATGGGAGATGTTGAAGATCTTTCACCATGATTAGAAGATTAATTTTTCAGAGTTTCCAAAGACACTAAACTATTACGGTCCTTTTGTGTCTGTTTTTGTTATGTATTAATTATTCTGCAAAAGTAATGTAATGTACATGTACGTCAAGATTCGGGTCTCTACAATAGTATTAACTATCGAATATATCTTTTTTGTTTTTGGTATCCCTTTCATGAAATCTTGAAAAAAAATCACATTTGTAAAAACATCAAACTCAATCAAATTAACTATCATAGAACCACTGGCTATTGGGTATTCTAATCCACCATAATCTAAAGAGAATGGTCAAAAAAGTTCATATGACCCTACAATATCATCCTCTGATTTATGGATAACACCTTCCAAACCAGACCAATTAAAAAATATAAAATTTTGAGAAACCTCACCCTCCACCGTATAGAAAATTATTCCATGGAATGTGTACACCTATAAATATACCTTGTACATACCACATCTAGTGTTGTGCTTCACTATAGGGGTCCTAACTTAGGATTTCCATCCTAATTAATATAATTAACACTAATGGGAACCCAACACCTACTTGGATAAGTGACTAAAATTCTCCCCGTCATATAGGAAACCCTTCATGTCAATCACATGAGAACGTTCAATCACATAGGAACACTCAATATACATTTCAATTATGGGCCACACTCAGATAAGGTGGGTATGGGGGCCACCACTATTGATAGATGTTGAGATACCTCTCCCTCTCTGGGTAAAAATAAATTGCCCCAAATATAGTTATTCATGCACCTTCTCCATCATCAGGACACATATAACTCTTTAAGAAATATTAATCATTATTCCTATATTATGGATATATGGGAACATTAGAAATCATAGATAAAAATTCATGTAGAATAATACTACCCCATAAATCAAAATATCACACTAAGAGAGTTCACTACATTTCTAGAAACCATGTGGAAGGATAATGGAAAATTCCTCGAACACCTAATAGGATCTCCCATGAACCGATACAAGGAAGGGTTCATTCTCTAAGACTATAATTTCCACTAAGGTATTCATAATTCCACATGAAAACACCTGAAATGAATCTCTTTAATCCAAGGTTATTTATACATTAGTCTCTCATCAAAGGAAACTAGGGATTTCCCATCAAAACCATAAAATCATTCTCCCTCATTCACAAGAAGTAAATTTCAATCCATCCTTAAAATATTAAAATAAATTCCTACATACTTATGGTTAGTCTATTGTTTCTTTTAGAGGGTTAGACCTAGACAGAAAACATTGAGGGTTATTTCTCACTACTATAGGTGAAACCCCCCTCATTTACTTTATTTCCAACAACTCATGATAAAAAATGATAACCAATACATATTGAGGTAAGAACAAGTACATATTATCTATACTATAAATGAGTATGATGAAAACTCTCTTTATCTAATATAGATACTCACTTCACCACAATAGGGTGAATGAAGGGTGGTAATCATCAGTGGAAACTCACTAACTAGAAAGGGTTGTTCTAGGGATTTCACTGAAATCTATAACTATTGAAAACATATTACTCGAAGAATGTATCATGCTTGTGTCATATAGTTTAAAGGTATATAAAGATAGGATGTGAATTTTTCTATGAACTACACCCAATAACACCCAACCACATCCATCTATCATGTGTATCTTCCTAAATATCCATATGGAACTAACCAAACATGATGATGATGGGATTAAGTCATAGCATCATCCATGTATATATACTCCTTATCCACCCACTTATCATAAAAAAAATCATGATAAATCTATGGTTTTAGAAATATATTCTACATGGAGTTCCAATCATAGAACCAATATAGCTAAATTCAAATGAAATAAACATCATCCTCCACACCTAGGCTTCATCTGATAAGCTGAGAACGGTATCAGTGCGGATCTTGGGGGTTAGGTAAATTAAGGAATGTAACCTCTCTATGAGGGTTAAATATTGGCACATACTTAAGGAAAATTTATTTATACTCATATAATACTAATGAAAAATGATCTATCTAGGTTAATTACACACAAAAAATTCAAAACTTCTAACTAATGGGTAATTGTTTGGAATTTCAAACAAAAGGGACCTGCATTTCACATATGAATTTCCTTCTCACACATGAGAGAGAAAATATATCTAAAAGATCCAAATAATCTCACTATACAATGGTATAAATCTATTTGGGAATGTATTGAAGATATCCAGTCTATAACATGTATGATGTGATAGTTTTTTCATCAAATATTCATAGAGGTCTCAAAAATATATCTCCCCACTAAGTACAAGATCAAATCTCTGCAAGATTTAAGTTAACATAGGATCAATCATAGTAGGATTATTTAGTTGTGTGACTTATCTTATAGGATCTATCAGAATCATGATATCATAAAAAAGGGATTAGATAATGAAACAATGGTTCACACCTGTGTTTATGAGTATGGGTTCCAATTTAGAGAGGATATATGTCATACCTCGGATCATGTTTGGTGCTGCCTGGTTATAACTATCAATTACTTGTATTTATCTACATCCTTATGTAATACATTGAATACCATTGGGGTTTCCTTTATTTAGACATTTTATAGTCATATAGTTACTTTATCTTATGTTGGGAAAATCACATAACAATTGTGATATAATTAATCATAACTTGGATCTTTTCTATGTGTTCTTTGTATGTAGAGATGAAGTTTTGGTAACTTTAATTTCAATTTTTCTTGAATGAAAATCAAAATGAAACATTTTTATTCAAGGATACATTCATCATATTTATAATCACTATAGTGGTTTATTTGTAACTACATCAAAATATGTGAACTGTTTCTGAGTTCATCAGATAATATCAAAGTCGGTTCCAATGCTATTACAATTGATCCAGAAGAATGTGGAACATTAAGACTTAAGGTTTCCTATAAATAGGATCACGTGTTTGAGGACCTAAATATGAATGGTATACAATTTTTTTCTTGAAATCACATCCATCCTAGAATATATTTTTGTCATTAGATAACTTATTATTGAATATTTTCATTGTGTTTTTCTCCTAAGAGTTTGATTGATAGTTTTTATTTTAAAAAATATTATCATATTCTTTTAATTATTTTGTTTTTGATCCTTTTATATCAATGGATTCTAGTGGGGTAGATGGAATTTTATGAAATCCTTTATGATCAGGATCTTTTGGGTTGTGGATGTTGAGATGCTATTTATATGGTTGATCAAGGGACTCCAAAATAAAAACAGATGCAATATTCTAGTTTTTAGAAGTAGACTAATACCTTATGATTGGTTCAGTGAAGCGATTCTAGGTTATTAAAGATATACCTTTCAAGATGTCTAATTTAACGTTACCTTGAATTAAGTTTATGATTCACCTTTCTATTTAGGTAAAAAAAGTTTATTATATTCTTTTATAGAGTAATTCATTTTTGAATTAGTACACCATGTTTTTTAAATTCCATTATACCTACTACATTTATCAGTTTTTTTAATTTTTATAGTATGTTTTTTTCTCAAACTTTTACTATAATTGGACAAAAATAATTCAAAATATTCATTTTTGTACTCTGATATATTGTAGGTTTATTAGCACATTATGTTTCAATTATTTTTAGTACTCGAAGTTGTGAATAATTTTAGGTAACATTTTTTAATATAATTCACCCCTCTTTTAGTTTACCTACCATGGAAATCTATAACAATATCTAATTTTTCTATCATGGAGGCTTGTACACTAATAAAATTCTATATATTAGACATTGGGTCAAATAGTCATTTTCCACATAACCTTAACACCCATAAGAATAATAGTACATATTCCTTGGATAAATGGATCCTCTATGATACTCTTAAGCTATTGATGCACAGGAATGAGACTTCCTATGAGAATGAATCTAGAAATATGACCATGAAAACTATCATAGATTGTATTCCATTGATGCCTTAACCTCTAGATAATTGTGATAATTAGTTGATACCTGCTAATCAGAATGTATCTAGAAAATGAAAAAATAACCAAACTAATATCTCAATCTAGACTTAGGATTCCTGAGGGTTATGCACCCCTCAAAACCTGAGTGGTATCTGTTGTTAGAACTCACTCAATATACTAATATTACATGAATCCTCATCCCATTCCACATGAATAGTCATATGCATACTAGGTGAAAAATATCCTTCTTTATTATGGGAGGTGGGTTTGCCCACTACATAATGACAAGAGGTAGTTATCATCACAATCCTAATGGAATCATATTATAATATCTATTATATATAAAGGCCATATCACTCTACTGGACATCTACAAAATACTCAATCCATGGTATGAGTATATTGCAACTCTACCTCATAATATTGGGTAGCTTCCAATGTGAAAAAATCCTATAATTAACCAAATAAATAAAGAATAAATGAATATGATGACACCTGAAATACATTAAAATAAATGATCCATTCCAATATGATGCAAGCATCATTATTTTTTTCAATTGATTATTTAAACTACTAAGTCAACTAGAAAGTTATTAGAGTATCGGTGAATGGTTACGTCAGAAACTACACCATCATTGGGTTCTTTGGTTTTAAATCCAAACGCAAGGCTCCCTTAAAATCGTTTCCCAGAAATTCCAAACAATATTCACATGAAACCTAACACAAAATTCTATCCCTAATACAAAGCCACACTGATACCGCTATGACATGATATGGCCCACTGGGACCCCATGTGGATGGTAATAAGTTGATAATGCCACCCCAATCCCACCTTCAATAGGCCAGGGGATGATGACTAAAGACGAGTGGGAAAATAAAACATAATAGGAGTCATTACACTAATTCACAAATACACAATATACACTTTCACAAAGGACATAATAATATTTAAGAATAAAAATGGACTAACTAAAATATATGAATAAAAATATAGGAGATAAAAATTAACATTCTAAAAGAAATAAATAGTGAAAAAACAAAAAAAAGGGGAAAACTACATGCCTCATAATAAAATAATAACCTAACAACTATGATATAGAAGCTCCTTAAAATGAAAAACTCCAATAATTATCACCAACTTCCACCACCACCTCCAAGTACTACCAAGACTCACGAATGTCTGATTTACCAAGGTCGCTAATGAAATTTATATCCTTCACATAAGACATGAAAATTATTTGAAAATATTCAAAAACATGGGTGAGTATATACATACCCATTATCATGTCTTAAAATCCACAAAGTAAAGATAAGAGACAAGTCAACTCTAACCCACATGGAAGGAAGGAAATAATATCTCTTATAATTCTATATATCCTTAAAGATAGTTAGAGCATATGAAATATAATAAAGTACTGATTATAACACTTAGAACATAGAATAATCAATATAATGTCTTGAGAATCTGAATTACCAAATTACCATCCATGTTTCCATAATAGAGTCACAAAAGATAACCCATACCCCATCGAATAGAACACAACTAAAATGGGTGGAAAACATCAATTGAGGGAAGAAAAAAACAGATTATAGAACATGGAAAACAAGATAAAGATTACATAATATAACACATTAGATTAGAGAGAGGGGTTAGACCCCAAAATTCATTGAACTTTATGCCTAAACCCCATCATCAAACTTATAGAGCTAAATAAAAAGTCTACCTATCCTGAAATTCAAATGACCTTGGATGGATGAACAAACCACAATACTGAGATATACATGGAGAAATGAATAGTATATCTTTTTTTTAATAAATTGTACACTCAGTGAATATTTTACCAATAAAACCGCATGATATGGGAGCAAGTCACAGGGAGATCTTTGGGTGTGCCTCATGGCACGGGTAGGGAGTTAATATGCCTCACTGGGTGTGTAGAACCCATGTGAAAAATGTGTTTTTTGTGTGTGTTCCATGACACCCCAGTTCATGTCACCATGGACTAGAACTAAACCAATGTGGGCTCTCATCCAACCCCATGGTGATCAGATGGATGTGTGGGGATTTAATCCACTTAGCGTTCTGATGTGGATGCCTCCATGGTGTTCTCTGCTGAGGCCATCGGCCACAAAGGCAGTTAAACTCCCTTTTCACACTACTGAACATGATGGTGATCAAGCTCTATAATATTGAATTATTTAAATATATGATTTCATTTAAATAAGTTAACACGATTGATTTTTTTCTCTACACATAACATCGAACTAAAAGGACACACTGATATATTTTAATAAAAATATAAATATGTATGACCATTAAAACCTTGATATTGAAATAATGGGAATTAATAGGAGTAACTTCTCTATTAAATACTTATATAAATAAAATAATAACCGCTTTTAATATTAATGAAATTCAACCAGTATTGCTAAAATTACTAATAAATTTATTTTATGCTTAAAAATATATTTTTCTAAAATTGGCCTTTTATTTCATGAAACTATGTATATCATGATAAGATAATAATAAAATATATTTAACATATAGATAATATATGACTGACAACTTAGTTAGTAATCGATATGAAATAAGCATAAATAATTGTTAATAATTTTAAAAAGATATTTTCCAATATAAGCAGTTTCCACTATATTTTGGGATTTTGGTTAAATATTGAATTATAAAATTTTAGAAATTTACTTTTTAAAAATATACAACATTTTTGGTTTAAAGATAATAAAATAATACTAATATGAATTTTTGGATTTTCTATAAAAAGAACGTTTTTATGTGAATATTGAAAAATATCATTTTTCCGAATAACATGGATTTTATGACATTACTAGTATATAAGTATGAATTTTGAATTCATTAATCCTTTTTATAAGACCATATATGTAAATTTTAAGTGACCTTATAATTTTAAAAAATTATTTTTTAATTTACACAACCATATTATAAATTTTAGAACTTGAGTTACATTAAAAAATGGTTAAAATACATTATACATTTAGTATATTAAAATTAATTTTAATAAATATTTAAAATTGAATGACATGAAATGGATTTAAAATTTCGAATCCCAGGTTCAACATTATCTAATATATAAAATGTTTTGTTTGGTCATGAAGATGAAATTACCAAAGATAAAAACATGTTACCACAGAAAACACTAAAATGATACAAGTAATAATTCTAAAGGTAAAGGGATTGAAACATGATAAAAACATGTCTATAATTATGTGTATGATTTTTTATCAAACTTTTCTCTTACCCACAAAATTATTTACCAATTTTAAAGCCCCTTTACATTTTTAACATTTTTTCCTCTATATTAAGTTGACATATTTACAAAAATACTATTCTCACAAATTATAAAAGGATCCTCTCACCACCCCATTGAAACGCCCCTAAAAATTCATTTTCATAATAAAACCATACAGTTTATCCTTCCCATAGAATATTTTTTTCACTATCTTAAGCTTCGTTTCACAATAGATTACCTGATTCTATTTTTTCTAAGGGATCTTCTATGGAAATCTCAAAGCGCTCCACGTGAGTAATCATTTTTACTTGTCCTCTTTCTTTTACATTTTTATTTTCCTAATATAATTTTAAAATACCTATGTAATGAAATAATTATTGGTTACATATTTATTTTTATTATTTTATGGTAATATTTATAAAGGATGTTATCTCATTTTTACTAATAAAAACAAAAATTGTCCTTCATGTGTTGTGCATGCTACCACATCCACGCCATAGAATGTTTCATTTTCATTCACCACCAGAAAAGGTTGGTAAAAATGGTAATTTAATAAATTATTACGATATTTATATCATATTAATTATTCTAAAATATTAAATGGTATTACTTCTTTCTCCCATTCCATGGAAAATGAAATTTTTAGTCATGTGTAAGTGTGGACCACCACCACCACTAAATGATCAATTTTCATTTTTCTTATCATCTATACTTATCATGGATAGTAATAAGGATTATATTATCAGATAAATATGATATTTATGATATAATTATGTTTCTTCTATGAAAACATTATGAACCTATTAATGATATGTTTAGAAAATGATTGTGATTAATTCAATCATATACAATGAAGCTAACAACAAGGAGAATGATATATTCATTCAATTTAATGAATTTATATAAACTATATTATCATTATAATACTTTAAATTCTGGTATATAACACTAATAAACATCAAATAAGATCAATATGATAATGTTTTAATAATATCAAAACTAAACCACTTCATAATCATCAATTAATAATAGTAGGATCATGTTTGGGTTTTTTTAACCGCATACTTGAAAAATACTGTAAATTTATATCATGAATGACTATGAGAACTTATTTAATATTATAATAATATATAAATATGTAATTAATATTTTATCTTATTCTAAAGTTATATCAAAATTGTAATGTACCAACCCTAGAAACCCAGAGTTAGTGCCTTACTATATTAAATTGGCATGATTACAAGGAATCAAATACTGAAGGACTGATCAGTTTAGTATTTTTGGAAAACCAAATTACATAAATGATAAAAATATTACATTGGTAAATATAAAATAAAACAAGACACACAATAAAATTAAATGAACTTCATCCATAATAACTCATTCAAATATTTCTTCCTCATATCCTGGGGAAAAGGAAACAAAATAGTGGTAAGCTCAAATGCTCAATAAGGGAAAGTACAAAGAAATCAATAGTGAATCAATGAGAATAATAATAATTCTAAGGTAAATAACTGAAAATACATTCCGTATAATTAACTTGATAAGGAATAATCAATATGTCATGGTAGATAACTGAAACACATGCCATTTAATCAATAAATGAGAATTAAATGATACATAGATACATTATAGAAAAAATAACATGGATAATATTTGAACAAAATTTTCAATAAAGGAAATTCTTAGTTATTGGATTTCACATTTCCTAAGCACATGATACCTTTACCCTCAAGATTTATTCTCAAGTCATTTTAAACTACTCTGATTTGGACAACTGGTTCATCTCATGAGACTATCTATGCATTGAGGGGCATGCATTAACCAATCCATAACCAGTATAGTGAATTTAAAAAGAATTAATAATATATATAATATTCTATTTAATTAATAAACAACATTACATATCATAAAATTGCCATTTTTACCAACCTTTTCTGGTGGTGAATGAAAATGAAACATTCTATGGCATGGATGTGGTAGCATGCACAACACATGAAGGACAATTTTGTTTCTCTAGAAAGTTAACAATCACAAAATAAAGTGATATTGTGAAGATAACTTTTACCACTTGGATATTTTCAAGTGAAAACCAGTTGAATGAGATAGTTCAAAGTGAAACTAAAAATAAGATAAATTATTATTTAATCATTATGTTAAATGAAAAGGTGGACGTATATAAAACAAATTAAATTTAATTTGTTTATAATAACAAATATTTCTCAATGGAACGTAAATTGAGACAATATCCCTTACCCTGCATTTCCTTTTGGGTGAACGTCCTTCAACATCCTATATAAGGGTTTTAAACATGTTAATAACTTATACCCGAACCATATTATTATTGATAATATCATATATTATCTTATTAAAATAACTTATTACCCATTTGTTAACAATATTCCATTATTTTTACTATTTATTGTGTTAATTTCTTAGTTTTTCAAGTATGTTTTGACTTGTTTTTTTTGTTGTTCACACGTCAATCAAGATTTAATTAGTTCTATAATGTAAAACATGATTTAATTATTATATATATTCAATATATTTGTATTTATAGAAATCCATAATATTTCTAGGTAGAAAGTGAAATGCATCGTTCATGATGACGGTAGGCCATACATACGCATGAATGATATTTTCATTTTCTTTCCATATTAAAAAATAAAAATAAAATTGTATATATATATATATTATAATTATATTTTAATAATATTATCATATATATTAAATATTTAATTATAATAATCCCTTACATGTTCCATGTATAGCGTGAACGAATCATATAGCTTTGAGCTGGAGGTAGTTCATACGTCCTCAAATGATGTAATCATATCCCCCAAAAATGGAAAACAAAAAGGTAAGGATGTTGAGAGATTATGCCAAATGTGAGGGTTCGACGATGACGGTATGGATGTTGAGAGATTATTTGGGAATATTATTGGGCATAAAAATGTCTTGATAGGTTTGAATAAGTGGTAGTAGTGAGTGTGTTTTATAGTGGAGGAGGAGTGACATGCTTTTAATTTTTTGATTGAGGCAATTCCACCCACATTTTTCCATATCAAATGGATCCCATAATGAAAATATTAGAGAAACTATAGGATATGGTCTTAATAGGCGCATAATATATATTTTTTACAACTTTATAGGTTGTTTTGGTCCTTAAGTTTAAGATTTATTCCCTTGTTAATTTAATTTTCTCGTAATTATTGTTATTAATTATAATCAATTTCACAAATATTTCTGGTCAAAAACTAATTTTAAATTAAAATATATATAAATTATTTTTTATTACAATATATGTAATCAAATTTTCCAAATTACAATAATAGAATTGGAAAAATGTAATTTAAAATTAATCACGTAGATAGGATGACAAGGAGTGTTTTTAAAGTAAAAATGCCAAAGGTTTGAAATATTTTTATATCTAATTTCAATGTGAAATTGACACCAATGAAATAAATTGGATTAATTGATCTAAAATTTATCTAATTAAACTCTAAAACAAATAACATATATAGATTATCCTTATAAATAAATTAAATGAAAAACTAATTTTCAAATAAAATTTAGTTTTTTCACTATTCATCAAAAAATGAACCTTCTAAGCAAAATACCAAAAATTCACCCTAACCAAATTTTAAAATTTTTATTTTAAAAAATGGAGTTTATTTTCTCATATAAAATTTATAATAGTGTCGAATTTCATTTTTAAAATAGGTTCACCACTAGACTTGACAAAATTTCTTTTTTAGAAAAATACTATTTGAATAGTAAAACTATATTTATTCTTATCTTATTCTTATAAAATATGTGGGATGAATATCAAAAATATTTTATTGAATATATAATATATGTATTTAATTTATATCATTAACTAATAGTAATTAATTTATTTTATTATGATAAAATTCCTTTGGAAGAATAAAAATGGTTCTTTATAAATAAAATTATTATATATTCAATAAGTTTTGATATTAATTTCTATTTAGCTATTAAACAATTAATTCAAAAATATATTTATAAATTATATGTTCCTATTTATGAATGTCAATTTAATTTCTAGGTTGTATATTATTATTGTTGACACTCTCTTCTGTCAAAGAGTCTAAAAATGACAAAGGGAAATACCTTACAAAGAAAAGGGGAAAATACATAAAGAAAATAAAGATTTGCAAAAGGCATGAGTTTTGGGTCACCTTAGTCAGACCAAAAGAGTGTTGTCATGTAGCCTACTTGCGCACCCCTATATGGAGCACAACATAATTGAGCACCCCTATATGGAATGAAGCATACTTGCATGCCCAATTCCATTTCACCTAGGGTCATGTTTTTGCCTATAAATAGACCCTTGGGGATTTCATTTGCACAGAAGAATTTCCATGAAGCCCAATTGCTACTCTGGTCGACCTAGTGCTTCACCCAAGTTTTCCTAAACTTTCAAGGTAGTTCTTAAACACCTTGAGCAGAGTATTTAAAGGAGGATCATTAGACTTTTTTCCTTTTAGGGTTTGAAAACCATAACACTTGTGCGCCTAAAGCACACAACCACCATAAATCAGAAACACTTACACGCCACCTGTTCCATTCATAGGAACTCGAGCGCACAACTTCTGGGACTACCTGTGAATACTCCAGAAGGCTTAAGCCAAGTCTCTCCCAAGTATTACCATACAGGTTGTTCATTTCTTAAGTAAATATCAGGTTTCCCAAGTCTACTTGTGTGCCCATAATTGTGCACCCTTATGTACTTGAGCACCCCTCTTTGATTCACTTACTCTCTTAAGTCTACAAGATATCTAGCCTTCCTCAAATCCATTCATGGAAAGTATTATTATTCCTTGGATCCCTTGTCTGAAAGGGATTCTGTTGAGACCTCCACCAAAACCTCTTGACTTATCAAACCTTTGAAAAAGGCACATTAGCATGTCTCTTATTTAGGTTTGTATATCCACAGTCAGAGGCTTCCCACATTTGTTTTACAATTGGGTTAGGGTTCATTGAGTGTCTGTGGGTTTGTATATCCACAGTAACATGAACCATTATCCTAGGAACAGTATTGGGATGTTCCCAGTTTTTAGGAGGGTTTGGGTCCTGAACTCTCCCTTCTCAAAGAGATGACCTGGAACCTCAGGTCTCTGGTAGGGAAAGTATGTTTAAAACCTACTTTTCTTCATTTTGAAAAAAGGAGAAGTCTCCCTCCCCTACCAGGATCAATTTTATGGAAACCATCCTAGTGTAATCCCGTAGCTTTTCTTACAGGAGGTAGCATCATTACTCCTCCTCTCTTCTTCGGTGCCAAGGACCATAGAAGAGATGGGCACATAGACTTTTGTTAATCTTTCCCTCTCCCGTTGAGCTTTTTCATCACGTGCAGTCATCTGGGTATAAGACCCTAACCTTCATCCCTTCTTCCTTTCATTGGACCCTTGTCCAATGTAAAGTGAAAATAGGGAAGGCTCATCACCCACTACCACAAAAACAGTTTTTCGCAGCACCCCCCTTTATCAGCGTTTGTTTAGTAGCACTGATAAAGGGGGGCCTTTATCAGCACTTTTTTAGCGCTGATAAAGGGTAGGCTTCAAATAAAATTAAAAATATATTAATATATTAATATATAAATATAATTATATTGTTATATAAATATAATATATAATTTTTAAATATATTTTAGATAAGTATAAATGTACATTTACACTTATTATACTTAATATATAAGATATTTAGTGAAAATGACTTCTTAAAAAATTAAAAAAATATTTTTAATTAATATTTTTATAATCATTATGGAGTAATAGTCATTTAATAACAATTTGAGGACTAAAAAAATTAAAAAAATTAAAAAAAGATCCAAAATATGTTGAAAACGCAACTCAAACTTCAAAGAGCCATAACTTTTGATCCGGGTGTCCGTTTGAGCTCTACCACATATCAAATCGAAGCCTGCGACGAGATCTACGTCGTTGCGATCAGGTTGAGCCATGGTAAAGGGTTCTTCGGGGCCAAAAGAGGCCCAGAAGGCCTCCAAAACTGAGTTTTTTGTCGGGGTACCCAGATTTTTTAACATTTTGTGGATTTTAAAACTTGTTTAAGGGGGTATTATTGGCTTTTCTTGGCGGGACTGAATTTATTCCAAGGTATTACATTCATATTGATATTATGTCTTCAAAATTTCATCCTTTTTTATAATTAACTGTTATTTATAATCAAATATATAACTATATGTACATATTTTTTATATATTCGCACCTAAAAATTAAATTTTTTAAATAAATAATTAAACATATTTATATATAAAATATATTAGCTTTATCTAAATAATAACTAATATCCATTTTATTTAAAATACCAATATATGAATATTTATATACCTATATATTAATCTAACTATATATATATATTAATCTAACTATATATATATATATATTAATCTAACTATATATATATTAACATAATAACTATATATATGTTAATATAACTATATATATATATATATTAGTATTACTATAAATATATATATTAATATCACCATAAATATATATATTAATATCACTATATATATATATTAATATAACTATATAAATATATATTCATATAACTATATATATGTTAATATAACTATATATATGTTAATATAACTATATATATATATTAATATAAATATATATTACTATACGAATAAATATAACTAAATATATATATATATATAGATATTTATTAATACCACTATATATATATATTAATATTACTATATACATTATAATATAACTATATATATATATTAATATAAATATATATTACTATACGAATAAATATAACTAAATATATAAATATATATATAGAGAGAGAGATATCATGAATTGGAAAGCAAATCAAAATAGAGTAGTGGTAAGGGCTTAGGCGCGCAGGGGGGAGGTCTCGAGTTCAAATCGTGGTAGAGGCAGGGGTGCACGCGCATGGGGAATATTGGAGCAAGCGCTGTTAAAGGGTGGAGGGGGGTGCGTGGGGCGCGTGGGGTGCTGTATAGGGGCCGAAAAGCGCTGTAAAGGGGGGGGGGGGGGTTCAAGCGCTATAAAAGCCCCCCCCCCCGATTGACAGTATTTTTTAATTTTTTTTAATTTTTTTTTTAACTTTTATCAGCGCTTTTTTAAAAGCGCTGATAAAGGAAGTGCTGATATAGGACCCCTTTATCAGTGCTAAAAAAAGCGCTGATAAAGGGGTACTTTTATCAGCGATTTTTTTAAGCGCTGATAAAAGGCCCCTTTTATCAGCGCTTTTTTGAGCGCTGATAAAGGAGTCCTATATCAGCGCTTTTCGGAGCGCTGATAAAGGGGACCCCCCCCCCCCCCCCCTTTATCTACGCTGGATTTATCAGCGCTTTTCTAGCGCTGATAAAGGCCATTTTTAGCGCTAATAAAGGCCGTGTTTGTAGTAGTGACCTCACCCTTGTCCACCCTGGCCACCGTAGGTGAGCCCTCTTCCACCAGCGGAGGAGGAAAAGTGTGTGTGTCATTGTTGAATCTTTCACATCCTCTTGTTTCTAACATAATGTGTGACTCATGTGGTCTTAGAGATTCATGATGATTATAACATTTACACAAACACTCACTATAATTAAGTATGAGAACTTTGATTCCCACCATAATTGGGATATGTAAGAATCCCTCTCAGGGCCAGAGATCACTGGAAATACTCTTCAGGAATCTAACCCTAGTTCACTTAATTTGGGAATCCTCATTATGAGTAAGCTGCAAATTAAACCCCTAAATCATCAAGGAATCCTTTTTAGGAAGTAATCCCAAAATAATTTCTATCAAAGAACTATATTATCCTATGAGACTTATTGAACTACATGGTCTTTGATTCCCATCCACATGGGATACGTATGAAGCCTACTTGAGGTTCAAACCCAACACTTCAAATCAACCGTGTTCTCCTTGGTCCATATTCTCAACCAGGTCTAATCTAACTTGGAAACCCATATCCTTTCCAAGTTCATTCGGCTGCTTTGGCATAAGTCCCACAAAAAACTTTGACTAAGCACATTTTTCTTAGATGTCCTTACCACATGACATTAAACTGTATGGTTAGGTCATTATCAAATAACCTTAAAAGGAATGATGTGTCCCATTAAGTGGAACCGAACTATGAGGGTTCTGATTCCTTTCACAAGGATACATAGGTAGTTCATTTTATGGGTACGATCCAAATATTAAAATAAGCCTTCATCTCTCTGGATGACAATAAATTCCAGATGCCCCATTGAGTGGCTTAAAAACCTGTATCATCATAAAGATGATTAAAAGAATCTTGAAATAGTATATTAGATGATACCATTGATGGAAAACCTCGAATACATTCGGATATCTCCATAAATTTAGAATATTGAATACATAATGATGATTTTAAATTTTAAACATATTAATAATTGATTGTAAATTCCAAGGGAAACTTATGTTAAACTTGGTGATTTAATAAGGATTCATGAAAATATCTTAACTTTGTAAAGAGAGTCCTGAAATAGACAACAATTCCCCCCAAAAAGGGTGTGATGAGTCCGACCACCCATCCTCTCAACCAATGAATGTTCCTAAGTATCGTAATGTTTAAACATAATTGATTCATGCCTTTAGAAAGCAGGTACCCTTTGGATAATGAACTATTGGAAGTTTTCAATTCCATTACTAAATCCAATAGAAATTGCCTGGAAGTAGTGATTCTTAAAACTAGAACACACATTTCAAGGAACTACAAAACAAAAATGGTGAACCCGACATGAATCCTTAACCAAGCTAATAATGTTACCCACCTTCCAAGCCCCAATAAATTGATAAAGGAAGACCATACAAAGGAATAAATCATACATGTATCCATCTAAAATATGTCTCTTTAATGGTGTTTATTTTTTTTTGTCAAGTTTTCCTCAGAACTCCCTTCAATCCAAAAATGGATTTCTTCAAGATGACATCTATGAACTTCCCACCTGCTTCTCAAGATAGATCCTCATCTATGGGAAGGACGTTATCACCCACCCAACATCTTCAACCCTGGGTCTCCAACGTGCTGATAAAGGAGTATCTTCATTACGGTACAATTCTAACTTTGGAGGCTACCCGACAATCCCTTCTGGTCAATAACAATCCTCGATTATCCGGCCAACGACGACCAATGATCAATAAGTAGATGGTACCAACCACTGTATTCAAAATTTTTGGGTCATTATCCCTTGAACTCAACAACCAGTCCCTCCCATACTAAAGGGAGGTAGATCAATAGGTCACTCAGGGCCTCAATTCAAGAATGCATGGGTCTTTCCTGAGGACTCCCATCAATAATCACTGCCGGTAGAATTGCGCGGTAGTGAACCCCAAACATGATGGGGGTGTTGCCTCTGGATGTTCGTTCAATGTCTCTTAGACACGTACATGCAAGAAGAACATTAGGGGACAACATCCGATCCATAGAGAGAAGGTTCTTACCTCTTACACCTCCGGTGAAGTCCATAAACCTAACTTGATGGTGAACAATGAGCGGGTACATACACATGTCCATCCTAATTTTGTTGTCCATCAGACTCATCTGGAAGCAAACCACCTATCCCACTAGATAAACCCGGTGGAGTACTGTGAATAGGAACATACACTTGCTTACAATTTATCATCCACTCAGTAGGCTTGTCTGACTGCATTTAAAGAAGCCTGCCAGTCCAATGGGGTGGAAAATGGTAAACAGAAACATACACCTTCTTACAATTAACAATTCTTCCAGCATTCTCGTATTCCATTATTGAAGGAAGTCTATCAACCATACTTGACAAGAAAGAGCCAGCAGGCACATGAACCTGCCAGCATCCATCAAGCCTACCGACAGTCTTGTTTGGCAGCACCCGGAGAAGTGAGTTGAAAAGTTCCAACAAAAAATCTGGGGCAGACCCAACTCTCTGTCCCCATGCATGAGTACTGTCAATACCCATTGATATGAAAAGGATGAAAAGAGTTGTAATATACACCTACTCCACATACGGAATGGACGTATATTCCCATTCTGGCCACAAAAGTCACTAAACATGTCTTATCAATGGTGAAAGGTCAGATGCAAATCCCTTCCCATATTCAAGAAGCATGCCAGGATATTACAACAACTACTTCATCAGTACTAGGAGAACAAACACATAAATATGTTCCCACATATGGCATGGCACTCGACATGCCATCCCAGAGAAGATACACACCTTTTTTCCAGTCCAGGAGGGTCATGGGGCATACTCCCCCATATCTTATAGATAACAAGATAAAAAACATACACCCTTTCCAATTAGAGGTAATCGGTCCATTTTGGCAACCAATCCAAGGTAGGAACATACACCTTCCCATGATAGCCACTTTTCCCAGCAACTGACCACTTCTAAGTATAAGAGAACATCCAAGAAGACGTATCACCAAGTACTGTTGGAAAATCAAGAAGTGAGATATGATTTGATACTTCCTAATAATGGAGTTTTTGAAGCCCTCGGATATTTATCTATTGAAGATCAAGATAATATCCTCTCATTACAAAATTATTGGAGTGGTAGCAGTAATTATGAAGTTCCTAATCGTACACTTCATCATGAAGGCATGCTTCATGAAAATTTGGTCAATCCATAGCACCTATCTCTGGATGAGAGCCACAACAACCATCTACATGGCCAGAAGACCAAGGAATATGAGGATTCATCCCTTACTGTAATCCACCATAGTGATCCTCCCCATGATGGAATTCACTAAGAAATTCCTCTCCGCAGTAGTATTTCTCATTGTTAAGATAATTCAATAATTTATAATGTAGCAATGAGAAAGACCTCTTATATTAAGGCACTTGCAAACACAATGCCAGTCATGTTTGATGCCTTTTCATTGATGGGTGAAATATTTTATCAACCAAAAGACATCTTAATGGAATGATCAATCTATGAACCTACCATGGGTTATTTTACATCTAATAGAGAGCATCCACTTTGGTCAGACCAAGTGGATAAATCTCTTGTAAAAGATGATGAAGATATGTAAAACATGAAAAAGAATTAGCTAAAGGAGAAATACCAGTCATATTCTGGCCTTTGGAAAATTCTTAGTATAAAATTACAAAATTCAAGGTAGAAGATTGTATTCATGATATCCAACTCAACTTATAGAAGACTTGTAACGCACCGACCCCAGTTACCCAGAGTCGCTTCATTATTATGTAAAATTGGCATGATCACAAAATATCAAGTCTCGAAAGACCGATTAGTTTAGGAGCCATGGAAACACTAGATACATTCATAAATGTTACATTACATCACAAACTGAAAAATCACAATAACATAGTCTCCATAGTCCACACTCATATCCCCTTCAGACTATCCCTGTAGGTCAGTCATAAAATATTTCTTCACATCCTGGGAAAATAAAACAAAGAAAGGGGTGAGATCAAATGCTCCGTAAGGATAACAATACAACAGAAACTTTCATAAATAAACATAAAAATTTAAGGCAATGTATAACTTAAAAAAAGCCTTTTAAACTTGAACATCAACATAATATGGAAAAAAATAAAATGAAATAATGACATTTACTTATTCACATGGATATTCTACTAGTCGAATAATCACATGCAATACCAATAACCACTTTCATAATGATGGAATGCATAATGCCAGACTATCATAACCACATAGCCAAGGCCTCGTGCCAAGACTACAAATAATATTTTTTCAAGGCCTCATGCCAAGACACTAGTTTGTCTCATGAGACCTAATGATGCATCGAGGAGCTATAGAGGGCTCCAACCATCACATACTAAGTCCAATGCATTCCTTATATGAAAAGGTTTAAACATATCATAAACCATAACATAATCGTTTCACATAAAACATACATAATGGAAGCATAACATTTCCACATTTCAATCACAAGATATCAATACAACACATTGATATGATAAAACCATTTTCAATGCCATTTTCAATACCAAAATAAAATAAAATTAAAACATGGTATTTATTTTTCATTTAAAAAAAGTTACGTCTTGTAGAGGATGCCAAAACTCAAATAATGGTCACGGCGGCGGAGAAGTCGTTGTCGCCGTAAACGTACGACAAAAAAAAACATTACCTTTTGTCATATAGTAAAATGCTTCGTATAAAAAGATTCCTCTTAAATAAAAGTAAAAGTCAAAGGGTTTTATACACCATATAAAAGAAAGTTGTGTATAAAACAAAATTTTCCTCAATGAAAGGAGATTGAGACGAAGTCCCTCACCTCGTGTCTGACTTGACTCGATCCTTCTTTAACCTCATGAATAGTAAACTAGAGTTAATTTCTACTTTCTTAAGAACCTTTTTCAAGTTCATTATTCCTTTTATATCACTTATTACCATGTTATTAACATTATGTAATTATTTAAGTTAATAACGGGCATTTTTTCGATCTTTGGTACTTGAGTTAAAAATAAACTTCTTATAATTACAAGTTGTTCATGTGGTAAAATATCCATTATGTACATAATTATATTCATGATGTAGATATCATATATATCATATATATCGAGTATATACATGCATTTATAATATTACATAACATTTAGAGGTAAGAAATGAAATGCAACGTTCGTGGAGATGGTAAGCCGTACGTACGCATGAATGCTACATTAATTTCTATTTCATATTTAATGGAATTAAATCTATAACAACCCTGTTTTTATTACAAACAAAAACATGATTTATTACTTAAAACTTCACTTGAAACAACAAAGAAGACTGAGAGGTTTAGTGTCTTTGGAGATTAGGATCATTACATAAAAACTTAAAACATTAAATACAAAATATTTATTGAAAACTTCCTTTACATGACCACTACATTCCCTCGTACTTAGAATTGCATGGGATAACCTGAGGACATGCATAAGAAAAGGGTGAGCTATAAAGCCCAATAAGGGAATACACATGGAATAACATGAGGAGTACAATAAATGTTAGGAAATAGTCATATCAATAGATCACAAGAGAAACATGAACATAAAGGCATGATAAAGCATGATAATCATAACATGGAAATGTGTCAACAACACTTAACATGGAATTAGCATGAGCCAAGGATCATCGCACATGGAGCATGAGTAAATCATCATTTCACATAAAGAATGATTAAAACATAATTGTACTTTAATTAGCATGAGTCAACACTCATTGCACATGACGTATCATGATACTATACTTTACCCAATGCATTGGAGCACTATAAGGGTTCACCCTTCTTAAACATTTCATTTCATGCATAAGTGTGGCACATGGATCATAAAACATGGATTCATAAAACATAAAAATTTATTCCACGATAAAGGAATGTGGAATTAATACATGAAACTTTATAATCAATAAGTAAATGTGAATAAAGTTGAATACCCTTGATGGAGAAATGGGCATGGTATTCACTACACAATGGCATTGACTTCGAAAATCGGTGCGATTTCGACAGCATAACGGCGTGACATAAGAATTCATAAAAACAGTTGATTAGAGAGAAAGGGTATCCTCATCATCTTTACATGTAATGTACAGTAAGTAGGTCATATAGATACATGTCCCAAAAATTTTAATGGAATTTAGATTCATGATACAAAAGTATTGCTTGAATGTAAATGAGGAGAGAGAAGTTCCTTTCGGAATTTCGGCATAGTAACGGGTGTACATGGGAGGCATCTAATGAGAGAGAAAGGGGTCTCCCATCATTAAAACATAAAGAGGGAAGTATGAGGGAGGTGCAAAACCATACCCAAAAATTCATACTTAAAATTAAATTGGAAAAAACAACTTAAAGAAAATTGGACAAAAATGAGAAAGGAAGAAAAAACCCTTACTTGGAAGTGTGCTTCCAAAGGCTAGAAAGAGGCTTGTGAGAGGATTCTTGGGAGCTTGGGGAACCTTGGGAGGATTATAGAGAGAGTAGGGCAGAGGTTCGACAAACTCCAAGGGCTTTGAGTGAGGAGGAAGTGGGAGCTTGGGTGGCTTTATATAGGAAAGGCGAGGAAATTCTTTATTATTTCGGTTTGAGACCCCTTACATTAAATTAATTCAAACCACAAACCATCCCATGGTTTTTGGCCATGGTTTTTGGAAAATGGAATAGGAAAACAATATTTTATAAGGACAAAGTACAAACTTCTTAAAATAATAAGGTTGCTTATATGGAGGTGAGTCACACTCCCATGGAAAACAATTTAAAAAGACAAGGTGTTTAAAAAGTCTTGAGGGGTCCATTAATTCTTTTAAAAGTAAGTCAAACAAACCCAAAATCACATTATTTTAATGGTAAAACATATATTGGCCGAACATAAATATTATAGTATTTTATTACATCACTATTGGTACATTATGATGTTATAAACCACATTATATATTTAAATGGTATTTAATTTTTACCCAAAAATTTGACTGTCTCAGAAAATTATGAAAAATTCACCATTGGATAATTTAGATGTCCTGATTCCAGAAATAACATTTATTTTATCTAAATAATTTTTTTAAAATGTTAATTTTCTCTTTTAAAATAAAAACTGACATTTATCGAAAATTCATGGGTTTTGACAGAAATAGATTTCAAACCTTAATAAAAATTATAATTGCATTCATAAAATTATAAGATCATTTATATTTAATAAAAATTAATTTAATAATAATAATAATATTTTATTAAAATATTATTTAATTCAAAAATCCATTAATTTAATAAAATAGAATTTTTAATTAAATAATAACTAAAAACACTATTTGTACTTTAAAAACTATTTACAATGTATCAATAATGACAAGAAATTATATATATAAAATGATGTAAATGAACATAGTACCATTGATTCGTTACATAACCCCTTAAAACAGCCGCATAAGACCTAAGGGTAAGGTGTACGATGGTGATAGACTCTTGGGGTGGCTCGGATAACATCGCTCGAGTGGTAATCTCTATCAACTTCCACTTTTCCCATAGACAGTCTCGTTCAAGGTTGACATGGCGAAGCTCAGCTTGGGCTTGGTCAAGAGCGACGCCCAAGGATGCCACCTATTTTCCAAGCTCTGATAAATGGGTTTCGTTTGGGGCAATTCTACTGGATGAGGCCATTGCTTCCTTTGTCTGAGTAAATTGGATTTGTTAAAGCCCTATTTTTATACTAATCATGTGATCACTATTCAACGGCTATATTAGCAATGGTAAAAATTATTAACATAAAACCAAAGAAGTTTACATTTTATATACACATAAAGAGACATTTAATTAGATCAAGATGGATTTCCATTAATGAACTTTGGGTTGTTACAATTTTACCCCTTAAGAAATTTCTCCCTTGAAATTTTCCATTTCCCACACTAAAAAAGATGTGGGTAAATTAGCTTCATCATTTCCTCCGATTCCCAAGTTGCTTCTTCATACTTGTGGTTTCTCCACAACACCTTAACGAGGGGCATTGTCTTATTTTGTAGAACTTTTTTTTCTCTGATCTAAGATATACACTGGTTTCTCTTCATAAGAAATATCATCTTCCAATTGTACCTCTTCAGAAGAGAGTACATGTGAAGGTTCCGGTATATACTTCCTTAAGAGGGATACATGAAAGACATCATGTACTTTGGCCATAGTAGGTGGAAGTGCTAGTCGATAGGCCACAGCCCCGACACGATCAAGAATCTCGAAGGGGCCGATGTACCTTGGACTTAACTTCCCTTTCTTTCCAAACCTCATGAACTTCTTCCACGGAGATATGCATAGAAAAACCATGCCTCCAACTTTAAACTCATGGTATCGTCGATGATTATCTGCATAACTCTTCTGTCGACTCTGGGCTGCCTTGATATGGTACTGAATGGTTTTCACCTTCTCCACCATTTTCTCAACCATTTCTGGTCCAATCAGCTTACGTTCACCGACCTCATCCCAACATGTCGGTGTTCTGCACCTTTTCCCATAAAGGGCTTCATATGGTACCATTTGGATTCTTGAGTGGAAACTGTTATTATAAGAGAACTCAACCAGAGGAAGATGTTGATCCAAACCTCCTTTAAAGTACATTGAGCATTCTCTCAACATATCCTTAAGTGTTTGGATAGTCCGATCGGATTGGCCATCAGTTTGATGATGCTAGGCCATACTGAAGTTCATTTCAGTATTCAGAGCATGTTGAAGACTCTTCCAAAACATATATGTGAATCTTGGATCTCAGTTAGACACAATAGATAGTGGTACTCCATGCAACCTTACCACTTCCCTGATATAAATCTGTGCCATTTGATCCAATGATAATTCCTCCCGAATAGAAATGAAGTGTGTAGTCTTTGTAAGATGATCCACAACAATCCAGATTGCATTGTTGCCTTTGGATGTCCTTGGAAGTCCAGTGAAAAAGTCCATGGTGATGTTCTCCCATTTCCATTCTGGTATGGGAAATGGTTGCATCGTCCCCTTATAATTCTACCTCTTTTCCTTCACTTGCTGACACACCAGGAACTTTGATGTATATTCAGCGATCTCCTTCTTCATATTATCCCACCAAAAGTTTTCTCAGAGATCTCGATACATCTTTGTGCTCCCTGGGTTTATAGAGAAATTTGAACTATGTGTGTCATCCAAAAGTTCCTTCTTCAGCTCTGGACTTTATGGAACACAAAGTCGTTTCCCAAACTGCACAATTCCTTCTTCATTAACAATAAAATCTGAGGATTTCCCTTTTTCGACAGCTTCCACCTTTTCTTGAATTCCCACATCATCCTTTTGAGAATCCATTAAACTTTCCCAAAGAGACGGTTGAGCAATCATTTGGGAAAGGATTGATGATGTTCCCTTCTCTATGATTCCCATGTCCATATTCATCAAGTCTAAGAAGATTGGATCCTTCTCAATTCTCATCATTGATAGAATCGCTGGATCCTTTCTACTTAGGGCATCTACAACTTTGTTCGCTTTCCCAGGGTGGTAATGGATTGAACATTCATAAATCTTGATGAGATCTATCCATCTTCTCTGGCACGTATAAAGCTCTTTCTGTGTGAATATATATTTAAGACTCTTGTGGTCAGTATATATCTCACATTTCTCTCCATATAGATAATGCCGCCAGATTTTCAAGGCAAAGATCACAACCGCCAACTCTAGATCATTCATTGGATAGTTTCTCTCATGGATTTTCAACTTCCTTGAGGCAAAGGATATCACTTTATCATTTTGCATCAGCACACAGCCTAAGCCCTTCTTCGAAGCATCGCTGAAAACCACAAAATATTCCCCACTTGTGGGTAAATTGAGCACAGGCGCAGTGATAAGCCTCTTTTTCAACTCCTTGAAGTTTTCTTTGCATTCATCACTCCAAGAAAACTATACCCCCTTTAGAGTTATCTTGGTAATAGGGTTAGACAATCATGAGAAATTTCTCACAAATCATCGATAATATCCAGCTAATCCCAAGAAGCTACGGATATCAGTTTCCGATGTTGGCCTCAGCCATCCCTCAATTGCATCTGTTTTGGAGGGATCCACAGATATCCCAATTCTTGTTATGATATTGCCCAAGAATGAGACCTCCTTCAACCATAACTCACACTTTCTGTACTTTTCATAGAGCTTCTCCTTGCAAAAAGTCTCTAGTACAATTCCTAAATGCTCCTCATGATCCTCCTTAGTTTTGGAGTATATTAGAATATCATCTATAAAGACTACCACAACTTTGTCTAGGTAATCTCTAAATACTCTATTCATTATGTCCATGAAGATTTCTGGAGCATTGGTGAGTCTGAAAGGCATTACTATGAATTCATAGTTCCCGTATCTTGTGCGAAAAGCAGTCTTGGGGATATCTTCCTTCTTCACCCTTACTTGATAATATCCCAACCGCAAGTCCACCTTGGAGAAGTATTGAGCTCCACGCAGCTGATTGAACAAGTCATCAATTAGTGGGAGAGGATACTTGTTCTTTATCGTGATTTTTTATGTTCATGATAATCGATGCAAAGCCACATTGACCCATCCTTCTTCTTGACGAATAGGACTGGTGCACCCCATGGTGAAGCACTTGGGCGTATAAACCCTTTATCCAGATTCTCCTGTAGTTGTTTCTTCAGCTCTTCAAGCTCTACAACAGCCATTCTATATGGAGTCTTGGATATTGGTAATTCCTCGGGTATAAGTTCAATTGAGAATTCGACATCTCTTCTAGGAGGAAGACTAGGCAGTTCCTCAGGAAACACTTCAGCGAATTCCCTCACAATAGGCATTTCTTCAAGGACGATTTCTTCCTTGGACTCAATCATTTGATCCAGATACACGTGCTCATAAGGTAGTAATATCCATGCTTGAGATGATGGAGATGCAAGAGATTCATCTTCCTCCTTACACTTGTAAAGAATCGGGGGTCGATTCTCCATATGGAGTGTGATTTCCCTCTCCTGACAATTTATGTTGGCTCTATATAAGGAAAGCCAATCCATGCCAAGAATTGCATCAAATTCCACCAGAGGGAGTATGAAGAGGTTCTCTAGGAAATTAAATCCACATATTATAACATGGGATGACTTATATTCATGGGATGCAATGATTTCCCCATTTTTCGTACTCACCGACATCTTCACTTCCGTGATTTGTGGTGGTACTGGGATTGTTCTACTAAACTTTCGAGATATAAAAGAACGCGTAGAACCTGAATCAAAACGTACGTTCACTATTATTGACTGAATAACTAGCGTACCTATCACCACTTCGTTTTCGGGGTTCACTTCGGCAGAAGTGATGGCCAAAGCTCTTCCTTGCTGCCTTGGAGGTTATTGGTTGCCTCCAAAAACCCTTGGATTAGGGCACTGATTTGAAAAATGACCCGGTTCATTGCATTTGTATCATTTAAAAATGTGTTGAGGTTCGAACAGAGAGTTCCTCTCCTCTATCGTAGCAACAGGTCTTTCTTGCCAACAGTTAACAGCTACGTGCCCTTCTCTTCCACACCCGAAGCATTTCCTCGTCCCCTCAAGGCAATTTCCAGGGTGCTTTTTTCCGCACTTTTGGCAAGTAGGGTGCTGGATCTTCTTAGCACCGTTGGATTTATCCATCGGACCACTAGCATTGAAGTCCACCTTACGCTTCTTATCCCCATGATACCCATGTGATTCTCCGATCTCCATTTCGACATTGAGGGCACATCGGACAATTTCTTCATAGCTGTCGAAGTCACGGATCGCCAATGCTTTCCGCAGGCTAGGATTCAGCCCACCAAAGAAGCGGTCAACTTTGCATTTGGGGGTAACGACAAATCTGGAAGCATATCGTGCAAGCCTTGTGATGTTTTCCTCGTACTCTCCAACAGATTCTTTGTCTTTTTTCTTGAGGGAAAGGAAGTCCCTTTCCATCTTAAGCCAGAGGTTGTACGGAAAATATTTATCAAAAACATCTTCTGAAAATCCTTCCATTCCAACGCCTCGATCTCCTACTCAGAGTTCGTATTTTTTGATCAATGTCCACCATTGATCAGCTTCACCCTCCATACGATAAGCCTCTAGGAGAACCTTCTCTTGTTCATAACATTGAAGGATGGAGAAGATCTTTTCAATGGATTTGATCTATTGTTCAACGATCGTGGGATCAAATGATCCAATAAAAGTAGGAGGCCTTTGTCTCATGAATATCTCAATAGAGACTTGTTCTTTCTTAGGGGGGTTGAACATTACTCTTGACCCATGTTTCTATTCAAATCTTTAGTTATCTGAGAGAGAATCGTGACAAAGTTTGTGATTCCCGCTCCCATTGGATTGGGCATCTCATTAGTACAGTCATCACACTGATCTTTAAAACGGTTGTTAGCTTGAGTCCTCCTAGTACCGGCCATTGGCTAGAATAAAAGGAAAGTTAGGGGTAACACATAAAGGGTAATCCAAAGACAAAAGTTCATGACTTATAAATAAAGTTGTTTTCCTTAACTCCCGAGTCTATAGGCTTCAATCTAGACTTTTCATGGTCTACTTTATAACATATATTCATAGGGGCATTTTTTTAGTTCCCTTAATAAGGGTTCATAATAAGCTTGTGAGTTTATCAAAACATATCCCCTAGGAGGGTCGAAACCAAGAGTACAGCAATGACCATTTTCGTGCACCATTTCCCGTTCGAGTCTAGCTCAAAGTGGTGTTTTCGGGTTTTACCCCTAGGATACATCTGTGTCAAAGCCGCCTCTACCTGCTCGTATCCAGACAAGGATGTATTTTCTTGATAAACCACTTACTCAGTACTTACCAAAACTTAGGGATGTTTTTATTATACTTAGTCTTGTCTCTAAGGCTTTACTAGGGTTTTCTAATCCTAATCCCAAAAATAACTAAACCTATCCTCTGATACTAACTATAACAACCCTGCTTTTATTACAAACTTAAACATGATTTATTACATAAAACTTCACTTGATAAAACAAAGAAGATAAAGAGGTGTAGTGTATTTGGGGCTTAGGATCATTACATAAAAACCTAAAACATGAAATACAACATCTTTATTGAAAACTTCATTTACATGACCACTACATTCCCTCGTATTTAGCATTGCATGGGATAACCTGAGGACATGCATAAGAAAAGGGTGAGCTATAAATCCCAGTAAGGGAATACACATGGAATAACATGAGGAGTACAATACATGTTAGGAAATAGGCATATCAATATATATTAAGAGAAACATGAACATAAAGTCATGATAAAGCATGATAATCATAACATGGAAATGTGGCAACAACACTTAACATGGAATTAGCATGAGCCAAGGCTCATTGCACATAGAGCATGAGTAAATCCTCATTGCACATAAAGCACGAGTAAACCCTCCTTTCACTTGAATTATCATGAGTAAACACTCATTGCACATGAATTATCATAATACTATACTTTACCCAATGCATTGGAGCGCTATAAGAGTGCACCCTTCTTAAACATTTCATTTCATGCATAAGTGTGCCACATGGATCATAAAACATGGATTCATAAAACATAATAATTTATTCCATGATAAAGGAATGTTGAATTAATACATGAAACTTTATAATCAATAAGTAAATGTGTATAAAGGTGAATACCCTTGATGGTGAAATGGGAATGGTGTTCACTACACAATTGCATTGGCTTAGAAAATCGGTGTGATTTCTGCAGCGTAATGGCGTGACATAAGAATTCATAAAACGGTTGATGAGAGAGAAAAGGGTTACTTATCATATTTACATGTAATGGACAGTAAGGATGTCATATAGATACATTTCCAAAAAAATTTAATGGAATATAGATTCATGATACAAAAGTATTTCTTGAATGTAAATGAGGAGAGAGAAGTTCCTTTTAGAATTTCAGCATAGTAACAGGTGTACATGGGAGGCATCTAATGAGAGAGAAAGGGGTCTCCCATCATTCAAATTTAAAGAGTTAAGTACGAGGCAGGTGAGAAACCATACCTGAACATTCATAATTGAGATTAAATGGGCAAAACAACTTAAAGAAAATTGGACAAAAATGAGAAAGGAAGAAAAAACCCTTACTTGGAAGTGTGCTTACCAAGGCTAGAGAGAGGCTTGTGAGAGGCTTCTTGGGAGCTTGGGGCACCTTGGGAGGAATCTAGAGAAAGTAGGGTAGAGGTTGGACGAACTCCAAGGGCTTTGAGTGAGGAGGAAGTGGGAGCTTGGGTGGGTTTATATAAGAAAGGTGAGGGAATTATTTTTTATTTAGGTTTGGGACCCCTTACATTAAAATAATCCAAACCACAAACCATCCCATGTTTTTGACCATGGTTTTTGTAAAAGGGAAGAAGAAAAAAATATTTTATAAGTCCAAAGTCCGAACTTCTTAAAATAATAGGGTTGCTTATGTGGAGGTGAGTCACACTCCCATGGAAAATAATTTAAAAGGACAAGGTGTTTAAAAAGTCTCGAGGGGTCCATTAATGCTTTGAAAAGTAAGTCAAACAAACCCAAAATCACATAATTTTAATGGTAAAACATACATTGGCCAAAAATAAATATTATAGTATTTTATTACATCACTATTATGTCATTATGATGTCATAAAACACATTATATATTTAAACGGTATTTAATTTTTACCCAAAAATTTGACTGTCTCAGAAAATTATGAAAAATTCACCATTGGATAATTTCAACGTCCTGAGTATAGAAATAAAATTTATTTTATCTAAATAATTTTCTAAATATTCTAATTTTAACTTTTAAAATAAAAACCGAAATTTATTAAAAATTCGCGGGTTTTGACAGAAATGGCTTTCAAACCTAAATAAAAATTATAATTGCATTCATAAAATTATAAGATCATTTATATTTAATAAAAATTAATTTAATAATAATAATATTTTATTAAAATATTATTTAATTCAAAAATATATTAATTTAATAAAATAGAATTCTTAATTAAATAATAACTAAAAACACTATTTGTACTTTAAAAACTATTTACAATGTATCAATAAGGACAAGAAATTATATAAAAAAAATAATGTACATGAACATAGTACTATAGATTCATTAAATAACACCTTAAAACAGCCGCATAAGACCTAAGGGTAAGGTGCGTGATGGTGACAGACTCTTGGGGTGGCTCAGATAACATCGCTCGAGTGGTAATCTCTATTAACTTCCACTTCTCCCGTAGATGGTCTCGTTCAAGCTTGGCATGATGAAGCTCAGCTTGGGCTTGGTCAAGAGTGAAGCCCAAGGACAACACCTCTTTTCTGAGCTCCAACAAATGGGCTTCGTATGGGGAAATTCTACTGGATGAGGCCATCGCTTCCTTTGTCTGAGTAAATTGGATTTCTTAAAGCCCTATATTTATACTAATCATGTGATCACTGTTCAACGACTATATTAGCAACGATCAAAATTCTTTATATAAAAACAAATAAATTGACATTATATATAAACATTAAGAGATATTTAATTAGATCAAGAGGGATTTCTATTAATGAACTTTGGGTCGTTACAAAATCATAATGATATAAAGGTATATTATAATTATAGTATAATATCACATATATAATATCTTTTACTCCATCATTTATACATCCCACATATGACATTAACGATTCAAATCACTTTGAGGGAGCGGTAGTCCGCACTTCCTAAAATGAAATTATCACATTTACCCATAATGGAAATCATAAAGGTATGCCGTAAATGAGAAATACATAAGCATAAGGAAAACATAAACATAATATATATCGTATATAAATATAGTAACTTCTTAATGGACACCATGAGAGGTGTTAAAGGGAGATTGAACAACGTGAGGCTTCTATGAGTAATAGAGGGAAGTTGATAGAGTATTTGGGTAGAGGTTGGTTGAGCCAAAATGGCTTTGAAGGTGTGAATAAGGTGGTAGAGGTGGGGGCCTTTTATAATAGGATAGGAGGGACACTCTTGGAAAGTCAAGAAATGTTACTTTATTATATAATGAGTTTCAAATTTGCAAGGTCCCACAATTATATATTTCGAGGATAAGGTGATAAGGGTTCTAAATCTACTCATCCAATAGGTTTTTGACAAGTGTAAGTCTTATATTTTACATTATCTTTTCATTTTATTTAAAACGTTCATTAATGAGGTAATCGCTGCATCATCATGGTGTGATAAATAAATTTATTTATTTAAAGCCTAAAAATTATAAAACAATTACCATGATGTAAGAAATATTTTTAGATTTCCAATGGTTATTTATAGTCGAAAAGATAACTTGTATAACCCCTTGTAAAAATTGTTTTAGTAAAACAATGCATGTTTGTGACATTTTTATTTTTACTTTAAATAAAAAGTTATTAATGTCATTTTCTTACCCAAGTGGCTACATGGGGCCCCCAAGTTGACCCATGTATTGTCTTGGTCGTCCATGACTCATCCAATATGAGTAGGACATGTGTCAAGGTAATTTTATATTATTATAACATTATTTTTACTTTAAATTACACTAATTACCTTTAATCGTGATTAATAGAACTTAAAAGTTACTATTCACCAAAAATTATTTTAATCCCATTGAACCAAATTTTACTCCCTAATGACAATGATGTATGTTGGATTTTTAAAATTCAAATCACAGAGGCGGTAAAATTTCATTTAAACGAAAAATCAGTTTTTGTTAACTACCACTTAGTGGTTTCACTATTCATAAAAAATCGATGTTTTTCAGAAAAATACCAAAACTTCACTCTAAGATATATTTGATATTCCAAATTCAAAAATGACATCTATTTTACCAAATTCAAAACATAAAAGTTTCATTAATTATTTTTATATTTAATTCATGCGGTCAAAACAAATAGTGTTTCTAAGAAACAATATCTATCAAAAGATTGAAACTCGTTTATGTCCAATTTCATAGTGAAATTAATTATAATGACCACCAGTGAATAAAATGGTAAAATTATATTCTAATTATACTTTAAAACCACTCAATAGTACAATTTATCACTATAAATTATTTTTATTAAAAAAGTTGTTTTTAATTAAAATTTATTAATTTTCACTATTCATAAAAATATAAAAGTTATCCGAAAAGTTCCAAAATTTCACCCTAGGATAAATTTGATATTATGAATCAAAAAATGAAGTCCATTTTGAAAGATGAAATTTATAAAATTTTAAAAATTAGGTATTACTATTCATAACGGCTAGTTTGATTGGTTGTGGTGTGTGTTAGAACTCAAAGTTGCGTACAACACACGCTGCTCTATTATTCAAAGAGAAGAGTGACATGGAAGATTGGGGTGTTATATTCTCCCCTCCTTAAATAAATTTCATCCTCGCAATTTGAAATTTTTCTTTGAAAATAAAAGGTTGAAAGTAGAAAATACATTTGTGGAAAACCCACATCGGAAATAGGGTTAATAAAAATATAACTTTAAAAGAAAGAAAGAGAAGTACAAAGGTCACCCGAGATAGCCCATACTAGGATTATATGAAAACATGGATATGGAAGAGAAACAAACCATCAAGGTCTGATGGGGAGTTGTAGAAAATAGGATTAGGAGAAAGTTAACTACAAGAAAATCACAAACTTGTGATTGGTTAAACGGTCTTTGATTCCCCAGTAGGAAAAGTTAACCGACAACGTTTTTTTTATTTTAAGTTAACATTCATAAAGTTGAAGAATTTATTTATGATATTTACTAAGAACATAAGGAAATATACTTACTTGTCATGTAGACATTCATTCCTTACTAAATTTTTACCACAAACCCATCTTTCACTTCAAAAGGTAATAGAACTCAAAAATATTCTATTTATCCTAACCGTATAGGGTTCTAAAAATAAATTTATAATTCCTCTATCAGAACTATAAAAAACTACATTATACACTCCAGGGACTAAACGTAATCACGTGGTAGGCGATAAATCCCAATCGCACTATGGTTGTGGGTTCGATTCCCACAGCTTTGTCTGATGCGAAGGGTTATCACACGGTCTGCGTGTTTTCCTTTTTATAAATATCCAAAAATAACATTAACAATAGTATCCAATGTAAAATATAATCCATTCAAACCTTTATAGTTATCCAAAATACCTCTGTCCAAACTCACAGTCCAAATTTTATAAGGAAGGTAAACACAATGAAGATCATTTTTCCGTGTAATAACATGTGAACACCTTCATCATGTATTCTTTTAAAACACTGCAACATCCTGAATTACCATAAATCCTTATTGATTACATTCATGATCAGTTATTCCTTATAGAATACTATATATACTCCTTCTATCCAAAAATCTATACAAATCATTAATCATCTTCAAGGAAGTCAAGAATATCCAATATAATTTATCCAAATCAATCATGTATTATTCCAAAATCACTATCTCGGTATCAGAACCATATTATGGTTTATCTTTCTCTTAACCATATATTTTCCAAAAAAAATTAACTACTATTGAGTCACTTTTCTTGGTTCCACTCAATCTCAAGTCCTTAATGAAATAGTACTATAGTACAATCCTTATATACTCCATAATTATTATAACCAATACATCGTTGATACAACACTCAAATGACATAATTATTTAATAAAAACATAAGAACTCTAATCATTCCCCCTCATATGTGGTAGTATCATAACTTGATTATTATCCAATAGCATCATTTGGGGCATACTCTGATGATTTGGATATTGGTTTGCGTAGTGTCCCCACTCCTTGAAGATGAAGCATTGTACATTTGAAACTTTTTTCTTACCCTTGCAGTCACGCACTTGGTGTCATTTTTCTCCACACTTATAACAAACTCTCATTCCCTTCAGGCAAGTTCCAAGGTGTTTCTTCCCACAGTTATCACATATTGGAAAATTATTCTTTTCCCTCTTCCCTTTATCCATCTTTCTCTCTTCCATCCTTTTCTTCTCTTGTTTACCTTCAAATCCATAGGACTTAGAGAATTCTTTACTTATCTTATTAACACATGATATTATTTCTTCATATGTTTAAAACACATGGGAGATTATTTCCCTTCTAAATGTCAGCTAAATACCATGAAAGATATGATCCTTCTTACTCTTTGGATCATACGTATTGCTGGAGTTCACATTCCTTCTACTGGGCGCCATTTCTATACAATGGCATAAACTAGGTCAGTTTATGAATTGCAATGAATAATTCCAAACTTGTAAAATACTGAACATAAATTGAAAGGTTTATGGATATAATCCATAATCATAAAGATGTTTTCTTTTAGGAAGTATATACTCATAAACCCTTCATAATGGTTTGTAAAGAAATCGTGAATTATCCTAAGAATATCCCCCAGGAGTGTCGTAACCAAGAGTGCAGCAAGGCCCGTTGTCGTGCACTAATTCTCGTTTGAGTCTAGCTCAAAGCGGTGTTTTCGGGTTTTACCCCTAGGTACATCTATGCCAGAGCCGCCTCTACCTGCTCGTATCCAGACAGGGATTTATTTCTCGGAAAACTCACAAAATCTCTATAATACCAAAATTCTAGGAAGTTCTTCTATACTAATCCTCAAAGTCTATCGTAGGGCTATGTGCTCTAATCAGAGTTTTTCTAAATCTAGCTTCCAAGGTTAGTACTAACCTTCCTCTGATACCAACTGTATCGCCCCGACCCCAGTTACCCAGAGTTGGTGCATTATTACGAAACATTGGCATGATCACAAAAGATCAAGTCTCGAAAGACCGATTAGTTTAGTAGCCTTGGAAACACTAGATACATTCATAAATGTTACATTACATCATAAAGTGAAAAATCACAATAACATAGTCTCCATAGTCCACAATCATATCCCCTTCAGACTATCCCTTTAGGTCAGTCATAAAATATATTTTCACATCCTGGGAAAATAAAGCATTGAAAGGGGTGAGATCAGATGCTCAGTAAGGATAACAATACAGCGGAAACTTTCATAAATAAACATAAACATTTAAGGCAATGTATAACTAAAAAAAGCCTTTTAAACTTGAACATCAGCATAATATGGAAAAAATAAAATGAAATAATTCCATTTACTTATTCACATGGATATTCTACTAGTCGAATAATCACATGAAATATAAACAACCACTTTCATAATGATGGAATGCATAATGCCAGACTATCATAACCACGTAGCCAAGGCCTCGTGCCAAGACTACAAATAAGATTTTTTCAAGGCCTTGTGCCAAGACACTAGTTTGTCTCATTAGAACTACTGATGCATCGAGGAGCTATAGAGGGCTCCACCCATCACATACTAAGTCCAATGCATTCCTTATATGAAAAGGTTTAAACATATCATAAACCATAACATAATCGTATCACATAAAACATGCATAATGGAAACATAACATTTCCACATTTCAATCACAAGATATCAATACAAGACATTGATATGATAAAACCATTTTTAATGCCAAAATAAAAGAAAATTAAAACTTTGAATTTATTTTTCATTTAAAAAAAGTTACTGCTTGTAGAGGATGCTGAAACTTAAATAATGGTCACGGCGGTGGAGAAGTCGTTGTCACCGCATACGTACGACAAAAAAACATTCCCTTTTGTAATTTAGTAAAATGCTTCGTATAAAAATATTCCTTTTGAATAAAATTAAAAGTCAAAGGGGTTTATACACCGTATAAAAGAAAGTTGTGTATAAAACATAATATGCCTCAATGAATGGAGATTGAGACGAAGTCCCTTACCTCGTGTCTAACTTGACTCGATCATTATTTAACCTCCTAAATAATAAACTAGAGTTAATTTATACTTTCTTAAGAACCTTTTTCAAGTTCATTATTCCTTTTATATCACTTATTACCATGTAATGAACATTATGTAATTATTTAAGTTAATAACGGTCGTTTTGTCGATCTTTGGTACTTGAGTTAAAAATAAACTTCTTATAATTAAAAGTTGTTCATGTGGTAAAATATCCATTATATCCAAAATTATATTCATGATTTAGATATCATATATATCATATATATCCAGTATATACATGCATTTATAATATTACATAACATTTAGAGGTGAGAAATGAAATGCACTGTTCGTGGAGACAGTAAGTCGTACGTACGCATGAACGCTACTTTCATTTCTATTTCATATTTAATGGAATGAAATCATAATGATATAAAGGTATATTACAATTACAGTATAATATAACATATATAATATCTTTTACTCCATCCTTTATATGTCCCACATATGGCATTACCGATTCAAATCACTTTGAGGGGACGGTAGTCCGCACTTCCTAAAATGAAATTATCGCATTTACCCATAATGGAAATCATAAAGGTATGATATAAATGAGGAATACATAAGAATAAGGAAAAAATAAACATAATATAAATCATATATAAATATAGTGACTTCTTAATGTCCACCATGAGAGGTGTTAAAAGGATATTGAACAATCATCGTTTCATGAGGCAGTAATTCACCACCCACAGAAACAGTATGTTCTTTAACCATTAGATGAAGGTGTGTGTAAGTTTAAATAAAATACATATCATAAAAACATCCTAGTATATTTAATATAATGTTTTTGTTACAAAATAAAGGAATAAAAAGAGTTTAAGGGGTTGTAGAAGCAAAATAAAACAGAAGAACATAAGAGAAGACATTACCTTAAAACCGGGTAACTCTTTTGGATTTGAGTGAAAGGCATCCTTGGGAAGATTTTTGCCCAAATTTAGGCTTCTATGAGTAATATAGGGAAGTTGAGAGAGTATTTGGGCAGAGTTTGGCCGAGCCAAAATGGTTTTGAAGGTGTGAATAACGTGGTAGAGGTGGGGGGCTTTTATAAGAGGAGAGGAGGGGCACTCTTGGAAAGTCAAGAAATGTTACTTTATTATATAATGAGTTTTGGATTTTAAAGGTCCCACAATTATATATATCAAGGATAAGGTGATAAGGGTTCTAAATCTACTCATCCAATAGGTTTTTGACAAGTGTAAGTCTTAGATTTTACATTATCTTTTCATTTTATTTAAAACGTCCATTAATGAGGTAATCGCTGCATCATCTTGGTGTGATAAATAAATTTATTTATTTAATGCCTAAAAATTATAAAACAATTACCATGATGTAGGAAATATTTTTAGCTTTCCAATTGATATTTATAGTCGAAAATATAACTTGTATAATCCCTTGTAAAAATTGTTTTAGTAAAACAATGCATGTTTGTGACATTTTTATTTTTACTTTAAATAAAAAGTTATTAATATCATTTTCTTACCCAAGTGGCTCCATGGGGCCCCCAAGATGACCCATGGATTTTATTGGTCGGCCATGACTCATAAAATAAGAGTAGTACATGTGTCAAGGTAATTTTATATTATTATAACATTATTTTTACCTTAAATTACACTAATTACCTTTAATCGCGATTAATTGAACTTAAAAGTTACTATTCACCAAAAATTATTTTAATCCCATTAAACCAAATTTTACTTCATAATGACAAATATGTATGTAGGATTTTTGAAATTCAAATCACAGAGGTGGTAAAATTTCATTTAAATGAAAAATCAGTTTTTTTTAACTACCACTTAGTGGTTTCACTATTCATAAAATATCGATGTTTTTCAAAAAAAATACAAAAAATTAACTCTAAGAAATATTTGATATTCCAAATTAAAAAATGATGTCCATTTTACCAAATTCAAAACATAAAAGTTTCATTAATTATTTTTATATTTAATTCCTGCTGTCAAAACAAATAACGTGTTTTTAAGAAACAATATCTATCAAAAGATTGACACTCGTATATGTCCAATTTCAAAGTGAAATTAATTATAATGACCACCATTGGATAAAATTGTAAACTTATATTCTAAATATACTTTAAAACCACTCAATAGTATAATTTATTACTATTAATTATTTTGATTAAAAAAGTTGTTTTTAATTAAAATTTAGTAATTTTCACTATTCATCAAAATATTAAAGTTATCCGAAAAGTTACAAAATTTCACCCTAGGATAAATTCAATATTCAGAATCCAAAAATGAAGTCCATTTTGAAAGATAAAATTTATAAAATTTCAAAAAGTAGGTATTACTATTCATAATGGCTAGTTTGATTGGTTGTGGTGTGTGTTATAACTCAAAGTTGCATACAACACATGCTGCTCTATTATTCAAAGAGAAGCGTACCATGGAAGCTTGGGGTGTTACAAGACTTGTCGTAATTTGAAAAATAATGTATTACCATATGATGAATATAAAAAACATGTAAAGGTAATAGAAGGGTTGCAATTACAAATTGAATTAGCATCTCTCTCAATTTCCCAACATCCATAGGCTGAAAAACAATAGAGAACCCTATAGTGTGCATGCCTCAATACTCAAAAGAGGATATGTAGGTTAATTTATGATACCCCATCCGGTGTTCATATTAGAGGATGGGGTGAACATGGAGTATTGCATTTCACTGCACTCCAGAATCAACAAAGTCCTAAAAAATAGTCTCATGCAATTTTATTTCCCATGGCCGGACACAATCAATAGATTTTGTATGTAATAAAATGTATGCTTAAGAACAGGCCTCAAACATCTCTGATTAGAGTCATGCCCAAAGAAAAGAAGTTTTTGAGTTACATGTACGTCAATCATCTGCGAATCTTTAACAGGCGTCCCGCTTAGAGGATATCAGCCTTCAGAGAATGAAAATGTCTAAAATAGCATAGTGATCTTCCGAAACAAGTGATTTGAGTGGTTGTTAGATAATGCACGCAGCTAATGTCCAAACCAAAATTCAGAAAATCAAAAGAGCAGTTGTACAAATTTCAACCATAGTAGTTCAAGAATCACCCCATCTTGCAAGGTTGGGGGATCATTTAATTCAATCATAAAATTCATTAAACAAAGTTCAGAAGTTTGAAGAAGAAGAAAAAGAACAACCCCAACCTGCACGGATAAGGGATTTTTCACATCTATAATTCCCTCCTCAATGGAAGTCAGTTTTCTCCCGATTGGGGAAGAAGCCACAAAGAGAGCACACAACTGAACTATCTGAGGATTCCCTTCAGGTTACTGTCCATCAAACAGCTCCTGAGAATCCATCATATAGGAGAATAAAGTCTCATTGAAGATAAAAATGGATACGATCTTACAAAGATAGTAACAGAATTCCATCAATTCATTATGTGTCTGTAAATGTCATTAATACCATTATAGAAGATCATCTAGAAAATGAGTCTAATTTAGGGGAGTAAAAATATGAATTTATTATCCATAATACGGTACACACTGAGGAAAATAAAGAAGGTGTACGTACCAGAAATGAGAGGCTTAACTAGAATCTAGGTATGCCTTCAAATAACTAACCCCCCCCCCCTTTGAAAGTAATCTAACAAGGGTAAAGGTAAAGTCAGATTGCATCTCACTTTTCCACTAAAGAAGGTAAATCTGTTTCACTTGAATAGATATTTGTACAAAAAGAAGAGGAAATATAGGAGTTGAAAATATTCAATACAGAGTTACTTTGAAGCAGAATTTCTAATAAACATAATTCCTAGGAAGGTCCTCAACTTGAACATCCTATAGTATCTCCTCATCAAAGAGGATTTGTAGTAACTATAGATACAGATAATGAATTCTCTCTATTGGGTACACAACCAAGGCATGATCAAACACATCCTGATAAGACTGTTTTTATGGGTTTTCCAAGGCAAATACCAACACCACCACCAGTGGATTTTTCAGTTGTTGCACCAACACAAGCTCCAATTGTTGTACCTACACAAGTTCTAGCTCATCCATGTATTCCCCAAATTCTTATGAACACAATTGAGGCATAAACAAATTGATGGGAAGATATAGAGAAATGACGTGCACCAGTTCATCCAGAAAAGAAATCTTACCCTGAATAGGTGGACAAGATTCCTCCCCCACCAATATGTGTAGTCACTACAGGGAAATCCTCAATAATAAGAAGCAGTAAAACTCAGGTGTTTTGAGTAGTCACTACTGGGACCAGCTTTTTTCTGGTATACAAGTTTACAATCTAAATCAATTACTAGATGGGAAGATCTCCGCCAGAAATTCCTTCTTCAATTTAGCTCTACGCTACCGAAGACGATGGTTTTTTGATCTTACCAATTGTAAACAAAGGGAGAATGAAAGAGTTTCATATTTCATTGCATGATTGAAAGGATTAACATATTCCTTAAGTTTGTAACTCCCTCAAGAAGAGTTGTGTCCAATTTGTGTGGAAAATCTATGTGATGAGTTATGCAAACCACTAATCCCTCTAAAATACACCGGAGGGTTTCAAGACCTTACTTCAATTTATCAACATATAAATGATTTTATTATATATTTTAAGGCTAAAACTCATGTAATTCCATCATATCTGGGAAAGATAATAGAGAAATTAGATGCAGCTATCGTTACACTCAAGAAATCACTTGTACCTGCTTCTACGTCAAAACCTTCATCGTATCAAAGGGATCCACCTCCAGAGCATCAGCAGCTATAACTTACTTTTCAAGATGATCAAAGAGATCAAAGGAAGAAACAATTTGGGGAATTAAAGCACAAATTTTATTCTTTTTAGAATGAACAACATTCCAGTTACTTATCTCAGCTTTGGAAAATAATTTGGTTCAGTTGCCAAGGCTGAAGAATCCAAACAAAGAAGGAGATGAAGATCTTTCGAATTATGGTCCCTTTCTCCAAATGTTAGGGAATCTCATTTAGGAGTGTTTTGTTTTCAAGGATCTCCTACAAAAAATGGTCGAATTTGTATAAATAAAATTGAAAAGTTCATTAGCTCAAGTAGCATGTGTTATTGCTACTAATCTAGGGGGAAGAATGCGGATGGAAAAAAGTGAAAAGTAAAAATGTGCAGAAATATGATGATTGGATGATCAAGAAAATGATCAACCGAACTCATTCCTTTTTATGAACACAGTTGAAACAACCTATTTTGTCTTCCGAACTCAAGTTATCTGACCAAGTTATCAATTCTAGATTCCTTAAATCTATTAAAAGATCTCCGAGAAGCACTTATTGAGGCTTTGTCAAGTCCTCCATAGTTTGAAACAAAAGTTGTTGCTGTTGAGGTTTATCGTATAGAGAATGATCCAGTAGAATGCCATGCCGTCATATCATTTATAGATGAAGATGAAGATGACGTTGTACATGGCCATATCAGACCCTTCTATTTATCTGGAGAGGTTAATGACATAGAAATCTGACGAGCCATCATTGATAATGGCTATGAAGTCAACCTCATTCATGTTCATACACTTCTTATATTGGGCCTGATTGAATCTGACTTATCTCCTTACACTTTAATATTGTGAGGATATGAAATGAATGAGAAAGAACCTCTCGACAAGATTACACTCATAAACCAATTTGTGGATTTTGTGTCTAATTTAGATTTCATGGTTTTTTTCAGGACACAGCCTTCAACATTCTGCATGGAAGGCCTTGGCTACATCAACATGCGGCCATACCTTCATCATACCACCAATGTATTAAGTACTATTTCAATGGTGAAATCGGTACATTGTATGGTGATAAGGATCCATTCAAAATATGTGAATCTCAATACATTGAGGAAAAGTTTTATCACACAAAAGGAACGAGGTCCATGAAAAAGGAAATAACTAGAGATAATTCTCCAAATGGTTTGGAAAAGATTCCAGCAAACCCATTCATACATTTGAGTATAGAATATGTGTTACCCAACAATCAAATTGAAGGCGTAAAACCAAATTCAAGCACTCGCCCAGTTACTTCCATAATGTTGATTGTGTAAACTGAGCCTGACAACATGGAAGAAACAATTGATTCACTAAGTAGTGATGGAAGCTTAAATGGAGATGTCTTCATTTAATCCATTGAACTACAGTAAGCCCCAATTTTTTCAATTAGAGTAGAAGAAGTTGTAGCACTGTTAGAGGAAGAAAAATATATTGATTCCCAATCTATCATCTCCTCTTTATTACCATAGGAAGACCCTTCATCATCAGTAGAGTCAGATATAGTGGCATTTTCTTGAGGATGTTGAAATACTAACTTCTCTCCTAACTTTGGAAGTTTTTCCTCGTCATCTACTATGCAAGTAGAAATATAAAAGGCAACACATAATGAATATGAAGAGGAAGATCTCATGGATTCTCCTCTAGCATTTGAGAAACATGTCTCTACCACTATAGATGAGCTCAGAGAAATAAATTTGGGTACAAAAGAAGATCCACGACCCACTCTAATTAGTGTGGCCATGACTTCTGAAGAGAAAGAGGTGTCTACTTAATTTACAAAGAAACATCAAGATATATTATCTTGGAATTATACATAAATTCTAGGACTTAATCTTTATTTATCCACTCATCATTTGGGTTTTCCAAAAGAACGTCGTGAATTCAAGCAAGCAACAAGAAGAACAAACCCTAATCATGCCTCTAAAATTGAAGCTGAAGTTGATAAGCTTATAATGGACAACTATTTCAGGGTGGTTCAATATATCAAATGGCTGGCCAATATTGTTCCAGTGAAAAATAAAAATGTACAAATCAGAGTTTTCATTGATTTCAAATATCTTAACTGACATTGTTCTAAAGATGATTTTCCCGTTCTGATTAGAGAGCTTTTAATTGATGAAATATCTAGCTATGAAGATCATTCATTCATGGATGGTTACTCCGAGTATAATCAAATCCATATGGCCCTAAAGGATGAAGAATATACAGCCTTTACAGTCCCTCAAGATGTGGTTTTCTATCGAGTAATTCTCTTTGGATTAAATAATGCAGGTGCAACATATCAATGTTCCATGTACCATATCTTCAAAACCTTTTTAGAAAAATTTGTTGAATGTTATGTGGATGATTTGGTGATCAAATTCAGAAAATGTTCTATTCATTTAGCTGATATGTAGATCACATTCAATAAACTTTGGCAACACAATTTGAAGATAAACACCTTGAAAGGTGATTTCGGGGTAACCTTAGGAACGTTCCTCATCTTCGTTGTGCGCCATCGTGGTATTGAAGTTGATCATGACAAAAAAATCAAACCATGGTATGTCATTGTAGACACCATGAAATGTGTTCCATGAACTTCTCCACAAATGTCCTCAACTAGGCTCGAAATGTTCATAGTGCGACTCTGCATTTTTCATGGGGGTCAGTGACGGCAGCAAAGGAACCGGCCTGAAGGGACGGGACCACAACACAGCACTAAGCCCAAGTAGGGGTTCAGGGGTTCAGTCCTTGTGGTATAGAAAAATTATTTGGATAAATCTCTAAAGAGGTGCCCAAGGTACCTACACACAAACACTTGTGAGCCACCATGTGGAAGCTGATTGAAGTGATAATTTTGGATAAGTCCTAAAGGTGTTGCCCTAGTCTAGCCAAAACACCATTGGCGTGTCGTGTACTTGCGCACCCTAATTTGGCACGCAATTCATTTGCGCGCCCAAATTATTTCTCCCAAGGTCATTTATTTTCCTATAAATAGACCCTTGGGGGCCCCATTTGTATAGATAAATTTCCTTGAAGCTAAATTGCTACTCTGGTCGCCCTAGTACTTCACCCCAGTCTTCTGAAACTTTAAAAGTAGTTCTTAAACACCTTGAGTGGAGGATTTAAGAGAGGATCATTGGACTTAAGTCATTTTAGTGTTTGAAAACCATAACACTTGTGTGCCTAAAGAGCCCAACCTCCCCAAGTCAGAAATACTTGCACGCCTCCCATTCCTCTTATAGGAACTTTAGCGCCACACTTCTTGGATCACCTGTGAATACTCATGATGGATTGAGAAAGGTATCACCCAAGTATTACCATACAGTTTTTTCATCACTTAAGTGAACATCAGGTCACCCAAGTGTACTTGTGCGCCCATACTTGCACGCCCTTCTCTATTTGGGAGCTCCTCTTTGATTCACTTATTCTCTTCACTCTCTTTAGTCTACAAGACATCAATCCTTTCTCATACATTCATGGAAAGGATTATTATTCATTGGCTCCCTTGTCCGAAAGGGATTCTGTTGAAACCTCCACCAGAACCTCTTGACTTATCAAACCTTTGGGAAATGCACATTAGCATGTCTCCTATTTGGGTTTGAATTTCCAAAGTCAGAGGTGTCCCACATTTGTTTCACAATGGGTTAATGATTCATTGAATGTCTATGGGTTTGTATATCCACAGTCACATGGACCTTTCTCCCATAAATAGTGTTGGGAAGTTCCCGGTTAGGAGGAGGGTTGGGTCCTGGACTCTCCCTTCTAAAAGAGGAGACTCGTAACCTCAAGTCCCTAGTAGGGAAGGTATAGTTAATTCCTAATTTTCCTTTCAAAGAATAAATTAGAAGTCTCCCTGCCCCTACCAGGATTAATTTTAGGGCAACCAGCTCGGCGTAAGCCCCTAGATTTTCTTGCAGGAGGTGGCATCATTGATCCTCCTCTCTTCTTTGATGCCAAATACCAAAGGTGGATTGGAATAGGGACTTTTGTTACCCTTTACCTCTCCCGCTATGCTTTGTTACCATGGGAAGACATCCTGGCATAATCCCTTAACCTTCATCCCTTCCTCCTTACATTGGACCCTTGTCCAATGTAAATAGAACAGAGGGAAGGCTCATCACCTCACCCTCTTCTATCTATGGAGGAAGAAAACTGTGAAGTGTCATTGTTGAATCTTTAACATCCTCTTGTTTCTCACACTGAGCATGACTCGCTTGGGCTTAGAGATGCGTGATGATTACAACATGTGTACAAACACTCAATAGAATGAACTAAGAGAACTCTTATTCCCATCATAATCGGGATATGTAGGAATCCTTCTCAAGGCTCGAGCTCATTGGACATCCTCTTCAAGAATCCAACCCTAATTCCTTTAATCTGGGCATCCTCCTCAGGAATAAGCCCTAAATTAATACCCCCAAGTCATCAAGGAATCTTTTTCAGGAAGTAAGCCCAAACTCATCTCTCTCAAAGGATCATACTCTCTTATGAAACTTAATGAACTATGAGAACTCTGATTCCCATCATAATCGGGATATGTAGGAATCCTTCTCAAGGCCTGATCTTAGTGGACATCCTCTTCAAAAATACAACCTTAATTCCTTTAATATGGGCATCCTCTATAAGAATAATTCCCAAATTAAACCCCCAAGTCATCAAGGCATCCTTTTCAGGAAGTAATCCCAAACTAATCTCTCTCAAAGGACCATACTCTCCTATGAGACTTATCAAACTATGTGGGATTTAGTTCCCATCTATATGGGACACATAGGAAGCCTCCTTGAGGTTCAAACCCAACACTTCAAATCAAACCTGTTCTCCTTGGGCCATATTCTCAAAAGGGTCTGATTTTACTTGGAAACCCATATCCTTTCCAAGTTCCTTGGGCTATTTCAGCATAAGTCCCACACAATGTTTCAACATAGCACCTTCCGCTTAGAGGTCCTTATCACATGACCTTAAAAGGTATGATGTGTCCCATTTAGTTACACCGAACTATGAGGGTTCTGATTCCTTTCACAAGGATACATAGGTAGCCTATCTTATAGGCACGATCCCAAATTCAAAACCAAACCTTCATCTCCCTAGATGACAATAAAATTTCAGAGTGCCCCACTGAGTGGCTTAAAAATCAGTATCATCACAAATGATGAGTAAAAGAATCTATAAGAATTATATTAGAGGATACCATTAATGGAAAACCTCAAATACACACGGATATTTCCATTCATGAGGAACTTTGAATGCATACTGATGATTTTAAATTTTACACATGTTAATAAGTGATTGTGAATTCCAAGGTATACTTATGATATACTTGGTAAATTAATAAGGATTCATGAAAATATCTTAAATTTATAATGAGAGTCCTAGAGTTGATAATAATTCCCCCCAAAAAGTGTGATGAGTCCGACCTCCCATCCTCTCAACCAATGCACATTCTTAAGTATCATAATGTTAAAACTTAACGAATGCCTGCCTTTGGAAATAAAGTCCTATTTAGATAAAGAACTATTGGAAGTTTCTGGTTCCATGAATAAATCCAATGGAAACCGCCTAGAAATAGTGATTCTTAAAACTCTAACAGATTTTTCAAGGAACTAAGAAACAGTCACGCCCTTGTAATTTGAAAGAATTAAGAGGACTCAAAGGAAATTTGGTCTATATTTAGCGCTTTATCGCCTATTTGGTAGGCAAGTGTTTTCCCTTCACCAGATTAATGAAGAAGGGAGTCACCTATCAATGGAATGAAAACTACCAAGAAGAATTTGATACCCTCAAGAAATATCTCTTGATTCCACCAGTATTAATGCCACATGTTGAAGAAAGACCACTTATTCTCTATGTTATAGATTTAGAGTGATCACTATGTGCCTTTCCTGCCCAAAAGAATGATGTTGTGAATGAAAACAACCTTTACTATCTCAGTTGAACTATGCTTGATGCGGAAACTCGGTATTAAAGTATTGAAAAGTGATATCTGGCATTAATATTTTAAGTTCAAAAATTGAGGCACTACCTGCAAAATCATGAGGTCTAATTGGTGTCTCGCAATAACCCACTCAACTTTATCCTCAGTTGTCCTAGTCTTACATGGAGTCTGCCATGTTGGGCAGTTATCCTGCAACAGTTTGATATCCAGTTTGTGCCTCAGAAGGGAATAAAAGCCTAAGCTCTGGCTGACTTCTTTGCTGAACATCCATCTATAGAAGATACATTATTAAATACTAAACTTCTTGATGAAGAGGTATTATCTATTTTTGGATAATTCCCAAACATGGGAGTTGTAATTTTATGGTTCCTCTAGAAGAACAACAGGGAAGAGAATGGAAAAACCTAAACTCAACAATGTTGGCTTTAGAATTGTCCTTATTTCCCCAGAAAAGGGTGTGTTTCCTTACTCTTTCATGTTGTCAGAAGGTGGTACCAACAATAAGGTAGAATATCAAGCTCTCTTCATAGGTTTGGAATTGGCCCTTTAGGTGAAAGTGAATCACATAAAAGTGAAAGGTGATTCCGAATTAGTAATCAAGAAAATAAATGGTAAATATTCTATAAGAAAAAAAGACTTAATCCCTTTGTCTGATTATGTCATAGGGTTAATGGCTGAATTTTTTTAGATCCGACATTGTCTTATGTCCCTCGATCACAAAACACCCAAGATGATGCCCTGGTTAATGCAGTTATAGCTGTGGCAGATCCCAATCGGGATGAGACAATCATTTTAATTTCCCATCATTGTGTGGTATCACCTTTTGTTCAACTCATAAGGGAGAAAATTTTTGAGATTAGACCTCTTTCCGAGCCATATGGTCATACCACTGGATGGAGAACACTCATTGTGTAATACCTTAAAAATGGGGTACTTCCACCAGATAGGGATGAAAAAGAATACATCTGATGACGAGCGGCCAATTTTACTCTTTATGATAGTCCAAACCACCAAAAGATATTTTACAAAAGAGGCTTTGATGGAATCCTCCTCAGAAGTATTGATTGAGAAGAAACTACAGATTTCATGAAAGGAGTGTATTCAGGAGCTTGTAGTTCCCATTAGTCTAGGCATAGACTCTCTGATCAGATCTGATTGCTTGGATACATTTGACCTTCAATAATGTAGGATTGTACATATTTTACTATGAAATTTCATCCCTGCCAAGTGCATGAAAATTTCATTAATCAACCCCCAGAGTTGCAACATACAGCTAAATACTCTTGGCTATTTTCCACATGGGGATTAGATATAGTATGACCTTATCCTCCAGCCACAGCTAAGCAGTTCAAGAATATTCTTATTGTTACTAACTTCTTCTCAAAATGGGAGTAGGCAATACCTCTTAAAGAAGTCAGAGCCAAAAGCAATCTTAGTTTTTTGAAAACTAATATCATCACCAGATTTGGTGTCCCTCACACTATTTTGATGGAAAATATCACCATTTTGTGTTCTGTTGTGGTAAAAATTTTATATCAAGAACATAATATCAAATCCAACCATTCATCTCGCTATCATGTAGTGCCCAATGGATAGATAGAGAACTTCAATAAGACCCTATCAAATATACTCCAGAAGATGGTGGATAAAAATAAGAAATCATGGCCTGATAAACATTTGAATGCTTTATGGGATTATCGGACTACAACCTGTACTGACACCCAAGAAACTCCTTATTCATTGGTATACATAATAGAAATAGTTTTTCTAATTGAAATGCAATTGCCTTCACTAAGAGTTACAATCTTTGATCAGTTGTCTACAAATGTGAGGTCTCAGAAACGATTTAATGATCTGGAATGATTAGATGAGAAAATATTTAATTCTTTGCATCATTCAGAAGTCTATCTGAATTGAATAGTGCGAGTTTTTAACAAGAAAGTTTGCCTCTCTTCATTTCTTCAAGGGGAATTGTTATTGGTCCTCACCACTCCAATGATACCTCGAAATAAACCTCCAAAGCTTGAGCCAAAATTGGAAGGACCTTATTCTATACATAAGTTCTACTCAAATGGATCTTATGCCTTAATCTCAATGGATAGAGATCTCATTAAAACTCCAAACAAGGCGATATTATTAAAGAAATACATTGTGAAATTGCAGAGATCATTTGTCCTTGCTGCAAGATTGAAAACCACAATGCTCTCATGTCCTTACTACAAGACTTAAAACTGCACAGTAAAATGTCCTCACCGCAAGACATTGAACTGCAATACTCCATTGTCTTAGCTTCATGATGATAAAATTCATAACATCTTATGTCCTCACTGCAAGACTTAAAACTACACAGTGCTCTATCCTTGTCACGTGACGTTAAACATCATGACAACATTTATCCTCATTGCATGAAATTAAACTGTATGACTAATGTTTTCACTACTTGACATTAGGATCTTCCATAAACAATCATCATTGACATCATTGCTACTCCTTAGTGGCACATGAGTCCCTCTATTCTCTATGTATGATTTAGATCTACATAGGGACCTTATTTCAAGAACTATGTATGGCTTGATTCTCATTTTTAATAAGATATGTAGAGACGCATAAATCTATAATTTTTGGGACAACCATAATCACAAATTTTTCTTATTTTCTTTTCTCCTCCTGTATAAAAATCAGATCTATACAGAGTGTTTCCTTAAGATATATGGTTTGGTCCTTATACCATTTCATGTCTTAAGTTAGACCATTCTCTCAGAATGTTTTGAAATCTCCCGTTCCTCATGTCAAACTTGATTGGTGTGGGTAATGATTGTTTCAAGAACTACGTATGGATTGATTATCATTTTTAATGAGATACATAGAGACGCCTAGATCTCTAATCTTGGGCCCAGCCAAAATATTTAAAAAACCCCTTTCCTTATATAAGAATTAAATCTAGATAGGGAATGTTTGATGAACTATGTCCGGCTTGATTCTTTTCACCAACAAGACATGTAGTGACACTTGGGTATTATCACTTAGTCTAGTTATAACATGTCTTTATTTTCACATTGGTTTCTCTCATCCTTATTGCATGATGTTAAACTGCATGGAAATCTAAGAACTACATTTTTCTTGAATCTTTTCTCTAACAAGATACATATTGAGCCTAAGTCCTATGCCCTGGTTCATCCATAACTTAATCACAATACCCTTATTCTTCACTTGCATCACCCTTGTGTTATAGAAGAAACCTTTATTCCTCCTTCTTTCTCACACCGAACATAGCTCATGTGGGATTAGGAATTGGTTTAAAGTCTTATCTATATAATTATGGTGTCTCAATTCCTTTTTGGGGTTATCAATGGCCTTGGCTACAAGACCTTAAAAGGCACAATAGACGTCCTCACCATATGATGATAAACTAGATATTCATTTTAAAAACTACGTGTGGCTTGATTGTCATACCCTTGAGATACGTAGTGATGATTATGCCTTAAATCCTAGTCCCAACCATGAGGAAAATTTCCCCCCTCTTTTTTATATATTAAAAAACGTCTATTTAGAATCTTTTATTTTAGGTTCTCTTTTCAGAGAACTCATCAAGGAAGCAAGAATGTCCCCATTTTATATACGAATAATATCTATGTAAGGGATTCCAAATTTATGGTCAAAACGGATTCAAATATTCCTCATATGCATTGAGAATTTCCCCTTCTATATTTCACACTCATAATATTAAATATTTCCAAATCTTCATAATATTGCTTATAGTTTCTATTAACATAGTTTCTAATACCTAAGAACTCTTTTTCCTAACTATGCAACACATGCCCTTAGGTATCCTTGCATAAGTTGCCTACATAACGGGTATGTCAGTCAAAATATGCCACTATTTGGCTATGAATCATATTCCCCAGTTTTCCCTACATAATACAGCCCATATAATGGGTTTTTCAAATGATAGTAATTTTGTTCTTGGTTATAGTATCTTTTTCCCCTTCAAACTTTTATAAAAATATACAAAAATCTATATTTTAAAACAATCATTTAAGTAATTTGTCCCATTATCTTTCTCTCGATCTGGTAGTCTTCAAGACTATGGTTTACACATTTCCCTCTCCATGTGTTCAAATAAATATGAAATAAATTTAGAATCACTTGGACAAAAATCATATACTATTTCCATTTCTGGTCCTAGTTGTAGGACCTAAAACTAAAGACACCATACCTCCTATGTTTGGGTTAGACATTTGTAAAATTCCTATTCCTCTAATACTTTGGAAATCTTGGTTTGAAATACCATCTCCATATTCAGGTACCCTTCTTCATAAACCATACTCTATTCTTTGGAAAATATGAATCTCCATAAAATTTCTTCATCTTTTATCAATTGAATGTTAAATTCCTAAGAGCTCTTTTGCTTGACTATGTAGAACATTTGTTTCTGATGCTTTCAGTGGGGCATGCGCGTCCGTCCGCTTGGGCCCGACATGCACAACTTCCTTGTTTCCCCTCATTCCCGCTTTCCAAAGGTGGGCGGCATATGCTCCTTGTTCAGGGACGTCTACTCCTTGATCGAAACGGGATGATGGGATGTCGGTTCTTCCTTCCGTGGATTCCTCCTCGGAGCTCGTCCCCTAGTCCGGGTCTCCCTAATAAATTTAATACGTTTTCATGAAACTCTTCCCAGGGCCATCTTTTCATGGATGCCGATTAATTACACTGCTTCTTTCATAACATTCCAAAGTGTCTGGTCAGGGAAGCAACCTTCAGTTGGGGGAGTAGTCACGCTGAGGCATCATTAACGTGTCTGAATGTTGCGGGATTGGTGTGTCTGTTGTTGGACCCTATTATAGGGATTCTCGAGGGTGCGGAAGCCCGATGCATCCCATGTCGAACGCGGGGTATTGTATTCTATAGGCATGTATCTGAGGTTTTTCTCAGCTTCCCATGTTTAACACCCGGTATTCCGCAAGTTTAACGTCCAGTGGAGATGGGTTGGGCTGATCCGAACACTAACTGGAGTGGATCACTTCAAGGAATACCCCCCTTTGAGGGGAACACCGGAGTCGGGGTCAGCCCGTGGGAGGCTTCCCGAATGCTCTGGAAGGAAATGGGGTGTCACGATTTCACCGGGATGTGGCGGCCCGGGTGAGAATCAGGGTGGATGATGGAGAACTACATAGAGTGGAAGGGGAGTGAAATGGGGGCCATCGTGGAGATGATGGCGGTGATGGGCTTGAGCCTCGAAGAGACTTCCTACATTTCCCCTTGGCAGGGAATCAATGTCTATGTAGTTCGGCATGGAATGGGGCTTACACTCTGAGGCAGCCCGAGGATATGGGGTCGGTGAACCGATGTGAGGGGACCAGGGGTCTAGGTGGGATTGAACCTCGTGGAGGCTTCCTACGTATCATGCATTAGCATGGATCAAAGACCACATAGTTCACATTGGAGGGGCTGTTGAGCTGACACAAAGGGGCGTCAGAACAACTGTATGGCGGGACTATAATAGCTTACCGCTAGACCAGGATGCGGTTTAACGTCATGCGGGACGAAGGCGTGTCAGAGAACCGATGTGGAGAAGGAACTCGGTCCAGATGGTGTGGGGCTTACACTCAAGGCTGCCCAAGTGTTGGTGGACCGACGTGAAGGAGGTCGGAGTAACCAACGGGTGATGGGCTTGAACCTCATGGAGGCTTCCTACGTACCATGCCTTAGCATGGATCAATGATGATGTAGTTCAAGTTGGACGCTAGAAGGCCGACGTGAAGGAGGACCAGGGGTCCAGGTTGTGGTGGGATTGAACCTTGTGGAGGCTTCCTACGTAACATGCCTTAGCACGGATCAAAGAACACATAGTTCAGGTTAGACGCTGGAAGAATGACGTGAAGGAGGACCAGGGGTCCAGGTGGTGGTGGGCTTGAACCTCATGGAGGCTTCCTGTGTACCATGCCTTAGCACGGATCAAAGACCACATAGTTCAGGTTGGACGCCGGAAGGCTGATGCTAATGAGGACCAGGGGTCCAGGTGGTGATGGGCTTGAACCTCATGGAGGCTTCCTATGTACCATGCCTTAGCACGGATCAAATACCACGTAGTTCAGGTAGGGTTTTGTCGGAGAACCGACGTGAAGGTGAACTTGGGGGGGTCCACTGGTGGTGGGATTGAACCTTGTGGAGGCTTCCTACGTACCATGCCTTGACACGAATCAAAGTCCTCATAGTTCAGGATGGTCACAACAACTTGCCGCTGGACCAGAATGCAGTTTAGCATCATACAGGGCGAGGGTGAACCCTGACATGAATAAACGACGGGCGGTGGGCTTGAACCTCATGGAGGATTCCTATGTACCATTGCTTAGCATGGATCAAAGACCACGTAGTTCCGGTGTGCAGTTTAACATCATGCGGGATGGGGGCATACAGTTTAACGTCATACTGGACGAGGGTGGAACTCGATGTGAAGAAACGACTGTGTGGTGGACCTGAAACTCATGGAGGCTTCCTATATACCATGCCTTAACATGGATCAAAGTCCTCATAGTTTTCTTGAGGTGGGGTTTAGGGTCAGTGCTTACTCTAATCTCATGTGAGTCATGCTCAGTGTGAGAAACAAGAGGTTGCAGGGACCTGATGATCACGTCGCAAAGGGTGCGTCCGTGGGAAATGAGGAGGGGCTTACGTGTTAGGCAGCCCATGGTGCTGGGACTTACTTCAGGATGGAGGCCCAGGGTGCGACAAAGTGCAGCGGGAGAGGGATTTGAGACCTGAGAAAGGAGGTGTCTTGCTTCCCTATCACATCCTTCGCTGGCCTTGGAACCAAGGAAGTGGGAAAGTACATAGGTGCATGGGTGCTACCTTCCGCAAGAGAGGCTAGGGGATTACGCTCTGAGGTATCCCTTCCCCCATGGACAAATTCCGCTCCAAAAGGGAGGATATCATTCCATGTGAGGAAGATTCCATTCCTATAGAGACGAGCGGCGTAAAGAATGTCTGAGCTTAGGGGACCCTGCGTGCGAGGCACGGGGTCGGGTCACAGTTTAACGTCATGTGTTGAGGACGAGGTTCTTGGCAGTTTAACGTCATGCAGCTCGGACGAGGTGGGCTTACTCTGCACCCCTAGGACTTACATATCCGGTACCCTCTGCTCCTTGTGGGAGGGAAGGCATCGGCAAGGCCGTATAGAAGGGGGGTCGCAGAGCAAACCATCGAGGGGTCCACGTTAGCGTGGCTATGTGAAGAAGCAATAGACATTAGCGTGCCTATGAGAAGAAGCATTAGGAAAATCAATGCTATGGGTGGTGTCATCCAAGGGACTTTGAAATCATATCATGAAAGCCTGGAGGGTCGCACGAGAAGAATAATTTCCAAGAAGAGGGGTCCACAGGTAGGGGCCTTGTAAGACTCAGGTGCTCTGTATAGTGGAAAACACTTGCAAAGGGGTGTGCTTCGCGAAGTAGAGTGCCTTGGCCTTATCGTGGGGAAGGGGTGCGAATGTGGGGTGCTTCACGAAGTGGAATAGCATTCGTGGAACACTGCCTCGCGAAGCGAAAATGCCTCGTGAAGCATGGTGCTACTCAGAAATGTGCTTCGCGAAGTACTGTGATCCTGCCTTGGCATATGGATCACATGTACATGATGGGTGTTTCGTGAAGCATGAACGCTCCATAGCTTCCTGGGTCCCCTTGGAGATCCCCTTCCTTTGCGAAGGCCCTTGGGCTTTGTGAAGGGCATCCCTCTTGGAAGAGGGGCTCAAAACGAGACAAGGCGAAGGTCTCTCGTGAAGAAAAAATACCTCGCAGAGCTCATGATTCTCGGGGCGAAGGGTGCTTCGCGATTCGGGAGCTGAGAAGCCGAAAGGTCGGATTGTCCGTCCGGAGGTCTTAGGGGGAGCCCGGTATTTATAGGCAAGGGGCGCCACGAAGCAGGGCTCACATGACGCGAAGGGGCTGTGGTTTCTTCGCAGCGGGTCGCGAATGTCAACTGGGTTCGTAGAGGGTTACCGCCTCCTCTGCTTCGCGGTGGGGTCATGAATGTCAGGGAATTCGCAGAGCGTTATCTCCACTGGGGCTTCGCGGCGGCCGCGTTGCTCGGGTGTCCTCCATGGCTGCGCTTCACGAGGAAGCGCGCGGGCTTCTTTTTCTTCTTCTCTTTGCGTCCAAAATTTTGGCGCCAACAAATGCCATAGCCCTCAAACTGGGAGCCGTAGAGGGATCAAGTGTCTAAGTTTGAGGGAAAATCGCCAAAATTATTGGCAGTTCGCGGTGCTGGCTCACGAAGAGGGTGCACGAGGGGAACAGCGGTCGAGCGATCCGGACGCGTCATGATGCTCCGCATGGGCGGGACGCTCTGCAAAGCTCTGGGGTCGCCGCCTATAAATAGGGGGTCTGACCTCTCTTTTTTTCCTCTCGTGAATTTGTCATTTTGTTCTCTCGACTTCGCGAAGCTCCATGTACTCCGTGTCTGCTCACCGTGAATCGAGCTTCACGGCGAACCGTGAGTCTCCGACTCCGCGACTGCGCCAAGAGACCTTCTGCATGCAAGCTGAGGCCAGGCTCCGCGACTTGGCTTTGTGCTTGAGCTCCGTGAGCGACCTTCGCGAACAACCTCCGCGACCCGATCTGAATTTGTTTTTCAAGTTCTAAAACCTTAATGGATCATCAAGAAGCTGTGTTGGGGGTGCTTGTAGACGCCGCCTGGAGGGATGAGATGGGCAACCGTCTGGGCCTTGGTGAGATGGTCTGAAGTCACTCGGACCATAATTCTTTGACAAACCTCCTATCAAAAAGCCAAAAGAACTATCTGATGTGCAAGAAGTTTCCCTTGTATGGATTCGAGCTGAGGGATGATGTCTTCATTCTTAGGGAGAGTAGGGATGAACCAATTTGCTGGTTCAGGAGCACGCCATGCCAACACCCATGGTTCAGGGCGACCGATGGTCATGCGTGGGAGGACTTCACACCCGTCACCACCGACTGTCTGTAAAACCATATGAACAACATTGATGGGGAGCCACTGCAACCGGAGACGTCCCCTCCCTTGTACTGCACCATACTGAAGGCGGCTCTACAGGATCCAAAAAAGGGGTGTTCTGATGAGTGGGACCTGCGCTAGGGCAGCAACTTCACCAATGACTGGGCATGGGCCTACTGGGTAGGCGCCTCATGTGAGGAGTTTGGGGCCGAGCTGAGGAGGGTGGGTTTGTATGAGGTGGAATGGGCCTCAAAATTCCACATTTATTAACCGAAACAGCTGATGCCGGAGCTGCTGAGCAGATGGTCGTCTAGGACCCACACTTTTCACCTACACCATGGGGAGGTGGGAATTAGTCTGTGGGATGTCCATCAGATTTCGGGGTTCCCGATCTTGGGGGCCATTTATGATGAGTTCCTCCCCGTCATGAGCGCGTGGGAGGATCCGGAGTAGATGTCGTGACTGTCGTCAGCACTGATGGCACTGATCCCTAGAGATGACAAGGAGGTGGTGAGAGATGTCCACTTTAAGAACTGGTTCGAGTGGTTCCTGAACTTTTCGGAGAATCGAGAGTTCCCTCTGAGGCCTAGAACTTGTCCGAAAGGGGCCCAACGGGGCAAGGAGCACTCATGTTGGCGGCTCTTGGAGGACAACCAATGGAAGACTTGGGGTTTCGGTGTCAGCACTGAACAACAGCCGATAGTCAGGCTGGCGGCATTCATCACGACCCTTATCTGCAGTTGGATCCTACCGGTGAGGGATACTGATAAAACAATATTTTGTTGAGTATTTTATTTATAATAAATTATATAATTTCCTAAAATTGTGTTAAATAGGTTTATTTATAAAATATTTGGGATTTTATCATTCATTTGAAAATTTGGTGAAAATTCCAGTTTTACCCTTTATAGTGCACTGTAGTATTTCGAAGATAATGTTTTTTATATTTATTATTCGAATTTGAAATTTTGTAACCGTGTTGATAACGTAAGTTTCTACAACTTTTATTCAGGACACTAGAGCTAAAGAGTGCATTTGGTTGTTGAAAGTGGTCCATGAAGTCAAAGTTGGGCTGGACTCGACAGAATGGACATGGGTTCTGTATTTGGGTCATATCTTCTCTATCCGGGCTTGGATTGAGCCCAAATTTTTAGGAAAGCTCTGTGATATGATTTGGAACAAATAATCCTTCTATAAGGCCGGACGATTCACACGTTGTGGAGGTCAAATGGGCGGTGAAGTTTTCATTAAAATATTTGGCCGAGATTTCCCATTCACACTTTAAACCTATTTAATCCTAGCCTCCCCTCCACACTATAAATTAGTGTTTTTCTCATTTTGAGAGGTTAGGACGTGAATTAGGATATTGTAGGTAGAGAATAAATTGTTTCACCCAAATTCTCCAACCATTGTAAGAGTGGTAGCTCTTGAAGCAAGGATCCCCTCATCGAAGCCTCCTTCTCTTCTTCATTTTGTAGTGTTTTCATTTGTTTAATAAACTTCTTTGATATTATTTTATTCCTCATATTTTCTTCTGTTTTGTTTAAATTAATTATTATTTTAATCTTTCTAATTGGTTTGGAATTATTGAGTAGAAGCGTTATTGGGTTATACCCATTAAAAACTTTTGCACATGCAAAACGCTTCTATGATGATTACGCCACCCATGGAAGAGTAGTCTTTTAGTAATCGATCAATTTTCTACCCTCTTCATTTAATTATTTTGAATCATTGAGCCACTATAATTAACTTAATATGATACATGAATTGTGTTTTTAAATTGTAAGAAACTAAGCATGAAATTGAACAATTAACATAAAAACACGCGAGGTCGGAATTTTGTGTAAATTGTGAGAGCACGATCTTAATCGGTAATACAAGGCCATACGGGATAAATTTGTAGAGTTAAAATATAATCCCTAAACACAATTAATCCTAATTTCCAGAATGGATATGTTTCTTAATTTACCACTGACCTTAATCTATCCTTATAACATCAATCAAAGTATGGTGATGCGATTACATGTTCTGAAGATAACATAGGGTTTAATTAACTTCATCTTTGTGGTAAGGTTAATTCTCGTAGGGTTTGGGGGTTAACAAGTTAAGGGGTCATAATTAAGTGGATGTTAATTTAAATTATAATGATAAATAATTTATTGAAGAGGTAGAGTTAGATCGATTACATCTTTTAAAATATTTTAAAAAAAACATCTTCTTATTGTGTCTTTTTAATCAAACTTCATTTCGAAATTAAAAACAAAAAAAATGAAATCTTCTTCCAAGAAACTTCAAGTTTTATAAAATTCAAACAACCCCCATCCTTTCAAGTAGTGCTATTATTCTCTTTTATTTTATTTTTGGAATACCTCTAGAAAGTTGTTTTAATTCACTTCCTCCTTTGAGAGACGACCTTGGTCACCCACTCTGCTGCACCTAAGTACCCCAAAATCACACTAATCATTTGAGGGCGCCAACGACAACGCTCTTTCAAATTGGTTCTGTTTCCGGGGAGGCAAGTAATTATTTCAATCAATTAGAGGTATTTATTTTATTTTACATTTTATTCTCTCTTCTTTCTTCCTTCTTTACCCAATCTGATTTTGTTTTCTTCTTCTTTTATTTTCTTGTACTTCTTTTTAGACCATCAACTAAAACTTCTAATTTTTATTTTACTATGTTACAATTTCCTTATTTCCATCTTTCATTGATTAATGACACGAACAAATCCCGAAGATCTCTTAGATCTTGACCTTGAGATTGAACGCAACCTTAGGGAATGAATCAGACACTCTCAGTCTACGGGAAGTTTCAATATTCAACCAGTTGGTGAATACCTCTCTTCTGGAAACATTGAAATTTGAAACTATTCCAACTCAGACTTAAAATAAGAACCAATGGCGGGAAATAATAACAATGAGCTAAATAGAATCATTTGAGAATTGGCTGCACCTGATATTAATTATCATCCAAATTGTATTGAATACCCAAATCTCGAATCAGACTTTGAACTAAAATCTAGGTTAATTCACTTACTTCCAAAGTTTCATGGCCTCTCTGGTGAGGATCCCAATAAACATTTGAAAGAGTTTAATGTGGTTTTCTCAACCCTAAAACCTATAAATGTCTCTGAAGAACAAATCAAACTAAGAACATTCCCATTCTCACTTGATGGAGCTGCGAAAGATTGGATGTATTATTTACAACCCGAAGATGTAACTTGTTGGAACGATTTGAAACGTCTTTCCTTGCAGATATTTTTTCCAGCATCAAGGACCACTTCCATTCGTAAAAAGATCTTGGGGATCAAGCAAGCACAAGGGGAGTCAATGTATGAGTATTGGGAGCGATTCAAGAAGTTGTGTGCAAGTTGCCCACATCACTAAATCAGTGAGAAATTACTCATCCATTACTTTTATGAAGGACTCAAACCTATGGAGAGAAGCATGGTGGAAGCTGCAGCTAGAGGAGCATTGGTGGACAAGACACCAGTAGCTGTACGAGCATTGATCAACAAAATGGCCCAAAACTCCCAACAATTTGGCGATAGAGGTACACCACAGGTCAGGGGAGTACATCAGGTAAGTCCTTCTTCTCTTGAAAGTCATTTGATTGATACCAAGTTGGAAGAATTGAAAACTATAGTGAGAAAGATTTCTTTGGATCAAATGACATCCCAACCCCCTCCTTCAAGTCCTTGTTGTATTTTCACTTAGACAAGCCACCCAACTGACTTTTTCCCCCAACTACAAGAAATAGAAGATTGTGCCGCAGTATTCCCTGGGAGACCATATCAACAACAACAACCACATCCCCAAAATAAGTATGACTCCTTTGAACTAACATTTAACCAAGGGTGGAAGGATCAATCAGACATGAGGTATGGCTCTGGGAAACAACAAAGGACCCCTTTTCAACCAAACTTCCAGAAGCATCCACCTTACCAACAGGGTATCCAACAACCCCAAAGGAGATTTGAAGCTCAAACATCAACAAGTCAGCAACAAGGTAATCTCCAACACAATGTAGACTCTAACACTGATGATCTTTTGAAACAAATTATTCTTAATCAACAGAATGAGTTGAAGAGTCAAGGTTTGGAGTTGAGGGAGTTGAAGACTCAAATGAGCCAGATTGCCACTTCCCTCCATGAACTTGTGAGTAAGAATTTTGGAAATCTACATTCCCAACCCACTCCAAATCCAAAGAGAAATGTCAGTGCCATCACATTGAGAAGTGTGAAGCAAATGAATGATACATCTGTACCTACCATTCCACCGGGATTCACCTGAACTCCAGAGAAGCCGCATTCCATACCAACTGATGATAAATCCAAGGAGAAAGATAAAGGTAAGAAAAATATTGATGATGTTCCTCTTAAACCCCTTCATTTTCCAAACAGGGTTGTTCAAACCAAGAAAGTGGCTGAAGAAGCAATGAAAAAGGATGTTTAGGACACATTCAAGTGTGTTGAGATCAACATCCATCTATTTGAAGCCATCAAAAAAATCCCAAGGTATTCCAAATTCTTAAAAGAACTCTTCACCAATCGAAGAGGGCTCAAGGGAAATGAGAGGATCAACCTTGGAAGGAATGTATCAGCACTCATTACACCAACTCTAGCAATGCCAACAAAGTGAAAGGATCCCGTGACATTCACCATCCCATGTACCATAGGGGAGTTTCACTTCTCTGATGCTCTTTGTGATTTATGAGCTTCAATAAATGTGATGCCTCGCTCTGTATTCTCTTCTTTACAGGTTGGTGATTTGAAGCCAACGAGAGTAGTGGTGCAACTGGAGAATAGAGCTAGGACATATCCAGTAGGAGTTCTTCAGGATGTACTTGTCCGGGTAAGAGACATGATCTTTCCAGCAGATTTCTACATGATTAACATGGAGGATGATCAGGTAAGTTCTCATGCCCCCATTATCTTAGGTAGACCCTTCCTCAAAACTGAAAAAACTATCATAAATGTCAATGAGGGTACCCTTTCCATGGAGTTTGGAGATGAAGTTGTAATTTTTAATGTTATGGATTCCATGAAGTACACCTCATAGGATCATTCTACATTTGTTATCTCCCATTTTGAACCACCAAGTAAAAACACCATGGAATTGGATTGTCCTATTCTTAGGGAGATTATGAGTATTGGTTCTAGTTTGATGTCTAAGAGTACTTCCACAACCATTTATAAGGAACAAAAATCTCTAATATTTGATTTTTAAATGGAATCATATTAGGATTTTGATCATGTGAACTCAAATTATGACATGGCGGTTGAGTATGCTGATGGATTTGATGCATTATTCTCTGATTTTGATGATTTTTATTCTGATACTGATGCTCTTTGTGCACATATTTCAGTTCCTTCTACGCTTCCATCCATACACCACCCACCTATACTGGAACTCAATCCATTGCCACCAAATATCAAATACTCATACTTTTTAAGTGGTGACAAATTGCCTGTTATCATTACTAACAATATCCCTTTTGAACATGAAGAAAAACTTTTGAATCTTTTAAGGGAGAACATCAGGGCAATCGGGTGGACCTTGGCTGACATATCAGGTATTAGCCCCTCCATTTCCATGCATAGGATTATTTTGGAGGATGGGGATAAAATGGTGAGGCAACCACAAAGGAGACTCAATCCAACCCTTCTAGAGGTTGTTAAAAAAGAGGTTGAAAAATTGATCGAGGCAGGTATAATCTATCCCATTTCAGATTCTCAGTGGGTAAGTCCTATTCAGGTTGTGCCTAAGAAAAGTGGTGTTACTATTGTTAAAAACGAGAAAAATGAGTTAGTTACAGTGCGGGTACAAAACAGTTGGCATGTGTGTATTGATTATAGGAAACTAAATCATTCCACTCGCAAAGACCATTTCTCCCTATCATTTATTGATCAGATGCTTGAGAGACTAACTGGGAAGACACACTATTGTTTCTTGGATGGATTTTCTGGCTATTTTCAGGTTCCCATTGCAGCAGAGGACCAGGAGAAGACGACATCCACCTGCCCATTCAGTACCTTTGCTTACCGAAGGATTCCATTTGGACTTTCCAATGCCCCAGGTACCTTCCAGAGATGCATGGTGAGTATTTTCTCAGATTTCATTGAGACCTGCATGGAGGTATTTATGGATGATTTTACAGTTTATGGATCCTCATTTGATGAATGTCTCTCTAGTTTGGGTGATGTGTTGCATCATTGTATTGAGAAGAATCTAGTCTTAAATTTTGATAAATTTCATTTCATGGTCGAAAAGGGAATTGTCTTAGGTCATATAGTATCACAACATGGCATTGAAGTTGATAAATCTAAGGTAGACATTTTTTCATCCCTACCATATCCTACATGTGTGTGTGATGTTCAATCATTCCTTGGACATGTTGGATTTTATCAACGCTTCATCAGAGATTTTAGTAACATCGCTCTACCCTTATCTCGGTTGATTCAAAAAGATATTGACTTCAATTTTGATGATTCATGCAGGGTATCATTTGATGATCTAAAGAAGTGTCTGACCACTCCACCGATCATAAAGCCCCGGTAGTGGTACCTTCCATTTGATCTTATTTGTGATGCATCCAACTTCGTGGTTGGAGTTGTCTTATCTCAGAGGGTGGAGGGACGTTCAGATGTGATTTCGTATGCATCGAGGAAGTTGGATTCTGTCTAATCAAACTACACCACAACAGAAAATGAGTTTCTTACTATTATATTTACTTTAGATAAATTTTGTTCATATTTATTGGGATCTAAAGTAGTTGTTTTTTCAGAACATGCAGCTTTAAGGTACCTCCTAAAGAAGCCAGATGCAAAGCCATGACTTATCCGTTGGATGCTCCTTCTTCAAGAGTTTGACATCGAGATAAAGGACAAGAAGGGGTCAGAGAATTTGGTGGCAGACCACATGAGCTGGCTTACTCACACACCAGAGGGTGAAACCTTGGACCAGGTACCACTTCGGGACACTTTCTCTGATTAGAATCTCTATACCATCTCAGGTACGCATCCTTGATATGCTGATTTAGTTAATTACATTGTTTCCTCTGAAATCCTAGAAAATTTGAAGAAGCATCAAGTCCCAAAATTAAAAAGTGAGTCTAGGTTATATGTGTGGGATGATCCTTACCTCTGGCGCATGTGTAGTGATCAAGTCATTAGGAGGTGTGTTCCCGATCATGAGTTTGAGTCTGTTATTCATTTCTGTCATACACTTTCTTGTGGTGGACACTTTGGACCCCAACGGACAGCTAGGAAGGTTTTGGACTCTGGATTATATTGGCCTAGCTTATTCCATTATGCCCATGTTTTTTGTAAGTCATGCTCTCGTTGCCAACACACTGGGAACATTTCTAGGTGACATTAGATGCCCCAACAACCCATACTATTCTCTGAGATTTTTGATGTATGGGTCATTGATTTTATGGGTCATTTTCCTAGTTCATTTGGATTTTTTTATATTTTTGTTTCTGTTGATTATGTGAGTAAATGGGTGGAGGCTAAGGCCACCAGGACTGACGATTCTCATGTTGTAGTGGATTTTGTCAAGGCTCAAATTTTCTGTAGGTTTGGAGTACCAAAGGCCATCATCTGTGACCAAGGGACACACTTTTGAAATAGGAATTTTTCTTCCCTCCTTCAAAAGTATGGGGTGACACACAAAACATCAACACCATACCACCCCCAAACAAATGACCAGGATGAGGTTTCAAATAGGGAATTGAAACAAATTTAGGAGAAAATTGTGCATCCAAATAGGAAAGATTGGAGAAGGCGCTTGGATGATGCATTGTGGGATTATAGGATAGCATACAAGACACCCATTGTAATTTCCCCATTTCAGATTGTTTTTGGTAAATCATGTCATCTCCCTGTGGAAGTCGAGCATCAGGCATATTGGGCTATAAAGAAATGAAACATGGATTTAGCCCAAACTGGAATTCAATGGAAGTTGCAAATTCAAGAGGTTGAAGAGATTCGACTATCATCATATGAGAAATCAAGGCTCTATAAAGAAAGATCAAAAGCATCTCATTACAAAATGATCCAACAAAGGGAGTTTCATGTTGGAGAGAAAGTCCTTCTCTATAGTTCACAACTGAAGCTGATGCCTGGTAAGTTGCATTCTAGATGGTTAGGTCCTTATGTTGTGACTAATGTTTTTCCTTATGGTGTAGTGGATATCACACAAGAGGACACATGAAGGAGCTTTACAATCAATGGGAAACGTTTGAAGAGATACATTGAGGGACTTCCTACTAATGCAGGGGATTTTATCACACTGCATGACCCCATCATCACTTGAGCACATCAGGCTGTTCCTAACCCTTTTACTTTTATATTATTTGTCCTATTTAAAAATTATGCATTTCATGTGCATATATCATCTCATGGGTTCACATTGAGGACAATGCAATATTTTAAGTGTGGGGGAGGGAACCTTTTAGTTTTGTAATTTCATGGGAACCTTTGTGTGGTTATTTTACAATTTTCTGTGTGTTTTTTAAACTTTTGAGCTGAAATGATTCTCATCACCATTTTTAAATCCATATCAATAAGTGAAACAATTTACCCCTTGAAACAAATCTTAAATTAATGCTGAAATGACTTTGTTTCAAGTTCAAATATTTATTAATTTCAAGAAAAGTACACTGAATTTTGAATCCCATGCCACATCTCACTGTATTTATATTTGAAATCACTTTGCTGTGAGGCTTCTGAACCATTATTTTCATATTATTTACATTAAACTCATTTCTTGAGAGAACCAAACCATGCTTGATTTAACTAGAATTTGATTTATTCTGGTCAAAACGTGAGGTTTTGAGGTACTTATGTTTGAATGATTGAGGCATTTTTTTGGTATTAAAGCCCTTATTTCAAAGAATCCTTTTTTATAATGTCCAACCTTGAACATTTAATCCTTTTATACCTTAGAATACATGCACAACCTATTAGGTTAGCCACATTACAAGACAATTTTTTCTATCCAACCAACTCTTTAAGTGAAATTGTATAATCTAGTTTATCTTAAGTGTGGGGGAAGCTATGTTGTGTTGTGCTACAACATTCTGTGATACTTTGGGAGGAAAATTAAATTCTAAAGAGATGTGTTTTCTTTTGAAGAAAATCATTATATTGAAAGATGTGCCTTTTCTGGAGCTTTCATGACATGTGAAGCTATGCCTTTTCTGGAGCTTCTAATTGAGGTGGAAAGCTGTGCCCATCTGGAGCTTTCAAGAAAATCATGTTTGAGAAGATTGAAATTTTTTATGCTGAAATGATGAATGGTATAAACATTCCATGACTTTTCATGATGATGGAGCTGAATTGATACTATGGGGATTGAGGGGAAGACCATATTTAAGTGAAAATTAGATTAATGCAATTTTGCTTCAAAAAGAGTCAAGCCCTCCTCATTCAGCCTCAGAGTTTTTCACATCTTAATCCTACCAACCGAAAGCCACAGAACAACCCTGAAAAGTCCTCATGCTAAACATATGTCCTTGACTCACATCGGGTAGTGATATAGGAATTTATCAAGCCTATGGTGACCCTTGTATGAGTTTGGATGAGAAAGACATTGCAAAAAAAATGACATTTGTGTGATAAGAGAAAATTCAAGCGAGGTAAGTGTTTTGTGCATGGGAGGACAAATAAAGTGGAAATATATTAAATTATATAAATTAAGAACCTGAAATAATGGTTTTTTATGAGGCATGATATCTTTTGTTTCTTGGTGTGTAATTGTTTTATCTCAAGGATATGTGTTTTAAAATTGGTTTTGATTTGATATTGATGTTTACATGACATGAGGTTTTACCCAGGAGTGCAAAAGGGTAAGAGTGGGGGAGTTGATAAAACACTATTTTGTTGAATATTTTATTTATAATAAATGATATAATTTCCTCAAATTGTGTTAAATAGTTTTATTTATAAAATATTTGGGATTTGATCATTTATTTGAAATTTTGGTGAAAATTCCAGTTTTACCCTTTATAGTGCACTGTAGTATTTCAAAGATAAATATTTTTATATATATTATTTGAATTTAAAATTTTGTAATAGTGTTCCTAACTTAAATTTATACAACTTGTATTCAGGACACTAGAGCTAAAGAGTGTATTTGTTTGTTGAAAATGGTCCATGAAGTCAAAGTTGGGCTGGACTCGGCAGAAAGGATATGGGTTCTGTATTTGGGTCCTATCTTCTCCATCTGGGCTTGGATTGAGCATAAATGTTGAGAAAAGCTCGGGAACAGGATTTGGCACAAATCATCATTCTAGAAGGCCAGACAATGCATGCGTTTTGGATGTCAAATGGGCGGTGCAAGTTTCATTAAAATATTTGGCCGAGATTTCCCATTCACACTTTAAACCTCTTTAAACCTAGCTTCCCCTCCACTCTATAAATTAGTTTTTTTCTCATTTTGAGGGGTTAGGACGTGAATTAGGAGATTGGATGTAGAGGAGAATTTGTTTCACCCAAATTATCCAACCATTTTAAGAGGGGTAGCTCTTGAAGCAAGGATCCCCTAATCGAAGCCTCCTTCTCTTCTTCATTTTGTAATGTTTTCATTTGTGTAATAAAATTCTTTGATATTCTTTTATTTCTAATATTTTCTTATGTTTTGTTTAAATTTATTCTTCTCTTAATCTTACTAATTGTTTTGGAATTATTGAGTAGAAGCGTTATTGAGTTATACCCATTAAAAACCATTGCACATGCAAAACGCTTCTACGATGATTACGCCACCCATGGAAGAGTAGTCTTTTATTAATCGATCTATCTTCTACCCTCTTTATTTAATTATTTTGAATCATTGAGATACTGTAATTCACTTAATAAGATCCATGAATTGTTTTTTTAAATTGTAAGAAACTAAGAAAGCAATTGAACAATTAACACAAAAATATGCGAGGTCGGGATTTTGGGTAAATTGTGAGAGCGCAATCTTAATCGGTAATACAAGACCATACGCGATAAATTTGTAGAGTTAAAATATAATCCCTAAACACAATTCATTCTAATTTCCAGAATGGATATGTTTCTTAATTTACCACTGACCTTAAGCTATCCTTAGAACAACAATCAAAGTAGGTTGCTGCGATTACATGTTCCGAAGATAACATAGGGTTTAATTAACTTCATCTTTGTGGTAAGGTTAATTCTCACAGGGTTTGGGGGTTAACATGTTAAGGGGTCATAATTAAGTGGATGTTAATTTAAATGACAATGATAAATAATTTATTGAAGAGGTAGAGTTAGATCGATTACATCTTTTAAAATATTTTCAAAAAAAAACATCTTCTTGTTGTGTCTTTTTAATCAAAATTCATTTCAAAATTAAAAACAAAAAAATGAAATCTTCTTCCAGAAAACTTCTTCAAGTTTTTTAAACTTCAAACAACCCCCATCATTTCAAGTAGTTTTGTTATTCTCTTTTATTTTATTTTTGGAATACCTCTAGAAAGTTTTTTTAATTCACTTCCTCCTTTGAGAGAAGACCTTGGTCAGCCACTCTACTGCACCTAAGTACCCCAAAATCACACTAATCATTTGAGGGTGCCAACGACAATGCTCTTTCAAATTGGTGCCGTTTCCGGGGAGGCAAGTAATTATTTCAATCAATTAGAGGTATTTATTTTATTTTACATTTTATTCTCTCTTCTTTCTTCCTTCTTTACCCAATCTGATTTTGTTTTCTTCTTCTTTTATTTTCTTGTACTTCTTTTTGGACCATCAACTAAAACTTCTAATTTTTATTTTACTATGGTACACTTTCCTTATTTTCATCTTTCATTGATTTATGACAAGAAATAATCCCGAATATCTCTTAGATCTTGACCCTGAGATTGAACGCAACCTTAGGGAATGAAACAGACACTCTCAGTCTACAGGAAGTTTCAATATTCAACCAGTTGGTGAATACCTCTCTTCTGGAAACATTGAAATTTGAAGCTATTCCAACTCAGACATAAAAGAAGAACCAATGGCAGGAAATAATAACAATGAGATAAATAGAATCATTTGAGAATTGGCTGCACCTGATATTAATTATCAACCAAATTGTATTGGATACCCAAATCTCGAATCAGACTTTGAACTAAAATCTGGGTTAATTCACTTACTTCCAAAGTGTCATGGCCTCTCTGGTGAGGATCCCAATAAACATTGGAAAGTGTTTAATGTGGTTTTCTCAACCCTAAAACCTAGAAATGTCTCTGAAGATCAAATCAAACTAAGAAAATTCCCATTCTCACTTGATGGAGCTGTGAAAGATTGGATGTATTATTTACAACCCGAAGATGTAACTTGTTGGAACGATTTGAAATGTCTTTTATTGCAGAGATTTTTTCTAGCATCAAGGACCACTTCCATTCGTAAAAATATCTCGGGGATCAAGAAAGCACAAGGGGAGTCAATGTATGAGTATTGAGAGCGATTCAAGAAGTTGTGTGCAAGCTGCCTACATCACTAAAGAAGTGAGCAATTACTCATACAGTACTTTTATGAAGGACTCAAATCTATGGAGAGAAGCATGGTGGATGCTGCAGCTAGAGGAGAATTGGTGTACAAGACACCAGTAGCTGCACGAGCATTGATCAACAAAATGGCCCAAAACTCCCAACAATTTGGCGATAGAGGTACACCACAGGTCAGGGGAGTACATCAGGTAAGTCCTTCTTCTCTTGAAAGTCATTTGATTGATACCAAGTTGGACGAATTGACAACTATGGTGAGACAGATTTCTTTGGCTCAAATGACATCCCAACCCCCTCCTTCAAGTCCTTGTTGTATTTTCACTAAGACAAGCCACCCAACTGACTGTTCCCCCAACTACAAGAAATAGAAGATTGTGCAGCAGTATTCCCTGGGAGACCATATCAACAACAAAAACTACATCCCCAAAATAAGTATGACTCCTTTGCACTAACATTTAACCAAGGGTGGAAGGATCAATCAGACATGAGCTATGGCTCTGGGCAACAACAAAGGCCCCCTTTTTAACCAAACTTCCAGCAGCATCCACCTTACCAACAGGGTATCCAACAACCCCAAATGAGATTTGAAGCTGAAACATCAACAAGTCAGCAACAAGGGAATCTCCAACACAAGGTAGACTCTAACACTGATGATCTTTTGAAACAAGTTGTTCTTAATCAACAGAATGGGTTGAAGAGTCAAGGTTCGGAGTTGAGGGAGTTGAAGACTCAAATGAGCCAGATTTCCACTGCCCTCCAGGAACTTGTGAGTAAGAATTTTGGAAATCTACATTCCCAACCCACTCCAAATCCAAAGAGGAATGTCAGTGCCATCACATTGAGAAGTGGGAATCAAATGAACGATACATATGTACCTACCATTCCACCGGGATTCAACTCAACTCCAGAGAAGCCGCATTCCCTACCAACTGATGAGAAATCCAAGGAGAAAGATAAAGGTAAGAAAAAGATTGATGATGTTCCTCCTAAACCCCTTCCTTTTCCAAACAGGGTTGTTCAAACCAAGAAAGTGGCTGAAGAAACAATGAAAAAGGAGGTTTAGGACACATTCAAGCATGTTGAGATCAACATCCATCTATTTGAATCCATCAAAAAAATCCCAAGGTATTCCAAATTCTTAAAAGAACTCTGCACCAATCGAAGAGGGCTCAAGGGAAATGAGAGGATCAACCTTGGAAGGAATGTCTCAGCACTCATTACACCAACTCTAGCAATGCCAACAAAGTGAAAGGATCCCGGGACATTCACCATCCCATGTACCATAGGGGAGTTGCACTTCTCTGATGCTCTTTGTGATTTAGGAGCTTCAATAAATGTGATGCCTCACTCTGTATTCTCTTCTTTACAGGTTGGTGATTTGAAGCCAACGAGAGTAGTGGTGCAACTGGAGAATAGAGCTACGACATATCCAGCAGGAGTTCTTCAGGATTTACTTGTCTGGGTAAGAGACATGATCTTTCCAGCAGATTTCTACATGCTTAACATGGAGGATGATCAGGTAAGTTCTCATTACCCCATTATCTTAGGTAGACCCTTCCTCAAAACTGAAAAAACTATCATAAATGTCAATGAGGGTACACTTTCCATGGAGTTTGGAGATGAAGTTGTAATTTTTAATGTTATGGATTCAATGAAGTACCCCTCAGAGGATCATTCTACATTTGTTATCTCCCATTTTGAACCACCAAGTAAAAACACCATGGAATTGGATTGTCATATTCTTAGGGAGATTTTGAGTATTGGTTCTAGTTTGATGTCTAAGAGTACTTCCACAACCGTTTATAAGGAACAAAACTCTCTAATATTTGATTTTGAAATGGAATAATATTCGGATTTTGATCATGTGAACTCTAATTATGACATGGCGGTTGAGTATGCTGATGAATTTGTTGCATTATTCTCTAATTGTGATGATTTTTATTCTGATACTGATGCTCTTTGTGCACATATTTCAGTTCCTTCTATGCTTCCATCCATACACCACCCCCCTATACTGGAACTCAAGCCATTGCCACCAAATATCAAATACTCATACTTGTTAAGTGGTGACAAATTACCAGTTATCATTACTAACAATATCCCTTTTGAACATGAAGAAAAACTTTTGAATCTTTTAAGGGAGAACATCAGGGAAATCGGGTGGACCTTGGCTGACATATCAGGTATTAGCCCCTCCATTTCCATGCATAGGATTATTTTGGAGGATGGGGCTAAAATGGTGAGGTAACCACAAAGGAGACTCAATCCAACCCTTCTGGAGGTTGTTAAAAAAGAGTTTGAAAAATTGCTCGAGGCAGGTATAATCTATCGCATTTCAGATTCTCAGTGGGTAAGTCCTATTCAGGTTGTGCCTAAGAAAAGTGGTGTTACTATTGTTAAAAACGAGAAAGATTAGTTAGTTACAATAAGGGTACAACATAGTTGGCGTGTGTGTATTGATTATAGGAAACTAAATCATTCCACTCGCAAAGACCATTTACCCCTCTCATTTATTGATCAGATGCTTGAGAGACTAGCTAGGAAGACACACTATTGTTTCTTGGATGGATATTTTGGCTATTTTCAGGTTCCCATTGCAGCAGAGGACTAGGAGAATACGACATTCACCTGCCCATTCAGTACATTTGCTTACCGAAGGATTCCATTTGGACTTTGCAATGCCCCAGGTACCTTCCAGAGATGCATGGTGAGTATTTTCTCAGATTTCATTGAGACCTGCATGGAGGTATTTATGGATGATTTTACAGTTTATGGATCCTCATTTGATGAATGTCTCTCTAGTTTGGGTGATGTGTTGCATCATTGTATTGAGAAGAATCTAGTCTTAAATTTTGAAAAATGTCATTTCATGGTCGAAAAGGGAATTGTCTTAGGTCATATAGTATCAAAACATGGCATTGAAGTTGATAAATCTAAGGTAGACATTTTTTCATCCCTACCATATCCTACATGTGTGTGTGATGTTCGATCATTCCTTGGACATGCTGGATTTTATCAACGCTTCATCAGAGATTTTAGTAAGATCGCTCTACCCTTATCTCGGTTGATTCAAAAAGATATTGACTTCAATTTTGATGATTCATGCAGGGTATCATTTGATGATCTAAAGAAGTGTCTGACCACTCCACCAATCATACAGCCCCCGTAGTGGGACCTTCCATTTGAGCTTATGTGTGATGCGTCCAACTTCGCGGTTGGAGATGTCTTATCTTAGAGGGTTGAGGGACGTTCAGATGTGATTTCGTACGCATCGAGGAAGTTGGATTCTATCCAATCAAACTACACCACAACAAAAAATGAGTTTCTTGCTGTTATATTTACTTTAGATAAATTTCTTTCATATTTATTGGGATCTAAAGTAGTTGTTTTTTCTGACCATGCAGCTTTAAGGTACCTCCTAAAGAAGCCAGATGCAAAGACATGACTTATCCATTGGATGCTCCTTCTTCAAGAGTTTGACATCGAGATAAAGGACAAGAAGGGGTCAGAGAATTTTGTGACAGACCACATGAGTAGGCTTACTCACACACCAGAGGGTGAAACCTTGGACCAGGTACCACTTCGGGACACTTTCTCTGATGAGCATCTCTATACCATCTCAGGTATGCATCCTTGGTATGCTGATTTAGTTAATTACATTGTTTCCTCTGAAATCCCATAAAATTTGAAGAAGCATCAAGTCCAAAAATTAAAAAGTGAGTCTAGGTTATATGTGTTGGATGATCCTTACCTCTAGCGCATGTGTAGTGATCAAGTCATTAGGAGGTGTGTTCTCAATCATGAGTTTGAGTCTATTTTTCATTTCTGTCATACACTTGCTTGTGGTGGACACTTTGGACCCCAACGGATAGCTAGGAAGTTTTTGGACTCTGGATTATATTGGCCTGGCTTATTCCATGATGCCCATGTTTTTTGTAAGTCATGCTCTCGTTGCCAACACATTGGGAACATTTCTAGGTGACATTAGATGCCCCAACAACCTGTACTATTCTCTGAGATTTTTGATGTATGGGGCATTGATTTTATGAGTCAGTTTCCTAGTTCATTTGGATTTTTGTATATTTTAGTTTCTGTTGATTATGTGAGTAAATGGGTGGAGGCCAAGGCCACCAGGACTGACGATTCTCATGTTGTAGTGGATTTTGTCAAGGCTCAAATTTTATGTAGGTTTGGAGTACCAAAGGCCATCATCAGTGACCAATGGATACACTTTTGAAATAGGAATTTTTCTTACCTCCTTCAAAAGTATGGGGTGACACAAAAAACATCAACACTATACCAGCCCCAAACAAAATGTCCAGGATGAGGTTTCAAATAGGGAATTGAAACAAATTTAGGAGAAAATTGTGCATCCAAATAGGAATGATTGGAGAAGGCTCTTGGATGATGCATTGTGGGCTTATAGGATAGCATACAAGACACCCATTGGAATTTCCCCATTTCAGATTGTTTTTGGGAAATCATGTCATCTCCCAGTGGAAGTCGAGCATCGGGCATATTGGGCTATAAAGAAATGCAACATGGATTTAGCCCAAACTGGAATTCAAAGGAAGTTGCAAATTCAAGAGCTTGAAGATATTCGACTGTCATCATATGAGAACTCAAGTCTCTACAAGGAATGATCAAAAGAAGCTCGTGAAAAAATGATCCAACAAAGGGAGTTTCATGTTGGAGAGAAAGTCCTTCTCTATAGTTCACAACTAAAGCTGATGCCTGGTAATTTGCGTTCCAGATGGTTAGGTCCTTATGTTGTGACTAATGTTTTTCCTTATGGTGTAGTGGATATCACACAAGAGGACACATGAAGGAGATTTACAATCAATGGGAAACTTTTGAAGAGATACATTTAGGGACTTCCTACTAATGTAGGGGATTTTATCACACTGCATGACCCCATCATCACTTGAGCACATCAGGTTGTTCCTAACCCTTTCAATTTTATATTATTTTTCCTATTTAAAAATTATGCATTTCATGTGCATATATCATCTCATGGGTTCACATTGAGGACAATGAAATATTTTAAGTGTGGGGAGGGAACCTTTTAGTTTAGTAATTTCAATTGTTTTCCTGATTTAAAAAAACAAAAAACAAAAAAAATATGCGTGTTTTTAAAATTTTGTGTGGTTGTTTTACAATTTTCTGTGTGTTTTTGAAACTTTTGAGCTGAAATGATTCTCATCACCATTTTGAAATCCATATCAATAAGTGAAACAATTTACCCCTTGAAACAATTCTTAAATGAATGCTGAAATGACTTTGTTTCAAGTTCAAATATTTATTAATTTCATGAAAAGTACACTGAATTTTGAATCCCATGCCACATCTCACTGTCTTTAAATTTGAAATCACTTTCCTGTGAGGCTTCTGAACCATTATTTTCATATTCTTTACATTCACCTCATTTATTGAGAGAACCAAACCATTCTTGATTTAACCAGAATTTGACTTATTCCTGTCAAAACATGAGGGTTTGAGGTACTTATGTTTGAATGATTGAGGAATTTTTTTGGTATTAAAGCCCCTATTTCAAAGAATACTTTTTTATAATGGCCTACCTTGAACATTTAATCCTTGTAGACCTTAGAAAACATGCACAACCTATTAGGTTAGCCACATTAGAAGCCAATTTTCTCTATCCAACCAACTCTTTAAGTGAAATTGTATAATCTAGTTTATCTTAAGTGTGGGGGAAGCTATGTTGTGTTGTGCTACAAAATTCTGTGATACTTTGGGTGGAAAATTAAATTCTAAAGAGATATGTTTTATTTTGAAGAAAATAATTATATTGAAAGCTGTGCCTTTTCTGGAGCTTTCATGACATGTGAAGCTATGCCTTTTCTGGAGCTTCTAATTGAGGTGGAAAGTTGTTCCCATCTGGAGCTTTCAAGAAAATCATGTTTGAGAAGATTGCCATTTTTTATGATGAAATGATGAATGGTATAAACTTTCCATGACTTTTCATGATGATGGAGCTGAATTGATACTATAGGGATTGAGGGGAAGACCATATTTAAGTGAAAATTAGATTAATGCAATTTTTCTTCAAAAAGAGTCAAGCCCTCCTCATTCAGCCTCAGAGTTTTTCACATCTTAATCCTACAAACCGAAATCCACAGAACAACCCTGAAAAGTCCTCATGGTAAACATATGTCCTTCACTCACATAGGGTAGCGATATTGGAATTTATCAAGCCTATGGTGACCCTTGTATGAGTTTGGATGAGAAAGACATTGCAAAAAAAATTGACATTTGTGTGATAAGAGAAAATTCAAGCGAGGTAAGTGTTTTGTGCATGGGAGGATAAATAAAGTGGAAATATATTAAATGATATAAATTAAGAACTTTAAATAATTGTTTTTATGAGGCATGATATCTTTTGTTTCTTGGTGTGTAATTGTTTTATCTCAAGGATATGTGTTTTAAAATTGGTTTTGATTTGATATTAATGTTTACTTGACATGAGGTTTTACCCAGGAGTTCAAAAGGGTGAGAGTGGGGGAGTTGATAAAACGCTATTTTTTTAAATATTTTATTGATAATAAATGATATAATTTCCTCAAATTGTGTTTAATATTTTTATTTATAAAATATTTGGGATTTGATCATTTATTTGAAATTTTGGTTAAAATTCCAGTTTTACCCTTTACAGTGCACTGTAGTATTTCAAAAATAAATATTTTTATATATATTATTTTAATTTAGAATTTTGTAAAAGTGTTCCTAACTTAATTTTATACAACTTGTATTCAGTACACTAGAGCTAAAGAGTTCATTTGGTTGTTGAAAATGGTCCATGAATTCAAAGTTGGGCTGGACTCGGCAGAATGGATATGGGTTCTGTATTTGGGTCCTATCTTCTCCAAACGGGCTTGGATTGAGCCTAAATGTTGAGGAAATATTGGGAACATGATTTGGCACAAATCATCCTTCTATAAGGCCGGACAATGCATGCGTTTTGGATGTCAAATGGGCGGTGCAAGTTTCATTAAAATATTTGGCCGAGATTTCCCATTCACACTTTAAACCTCTTTAAACCTAGCTTCCCCTCCACTCTATAAATTAGTGTTTTTCTCATTTTGAGGGGTTAGGACGTGAATTAGGAGATTGGATGCAGAGGAGAATTTGTTTCACCCAAATTTTCCAACCATTTTAAGAGGGGTATCTCTTGAAGCAAGGATCCCCTCATCGAAGCCTCCTTCTCTTCTTCATTTTGTAATGTTTTCATTTGTGTAATAAAATTCTTTGATATTATTTTATTCCTAATATTTTCTTATGTTTTGTTTAAATTTATTATTCTATTAATTTTACTAATTGTGTTGGAATTATTGAGTAGAAGCGTTATTGATTTATACCCATTAAAAACCATTGCACATGCAAAACGCTTCTACGATGATTACGCCACCCATGGAAGAGTAGTCTTTAAGTAGTCGATCTATCTTCTACCCTCTTAATTTAATTATTTTCAATCATTGAGATACTGTAATTCACTTAATATGATCCATGAATTGTGTTTTTAAATTTTAAGAAACTACGCAAGCAATTAACAATTAACACAAAAACATGCAAGGTCGGGATTTTGTGTAAATTGTGAGAGCGCGATCTTAATCGGTAATACAAGACCATACGCGATAAATTTGTAGAGTTAAAATATAATCCCTAAACAGAATTCATCCTAATTTCCAGAATGGATATGTTTCTTAATTTACCACAGACCTTAAGCTATCCTTAGAACATCAATCAAAGTAGGGTGCTGCGATTACATGTTCCGAAGATAACATAGGGTTTAATTAACTTCATCTTTGTGGTAATGTTAATTCTCGTAGGGTTTGGGGGTTAACAAGTTAAGGGGTAATAATTAAGTGGATGTTAATTTAAATGATAATGATAAATAATTTATTGACGAGGTAGAGTTAGATCGATTACATCTTTTAAAATATTTTCAAAAAAAAAACATCTTCTTGTTGTGTCTTTTTAATCAAACTTCATTTCAAAATTAAAAACAAAAAAAATGAAATATTCTTCTAGCAAACTTCAAGTTTTATAAACTTCAAACAACCCCCATCCTTTCAAGTAGTACTATTATTCTCTTTTATTTTATTTTTGGAATACCTCTAGAAAGTTGTTTTAATTCACTTTCTCCTTTGAGAGACGACCTTGGTCAGCCACTCTGCTGCACCTAAGTACCCCAAAATCACACTAATCATTTGAGGGCGCCAACGACAAAGATCTTTCAAATTGGTGCCGTTTCTGGGGAGTTATGTAATTATTTCAATCAAGTAGAGTTATTTATTTTATTTTACATTTTATTCTCTCTTCTTTCTTCCTTCTTTACCCAATCTGATTTTGTTTTCTTCTTCTTTTATTTTCTTGTACTTATTTTTGGACCATTAACTAAAACTTCTAGTTTTTATTTTACTATGATACACTTTCCTTATTTTCATCTTTCATTGATTTATGACACGAACTAATCCTAAAGATCTCTTAGATCTTGACACTGAGATTGAACGCAGCCTTAGGGAACGAATCAGACACTCTCAGTCTACGGGAAGGTTCAATTTTCAACCAGTTGGTGAATACCTCTCTTCTGGAAACATTGAAATTTGAAGCTATTCCATCTCAGACATAAAAGAATAACCAATGGCGGGAAATAATAACAATGAGCTAAATAGAATCATTTGAGAATTGGCTGCACCTGATATTAATTATCAACCAAATTGTATTGAATACCCAAATCTCGAATCAGACTTTGAACTAAAATATGGGTTAATTCACTTACTTCCAAAGTTTCATGGACTCTTTGGTGAGGATCCCAATAAACATTTGAAAGAGTTTAATGTGTTTTTCTCAACCCTAAAACCTATAAATGTCTCTGAAGATCAAATCAAACTAAGAACATTCCCATTCTCACTTGATGGAGCTACGAAAGATTGGATGTATTATTTACAACCCGAATATGTACCTTGTTGGAACAATTTGAAACGTCTTTTCTGGCAGAGATTTTTTCCAGCATCAAGGACCACTTCCATTCGTAAAAAGATCTTGGGGATCAAGCAAGCACAAGGGGAGTTAATGTATGAGTATTGGGAGCGATTCAAGAAGTTGTGTGCAAGCTGCCCACATCACTAAATCAGTGAGCAATTACTCATCCAGTACTTTTATGAAGGACTCAAACCTATGGAGAGAAGCATGGTGGATGCTGCAGCTAGAGGAGCATTGGTGGACAAGACACCAGTAGCTGCACAAGAATTGATCAACAAAATGGCCCAAAACTCCCAACAATTTGGCGATAGAGGTACACCACAGGTCAGGGGAGTACATCAGGTAAGTCCTTCTTCTCTTGAAAGTCATTTGATTGATACCAAGTTGGAATAATTGACAACTATGGTGAGACAGATTGCTTTGGATCAAATGAAATCCCAACCCCCTCCTTCAAGTCCTTGTTGTATTTTCACTGAGACAAGCCACCCAACTGACTGTTTCCCCCAACTACAAGAAACAGAAGATTGTGCAACAGTATTCCCTGGGAGACCATATCAACAACAACAACCACATCACCAAAATAAGTATGACTCCTTTTCACTAACATTTAACCAAGGGTGGAAGGATCAATCAGACATGAGGTATGGATTTGGGCAACAACAAAGGCCCCCTTTTCAACCAAACTTCCAGCAGCATCCACCTTACCAACATGGTATCCAACAAACCCAAAAGAGATTTGAAGCTCAAACATCAACAAGTCAGCAACAAGGGAATCTCCAACACAAGGTAGACTCTAACACTGATGATATTTTGAAACAAATTGTTCTTAATCAACAGAATGAGTTGAAGAGTCAAGGTTCAGAGTTGAGGGATTTGAAGACTCAAATGAGCCAGATTTCCACTGCCCTCCATGAACTTGTGAGTAATAATTTTGGAAATATACATTCCCAACCCACTGAAAATCCAAAGAGGAAGAAAATTAATGATACATCTTTACCTACCATTCCACCGGGATTCACCTCAACTCCAGAGAAGCCGCATTCCATACCAACTGATTAGAAATCCAAGGAGAAAGATAAAGGTAAGAAAAATAATGATGATGTTCCTCCTAAACCCCTTCCTTTTCCAAACAGGGTTGTTCAAACCAAGAAAGTGTCTGAATAAGCAATGAAAAAAGAGGTTTAGGACACATTCAAGCGTGTTGAGATCAACATCCATCTATTTGAATCCATCAAAAAAATCCCAAGGTATTCCAAATTATTAAAAGAACTCTGCACCAATCGAAGAGGGCTCAAGGGAAATGAGAGGATCAACCTTGGAAGGAATGTCTCAGCACTCATTACACCAACTCTATCAATGCCAACAAAGTGCAAGGATCCCGGGACATTCACCATTCCGTGTACCATAGGGGAGTTTCACTTCTCTGATGCTCTTTGTGATTTAAGAGCTTCAATAAATGTGATGCCTAACTCTATATTCTCTTCTTTATAGGTTGGTGATTTGAAGCAAATGAGAGTAGTGGTGCAACTGGAGAATAGAGCTACGACATATCCAGCAGGAGTTCTTCAGGATGTACTTGTCTGGGTAAGAGACATGATCATTCCAGCATATTTCTACATCCATAACATGTAGGATGATCAGGTAAGTTCTCATGCCCACATTATCTTAGGTAGACCCTTACTCAAAACTGAAAAAACTATCATAAATGTCAATGAGGGTACACTTTCCATGGAGTTTGGAGATGAAGTTGTAATTTTTGATGTTATGGATTCCAAGAAGTACCCCTCAGAGGATCATTCTACATTTGTTATCTCCCATTTTGAACCACCAAGTAAAAACACCATGGAATTGGATCGTCCTATGCTTAGAGAGATTATGAGTATTGGTTCTAGTTTGATGTCTAAGAGTACTTCCACAACCGTTTATAAGGAACAAAACTCTCTAATATTTGATTTTGAAATGAAATCATATTAGGATTTTGATCATGTGAACTCTAATTATGACATGGCGGTTGAGTATGCTGATGGATTTGATGCATTATTATCTGATTCTGATGATTTTTATTCTGATACTGATGCTCTTTGTGCACATATTTCAGTTCCTTCTATGCTTCCATCCATACACCACCCCCCTATACTGGAACTCAAGCCATTTCCACCAAATATCAAATAATCATACTTGTTAAGTGGTGACAAATTACCTGTTATCATTACTGACAATATCCCTTTTGAACATGAAGAAAAAAATTTGAATCTTTTAAGGGAGAACATCAGGGCAATCGGGTGGACCTTGGCTGACATATCAGGTATTATCCCTTCTATTTCCATGCATAGGATTATTTTGGAGGATGGGGATAAAATGGTGAGGCAACCACAAAAGAGACTCAATCCAACCCTTCTGGAGGTTGTTAAAAAAGAGGTTGAAAAATTGCTCGAGGCAGGTATAATCAATCCCATTTCAAATTCTCAGTGGGTAAGTCTTATTCAGGTTGTGCCTAAGAAAAGTGGTGTTACTATTGTTAAAAACGAGAAAGATAAGTTAGTTACAATGAGGGTACAAAATAGTTGGCGTGTGTGTATTGATTATTGGAAACTAAATTATTCCACTCGCAAAGACCATTTCCCCCTCTCATTTATTGATCAGATGCTTGAGAGACTAGCTGGGAAGACACACTATTGTTTCTTGGATGGATTTTCTGGCTATTTTCAGGTTCCCATTGCAGTAGAGGACCAGGAGAAGATGACATTCACCTGCCCATTCAGTACCTTTGCTTACCGAAGGATTCCATTTGGACTTTGCAATGCCCTAGGTACCTTCCAGAGATGCATGGTGAGTATTTTCTCAGATTTCATTGAGACCTGCATGGAGGTATTTATGGATGATTTTACAGTTTATGGATCCTCATTTGATGAATGTCTCTCTAGTTTGGGTGATGTGTTGCATCATTGTATTGAGAAGAATCTAGTCTTAAATTTTGAAAAATGTCATTTCATGGTCGAAAAGAGAATTTTCTTAGGTCATATAGTATCACAAAATGGCATTGAAGTTGATAAATATAAGGTAGACATTTTTTCATCCCTACCATATCCTACATGTGTGTGTGATGTTTGATCATTCCTTGGACATGCTGGATTTTATCAACGCTTCATCAGAGATTTTAGTAAGATCGCTCTACCCTTATCTCGGTTGATTAAAAAAGATATTGACTTCAATTTTGATGATTCATACAGGGTATCATTTGAGGATCTAAAGAAGTGTCTGACCACTGCACCGATCATACAGCCACCGTAGTGGGACCTTCCATTTGAGCTTATGTGTGATGCGTCCAACTTCGCGGTTGGAGCTATCTTATCTCATAGGGTGGAGGGACATTCACATGTGATTTCGTATGCATCGAGGAAGTTGGATTCAGTCCAATCAAACTACACCACAACAGAAAATGACTTTCTTGCTGTTATATTTACTTTAGATAAATTTCGTTCATATTTATTGGGATCTAAAGTAGTTGTTTTTTCTGACCATGCAGCTTTAAGGTACCTCTTAAAGAAGCCAGATGAAAAGCCATGACTTATCCGTTGGATGATCCTTATTCAAGAGTTTGACATCGAGATAAAGGACAAGAAGGGGTCAGAGAATTTGGTGGCAGACCACATAAGTAGGCTTACTCACACACCAGTGGGTGAAACCTTGGACCAGGTACCACTTCGGGACACTTTCTTTGATGAGCATCTCTATACCATCTAAGGTACGCATCCTTGGTATGCTGATTTAGTTAATTACATTGTTTCCTCTGAAATCCCAGAAAATTTGAAGAAGCATCAAGTCCAAAAATTAAAAAGTGAGTCTAGATTATATGTGTGGGATGATCCTTACCTCTGGCGCATGTTTAGTGATCAAGTCATTAGGAGGTGTGTTCCCGATCATGAGTTTGAGTCTGTTTTTCATTTCTATCATACACTTGCTTGTGGTGGACACTTTGGACCCCAACGGACAGCTAGGAAGGTTTTGGACTCTGGATTATATTGGCCTAGCTTATTCCATGATGCCCATGTTTTTTGTAAGTCATACTCTCATTTCCAACACACTGGGAACATTTATAGGTGACATTAGATGCCCCGACAACCCGTACTGTTCTTTGAGATTTTTGATGTATGGGGAATTGATTTTATGGGTCATTTTCCTAGTTCATTTGGATTTTTGTATATTTTGGTTTCTGTTGATTATGTGAGTAAATGGGTGGAGGCCAAGGCCACCAGGACTGACGATTCTCATGTTGTAGTGGATTTTGTCAAGGCTCAAATTTTCTGTAGGTTTGGAGTACTAAAGTCCATCATCAGTGACCAAGGGACACACTTTTGCAATAGGAATTTTTCTTCCCTCCTTCAAAAGTATGTGGTGATAGACAAAACATCAACAACATACCACCCCCAAACAAATGGCCAGGATGAGGTTTCAAATAGGAAATTGAAACAAATTTAGGAGAAAATTGTGCATCCAAATAGGAAAGATTGGAGAAGGCGCTTGGATGATGCATTGTGGGCTTATAGGATAGCATACAAGACACCCATTGGAATTTCCCCATTTCAGATTGTTTTTGGGAAATCATGTCATCTCCCAGTGGAAGTCGAGCATCGGGAATATTGGGCTATAAAGAAATGCAACATGGATTTAGCCCAAACTGGAATTCAAAGGAAGTTGCAAATTCAAGAGCTTGAAGAGATTCGACTATCATCATATGAGAAGTCAAGTCTCTACAAGGAAATATCAAAAGCATATCATGACAAAATGATCCAACAAAGGGAGTTTCATGTTGGAGAGAAAGTCCTTCTCTATAGTTCACTACAGAAGCTGATGCCTGGTAAGTTGCGTTCCAGATGGTTAGGTCCTTATGTTGTGACTAATTTTTTTCCTTATGGTGTAGTGGATATCACACAAGAGGACACATGAAGGAGCTTTACAATCAATGGGAAACGTTTGAAGAGATACATTGAGGGACTTCCTACTAATGCATGGGATTTTATCACATTGCATGACCCCATCATCACTTGAGCACATCAGGCTGTTCCTAACCCTTTCACTTTTATATTATTTTTCCTATTTAAAAATTATGCATTTCATGTGAATATATCATCTCATGGGTTCACATTGAGGACAATAAAATATTTTAAATGCGGGGGAGGGAACCTTTTAGTTTAGTAATTTCAATTGTTTTCCTGATTTAAAAAAACAAAAACAAAAAAAAAGATGTGTGTTTTTTAAATTTTGTGTGGTTATTTTACAATTTTCTGTGTGTTTTTGAAAATTTTGAGCTGAAATGATTCTCATAACCATTTTTAAATCCATATAAATAAGTGAAACAATTTACCCCTTGAAACAAAGCTTAAATGAATGCTGAAATGACTTTGTTTCAAGTTCAAATATTTATTAATTTCATGAAAAGTACACTGAATTTTGAATCCCATGCCACATCTCACTGTCTTTATATTTGAAATCACTTTCTTGTGAGGCTTCTGAACCATTATTTTCATATTCTTTACATTCACCTCATTTCTTAAGAGAACCAAACCATGCTTGATTTAACCAGAATTTGATTTATTCCTATCAAAACTTGAGGGTTTGAGGTACTTATGTTTGAATGATTGAGGCATTTTTTTGGTATTAAAGCCCCTATTTCAAAGAATCCTTTTTTATAAAGGCCTACCTTGAACATTTAATCCTTGTAGACCTTATAAGACATGAACAACCTGTTAGGTTAGCCACATTACAAGCCAATTTTCTCTATCCAACCAACTCTTTAAGTGAAATTGTATAATCTAGTTTATCATAAGTGTGGGGGAAGCTATGTTGTGTTGTGCTACAACATTCTGTGATACTTTGGGTGGAAAATTAAATTATAAAGAGACGTGTTTGCTTTTGAAAAAAATCATTATATTGAAAGTTGTGCCTTTTCTGGAGCTTTCATGACATGTGAAGCTATGCCTTTTCTGGGGCTTCTAATTGAGGTGGAAAGTTGTGCCCATCTGGAGCTTTCAAGAAAATCATGTTTGAGAAGATTGGCATTTTTTATGCTGAAATGACGAATGGTATAAGCTTTCCATGACTTTTCATGATGATGGAGCTGAATTGATACTATAGGTATTGAGGGGAAGACCATATTTAAGTGAAAATTAGATTAATGCAATTTTGCTTCAAAAAGAGTCAAGCCCTCCCCATTCAGCCTCAGAGTTTTTCACATCTTAATCCTACCAACCGAAAGCCACAGAACAACCTTAAAAAGTTCTCATGGTAAACATATGTCCTTGAATCACATCGGGTAGTGATATAGGAATTTATCAAGCCTATGGTGACCCTTGTATGAGTTTGGATGAGAAAGACATTGCAAAAAAAATTGACATTTGTGTGATAAGAGAAAATTCAAGCGAGGTAAGTGTTTTGTGCATGGGAGGATAAATAAAGTGGAAATATATTAAATGATATAAATTAAGAACTTGAAATAATGGTTTTTTATGAGGCATGATATCTTTTGTTTCTTGGTGTGTAATTGTTTTATCTCAAGGATATGTGTTTTAAAATTGGTTTTGATTTGATATTGATGTTTACTTGACATGAGGTTTTACCCAGGAGTGCAAAAGGGTAAGAGTGGGGGAGTTGATAAAACACTATTTTTTTGAATATTTTGTTGATAATAAATGATATAATTTCCTCAAATTGTTTTAAATATTTTTATTTATAAAATATTTGGGATTTGATCATTTATTTGAAATTTTGGTGAAAATTCCAGTTTTACCCTTTATAGTGTACTGTAGTATTTCAAAGTTAAATATTTTTATATATATTATTTGAATTTAAAATTTTGTAACAGTGTTCCTAACTTAATTTTATACAACTTGTATTCAGGACACTAGAGCTAAAGAGTGCATTTGGTTGTTGAAAATGGTCCATGAAGTTAAAGTTGGGCTGGACACGACAGAATGGATATGGGTTCTGTATTTGGGTCCTATCTTCTCCATCCAGGATTGGATTGAGCCTAAATGTTGAGGAAAGCTCGAGAACATGATTTGCCACAAATCATCCTTCTAGAAGGCCGGACAATTCATGCGTTTTGGATGTCAAATGGGCGGTGAAAGTTTCATTAAAATATTTGGCCGAGATTTCCCATTCACACTTTAAACCTCTTTAAACCTAGCTTCCCCTCCACTATATAAATTAGTGTTTTTCTCATTTTGAGGGGTTAGGACGTGAATTAGGAGATTGGATGCAGAGGAGAATTTGTTTCACCCAAATTCTCCAACCATTTTAAGAGGGGTATCTCTTGAAGCAAGGATCCCCTCATCGAAGCCTCATTCTCTTCTTCATTTTGTAATGTTTTCATTTGTGTAATAAAATTCTTTGATATTATTTTATTCCTAATCTTTTCTTATGTTTTTTTTAAATTTATTCTTCTCTTAATTTTACTAATTGTGTTGGAATTATTGAGTAGAATCGTTATTGAGTTATACCCATTAAAAACCATTGCACATGCAAAACGCTTCTACGATGATTACGCCACCCATGGAAGAGTAGTCTTTTAGTAATCGATCTATCTTCTACCCTCTTAATTTAATTATTTTGAATCACTGAGATACTATAATTCACTTAATATGATCCATGAATTGTTTTTTTAAATTGTAAGAAACTAAGCAAGCAATTGAACAATTAACACAAAAACATGCGAGGTTGGGATTTTGTGTAAATTGTGAGAGCGCGATCTTAATAGGTAATACAAGACCATACGCGATAAATTTGTAGAGTTAAAATATAATCCGTAAACACAATTCATCCTAATTTCCAGAATGGATATGTTTCTAAATTTACCACTGACCTTAATCTATCCTTAGAACATCAATCAAAGTAGGGTGATGCGATTACATGTTCCGAAGATAACATAGGGTTTAATTAACTTCATCTTTGTGGTAAGGTTAATTCTCGTAGGGTTCGGGGGTTAACAAGTTAAGGGTTCATAATTAAGTGGATGTTAATTTAAATGATAATGATAAATAATTTATTGAAGAGGTAGAGTTAGATCGATTACATCTTTTAAAATATTTTAAAAAAAACATCTTCTTGTTGTGTCTTTTTAATCAAACTTCATTTCAAAATTAAAAACAAAAAAAAATGAAATCTTCTTCCAGCAAAATTCTTCAAGTTTTATAAACTTCAAACAACCCCCATCCTTTCAAGTAGTGTTTTTATTCTTTTTTATTTTATTTTTTTAATACCTCTAGAAAGTTGTTTTAATTCACTTCCTCCTTTGAGAGACGACCTTGGTCCGCCACTCTGCTGCACCTAAGTACCCCAAAATCACACTAATAATTTGAGGGCACCCACGACAATGCTCTTTCAGATACCAACATTGGGGGTGCGGCCCAGCTCGTTCATCATGGAATCCATGCTGGCCATGGGAAGGCGGGTCAATATGGGGATTCTGATGCTCGCCAGATTGTACAGGATGATGCGACATGTTAGTGAGGGCAAGAAGCCGCCAAGGATATGCAAGCCCTTCCACCTTTTGTATGGGTGGATTGCGGCACACATCAGGTGGGTTTATGAGTATCCAAACCCTATCTCGCCACCCGGATCAAACTTCCGCCCTTCCATTCTGAACGCAGCCGGGAGCTTCCCAGTCAAATTAATCGTACCGATGGTGCTGAACCGGGTGTGGAGGGAGAATGTGTTTAACTTCCACCTGTTTCCATTGCTGACGGGGGTACTCACTGACGACGGGCCGGTAACGGAAGAGCACTGGGCTTATCTTCTAGCCTTTCGAGGTGGAGTTTTGGTGGCACGAGTGGATCGTGAGCCACTCTGTGAGCCGTACACCCCGTATCAGTTTGCGAGGCAGTTCCGGTGCCTGCAGCAGCTGACCCTACAGATCTACTGGGAGGTGCATCATGAGGAGCACTCGTGTGTAATGAGGCAGTTGTGGCTCATGTTCACATGGGAGGATGGGAAAATGCGAATGGCATTACCTCCACCGACTTCTGTCTTTGGATTGCTGAGGGAGTATGTCATCAGCTGGGAGGCAGATTATCCTAGGGAAATGTTGAAGCAGCCAACTGTTCGGGCTAGTGACGGCGGGCCTCCCCTGTCCCGAGGTCGGGGTTGGAGGGCAGCAAGGGCCTCTCGCGGTGGCAGGGTTTCCGTGGTGGTGAGACCTGCAACTGTTGAAGGTGCTGCAATAGTGGCGGATCCAACAGTGGTAGTTGACCTGGTGGTTCTAGAAGAGCAGCGCCATCTGGAGGGGTCGCCACTAAGGGGGTTTCGCAGGATATCCACTCAGGCTCTAGGGAAGCGGCTGCGTCATATCGACATGCCCGAGAATGTTGTTTTCTCGGAGGCCTGGGACAATTGGGATGTCAACCGGCAGTTTCTTAGCCCGCCCGAGATGTGGGCACACTTGAATCATCTCGAGATGGAGTTACTGGGAATAGGCCCAATCCGGGCTTGTTTCACGACGTCTCTGGCGGAGGTGGAGCAATACATGGATGAGCTGGAGGGCTACGTTCACTCCAGTGGTGCCCCGCGTCCGATGACAGACCCGATAAGGGTGCTGCTGGATTGGACGGTTCCGCCATAGCTGTCATCTTCCGATCTGAGAGAGCACTTCCCTCTACCGGAAGAATCAGATGAATCCTCTGGGGAGGATGAGGCCGGTGGAGGGAGTCTGTTGGAGGAAGACGAAGTCGGAGATCAAGACTTAGATTCCGATGATTTCTCGGAGGTTCTCGAGGTAGCATTACAAATTTCTTTCCTCAGGGTCCACTCTAAGGCCATTATGGAGTTCTTACCAATATTTGAACCATGCAGGAGGAACTTGTACGCAGACCTCGCTCTCGCCCTTTGGCGGGTGATGATGCCGGGCCTTCAGAACCCGCGCCTGCGGTTGTGTCCAGTTCTTTGTCTGGAGGGGCTAGATTACCTAAGGTGGCTCCTCCAGAATCTCCAGATCTTCTGACAGTATATGGAGGGCCACGCCTCAGGGTTGCGTCAGCATCGACTCTAGAGCAGCACCAGGAGATCGACCTCCGTAAGTTTTCTCCACTGGATTCATTATTGTCATATGTAGATCATGCCATCTGAAGTTCATGCCCTTCTCTTTCGTACAGTTCTCCGACTGGCATGGGCTGCTGCGGCAAGGCTAGTTAGGATGTCTGGCGGCACCCCTCATAGGGGCATGTCGGTGATGGTGAAGATAGTCCCCCCACCTACTCGAGCTGCAGCACTCCCTATCATTGGCGGGACCACCAGCAGGGTCCTGCCTGGGTTTATTGAGGTAGAGTCCAATGATGAGGATCAAACGGCTGACCCAAGTCCCGCCACGCCTACTCCGGCACCAGATGCCATGCCGGGTTCAACGCTAGACGCAGATCCTGCCGAAGAGTTTCTGCGGGCGTATCCTGCATACGAGCCTGCCAATCGTGCGGACTGGGATGAGACGACCTCTGATGAAGAGGACAACAAAATAGTCCATCGTTGATCGTGGAAGCTAATCACGCATTTCATCAATGACACCCTCCAAGCGCTATGGCTGAATGAAATGGACAGACTTCGCTCGCAACTGCGCGAACTGTGCGCTGGGGGAGTGGATGCCCAGCGTCCTCATATGCTCATCCAAGATCTAATGGAAGAGAAGATCTGGGAATACGATCGTGGGCTCAGCATGGGCTGGCAGCGGAGGAAGGCGATGAATGTCAAGAAGCTCCAAAAGGCTGAAAGAGATTTCCAACAGCTGCAGGTACGGGAAGATGAGCACTCAGTCTCTCTTGATACATAATCTGAGCTGATATCGTGTTTGAAGGCCTAGTTGGAAGAGGCAGAAGATAATATGAGGCAGGCTTCTGGAGAGATGGCTGTCATTCAGGCTGACATCGAGAGTGCCTGAGCCGAGGCTGACGAACTGTGCTCCGTTGCTGCTGAGGAGGAGTAGGAGCTAAGTCGGCGACATCAATTCCTGGATGCCACAAGTCAAAAGGTGGCGGAGCTTCAACGCTCTTTTGACGGGGTAAATCTGTCCATATGGGGAGTCAAACCCCAGGTACTGTAACAATTACAAACCTTTTAATGGTACTCTCATGATTCGACTTTCTTCTTTCTTTGAATGTCATAGTATGCCCAATTTTCACTATTTGAATCAGTTCATTACATCCCTACAATGTTTGTGGGATGTCCGGCGACAATTCCCTAAGATCACGTGGGTCAGGCCCGATGTGAGAAACAAGAGATAGTCGCCTCATCGTCCCACCCAACATAGGATTGGAAACCAAGCTTCAGGCATCCGGGGTTTGGATAACCAGTCTGGATTTCTAGAAAATAAGAGAGACCTGGCCGGAGAAGGAACTTCTCAAAATAGCCGAATTACCGTTTCTTCAGCACGCTCTTATGCACAAATGGTGCAACGCCAGGGGCGCTGAAATCGGTCCGAACAAATGGAAATGAGAAGTGTGAATAATGATACCCAAGATTCGGAACACTGTGGGAATGGCGTGACAATAAAGGACAACCGTTAACCATGGCAGAGAAACGGTATCCTTACCGCATTATCCTGAAATGGGGACAACAAATGAGGGTCGACTGTTGACCATGTTCGAAACATGGGGCCATGTCACAAATGCTATCAATCAATCCTTCGGGACGTTGGCCCAGGACAATAGGCGGACCCTAGGTCGAGCATCCATACGGTTAGGGGGTCCTTCCAAACATGACCAGTCTTCCGGAACGTTGGCCCAGGACGGTAGGTGAGCCGATGCGGCATAGGACCAGGCCGTTAGGGGGTCCCTTTAGACATGAAAGAGGATGGGGATCGGAATGACGGTCGCGAAAATCATGGAATATGGAGTGATGGTTTATTCGGACAGAATCCCACACTCATGTAATTACACCACTTAAGTGGGGGTATGCCAGATGGGCGTATCAGTTTCATCATGGATCATTCCTTCTTTGAGACAGGGCCTCTCTGGCGAGGGGTCCGTCCAGGGGGCCTGAAAGGGGAAGAACATGATTAATTATTCCTATGGGCTAGACCCTAAACAAAATACCAGGGTGTCTCTACGTATCCCATGAGGATGGGAATCAAGCCACATGTAGTTTTTGAAGCATAGTGTAGTCATAGACCAACACTGAAAGGTGAAATTCTCTCTGGTAGATGCTCCGATGCATCCCATGATTAACATGGGGAATCTTGAACTTGTTCAGGGTAGAATCACAGTTTAGTGTCATGCGTTGAGGACATCTCCCATAGTTTAACGTCATACGATAGGACGTGGAGTGAAAGAGAAGAGCCCAGGTAGCATATGGTGTGGTAGTTATGAAACCAACATGAATGAGTACTTGAAGTTCAAATCACACCACTTAGACCTGGAGGAAAATCTTCAGGTTGAGGGACCAAGAGTGAGAATTAGGCTGGGCCCGAAGCAGAGTGGCCGAACATTCCTACGTACCCCATGAAGATGGGAATCAATCCATACATATTTATGAAGGGTGGCATGATAAGGTACCAGTTCCAGGGAAGAAGGGGAGTGCAGGAGTGGACCTTGCACCAAAAGAAGCGTAATTTGATAAATCTTGTTTGTCCTGTAAGGTGAGTGGTTTTTTTTGTGAAGCAACAGGCCTAGGGTAACAAGCCCTGGTGTCACCACAAGAATCAAGCCATGATAGGCGTTGACAAATGACATGGCACGTGACCAATACCCAATATGATGTCCTCTATAACGAGGTCATCAAAATGCAGTGTCATTTTTTCGTGTGGCCAGGACGATAATGTCACAGTTTAGGGTCGTGTGATAGGACCAAGCATGCATTTTAACATCATGCAGTTCAGACGTAGCAGAGACGATGCTAGAAGGGGGATGTGTATGGTGTCGTGTGACATAACCGTCATGAATGGGGACATAATACCACATTATACCATACGCAGTCCCGATAGAGGAACCTCAAGATGAGGGGCCCATATAGAGGTGAGAGGTGAAGGGGGGGAGACTAGCTCCCAAATGAGCTAGACCCAAAAACGAGATGTTCGGGCGGTCCTACATATCCCATGAGGATGGGAATCAAGATGAACATAGTTCTAAAGAGATCTTAGTTTATGGTCTTAGAGCTCAGACCATGGGAGCCCTGAAGGATGTCGTATTGCAGCTTTTTCCCCCTGATATGCAAAGGTGCACTGAGGGGTAGCACCAAGAGTGTCGAGATTCCAGCTAGACACGATGGGGTGGAACATAATGTGAATCATGTAACCAACATTCAAGGCCAAGAAATGATGGCGTGATGACAGAGGATTAATTCTGACCATGTTTGCAACACATCATCCTGTCGCACTAGCCTGAAATTGGGACAAACAAATGAGCATCGACCACTGACCATGTTCGCAACACGGGATTTGTATCAATTTTTTGTCTAAAATCCTCAGGGGCGTTGGTCTGTAACAGTAGGAGAGCCCTTGGGAGTGGTATCCAGGCCATTCTTGGGGGGTCCCTTCAGATGTGAAAGGCGATGAAAGCCCGAATGAAGGGGAACACGAAGCTTGACAAGTGGAACGAACTTGACCAAGTTGAATCTGACACTCTTGGTTCTAGACTAGAGTGTTCTTTACACAAGGGTGAATCACTGCAAAGAGTCGAGGGACTAAACTTGAGGGCGTTCGAGAGAGGTTAGACTCCCAGGAAAGGGGGAATAATGCCAAAAACCCTGTATCATTCCTATATATCCCCCCCTTAGAGAGGGACAGGCCAAGGGGCCTAGGTGATCTGGAGATCGGGGGATCACTATGAAGTGGGGCTGGACCCGAAGTCTAGACATTTGGGTGGTCATACGTATCCCATAAAGATAGGAATCAAGCCTTACGTAGTTCTTGAGGGTGCCTTTTAATGTCTTGTGGGAAAAGAAATAGGAGGGAGAATTTTGAGAACTGGGTGCGCGTGGTACGGCTATTGCAAACCCAACGTGAATGAGGACCTGATCCCACATCACAGCACACAGTCCCGTAGTCAGGGTCCCGAAGGTAGGACAGAAGATAAAAATTAGCTGAACTTAAGCTGGACCCAAAGACAGGAGGTCTGGGAATTTATATGTATCCCCTGAGGATGGTAATCAAGACAGATGTAGTTCTTAGGAGATCTTAGTTTATGGACTTAGAGCTCAAACCGTGGGTGGATGACAACTTTCCAGGTGAGCGCAGACCTCAACCCAATCCCTAAGCCCACGTGAGTTAAAATCGGTGTGGGAAACAAGGGGGGGATGATCCCTATCTAAATACCTGAAACGTCCATCGAGGGGATTCAGTGAAGAGCCCCGAAGGACACCTCTAACATGGCTTTGTTCCCCTAACGCGCAGACGTGCACTGAGGGATAGTATCTAGAGTTTTGAAACTCTACTCAGACATGATGAAGTGGAAAACGATGTGAATCGTGTACCCGACACTTTGGGCTTAATGGGGGTTGGCATGGCGATGGAGGATAACTGTTAACCGTGGTGTAAAAACAGTATCTAGATCACATTAGCCTGAAGTGAGAACAACAAATGAGCATCGACCGCTGACTATATTCGCAACGTGATATTTTATCGATTTGTTGACCAAAACCCTCAGGGGCATTGGCCTGTATCGGTAGAAGAGCCCTTGGGCATAGTATCCAGGCCATTCATAGGGGTCCCTCTGGGTGTGAAAGATGATGGAAGCCCTGATGAAGGGATATAGAAAGCCTGAAAAGTGGGTGCGGACATGTTTGAGTAATGTCCGACATTCCAGGTAATAATCCGGAGTACCCTTAGGCACATTGGTGGACTGCCGGAAAGGGTCAACGAAACAGCTCGGGAGGGAGAGGTACATGGCGTGGTCACTAAAATACTATCGTGAATGAGGACATAGTCCCATACCACACCATATAATCCCCTCGTGGAGGAAGGGTAGGCCAAGGGGCCAAGGTGGGATAGAGATTCCCAAGATATGGGGATGGACCCGAAGCCTAGACATTCAGGTGATCCTACGTATCCCATAAGGATGTGAATCTGGCCACATGTAGTTCTCAAGATGTAGTTTAACATCATGCAGGACGAATAGGGGTGGTACGATACCCCCAAGCATGGGAAGTGTATGGTACAGAGAACAAGCCGACGCGAATGAGGAGATAATCCTACACCACACCATACACTCCGGGTATAAGCTGGGGATAAGGGGCCCGAGAAGGCCAAGGGGCCTGAGGCTAGGCCTCGGTGAGGGAGGATTGAGGTTTCTTGCAGTTTAATGTCTTACAGCAAGGACGGGGGTCGTGGCCCCGGAAAGGTCGAGAGGCCTGAGGCTGGGCCTCAGTGAGGAAGGCCTGTCCAGTTTGCAGTTTAACATCTTGCAACGAGGAAGAGGGACAGGCCCCAAAAAGGCCAAGGGGCCTGAGGCTGGGCCTCAGTGAGGGGGTGCCTACGGTATGGAAAGAAACCCGATGTGAATGAGGACGTAATCCCACACCGCACCGTATATCCCTTATACGAACCTGGGGCGGGGGCCCAAAAGGCCGAGGGGCCTGATAATTGGTGCTCGGGTCAGGAAAGCCCGACTGGTTTTCAGTTTAATGTCTTGCAGGGAGGACAGGGCCAGGGGACCGAAAAGGCCAAGGGGCCTAAGGCTGGGCCTCGGTCAGGACGACCTGACTAAATTGTAGTTTAACGTCTTGCATCAAGGATGGGGGTCGTGGGACCGAAAAGGCCAAGGGGCCTGAGGCTGAGCCTCGGTAAGGGAGTGCGTACGACATGGAAAGAAACCCATCGTGAATGAGGACATAGTCCTGTACCATGTCACACATCCCTTATAGGAGAATCGGGGCCGTGGGCCTGACCGTTGGCACCACCTGGAGGGAAGTTTGTCGCTTGGGGATGGGGCAGAACGAATCCCTGTACTCGATGTTTGGGACATCTCGGGGTGGATCCGAAGATCTAGGACACCTCTGACCATGTTCGAAACACAGCATCCCTATGGTTACTTGATGTGGGAGAAACAAATGAGCATCTACCACTGACCAAATTCGAAACGCGGGACTTGTATCAGCTTGTTTCTCGGAAATCCTCGGGGGCGTTGGCCCGTATTGGTAGGAGAGCCCTTAGGCATAGTATCCAGGCCGTTCTTGGGGGTCCCTCCGAGTAGGGAAAGTGATGGAATCCCAATCAAGGAGTGGGTGAAGGATAGTTGTACCCATCTACGAAAGAGCCAAACATCTCCATGGATGGGAACGTACAGCCGGGTCGCGGCTTACTCGATGTAAATTGGGGAAAAAGTGTGCACCCTGCCATATGTCTTGACCCGAGCGGAAGATTATGGATTTTGGGCTGGGCTAATGGATGAAATTTCCGGGCGTTCTTACGTATCCCATTAGGATGGGAGTCAATCCATACGTAGTTCTGTAAGTACAGTTTAACGTCGTGCAAGAGGAAATGTCGTTTAACGTCATGCGGTACGGGGGACACATCTCGTCAGGGAATAAATATGATACGATGGGTAACCCGACGTGAATGAGGACATAGTCCCACACCACACCGTACCATCTCACAAGAGATCCTGAGTTGTGGAAGGGCAAGGGGCCTCGGTCAGGAAGGCCTGACCAAATCGCAGTTTAACGTCTTGCAGTGAGGACGAGGGCCAGGGGCCCAAAAAGGCCAAGGGGCCTGAGGCTGGTCCTCGGTTAGGGAGGCCTGACCGGCTTGTAGTTTAACGTCATGAAGGACGATATACAGTTTAAGGTCGTTCAGGACAGAGGGGGCTCAGGAAAAATATTGATTGAGAAACTTGGCATTGGTGGGAGGAGTTATACGCTCACCACCCACGGTCACCAAGGAGTATTGTCCATTGGGATAAACCTAATGAATGATGTAGGGTCCTTCCCATTTGGGCTCCATCTTGGGTGGTTTCCTATTGGGGATCATCGGTGCTAGAAGGGCCAACACCAGGTCGCCCTGTAGAAAAGAGCGGAGGCGAACCTTCTTGTTGAAGGCTCTTGATATCTTATTCTGATGCCTTTCTAGATTGTGCAGGGCACACAACCTGTTCTCGTCCAGTGCTTCCAATTCAGCTAGACGGATTTCAGCCACCTTATTTGGCGCCTGCTGGTCATAGACCGCAGTGCATTATGATGGCAGCTGGATCTCAATGGGCAGGATGGCCTAAGCCCCATACACCAGGGAATATGGAGTCACCTGGGTGGAATTACGAGTCGTCGTCCGATAGGCCTAGAGGGCGTTGGGGAGCTTGTTCTTCCAACTTTTCTTATTCTGACCAACCATTTTATGAAGAATGTTAGAGAGGGTTTTGTTGAATTCCTCGATCTGTCCATTTTCCAGTGCATAATAGCGAGAGGTATGGTTCGAATGGATATTGTACTTGGCGTACAATTTCTTCAGCTCGACTGCTCGGAAGTTGGTGCCATTTTCAGTTAGGACAGCGTGAGGGACTCCAAACCAGTGGATGATATTGGATCTCATGAAGTCAACGATGGAATGGGCCTTGAACTCCTTGAGTGGAACTGCCTCCGCCCACTTGGAGAAGAAATCTGTAGCAGTCAGGATGAACCTGCATTGGCGAGCAGTCGCCAGTGGGTATGGGCCCATGACATTGAGTCCCCACACAGAAAATGGCCAAGAGTACTAGGTGGAGTGGAGTGTCTCTGGCGGCCGATGCAGGAAGTTGGCATGAACATGGCACGCATGGCATCTCTTGGAAAACTCAATACAATCATTGATCATAGAGGTCCAGAAGTACCCCAATATCCGAATCTAGTGGGACAGCTTTGGCCCAGCTTGGTGGGCACTGCAGGAACCGGCGTGAACCTATTTCATGACCTGAGAAATCTCAACTCCTTGAATGCAATGGAGGAGAACACCATCGAAGCTCCGCTTATAGAGGATCTTCTCAAGACTGGGACCACTCTAAAGGGTAAAATGCAATGCACGGTGTCAGATTCGCTCGTGCTCGGCCCGAACCTCCGAGAGGCAACCATTTCGGAGATACTCGAGAAAGGGTGCCCTCCAGTCGGGAGTGGCCTCAACCACTGCATCTGAAGGACCTGAGTCCCCTGGCGCGGAGGATCTGGTGGTAAGATGGTCTACCTATGGGTCGTCATCATCCTTCGGGGTGACGGGGGCAATGACCCTCCGGTGTGCCACATGTATGATCAAATCATCCTTCTCGGGTTCTGTGAGTGATGCAGCTAAGGCAGACAACACATCTTCTCAACCATTTTGTAACCGAGGGACATGGGTAACCTCCGGTCGAGCAGGAAACCGGGCCATTAGACGGAGGGTGCACTCCAATAATGGCACGAGATCCGGATTCCTGATGACATAGTCTCCATTGACCTGCTTGATGACCAGTTCGGAATCCCCTTTCACATGTAGATGGGGCACATCGATCTCAAGGGCCAGCTTGAGACCAGTGATGTGAGCCTGGTACTCTGCCTCGTTGTTGGTGCATCCTTCTGACAATAGGAATGAGTATGGCAGAATGGCTTGCGCCCAGGTGATGAAGACGATACCCAGACCCACTCTGTTGAACTTAGGATCATTGAGCCTCCTACTGGTGGGACTCCGGGAGGCACCGTTGAAGTGAATTTGCCAACACGAGATGGCACGATCGACTTAGTGGATCACCTCATCAGGAAAATCCAGATCCAGGTATTGATCTGTGGAGGTCGGATGAGTAGCTAAGAAGTCTGCCAATTCATGTCCCTTGATAGACTTCTGAGGCATGAACCTGATGTCGAACTGCTGGAGGATCACCGCCCGCCGCGCTAGCTGGCCAGTTAACATAGGGCGGTTCAGGATGTACTTCATTGGGTCTACCCGAGAGACCAACTGTACCTCATGGTGTTGCAGGTAATGCTGCAACATCTGTATGGTGAAGACGAGCACAAGGCAACTCTTTTCAATATGAGTGTATCTGATCTCTGTATCAAGGAGCATGAGGATGAGATAGTAGAGGCTGTTCTCTATCCCCTCGTTGTTCTTCTGGGCGAGAAGTGTGCTGAGAGACCGTTCCAGGGCGGTCACGTAAAGGACCAGCATCTTTCTAGAGAAGGGTGGCATCAGGACCGGAGGTTGGAGCAGATACTACTTGATTTCCTCAAAGGCGGTCTAACACTCTTCATCCCACTCATAGGCGACACCTTTCTTCATGATCCAGGATAAAGGCTTACACTTTCCATCCAGGTTCACAATGAATCAGAGTATATAGGATAAGTGGCCTTGGAGACCTCAAAGCTCCCGAATATTGCTTGGGGGAGGCATCTGGCTGATGGCCCTCATCTTCTCTGGGTCGATCCCAATGCCCCAGTATTTGACAACAAAGCCAAGAAACTTCCCAGAGGTGACCCCGAAGGTGCACTTAAGCAAGTTCATCTTCAGGTGGCGGGAATGGAGGAAGTCGAACACTTTCTCAAGGTCCTTGAGATGATCTTGGCATTGGCGAGATTTGACCACTAGATCATCCACGTAGCATTCTACTAGCTTCTTGAGAATCGTCTTGAATATGAGATGCATGGCCCACTGATAGGTGGAACCGGCATTTTTCAGGATGAAGGGAATAACCTGGTAACAAAAAGTACCAAGGGGAGCCCTGAAGGCAGTGGACTCCTCATCCTCTAGGGCCATCCGAATCTGGTTATACCAGGAATACCCATCCATGAAGAAGAGGGCTTTGAATCCGGCCGTGGCATCAATCAACAACTCTATCACTGGGAGGGGAAAATCATCCTTCGGACAGTGGAGATTGAGATCGCGAAAGTTGATGCAGACTCTGATTTTTCAGTTCTTCTTCCTGACTGGCACGATGTTGGCTAGCCACTTGGGGTACTGGACCTCCTTGATGAAGTTGGCTTTGATAAGCTTGTCAACCTCAGCCTCAACCATGGCACTGTGAGAAGGGTGCATATTTCTGGGAGGCTACTTGAATCCACGATGATTTTTCGGGAGACCAAGGTGGTGAATGGCTACCTGAGGATCTAGTCCTGTCATCTCATCGTAACTCTAGGAAAACACGTCACGATGCTGCTCGAGAAATTCCACATACTGTTGCTGCTCTTCAAGGGACATGGAAGCACTGATCAAGGTGGGTCTCAGATCTGACTCGCTACCAAGGTTCACCTGTACCAGTTCATCGACCATGGTAGCGACGCCTTCTTCAAAGGTAGAGGGAGCATCCTTTAAATCTTCTTCTCCAGTTGTGGAGGGATCTTCCGCGAAGGGAGTTGCTTCCGAACCACCAGGCTCTGATGGGAGGCCAGTGCCGGCCTGAGTGGTAGTGGTCATCACGTCAGGAGAATCATGTGCTACTGAGACCATGGCAATGAAAGCGGTTGATCCAATTCCATCTGGCCTTCGGCCCAAGGGGCCACACTTGATGACATCAAAGCAGTGGTGGTGCGTCGGCTCGAGCCGGTTGATTCCAGACCAACGGAAGATACATGTATGATGTACTGTCGTTGCCATGAGCCTGACATTTCGGTACTGCACAAGTTTAGGAGGTTTTAGGATTACCTGGTCCTGGATAGTGTAGGAGTACAAGGTGATTTCCCTATGTCTCTTAGGCATGGGAATATGCCTTCCTCTTTCACTCGAAACAACAAAACACTGCCCCATGTCGGGGGTCGTGGTCTCCAACCGATGGATTGGGAAGATGTAGGCGTCATCCATACCTTCCCAGGGATCACTTGTGGCCGGGGTGGGTTCATCCTCGCTTTCCAGGATTTGCTTTTCCTTGCTCTTGTAATTGTCAGCATCCAGATAATGGGCTTCACAAGAGGAAAAAAGAGATTCATCTCCTTGGAGCACGCCTACTTGACCGTTGGGGGAGTATTTGAGGAATTGGTGATATGAAGAAGGGACCACTTCATGCAGATGGATCCATGACCTACCCATCAATGCATTGTACGCGGTATCCTGGGAGACAACCATGAATTCAATGCTGGTAATTAGGCCACTGAACTGGGTCTTCAAGCAGATCTTGCTGACTAGAGTATGCTCAGTCCTGTCAGATCCCTGAATTCTGAGTTCAGAGGGAGTTAGATCATCCTCTGACAAACCCAGCTTCCACAGTGTCCGAGTCGGGATTAGGTTGATCTTAGAACCCATGTCAATGAGGCAGCGGCGGACTTCCACGCCGTTGAACTGACCAGTGATGTACAGTGGGAAAATGTGCCCCTGTATAGGAGGGTCTTCGTCTTCACCAGAGAATGAGATAACTGCCTGAAATTTGGCATTTTCAATTACCTCAGTGTGAAATGCTTCTGCAGCTGCTACCTCCATCTCAAACTGGAAGGGGATCCTTATGGACTCGGCAAGTGTCTCACGCATTTTAGATGATAGGCGAAGAGCCTCGAGGATAGAAATCCTTGCTGGAATTCCGGAAAGGTGGTTCAGAACTTCATACTTCCATGCCATACGTGAGCTTCTGCCTACAGGAGGTCGCTCTGCAATTGGAGGCACGACGAGACCTACTGGCGGGACCGGCGGCTGGCTGGTAATGAGTACATCCCGCTGCCTGCTAGTTGAGGCCTGAAGGGCGGCTGTTGGATTAAGACCGGACAACTGAGACTGGCATGTAGTAGGGAGAGGATATCCGCGGTGTGGACGAGCCAACTCTGCCAGATCTAGTAGCATAAACGGCGGTGGAGGTAGATCTGATGGCACCAGATGAGGTTGTGCGTACCGAGCTCTGTGCTAGGCCTGATGTCTGGTTTAAGTAGCATGGATGACCTGGCTGAAAGTACCCGCTGATGTACCTTGATGACCCATTTGGTCGTAGTTCTGCTGACGCTGACGTCGACTGGGGACAATGGGGAGGCTCGCCCGGCGTTCCCCCTCGTCGGGAGTCATGTAGGGATTTACCAGCTCCACGGTATTAACCGAAGCATGCCCCTGGCTTTCACTTGACGAATAATCCACCACTAGGAATATTCTGGGAGGAATCCCCATTTCAGGGGGCATAAAGTCTCCAAGAGTATGGGATGACGACAACAGTGGGGGAGCACGATTCTTTTTCTTATGTCCCTGCTACTTACTCTTTTGAGAAGAGGTCGGCTGAGATGACGACGCAGAGGTATTGGCTGCTTCCTCCGATGGCTCCGGCTAATTCAGACATGCTCGAATGATACCATGGGAACCAATGACTGTTTTATGAGCCATCCAGTCATCTTACTTATGGGAGCTGTGGCTGGGAACCTGCTGCCACTCGCCTTCATCATCACTACCGCTTTCTGATCTTACAAAGACACCTGCTACCAGTGTCGGGGCTAGGCCTAGCAAGAATATGTTGTTGTTTACATGGTCTTGGAGCCAGTCTTTAAACACAAAGAACTGCTTGAGAGTGTGCCACAGGATCCGGTGATAGGGGTAGTAGTTGGGGAGATCGGTGATATTCGCCTCTGTTGGCCTTCTGCACTCGGGTAAGTGCACGATCCCATGCTCTAGGGCACTTCGGAAGTAACCGGGGACCTGATTCTCATTGAACGAGTATGTATGGTGCCTTCATTCCGAAAAGGGGGACCTGGAAGCCTAGCCCTGATGAGGGGCCGGAGAGGCCTACCGAGGAGGCAGAGCCTGATTGTTCCGCCTAGGTGGTGGGGGTGCATTGCGCGAGGGAACCTGTCGGTTCTGAGGCAGTCACTACTGGGCAGGAGCCTGCGCTTGAGGTGGAGGGCCCCTCTGGGGTTGTGCGGCCAGTGCCACTGGCAGTAATTCTAGCTGCCTGGGGGCTTCTATTTGGGCCACCACAGCGGGTTCGGCTCTGGAAGCCCTCCTTGCTGGGATCACAGGGGGAGGCAGGAGCGCCTGACTAGCCTATTACAGAGCTTCCTCGAGGCACTGGGCCTTATCTGAGAAGTCTCGAAACCCTCCAGGATAGTTCTGGGTGATCAGGGAAGGAACCAGAACTATTTTAACATTCCCTACAGACATCGTCAGTAATTTCTCCTAAGTCAGTGGCATGTCGAGGGAGTATGTAAGCCCCTTCCACCGGGTGATGAAGTCCGCGACTCGCTCATCAGGACTTTGTTTGCACTTGAAGAGGTCTGCGATGCTGGTCTTTTGTGTGGTGGAGCTGAACTGGTATAGGAACTGCCGGGAGAGATCCTCCCAGCTAGTCACCGATCCGATAGGGAGATGGCTATACCAGACGAATGAAGGACCCTCCAATGTCTGCACGAAACATCGGAGCTTGGAGACTTCTTGCTGCATCGGGGTTCCCAACATTGGGCCACACCTGGAAGAAAAGTGGGCCAAGTGCTGCGGCGGGTCCCCTGTCCCGTTGAAGGGTGAGAAAGTGGGGTTCCCAAAACCTGGAGGTGCGGGCATATCATCACCCACGTGGGATATGGATTTCCATCTGGTAGTACTGCCACCTGCCGCATTTCCAATGCCTCGAGATGGGCGATGAGTAACGCTATAAGATCATTTGGGTGGGGGTCCCTGTCTTGACGGGGATCCCTAATCACAATTGCGTTGTCGGATTCTTCGAATCGGTAGATAGCTTTAGCAGCTCGTGGAGAGACTGGCGGAACGGCCTATGGGGCGGCTGGGGGAACCCGGGCTGGATTCCTCAGATTGCCTCGCCATTCCGGAGGGTTCGGTGAGACGTATCGCACCCTCTTTCCATGAGTTCTGTCTTCTACCCTGTCTGCGGAAGTAGCATGATCAGGGTTCCTCGGAGGCATCTCACCGAGGGGAAATTGTTCCTTCCCCTGCTGCCCCGTCTTGGGATTACCATAGTCGGGTCGCCTCTCTGCAGCGCGCTCAGCCAGGAGTTTGTCGAACAGCCTCTTCTGCTCATTGAGCTGCTGGCACAATGCGGCCTTTTCGGGGTCTTCGTCCGTCTTCTACACTGAGGTGGACGGGTCGGAGTTATTGATAGTTCTGAAGTGCTCCTTACCCTTACCGGTCATCTGACTGAGTACTAACGACTCAGTGGGTACAGGGAGGCCTATAAGGTTCCTCTTCTGATGGGTAATCCTCCCTTATGGGTCCAGCAGTGGTGGTACACCCTCAGGGGGTAAGTCTCTGCCGAGAAATTCAAGCTCATCCTCCTTGTCCACTACGTCATCCATATTGACCGCGACCCCTCTTGGGGGAATGTTCTCAATGTCGCATAACGAATTAGGCTGCCGTCAGATAGGACTGAAGAGGAGGACGACATACTATCCCCAGCCATGAACTTGCACATGGGGGGTAGCTTCCCTGATGATTCTGCGGAGTACTTTGAGACTCTGAATGCATTTCTGTTGAAGGGTGCTCTGGCGACCTGGTGACTCAGGGTGCTGGGCCACAGGGAGTGCAACCAAATCAACCAGACGACATTGATCACTGATTTCCTCGAAGTGCACTTGGCTCCAAGGGTACAGTACTCGATGATAGCGAAGACGAAAGTGCATCGCCCATAGGGTTTGACGGAAGCACTCGACTTCCCCCAGGGTGAGGGATTCCGGCGCACAGAAGTTCGGCGTGGCCACCGGTCAGAACTTCTCTGGGAAGTGGTCTGCTGCGAGAATGTTCCAGAAACTCTTGGGCTCGGACTCAAGGTCTGGCCCCGTATTTCCCCACTCGTCAACCGGGGGTGGTTCAGGGACCAGTAGCAGTACTGAGGAGGACCGCTAGGAAAGTAAAATGGGTGGCGGAGAATACTGCGAACGAGCTGACTGGCCGCCGAATTCCGGGCCATCCTCCGAAGAGTGAGGTGACATGACCACAATGTCATGATACGATGGGCTAGTAGCCACAGCCTCTAGCGCAGGAATTGCGGTTACCGGTGATGGGTCACGCCGTTGCTCTACCATCGTTGGTCCCCAAAATGGCTCTATGTGATCTCTGGTAGAGGTAGAGGGTGATTCTGGTGACGATGGTGGTGATTGAACGGTCGGAACCTACAGGATTTCCACAATTTCATCCTCCTGGATATACTTATGAAGAGAGGCGGTAATCTGGTGGACTTCACTTTCTGGGAGAATGAGGCTGACATGCCTTGTTCTTGCCCCGGTCCTTAACACGGAGGAGCGGGGAGAAGGCTCCATCGCTGAGTTGCATTCCGCTTCAGAATCCGATAAGTGGGCTGGTTTGATCTCCACCTGGGCCATCCCAGTATTCTTCTTGTGGCGGAGACGACCCGCTCTCCTGCCCCTGGATGGCTCTTCGGGACAAGGCTGATTCTCGACATGTAGTCGCGGGGCCGTGCTGACGCTGTGGCGGAGAGGAATTCCACTTGAGACGGTTAGGGTGCAAGGGGAACCGAGGCAGATGTCGAAGGGTACATGGGGAGGACCTCCATGAACAACACTCGTGTGGGTAGAACCTCTGTTGGAACCGGTAGGATCATGGGGAGGACCTCCATGCTTGACGTGGGTGGAGCGAAGCTGACCTTCACCCCTCTGGTTTCCAGGGAGAGGGAGACCTTCGCTAGTTGCATAGAGGACGTAGGGAGGATCCCCACATTGGAGAGGGACCGGATGGGAAATACCTTCACATCGATAGTCAGGGGTAGGAGGAGGAACTCCATTCCCTGTGTGGTGGGCGCGAGAGAGGATTCTGCGCCGAGTATCACTGCTGTGGGGAAAGTCTTCATTCGGGATAGGGGTAGCACGAGGCATACCTTCATGATGAGATTTGGGGCATGGAAGGACCACACTCTATGGAGTGGTGGTATGGGGAGGCCCTCCGTACGGGGTGACATCACCGTGAATTGGTTCGTGGCGATCACCACTCAGGCCTGCGACCCGGAGAGTCAACCCAGCCTGCTCATGGGGCGGTTGGGGCCTCGATCCTGGACAGGCATAGGATTACCCTTGCTCAATGCATGTAGGGGCTTCATGATGCACGTCGGCGGTGGATCGGGCCACAGTAGTTGTTGACGTTAACGCCCCTTGATGGGCATCCTCAGCTCGGGCACGACGCTGGAGTCGGGTCAGACGAGCCAGTGTAGGTGGTGCAGGGATATAGCCTCCCTACTCCTCTGGCAAAGCCAGACGGTGGCACTGACGCGGCCGAGTGGGGGCCCTTTCCTGGAGTCCTTGGACCGGGGCCCTGGCCGGGCTGAGGCAGACATCGCCCACCTCATCAGCATAAGGAAGGGAGTCGTTGATGCGTTCTGGGGATAGGCTCCTGAAATGATTGAACGTTGGGGTGGGGAGCAGGGGCTCCTTGGGCGGCCCTCGAGGGCAGCGTTGACGGCAGGGTCTGGATGCCTCCAGGTCCAGGCGGACCATATCCCGAGTTGGGATGACCCCTTCCTCCTCATACCTACATACTTGGTCATTGATCACCCTACGTTGGATAATCTCTGATGGAGAAAGGGGACGTGGGCATCCCGCATTAATAGAAGTAGATATCGTTGTGGCGACATTGGAGCCATGTGGAGTAGATGTGCTAGTATCGCCCCTTCCCCTGCGTAGGAGGGTGGGCGGCGATCGTGTTCTGATAGCAGCAACCTTATTCCTGAGAAGCAGGGAGATTAACTCATCAGCACTGTGAGGAAAAGAAACCGACAACCAGTGCCCCAACGCCATTCCGTCTTCCGTTACCGGTAAGAGGGATCCATGCTGACAACATTGCAGAACGGAATGCCCCACGTTATACTGCCCCAACTTCCGGTGAGTTTCATGCCAGGACCACTATTTTCTTATCAGGGACCGGTGCCGGATATCTGAAACAGGTAACACATCAATCTACTGATGTCTCGAGTGCTACTAATCTCCATATTGAGGAGAATAACTTCACGTAGGGTTCACCATTTCTATTTCCGATGCTTTCTCCGGGGCGCACGCATCCGTCCCCTTGGGCGCGATAGGCACGACTTCCTTGTTGCCCCGCTTTCCCGCTTTCCAAAGGCGGGCAGCATACGCTTGTTGTTCAGGGACGTCTACTCCTTGATCAAAACGGGATGATGGGATGTCGGTTCATCCTTCTATGGATTCCTTCTCAGAGCTCGTCACCTAGTCCGGGTCTCCCTCATAGATTTAATACGTTGTTGGTGAAACTCTTCCAAGTGCCATCTTTTCATGGATGCTGGTTAATTACACTGCTTCTGTCAGGACATTCCAAAGGGTCCGATCAGGGAAAAAACCTTCAGTTGGGGGAGTAGTCACGTCGAGGCATCATTAACGAGTCTGAACGCTGGGGGATTATTTTGTCTATTTTTTTCCCCTTATTATAGGTCTTCTTGAGGGTGCAGAAGCCCAATGCATCCCACGTCGAATGCGGGGTATTCTATGCCATAGGCATGTATCTGAGATTTTCCTCAGCTTCCCATGTTTAACACGGGGTATGCCGCAAGTTTAACGTCTAGCGGAGACGGGTTAGGCTGATCAGAACACTAACCGGAGTGGATCAGTTCAAGGAATACCCTCCTTTGAGTGGAACAATGGAATCGGATCCAGCCCGTGGGTGGCTTCCCAAATGTTTTGGGAGGGAATGGGGTGGCATGATTTCACCGGGATGTGGCGGCCCGGGTGAGAATCAGGGTGGATGATGGAGAACTGCATGGAGTGGAAGGGGAGTGAAATGGGGACCTTCGTGGAGATGACGACGGTGATGGGATTGAGCCTCGAAGAGACTTCCTACGTATCCCCTTGGCATGGAATCAAAGTCTGCGTAGTTCCGCATGGAATGGGGCTTACACTCTAAGGCAACCCGAGGATATGGGGTCGGTGAACCGATGTGAGGGGACCAGGGGTCCAGGTGGGCTTGAACCTTGTGGAGGCTTCCTATGTACCATGCCTTAGCACGGATCAAAGACCACGAAGTTCAAATTGGAGGGGCTGTTGAGCTGACACAAACGGGCGTCAAAACAACTGGATGACAGGACCATAATGGCTTACTGCTAGACCAGGATGCGGTTTAACGTCATGCAGGACGAAGGCGTGTCAGAGAACCAACGTGAATAAGGACCTTGGTCCAGATGGTGGGGGGCTTACACTCTAAGCTACCCAAGTGCTGGTGAACTGACGTGAAGGAGGTCAGAGTGACCAACAGGTGATGGTCTTGAACCTCAAGGAGGCTTCCTACGTACCATACCTTAGCACGGACCAAAAACCATGTAGTTCAGGTTGGACGTCAGAAGGCCGGCGTGAAGGAGGAACAGGGGTCCAGGTGGTGGTGGGCTTGAACCTCGTGGAGGCTTCCTACGTACCATGCCTTAGCACGGATCAAATACCATGTAGTTCAGGTTGGACGCTGGAAGGCCGACGTGAAGGAGGACCAGGGGTCCAGGTGGTGGTGGGCTTGAACCTTGTGGAGGATTCCTACATACCATGCCTTAGAACGGATCAAAGACCACGTAATTCAGGTTGGACACCCGAAGGCCGACGTGAATGAGGACGAGGGGTCCAGGTGGTGGTGGTGGGCTTGAACCTCGTGGAGGCTTCCTATGTATCATGCCTTAGAACGGATCAAAGACCAAATAGTTCAGGTAAGGTATCGTCGGCAAACCGATGTGAAGGTGAACACGAGGGGTCCACTGGTGGTGGGATTGAACCTCATGGAGGCTTCCTATATACCATGCCTTGACACGGATCAAATTCCTCGTAGTTCCGGATGGTCACAACAGCTTGCCGATGGACTGGAATGCAGTTTAGCGTCATGCAGAACGAGGGTGAACCCTGACGTGAATAAACAACGAGAAGTGGGCTTGAACCTCATGGAGGCTTCCTACGTACCATGCCTTAGCATGGATCAAAGACCACGTAGTTCCGGTGTGCAGTTTAACGTCATGATGGACAGGGGCATACAGTTTAACATCATGATGGACGAGGGTGGAACTCGACGTGAAGAAACGACCGAGTGGTGGGCTTGAACCACATGAAGCCTTCCTAAGCACCATGCCTTAACATGGATCAAAGTCCCCGTAGTTCGCTTAAGGTGGGGGTCAGGGTCAGTTCTTACTCTAAGATCACGTGAGTCATGCTCGGTATGACAAACCTGCTTTTTTTTACAACTTAAACATGATTTATTACATAAAACTTCACTTGATAAGACAAAGAAGATTGAGAGGTTTAGTGTCTTTGGGGCTTAGGATCATTACATAAAAACTTAAAACATGAAATACAACATCTTTATTGAAAACTTCCTTTACATGACCACTACATTCCCTCGTACTTAGCATTGCATGGGATAACCTGAGGACATGCATAAGAAAAGGGTGAGCTATAAAGCCCAGTAAGGGAGTACACATGGAATAACATGAGGATTACAATACATGTTAGACAATAGGCATATCAATAGAGCATAAAAGAAACATGAACATAAAGGCATGATAAAGCATGACAATCATAACATGGAAATGTGGCAACAACACTTAACATTTAATTAGCATGAGCCAAGGCTCATTGCACATGGAGCATGAGTAAACCCTCATTGCACATGAAGCACAAGTAAACCCTCATTGCACTTGAATTAGAATGAGTCAACACTCATTGCACATGAATTATCATGATACTATACTTTTCCCAATGCATTGGAGTTCTATAAGGGCGCACCCTTCTTAAACATTTCATTTCATGCATAAGTGTGCCACATGGATCATAAAACATGGATTCATAAAAAATAATCATTTATTCCACGATAAAGGAATTTGGAATTCATACATGAAACTTTACAATCAATAAGTAAATGTGCATAAAGGTGAATACCCTTGATGGGTAAATGGGCATGGTATTCACTACACAATGACATTGGCTTAGAAAATCGGTGCGATTTCGGCAGCGTAACGGCGTGACATAAGAATTCATAAAAAGGGTTGATGAGAGAGAAAGGTGTTCCTCATCATATTTACATGTAATGGACAGTAAGGAGGTCATATAGATACATTTCCCAACAATTGTAATGGAATTTAGATTCACGATACCAAAGTATTGCTTGAATATAAAAGAGGAGAGAGAATTTCCTTTTGGAATTTCGGCATAGTAATGGGTGTACATGGGAGGCATTTAAGGAGAGAGAAAGGGGTCTCCCATCATTCAAGAAATAAGAGGGCCGTATGGGGGAGGTGTGAAACCATACGCCAACATTCATAATTGAAATTAAAAGGGCAATACAACTTAAAGTATATTGACAAAAAATGAGAAAGGAAGAAAAAACCCTTACTTGGAAGTGTGCTTCCAAAGGCTAGAGAGAGGCTTGTGAGAGGCTTATTGGGAGCTTAGGGAACCTTGGGAGGATTCTAGAGAGAGTAGGGCAGAGTTTGGACGAACTCCAAAGGATTTTATTGAGGAGGAAGTGGGAGCTTGGGTGGGTTTATATAAGAAAGTTGAGGGAATTCTTTATTATTTAGTTTTGGGTCCCCTTACATTAAATTAATCCAAACCACAAACCATCCCATGGTTTTTGCCCATGGTTTTTGGAAAAGGAAAGAGGAAAAAAATATTTTATAATGACCAAGTCCTAACCCCTTAAAATAAAAAGGTTTCTTATGTGGAGATGAGTCACACTCCCATGGAAATTAATTTAAAAAGGGAAAGTGTTGAATATGTCTTGAGGGGTCCATTAATGCTTTGAAAAGTAAGACAAACAAACCCAAAATCCGATTATTTTAATGATAAAACATATATTGGTTGAAAATAAGGATTATGGTATTTTATTACATCACCATTGGGTCATTATGATGTCATAAAACACATTATATATTTAAACGGTATTTAATTTTTACCCAAAAATTTGACTGTCTCAGAAAATTATGAAAAATTCACTGTTAGATAATTTCGACGTCCTGATTCCAGAAATGGCTTTCAAACCTTAATATAAAATTTTAATTGCATTCATAAAATTATAAGATAATTTATATTTAATAAAAATCAATATAATAATAATAATATTATTTTACTAAAATATTATTTAATTCAAAAATCCCTTAATTTAATAAAATAGATTTCTTAATTAAATAATAACTAAAAACACCATTTGTACTGTAAAAACTATTTACAATGTATCCAAAAATGACTAGAAATTATATTCATTATTATATACAAAAATAATGTACATGAACATAGTACTACTTATTTGTTACATAACCCCTTAAAATAGTTGCATAAGACCTAAGGGTAAGGTGTGCGATGGTGACAGACTCTTGGGGTGGCTCGGATAACATCGCTCGAGTGGTAATCTCTATCAACTTCCACTTTTCCCATAGACGGTCATGTTCGAGCTTGACATAAGGATGCTCAGCTTGGCCTTGGTCAAGGGAGAAGCCCAAGGATGCCACCTCTTTTCTGAGCTCCGACAGATGGGCTTCCTATGGGGCAATTCTACTGGATGAGGCCATCGCTTCCTTTGTCTGAGTAAAATTGGGTTTGTTAAAGCCTTATATTTATACTAATCATGTGATCACTGTTCAACGACTATAAAAGTAACGGTCCCAACTCTTATCATAAAACAAAATAAGTTGACATCTTATAAAAACATTTTTTATAAAGAGACATTTAACTGGATCAAGAGGGATTTTCCATTAATGAAACTTTGGGTCGTTACAATATTCCCCCCTTAAGAAATTTCTCCCTCAAAATTTTCCTTTTCCCACACTAAAACAAATGTGGGTTACTCAGCTTCATCGTATCCTCCGACTCCCAAGTTGCTTCTTCAAACTTGTGGTTTCTCCACAACACCTTGATGAGGGGAATTGTCTTATTTCGTAGAACTTTTTCCTTACGATCTAAGAACTTCACTGGTTGCTCCTCATAAGAAATATCATCTTCCAATTGTACCACCTAGGAAGAGAGTACATGTAAAGGGTCTGGTATGTACTTCCTTAAGAGGGATACATGATAGACATCATGCACCTTGGCCATAGTAAGTGGAAGTGCTAGTCGATAGGCCACAGCCCCAACACGATCAAGAATATCGAAGGGGCTGATGTACCTTGGACTTAACTTCCCTTTATTTCCAAACCTCATGACCTTCTTCCACAAAGATATGCATAAAAACACCATGTCTCCAACTTTAAACTCAAGGTCTCATCGAAGATTATCTGCATAACTCTTCTATCGACTCTGGGCTGCCTTGATATGCTGCTGAATGGTTTTCACCTTCTCCACCATTTCTTCGACCATTTCTGGTCCAAGCAGCTTATGTTCACCGACCTCATCCCAACATGCCGGTGTTCTGAACCTTTTCCCATAAAGGGCTTCATATGGTTCCATTTGGATTCTCGAGTGGAAAATGTTATAATAAGAGAACTCAACCAGAGGAAGATGTTTATCTCATCCTCCTTTAAAGTCCATTGAGGACACTCTCAACATATCCTCAAGTGTTTGGATAGTCCTCTAGGATTGGCCATTAGTTTGAGGATGATAGGCCGTACTGAAGTTCAGTTCAGTATTCGGAGCATGTTGAAGAATCTTCCAAAACTTAGAGGTGAATCTTGGATCTTGGTTAGACACAATAGATAGTGGTACTCCATGTAACCTTACCACTTCCCTTATATATATCTGTGCCAGTTGATCCAATGAGAAAACCTCCCAAATAGCAATGAAGTGTGCAGTCTTTGTAAGACGATCCACAACAACCCAGATTGCATTGTTGCCTTTGGATGTCCTTGGAAGTCTGGTGACAAAGTCCATGGTGATGTTTTCCCATTTCCATTCTGGTATAGGAAATGGTTGTATCATCCCCTTAGACTTCTGCCTCTTTGCCTTCACTTGCTGACACACCAGGCACTTTGAGGTATATTCAGTGATCTCCTTCTTCATATTATCCCACCAAACGTTTTCTCGAAGATCTCGATACATATTTGTGCTCCCTGGGTGAATAGAGAAATTTGAACTATGTGCATCATTTAAGAGTTCCTTCTTCAGCTCTGGACTTGATGGAATACATAGTCTTTTCCCAAACCGCACGGTTCCTTCTTCATTAACATTAAACTCCGAGGATTTTCCCTTTTTGATAGCTTCCACTTTTTCTTGAATTCCCACATCATCCTTTTGAGCATCCTTTAACCTTTCCAAAAGAGATGGTTAAGAAATCATTTGTGAAAGGATTGATGATGTTCCCTTCTTTATGATTCCCACGTCCATCTTCATCAAGTCTAAGAAGATTGGATCCTTCTCAATTCTCATCATTGATAGAATCGCTGGATCCTTTCTACTTAGGGCATCTTCCACCTTGTTCGCTTTCCCAGGGTGGTAATGTATTGAACAATCATAATCCTTGATGAGCTCTATCCATCTTCTCTGGTGCATATTAAGCTCTTTCTGTGTGAATATATATTTAAGACTCTTGTGGTCAGTATATATCTCACATTTCTCTCCATATAGATAATGCCGCCATATTTTCAAGGAAAAAATCACCGCCGCCAACTCCAGATCATGCGTTGGATAGTTTCGCTCATGGATTTACAACTGCCTTGAGGCATATGATATCACTTTATTATTCTGCATCAGCACACATCCTAAGACCTTCTTCGAAGCATCACTGAATACCACAAAAAGCTCCCCACTTGTGGGTAAAGTGAGCACGGGTGCAGTGATAAGCCTCCTTTTCAACTCCTTAAAGCTTTCTTCGCATTCATCACTCCAATCAAACTTTACTACCTTTTGAGTTAGCTTGGTAAGAGGGCTGGAAAATCGTGAGAAATTCCTCACAAATCGTCGATAATATCCAGGTAACCCCAAGAAGCTACGGATATAGGATACCGATGTTGGCCTCGGTCATCCCTCAATTGCATCTGTTTTGGAGGGATCCATAGATATCTCATTGCTTGTGATGATATGGCCCAAGAATGAGACCTCCTTCGACCAGAACTCACACTTTATATACTTTGTATAGAGCTTCTCCTTGCGCAAAGTCTCTAGTATAGTTATTAAATGCTCCTCATGATCCTCCTTGGTTTTAGAGTATATTAGAATATCATCTATAAATACTACCACAAATTTTTCAAGGTAATCTCTAAAGACTCTATTCATCAAGTCCATGAATATTGCTGGAGCATTGGTGAGTCCGAAAGGCATTACTATGAATTTATAGTGCCCGTACCTTGTACGAAAAGTAGTCTTGGGGATATCTTCCTTCTTCACCCTTACTTGATAATATCCCAACCGCAAGTCCACCTTGGAGAAGTATTGTGCTCCACGCAACTGATCGAACAAGTCATAAATTTTTGGGAGAGGATACTTGTTCTTTATCGTGATTTTTTTAAGTTTATGATAATCGATGCAAATCCGCATTGACCCATCCTTCTTCTTGACGAAGAGGACTGGTGCACCCCATGGTGAAGCACTTGGGCGTATAAACCATTTATCCAGATTCTCCTATAGTTGTTTCTCCAGCTCTTCAAGCTCAAAGACAGCCATTCTATATGGAGTCTTGGATATTGGTAACACCCCAGGTATAAGTTCAATTGAGAAATCAACATCTCTTCTAGGAGGAAGACCAGGCAGTTCCTCGGGAAACACTTCCGTGAATTCCCTCACAATAGGCATTTCTTCAAGGATGGTTTCTCCCTTGGACTCAATCATCTGAGCCAGATACGCGTGCTCATAGGGCAGTAATATCCATGCTTGAGATGATGGAGCTAAAGGAGATTCATCTTCCTCCTGACACTGGTAAAGAATCGGGGGTCGATTCTCCATATGGTGTGTGATTTCCCTCTCCCGACATATATTGGCTCTATATAAGGAAAGCCAATCCATGCCAAGAATTGCATCAAATTCCACCATAGGGAGTATGAAGAGGTTCACCGGGAAATTCAATCCACAGATTATAACATGGGAGGACTTATATTCATGGGATGCAATGATTGCCCCATTTTTCGTACTCACCGACATCTTTACTTCCATGATTTGTGGTGGTGCTGGGATTGTTCTAATAAACTTTCGAGATATAAAAGAATGTGTAGAACCTGAATCCAAAAGTACGTTTGCTATTCTTGAATGAATAACTAGCGTACCTGTCACCACATCGTTGTCAGGGTTCACTTCGGTAGAAGTGATGGAAAAATCTCTTCCTTGATGCCTTAGACGTTGTTGGTTTCCTCTGAAAACCCTTGGATTAGGGCACTGATTTGCAAAATGACCAGGTTCTTTGCATTTATAGCATTGAACAACGCGTTGAGGTTCGAACGGAGCATTCCTCTCCTCTTTCGCAGTCGCGGGGCCTTCTTGCCGACCGTTAACAGCTAGGTGCCCTTCTCTTCGACACCTGAAGCATTTTCTCGTCCCCTTAAGAAAATTTCCAGGGTGCTTCTTTCCCCAATTTTGGCAAGTGGGGTGCTGGAACTTATTAGCGTCGTTGGATTTATCCATCGGCCCACCAGCATTGAAGTCCACCTTACACTTCTTATCCCCATGATACCCCTGTGATTATTCGATCTCCATTTCAACCTTGAGGGCACATCAGAAAATTTCCTCATAGCTGTCGAAGTCACGGACCACTAATGCTTTCCGCAAGCTAGGCTTCAACCCACCAAAGAAGTGGTCAACCTTGCATTCGGGGGTAACGACAAAGCCGGAAGCGTATCGTGCAAGCCTTGTGAAGTTTTCCTCATACGCCCTAATGGATACCTCATATTTTTTCTTGGGGGAAAGGAAGCCCTTTTCCTTCTTAATACGGAGTGTGTGCGGAAAATATTTATCGAAAAACATCTTCCGGAATTCCTTCTATTCCAAAGCCTCAATATCCTCCTTAGGCTTTGTATTTTTGATCAACGTCCACCATTGATCAGCTTCACCCTCAATACGATAAGCATCCAGAAGAACCTTCTCTTATTCAGAACATTGGAGGATAGAGAAGATCTTTTCAATGAAGTTGATCCATTGTTCATCGATCGTGGGATCGGATGACCCACTAAAAGTAGGAGGCCTTTGTCTCATGAATCTCTCGATAGCGACTTGTTCTTTCTTGGGGGGGGGGGGGGTTGAACGTTTCTCTTGACCCGTCTTTCTATTCAAAACTTGAGTTAGAAGAGAGAGAAGCGTGACAAAGTTCGCGATTCCCGCTCCCATTGGATTTGGAATTTCATTAGTACAATCATCACACTCATCTTCACAACGGTTGTTAGCCTGAGTCCTACTATTACCGGCCACTGGCTGGAATAAAAGGAAAGTTAGGGGTAACACATAAAGGGTAATCCAAGGACAAAAGTTGATGACTCAAAAATAAAATTTTATTTCTTTAACTCACGAGTCTATAGGATTCAATCTAGGCTTTTCATGATCTACTTTCTAACATATATTCTTAGGGGCATTTTTCCTTAATAAGGGTTCATACTAAGATTGTGAATTTATCAAAACATATCTCTCGGGAGTGTCGTAACCAAGAGTGCATCAAGGCCCGTTGTCGTGCACTAGTTCCCGTTCGAGTCTAGCTCAAAGCGGTGTTTTTGGGTTTTACCCCTAGGATACATCTGTGCTAGAGCCGCCTCTACCTGCTCGTATCCAGACATGGATGTATTTGTTTGATAAACCAATTACTTAGTATTTACCAAAACTTAGGGATGTTTTTATTATAATTAGTCTTTTATCTAAGGATTTACTAGGGTTTCCTAATCCTAAAAATAACTAAACCTATCCTTTGATACCAACTATGACAACCCTACTTTTTATTACAACTTAAACATGACTTATTACATAAAACTTCACTTGATACAACAAAGAAGATCGAGAGGTTTAGTGTCTTTGGGGCTTAGTATCATTACATAAAAAACTTAAAACATGAAATACAACATATTTATTGAAAACTTCCTTTACATGACCACTACATTCCCTCGTACTTAGCATTATATGGGATAATCTGAGGACATGCATAAAAAAAGGGTGAGCTATAAAGCCCAGTAAGGGAGTACACATGGAATAACATGAAAAGTACAATACATGTTAGAAAATAGGCATATAAATAGATCATAAAAGAAACATGAACATAAAGGCATGATAAAGCATGATAATCATAACATGGAAATGTGGCAATAACACTTAACCTTGAATAAGCATGAGCCAAGGCTCATTGCACATGGAGCATGAGTAAACCCTCATTGCACATGAAGCACGAGGAAAAACGAGTTGCACATGAATTAGCATGAGTCAAAACTCATTTCACATGACGTATCATGATACTATACATTACCCAATGCATTGGAACGCTATAAGGGCGCACCCTTCTTAAACATTTCATTTCATGCATAAGTTTGCCACATGGATCATAAAACATGGATTCATAAAACATAATCATTTATTCCACGATAAAGGAATGTGGAATTCATACATGAAACTTTACAATCAATAAGTAAATTTGTATAAATTTGAATACCCTTGATGGAGAAATGGGCATGGTATTCACTACACAATGTCATTGGCTTAGAAAATCGGTGCGATTTCGGCAGCGTAACGGCGTGACATAAAAATTCATAAAAAGGATTGATGAGAGAGAAAGGGGTTCCTCATCATATTTACATGTAATGGACAGTATGTAGGTCATATAGATACATGTCCCAACAATTTTAATGGAATTTAGATTCATGATACCAAAGTATTTCTTGAATATAAAAGAGGAGAGAGAAGTTTCTTTCGGAATTTAGGCATAGTAACGAGTGTACATGGGAGGCATTTAATGAGAGATAAAGGGGTCTCCCATCATTCAAAAAATAAGAGGGAAATATTGGGGAGGTGCGAAACCATACCCCAACATTCATAATTTAAATTAAAAGGGCAATAAAACTTAAATAAAAATGACAAAAAATTAGAAAGGAAGAAAAAAACCTTACTTGGAAGTGTGCTTCCAAAGGCTAGAGAGAGGATTGTGAGAGGCTTATTGGGAGCTTGGGGAACCTTGGGAGGATTATAGAGAGAGTAGGGCAGAGGTTGGACGAACTCTAAGGGATTTTAGTGAGGAGGAAGTGGGAGCTTGGGTGGGTTTATATAGGAAAGGTGAGGGAATTCTTTATTATTTAGGTTTGGGTCCCCTTACATTAAATTAATCCAAACCACAAACCATACCATGGTTTTTTCCCATGTTTTTTGGAAAATGTAAGAGGAAAAAAATATTTTATAATTCCAAAGTCCGAACTTCTTAAAATAATAAGGTTGCTTATGTGGAGGTGAGTCACACTCCCATGGAAATTAATTTGAAAAGGCAAAGTGTTGAATATGTTTTGAGGGGTCCATTAATGCTTTGAAACGTAAGTCAAAAAAACCCAAAATCAAGTTATTTTAATGATGAAACATATATTGGCCGAACATAAGGATTATGGTATTTTATTACATCACCATTGGGTCATTATGATGTCATAAAACACATTATATATTTAAACGGTATTTAATTTTTACCCAAAATTTTGACTGTCTTAGAAAATTATGAAAAATTCACTGTTGGATAATTTAGACGTCCTGATTCTAGAAATGACATTTATTTTATCTAAAAAAATTTCTAAATATGTTAATTTTCACTTTTAAAATAAAAACCAACATTTATCGAAAATTCACGGGTTTTGACAGAAACGGCTTTCAAACCTTAATATAAAATTTTAATTACATTCATAAAATTATAAGATCATTTATATTTAATAAAAATTAATATAATATTATTATTATTATTTTATTAAAATATTATTTAATTCAGAAATCCCTTAATTTAATAAAATATATTTCTTAATTAAATAATAACTAAAAACACCATTTGTACTTTAAAAACTATTTACAATGTATCCAAAAATGACTAGAAATTATATTCATTATTATATAAAAAAATAATGTACATGAACATAGTACTACTTATTTGTTACATAACCCCTTAAAATAGCCGCATAAGACCTAAGGGTAAGGTGTACGATGGTGATAGACTCTTGGGATGGCACGGATAACATCGCTCGATTGGTAATCTCTATCAACTTACACTTTTCCCATAGACGGTCACGTTCGAGCTTGACATAATAAAGATCATCTTTGGATTTGTCAAGGGAGAAGCCCAAGGATGCCACCTCTTTTCCGAGATCCGACAAATGGGCTTCGTATGGGGCAATTCTACTGGATGAGGCCATCACTTCCTTTGTCTGAGTAAAATTGGGTTCGTTAAAGCCTTTTATTTATACTAATCATGTGATCACTATTCAACGGCTATAAAAGTAACGGTTATAACTCTTATCATAAAACCAAAGAAGTTGACATCTCATAAAAACATTTTTTATAAAGAGACATTTAACTAGATCAAGAGGGATTTTCCATTAATGAAACTTTGGGTCGTTACACTCGGTGTGAGAAACAAGATGTTGTAGGGACCTGAAGATCACATCGCGAAGGGTGCGTCCGTGGGAAACGAGGAGGGGATTACACGTTAGGCGGCCCATGGTGCTGGGACTTACTCCAGGATGGAGGCCCAGGTTGCGACAAAGCGCAGCGAGAGAGGGATTTGAGACCTGAGAAAGGAGGTGTCTCGCTTCCCTATCACATCCTTCACTGGCCTTGGAACTGAGGAAGCAGGGAAGTACGGAGGTGCGTGGGTGCTACCTTCCTTAAGAGAGGCTAGGGGATTACGCTCTAAGTCAGCCCTTCCCCCATGAACAAACGCTACTCCAAAAGGGAGGATCTCATTCCATGTGAGGAAGATTCCATTCCTGTGGAGACGAGCGGCGTAAAGAATGTACAAGCTGGGGGGAACCTGCGTGCGAGGCACGGGGTCAGGTCATAGTTTAGCGTCATGTGTTGAGGACGAGGTTCTTGGCAGTTTAACTTCCTACAGCTCAGAGGAGGTGGGATTACTCCGCACCCCTAGGACTTACATAATTGGTACCCTCTTCTCCTTGTGGGAGGGAAGGCATCGGCAAGGCCGTATAGAAGGGGGGTCACAGAGCGAACCCTCGAGGGGTCCACGTTATCGTGGCTATGCGAAGAAGCAATAACCATTAGTGTGTCTATGTGAATAAGCATTAGGAAAAGAAATGCTACGGGTGGTGTCATCCAAGGGACTTTGAAATCACATCGTGCAAGCCTGGAGGGTCGCATGGGAAGAGGAATTGCCAACCAGAGGGGTCCACAGGTAGCGGCCTTGTAAGACTCGGGTGCTCTGTGTAGTAAAAAACACTTGCGAAGGGGTGTGCTTCACGAAGTGGAGTGCCTTGGCCTTAGTGTGGGGTAGGGGTGTGAATGGGGGGTGCTTTGCGAAGTGGAATAGAATTCGCGGAGCACTGCCTCACGAAGCAGAGATGCCTCGCGAAGCATGGTGCTGCTCAGCAATGTGCTTCATGAAGTACAGTGATCCTACCTTGTAATATGGATAACATATATAGTATGGGTGTTTCGCGAAGCATGAATGGTCCGCGGCTGCCCGGGTCCCCTTGGGGATCCCCTTCCTTCGCGAAGGCCCTTGGGATTCATGAAGGGAATCCCTCTCGGAAGAGGGGCTCAAAACGAGACAAGGTGAAGGCCTCTCGCGAAGCAAAAATACCCCGCGAAGCTCATGATTCCCAATGCGAAGGGTGATTCGCGATTCGGGAGATGAGAAGACGAATGGTCTAATTTTCCATCTAAAGGGCTCAGGGGGAGCCTGATATTTATAGGCAAGGGGTGCCGTGAAGCAGGGCTCATGCGACGCAAAGGGGCTGTGGTTGCTTCACGGTGGGTTGCAAACATCAACCGGGTTTGTAGAGGGTTACTGCCTCCAATGCTTTGTGGCGGGCTTGCGAACATCAGGGCATTCGTGGAGCATTACTGTCTCTAGGGTTCCCAGCGGCCGCGTTGCTCGGCTGTCCTCCACGGCTGCGCTTCGCGAGGCAGCATGCGAGCTTCTTTTTCTTCTTCTCTTTGCGTTCAAAATTTTGGCGCCAACAACATTCCCTTAGGTAGCCTTGCATAAGTTGCCTACATAACAGGTCTGTTAGTTAAAAGATTCCACTATTTGTGTATGTAGCATATGCCCCAGTTGGCCCTACATAATATAGCCCCCATAATGGGTTTTTCAAATAATGGTAACTTCGTTCTTGGAAAAGACTTCATTTAATGCTTTTATCCCTTTTCCCATATCATTCCTCGGTTCCAAAAATTCCCAAATCACAGTTTAGAATTTTCCCTTCTATACCTGAATATAGTAGTATGTTTCTAAACAAATTATCGTGAATTTTGGAGAGTCTCATAACTTTAGTGAAATCTAAATACCTTAAATTAAAGACACATAATGTCCTCATTACATGACTTAAAACTACACAGTATAATTTCCTCACTTCCAGACTTAAAACTGTATAGTACAATGTCATCACTTTATGACTTAAAGCTGCACAAATTTATATCATAAATTCCCCTTTCTGAAAAATTTTAACCGTTTTTCGTACACCAAATTTTTATAGAAGTTATTTTCCTATTCATGACACATGTCAGCGAAAAATAAACCTTTCATTCTTAAAATTACTTTCCTTGTAAAAACCACCCACTATGGTCTTGAGTCACCCAAATCATAATTTTTTCCCCTGTCTATCAGCAGTAAATTGTTAAATTCCTAAGAGCTCTTTTTCTTGACTATTCAGTATATGCCTTTAGGTGGCCTTGCATAATTTACCTACATAACGAGCATGTTAGACAAAAGATGCCACTACATGGCTATGCAACATATTCCATAGTTGGCCCTGCGTAACCCAACTCTCGTAATGAGTTTGTCAAATAATGGTAATTTTGATATTGGAGGAGAATCCACTTATATTGATATAGGTCTAAAATTTGGTGACCATATATATCATGGATCAATATTCCCCTTGGAAATATTTAAGGAATAATAAAGAAAGTATTAGCCACCGATTCTTGTTTGAGATCTAATTTCAATATTTATGGTCAAAGCTGTTTGACCTTAAATACTAACCCTTTATAGTTCAACATTCATGACTATAAACTACTAAGAGACGTGGTACTCACCAGATTGAGAACCCACGAAGGGAACTCTGAACCAAAGTTGAATCCCAGCTCATTAAATGTACATTTTTTATGGTTTAGGTAATATTGAGAAATAAAAGGTCAAAAGATATAAAGTTTGTGGGGTTGTCCATATAACCCTAGAAAAAATCAAAATGTGATTACTAGGCCCAATTGACTAGGTAAAACAAAGGCATTTGGAGAGAGTGAAAACACAAATGATTGAAGACAAAATTCTTTTCATTTATGAATATTTTCACATAAGAGCATCCCAAAATTAGAGTCTCTCTCTTATCAGAAATCATAAATTATAAAATGCTTCCTACATAATTTCTCATTTGATTGATAGCCTCTTGCGCCCCATCAGCTACCTTTTGAAACTCATTTATTTGTCCTGCTCCACTCCCTTCAACTTGATGAAGTGATTCTTTATCATTTGTAATGGATTTTGTGCAATATTTTTTGAGATTCTCTTAATAATCTATGATTTTTTTCAAGCTCCCCTATAATAACATATAATTCTTGTTGAAGATAAAGATGTTGAACAGTATTTTCATTAATTATATACTCCAGTCCCTTCAACTTTGTTGTATGATTAACCTCTGCATGGGACAACACTGCTTGAAACTCTTCAATGTTGATTGATAGTTTGGATTTTATCATGTCTTGCCGAATATTTTTCTCTTATTCCATTCTTTGAATAATCTCTATCACTATAGTATTAATTTAATGGTATTCGAAACCACCAAACCCCATCGTGATAAATAGAGATGAATGTCATGGAATTCTTGAAGGCAGTTCCTCAAGGGGAATCTTAGATATTATCTTCTATATATTCTTACATGCTTTGTGGCGTGCAAGACAAAGATCCTTTTGTAGTTCTGGGTTTAGAATCACTATCATAAGGAGGGATGTATTCTGGGATTAATGCACTTAAAGAAGCTCTCTATTCTGCTCCTTGAACAATGGTTGTATCACCTTCCAATATTGTTTGGGCTGATGCGGAGGCATCACCTCTAGACCACGCCATTGAAGTTGATAGCCTTATATGATAAATCAAGAATTATGGTTATAGTTAGTTTCAAGAGATAACAAAAATGAATACATTCACAATATTAATATCTCTTACCTAATAGTAGGTTAGCATCTTGAGATGAATCCTCCCCAAAATTCTCTTTTTCATCATTTTTGTTTGATGTATCTGGATGAGGAGTGCTATCTTTAATGTGATCATGATCCTACGATTGAATCTCAGTAAGATCTGCTATCTCCAGACCCATCTGAGCCAATGTCTCTGCAATGATGGGATTGACATTAATATCAATACTTCATTCAAGTATCGTTGTGATAGTAGTTTCTTTAGATGGAACTGCATATTTTAACCAACCATGGTTAGAATGTTAATCATAAGAAGATTAACAAGAAAAATAATGAAAACTCATGTCCAGTTGATTCTATACAAGGAACTCCAAAATATTATAAATCATTTGGTATATTAACATGTTCTAATACTTCATCAAAATACATTTCATGGTACATAATTTAATCTAGTGATATCTCAAATCACATGTTAGTCTCACCCATGGGAGTACTTGGAACGTTTACATCGACACCTTCCTCCGGCATCCTTTGACCCATGGTAGCTTCCTCGACAACAGTTGTGGGGTCAGCATCAGTTGTCTCTAGATGTTCGGGTTCATGTGATGAACCTAAAACATCACAGGATGGAAGTTAGTTTTTGTTACATTTTATTCCTTATTAAGTATTGTTGATTTACCAGAAGCCTCCTCTCCTCTGATAGGAGGAATGAGAGAAGTGCTGGGAACAGATGTTGGTTCCTTTGGATTCAATACCTCTTCATGAACCTTTGGATTTTTAGGAATTTTGTTTTTTCAGTAGAACCCTTCATGGTTCCTTGAATCTTATCAGTAATTTATTTCAAAGAAGAAATATAATAAGCCCCTATAATCCTAAGAATTTTAAACCCATTTTCATGAATAAGGACTAAAATTCAAGATTATCATGGAGGCTTAACACTACTAAGAAAGCACTTAACCATGGATATTTTTCTTTGGTGCTTTTTATTCTTCACCTTCTTAGGAGATATTTCATCATCATCTCCAAAGATAGGTATTAGAGATCTCAATACCCTCTCTATTTCATCCTCCAAGGCTTGTTGTCTTGGAGATATTTCTCTCGATTCACGGGGTGATCCGGTAGCATCAAGAGTGGTGCCTCTAGGGCTATACTGTGGTGAAGGAACTACATTTGTCTTTAATTTAACCAACTATAAGTTAAGATGATATTTCCCCAAAGTAAAAATGTTTTGACTAAAATCCAAATTGAAAAGAAGAAGAGAATGTGATAGAAAGGAAACTTACGTCCTCAGGGTCTACAAATTCACAAAATTCTTCATCTAATGAAGGACTAATCCCTTCAGTTGTACAATGATCTATCATTTTTTTCACCCTATTTGTGGTAGGAATTTATTAATTGATGGAATATATGAGCATTTCCAGCTCTCGAATGTAGGCCCTCACCTCATTGGAATTATCCTTAAAAATAATGTCAAAAGAAGCCGGTAAATCCCTGACTCCTGGAATATGCAGTCCTTCACGCAGATCCATCCACATGGTTTTAGTATCACAATACAGACTCTTCAATGTTTGAATAACCTATGGTCATATATATTTAGAGTGTATGTCAGAGGGTTGTGAAGAGGATCCTGCAACCTTGGATTTGAGTTTCTTCCCAACCCCCACAGTCACAAAAGAGGGATGAGAAAATGGAACTCGTTTCTCTTTAGAATGATGTCGATCAGATTTCCTCGATACATATTCGGTAGGGATTGATGTAGTGGCTCTCTTAATTCTGGCAGGAGGGTTATATCTGGCACAAGGTCTCTTCAGTGAATTTGGAGCATCATCACCTCCACCCTCTGATTCTCACGAGTCGGCCATTGAAGATGAAGAATTAACTTCCAAATGAAGGGGTTTCCTCCTGCTACTTCTCTTCAACTACACTAGAGGGACAATATGATTTAATACCCCTTTAGGGTAAGATGCAACCTAGTTTTAGGAATACCAGATAGTCTATCTTCTTACTAAATCAGTGGTGGGTAAATTAAAAACCGCCATAGTCTTCTCCATTGATGTCAACAACCATAGATGTCAGGAAACCATCAGATTTTTCCCTAATATGACATGCAAAAGAGGGGATAAAATATTTTTTTGTATATATTTTAATTGACAAGAAAATATATAAGGAGAATCAGCCTCACATATGATTTCTCCGTCAATTCTGGTGGCCAACACACCATCTCTGCAAGCTAGCATATATGCCCTCAATTCCAAACTGGTCGTCCCATCATCAACGAATAGACCAAAAAGAGAATTCCAATAAGGAATGAAATGGAACTCCTTATGCATGATCAATATAGCCTTGATGTCAAAATAGTTCAGAGACAAGGGTGAAATACCATAGAGATCCTGAATAGATAGTCATAAAGAACTTCCAAAAACTTGTACTCCACTTTGTATAGAATAAGTTCTTAAGTGAGTAGTGATCCATCCCCACAATACTTGTCATGGTACAACTATTATAAAGGGATACTTCCCTATGTAAATGTGCAGAAAACTCTTATGAATCATGGCCAAAACAGTAGTGTCCAACCCTACCATACTTTTCCCCACCATCTTTTCTGTAATAACAAAGGTTTCTGGACTCACACCTCCAATGGAGTCATAGATTGGTAACAAATACACACTGAGCCACATGGCTAAGAAACCAGCCAGATGTGTCTTTGCAGGAATTTTTGGATTGACTTCATATCCCCATTTTTAAAATTCTCATTTCTCCAATGTTGGCCAAAAGGTGTCATGGGTACCTCTCTTCTCTACCCTTGGACAGCTGGTCAAAAGGGTGTAAGTGGGCCCCTTTTCTCCTTCTTCTTTATCAAAAATATTTCCATCTATTCTTACGGATGAGTATATCTCCTGGTGCGAGACTTCATGGTGGTCATGTTCTTTAGTTTGTTAAATATTTTCATCAACTCATGAACCAAATCTAGTGTCTTCTATGAGTCATTCCATGTCACCTTGGGAGGAATAAACTCATCATACATGTCTCCAAGGATTGGATCTCTAGAAATCTTGTAAACATTCCACAAGTTCATGCCTTCCTCTCCGTGTGTTAAATGGAAGGATTTAGTCTCTAGGCTCCATCAGATTAATAATTATGGCACGAAATCATCATTCTTGTACACATAAGTTTTCCCATCACAGATGGCCTGACACCTATCAAGTCGTCTGTAAATTCTACATAGGTCTTATGAACCCAGTATACCCACATCCACGTGGGTTTTACACCTCATCCTGGACGGAAATCCCATATTTTCTTCCAACCCTTGGACTAATCCGTCTGGGAATCCTGAAAGATGGATGAATAATAGTGTGGTTGTAGCTCGGGTTTGTGTGCCTTCAAATCTTGAGCACACGAGATATGATGCATAATATGAGCTTTTTCTGCAGTCCCAACATTAGCAAATGAGCCCCAACAGAAACATTGTCCATTGAGAAGTTGGTATAATCTTGAAACCAAAAATGTTGGAAATAATTCTTGGGATCTAGAATATTAACATCCTAAAAATGTCTATAGCTATACAAAGGCAGATAGGTGCTTCGGGGAAAGTTGAAATGAAAATTCTTTAAATATTTTTCTATGTTTGGAAGGGTGGTGTTGATAACCTCAAAGTAATCATGGACAACTAAATTCATCATTTCATCAATCCTATTGCTTGCAAGCTCATCACCAATTCCTATTCTTTTAGTATCCATTGAACCTGCAAAAATATAGAAATAATCTTTTAAGTATGTTAATTTTTGGTGTTTGACAAAAAAATAGGTAATGACATTAAGGCGTGCAGGAATAAACTTGGCATGCAGGTATAAGTCGGCGTGCAAGTATGGTTCCCCACTTATAGCACGCAACTAAAAAACATACAGAAAAAGCACGAAGAAACAAAAGAATCTGAGTGAAAGATGACTTGCGTGTGGAGAGTTTAAATTTCGGATGTTGTGAGGATTTTTGCAGAAGTGACGCGACTATATATAGGTGTTTCATGTCCCCTGTGAGCCAAAATCTTGTGTGCTGTAAACTTACACGACTAGTTGTCTCACGTGAATAACGCTTGTGCACCCCAGTACTCTCTCCTTTCTCCGTAATTACTTTACCTCAGTATAGGATCCTCTTTTAATTTTGGATCCAATTCTGATGGGGGGCTTTTCTTTGACACTCAGTTCCATCAAAGAGTCTAAAAAATGAAAAAGGGAAATACCTTACAAAGAAAAGGGGAAAATGCATGAAGAAAATCAAGATTTAAAATGGCATGAGTTTTGGGTCTCCTTTTTCAGACCAAAAGAGTGTCGGTGTGAAGCCTACTTGTGTTCCCCTATATGAAGCACAACATACTTGTGTGCCCCTATATGGTGCGCAACCTACTTGCGCACCCAATTCCATTTTTCCCAGGGTCCTGTTTTTGCCTATAAATAGACCCTTGGGGGTTTCATTTGCATGGACGAATTTTCCTAAAGCCCAATTGTTGCTCTGGTCACCCTAGTGATTCGCCCAAGTCTTCTTAGACTTTCAAGGTAGTACTTCAACAAATTTAATGGAGTATTTAAAGGTGGATAATTTGACATAATTCCTTTTAGTGTTTGAAAACAATAACAATTGTGCGCCTAAAATCCCAACCTCCCTAAATCAGAAACACTTGTGTTCCACCTATTCCATTTATAGGAACTTGAGTGCCCCACTTCTAGGACCACCTGTGAATACTCCTATAAAGTCTTGATCCAAGAATCTCCCAAGTATTACCATACAGGTTGTTCATCTCTTAAGTTAATATCAGGTCTCCTAAGTCCACTTGTGTGCCCATACTTGCGCACCCTTATCTACTTGAGTGCCCCTATTTTATTCACTTACTCTCTTCATTCTACAAGCCATAAAGCCTTCCTCAAAGCCATTTATGGCAAGGATTCTTCTTCCTTGGTTCCCTTGTCTGAAATGGATTCTATTGATACCTCCACAAAAACATCATGAATTATCAAACCTTTAGAAAAGGCACATTTGTGTGTCTCCTGTTTGGGTTTTCATATCCATAGTCAGAGGTTTCCCACATTTGTTTTACAATGGGGTTAGGGTTCATAGAGTGTATGTGGGTTTGTATATCCATAGTCACAAGGACCTTTCTCCTAGGAACAGTGTTGGGAAGTTCCCTGTTTGGAGGAGGGTTTTGGTCCTGACCTCTCCCTTCTCAAAGAGACGACCCGGTACCTATGATCTCTAGTAGGGAAGGTATGGTTCACACCTACTTTTCTTCCTTTTGAACAAAGGAGAAGTATCCCTCCCCTACCATGATTAATTTTAGGGAAAACATCCTCTCTTAAGCCCTTAGGATTTCTTATAGGAGGTCGCATCATTGCTCCTCATCTCTTATTCGGTGCCAAAGACCAAATAAGGGATGGGCATAGGGACTTTCGTTACCCTTTCCCTCCCCTGTTGAGCTTTGTCACCATGGGAAGCCATCTGGGCATATGTCCTTAACCTTAATCCCTTGTTCCTTTCATTGGACCCTTGTCCAATGTAAAGTGAATAGATTTAAGTCTCATCACCTCGCCCTCGTCCACCCTGGCCATCATAGGCGAGCCCTCTTCCACCAGCGGAGGAAGAAAAGTGTATGTGTCATTGTTGAATCATTCACATCCTCTTGTTTCTCACACCAAGCATGAATCATGTGGGATTAGATATTAATGATGATTAAAACATTTACAAAAACACTCCCTAGAATGAACTATGGGAAATCTGATTCCCACCATAATTGGGATATGTTGGAAGCCCTCTCAGGGCTCGATCTCACTGTACATCCTCTTCAAAAATCCAACCCTAATTCCCTTAATTTGGGCATCCTCATTAAGAATAATCCCCAAATTAAACCCCTAAATCATCAAGACATAATTTTCAGTAAGTAAACCCAAAATCATTTCTCTCAAAAGACTATATTCTCCTATAAGACTTATCGAACTATGTGGTATTTGATTCCAATCCACATGGGATACATATGAAGCCTCCTTGAGGTTTAAACCCAGTACTTAAATCAACCAAGTTATCCTTGGGCCATATTCCCAACTAGCTCTAATATAACTTGGAAACCCATATCCTTTCCAAGCTCATTAGGAAGCTTCGGCATAAGTCACACAACAAAATTTGACAAAGAACCTTTCGCTTAGATGTCCTTACCACATGACATTAAACTATATGGTTAGGTCCTTATCACATGACCTTAAAAGGTATGATGTTTCCCATTAAGCAGAACCAAACTATGAGGTTTCTGATTCCTTTCACAAGGATACGTAGGTATCCCATTTTATGTGTACGATCCCAATATCAAAACAAGACTTAGTCTCCCTGAATGACAATAAATTCCAGAGTGCCCCGCTGAGTGGATTAAAATCCAGTATCATCATAATGATGATTAAAAGAATCTTGAAATAGTATATTAGAGGATACCATTAATGGAGAACATCAAATACATACAGATATCTCCATTAATGAAGAACCTTGAATACATACTGATGATTCTAAATTTTACACATGTTAATAAGTGATTGTAAATTCCAAGGGAAAATTATGTTTTACTTGGTGAATTAATAAGGATTCATGAAATTATCTAAAATTTATAAAGAGAGTCCTGTAGTAGAAAAACATTCCCCCCAAGAAGGGTAGGATAAGTCCAACCTCCCATCCTCTCGACCAATGCACATTCCTAAGTATCGTAAAGTTTAAACTTAACAGATGCATTCCTTTGGAAAGTATGTCCCATTTGGATAAAGAACTGTTGGAAGTTTTCAGTTCCATAAATAAATCCAATGGAAACCGCCGAGAAATAGTGATTCTTAAAATGATAAAACATGTTTCAAGGAACTATGAAACAATTATATTAAATAATAATATCTTAAAAAGATATTTTTTATATAAAACTCGGCCTTGCGTGTAACGCATATCATTGAAAAAATTCATTGTTTCATGTAACATAATCTAACCTCACTGTTCTATATAGACAAATCTACAAATTATGTCGTTAGAAAATTATTAATGTTGTGTATGGAGTAATATTAAATTGGTGTTGTGTATAAATAATGCAAGAAAAAAAATTAAATTTATTCTACAATGAAATAATTGTAAATCAAGGGGGTGTTACATTCTCCCAACCTTAATTAAATTGCATCCTTACAATTTAAACGTGATATTTGTAATAAATAGTTTGATATTTGAAAATACAATTATTGAAAACCCCAAATCATAAATAAGGTTCATAACATATCTTCTTAATAAGAAGGAATGTGAAATGTGAAGGTCACCACAAAACTAGGCTTTCAAATAGGATAACATTAGTGAAAAACTAGTCCTAGAAGAGAAATATCACTATAAAGTTCTAATGGAGTGTGATAGAAAACATTTTCATGAAAGATTTGTTAACCAAAAAACCATAAACCATAGGTGTGAGTAATGGTGATTGATATCATAAAAATGACGATAACAAGACAACATTTTTTTCAGTCCCATTTTTCCAAGATTTGATGAATTATTTCAATATTTAAGAATATAAGTAAATATACTTACTCGATACATTTATATAAGACCAATATTATACTTAGGTCATCTCTTGAAATATTTCTACTTCATTTCTTAGCACCGGTTCTATCAAATGGTCATGTAATACAATAATCTCTAAAACCTCATCCAAAGTTCAACTTAAACCATTTCATAAATGGTTAACCTATAGACCTTCCAAGTATTATGATCTGAAACTTTATAATCAGTTCCTAGGAAATATATAATATCCAATTCACTTTATCCATGTTAATCATTTATTATTTCAAGAATCATTATGAGGAATATATTAAGTCTTATATTTCCCTCAACCATTTATTTTATAAAAATTTTAACTTGATACCAAATCACTTTTCTTGGAACCATTCAATATACAATCAAATATTTTTAATTAAAATGTATTGTAGTAAAATCTTTATATATTTGATCATTAATATGTTGAAACAATAATCAATAAAAATAATTTTACAACATATTACTTAGGTCTAAATAAAAAGTCACATTAATCAATGTACTTCAGGTGTATCAATAACATATGCTCTACATTGATCTATTAACTTCCTCTGAGGAAAATTCCCTTGATGCTTGGGGAATATTTTTGGATAGTTCCACATATCTTTACAATTGTAACACTAAATAGAAACATTTGAATTATTTAATTTTCATTATTTTTTCTAGTGACTGTTTCATATGAACTTATAATAAACTCATAATCCCTTCAAGCGTTTCCCATGGTGATTCTTTCCAAACTTATCACATGTGGGAAAATGATTATTTAACTTATTCCCTTTATCCATTGTTTTTTCTTCTATCCTCATATTATATTGATTCCATTTGAATTCACAATACTTGTAGAATTCTTTCTCTGTCTTGATAGAATAAAAAACTATTTCATCATATGATGAAAAATTCTAAGAAAACAGTTCCATTTAGAGATTTTGATTAAGACCTTCATAGAAGTGCTCAATAGTGCACCCCATGTTGCGTATTAAATCATTAGCATACTTTTATAACCTTGTAAAGGTATCTTCATACTCCAAAACACTTTCTTACTCATTTTTTATTTAAACTATTGATCTTTCTATTCATCTTTGTTTTTTTATCATGAGGGAAATATTTTTCAAAAAACATGTCCTTAAAAGATTTATAATACATGAGTTCTATTTCTTCTTCCTCTCTATTGCTCATGATAATAACCACCATTGATCTGTATGTCCATTGAGACAATACACTTCATGTGTAACCTTTTCAATTTCACCATATCCCAACACTACAAATATATTCTCCAAAGAATAAATCCATTACTCAACTGGCATTGGATCAATGGTCCCAGTAAATGATAGGGGACTATATCGCATAAAGCGATCAAGAATAATATATTCTCTCTATTTTATAAGTTTCTCAATTTTTAAATGTTATTTATAATAACATTATTAAGTTTCCCTATTATATTCATAACATTATATGTTCTAATACCATCTATATCATCTTTTTGAGTAGGGAAACCTCTATATTATCCATGAGTATTGATACCATTATTCCATTCTAGAACCATTTATAAATAATGGAATATACTAGAATAGATAATAACATTATATAACATAATTTATAATCCAAAAACTAGTGAAATAAATTATATAAATAGAAAAAAAGGTGTTTCTAATCTCATAATCATAAACATGGTTTCTTTGGTGATACATTTACTTTCAAATACTTCATAATGGTTTCAAAATAAATTTTAAATTATCCAAATAATATCCCTCAAGAGTGTAAAACAAATGTGTTATATGGCCCGTTGTCCTGTGCTAGGTTATGCTCGATTCAGGCTCAATACACCATTTCAGAGTTGTTACCCTATGTGCATTTATTCCAGAACCACATCAACTTGTTGTATCCAGACATGGATGTATTTCTAGGATGAATCACATAATATCTACCTTAAAAAAATTATAGTATGTTCTTCTATACTTATCCTCAAATTCTATATTAGGGTTATTTTCCCAATTCTATGTTTTTTAAATCTAGTTTCCAAATTTTCTAAAAAATATCCTTTGATACCAACTGTAACGCCCAGACCCTAGATGTTTGGAGTTGATGCCTTACTATATTAAATTTTTCTAATTAGAATGAATCAAATCCCAAATGACTGATTAGTTTAGTAGTTTTGAAAAAACATTTTATATACATGATACCCATATTAAATTGGAAAATATAAAATGAAATATAACATATAGTAAAATGAAATAAACTGCATACTTGAAAGCTCATTCAAAGATTTGTTCTTCTTGTCCTGGGGAAAAGGAAACAAAATAACGATGTAAGGGAAAGTAAAATGGAATAAATAATAAATAAATTATAATAATCATCATCGAATGTTAAATAACTAGCCATACATGCTATATAAATTTCTCGATAAGGCATAATCAATATGGCACAGTTGATAACTGAATCACGCGCCATTTAATCAATAAATTGTGAATGAAATTAATCCATAGATATTTGAAATAAAAAATATCATGGATAATAAAAATAAATGAATTATAAATAAATTAAATTCTTAACTATTGGACTTCGTGTTTCCAAAGAACATGACACCATTACCATCAAGATTCATTCTCATGACAGTTTAAACTACTTCGATTTGGCTGACTGATTCATCTAATGAGACTACTGAAGCATCAAGGGGATTACATTAACCAGCCCCAACTCGTATAGATAATTTATAAATAATTACTCACATATATAATAATTTATTTAATTAATTAATAGACTTCATTATCATCAAATATCCTTACTGATTAAATGATATAAATATATCAGCATTTCAAATAATTTTCAAAGTGAACAACATCTGCAAAAATGGTATAAAATTTAGGAAATAATTATATAAATTTCTTGATAATATAGATATTTAAAATTTAATGTATAATAAAAATTACCATAAGGATGTTATTTTTTCGAGATAATGTAAACAATCATAAAAGAAAGTGATATTTCAATAATAACTTTTACCACTCGATAATTTTCATGTCAAAACCCCTTGGATGAGATAGTTCAAAGTAAAACTAAAACTACCATGAAGTATGAGTGAATCATGATATTAAATGACATATAGGATTTATATACACTATATTAATGTGAATTGGGGTATAATAATAAACAAGTCTCAATAGAACTTAAATTGAGACAAAATGCCTTACCTTACATTACCTTTTGGGTGAACGTCCTCTAACCTTTTTATAAGGATTTAATAATATTTATAACTTATAAAAAACCATAATAATTTAGAAAATATGATATATTATCTTCTTATAATATCTTATTACATATTTGATAACAATATTTTATTATTTTTACTATGTTAATAACCTAGTTTATTATGTGTGGTTGACGTGTTATTTTTTTCTTCTTACTTCGATCATGATTTTAGAATATATAAACCATGATTTAATTTATTATATATTTATTTATAATATTCCATAATATTTAGATATAGGAAATGAAATACACCATTCAAGGAGATGGTAGTTCATACGTACGCATGAACACTATTTTCATTTTCTTTTAATATTAAAAGAATAAAAAAGAAAATATTATTTATGTATATTATAATTATATTATAATAATTGCATAATATATATAACATATGTTATTTAAAATTAACCTTTTTATTCTACATGTATATAATGAATGAATCACGTCACTTTTAGCAGGCATTATTCCATATGCCCACAAACGATGTTATCGTATTCCAACAAAATGGAAATTATGAAGCTATGAGGTATATAATAATTAAATAATCATAAATAAATTATAAATAACATATATATCATATATAAACTATTAATTAATCATTATTTACATCCTTTAAAGGTGTTAAATGGAAGAACAAATGACATCTGTTCGTGAGACGATAGTCCACCGTACACACGAACAATGATTGTTAATCCCATTTTGATTGATGTGTGTGAAAGTATAGGTAAAAATATTATAATAAAAAGTATTAGTATATTTAATATAATTATTTTATTATATAATTATCATATTAAAGTAATTAAAGGGGTTTTAAGTAAATGAAACAAAAGAATTCATTGAAGAACGTTACCTCTTATTCGGGTAACTCCATTTGGTTGATACCAAAATACATCCATGGTTTTCTTTCATAACAAATTTTTGATTTTAAGCTTAGATTAGGGATGTTTGAAGTTTATTTTGGAATATATTTTATGATACAAATGGATTTATATGTGTGAATATTTGGGTGGGGTGTGTGCGATTTTATAGTGGGAGATGAGTGATATTCTTATAAATATATGAAAGAGGGAATTTCACCCACATTGTTTCATGAAAAGTTGATTCAATAATAGAACAAATTAGATAAAAGGGTCGATATATTCCAAATATTTCTATAAAATTATTTTTTTACAAGTTTCAAGGTCATTTTGGCCTTTAAGTTTAAAGTTCAGTCCCTTATTATGCTAATTTTTCTCTTCATTGTTTTAATTAATTTTAATCACTTTCACTAATATTTTTTCTAAAAAACTAATTTGAACGTATAATAAATTATAAATTATTAATAATAATAATTTTAAATCCATTTTTTCAAATTAAAATCACATAAGTGGCAAAATCGAATTTAAAATTAACCCTGTAGACGAGACAGACATGTAGTTTTTTTAAGTAAACATGTTCAAAAGTTTGAAATTTTTTATATCCAATTTAAAATTAAAATAGATTAAAATAAAAGAAATTAGAATTATTTATGTAAAATTTACCTATTAAACTTTAAAACCAATAAAACTTATATTTTAACATTATAAATAAATTATTTCAAAAAGTACTTTTCAATTATAATTTAGTATTTTTCACTATTGATCAAAAAATTAAACTTCTCTGAAAAATACCAAAAAATCACCATAACATAATTCATACATTTATATTTAAAATATAGAGGTTATATTTCATATAAAATTTATAAAAGTGTAAAAAATTATTTTTAAAATAGGTGTTCCCTTAAAATGTAGCAATAATGCCTTTTTAGAAAAATACAATTTTTATGCATAAAAAAAGATTTATTATTATATTATGACTATCAAATATGTTGGATGATCATAGAAAATATTTTATTGCATATATAATATATGGATTTCATTAATATAATTCACTAATATTAATTAATTTAAATTATTAATATTAAACACCTTTAGAAGAATAAGAATGGTTATTTATAAAAACATTTCTTATATATTCAATTAATTTTTCTATTCATTTATATTTAGTTGTTAACCATTGAATTCAACAATATATTTATAAATTAGTTACTCCTCTTTATAACCATCAATTTAATGAATAATTTGTATCTAATTATATTAAATAACAATATCTTGATAATATATTGTTGTCCGATAAAACTCAGCCTTGTGTGTAATGCAAGTCATTGAAGCGTGTAACGTAATATAATCACGGTGTTCTGAGTAGAGCAAGATAAAAAATATGATGTGCATAAATTATCAATGTTTTGTTAGATTAAGATTCACTTTGTGTTTCAAATAAATATTGTCAGAAAAAATTATGTTTATTCGGAAAAAAATATATATTATAAAGTCATGGGGTGGTACAAACATTTAACCCATTAATTAAGAAAACCCCTTTATTCCCTAAGAATTTCTGAAACATGAAAATCATTGATTTCATATTCATGGTTTGTTTTAGAAAAAATGGAATTCCTGAGAGTGGCCTTTTCGAACCCTCCACACTCAATAACCCCCCTCCCCACGAAGAGATCATCCGGGGATGCCCCAGCCGGAGAGGAGTCGTTGTTAGCTGAGATGACATTACGTACCATGGGGTAACACCTCGATCAGTGATGGTTCGTCACAGCAAGCCATCAGCCAGGTGAAGTGCACCCATTCTGCCCACCCGGTGAGACACCGAGTGACCCGACAAGACGAGTGGTACATGGGAGTCGGAAATTCCCCAAGAGCAGGCTCCCAGGAATCGAACCCCAGACCTCACCGAACATTGTTGCTATGGCCCTCGACCCTGCACCACTACGCCACCACCGAAGCGGCCTTTTATAAACATGTTGTTGGGTAACGAGGTATTGGGTTGTCCTGCCCACCTGCGCACCGCACGTCCCTAGCAAGGCCCAAGGTGGCCAACCCTTGGGCTTAGGCCAGTTCCCAACGGGGTAGAGGGGCCCAAGAGTGGTTTGATAGCATATAGTGCGTGTTGCCTTGCAAGGACTCGAACCTGGAACCTCGGGGTCAGGACGCCACCACCTTTAACCAACTCACTCGTGCCCCGTGGGATAAAGGTGTTGTTGGTTATAGATATGAATAAGTTTCTTTGGAATATTTTTAATAAACACAATTTAATTATTTATGATGGTGAAAGTTCAGATCAAATCAATATTGAGGTAAGGGTTTTCCTATCAAATTCCCCCCTTTGCAGCATATTTAGTATTATGCATGTATTTTAACTTATGCGATGTATATAATAACTATTTGATATATTATATCATAAATTATATTTTAATAATGGTATATTAATTTCAATTACAAGACCTATATTTCAGGGACATTTTATCAAAGTCTTACTCAAGCCACAATAGTTTTTATAGTATTGATTCCATTTAGTTTATACATGTTACATTTTATGCACCGTGATTTGTTTTTAGAGTATTAAATTGATTTACCTACCAATGAATGTTCTAAAAATTATTTTCATTTAATTAATTGGATAAAGTAAACAATATAATGTTTTTTTCTTAAAATTTATTTTGACACACGTGTTACCCTAATCGTATGAGTTTTTTGTAACTCATTTATTGTTCATTGAGTTATGATAATTTATGTAAAAAAATTTCATATAAGGTGGTTACAACATTCCTATGATTTTTTATATGATATTATACCATTTTTTATAATTTTACCAGTTAAACCCCTTTTCAAATGATTCATGCCTGATGGATTGTGGTTCCCGTAAGGGATATTGATAACTCAAATATCATTTCTTTAACTTATAATGTTTCATATTGAACTTTGATTCTATATTCTTCGGTTCTCCCAAAATAATATTATATTATATCATATTTTATAATCCTATTTTATTAAATGATGTTTTAATACAAATGAATTTTCTGTTACTCTTCCTACAACTTGAGTTTTAAACAAAGGTTTTTTTAAAATAATATAAAAGGTTTTTTCCTTTCACTTGCACATGTTTTGTCTTACAATACTAATTTTTTAAATATTAGATTTATGTATTTTCAAGGATCCGTTATTAGATGTAATTTGTATAATTAAATGTTTTTAGAGGCTTTTAAATAACCTTTTCAAATGGTAACTTTAAAAGATATATGGAAATTTTTATTTTAGATTAATTTATAAATGTTTTCTAAATGATATTTTTATGTTTCCCTTATATTTCACTTAAATTTTTAGAAGGATTCATCCTAATGGGGTAAAAGTTTTATGATTTATCCTATTTAATATATATTTATCATTTGTAATATTTAACTTCGGGTATCAAATAATTCTATTTTTGATCCCTTCTTTTATGATACCATTGAGAGAATTCTTTTTGTGAGGGTGTTTTTTATTTGTTTCAATAAGATTATGTGTTTACACTATTGTACTGGGGTTATGTTATTTTGAAAACCATACTCCTTCTTTCACTATATGTGTTACGATCAAGTTATCACTTTTATTTATAGGGGGAAATTATCAGCATTCTATTTTTTGTTATTTATATACGAATGATTATTAGAAATCTGACAGTGTATTGTTTTACCATCCACCTTCTTTTTCATATGGGTTATGATCATGTTATCCCTTTCATTAACATTAGGAAAAGTATTGGAGTTCTATATGTAATTATTCCCATACATATTGTTATTGGAAAGTTGACTATGTACTGTTTGACCATCTGACTTATTTATCCCAATGTGTTATGATCATGTTTTATCTTTTATTTATATGTTGAAAAGTAAATACATTCTTGAGGGTTACTGAATGTTTACATAGGTTTATTATGTATTGACATTCCATGTCTTTAATTATATATATATATCCATGTTTTTATTCAGTAAGAGGTTCTTTAGGTAATGATATGAAAAGTCTTATCAACTATTATGGTGAGTGAATTGTACTTCAGCAGGTGACATGTGGGGCCCAAATTATATATCCCCTTGATGTATAAATAGGTCTCATAATAAAAAACTAGTTTGGATATGGTGTATACTTCTTCCAATGGTAGGATAATGTCTTGCAATAATTCCTTAACAACATGTTTTTAGTGTCTAAAATTATGAATTCCCTAAACATAAGATGATTAATTATTGATATCCTAGTTTTCAGTCATTATTATGGATATATCATTCTTTATAATTCAAATTGTTATGGAAATATTCATATCATTTATTCCTACCATATTATGTATACCATGCTCATGAATTGGAAACATTAGTTACATGTTTCACTTATTAAGCATTTGAGCTATCCCCTTTTTATGTTTCCATTTCCCAAGGTTATGTAGAAAATAATTACACATGATATGTCTAGAAAAATAAGTTTTGTGGATAATTTTTAGAGATTTTGAATACTTGTTAGGGATTAAGTAGTTTCATATGTAATAGAAAAAAGATGGCAGTTTGATACCAAAAAACATGGGCTATGTTCATTATTGTTTTTTAATATTTCTATAAATCTATAAACTAGAAAATATACTTGGTATATAAGATATTAAATAATAACAATTGGTTTTATAATTTATTATTGTCATATCTAGAACTTTATATCTAGTATCAAATTTGATTTTCAAGGTACATGTTTATGGAACTAGATATGGGAGTACAGGTCTGAGGTCTCAGAGATGGAATCAAAGGAAATTAATATATAACTTTGGAGATTTGGATGTTTGTTGAGGGTAATTTAAGGGATTGTAATTTATGTTTGATCATAATTTCAATGGTATAGATTAAACATCCAATAGCATATGATTTAATTATAAGACAATATTGAATTTTTTTTGTGGATTAAGATGAGAGAACATTAGTGAAAACCCAAGGAATATGTCTAAGTGTTGGAATACATCCTTATGTTTTGGTAAAATAGATATTATGAGGTTTTTCCCAGAAAATAATTCATTTATAGATTTTGGAACATGGATGAAACTATGACAGAGATACACCTAGGTGTAATCACCCATAAATGAGTTGGTTGAGGATTGAATTAATCATCATAATGGTGCATGATGAATTGTCCTAATATTTCATACCTAGATAAAAACTCACATGGGATATGCTTTGGCTAATCACATTATCTTCACAAACCATTATCAATGATTTAAAAATTAATATAAAAAATTAGTTTAGAGAACCTAATAGAATAATGAAAATGGATAACCCCGAATTGAGCAAAGAGATTTGTTGGTTGATTTAAAAGTATCATATGTTAAAAAAAGGTTTCAATAGGGAAGAAATGTTTAGATTGATGTTTTCATATTCAAATTTTTGATATTATGATAACCATTTTTGGTTTTAGTATTTTGTTTAGATAGCATTAAAAATATGTAGTGGATAAAGGTTTGTATGTTGAAATCACTATGCCTTATTACAGAATAAGGGATCGTACATAAATGGTCAATAATTTCAGTTTATTCCTATTATGATGGAAAATGTGAGTTTCATATTATTACCTAATGTACTGAATTAGATATCATAATATAAATTAATTCATGATACACTAAGATATTTTAATTAGTGAATTGATGTTTTTTGATGATATTTTGTTATATTCTAGATGTTATTGAGGATTACGTGAAACCTATAAGGATCATTCAACAATATTTTTTTTATTAATAGTTTGAACTCATATATTAAATGATATTAATAACTTTGATAAACTATATTCATAAATGGTAATATTTTTAGAGATAACTGCTATAGAATCCATATTTTAGGGATGGATAAATTTTAGGTTTCGTATATATTTCAATACAAGATAATAAAGGGTTAGATAATTTAAAGAATATAACTTAGGTAGTATTAATATCCTTTGTATTGATGATAATTCATGATATTTTTTGTATTTTTTATCAAATTATTGTGGTTATGATATATACTAACTAGTATGTGACCTTAGGAACTAGTGGTTAATACCATTTTAAGGATAATGATAAAGTCAATTTGTGGAGGAATATAAAACCTCACTTTAGTTTATTGACTTGGGGATTCAAATGTTTTTATGAATGGTATGTTATAGAGAATATATTATTAGGGTATATATATATATAATGAGGTACATGATTGTAGAAATGATTAATGTTGTTTTAGGAAAGATAAGTAACTTGATATAACCTAAGAGAGTAAGGTAGATTTTATAGTAAAGGTTATATCCGAAATGATGAATTTTTTAATAATTCCATCACCTATATTAATTAGTGAGTGATAATTAAAACATTAAGGACAAAATTTATTTAGGGGTATAATTTAACACTAGAATATTTTAATATATGACTACCTTTAAATAAGTCAATGTGATCGATAGTTTTCTACACATGAAACATCAAACTAAACTGAAAAAAATGATATATTTTATGACCATTAAAAAATATCCATTTAATTAATGGGAAATTAATAGAACTAAATGCTTTATAAAATATTTATAGAAATAAAATAATGAAATATTTTAATATGAATGAAATTCAATTAGTGTAACAAAAATATAATAAAATTATTTTATGCCTAAAAATATATTTTTCTATAATTTGTACTTTATTTAAAGAAACTAAGTATATTATGATTAGATTATACTAAAATATATTCAAAATATGGATAATATATTACCAATAAGTTAATTAATAATTGATAGGAAATAAAAATAAAGATAAGTTAAAATTGTCAAAAGTAATTCTTTAATATGAAATGTTTTCATCTATAAGTTGGGATTTTATTTAAATATTGAATTATCAGATTTTAGAAATTTGATTTGAAAAAATAAAATCATTTTTTATATTAATAATAATACTGTAATTTTCAATTTAATGTTTTGGATATTTCTAAAAGGAATGATTTTTTTGTGAATGATAAATATCATTTTTACAAATAACATGGATTTGAGGTAATTACTAGAATATAAGTATGGATTGGAAATTCATAAAAAAAAATTTATACGAGCATATACATATTTTATAAGTTACTTTATAAATTTTAAATTGATTCTAAAATTTATAAACCTACAGTTGAAATTTTAGAACATAAGTTTTATTTTAAAAAACAAATTTAATACATTATACATTTAGTATTTTAAAATTAAATTTATTCAATATTTTAAATAGAATAAAATGAAATGTATTTAAAAAATTTAATCAATTGGGTGAAATTATCTAAATAGGAAACTTCATTTTTTGGATTAAATATTAGGTTATCTCAGGTAAAAACTAGTTACCGCGATAAAAGATATAATGGTAAAAGTATTAATTCAATGGGTAAATTTCGTGAAACCTAAATAAAAATATATATAACTACATATATGAGGTATTTATAGACCTTTTATCTTCTCAACTCAATTATTTATCCATTTCGGATCCACATGACATGTTTATCCTGTTTTTCCTTTATATTAAGTTGAAATATTTAGAAAAATACCATTCTCGACACTTATAACTAGGGCCTCTTGCCACCCCTTCAAGTCACCCCTAAAAATTTGGTTCCATCCAAAACACATTCTATTTTTCATTCCCATGGAATATTATTTGACTATATTTAGCTTCGGGTCACATGGGGATAGCCTATGCCATCCATTTTGGACAGATCTTCCAAGGAAATCTCAATGTTCTCAACGTGAATAATCATTTTTAATTAAGTTCATTATTTTCAATTTTCCTTTTAAAATTAATATTTTCAAAAACCCACTTAATAAAATCATAATTAGTTATATACTAAATGTTGTTATGACAATGAAATATTCATTAATTGTAGTTCCCTCAAACCCGTTCTCATGGATCTGTTGCTGAAAACACATAACTTGGAACACTAGCTTTGATACACATATATGATTTGATTATCTTTCACATATTTATAATCTGGGGAATTTTTTGTTTATATTTTTAATGAATCATGACAAATAATTAATTAATTTGTCTAAAGCACTCTCATAAAATGGATATTATTTTTCAGCTATATATGAAGATAATAAATCCAAAATAGATATTCAATAAGCCCCTTAATGTCTCCCCATAAGATACATCTCTAGACTCATCATATATATTACATTCCTTGATAATGTAGGGAAAGAAAAACATAATAAGGGGTGAGATAAAATTATGTGTAAGGGCAGACATAATAATAAATAATTACCTAATAATTATGAGGCATAGCATTATATCAGAATAATAATGATCATAAGATTGAGAGCATGTAAAAAATAGATGATATTGTAAATACATGAATTAAACAATTATCAGAACATAAGATCATGTAATCATTGTAATGTGGGAACAATATAAACATGAAATCATAAGAATAATTAAAGGCTCCATTCCTTGTTACAATAACATTGTTGGAAAGGCTAACTACCCACTCTAATATATTTCTTGACTTACTTCCCACGCACCATGATATCTCATGAGATAGAAACATAACAAAATGAAATGGAGCACCGTCTGGGTGCTCCCATCATAATGAAAAATCATACTTATTTGTTCCACACAATTTCGATTAATATATCATAAAAACCCATGGAAATGTGGTCAGTTTTATATCCAATTCAATTGGTTCCCTAATGAGGCATTAAAAATTACATAAATAGACATATCATGATAAATCGATGGAAAATTAATGGGTTTCTAATGAATTTAAGAACAATTATAGGTAAATATAACTCAATAAATGTTATTACTAATATGATATTTACATTATATATGAAATGGATATATGGTATAGATAGTAATTTCCCTAATCAATCAATGTATTAAGAATCTAGTTGAATACCCTTTATTCAAGTAATGAAACATAGGGAATTCACAAGGGGGAAAATAGAAGTAAATCATGCCTATACAAGTGGATAATTAGGAGAGAAACAATCAATGAAAAATAATTCCATATATTTAAAATAAAATTTCATAAGATATTTATGTAATGAAGGAGGATGGTATCATTTGAAGAATATCATTGATCAAAATAATATATAAATGAAGAACACTCTTAGAATAGTAATGAAAATTTGTTTGAAAATAAATGATTTCTAGTGACCTTTGGAAACATTTAAAAATGAAGAATTTTCTAAATCATGAGAATAAAAATTTCTTATTTTTAAAACACAAAACCATAAAGATTAAATCTCTTAGAAAATGAAAATGTGGGTCGAAATATACGTTCACATGAAATCATGTAAAAGAGATTCGTTTTGGTCAAGAACGACCCATATTGAGACATGTAAATTATTTCATTTTAAAAACATTTTTTCGGAAATTAATGTCAGTTTAAAATCCTCCTTTAAAATAATTTGTAAATAAATAATTTTAGAACATTTTAAATAATAACTTTTGAAGATTTTTTATTAAAATAATCGTGTAGAAAATGTCTAAAGTCTATTAAAACCATTTATTGTAACCCACATTGTGAAAAGGATGATAATAAATTTCAATTAAAAATATTTAAGATAATTATTAAGATAAATTTACACATTATAGAAAATAAATTTGATAGGTAAAACATTGATACTGAAGAAAAAAACCATTGGAAAGTATATGAGTTATTCTTAACAACACTATGCTTTCATTTGAGGAATAATTTCATCAAAGTGGAGGATATTATATAATATATTTAATATCCCTAGAGAAAAGGCAAATATTATATTATAAAAGTTAATATTATGAATAACAGTCTTGGGATATAAAAATAAATAATAGATTTCATTAATCATCGGAAAATGTACTTAAGTTTAGAAAACAATATGACTTACGTAACATTTTATATCAAACCCCTTGAAGGTGGAATACATAGAAAATAGACCAAAAAAAACATGAATAAAAGAAATTTCATGGTAACATAAAAGTTTGGTTTAATATACAGCATATAAAAGTAAATTGGTGAATAAGTTAAACATGTCTCAATAAAGGGAGTTTGAGACAGAAATACCACATGGATAAAAACAATCCTAACAGAAAACACTTGTAATAAAGAGATCTTTAATTTTATGTTAAAATAACATGAATTTTGATAATACATGATATTTAATATGAAATTTTTAGAATATACAACATTTAAAATAAATTAGGTGCATAAGAGAATATGTGCCTCAAAGAATAATGTTTTGAGACGAAACCCTAACAACTTTAGTAAATTCTTAACCAAAAGTAATTGGAAGCTTGAAATTAAAATGTTTATTTAAATAAAATTAATTAAATAATTTATTATTAGAAAATAAATTCTTAGGTAGTACATATGACATATAAAAAATATATTGGGTTATAACATTAAAACAAGACTCAATGAAGATGAATATAGACAAAACCCATACATAAGTCTGAAAGTGTTCTGAAACTATACTTAGATCTATAAATAATCAATTTAATTTTATTAAAAACATTAATAATAAAATTATTCATATCTAATTAATTTAACAAGGTCTAATTATCATCATAATATTTTCATTTATTAAATATTCTCTACTTATTCTCATTACTCGAGGTATTTCAGTTGATTTTTATGTAAATCTCTTGGAATGTTAACAAAGGTTAAATATATCTTTAAAATAGATTCAAAACCTATAGGATATAGAAATTGATTTAAATAAAATATTTATACTTATAAATAATTTTTGAACTCATCCATGATCATTTATAATGAAAAACAATACGTGTCACTGCGTAGAGGTTGTAATATGCACATACACACAATGAAAAATTTTATTTTACATTAAAAAAGAGGGAAGTAGAAAGACAAATTATTAATCATTTTAGAAAAATAATAAATTTATATATATAATATTTTTTCTTTATTTTTACTTTTATGTCCATCAATGTTAGGTGTTTAAGATAATTAAGACACATTGTTTATGGAGGTGGTAGTCTGCATATACGCATGATTAACAATCTCATTCTTTAATGAGTGGATGGAATAAAGGTAAATGTAAAAGGTGATAATTTAATAATGTTAGAAGAGAATTTAAAAAATAATTATCCATAAAAAAATATCATTTATTACATCCCTAGAATATGGAATATCATTTATTACATCCCTAGAATGTGGTGATGAAAAATGGACCACATTGCGTTGTGGAGGTAGTAGTTCGCACAACACACAATTGATGCTTATGTTTTTCTTAGTGGATAAATATGGAAGGATAATTGTTGGTAAATTAATATATTGAAACTTCAGTATATAAATGATATTTAATTCCTTATATTACTGAAGTAAGGGAATAAATTTAAAATAATTTTTTTTAAAATAAACACTACGAAGAAGAAATTCTTTCATCAGATACTTGGGTTTTCCTTGAAACTATCCTTGAAAATGAATGTATTCAGATAATTGTGATTATATGAAAGATATGGTTCATGGTATAGGTTTATGGGATGAAACAAATGGTAATATGTTTACTAAGTAATTCGAATGGTTGTTGAGGTATGGAAGTGCTGGAAGCTGCATCCTTTTATAAGGGAAGAAAATAGGATTTTCCATGGAAAAGAATGGTAAGTATGAGTTAAGAATGGAATAGAATGAACGTTAGGTGATTAATGTGTGGGCAGGTTGGTAATACAAGTGGGTAATCCTTAAAAAACTAATAAATGGGATCTGTAAGGTCAAAATTTCAAGAAAACATATGAAAATTTGTTCCCCCTTAGATTACTCTCTTAGACACAAATTAATCTTAATTAAATATTAATCATTGTAATTAATATATTATTAAAAATATAATATAACTCTTACCAAAAAAATATCAACGTGATAAATCCAAATGTTTTATCAATTTAATATAATTCAATTTATAAATTTTATAAAATTTAGTTTTAAATTAAAACTTATAAAATATATAAAAAATAATCTATAATAAAATACCTCATATGCTCAGAAATAAAAATCATGAGTTTATAAACACGATATATTAAATATTATATATATATATATATATATAATTTTAGATAATAAAGGTTTTATAAATATTAATGAGATTATAATGTAACAATAATATCACAATTAGAGATAAAATTTTCCAAAACTGGTATTTTTAATATTCACCTAACAATTAATTATTTTAGAAAAATCCAAAAAATGTATAATCATGTGATTTTGGTATTCTAAATTTCAAAATAATGTTATTTTTATCTAATTATATTTCTAAACAATATATATTCAAATTTAAATTTAAAATATATAATATACAGACAAAATGTTTTTATTAAACAAAGGTGTTTTAAATAATAAGTGTTATTTATACAATTTTGTAGAAGCATTAAAATTGATATAATTTCAATATATTAGATCACATATTGATATATAATAATATTTTAAAGTTGATTACATAATTTATTAAGATATCATATTTTTCATTTTAGTACATGTGGATAGATTTAACAAATTTAAAGGGTTGATATATATATTGAAATCTTAGGTCGTTACATTAATCGACTTTTAAATTTTGTACTAATAAAAATGAAACCACGATTCATACATTATATAGACTACAACCGCCACGATGAAAAGTGTTTTTATTTCCATCACCACCATACAAGGATGGTAAAAAAGGGAAATTTAATAAATAATTTTTCAATTTATATCATGTTTATGATTTTTAAATAAGAAATCAAATTACTTATTTCTATCATTTTATAGAAAACAAAATTATCACCCATATACATGTGGACTATTGTCTCGATGGAATGATCAAATTTTATTTTTCTTATAATAACCACCTTGAATGGATATTCATGAGGATGTGATTAAAGTATAAATATGGTGTTTATGATATAATTATGTTTCTTGTTTTAAAAATTAGATAAACTATTAATGATATGATCAACAAATGATTTATATTAATTGAATTATTTAAAACAAAGAAAAATAAGAAGAAAATTATATATTCTTTATAAGTAATGCATTATATAAATTATATTCACTTTATAATACTCTCAAATTTTTATATATCATGATAATAAGCACTAAATAAGACCACTAAGCTACTAGTATAGTGATATTACAACTAAACCATATCATAATCATCAATTAATCAAGACAGGTACATGTTTGTGTTGGTTTATCCACCCTATTGAACAATACTATGAATATATATCATGAATGAATATGAAAAATTATTTACTGTTATAATATGATATTAATATTTAAATAATTTTTTTTAGTTTTGTTAAGGCTAAATCAAAATTTAACCCACTAAATAAGAATACAACTTTCGTTCGTTAAGAGTCACCACAACATGATCATCATCAATTTCATCTTTACTATCTCTAACCAAAAGTAACATGGAATTAAATTATACCCTTTCTAAATACGAGGAAAAATCCATTTTAATAACATTAATTATCTTGTAATTATTAACTTTGTAACAATAATAAACACCATGGAAGAGCGCTGTCGTGGGCGCCCTCAAATGATTAATGTGATTTGGGGTACTTAGGTGCAGCAGAGTGGCTGACCAAGGTCGTCTCTCAAAGGAGGAAGTGAATTAAAACAATTTTTAGAGGTATTCTAGAAGTAAAATAAAAGAGAATAAAATAACTACTTGAAAGGATGGGGGTTGTTGTTTTTATATAATTTATGAACCTAGAAGAAGTTTGCTGGAAGAAGATTGCATTTTTTTTGTTTTTAATTTTGAAATGAAGTTTCGATTAGAATGACACAACAAGAAGATGTTTGTTTAGACAATATTTAAAAGACGTAATTGATCTAACTCTACCTCTTCGATCATTTATTAATCATTATCATTTAAATTAACATTCAATTAATTATGATCCCTTAATTTGTTAAATCCCGAACCCTACGAGAATTAACTTTACCACGAAGATTGAAATGAATTTTAACCTTAGGCTAACTTCGGAACATGCAATCGCAACACCCTGCTTTGATTGATGTTCTAAAATTAGCTTATGGTCAGTGGTAAATTAAGGCACATATCCACTCTGGAAATGAGGATTAATTGAGTTTAGGGATTATATTTGAACTCTACAAATTCATCCCATGTGGTTTTGAATTACCGGTTAAGGTTGCGATCTCACAGTTCACACAATTCCCGACCTCGCGTGTTTTGTGTTGACTATTCAATTGCTTGCTTAGTTTCATTTAAATTTAAAACTCAATTAATAGATCATAATATGTGAATTACAGTAGCTCATTGATTCAAAATAAATGAATGAAGAAGGCTAGTGGTCGATCGATTACTAAAAAGAACTACTCTTTCATGGGTGGTGTAGTCATCGTGGAGACGTTTTGCATAAGCAACGGATTGAAAGGATAGAACCCAATATTGTCTCCACTCTTGATTCCAACCCAATTAAGAAGATTAAGAAAAGAATAAGAGGGATGAACACAGAATATTATTTGAAAAAAAATTCAAGAAACAAACATGAAAGAAAAGAAATACAAAGAAGAGGTGAGAGAGGAGAGCCTTTTTGGAAGAGAGGTTTGCACAAAGGCTTACTTCTTCCAAGAGTTGTGAGGGGCTCCCAAGAGACACCCTTTCGGCCAAACCTTCCCAAAGCCTCGACCAGCCCTCTCAAAGAGTTAAAACCTCCTTTAAATAGATTTTGTGAGGGCTAGGGATACATAACTTTTTAAGTGTGAAATGAAAAACTCGGCCAAATATTTTATTCCAACTTGCACCGCCCATTTGACCTCCAAAACGCGTGCATTGATCGGCCTTCCAGAGGGATGATTTGTGCCAAATCATGTCCCCGAGCTTTCCTCAAACTTTGGGCTCCATCCAAGCTCGTATGTAGAATATATGGCCCAAATACAGAACCCATGTCCATTCTGCCGAGTCCAGCCCACCATTGGATTAATGGCTCATTTACTCCCTCCAAATGCACTCTTTAGCTTTAGTGTCCTGAATGGAAGTTGTAGATACTTATGTTAGAAACACGGTTACAAAATTTCAAATTCAAATAATAAATATAAAAATATGTATCTTCGAAATACTACAGTGAACTATTAAGGGTAAAACTGGAATTTTCATCAAATATTCAAATAAATGATCTAATTCCAAATACTTTCTAATTAAACATATTTAACACAATGTGAGGAAATTATATCATTTATTACCAATAAAATATTCAACAAAATAGTGTTTTATCAACTCCCCCACACTTACCCTTTTGCACTCCTGAGCAAAATCTCATTTCAAGTAAACATCAATATAAAATCAAAACCAATTTTGAAACACATATCTTTGAGATCAAACAATTACACACCAAGAAACAAAAGATATCATGCCTCATAAAAAACCATTATTTCAAGTTTTCCATTTATATCATTCAATATATTTCCACTTCATTTATCCTCCCATGCACAAAACACTTACCTCGCTTGAATTTTCTCTCATCACTCAAATATCAATTTTTTTTGCAATGTCTTTCTCATCCAAACTCATACAAGGGTCACCATAGGCTTGATAGATTCCTAAATCGCTACCCGATGTGAGTCAAGGACATATGTTTATCATGAGGACTTTTCAGGGTTGTTCTGTGGCTTTCGGTTGGTAGGATTAAGATGTGAAAAACTCTGAGGCTGAATGAGGAGGGCTTGACTCTTTTGAAGCAAAATTGCATTAATCTAATTTTCACTTAAATATGGTCTTCTCTTCAATCCCCATAGTATCAATTCAGCTCCATCATCATGAAAAGTAATGAAAGGTTTACACCATTCATCATTTCAGCATAAAAAATGTCAATCTTCTCAAACATGATTTTCTTGAAAGCTCCAGATAGGCACAGCTTTACACCTCAATTAGAAGCTCCAGAAAAGGCACAGCTTCACTTGTCATGAAAGCTCTAGAAAAGGCACAGCTTTCAATATAATGAATTTCTTTAGCAGCAAACACATCTCTTCAGAATTTAATTTTCCACCCAAAGTATCACATAATGTGGTGGCACAACACAAGACAGCTTTCCCCACACTTAAGCTCAACTAGATTATGCAATTTCACTTCAAGAGTTGGTTGGATAGGAAAAATTGGCTTGTAATGTGGCTTAACCTAACAGGCTGTACATGGATTCTAAGGGCTACAAGGATTAAATATTCAAGGTAGGCCATTATAAAAAAGGATTCTTGAAATAGGGGCTTTAATACCAAACAAATGCCTCAATCATTTAAACACAAGTACCTCAAACCCTCAAGTTTTGACAGTATAGATCAAATTCTGGTTAAATCAAGTATGGTTTGGTTCTCTTAAGAAGTGAGGTGAATGTAAAGAATATGAAAATAATGGTTCAGAAGCCTCACAGGAAAGTGATTTCAAATATAAAGACAGTGAGATTGGCATGGGATTCAAAATTCAGTGTACTTTTCATGAAATTACTAAATATTTGAACTTGAAACAAAGTCATTTCAGCATTCATTTAAGATTAGTTTCAAGGGGTAAATTGTTTCACTTATTGATATGGATTTAAAAATGGTTATGAGAATCATTTTAGCTCAAAAGTTTCAAAAACACACAGAAAATTGTAAAATAAACACACAAAGTTTGAAAAAAAAACACAATTTTTTTTTTGTTTTTTTTGAACAGGAAAGCAATTGAAATTACTAAACTAAAAGGTTCCCTCCCCCACACTTAAAATATTGCATTGTCCTCAATGTGAACTCATGAGATGAAATATGCACATGAAATGCAGAATTTTTAAATAGGACAAATAATATAAAAGTGAAAGGGTTAGGAACAGCCTGATGTGCTCAAGTGATGATGGGGTCATGCAGTGTGATAAAATCCACTGCATCAGTAGGATGTCTCTCAATGTATCTCTTCAAACGTTGCCCATTGACTGTAAATCTCCTTCCAGTGTCCTCTTGTGTGATCTTTACTGCACCATAAGGAGAAACATTAGACACAATATAAGTACCTAACTATCTGGAACGCAACTTACCAGGCATCAACTTCAGTCGTGAACTATAGAGAAAGACTTTCTCTCCAACATGAAACTCCCTTTGGTGGATCATTTTGTCATGAGATGCTTTTGATCTTTCCTTGTAGAGCCTTGAGTTATCATATGATGACAGTCTAATCTCCTCAAGCTCTTGAATTTGCAACTTCCTTTGAATTCCAGCTTGGGCCAAATCCATGTTACATTTCTTTATAGCCCAATATGCCCGATGCTCGACTTCCACGGGGAGATGACACGCTTTCCCAAAAACAATCTGAAATGGGGACATACCAATGGGGGTCTTGTATGCTATCCTATAAGCCCACAATGAATCATCCAAGTGCTTGCTCCAATCCTTCCTATTTGGCTGCACGGTTTTCTCCAAGATTTGTTTCAACTCACGATTTGAAACCTCAGCCTGGCCATTTGTTTGGGGGTGGTATGGTGTTGATGTTTTGTGTGTCACCCCATACTTTCGAAGGAGGGAAGCAAAATTCCTATTGCAAAAGTGTGTCCCTTGGTCACTGATGATGGCCTTTGGTACTCCAAACCTGCAGAAAATTTGAGCCTTGACAAAATCCACTACAACATGAGAATCGTCAGTCCTGGTGGCCTTGCCCTCCACCCATTTACTCACATAATCAACAGCAACCAAAATATACAAAAATCCAAATGAACTAGGAAAAGGACCCATAAAATCAATGCCCCACACATCAAAAATCTCACAGAATAGTATGGGTTGTTGGGGCATCTCATGTCTCCTAGAAATATTCCCAGTGTGTTGGAAACGAGAGCATGACTTACAAAACACATGGGCATCATGGAATAAACTAGGCCAATATAATCCAGAGTCCAAAACTTTCCTAGCTGTTCGTTGGGGTCCAAAGTATCCACCACATGCAAGTGTATGACAGAATTGCAAAACAGACTCGAACTCATGATCAGGAATACACCTCCTAATAACTTGGTCACTACACATGGGCCAAAGGTAAGGATCATGCCACACATAAAACCTAGACTCACTTTTTCATTTTTGGACTTGATGCTTCTTCAAATTTGCTGGGATTTCAGAGGAAACAATGTAGTTAACTAAATCAGCATACCAAGGATGCGTACCTGAGATGGTATATAGATGCTCATCAGGGAAAGTGTCCCGAAGTGGTACCTGATCCAAGGTGTCACCCTCTAGTGTGTGAGTAAGCCTACTCATGTGGTCCGCCACCAAATTCTCTGACCCCTTCTTGTCCTTTATCTCAAGTTCAAACTCTTGAAGAAGGAGCATCCAACGGATAAGTCGTGGCTTTGCATCTGGCTTCTTCAGGAGGTACCTCAAAGCTGCATGGTCAGAAAAAACAACTACTTTAGAGCCCAATAAATATGAACGGAATTTATCTAAAGCAAATATGACAGCAAGAAACACCTTTTCCGTGGTTGTGTAGTTTGATTGGGCTGAATCCAGTGTCCTCGATGCATAAGCAATCACATGTGAATGTCCCTCCACCCTCTGAGATAACACAGCTCCAACTGTGAAGTTGGAGGCATCACACATAAGCTCAAATGGAAGGTCCCACCGTGGGGGATGTATGATTGGTGGAGTGGTCAGACACTTCTACAGCTCATCAAATGATACCCTGCATGAATCATCAAAATTGAAGTCAATATCTTTTTGAAGCAATCGAGATAAGGGTAGAGCGATCTTACTAAAATCTCTGATGAAGCGTCGATAAAATCCAACATGCCCAAGGAATGATCGAACATCACGCACACATGTAGGATATGGGAGGGATGAAATAATGTCTACCTTAGATTTATCAACTTCAATTCCATGTTGTGAGACTATATGACCTAAGACAATTCCCTTTTCGACCATGAAATGACATTTTTCAGAATTTAAGACCAGATTCTTCTCAATACAACGATGCAGCACATCACCCAAACTAGAGAGACATTCATCAAATGAGGACCCATAAACTGTAAAATCATCCATAAATACCTCCATGCAGGTCTCAATGAAATCTGAGAAAATACTCACCATGCATCTCTGGAAGGTACCTGGGGCATTGCAAAGTCCAAATGGCATCCTTCGATAAGCAAAGGTACCGAATGGGCAGGTGAATGTTGTCTTCTCCTGGTCCTCTGCTGCAATGGGAACCTGAAAATAGCCAGAAAATCCATCCAAGAAACAATAGTGTGTCTTCCCAGCTAGTCTCTCAAGCATCTGGTCAATGAATGGAAGTGGGAAATGGTCCTTACGAGTGGATTGATTTAGTTTCCTATAATCGATACATACTCGCCAACTGTTTTGTACTCTCACAGGAACTAACTCATCATTTTCATTTTTTATAACAGTGAAACCAGTTTTCTTTGGTACAACCTGAACAGGGCTAACCCATTGTGAGTCAGAAATAGGGTAAATGATACCCGCCTCAAGTAATTTTTCAACTTCTTTCTTAACAACTTCTAGGAGGGTGGGATTAAGTCTCCTTTGTGGCTGTCTCACCGGTTTAGCCCCATCCTCTAAGAGAATCCTATGCATGAAAATGGAGGGGCTAATACCTGATATGTCTACCAATGTCCAACCAATTTCCCTAATGTTATCTCTCAAAAGATTCAAAAGTTTTTCTTCATGTTCAAAAGAGAGATTGTTAGCAATTATGACAGGTAATCTATCACCACTGAGAAAGTATGCATATTTGAGATTTGGGGGCAATGGCTTGAGTTCCAATGTAGGTGGGTGATGTATGGATGGAGAAATTGATGCAACAGAAATATCTGCACAATGAACATCAGTATCAGAATAAAAATCATCACAATCAGAGAATAAAGCACCAAATCCATCAGCATAATCAATAGCCATGTCATAATCAGAGTTCACATGATCAAAATTAGAATATGATTCCATTTCAAAATTAAATCTTAGAGAGTCTTGTTCCTTAAAAATGGGTGTAGAAGTATTCTTAGACATCAAACTAGAACCAATACTCATAATCTCCCTAAGCATAGGACAATACAATTTCATGATGTTTTTACTTGGTGGTTCAAAATGGGAGATAACAAAAGCATAATGGTCCTCTGAGGGGTACTTCATGGAATCCATAACATTAAATATCACAACTTCATCTCCAAACTCCATGGAAAGTGTACCCTCATTTACATTTATGATAGTTTTTGCAGTTTTGAGGAAGGGTCTACCTAAGATAATGGGGGAATGAGAACATACCTGATCATCCTCCATGTTAAGCACATAGAAGTCTGCTGGAAAGATCATGTCTCTTACCCGAACAAGTACATCCTCAAGAACTCCCGCTGGATATGCCGTAGCTCTATTCGCCAATTGCACCACTACTCTTGTTGGCTTCAACTCACCAACCTGCAAGGAAGAGAATACAGAGTGAGGCATCACATTTATGGAAGCTCCTAAATCACAAAGAGCATCGGAGAAGTGCAACTCCCCTATGGTACATGGGATGGTGAATGTCCCGGGATCCTTGCACTTTGTTGGCATTGCTAGATTTGGTGTAATGAGTGCCGAGACATTCCTTCCAAGGTTGATCCTCTCATTACCCTTGATCCCTCTTCGATTGGTGCAGAGTTCTTTTAAGAATTTGGCATACCTTGGTATTTGCTTAATGGCTTCAAGTAGAGGAATGTTGATCTCCACACGCTTGAATGTGTCCAAAACCTCCTTTTGCATTGCTTCTTCAGCCATCTTCTTGGTTCGAACAACCCTATTTGGAAAAGGAAGGGGTTTAGGAGGAACATCATCAATCTTTTTCTTACCTTTATCTTTCCCCTTGGATTGCTCATCAGTTGGTTTGGAATGCGGATTCTCTGGAGTTGAGGTGAATCCCGGTGGAATGGTAGGTGCAGATGTATCGTTCATTTTCTTCCCACTTCTCAATGTGATGGCACTAACATTCCCCTTTGGATTTTGAGTGGGTTGGGAATGTAGATTTCCAGAATTCTTACTCACAAGTTCATGGAGGGCGGTGGCAATCTGACTCATTTGAGTCTTCAACTCTCTCAGCTCCGAACTTTGACTCTTCAGCTCATTCTGTTGATTAAGAACAATTTGTTTCAAAAGATCATCAGTGTTAGAGTCTACCTTGTGTTGGATATTCCCTTGTTGATGACTCGTTGATGTTTGAGCTTCGAATCTCCTTTGGGGTTGTTGGAAACCCTGCTGGTAAGGCGGAGGCTGCTGGAAGTTTTGTTGAAAGGGGGGCCTTTGTTGTTGTCCAGAGCCATACCTCATGTCCGGTTAATCTTTCCACCCTTGGTTGTATGTTGGATCAAACTTCTTTTGGGGATATGGTTGTTGTTGTTGTTGCTGCTGAAATGGTCTCCCAGGGAACACTGCTGCACAATCTTCTGTTTCTTGGAGTTGTGGGCAACAGTCAGTTGGGTGGCTTGTCTTAGCGCAAATGCCACATGGCCTCGAAGGAGGGGGTTGGGATGTCTTTTGAGCCAATGCAATCTGCCTCACCATAGTTGTCAATTCTTCCAACTTAGTATCAATCAAATGACTTTCAAGAGAAGAAGGACTTACCTGATGTACTCCCCTGACATGTGGTGTACCTCTATCACCAAATTGTTGGGAGTTTTGGGCCATCTTGTCGATCAACGCTCGTGCAGCTACTGGTGTCTTGTCCACCAATGCTCCTCCAGCTGCAGCATCCACCATGCTCCTCTCCATGGGTGTGAGTCCTTCGTAGAAGTATTGGATGGGGAGTTTCTCACGGATTTGGTGATGTGGGCAGCTTGCACACAACTTCTTGAATCGCTCCCAGTACTCATACATTGACTCCCCTTGTGCTTGCTTGATCCCTGATATCTCCTTTCGAATGGATGTGGTCCTTGATGCTGGAAAAAATCTTTGCAAGAAAAGACGTTTCAAATCGTTCCAACAAGTTACATCTTCGGGTTGCAAATAATACATCCAATCTTTTGCAGCTCCATCAAGTGAGAATGGGAATGCTCTTAATTTAATTTGATCTTCAGAGACATTTCTTGGTTTTAGGGTTGAGCAAACCACATTAAATTCTTTCAAATGTTTATTGGGATCCTCACCAGAGAGGCCATGAAACTTTGGAAGTAAGTGAATTAATCCAGATTTCAATTCAAAATACGATTCGAGATTTGGGTATGCAATACAATTTGGTTGATAGTTAATATCAGGTGCAGCCAATTCTCGAATGGTTCTATTAAGTTCATTTCCATTGTTTCCAGCCATTGGTTCTTGTTTTATGGTTGAATTTGAATTGCTTCCAATTTCAATGTTCTGATATTGGAGTAATTCTCCAACTGGTTGAATATTGAAACTTCCCGTAGATTGAGAATGTCTGATTCGTGCCCTAAGGCTACGTTCAATCTCAGGGTCAAGATCTAAGAGATCTTCGGGATTAGTTCGTGTCATAGATCAAATCAAAATGAAAAGAAAGAAGGTGGACCATAGTAAAATAAAAATGAGAAGTTTGATTTGATGGTCCAAAGAGAAGTAGAAGAAAATAAAAGAAGAAGAAGAAAAATCAGATTGGGTAAAGAAGGAAGAAAGAAGAGAGGAAGAGAATAAAATGTGAGATAAAATAAATACCTCTAATTGGTTGAAATAATTACTTGCCTCCCCGGCAACGGCGCCAATTTGGAAGAGCGCTGTCGTGGGCGCCCTCAAATGATTAATGTGATTTGGGGTACTTAGGTGCAGCAGAGTGGATGACCAAGGTCGTCTCTCAAAGGAGGAAGTGAATTAAAACAATTTTTAGAGGTATTCTAGAAGTAAAATAAAAGAGAATAAAATAACTACTTGAAAGGATGGGGGTGGTTTTTTTTATATAGTTTATGAACCTAGAAGAAGTTTTCTGGAAGAAGATTGCATTTTTTTTGTTTTTAATTTTGAAATGAAGTTTCGATTAGAATGACACAACAAGAAGATGTTTGTTTAGACAATATTTAAAAGACGTAATCGATCTAACTCTACCTCTTCAATCATTTATTAATCATTATCATTTAAATTAACATTCACTTAATTATGATCCCTTAATTTGTTAAATCCCGAACCCTACGAGAATTAACTTTACCACGAAGATTGAAATGAATTTTAACCTTAGGCTAACTTCGGAACATGCAATCGCAACACCCTGCTTTGATTGATGTTCTAAAATTAGCTTATGGTCAGTGGTAAATTACGGCACATAACCACTCTGTAAATGAGGATTAATTGAGTTTAGGGATTATATTTGAACTCTACAAATTGATCCCATGTGGTTTTGAATTACTGGTTAAGGTTGCGATCTCACAGTTCACACAATTCCCGACCTCTCGTGTTTTGTGTTAACTATTCAATTGCTTGCTTAGTTTCATTTAAATTTAAAACTCAATTAATAGATCATAATATGTGAATTACAGTAGCTCATTGATTCAAAATAAATGAATGAAGAAGGATAGAGGTCGATTGATTACTAAAAAGAACTACTCTTTCATGGGTGGTGTAGTCATCGTGGAGACGTTTTTCATAAGCAACGGATTGAAAGGGTAGAACCAAATCTTGTCTCCACTCTTGATTACAACCCAATTTTCAAGAAACAAACATGAAAGAAAAGAAATACAAAGAAGAGGTGAGAGAGGAGAGCCTTTTTGGAAGAGAGGTTTGCACAAAGGCTTACTTCTTCCAAGAGTTGTGAGGGGCTCCCAAGAGACACCCTTTCGGCCACACCTTCCCAAAGCCTCGACCAGCCCTCTCAAAGAGTTAAAACCTCCTTTAAATAGAGTTTGTGAGGGCTAGGGATACATAACTTTTTAAGTGTGAAATGAAAAACTCGGCCAAATATTTTATTCCAAATTGCACCACCCATTTGACCTCCAAAACGCGTGAATTGATCGGCCTTCCAGAGGGATTATTTGTGCCAAATCATGTCCCCGAGCTTTCCTCAAACTTTGGGCTCCATCCAAGCCTGTATGTAGAATATATGGCCCAAATACAGAACCCATGTCCATTCTACCAAGTCCAGCCCACCATTGGATTAATGACTCATTTACTCCTTCCAAATGCACTCTTTAGCTTTAGTTTCCTGAATAAACGTTGTAGATAATTATGTTAGGAACACTGTTACAAAATTTCAAATTCAAATAATAAATATAAAAATATTTATTTTCGAAATACTACAGTGCACTATTAAGGGTAAAACTGGAATTTTCATCAAATATTCAAATAAATGATCTAATTCCAAATACTTTCTAATTAAACATATTTAACACAATGTGAGGAAATTATATCATTTATTACCAATAAAATATTCAACAAAATAGTGTTTTATCAACTCCCCCACACTTACCCTTTTTCACTCCTGAGCAAAATCTCATTTCAAGTAAACATCAATATAAAATCAAAACCAATTTTGAAACACATATCTTTGAGATCAAACAATTACACACCAAGAAACAAAAGATATCATGCCTCATAAAAAACCATTATTTCAAGTTTTCCATTTATATCATTCAATATATTTCCACTTCATTTATCCTCCCATGCACAAAACACTTACCTCGCTTGAATTTTCTCTCACCACTCAAATATCAATTTTTTTGCAATGTCTTTCTCATCCAAACGCATACAAGGGTCACCATAGGCTTGATAGATTCCTAAATTGCTACCCGATGTGAGTCAAGGACATATGTTTATCATGAGGACTTTTCAGGGTTGTTCTGTGGCTTTCGGTTGGTAGGATTAAGATGTGAAAAACTCTGAGGCTGAATGAGGAGGGCTTGACTCTTTTGAAGCAAAATTGCATTAATCTAATTTTCACTTAAATATGGTCTTCTCTTCAATCCCCATAGTATCAATTCAGCTCCATCATCATGAAAAGTCATGAAAGGTTTACACCATTCATCATTTCAGCATAAAAATGTCAATCTTCTCAAACATGATTTTCTTGAAAGCTCCAGATAGGCACAACTTTCCACCTCAATTAGAAGCTCCAGAAAAGGCACAGCTTCACTTGTCATGAAAGCTCCAGAAAAGACACATCTTTCAATATAATGACTTTCTTTAGCAGCAAACACATCTCTTCAGAATTTAATTTTCCACCCAAAGTATCACATAATGTGGTGGCACAACACAAGACAGCTTCCCCCACACTTAAGCTCAACTAGATTATGCAATTTCACTTCAAGAGTTGGTTGGATAGGAAAAATTGGCTTGTAATGTGGCTTAACCTAACAGGCTGTACATGGCTTCTAAGGGCTACAAGGATTAAATATTCAAGGTAGGCCATTATAAAAAAGGATTCTTGAAATAGGGGCTTTAATACCAAACAAATGCCTCAATCATTTAAACACAAGTACCTCAAACCCTCAAGTTTTGACAGGAATAGATCAAATTATGGTTAAATCAAGTATGGTTTGGTTCTCTCAAGAAGTGAGGTGAATGTAAAGAATATGAAAATAATGGTTCAGAAGCCTCACAGGAAAGTGATTTCAAATATAAAGACAGTGAGATTGTCATGGGATTCAAAATTCAGTGTACTTTTCATGAAATTACTAAATATTTGAACTTGAAACAAATTCATTTCAGCATTCATTTAAGATTAGTTTCAAGGGGTAAATTGTTTCACTTACTGATATGGATTTAAAAATGGTTATGAGAATCATTTTAGCTCAAAAGTTTCAAAAACACACAGAAAATTGTAAAATAAACACACAAATTTTGAAAAAAAAACACAATTTTTTTTTTGTTTTTTTTGAACAGGAAAGCAATTGAAATTACTAAACTAAAAGGTTCCCTCTCCCACACTTAAAATATTGCATTGTCCTCAATGTGAACTCATGAGATGAAATATGCACATGAAATGCAGAATTTTTAAATAGGACAAATAATATAAAAGTGAAAGGGTTAGGAACAGCCTGATGTGCTCAAGTGATGATGGGGTCATGCAGTGTGATAAAATCCACTGCATCAGTAGGATGTCCCTCAATGTATCTCTTCAAACGTTTCCCATTGACTGTAAATCTCCTTTCAGTGTCCTCTTGTGTGATCTCCACTGCCCCATAAGGAAAAACATTAGACACAATATAAGGACCTAACCATCTGGAACGCAACTTACCAGGCATCAACTTCAGTCGTGAACTATAGAGATGGACTTTCTCTCCAACATGAGACTCCCTTTGTTGGATCATTTTGTCATGAACAGCTTTTGATCTTTCCTTGTAGAGCCTTGAGTTCTCATATGATGACAGTCTAATCTCCTCAAGCTCTTGAATTTGCAACTTCCTTTGAATTCCAGCTTGGGCCAAATCCATGTTACATTTCTTTATAGCCCAATATGCCCGATGCTCGACTTCCACGAGGAGATGACACACTTTCCCAAAAACAATCCGAAATGGGGACATACCAATGGGGGTCTTGTATGCTGTCCTATAAGACCACAATGAATCATCCAAGCACTTGCTCCAATCCTTCCTATTTGGCAGCACGGTTTTCTCCAAGATTTTTTTCAACTCACGATTTGAAACCTCAGCCTAGCCATTTGTTTGGGGGTGGTATGGTGTTGATGTTTTGTGTGTCACCCCATACTTTCGAAGGAGGGAAGCAAAATTCCTATTGAAAAAGTGTGTCCCTTGGTCACTGATGATGGCCTTTGGTACTCTAAACCTGCAGAAAATTTGAGCCTTGACAAAATCCACTACAACATGAGAATCGTCAGTCCTGGTGGCCTTGGCCTCCACCCATTTACTCACATAATCAACAGCAACCAAAATATACAAAAATCCAAATGAACTAGGAGAAGGACCCATAAAATCAATGCCCCACACATCAAAAATCTCACAGAATAGTATGGGTTGTTGGGGCATCTCATGTCTCCTAGAAATATTCCCAGTGTGTTGGCAACGAGAGCATGACCTACAAAACACATGGGCATCATGGAATAAACTAGGCCAATATAATCCAGAGTCCAAAACTTTCCTAGCTGTTCGTTGGGGTCCAAAGTGTCCACCACATGCAAGTGTATGACAGAATTGCAAAACAGACTCAAACTCATGATCAGGAATACACCTCCTAATAACTTGGTCACTACACATGCGCCAAAGGTAAGGATCATCCCACACATAAAACCTAGACTTACTTTTTAATTTTTGGACTTGATGCTTCTTCAAATTTGCTGGGATTTCAGAGGAAACAATGTAGTTAACTAAATCAGCATACCAAGGATGCGTACCTGAGATGGTATAGAGATGCTCATCAGGGAAAGTGTCCCGAAGTGGTACCTGATCCAAGGTGTCACCCTCTAGTGTGTGAGTAAGCCTACTCATGTGGTCGGCCACCAAATTCTCTGACCCCTTCTTTTCATTTATCTCAAGTTCAAACTCTTGAAGAAGGAGCATCCAACGGATAAGTCGTGGCTTTGCATCTGGCTTCTTCAGGAGGTACCTCAAAGCTGCATGGTCAAAAAAAACAACTACTTTAGAGCCCAATAAATATGAACGGAATTTATCTAAAGCAAATATGACAGCAAGAAACTCCTTTTCCGTGGTTGTGTATTTTGATTGGGCTGAATCCAGTGTCCTCGATGCATAAGCAATCACATGTGAATGTCCCTCCACCCTCTGAGATAACACAGCTCCAACCGCGAAGTTGGAGGCATCACACATAAGCTCAAATGGAAGGTCCCACCATGGGGGTTGTATGATTGGTGGAGTGGTCAGACACTTCTTCAGCTCATCAAATGATACCCTGCATGAATCATCAAAATTGAAGTCAATATCTTTTTGAAGCAATCGAGATAAGGGTAGAGCGATCTTACTAAAATCTCTGATGAAGCGTCGATAAAATCCAACATGCCTAAGGAATGATCGAACATCACGCACACATGTAGGATATGGGAGGGATGAAATAATGTCTACCTTAGATTTATCAACTTCAATTCCATGTTGTGAGACTATATGACCTAAGACAATTCCCTTTTCGACCATGAAATGACATTTTTCAAAATTTAAGACCAGATTCTTCTCAATACAACGATGCAACACATCACCCAAACTAGAGATACATTCATCAAATGAGGACCCATAAACTGTAAAATCATCCATAAATACCTCCATGCAGGTCTCAATGAAATCTGAGAAAATACTCACCATGCATCTCTGGAAGGTACCTGGGGCATTGCAAAGTCCAAATGGCATCCTTCGATAAGAAAAGGTACCGAATGGGCAGGTGAATGTTGTCTTCTCCTGGTCCTCTGCTACAATGGGAACCTGAAAATAGCCAGAAAATCCATCCAAAAAACAATAGTGTGTCTTCCCAGCTAGTCTCTCAAGCATCTGGTCAATGAATGGAAGTGGGAAATGGTCCTTTCGAGTGGATTGATTTAGTTTCCTATAATCGATACACACTCGCCAACTGTTTTGTACTCTCACAGGAACTAACTCATCATTTTCATTTTTTATAACAGTGAAACCAGTTTTCTTTGGTACAACCTGAACAGGGATAACCCATTGTGAGTCAGAAATAGGGTAAATGATACCCGCCTCAAGTAATTTTTCAACTTCTTTCTTAACAACTTCTAGGAGGGTGGGATTAAGTCTCCTTTGTGGCTGTCTCACCGGTTTAGCCCCATCCTCTAATAGAATCCTATGCATGCAAATGGAGGGGCTAATACCTGATATGTCTGCCAATGTCCAACCAATTGCCCTAATGTTATCTCTCAAAAGATTCAAAAGTTTTTCTTCATGTTCAAAAGAGAGATTGTTAGCAATTATGACAGGTAATCTATCACCACTGAACAAGTATGCATATTTGAGATTTGGGGGCAATGGCTTGAGTTACAATGTAGGTGGGTGATGTATGGATGGAGAAATTGATGCAACAGACATATCTGCACAATGAACATCAGTATCAGAATAAAAATCATCACAATCAGAGAATAAAGCACCAAATCCATCAGCATAATCAATAGCCATGTCATAATCAGATTTCACATGATCAAAATTAGAATATGATTCCATTTCAAAATTAAATCTTAGAGAGTCTTGTTCCTTAAAAATGGGTGTAGAAGTATTCTTAGACATCAAACTAGAACCAATACTCATAATCTCCCTAAGCATAGGACAATCCAATTTCATGATGTTTTTACTTGGTGGTTCAAAATGGGAGATAACAAAAGCAGAATGGTTCTCTGAGGGGTACTTCATGGAATCCATAACATTAAATATCACAACTTAATCTCCAAACTCCATGGAAAGTGTACCCTCATTTACATTTATGATATTTTTTGCAGTTTTGAGGAAGGGTCTACCTAAGATAATGGGGGCATGAGAACTTACCTGATCATCCTCCATGTTAAGCACATAGAAGTCTGCTGGAAAGATCATGTCTCTTACCCGAACAAGTACATCCTCAAGAACTCCCGCTGGATATGCCGTAGCTCTATTCGCCAATTGCACCACTACTCTTGTTGGCTTCAACTCACCAACCTGCAAGGAAGAGAATACAGAGTGAGGCATCACATTTATGGAAGATCCTAAATCACAAAGAGCATCGGAGAAGTGCAACTCCCCTATGGTACATGGGATGGTGAATGTCCCGGGATCCTTGCACTTTGTTGGCATTGCTAGATTTGGTGTAATGAGTGCCGAGACATTCCTTCCAAGGTTGATCCTCTCATTCCCCTTGAGCCCTCTTCGATTGGTGCAGAGTTCTTTTAAGAATTTGGCATACCTTGGTATTTGCTTAATGGCTTCAAGTAGAGGAATGTTGATCTCCACACGCTTGAATGTGTCCAAAACCTCCTTTTGCATTGCTTCTTCAGCCATCTTCTTGGTTTGAACAACCCTGTTTGGAAAAGGAAGGGGTTTAGGAGGAACATCATCAATCTTTTTCTTACGTTTATCTTTCTCCTTGGATTGCTCATCAGTTGGTTTGGAATGCGGATTCTCGGGAGTTGAGGTGAATCCCGGTGGAATGGTAGGTGCAGATGTATCGTTCATTTGCTTCCCACTTCTCAATGTGATGGCACTAACATTCCCCTTTGGATTTGGAGTGGGTTGGGAATGTAGATTTCCAGAATTCTTACTCACAAGTTCATGGAGGGCGGTGGAAATCTGACTCATTTGAGTCTTCAACTCTCTCAGCTCCGAACTTTGACTCTTCAGCTCATTCTGTTGATTAAGAACAATTTGTTTCAAAACATCATCAGTGTTAGAGTCTACCTTGTGTTGGATATTACCTTGTTGCTGACTCGTTGATGTTTGAGCTTCGAATCTCCTTTGGGGTTGTTGGAAACCCTGCTGGTAAGGCGGAGGCTGCTGGAAGTTTTGTTGAAAAGGGGGCCTTTGTTGTTGTCCAGAGCCATACCTCATGTCCGGTTGATCTTTCCACCCTTGGTTTTATGTTGGATCAAACTTCTTTTGGGGATATGGTTGTTGTTGTTGCTGCTGAAATGGTCTCCCAGGGAACACTGTTGCACAATATTCTGTTTCTTGGAGTTGTGGGCAACAGTCAGTTGGGTGGCTTGTCTCAGCGCAAATGCCACATGGCCTCGAAGGAGGGGGTTGGGATGTCTTTTGAGCCAATGCAATCTGCCTCACCATAGTTGTCAATTCTTCCAACTTAGTATCAATCAAATGACTTTCAAGAGAAGAAGGACTTACCTGATGTACTCCCCTGACATGTGGTGTACCTCTATCACCAAATTATTGGGTGTTTTGGGCCATCTTGTCGATCAACGCTCGTGCAGCTACTGGTGTCTTGTCCACTAATGCTCCTCCAGCTGCAGCATCCACCATGCTCCTCTATATGGGTGTGAGTCCTTCGTAGAAGTATTGGATGAGGAGTTGCTCACTGATTTGGTGATGTGGGCAGCTTGCACACAACTTCTTGAATCGCTCCCAGTACTCATACATTGACTCCCCTTGTGCTTGCTTGATCCCTGATATCTCCTTTCGAATGGATGTGGTCCTTGATGCTGGAAAAAATCTTTGCAAGAAAAGACGTTTCAAATCGTTCCAACAAGTTACATCTTCGGGTTGTAAATAATACATCCAATCTTTTGCAGCTCCATCAAGTGAGAATGGGAATGCTCTTAATTTAATTTGATCTTCAGAGACATTTCTTGGTTTTAGGGTTGAGCAAACCACATTAAATTCTTTCAAATGTTTATTGGGATCCTCACCAGAGAGGCCATGAAACTTTGGAAGTAAGTGAATTAATCCAGATTTCAATTCAAAGTCCGATTCGAGATTTGGGTATGCAATACAATTTGGTTGATAGTTAATATCAGGTGCAGCCAATTCTCGAATGGTTCTATTAAGTTCATTTCCATTGTTTCCAGCCATTGGTTCTTGTTTTATGGTTGAATTTGAATTGCTTCCAATTTCAATGTTCTGATATTGGAGTAATTCTCCAACTGGTTGAATATTGAAACTTCCCGTAGATTGAGAATGTCTGATTCGTGCCCTAAGGCTACGTTCAATCTCAGGGTCAAGATCTAAGAGATCTTCGGGATTAGTTCGTGTCATAGATCAAATAAAAATGAAAAGAAAGAAGGTGGACCATAGTAAAATAAAAATGAGAAGTTTGATTTGATGGTCCAAAGAGAAGTAGAAGAAAATAAAAGAAGAAGAAGAAAAATCAGATTGGGTAAAGAAGGAAGAAAGAAGAGAGGAAGAGAATAAAATGTGAGATAAAATAAATACCTCTAATTGGTTGAAATAATTACTTGCCTCCCCGGTAACGGCGCCAATTTGGAAGAGCGCTGTCGTGGGCGCCCTCAAATGATTAATGTGATTTGGGGTACTTAGGTGCAGCAGAGTGGATGACCAAGGTCGTCTCTCAAAGGAGGAAGTGAATTAAAACAATTTTTAGAGGTATTCTAGAAGTAAAATAAAAGAGAATAAAATAACTACTTGAAAGGATGGGGGTGGTTTTTTTTATATAGTTTATGAACCTAGAAGAAGTTTGCTGGAAGAAGATTGCATTTTTTTTGTTTTTAATTTTGAAATGAAGTTTCGATTAGAATGACACAACAAGAAGATGTTTGTTTAGACAATATTTAAAAGACGTAATCGATCTAAATCTACCTCTTCAATCATTTATTAATCATTATCATTTAAATTAACATTCACTTAATTATGATCCCTTAATTTGTTAAATCCCGAACCCTACGAGAATTAACTTTACCACGAAGATTGAAATGAATTTTAACCTTAGGCTAACTTCGGAACATGCAATCGCAACACCCTGCTTTGATTGATGTTCTAAAATTATCTTATGGTCAGTGGTAAATTAAGGCACATAACCACTCTTTAAATGAGGATTAATTGAGTTTAGGGATTATATTTGAACTCTACAAATTGATCCCATGTGGTTTTGAATTACCGGTTATGGTTGCGATCTCACGGTTCACACAATTCCCGACCTCGCGTGTTTTGTGTTAACTATTCAATTGCTTGCTTAGTTTCATTTAAATTTAAAACTCAATTAATAGATCATAATATGTGAATTATAGTAGCTCATTGATTCAAAATAAATTAATGAAGAAGGATAGAGGTCGATCGATTACTAAAAAGAACTACTCTTCCATGGGTGGTGTAGTCATCGTGGAGACGTTTTGCATAAGCAACGGATTGAAAGGGTAGAACCCAATCTTGTCTCCACTATTGATTCCAACCCAATTAAGAAGATTAAGACAAGAATAAGAGGGATGAACACAGAATATTATTTGAAGAAAAAATCAAGAAACAAACATGAAAGAAAAGAAATACAAAGAAGAGGTGAGAGAGGAGAGCCTTTTTGGAAGAGAGGTTTGCACAAAGGCTTACTTCTTCCAAGAGTTGTGAGGGGCTCCCAAGAGACACCCTTTCGGCAACACCTTCCCAAAGCCTCGACCAGCCCTCTCAAAGAGTTAAAACCTCCTTTAAATAGAGTTTGTGAGGGCTAGGGATACATAACTTTTTAAGTGTGAAATGAAAAACTCGGCCAAATATTTTATTCCAACGTACACCGCCCATTTGACCTCCAAAACGCGTGAATTGATCGGCCTTCCAGAAGGATGATTTGTGAAACATCCTGTTCCCGAGCTTTCCGCAAAATTTGGGCTCCATCCAAGCCCGTATGTAGAATATATGGCCCAAATACAGAACCCATGTCCATTCTGCCGAGTCCAGCCCACCATTGGATTAATGGATCATTTACTCCATCCAAATGCACTCTTTAGCTTTAGTGTCTTGAATAAAGGTTGTAGATAATTATGTTAGGAAAACTGTTACAAAATTTCAAATTCAAATAATAAATATAAAAATATTTATCTTCGAAATACTACAGTGAACTATTAAGGGTAAAACTGGAAGTTTCATCAAATATTCAAATAAATGGTCTAATTCCAAATACTTTCTAATTAAACATATTTAACACAATGTGAGGAAATTATATCATTTATTACCAATAAAATATTCAACAAAATAGTGTTTTATCACACCATCACCATTTTTATGAAACTAGTTCAAAGTAATAAATATTACTTACAATAGGTATTGAAAAATTGGTAAAAACTAACTAGTAATTATATGTATAGATGATTTATAATGAATAATATAAATGTTTATAGTTATAAATGATGTTCCTAGGTATTTATTTAATGAACTTAATTTTATTATTTGGTATATTTACTGCATGTGTAGAATAAATCAAGACTGAGGTAAGGGTTTTCATCTCAGATTCCTTTCTTTGAGACATGTTTATTATTTTAAACCTAATTTAATTTATGCGGTTTTTATTCTACCTATTTGATATACAATATAATTAAATATATTCATTCACATAATTTTATGTTCAAATAAATTCCCTTACTTTCAATGGGTTTTGATAAAAGCATTACTCAAGCTTCAATGGTTTTCTTGGTCTCATTTCTGATTCTTTGAGAAATGATACATGTAATACACCATGTTTCCTTTGTATTTTTATTTACAATCCAATTAATGTTCTAGAAATTATTTCATTATAATACATGTTATAGAATAATTCAATGCAAGTTCTTTTCTTCAAATTTCTTTTTACACATGTGTAACCTAAGTCATAATACTTTTTTTGAAAGTCAATTTTCATTCATTGAGTTATGATTGTTCCCACTAACTTATTTAATATCGGTTGGATAAAATATACACTTTGTTTTATTTTTTGTTATTCTCTCATTGTTTACATTTTTACAACATAAACCACTTTCAAATGTTTCATGCTTCATAGACTATGTTGATTTTAAGGAATATTGATAACTCAAATATCCTTTCTTTAAGCTATAATGTTTCATCTTGAACTTTGATTCTCTATGATTTCATTCTCCCACCCTAATATTTTTCCATGGTATTTTATAATCTTATTTTTTAAAATTATGTTTTAATAAAAATTAATTTTTTGTTACTCTTCTTATAATGTGGGTTTTAAAAAAGGTATTTATAAACAAATAAAAATGTGGTTTCTTATTAGTTGTACATGTTTTATCTTACTATCCTAATTTAAACAAGATAAACTATATAGCTTTCCAATTATCCATTATTAGAGATTATTATTATAAATAAAGGTTTTAAAAATCTTTCAAATCACATTTTCAAAAACAACTTTTGAAAATGACATTTAAATTTTTATTTTACGTCGATGTTGAAAATGTTTTCTAAAATATCTTTTATGTTTTCCTTCCATTAACCTTATCATTTTAAAAAGGATTCACCCTAATGGGTTTATGTTTCCTGATTTATCCTCTAATATATATATTTATCATTTGGGCTACTAAAATCATGGTATAAAACAATTCGATTCTTGACTCCTTATATTGTTATAACATTCAGAAAACTCTTTTTATGAGGGTTTTTTAATTTATGTCAACACCATTATATGTTTTATTTGTTGAAACAATGTTATGTTATTTTTAAAACTATTGATCTTATTTCTCTAGATGGGTTATGATCATGTTTCTCATTTATTGACATTTAAGAAACGTATTGGAATTCTGTATGTTATTATTCCAATAGATGTGATTATTATCAAGTTAATTATGTATAGTTTAACCAGCCCCCTTTTTTCTATATATGGGTAATGATCTTGTTATCTATTTTATTGACATGGTAAAAAGATTTGGTTTTAATTTTTTATTCCAATACTGATTATTGTTGGAAGGTTTACATTATACTATTTGGAAATCCACTTTACTTATATGGATGTCTTATGATCATGTTTTCCATTTTATAGAAATTGGGAAAAGTATTGGCAATTTTTATGATTATTTACTGCTAACATTAGTTAATTATGTATTAACATTATGTATCTTTCATTATATGGATAACCATGTTTTAATTAGTAAGAGGCTTCTTAGGGAACAATATGAAAAGTCTTATTGACATTATGGTGAATTAATTTGACTTAATAAGGTGATGGGTGAGGCTTATAATTATATATATCCCCTCAATAAATCAAAGAGTATCATGAGATAAAAAAGGATGATGTTTCATGCATATAACTTCCCATAACTAGATAGTTTCTTGTAATAAGTAATGAAAACATGTTTTTGATGTAGAAAAATTAATAATTCCATCAGTATGAGATAAATAATTATTGATATCCAAGATTTTATTTATTTTCATATATATAACATGATTTTAATTTTAGATGACTATGGAAATATTTATATCATTTATTCCTACCATGTTATGAATACCATTCTTATGTTTTGACAACTTGAATTATATATTTCCCTTACTGATCATTTGATCTCACCCCTTCTTATGTTTCCATTTTCCAAGGTTATGAAGAAAAAAAATACACATCACATGTCTAACAAAATAACTTGTGTGGATAATTTTGGAGGGTGTTTAAAACTTGTTATGTATTAAGTATTTTGGTATATAGTAGAGGAAATTACTATTTGATATAAGGAAAATATGATATGCTAGTTATTGGTTTCTATAAATTATCTAATGCTATAGATCTTAAATTATCATTGGGACTAAATAAATGTAATAATCAATATTGATTTTGTAATTCAGGATAATTATATTTATGAGTTTACAACTAGTGTCAAAGTGATCATGTAAAGTACATATTTATGGTACCAAATCTAGGAGTGTGGGTATGGAGCATAATAATATCACTTCCACTCACAACTGGCCATGTTAGAGAATGAACTCCACTTTGAGCATTACTACCCATGACTGTGTATGACCTATATCCCTCTCTATCTCGATGAAGCACATTGTCTGTCTTATGAAAACACCTGTCAGTATTTGAAAGAGAGAGAGGAGTGGTAGAGAGCAGGAGTTAGGGGGATAGAGGTAGGAAGAGATAGAGGAGATAGATAGAGAGAGAGGGATAAGGGGAGAGTAATATGTCTCTGTCATTATTTATTGGTTGTAAATGGATTTGTCACCAAAATTCAAGAACAATATTATGTTTAAACATTATTAACATAAAATTTCAATGAAATGGGGACTAAAATCATAGAATGGGGATCCAAAAATATCAATATGGGTTAGAGAAAAAAGAAAAATAATCTTGAAGAATAATGACCCAAAATTATCCATTAAGATAAAAGATTCAAATATATCAATTCAATATATATTTCAAGAAGAAATAAGTAAATAAAATTAAAAATACCAATCTTGAAAATATTTTTCGTATTGATTATAGTTGCATTGATTTTCGTTTTAAACACCGATTCTAATGAAAAATTCATCAATTCATCCCAAAATATATCCTTCATTAGCACTCTCAAATCCTAGGTTTTTTGTAGATAACCTTAGGAATTAGAAACAAAGATAATTATATTGGAAAAATATCTTGGTTTATGGAATTAATCATTATTAATGGATTAATTAATTATAATTTCCCTTATTAATAAAATTTAACCCAAAAAATATGGCTTTCCTTTAGGGTCCTTGATATAAAAAAAAGTTGTAGAACCTTAGGTTAAAACCTAGATTTTGGACTCAACCCCAATATCAGGTTTCTTATTCGAGATATAATTAATAAGATATAAACAATTCATAAAAAATATGTGCATAGACACTAAAAGTTTTTTTTACATTAATATATTATTATCGATTATCTTTATTACTTCAAACTCCATACTAGCTTAGTACATGGGTAATCACCAAATCCTGGGGTCAATGAAACATTCATGAAATTTTTTAGATGTTTTCTACTATGGGTAAATTTACAATTTTATCGTCAGGAAGGTCTAAGGAACTTGAAATTAAAAATTGTGTTAAGTCTCACCAGGGAAAAATATGAGTCATTATAATATTGACACCAAGAATTATTTTCAAAATAGAAGGTTTTTAATTTAATTTTAAAGCTTGAGTAAGTTATAACTATGAATAACATGGATAATTATTTCATAATGTCTTTCAACAATGAAAACATTAAAAATATGATCAAAAAATTGAATTTTCATCTATCCTCTATTATTTTATTTATTTAAGAATAACACGCTCTTGTATTTCTCTTAACATTATATTTTCAAAGTATGATAATAAAAAAAATATTATGAGACTTTATATTCAATTATGTTTTATCACAATAGAAATCAAGATATGTTTTTATTGAGGATAATGTGAGTTAAATCATAGACAATTATCACCTATCAACCATAAAATGTTTGAAACTTTGACAATATATATATATGAATGTTTCTTAAATCCTAAAACATGGTATTAATCTTTTGGAACCATTTTATTTTTTTTGTATTTGAAAATATGTGTTTTCATATTCACAGAGCTTCAATAAAAAAATATTAAACACAATTGATGTAACTATTTTACATGGTTTGAGGCGAATATCAAGGTCCTGGATTCATTTTTTTGATATCATCAAGCTTTAAAAAGATATTACATTAAATTGACATCCATTTTACTAGTTGATTCATATTAGAGCTCTCATAAGTGTTGAAGTTAATCCAAAAGTTAACTCTAGATTTCAATCTTATTGAAATATTATTAATGAAAAGTATTATAATACATAAACAAATATCTATGATAGGTAACATTAATCCATGGGATCCTCATGTATAAATATATATATCAATAATTTATGACATACTACTTCAAATAGGCAATGTTATATTAGAAAACATTAAACATTTAAATCTCTCAATCAACTTATTATCCATAATGTATATATTACACCAAGAGTGAATTTAATTATATATTAAGATTTTAAATTAACTTGTTGGGGTAATTATTGTGATGTTTAAATAATGGTATAATATAATAATTACATTGACCTAACTCAAAATCATTTATAAAATAAAAACTATGACTCACATACAATGAACATTAACGGGGAGAGAAGCAAGGGATTCCAAATAAATTTAATCTAATTTATGAAAATTAAATAAATATAAAAGGATTTTGGGATTAAAATATTATTATGAAGATTTTTTAAATTACTAATAGTATTATGGCAATATTTTTGGTCTATAAGATATTAAAGAAGAAGATGATGAAAAAATATAAAAATGGAGGAGTGGTTTCTCTGGATGGAACAATAGTATTCCAAGTCCTTTTATCCATTTATCAAGTCAGGGTTAATTGAATATCTGACCATAGAGTTTTAACATGGTAACATTTTTCAATGACTTGATTAATGAATATTTATAGCCTATGGTGTTACTAAATATTCATCCAAATATGCCTTGCATGTTTTTATGAACTTTAATAAAGAATTATCTCATGAAAAAATATTCCAAAATATTTTTATAAGAGATGTTGAATACATACCCTAAAGATTTCACACCTATTGAATTTCCTCGTCAAATATATAACCTTACTATTGAAATATTTAATTATTTTTTTTAGGATTCGATAATTTTACATGATTAAGTTTCTAGGCCTTTCTTAAAAGACATTAAAATATTAGAACATTGTTCCTCCATGTCATATCGATCCACCCATAAATATTTAGAGATCTTTACCATGTAGTTTGATAGATATAAAAAATTAATGACATATAGTAAAAATTATGATAAAATTCATTCATCTCAATTTAATTATTTATTTAGCAACCTAAAAGCTAAATTATTCAATACTTGTTTTATATAGATGAGGTACAAGTGTAACTATAATCTCAATGAAATTTAATGATATTTTTCCTACAATATTACTAAAAATCCTAATAATTATCTTTGGTATAATTTTCCTGATTAAGAAGTTGGTTCTTCTTAATAATCCATATAACGCACCAAATTCCTAAATTATCAAAGAATCTATTTACAAAATTTATATAAAAAAGGAATATGAAACCAAATAAGTAAAAAATTACATGATTTTGATTAGTATAACATTTTAGAAAAAAATATTCAACTACTATAAATGGGGATAAACTTAAATTATTCCCTTAAATTATTTTTCATCTCAAAACATGAAAATTCCATATAAAATATCAATTCTTGGTGAAAAAACAGTGAGGGAATATAATTTAAAAATAATGAATGAATATTAATTATCAAATATCTCACACTAAATAAATTTCATATTATATAGTCTAATAAAATCATGAGCAAGAAAATAATTTTTAATCATCCACAAAAATGAATTTTTCACTAATTAAAGATGGGATGTAAACTTAATCACTCATCCGCCATGTATTTCAATAACTCTTTTCACCTTGTTTGGCTGTTAAAAACATGATTTGTATGCTATAAATTGGAATTAATAATGTTATGAATCAAAATTTTCTACAATCATTATGATTTATGTTTTCTAATTGGGCTAACTCATTCATGAAGCAAGAGAAATGATCTATGGGATTCTTATAATTCACAACTTTCCATCCCATTCCAAAAATACACATTTATCCCCTGGAAATTGAATTTTTTTTCTATGGTATAGGGAATATTATAAAAATGACTAGGAAAGGGAAAATTAGTTTAAACATCAATTTAAAGAAAATTATGAATGACATGAAGGATCATGATCTAATGAAAGTGGGTGTATTGGGTTCCAGATTTAAAATATAATCTAAATCGAGATAACCAAATCTAAATAAAAAAATTACACATCATTTTTATTCAAATATTAATATAAAATAATCATATCCACTTATTATCATGTCATTCAATTATTTATTAATTTCATTTTCGTCATTTCTTAATAATCAAAAATTAAATCCCTCTAATGATATCCACACATTCTCTATGAATGTAGAGATGTTATTATCGATTTTTTGGGTGTCCGTGCAAAGAACGAAGATTAATCTAACAAATCTATTTTGATTGTTGAGGAATTTTTTTGATTATTTTTAGTGTTTGAGAAGATTAGGAAGAGATAACTGTGAATTTTATGTTCAAAACTGAATAAGGTCTGTGAAAACTAAACCTAATTTATTCCTTTTTCATATTCCTAAAATGAACCCCATTTCATTGAAAATGAATAATTTATCATTAAATAGTAATATATATTATTTTAAAGCTATATAAATAACTCTAGTTTCTTTAAATATTTATTTAATTATCATGTTATAAAAATATTGTTCTAAATGTTATTAAATAAATACCATGTAATAATTAATCTACTTAAATAATTACATAGACTTGGAACCTCACCTCATTCCAAGCTCTCTCTAATAAATAAACATTATCTTTTTTATTAACTCAAAAAATTGTGAATATTTACATTATAAATACAAATCCAAATTCATTAATTCTCATTTAAGAATTAGTTGAGATTGAACTACTATTGATATAACATCACAATATATTAATACTAATATTAGTCTTATTTTATTAGTGAAATTCAACTTGATTGGATGAGCATCTAGATACTATTAGTGTATAAAGTTATAATTCTCTTTCTCAGTGTCAGTGAACCAAACTCAGCGACTTAGAGTGTTATCTATAAACACATGATAGTCCCTTTATATGAAAAAAATTAAAAATATGAAAGCTCTTGTACTATCCATGACTACATAATATAATCTATTATCTATCCAATAAAATAAAAATGTAGGATACATATATTTGTTATGGTCTCTTAAGGATTATTCTTCTTTGATTGGATTAAAAAAATGAAATTCCATATAATCACCAAGTGGAAGTACTTAAGTTAGAAAATTTAATCTCAATCAAAGTTCTAGAGATGTATTCTTCCATAATCTATAAGGAACAAATAATATCTTGGTCATTTAGTTAATTTCATACTACTCATGTCACAACCAGTGGAATCTTCCTCAGTAAAATCATATATGTCATAGTTTTCATCACTAATAAATATACAAGATTTATTTTATACATTAATAATGATCTCAAGTATAAGTAAAATTACAAATGCTCAAATATAAGAATTTATAAAGAAAAATAATGATTTGAATTACAACTAGTATGTTTATATTCATGATGCCATATTATATAGACCCATAAAAGTGAGTTTCATGAGAAACATTCTCAATAATTATAGGATCCCAACACATGATTATTAGACATCAGATGTGTCATGTCATAAATATGTATGTTTACCATAGAATATATCATTAAAAACATTATCTTGGAATACCCAGGATATCATTATAGTCAGAACTACAATAAATAATCGATGTGAAAATTATCTTTAATATATTATTACATGACAAATAATGAATAGTAAAAAATATTTAATAATAATTAAATAAATCTTTTCCAAAATGAATGCATGTTCTTTAGTAATCAAAATCTGATAAAGAAAGTTAGTTTTAAATCACAAACACTAACAATATTACACTTTTACTAAATCCTATTGATAACTATACTACCAATTATCTCTCACAAGATATTAATATTTATATTTAGATATGGATTTAGACAATGCTACTTTCAAAATTATCTCATTAGATACTTTACTAACTTTGAATTCATCTATATGATTAAATTTACTTAATATATTATTCTTTCAAAATATATACTTTTTTGGTGTATTATGGGCTCATTGAAAATAACCAACCCCATTGTGTTGTCACATGACACTAGGATATGATGTAAAACATCTAGTAATACATAAATCTTGTAAAGACCTAGATTTCCATGTAATTATTTTAATTATATGGAATTATTACAAGTCTTCAAAAATTGAGGGCACATGATTTTGAGGCCTACTGTTCCCAAAATGAATTTATGAACTATTTTTAAGGTACGTTCAGTAAACAAGTGGGCGGCATTTTCTAAATTTTGAACCGGTGCTCATATTAAAAATCTGAGGGCACCATTGAATCTGTAGCACTAGGATTCACTTAAGGGAGACTTTACATTGACCACAGTAGGTCTGAGGAAAAAGTTAAGTTTTGGGACTTTTTAAAAGAAATAAAATTAAATAACTTTATTATTTTATTTTATTTCATATCCTCCAACGGAAAAGTGGAGTGTTTAACCAAGCGATGTGTCAAGCCATTAAATGGATTGACCCTTAAATGTGAGTAACAACAATGTTGGGGAAATAAGGAAGCTTCCTAATTAATGATTCCATTAATTCCCAATGTTGTTACTTACCCCCCCCCCCCCCCCTCTTCTATTTATATGGAGCTTGACGGGAGGTACCGGCACATCTTCACCAAGCAACGAAGTGCTGGTAAAGTGCCGAGACGCTAAACCCTTATAGGACGGAGTCGGTTTCGACGAGCGGTGATGAGCAACACCGAAACCTCGAACTGAAGATCAACGTTCGAGCGGCGTCGTGGGTAGCCTATTGCAGGGGCGACGAACAACGAGACTTCCTCCATCACGATTGCTCTCCAAAGATTCGAGGCAGGGGTTTTGATTCTCATTTATTTCATGAGAATTTATTGAGACCTTTATCCTCCCTCCTGTTACAAGAAAACATGGAGGGAGTGGGCCAAATGAACCCGGCCCGAACCCTCCGCTACCTTGCTACGCCCTTGCGTTTTCCGTGGAATACAGCCAGAACGTCGACACCGACCGGCTATGAAGAAGGCGACTGTCAACGCACGCTGCAAGAGGAGGTCACAACACAAAGCCATGACAATCATCAGAGCGGACGACACCAACCAGATGTGGTGGATGTACAGCGCTCCATCGCGTGCCATCGGTGAGCAGGGGGTTATGACTAGTCATCTGCGGCACATGGAGGAGGTGGTTGGCACATCAGCAGGCCGCTGAAGGGGAGGCGGTGTGACCAATGCGCCACCGGAAAGCGAGACAGATGATGTGACCAGTGCATCGGCGGTGAGAAAAATCCTTGGACGAAGTTGTGGTATAAGAGGAAATCGCCCGTGGGTTCCACGACAATTGGGTGGCACCCACGTGGCACCACCGTTTCACAAAAGCGAACGGCCTGCGGGCCGTTCGGGATATCAGGGTGAACATTTTCCCCATTTCCAGCTCAAGAGGACAATGGCTGGGCCGCCCCTTGAGGGATTTTCCCTACACAGTCGGGCCTCCCTTTGCGGGCCACCCCCTTTTGGGCCGGGCCGCCCCCTTGCGGTCTGCCCTTTGCAGGCCACCCACATTCGGGTGGGGCCGCCCCTTACGGGCCACCCTTTACAGGCCACCCATTATGGGCCTCCATTTGCGGGCCAACCCTTCCATTCCATGCCAGACCTTATCCGAGCAGGCTAAGCCCACTATGACCCCACCCAGACCGGGTCAGGACGGGTCGGTCCGACAGGGTCGGACTGGACCCAGGCCCAACCGGGCCCATAAACACTTAAAAATCCATATCTTGAGAACTAGACATTCATTTGAATAACCGTCTATGGTGTTGGGATCCTTGGATATAGAGGGTACTTTTGGTGTACTCCACTTGAGTTTTGGAGACAGTTGTAGTACCTTCAGGTTGGATCGAACCTGAATCCAACTGGGCCCCCAGAGCTAAAATGCTTCTAACTCACAGATCAGGCGTCTAATTGACGCACCGTCTATCACGTTGGAACCCTTACAACATGGAGGTCCTTTGGGTTACTCCTTTGTAGATCTTAGTGTCAGTTGAGGTACGAACGATATTTTGAGGGGTAGATACTACGGAACTCGACCGCACCGAGGGCGAGGAACCCATTGGCTGGTAGTGAGGTGGAGGTTGGAGACAAATCATGCAGAGGTTAGTACTGAGTGATCCTGTGTGGGTCAGCACTGATCTTGTGTGGGTCAGATCTTATGTGGGTTAGCGCTCAGCAATCTTGTGTGGGTCAGGGCATACAGATCTTATGTGGTTCAGATCCTGTTTGGGTCAACACTTAGTGATCCTATGTGGGTCAGCGCATATCGGTCCCGTGTGGGTCATTGCGGGGGTTAGTTATCTATTGATCTTGTGTGGTTCATATCTTGTGTGGGTCATTGCGGAGGTTAGTAACCATCGATCCTCTATGGGTCAGATCCTGTGTGGGTCTGTGGGGGTTAGTTACCTATCAATCCTATGTGGTTCAGACTTCATATGGTCAGAATCAATGCCACTTGATAGAATAAGATGATCTATCTTTGCAACTAATCATATGAACTTCTATACTTCACTGAAAACCTAGTTTGAGTTGAGACTCTATTTGAGCTGTGTCTATTGCTTTGTGCTTTGTGATTGAGATCATGATTTGTGATTTTCCTTTTTGTAATTCTGAGAGACCTTCAGGGGTCTCAGGGTCCCTACTGGGTATTATTATACTCACCCCTTCATGAGGTTTTCCAGCACCTTGTTGTGACTTGTGTAGGAAACAAGAATCTGGGCCGAGGTTTGAGAGTGGGAGGACTAGGTGGTATACAGAGGATACAGGTGGAAGTGGATTCCTAAAGAGCCAATCTGTACCAACTCTTCAGGTAGGATCCTCAGAGGATGACCCAAGAGCTATTTTCCATTTTTCAGTTTTACTTGTACCTTTCAGTTGGGCTTGTATTCTGGCCCCTTTACTTTCAGCACTCTTTTACTACAACAGTTTACTTCGTGGTTGCATCTTGTTGTGTTCTAGTCTGTGTGTTTGTATAGGTTTAAAGGAAATGCCTTCCCATCAAGGGATATTCCTTTTCGGTTCTAGTTTCCATCCCCTGCCGTATGGAAGGCGGGCTTGGGGTAGTCACGACACGGGCCCCGACGGTCGGGTCGTGACAAATAGGTATCAAAGGAGTCGGTTCTACCAAATAACTAGGACTCTGATCTTTTCATTGTAGATATATTTTTTAGTGTTATGAGTGTTGTTTTCATTTTTGGGAGTCCAGTGTTGGTGCGGTGACCAACGTATCCATAAACGAGGTCCCTGGATTCTGATTTCTGACTTAATACATTAAAGAACTAATTGTGTGTGTTTTTGAAGAGTTATCTTGTGATTTCTTTGAGTCAGCTCACCAGTTATAACTTATTGACCATGGAACACATGTCTTCCTTCAGGATGCTACCACGTAGACAACTATCTAGGATTACCAAGAGAGTACATCATGAAGGGCCATAGAGGGATGAAGCCTCAGGGAAGGCGTTAGCACCTTCGGGTGGTGTACCTGCAGCACCACTACCCATTGGGTAGCCATTTCCACCGGCCCCACCAACAAAGGGTGCTTTCCAAATGAGTGATTTTCATGAGTTTCAGCTGAAGAGGCCTCCGAGGTTTCGAGGCGAGACAGATCCGCAGGTGGCTGAGGTCTGGCTGGAGTCTGTAGTCAGAGTTTTTTGCTTGGTTGGGATGGCAGCTAACCTTATGGTGATCCCAACAGCCAGTATTTTCTAGGAAGCTGCAAGGATATGGTGGATCTTGATGCTCCAGATGTACGATGAGGTGACCCAAGTCTGGGCAGACTTTGAGATCCTTTTCAGGGCAGAGTTGGTCCTAGAGACCTTACACTTTGTGCATATACAGAAGTTTCTTCACTTACATCAGGGAAACATGATTGTGGCCCAGTACTCAGTGAGGTTCACTGATCTCTCCCGCTAATCCACCGACATGGTGCGTGGCCCTCTCTTTAGGGCCCAGACCTTTGAGCAGCTTCTTTGATGGGAGATCAGAGTATCGATGATATCACTCAACATACTGACATAGGTTGGGTGCTAGAGCAAGTGCTTTTAGTAGAGAGCTTCCTAGATGAGCATGCAACGATAGCGAGACCCACCATCGAGTGACACGTAGCAGAGTCAACTATGGCTGGTAGTAGGTAGATGAAACAGAGGTCCAAGCAGACCCGGCCTTCTGGTGGACAGACCCAGGACGTAGGGTCAGAGGTGTGGAGCTCGCAAGGAAGAGGAGGTCAGATGAGGTATAGGCTGTGATACACGTGTGGAATTCAGGGTTACATGGCTTGCGACTTCCCGACACGCCATACGGATGACCGGTAGATGGTCAAGGGACTGCCAAGGAAGAGGTAGTGATTCGATTGAGGAGGTCCGCGGGTGGTAGGCGGACGTGGAAGAGGAGCTGGCCATGCAACTGGCGGTGGGCAGCGATACGAGGTTCTACCGCCACAGCACTTTGGAGATGATTAGAGGTATGATCTATGTCTACTCCACCTTAGTTGCAGTACTTATAAACATAGGTTTGAATCATCCTTTTATTTCTACGACCCTCGTTTGGAGCTTGAAGATTTTGGTGGATCCGTTGGCTCGATCCTTATGGCTAGATACTATTACAAGAGATGATTCGATGATTACACACTAGTTCCAGCAGTGTGAGATTACTCTAGGAGGTGAGAGATTTGGCTGGGATCTCCCAGTAGCGGTGTCGATGCCTTACAACGTCATCTTGGGTAGGTTCTGCTTATTCACAGTCCATGCTCAGATTGACTATATTAGGCGCAATGTGCGGTGTGTCTACACAAATGGGACCAGGTTTTCCTTCACTAGTGATAAGGGAACCTTTTCAACATAGTATGGACTTGGCCAGAGGAGGGTGTAGCCGATCACACATCATTTGGATGGACTTACCCTCAGAGTAGTAGATGTTGAGAGTTCAAACTATCATGTAGTGGTGGACCAGTATGCTTATGTCTTTCTTGATGATTTTCCAGGACTACCTCCATGCAGAGAGGTAGGCTTTTAAATCGACATGTACCATAGGACAACACCGATATCTAAACCAGCATATCAGATGGATCCTGTGGAGCTTTGTGAGTTATGGGTATAGTTAGAGGACTTGCAGAGGAAGGGGTCATAAGGACCAGTGTTTCTCTATGGGAATCCCCGATTTTGTTCGCCAAGAAGGCATATTGGAGTTTGAGACTCTGTGTAGACTATTGGAACCGGAACCTGATGATTGTGAAGAACAAATATCCACTTCTGAGGATTGATGATCTCTTCAATCAGCTGGAGGGATTTCATTGGTTTTTAAAGATAGACCTCAGATCAGGCTATCATTAGCTTAGGGTACGAGATGAAGATGTACATAAGATGACCTTCAGATGACGGTATGGCCACTATGAGTTCTTGGTTATTCTATTCAGTGTGACCAATGCCCTAGAAGTGTATATGGGGCTCATGAAAAGAATCTTCTAGCCACACCTCGATCACTTTGTAGTAGTCTTCATCGACGATATCTTGATATACTTAGTGACGGAAGAGGACTATGACTATCATCTGCAGATAGTTCTGAATACACTCCGAGAGAACCATATTTATGGAAATCTCTCGATGTTCCAGTTATGGATATGAGAGGTCCACTTTCTGAGACATGTTATCTCAGAGGCAGGAGTTGCAGTGGATCAAGTGAAAATATAGGATGTACTTTCTTGGGAGCCACCCAAGAGTGTGACCAAGGTGCGGAGTTTCCTGGGTTTGGATGGATACTACCGGAGGTTCGTGCCTGACTTTTCCAGGGTTGTTGAACCTTTTTCAGTATTTACAAAGAAGGGACAAACCTTTTTATAGATGGACATAAGCCAACATAGTTTCTAGAAGCTGAGGCAGATACTGAAAAGTTCCCCCATCTTGAGGCTACCAGAAGAGGGTGTTGGGTACGTAGTCTACTGCAACGTTTCCTAGACCAGAATTCGGTGTGTCCTAATGCAGGAGTGAGTAGTGATTGCCTATGGATCATGACAGCTGCGTCACCATAAGCAGAACTACACTACCAATGACCTGAAATTAGCTACAGTGGTCTTCACCTTGAAGGTGTGGTGGCATTAATTGTTGGGAGAATGTTTTACAGTATACTCTAATCACAAGAGTCTCAGGTATATCCTCTATCAGAAGGACCGGAACCCGAGACAGTAGCGATGGCTAGAGTTCCTCTAGGACTGTGACTTTGATATAGTCTATACTCCTGGGAAGGGGAACATAATAGTATATGCACTCTGTAGGAGGTCTGGACTACATTTGCTGAGTGAGGCGACATAGCAGCTTTTCGTGATGCAAAAATCCTTCACGGATAGAGATGGAGAAGATTAACTCTAGTCTATGACAGTCACTCCCCAAATCCTTTAGCGAGTAAAGGATGTGAAGCTTGAGGACATTGACTATGAGGCTCAACGTGCTCAGATATCCTTAGGACAGGAACCTGACGGATATTCTGAAGGTGGAGAGCATGTCATCCTCTTCAGAGGACGTACCATGGTACCAGTGGTGCTACTGGAGGAGGTGTTGAGGGAGTTCCATACGTCCCCTCTGGAAGTACATCCTAGTGTGGCGAAGATGTACCAGGATCTCCAGTGTCAGCACTGGTGGATAAGGATAAAGAAAGTAGTGGCATAGTTTGTTTCACGATGTTTCACTTGTCAGCAAGGGAAGGTCGAGCATCAGGTTCCAACAGGCCTAGCATAGCCACTAGTGGTGTCGGAGTGGAAGTGGGATGGGATATCCATGGACTTTGTGATAGGGATTCCACGTATATCCAAGATACATGATTCCATCTGGGAGAACGTCGAACAACTCACCAAGTCGGCCCACTTCCTACCCATCCGAGAGTAGGGATCAATAGAGTGTTTGGGACACCACTACGTATAGAAGATTGTACAACTTCATGGGGTTCCATAGATGATTGTCTATGACTATGACACACGTTTTACATCTTAGTTGTGGAAGGGATTATAGGTGGCCTTCGAGAATCAGCTACGTTTGAGAACCGCCTTTCATCCTCAGACGGATGGTCAGACGGAGCGGACCATTCAGACGCTGGAGGACATGCTTAGTGCAAGCATCCTATATTTTCACCGTAGTTGGGAGGACCACATACCCTTGGTGGAGTTTTAATACAACAAAATTTATCACTCCCCCATCGATATGGTACCACTCGAGGCCTTGTATAGTTGACCTTGCAGATCCCCTCCATGCTGGACAGACCCAGGGGAGTCAGCACTTATGGGTCCAGAGTTGCTACGGGCTACCACTGAGATGGTGTAGATCATCCATAAGCATATGAAGATTGACCAGAGCAGACACAAGTCTTATGCTGATAGAAGGATACCTTTGGAGTTCCAAAATGGGGACCACATTTTCTTACGAGTCTCTCCTCGATGGGGACTTTGGATATTTGGCCAAGGTGACAAGTTATCACCGAGATTTATCGAACCATTTATGATACTTCAGAGGATAGGAGAGGCAGCGTACCACTTAGCACTTCCACCACCATTGGAGAGGGTGCATGATGTCCTCCACGTATCCCAGTTGAGGAGATATGTTCATGACCCATCTCACATCATCGACCACAGAGAGCTGGACATTGATGATGGGGAGACATTTGCAGAGGTTCCAGTAGAGATTGAGGATCGACATGAGCGAGTCCTTCATGGGTGATCGATACCTCTGGTGCATGTTCACTGGTAGAACAGGAACCTCTAGGAGAGAACATGAGAGCGGGAGGCTCAGATTTGTGCTCAGTATCCCCATTGGTTTCCTTTGTCTATATTGCGGATTTCAAAGATGAAAATCTCTAAGTTGAGGAGAATGTAAAGACCCAAATTTCAATGTAAATTTTTTAAAATATATGGAATTATTACGAGTCTATGAAAATCAACGGCGCATGATTCCAAGGCTCGGTGTTCCTAGAATGAATTTCTGAACTTTTTTTAAGGTACGTTCAGTAAACATGGGAGCGGTGACTTCTAACTTTTGAACCGGTGATCGGATTAAAAATATAAGGGCACCGTTGAATCCGCAGCACCAGGATTCTCTTACGAGAGACTTTAATTTGACCGTAGTAGGTCTGAGGAGAAAGTTATGTTTTGGGAATTTTTAAAAGAAATAAAATAAAATAACTTTATTATTTTATTTTATTTCATATCCTTCAACGAAAAAGTGGAGTGCGGCACCAAACGATGTGTCAAGACATTAAATGGATTGACCCTTCAATCTAAGTAACAACAACATTGGGTAAATTATGATTCTTCCTAATTAATGATCCCATTAATTCCCAACGTCGTTACTTACCCTCACCCGCTTTTATTTATATGGATCTTGGGGGGAGGTAGCGGCATAGCTTCAATAAGCAGCGAAGTGCTGGAAAAGTTCCAAGACATCAAACCCTTGGAGGACGGAGCCAGTTCCAGTGAGCGGTGATGAGCGACACTGAAATCCCGAACCGAAGATCGATGTTCAAGTGGCATCGTGGGCGGCATGTTGTGGGGATGACGAACAATGAGACTTCCTCAATCACGAGTTCTCTCCAACGATTCGAGGTAGGGGTTTTGATTCTCATTTAATTCAATTGAATTTATTGAACCCTTTAAACTCCCTCCTGTAATGAGCTAACGTGGAGGGTGTGGTCCTAACAAACCTGGCTCGGACCATCCACTACTTTGCTACACCTTTGCATTCTTTGTGGAATACCGCTAGCACGACGACACAGACCGAATATGAAGAAGGCGAGTGCTAACACACGCTGCAAGTGGAGGTCGTGGCACAAAGCCGTGATGGTCATCGGAGTGGCTGGAACCAGCCAGCCGTGGAGGAAGTGCAGCGTGCTGACGGTGAGCAGGGGGTCATGGCTCATTAGTCACAGAAGACAGAGGAGGCGACCGACACATCAGCTGACCGCGGAAGGGGAGGCGGTGCGACCAACATGCCACCAATGGGAAGAATTCATGGTTTAATCCATGGAAGAATCTGTGGTGGAGGGGGAACCCACCGCATGGGTTCCGCGGTGACTGGGTGGTGCCCACATGGTGAAGCCATTTCACAAAACAGAATGGCCTCCGAGCTGTTATGGATACCGGGGGGAATGTTTTCCCCGTCGCCAACTCAAGAAGACAATGACCAGGCTGCACCTTATGGGCCACACCCTATGCGTTCGGTCCGCCCTTTGCGGGCCGCCCATCAAGGGCCGCACCCATTTGGGTCGGGCTGGCCTTTTGTGGGCCACCCCTTTCGGGTCGGGCCACCCCATGCAGTCCACCCTTTGCGAGCCGCCCCCTTTTGGGCTGGGTCTCCCCTTGCGGGCCGCCCTTTGCGAGTCTAGCCGGACCTCAGCTCAGTGGCCCAATATCACTGTGGCCCAGCTTTCTATGGCCCATCCCAGACCGGGTTGGGCTGGGTCGGACTGGACCCAGGCCCCACTGGGCCCATAAACACTTAAAGTTCCATATCTTGAGATCCAGACGTCTGTTTGATGATCCATCTCCTGTGTTGGGATCCTTGGATCGACACAGTCCTTTTGGTATACTCCACTTGAGTTTTGGAGATGGTTAGAGTACAGCCGGGTTGGATCGAACCTGAATCCAACTAGGCTCCAAAGTTAAAACACTTATAACTCACAGACCAGGCGTTTGATTGATGCACCGTCAGTCGCATTGGAACCCATACGAACTAGAGGTCCTTTGGTTTTTTCCTTTCTAGATCTTTGTGGTGGTTTAGGTACAACTAATATCTCTTGGGAAGATACTATGAAACATGAGCGCACTCGGTGCGAGGAATTAAGTAGTTTTCACTGTGGCGGAGGTCAGAGACAGATCATACAGAGGTTAGTACTGAGAAATCCTATGTGGGTTAGCACTGATCCTATGTGGGTGAGATCCTATGTGGGTCACAACTCAGCGATCCTGTGTGGGTCAGCGCATACCGATCTTATGTGGGTCATATCCTCTGTGGGTCAGTGCTCAGCAATCCTATGTAGGTCAGTGCATATTAATCCTGTGTGGGTCAGATCCTATATGGGTCATTGTGGGGGTTAATTACTTATCGATCCCATGTGGGTCAGATCCTATGTGGGTCAGCAAGGGTTAGTTACCTATCGAACCTATGTGGGTCAGAATCCATATGGTCAAAAGCAGTTCCTCTTGACAGAATAAGATGATCTAGCACTACGACTAATAATCTATACTTTTATACTTCACCAAAAACCTGGTTTTAGTTGAGACTCTATTTGAGCTGTGTCTATTGCTTTGTGCTTTGTGATTGAGATCATGATTTTTGGTTTTCCTATGTGGAATTATGAGAGACCTTCGGGGGTCTTAGGGTCTCTACTGGGTATTGTTATACTCACCTCTGCATGGTCTTCACACGCACCTTATTTTGTCATGTGTAGATGATGAGCAGCTGGATTGAGGTTTGAGGGAGCTAGGACTAGGCGATACATGGAGGATATGGGCAGACATGGAGTGCTGAGGAGGTGATCTGTACATACTCTTCAGGTAGGATCCTCAGAGGACAACCTAGGAGTTGTTTTCCCTTTTTCAATTGTATTGTACCTTTCATTTGTACTTATACCTTTCAGTTGGGTTTGTATTCCGACCCCTTTACATTCAGTGCTATTTTACTGCAACAGTTTACTTCATGGTTTCATTTTGTTGCGTTCTAGTCTGTTTGTTTGTACATGTTTAAAGGAAATTCCTTCCCGTTAAGGGATACGCCTTTCCGATGCTAGTCGCCATCCACTGGCCTATGGAAGGCGGGCTTGGGGTAGTCACAACACGGGCCCCGGGGGATGGTTCATGATAAAACTCTGAAAAACTTATGTTTTCAACATACTTATACAGCTGTATTAAAAGCTACAATATAAATAGATTTTATAGATTTTGAAATCTCATTATAATTTTAGCCTCTCTTACCTATTGCTAATAACTATGATAGACTAGAATATAATTATATCCCGTGATTAATAGTTCCATATACTCCCCATATAATTAGAAAATATCTTCTGTAATCTAAAACATAGTTTGAAATATTGTCTATTTTTACATAATATAGTATATATGATAGATCTGATCTTAAAATTATGAAGGTTTTTTCCTTCAATATTTATCTTGCACAATATAAATACATACATTTTTAAAATAAAAATGTGATGTGACATAAAAAATAATCCTCTATTGTATTTCAATATATTATATTTTTCAATACCATATCAATATATGTACTTTTACTAATTCCAATCAACCTCTTAGAAATATCTCTATATATCATGAATATAAGAATCTTCTTTAAGTCATTCATAGAGAAGAATTAATTTAATTAATTCATAACTAAATATACCATTTCTTTATTTATTTTTCATATATCAAATGGAATAATATATCACCCTTAAAAACAACATGTTGACACAAGGATTAATTTCATTTCTAAAAAACCCAAATTTTCTTATGAAACCATATAAATGATAATTCCATGATTTCAATTACCAATTCAATACAAAAATGTATATTTATATCTTGAATATTATATATCAATTATTTATTTTTATAAACACTTCTAGTTACTTCATATGAATATATTCCATAAGTGTTTTTCTGTAATATGGTTATGGAATCCATGTGTAGAAAGTTATAGTCATAGTTTGCTGTTATTTACTAATTTCTTATAGGATAAGTGTTTTTCATTACCAATTAATTAAAAACAATCATTCTTGATGTCAAAAAACAATATATATTTGGTTTTATAACTACCTTAATTGACTTACATAGTATTTTTGTCTCTGAAAAATATCCTTTCACAAGGTCTTATAAAATTTATTCCTATTCTAAATATTTTTCATCTTGAACTTCTTATGCCTTGACTCCATAAAATCTTGTATTTTTATGATTATTTTCATTGGATATATGATTTTTTTCTAGAAATATATTATAAATATATGTTATTATATTTATTGTATAATGGATTGTATTGGTAACACACTTTTATTACTTTAGGGTTATTTATAAGTATGAATTTCATATCTCTAATTACATTTTGATCTCTAGGATTCACATTAAAACAAATTCACATCCGTATAAATGTATATGAGATATTCTATGATTCTTATGGTAATATAACTAATATGAAATCCTATTTTCCCAGTTAATTATAAAGTTACTAGGAATATGATGTAACACTGAGAGGGGGTGGGGGTGGTGTTGGTTGAATCATTGTTACTTCTTTAATAATTTACATTATAAAATTAACCTAGATGAGCTGTTAAATTTAAAATCCTCTAATATTTTATGTATTTTCCTTTCCTATGTGTAATATTAATATAATGTTACACAACACACACCTTGTTTTTTTAATGTTCACCACCAATGTAGGGGACGACTTCCCTGTAGTGTTCAAGTTGAGTTTGAGTCACATATTTTATAACTAATATAAAAAATTGAGTTCAAAAGGTATAAAGGTATCATCCTTACCCAAACTATGATTATATTGTATCCCTCTAGTATACAATGTAACCAAAACACAATGAGAATGATTTTTATTTATAGGTTTATTTTTCACCAAATGGTTGATCTTACATAAATCCATTATTACATTTTGAATTCAAACATGATCTCCTATTCAAGATACTCAACTTATGAACTATTAACATCCATAAATTCGTATTATTCATTTATTTTCAAAATAAAAAAATATTACTCATTGATTTTACAGATTTTCAATACGTGTAAGTTAGTTTCTCACTTCTCCCTCAACTTAATGCATTTTTTGAAACATATATGTCATCTTTAATCGGTCTCATTAATCTTTAATTTGACTCAACACTCCTACTTTTATAATTAACCCTGAATAAATAACATTCATAAAATTCAATAACATATACTCTATTAATTTATTAAACATTAGGGTTTCCCAAAAAATACTTTTCATTCAATTATAATCCCATATCCTCTATCACTTTCTCTTTTTTTGGAATGAATCATAAATAATAATTATGATGTTTAGTTTATAATAAATTATACTATATCATCATAATTAGTTTTCTATTCTAGAAATCTATTATTCTATATCCTCGGGTTGATCTTTTAAAAATTTTAGGATAATTTGATGTAGGGAACATATAGAACTAGTTAATATAACACATTTGAAATTCACTTATGTTTGTTTATATGTGTCCATTGGATCTTCTTATCTCCATCTACCACAGTTTTGATTCCATTATATGAAACTTATATATCAATAATTTTCCACATCCATAATATACATATCATCATCATTCTAAACATAATGATTCAACTTATTATTCCACTTTTGAACATCAACATCATCCTTTTCAATAATTCTTTTTAATTAGATTCTAGGTTTCAATATCATCTGAAATGATCATTATCACTTTTAAAATTATGAAACTTTTGAACTTTCATATTATCCCAAACAATCATCATCACTAAATAATTCCATGAACTTATTATTAATTAATTTTCTATTGTTTTCATACATACCTTCAAGTACATCATACTTCCTATGGAATCATCATCTATAATCTCCAAAAAATTACAGTTTGATGATTTTAGATTAACACATCATATTAAGATTACTCTTATATTATTTTTCTTTCAAAATTTGACAATGTTTTTTCCAATCTCAACTCAACCACTATCATTAACAGGACCACCATATCATATTCTATAGGAATACATTTCTATAACTTCTTTTTCAATTACTATTTTCCTTTACTAATTTTTTTAAAAGCTTGGGGCCGAAGCCTCATTTTTTTATTGAAACAAAGAAAAGACCTCTTTAACTGGGTAGAGGGAGACCCATTACATAGCCCGAAGGCCCAGTGGGCATTTATCTCATTACATAGCCCGTAGGCCCAATTTTTTGGCCCAAAGCCCATTCTGTGAATAGTACTAATACAGTACCAGCTCTGCTACAGTACCTGCCGCCGCTACAGTGCCCCTACCGCCGCTACAGTGCCGCTGTTGCAATAGTATCTAGGCTGCTACAGTAGTGCTACATTGCTGCTACAGTACCCTGCGCCCAATGGGTTTTGAACCCCCATTTTCCATGTAGAATTATGGGGTGCTTTACTAATTAACTCAAAATTATATTTACTTATTAATACTTATTATTATTATTCTTGATGCACATATTCTTATATGTGTGACTAAAATTTTTTAAATTTATCATTAATATTGAGTTTTCTAAATGAAAAACCAATTATTTGACATCAATTTTTATCGACACTTAATTATATATTATCACATATAGTTGGTAAAATATACAACACATTTTTGGTGCTCCATTTTTTGAGATGGATTTCAAATAATGAAAATTCTAAAATGTATTATATAACTTGAAAACAATTCCTTGATCTTAATTTCTTGTGAAGGGAACACTTCCCATCCCATGCTTGTGACCAATAATACCTAACCTTGAGCCCTTGATGCACGTATTGATAACTAGAGAGTGGCATCATTAGTGTGCATGTGTAGCATTCCCTCATCAAGTGCATGATCTACCTCAATAACCAACCTTTATTCACCGAAGTTCCCAAATTTTCCTATAAATATACCCCAATGTATCCTCATTTTACAAATATATAACCTTGAAGAGAGACACCCCAAGAGAATGATCCCCCGTGTACCCTAGTCTCCAAAACCATTTCTGGTATCCTAATTAAGATTAAAACCTATTTAAATTAATCCAAAAATATGTTAATTTCATCAGTTTGGAATTTATTAAATTTAAACCTTCATAGAAGATAACTTTATTCCTATTATTCCAACACTATGGTGAAGGAACCATCTAGGTAAAGGCACACTAAGATGCCAAATACCCAACTCCCCTTAAGAGTACAACACTAGGAAGTGTACTTTTCCCAATTTTCCATTTGGGAGAAACTTCTACCTATCCTACCACTAGGGTTCCAAATTATACTTAAACCCTCATTAGTGTGAAACATCTCCCTAGGATTCAACTAGAGTGCCTTGTTCTACTTAGACTCTCACTTGGGTGGCACATCTCTCTAAACTACCTCTTGGGTGCCCCATTCACCATATTCCCTAATTAGGGTTACACTTTTACTTAGGATTTCACTATGTTACAGCATAATCCCTAGACCCTCATTAGATAGAAAATTCACTCTTTACATACATAATGGATCCCCATTCATCCTGATCCCTCACTAGGGTGACACTTTTCCATAGGATTTCATTAGGGCACCCCATTCACCCTTGAATCTCACAGGGGAGTCACTTCTCCCTAACCTACCATTAGGGTTACCCATTATCCTTGTTCAATCACTAGGGTGACACTTCACCTTATCCTTATAATGGGGTGCCCAATTTTCCCTAACCCTCTATTGGGGGTTCACTTTTTCCTTACTATCCATTAAGGAGACACTTCAGACAAGAATTCCTACTAGGTATCCTTTCACATGTTATCTTTTCAAAAAACCATATGAAAACCACAGAGGAACCTGATTATGTTAGTTTTCCAAATGGGATAACAAGATTACCTCCTAATTTACTTTTTTATTATTAAAATACTTTCAAGGGGGAAGTGAGAACCCGCACAAGAAACCAGGTCAGGCAACAAAAGAAACTATAGACTTATCAATGAAAAGTTTAAGCCGTTTGGACTCAATTTCCCTACATAATTTCCAAGGGATAGCATTTACCTGTATGTCTGGGTCATCCTTCAAGACATCTTCATAGTGTTGCACTAGATAATCCCAAGAGAGAATGTAATCCTCTTTGCTGATCTTCTCTATGTTAAACCCTCTAATCAATATACAGTCTTGCTTCTCTATCCAGTCGCCTTGCTCCCTGGTAACAACAACTTCGATCATTCTTTCCATTATTTAGTCAACCTCTTCATTTTTTGCCTTAATTGTTAGAACTTCCTCCACCATTTCTTCTTCCAAATTCATGAGCAGTTCCATATGGGGGTCCATAGGCGCATCTTCCCGTTGTTACGTACCGACAGGAGTCCCTACCTCCCGCTGTTGTGCAGAAGGGAGACTGACCATATCCTCTAATCGTGCATCCTCTAGATACAGTGAAATCACCCCAAGTTGACCTGTAGTCTCATCAGCTTGAGGAGACTCCAAAACTTCCACGTACCCCTCCGCCTGCTGCTTTGGGGAACCGTTGCGTCCTACTTGTTGTTCTTCCATTCTGCCCATCATGGTGCCCACAACCTGTGAAAACTCCCCTTCTTCCATTGGTTGAGGTTACTCTTTTGTGGAATTGCTACCTTTTTTGTGCATGTCCTTTAGGAGTCCTCTATAACCTTAAAAATTATATGATCAGGATATTCACAGGAGTGGGAACCCTATCGATACTGTATTTCCTTAACAAAATGATGATCTTAGGTTTTCCTCCCATAACAATATGACCCTTAAGGTTTTCCATAATCATGAAATCACTTCATAATGATGGTATCTATTATGGGGATACTGGTGAAGATTATATTGTCTCAGGATGAAAATTTTGGTTACCTAAGTGCCATAATAGCTGACATGGACCACTCAATTATCCATGCTTGAAAGGGTATCCTTCATAGGTTTTATACCCATCCATGTTCCCATTGGTTATTTCATCGCTGAGGTGAATCAATGAGTTTAGAAGATACATATATGGGAATCTCATGATGAATCCCAATATCTTTTACATGGGGCTATGTCCCCAATGAAACTAGTCATCCTTCAATATGAAACTTAGTCAGCTAAAAGTAGACTCCTGCACATTTACCCTCTTAGTTTTTTCCCCCAACTCATCATCAAAGGGCCTCCTCTTAAGTGTAAGTTTAGAATACCTACCATCACCTGATTCCCCAATCTTGTCAATCATTTTAAGGTTGTACATGCATAAACACAACATGTATCCTTCCTATTCCTCTAACAAGACATGGTTTTCCCATGTGTAAGGTATATCCCTTCTTCTCAATGTTCCATATTCTCTATGTTCTATGATTCTCAAATGGATATATTCCCTATGAGACAACCACATCAAATCCTTTTCTATTACCAAAAAATAGGAATAACTCAAATGGAAAACCCATAAATAAGCCTAGGTTCAATCCTTTATTGTCTCCTGTTTAACAAAGAAAACATCAAAGTCACATTATGAAAAATTTCATGAAACAAATCCTCACCACGTGATGGTAAACTACACAGTACATTTTTATCACCTGAAATTAAACTGTAAAACTCAAACTATAAGTACTTTGATACATTATAATCATGATATTTAGAATTTATATATAAGCTTCAAACCCAACATAAAAAAACATATTTCCAAATTAAATTATCACCTTTAGGTTATATTAGTGATGAGACCAATCCACACTTATCAATATTCCTTAAGTAAAAAAAATTATCATTGGGATATACTTCCCATGAGTTATCTAATCATTTAAATTAAGGATATATTCCCAATGGGACAATCATAACTTCCCCTATCTAGTTACTAATAAGAAGGGTAATCCAGAAATAGTTGTTAATATATAATATCTAAAACGACTATTGCTATGAATTTTACACCTATAAGTCCACTCTAAAGGACCTTAAACTACTTGGAAGAGGTCATGGATTCATGCACTTAAAAGGAACCATAGCAGTCCTTGTTACATGACTTTAAATGGTATTCATTTTCACATTAAGTGGAAGTTAACATCATCGGTTCTATTTACATTGATGGGAATATATTGGGATCCCCTCTTAGGGGCCTAATCCCAACACCACAAAATCTACCACCTACATGGATGGAGGAAATATCTTGAGTTCCTAGTTGTGAAAATTTAAACTAAATAATCAATATATAACCAAAAAATATAAAGAACCTTAGATATATATAGATTTGAAAATCAAAACACGGTTTTGATCAAATCATTTTCATAATGGTAACTCGTCACACACTAGTATTTTATAAATATTTAAGAACATATCTTAAATCTATAAGAGAGTCCTAGAGTAGAAAATAATTTCATATAATGGGTGTGTATGAACCCAGCCTCTCATCATCTTGAACAATATTCATTCTATGGTGTCGTCGGTAAAGTCCCAGTGATTTCCCACCTTTGAAAAGTATAACAAAAAATATTCAAAATGTCAAGTCTAGGTATCCAATGAAGTTTTCACATAAAACAGAATGAATAAATAGATTTTATTTGTTTATCTATGAAATTGATCAATTGAGCTTGCTCTCACTTGAGAATTTTTAATAAGGGGTTTCCTGTTTGTTGTTATAAATCCTTTCAGGACTCTTAGGATGTTTAAGATTATTAGGACTCTCAATATTTTCAAAACCATTAGTGAGTCCCATAGAGATCTATTTTACTGAAATAGGAAACAAAATCCACACCACTTTTTTCTTTGGTGAGTTAGTATAATCTAGTGGCAGCAATTGAGATACTTATAAACTTATTTATCAATAGGCAAGGTTCCCCACATTTAATCCATCCACCATAATGGTTGTAGACACGATGACCTGAGGAAAATATCACCGAATCAACGTCTCCAATATTAGATGATGAATAATATGATCAAGGATTACTATATCAATGAATACATCTCCTTTAATATTTAAATCCCTTCCAAACATTCTATCAAAAAATGGTATATAGAAGAACATGTGTCTCTTACAACCATGGATAACTACTTGAGGAGTCTTTCCCCGAAGTAAGATAATATCTATGTGCCTTAACTTGTGAAAATGGATTATTATGTTATCAATATTCATACTATAGTTGATAACCTACCCATGATGGATCCTCCTATAAGTAATCACTACTGTGAATGACACATGACCTCAATCCTTAAATAACACTCTAAGGAGGCCATCTAAAGTGAACTATCTTTGGAAACCCAAATCAAGGCACTCGAGAGAACGTCTTGAGAAGGTTTATAGACCACTCAAGGAAGGGGACATTCCCATATTACTATTCCCACTAAGAAATACTGTCATTATATCATGGTAGAAATTGAAAAATAGGTACATATTTTTAATCCTCCTCAATAATACTATCATCTTATCCTAGAATCATTAGATGGAGCATTACAATATATCCCAATAATATGTAGTGAGTAAGATCAAAATCTTCCTCCCACAAATGAGTCATGTTGGCATATCTTGATAAAAAATGAAGGATATTAGTGATCCCATATTCCCATTGCAATTAAATAGTATAATCATATTTTCTTTCTTGTTACATCATCCCATCAACATATTTTTATGAAAATATATTAGTAGGTTTATTTACCATCCTATTTCATGAAAATATTTTATAACATTCTAGAAGTAATGTCAGATTATCTATGGAATATTATGGAGGCCATTAGTGGTAGAGCCATATTCTTACTCCCATCCACATTGAATTAGCTCTTTGGTAAATCCTAAGATGTACTCAGGTGTGGGACTATATCCTACCCAAAATTTAATAAAATCATCAATATATCATGTAGAATAATGGAGATCATTATCAGGACCATATTCACATTCCAATTTGAGTTTACTATAATGCCTCTGAAATAAATTTAGGGAAGGCCCATACCCCATCCAATACCCCCAAGTGTTCGACGATTTTTTTTAGAAAATCTCGGTGGAGATGTATTATATTTTATCTCTAACCAGAAGAGGTTATCAAGATGTTCTAAAAATGATATATGGGGAGGATCAGTTTACTATCCACAGGTATGAATCCCTTTGACATACCCCAATAACAACTTTTATGGAGAAAGATCATATTCTTGTCCCCGCCCAAGAATCACATTAGAATATTCTAAACGTGACTAAATACTAGAAATAGGATCAATCCCCATTATTATAAACACTTTCAAGGAACACTTTTATATTACAACATCTAGGTAAGAGATTAATCAACATATTCCAATGATAGGTATGCAGAAACCTAGAAGAGTTCCTAGGAAAGAATTGTGTTTCTTGGATTATGGAACTCCAATCACGATCACAGATCTAATATAGATTTTACATATATTAATAAATAAGAGGTATCATCATGGATTCCATATTACTCAAAAGAAGGTTCATATTTCTTCTCTAATCACCGTCGATAATCTTGAGGATGTTTAATGAATTTCAGTAGTAACTCTAGGACCTACATACTCCTCATGAAATAGAGAATTTATTAGTTACCCTAGAGGTGCTTACACCATCACAAAAAATCAGAAAATATATAGTACCACCCCATATTATTATCAAGAAAATGTCTCCCCGTTGTAATATATAGGTCAACCATGTAGTTCCTCCCCATGGTAAAAGTTATAGACGTTCTCCACACAATATGAAATTTTATGGGTAAGAAGGTCCTCCTCTTTCCAGACCATAAAAAATAGTAACCACACAGGTCCTCTACATGATTGTCCTTAAAAAGTTCCTCCCAAAAAATATATCCCATTTTAGTGTGAAGGTATTTCCCCACTGACATAGTTTATAGAATGCACTCATGTTGAGTGTCACTTGAGAGCTCGAGGCCAACTACACCAAGAACAACATCAGATATTGAAGAAATATCATCCCATCCAATGGAATGTATAGGGAGATGGTCATCATATGAACCTATATTGAATCATTTACTCTATGATATAACCAAGTAGTTTCCTTGTAATATTGATACCCATGATAAAATAGTGGGAAGATAACCCCCATGTTCAGATCAAGTTGAGGTATCTGTTTCTGTGGATGCGTATAATTCTTAAGTCATGTTGAAATATATGGATAGGGATAAAATATTGGTCATATTCTATCCCATGGATACTCCATGTCATGATATTACATAGAAATTAAAAATGGATTCGTTACACTATCTATGCCTAAATATGTGTGTAAATCTTCACAATCTCAAGATGGATTATTTTTATTATGGGGAATATTCTAACCATGCCATAGTGATAAGTGATCTCTTCCATTTAATTGACTTGTACACCCTCTTAGATTCATAATATCAAATTTTAAGAAAAAAAATGAGGACATAAAATATACCTACCTTAGTGTAATTATGGAGCTCTACCTGATAATTGAAGATACCCCACCATATGTCCACATCAGTTACTAGAGAGAGTATGGGAATTAACACTTCACCCCACTTGTGGAACAAACTAGTCCATCAGAGAACATGAAATTTAACATTATTTCATCAAGATAAGTCTTAGGCCTATGGTATGGATATGCTATTTGGTATGACTAAGGAAATCCCATAATTCTTAAATACTAAAAATGAAATATTCAGTAGGATAAATCTATTGATAAGTTCCTATATCAAGAATACAATAAGGTCAAACAAGATTCCAATTTAAGTAATGAAAATCCTAGAACTATAGAGTAGTTTGTAATGGAATGAAACTCTAAACCTACAAAGTCACTGCATCCGACCCATGATTAAGGAAAGGCTTGAAAAATTCGATGATATGTAATAGGAATAAACTTCACAAAAATATTGGAATAACCAAATGACACAAGTCTATGGGAGTTTTTTCCACCACAAGTACCCTTGGGATCATTACATCCATGAAAAATCTAAGATTTTATGGTGGTAGAACAACCTCCACCCTAGATCATAGTTCTAGTGGAATTTATATTACGTCCCCCTTCAACAATAAAAATAGTCTTTTATAGGCTAGGAGAGTCTTTCCAAGAAATAGTCTTACAATTCCTACCCTTTCATGATCCAACTTATTTATCATGGTTGCGATCAATGAAAGTAATTGGATATTCTCTCAAATACACTATCCATCAAGATGGGAAACAGTGGAATCATAGGTTCTATAAGATAAAATTTTCCACTAAGAAATAAATTTTTGAGGAGAATCATAATATTCCCCTAAGAATATACCATAAGGGTGAGAAATACCATTACTACTTTGGGGGGGATGAGTAAATGATTCATGTTATAAGATATATGATAGTATAAGTAATTAGCAATTGTATCACAAATTACATTGAGCAAGACCTTGATATAAAAGGACATAGTGAGGATACATATTCCCAAGACATGGTTTGCACTGATGAAGAAGTTATGTGCACCTATAACTAGAAAAGGTCTTAGAAGCCATGTGACCTACCAAATTTTTATCTAATGATCACTCAATGCAATTAAACCAAACAGAAAGGTAAGGTTGTGTCTAAATCCAACTCTTGGAAACCACCCTAGGAAGATAAAGCTATTTCTTTCAAGGATTAGAAAGGCTAATATGAGGCTAAGTTATAACAATAATGGTGTCTTAATTCTAGATTACTCATAGGAAATATTATTACTAAGAATAGGATAATATACCTCCTCTAGTATATATTAAATGGGAAGTATCTACTAAAGTAATAATAAAAATTAATAACCATAGGATTGGGTCTGATTCCAGACCATTTATTTATCTAAACTATGTGGATGAAAGTATCTTAATTTTAATTCAATGGGACATATGAAATTATATCAATAAATATACCATCATCTGGAACGAAAAGGATATTAATATCCAAAATAGGAAAGACGACCCTATCAGGATCCACATATGTCTCTCACTAGGGAATCATCCTAAGTGAACTTTCTACTATAGAACCTTGAATCCATTGAGTCTAATTCTACTCAAATGGAATCTATATAGGGGTTATGTGTACTGGTTCCACTGGAGATGAATTCATACCCCAAATGGGTGGATTCTACTCCACCTCCACACAATTTTATGAATAGAATATTCCCAATATTTAACAATATGAGATACCTAGAGAGACACATGAAACACTAAATGTCGTGATATGGTCCCATGTTTGGAAAATTAGAGTGGTAAAAGACAGAAAATCCCATATATTTTTTTCAAACCCTAGAAGGACCAGTATTTGTTTGGAATAAAAATCTTCCAGTAAGATATATTTTCTTATGGAGAGATCTATATTGAGAATTTATTTATGAATTATTCTCAATGATGAAGATGAATAATTTTCTCAACCTATCAAACTATAAAAAGTTAAATAAAGGGTTGAAAACTTTATAAACAAGTGGAAGGTATTAAACTATTAAATAAAAATTTAGATACCTCAAGAGTAGCTACTAGTGATATATATAAATAATATCTAAAACTATGCTACCATTCAAAGGGAATTGATAGTTCCTATGAGGATACTCAAATATAATAATTTATATTTAGACCCAAACTTACACAAATATCTAATTAATTATTGTACGGAATAGCTTAACTATTAAAACACATGAGAAAAAGTGGTATATTTAAATAATTTTTAAAGAAATTTTGTGATAATGAGAAAGAGAATAAAAAGTGTTGAAAATTTGATGATAAAATAAGTTCCATGAATTGAAATTATTTTCTTATGTGCAAGTGATTTGTATTGAAAATTAGTTGGGTTTTTTTGTTGTTAGAGTCACTATTAGGAAAGTCCTTGACCTTGGTACTTTCCCTTTAACATAGAAATTTCTATTTTTTCTTAGCTATTTACATAGGTTAATGTCTAGATCAGGTGCCTCAATACCAAATTTAAATATAATTTCCATATAATATTTAGTGTTCATATACAATTTCGTGTAATTAATCATAAAATAAAAATTTCTTTCCAAATCCATACATCAAAAATCATGAAATAAGAAGAGGAAATAGATTCAAATTGAAAAGGGGATTTCATAACCCAATATAAACCAAAATATAAAAAATAAAGCATCACTAACACAATACCCATGATCCACATTTCTTATAACAAATGTAGAGTTACCCCCTCTTGATATCCATAAGAGGCTGATAGGGGAAGGGAAAAAAATTCATCCTAAATACATGATAGTGTTTCGTGGTGGAAGACTCTCCAGTGACATCACTTCATAATCAGACCAAAAAAACATTCTCCCTTTATATAAGAAAATTTCTCCATTATTTATATGTATATATGCATCCCCATGTTTGATTTAATTCCATTAATTTATATATTCAATGAATCTAGGACAATGCTCGGGTTTCCCCACAATTCACTTTGGGATTTGGTCAAGAGCTTCAGAATTTCAAAATATGATTTTTCCCTTCACCCAGTTTCAGAGAGTAAATATAAATTTCATTTGATGAATATTCAAGCATATTATCCTTGAATGTTTTTCATGGATTTTTCTCATGTCCTTATTTTTTCAAAAATCACATCATGGAAATTGGTTTCACGGTGTGAAACCTATCTTCCCAGTTCCATTTTCTTCATCTCTGATTTCATATTCTATTTCTAGATGTGAATTCATGTCTTGAACTTCTCATGAAATGAATAATATTTTTATGGCATAAATAATTGTCCATGCATATTATTTTTCTCATTTTACTTCAATCATATAGTGCCTCATTCATATCTTTTATCTATTTTTTCCTTTGAATCAATTTATAATGTAACCTACCACATTATAGATAAAAAATTAAATATTATAAAGAAAAATCATTTTAATTCCAAAATAAATGTATCTTATATTTTAAAATTTATTCGTAAAATCAATATATCAAACCCCCTACACCTGAATTTAGGCCTGTCCTCATGAATGAAATCTCAACATACTATAAAGGATTCTTACACTACCATTATAAAAATTAAATTTCAACATAATCAATTGATTAAATGGGGAATTAAATAGTCATGTACCATAATAGAAAAATTAATAAACACATCATTTTTCTAAGAAATTAGTCAATCATGTATTTATACGTTCTCTTTTTCATTAACCATTCCTCTACTCTCTTCTATTTATATTTATCATTTCATTATCGATGTACATGCCACTAGTAAATTACCACACTTATAATTATTTTTACCCATCACTAAAGGTACAAGTGTAAATGGAGTATTTATAAAAAATCAAATCATACTCCTTACTATAGGAAATTAATGCATCTATGTTTTTCACCACATACAGACAAATAAAAAATAGTCATAAGGGATTCACTATTTTGATAAAATGGATTTGAGGCTTCAGGCTTGGTAGGTAAAGATATAAAAAATAAATAAAAATAAATAAAATGTTAATCTCTAAGTCATTTTTCATGATAATTACTAAATGTTACATGAAGATAACCTCTTTATAAATGACATATCCTTTTCCCAAAAACTCAAATAAGTGTAATGAATCAATGAATTATAATGAATGATCCCCCCTGTAGATTTTTTTCATTTTCAAAATTTTCCCCCTTTTTTTAAAATGTAATTATTGGTAAAAATGTCACATCCCCCACCAAACCCAAAATAAACTCATCATGAAACTATATATGATAGTTATAACATGATCATTGGTCTAGTAGTGGTGATTTTTTGAATTACTAAAGACACGAACCATTTTTTGATGATGATGATTATTGTTTCCATAGGGTTTGTAGTAATGTTGAAAAAATTATAATCATGAAACTTCTCCCCAATATACCAATGAAAACACCCCCATGAACTTATACATTTTAATACGCACCTCCCTTCCACTATGGCACCAAATCACCCATAGTTATTTTTTTGATAACAATGTAAAATACTCAGATTAAGTTAAAAAAGGAAAATATAGTCTTGCATTGTAGATATTTCCTAATAAATATATTTTTGGATTCTATAGGATTAAGTATGATTAAATATAAATGTGGTTCTCTAGATAATGGTCTTAATTAATAAAATCACATCAATAAAATAAAAATTACTTTTGTATAATCATAGACTTGAAAAGATAAAAATAAATTTATAGAATATAGAATTCTCGAGTCTCTAAATAATTATTCTCAAGAAAAGAATAGAAATATTAATATTAAAAAATCCCTCAATAATGATAACATATTATTGGGATAGTCACTCATGTCAATGCATACTATGAAAAAATCAAATGATATGAATCTAAAAAATAAAATATTAGAAAATCTAAAAGAAATTTCAATTACAAAAAATAAACCAATCTCTATAAATCATGATTTTTCAAATCAAAATAACTATATTTTTCAATATTTATTAACTCATTTTCCTCAACTATTTTGATTAAAAAAAATCTAATACATTCCACAGTTATTATCAAAAAAATTATTTTGTATCCAAGATCAATTATCATAGGTAAAAATTAAGTGCATGGAATGAATTTATAGTTAAAGTTTATAAAGAATTTTTTTGGGGGGTAATAGGTAATAAAAAAATTAAATATCTTACTCCCATATTGAATTGATATGATTCAGATTACAAATGAAAATTTAGAAAAATCACTTATATTGGTTTCATTTAGCCATAGTTTAGGAAGTGAACATTCATCGCATGATTTTAATCACCATCTAGAAGCTTGTTTGTCTTAATTTATTTTACTTTACATTTCCTTCGTTTTTGTAACTAAAAATGAAAATACACATGTGAACATTAAAACCCTATTTCAATGAAATTCATAAAATATATGGGTGGTCCTACACCAAAAAATATAAAATTTTAAATCCTTAGAAAACTATGGTTTCCTTTTTAAAGAAATTTTGATTACAGTTATTTAATTGAACATACCTATTCTCAAATTAAGTAATGGGGGGGGGGGGGGTTGGAACGAAGTCACTTTTTTGGGACCAATAAATGGTCATAGTAGGGTTATATCTATGTATGTAAGACCCCATTCTTTCTCTGAAACTGTTGTTACTCTTACCATGGGTAGCACCAACTCTACCTTCATTAGCTCAATACACTAGTGCTTTTTCAGACATTAAAATCTAATATCAAGATTATAGACTATAATTATTTGTGTCTATATTAGTATGGAAATTACAATGGTAATATGTTTTTTTAATTTTATTTAGGGTTTTTTCGGAGAACTAAGATTTAGAATGAGGTTTCTTATGTTTAAACACCCCTAAACTATGTTTTATAAAGGTGTTCAAGTCTCTAATGATGACGCATGGGTTCAATAGTGAAATGGAGTGTCCCAGAAGTCTTAGAAGTTATACTATAGAATTTATATATTGTAAAAGGGGTATTCATGACATGAAAAGTTTTCATTGAGTGTTACTGGTCATTAATGGTGGAAGAGTGATAAACTGGAGGGTTGGCCTGAATACTAATGGTATGATATCTTGATTTAATCCAAGAATGTAGATGTTTAGTTTTTTAAATAAACTGAGGGGGTTTCAAGAATATAAACCACCTTGGGTTTCTTCATTTGGATATTATTCACATAATAGAAAGCCAACCCCCCTCCTCCTTACATCCCCATAAATATGGATCTATTTTTTGGTGATTCATCAATCCATATGTAGGTAAGACCTCATCATATCATACTATTTTCATCATCCTAAACTCTCATTGATTTTGGTTCAATGTGTAGGGTTTTGGATAAACAATTACACCAGATCATGGTGAAATCATTTTTACTAAAGTTTTTTTTTGTTGCTCATAGAGTATATCTTGAGAGGCCATAAAAAATTATTCAATCTTTGTTTTACATGTGTAAGTTTCATGGTTAAGTTTTTTATATTTTGTGATGTTTTAGTGTAAAATTGGTCCTTTATTCATGTTAATATTTTAGGGAATAATTGAGGTTTTATAAGAAGTATAATTCAATTGGTTTCTCATGAATCGAAAGTAATTGGAATGTATAGTGAGCGCATCACCGGTTATTCTATTTTGGTAAATTTTTTTAATTTAATAATTTAATTAATTTATAATATTTATGGTTAGGACTGGATCATGTAGGAGATAATGATTTGGAATGGGTTCAAAAAAGGTGTGAATGGGCTCATCTAGGCATGACAGAGTTGTTGGTCTTTAGGGTAAATTGGAAATCATTATGGTTGAGTTAGGTGGTCTCTAAATTTACCCATTGTCTCATTTTATATCCAATTTTCATGTGATTAAAGTCTATATAGTTTGTTTAGTGATGATAATAGGAATAAAATTAATTTTTTTAATTATAATTGGACTTTAATTACCTCCATCAATATGTCTTGTGCCTTGTGGTCGGGTGGTTCCTAGTTGAACACCTTTATAATAATCTTAACATTTGAAAATTAAGAATTAAACAAAGTCTCAAATGAAAATTTTATTTTTGGAAAAATGGTTTTAATATTGGATTTAAAATTATAAAAAAGAAATTTACACTTGAAATGAATTATTAAATGTCGGTGTTGTTCGAATAGAAAATCTATAAGAAGACTAGAAAAGACTTTCCTTTACATCTTGTGAAAGACATCCTATTGAACCAAACCTCGAGAAATGATAATAATCTTATGCCATTACTTGTGATATTGTAAAGTGGAATGGGTTGGTAAATAAGGGTTTTTAAATGTGTTTCGTTGTACTAAATGATTGATATGTATTGAATGACTGAGGTGTTATCCCTTGGATTCTATTTTGATAATAAATGTGTTTAATTCCTTGAGTTAGTATAGATTAAAATTGTATTTTTCTTGAATTCCATGCGAGGATGCCTCAATGGATTTAATGATGTCCAAAGCGAAGTAATTCTATAAAATAACATTGAATCGTTACTGATTCATCGTTATAAATTCCTTGGGGTGAGTCCCTTTTATATTCATTTAATGTATTATGTATTGAATTACACTAATTAATTAAATGGATTCCCTCAGGGATACCCTTGTGAATATTATGGTATTATCTCCCTAGATCCAACTTGATTATGCAAGATAGAATTCCACGGGTGTGGACATATATTTTGGTTGAGCCTAATACTTTGAATGCAATGGATGGATGGTTCCTCAAATCCAATTTATATAATTTTGTGGTTATATTCCTTGGATGATCCTAGATATAATTAAGAGGAACATCAAGGATGACTTCCTCAAATATAGATTTAGTTGGTATGAGAGGAATTACCAGTGCATCCCCTAAATATTCCCTTATATTTACATGGATGTGGTTTCCTTGGTTACACCCCTTGGACCCATCACAAGTTATGTGATCTATGAATATGATCAGAGATGCACTAACACTAGACCCAGAGGGTAGGTCCAACCTCGAGTGTCACCTTAGAGCATGGGATCAAAGGTTGTGTTTTTATTTATTTATTATTTTAGTTTGTTATGTTTTAAATTATTATTTGTATAACTTCTACATTGAATTTTTATATAGACTATTTCTTATAGGGATTCCATTGGTCGTTGACTACTAAGTTTTAATCATACCTAGATCGGGCCATTATGGGACTCAGGTACCTTTGGAGAATACTATTTGGATGTAGGATCTAGATTGGTCAACTTCCTAAGGTAGTTTTTTTCTTTGGTCCTTCATGGATTGTATAGAGCATGGATTTTAATACCAGGAAGTACTCGGGACCAGACGAGGGGTTGAGTTTTATTTTATGTCATATTTTTTTCATTGTACGTTTATGTGGCCTAACCATGGGGTATTAGTTATGGAATTTTTGGAATTATTGATTTTGTATCATTTGATATAGAAGTTACTTTTGGAACTTATCCCACTTTATCTATGGTGGTTTCTTTTTCTAGTTTATTTGTTGTTATTTATGTATACTACTTGTATATTCTGAACATAGGTTATAGTCACGTCATGATATCATTATAGACCATAAATTCTTTTCATTAGCCTCTAGAGTACACAGATGCACACCTAAGGCCTTATGGTGTACCATCCAGTGGAACTGATTCCATAGATCCTGTAGTGGGGTCATAAACATTACTATCAAAGGATGTTTTCATTTTTCCTGCTATTTTGGAAATGTATACATTTGACTATGAGTGTTTCAGAACTTGGTAATGAGATCTTTCATGTGACCTATTAACCCACACATGGGGGAAAACTAAGCCATCATGGATGAGACTTGTTGTTCTTGGATTTAAATAGTTAAAATTTATTTTATTTTCAACTAGGGTGTTCCACATGGTATGTGATGTTATGATTTATAGAATTCTGGATCTTGTCTTGACATAGAAAGAGAGTGTGTGGGTGTTCATACGTTATTCAAAAAACATATTATTTTTATATAAAATGTATGTTTCATATGTTTGAAATGTCTGTTGCCTAAGATTTATATAGATGAACCTTTTTTTATATGGTTTATAATTTGACAAAGGGATTTCGATGCTTACTAGTAATAAGGGTGATGGTATTTAAAACATATAAAACATCATATATGTTTTTACATATATGGATATGCTTTCATCTTACTTTACTAATTAACATGATGATCAATTGACACACAAGAAAATATAAATAGACTGATGATAGTCTTGATTAAATATGGTACCAGTTAGAACCCTATAGAGATTATTCGTCTATATCTTGTCAATTCAACCCAACTTAATCAAGAATTTGGAATGTTAAATTCTTGATGAACCTTGGAAAGACTGAATAAAAATTATGTAACTAAAATAATGTAAACTTTGGGTATTGTGGAAATGGAAACTTCTTATATGGTTTGAGTTCCATGGAAAAGTATGGTTTGATTAAATAAAAGGCCCATAAGAAAACTGCAAAAGTGTATTATCTATATCTTGTAAATGGAATTATATTTAACCAACCCTAGTATGTAAACCTTTTTTAATGATAAATATAAAATTTTAAGTTGTAAACCTTAAGTGGATAAGGTGGTATAGATTCCTTCCTTCTTTAGATTGACCATAGTGATGGTAAGAGGTTCTAGAGAGAGAGAGAGAGTCTGGTTAGTGAGAACACTAAGTTGTGTGTCTAGTACAATAGATGTTATGAGAAATTTATATATGGGTGAGTTCATACTATGAGTGATGACTCTTGTGAGGCTTGTTTATGGTATAGGTGGGAGGACCTAGTGTCCTTTAGGTTGTGATTCAAGTTCTTTGAGTTGGTGTTTTATGACCTTCAAGTGTAACCCATGATAGGGGTAGACCTGATATCTTGATATTCCATAAAGGTGTTTGTTAGGGGTGGATACCTTGGTTTATGTGACTGGTTCAAGTTTTGTGCTTCCAAGTTGGGGGTGTAGTTATGGCTGGGTACCCTTGTTGGTAGGGCCTTGTGTATATGCTAGTTTAAAATGGTAAAATCATTTAGACTCCTAGCCTTAATAGTTACGAACATGTTCTGGTATATGGTGATTGTATAGGGGAACCATGGAATACTCAAAATGGAACCTGAGATTATGGTTATTTGTGCATGCATCCTTGACACATGTAATGTGCTACACCCATTGTAATAGAGCATCCAGGATGCCTCTAGGAAGTGTGTGTGCCATTTATAAAGTGTGGTATATTGATTTTTAGGTGTTTGATCATATTTTCATTGATGTGACTCAAGGGAATTGAGTTCAATATTTAAATTGGAAGTGGTTGAGTTTATGAACCAGAGTTTTTTATTAGGTTGGGTGGTGTGAGAGACAGTTACCATTATTTAGATACTATAAAGGTAGTATTCATCTAGTTTTTCTTGATTCATGTGAGGTGTGACTGGGTTTTCATCATTGGATTAGTAAATCATTTTATGGTTTTAAATGGGAAAGAAAATGTGGTGTTTTTCATAGATATAAAAGGTATGGGTATAAGGTAGGATCAGTCAATCCTTATCCCTTTATAGTTCCTTTTTTTATTTAGAATAGATTGGTGGGAGTAGGGGTAGACACTTATTTTACTAGAATGAATCTAGTTGGAAGGTTGTCATGTGTTTGACCTTAGAAAAATTGAGGTAGCCATTTTTTGAAAATGAGTACTGAGGGTACTCCTAATTAATTAAGGTTAAACTACATGGGATCATGGACATTTTTTTCATGTGTGAGCTAGGTCTGGATACAATGTGACTCGTAGGGGGATGAGTTAGGTAGTGTGATCAATTAGTATGTTAGTGTTCATGGGTTTTAATCATGGTCTAGAGAAAGTGTTTGATGGTAAGCATGTTGCCTACCAATAATTGGAAGAAAGGGTAGTTATGTGTGAGTTGAGGGAGGGTAACCTTAATGATGCATTATAGTCATTGTCAACTGGGGTTGGATAGAACAATAAAGACTCCCTTGGTTTGTGATAGGGGAGGAATCTAATTATATCAAATTTTTGTGACATTCTCGATCCATGAGATAAATCACTGTCAGGTTTTTCACATGATAGTGGTCGTGGATAAGAAGGATCGAAGCACTTAATGTAAATATGGGACCCATTGGGGGTTAGTGCTTGAGGAGTGGTATGAGGAAATATATATGGTGAGGAGGCCACTATAAGTAATGGGTGAAAATGACATTTTCATTGATTTTGGTTTGAAAAATACCAAGGATTGCATTCTATTAGCCCAGAAAATGGAAACCTTGACTTATAGAGTGGTGCTTTGGTGTGAGATTTTTGGTCACATCCAATCATTATGTTCAATGATGGATGAGATGTGGATAATGAGACCAAAGTGATGGTTGGATTTAATAAATTGACATCAAGATTGAGGTGATCATGATGTATCTTGAGGGTGTTTTTTGGGGGGAACCACAATTTGACACTTGGTTCTAGGGTTGGAACCCCATTTCATGACATGGTTCAAGGGGTTAAGTGGTTTGATGACATGTTTCAGGGGGTTAAACCCAGTTTATTTGAATTATTCATGGGTGAATCACATAAATAATGTGTGAAGGAACTATTTTGTGTCAAAGTTGGTTGATAAAAATGATATTTCGTGTCATGGATCAAGATACAGGAAGGAACCCACATGCGGGGGTTTATTTTGGAAGCTCAAAGATAGAGTCAAGTGCTTCTCTTAAGGATTGGTTGGTGGGTAAAGTAGATTTTTTTTGAGTAAGTCAACCATATAAGGTCTTATTGGTGTTATGATCGAGGTTATCCATGGTGAGAATGGAATCATGTGAGGAGGTTCATGTGGGACATGATAAGTGGGTAAGTGGACTACTAGAGGACATGTTTAGTGTGTAGTTATGATGGTGGTAAGCAATATAGATCATAATTGGTTATTATAAGCTAAGTCATATGGTATGAATCACTATAGGACAAATAATTAATTTTTCCATGAAACTATGGTGACTCAAGATAGATTAGTTTCATGGAGTTCTATCTGAAATTTTTTCATAATGGCAATGAGTATTGGTTAGATTTTTTATGAAATTTTTGACTCATTTTTATAGTTACATATCCAAACGTCATTTAATGTTATGGAGTAGAACATATTGAATTGGGAATTTTTTTTGGTGACCCAAGTGGTTTAGGTTTTCTATTGAATAGTTAATGATACTTCTTGATCTCTAGAAGTGTTACGTGTATGAAAATTCTATAGGGAAATTGAATTGTTCATTTTAGTGGACATTTCTTTTTAAGAATAGATATTCAAAAGCAGGTCTTAATAGTTTTACCTCTTATAAATGATGTTTTCTGATGTATTTCAGGTCTCGGGTGATAACCCAATGGGATGGGAATCCACTATAGGGGTGGCTAGGGGATTGGGATGATGAAAAGTGTTATTGTATCATTTTAAAATAATTAAAGGGGTATTAAAAATAGTAACTGGGTTCATGGGATGTTATATGAAATGAATCATGGAAGGGGGATGAACCAAAGGGCTGAAAAAAGTATTCTCTACATGAAAACGTTATTAATGCCATGAATCTGGTAGGGTATTTTTTTTAAATAAATTGATGGGTTTCAAAAATATAACCCCCCAAGGGTCTCTTAGTTTTTAGGTATTTCACACAAGGTGACACATAATCTCTCCTTTTCCATGATTTCTCTGTGATTTAGATCAATTCTTGGTGGTTCATAACACTAAATGTAGATAAGGACATATCATATACCTAATTTTTTCTTCCTCCTTTCACATTGATTTTTCTTCGATGTGTAGGGTTTTTTAAGATTGATTTCTCTGGATCATGAAAAAAATCCTTACGCCTCAAGTTTCTGGAATATATTCCTCAAAAAAGGTATACGAAGAGGTTGTAAACAAGTTATCATTCATCATTTGACACGGGTTATGTTTCTCGGTGATCCTATTTATGTTTTATACCATTTTTCATATAATTTCCCCTTGATCCAGGTTAATATTTTATAGATTTTTTATTCCTAGAAACTGGGGTGTTCTAGTAGTTGAATGCACCATGTTTCTTTCGAGTCAGACACCATTGGGTTTCCTTGTGAGTTGAGAACCATTGATTCCATTTTCAGAAATTTCTTTCAATTAATAAATTAATTAATTTAGTGATATTTATGTTTGGGATAGGAACTCATAGAAGCTCAGGTGGGGGCACAATCTCAGGTGAATCATGAATGAGTTTGGTGGGCCTTGGTAGATCTTCTAGCCTTTAGGTTAAATTTGAAATCTTCAAAGATAAGGTGGTTAGTCCTGAAATTTTTTCTTAGTCACATTTTACTTCCTAAGTACTTGTGATTATAGTCTCACTGGTTTAATGTGTGATAACTGTAGAAATTTAATTGAATTTTTAAAACTAGGATTGAACCTTAGTTATAACCTTTGACCTTAATTTATACCTTTGGGAGGTTGGTTTCTATTTCAACATTTAGGTGATAATCCTGACCATGATAAATGGTTAATTAAATGGTGTATCTAAAAGAAATGTAATTTTACGAAAAATAAATTGAAAGGGGTATGAAATTTTAAATTGAATTTTAACATAGAAATTGATTGTTAAATATTTATTCTAGTTATAACAGGAACCAATAAGAAACCTATAAGTTGTTTTCCTTTATAGATTTTTTATTACTTTATATTTAACCAAACCTTGGAAAAATTTTAAATCTCTTATAAAATGACTTTTTCTATTTTAAAGTTGAATGGGTTATTAAATATGGTTTTGGAAAATGATTTTTCTTATATTATATAATTTTTTAGGGGATTAATTCCTAGGTTGTAGTCCCTTAGATTGTGTTCTAGACAATAAATGTTTGGAATTACTTGAGTGAGTGTTGATTATATTATGGTAATCAATAAAAATCCATGGGTGGATGCCTCATTGGATTCAAGGATATCAAAATCTAAGGAATTATATGAGCTTCCTTGGACTCCTTATTGATTCATCATTGTAAATTACTTAGTATATCCCCCTTTCATTCAATTTATGTATTATATATCAAATTCCATAGATTAATTTCATGGATTCCCTTATATTACCCACGTGAATGTCATAGCATGAGTTCCCTAGATTTATCTTGATTATATGAGACAAAATTCCATAAATGTGGACCAAAATTCTGGTCAGGCCTAATACTTTAAATTCCATGTACTATCAATTCATTGGATTCAGTTTATAGAATACTGAGTTTGTATTTCTTGTATTCTATTTGATAGCATTGAGAGTAACATCGTGGTTTAATTCCTCTAAAAATGGATTTACTTTATATGAGAGGCATGATAGGTGGAGCCCCACAGGATTCCATAATATATTTTTATGGGTGTGGTTTCCTTGGTTACAAACATTGGAATCAGTTTGAAAAATGAGATATATCAACCTAATAAGAGATACGCCGGTGTTAGACAAAGCTGGTTGGTCTAACCTTGGGTGTCACCTAGGAGCTCAGAGGAAAAGGTTGTGATTTTATTTATTTGTTTTTGTATCTAGTTATGTGGAAACTTTTAATTTATATAACTTCTTCATGAACATGATATATGGGTTTGGTAATTTTAGGGATGTTATTGGTGCAGTCCTATTGAGTTTTACTCACACCACGTTTTATCCAACCTAGAACTTGGGTACTCAAGTATGGGAATATTTAGTTATAGGATAAATTTAGGGAAAGCACATAGGTTTTTTGGTAGCTTGAGCTCTCATGACTTGCATGGCGTATCGAATTTTTCACTAGGTTAGAATCAGGACTAGATCGATATTGAGGTTTTATTCTATATTATTTTCCATAATTTTTTATTTTATGTGATCCAACAATAGGGAATCAGTTATGTAATGTGTGTATTTCGTGATTTTGTAGCATTTAATATTTTAGTTACTTTTGGAAAATGCTTGGATTCATCTATAATTGTTATTGAGACTAGTTTATATGTTTATAATTATTTTCTCTACTTGGATACTCTAACCAGAGGGTGTAGTCTCCCCATGGTATCCTTATAGACCCTCAATGTTAGTCACAACCACCAGTATATGGGTAGGATCTCCTAAGTCCGTGTAGCGCATTGAACTGGGGAATTGGCCCAATGGATCTTGGGGTGGGTAATTACATAGACCATATAATCCTATTTTACCTATTCAAACATATATGTTATTGATATTACTCCATCAATGATAATTTTGTCTCATATCTTTCTATATTTCTTCCCATCTTTTTCATCTTCCTTCTTTTTATCAAGGATACCAACTCTTCTCAGCTTAGGCATGATTTCATCTTAAAAGTCATCATATTTCACATCATAATTTTTCATTAACTCATATATATTGAAACTATCATTCTCATTTCCAATTATCTAACATAACTCACCATTTTAAACACCTAAAATTACTTTTCCTGATGCTAAGAGTTTTCTTCTAGGAATAATTAGTGTACTCTCTTCAACCATATCTAGTGTGAGAAAATAAATTGGGAAGTAAATATTATCCACCTTGACCAAATTATCATTAATGAGTCCTCACTGATAATTCACTATTGAATCTTCTAGTTTCATTGAAACCCCCATGTAATTCATAACTTTAAGTCCCATGATATCGAATGTGTTTAATACATTATGTTCATGTTGTCACCTAGATCACGCAAATCCCTACTAAAATCATTTGATTCGATATAAATTAGAATGGAAAACTTGCATGGATTTTATTTTTTATTTTTGAGATCCTTTAATATCATACTTTAACACTCCCTTATGAGTGGGTTCATGATTATTTCCCCAAGACTCTTCAAATTGGATAACAACTCCTTTATGAACATCATATATATTGTCATGTTGGTGGATTATTCATCAAAAGTAATGATAATGTATGGTTTTTTAATATTCTAAATAAACAATTCTTTTCAAATTCTCTTTACATTAGTCCCTATATAAATGGTAGTATCAACTTTAATAGAGGGGGTTCTCTGCTTACTTATTCCTCAAATATGTTATATTTTTCATTATTTTACATTTCTGACTCTTATAATTACCTTTTCGACTCATTATTCTTTGTGTTCTTTAACTTTAAAAGTGTTTTAATTAGAGTTTTTCCACTGCTTATTATTATATCCTTTATTTATTCTCATGGGTAGATTTTCGGGTTTTCGTTTCATTAGACTTTTTGGTTTTTCACTAAGTTTTTGTGCAATTTCTCCCACTTAAAATTATAGGTTCCAAAGTGAATCCTTTTTGGTCTCTTAAGTCATCCTTTAACTCCTTTATATCCACCCATGGAATTTTTAATAACCTATTAGTTCTTTGATAGGTACCTCGGCGGTAGTCCTGAATTTGGCTAAATTTCCCTCTAGTTTGTGGATTTAGCTATAGAGAGATAGCCCTTGATGTGCATAAAAGTCAGATGATATTTACTGATATTGTGAAACTTTTTATTGTTTTTGATGACAACCATGAAATTAATTTTAACAATTATAATCAGTGTAATTGACTTATTCAATGTACATACATTGGGGTTGTTATTGGCCCATCATGGTGTCTATATGTTTTGTTAGGGGTTTCATCAAAGAAACTATCTATATATTGTTGTCGAACATGTGAATGCCTTTTATTTATTTTCATTCTTTATTCCATTGGAAACTATTACCATAAATTTAATCAAGTAGGTTATATATTTGTAATATTTACTTCTTTATCAGTGATCCACATGCCTCAACATTAACTATAAAAATTTTTCCCAGAGATAACCATTTGTAATCCATTTTAATTAGTAACCATATTTTAATAACATGATGAGGTAACTCTATAATTCGGTATTTGAAATGATCCCAAGAATTATAAATTGATTCATCTTGAAACTTATTACGATTTAGAATATTGAAGAAAATGTCCATGGATTTTAAGGGTGTAAATAAGTGACTCATAAAGATTCATTCTAACTCATATCTTGTGGAAGTGGAATGGGATGGAAAGATTTGAATCCATTTTTAGGTTTAATATCTTAAAAAAATACAAATATATAAAGTCTTAATGTATTCCTTGAAATATTTTTAAATATATATGTATGAGTTCATTAAATCTCCCTAGATGAATGATATTAACTTTTTGAGGTACTGTGTCTAAATAGACTTAGTTGGAAATATTTTTTATTTTTTACATCATGACCTAGAAGTGTGTGGAAGCCATAAATGGTATGAGTATTCCTGAATGAACTCCTATGTTTGATGGTTCTCCCTAAATCATCTTCACTCTCAAACCTAACTCTCTTACTTGTGCACCTCTGACATTGTGGTCCCTATGTTCTATTCCCAAAAATATTTCATATTTTTTCCTTTTCCATAATCTTATCTCTATCTTGGGATCATAGTCAAGGATTTATTCACACTTCACTCAAGTGAAATTTTCTTTCATATATATTTAAATCTAATATTCACAAAATGATAAAAAACATTTTAAAATAGAAAATAAAATAGAATAAATCAAATTAACAACATTTAACTATCCTAATATTTATTATTCCAAAGTCCTAGTAAATGGAATTAAAAATTTGGTACCATCCAATGGGTATAATTAGTTCATATATGGATTCTCAAATTTAATATTTTATATTTAAACTCAAACTAACATGATTGAATAACTAAGTGTAGTACATGGAGAGTTCAAGCCTAAACCCATGAGATGGAATTTTCATATTTTAAAAATATTTATGGTGATTAAGTGATATTGAGGATAAGAATATAATGTTTTGTAAAATCAATGGGGTAATACATCCTATAATTCTCAATTCTGGGTTCATGTGCTGGCTTCTATTTTACTTTTCAGAAGAAACTTAATCCTTTCTTTATAGGGGAATATTCATCTAGGGTGAGGCATTAATTACATTAATTAAGCTATTAAATGCATCGTGGTCAATTTAGGGGTCCCCAAAAATTCATTATAGGATTACATCAAGATATTAAAAAAAATTAATAATGTTAATTTTTCCCATTGACCTGGTTCATGGTGTGAAGTCATATTTAATTCCATGAATCTTCATGCCTCTCCTCCTAGAATTTTCTTTATGATCAATGATCGTAACCTAATTTTATCAAAGATAATGGTTTTAAAATGGGTTTCACAATGTAAAAATGGGTTTTACAGTGTGAAATATACTTTACCATTTCATTTTACATCGTATATACTACTAGCTTCCATTTTGATATGTGAATTCATGTCTTGAGCTTCTTAGGACATGAATAGGCTTTTTATGATGTCAATACTAAACAACACAAATTCATTTTCTCATTTAGATTCAATCATTTGGTGTCACATTCAACTATTTTTTCATTTTTACATTGAATCAAATTCCAATGTCATATACCATAATATGGTAAAAAATTAAAAACATTGAAAGGAATAATAATTCTAGTTTTAAAATTACTTTATTTCATTTTTAAAAATGTTTTCATGAAATCAAGAAATCAAATGGGTTGTAGACACCATTGATTCCACTAATATTTCATTATGTATTTCAAGAATTTTCTATATTAATCTATCGATTGAAGTATTCTACCCTATGATATGAGGAAAAAATCAGAGCCAACAACTTCATCATAGTAGGTGAAATTTAGTTTAGTAGGGGCCATAACCATCAGGATCAAGTGAGCAATAATACTAGATCAGGTGTGTAATCCCTTGAATTATAATATTGTGCCTCCCCCTAAACAATTATAGTATAAGAAATATCCTCTATAGGAAGGGAAGAATGATCATAAGTTCCCATAGTTTGAGTATCAGAAGAGTAAATCTTATTACTTCTTGAAATAATAATTCAAAATGTATTTTATTATTTCCTTGGAAAATATTTGATTAATTTACCGAAGGCCAGGAAAACTGATGAAGTCATTAAAAATGATCAAACTTATTAAATCCCCTTCTATGGAATATTTGAGAAAATATATAATTTTTTGTTGTTTTCAAGGATATACTCTTAATGATCATTGATTACGGGTACGTTAAGTTAGTAGAACCCATGACACTGATGAAACATATTTTTGTACCTTCACTAAAATAAGGATAATGAAAGGAAATCCCTAACCAGTGTTCATAGAAAATCACTGAATGGATGGCCATAAAATAATTCAACCTAGTGCACTCTATAATTAGGGGAAAACTAAAGTAGTCATTTGTTACCCTAGATCCCCCTATAATATCAAATAATATATCTTTATAGTCTCATCATTTTAAAATTTTAAAAAATCCTTAATGAAGAAAAAAAATGGGGTGTCATTACTAGTACCTAATCTAGTTCTAAATCTCTCATATTTCAAACCTCCGTCACTTTGAGGAAAATCACCATCCCACCAAATTAGACAATGACCACCATCATATCAAATAGAATACTTATTTGTTGAGGAACCTAAAAGTAGTTCAGCCAAATTCATTAACTTTATAGATCCCTTGATTAGTAAAGATAAGGGATTTTATGACCATAAACTCCCTATCAAAAACTAAGGATGAGTTAATAGAGAATAAGGATACTATTGAAGATGAGGCCAAAATGGACCCAAACATTCTGGCACTGTTTCCTTTAATGGTATATATTTCAAAGAAACCCAAAAACAAGTAGTCCAATAATCCCTACAAGAGCCTTGATCTGATCCTAAATTATTCAAGGATCACTTAGATTCCCTCATACTAAAAGAAATACTTAATGATATATAGTTTTCTAGTCAATGTTAAATTCTAAGAAGGATGAATCAATATAACTCATGAACCATAATAATGAAAGTCTATTCTGAGAAAGTAATTAAGTCACTAATAATGTTTTTGATGACCTCCAAACCCAAGGACAAGGTACTTATTCATGAAAGGAAACACATTCCATTGGTCAAAAAATGTGATATCATGAAGAAGTTGGACATTGTTTCACTAATCTCACTATTCTAGATTCTCTTAAACTCTCTACAAAACATGGTAATTCACAATTGGGACCCTTTTAATCCCTTAAATGTACTGGATGAATGTCTCTCCAAATAAGGAATATCTTGTAGAAAATAGTCCTATGAAATATCACAGAGTAGATTCACAACCAAAAAAGGGCTATTGCCAGGGTTCAAAACTGTGGCAATAGGCCCCAAAACTATGGCCAAAGGCTACGTCCATGGTTTTGGCAAACCGTGGCCGCTATCGTCGTGCCAATAGGTCCCATCCTAGTGCCATGGTTTTAACCATGGCAATATGCCCCGAAATTTGAAACCTTGGCACTTGACCTATATCCATGGTTTAAACCGTGGCTATAGGTGGCTATTTCCACAATTTTAACCATGAAAATAGCAAATTTTATAAATTTCCCCTGGGGCTTTTGATCCCTACACCTCCACTATGCAGTCCAGCGCACTTACCACTACACTACGCCATACTTTTGGTGTATATATATATATATATATTATGAAATATATATTAATAAAAACCATGGGAATAAACTCAAAATCATGGTGATAGGGCTTCCCGCCAAATTTTTGGCAGGAATTGTTTTCCCCGCAGAAGCGTGGGAACCCTATTAGGCCCCTGTATATATCTAGAAATTTGGGGGATATTGATGTCCATTAGGCCTTGATTGAAATTATTTTGAGGATCAATCACATTCTGATCCATACCATTCATTGCTTGGGTTATTGTAAGGTACACCTAACTCTTTCCAACTCAACTATCCAGGGATATAAAAAAGAGTTAATAGAATCCACGTGGGAGGATAAAACCTAGAAACTACTTCCATGATATTATATCTCACAATTAATCCATGGTGGTTCCCTAAGACACTTACTTTAACAATTGTTTATGGAAAATCAAGGATTCATAATCATGTGATGGTACCATCACCAGATCATCATGGCTAAAAGTACTCTATTTGAGTCTTATGATGCCTGATAGATTAACACTATGTTTTACATTGGATAATGGAAAACACTGATGGTTGTTAATTACATCTAGTTAAATTCCACCAATTTTCTTGAGGATGGACATGTTATCCCATTGAGTGAACTCAGCGAAGTCTATATGTTGACCATTAATATAATTGAGGTAAAAAATCTTAATTTTGGAAGCCATCAAGCAATGAGAGTTCCATATATCAATAAGAAGAATTTCACTATTATCCTTTCATACATTGGTCTAGATAATGTTCTTATGTAATGACCATCAGCAAGGGAAGAATATACTATTTCCTAATCCATGCATACCAACATGGTTATAGAGTGTTTTTATCTTGATGCAGGTATTTCTGATCATTAATCTCTATCCACACAATGTAAGATCTTCAACCAAGTGGATATGGATCCATAGGAAAGAATGAAATCATGGGGTTTGGGAACATTTTCCCTCTTGCATCGTGATACAAGTTTCATTGGTTACACAAATTCATGTAAAATAGTGATAAAAGTTTTACAAATATCTCAATGTAACACAGTGAAATTATAAAGTAAGAACATTACAATCGATATCATGTATAAAACAAAACACCAAGCACGTAAGGGGAAATAATACACCAAGAATTGTATAATATATTTACTATTTTAAATAAAATTAATCCATGAAATATCTTCTAATTCATGTGATACTGAGTTATCATGTGTCGCACACAACAACCAGTTTCTTCAATGTCTTGTGTTGCGCACAAGACTGAGTTTTACTATAAAAACAATATATTAATAAAACATTATTATTTAGTATAACAAGACATAACCTATCCATTAAGTTAGTGTTTATGAATATTATTAACAAAATTATGAAAATATATTTTTTTACAAAAAATGAGATAAATTCATTTCTTACCTATTAATCAGAAATGAAAATATAAACTAATTGAATATAAATTGAATATTTTTTAAGATCACAATTTTTATGCTCACAAAGCTATTTTACCTGAATAAATTAAATTAATTACAAATAATGTATTATATTAATGTAATATATATATTATATATTCAATCAAAATAATTATATTAATACAATAGATTTTATAGGCATCATATTGGAAAAAACCCAATATTACACATAAAAAACAATATTTTTATTAAGAGACTTGTACCGTCTTTTAATGGAGTAACTATTTTAAATAATATTTTTTCACTTTTATAGATTTTATATGTAAAAATTAACATTATATTCTAAATATAAATATAAAAAATTGTTTTGGGGGAATATTTGATATTTTTATGAAATATTTTATTTTTTGATGAGCAGTGAAAAATACCAAATTTTAATTCAAAACTGATTTTTTATCTAATTTATTTATAAGGTTAAATTATATTTTTGATTTGATTTATTAGATTAATTAGATAAGATTTATATAAATTAATCTTATTTAGGTAATTTTAATCAATTTCACATTGAAATTGGATATAAAATCTTATCAAACTTTGATCATTTTACTTTAAAAACCCAGTTTGTCGTCTCGTCTATAGGATTAAAGATAAATTAATTTATGCCACTTATGTTATTGGAATTTGAAAAAAATGGATTCCATATTTAGAATAAAAATAATTTCTAATGTCCAATAAGATCAACTTGGTAATTTACCAAAAATATTAGTGAATGTAATTAAATATTGTTACAATGATTAAGAGCAAAATTAGCTTACCATGGGACTAAACCTTAATCTTAGAGGCCAAAATTACTGATAAACTTGACAAAAATCCCTTGGATGAATATATTTAGAACCTATACTCACTTTTATAGAATTGGGTTTATTTTTTGATCCACTTTTCATAGAAAAACATGGGTGGAATTCCCTTTTAAAAAATTTACAAGAATGCCACTCCCCCTCTACTTTAAATAGGCACTCACCCCTCCCACTTATTCACACCTCTTAAACCACATTGGAATGAACAATATCTACCAAAATAGTTCCTCAAAATACCTCTCCACAACCTATAAGAATCATCATAGGCATAAATCCATCCAGTAAATCCCTTTAATGCAAAACAAAAAATGTTACATGAATAAGAGGTAACCTCTTTCCTTAAGCTCTTTTATTTTATTTTAATTATCTACCACATGAACTCTTATTATTATATGATTATATAATAAAAATAGTATCCTAAATATTCTGTGATGTTTTTATTCTAATTTTTTTCCTTCACTTACACACACTTCTATCAAATGGGTAATGAACTTACTGTTTACGTGTACGACGAACTACAACCTCACAAATCGATGTCATTCATTTATCCTTTAACACATACCATGGTTAGGAATTATGATGAAAATTATGTTTATTTATGATATATATAATATTTTTTATGTATTTATTATTATTTAATTCTTATATAACATATACCATAATGTTTTCCATTTTGTGTAAATATGATAACATCGTTTCTAGAGGTGTGGACTATCGCCTCCCCAAAGTGATGTGATTCGTTCACACTATATATAGAACGTATAAAGGATGGTTTTAGGAAACCTATGTAACAAATATGACCTATATATAAATAATTTTTTTTATACACATAAATTTATATCATTTACATTTCATTCTATTAATATAGAAATGAAATGAAAGTAGCATTTGTGCATACATATTGCCTACTGTCTCCATGAGTGGTTCGTTTCATTTCATATCTCCAAATATTTTTAATTGTTATAAATAATTATATAATTAATATATATGATATTTAAATCATGTTTTAAATACAATATATGGTTAAACAATGATCTAATTAATAATAATAAAAAGTAACGTGTCAAAACATACTCAACAAACTAGGAAATTAACACTCGAAATAGAGAAAATAAAGAAAAATTATTGTCAAATGGGTAATAAGATAGTATAAGAAGATAATATATGATATTTTAAACATTAATATAGTTATTTAATAATTTATTAACACTATTAACACTATTATACATGAGGTTAAATTCTTTTTACACAAAAGAAAATCAAGGTAAGGGATTTTCATCTCACTTTTTGCATCTGTGAAATAAATGTCTTATTAACCACTTACTTATTTTATGTGTTTTATATACTTCCCATTTTGATATATTATATCATGAATTATTTAATATTCATGGTGTTTTTATCTTCAATTTGAATTATTTCTTCTATGTGTATATGAATTAAAACTTACCAAGTGGTAAAGACATTTCATAATCGAAATCCTTTTCATTGGGTTAAAATACTTCCTCATTTTCATTAACATTATATGATTATGTGTATAGTGAATTTGAAGATACATTTATGTACTTACACTTTTTTATTTATATTTATAATTGATAGAAATTATAAATTCATTTATTTGTTCTCGAATTAATATTATGGTCTTTTCAAGGGTTTACTTCACAATATCATTTTGTTCAGGATTGTTTACCCTTAAGTTCCCATAAAAAGAAATTATGTGATCATTTTATATTAAAACCTTTTCAGTTTTCTCTCCCCTAGTTATTCATGACATTTTCCTAGTAATTGTACCATTTTTTCACTATTAGGTACTCATAATATTTTATAATTTTTTTAAGATTACCCGAATTTATTTTTCTCTTTATTCAGAGAACTTATTTTCTTCTAAAAACCTGGTTTTCTAGAAATCTTTTAAAAATATTATTAAACTTTAAAAAATTATTTGTTAAGAATTTTTTTACCCTTATTGTCTTTCACCATTTTCTTCAATGGAATCATCTTTCCTCTTTCAAAACAAGTCATTTTCTAACCTTTTTCCATGTAAAAAGAATGTTAATTTTACCTCACACGGCATGCATGAATTTACCCACCATCAATTATTTGAAGCTTCCTTTTAAATTTTAAAAGGATAGTTTTTTAAAAAATAATTTTTAATAGTGAATGTCAAATTAAATTATTTTTAAAATATCTTTTTCAAAATAAAAAGTATATTTTACTCAAGAATGTTTCCAAAAGATCTTATTATAGTATTTAAATTCATCAACAATAAATATTTATTTTACTCCACCTAGGATATTTTGTATTGATATTATATTTCTCCTTCCTTTGGACGGTATATGATTTCTTTGAACAAGGATATTATTTACATTAACTACCTTGATTCCTTTTAGTCCCCTTGAAATATTCAATTTACTATGATCATTTGATTGAATTTACCCTAAATATCCATATCATTTTTCAAGGATACGATTATTTTCTAAACCATACACCATTTTTACATATAGTTTTTACTTTTATAGTTATTTTATTATTTTTTGAAATATTGATTAATTTTTATCCTTTATTCAATATAGATATTTTACAAGGCGTACTTTTTATTCGATATAAGGAATGATTGTGACATAGAAGACACAGGTTTGGACTATTTAAGGAAAGTTCTATGGGTTGGGGACTGATTAATGAAATCCACACAATACATCGATAGTCTCATGAGATGAAATCAGTTGGAAAAAACCCTTCGATTTTGTTTCTAAGAATAATAGATGTGTTTCAACATAAAGGTTTAAACCATCCTATGAAAGGTCTTGATGGTAGCAGTTCATGTGCGAGATACATGATGTCTAAAAATTAATCATTTCTTTAATTTATATTCAGTTATTATTTTTCCATGGTATTTTTGGTCCAAATATATTTGGATGCAATTAATTCTCATTTTATTGATCAAATAGAATGTTTTTTCATTTTCTTACCGTATCATATTGGTTTTTCCTTATCTAGTTATTTAAATGGATTTTTTTTAGTTAGTTACCTTTCCATAATTTTTTCACTTTTTTATTAGTTTATTGTTTACATGGAATGTGAATTTAGTTAATACCTTTCCATATTGATTATTCTCAATGATTCATTAATACATCTATTGTAATTTAACCTTACATAACATTTGAGCTTTCTATTATTACTTTTCCTTTCCCTAGGATTTCTTGAAGTGTATTATGAATAATGTGAAAATATACTCTATATAGAATAAAGTTATTATCCTAGAATGTGAAAAAAATCATGTTATAATTATTGTATCCATTTGTAATCCAAGACTCATGTATATATCATGTTTACCAAGACTACCAAACTATTCTGTCCTTTGGGACACAATTTATTTATATCTTATGCCTAGGTAATTATAGTGGACATTGGATTTGAGATTTTGGGGGTCGATTGCTAAATACAATGCCTATGATAGAAATATACCGACATTATCTACCAAATATAAAGATATTAGTACATTGTTTTTCCTAAATTAAATAAAGGAGGAATATAAATATATTTAGGATTTTCTAAATAATGATTCCCTAATATCAAAAAACTTAGGATCTTAAATTTCCACATCATCATGTCTAATGCCCCAGAATTCTGACCTCTCCACTACACCTGATAGTGTGGATAAAGAATAATAGAAACTCAAATATTCCCCTACAATATTCTAGGAAGTAATATCCACCTATTTTGATGAACTCATAAATGTTAGTTTTTCAACAGAGTATGATTTGTGGCCTATGGTGATCACATACATCATGTCCAATGTGGACCATGATAGGTAAACCACTTTCCTCAACAATCACTGAGACATATTTATATTGAAAATTTCTAAAATTACTAGGCTTGAACCTAATGTAGAAACCATTCATTTTTTTCTAGATGCAAACCATGGATTTATACTGTTATAAATTTTGAAGAATTTGAACCATAATACCAAGGAAGAAATGAAAATTTACCAGATCATCAAAGCCAACATCATTCTGGAAGTTTAATACCCTAAATGAATCAACCATATTATCCACGTCACAAGAAGAACTAGAAAATCCATGTCTAAATGAAATTCAAGGATCAAAATTAGAACTATTATGTTAGAATAAATATAATGGAACAGGGGGGGTTGAATTTTCATAATAAAAACACTTAGATAATTTAAATTCACCCCTTTGTGATTTGGAAATAGATACTATTTCCTTTTCATAAAATAGATTATCTAGTGTAAAAATAAATAAAATAAAACAATAATTTCTTATAGTGGTTCAAGAAATATAGATCCACTAGTCCACTCTACTGATGCTCTATTTTTGAGCTTGATGATTTTTACTAAACTGGTCCTTTTATTGGGGTGCCTTAATAGCGAATAATTGGAATTTGATACCTTAAAAAATATTATATAATAATTTAAATAGGAAGAAACAATTCTAAAAACATTTTACACCATATTATTAAGAAAAATAGAAAATCCTTTAATTGAAGAGAAAACTTTTTTGAAAGTGTTTAGATGAATATGTTGCAACTGAAAATGGAAGAGATCTTTTGAAGAATATAAGAACGATTTAATAGAAAATACTTTATGAAGAGTCTCATAATTTCTATGGAGAATGTCTAGATAAAATAGTAGAAAAAAACATTGTTTTATATATAGGATTTTTAAATGGTATTAGATAATAAAAAGAATTTTTCCAAAGCATATCCCTAAATATAAACTTTTATGAACTCTAGTAAATGATTAACAGGTAGATACAACAACTGCAACAACATTAATATTCTAAAAATCCCATGAAAAAATAAAAATATTTATCTTTTAGAAATTAATAGAGTCATATATTTTTTTCAAAAGATTCAACTCTTACATATCAAGAAGATAAATCCATTGAGAATAGATAATAATCATGAATTAATCTTTTACGAAAAGATCCAAAAAAAATCTCCAAATAAATCAGGATCTTCATAATATTAGTGAGTTTAAAAATAAAAAAAAATATCCATATAAAATTATAACTTTCCTTATAAATAGATTCAATCCATTTTAAGAGCCTTTGATCTAATCTTTGAATGGATTTCAATGTGATATTTACTCAAATGAAACCATAACAAAAATCTCTGAAATAGAAAACAATCAAATCCCACATATGACTGATTCAATGTGGGGTTTTTATGTGTTAGGATAACTCTAAATTTATAGTTCATAATGTAGAGTCCTTTCGCAATGTTAGAGTAAAATAAAAGACATTATATACTCAAACATGGTGTTGCATCACTAAACTTAGGTTTTCAGACCAAATATTCATACAAAACACAAGATACCAAATGTGACATTAGGAACTCAAACGTGATATTACTTTTCAAAAGTTAGTTTTCTAGTCCTGAAATTAATCTTAAACAAGGTTTTGAAAAATTGTGGTTGGATACAAACATTATATTCTAAAAATATTTTTTAAACAATGATTCCTTACTACAAACTTTCAGAATACATTGAAGAACAAAACATCAACTGAATTATAAGAAAAGAACATCCCATATACATTTAGAAATAAAACATCATGTGAATTATAATAAAATAAATTCAATAATTATTGGGTAATAAAATAAATATTCTAATAAATAAAATCATTAAATCTACTTAAATAAAAATCATTAGTAAAAAAATGAGGTTGTTTTTAAGCATTCAAATCAATGTGAAATTAACAAAATTATTGTTTCAATATTCATATTCCTAAAAATATATATATTTTTTATGATCATAAAACCCATATAATAATAAAAACAAAATGTAATATTATGTTTTTGGTTACGAATCAAACAAATAACCAATAATTTTTAATAGACTATTAGAATATTGTGTTTATCTATCTTTCTCTGAATGTTTTAAAATAAAAAATAATGTACATTGTTATATTAAAACAAATTTAATGTATCACAAAACATTATGTAAATGTTATATAAACCAAAAATATACACATCCTGAAAATCAATATTCTTAGAAACATAAAATAACAATCAATGGTAAATATATAAAAAATAAAATAATAATAGAAATTATTTTAAAAGTTATCCAGAATTTTTATATATATTGGATCAAGGATTAATAGGTTAAGGTTCAAGGTGAGAGGAAGGATTGGATAGATTTTTTTATAGGAGGAGGATTATGTGGTTAAAGAAACTCTAATATTCTGGTGTAAATTCTACATATCTTCTATTAACACCATGAAATTTTGGTTGATTAGTCAATGAAACTCTTTCATCAGAAATATCTATCCATGACTTGAAACTCAAACAGATTTTATGAGAACTTTTTCTGATCATTAAAATCATATATATAAAAAATTTCACCATTGATCTTTCCTACCTGGTTAGCTACATCTTGTTTAAAGGAATAAAAATATTTTCTTGATATTGGGGTTTCCTTATAATTTTAATATTGATTTTGGAGGGGCTCAAACTCAAATTTTAAAATTTTTGATCTTTTCAATTCATACAAAGTATTTTGAAAACAATCAATATCTCCTTGAAATTTCACAGCTTTATCCTTTAACTGATTGAACTTAGATTCCAAACCCATAGAAGAATAATGAGTAGGTTCCTCAAAACATGTATCATATGAAACTCATAAAACTTTATCAGGTTTCCTAGAAGGTTCTCCGAGCACTACCAATTGAAGATATTGAACTCCAAACTCTTTAATAAAATGATAAAATAACTATCACAACACTTATATAGCTTTAAAATACTCTTCAATAGTCCATTCACAAAACATTAAATGAATTAATTTGATTAAACCTCAACCAATTTAGTTGTAACAACTACTAATATACTTACCAGCTCACCACAACGATCTGCCTTGGTCCTTTCAATCTTAGCAGATTGAGTTACTTAAAAATTGCTTCCTCAACTTGAAAAACTTGCTCATTTTTTCTTTAGTACCTATCTCTACAGCCTCCTAAATCATTTCATCATCAGTATAGACTAGTTAAAAAATTGAACCAACCCATAAAAAACATATTCAATAGGTAGAAAATCTTCTTTCCCTCATAGAATTTGAAGAAGAACAACACAAGTATTAGTTTTAGCATATTGTTCTTCAAAAGATTTAAGAAAACTAAGAACACCTGAATCCTAAAAAGGATGTTTTCATCCATGATTTACCTTTTACCAGTGCTTACAAGAATGTTTTCACCACCAATATAAGATTATGTTGGGCCTGAAACCACTTTAGGTACATTAATAACTCATTCAATTTTATATTCTCTAATCTCTTTTCATCAAGTCTCAAAGATAAAATTTATTTCAATCATATATGCTCCCACTTAGCATGAGACCCTGATTTCCATTTTTCCTTAGTTCTAACTGATGGTAACTTACCACTTATCACTCTTAAAAATAAACTAAATTTTCCTAGAGTTCCATAGAAAAACACTTATCTATGATGAAGTATTATGTATTTCTAGATGTCACCACTAATTCCTTTCTCATAATGAAAAAGTGAAATTAATCTTCCATAAGGGTAGAATGACATCCAGAAATTTTTCTGACAACAATGGTTCATGTTCTTCAACATGTAACATATTATATTTATCATGATTTCACTTAGCATCAAAAAAATTCTATACATGTTTGGATACAAAATTTTCTATTATTCAACAATTCTCAATACAATAATAGTCTAAATAAATTTTACCAATACCTTCTAGTTAGCTTCAATATCCTTTAATAAAAACATTTAATTCATGATGTTCTAAAAATTAGGGACATGATATGCTCATATTTGTTAACATTTTTTCTTATAGATTTTAGATAGAAAATTACCTTAATGGGGACTCATAAATTTTGTAATCTATATCTACTATAAAAATTGAAAACTCTTTGTTCTTCCGCTATGAAGAAATGGAATCTTCACTATCACCAATATTATATCGATCATTCTCATAAAAACATTTTACCTATATTTCGTAGACATAGTTTATATACCTAGGATTTTCTTACATAGAAATTACATGGTTTTGGATTAATATTCATTTCATTACACAAATAAATTCTTGAGGATCATAAAGGTATAGTTTCTTTGGAAGTATAGACACATAATCCTCTAATTTGGCGAATGATCGTCAACATTTACCATAAATATCTTACCCTTTAGTACTATTCACAAATGTATTCTACTAAAAACTTTTATTTATAACGTAGGGAAATGAAACATAATAAATGGTAACGTCAGATGCCTACAAAGGATAAACAATAGATAAATCAGTATAATATGAGCATATAGGTATAAGAATATGAGAATAACATATGGAAACCATACCATGCATACCAAAGATCATAAACATGATTCATGGTTTAAATATTGGTAGCTTATAATACATGAATCAAATGGAATAAAAGAACATGATTGATGAGATAATAACATTCACATAATACTTACAATTTTGGAAGATAAATATTCATAAAATATCTTATGTCAAGGCTTCCCCTGAGAAATTTAGAACATGTTAGGCCTGCGCTAACCACCCATGAACCTACATAGGGATTGTGATTATCTCCCATGTACCCTTTTTTGGGCTTTGTATAACCTCCCATGTAACCACTTTTGGTCTTGGGGTAACCATTTGTCTACCCTTTGAGCTCATATAACACTAATCATTACCCAATATATTAGGGGGAGATATAGGTCCCACCCACCACATGATTAAAATCATACAATCCTATTCCAAAAGATCAAAAAAAATTCATCATATCATAACCCATGAAAAGAATTGAGTTTCAAAATCATTTCATTATTTCCTAAAATCACAACCTATGGAAAAACGAAAGCGGTTTTAAAAGAATTTTATCATGGTATTACCCCTGGAAGAGAAATAGGTTTCATAAACATCTCGTAATAATAAATATAAACCATCCAGAGAAAGAAAAATAATGTTATCTTTGGTTCATATCTGGATAAATCATAAGTAATATCAAAGGATGTCATCTTAGATGGGAGATTATTTTCAAATATCAACATGAACATTTCTTGATCAAAATGAATTTTCTTTGAAAATCACTTTTTAAAACAAAAAAATAAAAACAATTAAATCATTTTCATTGAAAATAACATCGAAAACATTTAAATAAATATTTAATAATAATTTAATACATTTCTTGAGGAGAATATAATTTATAATTATAAAAACAATTTTTAAAAACTAAAACATTTTGAAAATACATTTCTTTTAAAATAACCATGCAAATATATAAAGGACTATTTGAAAATCAGTTAAACAATTTCTTGGGGAAAATATCATTTTTGATATAAAAGGATATTTTTAAAAGATAAAAAAAATTTAAAATAATTCTAACTAAAAATAACCTTGAAATCCTATAAAATAATATTTAAAGAAAATAATTTCCATGACATCAGGAAATTTTATTCATGTTATACATGTCAAAACAAAAAAAATGATTTTATATTTTAGATAAAATCCAAATAAGTATTGTTTAGAAAACAACATGAAAATTCCATTCAAAAAACTTTTAAAAGTTAAAAATTGATAAAACTTTCATTAATAAATCTTTTTATAAATGATAAAAATATTTTTTAAAATATTTTAACAAAATTTTGTTTTTTATGAATAAGGATTTTTAACCATAGGGAGAAATAAAGATGTTTTTTCTTATAAACAATATTTCCAAATAATGTTCACAAAATGATAGGAAAAAGATAGGAAAACATGTATTATATTGATATAAATAGAGGGGAAATAAAATAATTATTTTCATGGGATACGGATCGTATTATTTTATTATTGGAAACAAAATCATAAATAATCTCAATAAATGATGATATTGTATCTGAAAACCCTTACCACTGTGGTAAATTTGAATCATAAGTATAATTAAAGAATAAAATCAAAATAAACATTAAATATGATGAAAATAAATATATTAATTATATAAAATATTAAAGGGTTTTTATATACACATCATAAGAGAATATTGGTGCATAACATAACATAAGTCTCAAAGAATGCAATTTGAGGAAAAAATCTCTTACTGCTTTAGTATCTTTTGTACTTTGATCTCTATGAAAGAGAGATTGTAAAATGGATATTTAAATCCCAATAATTTTTAAAATAATAATCAAAAAATATATTTATGTGTGGTATATAAAAAAATAGGTGGTGAGTATGGCATGTGTCTCACAAAAGTGAAAAGTGAGACAAAAATCCCTTGCCACAAGTCTCGACGTCCTTCTTACATGTCAAAAATTATTATATAATAAATATAAGTTTATTATAAATATATTACAAACCATATATATATATATATATGTTTTTGTGTTTTTGTGTGTGTAATATCATATATGAATTACTTGTGACCTTTTATTACCCATTTATTAATAATTCCATGTTAAAGTCGTGTTTCAAGAAATAACTGCTTTATTTTTCATGTAGGTTTTGAATTGTTATTTTTAGAACTCTTACTTTAATAAACATAAACAATATCCATACTTTTAACCATGATTTAAATAAAACATTTATTCTGCATAAATTTATTTATTATGATCCATAAAATTTGTAGATGAAAAATGAAATACAATGTTCATAGATATGATAGGTTGTGTATACACATGAATGTTGTTTCCATTTTCTCGGTGGAAAGAAAGAAAGAAAGTAAATTAATATATTACCATTAAAAAATAATTTTTATTTCATATACATCATATATTTTCATTAAACCTATCCTTATTTTATTACATGTAAAGTTTGAATGAATCACATCGCTTTGTGAGACGGTAGTTTGTTGTACACACGAACGACATTATCATATTCCCATGGAAGGTAAAGTTGAAATAAAAATGGGATATTGTGATTCAATAATAATAATAATAATATCATAAATTTCATATATAAAAAATAAATCTATCATTATGTATAGCTCCGATACATGTTGATGAAAAATAATATTAACATCGGTTCCCGATGTAGTAGTCCGCCTTTCACACTAATAATGATTTCGTAACCCTCTTGATGGAAGAAAAGAAGGATATAGGTTATTACATTAACATAATAAAATATAAATATATTTAATATTATATGTTTTTTATATCATCATGTTCTAATAAGAATTTGAGGAGGTGAATAAATAAATAAATAACATGCTCAAATAGGGACATTACCTATACTTCTAAAAACTTATTTTGGTTTACATTTAAAGGCTTACCAAGTTTGATTTATATCCAAAAATGTTTATAGTATGATATTATAGAATTAACGATATTTTGTTTAGTTATTTTCCAAACCAAAATGTTCTGAAAGTGTGAAGATTAGTGGAGAAGGGGTGGCCTTTTATAAGTGAGGTGAGTGGCACGCTTGTAATTTTTGAAATGAAAAATGTGTACCCAAGTTTTTAATATAACAAAAGGATCAAAAATAAAAAATTAAAGATAATAGAATATATAAGGTATAAATATTTATGTAAAATGGGTGTTGGAATAGTTTTTGATCATTTTAACCCTTATCTTTTTAGTTTAACTCCATGTAAACCCATTCTTACCTTAATCACGGTAAATAATTTTTGTAGATTTTTCTATTAATTAGGATCAAAATTCAAGTTTAAAATAATAAAAATTATAATGTATCCAAATATTTAATATATTTTTTCAATTTCCATTAATATAAGTGGAAAATTTTAATTTGAAATAAATTACACAAACGTGGTGGGAAAGATGGGTTTGAAAGAGAAACAATTCAAAATTTTAAATGGTTTTTATATCAAAATTCAATATTAGTTTGTTTAAAATTACCTGAATTGGATTAATAGATATATAATATGACTAATTTATCTTTTAAAACCATTTTAAAATAGTTCTGAATTTTTTTAAAGCTTTAAAATAAATGGCAATTCATAATAAAAACCAGTATTTGTAAATATTCATCGAACTATTAATCCTCCCAAAAAAGAATAAAAAATTAACTCTAAGATAATTTTGGAATAATTATATAAAAAATAAACTTCATTGTTAAAAATAATTTTATGAAACTTTTTAAAATTTATTTTTAAAATTAATGTTCAAAAGGTAGCAAAAATTGTTTTTATAAAAATATAGTTTTTTAGTGTAAGATCAGATTTATTCTTATATCTTGTATAGAAAACTCATGGGGGAATTTTAAAAAATTTATAGAATTTATAATTTATGTATTTTATTAAAATAAATCACCAAAATTGATTTTTTGATTTATTTAGGTAAAACACATGTGTGTTCAAAAAACTAGTTTTTTTTAAGATTCCCTTAATTTTAAAATAGTTTTTATTTTAATTTATAATTAATTGTTCAAAAAGGAATTCATTATATATACCAGTGTAAACCATTTATTTTCATAATTTATTTAATCCTGTTCATACACACCATTTTAATATCTAGGTAACAACTATTATGTAAAATAATAAAATTTTATTAATATGACATAATTTGTTTAAACTTGGTATTGTGTGTAACACAAGATAAAATCAGTGTTGTGTGTAATGAAATATAAACTCAGTGTTACATGTAATGAAAGGTAAACTCATTATATTGTGTAATACAACCTAAACTTGGTGTTTCATAAAACTCAACCTAAACTCAGTGATTTGTGTAACACAAAATATAGAAAAGAATAAATTTATTTGATTTTTTTAAAATATCAGGTTGGTACATATACTCAGAATTACCTTAATCACACATATATTCTAAGACATTAAAATTTATCTCCAACTTTATCAAAAAGTTGATCTAAAAAAGGCACTTAGAGTTCAATAATTCTCCTTGAATCACTTTCTGATATTAACACAACAGCCTCTTCCTCTTCACGCTACTGAGACCAACTTATTATATCATCTTAGACTTCAAAATCATAATAAGTACAAGGTTTATGGTTCAAAAACTAGGGTTCTAGAGATCAAGAATTTGATAGATCAAAAGGGTGTAGGTTTGTAGGTAGGATAGAGATAAGGGTTAAATTTTATTGTTTCATGTGATGGTTTGACTTCTAGATCCAATATTATAGTATAATCACTCAAGGGAAAAAATTAAAAGAAAACTCCATAAAATAGAATATACACAAAAATTATAATAACACAAATTAAAAATTAAATTATCAATAGAAATAATTAAAAAATTAATAATAAAAAAGTTATTAACCTCAAAAAATAATAACAAGAGTTTTAAAATATTTAATTAAAATCAAATAAAACTAACTACCTATTAAAAAATCAAATCTATCAGTGGGTAGTGGTTTAGTGAAAATATCAACAAGTTTATACTTAGTATTAACAAAATATATAAATATATCCTCTTTTTGTACATGATCCGTAAGAAAATATTTCCTATGATAAATATTTTTATTCCTAGAATGACTCATTGGATTTTTTTGAAATATTTATATTGCTAGTGTTATCACATAAAATAATAATATGATAAAAATTGAGTCCAAAATATAGAAGTGTGTGTTTCACCCACAATACTCATTCACAATAAATACCGGTAGATACGTATTATACTTCAGTGGTTGATAATGAAAACAAATATAAATTCTTACAAGAGTAAGAAACCAGTGAATTTCCTAAAAAGAGATAGGTTTTTGAGGGGGTTTTCAATCTAACCCACACACTCTAAAATCATCTTCTAAAAATAAAATAAAATCAATCCCAAAATTTTTTAGATAAAGAAGATATAGAAAAACAGTTCATTTTATATATCTAAAAATAATTTTAGTATCATTTTGATTATATTCTTTTATATTTTATTGAAATCTTGCACAAAGGTAACTACTAAATATAATGTCTGGTCTACTAGAAATAAGATATAGTAAACTACCTATCACGCCTCTATAAAAAATGTTTTCAACTGGTTTCCCAATTTTATCCAAATCATGTTTTACATTATTATACATAGGATTTGTATAAGCCTTATTATTTCAATGTTTAATTTTTCCAATAAATAATTAATATATTTAATTTGGTTTAAATCAATTCAAAAATCCTTCTAAAAATTTTGAAATATAAGAAAGAAATTCAATTCACCCACTTTAGTCATTACAAACAATTTGTGTATAATTTTTGGAAAACCATTATAATGATTTTGATTAGTTGATAAAAAATTACATAATTTACATAAATTTGAACTTATAAAATATCAAAATAAGTGTGTTTATCAAAAATAGTAGGATCCATAATCCTACTAAAAAAACATTTTTAAAATAAAAGAACTCAATATTTCATACCAAGCCCTTAGTTATTATTTAATGTTGTAAAAATAATTTTTTGTGTAAAAATAGAATTTGGTAGATAAGGATTTTCAATACCTGGAGGTTGTTAAACCTAAACATACTCCACTAAATAACTATATTGAAATGATTATTTGATATCTATATATAATAATTTAATGTTCGTATGAGATGTATAAGATAAAAAATTATAGTGGATTCAAGCCTAAAATGTGAGGAAAATGTTTTATCATATTCTATTTCTTTCTTCGAGTTATAACCCTTATCAACTAGCCTAGGATTATTCCTAATAATAATACCTGAATTATCTTACTTATTTTTAAAGACCCATTTGGTTCTAATCACTGCATGGTAATAGGGCCAATCAATTAATTCCGAAGCTTAATTCCTCTTAAAATGGTTTAGCTATTGTTTCATATATTTCATAAAACATGCACCATCTAAGGGTTATTCTACAGACTTATGTTCAAAATGGGATAAAATAGTAGGGAATTCATCTTGGTTTCAAACATTTCATCTAGTCCTGACTCCTTCATCTAGGTCTCCTATAACATTTTCTAAAGAGTGGTTCTTTTAAAATCTATATATCAAAGGTAAGACACATTCAGGTTCTATAGTTTCATATTCTTTATAACCATATTGATTATAATCATATTCAAATTTTATTTTAGATAAATCTTAAGAATATTCTACTCTAATTTTATTCAAAGAATAAATATTTTCATTTGATTGAATTTTATTATGATCAAATATATCACTTTCCCCAAAATTTACTTTAAAAAACTCTTCAAATATCCATGAATTTTTATTAAATACCCTTTAAAATTTAGAAGTAGCAGAATACCAAATAAATACTCCATAATCAACCATTAGATCAAGATTATCAAGGTTTTACTTAATATTCATGATATATAACTTGAAAAGAAAAAGTTTAAAGTGTCCAACTTTTGGTTTTAAATTATTCCATAAATCACAAGGAGACTTGGTAAATTACTAATTAAAACTTTATTCATGATATATAAAGATTTATTAATAACTTCCTTCCAAAAATGTATATGTAAATTAATTCCTCAGACATATTTATTTCCATTTTCAGAATACTTCTATTTCATTATTCTATAATTCCATTTTGTTAAGTTTTTCTTGGAGTATAAAAACTATGTTTAACACTAATATTAATTAAATTATTGATTATAAATCTCCCCTCAATTATCAACCCTCAATGAATTTTTTTTTCAAAAAAAATTTATATTGAAAAAACATATAAAATATGAAAACACTAGAAATCCTAATTTTTAAACATTAAAATGCAAAACTAAGTAAATTTAGAAAAATAATCAACTAAAAAAATACAAAGGATCTACCATAAATTTGTTTTACACAATAAGGTCTAAAAAATCATGTGGACAAGTTCTAAATGATTATATGTAGAAACCATGTTAATTGTTTTAAAAATGACTTATGTTGCTTGCCTATTTCCAATAATTAAAAAATAAATTATCCCTAAATATTAGATAGGGAAAATATGAAACCAAATTATTCTTAGATAAATTTTATAAGAAAAATATATTACAATGACCAACTCTCCCATACCATATCTAAAATTAACTTATTTCATCACTTAGATAGTTCACTTTCTCTTCATACAATCAACTAAGGTCCAAAGCTTACTAATTTTTTGTTCTAGGAACTCTAATATTAAGAATCTTGTTTTAATAAATAGAACATGGATTTTTAGAACAACAAAAAAAAATATCATCACCTATTTGAGATATATTTATCATACTGTGATTCAACCCTTGAACATTAAGAACATTGTTGATAATGATTGATTTTAGATCTCTAGCTTATCCAACACCAATGATCTTGCCTTTAGAATTATCACCAAAGGTATCTAGGACTCTATCTACTATTGATAGTTCATCAAAATCGAAAAAATTTCCACTCATGTTCTTTGAATGACCACTATCCATTCACCATATTACATTTTTTCCCTCTGGATTTTCACCTACAAAAATATCAACCAAAAACTTCTATTGGAACCCAAATTCTCTTGGGTCTTTCAGTGTCAGTGAATAAAGATTTTGAAAACCATATCCAATTAACCTTACAAGAAATAACATTTTATTAATATTTTGTAAACATAATATTTATTTACACAACTAATATAAGTATTTTTCAAGATATAATTGTTATCATTGTGTCCTTTAATGCCATAGTAAAATAGGAAAATCTATAATTACTATGGTTATTTGATCTTGGAAAAAAATTATTTATATAGAAATTAGTTCTCACACCATTAATATCAATACTATATATTTATTTTATACAAACAATATTTCTGAGAATCTTATTAAAAGACTCCACTCCCTTATTAAACACACTATCATTGCCTTTATAAGATCATTCTTCTGCCTTCAACTCTTTAATTTTATTTTCATGATCAATGCATCTTCATGAATATATTCTTAATTTTTACTTTAATTATATATGTTTTTTTAACATGGAATCATTTACATTTAGGATATTATAGAGAAATATTCATCTAGTTCATCATTTGAGAAGTTTTTAGAGTCATATGTAAAATAATAATATGATTTTACCTTCTCTTCCTTAGTTAAAAATAACATATTTGTTTTCAATTTTGATTTCTCGTATTCTAAATCATAACATAAAAAATTCTTAAGTATTTAAAGATATGGAATGTAGACTTATTTTATTTCTTTCCTTTTTGTTCATATTCATCCCTTTTTTCTTGTTTCCTATCCTTCTAATCCACTTTTATTTTCTCATTTAGCTATGGAAAATCAGGTTTGATATGCCCCATTTGTTTTCATTTTTGGAATATAATAACTTTCAATCCATGGACATTCTTCTTGGAATAATTGAATAAATTCTTTAATCCTTTCTTCCATTTATATAACATACTGAATATTCTTGATAGATTATAAATATAGTCTACAGAGTTTGAACAACTTAAATCATTTGAGGACTTATCAACATCATTTAAATTATTTTCTTCTCATTTAATAGTAACATTTAGAGCTCTACCCACTTTTTTGATCATCATGTGATATTTAGCCTTAGATTTCAATTCAGTATCATACATAATTAGTCTACAAATCACTTCCTTTGTCACCATATTTCTTTTAGGATTTGAGTTTCTCATTTTAGAATATATTACATTTAACTTAGAGGGGAAAATTATGAGAACCTTTAACTTCTGATCTTGTTCTAAAATTGGAGTTCTTAGGGTAGTAACAACATTGAATATTTTATTAAATATTCTACACAATGGAGTAATATTTTCACTTTTATACATTCTGAAAGCATGAAACTTTCATTTTTTAGTATTTTACCTCAACTATATTTCATTATTAGTTCCTTCATAGGTAATAAAAATTGTCTTCCAAATATCAGATACATTAGTAATCTTAGAGACATGATTGAATTTAGTAGGTATAGGTCTAAAAAATTATATCATTCATGGATCTTTAATTTAGATCATACTTAGCTTCTATGGTAGCATTCCACTTTTATAGCTCTTCCTTGGGGATTTAAAATTATTAATAACCTATATAAAAACATTGAAATTGATATTCTTCATATATATAAACATATGGGATTTCCATCATCCATTGTTCTCTCCATTGAAATATAGATACCATATCATTGATATATATTCTTTATGTTTATCCTTTAATATAATTATTCATAGATATATTAAACACAATCCTTCTAGATCTTAACAAGATTCATCAAAAGATAACTTCTTCGATACCAATTGTTAGGGATGAATAAATATGAAGACATAAGAGAGGGGAGGCGAGTGAAATGTGTCCTTTTAAAAAAACATAGATAATTTAAAATTGAAATCCTTTGTAATTTGGAAAATGATACTATTTTATTTTCATTAAATAGATTCTATAATGGAATAATAAAGAAAAATTAATAATTTCTATATTAGTTTAGAGCACAAATACCACTAGTTTACACCACCAACACTATCTTCATGAGCTTGGTGATTTTCACTAAATGTTTCCTTTGATCTGAGGACCTCAAAAACTGAGTGTAGGTGGTTGAAACCTTATAAAGGATTTTAACATTCTTCAGATAGGATAAATAAAATTCCTCAAAACACTCCACACTTGAGTGTTCAGAAATAACTGGAAAAGTATTTGATTAAATACGGAATGTGTTGAATGAATTTAGATGCATATGTTTCCATAGATCAATGAATATATCTTTATGGGAATATAAGAAAGACATCACAACATAGTTGTTTGTAAGAATATCCAGAGTGTTGTATTGAAATTTAAAAATATAAAAGTTATAAAAAACTAATTCTTAGTAGAAGGATGGTTAAAAAATAGTAGATAATTAAAACAGTGTTTTTAAAGTGTAGTCTTGAAAAATAAATTCAGTGAACTATAGTAGATGGTTAATAAGTATATACATCATCAACAAAAAAGTAATATTCTATCAAAAGATACTATGAAATAAAGATACTAAGATTTAGTAACATCAGATATTTAGAGATTTTTTTTCAAAAGATTCAAATATTATATGTCATGTAGATAAATTCATTGATAATAATTAAGAATCTTGATTTAAACCTAGTAAAACATATCTGAAAATGTCTCTAGAAAAATCATGATCTTCAAAACTCTTAGTTCATTTGAAATTTGAAATAAATTGACCATTAAAATTTTTAACTTACCCTAGAAATAGGAATTATTTAATCCAGTTTTTGAAGATCTTTTGAAATGGTATTTAGATATCTTAAAATGAAATATTTACTCTGGAAAAACCAAGTTAAGACTGCTGGAAATACCTAAAATTAAAATCCCCTAGATGAAAGATTCAATGTTGGGTTTCTCTACATGAGGATAAATCCTAAAGTATAGTTCAAAAAATCCAGTTGATTCCAAATTCTTGGGTAATGTACCTAATATTAAATTATTAAATGTAGTATTGTTTCATGAAATTTAGGCTCCCAAACCTAACATGCATATCAATCTTGAGATACCAACAGTGATGATAGGAACTAAAATGTGATGTTCCCTTTGAGAAGTTAGGCTCTCAATCATAAATTTCAAATTAAACTTGGGGTTCCAAAAGTGGGTTTCATACCAACATTGGGATGCAAAAAACACATTTGGAAGAGTGATTCTAGGCTAATTTGAACTTCTATAATACTTTGAAGAACAAAACATCAGTGGAATTATGAGTAAATAATTTCTAGAATATATTAAAGAATAAAACATCATATAAATTATAATCAAATAATATAAAAAATTATAGGGTAATAAAACAATCATTCTAGTAAATATAATATTGAATTTCACTTAAATTGAATTCACTGGGAGAATAGATGAGGGTTTTGGGGAGAATTAAAATCAATGGGAAATTAATGAAATTATAAGATCAAAATTTTTATGCCCAATAGAAATTTACCAAAGGATTAATTCTATATCAAGATAAAAAAATTTAATGATTGATGAAAGGGATGGTTTCATGTCCCTCTCCATCATGGATATGTATTTAGGCTATAAAAATGTCCATATGCCCTCTAATGACGAGGATGATACCTTCTTCAGGGCCCTCAAGGGGTGTATTACTATCAAGAAATTCCCTTTGGATTGAAGAATTCTTGTTATATATAACACCACACCCTAAATCATATCTTCAATACATTCCTACATAATAGAGTAGAATGTTATGTTAATGATCTTTTTGTTAATCCACAATAGCATAGTGATCATTCTACTAATCTCAAGATATTTTAAAATAAACTATGGAAAGAAAAACTGAAGATGATTCCCTTGAAATGTCATTTTAGGGTAACATCAGAAAAAATTATTAGCTTCATCGTATTTCATCATGGTATCAATGTTAATCTGGAGATTACTAAGAAATTTTTTAATGTGAATCTGACTTAGAATTTAAATGAGTTGTGGGGACTCCCGGTTCATCTAGAATATATAAAGCAATATATATCCAACCTTGTCAAAAAAATACCTTCCCTTCAAAACAATATATGTTAATGCTTCTCCTAAAAGGCCAATAAAATTAAGGATGGAAAACCTGACAGATGATAGGTTTTTCCTGAGGATTATACTTGTATCCTCAACCAAAGTAGTTCATCCATTGTCTTTCCTTCTATTATAAGGGTGTATTAATAATGATTTAGAGTACCAAGCCCTCATTATAGGCTTGTAATTGGACCTGAAGATACCAACAACTTATTTAGACATCATGGGTGACTCAGAGTTAGAAATAAAGTAGATTAATAGTGAATATTCCATTAATAAAGAGGAATCAATCCCCTTACTTTACCATGTATATGGTGTGATGGTCGAATTTTGTTGGGCAAAAATCCCTCAAGGTATCATTGAAGCTTTTTTGAGGTGATTGTGTTTGTTGACAAAGTTGACATCTGAGTAGTGATTGTTGACAAAGCAAAACAATGACATACAAATTTGTTGACAAAGAGGATTTCATGGTGGAATGTCGAGTTCAAGAGCTGAGGTCAACGATCCATGTTTGATTCAAGAACTTCGATAAAAGGAATGGATGATCTGGAGGCGGTACAAAAGAACAGATACAAGGTGGTGTCGTTTTCCAATGTTTGCCAAATTTTAGGGCTTGAAAATCGGAAAATGAAGAAAACTGTTTTTGGCAAAGGGAATTGCGCGCCACGGACTTGGAGTACAGGAAACATGCGCACCATATGTTTTTCAATATCAGAAGATCAAAATATGGAAAAGGAAGTAGGTTCGCGCAAGTTTGGGAGTTGGTCGTGCAAGTGTCCAAAAGGACAGAAGACTTGCGCGCCGAAACTGGGTCGCGCAGGTGACTTGCGCGCCGTCGCGCAGGGTGGTCAGATTGCCTATAAATACAGGACCACCCCTCCTCATTCTTTACTGGAGTTCAACTCTTTTAGAAATCAGAGCTCCCGTCGTGCAGGTGTGGTGGTCGCACAGGTGGTGTGTGTGGTCGCGCAGGTGAAGTTGTGCGCCAGTGGTTGAAGTTGTGCGCCGGTGTTATAATTTGCGCACCAGTTGGAAGTTGCACGCCAATATTGGTTTGGTCATAAAAGGAAGTGAGTCGTGCAAGTTTGGAGTTGAGGAATCTTGTGTCGCGCAAGTGTTAGAGGAGGACTTGTGCGCCCGTTGTGACTTGCGCGTCGATTCTTGCACGTCGAGGTAGACTTGCGCGCCAAGTAAGGTTTGTTCCAACAGTGTTTTTCGGACTGAGTGGAAGCTGGAAGTTTGCCCGATACCTTTGGTGCAAAGAGATATTCATCTTTGGGTGAAAGTTGTACTTCAACAGAGCATCTACACACAGAGAAAGATGAATTCATTCATGCAAATGAAGAGACCTACAGGTCTATAAACTGTGAGTGGATTCCTTCCAAGAGCAGTGAGCTTAGGAAGAGGAAGAAGGTGATCCTCTCCACCGGCAGTGAGCCAGAGAGAGAGAGACAGGGGTGACCCTTGGGAAAGCAGTGAGCTGACCCTAAATTTGTAAAGGTAGTGAGCCTGGGCATAGAAGTGATCTAGCCTGAACCTTGTAATCCACAGCTAGTGGAGATTAGTGGAATTTGGTACGACCGACAACCTGTCGGCGTATGCTCCTTGGACGTAGCCCTTAGTGGTGAACCAAGTAAAATTGTTGTGTCCTGCACATGCTTTACTTTCTGTTTATATTGTGTAGCAGGAAAGAGAGAGAAGAGTGTTTTGATTAACAGCGAAACAAGATCAGAACGGGCATTGATTTTTAATTAGTCATACCCTGATTCACCCCCCCTCTCAGGGTATTCAGCCTCGTGGACCTAACAAGTGGTATCAGAGGGAAAGGTTGAAAGTTGTTCTTCTCTCAATGGAGGTAACAAATCATAAAGGGATTCCGATCTTCGACGGATATAATTTTCAGATATAGAAGAATCGGATGCAACACTATTTCCGATCCTTGGGAATGGATGTGTTTTCGGCATCTATGCATGGTATCACAGCTGATATTAATAGTGGTGCTTTATCAGAAGCTGAGCATAGAGAGTTGGATGCTGATTCCAAAGCAATCAATGCCTTATGGGGAGCCCTTTCCAATCCCATCTACACGAAGGTGATGTCATGAAAAACATCACATGCCATGTGGGAAAAGCTTTTGAATATATATGAAGGGGACACAAAAGTCAGAGAGGCAAAGCTGCAGGTGTTGTGGAACAAATATGAAGATCTGAAAAAGAACCCGAATGAGTCTGTTGACACATTCTTTGACAGGGTAAACATTGTTGTGGAAGATATGCGAGGTCTTGGAGAAGTCATTGAAGACATAAAGATTGTAAAGCGCATCTTGAGGAAACTTCCACCTCGGTTCAATCCGAAAGTTTCAGTATTAGAAGATAAAGATCCAAAAGAGATGGCATTGGATAATTTTCACAGTACCTTGGTTGCATATGAAATGAGGAATGATGATAATGAGGCTGTGGAAAAGGGGAACTCTAAAGAGGTGGCATTTAAGGCCATGAAGAATCTCACCATTGAAGATTCTAATGAAGAAGAAGAGACGGATGAGGTGATGTCATTCCTTTCTTCAAATCTACAAAGAGGAAGAGGAAAGTTTTAAGGTAAACTTCCACTAGCTTGCTTTAGATGTGGAAAGGTTGGTGATCTTGCGGCAAGATGCCCCAAGATGTTTCAAGATGATGATGATGATGATGACGTTGAAATTCCCAAAAAGAAGACTTCAGATTTTGTTAAAGGGAAGAAACAATTCAAGAGAAATTTCTTCAAGAAAAAGAATCTTCTTTCACAAGAATTTGAAAGTTCAGATGAGTCTGAGGATGAAGAAGTTGAGGAAATAGAAAATTGCAGAGATCGTGGGGTAAATGCCTTGATGGAAATTGTTGGTAGTCCTCAAAAGGGAGAAGAAGCTGATGCTAAAGAAGAAGAATAAATTGAAGGGAGAATTGATATGGAAGCTGAATTGGAAGCAGCTCTTGAGGAGATAGATGTTTGGAGAGCCAAAAAGAAGAAAGCCAATAAAGTGGTTCGTGATGCCAAACTCTATATGCAACAACAGGATGAAGAAAATTCTGATCTATTAGAAGAAATTGAAAGACTAAAATCCTCAACACTAGAGAGCTCAGAAAATATTGTTGAGTATAAGCTTATAATTGAGGAACAAAAGAAGGAAATTGATTGTTTGACTAACACAGGAAAGGAGCAGGTTAGACGTATCAAAGATCTTGAAGAAGAAGTGGTCAGTCTGTGACAAAAACTTAAGGATCAAGATAAACTATTGACCCCCAATGTGATATCCGAAAAGCAGGCCATTCAGAAGACAGAGAAGATGAAAGTGGATCCTAGCAGTTCAGTAGGGAAGAAGCAGCAATTGAGATCAGATGTTAAGGTCGTTTCTGGGCTTAGTCAAGAACGAGAATTTGAGACAATTGCAGTCAGACCGCAAGCACTCATCCCGAAAGTGAAGGTTGATTTGGGCACAAAACAGAATCAGAATATTCAGAGATCTCAAAGGGAAAATCATAGTGCTGAAATATCACGAGGGAATGCATCCTATATCAAGTGTTATTGCTGTGGGAAAATGGGACATTCACAGTTTGTGTGTTCCATATCCAAGAGATACAGAAGGGAACATGAACAGAAATGGCAGCCAAACAGAGAACGGTTTTCCAGAACACATTTTGAAGGACACTGTTTCTGGTGCGGAGTATTTGGACACATGGCTAGATATTTCACTTCAACCATTCAGAGAAATTTGTCAAAGCAGAATCAAAATGTTCGCAAGCAGCAGATCAATAAACCAACAAGTGAGTTAAAAGTTCAGAACAGATTTGCAGCTCTGCAAGATGAGGGTGGTCCATCATACTCTGAGAAAGAACAGAAGTCTCAATCCATGCCGAGTGTGAAAGAAAAAGTATGGACCAAGAAGAAGAAAAATGAGAAGGTTGTGGTGGCGGAGATTGCCCTTAAAGCATCAGATCGATCTGGTGTTTGGATCCTTGATAGTGGTTGCACATCCCACATGACGGGTAATAAGGATCTTGTTACAGGCATCAAATATGACAAAGAAGGAGTTGTCAAATTTGGAAATGATGAAGGCCTGATGATCTTTGGCTCAGGGAAATCCAAGTTTGGGGGCAAAGAGATGAGACGTGATGATGTCTTGGTAGTAGAGGGTCTCAGTCATAACCTACTCATTGTCAGTCAACTATGTGACTCTGGGCACTCTATCCAATTTACCAAGAAGATGTGTGTTGTGAAAGGAAAAGATGGAGCAGCTGTTCTGTAGGGAAAAAGGTCAAAGGGAAATCTCTATCTTGTAGGTGGGGAAGAAGATACTTGTCTTTTATCCAGAGAGGAAGAAAACCAGCTGTGGCTTAAGCGACTTGGTCATCTATGCCAACCATCTATGGAGGATCTCGTTAAATGTGATGCTACTAGAGACCTTCCCAAACTATCACGTGATCGCACTCATACGTTTGATGCTTGTCAACAAGGGAAAATCATCAGAAATACATACAGGCCAAAGGAACAGAAATCAACTAGAGTGCTCGAATTGGTGCATGCTGATGTATGTGGACCTATCTCACCACGAGCTATAAATGGGAAAAGGTACTATGTTATTTTTATTGATGACTATAGCAGAATGGCCTGGGTATTCATCATAACCCATAAGACAGAGGTGTTCAGTTGCATAATGTAGTACAGGAGGGAATCAGAAAAGATGCTTGGGCAGAAAATTCTGAAGTTTCGTACTGATAACGGTACGGAATTTAAAAACAGTCAGGTTGAAAACTATCTCCAGAAACATGGGATAAGGCATCAAGTTTCATCAGTAAGAACTCCCCAACAGAATGGAGTAGTTGAAAGGAGAAATCGGATCATCAACAACATGGCGAGAACAATGCTTATTGATAAGGACCTGCTAGAGAAATTTTGGAAGGAAGCAGTTTTGACATCGGTCTATGTTTCAAACAGGTCCCTGTTATGTTCGAAGCAAGGGAAGACTCCGTATGAACTGTGGTACGGAAAGAAGCCAACGTTGAAGTACTTTCGAATCTTTGGAAGTAAGTGTTTCATTCTCAACAAAGAACATCATAGGAAGTTTGAGGCATGAGGAGATGAAGGGATATTCCTTGGATATTCCAGGAAAAGCAAAGCGTATAAATGTTTCCACAAAAGGCTGGGAAAAATCATTGAAAGCAATGATGTCACTATAGTTGAAAATGAGCAGAATACTCAACGATCCAGTGAACAGTTCCTGGATGAAAGTGATGATGAGGTAAGCAACCCAGGGGGAGAAGAAGTGGCAGAAGCTTCCTTAGAAGAAGATACTGATGATGAAGAGGAAAATGTCAAGTCAGTGTCTGCGAGGAAGCCAAAGAGTCGAGCTGAAATTGATAGGCAGAATATCATTGGTGATCAAATAGCTCCAGTTCAGACTCGAAGAATGAAATCATCACAGAAAGCATCGTTTTTGTCTCAAGTGGAGCCGAAATGTTTTTCTGATGCAGCTGAAGATGAAAACTGGGTTCAGGCCATGAACGAAGAGCTTGATCAGATTGAGAAGAACCAGACATGGGAGATTGTTTCGAGGCCAGCAGACAAGAATGTCATCGGGACTAAATGGGTCTATCACAACAAGATGAATGAAGATGGCACAGTGATTCGGAACAAATCACGACTAGTGTGAAAGGGATACTCCCAGATAGAGGGAATAGATGTTGATGAGACATTTGCACTGATTGCAAGGCTAGAGACAATCAGATTATTTTTTGCCATAACAATGCAAAGAAAGTTCAAAGTGTTCCAGATGGATATCAAATCTGCATTCTTGAATGGGGTTCTGGAAGAAGAGGTGTATATTGAGAAGCCAGATGGTTTTCTCATTCATGAGGATGAGAACAAAGTTTGCAGGATGAAGAAGGCGTTTTATGGTCTAAAACAAGCACCAAGGGCATGGTACTCAAGGCTTGATCTGTACTTGAAGAAGCTTGGTTTCTAGCGTGGAGGAGTTGACTACAACCTCTATTTCAGCAATGACAGTAATCAAAGGATGATGGTGCTAGTGTATGTCAATGACATAATTTTTGGCGGATCAGATGAAGCTCAGTGAAGACAGTTTTCCGAATTCATGAAAAATGAGTTTAAAATGTCAATGATTGGAGAGCTAACGTTTTTCCTTGGTCTACAGGTGACACAAGGAAGGAATGGAACTTTCATTTCTCAATCCAAATATGCCAAGGAGGTTCTAAGAAGGTTTGTAATGGATAATTCCAAGGAAATGAAGACTCTGGTTGCTACCCGGATGAAATTATCAAAAGATAAGGATGACAAGGCAGTTAATATCACAGAATATAGGCAAATCATTGGAAGTCTGTTGTACTTAACCACAACAAGGCATGATATTGTTTTCGCCACATGCCAAGAAGCGAGATATCAGTGTAATCCCAAGGAAAGTCACATGCTTGCAGTGAAAAGAATACTTCGGTATATCAAGGGCACGGTGGACTTTGGCTTGACATACAACGACAAATCTCAGACAGAGTTATTGGGATATACTGATGTAGACTGGTCCGGTTCAGCAGATGATAGAAAATCCACGTCAGGTGGTGCATTCTATCTTGGTGGATTGTGTATTTATTGGCTAAGCAAGAAACAAGATTGCATTTCATTGAGCACCGCAGAAGCTGATTATATTGCGGTCACTCAAGCATCCACACAGTTATTGTGGATGAAGTAGTAGCTTGAAGATATGGGAGTTGAAGTGAAGTCTCCGATCAGAATCCAGTGTGATAACTCAAGTGCTATAAATCTTAGCAAAAAACTCGTCCATCACTCAAGGACAAAGCACATTGAGATTAAGTATCATTTTATCAAAGAGAAGGTTAAGCAGGGAATCGTGAAGTTGGAGTACGTACCTACAGAGCTACAGGTTGCAAACATTCTGACAAAGGCCTTACCCAAGGAAGCTTTTGAGAGGCATCGACTGGCTCTGTGAGTTCAGTCGATTCCCCACACTTGAAATAGTGTGGATGTGGGACCCCCTCTCCCCGAGGTATGATGTGTTTTCCCTAATATGCTGATTTGTTCTCTACTCTGTTACAGACTTCAAAGGACTGCCTTTGGGTTCATTGACAAAGGGGGAGAAAATAGTGATTGTTCAAGGGGGAGAAAATGTGGAGATTTGATAAATCATGAATGATATGGGGAGAAGCTGACAGGTGGAGCAGCCAGATAGGGGGAGTTGAAGCTAGTTGAATGTGCGTATCCAGGGCTTAGCTTGGAGAACACAGGAAATATGGCTAAAGAGGTGTTGAAGCTATGAGCAGAAAGGGGGAGCGTATTAAATCTGACGATGCTAGAAGTGATCAATAAAAGAATAGATATCACGACAGCTGAGGATCATGATAAAAGTAGAAGAATGGTGTTGGACAGTGGTAAGAATATTTCCAAACCAAACATTGGTCTTCCAACAAGCCCATCAACAATTGGTATCAGTTTAGTACAAATTGGTATCAGTTGGGTGTCAACAGTGTATGTCAGAGATGAAGTGATTCAATGATGAACTTTTCATTTACTCTTGTTTCTCACGCCGAGCACTGCTCATGTGGGATTAGAGTATGTGTTGAGTAAATCCTTGATCGCTATCAGAATCGCAATGAGGCGAATGAAGGCTGAAGAATCAACGACGCATCTTTGTTTTGGAAGAGTTGTCAACAAACCCAATGGGGGAGATTGTTGGGAAAAAATCCCTTAAGGTATCATTGATGCTTTTTTGAGGTGATTGTGTTTGTTGACAAAGTGGACATCTGAGTAGTGATTGTTGACAAAGCAAAACAATGACATACAAATTTGTTGACAAAGAGGATTTCATGGTGGAATGTCGAGTTCAAGAGCTGAGGTCAATGATCCATGTTTGATTCAAGAACATCGATAAAAGGAATGGATGATCTGGAGGCGGTACAAAAGAACAGATACAAGGGGGTGCCGTTTTCCAGTGTTTGCCAAATTTTAGGGCCTGAAAATCGGCAAATGAAGAAAAGTGTTTTTGGCAAAGGGACTTGCGCGCCACGGACTTGGAGTACAGGAAACTTGCGCGCCATATGTTTTTCAAGATCAGAAGATCAAAATATGGCAAAGGAAGTAGGTTCGCGCAAGTTTGGGAGTTGGTCACGCAAGTGTCCAAAAGGACAGAAGACTTGCGTGCCGAAACTGGGTCGCGCAGGTGAATTGCGCGCCGTCGCGCAGGGTGGTCAGATTGCCTATAAATACAGGACCACCCCTCCTCATTCCTTACCAGAGTTCAACTCTTTGAGAAATTAGAGCTCCCGTCGCGCAGGTGTGGTGGTCGCGCAGGTGGTGTGTGTGGTCGCGCAGGTGAAGTTGCGCGCCAGTGGTTGAAGTTGTGCGCCGGTGTTAGAAGTTGCGCGCCAGTTGGCAGTTGCTCGCCAATATTGGTTTGGGCGTAAAAGGAAGTGAGTCGCACAAGTTTGGAGTTGAGGAAGCTTGTGTCGCACAAGTGTCAGAGGAGGACTTGCGTGCCCGTTGTGACTTGCGCGCCGATACTTGCGCGTCGAGGTAGACTTGCGCACCAAGTAAGGTTTGTTCCAGCAGTGTTTTTCGGACTGCGTGGAAGCTGGAAGTTTTCCCGATACCTTCGGTGCAAAGAGATATTCATCTTCGGGTGAAATTTGTACTTCAACATAGCATCTACACATAGAGAAAGATGCATTCATTCATGTAAATGAAGAGACCTACAGGTCTATAAACTGTGAGTGGATTCCTTCCAAGACCAGTGAGCTTAGGAAGAGGAAGAAGATGATCCTCTCCACCGGCAGTGAGACAGAGAGAGAGAGACAGGGAGTGACCCTTGGGAAAGCAGTGAGCTGACCCTAAATTTGTAAAGGCAGTGATCCTGGGCATAGAAGTGATCTAGCCCGAACCTTGTAATCCACACCTAGTGGAGATTAGTGGAATTTGGTACGACCGACAACCTGTCGGCGTATACTCCTTGGACGTAGCCCTTAGCGGTGAACCAAGTAAAATTGTTGTGTCCTGCACTTGCTTTACTTTCTGTTTATATTGTGTAGCAGGAAAGAGAGAGAAGAGTGTTTTGATTAACAGCGAAACAAGATCAGAATGGGCATTAATTTTTAATTAGTTATACCCTGATTCACCCCCCCTGTCAGGGTATTCAGCCTCGTGGACCTAACAAATTTCCATTAGATTTTATGTTGTCTCAAATACTATATTAACATAATGCCCATTAGAATGTACTGGATAATGAAAATTCTAGACTAGAAGATCTATAATAGGATAAGATAGTCATTCACATTTCACATGAAATGGTGGTATCACCATTCATCAATAATGATATAAAGGAGGTAAATGAAGTTAATGACACTCCTGGTCAAGGTGAGGGCATATACTTTTCAATTGATACTGAAAATATATGGATAACTTCAATAATAAACTTTTTTGAAAGTGGAATTATTCTAATGGATCAAGAAAAAAAAGAATATATTTCATGATGAGAATAGAATTTCATTCTATATGATAACTTGAATTCAAATAATGTCATCTAAAAATAGGGATTTAAGGAAATATTCCTTAGATGTATTAATTTAGGAGAGGGCCTTTCTATTATTTATGATGTCTACACTGACACCTATAGTTCCCAAAGTACAAGATCCAAACTATTTCATCAAATCTAGCGACTTAGATACTTATGACCTTTAAGGATGTAAGAATTCATGGAATTCATGAAGATATTCAATACTTTCCATGTACACACAAATTTTACACATCAACCCCCATAACCACTGCACACTTCCATATGCACTTGGTAATTTGCAATGTGGGGAATCAATGTCATTAGACCATATCCCCCATCTTCAACCAGACAGTTTAATAATATCCTTATTACCATTGAATTTTTCTTCAAGTGGTCATATTCTACATCCCTTAAGAAATTTAGAACAAAGGTTATCATTACATTCATGAAGATTAATATTATCATAATATTTTGTGTCCCTAAAACAATATTTATAAACAATGGTACAAACTTATAAACTTAAAAGTTAAAAAGGATGTATTAGGAATACGAAATCCAGTACAACCACTCATCCTTCGATCATGAAGTGATGAATAGACAGATAAAGGATTTCAATAATTTTATATCTAATATAATTTAAAATATTGTGGAAAAGGATAATAATTATTGGTCTAAAATAGTCTTATATACTTTATGTGCACTTTACACTAGAACTTGTACTACTACACTGGAAAATATATACTCACTTATATATAGAAAAAATGTATACTTTCCTATTAGGGTTAAGCTTTCTATTCTTAGTATTTCTATATACTTATAGTTATTTAATGATGATAAGTGACTAGAATAGATGAGTTAGAGTGTATCAATGATAAATGATTATACAAAATGATTAACCACAAAATCCATCCGATCTGAGCCACTTGATCCTTAAATAAGAAGGTTCCTATTTTCTCATTAATCCAATGGGAACCATTATTTTATTTGATAACTTAAGTGATACCCTATAAGAAACCCCCAAAAATGGATCCAAAATGGGAGGGAACTTACACAATAACTAAGTTATACTCTAAGGATATTATTCTTTAATTATGATGGATAGAGAAGATATCATGCCAATCTACAATGTAAAGTTTCTATAGAAATAATTTTCATACTTTTATGATATATTCAAACATGTATAAGTTTTATGATTATAAACTACATAAAATATAATTACTAGCTACATTACATTAAATTTTGAAGTGTTTAGTCCAAGAAGTATGATATTAAAATACAAGTAACATAAGTGATAGTCATATGATGTTAAATTTTATGAATCATAGGGTCCACCATGTATAACTTTACAAATCAATTAGGTTGGCCTGATGTAGGGATCTATTTTCCTTGTAATAGAGTCATATATATGTAGGAATTCCCAACGCATGTTTCTTATTATATTTATCAGTCTAAAAAGAGATAAAATGACCTCTCTATGTAAGAACTACGTGAGGCATGATTCTGATTATATTGGGATATGCCGTTATTCTAGGGTCTTATATACTAGGATTATTTTTGGATTCCACTTACACACTGTTTGTTTATATTTGGTGATAATTTCACCAATTCCCATTGAGTTTCATCATCTCCTCTCTCTCTCAGTTTTCCATATATTTCACCCCTCTTCTCCTACACATAAGCCAGATGTTTATTGGGATACATTCATTAAATAACTATTTATGGATTGATTAATGATTTTTTAGGATATATAATGATTCTTGGGTCTTTTATCTGGGTCCTAGTCATATATTCAAATAAATCCTCACTCCATCTTGGTGTCTGAACCCTCACTCTTTCACTTGAAACTGAAAAAAAGTTATCTTAATTTTTTAGAATGAACAAGATCAGTACAAAATCCCTTACCATGGTCCACCCTACTTGAACATAAAATCCTTTGGGTTTTCCATTCCATGGTAACATTTTCTCCAATATACAAGACCTATTAATGAAAGATACCCTCAATATAGTGTTCTCTATCAATGATACTATTATAAGATAGAATGCACCTCATTTTCATACTAGTTCCTAGGTTTTTATTTGAGTATTTTATTACTTGGAGGACCTAAATTTGGATTTCAGAATATAGTAGTCCTATTTTTATGCATATGAACTACATATCACCTAAGTACCAGTTACATGAAATTAAATAACACGACACATGGTCCACCCTACATGTCATTAAACATCATAGATACTTCCATTCCATTACATGAAGCTTCTTTTATAAATGATCCAGATCCACATGATACCCTAAACATGTGGTTATTTATAAATGAACCTATTATAAATATAAAATGTTCGTCACTCTCAAAATATTTGTTTTATTATTTTTCCTACACTCTTCACAATTGGTTCTTCAAGAATCTAGAACCAAGATGATGCAATATCATTTTTCACATGAGTTGGGTCTATTTGAAATCCAATATATGTAGGTCCTAGATACATGATCATAAACTATAGAACCATTTACCCTTATAACATGAATTTAAATAGCATGACATGTGTTCTATCCTATATGTCCTTAAACTTCTTAGAGTGGCATAGTACATGTGGCATATTTCCTTGCATGAGATGGAAATGTGTGTAAGTGTAGGTTGAAACCTTAGCATAAAAATCACATAATTATCTTTAGAATAATGTTTTGTGATATAATCATAGAATAAGGATAGTTTATGGGGTGTATAATGGAAATAAAACTAAAGAGTTTGACGAAATATATCGCCTCTTATTTGGGGTAACTTCTTTTGGTTTTCACTGAAGGGATTCTTTGATAGATTTATTCCCAAGGGTAGGATTATAGTATGATAGGAGGTATTTTGAGCATCTATTTGGGAAGATAATGGTTGATCAAAAGTGGCTTGATATGGGTGAGTAAGTGGGAGGATAGGATGCCAATTTATAGTGGAGGAGGAGTGGCACTCTTGTAAATTTTGGAAAAGTTACTTCTACCAACATTTTTCCCATTGAAACTGGATCCAATAATCAACTAAAGTAAATAAAATGGATTATAGGGTCTATTTATGTACATAAAATGGATTTTGGATAAGTTTATAGGTCATTTGGGCCCTTAAGTTTAATGTTTAGTCCCATGTTAAGCTAATTTTTCTCTTAATCGTTGTAATTAATTTTAATCACTTTCACTGATAATTTTGGTAAGAAAACCAAGTTGCCCTTATTATAAATTATAAATTATTATGATTAAAAATATGAAATACATTTTTCAAAATTCCAATCACATAAGTGGCATAAATTAATTTAAATTTAATCCCAAAGACTAGATGTGAGAGAATATTTTTAAAGTGAAACCCATTAAAAAGATTTCTAAGTTAGTACATTCAATTTCAAAGTAAAATTGATTCAAATGACCAATATTGGGTTAATTGATAAAAACTAATCTAATTAAATGCTAAAAACATTCATAAACATAATTTATTCCTATAAATAAATTATAAGAAATATATTTTTTAATTAAAAATCATTATTTTTCAATATTTATTAAAAACAAAACTTCACAGAAAAATAACAAAAATCACACTAACATAATTTTTATGTTTCTATTTACAAATAAGTTTATTTTTACATATAAAATAAATAAAAGTTACAAAAATTTAATTTAAAATTGGTTCTCCATTAAAAGACATTAAAACTCCCTTTTAATAATATAGAGATTTTTATGCTTAAAATTTGATATTATTTTTATTTTAAGCCTATCAAATTTATTGGATGAATGTAAAAACATTTAATAAGAATGAGTTAACATAATATAGTTAGTCCTATTTATTCTTCATGACACAATTTCTAGGCGAAAAACACCACTTAAAATAAGAATATAAACAATATATTATTTTTCGGTATAACTCAGTCTTTCATGTAACATAAGATTTTTGAGAAACTCATTGTTGCATGTCAGGTACAATATCAAATTTAGAATCCATTTTAAGGTAAAAGTAATATTTAAGTCATCTATGTTAATAAATATGAACAAAAACTTATTTTACACGAAAGATTGGGTTATACCAAAAAATAATATATTTTTTCCTCGGGTCCAGTAGCAGCCGGAAGTATTCATCCATATGGGATTTCAGGCCACCAGTTTGGTCCTCTGGTCCTGCAGGCTTTCATACCACTGAAGGCCTTTAGGCCAGTTGATTGTTAAGGCCATCAGGCCACCTTAAGGCCTTAGGGCCACCCCAAGGCCTTCAGGCCACATGAATGCAGGCCCCAGACACACTACAAAAAAGGAGCATCCCCAGAAGAGGATTCAGAGCAGGTTCACTCACCAAAGCAGAGCCAAATGGATTGTCAGAATGAGAGGGTATGGCTATGCCATCAGTACCATCCTGTTCTTGCATGGGAAGCCTAGCCAGATGGTCATGCAAAGGTGGAGAGCTACTATCAGGATGTAGAAGCTGGGGAAGGGTAGTTCCTTGTAGATAGTCTGGTTAAATTTCCTAAGACCTTTAGGTCATGTAATCTCCTAAGCCTATAGGCCATGTAATCTCTGAGCCTACAATCCTTGTAAGGGTTCCCCCTCATCCCTTGAAAGGGGGGTTATCGAAAATCAATAAAAAAATGAAGGCCTTCAGGCCATTCATGGAACTATGGTCCCAATATCTCCCTTTTCCAACATCATCCCAAAAATCCACTATTTGACAATAATTTCAATATAATTCCACTAATGGTTCCATATGCATACTGGAATGAAGTTTTTATTTTAAGAAAACTCAACCAAATAGATATATAGATCCCAACTTCCCTGGAAATCCATTGATCAAGAGTGAAGCTTATCTTCCTAGGTATTAATGATCCACTAAAACTATTAATCAGATTGAGGATGAAAAGATGAACTAAAATTTAATTCGATACCCAAAAACTTATGATGTCCTTTCTAAAATTTTTATTTGAACCTGGTATCAGGATCTGATACAGTGGATAGAATCAACCCATATAACCTGAAAATATCTTTTAGATACAGTCTAGAAAGTTGATATAGGGAAATTATATCTCAAATGGGAAGTAAATGTGTGTATTTATTTAATTGATCAATAATAACCTAAATTTCATTATTACGTTGAGATGTCTTTAAAATCCCACCGCAAAATCCAATGGTATATTCTCTTATTTCCACTCAGGCACTTTCAATGGTTGAATCATACCCTTTGGTGACTATCACTCTACTTGGACCTATTGAAAAGTCAAACTCTTCAAAATAAATTCTGAACTATCTATTTTCATACCAACCCACCAATAATTGTTCGGAAGGTCTCTATACATCTTAGTGTTACTTGGATGGATGAAAAATGGAGAACTTTGAGCTTTATTCAAAAACTCTTTCCTCAACTATGAATCACAAGGCACACTTAATCATTTCTCAAATTGTAAAAGACCTTCTTCATTAATATTAAAATCAGGAGACATACCATTATTAATATATTCTACCTTTTCTTGCAAAGATTAATCCGTCTTCTAAGCTTTATTAATTGTTTTCGAAAAATTTGGCTGCACTAAAACCTGAAACAAAATAGTGGATGTCTCTACATCCACAACTTCTAGGAAAAAATCATCAAATCATTAACCAAAGTTTCATGTCCCAAATGTAACATGGTCAATGTAGCATTACTTTTTTGACTAAAAGAATTGACCACCTTTTTTACTTCTCTAGGATGATAATGAATCAAGTAGTCATAATCATTTATTAGTTCTATCCATCTCCTTTTCCTCATGTTCAATTCATTTTGAGTGAATATATAATTTAAAATTTTGTGATAGGTATATATTTCACACTTCACTACATAAAAATTATTCCACCGAATTTTAATCTAAAAACAAAAAAAAAGTTAATTCCAAATAATGTGTAGTGTAATTTAAATCATGATTTTTTAACTGATGTTAAGAATAAGAATTAGAAATGTCATTCTACATTAGTACACAACCATTTACTTTTAACTAATCATCATTCTAGATAAAGAATTCACTATTTCTAGAGGTAAAGGCCAAAATAAGAGCATTGACTAGTCTTCTTTTCATTTCCATAAAAAAAACATCACATTATCTTTTCCAGATGAACTCAACTCATTTTTGAGTTAACTTTGTCAATAGGCCAGAAAAATGAGAAAAATTTTCAAAAAATTGACCACAATAACCCAATAATCCAAGAAAAATATGAATATCTATGAAATTTGTAGGCCTTGGCCATTCTTCAACAAATTTCTTTAGAAGGGTCAATAGTTATTCCATCTTTAGAAACAATATTTCCATGGAATAAGATTTTTTGCAACCAAAATTCCCACTTACTAAACATTCTATATAGTTTATTTCCTTTAATGGTTTTCAAAAAAATCCTTAAGTGCCTTTCATGTTTCTCATGGATTTTAGAATATACCAGAATATAATCTATAAACATAACCACATACTAATCTAAAAATTACTATAAGAATCTTTTATAAGATTCATAAATATAGTTGGTGCTTCAGATATCCCAAATCGAATAACTAAAAAATAATAATGAAAATATCATGTATGAAACACAGCCTTCAAAATTTCATCCACCTCCACCTTCAGCTAATGGTACCCAAACCTCATATAAATATTCAAAAAACACTGAGATCCCTATATATGATTAAACAAATCATCAATATATTGAAAATGACAATTTTTCTTAATAGTGATGTTATTCAAGGCTCTATAAAAAAAATGAAAAGTCTCATGGAACCATCTTTCTTTATCACAAATAAAACAGGGGCACCACATGGTGATGTTCTAGGTTGAATGAAATCTTTATCAAAAAGTTATTGCAAATAGTTCTTCAATTCCACAAGTTCTACTTGAACTATTCTACAAGGGGGTTTAGAAATAGGATTAGCATCATACACTAAATCAATAGTAAATTCAAATTCTTAATTAGGAACAACATTGGGTAATTCCTCAAAATAAACATCCCTAAATTCAATTATTAATGGGATGTAACAAATCAAGACTGTTTCTTTCTTTTCAAAAACATGATCTAGATAACTTTAACTACCATCCTTACGCAATTTCTTAACTTCTTGGTATTTTATCAAAGGTATGGAACCATTAAATAAAACTCACTTGGATTTGAAACATATTATAGCACGATAAACTAAAAGGAAATCCATATCCAAAATGATATCAGAATCCACTATGGGAAATTCCACAAGATTTGTAGGAAATATCATCCCACTAATGTAAATAGGATGATTCCTATAAATATTAGTTTTTTTAATACTTCCATATGCAGTTTTTACCAAAATTTTTATCTTACTTTATGACCTAGAATTTCGTTGAAGTTGGTCAAAGTTTAAAATTTATATTCCTACTAACTACTGTATATGTGGCAAGTAGGGTCGAACCCACAGGGAAGGCTAATTTGGCCGCTAAATACTAAAAAAATTGGCAAGCTCCACTGTTGTCAGCAGCGGAGTGGTTTTTCTATTTATGTTTAATCTTTTAATATATTTTTTAATGTTTTAATAAACTGCAACATAAAACTACACAACTCTTGTAAATTTGTGCTACCTACACTAAAATAGAGCACAATAGAAAGAACGATGCACGAAGAAAATAAAATGCTGATAATAGAAAAAAGAGATGAGCGCTCAGGGATTGCTCTAGTCTACCGGTTTAAATCATTTTTTTCTATTCATGTAAATGTAATGCTTCATACCACTGAATAAAGGTGAATTAGCTCCCTCGCCAGGAGTCATGTCATGGAAATTGTACAACTTTGAGTTCGCCACTCCAAAGAAGTAAAACTTCATAAAAATGATTTTAAAAGTTGACAGTACACACTCGCCGTGAGTACTGAAGTTTTCAATTTGAGTTTAATGTTTTTAGAAAAAGGTTCTACAATCAAACTCACCGAAATATTGTAGGTGCATGAAATTCAGTCTTGTGGTGCAAAACGGATGTATGTATTTAGAACTGATCTCGTTGATCCATTCTAAACACATTAAAATGATAAGTGAAAAGGATGAAAAAGATACCATTAGAGCTAGAACTCTCCCCGAACTAGAAGACTTGGATAACTATATTATTCCTTATCACAATAGAAAATAAGCGCATTTCAAAGTAACATAGTACAAGAATTAAAACAAAATGGTAAAAAGGACTCCCCAAAAATTCTCTGCTCCTCTGCTCCTTCGACTCCAGGACAACAATGCTACGGATGAGACAGAAGCTCTCAAATCTTCAATTAGTCACCAGTTTTCCGAATCAGAATCAGCGTCTCACCCCAAATTCTACTGCTTTCTCTGTTTTAATACCTTGATGTCATCTACTTCATGTCACCTCTTGCCTTCCACCGACATTAATTTTCCTCCACGAGTGCACTATACACGTGCGTCTGATCCGCGACAGGCACGTCGCACTAGTTTTTCCCTCGTAACTAACTCTGGATGAGTTAGTTGGAAGCACTTGGACGTGTTCACACCTCTTGAATAAACCTGCACAAGAAAAATAAATAGCACAGTAACTACACGAAGGAAATAAAAAATTATAGTATAATAAAACAATAAGCCTTTTAGAATAATTAATAACTCTTAAGTCATGTTGTTAAATAAAATATTTTATTAACATTACTAACAATTAGTAACTATATTTTAATTAACTATAATAAAACAATTATAAATTATGTATTATATGTTGAACGAATTTGTAAAAAATATATATTATTATTACTATTATTATTATTATTTAAAAATAAGAAGTTTTATTAATTATTAATTTTTATGCTAACTTTCTTATAAGTTATCATTAATTAATTAGTTAACATTATTAAAATAAGATATAAACATTAAGTTTATTATTGTTATAAAAGTGTACATTATTAACAATAAAACTAACTAGTTAGTTTAATTATAATTAATTTTATAACTTATTGTTACTATTTTATTTTATAAACAAAATTTATTATTAAATAATTATTAATACGTAATATTAAATTATAATTAATAAGCTTTTAAAATAAACTTAAGAAAAGAAAAAAAACTATCCATTAATTAATTAAATTTTAATTAATGATTAATAATTAAGTTAAATAAAATATTATATATAAGTTATTCATTTTTAATTACTAATGTTTATTTTTTTTAATTTAAGGTTTTATTTTATCTTTGTTTTTAATTCTTTAGTTTAGTTTAAGTAATTTATTTTTAAACCTCCCCCCCCCCACAATCGGTGCTACAAGAACAGGGGGTAGGGTTTCGGTTTCTTCCCCCAAACAGAAAAGCAGCGTGCAGCGCCTTCTTCCTCTGCCTTCATGAAGGTGCGACACTCCAGAAGCTCAACACCAGCGGACCTCCTCCTCCTCACGCTACACCGAACCCTCCAGATCCGGAACTCTCCTCAGCGGCAGCAGGCCTCTGGTTTGAGGTGGTTCTGATTCGGTGATGGCAGCGCCACAACAAACTGAACTCCTCCTTCTAACGACGGAAAACAGCAGAGTAGACCTCCTCTATATCATCTTGGTTTTGCCTCCTTCGATCTGGCCTCTGTGAAACTAAGCTTAAACCGCAGATCAAAGAGGTTGAGCAACAAATCAAACTTTGGAAAAGGAGAATTCAATTAGGGTTTTCGTGATTAAATCTACGTGTGCTAGAGGTATAGAATTGATTCTTTCTTTTTTCAAATTCGGGATTTCTAAGTACTGAAAATCTCTGTTAAGTGATTAGAGTTACATCTTGTTTGAAAATTGTTGTGTATTGATGAACTGGACGAAGCCGTAAGTATCAAAAAAACAAAAAACTTGAAGGGCGAAGTGAAGCGCTGTAAAGTTGCGGTGGTAAAAAACAGTTTTTCTAGCAGCGGATAGGGGTGACGATAAGGTGAGGGCTGTAGAAAACGGATACATAGCGGTGTCAAGCCAGAGGTGCATTGAGAGCGGAGACGAGGCAGGGGTGTGAGGTCAAGGCGGAAAACCTGGTGGTTGAACAGAGCCTCAGGCATGACCGTGATACTACGCATAATGGTGAAGACGATGTTTGAAGGTGTGGGTCGTGAATTGAAGCAGAGAATGAACAACGAGATGGAGTCGATGTGTGGATGAGGAGAAACATTCAATGTCAGTCAGGCGGAAGAAGGAAACAGGAATAATCAGTGAGTCGTCAAGGAAGTGGATTGGTGTTAGAGGGTGAGACCGATAGTGGGAGATGGATCGGTGAGTCATTGACTCACCGATAGTTGAAATAAACAAAATACCAAAATTGATAAATGAAAAAAACTAACGGTGAGTGCGTGGAAAAAAATAAGAGACTGACGGGGTAAATAAAAAAAATTGAAACCGATAGTTAAATGGAGATTCGGTAGCAGCGGAACAAAATAAATTAAATAGCACGGTGAGTGACGACTCACCGATAGTTAAAATAAATGATAAACCGATAGATAAAATATAGAATAATCGGAATGACGTGAAACCGATGGAAGGATAATGGAACGGTGAGTCATTGACTCAGCGGTAGTTTAAAAAGAGAGACTGATGGTGTTACAAAGTGATCGGTGAGGGACGACTCACCGATAGTTATAACAATCTTTGGTGTGACATAGCATCGGTGCGAAACTCACCGACAGTTAGAAATTAAAAACGATAACAACAAAAAATTAATTTACAACAAACATTAAAATGATTAAAACATTAACTAACTAAATTAAAAAATCAAAATAACTAAATTGTTAAATACTAAGTAATTAACTGTAACTAAAAACTAACCAAATTCTTTAGCAAACTAAAAATAGAAGTGACTGATTATTAACTAATAAAATAAAAGATAAGATTAATTTAAAATAAGTCTAAACAAATGCAGAACACCTACAATTAATTAACTACAAACATATAATTAAAATATTTAGGATTAAATAAAATTATTAAACAACAAAGTTAATTAGTTAAGTGATAAAATGAAACTTATCATAAAAAGAATATTATTTCATTAAACCGTAAATTAAACACAACTTAGATTATTAATTAGATAAAACATAAATTAAAAACTAATTAAATAATAAACTGCAATTATAAAAGACTTAACTTATAATTACTTAAAGAACAATTACAAGGTCGCAGCACTAAGTGAAAAGAGGAGCAACAGTAACTCTTTATTTCACCTATAACTATTATCTACCTCACTGGTAGACTAAAACAGTTAAGAGATGAATTAAAAGTCAATATGCATACATAAAATAATAAACATAATGTTTAAAAACCATTAACTATTTAATTAATTAACTATTTGAACTAATAAAATTATAAGCGAACGATTTAACTTAATTTAAAAGCACACATTACTTACTTAAAATGGTTGGCAGGATGACTAAATAAATTAATTAATAAAGTTAATCTATACTAATGAATCCAATTTGAATAGTAAAATATTAAAATAAAGTCTAAATTAATAAAAACACAAAAATGATGTTAAAAGAATAATAATTATTAAAGTCAAATTATTTAGAAGGTGGGCAGATTGGCATTAACACAACTATTAATCAAATAATAAGTTTAGATAAAATAAGTAAGATAAAAAATATTAACTTAAGGACTTAAAATTGCATAAATTAATTATAGAAATTGTGTAATTACAAACATTGATTATAAAAATACAAAAAATACAATTATTAAGTAAAAAGTGTTTAAATAATTAATTAAATCATTGAAAATTAAATAAAAAGATGTGGAAAACTATGAAAAAATAGAGCCACATCACTTTCATGAGGTGATATTTCTAATTTTATAAAAAATCTATCATAAATTATAGAATGTGATGATCCAGAATCAAACAGAGTGTTGGAATAAAGTGAATAAACTAGTAACAAACCTATAACCACTTAGTTTGGATTCCCAACATGAAATCCAATAGTAGAAAATGATTTTTCCACACCATTTTTCATTCAATCTTGTTTTTTTCACACTAGTTAATCAACTTTGGACACACATTGGAATTATAGACTAACTCATTAGAAATAAAACATCTTACCACTATATTTTCATTATCTATCTAATCATCTTCTTTATTGTAATGAACCATATGACCAATCTCACTATATAAGAATCACTTCCTAGAAATTGAATGAAATTCTAGAGGATGGTTTTTACACACATCTCACAAGATAGAAATTTTATTTTCTTACCTCCAAACATATTTGATGAATTATTTACCATTTCTTACTAACTAGACCTCTTCTATTTCTTGTTTTCATGGGACACATGATCATCAGAAAAATATATTTCTACCTTCTTGGTGCATTGAAAAGTTTTCTCATAGCTCTTGAACTCATGAGAAGCTAATTCCATTCTATATCATGGCTTCAATACTGATTAAAACCGATTTATCTTTCTATCAATATATCATATAAAATTTGGGACATACCTCTCCAGTCGAGTGAAGTTTTCTTCATGTATAGCCACCAAAATTTCCTCCTTTTGTCTCAATTACAATAATTTATTTTACATACTAAGTCAAAAAACATATAAAAATATTTCTCAAAGAAAATATTCCTAAATTTATCCCATTACAAGGTATCAATCCCTTCAATTTCCCTAATATTATTAACCATTAAACACCATTGGTCAGCTTCACATTCAAAATGATAAATTTCAAGAGTTTCAATTTGGTGATTTGAACAACCCATGACATAAAATATCTTTTTTGGGGCTTTAATCCATCATTCTGCTATCACGAGGTCAAATGATCCCCTGAATGATGGGGGATGTTGTCACATTAAATGATCCACTATTTTAATGTTACTATGTGGTAGATGTAGTTTCTCTCTTTCATGGAAACTACCACTATTTATAGCCTAAGTCAACTGAGCCATCATCAAAAAAACTGCTTAGTTATTATTCGAACCATCTTAGGATGATGATTCAAAATGATATTTTACTCTCAATGCCTTCCCACAATATCATCCTTATTTCCTCTATGAAAAACCATTCTAAACAAACATACTTTAGATGAATCAACATGGTAATCTTCAAATGCTATATCATTTTAACATAACTATAAAGTGAAATATTCTAAGGGAATTCTACTAATATTATCCTAAACACAAAAGTTATCTAAACATTTACTTTGATACCAACTATATGAAACCAGCCTTAAAAAATTACATATTATTCTGTTATGTCAAAAATTTTACTTTATCTCACATTGAGGATATTTTCAGGTTTAGATTTTCTATAATTAGTCCATAACAAAAACATACCAGAACCATAAAATACAAAGTGGACACCTTAGATCAATATCTATTTTTCCACCATATAAAACATTAAAATAATAAAATGTGATCTCTTATATGAAAAATCCTCATGATCAACATGAACTATTCCAATCCCATACTCATCCTTAAGCCTTGTGAAAAACATTAAAAAATGGGGGATGAGCATAAAAAGATCAGTAAGAGGTATAAAAATATAGAAATCATTATTCCATTTACAAATATTAAAAACTTATAAAAATTCTAACATAAAGTAAACAATTTCTCTCAAATAAGTGTTAAATACTTTCCTATAATAATAATATCATTTCATATATTTTTTATAATCACAAGATTACCATAAAACCCATAATAAGTATAAAAATACATAATGGTAACTTAAAACATCATTGTACTTCTAACTCTTATATATGGAATAACCATACAGTCGACTTTCATACATGTCACTCTTACAAATGTAAAAGTCATACATCATATTTCCATACCCAATACATTGGAGGGCTATCATGGACCCACCCATCGTTGGTTTATCATAGAACCACCCATAATTAGTTTTTTACAGAACCACCCATAAAATTTCCAAGGAAAATTTATATAATCATTACACATAAAAATTTTCAATTTTCAACATTTGAGTCATAAAATTTCATTTTCAATCACAAGAAATCATTGCAAGATATTGAAATAGTCAATCTACTTTCAAAAACTATTTTGAATAAATAAATACCCAAAAGGAAAAGAGGGGTTTCATTTTCTGTTAAAAACATGGAGGCTTTTAAAGGAATCCAAATATAAAAATAGACATAAAAATTTCCTTTATAATCCTTATATAACCATTTAAATAAATATCTTAAATAGTATCAAGAATATTCACATGGAGGAAAGGATTAAATCTTTAAATGTTCAAAGCATCCCAGACCACTACGAACATTAAAATCATAATCCACAAGAAAGAAGAAAATTTAAAAAACAGTAAATAACATTATAATAGATATAATATAGATAAGGAATATAAAATTAACTGTATATACGCTTTATAAAATAGTTAAGGTGCATATCATCACAAAATATCTCAATAAAAGGAGATTGGGATGAAATACCTTACCTTGGGTCCAACTTGTCTTGTATGTCTTTACCTTTAAGAATAATAAAAATATATTAATTACAAAATTTATATAGGACCTTTTTAAAGATTATTTTTACTTTTATTTCACTTATTACATTTTTTATACAACTACTTAAACAATTAATTTTACGTCACTTATTTTGACCTCATTCGACTTATGTTTCAAAATGACTTTGGTAGGTTATATAGGGTAAAAGAGGTTATTTTAGGAAAATTTATGGAATAATAATCATGAAATAATTAACATATTTATACATAAATTAAACTTTTAAAACCAATCATTAATTATGGTTATGAAAAATGAACCAACTTTACAATCATGGTGATCGTAGGCCACGCGTATGCATGAGTAATGTTCCAATTTTTCAATCATCATTATAGAAATAAGGTAAGTAACAATTTCTATTTCCATAAGGACCATTATATCACATATAAAATATTATTTAATCATATATACTTATATATATATAAATCTGGTGGGGTAAACTTAATCACATCACATTGAGGAGGCGGTAGTCCACATGTCCACGAATGACGTTATCAGTTTTTTAGTGTTTGGGAAAGTGTTAAAGAAAATAATGTGTTATATTTTCTATAAATTTAATTATATCATGAATATCATATAAAATTTATATATGTCAAATATATTTAATTAAATACATTCTTAATATGTTTCCTATAGTGTGTGAAAGTATCACATCGCTTTGAGGAAGAGGTAGTCCACACTTTCCCAAACGATGATATTGTATTTACAAAAAAATTGAATATATGAAGGTATGTGTTATAAAAGAGTTACATAAGAATAAAAAATAATAAATATCACATATAACATATATAAACAAATATTCCATCACAATTCCCAACCATTAAATATGGTAAAGTAAAAATTAACAATCATCATTTCGTGAGGCAGTAGCTCATTGTACACGTAAACAGTATGTTCATTACCCATTATATGGACCTGTGTGTATGTTTTTTTTACTGATATAATAAGAACATATCATTATATTAAAATAATAATTTTTTTATAATAATGGAAGAACAATATTTGAGGGAGTGGATAATGTAAATAAAATTAAATAGTCGGACGATTTATATTACCTCTTCTTTGGGGTAACATCTTTTTGTTTGCACCAAGGGGATTCTTGGATGGATTTTTTCCAAAAGGGAGGCTTCTAGTATGAGGTTAATTATGTTTAGGATCTATTTTTCAATATATTTTTTGATCCAATGTGTCTTTATAGGTGTACAGAAGTGGAATGAGAGAAGACATTTTTATAGTGGAGGAGGAGTGGCACTCGAATAAATTTTGGAAAAGGGTATTACACCCATATGTTTTCCATTGAAAGTGGATAAAAAAATATAATATAGTATATAAAATGGAGGTTATATTCTAAATATTTCCATAAAATGTCTTTTGGAAAAGTGTTTCGGTCATTTGTGCCCTTAAGTTTAAGGTTTATTCCCTTTTTAAGCTAATTTTCCGTTTAATCGTTATAATTAATTTAAATCACTTTCACAAATATTTTTGGTAAAAACTAAGTTGAAATTATTAGAAATTATAAAAAAAATTATTCCAATTATTTAATCCATATTTCTAAATTTTAATTAGATAAGTTTTAGAAAGTAATTAAAATTTAATCCCACAGACGGAATGTGAAGGCAAGTTTTTAAAGTGAAAACATTCAAATGCTTGCTATGTTTTTATATTTAATTTCAAAGGTAAATTCAATAAAATGACATAAATTGGGTTATTTAATAGAAAAATAATGTAATTAAAATTAAAAAAAATTAAAAATATTATTTATTTCTATAAATAAATTAGACGAAAACGCAGTTTTGATTTAAAATTCATTATTTTTTCAATATTCATTAAAAATGAAAAATCACAGAAAAATACAAAAAAATCACACTAACCTAATTTTCCAGCTTATAATTCAAAAAATATGTTTATTTTGACCTATAAAATCAATAAAAGTGAAAAAATGTAAATTTAAAAAGGGTTCCCCCTTAAATTGTTTTAAAACTATCGTTTAAAAATATAGAGATTTTTATGCTTGAAATTGGATTTTATTCTTATTTTAAGCCTATAAAATTTTTTGGATGAATATAAAAATATTTAATAACCATGTGTAAATATAATATATTCAGTCCTACTTATTCTCTTTGACACAACAGTTAAGCGATCACTACCACTTAAAATAATATTATTAAAAATGTATTATTTTTCGGTATAACTGAATATTATGTGAAACACAAGATTTTAGAGAAACTAATTGTTGTGTGTAAGGTATGCTATCGAAAATTGTATACCTTTTAAGGTAAAATAACTTTTTATTTCTTAAATATTAATAAATATGAAAAATTATTATTCTAAAATTACTTGGGATGTTACATTTTACTCTGGGTGTATAAGTTCATATCAACTCACCTGAGGTTCAAAAATGTCCTTGCCACATGATATTAATTTTTTTAGTATAGGTCATATTTTTATGAACCTAAACCATATAATATATTTATCCTGATCACATTAAGCTAAACAATTTTACATGTTGTCCGTCCTATAATTCATTAAACTATATGGAGTGGTTCATTCCATGTGACCTGATTTCCTTAAATGAGAGTTATATCCATGTTAGTGTGCATGATATATAGGACTATACTTTACGTTTAAAGTTCCTTTGGTTCCTAAGAATCAAAGTGATTTGGCACCCCATAGTCATATTTAGCTATGAACTCAGTAATTATCTTGTATATAGTCAAGTGGTTCCTACTATTTCCAATCCCATACTAGGATATAAAAATTTACCTCCCAAATATTTGATCTAGATATATGATGGGGATATCCTTTATAAAAACTACATATATCCTGATTAGTGTTTTTAGGACATGTAGTAACATGAGAACAATATATAGAAGACTTCACAACAAATAACTATCTGAATCAATTCCCTTTTATCATCCTTAAACAAACTAGAAACAGTTATCTTGGGTCTAAATTGCTCCCATAAACTTTGGAATACTTCCTTACCATTAATCATAAATTCTAAATAAAGTGTTTTTAATCACCATAAACTGTCTATGGATATTAGTAGTGAGTTTAGTTTTCTCCAAGATACACATCTTTTTGGTAATATCAGTGATTCTATATTCTATACTTCCAACTAGAGGCATAATTATCCAATGGATATTGTTATTTAATCTCAATACGCCTCTGATAATGTTAAAATGGAACCCATCATTCAAATTTTGGGTAGCATTCATTCTCATAATACTTTTATCATACCTTTTTTGTAATTTAAACACCACGGATATTGATTATAGCATTGTTATACTATATTCAAATGGTATTGGAATCATTAATATCTTCATCCCAATATGGATTGTCATGGTCCATATCACTAATCATTGGTCGAATCATCACAACTATAAACTATGTGTTCCCCTCATAAAGTAGTCTATGGAAATATGATTCCTTAATCCATTTATTTAAATTGGTCCATTCCCTTTCCATACATATTTTCTTACTCTTTGATTGGTATGAACATTATGATATCAAATTTTGTTCACCACTCCATCAATGTCATAAAATTCAATGGTTCCTTTACTTTGTTACTAATTATATTTACCTACTTATTTGTTTCATGATGTGTGACCTTTAACTTTATTAATTATTTTTCTATAAAATACAACCTTAAAACTATGTTGATCAAATTCTGAACTAGTTTATACTGGTGTTAGGATCTTTATTCATGTCGAGTTTAAATGTGATCTTAATAGTTAGACTATCTCACTCATTTTCTACTAAATCATTACGACCTTAAATTCTAGACCCAATTTTACAAATAGAATGACCCATAAACTTAAAATTAAAGAGACACAAGACTTTTTAGGATAAAATAAATAATGAGAGTGTTGAGTAAAAGTAAAGTCTCTACTCACTCATTTTCCCATTTTTACGATATAAGAAAAAGTTATAGTGAAAATAGGATATGGAATAAATATTTTAGGGCCCTCTATATATCCCAAGAAATGTATAATCTACGGTCATGGGACCCACTAGTCTAGAAACAATTATATAAAATTTCATGTCATATCTATTTGTCCTAAATCTAGGTACCATATATGGTGGAGTAGACCTCAGGGTGACTGAACCCTTCATGAATATCATTCTCTCCATAACACAGATTTATTCATTTGGTATTTTATGAACCTTAATGAGTGAATTCAGATCCAAGGGATATCTCTGATTTTTAATTTTCATGTTTCCATATTTGGGGCTACAAACTAGAAGCATCTTAATTTTGAAGGGAAGGTCCTCTAATCGATTTGTTCCCCAAAATATGTCATAGTGGAACCTGTTATTTGAATGTGATCAATAATAATCCCCTATATACTTATTCTATAAAATCATTTCCTAATTAAAAAAAATTAGGTTGTGATTTACTCATCCCATAATTAAACTATTCAATCATATTCAAATACCCTTGATGTTACACATTCATGTATCATATCTAGTTTCAAAGAAATATTATGACATCCCATCCTTGAACCTTCATTGGACCTTATCACATGAAACTAAAATGTATAAAAAGATGGTCCAAGAACTATGACCTTATACTATATCCATTTTTTATGGTATGACCTATAATAATACTGATCTATCATTTATGTTGGATTATTAACTTTACCATATTATCTAGTCTGTTTTATCATTTCCTTCAATGTTATATGATTTTAAATATTAGTATCCTTTAGTCTAAGAACTATGAACATAAAATTCATATACCATTCCTTGAGGTTTTCTGTATTCATGACATTAAGATCCCCATTCATGGTGGATTTTCTTCACCCATGTTTCTATGCACACCACCTCACTTTCTTTACTCAAATAATAATAAAATTAAATTATAAAAATCATTAGTCCAACTTGTATGACCCATCTACTACTTAAAGAAATATATGTAATGGTTTCCATGCTGAAAACAAGAAAAATAGGTGTCTTAGAAACAAGTTGAGTTTCCTCTCATTTGGTGTGCACCTCAGATAGCCTACGAAAAAGTAATCACATGGAAAAAAATAAAATGGAACATATCTTCTTAGGATGAAATCCTGTAATAGAAAATATAACTATAAAGCTGGGTTTTAGCCTATTAAGTCTCCCCATTTGAGACTTTGTAAAACTTTAAGGTAAAGGAGATACAAATTTATAGGGTTAAGGAAATGATCCACATAAATGTTAAGGAATGATGTATAGGTCCATTTTACAAGAAACAATTTGCACGTATTTTGGTTCTTCTCATACTTGGGTTTAGATGATCTAAGTGAAGTACATGAAGATATAGTTTTAGGGAACTTGAGGATTTTGGAATGTTGGAATATTCATTCCAAATTTTCCTTTTGTGACCTTTATCTTTATGACTCATTCATTTCGTATATATGAGTTGACTAACTAAATTCTATAGTGATGGTACATATGCTACTATATTCAGAAGGCCCATATCCATATATCTGTATACATCCTTAGGAAAATTATCTTGTCAAATATGAGATGACTAACTCTAGTGTATAATAATAGTATATATATTACTATTTCTGGCCTTTTTATACCGGTATGTGAGAAAAATACTAGAAGAAAACCCCATTGTGTCAAGTATTTTTAGATTATGATTTACATAGTTTATTTCCATAAAATATCCAAATAGTTTTTTTATCATTATTTTAACCCACACTATTTTCATATATTATCATGGATAAATTATTTATATAGCGTAGAAAGTTTAAAGTAGTTCAAGGTATAATGAAATAATTATTATAATTAATTGTGAATGAAGAGGAACATCCACAAACTAAAGTCTCTATTTATCTAAAAAAGGAGGAAACATATGAGGACATATCACATGATATGATCTTATGAGTTGTAAACTTCACCAATTTATCATTCAGATTAAAATATGAAATGTTAATGTTCATCTATATTTGTAGCCTCAGATTCCTCAGTAGTGTGTAACCTTTTCTTTCCTGAAACAATACCTTCTTTACCACTCTAGGTATCTTCAAATAACATATATTTCTATACCAAACTTCTATCAATTATGTTTATATCTTGATGGTGGTGGTTCACCACTATAGTATATTCATTTATTGAACATTATTTATATGATCCCACCTATTATAAAAATATTTTTTTGGGAGAGATTCAACTCTGAGACCCATATAGTGTTCCATAAACTATAAATGGGGGTGGAATGTTTATAAAATCTAAACAAAATCCAATTTCTAAATTATTTACATTATAAAAACATGGATTGTCTATTTTTTACCCCCCTATATCACATGATCATAAATTTTTTTGAAAAATCAACAAAACATTCAACATCAATCCTCCATAGGTGTCTCTTGAATCAATTTCCAAATTTTCTTCCATGCATTTTTTGTTGGGTATATTAAAAATTAAGATACTTTTGATCTTGGATAAAGTTACTTATTGTGACTAAGATATAATATAATGTTAGGACACTATGAGAGACAATTATATACCACCCACATGAATTTATGTGCACTGAAGTAGTATCAGCCTCTGTATAATCTATTAGTTTAGGCATAGGGATAAAATCTCTATATATTTATTCCTATTAATATGGTCCTGATGCAGTAGGTGAAATAAAAACACATGAGTTAACCAATGGGTTTCAAATTAATAAGATGGATTTATGAAAACTAACCTATTACCACTAGTGGAATGGACTCTCTAACTAGAATTTTCTCCTCAAAATGATGAATATTAGAATCATCTCCAGTGGGTTCTTACCCATCCATGATAGTGATTTCACTCACTAATATTTTATCATACCTTAATGCCATGAGATAATTATCATCACCCACTATGGTTTGAAATTCCTCGGGGTCCCATCCCCCTTTGATAATAGCCTCATAACCATTTTTTAGATAGGTATATCCAAAAAAGGATAAAATTTATGAAGATTAGATAGATTCACCCTCTCCAATTATTGATCTGTTGACCATTGAACATGAATAGGTGAGATAGTTATAAAATCTCAATAATATATCATCTTAGTAAGGTTTTATGTATATAGATTTCTATAAGATGGAATATTAGAAACAATAAGTCATTTTAGGGGGGTGATTGGATAAAACATTGAAAAATTATTCTCTTGTAACTCATTATTGAACTCCCTAAACTAAAATATGGGGGAATGTGAATTTACTCTAAAAAGAGTCCATATATTATGGTTGTAGTCTCAAAAAGAATAATTAACACTATCTGGAAATAGATAGACAAAATGTGGATCGATGTGTGATGTTTATACTAGGTGTTCATACTTAATACATTCTACACTCTAATGGAAGAGATAGTTGCTACCAGCGATGATAATGCACCCTCTATTATAATTGAAGTTTCATTTATAGTAATCATTCAAAGCTCATCCTGATATTCCTCTCTATCCTGGGGCCACCTAAAAGGGTTCCCTTTTAAAGAAGTGATATTCTGATCCAAGAATCATAATATTTGTATCAAAGTATAAATGTGGGTGTAAAGGGAAAATTTGAAGGCTAACCTCTCTTACCATTACAGGTATTCTTAGCTAAAATTTTGGTATCCTCCTCGATAAAAATTAGGTGAGGAGGGGTATTCATTTTTCTTGATAGAGGATAATGAACTATATAAAGTAAACGAGAAAATGAGTTCATTTTATTTTTTTCTTTAATAACCTTTACTCGGATGAAATTTACTCCTCCCATTGGGTAGTTAATACTTAACACCTATTGGACTACAAATCATTGTATATAATGAAGATTCAATTGGAACAATTACAATATCAATTATATAAAACAAATAACTAAGTTTGGTATTTCATAAAAATATTTAAAGTTAAAGTTAATCATCTTAAATAAAAAACTGTATACGTATATCTTCAAGGTCAAACAATTCGTTCCATTCATAGTTAAGGGATTATTTGATAACACCCTTTCTGTTTCCCAAAGTTACCAAATCTTACACCTAATTTTTTTTGTGAACTCTTTTGTTTGTGGAAAATACTAAAAAAATTAAATCTCAGATATATTGATAGTATTTAATAATTTTCATCTTATGGTTGAGGATCATTGGTTCCTTTAAATTTTCAAACTAGGGAATATGGATATCATATTGATGGGAATTCTATAATTTTATGGTTTTAATAGGTACTTGCTGGTTTTAATGAAGGTGTATATCTTTAAAATATAAGTAATCTAAGGGAAAACTAGATGAAACCTTTTCAAGACGTGAGTATGAATTGATTTCTTCCAACTTTATATTATTTATTATCCTATCATATTTATCCAGGGAACTAATTCACCAATAATGGATCAACCAACTTATCTCAAACTTGAGTTGTGATGACTCTCTAATTTCAATTTAATGGGAATTTGATGGGTGACATTGATCCAAATGAATTAATTCCTCTTCATTTGTTCCCTTGTTATGTAAATTTCTACTATCCCCCTCCTTATATTTAGCGATAATGATGTCATGAACATGGGGACATTGATTACTAGTATCCCATTGGGGGATGGTCATTTATAGGATCAGGTATATCTGTTGGTCAGCTATACAAAGGCAACTAAATAGGGAAGTCTAATGTCATAATGGGTATTTTATTGGGACATCATAACCCATAGTTTCCTCACCAAAATTATGGATTATTCTTCCCTAACATCCACCTATGGTTCCATTAATTTGTTCTAGTGTTATTAATTTTTTATGGTTCCATTAACTATTATGGTGCATACGATTCATAAATTCTGTAATAGTTAATATGATATTGTAAACATCCATACTCAATCATTACATAATATTGAGATTAAGGAAATAATTTTTGTTTCTTTTATATTTAATAGATTTTCAGGTATAGAGTTTCATATAATTACGCCACAAATCATACAAAACAAAACCATAAAATACATAAATGGATACTTCTTATTAGTATCCATTTTCCTATAATATAAAAACTGTTAAAATAAAGAATGAATTATTTTCATGGAAAATCCATGACTTTTAACATGAATTATTCCTTTCCCATACTCATCCTTAAACCCTGTGAATTTTTATAAAACTTGTAATGATCACAAAATTTTATTAAGGGATATGAAAATAAAGGAAACTATTAGTTTAGTAAAAAAACTCATATAATATTTACCATTAACTTTAAACTTTATTGAGAAGAAATCATTCTCAAATGAAAAATAAAAAACACATTTTTCTCATAGAATATACTTAAAACCCATATAAATCAATTAATAATCTTTTAGGTGACCTAGAGAATAATATACATCAAACCCTTTCAAAACCATTTCAATTGGATTAACCATATAGCCGACTTCCAATATTATTATTACCAAATGAATTAGAGATATATAATGGGGATCACCCTTCATTTAAGATATACCAGGATCAACAATGAGATAAAATTGGGATTAACCCTTCATATAAGTTATATTAGGATCACCCATTTCTCATGAGCTATAATGGGGCTCAACCCTTCGTATAAGCTATATTTGGATCAACTGTGAGATATAATAGGGAACAACCCTTATTATAAGTTATATTGGGCTCACCCATTTCATATAATTCTCAAGTAATATTTCATGAGTAAAATTATTTCATCCTAAAACCCTTTTAAAAAATATTTTATGTACCATGTGAAAAACACTTTCAAATAAAAAACCCCTTTTCTTTTAAAAACTCATTTTCAATACCAAAACACAATTTTCTTTGAAAAAATTGTTTCAATTAAAATATATTGGAAAAACATATAGATTAATTTTAATTTAAGAAAATATATAAGATTTAAAAGGAAGGTATAAATTAAAAAGAATTAATGGTGGTGGAAAGGTTGTTGTATCCATGTATATTAAGAATAGAACATTCCTTATTTCATTTATCAAAATGTTCCATATAAAACACGTAAAAAATTTATTATGAAAATATTTTCTTAAAAGTAAAAATATACCAATAATTTTCATTATAATCTTTTTATATCCATAAAAATTAACATATAAAATAATATCAATGATATTGACATGGAAGAAAATTTTTCCAAATTAAATATTTAAACATTAGAAAAATTTATTTTAAATAAAAGTGACTCATACCACTTCAAAATATTTTTAATCATAATACCCATGAATAAATAAAATTAAAAAAAAATATTAAATAATATAAGAATAAATAAATTCAAGATATGATATTTTAAAGGGTATGTATATACAACTTATAAAATAATATGGGTGTATAACATCAAAATATTCCTAAATGAAATGAAATTGGGAAAGAATCCCTTACAGAGTCTCATTCTTCACGTATGTCCATTATCTTCCCGAATAATTAATTTATTCTAATTATTTAAATTATTTAGAACCTTTTTAATTTTTATTATTACTCTTATATTACTTACTACCATTATGTAACAGTTGATTAATTATTTAAGTTTACGTTGGATGTTTTTTATGATATTCTGCGCTTGAGTCCAAAAGTACTTATGTATGAATTAAATAGTCAAAGTAGGAACTAGTATATAATCTATAGAATAATAATCATGAAATAATTATAATTTTTATATATCAATTATAATTTTAAATATATCAATTAAATATGGATATGAAAAATGAACTGTGTTATAATCATAGTGATAACAAGTCGTACATGCGCATATTCCATTTTTTAATGATCATTATGGAAAGAAGATAATTATAAATTAATATTCCTGAATTATAATAATATAATTAATATAATATTAATTATTTAAATTTACTTATATGTATCATCCAAGTGATGTGGTGTTGAAAAATGAATCATATCGCTTCATGGAGGTGATAATTCACATGTACGCATGAACATTGTTATCATTTCAATGTGCATATAAAGATAAGAACATAAATGATATATTATATTTTTATAATGATAAATATTTCATGAATATCAAATATAAATATTAATTCCATCATTATAACAGTCTTGATAGATTGTGATTGAAAATGAATTATATCATATCGCGAGGCGATAGTCCACTGTACACACGAATGATAAATTATCTTCCCATTTGATGGGAGTGGAGATGGATTTATGTGATGATATTAACATAATGAAATTTTATAATATTGAGGATGTTATATTTATCATTCCATAATTGTTTAATAATATTTTTATGAGGTGGAAGAATAAATAAAAGAAAAAACAGTTAATTAAAAATGATACCTCTTCTTTAAAAAAATTTTGTTTCGTAACACCTAAGACTACTAAGGTTGGTTTTTTGCCTACAAAATTATTCTAAAATGTGAGGAGTGATTCAATTAAAATATTTAAGAATATCATGGTCGAACTAAATAGTTTATTATGTGTGAATAAAAGAGAAGAAGAAGTTATCTTTTATAAGAGAGGAGAGGGGCGCTCTTAGGATTTCCCATAATGTTAAATTAAAATAAGTTAATTTTCTATTTAAAATGGATATATAGTGAGTCATTTAATATATTGGATTATAATGGGTAAAAACACTGTCATCAAATAATTGTGGGAAAATTCTAGGTCACATTATTACCATTATAATTTAGTTTTAACCCTTAATTAACTCCTTTAATTATACGGTGGAAACATGGATTTTTACTCCTTGAGGGAAAATATAGTTACTAAAAATGAAAAAATAACCATAAAATAGTCATGGATGAAAATATTAACCTTAATTTGGAAAAGTTTAGATTTTAATTAATTTTATATCATTTAAAAATATTATTTAATTGAAAATATCAGTAATGTCAATTTCAAGGCTATTAAATAAATTAATTTTAAAAAATACAGAAAAAAACAGATAACTTCAAAAAAAATTATTTAATACACCCCTAACATGGAAAAGTCATTTCAGAAATTCTTTGATGAAAAAAATATAAAAAATTATATTTATTTTAATATATTTAACAACATTCATTTTTATATATCTAAAAATATAACTATTATTGCACCATTATTGTGAAAGAATTTAAGGTAATCATTTCATCCCTAAAAATTAGAAATAAATTACCATGATATAGATAAATATTTTAGATTTAAAATTAATATTTATAGTTGATAATATCATCTATATAAATCCTTATGAAAAATATTTTAGTTATTAATAAAATTATTTTAATATCTTTGTATTTTCTTTAAATATAATATTATAAATGTCATAATCACTTATAAATGAAATCCAAAGGTCATATATTCAAACCATGAGGGATGAGGAACTAAATTTATTTATTCAAAAAAAATTGAAAAATTTTAAGGGTTATTTTAAAATCTATATCAAATTATATTTACCCTTTATTACTCTATTCTTACCCAATTTAACCTTCACTAAGGTAACAAAAATTACAAATTAATATTCATTTTGGCCAAATATAAATGTGAATTATTAAATTTTTTTGGAACTTATACTTCCATATAGGGAATATATTTTTCAAAATTAAATTCATATAAGTTTCAAAAATAAATTTAGAATTAATCCAATAGATGGGAAAAAACAACAAGTTTATTTAATGTAAAATTGTTGAAAAGATTGAAATGTTTTTACATCTAGTATCAATGTGAAATTTATTCAAATTACATATAATGGATTTATTGATTTATAATTTAACTATTTACTCTTTAAAAAAATATAATTTATCCTTATAAATTATTTAGATGAAAAGTTAGTTTTCAATTAAATTTCAATATTTTTCTCTATTAATCAAAAAATGAATCTTCTTAGAAAAATAAAAAAATCCCCCTAAGATAATTTTTAAATTATGATTTAAAAAATGAGTTTCATTTTTCAAAATAAAATTTGTAAGATTTTTAAAAGTTGGTTTTAAAACAGGTGCACTATCAAAAGGCGGAAAAACTGCATATAGAAAAAATATAGGTTTTTATGCATAAAATTTAATTTATTCTTATATAATGTAAATTAAATATATTTAATGAATTTAAAATATTTATAAAATAGTTTAAACATAATATATATAGTACTGTAGTAGGGAACTGTAGCAGGGGCATTGTAGTAGTACTTTAGAAGTGGTGGGACTGTAGGAGCAACGACACTGTAGCGGCGGAGGCACTGTAGCAGGTACTGGAGCGACAGTGGTACTGTAACAGTACTATAGTAGCATAGGTGTTGTAGTAGCACTTTTCACCTAGGGGTCCTTAGGGCCAAAAAATGGGCTTTCAAGCCTTGTATTCAAGCTACTTGTCCTTGGTCCTTCAGAGCTACATAATGGGTCTCCCTCTACCCAGTCTTAAATAGGTCTTTGCTTTAAATAATAAATTGAGGCTTCAGCCCCAACCTTTAAAAAATAGAGGAATATTACATACTTGAAATGTAATGTTTCATCCTTTAATAAATTTACACTAAAAAACTCACATTTTTTCTCCAAATGATTAGCATTCAAGATGAATTTTTCACACTTATAGTACTAGAATCAACTTCTAAGGATGAAAAAAATCCAAAAACTTATAACTATTTATTCTTACATTCTTTATAAATTGACCAAAAAAATGGTTACGACAAAAGTATAAATTCTCAAAAAGTAATAAACATTTATATGATGAAAAAATACTTTAATATTCAAAATTCAGCAGTAATATACAAATTTTAACATAGATAATTTGATAAATAATTTCCTATAAAATTCCTCAAAATATTCCATATAAAATTAAAACACAAATTCATAATTATTTGATCACATAATATTAAAATATAAATTTTTTCCTTTATCTCAAAATAACCTCAACGGATCTTAATGTCTCACTCAACAATGTATATTCCCAAATTGTATAATCTTTAATATATGATGGTCATTTCTATAAATCACCATAAATAAAAAAAGTCATATTGTCCTCCAAAATACAATTCCACCTTTATTACTAAAAGAAATCTCATAATATTCTATATATCATAATTTAATAGGATTCCCAAATTAGTGAACGTCTTCTGAAATAATATTAATCACTTAATCACAAAATAATGTTCCAATCACATGTAAATATATTAGATAGAACACATGATATCAAAATAAACTTAACTAATAATTAAAAATTCATACTAATCAGGACTTCATGTAGTCTGGTGGTAGGCGATGGACCCTTGTCCCCCTTCGGTTGTGGGTTTAATTCCCATGACCTTTCGGAATGTGAAAGGTTGTCAACCATCCTATAGTTTGTCCTTTTTATAAAACTATATTAAAATAATCCTTATAAAATTCTAAAAAATTTAGACACATCCTCAAAAATTACCTTAATATGTTTTAACCTCAAATGATATCTCATAAATTTCATTTTACATCCCAAACTTTTATAACCCAAAATTACCACAAACAAAAATGTTTCCAAAAAAACATTATTCACCTTAACATTTCCTAACTTAAATCCTAAAAAGGGGTTTATAAGACAATGAACATATGAGAAACCTAAAAATTATAAACTCATGATGATACCCATAACTCTTAAGAAAGAATCCTAATCTCTAATGTTGTATAAACCATCCTTTGATACCAACTGCAAGGACCCAACCTTAATCACTATATAATATTTAGTTTATGTCAATAATTTTACATTAATTCACATTGATTATATTTTTAGGTTTATATTTTTTTATAATTATTCCATAAATCATACATAATAATACTATAAAATATAAAGTGGATACTTCCAATCAATCTCCATTTTCCCCATAATATAAAAATTTTTAAAATAAGGCATGAATTACTTTCGTGGAAAAAATCCATGACTCTAAACATGAATTATTCCTACAATTTACTCATCCTTAAACCATATGAATAATATTTTGAAAACTTGGGATGAGAATGAAATATCAACAAGGAATATAAAAATAAAGGAAACGGATTATTTAGTAAAAACATGAAAACTCATATAAAGTTTACCATTAACATCAATGTTTATTGAGAATAAATCATTTTCACATGAAAAATAAACACAAATTTTGTTAAAATAAAATCATTAAAACCCATATAAATCAATTAAAACTATTTAAGGTAACTTAGAGCATTATATACATAAAACACCTTCAAAACCATTTCAATTGAAATAAACATACAACTGACTTACAATATTACTATTACTCAATGAATTGGAGATTTATAATGAGGATCACCATTCTTATAATCCATATCATCCTCACCCATGATCTACAATGGTGATAAAACATTCATATAATCTATATTAGTCTCACCCATTTCTCATGAGATATTATGTGGATCAACCCTTCGTAAATGCTATGCCGGGGTCACCTGTGAGCTAAAATGTGGATAAACCCTTTTTATAAGATGTCTCACTCATTTCATATAATTCTCAAGTAAAATACCATGAATAAAACACTTTCATCATAAAACCCTCTAGAAAAATATTTTCAATACCATATGAAAAACACTTCCGAATAAAAAAATACACTTTTCTTTTAAAAACTCATTTTCAATACCGAATAGCCTTTTCATTGAAACCCCATTTTCAATTCCAAAATACCCAAAAACAAGAATGAATGAATTTAATTTAATAAAACCAGTATGATTTAAAAGTATTATAGAAATAAAATATTAGTCACCTAGGTGTAAAATTCATTGTCATTATGTACATTAAGAAAATAACATTTCTTTTTCATTTGTCAAAATGTTCCTTATAATTCACATAAAAATATTTATTTTTAAAAAATTAAAATAAAATTAAAAAAGAAATGAAATTTCAATTATAATCCTTTTATTTCTCAAAAAATTACATCTAAATAATATCAATAATATTTACATGGAGGAAATGATTTTTAAATTAAATATTTAAACATTTTAAAATATATTTTTAAATCAAAGGGTCCAACACCACTTTGAAATATTTTGAATCATAAGCCCCATGAAGTAATAAATATTAAAAAAATATTAAATAACTTTAGAATAAATAAATTCATGGTATTATATTTAAAATGAGATTCATATACACCTCAAAAAACAAGGTGGGTGTATAACATCAAAATATTCATTAATAAAAGGAGATTAAGACAAAATACCTTACCTTGAGTCTGATTCATCATTTATTTCATTTATCTTACTAAATAATAAACTTATGTAGATTATTTAGATTCTTTAGAACCTTTTTAAATTTTTCTATTCATTTCATATCACTTATTACCATTTTATAACAATTACTTAATTACTTAAGCTTACGTCAGATATTTTTGATGATATTCAGCACTTGAGTCCAAAATTAATTTTGTATGATGTCAATATTACAAGTGGTCAATATTCCATAATATATAGAATAATAACGATAAAATAATTATAATTTTTATTTATAAATTATTCTTTTAAATCTATCCATTAAATATTGATATGAAAAATGGACTACGTTACAATAATGGAGACGACAAGTCGTACGTACAAAAAAGTAATGTTTCCATTTTTAAATGATCATTGTGGAAATAAGGTGAGTAGAATTTAATATTTATATAAGGTTCCTAAAATAATTAATATAATTTAAATAATTTAAATATACTTATATTTATCATCCTTGTGATGTGGTGATGAAAAACAAATCATATCTCTTCTTAGATGTAATAATTCACACATATGCATGAATGATATTATCATTTATATGTTCTTGGAAAGGTAAGAATGTAAATGATATATTTTATTCTTATAATGATAAATATTTCATGAATATCATATATAAAAATTAATTCCATAATTATAACCATTATTGATAGATGGTGATGGAAAATGAATTATATCGGTCTGTGAGGTGGTATCTGACGTACACACGATGGATAACAATTTTTCCCATTTGATGGAAGTGTATATTGATTTAAGTGATAATATTAAGATAATAAAATATAATTATATTTATTATTCTAGATTTATTATTTCATAATGGTTGAATAATATTTTAAGGACATGGGAGAAGAAACAAAACAAAAACACTTAATTAAAAATTATACCTCTTCTTTATAAGTCCATCATTGTGTAACACCTTAAGACAATTAAGGTTGGTTTTATGAATAAAAAATACATATAAAATGAGGGTGATTCTTATAGAAAGTTATTTTGGTAGATGATGGATGAAAAAATAGGTTATTAATTTTGAAAAAAGATAAGAATATGTTCCCTTTTATAAGAGATGACATGGACACTCTTGGAATTTCACAAAATATTAAATTAATATAAATTATTTTCTATACAATGAAGCTCCAAAATGATTTATCTAATATATAGTATGATTTTGGGTCAAAATAAAATTATATAAAAGTTTTGGGAAAAGTTTATGTTACATTAGTACCATTATCAGTCAGTTTTAACCCTTATTTTTCTCCTTTAATTCTTACCATTACATCATGGTTTTTACTCTTTGAGGGTTAATATAGTTACTATATAATAAAAAAAGAAATATAAATGGGTCATGGATGATATTTATAATAATATAAAAATATTTTGTACAAAATTAAATATTTTTATAAATTTTATATCATTTAAAAATATTATATAATTTTAAATATCATTAAGGTCACTTTTGAGGAAATTAGATTCATTGACATTTAAAAATATAAAAATAAAAATATAGCTTCGAATTAAATAATTTTACAAAACCTTAACATGTCAAAAAAAAATCTATAAAAATATTTCATCACGTTAATTATATAAAATTATATTTATTTTAATATTATTATTGGAATTCATTTGATATTTCCATTAATAAACTAATTATTGCATCACTATTGTAAAAGAATTTAAGGTAAATATTTCATCACTAGAAATTAAAACATAATTACCATTAAAAATATAAATATTTTATAACTAATATGAATATTTATAGTCTAACAGTGCATCTGGATAACCCCATATTAAAATATTTTTTTAATAAGAAATTGATTATGACATCTCAGTCTTTTCTTTAAATATAATATTAAAAATGTCATAATCACATATAAATGGAAATTAATTTCATATATCTGAATCATGAGTTTTTAGGGAAGAATTGGTTTTATCTAAAAAATTAGGCAATTTTAAGGGTTATTTTATAATCCATATCATATTATTTTTATATCTTATCGCTCAATTTTTACTCAATTTAACATTTATCATAATAATGAAAAATATCAAAGATACTTTTCAAAGAGGAAAAAATAAAATGGAATTATTTAATAAATTTGGATATAATGATTCCATATATGAAATCATGTTTTTTAAATTCAATTCATATATGTTTTAGAAATTAATTTAAAATTAATATTGCAGACGAGATGAAATATGGGTGTTTTTTAAGTAAACATGGACAAAAGTTTGAAATGGTTTTACATACAATTTCAATTTTAAATTAAATAAAATGATCTAAATTGAAATTATTGATTTATAATTCAACTATTCATACTATAAAAACAATTTAAAAAATAATTTTTCCATAGAAATGTTTTAGATAATAGGTCAGATTTCATATAAATTTAATATTTTCACTATTCATCAAAAAATAAAACTTTACAGAAAAATAACAAAAATTAATAATAAAATAATTTTTGCATTTCACATACAAAAATAGAGTTTATTTTAACAAATATAATTTATCAGAGTTTAAAAATTTAGTTTTAAAATAAATGCATTATCAAAAGGTGAAAAAACTATCTTTAAAAAAATATATAGCTTTTTTATTCATAAAATATAATTTATTATTTTATTATCACTATAGAATATTTTGGGTTAATGTAAATAAAATTATGAAGTTATGTAAACATAATATAGTTATTCCTATTTAGACCAACTATTTTAATAGTTATAATGATAACCTCATAACAACATTTAGTTGTTCGATGAATCTTGGTGTTTCATATCTCATATGATATCAAACATAGTCTTTACTTTTAAAATATTGGAATGTTACAGAGATTATAGTATTCACTCTCTTAGGTCCCTCTTATACGACCACACATCATACTCACTTTTTACATAATCCATAATCTTGTTGGTTGGAGGGTATCTATAAGGAAAAAATTATGAATTCAGAATGTACACTTAAATGCTTCATGTTATTATCCACATTTAGTTATAGGGCTCTAATTCCAGAAACAAATCTAATAAAGGACATAAATATGCACTTTATTATATTTACATCACTATAAAGATTATATGTGTTGATATATGTGGCTATTTATCCAATAAATACTTAGAATAATCTAAGGATGAGAAAGGTACCCTTCCCTTTATAATTATATAGTAGGGACCGATGCAACCATTCAACTTACAGACCTATGATATTTACCTCTACTTATTGGGTCACCACCAAAAAGTTTGTTGGTAATATTCCATTATGTGATTCATGGAATGTGAAGAGGAATCTTCTTATACACATTTTTATAAATCCTTCCAAGTGATTCTTTGGGGGGTTAGGGATGATTTTATAACCCCATTATTAATAATAACCCATATTTATCTCTAGCCAGTACATACCTGGGGTTACAAATTTCTACATATAAGGACAGACAATTTGGAACTTTGATCTTGATCCATTCCCATACTGGATCGAATATATATTCATCTTAGTTTCAAAACTAACATCCATCCATGGGAAAGGATCCATCTCTATAGAATTAGTGGTCTCTTCTAATGATGCCTAGACTAGTGATGGAATTTATTTGAGACTTCCCAGGGGGCCTTTGGTAGAGAAAACTCATCATGCATAATTGAAAGGATAGGTACTTCGGATAAATTTTATATATCACACAGAATAACTCCCACCTCTTCGTGAACATGGTATAATTTTTTTCTATACGCTGCAATGACTGAGAATTTTTTCGATTTTATCAGGGTTATTGTATATGTAAGTTCGGTAAATTTAAAAAACTCAAAGATTGTAATATCATTTAGTTAATATTTTTACTCATGTCCTATCTAGCAAACCCAGTATGCCCACATCAATTCTTGATTAAATTTACCTCTGGAACATAGGTTCAAATATTCAACCTAGAATATGAGTTAGTAATTAGATGTAAAATGAAATAATGAGGAATAAAAGTTCCTCTTGGGATCCAATATGTTGGTGTAGTTATCAGATCCAACTTGTTTTGATTGAGTATATAGGATGGGATGATCTTCCATTCACTGATATAAAATCCCTTGGAGGATATGGTGTCACTCCCTAGATAGGTGTTATGTAAAATATAGGTGTTTAGGATATTACAATTAGGATTTGAAACATCCACATATCTTAAAGGGACATGACCATACTGTGCAGGGAAATATAAGTACAGGTACTCTCTATGGTTCTTTCACATGATTTATTCTAGGGATGACATATATGTTGTTCACTAAGGAGCATATCTATGACTGATGTCCTATTTCATATTCTCTATATGGGAAAAGAATTTTTAATTTGAAATGATGGTAAATATATAGACCATTTTATTCTTATAGGGATAACTAAAAATGATATCATTAGTCAAGAGACAAAAAATAAGAAAAAAATATATCATGGTGAGATGGTCTCAGCTTGAGAATAAATGGGGAAATTGTAAAGGGACAAAAAATCACCCATTTGTTTCTCTCAATTGATTTTATCAAGAATTTCACCCATGAAAATTTCCCAAGTGCTTCACTCAAGTTATTTTCAATAAATATTTTTTCTCCTATGGTTCACACCAAAGTGTTTCAACCAAGTGATTTACACCAGAGTGTTTCACTCAAGTGGACTCACACAACTACTTTTATTAGGACTTGTTGACCCAGGTGAAGTGATGTGCTTAACATTCTTAGCAAGACTCGTTGTAGATAGGTTGAATCAAAATTCAATGCTTGAATTCCCCTTTATTAGAATATAAATTTTGTGAAAAGGGTGAGAGAGAGAATTTATAGGCCTCACTCAAATAGTATGGTGCATGCAATTGGAAGGGTTATTTATAAGTTGCCCATATCATGCACTCGGGGTTGAGTGTGACATTAAATCACCTGCTAGAATGAAAAACATGCTATTATACTTGCATGAAATGCATACTAACTCCCCAAAAAAGTTCAAACTCCTCAGATGACACTATATTCATGCTATAATCACATCAACCTCTTAATTTGATCATCCTTTTTCTAATAGGATCCAATTATGATGTGGGAGGGAATTATACGGAACTACCTTTTATTATAATGGGAATGAAATAGATAAAATAAAAGAACAAGGATTATATCTTATTTTCAAGAAATTTCTCCAAAGTTATTCACCTATGGACTTTACCCACACCATGAATGCACTCCACACACCCTTCCTACATGCCATGGTCACCTGAATGAATAGTCATAATGCCCTAATTTGATGAACCTAGGTTCCACTATTTATCAACAAATATTCCCCAAGGGGTATTCATCTGAAAGATGTGGAAACATGACTATGGATTCCAAAATATAACAATGCCCTTTGTTCCTTAGTCTCAAAAATACCTCCATGTTGTTTATTTATGCCTAAAAAATAGAAATCATATTAAAAAGGGAAATTGCATTGCCCAATGTTTTAACACATTTAAACCTTTACAAAAGAATAATTCTTCCATAGTCCTATAATACTTGGTTGAAATACCCCTCTTACATTAACCATAGTAATCCACTAAAAGTCTAACTCCCCTTGAGAGTATAACACTAGGCCAAATACATTTTCTATACATCCAATAAGGTGGAAATTTTCTCTAGGATACCACCAGGGGTTCTCATTCTCCTTATTTTCTCACTAGAGAAACAATTTTCCCTTGGATTCCACCAGGGCACCCCATTCTCCCTCGAATATCGCTTAGGAGACACCTTAAATTATCCCACCACTAGTTCCCCCATTTTACTTGGGCCCTAACTATTGTGATGATTCACCCAAGGCTTACATTGGGGAACTCCATTTTCTCTATAGTCTCACCAATATGACAATTATCCATAGCCTATAACTAGGGATCTCCATTAAACCAAGGTACTCAATAGAAATAAACTTCATTGTAGTCTTCTATTTGGGTTCCCCAGTCACTATAAGCCTTTCCTAAGGAGACACTTTACCCTAATCTACATCTAGGGTACCCCATTCACCCTAGTCCCAATCTAGGGAAACAAGTCAACCTATGATTCCACTTGGGCGCCCTATTCTCCAATACCTCTGTTAGGGTGATAGTTTACCTTATCCATCTGTTATAGTGACACGTTTCTTATACATTCCTACTAGGGATCCATCCACCTAGTCACTTGTGCCAAACATATATGAAACCCGTATGGGCACCACATTCACTCCAGTTTCACAAATGGTATAGTAATATTTTATATAATACTTTGAAGACACTTCTTAGCCTAGGATAACACATTACCTTGTGGTACTCATTCATGAGTCATCCAGACCTCCTAAGATACATGATTGGGTCGTGCACACTAATTCAGTCCCCATTGATCATGTATTATCTTAATAAGAGAATGGTTCAAGGTTTTATTCCTAGTTCAATAAGACCATCAAGGTAGTCACAATCATATAATTTATTGATAATGAGGATACCTATTGTTTGGATATTAGTGATGCTTCCCATAGCTATATATAATCATCTTAGCATCCAAAGTGTTGAGTTGGATGACTAATTGTACTCAATGTTCCATGAGATAAAGGTCCTTTTTCCTAGGTATAATCTCAAACCATTTTCCCATTGATTATTTTGTCACTAAGGATAATAAATGATCCATAAAGATTAATATAATGGAAACCTATGTGTAATCCCCTATCTCCATCCCTTATGGATAAACCCCCAGGCATCTGGTCATCCTTCTATTTGACCATCAGTCAAAATGAGGTATATGATAGCATGCACCTCCTCTTAGGTGTAATCCTTAACCCATATTTGAAGGGAATCCTATAAAATGTAATCCCTAAAATCATTTCATCATCTAAATCATCAATGAGATCAAGAATATCATGGTAGTATATTTATAAGCCATACATTCATCCTTCATATTCCCCTGAAAAACATAGACTGTCCATTTGTAATCCCTATCAAATCTTATCAAATGGATATATTCCCTAAGGTTCATCATTTAAAAAGGTCCATATTCCCAATGATCCAACCACACCCTCTCATGTTCTATCACTAACAAATTGGATGAACCATAATGGTTTTCCCAGGAATAAAACCTAACTCAATAAATTTTTCCACTTTCAGGAAATAAATATCTTAGTCACTTGACATAGAACCCCCTGACAACATCCTTACCATATAATGTTAAAATTCATGGTACAGTCTGATAAAATCGTCTTAATTTATGCAATATAAACTACATGGTCTTTGATTCTTATTAATAAAGATATGTAGGAACCCTCTTTGAGGTTTATACCCAATATTATAACCAATATTTCCTCAGAAAATTATACTCACTAGGCTATATTTTTTCCAATACTCGTCACCATAAGAATATATTCGTCGTGGAACCAATTTTTATCGATCTGTGATCCTTGTGATAAGTATAATCCTTCCAACTGTAGAAATATTCCTTATAGTCCCATTATACATTCCTATATCATATTACCAACTACTAGTGGGATATATTAAGGGCCTCTCATACATAATTCACATACCAACAATTTATAGATATCTTATGCTTAGAATTTCACTATACACGACCTTAAGGGACTTGGAATGGGTCATGGATTCATGACCTTAAATTGATTCATAATTATCCTTATCACACAACCTTAAAAGGTATGACATGTCTCATTAAGTGGAACTAAACTACGTGGGTTATGATTCCCCTTATTGAGATACCAAGGAAGCCCCTCCCAAGAGCTTTATCCTAAAACAAATTACTACCTCCCTTGATATAGATAAACTCTAGAGTACCTAGTTGTGTGGAATTAACCCAAAACATCATTATTTAATAATAGAAATATATAGAACCTATGATACTTATAGATTTTAACATTTTCATATAGTTCCAATCAAATAATTAGCATGGTGGTAACTACTATTATACTTGAATTTGGAAAAGATTCATGAATATATCCTAAATCTAAAAGATAGTCTCATGGTTGTAAATATACACCCTCTAAAGGTTGTGGATGAGCCCGACCTCACATCCACTTGACTAACACACATTATTAAATGTCAGTGTAATGTTCTATTTCTCGTATTATTTTTCAAATAATGTCTACATAGACTTAATACATCATGGTTGGGAAGTCTTTGAGGAGTCTATTGAAAACAAATCCCTTCAATAATTCCATGGGTTCTTTAATTCCCCAATTCGAAATTGTTTTCACCGAAAATAACTCATTATTTTTCATCACATAAGATCATTTCTAAAAGATAAATTTATTAACCCCAAATTGACTAATAAAACAATGTTTATGAGAAAATTATATTCTTCAGTGATATGAAATTTGTGGATTATTAATTGTATTTTCACTTATTTAATCAAATAAAATAATACTCCCCATTTATAAAGAAAAATAACTTTGGATTCCTTGAACTAAGTATTACATGATTATATTCATCATCCTACTTTGAAAGGAGAATCGAAAGTATTATGGGGAATTCTAAATATTATTTAATTGGGAATGGATAAAAAACTACTTTCATCACTAACTATTTAAAAATACCCCTTAGAATAGATATAGTGAACATATCAACAATTTGATCTTTTGTGGAAATATATTATAGCTGCAAATATCCATTTGAAACCCTATATTTAATGAAATGATATTTTATATTAATATTTTTGGTCCTTGATTGTTGCACTGGTTTTTTAGATAGATTAATTTAAATTTTATTATCATAGGAAATTTTTAATAGATTCTCAAATTTCACCTTCAGATCATAAAAATTCCCATTAATCCATATCATTTCTATGAATACATGTATAAAAATAGAATATATCACTTCAATAGAACTAAAATATATATTTTTTACAATTACAACATATAGTATTTACTACCAAAAATAAAACTCCTTATGGTGTTGATAACATATCATTAAAATATCCAACCCAATAAAAATTAGTAAATCCAACTAGATTGTATTATTAACTTATTTTTTACATCATACCATAACTCCAAGTTCCTTTGATATATCTGAGGAATCTCTTAAAAGAAATAATTTATCATTCCTCAGGATAATTATTGCATCTAGAACATAATATTAGTATATAAAAAATATATGTTCTTTATTCATTTATATAAATAAATATTCATATAAATTTTCTGAATTTCTTATGATTCAAACTTTTCAATGAATTATATTTACTTAGTCTCACACTAACTATTATGTGTATTAGTTCTTTTTATAGAATTACATGCCAAATTTACTTAAGCATTAATTAAAATATTTCTTATGAGATATAAAAATAAATTTTAATTTCTATATAACATGCAATACTATAAATAAACTCATCACTCTTATTAATAAAATATCAATATTAATATTCAATTTTATTTATAATTTCTTACAATAATTCTCTCAATAATCTATAAAACTATGACATCCACATAAATAATGATAATAATAGGAACTATAATCTTCTATTTCATAAATAATTTGTTTTCCCCTTTACATTGGTTAAATTAATTTCTTTCAAGAAAATATATATCTTTTTAATACCAGTTTCAAGGGTCTTATTATAAACCATACAATGATTTATTCTATTTTGAAAACATAATTCTATTAATTATCTAGGTTAAATCCTTCTGGTTTCTCAAAAAAAACTTATTCTTCAATATATTTATTTAAGAAATAAGATTTTGCATCCATTTGATAAAATTTAAATTTTTTCTATGTTACAACAACTAAAAGAATCCAAATTGTCTCAATTATTAGAACAAGTAAAAAAAATTTAAATACATCCCTATATACTTAAGAAAAACTTTTGAAAACTAATTTGGATTTATTTTTTGAAATTTTACCTTTTTCATTAATCTTGTTTAGGTGTAGTTGTGGTTAGTCTTAGTGGTAAGCAGCCCTTAATTCTACATGAAAAATGGGGGTTCAAAACCCATTGGGTGTAGACTGTAGTAGTACTATAGAGCATTATAGCAGTGGAGGCACTGTAGCAATGGTGGGAGTTGTAGAGGCGTCAGGTCACTGTAGCGGCGTCAGGGTACTATTGCAGTGGTGGGTACTGTGCGGGACTGTAGCAGAGCAGGTACTGTAGCAGAACTATTCATAGAATGGGCCTTGGGCCAAAAGCATGGGCATACGAGCCATATAATGGGATAAATGTCCATTGGGACTTCGGGATATGTAATGGGTCTCCCTCTACCCAGATAAAGATGTCTTTGATTTTCTTTAATAATAAATGTGGCTTTGGCCCCCAACCTTTTAAAAAATTTTAATCTTGTTTAGGAATACCCACTTGGTACCAATAACGTTATTTCCTTTAGGTTTGGGAAAAATAACCAAATTTTCATTATTTTTTATTTGATAAAGCTACTCATTTATATATTTTGGGTACTATTTATGTTTAAATGGATAAACAATTGATATTGGTTGAATTTTTTAGAAAAGAGTTATTTGAATATGAATGGAAAGTATTCTTCTAGTCTATATTATTGTTTCCTAACAACCAATGATATTTTCATGTTTAGGATTCATTTATATCCTCCGAAACATTAGTTTTTTACATTTTATAGTATGCTAACTATCACTAGACTGATCAAAATTATTATTAACATGACTGGATTCATAATCATGTTTCTTTTAACTAATTTTTTCACATTTTTCATGTTGTATCCCTCTAATTATTCAAAAAAATCACAAGTGTCTGTCAAATTAATCTTATTTTTATTGATTTTATCATCATAGAAATCTACCATCTCTTATTGGAATTTATACTAGTATTTATAACCACTTAAATTTGATATATATCACATTAGAATTTATACTTTATCTTTTTCATCAAAATTTTCATGATCTGAATTCATGGTCTTTTTAAAGAATGGATTGAAAACACGCAAAAATACCTCACATAAGGTCGATTACTATACCAAAAAAAATATAAACAATTGTACTTATATATTCTATCAAAAATAATTTTGATACTTTGAATTTAACAGTACGGATCTTACTATTTCAACTGGGATTCTATTTTTCATTTTTGAAATTCCATTCCACATAGGTGTATAATGAATATTATATTGGTGATTAATCCAATTCTTACAAACACATGTTTCAAAATTATTTATAGTGAAAACCCTTTTATTATCCATTCTTAAATTTCTTAATATATAAATCTATCTATCTCTCAACTTTTTATGAATATTCTGAACATCTACACTATCTCAGAGTTGAGTTTCATAAATATATCATTAATAAATCTATTAAAATCATTAGTGAGTGAAATAAAATTACTATCACAATGATTGGATCGATGTATTATTGGACTACATAAATTTGAGTTCATGAATTCAAATGTGAGTGAATTACATTTAACATCATCCACTTCTAAGATGTTTAAAAAATAGTGTCTCATTATCAATTTAATTGGAGTAAGGCTCTCACCATATTATCATCTGAAATGTTTCTCAAATAAAATTTTCCATTATGGATGATTATTTAATAAGAAATATTATTTTTAACTTTTTTACTCATATTACATGAGTCACTTGGATCACTAATTTGGAATAAGTTACCACTTTTTTACACCTTAGTGATAATTCTTCAATATCTTCATTAAATTATGTTGTGGGATTTTATTTTGAAAATAACTCCATTATCATGATAAAAAAGGTTCCTTATACTTAGTAAGTTATGATTAAGACCTTTTGTAAGAAAAGAAATATTTTGATTTTGATTCCTGAAATTCAATCTCAACTATAAAAAAGTCTATAATTTTCAAGGACATTTTATTTCCAAATATAAATTAACCACCTTTATTTAATTTCAAATTCATGAATATATTTTTTTCACCTATAACATGAGAGTAGAACCACTTTCATGAATCTATGGATTTATATTTATATTAAATTTTATAACCACTTCATGAATTATTGAAAATTATTCCTTTTCTATTCAATGAACTTTCTTACATCATTTAAGAGTTAGATATTTTCATAGAAGAGTAGACATACATTATTATAAATAATGGCCCTTATGTTCACATCATGAATAAATTTCTTCCAAAAAATCAATTTTATTTTGTTTGTATATGGTTTGGAAATTTTTTCTCTTAACTTTCCTTTCCAATAGATTTATACCACACAATTAATTCTTTTATTATCTCTTGGTAAAATACATTTCAGTCTATAAAAAATACGATTGATGCATAAAGATTCCATTACACCAATAGTAATTTTTTAATTTTTATATTCCATAATGATATGAGTTCTGTCCATAATGTTTTTAAGTTTAGTGGTAATTTATTATTAATTTTCCATTTTCATGGGGAGGAATTACTTCTTAATTTAACATATTCTTAATTTGAAATACAAGTATATCTCTCATGATTATTCACAATTCAAATTACCTAGTTTTAGTTTTATAACCCACACTATTTGTAAAAATAGATTTAAACCTTCATGTTTAGTATGAGCAGAATTTACCTAACATTTTAGGAAAACATTATCAACATATTGAGATGATCCACCCTTTATTTACAAAACATTATTATTGTAATATCCCACTTTATTTATGTTTTTTTATCATCAATATACTTTTATTGAGACTTATTTAATAATTATTTCCTTTGTATATTTTTTATAAAAAAACTTTTAATATAATATCTAATTTTACTATTATCACCTTGAAAATCTTGAGATCTTCAATGTAATCATCTTACTTACTATTAAATATTAATCTATTTTATTTTTCCTTTCATCTTATTTTTTCAAGAACCTTTTTTATTTTTATAGTTTAGTATTCATCTCCAAAATATCTTTAAGTTAGACTTCATACATGTGTTCAATGTATGTATATACACTTCATTTATCATTACTTGATGTTTCTTTGTGTTTATGAATGTGATCTATAAAGTTAAAAAAATATTTCATCAGAAACTTATTCTTACTGACTAATTGTAGTGGAGTAATCTTTATATTTTTTACTTAGTATACTTATTCATTTTTTCTTTATAATATTTTCTTAATCAAAAAAAATTTCTTAATTTCCATAGATATTTTACCCCATTTCATTATCTAAATAATTTCTTATTTCTCACCATAATTATACTCACCACATTACAAATTTTAATAATCAATTACAAAGTATTCAATTATAACACACTTCAAACATTTCAATCAGAGTTTACCTTTACACTTGACCTTTCCTTTTTAGGAATTTACTTGAGATAAGAGAGATTAACCTCTTATAATATTCATCTATTTCATAATAATATTTATATTTACAAGAGTACATATCATCCAATTCATTTAATTTGAGATTTATCATGGATTTTCATTCCATCTACTTATCCTCCTTGATCTTCTTTTTTAAAACAATACCATTCATAATTTAATAATAAACACGTAATTTTTTTAATTCATTAAAAGATAATATATATCAATATTCCAAAGAATGTATTTTAACATAAAACCTATATGGGAAGGTTCTAATTAATTATATGAAAAAAGTGTAATCCTCTAATATTTGTCTAATACTTTTTTATTGTAAAAATTTATTTTACTTTTTTAATGAATGTAATGTTAGTTTCTTCATCATATGTTCTCAAATATTCAAACATTTCTCTCCATATCAATAGTTTAACTTATTTAACATTAAAATTATATTCATGTTTTTCCAAATATATTTGGAATCTTTTCTTCCCATAACCATTATATATACATTTTCATATAAGGACATCAGAATCACATTCAATTCTTTTCCATTAAAAAACAAAATTATTTTATTAGGATATGTCGTGGGTTTCTATTTTTTAACTAGTGTAAAACTAATAGTAGTAGGATCAATATATTATAGTATAAGAAGATTAATATAAAAAAATACATTCTTCAATCTATGATAGTTATTTCTATCAAATGTAAGTATACCTATACTATTAAAAACACTGATATTTTCCACAATTCATTAAAAATTATGATCTTTTATAAGAAATGTGGAGTACTCAGATACAACTTGAAGTGACTTAGAATATGAAATAAAAATTTTGGGGTTGAAGTAGTGATTCAAATTTTACAATTTTCATTATGAAATTAACCTCTGTGGATTGTTAGAGTATATATCCTTTCAATATTTAAGTCTCACTCTTACTTTTATAAAACCAAAATATAATGTAACATAAGGCATACCTGATTTTTAAAAGGATTGATGTAGTGACATAAAATTTTATCAATGGAAATTACCTTATTCTAGTATTTAATATATCATAAATTAAATAAAATCACATAGATAACACAACAAAAACATAATAAATGAATAAAGAATTAAATAAAAGGTATTTCTAGAAATTAAAGAAATAGTGTAATAGTAACTTGACCCTTGGAATAGTAACCTGAACATTAAGAAGATTAATCTGGAAAATAGAAACGTGACCTAACCTATGAAAGTATAAGTAAAATTTATGCATCTTATAACTTAAAATATTATATAATTATATCATAAAATAAGTAAATAAATGTTTTTAAAATGTTAAATTAAGTGATGGTATTTCTTAAAACCCAAATGTTTATTTAAAATTTTAAAATTGTTATCGTTATTTATAATAAAATTTATTTTCATAGGATATATTATAATTTTGTTTTATTATAATTTTATGAGACATTAACTAATTTTTTAAAGTGTCATAAAATCAGTTATAATGCTAAATTTAGTATTTCTTGAATAAATTCTGATTTTAATTAAAATAAATAAATTTCTCATTTATAGAAAATTATTTTAATAAAATGGAGTTAATTTTTTAAATCATAACATATAAATTTTCCAATGTTGATATTTTGGTAATTTTTTGAAATACTTCAATCTTTCGATGAATAGTAAAAGTGCAGTTTTTACATAACCAGTGTAACTTAAATTACATAATTCACAAGGTATTAGTGACATAATAACTTCTAGAACATCACATTATGATATTAAATATTTAATTTAAAAAATTATTCTTTAAAATACAATAAAATCAATTTCTAAACCTAAAAATTATTTTCTAAAACCTAATGTCAAAAGTTATTACTTAAAATATTAAATTTTCTCTCATTCTACTTTCCTATTTAATAAATTAATGAATTATAATTATAAAGGTGTTTTAACGTCTTAAACCAATTTTATTATATTAATATATGATTTATATTTTAAAAAATTCCCTATTACAAGTACCGCCATTTATACAATATTTTATTTAAAATGATATTCTAAAAATAAGCCTCTCCTCAAGTATAAATAACTCATATCCCTTATCTTGGAAAATAACTCATTACACCGTTTAAAAAGAAATATATCTTACCAAATACACCCTATTAAGACTATTATAAAACCTATGGACTTTATGGATCATTCCAACACCAATCATGAAGGGAGTTATAGTTTCATACAAGATAAGCCACACCGAGGAAAGAGTAAGACTCCATTAACTCTTCCCTCTTTTCTTCTTATCCTTATTCCTTTTTCCAATTAATTTTAAATTAATATACTCTAAAATTAGTTATGAGTTAATTTAAAATTATATTTATGATTTCCAATAAATAAAAGTTTCATATATATGACATATATAAATTTCATACTCCCTTCTCTTGCTATTTCGACAACGTCCCATTAAAGGTTGGTTAACCACCTATAGATACACTGCCAAGACAATTCTTATAACCACCATCATTGATGGAAAACATTACTTATATATAATATAGAAATATTTAATTAAATGTATTCAATTTTTATAGAATTAAATATACTAATATATAATTTACATTTAACAAAATAGAAAAATTGAGGAAAAAAAAGATATTTTAAGAAAAACATGATATCAAAAATCTACAATTTCATTAACAAAAAATTAAAAAAAAATATAATTCAATGATTATAATTGATAAATAGTTTTATAAATTACTCCAATTCACTTCTTAATAATTTCATTAATAAATATATTTTTTTTATTTAATGGGCGTAAAAGAGACGTAATTAAGTGGAAATTAAGGTAATGGGAGTTCTTGAACCAAATTTCGTTCCATTGGGTTAGTCCTATTTCCTAACTAGTTTTAGTGTGGGTCTTCTTTTAATATTCCTAAAATAAATTTTAATTCTTATTACTTTTTCTTTTGTGGGATATACATGTTTTCTACCTAGTTTTATGATATACACAATGATTTTCAAAAATAACTCTTCTTTCTAAAAACACACCTTTAACTTCTCATGATATTATTTTTTCTTCACTCAAGATTGATGATTATTATATCAAGTATTATATTCCCTTTTTATTTTGGTAAATCCAAATTTTATTCATGAATTTATTCTTTATGAAATTCTCATGAAACCCATTTTCTTTCTATGGGTTATTTTATGATTAAGATTGTTATATTTTCTATGTGGAATACATGATATTGTAAATGTTATGATGTGATGGGTGAAAATGGAATTATATAATGCTCCAATGCATTGGATATTGTGATGTATCTCATTATATAATGAAAACTATTCATCAACATGATTCTATACTTTTTCACTATGATGATGTTATGATTATGAATATATCTTATACATGAACATGATGCTAGATTTTTTCACAATGATGTGTTGTGTTTGACCACTAAGGAATGATGTTTCAATCTTATGAATTGTCATATTCCATACCTTTATCTAATTATTCTTATCATGATTAGTATGGTTCTCCAATTATTATGTTGTGATGATGATGATTATGCACACTCATGTTACATTGATCCATGTTCTTCTTTATCCTCTTACCAAGCTTTTAGCTCACCCCTTTTATTGATGTATATCCTCAGGTGATTACTTGTACTAAAAATAATTTTATGGATGTTAAGAATCTAGATAACAAAGAATTAAATATTTTTAAGGTTTTATTATTTCAATGTTATGTATAATCCTAATCTAACCAATACATTAAACCATTTGATCCTGGGTAAATAACACTATTATATTGTTTATCTTTAAAATAATGTAATAGTCATATGAGAACAAATAGGGTCACTATAGTTGGTATTAGAGCATTGTTTAGTTAATTTTATAATTAGGATTATAGAACATTATTGACAACCCTTAGTATGAGACTAAGTATATGTAATCACCCCAAGAATATTTATCTTATAAAAAATCTAAACTTAGGGATCCTACAAGATATTTCATTAGTGTTAATTACATGAAGGAATAAATTATTCATTCATAACTTGTTAACTTATGTTTTTTTAAACGTTTTATATTTTATAAAATGGTGGGAACCAGAATAAAATAGGACAACAACCAGTGTGAGGGACAATGTAGTGATTTACCGAATGGCATCCCTAATACCTTTGGAGGTGGAGTTCAAAATTTCATAGCGATTCTTACCCAGTTGTCTCAGGATATGAACAATAACCTGAATAATGTGGAATTTACTCCTTTTCCAAAGGGGTATAAAATTACTATTGAGTCTTTTATTAGGAAACAACCAATTACATTTAGTGGATCTTTTAATCTACTAGTTGTGGAACAATGGTTCAAATCAATAAAAAATATATTTTCTATACTTCACTATTCTGAGATTGAGAAGGTGGCTTTGGCTATTTATCATTTAGATTGAGAGGCTGATCAATAGTAGGAGTTGATTAAGAACACCAAGTAAAAAGTATAAAATTGAATAGGTAGAGTGGGAATACTTTAAGAATATATTTCTTAACTTGTATTTCCTTAAAATCTTCATACAAAGATGGAGAGAGAATATACAGAGATTAATCAAAAGGAAAGTGAATCTCTCATGGATTACAAAGTAAATTTTATAATGATTATAGGGTATGAATTTTGTTTTTTATCAATAATTATAGAAAAATTTATAGATTATTTAGTATATTAAAATAACCTCTTTGAAATGCTCTAGATATTCAAGACTTTGTGAGTTATGTAAAAGTTTTTTGATGTGCTCTAAAAGTGGAGATTGATTTTGGAGAATGGTCCCATGGATATGGAGATAAGAAATGAAATATGGAATTTCAATCAAGAGGGTATAATGGAAATGGTTAAAATCAAAATAATCCACTCACATGTTAAAAATATAGGAATAAGTGTCACAGTAACTGCCTCAAAGGGATGGGGAAACGCTTCAAGTGTGAGAGAGATGACCACCAAGATCATGAATTTTGGATAGACATGAAGAATCCAGCCAATATGATGGAGGAAAAGAGATAATCTCCCTTGGTTCAATGCTTTAACTGTAGGGAGAAAGGTCATTATAAAATCCAATTCACTCAACCTATACTCCTTGAGGGTAATCAATGTCAACGGCCATCAAATACAGAATACAAAGGGAAATATTATGCAATCACTACTGCTGAGGTAGATCCTGACAATGATGTGGTGAAATTTATTCCAATTATTCATTCAAGAAGAGAGAATGAACTATTTGTTTCTAGTTATATGCATTGTTTCATATATTTAAAGATTAGTAGAACTATTCAAACACCACCCCAAAATATGGAGGTTGAGTTATCTGTGAGATCAATAAATGGGGAAATTATTGAATCCAGTGTATATAACTCTTCCTTAGTTAATTTTTGTGGACTAAACCTCCCATAAAATATTTTCTTACTTACTTTGGTGGAGTTTGATTCTATATTGTAAATGGATTGGATATATTTATATAAATATAACATAAATTGTTGGGAAAGGTTGATTGGTCTTCACATCCTGAGTCATCCTCCAATTACTTATAAGTTTAAGGAGGAGGATGAATATCCTTCATATGTATCATCTATATTATGGATATTATTTCATTACTACCAAGCATATATTGATCAAATGATTGAGGAAAATGATATAATCATTCTCGAAGACATTACCATTGTGAAGAACTATACTAATGTGTTCCCTGAATAATTGAATGGTCTTCTTCATGAACGAGAGGTTGAGTTGTCAATTGAATATATTTCTGGATATCTTTCTATATCAAAGAAAACTTATAGAATGGCCACCATTGAGTTGGAGTAACTGAATATGTAGTTACAAGATAATTCGTACAAGGATTTTATATGTTTGAGTGCTTCACCATGGGGTACGCTAGTTCTCTTCATCAAGAATAAAGATGGATTGATGCACCACTTCATTTATTATCATGAGCTAAATGAAATCCGGATAAAGAAAACTTATCCCCATCCATGGATATATTAATTTTTCTATCAAATGTGTGGGGCCAGGTATTTCTCCAAGTTGGACCTTCAGTTTGGATATCACCAATTAAAGGTAAGGGAGGAAGATATTCCCAAGACTTCCTTTCCAATGAGGTATGGAAACTATGAGTTCAAATTGATTCCTTCCAAACTCACTAATTCTCTAAAAATATTCATGTAATTAATTAATAGAGTATTTGGGGATTACCTTGACAAATTTTTGGTAGCCATAATTGATGATATTATGATATACACCCAGATCAAGGGGGAATATGAGGAGCATTTGAATACTGTGCTAAATACCTTGTGAAGGGAGAACCTATATGAAAAATAAAGTAAATGTAAGTTTTTGATGGAGTAGGTATCATTCTTGGTGCATCTTATCACCAAAAAAGTAAAATATGTAGTCTCGTCCAAGATAAATGCAATTGAAGACTAGCCCAGGCCAACATCTATAATAGAGATATACAATTTCCATGGTATAGATATTTATTACAGATGATTTTTAAGTAATTTCTAATGATTGTCAAAACCAATAACCAAGATTACTCAAGAGAGAGTAAATTTTTTCTGGACCACTAAATGTGAAGACTTCTTCAAGGAGTTGAAAAACAGTTTTATCACTGCACCAATACTTACACTTCCAAAAAGTGTGGAACTTTTTGTTGTATATAGAGATGCTTCAAAGAAGGTATTATTATGTGAACTAATGAAAAAATATAAATTGATAGCCCAATTATTTAGGAATCTTAAAATTCATGGAAACAACTGTCCCACACCTGGTCTAGAGTTGGAGGCTATGATCTTTGAGTTGAAAATCTGGCGGAATTATCTCTATAGGGATAAATATGAGATATATACTCATCATAAGAGACCAAAATATATTTTCACATATAATTAATTTAATATTTTCAAATTAAGATGGTTAGAGATCATCAAGGATTATGACTTTTCAATCCACTACCATTATGGTAAAGAAATTAAAGTGTAAGATTCTTTAAGAAGAATGGATCCCATAATATTGTAAATTATGAGAATTGAGAAGGATACAATCTTATTATATTTTCAAATGATTGGATTGGGAATCAAAATCACAAATACTTTCTCAAATTATGGATCAACCATCCCTCATGGAAAAAATAAATGATTCTCAAAGAAATAATGTGGAAATTCATAAGAAGGAAGAAGGCATTAGAAAAGATAAATCCTCAGATTTCAAAATTAATGAGGAAGGAGTCATAAGATTTGGGTCATGAATATGTGTACCATATAATCCTGAGATAAAGAAAGAGTTTCAGAATGAATCATATAGGTCAACCATCTATATTCACCCATGGAGTATAAAAATGTATCCAGATCTCTGAGAGAACTATTGGTGGGGAAATATGAAGAGAGAGATCAGAGAATATGAATCATTGTGCCTTGTGTGTCCCCAAGTGAAGGTTGAAATAAAAAATAATAAAGGAATGATGAAACCATTAGCCATACCAACACGGAAATGGGAAAATATAACCATGTACTTTTTCACCGTACTTATGAAGACATCCATTGGAAACAATTATATAATTTTTTTGTGGATTATATTACAAATATAGCACATTTAATCACAATTTGATAGGACTTATCATTGGATCACAAATAATGGATATACATTAAATAAATGGTAAGGATACATGGAGTACCACTATAGATTATATCTGATCGAGATCTGAGATTCATATCCAAGTTCCAGAAAATTCTACAACATGGTCAAAACACTAAACTGAAATTCAGTATGCATTATCACCCTCAAACAGATGTATAATCTAAGTAGAGTACTTAAACACTGTAATATGTGTTTATAGAGTGTTCTATGGACTTAAAAGGATTATGGGATCAAAATCTACCTTTGGTTGGGATCTCTAACAAAATAGTTTTTATTAAAATCATCCAAATGATTCTATATAAATCCCTTAACGGGAAAAGATACAGAACACTTACATTCTAGGAAAAAGTCAGTTAACGTAAGATGCTAGAACCTAAAACGGTCGAAAAAAAGTTTTAAAAGGTAAAAATTATTCAGCAGTGTAGCAAGGCATCCAAAATCCGATAAAATATCGATGAAAAAAATCATCAATAGGACCTAGATTATATGGTTGGATAAATGGTATTTCTTCACACATCTCCATCAAAGAGAATCATGATATTTGGGGTGAAAGGAACGATACGTCCCATGTACATTACCCCTTAAAGATTCTTAATTATGTCAAAGTTTTAGATTATCAATTATCACTTCTACCAACCATTTCTCAAGTACATAATTTATTCCATGTATCCCTCTCAATGAAGTACATACCAGACCCCTCACATGTACTGAAGATAGAGGTGGTATAGTTGAAAAATGATCACTCTTATAGGGAGAAGACAATAAATATCCTGGATTGAAGACACAAAGTATTGATTAACAAGAAAAATCACCATTTCAATGTTTTGTGGAGGAATCGTAAGTATGAAAAAGAAACTTGAGAACTAGAGGAAGGAAATATGGAGAAATACACTCACCTATTTTTGTGAAACAAAATTTCAAGGATAAAATTTCAAAAAGGGGGAATAATGTGATGAACCAAAATTCTATCAATGTAAATTCCATTCTTATAAAAATTTATTATAGTATAAATAACATAAAATCATATAGATATCACAATAAAAACTTTTTAAATGAATAAATAATTAAATAAAAGCTTTATCTATAAATTAAGGAACTCGTGGAATAATAACATGACCCTTAGAATAGTAATTTGACCATTAGGAATAGTAATTAATCTAATAGAATAGTAACCTCACCTATGAAAGTATAAATAAATTTTATGAATATTATAGAATAAAATATGATATAGTTATATCATAGTATAAGTAAAAAAATGTTATAAAAAGGATAAAATAACTGTTGGTATTTTTATAAAGAATAAATGTTTGTTTAAAATTTTATAATTGATTTAATGATTTAAAATAAAATTAATTTTCATAAAATATATTCCTCTTTTATTATTATTTTATGAGATATTAATTAATATTTAAAAGTGTCATAAAATCAGTTATAACGTCAAAATATTTGTTTTTGAATAAATTTTTTTTAAAGGTTGGGGTTGAAGCCTCATTTATTATTAAAGAAAAGCAAATACCTATTTAACTGGGTAGAGGGAGACCCATTACATAGCACGAAGGCCTAGTGGTCATTTTTTCCATTACTTGGCCTGTAGGCCCATTTCTTTGGCCCAAATCCCATTCTATGAATAGTACTGCTACAGTACCCGCCGCTACTACAGTACTCTGTCACCGCTATAGTAAACTTAACTTCCAAACCTAAGAAGTATTTTTTTCAAAATCTAATGTCAAAGTTGATTACTTAAAATGTGAATTTTCTGTCTTTCTACTTTCCATTATAATAAATTAATAAATTGGAATTATAAAGGAGTTTTACACTATTAAAAACATTATATTATATTATTATATGATTTATATTTTAAAAATTCACTATTAAAAGTCTCAAATTTGATACAATATTTTATTTAACATTTTATTCTAAAAATACCCCTCTCCGCAAGTATAAATAACCCCTCCCCATTAATTATTCCCTCTTTTCTTCTTCTCCTTATTCCTTTTTTCAATTCCATTCAAAACCATATATTCTAAAATTAATTATTAAGTAATTTAAAATTATATTAATGATGTTAACCAACTACAAGTATCATATATAATACATATATAAATTTCATACTCCATTCTCCTGCTCTTTCGAGAACATCTCATTAAAGGTCTGTTAACCACCTACATAGACATTTCCAAGAAAATCCTTATAACCACCTTCATTGATGGACAATATAAAATATATATAATATATAAATATTTTATTACATGTATTCTATTCTTCTAGAATTAATTATACTAATGTATAATTTAAATTTAATAAAATAGAAAAACCGAGGCAAACCAGAAATTTTAAGAAAAACATGATATCAAAATGCTTTAATTCCATCAAAACAATAATAAATATAATAAATGATTATAATTTAAAAATAGTTGTATAAATTACACTAATTAACTTCCAGATAAATTATTTAATAAATATAATTTTGTTATTCATGAGGCAGAAAAGCGACATAAGTTATCTGTAATTAATGTAAGGGGAATTCTCTAACCCAGTTTTCCGTTCTTTGGGTTACTCATATTTTTTAAAAAAATTAATTTTGGATTTTCTTTTTATATTCATAAAATAAATTTTCATTATTCGTACCTATTATTTTCTAGGAGATACATGTTTTTTACCTATGTTTATTTCAAACACAAAGATTTTATTAAAGAAATATTCTTTCTAAAAACACACATTTTACTTCTCTTGAGATTGTTTCTTTTTAACTCAAGATTGATTATTCTTATATCATGTATGTTATTCCCTTTTCTTTTGAGGACTCCAAATCTTATTCATGAATTTATAATTTATAAAATTCTCATGAAACCCATTTCCTTTCCATGTGTTATTTTATGACTAATATTGTTATACGTTTTATGTAGCATACATGATAATGTAAATTTTATGATGTGATGGGTGAACCTATAATTATATAGAACATAAATTAATTGGGTAATGTGATGTATCTCATGAGATAATGTGCAATATGAATGACCATTATTCTATATTTTTTCATAGTCATGATGTTATGATTATTCACATATGTTATGTGTTAACTTGATTCCTGATTTGTTCACAACTATGTGTGGTGTTTAGCCACTAAGATATGATGTTTCATTTTTATGGATTTCCACATTCCATGACTTTATCTAATACTTCATCTCATTATTATTATGGTGATCCCATTCTTATGTTATGATGTTGATTATTACACCCACCCATATAATATTGATTTGTGTTCTTATTTATCCTCTTACTAGGCTTTTAACTCACCCCTTTCATTGATGTATATCCTAAGGTGATTACTTGTACTAAAGATAATTAGAGGGCCACTAAAAAGATATATAATATGTAATTGAATAATTTTTATGTTTTATTTTGTGAAATTAATTTATAAGTCTCATTGTCCCAAGATACTAAACTATTTGATCCTGGAAATGTAATGCTATAATGTTATTTATCTTTAAAATGATGTAATAGTCATATAAGAAAAATTAGGGTGGTTATAATTACCCTAATTTCTATGAATAATTATTTTCTATGTTCAGGATGAGTTTTGAACACATAATTTATCAATAATGTAATAAAGTGATTAAAAAGGTGAGTTAGAATCACCCTTAACCCCACATAATCTCCTAATAGGAGTATCATAACTATGATTATACTGAATCCCTATAGTTTAAAAATTAGATAAAAAAGATATAGGTATGTCATCTCTAGGTTTCATCTACATTAAATTATGGATCTTCCTTCGAGCCTTCAAGACATTAATAATTAAAACATAATCACCTATGTAAGAACCTCATCATCCTAAATATTAATGTTTAGAATATTAATGCTTGTAATCTCAACATCTAGATATTGACCTTTCTCATTGTTTTTTAGAATAGAAAATCTCCCTATTTGACTCTATGTTTTTCAATACATATAGGTTGAATTATCACTTCTTCCTAGACTCAAAATAATTTTTAGAATATGTATGTTGGTTTCAATTTGTCTCAATAATATTTAATTTAAATAAATTACACTCCTTTTACAATTATACTTGAATATGAGACTTACCGGATTTATGGAAATGTGAGATCTAAAAGTTTAGAATACTTTTAAATTTCATGTTATAGAATTATCATCAAAATATCTATAGAAATACTATATCATTTTTTCATGTTTTATATTGAATCACAACATAAGAATAATTTCCTTTACTAATAAATAATTCATTAACCTAGAACTAATTAATCTTCTAAGTAAAAAATTTATTTATCCACATCTCCAATTTATACTTTTTGAAAACATCATGATACTCTGATGAAGTCCATTTCCAAAATAAGTTAATCTTCTATATCAAAAATTGTATTCTATTTATTTATACCTAGCCAGTGAATCTTTTTTTCATCAATAACCATGATAGTACTTCTTCTGGATAATTCTTACATATCAAAACTTTTCTTTATCCATCTTCTTGAATTCCTTATTCTCCGAAACAATCTTCCTTTACTCAAATTTTCTCTTAAAAACTGTAACATAAAAATTATCAATACTTATTTTGTATTAAATTCCATATTTTAAAATTATTCAAATTAGTAAAAAGTAATTTCAACATTTCAATACTTCTAAAGTCTCACATTAGTTGATAGGATCATCATCATAAAATTCTTCCACATATTTATTATATAATATATTTATTTTTCTTTCAAACTGACCTTTTCGAATGTGATATTTGTTTTTTGAAATTTCCTTCTATACTCTCAAAACATATTCTATTTGATGATTTTTTATTCAACGTCCATTTCAGGATTCCTATTACCCTATTTTTATTTTGTCTTTTGATAATTTTCCACATTGACTCAAATACAGCATTATCATTAATTTGTTTAGTATAACATCTCCCAAATAAATAACTTTATAAAATTTATTTGTGGACTATTATATTCCTTTACTTATCTAATAAAAAATTGGAATTATTTGGAGAAAAACATGGAATTGTGTGCCATGGTGTACCACCCAAATAATTATCTTGATAAGTGTTTATGGATCTGATAAAAAAGTTAAAATGATACTGAAATAATGCCCAAAGGAACATAATGAAATTTTTATGTTGTGATAATTCTTCCACGCCATGAAATTATCATGTTCAAGGGGTTTTTAGAGTCTTCCATGGATTCAAAATATGAGGATACCTATCACTCTATGAATGTTTGTTCTATAGAAATTATAAAGAAGCAATATTAACATCATTCCATGACACATGAGGTCGCATCGTGAACCTGTGTTAATAAAAACGTTACATTCCAAACTTTTCCATTTTTCTGGGGGTTTTGATCTCATTTGACTGTAGAACCATGTGAGTGACTTTGTATGATTGAAACAAAGGACTCAACCACCTATAGAAGGATAAATTTTCCACTGATAGCCTCTACTAGTGTTTCAAATTCAGACCTTCGTTGTTACTAGTTTTTCCAATTTTATTCTATACTTTATTGTAGTTCTCTGTTTTTCTTATAGCATTGAATGGTTTTTAGTTCAGTTCAATTGTCTTTTCTATAATATATATTTTCTACACTATTATATATTTTTTGGTTTATTAATCATTGATGATAACCTAATAATGGTCTGATAGATCCATAATAGTGATTTTAATCTGTTGAGGTGAGTGTATTCAAATTGTTATCATTCTTTACTAACCCATGAGTTGAATTTTTGAAATTATTATTGTGTTAAGATAAATGTTTATACTTTTAGTTATTAAATCACTGACCATATTTTTTTAGAAGAAAATAAAACCCAAATTGATAAATTTAATAGATTCATGAACATTGAATTTGATTATTTTTCTACAATTACAATTTCATCAAAATGAATCCTAGTTTTTTTAATTCATCTGGAAATGTGGAATTTAGAATCTAGGGTAGAATGATAGGGAATGACCATTTTGATATCAATAAAATTGATTCATTATAATACAAATTGATATAGTTATATTACTAGTTATTTGAGTTTTCTATATTATAAAACTTCCCATAGAAACTAATTTCTATCTCTTTTATCTTTTTTTCCTTTTATCTACATTTCATTTCTATCTGTAGTCTATAAATTTTAATTCAATAAAATTGTATTTCATGATCCTAATAATATTTTGATAACTTAAAAAATTAATCAAGTTTTATCACATTACTTACATATTCCCCATGGTTTTAACCACATTCTATCACAATTTTTTGTCTTTGTGGCTTGCTTAGTTTGGTAATACAAATTTCTAATTTAGTTCATCCCATAGGTTTCAATAAAATCTTTTAAGTGTGTAATATTTCTTCCCTATCCGTTATCTTCTAGAGTTTTTAGATTGGGTGATTAAGGGATGATATATATAATGTTTTATCAAAGGTGTTTTATAGTGTTACCCCCCATCCCATAAACCAAGATCCCCCTTATATAACCCATCCAAGGGTAATGAAAACAATTATCTATTTATGAAGAAAAAATTTCATGATTTAAAATAGTTTCAACTCAGGAATCATAATTTTAAAATTAATTGTTTAATGTTTAAAAAACAAATTTGGATGTCTCAAACGTAACATATTATCATTATACGATAATAAAACACTAATGTATGATAGTTATAGAGAGATTATCCCGTTAAAATAAGCATTATCTCATAACTCTTTCAACAATAGGTGCTTCACTACCCTACATTGATTCTCATCATATCATGGTGAATCCTAGCTTCAACGACGACATGGTATAAACTACTATATTCTGGATGGTCCTTTAGTTCTTAATTAAAACAATATCCCACTTTTAGTAAATCCTCATAGAATGCTCAAACTTTCACCTTATGTAATGATATATGTAATAAATTCTGAAACCATACCAAAAACTCATTTTGGATATCCTCCAAAACTTATTTTTGAATTGTTTTCATGTATTTTCTCCATATTAAATATTATATTGATAATATCATGAAAATACATCCATAAAATCTTATATTTATCATCAAAAATACTCTTTGGGTAAATCTAGAAGTTTTTTAAACATTATCCTCATTCCCATAACAAAAAATTGTAACAATGTTAGCCTTTTCATCATTCAAAAAAAATAAAAATCCCTGAATCCATAAAATTAATAAAGGGTTATCCTCTTGAAAACCATCAACGATTCTCAAGCTATAAACGGTTCTAGAATGATCTCCATCAACAACATGTATCTCTATACTTGTTTTCATAAACTATATCCAATAAAATTCTGAATAATCATATAATCCATTTTCCCAATGAAACATTTGGCCATGGGAAGCATAATAATTCAATCCTTTAGAGAGAACTCATATTTTATTAATTATCTAAGAATATACTAACTTTTTTAAAGAATACATTGCATGCCATTAATATATTTGGATGAGGACATAACATGCACCACATCATGATAAAAAATCACATCACATGTACCTTATATAAGAATGACCATACACATACCCAATCAGTCCCAATCATGTACCCATATGTCATACTCATCATATGAGAAGAATAATTACATAGTTGTTAAGAACCAATTGATAAATTGGTCAATAATATACCTACCACCCACTAACTTGATAAGAATCAAGGACTGTGTAAAAATTGTATCAAAGTATAAATGTTATTATTCTATATATCTTTTGAAATTCAATAATGAATACACCCCTATAATACCAAATCTATTGTGTATGGAATTCTATAAGGCATAATTAGAGGGTCATCTAGTGCTTAAAAATTATTTTGTGCCTCATGGTTATATTTTTAATCTTTATATGAGATCCATTCCACGATAACCCTTGCATTTATTCACAACTTATAATACTCCATGATAAAAATTATTCAAGGATAACATAATCTGGTACTTTTAGAGGTCAATTATAGTTTCACTTCATGCACTATATACGGTAAACAAAAAATATTTCATTTTGAATTTTGAGAATCTTGACTAGATATCATGTTGAATTAATCATGGACCTTTTTGAAAGAACTTGATAAATTAAATCATATATTTTTTACTCCTAATTCTAACATTGAGAAGGATTTATTCCAAAACAATATATGGGTAATTAGTTATTTCAATGATAGATGGATACCAGAGCCTGGGGTGATGCACTACACTGCTATAGAGTCGTCTATTAGGTTATCTCCACTAGTTATTTTGGGGGTTTATTTTTATTTATTTATCACCCTCCCATGGATTTTTTCAAGGGTGATTTTTTCTATGTCATGCTCTAATTTGAAGGTTAATTATATTAGTGTAAGTATTGTTTGATTTTAAATTCAATTTGGGATTTTACATTCCATCTCTCTTACCACTCTTTCTATGTTATATTCATTTCATGATAACTACATGTTATTTAATAGTGAATTATATAATGAACTCACTAGAACTAGGCCTTTACATGATCATTAGGTTGGTCTAATTCTATGTTTAAAAAGAGTTTTAATTTACCTTTCTCAATAATGAATTTATGTAGATGACCATTAAAAAGGGGAGTTTATGAGAAATAGTTTAATCAATATGGCCAAGGGGATAACATAGAATAAATTCTTACAAGAAATGATTTATTATTTAGACTTTATAAGCCCTAATACATGAACCCAGTTAAAATATTCTTTTTATGTATGGTTTTCGTTGTCTTCTCTCACTTTATCAAAACTCAACATGCTTAGTAGTTTATATTTCATTTTTTCATTCATTCATAGTCATAGGTCTTAATATTATCCACCTTATCCTAAAGTTATTGACCTCAAGAGTTTCAAATCCTATAAAAATTAATTGTATATTTATTGATTCCATTTACTTACATTATAAATTTATAAATTCGGTATCCCCATTAAAACTAGTGATGCCCTCAGGTTGTATCAAATTTTTTGTACCGTTACTATTTGGAATCTGAATGTAGCTAATGACTTGAGACCAATTTCATAGGTTCAAATTTATACATATTATATTATTTATCGATTTTAGTTTAGTTATTTGTTTTTGTTTCCATTTTTATTTTCTATTTTACATTCCTGGTAGTTTTGGTGTTTTTTAGAATAGAATAATAATCAAACCACTATTTTCTCCAACTACCATCAATGTAAAATGGATAGATAAATAAATTCCACTGCATGGATGAAACCAAATTCAGAAGGATGGTCACATCCATAGATAATATGTAATGATTATCACTCATATGGATATGATGAATTCCAACCTCAATAGTGGAGAAAAACTATTATCCACCTTACAGAGTAAACCTCAATTTTGAAGACTATAAATCCTACTACTAGACTACATAGTATGAGAATGAAGAGAATAATTATCATGTACTTATATATATTTATTTAGAAAATATATTATCAAAATTTAAAATAATATATGTTGTAAAATTCAATAAAATGATAGAAAAGTAAGATGTGTATCTAAAAGAATAAAGATAAATGACTAATAACCTTCCCATCACTATTAAAGCTCTATACTCTAGTGTAATTTTTTTCGAATAAATTTTAATATAGGGAAACATGAAGAGAAAAAATTGAAGGAAACTAAATAAGTATAAGATTTAAATGCAATGTAAAAAAGGAATAAATATGATTTCTTAAAGGAGAATGAATTATTAGAAAAACAGGGACCTCTAAATCATGATGACATAGAAGATAAACCTCAAGCATCCCTTATACAATCAAAAATATAATATGAATAAAAAATACCTAACTCTACATATAAAATAGGTATAATAATAAAATAACATGATTGATGTCATTGAGTTGATGGTAATTGAAACACTTGAGTAGTTTAGCACTAATGAATTCCCTAGAAGTGAAAAAGTACACGAAGTTGAAGTGGTGGAGGAAGAATCCTTGAAACTTATAGGATTGATTTAAAATGATAAACCACATACACTAGAAGATAAGAAGTTATCTATTTCAAATCATGAGTCTGTAAAAGTTTTTATATTGAATAAAGGAAAAATGAAGAGTTTAAAAATGAAAAAATATTCCTTATACTAAATAACATTCTAGAAAATGAATATGAATGATACTCCCTCTTACAATTTTAATAATTAGAGGATAACACAATAATGGATCTCATAAATAAAATTATGAAGGATAAAAAGTAGCAGTAAGGTGATGAAGAAAAAAAGCATTGATGTGGTGTAGGAATCATGCTTTAGGTATATTGAATGTTATAATTAAAAAGACACACTAACACTTCCAGAATATAAGTAAGGTGTTTTAATGTAATATTTTAACACCACCTTTAAATATAAGAAGATATAAGAATCCATGGTGAAGAGATCATCAAAATATTATCATATTTTGATTTCCTTATATTTTCTTTAAATATATACTGAATATGCACCCCACCATATATTTAATTTAAGAAGAAACAAAAGAAATTAATTAAACCATGCACCTCAAATGTAAACAATTTTGAGTTAATTTCAAAACTAAACTAGGTACCTTTGTTTCTTTCTCTAATTATACGATTAATAGTTAAAGGTATAGCTATAAACTGTAAATAAAGAGCTACCAGGTTGAAAAACGTATTTTAAATTTCTTTCTAGGACTTATATTTATTTTATTAGATTATTTATGAGCTCCTCCCAATTTCAATTCCATTGTATTTGTTAGTTGAATAGATTGATCCATGAACTTTTATAGGGTTTTATATGATTTTTTTAGGTTAAATATAAAATAATCCTTTAATAAAGGAAAAATAAGTTTAAAATAAAGTAGATAAACAAAAGGATAAACTACATGGGAAGTGGAGTACTGTTCCGAATTGCTTATATTTCTCTTTAATTTCCCTTAATTTTATTTGATTATAAAAAAATAGAATAATATCATAAGATGAATTGTATTTAATTAGGTTCTACCATTACTTGTTTTTTTCTTTATTCTCACTTATCTAGGAGACATCAATACGTAGAAAAATTATTTTATCTTGTTGAAAAATTTTAATTATCATGCCCCTATAATTTTTAGTTATTTGAAACTGATTACATATATGATTTCATTTTTGGATGTTGATTCATATATTATTATATTTGGTAAATTTATTATTGATACTAATTCCATGACCTTATTAACCTATTTTATATGTAACACCCCAAGCTTCTACGATACGCTTATCTTCCAATAATGTGATAGCGTGTGTTGTACACAACATCGTGTTCTAACACACCATAACCAATCAAACTAGCCGTTATGAATAGTAATGCCTACTTTTTGAAATTATATATATTTTATATTTCAAAATGGACTTCACTTTTGGATTCGGAATATTGAATTTAGCCTAAGGTGAAATTTTGGTACTTTTCGGATAACTTTAATATTTTGATGAATAGTGAAAATTACTAAATTTTAATTAAAAACAACTTTTTAATAAAAATAATTAATAGTGATAAATTATGAATTTGAGTGGTTTTAAAGTATATTTAGAATATATTTTTACCATTTAATAAAATGTTGGTCATTGGACATAATTTTACAATTAAACCGGAAATAAACAAGTGTCAATCTTTTGATAGTTATTATCTCTTAAAAACACGCTTTTTGTTTAAACAACGGGAATTAATTTTAAATTAATTTCTGCCACTTTTGTGTTTTGAATTTGGAAAAATGGATTCCATATTTGGAATCAGGATTTTCAAATTTTGTAAATAAGTAACTTTTATTTTTAGACATTTTGAATAATTACTTCGGTAAATACTTAATTTACCATGGTTAAGGGTAAATCCGGTAAATAAAGGTTAAAAAATAATATTATAATAATACTAAATCACCCTAAAACGTGTCCTAGACTTATTTGTTGATACATGTTCGACCATAGGCATCTTTGGGTCGATTTTGGGACCCCATGGAGCCACTTGTAGGTGATAGGGACACTTAACTTTAATTAAGTTAAAATAAGTACAAAAATGACATAAGCATATATCTTTTAGAAAAACAATTTTTACATAGGGTTATATATGTTCTCTTTTTGACTATAAATATTCATTAGAAAGCTAAAATGCGTTCCTACATAATGATAGTTTATTTATAATTTTTAGACTTTAAATAATTTAATTTATGTATGACACAATTATGATGCAGTAATTACCATAATAGTGAAAAATTCAAATAATTGATATTATAAATACCCAAATAAATATAATTTGATACTTTTAATGAATTAAACTAATTTTATAGGATAATATGACATATTAGGATTTATTTAATGGACTTTGTGCGAAGTAATAATTCTGTTATGAGTTTCACAAAAATCAACTATTGAATAGTGTCAAAATTGACATAAAAGAGTTTTTTAAAACAAATATTATATTATTAATTGATATTAAATTCCTAAAAATATAAGGTTTGGCCCACAGACTTATATCATGATATTTATATCATTAATGGACCACTTGGGGGTCTCATGTATGTATATAGTAAGTTTATTAACCATATAATATAAAAATACAAAGAGACATTGTAAAAGTGAAACTAATTAACTTAGAGTTAATACTTAAAGATAAGTTTAATATAAGTACCCAAACCTGTCTAAATTCTATTGGTTGAGTGGTTTTAGACCCCTACCCACCTTAAAATTTAAATAATCCACTTTGGAGCCATTAGAAACTGAATATGAATTTATTATAAATTAATATTTCGAGCTTTTCCAAAGGTGCCCCTCACCCCTCTTATAAAACGGCACTCCTCCTTCTCATTTATTCACACCTTCAAAACCTTTTGGTTCGGCCAAACTCTGCCCAAATACTCTCCCAAATTCCATTAATACAACCTATAGGAATTAGTTTGATCAGAAATCCAACCTAAGGATCCCTTTTGATCAAATCAAAAGGAAGAACCCGAAGAAGAGGTAATGTTTTCACCACCCCTTTTCAAGTTCCTTTCTTCTTCCACTTCTTCATTCATTGTTATTACCATTATAAAATAATAAATCCAGTATCTTATATATACTGTGATGTTATTATAAATATGTTACAACAATATTCAGTATTCTATCCACCATTTGAATAACATGTCACCATACGTGCATACGTACGGCTTACCGTCTCCACGTCATGGTGTAATTGTTATTCAATATATTATTATTTGGATGGGTATAATAATGATATGTAACTCATGTAAATAATAAATATAACATGTTAATTATTATGTATATGTGATATATTATCCATTTATATATTATTTTAATATCAAAAGAATGATATTGTCGCTCGTGCGTACGTACGGACTACCGTCTCCACGAACGCGATGAGATTCATTCTCCATCGTATCCATTCAAGTATAATTATCATTTGATGATTTAAAAATGATGTTTAAGAACTTGATATAATTATATATATGAATAATATACAACCTATCCATTACAAACATGGCTTACGTAACAAAACATATAAAAGAAAACGAGTAAGTTAACACCCGAAACAACGATAATACTAAGATATTATTAACAAATCAATGTTAAAAGATCATATATGATATAATATTAATGTATATGATTATTGTATAATTTAATAACACTTATTTCACCATTATACAGGAGGTTAACCTACCCCAACCAAGGAAAAGTACAAGGTAAGGGTTATTTCGCAATCTCTTCATTATCCGAGGTTGTTTATACGTAATTATCTACTGGGATTTCTTTATCATCCACATCCATGTTTCTTCGAAATGTATTTCAAAAAGATTTTAATATTTAAAATAATATGGGTTAAAGTCATTTATACCCTTGTTTGAATTTTTATAAGAGGTTTATAAAGGAATCTTTCCGTCGTTTTCCAAATAAGGTGCTTTTAACCTTTTCGACAGAATTAAGGTAAGAATGTTTTTTTAACTTATACGGCGGGTGTGGTTATTTTCCGCCGTTATAAAATCGTCGAAGCTTCCCTTACAAGCGTATAAGAATATTTTCAATGAAAATGTTTTATTTTATAAATATATGACTCTTAAATGATTTCAAAAATAGAAAGCGATATTTCTCTAAAAAGAGTTTTGATTTCATCTATGTCAACATCCTTTGATGGATTTTACGCTTATTTGAAGTTGATTTATTATGATGCAAAACTTCTATATTGTATTGAAGGTTTTGTGATATGTTTGACTATGGATGTGCTATTTTTATACCATTCATAGTTTATGTTGAAAGTATTGACATTTCGTATGCTAGTTTTAATACGAATGTTTATGTTATGTTTAAACCTTTTCATATGGGAATGCATTGGACTTAATATGTGATGGGTGGAGCCCGCTATAGCTCCTCGATGCATCGGTAGGTATCATGAGACAAACTAGTGTCTTGTTACAAGGCCTTGAAAAAATCTTATTTTTAGTCTTGGCACGAGGCCTTGACTATGTGGTTATGATAGTTTGGCATTATGCATTCCATAATTATGAAAGTGGTTATTGATATTACATGTGATTATTAGATTAGTAGAATATCCATGTGAATAAGTAAATGGAATTATTTCATTTTATTTTTTCCATACTATGTTTAAGTTCAAGTTTAAAAGGCTTTTGTTTTAGTTATACATTTCCTTAAATGTTTATTCTTATTTATGAAAGTTTCCGCTATATTGTTATCCTTACTGGGAATTTGAGCTCACCCCTTTTCTATGTTTTATTTTTCCCAGGGTATGAAGAAGTAAATTATGAATGACCTGTAGGGATAGTATGTGGGGATATTAGTGTGGAATATGAAGAAAATATGTTGTTGTAGTTTTCATTTTTATGATGTAATGTAAGACTTATGAATATATCTAGTATTTCTAAGGATACTAAACCAATCGGTCTTTCGAGATTTGATCCTTCTTGTGATCATGCCAATGTTATGTAATAATGCACCGACTCTGGGTAACTGGGGTCGGGGCATTACAGTTGGTATCAGAGGAAGTTTCGTACAAACCTTGGAAACTAGATTTAGATAAACTCTGATTAGAGCACATAGATTTAAGATGGACTTTGAGGATTAGTATAGAAGAACTTCCTAGAATTTTGGTATTGTAGAGATTTTGTGAGTTTTCGAGCAATACATCCCTGTCTGGATACGAGCAGGTAGAGGCGGCTCTAGCACAGATGTACCTAGGGGTAAAACCCGAAAACACCGCTTTGAGCTAGACTCGAATGGGAATTGGTGCACGACAACGGGCCTTGCTGCACTCTTGGTTACGATACTCTCGGGGGATATGCTTAGGATAACTCTCATTTTCTTTACAAATCATTATGAATGGTTTATGAGTATATACTTCCTCAAAGAAAACATTTTTATGATTATGTATTATATCCATAAATAGTCCAATTTATGTTACGTGTTTTATAAGTATGGGATTATGTATTTTTATTCATAAACTGATCTAGTTTATGCCATTGTTTAGAAATGGCGCCTAGTGGAAGAAATGGAAACCGTATCAATGCACGCACTCCATGTAGGTATTTCCCTCATACTCAAGATAATTATAGTGGAGCTGGTGATGGAACTGGTGCCAATCAGCTAATCACCATACTGGGATAACTCACTCAGGTTATGAATAATAACCTTACCCGTATGGAGCACCCTAATCCGCAGTATGGAGGATCAATGTTAGATCGATTCATGAGGCAACAAACACCAACTTTCAATGGGAGTAAAAATCCCTTAATAGCTGAGAAATGGATATTTTCCCTAGAGAAAATATTTCAGGCTTTGGGGAGTAGTGAAAGGGAGTTATCATGGTAGTTTACCGCCTCACTGGAGATGCTGATCAATGGTGGTCATTGATTAAAAATACGAAGGAAGACGATGAAGTATCAAATATGGAATGAAGGGAGTTCAAAGTTCTGTTTTTAGAAAAATACTTTCCTCGTGACCACCGAACAGATATGGAAAGGCAATTTCTGAGTCTGAGACAAAAGGAGGATGAGAATGTCGCAAAGTATGAGGCTAACTTTACAAGGGTATAAAGGTATGTTGGAGATTATTCACGTAACACAAGAAGTACGATTGATCGTTTCATTGATGGGTTAAAACCATTTCTCCGTCGAGCATTAGTCTCACAATCCTTTTCATCATACGAAGACATTGTCTCATGTGCTATCAAGACCGAAAAGAAATTCTCTAAGTCTTATGACTTTAAAGCAAAGAAAGAGAAGAAGAGACCTGTTGATCAATCTGGGAATGGAAATAAGGCGAAGAAGGGAAAGGTTGAATATCCATCCTGTGTTAAATGTGGTAAGAAACACCCCGATACTTGCTTGAAGGGAACATGAGTCTGTTACAAGTGTGGTGAAAAAGGCCACCAAGCTCGTGATTGCAAGGGGAAGAAGGAAGATACCAATGTTCAGTGATACAATTGCAGGGAGATGGGGCATTATGCAAATGAATGTCCTAAGAATCAGGAGAACTTACCTCAGAAAAGTCCAAGGGATCAAGGCCATGCTTATGCTATCACTATTGCTAAGGTAGAAGCTCTGAAGGACATGGTGGCAGGTAATTTAATGGTTTCCTCAAGTTTAGAAAATGAATTATTTGATTCTTGATCATCGCATTGTTTCATATCTTCCCAGTTTTCTAAGAAAATTAGATATTTAAAATTTTATTTAACAAGGGAGTTGTCAGTTAAAACTCCTAAGGGAAGTATTATTGAAACAAAGTTTTGTGAATCAGTCCCCATTAGAGCACATAAATGTTCTTTATCTGCTGATCTCGTCGTCATACCTATGATTGAGTTTGATATAATCCTCGGTATGGACTGGCTTTCGGAATATGATGCGAAGATTTATTGTAAGAAGAAAGAGGTTACGATTCTTGATGATAATGATAATGAACACCTTATCTTTAGAGCAGAATCGTCACCACCTAATTCTTATTTAGATCCACCCCCAGTAGCTCAACTAAATTCAATTATTGGGGAGGAAGAGAATGAAATAACTGTGGGTGAGGAAAGGAATGTTCAAATAGAGGATGTACCTGTTGTGAAAGAATTTATAGATGTATTTCTGGAAGATTTACCTGGAAATCCTCCAGAAGGAGAAGTTGAGTTTTCCATTGATTTAATTCCTGGATCAAGGCCTATATTAAAGACCCCTTATTGAATGGCCACTGTAGAATTAGTTGAACTAAAGAAACAACTAGAGGAATTGAGTAATAAGGGATTTACTCACCCTAGTGTTTCTCCATGGGGAGCCCCTGTTATTTTTGTTAAAAAGAAAGACAGATCTATGAGGTTATGTATCGACTACAGGGAGATCAATGCTATAACAATAAAGAACAAGTATCCCCTACCACGCATTGATGATTTATTTGGCCAAATGCATGGAGCTTAATACTTTTAAAAGATTGACCTTCGATCTGGATACCATCAGTTGTGTGTGAAGAAGGAATACATTCCGAAGACAGCATTTCGAACCAGGTATGGGCATTACGAGTTTACTGTAATGCCTTTTGGATTGACTAATGCACCCTCTGTATTCATGGATCTGATGAATAGAGTTTTCAAGGAGTATATCGATGAATTTTTGGTGGTATTTATTGATGATATCTTGGTATACTCTAAAAGCTATGAATATCATTAAAATCACTTGCGCATTATCTTGAAGACTCTGAGAAGGCATGAATTATATGGGAAGTTTAGCAAGTGTGAATTTTGGCTTCAAGATATTTCATTTCTTGTCCATATTGTCTCTAAAGATGGAATCTTTGTTGATCCTTCTAAGACCAAGGCGATCAAAGAATGGCCAGCACCTACGAGTATAACTGAGGTACGTAGTTTTATTGGTTTGGCAGGCTATTATCGACGTTTCGTCCAGAATTTTTCCCGATTGGCTAACCCATTAACGAAGCTCACACGTAAAGGGGTTAAATTTCATTGGAAAAAAGAGTGTGAAGAATGTTTCAAAGAACTGAAGAGAAGATTAGTCAATGCTTCTATATTGACTCTACCATCGGGGAATGATGGGTTCGTTGTTTATAGTGATGCATCGAAGAAAGGACTTGGTTGTGTCCTTAGGCAGAATGATAGAGTTATTGCCTATGCATCATGATAGTTGAAAATTCATGAAAAAAACTATCCTACTCATGATCTCGAGTTATCAGTTGTGATATTTTCTATGAAGATATGGAGGCACTACCTCTATGGTGAAAAATGTTAGATTTATACTGATCACAAGAGTTTGAAGTATATTTTCTCACAAAAAGAACTCAACATGAGGCAAAGGAGATGGCTTCAATTACTCAAGGATTATGATTGCATGATACACTACCACCTGGGAAAGGCAAACAAGGTGGAAAATGCTTTGAGCAGAAAAGATCATGGAGTTTTGAAGAATATGAGAATTTAAAGGGATCCAATTTTCATGGATCTAGTGAAGATGGACATGGGAATAACCATGGAAGGAGAAACATCAATTATTTTTCAAATGGTTGCCAAACCATCTTTACTAGAAAGGATTAAGAGCTCTCAGACCGATGATGAATAATTTAAAAAGAAGATTAAAGCTGTGAATGATGGGATACTGAGATAATTTGTGTATGAAGATGGAATTTTGAAATTCGGGAAGAGACTTTGTGTTCCCGGTATACCTGATCTAAAAAGGGAATTGCTGGATGATACTCATAGTTCCAATTTCTCTATACACCATGGGAGCACCAAAATGTATAGAGATTTGACGGAACATTTTTGGTGGGACAATATGAAGAGGGAGATTTCTGATTTTATGTCAAGATGTATGGTTTGTCAACAAGTGAAAGCTAGAAGGCGACACCCTGGAGGAGTTATGAAACCTCTTCCCATACCGGAGTGGAAATGGGACAATATTACGATGGACTTTGCCATGGGGCTACCAAAGAGTCCTTGAAGGAATGATGCAATATGGGTTATTGTTGATTGTCTTACCAAGTCAGCACATTTTCTTAAGAGAAGATCTACCACTGGAAGAGGCAATGTGGGAACCCGAGAAACTTATGATGAAGAACCACCCGAGTCTTTTCATGTGATAAGTATTCTAGAAATTTTGAGGACGAAATTATTTGATGTAGGGGAGAATGTAACACCCCAAGCTTCTACGGTACGCTTCTCTTTGAATAATGTGATAGTGTGTGTTGTACGCAACACCGAGTTCTAACACACCATAACCAATCAAACTAGCCGTTATGAATAGTAATACCTACTTTTTGAAATTATATATATTTTATATTTCAAAATGGACTTCATTTTTGGATTCGGAATATCGAATTTAGCCTAAGGTGAAATTTTGGTACTTTTCGGATAACTTTAATACTTTGATGAATAGTGAAAATTACTAAATTTTAATTAAAAACAACTTTTTTAATCAAAATAATTAATAGTGATAAATTATAAATTTGAGTGGATTTAAAGTATATTTAGAATATATTTTTACCATTTAATACAATTGTGGTCATTGGACATAATTTTACAATTAAACCGGACATAAACAAGTGTCAGTCTTTTGATAGTTATTATCTCTTAAAAACACGCTTTTTGTTTTAACAACGGGAATTAATTTTAAATTAATTTCTGTCACTTCTATGTTTTGAATTTGGAAAAATGGATTCCATATTTGGAATCAGGATGTTGAAATTGTGTAAATAGTTAACTTTTATTTTTAGACATTTTGAATAATTACTTCGGTAAATATTTTATTTACCATGGTTAAGGGTAAATCCGGTAAATAAGGGTTAAAAAATAATATTATAATAATACTAAATTACCCTAAAACGTGTCCTAGCTATATTGATTTATACATGTTCGACCATAGGCATCTTTGGGTCGATTTTGGGACCTCATGGAGCCACTTGTAGGTGATAGGGACACTTAATTTTAATTAAGTTAAAATAAGTACAAAAATGACATAAGCATATATCTTTTAGAAAAACAATTTTTACATAGGGTTTTATATGTTGGATTTTAGACTATAAATATTCATTAGAAATCTAAAACGATTTCCTACATAATGATATTTTATTTATAATTTTTAGACTTTAAATAAGTTAATTTATTTATGACACAATTATGATGCAGTAATTACCATAATAGTGACAAATTAAAATAATTGATATTATAAATACCCAAATAAATATAATTTGAGACTTTTAATGAATTACTCTAATTTTCTAGGATAATATGACATATTAGGATTGATTTAATTGACTTTTATCTAAGTAATAATTCTGTTATGAGTTTCAAAAAAATCAACTATTGAATAGTGTCAAAATTGACATAAAAGAGTTTTTTAAAAACAATATTATATTATTAATTGATATTAAATTCCTAAAAATCTAAGGTTCGGCCAAGAGACTTATATCATGATATTTATATCATTAATGGACCACTTTTGGGTCGCTTTGATGTATATAGTAAGTTCATTGACCATATAATATAAAAATACAAAGAGACATTGTAAAAGTGAAACTAATTAACTTAGAGTTAATACTTAAAGATAAGGTTAATAGAAGTACCCAAACCTATCTAAATTCTATTGGTTGAGTGGTTTTCGACCCATACACACCTTAAAATTTAAATATTCCACTTTTTATCCATTAGAAACCGAATATGAATTTATTATAAATTAATATTTCTAGCTTTTCCAAAGGTGCCCCTCACCCCTCTTATAAAAGGGTACTCCTCCTTCTCATTTCTTCACACCTTCGAAGCCTTTGGTTCGGCCACACTCTGCACAAATACTCTCCCAACTTCCATCAATACAACCTAGAGGCCTTAGTTTGATCAGAAAGAAAACCTAAGGAGCCCTTTTGTTCAAATCAAAAGGAAGAACCCGAAGAAGAGGTATTGTTTTCACCACCCCTTTTCAAGTTCCTTTCTTCTTCCACTTCTTCATTCATTGTTATTACCATTCTAAAATAATAACTCCAGTATCTTATATATACTATGATGTTATTTTAAATATGGTACAACCATATTCAGTATTCTATCCACCCTTTGAATAAGATGTCACCATACGTGCGTACGTACGGCTTACCGTCTCCACGTTGTGGTGTAATTGTTATTCAATATATTATTATTTGGATGGGTATAATAATGATGTGTAACTCATGTAAATAATAAATATAACATGTTAATTATTCTGTATATATGATATACCATCCATTTATATGTTATTTTAATATCAAAAGAATGATATTGTCGCTCGTGCGTACGTACGGACTACCGTCTCCACGAACGCGATGAGATTCATTCTCCATCGTATCCATTCAAGTATAATTATCATTTGATGATTTAAAAATGATGTTTAAGGACTTGATATAATTCTGGATATGAATAATATACAATCTATTCATTACAAACATGGCTTACGTAACAAAACATATAAAAGAAAACGAGTAAGTTAACACCCGAAACAACGATAATACTAAGATATTATTAACAAATCAATGTTAAAACATCATATATGATATAATATTAATGTATATGAATCTTTTATAATTTAATAACAATTATTTCACCATTATACAGGAGGCTAACCTACCCCAACCAAGGAAAAGTACAAGGTAAGGGTTATTTCGCAATCTCTTCATTATCCGAGGTTGTTTATACGTAATTATCTACTGGGATTTATTTATCATCCACATCCATGTTTCTTCGAAATGTATTTCAAAAAGATTTTAATATTTAAAATAATATGGGTTAAAGTAATTTATACCCTTGTTCTACTTTTTATAAGAGGTTTATAAAGGAATCATTCCGTCGTTTTCTAAACAAGGTGCTTTTAACCTTTTTGACAGAATTAAGGTAAGAATGTTTTTTTAACTTATACGGTGGGTGTGGTTATTTTCCACCGTTATAAAATCGTCGAAGCTTCCCTTACAAGCTTATAAGAATATTTTCAAAGAAAATGTTTTATTTTATAAATATATGACTCTTAAATGATTTCAAAAATTGAAAGAGTTATTTCCCTAAAAATATTTTTGATTTCATCTATGTCAACATCCTTTGATGGATTTTACGCTTATTTGAAGTTGATTTATTATGATACAAAACTTCAATATTTTATTGAAGGTTTTGTGATATGTTTGACTATGTATGTGTTATTTTTATACCATTCATAGTTTATGGTTAAATTATTGACATTTTGTATGCTAGTTTTAATACGAATGTTTATATTATGTTTAAACCTATTCATATGGGAATGCATTGGACTTAATATGTGACGGGTGGAGCCCGATATAGCTCCTTGATGCATCGGTAGGTATCATGAGACAAACTAGTGTCTTGGCACAAGGCCTTGACAAAATATTATTTGTAGTCTTGGAACGAGGCCTTGGCTATGTTGTTATGATAGTCTGGCATTATGCATTCCATCATTATGAAAGTGGTTATTGATATTGCATGTGATTATTCGATTAGTAGAATATCCATGTGAATAAGTAAATGGAATTATTTCATTTTATTTTTTCCATACTATGTTTAAGTTCAAGTTTAAAAGGCTTTTGTTTTGTTTATACATTGCCTTAAATGTTTATTTTTATTTATGAAAGTTTTCGCTATATTGTTATCCTTACTGGGAATTTGAGATCACCCCTTTTCTATGTTTTATTTTTCCCAGGGTATGAAGAAGTAAATTATGAATGACCTGTAGGGATATTATGTGGGGATATGAGTGTGGAATATGAAGAAAACATATTGTTGTAGTTTTCATTTTTATGATGTAATGTAAGACTTATGAATATATCTAGTATTTCCAAGGCTACTAAACCAATAGGTATTTCGAGATTTGATCCTTCTTGTGATCATGCAAATGTTATGTAATAATGCACCGACTCTGGGTAACTGGGGTCGGGGCATTACATTATATTTCCCATTTGTGAAATAATTCTGATATGTTTTTGAATTATTTTTTTACCCTCCATCTTAAGAGATATTGGGATGTGTACAACTACTTTAACTTATAGAGGATCTCATAAAATCTATGAATAAAAAATGTAAGTTTTAATATAATTATAATCTTATTTTTTAGCCTATATCTATGATACCCACATTTTAATTTAATCCTTTTTCTCATAGAATACATGATTTACTATATATATATAAGCCTTATTACAATCCTATTTTATCATGTTCTACCCTAAACTTATTATTTTGAATGATATAAAAAACATTGAGTGTGGGGGGGAGATTTTTGCGTTTTATTGATATTTTATGAGAGGGCATGATTTATCATCCATTATACTTCCTTCTTTAATCGTCTTGATAAAAATATATTTTGATAAAAAATGAACAAATGGGATGTGCCTTAGGAAGGCCCAAAATCACTATTACTTAACCATTAATATTTTTATAAATATTAAAATTAATTTCATGAGGATGTAATTTTGATTTTCGTGATGTATGTGAGATTTTTAACAAGAATAAATTTTGAATTAAAGGGATAGAAGGTAGAAAATACACACAAGAGGGTGCATCATTCATTGTGTTTTATTATTCTTAAAAAGATAACATTGAGATTGGGAGTGGGTGAGAAGTCAATTTGATATAGTGTTTTCTTTGAGAGTTACTTTTTTATATCATGAATTATGGTAAATAATTCATCCTCATTTTTTATATTTATCTATTTGAATATAATTTACCCACCTACCTTTCAAAAATAGATTCTTTTAAACCTAAATGTTGAACACTTATGATTACTATGTTATTTTTCATTACAAATTTGAGATTTAGATCATTTTCAAGACTATAGATAAAATACATATTCATAATAACAGGAATAATTATAGATTAAATTATCTAAAATGATGAGTTTAAATAACTTTTGTAAAGGTAAATCATTAATGTAATGGATGTTAATAAGAGGCTGAATGATGTGAGTGAAAAGGGGAAATGTCTTAAATTGTGAATTAAAAGTGAATCATGATTTGGTGATTGGATTTTTTTCATGTATTGTGATTTTATAATCTTAATTTATAACTTTTTATTTATGATTATGGTTATTTAAAAACACCTTGGTTGAGGTATGGACCCTTTGTATTTAGATGTTGAGTTTTTTCTAGAGGATGAACAATGATTTGAGTATTGCTAATTTGATAACTTTATTTTCATTTATATTTTCATATGTTTTTATATGTGTTTAAATTTATTTTCTTATTATTTAATAGGAAATACCTACCCGATATCATTGTTCTTTTTCATTTTATTGTAGATATTCAGTGCTACAAAAATATCAAATAATTTGCTAGAAAACATGGAGTTTTGGCGATTTTTGGACAATCCAAACCACAGAGAAAAACTGGAAAACTGATCCTGATAAGAGTTGAAAGATCTAATCCAAATGTCCATGGGATTATGAAATAATTCATAGATGAACAAATATAAATTTCCATGCCATGATAATTTATTCATTCCCTGTAATGTTTGACGTTGAAGGGTTTTATAGGTAATTGTTTATTCACTAAATGATGCTACCAATCATGATATGAAAGTTTAATCTAGGGAAACTCTAAATAAGATATGATAGTTTTACATCATGACACATTAGGTCACACCATAAACCTGATTCAGAAACAATTTTATATCATTAATTTTTCGTATTTTCAATAGATTTTGACCCTGTTTGACTATGGGGACTTGGGAGAGACTTTAGAGGCTTTAAAAGAAGTATTTTACCAGTGAGGTAAGGATAAATAGACCATCAAGAATCCACTTATTATGTTTTGACTCAGGATCATAGTTTCTGATAGGTTTTTCAACATTTTCCTTTATTTGTTGTAGTTATAAATTTTTCGTATGACATTAAATTCTTTTTAGTTTAATTTAATTCTATTTTCTTAAATCTATCTTTTCTATTATATCTTATATGTTTTCCATTTATTAATCATCAATGATCATCTGAATATGATTGGATATATCCATATAAGGGACTAGAATTGGTTAAATTAGGTGCATACTAATTGTTCTCATTCTTTCTTCACTCATGGGTTAGTTTTTTGAAATTAGTATTGTGATGTGATGCATGTTTTTAATTTTTGTTATAAAATCATTGTCCAGGTGTGTTTTGTAGTGAATGGTACCCAACATGATAAAGGGTATAGATTCATGAAAATGAAATTAGAGTATTCATCATAAATTTAAATATGTTAATAATTCATCCTAGATTTTAAATTCATCTAACCATTAGTATTTGAGTTTATAGTGTATATTGATAGGTCTTGACCATGTTCGTATCAATAAATCTAATTTAATTCACAACTAATTTCTATGATTATTTTAAAAGTGAATTAAATTTTGTTATTTAGTACAACTTCCCATGGAAACTATTTTTTCTCTCTATTATAGTTTCTACCTTATTTCATATAATTTTCATTTCTATCTTTATTTTATAAATTTTAATCCAATTAAATTATATTTCATGATCCTGATAATATTGTGATGAAATAAAAATTAATCAATAGTTGTCTCTATTCTTCCATGTTCATTATGGTTCAACCATATACTAATACTATTATACGTCTTAATAATTAGTATTGTTAATTAACATAAATTTATAATTTGGTTCATCCCATAAGATTCAATGCTTTCCTTTGGGTGTGTCATATCTTCTTCTTATAAACTATCTAATAGAACCTTTATATTAAATGATATTGTGAATGAGAGATAGATTATATTTTCTAAGGTGTTTTATAGTGTTAAAGTCCATTCCTTAAAACAAGATCAACCTTATATGGGGACTATAAGGATACTCCAAACATCCATCTATCTGTATAGAAAATGTTTAATTAATTTTTCATGAGCTAAAATTGTTGTAACGCATGACTCTTAATTTTTACATTAATTTTTTAATGTTTAAAAAATAAAGTTAGATATTTCAAACATATAAAATTATCATAATATAATAATAAACAGCCAAATTATGATTTTTTAGAGTGATAGTATCCATAAATGAAGAGAATTATCACTTAACTCATACAACACCGCACAATCTACCACCTTGTAGTGACTAGCACCACACCATGGTGCATACTAGAATAAACTATGACGTGGTATGATAACTATTTTGTAGTGCCAATAATCTATATTTTTAAGTGAATCCACGTATACTTAGAACACTTTCACCTTATGTTATAGTATATGTATTAAATTATGAAACCATATCGAAAAATCCTTTAGGATATCTCCCAAAACATATTTTGGAAAATTTTCCATACATTTTCACCTTATGCTTTATTATATATATAAACCCAAAAAAACAATCCAGAACTTGGTCTGGATATCATCCAAAAGACTTCTTTGGTAGCAATGAAATTTTTACAAACATGATCCTCATTCCCATACTAAAAATGTGTCACCTTATGGGAATTTGTATCATTGAAAACAATTATGGATTCATAAATCCATAAAATTAAGAAAAGGGAAGCCGCTAGAAAAATGTCAATTATAGTCAAGCTAAAATGGGATTTGGCATAGTCTTTATTAAGAACATATATTTTTATACCTCTTTCCAATAGTAATATATATATATAAGTATGAATATTCACATAATCCTATATTTCAAGAAATCAAGTGACTATGGGACGCAAAGAATTTAAATCCCATATTTCCACCATATACATTCTAAATTCACTAAGTATATCCTGACTAGCTTGATGAATGTATGACATGCCATTTATCTAAGTGGATGACCACGTCCCATGACATTCATTAAAATTAAAAATTACATCAAATATACCTTATCTATTAATGTCTATACACTTAATTATTTTGTCCCAATCATGGTATCATGCTTCATACGCATTATTTGAGAAAAAAAATCCTTACTTGGTTAATCCCCAACTAACAAAGTGAACAACATACCCAACTTCCCCTAACTATCCAAGCCCCTATGATCATGTTATAGAGGTATAAATATATAAAGGTTATTATTATATTTATATTAAAAACATTAGTTATAAGGATATAATATGAAACATACATCACTATCATACCAAAGATATTGTGTATGACACCCCATATGGTATACTTGGTGGGTCATCAAGTGAAAAACCCCTCTTTTTATTCATTAAGAGCATATTTTCCATCTCAATATGAATTACAAGACATTATTACCTTCATATTTAATCATAGCCTATAATAAATCATGATAAAAATTAGTTTAGGATAACTTAAATATATAAATTGATATGTTAATTATCATTTTACTTCATACACTATATTCTTCTAATGTGAACGAATGATAAAATGGAGACAACCATTTGTATAACATGAAACATTTTATACTATTAAAACTTATTTATTAATAAAAAAAATCAATAAATAAGAACTCATATAATCATATCCGATATGATTTTATAATTCATTATATCTCTATGTAATTTTCGCCACATTTATATAAGGCCATATACAAAAATCATCCCACCAAACAACTTAAACGGGTAACATCTATGAAGAAAGTTAGTTTGAGTAATGGTTACACATAGGAATTAGTTTCCTTGTATTGAACTCTTTGGCCATAGTATTTAAACTCATTTACATCAAAACATCCAATGTTCTGATGCTAATCACTTTTATTTTCAACAAATAAATATTTCTAAGTTTATTATCACAATCATCTTAGAAATATTTGATTTGTAATTTTCCTTTATGATTATTTGGTAAATAATGAAACATTTTACATTAATATCTTTCTTTACCAACACATATTACACTCATTTAGGATACAATGTGACATTTACTTCATTATAGTAACTAAATGTAACAATTTAAATTTATCAGTAACAATAAAATATAAAAGATTTTAGTAAATTAATTGTAATTTACTTGTAATTTTTATTAGAATAATCTTTTAATTTTCATACTTGAACTTTTTAAAGTCCAAATATACCCTAATTGGCCTTATATAATCTATATTCCCTTAATAATATCATGATAATACAGAAAAAAATCCTTTGTGTTAAAAAAATAAATTTCTTATAGTTTTAATATTAAAAAATAAACTATTTTGTCCATATCGTAGATACTGTTCAATATGTTTGGATTAATATTATAAAAATAGGAATTGTTCTTAAAAACATGCCACTATTGGGAGGTGGGAACTCTTCCCTTATATTATAACAAACATCATGGTTAAACATTTATATGATAGACAAAACTACTTATATCCTTATAGTTTTTTCTTGCATGTTATAGAATTTCATGAATAAAAATCCATTTGTACGAAAACCATCATATCATGTTTTTTTATAACAAATCGTTAATAAACAACTTCTTGAAAATTTAAATCCTATAGAAACATTGTCCCTCTTTCCTGGAACCTCCTAAAGGTTTCAATAACTTTGACTGGCTATTTAAAGATTTCCTATTGGACCTTACAATAGATTTTTCTTCTTCTAGTTTGAACTTTAAGACACATTTACTATAAATACAAAACTAAAAGATAGGCATTATATTCCCAGTACAACTGTCCTCAACACTTTGTGTGAAAAATGTATAATTTTATTATACTCAATTATATTTTTAGAATATTTCGATTAGTGATTATGAAACGAATCTCATTGCTAAAATCATTTCATAATGAAGACCTTTGGTCTCTCCCAAAAATTAACATAAAAAATAATATTGAGTATATGAGTATAGACTAAATTCCCTTATGTAATTTATTATCTAATTTCTTTTAAACCTTAGGTGAATCCTTTTATTCTTCTCATAGTATTCTAGAACCACTTATTTAATAACTTCAAAATTTTTTTACTAAGGATGGTATTTTGTTAACACATAAAAAAATTCCTTTATTAAGAGTGATTATTTATTTTCTATACTAGTCTAAGAAGTTTATTCCATTAATATTTTCCTTATATAGTATTTATCTAAAAGTCAATTTTGGTGATGATGATACCATTTTATCTATAGAAGAATATTTTATTAGATGAGAATCATGTTTTATATTCAATTAAAAAGTAATTTTATTGCATCCTCTCCCATTAAAATAATGACCCCTTTTAATATAAATTACATAAATTGGTGGGAAAAGATCCAAAATTCACTATGTAATGACCCTGATTTGGAATTAACCTCATCACTTAATCAATTTAAGCAGGACATTATAATAATTATATCATATATTTTTCATATATTTTTTAGCATAAATCCATTTATCCAATTCATCATATGACTAAACTCAACACTATTCCTCTTGTATCATTTTCGGGGGTTTCCGAACTAATTGTATCCCAATAAATATTTAAAAAACATGTCACCTAACTCTCAGGGTCACCACAATAATTTCTTTCCTTACACACTATAATCAAGGGGCACCTGACTTCAGGATGAATCTACCGAGTTGAATGATGATTTTTTGATAACTATTTTATTTGGAGGGAATCAAACACTTTTTATTTAAGGATATTTAAATCATTAAATATTATATCATGGTATTCCATTTTTATGTTTTTATTCTTCAAATAAATTAGTTTTGAATCATATTCATTCCACCAAATCAATATGTTCAAACCATTCTGATGTGTAACTATTTATACAACCCCTAACTTGTATTACTAGCTCAATTTAAACTCCAAATATATTGATACACATCCAAATTCATCCCATAAATAAGGTATATGGAACTATTTTATGTAATTTTTTATAACTATATGAAATAAATAATCCCCTCAAGAGTAATATTAAAGGGATATATAGCCAACCCCCACTTTTATAGACAATGTAAAAGCCTCTAGGATAGTGAGAAATCTGATACAAGGTCTATATACATATTCTTGTTTACCCAAGAGAGACCTCAATTCCATCAAAATTATGACACCTAATATATTTAAACAATAACTAACTTCTCAACTCATGCTCATAAATAAATACAAGCCAAAATCAAGGCAGAATACTACTAAATCAGTTATTATACATTGAATGTAACTCATTCAATACATATATGATAAATAAAATAAGTATTTTAACTCTTTAAACTATAAATATATATATGTTCATAATATAAAAATTATGTTCATTGAATAATAAAGTGTGAAATAATACTAAATAAATGAACAATTTATAAATTTAAACATAAGATAAAAATTTACAAATAATTCGTAAATAAATCATAAACACATTATAATTTAAGATTGAATAAACATAGACAATTGAACTTGATCTAATATTAACATTTCATATTAACATTTAAATTGATTTAATATGAACTCCTTTATATTTAATAATATGAGATAATTTATGAACACTTTTTGTAACATCCTAGGTAATTAGAGAATAATAATTTTCCATATTTATTAATATTTGTAAATTATAGAGTAATTTTAATTTAAAAAGGGATGCTAAGTATGATAATATACCTGACATGAAACAATGGGCTTCTCTAAAATCTTACATTGCACACAACACTAAGTTATAACGAAAAGTAATATATTATTAATATTATTATTTTAAGTTGTAGTTATTGCATAGCCATTAGAATGGATGGAATGAATGAAACTAACTAAAGTATAAAAATAGTACATACACATGTTTATATAAGGATTAATTTTTTATAAAATTAATTATAAATGAAAATAAAAACTAATTGAATATAAAGGATGTGTTTTTATAAAAAACTACTTAAGTGTGAATAATTATGCATATAAAATAATCAAATCCCTCTTGTTGGAATAAATTAATTAAATAAAAATTAAATATAATGTTTAGAATTCATCCTATAAGTTTTCCAGACAAGATATAAGAAAAAATTTTGATTTTATGCATAAAAGGATTGTTTTTTAAAAAATGCATTTTTACCGCCTTTTGAGGGGGAAACCTTTTAAAATCTAGTTATTCACTTTTATATATTATATTTGAAAAAATAAACATATTATTTAGAATCAATACATAAAAATTTAATTTACGTTAATTTTTGGTATTTTTCTGATAAAATTCATATTTTAATGAATAGTGAAAAATACTGCATTTTAAATCAAAACTGCTTTTTCGTCTAATTTATTTATATTATTATATTGTCATTTAACATAGTTTTAAGGAATAATTAGATGAAGTTTTTATGATTTTATCCAATGTAGTTCATTGGATTATTTTTCAAATTAAAATTAAATTGAAAAATTATGTAAACTTTTGAATGTTTTAATTTAAAAAAATCGTTTTCTCGATCCATCGACGGGATTAGTGTTAAAAATTATTTATCCACTTATGTAAAATGAATTTTTAAAAATGGATATACATGGATGTACTCCATATAAAAATTTTGGTTCAATAAAACCAAAATAGTTTTTTTGAATAGAAACTTTAATATTTTATTTACCACAATTAAAGATAAATAGGGTAAATAAAGGTAAAATTAATATAATAATATTAAAAAATTACCCAAACACTTGTAATAATATTATTAGATGAGTTATATTATACCAATACAATCCTTGGGTAGAAATTTTGACCTTTATAAGCCACTTGGGTGTGATTATGGTATTATAACATTTAATTTAATGTAAATGCAAATATGTCATAAAAATGTCTCTTCATACTAAAACAGTTTTAATATGGGGTTATGTAAGTGATATATTCAACTATGAATAGTAATTATAATGATGAAAAAATATTACCTATATCATGGTGATTTATTTATAATTTTTGGGAATTAAATATTTAAATTTAATTACGACAAAATGATGATATACATATATATGTATTAAAGAAAGAATCAAATAAATGATTTTAATAAATTTAAAATAAATATAATTAGAAATATTTGATTCCATAAACGAATTTTATGGATTCCTAAAATATTTTAGGATTTATTTAATGTATTTTTCTCAATGTAATCAAGTAATGGTATTTTAAAAATGTGACGTAATAAATAGTGTCCAAATTAACATAATTCATATTTTAAAATATAAAATATTTAATTAAATGATATAAAACATATAAAAATATAATAAACATCCAAAAAATTTATATAACTCTAAATATGTCATCAATTACTCATTATTTGGTCTTGTGTCCTGCATTGGTAATTATTTTAACCATGTAATTGTAAATTACATGATAAACTAGTAGGAGTTAAAAGTGGTGAAAATAAAACATATAAGGATTAAAATATATCCAAAAATTATCTAATTATTATTGTATGTTTATATTTATTCTTATACTCTTATTTTATTCCAAATAACTATATTTTTACCCATTTGTAATAGAAATTGAATTTATAATAATTTAATACTTTTGATAATTCCAAGGGTGCCCCTCCCATCTCCTATAAAAAGGAACCAATTATTCTCCATTACTCACACTTCCAAATCCTTTTGGATTTAAAACTATCTTCAAAAAACTATTCCTAGAATCCCTACCCATATTATTTAGGCCTTATTGTAGGAATAATACCCTCTTTAGAGGTGTTAAGGTGGTAAGAAAGGTTCTCACCCGAAGGAAAGGTAATGCTTTTATTTAAGTGTTTCAATTTAATTTCTTATTCCACATCCTTCAGATCATTTCCAACCTTGATGAGATAATAACTCTTGTATCCCCAATATACTGATATTATATTATGTTAATATCATCACCAAAATCCATATCCAATTTTATGAAATTTAAAATGAACATTTTGTTCGTCTGTACGGCAAAATACCACCTCGTGAACTAATATAGTTCATTTTTCATTACCGACTCTCAAGACTGGTCATAATGATGTAATTGATCGTTTTATATGATTTTCATGACATATTTATCATTATATTAGAATAATATATCAATTATCTTCTTACTTTCCTTGCGCATAAAAATAATAACATCGTTCGTGCGTACGTATGAACTATCACTACCATGAAGTGATGTGAATTATTTTTATTCACCACAACACTTTTATGATATATATATAAACATGTTTAAATTATTATTATGATTTTAATTATATTATGATAATTATGGAAGTATAGAATAACAATTACATTATTTCCATAATTATCAATGAAAAATATAAACTTTACTCGTGTGTATGTATGGCCTACCGTCTCCAAGATTATAACGTTGTTAATTTTTCATTCCATAAAAAGGTTTGATTTAAAAGTGAAATTGATGTATAAAAGTGATTATTATGTCATGAATGTTATTCTGGAGATGATTTAATTAATGAACACATGGACTATTAATGTCATAACAAGTTCATTTTCGACTCAAGTTCCAAATATCGAAAAAACATCTCACATGAACCAAAATAATTATGTAATTTTTATAACATGGGAATTAGTGAGATAAAACGAAAAATAAAATTGAAAATGGTTCTAAAGAAAGTATAAATTAACCTAATTTTATTATTCAGGAATATAAATATTATACATGGTGAGTCGTAGTCAAGGTAAGGGACTTCATCCAAATCTCCTTTCATTGAGACATATTTTGATGATATACACCACTTTCATTTTATATAGCGCATAATAAACCCATTTGAATTTTAATTTATTTTAACAGTTTTGAAAATGAATATTTTTCTATGATTCATTTTACTAAATAAAAAAAAGAATTTTTTAACATACTTGGAGACAATTAATTTTTTGTCGTTGTGACAATTATTTGATATTAGGATTCCTCTATAATCCTTAATGTTTTTAAAAGGAAAATAAATACCATTTTCCATTTTCTGGACTTTTCATATTGAAAATAGTTTTGAGAATGGATTGATTTGATCAATATCTTAAAATTATGTCTTGTGATTGCAATGTGAAATTTTTTTCCTTTATGCATGTTTTATATGTTATGATTATGTTATGGTTCCTGGGAATTGATTATATATACGAGTGGTTCTATGATAAAATGACAGTGGTTGGGCCCATGATAGCTCTTCAATGAATTGTGTAATGAGACAGAGTTAAACTATTAGGTTTCTCCTAAGATATTTAGGCAATATATTATGATGGTAATTCCAACTGTAACCATAAAAGTTACTCCCTATATAGCTATAAAAGATATAATAAAGTTATGGTATGTATTCCACAAGTTACCTTTATTATTTGTGATTTCCAATAAGTTTGTCATGAATCTTATGATTTCATGTGGTGTGTTAAAGATTTTATGTTTTATGGGTGAAAAGTATGATTTTTTGAAAAAAATCATGAGTTTAAAGTATTCAGGGACTAACTATTTAATTAATTATTTTATATCCCTTACTGATCATTTTTTGCTCATCCCAAGTTTTTGAAATGTTTTTTCATAGGGTACAATGTTGGGTAAGATAAAGGAAGAAGTCAAGATGAATGTTATGAATATTTTTATCAATAAAATAAATCATGATTTATTTTAAAATGCATTAAATTATGAAAAATGGATATTGAGTAGACTTGTCTAATTTGTAATATTTGAGTTGTTTTGTAATAGTTATGGCACAATTCTCTGAAGATATAAACCTGAAAATATCCTAAATTGGAATTATTTACTTATATCAAGATTATGTAATGTTTAAGGTTGGGGCCTTATAGGTGGTATCAGAGGATATTTTAGACAATTTGAGAGGTTAGGATGATATTTAAGCATAAGTTATAATTTATATATAACCATAATGGTTAGTATAATATAAATAGTCATAGTTAATTTAGATAAATTGAATGAGTTTGAGATAACATGAATAATTATTAATTTTTGTTCACCTTCCTCATAAGATAGTATATGATGGTTTTAATGATATACTCACACTGACCTTTTTGGTTTTAGTAAATGGTTGGATCAAGCAGGCACCAAATTAAAAAATGGATGTGAAGGTAATTATGGGATATTACATTTTAGGATGCTAAATGAAAGTTATGAGATAACCTTTTAGGTTAAAATATGTTCTGGTTATTTTTTAGGATTTTATCTCATTTTGGTAATGTTATCATAGTTATAAAAATTATATAGTTTTAGAAAAAGGACAACCCACGGGAAGGGTGACAGCCCATCGCATTGGACAAAGCTATGTGAATTGAACCCACAAACAAAGGGAGATAAAGATTTTTCACCTACCACTGGCCTATTTGATGTCCCTGGTTAGTAAAACTTTTTATTTTTAGTTAAATAGTTAATGAAATAGGAATAAGTTGATTTTTCTAAATTATGTTTTGTCAAATGGATATCCTTGGTAATAGAAAATGATTTGGGGATTAAGTTATAAATTTTATTCTAGAAGATGTTAAATATTTTGGAAGCTTTATATGATTAAGGTAAATAGAATACTAGGTGATTTTATTTGAGGAGTAATGGTTGAATTATATTTTGGAAGAATATATGATTTTAATTATGGACTTATGGGGAATTAGGTTATTTTTTGAAATTATTAACCTATCATTCAAAATATGTGATTAGGTTAGTTACATTTTAGTATGATACATTAATATTTGTTGATGTTATTTGGATAATAATGTTAAAATTTATCATGGAATATTATTTGATTAATTCTTCTTATTTTTTGAATTTAATCTTAGTTATAATATTTTTGAGGAATTTTAAGGATAGTTAGTGGTTGAATGGTCTATGTTGGAGTTTGGGTATTACTTTTGAATTTTGGAGATTAAGAGTTATCATTATTATTTTAAAGTTTATTATAGTTGTGTAATTATATGATTTTTTATCCTAACTTTTTGTTTTGGTTAATGTTTCAAGATAGGATAAATAGATAGTTAACCTTTTGTAGATTATGTGATTAACTATTTTGTAAAGACCTAGAAATTTCAAGGAAATTGTTTTCTTAAATTCTTTGGAATTTTACGAGTCCGCAGTTTTTCACGGCACCTGATTCCAAGGCCTAGTGTGCCCAGAATAATTTTTTGAAGTTTTGTTAAGCTTAAATTAACGCGCGTAATCAGTTTTGCTGAAAAATTGGAATAAATCTTAAACGGTTACTCAGATCAGAAATCTGAGGGCACCGTTGTGCTCAGGATGATGAGTTTACCATAGGAGCGACTTAATTTTAGTCGGCGCGGGCCTCCTGCGAGAAATTACAAAAATGGAATAACCGTAAATAAAATAATTAAATAAATTATTTTATTTTTTAAATACTTATAACTCACAAATGGTAGCTCAGATTAAAAATCTGAGACCACCACTGACCTCATGAGGGCAGGCTTTATTTAAGAAGACACTAACTTTGGCCGGCGCGGGCTACCAGAAAAAGATAGTTTTTGGCCACAAATAAAATAATTAAGTGTCAATTATTCTATTGTAAAATTCATAACTTCTAAACAGTAACACGGATTGAAAATCTGAGAGTACCGTTGGGTTCACCGGGGAATGTTTTACTTAGGCAGGTCCTAACCTCGATAGGTGTGAGTCGAGGTTGACTAATAATAATTTTCTGAGATTTTGTTCGGGTACGTTCAGTAAACGTACATGCAGGTTTTTGTATCTTTTGAACTGGTGCTCGGAATTGAAATCTGAGGACACCGATGAACTCGCAGCACCGATATTCTCTTAAGGGGACCTTTACCGTAGTTTTTTTTGGTCGAGAGTGGAAGTTATAAATTGGGGTTTCTAATTAAAAATTAAAGTTTGAATAAAAATGTGTGTGTAACACATTTATATTTGGTGGTGGTTATTTTCTCCAAAGAGAAGTTGGAGGTGGGGCCCACACCCCACATAACCTCCCATGAGAGGATAATGTGTGGTGGGGCCCACATGAACACCAAACCTCTCAACTCCACTTGAAACCCCCCTTTTAACTCTTACAACTCTCAACCTCCTCTCTTTTAATTTTAACCTTCCTTCTTCTCTAATTTAAAATGTCAACACTCTCTCAAATAATTGTCTAGCATGAAATTAATTAGTTGTCTCATATATTTTGAATTAATTTGAATTCATTAAGTGATCATAATAATATGGGTTATATTATTATGTTTGGGTTGGCATAATGTTTTTGGTTGGGAGAATTGGTGGAGCCTCGGTGAAATAGGAAGAGCCTTCCTCCAACGAAGAACGTCGATTCCACCGAAGAACGACGACAAGTCTTCTTCTACCTTCTTCAACTGGTTAATGAAAGTGAGGCGACGCCCATGAAGAATGCCATCTACTTTCCTCTTCCTCCACGTCAAGGGAGAAGATGTTGTCGTCGCCAACGACAACGTCTTTCCTTTCAACATTGACAGAACGATGTCCGTCTTCCGCGACGTCCGTCTTCCGCGACGCCCGACTTTCGTGATGTCGTCTTCCACGACTTGGAAAACATACCTTGAATCGAGGTAGGGGGTTTTGTATAATTTTAAATAAATAAAAATTATACCCTCATTCTTGATTTATGCTTTGGTTCAACTTTGGCCTTTTGTTATCGCCTAATGTGGAGGGAACAGGCCTAACAAACACGGCCCGACGACCCTCTGTTGATTCTTGTTAGTTTGTTTGTTTTTGCGATGGAGGCAGAGATGGAAGGGTGCGGTGTTGTCGTACCGTGCTGGAGGAAGTGGCCACGGCCATGAGGCAGCGACGAACGAAGGAGGCGGTGACCGAAGGCCGCGGCCGGGCCGGGCCACGGCGGTGGAGGACATGCGTCGTGGCGTCGCCGCGTGGAGGAAACCGCGGACCGCGGTGCGTGCCGCTCGGACGAAGTGAACCATCCGACCGTAGCCAGTCGAGCTGGAGGACCGCGGTGCCTCCTTGGCACCCCGCTGCAGGAAGACCAGGGCCCGCTGTGCGGGCTGCTTTGCATGGCGAACCGGCGGGCCGCCTGCTGGCCGAGCTCGGAACATCACGGCGCCTCTTGGCACCGCGTGTGGAGGAACCGCATCCCGGAACCGCGGGCCGCTCGAGCCGGAAAAAACCAGCCGGCTTCGGCCGGCCGGGTAGCAAGGAGGGGCGGCGCCGCTCAGCGCTGCCAGGTGAGCCAAACTGGCCCGCCACCGCAAGTCGGGACCGCTGGTGGGCTGCGCCCCACCGGGCCGGGCCGACCCCCCAAACGGGTCAGACCCGCCAGCCCAGGTATCTGGGTGGTCAGCGTTCCACCGGGCCGGGCCGACCCCCAGCCGGGTCGGACCCGCCAAAACGGGTCGGGCCGACCCGCCAGTCCACTGGGCTTGACAGGCCGGGCCCGTTACGCTTAAACACGAATATCTTCTAGACCACACGTCTGATTGACACGCCGTCTACAACACTGGGATCCTCACGACGAGGAGGTATTTTTCCGATACTCTAAGTGAGTTTTGGAAAACTTTGGAAAATGGACAGGTTTGGAATGAGCGTAATTCCAACCAGGCCCCTGGAACGGAAATGCTAATTACTCTCAGACCAGGCGTCTGATTGATGCGTCGTCTGTCGTGTTGGGTTCCTTTTGATGAGACAGAACTACGGGATACATCAACTCAGGACTTCGTGGAAGTGTATGTATCGACACTTGGATCGAGGAGCGGACCCACCTAGAATCGAGTGTGTTGTGTGCGGGAACCCCAGAGTTGGCTGCGATAGTGACGACTTCTATACTTGGATCCTACGTGGGTTCGATAGTGACGACTTATATACTTGCATCCTATGTGAGTTCGACAGTGATGACTTCTGTACTTGGATCCTACATGGGTTCGAAAGTGACGACTTCTATACTGGGATCCTATGTGGGTTCGAAAGTAACGACTTCTGTACTCGGATCCTATGTGGGTTCTACAGTTTAGATGAATCAGGGACTACAACTGATCATCTATATCGCTATACAAAATATGTATACCTGTGTGATCTGAGTCTTGACTTTCAATCATTATCTTTGATGTGATTGACATTACTTTCCTGTGTGGACTGGGTTGTTCTTAGGATTGAGAGTTGGAGCTGAACTATGATTGGTAACTTAGATATATGTATGGGCATATACCTAAGTAGATTTGGTTGATACATCGTGATTGTATCTTTCTTATATGGTTTATCCTTCGTGGATTCTGGGAGACTTTCAGGGGTCTCAGGTCCTAATTGAGTATCGTTATACTCACCCCTGCACGGGCAATGACCGCACATCGTTGTGTTGGTTGCAGACGACGGACAACACTGATCGAGGCAGAGTGTTGTGGAGCTGGACGGTTCCCGGAGGTGGACCACTTGCCAAGATGTACACGGAGTGGACAGAGGGACCTGAGGTGCTGAGGAGGCCATCTTTACCCACCCTTCAGGTGGGATTCTTGGAGGACGACACAATAGTTGCAGTTTACTTTTCTGCAGTTGTACTTTACTGTTGGGCTTGTATTTCCGACCCCTTTCCTTTCAACACTTACTTTTTTATTCAGTTCTACTTAGAGTTTATTTTCATTTGTTTCCTCTACCGCTTGTGTTCTGACTATGTGTGTGTTACAGGTTAAAAAGTCAATGACTTCCCTTTTATCAGGATTATGCTTTTGGTGCTAGTCACCAGCCCCTGGCCTATAGAAGGCGGGCTTGGGGTAGTCACAGCACAGGTACCAAGGACGGGTCGTGACAAATTGGTATTAGAGGAGTCCATTCTACCGTAGAACTTAGGAATCTGATCTTTCTTTTCTGTGAAGCAATAGTGTTAAGAGTATTGAGTATGGTTTTCAGTCCCGGGAGTCCAGTGTTGGTGCGGCGGCTGACGTATCCATACACGAGGACCCTGACTATAACACCCCGAGATTTTATAAGATGCATTCCTTTTAATTTATTTCATATCTTCTGTTGTACGCTACACCAAGATTATCTAGCGCTATACGCAAAACCGTATTATCTTGCAGTATACGCAATACTATTCTTGGATCGTGTTACACACAATTTCAAATTCATTTGATAGTAGTTATTCTATGAAACATTGAGTGTGTATATATATATATATTCAATGTATAAATGAAATATGGTTGGATTCTGTTATACACAACGAAAAAAGAGTCTTGCACTACACGCATCTCTGACTTGGCTTGCATTACACGTCATCGCAACCTTCCTCGATAGCGTGTGTTTTACGCAATATTGGGATTCACTAAACAATGATATATTGTTATAATATTATTATGGACTAGCCTTTATGAATAGTATTAACTAAATTCTGAATTTTATAACTTTATTATTCATCTTACACATTTTCTAGAACATGGTATGAGAACAAAATAAATTTTTCAGGTAAAATAAGTATTTTTCAAAAAATGTTGTTTTGCCGCCTTTTGATGGCACACCCACTTTAAATATAGTTTTTGATGGGTTTGTAAGTTTAATTTGAAAAAATAAAATTATTATTTAGAATTAGGATATAAAAATTTACTTTGGATAATTTTTTCATATTATTCTGATAACTTTCATATTTTAATGAATAGTAAAAACACGCTATATTTTAATTAAAAACAACTTTTTTCATCATAATAATTTATATAGTTAAAATATAATATTGAATGATTTTAAAGTATAAATATAATATATTTTTACCATTTAATATAATTTATGTCATTTTCATTTATTTTACATTGAATTCATAGGTAAAATCATTTCAATCTTTTCCAATGTTTTAACTTTTAAAACTCGTTTTCTTATCAACGAGATTAATATTAAATTAATTTCTGAAATTTTTGTGTATTTAATTTATAAAAATGGATTCCATATTTGGAATCAGTGGGTCCAAATTATGTTAATAGGCTACTTTTTATTTTTGGGCATTATGAATAGTAACTATGGTAAATTTAATTTACCATAGTAAAAGGTAAATCGGGTAATTAAGGATAAATATAATATTATAAAATTACCCTAACACTTGTGTTAATATAATTGGATTCTTATATTTCGTCTTAAGTCATATTTGGATCGAAATGGAATCCATTGGAACTCACTTCGAAGTGATTAAGACCTTTAGTTTATTTTATTTAAAGGAAAGTGAAATATGTCTCACTCAACTTTAATAATTAAAGTATTTTTAATATAAGTTTATACAGAATATAAATTATTTTATAAATACTCATTTGAAAGATAAAATAGTTTTCTTTATCATGGTAATTTATTTATAATTTTTAAGAGATATTTAATTACCTTAATATCTTATACATTAATGATGCATAAATTATTTATTTAGTGAAAAATAAGTAATATAGTTGTTATTGAAATAATAATACCCATTAAAAGGCTCACAAACCTGACCAAAACTTATTGGTAGTATATATATACACCTTAATCATCCAATTACCAAATATATGAACGTTTGGAGTCTTATAAAAGTGATTATGACACTTATATTATTTTATTTTAAATGATGTCAAAGTTGTCACCTTCATAATTTAATAAATATAACATTTTAAAAGTTGGCTGTTTTAGAATATAAATCCGACAAAAAGTATTCTTTTGAAATATATAAGATTTATCTTCATCCTAGTATTTTATTTTTAATATTTATGCATCAAATATGTATGTTTAATAATTATAAAAAAATGTTGTAGAAATTATTTTATTAAGAGAAGTAGCAAATAAATGGTTTTACAAATAGTACAATAAATATTATATGAACTATTTAATGTGATCCTGTAATTTTCTAGATGAATATGACATGTTAGGAACCTATTAAATATTTTAGTTTAAATATATCTTCGGTGTGGATTTTATTTAAATTCAAATAAATGAATAGATTCAAAATTGACACTATTGTTATTTTATAAAAATAACATATTATTAGATTGTTTAAAAATCACAAAAATATTTAAAAATTATAAATTGAAATTTATATAGTCTAAAATGTCATAAAATATCCAATTATTAAAAATTAACAACACATAAGTGATTATTTATAACCATTTAAAATTTATAATTTTATTACCACAAATAAAATTAAATAGATTAAATAAGGATAAATCAAAATGATAAGGTTTAAAATAAGATCAAAACATGTCTAAATTTGACTGGTTGATGATATTACAACCCTATATCATCTAATATTTGAATTGAGTCATTTTTGGAGGTTTTTATGTGGGGTTTGAATTTATATTAAACTAATATTTTTGAGGATTCCAAAGGTGCCCCTCTCCTCCCTTATAAAAGGGCACCTCCTACCTCTCCTCCTCACACATTTTTGAGCCTTCATTATCTTCCACCCTTGCCCATTTCCTTTATTAGCCTCTTTAGAAACCTACTATAGGTCCTGGTCTTCTTCAAAGACCGATTTTAGTGCCCTAAGAGGAGGTTTCAAAGAGGCGTGTCGAAGAAGAGGTAATATCTGTTACCGATTCTTTAAAATTTATTTCTTCTTCTACTTCTTCTTATTTAGTTGTTTCATTATGAATTAATAACATAAGTATAACTAATATACTGATATTTTATTATAAATATGAAACAACCCTATTTCACCTTCTATCCATCCTAAGGAAAAAATAAATCACCGCGCGTGCGTACGTACAGAATACCCTCTCCACACCGTGGTGTAATCTGTTTTTCCACCACCACCTTACGTGGATGGGTATAATGGTGTAAATAATAACTACATATGATTATTATAACATCATACTGATTCTAAGATATTATATCATTCACTCCAATTCCGTTCAATAAATATGGGAACGATACCATCACTCGTGCGTACGTACGGATTACCGTCTCCACGATGCGATGAGATTCATTTTCCATGTTAACAATTCAAGAATGATTATAAAGTATATATCATAAGTAATAATGAAATATATTACATAATAATGCCACTAGATATATGTATATATATATATGTGTATTTCATCTATTTAATTCCATTCAATTCAATAAGGAAACGAAAACAGCGTTCATGCGTACGTACGGCCTACCGTCTTCATGAACGATGTATTTCATTCCATTTATCAATCTATCATATATATTTATATGATGAATATCTATTATATATAAATGATTTTTTACATTATAAAATTAAGTAAACCAGGATATAAGTAATAATATCAAGAACAACAAGTCGAAACATGTATGATAAATGAAACGATTTTACCCAAAACGCTGCTTTAACATGGATTTACAAAAGAACGGGTAATATAAAGTCATAAGTGAAACATATATGATATCATAACAATGAATATTATTCTGTAATAATTCAATTACATTATTTAAATCATTATACAGGAGGTTTGGATACGTACAAAGCATATCGGACCTAAGGTAAGGGATAATTTTGCAATCTCAATTGTTTTCTATCCGAGATTGCTTATATGTAAGTATTTACTGGGGTTATATTTATCATCAATGTCCAAGTTTTATAAAAATATTTTCATGTATGTTTAAAGTCATTTTTACCCATTTTTGACTTCTACTACACGGTTTGTAAGGAATCTTTTTTTGTTTACCATATGAGGTACTTTTTTACTTTTTCGGAAAAAGCACGAGAAAAATGTTTTTTTATCTTATACGGCATGAACGGATTTTTACGATTTCATAACACCTTATTTTCATGAAGCTTACTCTACAAGATTTCATGAATATTTTCAACAAAATTATTTTCTTTTAAAATTTAATGGCATTTTGTGAAAAGAAAATTAATTTCAAGAAGAAAGGATATTTTCCTCAAGAATTCATTTCAAGTGCTTTATCAAACCCATTTTCCATCTAAGATGGCATTATTTCATATGTGTATGTTTCAAGTATAATTTCTTTATGATTTATAAGGTTTCACTTTTCTTATGATGAAATTATATCCATTTGTTTTATATGGATTATGTTATGATGGAATGATGTTTATGAAACCCAATTTATTCTTTGGGTTATGATGAATGATTTATGATTTTTTTGTGGCACACGTAATAATGATTTCAATATGAGATTGGTGGGACCTATATCTCCCTTCAATTCATTGGGTAAAGATTTATATCTCATGAGATAGACATGGATGAAACGACAAGTAAATCTGGTTCAGTAATACAGGGCTGGAACGACAAGTAAACCCAGTTCAGTAAGGGACTTTGTCCCCTAAGATGGTCTTGGCAGAAATGCCTTGGATACTATGGAAATAATATCATGTGATTAATGTTTTTCCACAATTAAAAGTTTTATTCCCATGCTATTTTATCATGATTGATGTTCCATTATGATCTATGCCTTACGTACTGCCATGTTTTATGTATTTTCTCAAGATCTTGATGTTTAAACATTATGCTCATGTTTTTTAGTTCAAATATATATGGTTTGTTTTATTTTCTCCACGCTTACCCTTACTGAGCATTTGAGCTCACCCTTTTTATGTTTTCTTTTCCCCTAGGATTAAAAGAAAGGTTTTAGGTAAGGAAACAAAAAAGGGAAGATTGTTATGGGAGATGTTGAAGATCATTCAACATGATTAGAAGTTTATATTCCAAGTTTCCAAAGACACTAAACTATTACGGTCCTTTGGTGTCTATTTTTGTTATGTATTAGATATTCCACAAGAGTAATGTAATGTCTATGTACGTCAAACTTTGGGTTTCTACAGTTGGTATCAGAGGAAAGGTTTAGTCAACCTTTGGAAACTAGGATGCGAGAACTTTAGTGAGATCCCTAGAGATATTTCTAAGGTATGTATAGGGATGTCCCTAAGGTTAAGTATAAGTATTGGTTATAGTTCTAGAATTACGGTAATGATCTTAGAATTAACCCTATAATGTTATATATTTAAGGTACTCCCCCTTTATTATATTGTTTTCCCTAGCATGATTTTTTCCTCTCACACTATTCTATTTGGGTTTTAGACAATGGTTGGAACCCGAAGGAACCGTGTTGATCAATGTAATGGACAATGAAATGATTTTCCTCCTGAACAAACCAATATTCTAGGAGATGGAGTGAAAAATCTTATTGCTATACTTACACAAGCTATGAATCATTCTGGACTTCCGAATGAGCAGAGAAGGGAACAATATTCTATTGAGTCTTCTGATCCACTTGTTGCTGAACAATGGATAAGTACCATTGAAAAGATATTTTCCATACTTCTTTGTTCGGAACATGAAAAAGTCATTCTGGCTATTTAGGGTCTAAAAGGTGAAGCAGATCAATGGTGGACTCTAATTAAGAATACGAGGCCCCGAGATGAAATTGAATCCATGGAATGGGATGAGTTCAAGAACTGATTTTTCAATAAGTACTTCCCTCATATTCTTTGAACAAATATGGAAAAAAATTTCCTTGAGCTTAAGAAAAAGGATGATGAATCTGTTGGTGTTTACGAAGCGAAGTTTACAAGGCTTGCAAGGTATGAATCTGGCTTTATCATCCAACCTGAAATTAAAGTTGATCAATTTTTTAGTGGATTAAAACCAAGTATTCGAAGGGCATTAGCTATAAGAGACACCAGTAGAAATGAATAAATAGTGCGTTGTGCTATCAAGGTAGAACTGGAAGTTGGTGTTACATATCCATCTCATGGTTTTGACAAGAAATGAAAGATGGAGTTCAAAGAGAAATCTCAGAATAATGGTGAAAAGAAGATAATTGTTTCTTTATGCTCAAAGTGTGGAAATAATAATGGTGGAGATTGTATTAAAGGGACTATAAAATGTTTTATGTGTATAAAATAAGGTCATCGAGCAGCTGAGTGTCGAAGTAATGGAAAAAGGGTTGCTAATGATGTGAATAATGAAAAGACTGCAGAGAATGCTCCACCAACACTTCAATGCTTCAAGTGCAAGGAAATGGGGAAGTATGCTAACCAATTCCCTAATCCAAGGGTTAATGATGATCGACGTGAGAAACCTCTTAAGGAAAAGGACAAAGGGAAGTCACATGCGATCACTATTGGCGATGTTGAGTATGACAACGATGTAGTGGAATGATTGTGTGTTTATGTAACGAGATTCCAAAATAATGTTGTGGAATCTAATTTATAGTATTGTGTAATATTGGAATATCTATGTATTGGTTTATTATGGTTTTCAATAATTATACGGTACTGGTAACCATTAAAAGTAATTCAAATATTTTGGAAAGCAGATGATATGATAAGGATAAAATGAAATGTTTAATAGTATTCATGAGCTCATGACTAATATAAGGACAAAGTGATATCATCGTTTGAGTATATAGAAATTTTGGGATTTTGGTATGTACAAAGAGTTAACTTTTGACAGCATTCATGTTTTCACTAAGGTTCAATGGGTATTCATTTTTCAAAAGAATACATGATTAAGGTATTCACATGTTTGGAATGTGACCAACAAAATATATCTTGTGATATATGAGGGATAAATGATGGTATTCACGTGCTTGTTATGTGACATTTCAAGTAATCATTTTCTTTATACTATGAGATTGGACAGATGAATTTTGAATAAGCCTAAAGATTGGAATGGATTATGTTGAGCATAAGTTAGTATTGTTTAAGGCTAGAACTTTTTTCCATATTATTGATGGAATGTCATAATAGTGTATTTTAAGAAAAGGGACAACGTGCAGGATGGGCGACAACCCGTCGTGTCAGACAAGGTTGTGGGAATCGAACCCACAACTGATGTAGGACAAGCCTTTATCGCCTACCATTGTCCTAAGGGAAGTCCCTGGTTAGTAGAAACTTGTTTTATTATATTAAGCGGTATTATAGATGAAGTATACGTCCATTTTTGGAATCATATACGATTAGTTTCACCATAGATGGACTTATGTATATTTGATAACTTTTTCTATCCTTATGTTTGAGACAGATGGAATGACTTATCATTATATCACATGATCTGCTAACACTTCACGGAAGACAAACTCAACTTCATTTCTTTAAGAGATGAAGTGGAAATTGTTCAAGGCAAAAACAAGAGTGAGATTGTACCAAAATCAAGTAAGTATTTATTTTAATTCAAAAAATATTAAACATTAGGGAAATGATCTTGAAAACCAAAAATGTTGTCCTAGTGCTCTTATATATGATGAATCAGATGGTACCTTAGATCATCACAAATTTATGGCTTTGTGATTGTTGGCTTTTTCATAGCCATGTTCTCTACCACTCTCCATCAAAATTTGATGATTAAATTTCTCTTCCATATCCATATTTTCACATATGTTCTCCTATATTGAAACCTAGTGATGATTTACTTTGGGTAATCATTACGTTTCATACTTCATTTTTTAAAGATAAGTTTTGGTATTCCTTTTTACGATGTGGGTTTTTATGAAATAAACTTTCAAGTAGTAAACCATTTATAACCCCGACGAATTTAGAGGGAGAAATTCATTTTAAGGGGGGTAGAATGTAACACTCCAAGATTTTATAAGATACATTCTTTTTAATTTATTTCATATCTTATATTGTACGCTACACCAAGATTATCTTGCGATATACGCAACACCGTATTAGCTTGCAGTATACGCAATACTATTCTTGGATCGTGTTGCACACAATTTCAAGTTCGTTTGATAGTGGTTATTATACGCAACATTAACTTTGTGTGTATATATATATATATATATTCAAATATATAAATGAAATATGGTTGGATTCTGTTATAAGCAACGAAAAAGGACTCTTTCTCGATAGCGTGTGTTGTACGCAATACCGGGTTTCACTAAGCAATGATATATTGTTATAATATTATTATGAACTAGTCGTTATGAAGAGTATTAACTACATTCTGAATTTTATAAAATTATTATTCATCATACACATTTTCTAGAACATGGTATGAGAACAAAATATATTTTTCAGGTAAAATAAGTATTTTTCAAAAAATGCAGTTTTGCCGCCTTTTGATGGCACATCCAATTTAAATCTATTTTTTGTTGGTTTTATAAGTTCAATTTGAAAAAATAAAATTGTTCTTTGGAATCAGGATATAAAAATTTACTTTGGATAAATTTTTCATATTATTCTGATAACTTTCATATTTTAATGAATAGTAAAAACACGTTATATTTTAATTAAAAACAACTTTTTTCATCATAATAATTTATATGGTTAAATTATAATATTTAATGGTTTTAAAGTATAAATATAATATATTTTTACCATTTAATATAATGTATTTCATTATCAATGATTTTACATTGAATTCATAGGTAAAATCATTTCAATCTTTTGCAATGTTTTAACTTTTAAAACTTGTTTTCTTAACAACGGGATTAATTTTAAATTAATTTCTGCAACTTTTGTGTATTGAATTTAGAAAACTGGATTCCATATTTGGAATCAGTGGGTCCAAATTATGTTAATAGGCTACTTTTTATTTTTGGGCATCATGAATAGTAACTACGGTAAATTTTATTTACCGTAGTAAAAGGTAAATTGGGTAATTAAGGGTAAATATAATATTATAAAATTACCCTAACACTTGTCTTAATATAATTGTATGCTTATATTTCATCCTAAGGAATATTTGGGTCGAAATAGAATCCATTGGAACCCACTTGGAGGTGATTAAGACCTTTAGTTTTTTTTATTTAAAGGAAAGTGTAATATGTCTCACTCAACTTTAATAATTAAAGTATTTTTAATATAAGTTTATAAAGATTATAATTCTGTTATAAATACTCATTTGAAATATAAAATGTTTTTATTTATCATGGTAATTTATTTATATTTTTTAAGAGATATTTAATTACCTTAATAGCTTATACATTAATGATGCAGAAATTATTTATTTAGTGAAAAATAAGTAATATAGTTTCTATTGAAATAATAATACCCATTAAAAGGCTAAACAAACTGAAACAAATTTATTGGTAGTGTATATATACACCATAATCATCCAATTACCGAATATATGACCGTTTGGAGTCTTATAAAAGTGATTATGACACTTATATTATTTTATTTTAAATGATGTCAATGTTGTCACCTTCATAATTTAATAAATATAACATTTTAAAAGTTGGGTGTTTTAGAATATAAATCCGACTAAAAGTATTCTTATGAAATCTATAAGATTTATCTTCATCATAGTATTTTATTTTTAATTTTTATACAACAAATAAGTATATTTAATAATTATACAAAAATGTTGTAGAAATTATTTTATTAAGAGAAATATCAAATAAATGGTTTTAAAAATAGTAAAATAAATATTATATATACTATTTAATGTGATTCACTAATTTTATAGATGAATATGACATGTTAGGAACCTATTAAGTATTTTAGTTTGAATATATCCTCTGTGAGGATTTTATTTAAATTCAAATAAATGAATAGTGTCAAAATTGACACTATTGTTATTTTATAAAAATAACATATTATTAAATTTTTTAAAAATCAAAAAAATATTTAAAAATTATAAATTGAAATTTATATAGTCTAAAATATCATAAATTGTCCAATTATGGATAATTAACAACACATAATTGATTATTTATAACCATTTAAAATTTAGAATTTTATTACCACAAATAAAATTAAATTGATTAAATAAGGATAAATCAAAATGATAAGGTTTAAAATAAGATCAAAACATGTCTAAATTTGATTGGTTGATGCGATTACAACCTTATATAATATAATATTAGAATTGAGTCATTTTTGGAGGTTTTTATGTGGGGATTGAATTTATATTAAACTAATATTTTTGAGGATTCCAAAGGTGCCCCTCTCCTCCCTTATAAAAGGGCACCTCATCCCTCTCCTCCTCACACCTTTTTGAACCTTCAATATCAGCCAACCCCTGTACATTTCCCTTAAAAACCTCCTTATCAACATATTAGAGGTCCTGGTCTTCTTCAAAGACCGATTTTAGTGCCCTAAGAGAAGTTTTCACAGAGGCGTGTCAAAGAAGAGGTAATATCTGTTACCGATTCTTTCAAATTTATTTCTTCTTATACTTATCCTTCTTTAGTTGTTTCATTATGAATTAATAACATCAGTATCACTAATATACTGATATGTTATTATAAATATGAAACAACCCTATTTCACCTTCTATCCATCCTAAGGAAAACGAAATCACCGCACGTGAGTACGTACGGAATACCGTCTCCACGCCGTGGTGTAATCTGTTTTCCACCACCACCTTACTTGGATGGGTATAATGGTATAAATAATAACTACATATGATTATTATAACATCATACTGATTCTAATATATTATATCATTCACTCCAATTCCATTCAATAAATATGGGAACGATATCATCGCTCGTGCGTACGTACGGATTACCGTCTCCACGATGCGATGAGATTCATTTTCCATGTTAAGAATTCAAGAATGATTATAAAGTATATATAATAAGTAATCATGAAATATATGACATAATAATTATACTAGATTTATGTATATATATATATATGTATGTATGTCATCTATTTAATTCCATTCAATTCAATAAGGAAATGAAAACAGCAGTCATGCGTACGTACGGCCTACTGTCTCCACGAACGGTGTATTTTATTCCATTTATAAATCTATCATATATATGTATATGCTGAATAATTATTATATATAAATAATTTTTTACATTCTGAAATTAATTAAATCAGGATATAAGTAATAATATCAAGAACAACAAGTCGAAACACGTACGATAAATGAAACGATTTTTCCCAAAACGCTGCTTTAACAGGGATTTACAAAAGAACGGGCAATATAAAGTCATAAGTGAACCATATATGATATCATAACAATGAATATGATTCTATTATAAGTCAATGACATTATTTAAATCATTATACAAGAGGTTCGGATACGTACGAAGCATATCGGACCTAAGGTAAGGGATAATGTTGCAATCTCAATTGTTTTCTATCTGAGATTGCTTATACGTAAGTATTTACTGGGGTTATATTTATCATCCATGTCCAAGTTTTATTAAAAAAAAATCATGTATGTTTCTAGTCCTTTTTACCCATTTTTTACTTTTACTACATGGCATACGAGGTACTTTTTTACTCTTCTAGGAAAAGTATGAGAAGAATGTTTTTTTGACTTATACGGCATGAACGGATTTTTACGGTTTCATAACTCCTTATTTTCATGAAGCTTACTCTATAAGATTTCATGACTATTTTCAACAAAATTCTTTTCTTTTAAAATTTAATTTCATTTTGTGAAAAGAAAATGATTTTCAAGAAGAAAGGATATTTTCCTCAGGAATTCATTTCAAGTGCTTTATCAAAACCATTTTCTATATACGATGCCATTATTTCATATGTGTATGTTTCAAGTATAATGTCTCTATGATTTATATGGTTTCACTTTTATTATGATGAAATGATATCTATTTTTTTATATGGATTATGTTATGATGGAATGATGTTTATGAAGCCCAATTTATTCTTTGGGTTATGATAAATGATTTATGATTGTTTTGTGGCACACGTAAGAATGATTTCAATATGAGATGGGTGGGACCTATATCTCCATCAAATGAATTGGGTAAAGATTTATATCTCATGAGATAAACATGGCTAAAACTACAAGTAAATCTGGTTCAGTAATACAGGGCTGGAACGACAAGTAAACTCGGTTCAGTAAGGGACTTTGTCCACTAATATGGTCTTGGCAGCAATGCCTTGGCTACTATGGAAATAATATCATGTGATTAATGTTTTTCCACAATTACAAGTTTTATTCCCATGCTATTTTATCATGATTTATGTTTCATTATGATCTATGCCTTACATACTGCCATGTTTTATGTCATTTCTCAAGATCTTGATGTTTAAACATTATGTTCATGTTTTTATGTTCAAATATATATGGTTTGTTTTATTTTCTCCATTCTTACCCTTACTGAGCATTTAAGCTCATCCTTTTTATGTTTTCTTTTCCCCCAGGATTAAAATAAAGGTTTTAGGTAAGGAAACAAAAAGGGGAAGATCGTTATGGTAGACGTTGAGGATCATTCAACATGATTAGAAGTTTATATTCCATGTTTTGAAAGACACTAAACTATTACGGTCCTTTGGTGTCTATTTTTGTTATGTATTAGATATTCCACAAGAGTAATGTAATGTCTATGTACGTCAAGCTTTGGGTCTCTACACTGACCTCGGATTTCCAACATAGTGCATGAAAACACTGATTGCGTGTGTGTTTCAAGAGTTTCCTTTGCAGTCTCTTTGAGTCAGCTCACTAGGTATAACTTTTTGACCATAGTGCACCTGTTCTTTATCGGGATGGCACTACGAAGACAGCCAGCTTGGATTCCCGAGAGAGAGTACACGATGACGACCCACCGAGCGACGAGGCTCTGGTGCAGGGCCCTCATACTATGTTGGCACCTTCGGGCGGTGTACCAGCATCACCACCACCCGTTGGGAAGCAGATGCCACCAGCCACACTGGTGGACGGTGCACGCTGACTAAGTGCGTTTCATGAGTTCCAGCAGCAGTAGCCTCTGAGTTTCGAGGCGAGAAAGATTCTTAGGAAGCAAAGGACTGGATGGAGGCAATTACTGGAGTTTTCCACCTAGTTGAGACACTAGTAGAGAAGATGTTGATCTTAGATACTAATATTTTTCAGTGAGTGACCATGAGGATGGTCCACATAATGATGAAGTTTTGGTACTTGGACCGTTTTCCGATTTGGTACCTTCGGGCAGTGTGCCAACTATATCGTTTCCCATTGGTCAGCAGACACTACCGGCAGTACCGGTAGAGGACACTTGTAGGCTTAGTGCCTTACATGTGTTTCAGCACTAGATATCCCTCAAGTTCCGAGGTAAGCCCAACCCACAGGTGGCTGAGGACTGGCTTGAGGAGGTGGTTGAGAGTTTTCTAGAGCTTATACAGCTTCGGCAGGATGATGTGTCGGTAGTTGAGTATTCATCGAGGCATACCGATCTTTCCTGGTACTCGATGAATAGATTTGATCAGTGCTTTAGATCTCGGACCTCTAAGTGAGGTGTGTTTAAGGATATCTGAGCCAGAACGTTTTCCTCTATGCATTCCTACTTATGTTAGGGTGCTAGAGAGAACCTTTGTGGTTGAATGTTCATTGGATGAGCGGATACAGCCAGTGAATGTTAACAGTTGGAAAGCATGAAACTAGTGTTCGTCTCAGAGACTTGGGCGTGTGCGATGTTTCAGGAAGAAAAAGTGTTAAGGACAGATGAATCTGTAGGGAAGCAGACGTGGATGCAGAGCTAGGAGAGCAGCATGAGGTGGTGAACATTTCGACATGTTACAACCACCCGCCTTTGTAGTCCCCGCTAGGCTCATGGAGATGGATGGCAGGGGAAGAGAGTAGCTGCATGCAGTCCAGGAGTGTGACCCAAGGGCTCTAAGAATTATTTGAGGTACGGTGTATGTTTACCACTAGCTTCCGTATCAATAGACATAGGTATCAATCATTCCTTCCTTCCACGAATCTTATCCCAGACCTAGAGTTTCCGGTTAAGTCGTTGACTTGACCCTCACGTCTGGAGATACCTTTGGGAAGAGACTCGATAATCACACTTATGCCGACGGTGTGATCTGACCCTTGAGGCAAGAGTTTCGGTTGGTGTAACATCCCCAAATGATAAAGGGTTAAATGACTAAATGATATGACTCGTGTCAACAAGGTGCACCTTCCTTTTCAGGAGCCTACCTGATTAAAACTCCATAGTTAAGCGTGCTTGTCCTGGAGTAGTGATCACGATGGGTGACCTTCTGGCTTGTCCTGGAGTAGTGATCAGGATGGGTGACCTTCTGGGAAGTTTCACAGGGTGTGTGTGAGTGAGGACAAAGTACACTGGAAAGGACATGTGTTGGCCTGTGGGGACTGTCATTAGTCATATGATCCGTTCGGGCACGTGGGTGGACCCCTGGGTGGGGACCACGTGTCTACGGGGAAACTGGTGGGCGAGGGGCCCTGTTGTCACATTTGGTATCAGAGAAGGAACCCAACCTTAAGTGCAGTGCACTGCCTGGGTTGAGATGTAGGTCCCACAACGAGAGCGTTGTGCTCTAAAGGGGGGGGGGTGATTGTAACATCACCAAATGATAATGGGTTAAATGATTAAATGATAAGACTCATGTCAACAAGGTGCACCTTTTTTTCGGGACTCTGTCTAATTAGAACTCCACAGTTAAGCATGCTTGGCCTGGAGTAGTGATCAGGATGGGTGACCTCCTGGGAAGTTTCACAGGGTGTGTGTGAGTGAGGACAAAGCACACTAGAAAGGAGCACACTGGAAAGGACATGTGTTAGCTTGTGGGGACTATCATTAGTCATATGACCCATTTGGGCACGTGGGTGGGACATTGGGTGGGGCCCACATGTCTGTGGGGAAACTGGTGGGCGGGGCCCAGTTGTCACATTTGGTATCAGAGGAGAAACCCAACCTTAAGTGCAGTGCACTGCCTGAGTTGAGTTGTAGGGCCCACAACGAGGGCGTTGTGCTCTAAAGGGGGGGGGGGGTGATTGTAACATCCCCAAATGATAAAGGGTTAAATGACCAAATGATATGACTCATATAAACAATGTTCACCTTCCTTTTCGGGTGCCTACCTGATTAGAACTCCACAGTTAAGCGTACTTGGCCTGGAGTAGTGATCAGGACGGGTGAACTTCTGGGAAGTTTCCCAGGGTGTGTGTGAGTGAGGACAAAGCAAACTGGAAATGACATGTGTTGGCATGTGGAGACTGTCATTAGTCAGATGACCCGTTCAGGCATGTGGGTGGACCCTAGGGTGGGCCCCACGTGTCTGCGGGGCAACTAGTGGTACCTGGTGGGCCAGGACTCGACGACCATGTTAAGGCGGGGTGTATGTGCTATCACCGGGACCCGGTTATCAGAGTTGGAACCTCTTGGTGGCAGCGTCGAGGCCTTACGACGTTAGTTTGGGTATGGACTGGGCAACCAAAGTTCATACACAGACTGACTGTATTAGGCAAAAAAGGTTGTGGTTTATCTATAACGTTGGGATGGGGTTTTCCTTGGTCGGAGAAAAGGAAAACTCAGGCAGCACATGATAGAATCATGCATAAGAGGGTGCAATTGATCACTCAGGAGTCGGCCGGACTTACTTTTGTGCCAGACTTCTACAGAGTTGCAGCACCAATATCATCTTTGACGAAGAAGGGGAAACCCTTCGTATAGTCCGAGAGATGCCAGTAGAGATTTCATACACAGATTGACTGTGTTAGGAAAAAAGGTTGTGGTTTATCTATAACGTTGGGATGGGGTTTTCCTTGGTCGGAGAAAATGAAAACTCAGGTAGCATAAGATGGAATCATGCATAAGAGGGTGCAGTTGATCACTCAGGAATAGGCCAGACTTACCTTTGTGACAGAATTCTACAGAGTTGCATCACCACTATCATCTTTGACGAAGAAGGGTCAACCCTTCGTATAGTCAGAGAGATGCCAGCAGAGCTTTCAAGAGATGAGGCAGAGGTTGACTAGTGAACCCATCTTGAGGATACAGGAGGATAGTGTTGGGTAAGTAGTTTACTGCGACGCATCAGGCACCGGACTCGGGTGTGTCCTGATGCAGGAGCGAGCAGTGATCGTGTATGGTTCTCGGCACTTGAGACTGCATGACCAGAACTACGCTACCCATGACCTGGAGTTAGCAGTAGTGGTATTCACCTTGAAGATGTGGAGGCACTATCTTATTGGCGAATGTTTTATCGTATACTTTGACCACCAGAGTCTCAGGTATATCTTCTCGCAGAAGGACATGAACCTGAGATAGCACCAGTGGCCAGGTATGAAGAAAGCAGTAGCAGAGTTTGTCTCTCGATGCCTCACTTTTCAGCAAGTGAAGGTGGTGCACCAGGTTCCAGCAGGCTTGGTTCAACCCTTAGAGGTTTCAGAGTGCAAGTGGGACGGGATATCCATGGATTTAGTGACGGGACTTCCACGTACATCCAGAGAAAACGACTCTGTCTGGGTGATCGTATACCGAATCACCAAGTCGGACCACTTCCTACCGATCAGAGAGCAGGGCTCAGTAGATATCTTGGGACGCCTCTACGTTCAGGAGATCGTATGAATTCATGGTGTTCCATCGACTATCATCTCCGATCGAGATGCTTGTTTCACTTCCTGTCTATGGAAGGGGTTACAAGAGACTTCTGGGATGCAGCTTCGCTTGACCACTACCTTCCATCCTCAGATGGATGGTCAGACTGAGAGGACCATTAAGACTCTCAAGGACATGATCTATGCTTGTGTCCTTGACTTTGGTCACAGTTGGGAGGATCACTTACCCATGGTGGAGTTTGCGTACAACAACAACTACCACTCCACCATAGGGATGGCCCCTTATGAGGAACAATACGGCCGACCTTGTAGATCACCTCTGTGTTGGACTGACCTAGGGGAGTCAGCACTTGTAGGACCAGATATGGTTCAGGCTACGACAGAGAAGGTTCAGATCATCCAGTAGCGGATGAAGATTGCACAGAGTAGACAGAAGTCCTATACTGATAGGAGACGGAGACCACTGCAGTTCGAGGATGGTAACCATGTCTTCCTATGAGTCTCACCTCAATGAGGTATATTGAGATTTAATCGAGGCGAAAAGTTATCTCCACGATTCATTGGACCGTTCTAGGTCCTCAGTAGGGTAGGCGATGTGGCTTACCACCTGGTCCTTCCACCTCAGTTGCACCGGGTGCACTACGTATTCCATGTATCTCAGATAAGGAGATACGTGCATGACCCGTCCCACATCATCGACCACGGGGAGCTGGACATTGATGATGGGGCGACTTTCACGGATGTCCAAGTGGAGATCAAGGATCGACAGGAGCAGGTCCTATGTGGATGGTTGATTCCTCTGGTGCGCATTTGTTGGTAGCACGAGAACCTCCAGAAGAGCACATGGGAGCGGGAGGCTCAGATGTGTGCTCAGTATCCTCATTAGTTTCCCTAATGTTTGTTGAAGCTTTACGGGGACATAAATCCCTGAGGTGGGGTTAATGTAAAGACATGGAAATTTTAGGGAAAATTTTTTCTTAATTTGTTTGGAATTTTACGAGTCTGCAGTTTCTGACGGCACCTGATTCCGAGGCCCGTTGTGCCCAGAATAATTTTCTGAAGTTCTATTAAGATTAAATTAATGCGTGTAACAAGTTTTACTGAATAAGTAGAATAACTCTTAAACGGTTACTCGGATCAGAAATCATAGGGCACCATTGTGATAAAGATGATAATTTTACCCTATATGCGACTTAAGTTTAGTCGGCACATGCCTCCTGTGAGAAATTCCAAAAATGGAAAAACCGTAAATAAAATAATTAAATAAATTATTTTCTTTTTCAAATGCTTATAACTCACAAACGGTATCTCGGATTAAAAATCCGAGACCACCGTTGAACTCGTGAGGCCATGCTTTATTTAAGCAGATACAAACTTTGGCCGGCACGGGCCACCAGAAAAAGTTAGTTTTTGGCCGTAAATAAAATAATTAAGTGTCAATTATTTCATTCTAAAATTCATAACTTCTAAATGATAACTCAGATTGAAAATCCTAGAGTACAGTTGGGTTCGTTGGGGCATTTTTTACTTAGGCAGAGCCTAACCTCGACTGGTGCGGGTCGAGGGTGACTGATAATAATTTTCCGAACTTTTATTCGGGTACGTTCAGTAAACGTACTTGCAGGTTTTTCTTTCTTTTGAACCGATGCTTGGAATCAAAATCTGTGGACACCGATGAACTTGCAATGCCGATATTCGCTTAAGGGGACCTTTACCGTATTTGCCTTTGGTCGAGAGTGGAAGTTTTAAATTGGGGTTTCTAATTAAAAATTAAAGTTTGAATAAAAATGTCTGTGTAACACATTTTTATTTGGTGGTAGTTATTTTTTCAAAGAGGAGTTGGAGGTGGGGCCCACACCCCACATGACCTCCCTGAGAGGATAATGTTTGGTGGGGCCCACAAAAACACCAAACCTCTCAACTCCCCTTGAAACCCCCCTTTTAACTCTTAAAACTCTCCACCTCCTCTCTTTTAATTTTAACGTTCCTTCTTATCTAATTTAAGATGCCAACACTCTCTCAATTAAATGTCTAGCATGAAATTAATTAGTTGGCTCATCTATTTTGAATTAAATTTAATTCATTATGTGAGCATAATAATATGGGTTATATTATTATGTTTGGGTTGGCATAATGTTTTTGGTTGGGAGAATTGGTGGAGCCTCGGTAAAATAGGAAGAGCCTTCCTCCAACGAAGAACGTTGATTCCACCGAAGAACGACAACATGTATTCTTCTACCTTCTTCAACTAGGGAAAGAACGTGAGGCGACGACCATGAAGAACACCATCTACTTTCCTCTTCCTCTGCGTCAAGGGAGAAGACGCCACCATCGCCAATGACAACATCTTTCCCTCCAACGTTGAAGGAACGATGTCCGTCTTCCGCGACGTCCGTCTTCCGCGATGCCCGACTTCCGTGACGCCGTCTTCCGCGACTTCGACAATGTACCTTGAATCAAGGTAGGGTGTTTTTCATAATTTTAAATGAATAAAAATTATACCCTCGTTCTTAATTTATGCTTCGGTTCGACTTTGGCTTTTTGTTATCACCTAACACGGAGGGCGTGGGCCGAAAAAACATGGCCCGACGACCCTCCATTGATTCTTGTTAGTTTGTTTGTTTTGGCGATAGAGGCGGAGCTGGAAGGGTGCGGTACCATTGTACCGTATCGGAGGAAGTGGCCACGACCATAAGGCGGTGGTGAAGGAAGGAGGCGGTGGCCAAAGGCAGCGGCCAGGTCGGGCCACAGCGGTGGAGGACCGGCGCTGTCGCGCCGGCCGCGTGGAGGAAACTGCGGCCCGTGGTGCGGGCCGCTCGGACGAAGCGAACCAGCCAGCCGTAGCTGGGCGGGCTGGAGGACCGCGACACCTCATTTGCGCCGCGCTGCGGGAAGACCACGGCCCACTGTGCGGGCCGCTTTGCAGGGTGAACCGGCCGGCCTCCTGCCGGCCGGGCTGGGAAGACCGCGGCGCCTCTTGGCACTGTGTGTGGAAAAACCATGGCCCGTAACCACGGGCCGCTCAAGCCAGAAAAAACCAGCCAGCTTTGGCCGGCCGGGCCGCAAGGATGGGCGGTGCCGCTCGGTGTAGCCGGGCGAGCCGAACCGGCCAGCAACAGCGGGTGGGCCGCGCCCCACCGGGTCGGGCCGACCCCCAAATGGGTCGGACCCTCCGAGTCGGGTCCCTGGGTGGGTCGGGCTCTACTGGGCCGGCCCGACCCCCTGCCAGGTCGGACCCGCCAAACCGGTTTGGTCCGACCCGCCAGTCCACTAGGTTTGACGGGCCGGGCCCGTTACGCTTAAACGCGAGTATATTCTAGACCATGCATCCTATTGACGCGCCATCTACGACATTGTGATCCTAGCAATGAGGCGGTACTTTTACAATACCCTAATTGAGTTTTAGACAAATTTGGAAAATGACCAGGTTTGGAACGAGCGTAATTCCAACCGGGCCCCTGGAACGGAAATGCTAATAACTCTCAGACTGGGCGTTCGATTGACGCGCCGTCTGTCACGTTAGGTTCCTTTTCATGAGACGAAACTACATGATACATCAACTCAGGAATTTGTAGTAGTTGACGTATCGACACATCGCTCGAGGAGTGGACCCTCCCGGAATCGAGCGTGTTGTGTGCGGGAACCCTAGAGCTGGCTGCGACAGTGACAGCTTCTGTACTTGGATCCTACGTGGGTTCGACAGTGACGACTTCTGTACTTGTATCCTACGTGGGTTCCACAGTGATGACTTCTGTACTTGGATCCTACGTGGGTTCAACAGTGACTACTTATGTACTGGGATCCTATGTGGGTTCGATAGTGACGACTTCTGTACTCAGATCCTAAGTGGGTTCGACAGCTTAGATGAATCAGTGACTACAACTGATCATCTTTATCGCTATAAGAAAGATGTATACCTGTGTGAGATGATTCTTGACTTTCAATCATTATCATCGATGTGATTGACATTACTTTCCTGGGTGGACTGGGTTGTGCTTGGGCTCGAGAGTTGGAGCTGAACTGTGATTGGTAACTTAGCTATATGTATGGGAATATACCTAAGTAGAGTTGGTTGATACTTTGTGATTGTATCTTTTTCTGTGGTTTATCCTTCGTGGATTCTGGAAGACTTTCAGGGGTCTTGGGGTCCCTACTGAGTATCGTTATACTCACCCCTGCACAGGCAACGCTCACACTTTTTTGTGTTGGTTGCAGACGACGGACAACACTGATCGAGGCAGAGTGTTGTAGAGCTGGACGGTACCCGGAGGTGCACCACTTGGTGACACGTATATGGAGAGTACGGACGAACCTAAGGTTTTGAGGAGGCCATATGTACCTACCCTTCAAGTGGGATTCCCAGAGGATGACTCAGTAGTTGCTGTTTACTTTTCTACAGATGCACTTTACTGTTGGGCTTGTATTTCCGGCCCCTTTCCTTTCAGCACTTACTTTTGTATTCGGTTTAACTTAGTGTTTATTTTCAGTTGTTTCCTCTACCACTTGTGTTCATATTGTGTGTGTGTTACAGGTTAAAAAGTAAATGCCTTCTCTTTTATCAGTATTACACCTTTGGTGCTAGTCGCCATCCCCTGGCCTATGGAAGGCGGGCTTGGGGTAGTCATGACACGGGTCCCGAGGACGGGTCGTGACATATTTGATGATTCTGGTGTTTAGGCATGAAACAATATCATATTAAATACTCATTATTTGGATAACAATATTAGTTTTAGGTGGAATTTGATCAAAGGATGAAACTCTACTTATCAAGTAAGTGTATTTTCTTATGATCTTAGTCTAGGTAATAAATGAATTCCACAAATTTATGAAAAGGATCTTAATTTTTTTTTCTTTTTTACTTTTCCTATAATGATATCAAATACCATTTAAACCATAATAAGTTTTTGGTTTTATAATTGTTAACTTTCTCTTGATCATGTTTTTTATTACTCTCCATCAGAACATGATGGTTAGTTTCTCTTCCCTATATATGTTTTACTACATGGAATACTAGTATGTGATATCTTAGGTGACCTTTGTACTTTAATTTCATTCTTATAAAGTGTAATTTTTATTAACTCTTTTTCTGATGTGGGATTTCAATAAAGTAATTTTCAAAAGTGAAACATTAGTTACCAAGCCCAAATTTAAAATTATGAGGACACAATTTCCAAAAGGGGGGAAGGATGTAACATCCCAGGTAATTATAGAATAATACTTTTCATATTTATTAATATTTATGAATTTTATAGTAATTTTACTTTAAAAAGGGATGTTATGTCTCATTGCATACCTGAAACGCAATAATGGGTTTCTCCAAAATGTCATGTTTCACACAAGACTCATTTATACAGAAAAATAATATATTATTAATATTATTTTTTAGAATGTAGTAAGCGCATTGCCGTTAAAATGGATGGAATGAATGATATTAAATAAATTATGAAAATAGGATTTACTCATGATTGTAAAATGATTAATTGGTTATAAAATTAATTATAAATGAAAATAAAAACCAATTGAATATAAAGGATGTGTTTTTATGAAAAAATAGTTGAGTGTGAATAATTGTGTTTATAAAGTAATAAAATCAATATTTTGGGATTATATTAATGAATTATAAATTAAATAAGATGTTTAAAATTCATCCTATATGTTTTCTAGACATGATATTAGAAGAAATTCAATTTTATGCATAAAATGAGTATTTTTCAAAAAATGAATTTTGAGAGACTTTTGATGGGGAACCCTTTTAAAATCTAGTTGTTTTCACTTTTATATGTTCTATTTGACAATGTAAACTTTTTATTTTGAATTAGGACTTAAAAATTTACTTTACTTGAATTTTTGGTATTTTTCTGATAAAATTCAAATTTTAATGAATTGTGAAAAATACTACATTTTGATTCAAAACTACGTTTTCATCTAATTTATTTATATTGTTAGATTATCATATTACATGGATATAAGGAATAATTAAATGATGTTTTTATAATTTAATTTAATTTAGTTCATTGGATGTTTTTTAAAAATAAATTTAAATAAGAGACTTTGTGAACTTTTGAACGTTTTACTGGAAAAACAAGTTTTCTCGATCCGTCAACATAATTAGTGTTAAAACTAATTTAACCACTTATGTGAGTTAGATTTTTAAAAACAAACATACATGGTTGTTATGAGTATGAAAAATGTGGTTCAATAAGATCAAAATAATTTTTGGTAAATAGTAACTTTAGTATTTTATTTACTACGATTAAAGGTAAATATGGTAATTAATGGTAAAATTAATATTATAAAATTATAAAATTACCCTAACACTTATAATAATCTTATTGGATGAGTTATTTTCGACCAATACAATCCTTGTTCTGAAATTTTGACCTTTTGAAGCCACTTGGGTGTGATTATGACATTGATAACATGTAATTTAAAATAAAGGCAAATATGTCATAAACATGTCTCCTCTTAATAAAAAAAATTTTAATATGGGGTTATGTAAGTGATATATTAGACTATGAATAGTCCATAGAAATATTAAAAAACTACCTACATCATGGTAATTTGTTTATAATTTATTATTAATTAAATAATTAAATTTTATTATGACACAACAATGATGTAGTAATAGATTTATTAAAGAAAGAATCAAATAAATGATATTAATCATATTAAAATAAATATAAATTGAAATATTTCATGTTATACATGAATTTTTTGGATTAATATGACATGTTAAGATTGATTAAATGTAGTTTTTTTAAATAATCAATTTTTTATGATATTTTTTAAAAAAATCATGCAATGAATAATGTTAAAATTGACATAATTCATATTTTAAAATATAAAAAATTTAATTAAATGATATAAAATTTATAAAAATATCATATTTTTTCAAAAAGATTATATAAATATAAAAATGTCATTAATTACTCATTCATAGGTCTTTTTAAATGATTTGGTAATTATCTTAACCCTCTAAGTGTAAATTACTTGATTAAATGGTAAGAGTTAAAAGGGGTTAAAAACAATATGGATTAACAAAGATCCAAAACTTTTATAATTATTATTTCATGATTATATTTCAACTTATATTCATCCTATATTCAAACTAACTGAATTTGGACCCATTTGGAATCGATATTGAATTTATAATAATTTAATACTTTTAATAATTCCAAGGGTGACCCATTCCTCTCATATAAAAAGTCACCCATTCTTCTATATTAATCACACTCCAAAACATTTTGGTTAGAAATATATCTGCCCAAAACTATTACTATAATACCTCCCCGTATTCTTGAGGCATTATTTTTAGCATAACACCATCCTTATAAGTTTTAAGGTGTTAAAAAGGTGGTCATTTGAAGGAAAGGTAATGTTTTTATTTAAGTGCTTCAATTTCATTTCTTCTTCCACTTACTTCAAATTTCCTCCAACCATGATAATATAATAACTCCAGTATCCTCAATATAATGATATTTTATTCTGTTAATATAATCACCCTAATCCATCTCCAATTTCATCAAATGGGAAATTAACATTTCGTTCTTGTGTAAGGCGGACTACCACCTCACAAGCCGATATAGTTTGTTTTTCATTAATGACTATCAAGACTGGTAAAAATGATGGAATTAATATTTTTATATGATTTTAATGAAATATTTATCATTATTAGTGAATAATATATCAATTTGTTTTATACTTTCAATGCACATAAAAATGATAACGTTGTTTGTGCGTTCGTGTGAACTATCACCTCCACGAAGTGATGTGAATCATTTTCATTCACCACATCACTTGTATGTCATATAGAAGTATATTTAAATGATTATTATTATGTTAATTATATTATGATAATTATAGAAATATAAAATAATAATTTCCTTATTTCTATAGTGATCAATGAAAAATGGAAACGTTACTCATGCATACGTACGACCTACCATATCCATTTTTCATACCATAAATAAATGGTTTGATTTAAATGTATAATTGATATATAAAAGTTATTATTATTTCATGAATGTTATTTTTGAGATTATATAATTAATGAACACATGGACCACTGACATCACAACAAATTCATTTTTGACTCAAGTACCGAATATAGACAAAACACCCTATATGAACCTAAATAATTATGTAATTTTTATAACAATGTAATAAGTGATATAAAAGGAATCATAATCTTGAAAAAGGTTCTCAATCAATTATAAATTAACCTAATTTTATTATTTAGGAATATAAATATTGTACGTTATGATTCAGGCTCAAGGTAAAGGACTTCATCTCAATCTCCTTTCATTGATGCATATTTTGATGATATACGCCACCTTGTTTTTAGAAAGTGTATAATTAACCCCTTTGAATTTTAATTTCATTCAATGTTTTTTGGAAGTAAAATTTTTCTATTAATCATTTTACTAAATTACAAAAGTGATATTTTTTTTAACATACACAGTGAAAATGACTTTTTTGCTGCTATGACCCTTATTTGATATTTGGCTTCCCCTATAAGCCTTAATGTTTTTAAAAGGAAAATAAATACCATATTACATTTTCAATTAGTTTTGTATTGAAAATGGTTTTGATAAGGGACTTATTTTATCAATATCTTGAAATGATGTCTTCTGATTTCAATGTGCAAATGTCATTGTCCCTTTATGCATGTTTTATATGGTATGATTATGTTATGGTTCTTGGTAATTGATCATGTATATGGGTGGTTCCATGATAAACTTAGGGCAGGTGAGCCCATGATATCTCTCCAATGCATTGGGTAATGAGGCAGAGTTAAACGATAAGGTTTCTCTTAAGATATTTAGGGAATATATTTTTATGGGTATACCAAATGTAACCATGATGTTTTCTCCCTATGTAGCTGTAAAAGCTATAATGTAAGAATGATATGGATACCATAAGCTACCTTTATAATTTTTTATTACAAATTTGTTTTTCATGAATATTATTATTTTAAAAGGCATGTTAAATATTTTATGTTTTATGGGTGAAAAGTATGATTTTGTGAAGATTTTTTCATGTGTTTAAAGTATTCATGGACTAGCGGTTTAATTAATTATTTTATATCCCTTACTAAGATCTTTGTTCTCATCCAAAGTTTCGAAATGTTTTTCCATAGGGTATAACAATTGGTAAGAGAAATAAGAAGTCAAGATGAATTTTATAAAGATTTATATCAAGAAAAAAATCATGATTTATTTTAAAAAAAAATTAGATTATGAAAAAATTGATATTGAGTTGACTTGTCTACTTTGTAATATTTGAGTTGTTATATAATAATTATGGCATAATTCTCTGAAAATCTAAACCTAAAAAGATCCTTAATGAGAATTATTTACTTTTCTCAAGATTATGTAATGTTTAAGGTTAGGGCCTTATACTTTTATTATAAAATAATAAATATTTCATATTTTATGTAAAACATTTACATGAATTAAATATTTCAAATTGTATTTTCATCTAATACTTTTATAAAATCATTAAAAACTCCTTTTATAATGGATTAAATAATTTATAATAATTGATTTCATTGTAAACCTTTTTTCATTTAGGAATAATTATAACATTAATAGAAATACATTTATATTTCATTTTATTTTAATTTATAAAAACTTTATAAAATATTAACCATTAATAATAATATTTTAATATAGAATAATTTTACAAAAATGTTTTTAGTGTGCTTTAAATCCCCCCTCTGGTGAATATTTTTTATAATTTTAACAATAAATAATTTTAGGTAAAATTCTACTCACCATGGCTTGCATAATGAAATTATTCATGTAATGTTGGTCTTATGAACACATCATAAACCACATGTATTTTCAAAGTAATTTTGGTCCATCCAAGGAATTTCAGAAAAAACCATTTTGGCAGGAATTTGTTTCAATAAAGCTAACAATGAGAGTCTAAAACTACTTTCTGAGAATCCATTTCAAATCACTTAGCCATTATAAGGTGAAATCATTTCACCTAGACAATCCATTTTAGTAAAGAAAATAATGATCCCAATCATGTGTGGGAGAATCATCTATGCCATTTCATATCCTATATTTTAAGAACACCACATCATAATAATTTTCTATCCAAAACATAGATCCATTATTCAACAATGTCCTATTTATCGTGATTTTCTTTTAACATTTATAACAAAAAAATCCACCGGTGTAATTCCATGGTCTATAAAATACATAAACTAGAAAAAATATTTTGTATAACCATTATTATGTGGTATAAAATAAGAAGAATAAATATTCATTTAATCATTGTCAATGTCATAGATCCTGAAAAACTCATTTTCTTCTTTCTCCATTTATTTGAAAATCAAAGTAATTGTTTTTAGATTTGTCTCTCATATCAATAAAAGGTTTTAGAGGGAGGATTATCATTCTATATAAATCTTTATATAACCCCAAAAAAACCAAGATATTTTTATATATTTTGAATTAGTAATAAAAAATGAAAATAACAACATTCCTTGCACCAATTGATCTAGTCTGTCCAAGAGTAAAATTTTTTTGATCGAGATCACTAATGATAAACCAATGGGTCCCTTCCTTTTAGGGTGTCTATAGTCTTGACAAATATTCCAACAATCATGAATGATATTCTTTATATTTGTCGAATCCTTGAACTATAAAATTGAAGTATATAGGGAATGTGAGGAAGAAATTTTTTTCCATTGTATTTTATGATGTCAGACCCCCATTCACAAACCAATAGCATCCTTATACAGGCCTTCCAAAGACACTCTAAAAGTCTGACCATTTATGGATAAAATGTTTCGTAAACATATTATGAGTTAAAATGATGGTAACTCATGAATAATCATTTTTCTATTTTTATTTCAAATTTTAAATAATAATGGTGGTTCCCTCAAACTCCTTATTATAATAATGTGATAATCAAACTAATGTCTGATAACTAAAGTGGTAGTATTTGGTGATGTCAGGAATTATTGTATAATGTATGAAATTCCATGAATTAAACTATAGTGTAGTGATACTCACTATTCCATGTAACATCCCAGAATTAACCACTATGTTGTCTAAAAAAATATTATCATGGCCCCTTTAGTGGAAATTTCCAATAGAGTAAAATATTTTTAAAACACATAGTCACAACCGAGAGGAGGAGGATGGTATAATGTCATTCTGGGTTGGAACGGCCACTACAAAGACCTTGAGGGTCCCTTGTGGAAAGTATTTAAGATGATCAAGAGAGAGGATTTCCACCAATGGATTGTTATATGACCCAATAAAAAACAAAATACATAAAATATGGGTGATGAGAAGAATGATAATACAAACTACCAAGAAGAGGATATGGGAATATGAATAAAACTTTTGATCCTAATGAAGAGTAATAGGGAATAGTATTAATACCACCTCAACAAATGCACCAAAGAAAAAATATCATGAAAAAAAATACAAAGACCAGTAATGGGGTTTCAAACCCATGTAAAATGGTGATTAATGCCGAAGCAAGAAAAAAATAAAGATAATAACATAACTTAATGTATGTAATCAGTAGTAGAAGAAGGCTTAAAGGTAATATATTGTATCTATCTATTTATATATGTTCTGATTTTATCTAGAAAGATATTGATGAATGCATGATGTGATAAATTTCAAATATAAAATATTTATGACTTATATAGGATTACTTATCATCCTTATTGGACTCCATAGGTATTTCATTAGGTATAAGGGACCCCAATACATAAAACACAATCCCTTCTAATATTAATATATGCAAGAGCTAATACCACACCAAGAAATTTTTTCTGGTAAGAAAATATTTATTTTCTAAAGTGGATCACTATGAAAATGTGATCATTGTGTTACTTTCCATATACATCAGAATAAAATAGTATATTATTAATTTATTTTGATTGTAATTTGATTAAATTATTAATTTATTAGTCATTTTATTTCTTCTGTTATGTTTTTATCGAAACTCAATATCCCTCACTAAAAAAATTCATAATATCTAGTTTCATGTATATACTAGTGAGAAAGGATCTATATTCCATTATTATATCACAAAATATGGTTAAAAAATACCACTAAATGATATTTAAGAAAGTTTTACTCTTGATAAATTCATTAACTCTCAACTCTTTGATCTTGTGATAGGATTCCCAGTCTATAAGACCTATATCCATGATTCTCTTAATACTTGACACCAAATTATACTAAAAAATAAATGGATTCAATTCTTAGTTAAATTTTAGTCTAATCAACCAATTTTTATCATTAAGACTGCCTAATAAATGGATGATGATATGACTATTTCTATACAACCGATTGTATTAATGGAATTATCTAAAACAAATGACATAATACATGTGGTGACAAATTTTTAGGACTAATCTGAGATATAATTAAAATTTACGGGGTGAATCAGGGTTTTAGGATTTTAAGACCAATCAATACTTTTAATCCATTTAACTCTTATACCTATTAGGATCTTGATTATCTTGTTCTCATTTCCTTATCACATGCAAGTATATGAATGTAAGTGAGGAATTAGACATGATATTTTTACAGGGTTCAATACTCAAAAATAGTAGCTAGTCTTCGGTGCATATGATGACGACCAATACAAAAATAATACAATATAATGAGATAATAGTTTACATTATTTTGGATTAAAAAAATATCGAGACAAGTTATGGTTTCCTACACATTAAAATGGGGATAAGAAAACAATCCAAAATCCCTAGACTAGGGAAAACCCTGTCAAACTTGTATCTCCTAGTTGGTTATTTATACTTTCTATTTAGATAGTCTCAAACCCCTTGTTCAGGTACATTACAATATCTAGAAAGTCTTATACTGGTTGTAACTTATATAGGATGTCACAGTACATATTCTTTCTTCTATCCAACCAATGAAACTTATACAACAATGAAAAAGAAACTCTCATTCTTCTTCAGTGTAGAAAACTGAAAATTTCACTTTGCTTATCTTCATCCATAACATGTCTATTCGACCCATCCATCTGATTCAAGTTAAACAAATGAAATTTCATCTAATCCCTTATTCTACACCCTATTCTCATGATACCAATATATTGGAAAACTCTTCACGATATCACTTCTTCTAGTAATAGTTTTCTAATGTTGATGCTTTATCTATCACTTCCTTATTTTTTTGGTATATTCACATCTAATCTATTATTCCATTCTTTATCTAGTGTTTGAAAACTCTATTGAATTAACTTTCTCCATCTAGTTCCCACTTATCCATCTTGAACCTCTTTTTATGAAACTTATACCCAAATAATAATTTCTCTCATGATTTTTGGCCAAAACTCTTAATGAAACTTTACTTATTCAACAATAAGCACAATCAAACCAACTCTCATATATAACTTTGTAAAAAAAACTTACATGGTGCATCTGATCCCCTTTATATAGAAATCACTTTTCTGAAATCTTAGGAGGATCACAAAACTCAATTTAAAAGTTCCGAATCAAACATTGAATATCCTACTCAACACACTCTTCATTATACCACCTTAAAAAATTGTAAAGGATAAGAGTTAATGATCTTCATAGTAAACATTCATTAAGGCTCGACATCAATGTTTTACTTCAACACTCTTGAAAAATAATCTATAATTAGGATCTTTCATACTATCTGATACATATTCATAAAATACTTTCATTTGATGAAACTCTATCAGTGTTCTGTTAAGTATTTGTAGGAACATCTCAAAAAAATCACATGACTCTTCCTCCATCTGATGGCTTGATTTAGAAAACTTCTATCCAATAACTCAAAAAATGAAACAAAATCATCTATTTCGTTTTTTATTTAACAAATTTGTTTTATCTACCCTAAAAATTCTATATATTATACTTTAATAAGGATTTTCCTTCAAAAATCTATTCTTAGATGTTTGTTAGTTTTCCCTCATCCGATGAACCTTTAGATTTTTTCTCAGATTTTTTTATCCAATGAGTATGTAGAACTATATCTAATTCCTTTGTAATATTTTATCTGATGTCTTCCTAAAATTCTTCATGATTACATCACTCAGAGAATTCTACCAAATTAATTTTTAGGGAAACTATTTTTTGGTCATTCATAAATCTTTAGTACAATTTATTCAGAAACACTTTTTTTTATAATCTTTGCATGTTTTATTTACATGATAACTTTTCTAGAAAACCTCTACATGATCATTTTAAAGCTTATGTGTGATATAGTATGTTCCATTACTCACCATGTTTATGTGGTAAACTATATACTTAATTTAATTAGCTACAACTTCATTAGAAACTTCCACAATACTTCTTAACTGGATCATTATACAAGTTCAATCAATAGAAATTATATAGTTTTTTATATAATTTTAATTAACACTTCACAAGGTTTGGTAAAAAAAGTTACTTTAAGTTCTTCCAAATTATTCCTTCAATCAATATCAAATAGAATACAGAATTCCTAAGAATAGTCGTTATTTTTAATGCGTTAAGTATAGTAATGCATCACCTAATTCAATTATCTTTCATAGAACCTTTTTTTCTTCCAAAATTCAATATTGAATCAAAACCACAAGGAAATGTGATGTTAAATAAACAAAGAATACATCACCAATAATCACTTGATATTAGTCAATTCAATCATTCTTTTTCATATGTAACTATGAATGTAATTATTCAAACATTTGTTTCCACCATTTGTCTGATCAACTTAGTCCTTTCACATTATTATAATTTCCATATGAACATTTATTCAATTAATTCCCAGTCATTCCAAAAACCAATGGAATTTACATCTTGAAACTTTTAATGGGATAAGTTATATGAATTTATAAAATTTTGTCCCACAGACTTCTTATGATTACATTTTGGATTGATCACCTTGGTATATTGGACTCAGTTATCTTTATCCATATATGTTATCTCCATCCAGTAACATTCTGGATGAAAATTTATTAAGAAATACCCTTAAGAAAATTTCATAATTTTGAAGACAAATTTTCTTTTATAATAATCATAACACATGGTATATACATTAATAAAAATCACCAATCATCACATGTAAACTCAAATTATTCAAAGAACATTAACCCTCAAGTAGTAATCTTCGAATTCAAAGAAAGAAAGAATATAGTATATATTTTTCTTAAGATATCATGACCTGATCACTTATTTTATTCTTCATACAATCATCCAAGATACATAAACTACATTACCAGGTCGTGATAATTCAACCAATATTTCTAGAAACTTCTTCTTGACAACCTTAAAACCACTTCAAAATATTAGCATCAATGAAATCTTCGTATTTCATTAACAACCCTTGCAACTGTTGAAAAAAATAAAACTAATACACATAGTGGTATATTCAATATCCTTATTTTTATTTGTTTGAAATACCTTCAAAGTATCTTCAATGTAAAAAAGTTAATATTTTAATCCTTATCTTCTTTTGATCCCTTTAATTTTTTCAAAATTTTTCCCTTATTTACAATAAATACAATGTTCATGGGAAAATGGTATCAGTTTATTCTTAATAAATATGACATATATCATTTCACATGAAGAATACATTAGCTATACCTAGTGTAGAAAACAATAGGATGTGATTTAAATAATAAATATTTCCTTAACCAGTTGATCTTGATACCTTATAAATGAGGACTCATAATCTTGTATTTAAGGGTTGTTCACTTTTATTCCATGTTAAATATAACAATTTTCATATAAAACATTTCTAAGAAATATCTACCTAAAACTCATGTACTCACATTAACAAATAGATTAAAAATATTAAAGAAAGATAAGAAAGATAGGTGGCCTTGGTACACTATCATAATTTAACTTTTTCTATTTCACTAATGGATTCAATTTTACCCCATTTGTGTTAATATTTTTATTTTTATTAACCAATGATGAGATACTAAGAAATATGTTCCATTACTATGTAGTTTCTTTTAATACAATTCCAAAATAAATATATTTTCATTAAATAATAATTCAACTAGATTCTTCATCTAACTAAACTTGTCTCCATATCAAGGAGTATTTTTTATGATCATTATAAAGATGAATCCCATAAATAAATAGTCTTTAAGAACTTCATGTTGAGAATGAAGCAAATATGGATCTCCATTATGAGACCTCATAGACTTGAAAATTTCCACATCTTCACTAAGAATTATCTTTTTCTATATATCCCTTTATATTTTTTATAATGTAAGATCAAAGAAATATGGGATCGTATTCACTTTTTTTTTTCTTTTTTTGAAAACAAGCACTGCATATTAATCATAGATTATCCTATTATTAATTTTAGTTTACAAATAATGGAACCATTCCATAGTGAAAACTACATTAATTTTCCTATCCAAAGTTGGAATCCAAAACTACTACTCAGGTTCTCCCCCAGATTTCATGCCTCACCATTGATTCCCTGAATTGTTCGAACAAATATATACAAAAATAATAAGGGAATAAGATGTATATTTATTTATTATTAATTTGAACAACAAGGATGGGATAGTTTTCTCAAAAAACTTTCTCCTTCTCTTACACACTTTATTCCGGCATATCATAACATCAGTTCTGATTTATCTTTAGGTAACATAGATCTATTCACATTCTTTTTTTATTTGTGTATATGACATTTATTCTTAATAAACTCTATATATTATGTGTTCTTAACTATTTTAAAGGTTTCTTGTTGTTATTCAATAATAGTTAAACAAACTTTTTAATTATCCCCATATTTCTAACATATCATGCACAAAAAATATTTTATACAAGGGTTGTCTTGTATTGAGAACCTCTCAAGACCTTCGGCTTCTTCAAGTGGAATATTTTCTTTAGATTTTGAACTATCCTTTTCTAATTATTTTTTTATTTTCCTCACTCCAAAAAATCATCTATTAATATTAATAAAATTTCATGCGGTGAATTGGTAATAGTTTTGGGTTTTCAACATAGATTCTTTTGAGTACTGTCATTCTAATTATTTCTTTTCGATGATGCACATTTCTTCAACTTCATATTAGTTATTTAAAAAAATCTTGTTGATATTTCCCAAGGTTTATTTTATTTATTAACCAAATTCAATGGCCTTATTCTCTTATCTTATTTTGATACATGTTGAGATTATCATGTATCAACCTTGTGACCACCATATTTTCCAACAATATATGTATCTTAAAGTGTATCAATTTATTTTATATAGAAAATTTTTATTACTCTATGTATGTTGGTTCATTAAATCTTACTTTCCCCATTGATATGGTATTCCTTTTCACCTTTACATTTAGATAATTTTACCAAAAATCCAGTGAACAATTCCTAAATTTGTTACATTACCAACATTGACCCAAAATTATTGATCTTCTTATATCTAATGTATGTGATAAAATATTTCTAAAAAAATTAGAATGTTTTTTTTTTGTTCTCTTCATATTGTATTGAAATCTACATGGGGAATAATCTTTCAAATTTCTTTTTCTATACACCTTTGATGAGGTAGTAGACTCCTTCTCATTTTTATTCTTCCGCATTTGTACTTATTTTTTTTCAATATGAAATATTCCTAAAAATTGGTTTAGAAACATTTATAGAAGAAGTTATCGATAATACCTCATTATTCATGGATTCTTGAGATAGATCATTATGTGATGTAATGGTATTTTTATCACATATTAGAGGTATTTTAATATTAAAGTCCTCTATCAAGAATAATGTAGCAGAAAAAACTTTATTTTTCTTTTGTGGAGTCTAAATATATGTCTTTTAAGAATACCCAACTTAATATTGAATTCTATAAATATTATGTCGAGGGTGTTTTTCTAATCTTCAATCATAATTTACTTCTCTTTACAATCTTTAATTTTTTCAACTCATTCATCATTCCTCTTAAAATTGTTTTATAATAATGAGTTAAGTTCCTTGATATTCTTGGATGTAACTTCCAATTAAAAATCATTTACTTAAATGTTGCTTTCCAATTTTTCTAAAACTGAATGAGTCATTTCTTCTATATACTTTTTGTCTCCATCCTTATCATCAAATTTTTTAAGCTATTTATATTAAAACTTTGAGGATCTTATTTCTTGCTTCAAAGAATCCAACTTGTTTGGAGGGATTTATACATTTCTTACCTTTTTCATGAAAGTCTTCACCTTGTAATATGATTATTGTTTCAGCATGGTAATCTCCTCCTACATACATTAAATGAATCAACAAACAAGAGATAATATTTCTTCCAAAAATAAATGAATAATGTGTCTTAATATAATAACTAATATATCTTGAGAATTTGTTTCTTGATCATCATCGCCACTTATTATATATTCTTCTTCTTGAGGGAATTTTTTTAAAAAATTATAACATACCTCATAATAACTTGAATTATCTAACTATCTTGATTTAAGAATGTTTTCCTTATCCTCTATGGTAATTCAAACCACCCATGCTTTAATTTCCAATCGATACCTGACTTATTTATTAGAAAAGCATGGAATAATAGATACTTCCTATTATTTTTTTAAGAGGTATATCACCTTATACATTCTTTTCTTTTTATTTCTCTTATTCATCATGGCCTTGGTAAAAATATAATTCTTCTATAGTAATATATAAGCATCACTAAAACATAAATTCATTGTAAACATAAGAAATAAAATTTAAAATAGAATAACATAAAAGTAATGAATACTAAATAATTAAACCTTCCCACTGATACCACTTATTAATACCAATTTGAGATATGCTCAAAACTATGAGTCAGGGTGAATCAATGTAAGATACATTTTAAAACAATTAATACTTGTATCCATTTACCTCTAAGACCTATTAGGATATTGATTCTCATATTATCCTTTAATTATTGTATGAAGGTATATAAAAATCATTTAATGAATAAAATATGTATTTTTATAAGTTCCACTACTAAATAAGAGTATCTAGTACTTACCACATATACTGATGAATAGTGCACAAATTCTCCACAATAATGAGATACCTATTTATAGTGGTGATACTTGGAAAAAATCATGATCCTATGTATGGTTCCCTGCAATTTAGGAGGAGGGGGGTAGAAAACAATTCAAAATACCTAGATTAGTGAAAACCTCTTCCAAATATCTACTCCTTAGTGGTTCTCTATACAATGGATGTAGATAGTATCCAACCTCTTCCTTAGGTACTTTCTATTATCAGGAAGTTATTCCACCATTTTCTGATTTTTTAAGATATCATTGTACTGCTATGTTCTTCTCTCTCACCAATATTACTTTAAAAAAAGAAAGAAAACAAATCTATTTATTTGTCATAATAGAATATTTAAAAGTTATATTTACTTTTCTTCATCCAAAAATTTTCCATCCTATAATTGTTTTCTATTATTGTTCATCCAATGAAAGTTCATCTGGTGATAGTCTGTCTGATTCCTTCTTATTCACCATCTTCATTCAATAGAAACATATATAAAATCTATGTCTAATATCACTTCATTTGGTTCCTCTTCATAATATTCTCTCATCTGATGAAAATCAGTCCAATGTTCCTTCACCAGTTCATTGGAATATCTAAGATACTTATCGTAGGAAAATTTCTTCATCTGATAGCTGGATTTAGCAACTTTCTATCTGATAACTGAGAAAATGAAAAACTATTTCTATTTAGTTATTTGTTTGATGAATTTTTTCAATATACCCTCAAAAATATTTCCATTATATATTCATAAGGATCCTCTTCAAGCAGATAGATTCTAAAATTATTTATAGTTTTCCTCTATCTGATGGAACTTTAGTGATCTTCTCTCCTCATTCTATATGATAAAGTTGTTGAACTCAGCCTATTGACTTTGTAATATTCAATATGATGTCTTCATAACATTATATCTCATGTCATCAGTTAGAGAAATCTATTTGATTCCTTTTCATGTAAACTTCTATCTATTTATTCATCAATATTCATTTTGATTATATAATAAACGCTTTATTTTATGACCTTTACATGTTACCTCTATATGATGACTTTTCTTGAAAACCTCTACTCAATCATTTGAAATATTCCTTCTAATATATTTTTTCTAATTACTTACCAAGTATGTATGATAGATTTAATACTTCCTTTCATCATTTATAACTTCATCAGAAGCTTTCATAATAATTATCGACATGATATTTGTATAATACTATTCATTATAATTTGTATAGATCATTTCAAAAATTTAATAAGTACTTCACAATTTTTCGGAACCATTGTTCCATTGAGTTTCTAAAACTTCTTCCTTTTATGAAATTTATCTAGAATAATGAATTCCTTAGAATTGTCATGATGTTTGATACAATATAGATATTAAAGCATCATTTTTTATCATTTAAAGAACCATTTTATTATTCCAAACATAAAATTTTAATTATAGACACAAGCAAATGTGATGTTAAACTACTAAGTACCAAATCACCAATAATCACCACGTATAAATCTGTTTTGAGAATCCCTTATCTTATGAAACCATGAATTTAATCATTCAATCATTTGTTTCCACATTTCTTCTAAACAACTTAGTTCATTAACACATTTTTTATTCCTCTTTGAATGTTTATTGGATGAACTCCCAATATTTCATCTTACTGATAGAACTAACATCATGATCTGTCTAATTGATTATGTTATATGACTTTGTAAAATTACATCCAATGGAATCCATCAGTTTAAATTTTATTTTGATCACCTTGGTATGTTGGAATCGGTTATCTTCATCCATCTCAGATATCTATATTTGGTAACATTCTGGTCATAAACATCATAAGTAAACTTCAAAATGTTGATACCAAATTTTTTTCTCCAACAAGCATAGATTATGTTATAGACATTAAGAACAACTCATGAATAATCATAAGTAAACTAAATGTTTAAAAATAACTTTATCCTTCAAGTAGTTATCCGAAGTTTCTATAAAAGGAAAGAACACAATTTATATTCTTTATAAGTAAACAAGACTTGAGAACTTAATTTCTTCTTTATCCAATCATCCAAGATACATAAAATTCATTTCTAAGCTTGGATACTTCAACCAAACTTTCCAAAAAAATCTTCTTCAAAATATTACAAACTCTTCCAAATATTGACATTAATGAAATCATTCCATTTCATTTAAAACAATTATAAACATTTTAAAAAAATATGAATCACACATACAGTGATATGTTCACTTATATTTTTTTGGGATTTTATTTTTATGTAAGAAATAAAATTTTATCATAGTATGCTTTTTTACCATCATGTGTCAATGCTTATATAAATAATTGATTATATTGAATATAAAAAATATTATGAAAAATCCATTTTCATCTTGGAAAATTTGTTAATTTTCTAATCTATGAAATCTTATAAGTAAAATAAACCATGCATAAATAAAAAATAAAACTACAAAATGATCATGATATTTTAAGAAACCAGTTGGTTTATCAAGTAGTGTTAAACCAATAGAAACCCTAGGGAAAGAAACTCCGTGAGTCTCTCTATACTCGAGGTTCAATATCCTTTGTTCCCAAATGATCATCTTTTATTTCTTCTTTATTTAGATCATAACTTGAATTTATTCCTTATGGTTACTCCTTTAATTACAATTATACTTTCATACAAGTTATTGTAATAATAAAAAGGTTGTTACATAAAAAATTACAATAAAAAACATTGTCCCATATATAAAAAATAATGAAGGTACATAATTATTTAGTTGAATTATTATTAAAATAAACCTTCCAATAATCACATTTAAATGAATGAATAAATCTATATAGATAGTGGTTTTCCTCAAATTCATGATCATATAACACATTAATTATTTAAAATATTTGTTAAATATATTTATCTTTGTCACCATTTTATGAAATAAAAATTAAGAAAATAAACTTAGATAATTATTTTATATTTCCTTATGGAATATTATAATTCCCTAAAAAATTCTTATATAATATATTATTTCCTCATTTTTTATTAATTTTTATAAATAAATTAGAATATATTTGTTATTAATTTTTTGTTAAATATATTTTTTATATATTTTTTATTATTACACATAATTATTAATACATGAATTAAATTAAAAAATCAAATAATAATAATAATATAAAAATTATGGGGTTGTTTGAGTGAGGTTCGACATGGTTTAGGACTACTCAATGTGCATCCAAGGTCACTTCCTTGGTCCTGGAGTGGTTCCATGGCCCCTAAGTTCTACTTGAGGTGCTGCTCAGGCTATGAAGAACTAAATGAGGAATTATCCATTTTATAAGGCGTTATTGGAGGGACCAAAAAAATTCCAAAGTGGTATATTGATTTCCTATCTAGAAAAATCATGGTAGACATTTTATACAGCACCCAGTCTTTTTTATACATGGATATGGGTTCAACTTTTGGGTTCCAATTCTCATATTCTCAAGGAATCATAAGTATATATATATATATATATGTTTGTGTGTGTGTGTGTGATTTCTTTATTTAGTAGATTATTTGACCATTGATTTAGAAAATATCATATCTATTTAATATATCTAGTTGAAATTGGTAAGTATATTTGTATATATATAGATTATACTATATCTATTTCACATATTTGAGAAAAAAGATATGGATATGCATAAATATATTTTTTTCACAAATCTGAGTAAAAAGGATATGTATCTACATGATTTTTTTATCATCATATTCGATTTTCCATTTCTTGGTGAATCATAAATAGATCTCAAGGCATAGTGGATCATCGTATAAAACACGAGGAACAAACTGATATATTTTTAATGAAATTACTTAAAGATTAAATGTTACAACTTTGATAAATGTTATAGGATCTGGGTATAACTGATACTGTTAAAGTCAGTTCCAAATTTAAAAAATAAATAAACATAGATTCTTGGATATAAATCTAGATATTCATGTCAAGTCTTAATTAAATATTTAAATAAAGAAATTACTTCAATGAATTATCATGCGATTCAATTCCCACTCAATGCCTTTTACAATCTTTAATTACTTTAAAATATTCAAACATGCATTAATAATCTTGGGATGTTGGCCTCAATTTGTTTTGTGTTCACATGAAGAACTAAGGTTACCCTAAAATCCCTGTGTCAATCACAAAAGAATTTATTAGATTATCTCTATGGATAGAGAGGATTAGGGAGATAGATTATTCAATTCTATCCTGAGAATGGAATAAGGTTTCTGGAGATGAAAAAGAATCGACCCCATAAATTAAATGACTTATCTAGTTTTTTAGATTATGAAACAATAAAAAGTTCCCTCACTCTTTTACTATTCAAAAATTAAGGCACATATCATAGATAAAAATTAAATTGTAATATTGAATAATAATATATATTATTTAATTGTTAAATAAATAACCCTATGTTAAATTACATGTTTATTTATTTATCACTTCATAAATAAATTCTTATTTATGTTATATTTAATTAATATAATATAATAATCAATATAATTAACTAATTACATGAAGCAATACGTTTGATCTTTAAACAATAAATTAATATTCAATTGTTTATTAATTCAAACAACATATTAATATTTATATGAGAAATGAAAAATCAAACTTCTTTAATTCCAAATTAAAAAATTATTTGGGATTGAATTATAATCGATATTACTTAAATTAAAACACATACTTAAATTGAGAATCATTCCCTTTTAGAAATCTAATTAGACTGAATTTGATGTGCTTCTAGGTAAACTTGGTGTGGAACCCTACATGTCCCTTTCTCATTTCCCATGAGTTAATTCATAGGCCAAGAGAGGTTTCTGTCAACACATCATGGTACCCATAGAGAAAGATAATGACAACCTTATTATAAATTATGATTTTGTAATAGAACCTATTTACCATTTGATACCTCATTAAGTTAGATGCGTACATGTGTTATTATTTTTTAATTCTTTACATATGTTTCTTTGTCTAATAAAAATGAACTTTACAATGATCTCCATAGACATGGACTTAATTTAAACACTTTTATTTACATAAATGATCAAGATATATCCTTTTCCATAACCAATAAAGGATAAATCCTTTCTTGATCATTCAATTATTATTATGCCACTCATGATGAACCCAATTCAATCTAAGTCGCCAAGATAATATATCCAAGAGAATGTATGTCAATGTTTTCATCATGCATAAAAGTATATGATTCATGATTTACGTTAATAAATATCTCAAGGATTATCCAACACTCTTGTAGATATAAATTTATAATGACATATAGCATATAAAATTCATTCTATTGGTTCTATCCATGTGATCTCCTATCTTTGAGATCACAAAAAGTTAATTTCCTGAGAAGAATTCATAATGATTATGAACATATAATACTTGATATTCAAATATAATCTATGTGATTTCGTAAATATGTATATAGAATATAAGACCCAAATTTTGTAATATTTTCATAGCCTATAAGGGTTCAGATTATGGTGGGAACAACTATAACCTATTTATGTGAAAAATATCTTAAGGATGTTATTACACATGGAACATAAAATATGTAATAAGAATAAAACATGTATATATCAAGATGAATACATTTGGTTTGATATTCAAATGTACATAAAGAATGTTGGTTCTAGGGAACCATCCCAAATATTTCCAATGAAGTGATACATGAAAATAATTACAAACATGTATTCACAACAGATATGTACAAGGGGAAAAACATAATAGATAGGGTTGAGTGTGGATAATGAATAAAAAAAACTACAAAAACTAAAAAAATAAGGCAACATGAACAATATTTTTACATATCAATATATTTTTTCAATATATTTCAATTTTTTATGATTTGTTAAAAAATATTGAATAATTTAACACAAAATAAAAAAAATGTTATCCAATAGTTGGAAAAAATAAAACCCATATCTCATATATAAAATGATATTTATCTTAAGGTTTTTCAATTACTAAATTAATAAAGAATGAAACTAAAACCCTAATGATACACATTCCTCACACACATAAATTCCATAAAAAAATTATTTTAAAGTGAAGTGAATTTTGGGTGGTATAATATCATGAGATTGTATCAAGTATATATACAATGAGGCCTTCATATGTTTAAAGGGGTTTTAAAATAGAGGTTTATTATATGTTTAATAGAAATTATTTGTATTAAATGATTTTCATGTGGCTAAAAAATTCCTCTATTATATTCATGTACACTCTAGTTGGAAGTTAATTCCAATGGTCTAAAAGATTTTAACTCATAATTATTGGTGAAACGATCACAAATATAATAGATGATTATAAGTAATCCTGGAATGGGATATTATTTTATCCCTTATAGACATAAGAGATAAAATTCATTTCCTCATCAAAAATAGTGTGGCAAAAATATAGTTCATATAAAACAATTTTTTTGTAAAATTGTTTAATAAGAATATAAAACGTTTGAGTTGGACTAATTTTTTTTATTCCCTCAAATGGGTTTGAAAAAAACTCAAAATTATTTATTATTAAACATTTTTATTATTTTGGAAAGAACACAAACGTGAATGAATAAAGGTGAAATGTAAGATAATTAAATTGAAATGTAACTATAAGAAACGAAATAAAGGAATAATATAGAGAGGGATTGTTAAAGAAATATAATAATAGGGGAAGAAATAAAGATTTAGAGAGTAAGTAAAAGAGGTAATTCCTAGTTTATAGGATTCATGTTTGATGAATCTCCCTATGGGGACATATTATTGTCCATAGTTATGGGAATTTTATCATTCTAATTTATGAAAAATGAATATATCATTCATTAATAGTGGTTTATTTGATGACCATTCACTATTAATATTTTTATTTTAAATGGAATATAATTTAAATTGAACCAAAAGGACATACATTAGAAAGAATTAATGGATCATCCTAATTATATTAAAGATTACATATGAGAGGTCTAAATCATGAATCAAGAATCATTACCCACTAAAATTCATTTAATACCTAGGAGATAAGTTCTTTGGAATGTATTAGATTAAACTTTTCCTTATAGAGTTACTAATTATCAAAATACTCGATCTAAATCCCCTCAAAGTTATTAAATTTTAGTAATAAGTCCTACCCCACGTTTTCACCACCAAAATTCTAAAAATTTGTAGCCTTGAAAGATTTACGTTGTATCTAAATAGGTAAATAACATGTTTTACTAAAAAAAATATTAAATATACTAATTTGTATCTTATAGGTATTTTGATAAGCCCAAATTTATCATATATGTTCTTATATGGATATTTCATTATGAGAATTTAACCCCTTCAAAGACTCGTTTAACTTGCTTTTTTAAAATTTTAGAAATTCTTTTTTTTTGGGTGATATGCAACACAAATATTGTTAATAAGTATATGGTATTTTAAAAGATACTTCATGTTATGATATCAAAATTAAGGTCCCAAATCATTCACCAAGTATAGTGAACGTTAGAAGTACTGGAATATGCATGTTATTATAAATCTAATAACTATATATACATCATCCATTAGAATCATTTTGGATTCTAACCACATAGAAACATAATTAGAAACTAAATGAATGTATGTATATCCATTGTATGGAGGGAAGGGTCCTAGGAAATCAATACAAAAAATATAAAAATAATAATAATAAATTTAGTGGTTGTTAGGGTATCTTAATTCTTTTAGATATTATACAAAATTTTAGTCATGTGGGTATAGATTGGAAATATTTATACAAGTTCTGAAGAGAGAGGGATAAAATAAATGATAGTCTAAAACATCATAGGATTTACTGTATAATCTTAATTCTCCACCTCTAGGTAATGGATTAAAAACATATTAACGCGTTGGAATATTTTTATTCATAAACACAAAACCTAATTTCCATGTAATCAACAATTTTATGAAATGTATTATTTTCTAAAAAACTAATTTTTATATTCAACTTTTATCTATTTTCTTTTGAAAAATATTTTAGAAAATAATAATGGCCATTAATTATTAATGGGGGTGATATATTCTAATTATTTCACTGAAATTCATGGATAACTATTTTAGAATTAGTATACAGTCCTTATAGACCTATTAGATGCATCCTATATTAATTATAATGGGAAGGACCAAGTGGGAGATTATACAATTTTGGAGGATATGAGTTTATTTTTTAGTAGAACTAAGTCTCTCTTACAATCCTCAAACAAAAATTAATGACACATATTATTATAGTATCTAGTTGAGGAAAGTGAAATCTTACTAAATTTTTTATTAAAGAAATTATAAAAACACCATTTGATAAAAAAATAGTGTATATATCAAACCAATATTATTTGAGCAGGTGATTGAATCACAATAATCATAGTAATGTCCACTCGAATACCCAATGAGTTACTATGTTTCCAAAAAAAATCCTATTGGTAACCATGAAAAAATGTTTTTCAAAATTTTACATAAGATTATAATTAACACATTTTTTAGAACTATATAAAGTAAATTAAACATGATTCAAATTGATTACCAAAAATTTTAAAACCACCTATAAAAAATACAACTCAATGCTGTATAGAATCATAAAAAAGATCATTTTACACCTTTGGAATGTCGCACGAGCATTTTGAATCCCAAGAAGCATTGTCCAATATGGATATGTTTTAAAAGGGTATGAAAAAAAATAGTTTTTTTCTTAGTCTTATGGTGATATCTGGATTTTAATTTTTTTTTGTTTCGTTAATAATATAGTAATTCATTTTTATAGACTATATTTCCCACATTTGGATGTGAAATAGAAGTGGGTTATAGTCTTTTATTCTTTCAAATTTTAATTTTCGATAATCAATGCACACATATAACTTATTTTCTGTAACAACTTGAGATAGTTTTAAATACTTTTGTTCCATTCATCACAAATTTATTCATACGTTACAAGCAAAACCATGTTTAAATGAAACATGACATACTATTAAAATATTATTATTTTGCATTATAGTTAAATACTAGCCATTGGAATGGAGTGCATGAATAGGATTAACTATATTATTAAAATATATTATTTAAAAATTTAAATAAAATTAATTCTTTCAAGACCAATTAGTTATAAATTAAAATAAACTCTATTTGAAAATAAATGATATTTTTTAAAAGTATTTTTATAAACAAAAACATTTTTACCTCAATAAACTAAAAAAATAACTATTGGTGAATTATTTTAATGAGATTTAAATATTATATATTCTATCAAATTTTTTGCATTCATATTATGTATTTTTTAGATAAGAGATAAGAATAAATCCAATTTTGAGCTTAAAAACTACATTTCTCTAAAAAGTAGTTTCAGTCACTTTGACATGCAAATTTTAAAATTAATTTTCCAATTTTAGAACATTTATATAAAAAAATAAACTTCCTTTTTTAAATAATAATTCCAAATTTATCTAGGAGTTATGTTATGAGATGTATTTAAAAGGATTATTTTTTCCAAGAATAGCAAAAAATAATGGTTTTTATTTAGAATTTTTATTTATTTTAATGAATTTAAAAACAAAACAATTGTTTAAATATGTATTTAAAAGTAAAAATATTTCAGTTATATATATATATATATCAATCCAATTTATTTAATTATAATCAATTTCATGATGAATTTGGATATAAAAAAGTTTCAAATTTTTTAATATTTTCTCTTTTGAAAACAACTTTATCATCTTATCCATGATAATAATTTTAAATTAAAATTTTATACTTATGTGATTTGAATTTGGAAAAATGGTTACAATATTTTTAATCAGAATAATGTATCATATATAATAAGGTCAACATAATTTTTTACTCTAATAAATAGTGAAAATAGTAAAAAAATAATTTTCGTGGTTAAGGTAAAAATGGGTTTACTGGGGGGTTAACATAAGAAGATAACGGGTAAAATGATTGTAGATAATGTGAAATTATTCTTTAATATCCATATTTCAATATTATACTTCATCATATCGAATATATGGTTATTTTGAAACTTTTTTCTTGGTAATTAATTTATTATTTTTGATTTTTTTGTGGAATTTCCAAGTAGTTTCCAAGTGGGTTCCATTCCCACACTTATAAAAGCTATCGATGCCATCTAATTATTCATACCTATAATGATATATATCTTAGAAAAACCCTAAGAAAATCCATCAACAACACCTTTATCCATTTTATAGATCTTTTTTCATCCCAAAAGACAAAAACTATGGTTCTTAATAAGAGAACCAAATGAGGTATTTCTAGGAGAAGGTAATTGTCTTTACTAAGCTCCTTTTTTTATTTCTTATTTTCCACCTTCAATTATATATTATCACTTAAATAATAATAACACCAATATTTACAATATAATAAGATGACATTATGTTAATTTAATAACATATACATCTCCACTTCCATCAAATGTAAAACGAAACTACTGATCGTGTGCACGACGGACTACAGCCTTATGAACTGATGTAGTTTATCTTCCATAACCACCTTTTAAGGATGGATATAATGATTTATTTAACATATTTATATGATATTTGTGACATTAAAATACTTTTCTAGTTATTATTTTAAATATACCTTCTTACTTTCCATTCCATGGGGGATACGATAACGTTGCTTGTGTATATGAAAGACTACCGCATCACGAAGTGATGTGATTCATTTCCGCTTATGCTTTACATGAAAGGCAGTAAGGATAAATTTAATGAATATAAATTATATATATGATATTATAATGTTTTTATAATTTTTATATATTATTTAACTTTCTTCTTTAAATCCATCGAGAAAATGGAAACAACGTTCATGTGTATATATGGCCTACCATCTACATGAATGGTGTATTTCATTTTCTATATATAACATTTATGGATTAATTTAAATACATATATAATGAAAATATATGTTATTAATATCATTTTTAACATTCTGAAGATGATGGGACAATGATCAAAGTAAGAGGACCAAAAAAATAACAAATCAAAAGAAACAAAAAAGCATTTATTCCCCAAAAAAGACTTTAATATAGAATTGTTCATAAATGGGTAATAAAAGGTCACAAGTAAATCATATATTTTAGCACCCCGATTTGAGGTATGTAGCCTTTTTTCTGCCTTTTTATGTGTTTAAAGTGCTTGGGATGAGTTGTGAAGAGGTTGGGAGAGTTTAGAATGGTTTTGAATAAGTTTGGAGGTCGTTTTAAGGCTTCATAGTTTGAGTACTATATGGGGAAATCGTGCAAGATAAATCGTGCAGGAAGTGGGGTACACACAGATTTCATATCATTTTTATAACCATGTGGGGTTGGTTGTGCGAGGAGTCCCTTTGAGGTAGCCGCAAGTGCATAGTTAGCGCACGGTTTGTCTAACTATGCAGCCCTTTAAAGTAGGTTTTTTTAACGAGATTAATCATGATTTACCCTAACTCACCCATTTCTTCTCCCATAAAAACCCTATGTGGTATTTCTAATTCTCAAGGGATAGGGGTTATCTCCCACTTATTTTGGAAGATATTCGAAGGGTTTTCTTGTTGGTTTGAAGGTGGTTCATCTTTGGTAAGTCTTATCTCTTGATTGTTTTGTGGTTTTCTCTAAATATACTCTTCCCACTCTCTTGGTTTTAAAGATATACATTTGTTTAATGTATATCTAGGGTTTTGGTTTCCTAAAGTGTTGATATTAGGTCTTTTGGGTGATAGGAAAGGAGATTTAGAGAGGTTTTTGTGGAGCGGTTGTCCGGATTTGTGGTGCAGTTGCTTGTGGGTCGATTTTTTCAAAACCCTAAAGGTAAGTGGCTTCTCTCTTGACTCCACTTTGTTAGAAATAGAATACTTATTCCAATTAATTTGTTTCTCTTGAATTAATTAGTGATTTTTATGTGCAAAATTGGTTAGAAATCCTTTTGGTAATGTTTTGGGGATTTGGGGAAAAAGGAGGTTATGCAGTTAAATGTTCTTGTTATTGGATTTTAAAATCAGTAACTTGGGTTATTTTATGGAAATGGTTTGAGAAAATGATTTTCAATAAAAATTGGCTACTTTATTAAAATGTGATATGACATGGATGATGCCTCAAGGGATTGTGTTATTATGAAACAGTCATTGGTTTGTTGTAGTGGCCTTGGTGTGTTATATGCTTAGTTATTGGCTTTTGTATGTAATATTTGTGATTGGAATGATGCATATTTCATTAAGGTATAATGATTTATGGTGTGATATGAATGTGTAGATTTGAAAAAATATGAATTGGATTTTAAAAAGGAAGGATTTGAAACATGGAAACTAGTGGTATTTTGAAAATGGGTTGATTTTAAAAACATGGTGGATTTTTCAAAATAGTGAAACATGGGAAATGTGAACCTGTAGAAAGCCTGGTTGTGATGGTTGCAATGTATTGAATTTCAAAAAATTATACCCTTTATTGTTAATGGAGTGGGACTTATAGTTGTTTTTTTATTGATAGAAATATAACCAGGTAGGCGTCGTAGAGACTAGCCGGAGGAAGATGTTGAAAATGTGGTTCCACGTAAGCCTCAGGTGAACCAGTAGCTAGTGAAAAGTATAGTGCAAGCTTTCCAAGCTATGGAAAGTGGGAATAAAGTGGATGAACCAAAGCATGTAGATCATGCGGTTTAGTTTCAAAGGTAGAATCTACCCATGTTTAGGGTTGATTCGGAGCCGAAATGGGCTGAAGCATGGCTAAACAGAATGAATAGGATATTTGACTTCTTTGGAACACTAAAAGAGTTGAAAGTGAAGTTAGAAACATATATTTTTGAAGATATTTCCCTTCAGTGGTGTGAGATTGTGGTCCAAGATGGTACGGACCATGGTGTGACATGGGAGGGTTTGAGGAATTGTTTAATAAACAATTCTACCCTCATATGTTTAGAATTCAGAATACAAATTGTTTCTTTAGTTTGAAGTAATGTAATATGGAGGAAACAAAATATAAGGCTAAGTTTATGAATTTAGTATTTTTTTTCACCTGAGTTGTATGGTAGTACATTGTTGAAGGCCAGAATTTTTGAAGCTAGGTTGAACCAGTAAATTCATTCCAAGATAGAGTGTTGTGTATAAATGATTACGTGGAAATGTTGAATAGGGATATAATGGCTGAGTGAGATCTTTTGGGGGTTACAGGTAGGGGAAGTATGTGGGTTCCCATGGGAAATAGTGGGAACTTGAACACTAGGTTCAAGCGGAAGAGGGGAACTTATTTCCATGGTGGGAGTATGGCTTAGAATCTAACAGAAGGATTATTGAATCTTCCTCCGAAGCCTCAGAGTAAGTGGGGATGTTTTCAGCGTGGATCTACGGGACACAACAAGTGGGATTATATAGAACAACCTCAAACATGTCATAACTATAATCAGATGGGGCATCTTCAATAGGATTTCTGCAATTCATTGAGGTCGGGTGTTTGTGACACTCCCCAGGGGTCACAGGGGTCTTATTCCTCGACGGAATGGGGGCAGTAACATACTCTTCATCAGTAGAGAAAATTTGGTTATGTTTATTATCAGAATACCATGACACCTTAGTAGGGTAATAAATAGTAGAGTGTGGAAAGAAAGTAGTTATTCACAGTATAATTGGTTGTGGTGGATAATCAGTCGGGACCATCGACGGTATGAGGTACGATTCTTTTAAATTCTACGTTGATGCATGATTTGTTAGATATGGGTGCTTTCCATTATTTTACTTCTTCTCGCATCATTGATTTGATGGGTTTACATGTGGAAATGATGCCATCTGTTTTGAAACTACAAACTCCTTTGGGTCAAAGAGTGTGTAGATCTTTCCTCTGTATAGTGTGTTTCTTAGTTGTGGATGGAATTGAATTGATGTGAGATTTCTCAATGCTTGAGATGGATTATTATGATATAATCTTGTGGATGTATTAGTTGGATATGTTTAAGGCCCACATTGATTGCTATGCACAAATGGTTTGTTTTGTGATGGAGGATGGCATTGAACATCTCTTTAGAGGGCAGAAGAAGGAAAAAATTGGGTGGAATAGATTTGTTGGCACTAGCTGTTGGCACGATCTCATATCAGTTAGCAGATTTTTCATTGGCATCAGTGGAAGGTGTTGAGTAGAATGTTCTTCTGATAGTTTTGGATCAGTTTATATATGTATTCCCCAAATAATTCTAAGGGTTTACACCAGTGATAAAAGTGTTCTTTATGATTTATCTCCTCCCAGGGACTAGTCCTATCTCACTTCTATCTTATCGAATGAAACCAAAAGAACTTTGGGAATTAAAGGTGTAGATCAAAGAGTTATAAAACAAAGGGTTTATCTAGCCTAGCACGTCTCTATGGGCAGCACTGGTTTTGTTTGTTAAAAAGGAGGATGGAAATATTAGGCTATTTGTTGACTGTCGTAGACTTAATCATGTTATAATAAAGAACTGTTATCCACTTCCAGGCATTGATGATTTGTTTGACCAGTTAAGGGGAGCTCAGTGGTTTTCCCAGATTGAATTCAGGTATGGGTATCATCAATGGGGAGTGAAGAAGGAGGATATCCCCAAAACAGCTTTCAGAAGTAGATATGGACATTAAGAGTATGTGGTTATACCCTTTGGTCTAAAGAATGAACCAGTAGTTTCATAGAATTGATGAATCGGGTATTTTAGATACATCTGTATTCTATTATGGTGGTATTTTATGATGATATACTGGTGTATTTGAGGACAAGGGTAGATCATGAGAAGCACTTAGCGATGTTGTTGGGTATCTTGAGGGATCATCAGTAGAATGACAAATTTTCAAAGTGTGACTTTTAGATACAAGAGGTTCCTTTCCTTGGCCATGTTATTTATCAGAGAGGTGTTTCAGTTGATCTGGAAAAGATAGAGGTTGTTATCTCATGGAAACCACCAAAGAATGTTTTTGAGATACAGAGCTTCCTTTGTCTAGTTGGCTATTATCGATGTTTTGTACATGATTTCTCATGATTGGCCTCACCGATGACATCTTTGACAAGGAATAGTATCCAATTTCAATGTGATGAGAAGTGTCATAAATTCCTTTAATGGTTAAAGGGTCTCCTTATATCAACACCAATCCTGGTCTTTCTTGAACTGGGGAAAGGGTTCGTGGTGTATTGTGACACATCGGGATCTGGGTTGGGTTGTGTTCTCATGCAGGAGGGTCATGTGATTGAATATGGCTCATGGAAGTTGAGGTTTCATGAAAAGAAATACCCAACTAATTATTTGGATTGGGAGGTAGTGGTTCATGCTTTAAAAATGTGGCATCGTTATCTCTTCGGTGAGAAATTTATAGTATTTATCGATCACAAGATCTTAAAGCATATATCCTCACATAGAGATTTGAATTTGAGGAAAAGGAGATGGATGGAAAATCTACAGATGTTTGATTTCAACTTAATTTACACATAGGGTATGGGAAATTTTATGACAGATGTATTAAGTAAGAAATAATATGCTCAGGTGGTAAAACATGGATCAGATTAGTGGAAGTTTATGTCAGTAATAGCTGACATGCAGTTGAAATATGAGGAACGAGGCAAAAGAGCGGTCTTATTTATAGTTTCATTGGTTCCTGACTTGGTTGGTTTGGTTAACGAGGCACAAGAATCTGATTCTGAGTGTATGGCAATGAGGTCAAAACTCAATGGTGGGGAGACCATTGAAGGCTGGGAACTAAATAGGAATTCAGTCTTGTGTTTTTAGAATCAGATGGTGGTACTAGTGGATTGTCAGGAGGAACTTCTCAGGTCTTATAATCATTCAAGATGGGATTTCCATCCTAGAATTTAGAAGATGTATAAGGCTTTGAAGGCATAGTTTTGGTGGGATTGTATGAAAAGGGATGTGGTTGAGTTTTTCTTGAGATGGTTGAATTTTCACCAAGTCAAGGTAGAGCATCAGCGGCCTGCTAGCATGTTGTAGTCTTTACCTATCCTAGTGTGTAAGTTGGAGCAAATAGAAATGTATTTTGTGACAGGTCTACCAAGAATGGTCAAGAAACACGATTCCATATGGTTGATTGTGGATTGGATCAGAAATTTGACCCATTTCATCGTGATTTGTGAATCTCATATGGTGGAAGATCTATCCAAAATCTATATCTGGGAAGTAGTAAAGAGGCATGGTGTTCTAGTTTCAATTGTATCAGATAGAGATCTGATGTTCAAATCTCTTTTTTGGAAATACTTACAGCAAGACCTTGGGACATAGTTGACGATGAGCACAGGGTATCATCCTTCGACGGATGTCCAATCCGAGAGGAAAATAAAAACATTGGAGGATAGGATAAGGGCTTGTGTATTTTGGTGGTTAATGGGAGGATCACTTACCATTGGTGGATTTATCCTATAATAATAGTTATCGTGATTTAATACATATGGATTTGTTTTAGGTATTGTATGGGTGTCCTTATCATTCTTCACTATGTTGGGTGGAAACAGGTGAGACTTCGAGGATTGGACCGAGCCTTGTTCAAGAGACTATAGAGAAAATCAAGTGGATCAGGAAGAGGATGGAGATGGCTCAAAGTCATCAAAAATCATATACAGACCATCGTCGATGACCATTGTCATTCAAGGTGGGTGATCATGTGTTTTTCAGTATCTCTCGAAGGTTGGGCCATCGTCGATTTGGGAAGCAGGGTAAGTTATCTCTGAGGTATATTGGGCCTTTTGAAATATTTTAGAGGATTGGAGATCTAGATTATTAGTTTGATTTTCCACCATGGTTTAGTGCGGTTCACAATGTGTTTCATGTTTCGTAGTTGAAGAAGTATCAATTGGATCGTGACCATGCGATTCAATGGGATAAAGTTGAGCTAGAACTGGATGCTTCCTTAGTTGATGTGGTAGTTCGGAATGTGGATAGGTAGGAGAAAGTTGTGTGTGGAAAAATCATTAGTTTAGTTTTCGTTTTGTGGAATCATGGTCAAATTAATTCGAAGACTAGGGGGCGGGATAAAGATATGGGCGAGCAATGGCCCGAGCTCTTTCGGAAAAGCGATGGTTATCTACTTTCCAAGGATGTAAATTCCAATGGTGGGGAGAATTTATCACCCCCATTTTGAGTTATGTAGCCTATTTATTCCTTTTTATGTGTTTAAAGTGCTTGGGATGAGTTATAAATAGGTTGGGAGAGTTTAGAATGGTTTTGAATAAGTTTATAGGCCTTTTTAAGGTTGCACGGTTTGAGAACGGTTAGTAGAAACCATGCAAGACAACCCATGAAGGTAGTGGGGTACACATGGTTTCCCTAACCGTGAGGGGTGGGCCATGCGATGTGCCCCTTTGAGGCATCAGAAAACGCATGGTTAGCGTACAGTTTGTATAATCGTGAGATCTAACCGTGCGGCCCTTTAAAGTGGTTTTTTTAAATGGGGTTAGTCAGGATTTACCCTAACTCACCCATTTCTTCTCCCATATGAACTCTATGTGGTATTTCCTCTCCTCAAGGGATAGGGGTGATCACCCACTCATTTTGGAAGGTATTTTAAGGGGTTTCTTGGTGGTTTGAAGGTGGTTCATCTTGGGTATGTCTTCTCTCTTGGTTGTTTTGTGTTTTTATCTAGATCTACTCTTCCCTCTCTCATAGTTTACTAGATCTACATCTGTTTCATGTAGGTATAGGGTTTTGGTTTCCTAAAGTGTTGATTTTAGGTATTTTTTGTGATATGAAAGGAGATCTAGAGTGTCTTTGGTGGAGCGGTTGTCCGGATTTGTGGTGTGGTTGCTTGTTGGTCAATTTCACTGAAACCCTAAAGGTATGTGGATTCTCTCTCAACTTCACTTTGATATAACTAGAAGTCTTATTCCAATTAATCGGTTTCTATTGAATTAATTGATTATTTTGATGTTTGAAATTGGTTAGAAATCCCCTGGGTAATGTTTTGGGGATTTGGGGAAAAAGGGTGTTTTGTGGTGAAATGTTCTTGTTGTTGGATTTTAAATTGTTGATTTTTAAATCAGTAACTTGGGTTGTCTTATGGAAATGGTTTTAGAAAATAATTTTCAATAAAAATGGGGTTCTTTATTGAAATGTGATATGAAATGGATGATTCTTCAAGGGATTGTGTGATTATTAAATGGTCATTGTCATGTTATTGTGGCCTTAGTGTGTTATATGATTAGTTATTAGCTTCTACATGTTATGTGTGTGATTGGAATGATGTGAAGTGGGTGGGAGAAAAACTATAAAAAGAGGATGGAGAGTGGATAGAAGTGCCACCATCAAGGATAAGTGGGCGGTAAGTACCACTTGATTTGGAAAGTAGTAAATGGGTTTGGATGGGAAGTTCCACCATGTTTGTTTCCTTATTGTGTGTTGTTAGGTAAGATAAAATTATTGTGGTAATGTGAAAGGGTGAAATGGATTGTGTCATGGTTGTTTGTATTTTCTATGTGTTGTGAGTATTTGGGTGAAAATGGCTTGGTAAAGGACAGTTTGGCGTGTTGTAAGTTTTTTCACTATTTTAAGTTTTATATAAACTACTTTATATAAATGTGCTAATGGATTTATCTTAGTGGAGTGTTTAGGGAAGTCATTTTGGGAAATCCTAATGGGTATTAGCATGCACCCCTTGCCTTTTCACTTTGGTTCTTGTGCAGATGTTGCGTTCCAGGACATAGGTAAGAGTAAAGCATCTCATTTTTCTAGCGGTTCGACATGATGATTTGGTGACACTGTGGTTCTTGGAGAATGGAGCTTGGTGTGGAGCTATGTATGCTTTCCTAGCTCATTGGGACCTTGTGTTTTAGTCTTCCACTTTGTACTCTGATTTTGGTTTGGTGGTATTAGGAGTTGAGAATTGTTATGGAATAGTTTAGTTATCTTTCAGTAATGTATGGGTTGGATTGTATTGTTGACATGAATCATGTAGATTTTTTGGTAATGTAATATTTGGTTGGTTGATTTTATCTTAAGGAAAAATCGTTCCCCAATTATTTTTGATGCCCTTGGCATTTATTTCCAAACTTTTGCACCCTGGGAACATCGCTTAAGGCCAAGTAGCATTCCTCCACCCTCCCAAGCCAATGGGATGGGGAAGGATATTACATATATGGTATGATATATATAAGTATGGTTATTTAATTTATGTATAATAAACTTATATTTTTAATAATGTAGGTTCAAACATGTTTGAATTAAATCAAGACATAATGTAAGGGATTTCTAGTGTTGCTCTTATTTATGGAAGAAATATGTGAAAATTCATCACTCATATCTTTTTTGTGGTCTATATACATACCCTTTGAAAGTTTGTATCAATAATACCCATATTTTAATTATATTTAAATTTTAATTAAATTTATTATGTATTGGGGATTAGGATCCAAATTATCTCTAATGCAGTATGAGATTTTAATCTCACTTTTATTTTTCTATCAGACAGGTGCCATATTCACCCCATGTTTCTTTTATAAGATTTATATAATGACCATGAATATATTATATGGCTTTTATCATAATTTTTTTTTCGGATTTCCATATCCATTTTAGGATCTCTCTTTCATGTCGATTATGGTTCAAAATTAACCATAGTGGTCACCTAAGATATGTTATACACCTATCTTTTCCTATGAGGTGTATATACTACGCCATTGACATGTTATATCATGAATATCATTATTTTCCTGATATTATATATTTCATTTAATTTTTTTCTTTCATGATTATTATGATTCAATGTTACCAATGCGGTAATTAATTTATGTTACAATCTCATCCTTTATTGTGATTATCCATAATTGTTCTTCCAATGATGAAATCCTATGATCTATCTCTCAAAAAACTCTTTAATTTTATTCTCATTATGTTATGTCATGAGAATAAATTTTTTCCCTTTATTTTCCTCCCCTTCTAAACTCAAGATTTCAAAATATTATTTTTAAGAAAATCATCTTTATTTCTATCTTCAATCGAAAACCCATTTTTCTTCTAAAAACATGTTTTGTAAAAATGTTTTTCAATAATATTTTTAATATAATTAAAATTATTTATTAAACATAATTTTACCCATTTTTTAATTTTTTTTAAAAATAGATAAATCTTGATGTCCTTTTCAAAAAAATGGTCATTTATATTTTACTGAAAATGTGAAAATAAATATTTGTTTTATTGTGTACATAATTTACAGAATTTACCACCATAATTACAATTGTTTTATTGGATTATTAATTTAGAATTTTTCAAGGTTATTTTAAATGAAAAGTATTTTAAAAAATGTATACTTTAATTTTTTTTCAAATTTAAAAGTATATTTTCCCCATTAAATGTTTTAAAATATTTTTAAAGATTTCTTTATAAATTTTCAAGGTTATTTTCAAAGAAGAGTGTTCTCAAAATGTTTTATTCTTTAAAAAGTGTTTTTCAAATCAGAAAGGATATTTTCCTCAAGAATTTTTTTAAATAATTTTTAAATATTCATTTATAACTTTTCAAGATTATTTTCAAAGAAAATGATTTCAACAATTTTTTTGTTTTAAAATGAGTTTTTCAAATAAGAAAGGATATTTTCCTTCGGAAATGTTTGAATGATTTTTAAATATTCACTTGTAAGTTTTCAAGGTTATTTTCAATGAAATTGATTTAAAAAATGTTTTATGTTTTAAAAAAGGTTTTTCAAAGAGAAAAGGATATTTTACTCAAGAAATGATTCATGTGTCTTTTCAAAATAATATTCCATATAAAATGACATCTATTGATGTTACCTATACCTTACAGGGGATATGATCTAAGGATATCATTCTTATTCTTTCTATGAATGGTTTATTTTTATGATGGCATAATTTTTATGCAACCTTAAACTCTTCAGTGGGTTGTACCTTAATAAAATACTTATGAAATATGCTTCTTTTCACATGTAATACTATGATGAAATGACGAAATTATTATGAAACCTATCTATTTTCCATAGTTATAATATGATGAAGTTTTTTTTAAAACAATTTCATTTCATTGGTCATGATATGTTGAATGTTTTATGATCTTGTAGAGCACATACATATGATTTTCATTAGGTATTGGGTGGGACCTATATATCCATACAATTAATTTGGAAATGATTTATATCTCATGAGATATATAGGGATAGAATAGGGAGTGAACCGAGGTTAGTCAGGAAAGTTTTCCACTATTAAGATCTTGGGAGTGAGCCTTGACTACTAAGATAGTTTTCAGAGAGAACCCATTACACAATTATAGCCTTGTAAGTGAGACTGGATTACTATGGAAATGATTTTCTATACTTAGGTGTATGCCACAATTCTTGGTCTAATTACAATGTTATGCCCTCAAGTCTCATCATCTTTGAGTCCATTATAACTCATGTCTTATGAAATAACAATCATTATGCCTTGTTTCAATATTATGATCTTTGATATTAAGGGTGTGGTTTTCACATGTTATGATCAAGTTCTCATACCATTATTTTCATGTTATGTTCACATATCTCCCTTGGAAAACCTTATGGAGAATTTGAGATCTCCATTTCTTATGTTTCATTTTCTCAGGTTATGAAGACAATATTTCACTAGGCTATGTTTATGTATAGTACTATTTTGAAATATTTATATGGAATATATTGAAGATATTTCACTAAATTAGACGATTGTGTTCCTGGTATCCAAGGAAACTAAACTAATATTGTCCTCGTGATTGTGTCTCTATAATGTATTTAATATTCATCTAAAAATATGTAATATTGATGTATGAAAATCCTAGGTCAATATATTTTTCACTGTGTTGGGCCCATTTTTTCTTGTCATTGTTAAAAATATTTTTGACCCTTTTTTAAGATCACCTAGATTAGACTAAACCATTAAATATTATAAATAGTTTAAATAATAATAACTTTAATAATATTAGTAATTTACTCCTTTATTACATCAATGATGAGTGAATTTACTCCTATTTTGAAAATTCTGATTTATTTGAATAAATACCTTAAATGTATATGATACAAGAAAAAAAATGGGTTTAATACCTAGTATATCCTTTAGGGTCCAACTTTATGACTTTTTGTTTTTATTCAACACTTGAATTAATTTATCATTTTGTATTTCATTAAGTGTAGGTGAGATTATGAAAAGTAAAATTTAAGAAGAATACATGTTAGAAATTTTTAGGAAGGGGTATCAATTATAGTGTTTTATTTATTTTATAGACATCCAAATTTATATTAGAATATTGGATTCATGTTACATCCAATTAATTTTTTAAATTATTATCCGATATAGAGTAGAATATATTTTAGGTGACATAACATATAGCTAAATATTTAAGAACACTTATCTAATATAGGTTTTGAAAAGGAAGGATTAATATGACCTCACTAATTATAAATTTATTAATGAGGTGCATATCTCAAAAAGTTTATCTCATTAGCACAATATAGTCATGTTAGTTTCTAATTTTCCTCACTTTTAAGAAAAAAATTAAAAACATGTATGGATAAAGTAAATTTATTTTTTAAATTATATCATTTGGAAAAGAAAATATTGAACTTGACCATTTAGTTACCAATTTTTATTTATATTATTATATAAAGGATATCAATTTTAGTTCTGGTTTCATGTTAAGAGTAATCAATATAATCAAAAGATATTTTCTAGAATATTTCCTGGATTTTAGGTTAGGGATATAAAAATTAGTTAGGAAGATAATCTCATTGAATCAAACTAAAACATCCTTAACTATTTCCTCAAGATAAGAAGTACTTATAATGACCCATCCTTTCATATATAGATATTACATATATTTAGATGAATATACATTACATTACACAAATAAACACATGAGTATCATAATATCTTACTACCTTTTGAAAATTATAAATATAAAAAACATTCCCTAAGAAGTACTTATAATGAGAGGAAACATAAGAATAGGTGAGTTCATATGTCCAATAAGGTTAAATAAGTGAGATATCAACATAACAAGATCATAAGGGAATAAGTACATGATAATAAAATTTAAAAAACCATACCTTTCATATCATATATAATAAAGGTTATTCATGGAATAAATCTCAGTAGTTCATAAGACATGAATCATAAAGGAATAAAAGAACATGAGTAATGAAATCACAACTTTATAATAAGATATATATTTCTGGAATACACATAATCATAGAAACTCTTAGTTCAAGGAAATCCATGATGACATTATTAACATGTTATTATTGGGATAACCACTCATGTACCAGCTTTGGGCTTGGGATATCTTCATGTGTACCCTATTTTGGTCTTTGGATAACTATTTATGTAACCTTTGAGCTCATGTATCATTAATCATTACCCAATGCATTGGAAGGAGATATAGGTCCCACCCATCACATAAACCAACCATTTTTGTGCCACAAGATCATAAAGCATTCATCATATCATATCATGTGAAAATAAATGGGTTTTATAAAATTTTCATCATATAATAACCCATGGAAAAAGAATGAGTTTCATAAAAATTTCACAAGTCTCTCATAGTACTACCTAAGGAAAAGGAATGGGTTTTATAAGAATCATTCCATTATAGACATATACAATTCAGATAAAGAATAATAATGGTATATTTGAATCATATCCCTATTAGATCATAATTTACATCAAAGGATGTAATCTTGGATGGAAAATTATTTTGAAATATCATCGGGGAAATTTCTTGAAGAAAATATCCATTACACTTTAAAAACACTTTTTAAAACATAAAACATTTTCAAAATCATTTTATTTGAAAATAACTTTGAAAATTTAAAAGGAATCCTTAAAGACAATTTAAAAAAATTATTGAGGGAAATAGCCTTTTAACTTTGAAAATAACCCTTTTTAAAACCTAAAACATTTCCAAAATCCTTTTACTTGAAAATAACCTTGTAAACAAAAAAAAAGAATCATTAAAGGTCATTTAAAATAATTCTTAAGGTAAATAACCTTCATCGTTGAAAATAATATATTTTTAAACATAAAAATATACCAAAATATTTTTTTCAAAATAATCTTGAAATTTTATAAAGGAAGATTTAAAATATTGAGTGGTCATGATGTCTGGAAATTATGTTCATGTTGTACGTGTTAAAATAAATAATCTTTCGCATTTTTTATAAAATCAAAATGAGCCTTGTTTTGAAAATTATATGATGATTACTTTTATTTTATTTTTTGTAAAAATTCAAAAATGGATAACAATTAATTTATAAAATCATAGAGGAAAATTAAAATATTCATGAAAATATTTATAGAAAACATGGATATGGAAGAAAAAGGGTTTTCAAATGATGATAGAAAATAAGTCAGTTTTCTTGAAAAAATTTATTTTGGAATATTGAATACATAAAGAGAGGAAAATGAAGGGAAAACATGTATTCTCAATAAATAAACATAGTAGAAGAAAATTCATGATGTTATTGAGAAATAGATCATAATATTTACTCATCGAAAGAATAATCATAAATAATCCTAGTAAATAATGAGATTGCAACATAAAACTCTTACCAATTTGGTACATTTTAAATTTTATACCCCATAACAACTAAAAATGGCCTTTAACAATTCTATAATATGGATTTATCAGTGCTAAAAAAGCATTGAACATCATTGTCCAGTTAAAAGGACAAGTATCTTATCTATGCTAGAAATGTGTTGATAAAGGGGTGATTTATCAGCACAAAAAAATGCTTCTAAACAAAATTATTAGCACTTTTTGAATCACTGATAAAAGACACCATTTATCAGTGCATTTGTTTAGCGCTGATAAAGGGACTCTTTATCAACACTTTTACAAGTGCTGATAAAGGAAATCTTTATCAGCACTATTAAATGCACTGATAAACCCTTTATGAGTGATTCTAAAAGTGATAATAAATATACCATTTATTATCACTTCTCAAAGCACTGATAAAGTGACCCTTTATTAGTGTATTTAAAAGTGATGATAAATGGATCCTTTATCAGCACATTCAGTGGCACTAGGAAAGGGGAATACTGTAGTGTAATGGTACAACACACTACAACACCCAAAATAGGGCATGCATTGTGTTGTAACAATACACAACATCACCGGAAACAACACTTGAAATAGTAGTATAAATTAGAATAATCAGATAAAAATACATAATTTAAATGAAATAAAATTTTCAACACAAATATAAGAAAAACACTATTATAGAGTAATTCAGTTGTTTTTTTACTAAAATTAATGTTAATTTTGAATAAAAAGTTGCACTTTGAGTCATACCGATCACTCTATGTGTCCGATTGAGGTGTGACTGATTCCTACACATCACCAATAACATATGGGCCTTTTTACTCAAGTACCAAAGCAATCCTAATATGTTTTCTCAATTTTGAGTATGTCAAATTTTTTTTTATTAAAATTAATTTCAATTTTGAATAAAAAGATGCACTTGGAGTTACACTGGTCACACCATGCATAGGATTGAGGTGAATATAATTCCAATATGTCCCAGACAACATATGGGTCATTTACCTAAAGTATAAAAACAATCTGAATGTGTTTCCTTAGTTTTGAGTACACCACCTATGTTTTTTACTAAAATGTCATTTCAAACTAGAAACAAACACTTTGAGTCATACAGGTGGAATCATGGGTGGATTTGACATGATACTAATTTATACACGTCAAAAATAAATTATAAATCATATTCATATATTACCAAGACAATTCAATCATGTTTAATCATTTTTTAGTGAGTGACACTTTTTTTGTATTAAAATGTCAATTTGAAACTGATAATAAACACTTTGAGTCATACTAGGAACACAATGTATCATTTTTAGGTTCATCTAATTCATATGAATCATAAAGGAATTATGGATCATTTTATAAAATAACCAAAACATTTCGAATTCATTTTCTTAGTTTTGAGTATATTAGTTTTTTTCACTAAAATTAATGTTAATTTTGAATAAAAAATGCACTTGGAGTCATACCAGTCACACTATGAATTATATTGAGGTGTGGATGATTAAAACATGTATCAAATTACTTATGGATAATTTTGATGAAGTATCAAAACAATACGAATATGTTTCCTTAATTTTGAGTATGCCACTTGTGGTTTTTAAGAAAATGTCATTTTAAAATGGAAACATGCACTTTTAGTCATACATGTGGCATCATGTGTGGGTTTGAAATGAGACGAATTCCAATGGATCACAAATGAATTTTTAATCTTTTGAATAAATTATCAATACAATATGAATGTGTTGTCTCATTTCTGAGTGAGTGATACTTGTTTGTATTAAAATATCAATTTTAAACTCATAGTGGACACTTTGAGTCATATCGGTCACACCGTCAGTCATATTGAGGTGAGGATGATTCCTACGCATCAAAAATGACTTATGTGTCATTTTCCAAAAGTACCAAAACAATACTAATGAATTTACTCAGGTTTGAGTGTGTCAGTAGTTTTTTCTACTAAAATTATTGTCAATTTTGAATAAAAAGACGTACTGAGAGTCATATCGGTCACACTATGCATCATATTGAGATTCATCTAATTAAAATATATCTCAAATGGATTATGTATCATTTTCCTAATGTATCAAAACAATACGAATGTGTTTCCATGGTTTTGAGTATGCCACTTGTGTTTTTTACTAAAATCTCATTTTAAACTGGAAACATACACATTGAGTCATAAAAGTCATATCATGTGTGGGTTTAACATGATATTGATTTATAAAGAAAAAAAATGAATTATGAATCATTTTCCAAAATTATCAAAATAAGCATGTTTTCTTGGTTTTCAGTGAGTGACAGTTTTTTGTATTAAAATATCAATTTTAAATAGAAAACATACACTATGAGTCATCCCGAGCACATTGGGAATTAGATTGATGTGTGGATGAATCTTATGCATCAAAAATGACTTACAGATCTTTTTTCTAAAGTACCAAAACAATATGAATATGTTTTCTTAGTTTTGATTATGTCAGTTTTTTTCTCTCTAAAATTAATGTCAATTTTGAATAAAAATACGCACTTGGAGTAATACCAGTCACACTGTGCGTCGAATTGAGCATAGGTTAATTCCAAAAAATCTAAAATGAATTATTCATATTTTTTCTAAAGTATCAAAACAATCTGAATGTGTTTCCTTGGTTTTGAGTATTCCACATATGTGTTTTACTAAAATATCATTTTAAACTAGAAACATGCACTTTTAGTTATTTAAGTGGAATATTGGGTAGGTTTGATAGGAGACTCATTCCTCTGCATCAAAAATTAATTATGAATCATTTTACTAAATTATCAAGACAATATGAGTACATTTTCTTTATTTTTAGTGAGTGAAGTTTTTTTTCATTAAAATGTCAATTTCAATATGACAACAGACACTTTCAGACATACTAGACACATTGTGAGTAGGATTAAGGTATGAATGATTTCTACACATAAAAAATTACTTTTAGATGTTTTTTTCAAAGTACCAAAAGAATATGAATGTTTTTTCATGGTTTTTGAGTATGTCAATTGTTTTATCTACTACAATTAATGTAAGTTTGTAATAAAAAGGCGTACTTTGAGTTATATTGGTCACATTATCCGTCATATTGAGGTGAGTCTACTTCTCAAATGTCTAAAATGACTTATGGGTTATTTTCCTAAAGTATCAAAATAATCCAAATTCATTTCCTCAGTTTTTAGTACCTTGCATGTGTTTTTTACTAAAATGTCATTTTAACCTAAAAAACGCACTTTGAGTCATACAGGTTGCATCATGTGTGGGTTTTACATGAGACCGATTCATACTAATAAAAATGAATTATGAATATTTTATCTTAAATGATAAATATAACTCATTCATGTTTTCATGGTTTTTAGGGAGTGACACATTTTTGTTTTAAAATGTCAATTTTAAACTAATAACGGAAACTTTGACACCATCCATCCTCAATGACAATGATATATCAATTCTAGTTTTCCTCCAATAGTTCTCTCATACACCTTATAACTTCTATGGTTTGTTAAAAACAAATTTATTAAATTATTTGTATTTTATTATACACCTATTTTATGATTAGGAGTTGTACAAATGTTTCTTCAATAATACTAGTAGATAAATTGAAGCTTCCAACACAGAATGAGCTTATAGGTGGATTAATATACTGTATAAAATTACTTAAACAAGTGGTGAAAACATTATTTCAGTAATAGACCTAAAAAACTTTCATAATGGATATTATCTTAAGTAAAAAGTGTTGTGTATACTTTTCAACAATTATTCTCAAACTCAATCTTGGTATGATCTTCATTCTAATTCATTTCCAATCAATTTTATTATTTTCAAACTAGTGCTTAGTATTATCCCCAACCTCAATCTCTACCTTGTTCTTCACCTCTGCCTCCTCCTCCAGGTCAGTCTATGACTCTGAATCTTCCTTCGCCTCTGCATCTGCCTCCACCACCTCTATTGCACCACATTTTTATTATTTGTAGGATAGTGATTCTAAAAAAATTGATTTCCTCAATTATACTTCTCCTTGATAAAGAGATCAAAATGATATATAAGCATTAAAAAAATAATGTTCCACACCCCATATATATTTCAATGGTCATAACTCATACTAGATCACAAACATAGTAGGCAATCACCTAAATTTGTTGTCAACAAACATTCTAACAAAAACTATACAACCCACTCATCTCTAAACAAATTTATTTCTTCTTCTAAGTATCTAGGTTATTGGAAATCTTCATTGTATTGAGAAAATATAAACAAAAAAATTATTATGAAATATAATTAATGAAATTTTAATTAACTTTGGAAATTACTTATTTGGGGTATTGTTTTTTTTCATGTTTTATGATCTCTCTCATAAATTTACAAACATAATACCCATTATCGATGTCATTGTCTTATTTTATATAATGTAGAAACATTGAAAAAAATAAGTATATTATTTTGAAATATTTTTATATTTAAATATTTCTATATATACCTTAATTTTTTTCCTTTTTTAGTAATCCATAACCTTTATATTTTTAGACGCTAACATCACTCAATGATTTAGAATGTATTTAGTGACTGCCCTATCAAAAAAAATTCTTGTCAAAACATAGACTAAAATATATAATTTAAAGTTTATTTATAAATTTTAATTGTGGTGTATTACATATTCACAATACACATCATGTGTAGATCGTTGTTTTTATATCCATGCATTGGATAGAAATAATAAATATGTGGGGTGTCTATATTGACTGTGTTCAGCATCCAGTGCACCCTATAAAATTAAAAAAAATGAATTAATAAAAAAATAGAAATATATTTATTGTGATTATATTTTATATTTTTACCTTGTCATTGTAGGAATCAAAAAGTGTCTATCATCTAATACTTTTTTATTAAATGCTTTCAGTAACCCATATTTTTGCTTCTTATTTTCTCCATCATCTAAAGTAAGTTTTCCATAGAAAAGATGCAGTGATTAATGAATGAAAATCTCACTTTACATGATATTCTCTTTATATAGTTGTACTATAAATTCCTATAGAAAATATTAATTGTTATTAATTTTAATAAACATATTAGATCACTATTTGGATAGACGTATTATGAAAATATTCCTTATGTATTTATTAATAATTGATATGTCCAGCCATTCATAGTTGAGAATCTCATTTAGAGTCTCGAGAAAAATTATATCTATTAAATAATTTCCATATATTTCTTCTTCATAATCAATGTAATATATAGTTTTATATTTAAATGTATTCTTTACATTAATTTTTAATTATAATAAATTTTTCTCTGGAACTGGTGGGGAGAAGGTACCCTTGGAAGTTCGTTTTGTTTTCTTGGTCAATTCACTAAATTTTCTTAATTATACCTTACCTTTACCCACTGATTTATCTATCTATAATATCGTAACTCAAATTATACCTTCTATAATAAACCATTACAGTTTTTTAATATGATTTTTTTAAATACATACCTTATGTGAATTTATAATATTATATGTCCATGGTATGAAAGCTCCAATAGCATCATTCTCCATTGTAATAACTAGACCATCAAGGGGAACAGGAAACTTAGCAATTGGATCAAGAGATACCTCAATCCCTACTCTAATGTCATATTTTGGAAGGTCTTGATGGTGTAGCTTGTCTTCCATGATATTATAAATTTTACTCATCACAACATGATGTTGGGTGGGTGTTGGTAGATAAAAATCACATAAAACTCAAAAATGTATAATTTTAGTAATATAAAGTTATCAAAAGTTATATGATTTAGATTTAGGATAAATAGTAATGAAAAAATTTATTACCATGGGTAAGGTATGCTTTTGGGTGGGAATGTAAAGGCTCAAATCAAGTGGGGTCATTTTTTTCATGTGCGGATCTTTGCTCCACCACCAGTTATCTTGGATCCTTTCTCAAACATTGGTCTTCCAAACCAGACCAAACAATAATATCTTGTAGTAAGTCTATTTTTCTGTAATCATCTCACCATATTATATGTATCTTCATGTGGTTTTGTCTTTTCTAAACATTTCTGATGAGAGAATAGAAAACTTAATCCTCTAATATGGCTATATTTTTTAGGTCGCTTCAAAGATAATGAAAGTATCTTTTCTTATAGCATGGTCATTTCTGATTCTTGTGTCTAAACCATATAAAAAATATGAACATAAATAGATATTTTTATGTAATATTGTTATAAAGCATAAAATATTACAATTTTGTAATACTTACAAATGTTTCCTATACTATTTTTTTTGTTTTCATCAACTAATTTACCCTCCTTATTTACATGAGCCTCCTTCCATAGCACATCACATGGGATAAAAGTGGCTTTATATTTTGATTCTTCAATATCCATATAAAAAATTAATATATATTGTTTCATATCACATTATTAAACATTTATTGTTGATTTAAAATACATACCAATTTCTTCTCTAATGAAGTGTACCCCATAATTGCTTTGTAATGGGGGTACATTGGTTTTGATGCACATTCTTAATTTTAAGTCGTATTTTATTGATTGATAAATTAATGATTTAGAATCAAGTTAGATAAAATAAATAATGTAAAATAATATATTATTGACTAAAATTCACCTAAAATTATTTCTCATTGAGATGATCGATGAAAGAAGTTCATGTTTCATTCTTTATAATGTGTGCATAACTAACTAGAGGGTGGGGATTTACTTTCCCCTTAGCAACCCTAAGATGTAACAACATAAGAAGAGTCTAGAATCCTCTAAGGTCTTTTCTAGAAGTCGCTAAGAAAAATATCTTGTAAACATTTTGAAAATAAATGAACTCTCCAAGGAATAGTGAAAATTAAATCAACATTTCATTATATAATTTTTTTGTAAAATATAGAAAGTATATCATAAAATTACCATTATATATTTCCAAAGGATTTCCTCTATTATAGTTTGGACATGTCACCATGAATAAATATCAACCGGCACAATAATCCTCCTTGTAACATAAAGATAACTAATAAAAATTGACTTTTTGAGGTCAATAGGTTGTCCACGTTGATTCCAAACAACCTAAAATTTTATACCCTCAATTATTTCCTTGATAATTTTATTCACCATAGGGATATTGCATCATTGTTTTTGTTTTTTTCATCAACATGTTGTTAATCACAAAATATTTCAACAATTTCATCATCAAAACCCAGTTCTTCCTTGGGATTGGTAACATCATCATGTGCATAAGACATTGTCTGTATGAGTAGTAAAACAATTAATTTATCTTGAATAGCAACAATAAAATACACTCCATGCATAAAATTTCACATTTTCATGCATCTTTCCAGAAAATTGTTAATTTCTTGAAAATGGATATAATAATTCAATACTCTAGTAAAAATAACTTCCATTGTCTTTGTTTAAAATATCCCCAAGTTCTTGATTTAATTTTATCTCTTGATGATATATTAGACTACCTCTTTCAAACTAGCCTTCCTCCAATTATTATGGCTCCAAAGTTCCTTGATGGCATACCTCAAAAAAATTTATTATTGTATTTTTTTTTTCTTGATATTCATCTCCCCTCTTTTGTGGATATCCACCTATATTTCTTGAACTATTGTAACCAAAGATCATCATATACCAGGTACTAGTGATCATTTTGGATAACTACTGCTCAGAATAGTTCAAACAATAGAGATGAGATGGGGTATGAGTCTCAAGAAAAAAATTCAATAGTAATTGTTCTGGATATGAAATGTCTCTAAAATTACCAAGAGAACATCAAATCATCCCCACTGAGCTTCACCATATCTAACCTATCTTACTAGTCACTTTCCCTCCACTGTATCTCAAATATAAGAGATCTATATCCACTAAGGTTCAAAAAAAACCTAAATGAAATTTTAATTATGGCTTTTAACATATTAAATGCCAAAAAATAAGGAATAAAAATTCAAATCCATGTGACTTCCACTTCTAGTCATTTACTTCCACTCAAAAACAATTAGTGTTAGTCACTTCCACTAAAAAAAATTTGCAGGGCTTAGAGGATATACACACTTGTGGTGGTATTCGTGTGAGTTAGAAGGGAGAGCTTGAAAACCATCCAGAGCTCCAAGTTTTCAAGATAAACTATCCTAAAGATGAAGTCAAAATAAAGGCCATAGAGCTTTTCTTATTTTGGGAGGAATACCTTTTAGAGTCAAATTGTTTCCCTTTTAAATTTATTTATCATTTTTTGTGTTTTAGAGAATTTTTAAATGAGGAGGATAAAAGGATTAACGAGTTTAATAATGAGTTGGGATATTTGGTATTCAACTTCATGGTAGTAGATTTGATAGAGATTAATGAATACAATCCAAGCGGTAGGTATTTCATCAAGGAACTTTAGAACCACAATGATGGGAGGAAGGCTAGTTTAAAATAAGGAGTCCAATCCATCACCAAGAGATGGAAGGAAATCAAGTGTCTAAGGATGGATTAAATAAAGTTAGTGAAGACTAGTTGTACTAGAGTATAGAAGTATTATATCTTTATTTAAGACAGTAATAATTTTCATGAAAGATGAATGAAAATGTGCAATTTTATGCATGAACTGTATTTTATTTTATATCTATCTTACCAAAATGAATCCTTATAGACACAACCTTATTTTTGAAACTCATGGCCCTTTTTTATGGAAATTTATTTATGTTTCTTATGACTATTATGGGTTTTATATTTCTTTAAATTCTCATAGACTAGGAATATTTTAATAAAATAAAAATGTGATAAATGGTTTTCATGTGGATAAAGGTCATGGGATATCATTACAGAAAACCTACCTAGTTATTTTAATTAACCAGTTTATGTTCATATTGGTGCACATGTAGATGATGTTTCCTTGGGTTGAAGGTTGCAAGGATTTATAATTTTTTGGTTGATATAGAGTATCAAATGATAGGTAGAAAAGACTTATAGAGTTACTTTCATCAATGGTATGTTGGCTATTTGAATATTGTTTTACTTTTACCTATTATTTATAAATTGTTTGTTGTTTTCATTCATGTAGGCATTTATATTCATGGGATACTATTTTGTACTATTTTAAATAGATTCACTTGTCATCTGAGCTGGCTTTTTAAACCATTTCTCATGGTTCATGTTGAACACTACATATTTATTATCAATCCTTTAGAATTTGGTTGATGGTTATAAGGGTTGAGTAAAATTTTGATTTACCTCGGGTCGGGTTATGAATAGTTAGAATATATTTCGATGTTACATTTTTATAAAAGAGAAAAAAATTTATAAAATAAAACACACACATAAAAATAAAGAAAATAAATTTTCTTAAATCAGGTCACCTTATCAAAAATCACTTCATTATTAGAGAGGAATTTATTTATAAAATAATTTTATAGAAAAGTAAACGCATATATAACATCTTATATATATGACACCATATATGGAAAATCTTCTACTGGAATATGATCAGGTTTTTTGTGATATAAAATTTTTTCATTTATAAATGTAAAATAATATACATTAATAAAATATATTTACTATTAGTTTATAATAATTCAAACTTTATTTTTAAAAAACAAAAATATAAAATAAATGGTAAATTATTGGAAACCATTCATTGATAATAGAAATAAATGATATCTCCTTTAATGATCCCCCTAACCCATTGAATATTATATTCTCTCAAAAATGTAATGTTTTAGTGAATATATTATTTCAGTAAATTTATTAATATTAGGAACCTATCAATCAAATATAAACACAACACTTCATAACAATACATCAAAACTTTTCAATTTGGATCAAATAAAAAACTAATATATTCTTATTTTGATTTCAGTGAAAAATTAAATATTTTTTTCCTTATTAAATTATATATATATATATAACATATTTATAATGTTAACCAATATAAACTAGAAAATTTATACTTTACATCCATGAATTAGATTAACCCATTCACATTAAAACAATATATATATTAACCCACTTTATATTATTCACATCAAATAACATTCCCTCTAAAATTAGTACAATATTATGTTAAACAATTTTTCATGTTCATGTACATGTCATATTGTGGAAACGGGATTTAAATAATCAAAAACCACACTATCTAATAGGTCACAATATATAATATAATGGAAACATAAAAAAGAATCATGATCAGTTGCAATAGAGGATGGATATGCAGTATGCAGTGGTCTCGTATGAAGCTGGAATGAGTTTACAGAGTAGGGTTCGCATTGTGTAGGAATATGTAATATATATATATATATGATGTAGTGTTCATCATGGTTAAGAAAAACAAAAAAATGTAAACCACAGAACCCAAAAAATCATGCAATGAGAGAGGAAAATGGTAAAATAAAATACATTGGATTCTAGAATTGATTCATCCAAGAAAGCATAGAGGAGTAGCACCTGAAGAAGGGGAGTTCTGTGAGAGCTTTAGAATCATGACTGAATGAATTGCAGTTATGGTTTTTTTAAATAGATCGGGGTTACTTTAATCAGCACTTTCAAAAAAGAGCTGATAAAACCCCCTTTTATTAGCGCTAAATTGATTAGCGCTGATAAAGATTTCTTTTATTAGCACTTTTTTAGGGCTCATAAAGCTAAATCTTTATTATTGTTAAAAAAGTGCTAATAAAGGATTTATAATTATAATTATAAAACTATTTCTAAAAATATTTATATAATTATTTATTATAACATTATAATTATTTAAATATATAATTATATATTTATAATTTTAATAATACTTTTCTAAAAAAATTATTTTATTTTATTTATTATGATAAATATATAATTTTATAAATATAATAAATATACATTTATAATTATATTTACTATTATTCAATTATAATTATAAATATATTTATATCAATATATATATATAATAAATATATATAACTATAAATATAATAACTATATTCATTATTTAAATATATTTATTATAATTTTATAATTACAAATATATTTATATCATTAAATATATTTATATAATTATATATATATAATAAATATATAAAAATATTCCTTATTTAAATATATTTATTATAATTTAATAATTATTTAAATATATAATTATTTATTTATAAACATATGACTAATATTTTTTTAAAAATAATATTTATATATATATAGCCCCCATGGTGCAGCTCTGTGGTAGATGCCCTTTTGGGTCATGATGAGATCTCGAGTTCAAGTCTCGACAATTGCATTATTTAAATAAATTTATTACAATTTTATAGTAATTTAAATATATATATATATAACTATTTAATTATAATTGTATAAATACTTTTAAAAAAATAATATTTATTTCTTTATAATAATTATAAATATATAAATTTATAAATATAGTAAATATACATTAATAAATATATTTATTTATAAATATATATTTATAAATATATTTTTAACATTATTGATGGATATATAATCTCAAATACACAGATTTTAAAAATCAGTAAAATTGAATAATTCAAAATGAGTACACTTTACAAAAATTGAAAAAAATGTATTAGTTTTATTAATTAAATAGAAATTACTAGAAAAATATAGATATGAATATTGAAGTAAATGTGAATACTTATTGTAAATACTAAAACATAGTAAATAAATAAATATAAATATATAATAGAACATTATCAAATTCAAAAATAAAGTAAAAAATAAAAAAAAATCAAATTGAAAAAAAAAATACCTAACTGTAATAATATTAAAAATTAATAAATAAAATTAAATGATTAAAAACATAATATATTAAATGTATCATGTTATAATGAAATTCTAAAATATACTAAAATTTGAATAAATTACATCAATATTAGGTGTATGTGTTTATATATAAAATTTCATTAATTGTGTAAATATTTTTTTGTGTGAATTGTTTATAAAAATGTATCAATTATATATATTTATGTGAAATCAATATAACACACAATGTTTGATATATGTTAAATTAAAAAATCAAACAATATTAAAAATGAACAAGACATTAATATGTTTTTAATTGTTACATTTTATTCATTTTCAACATATTAATATTTAATATATATTATTAATCACTATTTATAATTAATATATATATATTATACTTATTCACTTTTAATAAAAATGGGTTCATTAATAAATTTTTTAATAATTTTTTAATTTATTCATTTTTAATTTTTTTCTTTTATTTATTACAATTAATTAATTTTATATATCTATATTTAATATATACTATTTATTAATATTTATAATATTTATATATGTATATTAAATTTATTAATTTTGATCAATAATTATTTAATTGATAAAATGTTTAATATTTTTTCTAATATACTACTTTTTTATACTTATTTGTTTAATTATTTCATTTTATTCATTTTACATATCTATATGTTATATATTTATGATTTATTAATTTTTATGATTTATATATATGTATATTCAATTTATTCATTTTTAACAATAATTTTTTAATTAATAATTTTTTTATTATTTGCTTAATTATTTCATTTTATTATGGACTTTTATCAGCACTAGAAGAGCTCTGATAAAGCATACCCATTTTTAGTGCTAAAAATAAAACCCTGATAAAGGGTACCCTTTGTCATCACTAAAAATAAATCACTGATAAAAGATACCTTTTATCATCACTAAAAGAAAACACTGATAAAGGTGGCCCTTATCAGTGCTTTTTGCTAAAGCTGATAAATTAGAGTGTTGTTAAATGCCACTTTGGTAGTAGTTCATGAAAGTGGTAACCTTAAATGGATATTTGCATCCCATAATATTCATGATGGTTATCATAAAATACCTTCATGGGTAGTATATACTCCACATAAAAGAAAATGTGGTGATTATGACATATGTCTCCCAGAAATAATAGAGTGACAAAAAACCCTCACCGCTTTGGTAATCATTTGAATCATAATCCCTAATAAAGAATAAAATCAAATGAAACATTAAATATCATGAGAATAATTATGTTACTGATATAACATGTCAAAGTGGAAATATATACACCTCATAAATGATGATAGGTGCATCACATTATAACATGCCTCATTGAAGATAAATTGTGGAAAAATACCTTACCTTAAGTCTCAAATTTCATCATACATGTTCAAGACTCCTGTATAATAAATATAAGTTTATTATACATACATTAAAGAACCATAATCATATGTATCATTCCATTTATTATTTATTTATGCCCATTTATTACCCATCCAACATTATGAAATTTTATTGAAAAAGGGCATAGTGCAAAAACATCATGGGGGGTCTAAAATAATGAAGCCTGAGAGAATCAGCTTTCACAAGATTAACACACTCTAAGGGAAGGGAATTAGTTTTATTAAAAATGATAAATGAGTTGTCTGGAGATCCCTTGGAGGCTAGGAAGTCCGCCATCATATTACCCTCACGCCATGTATGAGTAATAGAAATACTATTGGGTAGTATGATCATGCATCTCTGCACTAGATATGTGATAGCCCAACGAATTGAGGTGGTCCCTTTCAAAGATTTGTGAAGGATAGATGAGTCTGTTTCCACCCCTTCTAGCATAATATCATGGTAAAGACACACTTCCAATCCCTTCAGCATAAATAATGTTTTTTCAAGAAGAGAGTCATCTCTTCCAAAAGTAGCACTGAAAGCAAGAGTAATAGAAACAACCTTGTTACGAACAACTCCACCCCCTCTCATCATACCATTGATACATGACCCATAAATATTTAATTTAAACCCATTATCAAGAGTATGCCATTGAACCCAATTACCTTGTGATAGGGGGATGTGACCCATGTCCTCATTAATCTTACCATGCATAAGGTGTCTCAGGAAAGTTGAGGATTCCCGGTGCTTGAGAAAAAGAGCCAGTTCAATTGCTAAGGTGTGAGATTTAATCATCACTGACATATGAGGGTAAAAAATTCATTCATGTAGATCCTTATTTTGAGCATTCCAGAGGTTCTAACATCTGGTATCTAAGAGCAGAGCTCTCATCTTGCGTTAATGGGGATTATCAGTATATTCATGGAACCAATCTTGATGAAATCCATTATTATGATTTTGCGGTCCAGACAGTCCACTGCATTCACATAAAGCAAGCCACACTATCATTGCCCAGTTACCTTCGAATAAAATATGATCTAGGGTCTTCTCATGATGAAGTTGACAGTACCTACACTAGGATGCCAAAGAAACACCTCTCATGTGAACCATTTCATCTATAGGTAAGTCTTGTTTATGTACTCACTATAATAAAAAATTAACCTTAGTCGAGATTTCCTTTCTCCATAGAGTGTCACCCCAAGCATCAAAATCATATTCCCCATGAAAGATGGGCCTGTATTCCTTCGTTGAGAAATACCTGTAGTTTGATCTTATAAAAACCAATCTATAATTCTCCGAATAGATGATGACACTATTTAAGACATCCTATTGCTAATAATTAAGAGTTGTACTGCTAAACAGAGGATAGGTACTTTATTGAGAGAAAGAAATACCTGGTATTCAACAACCGAGGAAAAGCCATAATATTTCCCGCCCAGTTGTCATTCCAATAACTGATAGATCCCCAGTAAATGACCCAATGCGAGTGAAGTTGGAGAGCTGGTAAGTGTTTTTTGATCACATTCCATAGATTGGAACTCCTTATCACTATTACTTTACAAATTGTCCCATATTTATTGAAATATATTTTTCCCACAACGATGTACCTTCCATAAAGTCCCATGCTAATCTGGCTTGGAGGTTTCTCATAGATTCAGCAACACTTCTAAGAACGATACATCCACCTTCAATTTTACGATCCATCCTAAGTCATGAATCCCAATGATGCTTTCCTTCACCATGTGTATCACAAATTAAGGTGGTAATAATTTTTTCAATTTTATGTAGGAAATATTTAGGATAAATGAGATAGGACAAGGCGTGCATAGGAATTAAATAAAGGACATTGTTGACTAGGGTGATGCAACTTCCGAAAGAGATAAATCTATTATTCTAGTTAATAATACGTATGGTGATTTTATCAACATGTGAATCAATGTTTTGAATTATAACTCTACCCATAGAAATATGAACTCCCAAATATTCCATGGGAAATGATCTTTTTTGGACTCCCAGTTTATCAACAATTCTTTTCCCCCTTGATTCTGAAAATGATTTTGATAAATAAACACTACTCTTTGCCCAGTTGATGGATTGTCCACTCCAATGGAACTATTCAGTAAGATTACGGTCAATATCATGAATATTTCTGATATTTCCATTAAGGTAGAGAATTAGATAATCTGCAATGAAAAGATGATGGGGTCCCATATTGTTAGGCCTACACTAAAAGGGTCTCAGACATCCCTCATTAATCTTCTTATTAAAATATCTGATAGAAGAATATTGAGCCAAGATAAAGATAGTGAGAGATAGGGGATATCCTTTCCTTATCCCCTAAACTGATGTGAAGAATACATAGCTTCTCTCCGGGAAGGTAATAGAAAACCAGGGGGAACTCATACACCTAAAAATAAGATCAATAACTTTCTCTGAAAAACTGATACCTCACATACACACAAGTGACATTATTGAATTCCCATAGAATGGAAACTAAGAAAGTATATATGATATTGTAATTAAAAAAATATAATAATATCATAAATATAATATGTAAACATTACATCCATCATTATATATATATGTGAGAGGTGGTGATAGAGAACAAGTAAGATCGATTCATGTGGTAGTCATCCGTACAAAATATTGGATGTTTTATTTCCAATTTGATGAATGATGAGATAGATATAGAATATTTCATTAAAATAATAACATCTCAGTATATGTAAGATTTATTTTTCATTATATTATAATAGTTGAATAATATTTTAAAGAGGTATAAGAGGAGAAAGTATAAAAACACATTTTTAAGGATTTTACATCTTCTTCAGAGAACCTCTTTAGGTTTATATCGAAATCCCTCATAAGAGGGTTTGATAAAAAAATGATGCCTCTAGGTTACTGGTGTGGAGATAAATAATATAATTGTGTAGGTTTTGTCTGATCCAAAGGATGTGTAAATAGAATATGATAGGGTGTGGCTTTTTATAAGTGGGGAGATGACACACATAGAAGTTTTGAAAAAAATAAAGTGTACCTAGATATCTCACATTCTAAAAGGCTCTATAATGGATTATTATCAAAATCTAGAGGTTTTAATCAATAAATACAGCTAGAATGTGGGTTTTGTAAAAGTTTATAGGTCATTTTACCCCATATATATTTAGTTTAACTCATAGTAAACACGTTTTAACATAAACCGTGATAAATATTTTTTACTATTTTTAATATTCACATTGAAAAAAATTATGTTCAAATTATTACATAATATTAATTAAGATGATTCAAGATATGGAATTTATTTTTATAAATTACATTTACATAATTTTAAAAGGTTAATTTAAAATTAAACACGAATATGAGATAAAAAATCTATTTTCAAAGAGAAAATTTGGAATATATTAAAATGTTTTTTTATCAAAATTAATTATTAAAGTGGTTCTAATGAAAAATATTCGATTAATTATAATATAATTGACGTAATTTTATTTCTTATACAAAATTGAACCAGATAAATTCCTCAAAAATAAAAATAATTTTTAATAAAAAACCGTATTTTTCATTATTCATCAAAAAAATTTACCTTTTCAAAAAAAATCACCGTAAGATAATTTTCAAATGTTTATTTAAAAAATGAATTTAATTTTTTAGGATAATGTTTTTTAAAAGTGTCCAAAATTAATTTTATTATTTTTCCCAAAAATCACTAGAAATTGTTTTTTTAGAAAAAACTTATTTTTGAAGCATATAAAGACTTTACTAAAAAGTAACCACTTTTTTATTAATATGATTTCATTATATAAAACCATTATATTTATTATTTAAAAAAATATCCATATTCATACTATAAGGTTTAACATCTAAGTAATAAAATTCATGTTTAAATAATAATATTAATAATTTGTTTCAGTTCTTTAAAACTCGTTGTTGTGTGTAACACAAGCTATCAAATAAAGTAAATTTATTTGACAAAAAAACATTTTATAAAATATTAGGGTGTTACAATAAATTTATTAGATAGTTGGATTAATGAATTTGTAGATTTCACTGGACATTCACCTAGGATAGACAATATTAACTTAGGAGTCCCATTTATTTTGGATATCATGTAAACGAGTGTGTAACCAAAGCTTGAGTTCACTATTTTTCTAAGAAATATATAGCACACATGGTATTTATACTTAAAAAGAATTGATTTTTAGAGGAAATAATTTTTAATGTTCCTATTTTTTTTCTATGGGTGTATAATTTCTTATGAATCTTTATAAACATGGTAATTTATTTTATAACATTAAAGATGGTGATATTAAATTTAACCAAGTTAAACATGTATAAAATTTCAATATTAGGATTAAATTATTTTTTAGGGTTTTAGATATCTTAGGAAAAGGAATTATAATGGATAGAATAATTAAAATATGTGATAAAGTGGCCTAAAATTATTCTATTGGTCATTTTTTTCATTTATTTTTAATGTTCAATAATTAGAGTTAGTTTGGAGGGTTCATGTGGTGAAACCATGAATTTATTTCACAATCTAAGAGAAATTTCACTTACATTACCCATGGTGATAAAAAATGGTTAACTATAAGTTGAGAAGTTTTACTCAATTATTATTGAATTAAATGGAACACAAGTTTTTCAATTTGATTATAATTATATTTTATTCTAGGATGAGTAAATCATGTAATGTATTACATTACATTTTCCTATGGATACTTAAAATAAAACAAACTCCACTATTAGGATTTCCTTAATTAATATTGTTTGAAAAAAATTATATTAGTTCATAAATTTGAAAATATCAATATGTGTGTAAAAACTATGAGGAATATGATAAGGATTTCATTATTTAAATGATGATTCAAAGGGATATTAAATTCTTATGTGGATCATACCTTTTCCATATTAGAATTTATTTTTATTTTAAGGAAGGATTAAAGTGATTTAATGGGATTGATTTCCATATATAAAGGATCAATGGTGTTTTCAGCCAACATTATATGTATGAGAGAAAGGATCATAATGGTTAAGTTAATATATATTCCTAAATGACCATGATGATGGTGGTTATTGGTCCACTAAGAAAATATTACACTGTACTCTAATGAACTAAAAGGATCAGATGGGTCATATTATAATGTTATATAAGAATTTTCAAAATAATCAAAATAGGTATAAACACCATAGGATTAGGTGACTCCTAAGAATTCATATTGAGGAAATAAATATTTTAGGGATCTATTATAAGTTTATAATTGTATTATAAGAATATTAATACCACTAATCAACTAAATAATCATATTTTTTTCTATGTGATAACATTCTAGAACATTTTTTACCCAAGTAGGTGTCCAAGGGTGGAATTTACATGTATTTGAATCCCTATTTGTTATGATATTGCACACAAAAAGATTATTCTTTTCTATAAGAGAACTAATACCTAAAATAATAACAAAATTTCATTCAATCACCAATAACCCATCATATAAGTACCAGGTGAGGATTTGGTTTTGGAAGTGGTTTTGTAGGTAAGTTTCCCAAAGTTGTTTTGATCGTTTACTAAAATTTTAGAAGTGATTTATTTTGGATCCATCCAATAACACTAATTTCTTTTTTGATAGAGGTTGTTCAAGAAGTAGAGAAAATATTTTTATATGAACAATAAATTCAAATCATTCTAATAATTTATAGAACTGAGAGATATCTAGTAGAGGCAACCTTTTTTAGAGTAAACTAAAGATAAATGGATTGAATTTAGTTACATATATTTTTTAAAAATAAATTGAAGCTTCATAGTAGAGAATAAGACATAAGTCTCATGAAGGGGATAATGAAGATTATCCTCAAAAATCTTATAGAAAATTAAGTAAAAGATGTTTCAAACTTGATCTAAATTAAAAACAAATCTATAAGTTGGGATGTTGAAGAGTAATGGGTTGGTAATATAAATATTATTCTGTGAGTTATTTTAGTGTTTATTTAAAATATTTTCTACATCTAGATAAAATGATTAGTCATGTAAATGGTAAAATATATTTTGATTTTCCCTTTGGTTCTCCCATGTCAACGAATATTATATTGAATTTTAGAGTCAAATAGATCACAAATATCACTGGGTATATTATAGGGAATTCATAATCAATCAAATAACTTTTTAACAAGATAAGAAAAATGAATTTTAAATATTTTTTTAGTAAAGAATTATTTTGTAAATTTTGAAGTTTTTTTTTGATAATTTGATAATTCATTTAAGAATAAACAATTCCTAATAGCATAATCACTAAAATTTATTTTTATTTAAATAAAGTTAAATTATCATTCATTGGTAGTCAAATTTTTGAGGCTCTATAAAAATGTATATTATGGAACCTATATCGAATCCTTTGTGATGAAAATAATCTTTAAGAACCATTTAATTTTGTTTATCAATGAAAGATGATTTTTATATTCATAATTATTATGTGAAAAAATAGTAAAAGAAAATTTATATAAGTTTTTTATATGGATATTATATTGTTTCAATATTGGATATATTATATTATTTTATCAATCAGTTGTTGGCCCCACTAAGTTAAATTTCTCGAGAAGATGTAGTGAATCAAGGTAAGCCAGATTGAAATAATCCTCCTTTGTGATATTATTTCATCATTAAACAACAAAATCTCAATTTTACTTATATAAATATATGTTGAAATGAAAAACTCAATGTTGTTACAATGTTTTCAATGAACTCACTATCCCCCTTTCTTTATAACCACTCACTTGTTGAAATCTCACTGCACTTTATGCTTATGTGCACTCACTATTACATCTTTATATAATTATAATGAGTTTAAACAACATTAATTACACCATAAGTTTCATGTAATGAATCTACTATTTCATCTGAATAATAAACACTAATTTACTATAGAAATTCTAGGTAATTCCATTGAGGTTATCTCAACTCCAATATTTTGAGAAAATCACTTTCATGAAACTCAATTTATGCATGAAAAGGTGTTTGTGTAAAATATGTTTGATAAACCACATATTCATGAAACACAATATCTTTTATTCATTAAAATTATGATCATTTAAGATATATTTATTCATGAAATATGATTTTGTAAGTCTTATATGAAAACTGAGATTTGATTTCCTATTAAGTCATTCTCTCTATTAATGATGGATTTATGACCTATTTATGGGAAAGGTTGATGATATAGATAAAAATTATTTAATTTTTATGTTCGAATAAAATTTTTAAGCCATGAAAGTTTTAAAATTTGATCAAATTTAAATAATTTTTTATTTTTGGTGAATTTTTGGCTAAAATGTGAAAACTGCTTAATTCTATAATTTTAACAGTTTTCTTTCACTTCTGTATTTCAAGAATAAAAATTTCTATACTAATCCAAATGAAGATATTTTTTTGTAGGCTTACATTATTTTTGGGCTTTAAGTTCTTCTTATGGACCAAGATCTAATTAGAACATCAACATGCCGAAAAAAAAATACATTAAATAATATTTGTGGATGATTGAATGGACCCCTCTTCATTAATTGAGGTATATATCATGATGTAAACCTCGAAATGTGGTTATTCCAGTAGTAAAAGAAATATTAATTGATGTGTCATTATCACATTAAATTTCAAGTATAAATTCAGGCATTAAGGTAGCCATTGAGTACACCCAATTAGAAGAATATAAAGGCTGTATTTGGATAAAAAAAGTAATTTCGAGTAATTAGAACCTAAAATTTTCTAAAATTTTCCAATGTAATTGAAATTTTTATTTTTTATAGAAGGATAAATTCTCAAAAAGTTTTAAGAATGAACCATGGTAATTTTTGGACATATGGTGGGCCGAAATAAAGAAAATGTTTGGTGAACAGATTCAAGAGGAGATATTTTATACTTTTCTTTTTCCCTCTTTCAATATTATTAAGTTTTTAATACCTTTTTCTTACCCCTTCTTCATGGATACCCTTCACATGGAGGGTTTTTGACCCCCATAAAATAAACATCAAAAATTTCATTAAGGGATAAATACCTAAATATGGGTATTATTTTCCCTACAAAGAAATGGAAGAAGAATTTGGCCATGATCATGTGGGCTGCATGAACCCCCAAGAGACATGAAATCGAATGACCAATAGAAGTTCATACAGAATTTCAATCATATTGAATATCCTATGCATGACCCATGTGATGTGCCTTCTACAAGTCCTTCTTATCTTGTAAAGTCACCCTGAACAATCGTTGATCATACAACAGTAACTAGATAAGCTCTCCCAAGTCATGTGGATATTCAACAAGAGAATGCCCAATGAACCAACCAAAAAACCTTGTAATAATAAGAGGATAATATCTAAAATGTTGGGGCCTATTGTGGTCATAAAACTCACATGACACATCACCTAAGGGGAGACTAATTTTCCTCAACAATATTCATACAACCTCATGAGATCCCCAACCTTTGTAAAATAAACAAAGGAAAAAAAGTTGAGAAGGTGGGAGCCTATTGAGGTCATAAAAATCATGATACATGACACTATAAATCTTAAATACAAAGTAAAACCCCAGTTACATGTCTGTCTCATCTCATGAAATCCCACTAGCATGTCATCCTCATTTCACAAGCAACCTCGGACATGTCTAGGTGACCTCACACTTCCCCTTTAGATCCATAAGGGAAAACAGATGGAATTTTCCATGAAATGATTGGGCATCTCCATAGGAACTTTCATTGGTCACATGATAGATCACCAAGAGGTAGAGTGATTTTATTCTAAAATACTAATGCAACCTCATGAAATCCAAAACTTTTTAAAATGAACAAATTAAATAAAGAGGGAAATTACGGGAGCCTCTCACAATTGTAAAATTCACATGGCGCACCTAGGTTGTCTACAACATAGTCTCACAAGGCCTCTTGAAAAGCTGGATTTATTTCACAAAGGTCCCCTGATAGGTAATCCTTGTCTCATGGAAAGTCCCGGAGAAGTCATCTAATATCACACAAAGTCCTTTCAACAGCCACCTGGATCTCACAAAGGAAATTGGACATGTCGGTATGAAAATATGAAATTCCCTTTCCATGTCTGCATGAGAAAACAATACCCCATTAGTTTGATATAATCCAATAAATTGGGTGTTTAAATTATGTTCTTGAAGTCATTGAAAATCATGTGATGCCTCCGGAGTGACCTATGACAGGACCTCATGAAGAAGTGTGATGCCAAATCCACCCATCGACTCTATCCTAGATTTGAGCGACATATTCCACGTGAAGCGGTGAAAACCTAGGTTGTAGAGGACTATAAATCCCCCACACAAGCATTAAAAATGTACCACTACACATAGAGAGGGATGAACTCTTGGAACCCCATACCAGTGCACCAAAGAACCAAATAATATTTCTTAGATAAAATGATCTCGAAACCAAAAAATCTTCTCATTAGGTAATATTTGAGGAACAATCAGAGCGATCATGCAACATGAATAATAACTTTGAATGAACACTCATAGATCGTGTGAAGTAATTATGGAGGGTTATAGTAAAGACATCCCACATATTTTCAAAAACACATGAGACTTAAAACAACCTAACACTAAACAAATATAAGGAATTTGTAATAAAATGACATAATAAAGGATAAAAGACGAGAGACTTATGAAAATAACATATACATTGATCCTCATTCACTTTAAATAAACCACATGGGTCATGTGAAAACACCATGACATGTTGCACAGGTCATGAGACCCTCCACTGGAATACTATTTGGATAATGTGAAGTCCCTTAGACATGTTAGAGCAAGTCACATGGAACCCCCTAGGCATGCCACTGACATCGCACAAAACCCTCCAGGTTCACCATCCAGGCCCTAAAATATCCTATAGACATGTCTCTCAAATCATATGGTGACATAAGTACATGTCATATTAGTCTATCTATAGAACTAGGGCATGTCAACTAGCTCTTGCAACATCCTTCAGGCATGCCATCAGAACTCATGTTGTCCTTTGGACAGGTCAGCTAGCTTTCGTGGTTACCTTCAGATATGTCATCTTGAACCATGAATCACCCTCAATACATGTCACGTTGAATCTCACAACACCCTCAAATTCTTTCACCTATATTATACAATTACACCAAGTAAATTCAATTAGATCATGAAATGTCGAGTAATAATTTCAGCTGGGACCATGTGCTAGCTTCTAGGAAAATCTACCTGGGTCTTGTGATGTCCTCTAGAAAAGTTATCCTTGATCATGAGACAACCTTTAGACATGCCATCCAAGTTATGTGACATGTCGTGGACAAGTCTATAGGATCATGGGATTTTATTTTTACATGTCATAAAAATATGCTATGACATGTCAAAGAAGGAAATCAAAGAATGTTGAGTGGACAATCAACTCATGTCAGGAAAACAAATAGGTCAGGTCAAACGGACATCCCAAGACATGATATCCTTGTCTGACCATAGTTTCTAAGACCTGATTAGTGGAATAATATGATATGTCCCACACATAATGGAAACCTTAGTGTGACAATCCTTATCAAATTAACTATGATAACTCGAGTTCATTTAATAACTAAGAAACATAGGATTCATTCTTATGGATCGAGCTCCATATCAAACCTGTAAAGGGAAATATCATCACATAAGTCCCACATCTATAAGAAATGAGACTAATTATTTGGAATATCTTGTTTATCACATGGATCATAGCTCACATGGGATTAGGGATTCATAATGATCATATCATTTATATTACAAGTCTCTATCAATATAAGGGAAACCTTAGTGTGTAATCCCTGATCAACTGAACTATAAGGACTTTGATTCCTACCATAAAAAAGATACATATTCCACGTTCATAAGGATTGATCCCAAATTGAAATGGGAACCCACCTTGGTATAAGTCCCCTCATGTCTATGGCAATTTAACCATCAGAACCCAATCATTCCCATGGGTTGATAATTCAACCTCATCCACTAGAAGACTAAGAATCCAATTGAACTATGATAACTCTGATTCCTACTATATCCAATATAAGTGGGATGGATTCTTAATGCCCAAGCTCCATAATAAACATCTCATGGGTTGTCCCCGTACATAATTCCAACATTCATATGTGGTGAGACTGATTACATGTTACCACTTGTTTCTCACACCAAGCATAGCTCACTTGGGATTAGGAAGTTTCAATGATCATAAAATTCACATCATGAATCTTTACTATCCAGGGAAATATCAGTATGCAATCTATGATGAGTGTAATGATATAAACATCCCCATATAAGGGAATCTACCTTGGGTCCAGTCCCAATGACGTAATTGGACTATGATAATTCTAATTCCATCTATAACCAAGATATGTAGGATGTATCCTTGAGACTTGAGCTCAAACAGATGGTGCCTAAGTGACCAAAAATATGTCTTTTCTTCAAGATGTTAAATATTTTGGGTTTAATAAACTATGCGGGTTTTGATTCCTGCAATAAATGGGATACTTAGGATGCCTCATAATGGATCAATCCCCTCCTCAAAATATTAACTTCCTCCCTACATGATAAGAAATTTACAATGTTCATAAATATAATATTAAACATATAAGAAGATAATCATTATTGGGAAATGGATGAAGAACCTCATATACATATAGATGGATTCAATAATGAGATCCTCTTCTTCTTCTATACATAAAATGAGTAAATGTGTGATAATTTTGTTAAGGTAACCTGTCATATATCGAGATTAGGAATAGATTATATAACATATCTTAAATCTATATGAGATTCCCATAATAGTAAAAATTCCCCCCAAAAGGGTGTGATGAGGCCAACCCCCATCCTCTCGACTATGCAAGTTCTTAAGTGTCACTGGGACTAAAACCCTAACAGACCACCTACCATTGGAAAGAAGGTATTTACCTATCTATGGTTGTGAAACCATTATAAGTTTCTATTAAGAATAGAAATCATAACCTAACATAAATTATTGTGCCACACATTTAACCCCCCTCATTCACAATCAATGGTTAGGCCAAACCAAACGTAACTAGAAATTGTTTCTTTCCCATTAAAAAAAGTTTATCTAAATATGAATATATCAAATAACAGAATTATTGATTAATTATACATCAAGAAACTTTGTTGGAATGTCAAAAAATATGATAGTCCAAGCATAAATCTTACAAATGATCCTCCGTAACATGGGTTCTCATGAAATAAGCCCATCTGCATGTTGACAAGTCCACGAGAGAAAAATGGTGGGATCAATAATAAAAGAAAAACTATGTTAACCAATAATATCTGATTGAGAACATCATACCTAAGATATTTCATTGATTGGTGACCTTTTTCCTTATTTTCTGCATGACTGCAAATATTGATCTCATCCACAAAATCCAGATCCGAGATAATTTCACCATCCAACAACTATTCTGGAAGGTCAACTATGGATTCAACCATTTTGGGTCTCAATATTATCTCACCTTCCCAATATATCAGATTTTAGGTGGTGAACACAATGGTCTACAAGAACCATCGATGTGGTTCAATCCCAACCCTCAAAGCTTCCCATGAGGGTCTCAGAGTACTTAAATCTATGATTCCTCATTTTCCATAGAAAACTATAGCTAATCTAGTTTCCCTCACTACCATGTTCAATATGTTTGGGATCTTATCCTAGGAGTGTGAAAATAACAACATTAATTCTCTGCTCAAGGATAAATAGGGAATCAAATATGGATCCCTTTTAATTTAGGGGTCATTGAGGAGGGATCCTATCAACCACCATCACCAGCACCATCCCACTGGTACCCATCGGTCACCTGATGAGGGTACCACCCGATACACTACCAACTCTAACACCCATGCACGAGCAATAAAGAAGACACATCGAGTGAGGAAGTCACTGGATATCTAGGAGTGGGACCATATCACCACTGTCACTAATGATGCATGCTAATATCTTTCGACATTAACCAGAAAGCAGGCTCATATCGCTACTAACTCAAAACAAGGACATGGGGGAGTCACATATCACTCTCCCTGGCATGAAGTCCATCATCATATTCCTTTGGTGTAATGAAAACATAAGTGGGCTCATATCTCGGCTTCAATCGATGATATATTCTAGTATATAGTAGTGATGGAAAATTTGAAGGCTTATATCCCTGCAAAGACTTTTCTAAAATTACATTTCATCTTAGAAATAGCTAAAGAACTCCACAGGAATATTCTGACTGTAGTACACGTACAGGGATAGGCGCATATTCCTATCCCCAAATCAATGGAATCTCAACACACTGATCATTATGAACAAGTGGTTTCTCGGGAATAATTGAACATTATTAATACTCTCTAGGAGGATTATCGACATATTCGAGTAAATGATGAGGCATCATATCAGGATCATATTCTCATTCGAACTAGGGATCATCAGGTGAGAGTGGCACGCACCTCGGGACCGGGGCATATACTTTTTGAAAAATTACTATGATATATTCCAAAGGCCCTAGATTGGGATCATATCCCTATTATGTCCACAGATCATCAATTGATAAGGGAACATGCCTCAGGATAGGCTCATCTTCTTATCAAAGAAGAAAAGTGGCATACTTTGAAGGCCTAGGATCACGCTCATATCTCTATTCAAACTAGGGAGAACCAATTGAGAATGGAATATGAATTGGGATAGGTTTATATCCCTATCAATTAATCTTCTTGACATATTCAAGTAGATCACATAATCTCGGCACATATTCCTACTTCCACCATTGAACGACCGCACCAACATTCTTCTGAGGTAGTACGAGAGGAGATTATATTACTTTTACCATTTAAAAGTTCCATCAGCATATTTTGACAGGGATTTCATATTTGGACTAAGATCAAATTCATGTTCCAACTGCGACTCACCAAGTGAGAGTAGAACATACCTCAGGAAGGCTCATATACCTACTAAAGAAGACCAGCATAACATTCCAAAGGCTCGGGATTGGGCTGATGAACCTATTTTGACTGAGGCTCACCAAGTTTGAATGAAACATGTCTTAGTATAGGCTCATATCACTGTAAATAATGAGGAAAATCATTTAAATATTCCATCATCTTCTCAGTAGTAGGCTCATACTCCTGTCGTACTGGATAATTATAAATAAGTTTTGGAAACCATCATACAATATGCTCATATCCCTACACAATTCCAAAAGGTAAGTCATTATATTACATACATGACATAAAATAATGATCATATCCTTAATCTCCTCAATTTCAGTGTCCTTGAGGTTTTTCGATACACATTATCAACACCACAAGGGACCGTCAACTCTTCCACCAAAGTGGAAGACGATCATTACCATGATAATCCTCATCATGGTAGTGTGGATATGGATAACATGGACTCTAATCCTAACATACACCATATTCAACATCCCCATGGAAATATCTTCCATAGATAAGTAAATCATCCCCTTTCCCATATAACTTCATATAGAAATATTTTATAAACTTAGACACCTTTGTATAGAGAGGTGCTCAAAACATATCAGTTAATCATATATAGTTGCCCATAAACTTCCAGTAGCACTACACTCTAGTCAAAAAGTTACCCCAAGAACTATATTCTAGGGTTTTAGTGGATGGAGGCATGTAATTCTGGTGAAGAGGATTCCAAAATTGATAAATAGAGAGATTTAGTCAAAAAACCCACCCCATCATGTTTTGGCCCCTTTCCACCCCTAACCATGATGAACCCAATGATCTATAAAAGGATTTAATGTCTTATCTATACCAAAATATATGGGATAATAATTGAAAACTAAAGGATATTCATCTCCCCTATCCAAGATATGAGTATCACTTTCATATCAGCAATACACTCTCTTGACAGATGGATATAGAAACCTTTTCAATAGCATGGAACCTGGGAATGGAGGGGCATGAAAAATGCCTATGCAGATTTTGTCTCCGCACTGTGAAAACTATCTTCCAAATGATTTCTAGATCATTTCTAGACGTGTATATATGTGGATGGGGAAAATATGAAGCATTAAACTTCACTATTTCCCTAGAACAAAAAAAACATTCAGATACGGCATCCTGTAATGTAATAGCATGTGGAGAAATTATAGGACAAGGTAATGTATGAGCTAGTTAGTCACTACAATAGAATTATCCCACTTCAATGATTCCAAGACATCATGAATAATGTATATTATAGTCTTTAAACCTTTAAACTAGGCCCCTAAAAGTAATAGGAATTAATTTTAGACACAAAAGGTGATGTTGCGATCAACTGGAAAAATTCACGTGAAGAAAGATTCCCATCATGGGTTATCATCGCACCTCGTCCTGTGCAATTACATATGTGCCACATAAAATAGATTATAGTAGTGGATATTATAGAATATATCTATGAGAGAACTCCACTCACCTGGTTTGAGGAATATATACCACCATCTCCACCTCTTGGATTGTCAATTCACAATAGGATTCATGACATATTAGCAATAGCTACAAGAAAACCCAACCCACTGGGCTAAGGAAATTTATATATAACTCACCATCACCAGGTTTTTCATCCCTTAAGAGGGACTTAGGGAAATTAATGGTGATTTATGATCATCCCCATCCCACTGGGCTAGGTGAATTGACATCTCAATTTGCATCCCAAGAGTCATGAAATCCCGAATGAGAATCATTGGATCCTCAACAATATGATAAGTCAATGCCAATTTTTGTCCTGAATAACCCGCACCCTACTGGGCTAGTGGAATCTTCACCATCATCATCATCATAGAGGGAGCCAGTATTCTATAGGTTAAGAGGTAAATATCAATGGTTTTCATTCCATTCGTTCATCCCACCGTAAGAAAAAACATTACTATTTGGGGCCTATTCGGAAATAATGACGGGAAACTCCATCAAGGCCATTACTAATAGACCAAGAAAAGGGGAGTGTATTACAAAGGTGGTCTGACCCAATCGAGGGAATAATAAAAAATGAACCAATATGACCAGGTTTTAAAATAATGACCATCGTTAAGGAAGTGAAGAATCATCCTATTGCATCGAAAGTAAGGGAACAACCATCATTTCCCGATATGCCTCTGTGAATTTCATCACTGTCTACATAATAGATATTATGGATCAATATGAAAATATAGAGGGTTAAAACACTGAAAATATAACCTTAGTGGAGGGTGATTTGGATGAACCAACTGAGGTTTCACACACCCAGAACCAAAGAAGGCTCTAAAATCTGGCGCCTACGAATATCGAGTTTCCACCTATCTGATGGAACACTACCAAAGAAAAGGGGAAAGGTGTGGATACATACCAATCACCGACAATAATAGATGAGGTTATTTCCATGGAGTAATAGTTTTCATAATATGATAATGAGATAAAAACTCTCAGACAACTCAATGGGGATCTGCTCAGGGGTAATATTCTGACCCGGTATCATCTTTAGGTAGAGATAAATATTCTCCCACCCATAGATGATCCTTTAGTAAGAGAGCTATCTGAATGTCATATAGGCTTCAGAACTAGGCATCCAGTCTACGTAAATGAAGAATCCAAAAATGATCATGACTTTTCTCTATTGTGGTGACAGCCTCTCTCTCACTAGGGTAATCATTCAGTCTTAGAATGAATCAAGAATCGGTGGGAGAAAAAGGTATGAAAACCTCATCGATCCCCACCCTCTCCCTGTAGATGGGATCCTTCTCAAACAACAGTGCCCCTAGATCTGATTAACTTCATCGAGTCCCTAGATACTCAAATAGAAGACATGTAAGGGCAACACATATCTATGGAGCCTGAGAGGAATCCATATCCCAAGTGGGTGGATGATACTCTTCTCCCGCCCAATTTTATAAACCCAACCTTCTCCAAATTTTATGGTGCAGGCGACCCCAAACATCATCTTACATACTTTTTATCCTAGTGTGGGCTGATTATGGGTCCTTAAGATCAATAGGAGGAAACGAAGATGAGGTTTTTTGTACAAACTCTAATAGGGTTAGCCTTTGTTTGGTACATCAGTCAGCCAGCAAGATCTGTTACAGGATGGGAAGAAATCCATTACTAATTCCTCTACCATTTCATCTCCACACTAAGGAAAATAAAAATCATCGACCTAATAAACTACAAACTACATGAAAATTATAGTGTGTCTAACTTCATAGATAGATGTAAAGGTTTAACTTATTCACTCAGAATCCCTCTCTTGAAGGATAAATTACTATAAATCTAAGATAAAAATATTTGGGATGAGTTATAGAAACCTCTGATACTAATGAAGTATCTAGGTGGGTTCTGTGAGTGCACAGAAATAGAACAATGTCTAGAGTGTTCCATTTAGTAAACCCAATCCAAAACTCAGCGCATGCTGTCAACATAGGGTAAAAGGAAAGGAAATGTATAATTTTCATATATCACTCTCAAGATTGAAGAATATCTCATCCAATTACTTGAGAAGGTCCTAAACTTAACTACACCTCCTCCTGAGTAGATATAGCAACAAAATTTCCCTGGACCGGAAGCACAAAGAAATCAGGGTCACCCAGGATTTTAGGAACAAATTAATAAATCAAAATCCTTATGAAATGAAAAATTTCCAAGTTATATAATAGTAAACATGTAAAATAACCTTCAAAAGATACTACTTCCCATAAATCCTAATGAGGTCAACCTCACCAACCATACTAACTACTTCCCCTTCCATAGAAGGTTGGTTCATAATAACTAGGAATTCCTCATCCTCAAATACATCCTTCAAGGAATGGTAGCTTCTAGACTGGTGGTGTTAGATAACTCCATAGATAAAGTGTCATGCATAACCATTTCATAGTCATAAGAATACGTTTATTGGAAGAAATTTCCATCCAAGCATGAACCAAAGTTTAATATCTGGATGAATCGGAAAATAGTTGTCTGAGCTCATGAAACCCAGAGAACATAGATGTGAAGAACCAAAAGAGCTCTACCAACCAAGAATACAACATCAAATATGTCGCCCAAAATTTGGATTGACCATCATAATTAGGATGAAACACAATAGGATGAGTCATATTATTCTCCAATACAAGCTCTGATTCTTTTATATTTCTTCCTTGTAACAACTGGAATATGGGCACCGCCCCACAAAATGGAAATCTCATCTAACAAAGGACTCGTTTTTTGTTCTATCAATGTGATATACTTGGAATAAGCCTTCTCTAATGATTAATATTCCTTATAATATTATTTTTCCACGCATAACTGGGGAATGAGAGGCCTTATGAATAGGAACTAAGGATGCAGGGGAAAACATGAGTATGGTCGGACCCAATATTATGATTGTGTCCCCATAGAAAACATATAAAAAGCTGAGAAACATGGTAAAAGAACTCTAGAAAGACCATAAAAGACATGGAGGTGTCCTATGAAGTTCCCAGTCAGGATCCAAGTATCACTGAGAGGGGAGGGGTTGAATCAGTGATATCCTTTTCTTTTTATGTTTCCTTCTTTTTGAAACAAACTCCACCTCCTGTTAAAGGGTTTCTTCCCAGCTGAACACACACAACCACAGGAACACAAAATTTATAAGGTTCATTACTCAACAAGAGTAGCTATGTCATTGGTATGGTATGGAAATAATCCAGTACCACACAATCCACTAGAAAACAATCCTTTGATGTGGAATACAATGAGTAGAATATGCCCTTACACTTGTGTAGCACTTTGAAAAAAATCCAATAGTTCATGTGCTCTCTCTTAGCACAAATAGGGTAATGTAATGATTCTATGATTCTTAATTAACTTTCACCAATCAAATCTTTCATTAAAATTCTTCACTTTCCTATCCAGAAGCCGGTATGAACCTCCTGGTGAAAACAGCTTGTGAGACACACCCTGCTTGTGTGCCTCCCTGCTTGCCCGCCACTCAGCTTGTGCACCACCTTCTTGTGCTCCACCTATTGCGTGCCACTCAGCTTGCGCGCCTACCTACTTCCGTGCCACTATTGTGCACAACTCACAACATTCATGCCACCTTTGTTTTATACAACAACACACTTCTTGAACACACGTCCCTACCTGCGCACCTCGGAGAACTTGTGTGCCACTTCTGCTTGCGTGCCACTCTACTTGCACGCCACCCTACTTGTGCGCCTTATAAATAAACCTCAACTTGTGCGCAACTTCAGCTTGCGTGACACTTTCTACTAATTGCATGATCAGAGCTCAAATTTTCTCTTAAGTGTTGAGCATAGAAAAATGAGGAGGCTAGTCGTCTATTTATAGGAATTTTGGTGACTTGCGCGCCACATACACTTGTGCTTCGTTCCTACTTGTGAGCTGCTCCATCACTTGCGCGCCGCTCCATCACTTGTGTGTTGCTCCATCACTAGCATGTTACATTATTTCCTTTGTCATATTCTGATAAGACGGTGTTGAAACATGACTTGCGCGCATCATACACTTGCATTCCATGTATACTTGCGTACCACACTTACACGCCACTTATACTTGCACACCACTTTTTGACTTGCGCGCTAATATTTAACATGTGTGCCACTTTATTTCCTTTGTCATATTTTGATGTGGTGATTTTGAAATATGACTTTCATGCAACATACACTTGCGTGTCACATATACTTACATGCCACACTTGTGTTCCACATATACTTGCATGCCACACTTGCGCGCCACACTTGCGTGCCACTTTTGACTTGTGCGCCACTTTATTTCCTTTACCAAAAACACTTATTTACTCCCCCTATCCATCATAAGGCTTGCATCACAATTTTTTCAAACTTATAATATTTTTTAAATACAAATCATCAAAGCATCGTCATAGTTTTCAATGATTTTACAAAGTTAATTGATTTATACTCTTTTGACAATGAAATACAACACTCTGCAAAAAGCATACTCTTCAAACTTCCTTCTCCATCCAACTTGGTCCCAACAATCTCCCCCTTTGGATTTTTTTGTCAACCAAGATTCATAAATCACTGAACATTGTAACCTCAAGCAATGGATTACTTATCAACAATTCTAAGCCTACGTGAGCTAACGCATTGTAGAAAATAAGAATTATTGATAACAAAAACCATGCTATCTAAAAACAGTGACTATGAAATTTCATGATCATATCTTCTCAGATTTATTCAGAACATCTTCCAAGATTTTAACTCTGCATTCTTCACTTCTTCAATTTTCCTGGAAAATAAAAACATTGTTTCTTACAACCACTCCAACAAACAGTTAGAATAGTTCACACACATACATGCTAGATTCACATCTTACTCGAAACTCCCCCTTTATGCATGCTTCCATAAGTATAGATTTATGAAACAATTCTCCCCCTTGACAACATTATCCAAAGGTAATATGAGAGAGGGGATAGACACACATACCTCAACCTTGATGAGAAGGATGTTAGACACCCATCTTCAACCTCAATTTAGAAAATGGTTCCTTCGGTAATGGTTTTATAAATATGTCAGCAACTTGTTCTGATGTAGGAACGTACTCCAGCTTCAATTCATTCTTCTCCACCTACTATTTTAGGAAATGGTACTTTATTTCAATATGTTTTGAATGGGAATGTTGTACCGGGTTCCTTGTAAGATTGATTGCACTCTGATTGTCACATCCCAAGAGTAAGGGTAGCTTCACTTCAACAAGTAGATCTTCTAACTGAGTCTTCATCCACATAAGTTGGGTAGAAGCTTGTGTGGCAGCAACATACTCAGATTCAGTCATGCTAAGAGTCACTGAATTCTATTCCTTTGTATGCCAACTAACACAACTTTTCCCCAAAAGGAAAACTCCACCATATGTAGATCTTCTATCATCAACATTTCCTTCCCAATCAGCATCTGAATACCTGAACAAATCAATATTTTCTATGCCATCATACCTGATTCCATAATTTATTATGCCTTTTTTATATCTGACAATCCACTTTCTGAAAATTAAATGTGATTCTTTAGGATCACTCTGAAACCTTGCACATAAGGTAACAACATACACAATGTTGGGTCTTGAGGCAGTCAAATATAATAAACATTCATTCAACTTTCGAAACTCTTTCTGATCAACTTCCTTGCCATCTTCATCTTCAGAAAACTTGGTTACCACTGAAATTGGTGTGGAAACTAGTTTTGAATTTTCCATGCAAAACTTTTTCAGAAGTTCCTTGGTATACTTCTCTTGAGAAAGAAAAATTTGGTTCCTCTTATGTAAGATTTATAACCCAAGAAAGTATTTCATTTCTCCTATCATGGATATCTCAAACAACTTCTTCATCTCTTCAGCAAATCTTTCACAAGATATTTCATCATTTCTAGCAAAGACAATGTCATCAACATTGAAAATTACAATGAGAGAAGACTCCTGACATTCCTTGATGTAAATATTGTTGTCAACTCTTCCTTTATTGAAACTCATCTTCCTTAAGCAAGTATCCAGTTTGGAATACCATGCCCTTGGTGCTTGTTTTAGCCCATACAAGGATTTCTTCAGCTTGCACACATAACATTCATCTTTTCCAATAATAAATCCACAAGTTTGTTCAATGTAAACTTCATCATCAATATTTCCATTTAGAAATGCGGACTTCACATCCATTTGAAAAACATTGTAGCCTTATTGTGCAGTAGTAGCAAGAAATATTCTGATTGTTTCCAATCTAGCCACTGGAGAAAAATTTTCCTCAAAATCAATGCCATCAATTTTTGAATACCCTTTTCAAACTAATATTGCTTTGTTTATTATTACTTTACCTTCTTCATTCAGCTTGTTTCAGAAAACCCACTTTGTACCAATAATGTTCTTGTTGTCTGGCTTGTGTACAAGTTCCCAAGTATCATTTTTCTCTATCTAATCAAGCACTTAATTCATAGCATGAATACATTATGGATGCTCAAATGATTCATTTACATCATTCGGTTCAAATTTCAAATAAAGATAATTATGTGTTATATCATTCGTTTTCTTATTTTTTGAACCCTATGATGTTGATCTCTAATAATGTTCTGACCCTCCACTTGTATCCTCGGCCTAGGATGAGTTGTTTGAACTTCATCCTCATCACTCGAGATTTCTGACTCAGATTCCTCTTCTTGAGTAGGATTAATACAGTCTACAACATTATCAGAATCGTTATCAAAATCTTCTCTATCCAACTCAACTTCCACATCAAATATGACTACTTTTCTTTATCAACATTTTCAACAACTTTTACTTCTAAAGAATCAATAATTCTTCATGTTTCTCTGTTGAGACATCTATATCCTCTTCCTTCTGGAGCATAGCGAAGAAAATTTTCATCATCTCCTCTTTTCTCAAACTTTCAAAAGTTTCCCCTTTCCTCTTTATAATACATCGACTCCCAAAAACTCTTAAGTGTTTAAAACTTGGAGTTTTTCCATAGAACATTTAGTATGGATTCATATCTAAGTTTAGCCTATAGAAAGATCAGTTATGAATATACACAGTAGTACCCATTCCTTGCCTTCAATAACAATGAGAAAGATTATGCTCAAGTAACCTAGTTCTCCTCATTTCCACCAGACTTTGATTCTTTCTTTTAGAAACCCCAATTTGTTGAGGTGTGTATGGTGAACTAAACTCATGCCTAATTCAATGCTTCTCAAGATAAAATTTAAAATCTTTATTCTTATACTCACCACCATTATCAGTTCTCAACTTCTTTACTAAATACTCAAATTCATTCTCTGCTTTCCTCTTGAAACTCTTAAACATTTTCAGAGCATCTGACTTATGCCTCACGTACATAATGCAAGTAATGCGAGTGAAGTAATAAATGAAAGTAATGAAGTACTTATCTTTATTTTTTGATTTCTTTCTCATTGGTCCACAAATATCATAATGTATAAGTTCTAAGGGTTTTTTTGAACGAATGTCAACTCTCTTATGCATAGAATTTTTTATTTTCCCCATTTCAAAAATAGTGCAACACCAATCTCTTCTTCTTAATAAATCAGGAATATATTGAACACTATCTCACATTGATAACTTGAAAATGTTTCTCTAACACATATGTCCCAGCCTTTTATGCCATAACTAATTTTCATCCACCATTCCCATGTAGCTAGAGTTCTATACTTCACCAACTTGGAACAAGTTACCTTTTATAAGTTGGCCTCTTGTAACTACCTTTCCATCATTTTTACTTTTCACAACAAACCCATATTTTCGGAAGATAACCTTGTTTCCCTCATCACAGAGTTGTGAAACTCTCAGCAAATTATGTTTCAACCCATCAACATATAACATTTTTCTATATTTCATTTTTTCTTTCTCGATGATGGCTGATACAACACCTTTGATCCTCATAGAATCATCATTTCCAAATGTAATTGTTCCTTATTTTAAGTCTTTCACATTCTTCAGCAAATTTAAGTCTCCTATCATATGAGAAGAACACCCACTATCATTAATCTATAGATGTTCTCATTTTGTAGATTTCAAGGTAGTTTCAATAACAATATCTTTTTGTTCTTCCTTTTCATTATTCACCTACAGCTTCTGAGTTTTGTTAAGAACGTTTTGTTGTGATGGAAAAAAAACAAGACATCCCTTAGAAAGCTGTCCAGGATGTTCACATATTTCACAAATATTTTCCAATGGTTGGAACTTATTTTCAACTTTCACACCATCCTTCTCAGATTTCTTCTGAAATTCCCTCTCATAATTCCCTTTTTGAGAGGATTGACTCCCCCTCAAACCATGTCTTTAACAACTTTTGGAATAGTAGTAATGTTTTTGATTGAACCAACACATGTTTTCAGTGTGTCTGAATCCACTAAAATACCAGCAGTAACCATAGAATGAATATTTCCCTCTGAAACTTCTATACTGACTAGAGTTGTGAATATGATTCTCAACAACCTTCTTAATAGAACTCTGATGACTTTTAACCTTCCTATTTTCAGTCATAACTTTCTTCTTCAGCTCAGATTTCTGTTCAGACTTATTAGTAATAGAATTATTAAAAATATTTTTGAAATCAAGATTTCTATGTACTTCTGACTTTTCAGCATTGCAGACTTTGGACACATACATAGTCTTTCCATATTTGTTCTTATCAGGAACAATTATGTCTTTCCTCTCAACCTTTGAAGATAACTTTTGTGGATCCTTCTTTGATTCATTTTTACTAGAACATTCACCAACTTCAGAGATATATTGTTTGAAATTGATATTTATTTATTTATCTTTAGAAATTTTATGTTTCACAAGTTCTAATTCTTCTTCTTTTTCCTTCAGCTTTACTTCAAGATGATCATTATGATTCTTTGAATTCTCAATAGAATTATTCAGATCATCAATTTCCTTTTCCATCTTGATTTTCTCATCAAAAAAACCTTCTTTATTGTTTAATGTGGAATTTTCATCTATCAACTTCTTTTTTTCCTTCTCAAGCCTTCTGATCTTCCTCAAACATTCTTTCAATTCTTCTTTCAGATGATATTCAAGTTGATTTTCTTCTTCTTCAGAACTATGGCTCCCATAATCTTCATTATTCACTCCTACAATAAAGGTACTCTCTCTAGTTTTTTCAGCAAATGATTTCTCAGATTCATCTTCGTTATCTTCTTCATCTTTATCATTAGATAAAAAGCTTCTTCTTTTTGATTTGAAGAACTTTTTATCCTTCCTCTTTGAAAAATATTTATCTTTGTTATCTTGTTTCTTACATGACCTTCTTTCCCTTCTGTCATTATCATCACTATCTTATTCTTTATTATTTTGAGGACAGTTGTCCACAAAGTGACCAATATCTCCACACTGAAAACATTTCAAGGGAAGTTTACCCTTGTATTTCCCTGTAATTTTTTTCACATTCTTAGAAAACAAGGATAACATTTCATCAAAAATTTTACATACCTCATATTCAGAATCAGATTCACCAGTATCATCTTTAATAAGATACTTCTTTTACTTCTCTCTCTTTGCAACCGTGAATGACATTTCTCAATCATCTTTTGTTTTTCTCTTCATAGTCTTCTCCCTTCTCATTTAATAAGTAATGAGAGTGCTATGAAAATAATCCAGAGATAATGTTTCAGGTTCTCTATCTTCTAATAAAGACACTTTGGCATCAAACTTATTGGGCAGAATTCTCAAGATCTTTTTAACAACTTTAGAATCCTCCAATGTTTCACCAAGACATCTGATTGTACTAGAAATATCATTTATCATGGTAAAGAAGTCCCCAATAGATTCAGATTCTCCCATTTTCAAGTCTTCAAACTTCATCCTCCAAATTTATAGTTTTTCCTTCTTCACTTTTGTATTTCCTTTATAGATGTTCTTCAACTTATCCCAGATACCTTTAGCTGTAGTTACACCTTTAACTCTTAAAAACCCACTCTTAGAAAGAGATGAGAGTAAAGCATCTTTAGCTCTTCCATCATTCTCAAGATTATTCCTATCAGTAGGTGTAAGAGGAATCTTGTCATCAATAGGAGGAAATCCATCATTTGAAGTTTCAAGAACTTCATACCCAAGAGACATAAGATAAGGCACCATTCTATCTTTCTAGATATGATAATTATTTCTATAAAATATTGAAATCCCCTTACCGTTCACACAATTCATATTTTCAGTCACAACTTCTCTTCAATACTTTAGCAAAGAACAAATGAACTGAACCTCCCTCTGATACCAATTGAAGTTCCCAATCAGAATCCAAGTATCACTGAGAGGGGGAGGGGGTGAATTAGTGATATATTTTTCTTTTTATGTTTCCTTATTTTTGAAAAAAACTTTGCCTCCTATTAAAGAGTATCTTCCCTACTGAACACACACAACCATAATAACACAAGATTTAAAAGGTTCATTACTCAACAAGAGTATCTACGTCCTTGGTATAGTACGAAAACAATCCAGTACCACATAGTACACTAGAAAACAATCCTTTTATGTGGAATACAATGAGTAGGATATTCCTTTACACTTGTGTAGCAATTTGAAAACAATCCAATAGTGTGTGTGCTCCCTCTTAGCACAAATAGGGTAGTGTAATGATTCTGTGATTCTTAAGAACTTTCACAAATCAAATCTTTCAGAACAATTATTCACTTTCCTACCCAGAAGCTGGTAAGAACCTCCTGGTGCAAATAGCTTGTGCGCCACACCATGCTTGTGTGCCTCCCTTCTTGCACGCCACTCAGCTTGTGTGCCACCTGCTTGTGCGCCACCTGTTTGCGCGCCACCTGCTTGCACGCCACTCAACTTGTGCGCCTTCCTACTTTCGCGCCACTAACTAATTTTATGCCACTATTTTTCACAGCTCACAACTTGCACGCCACCTTTGGCTTATACACAACACACTTCTTGAACACACCTCCCAACTTGCGCACCTCTGACAACTTGTGTTCCACTTATGCTTGTGTTCCACTCTACCTACGCGCCACCCTACTTGCACACCTTAAAAATAACTCTCAACTTTCATGCCACTTCAGCTTGTGTGCCACTTTCTACTACTTTCACGATCAGAGCTCAAATTTTATCTTAAGTGTTGAGCATTGAAAATGAGGAGGCTAATTGTCTATTTATAGGCATTTTGGTGGCTTGTGCACCACAAAAACTTGTGCACCATTCTTACTTGTGCGTTGCTCCATCACTTGTGTGATGCTCCATCACTTGGGCGTCACTCCATCACTAGAACGTTACATTCTTTCCTTTTTCATATTTTGATAAGCTGATGTTGAAACATGACCTGCGCGCATCATACACTTGCGCGAAATGTATACTTGCACGCCACACTTGTGCGCTACTTTTTGATTTGCGTGCCAATATTTTTCATGTGCACCACTTTATTTCCTTTATCATATTTTGATGTGATGATCTTGAAATATGACTTGTGCACAACATACACTTGTTCACTAAATATACTTGTGCGCCACACTTGGGCGCCACATATACTTTCACTCCACACTTGTGCGCCACTTTTGACTTGCGCACCACTTTCTTTCCATTACCAAAAACACTTATTTACTCCCCTATACATCATAAGGATTTCATCACAAGTTTTAAAAACTTATTATATTTGTGAAATACAAATCAGCAAAGCATCATCATATTTTCAAGGCTTTTACAAAGTGAATTGATTTATACTCTTTTGACAACAAAAGACAACACTCTTCAAAAATTATACTCTTCAAACTTCCTTCTCCATCCAACTTGGTCCCAACATCCTATAACTCTCTCATAGTCATCCTCACATAGTTTTCTTACATGACCACCTAGTGGGGGTTTGATTATCTGATCATCCCAGGAAATGGGTAAGGCCAACACAATCCACACCACTAGTAGAGATGCTCCAATGACCTCTAAAAAAGCACCATGATTTTCCACCTCAAATGTCTCTATTCCTGATCCATGTATCTATAAGAAAACCTGCCTTGGGAAGTTCCAACCTCTGGAACAAAAGTATGAAATTTTGAATCAGTTGGAGGTTGTCCCATCCAATCTTTATATCATTTATGCACTTCATATTTCAAAATAGCTTAGAGATTCACTCGTTGAATCCCTCCAAATCCCACACAAATTTTAGAAAAAATATTATAAATTCATGGTCTATTGAATGGATACCATGTCAATATAATTACATACCACCATCTTGTTCATAGAGAATGATCAAGAAGATTTCATACAAGGACACATCAAACCCCTATATGCTTCTAGTTTACTCAATAATTTCAGCATCTGAAGGGCTCTAATTGAAAATGGATCTAGGATCAACCTCATCCTAGTTCAAACCCTTAAATGTTGTGGATAATGTGAAGGAAATTTTTCTTTCACAATGATTAACATTAAAGGTTATGATAAGTGTGATCAAATACCTATTAAGAAGGTCAAACTCATAGATTAGTTTGGTGATCTCAAATTTGACGATGAGTTTATGGTTATTTACAAAGACACCACGTAAAATATCCCACTTGGAAGGCCCTAAATCCATAGTCACATGGAGGTACCTTCAATATTCTGTCAATGTCTGAAATACCCCATTGATGGAAAGGTCGACATACTACACGGTGATATCACCCATTTAGAGACTTGTGAATCCACATATGTTGAAGTAGGATTATACAAAAGGGGAGGCAAACAACCAATGTTGGATAATGATATATAGGTTTCACACTCCAATGACTTGGGTACTGCCCCTAAAAATTCATGTAGTATGCTTGACAATGACTATGTGCTCCCCATAAATCTAGTTGAGGTAATTTACTGAATCCCAGATTTCCAAGCCCCTTCTATCCCAAGCAACATTGTAAAAGACATTTAGCTCTGATATCTCTCTACAACGACTTAGGTAGTAGGGAATGATAATTTCTCTTATCACAGTCTCTCTCACCTCAATAGTGATAGATATAATTCTATATTGACACCTATATTTGAAAGTTCCTCCATAGACTCTTAGGTGTAATAAGAAGAGGATGACCTCAAGAACACCCCTCTAGCATTCAAGGAAGGTGTCTTCACCACCATCAATGATATTTGGCTGGTAAATCTGGGGAAAATAAGATATTCTACCTATACTGACTAACGTCATCATTCCCCTCGAATAGAAATATATGTATATTGAATTTATTAATAATAAATTATATGTGTTCTATTGGAACTATACATAAATTCATATATTGAATATATATATATATATATATGGATACACACCATCACTGCTTACCCGATAATCATCGAGGCTTCAAGAAGGTAGCCATGAGGATGAATCCCTCTCAGGCCACAAATGTAGAGGTGGAAGTTGGAAAATTTATTAAATTAAACTTTTTCTTAGAAGTGAAATACCCAATATGGATCAGTAACATCATCATTGTCAAGAAAAATAACTCGTATATTAGGGTATTCATCGATTTTAGATACCATAATTGGAACTAACCAAAGGATGTTTTTTCCATTTTCAATAACAAAACTCTTGATCGATGCAACAACTATCTTATAATCACTTTCCATTATGGATGAGTATTTAGGGTACAATAAAATAATAATGTACCTTAAAGAGGAATAAGTCACTGCCTTCATAGCACCTTAAGGGATCTTTTGCGAACAGTTCATGACCTTTGGGTTAAACAACACTATCACTACATATAAATGTGCCATGAATCATATCTTTAAGTAATTCTTGGGATTAATAGTCAAATATTATTTCAAAGACTTGGTGTTCAAATCCTAACAATGATGTGATCACTTCACGAATCTCAAAGTAGTCTTCGACAAGCTGTGACAACATGGTCTGAAGATGAATCTGTTGAAATTCCCCTTTAGGGTAGCATCTGGTAAGTTCCTTGACTTTTTGGTATGCCACCATGACATCATGGTCATCCTATAGAAGACTAGTTCTATTTTAGCAATGTCACCCCCTTTATATCTCAATGAACTGAGGGGGTCCAAGGGAACCTTGAATAAATTCAGTATTTCATATCCAACTTTTTTGTGAAAGATCTCTCCTTCCTCAGGCTAATGAAAAAGTGGATCACCTATAAGTGGGATTATGAATTCCATTGTGCCTTCAAAATTTTCAATGATTATTTACTGAACCCACTAGTTATGATTCCCTCAGTGGAAGGAAGGTCACTCATCTTTTATGTGTCTTCCATGGAATGCTTATTGGGCTCCCTCCTCTCATAGAAAAATGGATACAGGGAGAGAGAACAGTCTCTACTACCTAAGCTAAACAATTCTAGGTACTGATAACTAATACTCTAAGGTCAAGAAGAATATATTTTCACTCATCTTCATAGTGAAGATTTAGAGGCATTACTTGCAGCACCATGAAGCCCATATGGTCTCTCTTATTGATATTCTCAATTGAATCCATGTTTATCCTATGTTGACTAGGTTCTTGTCTTGATGGGCAGTTTTGTAGTAATACAAAATTTAGTTTCTATTATAGAAAGAAGCTAATGGTAAATCCCTAGATGACTTCTTCATAGAACATCCTACCCTGGATAATACACTCTTGGACATCAAGCTTCTCAATGTGGAGGTCTTCTATGCCAATTAAACACCCCAGACATGAGATATGTATTTTTATGGTACCTCCGGAATTCCTATTGGAAAAAGGATAGAAAAACCAAAGGTTAATTGGGTTGTATTAGGGATTGTATTTTCCTATCCAGACAAATAAGTTTTCCCCTAATCTTGCTCACTATCTGAAGGCTGCATGAATAATGAGTCAGAATACCAATCCCTCGTCGCTAGGCTGGAACCAGCCCTATATCTGCAGATATCCAACCTGAATATCAAAGGGGATTAATAACTAGTGATAAAGAATATCAATGAGGAATATTATATAAAAAATGAATAACTTAAAAATATCATCAGCTACAGTAGGGGATGGATGGAAGTGTTCCCTTTTGATCCCACATAGTATCATGTTCCCCGATTATAGAATGCCTGTGCCAATGCATTATCTAATGCAGCAACAGTCCCGAACAACCCTGATTATGAGGAAGCAATATTCCATATAAAACACTGGATAATGGTCTCATAAATAATATTTTTAGAGACCCAAAGCTTGACGTACATGAACATTACATTACTTTTTCAGAATACTAAATACACAACAAAAAAGACACACAAGGACCGTAATAGTTTAGTGTCTTTGGAAACTCGGAATGTAATCTTCTAATAGTGGTGAAAGATCTTCAACATCTCCCATAAATATCTTCCCCCTTTTTTTTACGTAAAACCATTCTTTATATACTGGGGAAAAGAAAACATATAAAGGGTGAGCTCAAATGCTTAGTAAGGGTAAGCATGGAGAAAATAAAATAAACCGTATACATTTTAAATTAAAAACATGACCATAGTGTTTAAACATGAAAATCTTAAGCAATGAGATAAAACATGGAAGTACATAAGGCATAGATCACAATGGAACATAAATCATGATAAAATATAATGGGAATATAACTTGTAATTGTGGAAACCATTAATCACATGATATTATTTCCATAGTAGCCAAGGTATTGCTGCCAAGACCATCTTAGTGGACAAATTCCCTTACTGAACCAGGTTTACTTGTCGTTCCAGCCCTGTATTACTGAACCAGATTTACTTACCATTCCAGCCATGTCTATCTCATGAGATATAAATATTTACCCAATGCATTGGAGGGAGATATAGGTCCCACCCATCTCATAATAAAATCATTCTTACATGTGCCACAAAATAAACTTAAAACATTCATCATAACCCAAAGAATAAAATGGGTTTCATAAACATCATCCCATCATCACATAATCCATATAAAACAAATGGATATTTCATCATAAGAAATGTGAAACCATGTAAATCATAGATACATTATACTTGAAACATACACATATGAAATAATGTCATCATAGATAGAAAATGGTTTTGATAAAACACTTGAAATGAATTCTTGAGGAAAATATCCTTTCTTATTCAAAATCATTTTCTTTTCACAAAATTCCTTGCAATTTTAAAAGAAAATTATTTTGTTGAAAATAGTCATAAAATATTGTAGAGTAAGCTTCATGAAAATTATGTGTTATGAAACCGTAAAAATCTGTTCACAGCATATAAGTTAAAAATAACATTCTTCTCGTACTTTTATCGGAAAAGTCAAAAAGGTACCTCATAACGTAAAAAAAAGAAAGATTCCCTACATACCATGTATTAAAAGTAAAAAATGAGTAAAAATGACTTTAAACATACATGAAACCATTTTTAGAAAACAGGGATATGGAAAATATAACCCCAGTGAATACTTACGAATAAACAATCTCGGATAAAAACGAGATTGGAAAAGTTGTCCCTTACCTTAGGTCCGATATGCTTAGTACGTATCTGAACCTCCTGTTTAATGATTTAAATAATGTCATTGACTTATTACAGAATCATATTCATTGTTATGATATCATATATGGTTCACTTATGACTTTATATTACCCGTTCTTTTGTAAATCTCATGTTAAAGCAACGTTTTGGGTAAAATCATCTTATTTATCGTACGTGTTTGGAATTGTTGTTCTTGATGTTATTATTACTTATATCATGATTTACTTACTTCTAGAATGTAAATAATGATTTATATATCATATATATTCATTATATATCCATCATATACATGTATTTATAATAGTACATAACATATGGAGGTAAGAAATAAAATGCACCGTTCATGGAGACGGTAAGCCGTACGTACGCATGAACGATACTTTCATTTCTATTTATTATTTTAATGGAATAGTTATATTATAATTCCAGTATAATAACATATATAATATCATTAACTCCATCCTTTATACATCCCACATAAGGCAATAACGAATCACATCACTTTTAGGGGGCGGTAGTCTGCACTTCCTCAAATGAGATTATCGTATTTACCCCACTATGGAAACCATAAAGGCTTGATATAATTGGGAAGTAAAGAAGCATAAGGAAATCATAAACATAATATATATCATATATGAATATAGTGCCATCATAATGTCCACTATGATAGGTGGTAGGAAAAAATCGAACAATCATCATTTCGTGAGGCATTAGTTTGCCATCCACAGAAACATTATGTTCTTCATCCATTAGATGGAGGTGTGTGAAAGTGTAGTTCTAATACTTCTCATAAAAACATCCTAGTATTTTGAGGATACTGGTTTTGTTACAAAATAAAGGATTAAAAATAGTTTAGGGGTTGGAGAAGTAGAATAAAAGAAAACAACTTAAGAGAAACTATTACCTTTAATTTGGTTAACTTCCTTTGGTTTGAACCAAAAGGACTTCTTGAAGTTCCTTATGCCTAATGTAAGGCTTATAGGGGGAGTAGAGGGATGTAGGGAGATTATTTGGGCAGAGTTTGGACGAGCCAAAAGGCTTGAGAGGTGTGATGAATTGCATAGAAGTGGTCTCCTTTTATAAGGGAGAGGAGGGGCTCTTTAGGAAAGTGTGAAGACATTATTTTATTATAAACTTATCTTCGGTTTCAAGAGGTTCAAAACACATTAATGTCGAAGATAAGATGACTCATATTCGAAATAAAATTATCCAATAATAATTGGACCGGTTTTGGATAATATTTTAATCATTGTAATCTTATTTATTTAAATCATTTATTAATGAGGTAAATACTACATCATTATTGTGTCATAAATAATTTAATTTATTTTATGTCTAAAAATTATAAAACAAATACCAACATGTAGGAAATCTTTGTGGCTTTACAATGAATATTTATAGTCTAAAAGATAATTTATATATCCCCTTATAAAAATTAATTACTAAAGGATTTTTGTTAATGCCAATTTTGTCTTTACATTAAATTAATTAATCTAATGTGTCATTTTCATTCATAAGTGGCTCCATGGGGTCCCAAAATCTACCCAAGGACGCCCATGGTCGTCCATTACTCATCCAATAAGTTTTGGACAAGTGTTAAGATAATTTTGAATTATTATAATATTCTTTTAACCTTGAATTACCCTGTTTACTTTTAACTGTGGTAAATAAAAGTAAAAAGTTACTATTCACCAAAAATTATTTTTAACAAATTGTACCACATTTTACTCCTTGATATTAACCGTGTCTCTTGGATTTTTGAAATTAAACTCACAGAAGCGGTAAAATTAATTTTTATGAACAATTGCAAAAGCTCCTAGGAGGTGGGTAAAAGACGGTGAAAAGTTCAATACAATTTTTATAAATCTAAAATTATTATAAAATGATTCAATGAATTTCATTGAACTTATATAAGTATTATGTAACTATTTTTACCTAAAAAAATATAATCAAATAAATGATTATTTAAATAAAAAGTCGGTTTTAACCAAAAACTCAGTGTTTTCACTATTCATCAAAAATTGAAGTTTTTCAGAAAAATACAAAACATTCAGCCTAAGCTATATTTGATATTCCAAATTCAAAAATGATGTATATTTTTCCATATTCAAAACATATAAGTGGCATTAATTAATTTTAAAATTAATTCCCGTTATCAAAAAAAATAGCGTGTTTTTAAGAAACAATAACTATAAAAAGATCATCACTTGTTTATGTCCAATTTCAAAGTGAAATTAATGCCAATGACCTAAATTGGATTAAATGGTAAAAATATATTCTAATTGCACTTTAAAACCAATTAAAAAGATAATCTATCCATATAAATTATTGCGATGAAAAAATTTGTTTTTTATTAAAATATAGCGTGTTTTTACTATTCATCAAAATATGAAAGTTATCAGAATAATATGAAAAATTTATCCAAATTAAATTTTTATATCCTGATTACAAGGAAGAATTTTTTTTGTCAAATTGAACTTATAAACATGTCAAAAACTAGATTTAAAGTGGGTGTGCCATCAAAAGGCGACAAAATTTCATTTTTTTTAAAATACTTATTTCACTCGAAAAAATTTATTTTGTTCTCATACCATGTTCTAGAAAATATGTAAGATGAATAATAATGTTATAAAATTCAAAATTTAGTTAATACTATTCATAACGGCTAGTCTATAATAATATTATAACAATATATCGTTGTTTAGTGAAACCCGATATTGCGTACTGCACATGCTATCGAGGAAGGTCACGATTGCTTGTAATGCAAGCCAAGTAGGGTGGAGTGTAGTGAAACACTCCTTTGTTGTTGCATATAAAAAAATACAACCATATTTCATTTATACATTAAACAAAGTCTATACTTAATGTTGCGTAGAATAATTTCTACAAAATGAACTTGAAATTGTGTGTAACACGAGCCAAGAATAGTGTGGTGTATACTGAAAGCTAATACGGTGTTGCGTATAGCACAAGATAATCTTGGTGTAGCGTACAACACAAGACATCAATGAAATTAAAAAGAATAATTCTCATAAAATCTCGGGTTGTTACATTCTACCCCCCTTAAAATGAATTTCTCCCTCGAAATTCGTCGAAGTTATAAATGGTTTATTACTTGAGAGTTTCTTTCATAGAAACCCACATCGTAAAAAGGAATACCAAAACTTATCTTTAAAAACTAAAGTATGAAACGTAAGAGTTACCCAAATTAACTAATCATTGGGTTTCCACATAGGATAACATAGGTGAAAATATGGATATGGAAGAGAAATCTAACCATCAAGTTATGATGGAGAGTGGTAGAGGACATGGCTATGATAAATCCAACAGTCACAAAGCCATAAATTTGTGATGATCTAAGGTACCATCTGATTCATGATATATGAGGTCACTAGGACAACGTTTTTGGTTTTCAAGATCATTTCCCTAATGTTGAATATTTTTTTAATTAAAAGAAATACTTACTTGATTTTAGTACAATCTCACTGTTGTTTGTGCCTTGAACAATTTCCAATTCATATCCTAAAGAAATGAAGTTAAATTTGTCTTACGTGAAGTGTTAGCAGATCATGCGATAGAATGATAGGTCATTTCATCTGTCTCAAACAAAATGTTAGCAAAAGTTATCAAATATACATAAGTCTATCTATGGTGAGGTTAATCGTATATGATTCCTAAAATGGACTTATACTTCATATATCATAACGATTAATATAATAAAACTAGTTTCTAATAACTATGGACTTCTTATAGGCCAGTTGTAGTAAATAAAGTCCTGTCGCACTTCGGTTGTGGGTTCGATCCCCACAGCCTTGTCCGATGCGACGGGTTGTCTCACGTTCTGTATGTTGTCCCTTTTCTTAAACTACACTATTATAACATTCCATCAATAATATTGAAAAAAGTTCTAGCCTTAAACAATACTAACTTATGTCCAACATAATTCATTCCAATCTTTAGGCTTATCTAAAATACTTCTGTCCAAACTCATAGTATAAAGAAAACAATTACTAGAAATGTCATATATCTATCATGTGAATACCATCATTTATCCCCGATATATCTTGTTGATCACATTCCAATCATGTGAATACCTTAATCATGTATTCTTTTGAAAAATTAATACCCATTAAACCTTAGTGAAAACATGAATACTGTCAAAAGTTAACTCTTTCCACATACCAAAATCCCAAAAAATTTATATACTCAAACCATGGTATCACTTTGTCCTTATTTTAGTCATGATCTCATGAACACAATCAAACATATTATTTTCTATTTATCCCTTCATTATGTGCATATCATCTGCTTTCCAAAAATATTTCAATCACTTTTCATGGTTACCCATGCCATACTCTTATGTAAAACAACAATGGACCAATATATAGGTATTCCAATATACCATAAAAGTACCTCAACAACATTACTCTTGAATACCAATACATAAACACTTCAAACCATCCTCTTAAATGATTGTCATGGAATAAGTCCTTCCTTGATTTAGAAGTAACCTCTTAGGTCAGGGCATTGAGTTGGGTAATGCTCATGTTCTCCATAGATAAGACATTGAACTCCATAACAGTTTGTCACTCTATGACCCTTCTCTCCACACAGATAACATCTTCCCCAAAATTTGATGTATTCATCAAGGTTATTCTTACATTCTTTAGAAATCTCAATATTTCTTTCTCTATGCTCCTCAACATGCGAACATTCATAAAAGTCCATCTTCCTCTTTTTTGATGAATTGGGAATACCACTAAAGTTCACCTTGTTAATCATATATCACGATTTCTAATTCGGCATAATCATAATATCTTTCTCTCTAGACATTACGCAATTTCGCTGCTCATAGTCACCAATTTGTCCATCAGATTCAATATCAACCCAATTCCTTCTGGTTCCCTCCATTAACTAAAACAAGAAACCATTATGTTAGAAACATTTAAAATAATGAGGAACCACATAAACATAAAAAGTCACTTATAGAATGTATAACTTATGAAAACTTCTTTAACCTGTGATAGCTTAGGTTCACCATAGGTTATTCATGATCGTCAACATAATTCTAGGACTATAACCTATAGTTATACTAAACCTTAGGGAAATTACTAAACCTTAGGGACATCCCGAGACATACCTTAGAAATATCTCTAGGGATCTCACTAAAGTTTCCATGTCCTAGTTTCCAAAGGTTAACTAAACCTTTCCTCTGATACTAACTGTAGAGACCCAAAGCTTGACATACATGGACATTATATTACTTTTGCGGAATACTTAATACACAACAAAAATAGACACACAAGGACCGTAATAGTTTAGTGTCTTTGGAAACTCGGAATGTAATCTTCTAATCATGGTGAAAGATCTTCAACATCTCCCATAAAGATCTTACCCTTTTGTTTTCTTACCTAAAAACATTTCTTTATATCCTGGGGAAAATAAAACATATAAAGGGTGAGCTCAAATTCTCAGTAAGGGTAAGCATGGAGAAAATAAAACAAACCGTATACATTTGAAATTAAAAACATGACCATAATGTTTAAACATGAAAATCTTGAGGAATGAGATAAAACATGGAATTACATGAGGCATAGATCGTAATGGAACATGAATCATGATAAAATATCATGGAAATAAAACTTTTAATTGTGTAAACCATTAATAACATGATATTATTTCCATAGTAGCCAAGGCATTGCTGCCAAGACCATCTTAGTGGAAAAAGTCCCTTACTGAACCGGGTTTACTTGCCGTTCCAGTCCTGTATTACTGAACCAGATTTACTTGTCGTTCCATAAATTTCTATCTCACAAGATATAAATTAATACCCAATGCATTGGAGGGAGATATAGTTCTCACCCATCTCATAATGAAATCATTCTTACTTGTGCCACAAAATAAACTTAAAACATTCATCATAACCCAAAGAATAAAATGGGTTTCACATCATCCCATCATCACATAATCCATATAAAACAAATGGATATTTCATCATAAGAAAAGTGAAACCATTTAAATCATAGATAAATTATACTTGAAACATACACATATGAAATATTTTCATCAATGATAGAAAATGGTTTTGATAAAACACTTGAAATGAATTCTTGAGGAAAATATCCTTCCTTCTTCAAAATCATTTTCTTTTCAAAAAATTCCTTTCAATTTTAAAAGAAAAGTATTTTGGTGAAAATATTCATAAAATCTTGGATAGTAATCATCATGAAAATGAGGTGTTATGAAACCGTAAAAATCCGTTCACGCCGTATAAGTTAAAAATAACATTCTTCTCGTACTTTTATCGGAAAAGTCAAAAAGGTACCTCGTAACATAAACAAAAGAAATATTCCTTACATACCATGTAGTAAAAGTAAAAAATGGGTAAAAAGGACTTTAAACATACATGAAACCATTTTTAGAAAATAGGGACATGGAAAATATAACCCCAGTTAATACTTACGAATAAACAATCTCGGATAAAAATGAGATTGGAAAAGTTATCCCTTACATTAGGTCCGATATGCTTCATACGTATCCAAACCTCATATATAATGATTTAAATAATGTCATTGACTTATTAATGAATCATATTAATTGTTATTATATCATATATGGTTCACTTATGACTTTCTATTACCCGTTCTTTTTTAAATCCCATGTTAAAGCAACGTTTTGGGTAAAATCATCTTATTTAGCGTATGTGTTTGGACTTGTTGTTCTTGATGTTAGTATTACTTATATCATGATTTAAATACTTCCATAATGTAAATCATGATTTATATATCATATATATTCAGTATATATCCAGCATATACATGTATTTATAATAGTACATAACATATGGAGGTAAGAAATAAAATGCACCGTTCATGGAGATGGTAAGCCGTACGTATGCATGAACGCTACTTTCATTTCTATTTATTATTTTAATATAATAGGTATATTATAATTCCAGTATAATATCATATATAATAGCATTAACTCCATCCTTTATACATCCCATATAAGGCATTAACGAATCACGTCACTTTGAGGGGGCGGTATTCCGCACTTCCTCAAATGAGATTATCGTATTTACCCCACTATGGAAACCATAAAGGCTTGATATAATTGGGAAGTAAAGAAATATAAGGAAATAATAAACATAATATATATCATATATGAATACAGTGCCATCATAATGGCCACCATGAGAGGCGGTAGGATAAAATCGAACAATCATCGTTTCGTGAGGCGTTAGTTTTCCATCCATAGAAACATTATGTTCTTCATCCATTAGATGGAGGTGTGTGAAAGTGTTGTTATAATAATTCTCATAACAACATCCTAGTATTTTGAGGATACTGGTGTTGTTACAAAATAAAGGATTAAAAAGAGTTTAGGGGTTGGAGAAGTATAATAAAAGAAAACAACTTAAGAGAAACTATTACCTTTAATTTGGGCAACTTCCTTTGGTTTGAACCAAAAAGAATTCTTGAAGTGCCTTCTTCATAATGTAAGGATTCTAGTGGGAGTAGAGGGATGTAGGGAGATTAGTTGGGTAGATTTTGGATGATCCAAAAGGCTTGAGAGGTGTCAGTAATTTCATAGAAGTGGTCTTCTTTTATAAGGGAGAGGAGGGGCTCTTTAGGAAAGTGTGAAAACATTATTTTATTATAAACTTATCTTCAGTTTCAAGAGGTACAAAACACATTAATGTCGATTATAAGATGAATCATATTAGAAATAAAATCATCAAATAGGAATTGTACAGGTTTTGGATAATATTTTAATCATTGAAATCTTATTTATTTAAATCATTTATTAATGATGTAAATACTGCATCATTATTGTGTCATAAATAATTTAATTTATTTGATGTCTAAAAATTATAAAAAAAATACCTACATGTAGTAAATATTTTTATCTTTACAATGAATATTTATAGTCGAAAATATAATTTATATAACCCCTTATAAAAATTAATTACTAAAGGATATTTATTAATGCCAATTTTCCCTTTACAATAAATTAACTAATATAATGTGTCATTATCTTTCATAAGTGGCTTCATGGGGTCCCAAAATCGACCCAAGGATGCCCATGGTCGGACATTACTCATCCAATAAGGTTTGGACAAGTGTTAAGGTAATTTTGAATTATTATAATATTTTTTTTAACCTTGAATTACCCTATTTACTTTTCAACGTGGTAAATAAAAGTAAAAAGTTACTATTCACCAAAATTTATATTTATCTAATTGAACCAAATTTTACACCTTTATATTAACCTTTTCTCTTGGATTTTTGAAATTCAACTCCCAGAAGCGGTAAAATTAATTTTTATGAACAATTGCAAAAGCTCTTAGGAGGTGGGTAAAAGACGGTGAAAAGTTCAATACAATTTTTATAAATCTAAAATTATTATAAAATGATTCCAATGAATTTAATTGAACTTATATAAGTATTATGTATCTATTTTTACCTAAAAAAATTAAATCAAATAATTGATTATTTAAATAAAAATTCAGTTTTAACCAAAAACTCAGTGTTTTCACTATTCATCAAAAATTGAAGTTTTTCAGAAAAATACCAAAAATTCAGCCTAAGCTATATTAGATATTCCGAATTAAAAAATGATGTCTATTTTTCCAAATTCAAAATATAGAAGTGGCATTAATTAATTTTAAAATTAATTTCCGTTATCAAAACAAATAGCATGTTTTTAAGAAACAATAATTATCAAAAGATCATCACTTGTTTTTGTCCAATTTCAAAGTAAAATTAATTCCAATGACCAACATTGGATTAAATGGTAAAAATATATTCTAATTACACATTAAAAACAATTAAAAAGATAATATATCCATATAAATTATGGCGATGAAAAAATTTGTTTTTAATTAAAATATAGCATGTTTTTACTATTCATCAAAATATGAAAGTTATCAGAATAATATGAAAATTTTATCCAAATTAAATTTTTATATCCTGATTCCAAGGAAGAATTTTATTTTGTCAAATTGAACTTTTAAACATGTCAAAAACCAGATTTAATGTGTGTGTGCCATCAAAAGGCGGCAAAACTGCATTTTTTGAAAAATAATTATTTCACCCGAAATTTTTTTTTTCTCATACCATATTCTAGAAAATATGTAAGATTAATAATAATGTTATAAAATTCAAAATTTAGTTAATAATATTCATAACGTCTAGTCCATAATAATATTATAACAATATATCGTTGTTTAGTGAAACCCGGTATTGCGTACTACACACGCTATCGAGGAAGGTCCTGATTGCGTGTAATGCAAGCCAAGTCAGGGTGGCATGTAGTGAAAGACTCCTTTATTGTTGCGTATAAAAAAATACAACCATATTTAATTTATTCATTAAAAAAATTCTATACTTAATGTTGTGTAGAATAATTTCTACAAAACTAACTTGAAATTGTGTGTAACACGAGCTAAGAATAGTTTGGCGTATACTGTAAGCTAATACGGTGTTGCGTATAGTGCAAGATAATCTTGGTGTAGCATACAACACAAGACATCAATGAAATTAAAAAGAATAATTCTCATAAAATCTCGGTTTGTTATAATATTTTAAAATATATTTGAAATAAATTAAGTCAACACCACCCCCAAAGAATGATGAAATTATATCCACCCCTAGATGGATGGAGCCCATAATCAGTTTTCTCCATACCAGAATTCTCCTGATAGAACAAGATGGAATGGAACAGGTTCGGAACCATACAACAAACTTTACCATGTTGGATGAACCGAATGATCATAAATACATCTAAAAACAAGGATTTAAAAAATCCTCCTCAGATACATAATAGAAAGAGAGATTCACACTATCATAGAAGAAGTCCATGTGGGATCCTGTGGTGCTCATAAATCCATGATTAGGATCTCCCACCAAACCAGGAGGCCAGGTTATTACTAGAAAACAAGGATATTATACTATGTGGAATTTTCCAAGAAATTTCATTCATGACAAATCCATGAAAACTTAACCCATCAACCTCCATAATTTTTTCATACAGCTAAATATTCATTGTTGTTTTCCATTTAGGGAATGGATATTGTTGGGCCATATCCCCTAGAAAAAACTTAGTGGTCCAAGTACAACTTTACTGCTACCGAATTCTTTTCCAAATGGGCTAAAGAAATATCCCTCAAATAATTTTGGAAAAATAATATCATAAACTTCATAAATTCACATATCATCACCCGGCTTGGAGTCCCTCACACAATGTTGAGAGAAAATAACACTAACTTTTGTTCTATGAAGTTGAAGAAATTGTACTAGAAGTAAAACATTGATACCAATCACTCATCTTTCTATCAGGTAGTATAAAATGGACATATAAAGGAATTCAATAAAATGATATCAAATATACTCTAGAATATGGTGAACAATAATAAGAAGTTTTGGATAGATAAGCTCCTCCATGGTTTATGGGCCTACTGTACCACCATGCATACAGCTATACAAGAAATGATATACTCATTGGTGTATGGTACTAAGGTAGTGTTACCATATAATTCTAGATACCTTAATTCTGAAAATCCATTAGTGTAAAACTCTCAGATGATGATAAATCACAAACAAATGGCTGGATGAATTGTATTAGATCATTGGGAAGAGGTTTTGTACATTTCAAAATCTTGAAGTCCATCAGAATCGGATCACATGAGACTTTAATAAGAAGATTCACCTACATTAATTCATCCAAGGAGAACTGGTGTTAACCCCCAAGACCTTAATGGTACTAGGAATGAATCCTCCAAATTTGGTACCCAAATGGGAAGGGACTTACATCATATGTAAGGTTCATCACAACAGAGCTTACTCATTGGATATAATGGATTGGGAGCATGTCACACCTCTCACCAATGCGAGGTTTCTAAAGAAACACATAGAATAAATTTCATCAAGATAACTTGTACTGGTAACATGATGTTAAACTATACATACTATTCATGGTAACATGATGTTATACTATAAAAACTTGTCCTGGTAACAAGATGTTAAACTATACAAAGTCATCCTCCCAGTACAATGTTAAACTGTAGAACATATCAAGTCCCATAAGCAAGATGTTAAATTGAAAAATGTCTCATGTCATAACCACATGAAACTAAAATATATAGAGAACATCCTCATCATAATACGTTAAACTAAAGGGGAAGCACTATCTCACTAACAACTCACCGCACACGAGCTAGATCTGTGAGAAGGATGAAATTTCCCCATCCCCATGTGAGAGTCAGATTCAGACAGGGAATTTTTTCATCCAAGAACTACATGTGTCTATGTTCCTTCCATAAAAGGATACATAGTGACCCCTGAACCACTATTCTTGGGCCCATCCAAAATATTTATTTTCTTTCACGTAAGGTGATCCTCATCCTTTCCACATAACATTAAATGGTACATAATATGTCTTTACTACATGTTGTAACAATGCATGGATCCACAATGTTACTTCCCTTTCACATCGGCTAACCCGCATCCTCACCACGTGACATTAAAAAACATGGTCAATGTCCTTTCCACACAACATTAAAATGCATAGGTCTCTAGAACTATGTATGGATTGATTCTAATTTTCTATTAGATACATAGGGATGCCTTGATCCTATATCTCGGTCTAGCCACCACATGATACAATACATCTCTTTACTGTCCTTAACTGCTCTACATGATGAGAGGAACCCTTGACATTACTTGTTTCTCACATAAATCATAGGTCATGTGACCTTAATAATTTTAGTAAAATATTCCCCACATAAGCAAGGCATAACAGCTCATGAAAGGTTCACAATAGTCCTAAATTCAATACCATAAAAGGTATACCATGATTTTTCTCCGCACGATGTTAAACTATATGGTTTATTACCCTTTAATGACATTACATTTTCACATTAATATGGATATTTCCCAAGAGGAACACTATTGTTGGTGATTAGTCTCTTACCACACCTCCATTCAGATACTATGTGTGGCTTGATTCCAATAATTACAGGATACATAGTGATTCCTAAATCTTTAATTCTATTTTCAACCACAAAAAAAAATATAAAAATACCCCCTCTATGCATATAGTATAGTCTTTATAAGTAAGTTCATTCCTCAAGAACTACAAATTTCATGATTCCTATATCTATGGCATATATAGTGACTACCAGATTTCCCTCCTTAGGTCCATCCACAATACCCCCATTCACATCGGGAATCCAAATCCCTTACCACATGATGTTAAACTACAATTTTCCTCAAGAAATATGTTTGGATTCATTCTTGTCATCAAATGATATGTATTAATGCCCAGTCCTCTAAATATAGGCCCAACTACAACCATAAATGGATATAATTCCCACCTCTACATATGGGATATACCTGCATAGAGTGTTTCCCATTCAAGAAATGCATGTGGATTGATTCTTGTTATCACATGATACATAGTGGTGCCTAGAAATCCAATCTTGGACCCATCTATAACTACTGATAAAAGAACTTCACCCCGACTACATAGGGGTTGATTGATATAAAGTTGTTTTTTATGTGTGAGTCAAATAAACATGTTACCTTCTTGTTCATGTAATATATCTTGTAAATTTTTTACATTGGTTCAAATGTTCTTATCAACTGATGATAAACTATAAGGAAAAAATCCTTACCGTATGATTATGAACTTCATGGAAAATGCCCTTATCACATGAAAATTAAACACAAAGGAAAATGTCATTATCGCATGATGTTAAACTGCACAAAAGTAAGTAAGTCCCAACAACATGGCATAAAACTATGCATACTTTCACCCATTTTTCATCCCTTACCAAAGGACTATAAAGGACTCACCCCGACCAGCTAGAGTACGGGGTGATTCTTCCATATTTTAAGCACCTCGATCCAAAAATCATACTTCATGTCTTGAGTACCTCAAGTTTCCAAAAACCTTCCATGGACCATGGAAAATATAACTGGATTCAAGGGACCCTTTTTTGACCATTCATAAATTCCGAAAGATCTTATATCTTCTTATAGGGTTTTCAACCAAATGGGTCACTCTATAAAAAAGGATTTATGATCATTGTGATCCCTAACATCAACACATTAGATCCCAAATACTCATTGCGTTCTTGTCCATTCCTAATATGATTGTCCCATATCATTACTCATGTCTTAAGAACCTTGGTCCATGATTTACAATATTTTCATCTTCCACTCAGAAGGATGATGTGGTACTATTGACCCCGGGTATCCTAATTAGGCTCTTGTGTACCATCCCCCATATTAGGTCCTTCTGGTTCACAACCGTAAAACTGACTACACCTTATTCAAATCTGTATGACCTTAAACTATATCCTATAATAGTATAGACCACAAGACCTTAAACTACTATCAAAAGAGGCAAAAAACTTGTCTGGTTGAAAACCCGCAAAGGGTGCCCTGAGAAAACTTCACGTCTCCACTCCCTAAACTATTCATCTCCAGAGATTAGACAAAAATTAGGCCACAAATAATCAAGTCATATAGCTCATAGGTTTTACACTATAACCCTAATAAAATCCAAGATATGCTCACTAGACCCCCGGGTTCCTGAAAAAGTAGAGTGATGATTTTTCGACTCTTTTCACCGCTAGAATATGATCTCTAGGTGATGACACAACTTTTAGGGTGCTCAAACCCTTATTGTATATTACACTTTCCACAAATCACACTTCAAAGTTTGGGTACCTCAGATCATCGTAAACCTTCCATGGACCTTTGAAATGGATAATCGGTCTCAAGGGACCCTTTTCTTGACTATTCATGTTTTCATATGGCTCTTGTGTATCCGCTTATGTTTTTCAACCAAATGTGTCACTCTACAAAAAGGAATTCTTGATCCTAGTGAGACTAGACATCACTACGAAAGAGATTAGAACCTTATTATATTTTGGGTCATTCCTGTTTTGATTTTCCCATGTCATCCTCCTGAACCAAGAACTATGTACCATGATTTAACATATCTATACCAAACTACCTGAGTGGATTCAACATCCTCGATGTTACGTTACTGTATTGTGTACCCTTTATCAAAACATAAATTCAAGAATACATTCTTGAAACATTAATGGTATACACCTCATGACTCGAAACCACATGGCGTAGGGATCAAGTTTCACAATTAATAGATAAACTTTCCTAGGGTTCCATAACCCTTCTTGGATACCTTTCATTTGTACCCAACCTCATCATCTAGAGTTTTGAGTCTTCAAAAATATCTCATGGGCCTCAGAAAGGAATAGAGATCACATTTTCTTTTCTATGATGTCGATGCATAAGGTCTTTGACCTACCAACTAAATGAATCACCTATTATCAAGAAATTATCTTCAATCATTATGAGCTCTAAAAACACCATGGTGGAACTTGGAACCTCAGTGTGTTACAGGTAATCCTTGAACTGTCTATCCCATCCCAAATTCACTAACACAAACTTTTCGGTTATGAATTATATTACCCATACCCCAATTATCCAAGTGTACTAAGAATCCCAAGTATTTCTCCCTCAGTCAAACTTCCCCACCAAAATATTCCATGACCCTTGGGAAAGAGTTGATACTCCTCTGTTTGACAATGCTATGATGCATAAGGTATTTCACATAACAACCAGAGTCATCTACTCCTTATAGTAAATGAGATTTGATCCTAATTAGCCTCGGTAGAACCATGATAGAACTCATCAACCCAAATTTTTTTGGGTCATTCCGATCATGTCTTCACCTTATTATATGATCATCGATCAGGTACTGGTAGTAAGACTTTAAATAGCATAGCATCCTAAGGTCTGAGCTAAAAGACCCTAAACTAAAGTGATAGAAGATATGAGATAAAAGAAACTAAACTAAAATGATAGATGGAACAAGTTAAAAGACCCTAAACTAAATAGATAGATGGTCCAAACTAAAATACCCTAATCTAAAGCGATGGAATTTTTGATCTAAAAGACCTTAAACTATAGCGATAGAAGGTTCGATCTAAAATACCCTAAAATATAGTGATATAAGGTCTAAGCTAAAAGACCCTAAAATAAATCACATTAGTGAATTAGTATTCAAGAATGTAAAATCTTGAAAGGATCACCATATTTCCTTGGTAAACATCAAGCTACTCTCACCAAGCCTGTCATCTTTGGAAGAATATAAATCACTCCCTATTTGGGACATGTATTCTACCCAATTACCCTTTTATAAATCAATTAATCAAAAGATAGTTGGAGTAGATATATGAGTAATGAACATCATGTTGGTTAGAATTTAGGGGAGATTCTCAATAATTTTTTTTTATGATTTAAATATTCAGATCTAGTCATTCTGGTTTACTTGATATTATGAAAATGATGGGTATCATTGGTTATTCATATAACATTGGGTCAACAAAAAGTCGTGTATATCATGAATAAAAAAATGGACAACAATATAGAAGGTATTAAAAATTTATTCATGATATCATGCAATATGGTGAGTCTCCACATTTTATCGTCTCTCCAAGAATATCATCAAAGATAGAATAAATATCAATGATCAAATGAAAATAAGATTTGATCATATGAGTTGGAAAATTCGGAAAGAGTCTAGCAAGAAGAATCAATTCAACACTAAAGTTAAACTCACCCAATATCTTCTTCTTCTACCCTGGATGGAGAGTATTTACTAAAGTAGTCATCCCCTGGACACTCTTTTGAGAAGTTTCAAATGAGGATTATGATGTTGAAAGGTCATTCCTTAGGAAATATATGATTTAATAATATCTCCATATTTTCATAGTCCATGAATCCATCTAAAGTTTTAATTTAGATGTAAACTGGTGACTCTTCTCTAGTGCCACCAATGCCTGCTTCATCTTTTCCAAAAGGGGATCCTCATCATCAATATCATGAAAACCCCTCTTATTGGTGGATAAATATTTATGATTTAGGATATTTTTTTTGTTATTAAATAAAATGGTTTTGATCAGAACCATATGTCCCCAAGTCATTAAATAGCTGATAAGGGTGTTCCCCTTGGTCATGAAATGTTTCCAAAGGAGTCTCAGTAACTAGGGTATTAATTTTCTTCTGGATCATCCTTCATCGTGTATAACCTTCTATGACTGATGGTATGGGCCACCCAAAATAAGGAATAGGCATTCAATCTGGAAAGGAAGTATGAGAGGAGGCTCCATATATCCTCCCCTTAATAGACGCATCACCGTCCTCTAGAGGGATGATTTCTTTGAAATAATCAGTCCTACTGTTAGGATGGTTGTCACCAGGATGAGGGTGCTTTCTTGAAGTCTCAGCAAAATCCTAAATCAACTCCATAATTTTAATGTACAGAAGAGTTGGAAAATAAAACAGGTTCTATATATGAAAAAACATTCATATTATCACACCAATTGGAAAGGAATCTACCCAAGCCTGGGCATAATTCAAAGCAAGAAATGTAGAAGAATCATAAGAGAATAATGATCTCATCATTAGTGTTTTTCCCACCAACATCATCCAAAACTGGTAGATGATCCCAGGGTGTCTCTATTTTTGTATGTCAGTCAAATGTAAAGGGGAAACCCTTTGGTTTCATCCAAACTGAAGAGAAAACTGATATGGTGTATATGGTTTACAGACAATGAGCTAATAAATTATGGCTGCAAGAACCCTATCCCCAAGGAAGATCATGTACGACCCTTCATTGAGAGAGCTGCTAACATTGTCACTGATCGGCCCAGTCAGTGTGAGGTAAGTATTGAAACCAAATCTATCAGATTGACTCAACCCATTTATAACCTCTTCAAAAATAAATTACATAGCCTCAAAACTAGATATTTTTAGCCACTTGGGATGAGGTTGTGCATCAGGGATCCTGGTGGCATTGTAGTATTTGTAGTAATGGAAATTCTCCCATATCCATCCAAATAAAAAATAGAAAGGGACACTGATCCTATAGGGGGTGTTTCCTTATTGAATGTGTCCCAATAGATATTAAAGGCATGCAAGGGTTGGCATCACTAGATTAAGTCAACATCCCTCCTATATCCATGCTTCCATTATTAGTCTGTTGACCCAAATTCCCAAACATACATCCCTATTTGGGAAATCCATCCATTCGAGAACATGGATATAAATATCTTCAAGGTAAGTCTTAGAGATATCTCTAAATTCCCTTGATATCCTAATGAAGTATGATCCTCAACTTCGAAAATGGTACAATATGATATGACACTATCATGAAATTTTAGGGAAGGGTATCGATGTGGGAGTACAACAGTTATCCTAACTCTAATGTGACAAAGGAAAACGGTTATCTAGTCATTAAAGAAGATAAGTGAGTGAATATTAAACTCCTTTATTAGATTCTCCTTCATAATGGTGATAATTTCCCTCACCAATAATTGAGTCTACAAAGGGTCATCCTAGACATTTTCAATAGAGAGGAACTTTCCATACATCTCTCTGAGAAGCAGGATCCCACCCAGTTGGTAGATATCCCATATGTTGATTCCCACCTTGTCATATGATAGATGAAATTATTTGGTTATAGGGAACTAAAGGCTAACCATATCTCAAAAAAAATATCATGATTTAGAGATACAATAAATTGTGAAATACATACTTCTTTATATATATGGACCTTATATAATTGGTAAATTAACTCTACGTATCTTTCCTTGGCATAAAATGGGAACGCCCACTCATCAGAAAAATGACCACCATGATGGAGATCGGATTTCTAGCTCCATCCTTGACCTGATTTGTTCATAGAGTAGATGAATATACTTGAGTAACTCTAGGAAATATGATGATGAGAAAAATCACAACCATCCAGACCCAAGGTAGAGTTTTCAAACATATAATTCAACCCCTAGGATTGAGTTGTGACCAACTGACCAACCTCGGTAGTTGTTGTCTAAATATAGTCAATAGAATTTGGCACCCAAAAAATAGCATATTGAATCCTAAAATAGTAATGACACTATCTTCCAGTAATAAAAACCTATATAGAGTAATCCAGTGTAATAAAGGGTAATTTTTAATCTCTAATGGAAGAAACCATTTAAGAACCTCATTATGAGAGTTAACATGATATTGAGATTTAGTATTTTGGTTTCTAGAAATCATGTCACTTTGATTGGCCGCAAAAGAAAAATGTTGATGTGATTCAGAATCCATCTAAACAAAATTAAGTGTCATATGTCAAATAGATAAAATAAAATATTATCAAAGGAAATGCATAAAACCAGCATCATCATTCACATTGCATGAATCAGTAAGGAATCCATGAATCACATAAAGGATTCAAAAAATCTCCCAACTCATTAAGATCTCATGGATCTCTTAAACAGAAAGGCATCTCTAGTAGATGGGCCCCTTAGAGACTCGTGATCACATGACCTTTACATGGTCACACGATCTGTAAGGATATCAAAGGAACATGTGATCAAGCTAGTTGATCCTACAGAAACTTCAAGATGTTAAATCGTCCCCACGAACAGAGATATAACAATTACTAAAATTTATTTCATTGTTGATTCGAGTAGGAACATGGGAAAATGAGGTCTTGTGAAGCAGTTCTCACAAATTGGGCATGCGAAAATGTCCCATAATGGGTTATTGTGGGAAGGTCTTGTGATGAGGTTACGTGATGGAAGTAGGGAATGAGAGCTCCAAATAAATGAGTATTTGGTGAATGAATCCCTCTCTAACCCTATTTATAGAGCATACCACAGAATATAAAATGTCTCCTGATAGACCAAGCATCACCCAAGACACCAATTGGAAATAGTTCCAAAACCTCATGTGGGCATTTAATTTCCCTAGAACTGAGGCCTTATCCCCATCATCATCGCTTTTGAGGGACGAAACTTTTTGATGCCTGTAAAATGAGAATCAAAAAATTCTCAATGGAAGAAATAAATGATTATGGGTATTATTTTCCCCAAAAATAAAATGAATAGGAAGGTGTACATGATCATGCAGATTGCATGAACTCCCAAGATACATGTGATCACATGGCCAGAAGAAGGTCATATAGAAATCCCCACATAGTGCATAGCCTACGGAAGGCCCCTGCGAAGTCCCTTATACAATTACTTCTACTCTTGTTAAGTCATCACAGACAATCACTAATCATACAATGATAGCCAAATAAGTTCCCCCGTGCCACTCAGCTTGTCAACCAGAGGACTCCCGATGAACCATCCAAAAATCCTTGGAAAATAAGAGGATAATATATAAAAGGTAGGATCCTATTATGGTTTTAAAACTCACACAATGTATCTCCTAAGGGGAGAATAATTGTCATTGAAAACATTCATACAACCTCATTATATCCCCATCCTTTATAGACTAAAAAATATATTTAAAAATTAGAGAAGGAGGGAGCCTCTTGTGTTCATAAAAAACATGTTATGCACCACTAAAAATATGAATTACACCACAATAACCCAGTGGCATGCCCCCCTCATCTCATTAAATACCACTGACATGTCATCCTTATAACACGAAGATCCTTGAACATGTACAGGAGACCTCTTTATTTCCTTTTGGATCCATAAGGGAAAAGATATGGAATGTTCCATGAAATGCTCATGCTTCTCCGTAGGACATTTTATTGGTCGAGTGATGCATCACCAAGAGGTAGATTGACTGTCTTAAACAACATTCATATAACCTTGAAAAATCCCCAACATTTTTAAAATAAACAAATGAAATAAATAGGTAAATTATGGTATCCTCTCATGGTAGTAAAATACATGAAACACAGCTAGGTTGTTCGCAACATGATCTTGAAAAACCCCTTGACAATTTGGCCTAATTTCATGAATTCCCCATGAAAGGTTATCCTTGTCTCACATAAATTCCAATAAAAGTCACCTGAGATCACATGAAGATCTTTCAAAATATTCCCTGATCTCATGAAGGCCCTTGGACATATCGGTGTGACAATATGAAAGTACCTTGGCATGTCCAAATTAGAAAAAAAATCCATTAGTTGGATATAATTCAATAAATGTGGATTTCAATAGATGGTCTTATGGTCACTAAAAATCATGTGATGCCCCCAGAATGACATACGGTAGGTCCTGTTGAAGACGTGTGTTTCCAAATCCCTCCACCAACTCCTTAATGGATTTGTGCGATACACGCCATGAAAAGAAGAAAAAAATTAGGGAGGAGAGACCTACAAATCCCCTACCTCAGAATGAGAAATAAACTAGTGCACACAAAGATAAATGGGATCATTGACCCTCACACAGATGCACCCAGGAACTAGAGAAGATTGCTCTGAGAAGTTGATGTCTCAACCTGAAATACATCCCATCAGGTAAGATCTAGGGAACAACCAGAGAAACAATTGAGCATATATAATAACTACATGTTATCACACATAGATTGTGCGAAGTACATCTAGTGGGTTAAGTTAAATTCATCCCACTCATTTTCTAAAACACACAAGACTTAAAACAATCTAACACTGAACAAATCTAAGTAATATGCAATAAAATTCTAGAACAAAGTCTAAAATAAGGGAGACTAATGCTAAGAACATATACGTGAATCCTTATGTGCTTCGCATGAACCACACAAGTCATGTGAATGCAGCATGACATGTCTCTTAGGTCATGTGATGCTCCTTTGTTATACTATTTGGATCATGTGAAGTCCCCTAGACATGTCAGAGAAAGTCACATGTCACCCCCAGGGCGTACCACAAAAGTCTCACAAAAACCTCCAAGATCGCCATCCAGGCCTTGAAATATCCTCATACATACCACACAGATGATATGTAAACATCGGTACATGTCATATAAGTCTCCCTGTAGACCTAGGGTATGTCAACTAGATGTCATGACATCCTTTGGGCATGCTAGTCATAAATCACAATTTCATCTGGACACGTCATCTATCTTTCATGGTACCCTCCATACATGTCATCCTAGATCATGAATCACCCTCTAGTCATGCCACTTTGACTCTCAAGATTCCCTCCAAATGTGTTAAACAACTTTCACATTGACACCAGGGAAATTCAATTGGATCCTGAGACACCCTCTAAACATGTAAGTTGAGACCATGTGTTATCTTCCAGGACAAGTCGCTCGAGTCTTGCGATGTCATTTAGAAGTCAGCCTTTCTCATGAGAAAATATTAAAACATCCCATCCTAGTTATGAAATGACCCTCATATAAGTTGATTGGATCATGTGATTGTCTTTATACATGTTAGGCATACATCCTATAACATGTCAAAGTAGAAAATTAAGTCATTTTGAGTGGAAAATTAATGCATGTCAGGCAGAAAAGTAGTCCAAGTAAAATGGGCATCTCAATACTTAATAACCTTTTCCAAACTCAGTGTGTAATCCCTGATCAACAGCATAATATTAAATTTCCCACACATAAGGTAAACCTCACTGTGTCAGCCCCGATCAAATGAAATATGATAACTCTAAATCCTACCATAAGTAGGATACTTAGGATGCCATCCAAAGGGCCGAGCTCTATATCAAACCTCCAAAGGGAAATCCCAACACATAAGTCCCACATCCACAAGAAAAGATACTAATTATTTTGCAACCCTTTTTCTCACACTTAGCATAAATCACATTTTAATAGGGAGTTTAAATGATCATATCATTCATATAACAAGTCTCTATCAATATAAGGGAAACATCAATGTCTAATATCCAATTAGTATAACTATAAGTACTCTGATTATTCAATAACCATGATAGGTAGGACACCATCCTAAGGCCCAAGCATGAACTCAAATGGGCGCCCAATTTGATATAAATCCCCTCATGTATCCAAAATTTAAAACACCAGGACCCAATCATTTCCATGTGTTGATAATTTAATCTCATCCATCAGTGGATTGAGAATCAAACTGAACTATAGTGACTCTGATTCTTGCTATAACTAGGATAATTTATATTTATTTTTAAGGAATGAGATCCATAAAAATATTCAAAGGGTTATCCTAGTACATAATTCCCAAATACATATGTGGTGAGACTGATTACTTGTTAACCCCTATTCCTCACACCAAGAATATCTCGCATGGGATAAGGGAGTTTCAACAATCATGACTTTCACATAATTAATCTTCACCATCCTAGGAAATCTCATTATGTAATCATTGATCAGTAATATGACATAAACATCCCCCATATAATGGCATCTACCTTGGGGAAATTCCCAAGGGCATGATAGAATTATGATAACTATGATTCTTGATATACCCAAGATGTGTAGGATGTCTCCTCGAGACATGAGCTCAAACATATGGTGCCTAAGTTCCCAAACATATATCCTTTCCACATGATGTTAAACTGAATGGGTTTAACGAACTTCATGGGTTTTGATTCATGAAATAAACGGGATACATAGGAAGTCTCATAATGGCTCAATCCCCTCCTTAGAATATTAATCGCCACCCTTAATGATAGAAAATTATGAAGTTCTTAGCTATGTAGCTTCATTATATACGTAACTATTCATTAATGGGAAATGGATCAGAAACCCTAGTTACATAAAAATGGATTCAATAATGAGATACCCTTATTTTTCTGTACATAAAAGGAGTTAACCTATGACCATTTTTTAGGGTAACCTATATCGTATCAGGATTAGGAAGAGATTTTTTAACATATCTTAAATCTATAAGAGAGTCCAAAAACAGGTAACAAATTCCCCCAAAAGGGTGCGATGAACCCAAAATCACATCCTCTCAACCAATGTGAGTTTCTTTGTGTCACTAGGTCGGAAACCCCAACTCAAGACCTACCCTTGGAAAGCAGTTCTGTACCCAGCTATGAGTGTGGTAACGATTACGAGTTTCCATTAATAAAAATAATGTTAACCTGATGTAAATGATTGTGTAGTGCATTTAATCCCCCTCATTCACAAACAATCACTGGGAAAAATAAAATACACATAGAATTTGTCTCATTTCTATCAAAACAAGATATAAACTTATGAGTGATTGGGTAATTGGGGGTTTTCTTTTTTTATTCTTTAGTTCTTACACTTCATGGAATAAAGAAATTACTTATGTGAAGTTGATTTAAAATTTTAATAGTGATTTTTATTATCAAGTACAGTTGTATTTGGGTTAAGATCCTATAGTTGTTATTAATTTGGTCAATTATCATTATCTCCCTCCACTAGGTTCTAGTTTATATATAATATAATATACTAGGGCTTGGTAGTGAAGCACTTGGTGATAATCAGTACATGTGGGAGGGGTAGTAGATGTTCTTGATTATTTTTTATAAATAAAATACCAAACCAGGTATTGCATAAGTCAATTGATGTTATTCACTACAACTCTCTCACACATAAGATGTATAGTTTCCCAAGATGAGATCTTGGAAAGGTTTACTCTCACCATCACCATTTCACCCAAGGAGTGAGAGGAAGAAATTGTGAAATCTCGCATAAATCTTTATATTATAAGAGGATTGGATAAATTGGAACTAGGATAGAATTGAAATTAGAAAACTAAACCAAACCTAGTCACCATTATCATATCATAGTTTTCAATATCTTTCTTTATTGATTTTTTTTTCATTTCCTTAAAAAAAATCGAATAATTTTAAAAAAAACCCATTTCCCTCTAATTAAAAGTGACAAATTAATTTTTGTATTATCTTCTCTGAAGACAACCTAGGTTGACTAATTTATGAAATTTTTTAATTAGTAAATAATTTTTATTTCCACACCCCATGACGTGAAAATTTCAAAACATGGTTCTATTTTTTGGGAGGTGGTTCCAACAATATAATTTTAAAATTTCTTGACTAGCACCACTAACACTGACCATTTCCATTTAGATCCTGAAATTGAGATAACCTTGTCTAATATACTTTTAAACATTAATTTGTAATTCATATTTGAGTAAATTTATATTAAAAGTTCATTAAAACTTAATGTTCCCTATTTGATCTTTCCATCATGGATTGAAATCATAGTTAAACCCATAGAGGCCTCTATGAACCATAATTCCTTAATCAAAATAATCAAATTTCCATTCCAGAGTTACGAAATGATTTTTAGATGAAACCTAACATGATCCCATTTCTTTAAAAATTTCATGGATTGGTTGGAGAAAACCCAAAAAAACAAATTAAATACTTAACATATATCCACTCTACATTCAGACGCCGATGAGTAGTTGGGGAGTAGGTAAAGTAGAATGAATTCCCTTTTTCATTGGAAGAAGTTTCAAAATAATAGTTTTATGGACTACAACCAATATATTTTAATGACTAGAATACATTACTAATATGATTAATTGGAAAATTCATCACCACCTCCAAGATAACAACCATAATAAAGGAGATCTATTACATCAAAAAATCATCTAGATAAACCCTTTACAAGTTCGGGGAGAGATTTGAGTAGCAATATTCCATCTTCCCACATCAGGAAATTGAGGAGCATCAATTATTTGTTTTTTTACCAAGGATTAATAGACAGTGATATAAACCTTCTGGATGCATCATTAATGGGTGCATTGATAGAAAAGTCACTAGAATAATCCAACATCTTGATTGAAAATATTTCACATATTACAATATAATTTGGTATAAGAGGTACTGGAACAAGAGTTATTCATGAGTTATGAACATATCATCCATCAAAATTTTTATAAACTACGATTAAAGAGCTAACCATTTTTTGTGAGAATATAGCCTTGAAACAAGTGAGTGATTACATAGCATTGGATAAGGTATATGGTTTCTGCTCATCACCTGATCATTTCAATGACTGGTGTGTTGAAGTTCAGGGAATGGAAATTTGTGTAGAAACCTTTAAATTGAGAAATTTTCAATAAAATAAAGGATGGATAGAGCCTAATTAAGTCCAATATGGATTTGGAAATTAGTTGAATCAATCTAGATCCCCTTACCAAAATCAGTTCCAAAACCAAACCCCATTCAAAAACCAATTCTAAAACCCACCACCTTTTCAAGAAAATAAATCTTATACCCGACATACATACGACAAACCACACAATTTCAAAAGACCCAATAAAAAAACATCTACCATTACACAACCTCTTGTTCAAAATAAATAGCGTCAATATATGTTTGAGGGGTATAAAGGCATAGTAAAAGATTTATCTCGCTAGTTTGATAGTATCAGGGACCACCTTACCATAAATAAAAGGAAAATCATATCCCATACAATCCCAAATCCCAATTAGAATTTCATTATGATAATAAAAATTTGTGGAAGGAAACTCCCACCACCCAAAATCCATGAACTTGAGACAAGACCACCTATGCTATTGGAGAATGAATTTAGGAATTCTGAAAATTCAATGAAAATTCACCAAGAATAATAAAAGAAATAGGATGGGTGAATGATATATCAAGGATTAAGAGAAAATAAATTTCAATGAAAATAAAACAATAGGAGAATAAATACTCACACCCACTCTTTACATCAAGGATTATAAAATAAAAGAGATTTCTAGAAGAATAGATTCAAAAATAAATCTAGGACACCTTCCTATAAATGGAAATTAATATCTCCCTGATTAAATCACTCTAAAAAATTCCAATTCATGATAAATTTTTAAATAATCTCTAAAATAAGAAGAGGATACTTTAAGGTTATGATAAGATCGACTTGGGAATAATTTTCTCATCCCTTATCACACAATAGTTTCCAACTAAATGTTTATATCCATGGTCATTTTTCATTCTATGAACCATTGGATATTTAAATTTACTTAATTATTTAGGTGAACTAGGTGATTCAAATAATTTATTTTATTGCTCATTATATTTTTCTTCATAGATGGGAGACTTGAATACCACCTGAGTGGTGGTCCAACTTGAAAATAGATCCACATATTTCTAGCATGAGTTCTTGGGGATTTCCTTATGAAATTCAAAGATCTATTATTCCTAGATGACTTGTATGTGTTGAATATGTGAGAAGATAGGATCCCATCACACTCACCCATCATTTTATGGAGACATTTCTTAAAGATAGATAAAACCATTATCAATGTCCATGATAGGACACTCACTATAGAGTTTTGATATAGCACTCTTCACATTAATATTTTTTAATCCATGAGGGACCCATAAAATGATCACTCACTCTTTGTACTCTCCCTTGAAGTTAGTACTATGAAAATTGAATAATTAGGTATGTTTCATTAATTCTTAGAATTATGAGGTAAATTTTTCATTGAAAATATCAATGAACTTGTGAGTTCCCTAAACACTAGATATTCTGATTTCATCCTGGAAGAAGAGGTAAAATATGATTTCATTGATTATTTTTAAAATTATTAAGAATATTATATGATTTATTTTATATATTAAGTCCAACCATTTGTAATGGGTAACCTCAATTTAATTTAAACTCTTGGGTAGCCCTCATATATAGAATTAAAACATTCCCTATTGATTTGAAATATGTGTACCTTATGGAGGGAGAGAAATTACTAGTGATAATTACTAATAATGTATTTTAAATTCAAGGAGAATACCAGAATAATATTTTGATAGAGGATTCCCATGAAATATGGTGGATATTAGGTGATATCCTAGTAATAAACCAAAAAAATATACCTATATAGAATTCTTCTTTCGATAGATTACAAACCTGTCAGAAGGCCCCAAAGGAGGATGAATACCACCATGATAGATTTTTTGAGGAAGTAGATCAAAAATATATTGTAATAATGGATAATATATCCCATTTTAGATTCAAAATGGGTTAACCCCATCCATATAGTTCTAAAAAAATTGGCCTAACCACTTTGAGGAACAAAAAGAATTAATTAATCCCTATAAGAATCCATAATAGTTATAGAGTGTGCATGGATTTTATGAAATTGAATCAGTTAAATCTTAAATATTACTTCCTCATACTATTCATTTAACAAATATTATTTATATTGTTATTGGGAACTCATTATTTCTTTTTTGATGGATTTTCATGTTATTTTTAGGTACCTATTTCTCCCAAGGATCAAGATAAGACTCCCTTTATATATACCTACAAAACTTTTTCATATAAAAGGATGACATTTGGATTATATAATTATCTAAGTACATTTCATAAGTGAATTTTAGGTATATTTTTTGATCACGTTGAATATTTCATAGAGTCTTTCTTGGATGATTTCATAGTTTTTTGAAAACATTTTGACCATTGTTTGAAAAGTCTAGAAAACATTTTTTTTAAATGCATTGAAAAGAATCATGTTTTAAATTTTGAAAAGTGTAATTTCATGGTTGAGAGAGGAATTTTCCTAGTGAATTTAATTTCAAAAAAAATAATTAAAGTGGATAAATAAAAAATTTAATTGATAAATTCATTTCCATTACTTGACATATGTAAATCATGTTAGATTCTTTTTAGAACATGAAAGACTCTATATGAGTTTTATCCAAAATTTTAGTAAGATTACTCTCTATATATCTAGATTTATTTTTGGAGATTCAAATTTTTATTTCAATGGTGACTGTAGGGAATCCATTTATGATTTTAAGAGGATATTGATTACACCACCTGTGATGCAACCACCAAATTAGGAAGAACCACTTGAGCAACTTTTTGGTGCTTCCAACCAAGTAGTTCAATCATTCCTTTTTAAAAAATTGAGGGAAGGCCACAAGTAATTTTCTATTCCTCAATAAATTTAGATTTTGAACAATTAAATTAGAAAAAAAAACAAAAAAAGAGTATTTATCCACTGTCATTTATTTAGAAGGATTTAGATAATATCTTCTTGCAACTACAGTCACTATGTTTCCTGATCATGTAACTCTTAGGTACTTGATGAAGAAGGATGAATCAAAACTAAATTCAGTGATATGGATTTTACTACTGAAGGAGTGAAATAAAAAAAATATAATATAATATGTGATCTAAAAATCAAGTGGTTGATCACTTAAGTAGACTGCACAACATTGTTGAAGCTAAAATTCTAGGAAAAGAACCATTGAATGATCACCTTACCAGAGAGAATTTGTACTTGATTTAATAAGATGTTCCTTGGTATACATACATGGTAAATTATGTAGTACCATATTAGGCACCAGCTCATTTAAATTTCCACCATGTTCAGAAACTAAAATCTTAATGCATATATTACATTTGGGAAGATCTATTTCATTAGAATACTTACAACGATCAAGTGATATGAAGATGTTTTCCTAAAAGTAAAATTGAAAATGTCTCTCTTGTGGAGGAAACATTGTACCAAAAAGGATAATATGTAAGGTTTTAGAATATTGAATTTATTAGCCCACAATTTTTAAATATGATCATTAGTTTTTCAAAATGTGTTAAAAACGTCAGTTTTCTGAAAATATTTCAATGAAACAAGAAATTCCCCAAAATAAAATAAATTTTTTGTTTATTTTTGAAGAATGGGGGGTATATTTTATCTGAAATTTACCATTTTCATTTTAAAATTATTAAATATTTGTTTTAGTGGATTGTGTTTCAAAATAGGTAGAATCAAAAACCACTAGGAATAAGGATGATAAAGTTTTTTGTGATTTTGTTAGGGATAACATATTTTGTAGGTTTAGATTGCCTGGATCCATCAGCAATGATCTAGGGACTCACCTTTTCAATATTATAATGGATTATTTTCTGAAAAATTGTGGTGTTCATCATAAAACATAAACTTTCTATCATCCATAGACTAATAGTCAAGATGAAGTGTTTAAAAGGGAAATCAAATGAATGTTGGAAAACAATATTAAACTGAATAGAAATTATTAGAGCCAAAGGTTGGAAGAAAAAATATTATATTATAGGATATCCTACAAAAATCTAATAGAAATGATTCCATATAGGTTGATTTATGGATAAATATGTCACTTTTCTATAGAATTGGATCATAAGGAATACTAGGCTATAAGAAAGATAAATTTGGATCATGAAAATAGTAGAAATAGATAAGATTATAGCGGTAAGAGTTATAGGAAATTATAATGGAATATTTTGAAATTTTTTGGATATACAAATAGAGAACAATAGTGGCTCATGATAAGTTGATCTGATTGAAATACTTTCATCCTGAATATAAAATGATGTTATTCAACTCAAGACACAATATGATTCTAGGTAAACATAATTCCAGATAGGAAGGTCCATTTATAGTTACTCATGTATATACTTTCATTGTCGTGAAGATTATAAAGTATATAGGGTAAGATTTATTCGTTGTTAATGGACACAAAAGAAATTACCTGGTAATATGCCATTATATCCAGTGGATGAAATCAAACTCCTCTAACATGTTTATCAATAAAATAAATCAGGTTGTACCACTCCTTGACACTTAATTTCATATTGAGATTCAATTATAAATATTTTTAAATATTATATCCATAATAATTCATTAAGAAACTTCATCATTTAATTGTTAGGGAGGGAACCTTCATAGTTTTTTATGTTCATTTTTTTCTATTTAAAAAAATGTCTCTTTATCAAATTTTTGTTTGTTTCTTTTTAAATTATTATCTTTTTTTGAAACTTGTTAGATAAAATGATTATATTATGAATTATTTAAACCAATTTTAATGATTTAACCGATTCATACCTTGAAATTGAATATAAATGAAAGTTAAAAATTACTTTATTTCAAGTTTAAAACATGGGGAGTTTCATGAAAAGTCTTCTGGTTTTTTAATTTATTACCACATATCATTGTCTTTATCATTAAAATTACTTTCCCATGAGGCTTATGAACCTTTTTTCCATACTAATTACATTCAAATCACATCTTTAGATAACCGAACATTGATTTATTTAAAAATAATTTTATTTATTCTTGTCAAAAATAGAGGTTTTGAGTCACCTGTGTTTTAAATGATTAAAGTATTTATTTTGTTTTAAATACCCCTTTTCAAGAGAATATTTTCTATTATGGATTGGTTTTCACATTTAATCCTTTTATAACTTATTACCATTAATAGACTCTTATGTTAGCTACATTAGAATCAAACTTTCCCTATTTAACCTACTCTTGAAGTAAAATTGAATAATGTAGTTAAACTTAAGTGTGGGGGAAGCTGTTCTATGGTGTTCTATATCATTTTTCTCTACTTTGGGTGGAAAATAAAATTATTAACATATAATTTTTATTTTTAAAATTTTATTCTATCAAAATATATGCCTTTATAGAGCTTTCATCATAAAATAACTTGTGCCTTTCTGGAGCTTCTCATGGAGATAGAAATATGTACTTATCTGGGTCGTTGAAGAAAAAAATGTGAAGAGAAATGTAATTTTTTATGATGAAATTTTTATGGTTTGTGATTTCTATAAGATTTTTAAACATTTTTAGATCTAATTTTTTGTTAAGTGGTGTGAGGATGAGGCTATACGTGAGTGAAAATTTGAATCATGCAATTTTTATTCCAAAAGATCCAAACTCGTCTTATTTAGCCTCATTAAAAATCATCTAAATCCTATAAACCAAAATCTATATAATAACCATAAAATTCACTCATGATAAACATATTTACTTGACTCACATTGGGATTAGATATAGGAATTTATCAAGAATAAGGTGATCTTGCAAGGGTTTGGATGAGAAAATCCTTATTAAAAATTGACATTTGTGAGATGAGAGAAAATTCATATGAGTTTATTGTAAAATGTGAATGGGAGGATAAATTTTGTGGAAATTTATTAAATTATATAAATGGAGAACTTTAAATAATGTTTTTTGAGGAGGCATGATATATTTTGTTTCGTGCTGTCAAATTGGTGGATCTCATGAGTAAGTATTTTGATTTTTCTTTGATTTGATTTTGATGATTACTTGTTTAGGATTCCCCATATTAAGTGAGTGGGAATGGATAAGGATAATAGTTTCATTATTTTGAAAGTGTATTTTAATGACTTAATCCCTTATAATTTAAAAAATTTAGTATATTTTCATCATTTTTTGGAATTTTAGTGAATTTAGTTCTAAAATATGAAAAGAGCTTAATTATGGAATTTTAATAGTTCTATATCATTTCTATAGTTAGATAAGAAATTTATTTGTATTGATAAAAATGGAGTGATTAATTTTTTTAGGCTTCCGTTGTTCATGGGATTCAATATCTTTTTCTAGAAAAAGAGATTATTTAAACTTAAACGGACCCAAACAAGTCAACAAAGTTGAATAATCTTTCTGGACGAAAGAATGGACCCATCATCATTAAATTAGGAATATCATAGGATAAATGAATAAAAAGGATGTTATTATAGTTTTAAATGAAATATAACTTTAATTCACATCCACACATTAAATTTCGTATTGAAACTCACACATTAAGATAGCCATTGAGTGAACCAAAATAAAGAAAGATAAAGGGTCTCTTCAGATAGAAAAAGTGTTCTTAAGTAATTAGGAAATAATATTCTCTAAATTTTTCCAATTAAATTTAAATTATTATATTTAATTTAAAAATAAATTCAAAACAATTTTTAAGAAGAAACATAAGCAAATTTTGGCTATCTGGTGGGCTGAAACAGAGAATACTATCAATAGATTGATTCTTGAGGAGAAATTTTCTATTTTCCTTTTTACCTAATTTGTTCTTCTTATGTATTGAAATTCTTTATTATTCCCCCTTACTCATGGATAAATTTCACATAGAGGGGTAAACATTTCTATGATTGGTAAAGGGTAGGTTTTCTTTTTTTAATTTTTGAGTTCTTATAGTTCATGAAATAAAAATCTTTTCTCTCTTCTGTGAAGTTGATTTAAATTTTTTAAAGTGGTTTTTACTATAAATTAGGAATGTATTTAGTTTTAAATTCTATTTTTTATTGATTTAGGTAATTATTATTACCTCTATCCACTAGTTTATAGTTTATATATGATGGTATATAACAGAACTTAGTAGTGAATTACTCGGTGATCATTAGTACTGTGAGAGGGGTAGTGGATATTCTTGATTAGTTAAGATAAATAAGACTTGATCAATTATTTCCTAAGTCAATTAATGGTATTCAATATAACTCACTCTCATGTAAAAAAGGATAGTAGACTGAGATGATATCTTGTAATGGTTTACTCTTTCCATCGGCATTTAAACAAGGGAGTGAGAGGAAGCGATCATGAAATCTTAGTTCAGTCGGGTTAGTAGAAGAGGATTGAATAAAATATAACTATGATAAAATTTCAATTGGAAAATTTAACCTAACCTAATTACCCTTATAATATAATATTTTTCAATATCTTTCTTAATTTCTTTCTTTTGTTTCATTTATTTCTTGTATTTTAAAAATATTACAATTTCAAAAACATCCATTTTATATATAATTAAATGTGACAAATTGATTGTTGTGTTCTCCTATAAATATATAAATTCTATTTACCACCTTAATTATTTTTTAAATTAAGAAATAATTGTTTTTTCCGCACCTCACAATAGGCACGTGTCAACCAACCTTATGGTTAAATTTTCCACACCTAAAAAATTCATAGTGTCCATTGATGAAAATCTTGTGAAAACATATTTTTACACCACATTCCCACTACTTATCTTCTATGAGTCTTCTTTAATTATGAGAGAATCCACCTTTTTCTTCATAGTGTGGTGGATCTGAGTCTCCAAATTCACACAACTCTAAACATTTATAAAAAAACTTCCTTTTCTTGAAATTTATATGAAACTTATGGTACACCTTTTAAATATTTTATAACCTCCCCATCAAAAATGTTTATTAGTCTCAATAGTCCTAGAACATTAAAAATGTTATATTTTAATATAATCATTGGAAATTTCAAAATTAAATTTTCATATAAACATAATAACCCAAAAACACTGAAATAAAATCTCAAGGGATTTTTTACAAAATGAAACTTATATAATAATAGATTGAATTAATAATTATTTTATAATATGGTTCATATCTGGGTTATCATATTTTTTTACCTTAATCTAGTAAAAAACATTATGTTTTAAAATTAGTAAAATATCATCAATATAAGCTTCAATTATTTAAGATCCTATGTGTATTTGAGGTACCAATAATCAATGGAATCCTAATATTTGACGATTTTAATAATATGTGACATGCCTATATGAGGTTAATTTAGTGAAAATAAAACATGTAAAGATTTGAAATTGCTTATTATCCCTACATTATGAATCATCAAAAGATATGTTTTACAAATCCATTAAGATGTTAATTAACGTATTTGTTAATGATTGTAAAATGGAAAAAAGTAAAAATAAAGAAGGGAAAAAGATAATAATGATTCTAAATTAAATCATATGCATATATGAAATAAAAATAACATGCATGTAGAATGAGATTCAAAGGGGATATGTGAAAGTTATTCTAAATTAATTTAATCTAATGTTAGAAAAAAGAAACAAAAATTATAAAAGGCGATTGAATGTATATAAGGATACTAATGATTTAATTACAATATGATAGAAGTATTTTCATAGGTGTTTTATAAATTTTTTTGACTGAATCTATGTCATAACACTAGATCCAGCCTACTAACACCTTGATTCACCGAAGGAATTGTTGAAAAAAATATATGCACATTATAAAATATGAAATTATACCTTCATCATTTTTCCTTGATCTATATATTTTTCCTTCATAAATATTTTATCACGTACCAAATGATCCAATTAAAAATACCTATAAGGTAGTACACATATTCTTTATATTCCCTTATTCATTGATCCCTAATTCATTAATTCTAGCATACAATATTTTCATGCTTTATGATGCTCTTAGGATATTTGAAACACCACAAAATCAATTAATAAAATAGGAATGAAATTGTTTGTATTACAGATTCTTCTTCTTCTCTCTTTAAATATATAGTGAATTGGAGGGTGGGATATTATTTTTTGGACTTTAGTGGAGCTATAAATTTTATTCAAATTTTTTTTATACATAGGTAAAATATTTCCTAATTTCAATTTGTCCCCATATAAAACATAACATATAAAACCAACCTAAAATTATACTTAAGACTTATTTAACTTATAATATGTGTCATATTCATTCTAAAACACAACATAGACACCTAATATTATCAGGTCATTGAATATAAACTATTAACTCATCTCATGTCCTCCAATATAATTTTAATGGCCCATGGAAACATAATGTTGTTTAGATAAATTTTTTCTCATATTAACTTTTTTAAATATAAATAACTTATAAATAATTTAAGAAATAAATTCAATTAACATTATCCAATACTTAAATAATTTATAAATGAACTTATTCATATATTTTACTTATGATAATTCATAATCAGATGAACACCATGCCTTAGTCATGAATTTCTCTTCACCATAAACATTGATATGTATGAATCAATAGAACTTTTTGAAACACTTGGTTTGTTATCCTATAGGATATTATCTAAATTGTGGTGATTCAAACTAATTGATCAAGATTGGTATTTAGAAACACACACTCACCCTAAATAAATAATAAATGTTTATAGAAAAAAACATTTTTTTAAACATACACTATGTAATATAATATACTTTTTGACTTATATCTCATAAAATATGATTTATACTTGTTTGATCATCCTTTTATGATTTTTATATCCTTCTTAAATATATTGGATAGACTTACCGACAAAAACCATGGACATATTATTAAGGTAAGAACTGTTAGAACAGCCCAAAGATTATAGATTTATTCTTATTTTATTTGGAAGGGATAAATCCTTTCTTTATCATTCAACCTATGTCAGACCATTTATGATTAATCTGGTGAAATATACCATTCCAAAAACATAAATTATCTAGATTTTATTCAAATATCTAAGTATAAAATTCAGTTATTATATTGATAATGATATCAAATTTTGAGATCAATACACATTTCCATCGATAGGAATATATTATGCCACATAAAACACATAGTGTTCGTATTGGAAGGTCATTCCTCATGATCTGTTATACTTGATACCATCAAGTATGAATATCGTGAGAATAAATCTCAAAATTTATGTACCCAAAACACCTCATAAAAAATCATTATCTATACATCATATGATTAATAAATATAAATCATATGGTATATTTTTATGATCGATTTCATAATATTAATAGGTTCTTCCACAATCCCCATATTTTTATTTTCCTTAAGGTTCATTGTATTTTTTAGGGTATAACGCATATTTCTCTCTCACTATTAAAGTTTAATGAGTCTTATTATATTCTTAACTTGTCACTGATGGCTCAGTTCAAGCACCACCATCCATTAGTGGACTGATATGAAAGGTTTATTTTCATATCTTGGGGTTTATAGGATCAATCTATGGTGGGTATTCTTGAGATTGAACACATCATGATTTGGTTCACAATAGAGGATGACCTAATTTGGGTATGGTTCAGTTCACCTCGTATCTTCAAAGGATCCAGATTTTTTCTATTCTGGTGAAACTACAACATTCATATGAAGTATAAATCACCAAATATGGCTATTTGGGTTATATTTCATAAACTATCACTCCCTTTTCAAAAATCCTAGATCATTCATATGTTAGGGAATATAATGGGTCAAAAACTATTCTCAAATAGTTGAACTTGTTCAGTTAGTCATCCAATTTCTCTAAGAGTTTGTGTTGAAATTCACATGTCTAGAGTGCCAACTAATTTTGTGTGAATTACTGTTGGAGAAGAGTTATGATACAGAAAACTGGTTGTCTTTGAATCATGTGTGGATTTTTTATCTTAATGAAATAAATTAGGGTACATAATGACTATGTGTAGGTGTGGGGGTATGAACAATCAAGGTACAGAATTGTAAAGAGAGGTTTCATCTTAAAATGTAAGTTTGAAAGAGCTGGTTCAGTTCAGTAACACTTGTGAATGAAGTAGGAATTCAGAGGCTACGCAAGTTGGGCAACTAATCGATGGAGATCCTACAGGTACCGACTTTACTTTGGGGATTTTAGGTGAGCAAGTGATTTCTAGTGCAGAAATGTTCGTCATCATTCAGAAGGAATCACAGTGGTTTCCTCTAGATTTGAAGATGGTCAAAGTCTTTGGAAAATTTAACTGTGACATGAATATAGTGTGTGACACTAGGATAGTGGATACCTAGAATACAACCCAAAAAACTCTTATTAGTGCAGTAGTGGAAGATAAATATGGTGCTAAGGTCATGGTGGTGTCTTAGGAAGATGGTAAGGATATGCCTCTGATAGAGTTTCTCCGGAAGTCAGTGGGGAGTGGGAAAAGGTTACAAGTAGATAAAGGTTGAGATGGATCATCCCATCCATTAAGGTTTGTAACTGTTTTGAAAACATGGTGGTTAAATGTTTGGAACATAATCAAGAGGATCCATCAATGAAGAAATATAAACCATAGGGATAACAAATATCCTCTCGAAAAATCATATCTCCTATGTGACCAGATAGAAGGATGAGTTTTCTTGCTATGACTTAGAAGATAGTGTGGTTTAAGGGAATGAAAGAGGTCTTCACATCCCTAAGAGGAATAAAGGGAGGAAAGTAAACATAGATGTAGGGATTTATATTGTTTTAAAGGGAAAGAAGCCAAAAGGCTACAAGGTCTTCTCACGTTTACTAAAGCTCTGGAAACTAGGTATACTAAAAAGAATAAGGTGGTGGATAGTGAACCCAAGGGTCATGTTCAGAAAGACAATGAGAGTTTAATTATTCATAATAATAAATAGATGATGGATTATGGTGAAGTCAAGGAAACAAAATAAGGTGGTAATAAGATGGAGGATCCATTTTAGGAGTATACAGGAGCCAAGGGGATGGTCTAAATAACTAATGATGTGGTTCAAGAAGAAATGGAATATTTGGATCTCATCATTCATTCCCAGCAAGATACATTAGTAGAGAAATTTGAGTTCAAAGACACACAGGAGGAATATGAAAGGTTGGTTGAGAGGCTTCTTTGAGTGGACCTCAACATGGATCAATGTGCTTGGATCAATAATAAAAATCACAATTGGGATTGTGGATTCAATTAAAGGAAGATTTATATTGAAGAATTTATCCAATTGTGGGACAAGATGGCCAATAATTTTAAAGACCTCATCATGGATGACCTGGACATGGAGGCCTCTATACTGCAATGGAGTCTTTACAGATTTATGGTTTCCAATAGGATTAAACTTGACTTCAATAATTTAGTAAATTATTTTGATTTTAGTTAATTTCATGTCTTGAACTAGATTAGTTTCCTACTTTTTCCTTAAAATTTCCTCGAATAATAAAAAGTTAATTTTTCAGTAATTATAATGGGGGACTTTTAAAAACTTCTTTTATGAAAATCATCCTTAGTTTATTATTATATAGTGTATAATGAAGAAAGAAAACTATCATTGTATGTATAAAAACTGTATATAACAAAATGTATATATGAAATAGGAATCAAAACATAAAGTATTTATTTTATAACATCCAATTTTTTTATATGAAAATTCCTTCCTTAGAATTATAAATTTCATAATTATTTACTTTGGAGACTGTAGCATAAAAATATTTATTCAATTAATTTTATATACTATGAAATAAATTATAAATCATTTAATTTCATTAAATAATATTAAATATAAAGGAATAATATGTATTATAATATTTTTACAAGTATAATGGGAAAATAAACATAATTAAATAATAGAATTAAATATTAAAAACCTAATGGGTCTTGGGGTCACCAAAATACCATAGCTACAAAAATATCTATACTAATAAAGAAAACCATGTAAATAAAATTATAATTTTAAGAACCTTTAGAAGAAACTAGGAGACTAAATACTGAAAGAACTGAGTGGTATATAGAGGAAGTAAAATGGAAATATGGTCATTGTAAATGGTATAAGTAGTTGTTGGAAATATGATGCTAAGAATAAAAACTTGATCATTAGTAATGAATATCAGGGTAACTTATGAAGAAACATTATAGTTAATATTTACCATAAATAAAATAATTTAACACAAGTACCAAAATACTATAACATAATTACTCAATTTTTGTATCATAATATATTTATAAGTTTACATTTCAAGTAAAAAATGTTTTATATTCATTAATGAAAACCCTATTTTTATGATAGAATTAAAGAATTTATTTTTCTTATATATAATTTAATTTTGATAAAATATATTTATTTTTTGAAATTAATACTTAAAATTTAGGTAATGGTGTTTTTTTAAATTTTCCAATATCATAAAATATGGTGTTGAATAGAAAATTATGGTAAAATATGGTATTTTAATTATTATATAAATTCAACATTAATTAAATAGCTAATAATTTAAGAAATATTTTGATAATTGTCATATTCATGAATTATAGTACTTAGCTATAAGAATAAATAATATTCATAGTCCTAAAAGAAAATAATAAATTATTAAATATTCTATTCAAAAACACCCCTCCCGTTAACATATAAATACCACCCTCCTTAACCCATTTATCCTCACATTAATAATATCTTACATTGAAAAATACAAAACAAAATTACTTCTTAAACATTTTTTTTCAATGTTTTAGAATCCTTGGTCTAACCAAAAGTCCATTTCTTGAAGTCTTAAGTCACATTCCAAAGCAAGTGTCTGAGAGAGAATTTTAAGCATCACAAATCCAACTTATTTCATTTTCATACTCCCAGTATAGGTTCTTTGTAAAATTTATAGTTATAATAACATTAAATTTGTATAATTATTTTCTAATTTAATTATAAAAAATTAATATTTATTATTTTTCATCACATTTAATCACTTGTAAAAACATTCTTCTTACCACGGTGGGTTTGTACCACCTATGTGGATGATGATTATGAATGGTTTTAAAAATTATATTTAGAATGATTATAACATTATTAATCAATTACTATCAGTCTTATGATTCTAGAATTATATAATAGAAATGATGTCAATCATACTAAAAACAATTCTCATTGTTAGTTTAAGTGCCTAAAATGAACTTTCTGAGAAAAATTTCATGATTATTATTTAGTTTAATGTGTCATTTGAAATATAAAACATTAATACTACCATAATGAAAAGAATCATTACCTTGATGCTTCTATGTTTTATGAATTCATCGGACAAACACCATTTAGAATTTTTATTCTATCGAAACATCTTTAAAACTAAAGGCCAAAGGAACTTAAAAAATTAATATATATAAAATGAATCCAATAAATGAATAATTGATGATAATGAAGCTCCCTATGTTGTTTTTGAATGATTATATTTATAGTTAATCGTGTTTGAGAAACATTGGTGGTGGTGATATTTTTTCAAAGAAATGTATAATGTTTTAGATAACATTTTAGAATCCCATATATTAATTAAAGATGCTTTGTTATTATTTTAAGGGAATTTGTAATTCGGTATAAGAGATAAAATAGAAAATCCTTGGACTTCATATGGTTTTCATGTAATTTTTTAAGGTTGATAATGGATTTCATAAGGTTGACTCAAATGTAAAAAATTGTAAATAAAATGTTCCTAAGGTTCATTTTTCATCTTTTTATGGTCATGTCAGAAAATCACATGGTTTCCCAAGATCTTTGTAAGGTTGTTTCTAGAACTTTGTAAGGTTCAAACTTCTTAAGGATCCAACTTCATAAGTTTTATAATGTCATAGGTTATTTAAAACATATCTAGGTTAATTATACCATTTTTCAAGATTCATATACTTTATATGGTTATTCACGGTGCTTAGTATGGTATATAGGAACTTTGTGAGGTTTATTACTCTGAGAGATTTTAAGAATGTTCAAGGATTGTGAGACTGAGATTTGATGAATAAATATTCTAATGAAATTAAATTTTATGTTTCCCATGCTATTATTCTTTGACTAAAACATCAAAATTAGTATTTTGATTTAATACTTTCCTTATGAGAAATAAAAATGTGTGATCTCTTCATGAATTGTTTAATGTTCTAAAATATATTCATTTGAAAAAAATATATGGTGAATAAAACGAAATGTACTGTAAAGAAATTTATTGATATGATACTAAGATGATATTAAGTTCATAAATCATATGAAAATAATTGTATTCTAATTCAAAATAAGTTTCCAGTTTTCTTAGTTATCAAGAATGGTTCTACTATAATGAGATGATCAACACCGAGTGAAGTTTGAAGAATAAGTCAACTAATGCTCATATAGTGGAATGAAGATTAGGTTTCAATAAAAACCTTCCCTAATTCAAGAAATGAATTTATTTTTGAATGATTGTAATGGTAATTATAACTTAAGTGTTTATAATCATTTTCATTTATTATCTAAAATGTGAATAAATAGATGAATGTGTTTATAGAATTAAACCAGGGACAATGGTTAAATAAAAAAATTTATATATTTTTATTATGAGAATTTGTCCACGTAAAATTATGATTAATGAAATTCCTAGAGGATACCAATGTACTATTTGGTAATGAAAATCTTCTTCAAGTTGAGTTGGAATTGAATTCTCTAAATCAAAATTAAATCAAAAATTTTTAGAATACCAAATTAAAAAGAGAAGTTTAGTGTGAACTATAATATCACTAATAATAAGAAAAAGGGAGGGAAAATTGATCCTTAAGTTAGGATTCTAAGATAGAGAATAAAAATTGAAGATCCCAATAACTTATTTGTTTAGGATTAAGAAGGGGATTAAGAATGAGATCATTAAATTAATTCTAATTTTTTAATTAAGAAAAACCCACGTGTGTTTATAATAAGATATTTGAGTTAAAAGTTCATGAAAAGGTGAGAATATTCTATTCTAATATTATTAAAGGATCAAAGAGGGTGATTAATTAATAGTTAAAAAATAAGTATAGACTCTAATGTGATCTTAAAAAAAACTTTTCGGATCATACTATAAACTATAGGATTCTGTAAATCCAACGAGATATTGGGTATTTTTTGGGATACATGAGGCTATGGGATGATACATGGAATACTGAAATAAAATTTATCATAAAATTATAGTGTAAAAACAATGGACTAAGATAAAAAGTGGATAAAAATGGGTAGGTACACTCACTGGGATCGAACCTTGTAAAAAAATTTTTGTGACTAATCAATTTCAATTTCAACAACATGAATCTCCTAAATGGATATTTGAAGATAGATTTTTATTAATTATTAATCTAATATATGTTGTTTTCAATGTGTGTAGAAAGTGTTATGATACTATTTGAAGAACATGGTAGAAAATCATTAATTTTGCAACCTCAAATGTGATGACTGATATGTTTATCTATAAGGGAATGAAAGACATTTTTTGGATGAAAAGAATAATTTAAATAGTTTTTGTGAAATTTGAGAATATATCCATTGGATATATTGATAGATTTGATAAAATTTTAGTAAAGTATGAAATTTATGTATCTATGTAAAATTTATAAAAGGGAGGAACCCTATGAACTTCCTAGGGTAAAATAAAATCACCATAGGGTAAAACTCTGTGGATTGATATGATACATACTAAGCATAAAAAATGACGATTTTGCAAGGGAATTAACCCTAATATAGAATTCATAGGGTAAAATAGATCTTCATAGGGTACAATAAATACCTTTATAGGGAAAAATAAACTATATAGGGTACTACCCAACTTTTTAGGGTACAACCCTTTATGATAAATTGATAATATAGAAGGATCTTAGGGTACATAAACACAATGTTAAAGACTACATAGTGTATAATAGCTTCTTAGGGTACCAACCATAGGTAAAATCTTTATAATGTAAAAATAAACCATAAAAATAATTAAATATTTCATTACACCCTATTAAAATAAGAAATTTAGAATAGGGAGACTTCATAATGTTCCTACAGGGACTTCATTGGGTATACTCCTGAAGAACCCTATGAAAAGAAGAAAAATCAGAATTAATTAAAAATTATTATTATGATAATTTTTGAATAAAAGTAGATGATGATAATGAAATTTTATTAATCTATTCAAACAACATGATCATTCATGATGATCATTATCAAATCTGTTGTGATGAGAATAGTTCAACAAAGTAAGGAAGAGAGTCATATATAAATGATGAATGTGGTCATGCAGACATTAATTAAATTTAAATTTAATTTAATGTTTTGGATTTTAGGGAGACTCGAAGAAGGAAACAACCTAAGTCTTTTGGATATTTAAAAGTAAATTTTGATTAATAATTTAAATGATTTTTAATGAAGGAATAAAATTTAGATTTTTTTTACCTATTTCAAAAGTGTTGATATTTTTAATACTGAGATTTATGGAGTGTCCATAAAAAATATATTGACAAACATATTCATTATTTTATATATTAATATAAAAAATTATAAAATAAATAATATGTGAGTATGAGAATTAATAAGATGAGAACCCAATACACTACTATATTAAGGGGAGAAGAAGAGACCTAAGTTGAGAACTTTCCAAGTAATAGGAAACCAATTGTACCCAAGTATTCAAGAATCTGAGAAATATCCTAATAATTAAAATATATTGAAGAGACAAAGATGATAATAAATTTTTGTGATTATTGACCTTTGGAGTACTTAAAGAAGGACTATTTTCTTAATTACTGATCGAGAAATCATGAGGAAAGGGATTCATTTCACATGGTGCAGAAGAAACAAAAGGAAAAATAGGAGATCTTTCTTGTCCTTGTATAATTTTTTTACTGGTTAGTTAGAAGAAACATTTTCTATTGGGGAATAATGAATAGAAGACTATTATGTCACTATACTAATGGTATTGAAAAAAATCCTTAGTTTAACCAATTTGGTTTATAATAGAGAATTTGGGATTGGGGTGAATAACCAATCATTGAATGGGTTGGGATTTTAAGGAAGAACATTATATATACTGGAATTTATATGTTCTTACATCCTAGTGAATATGGTTTAGGCTATTTAATTTAAGAGTGAGTGTATCATGACTTTAAATAGTCTATGAGGTTAAAAGAAAAATGAATAAATTCATCAAAAGTGTAACTTGATTCAACTCGGATCTCAGTGATTACTCATTGTATTTGGGCTCTATAAGTGGTATCAGAGCTAATATACATTCCCTCTAAAATGTTGAATATTTCCTTGATTAAGAAAAATTAAAATTAAGTAAATACTAGTTATTTCCCAACATTTTATGGGAAAAACTAACATAGTTAGAAAAATATGATGTTTTCCTACCTTTTATCACTTGGAATAAAAGTAATAATGAGTAAAATAGTTGGATTGTAACACCACTAGTTTGATTTATTTACCTATTTATTTTGTTTTTATAAGTTAATAATTAATGGGATTTTATTTTGGAAGTTTATAAAAGGTTGTAGGATTTCTTGGAGGTTTTATAGAGGGTACATTCTTGGTACACAGTTATGAGAAACTATATAGTTTCCTTAGTCAACCATATGAGATAAAGAAGAGTGCACAAAATAGTGTTATGACTTTTACATGGTTTGGGACAAAATATAAAGTAACCACATTACTTCATGTTTTTGGGAAAATAATAATCCACATGGTTAGATCATGATTTTTCAATTCGTATATCCTAACCATGTGATGTAAATAGTTAAGGATGATTTTTTTTAATCTTGATTGATTAATAAAAGTTTAATTATTCTATTGATGGATATATATCTCTAATCTCAAGGATTTTCTAGTGATTTGGTTGATTCATTTCCTTTCGAAGCATGATATCTTATAATATTAGAGCGTTGGTCCCTAGAATAAAAGGTATGATCATCATTTCTAATACTCTTACATTTTCTTATTGATTTATCTCTATATAAGGGCTATAAAATGTATTTTACACCAATATATTTGGTTTTCGATTTAATTTTATTGATATTTCATTCAGACTCATTATAGGAAGGTGGCAAGACTCATGATCTACATGATCATAGTGTGATTCTTTCAGACGAGCACATTGAGGTAGGTTGATTCTCTCCCATTATAATATTTCTAAAACTAGACGGATTTTGTTTTATTATATCTAAATTTTTTCTTTTCAAATATAAAATTTTGGAATATTCTATTTTGTAAAACCTCTTATGGAATTCCTTTGAAATTAATGGTTTATGGTTTCTCCCACAATATGTTTGATTAAATGCATAAATGATGTTTTTTATTTTTGAAGAATTTCTTTGTGTGAGAAATTGGCATGGACATAGGTGTGTGAGTTCATGATGAATAATATAGCCTTATTTTTTCTGACATGGGTATTGGTGCTCGAGTTGGGGAACACTAAATTATACCACCATGTGACACATTGTTTTTGTAGGGATTTATACCGCTTTTGAGTATGTATTGTTCAAAGGAAATTATGTAATTGGGATTTATTAGTTGGAAAAATTCATATGTGTATGTGTTTTTGAAATGGGAGACCTTCAGGATGTGATTTATTTTCACTAATTCTACATTGTATTTTATTTTCCAGCCTTGTTTCCACTCATAGACATTATATATACTTGTTTATTGTGATGAGCTAATGTTTTCTCGTCTCAATGTCATGTGTTGGAAGTCATGGGGCATGGATACTAAGTTGTGCACTAAAAAAATAAATATATAACTTGGTGAATATGATGAATTTGTTTACCATGATATTGGTAAGGGTAAGATTTCATAATTTTCAAGTAGATAATATTGATGTTTCAGTCATGTTTATACAATTTGATCTTGTATATTATCTTACAATAGAGGTGTGTAGGTTCCGGGAATAGCATAAGTGTGTATTGGGTCATGCCCAACTTTTCTTTTTTCATTATCACTGATCAATATGAGTTCTACATGATGATAAATGTTATGATCAACAGAATTTAATCAAATAATATAAATAATGGATAAAATTTCAAAACATGAGGGAGGATCATTGAATATTATTTATATTTAATTTAATCGATTATAGAATTGCCTTGCTCGAATTATTTCTTTATTGATGGATCTAACAACAGATCTACGTTGTAAAATTATTTATTTGTAGGAATCAAAAGTATATTCCCTCTAATGGTGATCTGCACATGTTCTATAAACATTTAACATCGCTGTAAGATTCTCCAGGTACTAGCATAGAAGATCTTATCACTTGCATGGTTCTCCTTTGATCACCCTGAGAATTGCTTAAAAATCATTCTCCTTTATCTCCCTTGACTTGAGAGTGGGAGGTGTATGAATATGGATCTCTATTCTTGGGTGAATTCTTATAGAGGGATCTCTCTATGGCTTGAGAGGATTCTCCCAGTCTGTCATTGTGCACAACAAAAAATAATTGTCTCTGTTTGAAAATGGTATTATTAGGATTATATATCAATATGGTTATAAATAAATAATTTCACAAGTTCCCATTATTATTTATTTAATCCCATTCCAAACCCCATTTCAATAATAATAATAGTTATATTAGTATTTATCTTCATGTGCTTAACTTGAGAATTAAAATTAAATATTATTTATTCAAATAACATTCAATATATATTATTTCTCACTAGACCATTAAACTCGTTCAGCCACTCCTCTAAAATATTTATCACACCTTGAATAATGACTATTTATATATTAAGTAAATATAATTTCATTATTTTCCAATAAGTAAATAAATATTATATTCACTAGACTAAAAATAATAATTATTAAATATTCTGATATAATTATATTCTATAGAATAATTAGTGATAGAATAAATGTGATTAAGAAAACTTGATTATTTATTAAACCACATGAAAGAATAATATTTATTCAACTTTTTCAATAATAAATAATACCATATGTTATTTAACTTATATTTTTGATACACATAGTGTGTGACCCTCTATGCCTCTTTTTGAGTGGCATTAGGCCAAGTAGCCTAAAGTCCAAGGTTAGAATCTAGAAATATTCTAAGAAACTCATAGATACAAAAGTTAATGGCACAATGACATGATAACTTATATGGGAACTTACGATGCAATATAATCCCTTTATCGTTATATCTCTAATCAAGTAGGTTGTATGCTAGTGCCATCAACCTATGTGCTCGATGTCCCTTTCATTGAATTCCTGAAAATTGAACTTACCAACATAACACCATAGTCATGGATTTATTTAGGATATATCATTTCCATAAAATGAACCAATATATTAACTTCTGATAATGAATATAAGGGAAAAATTCTTTCTCACATTATTCATTAATGCAATACTACTCATGACGCACCCAACGTATCCTACTTCACTGCAAACATATGATTTCACGGTTTTCGTCAATAAATCAAAGTATGTGACTCATAATACTCATTAATAATAGTCTTAATGACTAAGGATAAATAAACACATATGTTGATAGGAACATCCAATGACACATGTAAATGTGGATTTATTACTGGAGGGTCTCATTCTCGTAATATCCTACACCAGATATTACCATGGGTGTACACAATGAGAAGGTTCATAAAAGTACTATGAGTCTCCACCCCTGATATCCTATATCATTTGTTTCCCTCGAATGATATCATACGAATATAGATCAGATATATAATAATAGTTTCATATCACTTCTGGGTTCTCATCATAGCGGGGAACTATTATGACCTTTTAGAATGACCACTACTTTTAGGACATTATAAAATATTATGGTACACATAAGAACAATGATGATGTGTTAAATAGTTTATTAATATTCAAAACTTTGAATATGTGTTATCATTAAATAAACAAAACTTTTTTAAAGGGAACCAACTTTAATAGACTCTCACTTTCACTAGATCCAACTACTAACAACATCACATGATACTCATGCTTCTGCTGAGATAGGCCTTTATTCAAGGGATCCACCATGTTCTCTTACATGGGTAGTATTATTACCGAAACTTTACCCCTTTGATAAAATCCATTAAGAGGTGATACTTCTAGAGTATATTCTTTTTCCATTGGTGTGATCATGGCTCTTTTTTAGGAGTCATCGTTTTAGTATTATCACAATACAACGTGATGGAGTCATTACTACTAGGTAACACATTAATATCCAAGATATAGTTCCATATGAAAATGGATTTCTTGGATGCATTAGAAGCCTCTATATACTTGCAATCTATTGTAGAATCAGTGACAACTGAATTCTTTGAACTCTTCCAACTCATATCTCCTCTGTTGAGATAGAAAACAAATCTTAATTTCACCTTCAGATCATTCTGATCTATCTAAAAACTAGCATTAGTATAACCCCTGATGACAAGCCCCTCATCTCCTCCATACACCAAGAATATATCCTTAGTTCTTATTAGATTCTTAAGGATAGCCTTAATAGTATATCAATGCTGTTCCCCTTGATCATCTTGATATCTTCCTACCATTTTCAATGCATAGGCGACATAAATTCTAGTACATAACTTGGCATACATGATTAGTCTTATCACTAAAGAGTATGAAATATTACTCATTCTCTCTTTCTCTTGTTGTGTCTGAGGAAACATTTTCTTAGAATGATTTAAACCATGTGACATTGGAACCAATCCCTACTAGGATATTCCATACTATATCTCATTAGTATCTAGTTTATATATGTAATTTGACTTATTCCAAGAAGCCTCTTGAGTATATCATGAATGATATTGATCCTTATAATATAGGTTGATTCACCTTAAGTCCTTCATGAATAAACATTTTTTTATCCATTCCTTAATATATTTTTATACTATTATGTCATTTCCAATAAGTGATATGTGATCAAAATATACTACAAGTATAATAACCACATTTCCACTAAACCTATTATAAACACATGGATCACATTCATTCTTAATGAAACTCAATTCTTTTATAGCTTCATTGAATATAATATTCCAAGACATGGATTCTTTCTTCAATCTATAAATGGTTCTTAACAACTTGAAAATATTCTTGGTATCACCTGGAATCAAAAACTCTTCTAGTTGTGTCATATATAAATCTTCCTTAAGGTTCCCATTAATGAATTTTGTTTTTACATATATCTTTCAAATCTCATATTCATGGTATTTTGTTATAAAAAGTATAATTCTGAAGGAATTAAACTTGGAAACTGGGGAAAAGGTTTCATCGTTGTCAATTCCTTAACAATGTTTAAACCCTTTATCCACTAAGCCCTTCTTTATAGGTATTTATTATACCTTCCATGACCAGTTTTATATTGAATACCCATTTGTATCATATGGTATTTACATAAATTATTTCATCAATTAGAACCCAAACATGGTTCTGATACATGGATTCCATTTCCAAATGCATAACTTCTTGCCATATTACAGCTTTTGAGATTTCTACTACCTCTTTGTATGATATAATTTCACTATTTTCAACCAATAATGAGACACCATACTTAATGAATAGAAATACATATCTCTCTAGTTCTCTTACCTCTCTTGTGCTCCTACATAGTACTTGTGTTTTAGTAACTACTTCTTCTACGTGGACATGTGCAATATGTTCCTGTATCAACTATTGTGTATCTTGAGCATCAACTTCATTAAAGTAAATGTTTGTCTCACTATATTTTATGAGGATTTTCTCCCTCTCATTAAATTTGGCTTGTAGGGTGATAGTCACTTTCTTGTGTGACAGGTTTTATAGGCAGTATCACTTTGTTTCCTTTGCAAACCATATAAAGATACATTTCGTTCCCCAATTTTCTAGTTGGTTTCTTGAGAAGGCCTTAACAAATTCCTCGCAACCCCAAACATGTTTATGTGAAAAAAGGTTTTCTTTACACTTCATAACTCGAAGGGAATTCCATTTTACGCTTTAGTTGGTACCCATTTTATTGTGTACGCCACAGCTTGTAATGCATATCCCCAGAAGGATAATAGAATATCTGCATGAATCATCATCGACCTTACCAGGTCTAACAAGGTACAATTATTCCTTTCACTAACACCATTCCACTATGATGTATAATGTGGAGTGAGTTGAGATAGAATCCCAAACTTTTTTAAAAGGTCGATAAACTCTTGGTTAATATATTCACCACCTCGAACTGATATAAGCTTCTTTATATTTTTTTCAAGTTGATTCTATAGTTCATTTTTTAATTCCTTGAATATATCAAAGGACTTGTAATTATACCTCATTAAGTAGACATAACCATATCTACTCAAGTAATCATTAAAAGTTATAAAGTAAGAATACACACATCTAGATTCTACTGGAAATTGTCCACACAGATCAGTCTATACATATCCTAGAAGCTTTGTGGTACTTTCACCCTGTCCAACGAATGATGGTTTGGTCATTTTTCCTTTTAAACAAGAATGACATATTTCTAGTTTTTTTAGCTCTAACAAGTCTAATTAACCATCTTGATATAGCTTTAAAAAATTATTCTTGTTTACATGACCAAGACAGTGATATCATATATGGGTGTCCTATGAGTCATGTAAACATGATTCATTCTAAATTTCCAATAATTGGTTTTAATAATTTAATATGTAAATACCATTATTTAAATGTTTCATACTGTAACATATATTGTCCTTATAAAAGATAAAAAATTTATTTCCAAACATGAAAATAAACCCAACTTCATATAGGAATGATACAAAAAAAAATTCTTCGTAACTATTGGTACATAATAACAATATTTTTAAACCAAAATCATTCCCATTTACAATGAAAGGTGGTAGTCACTAATGGATAGGGAATCTAACCTCGCACCATTAGAAGAACTCAAATTCACCTCTCCTATAACAATCTATTAGAGTTTTCATGGTTCTCTCATTTGAATATATATTTGAACACTGAAAGTTGTATATAATACCAAATGTGTTGATATTTAAAGATTACACTGGATAACAAACACACCTTCATCTTCCCCATGCTTTTGGATACAATTCTTCTTCAAGTGGCCTTTCTTACGACATGAAAAATATATTGACTCATTTTTATTACCCTTCCTCTAGATCTTTCTCTTCTTTTAAGTATGGTACTCAAGATTTTTAGTCTTGTTATGATTATTTTCCCCCTTTACCTTTTCTTCCTTTTTATTCACTATAAGGATGGTGGGTTTATCATGCCCCTTGTCCTTGTCCACTTGGAAAATCAAAGTCATATATTCTAAAAGAATCTTTTCATTATTTCTCATATTGTAAATAATAATAAAACCATAGAAGGTATTGGGGATTGATGAAAGAATGATATTTGTAAGTAACTCATTTGGGAATTTAGTCCCTAATATGTCTAATCGTTTCATGTAGCCAATAAGATTGACTACATGAGGTCCAACTGGTGCATAATCTCCAATCTTAGATATAAACAAATCATTAGATATCTCGCATCTCACTTTTATTTCATTCTCTTGATATAGATCCCAAACTTGAGACATAATTTTATATGAATCCATGTCCTCATGTTTATTCAAAATCCCATTGGTCATGTATGATAGCATTAAAAACTGAACATTTGTAGCATCGTTAAAATGTTTCTTATAGAGATACAACTCTTTATCACCAGCCTTATTCACTAGATTTATTTCCTTTCATGGTAAAGGGTAATGTATAAGAGCCTTTTCCCCTATTTAAAATTTGTTTCAGTGTGAATATTTTCCTTCATAATTCTAGATCACAGTGATATGTTTGAAGTATTTTTTTTACAAATAAAATGAGCAGAATTTTAGTACTTTATCTGATAAAATTTAGACAAATAAATAAACATTAAAATTATTAATATGACACTATTTTATCAAAACCCATTCTCCCTGTCCATTGGATTTATAATATCCTGTTACTTGTATATTCTAGTAAAAAATTTCCAAATTCCCATTCTCATTACCCAAAATTTGGTTGGTTAAGAAACTTGAATGATTTTAGGTAGGCATTCCAAATTCCAACCACATTAACACACAGTTCCTTGATCTGTTGAGTGAACTCCCAAAACCTGAAATCCTTAAATTGGTTTTCCTTAACCCTTTCCTCTTAGTTAAACTAATTCCTAATTTGATAGTCAACCCTTGATGCGAAAAAAGTTAATTCAAACAAAAAATTCAAGTTAGAATTCCTCGATAATTAAAAGCACCCCAACTTTGGATGGTCAATCACTTTGAACAATGGTTCGATTTTAACTATGGTATTGGAAGGATATAGTGACTTAATATATATAATTGAGGGATTTTATATTTTATGTGTAAATTTCCAATTATTTTTTTTATTATATTCTTGTTGATATTAAGTAGATTTACTTGTGTTATTAACATTGTATTTAGATATTTTTTACACATAATCCAGTTTATTTTAGTCCTATCTTTCATGATTGTTAATTCATTAATTCATGTGATCATGAAAAAACATCCACAGTGAAATAACCACACTAATTGACATAAATAAAATTCTAAAGTGGTAAGATCGTGATCTTTTACTAATGCTCATTTTATTTAGTGGATGAAAAAACAAACCATCGACCTAGGAAAAAAAACCTTGAACCAATTAAGGTTTGTGTTACAGTTTTCCACCTATCCACCTACGTATCTATCTTAGATTGGTTTTTTATCAACTCCAAACTTGAACCGCCTCCACTATAGTAGAAGCTTCATCCATTACATATGCTTTTAATCACACACAGTTTAAGGGAAAAGGGTTTACATAAAAGAAACCATGGGAACAAAATACTTTACATAATGATATGATAGATGACCTACAAGCCACAAATTTAATTTAATAATAAATTAAATGAAACCAATCACATAAAAATGTATGGCCTATGATCATGATCATCCATATGTGTGCAATGAATTACATGGTTAATAAAACTAGAATTAAATTCTTCATCATTCTTATTTAATATAAATCGTGATCAAATCAATTCATTATATTCTTTAATTAATCAATTATTTTATCTTAATTATCATCTGAATTTTATTGAGATTCTCATCAATCATAATTTGAAACAAATTAAATAAATTTATTTAAAATTAATTGTGTACATAAATGTACCTTGGATGCAACATGGTGAATACCCGTCAAAATCTACCCAACATGTTTTATACTCATATACTATTTACCCTTGTGACATGTGGCATAGATGAATTATCCCTAACTTTAAAGACGTGTATTAACAAATTAATTATTACATAAATTACATGATTTTTTGGTCATGTGTTATGTCTAAATACATGTAGAGTAATTTCTAACATATGAATTACACAGAAATTAATTAAATACACACACACAAACACACACACAAACACACACACACACAGATATATATATATATATTAAAACCCATCACATGTCATGTTCTATCTACTCAATGACCACATCTAAGAACAAGTTCATAATATTTACACAAAATAGTAAATTAATTTTAATTATGTATAGTTTTATATAGGTACACGACTTTTACAAGAGAGAAACATGGTGTGTACATATCTCACCATCTATCTGTGGCACATGCCTAGGGACTTAGCATGTAATTGTGCCTTTTAAATATTGTAGTACACAGCATATATAAAGGGATACATGGAATATGGTCTTCAAGTTACATAGTCACCAGTCAAGTAGTCCATGTATAGAAATAAATGGCCCTCTATGACTTTAAATGACTACACTCTTTGTACGTGGTGTTGGGACCAAGTTGGATAAATAATGTTTTTGGAAGTTAGAATAAGTTTTTTTTACAAGTATGTTTTCTTATGTTGTCAAATAATAAAAAACACCTTAATTTGTAAATATTATTGATCGGACTCATAATTGTATTCAAGAATTCAGAATCACAAAGCTTAAGAATTTCCTTTATAATGGGAATATTGTTTTAGGAAGAAAATGTTTATTGGACTCACTTTGAGTCTAGAATGAAAGTAAAATTGAAATAAAGTGTTTCTTTAGAGTCTACCTGGCTCTAATATGAATCTGATGATGCTTTACTGATTTGTATTTCACAAGAATCATAAGTTGTTTAGAGAACTTGTTATGTAATCCATATTAAATAAAGGGGTAGAAAAGGTTCTTCTAATCATATTCAGTTTTGATTGGAAAGAAAAATATTGTTCGAAGATAGTGAAGTTATAATACTTTAATTAGTAAGTTAGAAAATTCTAAAGATGATATTAAATGTTTTATAATTCATGATGAAGTCATGATACAAGCAAGAGTTTTTAGAAGAAGAAAATTTCTTAAGGAAAAACTTTTCGATCTTCAGTTCATTGGTATGAGATCAGCGTATTAAAAATTGTTTGAAGTCTAGATAGATTGAGGTATTGTATTCAGAAAAATAATGAAGTTGTTGGAAACTGTCCATCAGACTTGGTTTTCCACTAATAATTAGAGTTACTTTAACACTAATTAGTCATTACATTTTTTTTGTTTTCTTTATAACATTGGAGGAATATTAATAAAAAATTTATTAAATAAGAAATGTTTTTATGAAGTGTGGTCTTGGGTGATATCAGGACAATTGAATATGAAAATAATTTTGAGACCAAGATAAATAAAAAATATAGTCAATCATTTCTCATATAGATGTTTTTTTGATAGAATCAATTGATAATGAAAGTATTGAATATCTCTAAAAAGTGGTTCAATATAGAAGAAGAAGAAGAGTCTTGTTAGAAGACTTTTTGAAAGTGTTGTCAATGGGGGAATGTATCTTGCTTGAATTTCCAAGAATTGATTTACTTTTGTTTTTATCAATTGGTATGAATCATCATAATGGGAAGACATATGTTTTAAATTTTTCACAATTTATGTGGAGAAACATATTGAAGAATCTGTTTTCTTCATCATAATAAAGAAATCAGAAAGATCATATTAGTTCTTTTAATTGGTGCTAAGAAATGTTATGAGATGTCTTCAGTTCTGATTTGTTTTTAAGTGGGTCAATAAAATTGTAGTGACAAAATTATCTCATCATAATAAATAAATCATAATGTCAAATAAAAATCATAAGTAGACTGATGTTTTATAAGAAGGATTAAGTTATCTATTTCTTCATATATACAAGTGGTACAGAGCATCGTAATGAAGAAATCATATTGGGAAATTAGAATGGAGAATCGGATTTGGACAGAATATTTGATAGAAATTCTGAAGTGTTGAAGAATTAAAATAGATATATGAAAATAATATAGATTTGAAGATTCAAGAAGGTATTGAAGAAGTCAAATAGATATATGAGATTAAAGGAATATTAATGATTCCAGAAATTTGGTGAAGCAGAAAAACCTTTTTCAGAATCCATATTAAACCATTTTGGCATGTCTATAAAAGGAGGATAATAATTTGTGTATTTTATAACTTTCATTATTCATGAATAGGGGAGATAGGATCTGAAATTTAAGAAAGAATAAGTTTCTTATTTGTGTTCTCTGGAACATGTTTTCTGGATAGAAGAAATAAAAGAAAATAGAGAAGATCAAAATCAGAGTTTTTGTATTGGGAAACTAGACTGGGATTTCCAAATTGAAGAAGAAATCATATTGGGAAATTAGAATGGAGAATCGGATTTGGACAGAATATTTGATAGAAATTCTGAAGTGTTGAAGAATTAAAATAGATATATGAAAATAATATAGATTTGAAGATTCAAGAAGGTATTGAAGAAGTCAAATAGATATATGAGATTAAAGGAATATTAATGATTCTAGAAATTTGGTGAAGCAGAAAAACCTTTTTCAGAATCCATATTAAACCATTTTGGCATGTCTATAAAAGGAGGATAATAATTTGTGTATTTTATAACTTTCATTATTCATGAATAGGGGAGATAGGATCTGAAATTTAAGAAAGAATAAGTTTCTTATTTGTGTTCTCTGGAACATGTTTTCTGGATAGAAGAAATAAAAGAAAATAGAGAAGATCAAAATCAGAGTTTTTGTATTGGGAAACTGGACTGGGATTTCCAAATTGAAGAAGAAGTATGTTCAGATTTTATTCAGTGGTATTCAGACAAATTTATATTTTGGTATTAAGAAATCGGACTTGGGACTCAGACTAGGAAATCAGAACGAGTATAATTATGAAGTCCAAGAAGTTCTTATGTGATCTTGGGTAAGAAAGTGAAGAAGTTTTTTGAAATTTTATGTTTTTTTTTAAATTTGATCAGGAACCACAAAAATTTATTACATCATTTCATGATACTTGAAGCACATTCACTATTGTACTAAACATAATGATACATGAGTGTAAGGTCATAACCTACTCATTGTATTCCAAAAAAAGTATTTTTTTTCTATTTGATTGTGTGGTATTTTATTCTTTATGAACCATACCAAGGACTAGATACTCTTGTTGAGTAGTCAAACTTGTAAATTCTTATGTTCCTGTGGTTTTTTGTTTGATTTGTTTTTATTAGAGAAATAAATATTTAATATTAGGTGAATTTTTTTTCTAAATTAAGAAAACATAAAAGAAAAAGATATCACTAATTCACCCCCTCCCCCTCTTAATGATACTTGAATCCTAGCTGGGTAATCTCAATTGGTATCAAAGATGAAGGTTCCCTTTGTTTATTATTTACTAAAGTTTTGAAGAGAAGTTTTGATGGAGAATCAAAATTGTGTGAACATTAAGGGGATTTTGATCATCTATGGAAATAACTATCAAATCTAGAAATATAGAATGATGTCTTACCTTATGTCTCTTAGGTATTATGTTCTTAAAGAAAAAATAGATGGATTTCATCCTATTGATGATAAGGTTCCTATTACACCTGTAGATGAGAATAATCTTTAGAATGATGGAAGAGATAAAAATTATTTACATTCATCACCTTATAAAAGTGTGTTTTTAAGAGTGAAAGGTGTTTTCACTTCCAAAGGCATATGGGATAAGTTCAAAAACATTTATGAAGGTGATAAAAAAGTAAAGAAGGGAATGTTGAAAATATGGAGATTTAAGTATGAAGTTCTCAATATGGGTGAATATAAATATATTGGTGAATTCGTTACCATGGTGAATGACATAGTCAGCACTATCAAATTACTTTTTGAAAATTTGGACAATTCTATAGTTTTTGAAATGATCTTAAGAATCCTTCTTGATAAGTCTGATTCCAATGTTTTCTCATTGGAAGAAAGTGATCCTGAAACTCTATCTATGGATGATCTTTATATTACTCTCATTACTTATGAAATGATAAGGGATAAAGTTTTGAATGGAAAACTAATATATATATTCATTTAAAATCCTCCAAGAAAGAAAATTATAAGAAGGTTCTTGAGGAAGATGATGCTGCTGACTCTGAAAATGAGGTATGTAAAAATATTGATGAAATTTTATCCATGTTTTCTAGAAATGTGATAATAGGTACAGGTAAATATAAAGGGAAACTTCCCTTGAAGTTTTTTTAATATAGATTCATTATAAACATTATTGATAATTTTCATCAAATAAAGAAAGAAGAGGATAGTGATTCAGAAGAAAGAGGACCAAGAATATCATGGAAGAAAATGGTGATCAGGATAAATCTTTTTCCAGAGGGAAAATAAAAAATTGTTAAAATCCAAAAGAATAAGTTTCTTATCCAAATATGATGGAGAATAAGTAAGTGAAACTAAATCCAAAAAATCTCATTAAAAGGATGAATATAATACTTTTATTTTAACAGTGAATAATGATGATTTTGGAAGCAGTAGTTCTGAAGAAGAATAAAAAACTCAACTAGAATTTCTACTTAAAGAAGAATTTAAAGAGTGTTTGAGAAAGATTGGAAAGAAAGAAAAATAAATCAGGAAACTAAATAATAAAAACTCTTAAAAAATAATAAATAAGGTTTTATAAAGATAAATTCAACATTATTAAAGATATTAATGATTTAAAGAAGTATTTTGAGAAAGAAAAAATTGTAATAAGCATTGGGAGGTAAAACTGAAGGAAAAAAGATGAATAGTTGTAACTTATCCAAAAAAAAAAATTAAAGTTAAATAAAGAGTTACTAGTTTTAAAAACTCTATCTCTTAATTTGGTGAAATTTATCTTAAGGATAAACCCAAGAAGGATCAACACAATTTACCCTCAAAGGTTGAAAAGCGAGTTGAAATTGTTCTTGGGAAGAAGAAAGCTGGGAAAGCTATGTTTGTGGCCAATGTCAAAAAAGTTGAAAAATCAGAAGTTTCCAAAACCATTGAGTATAAAAATTTTACAAAATATTTTGAATATGGAAAAGTTCTTACAAATTAGGGTTCTGATAAGGTTGAAAAGAAAACCAAGCAGGGAAAGAAGACTCTGGTTGAAAACATAAAGGTTGGTGGACAAAAAAAATTAGATAAGAAGGCTGAAGAAAATTATACTCATAATTTTTATCAGTATGGATGCTATATAGGAAAATATTCATTATATGGATACTACTAGTATTATGGTGGATTTTGGAATACAAAAAATATGTTTTGGTTTAATCAATAACATTACCACTATATAATAAATTACATAAGAAAAAGTTTTAGAGGGACTAAATCTCCTCAAAGGAAAAATTCTAAGAAAGATGTTCAAAATAAACCTCAGAATTATGGCGTGAAAGTTTAAAATAGATCCCAACCTATGGAAACTATTTTTGAAATAAGTGAACAACTTGTACACATTGCAAAATAATGTCTTCTTTTGCTACTGGCATGATAAAATTTTGTTAACAATTCTCAAAAGTTAAAATAAATGAAATATAAAGTGTGTAATGGCCCGACCCTAGTTACCCAGAGTCGGTGCATTATTTTAATACATTGGCATGATTACAAGGAATCAATTCCCGAAGGACCGATCGGTTTAGCAGTCTTGGAAAATAGATTACATACTTTAATGTTACATTACACTTTAAGACATACAAAACAACATAAATAATCCTTTATGAATTCCATTATTCCCTTGGCTTAACCCTACATATCAATCACAATACACTTCTTGGAATCATGGGAAAAATAAAACATAGAAAGGGGTGAGTTCAAACACTCAGTAAGGGTAAGCAATACGGTGGAAACTTTCATAAATAAGCATAAACATTTAAAGAAATGTATAACTAAAAAAATCCTTTTAAACTTGAACTTCAGCATAATATGGTAAAAATAAAATGAAATAATGTCATTTACGTATTCACATATATATTCTACTAATCAAATAATCACATGCAATATCACTAACCACTTTCATAATGATGGAATGCATAATTCCAGACTATCATAACCACATATTCAAGTATTTGTTCCGAAACTAAAAATAAGATTTTGTCAAGACCTTGTGCCAAGACACTAGTTTGTCTCATGAGACCTACTGATGCATCTAGGAGCTATATCGGGCTCCACCCGTGACTTACTAAGTCCAATGCATTCCTCATATAAACAGTTTTAAACATAACATAAACATTCGTATTAAAACTAGCATATGAAATGTCAATACATTACCCATAAACCATGAATGGAATAAAAATAACACATCCACAGTCAAACATATCAAAAAACCCTCAATACAAAATGGAATATTTGTATCATAATAAATCATCTTCAAAAAAAGTTTAAAATCCATTAAAGGATTTTGACATAGATGAAAATGATTTGTAAAACTCTTTGAGAGAAAAATCCATCTTTCATGAAAACATCTAAAAGTCACATAATTTATAAAGGAAAACGTTTAAAGAAATTTTTGAATCAAAGTTTCCCATACCACTTTGAAACTTTTTAAATTAATTTACATTTTAAAACATTCTTGTCCATTTAAATAAATCCTTAAAACCATTTTCAAAACATGGACATTAATGAGAATGGTTTACAAGAATAAATCTTTAAAACATTTAAAATGATGTTTTAGTAAAAAGTACCTTAAAAATAATACCTTTGAAAACTATTTTATAAAAAATGGACATGGATAGTAAATATTTCCCAGTAGATACTTATGTAAAAACAATCTTGGATAATAAAGAGATTGTGAAATTAACCCTTACCAATTTGGTAACTTACAAAACATACACCCCATGAAAGAGGTATCATACAAAGAATATGTAAATACACATAAATTAAAGTTTATTACACAAAGAATACAATTATGTACAGTACATACACCACACAAAATGTAATAGTGTCAATGTGGTACAAATCTCACAGGAATAAGGAGTGAGATGGAAACCCCTTACCTTGCACTTTTCTTTAGTTGAGGGTACATTTAACCTCTTGTATGAAGATTTCAATATGTTATTAAGGCATACCAGAACTATATTAATATTTATGATATCATATATGATTCATTTATTACTTTATACTACCCATTTAATAATAATTTACATGTTAAATTAACATTTCGGGTAATAATTGCTTTCTTTATCGTACGTGTTTTAACTTGTTACTCTTGATTGTATCACTTAGATAAAGATTTAAGTACTTACAGAATATAAAACATGATTTATATATCATATATATTTAGAATATAAATATTTATAATAGACATATATATGAAATGAAAAACACCGTTTATGGAGACGGTAGTCCGTACATACGCATAAACGATGTTTCTGTTTTCATCTCGTATTGAACGGAACTAAGTGAATAAGATATATGTAAGTACATATATATATATATATATATATATGTGTGTGTGTGTGTATATATCTCCATTAGTATTATTATGTCATATATTATATACTTATTAGTAATATATATATTTTTTAATCATCGATGAATGGTGAACATGGAAATGAATCTCATCGCGTCGTGGAAACGGTAATCCGTACGTACGCGCAAGCGACAATATTATTTCCTTAAAGTTGTGGAATTGGAGGGTATATTAATTTTACATAGACATTATCATGTTATTTTCATTATTTATATACATATTAGTCATCATTATATCCATCCAAATAACATAGTGTTGAATAACAAATTACACCACGGCGTGGAGACGGTAAGACGTACGTACGCACACATGGTGACATTATCATTCATAAGATGGATAGGATAATGAATATAGTTGTGCCATATTTATAATAACATCACAGTATATATAATATACTGGAGTTATTATTTTATAATTTAAACAACAAAGAAAGAGTAAGTGGAAGAATACGAGAACTTGAAAGAGGGTGGTGAAATCATTACCTCTTCTTCGGGTTCTTCCTTTTGATTTGATCAAAAGGGATCCTTAAGTAGAATTTATGACCAAAGGAGGGACTCTTGGATGAATTTAGGGAATTTTAGAGGATATATGGGCAGGGTTTGGCTGAGCCAAATGTCTTAGAAGGTGTGTGAAGGGGGAGTGCCCTTTTATAAGAGGGGTGAGAGGTACCTTAGGAAAAACTTAAAATATTATTTTATAATAAATTCATTTTCGGTTTATAATGGCTCCAAAATGAATTATTTAAAGGATAAATTGGGGATGGGTATAAAACCTCTCAACCAATTTGTTTTAGATAGGTTTATGTAACCATATTAACCTTAACTTTTATATTTAACTCTTAGTTAAATAGTTTAACTTTTACCGTGTCTTCTTGTATTCTTAATCTATATGGTTAATAAACTTACTCTAAACATCCAAGATAACTTCAAGTGGCTCATTAATGACATATATAATATTATTTAAGACCTTTGTCTGAACCTTACATATTTAGGAATATTATATCAACCAATAATATAGTATTTTTTTTAAATATTAATTTATGTCAATTTTGACACTATTTGGTATTTTGTTTTTGTGAATGTCATCACAACTTGATTACTTCAAAAAAGATACATTTAATCAGACCTATCATGTCATATTTACCTAGAAAATTCGTGGATTTCATAAAAACATTGAAATTATATTTATTTTAATATTTATAATATCATTTATTTGATTCTTTCATGTATAAAGTAATTATTGCATCATCATTGTGTCATAAATAAATTAACTTATTTAATGTATAAAAATTATAAATAAAATATCATTATGTAGGAAATATTTTTATATTTCTAATGAATTTTTATAATCGAATTTATCTTATGTATAAACTTATATTAAAAATGTTTTAGTTATTTAACTTTGATTTTATCTCTTTTAACTCTTCTTTGAATTAAATAATAATAAATATTCTAATCTAATCCAAGTGGACCAAAGAGGTTCATATTTTATTCCTAAGGTTGTTTTTGGTTGAATTATACTTAGCCAATAGAATTAGGACATGTGTTCGGGTAATAATAATATCATTTTTACCCTTAATTACCCTATTTACTTTTAACCGTGGTAAATAAAAGTAAAACGTTACTATTCACCAAAAATTATTTTTATCTTATTGAACCAGATTTTACTCCTTGATATTAACCGTGTCTCTCGGATTTTTGAAATTCCACTCACAGAAGTGGTAAAATTAAGTTTTATGTGAATTTTGAAAATTCTCCTAGGAGATGGGTAAAAGACGGTGAAAAGTTCAATAAAACTTTTATATATCTAAAATTATTATAAACTGGCTCCAATAAATTACATTGAACTTATATAGGTATTATGTATCTATTTTGACCTAAAATAAATTTAAATAAAATAATTAATTAAATAAATAAAATGTCGGTTTTAACCAATAACTTAGTATTTTTCACTATTCATCAAAAATTGAATGTTTTCAGAAAAATACCAAAAAATCAGCCTAAGCTAATTTTGATATTCCGAATCTAAAAATGATTTATATTTTACCAAATTAAAAAAATATAAGTTACATTAATTAATTTAAAATTAATTCTCGTTGTCAAAACAAATAGCGTGTTTTTAAGAAACAATAACTATCAAAAGATTGACACTTATTTATGTATAATTTCAATGTGAAATTAATTCCAATGACCAAAATTGTATTAAAGAGTAAAAATATAATCTGATTATACTTCCAAAACATTAAAATTTTTAATTTAACACTATAAATTATTTTGATTAAAAAAGTTTTTTTCAGTTAAAATATAGTATTTTTCACTACTCACCCAAATATGAAAGTTATGAGAAAAACCCCAAAAATTTCTTGAAACTAAATTCTTATGTCACGATTCTAAAGAAGAAGTTTATTTTGTAAAATTGAATATATAAAAGTTTCAAATACTGGATTTAAAAAGGGTTTTCCATTAAAAGGCGGTAAAATTGCATTATTTGAAAAAATAATTCTTTTATCTGAAAAAAATGAATTTGTTCTTACATTATGTCTAAGAAACTCATAATATAGATTCTAAAATTATAAGGATTATATAATGTTTAAAATTCAGTTAATACTGCTCATAACCGCTTTTGAACAGCTAGTTTGGTAAGTCATGATAAGCTTGAACTCAGTGTTGCGTGTAGTGCAAGTTATTGCATTACATTGAAGAAATAACGTACTATGAAATATTGGGGTGTTACAAAGGTAAGGAAAAAAGATCTTGTTGTTGAAACCACTTTGAAAGCTATAAAAGGATAGGAAACATGGATTCTTGAAAGTGGGTGTTCTTATAATATAATAGTAGACATAAAAATTTTCAAGAATGTGAAATAATTAAATTAAGAAATTGTTATATTCAGTAATGATGAATCACTAAGAATTAAAGGTATTGGAGCAATCATGAAATCCAATAAATCTTTATATAGTGATGGGATAAAACACAAACTTTTGAGTGTTTCAAAAATTTGTGATTAGGGTAACAAATTTATCTTTATAAAATATGGTTTTGTTGGGAAAAGTGTGTAAGATATAATGATAGTTACAAAAGGCTAATGAATAAATGGAAAATTGGTCCAGGTTGGTTAAATAAAAAGACTCCTGTCACTTGGGTATGGTGGAGGAAAATCAGTTGTGGCATAAAAGTTTGTGACACATGTGTCAAAGAAACATGATCAAGCTATCAAATAGAGTCAGTATCCATGAAATTTTTGATATGTCAAGAATAATATATTGGCATTGCACTGTTTTTTAGTAATGAAAAATTACAAACTTTGTGCATAAGAAAGTTGATATTTTTTCAAAACCCCCTATAACTTATTCATTCTAATATTTATGGGATAATGAGTAAAAAATAAACTAATGTATATAAGTACTTAATAACTTTAATTGATGGCTTTATACACAATACTTTTATTATTTATATGAAACATAAGTCAGATTCTCTAAAAATATTTAAAGATTTTAGGAGGAAGGCTGATAAGTAATGTGAGTATTTAGTGAAGAAGTTGAGAAATGATAATGGTGATGAGTATAAAAATGAATAATTTGAAAGTTATCATTAGAATCATAGAATTCGGCATGAGTTAATTTCACCATATACTCCTCAAAAAAATGGAGTTGTTGAAAGGAAGAAAGGAAGTTTGGTAGAAATGGGGGAACTATGTTACCTGAACATGGTCTTTCTCATTACTTTTGGAGGCAATCCATGAGTACTACTATTTATTTCCAAAACTGATGTTTCAATGGGCTAGGTTTAGATATGACTCCATATGAAATGATTTATTAAGAAACTCCAAGTTTGAAACACTTAAAAGTTTTTGAAAGTAAATGCATTATAAAGAATAAAGGTGGAAACCATTGAATGTTTAAGAAGAGAGATGAAGATGGAATTTTTCCTCGTTATGCTTCTGAAGAAATAGGATACAGTTGTTTCAACAAAAATATAGGAATAATTATTTATTCATATGATTTAAAATTTATTTAAAATTTTGAGTAATATAAAAAAAGTCACGAAGATAAGGAAGGTGAGCAGAATGAGGAAATTTTTGTTAACAATTATGATAAGAATGTAGACAATGATAATCCTACTCAATAATAAGAATATAACTCATTTAATTCAAGTGATGAGGGTAAAACCCAAATAACTTATCCTACTATGAGGAAGCTAGTGTAGGATCATAACATTATTGGTTATCAACATCAAAAGGTTTAAACAAGAAAAACTTAAAAAATTTCTACACATACTTCTTTATATTAAATTTTGAGACGAAATATGTGAATGAAGATTTGGAGCATCTGGAATGGGTTAAGTATATGAATGAAGAGATTTATCAGATAGAAAATAATGATACTTGGTAACTCTTACCCAAGCCGAATAACAAATAATTTATTGGAACAAAGTGTGTTTTCTGGAACAAGCGTAATGAAGAAGGTGAATTGATAAGGGACAAAGTAATATTAGTGTGAAAAGGTTACTAAAAAATTGAAGGTGTTGATTTTGATGAGGATTTTTCTAAAAGTTCAAGGTTAGAAAGAATCAGAATATTTCATTCAATTATTTCAAAAAGAAGTCACAAAAATTTCAAATGGATGTGAAGTCTGCATTTCTGAATAGAGATCATGATGAGGAATTTTACATTGAATAACCTTATAGATTTGTTTTTAGAAAAGATGAAAGTTATAAATTAAATAAAAATAAATTATTTTATGGGATAAAACAATATTTGAGAGCATGGTATTCCAAATTGGAAACTTTCTTGAGGAAGATGAGTTTCAAGAAATTAAGAGTTGATAACAATATTTACATCAAGGAAAGTTAGGAGTTTTCCCTCAATGTAATTGTTTATGTTGATGACATTATCTTTGTTGGGAATGATGAAAGATAATGTGAAATATTTCATGAAGAACTAAAAAAAGTTATTTGAGATTTTCATTCTAGGATATATGAAATAATTTCTTAGGTTACAAATCTTATAAAAAAAGAGAAAAAAAATTCTCAAGAAATGTATGCTAAGGAACTTCTTAAGAACATTGTAATGGAAAATTAAAAACCAGTTTCCACACCAATTTTAGTGTTAACCAAGTTGATTAAATATAGAGAAGACAATTAAGTTGATCAGAAAGAGTTTCAGAAGATGATTATAAGTTTTTTATATTCAACTACCTCATGACCCGAAATTGTTTATGTTTATACCTTATGTGCAAGATTTCAGAGTGCTCCTAAATAATCACATTTACCTGATGGAAAAATAATTCCCAATTATATCAAAGGCACAAAAAGTTTCAGAATCATGTATGATAGCTCAGAATGTTTTGACTTGTTTGGGTATTCAAATGTTGATTGGGTGGGAAATGTTAATGATAAAAGATCCACATCTTGTGGAATTTTCTTTCGGGGGAAAATTTATGTTAGTTGGTTTATAAAGAAACAAAATTAATTAACTCGTATCACAAATTAATCTAAGTATACTTCTTCCACTCAATATTCTACCCAACTTATGTGGATGAAAACTCAGTTGGAAGACTTACTTGTTGATGTAAAGTCACCCTCGCTCTTGGGATGTGATAATCAAAGTGAAATAAAACTTATAAGGAATTAGGTAAAAAATTCTCACAAAAAACATATTTACATAAAGTAACAGTTCATCAAATTACATGTGGAGAAGAATGAATTTAATTTTTATTATGTTTCTACATTGGAACAAGTTGTTGAAATATTCAAAAAATCCATTACCAAAGGAGAATTTTTATAAATTGAGGTTGAATAGGGGAATCCAACCTCTTCCTCATCAAGGTTTATGTATGTGTTTTTTCCCTCTCTCAACTTACATTTGGTTGGTGTTTTCAAGGGGGAATTGTTTCATAAATCTGTCCTTATGGATGCATTCATAAAGGGGGATTTAGGGGTAAGCTTTGAATATAACTTGTAAGTGTGTGCACTATTATAACTTTTTTTTGCAGTGGTTATAGGAAAAAATTATATTATAGGGAATTTGAAGATGTGGAGATAGGATAAAGAAGACAGAATGAGGAACAAAGCTGAGGAAGAAATCTACGGAAGAAATATGAGGAACAAATCTAACGAATAAAGGCTAAGGAATAAAGCTAAGGAAGTTTTTTCATGAGTCACAACTTTTAGAAAACATTTTCTTTTTTCCAATGAATATTATTTCATATAATGTGTTATCTCACATAGGATTATAATTGTTTATATGTAATCCATTTCTTAAGGTTGCAAATTTCAGTGATTTATGAACCTTGTATGACAATAAAATCCAAAGAGGGAGATTGTTGGGATCATATTGGTTGTATAAAGTTTTTGGAAGTTAGAAGTGGTTTTATTTTAAATTATTTTATCTTTTGTTGTCAAATATGAAAAATCACCTTACTTTGTAAATCTTGTTGATTGGACTTACAATCATATTCAGGAAATTGGACGCACAAAGCTTAAGGAAGTCCATTGGAATGGGAATATGCTTTCTAGAATAAAATGTTTATCGGGATCACTTTGGGTCTGAAATGAATGAAAAATCATAATGAGGTACTGCTTCGGAGTCTACCTGGATTTGATACAAATTTGAAAATGATTTACTGATTTTTATTTCACAAATATCATATATTATTTTGAGAACTTTTGATGAAATCCTTATGAAGTAAATGGGGAGAAAAGATGCTTCTATTTGTATTCAAGTTTTATTGGAAAGGAAGATGTTGCTAAAAGATAAGGAGATTAAAATGCATTCCTTTGTAAGTCATATGATGTTGAATTTGATATTAAATGTTTTCAAAGTCATGATGAAGTCATGATAAAAGCAAGAGTCTGTATAAGAAGAAATTTTACTGAAGGAAAAACTTTATGGTCTCAAGTTCATCGGTATAAGACCACCATATTCATACTTGTTTGAAGTCTGTAGGACTTAGAGTATCATATTTAGAAGAAGAACAGAACTGTTGGAACTGGTCCTTTGGACTTGGTGTTCCACTGATAATTGGAGTTACTCTAACACCGATTATTCAATACATTTTTTTTATCCTTATGGCATAATAGGAAGATTGATAAGGAATTTTTTTGAATAAGAAATGTTTTTATGAAGAATTATCCTGAGATATATTGGGATAATTGAATTATAAAAGTTTGTTGAGATTGATATCAATCAACAATATAGTAAACCATTTCTCATCAAGATGATTTTTTGATTGGATCAAGTGATAAGGAAAATTTTGAATATCTATAAAGAGTGGGTTAAGAGAAAAGAAGAAGAAAAAGAGTATTGTTTGAAATTTTATTGAAAGTGTTTTCAAATGGGGGTAGGGATATCTCTTGAAATTTCAATAATTTGTTTTCATTAGTTTTTATCATTTGGTAAAGATTATCATAATGGGATGACATATGTTTTACATTTGTCACAATTGATACAGATAAATGTATTGAAGAATATATTGTCTTTATCATAATGAATAAATCAGAACGATCTGATTAGTTTTTTCAATTCGTACTTGGAAATGTTATGATATATCTTTAGTTCTAATTTTTGTTCAAGTGATTCAAGAAAATCAGAGTAACCAAATTCCCTCATCATAATAAAGAAATAATAATGTAAAATTATAATTTTAATTAGACTAAAGTTCTCTGAGAAGGTTATAGTTGTCTATTTATTTATATATGAAAGTGGTACGGAGCATCATAATGAAGAAATTGAATTTTGAAATTAAAATAGATAATCAGATTTAGATAAAAGACTTGATAGAAATTATGAAGCCTTTATGAATTCAAAGATAGATCTGAAAATCAATGAGATCTAAAGATTGAAAAAAGTGTCAAAGAAGTAAAAGGGAGATCCAAGATTTATAGAAGATTAAAGATTCGGGAAATTTGGTGAATTAGGAAAACCTTTTCAGAAACCCACATAAACCATTTTGGCATGTCCATAAAAGGAGGAGAATACTTTTTATATTCTCTAAATTTCATTATTCATGACGGAGGAGAGATAATATCAGTAATTTATGCCAGAAGAAGTTTCCAGTCTGTGGTCTCTTGAAGAGTTTTTCCAAATAAAAGGAAGAAAAAAATAAATAAGATTGTAATAAGAGTTTTTGTATTGGGAAAATGTACTAGGATTTACAGAATGAAGAAGAATTAATTTCATATTTTCTTTAGTGGTATTCAGACAAAGTTATATTTTTGTATTGAGTAATAGAAATTGGGAATCAGACTGGGAAATTGGATTGAGTATCATTACGAAGTTCATGAAGTACTTAACTACTCCTGGGTAAGAAAGTAGAGATTTTTTTTTGAAATTTTTTGCTTTTGTGGAAGTAGATTAGGAATCAAAAAAAAATTAATACATCATTTCATGATACTTGAATCACATTCACTATTGTATTGAATATAGTGTTACACGAGTGTAAGGGAATATCATACTTCTTGTATTCTATACAAAATAATTTTTTTCTATTGGATTGTGTGGTATTGGATTATTTTTAAACCATACTAAGGACTATATACTCTTGTTGAGTGGTGAACCTTTTAAAATTATTGTGTTCTTATGGTTGTGTGTTTTATTTTTTTCAACAGAGAAAAAATCTTTAACTGAAAGTGAATGTTTTTTCTAAAGGAAAATTAAAAGAAAATGATATCATTAATTCACCCCTTCCCCCTCTCAGTGATACTAGAATCCTAGCTGGGTAATCTTAGGCTACACGGTGTGTACTCCAGCTATCCATGCATCAAGATATTCCAGTCAACACTTGGTGTAAGAATTTAAATTCACCATGTGTAATCAATGAACATGATTTTAATTAATTCATAATTAATTCCTAGTTCATTAAACACTAGTACATAGTCTATAACTCTAGTTGCATGGTGTGTACTCTTGTTTTATATGGCCATAATCCTCATCACCTTTATATGAGATCTTTGATTTCATTTCATTTATAAAATTAATCATTTTGATTAGATTTACGAGAAATAAAATAGAAAGAAGAATATTCTGTAATTTGAATTAAAAGAATGATTAAACTTGAATTGAAAACTAAAATAAAAATGTGTAAATAAATCAATAATCTTTAAATAATTATAAATAATTATGTGACCACTCTGATACTAATTATAGGTTTCAAGCACATTAGGAGTGTGCATTGGGTCATGCCCAACTTTTCTTTTGTCACAATAGATGACAAATTCAATATCTACATGATGATAATTTTCAGGATCAAAAAAATTAAATCAAAGAAAATAGAAAATGGATAAAACACCAGAACTAGAGGGAGGATCATCACATATTATTTATAATTAATTTAATTAATTAATTAAAGAATTACCTTTATAGAATTATTTCTTTGTTGATGGATTTGATAGTAGATCTACATTATATGGTCACTGAGTTGTAAGAACCAAGAAAAAATTCCCTATAGTGGTGATCCACACGTGTTCCACCAATATCTGAATGTATTCGTAGGAATCTATGGGTGCTAGCATGATAGATCCTATCACTTGCACTGTTCACCTTTGATCTACATGAGAATCATTTTGACATCATTATCCTAAATCTCTCTTGTATTTAGAGTCATAGGTGTAAGAAGAGCACTCTCTATTATTGGGAGCATTTCTAGAGAGGGATATCTCTAGGACTTGAGAGAATTCTCCCAGTCTATAATTTTTTACAACACATATGAATTGGATCTCATTGACAATAATATAATTGGCTTTGTATATCTCTAGGGTTAGAAATAAATAATTACACATATTCCCCTTATTATTTATTTATTCCCTTGTGGAATCATGTGTCTATAATAATAATAATAATATTTTTTCTTGACATGTTCTTAACTTGTAAATTAAAATTAAATATTATTTATTCAAATAGTATTCAATATATATTATTTCTCACTCGACCATTAAACTCAATACTCCATTCCTCCACAATATTTATCAAACCTTGAATAATGACTATTTATTCATTAATTAAATATTACTTCATTATTTGATAATAAATAAATAAATATTATATTCACTAAAAATAAAATAAATATTTATTAAATATTCCACTCACATTATATTCTCTCGAAAAACTAGTGAAAAAATACATGCAATCAAGAAAACTTGAATAAGTATTAAACTATGTGAGGTGAATAATATTTATTCAACTTTTTAAATAATAAATAATAATATATATTATTTAACTGAGATTATAGATAAACTTATTTTGTGGATTGTTAGGCCTCTTTATCAGTGGCATTAGGTGAAGTAGCCTAAATTCCAATGTCAGCAACTAGAAACAAGCCAACAAACCTATAGATAAAGAATTTAATTCCACAAAGACATAATACCTCATACAGACGCTTACTGTGTAATCTAATCCATTTATCATGATATCTCTAATTGATTAGGTTGCATGTTAGTGTCATCCACCTATGTGCTCATTGCCTCTTTCTTTGAATTCCCAAAAATTGAACTTGACTAAAGAACACCATGGCCATAGATTTATTTAGGTTGTATAATTTCCATCAATGGCCCTGAGATATCAACTTCTATTAAAAATAGAAGAGGAAAACCCTTTCTCTCATTATTCATTAATGCAATATTACTCATGACGTACCCAACGTATCCTACCTCACCACGAACATATGTCATCACGGTTTTCTTCGATAAAAAAAAGTACATAAATCATAATACACATTAATAATAATATTAAAGTATAATGATCAATACACAAGTCCATTGATAGGAACATCCAATGACACATATAAATATGGATTTTCTACTGGAAGGTCTCATTCTTATAATATCCTACACTGGATATTACCAAGAGCGTATACCATGATAAGGTTCCTTAAAGTCATATGAGTCTCCACCCCTGATATCTTGTATCATTTCTATCCCTCAAATGATATCATCCGGCTATATAATATATATTTAATAATAGTTTCTTATCACTTATGGGTTCTCATCATAGCGGGGAACTCCTATGATCTTTTAACATTAATACTACTTTTAGGACATTATCACATACTATGTTACATATAAGAACAATCATGATGTGATGAGGCATTTATTAATATTCAAAACTATGAAAACATGTTACAATAAAGTACACAGATGTTGGTTTAGGGTCACTAACTCCAACAAGGTGTTCATAATTCCACATTGGTGCCTCTATGTTTCTTAGTGCCGTTAAACTTTATAGACTTGTTTTTGGATATTTTAGTAATGAGACATTGATTAAATTTATTTTATTTATATTTATATTTTGGTTGTTTTTATATCATGTGTCAGGTTTTCTTATACCATTGTTGTTTTTTGTTATAGGTTGTATTATTATTGGATGTAAAATCATCCCTGTGATTGGGTAATGCCCTTGGAATTTACTTCCGTAATTTTTGTTCAGAGGATGTCACCTAAGGATAGTGGAACCTCATTCCTGACCTAGCCAGTGAGTTAGATTGGGATATTAAAAATGGTATTTGTTTGGTATAGTTTGTTAGTTGGGAATGGTAGGCATGGAGAAAATATAATCTCGAACATTAAATATAGAGAATAAAAATTCATAATATAACTCTTTATACTAAGCATCAAGTCTACAGGGTAGTCAGTGTATAAATAATGGTATTAAACACTCCATGTAATGTTTTTATCTCACCGTCATGTGTTTAGCTGATGAGAGTCTAGATTCATGCATTGTTAAAAGGATTTCTACTAGTAAATCATCATTTATTTGATATATTATGATCTTGGTTGTTATTCCTTAGTTGTTGGAAAAAATATATGGAATTAAGGTGTTTAGTTGTGACTATGTAATGGTTTTTCTATAACTATAGGAAAACAACACCATTCATAAGGCTAAAAATCAGTAAAAGGGTGTTGTTGAGATCATGGTTTCACCTAAACCACATGGGAATCAACAGTTTATCAGAATCATCACAAAAGTTTTCCAACCTATCAAAAAATTAAATAGACCTGAGGAACAATGTCATGTAGATCACTTGCTATAATTCGAAAGGCATAACCCACTAATCATTATTGTTGATGCATGACCTTTGAATATGGAAGAATGGATGAGATGAATGGATATACTATTTACTTTATTGATAACCATTGATTTAATTAAAATGAAAATAATAGTGAACATGCTCAAGGATCTGGCATGATAATTGTGGGACCTTAATGTTTAACTTAATATCGACCATGGACTTACTTGGGAGGGTTTTTTGGAATTTTTTAATAAAAAATTCTACCTAAATACGTTTTGAGTATCAAACATAATATATTTATTTCAATTAAAGCAATAAAACCTTTCAGTGATGGAATATAGAGCTCTGTTTGTGTACCATTCTTGTTTCTTGATAGAAGTATCAACTAGTGGATAACCTAATGCATGAATGTTTGTATAAGGTCCATAATTAGACATTCATTCTAGAGTGGTGATTTTCTACCTTAAAATTTATGAATAAAAGTTGAACAATTATTTAGTGGTGAAAAAATACATTATGGGAATCTAAATGGATGGAACACCTTTATCCTCCCAAACATAGATGGGAACTCCATTGTATGAAATTAGTATATAAGGGATATTTTCACTTAGGGTAGTAGGGAAATAGAGAACCAATATATTGGATTAGTTTCTTTTCCTATTTTTTGTATCAATAAACTAGGATACCTTTTATGTAGTTAATTGAAGCACCTAAAGAGGGAGTGTATGATACCACCTTGAGAGTGTTATAACTATAGCTGGATGGGAAATTTTAGGAATTATTTCATGAATCCACTAATTTCAACTAGTGAGAATGGTTCTAATTCATCTAACACTTATCATGATCACCCATGAAGAACGTTTCAGAGAATTTCTCTCCCTAATAATTGAGTTACTCACCTTATTCAGCACCACTTCATTAGGGGAGGATGAATTGATCTAGGGGAGAGGATAAATAAGTTTTTGGAGCTGAGTAGTTTTTGTAAAATAAATAATTATTCCCCTTGATATTGAGAAGATCCATATTTCTTGACTCTATTTTAATGAATATTTTCTTTGACACAAGGGCTTCACATTCGTTTATTTCTTCTAAGGTGGTAAAAAAATTGGGCTTGTCTATAGAAATGATACCTCACATTTTGAGCATCAAGACACCTCTTGAACAATGGGAGTGAAGGGGATTTAAATGTTTAGCATGTTCCAACACCATTAAATGAGTTATTTTTTTTATAATTTGACTATATTATACATGGAAATATTTATTTTGATCTTGGGAATGTATTGCTAGTAAAATTCAAGGCTCATGTCAACTTATACACTCAATGAGTAACTTATACAATACCCAAATGAGTTTTTTAGTTATTCAAAGGGTAATTAGATATGAATGTGGCCAAAGAAATACCTTTAGTGAAAATGGATAGGACTATCTCATCTCAATTTGTAGCAATCACATTGTATTCTATGGAGGTAACTATGCATAAAATTCTTCCTGGAATAGTTGACCAATACCCTGATATTTTTTCATTTATTTTCAATGGACTACCATCGCAAAGGGAAGAAGAATTTTCCATCACTCTACTTCCAAGAATGGATGCTATTTCACTTATATGTTATTTAATGGAACAAATATAATTACAAGATATGAAGTACCAGCTAGAAGATCTGTAAATTAAGGGTTTTATAAGACAAAGTATGTTTCCTTGGGTTACTCTCGTTCTATTTGTTAATAAAGTGGATGGTACAATCTATATTTTCCATTATCATAAGTTGAATAAAGTTATGACAAATAGTTTATATCTTTTTCCTAGAATTTATGATATGATTAATCAGATAAAGGGTGCCTAATGATTCTTTAAAACTGATCTCTTATCTGGGTGCTGTCAACTTCGAGTCAAGAAAGTAGATATTCCTAAAATAGCTTTTAGAATTCGTTATGATCGTTATGAATACTTGTTCATGCTTGTTGGTCTCACCAATTCATCTATTGTATTCATGGCATAGATTAATCTTATCATTTATAGAGACCTATATTCTTTCATTTAAATTTTCATTGATGACATATTAGTGTATTATTGCATGAAAAATGACCATGCAAGTCACTTAGAAGTTATGTTGAGTACAATATGTGAGCACCATCTATATAAAAAATTATAAAAGTTTTAATTATAGATATTAAAAGTTCACTTCATTATAAATTTCATCACAAAAAAATTAATATCAATCAATCCTAATAAAAAATAATTCCCTTCATTTCATAAAAACCACATAAATATGTTTTTGAGATACATTTTTTTGGGATTAGTAGGCCATTATCATCTCTTTTTCCTTGATTTATCACATATCACTTCTCCCATGACTGTGTTGACAAGGGAAATAATTAAATTATATTAGATTAGTGATTATTAGAAATATTTTAAGGAATTTAAGGCTTATCTTACTTCATAACCCATTATTATATTTCTATAACTAGGTAAGGGATATGTTGTCTTTTGTGATGCATCTGGATCTGGATTAGGTTGTTTTCTTATGCATGGAGACCATTCCATAACTTACGACTCATGAAAACTAAGGATACCTAAAAAAACTATATATCCCATAATCTGGAATTATTCACTATGGTTCATGCCTTAAAAACATAACATAAATATCTCTTTAGTGGGAGGTTCATTGTGTTCATGAATCAGAAGAGAATGAATGACATATTCTTGAAATGGGATTGAAACCAAAAAAACAACACTAGAGGTTATATCTTTAGATTCCCTACATTAACCTTGTGTACACAACCATTAAAGTAAATTTATATCCTAATGCATTAAGGCATAATTCTTGTAACAAAGTGTTTATAGAATCCTGATACTAAATCAAACTAATGGGTATAATTGGTTATATGAACATGGAATATGATGAGAAATATGAATTTGTGGTTTTTTTCCATTAAATCTTATTCATGACTTGTTTAAACATGTTATAAAGTCTCAACAGTTGGACCCTAATTTTATTATAGTGAGGTTAAACCTCAATGACAGGAAGTCCAATGATGGATGGAAAAAAGATGGGAATTTAGTGTTGTGATTTCAAGATTGGATTGTAGTTCCTCTATCTTTTAAAGACTACATTCTTTCCACTTATCATCATTCAAATCAGTCAATGCACCCATGACTTCATAAAATTTACTGGGTAATGAAGAACTATCTCTAATGGTGGGTATGAAGTGAAATGTGGTTGAGTGTGTTATGTGATGTCTCACATGTCAACAAATCAATTATGAACATTAGTAACCATCTGAAATATTAGAGTCATTGATCATATGAAATTTGTATCTAGCCTACTATGAGCGCATTAAAAGAATGAAGTTATTTGGGTGATCATGGATTGACTTACCAAATCGGCATACATACTTGAAATCTATGAACCTAATTCAGTGGATGAATTATTAAATATATACATTTAGGATGTTGTTAAATTTCATTGGGTACCAATTTCTAATTTCTTTTACTGATACCCTAGATTCATTTATCAATTTTCGCAGTCTTTCTAACAACCACTTGGAACCCAATTGACTATGAGCACCACATATCACCCCCAAATGGATAGATAGTTAGAACATACTATATAAGCATTTAAATATATTATTATAACATGTGTAATGAATTTTTTGAGTTTATGGGAAGATTATTTTCCATTGATGGATTTTTCATACAAAAATAGTTAGAATGAAATGGTGCATATGTCCCCATTAAAATCATTTTGTGATTTTCTATATAGATCTAATGTTCTTTAAATGAAAAATAAGAAAACATTACAGATTAGACATAGCCTTGTCTATGAGAGTATAGAGAAAATTAAAATGATCTGGAAATGGATGGTTATAGCCTAAAGGTGTCAAAAATAATATTTAGATCATCATCACTAGTCTATATCATTTTAATTTAGTGATCATGTATTCTTAAGAGTGTCACAAAGAATGGGGAATCACCATTTTGGGTAAGAAAGGATAGTTCTCTACTTGATATGTTAGACCATTAAAAAAATTTGTGATCATCGATGATGATGCATGTTGGTTAGTTTTTTGAAAAATTATTATATCTATTAATAATGGGTTTCATGTATCTCAATTGAATAATTACCATCATTGTCCTTACCATGTAATTCATTGGGATAATGTTACTCTTGAACTAAATGTTACACTGATTAACACCCATATTTGTATTCTTGATAGATAGGTTAGAATGTTGTGAGGATGATATATTCTGTTGGTATGAATATTGTGGAAGAATGGTTGGATTCAAGAGAAGATTTGGGGGTTAGAAAATTTTAAGCTAAGGAAATGGACAAGGATCTTACAGAACACCACCAACCTACAGTTTTAAAAGGATATAAATCCCAATGGTGGGGAGAGTGTAACACCACTAGTCATAGGTATTAATGTTTTTTATTGTACATTTATGAGTTATGAAGGGATGTGAGCTGGTTCCAAAATTTCCCTAACAGTTTAATGATGCTTTATAGGGGTTCTATAGGGAACATGGTCAGTTCATGGTTAGGGTAAATAGTGTGTTTTCCCTTGGTATCTATGAAATATTAAGAGGGGTGAACATAAAAGGTTTATTATTATCTCATGGTTTGGGGAAAACTATGTGGTAACCATGTGACGTTAAAATTTTCAGGACAATGAATATTCACATGGTTGGAAATGATTTTTCAAACCATGTAGCCCAATTGTGCAACATAATTAATTAAGATAATAAAATTTGTTTTTATTCTAATTTTATTTCCCAAACCCCTCATGATTACTCTTATGGATAAGTCTCTCAAGACATAAGGAACCTATGGGTTTTTTTTTGGAGATTATGTTCCTTATTGTGCACGATCTCTTAGAATTTAAGATATTTAATCCCAAGAATCAAAGGTACGACCCCTGTTTCTTCTCATCTTCCTTCTTCTCCTCAATTCCTCTCAATAGAAACCCTATACGAGGGATTTTATGCCTATATAATTGGTTGAATATGGGGTTTTAAGGGTATTTATTATGAATTAATTGGAGAAAGTTGGTAAGAAAACCTCTTATGGTGTAGCTTTAAAAATAAAGGTTATGGGAATCACCTAAAAAAGGTTTCATTAAATTTACTATTAAATGATGTTTTGGTGGGAGAACATGGAATGGTAATGGGTAATTGGGTTCATGACGCATATTGGGGCCTTGGTTTTTTAGACTTGGATACTAATGTTGGAATTGGGGCACACTAAATTTTACCACCAAGTGATGACTTGGGTTTGGAGGGATAGATACTAATTGTGAGTATAGAATATTCATAGGAAATCATATAATGGGAATTCATTGTTTGTAAACATTCATTGTTTTATGAGTTCATGACATGGGATACTCTCTTGGTGTGAGTTATATTCACTTTTTCTACATAGTATCTTATCATATAACCTTGTTATTATCTCCTATTTTTTATACATATTTTCTTCTATGGGGAGTTAAATTGTTCTCATCTTATTAGTGTCTGAGGGAAGTCTTGGAGATTGGGTACTATGTTGTGTACTCACCCCATATATATTCCCCCTTAGTGTTTATTCAGACCTTTTTTACATTGATACGGGTAAGGTAAATATTTCATAATTTTCTAGTGGATCATCCTGATGTTGTAGGCATTTCTAATAGAGTTTGAGCTTGGGTGTTATCTTATGGTGGAGTTAGTCATGGTACCACATTGGCTCCTCATTTTCTATCAGTGTCTTTCAGTTTTGAAGACTTGTTGGTATCTATTTTACAACTATGACTCTGATTTTTTTATTTTTTTCATTTAGTTTTTTCTTGGTTTTATATTATGGATATTTTTTTATATAGTTGTATTTTGTATTATGTATGTAGGGAAAATCATCCCTCATTGTTGTGTAATTATCATGGAATTTAGTACCAGCCTTCGGTGTCTAGGAGAAATCACTTAATCAAAGTGTCACTTTAGTCCTTACCAAATTAATGGGTCAATTAAAAAAGATATAAGGATTCATATATATTAATGATAATGATCCCATGTCCTTAAATGATAATATTGATATTTAAGTAGATGGAAAACCCTAAAATTAAATTTTGTATCTCTTTTAGAAAGGGATTACACAAAGGTCATGAGACCCCAAACTACCAAAGAAGTTTTGGAAAAAATAAAGAGTAGTTACGAAGGAAATATAAAAGTTAAAGGAGGCTAAATTAAAAGTGTGGATAAGTATATTTTAGGATATTAAAATGGATGATGGTGAAAATATTTATGACTACTTCATTACAGTCGATGAAATAATTAGTAATATATGAGGTTTTGTGAGATGATTATATTATTATCAAAGAGTTGATGAAAAACTTTTTCAGATTGGTTTGATCCAAATATATCAGCATTAAAAGATATATAAAATCACTCTTTGGTTGAACTAAAAAAATATAATTAGTTATTAAATGATAAAGTCTACATCATTCAAGAAGAAATCTAAATATGAGATGGATTTTGAGGCTATGAGAAAGGGTAAATCCAGAAATAAGGAAGAAAAAGAATCAACTATTTATAATTATGAGGGTGTTGATAAATATTTCAATAACATCGTTTCAATTTTATGAATTATTTTTAAGAAGGTAAAGTGGTCGGTAAAGTGAAAGGATCCACCAAGGTGTTATAAATATAAAAGAATAGGAAATTTTGAAAATAATTGTCCATAAACTAAGGAAGAAGAATGTGATTTAGATAAATAAGAGGAGAAACATTAAATAAATATATAAAGTGAAATAATAAGTACTCGAGTAGAAAGCAAATGTGTTTTATGAGAAAGAAGAAAAAAATTGAATTGTAAAGTAGTTAATGGGAGGATGAAACAAATTTCATTGCTCATGTTAAAAGATGTTTTGATATGTCAACCAGTGATGATGATGATAGTGAAATAATAGTGGTGAAATATGGGATAAATATTAAGTTAGAGTATTTTATTGAGTAGCATAAACATATTAAGAATGAGAACATAAAGATAGAAAAATTTTAGAATAAGGTGGTTGAAGAAAAGTAAGATTATGTAAATAAAAAAGTGAAATACATTATGAGATAAAGAAATTAAAACTAAGAGAATCTGAGAAATAGAATATGGTTATAGATCGTGATGGGAAATCAAATATAAAATAATAAGAGTTTTCAAAGAAAAAAAAATACATCTATATTTAAGTTAAAAATGATTTAAAATGGATCAAAAGGGTCTTCTACAAGTCAGTTGAGTAGAAAGCTAAGTCTTCCCAAGATAGTGTGAATAAAATTCCCAAAAAATAGTTGACATATGCTATTAATTTTTCTTAATGTCAACATTTTACTTTCAATAATATACGTTACAAAACTAAATCTAAACCAATTTAGACTTATAATACAAGTGATTGTCACTATTTCATATCAATGGAAGAGTGAAACATGACATGAATACCACTACCCCTAGGAAAATTTATATTGAAGTTGAAGTAAGGAAAACAAAATTATTATTTGGATATATTTTTCATTGATATATAAGACCAAAGTATCAATTTGTTTTACTATTTTGTGGATATAAATCATAATATTTATAGTTTTATTTGTATTTAATAGAAAATATACATGATCAAATGTGGATTTATATTAAGAAAATAAGGTAATATTATCATATAAAACAATCCACGAAAAAAATTAAACTAATTTTACAGCCCAAAAAACTTGATTATTTTGAAGATATGTGTGGTAGATTTGATTAGAGGGGTCAGAGGGATAAGGATTGTATTAATAACTTCTTAGGATTAGTTATATATGGTTTCAAATGTAATTAAATTCAGAAGGTAGAAGGTGAAAATCACATTATACTATGACTTCAAATAAGTCAAGTGAAAAATAAAAATACATTGAGTATACTAAAATGTTTTTTTTAACAATTTGGATAGCTCAATTAGAGATGGATAAAAAATGTAGAGATAAAAAAATATTCTAATACTAATGTAAAAAATCAATCCACATGAAGAGATTCAATAAAATGATGGGTTGTTTAAAATATGAAACCTAAAGATTCAAGAAATATTTTTATGATATGCCAACAAGTTGGGCATGGAATCAAGGATTTTATTTCCATTCAACCAGATCACACATAATTGATAATGAAAATAACAAAACTATCATGTAATAGAGTTACTTTATTGGTTGAGTAAAAATAGACTACTCTGAATAAGAGAGTATTTCAAGGGAAGAATATGAGTATGAATCCTAGGAATTTAAGGAATGAGAGGCCATTTTAAGAGAAAACTCTTGTCCATGCTGTTGCAACTAATAAATTTAGAGGATCCTTATTATTCCCTTATCTTTTTCTTATACATAATAACATGTAAAGAATTTAATGATCTATTTAGAGGGGTATTTAGTGTGTTTTTTATAAATTTTATATAAAATAAATAAATCTTTATGGAGTGTTATAAAATCTATGACAAGAGAAGGTGATTACATCCTATAAGGGGGAGATTATGTGAGGTGGAATTTTCAAAACATTAAAAGATGTGTGAATATATAAATTATAGATAACCCCATAAAACTGAAAATGTGGTACTCCATTGACACTTTCTACCCTTTTTGTATTGAATCCAACATATTTATAAAAGTTTAGTGTTGTTTGATGGAAATATAAGATAAATATGGAGTCATTCATCATGAACATGAAATTTTCTAAAGATTTTTTGAAGATGATTTTAGGTAAAATTTTATTATTAAAACTGGATAGTTGATAAATAAAGTGATTTTTTTGAGTCATTATCATAGGTATTACATTTTATGGACAACCTTGCTCACCTTGATTATTCACTCTTGTTTTCTACACCAATTTTTTCAATGATGACTTAAAGTTTACTAAGTAATGGTTTGATATTAAGAAATCATGTGAATACATCTTTTTCTCCACAGGTGAATCAAGATTAAATTTGAATAAAATAAGGAGAAGAAGAAGATATATGAGAACTATTGAAGGAGCTTGAATATTAGATGAGTAAAACTTGACCATTAAATTTATTTTCATTTATTATAAATAATGGGGAGAAACAATAACTATGGAAGAATTTTTGTATTTGAAACAAATCCAAAGTGGTATATTGAGGTACCCAAATAGATTTCTAAAGATAGAGAAATATTTTTTTTCAATCAATCATATAAAAAATACAACGTGTGTATAGAGATTTTTATTTCTCCTCAAATAACTTAGTTGGTAAACTATAATGTAGCAACACTAAATTTTATGATTTATGTACTAACCTTGAAGTAAATCAAGGAAATTTTTTATTATATTACAAATAATTATCTAAAATAGTTTTTGTGGAAGTTGAGAGGCTATTAAATTAGGATATTTATTTATTTAGGAATTTTTGAGTGAAGTCATCAATTGTTTTATAAAAGTTAAAATGGAAATGGGAGTAACCCTACACACATTTTAGGGTACATTGGAATATTTATAGGATATAAAAATATGGACTTGTAAGGTACATACTGATCTGTAGGATAGGAAATTTGGAAATTCATGAACATTGTGATGGACTTCATAGTGTATATTTGATCTTTATAAGGTGAAAAAATTGCATTCATAAGGTAAAACAAAAAAATTCAGTATAACCCAACATTATAGTGTATAACCCTTTTTAAAAAATAGAGAAGTTGAGATCATTATAGTGAACATCATCCATATGTTTAAGAATTCATTGGTTATAATAGCTTTGTTGGTTATGATCATAGGTTGTAACATTCATATGGTAAAAATATACCATATGAAAAATTAGGGAAATCATTTTACAATTTTAAAATAGTGAAATAAAAATTATAAGACTTTATAAGCTTTAAGAATGGACTTCTTTGTATACACTCCTGATGAATCCAATGAAATGATGAAAACATAAAATTAATTTACAATGAATATTTTTCATATTTTGTGAATAAAATTAGATAATAATAAATACCTATTTTTCATGAATTAAAACATCATGATTATTTAATTGGAAAGTGATCCATGATACTTCAAAAAGAAGAGCTCTATGCCACAAGGAAGAGAGCCATGTGGTAGTGATACATATGCCCATGAACAAGGTGATTAAATAAAAATTGAATTTAAATGATATTAATTTAATGGAGAGTCAAAAAAGGAAACATACTTAGTGTTTTATAGATTTAGAGATAAAACTTGACTAGGTAATTTAATGAGTTTTAATGAAAGAATAAAATCAGGATTCTATTGACCGATTTCAAATGTGAGGAGAATTATATTACTAATAATTTTAGACATTCTATAAAAAATATAGTGAAACATGTTCATAATTTTTTCTATGAATATAAAATGTAAAAAATGAATATTAAGGGAGTTTGATAATTGTAAATATGAGAAACCAATACACTACTATTTCATGTAGAGAACAAGAGATTGCGATCAGTATCTTTCTTTAAAGTAAGAGTGATATGGTACTCTAGAATTAAAGAAAATTAGAAAGATCTATTAAGAAAAATATTTAGACATTTATTTCATGAAAACTATAGCTAATAATGATTATTAGATGATTAAGTTATTAAATATGGAACATGTGGTGAATTTTTGATTGAGAAGACTTGAGGAAAGAGATCAGAGTCATGTGGTGCAGAAGAAACTAGGAGAATATAACTGATTTTTTTTGTTATTGTGTGAACTAATTTTTTAGTGGGTGGATGTAAGATGAATTATCTAGTGGAACTCTAGAAATTAGAGAAAATATGGGACTCTATAGGGATCAGATTTGGATAAACCTGAGTGTAACCATGATATATTAATTTTTATGTATAAATTTTTATGTTTTTTTTAATAAATGTTATTTTTTAAATTTTTTGTACCCACACATAGTTTTTAATAATAATTTGTTAGTATTATTTATTTTATAATAATAAATAAGTAAAATTCATGTTTTTTCATAGTTAAACTTTCTTATTGTTTTTTATGAAAATGTGTTAGAAAATGGGCCAATATGGGTTAGCACTAAACCAATGGAGAAATCCACATAGCCACCCAATGATGGGAATTCAGCCAAGAATCCAACAAGTATATATGGGTCACAAATGGAAGTATGTTAGTCTATCATGAATGGTTTGTAGGATCAGATCAAAACCAACACATTAGAGGAGAGTTTGATCATGTAAAGACCAAAAATTTTATAAATGAAATTCCCTTATGAATGAATATATTAACAATTAAGTAATATAGTTATATAAAACACGTCCACTACATTGGTTATTTTAAAATCATTATAAAATAGAGCCTTAATTTTCTTATCATAATTAATAGACTATTAAAAATCATAACTATTGATTATATATCCATTCTATAATTATTATTATGATTATTATATATTAAGGGTCATGATAAAGTCTAATTAATACAAAAGGAATAAGAGGTGTCCCAGACCAATAGGATTGTAGTCTATAAATCCCATTTATTTAAGCTTCTAAGGGAGATAAAATCACTAGGATTTTCACTTTATTAAACCAAATACAAGATTCAATAACAGAAACTTGAGTAAAACAATTTATGGGAGAATTTAATTCTTATATAGATCAATTTTACAGCCTTTTTTTCCAAACCACCATAAAAAATTACAAATATAACACACCTTAACCATATGGAATACACTGATGTCATAATAGGTTGTGTATCTAGACCACAGTAGTATGATTTTTTATATTTTAATTTTAATAAAATAATTATTACATTTATCCCTTTTTATAATAATTTATATAAAATTATATAACGAATTTGATAAAAATTATATTTTGATATGAAGAATTCAAAATTGTATTTTTTGGAAATATATAGTTTCAATTAAACCAATCAATTTAGAAAATTCAATAATTTTTTAAATAAATTTTATTTTCATAAAATATTCTATTAAATAATATTTATTTAAATATTAATGATAACATAAATTTGATGAAGTATAATGTAATTTTTATATGGTTCAAAAAGTTTCAAGTTTCATAAAAACATGAATTTTCTATTAAATAACGATTTTTAAAAAAATAAAATTCAAATATTTATAAAATTAATTTGGAATAATAAATATTATTTTTGAAATAGGAAAATATAAATTTTATAATGGTGAAATTTTCATAGTTTTATAAGGTATTAACATTTTTTGGTAAGAATTTAATATAGTATAAATATATAATATGTATTATGACTTCATAATAGCCTAAAAGCATTGTAATAAATACTATAAAGGGAATACATGACCAAAAATATATTTTAACTTTAAAATAATGTAATTTTGAAGAAATTGTTACTTTTATAAACCATTAATTAATCCTGTAAAAAATATATTGTATTTTCATATTTTAAAAATAAATATTTATAAACACGACTGACTTCCACGTCATAAATTGTATTATTTTAGTCTTTTTTTTATTTTCCAAATAAAATAACTAAAACCACTCCTCTTTGGAAGAAACTTTGGGAAAGTCGTGATAATCCTTTTTTTATCACTTTATTACTTAGAGTCCAAAACATATGTTTAAAAATTAATAAAAAAAACTCCCCTCTCTTACCCACCCAACCACACATTCCACATCCTTTAAAACCCATTGAGAAAAATGTTAATCTCCCTCTCCCTCTCTATATATAAATCCATACCATGGTGTTTTAAAGCTCTTAAGAATCTCATTACAATCTTTTAGAAGCACCTTCATAAGGTAAGGGTCTCTCCCTCCACTTTTCAATTCAAGCACATCCTTTTTTATCAGAATTTTGAATACTAAGTGGTTACATTATAATGTGTTCACAATCATACCTTTACTATCCAAATGATTTTATAATAATGAGAGATTTTTCATCCCTTATCTTTATAACAAATTCCTAAGTCGTTCCTATACTGAATTTATGTTTTCTCTTCCTTTTCATTCAAGTACATTATTTGTATTAATCATTTTTATTTACAAATTTTTAGGTTTTATTATGTTTTACACATCCATTTTACTATCCTAATAGTTCTTATGTAATTATAGACCACCTTTAACTCTCATTAAACCTCTCATGAACCTTTTGTAAACCTATTTTACTACCAACATTATCCCACAATTTTCTATAAAAAAACTTTATGTTTTTAATACCCATCCCCATTTCAACTAAAGGGTATTAAAGTAGATGTTAATATACTTATTTGATTTTGTAATTCGATATATATAACTCACACTCCTTAATCATTGTATTAAAATTGATATTATATTGTATGATATATTTGGAAAACAAATGCATGTACATGATATGAACATGATGGGTGGTCCCAAAATTAAATAGCCCTCCAATGCACTAGGTAATTACTTTGTCCCATGTTATGATATATATGGTGCATAGGTGGTTAGACTAAGAATACTATGTTATGATGTCCCAGTGCTTAACCTTGAATTTTTCTTATATTTTCATTTTTATATTGTTTACAAATTCTTATGATTCCTTGATGTTATCATATTATATCATTCTTTAATTTTAATTATTATGGTTATCATCTTTCTATGTTATCATGTTATGTCTCTTGACTCACATATACTTCTTTACATTATGTCATGCCATGATTATTACCTTATTGGCCTTTATATCAAACCCCTTTCATGTGTACTTCCTCAGGTAATCTCATGAAGTATTAGAAGATCAATTAAATTATAAGGGCATGTTATGGAGTTTATAATTAATTCCATTATATCCCTATTTCATGTTATTATACTATGTATCTGATTACCTAAATATACTTGGTCACTCAATCCTTTGGGATTGTGTTATATATTTCTATATGTAATAAATCATTAAAAAAGTGTATAAGAGAAAAGGATTTTCATAGTTGGTATTAGAGAAATTTTTTGTTATTTTTAGGTATTAGGATTATAAAAAATTATGTAAAACTATGGGGATAATAATAAACATAGGAAAACATCCCAAATTATTCTGTTAAGTACCGATTCTGCAGTTTCCAAGAAACAAAATCCATGTCTGGATACTATAAGAAGATGTGGTTCTAGAATAGTTGTTTCTAGGGGTAATAACCTCAAAAATTATGGATTTTGTGTTAAATTAATTGTTAACTAGTGCATGAAAAGGTATATTTACTATACACCTTGTTTGACACTCCTAGGGGATATGATTTTATTCAATTCAAAAGATCTCTATAAACCATTATGAATGGAAAAAATTCCTTTGAAATTTTATGTTAGGAAATGGGCTATGAATAACTTATATTTAACCCTATAAGTTCATAGGTTAATGATTATATGTAATTTATGGGATATATCTTCCATGTTTATAGTTTCCCTTTCATATGTTTAATTATTTGAAAATTCTCATCTTTAAGTCTATTTTTGTTAAATTAAATGATTGGAACAAAAATAAAATAGTGAAATACATGTTTATCATCTATTCATGACCTTAAAATGTCTTATGTGACTATGTTTTATCCATTCTTTAATATCATGCATGTTTATTAGTACTATTCAAACACCACCTCAAAACATAGAAGTCAATCTATCAGTGGAAATGAAAAATGGGGAAATTAATGCATCCCAAGAATATAAATCCCCCTATCAACATTTGAGGTATGAATTCTCTATAAAACCTTATGATACTCCTTTAGAATAATTTGATGTTATTATGGGTACATATTTACTTCCCTTGTATATATCCAACATAAATTTCCTGGATAAGGAAATCACTTTCTATATCACAAATATTCCTCTAATTATATATAAGTGTAAGGATGATGATGGATCTTCTTTGGAATCATCATCTCAAGCATGGATATTATTTCCTTATATTCAAATTTATTAATATCAATTGATTAATACTAAGTAAAATATCATCCTTGATGAAATTATAATTCAAAAACCTGAGTTCAAGAAGCTTAGCTTCTAGGAAGAAAGAATCATAGGATATTAGTCATATCCTACTCAAATCCAATTAGGTTAAGGATTCATCATTTCTTACCTTTGATGGCCATATTAGTTTCAAAATAATAGTATTTAATAGTTTTTTTAATCTAATTACTAGATAGATGATTACCATGTTTTAATTCACATATTCATTATGTTTAAAGTCACCCCTACTCTCGACCCCTAACCCAAAGTATATTATCCACACATTACAGTATTAAATGAAAGATAGGAAATGGGGAAAATATTTGTAATAATGAATAAATAGTTTTAATAAAATAAATCAAAAAATTAAATCATATGAAATAAATCAAATACTAACTTTGATGAAGAAATAATGAATAACACAATGGTAATTGATGTTTCATGGAAAACAGGATTGGATTCGGATAGCAGAATAGTAAATAAGAAATTAAAAAGTCTTAAAATCGAAATAGGTAACAAGGGAATCCTTAAAATAATAAAAGAAATCAAAAAATAAACATGAAAGAAAAAGGAAAATAAATAAATAAAAATAGAAAAGAAGACATGCATCTGGAACTTTTATTCCGTGTTGGGTTTCCAGATACTTATAGACTTTGAACATTACACGATGTGTAAATGATTTATGTCGTGTAACTCTATTAAGTGGATTCTGCATATATCCTTTCATGTAATGTAGTTTTCTTTCACTCTATGTACTTCATATCCCAAAATTTCTATGAAGATCTTTGATATTTGGATTTCATGGCTTGAACCTTCAGCACAAATTGGGTTTTGAAACTTTTCACATCGTATACTAATATCACATCATGTATCACATTAGATTTTAAATCTGAGTCTTTAAAGATGTGTACTCTTGATTTACATTGTGTACTTAGTTCATACCCTGTATTTGGGATTCATGGCATATAATTCGGTTGACAGGTACTCTCCTCAATGAGTTCACATCATGTACTTCAGATTCTTGACATGTAATGTTGATTTTCCTAATTTTTCAGCATGGCCACCTTTGATTATTGAATTATTATTACTTTAGAAATCAAAACAGAACCTATTTTATTATCTAATAAGTAATTATTAATCATTAAATAAATTTATCCAGTATATATATATATATATATTTATATTATCAGTCAGTATAGTCATTTGATTCCATGGTGATAGACCCCTCATGGGCGGTTGAGAAAATAGTTTTGGTTACTTAAAGTGTTAACAAAAACAAATAATTTATTTTCCCATATAAATTCTTTGTGGAATTTTACTTAACAAAACCATATGTATATGGTTTAACTGACATTGATCATTGTAAGGAAATACTAGTAATTAAATATATATACTGAGATGAGATAGTGATCCTTGAGGTTTTGGATCCTCGTATGTGGAAGCTTGGTGAGTATTGGGTTGAAATCATGACTCTTAAGGGGGTATTCATGTATGCGGATACCTAATGAGGATCATCTCCCATGGGTAAGCAGTCGACTTGGAATGTCATGCATGACTTATATGTATATGAGAACTCTAGATATTGTTAGTTTGGAAAGTGGGTTTCCTACTGATGTTTGAGATGGATGTAGAGATGTTACTCCATGAGCAATGTACCATGTGATATATGAACTGTGGGTTAGGAAAAAGATCTTAGTTCATTGAGAAGTGACTTGAGATATTGGTGAGTTGGGTGATGTGTATGGGGGTAACCCAATAAAGGGGTTATCCTAGGTTTGTGAGTGTCTTAGAGATGGAAAGCATGATTAGATGTCTCAAGTTATGAGATCAGTACATGGGAGTTCATGTCGAGTAAGTGGTATAGGCAGAGTGATACCTTAGGTTGTGTGATGTAAATATGTAAAGGTGATTACAGTATCAAGGTTTGATTTTAGAGGCAAGGATCGGTATTTTTCCTAGCCCTATAGATTTTGGGTGTGATTCCTGATCGAATAGTAGATTATGGTCCAAGATGACTAGATATAGGATATATAGATCATTGGAAGATGATATGGTTTTTTAGATAATCTTGATTGGTGGGAGATCATGAGATAGATCATGGCATAAGAGAAATTCATGATTTTGATGAAGTGGTCCAAGGGTGATTCTAGTTAGGTGAGGTTGACATGTAGTAGGGAGTATGGTCATTTATTTAGATGTGTAATTTTTAGTCCAACAATATACAACTCATAGGGGAATGAGTTGGGTTGTTTGATCGGGTGTTATAGAATCGTACACCCATTGGATTTAGATGAGATCAAGATTGTTTACACTAGTTGTATATAGTTCCATTGGTATGTATATCGATGAGTGTTCATGTTTAGGGATAGAACTAAGTGTGTCCCATGACACGTGTTTTTAGGGAGACTTGTACATGGAACACTTATGGGATTGGTGTCCTTGGGTTTTAAAAAGGATGATAAATTTCACCTGGATATGTGGGTGATCCTGGGAATATATTGGGTTTTAGTGGCATGGTCGATCTAGAAGTTGTATGATGGGGAGTACACCATTAACTCTTAGAGTTTGTGACACTAATTATGAATGGGGATTCAAAGGGTATTTAGGAGGATGTTCTGGGTGAGTTAATAATGGTTAGTGTTTAAAATTTCATGTTATATCTTGAATATAAGCAAGATAATCATTCCTAATCATTACATGCAGTAATGGACAAAGCAAGAGTCGTGGATGCATGACCCTTGTGTGGGTAGGGTATTTTTTATGATGTCCCCAGTTGTAAAATGGTTAATATGGCTTCTAAATACTGGTGAGATGGTAAATAATATTTATCTAGTTTCTTAGTGAATACCAAGTTTGTGTTCTAAGCACAGTATAAGATGGAGCCTGACCACAGTCATTAGGAGGGGGATAGAGTTTATGTGATTCTAGCATGATATAGATTAGGGATGTATTGGTGCTAAGATTGAAATCATGTAACTGGTTTGGTCGGTTGAGGATCTAATCATTAAAATAAATTGAGAGTCAGTTTTGTAATTTTATGTGGGTGTTTAGATGATATAGTAATACCTTCTAGAGTAGAGGCATTTTGATCATGTAGTGAGAAATCATGTCAGTGGATGTGGTCGAGCCTTTTCAAGAATAATCATCTTGATGATGTCCAACAAGTGGGTTTTTAAATAATTGGATCTGGTGGTTTTGAAACCATTCCAAAATTTGTTTTGGGATGAAAAATTAATGTGTTTAAGATTGACTGGGGAATTTCGAGTAAAAGATGGTATATTCAAGACTTTATAATAAACAATTGATATAATATAGATCTAATTTATAATTTTAAATGAGATGTTGTTCTAGTTTCCATATAGTTAATTCAAGTGAAATTGGGTGTGGTGAGATGAAGACTAAACTGATTGTGTTATTAGAGTACTAATAATGTGTTTTTACAAGCAATTCTGATGGTGGGAAGAACCATGGAATAGAATTTCCACTTATGGGCTTAGTTTGATGAAACTGCAATGTCTTTACGTAGATGGGTGTTGTGGAGAACAATTTATGTGTTTTGATGGTGGTGATAAGGTAGTGTTTCAGTTTTTTATAAATAATAAACCTCATTTTTAGAGTTGCACAGTGGAAGCTCAATTGTTGTTCCCAAGTAAAACATGACGAGATGGTTACAAGTTGATGACTAGGACAGGTATCACTTTATGGATAAGATCCAATGGAAGTATCTAGTATGAGAAGTTCTATGGTAGTGAGTTTGTAAAAAAATTATCCTTTTTGAGTCATAAATTCAAAGTGAATTTGAATTTTTGGATTTCAATATTAGGGGTTATTATAAGTATTGAAATTTGGATATGGATTCTATGAGTTTGAACGTATTAAAGGAATGTTTTTTCATGTGTATTAAGTCTTGGGAGGTGTCTCGGGTGCTCAAGAAAGTATTGGAATCTTTGAATGGAAGTTGATGTTTTTGGAATGCTTTTTTCTCTAACACATGGTTTGGGTCACATGATTTAGGGGAAACCATGTGATGGCCCTAATGCATTCCCATTATCAACTAATTTTGAATGTGCATGATTATAACAAATAGTTAACACGTGGTTAATGGCCAACAATATATATTTTGTTGGAAAATGTGAGAGGTGTTTGGATTTAGGGTCACATAACATGGTAACCACACGATTATATACAAACATTTCAAGAACTATAATTTTTTGCAGATGAAATCTATATGGTTGGTGCATGGTTTGTTAAACCATGTAGAAAAACAACTTGAATAGAGTGTGTTTGGACAATGTTGATCATACTTTTTTTGCTCGGTTTGGTAAAATGTGCATCCAAATCATGCATCTCACTAAAAGTTTAACATTACCATTTTTCCAAACTATGTTCTAAGATGGAATAACCCCCTTCCATAATATCTCTCTTTCATGAAGTCAAGGTGCTTGTCCCCCTCCTATTCCTTTAATCCCCCTTCGATTTGGGGTATTTTTAGGATATTTTATAATTATTATTGGTATGTATCTTCTTATATTTTCCTTAATTGTTATTTTCTTGTAGATTAAATCTAATTTCATTTCTCTATGTTATTTGTTTTAGTGATTATTCCACTATATCATGGTGGAATTTGCTGATAATGATGGTTCTTTCATATGTCATAACTATAGAACATCCTTAGATGGAATATGCATATATGCTCTATAATTTTGATAGAGGTATGTCACTGTGTGATTTTATTTATTATTTTCACCTAAATTAAGTGAAATTAGAAAATGGAGTTTTGTTACGTGTCAAACATTTTTCCTTGAATGATATTGAGAGTTTTCCATGGTCTTTTTGTGAGTGTATGGTTTCCATTTTGGTGTGATAAGGGAATCCAATGAGTTTTTATGCATTATATCTATTTTAATTAAATTTAATAATTAATTTCACACTATTTAATTAATTATCAATAATAATAATTAATTAATGTGGATCCTTTCGCATAAGTTAGGGCCACATGTGATGGTCGATGGCTAGATGGACTTGGATAAGCCTATGTGAGAGATGTTGGGCAATTATAAAAAAAAAGGAATTTTCTTCAATTAATGTAGGTGGTCCCTTGAGTATATCCCTATAAATTTTAAATTTGTTTATTTATTATTATAATTTGATTTTGGGTATTTATACTGAGTGTGATTAATCTTTTTAAATTAAATAAATTGTTTTTTTAGATAAAATTCTTTGACTGAACAAAGTACTAAGCACCGTGATTGGTCCTTGTGCACTGGCCTGATTTCCTCAGCCTCTAATAGTAAATGGATTGGTTATAATAGTGTGTCTTGTGACATATAGACCCAAAGGAGAGAGAATTATAATTAATTGAGGGAATGGGATATAGCATACCTAGTGTTAGGACCCTGTAGTCTCCTATAGGTAGAGGTGAGAGATGAATTGAGATGAATGGCATAAGGATTGTCCATGTAAAAACCTTGAGATGACTTAGAGACTTTGGGGGAGTTATGGTGATCATGGGGAGAGTGTTCATTTCCTATTGTGATGTGTGTACCTAGGTGGGTAATCCCTAGGTAGGTCTTGAAGGACAAGTTGGTTTTTAATACTAACCTAATGTACCCTGGGAAGGGAATGGGCTTGAGGCCATCTCTCTTATGACACAAATCCTATGAGGAAAATGAGGCTGTGAAGTGATTTTGATTATATTGAGAGATTATATATCTTGTGAGTGACAATTTTGGTCCCAAGATATTTGAATTGGATAATAGAAACCAATAATGGTGTCTTGGTAGATATGTGGCCTTAGGGACCATGGTAGGTGCCCCCAATGACTTTTTGAACCTAGAGAGGGTGCATATAGAAATTGGGTAACGATGTTTATGGGTATAACCTTAGAAACCAAATCAATGTTGTAATTCTCTTATGGTTGTAGTGATGATTATAAGTTATTCACTTGATAATGAAATATTAGATTCTGAGATGAGTTTAGGTAGAAGACAGACCCCATTGAGGTATGGTGTATAAGATGAATCACGTGGGACACACTAACCATTTAGGTGTATTAAGATACATAAGATATCTTGGTTTTTTTTCCTTGGATACAACTTTTATGGGTAATATCAGTTTTGAAATCCTTATACATGGTCCTTGGATTTGGATGAGACATGGTTTGGAATTCTATTCACATGATACTTGTATTTATATGAGACATAGTTTGGAATTTCGTGGACACAATCCTTAGATTAAAATGTGATATGGTTTGGATTTACATGGAATTGTTCTTTGGAGTTAGTGGTATGGGTTGTGTCCCTCCCAGGTGGCCTCCGGGCTTGATTAATTTTTCATAGGAAATTCTCTAAAAAATCAATTATTTGGAATGATATTATTGGATTTCCTTGGTCATTATCCTAGGAATTTTCCATTGTCCTGATATTGGTTTTGTATGGATATGCAACATGCATAGAAAACCACAAGAACTGGATGAATTAGGTTTGTGTTGATCTTGGGTTACACATAAGAAGCTCAATATTGATAGTGGTAATTTATTTACATTACCATGGTTGTATTTTATCTATTCTTCTGAGAATATCATATGTAACACTATAATAAATCATTGTTTATGGGGACAAATTGATGATTACTAACTAATTTTTTCTCTCAAACTTCTTGGAAAGTCGTGGAACTTGGGTACCTAAGAATCCCCCATTATTAGCAAGTTCAGGTTAAGGAAGATGCCCAGAATTGATTATTCAGTTGGATATATTGTACAAAATAAGGATATAGATGAGGCGATGCTTAGGGATTCCAATATATCATCAATATATTTTGTATCGTTTATTTATCCTATATTTAGGATTTGTTTGGAGGTATTTTGTGGTGTTTTTGTGTGATGGTATGCTTTCAAATCTGAAATTGATATAACATGTTGTATTTTATTACTTCTATAAACTTTGATTTTCATTAATATTCATGGATGATGTTTAGTTATTTGACTAATATTGTTCAATCATATATGAAGTTATAATATATCCACAGTAAAAACCAATACCATTTCTATTAGTTGATAGACTCTAGAATATAGGGAGGTGTTCCAGAGGTCCTAATGGAAACTACAGTCCCAAAACTAACGAATTGTCATGGGATGGGGACGTTACAATTTTCTAGAGGGGATTATAATTTTATGAACCCTATAATATTTTATGGTTCTATTAAATGGTACTCTATATGATAAATTATAATATTATCCATGATATTTGATTCTAAAGGAGTCTCTTAGTATTACACCTATTATAGACCATGATGATAGACCAGTTATTTGGTTGTTTTTATGATACCACTAGCTTTGAGAATAAAGAACTCCATGGATGGGGTGCCACCATAACTTAATCCAAATTTAACATGTTCAGTGGTTTGAGATATGGTGGTTGGGATAGAAATATTCCTATCCTGGTAACTATAGAATATGAATGACATTTTTTCATAATTTGAAGAGTTAAGCTAGACAAATACTGATTAATTTGATATGTTTTAGATGATTTATATGTAAATGAATATCACGGATGAATTTAGAGATGTTTGGAGTATTCTAGAGGAAAATAACATAAATCAACATATAATAACTTATGTCAAGTTGTGATAGAGTTTGAATGCAGATATGTGTAATTAATTAAAAAGAAGAATAAGATACAATCTAATTCTCCATTCCATAATAAATCATGTATTAATAACATAATAAGTTTGAGGGGACATTATACCATGTCAATGAGACAAATCATGCTACAATAACCTCAAATAAGAAGATCATTGGAGAATTCAAAGACCATAGAATCATGGAGACTACCTTTACTTCATAAATTGATGATGGTTAGCTTAACTATTAAAGCTAAAAATTTGTATATAGTGATATAGATGAACATTACACCTTAATCTATGATAGAGAATGATGTGAAGAAGGATATTGCACCAGAGAATCTTGGATTTTCACTGTGATCTTCGAGGATTCAAAGTTCAATGGAGATGAGAGATTACCCTCATGCTACAATTGAACCCTCTACATCATGAGAAAGGTCATTCGTGGAGAAAATATTTGAGATTTTTATTTAGATACTTCTCATTACTCTATGACATACCCCATTGTTACATGACCTAGTCTACTTATATAATTATATTGTGTATATTAATTGTTTGGAGAGTTTATATGCATTGATGATTTATAATGTTTTGGAGAGAAATTTGATGAGGGGTTCTTATTTTGTATTATGGGATTGATGACTTATATTATTGTTCAGTTTCCTCACTTCTCTTACATGTTTAATTTAATCATATAACCTATCAATATTCTTCCTCAATATCTTAATATCAACAATTATCATAGGATTTATTCTTATTCACTCAAGATTTTATATCTTCTTAAGTGAAAAAAATCAAGAGTGGGGTTGGTGATTTTAATGGCCTGATATTTTAAAAAAATAAAACTTTGTTCGATAGCGTATACAACACACAACACTAAGCCTAAATGAACAATGAAATATTATTATTTAAATATGAACATTATAACTAATCCATTAAATTGGTGGGTTTGAATAGGTTTAAATAATTTACGAAATATATATAAATTTCATAATAAATATAAATTTTTTGATAAATTATTAGTAAATAATCATTCAAATTTTTTTTAAATCCATTTTATTCTTCAAAAATATATTTTCTTCAAAAATGTTATTTATTTATTTATTTTTTGAAAATATAATAATTAATTTCTCTATATTTTAGAAAATTTATTTGATAAAATTAACATAATTTTGTAAAACATCATATCAAAATTAACTTAGGGTGAAATTTTGGTATTTTTTTGAAATTTTTTATTTTTTTAATGAATAGTGAAAATTACCAATTTTTCAAATACTATCATTTATTTTCATTAAATAAAGTAATTTAAAAGTACCATTGTATTTTTAATTTTATATTAATGTGACATATGAAATTTTTTATTTATAATAATTTAAATAATTTCATTTGAAATGTCAATTTTCATGATTTTGGAGTAAGTTTATTTTATGGTTAAAAATACAGTTTTCTAGAAACTATTTTATGAGCATAAAGTTTATCAATTTTAGTTAATTAAAATAAACTATAATAAGGAAATATTTAAATTAAATGTGTATATTATATATTTCTTCATATTTATTTAAATTCATATAATGATTGATGTTAGTGATAGAGTTAATATAAGATCGTTTATTTCTTGAAAATACATTTTCCTGAAAAACTGCTTTTCATTGGGATTTGCGGGATTATTATAAAATGTATTTCTACCAATTATAGAGATTTTATTTGGTAAAATTTATTATATATTTTAAATCATAATAATTAATATTATTTAAAAAAATTTATTTATTTTTTGATCATAATGAAAATTGAAAAAGAGTAAAAATTTGACACCTCGGTAAATGGGTAAATCTTGTTAACTTACGTTAAAAATAAGGGATAAGGCCTCAATTTTTCATATTAAAGCTTGTTTTTTGAATTTATTTATAACCTTATCACCTTATTATTTATATTTATTTTTTAATGGGGCACTTTCCCATTAAATGGACCCATATGATAATATATGTAAAGAAAAAGACAAAATGTCACCCTCTTACTTTTAAATATCTCTTATGTGATCACATAAGAATAAAATCAAGTTGTGAACTAATATTAATGTTTATTTTGAGTATAATGGAATTATTTTAATTATGGTAATTTATTTATAATTTTTAGTAATTATATAATTACTACAAATTCTTATGAAACGCTGATAATATATTTATTGAATAAATAGAAAAATAAAGTAAATCTATTTGAAAATATTTAAAGTAATATAAATTAAATGAATTATTATGTTCCATTAATTTTATATATAAGTATAACATATTATATAGTATTTAAATTAATATATTCTCATTCCATATTTATATTGATTTTTTTAAAGACAAATTAATGGAATAGTGTCAAAATTGGCATTAATGTAATTTTCTAATAAATAATATTTTATTTAATGATTTAAATTTTAAAAAAATACTAAATTTATCCAATTTATTGGTATATATTTTAAAATATCAAATATTTTTAATTAATGGACAAATTTTCCTTTTCTAGTAACTATATTGACTCTTAAAGTGTAAAAACTTAATCGCTCTGATAATTGTCAAAAAGGGTTAAACACAGGTTAAAACAAAATGATAAGTGTTAAAATATCACATAAAATTTTTCAATTTTTATTATATGAAATTATTTAGACTCAAAATCATATTATTTTATAATATTATTAATTTTGAAATATTTTAAAATGAAAATTAATTTATATTAATTTAATAATTTAATAAATTCTAAGAGTCTCTGGCCCTCACATAAAAACAGCAACTCCTCTCCTTTTTTCTAAAAACTTAAAAATAATTTTAGTTCATTAAAAATCTATCAAAATACATTACCTAAATTCTTACCCAGATCCTATAGTCCTATTTTGAACAAAAATTCATCCTAGTAATGCTTTTGGTGTAAACCCTAAGAGGTTTTCTGAAAAAGATGTATACTTCTTAATCAAGAATTTTTATTTTATTTCATTTCATACCAGTATAAAACCTTATTAAAACCTTATTAAAACATGTTAAAATAACAACACTAGTATATTATGTATACTAAGATGATTTTATATTGATTTAATGACCAATATCCATCTCATCTTCAATCAAATGGGAAACAAAACCATCGTTCGTGTGTACGGAGGACTACTGCCTCACGAACTGATGTAATTCATTTTCCATAACCTTCTCTTATAGATGATTGTTATGATGGATTTAATGTATATATATTAAATTAATTACATATTTATCATTTTAAATATATCATTTAATTTCTTACCTTTTCATTCACTAAAAATTAAAAGCGTTGTATGTGTGTACGTGTGGACTATCACCTCCACAAATTCATGTGATTTTTTTTTCATCACAACATCACATGGATGATATCGATAAGTATATTTAAAAAAAATGTGGTATAAATTATATTATTATAATTATATAAATATAAAATAATACTTACTTTTTATCCATAATGATCATTGAAAAATGGAAATGTTACTCTTGCATACGTACAACCTATTATCTCCATCATTATAAAATTGTTCATTTTTCATAACCATGTTTCATGATTTGTTTTAAAAGTATAATTGATTTATAAAAACTATAATTATTTCATGATTATTATTCTTTATATGATATAATAATGACCCTTTTACCATAGTCAACCTACCGAATTCATTTTGTACGTATGATCCAAATATGATTAAAACATCTGACGTGAACTTAATTAATTATGTAATTGTATATAAAATGATAATAAGTTAAATAAAAGTAAGAATAAAAATTTAAAAGGTTCGTAATAAATAATATAATTAAAATAAAGTTATTATTCAGGATGATAATGAACTCATGTGACAAGCCGGTCAAAAGTTAATGGATTATCTTCTAAAAAAATTATCTTTTAAAGTTATACTTCCAACTCTTTCTAATGCATGTTTTTCTAAATTCTTTAAGAAAATTTTTATTTTTGATTAAATAGATTATAAAGTTCATTTTTGAATATATTTTACATCCTTTATAATTATTTTAAAAAGGAATATTTTTAAGGCTTTTGTAAGGGACATTTTACTTTAAAAAAGTAGTTTTAAATATTTTAAAGGTTTATTTTTCATATTTTTTATTCCATATCCATGTTTTAAAAAAAAATTTGGAATGTTTTTAATATTATTTTATTATTTTTTAAATCTCATTTTTAACCATGTTTGACTTTCTACAAAATGGTTTAAAAGTAAACTTCTTATCATCTTCTCAAATGATGTACTTTTGACTTTTTACCAAAAATGTGAAAGGAATATTTGTTTTAATATAAATGAAATGAACTGAATTTCCCGATGTCATCACTACTAAATTCCTCGAAGATTCCTTTAAAAGTTTCTAGGGTTATTTTAAAAGAAATTTTTTTATTTAATATATGATAAATTTTTATATTTTAATTAATTGATCTCTCTCTAAACAACCACTTTCTTCAGGTTATGATCATTATATCTCTAACTCAATTTCTATATCTCTTTAAAGTTATGGAATTATTATAAATTTTTTATATATATATCTCTCATATATAACTAAATTATTCTCCATTCCTTTGAGGGATTAATACATTCCTTATGTTCATTCATCAAATGTCATTATTGTGAAATATTCTGTGATTATGATATGAGGAAAACTTATGCAACACATTTCTTTTCATGGGAAATTATTATGTTTATGCCTTATGATTGATTTACTTTTATAGCACACATAATCATGAACGTGTTATAATGGGTGCTCCTAGATAGTGGTCTAATTCACTATGTAAATCTTTTGTCTAATGAGATTTTAGTTATGGGATTAGAGAGTAAACCTAATCCACTATAGGACTTTATAAACAATGTGATGTTGTCTTGACAGAAAGCCTTGAATTATGATTATGTCGTGTTTTCTATTTCTTCCGCATTTCCAATGTTTCCATGATCTTATGATACTAAGATCTCTATATTATTCTCCCATGTGATTACTCATGAGTAAATGTTTAAAGTAAAGTATATGAAACATTGTAAGGGTAAAATTTATAACTTTTTTGAAAAAAAAATCATAATATTTCCCTGATTGCAAAGGATCTTTTAAAAGAATTATTTTTCCTTTAAGATTTCTTATCAATTTTTTTATGAAAATATTTGGGGAAGAACAGTTTATTTCTTAGGTAATAAAACGTTTATTTTGATCCCAAAGTTATATTTTTAAAAAGACAAAGTCTTGTATAAGTATTCATGAACCAACAGGTTTCTTTATTTCCTTTTATATGTCTCTTATTGAGATTTTTGTACTCATCCCATATTTTAAAATGTTTATCATAGGGTTTTAATGATTATTAGGGACAAGGATGAGGTCATGATGAAAATTTTAAATAAATTTCATAAAAATAAAACTTGGTATATCCTAAAAGTTGTGTTTTGGGGGGAAATAGATACTAAGTAGAAGTTTCCACTTTTTGATGTAATATTTAATTATTTAAGGGTGATGGAATAATTCTCTAAAACACTAAACCATAAATATACTAAAATATAATAAAATGAATTCTTTACTTAAAAATAAATTTTTTTAATGTTTAATGTTTAAGCCTGATTCTTTATAGTAATGTCATGTTATTGATTGATTTCTTTTATAGAATGATTTTTTTATATCACGTTTAGATTAATTTATATTCCATTCGTTAATTTTTCTTTATCGGATGTAGTAATTATTGGATAATCTCCAATTTGGTAGGTACATATGGAACTATAATAGTATCATTTATTTTTCTTTAATTTTAAGATGAATTCATGATGTTCTTTCGTTTAACTAGATTCCATTGATAATAAGAGATTGGATAAATTATGGTAGTATTAATTGACATTGAAAAATTAAAGATTAATTTTCTTTATTGCATCTGGTAACTAATAAATTCATTTCATTCCATAAGTAAATTAAATCATAGTTTTTAGGAAAAACATCCTTCAAAATTCATTCACTGTGTTTGATTTTAATCAAAAAAATCATTATTAAAATTCTTTGTTTCTACATTTTTTAAATTGAATTTTCTCTACATTAATCTATAATTTTCATTTAAAATTTAATAAAGCCTCACTAATAAATTATTTATAATCCATTCTCTATATATTAACCTTATTACTCTCTATTTCTATAATACACTTTTGTATATTTATTAATAAGTAGTTTTGTATTAACATTCTTATCCTTGAATCATCATCCAATATAAGTGATTATTCTTAAAGTAATTTCAAGTATTTAGCTCTTTTTTTAAGATGTTTGATATGAAACTAGACAAAAAAATCTAGTACTGGTTTATTGGTTTATGTCTTCTCTTTTATTTTTTTCTCTTTTTCTATTTTTATACTCTTTTAAATTTGTTGGTATATTTCTCTCTTTACAAGTTCCAAGTACTTGATCTGTACCCCATGTACAAAATTAATGAAATAGGATAGTACTAAACCATAAGAATATAAACTTGAAATTGAGAATTTACTTTCTCAATACTAGAGATCAGTCATGGTAGACTGAGTACCCTATGAAGTGCATGATAAGATATAAAACCTAATTATTGGGGTCCAAAAAGCACTATGAGATATTTTTTAGATAGAATATAGAATTATATTGGTGTCTGAAGATTCTTTAATCATACTTAGGCCACTATTTGATCCCAAAAACATAATATTAAGTATAGTATGCTATAAATGATCCAAAATATGGGCTATTTCGGTGGACTGAAAAGTAAATATCTTAGTAGAAATCTCTCCAACTTTCTTGAGATTTAAAAAACTTTCAAGAATAATGGGGTGTCTAATGACATGATTATAATGAGATCCTTTCCTTTCTTAATATAGGATCATGAAAAATAATGGTTTAAATCTATACTATTTGATTTTTTTCATCGTATGGTGTGATCTATAAGAGATTACTAAAGAATTAATTTACAAAAGTGAAAATAGTGAATCTATGGAGTGATATAAAAAATTTAAAAAATAAGGAGTATATATTTATAGGGATTTTAAGTGATTCAAAAAGATGATATGAAAATTCCCACACCACATATTTTCTCTTTTTATATGACTACAAAACTTATACTTATGTTTGAAAACTAATTCCCAAGAGGTGATTGATACAATAGCTGGAGGAGGAATCCTAAGGAAGACACCATCTTATTTTCAAAAAACATTAGATAATAAGGAAAACATTCTTCTCAAAGGAATGAATAATGTGGTCTACCTAAAAGATGAATTCATCATGTGGAGGATTCCATAAGAGAGGAAGCCTAAATAAGGATGACATCAAAACAAATTGATATGTTTCAAGATATTCAAAACCAATGAGTATAAATAGATAAATAGAACATTATTCCAAGAGAGATGTGTGATTATTCGCATCTGTTTCAATATTTCAAAGCCAGTACTGGATGTAGGAGTATGCTTCTTTGGATGAAACTAGACATATCCTTATTTTACAAACCATTTTGGTTAACAATTGATGTTTGTAGATGATAACCAAGGTTGGAAGAAATGTAGTAGGTAAAATTCAACACATTCATAAGGTGATTCAATATTTTCCCAAGTTAAATAAGTACATTTAACAATTGGGGAAAAGTAAATCCCTAAGGGAAAAATTTGTGTCACATATAAAATAATTATAGTTTTAAGTCTATGTAACACAACCTTCATTAAAGTAATTAAAGGAAAAAACATTAAGAAGAATGATGAAAGTATCTATCAAGTGGATACCATCCTTCATAAGCCTGAAACTTACTAAGAAAAATATCAATCCTTACTCTAATACATTGTGAACTAATTGGAAAATAATTCCTAAAAGTATTCCAAGTTTCCAATTGGTAATCTACAAGGTGATACTAATGTTTTGAGGGAAGAGGATAAAGTTGTGACTTTAAGAAGTGGGTTGGAGAATTATGTTATATAAAATTTCAAGGAAACATCCACTGAAAAATTAAAGAAAAATAATAAATTAGAATGAAGAAATATAAAAGGAAACCATCAAGGAGGCATGAAAAAACATAATAAGGTAAAATATGTGGATCATTAATGACACACCAAATAAAGATAAAATCTTACCAGTATCCACTACTATTTTCATTGATTATTCATGATAGGTAACTATTTTACCATATTTTGAAGCTAAAATTCCATATTAATATGTCCAAATTTTCCACAAGTAAATAGAATTTACTATATTTTAATAAAAATATGACATTTTTCTGTTATAGTAAATAAATCCCAATTTCAATATTTTATTATTTTAATTAAATTTTTTTATTTACTTGGAGTGCACATAATTTTAAAAAAATATTATTTTGGTGTAAAATTGAATATTTAACAGGCCTTATATGATTAAATTCAACTATGATTCTTATATATGTGAATAAATAAAAACAATTACTAGTTATATAATAAATAACACTTTGTGGTGATTCTATAGATATTTATGAGCTAAAAATGATTAAAATATAAATCATAAAAGGTAAAAAATAGTAAAGTATATTTATATAATAATAAACTATTCAATGAAAATGATACTTAATAAATTATCCTTACTCACATAAGTGATTAGTTGAGCCAATGAAGGAATAACTTGATCTTACGTGAGATCAACTTAGGGTGTGTTGATGATATTTAAAAAAATCCATTACTATAGAAGATAAATTAAGACAGGCTATGTATTATTAAATCAAAAAACTATTTTTTAATATTAAAAAAAGTCTACATAAGGTTAAATTTGATCTTTGTAAGATTAAATCAAAATTCCAAATGGTTATGTATGTGTAACTGGAACCCACAAAAGATTAAAAAGAAGAGGGAAAATGTACCCAAGACCCTAAAAGAGAATTATTACATATCCCAACATAAGACCAAAATCTAACACTAGGTTATCAATTATATTGGGTACAATCATTATTGTAATACTCAGTCTTTGGAGAGGCGAAGCAATGCACAAAATGCAGTATTTGTCAACTAGTGATATATTCTCAGGCCTCCAATTAATCATCGGTTCTCTATGAAATGATAACCCATATCACAATGTATGATCCATTCACCAATAAATATATTATATATTCTATTAATGATATTACAAAATCACTTAAATTCAACCTCATAGGCCTACATGGGATGATGTTGTTAAGAGGATTCTACGTTTTCTGTGATGCCTCCAAGAACTTCCATGATTCATTCTTAAGGGATATGAAGGCTAAGATTGGCATGAATAATGATGAATATGGGTTCCATTTTCACAATATTAATGGCCCTGCATGACCATTTTTTATTCTCATATCTAGTTTCTATCCAAATTAGGTAACTTACCAACAATTAGGACACATCTCTATAATCTGGGGAAAAGTAATATTTGTATCATGGGTGCTAAAAACATTGATACTTGAGACTTTAAGAGGAATAAATATGGATTGGTGTATAAATTTAAGGGTATTCACACTATAATAAGGGCTCCTCTTAGAGGGAATCTAACTCAAGAAATCAGTTCTAAGATAAAGACTAATATTCTCCTAATTCTTTAACTCTTTTCATGTCTTATTTTTTTCAAATATTTAGGAAATCAAGGAAAGTTGAGATTGGGGTTGGTGAGATATTTATATTTGTTTTATTTTATTTTATTTATTTCCATTAATTTCCATTTTCTCTCCTTTTTCTCTAGGTATGGTATATGGGGGAATCAATATTGAGTGAGAACTAGGATACAATTTCTAACAAGTGATTTTTGTGAGGGATTCATACTTGATTGAGGTGTTTACCTCCTCTAAAGTTTGGAGAAAATGGAAAGTGGTGCACTAGATTTCTCTATTTTTATTATGTATTCACATAATAGGATTATAATAGATGATCATGTATACATTGGAGAATGATCATAGATTTATATTAGGAATGATATTTTAATGAAATTACAAGAGGAATTAGGTGAACCCTGAGAGTAGTTTATTTTTTCCCATGTGTTTTCATTTTATGTCTTCATGAATTTTTTTTTATCTTCTAATAAATTCACCCACCTTCCTTTCTTTTATATTTTTCTAGTTTTTAGAATTATTTTTTAAAAAAATCATATCTATCAACAAGGTGTAGTGTAACACCCCAAGATTTCCTAGTGTGTTATTTCTTCAAAATAATTCAATAACTTGCACTACACGCAACACCGAGTTCAATTGCACCATGACTTACCAAAAAAAAATCCATTAAAAGAGGTCATGAATAGCATTAACTACATTTTTAACTTTATATAATCCTTATAATTTTAGAATCCATATTACGAGTGTCTTAGATATAATGCAAGAACAAATTCATTTTTAGTATTGCACTTTTATCAACTTTTAATAGTGAACCCTTTTTAAATACTATATTTTAAACTTTTTGACTAAATGGGGACATCAAAAATTTAAAATGAAACATCCCAAGCTTCTACGGTATGCTTCTCTTTGAATAATGTGATAGCGTGTGTTGTACGCAACACCGAGTTCTAACAACCAATTAAACTAGCCGTTATGAATAGTAATAAATACTTTTTGAAATTATATATATTTTATATTTCAAAATGGGATTCATTTTTGGATTCAGAATATCAAAATTAGCCTAGGGTGAAATTTTGGTACTTTTCGGATAACTTTTATATTTTGATGAATAGTGAAAATTACTAAATTTTAATTAAAAACAACTTTTTTAATCAAAATAATTAATATTGATAAATTATGAATTTGAGTGGTTTTAAAGTATATTTACAATATATTTTTACCATTTAATATAATGTTGGTCATTGGACATAATTTTACAATTAAACCGAACATAAACAAGTGTCAATCTTTTGATAGTTATTATCTCTTAAAAACACGCTTTTTGTTTTGACAGCGGGAATTAATTTTAAATTAATTTCTGCCACTTCTGTGTATTGAATTTGGGAAAATGGATTCCATATTTGGAATCAGGATGTTCAAATTGTGTAAATAGGTAACTTTTATTTTTAGACATTTTGAATAATTACTGCGGTAAATATTTTATTTACCATGGTTAAGGGTAAATCCGGTAAATAAGGGTTAAATAATAATATTATAATAATACTAAATTACCCTAAAACGTGTCTTAACCCTATTGGTTGATACATGGTCAACCATGGGCATATTTGGGTCAATTTTGGGACCCCATGGATCCACTTGTAAGTGATAATGACACTTTATTTTAATTAAGTCAAAATGAATACAAAAATGACACAAGCATATATCTTTTAGCAAAACAATTGTTACATAGGGTTATATATGTTGGATTTTAGATTATAAATATTCATTAGAAAGATAAAACGATTTCCTACATAATGATATTTTATTTATAATTTTTAGACATTAAATAATTTATTTTATTTATGACACAATGATGATGCAGTAATTACTATAATAGTGAAAAATTAAAATAATTGATATTATAAATACCCAAATAAATATAATATGAAACTTTTAATGAATTAAAATAATTTTCTAGGATAATATGATATATTAGGATTTATTTAATTGACTTTTTTCGAAGTAATCAATCTGTTATGAGTTTCACAAAAATCAACTATTGAATAGTGTCAAAATTGACATAAAAGAGTTCTTAAAACAAATATTATATTATTAATTGATATTAAATTCCTAAAAATCTAAGGTTCGGCCAAGAGACTTATATTATGATAGGTTAATTATTAATGAACCACTTGGGGGTCTCTTGGATGTATATAGTATGTTTATTAACCATATTATATAAAAATACAAAGAGACATTGTAAAAGTGAAACTAATTAACTTAGAGTTAATACTTAAAGATAAGGTTAATATAAGTACCCAAACCTGTCTAAATTCTATTGGATGAGTTGTTTTCGACCTATCCCCACCTCATCCTTTGAATAGTCAACTTTGGAGCCTTTGGAAACCGAATATGAATTTATTATAAATTAATATTTCTAGCTTTTCCAAAGGTGCCCCTCACCCCTCTTATAAAAGGGCACTCCTCCTTCTCTTTTCCTCACACCTCTCAAGCCACTTGGCTCGTCCAAACTCTGCCCAACTAAGCTCCCCAAATCCCTCTCCTCCTCCTTGAAACTTCCCCTTAGGCAGAAAGCATTTCAAGAAGTCCTTTGGTTCCAACCAAAGTGAGTTACCTAAATTAAAGGAGGTTAACCTACCCCAACCAAGGAAAAGTACAAGGTAAGGGTTATTTCACAATCTCTTCATTATCCGAGGTTGTTTATACGTAATAATCTACTGGGATTTCTTTATCATCCACATCCATGTTTCTTCGAAATGTATTTCAAAACATATTTATTATTTACAAGAATATGGGTTAAATTAATTTATACCCTTGTTTGACTTTTTGTAAGAGGTTTATAAAGGAATTTTTCCGTCGTTTTCAAAACAAGGTCCTTTTTGACCTTTTCGACAGAATTAAGATAAGAATGTTTTTTTACTTATACGGCGAGTGTGGTTATTTTCCGCCATTATAAAATCGTCAAATCTTTCCTTACAATCTTACAAGAATATTTTCAAGAAAATGTTTTATTTTATATGGCTCTTAAATGATTTCAAAAATAGAAAGAGATATTTCTCTAAAAAGTGTTTTGATTTCATCTATGTCAACATCCTTTAATGGATTTTACGCTTATTTGAAGTTGATTTATTATAATAAAAAACTTCTATATTGTATTGAAGGTTTTGTGATATGTTTGACTATGGATGTGCTATTTTATACCATTCATAGTTTATGGTGAAACTATTGACATTTCGTATGCTAGTTTTAATCCGAATGTTTATGTTATATTTAAAACTTTTCTTCAGATGAATGTGCTAAACAAGTATGTTCCGGGTTGGGGACCGGTAAAAGTAAGCCCTCCAGGTTGGGGACTGGTAAAAGTAAGACCTCCAGGTTGGGGACTGGTTAAAGTAAGCCCTCCAGGTTAGGGACTGGTAAAAGTATGCCCTCTGGGTTGGTGTCTGGTTATTAGAGGCACTCCGGGTTGGTGTCCGGTTATTAGAGGCACTCCGGGTTGGTGTCCGGTTATTAGAGGCACTCCGGGTTGGTGTCCGGTTATTAGAGGCACTCCGGGTTGGGTTCCGGTTAGAAGTAACCCCTAGGTCTTGGGATGAGGCCTAGACAAAGAAATTAACGTTTAGCATTATGCATTCCAACATTATGAAAGTGGTTATTGATATTGCATGTGATTATTCGATTAGTAGAATATCCATGTGAACAAGTAAATGGCATTATTTCATTTTACTTTTGCCATACTATGTTGAAGTGCAATTTTAAAAGGCTTTTGTTTTAGTAATTCATTGCCTTAAATGTTTATGCTTATTTTGAATGTTCCGCTATATTGTTATCCTTACTGGGCATTTGAGCTCACCCCTTTTTTTATGTTTTATTTTTCCCAGGTAGTGAAGAAGTAATTTATGATTGACTCGCAGGGATATTATGGGTTTATAGTGTGGACGTTGGAAACATTATGTTGTTGTAGTAGTTTTTCATTTTATGATGTAATGTAAAACTTATGAATATATCTAGTGTTTCCAAGGCTACTAAACTAATCGGTCTTTCGGGATTTGATCTTTCTTGTGATCATGCCAATGTTATGTAATAATTCACCGACTCTGGGTAGCTGGGGTCGGGGCGTTACATGTAGTGTATTTGAGTGGATATTATTAGGATATAACCCTAGTATACACTAATAATAAATTTTAGGAGTAAATTGAAATACTATTAACCATAAGACCATGAAAAAATATTATGTTATTTTTGGATATTTTTTCAAAGATTATTTCTCTCATATTTTGTTCATTTTTTTAAGAGAAATAATATATATATAAAATAAAATTGGCTAGTAATTGATGTAACTGATAATACATCTTATACATGTATTAATAAATCAAAGGTGGTTTGTCAACTAAGGATATGTTAAAGCATATATAGGGATAGAATTTTATTTTTAATTGTTCTTATTCTAATTTTATTAAATCTTAATTGATAACTCACTAATTTTTTGGGATTATTGTAGATTTATCCAATTATTAGATACCCCTGGTAGATTATGAACTCAAAGATGAATCCTCTAATGAGTAATACATAGAGCTATCTGATATCATTGAATATCGTATAATGGAAGTAAAAGAAGAGATCATAGATAATGTACCAACATTGACGTCCTCAACATTGTTATAATATGTGAAGAAGTACATTGATATAGAGGAAACTTGTTATATAGTTGAGGAGGACCTCAGTGCAAAGAAGAAGAAGCTAATTCTAGTGACCCCTTTCACCCCTACTTTATTGAGAAATTGAATGAAGAATATGTGGTAGTTTCTTCTTAGGAAACCTCATCACCCAATATATTAGTGATAAATTACCGTAATTGTCTAGATGGATAGTCAAAACAAATACTATTATTGAGAGGTATAACCCATGCTTCATTGGATTTATCTTTTCTTCTTTTTGGTTTTTTCTTTTTTTCATTTTATAAGTTTACAGTAAAGGTAGTGGCTGGTATATCTTACTATAAGTTATTATTTGATTTTATAATTGACGCAGAAATAACCTCCAAGTTTTATCCATCTTTATCATTATTTTTTTACTTCCCAAATTATATTTTATGTTCTCACTATCATAATCATGTTTAAATAGTCAAACAGTTTAGTAAATGGAATAGATTATGGGAATTTTTATCATCCATTTGTATGTTTACATGTTTTTTTTCTATTTTTATTTTTTGAATTCTTTTACGGTGTTCTTGAGAGTTACTAGATACCTTTATTAAATTTAAATTATATTGGAATTTTTTATCCAACCTTATTGATTTAAGAATATAAGTATTTAAATGATTAATGAAATGGAATTTTCTCCAATGTTATTAATTTTAATATTTGATAAGCTTTTACTAAATGTGAAACTCAAGAACACAAGTTGTGAAATTGTTAAACATACCAACCTGGGAGGTTTTTAAAACTTTTTTAAAACAAATCTCATTTATTTTTTTAGGAGTATTAAGCCATAAAATAACATCTAGAACTTGTTGTTATTCTATTGTTAAAATTTTTAGATATCGTGATTTGTGAAAAAATGATGAAGGAATGATTTTGAAAATTAATTTTCAAATATCAAACTCTTTTGATAATTCACTTATATTTGGCCCTTTTATAAGCCCCCTAGAATCCATGAATAGTCTGTTAGGTAGGAACATTACAAGACTATCATCCCTACCTACCTCATTCTTAACCATTCTATGTGATATAATCAAAATAAAGTGTGGGTGAAGGGTTGATGTTGGGAATATGAATGTTGATACAGCAATTTCATTGATTTCACATTGATTCTGGGGGTCACAGACATGCTTGTTTGTTTCATTAATTAAGTTACTTTGAGTTAATTTCATGATTATATTTATTAAAATATTTATTTCATTTTCTCTAGAATGTTGGAAGTAATTCATCTGAAGTTTTTCTTTTCTAATAATTTTGGAAATTTTTAAGAAGTATGGAATCGTTATTCATATCCTTGTGTTTAAGGTGAATTTTTAGTTTGGGAACCTATATTTTGATAATGAATGATACTTTTGGAACCTTACATTTGGGTATAATGTTAGGATTAGAATCCTAAATTTTTTGAATAACCCTATATTTGAGTATCTAATGTATGGTTTTTTAACCCAACTTTTGGAATCAATAGTATATTGTGAACCATAATTTTGAAGATTCCATACAAGGAGAAATTTCTACATTAAGGAAATCATCTATAGAATTTGGATTCAATATATTTTCTAATATTTAAGAAATATTTTTTCTATAGTAAATATATCATTAAAATATGTTCAGAGATAGATTAAAATACTCTTCAATTATGGTTTAAATTAGCCATATTTTTAAGTTAAGTTATGATTTTTAGTGGGAATATAAATTATAATTTCAAAATCATAGAACATTTATAAGATCACGCTTTATATGGATATTTTTCTGGATCTTCTTGACTAAAATCAAATCATGTTTACTATTTATTCTCATTTAATTTTATCTTCAACTAATTTTTGTATATAAAATATTCATAGTGAGAGAGAGATCTAATCTAAGAATAAAATATTTTTGAACAACTATATATTTTTATGAAGTTCCATAAACTGAAGATATTTATAATTTCATTATTACTTTCTAAAAATATTATTTATTTTGGTGTTGTTTTACCTACCTATTGTATTCTTTTAAATTTCATCGAAGCTTTTATCATGATAAGATTTTAGATAAATACATGTTTCAATATGTTTTCATGTATCCATCCTACTACTCATTAGTTTTTTTGTTGTTGATTTTTTCTATTATAGTTATTTTTTACAAAAAAACATAGTTTCTTTAGAAGGAATATTTTGTGAAGTATTTCTTTTATTCCTCTGATATATCTTCATTTATTAATTATTGAGGCAACAGTTATATAAACCTAATTTTAAATTATCCTCATCTCTTTTCTATTAGAGTTTCGCCTTTTCATAATAACCCATAATTATTGAGGTTCCCTATAAAATAACATTATTTTTCATAAGGTTTCAACTAACTACACTTAGTTATATAGGTCCCTAGTAAAATGACCTATTTATGAAAAATCACTAAACTCATTGATAAAGCATTTGTGGAGTGGACTAGGGGATCTTTATGCCTTGAAACACTATAAAAATGATTTGTTCTCTTATTATTATTTTTCCACTGTAAAATATTCTAAAAAAATATATAATTGTAACACTTTAAAAATCACAGAGGTTCAATTTTAAGATAAACAAGTGTTTCTAAAAGGACACAATTAACCCCCCCCCCCCCCCCGTGTCTTCACGTTTATTCTAACCAGTGATTGGTATAAGAGTATTTCTCTTTGAATGTTCTTGAATAGCTCTAGTATTCTTGAGTTTAAGATCTATATGTAGATAATATGTCAATTTTTTTACTCAAATAAGGGATGTCAATGATCACAATGTTATACTACAATGGAGAGAATTAAGGATTCTGAAAATCTTTTATGAACATTTATTTAAATAATCTTTCTCTTAAAGTTTATATGAAGGTTTTTAATCCATATGGAAATCCAAAATAAGATCCAAAGAAGTGGGGTGCTACCAAAGATATGGAATTTTATGTTAAATCATGATCCATGAATGTAATCATATGTGTATTTAGTCCAAATGAATTAAATCGTGTTTCTCAATGCCCTACTATATATTTGATGTGTTTGATAATTTTTTTTCCTATAAAGGAACTGATAACGTTGTACAATTAAAGAAAAACACAACTAAATTATATTTTAATACTTTTAGAATGTAATATTGAGAAATTATAACTCAAGTGAATGAAATATTGAATGAAATAGTCAATGGTACATCTTCCCTAGGAACTCTAATTTTAGGGATAGATCATATAATAAAATTACCTAGATTTTTACCCTGAAAATTGAATGTAATCTCTACTACTATTAGACAATCCATTTCCATTAAAATTTTAATAATGAAGGAATTAATCAATACTCTAATTATGTATGAATCTGAAATGAAATATAAATAATAAGATCAAAAAATGATCAAGAAGAAGAATAATTCTATCAAAGTTACTACTCTTATAGGTGAAAAGAAGTTTAAGAATTATGTTATATCTTTAAATGATTCTAGTTGTTCAAACTCTAGAGAATAACTATCTCACCTAGATAGAATATTTGGTAAGTTTTATAAGAAGAAGAAGTGCTTCAAGAAGTCCTTCAATGATTTCAAGAATAATATTCATGGGCTTAAAGAAGTCTGGTGTTATGAATGAAAATAGATATGGTATATCAAACGTGATTCCCTACTTCTGAAAGAGTAAAAGAAAAAAATGGAAAATAAATATAAAATTTTAAAAATAAAATATGTTTATGGATGAATAGGAAAGAATTATATGAAATCCATATAGAGTGTCTTTTAATACTCTATCTTCTCTTTAAGTTCTAATTCATAAAAGGAGAAATCAAATCTTAATGTAAACTTGTTCTTTTTAGATAAGAAAGATGAGGTAAAATCATACTGATATTTTACTTATGATTTTTAAAGTTTTTAAACTACTAAATTAGTTGAATATTGTTCTATTCTTGAGGAAAAATATGAATCCCTATTAAAAAAGAAAAAAATACTTGAAGAATATTCATAATATTATGTTAAGTGAGAATAATGTCATGGTAAAACAACACCACGAATTGAAATAAAAACTATGAAAATATGCTTTAAACTACACTATGTATGAAAATAAAAATAAATAATTTTAGGATAAAATATATTTTTTAAAAAATTGGTAATAGTTTATTAACCAAGGGAGATAATATTTAAACAAAATTCATATAAATAATGTTTTTAAAAAGGAAATATGTGTTATTAAAAGTAATTGTAAAAAACAAAAGTTGTATAGAAACTAATTTGTTCCTATCTTGAAGAATCATAGAATTTCTAGGGATAAATGTTTTTAATATGGTATTAAGTCTTGTTATTCTAATAATTGTTTCATGAAAAATCATAAAATCAGTAGTGTCAAAATAATTATATTTTTAGAGATTTATGGAATGTTAATTATTGAAAAGTTAAAATAGACTTGTTTTCTGAGATCTTTACTCACTAATACTGTAAGATCCAAGAGAATTTAGGTACTAAAAAAATTATTTGATAATCTTTAGGTGAAAATCTATAGTTAAAATAGTCTAATATGGTATATGGATAATGGTTTATCAAGGAACATGAGTACAAACTTTTCAAATTTTCATACACTGTCAAAAGTTTATAAAGGATTGGTTACCTTTGGAGAAAATGATAAAGAAAATATCATTGGTGTTGGATTGGTGGGATATCCTAAAATAATCTTAGTCAATAAGGTTATCTATGTTCATGGGTTGAATTAAAATCTGATAAGAAATTCTTAACTTTGTGATGATGAATTTTTAGTAGATTTATCTATAAATTCTTTCTCTATATTTAAAAATAAACTACATAAGTTTAGAGAACCCAGAACTAATAATTTTTATACTTTGGTCCATAGTTCCTTTTATGAACATAAAGTGATTTCTTAAACTTGTGAAATAAATGATTCTTGGATATGGAATAGGAGATATAGACATTGCAATATATTTTCCTTATCTATGTTATCTAAGAAAAAATTAGTTTCAAATTTTCTCAATATTAAGTTTGATCAGAATAGACTTTGTGATGCATTCCAAATTGGAATAAATCATAATTCATATTTCAAATCAATTAAAAATGTTTCTATATCTAAACCTTTATAACTTATCAACGTGTATTTTTCTGTACCATCTAGAGTAGTAAGGTTCAGTTAGAAGATTATTTTTCTTTTTTTAGTTGATGATTTTCCTATATATACCTAGTTTTGTTTATTAAAGTTTAAAAGTGTTTTTTTTTTGAGTTTTTGAAAAAAATTTCAAAATTACAAAGTTTTAAAAATAATTTCATTGAAAAGTAATCATAGAGGATAGTTTTATAATCACAAGTTTAAATCTTTTTTCTCATACTTAGGTATTAAAGAAACTTTCTCTACTCTAATATCACCTCAATGGAATAGAATTTTAGAAAGAAAGAATATAACTATTAAATAAATTTCAAGGACTATATTTAATAGATATAGTATTCATACCTTTTTTTGGAAAAGATATAAATACATATTTTTATGTCATAACTAGATTTTTAATAATGCCTTTTCTCAAAAATAAAATATACGAGTTAAGGAATAACATAAAACCTAAAGTTAGATACTTTAATGTTTTTGGATGTAAGGTTTATATCTCAAACTCTAAGAAAAACTTTGGTAGGTTTGAATTAAATGAAAATAAAGGAATATTTATTATATATTATACTATTTCTAAATTTTTTAGAGTGTTAAATAAAATTCAAGGATAGTTGAAGAATCTGTTCATGTGATGTTTGATGAAAGTGATCCATTTGATCACAAAAAAAACAAATAGATAAAGTCATTAATCCTTTGAATAACTTGAGACTTTACTCTTATAAATATATTTTTGAAAATAAATTATAATATAATCAAGATCAATCTAGTTCTAAAGAACAAGAAACTGTGGAACTTGAAAGTGTCTTACCTGCACATCCTAGAACCTTAAAGGACCACCCATTAGAGACTATTATAAGACACATAGATGAATGATTTAGGACTTGGAGAAATATAGGAATCCTATCTGAATTATATACCTTCTTGTATAAGTTTGAATTTAAATCTGTATGATAATCCTTAGATGTTGATAATTAGATTTTAGCTATGAAATATGAACTATACCAATTAAAAAGAAATAAATTTTTAGAATTAGTTGATATGTTCTTCAACCATACAATGATAGGAACCAAATGATTCTTTAGAAATAAACAAGATGATTAAGGTATAATTACTATGAATAAGGCCATGATAGTAGCTTAGGGTTATAACTCGGAGGAAGGAATAGATTATGAGGAAAAAATTTCCCCAGTTTCTAAGCTAGAATCCATTAGGATCCTATTGGCCAATGCATCTCATATGAATCTTAAATTATAATAGATGGATATCAAATCTGTATTTTTAAATGTTTATTTAGTGGAGTAATTTTACATTGGAAAACCTCTAGGTTTTGAAGTCTCTCATCTACCAAATTAATTTTTTAAACTTTCTAAATCTCTTTATAGCCTTAAACAAGCACCAAGATCATGGTATAAAAGATTGAGTTCTTTTCTTTTGAAAATTGGATTTTAATAGGGTTGAAATATCCTAATATTTTTAAGAAATTGTTTTTGAATATTTTATTAGTTCAAATCTATATAGATGATTTTTATTTTTGAGGTAACCAATCAAAATATTTGTAATTATTTTTCAAAACGTATGAAAATGGAATTTGAAATGATTATTTTAGGAGAATTGAATTTCATTATTGGTTTTCAAATTAATCAAAAAAATTGAATATTTTTTGAATCAAACAAAATATGTTATTAATTTTCTAAAAAATATTAGTCTTGAAAATATTAAGTCTTATGTAACTCCGATGTGTACTAATTTAAAACTTTATTTGGATAAATCTAAAAAACTAGTTGATAATAAGTTATATAGGGGTATGATGGTAGTTTAATATATCTTACTAATTTTAGACTAGAAACTATATTATTTGTGAGCCATTGTGCAATATTTTAGTCAAACATAAAGGAGTATCATCTTATTTCTATGAAAAGTATTTTTAAATATTTAAAAGGAACAATTTTTCTATCTTTTATTTTTCCAAAAACTTTTGGTTTTGATCTAATATCATATTTAGATGCTGATTTTGAAGGGTGTACACTAGATAGAAAAGGAACCTTATGTACTTATCACTTTTTAGGAAAGTATTTGGTTTAATGGAATATTAAAAAGAAACATTTAGTTGAATTATCAATAGCTGAGGAAAAATACATATCTATTGGAAGTTTTTGTGCACATGTGTTGTGGATGAAACACACATTTCTAGACATTATACATAGTTTTAATCATATTACAATTTTATTTTTATAATATTAGGGCTATTAATGTTTTGGAAAAACATGTGAGTCGCTCGAAGACTAAGAATATTGATCTTAGACATCATTTACTAATATATCATGTCCATAAAGGGGATATATCCTTAAAATTTATAAATACTAAGTATCAAATTATTGATATTTTCACTAAACAAATTCGAAATAAAAGTTTTTATGTTATTAAGTGGGAGTTGTGTTTCTTTACATTTAATTTAAACTTTCAATTGTCTTATTAATTTTTGTTTAAACTTGTAATTTTCTTTTATAAGTCCTCATTCTTAAAAGTATTATTTATTTCTATTAATTATTTTGTTATTAAATTTTTTAGTTTTAAATTTTTTATTTTCGTAATTTACTTTTCAGTATTATCTTTTCAATTTTAAAAATCACAAATGATTACACTATAATTTTGGCTCAAGAAACTGAAATATTTCTTGAAAATAGTTAGAGTAAAACCCTTCTCTCCTTTACCTTAGAACTTATTACCTTTTGATATCTTAAGATCTAAATCTATCTTGAACTCAAATTTCATAACCCTAAACATTCTAATTATCATGATGTCGAAGAAAAATAGAACTAACGAATTTCATCCTAGTGGAATGAAAAGGTAGATGCCTTCCAGTTCTAAAAGGGCAGTGTTACAAGTTAAGGTTATTGATTTCAAATGTATTATCTAGAAAAAACTATTAATATAGAAATTGATAAGTTTCCAAGGTCAGGACTCTATGTTCGATGGTGTAAATATATATTATATATTCAAGAAGTTGGAAAAATAATTTTATGAGAAAGTAAAGTTCAGTTTTGGAGATACCAACGATGTCATCTCATCGAAATTGAATGAAAAAGAATTTTCTATTTCAATGGTTGATAAGGATCATATTTTTAAGTTCACCCATGAAGGTGTTTTTTACTTCAGTTTAAGATCTATTAGGGAAAATTTTCATAAGTTAGAAGATGTTATTTCTTTTCTATTTGAAACCTCTCTAATCAAAAATATATTATTGAATGATTTGGAGGAAGACTGGAAAGTGTTAGTCAAGCTTATTCAGACTATTATAGTACTAAGGATATATGAGTTGAATAAAATCATTTTCCCAGATATTTATGTTATTTTTTTATATTGAGAGACGTCAAACAGAATATAAGTTGGTTCATAATGAGGTATATGCAACATTGTTTCCAGAAGGATGTGTGAATTTTGTTCTACCCTAATGGAAGGTTGCTTTCTCTTGCTCAATAAAATATAGGGATTATAAGTGAAATCTATATTGGGAAGAGACTTAATCACAACAAAATATTATATACTATAAAATTAGGTAAAATTTTATTTTTCTAGAGCCTAACCAAAGTTAAGTTGCTTCCTGTTGGTACTGAGGAGGAAGAGAAGTTTACAACTCGTGCTAAGGGAGAGTATGGGAGCTTGAAGATGCATAGTTATACTATTCATGGTTAAGAAGAAGTTAGGGAGTCCAAAGTGGAAGGATCCAGAGTACCTCAAGTATCTCAAGGTTTGGAATACTTATATGTTGGAGCTACCAACATTTCATTCAATACATAGAGATGGAAAATTGTGGAAGAGAATTTCCCTATCAATATTAGAGGAGTTATTTAGTTTCATAGAAATTTTCAGGATCCTTCTACTAAATCCAAAAGCGGAGTCATTCTAGTTCAAGGGTCCCAGAAAGGATAGTATTGAGAAGGTTATAAATATTTTTCTTGAATTAGTAAACTAACCTATTTTTTGAGTAAAGGGTTGGTTGGAGTAAGAGATGAACAAGCTATTCATTTTCAGGAATATATTCTAGAGGAAGCTTGTCATAGTGAGCAAGTAAGTAATCCTAAATTTGCTAAAAAACTAATTTGATCATGGATAAGTCAGTTTATTTCATAGAAAGGTCCTTAGAAATGATAGTTGAAGAATATAGTGAGTAAATAGAAGTTCTTAGTGGGTTATCTTCTCACCCTGGTGAAGAGTATAAAGTTTAGTATCTTCAAATGGTTAAAGTTGTGGAGACTTATGTAAGGAAAGGGAAAGGTTCATTAGATATTGATGATGTATTATGTTTTTAGGCTCATAATCATTAATTTTCATTGGGTATAGTTTGTAAATTAAATCAGTTAAAGGATGAAGCTATTAAGATGCAAGTAGATCTTGAGACTTATCATGAGTCTTATGAATATTTAAAGAGTACTTCTATTTCTAGAACAGAATTTTAATCTTTCCAATTATAGTATCAAATCTTGAATTAAATTTCAATATCAGGGATGTATTATAATGATTTTAAATTGATGTAACTGATCAAGTGGGACAGATCAAAAGTGAATTTGTTTCTAAATCATATTTTTGTGAGTTTAAAAAGTTTTTGTCAAATCAGTTTGAGTCTTTAAAATCTAGTGCTAGTCAAGCAAGAGTTTCTACTTCCAGTAAAATGGGATATTTTTATATTCTAAGAATAATTTAAATAATTTCAAAAGATATTTAATTAATGAGTGAAAAAATTAAAAGTTTACAAGGTGACAATGTGCCTCTATATACTTTTATTAAAAATAAAAAAAGATATAGTTGAAAATATAACCTCTACAGAGCCTGGTATTGGATTTTTGATTAACCATATTGGTGGAATAATGGATAAATTTGTTAATTATTATGTTACTATTCATAATTTTTTAAAATTTAACCTAGTGGAGGTACTAAAAATGTTTCAAGAGTCAAGGTTGTTGATGAAATAATGGGTTGGGCTAATGAATTGGAATTTTGAGCTATTGATGAAGGAGTTAAATATGGTACATCATACTGTTAGTGATTCATTACCCATAGAATCTTCTTTTGATGAGCCTAAACCTTTTACTGATCCTACCCCTTATCCTTTTGAAATTCTTGCGCCAAAACTTTTTGGTAATCTCATCTTATTGATAAAAAATTGTTTTTTTAAAATTCTATTATCTATTATATTTATTATCTATTTTTTTACTATAATATTATATCTAAGACTATATATTTTTTGGGATTCATTTATTTTTTGATAATATTTCATTCACTAATAGTCTTCTGCAACATTAAATGTTTTTAATCTATTTCTCTGCTTTCTGTTGATTTCACAAAAAGGATGAGAAATTTGGATAAACATAGAATTCCTCTCTAGTTGTTTGATTAATTATTTAAACATATTTTTTTATATTTATATGTGTTTTATGATCATAAAAATGGAGAAATTTTTAGGAATATGAATATTGATCCAATAATTTTATTTATTTCTCATTGATTCTGATGCTCACAGACACCCTTATTTTTTTACTAATGAAGTTACTTTAAGTGAATTTCATGATTATATTTATTATAATATTTATTTCATTTTCTCTAGAATTACGGAATTAATTCAACAGAGTATTTTATTTTATATGTATTTTGGATGTTTTAAAGAAGTTTGGAATCACTGTTCATATCCCCACATTTAAGGTGAATGTTAGGATTAGGAACGTAACTTTTGATAAAGAATGCTACTTTTGGAACCTTATGTCTGGAATGAATTTTAATATTGGGAACCTAACTTTTATATAGAACCCAATGTATGAGTATCTAATATATGTTTGGTTAACCTAACATATAGAATCAATGGTATGATGTGAACTATAATTTTGAAGATTTGATACATAAAACAATCCTTATGTTGAAGCAGTCATCTATAGAATTTGAATTCAATATATTTTTTAAGATTTATACAATGTTTTCACTGGAGTAAATATCACATTAAAATATGTTCTAAGACCGATTAAAAGACTCTCCAACGGTGGTTTAAATCATTCATATTTATAATGGAAGATAATTTTTTTAGCGGGAGTTTAAATTCAAATTTCAAACATGTTGAATGTTTTGATGATCACGCTTTATCTAGAAAGTTTTATGGATATTATTAACCTGAATCAAATTGTATTTCTTATTTATTCTTAATGGATTATATCTTCAACTATTTTTTTACATAGAAGTTTCATAGAGAGAGAATGATCTAATTTGAGAATTATATATGTTTGAACATGCCTTTTTTTCTATGAAGTTATGCAAGCTAAATTTCTTTATTATTTCATTTTCACTTTTTGAAATTTTTATTTATATTGGTTTTATTGTACCTACCTATTATAATATGATGTGGTTTATAGAATATTTTCTATAGACTACACAATAGATATATACATGTTTAAATATTTTATCATGTATATGTCCTGCTACTAAGAAGTTTTTTTTGTTTCTTCTATGAGTTATAGTTATTTTCTATGGAAACTTGGAGTTTCTTTAAATTAAATTTGTTATATGGTATTTCTTTCATTCCTATGAAGATCTATCAGTTGTAGAGGAAATAGTGAATTGAAACTAGTTTTCAACAATAATTATACCTTTTCTATTAGAGTGTTTGTTTTTATATAAAGATGTAGTTGTTGATGATCCCTATTAAAGAACATGATTTTTTGTAAGGTTTCAACTATTTTTACTCAACTATATAGATACTTGGTAAAAGGACATGTTTAGTTAAAATCACTAAACATGTGGAGAAAGTGTTGGTGGAGTGGACTAGGAGATATTTGTTCCCCAAACCACTATAAAAATCATTGTGTTCATTTCCCCTTTATTTTTACACTGTATAATATTCTTAAAGAAAAGATAACTCTATTGCTTTATAAATCACAAGGGGGTCAGTTTTATGTTACCTAATTGTTTTTAAAAGGACACAATTCACCCCCCCCCCCCCTATTGTTTATTTATGTTTATTCCAACCAATAGATGATACATGGATTTCATGGAGGGAAAATTGTTTAATGGTAAGATGTTTAGAGAGATCTATCACATATTCATTAAGATATTTCACAATAACATTTATAATAAATATTATAACTATTTTTCTAAAAATAGTTATATAAAATAATCAAATAAATAAATGAAATTAAAAAAATATATATTAGTGAAAGAATCATTCACTAATATCTTTTGATATATAGACCTCTATAAAGAAGAAGTGTCAGTAAGGAAAAATCATATAAAGGGGGTAGAGTAGAGGTCATTACATTGAGTGATGCACTTTTACATCATGAATAGTACTTTAAAGAGTGAAGCCTCTTCCTTCTTCCTATTTTCACTTCTGAAACATCCACCTTAAACCATAGAACAATCCATGAAAATCACTTATGATTGAAAAAATATTGTGACTCTACTGAGCATAGAAACTTGAAATACAGTAATCCAATGAAAATCTTTATGAACATGAGAATGAGAAAAAATTTTGAAAGTGCATTGAGAAAAGATAAATTCATGTTTGGGAAGGTAAATAAAAATTATTAATGGGTGGAGTGTGAGATTGAATTTATTTTTATAAAAAAATGGAACTAGGGAAATTAAATTCAACTAGGAAGCATGATATTTATAATGATGTAATAATTAAAAAAATCCAATCATTCCATAAGAAGTTTTATTTAGCCTTGGTATATTTTATTTTATATAGAGTGAAAAATATTTGTTTGGGTGATTAAAAGATAATTATTTTTCAAATTTTGAATCTATAATTCCATTTTATTATCACCAAAAATTCCAGAATTCTTGGGAGTTTTCTATATTTTTAGTAATTTTGGATAACTTTGAGTTTATTGTTTGTATATCCTAATTTAAAGATATTATTTATTTAATTCATTTTATGTATCTATTTGACATGGTTTTACTTTTAAAAAAAATCATTTTGGTATTTAAGTGAATACCAACCATAACACACATGATTAAATTCAATTCTGAACCTTCTACATATGAATACTCAACAAATATCCTGAATTCATAATTGTAGACACCATGAAATGTGTTCCATGCACTTTTCCACAAAATTTCCTCAATTAGGCTCAAAAAGTTCATAGTGTGACTCTTCATTTTTAATGGGGATCTATGATGGTGGTGAAGGCACTAGCCTGAAGGGATGGGACCATAGCCCAACACTGATCCCAAGCAGGGGTGCAGGGCGTATCCCCTGTGATATGGAGAATCTATTTCTCCTAAGTCCCTATTGATACTCTATTCCATCACATATATGAAAAAGTGAAAAAGGGAAATGACATAGAGAAAAGATGAGAAAATACATAAAGAAAATCAAGATTTGAAAAGTCTTGAAATTTAGATTTCCCTAGTCAAGACAAGGCACCGTTAGTGGGAAAGGTACTTGCGCACCACATTTCTATCATGCAGGTCACTTCCACGCCCAATCACCATTCTCCCAGGGTCAATTATTTACATATAAATAGACCATTGGGTCTTCATTTATATGGATGAATTTCCATGAATCCCAATTTCTGTTTTGGTATCCCTAGTGCTTCACCCAACTCTTCTGAAACCCTCAAGGTATTTATTTAACACCTAGAGTGGAGGAATTAAAGGAGGATCATAGGGCTTAAGCCCATTTATTATTTTAAATCTATAACAGTTTCACATCTAAAGCGCCCAACCTCCCTAAATCAGAAATACTTGAGCACTGCCCATTCCTCTCAAAGGAACTTAAGCGCCCCACTTATAGGAATACCTGTAAATACTCTTAAAGGTTTGAGTGAAATCTCACCCAAGTTTTAACATCCAGTTTGTTCATTACATAAGTAAGCATTAGGTCATCCAAGCCTACTTGTACAGCCATACCTACGTGCCAGATACCTACTCGGGTGGCCCTCTTTGATTCACCTTATCCCTTCAGTCTATACACGACTTTCATCAAGCCTTATTCAAAGTCATTCATGGCAAGGCTTCCTCTTCATAGTCTCCCTTGTCTAAAAGGGGTTATATTGAAACCTCTGCTAAAACCTCCTGAGTTACAAAACCCTTGGTAAAGTCACATCAGCATGTCTCCCATTTGGGCTTGTATATCCAAAGTCATAGGTTTCCCGCATTTTTTTGTAATGGGGTCTGGATTCATGGAGTGTATATAGGTTTTTATATCCACAGTCACATGGACTTTTCTCCCAGGAATAGTGTTGGGGAGTTCCCAGTTTGAAGGATTAGGGTTTGGGCCATACCCATCCATTATCATCTCAAATCCTAGAGCCTTAGGTCCCTGGTAGGAAAGGTATAGTTCACACATACTTTTCCTTTTGAACAAAGGAGAAGCCTCCCTCCCCTACCAGGACCAATTTTAGGGAAACCATCCTGGTGTAAGCCCCTGGACTTTCATGTAGGAGGTTTCAGTCTCTCTCCTCTCTAATTCCTTCACCTTCACTCCTTTCTGACATTGGACCCTCATCTAATGTAATGTGAATAGAGGGAAGGTTTGTTGCCTCGGTCTCATCCACCATTGTCGTTGTAAGCCCATCCTCTTCTACCATTAGAGGAGGAAAATTGTGTGTTCTTTATTGAATCTTTCACATCCTTATGTTTCTCACACTGAGCATGACTCACATGGGCTTAGAGATTTGGGATAGTCATAACATTTACACAAATACCCCAGAATGAACTACGAGAACTCTAATTCTCATCAAAACCAGGATACGAAAGAATCCTTCCTAAGGCCTTAGCTCCATCTTATCTCATCCATAAATGGGAATCCTATTTAGGAGTAAGACCCAACCTATTTATCTCAAAGGATCAGTCATCCCTACGAGACTCCCCAAACTAAATGGGATTTGATTCTCATCTAACTGAGATACGTAAGAAGCATCCCTAAGGTTCAAACCCAACAATCTAAATCAACCCTGTCCTTTCTAGGCCACATTCCCAACAGGTTCTAATATAACTTGGAAAAACATATCCTTTCCAAGTTCCTTGGGCTGCTTAAGCATAATTCCCACACCGATCCTTAACTAAGAACCTTTCGCTTAGATTTCCTTACCAAATAACATTAAACTTTATGGTTAGGTCTTTATCATGCGGCCATAAAAGGTATGATGTGTCCCATTAAGAGGCACCAAACTACAAGGATAATTCCTTTTGAAAGGATACGTAGGTATCCCATTTATGGTTATGATACCAACATCAAAACAAACTTTCATCTCCATGGATGATAATAAATTCTATAGTGCCCCACTGAGTGGCTTAGAAACCAGTATCATCATAACAACAACTAAAATAATATCTAAATAGTATATGGGAGGATACCATTGATGGATAACCTTGAATACATATAAATATATCCATTAATGAAGAACCTCTAATACATATGGATGATTATAAATTTCCCACATGATAATAATTGATTGAAAATTCCAAGTAAAACATATGTTATACTTGGTGACTTAATAAGGATTCATGAAAATATATCAAATCTATAAGGGAGACCTGAAGTAGGAAATAATTCCCCCCAAAAGGGTTTGATGATTCCAACCTCCCATCCTCTCAACCAATGCATGTTCTTTAATATCATAGTTCCAAACCTAAATAACACCTGCCTTTGGAAAGAAGGTCTCTTTGGATAAAGAATTGTTGGGTGTTTCTGGTTCCATAAATAAATCCAATAGAAACTGATTGAAAGTAGTGATTCCTAACCAGAGCACACGTTCCTGAGGGAAGACTCGTCAAAACAATAATAAATAACACTTTTATATGATTATAAATATCCATTCAAGCTATGGATTATTAAATTAAAATTTATCCTATGTATATAATAATAAAGTTATATTGCATAAGAATAAACCAGGTATTTTATAGGCTAATTAGGAAATTATTTTTAGTTGCAGAAGTGATGAGTTGACTCCACATACAAAAATAATGAAGATACATAATATTAACTTCTAATTTTCAGATGATATGTAAGTAATTTAAAATTATAAACAAAGATGAAGTACCTCCAACTATGTAACATTCAAGATGAAATTTCAAAGGTCATGCAGGATTAAAATAAATATTTATATGATTAAATTTGATATAAATAATCTTATTTTGTAACCTTATGAGTTGGTGATTATATTTTTTGACAATAAAATTGAAAGATAAAATAAGGTGAAATACATGTTTAATATAGATGAAGTGATTATTAGAGGATTTTTATGGAATCATTAAATCCATAATGTTTGAAAAAATATATCCATAAGATATTAGAGAGAAATATATCTAAAATGAAGAATCTATGCCACAACACTATTGGTTGCATCATAGAAGCAGGTTGGTTGGATTTTCTCTCTAGTAGATTGAAGCTATATTCACTATAGTAGACACTACACTATAGAATAGTGTGCTATACTATAAAGATACTTGTGATTGGGTATATCCCACCTCATGAAAGGGTAACCTAAGAAATCCCACCTTTATGTAAGGGTAGAGAAAATATTCCTATTCCACAGAATAGAGGTCTATTCCATGAGGGTATTTATGTAAGGATACATACCACCTGTATAAGGGTATAAAGGAATGTGCATAAAGGTGAAATCAATAATTTCACATGTGTAAGAGTGATTTGAGTTTCTTATGTCATAGTGAACTAAGAATATTCCTAAAGGAACCAGTATAAAGGTAATCTAGGAATCATACTACCCATGTAAGTGTAAACATGATATTTTTCAATAGTAGAGGAGTTTCCCATGCCATAGAAGCTAGAGTGGTGTCATGGATGATATTGTGTCAAGTTAACTCAAACCTTACATAAAGGTAAACCTGAAGACTAACCTTCTCTTCATAATGGTAAAATATTATAAATATGAAACAAGGTGACATCGTGATATAGTGCATTATATAGTGGTAGTTATGGATATTTTTTCCTACGTTGTGGAAAATAGACTATATCATGGCCTTATTGAAGAGAAGATGTTCACGCCACTGAAATGTCTTGAGACATAGAAGGAGTGATTTAGATATCATTTTTTAATTGATTATTCAATCATATATGGGATTAAATTATAGTATAAATATACTACACTGTATATAGTCCAGTGTTTAGATGAGTTTTGAGGAGATCATGTTGTGATCAGGGGTCAGTTATGAAAAAGTTAATGTGTAATATTTATGAATCATGTCAGTGGGAGGCTACATTATGAGAGAAGAATATGAAACTAAATTTTTTGAATGAGCTCTATTTATATTCCATAGAATTCTATAATAATATATGGTTAAGGCATAAATATGTTGATTATTCTTTAAAATAAGGGATAACACTATAATCAATTAGTTTTCCATACAACCTGGAAATTCGATGGTGATGTTTATTTAGGGACATAAATCAAATTTAATAGATCTAAATGGTAACACTAAATGTTTATAACACATTTAGAAATATAAATAAGAGAAAAGGGAAAGTTTATTAATTAGAACCATCAAAATAATGGATATTGGTTTATAAAACTACTTGTATGAGTTATAGAAAATGGATCAAAACATAGATCTTATTGAAGATCTGAATCTCTAATTATAGAGGTAATTGATGATTTGTAGTGAATAATTAGAATAAGAAGGGATATTACCCCCATTGAATATCCTCTAAAAGGTGAAGAAATTTTTGTTAGTGGAGTAGTTCACATATTTTTTGTGAAGACAAAACAGTAGAAATTACCAATGCATCTACCCAGAATAATAGAATGCAAGTGTTGTTAATCATGTTGGGCCTACATGCCCTTAAATTGTGGTATAAATACATGTCTATAAACTATGGGTAATCATTCCATTTATTAGTAACAAAATAGGGAGTGAGTTATTAGAAATTGATCCCATAGATATATGAATCTACCCTAAATCATTGTAAAGACATTGATCCTAAGCGGGAGTCACATATTCCCTAGGTAGTGAGCTTATAGTGATTCAGTGCATCGACACATTATTTATTTAATTCTCCTTGGATTAGCCTATGATGGTGAATATTTTAAAAATCTATTTATCCTTTATTATTTATGTTGTTTGTATCCCTTTCATGAGGAAAACTGTTAAGTAGGCTGAATGTAACTCCCTTATATTTTTTGAAATATTTTTTTTCGAATTAATTTAATATTTTTAATATTTTTCATTTCACGCAACACTAGATATAGTTTTTTTTATAAAAGAACTAAATTTTGATTGTGTTATAGGCAACACCAAGTTAATATTTCACTACATGTAACACTTATATAATCTTGTGGTGCATGAAACACTATGTTTGGATTGTATTATATACAATATCAAGTCCCTTTGATAGCTTGCGTTACATGCAAGGTCGATTTTTTACCAAACTACAACATACTATTAATATGATTATTAAAATATTATTATAGCTACAACATATCCATTGAAATGGACATTAAAAATAAAATTAATTAAATTTTGAAAATATTATTTACACGTGTGTATAAAATTAATTCTTTGGTTATCAATTAGTAAAATTGAATGTAATAACCATTTGAAAATAAATAAATTACTTTTCTAAGGAAACTATTTTTCTATGGACAGAAATTTTTTTTATCTCAATAAATTAAACAAACCAAATTTGATTAATGTTTTCAATAAAATTTTTGTATTACATATTCAATTAATATTTTTTATACTAAAACAATATATTTTATAGGTATAAGATAATAATAAATCCAATTTTATGAATAAAAAGATGCATTTTTCTAAAAGAGAATTTTACCACCTTTTAATGGTGAACCCATTTTAAATCAATTTTTTGACAATTTTATAATTTTTATTTTAAAAAATAAAATTCATTTTTGTATTCATAATATTAATATTTACTTTGGGTAAATTTTTGGTATTTTTCTAAGAAGTTTTATTTTTTGTTGAATAGTGAACAATGATGAATTTTAATTCAAAAATGTTTTTTCATCTAGTATATTTATAGTTAAATAATGTTTTAATTTGGTTTTAAAGTATAATTATATTAACTATACATAAATTAGTCTAATTTATCTTATTGGAACCAATTTCACATTGAAATTGGATATAAAAAAATTTCAAATGTTTAGACTTTTTCTCTTTAAAAACCAGTCGTCATGTCTCGTCTGCGTGATTAACATTAAATTAATTTCTGCCATGTCTTTGATTATAATTTTGAAAAATTTATTCCATATTTTTAATAATAATAATTTATAATGAATTATAAGGCAAAATTAGTTTTTGACCAAAAATATTAGTGAAAGTAATTAAAATTAATTACAATGATTAAGGTAAAAACAAGATTACTTAATGGATAAACTTTAATCTTAGGAGGCCAAATGAAATTGAAACATGTCAAAAAGAAATTTTATGGAAATATTTAAACAAATTATCCTATTATATATAATTTTAACAATTATAGTAGGCACATGATTTAATGGATACCTCTCAATAGTGCTTACCTTTTTATATTTACAAGAATTCCACTCTTCCTCCACTATAAAAAGGCACTCACCCCTCCCAATTATTCACACATATCAATCCATTTATATTGAAAAAAAAAATATACTCAAATAATCTCCATAAAATTATACCTTATTCCTAGAAGTATAACCATGGGCATAAATCCAATCAAAGAATCCCTTTAGTGCAAACCAAATGTAGCTACCCAAAGAATAGGTAACATTCTTCCACAAGATCTTTTTTTTTATTTTCATTATCCACCACCTATATTATTCTTATTATATGATTATATAATAACCTAATCATCCTCAATATAATTATTTGTTTTTATTTTATGTTTTCTACCAACAATTACACACACTTCCATCTAATGGGTAATGAACTTACTATTCGTGTGTACAGCAGACTACCGCCTCACGAAACGATGTTTTTCATTTTTCATTTACCATATCTCATGGGTAGAAATTATGATTGAAACTATATTTTTATATTATATATATGAAATTTTTATGTATTTTTTATTCATTAAATATTATATAAAACATACCTTTATTCTTATCATTTTGTGTAAATACGATAACTTTGTTTGAGGACGTGTGGACTACCGCCTCCTCAAAGCGATGTGATTCGTTCACACTTTACATAAAATATATTAAGGATGGGTTTGTTGAAATTATATTATATATATATGACATAATAATTTTACATTAATTTTATTATATATATATAAAAATATATTTTATTTTCTTTCTTTCTTTCAATACGACAATAAAACGGAAACAGCGTTCAGGCGTACGTACGACCTACCGTCTTCATGAATGATGTGTTCCATTTCATATTTCAAGATTATTATAAATACATATATACTGAATATATATTTTATTTACATCATTTTATAAATTTTTTAAATGAAAAAATAATGATCTAAGTACAAGTTTCAAGAATAAAAATCCAAATCATGTATGAAAAACAAAGAGGATATTACCCAAAACATAACATTAACATGGATTTGTTAGTAAACGGGTAATATAAAGTCATAAACAAATAATATATGGTATTATATATAATAATATGGTTATTGTTTATATTTATAACCAACTTATATTTATTATACTTGATTTTTGAACATGTACAAAGAAATTCAAGACTTAAGGTAAGGGTTTTCTCGTATCACTTTAATTTTCCGTGAGACACAAGCCATGTTCACCTCCTATTTTCTTATATTTGGTATGAAAACTACCCATGTATGTATTATATTATTCAAATAATTAAATTTATGAGTATTTACATATCCATTTTTCAATCTTTCTTTCATGGGATTTATGTTTCAAAAGTTACCAAATTGGTAAAGTAGTTTTGTCTCAAATTTCCTTCTTTGAGACACATGCCATGTTATGCACCTATATTATTCTAAAAGGTGTATAAACTACCCTTTTACATGTAATATTGTGAATATAATAATCTATGTTATATTTTAAGATTCATGTAATTTCATTTTCTCACATGTGGATTATGATTCAAAGTTACAAAGTGGCAAGAGTTTATTCCAACAATCTCATCATTTATCATAATTTTTTATGATTATGCTTTGATTGATGAAACTATATGATACAAATTTCAATAACACTCATGAATTTACTTATACTCTATTTATTCATGATATATTCAAGTTTTAGTATGATTTTTACATTCTTTGGTACTTAAGATAATTAAGAAATCTTTTTTTAAGAAAATCCAAATTTATCTCCCTCTTCGGTCGGAAATTTGTATTCCTTAAAAAGTATGTTTTATAAAAGAGTTTTCAAAAATGTTATACTATTATCATATGGTGTTTAAAAGAAATTTTTACCCATGTTTTAACTTTTAAAAAAAATTGTTTTTAAAAAGTAACCTTCTTGTCATTTTCTAATTGAGGCACTTTTCTAAACTTTTTAAGGCACAAAAAAGAATGTTCAGCATGTGTGGATTTATCCACCATCATGATTGTCCTTCCATTGAAGATTACTTTGAAATTTTAAAAGATTACTTTTTAAGAAAAATATTTTTTTAAATATTCTAGACATTAATTGTTTTTAAAGTTATTTTCAAATAAAAAGGTTTTCAAAAAATGTTTTATGTTTAAAAAGTGTTTTAAAATATTTTAAAATATTCCGTTATATGTTTTCAAAAAGTTATTTTAAAAAAAATGACTTAAATGATTTCAAATATTCTTTTATAAGTTTTCAAATTATTTTCAAAGAAAAAGGTTTCCAAAAATGTTGTTAATCTTCTTTTTTAAGTAAATGGTTATCAAAAATGTTTTCAATCCTCCTTTATAATTTTTCAAATAAATGGTTTAAAAAATATTTTCAAGATTATTTTATATGTTTTCAAGGATAAAGGTTTTCAAAAAAAATCAATATTATTTTATATGTTTTCAAGGAAAATGGTTTTTTGGCTTCCTTGTTTTAAAGTTTATATTCAAATAAGATGGTCTTCAAATGGGTTTATGTCTTATAAAGAATTTTTCAAAGAAGAAAGGGAATTTTTTTAAAGAAATGTTTTTAGAAGATATTTTAAAATTATTTTCCATATAATATGACATCCATTGGTGTTAATCATGTTATTATGGGTAATGATCCAAAGGTTCCATTCATATTCTTTCACCGAATGGTTTATGTTTTGTTGGCATGATGTTTATGAACCCCGTTTCTCTTTCATAGGTTATATTTTTATGAAACCCATTTATTTTTCACTAGTGATATTTTTATGAAACTTGTTTCCTTTTCATAGGTTATATGTTTTTGAAATCCACTTATTTTCATAGGTCATGCTTTCATGAAATGATTATAAAACTTGTCTCTTTCCTACAGGTTATGATATGATGAAATGTTTATGATACCCATTTCATTTCATGGGTTATGATATGATTGTTTATGATCTTGTGTCACACAAATATATGATTTAATTATGAGATGGGTGGGACCAATATCTCACTCCAATGAATTGGGTAAAGATTTATATCTCATGAGATGGACATAGCTGGAATGGGGATTGAACTCAGTTAAATAAATGACTTTTTCTACTAAGATTCTCTTGGGAGTGAACCTTGACTACTGACATGGTCATCAGAGCAAACCATGAAAACCAAGATGGTATGGGTAGTGAACCCAAACTACTAATATGGCCTTGGTAGCGATGCCTTGACTACTATGTAAGTCATTTTATATGATTATTTGTCTGCTAAAAATTCTATATCTTGATCATATATTATGATCTCATGTATTATGCTCTTGATTCCATTATGATTCATGTCTTATGAATAATGAATATTTATTCTATGAATCATCTATATGATATTTGATATGCATGTTATGGTCTTAAAATGTTATTATCATGTTATTATAACCTTATGCTCATGTTATAATTATATATCTCCTTTTTTTACCCTTACTAAGTATCACAGATCACCCCTTTATTATGTTTCCTTTCCCCATTTTAAGAAAAAAGGTTTTAAGAAAATGTAATAAAGGGGGAGATCTTTGTAGGAGGATATTTCACCAACTTAGAATTTTTTTCAAGTTTCTAAAGACATTAAACTATTACAGTCCTCGAGCATGTATTTTTGTAAGCTGTTGAATATTTAACAAAAAATTTGTAACATACATGTATGTTAATACTAGGTCACTATAGTCAGTATAAAAATAAAGGTTTGGTCAACCTTTGAAACTAGGATGATAAAACCTTAGTGATATACCTAGGGATATTTCAAAGGATATGTCATCGATGTCTCTAAGGATAATCCTAAGGTGTCCTGGGATGGTTTCATAATTTTGACATCCTATAATTGAATTTCAGGATTATGTGTTTTTCTGCTATGATAAGTGATTATCACAGTATGATTTATAGTTTTAGTAAATTGAAGGAACCAAAAGTAATTGTGTTAATGTTGAATGTGATGGACAATTTACTAATGAGTAGTTAAATGGGATGATCACTAGAGTGAAGGATGTTGTGATAATGCCTAATTAGTTTTCATGGAACATGATTAACGTGTACCTTAACCAACTCTCAGACTCACCAATGAGGAGAAGGAAGGGTTTTGCTGAGAGTTTCGGCAATAGAGACCACGGAGAAAATAAAATTCAGTTTCCTTTGTGTTAAGAATGTGGAAACAATCACCTAAGTTAATTTCCTAGAGGAACAAGAAGAGTTTTTGACTATGGGAAAGAAGGACACAACGAAAGTATCTACATAAGAAATATGAAGAGTTTGGCTAATTCAATGTATGGGAATATTGTACTCCATAAGAAATCATCAAAGGTTAAATGATTTGAGTGTGGAATGAATGGTCATTATAAAAATCAATGTCCCGAGTAGAAAGCTTGCAAATAGAATCAGCAAGGTGGTACAAGTAACCATTATATTGTTGTTGATGATGATATTATAGGTGAAATAATAAATAAAAAGAGGTATTATGTAATATAATGATGTATCCTTGTTAATGGATTAAGGATGAAGTTTAATAATCAAATTTTTTATGTATTTGGATTCAAGAATTATAAATGATTAAATATATAAGGTTTGTTCAGTTTATTTTTTTTTCTAAGGATTTATAATAATATGTTGAATGGTTTCAATGGACTAGAAAAGTGATTTAAAGGTAAGTTTATGTTTATGGGAGACACATTTTTAAGGTAAAGATAACTCTTAATATGTTCCTTGTGCTAAGATAATGATATTTGGATAAAGATACGTTGGATATGAATAAGTAAATTGGAAAATATTTATTACCTTGGAACTAATTAAGGATTTTTTTGAAAAGTGGTTTATGAAATAATTGGTGAAGTTTATAATATTTTTGTATTTAAGTAATATATCCAAAAAACTTTGGAATAGGGAAACATGCATGTTTTTAATAAGGATTTTTGGTAGTTTAGGTTATTACCATGTTTCAAGAGAATAAATGATAAATGTAATCACATGTTTGGTATGATAAAACCAAGAGATACTTTATGATACATTGGAGATCAATGCTAAGCTGGTTTTTGAGAAATTTAGTGACCATATTTCTAAATTCTTGGACTTGTAACTTTCGAAAAGGCTATAAGGTTAACCATTTAAGGAATGGTTTATGTTAAAATTCAGATGAGGTTTTATATATTAAATTATTATCTCTCTATATAAGTATTTATGAATATTTGATAAATTGTGATAACCTTTTTGTTGTGTAAAGATATATGTAATTACCTATCATTCTATTTATGGATCTCATGATTTTTTTAATGCTTCAAGAATGAAAAATTCACTTTCATTTCTTAGGATAAGAGATGAAGTGGAAGTTAATCAAGGCACAAAAAAGGGTAAGGTTGTCCTGAAATCATGTAAGTATATCTCTTCATGAAAATATTCAAATATAATAAAAAGGTTCTTTAAATAAAAAAAGTCAAGTTATCATAATTTTCGATGATATCATTGACCTTTTTTATACCTATTTGAATTGTGGTTTTGTGATCATTAACTTTCCACCAACCAAGTTCTCTATCACTCTTCATCAGAACTTAATAGTTATAATTCTCTTATATGTCCATGTTTTCACTCCTCAACAATGTTCTCCCATGTGGAAACCTATTTATGTGTTACTTTGGGTAACCATCACGTTTCAAACATTCCCTTTTTAAAATAAGTTTTAGAATTTATTTTTATGATGAGGGTTTATATGAAAGGAACTTTCAAGTATTATACCTTTAATAACCTAGATGAATTTTGAGGGGGAAATTCATTTTAAGATGGGTATAATGTAACGCCTCGATATTTTGTGAAATATTATTTTTAATTAATTTAATATTTTTGATGTTTTTCATTTCAAGTAACACTAAATATAGATTTTTTTATAAAAGCAATAAGTTTGTCTTGTGTTATACGCAAAACCAAGTTAATATTTCACTATATTAAACACTTATATTATATTTCATTAAATTAAACACTATGTTTAGATTGTATTGCACAAAATAATGAGTTCTAGTGATAGCTTTCATTACATGCAAGGTCAATTTTTTACCAAACTACAATATACTACTAATATGATTATTAAAATATTATTATAGCTACCACCTAGCTATTGAAATGGAAATTGAAAATAAGATTAATAAAATTGTGAAAATATGATTTAAATATTTGTATAAGATGAATATTTTGGTTATAAATCAGTATAAGTGAATGTAAGAACTATTTGAAAATAAATAAATAACTTTTCTAAGAAAATTATTTTTCTATGTACAAACACAATTTTATCTCAATAAATTAAAAAACCACTTTTGATTGATGTTTTCAATAAAAAATTTATATTATATATTCAATAAATATTTTTAATAATCATCCAATAGATTTTATAGGTATAAGATAAGAATAAATCCAATTTTATGAATAAAACGATGTATTTTTATAAAAGGGAATTCTACTGCCTTTTAATGGAGAGTGCATTTTAAATATAATTTTTTACACTTATATAAAAAACAATTAACCCTGTTTTTTGAATCACAATATAAAAATTTACTTTGGGTGAATTTTTGGTATTTTTTTGAGAAATTTTATTTTTTTAATGAATAGTTAAAAACACTGAATTTTAATTCAAAACTGCTTTTTCATCTAATTTATTTATATAGTTAAATTATGTTTTAATTTTTTTTTAAAGTATAAATATATAAATTATAAAACACTTAATCCAATTTAGGTCATTGGAACCAATTTCACATTGAAATTTGATATAAAAACCTTTCAAACTTTTGGACCTTTTCGCTTTAAAAACACATTGTCTAGTTCTGTCTGCAGGATTAAATTTAAATTAATTTTCACCACTTATATGATTAGAATGTTGAGAAATGGATTCCATATTTGGAATTCGAATAATTTATAATTATTAATAAGTTCAAATTATTTTTTGACCAAAAATATTAGTGAATGTAATAAAATATTAATTACAGTGATTAAGGTAAAAACAAGCTTAATTAATGGTTAAACTTTAATCTTAAGAGGCCAAATGACCTAGACACGGGTCCAAAATCCATATTATGGAAATATTTAGACCAATTAACCTATTTTATTTAATTTAAAAAAAAATTGGAGTCACGTGATGTAAGGGATACCTCTCAATGGTGTTTACCTTTTTATATTTACAACAATGTCACTCCACCTCCACTATAAAAAAGCACTCACCCCTCCCACTTATTCAAAACTATCAAGACCTATGTATATCCAAAATTATACTCAAATAATATTCCAAAATACAAACCTTATTCCTAGAATCCTCACATTGTTTATAAATCCAATCAAGTAATCTCTTTGGTGCAAACCAAAAGGAGTTACCTAAAGAAGAGGTAACATCCTTCCACAAACTCTTTTGTTTTATTTTTATTCTCTACCACCTTAATTACTATTATTACATGATTATATAAAATAATTAGTATAATAAATATATTTATATGATTTTATTATAATTTTTATACCTACACTTACACACACTTCCATCTAATGGGTAACAGAATTGTCGTTTGTTTTTATGGCGAAATACTGCCTCACGAAACGATTTTATTCGTTTTTCCTTTAACACCTATCAAGGGTGGGAATTATGATGTAAAATATATTTTTTAAATGATATATATTATATTTATTATGTATTTATTCTTTTTTAATTATTATATAAAATATACCTTCATGCTTTCTATTTTTTGTAAATAGGATAACTTCGTTTGTGGATGTATAGACTACCGCCTCCTCAAAGCGATGTGATTCGTTTAAACTTTACATTGAATGTATTAAGTATGGGTTTAGTGAAATTATATGATATATATGAATTAATAATGATACTATAATTATATTATATATATATATATTTTATTTACTTTCTTTCTTTCAATGCGACAATAAAACAGAAATAATGTTTATGTGTACGTTCGGCCTACCGTCTCCATGAACGGTGTATTCTATTTCATATTTATAGATTACTATAAATACATATATACTGAATATATATGGTATTTATATTATCTTTTATATTTTTTAAATAAATAAATCATTATCTAAGTAATATGATCAAAAATAAAATTCCATAAAATATACGAAAAACAAAGCGAATATTACCCAAAACATATTATTAACATGGAGTTGTTAATAAATGGGTAATATAAAGTAATAAAAATCATATATTGTATTATATATAATAATATAGTTATTTTTTAGATTTATAATAAACTTTTATTTATTATATATAAGATTTGAACATGTACAGAGAAATTCTAGACTTAAGGTAAGGGTTTTCTCGTCTCACTTTTATTTTCCATGTGACGTGAGTCATGTTCACCTCTTATTTTCTTATATATAGTGTGTATACTTACCATGGATGTATTATATTATTATTATAATTAATTTTATGGGTATTTAACTATCTATTTTATGATCTTTAATTCATGGGATTTATGTTTCAAAAGTTACCAAATCGGTAAAGTAATTTTGTCTCAAATTGCCTTCTTTGAGACACATGTAATGTTATGCACCTATATTATTCTATGATGTGTATAAAATGAAATTTTACTTTTTATCTCATGAATATAATTCTTTAAATGATATTTTAAGCTTCATTTAATGTCATTTTTTTACATGGGGAGTATGATTCAACATTTCCAGGTGGTAAGAGTTTAATGTAACAATCTCATTGTTTATCAGGATTTTTTAAGATTATGCTTTCATTGATAAAAACTTATGATAAATATTTAAAGAAAACTCATTAATTTTATTCTAATATGTTTATTTATTATATATTCAAGTTTCAGTACCATTTTTTCACTCATTGGTACTTAAGATAATTAAGAGGGTGTTTTTAAATAAAACTGACATTATCTCCATCTTCGGTCAGAAATATGTGTTCCTTCAAAAGCATGTTTTATAAAAATGTTTTTGAAAATGTTATATTGTTCTAATATTATATTTAAAATACATTATTAACCATGTTTTACCTTTTTAACAAAATGTTTTTTAAAAATTAATCTTCTTGTCATTTTCCAATCGAGTAACTTTTCTAAACTTTTTACGATGAAAAAGGAATATTCATCATGTATAGATTTATCTGTCATAATGACCGTCCTTCCTTTGAATATTACATTAAAAGTTTAAAATATTCCTTTTTAAGAAAAATATTTTTCCTAATATTCTGTACATTAATTTTTTTAAAGTGATTTTCAACAAAAAATGTTTTCAAAAAATGTTTTATGTTTAAAATGTGTTTTAAATTTTTTTTGAATCTTCCTTTATATGTTTTTAAAAATTTATTTTCAAAAAAAAATGATTTCAATTATTTCAAATATTATTTTATAATTTTTTAACATATTTTCAAAAAAAAATGTTTTCAAATAAAAATCAAGCATCCTTTTCAAAGAAATGGTTTTCAAAACTGTTTTCAATATTTTTTTTATAAGTTTTCAAAGAATTGGTTTTTAAAGTTTTTTCAAGATTATTTTATATGTTTTCAATGAAAATGATTTTCTAGATTACTTTATAAGTTTTCAAGTTTATTTTCAAAGAAAATGGTTTCCAAAAGGTTTTATGTCTTAAAAAATTTTATCAAATAATAAATGGTATATTCCTTGAGGAATATTTTTAAAATATATTTCAAAATTATTTTGCATCTAAGATGACATCTGTTAGTGTTAATCATGTATTTTTGGGGAAATTATCCAAATGTTCCATTCATATTCTTTCTCTTAATGGTTTATGTTTTTGTGTCATGTTTTTTATGAAACTAGTTTCTCTATCATGGGTTATATGTTTATGAAACTCATTTCTTTTTCATAGGTTATATGTTTATGGAACTTGTTTATTTTTTATGGGTTATTTTTTTTATGAAACCCTCTTCTTTTCACAAGTTATGATTTGATGAAATGATTGTAAAAATTTCCTCTTTTCCATGGGTTATGATATAATGACATGTTTATGATACCCATTTCATTTCATGGGTTATGATATGATTGATTATGATATTTTATCACACGTGTGTATGATTTCATTTTGATATGGGTGGGAATTATATCTACCTCCAATACATTGGGTAAATATTTATATCTCATGAGATAAAAATGGATGGAATGGGGAGTGAACTCAATTCAGTAAATAACTTTGTCCGCTAATATGGTCTTGGGAGTAAACCTTGACTACTAAGATGGTCATGGGAGTGAACCATGACTACCAAGATGGTATGGGGATTTAACACATACTACTAAGATATCCATGGAAATGATGCCTTGACTAATATAGAAATAATTTTATATGCTTATGTGTCTAGAAAAAATTCTATGTCTTATTCCTATGTTATAATCTTGTTTTTCCACGAATCGGATGGACTAGACCGACGCGCCCGACTGTCGATCTCACGGAGGGCTGAGCTCCGCTCGATCGCTAAGGTCGAGTACATCGGTCTTCATTTCGAAACTCCCAACGGTTCTATATCCAATGATACGTGGACCTGCTTTCCAAAGGCAGGCGTTCGCCAGGTGATTTGGCCAGCAATGCTTAAGAACTCACATTGGTCGAGAGGATGGGAAGTCGGGCTCATCGCACCCTTTTGGGGGAGGGGGGGGGGTTATTACCTATTCCAGGACTCTCTTATAGATTTAAGACGTGTTCATATGTTCGCGAATCTTTGGTTTATACCCAAGCATAGTATCCACGGATTACTCATGGTTGGCAATGGTCAGCTAGACGCAGGGATTCGGAATCCTTTAGGCCTGAGGTTTACCATCCCTCATTGGATTAATGACTCTGAGGACTTTGGACTCAATGAGATAGCACTGGTTTGAAGCCTCATAACCGGGCGCTCTGGATCTTATTATCTTCAAGGGGGAACAGATAACGACTTGAGCGTTTGGATCGAACCAGTGATACGGGCTTCTTATGTATTCTCATGAGAGGAATCAGAATCCACGTAGTTTGGTATTGCAGTTTAACATCATGCGGGATGAAGGATCGGGGTTTACACTCTGAGGCAGCCCATAGAGTTGGTGAACCGACGTGAAGGAGGTCAGAACGACCGGGTGGTGGGTTTGAACCTTGTGGAGGCTTCCTACGTACCACGCCTCAACATGGATCAAAGTCCTCGTAGTTCGCTTGAGGTGGTGTTGGAGAACCGACGTGAAGATAGACCGGGGGTCCGATGGGTAATGGGATTGAACTTCATGGAGGCTTCCTACGTACCATACCTTGGCATGGATCAAATTCCTCTTAGTTCGTGGGGAGGTGTCAGGGTCGGTGCTCACTCTAAGCCCACATGAGTCATGCTCAGTGTGAGAAACAAGAGGCAGCAGAGACCTGATGATCACGTCGCGAAAGGCGCATCCGTGGGAAGTGAAGTGGGGCTTATGCATAGGGAAGCCCAAAAAGTAGGGGCTTACTCCATAATGGAGGCCCGATGGTGACAAAGCCCAAAGGGAGAGAGAAAGGATAACAAAATCCCCTGTGTCCATCTCCCCTCTTGGCCCCCAGGCTCCAGGAAAGTACAGAGGTGCATGGGTGCTACCTCCTGCAAGAAAGGTTAGGGGATTACACCAAGGAGGATGCCCTGTTCACTCCCAAAATAGGGGAGAGGTTCCCACCTCCGGAGTTGAAGGGAAATGGAAGCGGGGTCCCCCAATCTGGCGAGTAGAGAGGCAGAAAGGGGACTCTAGGCTCGGACCCTGCATTACCGTGGGAATGTGAACCCAGGAACGCTTCAGGAATTCGCTCAAGGGCCGGATCAACCCCTTTTCCCTCGCTTACCATGGGTATGTGAACTCAAGGCGGCGTGATGATGTGCCTAAAGGTTTCATCATACGGGTCCATTGGCTTTGGTGGAGGCCTTGGCTCGGGGCCGATGACTGGGTCAATGAGGGGGTTGCGAAGGATTGGGTCAGATTTGAAGGATTTTATCTGACTCAAGGGATGGGAACACTAAAGGAGTTGGTGGGCCACACTGGTGTATGAGGAGTGGAGCCCTTCGCGTAGGGGGTTCTATGCAGCTGGAGAGGCCATCAACGAACCAGGGTGGTCCGCGGACTGATAGGCATCCCACGTACCAGGACGGTACGCGGCTTCGGGTTCAACCCGCATACCAGGTTGGTACATGGGTGAGTTCATGCGGGTAGTGGCGACCAAGGGCGACGTCGGTCGGGGGTTCGTCGGTCAGGGCTTCGCCCGCCTAAAAGGGTGCTACGCAGTTCGTCAGATCGAAAAAGGGGAATAAACTCCCTTGTCCGTGGGGAGTTCATCCGCGGAGGGGCCATGGTTCGCGGTCTTCGTTTTTTGTTATTTTAAGTTCGTGGTTCACCAAATTGTTATGCATTTTTGGTACCTTATTAATTCATTTCTAGCTTCATACCTGTTATGGTTCACAAATTGGAACTTTTCTGTTTGCGAAATCCTAAGATCCTTCCTCTGAAACCTTCCACCCGAATCTGATCGATCTCCCTCCTTTTCTCCCCTTATATGACCTTTTATATAGGGTAGGAAAATGGGTCTATTGTGGTCATTCGGCACCTTTTTTTGAGGCCCATGACCGAAAACCCGGTTTACAGATGACTCGGTCAACAATCCGCAACTCGCAGGGGCATTTAATGCACCTCTCCCACGAACCAGGTCAGTTCGAGGGGTGCTTCAAGGCCGCGCATGATTCTGCCTCTATTCTACAAATGACAGCACATGCGGCATGCCCGGCTGGCACGGTTCACAGTTGGGGTGATTTTTGTCAGTGGACTGGCCTGGCCCCTGTCATGCTTCGCACCCGCGGAGGATCCCCGTCTCTGTTCTGCGAACGACAGCGGTCCGCGGAGGGGGGAGCTTCGCGGAACCGGCCATGTACCATTGATATTGGACCGGTCTGCGGACCGGTTTGTCTTATACCAACTTATCCAAATTTTTTCCCAGTTCCTCGAAAGAAATTGGGTAGAATCCTCTCTTGAATTAAGGGGATTCTCATTCTCCTTTTCGGATTTTTCAGGACCCTACAAATGCCCCCCATCGGAATGGGTTCCGATCGGAATGAAGAGGAGACTATTCCGATGTAGATTGGTCCTGAAATGTGGATGGTTTTCGGTAGTGGGGTGGAACCAGTAGGGGACCACTACTATAAATACGAAGGCCCCTACCCTTTGTCTTTTACCGGATTCCTCATAGAGATTTTTCCTTTCGTCTCCACGTGCTTGCTCCTTCACGAAACTCATCGTCTGCGAACTATCTTTCATTTCGGCGAACCATTCCTCATTCGTTCCTATCTACACCCGAAGACCAACCTCCCTACCATGAACTAATCACTATTAATCAATTTAAAAAGTAAGTTACAATGGGCTGTGTAGGAACTCACTACGTGGTTTTGATGGTCCGTGGACTGGAATAATCTGGACTCTGAAAATTTCTTAAGTCCTCTGAACATAAACTTCTAGATCCGGGATTGAGATTCCATGGAGCATCCACGTTCGCAATTTTCTGGCCAACGCTCCATGGGCCAGAGCACCGCGGACTTCTTCCGCTTAGGGTTGGTTCATGGGATGCAGCCATCGCGAACCACCTTTGGAGGCCTGCTCACAGAACTCGTCATGAAGGATCTTGACGGAGTCCTTTACCAAATACCTAGTATTTCCGTCCAAATTTCATTATTTCGGACTAACCACCAGTCTGGTTTTCATAATGTAAGGAGAAAATATGGTTCCTCCACGCCCTGCACCCAGGCCTACTGTCGAGCCTCTCCCAATTGGTGATCAACTCCTAAAAGATGTGGCCATCTCTGTTTCAGATGGAATATGACACTCCCCACTATACCCCTTCCTTGAAAACTTTCTCTCCAAGTCACAGTGGGAGTACCCCTTTTCTAACATCCTTCCTGCCTACGAGTTCGGTTTACTGTCTGATACACCGATTTCGGTACCATCTCGTGACAACAATACTGTAGCATGGATATTTACTAGTACTATCCCTCGATCTGTGATATCTGCTAGAGGGTGGCCTACCCCAAGGGATACAGCTTCCGGATCTATTTTGAATCACCTTCCTGTGTCCCCGACAGGAGAACAATTCCAGCAGGATGGGGCAATTCACTGTTACTGGAGCATTGCCCACAATGCTATGGTGAACAACCAGCATGGTTGGTCAGCAGACAGGGACCTCCGGCCCGGGGGGCATTTAAGTCATTGGATTGGGGGTGGCCCTTATGGGTTCGCCAGAGCTGTGCAGAGTTTGAGGCAGAATTACGAGCCATATGCTTATATGAAGCTGCCTGGGTGTCCCAGACCTATACCCATCGGCCCCACGCCCTTGCTAAGCAGTTTATGAGCCGTTGGAGCCCGGATACCAACACATTCCATCTGGTCCATGGGGAGGTGGGTATCAATCTTTGGGATGTCTTCCAGATCTTAGGGGTCCCCATTGTTTGAGGTATGTATGATGAATTTCTGCCTCCCCCTTCTATGTGGGACGACGAAGAGAGGACCCCTCCCTTGGCGAAGAAGCTTATTGATCAGGCCCGGGAGAATTTGAATGATACATCTCCGAAACAGCTTGTCTCGTATCGTGAATGGATCAAGGATTTTTCTAGAGAGAGAAATTTCATGGATCTTCCACATAGGCCCACGACCTGCCCTACGATGGAGTCCCGAAGGTAGAGGGGAAGCTATTGGTTGATCCTAGAGGAGGGCCAGTTCAACAGCTAGGGCTGGGAACTGGTGTCGGACGTTGATCGACTGCTCCTCCTGGTGGCATTTTCAGCCCTGTTCTTGAGTGGCTAGCTATTTCCCATACGTGATACCGTTGGCGTGCGGGTCTCTAATTTTGTGATGGCGGCACAGCTGTCCACCGGCAACGTCATCAACTTGGTCATCCCAGTACTGGCTAGGATTTATTAGTTACTGGGAAATATTACCGAGGGGAATCGGCCGAACCGGGTAGCTGGACCTTTTCAAATCCTCTGAGATGGCTGGGAGTTCATATTAAGAACTGCTATACTTTCATCAACCATTTTCAGATTTCGGGAACCGTATTCTGGCCATATTTGCAACTTACCAGCGGGGTTATGCCTGAGGAGTGGGTGGCCCAAGAGAAGGATGAAAAACATACGGTTCAGAATATGTGTCTGCTATCGAGCCAGATCTTGAGTTATAATCATTTCAATTTCCGACCATATCCCTCCCCGACCGGTGCAATCACGAACACCGTATCAGAGTAATTTAGCAAGCGGGGCTACCTCTTTTCCATCCGAGAGGGTATTCTGGTGGCTCGTATTGGCTCATATTGGCGAGGAACTGATATGTGAGGGGTATGCGCCCTGCTGATTCGGGCATCAATTTGGCTGCGTCTAGGCGTTGTGTCATCCTGCACTCAATGGCGCCCGTGGGAACCACCATCTAATGGGGGCTCAACAATTGTGGTTAATGTTCACTTGGGAGGATATTGGCTGTGAGGTTATGACCCCCACGCTTTCAGACTCCATGCATGTCTTATCCAAGAGCTATGTCGAATCCTAGGTGCAATCGTACCCAAATGGCTAGTTAGGTTTGTGGGTTCCCACCATCTCAAGTCCTAAGCCATCGAGGAGTAAGAGGAAGTGGAAGGGGGACAATGCTCCAACTAGGCCGGGAAAGGTTCTCCGCAACCCTGCTGGTCCCATGCTCTCGGGGAAGATTTTAATGGGTAGGGGTGTATCCTCACATGCCCTCGAAGCTGCCCGAAGAGAGTCATCCATTCCTGCTGATGTTGCCTTCCCGATGGCCTGGGGCCAATGGGACGAATTCATAGGTCGATCAACCTTTCGCAGCCAGTACCCCCGTCCTTTGTGGCAGCATCTCCAGGAATCAAAAGTGGCTTTTGATGGGTTGGGCTACATATCTTCTATTGTTGACATTATTTATGATGTGGACCCAGAGAGGGCCAATTGGTATCTCTAGGACCTCGAGGCCTACATTCATGCATGCCAGGGTTATGTGGTGTTGACTCATCGAGTCCAGGCCATGCTGCGATTGGTGAATGATGAGGGGGAGGAAGAGAGCGATCACACTTCAGGGGGTGATGATTCCGCTGGTTCCCCTACTGCAGCTGAGGCAAGGGAATCCCCCCCCCCTCACATGAGGTTCCGCCCACAAGTAGCTCCAGAGAGTTCCAGGGTGGCGGCGAGATATAGAGAACGACCACGACTATCGGTGCCTCCGCCATCCTCTGCCGCTTCCCGACCCTCTCAGGTTGATCCCCCCCAGCTAGTTGTTCCTGTTACGGCTGTGTTTTCAGATGTGTGGAGGATTTGGGATGACCTGAGGGTCAGTGGCTCAGATGAAGAGGTTTGGGCGTTACTCTAAATGAGCTCTCTCAAGCTTCCAGGTAATGGGACTATCTTCGCTCCGCCTCACTTGCTATTGGAAGAGGATCTGGATGAAACAGTCACCTCATTGAAGGTGATGGACGCATACGTGCATTCACTCCGAAACCGGATTTATGGGGCAAATCGGGTGTCTATGTTGATAAAACATCCCGAATTGTCCGATACCGACGAAGAGGTCACCCTGCTCGTCCGTTATGTCTTTCTTTCTTCTTTACTGTGAAGGTTCTAAAGTTTCTTCCCTCTATACAGGGTGCCGAAGAATCCCAGGGGGCAATTCCTTCCCCGAAGTATACTCCTCGTGGTACCGCAGTAGGCAAACATGCACCTTCGACTACATGGATCATCGAGGAGGGGTCTCCTGGAATAGCTGAGCTCATGGAAGCAACCATTGCGGACCCAACTAGGTTCTTTCCTCCTCCAACTCCCCCCAGTGTTCCGAGCGGGGAATTGTCCCCTGGGCAGATCCAAAGACGTCGACAGGCATCCCGATTATTGGAACGGCTCAGACAGGGGACATTGAGTAATCATGACTCATGTTTCCCTGATTACCAACTCGTATATTATGATTCTGCCAATTATTAACTATTTTGGCGTTATGGTGTAGGGCCAATCGGAGACCTGGTCGTGGCTACCCAAGCGGTCGTACCTTCTACCCCCTTATTATCTAAGGGACCACTTGCAGCCACACCTGAGCATGAAGAGATGGCGGGCCCTGCTGAAGGGGCTAGTGATGCGGACGCCTTCCTTCTGTATTCAACAATCAGAGATATTCCAGAGGAGGAACAGCTGGCGGATGAGACCCTCATTGGTCACACAGCCTCTATAATTGTGGAGGAGGATGGGGCACCCGTGATTACCGAGGAGGCCCTAGATCTGACGGGGTTAGCTTCCTCTGACCTGATGGGTCCCATGTAAGTGGAGGAAGAGCCTGCCATCATGCTAGTTGTCAGAAACCCAGATCGGGCCATTATTTTGTTTATCAGGGGAGTAATTTCCCCGAGCTTGATCTCCGTAGACGACCACATGGGGACAGATTTGGGAGTTTATAGCCTTGGGTGTGGCCTTAGGTCCTGGACACCTCTAAGGGTTCCCAGGACTCCCTTGCCTCTCGAAGATGTAGCGTCTTTCTTGAGTGAACTCGGCAACATAGATGTTGAGGGCACCGACGCCCTGATGATCGGGGGTAAGCTTCTCAATCTATTGTCACTGACTCCTTTATCTTCCCTTTTCTGATTAGGGATACTTATCTGTTTTATCGACTTTCGGCCTTTAGGACCACAACCTTCAGCGCTGACGATTGTGTCGTCCGATCCAATCGTGCCCGTGACCACAACTGCCGGGGGCGAAGTTGCCGAGGCGCCGGAGTTTGTGGGTGAAGCTGAATCGGGTCCCTCCTTGGTGACGTTCATCCCTAAGTATGTATCTTCATCCGGGATAGAATCCGAGCCTGGTCAACAAGTCCTTTCCAGTCTTCGACCTGCTCTCCAAAGGGCTTGGGAGAAAATTTGGAAGCTGATTTCTCAGACGCCCTTGGCTGAGATGCTGACTAAATTTCCAAGGATGCGCAACCTGTTTATGGTACTGGGATTTTACGGCATTTATTGTCATGGTATTTATGACATAGTCAATCAGGTTGTCACTGACTAGGAGAGGATTGGTGGTTTCTAATCTCACCTTTATGTTGCTCAATCTGAAGCCTACCTTTCTGCGACCCGGCAGCTTTACCTGACGGAAGCTCATGATCATGTCAGGGTGGTCGCGAGAATTCAGGGAGAATTCATCAAGCAGCGTTCTCGACTGGAGGTGTTGAGGAGTGATATACAGCGGCTGCAGTAGGAGGAGACTAATTCCATGACCATAATTGAAGAAGGGGAGCAGCAGATAGATGAGGATATGAGGGAGAGCTCAAAGGCGGCACAGGAGGCGGAAATTGCTGCGGGATGGTGCAGAAGCTGAGACAGCCTTGCTGCAGAATCTCTATCAAGCAATCAAGGATTCTCATCAGTGCCTGATAAAACTTTGTGAATCTTCCGAAAACCTCATGTAATAACCTTTCATGTTAGAGGAGGCTCCTGATTGTGGATGCCCTTCTCACCAACTTTGTTATGGAACAAAGATATGTTTCTCCTTAGCGCTCTTATTGTCTTCTCCTGTGATCTCCTGTGATAAAAATTATTTGACATGATTGTTGTATATGATAATTCACCGAACTTAGAATAATCAGAGTTTGGGACAATTGATAAAATAGAAACGGGCTCTAATTTTTGCTTGGACCATGGGATCCAGCGAGCATAGTTTGACTATTGCTGGGGTTTTGTAGAAAAACCCCACAAATTTTTTTTTGTATTTTCTGTTAATACCCTAATTTTTCCTGGGACCATTCGGTGTGAACCCAGCGGGTATAGCTCGGATTTTTATTAGGTCTCCCTTTTCAGGTTTTCGGCCTAACAGGCTTTGCGCCTCTTTTTGTGAGCGGTTTAAAGTCCCGCGGACAAGACTATCATAATTAATGTTTTAAGTCGAACATCTTTGACCATATATGGTGGGGTGAGGGCCCCAAAAAGGTTTGGTTGATTAAAATATGTCTAAATACCTTCCAGACGCACGTGGGGGGGAAACATGTTTAGATTTGAACAACATTCAGGGCATGTCTCAAGGCATGGGAGCCGTATCGGCAGGCAGAGGTAGGAAAAGCATCACCTAAGGAAGACTTGCCTTTGTTAGATGGGACAGGGGTGATCAATATGCAGAGCCGCTGAGGGCATGGTATGTATAGTCTTGCAAAGGTTTCCTTAAGTCAATGATTTTCCATTATTGATGGCCTGAGTACTTCATGGAAGTTCGGCTTATGGAAACCACCACGGGTGGCTTGGAGAATATGAAAACAACCAGGGGTGGTTCGGAAAGGGTGCATGGTGTTTGAAAGAGTTTGGGAACATCTGTATTAATCAGGAGTGTGGATTCAGGGTCCCTGTCCTACGCATTTAGTTAGCGTAGAGGATGGTTGGATCTTGGTGCAGTTTAAAGTCATGCAGCTGGGACATTATTTAAAAAGGAACAGCTTCTCCTGGTTCTCAGTAATCTCGTCAGAGACGTTCCAGTGTATTCAGGCAGGGTTGTGAAAGAGATTGGTAAACTGAAGCACAGAGGGTTTCCGAATATCGGGATGGATATGGGGGCTTAGAGGCCAAGAGGCGTACGAAGAGAAGCATTGCCTAAGGAAATATTTCCTTTGGTAGACGGGTTAGGGGATATCAATATGCAGAGCTGCTGAGGGCATGGTATGCATAGTCATGCAAAGGTTTCCTTGGTTCAATGATTTCATTCTCCTGATAGCCGGGAAACTTCAGGGAAGTTGAGATTCGGGACCACCAGGGGTGGCTTACAAGGGTTCGGCTCTTTCTGAGTACAGAGTATGGTTTATGAGGTGAGGGTGCCTGGATATGGGAGAAACATCTAGAATAAATTTCTCGGGAATGGGTGAAGTCATTCCTTCTCGTGCTGGTGTGAGACGGTGGTTTGTCCAGGTCTGGCCCATGCACTGAGGTACAGAGGAAAGCCTCAGTTCCTTACTGAACCCATGATAGGTTTGACCGTGCAGTTTAACATCATGCGGTGAGGAAGAAGGCATTGTTATTATTATCAAATTCGTGCAGTTTAATGTCATGCGGCGAGGACGGGGGGCTTTTTAAATTTCGTGCAGTTTAATGTCATGAGGTAAGGATGGCTTCTGTTTAGTTTAACGTCATTCAGTAAAGACGAGGATAATTTTAAATATATTTTGTAGTTTAACGCCGTGCAGCGAGGACGGGGGCATTTTTAAATCCATGAAAATGCTTACGATTGGAGGCATTTCTCTGGATGTTTAATGCACGGTCTTTGCAGTTTCAAGCCAAGTGGTAAAGATATGTTCCATGCAGTTTTAATCGCCATGCGATAAGGACATAGTTACAAAGGCCGCTCTTGATCAGAATGTAACTGGGCTTGCACATCTCAGCATTTCAAAGACGTGGAGAGGGGTTGAGGGTGTAAATCGTGGTTCCAGGGCTTCTTGGATCAGGAGAGATGATATGGGGGCTCTGAAGCCTGTAAGTGTACGAAGCTAGGAAGAATATCGTCTGAGGAAATCTTGCCTTTGTAGATGGGTCAGGGGATATCAATATGTAGAGCCGCTGAGGGCATGGTATTCATAGTCATGCAAAGGTGTCCACGGGTCGATAACTTTCCACTTCCTATGGCCATGAGTGATTATGATGATCCACGATTGACCGGGCCACGAAGTCTGTCGTTTGGTAAGGAAATATTTGGGCATGTCTGGGATGTTCGTCCCCGATTGTTGTTAAAACTTGAAGAGTTTACCGTGCTGATTTATCTTGTGAATTGGGGTGTACCTTTACTCCATGAATTTTAACGTCGTGCGGTAAGGACGAAGTACTCTTAGTTTAACGTTCGTAGAGTTCGGACCATTGGGTGACTACTTCTACAATTATCCAGAAGGCAATTTAGTTAGGAGGCTCTAGTATACTTTGAACAAGTGTGAGGGAATGAGGTTGTAAACTGTAACTCTGGGTTTTCCCGGATCAGGAGGTATGGTATGGGGGCTCTGAGGTCGGTAATCATACAGAGCTACGAAGAGTATCGCCTGAGGAAATATTTCCTTTGGTAGATGGGCCAGGGGCTATCAATATGCAGAGCCGCTGAGGGCATGGTATGCATAGTCATGCAAAGGTGTCCACATGTCTATAACTTTCCACTTCCGATGGCCATGAGTGATTATGAAGATCCGAGATTGCTCACATTATAGATTTCGGTATATGGGGATAATGGTGTCCAAGCATACAAGAAACATCTTCACCAAAATTTCATGTTGATTCAAAGTAGCTTAGCCCTGGCTTGATATTCGTAGATGCAGGTCGTCATGATAACCATGGGCAGACACATAGGCTAACCAGGTAGGGATAACCTGGAAACATTTGGATGTGAGAGGGGAATGAACTTGTAAAATAATGCTTCATAAATTTTTGGATCAGGATATATGATATGGGGGCTCTAAGGCCGGTAAGCGTACAGAGATAGGAAGAGTATTGCTTGAGAAAATATTACCTTTGGTAGATGGGCTAGGGGATATCAATATGTAGATCCACTGAGGGCACGGTATGCATAGTCATGCAAAGGTGTCCACGGGTCGATAACTTTTCACTTCTGATGGCCATGAATGGTTATGAAGATCTGCAATTATCCAGGTCATGGAGTCTGATGTATGGAGAGGATTCATCCAAATGCGAAAGGAGTATTCCCATCTCATTTTTTCAGATATCTTGGGTGGGTCGCGATGAGGTCCGTGCAGTTTTAACGTCGTACAGTGAGGATGAAGTCCGTGCAGTTTAACATCGTGCGGTGAGGATGAAGGCATATATACCTGTGTTTTCTTTTCTCAGTGGTTGGGCTAGGAAATAAGATCTCAGCATCGTTGCGTATCCTATGAGGGTAGGAATCAATCCACACATAGTTCTTTTTGGAGTACACCTCGTGCATGTCTAGTCCTTACATGGGGGGAAGGGTCATTTTTATTTTTCTTATCCGTGCAGTTTAACGTCGTGCGGAAAGGACGAGAAAATCACCCCATGCAGGTCTGTTCCTTACATGGGGGGGAAAGGATGGTATTTTTAGCTTCATTTGGGGATGGTTGGGCTAGGATGGGAGATCCTGGCATGACTACGTATCCTGCGAGGGCAGGAATCAATCTATATGTAGTTCTTTAAAAGATAATACACTCTATGCAGGTCTGGTCCTTACACAGGGGAAAAGGGAATTTTTAACTTTATTTGGGGGTGGTTGGGCCAGGATGGGGGATCCTGGTGTCGCTACGTATCCTATGAGAGTAGGAATCAAGTCATACGTAGTTCGTTAAAAGATAATACACCCCGTGAAGGTTTGGTCCTTACACGAGGGAAAAGGGCATTTTTTAATCTTTATTCAGGGGTAGCTGGGCCAGGATGGGGGATGCTGGCATCGCTACATATCCTGCAAGGGCAGGAATAAAGCAGTACGTAGTTCTCTATAATGGACATACCCCGTGCAGGGTTGGTCCGTACACTGGGGGGGAAGTCATTTTTAATTCTTCTTATCCATACAGTTTAACATCATGCGGTAAGGATGAGGAATATACCTCGTGCAGGGTTGGTCCGTACACGGGGAAAAAGGGCATTTAAAATTTTATTTGGGGATGGCTGGGCCAGGATGGGATATCCTAGCATCTCTACATATCCTTAAAAGGCAGGAATCAATCCATATGTAGTTCTCTGAAATCCGTGTAGTTTAACGTCATGCGGTGAGGATGAGGAATACACCTCGTGCAGGTCTGGTCCGTACACGGGGGAAGGGAGCATTTTTTTAATTTTTTTTCGGGGGTGGCTAGGCCAGGATGGGGGATCCTGGCGTCGCTACGTATCCTGCAAGGGCAGGAATCAATCCGTACATAGTTATCTCAAAGATAATACCCCATGTGCAGGTCTGGTCTTTACATGGGGGAAAAGGGAATTTTTAAATCTTTCTTGTCCATGAAGTTTAACATCGTGCGGTAAGGACGAGGAATATACCCCATGCAGGGTTGGTCCGTACATGGGGAAAAGGGAATTTTTAAATTTTATTTGGGGATGGTTGGGCTAGGATGGGGGATCCTGGCGTCGCTACGTATCCTTCAAAGGAGGAAACCAAGCTATACGTAGTTCTTTGAAATCCATGCAGCTTAACATCGTGCGGTGAGGATGAGGAATACACCCCGTGCAGTTCTGGTACGTACACGGGAGAAGGGAGAATTTTTTAACTTTTTTTTCAGGGGTGGATGGGCCAGGACGGGGGATCCTGGCGTCGCTACGTATCCTACAAGGGTAGGAATCAAGTCGTACATAGTTCTCTCAAAGATAATTCACCCCGTGCAGGTCTGGTCCTTACACGGGGGGAAAGGGTATTTTTTAATCTTTCTTGTCCATGAATTTTAATGTCGTGCGGTAAGGAAGAGGAATATAACCCATGCAGGGTTGGTCCGTACATGGGGAAAAAGGGCATTTTTAACTTTATTTGGGGATGGTTGGACCAGGATGGGGGATCCTGGTGTCGCTACATATCCTGCAAAGGCAGGAATCAATCCGCATGTAGTTCTTTGAAATCAGTGTAGTTTAACGTCGTGTGGTGAGGATGAGGTACTCTTAGTTTAGGTTCATAGAGTTTGGACCGTTGAGGCTTGGCAGTTTAACATCCTACAGCTCAGACGAAAGGTACTTGGCAGTTTAACATCCTGCAGCTCGGACGAAAACTGCTTTTGGTTATGCGAAGTACTTCTTCAGAAATCTCACATTCGTAGGAGCGGTAGTGAACTGCCCATCCAAGGAGATCAGGGTATATGCTCCGTTGGAGTAGACATTGTGTATAACATATGGTCCCTCCCACTTGGGCTCTAACTTTGGAGGTTTCTTTCTAGGTATCATTGGGGTCCGTAGGACCAACACCAATTCTCCCTCCAAGAAAGACCGAAGAAGGACCTTTTTATTGAAAGCTTGTGCGATCCAGTTCTGATATACCACTAGATGGTGCAAAGTGTTCAGCCGCTTCTCATCTAGATGTTCCAATTCACCTAGCCATTTTTCTGATTTCTCATCGTTGGATAATTGATCAAAAATGGAAACCCGGAGCGAGGGAAATTGGAGCTCAATGGGAAGGACCGCTTCTGTTCCATATACTAATGAGTATGGAGTAGCCCGAGTAGCGGTGCAGATTGTGGTTCGATAAGCCCACAATGCATGAAGAAGTTTATCTGGCCATGATTTCTTGTCTTTGTCCACCATTTTATGGAGAATTTTGGATAGGGTCTTGTTGAAAGCCTCTATCTGTCTGTTGGCCGCTGCATGGCAGCGGGATGAGTGGATAGCCTTGATATCATATACTTGCTATAGTTTCTCCAATTTAGAAGAGCAGAAATTGGTGCCATTATCTGTCAGTATGGTATGAGGGACGCCAAATATGGTGATGATATTGGCTTTCAAAAAGCTGACAATGTTTCTTGCCCCGACTTCCTTAAGGGGTACAACTTCTACCCATTTGGAAAAGAAGTTGGTTGATGTGAGAATATACTTCAGTTGTTTGGTCGTGGTGGGAGGATATGGTCCCACGACATCCATCCCCCAGATGGAAAATGGCCAGGAGTACTTAGCCTAATGAAGTAACTCCGGGGATTGGTGTATGAAGTTGGCATAAATTTGGCATGAGTGGAATTTTGCGGTAAATTGCTTGCAATCTCGCACCACTGTGGGCCAATAGTACCCAAGACTTTGAACCTGATGGGAAAGCTTAGACCCTAGCTGATGTGATCCACATACTCCTGCATGCACTTCATTCATTACGGCAGTAGTTTCTTCTCCATCAATGCATCTGAGGAGGACTCCGTCGAGGCCTCGTTTGTAGAGGACCTCTTGCTGACTTGTGACATCGTATAGGACAAAGTTGATCACCCTTGTCCGTATTTTCTCTCGTTCATCTCTGTCCGATGGGAGTTCTCCTCTTTGAAGGTAGTTTCCAATGGGGGGCATCCAGCCGGTGGCAGGAGCATATGGCTCTGGGATAGGACTGACTTCTTTGATTACTTCCGTCTTAGTCTGAACAAATGGAAAGACCATTCGACGATGAGAAATACTGACAACTGTTTCATCCTGGTTTGGGTTATCTAGGGTTGTGGTTGTATTAGCTAATGCATCGGCCTGGGCATTCTAAGACCGGGGAATATAGGTCAATGTTGGTTCTGTGGAGAATTACGCCATTAACCCTTGGACATGGTCAAATAGGGGAATCAGCTCCTCCTTTTTAATAGCATAGTCACCATTGACTTGCTTGATGACCAGTTCCGAGTCACCTTTTAACTTAAGGTGTTGTACTTGTGCTTAGAGTGCCAGCTCCATGCCTGCAATGAGGGCTTGATACTTCGCCTCATTGATCGTACATCCCTCTGACAAGAGGAAGGAATATGGCAAGACTGCCTTTTCTAGGGACATGAGTAATATCCCCAAACCCACCTTATTAAATTTGGGATCCTTTATCCTTTTCCCTGTCGGGCTTCGAGATGCGTCGTCGAAGTACATTTCCCATCTTAGGAGCTCCTCTGGAACCAAGAATATGTCTTCATCAGGTAGCTCAACGTTCGGTGTGGTGGTCCCTGTCGAGGGGTGCTCTTCCAGAAAATCTGTTAATGTCTAGCCTTTGATGGCCTTCTGAGGCATAAACTAGATGTCAAACTATTGCAGGATCACTGCCCATCAGGATAGGCACCCGGTCAGCATTGGGCGGATGAGGATATACTTGAGCGTGTTACTATGCGAGACCAAATGGACTTCATGGTTCTGTAGATAATGTCGCAATTTTTGAACTGGGAAGACCAAGGATAAACAACTCTTCTTGATGTTTGAGTATCGAGTTTCAGCATCGATCATGGTTTGGCTGAGGTAATAGAGACTATTTTCACTACCGGCGTCATTTTTCTGCACGAGGAAGGCTCCCAGTGACCACTCTAGGGCCATCACGTATAGTATGAGAGGTCTTCCTTCAATCGGGGTCATGAGCACCGGTGGGCTTAAGAAGTACTTCTTTAGGCTGTTGAACGCCTCTTGGAAATCTTCTGTCCATTGGTACGTAACCCCCTTTTTCATTAACCTGGTGAAGGGAAAAAATTTGCCTGCCAGGTTGGCTATGAACCACCTGATGTAGTCCAGGTGCCCTTGGAATCCTCTCAACTCAGTGAGATTGTGTGGAGGTAGAAATCCAAGGATATCCTTTTTCTTTTCAGGGTCGACTTCGATTCCATGATGCCATACGACGAAGCCAAGTAATTTCCCTAAGGTAACCTCGAAGGCACATTTTAAGGGATTCATCTTCAGGCTATGTTGTCGAAGTTTATTGAAGACAGTTTCAAGGTCTGACAGGTGATATGAGTGCTGTCTGGACGTGACCACCAAGTCATCCACGTAGCATTCAAAAAATCTCCCCAGGAATGGCTTAAAGATATGATGCATGGTGTGTTGATATGTGGCGTCGGCGTTCTTGAGACCAAAGGGCATGACCCTGTAACAGAATATTTCTTAGGGGGCCCTGAAGGCAGTGGCTTCTTCGTCTTCTCAGGCCATCCGGATTTGATTATACCCAGAATAACCATCCATGAAGGAGAGAGACTCATATCCGGCCGTTGTGTCAATTAATAATTCGGTAATCGGGACCGGGAAATCATCTTTCGGGAAATGCCGATTGAGATCTCTGAAATCGATGCAGACACAGATTTGTCCGTTCTTTTTCTTGATAGGGACAATGTTGGCCAAAGAGATGGGATACTGGACCTCCCGAATGAAGGCTGCTTTAATAAGCTTATCAACTTCAGCCTGTATTTTGGCAGCATGTGGGGGTGTGTTCTTCTGGTGGCTTTTTTATAGCCCCGGTGGTATTCTGGAAGACCTAAGTGGTGGGTCACCACTTCAGGATCAAGTCCCGGCATTTCCATGTAATTCTAGGCAAAACAATCCCGGTGTTTCTTCAGGAAGGAGGTATATACCTCATGCTCCTCGGGATATATGGCTGCACTAATGAGAGTGGGCCTCGGGTCTTCCTCGGTACCCAGGTTTATTTCCTTGAGTTCGTCCACAGTGGTGGAGATACCTTCCTCAAATGAGGGAGTTACTTCCTTGATATTCTCCTCCTCCTCTTCCCCCATATTCTCATCATCTTGATCTGACGGGGGGAGAGTTCTCGGCACGAGCTCTTGGGAGTCCGGAGGCGAGGCATCGTGGGCATCCCTGCTTGAGTATTCATCCCCAAACTGAGGGTTAGCAATCATTTCTGCACTGCTATGCTCGGCTGTTATGGATGAAGTCATGAGGACAAATGAGTGCGTTTCCGGACTTGAACCCCTAATCTCAACATGGTTGATGGGCAGCACATAGTCTCTGTTGAGCTGCTTGAGGGGGTTGTCCAGAACCATTTCCAGACCATTTGGAGCAGGGATACAGTCAATACTATCGAGCGAAGGATTTTTTTTTTCTCATAAAACCCGGCATCAATGTAGTGTGACTCAGAGAGCTTTAAAGGAGCCTTGTCAGCGTGCAATGTCCCACTTTGTCCATTGATGCAATACTTGATACACTGGTGGTAGGATGAAGGAACAGCCATGTGCTTATAGAGCCACAGCCTTCCAAGCAAGGCATTGAATGTTGTGTTCTGCCAGACCACCAGGAATTTTGAGTAGGACATAAGGTTACCAAAATGGGTTTTTAGCATTATTTGTCCCATTGGCATCTGTTCACTCTTGTTGTAACTCAACAGAGTTGTGGAAGAGGGTATTAGATCATCCTCATTGTATCCCAATTTACGAAGTGTCCGTAGGGGAAGGAGGTTAACTCCAGAGCCATTGTCAATAAAGACTTTGTGGATCTCAACATCATTTAGTGTGCCGGACACATATAGTGGTTTGATATTTTTTTACATGATGGCATCTTCATCCTAATCGGTGAAGGAAATCACCGCATTAAATTCAGTCGGGCCAGTCTCTGTCCGATAAATCTCGGCGGCAGCTACCTCGGATTGAAACTCCTGGGGGCTGATCAAGGCTTCAATAAGCACCTCCCTGAGATTTGCTGACGAACTCAGGGCATCCAGGATTGACAGCTTGGCTGGTACTGACACCAGCTGCTTAAGGATATCGTATTTTTGCTCCAACGGCCAATGCTTCTCTACTGGCGAGAGAGTTTTAGCAGGCAGCTTGGGATCTGGAGTATGTGACGAGGAAAGACCGGCCATGGGGTTGGAGGTCGACGGTGTTCCCATGTTCTGGGGACTCGGCCCGTCCGGTCTGTTTGTGCGCACCAGGCGGCTAGACACTTGTTCCTCCTCTAATGGGTACCGCAGAATGATGGGGACACGGTGGTCGCTTGTGAAGGTGGAGGGATATTCTTTCTCCTGTTGTGTTCATTGAAGGGATCTCCCACGGGTTTCCGCGATATTAACGGTTTGGGCTGGGGTAAAACCATAGGGTTGGTTTCGGTCGTGACTGTGTCTTCCCTGGTATCCCCTGCTTCTGCGATTCCTCCTCCCAGCCCCTTGCGTCGGGAACTCGGATTCATAATCTTACCCTTCGTCAGGGAATTATTCCATTAGATGGATGACGTTGATGGAACCAAAGATTAGCTCCTCATCCCGTGACAGGTCAACCTGTTCGGTTGTCCCTGATGGTGTCATTTGGTGGGTCGGTGCTCGTGGCGCCAAGTTTGGGGGCATAAAATCCGATAGTGTTGGGGATAACTTCGGCCTCATTGTGGACTACTCCTCTTGCGCTTGTCTCCTCCCTTTTCGATTATGCCTGGATGACCGGCTCGTGGAGGGTTGTGAAGCTGATATTGTTAGCTGTGCGGCATTAGGGGTTGTTGGCGGCAACATCGGCTACTGTAAGTGAGCTCGGAGTATGCCCTGAGCTCGGTTGACAGTCTTCCGAGTCATCCAGTCATCAAATTTATGCCCCTTCTTTCTGGTGACTTCCTGCCACTCCTCCCCTTTGTCAGAGTCGGTGGTAGAAATATACGTCACATGTGATGGGGGGTGGTCCCAGTTCGACATAACCGGAGTCTACCATCCTTTGCAGGAGGTCTTTGAACATGAATCATTCTCGGATATTGTGCCCCAACATTTGATGGTCAGGACAGTAATCTGGCCTGTCGTCGTGGCCGACTTTTCAGGCTTCCTTGGCTCCGGGAGGCGAAGAAAGTTTCAATTCATGGTGGCGATGAAATAGTCATGGACCTGGTCCTCTCAGAATGAGTATACTTTGTGTCTTCGTTCCTCGAACTGGTTCCACTTCGATCCTCTCTGATCATCCCACTTAGGTGGAGGCGGTCGTTGATATACAGGGGGGGCCTTTACGATTGGGTGGAGGCCTGAGCAGTGGAGCAGGCGCAGGGGTTGGTTTGAGCATGATAGAGGACGCTTCAGCTCTATCTGCTCTCTTTGTAGGAGCCTGTGAGGCTATTCGGGACTTCAAATTAGTCCGCTGCAGGGAGTCCTCAATTTTCTGGGCGATGGCTGAGAGATGGCGGAAGCTAGTGGTGCACTCCACTGGTATGAGTGGTGTTCGCAGCTCATCTCGATGATTATCGATGCATATGCCCATCATCTCATCTAGAGTCATTGGCCTGTTTAGAGATTAGGTCGGACCTTTCTATCTGGCGATGAAATATGAGACCCTCTCGTTCTCCCTCTATTTACAATTCATGAGGTCGATGACCGTTGTTTTCAGCAGCGTTGAGCTAAAGTGGAACAGGAACTGATACCGAAGGTCTTCCCAGCTCTTTATTGACTGAGCTGGTAGACTCAAATACCAGACGAAGGCAGATCCTTGCAGGTTCCGCACGAAGCATCTGAGTTTCACCACTTCTTGTTGTTCCGGAATTCCCATCATAGGGTCTCAATAAGATGCATAGTGCATCAAATGCTGTTCCGGATTGCCTGATCCATTAAAAATAGGGAATAAAGGGCTCCCAAAATTGGGTGGAGGCAGCGTGTTGCTCACCCAATCTGGGTAGGGCTTGCACTCTTTCTATATCAGAGCGCGTCGACCTTCCATTGCTTCCAATCGAGCTATCAGTGCCTCGATGGTGTGGGTGAGACCCTGGATTACATCATGTTGGGCCCGGTCTTGGGCAGGTGCAGCCCGAAGCATTACTTGAGGATTTGGCTCGACCGGCACCAAGGGTGCATATGCCATTTGCGACACCTTTGTAGGGTTCATACGTACTCACTCTGGTTGCTTCTTGAGTGGAGGGAAGTCTTGGTATTCACCTGAATCCATGTTCCGGTAGTTGGACGGACCGGGTACCACAATGGGTGGGGGCCCTGACCATGCTTCGTCTTCTAGGGAAAACCTTGGTCTTTGAGGTGAACTTGCTAGGAGTTCAAGGTGTGGCTCTTCTTGGGAAGTGATTTCAATAGGACGATTCCTCTGGAGTAGCTCAACATTAAGCTGCCTCAATTCTTTCATTTCCTCTTCCTGTCGAGTGAATCTCTCTTCGAGTGTAAGTGGCTCGTTTTTATCGAGAGAAGAAGGCGGGTTAAGGGTAACCGGTCCTTTGTTCTTATCCTTGTTGGAAGCACGCAGGGTAAGATGAGAAGGGTTAGCTGGAAGGGCGGCCATATTTAGGGCGACCCTCTAGTTCCGGGTGTGCACACCTAGTGGTTCATTGTGAGTCACAGCCTGACTGGAACCATCGTCTCCCGATCCATCCGGATTTGCATCATCTCTGGTGTCACTCGCGGGGTTAGCCTCTATGGCATTGATGGATTCATATCGAGGGGTGGAGAAGATGTCATCTTCCAAACATGAAGAGGATCTCTCGTGCCTTTTGTTGGTCCTCCCTTTCATGTCCTGGGATCGCTTTTGGACTCCTTGACGAAGGGTGGCATAGAGAGTTCTTTGATGAAACCTTACGATACGCCTCCCTCTTAAAGGGGGTGATGATTCAAGGGACGGGATAGGGAAGGAGCCTCCTCTTCTGATTGTCTTCCCTAGACAAGAAAATACTGATTCTCATGGGGGAGGTTGTTATTAAGGTGGTAAAAATGCCCCCAGCCCTGAGGGCTGGGGTTGGATCCGTTCCCTGGATGCTGAGTCTCTCCCCGTTTTTATTGGTCTTATGGGGGCATTTGTCATTAAAAATGCCCCCAGCCCTGCAGGTTGGGGTTGACCCAGGATTACGGTAGCGGCTGCTGCTATCGCTACTTGCCTGATCTTGTGTGCCCCCATTCGGGGGTGAACTGGATCTGATGCCAAGTTCACCGATGAATTAATCCCCTATGGGGGGGAAGCAATGATTTCTGATTGGCCTCTCTTAGATGAGAGGCATGTTTTATGATTTCGGTGGCCTGGTTCAGGAGTTCATGAATGGCTCGTTCCTGTCGGGCCTGATGCTTATGGGACTTACTCAAGGCCTGTTTCTATTGGGTGTGTCACCTTTCCTGAATATGGAGACCACTCGATCAATGTCTTTTTGTGATGACGTTGCAAGATACTATGCTGAATGGGTTCTTCTGGGCGGGGAGCGGAGTGAAATACAGAGCTCCATGTTCTCCCCATCCTCTGATATGGACTCTCGTCGGAGCATCACCAATGAGGCAGAGAAACTGGTGCAGTGCATGGAGGCAGGCTAACTCCATGATTCCTTTACACCTCTCAGGTCGCGGTTGTCGCACTGGAGGAAGAGCTTCCAAGTCGATGTGACACAAGAGGTCCCCTATTGTCTTGACATGGTTTACATACCCATCATAGGGCAGGAAGCTTGATTTCAGCCAGCAGAGGGTTGTCCATATATTGGAGCGGATGTTGTGCACACATTTTTCTGACAACTTTCTGGGTATGTCAAATTGAGAGATGGACGTGGGCCAAAACATAACTGGTATATCATCTTTGGCCAGTCGTTTCCTCAGGTGCAACATGTTGGCATACTCCTCCGCTATTGATTCCTCTACCTGGTCATCCCAACTGAGGCACTCATTGATAGTGTGGTCAGTGGCAGTGGGGCCGGTAGGTATTGAATCATCATGTGGGTGATTCTGAGGTGGTTCAGAAGATGAACGTGGCCCCGGACCGTCTCCTGATTGAAGAAGGGTGTCTTTGGCGACTAGCTGGGAATCTGACATGCTTGATCCCACCGTTCTGAGTGCCTCGGCATACGAGGGCTTTTCAGTGCTTGATTCAGCAGGGGGAGGACCTTCCTGTCGACATGATATGTCCTTGCAGGGAGGACCTTTGCAATGGTAGTCATGATGGCGAGGGCTACCCTCACAGCTGCCGCAGGGAGAGAACCTACGGGGTACACCCTGGGGAGGGCCTTCAGAATGTACCACAACGAGGGGAGGCCCTTCTCATTGATCGGCGTCTAGGCGGGGAGGTCCTTCGCTATCCATGCTGTAATGGAGAGGGCTGCCATTACAGCTGGACGCCTCCCTGCATAGAGGACTTTTGTAGTGCATACATTGGGGAGGACCTTCAAGGCGTGTCGCAGCAAGGGGAGGAACTTCTGGCTACATAGCATTGTTACAGGGAGGGCCTTCGCAACAACCTCCATCATGGTGAGGATGACCATAATGGTTTGACATTCGATGTATATCCTGGGGAGGAATTTCAAGACACACTGCGACAAGGGGAGGACCTTCTTGTTGCTTGGGGCCATTGCGGGGAGGACCTTCGCAATGGCGGCCATGGTGGCGAGGACTACCATCACAGCTACCGTAATAGAGAGGAATACCATCACAGCTGCCGCAGGGAGAATTTCTACGGGGTACACCCTGGGGAGGTCCTTCAGAATGTACCGCAATGAGGGGAGGGCCTTCTCATTGCTTGACGTATCTATGGGGAGGACCTTCGTTATCAGAGTGGCGAGGACTACCACCATGATCTGATGCCTGGCTGTGCGGAGTATCATTTCAATTTAACCCCTGGGGAGTACCTTCGGGGTAGGCCACGACAAGGGGAGGGCCTTCTTGTCGTGATGAGACGTCACTGCGGGGAGGGCCTCTGCAGTTGCGACTACGATAGTGAGGAATACTATTATAATCTGTGGTCCCACTGCACGGAGAGTGTTTGTAGTGTATACCCCGAGGAGGACCTTTAGGGTGGACCACATCAAGTGGATGGACTTCTTTCCACTCGATCTTCTGGTCACGCGGAGGGTTACTATGACTCACATCAAAAGAGAAGCTCTTGTGATCGATCGTTATATGCCCGTGGGGGAGGCCCCCGCGGGTTCTCTAGGGAGGACCTTCAGAGCTGCTGGTAGCAACATTGCGGGGAGGACCTTCGCAACTGCTACTGCCACTCCCATAATATGGTAATGGGTGGGCAGGGTTATGAGCCTTCGATATACACTTAGTGGCATTGGGAACCCCAGCCTCTAGCAGAGTGGAGTCATGAACCCCCTCTTTATTTTCCGGCTGCCTTCAGCGCGTTCAAGGCGCTTTCTTGTGGGCAGCAGGGACCGTCTGCTATTGATAATGGCCTTCACCTCTGGGTCCCTTTCTAATTGGGTCACATGATGTAGTCAGGATATGTCGATGAACATCTTGACTTTTATCAGGGATATATTCCTGCTCTGGAGCATCCACCGTGACGGGAGGCTGTCCCCCAGTTGGAACGAGTGAAGTTTCTCGATCTGGTTTCCCTTGCGTCGCGGAATATGGCCGACGACCCTCCTAGGAGGAAGAAGGGATGCAGATCTGCTTCGAGGCAGATATCTCGTCTCTTAGATGAGTCACCTCAATTAGGGAGACGGGCTCACGGGCCTGAGTCCTTTTTGTTTCTGCTGATGCAATTACATTCTGGAAAGTCTGTAAGATATGATCTGAGATCGATACATGCTCCTCCATTATTGACAGGATATGAAGAGAGACATATTTGGCTGGAACGGGTATGAAGGCCCATTCCGGTATCGGGGTAGGAATATCCTGGTCCAGTCCTCCGGTGGTCAGTGGGTACTGACAATTCTCTTATGTCGGGGCAGGTGAATGAATATGCCCCTGTGCCAGGATATGCCGGTTTGTCTCTCTGTTTGCCGCCACATCGGGATGGTGGACTTTACTTGCATCTACAGGGAGCTAGCCCTACATATGTTGGTTTCCCGCCGTATCGAGTCGGTGGCCTATGTTGGAAGGGAGACGTGCCTGCCTATTAATTTCTGCCATATCTGGATGGCTAGCTTTGTTGATCGCCACCACATCGGGGTGGTAGGTGTCATGAGCATCTGCTAAGAGCTGGTCCTGCAGGCACTGGGTTGACACCATGTCTGGTTGGTGGGCTTCATGACCCTAGCCAGGGAGAGGTGCCTGCTGGGTAGGTGTCTTCCTTTGTGAGTGACGAGCTTGATGGAGCTCGGCGGGGATGCGCGCCTGCTCATATGATGTCGCTATGTCTGGATGGTGGACTTTGGAGGAGTGGGAAGGTATACGTGCCTGCTTGCGATACGTCTCCATGACTGGGTAGCGGAGCTCCTCCTCTGGGACAAGGGTGATGACCGGTCCCTGGTTGTATGTTTTCCGCCCTCGTCGGGCGGTCCGAGGGGCCGAAGATCGGGGAGCATGGGCCTGGATCCTCGGGGTGAAATCCTCCTTAGAGTGAGGATGTTGAGTCATGGCGTGACCGCAACGGCATCTTCCGGTGGGGGCCTTAGAGCAGAATCCCCGTTCAGCGGGGATGAAGTCCTCAATGTTGACTTCATCTTCCTCCCTAAGATAAGGGAGGTACGCATTGTCTCATTCCAAGGATAGACTCCTGAAACGGTTTGAGACGGCAACAGGAGCCGTCTGGATCTACTTCTGCGGTCGTGGTTGGGCAGGCGACCGGTGGGTCTTGGCGGATTGGAGGGCATGCATGGATGCCTCCACCATTGGGAGAGTACCATTCAAGTGGTACTCTCGGATCAATGCATCTGAAACCCAGCGTTGAATACATTGAGTCAGTGACGGGGTCCTTCATTGGTGAGGATGTCCGGTTGCTGCATAGCTTGAAGCGCACACCTGTGAGTTTCTCCGTGATGCCATTGGATCGAAGGGAGTTCTGAGTGGTACCTGTAAAAATATTTTAACAAATACAAATAGAAAACCCTTCAAAGAATCATTTCATGATCCCATGCATAATTAATGACCTTTCTTGGCCCTCATTGTGAGTATAAGGGGGTCTATAGTGGGATTAGGTTAAATCTGTCGTGCTTGGTTAAAGATTCACATTGAGTTCACCATTTTTTTGTTTCGCAACGAATCGGGTGGAGTGGACCGATGCGCCCGACTGTCGATCTCACGGAGGGCTGAGCTCTGCTCAATGGCTAAGGTCGAGTATATTGGTATTCATTTCGAAACACCCAATGGTTTTATATCCAATGATACGTGGACCTTCTTTCCAAAGGCAGGCGTTTGCCGGGTGATTTGGTCGGCGATGCTTAAGAACTCACATTGGTCAAGAGGATGGGAAGTCGGGGTCATCGAACCCTTTTGTGGGGGAATTATTTCCTGTTTTGGGACTCTCTTATAGATTTAAGACGTGTTCATATGTTCGCGAATATTTGGTTTATATCCAAGCATAGTATCCACGGATTACTCCTGGTTGGCAATGGCCAGCTGGACGCATGGATTCAGAATCCTTTAGGCCTGAGGTTTAACATCCCTCATTGGATTAATGACTCCGAGGAATTTGGACTCACTGATACGGCACTGGTTTGAAGCCTCATAACTGGGTGCTCTGAAGCTTATTGTCTTCCATGGGGAACAGATAATGACTTGAGTGTTTTGATCGAACCTGTGATACGGTCTTCCTACATATCCTCATGAGAGGAATCAGAATCCACGTAGTTTGGTAGTGCAGTTTAATGTCATGCAGGATGAAGGATTGGGGCTTACACTCTGAGGCAGTCCATAGAGTTGGTGAACCGACGTGAAGGAGGTCAGAATGAACGGGTGGTGGGATTGAACCTCATGGAGGCTTCCTACATACCATGCCTCAACATGGATCAAAATCCTCGTAGTTCGTAGGATGTAGTGTCGGAGAACCGACGTGAAGATGGACCGGGGGTCCTATGGGTAATGGGCTTGAATCTCATGGAGTCTTCCTACGTACTATGCCTTGGCATGGATCAAAGTCATCATAGTTCAGGGGGAGTTTTCAGGGTCGGTGATCACTCTAAGCACACATGAGTCATGCTCGGTGTGAGAAACAAGAGGCAGCAGAGACCTGACGATCACATCGCGAAAGGCGCGTCTGTGGGAAGCGAAGTGGGGCTTACGCATAGGGCGACCCAAAAAGTTAGGGATTATTCCATAATGGAGGCCCGATGGTGAAAAATCCCAGAGGGAGAGGGAAAGGATAACAAAATCCCTTGTGTCCATCTCCCATCTTGGCCCCCTGGCTCCGGGGAAGTACGGAGGTGCATGGGTGCTACCTCCTGCAAGAAAGGCTAGGGGCTTACACTAAGGAGGCTGCCCTGCTCACTCCCAGAAGAGAATATAAGTGCCCATTGATGGAGTTAAATAGAAATGGAAGCAGGGTCCCCCAATCTCGAAAGTGGAGAGGTAGAAAGGGGACTTCGGTCTCAAACCCTGCATTACCATGGGAATGTGAACCCAGGAACGCTTCGGGAATCCGCTCAAGGGCCGGAGAAACCCCTTTTCCCTTGCTTACCATGGGTATGTGAACTCAAGGCGGCACGCTGATGCGCCTGAAGTTTGCATCATACGAGTCTGGTGGATTTGGTGGAGACCTTGGCTCGGGGCTGATAAATGGGCCAATGAGGGGGTTGCGAAGGATCAGGCCGGATTAGAAGGATTTTATCTAACTCAGGGGATGGGAACACCGAAGGAGTTGGCGGGCCACATGGGTGTATGAGGAGTGGTTCCCTTCGTGTAGGGGGGTGCTACGCGGCTGGAGAGGCCGTCCGCGAACCAGGGTGGTCCGCAGACTGATAGGCATCCCGCATACCAGGACGGTATGCGGCTTCGGGTTCAGCCTGCGTACCAGGTTGGTACGCGGGGGAGTCCACGTGGGTAGCAGTGACCAAGGGCGACGCCGGTTGGGGGTTCGTTGGTCAGAGCTTCACTCGCGTAGGTGGGTGATACATGGTTCGTTGGATCGAAAAAGGGGCATAAACTCCCTGGTCCGCGGTGAGTGAATCCGCAGAGGGGGCATGGTTCACGGTCTTATTTTTTTTGTTATTTTAAGTTCAAGGTTCGCCAAATTTTTATTCATTTTTGGTTCCTTATTAATTTGTTTCCAACTTCATACCTGTTCTGGTTCGCGAATTGGAACTTCGCTGTTTATAAAATCCTAAGCTTCTTCCTCTGAAACCTTCCACCTGAATATGATCGATCTCCATACTTTTCTCCCCTTCGATGTCCTTTTATAGAGGGGAGTAAACGTGGTCTATTGTGGTCATGCGGCACCTTTTGCGGAGGCCCATGACCGAAAACCTGGTTTACGGATGACTCGGTCAACAATCCGCAACTCGCATGGGCGTTGAATGCACCTCACCCACGAACCAGGTCGGTTCGAGGGGTGCTTCGCGGCCGTGCATGGTTCTGCCTCTATTCCAAAAACGACAGCGCATGCGGCATGGGCCGGCTGGCGCAGTTCACTGTTGGGGTGATTTTTTCGGTGGACCAGCCTGACGCCCATCCTTCTTCGCACCCGCAGAGGATTCTCGCCTCTGTTCCACGAATGACAGCGGTCTGCGGGGTGCTTCGCGGAACCGTCCGCGTACTGTTGATATTGGACCAGTCCAAGAACTGGTTTGTCTTGTGCCAACTTCTCCACATTTTTTCCCAGTTCCTTGAAGGAAATTGGGTAGATTCCTCTCTTGAATTAAGGGGATTCTCATTCTCCTTTGGAGATTTTTCAAGACCCTATAGATCTCATAGATTATTCTCTTGATTCCCTTATGATTCATGTCTTATGAACTACAAACATTTATTCCATGAATCATGTATATGATATTTGATATGCAAGGTATGATCATCAAATATTTTTCTCATATTCTCATACCCTTATGCTCATGTTATACTTATGTATCCCCTTTGTTTACCCTTACTGAGCATTTGAGATCACCCCTTTATTATATTTTCTTTCTCCAGGTTATAAAGAAAGGTTTTATGTTAAATTACTAAAGGGTAATATCTTTGTGGGAATCATTGAAAATATTTCAAGGAGTTAGAATATTTTGTTCCAAGTTTCCAAATACGCTAAACTATTATGGTCCTTGGGAATATATTTCTGTAATATACTAAATATTCATCTAAAATTATGTAATATCCATGTATATTAATCCTGGGTGTCTATACTGAATAAACCACAATAAATATTATATTTATGTTCGGTCAAGTAAAGTAGCTATTTGATCATAATTAAAATGAATGGAAAAATAAATATATCCTTAAGGTTGAGATTTCAAGATCATTAAGGTAGTGAGATCTTGAAATAAAAGTGTTTAAATTAGGAATGATTTTCATACTCTGATTCACCCTCACTCCCTCTTTAGGTGTCTCTCACTTAATCGCCTTACGGGACCTATAATTGGTATCAAAGTGAGAATTTTTTTGTTGTATTTTTTCTATAAATTGATAAAAAGGTTTTGAATGGAATTTCATCCACAATTAAATCTCTATTATAAGATGGAAATCATTTATTCATTTAGAATCAAGAGTTCATTACATACTTGTAAGAACGCATGGGTGTTCTTTATTCAGTATTTTTGGCTGGAATTGTTTTTTTGATTCGATATGGGATTATTTTTTAAACAAATCAAAGTAATTTAGAGATTGATTCCTATGAAAATAATTCATTAAATTATTCTCTAAAATAATATTTTTTCAATCATATTTATCACTTAATTTCCTCAAAATACATGTGGATGGAGTTGGAGGAACAAAATGGTAAATAATATATGATAAATGGATATTAAAAACTAGTATATATGCAAAACCAATGAGTAAAGTTGGTTAAAATTTCATTATGTTAGAAGATAAGTGAAATAATAAGTCCACCAAAAGGATTAACTCTCTAATTGTGGTAGCTAATTTTAAATCTCTTGTTATTTTTTATTTTATCCTTGGTTTGGAAGAAACATTTGTATCAAAAGAGTTAGACTATTATGGAGAAGAAAATAAGATGTGACTCTGGTGAATACATTACAACAATATCATGTTGTGAATTCAATAAATTTTCATATAGCTATAAAGAAGTGTTCCAAGACCTATATGAATAAGTGGATCAATTTGAATTTATGAATGAATTTTTCCTTTTCTATATGAGGTTTTTCATCGAAAAGAGGTTAAAAAGAGAGGAAATGTCCTTGTAGTAAAGCATGAATAAAATTGTACAATGATAAAAAGGAAAAGTGATTTTCTTAAGAAAATTTCTAGATACTATAGAAATTAAATGGACACTTAAAAGGATTTGAATATAATAATTACCACTCTCAAAAGTAAAATAAAATAAAATAGATGGGTTGTTATAGAAGATATCTAAAATGTGAAAGAGTTGTCCATCAAGATAAAGGATAATGATGAGAAGATTAGGGAGCTTGAAGAGAGGATAAAAAACTCTATTGAAATAAATATGATTCCCTCAATATCAGCCCAAACATATATAGAACAGAGTTTTCCAAATATAAATTCTCAAAACAAAAGGAATATGGAATATGGACTAAGAAATCCATATATTAAATATGTACATAGGGAGGAAATTATTGCAAATATTAAAAGTAGTGATCCAAAAAAATAAGGTATCCATGAAATTATATTACTATATAAATTTTGGGAACATTATGAGTGTGATTTTAATCCCAAAGGCCCAAATTTTGAGGAAAACCTATTATGTCAGCATCTCAACCAAAATAAGACCAAATTACTTATAATTACTATGGTAAATATTTTATTTTTAGTAATTCTAGAAATTTGTAAATTCATTTGAGTAGGCTAAAAGTAATAAAAGTTACAAGGATATCCTCCTCTTATAACATACAAGGAGTGAGTTTATCCTAGAACGAACCATGTTAATATGGAAAATAGGTTCATTCATTTAGAGGAATGTGATGGATCTAAAAATAGGTTCACAAAGCACAAAATTTATCCCACTTTTTAAATCCCTCTTAGAAAGGAAAAAAACAATAATTGAGGAAGAAGAAAGATTTTTTTCCAACTGTGAGTAAAATAAAAAATCATATAAATAATAATCCATAAAGAAATAAAAAGTTTGAGATGTCACCTTGACCATCAAGGAAGAGGTGTGCCTTATTTTTATCATAGAAACAACTCTAATGAAAGTGTTAAAGATTAGTTGATTCTTCCTCTAATATAGAAGGGATACATAATAAATATCCACTAAAGATACAATAAAAGAAGATACTTTAATAGGTGTAATTTATTCCATAATTATGGAAAATACCAAGTCAATGGTAAACATGAGTTCACTCATCTGATAAGAAATGAGTGTTAGTGGAATTATAAATTGAAGATAAATTAGAAAGTGTGTGAAGAAGTTGTTTTCAATAGATGATCAAGACAAAGAAGTAATTGATGAGGATATATCATTCCTTTCTTAAATATGGAAAATGGAAAAGGAAAGGTGGAAGCTAAAGGGTAGGTCCAATATAACTAGCCCCATCTCTCGGCTTTAGGAAATCTAAGTTATTCCACTCCCCAAAAACATTAATTTTTTCTAAATTATTTTTAAGTTGCATAGAAAAATGGGGGAGATACAATCAATGGGGAAAGTTTGATAAAAAAGGATTATGAAGTGGAGATGAAAGGAAAATATATTGAAGATGGAAAATGCATACAGAAAGAGTTATTTGAAGTATTTCAAGTTAAGATTGTTATCAATACTAAAGTTACATAATGTGAATAATTTCAATGTTTAATACTTAATTAAAAATGACTAAATTATGGAAGAAAAAAGTGTCAAAACTATTCTTAAAACAATAAATGGTATCTTGATAATTCTAGAATATGGAAATTAGTATCCTTCTATATTATAATTTTTATTAGGAATATGGGTTGGTGAAATCAGGCCACTAGTGAAGGGGAAAAATTATAAGTGGATACATGGATGATCATCATGGCCATTCATTTATGTTTTCTAAAAATTAGAATCAACTCATTATGCTTTTCAAGATAATAAAATTTTCTATCCAAGAAGTGGTTTTCTCAATAATTGAAATCCCTAAGATGGAAAATATATCAATAATTGGTGTCCAAATCTAATGCTACAAATGAAGGGAGGTTTAAAATAAACTTTCAAAGGTTGTATTGCCTCATATTTGAGTGAAATAACCTGTGAAAATGAATTAAATATAAGTCATGTGTAATTACCTACTTAATATTTACTAATTGTAGAAATTAATGCTTCAAGTGGTATGTATCTCACACTTTGTGATTTCCAACATATCTAATAATGGTTTGTGTGAGGATATAAAGAGATCACAGGTTGTTTTTTATTGTGATAGTGGAAATCTCAAGTTGTTATTGTTTTATTGGTATCAATGATTAACATGGAAAACTTTGTAAAGTTTCACATAGACACTCATTTCCTACACCACGCCTGAGTTAGTAGTATTATAGGACTTATTGACAGCATAAATTCTAAGTGGTAAATTCACTCACTGGATTTCTTTGAGTGTTTCAAGATATCATGTATGTTCACATTAAATATGATTATATAATTAGACATTCCAACGATAAAGTTTTACAATTCGAGTTATGAAATGGGGAAAATAATCAATTGGAAAGAGGGGAATTTAGAAGGAGTTATCCTGAGTCCTCAAAGAAGGAATAGAATAAAATTAGGAATCCCTATAAAGTGGGAGAATAAAGGGTATGTGTAAACCTAGATAAAATTTTAATTTATTACCATATAACACAAACATAGAGGTGGAGAAAGTATTAATATAATAGAGGTTGTATTCAACCATATGAATTTCATTGATAATGGGGGAGAGAATGAGGTTTCTTGAATATATATCCCTGTTTCTAATAGAAAATCATGTTTTGTTATTTTATTCAGCATTATTATTGTTAGGGTTTGAATGGTCACACAATCATTCATGTCGTATTCACTATTTTCGAACAGCTTCCAATGATTTTTGTTTGTGGAGCTAGAAACATCCAATGATTCCCTTATTCAATATGTTTTATGAACTTGCTTTCCAATGGTAGTCAGTTGTTGAGAAATGGTCATACAACACTCAGGGAATCACATTGGTTGAGAGAATGGTAGGTTGGTATCATCACACCATTTTGGTGGGAAATGTTTGATACTCTGAGACTCTCTTAAAGATCTAAGACATATTCAAGAATCCTTTATTCATTCCCAAGAATACCATGTGTCACCCCTGAGTTAAAAAAAATTATTAGCATAGGCGGAATTTAGAATCATATGTATGGATATTAGTTTCTTCATCGATGGAGATATCTATATGTATATGAGGTTCTCCATTAATGGTACCCTTTTATGAGTAGATTGTAGATTTTTTTTATTTGTTACTATAAGGCTATTTTTAAGCCATGCTGTGGGGAACTCTGGAGTTTATCATCATATAGGGGGAAAAGAGTTGTTTTGATGCTGAGATCAGACCCATAAGATGGGATCCCTATGTATCCCTGTGAAAGGAATCATAACCCACATAGTTCAGTTCCACTTAACGGGACACATTTTACCTTTTAAGGTCATGTGATGAGAACCAAACTATGCAGTTTAGCATCATGTGGAAAGTATGTCTAGGCAGAAGGTTTCTAGCCAAAGTTTGGTGTGGTACTTACGTCGAGGTGGACCAAGGAACTTGGAAGTAATGTGGTATCCCAGGCTATACATAACCCTATTGAGAATGTGGTCTGGATAGAATTAGTGTTGATTTTGGGATATTGGGTTTGGACCTCTTAGAGGATTCATATATATCCTATTTGGATGGGAATCAAACACCATGCAGTTTGGATGGGTTTGAGGACCCACACTTATGGAGGTCCTCTAAAGGTTTACCTCGTAGGGAATGTGGCCCTTTGAGAGGATTGGGGATTATATCGACTAGGAGGCCCTTTGGAGTGTGGCCTTAAGGAATGTATCAACTCATGGAGATTTGGAGTTTTGGTTGGGGCTTACACCTAGGAGGATTCACTTTGACTTGCTTCATCAGGAATATGGCCCCTTTTTTCATGAACCAACCCTGGTCGGCCCCAAACTGGTCACCCAAGTCGATCCATGGTAAGGCCTAAAGGGTGTTCCCAATCCCCACGAGCTAGAAACTAGTGTTAGGCATCATCAGAGTAGCCAAGGAAATGATTTCTCCAAATATAAATAAATAAACTAAACCATGGTAATAAAAATAACATCCCAATATATATATATAAATATTCATACTAAACATCATTTACACAAAAGCAAAAAATACAACAAAACTATATAACGAAACCAACTGAACCTGGCGACAACAACAACAAAAAAACTCCATTTGAACCCGAGAATCACTCTTCAATACCAAATCCAAACATCACCCATGGAAATCAGAACAAAACTACAACCTGCACCACATGCTAAAATAGAAAGAACCATAGGCATGAGTATTAAAACTCAGTAAGCATGGCTAAAAAAAACTATTCTCAATGAAATTATTTAAAATAAAGAAAAATCAACTTCAAGTTTTAAATACAATATATAAGAGTAATTTTTTACATACATTCTCCACTTTAAAATGAAACACAATATATTTCCCTTTTTACTATTCAAAACCACACTCTTTCTATGCAAGTACCATACGCATTTTAGGAGAAAGATGGCATTTATTTTATAAATGAGAGAAATAGTATAAAACATTTCCTAAGCATTTTTTCTCAAGAACAATTAAAAACATTTCAACACTTTTATAAATAATCCACACTACTCAAGAAATAAGAACAAAAATCTTACAATAAGGGAAATTAGAGAATATCACACAATAGTACCTAACCAACAATGCATCACAATCAATTGCTGCAAAAAAACTAAGTTCCAATAGACATGGGTGAACCTAAGAGCTTGTGAATAATCTAGAACATACTAATACATGTTGAATAATACAGGAAATCATACCTCACTCGATGATATCAATAATTCCATCACACACTCGGTTATACCCTACTTATTACAGACCAAGGGGAACTATCCCATAGAAATAAAACTCAATATATTACCATGTTATGGGCCACTAACAAGTTTGTAACCTAAGCTAGTGTGGTAATCGTTATTAAAAAAATCGTTATGTAAGGTTCTCATGTCAAGATGTAAAGAGGGTGATACAACTGATTCCAAAATAGCATCCAATCACATGCACATGTATAATAAAAATTCACACAATAGGCATCACTCGAGTCACCCCAAGGATCAATCTCTTGACTTAAAACTCATAGATAACAAGGGAGTCAATAATGAGGATCTACTATTACACTTAGATTAAATAGGTCATAAGGATTGCATAGTGAGGACTTCCCACCCATTCAATATAAATAAGGCATGAATATTATCCAACGATGGTTTTCATAATAATCACTTCCATCACTTTCACAAAAGTTCCAAATAGGACATCAAGCATTCTTTAAGAAACCACCTTTCCAAAAATATAAAAAAAATCATAATCATTTAAAAAATCTATTTAAAAACTCACATAACATTTTAAATACAAATCCATTTTCTTCAAAATGCCAAACAGGCCACACACCGTCATCGCATGTCAATCCATTTTCTAAACTACGAAAAATCCACCGCTTTCAAATCCAACACATTTAAAAAACTCATTTAAGAAACCCAAACCATCTTTTAAAATGCCAAAAATTTATTTATAGATCCAAACCATGCTTATCATACCATAAATCACTCACAAAGGCCAACCAGACATTTTATCAAACAGTTGGTGTGCAACATTAAACAAAACAAATACATTTATCACAAAACAAGGAAGAATAACCATTTTTCACACTAAATAATTATTCCAAAGATAACACAACGCTAATTAATATTCAAGGAATGTTCAAAAAGAAATAAACCAATGATTATTAAATCAAAATGAATGTTCAAATGGAAACCTACCTCAAACTCATGGCCCTTATACAACGCACACCTGAAACAACCTCACCATGGTTCCAAGCGAAAAAAAACTAAGAGGAACCCTAAGCAAGGAAAATCCCTAACATAAATCAAGGTAAACGTGAAACCTAGATCCACATGACCTAGTAAGAATAAGATCTCAAGAGAAAATGGAAGAAAGGGGAAGGGAGAGAATAAAGGAGGAGGTTGCCTTAAGAAATCTAGCCCAAACATGAAGAAACCACTTAGATACACACTTGGGAAGAAGGATGGGGATTGATGAACCAAGGAGGAGTTCCAATATGGATATCTAAATCAGGACGAAAAATAAATGGGTAGATCGGGGTTAAAAATACTGAGATGTAACAACAAACATTTCACATTTTTAATGACCTCGGTAGCTCACATGGTTTGGCCGCACAGTTTACCAAACTGTGCACCAAACTACACCCCTCACTGGACATATAGACCACCCTGAATGGTTAGGCCACATAGTTTGTAATTTTTGTTCCAACCATGTGAAATGGTTTTTTCCCTATATAGAGCTGACCCACATGCTTATCGCATGGTTTGAAAAACTGTGCACAAGACATGCACCATATCACTACCACAAAACCTCAGCCGCACAGTTTCTTGGAGGATGCCTCAAGGTTTACTCTAACCATGTTCTAACTATGAAACTAGTGAAAAACACTCTTAAACTCTAAATTTAAACCCATAACACTCAAATCTTGAGAGAAAAACCAAATGCTAAAAGATAAATTGGAACAAAGGTCCAAAATAAAAAATCAGGTGTGACAATTCTCCCCACCATAACGCTTTCTACCCCCCAAAAGCCACAAAAACTTCTAGTTATTTTATCAAATAATAATGATTTACATATCCACATAATCCAATATTTCAAACTAAGAACATATCAACCATAGAAAAACAGAAATCATGCCTCTTTCTTGAATCAAAACAACAACCAAAACCATATCCCGAGAAATGACATAAAAAATTGAGCCACAACCTCTACAACCATGCTTTGAATAGGACCGTTGGGCCTACTCCCAAGATTCTCAACATCCATCCAAACTAAAATAACTCAGAATCAAATAGATTAAAAAATAAACCACTTCCTACCGGACCATATCCCAAATTAAATTGCATTCTCAACACGGGAGGCTAGAACGGACCCCCCACCATTAGAAAACAACTAGCACTGTTCAAATACAGAAGAAATCTCAATGAGATACACGGAGGGTCTCCCAACCATTGAGAACCAACTAGCTTGAACTGATAACACGGGAAAATAAAATAACTTTCCCACATGGACAAAAAACAATCCCCCACCGTAAGGGCTCTGCTGAAAGAAACTCAATCCAAATGGTACCCAAACCATGATAAGGAAAAGCTACAATAAGATCATTTAGACCACCCACTTCCAAAAGGAGGAGACAATAATAGGTATAAATATCCTCACACCCCTAGTAGTTTCCTAATTGTATGAAAACCTTCACTCTGGGGTCTATGGTTGGAACCCTGATGTTTGAAGCATCTGCTTCCCCATAGTCAGGAGTTAAATCCCTGATCGGAACTCCCTATTTTGGTTCCACAAGTAGCTACACAACACATCAAGTAAAACCACAATATAAAAACAATATGAAACTCACTTGCTTCATCAAAATTTTTTACCCAAATAGGGACTTATAAGATGCACATGCCAAACATACCACCACTTAGGACATAAATATTTAGAATTTCCAAAATAAAAACACACTTCCATTAAAAAAGGAGTTATCAAGAGATCCAAAACATCCCATTAAATTTCAAACAAAAGAGAACGCCACCAGGTACAACCACTGTAATAGAAAGAACCATTACAACATTGAGGACACATACAACAAAATCATCTTTAAATCGAGCCCAAACAACACCCTTCCCCTACAAACAGGTTGAGGTGTATTTCTAGAAGGTGGGTCTATCTCCACGATACTTCCTGGAAACACCTCTACAAAATAGTTACAAGTGACCTGAGCTTCTACAGGCATGATAGTTATTTGGAGCACTTGGGAATGATGGATTCTTGTGATTTGTCTTGTCACATTGATGGAACACCATCATCCTGTGATTATAAGAAGAAAATGAAAGATACAAAGGCCTATTAATTCCCTTACCAGCACCAAAAACTTCAGGACACTTCCCCACTTCCTTACAGGAATTCCCCTCACTGCTTCTAAGGACTGGAGAAGGGATGACTACCTCAAGTACTCTTGAAAACACAACTTCAACACAAATATATTACCTCAACACATCGGAAAAATATGTTAGATTGAACTTGGACACCTTTAACTGCAGATCAGGACAAATCCCAAACTAAAAATGTCGAGCCTTCGAGGAATTTTCTATGGCCCACTCTGGAGCATAAGTAACAAGATCCAAAAAACAATGTAAGTACTCCAAAACCAATCCATCACCCTACTATAAACATCACATATCCATTCCCTTTCTCACCTTCCCTGTTTTAGAGAAATATTTCTGGATAAACGAAGCCTTGAATAACTCCCAACTAATATCTTCTTAAGGATTATTCCAAGAGGTCATCTCCCACCACTTACAGGTTAGTCCTACAAGCATAAAGGTAGTGAACTTCACCTTTAATGACTTGGGAAACTCAATGAGGCTGGAGTTCCTTTCAATCTTCCGCATACACTCTTCCTCTTAGAGAGGATCTTCTTGGCCACAAAAGAGAGGTGGATTTAACTTTTGAAACTCGATAAATAAATCCTTAGGTTGATCAACTTAAAATCTTGCTAATGGGGAACCACTCATAGCTACACCACAAAAATCCATCAAATCTTTATGGGGGAAACACTAAACAATAAGAAAACCAAGAGTTAAATCAAAACCAAATCTTCAACAAGAGTTATCAAACTTAAGACACCACATAAACAACACTTTACAACTCACAGGAAAATAAGATGCATAACTACTGACTATCAAAACATTACAACTTTCCTCTTTGAAATATTTTTGAATGAAAATAAACTCGGTGGGTTTCACACTCACCGATGGTATTCCATGGAGACTCACACATGCACATTTTGTGCCACCCTAGGTACCCATAAACTCATGTCAATTTAGGAAATCATCTTTCCATGTCATCATCCAACCACTTTCAACACATAACCTTGCATGTGAGCATCCATGGTCATACCAAAGGTCAAACAAAAAAAATTACCATTTAAAATTTCACAAAACGTTTCAAAAGCTCACTAGACACTAAGTAAAAAACCATTTTCATATTCCATGTTTCAATCCATTTTATCATGATCAAAAATAAAATCCCATGAATTTCCATCCAAAAATCCATTTCATCTAATTCAAAAAAAAATTGCATCTCAAAAAGTTCCATTCCATCAAAATCATTTTACAAAAATCCATTTTCTAATTATTTATTCCAAACTAAACTAAAAATTTATTTTCCATTTTCCCAAAATCAAACCATCTACACTTAAAAATTAAGTTTTCGAAATTCGAAGGCAAGAGTTACCAAAACAATTTCAAAATCATGAGGAACTAAAAGCAACTCACAAAGAGAAAATAGTGTCGATGGGTGAATTTTCCATATGGTTGGTGACCATACGCCAATCACACCACCATCACAAAGAGTATTCTAAGACCATATCCCCGACTCCACATGTATTTCCAGAATTTTTGATCTCACTAAAACCTTTATCCCAGCTCCCTTTTCATAACCCAAATACCAAATAAACAGAAGATCCAAAGAAACCAAATAAACCTGAATTCCCATGGAAACTTAAGGTTCGGTCCAGATAGTGTTTTCTAGACACTACCCCATACTTTCACCTTAAGTTCCAACAGTCCATTCCTTCTACCTTGATATCCCAAATAATATAGGGTGCTTTGAAAGCAAGGTCCTTTAAAGAATATAACTTGGATTCAATACCATTTTTTCACGAACCAACCCTAGTCGACCCCAAACCGGTCACATGATTTGATCCATGGAAAGGCCTGAAGAGTGTTCCCAATCCTCACGGGATGGAAACTAGTGTTGGGAATCATCAAAGTAAACAAGGGAATAATTTGTACCAATATAAATAAATAAACAGAACAATGGAAATAAATATAATATCCCAATATATATATATATATATTCAGACTAAAAAACTTTTAAAAAAATTCTAAAAAAACAAAAAAAAACTATACAACGAAACCAACTAAACCTAACAAAAACAACAAAAACTCCATGTGACCCTAAGAGTTTCTCTCTGATACCAAATCCAACCATCACCCATGGTGATCAAAACCAATATGAAACCTCCACCACAATCTAAAAACAAAAAAAATAATTATAGGTGTGATTATTAATTCTTATTATGCATTCCCAAAAAAAATCTATTCTCAATTTACTTCTTTTAAAATAAATAAACATCAACTTCAAGTTTAAAATAAAATATATAAGAGTAACATTTTCTACACATTCTCTGCTTTAAAACCAAACACAGTCCATTTCCCTTTTTATCATTCAAAACCACACTCTTTCCATGCAAGTACCATAATCATTTTAGGAGAAAGATAGCATTTCTTTTAAAAAGGAGAGAAAGTGTACAAAACATTTTCAAAACATTTTTATCAAGAACACTTGAAAAGCTTTCATCACATTTATAAAGAATCCATCCTACTCAAGAAGTAATCACAAAAATATTACAACAAGGTCAATGATAGAATAACAAACAATAGTATCTAACTAACAATGTATCACAATCAATCGTTCTAGAAATCTAAGTGCCAATAGACATGGGTGAACCTAGGAGCTTGTTAATAATCTATAACATACTAATACATGTTGACTCATCTCAGAAATCATTTCTGACTCAATGAAATCAATAACTCCCTCACACGCTCAGCCACACCCCACCTAGTACAGACCGAGGGGCACTATCCCATAGTAATAAAACTCAATATATCCACATGTTATGGGCCACTAGCCAGTGCATAACCTAATCTAGTGTAGTAATCATTCTCAAAAAATTCACTCGCTATTCCAGGTTCTCATGTTAAGATGTAAAGAGTGTGAGCCAATCGATGACAATTGAGAATCCAATCACACACATATATATAATAAAAATTCATACAACAAGCGTCACTTGAGTCTCCCCAAGGATCAATATCTTACCTTAAAACTCATAGATCACAAATAATTCGACACTGAGGATATCATATTCTTCTCAGAGTAAATGGGTCATGAGGAGTCCATAGCGAGGACGTCCCACCCCTTCAATATAGGTATGAATATTATTCAATGAGGGTTTTCACAATAATCATCTCTGTCACTTTCACAAAAGTTCCAAATGGGCCATCAAGTATTCTTTAAGAAACCAACTTTCCAAAAATGTAAAAATAAATCATTTTTCATTTCACAATCATTTATAAAACAATTCCATTTAAACACTCACATCACATTTTCAATCCAAATCCATTTTCTTCAAAATACCAAATGGGCCACACACCATCAACACATGTCAATCCATTTTATAAACCATGAAACATCCACAACTTTCAAATCCAAAACATTTAGAAAAACCATTTAGAAATCCAAAACTTCTTTTAAAATTCTAAAAATTCATTTATAAATCCAAACCATGCTTCCCATACCAAAATTCACTCACATAGGACAACCGAAAATTTTATCAAACACTCAGTGTGCAACATTAAACAAAACAAATCCATTTATTCAAATACAAGGAAGAATCACCATTTTTACACCAAAAAACTATTCCAAATATCACAAAAAACTATTTCATATTCATAGAAGATGAAAAAAGAAAGAAACCAGTGATTCTTAAATTAAAAGGGAAAGTTAAAAAGGAAACATACCTCAAACTCATGGTGATTCCACACCACATACCTAAGAAAACCTCACCAGGGTTCCAAGATCAAAAAAACTAATATGAACCATAAAAAATAAAACCCCCAAACATAAATAAATGAAAACCTTAACCCTAGATCCAAATGACCTAGAAAGAAGAATATCTCAAGAGAAAATGGAAGGAAGAGGAAGAGGGAGAAGAAAGTTGGAGGTTGCCTTGATAAATCTAGCCCAAAAATTTAAGAAACCACTTAGACCCACACTTTAGAGGAAGTATAAGGCTTGATGAACCAAAGAGGATCTCACCCGGGGTTTCACGAACCAGAAGGAGGAAGAAATGGGTGGATTTGGGCTAAAAATCTCAAGAGGGAAAACGAGACATTTCACATTTTTAATGACCTAGGTAGACCGTACGGTTTACCAAACCATGCACCAACCGTGCGCCCCTCACTGGATACATAGGGAACCATGCATGGTTAGGCCACACTGTTTTCAAACTATTCCCCAATAGTGTGAAATGGTTCTGTCCTGGCATAGAGCCTACCCACACTCTTTCCGCATTGTTTGAAAAATTGTGTGTAAGCCATGCACCATTCCACTTCCACAAAACCTCAACTGCATGGTTTCATGGAGAATTATGCATGGTTTACTCTAATCATGCGTTAACCATTAAACTATAAAAAAACTAAAAACTAAAAATTTAAAACTATAACACTCAAAACTCGAGATAAAACCCAAAGGCTAAAAGATAAACTAAAAAGGAGGTCCAAAATAAAAATCCAAGTGTGATGCATTTTAAGATCAAGGAGTGGTTTTGGGACTTAAAATGTATATGAGGATCTCATTTCGATTGGATACATGAATTTGAGGACCTGCTCCTATGGAGGCCCTCTGAATAAAGGTGAGAGGAAGATCTAGGAAAATATTCTATGTCGATACATGCATTGGATTATATGGATGTCATAATCCCCGCGAACCTCTAAGGCTACGTGAGTTCAGGTCAAATGTGAGAAACAAGAGAAATTGGAAGATCTGGGAAATCGCACAGTCTCCTTTGTCCGATGGTGGATGAGGGGGGGTTATGGGAGAAGAAGAAAGGGATTTTATGTGCTCATCTCCTCTCCCACTTCATATCTAGGATAGTCACATTATACTACCCATCGCACATGAGCCTCAGCTCGGTTGGTGAGGACTCAGAAAGTGCATCCATGAGACCTGAGATCAAATCCGAGTGGAGACATATTTTCAGGTACTATAGTAGTATTATAGTAGGTATTGTAGTAGGTACTATTCGATATTGTAGTAGTTGGAACTATTCATCCATCTAGGCCTTTGGGCCATCGGTTTGGTCCTCGGGTCCTTCAAGGCTTTAGGGCCACCCAATACCTTCGGGCCAGTTGTCTCTCAAGGCCTTCAGGCCACCTCAAGGCTTTTGGGTCACCCAAAGGCCTTCGGGCCACATGAATATGCAGATTTACCAGTCAGACAACAAGGGACAAGGCTCCAGATGAGAATTTAGAGCAGACACATTCACCAGAGTAGAGCTAACTAGAATTAGAAGAATGAGAGGGTATGGTATTGAAATCGGTACTGGGCCTATGAAACTCTACATAGGATAGCTAGTTGACCATCCTTACGAAGGTTTTGTGTCATGTAATTGTATCTAGGCCTTCAAGACTTGTAAGGGTTCCACCTCACCTTGAAAGGTGGATTATCAAAATAAAAAAAAATGAAGGCCTTCAGACCATTCAGACACATCAGACTACCCATCTGGATATGACCCATAAGAAAGGGATAGGGGTTAATCTATGAGGTATGTACTACTCCTATTTCTAGAGAATATAGTAGGATAAGGTACTAATACACATCAAATGGAAAAAAAATGTGATCATCTCCCTCCCCTCCTAGAACCAGGGGTCCTGGGTCTTAGAGACAAAGAGGAAATGATGTGGTCCTAGCCCTCGTATATGAGATTGGGAGGTCCCTGACACTTCCCCTAGGGTCAGTGTCCTCATGAACAATGGGGTGCATAACTGCATGCACCCCGAGGACCCTACCCATCAGGTAGTACAAGTGTGGGAAACCTCTAACAGAAGGAATTCATAACTGAATGAGAGATGTACTAGTGCGTCACTCTTCATGGTCATGCAAGTTAGGAGGATTAGGTGGAGTCTTCAACTCGGTACACCTCGAATAAGGGATACAAAGGAATAGTATCCCTACCATTTGGTGGCATGAAAGAGGTATTAGAAGGTGTCTCGTGTGGGTTAAGGCTGGGTGAGAAGAAGGTGATTCACATAGGGTGTTCTAGGAGGAACTAGAAGCACTTCGCACAAGGTAGGCTTGTGCGAGCTGGAGATGCTTTAGGTGATAGGAAACCTAGGAAACAAAACTTGGGTGATGCCTTACTCTAAGAACCAAGTTTTTCTTAGGTATCACTAGAAGGGTCTCATGTAGATCCCAAGTTTGGGGAGAGACCTTCATGCTAGTGTTTATCAGCTAGGGGGAGGGGGAATCAAGTAGGTGTCTTGTGTTTCAGACCCTAGATGGAATTTGATCCCACTATCCCCTTTAATTACCTATTCTCTCAAGTTTTGGAGAGTTACCTGAAGGATTTTTGAGGGACTAGGTGAAGGGGATTCATGACCAGAGCTATGAGGCTTGTCCTGTTTTTTTAGTTTTATAAATGAGGAGCCCCAAGGTATTATTTATAGGTAAACATGGGACCCTGGTCGAAGGAGTTTTTCTTCACAGTTACCCCACAAAGGTTCCTGGAACAGTTGTTACATGAAGGGTTGTTTGTTCCTTATAGTTTGTATAGGTAGGGCTTGTGTAGGTACTCAGTGCATGTGTTATGCGCAGGGGTGGGCGCACCTTCTGGGACGCATATGTGGGAATGACGGGCCTTCTGGTGCGTAGGCTAGGTGCACACATGACCGCCAGGGTGAAACCACTTCTCTATACCATGAGGGTTTCACCCCCACAACCCTACTCGGGATCAGTTTTGGGCTACGGTCCCAGCCCTCTAGGCCGGTCCCTTTACTATTATCACTGAACTCCATGAAAAATGGAGAGTTTCACCACAAACTTTTCAGGTATGGTCAAGGACATTTTGTTTTGTGATACATATGACTCCACCTTTCATTCAAAATATGCTACCTACTCTTAAAGAGAGGTTCTCATTACCATGCCATTGGATTGGGAAATATTTATGAGGAATCTCTATCCCGGCCCCAATTTATGATAATTATTGTATCACATGGAAATCCAATCTTCTCCTTCCAGCATAAAGACACATTTATACTCAAACTCAACATTTGGTGTCTAAGTGAGGATCACATCATAAATTATATGAAAATTTTCATGGATTGCATTTTTGGTGTAGAAAATACCCATATGAAAGGGGGAGTAAGAATATTTTATAGTGTCAACAAGATCCAAAAGTGTAGAATTCTATAACCATAAGAGTTGGTGATTGTATTTTTTTACAATATAAGTGGAAGATGAACAAAGGTAAATTACATTATTAAGATAAAAAAGTGATTATTTTAGGATTTTTATATATTCTATATGTCTATAATGGTTGAAGGATAGGTCCTAAAGATGGTGGAGATAAATCTATCTGAAAGATGGACTCTATACCACAAAACCATTGGTTGTGCCATTAAATTAGTTTAGTTGGGGTTGTCTCTCTATAATATTGGTGCTTTCTACACCAGAGCATGAAACCACTCTATATAATAGTGTGTTATGCCAAAAATATCCTTACGTTTGGTAAGATCTCCCCTTGTATAAGGGTAACCCAAGAAAACCAAGATTTATGTAAGGGTAGATTAGAGTTTCCTACGCCACAAAAAATTCGTCTACAATGTGAGTGTCTTAACAAAATAGTAAAACCCACCTAAATAAATGTACATAGAAATGAATGTAAAGGTAAAATAAATAAATTTACATGTGTAAGAGTGATTTTGAGTTTCCTATGATGTAGTGTAATTGCGTTATGTTGTAAAAGAACATGTGTAAAGTTAATCTTGGAATTTCACTACCTACATAAGTGTAAATAAGAAATTGCATAAGGGTATAGAAGAAGACCATGCTATAGAATCAGGATCCATACTATGGATGAGATTACATCAAAGTAACTAGAACCTTCCTTAAAGGTAACACTAAATATTGAGTTGCACTGTGTAATGGTAAATCAGTCCAAATGATAAATGAGCTAACACTTCACCATAGTGCATGACATAGTGGTAGTTATAGATTCCAGTGCCTATATTGTGTAATATAGATTGTTTCGTGGACTTGTGGGAGAGGATATTCTCACACCGTATAAATGTATTATGATTTTGATAGAGTGGTTTAGGTAGTGTAGATGAATTGATATTTTCAAGCCTACATGAGATTACAATATAGTGTAAATGGATTATGTCACTACCATTCTAGTGTTAAAAGGTTTTGGAGGAGATCATGCCATAATCATGGGTAATTTATGGGGAAGTTAATGTAATATATTTGCGTATTTTTTCTATAGGAGGCAACGTCATAAGATAATAATTTCACGCTTTAAGTTTTTATTCATATCACTTTCTATACTATAGTGGTATTGTTGTATTTAGACCTTGCATGTTGAATTTAAATTACATTGACATGCCTTTGAATATTCTTTTATTCATATTCAATTTAGGGTGATTGATATTTTCATGAGTCTTGGGATACATGTTGCATGGAAATGTTCACATGAGGTTTCTTTTTTCTATTTTTATTTTGTTTACCCAGTCATTTGGATCCTCTGTATTTATTTTCCTTAATTTAAGCAACCTCGCCTAGACCATCTATTATGGCCCATCCAACAGCCCTAGTTGATCCTTGTTGTGTTTTTTTTTTCTTGGCCTGAATCTGTTGTGTTACCTTCATGCCTATCCTATTTCTCCACGTTTCATGTGTGTTGTCTTGCCTTCAATTACTCAAACCAACTCTACAGATCTAGTTCATCCACATGACTATGATCCCATGCCTCCACTTAACACCCTATGTATTTCTATTATTTCTCCTCGATCATTTTTTTCCTCAGCAGTGCCTCATTTGAGTGAGGATCTCGCTCTCTGGCTTTGGGATATCTCATTTGGTTCTTTGAAGAGTTCTCTATATGTGAGGATCTGCTTCGATTTTTTAGAGAAGAATAAAGAGATATAGAAGATTTTGGCCACCCTCACTCCCCTCTGTCATGATCATTCCACCTCATGTAGCTAGAGTACTTCTCTAGTGGAAATTTAGTGGGGAATCAACTTGGTTATGGGTTTCGGACGACTTCACTTCAAGAAGGTTTTACATCTTGTCCTATATTTCATTGTAACCAAACATCGGTATAGATTCTTGGCTCTATAGAAATTCAATTTTTTTGTCATTTATTATTTTTTATCCTTTTTGGGTGTTTGTGTGATTCTATCTAGGAGTAGACGATGTTGAATCTATGTGACATGCTTCACTGCTGCCACCTAGTTCAATAAGGTTGACCTCCTCAGATAGTTTCTCTAGTACTTTTTTGTTTTTCTTTTGAGCCTGTTTTTTCCTTGTTTGTTTTCTTTATTAATAATAAAACTGTTACCCATGTGGTGTTCTCTCCATGCACGTAGGATCAAACCAATCTAAATAATGTTATATCTATTATCCTTTTACTTTTCTGCAATTGTTGTTTCATTGTTCCAGTATCTCAATTTGTGAATAGACCATGTTCTATTCATTTAGAATCAATTGATTAATCGAACTTATCATGTAATTAATCCATCATATACGATAGTGGATCTTGGGTATTTTAGGATTTAAGCATTTAACCACAACAAATTGTATCAGACCCTTCTGTAATATTAGTTATGGGTGCTACTAAATTCTATATTGATAAGTTTGATGGTGAAAAGTATTTTAATCTTTAGATAATTAAAATGATAGCTTTACTAGGCTATAATGATTTAATAGATTCCCTTGCTAGTTTTAGAAAGAAAATAACCACCACTACCATGGATGGGAAGACTATCATTACTTACCTTGATGTCCCTGAGGAAACTCTTAGGAAAGCCTATAGTTTAATTATTTTATATTTAAGTGATAAAGTTCTTAGAGAAGTTGCATATGATTCCTCCACCACTAGTATATAGTAAGGCACAAATCCCTTTATATGACTATGTCACTTGTTGGTAGATTATATAAGAAAATGAGATCATATACTTTCAAAATGCACCCTAGAACTGCAGTCAGGATGCATATTGATGAATTTAACAAAATCTTATTCGATCTAGACAATATAGAAATAAAATTGGATGATGAAGACCAGGAAGTTATATTGTTAACATCTTTAGATGATTCCATTAATTATGTAAAAGAAACTATGATGCACGGAAAAGACACACTTACTCTTGAATAATTAATATCTTCTTTACTCTCCAAAGACATTAAATGGAAGGGTAGCCTTAATATTGAGGATAAGGGTTTAAATACTAGGTATGGAAGGGAGTCTAGAGGCATAAGTGAGTCAAAGGGTAGGATAAAAGAAATGGGTTAGTCTAAGAAGAAAATATATAAGTCTAAAAACAAATTCATTAAGTGTTTACAATGTAAGAAACTTGTGCATATTAAGAGGAAATTCCCTAATAAGAAAGGTGACTATAGAGACAATAATAATGATCATTCCTTATTAGTTGTGTAGGTATTTGAAACTACTGATGTGTTAAATGTTTCTGACATTTCCATCTTTGATTAATGGATCCTGGATTCAATATGTTCATTTTTCATGTTTCCTAGGAAGTAATTCCCTACTGATTTGATGGAAATTGAATCTAGTGAGGTATTTCTAGGGAAAAATAGGAGCTGCTACATTATGGTAATAGGCTATGTTTCATTAGAGCTTAATTATGGGACTATTAAGTCTCTTGAGGAAGTTATGTGGGTACTCGAATTAAAAAGGAAACCTAATATCCCTAGTAATCCTTGACTAAAAAGTGTATATCTTTAAGTTGGATTCTAGAATTCATAGAGTTTCTTAAGGATCCCTCAAAGTTATTAAAGGAACCCTTATCAATGGACTATATGTGTTAGATGGTAAGGTTCATAGAAGTCATTTGAACACCTCTTGTAGTTCAAAAATGGATTCCACCACCCTTTAGCATATAAGGTTAGGTCATGTTAGTTCTAAGGGCCTTATTGAACTCAAAAAATATGGGATTTTGAGTAACATCACTTCTAGTTGTCTCCCATTCTTTGAGGATTGTTTATATGGGAAAACTGGAAGAGTCAACTTCAGTAGGTCTATGTATAAGGCTAAATAACCCCTTGAATGTGTACATTCTGACTTGTGGGGTCCTTATAGGGTCACCTCCCATGGTGGAGGCTTATAATTCATGAAAATCATTGATAAATTCTCTAGGAAAGTTTGGATTTATATACTCAAAAATAAGTCGGATACCTTTTAGACCTTTAAAAAATGGAAAATGGGGTAGAAAGTGAGTCTAATAGGAAACTCAAATCCTTAAGAACTGATAGTGGTTTAGAATATCTATCCATATAATTCATTGAATTCTGTGAATTTGAGTGAATATTAAGATACCAGACTATTGTGGAAACCCCACAGTAGAATGGATTAATAGAGAGAATGAATAGGGATGTTCTTGATAGGGTGAAGTGTATAATGTCCCACTCAAAACTCCCCATGTACTTCTAGGATGATGCTACTTCAATACTAGTCTATCTTATCAACTGTTTCCTATCTTTTTCTAATTATTTTAATACACCTAAAGAACTCTATAAAGGTTCACCTTTGATTCTTTCACACCTTAAGACCTTTGGATCCATAGTTTATGCTCATACATGCACTGATAAGCTAGCTCCCAGGGATATTAAATGTATATTCATGGGTTACCCATAAGGTATTAAGGGGTGTTGTCTATGGGAAGATAAATCGGGTTATCAAAAATGTATCATTAGTTGAGTTTTCATGTTTTGTGAATTTGGTTTGTCCAATGATAAGGGACCTAAACTTGTAGATACTTATAATGACACGACCCTTTTGAGTCTCAAAACCCCTAGGTGTTGAAGTCCCTTTTGAATCCATATACCACTCCCAATCCACGACTAGTCCTGCTCCCCTCAATTGTCCAGACTTAAGTTGAATCGGATTTCAATTTGGATTCTGAACCTGAAACGAAGGAACTTGATGATCTGAGAAATTATCATCTCACTTATGATATAGAGAGGAGAGTTGTTAGGCCTATGGACCATTTCAATCAGGAAAACATTGTAGACTATGCATTTAATATAGCACTTTACTTATTTAATGATAAACCTCAAACATATAAGAATCTATTAAGCCTAATAAATCCACTAGGTGTCTGGGTGCTATGCAATGTGAGATGAATTTTCTTCTTAAAAACAACTCTTGGGTTGTTTTTTCTAAACCTAGTAACCAGAAGTTCAAAGGTTCTAAGTGTATTTATAAGAATAAATAAAATAATTTTAGAGAAACTAAAATAAAATTCAATGCATGAATGGTTGCTAAAGGCTTTCTTCCCATGAAGGCATTGATTATAGTGAAATGTTCTCCCCATATGTTAAACATTCATCGATTATAATTCTTCTTTATTTTGTTTACAAATTTTAGTTTCATGTTAAAAAATTAGATGTAAAAACTACTTTTTTACATGGTACTCTTGATGAAACGATTTATAAGACTCTTCCTGAATGATTTTCAAAACTTTTCAAGCCTAATCAAGTTTTTCTTCTTAAAAATTATTTATATGGGCTTAAAAAATCTTCAAGACAATGGTATAAAAGTTTTTATTCATTTATGATCGAAAATCAGTTTTCTAGAAGTAAATTTGATGCATGTGCATATTATAAAACTATTAAACATGAGTATGTTTACCTATTACTATATGTTGATGACATGATTTTAATATATAAAAACATGAGGATTATAAATTTTGTTAAGAATTTGTTGAATTGTCTCTTTGAAATGAAATAATTTGGATATGTTTATCAAATTTTAGGTATAGACGTAATAAGATATAGGAATACTAGAACCTTGTACCTATCCCAGTCTTCTTATGTTGTGAAGGTATTAAGAAGATACCTATTTGAGTGTGTAAAACCTATTATTATTCCTTTAGAACAACACTTTAAGCTATACTTGGATCAATCCCCTAGAAATTATGATGAGGTGGCATTCATGAGTAAGATTCATTATTCTGATATAGTAGTAAGTATTATGTATGTTATGGTCTGTTCTAGGACAAATATTGTTTTTTCTATTTTTACTTTAAGCAGGTTTATGAGGAAACCTAGTAAGACTCATTGACATGAATTGAAATGGATACTGAGGTATGTCTCTATCTTTTATAAATTGTGCATTCTATATGTCATAAATATTAGTAATGATAATGATAGAGTTGGTTTTGTTTTCTCTGATTATGATGCAAATGTTGACACTCAAAATTCTATCACTAGTTTTGTATTTATTGCATATGGAGGACCAGTCTCCTAAAAGTGAAACATGTAGTTAGTGGTTGAACTCTCCACTAGTGAGGTAGAGTATATTTCCTTGACTAAATCCATAAAAGATGCTATATGGTTGAAAGGTTTTCTTTCTGAGTTGTCTTTGTCTGCTTATTGTATAGTAGTCCATTGTGATAGCCAATCTACATTAAATTTATATAAAACCTATGTGTGAAATGGTAGATCTAATAACATTGACATTAGACTACATTTTTTTAGGTATATTATATAATTTGGGATGGTGAGTTTCACTAAGATACCCATTGGGGACAACCCAGCCGATAGTTTGACTAAGGTCATTCCATTGTTAAAATTCATGCACTGTCTTAAATTAATGAATTTAGTCACAATTCTATAACCTATGTTGTCATAACATCATCCTTAAATTCCATTTAATTGGAAGGTGGATATTTTTTATATTTATCCCTTGTATGTTTCATTTAAATTCCATTGGCATGACTTTATATGTGCTTTTGTTCATATTCAATTTAGGGTGATTAATCTTTGCATGAGTCTTGGGATACACATTTCATGGCACTGTTCGTGTCCAGTTTCTTTTTTCTATTTTTATTTTGTTTACCCAGTCATTTGGCTCCCATGAATTTGTTTTCCTTACTTTGAATGGCCTTACCTGGACTATCAGTTATGGCCCATCTGATGGACCTGGTTGATCCTCGTTGTGTTTCTTCACTTGTCCTCAATCTGATGTTCCGACGTTGTGCCTATTTCCTATTGCAACATGTGTCTTGTACATTGTCCCACCTTTATTTACTCAATCTAACTCCTCTAATTTGATCCATACACATGGTTGTGATCCTGTGCTTCCACCTGAACCACATGACGCCCTCTGTCTTACCATCATTGCTCCTCAGTCATTGTTTGCCTTATTGAAGCCTCATTCGAGCGAGGCTCTGGCTCTCTAGATTCGGGGTATCTTGTTTGGTTCTTTGAATATTTCTCCCTATGTGAGGCTCTAATTAGATTTTTTTGGAGAAGAAGAAGGATATCTAGAGAATTTCATCCACCCACGCACCCCTCTACCGAGATCATTCCACCTCTTATAGCTGGAGTACTTATCCGATGGAGATTCAGTATGGAATCAACATGGTTTTGGGTTCCAGATGACTGTGCTTCAATATAGTTTCAAATATTGAACGATCTTTCATTGTAACCAATATTTGGTATAGAATCATGGATCTATAGTGATTGAATTTTTTTACATGTATTATTCTTTATCCTTTTTGGGTGTGTGCGTGAGTCCGTCCAGGAGTGGATGGTGTTAAATCTATGTGGCAGGCTTCACCACTACCATATGATTCAATAAAGTTGGCCTCCTTGGATAGTTTCCCTAGTCCTTCTTTGTTTTGTTTTCGAATTTGTTTTTTCCTTATTTTTTTTCTTACTTCATAATAATAATTCTTCCCAAGTGGTGTTCTCACCATGCATGTAGGATCAAACTGATCTAAAGCACGTTATATCTGTTTTCCTTTTACTTTTCTGCAATCGTTGTTTCATTGTTCCAGTAGCTCGATTTGTGAATACATCATGTTCATTTTGTTTATAATCAATTTATTAATCAAACTTATCATGTAATTAATTCATCAAATGTGACGGTGGAGCTTGGGTATTTTATGGTTTAACCATTTAACGCCAATAAGTGGTATCAGAGCCTTCTGTAACATTAGTTATGGGTTTTACTAAATTTGATATTGATAATTTTGATGGTGAAAACAATTTTAATATTTGGAGAATTAAAATGACAGATTTACTGGACTGCAGTCAACATGCATATTGATGAATTTAATAAAATCTTGTTAGATCTAGCCAACATAGGCATAAAATTAGATGATTAAGACCAAACTATTATACTATTAACATTTTTAGATGCTTCTTTTAATTCTATTAAATAGTCAATGATGTATGGAAAAGACACACTTACTCTTGAAGAAGTCAGATCTGCTTTACTCTCCAAAGATTTTCAAAGGAAGTGCAATGTTAAGACTGAGTCTGAGGGTTTAAATATTTGGGACAGAAGTGAGTCTAGAGGTAGAAGTAATTCAAGGGGTAGGAGAAAAAAATGGGTCAATCTAAGAATCAAATATATAAGTCTAAAAACAAGGTCATTAAGTGTTTTCAATGCAATAAACTTTTACATATTAAGATGAACTTCCCTAAAAAGAAAGGTAACTATAGAGACAATAGTAATAACCATTCCTTATTAGTTGAGCAGGACTTTGAAACTGCTGGTGTGTTAAATGTTTCTGACATTTCCATATTTGATGAATAGATCCTGGATTTAGGAAGTCCATTCCATGCATGTCCAAGGAAGGAATTCTTTACTAATTTGAGGGAAATTGAATCCAGTGAGGTATTTCTAGAGAACAATTGGAGTTTTCACATTATGGGAATAGGCTCTGTTTCGTTAGAGCTTCATGATGGGATTGTTAAGTCTCTTGAGGAAGTTAGGTGGGTACCTGAATTAAAAAGAAACCTAATGTCCCTATGAATCCTTAACCAAAATGGGTATAGCTTTAAGTCATATTCTGGAAGTCTTAGAGTTTCTTGAGGATCCCTCACAATTATGAAAGGAACCATTCACAATGGTGTTTATGTGTTAGGTTTTAAGGTTCATAGAATTCAGTTGAACACATCTTGTAGTTCAGAACTTCATTCCACCACCCTTTGGAATATAAAGTTAGGGTACGTTAGTGCCAAGGTACTTAGTGAACTCAAAAAAAATGGTATTTTGAGTAACATCACTCCTAGAGGCCTACCATTATTTGAGATTGTGTATATGGGAAATCTAGAAGATTCGTATTCAATAGGTATATGTATAAGCCTAAAGAACCCCCTAAATGTGTACATTCTAACTTGTGGGGTCCTTCTATGGTCACCTACCATGGTGGAGGCTTATACTTTGTGACATTCATTGATGAATTCTCTAGGAAATTATGGATTTATATACTCAAATGTAAGTCTGATACCTTTCAAAACTTTAATGAATGAAAAGTTGGGGTATAAAGTGAGTCTAATAAAAAATCAATGCCATAAGAATTGATAACAATTTAGATTATCTATCCATAGAATTCATTTAATTATGTGAATATTATGGAATAAAGAGATACCGAACTATTTTGGAAACCCCACAGCAAAATGGATTAGTAGAGAAAATTAATAGGGTTGTTCTTGAGAGGGTGATGTGTATATTGTCCCACTCAAAAATCCCCAGATCCTTATGATTCAAGGCTGATTCAACAGTTGTTTATCTTATCAACCATTTCCCATCTTCAGTTAATTATTTTAAGACACTCAAAAATCTTTGGAAAGGTACACCCCCGAGTCTTGCACACCTTAAGACCTTTGGATCCATATCTTTTGATCATACACACACCGATAAGCTAGATCTTAGGGATGTAAAATGTATATTCATGGGTTACCCAGAGGGTGTTAAGGGGTGTTGTTTATGGGTAGATAAACTGGGTTATCAAAAATGTATCATTAGTCGAGATGTCTTGTTTTATGAATCTAGTTTTTCCAATGATAAGGTACCTGAACCTATAGAAACTTCTGATTCCACTACAGGACCCTCTAGAGTCTCAACATCCCTGGGTGTTAAAGTCCCTTTTGAATCCATAGACCACTCTAAGTCCATGACTGGTCTTGCTCCCCCCATTATCCAGACCCATGATGAATCTAATTCCAATTCAGATTTTGAACCTAAAAATGAGGAACCCGATGATCTGATCAATTATCATCTCACTCCCCATAAATAGAGGAGTGTTATTAGGCCTCTGGCCCATTTTAATAAGGCATACATTGCTTCCTATGCGTTTAATGTAGCACATGACTTGTTTAATGATGAACCACGAACATATAAGAAAGCTATTAAGTCCAAATATTTCACTATATGTCTGATTACAATGCAAGAGGAGATGAATTATCTTCTTAAAACAACACTTGGGTTGTTGTTTCTAAAACTAGTAACCAGAAGTTCATAGGTTCTAAGTAGATTTATAAGAAGAAAGAAAACAATGTTGGAGAAACTAAAATGAAATTCAAATCTTGATAGTTTCTAAAGTCTTTCTTCAGCATGAAGGGATTGATTATAGTGAAATTTTATCCCCAGTTGTTAAACATTCATCTATTATTATACTTCTTTATTTTACTGCCAAATTTTATTTTCATGTTGAACAATTAGATGTAAAAATTGTTTTTTTACATGGTACTCTTGATGAAACAATTTATATGACTCCTCCTGAAGGATTTTCAAGATTGTTCAAACCTAGTCAATTTTTTATTCTTAAGAAGTCTTTATATGGGACTAAACAATCTTCAAGACAATGGTATAAAAGGTTTGATTCATTTATGATTGAAAATCAGTTTTCCAGAAGTAAATTTGATGCATGTGTATATTATAAAACTATTAAACATGAGTATGTTTACCTGTTACTATATGTTGATGACATGATTTTAATCTATAAAAACATGATGATTATAAATTCTATAAAGAATTAGTTGAATTGTGTATTTGAAATGAAAGACTTAGAACATGATAATCAAATTTTAGGTATGGACATAATAAGAGATAGGAAGACCAAAACCTTGTACCTATCCCAATCTGCTTATGTTAAGAAGGTATTAAGAAGATACCTGTTTGATTGTGTTAAACCTGTTAGTATTCCTTTAGGATAACACTTTAAGTTTTCCTTGGACCAATCCCCTAGAAATCATGATGAGGATACCTTTATGAGTAATATTCCTTATGCTAATGTAGTAGGAAGTCTTATGTATGATATGGTTTGTTCTAAAATATATATTTCTTTTTTTGTTTGTAATTTAAGAAGGTTTATGGGGAAACCCAGTAAGCCTCATTGGAATGGATTGAAATGGATACTGAGATATGTATCTATGTATGATAAATTGTGCATTCGATATGGATTAAATAGTTGTTATGATAATGATATAGTTGGATTTTTTTACTCTAATTATACTGTAAATGTTGACACTCGAAATTCTATCACTGGTTTGGTATTTCTTTCATATGGAGGACCGATCTCCTAGAAGTGCAATATGAAATCAGTGGTTGCACTCTCCACTACTGAGGAAGAGTATATTGCCTTGACTGAATCCATAAAAGAGGCTATATGGTTGAAAGTTTTTCTTTCTAAGTTTTCTTTATCTGCTAATAAAATAATAGTCCACTATGATAGCCAATGTGCATTACATTTATTTAAAAACTTTGTGTTCCATGGTAGATCAAAGCCCATTGACATTAGAAATTATTTTGTTGAGGATATTATAGAAACTATTATGGTGAGTGTTAATAAGATACCTATTGGGGACAACCTGACTGGTAGTTTGACTAAGGTCATGTCATTGTCCAATTTCATGCACTACCTTAAATTAATGAATTTAGTCCCAATTCTATAACTTAGGTTGAGAGAACATCATCCTTAAATTTTATTTAATTTCAAGGTGGGTATTTTTTTTATTTACCCCCTACATGTTGCATTTAAATTCCATTGACATTCCTTTGTATATTCTTTTGTTCATATTCAATCTAGGGTGCTTAATCTTTGCATGAGGTTTGGGATACATGTTGCATGGCACTGTTCACGTGTGGTTTCTTTTTTCTATTTTTATTTTGTTTACCTAGTCATTTGGCTCCTGTGTATTTATTTTCCTTACTTTAAGCAGCTTCACTTGGACCGTCGATTATGGCCCATCTGAGGGCCCTAGTTGATCCTCGTTGTGTTTCTTTGCTCGACCTCGATCTGTTGTGTTGTTTTCATGCCTATCATGTTGCTCCATGTGTCTCGAGAACTATCCCGCCTTCAGTTACTTGAACTAACTCCTCTAATATAGTTCATCCATGCGGTTGTGATCTCATGTCACCACCTGAACCTCCTAACACCCTTTGTCTTTTTTCATCGATCATTGTTTGGCTCAGTGACACCTCATTCGAGCGAGGCTCTGGCTCTCTGGCTTCATGGTATCTCATTCAGTTCGGCCTCCTCGGATAGTTTCTTTAGTCCTTTTTATTTTTATTTAGAGTTTGTTGTTGTCTTGTTTGTTTTCTTGATTTATAACAAAGCTGTTACCCGTTTGGTGTTCTCGTCGTGCATGTAGGATCAAACTGATCCGAAGAACATTATATTTGTTGTCCTTTTACTTTTCTACAATCGATGTTTCATTGTTCCAGTAGCTCGATTAGTGAATAGATCATGTTATGTTAGTTTATAATTAATTTATTAATCGAAATTATCATGTAATTAATCCATCATACATGATAGTGGATATTGGGTATTTTAGGGTTTAAAAATTTAGCCCCAACAGGTATATCCTACATCGTGGTGAAGCAAAGAAGTGGATGACTACACCGTAGAATAATGGATCAGTCCATAGTAAATTAGTTTTCAAGATAGCTAGGAAATTCTATAAGGAAGTTTATTTTAGGCCTTAACTTGAATTTAATATCTCTAAATGGTCATACTAAATGTGTGGAACACTAGGAGAAATCTCAAGAGCAGAGAAGGAGTGTGAATTAATGCAAACCATGCCAATTGGTTTACAAAACTACTTGTTATAGTTCTAGAACATGGATCAAGATATAGAGATTATTGAATATTTGAATCATATGTTGTTGAGGGAATTATTTTGCAGAAAAGAAGGAGAAGAAGAAGGGAGATTGGCACTCATTGAAAATCCTTCCAAAGAAGATCAAGTTATTGTGCATAGAGGAGTTCACAGATTATCTGTGAAGAAGCGGCAATGGAGAGTAACAACACATTTTCCTAGAACAAGTGGATGCAAGTGTTACTGATCATGTTAGACCTTCATTTCCTTAAACTATGGTAAACATACAAGTCTATAAACTTTGGGAGAACCTTCCTTACAGCAGAAAGAACAGAGGGAGGAATTGTGTGGGAAGTGATCCCAGGGAGATATACATCTACCCTAAATCATTTTAAGGGAAATGTGCCTAGGTAGGAGTGACCTATACCCTAACTAGTGAACTTATAGTGATTTAGTGCATTGACAAAATATCAATCACATACTCGTTGGATTATCCTATAGAGGTGAACCAAGTAAAAATATGTTTCTTTTTTTATTTGTGTTGTTATTATCTCTTGCATGACACAAACTGTTAAGTGGGTTGAAGCAACCATAAAGAATATTTAATTTGGGTCTTGTCATGTAAAGTGGTTATCAAATCAACATTGAGAAGAAGAGAAAAACAATGTGACTCTTATGGTTAAAAGAGGTTAAGATCATTAGGGAAGTGAGATCTTAAAGGAAAAGTGTTTATATTTAGAATGAGTTCCATGCCTTGAGTTGCCCATGTTAGGGTATCTCTCACTTAAGCCCCTTTAGGAATCTACATATTAAATCAATATTTCAACAAGCTACATAAGAGTAACTGCTGCCCATGGAAGATTAAAATGAAACCTTCTAAGAACCTCATCCCATTATCACGCATTACACTACCATTCCAACAAAATCTCAAGAATCAACACTACTAGGTTACAAACTCAACTTGAGGTAATCAGCATTGAGACATTGTGTCTTGGGGGAGTTGAAGTGATTCTCAGAATGAAGCATCTGTCAGCATGCAACATACTCTTGGGCCTCTGATGCGGCATCCATTGTCCATGAAAAACTACCCCTCATCATGATGCAACATCCATTCACCCATCAACATCATTTTAATTCCATGCTCATGATTTCAAACTCACCTCAATGCATCGCTTATATGACTCTACATTTCAAAGATGAAACTGCATCTTCCCCACTACCTCCAAGTGCTACGATGATAAATTCTAAAGGGTGATGAAGGGTGAACTCACCATTTCCATTTGATAAAAAGTGGCGCCATTTGGGCAACATGCACAACCCAAGGGGACCATATAGGGTCCTTGTGTCAATAGTGTTCTTGGGTCATATTCATTACTGAAGATATAGTGTGTTAAGGGTATAATATTTCTATTAACTTAGTTATTTGTATTTACAACATGGAAATATCCAAATTCATTTAATCATATTATTTGAATTCGTAGTGAGGTAGCTTATGTTGGGAGCATCATTGGTGGTATTACGTTGATTGAAAGTGTCTAACAAAATCTAGTAACTTCCCAATGAAAAGACTATGTGACGATCATTCAAGGAAAAAGAATATTTGGATCATGGGTGTTTAAACAATGGGTATGGGAGGAAGAAATAGGGAGTTGTGTATAAATTTAGTGGGATGCCCAATGTAATAGGGGTTCCCCTTAGAGGGAATTGTTTAGTTTGTAGTTTTTCTTTATTTTTGTTTTTTTATTTCATTTTCACTCTATTTTAATTGAAGTTCAAGGAAAAAGAATATTTGTTTTTTTATTTCATTTTCTTTTCTTTTCAAATCTTTGGAACTCATGAAATACTAAGGTTTGGGTAGGTAACAGTTCCATTCTTCATTGTTTTCCTTTGTTTTCTTTTTTGTTTTGAATATCCATTTTCTATCTCTTCCGTTGAGTGGAAGTATAAGGCGGAAACAAGCTTGGGTGTGGATAGGGATGTCGTTGCAAACCAGTGAGATTAGCAAATGATTCGTACTTAGTTGAGATGTTTCCGTCTCATATTCCTAGAGGACAATGACACGTGGTATATTAAAGGTCTCTAGTCGTGCTATGTATTCACACAATAGGAGAAACAAGGATGATCGTGCATATGTTAGAGAGTGATCAAAGAATTAGATTTGGAATTATTCTTAAATGAATGTGAAGGAACCATTAGGTGAGTCAAAGGAGTAGTTTTCTTTTATTCATGTATGAGTTTGCATTTTGTGTCGTCATTAATTTGAATTTTCTTTAATTTCTCATCCATTACCTCAACTTTTTTTTTGAACAAGTTAACAATTTTATATATTTCATGAAAAATGAAGAACAAAGATCCATGACAAACCAAGGGAAGCTAGGAAGGCTTCCAAAATCACCACAACAAAAAAAGAAAAGAAAAAAAAAACAATTCTCTCAAGCCATCGAGGCCATGAAGAACAGTTTTGAGGGGAGATATATGATTATTAATAAATAGTATTGATGTATTAAAAAAATGATGCAATATTATTGAAAACATATGGACAAAACTACCATAACTTTAATTTTATTATTAGAAAATTTTATATATTAAAATTCATGTATTTTTTATATTAATCCCATGGAGAACCCGTTTATCCAGAACCCAAGGGACAAGAAAAATGAAAAAATAGCGAGACGGCCAAGAAAATGATGCATCCACCTGAGAAGGCACACAGAAAAGTGATGGCCTCGGGCATTGGACCTCTTCGAGATTCCCAAATTGATGCACATGGCAGGAGGCAGAGTGGCATCCATATTGGTGACAACACCAAGACATTGACGGTGATGGCGCACCAACCCAGCGATCCAGAATAGAAATCATGACCGACAACCAATAAAACAACGGGCAAGGGGCCAGGTAAATAAACCCCGCCAAACAGCAGTGATCGTCATCTTCCTCGTCGCCCACCAATGCATCAGAAAAGCCGCAGATAGTCTGTGGTAGTCGAAGCCGGAAGTGAGCAGCATCCCAAAACCAACAAATCTGATGCAAAGACCAATCCGTATCCGGACCACGGTCCAACATCAACTCAGCAAAGGGAAGAGATTGTCGGAAGAACCAAGGAAAACCACTAACAATGGTGTGCCCAAATCACCACAAATCCAGAGGAGATCCAGACAGAAAGGGCTACAATGTTGTGAACAGTGGATATTTTATACATCCACCATTTATATAGGACTGGAATTGATCTTAGTTCGACATCTTTTTTTATTCTGTTCACAACTATTATTATATTATATTACTCTTTTTTGGATTTTGTAAGTCACTCTATTCTATAGAATTAGAATATATCAGTAAACGGTGGACCTTGAGTAGAGAGTATTCATTTTAGCAGGGTTCAATATCTTGGGTTAGTTAGAATCTATACTGTTCCAACTTCATCAATATTTTATTGAAAATTAATTTTCATATTGTTTTAAACCATTACAACGGTATTTATAATCTTTTATTACATTCCTTTCATTTTCAATTTTTTATTATATTTATGAAATTCTTTTTATTTTAAACAACTTTTTAATGCTTAGGATGTGTTTTTAATTTTATTTAGATTGTTTTATAGTTTATATTTTATCAGTTTTTAAAATTGCCTACTTAAAATTTATTAATTTTTTCTATGTTTCAAGTAGTCGACTTTGAAAACTTATAAAATATAAATTGTGACTAAAATATAAATGAAAATTAAAAAGGGTGACTAAACATGTAAAAATGGTTGACAGTAAAAAGAATTTCTTCATTTTAATATACAGAAAACATATACATGAACGAGTACAATCAATGTCTTTGGTGAGGTTATGTCTCACATGGTGGTGTGCGAATAGGATGCACGTATCAAAATTGGTGAGCTCCGTGCTGGGATGGAGTCTGATGTCCTAGAGAGGGTTGATCCTCGGTATTGGAACGTCGACTGTCTCATGCTCTAACTGTGTCTTAGTGGGAGGAAGTGCCAACTGGATGTCATCCTGCGCACCCGATTTTTCTCCCACTAGGGTAGTAAAAAGATCTACCATCATCGCAAGGGGGGAGGCATATAGGTTGCGAATGATCCGAAACCCAAGTTGGAGAAAATTGTGGATATCCTGTCAAGAAAGATGGATCTCATGCCTCATGATGCACTCCCCCAATCGGCTAAGACTGGACTGGTAGGACGATCTTCGCCTATGGAACTGGTGAGGCCTCACATGCAGCACGACGTGGTGAACCACATGATAAGCTGACATCAGCCCCAGCGCTGTAGGATGGATCGTTGCCAGGCTAGGAAGCCCCTCCTTATCTGGATCACTCATGCAGATAAGCTGTCGTGCTCGAGTATGCAGAAAAGAGATTCAAAATGAATTAAAAAATAGTACAATAAACAAACTAATTAAAATTTATTAACTTACCACACCTTGAAACTCTCTGTCGTGTCGAGTAAGATACAATATAGACTTTAGTCTATACCATGACTCATACTTGACCTACTCTGAAAGATGGAATCATATCATAGGTACGCCTTAGATATGAAGGGTTGATTGTCTGCCCCAGAGGTCGAGATGTTGGGCATGTTGTCGGCGCTAGTCCTCATCCTTCATCCTCGTTAGCTTAAAGCCATGAAGTTGTTGTGACAGTCTCGACAGACATGGAATGAGCTGAACACAGACAAATTGACGCATGACTTTATCAGGCTGGTGTCACTCAATAATATGAAAGTGAATGAGAGGCACTACAACCCTAGTATCATGAAGTCCGACAGTGCAGTATGCAGACAACTGATCCAATAAAGTCCAGTATGGCATCCATGAAATCTAAAATGACATGTGAGATTTGTCAAAAAAGTTCCTTACTAAAAACAAAAAATGATGATATTATTAAATTTGTTAGTCAATGATAGATTGTATATACCTACATCAGTGGGTAGGAGACTATTCAACATGAGCCGGTAAGCACCCAAATGGTGTGTCGAAGAACTGACAAAGCTGTGTGTCTGACTCCACCTGTAAAATACAACATCGAAAGTGATAAATAATAAGAAATTAAATTTAATAATTCCTACTATCATCAGAAACCAATAGAGATGAGTGATCATACAAGTGTTCACATGGAGCATCGTGCAACACATCTATAGGCAGCAGCTGACCAGCTAGATCAGGGCGGAGTATGAGGATATGCTCACATTCCCACATCTAAATAAGGATGACACATCCCTCAAGATCTGTGTGGTTTGTGTGGCATGTCGTGTATAATGCTCTGTAAGTGTAAGCCAAGCACTCAGATCTCTACCTGTATGTCTCGGTCTGATCAAAGTCCTCCAGTAGCCCCAAATATATCATGTGCACATGCTTACCTGAGTGATTAGAGCACAATTTCTCTCCAATGATTCATAATATATAGGCACAAACATGACACATGACAGTCTACTCGTCAACATCATTGGGTAAATATGCAAAGTGCATCTCTAGCCATCTCATAGATATCGACCTTCCATATGTAGCACCATCATCAACCAAAATGTCGACTAGCACCATCATCAACATCCGCGCTTGATTTGAGGTAGGTGAATCCATAAATCCTCCTTTCCAATGCATTTATTTGTAACTTGGTTCTTCCAATTATTATTATTATTATTTGATTGTTTGATTTATAACATCGCAACATACCTAATTAGTCTATTACAACGTTTATAAGTTTTTAGAATTTGTTAAAAAATGGATTCTGATGAAATTCTTCAGTTATGCCTTTGTATTGGTACATTTAGTTTGTTTGATTTAAATGCATATATGCGTCCATTCTGAATTTGTTTATTTAGGTGCCAAATCTTGTTTTGAAAAATTTTAAAATATGATTCGCACCTTCATAACGGACACAATTTGTGTGTTGTGGTGTTTTCTAGATTATTGAATTTATTAAAAATAAGTTTTAATGATCTTCATGTGTAATGTTTAGGATTTTGGCCCCTAGGTTGTTCTTTTTAATTGATAGTGTTTCTTTAAAGCGAGATTAGGGGTTCTTATGAAATTCTTAGCACTCACACTGTTGTGGAAATTTTTATTTGGCTATAAATTTGGTCTAGAGTGTATAGTTTTGAGATGATATGGTTTGTTAAATGTGTTAAAATGTTTTGGGAAGAGTTCAATGATTCCTAAGGGGATTATTTTATGTTTTTAAAATAAGGTGGGTGGTTGGACACAGTTCTTAAGGCAATGAGTGTTTTATGGAAATGATTTTTAAGTGTCTTATTGGTTGTTGGTGTATCAACAAATGAAGGTGATGCCTTGGGGTTTTCTTGAAATATTGGTTTTATAAATGGTTCTTAATTTTCTAAATGAGGTTGGATCTTTTGTGTGGGTTCTAAAAATGGCTTTCAAGGTGTTCCTCAAGTTTGGCTTATTTAGCCTTAAAGCATAATTTGGCGTGAGTTAAAAGAGTAAAGGCCGTTTGGCTCTTGGTCTGGGTTTTGGTGAATGTTTGCTTAAGGGATCATTCAGCTTTGTAAATTTAAAACCAGTATTGGTAAGATATTTTGGGTAAATGTATTTAGAAATGTTGAATTAAAGGCACATTTGGAACTTTTAACCCAAGGATAATGTTTGTATTAACTTTTAAAGGAGACAGTGTTTTGGAAAAAGTGTATGCCCGATTGGAAACTTTGAGCATTTTATGAAATGGTTTAATTTTTTTAGGGTATAGCAGCCCAGTTGGCACCTACATGTAATATGAACTGTATGTATATAAATATGGGTCACCTTTATTGGAGGGATATCCCTTAGGGGTTATCGTATATTTGTGTCCGTGTTTGGGGTAGGCAAGTGCGGTGATGATAGGTAAGGTGAGTCACACATGCGAGAGCCTCCTACTTAAAGAGTATTACTACCACCATGGGTTCCTAGGCGTCTTTTAGATGATCGGGTGATGGTTGTTGATCAACCCCGATTAGACGAGTTGGTACCCCCTATATTTGTTGTTAGGCCATGCGGGTTGTGCCACCAGTGAGGTCAGGTTAGGGAAGCTAGTTGGTTATTGACTTAGGGGCTTCATCATACGCCAGTAGGTGGTTGTGAACCGAGTACGTTGAGGGGTCTTCTACGAATGTTTAGGATCACCCATGGTTACTTAATTATCTACATTGTTTGTTTACTTTCAGTTGTACTAGTTTATTTATATCTTGTATTGTTTACCTGTTTTACTCTAGCCCAGCTTTGGTATCTTTTATTTTGGGTTTTTTTTTATAAAATGACAAATGGTTCTGAAAATGGTATGCAGTGTGTGTGGGATTTTAAATTGGGAAACCAAATTACTTATTCTAAAATGTGAAAACCCTACTTTTATATTTTTATTTTGAACTTGTGTTAACGAATTGTTTTGGGAAGAGATATTCTTGGATTAAGTTGTTTATCTTGGAATTCCTACTGAGCATTTCAATGCTCACGCATATTCTATCTTTTCAGTTGTAGGTCCATCGTTGGTTCAGGTTCCTGGTCCAATTGCTTAGTGTTAGAGTAAATTTGGTTTAGTGGTTGCAGGTGACCAAGGGGTCACATGGAGGTTGTAAAAGCACAGTTTTGTTTTCTTATTTTTTTAGTTTTTGGTCTGTTTGTTGTACCTTGTAACTGAATCTATTTATTCATATTCATTTAAGATTCAGTTGTTGTTGTTTTATATTCTCTGATTGTTCTATTTATTTATCTAGTCCTGGTTTTATATCTTGGGCTTAAATCATTTCGTCATGTATACTTTGATGTCCGACACTAGTTGCCAGCCTGTGGGGATCGGGAACGCCCTTTGGGCCATGTCGCGGGCCAACTCGGGCGACCGGTTCATGGTTGACTCAGTCTGGTTCATGAAAAATGGTATCATAGGAGGCCCTTGTTATTTGGAGTGTCTAGTAGATTGAGATTATGATTGTCGGGGATCAGAAGGTAGGTTATGGGTCGGTGCCTGATCACCACCGCCTGTGATGAGACTTGAGTTACCAGGGGCAGTCTGAGTTTGAATCTTTTGTCTTTGTTTTGGATTGAGGGATGTCAATAGAGGTGACTCAGTGTCACTCTATGACCCCATATGGAGTAATGACCCATGTGGAGCCCAGGTTCCCAATTAAAGGTCCTCTTGGTGTTATGTCTTACTTGGGGCATGCCTCACTAGCATGCCACTGGGTTGGGCATAAACACTAGCTCCTCATTCCAATTGTTCATTGTTGGTTGTGATTTGTCTTGATTTTGGTTGGTGTTAGAGTGTTTTTGGAAATGAAGGTGGTTTTGAATTGAAAGGGATCTTTTTCTAATTATTTTAAAACTGGTAAAAGGGTTTTCTTTCAAATTGTTTTGGAAATGGGTGAAATGGGTTTTTAAATGAGGACGTATGTTTGGTTTGAAAAATTTGGCTTACGTTTGAATTCGTAACAGAATGGAAATCGTGTCCCTTGGTATTCTTTAGGATCATCCCGCATATGTGTGGGTAGACACGTGAAGTGCACATTGGCACATATGTACAAGTGATTTGAGTGGAAAGATATGAACACTTATGCAGTGGTTTATAGGGGTCCATGGGTGAGGTTTTGGAATTTAAGACTTGGCTTGATTTTTCTAAAATGGACTTGAATGAAAAAGTGATTTCACGACTTGGTTTTTCTTGGAAAGTAGGTTTTGGTATTTGGAAAGTGGATTTGGAATAAGGCAGTTTTAAAATTTAAAAAGAAATGGTGATTTTTGGAAAAACGGATTTTGCTTGTGTTTTTATATGTTTGGCTTACGAGTATTTTACCCTTGGCTTGGGGGTGTTTTTTTGTGTGTTTTTCATGTTGATCGGAGTATGCTGGCCAAAAAGGTTGCTAATATAGCCAGCGAGTCATGCCCAGTTCCATTTCTTTTTAAGTGTTACTAGTTTATCAAGGTAATTGAGGTTTGTTGGGACAGTTGTGTAGTTGTGGAAGTGGAGTGTGTCTTCGGGTTGTTGGGAACTCCCAAGTTTGTTAAAGTTAGCATCGTTTCAGTTTTAATGTTGGGTTCAATTTTGGATCAGTGGAGTTTGAATGAATCTTTGTCATTATAGTCTGGGGTGTAATTGGTGGTGGTCAGATTTTATGAAGGGTCCCCATCTGGTGAGCAGGTGTGCCAGAGGAACATGTTCCTGAAGAAATCTCGTTCATCGGTGCCAGCTTCTAATTCTTTAGACCATTTGCTTACGTGTCACTAGTGTGGTTGGTTTAGGCATTCCAAGCCGTTTTTTCGCATCCCTTCGAAGTTTTGGACGTTGTTGTGGTCATTCAGGTCATTAAGAAAAGTTATGTAAGAAGTTCCGTTTGGGGAAGAATCTTGAATGGGGGATGCTAGTGCCTAACTGTGGGCATAAGATGCTTCAGCCATCCGATCCCTAGACATAGGTCTCGGGGTGAAGCTCACACAAATTCAGGAGGTGCTGGGGCATGAAGCCCCAATTTGGGTTTTGTGTTCCATGTTTGGATTGGGAAATTTAAAGAATTTTTGTTCTTGTTTCTCTGATGTTAAAGTTTTACTATTATTGTATGGTCATCGTTTCAATGGGAGAATGTGATGAACTTGTTCCATTGCAATCCTAACAGTCTTGTTTGTTTGAATAAGGTCTTCTGAATCGTGCGTTTTTCTGAAAAGCGTGTTTGTCCCTTATATGGGTTGATCTCGGTTTATATGTTTTTGTTTGGAGATGTAAGTACCTATAGAGGAGTCGATTCTAATAGTTTTTCTTGGGTTTCCTATTTAAGTCTTGGTGGTATGGTTAGATTGTGCAGGGAAATTGAATGAGCTTGGTTTGGGAGTTCTCGTGTTTCCCTCTGGGGGTGGTGTGTTTGGTTTTCAAGGTTTCTGTGTTAGTGAATTCTTATGGTGGGGAGAAACCTTTCGTGTTCTCCCCTAAATATCAGATTGTGGTCCTCATTGAATCGGTTGGGTGTGATATGTGTTGGGAATGGTCACCCTAAGACTTTCGATTTTTCTCAATTTCATGTGGGCATGGACTCGGGCTTTTGTTAACTGTTAGCTTGGTGACTTTTTTGGGGCAGAAAATTCTGTGGTGGGGAGAATTGTCACACCCCGACCTGGTTGATTTTTTATTTTTAATTATTTTAGTTATTATTTTGATTTTAGTTGTTATTTCACTGTTGCATGGTCATCCCGTTGATCGCGTTGTCGAGCGCGTCAAATTAGATGTTTATTTTTAACTAGAATTTCTGCAGTATAGCAGCAACCCTAGGTCGTCTCTCGACGGAGCCTTAGATCATTAATTCTAAAATTTGGTTTTGATTATGAATGTAAAAAGGTAAATGGGGTTTTATATTACTTTGGTTTGATGATTAAAGATGACAATAGAAAATAGAAGCTATAAAACAGAGTAGAGATTAACAGAATTAATTAAGCGTGATCAACCCGGGGTACTCTCATGATGTTTATCCTTCATCGCTTCATGATATAGGGTTATGATCTTTTAATACCTAGTTTTTAACACCTATAACTATAATGTTACTGATTTTATACTAGGATACCTCCAAGGGTTCAGTAGAAAACACACAATGATTCACCGGACACCGCCGATGATTGGGTGAATTGTGTTTGACTTCATAACCAAAACTCGCTAAGGAAACACATGGAAAACTTGATGCTCTATCCAGGTTTTTATTTTATTTCTTTTTGATACCATGACATAAATGTACATGGCATTGACAGTGCTTGTGTGAGTTCTATTGACCAATATGAACCACACAAGCACCGCGATTGGAAGGGGGAAAAGAAATTGGTGAATGGTGTGTGAAACATCACATGAATGGGTACCCCCAAACATGATCATATGAGTTGAGCATGACATACCAGTACATAACTCAATAAAATAAGAATAGAGGATGATGAAAAACAACACAAAAACATGGAATTCAAAAGATCATTCAAATATTACAAACATGAAGCTTGGGATTTACATCACGTTCCTCCCTGGGTGATCACAAGGGGTTTAGAAACCCATGAGGGAGGAAGAAGAGAAAGATGTTGGGGTAGAACTTACCATAGCCTCTAGAACTGCTAGGGATGTTGAGAAGAAACCTTGGGGACTCCAAAATGGAATAACCTTGCCTCCTGTCCGTACTTTCAAATGGAGATCCCAAGGTTTCATTTTATAGGAAAATTGGAAGGTGGTTTTAGACACATAGATTTCATCAATCCACTTGTACCACAGGTTTCGTCCTTCATACAGCCTTATCTCGCTTTAGAGAAAATAGAAAAGTTGTATATATACCTCTTGACTATCTCCACTGAAAGTTTGGAACCATTTGGACAACTAAATCTCAATATATTGATAAAATACAGAACACCACATTTGACTTGGTCCAAATTCGGTGGCTTGGACATATTAGTTCGGATGGCCCCCATAGAAGCCGAATCAGGATAGGGTTCCTTAATATGAAATGTAGCCAATTAAATTTGGACAGGACCACAAAATTTCATCCCATTTGTATGCACGGATTTCGTGTACTATGCAAAACAGTGGACAAATGTCCATGGATCCATGCAATTTTGGCCCATTTTTCTTCCACTTCATCAAGGGACCTCCAAATCACCTCCACATACATTGAAATAATAAAAACAAATAACATTGCCCATTATAATTTTGATTAAAATTAATTAAATTATTCAAACATAAATTTCAATTTATTATTATATTTGGAATATTCATTACAAAACTAGTTTAAAATAGCGGTGTATGGGTGGAATAAAACAGTGAATCGTGGTACGATCACACCCCCACACCTAAACATTTTTACTCCTGGGAAAAGTCACATATCCCAATAAAATATTTCATATATAAATATTTCCAACATCATGAAGATTTAGCATTTGAGGAAATTTTAATTCACCAAAGTAATGTGATTAATACACGAACTGCACCAAGGAGTTCTTCCCAGTGAAAATGAAAAAAGATGTCTCATAAATCATATCATAATAATATTCAAAGAGATTTATGACACCAATATGAGAAAGGAATTAAAAATTCAACCATTACACTAACTCTCCATGTGTGTGTGTGAAAACCATTCTATTCTATTCTTTCCACTTTCTATCAAATAAATATAGGTTATTTTAACATTATTCAGCTTTAAATGATTTTTCACTGAACCTGTCCTACATACTTTGAAATCATATTTCAAGACCCACTCATTTACGCATTCCCAAAAGTCAAACCATAAGCTCCCAACCTAGATATCCCCATATGTTGCACATTTCATCACTCCCCTCATTTATTATATTTTTTTGAAGTTTCATTTAGAACAAATCTCACACTCATCTCTCAACCCTTGTTTGATCTCCTCACGACACTAATTGAAATAGTTATAACAAGATAAAAGGTTGAAGAGGAGTGGTTTTTGACCTACCCAAGACACAATCAATTTTTTTTGTTTTTTTAGGGCGTACAACAGTCGGACATTAGGTACACACGCATAGGTCAATCTGGTACAGTAATGAAATAGATCGGATAACGAACGAACGTATGGAAAATATCATTTAAAGCTGAAAAATATTAACCCAACATATATTTAACTTATATTAAGTAAGAAATATTCACACTTTGTGGTTTGGTGCAAAAATTTGTGGAGATATTAGTGACACAGTTTTCCCAAAAACTACTCACATAAGGAGCATCAATCATCTCAAAGGATTCACATAGATACAACCATTTATATCATTGACATAAAACCAATTCACTAAAAAAATCACTCCTTGATGGTAAATTCATACAAAAATTATTTTTATCCTTCGTTATGGTATTTTTACTTTCCCCCCTTTATGGTCGCCAAACCATGGAACTTTGAAATTGTTGATGTGGAAAAATAAAAATACCATAAAGAAGGCCAAAAAGAGAAAACAAAAGGAGAAAAAGATGAAAATTCCTAACTAACCCAGGGATGTATCCACCCCCCCCCCACACCTAGAATGTGCAGTTTCCTCACTGAAATAATTGAGAATGTGAGAAAGAAGGATAAAACCTGGTGTGTTTTATTGGTATGATGCATCGAGAAGGTGGATTTCCTCCACCGGATTCTTTGGAAAATCCTCATAGAAGTGTTTAAGTCGCTGCCCATTGATGGTAAGACTTCTTCCACTCTGCTCATGCAAAACCTGTATTGCACCAAAAGGGTAAACATTAGTAACAGTATAAGGACTGATCCATTGGGAACGAAGCTTACCTGGGTGGAGCTTAAGCCTGGAATTGTACATGAGGACCTTATCACCAATATAGAACATTCGTTGGTGAATCATGCTATCATGAATATCCTTTTTCTTCTCTTTATAGATCTGGGAGTTCTCATATGCATCATGTCGAATTTCTTCCAACTCTTGAATCTACAACTTTCTTTGCTCACCTGCATCTGAAAGGTTCATATTACATTGTTTAACAGCCCAATATGCATGGTGTTCTACCTCCACTGGGAGGTTACAAGCCTTTTCAAACACAATTCTGTATGGTGACATTCCGATTGGGGTTTTAAAAGCAGTACGGTACACCCAAAGTGCATCATCCAAGCGCAAACTCCAATCTTTCCTATTGGGTTGTACTGTTTTTTCCAAGATTCGCTTAACTTCTCGATTTGAAATTACCGCTTGTCCGTTAGTTTGGGGATGATATGCAGTGGAGACTTTATGAACAACCCCATACTTAAAAAGCAAGTTTTTCATGTTATGATTGAAAAATTGTGAACCCTGATCACTAATGATGAATATTGGTAAACCAAGCCTACTGAAAATTTGGGACCTCACAAAATCAACAACCACTCGAGAGTCATCGGTCCTGGTGGCCTTTGCTTCCACCCATTTAGATACATAGTCAACATCCAATAAGATGTATACAAAGACAAATGAATTTGGAAAAGGTCCCATGAAGTCAATTCCCCATGCATCGAAGATCTCACAAAATAACATGGGATGTTGGGGAATTTCATTCCTCTTGGAGATATTCCCTGTGAATTGAAAATGACTACATAACTTGCAAAATCTATGGGAATCCCTATACAATTTTGGCCAATAAAGTCCTGAGTCAAGGACCTTTCAAGATGTACATTGAGAGCTAAAGTGGACCCCACATGCCAAAGTGTGGTAGAAGGTCAAAACAGAGGTGAACTCATGGTCAGGGACACACTGACGAACTACTTGGTCACTACAAATTCTCCACAAGTATGGGTCATCCCAAATGTACCAACGAGAATCATGCTTAAGTCTTTGGGATTGTGAAATTCTGAAATCAGGGGGGGCCCTAGATGTTGCTAGAAAATTCACAATGTCCGCATACCAGGGGGTAAGGTCCACAACATCACAAAGGTTCTCATGAGGGAAGAATTCTCCAATGGGTAGGGGTGAGTCAACATGATGGTCCAATAGTGGGGAAATCCTACTAATGTGGTCAGCTACCACATTCCCCACCCCTCTCTTATCTCTAATCTCAAGGTCAAACTCCTGGAGGAGCATCCATCAAATGAGGTGCGGTTTGGCTTCATGTTTCTTTAGGAGGAAACGAAGGGCATCATGATCAGAGAAGACGATGATTTTTGACCCGAGAAGATATGAACGAAATTTTTCCAAGGAAAACACAATAGAAAGGAGTTCTTTTTCCATGGTTGTATAGTTTACTTGGGCAGGGTCAAGGGTACGTGAGGCATATGCAATGACATGAGGAGCCTTCTCAACCCTTTGTGATAAAACTACCCCAACTGCAAAGTTAGAGGCATCACACATAAGCTCGAAGGGGAGATCCCACCTTGGTGGTTGGATGATGAGAGGTGATGTGAGACTCTTTTTTAGTGAATTTAATGCATCCTCACAATTTTTATCAAACAAAAACTCAGAATCTTTTTGCAATAACCGAGATAATGGAAGTGAAATCTTACTAAATTCTTTAATGAATCGGCAGTAAAAACCAGCATGACCCAAGAAATATCGCACCTCACGAACACATTTTGGATATAGAAGGGTTAAAATTAATTCAATTTTAGATTTATCAACATGAATTACCTTATTTGAAATGACATGCCCAAGAACTATCCCCCACTCAACCATAAAATGAAATTTCTCATAATTTAAAACAAGATCTTTTTCAATGTAGCGGCAGAGGATAGAAACTAGGTTTTCCAAACAATCATAAAAAGAATTACCATAAACCGTGAAATCATCCATAAATACTTCCATACAACTCTCAAGGTACTCATAAAAATACTCAACATACATTTTTGAAAAGTTCCAGGAGCATTACATAGGCCAAAAGGCATTCTTCTATATGCAAATGTGCCGAATGAATAGGTAAATGTGGTCTTTTCTTGATCCTCAAGGGATATATGGATTTGGAAATAACCCTAATAGCTATCAAGGAAACAATAATGGGACTTACCAGCCAATCATTCTAACATTTGGTCAATGAAAGGTAATGGAAAGTGGTCCTTCCGCATGGCTTGATTCAGTCGACGGTAGTCAATACAGACTGGCTAACTATTTTGCGCACGTGTTGGAACCAATTCATTCCTTTCATTTGACACAACTGTTATTCCTATTTTTTAGGCACAATTTTCACTGGGCTAACCCATTTACTATCAGATATAGGATAAATTATCCCTGCAGCAAGTAATTTATTGAATTCCAATTTTACCACTTCAAGGAGAGTGGGATTCAACCGGCGTTGAGATTGTCTTATGGGTTTAGCCTCATCATCCAAAATTATATGGTGCATACAAATAGATGGGCTAATCCCGGGAATATCAACCATTGTCTATCCTATTGCATTTTTACACTCTCTCAAAAGTTTAACCAGTTTCGATTCCCGTTGTGGAGAGAGGTTATTGGAAATAATGATGGGCAATTGGTCAATACCCTCAAGATATGCATATTTTAAATTAGAAGGAAGTTGTTTAAGTTCCAACACTAGTTGTTTTTGGATTGAGGGAGTAGATTTAGAGGGAGTGAGGTCCATAAAACTGTCTATATTCTCATGTTTATTCTCTAAAGATATAGAATCTATAGAAATGAGATTTGCAGAATCATCGATGGTCATGGGTACCTCAGAATGAACACACTCATCAATTAAAGCAAAAAATTTACACTTTTCAGAACCCACACAACACTCAAAACATGAATCAAAACTCAAATCATCCAAGGGTGAAGAAAACAAAAATGAATCAGAGTTTGGGTTGAGGAGAGAATTGTGTGTGTGTGCATCATTTGAGAGCACTTCCATCGAATAGACAGGAAGAGTGGAGTTCTCTTCAATGGGGTGTTTCATAGCCTCAAGGATGTTAAAACATACCTTTTATCCTACGAATTCCATGGATAATGTACCATTGTGAACATTGATGATCGTCTTTGCTATTTTTAGGAATGGCCTCCCAAGTATGAGAGGAGCATGTCCTTGGTTTCAGTTATCTTCCATCTCAAGAATGTAGAAATCAGCAGGGAAGATGAGATTCTTCACTCGTACAAGGACATCCTCAATCACTCCTATTGGATGCATTGTACTCTGGTTGGCAAGTTGAACGACAATTCCGGTTGGTTGAAGCTCCCCAACCTACAGAGAAGTATACACAGAGTGAGGCATTACATTAATGGAAGCACCTAAATCTAGCATAGCATCAGAAAAGAAGGTCTCCCCTATGGTACACGGTATCGGTGAATGTGCCTGAATCCTTGCATTTGGTTGGCATTGCTGGTTGAATCAAGGCCGATACATTCCTTCCCAGGTTGACTCTCTCATTCCCCTTCAACCTCCTTCTATGGGTGCAAAGCTCTTTTAAGAAATTTGGCATAACAGAGAATTTTCTTGACTGCATCCAAAAAAGGAATATTAACTTGAACTTTTTTAAATGTATCCATTATCTCATTATCAATATCATTATCAAATTTTTTCTTAGATTTAGAGAGTCTTTGTGGGAAAGGAAGAGGAATGGATTGTTAATTTGAATCATCGATGATAATTTGATTTCCCTTTTTATTTTGTTTTTCATTACATGAATTTTTTTAGGGTTGGGAAGGAGTGTTTTCAAGAGGGGGACATACCTGTTTCATAGAATCAGTAGAAGGAGAAGCTTCTTTACCACTAAGAAGTGTAATTGCACATACATTACCTTTGTCCTTCGGATTGGAAATGGGTTGGGATGGTAGTTGTCCAGACCCTTGCATCTTAAGATCACCGATGGTGTTCGCCAATTGTCCCACTTGAGTTCGTAGGTCTTGAATTGCCGATTGTGTGGTCTATTGGAACTGAAGGTTCTGGGTTTCCATTTTCTTCACCATATCCTCGAGGCTTGGTTCAGATTTGGGAGGAGGAGGATGATTGTTTTGAGAAGTTGAAAGATAAGAAGGTCGCATACCTTGGCCTTGTTGATACCAATTCTGCTTTGGGTATCTTGAGTTTCCTCCTTGTCGGTACTGGGGTTGTGCTTGCCACCCTGGATTTGGATTTGGCCTGAATTGTTCTTGCTTAAAGGGAGGTGCTTGTTGTAATGGATGCCCTAGGAACACAACTGCACAATACTTAGATGAACCTTGAAGTTGTGGGCATTGGTCAGAAAAATGAGTGTTATCAGAAAAAATACCACAATGCAATGGAATAGAAGTAGAGTGCGAGTTACCTTGTTATTGAGATAATTGCCTTAGAAGGGTATGCATCTCATCAAGTTTAGTATCTAACTTTTTTTCTAGGGATGAATGACTTACCTCATTAGCTCCTCGGGTTGGTGCAATTGATCGTGTACTAAATTGTTGTGCATTTTGAGCCATGTTGGCTATTAAGTCACGAATGGCGGAAGGAGTTTTATCAACTAGGGAACCACTAGCTGCAACATCAATCATTCCACGATCCATGGGAATAAGTCCCTCATGAAGTATTGGATTAGTAGTTGTTCACTAATCTGGTGGTGGGGCAGCTTGAACAAAGTCTTTTGAATCTCTCCCAGTATTCATAAAGGGTCTCTCCTTGTAACTGCCTAATGCCACAAATTTATTTCCTAATTGATGCAGTTCAGGAGGCAGGGAAAAACTTCTCTAGAAAGAGTCGTTTAAGGTCATTTCATCCCCCAATTGTGGTAGGCAGATAGTATAGCCAGTCTTTGGATACACCATCAAGGGAGAAAGGGAAAGCCCTAAACTTAATGAGGTCCTCAGACACATTTTGGGGTTTCATGGTGGAGCACACTATGTGAAACTCCTTTAGATGTTTGTGAGGGTCCTCACCGGGAAGACCATGGAATTTCGGAATGACGTGGATGAGGCCTGATCTTAGCTCAAAATTGTCCGCTTCCTCTGGATATTGGATGTACGCAGGTTGGTACTCCACATCCGGGGTGGTCAGTTCTTTTAATGTTCTGTTATTTGCAACCATGATCTCTAGGGTTTGATTTGGTTCAATTTTTGATTGGTTTTGGAACACTTGAGGTTTCTCAAGGGGATCCTCAATGTTACTTTATTGACCTTCTCTAGATGCCTTGATTTGTGTGTGAAGTGACTTTTTAATTTTAGGATCAAATTCAAGTAGTGTTTCTTTACCAGATCTTGTCATGCAACAATGATGTCCAGTTTCATTGATTGATTTTTTTATTGTGTTTTTTTTATTTGAGATGGATAAAAAAAATAAGAAGGGTGAAAGAATAATAGAATGTTATACTATAGAATTAGAGAGGGATATGGAGAATAAGAGAGAGAGAGAGAGAGAAAGAACACACCAAAAACAACAAAAAATAAAGACAAAACCCAAAACAAAAACAATCAAATGGGGGTGGGGTATTTAAAGAAGTACTAATTAAGAAGTAAAATAAATAAATAAAAAGAAATAAAGAAAAAAAATTATCTTGGATCCCCGGAAATGGTGCCAAAATTTGATTGCGTTGTCGAGCGTGTCAAATTAGATGTTTATTTTTAACTAGAATTTCTGCAGTATAGTAGCAACCCTAGGTCGTCTCTCGACGGAGCCTTAGATAATTAATTCTAAAATTTGGTTTTGATTATGAAGGTAAAAAGGGAAATGGGGTTTTATATTACTTGGTTTTGATGATTAAAGATGACAATAGAAAATAGAAGCTATAAAACAAAGTAGAGATTAACAGAATTAATTAAGCGTGATCAACCCGGGGTACTCTAATGATGTTTATCCTTCATCGCTTCATGATATAGGGTTATGATATTTTAATCCCAGGTTTGTAACACCTAGAAATAGAATGTTACTGAGTTTATACTGGGATACCTCCTAGGGTTCAGTCAAAAACACACAATGATTCACCTGACACCGCCGATGATTGGGTGAATTGTGTTTGACTTCATAACCAAAACTCACCCAGGCAACACACGGAAAAATCAATGCGCTGTACAGGTTTTTATGTTATTTCTTTGTGGTACCATGACATAAATTTACATGGACTTGAAAATTATTGTGTGAGTTCTATTGACCAATATGAACCACACAAGCACCGCAATTGGAAGCGGGAAAGGAAAGTGGTGAATGGTGTGTGAAACATCACATGAATGGGTACCCCCAAACATGATCATATGAGTTGAGCATGACATACTAGTACATAAATCAATAAAATAAGAATATAATATGATTAAAAACAACACAAAAACCTGGAATTCAAAATATCATTCAAATATTACAAACATGAAGCTTGGGATTTACATCACGTTCCTCCCCGGGTGATCACAAGGGGTTTAGAAACCCATGAGGGAGGAAGAAGAGAAAGAAGTTGGGGTAGAACTTCCCATAGCCTCCGGAACTGCTAGGGATGTTGAGAAGACTCCTTGGGGACTCAAAAATGGTAGAAACTTTCCTCCTGGACGAACTTGCAAATGGGGACCCCAAGGTTTCATTTTATAGGAAAATTGGAAGGTGGTTTTAGGCACACAGATTTCATCAATCCACTTGTACCACGCATTTCGTCCTTCAGACGGACTTATCTCGCTTTGGAGAAAATATAAAGGTTGTATCCCTACCGCCTGATTGTCTCCATCGAAATTTTGGCACCATTTGGACGACTACAGCTCAAGATATTGATAAAATACAGAACACCTCATTTAACTTAGTCCAAATTCGGTGGCTTGGACAGATCAGTTCGGATGGGCCCCATAGAAGCCGAATTAGGATAGGGTTCTTTAATATGAAATGTAGACAATTAAATTTGGATAGACCCACAAAATTTCATCCCATTTGGATGCACGGATTTCATGTACTATGAAAAATAGTGGACAAATGTCCATGGATCCATGCAATTTTGGCCCATTTTTCTTCCCCTTCATCAAGGGCCCTCCAAATCACCTCCACCTATATTGAAATGATAAAAAAAGTAACATTAACCATTATAATGTTGATTAAAATTAATTAAATGATTCAAACATAAAGTTTAATTTATTATTATATTTGGAATATTCATTACAAAACTAGTTTAAAACAACGGTGTAAGGGTGGATTAAAACAGTGAATCGTGGTACGGTCACCCGTACAGTTAGAAGTGATTGTGCGATGCCCGTGGGGATTCCCAAGTAGTTTGGGTTGTATTGCGCGACTAGTGCATGGTTTATTAAGCCGTGCGATGAGCGTGGGTCTCAAAACCATAGGCGGGTAGTGCCAGGTGGTGCGGGTTGAGCATAAATTGCACAACCGTGTGTTCGGTTGCGGGTAACCGTGCACAGACAACGCGATTACCTAGTATTTAAAATAAAGAGTATCATCACATGGAGAATAAGATAACTAAAAATGAAATAAAAATTTATAAGAATGTTTGATGATGATGATAATAATAATAATAATATTATTATTATTATTATTAATACCATTAGTTACAATTATTATTATTATGAGTATGTTGTTAATATTATTAACATTTATTATTATTATTATTATTATTATTTATACTATAATTTTATTAAAAAAAGGGAGGAAAACCCCTAAGGGGGCGTCTCCCCCCTTCCCCTCCTCTTGTACGAGGTACAACCTAGTGTCCCCTCCTTGCAGGTCGCAGCCACCCTCACTGCTCCACCCCGGTCCTCCCCTCCTCTTGTACTCCGGTCAGTAGCTCTCACCCTCCTCCCCACATCCTTCTCCTTAAATCGTGCATCCCCTTGTGTGAGCGCACCAGTTTGGGTTGAACCCCCCCTCCTTTTCTCCAGCCAGCGTGACCCGATCCCGACGACCTCCCTTTCCCAGCACAATTCGACCATGGCAACCTCCCTTTCCGATGCATGCCCCCTGCTCGCGACCCCCTACTGCGGTTTGTTCGTTTTCCATTTTTTGGGTATTTTTCTTCAAGGTGGACAAACCCTAATGTTTCGGGTTTTGTTTTGTGTGTTTTTCTAGTTGTCTAGGCTGTGCGGTTGGTCCACAAGGTCTCAATCTCCCTCTCCTTGAATTTCTGTCACATCTGTGCTTGATTTTAGGTAGGCATATCCATAAATCTTCATTTATGATAAATTTATTTGGTGCTTGGTTCTTCCAATTATTTTTATTTTTATTTTATTACTTGATTTTCAGCATCGCAAAATACCCAATTAGTCTATTATGGCATTTATAAGTTTTTATAATTTGTTAAAAAATGGGTTTTGATGAAATTCTTCAGTTATGCCTTTGTATTGGTATATTTAGTATATTTGATTTAAATGCATATATTTGTCCATGCTGAAATTGTTTATTTATGTTCCAAATCTTGTTTTGAAAATTTTTAAAATAAGATTTGCACCTTCATAACACACGCAATTAGTTTGTTATGGTGTTTTCTAGAAGATTGAATTTATTAAAAATAAGTTTTAATGATATTCATGTGTAATGTTTAGGATTTTGGCACCTAGGTTGTTCTTTTTAATTGATAGTGTTTCTTTAAAGTGAGGTTGGTTGTTCTTATGAAATGATTAGCACTCATGCTATTGTGGAAATTTTTATTTGGTTGTAAATTTGGTCTAGAGTGTATAGTTTTGAAATGGTATGGTTTGTTAAATGTGTTAAAAATTTTTTGGGAAGAGTTTAATGATTCCTAAGGGGATGGTTTTATGTTTTCTAAATAAGTTTAGTGGTTGGACATGGTTCATAAGGAAATGAGTGTTTTATGGAAATGGTTTTTAAGTGTCTTATTGGTTGTTGGTGTATCACTGGATGTTGGTGCATCCATGGGTGCACTAGGTGCACACATGGATGTGTCAACAAATGAAGGTGATGCCTTAAGTTAGGTTTTTCTTGAAATATTGGTTTTATAAATGGTTCTTATTTTTCTAAATTAGGTTGGGTCTTTTGTGTGGGTTCTAAAAATGGCTTTCAAGGTGTTCCTTAAGTTTGGCCTGTTTGGCCTTAAAGCATAATTTGATGTGAGTTAAAATATTAAAGGCCATTTGGCTCTTGGTTTGTGTTTTGGTGAATGTTTACGTAAGGGATCGTTCGGCGTTGTAAATTTAAAAGCGGTATTGGTAAGATTTTTTTGGTAAATTTATTTAGATAGGTTGAATTAAAGTCCCATTTGACACTTTTAACCCAAGGATATTGTTTTTACTAACTTTTAAAGGAGACTATGTTTTGGTGATAGTGTATGCCCTATTGGAAACTTTTATCATTTTATGAAATGGTTTAAATGTTTTATGGTATAGAGGCCCAGTTGGGAAGAGAGATTCTTGGACTCAGTGGTTTATCTTGGCATTCTTACTGAGAATTTCAGTGCTCACGCATATTCTATCTTTTCAGTTGTAGGTCCATCTTTGGTTCAGGTTCCCGGTCCAGCTGCTCAGTGTTGGAGAAAATTTGGTTTAGTGGTTGGAGGTGACCAAGGGGTCACATGGAGGTTGTAATAGCACAATTTTGTTTTCTTGTTTTTTAGTTTTCAGTCTGTTAGTTGTACCTTGTAACTGAATCTATTTATTCATATTCATTTAAGATTTAATTACCATTTTTATGCATTCTCTGATTATTCTATTTATTTATCTCATCCTAATTTTATCTCTTGGGATTAAATTTTTCCCTCATGTATACTTTGATGCCTGACACTAGTTTCCAACCCGTGGGGATCGTAAATGCGCTTCGGTCCATTCCACGGACTGGCTTGGGTGACCGGTTCATGGTCTACCTAGGATGGTTCATGGCACCACCTCTCTAGGAGGGCAGAAACCATGTAATGATAATGAATGTGAAATTAGATACTGCACTTCCATAAAAGCCAACATGATGCATGTATGGTATAATGGCGGTTGGAGGTAGCCTATAACGATGATGGTGCACTTAACGCACCCTAGTCCGTCGAACCAGATGACCCTTTCGCATGAATTGGGAAACAAGCGTAGCTTGCTTAGTGAGTAGTATAGTACCCTCCATATGTATGTAAGAAAAAGGAATAATTCTTAAGTGTAAAATGTAAAGAGAATGTTATGGCCAACAATATGTTATGATTAGTAGAGTGTAAGACATGACATGTTTATTCCCATTATTTTATGAAGTTTTTTTACTAACAGAAAAGGGCATGTCTTCGTGTTTCTCAAAGCATATTTCTAAAGTGTTTATGAGATATGTTTTTACCTAGAAAAGAGTGTTTTGAAAGATATGGTTTTATATATTTATATATATAAACATTTTGTCTTTGTTGTTTAAAAATTTATTAGAAAATGGTGTGCTGTGTAATTTATGTATGATTTCTCACATGATGGTATGTTTCATGATTATTTTATCACATGCTTTCCTTATTCATAAATGTTAGACAATTCTATAAAATTAAGGATATTATATTAACTCCATATAATTGAAAATATGATAAGATAACATTGGAGACAATACATTATTATGGATGAGAGTGTGAACTCAATCCAACAATGTTATAGAATCGTTTCCAGTTATGACCTTCTTGATAACATATACCGCATCTCAAGATTTTCCCTTGTTCTTGAGACTAGTCCATATCATTCCACATCCTACTGGATATCAGTCTCCCTAGTTTATGCAACCTGTTGATGTCAGGTATCAATATCAGCTGGTCTTCAGACATTGGGAAATATCAAAACTCTCTAATAGGCAACCATGGTGTAGCATAATAGTTAGAAATGGTGTCCAACAAGTACATAGGATCAACATATGCTTACCATGATATGTTCACAAAGTCACATGCTTCAATGTCATGTGCACATGGAAACTATAATTCCTAAAATTCTACACATTGACATTGTCTCTCTTCTAATAATACCACCATTTTTTCACCGCTGCTATTTGTGATGAGGTCCAAATACTCTTGAACTTCAAATCGAGAGTCTTCTCGATGGAAAAGTCATACATGATAACCAAAATCTTCTTCAATATTATTTTTAATCTCTCGTTGAATGTTTCTTCTATACCTTATCCCCTGCTGAATCCCGTATGAGGCTAGTTTTTGTCTATCAATAAAGTACTTCACGTAACAATAAAATGCCTCCTGAACTAGGGTAGTTATAGGTAACTTGTGAAGCCCCTTAAAGACACCATTGATTCACTCCACAATGTTTGTAGTCATGTGTCTGTACCTATTCCCCCATCATATTCCAATGTCCATTTTTCTTTTGGAATATGCATCATATAATCATACACTTCTTGATTATCCTTACATATTTGTTCGAAAAGTTATTCAAACCTTCATTAATATGACTCATATGCTATATAGAAGTGATCATATTTCATATAGATTGATTTTATCTTTGCATTAAAATAGTAAAAAATAACAGAGACATTGCATACCAAGCCTTATGATTGCCTTCTTCATAGGTTCGTTATGGAATGTTTTTTTCACATTACTAGTAATGCATCTGATGCAGTATCGATGAGCTAACTCAATCTTCAAAATTCTCCAACCTCCAAATGCAATGTTCATAATCACACTTTAGTGAAATCTATAATCATCTCCATACTTGTCATGCTATATGATGTATTTTTTAATCCATGATTCCCAAACTATATATCTACAATTCCTCTCAATGTGAAATATCTTTAGCATGTTTTGTAATGAATATTTACTTGGGAAATCCCTTCTAAAATATAAGGTTTTGTCTAGATCACTAAACCTATCCGATAAAACTCTAAGAAACTCAGTTGTTGGTGTGAGAACATTCCAGTTGAATTTATAAAAACATGCCATTTCTTCTGGCCAAGAAGCAAAAAGTGGTGGATGATTTATTGTAGGCCGAGGCTGCTTTACAACTATTGGATTTCTAAAAAAATACTCCCTAACTTCTACTGCTCAATCCTTATCAGAAAAACTATATTCTTTTGTTCCATCATTACAAAAATCCTCATTGGAAGTTGAATTTACATGTATATATAGGAGATCATCTAGGTTTTCCTCTTCCACATCATATGGAATTGCCTTAATTTATTAGGGAAGAAATTATTTAACCACTCTTGTATGTCTACGTCTTCGTACAATTGGAAATTGTTGTTGTATAGTATAAACATCAACAAATAAATCCATCATGGTACCATCTGACCACTGGGAAAATAAATTTATTGCTTGGAACCACTACGCATCAGAAACTAATGGACAAGGTAAATTCCACAGTGTAGCTAGGAATAACAAATGTCTATATCTCATAGACTTGATCTTTTGATCAGGTCCCATATTTAAGGCACCACAAATTTTATCTTGATGTTCACTTAGGGTTACACAATTATATGTACTAACAAATTTTGTTGGATGTGTACTATAAGAACCTCCTTTCTCAGTTTGAATAACATCCCTGTGGTAGTAGACACAGGAAAACATGAATCTTTATATCACTTTTTTTTCAATCAAGATTATGATAGTGTAATTAATATTGTCAATGATTTTTGACCATATAATCTTTACTATACCTAAATTTTAGAACATATTTTTATACGCTAAAATATGATACTAATGTTTTGTTATAAAAAAGTTTTTAGAAAATAATTCATAGAATGTTTTTGAAACTGAGGTAAGAAGAAGAGAAAACACCAAATCAGTTTATTTATCATTGATAAAATAAAAATTATGATCATATAAATTAAACTATATAAGAAAAAACACATTAAATAACACATGAATTCTTTACAATAAACCATAAATACCTTGAAATTTTTCAAAAGAACATAGTTTTGATGAGATGAGTCTGACTTCAGAAGTGAGGTAAAGTCCAGCTTATTTTCAAGTGGCGGCTTAATAACATCCTCCAAAGGGACATACTTAAATTTCAAAATTTCAAAATATATCGACCATATAATAACATATCTTATATGTTATCTTAGATTTCATTAGAAGGATGAAAAATTTTGAAAATTTAAAAGTTAGGTACATCCCTTTGGAAGATGTAATTAAGATACCTCTTGAAAATAAGTTGGATTTTACCTCACTTATGAAGTTATTCTCATCTCATCCATACTTTGTTCTATTGATAAATGTCAAGGTACACTTCTGGAAACCAAGGATATCCCAATGAGTTAAAACCATTGGGATAGGCTTCCAAACCGTTGGGTGATAAAGCGTGGGGATAACTTTATACCAATGGTTATAAGGAAACTCTTGGCTTAGACTAGTAAAAAATCTAATTTCCCTTTGGTTTTGGGAAATTGTTGCAATAAAGAAGTACCAATGATTTTTAAACATTGGTAAATATAACTCTATAACCTATACCAATGGTTTACAAACCATTGGTATATAGGTTTATGAATGGTTTTTGTATAACCGTTGGTATATATTATATGTAGAACCTATATACCAACAGTTTGTGAACCGTTGGTATAGTGTTTTACCAATGGTTCACTAAAACCATTGGTATAGAAGAATTTATTCAGCATTATACCAACGGTTTATAAACTATTGGTATATAGTACTCCAGGATTACACATAATTACACAACAACCTTCCCTCTTGCCTACCCTGTACATAATTACACAACAAGCCTACCTTGTACCCAATTACACAACAATATACATCCCCTCTTTCCTCCCCTATGAAATATATATAATTCAACACCTGAAGATATAACAAACACAATATACAATGGTTATATAACACCTGAAAATATATAATTCAAAAAAAAACTCATGCCCATAATATAATGTACAGAATTAAAAAAAAACCATCATGGAGGCAATTGGTGTATTTGGAATGAAGCTCTCAGGTTTTGACAGCCTAGTATTTAATCATCACAATGTTTTCTATGTCAAAAAGGATAAAATATGTAATGGTATGAGGTACCATTGTGAGGATAACCCTATTTTTTGTTGGTTGATATGCTGGGGGTTCAAAATAGAATCTTATGTAAGGGAACAAGATCCAATTGGATGGTGGTCACAACCTATGACTATGTTTCTAGGTATTGTTATAGATGCCAAAGATGGATTTCTAAATGTAGTGGATTTCGTTTTGAGTCATCAAGCTCTGTGTAGTTCTTGGTGCCTCACTTAACAATCAATTGAATGGACGATCATGTTTAATCATTGTCTTTGATGATGGGATATTAAAGATAGAGTAGAATGATATAAGTTCTTCATTTTGAAAATTAAGGATACTCATATGGTTTATAGAGTCAACATAGTCACATGTAAAAAGATTCTCTTGAGGGAAGGGTTATGGTCTTCTATAAAACTGATCATTGAATGATTTTTGTGACTCTAGAATATTGATGTGTAGTAGACCTAAGAATGAATGGTTCCACATTTAATGTATGATTTTGATTCAGGGGGTGGGGGGTTGTCCGGGGGGGGGGGGTCTATCTAGGGGTGGGGGTGTTCATGGGGGGCTATAAGGGGGGGGGGGAGGTGGGGGGATGTTCATAGGAGGTGGGGGGGTGTCCAGGGAATGGTTGGTGTGTAGAGGGGGGTAGGTCTATTGGGGGGGGGGTCCAGGGGGTGGGGTGTGCAGGGGTGGGGTGTGCATGGGGTGGTGGTGTGTAGGGGGGTGGGGGGTCTACAAGGGGGACTGTCCAGGGGGTGGGTGGTGTGCAGGGGGTGGGGGGTCTACAGGGGGGGGGGGTTGTCCAGGGGGTGGGGTGTGTAGGGGTGGGGGTCTACATGGGGGGATGTCTAGGGGTGGGATTTGTCAAGGGGGTGGGGGTCTGCAGGGGGGGTGGGAGGCCTTTAGGGGGTTGTCCAGGGGGTGGGGGCTGTCCAGATGGTTGGGGGTGTGCATGGGGGTGGGGGGGGAGATGTCTAGGGAGGGGGATATCTAGAGGAGGTGGGGGTGTTCAAGGGGTGGGGGTGTCCAAGGGGGTTGGGGGTGTCCAGGGGGTGGGTTAATTCTATCTCAAGTGGGTTGATATAGGTGTGTCTCGTTAATTCATATAACATTTCATGGGATCTACCATGGATCCCAAATGTGACACACATGTATTTATATAGTAGTTTCTTCTAATTAATCAATTGTTGGAATATTTCATGCCAAATACACAAGTCATCTAACTAGCCTACACAATCCTCATTGTGGTGACACACCCAACCATACCCTAGTTCCTAGCATGATTAGAGTTCCACTAGTGTCAAGTGAACCCTCTAGAGAAATATAAATATAGAACTCCTACTTAGTACTAAGGTTCCAATAACCAATAAAGAAGTGATGATGATGATAATCAAGCAAGTATTAACACCAAGACATAAGAAATGACTCTCCATCACTTGTAACACCTTCAAAATGAATAAGCACATATATCCTAACCATATATAGTGTAGAGAAGTATATTACCACATCGGGGGGGGGGGGTACCTAGGGAGAGGGGTGTCTAGGGGTGGGGGTGTCTAGGGGTGGGGGGCTGTCTAGGAGGTGGGGGGGGGGGGGGGGAGCTACCCAAGGGGGTAGGGTGTGTCCGGGGGGGGGGGGGGGTTTAGGTGGGGTGGTGTCTTGGGGGGTCTAGGGGTGGGTGTCTAGGTGGTGGGGGGTGTCCAGGGGGTGGAGGTGTACATGGGGTGGGGGATGTCTAGGGTGTTGGGGATAGTTGTCCAAGGGGGTAGGGGATGTCCAGGGGGTGGGGGTGGGGGGGGGGGGCTATCCAAGGGGGTGGGGGTGTCCAGGGGAGGGGTGAATCAGTCACACATATATTTAGTCACATAAAATCATCAAGTCATGTTTTATTATTTATATATAAAGAAATAAAGATAATGTGACCTACCTAATCACACATATATTCAGGAACAACAAATCATCAAACATCAAATGTCAATAATATCAGTAAAAAATGTAACAGATCAATATGTACCTCGTCACCATCACTATCACCACCACCACCACCATCCTCATCTCTATCCTTATCATTGTCCCCATCATCATCCCCACCCTCCTCAACACCCTACTCCTCACACTCATACTCCACCTCAGCCTCCTCCTCGACCTCCTCCTCCACCTCAGACTCCTCCTCGCCCTCCTCCTCCACCTTGGCCTCCTCCTCGCCCTCCTCCTCCGCCTTAGCCTCCTCCTCACCATCATCTCGACCACCACTAGAAATTCCACCTGGTGCACCATATATAGAATGCATCGATGCATATATTCATCACAAGATGTTTTGGCCTTTGGTGGAAGTGTTGGATGTAAAACTTCCATCAGTTTCATAAATGTAGTGTTTGCTCTAGCAGACTGTTCTACTATCTCTATGGTTCTTTTTTGAGCCTGTTCTGTTTGTGCCTTAACCTGCTAAAAACCGGGTGGCACTAAAACTTGTACCTGAGGAGGTCAATACCTTTTCGGGACCTATACTCTTCTCAGGTCAGCATCGTACTCTTTCAGAGTACTCATCTCCCAACAACTGATATAAGTGATCATTTGGCCCAAAATTGTCAGGTTCCTAGGAATCAAGGGCCTCTAAAGAATCCTGTTACAAATATAAATATTTTATTATGTTAAAAAATAGATATTAAAATGAAAAATCAATAAATTAAAACTTACAATCTACTACTGAGTCATTTTGTTAACCACACTTCCATATTTCTTCCTTATACACGAGAAAAACAGTTTTTCTTGAGGCACACATCCTTCAATATTCAATATTTTCCTCTATAATGGCATTGAATGTAGGAAACCATAATTAAAAATGGGTTACCAATAATTAATTTCATAACTAAAATTATATGACAACTTTAGAAATCGAATAAATTATGGTGGAAACAATAGAAAGTGAAAGTTGTAAAGAAAAATTATATACAACTGTCATACCTTCTTCCTCTCATGATCTGACATCCTAGTACGTCCCAATGTGTGGAGGTATTTTTTATAATTAATGTTTTTTTATTTATTCTGGATGATTCCTAAATAAAATTCAATAATACAAAATATAATATTAATTCAAAACATGAAAATTTTCATTTAAGTACCTCAAATGTGATTAATAACTTAAACTAGATTGCCATACAGTGAGTAATCATCTGGTGATACTATTATATTGGACAAGAATCCACTATAGGTACCACCTATAACTTTGTGCCAACTCTAGCATGACATCCAATATAAAACTCTTTCTTATAGTCTCTCCAAAGCTAACCTAAATCCTTTAGACGTGCTGGCTATGCACCCTCACCATCGGGGAAATTAAACTGAAGGTGACACCAAAATATTAATTCATATAAAAACAAAAATAATATATTTAATTAAACACAAAAGATTTTTTTACCAACATCTCTACCCAAGCATTATCCTTGACTTCATTTGGAAACTATTTCCATGAGAGTGGACTGACAGGAATGATGTCGGAGTATTTGGAAAGAGTCACCAAAAAACTCCGACATTGCTGCTCTTTTTTTTCAATCATTTGACTGTATTTATTGTAGTCCATCATTAACTGCGTGTGGTGGTTCCACACCGCATGCATTCATGTATTCCCCTGCCTCTACCTCCTATCAGTATATGTATCTGTTATGAAAAAAATAGATATTTTATTCATAAATTTTATAATGAAAATAAATATTGGTATACAAATTGTTAGGGTTCTATAAATATACCTATGAAAGCCTGATCAATGGGAACTATTGGATCCGTAGAAACTGAAGGAACACCCTATACAGGTGGATTGGGTCCCAATGAATGCTCCGTAGGGATAGGACTATGGTGGAGAAAGAGTCGAAGAAGATGGAATATAGAATCTTGGAGAGAAGGAAGTAGAAGTAAAAGAAGATGACATGAATGGTTGGACGAATGACGGATGGGGAGTGGGGAATCATCATTGGATATGGTAAAGACAGGTGAGGAGACTCAGATATAAAGGGTGGTGAAAACATGGGAGACCTAAATATCCCGTGTGTCCCTAACGACACACCAGGATTAGAATGTTGGATAGATGGTATGTCAGTGGGAGGGGCAGGGTCTAATCAGGTACGCTGACCAAATCTCCTAGCTCTTATACCACCACCCTCGTACGAACACCTGAGTACTGGGACCACTATTAGGCTTCTCATCAAATAATTTTCACCTAAGAGGTGGATCCTATAAAAATGTTTAAAACAAAATTAATAACATGACATTATATATTATTTAAATATATATATTTGAAATAAAATACTCACTATAGGAACTAGTGGTGGAACGCCCATCTCAGCCATGCGACGATTGTTGTCCATCATATTTTTTCATCACCTATCTTCAATTGATTTCATTTCCTGTATTTGAAAACAAATATGAAAGTAATTAGAAAAGGATAACTGATGTGTAACCCAAAAAAATATATGAGAGGGAATAGGAGGATTCATGGATAATTTAACTGTCCATTATTTTAGGTGAGCTTTAATTGATATATAATGAATTCAATAAATCATACAAGATGTAATAAAGAAAATTAATTTTGAGTAGGATGGTTATTTACTAAGTGTCACCAGTATATTAAAATCACGGAACATTGATTATAAGGCTTTATTTCACTCAACAACCAAGAAAGAGAGCATACTGAATTATGCCTCTAGAAAATTCATCAAGGTATATATTATTAATGATTAAAACCTTAAGATAGTTAGAAATGATGATATAAACATATGAACAAGGATAAGACATCTACCAGATTCGTAAGGGGTAAAACACTTGTTGAAATTAAAGAAAATTTATTTTCTTTAGACCAGGTAGATGATGCAGGCTTCTATACATGTTTTGAAGAAGAATACAAACCATCATGTTCATTATCTGGTGAAATGTTAAAGGGAGGTCTTAGAGTTATACTAATTTTATACATGGTCAATATAGAATTGAAATGTTCACCAAGTTAGAAATGTTGGTTTCATAGGTTTGAATACAGTTCAATTCCAAATTAGAAAATGCAATTAAAATAAAATTGCAACCAATAAACATTGAAAATTCACATAATGGTCAAGTAGGATACAACATATTTGTAATCAATATTAAATCAATTTGAATAGTACCAACCCAAATAACCCAAGTCGAGATAATCCAAAAGAATTGAGAACATGGATGAATAATTCTATATATTTCCCACCATAAAGTTACATAGTCAACTCTGACAATTGAGCTATTGGTGTCATCAAAAGTAATAAATGAATTTTTTCCAATGGCAATAGGGATGGTGTCAATTCAGTCATCACCATCATAAAAATATGTCCTTGGAATTACTTCAATAATGACACCAAATTCATGTTGAAGATGGTCTTTGACATAAAAACTTATTTCTCCATTGATTCTAATACACATGGTTCATCGGTAGCAAGAGTATGAGTCATATCAATTACTCAAAATCCACAATTCTGGTCTAATTCCCCAATCCACTAAGTCACATTGAGACCATAAATCAACTTTTGTCTTTCCCTTAACATTTATAAGAATAGAAAGAAACATTTCATATATATTTTTTTTCAATGTGAATTACATATAAGCAATGACATAACAAATTGGTTTACCAATAAGGAAAATCAAAGAAGATACTCCTCTTCTTCAAATTATAACAGTTTTCAGTGGAAACATTCTCTCTCTTCCAAATTTCATTTGACCTTTCCCAAATGAAAAAACTGAAATCTTTTAATTCATTAAGCACATTAGTTCTATAAATACGATAAGGTGGATCATTATTATCCATGGTATTTTCAAATATTCGACGATTATTTATATATGGATGGCCCATTGGAAAGAATCATCGATGTCCCATAAAATTGAAACTTTAGTCTTTTGAATCGTGTATTCTTCATACAAATAGGACATGATAGATTTCCCTTCATGATCCATTCATACATCATTTCATAAGTAGGAAAATCATTGATTGTCCACATAATCACAACATGCATATGAAATATGTCTTTAGAACATGAATCGTATGTGCACACACCCACATCCCAAAGAAGTTTCAACTCTTTTATTAAAGGTTTCATGTATACGTCTATATCATTTCTATGATTAGAAGAGATAGATATGAGTATACTCATGAAAGTGAAAGTTTTGTTCATACACAACCATGGAGGAAGGTTATAAATGTGTATAGAAACCATCCATGTGTTGTGCGAAGTAAGCATATACCCAAACGGATTAAAATCGTCACATGAAAGACCCAACCTCACATTACAAACATCAGCTGAAAAATAAAGATATTGAGCATCAAATCTCTACCATGACAATCCATCTACAGGGTGAACCAACTCGTCATTAGTCCTATTTCTATCGGTATCATTCCATCACATTTTTATTGATATTTCATCATAAATAAAAATATTCTGGAGTCTGGGGATCAATGGAAAGTGCCACATTACTTTATTTGGAACACAAGATGGTGTTCCATCAGATTTTGGATTCTAGAAGGATGTTCCAAATTTTATACAATCATTTCATTCAGTAATTTCCTCCTAGAATAAACTATAATATTTCGAGTAAGCATGAATTTTGTTTCTTGAAAATCCAAGTTCCTCAACTAACTTCCATTCTATATAGTGGTTTGAGGGAATATCTACATCATCTGGAAGTAAGTCCTTTACGAAGGTAAGAATGTAATCGATGGAAGTATTATAAATCTCATACATAGTATTCCCATGAAACAATCAGATTAAAATTTTTAACCTTTTCATTTTACTGCATTGTCGATATAATGGAGTCATGGAAACATCATTCAATTTTTTCATCCTGACAACATCATCATTTTCATTAGACGCATCATGTGTACTCATATCGAAGTCTTCTTGGGTCAGGATCCATTCTTTTTCACGATGAAGAATAAATGGAAACCATTCAGATAACAAATTTTCCAATCCATTACTCTCATTTAGATCATCAACAATTTGAGATTTCATTTTCTCCCCATTATGATACCACACATAGTGGTTTTATTGAAAACCATATTTTGTTATGTAGTAGCTGACTTCTTCATGGCTCAACCAAGGTATTCCAACACAATTGTAACATGGGAAGTGTATGTAACCACTATCTAAATCATTGTGAAATGAAAAATCTAAAAATATCTCTAAATTGTTTTGAAAATCGCCTGAGATCCGATCAGTTTTGTACATCCAAATTCTATCCATTTTTAAAAAAAATTGTTATAATTAATTTCATCAAAATAAATTCAATAATATTGAAGTTTCATTGAAAATATATTTAAGTAAATGAGAATTGTTCACTTTATATGAAACCATAACTGACACAATACTCTACATGAGAATCATAATATAAAAGACAAAAAAAATACTATATTTATAATAAAATATCTTTGAAGAACTATAAATGAGTGTAAAATATCATGTACACTTATGGAGAAGAATTATTCAGGATTTGAGTACATTTAGATCAAATAAATTTTATATTTTAGTAGATTATTTGAGTTATATTCATAATATCCATTCTAAATAAATGGTAAATATAATCTGAAAATGATGGTAAAAATTTCATCAGGGATTGAAACATCATGGTCATACATGTGGATCATGATCCAAGAAAGATTAAATGGGAACTAATAGGATTTTGATGTCATAATATGAAGGTTCCATGGGGAAAGGAAGCATGATTCCATGCACATAAATATTTCGAATGATGAGATTGAAATTTATTTTCCAAATGGGATAATCTATACCCATTTTAGATATCCATAAAAGAAGGGGTTTCTAGTTGATGTAGTGAACTATTCCTAGGTTGATACCTTATTATTAAAATAATGTGAAGATATACTAATTCAGTTATGTGTGCCTAAATTTGAGGTGAAATGTGTTTTGGATTTTTTTCATTTATCACATACAAGAGGACACCATGGACCTGATAGAACATTGTTCAAGATATTACAAAGTGAATTATTTTCATAAAAGATGTAGAATGTGTAAAGAGAGTTTTTTAAATAAGTTATTGATGCTAAACAATGGAAATATTTTGAAAAGTTAGGAGATTTCATAACACCCAATACCCAAAGTTGATGTATTCATTGTGTGGGGGGTGTCCAGGGGGAGGGGGGGTCTAAGGGGGGTGGGGGTTGTCTAGGGGGTGGGCTGTCTAGGGGGGGTGTCCAGGGGGGTGGGGGCTGTCCAAGGGGGTTGGGGGAGTCTGGGGGGGGGGGGGGGGCTATCCAGGGGTGGGGGGTTGTCCAAGGGGGTGGGGGTGTCCAGGGGGTGGTGTCCAGGGGGGTGGGGGTGTCCAAGGGGGTGGGTGTGGGTGTGTCCAGGGGGTGGGGTGGTGTCCAGGGGGAGGTCCAAGGGGCTGTGGGTGTCCATAAAGTGGGGTGGTGTCCATGGGGGTCGTCCAAGGGGGTGGGGATTTCCAGGGGGTGGGGGGGTGTCGGGGGGGGGGGGGTGTCCAGGTGTGGGGTGGTGTTTGGAGGGGGCTGTCTAGGGGGTTGGGGGGGCTGTCCAGCAGGGGTAGGGGTGTCTAGGGGGTGGGGGTGTCTAGGGGGTGGGGTGGTGTCCAGGGGGCTTCCCTTGGGGGTGGGGGTGTCCAGGGGGTGGGGGTGGGGGGGTGTCCAAGGGGGTGGGGGTGTCCCAAGGGGGTGGGTGGGGGTGTCCAAGGGGTGGGAAGAGTGTCGAATAAACAATAAATGTTTCCCTCAATACTACAATGTCATCATAAATTTTAATAAGGTTACCTTCCATTTCACTGTGAATATATTCTAGATTCTATATTGATTGTTAGATATTCACCTAGATAGAAACACTATTCAATTGAATAGGGAAATATTGATATTCTATAGATCCATTATTTTTATATGGATAGCTATTGATTATTTATCCCTGATTAAGTATGTTGTTCCATACAGAGTGCTATTAAATTTATTTTTTATCCACTATATTCATATTATTAATGTATTGGATAGACCCCCACCTCACCCTACCTAGGACTGCCCCCACCCCACCTGGACATCCCACCCCCACCCTTGGACAACCCCCACCCCACCTGGATAGCCCACTCCCCCACCCTTGGATAGCACCCCCACCCCACTTGGACAGACCACCCCCCTCCCTAGACAACCGCTCACCCCACCTGGATAGCCCCCCCCCCACTCGAACAGCCCACCCCTCCCTGAACATCCCACACCCCCTTCCAACCTGCACAGCCCCCACCCCACCTGGACATCCCCCACCTAAACAACCCACCCCTCCCTGCACATCCCCCCACCTCTCCCTGGATATCCCACCCCCTCTCTGGACAGCCCACACCCCCACCTCACCTTGGAAAGCCTACCCCCTCTTCATATAATCATGATTCCTAAATTATTTCAAGGAATTTAAATTAAAAGAATGGAAATAATTACACATTTCTTCACTTTTACCATCACAAGGGTATCAAAATAATCAAGGTGAATCATTCCCATAATGAACCATCTTTTTATGATTATATTTAATACTTTAAACAATTACAAATCTATAAAATTAATAAATGAATCCCCAAGTGTTAAAATACATCCATTTCACCAATGGAATTTATTTACATCATCAGATAACATCCCAAACTATGGTCATATAATCCAACCCCTATCCAATTGTAGCATGAATTCAAGACTATTATAGATGACCCAGAAGAATTATGGTGTAAACCATGAATATCATACATATAAATCACAACACACCTAATTGTAAACACACCTCCAATTATCATATGTGGATCAGATTTTATCTTCCACTCTAAATATCATACATGAATTCTAAAAAAAACACACGTAATTGTAAACACACCTCCAAATAAATCATAAAGAACCAAAATTATTGATCAAAACACTAAACAAAAAACAACCCCTAGCTTTAAATCAATCCAAATGAAAAAAGGTAAAAAAAATATAACTGAGTTAGAACTTACCAATTTGAAATGGATGTTGAATCAAGGATGGATTTCAAAGAATAGGGGAGTTGTAAATCAAAACAAAAAACAACCTTGTCTTTAAATAAATCCGAATGAAAAATAGAAGAAAAACATAAAACTAAGTTAAAACTTAAAGTTTGGAAGTGGAAGAATAAAAAATTGATTGTTAGGAAGAGGGTTCACATAAGAAGAATTGGGAATAAGGGTTCGTACAGGAGGGAAGAACAAGAGATCTGGTTTAGGGAACAATGCGGACGGATCATGGGATTTGTATATGTATAATTCTATCCCAATGGTTAATTAAAACCTTTGGAAAAAATGTGGTATCCCAATGGTTATATGAAACCACTGGAAAAAATTCCTATAATAAGGCCTATCCCAATGGGTTTTCAAAGTATTGGGAAAACCATTCTTTAAAATCCAAAATTCCAACGGTTTAAAGAAAACTGTTGGAATAAGTTCCCTTTCTCAATGGCTGGCATAAACTGTTGGGATAAGTGCAATGGTATAAGGGGGATTTCCACTAGTGGTATTTATTTTATGTCGTAAAGTATTCACGTGTTATTTAATATATTTTTCTTCTCTATTTCATTTTATATGATAATAATTATAATTTTATCAATTATAAATAAGATTATTTGGTGTTTTCTCTTATTTTTACCTCAGTTTCCAAAATATTCTATGAATACTATTAACAATGAGGGATGACCATATAATCTTTATGATACTAAAATTTTATAACATCTTCTAATATCCTAAAATCTGATACTTATGTTTTTTAGTATAGTTTTTAATCACCCTAAATGTATTTTAGTAGTTTATAAAGAAAATATGAATCATCTAAAACATATTCCCCAGGAGTGTCAAACCATGTGTGCAGCTAGGCCCATTGTCATGTACCAGGTTACGTTGAGTCATCCCCAATATACCTTGTATGAGTTGTTACTCCTAGGAACATCTTTTCTAGATCCACATCCAGTTGTAGTATCCAGATATAGGTTTGATTTATTAGATAACTACATAATATTTATGAAACCAAAATTTTAGTTAATCATTCTTTAATCACTCTTTAATAATTCATTAATCACTCTTTAATAATTCATTAATCACTCTTTAATCAATAATTAATAATTAATTTATCAATATTTAATCATTAGTTAACCATTACTTAACCATTAGTTAATCATTATTTATTCATTATTTAATCATCACTTAATCATTATTTAATCATTACTTCTTTATTTATTCCATATTTAATCTTTAATTATTACTAAATCATAATTTAATCACAATTTAATCAATAATTAATCAATACATAATCATTACTAAATCATTATTTAAGCATTCTATAATCATTAGTTAAAAATTACATAATCCTTAATTAATTATGCCTTAATAATAGGTTAATCATATGATATCATTAGTTACTTATTATTATCTAATCATTATATGTAATCATTATTTAATCATAATTTATTCATTAGTTAATCTACACTTAATCATTAATAATAATAACTATTATTTATAAACTATATATAACTAACTAAACTACTTAATACATAACATATTTACAACTAAATAAAAGGAATTAAATTAAATAAATAAATAACTTTAAATTAAATAATAAAAAATACCTCTAAATTATGCTTCACAAAGAAACAAGACTTATTTTAGGCCACCAGATCCACCGCACACAAAGAAGACTTCTTCTAGAGAGAGAGAATATGAAATATAGAGAGGATATTGTTTTTTTAAGTGAGGAGGGGGGGGGGGGTTCCCTTTTATATGGAGTTAATGGAAAAGCGGCAAGGGGGTGATTTCGTCTTTATGTTAGGCGAAAGGTGGAACACCCACAACCACCTTTTTCTTTTTTAGGCAAAAGGTGACCAACCCCCACCCACCTTTTCCATGTCACCGATCTGGGGAAAAGGTGTGTGTGTGTGTGTGTGGGGGGGGGGGGTTATTCCACCTTTCAATTAATCGGAAAGGCGGTCGAACCCTTGCCGCCTTTTCGACACATTTTTTTAAACCAGGACAAATTTTCAAAAAATAAATAGAAAATGCATAAAAAAACATGAAAGATAAACCACTGTCATCAACAAGTGGAGACCACAAATGAGGAAATCAACCATGAACTATAAAAAACATGAAAATACCAAAAACACAGAGAGAAAAATCACCATGAACACATAAAAAACAATGGGAAAAAATGAATAATCCCAAAACAGTGGTGAGAAATGGAGTCTCCTTGGTGCACACTAGTCATTAGGGAGCCTTCTCTACATCCCATTCTTCATTTCTAGGAGGTTCTCTCTCTTTTTTTATTTAGAATTCGTTTTTAAATTTTCTAACTCATATTCATGAGAAGTGTGTTTGAGATTTTGTATGCATTAATATTATATTCTAGGAGTAAATAAAAATACTACTGGTAAGGAGCCTATGAAAAACTCATGCATCAATATGCAAAGAGAAGGATAATGTTTAATACATTAAGTTTATGGAGATCATCAAGAATATTCATTCTAATATCCCATTATGTGAGATAATTTCACAAATGTTATCATACACCATGTTCCTCAAGGAACTCCTTTTAGATAAAAATAATTTATAAGACTTTCCCTTATTCTCAATAATTGAGGAATGCTCTGTTGTTCAAAAGAATCACACATAATTTTTTTTGATCTTTGGTGTTTATCAATTTTATATACTATGGGATCTTTCAATTTCTATAAATATCTTTGAGATATAGGGTATAGTGTCCATATTATTCTTATAAATGTGTTAAAGAAACTTGGGCTATGTTAACCAAAATAAAAAACTAATTACTCTTTAACTAGAAGACTAATATATTAAGTAAGAAACATGCATTCTTTATGACATCTTGTGAAATTGTGTAAATTCGTATTTCTCACTTCTTTTCTCATATTTGAGATGGAATAAGGTGAGGTGGTACTAATAATTCATTATTTAACTTTCATAGATATGGGGAGATTCCTCATCGATTTCTATCAAGGGAAGTTGATATTCTAAGATGGAGATGTGCAAGTTCAATTTGATATTAAGAAACAAATAAAGTAAGGAGATTAACCCAAAGATTTAAAAAAAATTATCAATAATAAAGAGGGATATAAATAGATTGAGATGTAATAAAAAGATAAAAGAGCGATAATGAAGTTGATCAATAAATAAATGGAGTAAAGAAAATACGAATGTAATGAAGGGATATAGAAAGGAGAAATCATTGCGGTTATGAAAAAATTATCAAGGGGTTTTTTTTTTTCAGAATTGGTTCCCTCTATTATGAAGTCACCAAAGATAGAGCTAAGAAAATAGTTGACTAATTTGAGGTTGTTGGGGTTAATATGTTAAATATTAGAACATATAGGACCAACTGATGCATATTAACATTTTACATATTCATTATAATAAAATTAGAATGTTTGTGAAAAGAAAACTTGAAATATTTATTATTCAATTGAACTAATATAAACAAAAAAATAAAAGACAAGAAAATAAATAACACCATAAATAACATGCTTCATATTAGTGTGATCCTACCTTCACGATGAGAACACCACCCAGGTCAGTCTTTTTATTACTAAGAAAAAGGAAATCAAAGATATATAGAATCGAAGAATCAAAAAGAAAACCAAAGAAACTATCTGAGGAGGTCGACCCTGTTGAACTAGGTGGTAGTGATAAAACCTGTCACGTAGAGTCAGCACTGTCCACTCTTAGACGAACTCATGCACACACCCAAAAATGATATAGATCTATACATGACAGAAAGAAATAAAACACTACATATCCAAAACTCTAAATCTGAAACCTAGTTATGATTAAAAATGAGTCAAGATCTATAACCTCATTGATGCATAGTCACCCTGGACCCAAGATCAAGTTGATGTCCATTGAATCTCCACCGGAGAGGTACTCCAGTTCTAGGAGGCAACATGAACTTGAGGGAGGGGAGTTCAGATGGCTAGATAACTCATGTTATCTTTCTTCTACCTTCAAGATCTTCTCTGTGCAGTGAACAGAACTCATGACAATATATTATGATCCAAAAATAGATGAAAACCTCAAGTATAAATAGATTGATCACCTCACATCAAGGTGCACAGGCAGAGACAATGATGTCGTGCCAGGGAAGGTAAGTTGGTTCGGTCAAAACCGCACGATCATAACCACGTGGATGGATAAGATTAAACTGACAGATTGCATAATAGAAGTTAGTATAAGGGTGGTGTAGGTGGAACTGTGATATTGGCACAGAAGTGGCAACCTAGATCAAAGCTGAGCCAAACTAGCAAAATTGGATCCAACCATAGACATTAGATCACACATGATCAATGGTCTAAATTCAGGCACTTAAATAGGTAAGGAAAATGAATATTTATTGTAAATAAACATAAGAAAAATAATTTAATAGTCCCCATAAAACAATTACACCCCATACAACATGAATCCCACAAGAAAATATGAATGGATCATAAGAGTAAAATTAAATGAATTCAATTACAACTTATGAAGGTGCATAAAACAACAAATCTCTACCTTGCAATTAAATGTATTTAAGAATGGTGTTTTTGTAAACTAATTTATAGAATTGAGACTAAATTAATTAATTTAAGACAATGAAAATATTTAGATAATAGTATGCCCTTAGCTAAACAATCATCTAGATTATCCCCCGTGGGTATCTTAGTGACACTCACTGTTCCAGATTCAATAAAATCCCTAAAAAATAAAGTCTAATATCAATATGCTTCAATATACCATGGCATACACTGTTTTTAGATAGTTTTAATTTAGATCAGCTATCACAATGGACTACTATACTATCAGTAGATAAAGACAACTTTAAAAGAAAACCTTTCAACCAATATCCTCCTTGATGGATTCTGTCAAGGATATATACTTTGCATCAGTAGTGGATAGAGAAACCACCGATTTCATGTTGCATTTCTAGGAGATCAGCCATCCATATGAAAGAAAAAAACCAGTGATTGATTTTTGAGTGTCAACATTTGAATCATAATATGAGTCAACAAAACTAAAAATTTCATCACTAAAACTACTATTTAATCTATATTGAATGCACAACTTATTAGACATAAATACTTACCTGAGGATCCACTTCAAAGCATTCCAGTGAGGATTACCATATTTTCCCATAAACCTACTCAAATGAAAAACAAAAAAATGATATATCTGTTCTATAATAGACCATAGAACATATAATACTTCCTACTACATTAGCATATGGAATCTTATTCATGAAGGTAGCCTCATCATTATTCCCAAGGAATTGTTCCAAAGACAATTTAAAATGATGTCCTAAAGGAATACTAACATGTTTAATGTGCTCAAAGAGATACCCTTTTAATACCTTATTAATATAAGAAAACTAATGCAATTTTAAGGTTTGAGACTTCCTATCTCTAATTATGTCCATACCCAATATCTGATTGGAATGTCCTCAATATTTCATTTCAAAGATAGAGTTCAATTGGTTCTTGAAAAAAATTATAATCCTCATATTTTTATAGATTAAAATCATGTCATCAACATATAATAACAAGTAAATATATTCATGTTTAATAGTTTTATAGTATACACATGCATCAAACTCACTTATAGAAACCTTATTTTCAATCATAAAAGAATCAAACCTTTTACCATTTATTAGAATATTGTTTAATCCCATATAAAGATTTCTTAAGAAGGAAAACTTGATTGGGGTTAAAAATATTTGAAAATCCTTCAGGAGGAATCATATTGATTTTTTCATCAAGGGTACCATGAAAAAAGTAGTTTTTAAATCCAATTGTTCAACATGAAAATCAAACATGGCAGCAAAATCAAGAAGAATTATTATAGATGAATTTTTAAAAATTGGGGAGAATATCTCACTATAATCAATACCTCCACTTTGAAGAAAGCCTTTAGCAACCATTCGGGATTTGAATTTGATTTTAGTTTCCCCAATATTGTTTTCATTATTTTTATATATCCACTTAAAACCTATAATCCTATGGTTATTAGGTTTAGAAACAACAAACCAAATGTTATTCTTAAGAAGTGAATTCATCTCTTCTTATATAGAACCTAACAACTTAGTGGATTATTTGGACTTAACATCTTGCTTCTAAGTTTTAGGTTCATCAATAAACAAATCCTAAGAAATATTAAATGCATATAAAACAATATCAGTCTAATTGAAGTGGTCTGGAGGCCTAATAACTCTTCTATCTCTATCTTGGATCAGTTGATAATTTCCTAGATTACCTAGTTACTCTGTTTATGGTTTATAATCCAAATCAGAATTAGATTCACCTTCAGTCTAGGGAATTATAGGGGCAGAATCGGTATTAGACTGGGATAGGGATTGGTTTTTAGATTCTAATGGAACTTCAACACCAATGGGTGATGAAGCTCTAGAGGATTCTCCATTACTATCAGAAGACTCTTCTGATTTTATTCATCTACCATTAGATAGAAAAGAATCATGAAATTCAACATCTTGACTGACTATACACTTTTGATAACCTGTTTTATCTATCCACATTTGATACCCCTTAACACCCTTTGGATAACCCATTAATATACACTTAAAAACCCTAGGATATAGCTTATCTTTATGGGTATGATAATAAGCTATGGATCCAAAAATCATAAGGTGTGAAAGGATCAGGGGTGATCCTTTCCTGATATCTTAATGTGTCTTAAAATAATTATCAGAATATGGGAAATGATTAATTAAGTAGACATTCATAAAGGTAGCCTCATCCCAGAATGACCTAGGGAGTTTTGAGGACAACATGAAGACAACCCTATCAAGAACAATCCTAATCATCCTTTATTCTAATCCATTATGTTGTGGTGTTTTCACAATAGTTTAGTACATTTTTATTCCATCAGACTCACATAACTCTTTGAATTCTGTGGACATATATTCTAAATAGTTATCAATACTTAAGGATTTGAGTTTCTTACCAGATTCAATTTCTACCACATCATTCCATTTCTTAAAATTCTAAAAGGTATTTGAATTATGTCACCTTCCTAGAGTATTCATAAATAAAGGAAACAAAATAAAAACCTCCACCAAGGTAGGTGACCCAAGAAGGACCCCATAGATCAGAGTGTACACACTCAAGGTGTTTTTTATCCTTATACACTGACATGATAAAAACAACTCTTCTAGATTTTCCATATACACAATATTCACAGAAAGGAAGACTCCTAGGAGTGAAATTACTCAAAATCCCTTGGTTTTTAAGTTTATTAATCCCTTTGGTACTAAAATTCCCTAACCTTCTATGTGAAAGGGTGTTTGTATCATGTTCTGAATCATAATATGTGTTTAACTGACTTCTATAAACTTTACCATCAAACACATAAAGTCCATTACGAAGGGTTCATTTCACGACAGTGAGGGATCCTAGGGAAATCCTAGTACTCCCAAATTCTGATTTAAAGGTGTATTCCTTTTAGTCTAGGAATCCTTGGGAAATGATCTTTCTTTTTTAGTTTGGGTACCCACCTTACCTCCTCAAGAGTTTTAACATTCCTATCATGAAGTTCTAATGAAAATGAGCCTATTCCCTTAATATGACAGATCATATTATTCCCTATAATGACCCATCTAGATTTAATTTCCCATAACCCAATAAATAACTCCCTCTTGGGAAACATGTGGAATGAAAACACTGAATCAAGGATCCATTCATCAGAGATAGAAATTTCAGAAACATTTAACATATTAGCAGTTTCAAAGTCCTACTAAACTAACAAGGAATGTTCATTATTATTATCTCTATTTTCACCTTTCTTATTAGGTCAATTCCTCTTAATTTTACCAGGTTTTTTTCATTTAAAACACCTGATTACTTTATTCTTATAATTATACATTTTATTCTTAGACTAACCCCTATCTTTCCTCCTACCCATAGACTCACTTCTACCCATAGATTCACTTCTCCACCTAATGTTCAAACCCTCTACTTCATCCTTAACACTACCCTTATTTTGAAGGTATTTAGAGAGTAAATTAGATTTAACTTCTTCAAGAGTAAGGGTTTCTTTTCTATACGTCATAAAATCTTTTAGAGAATTAAAGGTATCATCTAATGAAGTTAATAGTATTATGGCTTGATAATCATCATCTAATTTAATGTCTATGTTGGATAGATCTAAAAATATTTTATTAAACTCATCAATGTATATCCTGACTATAGTTTGAGGATTCATTTTGAAAGTATATAATCTCATTTTTGTGTATAATATACCAACACCAGACTTATTCATATAAAGAGATTCAAGTCTAGGCCATATACCAGCAGCAGAAGACTCATATGCAACCTCTTTAAGAACTTTATCTCCCAAAGATAAAATAATTAAGATATGGGATTTCTTAAGGGTTTATTCAGTGATTTAAACATAGGTGACAATAGTCTTTCTATTTGGGGAAAGGGTGGTGAATTTATTTTTAATTCCATAAAGGGAATCAATTAAATTTTTGCAATCCAGTAGGGTGGTCATTATAATTTTCCATATATTAAAATAATTTTCACTATAAAATTTATCAATATCAAATTTAGTATAGCCCATTATAAACTTTATAGTAGGCTCTAATACCACTTTTTGGGGTTAATAAATTAACCCTTAGATCATCCATGACCCACTTATGTGTATTAACAGGTTATAGATTTAGTATAATATAATTAGAATGTTTGTGATAGGAAAACATGATAGATTTATTATTCAATTGAACGACTAGAAACACAAAAGTAGAAAGAAAATAAAAGAAATAACACTAGATATGATGTTCTTTAGATCATCTTGATCATATGTGCATGATGAGAATAACACCCAGGTCATTCTTTTTATTACTAAGAAAAAGGTAAGCAAATAAATACAGACTCAAAGAATCAAGAAGAAAACCAAAGAAACTATCTGAGGAGGCCAACCCTATTGAACTAGGAAGAAGTGATAAAACCTTTCATATAGATTAAACACCGACCACTCTTAGATAGACTCACGCACATAACTAAAAAGGATATAGATATATACATGAAATAGAGAAATAAATCACTACAAGTCTAAGAATATAAAGCTGAAACATGGTTATGATGATAAATGAGTCAAGATCTGTAACCTCCTTATTGTGAAGTTGCCTTGGACCTAATATCAATTTTATCTCCACTGAATCTCCACTATAGAGGTACTCCAGTTCTAGGAGGTGACACGAGCTCGATGGAGGGGAGTGTGGATGGTCGGAAAACTCATGTTCTTCTTCTTCAACCTTCAAGATCCTCTCTGTGCAGCGAAGGGAACTCACACTAGGAGCTTATGTGCTAAAACTAGATGAAATATTGAGTAGAAATAGATTTATTTCTTTGTATGAAGTCACATAGGTGGAGGCAATGATGAAATTTTAGGGAACGTCAGATGGCGTGGTCAGAACTGCAGGATCATAGCCGCATGGACGACTAAGATGAAATTGACGGATCACATAACAAAAGGTGGTTAAATGGACGGGATAGGTGGCACTACAGTATTAGAAAAGAATAGTTAACCTAGATTGGATATGAGCCAAACAAGCACAACCAGATCCAACCACAACCTTTAGATCATGCATGACCAATGGTCCAAATTTAGGCACTTAAACAGGTAAGTAAAATGAATATTTCCAGTAAAAAACATAATCTTTATAATTGAACAGTCCCCATGAAACAATTATACCCCATGAAACATGAATCCCTTAAGAAAATATGAATGGATCATAAGAGTAAAATTAAAGGAATTCAATTACAACCTTTGTAGGGGCATAAAACAATAGATGTATTCATTCAATTGACAAGGAGAAAACATACTAGTGATCATTAGTGATGAAAATTCAAATGATAAAGGCCAACAATTGATTGAAATGATAAAAAATGATGAATTTTATTGTATAAATTATTTTTGATATCAAACGTACAATTTCTTTGAAAACCCACATTCCCGTCACATATACGGGATTAACTTTAAATTAAAAAATTTCAATTCTAAAAACTGAATTTTTAAAATGTATTCCATATTTTAAATCATTAAAATTTATATTTTTTGATAAGTTCACCTTAATTTTTTATTAAAATGAATAGTGAAAATAGTAAAAATTAATTAGCATGGTTAAGCTAAAAATCGATTTACCAGGGGGTTAAACTAAGAAGATAAGGGTTAAAAATGGCCTAAAAACTTGTAAAAAACTCATTGGAAGGACATATTTTGACCTTATATCTTTTAGGTTTGATAATGACCAATTTTATAAGCTTGTGTAATGATACGAACATGGGTATGATTGAATCTTTTCAAAAAATTACAAGTGTGCCACTCACCTCACTTATAAAAGGACACCTCATATCCTCTCTTCCTCACACCATAAAACCCTTTTGGTTCAGCCAATTTCTATCTGAATCACTTCCTAACATCTATCCTATCATTCTAGAATACTAGGTTTGGGTATAAATATAACCTAGGAAGGATATGGTGTAAACCTATGGAGGATACCCGAAGAAGAGGTAACGTTCTTCAACGAGTGTCTTTATTTTATTCCTCCACCTAATTCAATATTATTACACCGTTATGATATAATAACATCAATATCTTCAATATAATTATAAATTTTTATGTTAATATTAATAACTACAACCATCCCCACTTCCATTAAATGGGTTACGAAATCATTATTAGTGTATATGGAGGACTACCGCCTCAGGAACCAATGTTAGTCATTTTTCCATTACCACCTGTCACAATTGGGTATGATGATGGATATAAAGTATATATATGATATTTATAACATAATTATACCTATTAATTAATTATATCATATATAACTTTTTATATTCCATTCTATAGTGGATACGATAATGTATCTCGTGTGTACGACGGACTACCGACTCACAAAGCGATATGATTCATCCTTCACTAACACTTTACATAGAAAGTGATAAGGATAATGTTAATGATTATATGTTATATGGATAAAATAATTATTATATTTATAACATACCTATCATTATTTAAAGATAATATATCATTTTATTTCTTACTTTTTCACTCACATAAAGATGATAACATAATTCATGTACATGTAGAATACCTACTTCATGAAGCGATGTGACTATTTTCATCACCAAAACACATTGATGATATATATAAGTATATAATATGGTGATTATGATTTTTTTATCATTATATAAATATGAAACATTACTTACCACCTTTCTAAAATGATCGGATAAAAATTGAAATGTTTACTCATGTGTACGTACGACCTACCATCTCCATGATTGCAACGTACTTCATTTTTCATAAACATATTTAATGAATGAGTTTAAAAGTATAAATTATGTATAAATATTATAATAATTTCATGATTATTATTCTAGATATTACTGAACTATATAATATGCACAAGAACTAGGACTTTCATGACAAATCATGAATGAGAAAACAAGGAAATTAACACCCGAAACAATGAAAATAATGAAAGACTATTAACGAATGAGTGATAAGATATCATAAAAAGATAATATATGATATTATAAATATTATTATATTTATTTAATAAGTTAAAAACATGTTTAAAACTAATATATAAGAGGTTAAATCACGTTTATCCAAAAGGAATCATGAGGTAAGAGATTTCATCTCAATTTCATTTCATTGAGGAATATTGTAATGTTATGCACCTAGTTTCCTTTATATGGAGTATATAATGAGACTTTTAAATTTAATATCATGAATAATTCATTCTTCATGGTGTTTTAAGTTTCAATTTTAATTATTTCATACAAGGGGATTTGAATTGAAAATTACCAAGTGGTAAATTATTTCATAACTCAATTTATTTTCCTTGGGTTATATAATATTTTAATTGTCATTGATATTATTATATTATGTTTATAATGAATTTTCACTTGTTTTATGTAGTTTTAAAATATACACACACAATTGATTCATTGATTAATTCTGACTTCAATGTTATGATCTTTGCAAGGGTTGACTTCACAATCTCATTTTAATCGGGATCATTTCTACTTGAATTTACATTAAAGGAAAATATTTAATAATTTATTAATAAAATAATTCATTTTATTTTTCTATGGTTATTAATTATATTTTCAATTAATAGTACCATTTTCCCACTCTTTGGTACATAAAATTGTTGAGAAAATGTTTTTAAGAAAATATGACTTAATTTATCTCTTTGGTCGGAAATATGTTTTCCTAAAAAATCAGGTTTTCTATTTTTTTTAAATTGTTTTAACCTATTAAAAATGATTTATTAATTAAATTTTGACCAATTTTTTTCTTACAATTTTTTTAAAGGAATATTCTTATCCTTTTCTGAAAAAGAAACTTTTCTATCTTTTTTACAGTATACAAAGAATGTTCCTTTTAACTTATACGACATGTATAAAATTACCCTCTATCATGAACATAATTTCTTTGAATATTAATTTTAAAGTTTATAAGGTTATTTTTAAAGATTTTTTCCCTAATATTTTGAAAATTCTTAGTTTTTAAAACTGATTTTAATGAAAAGGATTTTTAAAATGTTTTATGTTTTAAAAATCGATTTTCAAAATGAAAATGATATTTTCTTCAAGAATGTTTTAAAAGATATTTTTATTCATAAAAGAAAAATCCCTTTATTTTTAATATACTACACTGTGTATATGTTTTATTGATACCATCCTAATTATTCCTCTGAATGGTTTATGATTATTTTAACCAAGGATAGTATTGACATTCACTTCCTTATTTCATTTTTATAATCATTAACTTCCCATTGAATTATTTACTTTCCTGTGATCATTAGACATTATATTTCCCCTAATTATTCATTTTATATATCATGGATAGTTTTATTTATTAAACCATATATCATTTATACATATGGTGTTCTACATTGAAAGACATTTTTTTATCTGAGGAAATACTGATAAATCTGTATTCTTTACTCACTACAAATATTTGATGATAAGACAAATTGTTTATGAGTTAAATAAATGATTTGATTTATGAGGAATGATTTGGACATGAAATATCTGGGTGGGGACCAGTTAATGATAGCTCCTCGATGCATTGGTAGTCTCATGGGATGAATTAGTTGGCTAGTCTTAGTTAAACGGGTTTTTACCCATCAATTTTAAACTGTCTTGAGAATAGATCTTGATGGTAATGGTATCATGTGACTAGGAAACATGAAGTAAAATAATTAAGAATTTCCTTCATTTAGAATTTAGTTATTATTATCCATGATATTTTCACAATGATATTATCTCTAGATGCATTTCATTCTTAGTTTATTATTTAAATGTAATGCATGCTCAGTTATTTACATTTCTATATTGATTATGAATTATATTGTCAAGATAGTTAAGTTATTTAAATAGAATGTGTGTTCAGTTATTTACCTTTCCATATATATTATTATCTATGAGATTTTCACATTGATATTATCCTTGGATTCACTTCCTTCTTAGTTTATTGATTACATGGAAGTGTGTCAAGTTATTTACCTTATCATATTTATTATGCTTATTGATTCATGATTTCTCCCACTATAATTATCTATTACCGAGCATTTGAGCTCACCCTTATTTTTTTCCCTTTCCCAAGAATCCATGAAGTTTATCATGACTGATATGGAAGGATATTCTATAGGGAATAAAGTTATTCTAAAAAAAATTATGTTGTAATTTGTGTATTCAAATGTAATACAAGAACCCAATATGTATCTAGTTTTCCAAGACTAATAAAATATTCATTCTTTTGGGATGTTATTCCTTGTATCTTATTACAATTTAATAAAGTATACACTGGCTCTGGGCTATTGGTGTCGAGGTCACTATAAAATTTTGGCATGATTAATACTTCTTTTAGAAATATATTTTGGTTTAAACTATATTATACTGATCATAGAGGATAAAGGTAAGACAAAATTAACCTACCCCTACACAACCTTTACTTACCAACACATATCATTAGTTATGTGTAATGAAACTTACATGTTTAAGTGACACATGATGCATATTTTTCATGGGATAATGAAGGATTTCAATGAGTTTTTTTATGGATGAATTTTCTGTTTATTATCGATCATTTGAGGTATGCCTCAAAATTTTATACCGGGTTTCAGAGAGATGTGAATACACATGGATAATGAATAATTAGGGAAAGTTATATTTTATTATAAATTTATTAATAATATCTGGACACTATATTTCCAAACTATGGATAGATTTTAATCACAAAAAAACTAAAACTATCAAAGTATTTTCCAAAATAATGATGGAAAGAGAGATTCAAAGAATCATGGAAGATGCCAATTTTTATTGACAGTTTGTGAAATATTTTTACTACATTTCTCAAAAAAATACCCATATATTGGAAAAAATGTGGAATTTTTAATCAATAGAAGTTTCAGGTATGATTTCTTGGAGATGGAGACATGATTTTTCACCACCCTGATTATACTACCAATTAATTGGGAGGAACCCTTTGAGCATTTTTATAATTCAAGTTTCTACTCAGTCGATCACTGCTTAATAAAATAGTAGATAGAATTATTATGCCTATATACTATGCATGTTTGACTCTAATTAATGATAAATATAACTACACTATGATAGAGAAGAAGCTATTGCATAGGTATTCACTTTTGAAAACATTTAAGACATGCCTTGGGCTCTATATGGTGGTATTATACAACGATTACCCAAAATTAAAAAACATTATAAACAAGAATGTTTTCCACATACTCTTCATTAAGTGAATACTTTTAATCTTTTAAATATATATTTAAATCAATGATAAGAAAGGGTTTTAGAATGTTTTCATTGACTATCTTTCAAGGATATTTTTCCTCATCTACATGGAGATTAGGAGGTTTAAATTAGTGATGAATTTCTATATTAAAACCTTTCTATAATTGAGCTTACAATAAGACAATTTTTTTTTTCTGAAATCACTAACTCTTTATAAATCATAATGATCTACCTATAATTTACATATCAATAGAGTAAGATATTCCTATCTAAAGTTCAAAAAAACTTTTGGGATGATCCTTTTATTTTTAAACAGTATGGGGAGAAATTGAACCACCAATGTGTGTCTGACAATGATTTGGAAATCATGTTATATTTTTTTTCACACCTTATAGATAGGAGGGCACCATGGTCGAAATAAAATATTGTAAAATATCATTCAAAGTGGATTATTCTAGATAAATTTTCACAAAGATATTAAGATATTTATGGAATTATGTGACTACTACAAGGTACTCTAAAAATTGTTATGATAGATGAGATATTATAACATCCCATTAGAGAGGTCAAAGTTTTATTTGTATGGAGGATAAACATCAGGGGTCCTTTATTTTTACTATTTCATCCACACATACATATTGCTATGTGTAGATTAAATTTTGAAATGGGTTAAAGTAGAAGCTATTATAACTAACGTAGTAAAAAAAGTGGTGAAATTTTAAAAAAGAATATATTATATAGGTTTGTAGTTACCAATATTTTAATTAGTGATCAAGGGAATTTTTTTTACAACCATTTTTTAATGGGAGTTCTAAATAAAGATTTAGTAATATACAATTAAAGTAATTTTCACCATTCTCAAATAGGTGGAAAATTGGATCTCTAAAACTGGGATTTAATGAAAATATTAGATATGATCATCAATATAATCAAGAAGGATTGGTTAAGAAAGATAAATGTTACATTGAGAGCTTATAAAATAGAAAACATGAAACTATTGTGAACGTATCCATTCCATTTGGTGTATGGTAACCCTTTCTACCTTTTAAGAGAACTCACCCAAAGATCTTATTGGGAAGTAAATGCAATAAATTAGAATGAGGATGAAGTAAAAATGAATAGATTTTTATAGATTGATGAATTTGATGAGATATGAAGGGATGCCTATGCCAATGAACCCATTTATAAGAAGAAGGTTCTAAATTTTCATGTTCGAAACATCTAAATAAAGCAGATACACCAGAGAGATAAGGTACTTTTTTAATTCACATAAATTTTTATTCTAATGTAAACTTAAATAGAGATGGATAGGTGCTTTTATAATAACATGAATAGTCCCACATAGAGAAAATACCTCAAGAATAATATTTATTATTTTCAAATAGGGTGAATCTAATCCTTATGTTTTTATTTAAGAAGCTCTGGAATATCCAGCTATGTACTTCAAAAAAATCACTGACTATGAGGAAACCTGGGTATAGTTTTTCTTTAGTTTTTCATTTTTCATTTAATGTTGGTATTATCAAAGTAATCATTTGGATAAAGTGTAATTTTAGAGACACTGAGGTTATCACTTATAGTCCCTTATATGATCTACTTAATTCTCATATAAGAAGATAAAATGGTAGTGTAATTAAGATAAAATGGATGGACTAGATTAGATAAATAGTATAATATAGATTTTAAATGTAACTATTATCAAGGAACAACACTAAAAGTAATTCGTCAAAAAAATTTACACAATATTTATGTCTTTATAAATCATGGAATAGGACCACCAGTCACACTAAAATGTCATCGGAGAAAATAAAAAGGCATTAAAAGTATACATTGTCGATGCTAAGACATAATGGGGACCCAAATGAGTAAATAAATAAAGTTACCACATTACTTTATGGTGTAAGTAAACATGTCACATCACAATACTGAAATGCTAATAAAAATCGGGATCAAATAAATTTCATGTGGTGGATCCCATACAACAACCTTACCACATTAAGACCCCCTTGAACCAACCAAGAAATATCACTGAGAAATAACTCCAGATCATGTTGTAATCCAAAAATAGTGGAAAAATTGAATGACACTAGAAGTTTTTGGGGTTATTCTATGATTCAATGCCATCATATAAGCTACAAGGTCCATTATATTTAGGACATAGTTGTGTCATGATGGCATAGCCCAAGATACAACAATTTAGGGGAATTGGATATAAAAACATAATGATTCTAGAGTTAATAAGTACTTCATGTATGAAGTAGGGATTTAACACTGTAATATTTGAAAAGTTTATAAATATTTGGTGGAAATAATTAGATGAAACATAGAGATTTACTTTCCCCTCATCTTGTTCTCCATCCACCCATGATTTTAACCAACCAAATCCTTTCCAACCATCTCAAATTTAAAAGTTAAACACTCTCCATCTTATTTTGGTTATATCCCAACATTGATTCCAACCTCAACATCACCTAATTTTCCAACCAATACCCTAAAAATGCAAAACACAATTGAACCATAACCTACCTTCATAAACAACACCAAACCCCCTTAATAACTCCTCTCTAGCCCTTCCTATATATACTATTACCCAAAATATGGTTCACTATAAGAACTATGACCCACATATAAAAATAAAGCACCTAACACCTTAAAGCACAAAAAAATTGAATTCAAATGAGCTTGGATGTTCCAATCCAAACCTCCCATCCCACCACTCAATCCATCCCATAGTCCATCATCATCCCCATCACACACCTCAACACATAATGTGTTGGAACCATGGTCCTCTATGCATGAATTGGAGTATGATTTCTGTTTTTTGGCAATCCTCAGTAGAAGTTTAGAATGTGTACCGGTAAGGTGATCATACAGTTCAAGCAGACAACAATATTAAAGGTGGTGCCATTTCCCAGTGTTTGCCAAATTTTTGGGCCTGAAAATTGAAAAATGGAGAAAAGTGATTTTGGAAAAGAGACTTGCGCGCCGTGTACTTGAAGGAGAGGTAACTTGCGCGTCTAGACTTTTTCAATATCTTAATGTGGAAAAATGGAAAAGGGATAAGGGCCGCGCAAGTATTGGTGTGGTCGCGCAAGTGACCTGCGCGCCGAGAAAGGACTTGCACGCCAGTGCCTAGGAGGATTGGAAACTTGTGCGCCTATTGTTCTTCATGATTAGAACTTCAAAATATGGAAAAAGAAAGAGGGCCGTGCAAGTATTGGAGTGATCACGCAAGTGAGAAGTGTGATAGAGGCTTGGGTGGTTGGAGCTGCGAACCAGGACTTGCGCGCCGTGAGGACACTTGCGCGCCACCGCTCAGGGGGTCCAGTTTTCCAATAAATAGAGGACCCCCCTCATTTTTAACGAAGTTCAAGACTTATATATTTTTTGAGATCTCATCGCGCAAGTGGTTGAGTCGTGCAAGTGGTAGTTTGGTCGTGCAATTAGAGGCTGCGCGACGGTTGTTGGCTGCGCGACCAAGGTAGTTTGGGAGTTAAAGGTGCAGAGTCACACAAGTTTGGAGTTGAAGGAGGCAGTGTCACACAAGTGTGTTGGTGTCACCTATATGCTGATTTTGTACCGTGCAAGTGACTTGTGTGCCGTTATTGAAACTTGCGCACCAGTTTTGGAGAAGCGCGCCTTGTGAGGTTGTTGTACGCCGATCCTTTTTGTGCTAAAGGAAAACTGGAAGATTGCCCAATACCTTTGGTGCAAAGTGGGATTAGTATATGAGTGAAAGTTGGACTTCAACAGAGAATCTACATTCAACAGAGGATGCATTCTTTTGCAATGATGAAGAGACCTTCATGTCTATAAACTGAGTGTGACTTCACCAAGGGCAGTGAGCTAGGGGGAGTCAACGGGAGTGACATGAGGGACGTTGTGAGCTATCCCTGAACCTTTTGTAAAGGCAGTGAGCCTGGGACAAAGTGACTGTTCTCGAACCTTTGTAATCCACATATTGCGAAGTTTAGTGGAATTAGGTATGACCAACAACCTATCGGCGTATACTCCTTGGATTTAGCCCTTAGTGGTGAACCAAGTAAAAGTGTTGTGTCTTCTCTGTTCATGTGACTGTTTTCTTTCTGATCATATTCATCATACAAGTTCAAAAATTTCCAACCAACATGGGAACAAGATCCATCACACTAAAAGAAAAATTTGTCACCCTGATTCACCCCTCCCCTCCCAGGGTGTCCCGGGGTCCTTCAAGTGGTATCAGAGCATAAAGGTTGCTAGTGTTGAATCTGTCCTTTATCATCATGGAGAATGCAGTCAATGTCAGGGGAGTCCCTCACTTCGATAGAAGTAATTTTCAGATATGGAAGAACAGAATGAGATCTCATCTAAGATCTACTAGAATGGAAGTTATATTTTCTACTGTTCAAGGAATACAAGTCACTGATCCAAAAGTCCTGGCTATGACTGACACAGACATGAAAATTCTTGATGCAGATGCTAAAGCACAAAATGCACTCACCGCAGCCCTTTATGATCATATCTACCTAAAGGTGATGAATTTTACCTCAACAAAATACATGTGGGATAAACTCCAGAATATTTATGAAGGAGATAGCAAAGTGAAGGAGGAAAAACTACAAGTACTGCACAATAGGTTCGATGATTTGAAGATGCATCCTGATGAAAATGCAGACTCCTTATTTAATCGAATCACTGAAGTAGTTGGAGAAATTCGGGGCCTAGGAGAAAAAATCAAAGATGTTGACATTGTAAAGAAAATACTGAGAAGACTTACACCCCTATAAAATGAAAAGGTATCCACCCTTGAGTAAATAGATCTTTCAAATCTTTCTCTGGATGACCTTATAAGAAGCTTGGTAGCATATGAAATGAGAATCAAACCAGAAGATGCTATGAATCATGTGAGCAAGGAAATGGAATTTAAGGCCATGGATAAACTAAAAATTACGAAATATAGTAGTGGTGAAGATGATGAAAAAAATATATTCTTTCTCTCATTACAAAGAATTTCCATAAGGGAAAAGGGAAATTCAAAGGGAAGTTACCTCTCACATGTTTTCGTTGCAGAAAAGTTGGGCACATTGCCTCTCAGTGCTTAAAAAAGATCAATGATGAAGATAATGAAGATGAAGGCTTAGAGAAACCTTGAAGAAGGTTTTTAAAAAAGAGAGACTTAAAATCTGGAAATAAAATGCAAAGGAAGAGTTTTGTCTATGAAGAGGAAGAAGATGATAATGAATTATGTGACGAAGAAGAACCAGAATTCAAAATTGGGAACCATGCTTCCATGATGTCCACTGTTGAAAAGTCAGAAGATACTGTTGGAGAAAAATAGTTGAAATCTTGTGCAGATCCTGAGATGCAACTTAACGATGCTATTAGTAAGCTTAAGACTAAATGTAAGAGTTGCAATAAGTGTAAATCAATTGTAGAAGAATCAATTGAATACGTTGATCAACTTGAAGATTAAATTGAACGAATGGAAGAATTTGTGATGGTACAGTCTAAAATAATTGAATGCAATGATGATGTAGTGGATTTGAAGCTGATAATTGAAGAGAAGGAAAAGGTCATCAATGGCCTCACCTCCAGACTAGAAGAAAAATCCAAGACTACTGAGGGTCTTGAGGAGGAAGTTGTTACTCTTAGAAGTAAACTTAAGACTGAATCAATTCCAAAAGAATCAAGGAAGAAAATATAGTTTGGAATATTCTCAGATGTAGAATTACTGGCAAGAGCCAAGTGTGGTTCAAATGGGGTTGGAAAATCTTGAGTGATCAAAGACCCGCTTGCATGGGAAAGAGTGGAATTGGCTGTGAAGCTGAGACATCAACTGCTAGAAGTGAAAAGATCCAAAAGAAAGAAAAGATGAAAGTTGAACATGTTGAAACATTGCCTAAAGTTCTGAAAAAGGAACCCTCAATCCAAACTAAAAGGGGAACTAAAAATTATCCTCAAACATTCATAAATGACAGACAGTCTAACTATTCTCCCAAGGAAGAAGGTATGAGGAGAAATTCAAGTGAGAAGTTATTTCCTCTCATGAAGTGTCAGTTCTATGGCTATCTAGGCCATACCATGTCTTATTGAAAATAGGCAAGAAGCTATCTGAATGGAGAAGATATAGGAGTTCAACAAAGGAGAACAAATTCATATCCTAATTCTTATAGAAGAAACAATTTCTATGGATATTGTTTTCATTGTTCTAACTTTGGTCATAAGGCTGCTAATTGTAGGCAGAGAAGGGACATGGACACCTCATACCAAAGTTCAAGTGAAGTCAAGTCTCGTCAGTAAGACAGTGTTGCTCTTTCAAATAGGCTTTCTCCTCTCAAAGAAGATTTTGACAATGAAGAACCTGGGTACGCGAAATAGTTAATTGAAAGGACATCAGTAATCTATACTCAATCCAATGTCTCATGAAGGAACGAAAGAAGATTGAGAAATCCAACCTTGCATAGGTGGCCCTCAAAGCTACATAGAACAACAGTACCTGGATTCTGGATATTGGTTGTTCATCTCATATGACAGGTAATGCCAACCTGTTAACGGATATCAAAAGGAAGGTTGATGGTACAGTATGATTTGGTAATGATGGAGCTATGGAAATAAAAGGGAGTGGAAGTACCGAATTAGCTAATAGATAACTAAAGAAGACTGAAGTCATTTACGTAGATGACCTACGTCATAATCTACTCAGCATGATTCAATTCTGTGATTCAGGACTTATAGTTATTTTTAATTAGAAAGGATGCATAATCAAGGGAAAGACAGGCAATTAACTTATGAAGGGATGTAGAACAGAAGGAAACTTGTATCAGGTTGATAGTGAAGAAAATGTTTGTTACATGACTGTTGAAGAAGAAAACAATTTGTTGCATCGGAGACTGGGATACATCAATCAACAAGACATGGAGAAAATATCAAAATTAAGGATTGTCATGGACATTCCAAACCCGAAGCGTGAGCGTGAAAAGTCTTTTGATGCTTGCATTCGTGGGAAGCTGGTCTGCAGTTCATATCGGACAAAGAAGAAAAGGGAATCTCACCTTCTTGATCTGATTCATACAGATTTATATGAGCCGATAAATGTTGTTGGAACTCATGGAGAAAGGTACTTTTTCCTTTTCATAGATTATTACAGTATAATGGCATGTGTGATGTTCATTCACAGGAAACGACAAGTCCTTGACTGCATGAAAACATATTGGCGAATCGCTGAGAATGATACCGGATGAACAATCAAAGTGTTGCGATCTGACAATGGAGGAGAATACATATCCATTGAATTTGAAAATTATTTGTAGAATCATGGGATACAACATGAGGTAGCTGCTGTGAGAACTCCACAACAAAATGGAGTTGTTGAGCGTAGGAATTGACATGTGAACAACATGGCATGAACTATACTGATTGAGAGTTGTATTCCACGACATTATTAGAAAGCGGTTGTTCAAGCTGCAGTGTATATTCAGAATCGAACAGGACTTTATATGGGTGAGAAAAAGACACCATATTAATTGTGTCATGGAAGGAAGCCCTCTTTAAAATACTTTCATGTCTTTGGAAGTAAATGCTTCATCAGGAACAAAGAAGTAAATCAAGGGAAGTATGACGATAATGTAGATGAAGGAATTTTCATCAGTTACTCAATGAACAACAAAGCCTACAAATGTTTCAACAAGCATTTAGGAAGGATTGTGGAAAGCAGTGATGTTAAGATAATTGAAGAGAAAACCACAAATGCTTCAAGGACGGAATATGTTGATGTGATAGAAAGTGAGGAAGAAAGAGAACATGGGGAAAACAAAAATACAGAAATAAAGGAAGTTGTACAAAACACTTAGTAGTCACATCATGATGTTGACTCAGAAGAATAATCTGAAGAAGAAACTGTGGCTGAAGAGAATGCAACTGAACCTCACAGGAGAAATCAAAGAGCTAATATTGATCCATCAAACATAATTGGGGATAGTAGTTCACCCACTCAAACAAGAAGGATGAAGAATAAAATGCAATATTAATTTCTCTCAGTTGTGGATCCATCCTCATTCGAAGAAGCTGCAAAGGATGAATCTTGGGTGAAATCCATGAATGAAGAATTATATCAGATTGACAAGAATCAGACATGGGATCTTGTCCAGAGACCCAAAGGTTACAATGTGATTAGTACCAAATGGATCTTAGAAAATAAGTTTTATGGTCATGGAAGTGTCACCAGAAACAAGGCATGACTGGTATGTAAAGGATACTCTCAGATTGAAGGCATTGATGTTGAAGAAACCTTTGCTTCAGTGGCTAGACTGGAGTCAATCATGATTTTCCTTGTCATGGAACTACAAAGAGGATATAAAGTATATCAAATGGATGTCAAGACAACATTATTGAATGGTGTACTCGAAGAAGAAGTCTACATTGAACAACCAGTGGGTTTTTTCTAGGTATTGATGAAACAAAGGTCTGCAAAGTGAAGAAACCTCTATATGGTTTGAAGCAGGCACCATGGGCCTGGTACTCACGACTGGATTCATATCTCAATAAGATGGAATTCAAAAGAGGAGGAGTATATCACAATCTCTATGTGAATAATTATCTAAAAGATCAATTCATGGTTCTAGTCTATGTTGATGATATCATATTTGGTGGCAGTAGGCAGAAATCAGTGGACGAATTTTCCAATCACATGAAATCAGAATTTGAAATGTCTATGATTGGGGAGCTCACATATTTCTTAGGGCTGCAGGTGATTCAAAAGAAGGAATGCACATTCATTTCTCAGGAAAAGTATGCAAGAGAGCTGCTGAAGAAGTTTAATATGAAAGACTCCAAACCAATGTCAACTCCGATTGAAGTTGGAACTAAACTTGGAAAGCATGAGGATAGGGCCTCTGTTGATCCCACCATGTACAAAAGAATCATTGGGAGCCTACTTTACTTGACAGTGACACTGCGAAATATTGTCTTTGCCACATGTCTTGCGGCCCACTTTCGAAGTAATCCAAAGTAGGAACATATGGCGGCAGTAAAAAGAATCATGAGGTACATTCAAGGTACACATAACTTAGGGTTATTTTTTGCTGCAGGTAGGGACAATGAATTATCAGTGTTTTCTAATGCTGACTGGGATGGTGATGTAGTAGATAGAAAGTCCACTAGTGGTGGAGCCTTCTATATTGGGAAGAAATGTGTTCTCTAGTTAAGAAAGAAATAAGAAATTACTTCTCTTAGTACTGCTGAAGCTGAGTATATATCCGCCACAAAGTCATGCACTCAACTGATATGGATGAAGCAACAACTTACATATATTGGTGATGAGGTGAATCAACCAATGGTAATTTTATGTGATAACTATAGCTCAATTAATCTCATGAAGAATCCTGTTCAGCATTCTTGTACAAAAAATATTGAAATCAGGTATCACTTTATCAAAGAAAAAGTTGAGCAAGGGGTGATTAGAATAGATAATGTGGGAACTGATGAGAAAGTGGCTGATATCCTGACCAAGCCACTATCAGCGGCTGTGTTTGAGAAGCATCAGTTGAACCTCAGTGTTCAGCCACCTCCCAGTGCATAAGGAGGTTACGCAATACCCCTCTCCCCATTTATGATAACTGTTTTTATCTTTTTATGGATGTGATGCAGGTTTGTGGGGGAGATACTATCTAGGGGGAGTATGGTTTGATCTGAAAAATGAACAAATTACCGGTCTTTGGGTTTATTGTCAATGGGGGAGAAAAGAATAAATTCACGACTGTTCAGGCATGTAATGCTTCTTGGGAATCATTGAGAATTCCACAAACACTGGAACCCAATTCAATCTTTCTCTCTTGTTTTCTACACCGAGCATTGCTCACGTAGACTTAGAGTGTTGGCTGAGTTGATTCTTTCATTTTTGGTTTGCACATCGATGGGGATCTATTGAATTTATTTTTTGATTGCCAACAAACCCAAAGGGGTATATTGTTGGAACCATGGTCTTATATACATGAATTGGAGTATGGTTTGTGTTTGTTGACAATCTTCAGTATAAGTTTAGAATGTGTACCAGGAAAGCGATCATACAGTTCAAGCAGAAAATAGTATTGAAGGTGGTGCTGTTTCCTAGTGTTTGCCAAATTTTTGGGCCTGAAAATTGACAAATGGAGAAAAGTGATTTTGGCAAAGAGACTTGCGCGCCGTGTACTTGAAGGAGAGTTAACTTGCGCGTCTAGAGTTTTTAAAGATCTTTATTTGGAAAAATAAAAATGGATAAGGGTCGCGCAAGTATTGGTGTGGTCGTGCAAGTGACCTGCGCGCCGAGAAAGGACTTGCACGACGGTGCCTAGGAGGATTGGAAACTTGCGAGCCTATTATTCTTCATGATCAGAACTTCAAAATATGGAAAAGGAAAGAGGGTTGCACAAGTATTGGAGTGATCACGCAAGTGAGAAGTGTGACAGAGGCTTGGGCGGTTGGAGCTGCGCACCGGGACTTGCGCGCCGTGAAGACACTTGCGCACCATGAGGACACTTGCGCACCATGAGGACACTTGCGCACCACCATGTAGGGGGTCCAGTTTTCCAATAAATAGAGGACCCCCCCTCATTTGTAACGATGTTCAAGACTTAGAGATTTTTCTAGCTCTCGTCGCGCAAGTGGTTGAGTCGCGCAAGTGGTAGTTTGGTCGCACAAGTAGAGGCTGCACGACGATTGTTGGCTGTGCGACCAAGGCGGTTTGGGAGTTAAAGGTGTAGAGTCACGCAAGTTTGGAGTTGAAGGAGGCAGTGTCGTGCAAGTGTGTTGGGGTCACCTGTGCGCCAATTTTGTACCATGAAAGTGACTTGCGCGCCATTCTTGAAACTTGTGTGCCAGTTTTGGAGAAGTGTGCCTTGTGAGGATGTTGTACGCCGATCCTTTTTGAGCTGCATGAAAACTAGAAGATTTCCTGATACCTTCGGTGCAAAGTGGGATTAGTATACGAGTGAAATTTGGACTTCAACGGAGCATCTACAATCAAGAGAGGATGCATTCTTTTGAAATGATGAAGAGACCATCATGTCTATAAACTGAGTGTGACTTCACCAAGGGAAGTGAGCTAGGTGCAGTCAACGAGAGTGACCCGAGGGATGCTGTGAGCTATCCCTGAACCTTTTGTAAAGGTAGTGAGCCTGGGATAGAGTGACTATTCCCGAACCATTTTAATCCACATATTGTGAAGTTTAGTGGAATTAGGTACGACCGAAAACCTATCGGCATATGATCCTTGGATATAGCCCTTAGTGGTGAACCAAGTAAAAAGTGATGTGTCTTCTCTGTGCATGTGAATGTTTGCTTTCTGATCATATTCATCATACAAGTTCAACAATTTCCTACCAACGTGGGAACAAGATCTATCACACTAAAATAAATTTTTTTCACCTTGATTCAACCCTCCCCTCTCAGGGTGTCCTGGGGTCCTTCAAGTGGTATCAGAGCATAAAGGTTGCTGGTGTTGAATCTGTCCTTTGTCGTCATGGAGAATGCAGTCAATGTCAGGGGAGTCCCTCACTTCAATGGAAGTAATTTCCAGATCTGGAAGAACAGAATGAGATCTCATCTAGGATCTCTTGGAATGGAAGTTCTATTTTCTACTGTTCAAGGAATACAATTCACTGATCCAAAATTCCTGGCTATGACTGACACAGACAGGAAAATTCTTGATGCATATGCTAAAGCACAAAATGCACTCACTGCAGCCCTTTATGATCAGATATACCTAAAGGTGATGAATTTCACATCAATAAAATCCATGTGGGATAAACTCGAGAATATTTATGAAGGAGATAGAAAAGTGAAGGATGCAAAGCTACAAGTGCTGCACAATAGGTTCGATGATTTGAAGATGCATCATGATGAGAATGCAAACTCCTTTAATCGAATCACTGAAGTAGTTGGAGCAATTCGGAGCCTAGGAGAAGAAATCAAAGACGTTGACATTGTAAAGAGAATACTGAGAAGACTTCCACCCCTGTACAATGCAAAGGTATCCACCCTTGAGGAAAGAGATCTTTCAAAACTTTATCTAGATGACCTTCTAAGAAGCTTGGTAGCATATGAAATGAGAATCAAACCAGAAGATGCTACGACTTGTGTGAGCAAGGAAATGGAATTTAATTTCATGGATAAACTAAAAATTACAAAATATAGTAGTGGTGAAGATGACGAATAAAAATAAATTATTTATCTCATTGCAAAGAAGTTCCAGAAGGGAAAAGGGAAATTCAAATGAAAATTACCTCTCACATGTTTTCGTTGCGGAAAAGTTGGGCACATTTCCTATCAATGATTAAGAAAGATCAATGATGAAGATAGTGAAGATGAAAGCTTCGAGAAACCTTGAAGAAGGTTTTTCAAAAAGGGAGACTTCAAATCTGGAAAGTAAATGAAAAGGAAGAGTTTTGTCTGTGAAGAGGAAGAAGATGATAATGAATTCTGTGATGAAGAAGAACCAGAATTCAAAACTGGGAACCATGCTTCCATGATGGCCACTATTGAAAAGTCAGAAGATACTGTTGGAGAAAAACAATTGAAAACTTGTGCAGATCCCAATATGCAACTTAAGGATGCTATTAGTAAGCTTAATACTAAATGCAAGAGTTGCAATAAGTGGAAATAGATTGTAAAAGAATCAACTGAATACGTTGATCAACTTGAAGCTTAAATTGAATGAATGGAAGAATTTTTGAAGGTACAGTTTAAAATAATTGAAAGCAATGATGATGTAGTGGATCTGAAGCTGAGAATTGAAGAGCAGGCAAAGGTCATCAATGACCTCACCTCCAGACTAGAAGAAAAATCCAAGACTGCTGAGGGTCTTGAGGATGAATTTGTTACTCTTAGTATTAAACTTAAGACTGAATCAATTCCAAAATAATCAATGAAGAAAATACAATTGGAATTTTCTCAGATGCAGAATTACTGGCAAGAGCCAAGTGTGGTTTAGATGGGGTTGGAAAAATCTTGAGTGATCAAATACCCGCTTGCATGGGAAATAGTGGAATTGGCTGTGAAGCTGAGACATCAACTGCTGGAAGTGAAAAGATCCAAAAGAAAGATAAGATGAAAGTTGAACATGTTGAGACATTTCCTAAAGTTCTGAAAAAGGATCCCTTAATCCAAACTAAAAGGGGAACTGAAAATTATCCTCAAACATTCAGAAATGACAAACGATCTAACTATTCTCCCAAGGAAGAAGGTATGACGATAAATTCAAGTGAGAAGTCATTTCCTCTCATGAAGTGTCAGTTCTGTGTCTATTTGGTCCATACCATGTTTTATTGCAAAGAGGCAATATGTTATCTGAATGGAGAAGATATAGGAGTTCAAAAAAGGAGAAAAAATTCATATCCTAATTCTTATAGAAGAAAAAATTTATATGGATATTGTTTTTGTTGTTCTAAATTTGGTCATAAGGCTACTAATTGTAGGCAGAGAAGGGACATGGACACCTCATACCGAAGTTCAAGACAAGTCATGTCCCATTAGCAAGATAGTGTTTCTCTTTCAAATAGGTTTTCTCCTCTCAAAGAAGATTTTGACAAGGAAGAACCTGGGTACACAAAAGAGATAATTGAAATGCCATCAGTAATCTATACTCAATCCAATGTCTCATGAAGGAAATTAAAAAGATTGAGAAATCCAACCTTGCAGAGGTGGCCCTCAAAGCTACAAAGAACAACAGTACCTGGATTCTGGATAGCGGTTGTTCATCTCATATGACAGGTAATGTCGGCCTATTAACGGATATCAAAAGGAAGGTTGATGGTACAATATGATTTGGTAATTATGGAGCTCTAAAAATCAAAGGGAGTGGAAGTACTGAATTAGCTAATGGAGAACCAAAGACGACTGAAGTCCTTTACGTAGATGACCTACGTCATAATCTACTCAGCATGAGTCAACTCTGTGATTTGGGACTTATAGTTAATTTTAATCATAAAGGATGCACAATAAAGGGAAAGACAGCCAATTAACTTATTAAGGGATGCAAAATAGAAGGAAACTTGTATCAGGTTGAGAGTGAAGAAAATGTCTGTTACATGACTGTTGAAGAAGAAAAAATTTTTGGCATCAGATACTGGGACACATCAATCAACAAGACATAGAGAAAATATCAAAATTGAGGATTGTCATGGAAACTCCCAACCTGAATCCTGAGCGTGAAAAGTCTTATGATGCTTGTATTCATGGGAAGCTGGTCTGCAGTTCATATCGGCCAAAGAAGAAAAGGGCATCTCACCTTCTTGATCTAATTCATACAGATGTATGTGGTCCGATAAATGTTTCAAGAACTCATGGAGAAATGTACTTTGTCCTTTTCATAGATGATTACATTAGAATGGCATGTGTGATGGTCATTCATAGGAAACAACAAGTCCTTGACTGCATGAAAACATATCGGCGAATCACCAAGAATGATACCGGACGAACAATCAAAGTGTTGCGATCTGACAATGGAGGAGAATACACATCCATTGAATTTGAAAATTATTTGGAGAAGAATGAGATACAATATGAGGTAGCTGCTGTGAGAACTCCACAACAAAATGGAGTTGTTGAACGTAGGAATCGATAGGTGAACAACATGGAACGAACTATGATGATTGAGAGTTGTATTCCACGACATTACTGGAAAGAGGTTGTTCAAGCTGCAGTGTATATTCAGAATCGAACAGGACTTTATATGGGTGAGACAAAGACACCATATGAATTGTTTCATGGAAGGAAGCCCTCTTAAAAATACTTTCATGTCTTTGGAAGTAAATTCTTTATCAGGAACAAAGAAGGAAATCAAGGGAAGTATGACGATAATTCAGATGGAGGAATTTTCCTCCGTTACTCAATGAACAACAAAGCCTACAAATGTTTCAACAAGTATTTGGGAAGGATTTTGGAAACCAGTGATGTTAAGATAATTGAAGAGAAAACCACAAATGCTTCAAGGACGTCATATATTGATGTGATAGAAAGTGAGGAAGAAAGAGAACATGTTGAAAACAAAAATAAAGAAATAGAGGAAGTTGCAAAAAACACTCAGCAGTCACATCATGATGTTGACTCAGAAGAAGAATCTGAAGAAGAAACTGTGGCTGAAGAGAATGCAACTGAACCTCGCAGGAGAAATCGAAGAGCTAATATTGATCCATCAAACATAATTGGGGACAGTAGTGCACCCACTCAAACAAGAAGGATGAGGAATAACACGCAATCTGCATTTCTGTTAGTTGTGGAGCCATCCTCATTCGAAGAAGCTAGAAAGGATGAATCTTAGGTGAAATCCCTGAATGAAGAATTATATCAGATTGAGAATAATCAGACATGGGATCCTATTTAGAGACCCAAAGGTCACAATGTGATTGTTACCAAATGGATCTTAAAAAATAAGTTTGATGAGCATGGAAGTGTCATCAGAAACAAGGCATGACTGGTATGTAAAGGATACTCCCAGATTGAAGGCATTGATGTTGAAGAAACCTTTGCTCCAGTGGCTAGACTGGAATCAATCAGGCTTTTCCTTGTCATGGCACTACAAAGAGGATATAAATTATATCAAATAGATGTCAAGACAACATTCTTGAATGGTGTACTCGAAGAAGAAGTCTACATTGAACAACCGGTGGGTTTTGTTCTAGGTATTGATGTAACAAAGGTCTGAAAACTGAAGAAATCTCTATATGGTTTGAAGCAGGCACCATGGGCGTGGTACTCATGGCTGGATTCGTATCTCAAGAAGCTGGAATTAAAAAGAGGAGTAGACCACAATCTCTATGTGAATAATTCTCCAAAAGATCAATTCATGGTTCTAGTCTATGTTGATGATATCATATTTGGTGACAGCATGCAGAAATCAGTGGACGAATTTTCCAATCACATGAAATCATAATTTGAAATGTCTATGATTAGGGAGCTCACATATTTCTTGGGGCTTCAGGTGATTCAAAAGAAGTAATACACATTCATTTCTCAAGAAAAGTATGCAAGAGAGCTGCTAAAGAAGTTTAATATGCAAGACTCCAAACCAATGTCAACTCCGATTGCAGTTGGAACTAAACTTGGAAAGCATGAGGATGGGGCCTCTGTTGATCACACCATGTACAAGAGAATCATTGGGGGCCTACTGTACTTGACAGCGACATGGCCAGATATTGTCTTTTCCATATGTCTTGTGTCCCGCTTTCGGAGTAATCCAAAGGAGGAACATATGGCGGTAGTAAAAAGAATCATGAGGTACATTCAAGGTACACATAACTTAGGGTTATTTTTTTCTGTAGGTAGGGACAATGAATTATCAGTGTTTTCTAATGCTAACTGGGCTAGTGATGTAGTATACAGAAAGTCCACTAGTGGTGGATTCTTCTATATTGGGAAGAAATGTGTTCGCTGGTTAAGAAAGAAATAAGAAATTACTTCTCTTAGTACTGCTGAAGCTGAGTATATATCGACCACAAAGGCATGCACTCAACTGCTATGGATGAAGCAAAAACTTACAGATATTGGTGATGAGGTGAATCAACCAATGGTAATTTACTGTGATAACAAGAGTGCAATTGATCTCACGAAGAATCTTGTTCAGCATTATCGTACAAAACATATTGAAATCATGTATCACTTTATCAAAGAAAAAGTTGATCAAGGGGTGATTAGAATGGATCATGTGGTAACTGATGAGAAAGTGGCTAATATTCTGACCAAGCCACTATCAGCGGCCGTGTTTGAGAAGAATCGGTTGAACCTCAGTGTTTAGCCACCACCCAGTGCATAAGGAGGTTACGCAAAACCCCTCTCCCCATTTATGATAACTGTTTTTATCTGTTTATGGATGTGATGCAGGTTTGTGGGGGAGATACTATCCATGGGGAGTATGGTTTGATCTGAACAATGAACAAATTACCGGTCTTTGGGTTTATTGTCAATGGGGGAGAAAAGAATAAATTCATGATTGTTCAGGCATGTAATGCTTCTTGGGAATCATTGAGAATTCCACAAACACTAGAACCCAATTCAAGCTTCCTCTCTTGTTTTCTACACTGAGCATTGCTCACGTAGACTTAGAGTGTTGGATGAGTTGATTCTTGCGTTTTTGGTTTGCACATGGATGGGGATATATTGAATTTATTTTTTGATTGCCAACAATCCCAAAGGGGGAGATTGTTAGAACCATGGTCTTCTATGCATGAATTGGAGTATGTTTTGTGTTTGTTTACAATCCTCAGTAGAAGTATAAAATGTGTACCAGGAAAGTGATCATACAGTTAAAACAGACAACAGTATTGAAGGTGGCGTCGTTTCCCAGTGTTTGCTATATTTTTGGGCCTAAAAATTGACAAATGGAGAAAAATGATTTTGGAAAAGAGACTTGCGCGTCGTGTACTTGGAGGAGAGGGAACTTGCGCATCTAGAGTTTTTAAAGATCTTAATGTGGAAAAATGACAAAGGGATAAGGGTCATGCAAGTATTGGTGTGGTCGCGCAAGTGACCTACGCGCCGAGAAAGGACTTGCGCGCCGGTGCCTAGGAGGATTGGAAACATGTGCGCCTATTGTTCTTCAAGATCATAACTTCAAAATATGGAAAAGGAAAGAGGGTCGTGCAAGTATTGGAGTGATCACACAAGTGAGAAGTGTGACAGAGGCTTGGGCGGTTGGAGCTGCGCACCGGGACTTGCGCGCCGTGAGGACACTTGCGCGCCACCGCGCAGGGGGTCCAGTTTGCCAATAAATAGAGGACCACCCCCCTCATTTGCAACGAAGTTCAAGACTTAGAGATTTTTTTATCTCTCGTCATGAAAGTGGTTGAGTTGCGCAAGTGGTAGTTTGGTCGCGCAAGTAGAGGTTGTGCGATGGTTGTTGGCTGCGCGACCAAGGCAGTTTGGGAGTTAAAGGTGCAAAGTCGCGCAAGTTTGGAGTTTAAGGAGGCAGTGTCGCGCAAGTGTTTTTTGGTCACCTGCGTGGAGATTTTGTACCATACAAATGACTTGTGCGCCGTTCTTGAAACTTGCACTCCAGTTTTGGAGAAGCGCGCCTTGTGAGGTTGTTGTACACAGGTCCTTTTGGAGCTGCACGAAAACTGGAAGATTGCTCGATACCTTCGATGCAAAGTGGGATTAGTATACGAGTGAAATTTGGACTTCAACAGAGCATCTACATTCAATAACGGATGCATTATTTTGTAATGATGAAGATACCTACATGTCTATAAACTGAGTGTGACTTCACCAAGGGCAGTGAGCCAGGGGGAGTCAACATGAGTGACCCAAGGGACGATGTGAGCTGTCCCTGAACCTTTTGTAAAGGCAGTGATCTTGGGACATAGTGACTGTTCTCGAACCTTTGTAATCCACATATTGTGAAGTTTAGTGGAATTAGGTACGACCGAAAACCTGTCAGCGTATGCTCCTTAGACGTAGCCCTTAGTGGTGAACCAAGTAAAATGTGTTGTGTCTTCTCTGTTCATGTGAATGTTTTATTTCTGATCATATTCATCATACAGGTTCAACAATTTCCTACCAACGTGGGAACAAGATCCATCACACTAAAATAAAAAAAATTCACCCCGATTCACCCCTCCCCTCTCAGGGTGTCTCGAGGTCCTTCAAAATGACTATTCTTCCCTCACTCATCCTCAAGTAAGGTTTCCTCCCACGTCCTCCTTCACTGATTCCTATATTTCCCAAACCCCACACTCTGATATATGGTAAGGTAGTTGAAATAAAAAAAGATCAAAAGAAATAAGACATTATACATTGTTGGAATAAGACTATCTACATAAATACAGGGGTAAATTGAGTTCTTAAAATTTTCATTGCTTAAAACCTCCCTATTTTAGGCTAGTTAGGATAAGAACTTTTTTCAACAAAATAAAGCAATGGAGATAAATTCAGAAATAAAAATATTGAACACTAGATATTGATAGTGGTTTAGGGAACATATATCCCCTAGTCTACTCTACTAATTCTCAACTCCTAGATATTGGTTATTCTCACTAGTACCAGTCATTTTTCTAGTGACTACTAGACTAGGTGCAAGTAGCCGTCACTTGCTAAAAAACTAGGATTTTTTACCAGTATCTTACAAGTCTTATAGAACAAAAACCTTCCACACTCAGTATGAGGAGTGATCACTTCAAGAGATGAGAGATAAAAAAGAGATTTTACGAATTCAAGACACAGTTTCAAGATTCAAGTTACAATAGATAAAGAAACGTCCATAGAATATTAATATCATCTAAGATCAGATTTGGGGGTCCTTTAATTGAAAAATACAATCTTGTATGTACATAAAATATATAGAAATTTCATATATTGTATATCATGTGTTGTTTGAATCAAGTGTCATTTTATATCTACATACACGTCTCCATCCGTTTTTTTAAATGTTGCATAAAAATCTTCTATATATATCTTCTCTTTTGAATTTGAACTTAAGTACACTTGATAATCCTAACGGACTTGCAAATAATCCTTTTGTAAAACTGAGGCAACATGCACTTAATTAGAGAATGTCATTTTCCAAATATGGAATGAAATTCTACGATAGAGATGTCAGAGATCTTCTTTATCAGATCTTTCCATTCTTGTAAAAAAGGAACTTTGCCCAAATCAATCTTTCTTAATTGGGAAAACTCTTTTTTGATTCACGTAAAAGCATAAGTTGACTGATCAAAAGGTTACACCAATAGTAATGAGTACAATCATATTGATCCATAAGATAACATGAACTTCGTAAGATAAACATATGGAAACACTATTCTCGTAAGATAATTCACCATGGACTTCATAAGAAAAAAATACTTTAGTTCTTTGACATATGCATCGCAAAAGATAAATAATATAGTTTTACTATTTGCATAGTATAATTCCATTTTGTAAAATAATATCTTACTATCATAGAATACATGACTTCTATAATTTTCCTGATGTTCATAAGATAAAATCCAATAACGAAGTATTGAGATTTCAACACAAGTACATAATCTACTTCATAAGAGAATTAGTTTAATTATAAGATAATCATAACAGGTAAGATAAATTCCTTTGACAAAAAACTGAATTCCATAATTCATAAACATAATATCTTTACTCCTATAGGATAAATGATATTGACTCATTATCCACACAAGATAAGTTCATTTAGAATTTATTCCTAAAAAACTCATAATACTTGAGAATAATTAGACACAAACTATAAAAAACTTAAGGTAAACTTGTTAGTAAATAAATAAGGATATTTTGAATCATCAAAACATATAAACAACTGAGATATATTGAAAAATATAAGTCTTGATAACAATTTCACACTTTTTGATGACCACAAAACTCATAATAAAATTATCAACAAAGAGAATATCTTATTTGAAAATTATTTTAAATATAACTTTGTTAAATTTGGTGTTCTTTTAGCCCATAGATAAAGTTTGGGCTTACTTCTCTCCATAACTAGAATTGGGATTTATTCGCCTCTAATTTAGAAATTAACTCAATAATTTCCCATAAGTAAAGTGTGGGATTAATTATCCCAATTTTTTAATATAAAAATAATGAGATAATAAGAACATCTTTATTGTCACACATGAACAAGTGTAAATAGTTAGAATATGAGATTCTGAATATAAATAAAATCTAGCATGGATTATAGGGAAATAAAAAATATAAAAAACATAAAATAACATAAAACAAGAATTATTGAATCAATTAAAAATGATAAATATATATAAAAAATAATGAAATACTAGGAAAAATAAAAAAATAGAGCAAATAGTGAAGAAATAAAACATTAAAGAACCAAAGAAATAATAATGAGAAAAAAAAACATAAGAAGAATGTAAGAAGTGAGTAAACATGTAAAGAAGGTAAACAAACATTCAAATGTTTTATAAAAACAATGAAAGATTTTCAGTTTATCATCACGAAGAAGGAAAATCAGTCCCAACATTTGGAATCAGTGGGACGGTGCTTCAGTGGTGGTTTCATGAAATATTGAGGTTGGTTAGGAGGTAAGGATAATATAGGCATCATGGCATCATTACTCTCTCCAATAACTCCTAATGTGGAAAAATATCATCCAAGGCTATCCCTATCTCCAAGAATGGTCCTCACTAAAATTGATTGGATAGTGGTAAAAGCTTGTTGTGCTATGGTCATGTTAAAATAGTTTGCATGAGTGAAAACCACCCTGGTTGAAGTAGCAAGAGTAGGAAATGAAGCTTCAAAAAATCACTCAAATAAATATCAATCAGATCAAATATATCCTTAAACCTATGTGATGTGGTGACATGATGTTTATAAATGGAAGGTCCTAAGGAACGTTTTCCCTGAAGATGGAATAATTCATCCTCACACATGTCAATTATTTTGACCACATCATTCTTGCAGTAGTTAAGTTGGGTAGTAAAACTGTTCCATGTATTATGAGAATAGTTGTCAAAAAAATTATAAAAATAACCTCTCTTCACACAATTCAGAATCAACTGATTTCACACTTCTAATTGGTTATCATACAAACTTATTGAACTAGTGGCATGTATAAAGATAACTGGTATTGTCTGAAATGCCTCACCACTTACGATTTCTTTTCCTTCGGAGACTATACACTTCTCCTTTAGTTCAAAAAACTCATCTTTATATTCAGAAGAAGAATCTGATATCATGGAGTGCACAATCATTTTATGAAGGTGGTAATTTTTTTTCAAAACCACATTTTTTTCTAAATATCCATTCATCTCCCATAATATAATTATAATGAATCTCACATATTTTTGAGCTTGGACTGAAGTATCTTTAATCAATGACACATTTTACTTAAGAAGATCATTGATATCCTTCTGAGAATAATCAGTACTAGTTATGGTGATTCTAGGAATAATTTGTATACTTCTAATCTCAATAACTAAACTGCATTTAATATATGTAAAATGTCTCTTGAAAGAAGTTCAAATTGTATAAATGAAATCCTAGTAGTTAGAGTATCAAGAGCTTGAGATACACCATCATACTTCGATTCAATCATAGCTTAATATAAAAATCATTTCCTCAAGGATTCTTCATAATATTCATTTAAACCCTCTACATAATAGATTGAATTAATACTTTTCAATTCATCAAAGTTAGACTCTGAGATAAGATTTGGTTGAGTAGATGGCATTATTTTGATAAACTCAAACTGACTTAATAGAATCTTCCAGAGGGTATCAATGCCCTCTTTAGAAACAGGAATTTCACGGAGATTACTAACCTTTGCACATACTTAATAATTTTTTTCATCATATTAACTTCATATAATAGCTTACTATAACAGAAACAATCTCACTCATCAGTAGCGTCATGCATGGTTGTATGTATCTTAGTTATTACGATCTGTATCCACTAAAGTAGGATAAGTTTCTTCTTGAGTTACTATGAACACCTGATTATCATCCTTTGGATGATGTTTTTTAACTTTCTAAATTTATTCATATGGGGGAACCTCTTCAATGTGAGACAGTTCGGAATATTCTTGGCTTGATTTTCTATTAACTACCAACAGAGAAACATCATTGTCTTCTTCTAATTCTTCCTCATCAGAACCAAAAAAATAACTGATAACAAAAAAAATTATATCTTAACTCTTCGATTTGTCTTAAAAGGCAAATAAAATTCAAATATAGGGATAGATCTAGACATAGTGGAGATGATCCATTCTTAACCAATGATTAGAAGATTTGTAAGGGTTATAACAGAACTTTCTCTTGGTGTGAAGACTAGTAGATTATGAGGTTGAATGGTAGGTAGCGATGGTGTGTCCACAACTATGTGATGCACTTCTGATTTCACCTATAGTGTAGCTTCCTCACTTATATCATCACCAAGATGAATCTCATCTAAAACTACAACTCAAACTCCATGTCATCTGTCAGCAAGAGTCACAATGTCCAGTGGGTCTTCCACAACCATACTGGCAGTGGGTTCTGCAGAAGGTCTAACCACCACAATGGCATGATTTGACTCCCCCTCGACATGAGAATGGTTTCCATGTCATAATTTTTTCAATTGGTAATAACTTACTAAGAATCTCTATAAAAATCCACTACACTTCAAACTCTAACACTTAGATTTTTTAACCCGTGACAACAGGTAGCCATGGTCTCATCCAGAGATATATCAGCTTTGACAAATACTAACATCAAAATCCATCCAAAGAGATAGAATTTGACTATATATATTTTAATGTGTCACATATACCTCAGTATATAAAGTTCCAAATTAATATTATTTTTTTAAAGTCCGAAACACCATTTAATAATTAAAGAAACAAAAGTTTACATGAGATTAAAGGATGGGATTTTATTACAATCTCTTTCAAAGAGTTGAAGAAAATCAGCTGGCAGTGCATCTAGCCAAGTCATGTTCTGGTGGACACCTTTGTTGGAAAGGGCATCAGCAACAACATTTGCTTCACGGAAGACATGTGTAGCAATGTAGTCGATCTCCTGAAGCGAATTCAAGCAGTTCATCCAACGCGTAGTAAGCGGCCATGCAAGATGAATAACTCCATTCCAAATGGCTTGAATAATGGTGATAGAATCACTTTTAATACACAGTTTACGCCAACCTCTTTGCAGAACAAAATCAACAGCATGTATGACTCCAAGCATCTCTACTTCAATGGAAGAGGCAATCCCACACCCACCGTAAAAGAAACCATGGAAATGGTCATCAGAATCTCTGAAAATGGCCCCACAACTGGCAGGTCCAGGATTTCCTTTTGAGGCGCTGTCGACATTCACTTTAATCCAACCCAGCATCGGAGGTTTCCAGAAAACTTCAAAGGGTTTCTAGATCTTCGGGAAAATACCCAGGACACGGATACGTCTGAGGATCTCAAAGTCTCCAATATGATTGCTGCAACAATCTTTTTGAATTGATGCAGCTTCATGTATCTCAATGAGAATTCTAGCTTTTCCTGCATTGAGACTAAAAGAGTGATTATTATGGATAAGATTGTTTCTTACATACCAGATTTCATGTAGGAGTTCAGCCACTACCGCAAGAAAAATGTTTTTGACTTGCTGAGAGGATTCGTATTTAGTACATTTCTTAAAAAGTAAACAAATCGGGTTAGATAAGGACCATGAACAATTAAAAAGATCAAAAATTTAGTTCTATAAAGTCGTGGTTGTAGCACAAGACAAGAAAAGATGGTCAGAATCCTCTCTGTGCTGATTACATAAATGTCATTTTGAGCAAAGTTGAATGCCAAAGGCTTGAAGTCGATTTTCAGTGGGCAATCTATTGTGAGCAATACGCCAAATAAGGGTGAACCTGGAGGGTTTGACCCAAGTCTTATTGAAGGTACTCACCCATTTATAATTAGGTTCATTGTTAGAGAAGTTGTGCATGCAGAAGTTTTTTGAATCAAGTATGCCATTGGGAGCAGGTTCCCAAACAAGGAAGTCCCCATAAATGGAGAAGGTATAATTTTCAATGATTTGAGCAATGCTGTTGGGGAGATCATGCCTATAAAGTTTCATAACATCTTTAATTGTGTGGGTGGTGTTTATAAGAGTGTTATTAGGAGGAAGCATAGAAATTAAAGGATTACCTATCCAGTTGTCACACCAGAATTTAATGTTGGAGTCAGCGCTGACCATCCATCTAGAGTTAGCCATAATCTTCTGATAAGAGTTTCTAATAGAGGTCCATATTGAGGAGTTGATGAAATTAATATTTCCTTTTAAAAGTTTATTTAAGAATCTATGTTTTAAAAATCCAGAGGCTTTAGAGTTACTATTAATAAGACGCCAAGTGAATCTCGCTTGCAGGGCATCATTGAACAAATTTAAATTTTTGATGCCAATGCCTCCATTATCAAGAGGTTTAATATAGGTCTTCCATGGGATGGTGACAAGTTTCCTTTCAAAGATATTTCCCTTCCAGATGAAATTTTTTATAAAGGTATTGATTTTCTTGAAAGTTCCTATGGGCCATTTATAAATCATGAGCGAGTAGACCAACATAGAGACAATGGTAGATTTGACAAGACAATTTCTACTAGCCATGGAAAGGGATTTTCCCTTCCAAGTAGAGAGTTGATTAATGATTTGATCAGTGATATTAGAGAAATAAGATGATTTAGGATGTCCCCAGAAAATCGGGACTCCCAAGTACGTGAAGGGAAAAAAACCTTCTTTAATTCCAAGGTTACTGGTGATAATGGATTTCCTTCTAACAGGGAAATTTTTTCCAAAGAAAATATGAGATTTATTCCAGGAAATAGTTTTGTCTAGAAATGTTCTCGTAATGAGAGATAGTTTGTTTAAGTCATTGAATATTTATTTGATCTCCCTTTAGAAACAAAATAATATCATCAGCATAGAGGAGGTGAGTGGGGACAATAAGGTTTCTAGCGGCTTGAATGGGTTTAAGTTTATTTTGATCAACCAGATTATGAATGAGTCTACTAAAGTAGTCTTCCGCAATAACAAATAGAATGGCCGAAAGAGGATCGCCCTGTCTAACACCTTTAGAACATTTGAAAAAACCAAGAGGGGTGCCATTTATTAATATGGAAATGATAGCAAATTGAAATAAGGTCTTGATTCTCTTGATAAAAGTCTCATGAAAACCAAAAAATTTCAAGACTCTAAATATAAATCCCTAATCAATGGTATCAAAGGCTTTTTTAATATTAATCTTGATGGCCACACAACCCCCTCTATTATTTTTATTTAGGATGTTGGTACATTCTGAGGCAAGACAAATGCAGTCTTGGATGGATCTGTTTTTGATGAAGCCAAATTGATTCCATGAAACAATTTTGCTGCAAATCGGAGCCAATCTGTTGGTAATGATTTTAGTAATGATCTTGTATAGGGTATTGATAAGAGAAATTGGTCTAAAATGATGAATTTCAGAATCATTTTCAACCTTGGGAATTAAGGTGAGGAATTGAGCATTGATACCCTGAGGGAGGGATCCGTGAGTGAAAAAAGACCTAATCAGCTTACAAACATCTGAACGAAGAGTGTCCCAGTGATTTTGATAGAAACCATTGTTCCAAAAAGATATTTCATGATCTTTGGAGGGATGAACCCATAGATGGTGGTAAGAGAGATGTTGAAATCAAAGATACTTTCATGATGACATCTAAAAACCACAACTATTATTACTTAAGACATCGAGAAATTATTTTGATTGAATGTCACTATAATAAGTTCTTCATAATTCCCAAAATGAAACAACACAGTATCATAAAACTTAGGAACTTCTTTTTTAAATAATAACCCTATTCCATTCTCATTGAAGATGTATTCCTATCCTAGAATATTGGTAATCCTTTTGGGAAACATATTCGTCTTATCGAGCCTAATAAAATCATTTTCTTTGCTGATTAGAAATTTCCTCATGGACCTTGAGCACATTGAGCTGCTTGAAGCAACTCTATTTAATCTATTGTTTTTCCCATGATTGAATAAGGTATGAAAGCATGAATATTTAAGGAAACTATAGTTGGGGATAAAGGATATGAGAGCTCTGTATGTAGCAAGAGGTTGAAGGTTTTGCTCGTAAGATTGATTTGATTTTTTTTAGATAATGATGGGCCACACATAGTGATTTAAAGGGTAATTATTATAATTATATTCCACATTTCACACCATAATATGACTAAATCTAAAAACTATGGCTGAAAAATAAAAATAAAATAAAGAAAATAAGAATCAAAAAAATATTGCTTCTTGAGCGCCAAAAAATGAAATAAAAAAAATGAGATTAAATGAAATTAAATAAACCTATATAGGATTTTATAAAATTAAATATGTCATTAGGAAAGGTTTTAGTGAAAATGCAAGCTAATTGATTTTTTGTGCAAACAAATTCTAAAGTGATATCACCTTTTTGTGCATGATATCTTAAGAAATGATTCCTTAAATCTATGTTATTTGTTCTAGAATGCTTTATAATATTATTTAAAATGTTTATAGAATTGGTGTTATCACATTTGATTGGAAAAAAATTGAAATTGAATCCAAAATACTTCAGTGTAACACCCCAATAATTTATGGTATGTCTCTTCTTAAATAAATTCAATTTCTTTGATAACTTACGTTACACTAAGCTTAAAAAAATGATTAATCACACAACAATTTTAATGGAAGTAATGAATGAGATTAAATAAAGTTTTAAAATATATTCTAAACAAGTTTATAAAATGAATTCAGTAGTTACCAATTAATTATAAATTAAAATAAAATCCAATTGAACTTAAATGACGTGTTTTTATAAAAAACTATTTTTATGTACACAATGATATTTTATCTTAATAAATTAAATTAATACCTATTAGTGAAATATATTAATGAAATTTATATTTTATATACTCAATCAAATGTTTTTAAATTCATCCAACAAATTTTATAGAATTAAGATAATAATAAATCCAATTTTAAGTAGAAAAAGATATATTTTTCTAAAGATAGTTTCATCACCTTTTGATGGAACACCTATTTTAAATCTAAATTTTGAAATTTTTATAAGTTTTATTTTAAAAAATATTTTTAATTTTTTTAATTTGAATATAAAAATTATCTTAGGTTAATTTTTTTTAATTTTTTGGAGAACTTTCATTTTTTGATGAATAATGAAAAATACTAAATTTTAATTGAAAACTACTTTTTCTTCTAATTTATTTATATAGTTAAATTATATTTTAAATTATTTTTAAAGTATAATTAGTTAAATTATACATCAATAAAAACAATTTAGGTCATTGGAAAATTTCACCTTGATATTGGATATAAAATCATTTTAAAGTTTTGAACTTTTCACTTTAAAAACTCGATTTTCATTGTGTGTGCGAGACTAATTTTAAATCTATTTTTTTTAAATTATGTGAATTGAATTTAGTAAAATTGATTCCATATTTGGAATATTAATATCCAAATTAGGTTTTAAGGTAAAATTATTTTGTTGGTATAAAAAATTTACCATGGTAAAAAAAAAGTACCACAGTATAGGTAAAATAGCGACAAGTGTTAAAGTTAAAAGTTAAAAGCTTAACATACCTAAAAATTACAAAATTTAATGGTTGATTGAGGTATTTATCGAACCTAACCAGAATACAAAAAATTAATTAACAATATAATTTGTTTTAATTATTTCCACCTCAATGTGGCTATCTTTAAATATAAAATAATCATTATTTTAATCACTTAAACCCACCCCACCTCAAGTATAAATTCCACCACTCACCACCGCATTTAAAATAAAAAGCCTTTAATATCCTAAAATATCTTCCTAAAATTATCCTAATTTCTCTCCACAAATAATATTTTTAATGGTATCACCAAAATACAAAATTCAATGTCCTAAAGGGTCTCACAAAGAGGTGATATTCAAGATGTAATATTCTCAAAACACCTCTCTTAATTTCTTTTCTTATTCTATTTTCTCCCCAAATACTTCATCCACCATAAAATAATAATTACATAATCATGTAAATACTGGAATATTATGTTTCTAATAAAATTTATTATATCCATCCCTTTTATTACCTTCTCTTATTCAAAGAAACAAAACTATTGTCCAAGTAATGCCGGTTAATCACCTCTGTGAATAATGTTTTTGTTCGTCTTCTATTACCTCCTTTATGGATGGTCATAAAACTATTATTATGGTTAAATAATATTGAAATATGTATATTATATCCTATTTCATATTCTGGAACTAATATATACACATAATATTATAACAAAATTAGTTCATGGTGTTCAGAAAAACCACCAAAATAAACTAAACAGTTATCATTAACATGTTATCGATTGAATCTTCCCCATAAAAGAAATAAAAATGATATATGGGAACATTTATAATTATGAAATTTAATTAATACTATTTCATTCCACTTCTGTATCTATAAACCTATTTTACAAGAACATCCACAATTTTACACAAATGAACCGATTATGAAACCATGAAACTAAAGCACCCGAAACCATGAAAGTACTAACATATTATTAATTTATGGGTAATAATATGTTATAAAATCATCACATAAGGTATTATAAATATTAATATAATTATTTAATAAGTTATTAAAATTATTTAAACCATTATAAATAAGTTTAAATAATTCTACACTAATGGGAAGCGTGAGGTAAGGGGGTTTCTCATCTCATTTTTACTTCCATGAGATATATGTTTTATTCACCCCTTATTTATTTTATGTGGTGTATATACTTCACTTTGATATATCATATAATTAATATTAGTATCTTCATGGAATTAAATATTCCATTTTATAATTATTACTTTTATATTCATATGATTTAGTTGATTATAAAGTGGTAATGGGATTCTTAACCCAATTTCCATTCCTTGGGTTAAAATTATTCTTCCATGTTTATGTTGTACTAAGCTTATGTGTGAAATGACTTTTGAATAACTTGGGTTGTATTTAATATTTTTTTTGGATTTATAATTAATACACATAATATATTCATTTTATTAATGTAACCTTCAATGATATGATATTTATAAGGTACTTTCTTTAAAAAAATATTTTCTAAAAAATTTCTCTTAAAACTCTCGTTTTCTTCCATGTTTGTGTTTTATAAATTTCTTTACACAAATATTTTTACTATCATTCTATTATTTTATAAATTTATTAATAATAATATTTTAATTTTTAAAAAACATTTCTAAAGGCATATTTTGTCATTTTCTAAACAAGGTTCATTGAGACTTTTCCAACAAATAATATGGAAGGAATGTTTTTTTAATTTATACGGCGTGATCATATTTTCACATAATCATAATGACCTAATGATTTAAAGATATCTTTAAATGTTTACATGGTTATTTTCAAAGAAAATTTTTTCTTTTATAATTTCATAGCATTTTAAAAATAAATTATTTTGAAATTTAAAAGGGTATTTTCCTCAAGATTTTTTCAATGATATCATTTAAAGTATTTTAATCTATTTAAAAATAATTTATTGAATCTATTACTTCATTGAGGTTGATCTATTATGGTTCCATAAACTATATTTTATTAAATGGTTATTTATTTATTTGACTAGGGATGTACTATTTTGATACCATTCACCATATTACTCTGGATGGATTGTGATTATGTATACTTAAAAAAAGTTATTTACATTTTGTATGATAGTTTCAATAAAAATGTATATGTTGATTATATTTCAAAAATTTCATATGAGGAATGTATTTGACTTATTAAGTGATAATTGGGGCCTCTATAGGCCCTCGCTGCATCGATAGGTCTCATGAGACAAACCAGATTGGGTTTTGGCTGAGGCCTTACCCATTTATTTTCATATATATGACTTGGACAAGGCCTCGATGAAAAGTTTCAGATGTCTAGAGTTATGAATTCCATCATTATGAAACTAGTTATGGATTTCCAACTGATTATTCGATTAATATAATATCAATGTTTAATTTTCTATCTCTTGTAATTATTTTTATGGCCTTATTTGATCATATTTTATTCTCTCTATGTTATGCTCAAGTTATTAATTAAATTAAATATGTGTTTTTAGTAATTTAACATTATATATTGATTATTCTCATTGATTCAATATTGATTCCACTATATTTAACCCTTATTTAGAATTTTATATCACCCCTTTCTTATATATTATTTTACCATATTTCTAAAAAGTTTTTTTTGATTGATATGCAGGGTTACACTAATGGGATAATAGTGTTCTCAAAGAAAATAATTTTTTGTATTTTATGTTTAAAATGTAATTTGAATTTCAAAAATCTATCTAGTTTAACAAGACGACTAAACTATTTGGTCATTTTTATATGATTCCTTGTATCTATTCCAATGTAATAAAGTAAGGCATAAAATATATGCTATTGGGGTTTGGGTCTTTATAATAAAGGTGTACTTCATCCACATCACCTACAAAAAACAACTTCCAGCTGCAATATACTCATCTTTTTTAGTTGAAAATACAATACAATGTTGTCTTTTAATAGACTATAATACCAATTATTTTCCCAAAAAATGATACATTATAAAGGTAATTTTCATATCAAGTATACACCCACCAAAATTAATATCTGAGTATTAAGTTAAATTAAAATTAGATGTTTTTGAAAAAAGTAAATAAAGAGAGATAACTCCTTTTAAATACCTTAAAATGGGAAGTTAAATGAGATTATTTTTTTATTTTCTAAAAATCTAGAACAAAGACAAACAAAAAACATAATATCTTTCCTAATTATAAGGAGATAAGGAATGTTCCCATTTATTCATCTATATAACTCATTTTCAACTGGTTTTCCAATTTCATCTGAGTCAAGTTTAATATTGGAACTCATAAGAGTTGAATAAGTCCCAACACTTTCAATACCAAAACCTTTAAGTAAATAAAGTATTTATTTGATTTGGTTTAAAACATTCTCAAAATATCTTTGATAAATTTGAAAAGAAAAGAAATATTTTAACTTACCCATCATTCTCATGTCAAAAAAAAATTATGAGTTTTAAAAATTAATTACACATTTTTTGAGTTTGTGATCCAAAAATAACATCATTAACATATATTTTCACAAGAAAAGTAAATTTTTATGAAGTTTTCTTGGAAATAGTGGGGTTTTAAAATCCCATATTAATACCATTTGTTAAAATAAATGAACTTAATTATTCATACCAAGAACCATGTGATTTTTTTAGTCCATAAAGAGCATTAATAAGTTTGAAAATAGAATTTTGAAAATACAGGACTTCAAAATCAGGAGGTTTTTCAACATAAAATTCATAAAGTAAAAATCCATTTAGGGAGATATATTTTAAATCCATCTAATATAATTTGAAATTTTTATGAGATGTATATTCTAGTAAGATTCTAATGGATTATAAACTAGATACATGCCAAGGTCTTTTCATAATCTATTCCTTCTTATTTATTATATCCTTTTGCAAGTGAACTAGCCTAATTTATAGTGATCACACCTTGATCAACCCGTTTCTCCCAAAATATCAATTTAGTTAAAATATCTGGTTAGTTAGAGGGTCTATTGACTAACACTTAACTTGTTTCTCTTGAACTAGTTTATCTCTTCTTACATTACTAAAACCTAACTATCATTAGTTAAGGATTATTATAAGTTTTTAAGTTTAGGTTGAGATAAAAAGGAAAATAATTATTCAAAATTTCCTACATTTCTTATAGTCTAAACAACTATATTTAGATCTCCTATAATGGTCTCTAGAGGATGGTATTTAAGGTTTCTAATATGTCTAAGAAAAACACTTTCCAATTATTCATTATCAACCACTTATTGTTTTAATTTTCCTTTATCATGTTCTAGATCATTATCTTTTTTTGTTATCAAAATGAGGTTCAAGTTCAAGGTTTCCCATATAATCACTCAAGTCACAAAACTGAGTTTTCGTTTCATCCAAAGGATCACTTTCATCAAATTTAACATGAGTATATTCTTAAACTATCTTTGATACTTATTGAAAATCCAATAATCTTTGGAAGTAGTAGAATAACCAAGGAAGATGCCTTCATCAGCCTTTAGATAAAACTTATCAGGATTTTTCTTAGTGTTCATGGTATAAACTTTACATTTGAACACTTTAAAGTTTCCTACCTTTGGTTTTATTTTATTCCATAACTCATAGGGGGATTTTTTTATAATTGGCCTTATTAGAACTTTGTTAATGATATAACACAATGCGTTAAAAGATTCATCCCAAAAGTAAGTGGGTAAATTATATTCACATAAAATAGTCCGAAAAATTACATGAAAGGTCATATTCATCCTTTCAACAACACCATTTGGTTGAGGTGTCCAAGGGATAGAAAAATATTGTTCCATACTATGCTTTGAGAAAAATGAATTAAATTCATGATTCTCAAATTACATTCCATGTTCAATTCTTTAAGTCAAAATTTCATAATATTTTTCATTTTGAAAAAGTTTGAAATAATTAATAAAAAATAGAACATGCTTCACTTTTAAGTCTTAAGAAATAAACTTAATAAAATCATGAAAATCATCAACTAAAACATAAACAAAAAATTTTACACTTATTCTTACTATTATAGCATGTATGAAAAGATTCATGTGGATAAGTTCTAAGGGTATAGAAGTGGAAACCTCATTTATTGGTTTAAAATATATTTTTTGTTTCTTTCCTATTTGGAATGTATCACATATTTTCTTTTTATCAAATTTATGGTTTGGAAAATCAAAACTAAAATTTCTTTTAAATAATTTTCTTAGAGAGAAAACATTGTAATTTCCAAGTGCTCTATTCCAAATCTAGTATTCATTAACTTCCGAGTTCAATAAAACTACATTCTATCTACACAAAGAATTTAGATCTAAAGTATAGTCTTTTTCAGTTTTTGGTGCCTTAAACTTAAGAGATTTATCTGTAAAAACTAAAAATTAATTATTAGAAAAATAAATAGAATAACCTTTATCAAAAATTTGAGAAATACTCAAATAAATGGATTTTTATAAGGATTTACTACAGATTTCAAATGTAACTTCCCCGACCCGGGAGCCACTAAACCGGTGATCCGAGTTGGTTGGTTACATGACCTTAAGTGGGACTCCCCGTACACCAAAGGTTGTCGACTAGCAGTGGGGGTTCAAATAGTAAATTGGGGAGACTATACCCCCTTTTTATCAGAGTAAGCTACAACAGAAGATATAAAAAAATAACAGAATAAAAACCAATAATTCTAGAGCATGCATAAACAACCATTCCCCAAATGAGGTACAACCAAGTCCAACAGTAAATATTTCATGTTTTTCTACAAGTGTAAAAGTGAACTAAACCCAAAATAAAGACAAAATAAAAATTCCCAAAATGGTCTTGACACCAAGTCCGGGTCCTCCTCCATGCACACTCATGCCAACCCAACTATCTAGCAAAGGCCCTTTCCCTTCTTCTGACCTACAAACCAGAAGTCTGCTTTGGTACCCAACTACAGTCCAAGCAGAGTGTGAGTACAACTTAGTGGGCCACCACTAATGGTGTCTACAAAATATCTGGCATAAACAAATGTTCATGAAAAAAGAAAATTAATAATAAATGACAAGGAAAAGATTAAGTTCCCTTAGTAATTTTAGGTCCATTACCAACATTTATTACCATTTACATATCTTACCATTTCATCTCATTTTACATTACTTACCATTTCCAACACATCTAACATCTTTCATCAAATAAAACAAGTTACACAGGCTTAAAGTACGAAATCACATGCTTGATAAAAACACCAAGTTACCCTATCTCACTAGGACTAACTTCCTCATGTCAACCGTATCCTCACCTCAAAGCCTCAGTCTGGGTGGATGTAACCGTTAGGGGAATAGACCCTCAGTCCTCATCCCTAACCTGTGCATTAGGGGTGGAGTTTAGAGCATCATTCCAACTTGACCCGTGGGCGTAGAACCTCAGTCAATACCCCAATCTATGAATCCATGTTCACATGATATACATATATATCCATCAACCATTTACAAAACATCACAACCATTGACCAAGGAAAACATAAATCATAACAACAATATATGAGTTAACATCATACCTTAACCCATTAACACATTTACCACATTTCACATCATTATCCATTTGGCCCAATTCCCTTTTATTATGCTTATCTCACTAAGAATTGTTCATTATGCATAAATCACTAGGTATCGTGACTAGAATCATAATCCATTCTATCATGTTCCTTACTAATTCCTACATATTAACCCATTCCACATTACAAAACTATTCACAATTCATTTAACATATCCTTGTTCAACCGTATAAACCACTCTCATGTTAACCCAACATCCCTTAGGTTATTATTACTAAGCCTAGGTGCATCACCTAGATTCTACCTCAACACCATCAATCACATCAACATGTTTATCAAGGGATCATCATAAACACATGACAATCTCACTTGTTCTTCACAATCCATAGGTCTGGAAGAGTAGGCTCACCCCATGGGTGGCCCTAGTTTAGTCTCATCACCCTCAACGAATCCCATGGGGATCTTGAGGGTTCCCATTTACATTTTTTAATAACAATTTTACCAAAACATGCCATGGGTAATCAAAATATACCAAGAGACACCCTGGAACAAAACCACACATGCACAAGTCCACAAATAAACCATGGGATATAACTTGTAGACCACCTACATAGATTCTACAGGTGAACACACTCTTAATCAAGCCCTTAGATCCCACTTCAACCAAACTTTGAAGCTTCAACCCGAAGCTTCTATCTGTAACCAACAACACCAAAAATGACTTAGAAAAATGAGAGATTGATCTCTTGTATCCCTTGGGAGGTTTGGTTCATTCCTACGGTGAAGAGGGGTGAAATGGGAGGAAATCCCGAGTTGGGGTTAAAAATCCCATAGTGGAAAAATTGTAAATTTTTAAAAGGTTTCTAGGCTGCACAGTTTACCCACATGGTTTTCCAAACTGGGCACAAACCATGTGGAAGCCACTATCTAAAAACACACCTCTTGAATGGTTTCCTGGGTTGTCCGCACGGTTAGCACTAACTATGCACATGTCAAGTGACATACCCAGAAAACCCCCTTTTCTCCACTTTTCATGTCCCAAACCCTCGGAAAACTCTCGAGCCTCCTCTAGGACTTCGGTAACCACTTAATTATCCAAAACAAGGGATTAAAACCAAAACTTAAATGAGAACATACCTTTCCAAGATCCAGGATCTTACAACCTCCCCACCTTATAATGACTCATCCTCAAGTCGAGCTCCCATGCTTCATTTAACTTCCAAGGAAAAGGGATCAGGCCACTTAACCTACATTTCTGATTCCCACTCCCATGTTTCTTCCTAAATATTCACATGATTCCATATTAATCGCACTAATGGCACAACCTTTCCCTTCAATAATTTCACACTACAATCCATGATACAAACTGGATGCTCCTCAAAGGATGCATCAGCCTCAAGATCAACATTATCAACATCCACCACGTGAGTTGGGTCAGGGTGATACTACCAAAGATGCGACACATGAAAGATATCATGAATCCCTCTATATCGTTGTGAAAGATCCAATCGGTATGCCACCAGCCTGATCCTCTCCACTATCTCAAACGGCCACACATACCTGGGCACCAACTTTTCCTATTTATTAATCTGCTGGTGACCTAACCTTGGTGAAACCAGAAGGAACACACTATGACCCACATCAAACTCTAGAGGTTTACGCCTCCAAATCGAATATGACTTCTACCTAATCTAAGCCATTTCCATCTGCTTCTGAATCAACTCAACTTTCTCCGAAGTCTCCTGCACGAGACTCAGTCCTAACAACTCGGTTTCACCGGCCTCCGACCAACACAACAGAGATCTACACAGCCTCCCATAGAGTGCCTCAAATGGTTCCATCTAAACTGTATCTTTAAAAATTTTGTTGCAGGAAAATTCAACAAGTGATAGGTGCTTTTCCCAAGAACCACCAAAATACAAGACACAAGCCCTCAACACGTCTTCCAACACTTGGATTTTACACTACAACTGGTCGTCCGTTTATGGGTGGAAATCCATACATAAAAGCACCTATGTACCTAGAACCTTCTATAACACTTTCCAAAAGTGCGATGTGAAACAAGGATCGTGATCCAAAAATATAGTTCATAGTAAACCATGCAATAATAATATTTCATGAACATACAACTCACCCAACTGATCAATTGTGTAACTCTCCTAAATCAGTAAGAAATGAGCCACTTTTGTTAGTCGATCCACAACCACCCATATTGCATCATTATTTTGGGGAGTCCTCGGAAGACCCACCAAAAAATCCATTGTCACATCATCCCACTTACATTCTAGAATTTTCAATGGATGTAACAAACCACCTGGGAATTAATTCTCGGCCTTCACCCATTGAAAGGTAAGGCACCATGCCACGAAGCCCACAACTTGCTTTTTCATTCTCAGCCACCAAAACTGCCTACAGATATCATGATACATATTGGTCAAACTAGGATTCACTAACCATTTTGATGTATGGAACTCATGCATCAACTCTCCCCACATGCACACTGGCATAACCACATGACCATGAACACAAAAAACCACATCCATACCGACGAACCAACCGAAATGTGGCTCCCCACCTTTAAGTCTTTCCTTCATGGAAAAACATTCTAGACCATCAAGCTTAATTTTCTTAACTTGGCTCAAAAGCGTACAACCAACCATAATAGAAGAAAGAGTAACCTGACTGCTTTCCTCTCGCAACTCCAAGTGCATCTCTGCAAAAAAAGCCACCACCTTCCACTCGGTGCTGGATTCCTGAACCACCTGGTTATGAGCCTTCCTACTCAAAGCATCAGCAACACTGTTCCCTTTCCCCAGTGTATATACCATATCAAAGTCGAAATACTGGAGATACTCAACCCACCTTCACTGCTGAAGATTCAAATCCCACTGCGAAAAGATATACATTAGACTCTTGTGATTGGTATACACCATGAACCGTTCCCCCAACAAGTAGTGCCTCCATCACTTTAAGTCATACACTACTATAGCCAAATCATGATCATGAGTGGGATAATTCTACTCATGGGGTCTCAATTGCCTCGACCCATAAGCCACAACCTACTCATCTTGCATCAACACAACCCCAAGCCTGATACCGAACACATCATAAAATAGGACGTACTACCTACCTGGCTCAGGTAATATTAAGATCAGTGTAGTCTTCAATCTCTTTTTCAACTCATGAAAGGCATTCTCACAAGGATCGGACCAATCAAACCTGGTTCCATTCTTGGTCAAGCCCGATAGTGGTGCTACCAAATGAGAGAAATCCTGGATGAACCTCTGGTAATACCAGGCCAAACCCAAAAAACTCCAAACATATGAAACACTATTGGGATGATACCAAGACACAATAGCTTGCACTCTTTCTAGATCCACCAACACACCTGCCTCAGTGATGATGTGACCTAGAAAATGCACTTCTCCAATTCAGAGCTGACATTTTGATAGCTTAATGTAAAGCCAATGCTCTCTTAGTGTACTCAAGACGATGTCAGGATGTTGGGCATGATCATCATGAGTTTTTTAGTACACCAAGATGTCATAAAAAAAGACAACCACAAAATGATCCATGTAAGGATGAAAGATCTGGTTCATCAAATCCATGAACAATGCCAGTGCATTGGTCAAGCCGAAGGGCATTAGCACAAACTCAAACAACCCATACCGACTCCTGAAAGCTTTCAGCGGTATGTCAAAAGGCCTCAAACTCAAATGGTGATAACCTGATCTCAGGTCAATCTTAGAAAACACTGATGCAGCCCTCCGTTGATCAAATATGTCATCAATTCTAGGAAGAGGGTACTAATTCTTCACCGTCATCTGATTTAACTTCTGATAATCAACACATAACCTTAACGACCTGTCAGCATTCTTTGTAAAAAGAACAGGAGATCCCTAAGGAGACGTAATAGAGTGTATAAACCCCTTATTCTCCAACTCCCCAAGCTGAACATTTATCTCCTAGAGTTCTGCTAGTGCCATTTGGTATGGCAGAATAGAAACTGGCTCCGCTCTCGGCAACAACTCAATCGTGAACTCAACATCCATCTCGGGCGGCAACCCTGAGAAATCCTCAGGAAACACATCCTGAAACTGATCCAATACTGGAGGGAATATAGACTGTTACCCTCTCTCATCATCAAGCACAATGCAAGATACTTGATCCATGAGCTTACTCAACTACTAAAAAACGGTCCTGCACGACCTGCTCGAACATCCCACTCTCTACAATGGATATAAGCATTACCCTTATGTGACCTGAACGATACCCAACAATGGTAACAATCTATGTGCACCTGATACAACACTAACCAATCCATACCCAAGATCAGGTCAAATCTTGACATCTTGAGAATGAACAAGTCCCATAGGAAATTATACCCACTAACTTCTAGAGAACATTCTTTACACTACCTAATATCTTCATTTCACACCCCCAATGGAGTTTCAATCGACATAACCCCACACACACTCTCCACAAGCAAACCCAACGCTACCACAAACTGAGCATAAACAAAAGAGCGGATGGAAACAATCTCAAAAAATGCACTAGAAAGCGTAGAATCTATAAGGATTGTACCTCAAATATTCGATGGCCCAGCCTCACCATCACCAGGTGTAGACTAAACTATGTAAAGATGACCTGAACCTCTACCCTAGGCTCTAACATGTGTTCCCTATAATGCACTTCCCTACTGACATGGGTGATCTGGCCCCAGAGTTCCACATCCACCTCCCCTACCTGTACAGCCCGTGGAGGTCCAATTGCCTGCCTGATATAGAGAAAATGACCCCTTACCTCCACTTGGCATATGTTTTTCACCAATATTCATGCTCACCTACCGAGGGTTTCTGCAAAACCTCTGCAAGTTTCCCAATCTGTGGCATGATTGGCACTCAACTGGAGGTCGAGGACACTGGCCCTACATGTGACCCGACCTTCCACGCTGATAACAGAACACTTGATCACTACCTTGAGAGTATGATCCTCTCTTCTGACCACCTTTCAAACTTCCAACCTACTGAAGACTTCAAAAATGATGATTCTGTCCCTCAGAAACTACACCACCTATTCACCCAGCTGGAATGAAAATCCCACTACCTGAAACTCTCTTCAGGTTTTCTTATGAGATCAATACTTGATCTACTACCTTTGTAAACATCGTCAAGCAAAAGATATTCACCTGGGACCTGATATTGTGTCTTAGAACATTCTTGGAAATGCCTCGCAATTGTTACCTCATCCCCTGCCAACACTGGAACAAAGTGTCTAAGTTCAGTGAAGCGGGAAACATACTCCATCACTGACATCGATACTTTGGTCAGACTCTTGAAATCTGCAGCCCGCTCTTGCCTCAAAGTATCTAGGTAAAAATTATCTAGAAACTTTTCCTGCAAATTGTTCCACAACATCCTCTTAGCCTGCTCAGTCTGTGACAGGATGTCCCACCAACGCTTTTCCTAGACCCATAGCATATAAGATGCCAACTTGACCCGCTTCCCATCAGGAGTCTCCAGATGGTCAAGTATCATCTGGACGGACTCTATCCAAAACTTCGTAGCCTCTGGCCCACCCTCTCTCATAAAGGTCAGAGGGAACTGTAGCTAAAACTCTCTGGTCAGCTCAAACATACACAGTGTGACCCGCCCTGGGTCCTGATCCATCATCTGCATAAAACTAGCCAAGTTCTCTAATAACCGATCTTCCCCACTTTCCTCGATCACCACATTCTCTTGCCCCTCTACTAGAGGAGTGTTCTCAGCAACATCCTATTATTTCCCAACCGACGCTCGACATCGTGGTGGCATTTCTCTACATTTCCAAACATGATTTTTATAACACATACCATAAAAAATTTCACAACTTCATAACAATAAGGCTCTTCACTAACCACAACAACCCTTAACATTCTGAAAAACACCACCCTGACCATCCCTACTGCGGGCCATAGTCCACAAGGGTAAACAACTATGAACCACCAAAAGGCTCAACAACATGTTACATCAACATTTTCATTCATTAAAAACACTTAATTACAAACATTTCACTAATCATCACTTATCATTCTTTTATCTTCACCCCCTTTCATTGTTTCATCTACAACATTTTCCATTTTCAATCATCAAGACGCAAGGTGAATTCTATCTTTCATGACTCATGCACCCAACTCGTGTGTGCCTACCATGATTCATGACACCTATCTCTCTAGGTGCCTATAATGATGCATGAATGAACAACCTCATGCCATTAAGGCCACAATCCAAATATCATAAAACAATCACATCACACAACATGTGAATCACCCAATGGTGAAATATTATCAACTATAACATCACACAATCATGAACAACAATTACCACCCTAGGTGACTTGGGGTTTCCCTCGTACATTAGTTAGCTACTCTTAAGAACAAGCTCATTACCAAGGCTCGAAACATTCTAACTCCTGTCTACCATCCCAAATAACAAGATTCCATAGGAGGAGAAGAAAGACCTCCTATGATACCACTTTGTAACTTCCTCAACCCGGGATCCACTAAACCGGTGCTCCGACCAAGTTGGTTACATGACCTTAAGCACACCTCCTCGTATGCCAAAGGTTTCCGACTAGCAGCGGGGGTCCAAATAGTCAATAGGGGAGACTATACCCCCTTTTTATCAGAGTAAGACACAATATAAGATAAACAAAAATAGTGGAATAACAACCAATAATGCTAGAGCATTCATAAACAACCATTCCCCAAATGGGGTACAACCAAGTACAATAGTAAATATGTCACGTTTTTTTACAACTGAAAAAGTGAACAAAACCCAAAATAAAGACAAACTGAAAATTCCCAAAAAGGTCCTGAAACCAAGTCCGGGTCCTCCTCCACACGCACTCATGACAACCCAACTATTTAGCAAGGGTGCTTTCCCTTCTCCCGACCTACAAACATGAAGTTTGCTTGGGTACCCAATGACGACCCAAGTTGGGTCTCAGTACAACTCAGTAGGCCACCACCAACAGTGTCTACAAAATATCTAGTATAAAAAAATGTGCATGTAAAAGGAAAATGAATAATAAATGACCAGGAAAAGATTAAGTTCCCTTATTCAGTTTAGGTCCATTACCAAAATTTATTACCATTTCCATATCTTACCATTTCATCTCATTTTCCATTACTTACCATTTCCAACACATCTAACATCATTCATCAAACACAACAAGTTACACAGGCTTAAAGTACATAATCATATGCTTTAGAAAAAACACATAGTTATCCTATCTCATTAGGACTAACTTCCTCATGTCAACCGTATCCTCACCTCAAAGCCTCAGTCTGAGTGGATGAAACCATTAGGGGAATAGATCCTCAGTCCTCATCTCTAACCCATGAATTATGGGTGAAGTTTATATCATCAATACAACTCGACCCGTTGGTGTAGAACCTCAGTCAATACCCCACTCTACCAAGCCATGTTCACATGCTGTACATATATATCCATCAACAGTTTACAGAACATCCAAACCATTTCCCAAGGCAAACATAAATAATAACAACAACATATGAGTTAAAATCACACCTTAACCCATTAACAAATTTACCAAATTTCACATCATTATCCATTTGCACCAATTCCCTTTTATTATGATTATCTCACTAAGCATTGTTCATTATTCCTAGCTCACTAGGAATCGTGACTAGACTCATAATACATTCTATTATAGTCCTTACTCATTTTTAAATATTAACCCATTTCACGTTCTAAAACTATTCAAAATTCATTTAACGTAGCCATGTTCAACCGTATAAACCAATATCATGTAAACCCAACATCCCTTAGGTTATTATTTCTAAGCCTAGGTGCATCACCTAGCTTCTACCTCAACACCATCAATCAAATTAACATGTTTATAAAGGGATCATCATAAACACATGAAAATATCACTTTTTCATCACAATCCCTAGGTCTGGAAGAGTCGACTCACCCCATGGGTGGCCCTAGTTTAGTCTCATCACCCTCAATGTATCCCATGGGGATCGTGAGTGTTCCCATTTACCTTTTTAATAACCATTTTACCAAAAAATGCCCTGGGTAATCAAAACATACCAAGAGACACCCAAGAACAAAACCACACATGCATAAATCCACAAATAAACAATGTAATATAACTTGTATACCACCTACCACAATTCCACGGGTGAACACACTCTTAATCAAGCCCTTAGATCCCACTTCAACCAACCTTTGAAGCTTTAAACCATATATTCAATCCACAACCAAAGGAAGAAAAAACACCTTATAAATGATGGAGATTGATCTCTTAGAGAAATTGAGAGGTTTGGTTCGTTACTAGGGCAAAGAGGGGTGAAATGGGAGGAAATCCTGAGTTGGGGTTGAAAATATAAGAGTGGAAAAATTGTAAATTTTTAAAAGGTTTTGGGACCGCACAGTTTACCCACATGGTTTTCCAAACTATGTACAAATTGTGTGGAAGCCACTATCCAAAAACACACTTCTTTCATGGTTTCCTGGGCTGTCTGCACGGTTATCACTAATCGAGCGCAGGCCGTGCGACCTACCCAGAAAACCCCCCCACTTTTTGTGTTATGAACCCTCAGAACACCACTGAGCCTCCTATAAGACCTGGGTAAGCACTTAATTAACCAAAACAAGGGATTAAAACCAAAACATAAATGAGAACATAACTTTCTAAGATCTAGGATCTTACATCAAACATATCCAATTCCAATAATCATCTCATTTATATTGTCACAAAAGGTGATGTGACCTCAATCAGTCTTATATAATGAGTAGAAGTTGGAAAAATATATAATAATATTCCTTAAACAACCACTGTCCATAAACCATTTTTCATTGTTTTTCATGTGGAATGTTATACATAGAAACAAATTAAGGAATAATATTTTTTATTACCCAAACACTCTTGGGTCCAACAATGTTAGCAAAAAAAGATTTGGGAACCCAAATCTGTTTTCATTTTTCAAAATTAAAACTAGAATTAGACAAATTTAGAGAGATAAAAACTTAAGTTATTCCACATACATATGGATTTATTATATAGTATTCATTTTTAAAATGAGAATTTATTCCATAGTGAAAGAAATTAATTGAAGACACGTTTTTTAGAACTCAGAATAAAATATATTTTAAAAATCTTGGATTTTTCTCCCTTGCTTCCTATACCATATTTTTTCTTTTTTGGGTTAATTTTTACTAATTATTTTATTTATTTAATCCCCAAATTATTAAAAACAAATGAAGTATCCTTTAAATTTTTGAATTATGTTTCTAATCCATTTATTTTTCTATCATGGGAAGCATAATTAGAAAAATACTCATCATGTTTTGTATTTAGTTTAGAAATTTTTTCATTTAAGACTTATTTTTTTATGAAAACATTAAATGATATCTTTAAGAGTTTTTTATTTTTCATTAAATAAACATAATGGTTTTCTAAAATAAGATAATATTAATTTATTTTATCATAAGATAAATTTTCAGGTCCAGATTTAGATATTTAATAGTAAGAAGAATGTAACTCATCTACTTATGCCATAAAGAACATGTTAGGCTTTCTGATTTGAGTTTTAAGCTTTATAATTTGATCTGGAATAATTATTAGAGTACTATAAGGCACTCCAAATAGCCTTAATTTTTTTTTGATTTCTTCTTATAAACAAGATTCTTGAAATACTTCTTCCTAGACATCTTGTTATCTTGTAGTTGAGGTAAGTCTGGCCTGATGTGCCTGAGTTTCTTTCACTCGTAGCATCTAACCTCATTATATTTTACCTCATACTTCTTATAATTATTGATGGGTTTTCTAAAACCTATTATCTTATTATAATTTTTTTGAATTTCCTTGGAAACCAAGAAATCTCATCATTGGATTCTAAATTGATTCAGGTATTATCTTCTCTAGATGATTAAAAAATCTGTACACTGTTATTCTTCTTTTCATCTTTTGAAGTTGAAAACTTCAAGTAAGAATTTTAAATTTTAACAAGATTATGCTCACCAATATAAAATTTCATTTCTAATTCATACATCATGAGTGTTCAAATGAGATTTTTTATTTTGAAAACTTATATATATATATATATTTCATAATGGTAGTTGAAATTCCACTCCATCTTGGTGGTAAAATTCTTTATATTTTTAGAGATTGATCTAGTTTAGGAATAGGTGTTCCTAAAGAACAAAAATTATTTATAACCTCAATAAGTATTCCATTAAACCGAAGGATGATCTATCCTTCCACCATTCAGAAATCATCAAACTTAAGATTTGTATTATTGTATTGAATAGATCATATGTTTTGAGTTCCATTATAGGACAATGATATGGTAGTCAAAATATCATGCTTTTTAGAACATTATGAAACTATATTGAACTATTTTGAAACTAGTCCACATATGATAACATTCATGACTTTAGAGTTTAAGTCATAGTTGGATTTGGTTTTAGCATCCCATGTCTCTAGTTTAGTCTTGGAAATTTCATAAGGCTTCATGGATTTTAAATAAACCTTCATACCGAGGTTCTTCAAATAGATTATCATTCTTGCCTTTTAGAATCCATAATTATCTCCACTAAAGTAGGTAGTTCTAACTATATATATACCTTCACTATTTTCTGTAAAAGAAGAAACTATTTTAGGATGATCTTAATACTTAAAACTTTTATAGTTGAGAACTCAGAAGTAATTACCTCTGATACCAAATTTTCATCGGAGTATAGCTGTACAAAGACTTAAGAGGGGGGTTGAATTAAGTTTTTGAAATTTTCTTTGCTTAAAAACGCCAAATTTTTAGGTTCGGAAGGATCTAATATTTTCTAAAATAAATTAAGTAGAAAAATAAATATAAAAATAAAAATATTAAAAAAAGTTATTTATAGTGGTTTAGGGAACATATATCCCCTAGCCCACTCTACAAATTATCAACTCCTAGAGTTTGGAGGTTTTCACTAGGACCCATCATTTTCCTAAGAACTTCCTGACTAAGTGCAGATAACCATCAATTGACAAAAAAACAGTATCTTTTACAAGATCCTTCAAGGATTACAAAACAATATCCTTTAACACTTAGTACAATGATTTCTCACTTCAAGTGATAATATAGAATAAAGAGAGTGTAAAAATTCAGCACATAGTTGAAATATTCAACTGATATTAGATGAAGAAACATCTAGGTAAGATGAGTATCTTCTAAGAGAATCTTTAGAGGCCCTTAAATTACAAATAATAATCTTATATGCACTGGAACTTTAGAGAAGATTCAAGTATTTTATATCATGTTTTGTATGATGCAAGTATCGTTTCTTATCTATGTTAAAATATATATCTATTTTTTGCATGTAGTGAATAAATTTTATATATATATATCTTATATTTTAAAATTGAACTTAATAACACTTGATAATCCAAATAGTCTAGTGGATAATCCTTTTATACAACTGAAGAGACATACTCTTTATTGGCATAATCCCTCCTTTTCTAAATATGGAATTAAATTCTATAGAAGGGATGCCAAATATATTATTTATCAGATATTTCCATTCTTAGAAAATGATAATTTGTTCAAATTGATCTTTCCTTATTTTGAAAACTCCTTTTTTGATGCACGTAAAAGAATAAGTTGACTTATCGAAAGGTCACACCAATGATAAGTAGTATAATCATAACAATATGTAAGATAAATTGATCTTCATAAGATAAAAATTTGGAAAAACTATTCTTATAAGATAATTAACCATGTATCTTCGAAAGATAAAACACTTTAGTTATTTTACATATGCATCTCATAAGATAAAGAATCGTGATTTACTATTTTCATAGGGTAATTCCATTTCATAAGACAATATCTTACTATTGTAAGAAAAATAACTTCTACAAATTTCTTGATGTTTGTAAGATAAATTCATTTGGTTTAGTCTTGATATTTCAGTGAAAGTATATAAATTTCTTCACAAGATAATTCTTCTACACAAAACACAATCATAACAAGTAAGATAAATTCCTTTGATATAAAATTAAATTCCAGCATTCATAAAAATAATCTCTTTGTGATTATAGGATAAATTATATTGAATCATTATCCATTTAAGATAAATTTATTTATAATCTATTCATCAAACATGTCATAATACTTATGAATAGTTAGACATAAAATTTTGAAACACTTAAGATAATATTGTTAGTAAATAAACATGGATTTTGTGAATCATCAAAACATATAGACAACTAAGATATTGTATAATAACATAATTTATTCCAATAGACATGGGGATCATATAGCAGATCAATATGTATGTGATACTTATAGCGGCTTTGTGTAACGACCCCGAATTTTATTAATGGAATTTCCCTTCTTATAATTATTTCATATAGTATAAAGCTCATATATCAAATAAAAAACCAATTAAACATTATTATCATAAATGAAGAATGATACATTATCTAACAACTAAATCAATAAGAATTAAAAATACTACAATGTAACAATAAATTGAAAATAAGAGAACAATAATAGGATAATTTGAATCTTATCGATCCACCAGAATGAGCGTACTCACAAACAAATCTGTAGAAATAAAACATAATGTTTGTAAAAAAATATTCATTTTTAAGATGAAAGTATATATATAAAGTTGAGATAAAATAGGATTCAATGAAAAATAAATTAAATAAGAGGTATTTATAGAAAGTAGGGAACCCATATGACTGTTATAAATATGACCACTGAAATAGTAATCTAAATGTTGGAATAGTAACCTGACCGTTGGAATAACAATATGATGTTAGGAATAGTAACCTGAACATTAGAATAATAACCTCACCTATGGAAGTGTAAAATAATATTTAGGTATCATATAAAATGAAAATATAATATATTTAAACCATGGTATAATAAAATAAATGTTTTAAAAGTGATAAATTAAGTGTTTGTATTTTATAAATGATAAATGTTTTAATCAAACTTTTATAATAAATATAATGAATAAAAATAAAAATATTTACATAAAGTGGACTTATAAGTTAATATTAAATTTTATTATAATTATAAAATAATTTATGACACCATATATATTTTTTCAAAGGTCCTAAAATCAATTATAATATTAAAATATGTATTTTTTTAATAAATGATGACTTTATTTAAAAATTAATTTCTTATATTTAGAAAATTATTTTCATAAAATAGATTTTGTTTTTAAAATATATATGTAAAAAAATTTAGGGTGATTTTTTGGTATTTTTCTAAAATAATTTGTTTTTTAGTGAATAATGATGTTCGATAATTTAAGGTATTTAACATTATAAGATAAATACTTGATTTTTTGAGTCATGGATGATGTTATCACCCATTAATTTATCTCTCAAGTACCATTTAATTTATATAGTCATAATAATTAATAATATTGTTAGTCTTGATCCAAAATAATAAACTAATGTATATAATAATCAAAAACACCCCTCTCACCCCTTATAAATACCACCCATAACCACCCCTTCTCCTCACACCTCGTAAGTCTTGAAGCATTCCAAATATCTACAAAGCCCTGTAATTTCCACTCTCCCCATGATCAAGTGATCTTTGTCTCACCAAAATACCAATTACAAGTTTCTTAAGGGATCCTTCCAAGAGGTGATATTCAAGTGGTGACATTCTCAAAATATCTCTTTTAATTTATTTTCTACTCCCACCTTCTCCTCACTTCCTTCATCCAACATAAAATAATAAATCTAGTATCTTGTATAAAATTTAATTTTATATTTCTAATGTAATATCTTATATCCCCCAATTTTCTTATCACCTCTTATTAAATTAAAAATGAAACCATTTTCCATATTATGTTGGTTAATTGCCTTTGTGGATGATGGGTTTTCTTTTCTAAAAAGATTATATGGCTATAACATTAAATAAAATGAAACTAGTTTGAGATGATCGAAAAAATCACCAAAATAGACTAAACATTTTCTCATTAATGTTTTATTAAATGAATCATCCACATGTAAGAATAAAATGATACATGGGACCATTCAAAATTATATAAGTGCATAAAAACCATATCATTTCACTTCTAGATAATTATTCCCATTTGAAAAACGAATGCTCCCAGAAAAAAATTACTTAGCTAAAGAACACTCATCTTAGGGACATTAATTGACCAATCACACACACTTTCCTTTTTAAGGGTGATCCTATAGGTTTTGTAGACTAGTTTAACGTGCTCATTATATATACCATCTATAGTCCATGGGTAATTTACATGGAAATGTAGTTTTCCATGTATTTTAAGGGCTAATGATAGAAGTCAAGGGGAATGATAATGGGTGAAAATTTCATCTCATAACATGAATATCATTTAGGAGACTATCAGCCCTAGATTTCACTTACCTCATTAGGATTGATTAATTTTATCGATCTCTATATGATAAAAAATGGTCCTATTTAAGAATGTATTAAAAGGATATGATTAGTGTAATATGTTTTCTTAATTTTCCAAGGAGTATTTAGTTGATGAGGGCCACTCACAGGCTACCTTTAACACTCAACAAGATCACAAACCTCATGCTCAACTGCAACGACCCGTTACTAGGCAACAAGACCCTCCATTTATTAGAAGTGGAGCATGAATTTCATGTATTTATTCTAGTATTTTATTGATACTTAATACTGAATGTTCTTGAAGATGGATCTATCTTATAGACTACCACTCATTTCATAATATACCCCATACTCTACTCCCCATCACATTCTCCACCATTATAGGCACACTAGGTTACATAGTCTAGGTTAGTTCCCATCCCCATTTCAAACCTACCCACCCATTATCCTCCATTACTCACATTATCCCACATTTTTTCCCTAATATCATAACATTTAGAGGGATCCATCACCTACCATATCCATGCCTCACGAGATAACAAATATTTTGGGTAATGTCACCACCCATCAAAATATTGAGGAAAATTCATAGAATAAGGTAATGAGAAATATGTTCGAGGAAACCCTTGAGATCACTTTTATAGATAATTATTCCTTCCATAAGAACTCATTCTAAAATAAGGATATGCCCACAACCCATGAGACTAGGAATACAACAACACCAACTGCTTCCCAACAACTATATTATCTCTTACTACTGAGACATTGACCACCAATGGTATTAGTGATAAGACCATAGGTACCACTATTACAAAGACAAAAACATCAATTTTTGAGGACACTCATTCTAACTCCCTTACATCAGAGCATGTCATTACCGATGATCAGGAATTTGAGAATCCCCCCATATTACAAGTTGTTAAGCCTATCACCCTAGATATATGATCAACTATTGAGAATAACCTAATGATTAAGGCTAACTCATGAGTAAAACTTACCCCGACTATTGAGGAAGCTTTGACCCCATCCACCACATAGATTCCACTTACCCTGGTGACTACCATTATAGTGCTAATTGAACACATCGAGTAGTTATTGGTATCTATCGTGGCAATCATTCAGAGTCTATTGGTAGATATTGAAGAGGTTAGTTATCATTGTGGGTAGTATATTAATAAGGATCCACCCAATACTTTTATGCATTCTACAGAGGACACTAGGAAGTCTGAAGAGGATAATATGGAGATAAGGGAGGTTATCGAATATTAGTATGATTTCCTCACCCATTATTTATTTATGTTTGCTTACTTTTTATACTATTTAATCATACTTTGATATTTTCATATATATTTCATCCATTTGAGTATATTGAATATCATATTGCACTCATCTTGATGATATACATAGAACATGATATTTTGAGAATCACATTATTGTTTTTATCTTCATTGATATATCATTTTGCACTGACGCATTATCAACTGCAGAGAATATTATTGAAAGAAACTAAAATAATACTTTAACCAATTATAAACATTTTAAAACAATAAAAACAATTATGAATTAATGAAAAAATATAAAGAAAAAAATGAATTTATTTCAAAATTATTTAATATATTCTTATAAATAATTTAAATTCTTAGTCATGTGAAACTGTCTTATCTTACTTAAACAGGGGGGACAATGTTTAATTCATATGAGGGGAAGGGATCCTTGATTCCCATTCAAATTTTTACCCTTCAATAATTTGGATACATTTTTATATCCATGAAAAAAATTTCATATGTGGAAAAATTTAATTGATAATTCTTATAAATAATGAATATATAATGGAAAATATTTAAAAATTTCACAATCATTCAAATTTTAATATTTTTGAAAATTATTGTTGATATAATTTTAATTTTGGATTCTAATTCATACAAATTTTCTTTTAATAGACTAATTATTATTGTTCATGCCATGAATTTCTTAACCAATATTTTAGTTCCCATTCCCAAGTGTTACTCTAAACCCCTTTTTAAAATTCTTTATTTCACCCTTTTTCTTAAGTGATTCTCCGAATATGAATCACTACTAGAACATTATTATTAATCTTATCAACTAATACTAATTTTAAATTATATTTAATTTATTATGGCTATATTTTATATATTTTTAGATAATTTTATATTAAGATCTTCCATATTTATGATCATTTGAGAATCCTGTAAAGGCCATGGATTACCTTATAGGAAACCACATTAAAAGTAAAATTGTATTTCTTATCTTAGTTCATTGGTATTAACTGCATGATTTTTTTTCAGAATAAAAATTTGGGATTAGTTATTCATGGTTCTTCTGGGTGAAAATTCTATGGAACAAATGTGAGAGCATCTCTTGACCATTGTAAAGAATATTAAAAAACCATTTTTGATTGTACTTACATTGATCCTATATAAGTTGAAAATTATAGAGAAAGAGTGAGAAATAGAAAACTTTGTATTGATATTTTTTTAGACACCTTAAACATTATATTTCAGAATTTTTAAATTAGTGTAGGGGGAGAGTTGTGGTGAAGATCAGGGTTCAAGTTTAATTTGACTTCCTAGGATTATTTTTTGGATTATTTCATGATCACCCATGATTAACTTATGATATTATTCTAATTTTTATAATTAGTTTTAGGAGGACATATAATAATTGTTATTTGTGGGGTGTGAGACTTGTTCCTTTCATATATTTCATTGAAAAGATAATAAAGAAAAAAATATTAAGAGAAAAGGAGGAAATTTCATCACATTTTTAAATTTTTTAAGTTTTGATCCTATTAGGAATAAAATTAAGGGAAATAGTGATTAATAAACATTTAAAGTGAAGAAGGATATAATACCTTTCATAGATCTTAATTTAATATCAAGAATTATGATTTTAATAATTTATCCTCGTTTAATAGCCTTCGATCTTGAATTTTTTCATTATATACTATCCACCATAAACCTCAGACCATACATTATAAAAAACCATCTTGATTCTTATGAGATTATGATAAATTCAAAGCTAATGCATAGAGTTTATATAGTTTATATTTATCATAAGACTAATTATTTGATCTTAAGTGATGATAAAATTGTTTTTAGGTGAGGTAAATCATATGTTTCATTGATAATGATGAAATTTTTAATAATATATAAGATGAACCAAAAAATACATAGATAAATATTAAATCATCTTATATGAGTATTTAATAAATCTCATAACAATACACACCCTAAAACCATATAGTATTAGTGTTTTTGGAGACTAAATACATAATCATCTTATTTTATGAAAAATCTTCAATACCTCCCATAAATTTCTTCTTACATAGTATAACTTTTTTCATACCTTACTCATAACCATTATTTATAACATGGGGAAAGGAAACATAATAAAGAGAGAGTTTGTATGCTTAGTAAGAATAAACATAGGATAAAAAAATTACTTATAAAATACAAAAATAACATGATCATAATGCTATAAGAATATTATCTTAACATTTAAAAATAATATCCAAAAATTAATATATCATAATCACGGAATAATGCTTTGGTTGTTCATAAGATATGAATCATAGAAGAATCAAAGATCATGGTCCATGAGATCATATCATAATCAAAACAAAAAGACATAGATATTGGAATAAAAAGTTTGTCAAAATCATAGAAATCATTTTTCAATGATATCTTCCAAGATATTCATCACATGTTGGGCTTTGGATAACCACCCATGTACCCTGTTTGGGATTGGGATAACCTTTTGTATACCCTATTTTAGGATTAGGAAAACCTCTCATATAACCTATTTTGAGGTTGGTAAAACCTCTTATATACAGTTTAAGATCATAAAAATTATACATTACCCATTTAAATGGAGAGATATAATAGACCCACCCATCACAGAATCATAATCTATTCATATGTATTTCACAATATCATTAAAACATTTATTATTTCATCATACCTTAAACCATATAAAATAAAATGAGTTTCATCAATATTTCATCATAATAATTAATAACCATTCATATAAATAATAAATATGTTGAAATTGGTTCATATCCTTAGTAAATAATAGGAAACATCCAAGGATATTATACCAACAGAAAATACCTTTAACAGATCATTGGAACTTTTCTTAATGAAAATACCCCTTTCATTTTTAAATAAATTATTTAAAATATAAAAAATTATATAATATTAAGGGTATATTTTATTTTAAAATAACTAGGTAAACATGTAAAGGAATCCTTAATTCAAAGTGTAGTCATGATGTTGGGAAAAACCATTCATGCGGTATACATTAAAACAATGATTCCTTTCACATTTTTGATCAAAATTAAAAAGTATATTGTTTAGAAACTATCAAGAAGATTAATTTTATAAATTTCTAAATAATTTAAAATATACTTAAAAATTAATTTATATAATATTTAGATAATAATAAAAATATTCTTGATAACATTTTAAAGAAAATATTTTCATGGAATAAAAAGAATCCTAACAGAATAGAAAAAAAAAGTTATTTTTCCTTAAAATGTTCTTTCATAATTTTGAGTATTTAGAGAGAGAAAGATAAATGGAAAAGTTAAATTTAGATAAATAAGAATATTAGAATAAAATAAATGAGATTTTTTAGGTAGATCATAAAATTTCATAATTGGAAATTTAAGCATAAACAATCCTAGTAAAAGTTGTGGTTGTAACATAAAACCCTTACAAATTTGGTAACTTTTGAATCATGATCCACTTGAAAGAAATAAATTAAAATGAAATTTTTAATGAAATTAATATAAATTAAATTCATGATATAAAATATAAAAGTCATAGTATATTCATCACATGAAATAAATAGGTGGAGAATATGACATATGTCTCACAGAAACAAAAGTGAGACGAGAAACCCTTGCCTCAAGTCCGAGTTTCTTTATAATCACTATAAGATTCGATATAATAAATTTAAATTTATTATAATTATATACCAAAACCATATTAATACTTATATTACCATACATGGTTTACATATAACATATTTTAACCCATACATTATCATTCATTATCATCCTCATTTTTGGTGTTAACTTCTTCTTTTTTATATATGTTTCAGTTCAGATGTGCACTTTTATCATTGTTATGTCATATAATAAAATAATAATAATGTCATAAGTATCATATTAAATCATTATATAAACTTTCATAATCATTCATATAAAGTGGTTATGAAAAATGAATCACATAGCTTCATGGTGGTGGTAGTCCACATGTACACACGTGTGACATTATCATTTTCTAATAGATGTAAAGATAAGAAGGTAGAGAAGATATTATAATTTTAGAAGAATAATTATTTCATAAATATAATATATAAAAATAAAATCCATTATAATAACAAACCATGATATATGTTTATGTAAAATTAATCATATCACTACGTGGAGGAGGTAGTCTACATATGCACAAGAGCGATACTTTCATTTCACATTTGATGGGAAGGAGGTGGAAAATGGAAGTCCCATAATCATAATAAAATATAATTATATTTATGAAACTAGAGTAATTTTTCTAGGATGGATATAATATATTTATAGTAATTATAAGAATAAATAATCTTTTAAATGGTTGGGTAAGAATATTACATCTTCCTTGAGAAACCTTTTTAAAATTACACCTTAAACCTTCATAGGATGGTCTTAGGGTAATATAAAAATCTCAATAAATAAGGTAATTATGAAAGGAATGTTTTTTTTTCTCATGGATAAGATGATATAGAACGATTAAATTGTGTGAATAATGGTGGATAAGATGTGCCATTTTATAGGTGAGGGGAGAGACACATATGAAATTACTTAAATGATTTCAATAATATAAGGTCAATTTCATGTTAAAGTTGAAAAATTTTATATGAAATATAATATAATATAATATCAGTTTTAAAAATCTGAAACCAATAATATATAGATATTTTTAAGTGGAAAATTTACCCTTATCTCTCTGTTTAACCCCCTGGTTAACACTTTTAACCTTCACTATGGTAACAATTTTTTAATATTTTTACTATTTATTATGACCAAAAATGAAAGTTGAATCATTAAAAAATATGTAAGTTTTGACTAAAAATATATAATCCATTTTATCAAATTTAATTTCTATAATAGGCATAAATTAATTTTATTAGAATCATGTTGAAAACAACAAAACACCGTTTAAAAAAATACATTTTAAGCATGAAACTTAATTTACATTCATTTCATGCCAAGAAAAATATGTTATATTAATATCAAAATATTTTATTGAATATATATTATATAAATTAATTTAACTACATTAATATATAGTGATTTATTAAATTTATTATTATAAAAACACTTTGCGAACATACAAACATTTTTCTAAAAAATAACTCTTTTTACCCTCAAATGATTTTATCCTCATTCCAAACCATTAGATAGATAATATATGAATCAATATTCATAAATTAATAATAAATTTCATTAAAATAATATTTTAATATTTATAAATATATTTTTTTATATAAAAATTCATAAGACCTAGAAAAATAAATTTCTTAAGAATAATAGTTTTTTTAATCATGAAATGATTTTATTAAAATTTAATTATCATTTCATAACTGTTAATCAATAAATTTTAATTAAAGAAAAATATTTATATTTATATTTATTAATGTTGTTATTCCTTTTCATACCCTCTAATCCTATTTCTAGATTATAAGGTTTATAATATACCATAGTTCATATAGACTCAGAGTTGTGTGTAAAGCAAGCTACCAAATACTTAAAATTTATTTCAATGGAATACAAATACAATCTTGGGGTGTTACATCATAAACCCCTAAAAATGAATTATTCAATCAAAATTCTATCACTATTATGGAAAAAATGAGTATACTTTTACTTCATAATATCCACAGGTTCCCTTTTAGCTTCCTAAAATTTATGGTTTTTCCAAAAAATGTTGAACAGGTGAGTGGTGTTTATTAGAAACACTTTCTCTATATGATCTAGAATCTATTAAAGCTATTACTCATAATAAATATCATTATACAATGTACAAAAAATTATTTTAGTACATGTGAAGGATCAAATAAGAACATCCTCAAAAGTGATACATGTAAGACATCATGAACTTTAGAGAGATTTAGTGGAAGTGCCAAGAGATAAGCTACCATCCCTACTTAATCAAGAATCTCAAAGGAAAAAATATACATAGGGATCAAATTTCACTTATTTTTTAATTTCAATTATTTATTATATGTATAAATTCATAGAAATACCTTCTTAATTACTTTTAATTCTAGAAATTGTTTATAATTATCAACATGAATCTTATATGGACTCTGAGCTTCCTTGATGTGTTGTAGAATAGATCAAACCTTCTCTACCATTTCCTTAGAAAACTTATGTCCCAATATATTTCGTTCTCAAAATTCATCTTATCATGTTTCTTTTATACACTCTTTTTCCTTAGAGGGATTTATAAGGAGGTTTCCTAATGATTGAGTGAATTATATTGTTATAAAAGAATTCTACAAGAGGAAGTTTTTGATACCAAAAAAACATTTAAAATACATAGAACATGATCATATAATATCCTCTAGGGTTTGAATGGTCCTCTTAGACTAACCATATTTCTAAGGATGATAAAATGAACTGAAATAGAATAATGTATCCATGGCTTGATGAATATTTCTCTACGACTCTAAGGTAAAACATTATATCTTGGTTAGATACCATAGAATGTTGTACTATATATAACCTTACCACTTACATAATGTATATTCAAGAAATATGATCAAGATATCAATCATATCTAATAGAAATAAAATGTGCTGACTTTGTAAGGAGGTCGACTATAACCCAAATAACATTATTCCCTTTAGATATCTTGGGGATTCCTATGAAAAAAAATCATGGTGACATTTTTACATTTCTATGTATGTATGTGTAATGGTTGTAAGACCCCCATAGACTTTTTCTACTCAACCTTAACTTTTTGGCATACCAAGAACCATGATACACACTCTTCAATATCTCTCTTCATGTTATCCTACCAAAAATTCTCCTTAAGGTCTCTATATATTTCCATACTTCCAGCATGAATAGATAATTATGAGCTATGAGCTATATCTAATAACTCCTTCTTCAATCCTAGTATAACAGGGACACATACTCTATTATTAAACCTTATAATTCTATCACAATCAAGGTTTAACTCACAAACAATTCTCACCTTCTTTTAATTCTCTACATATTTCTTTCACACCTCTTTAATCTTCACATGGATAGATGTTTTAACACTCATTTGAGCGAGATAATATTTTCACCCTTCTTTAAATATTTCAAGGTAAAATCTTTAAAAATACATAAATATTGGATCTTTTGTGATCCTCATAAATGATAAGATATAATTACCCTTTCAACTAAAATAATCAATAATCTTGTTCATCTTCCCTGGGTGGTAATTTATTTAGCAGACATAATCTTTACTCAAATCCAACTATCTTATCTGGTTTATATTCAACTATTTTTGGGTGAATATACACTTTAATATTTTATGATCAGTATATAATACACACATCTCACTATAAGTATATTTCATCTTTATATTTAATGAAAAAATTAATATAGCTAACTCTAGATCACAAGTCAGGTAATTTTTCTTATAATACTTTAATTGGAATGCATCATAAGCTATCACCATATCAATTTGTATAATAAAACATCATAAACTTTTATTATATGGATTTCCATATATCACAAACCCTTTTCTAATGAAGGTTAGTGTGTGTAAAAGTTCACTAACCAACCTTATCTTAAAATTCTTTAAATTTTATTCACATTCATCTATCTAAAGGAACATGACTCCCTTCCATATTAACTTGGTGTGTGGATTATATAGACATGAAAAATTATTCACAAAACATCAATAATATCCTACCAATCTATGAAAACTATAGATCACAATCACTATGGTTGGTCTGATCCATTTCTAATGACTTCCATCTGAGAAGGATCTAATAATTTACCCTCTCTATATATTTTAGAACAAAAAATGAAACTTATTATTATAATAATTCACAATTTATAAATTTGGAATATATTTTATCTATCCTTATGTTCTTAAAAACAATTATCAATTGATCCTAGCACTATTCCTTTATCTTGGAGTACATAAGAATATCATCTAGAAATACTACCACAAAGTTATTGAGATAATCTCTAAAGACATTATTCATTAAATTAATGAAGACAATATGTTCATTATTAAGTCAAAATAGAATCACTATAAATTCATAGTGTCCATACCTAGTATAGATGGACTTATAGGTATGTCTTCACTTTTGAACCTTAATTGGTTATATCTATAAGTCCAATCATTGATAAGTATCGAGTTTCTCAAAATTTATTGAAAAATCATCAATATAGGTTAAATGATACTTGTTATTGATCTTGATATTATTATGTTACTGATAATCAATTCAAAGATAAATTTATCTATCATTATTCTTAACAAAAAGAATAGGTGCATTCTATGACGACTAACTTGCCTGAATGAATCCCTTATCAAGTTTAATTTGGTTTTGCTTATTAAATTCTTGCAACTTAATTGAGTCCATTATATATAGAGTCTTCTAAATAGGTGTAGCACTGATTATGTGTTTTATTAAAAAAATAAACTTCATGATTTAGAGAAATACTACAAAACTATTACAAAAATATATTAACATAATCTCATATAATAGGTATATCTTCAATGTTTAATTTCTCCCCAATCATATCTGTTAAATAACCCTTCTGAAAATAAATAGAGACCCATAAAGTGTAAGTAGTTTCTTGTAGAATATCATATTCATCTTCAGATGAAAAATGGTCATGAGTTCATTTAGAATTTGAAATTTCACTCCCTTTCCTTGGAAATTGATATGGGATCTATATAGAGAGATCTAATCCATGCCCAAATTTACATCAAATTCAACTATAGGGAGAATAATGATATTTATAAGAATCACATTCTAAAAAACTTCAATTGAAAAATAATCATAGACTATTGATGTGATGATCACACCATTATATGTTTACATTTATAATTAAACTTCTAACCATTGAGGATATTAATTAACATTCCTATAGACATTTCATGATATATAGAAATTCATATGATTAATCTCAAATAAGACACTTCAATATTTTAGTGTACATAGAACCACCTCAACATCATAGTTCTATCTTCAAAACCATTCTAAAAATAAAAATAGTTTTTGTGATAATCAAACATCATTAATCATAGATATCAATAATATAATCATGAAAATAATTCATAGGATTTATAAATCACAACTCCTTATTTTTGATCTATGACATTTTATCTTTATCACAGGTCATCTGTCATGACCCATCCTCGGGGCCCGTGTCGTGACTACCCCAAGCCCGACTTCCTTAGGCCAGGGGCTGTCGACTAGCACCAAAAGGCATATCCCAGAGAAAAGGGAAGGCATTGAATTTAAACCTACAACTCACACAGACTTTACACAACCAAAGATTACCAAAAATTACTAATATAGTAAAAGGGTTTTGAAAGTAAATTGACCAGTATACAAACCCAACAGAAGTACAAGTACATGAAAAGGGAAAATAGCTCTTGGATCATCCACTAGGGAATCCTACCTAAAGGGTAGGTATAGATCTCGATCAAGTCGCCCCTGAGGAACGTCTCGTCTAAGTATAGCTCTAAGCAGCCTCCTATCCTTCTCTCTCGGCCTCGATCACTGCTATCCGTCATCTGTAAATGACACAACAAGGTACGGGAAAAGCCCGTGCAGGAGTGAGTATAACGATACTGAGTAGGGACCCTGAGACCCCAGAAGGTCTCCCAGAATCCACTAAGGATAAACCACAGTAGTAAGGATACAATCACAAATTATCATCCAACCCTAATTAGGTATATGCCCATACATATACCTAAGTAACCAAATAAAATCTGGATCCAACTCTTGAGCCCAAGCACAACCCGTTCCACGAAGGAAGAAATATAACTCATTGATAACAACACTAAGTCAAGACTCGGTTCACACAGGTATACAACTTATGTAGAGAGATAGAGATGATTATATATAGCCACTAAATCATATAATCTGTCGAACCCATGTAGGATCTTGGTATAGTAATCAGAGTTGTCGAACCCACGTAGGATCCTAGAATCGTAGTCAGAGATTTCAAACCCAAGTAGGATCTCGGATCAGTATTAGAAGCTATCATACCCATGTAGGATCCTATAATAGTAGTTAGTCCGCGTAAGATCCCTTTATCACAATGCAGCCAGCCACAGGGTTCCCACACAAAGCATGCTTGATTCCAGGAGGATCCTCTCCTCAAGCCAAGTTTCAATACATCAACTTCCACGAAGCCCCAAGATGATGTATCCAGAAGATCCGTCTTATCATAAAGAACCCAACACGACAGATGGCATGTCAATCAGACACCCGGTCTAAGAGTTATTAGTATTTCCATTCTAAGGGCCCAGTTGGATTTAAGTTCGATCCAACCCGGCTGTACACCAACTGTGTTCAAACCTCAAGTGGGGTATACCAAAAGAACCGTCTCTCTCCAAGTATTCCGTCGTCACAGACGGTTCATCAATCGGATGCCCGTAGCTCAAGTTACGGGAAAAAGAGTGGAAATAGGTCAAAGAGGGTCTGAGTCTAGTCCAACCCAGTCCGACCGACCCGGTACGACCCAGCTTGGGCCAACCCAACCTGGTTCGGGCTGAACCATCCCATGAGGGCAGCCCGACCTGCGCTGGGCTCAGCCCGTGCGAGGATCACAGCTGGCGGCCCCAGTGGGGTCTTCCCTAGCCGCGTCCAGGGGGGATGTCGTGTCCCCTATAGCCCAGAACGACATAACCATTTGGGCGGTACAGATCTGGCGCCACGTGGTGCCGGTCCGTGTCATGTGGGACCCACATAGAGGGTCCCTCTGTTTCCGGCTGGCCGAGCGGCCTTCCCCCTCTGGCAGGGCGCGGTTGCGCCGCGCCTCCTCTATCGGCTGACCGCCCGTCCTCTATTTTCGCAACCAAGGCTGTGTCCCTTGCTCCTCCGCGCGGTGCGCGCTGCACCGCGCCTTCCCCGGCAACCTGGCGGCCTGAGCCACTGGTTCTCTTCGCGGCCATCCCTGCGCCGGCTGCCTCTACACCGCCGCGGCCTGTCGCCGCAGCCCAATCCTCCGGCAGCGCGGTTGCGCCGCCACCATCCATGTGGTCGGCCCAAGTTCCATCTGCCCTTCCCTTTGTTCTACCAGTGACATTCACTGGTTCCGACCATCGACGAACCTTCTGCGGGTCACCAAACGAGTTCCGGTGCCCCGATTCTCATTCTGGAAGTATCCACACACTCCTCGGGACATCGCCTTAGATCTGTGACCATCATTGACGAAATTCACTCAACCTAGACTCGTTCCACAATTAGTGTCAAAATCCACAAATCAAGGCGGAGGAGTCGGGCCATGTTCGTTCGGCCCGCACCCTCCGCGTTAAAGTGATATCATGTTGCTTAAAATATTAATCCACGAAGGAAAAAGAATAATGATAAACAATTGACAAAGCTTGAACCCCTACCTCAGATTCGTTGATGTTGGGGAAGAAGATAAAGAAGTCAAGGATGACTTCTTCAGTGTTCTTCAAGGACAACACTTCCTCCCTTGTTCTGGAAGGAGATCGAAGAATAAGAAGTTCATCATTTGCGGAAGGAGAGTTCTTCCTCCAAGTATTTCCTCCAACAAGAAGTTTTCTCCAACCAAACCACCAATTCTCGCAACTTCAAAATGAGGGGAACAAACACTTGAATTTGAGGATCCTCCCCCTAATCACTTAATTTAATTAAGGAGGGGGTTTGGCTGTAATTAAAGTCGGGGTTTAGTTCAGGTGGACCCCACTTTAATCCAATAAGGTTTGAATAAAATAAAATTTAAGTTTAACCAATTTTTATTTTATTCCACGTTTTCTTTATCCTCCATGAAAGGTTGGAAGACCAACTTCCATTCACGACCAAACACAGCTGAGTTGAAGGTCCCCCTAAGAAATCACCGGCGCTGCGAGTTAAACGGTGCCTTCAGATTTCAATTCTGAGCACCAGTTCTAAAGTTACCAAAACATGCTCTTAAGTTGACTAAACATACTCAGAAACTTCAGAAAAACATTCTGGGCACTCCAAGCCTCAGAATTATGTGCCGTCAGAAACCGCATAGTCAGAATAATTCCATATAATTAAAAAAAATTACATGGATTTCCGGTTCTGTACATTCTCCCCACCTCAGGGCTTTGCGTCCCCGAAAGACAAAACTCAAAAACTTGGAAAACAAGTGGGGGTACTGAGCACAAATCTGAGCCTTCCGCTCCCATGTGCTCTCCTGGAGGTTCCTATGCTACCATCACATAGGAACCAGAGGTATCGATTTCCCATGAAGGACTCTCTCATGTCGATCCTCTATCTCTACTAGAACCTACAAAAAATTCACCTCATCTTCAATGTCAAGCTTTCCCCAATCTATGATGTGTGTAGGATCATGCACGTATCTCCTCAGCTGGGATACGTGAAAAACGTCGTGTACCTAGTGCAACTGAGGGGGAATTTCTAGGCGGTAAGCCACCTTGCCTACTCTATTGAGGACCTGGAATGGCCCGATGAACCTCAGAGATAACTTGACGCCCGGAACAAGTCCCCACATACCCCGTCAAGGTGAGACTCGTAGGAAGATGTGGTCACCATCCTCGAACTCCAGAGGTCTCCATCTCCTATCATCATAGGACTTCTGCCTGCTCTGTGTAGTCTTCATTCGCTCCTGGATGAACCGCACCTTCTCTGTGGTAGTCCATACCATCTATGGTCCCATGAGTGTTGACTCCCCTGGGTCTGTCCAGTATAGTGGCGATCTGCAAGATCGGTCATACACGGCTTCAAAATGTGTCATCCTAATGGTGGAGTGATAACTGTTGTTGTATGCAAACTCCACCAAAGGCAAGTGTTCCTCCCAGCTACGACTGAATTCAAGGACGCATGCAAGGAGCATGTCCTCAAGAGTTTGAATGGTCCTCTCAGTCTGGCCATCTGTCTGAGGATTTAAGGTGGTGCTCAAACAAAGATGATTCCTGAAAGCCTCTTGCAAACCCTTCCATAACTGAGAAGTGAAATGTGTATCTCGATCAGAGAAAATAATCAAAGGCACTCCATGAAACTGTACAATCTCCTGCACATAGAGGTGTCCCAAGCTCTCCACTGAACTCTACTCTCTGATTGGTAGGAAGGGGGCTAACTTGGTGAGTCGGTCAACAATCACCCAGAAGGAATCATGACCCCTGGATGTATATGGGATTCCTGTCATGAAATCCATGGATATCCTACCCCAATTCCTCTCTGGGTCCACTAAAGGATAAACCAATCCTGCTGGTACCTGGTACTCCACCTTTACTTGCTGACAAGTGAGGCATCGAGAGACAAACTCTGCTACTACCTTCTTCATACTTGGCCACCAGTGCTATCGTCGAAGGTTCTGGTACATCTTCGCCACACCTGGATGTACCTCTAGAGGTGATGTGTGGAACTCCCTCAACACTTCCTCCCAAAGCGACGCTGGTACCATGGTACCTCCTCTAAAGAGGATGATGTGCTCCCCACCTACATAAAATCCATCAGGTGTTTGCCCTGTGGATATCTGTGCACGTCGAGCCTCGCAGTCAGCATCCCCATGCTATGACTCCCTGAAACTCTGAAGGAGTGGGGGTGTGACTATAAGAGACTGCAGGAAATCTGCTCCATCTCGGTCCACATAAGAAATTTTCAAAGCGGCCATCTGCTCAGTCGTCTCTCTTAGAAGCTGAATACCTAATCTTCTGCTGAGATCATCTGCTATAATGTTCCCCTTCCCAGGAGTATAGACTATCTCAAAATCATAGTCCTGGAGGAACTCAATACAATGTTGCTATCTCAAGTTCAGGTTCTTCTACGAGAAGATACACCTAAGACTCTGGTGGTCAGAGTAGACTGTGAAATGCTCACCCATTAGATAATGTCGCAACATCCTCAAGGCGAAAAACACTACTGCTAACTCCATGTCATGGGTGGAGTAGTTCTGTTCATGCTGTCTTAGCTGACGAGAATAATAAGATATCACTGATTGCTCCTGTATCAGGACACATCCATGCCCGGTCCCTGATGCATCACAGTAGACCACGTACCCAACGCCCTCCTCTGGTAGCCTTAAGATGGGCGCACTAGTCATCCCCTGCCTCAGCTCCTGAAAACTCCGCTGGAACCTCTTTTACCACACGAAGGGTTTCCCCTTCTTTGTCAACATTGATAAGGGTGTTGCAACTTTGGAGAAGTCTAGCACAAATCTCTGATAATAGCTGGCCAGACCCAGGAAACTTCGTACCTCCATCACACTACTGGGTGGCTCCCAAGCTAGCACAACCTCAATCTTTGCTGGATCCACAAAAACTCTAGCCTCTGAGATGACGTGTCCCAGAAAGTGAACCTATAGAATCTAGAACTGGAAATTCGAGAGCTTACCATAAAGCTATTTCTCTCGGAGTGTGTTCGGTACTATCTGCGAATGATAGGAATGCACCTCCTCAGTAGTCGATTAGATCAGAATGTCATCGATGAAGACTACCACAATGTGATCAGGGTATGGTTGGAGGATCATGTTCATGAGTCCCATAAACACAACTGGTGCGTTGGTTATGACGAATGGTATAAAAAATAACTCATAGTGGCTATATCGACATCTGAAAGCCATCTTCTGCACATTCTCATCTCGTACTCTGAGCTGGTGGTAGCCCTATCAGGGGGTCTATCTTCAAGGACCAACGTGCTCCCTTCAGCTGATCGAAGAGGTCATCAATCCTCATAAGTGGATACTTGTTCTTAACAATCACCTACTTTAGGAATCATTAATCCACACAGAGCCTCAAACTCCCGTCCGCCTTCTTGGTGAACAAAATCGGAGCTGCCCATGGTGAAACACTGGGTCTGATGAACCCCTTTCCCTGCAAGTCCTCCAGTTGTACTCGCAGATCACAAAGCTCCGCAGGAGCCATCTGATACACTGGAGTAGATATCGGTGCCGTCCTATGATACAAGTCAATGTAAAAGTATACCTCTCTATGAGAAGGTAGTCCTGACACCTCATCAGGAAAAACATCCGCGTACTGATCCACCACAACATGATAGCTCGGACTCTGCACGTCAACCGCTCCGAGGATAAGGCTAGCCAAATCATGAGTGATCGACTGCCCCCTCCTCTAGTTAAGTCCATCCTATGCTACAACGACTCCCTTCTTTCCGTTGAAGGTAAACCTAGTCCCATCCTTGCAGACACACCGCACTTTCCACCTAATGCAGTAGATCTGAGCATGAACTGTGGATAACCAATCTATACCCAAGATGACGTCGTAAGGCCTCAACACCGCTACTAGAATATCGCAGCCAAAGTTTTTACCCCCTAGAGTGATCTCACACTACTGACACTAGTGTGTAATCGTCAAATCCTCTCTCATAGGAGTCTCTAGACGTAAGGATCAAGCCAATGGCTCCACTGAAATCTCTAAGCTCCGCACGAGGGTAGTGGAAATAAAAGAATGACTCACACCTATTTCTATAAGTACTGAAGCTAGGGTGGAGTAGACATAGATCATACCTCGAATCATCTCAGGAACACCATGGTAATAGGCCTCAGCAGCCTAGAGCTGAGCTCTCCCCTATCTGCCTGCTCCCTGTGGTCGAGGTGGACCTTCTAGTGGTGGTGGTGGTGGTAGGACCTCGAAACATCGTCCACCACCTGCTGCTCAACCATCTCCTCTACCACGTACACCTGCTCCCTGCAGACCACCACGGTCGAACCTCTACCTCTGCCAAGGAGGTCCCTCGATTGTCTACTGATCATCTGCCCGGCGGGTCGGATAGTCATGAGCTATGTGACCCTGCCTGCCGCATGTGTAGCACTGCTTATTCCTCGTATGACTGGATTTGTCTTGTGTGCCCCGCATAACCGAATCCATATCCTGAGGTTGTAATCCAGATGGACTAGTCCGCTTGGATCTCTGCGACATCTGTCTGCTGCCAACTGCAGAAGACTCTACTACGTGATGCCCGGTGGTGGGTCTCACTGTTGTTGACTACTCAGCAAGGAAAATTTACTCTAAGAGGGCTCGCTCCAACACCTCCGCCTACGTCGGGATGCTGAGGGAGATCATCGAAGCCCTGATCTCTCAACTGAGCCCCTGATCAAAGGTCTAAGCCCTAAATAATGGGTCCCACAACATATCTGTGTAGTAGCGCGAGAGGTCGGAGAACCTCACTGAGTACTGTGCCACCTTCATGTTGCCCTGCTGCAGATGAAGTAGCTCATGTATCTGCACTGCACGTAGGGTGGATGGGAAAACTCCCCCTGAAATAGGCTCTCGAAGTCTGCCCAGAGAAGTGTCTCCTCGTCATGCACCTGGAGCATTAGGCTCCACCATCTACTCGTTGTTTCCTGAAGAAGACTCATGGAAAGAATCACCATAAGGTTAGCTGGTGTCCCTACCAGTCTAAAGACTCTCACCACATCCTCCAGCCAATCCTCAGTTGCCTGTGGGTTTGTATCACCCCTGAAAAAGGGCGGCCTCTAGAGCTGGAACTCAAGAAACGTGCTCATGAGGCATGCACTCTCTGCTACTAGGGCTGGTGGCATCGGTGGCCCAACAGGTAGTGGTACCGTTGCTGCCTCCGCAGTGATAGGGCCCTGCACTGAGGCCTCGTCACTCAGTGGGCTTCCATCTCATACAAATCCAGGAACCCTAGCTGGATATTTGCGTGGGGCCATCCTAAAAAGAAATAGGTGCGCTGTGATCAATAAGTTATACCTGGTGAGTTGACTCAAAGAGAACACAAAGAAAATTTTTCAAATGAAACACACACACAATCAGTGTTTTTGTGCCTTGAGTCAGAAATCAGAATTTAGAGTCCTAGTGTATGGATACATTGGCCGCCACACCAACACCGGTTTCCCTAAACTGATAACCATGCCGAAAACACTTAACAATATTGCCGTTAAAAGATTAGAGTCCAATGTTCTATGGTAGAACCGAATCCTCTGATACCAATTTTTCATGACCCGTCCTCAGGGCCCGTGTTGTGACTACCCCAAGTCTGCCTTCCTTAGGATAGGGGCTGGCGACTAGCACCAAAAGGTATATCCCAGAGAAAAGGAAAGGTATTTCCTTTAATCATAAAACTCACATAGACTGTACATAGCCAGAGATAACCAAAAATTACTAATATAGTAAAAGAGTGCTGAAAGTAAATGGACCAGTATACAAACCCAACTGAAGTACAAGTACAGGAAAAGGGAAAAAATCTCATGGATCATACACAGGGGAATCCAACCTGAAGGGTAGGTACATATCTCGATCAAGTCATCCCTGAGGTACTTCCCGTCTAAGTCCAGCTCTGAGCAGCCTCTCGTCTGTCTCTCTCAGCCTCGATCACGGCTGTCTGTCATCTACACAGGACACAACATGGTGCGGGCGAAGCTCGTGGAGGGGTGGGTATAATGATACTCAGTAGGGACCCTAAGACCCCTCAAGGTCTCCCAAAATCCACTAAGGATAAACCACAGTAGTAAGGATACAATCACAAAGTATCACCCAACCCTACTTAAGTATATGCCTATACATATACCTAAGTAATCAAATACAATCCAGCTCCAACTCTTGAGCCCAAGCACAACCCGTTCCACGAAGGAAGAAATATAACTCATTGATAACAACCCGAAGTCAAGACTCATCTCACATAGGTATACAACTTATGTAGAGAGATAGAGATGATTAGATGTATCCACTGAATCGTCTACTCTGTCGAACCCATGTAGGATCCTGGTATAGTAATTAGAGCTGTCGAACCCACATAGGATCCTGGAACAGTAGTCGGAGCTGTCGAACCCATGTAGGATCCCGGAATAGTAGTCTATGCTATCATACCCATGTAGGATCCTGGAATAGTAGTCAATCCACGTAGGATCCCTTTATCACAATGCAGCCAGCCATAGGGTTCCCACACAAAGAACGCTTGATTCCGGGTGGGTCCGCTCCTCAAGACAATTTTTGATACATCAACTACCAAGAATTTCTAAGTTGATATATCTAGAAGATCTGTCCTATCATAAGGGACCCAATGGGACAGACGACGCGTCAATCGGATGCCCGGTCTGAGAGTTATTGGCATTTTCGTTCCGAGGGCCCGGTTGGATTTAAGTTCAATCCAACCCAGTCGTATCCCAACTGCATCCAAACCACAAGTGGGGTATACCAAAATAACCATCTCTCTCCAAGGTTTTCGTCACCGTAGATGGTTCATCAATCGAACGTACATAGCTCAAGTTACAGGCAAAAGAGTGGAAACAGGTCAAAGCGGGTTCGGGTCCAGTCCGGTCCAGTCGGACTGACCCGGCCTGACCCGGCCTAAATCGGGTCCGGAACGGGGTCTGACCTGGTCCAGGGGTCCGACAGGGCCAGCGAGGGCGGCCCGTGTTGGGTCCGGACCACGTTGGGCTCGGCCCGTGCGAGCGTGGGGTCCACCCTAACCGCATCTAGGGGAGGCCACACCCCCTGGAGTCCCGAACGGCATAGCCGTTCAGCCAGTATAGATCTGGTGCAATGTGGTGCCGGTTCGTGTCATGCGGGACACCCACGACGGGTCCCACTGTTCCCGGCTGGCCCAGCGGCCAGCCACCTCCCGCGTGGAGCGGTTGTGCCACGCTTACTCCAATGGCCGGCCCTACTGGCCGCTCGTCCTTCGTCACCGCAGCCAAGGCCATGACCCTTGCCCCTCCACGCAGCACGCGCTGCACTGCACCTTCCCTGGAAACCCAGTGGCCCGAGCTGCCGGTTCTCTTCACGACCGGCCTTACACTGGCCACCATTGCACCGTCGCAGCCCATCGGTCGCGGCCCACTCCTCTGGAGGCACAGTTGTGCCACCGCTATCCATGCGGCCGACTGGAGTGTCGGTCACCCTTCCCTTCGTTCTACTGGTGACGTTCATCGGTTCCGACCGCAGGTGAACCTTCCACGGGTCACCGAACAAGTTCCGGTGGCCCGATTCTTATTCCGGAAGTAGATGTGCACTCCTTGGGATGTTTCCTTTGATCCACGACCATCGTTGATGAAAATCGCTCAACCCGGACTCATGCTGTGATTAGCGTCAAAATCCACAGAGCAAGGAAGAGGGGTCGGGCCGTGTTTGGTCGGCCCACACCCTCCGTGTTAGAGTGATAGCATGTGGCTTCGAATCTTAATCCACAAAGGAAAACGAATAATGAGAAACAATTGAAAAATCTCAAACCCCTACCTCATATTCATTGACGTCGGGGAAGAAGATGAAGAATTCGAGGAAGACGTCGTCGGCATTCTTCCAGGATGACACTTCCTCCCTTGTTCCAAAAGGAGATCGAAGAAGAATAAGTTCTTCATTAGCAGGAGGAGAGTTCTTCCTCCAAGTATTTCCTCCAACAAGAAGTTTTCTCCAACCAAAGCACCAATTACAACAACTTCCAAAGGAGGAGAACAAACACTTGAATTTGAGGAGGCTCCCCCTAATCACTTCATTTAATGAAGGAGGGGGGTTAACAAGAATTAAAATGGGGGTTTAGTTTGGGTAGACCCCACTTTAATTCAAAAATGTTTGAATAAAATAAAAGTTAAGTTTAACCAATTTTTATTTTATTCCACTTTTTCTTTATCCTCCTTGAAAGGTTGGAAAACCAACTTCCGTTCACGACCAAACGCAGCCGAGGTGAAAGTCCCCCTAATCAATCATCAGCGCTGTGAGTTCAACGGTGCCCTCAAATTTCAATTCCAAGAACTATTTCTAAAGTTACCAAAAACCGCTCTTAAGTTCACTAAACATACTCAGAAACTTCAGAAAAACATTCTGGGCACTCTGGGCCTTGGAATTATGTGCCGTCAGAAACCACAGACTCTGAATAATTCCATTTAATTAAAAAAAATTGCATGGATTTCTAGGTCTTTACATCATCCATGGTCATTATCTACTCAAATCCTTCATAATGTTTCATAAATAAAATTTGAATTAACACATGCTTATCCCGCAGTAGTGTCTAGCCAGGTGTGTAGCCATAGGCCCACTCATCATTTACTGGTGATAATTGAGTCAATTACCAATTCACCCCATTCATATTTATTCCACCTAAGTGAATCTATAACATTTTTGTATCTAATTTTTAGTATCAAAACATGGATGCATCTTATACGAAATCCACACTCCTTTCATTACCATAACTTAGGATACTATCCTATACTTAGGTCTATCCTAAGGTTTCTCACTAATGTTTTTATAATCTTAATCTCCAAAAATTACTAAACCCTTCTATGATACCAACTGATATGACCAGAACATTACATACATAAATATTATATCATTTTAGATTAATATCCAATGCATATCATAAAAATACATTCCCAATAACTGTAAAGGTTTATCAATTTTGGAGACTATATTTAAAATGATCTTATTTTTTTTGAAATATGTCCAACATCTCCCATAAAGTTCTTCTCACAAAATACACTTATTAGTTATCCCTATATAAAAAATTTCTTCATAACCAGTGGAAAGGGAAGAGAGTAAAGGGTGATATCAGATTCCTAATAAGGGTAAACGTAGTAGAAATTAGTTACATATCATATGTAAGAATAACATGAGCATAAGGGTATGAGAATATGGGCTTAACATTTGAAAATAAGATCCAAAAATTGATATATCATAATCATGTAATAAAGCCTTTGTAGTTCATAAGACATGATTCATATAAGAATCAAAGATCATGGGCCATGAGATAATATTATATGCATATTAACATGACATAGGTATTATCCTAATAAGTGTGGCATAATCACAATCATTGACATATTTTTTCAAGGATATCTACTAGACATTCATCACATGTTGGGATTGGGATAACCACCTACTGCCTTCTATGGGATTGGGATAACCTTCTGTATACCATCCTTTGAGCTTGGAATAACCTCCCATGTTCCATTTGATCTTAAAAAAATTTAATATTACCCAATAAATTAGAGGTATATAATAGAACCACTCATAAAATAATCATAATCTATTCATATGTGTGCCTCAATATCATGAAACATTTTATTTCATTATTTCTTAACTTGTGAAAAAGGGTTTCATCAAGATTTAATAATCATAATAAATAACCATATAGGGAAAGAATAAATATGGTAAAAATGGATCATATCACCAATAAATCATAATAAATATAAAAGGATGTAATTATAGATGAAAATACCTTTAAAAGTCAATTAGAACATTTCTTGAGGAAAATAACTTTTTCAATTTGAAATCACCGATTTAAAATCATAAAATTTCCAGAATATTATAAAAAACATTTTATTTGAGAAGGACCATGAAAAATAGTAAATTATTCTTTAAATAAAATAGAATTAATGACGTTGGGAAAATAAATTAATGCAGTATACGTTAAAACAAAGATTCATTTCACATTTTTGGTAAAAATTCAAAGGTACCTCATTTTTAAAAAAAATTAATTTTAAACCAATTTAAATAAAGTAAAATATAATGACATTAAATAATCTTTTTATAATTGAAGAAATACTCTTGAAAACATTTTAAGGAAAATATTGACATGGAAAAAAAGAAACTCGAATGAATAATTTTTTTTGGTTTTCCTTAAAAACATTCTTTAAAAGTTTTGGGAACCTAGAGAGAGGAAAATAAAAAAGGAAAATTTAATTTCTATAAATAATAAGAGGATAATAAAATAAATTAGATTTTTTACAAGTAGGACATATAATTTCATCATTGTAAATTTATGGATAAACAATCTTAGTAAAAAGTGAGATTGTAACCTAAAACCATTATCACATTTGTAACATTTGAACCAAGAACCCCTTGAAAGAAATAAATTCAAAATAAAACATTAAATTAAATTATTATAAAGATATAAATGATATATCATATCAAATGGGAAGTATATACACCACATGAATAAAAAAAGTGGTGAATATGGTATGTGTCTCACAAAAACAAAAGTGATACGAGAAACCCTTACCTTAAGTTTGAATTGATTTGTTGGTGATCTAACATCCTGTATGATAAATTTAAATTTATGAAAATACTACACCAAATCTATATTAATAGTTATATTACCATAATGGTTTACTTATAACATCTTATCACCCGTTTATTAATAATATTTCATTATCATCATCATTTCATGTGTTAACTGCTTCTTATTTCATATATATTTTGGTTTGAAAGTTAGGTTACTTGCACATTGATCATGATTCCATAATCTCCAGAATAATAATAATTTCACAAGTAACATAATTATTAATTATTTAAATATAATAATTCATATAAAGTGGTGATGAAAAATGAATCTCATCTCTTCATGGAGGTGGTAGTCCACATGTATGCACGAGCGATGTTATTATTTTCCAATGGATGAGCAGATAACAAGGTAGATAAGATATTATAATTATTAAAGCATAATTATATAATATATATAATATATATAATATATAAATATTAAATCCTTTGTAATGACCAATCATGAATGACGATGATGGATAATGAACCATATCACTACGTGGAGGTGATAGTCCACATGTACATATTAGTGATATGTTTGTTTACCATTTGATGGATAAGAGATAGAAAATTGTTCTCCCATAATCATAATAACATGTAAATATATTTATTATAATTTATTAATTATGTTAGGATAGATAAAATATTTTTAGTGTAAGTATAAGAAGAAAAAATATTTGAAATATTCAGGTAAGATGATTACCTCTTCTTTGAGAGACATCATTTGGATTACACATTATGCCTTTATAGGATGGTCTCAGGGTAAGAACGGAAGATCAAAAATAAAGGAAAGGAATATTTGAAATTTTTTAGTAGGTATTGGATAATCTAGAAGGCTAAAATTATATGAATAAGGGAGGATAATAGGTTCCCTTTTATAAGTGAGGGGAGGGACACACATGAAATGATTTAAATGTTTTCAATAATAGAAGGTCAATTTCATGTGAATGTGAAAAATAATTCCCAAGAAATAAAATATAAGATAATATATGGTTCAAATTCCTTCTAAAAATAATATGTAGACAAGTTTATGTGGAAATTTTACAATTATCTCTTAGTTCAACCCTCAGTAAACCCTTTTTCCTTCACCGTGGTAATAAATATTTAATGTTTTTAATATTCATTATGAAAAAAATAAAGTAGCCTCAATATAAAATTTTTAAATGCTGATTAAAAATGTGGAATAAATTTTATTAAATTCAATTTTTATAAGTTCTAGTAACTAATTTTAAAATAATCATGCAATATGAATGAAAAAACAATTTTATGAAAATTGAATTTTTAAGAATAATTCTAAATTAAATTTAATTTCATTCCAATTAAAAACTATTATAAGTATTTAAATAATATTTTATGGAATATATATTCTATAACATTTATTGAAACCATTAATTAGTAATGATTTATTTAATTTATTAAGATAAAACACATTGTACATATAAAAATTGTTTTCTAAAAAAATAAATCTTTTTTCCCTCAAATGATTTTATATACATTTCTAACCATTATATAACTAATTTATCAACAATTATTCATACATTTCCAATAAATTTCACTAAAATAATTTTTTAGTGATAAATATATCTTTGTATGCAAATATCTATAACACCTAGAAAAATACATTTCTTCATAAAAATATGCATTTTAATAATGAAATGATTTTATTAAAATTTAATGATTATTTCTTAGGAATTAAAAAATAAATTTTAATTAAGGAGAATATATATATATATATATATATATTATAACTTTTTAAATCCTATTTATACTCGTGAATCCAGCATATATGTTATAATGCTTATAATACATCGATATTCATTTAGACTCATCGTTGTATGTAAATCATGTAATCAAATACTTAAAATTTATTTCAAAGAAATGCATATAAAATCATAGGTTGTTATAATATATATTGAAAAATAAAATGGAATTATGTTATTTTATAGGAGTAATGATTAATAAAATTCTAATTGGGTGTGTTTCATGATTTTTTAGATTCTCAATTATTAATTTATGCTTATTAGTATCACTGATTAAATAATTACCTTTCAGATATTTTTATTCTCTCTAATTTTGTATTGTGATATTTATTAGTGATAATAATATAGTTAAGAATGGGGTAAATTTATAACCCTATAATATGCACACTATTTTTATAAAAAATTAATAGCTATTTTGGTTAAATACTACCTAATTAGATGTCTTTTAGATGATTTAGTATAACATTAATCTTAAAGGTGAATTTAGAAATATTCAAGGTATTTTATTGAAAAATGATATAAACCGCATTGTAATCACTCATTTCTGTTAGTTATATACTCTGAGTGGAGCTAAATATGACTAAATCAGAAGAAGTACATGGTGAAATTTAATTCTCCATGGCATAATTACCAATGTATGAATAAATTGAGAAGGTGGAGGAGAAATTTTTCCATTGTCATGAGATTCCCCACACCACAAAAACATCCTATAAGAACATAGTAAGATAATATAAAGACCATTGTTACTTGGGAATGAATTTTATGCAGAAAACAAATGAAGGTCAGCTTTATCGATGAAGCACCAAGTTTTTATGCCATAGTGGAGATGTCCTTCACGCCACAACTTGATTGAGATAAAGACCTGAAGGAGGATATATTTATCAATAATCATAGGTATTTAACTATTATCCTCATGGGATTTATTTTTAATGGAGAATAGAGAATCCCTTCATGCCACAAAGCCACACCTTTCTATTGGATCTTGGTCTCTTGAGGAGAAAAAATAGGATCTTTTTATTTAGATACATTACATCACACATCATCATATTCTATTACATTGAGACATAGTCTAAAACTATAAATATGTCATGTTTATAAATTATCTTGTAAGTGCAGTGACTTTTAATGATTAATAATATTCTAGAGAATTAATTCATGGGGAGATTATTGATGTTCATTGTGGAATTGATGTCTTGGATAATAGTCAAGTTTTCATACTTCTATTGTATGTTTTATTTTATTTTATATCCCATATTCATTCTTATTCTATGTATTATGATCACTCATGCAATCATTATGGATGTCCATTCTATCATGAGTGAGTAGAAACATAAGGGATGGTGAATTAAGAGTAGGAGGATGGAGATATCATTTGATTGACTAATTTCTATACAGAATGATTGTTTTTTAGTATACCATTGATATTAATTATTATTTAATTCCTAAATTGTACTTTGAGAGAAGTAAAATTTAGGGGATGATCTTTAATGTGATAAAGAAACATGGGATATAGCCTTTATTTTTTTTGCTTTTCAAATTGGTCTGAAATTCAATTTAGTTTAACTTGGTTACTTTGACCATAAGGGATTGAATATATTAATTTAGTATTAATTGATGTTTACCCTGTGAAGATTAATTATCCATTTAGAATATTCAACCAATAAATTTATTCCATTCCATAATTTATTAGAATCATATTTTATTTGGGAAAAACATCCTTTAAAATTGGTTCATCGTCTCTAATTTTAATAGAAAAGTCTTCATTGAACAATTTCATTGTTTTTAATTTTTAATTTTTAATTTTTAAATTTATATTATCTGAATGGCCCGAAGGACTAAATTTTTATTTATTTTTGGATAGAACCCCTTTTAAGAAGAAAGGGGGAAACCTCACATGTCTTCAAAGGCCTAGAGACATAAACAAAACCCATTATAAAAACAAGACTACTAAAAATTCCCCTCCCCAGCATCAATGTCGTTATGGAAAGCCTCCACCAAAGCATGAATACTTAGAGATCTATCCCGTGCAAAAAATTCATGGGCCCGAAACTGATGGCTAGTCTATACCCTCTCAATCTTTTGAATCTGAATAGTCATGCATAGTGAAACATACCTGTTCTGAAACCACATCTGAAGCATTTCATTATAGAAGGTTTGAACCAAGCCATCATCCAAAATACTAACCATCAAAATCTAAAATTAAAAATCACATATCCATACATTTCCCATTATTTCAGCAGAATTTCCATTCTAGTCTGAAATCTTCCCATCTTTCCATCACTGTCTAAATGACTATACCCCTAAAACCAAAAACATAGATCTATCCTCACTCCAACCAAAACTAGAGAACTAAATAATATCACCAAGTTGAGATCCACTACCTGTAACTCGCAAACTCAACATCAAACATTAGAAAAAACAAACAGAAATCCATTTTCATCATCCGGATTTCAATACAACAGCAACCAGAACAAAGCAGACCACGAGGAAACATCCAAACTAGTACACCAAGTCCCTCTGCTTCCTTGTCAAATAATGTCACTTCCAAGAATCGCATTTTCGGAAGCTAGACCCCAGTCTACAAGCAAGACATATCAGGGTTCATCTGTACCCAAAACCAAATCACAAGAATCGAAAATCAAGGGAAATAAAAAACATCACCATGATGAGGGCTTCCCAAACGCCAAACCATGCTGGAAGATATCAAACCACAAACCAGATTCAAGTCTCATCACCATCATCACGATCTCTCCTGGATACTACAATGACCACCCCACACACTCTCAGTTGACAATGAAGCTGTGACACTGACTATCAGGCAGAAGAAGCTGGATCATCTACTATGGGCTTCACCGTGCCACCAAATGAACCCTACCCAGCAAAGGTGGGAAGAGATAGAACAAGTTAACAAATGGTGGGAAATGATTAGGTAATCGATCCCACGAAGTCACCACGATGCCTCCACTGAGAGACAAGACACCACAATGAGACTGGTGAGAATGAGAGATAAAGAGGGGTTGAGGTCGACCCGAGATGGAGGGATGAGTGGCGATGAAAGGGGAAACCCTAGCGGAGGTGGAACCCCTTACAAGATCTTTTGAATTTCTATTATTCTCTAATTTATTATAGAATATTCAAATTAAAAATTAAAAAATACCAATAGGGTAGGATTTGTGATGTGTTATTAGTATATCATCTTTAATATTATTCATTGATATACTACCTTTAGTAGTTTCAGTTGTAAGAGACCCATAATTTAAATCTTAAAAATTTAGATGGTTGAGTTTTATGCCTTTTGAGATTCCAAATTATAGATTTATGTTCATGATAATAAATGATTAAATATTTATCATGATTATATTTGAACTCCCTTTTATTAAATGTTGATATTTTTCTTAGGTTTATATAAATGTTCATGTGTGGGAGAATTTGATAAACTTAGAATATAAATAAATTTGTCCATAATTTTAATAGGTAATATAGTCTAATACTTATTAATTAGATGTGTTTGTGGTGATTTAGGGTAGAATGAATCTTAAGGATGGATTTATAGATGTTTGGAGTTTTTTTCCAGAAAAATGGGACAAATTAAAGTGTAATCACTAATGTCTCACCATAATGGATTTCAAGTGGATATACATACAATTAACATATAATAAGAACATAACATAATATAATTACCCAAATTTAAATGAGATATATTTGAATAACATGAGAAGTTGTATGAGAAGTTGGAGGAGACATTACAATAGAGACAAGATATTTCCCATGTCACATCAGCCTCGTGTAACAATATAATCAAAGAGACTAAGGGATATTTCACTATGAAGATGATATCCACACTACAAAATAAGGAAGTTATGTTTAACTTCTAGAGAAATAAATTTATATTCCATAGAGGATATGACCTTCATGACAAATCCATATTGAGATAATGTTTTGAAGAAGGATATCAAGCCTTGGAATCATGGATATTCTTCCCTGATCCATTGAAATTTTAAGTTTAAACGAGATGATAGTTTCCATTTATATCACAGGATACCCATTTGATCCATGAGAAAGGTATATTATGAAGAAAACAAAATAAATATTTATTGAGGTAAATTTCAACAAGATTCAATGTTATCCACTATTACATGACATATTCCAAGTCTAAAAATATATTTTATTTCAAAATATTTTATGGATTTAGTGGCTATATAAATTTTATATTGTTCTAGATAGATTTTATGAGGATATTTTTTTATGGATTGTGGAATTAATTTATTGGATTCCAATTGGGTTTACCCACTTCTCATTAATGTTTCTTTCACCATCTCTTCAAAATGAATGATTCTTACATATCTTCTAATAACTTAATAACTCATAATGGATTTATATTAAGTCATGGGTGTGTAGTCTATCAAGGTATGGCGAAAAAATATAATTAGGATGTTGATTTCATGTCAGTGATTTATTTTTCTTATGTAATGATATTTTTCTTTAGAATCATAGTAAGATTAATTATATTTTAATTATTTAATTTTACTTTGATATAAGTAATTTTTAGGGGATGATCTTCAATGTGATATGGAAGGAAGAGATTTGAAGAGTAGTTTATTTTTCATTAATTTTTATATTGTTACATAATAAAAAGTAGTTCAACTATATTCCCTAGATAATTAGGGATTAAACGAATTAAGGTAGTATCAATTGAAATTAACCTTGTATATATTAAATACATTTAGAGAATATTGAAACTAATAAATTCATTCCATTTCATAAGTTAATAAAATAATAATTTTTAGTAAAAACATATTTTGAAATTGGTTCACTTTATTTTCTTTAAATATGAATATTTTTATTGTTAATGTTTTTTGTTTTTACCTTTTTTAATAATTTCGTCTCTTATTTACTTTAATCTATAACATTAAAACCTAAATTTAAGAAATAATTACTAGGATATAATTTTTGATCCATTATTATTGGATCAACCATGGTACTTTCCTTTGATATACTAAAATTTAGTTGTTTTAGTAATAACTTATGACACACTTAAAATCTAAAATTTGAATTACCTCCCTCAGAAAGTGACAATGCTTGAGGGAATGTCATAAAAATATGTGCTGGGGAAGTCCCTAAAATTATGTTCAGTCATAAATAGTATTCTATCTTCTCATTCATGTATTCTAGAATATGAAAAATGTAGGGAAAATTCAAGGGGTACTTCAAACTTGGTTGAAAATAGATGAGTAGTAATCAATACAGGGGAAACCTAGCCTTGGAAGGTCTTGGGCTTTTATAATTTTCTAGAACCCATTCTATATATATAGTTTTGTGAATGAGATAATCAATTTATTGATATAATTGATCTTGTATCCTTTAGGCCTTATAATTATTATAGTCCTATAGGTTATATGAATAAACTATGTTCTCCCTAAAATGCGAGGTTCAAATAAATGTGATAACCTTACATGATTCCTCTAGAAATTGCTTATTAGAATGATCCAAGAACGAATTATCAAGATCTTACTACCAATACACATGATGGGTGAAATGAAATACTATATATTTTAACTAACCATTTATGCATAAATTATGGGAGTATTATTTGATGAGTTTTTGAAATACCCTTAGGTGTTTTTGTTAACATGATGGAGGTACTCTTACTACCAGTAAGACTTCAGGTTCACATATACATGAAGTGCAATAAAATAAATTCAATATATTTTCTCTTCATTTATTTTCTAGTATTTCATATATCTAGAATAAATCATGTGTTTTCAAAGGAGGTTATCTATCATTACTAATAGGTTTTGGAAAATATATGGTATATTATATCTCTATTAAAAAGTAGGGATAATAAATTTATGTGTGGAAAAGGATTAATACATGACTAAAACTTATCTACCACCATTTCATCATACTTGTAATCAGAAATAAAATTTCTTGGTCAATGGATCAAGTAAATATTTTTAACACAAGGGATTATTTTAAATTAATTTATCATATTTGGGTTTATTTTCTTAATCATCCTCAATTTTTACAAAATTTAATTGATCTAGAGATGGAATGGATGATGAACATTTCCTGAGGACATCTGAATATAATTATAATTCATCATCATATAATAATGAAGCATCTAATGGAAAAAACTTCGGACACATAATGATCTCTTAGTATTGAGGTTCCTTTTCCATGTGTGGAACATCTATCAACTAATGGGTTCTTAGTGACACCATCTCAACCTCAGACTCTTCAGGGTTAGAGGAGCATGAGTTTGAGGTTATATTCTTAGACTCTATGTGAATGTACTTTAAGAAGGAATCTAGGACCATGTTATTCTTATATTTTACTATGATTTAGCTCAAAAATTACATTATATTTACCATATAAGTGGATATAGTTCCATTATTTACCACTCATTTAACCTCATCCAATTGAGGTATCAAAGAATAAATACAATCTATTCTTCAGACCCATTTAATGATGGTTCACATTACATTTAGGGATCCTAAATATTTCAATGGTTATAATATCAATGGTGGGAGTAAATATATAAATGGGGAGTACCTACATGTTTTTATTTATCCGTTGAAATGTTTGGATTAGTATATGGGGCTACATATGCATTCTAAGTAGGTGGTTGGGGCCTCAATCATAAAGTAACTTGGAATTTTCCTCATGTCACTATATGGGAAAGGGGATAAACCTTGATTATAATAGTATTAGTGTGGTGAAAAAACTCCTCCTTGGTATTATAATTAGGATTGCCTCTATAAAAACTCTTCCTAAGTTACCAAATTCAAGTATTAGGTTCATGATCATCCTAGATAACCATTAAAATGTGATGGGATGCATGACATTGGTGGCAACTACAATGGGTGGTATCCCACCTAGGGGACTCCCTGGTGGTTGAAAAGTATTAGTAATGTCATCCATGTACTCTATAGATATTATAGAAATGTAATTTCACATTTAGTATAGAGTCTCCTCAATATTTTAGAATTAGATATAAGGTCCACCAACCCCCTGCTAGCCTTGCATCATGTAGTGGGACTTATTGAATTTATATATGCAAGGTTCTTATGTAGAGTCAAATGGGTATGAATAATCCCTATATCCAATACTTCTACAACTAGGTACTCACTATATAATAATTGATAATCTAATTCAAGTATTATGGGCACTAAAATCTGAAATATGAGGTAGGGATTGAAACCTGATTATGGAGATCCCTTAGGGACTCTTTATCCATTGAATTGGATCTATGCCCATTTGTAGTTGTAGTCACACAACATCCAATAGTATATGAGATTATATATTCTTTTGGAATAAAAATAGAACCCTAAAGTGACCCATGATTAACATAACATAAATAATACATAAATCTCATGATTTGAATAACACATCTCATAATTGTTGCACAAACCAGAGACCTAAAGGTTTAGTGTCTTAGAAATTATCAACCTAATAATCTTATTTTATTACATGTGCATATATTTCTATATAATCCTAATCATATATATCATTTTATATATATCCCACATGGTATAATAATTTTTATCACTTGGGGATTTGAAACATATGAAAGGGTGAGCTTATATTTTTAGTAAGGGAGAAAACATACCATAAAGTGTGAGATCATAAACATGAAGAAGAAGATGAGGAAGATATAAATATCTTAATAATAGATCAAATGATAATAGAATAAAATTATAAAACATTTTATAGAAACATAAGGTCATAAAAAAATCATTAAGGAAGCAGAAAATATATGACATGGCTCAAAATACATATTAATAATCATATAATATATGAGCATGACATAATAGTGTGTATTACTTTAAAAATAATGCATAATCATGAAAACATAGAATTTCATGGAAATTAAATGCATCTTTATTTTTTTCATAACATGATAAACAAGTTATAAATGTAGAACAACCATAAGCATTGGAAAACTTGTGTGAGAAAATCCATTATGGCCATGCCTATGTGAAAAGAATCATTATGTCAACACCTGAAAATGCAAGAAGATCCATCATGCCCATTCTTGTGTGATAAAAACCATTATTTCAACACCTTACTATATCATGAATTATAAAAAAACCAATACATTGAAGGGAGATATAGGACCCCACCCATCATTGTCCATACATATGTGTGAAAAATAAAATCAATCATCATCGTATCTTAAATAACCCATAGAAAAAGAATGAGTTTCTTAGTTATAAAAGTTTAATTCATTCCATTTTCATAACAGACCCATAGAAATAAAATGGCTTTCATAAATCAGTCAATGGTATAAAATCACACCATGAAATAAATTATTTGGTATTGAAAACATGATATCCCAAAATTATAACATAATTAAAAAAATATAGGGTAAAAAATGAAACATAACTCCATTGTATATGGATCATTTGAAGGTAATGAAAATCAAATCATTAAAATATCCGTTTGAAAACATTTTTTATTTATCATTATAAAAGTCACATTTAGGAATCTACTTTCAAAATGAATCATTTGTTTTTTAAAAGTGAAAAGAAAACCATTATTGAAAATTTATTTCAACCAAAAAATATTTTTCACCAGAAATAAAGGGATAAAAAAAATAAAATATGGAATGTTTTGAAAAAATGAAGTTCCAATATGAAATTTCATAACTCAAAGAAAGGATTTTGAGTACCCAAGTCCCTTACATTTACACTTGATTTCCATGAAAGTAATTTAATTTCCCATAAAACAAAGGTAAAAATCTTAATTAGCTATTTAAAAATATTATTCATATAAATTTACAATTATAATCTTCATTAATAATAGTTCTCTTCATGTATTATGTTGTTGCAATCTATTTTCAACATTGGGTGTTAATTAACTTGACCCTTTTGAACTATGTCTATAAAGAAGCGTCAATATTCTTTTTTATAAAAAACATTATCATTTAAAAAACATTATTTGTTTTGAATTTATGGTTTATAAATAATTATGATGTTATAATTCAATTACATGGGATTTATAGTCACATTTCATGAAGAATAAATCAGCATTGAACTAGTTTTAGGTTATTTTATGATATAAATGGATTTCCTTATAACATTCACTATAATTTTATGTTATCCATAAGGAACCAAAATTAATGATACATATTATGTATAAATATTATATATTATCATACAAAATAAGCTAAAACTATCCATGTTTTTAAGTGAAGGAAAATGAAACACGTTTATTCATGGATGTGGTAGTCTGCACAACACCCAATTCATGTTTTCAATTTCCTAATGGAAAAGTGGAGGGTGGTTAATGTTTTTACCATAATTATAATAACATACCAGTATAATAATGATACTGATGTTATCATTTTATTATGTTGAAAATAAATTTGACTAATAATAAAAGTGCATAAATAAATTGAAAACAGAGGGGTTAGGAACTTATATCTCACTTCTTGGATTATCTCCTTCGTAAAGGGGATTAAACCATTAAGGGATGGATTTTTTATAATACCAATACATTTTTAATGAGTCTATAAGTGTGGAGGTGAGTTTTGGGAAATTTGTGTGCCAAACATAAGTAATTTTAGTGCGATTTGGAGTGGAGAGATGAGTTCCCCTTTTATAAGTGATAATGAGTGGCATTTTTGTAAATATATAAACAATTTCAATAACAGGAAGCCAATATCAATGAAAGTGGATACCAAATAGAGAAATAATGGATTGGGGAATATATAAGGTCAATATAAACCTCTAAATATCAATTAAAATCACGTTTTAAACATGTTTGTCCCTTTACCTTTAAGGTTACTCATTTTTACCATTTTAGTTTTTACCATGGTAACTAGTTTTTACCCAGGTAATTTATCCTTTATGACCAAAACTAAAATGAAACTTATTATATAATTTTGTGTTGATGATTACAAATTCAAAATACATTTTTTATTCAATATTTAAAGGTTATAATTGGTTTAAATACTATATTTATAATGTATTAAAAAACAATATTTTTTAAAAATATAACTTAAATTCAAATATATAAATATGAATATATAAATTAAAACCAAAATTTTAAAAATTATAAGTTAGACTTAGAAAATATATTTTTTTCTTAGAAAAATGTTTCATGAATTTAAAATTCATACTTATATAATAATAATTTAACAAAAGTCATGTTATTTGTAAGAACAGTATTTGTACTATTAACCTAAAGATAAATCTTTTTAGAAAAATAAAATAATTCATCTTAATATAATATGAACATGATAAATTGAAAAATTATGTCAATTATGTAAAATAAACATTCTAAAATTTTTATATTTAACTTTAAAAAAAACATAAAATACCATGAAAAACCATTTTTTATAGAAAATCATTTTTTGGTATATTGTCTATTATTCTAAAATTATTTCTAATCATAAATAAATAAAACTTGAAATATATCCATTTTATAAAATACATTTCAAGGAAAAAAATATTTTATTAGTTACCTAGATGTACTAATTGAGTTGATATATAAAGTGATTTGTATTTTTCTTTATTATTATTTATATATATATTTATATACATTTCATAATTTTATTACCACTATTTATACCTAATAATTCTATGAATACCTTATAAAAATCAATATTTATTTGGTTTCAGTGTTGTGTGTGGAGAAAACCATCGAAGACAATATTTATTTTAGGAGGAAAAACTGAGGTTGTTATATTTTTCCAACCTTAAAAAAAATCATCCTTGAAATTTCATTATAATGAAGAAAAAAGTGAGGGTACTTTTCTCTCATCACAATATCATGTTCCCCATGTAGCCTCCTCAAACATATGATTTTTCCATAAATATTTGGCCAGATTAGTGGTCTTGTTTTTCAGTACCATATTTATTTGATCTAAAATTTCCACTAAATGTTCCTTATATAAGAGATCATGTTCCATTTCCTCACTTCCATGATTAGTACATGTAAATACTCTAGTATTTTGTTTCTCAAAATAGATACATGGAACATATCATTCACTTGAGAGATTTATGGAGGGAGTACTAAGAGATGAGATACAACCCTGACATGATCAAAGATCTTGAGGGGACTGATGTATCTAGGTATCAACTTCCCTTCTCTTCCCAAATATCATAAATCGCTTCCATGGATATATCAAAAGAAACACCTTTTCACTAACTTTAAACTCAATATCTCATTAATGATTATCTACATAACACTTTTGTTGACTTTGTTCCATGTTCATATGTTATTTAATGGTTTGACCCTTCTCTGTCATTTCTTACACAAGTCTAGTACCTATTAGATTCATCTCTCCAACATCATCCCAGTATTTTGGATTCCTACATCTATTCCTATAGAGAGCCTCATATGGTACCATCATAATGATAGAATGGAAACTGTTATTTTATGATAACTCTACTTAGGGGAGGTGTGGATCCCAACATTATTTGAAATCCATTAAATAATAACTCAGTATATCCTTTAGAGTTTTAATTATTTTCAAAGACTAACCATCAATCTAATGATGATATGCTCTTTTAAATCCTAGTTATGTATCTAATTCTTCCTCAAGACTCTCTATAACTATGAGGTAAACCTTAGATCCTGATTAGATACAATTCATAGTGGTACTCCATGAAGCCTTACCACATCTCTTATGTGTAACTTCTAAAGTTGGTCAAGGGATAAATATTATTTTATGAAAATAAAATGAACTGACTTTATAAGGAAATCAACTACAACCCAAATAGAATTATTGACTTTAGTGGTTTTGGAGAGTCTTATGATGAAGTTTATGGCTATGTTTTCCAATTTCCATACTAGTATGGAAAATATAGCAACACACCCTTATAATATTTTTGTCCAGCCTTAAATTGGTGGAATACCAAGCATCAATATATATACTCTATGATTTCACAATTCATGTCATCCCACAATATATTTTTCTTCAGAACTATATAAATATTTGTGCTTCTAGGATGGATAGATAAGGATGAGCTATGTGTCTCATCCAAAATTTGATTATTCAATTATAGTTTTTATGGGACACATATACGGGTTCTAAACCTTATAAATTCGTATTAATCAAAGTTTATATCTAGAATATTCTCAACCTTTTACTATAGATCTTTATTATATTTATACGAATCATTGATCTTTGTGTGAATAGATAGTTAAGAAGTTAGTTCAGATAGATAGGATTTATATAATCCCATTATGACTTCAAGATTCATCCAATGAAAATTTATGAGTATTGGGACTTTATCAATCATCATAATAAATAGAGTAGCATGGTATTTCTTGATTAGAGCATCAACCAACTTATTTTCCTTCACTGGGTGGTAATTTACTGAGCATTCATATTTTATCAATTTAAACAATATCCTTTGGTGTATAATCAATTCCTTCTATGTGAATATATATTTCAAGGTCTTATATTCACTATATTTATCAAAATTTTATCTATAGAGATAATTTGACCAATTCTTAAATGAAAATATCACTACTTCCATCTCAAAACCATGTTTTAGGTATTTTGGATCATGATTATTTAATTGGTGGAAAGAATAATAAATTTCCATATTGTTCCACGTGAGTATGAAACCCAAATCCTTTTTTAAAACATCACAATATATTAAAAATATATCCTCACTACAGGTTAATTTAAGCAAAGGATCAGTGACCAACCTCTTCTTTAGTTCCTTGAAAATTTATTTTCATATATCTATCCAAAGAAACTTTACACCCTTCCATGTTAACTGAGTTATTGGATTCGATAGTTATGATAAATTACTCACAAAGTGTCGTTAATATCCTGTTATCAAAATAAAATAATGGAATCAATTACAGTGGCCAGTATGGGCCATTGATCAATAAATTCTATTTTTGAAGGATCTATAGATGTTCCCTTTTTAGTGATTACATGAACCAAGAATGAAACCTTTTATAGCTAGAATTTTCATTTTATAAATTTACCATACAACTTATCCTTTATTAAGGTCATCAACACAATACCAAAATAATCTGCATGTTGTTCCTTTCTCTTTGAGTGTATAATAATTTAATCTATAAACACTACCATAAATTGATTAGGGTAGTATTTTAAAAGTCTATTAATTAGATCCATAAAGATTAAAATATCATTAGTCAACTTTAATTTAATTATTACAAACTCATAATGTCCATACCTCATTCGTAATGTTTTCATTATATATCCTTCCTTTGAAACCTTAACTGATGAAATCTATATTGATGATCAATATTTAATACGTATTTATCTTCGATGAATTTATTTAATTAATCATTGATATGGGGTGTGAAATACTTGTTCTTGATCAAGATTTTATTAAGATAACAATAATCAATACAAATACACATCAACCAAACCTTATTTTTGAAAAATAAGTCTGCTGCACCCCATGATGAAGCACCGGGTAATATAAAACCCTTATTCAAAATATCATTATTTTCTTCTTTAACTCCTACAATTCAATAGGTTCTATTCTATAGAGACTAATTGATATTATCTTAGATCTAAGTATTATTTTTATTCAAAACTCAACTTCACACTTTGTGGGAAGACTGAGAAGTTCATTTCGAAATACATTAGTATATTCCTATATAATAGGCATATCATCAATGTTGACTTTTTCCCAGATTATTTGAGATGAGATTCCCCCATTGTTGGGTATAATAACTAATGTTAAAGAATTTTATTCCATAGGGATTTCATAATCGTCCTCATATTGATACATGATAATATGATGATTTGGAATAAAAAATGAGAATTTATTATTCTAAAAATTGATATGATATTTATATAGGGAAAGCTAATCCATAACCAAAATATTGTAAAATTAAACCATGGGAAGAAAAATTATATCTTCAAGATGTATCCTTAGACAAATATCAATCATAGTGGATTTATAAATCTTATACGTGATCATTATTCCATAAGGATTTTTGCTAGTATTTCAATATCCATTGATCGGGGTGGTGATTTTACATTCATTAAAAACTTGTGTGATATAAAGAAATTTGAAAAAATATAATTAAATAAGGTGTTATCTGATCTACAAAATATATATAGTATACCTCACATCACTTCATTATCGATTACTACCTCAACATTAGTGATCATGAATGAAATTCACTGTTCCCCTAGGTTGGGAGGGTGTTGGGGACTATTTCCTTTATTGTATTGAGGGTTGGGTAATTTATTAACATAATGTAAGAACTCCTTATTCATGAATCATTGTTTTGTTGGTGAATCATTAGTAGGGACCTTGTTCCCTTTTATTTTTTTTTAATTTTCCTCTTATCCTTAGTTTGATAGTTTTGGGCATGGAGTCCTAGTTTACCACACTTTGAAAACTTACATGATACCTTGATACAATTACCTAGGTTATTTCTCCAACATTTACTTCATATATAAAATGGGAATTTCTTCCCGCAACATGTCTTATCATTAGTGATTCCAAGAAACTCCAATGTCATTTTTTATTCCCCAAAATATTCAGAGGTTTCAGTTTCTATCTCTTCCTTAGTAGCACATCCAAAAATAAATTTATATTTATCAAAGTATCCTATAGATAAAACCCTTATAAGACTATGAATTAATCTAGTAAATAATTTATGGATTTTTCTCTTAGTATCATAGATGAAATTGAAGGCATAGCTCGCAATTCTTGTGATGTTTTCTTCATATGATTCAATACATTCATCCTCTTTTTTATTCAATTCCATGATTACCTACTACATTTTTGTGAAAATAGTCTAAGAATAATTATTAGTGAAAAATATCTTCTTGAACTCTTCTCATTCCATAGAATCTAAATCCTTATTTTTTGTGGTATTCTTGATGATACTTCACCACTGGTCAACATCACCTTCTTAATGATAGACTTCCAAAATGAACCTCTCATGGTTGGAGAACCGGAGAATAAAAAATATCTTTTCCATTTAATTATCCCATACCTCAGAAACTATTGGATAAAAAGACCTATTAAAAGAGGGTGGACATTTCCTCATAAGTTACTTGATGGGGAGCTGCTCCCTCCTTTGTTTGTTTTGGAGCTCCACACAATTTGTATTATTTACTAAAACTTGAGACAACTGCGTAATAATTTCTATAAGGTTTTTTTTATTCTAGACCCAATCTTATTAGGTTTCCCATTGGGATAATCTCAACATTGTCCATCTCACCCATTTTTAACTCAATTTATTCAGGTTCCCACCATTACCTTGACTAAAGGAAAATTGTGAATGATTCTACTTAAATTAATAAATGTACATAAAAGGAAACTATAAACATAGAAGGAAAATTTCAATAATGACACACATATGTTGGATTATGAATATTTAGGTATCAATCTAGGTTATCCAAGGTTAAATTTTTAATTTAAATGTTTATATATATTAAAATATTTCATAATGGTTTGTTAAGATAATGTGATTAACCAAAGCATGTCCCCTAGAAGTGTCAAACTAGGTGTGTAGTTATACCTCCTCATCATGCACCAGGTCACAATTGAGTTAATACCCAACACACCAATTTTGGAGTTATTACCCCTATATATAACTATGCTAGATCATACAACCAATTTTAGTATCTATACAAGGATTTAATTTCTAAGAGAACAAAAAAATATCAACTTTACCGAAATATCAAGATTTTATCCTAAACATAGACTCATCACTTAGAATTTTCCTCAGGGTTTTATATAATGTTCTATAAACCATTATAAAAAATAACTAAACCCTTATATTAAACCAACTAAAGATACCTAATCTAAACTCAACACAAATAGTAAATTAATATCTTTATTTAAATAATAAATCTCTCAATAGTCATAGAAACCAAGGACCAAAAGGTTTAGTGTCTTGAAAATTATCTAGATAAACATATTTTTTTTATACTTTTGATAATTTCTCCCTAATAATGATCCTCTAGAAAAATTCATAGATGTATCACATGATATAATCATCTTTATAACCTGGGGATTTGAAACATAAGAAATGGGTGAGATCATATGCTCAGTTAGTGAGAAAATATATCATAATGCGTCAGATCATAAAAATGATAGAGAACTTGAGGAAGAAATAAATATATCAATAAATAATCAAAATATCTAAAAATATAATCATAAAATATGTTAGGGAAACATAATATCATAAAAAAGATCATTAAGGAAGAATTAAATATATTAAATGGGTCAAAATACATATTAATGATCATATAACATATGATAATGACATAAAAGTGTGCAATAATTAAAAAATAAGGCATAATAATGAAAACATAGAATTTCATGGAAATACAATTCATCTTTAATTTTTTTTCATAACTCAATATACAACTTTTAAATGTATCATAACTATAAGAATATGAAAACCTATGTGATAAAAATAATTATTCTCATGCCTATGTAAACAAAATACTTATGTCCATGTCCAAAAATTTGAGCAAACCCATCATGCCCATGCCTGTATGAAAAAACTCATTATGTTCATGTCTGAATATCTCATGAGATATAAAATTAATCCAATTCATTAAAGGATGATATAAGGCCCCACTCATCACCATCTATACATATGTGTTCCACTTAAAATCAGTCATCATTATAGCTTAAATAAACTATGGAAAAATAATCGTATCCTTAAACATCCAAATTGAAATCATTCCATTTTCATAAATAACTCATAAAAATAAAATGGGCTTTATAAATCATCTAAAATGGTATAATATAACATCATGGAATAAATATCTTGATACATAAAATTTGAATACCCAAAATAATAACATAATGAAAGAAAATATAGGGTTAAACAAGAAACATAAATCCATTGGAGATATATCATTTGAAGAAAATTAAAACCAAATCATGAAAAGAATTTTTTGAAAACATTTTTGTATTTATGATTATAAAAGTCATAGTTACGAGTCTGTTTTGAATAGGTATCACTTGTTTAAAAAAAGTGAAAATAAAACCTTTCATGGAAATTTATTTGGATTAAAAACTCTTTTACCTAGAAATAAATAGATAACATCATTAAAAATGTAAATTCTTAGAAAAACTAAGTTCAAAAAGAAACTTCATAACCCAAAGAGAGTATTTTGAGTTACCATGTCCCTTACCATTACCATTGATTTCCATGGAAGTGTTTTATCCTCCTATATCTTAAATATAATCATATTAATTGACTATTTTAGAAATTTATTAATATAAATTTCCATTTATAATCTTAATTAATAACAATTATATTAATGTATTATATTTTTGTAATCTCTTTTCAATAATGGGTGTTAATAATCATGACTGTTTTGAACTAGGATCATAAAAGTTGTGTCGATCATCATTTGTTTCCAAAGATAATCATTTAATAACAATTAAATGTTATGTATATTTTTATAAATATATACAATTTTATAATTTCAATACATGAGAGTTTTATTTTTATTTTGTGAAGATAGAATTGATGATGAACTAGTTTTAGGTTATTTACAGATATCAATTGATTATATTATAACAATTGTTAAGTTTTATGTTATCTATAAAGAAAAATATTAATCATATATTTTAATTATATATATATATATATCATATATTCTCATAAAATATTAAATAAATCCTACCATATTTGGATGTTAAGGAAAAAAACTCATTTATTTGTGTAGGGGTAGTCCACAGAATATAGGAATCATGTTTTCATTTTTCGTAATGGAAAATGGGATGGAATTTAATTATTGAAACATATTTATAATAACATATCATTATAATAATTATATTTATGTTATCTTCTAAATATGGTGAAAAGACAATTTTGGAAGAATAAAATCACATGAAAAATAGAAAATAAGAGGGGTTAAGAACTTATACCTCACTTCTTGGATTATTTGCTTTGTAAAGGGGATTAAACCTTTGAGGGATGATCTTTTAAGAAGAAAAAAATATAATTAAGGTGTATAGAAGTGTGTAATAAAGGTTTGGGTATAGTATAGGACAAAAAACAATGGGTTTTTGTGTGAGGGTAAGTGGGGATAGAAGTGCCCCCTTTTAATTGAAAAAGAGTGGCATTTTTCCAAATTCCCAAAACCATTCAATAACGGGATGTAACTCTTAAATAAAGTGGATAAAAAATTTATAAATAATATATTTCGAAATAAATAAGTTGATCCACCCCTCAAAAACTCAATTAAAATCATTTTTAAACATGTTAGGCCATTTACCCCTAAGGTTACTTATTTTTACTATTTTAGTTTTTAGTATTGTAGCAAGTTTTTACCCAGGTCATTTATCCTTTACGACCAAAAATAAAATTTTCATTGTTAAAAAATTTGGACATAAGTATTCCTCATTTTAAATCCATGGTTTATTTATATTTTATTTGTAAAAAAATTATTTTAAAATACTAAATGTATAAAAAATAATTATTTTAAAAAATATAACTTATATTCAAAAATCTCAAATTTGGGTTTATAAATTAAAACAATTTTTTTTAATTATAATTATACTTATAAAATATATATTTATTAATAGAAAATGTTTTCATGATTTTCCAATGCATAATTATATACTAATAATATCACAAAAGTCATGTTATTTATAAAAATGGCATTTTCACTATTCACCTAAAAATAATTTTTTTAGAAAAATTATAAATATTAATATTAAGATAATATGACCATGATAAATACAATTTTTTTTATTTTTTAAAAGAAACATCATAAAATTTTTAAATTTAACTTTAAAATAAAATCATAAAATATGATGAAAACAACTTTATATAGAAAGCCATTTTTTTGGTATATTAACTCTTATTCTAAAATTAGTGCTAATATTATGTAACATCCTACCGTGAGATCTACTTAACCCATGCCCTGAGCCGATGGGTCACATGGCCTCAAGCGCGCCTCCCCATACTCCAAAGGCTATCGACTAGCAGCGAGGGTCTAAGGTGGTTTAGTGGGGGAGAATATACCCTCATATCAAAGCAGCACAAAGAATACAATAAATAAATAGAATAAAAAGGAAGCATTTATAAATAGACAATATGAAAATTGGACTAATAACATGCCATAAAAAAATAAGAATACAAATGGATATAATAATAATAACTGAAGTGTGAATAACTAAGAAACTGTAATAATGTCAAAATCCAAGAAGCCGAGTCATATGAAGTGTGATGTCATGGAATGCTGATATATAAAAAGGAAAAGAGGGGATAAAGGGAATATAAATATAAAACCACCTATAAAAAAATACAAAAGATACGAAATTATGATCCAATCTAATATCAAGAATAAACTCATTACTCTACTCCCATGAACCATACTATAAGTAAAATGAATCAAGAATCAGAAGTATGGTGATTTCTCTTATCCATACATTTAGGAAATTAATCTACCGAGGTACCAAAGGCAGCCCAAGTTGGTTGTGAGATAAAATACCAATAGGCCACTACCAACGGTTTCTAAAAATAATCTGATTTGTGTACATTGAAACAATAATGTGAACGTATAAGAAATAAGGAATAATGATAAATGAATAAATACCACCCTTCTCAGGTTCCTACAAGACACCTCACCGGCTCTACCTGGTTTGCATAGGCTATTAAGAGTCTGATAAATAACCATACATATAGTAATAATATAGATAGTATAGTTATATATTGTATCCACCTATATACACTAAGTACGTGAGGACATAATTACCCATATACATGGATACGAGGTTTTAGGTGGACCTACGACATAACTCAAGCATCCATAACTAGTCTAATGATCTCTAGGCTCAAGAAAAGGGTATATTACTGAATCTCATAATGAATGTGATACATCATACTTAACACTCGAGATAGGTGGGGTGATATGTCATTCCCAACACCTAATATAGAGGAATGTGGAACATCATTCCCATCACCCGGATAATAGTATAACGGTGAGATACGTCATTCTCAACACTTGATGTAGGGGAGAGTGAAACATCATGTTCAACAAGTCCCTTAACCACCATTCTATAGCCCATGTCAATGGTGTAATAATAAAAATAAGTATAATACCCTGAGGGATCACACCTAATGTATCATAATCATCAATCATTATATATATATATATATAAATGGGTGTCACAATTCATTTAATCAATACATAAAATCATGCATCAATAAGCATGGCCTTAACACCCATTATCATTTATCTTAATTTAATCCATTTAACTAAGTAAACCCATCTTGAATCTAATATGTTCAATTATATGGTGAGGTAATTCAATTTATAAGCCAATATTAACACTAGTATGGTGTTATGGTTTTTTAAACATTTTTATTTAATGTAAAATTAAGTTGGAACACCCAAATGGGTGTCTATGTTTGAGTTCAACAACCTATAATTACCTAGAAAGGGTCAACAGGAGTATAACATATCACATATAATTATTTATAATGTAAATAACTCAATTTAAAGTTACCCATGATAATGGTTGGTGTACAACATAATGAAAAAGCTATTAAAACACTAAAAGTTTTGGGAATAAAATATATAACAACTACCATAGGGTTTGATATGACTCCTAATCCAATATCAACTTCATTTTTTAAGTATATTAGAAGAAAAATGGAAAACAGCCCAATGTACTTAAAATAGGGAAAATGAGTTCACACCAAAATAACTCAAGTTATGTAAATATAAACCATGAAAGAAATAAAGATTATTAAAGATATTACCAAGAGTTATCCAATGCTTCTGATGACACTTATTTTGGAGCTCATATGAGGGAGTAATCGAATTACATAGCTTAGGAAAAAGAGATCCATAGTAGGAGGAAGAAGAGTTCATACGATGGATATGAGAGAAAGAAAGAAAGGTTGAGGTATTAAAAAAAGGGAAAAAATGTAATTTCACCCATCTTAAATGGGTAACATGGTTTGGATGCATGGTTTTCCAAACCATGCACCAACTGTGCACCACATCACTGCCCAAGGAGGACCCTACATGGGCTAGGCACACACTTTGGGTAACCATGAATAGCCTACGCAAATTCCCTCAGCAACTTGTCTGAGACAAATTTCATGGTCATGTGCCTAGGCCTGCATGGTTTTATAAAACTACACAACCTCATTCGGGCCACTAACATCACATGATGGTTTGTAATAATTGTGCGCTAATAATGCGACCTAACATGTTTGTCCAAATCTTAGATCTCTAGGCTCCAAACAAGCCCCAGACACTCCGAGAACCTTCCTTAGGCCAAAGGGAACATTTATAAAGATAAAGAAAGGATTCAAACAAAAACAATGATCTGAAACTTCATGAAAATATGGGTTGTTACGACTTCCCCACCTTAAAAAAATACATCCTTGAGTTGGCCTTATGAGGGTAAAGAGGTATCATCTGAGAAAAGCTTCATTCACTAAGCTTGTATATTATACTTCCACTCCCAAGTCTCATCCTATACTTGGATGTTCTACCATAATACCCTTACAAAAGGAATTAGCCTACCCCAAAGTTTCTTGATGCTTCGATCTACAATACGCACTAGATACTCCTCAAAATAAGCATTCATCTCTAACTCAACCGCATCAGGTTGGAAGATGTGTGATAGGTATGGATAATACTGAAAAAGATGAGATATGTGAAATAAATCATGCATCAATCTATATATCTGAGGTAGTGATAATTGGTAATCTACTAGTTGGATTCGTTTCACAACCTTAAAGAGTCTAAAAATTTAGGTTAAAGATTACCCTACCTTTGAATACATCGATGACACAACCTGGGAGAAACTCACAATAAAAACCAATCTCTGACCTCAAAATCAAAATGTTTTCAATGTTATTTAGCATGAAATTATTTCTAGATTAATATTTCATCATGCACTTTTTGATCAACTAATCCTTATCTGTAGTCTCCTGGATGAGACGCGGTCCAAGAAAAATTGCCTCCCTTACCTCTATCCAACATAGAGGTGATTAGTAAGGCCTACCATAAAAGGATTCATAAGGGGACATATGAATGGCATACTAAAAGATATTACTATAAGATAAATAAACAAAGGGTATGTGTTTCTCCCAAGAACCCATGAAGTTAAGGACACATGAACAGAGTATGTCCTCTAACACTTGAATTGTGCACTCTTTATATTTGTTGGTCTGAGGGTGATAAGATGTGCTCAAAAGAACATGTGTACCCAAGTTCTTTTGAAAACCCTACCAAAACCTAGAAGTGAATTGATAATCCCTATCATATATTATAGAACATGGAGCTCTAGGAAGATGTATGATCTCCCTAACATAAATCATCCCAGGTTCATCTACCTAAAAGTTCTCTTGAACATGTAAAAAGTGTACAACCTTAATCAAATGTTCTACAAAAAAAAATATGATTCCAATGAATCGATCTGGGTTAAACAGTCATAAAATCCATAGAAAAATAATCCCATTTTTACTTAGGAATGGACAATGAATGTAAATTTTTTATCGTTCATTGATGTTCTACCTTCACCTTTTGACTGGTGGAACTCTAAGTGATAAATCCAAAAACCTAACATTTCATACAAAGCCACAAATTATGGTGACATAAGTATTTGTAAATATTGGTGACAACGGGATGAAATTCCCATGCTGAGGAATGAAATTCATGTATCATCTCCTCTCTGATGTCATCTAGGACCCCATATATTCCCATGAAAGCATAAGGTATCATCCTCTTCCATGGTTCAACTAGAAGATGAATCATCATCTGATATACTTTCGGTTAAGACTTGGACTTGAGGATCTAAAAGTTTCCTCACTCTTACCCATTCTAGAATAGTAGATGTCACTACTAAATTTTATAATATATTCTTCCCCTAATCCTCTTAAACCTAAATATGTATATTCAAAAACACGGCCATGAGATACCACTCACCATTAGCCTCCTAAAGCTTCTTTTTCTTTACATTCTGGCCTGTAGAATCAGTTACAACATTACCCTTTCTAGGCATGTAGGTAGTCTCAAAATCAATGGATTTTAGCTACTCAACCCATCTTCTCTACCTAAGATTAAGATCACACAATGTAAATATGTACTTGAGGATTTTATGATAAGTGAATACAAAAAAAAATTCTCCAAGTAAATATTATCTCCAACAATGTAGGGAATGAACTACAACACCTAGATATATGTCATGCATTGGGTAATTATGCTCATGAGGTCTCAAATGACGAGACTTGTATGTGAAAACTTTCCCATCCTGCATCAAAAGAGATCCCAATTCGATACCTAATGCATCACAGTAGATAGTATATCCATTACCAAGCTCTGGAATAATCATTATATGTGATGATGTTAATCTTCCCTTAAACTCTTGAAAGGCTACTTCAAAATCTTCTGACCATATGAATTTCACACCAATCTTAGTCATACTAGTAAGAGGCACTACTAGGCATGATAAATCCTAGATGAAGTGTCTGTAATAACTGACTATCCCTAAGAAACTCCATATGTCAAATAAATTATTGGGATGATCCTTGGAAACTACAACTATCACTTTCTATGGGTCTACTGAAACTCATAACTTCGAGATGATATGACATAGGAAGTGGACCTTGTCAATCCATAAGTTGCATTTACTAAGATTAGTGTAATGATGGTGCCCTCTCAGTGTATTCAGAACGATCTCAATATGGTTGTCATGTTCATGTGAAGAGTGTGAATACACTAAGATGTCGTCAACAAATACTCCATAAAAGAATCTAGGTATGAGTGGAAAAACTGATTCATCAAAGCCATGAAAATATCTTGTGTGTTTTTCAGAATGAATGGTATAACCAGACACTCATAAAGAAAATACCTACTATGGACAGGTTTATGATGTATTTTAGATGACCTGAAATATACCTGGTGATAACTAAAACTAAAGTAAATATTTTAAAACACCCTTGCTCCTCAAATATGATCAAAGAATTCATCTATTTGAGGTAGTTGATACCATTTCTTTACCATGATCTAGTTCAATCGATGGTAATCCATGCAAATCTTGAGGGTATTATTCAACTTCTTGAAAAAAAGAGATCGGTGAAACCTAAGGAAAAGTGTGGTGGCTTATAAATACTTTAGCCTCAAGATCTTACAAATGTTTATTAATATCCATAGGCTCTATAGGTTTTATCATGAATAAAAAATTGGACACTAGTTCTTCTCTTGGAACTAGCACAATAATAAATTCTACCTTCCACACTAGAGGTAGATCAAAAAATGAATCAGGGAAAATGTCTCTAATAAAATCCACTGGATAATGAAAAATAGTGGTTCTTAACCCCTAATCATCTTAGAAAATAATAGAAACCTAGGTTGTCGCATTGCCCATCCCTTGATGCACATGTTCTAATCACATAGCTTGGATATCCTATTCCCCCTTATGTATGTGTCTGCCAACCTCTGGTGATGTAAACATCACCCACTGGTGATAACAGACGATATGGGATTGATAAGCAACTAACCAATCCATTCTGATAATTACATCAAACTCAGTCATGAAAAGGATGAAAATATCCCATATGAAGAGATATCTGCCTACCTTAAGGGGAAAATACTTACAATGGTTTATGATCTATGATTAGATAACTAACTAGGTATCAAGCATCATTATTCCAAATAAGTGTTCTTTCTCAAGGCCTAGACTCCCCATGGATTCCTTAGATAAAAAATAATGATACATGCTTATGTAAAACAAATCATACACTAAACTGGAGGCTACTAGAATAGTATATTGAAATATAAAAGGTTCGGAGATCTTATCCTCCATCATAGGCTACACTGCATGTAAATGGATTGTAACACATTCCTAAGTCACAATCTAACTTCCTTAAGTAGGACCACTCCACTAGTGTTGAGAATCATGGTTTTGGTTACCTTTTATCTCAATAAAAATGGTTTGGTTGACTATCTTAGAAATAGTAGTCAGTCTAAAAACATTAACCTGTGGTTGGATGTTGTATACCAACCCATACTCAAATCACCTTACGATCATAAGATCATCACCAGATAGAGTCGGCGTGAATCGTTGAAGCATAATAAAGCAAACAAAATACTCCCTAATAGACATAGCTCATAGATGTAGGTACATAAACTCTCTATCCCGATCACCCCTCATGGTCAATGGAAAAAGTAGTCATAGAATATCATCTAGAAGTATTCCCATACCATCTCTCATTTTTGATCTTCCTAGGTAATGACATCCCAAAATCACTTGGAATAATCGCATAGCATATAATAATAAATTTTGACCCTCCGCTCTGAAGATGTCTCCAAATGATCAAAGATAGAAATCATGGACTCCTACCTTGACTCAGTAGCATGTGATTCGCTATCCCCTGAAAATTTCGGAGGATGCTGCCGCTAGAACTCTCGATTAAACTTTTCCATAGTTGGGGTAGGTTGAGAAAAACATTGCAAATTTTGCATCGTATGAAAGAAGCCCTCTCAGAACTAAGTGTCAGTGCCCATATTAGGAATGACTGGTGGTTCCATAGGTGGAAATATAAGAGTGATCACTGGCGACTCAGGGCCCTCCACCTCAGGTGCATAGTCATCACTGTCGTTAGGGCATACGAATCGAGGTTGTCATGGTGGAATGATACTACAATTCCAAATGAACACCATAGAAGAGAATTTAATAATCAAAATATTTAATAGATAGATAACTAGGACAGGTACACAACCTTCCTATAGAAAAGGTCACACCTTTCTGCCTGTTCTAAAAGCCTGGTATATGCAATTAGAAAACCATAACATGCTATAAGAATGTAAGATACACCCTCAAATACCCACTATTAAGGTTGAGTTTGGTTCTAGGTCTCATATATCACAGTAGGGGTTCCAATATATGGAGTTTTAATTGCAAGGTATAGTGGAAAACACCCTTTACTTTTCAATTGGCATCCCATTTAGCGGTAACATTTTTCATTTAATGATTTAAATTCATCTGAATTCATAATATTTTATATATATGTGCATATATATATCAAATGATCCATGACCAGTAGGTCTTGAACCCACAATATAGCATAACAGGATAATTAAGGCGTCATCACCAATCTATGAGGGAAACACCATTTAGATTGATGTAGGAACTTTAATTAGTCTAATTATATTCTCCCTACAAGAAATGTCATCACATTTCAATATATAATAGTTAAGCACTAATTATATGCAACAAGAAAATGCACGCATAATGTAGAAGTGATATGTCAACATGCATGGAATATTAGTCATATTGTGACTATAATGATGCTTGTAATGAACACCATCATTTCATCTGGCTAAAGTAAAGTAAATCTGATAGAAACAATACTAGTAATAATAACATCATAAGACATGTGAGTCACCTAATGGTGAAGTCGTATCAACTTTAACATGCATAAAAAATAATAACAATTATCCATCCCAGGTAATTTGGGTTCCCCCTATACATGGGTTAGCTATGCCCAGGCACAAGCTCTTTACCAAATACCATTACCTCCTAGTCTCTTTTCTAATTCCCAAACATTAATAAAAAAGGAAAAGAATCCTCTCATACCACTTTTTAACGCCTCAAATCGGGATCCACTTAACCCAGACTCCGAGTTGGTGAGTCACATGTCCTCAAGTATGCTTCCTCATACGTCATAGGCTGCCGACTAGCAGTGAAGGTCTAAGGTGGTACGGTGGGGAGACTATACCCTCATATCAGAGTGTAATAGCGGATACAATAAATAAATAGAATACAATGGAAACATTTATAAACAGACACTAAGACAACTAGACCAGTAACCAACTATAGTAGGAGAAGAATACAAACCAATATAATAATTGTGGAAGTGTGAATAACCAAATCACTGTAATAATGTCAAAATACATGAGGATAAGTCATAAATAATGAGATTTCAAGGAATGGTGATATACAAAAAGTAAAATAGGGGATATAGGGAAAATAAATATACAACATGCTATATAAAAATTCAAAACAAGCAAAAGACTACTCCAATAGAATCTTGAGAAAAATCTCGATCCTCTGCTCCCATGCTCCATAATATAAGTAAAATTAATCAATCATCAGTAGCAGGTCATTTTCTCTTATCCATACCTGTATAAAAGTTATCTAATATGGTATTAAAGGAATCACGAGTAGAGTGTGAGATAAAATAGCACCAACGGTGTCTACAAATAATTCAACCCATATAGTGAAAAATGAACCGAAGGAAGAATGGAAGTGAAAAATGATTAAAGGAGTGAAAATGGAAAAGGAAAAAAGTCAGGCCGGGGAGTAAAAACCCTTCGCGGATCGCGGCTCTGCATGGAGATCTGCTTCATGGGGAATATGTGAACTAAACTGTCTATGGAAGAAAGACGGCGGTGCGAGTTCCCTGTCGACGGAATCATGTATGAAAAGGATGCAGAGATATTCACCCTAAAAATGACACCCCCCGCAAACTTAAACGGTTGATAGGAAAGGAAACACCAACGGATCCCCATGAGTGAAATAAGGTCATTCACGAGACCGAGGTGGTGATTATCACCTACACAAATGATGACTCCATACCCTTGCTGACCAAGTCGTCCGCATGTCGGGTTTCTTCTTTGGGATTCTGCAAAAGGAGGATCGAGGCCTCATCACAGCCGACCGGATACAATGATATATAGTTCCTCGCTTATAAATAGAGTCAGAGGGGGGGGGGGGGAGCTTTGGGGGATCCAAGATCGACTGAAAGGATCGACCGGGGGATTGATAGCTCTGTAAGAGACAAAAACTCCCTCGACGATTCCCTGTAGCTAAATCCCCGTCGCTTAGCATAAAGGAGGGGGAAAAAACAATTTTTTTTTTTGCAGTCCATGAAATAAAACACCTCTGCAGCTATATTCCCTGCAAGGTTCATAACAAATGGCCTCTTTGCAACCAGGTGCCCTGCATAGAATACGCATATGGAACCTGTCAAATGTGGTTTTCAAATATTAAAATTGCAATTTTGTTGTCATGCAAAAATCTGTTTATTTGACTTTTGAATTATGACCCATTTGTTGTGCGGGGCTTCTTATTTGGATGGGCTGCTTTGACTTCTGTTCCGTGGGTGTTTTGGGTGGCCTGGATCACTGACCCGCTTTATCCGTACGTTGCAACCGTGGCAATCCTGCTGCTCGGTTTCATCCTAGTTGTTGTTTCGCGATCTGGCGGTCTTGATTCGCTGCTTTGTGTTTCTTCAGTGATCTGATCAGCGCCGCTCGTGCGTCTCTGACCGTCCGCGTGTCCCAGGCTTTGCGGGATTTGTTTGAACCACCGCTGCTTCGCGATTCTTCTGTTTGCTGGGTTGCTACCGCGTGGACCTCGTCTGTTACGCCTGTCAGTGGCGTCGCTTCGTTCCTTCCGCCACCATTATTATACGGTGCGTTTTGGTTTTCTTAGTGAAGCGGTTCGTCGTCTTCAGCTTCCTATCTCTAGAGCTCTGTGAGAAGTAGTATTGTTTGTTGTTTTGGTGACCCGCTGCCTGTACGCCGCTATCTTGACGATAGTTCCGGCATTTTTTTCCGGTGGAGACTCCTTCAGAGAACCGGGAAGGCAACTGTGGCAGAGATTTGTGCATTTCGACGCTTATGTATTTGTGAGCCCGTTCTTTATTTTCTTGTTTGATCTTTGCATTATATGTTCCTGTTTTCTCTTTGAGTCTGTTTCAAGTCGGGGATGCATGCGTGTGTCCGTCCAGTTTGGAAGAGAACTTCGCTAACACCGAGCCAGGGTTTATCACTGGCTCTTGGGGCGGAGAGGTCTTCATTCTCGGATAGTTTTCATGGTCCGCGTGCATGGTATGTCTTTGCTACTTCACTATTTGTATTTGCTCTATTTTCATTTTGCATAATAATATAGAAACTGTGGTGGTGTTCTCGCCATGGAGTAGGACCATAAGGTCCGAACCACGTAAATCTTGTTGTCCATTTTACTTTCCTGCAAGTTTTGTTTTCTGTTTTCCAACTTTGTTGATAATACGTTTTATACTCAGCTGTGTTTATTTTGAGTTTATCTCTGTATATTGTAAAAAATTCCGCAACAGAACCCGAGTCTACACAGCACCACGCTACGCAGATGGAACCTTGCCCCACGTAGAAAAATGCTATGCAGACTAAATTCATGTCTGCATACCACCCTGGTAAGTTGACGACCACTTGCCCATGTAGTAACCCACTATGCAGAATAAGCCTTGTCCCATGTAAGAACATGCTGCTCAAACTGGGATACCCCAGGGCATTCCACTTTCTGGCTCCGATCATTCCCTTTTGTTGCATCATCAGCACCTATGTGGTCCCTCTGCAAACTAGTCTACCAACATCAGGCCGAGACCTCTTCCAAATCCACTAGATGTCTATGATAAAATTATCAGACACACTAGCGTGTCTTTGTGATTTTACATACCCATGGTAAGCGAAGTCATGTTGGTTACCCCAATAGTGAGGCAAACCCCCAGAATGACCTTGAGTTTACATTCCCAAGGTAATGAGGGTCCAGAACTTGGGATGCTGATGTAAACCTCCCTGTTCTAGGGATCAAGGGTAAACAATTCCCTTTCCCCTCAATGAGGGTCAATGTTGAACATTCTTCCCTTTTCCTAGAACCAAATCTGGGGAACTCCCTTTGAGGTAAGCCCTTAGACTTTCTTACAAGAGGTGGCACCTTTACTCCTCTTTTCCTTTTCTCGGGATGTATTTAGATAGATTACTAGACATCAATATCTTGGATTTCAAGACAAAAGAGGAAATGGGCACATTCAACACCCTCTTTCTTCCTCTCTTTTGGATCTAGTACTATTTATCAGTAGATGAAGTGGGGTGTGTAATCTTCAGATCCACTGCCTCCTCTTGTTTCTCACACCGATCATGACTCACATGGTATTAGAGGTTGGAGATGATCATCAAATCCGCATGTCCCCAAATTATGGGCCTTCTAAATAGATGTAATCCATGATTTCAGTCCGAATGGGCCCCCTAGAAGGTGTAATACCCAATAAAATCCCCCATTTCAGCTACCACTTCAAGCATAAGTCCCAATACCCCATTTCATAACTATGTGGAATTTTATTCCTGGCCATTGGGATATGTAGGAAACCTCACCAAGGTTTAAGTCTGACATCATTATATTCACGTTAGTTCACTTTCATCCTTACTGTATGACGTTAATCTGCATGGGATAACTGAACTACAAGAGCTTTGATTCCCAACTAATTGGGATACGTAGGAATCCTCCTTGAGGTCCAAACCTAGAACCCAAATCACCCTAATTTTATTTGAGCCACATCCCTAGTAGGATCACATTCACCCAGGAGACCATATCTCTTTTGGATATCTTGGGTTGCCTCAGCATAAGTCCCACTCCATCTTTTCCAGGTAACCTTTCACCTGGATGTCCTTTCTAGATGATGTTAAACTGCATGGTTAGGTGCTTTTCACAAGACCTTAAAAGGCGATGTGTCTAGTAAAGCGACACCAAACTACGTGGGTTTTGATTCCTCTCATGAGGATATGTAGGAAGATCATCTCAAGGGTTCAATCCTAACATCGAAACATCTCTCATCCCCCCTAAATGACAATAAACTCCAAAGCTCCATCCCATATGGCTTAAAACCAGTATCATCTTAAAAGAAGACTAAGGAATTCCTGATCTTTGCACAAAAGGGTAACATTAATGAAGAATCTCAGATACATACATATATCTTCATTAATGGAAAACATCATATATATATATATATAGATAATTATGAACCCATGTGTATTCACGATCGATCTTACCTAGGGGTAACCCATGGACACATTCTTGGGAATGAACCAAGGATCCACAAACATATGAACATAGCTTAAATATATAAGTGAGTTTCAAATTCAGTGATAGTTACCCCTAAAAGGGTCAGATGAGCCAGAGTTCCCATCCTCTCGACCAATGTGATTTCTTAAGTGTTTTTGGCCAAATCATGCAATGAACGTTTGCCTTTGGAAAGAAGGTCCATGAATCGTGGATGTGAGAGTTGTTGGGTGTTTCTAGCTCCGCAAAAAACCCATTGCAGACCATTCAGAGATGCAATGCTCAACATCATTAATTTCACACCAGATGACTCATTGTAATCATATCACTCAAATATAAAATTATAGTGGTCAGAAACAAAAACAGTAAATCCAATGTGGATGGTTGCACAAACCCAAACCCTGCAACTGATCATCGAGCACAACATTTTCTGTAAAAACAAAAAATGGTGAACTCGATGTGAATCCTTAACCAAGGTGGCGGTTTTACCCAACCTCAGACCCCCTACAAATCCAAAAGGGAAGAGGGCCAAGAAAGTTCATCAATTATGTATATGGTCATGAGATTCTACTTTTATGGGGTTTTGTTGTCTATAATTGTCACATATATTGCAGACATTCTTCAGAGATTCCTTCAATCCAATGGAATCCCAGAAGTTCTAACATACATGCATGTCAATCGACACACTGACCAAGTCCTCCATGAATTGGAGGACTCCGTCAGCCACTCAACATCTCCAACACTGGGTTTTAAACACACTGATCTGGGTGTACCACTAGAACGGTAATCTCCCAACATTGGAGGTAGCGAGACAGGCCCTTCAGTTAGTGAAATCCTACCATTTGCCTACTCAACAGCGAATGAAAGTCTAGAACTGAGCGACACCATTAGTCGTCTCTAATTGTTTTGGGAGCTTGTCACCTAAACATGACAACAATTACCTCCCTTATCTTAGGGAGGTGGATGAAGCTGCCTTTAATGATTTTTTCCTTACTGCACAGGGATCCCACTCAAGGGCCCCTATCGGAAGATGTTGCCTCCAATTCCAAATGACCTAGTATCCTCATTCTAAAGTGGATATCATAACAAGGGCTCATTATGAAGTTCAGAAAACATAGATTTAAAGACCCAGAAATCCCGTGGAATTATTTTTCATAAATACATGGGAATCTTATGAGTCTGCAGTTTCTGAGGGCGCCTGATTCCGAGACCCGGTGTGCCCGGAATCAATTTCTGAAGTTTTGTTCGGGTAAGTTCAGTAAATGTACGAGTGATATTTTATATCTTTTGAACCGGTTTTCGGAATTGAAATCTGAGTACATCGATGAACTCACGGTGCCGATATTCTCTTATGAAGACCTTTACCGCAGTTGCGTTTTATCGAGAGTGGTAGTTAATTTTGGGGTTTCTAAGTAAAATTTAAATAAAATTATGTGTTGCATAATTTTATTTGGATGGTACTTCAAACCTCCAAAGGGAGGTTGGTGGTGAGACCCACCCCCACATAACCTCCCATGGGAGGATATTATGTGGTGGGGCCAACACGAGTTCAAACTCTTCAACTCCCCTTTAACTCATCGAACCCCCAATTAAGGAGGATGAAACTACCTTTATTTAATTTGGAGCCTCTTCATCTCCTCCCTCCCATTTAATGAGCCAACCAACCTTTTTAATTAATGGTTGTGACTTAATGAATTTGAATCACTTTGAAATAATTAAGCCATCCTTTTAATAAATGGTGTTATTTTATTTTATGTTGGTTGGCACATTTTACCTTGGGGGAATTTTGGAGAATTAGAGAGAGAGTGTTCTTTCCTCGAAGAACATTAAGAACATCTACAATGATCTCCAACCGCATTAAATAAGTAGATGCCATCCGCGGAGAACGTCACCAACAACGACACTTCCTCCTCGGACACACCCCGACGTCAACGAATTGACGCCATCGACAACGAACGAACTTCAAATCAAGGTAGGGGGATTCGATTACTTTAAATTATATCCACGTTCTTCGACGTTTACTTTATTCGACGGTGGCCAAATATTATCATTTAATGTGGAGGGCGTGGGCCGAAAAAACACGGCTCGAAGTCCCTCCCTTGGTTTATGTTGTTTAATGTCGGAGGCGGAGGAGGCGCGGCGTCGTCGCGTCGCGCAGAGGGTAGCAGGTCGGCGACATCGTCGCGCCGCGCGGAGGGTAGCAGGTCCGCGACGCCATCGCGCCGCGGAGGAGGTGCGGAGGCGACCGACCGAGCCGGCCACCGTGGAGCCGGGCAGTGGGACTACCGGTCGGCACACTAGAAGACCACGGTGCCTAAAGGTGCTGCGTGGAGAGGAGGACTGCAGCCCGCAACCGTGGGCCCCTTTGCTGGAGGAACTGGTCGACCGCCTGCCGGCCGGGCTGAAGAACCGCGGCGCCTGTAGGTGTCGCGTGGTGGAAGACCGTGGCCCGCATCCATTGGCCGCTCTACTGGGCGAACCGGCCGGTCACCTATCGGCAAGGCTGGAAAACCGCGGCACTCGCAGGCACCGCGTGAGAAGAACCGCGGCTCGCGTCCGCAGGCCGCGTGCGCCGGGCAGAACTGGCCAGCTACGGCTGGTCGGGCAGGAAGAGGCGGCGCCGCTTGGCGCCATCGGGAGAACCAGACCAACTCGCAGTGTGGGCCGGGTCTGTGGGTGGGCCGCGCCCCACCGGTCCGGGCCAACCCCCCAGCCGGGTCGGACCCGTTGAGCTGGTTCGGGCCGACCCGCCAGCCCACTGGGTTTGACGGGTCGGGCTTGACTTCGCTTAAATGCGAATAACTTCAAGACCACGCATCTGATCGACACGCCGTCTGCGGCACTGGGACTCGTGTGACGAGGTGGTCCTTTTGCGATACTCTAAGTGAGTTTTGGACAACTTTGGAAAACAACCAGTTTTGGAATGAGCGTAAATCCAACCGGGCCCCTAGAATAGAAATGCCAATAACTCTCAGACCAGATGTCCGATTCACGCACCGTCTATCGCGTTGGGTTCCTTTTGATGAGACGGAACTACGAGATACATCAAATATAGACTTAGTGATAGTTGATTTATCGACACTTGGCTCAAGGAGCGGACCCTCCTAGAATCGAGCGTCCTATGTCCAGGAACCCTAGAGTTGGCTGCGACGACTATTGTATCAGAATCCTATGTGGGTTCGACAGTGATGACTAATGTACCAGAATCCTCTGTGGGTTTGAAACCGATGACTACTGTACCGAGATCCTCCATGGGTCTGACAGTTTTGACTTCTGTTCCTGAATCCTATGTGGGTCCGACAGAATAGCTGGTCCTGTATCCTGTGTGGGTCCGAAAACTTAGCTGGTCCTGTATCTTGTGTGGGTCTGACAACTTAGATGAATCAGTGACTACATATGATCATCTCTATTTCTCTATGAAATATGTATACCTGTGTGAGCTTATTCTTGACTTTCAATCATTTATCTTCAGGGTGATTGACTTTACTTCCTGTATGGATGGGGCTGTGCTTGGGCTCAAGAGTTGGAGCTGAACTGAGATTGGTAACTTAGGTATATGTATGGGCATATACCTAAGTAATATTGGTTGATACTTCGTGTTTGTATATTTCTTATGTGTTTTATCCTTATTGGATTTTGGGAGACCTTCGGGGGTCTCAGGGTCCCTACTGAGTATCGTTATACTCACCCCTGCATGGGCTATGCCCGCACTTTGTTGTGTTGGTTGCAGATGACGGACACCACTGATTGAGGTAGAGAGTTGCAGAGTTTGATGGTACCCGGAGGTGGACCACTTGGTGAGACGTATACAGAGTGGACAGATGGACCTGGGGTGCTGAGAAGGCCATATGTACCCACCCTTTAGGTGGGATTCCCAGAGGACGACTCAGTATTTGCTGCTTACCTTTTTGCAGTTGTACTAGATTTACAGTTGTTATACTTTACTATTGGGCTTGTATTTATGGCCCCTTTCCTTTCATATCTTTCTTTAGTATATAGTTTTACTTAGTGTTTACTTCCAGTTGTGTACTTTTCTGCTTGTGTTCAGGCTGTGTGTGTGTTATAGGTTAAAGGCAATGTCTTCCCTTTTTATTGGGATTATGACTTTGGTGCTCTTCGCCAGCCCCTGGCATATGGAAGGCGGGCTTGGGGTAGTCACGAGACGGGCCCCATAGACGGGTCGTGACAAATTAGTATCAGAGGAGTTAGTTCTACCGCCGAACTTAGACTCTGATTCTTTTAACGACAATAGTGTTAAGTGTTTTGGGTGTAGTTATCAGTTTAGGGAAACCGGTGTTGGTGCGGAAGCCGACGTATCCATACACTAGAACTCTAACTTTTTATCTCCGAATCAGTGCATGAAAACACTGATTACGTGTGTGTTTCCTTTGAAAAAGTTTTCTTCGTGATTACTTTGTGTCAGCTCACTAGATATACTGTTTTAACTATGGCACACCTGTTTCTTTTTAGGATGGCCCCATGAAGGTAGCCAACTAGGGTTCTAAGTTTCGTACGAGATGGTAGACCACCGAGCTATGAGGCCTCGGTGTAGGGCCCCATAACAGCGGAGGTACCAGCGGTACCACTACTCGCTGGTCCACCGATACCACTAGCTCCAGTAGCAGAGAGTGCACGCCACTTGAGTTTTTTGCATGATTTCCAGCGCCAGAGGCCACCCAGGTTCCGGGGAGAGATGGACCCACAAGTAGTTTAGGATTGGTTGGAGGTTGTCGTGAGAGTTTTTAGATTGGTAGGGACACTAGCCGACCTTGTGGTGATCCTTACCGCGAGTCTCCTGCATGCAAAAATAGGCAGATGGCGGAGCCTGATGCTCCAGGTGCATGATGAGGCATCATTACTCTAGACAGACTTCGAGAGTCTCTTCCGCTCAGAGTTTGTTCCAACCACCCTTCATGCGGTGCGGATTCTGAAGTTACTTCATCTACAGTAGGGCATCATGATAGTAGCTTAGTACTCAGTGTGGTTCACCGACCTCTCACGCTACTCCAGAGATATGGTATGAGACCCGTTCTTCATGAACCGGACATTCGAGTAGGGACTCAGGCATGAGATCAGGGCTTCGATGATTCCCCTCAGCATTCTGACACAGGTGGGGGTGCTGGAGCGAGCCCTTCTAGTGGAGAGTTTTCTCACCGAGCAGTCACCAGCGGTGAGACCCACTGCAGGGTGACACAAAGTGGAGTCTTCTGCAGCTGGCAGTAGACAGATGACACAGAGGTCCAAGCGGACCAGGCCTTCAAGTGGGTGACCCCGGGATACAGGTTCGGTTGTGTGTGGTACACAAGATAGATCCAGCTATACGAGGAGCAGGCAGTGCTATGCATGCGGTAGGTAGGGTCACATGGCTCGTGACTGCCCAAACCGCCATGCAGATGAGTAGAAGATAGTAAAAGGACCTCCCAGGTAGAGGTAGAGGTTCGAGCGTGGTGGTTTTCCAGGAGTAGGTGGACATGGAAGAGGAGATAGCCGAGCAGCGGGTGATGGACGACATGTCGAGGCTCTACCACCACCACCACCAGGAGGTCCACCCTGACCACAGGGAGTTGGAGGATAGAGGCAGGCTGAGCTCCAGGTAGTCGATGTGAACCTGAGATGATTCGAGGTACTATCTATGTCTACTCCACCCTTGCTGCAGTACTTATAGACACAGGTGTGAGTCATTCTTTTATTACCACTGACCTTGTTCGGAGCTCGGAGATTCCAATGGAACCGTTGGCTCGATCCTTACGGCTAGAGACTCCTACAGGAGCAGACTTGATGATTACGCATTGGTGCCGTCAGTGTGAGCTTACTATAGGAGGTGAGAGATTCGGCTGGGATCTTCTTGTAGCGGCGTCGAGGCCTTACAATGTCATTTTGGGTATGGAATGGTTATCCACAGTTCATGCTCAGATTGACTGTATTTGGCACAAAGTGTGGTTTATCTGCATAGATGGGACCAGGTTCACCTTCACCGGCGAGAAGGGAGACTTTGCAATGTAGGATGGACTTATGAAAATGAGGGGGCAACCGATCACACATCATTTGTCTAGTCTCATCCTCAGAGCGGTTGATGTGCGAAGTCTGAGTTTTCTTGTTGTGGTGGATCATTACACGGATGTTTTCCCTGACGACATTCCAGGACTACCTCCTCACAGAGAGGTAGACTTCTACATTTTCATGTACCCTAGGACCACACCAATATCTACTCCAGCATATCGGATGGCTCCCGCCGATCTTCGTTGGCTGCGGGTACAGCTGGAGGACTTGCAGGGGAAGGTATTTATCTGACCCAGTGTTTCACCCTGGGCATCTCCAATTTTGTTTGCCAAGAAGGCGGATGGGAGCTTGCGACTGTGTGTCGACTACCGTCGTCTAAATCAGGTGACCATGAAGAACAAGTACCCACATCTGAGTATTGGCGACCTCTTTGATTAGCTCAAGGGATCACAATTGTTCTTGAAGATATATCTCAGGTCAGACTATCACCAGCTCAGAGCTTGAGACGAGGATGTGCAGAAGATGACCTTCAGGTGTCGGTATAGACACTACGAGTTCTTGGTTATGCTCTTCGGTGTAACCAATTCTCCAGAAGTGTTCATGAGTCTCATGAACAGTATATTCCAGCCTTACCTCGATCGCTTTGTCGTAGTCTTCATCGATGACATACTAATTTACTCGACTACTGAGGAGGAGCACGCCTACCATTTGCGGGTAGTACTGGACACACTCTGAGAGCACCAAATTTATGGTAAGCTCTCAAAGTTCCATTTTAGGATTTGAGAGGTTCATTTCTTGGGACACATCATCTCAGAGGATGGAGTCACAGTGGATCCTGTAAAGATTGAGGCAATACTTTCTTGGGATCCACCCAGAAGTGTGACGGAGGTGCGGAGTTTTCTGGGACTGGCTAGGTACTATCGGAGATTTTTTCCAGACTTCTACAGAGTTGCAGCATTGACAAAAAAAGGGAAAACCTTCGTGTGTTTAGATAGATTCCAGCAGAGCTTTCAGGAGCTGAGGAAGAGGTTGATCAGTGCACCCGTCTTGAGACTACCAGAGGAGGGCGTAGGGTACGTAGTTTACTACGACACATCAGGGACCGGACTTAGGGGTGTCCTGATGCAGGAGTGATAAATGATCTCTTATGGTTCATAGTAGTTGATACAGAATGATAAAAACTACGCTACCCATGACATGGAGTTAGCAGCAGTGGTCTTTGCCTTGAAGATGTGGTGACACTATCTGATGGGCGAGCATTTTATAGTCTACTCTGACCACCAGAGTCTCAGGTACATCTTATCACATAAGTAATTGAACCTGAGACAGCGACGATGGCTCGAGTTCCTCTAGGAATATGACTTCGAGATAGTATATACTCTTGGGAAGGGGAACGTTGTAGCAGATGCTCTCAACAGGAGATCAGGCATACAACTACTAGGAGAGGCAACAGAGCAGCTAGCTGCATTGCAGATATCCTTTGTGGATAGAGATGGAGCAGCCTTTCTGCAGCCTCTCACAGTCACTCCTCCACTTCTTTAGTGAGTGAGGGAGGAACAACGTGGAGATGTTGACTGTGAGACGTGATGTGCTCAGATATCCTCAGGGTAGGCACCTGATGGGTTTTCGGAAGGTTGAGAGCACGTCATCCTCTTCATAGGAAATACCATGGTATCTGTTTCACTACAAGAGGAGGTGTTAAGGGAGTTCCAAACATCCCCTATTATGGTACATCCAAGTGTAGCGAAGATGTATCAGTACCTCAGATGACAGCACTGGTGGCCGGGTATGAAGAAGGCAGTAGTAGAGTTTGTCTTGAGATGCCTCACTTGTTAGCAATTGAAGGCAGAGCACCAGGTTACAGCAGGCTTGGTTCATCCCTTAGAGGTCCTAGAGTGGAAGTGGGATGGGATATCCATGGATTTCGTGATGGGGCTTCCACGTACATCCAGAGGACATGACTCTATCTGGGTGACTGTCGACCGACTCACCAAGTCGGCCCACTTCCTAACGATCAGAGAGCAGGGATCAGTAGAGATCTTGGGGCACCTCTACATACAGGAGATCATATGGATTCATGGTGTTCCATCGATGATCGTTTCTTATTGAGATACCCATTTTACTTCCCAACTATAGAAGGGGTTGCAGGAGGCTTTTGGGAAGTAGCTTCGCTTGAGCACCACCTTCCATCCTCAGACGGATGGTCAGACTGAGAGGACCATTTAGAGTCTCTAGGACATGATCCATGCATGCGTCCTTGACTTTGGTCACATCTGGGATGATCACTTACCCTTGGTGGAGTTTGCGTACAATAACAACTACCTCTCCACCATCGGGATGGAACCTTTCGAGGTACTGTACGACCGAACATGCAGATCACCTCTGTGCTGGACTGACCAGGGGGAGTCAGCACTTGTAGGACCAGAGATGGTGCAGGATATGATAGAGAAGGTGCGGATCATCCAGGAGCAGATGAAGACTGCACAGAGGAGGCATAAGTCCTATGCTGATAGGAGACGGAGACCACTGGAGTTCGAGGATGGCGACCACGTCTTCCTACGAGTCTCACCTCGACGAGGTATATGGAGATTTGTCTGAGGTGTAAAGTTATATTCGTGATTCATCAGACCTTTTCAGGTCCTTAGCAGGGTAGGCGAGGTGGCTTACCACCTTCCCCTTCCACCTTATTTTCACCGGCTACACGACGTCTTCCACGTATCTCAGTAGAGGAGATACGTGCATGACCCTTCCCACATTATCGACCACGAGGATCTAGACATCGATGACAGGGTGACTTTCACAGAGGTTCCAGTGAATATTGAGGTACGACAGGAGCGGGTCCTGCGTGGACAGTCGATTCCTCTGGTGGCGTTCGCTGGCAGCAGGAGAACCTCCAGGAGAGCACATGGGAGCAAGAGGCTCAGATGTGTTCTCAGTAGCCCCATTTGTTCCCTTTGTATTGGTTGTTGCTTACACGGATGTAAATCCCTGAGGTGGGAAGAATGTAAAGACTTGGAAATCCTGTGGAAATTTATTTGATAAATACATAGAAATTTTACGAGTCTGCAGTTTCGGACGACGCCTGATTCCAAGGCCCGGTGTGCCTGAAATCAATTTCTGAAGTTTTTTTCGGGTACGTTCAGTAAACGTACGTGCGATATTTTATATCTTTTGAACCATTGTTCGGAATTGAAATCTGGGGACACCGATGAACTCGCAGTGCCGATATTCTCTTAAGGAGACCTTTACCGCAGTTGCGTTTTATTGGGAGTGGTAGTTAATTTTGGGGTTTCTAAGTAAAATTTAAATAAAAATATGTGTTGCATAATTTTATTTGGATGGTAATTAAAACCTACAAAGGGAGTTTGGTGGTGGGACCCACCCCATATAACCTCCCCTGGGAGGATATTATGTGGTGGGGCCCACATGATTTCAAACTCTTTAACTCCCCTTTAACTCCTTGAACCCCCAATTAAGGAGGATGAAACTCCCTTTATTTAATTTGGAGCCTCTTTATCTCCTCCCTCCCATTTAATGAGCCAACACACCATTTTCATTAATGGGTGTGACTTAATGAATTTGAATCTCTTTAAATTCATTAAGCTATCCTTTTAATAAGTGGTGTTATTTTATTTTATGTTGTTTGGCACATTTTACCTTGGGGGAATTTTGAAGAATTAGGGAGAGAGTGTTATTTCCCCAAAGAACACGAAGAACATCCCCAATGATCTCCAACCGCATTAAAGAAGTAGACGCCATCCGCGAAGAACGTCACCAACAACGACGCTTCCTCCTCAGACGCACCCTGACGTCAACGAATCGACACCATCGACAACTAACAAACTTCGAATCAAGGTAGGGAGATTTGATTACTTTAAATTATATCCACGTTCTTCGACATTTACTTTGTTCGACGGTGGCCAAATGTTATCATTTAACGTGGAGGGCGCGGGCCGAACAAACACGGCCCGACGTCCCTCCGTTGGTTTATGTTGTTTAACGTCAGAGGTGGAGGAGGCGCGATGCCATCGCGCCGCGCGGAGGGTAGCAGGTCCGCGGTGTCGCATGGAGGGTAGAAGGTCTATAGCATTGTCACGCCGTGAAGGAGGTGCGGAGGCGACCGACCGCCGTGGAGTCGGGCAGCGGGACGACCGGTCGGCCGACCGGCCGGCCCCCTGGAAGACCGCGGTGCCCGAAGGCGCCACATGGAGGAGGACCGTGGCCCATAACCACAGGCCGCTTGGCTAGAGGAACCAGCCATCCTCCTGTCAGTCGGGCTGAAGAACCGCGGTGCCCGTAGGCACCGCATGGGGGAAGACCGCAGACCGCATCCGCGAGACGCTCTGTTTGGCGAACCGGCCCGCCGCCTGCCGGCCGGGCTAGAAAACCGTGGAACCTGCAGGCACCACGTGAGAAGAACCACAGCCCGTGTTTGTGGGCCACATGTACCGGGCCGAACTGGCCAGCTATGGCCAGCCGGGCAGGAGGATGCGGGGCCGTTGGGCGAACCGGACCGGCCTGCAGTGTGGGCCGGGTCCATGAGTGGGCCACGCCGCACCGGGCCGGGCCGACCCCCCAGCCGGGTTAGAACCACTGGGCCGGGTCCCCAGGTGGGTCGTGCCCCACCGGGCCGGGTCAACCCCCCTATCGGGTCAGACCCGCCAAGCTGGGTCGGGCTGACCCGCTAGCCCACTGGGTTTGACGAGTCAGGCCGGACTTCGCTTAAATGCAAATAACTTCAAGACCGCGCGTTCGATCGATGAGCCGTATGTGGCACTGTGACTTGCGTGATGAGGAAGTATTTTTGTGATACTATAAGTGAGTTTTGGACAACTTTGGAAAACGGACGGGTTTGGAACGAGCGTAAATCCAACCGGGCCCCTGGAATGGAAACACCAATAACTCTCAGACCAGACGTCCGATTGATGCGCCATCTGTCACGTTTGGTTCCTTTTGATGATACGGAACTACGAGATACATCAACTCTAGACTTTGTGATAGTTTATGTATCGACACTTGGATCGAGGAGCGGACCCTCCCGGAATTGATCGTGCTATGTGCGGGAACACTAGAGCTGGCTGCAACGACTATTGTACCGGAATCCTATGTGGGTTCGAAAACGATGACTAATGTACCAGAATCCTCTGTGGGTTCAACAACGATGACTACTGTACTGAGATCCTTCATGGGTCCAGCAGTTCTTACTTTTGTTCCTGTATCCTGTGTGGATCTGACAGAATAGCTGGTCCTGCATCCTGTGTGGGTCCGAGAGCTTAGCTGGTCCTGTATCCTGTGTGGGTCTGACAGCTTAGATGAATCAGTGACTACATCTGATCATCTCTGTCACTCTACGAAAGATGTATACCTGTTTGAGTTGAGTCTTGTCTTTCAATCATTTATCTTTGAGGTGATTAACTTTACTTCCTGTGTGGACGGGGTTGTGCTTGGGCTCGAGAGTTGGAGATGAACTGATATTGGTAACTTAGGTATATGTATGGGCATATACCTAAGTAGGATTGGTTGATACTTTGTTTTTGTATCTTTCTTCTGTGGTTTATCCTTCGTGGATTCTGGGAGACCTTCGGGGGTCTCAGGGTCCCTACTAAGTATCGTTATACTCACCCCTGCATGGGATATGACCGCACTTCATTGTGTAGGTTGCAGATGACAGACAACACTGATCGAGGCAGAGAGTTGCAGAGATGGACGATACCTAGAGGTGGACCACTTGGCGAGACATACATGAAGCAGACAGATGGACTTGGGGAGCTGAGAAGGCCATCTGTACCCAACCTTCAGGTGGGATTCCCGGAGGACGACTCAGTAGTTTCTGCTTACCTTTGTATAGTTGTACTAGCTTTATAATTGTTGTACTTTACTCTTGGGATTGTATTTCTATCCCCTTTCCTTTCAACACTTTCTTTTGTATACAATTTTACTTGGTGTTTACTTCCAGTTGCGTACTCTTCTGCCTGTGTTCAGGCTCTGTGTGTGTTACAGGTTAAAGGCAATGCCTTCCCTTTTTATCGGGATTATGCCTTTGGTGCTAGTTGTCATCCCCTGGCCTATGGAAGGCGGTCTTGGGGTAGTCATGGCATGGGCCCTGTGGACAGGTTGTGATAATAGATCTCTTGAGCTACCCACTAAGGGAAATAAATATTTAATCAGGAACATGTCATCACCCTGGTTTCTGAGGAAGATATCCACTATAAAAATACTACAGAAAACTAAAAGCAAGCATACATTCTTTTTCCCTCTTCTGAACCCCACCATAAAAATAAAATAGAAAATTGAGAGCAAGAATAAATTACCACCAATGCTCGCCAAGTTATCCGCACAAATAGAGCGAGGAATTCTAGGAAGATGAAAATCCCTGATGATTCACAAAAAGACATTCATCCAAATAGGATGGAAACCAATAGGCAGACACATATCTCTTATGAGGAATATAAAGCCCATTATTCAAATATGATGTCAACCAATAGGTAGACACAAATTCCTGACTACTAATACCAATACCTCCAGTTAACTATGGGGGAAATAAAATACAAGAAGAATCAAATTTCTATGGATTCATATCATGACCATCAGGGAAATACAATGGAAAATGAGCCGAAGTAAATATCTTCTCTCAAATATAAAGCCCATTAGTCAAATATAATGGAAATAGGAGAAAACAACTGGCATATCCCAGCCATAAATCAGGGGCAGAGTCATTTTTTTCCCTGACATAGGAGGACTGCTAGTACCCACTGGACAAATATAGAGGACTGGAGCAGGCACAAATTTCTTCTCCAACATTAAAATGGGAATATATCCCCTTTCCAGCCAAATAAGTTTCCCAACACGTCCTAGAATTGAATTAGGAAAAAATACCCTTTCCAACTAGGGGACACCAGCTCACCATGGTGGATAATCTTGGGTGGGAATATATCCCTACCAAAACTCAATATGCGCATTAACATATCCTAAAAGCATCAAAAGAACCACTAAAACATGAACCCATATATGAAGGTCATTACAAGTAGCAGGATGCCCTAGTAACCCACAAGAGAGTTCCCAAAAATACATCAGGACAAAGGAAACAAAAAAATGAATAGCATATTCTTGACCCTGCTTTGCTAGAATATGAAGTTATTGATGTCTTTAAACACCTATCAATAGAGGCTCCTGATTATGTCAGTCTATTATCAAATTATGGAAGTGACAGTAGTAGTTGAGAAGGTACTCCCTACAATATTGTTACCAGTAGCTCTAAAGGCCCTCTTTAGAGCACCCATGAAGGATTACTTTTGTGGGTAAGAAACAATCAATCATGAGAGCCTATATCCTAATGATAATCATGATAACCCTCCTCATGTTCAGAATATATGAAAATAAAAAGATCCTCCCCTTATTTATGTCCTCCCTGATGGTCCTCCCCAGGGTATATACTATAGAAATTCTCCTTGCAGTCAGATATCAAGCAATGATGGTGGTCCTCGCCATGATGGCAGTCACTGTGAAGGTCCCCCCTATAATGACATCAAGCAGTAAGAAAGTCCTTCCCTTATTGTAGACCATCCTGAAGGCCCTCCCCACGATGTACTCCATAAAAATTATTCTTATGGATGGATACCAATCCCTAATGGTATCCCTCTCCATAACGAAATCAACCATGAAGGTCCTCCCTATAGCGACCTCTTGATTTAGTAATAAGGACCACCAATTGCTAATGTATTCCCAGATGGTTCTCCCGAGGGTATGCGCTACAAAAATTCTCCCAACATTCAAACATCAAACTATGATGGTAGACCTCACCATTATAGCACCAACTGCGAAGTTCCTCCCCACAGTCAAGTTCCATACCAATAGGAAGGTCCTCTCCTTTTTGAATCAAATAAAAGAAAGCCCTCATATGATGAGGATACTAGAAGGATGGGGTAAAGTATGTTAAACACCCTGCTAAAAAAAGTGATATTAGGCCACACTCATCTTTAAATACACCTAAAGACCATTCACATGTTATTAGACTCCTAATAGCCCAATAACTTGAGACAAAGTCATCAAGAAACTTAAAAGTTGGTTAGATCAATTAGAATAATATCTAGATAAAGAACAATGGACATGTTGCTCGGGATAATAAAAGTATCCAATGATGACATACCAGTTATGTTTTGTCCAACAACCACTTATCAATTTGACAAACCAAGGGAATTTTTAGAGGATTGCATGCATAATATTCTCCTCAATATCTGGACATCCCTCCACCACTTGAAAGAAATATTCTTGCCTTGTGATGGGTATGCATACCATGTCAAAATAGTGGGAAAGATTCAATCACAAATAAAACTAGAATCCCTTTTGTCTGCAAAATGGCCACAATCAAGGAGGTAGAAAAAATATCTCAAACTGACCTACCTCTATACACTGCATAAGTTGTATTTCCTAATCGGTGATGCCCCATCTGATGTTTATATCCTGGTTTGGGGAGAGCATGAAGATTTTCACTTCACCCCACTTCCCATCTATATGAACCCATTGGAAATGACATACTGTAATTTAATTTTCCCAAGATGATGATCAAATGAACTCCTTGTTCAAGAAATTCATCACGGTCGACAAGAACTATCCTTGAGTAAGTCTCAAAAGTGTCAAGACTAATGAGAGAGAGCCATCGAAAAATCCTAAACCATGTGACTAAGAACATTCATAAGGATTCTTGCCTAAGGGAAGATAATCAACAATCATTTATCATGTCCTCAGAGACAAGTGATTCACATAATAACCCAGTACCATATCTGGTTCACACTCAAATGGGAATGCATGAGATGAAGAATGTGACAATAGTAGTAGCAATGAACTCAATACAAGATGATTTCCGGCCTATAGTGATGGGGGAATTTTTAAAAAAATATTCCCCCATAAGACTAAAAAACCTGAGATAAGGCATCATAACAAGGGAATGGGAGCAACCCCATCCCATAGGGATTGGGGAATTTTTACCTCAACCACCCACCCAGTGGGCATCAGTATTTTCCCAATTAGGTAAGGTGAAAAATAGTGAGGTCTCCTACTATATTCTATATCTAAATCTATGTCCCCTATAAGGGAGGTATATGGTGAGGCCTTATAATGGTTCCCTCTGAGTTACCCTTCATCAAGAAACACAAAGAGGACTCCGAAATGGAAGAGAAGTTCCAAAAAAAGGACACAAAAATCTCTCCTACAACTCAAATCCTGGTATGAAACCCATAATGAATTATGCATTATTGAACATCATAGATGTCAATATTATAGACCAAACTAGAAATGATGAAAATTTGAATGGGCAGGGAGAGGATGGTTCCACTCATAATCTGATCCACGCTGACCCTAGAGGTGTGCATACTTGGAAACAGAGGGGAACATTAAATTTGGGAACTACCTATGAAAGTCCCTCATTACCTCCCTTTAAAATTTCCAACCAAGAGAAGAATAAAAACAAGTTCATGCATAACCTACCTCCTTCTTCTCATGAGAATGTTCCCTTGACACTCGAGGAGAGACTCACTCGGTAGGAGGAAATGAAGGATTTAGGTGAATCAACATTGAGATACCCCAAGGAACCTATTATATGGGATATTATCCTTAGATTACTTCAGAAGAGCCTCAATGTACACTTATATTAGGTGTACTCCATCCACAAGGGTCTATCCTAGTGAATGAAGAAAGAAAAAAAAATGCTTTTCTAAGATAGTGCTTAGATCATCAGTTTACTTGAATTCAATCTTGAAAGGATATCAAGATTTCTCTCCATTATGGAAACAACCTGAAATAGATTTAGGAAAATACATAAAGAATCCCCACGGTCGGGTATCCACCTCAAGTATCAGCAGTGCTGATATGACCAATTTTTTCCCTTATGTACACACCCACGATCAGGTTCAACAGAACATGCATAAAGGGCTCATTAATATCATAGAGTCATTGGAAGCTCAATTGGAATCCATGTAAGGATGACACACTTTGATATAACTAGAATAAAATCTTTACCTTGACTGGGTGAGTAATGTTCCGCCACCACAAAATTTTGGGTATCCTGTGTTCCCTGTATTCAATGGCTCAGGTGACCCAGAACAACATATGATGCATTAAGCATCTTATTTTAATCCTATGATGGGAGCCCCAGAGCAACAAAAAGTAGTGAAACTCATATGATTCATGTGAACTCTACAAGGTACAACCTTTTTAAAGTATACCAGTTTTCTAGCTTAGTCAATAACAGGTTGGGAGGATCTCCGACGATAGTTCCTTTTTCAGTTCATCTCAACATTTACAAAGACAATATTCAGTGACCACAAGAACTGAAAACAATGGGATAATGAGAGAGTATTAGATTTCATTACTATATGGAAAGGTCTAACCTACTCTTTGAACCAGCCACTACACCAAGATGATATTCTTGCTATGTACATGGATAACCTTCATGATGAGATAAAAATTTCACTCATCCCAGTGATATATAAAAGTGGGTTTTAGGATTTATCTTCCATTTCACAATGAATAGATGATTCCTTACAACAGAATAATCTCCAATCCTGGGTAGCCCCATTGTCCCTAGGAAAAATATTGGGAAGAGCTAAAGCGGACTTGATTAGGCATAAGCCACCCCATGCACTAGCTCCGTCTCTAGGGCCCATGCTAAATTGATTAGGGCCTCCTAGGCCGTAACAACAACCTCAACCTCTACAAGATGAGTAGAGGGGACTTAGGAGAAATCATTTAGAGGAACATAGAAATAAAGTCTACTCATTATAATATGACCAAGTCTATGGATACTTTGTAGCCTCCATGAACCGCAACTTGCTCCACCCACCAGTGCCAAATAGGGTCGATGAAGTCAGTCTTGATGACCGAAAATATTATTTTCTCTTCCACCAGATACTGATACACACAATCCAGAAGTGTTTCATCTTTAAAGAACTCCTTAAAAGGATGATAGATTTTTTAAAAGTCAAGTTGGGACCATCGCCAACATAGGTGGCATATGTTTCCAACACTGAACCAGATGAAGGAGAGGATTGAAAAAAAATTGTTAGAAAAAGGGAGTAAAATTATTATAATTAGATGAATTGGAAAACAGTAAACAAATCTCATGTCATACTCCAAGAAAAATTGAAGAAATCTATTATACCCCCAAAAACTCTTAATGTAACATAACTGATATCCTTGACCCCAAAACACTCAAAGGGTCAAGCATCCAATAAGAAGTTTGACTAGAAAAGCAAATATAAAGTGTAATAATATGAACCCATGTCAAGTACAAAGTTAGTTTTGAACCTTTAATATTTTATTCCAACATATCATAGAGCACAGGAACTACCTTTCCAAATAGCATCACTAGAAGAATTAAATCATACGAACTCATTATCATATGAGGAATTGATCTTTATCTCTATTAATGCCATTCAATTATTGGATCCCTTTGATGATGAAGAGTTTGGTTAAAAACCTAAGTTCCCCACACCCAATATGGGAACCAGAGGAAGAGGTCATAGAATCTGAGGATACCTAGGAAGATGAAACTATGGAAGAAAACAAATTTTTGTTCGTACCTTGGCTCAAGCCATCAATGTTGCATAAACTCGTAGACGAGCCCTTCAGTGGACCCAATAGGAACATGAAAAGTCCCCTTACCCTACCGTAAGACACTCTGGAATAATCATCCTTGAATATCCATTTGAATAGGAACAAATGTCTAATCACCCATCATATGCAAGAAGAACATCTCATCCAAGCCCAAAAGGCGTAAAAGAACCTCCAGCTCCAATCCTGAGGGCTGAACCATCTTCATCGGACATTCGAGCCTCTAAAGTTCCTATGAAAGAGAATCTACATGTTGGGAAGCACCGAACTTTAGATTATAAATATGAAATTATGAAGAAATTAAATTCAATACCAGCTAAGATATCAATTCAATATGCCCTGAATTTATCAAAAGATCTTAGGGAAGCACTTATAGAAGCTTTTATAAGCCCTCTGGAGTTTGAAGCCAAAGTGGTCGCTGCTGAAGTCTATCGAATAGTGACCAATCCTACAAAATTCCATGTGATTATCTTTTTTACAAATCAAGATGAATATTACATTATACAGGGACACATCAGACCCCTATAGGTGTCTGTCATGATAAATGGTATTGATGTTTGAAAAGTATTCATTGATAATGGATCTGGAGTTAATATCATCCCAGTTCAGATAATTCATCAGTTGGGCTATAATGAATATAAAACAACACACCTAGCCACAACCCTATTGGGTTATTAAAAAATAATTAGAAATAATTGAGCCAAACCAAGCTCAAAACTTGATTCAGAAACCCTGTAGCTGACTAATAATTTCTGGTGGTTTAGGAAAATATTGTCTTCAATGTTCTTCTAGGAAGGACTTGGTTGCATCAGTATGTAGATATTCCTTCATCCTACCACCAGTGATTCAAATATTTCACTAATGGATAAAATGATATGTTGTACAATGATAAGGCCCCATTTGAAACATGTGAGTCAAACTACATCAATGTAGGATTCTATGAGCAGAAAGGGAAGTGCCCTCAGTCGATGGTATTGATTGGTTCATTACCCCAAACAATTTGGAGATGGTCCCCTATGACCCCTTCAAGAAGCTCAGTAAATAATACATACTTCCCATCAATCAGGTTGAGTGCACGATTCCAAATTTTGATGTGTATTTAGTAGTTATCATGATTCCAGTCATGGATACAGAGCATAACAGTGCAGAAAAATTCACTTATCCCCCAGATAATGGAGAATGATCAAATGGAAATGCTCTCAATACATCCTCAGAGATCAAAATAATCTTTGCCTCTCCACCTAAGGAATAATACAAGTAATACATTCCTCTTTACCTCACTCCATACTCTCCATAAAATTCCATACTATATGTTGGTTCAGAAGAAGTTGCTTCATCTTTTGAATTCCAAACTTGTGAATCTTAAATTAACTATAAAGAGATAATATCAAGGATTGTATCCCCCATAAAATATGAATAAGATGAGAAGTATGTGAAAGATTAATAGGAATATGACCATAGTTATTCACCTCCATCATTTGAGGAGGGTGTCTCTACCACCATTGATAAACTTAGAGAAATAAATTTGGGTACAAAAGAAGACCCGCGACCCACTCTAATTAGTGTAGCCATTTCATATAAGGAGAAAGAGGTATACACCTCATTCATAAGGCATAATTGATATTTTTTTCTATTGTAACTATATTGAAATTAGAAGCCTTAATCCTGAAGTTTCCATTCACCACTTAGACCTTCCAGTAGATCATCACCGCTACAAGCAAGCAGCCAGAAGGATGTACCTAACACATGCTGTCAAAATAGTGGCTGAAGTAAAAAATATAATCAAAGAAAAATTAATTTAGGAGTTCCAATATCCCATATGGTTGTATAATATTATCCCCTTCAAAAAGAATAATAGAAAAATTATATTTTTCATTGATTTTAGGGATATCAATTAGTACTGCCTGAAAGATGACTCCCTGATCCCAATCACATAATTTATGATTGATGCAATTACCAGATATCAGGATCTCTCTTTCATGGATGAATATTTAGGATATAATCAAATACAAATGGAATAAGGATATGAATATGACACCACATTTAGGCCCCCCAGGGAGTATTTTTCTATAAGGTAAGGCCCTTCAGTCTAAAAAATACTATATCCACATATCAATATTCCATGCCTCACATCTTCAAGACCTTCTTGGGGAATTTCATTGAATTCCATGTTGATGACTTGGTGGTTAAATCATGACAACACTCAAACCAACTATCAGATCTTGAATTCATCTTCAACAAACTATGAAAATACAACCTAAAATGATCCCCTTGAAATTTACTTTCATCATTAGCTCAGGAAAATTCCTTGGATTGATTGTATTCCATCATGGAATCAAAGTCAAACCTGAGAAGACAATGGCTATCATTGGTATGTCACTTCCTCGCAACCTCAAAAAGTTGATATGACTTCAAGGAAATCTAACCTACATTTAGTGCTTCATATCCAACCTTGTAGGAAAATGTTTTCTCTTCACTAGGTTGATGAAAAAGGGGGTAAAATATTAATGGAATGGTGATTTTCAAGAATCATTTGACATCCTAAAGAAATATCTCTTAATCCCACAAGTTCTTATGTCACATTTCAAAGGAAGACCACTGATTTTTTATGCAACTACCATTGAGAGTTCCTTAGGCACCTTCCTTTCACAGAAGAATGATGCCAACAGTAAAAATAGCATTTACTATCTCAACCAAACAATAATCGATGCTGAGACTCGATATTCAAATATCTAAAAGAGTTGTCTGGTGATAATCTTTGCAGTTTATAAGCTGAGGCGCTATCTGTGACATCATGAGGTCCATTTGGTCTTGAAAAAAACCCACTCAAGTACATTATCAGTTGTACAATGTTAACCAGACATCTATCATGGTGGGAAGTCATCTTGTAAAAATTTGACATATAGTTCATGCCTCAGAAACCCATCAATGTCCTAGAGTTAACATATTTCATAGTAAAACACCCCTTGGAAGAAATGACTCCACTAGATACTGAACTACCCGATGAAGAAGTTTTCTCTGTAAAGTAAGATCCTTAAATATGGTAGATTAATTTAGAAATTGCATCTAGAAGTCAAACATTAAAGAGGATGGAGGATCCAAATCTTAACAAAGAAAGACTAAGAGTCATACTCATGTCTTCAGAAGAGGTAGTCCTGACTTAATCCTTCCTACTGTCATAAGGGTACAAAAACAATGAAGCAGAGTATCAAGTTCTCATTATAGGCCTAAATCTAGCACTTTAAGCACAAGTAGAACACTTGAATATAAAAGGTGATTAAAATTGGTCATCAATAAAGTCAATGGAGATTATTCTATAAAAAAGGAAGACCTAATCCCTTTGTTTGACCATATACGTTAATAGTAGAATTCCCACCAGATATGACATTAACTCATGACCCCTGGTCACAAAATGCATAGAATGATGCATTAGAAAATGTAGCTACAACCCTGGATGGCCCAGACCAGGATGATACAATCATCAACATTTCCCACTATTGGATGGTATTACTATTTGTTTAGGATAACATATAATAAATTGACGAGATCAATCCCATCCATGATCCATTTGGTCTTACTAGAATATGGATGACTCCCATTGTGTATTACCTTCAAAAAGGAGAACTCGCACTAGATAGACCCATAAGGGAGAAAATCTAGAGACAAGCAATTAATTTTGTTTTGTATGGTTGTACAAATCAATAAAAGGACCTCTATAACCGAGGACTTGATGGGATCCTTCTTAGATGCACTTATGGAGAAGAGAAATCTACCGTTATGAAGGAAGTGCATGTAGATCTTGTGGGACACACCAATCAGGACCGAATATCTCACATCAAATTCGAAGTCTTGGATACTACTGACCCACTATGATGCAAGACTGCACTAAATTCACCAAGAAGTTCCATTCCTTCCAAGTTTAATCCAAATTCATCCACCATCCCCCAAAGTTAATCCATATAGATAAGTACTCCTAGAAGTTTTCCATAAGGGGAATAGATGTCATGGGACCATATCCTCCAGCTATGACTAAGAAGTTCAAGTATATCCACATAGTGACTGACTAATTTTCCAAATGTGCAGAATCTGTACCCCTCAAAGTGGTTGGGGAAAGAAGCATTGTCAGCTTTTTGAAATCCAATATCATCACTATATTTAGTGACCCTCAAACAATACTGAAAGACAATTTGTTTTGCTAAATTGGAGAAATTGTATCAGGGGTATGGTATCAAGATCAACTATCCATCCTGCTACCATGCATCATCCAATAAATAGATATAGGTCTTTAAAAAAACCCTATCCAATATAATCTATAATATGGTAAACAATGACAATAAATCATGGTCGTAAAATATCCTCCATGCTTTGTGGTCTTACCAAAACACGACCTACACCACCACTCAAGCAACCCCATACTCGATAGTAAACTAGATAGAGGTGGTTCTACCCATCAAAGATTAATTATCCTCACTTCATGTTTCCATCTGTGATTAATTATATATATATGAGAAATCCCAAAAACATCTCGATGAGTTGGATTGACTGGATGAGAGAAGATTTAATACCTTTCATCATTTAGAGATTTATCAAAACCGTATTGCAAGATCATTCAACAAAAAATTTAACCTTCGGTCTTTTCTCAATGGAGAATTGGTGTGGGTATTTAGGACTCCAATGATACTCGAAAATAAACCCCCAAAATTGGAACCAAAGTGGTAGGGACTGTATGTAATACACAATTTATACTATAATGGAGCATATTCCTTAACTTCAATGGATGAACAATATATTATAGCTCCTACCAATGCGGGGTTCTTGAATAAATATTTCATATATCCAAAAGGAACATCCCGATCACATGATGTTAAATTGAAGGATAAAAATTTCTTGCTATATGACATTAAAATGCCTAGCATGTACATCCTCATCACATGATGTTAAACTGCATGACCAAAATTTCCTCCTTGAAAAATGTTAAATTTTGTAACATCATAGTGTTCTCACCTGAGAATACATTTCCTCAAGCATTGGTCACATACTATTCCACATTATAGAACTACATTTGGTTTGATTCATTCCCTCACAGGATATATAATGATGCCTAGACCTTGTGTTTTGGGACCAACCACCATCAAACAAAAATTCTCCCTCCTTGCACATGGGCTGAACTAATGTAGGTAGGTTTCTTTACAGAACTATGTATGGATTGATTCACATTTCCAATGAGATACCTAGAGACACCTCAAACCTATATCTTGGTCTCACCACCACATGATACAAATTTCCTTGGTTTTACCCTTAAATACTTTTGTGTTGTGATAGAAACCTTTTTTATTCTTTTTTTCTCAAACTAAGCATAGCTCATGTGAGCATAGGAATTTAAAGTGAGGATTTCCCCTACATGAACAAAGATTAAAGGTACATTAAAGGTCCATCATCTCAAAATAATAGTTAAAATCTACCCCTACCTATGCATGGTTCAGACCAGTACATGGAACATACCTTAAGAGAACTACATGTGGATTGATTGCTGACCTAGTAGGATATATAGTGATTCCCATATTTCCATACTGATCCATTTTCTACTCAAAAAAATAAATGCCCTTTCCTTGCATAGAGAACAAACCTATGTAGGGTTTTTCCCTTAGAACTACATCTGGCTTGATTCTTGCTGTTGTGGGATACATAGTGATGCTCAGATTCTACATCTTGGTCTATCTTCCACCCATAAAAATTCCCCTTCCATTTGAATGAGTCATACTTGCACAAGGAAATTCATAGGACTATATTCATATTGATTCTTGTCCCAGTAAGAGATGTGGTGACACCCAAATCTCCAAAACTAGGCCCAACTATGAAAAATTATCAAAATTAAAATGCACCTATCTCCATTAAGCCCATGGTTTCAATTTTTAAGTTAATATCTAATGTGTACGGATTGTTATTACTTATGTCTTAGTTTTTATTAATGTTGGTACTGTTCTTCATTGATGATGAAAACACATGTAAAAAATGATTATGAGTAATGAATGTAAGAATGATACCCTATGAATGTAAGACCACGTCAAATATGTGAGGTATGTATTGGACTTAAATGGTTATGGATGGGTGCGCCCGGAATTATACAGCGCTCCAATACATTGGGTAAAGGATGAGTCTCATGAGACGTTATGTGCGGCGGTCTTGGCGGTTAGCCTTGGCTTGTGCTGCTATGGAAATGGGGTAGGCGGTTAGACTTGACCCATATTAAGTTATGTTTTAAGGTCATGACACAAGGACTTGACAAAGTCTGGCATTATACATTCCCTCCGCATGTGATGATAAATGGTCAACCAGGGAATAGTTCAACTAGCAGGATATCCCCTAGTTGGAATTTTCCCTTTGACTATGAGAATGAGATTATGAGGTATGAACTTTAATACATGTGGTATGCTGTTATATGAACTTTATGTGCCGATAAATCATGACATGAATGTTTTCCCTGTTTACAAACAGTCTTTTGGAGTTGATGTAATTTAGTTGTGAAATATGTATTATCTATTCTTCACATTCTTGTGCTCTCTGATTTATGTCTTATTTGAGGTTTAATTTAAGAAATTACTTCTTTTCTATGTTAGTGGTTTTCAAGAATGTAGGATTTTCATGTTTTAAGAAAAAGATAAAGCCTTGTTCTTAATGAACTGTTTTATCGTTTTCAAAATGTCTGCCTTGAGAAAGAAATTACTTTAAAAGTTTTAAAACCCCTTACTGGGCATATTTTTCTCACCCTACGTTTCTATTTAAATTTTATTCAGGTATGGGTTTGTACTAAAGAAGTTTTTCATAAGAAGCTAGTTTCCTAGAATCCTGAGCCTCGCGATCTTCTATAATAATGGGACATGATGTATTATTGTAAATGGTTGTAATAAATGTTTTTGTACATCATGCCCCATGGGCACCCGGGAATCGGGGTCCTTACAGTTGGTATCAGAGGATGGGTTCAGGAAACTCTGGAAAACCAGGTAGTATGAATATATAACTATGATTGACTAAGTAATTATGTTGTAACTTTCAGATGGCTGATGGAAACTTATCTACCAATCTACTGTCACTTCCCACTGAGGCCCTAGAGACCATTATGTCTCTAGCTAGCTGGGAGAACTTTCTTAATTACGCCCATATTCGCATGTCATACAAGCACCTGTATGATGTTTCAAACTCTCCTAGGGTGCTTAGTCTTCACCGGGGATTGGGAATGGATTATCTCTTAATGATGATGACCCAATTACCCTATTATGTATGTCGGGGAAGGTACCACGAGGGACTCTTCCGGGTGTTCACGGCTGGTGAAGAATTTGGCATGATTCTCGATAACCCCTTTCAATAAGCTATTGATTCCAGAGACCTCCAAGCGGCCTACCTTTGTCAGATTTTGCACTACGGCTTTTGGGGCCAGTTGATGGACTTTGGGATGTTAGAAGATGAGTCCACCCGTTTGTCTTATAGGCAACAGGTGTATAATGACGTTTCTCAACTCCATACCCCTCATGCTAAACTCATGAGGTATCATAGGTGTTCCCATGAGTTTAACCCCATCTGCTCAGCCTGTGTGTGGTTTGTGGAATTAGGGATATTTGCTTCTCTATGTGGTGTTCGTTTAGTAAAATTAGGCTATGTTATGTAAACTTTTGTGTAATTGAAATTTTCCTGTTTCTTTTCTTGTCTCTACCTTATCAGTATTGTTAAGTGAATTATCTTGAATGTTTTTCTCAGATGGCTGGTCAAATGAAGAATATCATCTCTACCTGATGAGTTAGTAGAGGTTATTTTGATCAGAACATGCACGGTGGATTATCCATCTTTTCTCCACCTGTGAGGGTCTTGTGAACGCCTGATTGACTTGTTGAACAGTCCTGAGATTCTTCGTTCATGTTAGGGGAATGACCATGTTTTTCATGTCATTTACACTTCCCAACTCCCCTGCCATAGGCGAAGGGGGAGATACTACGAAGGCCTCTTTCATTATTTTACTCTGGCGTAAAACTTTTCTTCCAGAGCATTCTTCCTTATAGCTACTCAAGATGGCCACCTCAGGGTAGCCTTTATGTTCTAGGTCTTAAATCTTAGTCTCCTAAATCACATCATCCCCCTCGAATACCTCGATCATGATGTAGTTCGGAGGGTCATCAAGGAATTTGTCCATTCGGACATTTCTGAGCTTTTTACCGCACGAGCCTCCCTATGGAAGCCTGTGTGTAGTACACATGAGCAGGGATTCAAAACCTACTGCTCAAGGTGAATCTGGTCTAGAGAAATGGAGGAACTGTGTACCAGCATGGGTATTCCTCTAACAGATCCAAATCTCATGTTTTGGTAATATTGTACTACTGGGGGTTTTCTCTTTTTATGAATAGAATTGCAAGGACGCAATTCTTTGAAGGGGGAAATAATGTAACATTCCAAGAGTCTATGTTTTATGTAATGGTAAGTTTTATATTACTATGTCATCCATTTAATCGAACAAACTATCATCTTATAAAAAAATACAATGAAATAGAGTAAACATACCAAAATGAATGAAAGACTCTTTATTCAAATAAGGAACACCATAGTAACTACAAATCACTGTGATCAAACAGAAAACTTAGATAACCAAAGATACCAATTAAAAACCCTATTAAAATTACAGGAAGACCGCTCAAAACAACGAGAACCCCAAGAAGGCAATAGGGGTCTTTGGCATCCATCAAAACAAACATAAGAATGGATGAAGCCACCGCAGCCGCACTGAGCACCAAATAAATGACTTGAACCATCTTTTCCTCTTTCTTCTTAAATTACCTTGATTTTAGGGAACCCTGGGACCAGGGTTTTATAGACCACCTATCCGACCGTTAGACACCAACGACTATAATTATAGTCATTGGATCCCTGATGATCCAATATCTTTTAATGTTTTAGTTTCAAATAGAAACATTGAAGTTAAGAGTTGAATACCCCAAAAAAAGGTTCAAAATGATTAATTATGTTATTTGCTTTAATGTTTAAATAAGGACAACAATAATAATGATAATATAACTAATTTATTGTTTGTTTTCCCAAAAATGTGAATTATATGAGAATTCCATTATTATAATGCATAACATTGGGAATTAATTATTTTTTCACTATTAATTATACACACTTTTAACTTGATCAAATAAATATTTATTTTATCTAACACATGAATGACTATATTGAATCTGGTTGGGATTTACTTTTTAGTTTATGAAAATATATGTGTAAACTCATGGGTTATATATATATATATATATATATATGTTACTTCAAACTTTAAATTAAATATATTATACTTACCTTTAAATTAAATATAAGTAATGATAGCACAATAATAATAATGAAAATGTTTTATAATTTGATATTATTATAATTAATAGTTTTGAAATTGTGTCAAATTATGGGATTAAATTATCAATTTTAATAAAAAAATAAAAAAAAATATTTATAGGTTAAGATAATTGATTTATATATATAAATAAATAAAGATAAATGATAATATAATAGATAGGGGTTAATAATTTAACGTATATGTGTATTTATAACCCTTGACTTACCTTAGGATAATAATAATAGATTAATAATAACTTTATGTTAATAATAATAACGTTTTTATAATAAGTGTAATAAAGAATTAAATAACGATAAAAAAATATTAAGGTAAAAAAAGAAGAAAACGAGGCCCGCGTTTTATTTAAGCACCACATCACTACGGTCTGTCTGATCTAGAGTGCCACCTCGCAGCTGTCCAAGATCTTTAATGTTGCATCGCGTCGGGCCGTCCGATCAACCTCGTTCAATCTTGGTTGTTCCCTTTTTTTCGGATCTCTGCTCTCTCCCGCGTTTCGCTTTCTTCTTCCTCGCGCATGTTGAACCAGTAGGATAGGCAGCTTTTTTCTTTATTTAGGCCGGCGGTGGACCCGACTTCGCCCCTTCTTTCCACGGGTTTGGCACCACCTCAGTCCTCAGATGCCCCGTCAACATCTTCATGCAAGGAGAGTGCCCTACTTTTAAGCCTCGGATTGCACCGAAGAGAAGAGGGTTTGCTTCGCATTTCTTGGACCTTCGACCACCACCTCGACATCGCCACCTGCATCTTCTTCTTCTCCTCTCCAAGCTAAGGTAAGGGAAACTCTTGGGTTTTGTTTTCTTTAGTTTCGGTGTTTGTACATACTTATATACGTTTTTGTATATATATATATGTATATATATATATAAGGCCATAAGAACCGTTTCATACATGTTTTCCTCTTTCTGCATGGAGAATCAAACCAGGGTAAGGGAACCCTGCCTTGCTTAGTTGATTTTCTTTTAATTCTGGTGGATATATACATGTATACACTTTTCTTTTATATATGTATATAACCCTTGTATACCTCTTCTAGAAGAAAATTTGAGGTTTCGGGTAATTTTATGAACATGTAAAATTATACAATTTTATGTGTCATGTATATATATATATATGTACATGTGGATACATAAATGTATATGTACATCTATATGCAAACATAAGGGACGAGTATGATTATGTGTTTTAAAATTCATCCCAATATAACATGATGATTTAACCAAGTTATATTTTACCCTTAAAAATTGTTAATTCAAGTACAAAATTAAAATTATGTAAGTATATATAATAGGTGAGGTTTAAAATTTGTTTCTGATAACAAAATAGTTTCCCCAATAGGAAATTCTCATTTATCAGCACTTTTTTCAATTCTTTTGTTTTTGTGAAAACTTGTAGCGTGAGTCCCCTAAACATTTATATGTGTATAAACATATATAATCATACTTATGAATTGATTTTGTTGTAAGCAAAGGTGATTTTATATGGGTATTGTGGAAACCATGTTTACATTCATATTTCATATGTAAGAACTCCACTCGGTCTTACCAAACTTTAATTATGTTTAAAGTGAGCATAACTGGAGAAATATTAGTGAGTATAGTTTAATTTAGTAAACCCTTACATATTATTATATACTCTTAAATTTATATATATGTGTATATAACCTTGTATCAATATATTTCCTTCGAATTCAAGTTCCTTAAAAAAATGTCTTAAGTTGATTTCAAGTTTTTCAAAGGAAAGATTTTATTATTTAGAGTGAAAATGAGTTTTTAAATAACTATATATATATAGTTTGTATACATATATACATGACTTCCCAAGCTAAACCTATTTGCACACCATGAATTCTTAACTGTATAAATATATGTATATTCGCATAGTTTAAGTAGACATCCACAATTCCCATTTATCAGCATGTGTTTTAAGTATGTATGACCTCGTTTCTAACTCGGGATTGTGATGTTTGAAGTGTTAAAGTGTTTATGTTCATTTTAAGGTTTCCATTAAGCCCATGGTTTCAATTGTTAAGTTAATATCTAATGTTTACCGATTTTTATTACTTATGTCTTAGTTTTTATTAATGCTTGTACTGTTCTTCCTTGACTATGAAAAGGCATGTAAAAAGGGATTATGAGTAATGAATGTAAGAATGAGACCCTATGAATGTAAGAACACGTCAAATATATGAGGGATGTATTGGACTTAAATGATTATGGATGGGTGCGCCCAGAATTATACAGTGCTCCAATGCATTGGGTAAAGGATGAGTCTCATGAGATGTTATGTGCGACGGTCTTGGAGTTTAGCCTTGGCTTGTGCTGCTATGGAAATGGGGTAGGCAGTTAGCCTTGACCCGTATTAAGTTATGTTTTAAGGTCATGACACAAGGTCCTAACAAAGTATGGCATTATACATTCCCTCCGCATGTGATGATAAATGGTCAACCAGGGGATAGTTCAACTAATAGGATATCCCCTAATTGGAATTTTCCCTTTGACTATGATAATGAGATTATGAGGTATGAAATTTAATACATGTGTATGCTGTTATAGGAACTTTATGTGCCGATAAATCATGACATGAATATTTTCCCTGTTTACAAACAATCTTTTGGAGCTGATGTAATTTAGTTGTGAAATACGCATCATCTATTCTTCACATGCTTGCGCTCTCTGATTTATGTTTTCTTTGAGGTTTAATTTAAGAAAGTACTTCTTTTCCGTGTTAGTGGTTTTCAAGAATGTAGGATTTTCATGTTTTAAGAAAAAGATAATGCCTTGTTCTTAATGAAGTGTTTTATCGTTTTCAAAATGTCTGCCCTGAGAAATAAATTACTTTAAACATTTCAAAACCCCTTAATGGGCATATTTTGCTCACCCTACATTTCTATTTTAATTTTTTTCAGGTATGGGTTTGTACTAAAGAAGTTTTTCAGAAGAAACTGGTTTCCCAGAATCCTGAGCCTCGTGATCTTCTGTAATAATGGGACAAGATGTATTATTGTCAATGGTTGTAATAAATTTTTTTGTACATCATGCCCCATGGGCACTCAAGAATCGGGGTCCTTACACATTCACCCCTAAATATTAGTCATATCTATGTAGGGAAGTCCATACCACATAACTAATTATGGTTTGGATATTTCTTGCATTCCAGGATGCACCTATTTCCATTTATCAAACTCCACAATTTGAGAAATATTGAGTCTTCATAAACCTCCACATCCATCGGAACTGGAAGATCAATGTACTATGGAAATATTTGTTTGACTATGCACAATATACCCTAGTGGATCTACAGAGTTTCCCACAAAAGGTTCTATCAACCAAAGAAAAATTATTCCTTAGGAGAGGCTTTTCCTACCTCCATACACTCAATGGATTCTAAGCCCCATACCATCTATCCTGATCTGACAACCCCTAGAACCATGGTTTACACTTTGTTTCCCCTTCATATCTAGATCATTCCAGAATATCTCAGCCCGATTAGCCTCCACTCACTCATGGTTTCTATGAAAATCCATCCACACAGCATGACATTAAACTATGCTTCCAATGTACTCACCGCATGATATTAAATTTCATTTCCAAATGTCCTTATTTCATGACATTAAACTACATAATACCATGATGTTATCACCTAAGAGAAAATATCCTCCAGTATTGGTTACCTACCATGCCATGTCACAAAACTATGTATGGCTTGATTCATGTCTACACAAGATACTTAGAGACACCTAGATTTCATATCCGGCTCCATCCACCCCCCCCCCCCCCTGAAAAAAACCCCCTTCCCTTTGTATGGGTCATACCTATGAAGGGAACTTCATGAACTATGTATGGATTTATTACCACACAGAAAGGATACATAGTGATTTTAGGAATCTTATCCTTGTCCTGCAACCCTAAGTGTGAAATGTACCCCTGTATATGGGCTAGACCTATGAAGGATTATTTCTATATAAAACTATATGTAGCTTGACTCCCATCCGATGAGGAATGTATTGACACCCGTATCCTATGACCCGAGCCCATCCATGGAAGAAAAAAAATGTTACCTCCTCTACATTCAAACCAAGTCAAATAAGGGGACTTCCAAATGAGCCATATCCATAGGACCATTTCAAGAATATGCACATTTGACCTCTTTCATGTCAGGTCATCTACATTCTTTCCACATGATGCTAAATTGTACGAAAATTGTCATAATCATAAGACATTAAACTCTATGATAAAATACCCTTGTTGTGCTATGTTAAATTGCACGCATCATAATGTTCTCACCTGAGAGGATATTTCCCTCAACATTGGTACCCACCATGCTATGTTATAGAACTATGTCTAGATTGATTCATGCCCAATCATGATACATAGTGATGCTCAAATCTTTATCCTCATCTATCCACCTCAAATATAAAATTCTACTACCCTTGGTTATTCCATCCCTAGGTGGTAGAGGAAACCTTTACCATCCCCTATTTCTCACACCAATTACAACTCACATGGAATAAGGGACCTTGGCAGGGGATTCCCCATGGAACCATGGTAAAGGAAAATATTCCCCTCTCCCAATGCATGGTCTGAACCCATGTAGTAAGTATAGTGTCAAGAACTATGTGTGGTTTTATTATTGTTATCAAAAGATATGTAGTGAAACCCAGATCTTCATACTCGGGTTTATCTGTAATAAAACAATCAAAATGCCCCTACATACAAGTCAGATCTATGTAGGGAATTCCTAACTCCATGGGTCATTATGGCCCGAATGTCTATAATATTTCCATACACACCATTTCCATTTATAAAACACTATGATTTGGGAAATCTCATACCTTCATAAACCTCCACGACCATCATAAATGGAAGCTCAGCTTCCTTAGAACACCTTTGTTGACTATGCACAATATGCCCTGGTGGATCTGCACAATTTACCAAAAAAAAGTTCTATCAACCCAAGAAAAATTAATCCTTAGGAGAGGCTTTTCCTACTGCTATAATCTCAATGGATTCAAAGACCCGTACCATCTCTCCATATCTGAGAACCAATGGAGACATGGTTTACACTATCCTTCCCCCTCACATCTTGGGAATGTCTAGACATTTGGGACTAGTTATCCTCCAATTAATCAGGGTTTCTATATCAACATCCTAATCATATGAAATTAATACTACCTAATGGTTGATACCAAGTGTCCATCTTTGGGCCCATCCGCATCAAAGATTGGAAATACCACCTCCTGATGAACAGATCAGACCTACATGGAAAATTTCAAGACAAAGCAAAGGATCCTCCTCCATCTTACTATGCATGAAATAAATATTCATAGGGAAGTCCGATATGAGCCCCACATCATTAGTGAAATTGTATACAAGATAAAAATATCCCACTCCAATATGGGTACCAGATCTATATATATAGAAACCTTAAAAGAACTATATCTTTCTTGATTCCTATTATCATAGGATACGTTGTGAAACATGAATCTCATACCTCGAGTCTATCCATGAAACAAAATTTCCACCCCTTTTCCTACGTTTGGGTTAGAACTGCGTAGGGAACCTAATCATACCTGTATGGGGAGAATATCTCCACCTATTCCTGATAAATTTAGCTTGAAATTCCCCTTTTCATGTTCAGTAATCCTATTTTCACAGACCATACACTGTGTTCAGAAAGTTCCGAATCCCCATAACCATCCTTGGACATTAGAAGTGGAAGGCTAGTGTCTTGAGGATACCTTTGTTTGGATATGCACAATATGCCCTGGTGGATCTGCATAATTTTCCCACAAAAGTCTTGTTAACAAACGGAAAATTCATCATCAAGAGAGGCTTTATCCTACCTCCATATTCCCTTGTGACGTTTACATCCCACCTCACTCCCTAGTTTTAGAAAACCCCCAGATGTTAGTTTACATATTTTCCCCTTTTCATGCCTGAATATGATAGAACATTCCTGATCATACTACCCTGAAAAAGGTAAATTGTTCACCCCATTTGTCAGAGTAGAAAAAATTTAAATCATAAGTCTCAAATTTTCTAGTTTCACAACATGAAACTTCACCTTTCTTCAACCCTCCTTTAAACAAGACAATTACGTGTAGGAGTGGTCTCTCATTCACAATCACAATTGATACAAATTCCCTCATACTTATCAGAGACCACTCCTTCGACAAGACACCCCTGGTGGTCTTGAGATATATAAATTCCCATAAAATTACCTAGACATCAGAAGTTGAAGGTTAGTGTCCTAAGGACTCCATTATTTGACTATACACAATATGCCCTGATGGCTCTGTATAAGTTTACAAAAAAAAAAACCCTATCAACCAAAGGCAAATTAATCTTTAGTAAAGTCTTTTCATACTTTCATATTCCTAAATGGCTCCCATGCCCCATATCATGTCACGTATCCATAAACTACAAAGTCGGGGTCTAGAAAAATCCATTATCCATGTATGAAAGGTATTGGTACATCCTTTATCAGTGAGTACTAAGTGGGGACCTCTCCTCATAATTCATGGTCAATGATGTTTGACTGAAAACATCCTTAATGATATTTTGGTTTTCAATAATCTAAAATTCCCATGAAAAGAGACAAAAAACTCACAAGGATAAAAACCCACAAAGGAACCCTAGATAAAATTGGATTACCGGCTCTTTAAACCCATGCTTTCCATGGTTTAGGTAAAATATTGAGCAATTGAGAATTAAAGAGACACAAAATCTTTTTAGGAAAAAAAACCCACAAAGGAATGCCTAATAAAAAGTCAGGTTATACCATACAAGACCACATCAAATTGAGTTTAGGAAAAAATTAGGGTGATAATAGAAAAGGAACAATGTTTGTAGGGGTTTCCAGATAACCCCAGCAGTATTCAAACTACACTTGTTGAATACCTCAATTCAGGAAAAACAATTAGAGCATAATCTGATTATTTCAATGTAATTATCCTAGGTCCTGATTCAAATTATTACCCAATGAAGATAATCATTTGAAGTATATTTAATTATAATTGATTGAAATTTCATGAAAAGATAGAGAATAATTGGAGAGAAAGAAAGTTTCTATTCCATTAAATAGGAGAGGAGGAGAATCCCCACACTAAAACCTCTCCCCAACAATAATAGAAAGGGGGAGGGGAGGAAAAAATGGGATAATTATAATGAAATCTAGATCACTTGGTTTAGAAAATTTACCACCATCTGACATGGGACATCAAGTGAATGTTCTAGAGTATCCCTCTATTGAGATTCAGCTTGAACTGTAGAGACCTGTAAATTTCAAGGAAATTTTTTTCTTAATTTTCTTTGGAATTTTACAAGAGCGAAGTTTCAGACAGCACCTGATTCTGAGGCCCGGTGTGCCCGAAATCATTTTCCAAAGTTTGGCTCAGGTACGTTCAGTGAACGGACGAGCGGGTTTTTCTAACTTTTAAACCGGTGCTCGGAATCTAATTCTGAGGGCACCGATGGAATCGCAGCGCCGATATTTTCTTAGAAACGCCTCTTCTGGAGTTGCGTTTGCTCAGGTGTGGTTTTTAATTTTTGGGCTTAAAGTTAAGAAATAAAATAATTGGTACGACAAACTTTATTTTATTTCACTTAAAGCCACTTAAAGCTGCTTAAGCTGAGTTGATGTGGATAGGGTGCTATCCAAAAATATCCTACCCTCTTGGTAAGATATTTGTGAGGTGGGTCCCGCACGAGCCCCACCGTTTCTTTTCTGCTAAGTAACACCCCCGCAAAAACCCGTCATTATGAAAGTCAACTGACGCGTTTTATTAAATTCTTAATGCACCAATTAATTGGGCGGTTAACTTCGTTAAATTAATTCTATGAATTAATTTAATCATTTCTTAACCTGTTTACAATCCGTTGGCGTAATAATAAAATAAGACCAACGCACGACTTCTTGAGGATTGCTCGTTGAGAGGTTTTTGACATAATTTTGTGCCTTCATCCTCCCTCGCGAAGAACGCGAAGAATGCGAAGAACGCCGTCACCATCGGAGATTGACGACGCTTCATCCGAGACGTTCTTCCCCGCCACGATCTCTGATCACCAACTACTTGAGGTAGGAGCTTTCGGGTTTCTTCTTTTAAATATCTTGTGGGTTTTAACAAAATCATGGATTTAATTAATATAATTAAATCTACATGTTATTGAACCTCGGATTTCGTCGATGTGACGCCCTTCCACGATTACGCGACGCTCTTCCGCGATGACGTGACGCCCTTTCGCGACGCGACGATCACCTCCTTCCGCGGCGATCAATTCCGCGAAGAACGCGCGCTCGATGACTACGGTGAGGTAGGGGTTTTATTGGGAATGATTTTTACTCCGTGGATGTTTCCGTTCAAAACAAAGAACCCGGTTTCATAAAAACAATTTTAATTTATTAAAATTGTTTTTGTTATGTTTTCTATGTATTGATTATTTCTCCCGACTGTTATCATCTAACGCGGAGGGTGCGGGCCAAACAATCACGGCCCGACAACCCTCCGCAGTTCTTTGTTGATGCGCGGATTGGAGGGCGACGACAAAACATTACGCAGGGACGATCCGTTGTTTCCGCAGTGAAGAACGGGACCCGGGAGGAGCTTCGGCGCAGACGGGAAGGAAATCGGACCACCGGAGCAACTCCGGTGGCCCGCGGAAGCCACCGGCGGCGCGGTGGCGCCGGCGGCTAGAGACGGCGGCGCCAACGGACCCGCGGCCGCGCGGGTCCGGCGCACACAGGACGCGGCATTTCCGCGTCCGCTGACCGCAGGGCGGCCCCCACGGGGGCCGTGGTGATGACACGCGGGCAGCGCGCCCCCCGCCCTGGGCTCCACCCGCTCAGCCGACCCGACCCGACCGGCCGGGCCGCGCCCAAGCCGGGTCGGGCCGCTCCAACTGGGTCGGACCCGGACCCGGGTCGGGTCGACCCGGTTCGGGCCGACCCAGGGGGGTTGGGCCGGGTCGGTCTTGTCCCAGACCCCCCGTCTCCGGACGTTTTCGGTCTTTCACTCATAACTTGAACTACGGGCCTCCGAACGACGCGCCGTCAACGGAGATGTGATCCTTGGATCGAGAAGTTTGTTTCGGTATATTGCACTCAAGGTTTCGGGATACTTTGAGTTTGGCCGGGTTGGTTCGTACACGAAACCAACCGGGCCCTCGGAGCGGAAATGCTCATATCTTGAGCTTCGGACGTCCGATCGACGTGCCGTCGACTTCATTGAATTCCTCTAAGTGAGGTGGATCTTTTGGCATACTCCGACCGAGGTTGGGACGCATGTGGAGTATGTTCGGGTTGGTTTTTCCTTAAAAACCAACCGGGCCCCTGGGACGAAAAGGCCAATAACTCTCAGATCGGGCGTCCGATTGACGCGCCGTCTGCGATGTTGAGTTCCTGTTGATGATATGGAACTTTTGGATACATCAAATCTGGACTATGTGTCAGTTGATGTATCAGCCTCTCGGCTCGTGGGGCGGACCCTCCTGAACGAGCTTGCTGTGTGCGGGAACCCTAGAGCTAGCTGCGACTGCTACATCGACGATGAAGACAATCATACTGGAATCCTATGTGGGTTCGACGATGAAGACAATCGTACAGGAATCCTATGTGGGTTCGACGATGAAGACAATCATACAGGAATCCTATGTGGGTTCGACGATGAAGACAATCGTACTGGAATCCTATGTGGGTTCGACGATGAAGACAATCGTACTGGAATCCTATGTGGGTTCGACGATGAAGACAATCGTACTGGAATCCTATGTGGGTTCGACGATGAAGACAATCGTACTGGAATCCTATGTGGGTTCGACGATAAAGACAATCGTACTGGAATCCTATGTGGGTTCGACGATGAAGACAATCGTACTGGAATCCTAGGTGGGTTCGACGATGAAGACAATCGTACTGGAATCCTATGTGGGTTCGACGATGAAGACAATCGTACTGGAATCCTATGTGGGTTCGATGATGAAGACTATCGTACTGGAATCCTATGTGGGTTCGACGATGAAGAAAATTGTATCGGAATCCTCTATGGGTTCGACGACGATGTCAATAGTGCTTGTATCCTATGTGGGTCCCAGTAAGATGAATCAGTGACTACATCTGATCATCTCTCTTGCTTTGCAAATGATGTGTACCTGTGTGAGTTGAATCCTTTGTTACTCTCCTTTGTGGATTGTGTTGAACTATCCTATGTGGATTTACTGTTTACTTTCCTTTGTGGATTGTGTTGAGCTATCCTATGTGGATTACTTTTGCTCTCCTTCGTGGATTGTGTTGTGTTATCCTGTGTGAGTATACATTTTGCTTTCCTGTGTGGATTGGGTTGTGCTTGGGCTCGGATGTTGGAGCCGAATGGGAATTGATGACTTAGGTATATGTATGGGCATATACCTAAGCAGTGTCGGTTGTTACTTCGTAATTGTATCTTTCCTTTTTGGTTTATCCTTTGTGGATTTCGGGAGACCTTCAGGGGTCTCGGGGTCCCTACTGAGTAGCTTATACTCACCCATGCACGGGCTATGCCCGCACTATGTTGTGTTGGTTGCAGACGACGGACAGCGCCGATCACGGTGGAGGCTTGCGGAGCAGGACGATACCTAGAGGTGGACCACTGGGCGGGGTGTACTCGGAGCGGACGGCTGGACCGAGGAACTATGGAGGCTATCTGTACTCACCCTTCAAGTGGGACTTCCAGAGGACGGCTCGACGCTGCGGCTTTACTTTTCAGTTGATGTTTTTCCCCTTTCAGTTGTACTTTGCAGTTGGGCTTGTATTTCCGGCCCCCTTTACTTTTCCGCACTTACTATTGTACCAACTTGTTACAGTTTTTACTTAGTATTTACTCTTTCCACTTGTTTACTCTGTGGTAGTTGTTTACTTTACAAAGGCAATGCCTTCCCTGTTTATCGGGATTTACGCCTTGGTGCTAGTCGCCAGCCCCTGGCCTATGGAAGGCGGGATTGGGGTACTCACGGCACGGGCCCCGAGGACGGGTCATGACAAATTGGTATCAGAGGTGGTCGGTTCTACCGCAAACTTTGATCTTTCTTCTCTGTGAAGCAATAGTGTTTAGCGTATTCGGTGTGGTTATCAGTCTAGGGAGCCCAGTGTTGGTGCGGCGACCGACGTATCCGTACACCAGGACCTTGACTTCTGATTTCCAACTTAATGCACGAAAACATTGATTGCATGTGTGTTTCAAGTTTTCTTTGTGATTACTTGTATCATCTCACCGGGTATATTGTTCTGACCGTGGCGCACCTGTTTCTTTTCAGGATGGCCCCACGACGGTATCCAGCTAGGGTTCCGAGCATTGTGCGTGGCGAGAGCCCACCGAGCGACGAGGAATCGGTACAGGGCCCTTTGTCAGCTGAGGCACCAGCGGTACCTATACCCACCGAGCCACTGATGCTACCAGCCCCAGCCGCTGACGATGCACGTCGCCTTAGTGCACTGCATGAGTTCCAACACCAGCGACTGCCCAGGTTCTACGGGGAGACGGACCCCCAGGCAGCTGAGGACTGGCTGGAGACAGTTGTACGAGTTTTCAGGTTAGTGAGGACACCAGCATACCTCATGGTGATCCTCGCATCGAGCCTCCTACACGCGGCAGCAGGCAGATGGTGGAGATTGATGCTCCAGGTGCACGATGAGGCATCTCTCCTCTGGACGGACTTTGAGAGCATCTTCCACTCGGAGTTCGTCCTAGCCACCCTCCGTGCGGTGCGCATCCAGGAGCTACTACAGTTGCGGCAGGGCAGCATGACGGTTGCCCAGTACTCGGCAAGATTTACTGATCTCTCGCGCTACTCCACCGATATGGTACGGGATCCGTTATTCCGGGCCCGGACCTTCGAGCAGGGACTGAGGCATGAGATCAGGGCCTCGATGATCTCCCTCAACATTCCGACGCAGGTAGAGGTGTTGGAGAGATCCCTTTTAGTGGAGAGTTTCCTCACCGAGCAGGCACCAGCGGCAGGACCCTCCGTAGGACGACCCGTAGCGGAGTCTTCTGCAACTGGCAGTCAACAGGTGACGCAGAGGTCCAAGCGGACCAGGACTTCGGATGGGCAATCTCAGGGTGATGGTTCGGTTGTGTGGGGCACACGAAGGAGAGCCAGCTACTCGAGGAGCAGGCAATGCTACGCATGCGGCGGGCAAGGTCACATGGCTCGAGACTACCCGACTCGTCCTGCTGATGAACAACAGGTGGTAAAGGGACCTCCCAGGCATAGGTTCGACCTTAACGGTCCGCAGGGAGCAGGCGGGCGAGGCAGAGGAGCTGGCCATGCAGCTGGAGGTGGACGACGCTTCGGGGTGTTGCCACCACCCCCACCAGGAGGTCCACCCCGACCGCAGGGGACAGGAGGACATGGAAGAGCTCAGCTTCAGGCAGCTGAGGCCTACGATCATGGAGCTCTGGGAGCAGGTGGACAGGAGCGGGACTAGCTTCAGACCTGGAGACTTTTTTTCATGTTGCCTTTAGTTTTGTTGTTGTATGTTTGTAGATGCTTTGTGTCTTTTTACTTGAGCTGCAATAATAAAAGACACCTTCTTTGTGGCATTTGCTTTCCTGTCCTCTCTTGTGCTGTTACTAAGAGGTTTCAGTTTAGACTGTTGACTTGACCCTCACTTGAGAGATACCTACTAGAGGAGACCCAGTTACCACACACTGATGCCGACAGTGTGACTCAACCCTTGGAGGCGAGAGTAACAGTTGGATCTCTTGGTAGTAGCGTCGAGGCCTTACGACGTCATCCTTGCTATAGGTTTGTATCATCCATGATGGGATTGACTGTATTAGGAGAAGAATGTGGTTCATCCAAAGGATGAGACCGGATTTCTCTTATCGGCAAAGAAGAAATCGCAACAACTCTTGTAGGACCAGAGAAGGTCCAGATCATCCAGAAGCGGATGAGGACAGCTCAGAGCCGGCAAAAGTATTATGCTGACAGGAGGCGGAGGCCACTAGAGTTCGAGGATGGCGACCACGTCTCTTGTGTGTCTCACCTCGACATGGTTTACAGAGATTTGGCTGAGGCGGCAAGTTGTCTCCACGCTTAATCGGACCATTCCAGGTCCTCAGCAGGTTTGGTGAGGTGGCTTATCGCCTGGCTCTACCACCTCAGTTGCACCGGGTGCACGACGTCTTCCACGTATCTCAGCTGAGAAGATACGTGCACGACCCGAAACACATATTTGACCATGGGGAGTTGGAAGTTGATGATGGGGTGACTTTTTGCGGAGGTCCCGGTGGAGATCGAGGACCGACAGGAGTGGGTCCTTCGTGGACGATAGATTCCTCTAGTGTGCATCAGATGGCAGCACGGGAACCTCCAGGAGAGCACTTGGGAGCGGGAGGCTCAGATGCGTGCCCAGTACCGCCTTTGTATCCCTAAGTTTGTAGTAAAGCTTTACGGGGACGTAAAACCCTGTGCTGGGAATAATATAAAGACCCATAAATTTCAAGGAAATTTTTTTCTTAATTTTATTTGGAATTTTACAAGAGTGCAGTTTCAGACAGCACCTGATTCCGAGGCCCAATGTGCCCGGAATCATTTTCCAAAGATTGGCTCGGGCACGTTCAGTAAACGGACAAGCGGGATTTTCTAACTTTTAAACCGGTGCTCGGAATCAAATTCTGAGGGCACCGATGGAATCGCAGTGCCGGTATTTTCTTAGAAACTCCTCTTCCGGAGTTGCGTTTGCTCAGGTGTGGTTTTTAATTTTTAGGCTTAAAGTTAAGAAATAAAATAATTGGTACGAAAAACTTTATTTTATTTCACTTAAATCCACTTGAAAGCCACTTAAAGCTGCTTAAGCTGAGTTGATGTGGATAGGGTGCTATCCAAAAATATCCTACCCACTTGGTAAGATATTTGTGAGGTGGGGCCCGCACGAGCCCCACCGTTTCTTTTCTGCTAAGTAACGCCCCCGCGAAAACTCGTCATTATGAAAGTCAACTGACGCGTTTTCTTAAATTATTAACGCACCAATTAATTGGGTGGTTAACTTCGTAAAATTAATTCTATGAATTAATTTAATCATTTATTAACCTATTTACAATCCGTTGGAGTAATAATAAAATAATACCAACGCACGACTTCTTGAGGGTTGCTCGTTGAGAGGTTTTTGACAGAATTTTGTGCCTTCATTCTCCCTCGCGAAGAACGCGAAGAACGCTGTCACCCTCGGAGATTGACGATGCTTCATCCGAGACGTTCTTCCCCACCATGATCTCCGATCACCAACTGCTTGAGGTAGGAGCTTTCGGGTTTCTTCTTTTAAATCTCTTGTGGGTTATAACAACATCATGGATTTAATTAATATAATTAAATCTACATGTTATTGAACCTCGGATTTCGTCGACGCGATGCCCTTCCGTGACGACGCGACACTCTTCTGCGACGACGCGACGCCCTTCCGCGACGCGATGATCACCTCCTTCCGCAACAATCAATTCCGCGAAGAACGTGCGCTTGACGACTACGGCGAGGTAGGGGTTTTATTGGGAATGATTTTTACTCCGTGGATGTTTCCATTCAAAACAAAGAACCCGGGAGGAGCTTCGGTATAGACGGGAAGGAAATCGGACCACCGGAGCAACTCCGTTGGCCCGCGGAACCCACCGGCGGCGCCGGCGGCCGGAGGCGGCGGCGCCCCAGCGCGCTGCCGGACAGGGCCGCCGCGGCTGAAGCCGCGGTCGCGGCGGCATCAGCGGACCCACAGCCGCGCGGTTCCGGCGCACACAGGACGCGGCATTGCCGCGTCCGCTGACCGCAGGGCGGCCCCCCGCGGGGGCCGCGGTGATGACACGCGGGGGCAGCGCGCCCCCCGCCCCGGGCTCCGCCCGCTCGGCCGAGCCGAGCCGGACCGAGCTGACCTGACCGGCTGGGCCACGCCCAGGCCAGGTCGGGTCGCGCCAACCGGGTCGGACCCGGACCCGGGTCGGGTCGACCCGGTTCGGGCCGACCCAGGGGGGGTTGGGCCAGGCCCAGACCCCCCGTCTCCGGATGTTTTCGGTCTTTCGCTCATAACTTGAGCTACGGGCCTCCGAACGATGCGCCGTTAGCGGCGATGCGATCCTTGGATCGAGACGGTCATTTCGGTATATCTCACTCAAGGTTTTGGGATACTTTGTGTTCGGCCGGGTTGGTTCGTACACGAAACCAACCGGGCCCTCGGAGCGGAAACACTCATATCTTGAGCTTCGGACGTCCGATCGACGTACCGTCGACTTCGTTGAATTCCTCTAAGTGAGGAGGATCTTTTGGAATACTCCACCTGAGGTTGGGATGCATGTGGAGTACGGTCGGGTTGGTTTTTCCTTAAAAACCAACCGGGCCCCTGGGACGAAAAAGCCAATAACTCTCAGACCTGGCGTCCGATTGACGCGCCGTCTGCGACGTTGAGTTCCTGTTGATGATACGGAACTTTTGGATACATCAACTCTGGACTATGTGTCAGTTGATGTATCATCCTCTCGGCTCGTGGGGCGGACCCTCCCGAACGAGTTTGCTGTGTGCGGGAACCCTAGAGCTAGCTACGACTGCTGCATCGACGATGAAGACAATCATACTGGAATCCTATGTGGGTTCGATGATGAAGACAATCGTACTGGAATCCTATGTGGGTTCGACGATGAAGACAATCGTACTGGAATCCTATGTTGGTTTGACGATGAAGACAATCGTACTGGAATCCTATGTGGGTTCGACGATGAAGGCAATCGTACTGGAATCCTATGTGGGTTCGACGATGAAGACAATCGTACTGGAATCCTATGTGGGTTCGACGATGAAGACAATCGTACTGGAATCCTATGTGGGTTCGACGATGAAGACAATCGTACTGGAATCCTATGTGGGTTTGACGATGAAGACAATCGTACTGGAATCCTAGGTGGGTTCGACGATGAAGACAATCGTACTCTAATCCTATGTGGGTTCGACGATGAAGACAATCGTACTGGAATCCTATGTGGGTTCGATGATGAACACTATCGTACTGGAATCCTATGTGGGTTTGACGATGAAGAAAATTGTATCGGAATCCTCTGTGGGTTCGATGATGATGTCAAAAGTGCTTGTATCCTACGTGGGTCCCAGTAAGATGAATCAGTGACTACATCTGATCATCTCTCTTGCTTTGCAAATGATGTGTACCTGTGTGAGCTGAATCATGTGTTACTCTCCTTTGTGGATTGTGTTAAACTATCCTCTGTGGATTTACTGTTTACTTTCCTTTGTGGATTGTGTTGATCTATCCTATGTGGATTACTTTTTCTCTCCTTCGTGGATTGTGTTGTGCTATCCTGTGTGAGTATACGTTTTGCTTTTCTGTGTGGATTGGGTTGTGCTTGGGCTCGGATGTTGGAGCCGAACGGGAATTGATGACTTAGGTATATGTATGGGCATATACCTAAGCAGTGTCGGTTGTTACTTAGTAATTGTATCTTTCCTTTGTAGTTTATCCTTTGTGGATTTCGGGAGACCTTCGGGGGTCTCGGGGTCCCTACTGAGTAGCTTATACTCACCCCTGCACGGGCTATGCCCGCACTACGTTGTGTTGGTTGCAGACGACGGACAACACCGATCGCGGTGGAGGCTTGCGGAGCAGGACGGTACCTGGAGGTGGACCACTGGGCGGGGTGTACTCGGAGCAGACGGCTAGACCAAGTAGCTGTGGAGGCTATCTGTACTCACCCTTCAAGTGGGACTTCCAGAGGATGGCTTGACGCTGCGGCTTTACTTTTCAGTTGCTGTTTTTCCCCTTTCAGTTGTACTTTACAGTTGGGCTTGTATTTCTGGCCCCCTTTACTTTTCCGCACTTACTATTGTACCAGCTTGTTACAGTTTTTACTTAGTGTTTACTCTTTCCACTTGCTTACTCTGTGGTGGTTTTTTACTTTACAAAGGCAATGCCTTCCCTGTTTATGAGGATTTACGCCTTGGTGCTAGTCGCCAGCCCCTGGCCTATGGAAGGTGGGCTTGGGGTACTCACGGCATAGGCCCCAAGGACAGGTCGTGACATGAACCACTGGACGCACTTGTTTAATGACATCCCAAAGATCCCAACCCTTTTGTTTAATGGCCTCAAAATTGTCACTTGTGGATTATAGCTACACTTTCATCCTGGCCGCTTGAGCCTCACACTCCCATATATCTTCTGTTTTGGAAATCATTTGATCATAATCATTTTCTTCCTCGACCACCAGGTGATTCAAATCCTTGGTAATATCCTTAAAGGTCGCTACTTGATGATGGGAGGAATTAAATTGGACAAGGTCTACTTCACAAGAAGCCAAATCCTCTAGATATATAAAGATTTTGTATGCAAGGAAGTGAAAGTATCGATATTCAAATCCACATAAGCCCAAATCAAAGAAAAATCATCAAATGGTGTCCTCTTTGTAAAAAAAAATCTTCCAAGGATGTTTCTATGATGATAGTACAGATTTGAAGCCATGCCCATCTCTACACGGATCAGTGTCCCCTAATGGAATTGGGACATTGGTTCTGCACCTCCACTACAACGGGTATATTATAAGGATGTTCCATCATTATAGACAAAGCCTCCCTAAGTTTAGTTACCCAAGAAGGAGAACCTTCCCTCTATATAGGTGGTTCAATTTCTAAAGATTAGCATGTAGGTTTGGCTATGATTTTAGGAATTCCTGGTGATTTTCCACTCGGGATAGCCTCTGTAGAACCATAGACAATATCAACCAAAGATATAGGCTCTGATTCACTTTATAAGGGAATAGGATGTGTAGATAATGTCCCTTACAAATGTAGGAGACGATGAATAGAATTCCTTCTTACAGCAGTAATAGAGGAACATAGTGCAACTGGCATAATTGGGACAGGACTGAAAATAGTCAATGGCCTTTGAACTCGTCAATTTGACCTTTACAATACCCCATTAGGGTAGAAATCCACCCGCATTTGACAATACTCACATGGTAAGTAGGTTGAAGCCATTGGGGGGGGGTAAGGACTTGTATACCAGAGTCTTTAGGTCTCATTATCATCCATAATTAGAAAAGGATTACTGAGTACGATTCCCTCTTAACTTAGGTAATAGGGAGAAATGTGATCTATTATAGACATCCAAACTTTCTTGAAAACCTATAAGAAATATGGGGTTCACAAATGGTTACTTGTTCTATAGAAGTGGTTAAGACTCTATCTCAACGTTCAATGATATAATAACATTGTTCTGAAGATCCCATCCCATTTTCCATCACTATTCCATGGGGAACAACGTACGACATGAATGTAAATCGGGAAACATCACTCAATAGTTCAACCACGTTGTCAATGTTCAAATATTGAGGACGAACAGTAGTGATGTTGAGCATGGTTGGCTGAAAATCAGAATGATGAACCATTGTAGTATGCTGATACTCATAACAGGGGAACTGATATGCCATCTTTTTGTACAAAAATTGAAATGGACTGCTAAGACACTACAGAGGCCTTACTTCTTGTATCTTCCCTAATAATTTGTAAATACGGGCAAGGGTAGGGATGTATAAATTGATAATATTTCCCTCTACCAATGTGTCCACCATCATTAAGGTGAAAAATATGACATCAATGTAGATATCATAGGAAGGGGAAATCTATCCCCTCAGGAACATGGAAATTAAACCCACTAATCTAATCTTAGATGATACATCTGACTGAATCTTGTAACCCCAGGTGGTATATCAACCCACCTCGAGGGTAGAACAGCATGATCCTGGAATATGTTTTGATTATTGATTTGGATGTGTTTGGATATGGTAGACTTTCGGCCTTGGACCATTCACCTGCAAGAACAAACCCATCTAATAGTCAAATGGAATAAGGGAGTGAGCATGGAGGGGTAGTTCAAGGAATCTCTCAGCTGTCACCAGCAGATCTCGTGCTAATGGGGACACTTGTTCGATATTTTCCCATGAGTTGGCTACTAGTAATAATTTTTCAAACATATTACTATAGATGGGAAGTACTCATATATTATAGATTCCCCACAAGATAATTCCCACTTCACCATGAGACAAGTGGAAGGTATTGGTGATTTAATACCAATGACTAAGAAGTTAAAGCATTATATTTCCTGGTGAATAGATTTAAAATTAAGAAAACCATGTTACCTCGTACATGTTAACAACCTCCAACTATTTGGGAAACTCCAAGTAGTTTTGGTGTACCTAGAACACTCCCACTTGTCAGAAAATCACCCTCAAACCACAAGTCCCATTTGGAGCTCCATCCTCCATTGGGATTTGCACAAAAAAAGGTTGACAATGGATGGTTAATCATGGATGACAAATTCCAAGGGTGTATTATGGCTATATCAATTACTCTACATCCACATGGAGCCCTTTATAATGAATATTTTATCTTGGTTCAAATAAGTTATGATATCCCCCATGGAATAAATATTTGACCCCTCACACCCTCGAGACGTCTCTAGAAGAACAGTATGGTTTCTATGGTCAACTAATGTAAAATGAGCATCATCTTGGAGTCTGAAGTTATAAAAGGGAAATTTATTGGATAATGGGTAGGCCATAAGTTCTATAAGAATCATATATTTTAGAGGAATCTCAAAGGGATCAACAGAATACCAGATATTGTCTTCAATGTTCTCAACCATAGTCATCCTTCTTATGATCACATCCATTTAAGTTGGAGGGAGAGCCATTATAATTCCTACAATATACCAAAAAAAATTAGTTTCTATTGAAATAATTAAAGGACTAATATTCGTCCACATACTAAAATCTCCAACAAATAATGGTCTGTAAAGACAATGTTCATGAACCATCGATCCACGAAATGCTGGCCTAAAAATCATTGGCTAGTAGAGTAGCAGTTTGCAGAATGAGCGAGCCGTAATCAAAACCCCTCTACACAGAAGGTGGAACTCACCATTCGTGGATTCAAAGTTTATGTTCATGTATTCAAGGTTCCAGTTCTTGGGTGAAGGTGTTCGCAGAGGGATGAAGTTCATGATACCAAGTAGTCGAGAGTGATTTGCTGGAGTATAATTTTTGCTAAGAAATACGGTAGAGGAAAAATATGCTTAGACCCCTTTATATAGGCGTGGTCCCATCATATGGTTCTACCATCATACCTCAAAAAAGTTCAATTTAGGACCACTTTCTACATTGGAATAGACTCCTCTTCATCCCGATCAGAACCCATTCTGATGGGGGGAATTTTTTGGGTCCTAAAAACCTTGCAAAGTGAATTGAAATTATCCTATGAATTTAGAAAAGGAAGAAAAATGAACTGAAGGAAGAATGGAAGTGAAAAATGATTAAAGGAGCTAAAATGAAAAATGGAAAAGTTAGGTTGTGGAGCATAAATTTTTTGCAGACAACCACTCCACATGGTGATCCACTTTATGGGATGTCCTCAAACTCAATAGTCTATGAAAGAAAGATGGCAGTGCCAGTTCTCCACCAATGAAATTGTCTATGAAAAGGAGGGAAAGATATTCACCTCATATATGACATCCCCTAAAAACTTAAATGGTTTATGGGAAAGAAAACACCAATGAATCCCCACGAATGAAACAAAGTCGTTCGCGGGATTTAGGTGGTGATTCTTGAATTCAAAGATGATGACTTCATACCCCCACTGGCAAAGTCATCTATGGGATAGGTTTCTTATGTTGGCTTCTGTAAAAGGAGGATTGTGACCTCATTGTAGCCGACTAGCTATAATAGCATCTGATTCCACCCTTTTCTTTAAATAGAGTCAGACGGGGGGGGATAGATTATCGGAAGATCAAAAAGATATTAGGTGAAAGGATCGACAGAGGGATCAATATCTGTACATGAGATAGATTCCATCAATGATTCCCTATAGGTAAAGCCCCACCGCATAACATTGAGGAGGAAAAAAACTAAAAACAATTGGATGTCCGTGAACTAACAAACCTCTACGGCTTTATTCCCCGTATGGTTCAGAACCAATTGACTCTTTGTAACTAGGTGCTACACGTAGCAAATCAATGCATTGGTTGAAAATTGCTCCACATAGATAATATCTAAGAATATGGAACTCGAGTCTGTAAAACACCACGTTACATGGATGGAACCTGACCCCATGTAGAAAAATACTATGTATACTGAAATCAAGTTTTTATACCACCATGGTATGTGGACAACCCCTTTCCCACATAGTAACCCACTACATGAGATAAGCCCCATCCCGTCTAAGCACATGATACGTGGATTGGGATACCCCAGGGAATTACACTTTCTAGATCTGATCATTCCCTTTTGTTGCATCATCAACCCCCATGTTGTCCCCTCCGTAAACTATTCTATCTACATCAGGCCCAAGCCTCTTCCAAATCCATGAGACATCTATGATAAAATCATATGGAATGCCAGTGTTTCCTTTTGAGTTTACATACCCATGGTAAGTGGAGTCATGTTGGATACCCTAGCAGTGAGGTGGACCCTTGGAATGACCTTGAGTTTACATTCCCATGACAACTAGGGTCCCAACCTTGGGATACTGATGTGAACCTCCCCGTTTTAGGGATAAAGGGTAACTGCTTGACTTTTCCTTTGATGAGAGTTAGTGTTGAACATTCTTCCCTTTCCAATGAAACCAAATCTATTGCACTCCCATTGAGGTAATCCCCTAGCCTTTCTTGAAATATGTGGCACCTTCACTCCTCTTTTCCTTCACCTAGGACATATTTAGATAGATCACTAGACATGACTATCTAGGACATGAAGACAGGAGAGGAAATTGGCACATTTGACACCCTCTTTATTCCTCCATTTGGTATCCACTACCATATATCAGTAGATGAAGTGGGATGTGTGATCTTTAGATCCACTACCTATTATTGTTTCTCACATCGATCATGAATCACATAGGCTTAGTGGTTGGTAGAAATCATGACATTTTCATGGCCCCAAAGTATGGGCCTTCTCCATTGATTCAATCCCCAACTTCAATCCAAATGGGCCTCCTAGAAGGTGTAATACATAATAAAATTACACATATGGGCTGCCTCTTTAAGTGTAAGTCCCAATTCCCCCTTTTAGAACTATGTGGACTTTGATTCTCGGCCATTGGGATACATAGGAAACCTCCCCAAGGTTCAAGCTTGACACCATCATATTCATGTCAGTTCAATTTCATCTTTAACATATGGAATTAAGCTAAATGGGATAATTGAACTATGAGGGATTTGATTCCTAGGTAAATGGGATATGTAGGAATCCTCCCTAAGGTCCAAACCCAACACCCAAATCACTCTAATGTTCTCTGAGACACATCTTCGGCAGGGTCACATTCACTTAGGATACCATATCTCTTCCAGGTATCTTGGGATTCATTAGCATAAGTCTCACACCGTATTTTTCAGGAAACCTTTCACCTTGATTTACTTTCCACATGACGTTAAACTATATGGTCAGGTCCTTGTCACATGACCTTAATAGGTGATGTGTCCAGTAAAGTGAAACTGAACTCTGTGGGTTCTGATTCCTCTCATGAGGATACATAGGAAGCTTATCTCATGAGTTTGATCTCAACATCAAAATAGCTCCCACCCCCTGGATGATCATAAACTCTAGAGTTACATGCCATATGGATTAGAAACAACATTTTCTTAGTGAACAACTAAGAAATTACTGATCTGTACATAATGGGTAACATTGATGAAGAACCTTAGATACATACAAATATGTTCATTAATTAAAAATCTCGAATATATACAGATAATTATAAACCCATAAGTATTTATGATCGGCCTTACCTAGGGATAACCCAAAGAAACATGATTGGGAATAAACCAAGGATTCATAACCATATGAACATAGCTTAAATTTATAAGAGAGTCCCAGAGTAGGAGATAGTTCCCCCCAAAATGGTTAGATGACCTCAAGTTCTCATCCTCTCAACCAATGTGAGTTCTTAAGTGTCATTTTAAAAATCATCCAATGAATGTATGCCTTTGGAAAGAAGATCAATAAATCATGGATGTGAGATCCATTGGGTGTTTCTAGATCCATGAACAAACCCATTGGAGACCATTCAAAGATGTTATGCTTGACATCAGTAATTACACACCAGATGGCCCCTTGCAATCAGCTCACTCAAATATAAACCCATAGTTGTCAGAAACAAAAAATTTAAATCTGATGTGGATGGTTTCAAAAACCCAATCACTACAACTGATCATTGAACACAATGTTTTCGTTGGAAAAAGGTTCTTACAGGACATATGGATGGATCTATTGGCTTTAACAAAGGCCTATAGGAGTCCGATAAATAACCATATTTATAGTAATAATATATATAGTATAGTTATACACTTTATCCAAACATATTCACCAAGTACATGAGAAATTAAGTAGACATATACCTAGATACTAGGTGCTGGATAGACATGGGGAATAACTCAAGCATCCATAACTAGTCTAATGAGCTATAGGCGCAAGTAAAGGGTATATGACTTAAATCTCATAATGAATGTGAGATGTCATTCCCAACACTCAATATAAGTGGGTTGAGACATCATTCACAACACTTGATATAGAGGAATGTGGAACATCATTACCATATCATAGATAACAGTATAACGGTGAGAGATGTCATGCTTAACACTTGATATAAAGGAGAGTGAAATTTTATGCTCAATAAGTCCCTTAACCATAGTTCCACAACCAATGTAAATAGTTTAATAATAATAATAATACCCTGAGGGGTCAACTCTAATGCATCATAATCCACATGACATATATATTTATATATATACATATATAAATGGGTGTCATCATTCATTTAATTAATACATAAAAGAATGAATTAATAGTTGTGGCCTTGCCACCCATTATCATTCATATTAACTTAATCCATTTAATTCATTTAATCATGGTAAACCATCTTGAAGCTAATCAGTTCAATTATAAGGTAAAAAAATTACATATACAAGACAACCCAAATACTAGGATGGTGTTTTGGTCATTTAAACATTTATATTTAAGGGTAAATTAATCCAACACACCTTTATGGTTGTCTATGGCTGAGTTATACATCCTATAACTACCCAAGAAGGGTCTAAAAGATTATAACATCCTGTATATAATTATTTTAAAAGGAAAGAACTAAATTTAAAGTGACACATGGAAAAGGACGGTGTATGGAATAACAAAAAAGCTATGAAAACAAAAAAACGTTTTCAAATAAAATTTATACCACATAACTTAGAAATGTAGATGACTCTTCATCTAATATCATCTTTAGGTTTTAAGTAGATCAGAAGAAAAATAAAGAACTATCCAACACCCCAATAATAGGGTTAATGAGCTCACACTAAAATATCACAAGAGATGAAATGTGAAACCATTAAAGGAAGAAATAGGATTCAAGATTTTACCGAGAGCTATCCAATGATTTAGACAATACTTGATTTGGAGCTTGGAAGAGGGAGTTATCAAATTACCTAGCTTATACAAAAGGGAGATCCATGGGAGGAGGAAGAAGAGTTCAACCACTAGAAATGAGAGAAATAAAGAAGGGGTGAGTTATTAAAAATTTTAAGGGAAAATGTAATTTCACCCATCCTGATAGGAGTGAATATATTATTCACACAGTTGTCCAAACCATGTTCCAACTATGCACCACACCATTGCCCAAGGAAGAACTCACACGATCTAGGTGTATGGTATGGGTAACCTTTAACAACACATGTAAATTGCCTCTAAAATTTTTCTAAGAAAAATTTCATGGTCATGAACCTAGGACCACATGGTTTCAGTCAACCTTACGACCTCTTGTATTCCATTAAGATTTTCACATAGTTACACCACATGGTTAGTACTAGTTGTGTTCTAACTATGAAGGTTGTCCTATTTTTCCAATTCTCAGAGCTCCTGGCTCTAAACAAGTCTCAATCATTCCCAGAACCAACCTTAAGTGGTAGGTCATGTTTATCAAGAGAAAAAAATGGACTGAAAGGAAAAAAACGAGTCATACCTTTATGAAATTAAGGGTCGTTACAAAATAAATATATCAAACAAGAAAAATATACATTTTATAATATACATTTTAAGTATAAAAGAATATTTTTTTCTTATCTTTACTAATAGATTATATATTTAAAGTGAATTTTATTTTGTTATGTTATTATTTATATATAAATATTTATCATAATTATGAAACCATTTTTTATTCATGCTAATTCTTTGACTAAATTACAGTGGTTTATATATTTTTTAGTTTTGGCATCTCATGTAGAGAAATACATCAATCACAATATTTATTTAATGAGGGAAAAATCAGGTAGTTACAAATTCCATCAGTATAATATCATAAATAAATATTTGTAGTTAACCAATCTCTTTTACAGGTAAATTATTTCCCTTCAGGATCACAGTTTTTTTTATTTTTAACATTCCCACCCCACCTATTTTGATCAAATATATTCCATTTATGGGAAAATTATTTAGCAACCATAGTCATAAATGGGTATACATACTAAAATATAGAGAATAAAAGTTTTAAAAATCTCATTGAGAATATTATTTTATAGTTCATAACTCACTTATAGATTTAAGTGATATTTGTAAAATCCATCATGGTTATAATACATGTTCTTTTTATATCGCAATCCACCTTAGTGGGGAGAATACCCATTAAAAGAGGATTAAAAGTATTTTATGGATTTTAAAGGACATTGAAAGAATTTAAATCTTTCTATTCTCAAAGCATTTGGCATCTCATTCTTGTAACAAGAGGGTGTGTGGGGTTTCTCTATTGTTTAATGGAATATAGTACATCACTATATGGTTTAAAATCATATAAAAAGTTGTGTAGAGATTTTTTGTATGTTCATCATAGATATAAAGACATGGGTTTACTGGATCATCACCTTTTCTATTAACTCACCACCAATAGAGATATAGGGTTTTTAGCTGATCAATAGTATAATGGATGGTATACTATCCCATCGCTATTAGATTTTTGGGCTCATGAGTTCATTATTTGAAAGTTTAATGGTTAAATATATTTTAATAAGTAGGTTTAAGAGGTTATTATCTCATCAATAATTGGTTAATTCACCATATATTCACTAAAACATTCAAGGATTTACTCTCTCGTCACTCATGGGTTGATTACCAAACAGTTCAAGTACTTTCTAGCTCATCACTGGTGGGATGATACCCCAACTCATCACCAATGAATTATTTTATTGAGAAAATGTAATCTCATATAATTAAACCATGTAATAAAATTTATGTATTAGTATTATTCCATCTAGGAAGTATCAATGGTTACATTGTCATTTGAAGGCCCCTTAGGAGGATTAAAGGTTATATTGGAGTTTTTTACCACTAAGGAAGACTTAAAGGTTATGTTTAAGTTAAGTTTTCCTTGTATAATATAATGTTATGCTAGTGTTCAATTCTTTCCAAGAAGGATTAGTTTTTACATAGGGGTTTATGGTCTCCTATGATGAATTATTGATATACTAGAGTTTCATTCCATCTAGTTTTTCTTAAAGGTTGTGATGAGTCTTAATGTATCCCAGTAATTCTTATGGATATTCTAGTGTTTCATACCATCCTATAAGGATTTAGGGTTTATTTGAAGAGAGGTGGGTGGTGCTTGGTATTGTGACTGGGTCTATGAAATGGAAATCATAAATTCCCTATAAAAAGAATTAAACTCACACAGTTTGTGGTAATAGTTTTATATCCATGTGTATAATAACCCACATCTCATGAAAATAATATTTTATCATTTTTAACATAAATATTCATAAATAATCCTAGAAATATAAAGTTCTAGTTTCTTTAGGATATTGGATAAATAATAAATACTTTTATAAAACAAAAATCTTATTTATTTCAAACCTATAATTATTCTCTTTTTTATCCTTGCATTTCTATTACTACATAGGATATCCTAGAGATATACATAAAATAAAAAGAGAGTTATAAAACCTAGTAAGAGGGTTATAAATGGGTAACAAGGAATATAATCATCATAAGATAAATTCACCATCAAGGGTAATGATTTTAAATCACGAGAATAAAGGAAACATTAATCATATAATAATGTAATAATAGATCATAAATCATGAATATGTAGTAACAATATAAAACATGACTTAATAATCAAAAATCAAGGATCACTTCCAAGACAACACAACATAGTATTCTAGGACCATTTCTTGTGCACCATCCATGGTATCTCACATGATAAATGTATTATCCAATTCCTTGAAAGGATATATAATTCTGAGCCCACCCATCACATCATAATATACATGTGCATATGTCTACCACATAAGGAAATAAAATATATCTCAATCATAATCACAATAAACCTTGGGAAAGAAATGGGTTACAAAAAATTTTATAAATCATCATCATATCAAAAATAATAAGTAATCATTTGGTTCAGGAGATACAATATTACAATTAAATATTTGACACGAAATGAAAAGGTTCCTTATAAATAAAATATCTTATACATAAGTTTAATAAAATTTGCATCAATAATGTAGAGAAGAATGGTGGGAATATATATCAAAATGAAACACTTGAAATTGGATTTTAGATCATTTATAATGGATAAGTGTACATGAAAGTCCCTAAGAAATAAAATAACTATTAGTTTAAATGTTTTGTTCATAATAAATAATGTAAATAGAAGAGGGTTGATGGGGATTAGAAGGAATTGTTTTAATTAGAAAATCATTTGAGATTATCACTTTATGTAATTTATATTTTTTTCTCAAGGATCAATAATCCCATACTGAGAGGGTGTGGGTGAATCAATACTGGTGAATTTTTACCAATGAAAAACCTTTTTTTCTTAAAATCTTTTTCATTTAATGGATCTCAAACACTCTTCACACCTTCAGTTTGTATGGATATAATATTAATAAGAGAGACATAATAATCAATATAGAAATTTTTAGTAAGGATCACCTCAAAGATGGATGAATATATCCATGGTGATTGGTGGTTGTTATCTCACTCACACACTACTTCCCTCTCATTATAAAGAATAAATAAAAGAAAGGGTATATCATTGAACATTTTCCCTAGAAACAACTAGGTAAAATTTCATGTCACCAAATAATAATACAAGCAAGAAGTTTTTATCTTCAGACTATGGAACCAACAAAGTCTCCCTCCTCAAATATTTGGATTCCTATGGATCCTTCTTGAAGTATGATTAGTAGTACATGTGAATGTCTCTCTTGGATAGTGTGAATCTAATATCATTCTTCAATATTAAACAATCACAAAAGCTAGATCTTGTAAAATAATATCAAATGGATGTCTCAATATCTCTTTTAGTACTTATGATATATAAATACCATATTCTGATATTATCATTGTTCATCAATGCTTGAAATATTTATAAGAAAGAATAATGAATTCTCTTGATCATCACTTACTTATCCAAATCCAATGGACAAACATTCACAAATGGTGTGGGATTAATATTTTCCTCAACATAAAGATTATTTAGAATTGTATCTAGTCATATGTCTCAATATCATTACAATATTCTTCACCTTATTATACTCTTTAAAATCTCACAATTATCATGTGAGATATATTTATTTTTTGAATATAGAAACTATACAAAAATAACAACATGATACTCTCATTCTCAAATATCAACATCATTTTGACTTTAATGATTCAAGTAATATCCATAAGAACATATCAATAATATATTTGAATCTACTATCAATCACAACCTCTTTTTTATCTTTATGATAATTCACAATTATCGAAGCTCCTACTTATTCATTAATATTTTGAATCAGATTATATCACGACTCAAACTTTTATCATTGTGATATTTATGATTTAATAAAAAATTATGCAATTTCAAATTCAAAACTCTAGAGTTACTATATTTATCCAAATTGGAAATCTTGATATAAGAAATATCTTATGTATCACAATGGTGAGTTGTATTATCTTTCATATTATTATAGCTCAAGTCCTCTACTAAATATATTGACAAGATATCTTACATACTAATAGAATATATTATGTATTCATTGTAAATTCACAATATTGTTGATTTTATATAATAACCAAAAAAATATTATATATCACTATGATCTCTAGTACTTTTCCAATGTTCATTTTGGTATAATATTATGCTCCACCTATGATATATTTAGTATGTTATGATTTTTTTACGATTCAAATATATTGTGTATCATAGAGTGGTTTTTTCCTTTTCCACATTATAATTTTATCCTTGACATATATCATTTGTGTGCACTAAAATATGTCACGTATTAGTATAATATTATATGTACCGTATGATTCAAATATATTGTGTATCATAGAGTGGTTTGGAAGCATGCTATTATTGTTTCTTAACAATATCCTTGTATGGGGTTTCCAAATTTACATTAACAATCAAGGAACATGAATCCTTTTATGTTAGATTCTTATTTTTAATCATCTCCACTTGGGCTGGTAACATGGTTATGTAGTCTTTGAAATTGTGTTCTTATTACTTTCATGTTCTACACAGTTCCTCATGAACTCTTGGCTCATGACTCTTTGAAAAATACTCATGAAATTTGCTTTCTTAGTTATGTGGAATATCATTCTTAAAAATATCATTTACACTATTTTGGAAAAAAATTCACATTTCATTCAATTTCCAATTAGGATGACCAAAACATTATGAATTCTTTGATAACATGGTCATCTTGATTGGTTTTTTCACCTGATTTCTCATAAATTCCTTCTACCAATTCAATTTATCTTTACATTATATTGATTTATTATAAATTTTTTGATTTATATTTCCGACATAAAAACCATCATCCATGGAAATGTTTGAAAAATCCATGGTGTGTATTTTCCTTCCAAAATATAAGAAGTTCCTTTTCCTTATCATAAAATCCTTTTGGATATTGTTAGGTTTGTTTTAGATGAGATTGATAGATTCATACATTTATTTTATGAACTATGCATCAAATAAAATTTTTTTCTATATGATTCATGATTTCTTTTTCTTCCATGGATTTATAAATTATTCCAATAATCAAGATCCTTTTTCTTGAAGATTATACCAAACTAGCAATGTAAACTAAATCTCATCCTTCTAATTTATGACACAACCTTTATAGCATGAATACCTTGTCATTATTTTGATATGTGATCCTCTAATTTGGACTAATTTATGGTGAAAATTATTTTACACTTTCTTCCATCCATCGTATATGTACTGGTATGTTTCCCATTGTTTTTACCAACCCACCATTTCTATGATTTTAGATTATAACATGTACTGTAAATAAAAACTATATTAATATAAAAATATTTTCCCGCAACAATGTTTACCTTTATAGTTGATCATGAAATAGGTTCATCATTCAATACTTTCAAGAACCATTTTCTACTAAATTGGGTCCTTTTAGCATAAATATCCTTATTTAAAAGTATTTATGTAAGAAATTCTTATCTCAGAAGTTTGTAAAGAATAAACTTGAGTTACTTACAAATTTTATAATTTGAGATCAACCACAAGACACTTCATATTGATAATATTTTTATCATCCTCCACTGATTTCATTCTATCTTCACACTCCTTTATCATATAAATACTATCCTATTGCATCTTTTTGTTATCCGATAATATGTTTTCATATTAATTAATACTCTATAATTTAACTTCTAGTTGTTAAATCAAGATCTCAATTCAATCCTTTTGTTTTTATTCAAATGCATGAATCTTTTCTTCTATCCTTTTTAAGGACTATTATTTTTCTTTGATTTCAATTTTAAAGACCTGCTATATCTTGGAGTGAAAACTACAATTACTAAATTTATAGTATTGTTGGAATCAAATTATCTAGAAATTTTGATACATTCCATTTTTCTTTGATATATTACTTCCAATATTATCAATGTATCTTCTTCAAGTTGGTTGATCTCCACCTTCACGTCTCTAGAATATCCATAAATAAATGTGCTATATCATTTGGACATTTCTATTATGTATTCAAAAAATAATAACTTGAATCATTATATGATTTATCATATAATTCTTTAGAGATGTGATCTTCCACACATATACTTTGTTCTTCAAAAGGGAAATCTTGACAAGAAATTTTAGATACCTCATCTTCATGAAATTATTGTGAAATACATGTTGAAGAATTTTTTTGTATCTACCTAGAAATAGATTTAACCACTAGTTCTTATTCTTCCATCCGAGACTTATTATCTCAAGGATTACAATATGAAAAAATTGATTTCTATCCCTATTTTATTAAGAGGTATTTCTTTTTCATCTATTTAATCTATGTCTTCCTTTAATTCATTAGAGTATTAGAAAGAGTCTAATTTTAATCCACCCGAATGACCTGAATTCCTCTTTTTTTATTGATTTTTGATAAACCCTCTTTCAAGGGATGAGGGGGAACCCTTATAAGGACTATAGGCTTAGGTAATTACATTTCTTGTAGGCTTGAGAGACATTACATGACCCGAAGGTCTTAGGGAATTCAACCAGACTATAACTATGAGGAACTTCCCCTTCCCAGCATCTAGATCGTTCTGGTAGCTCTCCACCTTCGCATGTCCGTCCAGCTAAGCATCCCATGCAAGTATAGGCTGGTCCCGATGTCGAAGCCATACCCTCTCATTCTTTCCCAATCCATTTGGTTCTACTCTGGTGATTGTACTTACTCTGAATCCTCCTCTGGGGCTGTTCCTTTTTTGTAGAGTCTGTTTGGGGAAACTTCATGTGGCCCGAAAGCCTTGAGGATTCTTAGCCCAAACTAGTGGCCCAAGGTGAATAGTTCTTGGATGCTATAGTACCTGCTATATTAACAGCTACAGTACCCACACAATGCCTGTTATAGTACTGATACAGTACCCCTAGGAAATATGCCTCCACCTAGTTTCAAACCTGGGTCTCATGGATGAACTTAAGGATACCTCACCAACCGATCTGATGCTCATGTGCATAGATAAATAATCTCTAAGTATATGTTTTAGGTTTCCTGTGAAATAGAGACTCAAATCATTAAATCTTTGCATATTCATATGGTTGAAAATCTAATTAGAGGTGTAACTATAATGACCCAAACTTTTATTAATGAAATTTCTACCTTTTTGTAGTAATGTCATAGTGAGATAAAATCATATCAGAAAACACAATTCCACATCATGATTAAATGAACTACTATGTAACCTTTAAACATAAATTTCCCGCTTCAGTGTTTTGAATTTAGAAAATATGACATAAACAGGTGAGATCAGTAAGATATTTGAGGTCCAATTGGAAAAACATATTTTTTTGGTGAATAGTAAACCACCCTTATGAATAGTAATCTACCCTTATGAATGGTAATATGACCATTATGAATGGTAAATTTTCCAAAAGAATAGTAACATCACCCATTAATGTATAAATAAAATTTAGGCATCTTATAAGTGACAATATGACCATAGTAAAAGTGTTCGTATTTTTATAATTCTGAAATATTTAATTACAATTTTATCATTAATTTAATAATTTAAAAGAAAATTTTATCTTGATAAAATATGTTCATAAATTAATATTTTGATATCTTATGATTATGATAAAATTTAATGATATCTTTATTAATTTTTCAAAGTGCTAGAATAGCAGATTTAATTTTAAAATTTGTATTTTTCAAGTAACTTATGATTTTAATTAAAAATTAAATTAATCATTTTTTGAAAATTATTTTTGAAAAAACGGAGTTCATTTTTAGATTCTACACATAAAAAATGGTTAGGGTGGATTTTTGGGTTTATTTTGAAATACTTGATTTTTTTATGAATTGGGAAATATTATAATTTACAAAATAATCTAAATACATTAATTATAGAGACATGAATGATTTTCTGCTGATGTAACCCCAATTTTTTCAAACTCACTATCTCAAGTTACTTTATTTAGTCATAGAATCGTCACTGTTTCTTATCTTATTGAGAAATAATAAATTAATAAATATAGTATTGTGAAAAACCCTCTCTCCTCCACTATAAATACCACCCCTCACACCCTCATTTATTCACACCTCTCAAGCTAAAAGACTTGTTGTTGACACTCCTTTCCGTCACAGGGTCAAATGAATGAAAAGGGAAATACCTTAACACAAATTGATTCATCCTTTGAAGAAACATCAAAAATTGACAAAGGCATGAACAAGGATTTGTTTACACTTGGGTCACGCAAGTTTCATCATGGCTGCGCAAGTACACTTGCACCCCTCATATTGGTTGCGCAGGTGACTTGCACTCCCTACTTGATTTTCGCCCAGGGTCTTCAGTAGCCTATAAATACCCCTTGTGGGCCCCCCATTTCGAGGATGGAAAAATTCCAAAAGTCAAATTTAAGCTCTGGTCTCCCTAGTCTCTGCTTGAAGTCTTCCGGTCACTTATAAGGTAATTTCTTACCTAGAATGGAAGATCTAAACAAAGGAAACAAGGCCTACGTGTTAAAACACATCAACACATGAGCGCCTAAGTGGACAGCCCTTAAGAGAAATGGCCACACTTGCGCGCCGCCTTATCCCTTCAACAAAACTTGTGCACCACTCTTTTGGAAGCCTTTAGGGATAATACTAAGGGCTTGAGCCAAGTCTCGCCCAAGTATTACCCAAAGGGTTGACCATCACGCATGTACCCATGTGTCGTGCAAGTATACTTGCACGACTAGGACTTGCGCGCCTCTTTCCTTTTTGGGTGCTCCTCCTACCTATTCACTTGATTTCTTCAAATCCACCTCTCCTATTCAAGATTTAACCTTCAGAACCATCTTCAAAACCATTTATGGCATGGTTCCTTTGTTGGTTTCCTTATCTGAAAGTAATTCTATGGAACATCTCTCAAAACCTAGTGATTTAAATATATTCATGTCACTAAGGTGAGATATTTCATTCATTCAACCTCATCCTTTAAGATGAGAAGTTCTCTAACCCGGGCCTCCTTATTAGGAATAAGCCCTAGTCATAATTTCTATAATTTGGGAATCTTATTTAGGAGTAATCCCCACTCATAAATTCCATTAACTTAGGACTCCTTCTCAAGAATAAATCCTAAGTCTCAAGTCTCCTTAACCCGGGCCTCCTTTTCAAGAGTAAGCCCCAGTCATAATTCCCCTAACCTGGGCCTCCTTTTCAGGAGTAAGCCCCAGTTCTAATTTCTCTTAACCAGTCTTAATTTCTTTTTTTTTTTGGAATCCTTCTTAGGAATAAGCCCCAAGTCCCCTCTTAATTTGGGCATCTTCCTCAGGAGTAATCCCCTAGTTAGAGTATCCAAATCTCCATAAAAGCACATATACTTTTATGGACCCTGTTCCCGGACTTCTTCTCTGAAATAAGTCCCGATATCTATCTATTTGGGCAGTCATATATACATAAGCCCCACATTATTTCTTATGATTGCATCTATCAGGGAACAATTGTCAGGTTTTAACAATACCTCTTGTTTCTCACACCGAGCATGACTCATGTGAGCTTAGAGTGTAAAATTAATTATGACATCTCTCTTTGAGCCATTAATCATGCATAAACCTCACACTTATACCCGAACTACATGGACTTTGATATCTACCTTAAAAGTAGAGTATGTAGGAATCCTTTCTAAGGTTCAATCCCATCACCGATTAATTATCATCCATCCCATATGATGTTAAACTATATTTTAATTCCCTAACTATGTGGGTTATGATTCCTTTTCTAAATAAGGATACATAGGTATCCCACATGTGGGTACGATCCCAATTATGAAATAATCTATGTCCTTATGAATGACGATAAACTTCATGTGCCCTGCTGAGTGGATTTAAAACCAGTATGGTTATCATAATGAACAAGAGATTTCTATATAATGTGTCGAAGGATACCATTGACCAAGAATCACTAAAAAATACAGATGATTCTCTATCGATGAAGAACCTCCAATACATATAAAATATTCTCTAAAACTCATATATATTAATCATTGATTGTCAAATCTAAAGGAAAGCTCATTTTCATACTTGGTAATGTAATAAGGATTCACAAACATAACTTAAATCTATAAAGAGAGTCTCGGAGTAGACAATAATTACCCTAAAAAAGGTGTGATGAGTCTGACCTCTCATCCTCTCGACCAATGAAAATTCTTAAGCCTCATTGGTTCACAACTAATGAGCGCCTACCTTTGGAAAGCATGTCCAAATGGATATAGAATCATTGGATATTTCCGGTTCTAAGAACAAACCCGTTAGAAATCCATTGGAATTTTTGAACCTTAAAAAAACTAGGTCATCCCTATTTCCAGAGGAAACAAAAAATGGTGAACCCGGCGTGAATACTTAACCAAGTTAAAAAAATGATGTTTTACTTATTTGTTAGGCCCCTATTTAAATTCAATGAGAGGGCCAACAAAACAATAAATAACAAATATGCTCATCCAAAAGATCTAGTGGTCGAACTTATCTTGATTATGTCTGTTATATCAAACAGGCACTCTTTTACAAGATCTTCTGTGTTACAGAAATGACTTCTCTTAAGTTCACACCTATGAATACATATGTTGTGACTGCCTCTGCTGCTCCTCCTGCTGGATCATCGTCTGCTCTGAGGATGACATCACCTACTCAGCATCTTCAACGCTGGGTATCAAATGCGTTGGTTAAGTAATACCATCAACACGGTACTGTTCAGACTCTGGAGGTCGCTCGACAAGCCCTCTAAGTCAATAATTCACCCTGGTTGTCTGGACAGCGATGACCAGCGATCAAGAAGCAGGTGGTGCCAACCACCTTTTTGGGTCTTTATCCCCAGAACGCAATCACTATTCCCTCCCATATTATGGGGAGGTGAATGAGAAGGTCACTGAAGGCCTTAATTTAAAGAGCCAGGAGTCCTTCCCAAGGGTTCCCATCAACAATCACCACCAGACTCCTGCAGCAGTGCGCCCTCAACATGATGAGGGTGTCGTCTCCAGGCATTCGGCTCAGGTTCCTTGAACCCAAGCAGGCAAGACGAACCACCAGAGGAGACGATCGGTCAACAGTGAGTAGGTTCTTATCTCTGTCATATTCGAAGAAGTCCACCAACCTAACTTGGTGTCAAGCAACAAGCGAGCACACACACCCGTCCATTTTAATTCTGTTGTCCAATAGACTCATTTGGCAGCAACACGTCAATCCCACCAGGCAATTCTGGCGGAGTATTATAGACAGGGACATACACCTGTTTATAAATCATCATCTAGTCAGCAGGCTCGTCTGAATACATACGATGAAGCCCACCAACCCAATATGTTGACAACTGGTAAACAGGAACATACACCTGCTTACACTCATCAATCCTACTAGCAGCCTCGTCTGCCAGTATTGAAGGAAGTTCATCAACCACGTTCAGTGGAGTGCAATCAACAGGCACATACACCTGCTAGTATTGATCAATCCTACCAACAGTCTTGTTTGGTAGCACCCGAAGAAGTCAATTGGAAAGCCCCAATGACAAATAAGAGGCAGAATCAACTCTCTACCCCCACACATAAGTACTGTCAGAACTCACTGACAGGAAAAGGAGGACAGGAGCAGGAACACACACCTACTCCAAGCACGGAATGGACGTATATTCCCATTCTGACAGCTGAAGTCACCAAACACATTCTAATAATGGTGATGGAGCAGAATAAAATCCCTACCCATATTCTGGATGCCTGTCAGGATATTATAACAGCTTCAGCAGCATCATAGGGAAAGAAATAAAAATCTATCCCTACCAGTGGAGTGACACATCAACAGTTCACTCCGAAACAGACACACATCTCTGTTCTAGTCCAAGAGGGTTTTGGGTCATACTCCCCCATGTCATACAGACAACCAAGTCAGAAACATACACCTGATTTGAGTGGAGATAATCAGCCTAACCTGACTATTTCTCCTGAGCAGGCACATACACCTGCCCATAATAACCACTTTCTTCAACAAGTGGTTCCCAAAGTGAGTAAGAGGGCATATAAGAAAAAGACTCATCCATCACAGTCAAGAAATCAAGAGCCAATCTGTAATAAGGCCTTTCTCGATGCTGTAGTTCTTGATGCACTCAAACAATTATCTGTTACAACTCAAGATTCTACTCTCTCAGTTCCCAATAGTGGGAACATTAATTCTGAAGGTCTACATCAGACACTTCCTCATGAAGGCTTGCTTCATGATATTTTGGTCGATCTTGAAGTATCATCTTCAAATGAGAGCCATGATAACCCTCTACCTGGCTAGAAGACTAAGGAGCAAAAGGTTTCATCTTTTATTGTAACCCGCCATGGTGGTCCTCCCCATGATGATGAATAAATCTGCGAAATTCCTCTTTGTAGTAGTAATTCACATTGCCTGGATTATTCTCCAATGGACAATGTATTGAAGAGGAATCCCTCTTATCTTGAGGCACTTGCAAATGTGAAGCCAGTCATGTCTAATGCTTTACTGCTAGCAGGTGAAATACTTTCTCAACCAGAAGATAGCCTGGGGTGTAGGTCATTTTCCGAACCACCCCTGAGTCATGCATCTTATAATTTGGTAAATGAATTCTCTAAAAATATTGTTTAATTTGATGAATCAACAAAGAATAACCAGCTTTGGTCTAATCAGATAGAATAATCTTCATCAAATGATAAAGAGGAAATGTTGAATATGAGAAAACAACTGGCAAAATGTAACGTCCCGGTTTCAGGTGCCACTCAACGGGTGCCCCGAACCCAGTTCTCCACATGACCTCAAGCGCATTTCCCCAAACTCTAGAGGCTTCCAACTATCAGAGAGGGATGAGGTCTGATAGTGGGAAAACTATGCCCTCATTTGTCAAATTGTAGCGCAATGGAATAAAATAAAAGCATACAACAACAACGGAAGCAATAATCCATACACATTTAAAATAAACAACTGAAGTAAAAGATAACCAACAATTATATTGAAAATGATGAAACATGTCTCAAGTTCTAAGAAAACACCCAGAACATGTTTCACAATAATAAAGTATAGTATAATACAGAGTACAACAAAACAAAAAAAACAGCCGGTAACATCGTGATCCAAGCTCGGTCCCATGCTCCCCTACTTCCCAGCAATAATCAAGTACCTGTATAGGGACACTTTCCCTTATCCACACCTGTAGAAACGTAATATTTTTGGGCTGAAGACATGACCCAAACAGGGTGTGAGAAATAATTCCCAGTAGGCACCCACCAAAGGCCCATGCCCAACTGTGTGAAAATATGCAACAGTAGTGTGCATTAGTAAAATGCAATAAACTAAGCAGTACTCAAAAGTAACTAACTTTACCAGTTATATTGCCATTTTATTATTCTTTTTAACATTCAATTTAAGATATCACCACAGTGAATATTCTAAGAAAAATAGCCAGAGTCCTCAGACACGTAAACTCTTGCCCTTAGGTAAAGAGAATCTAAACATAAGAATCTGACCATAGGAATATCGAATATTGCCCACAGGCATACGATGTGTCACCTAGAGGCACAGAATCAACTTCCCATAGGCACGGAAGAAGTTGCCCATAGGCTAAGTAGTACATTGCCCACAAGCTAATCACAAGACTGCCCTCAGGCTAAACAAGTAATCGGGCCATGCCCAATATGCAACCAAGAAATATACAAGAAACACAAAATTCAATTCCTCTCAAGGAAATTCTACAATAATTATTATAAAGGCATACCCTCGGGTATCCTGGCCAAACGGCTAAATAGAGTAACGTACCCCCGGGGTGGTCCTGGATCCAAGCAGTGACCCTAAACAACAGTTTATTATCACATTTAAATTACCTAACAATTCTAGGTATTTAATTCAACAAATCCTCAGCCATACGACACCCCATTCATGGGCGTATATCTCAATGATACACAAAACAGACAAAAGTTGGAATTTAAACACCAAGCCACCTACCTTACACACCCACAAATGGTATACGCGAACGTCAATTCCAGAAATGCCCCAAGACGACGTAGATCTGGGTTATAATAAAACCCATTCAAACTCGAATAAATTCCATTAGAGGAGGAATTGTCAAGAACTACACAAGGAGATGGTAGAGCTTACCTATGGGGTTCCAACGTGATTGACGGAAGTGGAAACGGATTCCCGACGCTCGATCTGGAGGTCCACGAAGGTTCGACTATCCTCTCCCAAGATCCCATCTGGTTCTAAGCCAATCCTGTGAACATGGTTGGCTACTGCCCATTTTAAGTGAAAAAAACAAAGTACATGGCGTGTACTTTTGACTACACGGAGTGTACTTTCCTCATTTAACTATTCCTCTGGCGGCACCACCAAACTGTTCATCTGTCGACATGAGTACACGACGTGTATTCTCGACTACACGGCGTGTACTGTTGCCCAGCTGGCAACTGCTCCCACCGCCTTACTATTTCGTCTACCGACGGACTACACGGAGTGTAGTCGGTTTTTACACCCTTAGTCTCCAATAAGGTTACACACCCTGTGTACTCATCCCACACGGCCAAAAGTACGGCGTTTGGAAAAGTACATGGCGTGTAGTCCCAAAATTTAGGATTGTTCCCCATTTTCCTTCTTTCCTAAAAAACACTTAAGGAAATGAGAAAAGAAGAAACCCATACCTCAAGGATAAGAACTGGGTTCTTACAAACTTCCCCCCTTAAAGAAATTTTTCCCCGAATTGCCCTTCCAAGGGTCGTAAAGATATAGTCGTGAACAACTCCAGCCACTGAGCACATATGTCAGTCTCTCGCCCCCAGGTTTCATCCTGCACTCGGCCATACTGCCATAGCACCCATACGAGAGAAACTGACCGGCCTCGGAGAACCTTCGTGCTCCTATCGACGATACGAATCGGATGCTCCTCAAAGGACACATCTATTTCAAGATCAACCTCCTCAGGCTGAAAGATGTGACACAGGTCTGAATGATAGCGATGCAACTAAGATACATGGAAGAAGTCGTGCATGGCTCGGTACCTCTATGGTAACTGCAACCGATAGGCAACCAGCCCAACTCTCTCCAGAATCTCAAATGGACCCACATACCGTGGTGAAAGTTTAACCTGTCTCCTGATCTGCCTATGTACCAACCTCGGTGAAACACACAAGAAAACCTGATCCCCAACCACGAACTCCAAGGTTCATCTGTAGTGATCAGCATAAGATTTCTGACGAGACTGTGTGGTAGCCATCCTCTTTTGAATCAACTATACCTGCTCAAAAGTCTCCTGCACGAGACGTGGTCCTAGTAAAGCTGCCTCACCTGCCTCTAACCAGCACAAGGGTGATCAGCATGGACTACCATATAAATCCTTGTAAGGTGTCATCTCAATAGTTTCCTGAAAACTATTATTATAGGAAAACTCGAATAAGGGTATATGCTTCTCCCAAGATCCCCCAAAGTCTAGGATACAATCACCTGTATCGTATGCTCTGACTGACCATGAGTCTGAGGTTGGTAAGCTGTGCTTAGAAGCACCTGTGTACCTAGTGCCCTCTAAAAACTCTGCCAGAAACGAGATGTAAAATGGGCGTCCCTATCTGAAACGATAGAACGTGGGACCCCATGAAGACGTACGACCTCTTGGATATACAACATCCCGAGCACGTCAACTCTGAAGGTCTCCCTGGTCAGCAAAAAGTGAGCTACCTTTGTGAGTCTATCCACAACAACCCACACGGCATCACTACCTCGAGGTAACCTCGACAGCCCAGTCACAAAGTCCATCGCAACATCATCCCATTTCCATGCCAGAATGGGTAGCTGCTGCAAAAGCCCAGTTGGCCTCTGATGCTCCGCCTTCACCTGCTGACATGTGGAACACCTCGTAACAAAACCAGTTACATCCCTCTTCATTCCCGGCCACCAGTACTGACGTCTCAAGTCTCGGTACATCTTGGTAACCCCGGCATGAACTACCCAAGATGAAGCATGAAACTCCCACATCAACTCCTCGTGTATGACCCCCGGAACCCACACTCATCCATGGAAATGCAATACTTCATCATCGCCTATCGTCCAACCAGGAGAAGGGTCCTCACTGGTCACCAACTCCCGTAGAACTAGGTCTTCTGAATCAGATAGCTATCTAATCCTCACTCTATCCAGGAGGTTAGAAGTCACAGCTAAAGATTAAAGATAGGTCTGCCCCTGACTGTCGTGCACCTCCAAATGCATCTCAGAGAACAAAGACATCAGTTGTCATTCACCACTAGCCTCTTGCACTGCTTGTATCTGAGTCTTCCTGCTCAGTGCATCAGCTACTGCATTACCTTTACCATGTGTATAGGAAAGATCAAAATCGAAGGACTGAAGGTATTCGACCCACCTTCTCTGCCTCAGATTCAAGTCACGCTGAGTAAAGATATACTTGAGACTTTTGTGGTCGGTGAAAACTACAAAATTCTCTCTCAAGAGATAATGTCTCCAATAGCGTAATGCATGAACAACTACAGCCAACTCGAGATCATGCGTCGGGTAATTCCTCTCATGTGGCCTCAACTGCCGAGACCCATACGCAACTACTTGATCACCCTGCATCAACACAGCTTCTAGCCCAATACCTGATGCATCACAGTAAACTGTATAGATCTTCCCCTGCTCTGGGAGTATCAGGATCGGTGCTGATGTAAACTTTCCCTTCAGCTCCTGGAAGGATATCTCGCAAGCTTCGGACCAAACGAACTTCACACCCTTCTTAGTCAAACTCGTCAATGGTACTGCTAAGTGAGAGAAGTCATGTATGAAGCGTCTGTAGTAACCATCCAGCCCCAAGAAACTCCGTATGTCAAAAACGTTCTTAGTCTTCTCCCAGGAAACTACTGCTCTCACCTTCTCTGGGTCTACTGCAACTCCTACCTCTGAGATGATATGACCCAGGAAGTGTATCTGGTCCATCCAAAAGTGGAACTTTGAGAGCTTAGCATATAGCCGATGCTCTCTCAATGTACTCAATACGATCTCAAGATGGGTGGCATGGTCGTGTAGAGTGTGAGAGTACACCAAGATATCGTCCACGAATACTACCACAAAATAATCCAGATAAGGATGGAACACACGATTCATCAGAGCCATAAAAACTGTTGGTGCATTCGTGAGTTCGAACGGCATAATCGTATACTCGTATAGACCATACCTGCTCCTGAAAGCTGTGAGAGGTATATCAGATGGTCTAACACGCAGCTGATGATATCATGATCTCAATTCAATCTTTGAGAAAACCCGTGTCCCATGAAGTTGATCGAAAAGATCATCAATCCTTGGTAAGGGATATCGATTCTTAACCTTCAACTAGTTCAGCTTCCGATAATCTACATAGAGTCTGAGAGTAGCGTCTGCATTCTTTGCAAAAAGGATAGGAGAACCCCAAGGAGAAGTACTGGGTCAGATAAAACCCTTTTCTTGTAACTCCTCTAACTATCTCTTGAGCTCCTGCAACTCTAGTGTAGCCATCCTATAAGGAGGAATGGACACCGGTGCTGCTTCTGGCACAAGCGCAATAGAGAAATCCACCTCACACTCCGGAGGAAGACCTGAAAAGTCATATGGGAAGACATCCCTGAAACGATCAACCACTGGAGGGAAATCCTTCTGACAAGTCCCCTGGTCGTCCAGATATAAGCTCACAATCTGGGCTGTGATACCACCTCGCCCATGATGCTCTAGTCCAGATCGACTCACCTGAACATTCCACTCGCCCTTGTATAGAAACCCTCCACCCTCTGGTGACGTGAAACTCACCCTGCGACGATAGAAATACACAAAGGCCCAAAACGGAACCAACCAGTCCATCCCAAGAATGACATCATAGCTCGTCATCTCTAATACATAGAGGTCCCAAAGGAAGTGACACCCACCAACCTCTAGGGGTCACTCCTTTCACTAACGCACACTAGCTGTTCTAGTCCTAAACGGAGTGTCTAATGTTATAACAGCAGAAGAAGAAGAAACACAGAGCCTAAGGCTCTCCACAACGGGTACAGATATGAAACTATGTGTAGAGCCCGTATCAAAAAGCACTACAGATAAAACAGAAGCTACTAGAATAGTACCTCTGATAGTATAAGATCTGGGATCCTGCTCCTGCTGGGTCTGTTGCACTGCATATTCCTGCCCAGTGTCACGGCCCTGCGACACAACCTGGTTACCCTGAGCTGTCCCGCCCTGCTGCCTCTGAGATCCTAGTGTCTGGCTACCACGGCCACGTCCACCATCCATGCTCGCACACCCTGATGTATTCTAGTTCCCCGATTGGTAAGAAGATGATGGTCCTGGCCCCCATGCGGATTCTTCACAGAACCCCTCTCACTAGCCACTGGTGGAAATGCCCTGCAAAAGCGCTGCATATGACCCATCCAGCCACAATCTCGGCACTCCACTGGGTCTCATGGACACTGAGGTATCTTGTTCCCTTCCTTACCATAATGGTAGCACATGACCTAGCCACCTAAAACATTCTTATGGCTGGTACTGCCACCCTGAGAGAACTTTATCTGTCTCTTTCTCTTACCAGTAGAAATAGTACCAGGAAATGGTGTTGAACCTCCCTGGCCCACACCACTAGCTTCTCGTAGGTTCCTCTCTGTAATCAGTGCCTGGTTGACAATAGCATGTACTGAAGGCAACCTGAAAACATTCACCAGTGCTCAGATGTCATGTTGAAAACCATCTTCAAAGCGTCTGGCTCTCAGCATCTCATCTCCCACCATAACGGGTGCAAAACGCTAAAGCTTGGTGAAGCGAGCAGAATAATCCATCACCGACATAGCGCCCTGCTGCAGATTCATTAACTCTCAAGCTCTATCTACCCTCAGCATCTCTGGGAAGAAGAATTCATATAAGGGTGTCTGGAAATCTTTCCACGCCATGTCTCTGTGATGCTCTGACTGGGTGGTAACATCCCACCACCTATTGGCGGAATCACGCATCATATAAGTTGCGAGCTTGACCCTCTACCTTGGAGGCGTCTCCAGATGCTCGAAAATAGTCTTCATTGACCTCATCCAAGACTCCGCAGCCTGTGGTCCACCAAACCCTGAAAACGTAGGCGGATGCTGCTGCTGGAAGATACGAGTCAACTTGTCCATAGATGTGGCAGCCGACAGTGCTCCCTGAAAGGTCTGCATGAACCACATAAATCCTTCACGGAACTGCGCCTCCACGCCTGTGTCCGGTATAACGGTTGGCACCGCATCTGGCTCTGCTAGAGGATCCACTGGTATCCCATGGCCCCCCCATCTCCGGAGTATACTCGTTGCCGCTCTCCTGGAGAACAACACGTGAACGTCTCGGTGTCATGACACTACAAGGTCAAACACACACCTTAGATAAAGATTATCATAGTCTGAAAATGAAGGAACCAAAAGGGGAATAGGAGGAATAAGGCATTCAAAATTTCACAACAAGACTACACAGCATGTATACTGACTACACGGCATGTACCTAACTTTTCTTCCCCTGTCCGGGTCCTTCTACATGGCCAAGCCACACGGATCCCGTTAAACAAAACTATAGGGAGTGTATATAATCTACACGGTGTGTATGGTGTAATTTTCCAACTGCCCATGTCATTTGTGACATGGTCGACTACTCGGATTGATACTACACAGCGTGTTATACCTGCACACGGTGTGTACACTCCCCCGTTTCCCAGCCACATGGCTAAGTCCACACGGTCTATCCTTAGACAAGACTACACGACGTGTCCCATAGATACATGGCGTGTACTATATGAGCTTCGCCGACCTGTGTTGTTTGTTACACGGCTGGATACACAGCTCCAACTACACGACATGTTCAATATACACATAGCGTGTACACGAAAGGATTACACCAACCCGTGTTGTTAGTTACATGGCCAGATCCTAGGTCAGACAACATGGTGTGTTCCGCAGTGGACACGACGTGTATATATTATGGTCTCCCCCGTCCATGTTTCCAATTGCACGGGCGGACTCTGGGTCAAAACTACATGGCGTGTATTTTCGGTACACGGCGTGTTCGCTCCAAACATTTCCCTTCCCCGTGTCCCCACCCACACGGTCTATGACACGGGAAGAGACTACATGGCGTGTACTTAGGGTACACGGCGTGTACTTAGGGTACACGGAGTATACTCAAAAAGTTTTCTTTTCTTCCCGAACAGAAGGACATACATGGTGTGTTTAAGTTATTACACGGCGTGTATACTGGGTTTCTGGAAAAAATGCCTCAAAAACTTCTCTGAAACCCAAAAAATACTGAAAAAAAACACCTAAGTGCCAAATTCTGATTCGTGAGGGCCCATACTCTCCGCGAATCAAAGTTTGACCTCTTATATGTGTTATAACTGGATAAATCGTCAATGATCCACCAAATTCCAGTCAATGAGGGCCCATACTCCCCAAAAACCAAATTTTGGCGTCTATTCTATGAATAGGCTCACACAATAATACCTTATCAAACAGCAGTTATCTATCCATGCAGTTATCACAACAGCATGATTTTACTAGCACAACATCTATCACAACAACATGCAATGTCTAATGCACCTACATGGCATGGAAACTATGCGTGGAATTTGATTTCTAGCATGTGCCTAAATGATGCATGAGATGGAATACCCTCATCTAATCAGGTTACAACTAGATAGAACCCATGAATAAAATATAAACAGCACAATCACAAGTGCGTCACCCTTCGGTGAAAATCAATTCAATTCTAAAATTGAAAAATCAGAAAAATTTCAACACGAGGTAAATTGGCTTTTCCCTGTACACGGGTTAGCTACGCCTAGGCACCGCTTATTACCAACTACCATTCTCATCCTATCCCCAAATAGTAATTCAAAGAAAAGAACTCCTTTGATACCACTTTGTAACGTCCCGGTTCCAGGTGCAACTCAACGGGTGCCCTGAACCCGGTTCGTCACTTGACCTCAAGCGCATTTCCCCAAACACCAGAGGCTATCGACTAGCAGCGAGGGCCCATGTCTGATAGTGGGGAAACTATGCCCTCATTTTTCAAAGAGTATCACAGTAGAATAAAATAAAAGCATACAACAACAACGAAAGCAATAATCCATACACATTTAAAATAAACAATTGCAGTAAAAGATAACCAACAGTTATATTGAAAATTATGCAACATGTCTCAAGTTCTAAGAAAATAGCTAGAACATGTTTCACAATAATACAGTACAGTACAATATAGAGTATAGAAAATCAAAACAAAATAGCCAGTAGCATCACAAGCCAAGCTCGGTCTCATGCTCCCCTACTTCCCAGCAATAATCAAGTACCTGTATAGGGACCCTTGACCTTATCCACACCTGCAGAAACGTAATCTGTTTGGGCTGAAGACATGACCCAAAGAGGGTGTGAGAAATAATTCCTAGTAGGCACCCACCAAAGGCTTGTGCCCAACTGTGTGAAAATATGCAACAATAGTGTGCAGTAGTAAAATTCAATAAACTAAGTTGTACTCAAAAGTAACTAACTTTACCAGTTATATTGCCATTTTATTATTCTTTTTAACATTCAATTTAAGATATCACCACAGTGAACATTCAAAGAAAAATAGCCACAGTCCTCAGACACGTAAACCCTTACCCTCAGGTAAAGAGAATCCAAACACAAGAATCTACCCACAGGCATATCGAATATTTCCCACAGGCATACGAGGTGTCACCCACAGGAACAGAATCAACTTCCCACAGGCACGGAAGAATTTTCCCACAGGCTTAGTACATTTCCCACAGTCTAATCGCAACACTGCCCTCAGGCTAAACAAGTAACCGGCCATGCCCAATATGAAACCAATAAATATACATACAACACAAAATGAAATTCCTCTCAAGGAAATTCTACAATAATTATTATAAAGGCATGCCCTCGGGTATCCTGTCCAAATGGCTAAACAGAGGAACGCACCCCCGGGGTGGTCCTGGATCCAAGCAGCGACCCCAAACAACAGTTTATTATCACATTTAAATTACCTAACAATTCTAGGAATTTAATTCAACAAATCCTTATCCATACGACACCCCATTCATGGGCGTGTATCTCAATGGTACACAAAACGCACAACAGTTGTAATTTAAACACCAAGACACCTACCTTACACACCCATGAATGGTATACACAAACGTTGATTCCAGAAACGCCCCAAGATGACATAGATCTGGGTTAGAAGAAAACCTATTCAAACTCAAATAACTTCAATTATAGGAATAATTGGAAAGAACTACGCAAGGAGATGGTATATCTTACCCGTGGGGTTCCAACGTGATCGACGGAAGTGGAAACGGATTCCCGATGCTCGATCTGGAGGTCCATGAAGGTTCGACCATCCTATCCTGAGCTCCCGTATGGTTCTAAGCCAATCCTGTGAACAGGGTTGGCTACTGCCCATTTTAAGAGAAAAAAAACAAAGTACACGACGTGTACTTTTGACTACACGGCATGTACTTTCCTCATTTAACTGTTCCTCTGGCGGCACCGCCAAACTGTTCATCCATAGACATGAGTACACGACGTGTATTCTCGACTACACAACGTGTACTATCGCCCAGCTGGAAGATTCTCCCACCACCTTACTGTTTCATCTTCCAACTGACTACATGGCGTGTAAAGTACCACTACACGGCGTGTAGTCAGTTTTTACACCCTTAGTCTCCAACAAAGTTACACACCCTGTGTACTCATCCCATACGGCCAAAAGTACAGCGTGTGGAAAAGTACATGGAGTGTAGTCCCAAAATTTAGGATTGTTCCCCATTTTCCTTATTTCCTCAAAAACACTTAAGTAAAGGAGAAAAGAATAAACCCATATCTCAAGGATAAGAACTGGGTTCTTACATGAAAGGTGAAGTACCAGTCATGTTTTGGCCTTTGGCTGACTCTTAGTATGACATTCTAGAGATGTTGATGGAAGATTTTATTCAAGATATTCATCTCAACATGTGGAAAAATCTTTGTCAATTGAAATAGAAAATATTATCTTATGATTAATATAAAAATCATGTCAAGATAATATAAGGGTTACAATGCAAAATTAACTTGGAATCTCTCTCAGTTTCTCGATATCTGAAGGCTGAAAAGCAGCAGAGAGCCCTTCAGCATTCATTCCTTGGTGCACTAAGAAGATTGCGCCAGTTAATTGACAGTGCCCCATCTGGTATTCATATCTGGGGATGGCATGTTCATGGAGCACTACATTTCACTATACTCTCCAGCCAACAAAGCCCGCCGAAAATGGTCTCATGCATTGTTATTTCTCATGGCCGCTCACAACCAATTGGCTTTGTTTGTAATCAAAGGCTCGCTCAAGAACAAGCTTCAACTAGTTCTTCTCAAAATCAGGCATACAGAGAACAAGTTGTCTAATTACTATTGCATCAAGAGAACGATAATATTGAACAGACTTCTCATTTGGAGCGTGCACATCATCAAGTGAAAGAATTGTCAGAAATCATCCAACCATCTTTTGAGCTGGGTGATAAGAGTGGATGGAGGTTAATGCATCCAGCCAATTTCCAGACTAAAGTCTGCAAGATCAGGAGATATTTCAAGAAAGTCTCAGATGTATCAGCTCAAGAACCACCCCATCTTTCCATACTGGGGACTCTTTTTACCCAACCCTTAGAATCAACAAATAGGATTTGAGGAGTTGATCAGAAATAGTAGGAACAGCCCCAGTCCACAGGACTTGGGACTTTTTCAAATCCTCAATCTCTCCCTCAGAGAAAGTCAGTCTTCTCTCGATTAGGGAAGAAGCCACAAGTGGAACGAAGAGCCGAATTATCAGGAGATTCCCTCCAAATTACGGTCCCTTAAGAAGTTCCTGAGGGATCAAATCAACAAAAGGCAATGTCTCATCAAGGACATGGAAGAATACAATATCGTCGAAATGTCGATAGAAGGGATGCAATGAGTTATGCATCAATTAATGTCATCAATGCCGTTGTTGCTGATTCCCCATATGAGGCTCACTCAGAGGGATCAGATGAAGAAGTTCCTACTCAAGAAGTTTTACGCACAGACACAAATAAAGAAGGTGTGTGTATATGAAATAAAAGGCTTACCTAGAATCTAGTTAATCCCTCAAGTAGACCACTTACCCCTCTCCTAAAGGTTTCTAATAAGGGGAAAGGAAAGAATCAGGTTACATACCCTTCCTCTGGAGAAGGACAATCACTCTCATTAGAGAAAAGATTTGCACAACAAGAGGAAGAAATGAAGGAATTGAGGAGGTTGAGAGCAGAACTACTTCAAGGTAGTCATCCTCCTAAGCATGCTGGAGTCAGTTAGCCAAGGGAATTTGTTACGGATATTGAGAAGGATCAAGAATATCCTATTTTATCAGTACACCCTCATAGGTCTAATCCTATGGGTTAGGTGCAACAACAACTGGTAGTGTTATCATCAGTTGTAGTAGCATCCACCACACCTTCCCAAGCCCCAGTTATTGTACCTGCTTAGGTCCAAGCTCAACCGGATGTTTCTAAAAATTTAATAACTATCATTGAGTCATTAATTGCTCGGTTGGAAGATATGGAGGTAAAGCATTCCCAAATTCAACCGGAAAAGAGAGCTTACCCTGAATGGGTTGACGCAATTCCTCCCCCATCAAATTTTGCAAGTACCACATTCCCAATATTTAATGGTTCGAGAGACCCAGAGCAATACTTAACACATTTTGTTTCTCATTGTGATCCTATGATGGTAACCCCTCAGCAACAAGAAGCAGTTAAGATAAGGTGTTTTGTACTGTCATTACAAGGGCCTGCTTTTTCTGGTATACAAGCTTGCAATCTCGGTCAATTACCGGGTGGGAGGATCTTTGTAAACAATTCCTTCTTCAATTAAGCTCAACTTTTCCAAAGACAATAGTTTTTTATCTTACAAATTGTAAGAAAAGGGATAATGAAAGGGTTTCAGATTTCATTGCTCGCTGGAAGGGATTAACATACTCCCTGAGCTTAGCACTCCCTCAAGAAGAGTTGTTGCCAATCTGTGTGGAAAATCTACGTGATTAATTACACACACCATTGATCCTTATGAAATACACAGGAGGGTTTAGAGAACTTGCTTTGATCACTCAGCAGATTGAAGACTCTCTTATGAAGACTAAGGATAAAGCTCGCGTAATTCCATCATCTCCAGGAAGTAGAATGGGTAAAGTAGAGACTGCTACAGTTACGATTAAACAAGCACATGTACCTGCTTCTACTTCAAAACCTTCATGTTATCGAAGGGCTCCACCTCCTGAGCATCAACAAAAAAGTCTGTTTCATCAAGATGATCAAAGATATCAAAGACGGAAAAAATTTAAGGATATGAAGAGAAAAGTTTATTCTTTTCGAAATGAACAAGTTTCTGGTTACTTCATTTCAGATCTGGAAAATAATTTGGTTCAATTTCCAAGGACCAGAAGGCCAAATAAGGAAGCAGATGAAGACCGTCCCAATTATTTTCCATTTCATTGGATGTTGGGGCATCCCATTCAGGCGTGTTTTGTCTTCAAAGACCTCCTACAAAAGATGGTGGACTCAGGAAAAGTCAAACTGAAAGGTTCTTCAGCTCAGGTATCATGTGTTACTGCTACAAATCCAGAGGAAGAAGGTGAGTGAAAAGAAGTCAAAAACAAAAATGTGCAAAAATATGATGATTGGATGGTTAGAAAAACGATCAACCGAACTCATGCCATTTTTCAAACGCAATTGAAGAAACCAATTATGTCTTCTTCTATGAATGCCACGGTAAAACCCTCTTCATCAGAGGGAAAATCCTCAAAGAAGCGACATAATTCAAAGAAATAGGAACAATCAGAAGAAGATGAGATCGTGTCAAGGCCCAAGTTGTCTTTGACTCTGGCAGATTTTATGTCATCTACTTCAAAGCCACGGGCACCGTCCTACCAAACGGCCCAGCCTAAATTGGCTAATCAGGAAGAGTCTTCCTCAGAAGAAGAATTGATCTTTGGTTCTGTTAACATGATTCACTTAATAGATCCATATGCCAGCCATAGTTTTGATTTTGATGGGCCTAAGTTCCCTGTATCAAATAGAGGAATTAGAAGAAGTTCCAGAGGTCTGGTATATAGAGGAAGATGAGGATATCCCAGAAGACACTATTCTAATCCTACCCCTGCTAGAACTGTATATGCAGTAGAAACTCATGGCAGAGCCCTTCAGCGGGATCAACAAGAACAAGTAAATTCTTCCACGAATAGCAGATTCAGTACTGGCACAATTATTCTGGAGGATCGGTTAGAGGTTCCACCTTCTTCCTCTCAGCAAGTAAATAGACCTATTCGGTCTAATCTTCCAAAGCCATGAGTATTACCAACTCCTACCCCAATAAAATATGCATCTACTTCCAAAGCATCAATTTTTAAAGCACCTACGAAACCACATGTTCCTATTGGGAAATGCAGACCTTTGGATAAAAAATATGATGTATTGAAACATTTGGACCAAATACCGGCCAAGTTATCAATTCTGGATGCCTTGAATATATCAAAGGATCTTCGAGAGGCACTCATTGAGGCTTTTTCAAGTCCTCGGAAATTAGAAACTGAAATTGTTGCAGCTGAAGTCTACCATGTTGAGAATAGTCCTTCAGAATTCCATGCAGTGATATCCTTCACAGATTAAGATGAAGATTATGTCGGGCATGGACATATTAGAACTTTGAACTTATCTGGCAAGGTCAATGGTGTAGATGTCCGAAGAGCTTTCATTGATAACGGCTCAGGAGTTAACCTCATCCCTATTCGTACACTTCATCGATTGGGCCTCACAGAATCTAATTTATCTTCTTCTACTCTGATTTTGCAAGGATATGATAAAAATGAACAAGAACCACTAGGTGAGATTACACTCAGAACTCATTTTGGAGATCTTGTATCCAAATCATATTTCATGGTTGTTTATCATGATACAACCTTCAACGTTTTGCTTGGAAGACCTTGGATATATCAACATGTAGCTATCCCTTCATCATACCATCAATGTCTCAAATATTGTTTCGATGGTCAAATCGGGACATTGTATGATGATAAATCCCTATTCAATACATGTGAATCTCAATATATTGAGGCGGAATTCTATCACATGAAGGTAAAGGAGAAATCCAAAACAAAGGAGGTTACTAAGGTTAATGCTCCATATGGTTTGGAAAAGATTTCAGTAAACCCATTCACACATGTGAGTACAGATTACGTGTTTCCTATCAGTCAAATTGATAGGATAGACCCAAATCCAAGTACTCTTATGGAAACTTCCATAATGTCAATTACGGCAATCAAGCCAGACAGCATGGGAGAAATTGTTGATTCACCAAGCAATGATGAAAACTCAAATGGAGATGTATTCATTTCATCCACTGAAATATAGCAATTATATACTTCACCAACCAGGCCAGAAGAAGTTATAGAAATGTCAGAGGTGAACTATGATGTCGATTCTCAATCCATCATCTCCTCTTTATTACCCAAGGAAGACCCTTCATCATCAATCAGGTCCGAAATGGAAGCTTCTTCTTCAAGATGTTCAAATTTTAACATCTCTTCTGATCATGAAAATTCTTCTTCATCATCTACTATGCAAGTAAAAACAGAAGAAATAACACATGTTGAAAAAGAAGAGGAAGATCTCAGGGATGCTCCTCCAGCATTTGAAGAGGGTATCTCTACCACTGTGGATGAACTCAGAGAAATAAATCTGGGTAGAAAAGAAGATCCACACCCCACTTTAATTAGTGCGGCCATGACTCTTGAAGATTAAGAGATGTATGTTTCATTTTTAAAGAAAAGTAGAGATATATTTTCTGGGAACTATACAGAGATGTCAGGGCTTGATCCTGATGTTACTACTCATCATTTGGGTTTTCCAGAAGAACATCGAGGATTTAAGCAAGCCTCTAGAAGAACACACCCAACCTATGCTTCAAAAATTTAAGCTGAAGTGGATAAGATTATAAAATCTAACTTCTTCAGAGAAGTTCAGTATCCCAAGTGTTTGGATAATATTTTCCTAGTGAAAAAGAAGAATGGACAAATTAGAGTTTGCATTGATTTTAGAGATCTTAATCAGCATCGTCCTAAAGATTATTTTCCATTTTTGATTATAGAACTCTTAATTGATGCAACATATGTATATGAAGAACTTTCCTTCATGGATGGATATTCTGGATATAATCGAATTTGAATGGCTCCAGAAGATGAAGAATCTATAGCTTTCAGATCCCTTCAGGGTGTGATTTGCTATCGGGTAATGCCCTTTTCCCTGAAAAATGCAGGCGCAACATATCAGCGTGCCATGCATTGTATCTTCAAACCCTTTTTAGGGAATTTTGTTGAATGTTATGTGGAAGATTTGGTGTTTAAATAAAAACAACGTTCTAATCACTTGGCTGATTTGGAAGTCATATTTCACAGACTTCAACAACATAATTTGAAGATGAACCCCTTAAAATATGCTTTTGGGGTAACCTCAGGAAAATTTCTCAGCTTTGTTGTACGCCATCGTGGTATCAAAGTCGATCATGATAAGAAAAAGTCAATCCTTGGTATGTCACCTCCTTATAATTTGAAAGAATTCAGAGGACTTCAAGGACACTTGGCCTATATTCGGCGTTTCATCACCGATTTGGAAGGCAAAAGTTTACCCTTCACCAAATTGATGAAGAAGGGAGTCACTTACCAGTGGACTGAATAATTTCAAGAATAATTCAATATTCTCAAGAAATATCTCTTGAGTCCATCGGTAATAATGCCACCTGTTAAAGTAAGGCCACTTATTATTTATGTGGCAGTCTTAGAGTGATTATTGGGAGCCTTTCTTTCTCAAAAGAATGATGCTGGGAATGAAAACAACCTTTACTATCTTAGTCATACTATTCTTGAAGCAGAAACCTGATATTCAAGTATTGAAAAGTTCTTCATAGCGTTAATCTTTGCAGTTCAGAAGTTGAGACACTTCATGCAACATCACGAGGTCCAATTGGTATCTCGAAATAACCCGCTCAAATTCATCCTTAGTCGTCCAATGCTTACAGGATGTCTAGCAAGGTGGGCAGTTATTTTGTAGTAATTTGATATCCAATATGTATCTCAAAAGGAAATAAAGGACCAATCTCTAACTGATTTCCTTGCTAAACACCCTTCAATAGAAGATACATCTTCTGATATTGAACTTCCATATGAGGAGGTCTTCTTTGTTCAAGATAGTATTCAAACATGGGAAATGTACTTTGATGGTGCTTCTAGAAGTCCAACGGGGAGGAAAATGGAAGATCCTAAATTCAACAAAGTTGGGTTAGGAATTGTGATCATTTCTCTAGAAAAGGCAGTGTTAACATATTCCTTCTCGTTATTGGGAGGAATTACAAATAATGAAGCAGAATACCAAGCTCTCATCGCAGGATTGGAGTTGGTGCTTCAAGCACAAGTGAATCACTTAAAGGTGAAAGGTGATTCAGACCTGGTAATCAAACAAGTTAATGGGGATTATTCCATCAGAAAAGAAGAGTTAATCCCTTTGTATGATTACATCAGAGAATTAATGGAGGAATTTCCTTTGGAACCAACATTTTCTCATGTCCCACGATCACAAAATGCCCAAGCTGATGCACTGGCTAATATAGCTATAGCTCTAGCAGATCCAAATAGGGATGAGACAATTATCAGTATTGCCCACTGTCGTACAATTTCACCTTATGTTCAAACCAGAACAGAGGAAATCAATGAGATTAGTCCCATTTCAGAACCATATGGTCATACTACGGGATGGATGACACCTATCAGGGAATACCTTCAAAATGGAATACTTCCACCTGATAGAGCTGGGAAAGAACAAATTCGGAAATGTGTGGTCAATTTCACTCTTTATGATAGCTCAGATCACCTAGAGAAAGTTCTCTACAAAAGGGGTTTTGATGGAATTCTCTTCAAATGCATTTATGGTGAAGAGACTATGACTGTCATGAAAGAAGTGCATGCAGGAGTCTGTGGTGCCCATCAGTCCGTACATAGACTATCTGATCAAATTCGAAGTCTTGGATACTTTTGGCCTTCAATAATACAAGATTGTGTTGATTTCACAAAGAAGTGTCATTCTTTCCAAGTACATGCCAATTTCATTCATCAACCCCCAGAGTTGCTTCATACAGCTAAATACTCGTGGTCATTTACCACATGGGGAATGGATGTAGTAGGACCTTATCCTTCAGCTACATCCAAGAAGTTTAAGTACATTATTACTGCTACTAAATTCTTTTCCTAATGGGTAGAGGCAATACCTCTCAAGGAATTCAGTTCTAAAAGCATTGTTAGCTTCATCAAGTCTAACATCATTACCAGATTTGGTGTCCCTCATACCATATTGACGGACAATGGCACCAAATTATGTTCATCCGAGTTAAGGAAGTTGTATCAAGAATACAACATCAAATCCAACCATTCCTCTTGGTATCATGCAGTGGCCAATGGCCAAATATAATCCTTCAACAAGACTCTTTCAAATATATTGCAAAAGATGGTGGATAAAGATAAAAAGTCATGGCCTGATAAACTTTTTCATGCTTTATGGGATTATCGAACTACCACTCACACTGCAATGCGGTCAACTCCATATTCATTGGTATATGGAACAGAAGTAGTTTATCCCATTGAGGTTCAATTACCCCCACTCAGGGTATCCATTTGTGATCAGTCATCTACAGATGAACAATCTCAAAAGCGATTGGATGAATTGGAACAATTAGATGAGAAAAGATTTTTCACCTTGCACCACTTGGAAGTCTATCAGAATCGAATAGCACGAGCTTTCAACAAAAAAGTTCATCTTCATTCAATCATTTAGGGAGAATTGTTATTGGTTATTATAACTCCAATGATACTAGGAAAGAAACCTCCCAAGATGGAACCAAAATGGGAAGGACCTTATTCAATACATAAGGTCTACTCTAATGGATCTTATTCTTTAATCTCAATGGATGGAGAACTCATCACTGCTCCAACCAATGATAGATTTCTGAAGAAGTATTTTGTGTAACACAAATACTTATCGTCCATCAAGTTGTTAAACTGCATCATCACCAGTCCATGCATATGACCTTAAACTATTTGCACTTACGTCCAACACAACGCCAAACTGTGACGTCCTAGCTATATGACGCTAAACTGTACAGAAGTCCCTTACGTCCAGCAAGACGTTAAACTGTGAAAAATTCCCTAATACGTCTAACATGATGTTAAATTGTGTCCTATTTTGTCCTTACTGCATGACATTAAACTGTACAGTCCCCCTTTCATCCAGCATGACGTTAAACTGTATTGTCCCCATTGTCTTAGCTACAGGATGCTAAACTATAAAGCACCCTTATTGTCCAACATGACGTTTAACTGTGTCCCTACATTCATCCTACATGATGTAAAACTGGAAAATTTTCTTAATACATCCTACATGATGTTAAACTATATTTTTTCCATGCTACATGACACTAAACTGTGCAGCACCAATAGCCCTCACTGCAAGACTTTAAATTGCATAGTCCCTTCATATGTCCTATATGACATTAAACTGTGCATCGTTAAGGTTGTTGTTACCTCTTGTTTCTCACACTGAGTATGACTCATGTGAGCTTAGATTAGACTTCAACCATAACACCCTCTCTGGGCCACTAACCATGTGTAAGTCCCAACACCATTTTGTTTTAGGTCGTTGTCCTCAAGAACAACCTGATTACCAATTCTTTAATTGAACTACGCAGACTTCGATCCTTGACTTCTAGGCTGGGTACATAGGCAACATTCTGAGGTTCAATCCCAAAATCAATCTCTTCACATCAGTTCACCTTCATCTCATATGATGTTGATTCATGAAACCACCCCCAGAACCAATATTTTTTACATTGGTTCACCATCGTCCTTACTATATGACGTTAAACTGTTCGCACTTTTGTCCTACACGATAATAAACTACAACATTCTTTAACACCCTCACCTGAGAGGGAATTATTATTGACGTTGATCTCTAATCATGTTATATTCTAAAGACTATGTTCATACATGGTAATGCCCGAACCTTTTATCTTGGGTCAAACCATCATTGTACTAAAGTCCCCTTTCACCCTTCACTTGTATGAACCAAATCTGTACAAGGGGTATTTCAAGAACTATGTGCGGCTTGATTCCCATCCTTATAGGATACGTAGGAACATTTGAGCATCCCTCGAATCCAGCCCCAAGTCTTTAGGCCTAACCCCAAATTCCACTTTCAGTCCTGGCTGAAAAGTCCCTGTGAAAACACACACTGTGTATTCATTATTATGGTCCGAGCTCTGTGACCCTAAACTAAGATCTCCTACACTCTCAACCCACATGACGTTAAACTGTATTTCAAGAACTATGTATGGATTGATTTCCATCCTTATGGGATACGTAGTGAATTACAACATTTTAGTTTTGGACCCAGCCACAACATGATTATGGTTAGCATTGTCCTTTGAATCTTCTACATGCATTGGAAAATGCCCATTTTTATATGTCATACTCCTAACCTTAAATACTTCCAAATCGCTATAACTCTTTTCTTGACTTCTGGTCACAAAATTTCTGATACCTGAGAGTTCTTTTGCCTAACTATACAGCATGTTCCCTTAGGTGGCCTTGCATAAACAGTCTACATAACAGACTTGTCAGCCAAAAGATGTTATTATTTGACTATGCAGCCAATGCCCTTAGGTGGCCCTGCATAATTCAACCCCCTAATGGGTTTTTTAAATAATGGTAACTTCATTCTCGGGAAGAAAACCTCTTTTGTCCTTAGTTGTCTTAACAACAATATGTAGGGATCCGAAAAAAATAGTCATCCTTAACATATTTGTCCCGTGTTCTTTTTCATGATATGAAAGTATTCAAGTCTATGGTTTATATTTTACCTTCCCTACATTTGGGTCAAACCTTCGTAGGAGTGAAATTCATTCAGTTCTTAGACAATCTTGTTTGGAAATATCTTTTTCATATTCAAGTACCTATCTCCATACAACAAACTCTATGCTTTGGAAAATTTGAATCTCCATAAACTTCCACTGGGTTTTTAGCATTAGAAAAGTAAATTTCTAAGAGTTCTTTTTCCTGACTATGCAGCACTTGCCCTTAGGCGGCCTTGCATAAGTAGTCTACATAATATACATATCAGCCAAAAGATGTTATTATTTGACTATGAAGCCAATGACCTTAAGTGGCCCTGTATAATTCAACACCCTAACGGGTTTGTTAAATAGTGGTAACTTCATTCTTTGGAAGTAATTCTTCTAATTCCTTTTATCCCCTTTTCATATCATTCCTCAGATTCAAAATTTCTTAAGTCATAGTTTACATGTTTTCCTCCATACTTGAATAGGGTAATATGTTTTCAGATAAATTGAAGTTCCCAGTCAGGATCCAAGTATCACTGAGAGGGGGAGGGGGTGAATCAGTGATATCTTTTTCTTTTTATGTTTCCTTCGAATTGAAACAACATTTTCCTCATGTTAAATATTTTCTTCTCTGTTGAACACACACAACCACAAGAACACAAGATTTACAAGGTTCACTACTCAACAAGAGTAGCTACGTCCTTGTTATGGTACATAAATAATCCAGTACCACACAATCCACTAGAGAACAATCCTTTGATATGGAATAAAATGAGTAGGATATACCCTTACACTCATGTATCACTTGGAAAACAATCCTCAAGTGTGTGTGCACCCATTTATCACAAATAGGGAATTACATTATTTCAGTGCTTCTTTACAATTGAGCAGATGTATTCTCTGAAGTTCAGATCTTCACTTTCCTACCCAGAAGCTGGTAAGAACTTACATACGCACAACTGAATATGTGCGAAGACCCCAAATTTTCCGTTCATCCCTTAGGATATCTTGCGCGCAATTCAAGTGTCTTGCGCGTATAAATCCCTTTTGGCACGAAAAACTTTTTCGCGCAACTTTCCTTTTGCGCGCAACTTTTTCTCTTTTCGCGCAACTTCTCAATTTTTCACGTAGCTATCCTCTTTTCGCACAAACATCTTTCTTTCCGCGAAACTCACTTAGCGTATAATTACGCGCACCAGAGCTCGGGATTTCTTCTAAGTGTCGAGCATTAACTAATGAGAAGGGTTAGCCTCATATTTATAGGCATTTTTGACCCCACGTGAAAAACACTAATCCGCGCATAAAACCTCCTTCATGCGCATAAAAACTCTTTTATGCAACTTCATATTTTGCGTCATGCTTCAATATTTCGCGCACCTCATGCCTTTCCCATTTTTCATCCTTCTAAGCATGAAGCACCAATTGCGCACAAAATTCCACACCACGTTCCATATTGCGCGCAAATCCAACATTTCACGCGACATTGTATTTCGCGCAATGATCCAATATTTCATGCATTCTGCTACTATTTCGCATGGCCTTCATTTTTCCGCACATCCCGCTGAAATTTCGCGCCTCCCATAAATATTTTGCGCAACTCGCATATATTGAGCGCACCACTTTATTTTTGCGTGCAACTTGCCTAAATTTCCACGCACTCTAGGCCTTTTCCATTATTTAATGTTTCTAACCTTAAATCATGACTTGCACGCCAAATTCTAAACCATATTCAATCTTTCCCACAACATCCATTGCCAAAACACATCTTCATCTCCCGATTTTCAGGCCCTAAAATTTGGAAAACACTGGAAAACAGCGCCACCTTAAACTGTGCTTTTGTGTCGCCCCCAGATTGTCCATTGCTTTGTCATTTCTCTCTTCACTGCTTCCCATAACCATTCTTCAGCTTTCATCACGAACTCCACTATCGTGATATATATCCTTTGATAGACCGGATCTAGCATCGTCAGAGTTGCAATGGGAAGTACTGAAACATCCCATCTTCCCGCAGCATCATTCCTTCCAATAAAAACCGTATATGATTGGAATCATCATTTTCCCCCTTTCCTTTATAAGCCTTGCATCACAAGTTCCCCTAACTTATGATATTTTTGAAATGAAAATCATCAAAGTATCTTCTGATTTGTGATCCTTCTACAAAGTGAATTGATTTATCTTCTTTGACAACAAAATACAACACTCTGCAAAGGCTAACTCTTCAAACTTCCTTCTCCATTCAACTTTGTCCCAACATAAATTATGAAATAATTGAGTCAATTTCAATCCATTCGGTCAAAGTTATTTCAACCTTAAAACATTAGCCTTTTTATGTCCGACATGCATGACTTTAAAATGCCTACAAAAGACAAGGGAACTCTGAAAAAAAGTTGAGTCCCAACTCACTAAACATACAATTTGTATGATTTAGGTAGAAAAAGAAGGCATGCACAAATGATTGAAGATTAAAGTGTTTTTCATTGATGCACAAGATTTAGAAGGACATCCATAGATTAGAGTCTCTTCTCTTTGTCAAGAATTACAAGGAGCTTTCAACATAACTCATCATTTGATTTACGGAATCCCGAGCTTCATCAGCAACTACCTGGAATTCATTCATTCAACTGGATACAATAAGAGATGCAGTGATACCAGCTCTTCTTGGAACAATTGTAAAAGAATGTTCTTGAGTGTAGTTTGAGAAAATTTTCTGCTGATCAAATAGTGACTCTGTTTCTGTCCAAGAGACTTGGAAAATGGATACATTGTTTTGAGAATGGAGCATTGGAAGTAAAGAGCCATTTGGAGAGAGTACTCTTTTCAGATATTGTTTATAATGTCATGATAGTCTTCTCTCCATCAACCGGCAGTGGAAAACATATTAGCCCATGGTTTGCCATTTTCATATCTTCAAGGAAATGGAATGAAGGAAAATTTTGAAATTTCACACCATTTTTATTGCTCTTAATGCAAAGAATAACCGAAATAGAGGAGTAGCAGTGCAGCTGCATCTCAAGCATATAATTTTTTTCATCTGGAATGTTGACTCCTTGCAGATGACCATGCCCATACAGAGGCAAGTAGATGCTCTGTGGAAAGTTACGATGATACTTCTTCAAGCAATTGGCCAAATCTGGAAGAGTGATGTCATAGATATCATAGTAATCATGGCCTAAGATGTTCATCATATCATCAATTCTCTTGATGTACAGTTCATCAGCACTTCCGATTCTTCTAGGAGTCATTGAATCTGCACAAAGGTTGAATAATTAACTCTTAAGTGAGTTGATTTTTTGTAAAATTTGTTAAGAAAAGTAAAAAAATGGCTAAGGCATTAAGGCACACAAGTCAAAATTTTGGCGCGCAAGTATAATTGTGTCGCGCAAGTTTTGGGCATGCAGGTATCACCGCGCAAGTCCAAATACCTCTACAGAAGCGCGACACAAAGAACCAGCAGAAAACAAGTAACTTGTGCGACGAAGGCAACTTGCACGGTGAGAGCTCAAACTGTTCAATGTCGGGTTCTTTGTGCGAGAATGAGGTGCATATTTATAGGCAAGGCTGCAACCCTGTACACCGAGGCTAGCGCGCCGAAGCCTGCGCGATGCCACCAGCGCGGCCCGCACCTGCAGGATGCTATCTGTGCGCTCAACACTTGTCCACCTAAGTTCCTTGGTTTTATCCTTTTTCCTCAGAGTCACATCCTCCTTATTTCAGATCCAACTCTGAGGGGGGGACTTTTGTTGACACTCATTTCCAACACAGAGTCTAACGAATGAAAAGGGAAATACCTTAACACAAAGTGATTCATCCTTTGAAGAAACATAAAAAAATTGACAAAGGCAACAACAAGGATTTATTAACACTTGGGTTGCACAATTTTCATCATGGTCGCGGAAGTACACTTGTGCGCCTCATATTGGTCGTGCAGGTGACTTGCGTGCCCTACTTGATTTTTGACCAAGGTCTTCAGCAGCCTATAAATACCCCTTGTGGGTCCCCCATTTCGGGGACGGAAAAATTCCAAAAGTCAGATTTAAGCTCTGGTCGCCCTAGTCTCTTCTTGAAGTCTTCTGGTCACTTCTAAGGTAATTTATTACCTAGAATGGAATATCTAAACAAGGGAAACAAGGCCTAAGTGTTTAAACTCATCAACACTTGTGTACCTAAGTGGACATCCCTTAAGGGAAATGGCCACACTTGCGCACCGCCTTATCCCTTCAACAAAACTTGTGCGCCACTCTTTTAGAAGCCTTTTGGGATAATACTAAGGGCCTGATCTAAGTCTCACCCAAGTATTACCCTAAGGGTTAACCGTAGCACAAGTACCCATGTGCCACGCAATTATACTTGCGTGACCAAGACTTGTGCACCCATGTAAGACTTTTATGCCCACACAGGACTTGTGCGCCTCTTTCCTTTTTGGGTGCTCCTCCTGCCTATTCACTTGCTTTCTTCAAATCCACCTCTCCTCTTCAAGATTTAACCTTCAGAACCATATTCAAAACCATTTATGGAATGGTTCCCTTGTTGGTTTCCTTATTTGAAAGGAATTCAGTGGAACATATCTCAAAACCTAGTGATTTACATATCTTCATGTCACTAAGGTGAGAGATTTCATTCATTAAACCTCATCCTTTAAGATGAGAAGTTCCCTAACCTGGGCCTCCTTATTAGGAATAAGCCCTAGTCATAATTTCTCTAATTTGTGAATCTTCTTTAGGAGTAAGACCCACTCATAAATTAAAATAACTTATGCCTCCTTCTCAGGAATAAGTCCTAAGTCTCAAGTCTCCATAACCCGGGCCTCCTTTTCAGGAGTAAGCCCCAGTCATAATTCCCCTAACATGGGCCTCCTTTTCAGGAGTAATCCCCAGTTCTAATTTCTCTTAACCAGTCTTAATTTATTTTGATTTGGGCATCCTTCTTAGGAATAATCCCCAAGTCCCCTTTTAATTTGGGCATCTTCCTCAGGAGTAAGCCCCAAGTTAGAGTATCCAAATCTCCATAAAAGCACATATACTTTTATGGACCCTGTTCCCGGAATTCTTCTCTAAAATAAGTCCTGATCTCTCTCTATTTGGGAAGTCATATATACATAAGCCCCACATTATTTCTTATTATTGCATCTTTCATGGCACAATTGTCAGGTTTTACCAATACCTCTTGTTTCTCACACCGAGCATGACTCACGTGATCTTAGAGTGTAAAAGTAATTATGAAATTTCTCTTTGAGCCATTAATCATGCATAAACCACACACTTCTATCCTGAAATACATGTACTTTGATCTCTACCTTAAAAGTAGAGTATGTAGGAATACTTTCTAAGGTTCAATCCAATCACCCATTAATTCTCATTTGTCCCATATGACGTTAAACTATATTTTAATTCCCAAACTACGTGGGTTTTGATTCCTTTTCTAAACAAGGATACGTAGGTAGCCCATCTGTGGGTACGATCCCAATTCTAAAATAATCTATGTCCTTCTGAATGACAATAAAATTCAAGTTCCCCACTAAGTGGCTTTAAAACCAGTATGGTTATCATAATGACCAAGAGATTTCTATATAATGTGTCAAAGGATACCATTGACCAAGAATCTCTAACAAATACAGATGATTCTCTATCGATGAATAACCTTGAATACATATAAAATATTCTCTAAAACTCAGCATATTAATCATTGATTTTAAAATCTAAAGGAAATCTCATTTTCATACTTGGTAATGTAATAAGGATTCACAAACATAACTTAAATCTATAAAGAGAGTCCCGGAGTAGACAATAATTCCCCTCAAAAAGGTGTGATGAGTCCGACCTCCCATCCTATCGACCAATGAAAATTCTTAAGCCTCATCGGTTCACAAATAATGAGGTCAAAATGGATATAGAATCATTGGATGTTTCCGGTTCTACGAACAAACCCGTTAGAAACCGATTGGAATGTTTGAACCTTAAACAAACAAGGTCATCCCTATTTCTAGAGGAAACACGTACCCAAATTATTCCCAAATCTCTTCCCTATCCCCCCACGTTCATCATACCTTGGTCTGATAAAAAGACCAAAACCTCTTCCCTAAAGAGACTCTCAAAGAAGATATATTCAAGCGGCAATTTCTCTCTATTTTCTTTCAATTCCCTTTCAAATTTCATTTTATTTCTTCTCTTATCCTCAAATTTTCTTATCCAAATGTTATGATAACTCTAGTATTATTTATATAGTGTTATGATATCATTTTAATGGAAGATTATTTATTATACTCCTCCCTCTCTCTCTTTATTTATAAAAATGAAATCATTGCATGTGATGTGTTAATTTACCTATATCATGGGCGGTGCACATACATTTTCCTTAAAATCCTTCAAGGATGTCAATGAAACCATTAAATGGTTAAAAAAATGTTTTAATATATATTTTTTAACCCATTTTATGTTCTAGAAACAACTTTTTTTCATAATACTAAATGATAAAACAAAATGTGTTTGTTGTGATCCAAAAACCGCCCAAATTAACCAAAAATGATTATCATTAAATATTAACTAATAATTCATCCACATGGTATATAACATAATTAATTAAAAAATCATTTAAAATACTATAATATCATCAATAAAATTTAATATTAGTTCTGGATTTTTATCCATGTTCTATAAAAACTTCCATTCATGTGTATTAGTGAACCGTTCATGAAAACTAAGAAAACTAACACTCCTGAGCAATGGATTAAAACTCTATAACTCATACAAAGGCCCATAAAATAACTTAATGAAACCATAATGAACCATATTCATTTATATAGGGTTATGTAATTTCTAATTAATGAATATAATTTCATTATACGGGACATTAAAGTCAAGAAAGTTTTCAGATACAAGGTAAGGGGAAATTCTCAAACCCAACTTTCTTTCTTTGGGTTCTCCCTCTCTCACTCCATTTTTTGTATGGTTACTCCATAAAAATAATTCTTCCATAGTTATCTTACATTTTTTGTGATATACATGTTTTCCACTGGAGTTTATGTCAAACAAAATTTTTTCCAAAAGAACTCTTCATTCAAAAACACACCTTTTACTTCTCACTCAAGGTTGATGGTTCTTGTATCAAGTATGTTATTCCCTCTTTCTTTTGGGAACCCAAAGTTTATAAATGTGTTATTATGTGATGAAACCCATTAATTCACATGGGTTATTTATGTTCATTATTGATATATGTTCTATGAGGCATGCATGATAATGAAAATTTTATGATGTGATGGGTGTGCCCAGAATTATATAGTGCAATATGAATGTTTAAATGTGACGGGTACGCTCACGCTTATACAATGCTCCAATGCATTTGGTAAAGTTATTAATCTCATGAGTTAAAGTGAAATGATGTGTGAACATGATTATAGATTTTTTCACAACTATTTTTGTTAGTCGACCACAAAGAAATGATGTTTCATTTTTTATGCATTGCCACAATCCATGCCTTTACCTAATGACCCCTCTTATGATTTTTTTGATGATGATGTTATGATCACCCAATTTTATATTGTTTCATTTTATTATATATCATATTACTGGGATTTTATCTCATACTATTTTTGATTTATATCCTCAGGTGACTACTTGTACTGAGTAGAAGTTAAGAGACAATAAGAAGCTAGAGAAGAAGGAATTAAAGAAATGTGTGTGATTTATATTGTAAATGTAATATGTGGTCCTAGTTTTCCCAAGACTCTAAACATTTGGATAATCTTTGTGTGATGTTTTTATGTTTTTTATCAATAAAAATATGTAAAATTAATATAAGAAAAGAAGGGTCTTTATAGTTGGTATTAGAGGATCAATTTAGTTAATTTGGGAATTAGGATTATATAACCTTAGTGAAAAACCCTAGTATGAGTAAAAATATGCACACAAGAATCTTTATTAAATATAGGGATCCCATAAGATATGATTTTAGTGTAAATTTCACAAATTAATAAGTTATTTATTCACGAATCATTTAATAATGTTTTTTTCTAACCTTTTCTATTTTAGAAATTGGTGGGAACCAGGAGAAACCAGGCCAACAACCTGTTCAAGGGACAATGCAACGATTGCTTGAATGGAATCCCCAATGCTTTGGTGTGTGGTGTTAAAAACTTCATGGAAATTCTTACCCATATGTCTCATGTTATGAACAACAACCTGAATAATTTGGAACATCCTCCTTCAACTAAGAGGGAGAAACTGGCTATTGAGTGTATTATGCAGAAACGACCACCAAAATTTAGTAGATCTTCTGATCCACTAGTTGTGGAACAGTGGTTCAAATCCATAGATAATATCTTTTCTGTGATTCAATCTTCTGAGATGGAGAAGGTGGTTATCACCATTTATCGTCTTGATGGAGAGGACGATCAATGGTGGGATTTGATTAAGAACACCAAGATGGATGACGAAATTGAAGAGATGGAATGGGGAGACTTTAAAATCATGTGTCTTAACAAGTATTTACCATGAAATATTCATATAAATATGGAGAGAGAATTCATAGAGCTCAAGAAAAAGGAAGGAGAATCTGTCATGGCCTATGGAGCGAATTTCACAAGGTTTTCAAGGTACACTTCAGGTTTTGTTATCAACAATTATAACAAAATTGATAGATTATTTAGTGGGTTAAAACCACACTTTTGAAAGGATCTTGCAATTCAAGACTTTGAGAGTTTTGAATAAGTTGTTTTATGTGATCTTAAAGTAGAGATGAATTTTGGAGAATGATCCCATTACTATGGTGATAAGAAATGAATGGTGGAGTTTCGAGCTAGAGGATCTAATGATAAAGGAAGGAAGAAAACTCAACCACCCACATGCTAAAAATGTGGGAATAAGCATCATTGGAATTGTATCCAAGGGATGGGGAAGTGTTACAATTGTAATAGAGAAGGCCACCAAGCTCTTTAATGTCACAAATACATGATAAGATAGGAGAATGTGGTTGAAAAAGGAAAGAACCACCCATGGTCTAATGTTACAACTGTAAGGAGCAAGGGAACTATAGAAGCTAGTGCACTAAATCTTGAGCCCTCAAGGGTAATCAGTGTTAGTAGCCAACAAAGACAAAGGAACAAGGGAAGGATTATTCCATCACTACTATAGAAGTTGGGTAATAAAATTAAGTCATACAAGGTACACTTTCTATTCACTCAAGAATGGAAAAGGTCTTATTTGATTCTGGTTCTATGAATTCATTTATAAATTGCATGTTTTCTAGAAAAACATAATAGAATACTCAAAACCTTTAAGTAGAGATATCTATAAAAATACCAAGTGGTAAAATCATTGCAACCCAAGTGTTGGACTCTTATTCTATTGGAGTATGTGGGAATATTCTTCTAGAAAATCTCACAATACTTCACTTGGTGGAATTTGACACTATAATGGGAATGGATTGGCTCTCATTATATAAAGAACATATCAATTTTCAGGAAAAGCAAATATCTTTCCATATTACAAACCATACCATTCTCTTCTAAAAATGAAAAGAAGATCATGAATCTACTTTTAAAAAACCTTCAATAGTGTGGGTGTTGATTCCCTATGAAGAGGCATACCTCACTCAAATGGTTGATTCAAAGGAAAGTGTCAACCTAGCAGAAATGACTATCATAAAGGAATACAGTGATGTATTTCCTAAAGAGTTACCTGGACTTCCCTCAGATCATGAGGTAGAGTTATCAATAAAACTCATACCCAGATCAACTCCTATATTAACGTGTCCCAATATGATGGCACCTATAGAACTGGAGGAGTTAAAGAAGAAGCTGCAAGATCATTTATAAAAAGGGTTCATACACCCTAGTGAATCACCTTGGGGTGCACCAGTTCTCTTTGTGAAGAAGAAGGATGGATCAATGTAGCTATGTATTGATTATAGGGAACTCAAAAAGATCACCATAAAGAACAAGTATCCTCTTCCAAGGACATATGACTTGTTCAATCATCTATGGGGAGCTCAGTACTTCTCAAAGGTAGAACTTTGTTCTGGATATCATCATCTAAAGGTGAAGAAGAAATATATTTATAATACTATCTTCCTTACAAAGTATGGGCACTATGGGTTTCTGGTGATGCCATTCGGACTAACTAATTCCCCTAAAATATTCATGGATTTGATGAATGGAGTCTTTAGAAATGAGGTTGAAAAATTCTTGGTAGTGCTTATCGATGATATCCTCATATACTACAAGAGAAATAAGGTACATGAAGAACATCTAAGAATTTTTTAGTGACATTAAGAAAGGATAAGTTGTACTTCAAGTTCAAAAAGTGTGACTTTTGGATGAAGAAAGTCACATTCTTGGGACATGTGATCACAAGAGGGAATTTATGTGGACCCTTATATAAAAAAGGACATTGAAGAATGGCCCAAACCCTCTAGTGTCACCAAAATTTTTAGTTTTCTTGGATTAGCAGGGTACTACTGATGTTTTGTGAGAAATTTCTCATGACTATCAAGACCACTAACTAAGTTAAAAAGTAAAGGGTTAATGTATGTCTAGATGGAATAATGTGGGGAAAGCATCAAGGATCTAAAGAGAAGGCCAATCACTGCACCTGTACTCACATTATCGAAAAGTGGAGAAAGTGTTGTGATATACAGTGATGTTTTAAAGAAAGGCTTCAGTTTTTTACTAATGAAAAATGATAATGTGATAGCCTATGACTCACGACAGTTGAAAATCCATGAGCATAACTACCTAACATATTATTTGGAGCTAGCATCTGTGATTTTTTGCCCCAAAAATCTGGCAGCACTACCTCTATGGTGAGAAGTGTGACATATATACTGATCACAAGAGTCTAAAGTATATATTCACATATAAGGAGCTCAACATGCATCAAAGGATATAGTTATATCTAATCAAGGACCATGATTGATCTATTCACTATCATCCCAGCAAGGTTAACATGATAGCTAATGCTCTAAGAAGAAAAGAACCTATTACTCTATCCATGATGTGGATTGAGAAAGACCCCATCTTCATGGATATGAAAATGATGGATTTGTAAATCATAATAGTAATAAATACATCCTACCTTCCCCAAATGATTTACCAAACATATATCCAAGATTCACTACTAGAAAATAGGTCTATCCCCACACATCTATACACACGGTTTAGAAAAACCATGGGTATAGGTGATATATTTTTCTCTATACCCACGATTTTGTTAAAACCATGGGTATACAATTCCCCAATTTCAGGATACCATCAGGATCCCCCTACGGATTTCACATTTCCATTGGGATGCCCTGCATGAATCATATCCTCCCCTCCCTGGCCTCCTCCTTCTGACCCTCTCCTCCCATCCCCAACCTCGACCTCATGGCCTCCACCTCCACCTCAACGTCTAGGCCTCAGACTCCACCTCATTATCTCTGCCTCCGCTTCCACCTAAAAGTCTTGGCCTTCACCTCCACCTCAACGTCTCAGCCTTTGCCTCTTCCTCAACATCTCAAACTTCTCCTCTACCTCAACATCCTAGAATCCACCTCTGCCTCAACGTCCCAGCCTCTACCTCCCTTCCCCCAGCACCTTTTGTCTCCCTCTCATTCAACAACACCCCCTAACCCTCTCGGCTCCCTCTCCTATGGTGATGTCCCCACCCAATCTGCAGCATGGGGTTCTAAAAAGAAGATATGATCACCGAGTTCCTTCGATTGTATATAAGGAGAGGATCCAATGATAAATACAGGGTTCCACAAGGGGGCTAGCATTTGAAGGTACTTAAATCTAGGTTAAAATATTTTCTAATCTAGATTCAATTCATTTGTTTAATCATATATCACATATTTCTCCTAGAAATATTCTCAGTGAATGATATAGTTTCCTAAAATTTAGGAATTTGATTAAAATTATAATCACTTTCATTTAAAAGGAATGGATCTAAGTTATCAATGCACTTTCAAAGAATACATTGATCATTATAACTAATGTAACCACGTTTATTATTATAAATGATGGTTACTATTTATAATTAATAATTATCAAATCAACTCTTTTTTCAACTCTAATAGTGTTACTGGGAATAATAACATTACAAATAATTTTTTATAACCCTTTAGGGTAATATGCATGATAAGGTTGTGAATGATGTTCAATATTTCTTTATTACCTTTCATATGCTTGTTTAAGTTGATCCCCAATTTTTCTCTTTAATTCCTATAATTGATCTTTTTTTAGATGTCAAATATTTTAGACTAACTAAAGTGGGAAATACTCTACCCAAAATTATTTTTATGATAATTATTTTATTATTAGGTTACCTTGACTTTAAAATGATATCATATAATCAATATGGGGTCATTACTAAAAGAAAAATTGAATACAAATTTTTATTGCTTTTAAATGTACTAATATTGTTCAAAAAAAAATCTATGCATATAAATTTAACTTTGAAGTGTAACATTTCTAAATATTTTGATACCATTCATTGGGATTTTTTTATATATTCTTAGAGGTTTTCAAAAGATTACATTAAATTGGTTGTTGTAACTTAAAATAATACCATAATTTTTATGCCTAACATTGGACCCCCTAATGGTGTATTTTAAATGATAAAGGGGTGTAAGGCATGATGAAACCTTGTTTACATTGTTGTTTGGACTTACAGAAGATTAAATAAGAATATTCTTGTGAAAGGATACCTAAATTATGATTTTTACACCTATCAGGGCTTCAAGGTACTTACTTACACCATTGTACCTATTTTATATTGATGGCCTATTGATTTTATTTTAAGGGTTAAACATACAATTGAAACAAAAAATACTTTTTTATAAAAAGTGAGTGTGTTTATGTCAGTCTATAGCATAGAATAAATAATTTTTTCTAATTTAACAAATACATTTTATTTTAATGAAAAATAAAATTATCAAATAACTCAATGTTAAAATAAAGAGTGATTAATGTTAAATAACTTTGAATTTCTCTTTTTTGGTCTAGAGGTAATTTTATCAACTTGGAAACCATAGTTTCCAAACTTATACTATAAATTTTGTAATTAACAACAATGTCGTGTGTTAGTGGAGTTAGTGAAAGTGTTAACTATCGATGGAGTAGAGATCAAGTGGTTTTGAAATTTATAATATGGATTCAGGAGAAGGATACTTATGATGTTTTAGAGTGTTAAAAGTGATGTTTTGTAACTAAAGATACCAATGGAAAATGCTTGAATCAAAGTTTTGGGTGTTGGGAAATTAAAACCCATTATGTTTTCTTTAGTATAAGACATCAGAACCTTGGGTAGATGCCGCACGAGTGTCAACATCTGTAAAATGGGTCACACACCCACCTTTGAGAGCCTGATGGTTAGAATTAGAGATCTAGTGGTATACTAGAACTCTAGTGTGGGCCACCAGAATCCCAGTGGTGCCCCTAACCCCCTAATTCATGTAGGGTAATTTTGTTCATTCCATGATAAATTTTATAAAATTTACCCCCTCTACTTTGTCCCTTCATTTTGTTTTAAGGAGTCACCTATCATTATCCCTTATTCTACCTTTTATTCTCTAAGAATTTTCTCCTCTTCCACTTTTACAATTGGTGAAACGTCCATGGTAGTGATTTTCTCTAAGTAATGTTTATAACATGTAATGTTTTATTATTTGTTTCCCTCAATACTTCATAGTGATTTTCCATAAATTCTTAATTTGTGTTATTTTTTTCATTTCCTTGATTTTAAGTGAATAAGGATAAATCATACTGCAATAAAAGATGAGAAAAACCCTATGGTCTTAAGGTAGGTGGTACCTAGTATTTTATCGCATTTTAAATGTGTTTTTTTGTGATGTATAATTGTGCACTTTGAGTAAGTGGGTATGATGGAATGAAAATTGATACAATAACTTGAGTGGCTCTGGATTATTAGAACCATGACTGATATTCTACACACGATGATCCTTGGGTTTAGAGGTTTCCAGTGATTAATTCAATGTAAGGGCATTATCAAAAATTTAAATATAGACCCCTGAAGGGTGTTTGATGAAAAGTTAAGAATAGGGAAAAATTCTATGGTATAATTTGAGGATTTTGATCCTCATGAAGAGTAGTGATCCATGTGAGTTATGGGTTAGTTCAAGATGACCGTTCTTGACAAAATAAGTTATTCAGGAGTGATTAATTATAATCATAGAATGAGATTCCTATATAAGGACCTATGTGGTATTGTGTATCTATGGGTGAGAATACACAAAGGGTATATTTATTTGGTAGTGACCAATGTGTGTTTTTACTAGGGGTTCAAGTATCGAAATGAGAGTAATGATTCATAAGGGTTTTTTCAACATTGAAGGATGACTTGTGAAATGATTATTGATTGCTTGTTTAGACTAAGGGTGGTCTCTAATGTTTGTGAAAGATAAATTACCGTGTATATGTGGCCATAATTTTGGCCAGGCTTTGAGTTTACATTGTGAACTTAGGACACAAAATTGATAAGTAGGGAGATAGGTCACTATATCACTTGTTAGATGATAGTTGTGAGTTCTTGGTCTTTCTAGGAAAGATGAGATCCTTGAATGGTGGTTTAGAGTGCTTGATTCATGATATTTGATATACATTAAAAATTGTTTTTTGGGGTTTGTATGTTATTCCTTTCTACGATTATAGCTTCTTACATGGACCTTTTTATTATTATTGCATGATAATCTATTCACTATCAAGAAGAAGAGGCATAGATGCCAGAACACTACTCTGGGGACCCCTCCTACTATGCAGTAGTGATCATATGTCCCTATATTTATGAACATTATATTGATTCTATCTCTAACCCTATATATAGTTTCTCCTATGTATAAGATGAAGTGGATATATCAAATCCTTCTTTGTCATGATCTTGTGGGTGCCTTCTTTATCATGATATTGGGGGTGGACATGTTTCCAACCATATGAAATTATATTCCAATGGATTTCCAACCATTACATAACAATCCTGCCTCACTTACTTGATGATTCTTTGTCAAATTTTATGCTACTTAACCTTTAAGTAAAGAAATATTGTGCCAAAATGTTGAGCAGTGATTGGATTCTTTAGAATGTGATTCATTTTTGGGGTTTAAGTAGTGTTGAATGAAATATTTTATGATTATTGAAACTTATTAAGGTTAATTATTCATTATCCATGGATTATTGGTAGATTATTTAGTGAATTTACCTTGGATTATAGGTTATAATTAGTTTCAATTAGATACAATGTTTCATCATTAATTCATGGATTAAGGAATTAATGATGAGACATTTCATTCTAGTTTGAATGGGTGGTATTAAGTTCATTTTAAAATGATGTATCTTTTCCTTATGAATTAAAGGAAACATAGAATTAATTTATCATATTACTCACTTTATCACTGAAAATAGATAGTGTAATATGAATATTTCTACTCAGATGAAGTTTAAAGTGATTGAGAATCATGTTATTTTAACTATGCTCTTTTTTTACTATAAGTCCATTACATATATTTTTATACTTGAAAATTTATATATCTTTTGGGGATTAGTATTTTCAATTTTATTGTATTTTCCCTAGTTAATTTCACTTACTATTATCTATAATTATTTTTTTGTTATCAGTTAAATTCATTGAATGTATTCCCTTACTCTTATTGTGCATTGCTATTGTCTTAGGACATTAATAGAGGTCGTGATAATTTTATTTTGTGTGAGAAACAATTTATCTTGTAAATTGGTATGTTCATTGCCTATTCCCATGTTTTCTAAAAAAATTGAAGATTGACCCCCTTTGGGTGAAATGTTCTGAAACTCATTCCACTAAAAAATCATTCTGAATTCATCCCTAAACCAAAAAAATATCAAAAATCAATTAGATCGTTGGTTTGGGAGAAGATGTTCACTGACATCCTCCACTTTCTTCTCAGCATGAGGTTTTGGGAAGTTTGGGCCTTCACTAGGGTCTATTTATTCATTATTCCTCTCACGATGTCATCAATCCTTAGAATCAAATAATAAACATCGATTCCATTCTTGAATGTTTGTTCCTTAAGGGCATATATTTTGTTCTTTCACGTCCACAATGTCACCTATACTCCCATTTTTTTTATCCATGTATTTCACATTTTCTATACTTTCCTTATAGAATAGTCTTAGTCCTAATCACATTAACAATAAAATTTAGTGCTATTATTATGGGTAATGACTCAAAATGAAATAAAAGTTACTTCAAAATGTGAATACTTAACTCCTTCAATAGATAAACACTTCTACTTCAAACTGGAAGACACTACCATATTAGTAACACCACCACAATGTACCAGCTATGGATTCCTGAGAATATTTTTTCTAGTTCATAGAAACATACAAATTCCATTCCACATTATTTTTAAGAACTTTTCTAGAAACCCTTATAATAATGGTGTAATATTTTGTCATTAAATACTTGGATTTAAAGTAAAAAACTAGTCACTAATTTTATTGTGTACTTAAGGTTGTTTTCTTGAAATTCCACATATTCAATGAAATTAGTGATTCATCTACTAATTGTTTGCTAGAGTAAGTGTATTCATCGATTTATTTAATCATTAAATGTTTTTTATTTCTTTTAGAGAATTTATTCTTTATGCCATTAGACATGTACACTATTCTACAATGGATGTCTATAATCTCATTGTAGTGGTATGATGTGAATTTTTTTCTTCTAAATAGTCATTCCAATATAATTTGTTTCCTCCTTACTTGTAGGAACATGTTTTGACCCATGGGGTGTTGTGGTTATTATATCAGGGAAATGACTTATATGGTCACAAAATACAGGTGTGTTCTATTTTATTTTTTATTTTATTTTCTTTATTGCATCTACCACTTAGGCCTTTCACTGCTTTCTATGGATAGAGGGTATTTATATTCTTAGAAGGGGTCCAGAAGGGCACTGGAGGTGGCTACGTGATTTTCTTTACGGGTGTGGGAGACTGGGGTAGTGGAGGGATTAATTAGTGTGTTTCTTTTCTTCTACCCTTGTACTGTGTTATTTATGTTTATTTTCTTTTCCTTCAGCATGGATATTCGCCGTGTGGATGGGTCATGCAAAAATTTTATTTATTTTCTACTGCTATTTTAATTAATTGTTTGTGGGGGAAATCATTCTCGAGTGGTGATTCTTTGATGCCCGGATACTTATGCCTGCCCATGGGTGTAGCCCATCCACCTTAGTCCATCCTAGTATTCCTATATTAGAGTCTATGTCTGAAACATGGGAAGGCCTAGGAAACATGGATAATTAGGGAGGGATTGAGAATGTCTAGGAATGAATTGTGAATTCCCATGAATAAGATTTGAGGACATTGGAATTTATAATGATAAGATATGGGATACTATGCAATATATATTAATTATGGAAATGTTATGGGTATAAAAGGTTTTGAAATGATAATATGTTGGGACTAATAAATGGAAATTCAAATTAATAACCAATTTGATAATGTAATATAATATCATGAGCTACTATAAATTTTTGGAGTTGATTAAATTCAATCCTAATGCAACTATAGAAATACCTTGGTGCCAAAAATACTCTATCATACACTAGATAGCTTGGTTTGAAATTCCCAGTAAGACCTTCATTGATCTCATGGAAGGGCTCAAGACTTGTTAGCAGATCACAACTGAGGGCAAGGTAGTTATTCCCTTATCACATACACTGAGTGGAGTACCACACAACCCTAAATAAAATAGTATCCCCAAAATAAATACCTAAGGTTTTCTGAAGCTACCTTAGTTCTCTGATATAATGTCGGGAACAAGGTGAATCTTCCCACCAGTTCTTATATGAAGATTTCATTCATTCTTAGATCCACCCCACACAATTTTTTTTCTAGGGAATTTCACTCATCTGGAAAAGCACTAGTAAATGCCTCATGATAATTGGGTTCTCTTGATTAACTTTTCAATCTCTGTAGGAAAAAACTAAATGCCCCTTGTAAGACTTTCAACTTTCAAACATATCACACCCAGAAGCAGGTTGATTAATCCCTTGTCCGAGACACCAAAGTTAGTGCCTCATAACACATATAAAAGATTTTTTCCTCTTTTTATTCTTCATACTCCAGTTTTACAGGTGTGAAATCCTTCACCATGGTCAAATATGTGATCTAATGAAATTGTGAATATCCAAATTCAAACTCTCCTTTCAAACTCTTGAGATTCTTGACATTTGAATCTTTATTTAAAAATCTTCATTTAGGATTTTGGTCTACTGAGTCTTCATTAAAAACATTTCTTAAAAGAAAATATCGAATATCAAAACACTACATTCTTCATTTAAGACTTTAAATACTATGGAATCTATATTACCAAAAATATTCATTCAAAACATCATTGGAATGAGACCCAAAAACTTGATTCATGCAACCATCTGAACCATGAAAGAGTTTCATTCACATGCTGCATGTTTTTCCTCATAAAAACAACATCTTAACTTGCTTTTCCATATCTACAGCCATAGTTACCATTCTATAATAGCTTCATGGAATATTCTGACTCCCTGTGCAACAATATTTATGAATTCCATTGAAATGTTTTGTAACCTCCTCCTAATAAACCTGTTAAAAATTTCTCTAGCATTCATGTATTTTAAATCAGTTCCAAACTTCATATATTAAGATCAATTTCATCCTTAATATATCAGCCACCTCTTCAATTAAACCAGTGAACATGACCCACATCCAATTTCCAGCCTGTATCAACTTTCATCCATGATACAAACACTTATCAATATCTCCAAATCATGAATGTCATTTCATTATTCAATTCTTCCATGCATACCTTCACCCTTTGTCCTATTCCAAGATTTCTTCTTTATGTTAACACATTGAATGCACTCTACACATATATATTTTCTACACATCTTCATGCAATATATATTCATTCCATTATTCTTGACAAATCCCATGCCTCTTCAATCAAACATACCTCATTCATACCTCATATATCTTCCACAAATCCAACCAATTGAAGCCTTGGTTGGAAGAATCACCCCCTTTAGATTTTGTTGACAAGGTCAAAGCATTCTCAAAGAATTCAATCCATAACATAATTATTATATTATCCTCTATCAATAAAATACAAATGATCTTTGTCTCTTTGGGAAATATCAAGTCTACTTTATAACCCTCCCTTCCTCAACATACTCCATGCACTAAATATGTAAAAAGAAATCGTCACCTTTAAAACCACTTCATGAATACCATATTAAGAGATATATTTCCCCTCATAATTATTACACCTATAAAAACCATTGGAAATATATATTAGAATATTTTTGAAACCAAGAAAACCTTAAATACTGAATTTGACACCTTCTCCACTCTGTAACAAGCAAGATACCCACAGATCTTCATAAATCCATCATCTTCATATGGATTCCGGCATATACAATTAGATCCAGATTTTAATTTTTTAGATGATGGATTCATAAATATTGGTTCATATATTCATTCATGGAACTGTATTCATTATCTCTTTCCTAATTTGATTTATTTTCAACTTTTTTTGTGCAATTTAATCTTTGAAACTGCATGCATTTGTGTAATGCATATCCCGATTTGGATTTGGGATCCATTGAAATTCAAACTTCTAGCATGTAAACACTGGTTTTCATGATTCCAATATATTTTCTGTAATACCATTTCAATGTTTCTTGAAACACATATCACAAGGCATCTCCTTTCCTCCAAATTAGGCTAAACAACCTATATGAGAAAAGTTTTCAACTCCCCCTTAATGTCTTCATTTACTGCCACCACATGGTGGAATTATTTTACCATGAGAGGCACTTGATAATATTGTCTTCTTCAAGAATCTTCTAGATTATCTTGGTAAAACCACTTAGCTAATACCATCATGTTAGTGGAAAATAAATTTACATGAAATATTAAATAATGTTGCTTCCTCATAAAGTTGTCCAATCACTTCCCAAGGTCTGTCATCATCAGATAGGGTTTGAACTCACTTTTGGAGTCTTCCAAGAATGTCTCAAAACCATTGGGGGTTAAGGTACTTGACTTTGACACATTTATCACTTCAAATAAGCCATGATATTTACTATTTTATAATATGTCATCATGAGAAGACATATTCTAGAATGTTTGTACAGATTCATCATATATTTCTCCAAGGTGATGGATGAGACAATATTATTTCACAAATTTTCCTTACCAATGATTTAATAATATCCTTTAACTTCCAATATTTATAGACAGATTTTAGCATGGAAAACAAAAATTCTAGAAAATACAATCAGATTCCAACATTAAATCCCCAAGATAACAGATTTAACAATACAACTGCAAAGATTCCATCTTGTGGACTTCAAGTTGATATATTTAAACACCTATTTCACTTAAATTATTCCTAAAATATTCAATGCTTCTTATTTTGATGCACAAATAGTGAAAATACTTCTTGGATTGAATATCCCCTAAATCAATGCACACATCAGTTTAAACAATATAGAGTAAGGGGAGAGGGGTTATCTCCAATAACTTAATTATGTGAAATGTGGTTGGTCATTGTGAACCAACCCCTTCCATTATTCTTCTGAGTTTTTCTCTAATGTGAAACACATGGAAAAACCTCCTCATTGCATGAATTGGAATTAACCCCTCTTGTAATGGCCATCTCACTGGTAAATAATTCTTCCTTCGAAGTATGATTTTTTGAGTTTTTTCAGCCCTCTTTCTCCATGTAAGAGATGATCCATTATTATTCCATTTATGATTCATAGTGTTATGGTTGAAATTGAATAGACATTTCACTATAGTAACATATTTCTATATGATATTCTTAAATTACCCATGGATTTGTACTACATACTTCTTGAATCCAGAAAAAAAAACTCTTCTTGCTATTTTCTATTATTTTAGGCTTCTCCCTCACTACATGCAGCAAGAGAGGGTCTAGTGCAGGAGAACTAAAAAAGAATGTTGTATGTGGGTAGGGATCAGGATAAGCAGTTGTTACAGGTAAGTATATCTTTGGTCCTACAAAATACTGCCTTTGGGAAATTAAAATCAGTTCTATTTAGGCCATAACAAACAAGGGACTATGGACTAGAAAAAACAAGGGCCTTCATGCTATAAAAATATGTTCCTTTGGGTCAGGAGTAGTGTTCTTCGGTCTAGGGAAAAAATTAAGGGCCTTTATACTAGAAAAAACACGAGAATTTGGTTCTCAAATAAGGGTTCTTTGGGAGAGAAAAAATACAAAATTTTGGTCCATTAAAAAATCATGTCATTTAATCCTGAAATGTTAGGACTTCAAATGGAAAATTATATTAGGTCTTTAGACCACAAATAATTAGCCTTTAGGCTACTATAATCATAATTATATGAATATGGAGTCAACATTCCCTAGGATGCACCTTTAGAATCACTTCAGATCTTGGCTTCCTTCTTGATCTTCTTTCTTATCTTTTGAAAAAATTACAATATTATTCAATAGGATTCACATTTAGATCATCCATTGATTTATTCTCATCATTTAGAACAACTTTATTATCTTTATTCACCATAGATGTTTCCCATATAGATCCTCAAGTTCCACCCACATATCTTTATATAGTTTTCAGTGAAAAAAACACCACTTTTGAAATATGTTTTCCTCATTACAAGTTTAAAAATGATGTCTTAGTATACTTGGAATCAATAAACATGGGTATATTATTTATGGTGTGATAATCTATACCCATTTTTTTGTAAAATGTGAGTATATATTTATACCCACAGTTTAAATAAAACTGTGGGAATTATGGAATTTTCCAGGGATATACCCACAATTTCTATAAAACCATGGGTATAACTCTATACTGATGGCTCGGTAGCCCGCAGTTTATGAAACTGTGGGTATAGCATATACCCATGATTTTAGGGGCTATACCCAAGGTTTCAAACCATGGGTATAGGTGATTTTTCTAGTAGTGAGATGATTAAGGATGTACAAAGGGATGATCTGGAGTTACAAAAGAAGGTGAATGTAGTAAAGAAGGGAAGCTTCAAGAGTTCCATATTGATGATGATGGTGTGATTTAGTTTGTAACATGGACTTATATGCCTTCATCACTTGGGATAAATATGGATCTATTGGAAAATGAACATAGATCAACATTCTCTATCCATCCTGGTAGAACTAAGATGTATCAATGCCTCTGAGAACACTTCTGGTGGATAACATGAAGAAGGAAATTGAAAAATATATCTCAAGGTGATTGGTATGTTAGCAAGTTAAGGTAGAGCGAAAAAAAATCCAAAGGGATGATGCAACCATTGCCTATACCCATTTCGAAATGAGATAATGTCAATATGGACTTTTTCATGGGTCTCCTGAAGACATTCAAGGGAAATTGTAACATCTCTCTCCCATATCATTGGCTTGAGAGGGCGGAGGAATGGTACTTGGCCTTAAGTGATGTTCCCAAGGATCCAAAGGCTGGAAATAAATGCCAAGGGCTTCGAGAATAAATTGGGGAGTGATTTTCCCTTGATATTCAACCAACCAACCAAACAATCCACCATCAATAAACTACATGATGCATGTCGATAAAACAACCTAACTCATACATTACCAAAAGACAACCAACTAATCCATAAAAATCCAACACGACAATTACAACCAAGCTAAAATCAGATTAATATGTGGAATACTACAACAAGACCCCAATAGAACTAGGATAACATCCATAGCTCCGCACAAAGCTCTATGCTCCAAGCACCACAACATCACCGAAGTATCATGTCGAACTTCTTAAAAAATTCGATTCTTTACTCTTACTTATGTCCTGGAACACAACATCTACAAAATAACCCAAGTGTAAAAGCAAGGGTGAGTAATAATACTCAGTAGTATTTCCCCAAATGACTTCCCTAAACATGCCACTTAGATAAAACCATTAGCACATTTATATAAAATAGTTTATATAAAACATTAAACTGTTCAAAAATTACCAATAAGCCCAACACCCCCTTTCTAATCCACATTTACTCATACCATGAAACCCAATGGAAATCCAAACAACCATTACTTAATCCATTTCACCATTTCACATTATCATAAAAAATACCATCTTAAAAATCAACACACAACAAGGCAACTAAAATAGTGGAGCTTCTATCCAATCCGTTCACTATATTTCCAACTTGTGGTGCTTTCCGACCACTATCCATAATGGTGGTTCTTCCGAACACTATCAATTTCCTTTTATAGTTAGACTTACCGCCCACTTCCAGACAACCAATACAATCCATAACACTTAATCAACCAACAATCACAAAGCACTAAGGCCACACAAAAGCACACCATCATTTCCATCACATGCCGATTCACTTCAATAAATCACCCATTTATTGAAAACACCCTTTTACCAATTTTCCATTCCCAACCACATTTCAATAAACAACATCTTTATTGAAAACCATATTTCACAAAACATTTTTCATAATCAACCACTAACAATTTTAAAATCAACATTTTAAAATCACACAACAAAGCCCCTTTTTGGAACAATAACCCATTTTCCATAAAATCCCCACATCACCACCAAATGGGTTTCCAACAAGATTCACACCCCATTATCCCAATTAATTTAAAGGGAAAAAAATTAATTGCAACCAGGGCCATTAATTCTAACCAAGTTGAGTCGAGAGAGAAGCCACATAACTTTAGGGTTCCGGTGAAATTGACCCACATGCAACCACACCCCAAATTTGGATAACGCACCATCGAAACCACTCTAGATCATCTTCCCTATTATCAAAGAGACCTAAAATTATCACTTTGGGCTATAAAAACCCTATATATACCTACAAAGTATTTAGATCTAGAAAACCAAGAAAGAGGGAAGAGTAGATCTAGAGAAAGCCAAAGAGAATCCAAGAGAAGAGACTTACCCAGGAGGAACCACCTTCAAAACACCTTGAAACCCCTTCAAATCACTTCCAAAATGTGTGGGAGATCCACTAAATCCCTTTATAACCAAAAGTCCCTACTGATTCTCAAGTGGGAGGAAGTTTGAAGTGAAATAGGTCAAGACCTAGTGAACCCAGATTTAAAAATACCTTCTTTAATTTGCCGCACGGTTAGCCTGCACGGTTTGGAAAACTGTGTGCATGCCACTGCCTCAAGAGAAGGGGTCTTGCATAGTTGTATCACACAGTTTGGAAAACCATGTGTAGACTGTTCAAAGCCCACTATATCATCCTCTATGGTTACCTAGAGAGTCCTCATGGTTTTCCCCTAATCGTTCTTAAACAGTGCGACCTTAGAGAAGCCTCCAAAATTATTCAAAATCATTACAAACTCTCCCAACCTTTTCCCAACTCATCCCAAGCACTTTTAGACACATAAAAAGGCATTAAAGGCTACATATCTCAAGTTGGGGGTGCTACATTATCCCCACCATTTGAAATTCTGTCATTGGAAAGTAGATAACCATCTTGTTGTCGAAAGCGCTCAGGCTATTGCTCGGGCATGTCATTCTCCAACTCCCAAGTCTCCTCTAGAATCTGACCATACTACCACAAAACCCAAACTAAACCAATGATTTTACCATGAAAGACTTTCTCTTTACTATCTAGAATCCACACTGGTATGTGCACCAAGGAAGCATCTGGTTCTAGCTCAACATGATCCCAATGAATCACATGGTCACATTCCAGTTGATACTTGTTCAACTAGGACACATGAAACACATTGTGAAACACACTAAACTATGGTGGAAAAGCCAAAAGAAAATCCACCTCTCCAATCTGCTCAAGTATCTCAAAAGGTCCAATATACCTCAGAGATAACTTACCCTACTTCCCAAACTGACGGTGTCCCAACCTAGGAGATATTCTCAAAAACACATGATCACCCACCTCGAATGAAAACGGTCATCGACGATGGTCTGCATATGATTTCTGAAAACTTTGATCCATCTCTATCTTATTCCTGGTCAACTTGATTTTTTCCATAGTGTCTTAGGAAAGGCTTGGTCTGATCATCAAAGTATCTCCTATTTCCACCCAATATAGTGGACAACGACATAGATTCCCATGCAATGCCTCCAAATAATCCATATGTGTCGAAGCCTGATAATTGTTATTATAGGAGAACTCCACCAATTGTAAGTTCTCCACTCATGAACCACCAAAATCCATCACACAGGCCCTTAACATATCCTCCAAGGTTTTTATAATCCTCTCTGATTGTCCATCCATCTGTGGATGATACGTCATTCTCATAGTCAACTATGTCCCAAGGGCTTGCTCCAAGGATTTCCAAAAATGAGATGTGAACCTCAGATCTCTATATAATACAATTGAAACTGGAACACCATGCCTCTTTACCACATTCTAGATATAGATTTTGGATAGATCCTCCACCGTATGAGATTCAAAAATCGGGATAAAATGGGATAAGTTTGTGATCCGATCCACAATCAATCATATGTTATTGTGTTTCCTAACTGTTCTTGGAAGACCTGTCACAAAATCCATTTCTATATTCTCCCATTTCCAAACTAGGATAGTTAGAGACTATAACATGCCTGTTGTCCACTGATGATTTTCCTTGAATTACTGAAAAGTCAAGAATCTTGAGACAAACTCAGCCACATCCCTTTTCATACTATCCCACCAAAACTTCACTTTCAACGCCTTGTACATTTTCATAATTCAATGATGGACAGCCCACCTAGAGTAATGATAATCCCTGAGAAGTTACTCTTGACAAGCCACTGGTTCCACCCTCTGATTTAAAAAATACAAGATTGAATTTCCATTAAGTTCCAAGCCATTAATGGTCTCCCCACCATTGAGTTTAGACCTCGTTGACACACATTCAGAATCAGATGCATGTGCATATTTAACCATACCATCCAAGTTAGGAACCAATGAAACTAGAAAGAAGTTCACTATGTCACCCCAATCCTCATATTCCAACTGCATGTCATCTATGAATGACATCAACTACCACTAATCTGAAGTATTTTTCACTATCGGAGCATATGATTTCCTACTTAAAGAATTCACCACTAAATTATACCTTACCCGATGTGTACATTAAGTCGAAATCAAACATATTGAGATATTCCATCCATATCATTTGCCTCAAGTTTAAATCCCTTTGTGTGAAGATATGCTTTAAGCTCTTATGATCGGTAAACACTGTGAATTTCTCACCAAATAGATAATGATGCCACATATTTAAATCATGAACCAATGCCACCAACTCCAAATCTTGTGCTGGGTATTTCTTCTCATGAAACCTCAACTATCGTGAGCCATATTAAACCACACGATCCCCCTGCATGAGAACACACCCCAACCCTGATCCTAATGCGTCACAGTACACCACTTACCCTTTCCCAAGTTCAGAAAAAACCAAGATTAGTGCTGATGTAAGGCGACCATTTAGCTCTTCAAATAATTTATGACATTTCTTATCCCATTGAAATGTGATATTCTTCCTTGTCAAATCTCTCATCGGTAAATCCAATTGTGAGAAATCATGAAAAAACATCAATAATACCCAGATAGACCAAGGAAGCTCTGTATCTCAAAAACATTCTTTGGTGGTTGCCATGAGATAATAGCCTATATATTTTCCATATCAACTGAAACACCTTTCTCAGAAATAACATGGCTAAGTAAATGAACCTCCTGTATCCAAAAGTCACACTTTGATAATTTGGAATACAATTGATGGTCCCTCAAGATCCCCAACACTATTGCTAAGTGCTACTCATGCTCTACCCTTGTCATCAAATAAACCAATTTATCATCCACAAATACCACCAAAAAAGAATCTAGATATCTATGAAATATCTAATTCATCCATTCCATGAACACCGATGGTGCATTTTTTAGACCAAAAGGCATAACCACATACACATAATGTCCATATCTACTTTTGAAAGCTATTTTCGGAATATCCTCCTTCCTAACCCACAATTGATGATACCCTGACATCAAGTCAATCTTAGAGAAGTACCGAGATCCCCTAAACTGGTCAAACAAATCATCAATCCATGGAAGTGTATATCAGTTCTTTATCATAACCTTATTATGTCTACGATACTCAACACAGATCCGCAAGGTTACATGTGCCTTTTTAACAAACAAAACTAGCACTGCCCATGGAGACGTGCTCAGCTGAATGAACCCTTTATTTTATAACTCTTCCAACTACACCTTTAATTCCAAAAATTATATTGGTTCCATTTGGTAAGATATAAGTGAGAAAGGACTGGTCCTCAGAAGGAGATCAATCATAAAATCCACTTCTCTAATGGGTGAAAACCCTAAGAATTCTTTGGGAAATTAATCTGTAAACTGATCCACAACTGCCCAAAGAACACTCTTCTCAACATATTCTACCGATGCCAACAAAAAAGACTCTAACTAATACGAGATTGTGCCAATAGCTGGTTCCAACAAATCTATTGCACCCAACTTTTGATTATTCTCCCCTCTAAAGAGATGTTCAACACCATCCTTCATTGTAAAACTCATCATTCATTCATAGAAATCGATGTGGGACTTAAACATATCCAACCAATATATTCCCAGGATTATGTCATAATAATACATCTAAATCACTGAGAAATCCCACATCAATTCAATTTCATCCACAACTAAACAACATGCTCAACATAGGAAGGATCGAAACTCTCTTTGACCTAGAGGAGTTTGTAGTTTCAAAACAGAAGGCATCATTTCCACCATTAATCTAAAAAAATAAATTATGCAAGAAGCAATAAACGAATGAGAAGAACCCATATCAAACAAATCTTTCATCAATGTGGAATTTAAAAGAATCGTACCTCACACTATGGATGGTCCCGATTGATCATCCATCATAGCCTGATCAGCTCCAAACAACTACTTACTTGCCATGATCTACTCTTTATTACCCTGCTGAGGAGTCATGGTGTTGCTCGAATCACCATGAATAACTTTACTCTGCTACCAAGGGGTATGCTACTACCCCTGTCCCATCAAGGCATAAGACCCTTGTGACCGCTGAGGAGTGTCACGAACACCCGACCTCAAAGAATTCTGACAATAATGCCGCCCATGACCCATCTTATTTCAATTATGACATGCTCAAGGTTGTGTTGTACAATCTAGCTGGATGTTTCCCATAAAACCACACTGAAAACATCCCTGCTTACTCTGAGGCTTTGGAGGAAGATTCACTGATCTTGTCATTGAATTATGAGTCATACTCCTACCCTAGAAATAAGTGTCCCTCTTCCGCTTGAACCTAGCATTTGAGTTCCCACTATTTCCCATGGGTACCAACATACTTATCCCACTTGTATCCCCCAAAAGGTATCACTCACCCACTGTAGCTCTATTCACCATTTCTGTGTAATAATCTATACACAACGCCACTATCTTGGAATAAATTTCCTAGTTCAACCCAACATCAAAAATTCGTGTCTTCAATGATGTACTACCCGCCAGCTTGGGTGAAAACCACACTAAGTTCATAAACATACCCACATATTTTGTTACCAACAATTTCTATTTTTTCAAACTGAAGAAATCCATTTTTTGTTGAATTCTGAACATATGAGGGTAGAATTTTTTATTAAACAATTCCTTGAAAACCCTCCCTTGTCACACTTTGGTCCCTCCCGGCTTGGACTACTATCTCCCACCACTGAAGGGAGATATCTTCCAACATATACATGGATAGTTTCACTTTTCTCTCTGTTGGTGTTCCCAAATATCTTAGTCATTCTATTCAACCAGGCTTCAGAGCTTTCTGGCTCTGAATCACCCCTAAACATGGTTAGATTATGGCTTTGAAACAGAACCGCATGATCCACATGTTTTGGTTAATCCACTTTATTCCCACTTTCCACAACTTGGAAATCTTGCACAATACTCTTTAATAGATTATGGTTCACTTGGGGATTAGGTGCAACAACATTTTCAGCAGACTCCTCTGGTTGGTTTCTACGACATCTACTCAGTTCCATCTTTATCAATACAAAGACAACCATAAGTCTCACTCCCTAACCAAGAAAGGGTATACAATTTTCAATCTCAATTACATAACAACTATCACAACTAGGCTTTACACAAGTTTACATTTCCCATATTACACTATTTTGAAAAATCCATCATGTTTTAAAAATCAACCCATTTTCAAAATACCATTATTTTCTATGTTTCAAACACTTCCGTTTTGAAACCCAATTCAAATTTTACAAAATCCATGCATTCATACCACACTATAGATCATTAAACCCCAATGAAATATGTACCCTAGTGGTAAGTTATTTCTACCATGAATTCCATGCTCATCTCATTGGCTACACCCATGACAATGAGATATCCAATACCTATAAGTGTCTACAAACACTTATGTACCTGAATCCCTGGTAACTTGAAGTTCATCATAAAAGGGCTAAATACGTACTTTTATGCTATAAATTTCAAGTTCTAAAAATCCTACACCTTGCTACCATCCCGAATCAAGGAATAGACCAAGAATAAATGTCAACACCATGACCAACAATTAATGCCAAAGGACCAAACAACTATTCTCACTTGAAAGACAAGGACCGAACAAACTGATACCACTTGTAATATCCTGCCCCCATCTCATTGGCTTGAGATAGAGGAGGAATGCTACTTAGAATTAATAGACGTTCTCAAGGAACCAAAGGCTAGAAATAAATTCCAAGGGATTTGAGAATAAATTGGGGAATGATTTTCCATTTAGATTCAACCAACCCACCAAACAATCCACTATCAACAAACTATATGATGTATGTCGACAAAACAACCAAACTCATACATTACCAAAATACAAACAACTAATCCATAACAATCCCACATGCCAAATACAACCAAGCCAAAATCAAAGTACCAAGCAGAAGACTACAATAAGACCCCAATAGAACTAGGACACCAACCATATCTCCACTCCAAGTTCCATGATCCAAGCACCACAACATCACCAAATCATCATGCCGAACCGCTAGCAAAATGAGATGCTTTACTATTACCCGTGTCCTGGAACACAACATCTATAAAAACACCCAAGTTTCAAAGTAGGTGTGAGAAATAATACTCAGTAGGATTTCCCCAAATGACTTCCCTTCACATTCCACTAGGATAAAACCATTAGCACATTTATATAAAACAATTCATATAAAACATTAAATAATTCATCAATTACTAACAATACAAACACAACATTACCAAGCCATCTTTACTCAAACCATGAAACCCAAGGTAAATCCATGAAACCATGTCATAATCCATTTCACCATTTCATATTAGCACAAAAACCTCCTTTCAAAATAATACACAACAAGGCAACCAAAATGGTGGAGCTTCTATCCAATCTGTTCACTAAATTTCCAACTAGTGGTGCTTCCTGACCACTATCCATAATGGTGGTTCTTCTGAACACTATAAATCACCTTTTATAGTGAGAATTCCTTCCCACTTCCACACAACCAATAAAATCCATACCACTTAATCAACAAATAAGAACAAAGTACTAAGGCCACAAAAAATCACACCATCATTCCCATCACATGCCAATTCACTTCAACAAAATTACCCATTTATTTAAAACACCATTTAACAAATTTTACATTCCCAAACACATTTCAATAAACAACATATTTATTTAAAACCATCTTTCAAAAAACATTTTTCATAATAAACCAGTTACAATTTTAAAATCACACAACAAAGCCCCTTTTTTCAACAATAACCCATTTCCCCCAAAATCCCTAAATCACCACCAAATGGGTTTCCAAAAAGATTCACACATAATTATCACAATTAATTTCAAGTAAAAAAATTAATTCCAACCAAGTCCACTAATTCTATCTAATTGGAGTCAAGAGAGAAGCCACATACCTTTAGGGTTCCGGCAAAATCGACCCACACACAACTGCACCCCAAATCCGATGAACGCACCATCGAAACCACTCTAGATCCTATTCCCTATTATAAAAAATCCCTAAAATTGTCACTTTGAGCTAAAACAACCAAATTTATATATGAATCTGATGTATATATAGAAAACCAAGAAATAGGGAAGAGTAGATCTAGAGAAAACTAATGAGAAACCAAGAGAAGAGACTTAACCGGAAGGAACCACCTTTAAACCACTTTGAAACCCCTTCGAATTGTTTCCAAAATGAGTGGGAGAGCCCCACAAACCCTTGATACTGCATGGTGTTCCACTCTCGATTGTATCTAATCATGATCTAAGGTTCACATCTAAATTTTAGAAGAGTATCCAATATTATTTGAGTATTGAATTACATTTCAGTATGGCATATCACCCCCAAACTGATGGACAATATGAAAAGAAAATTTAGATGCATGAAGATATGCTAAGAGCCTACTCTTTATAATTCAAAGGTGGATGGGATAAACATATATCATTGGTTGAGTTCTCATACAACAATATCTTGCACTCAAGTATTTAGATGAATCCATATGAAGCTCTGTATGGAAAGAGATGTTGAACTCCAACCTGTTGGGATGAAGTTAGATAAAGAAAACTACTTAGACCTAATCTTGTACAAGAGATGAAATGGAAGGTTCAAATCATACAACAACATATCAAAGCTTTTAGACTCGAAAAAGCGCTATTCTAACAACCATAGAAGGGACTTGAAGTTCGACATTGGAGATAAAGTCTTCCTTCGAATATCACCATGGAAGAGAGTCATGCATTTTGTAAAGAAAGGGTAGATAAGACCAAGGTACATTAAACCTTTTGAGATCCTTGACCACATAGGAGACATTGCCTATCAAATTACACTTCCAAAAAATATGAATCCAGTTTATGATGTCTTTCACATATCACTCCTGAGGAAGTACATACCAGATCTCTCACATATACTGAACTCAGAGGTGGTACAGCTGAAGGATGATCTCTCTTATGAGGAGCATCTAGTAAAGATTCTGGACCTGAAAGATAAGGTTCTAAAAAACAAGATAACTAACCTTGTAAAAGTGTTTTGGAGGAACCATAAGTATGAAGAATAAAATTGGGAACCATAGGATGTGATGAAGGAGAAGTACCCTCACTGGTTTATGTAAAATGAATTTTCGAGGGTGAAATATCAAAAGGGGGAAGAATGTAACAACCCAAACTTTTATCAATACAATTTATCCCTTCTTATAGTAATTTCATAATCATATAAAATAAAATTAGGAAACACAATGCCACATCATGCTTAAATGAACTACTATGTGACCTTTAAACATAATTTTTCCACTTCTCTGTCTTTAATTTCGAAAATATGACATACACATTTGCGATCTGTAAGATGTTTGGAGTCCGATAAGGAAAACTTAATTTTTGGTGAATAGTAACCTACCCTTATGAATATTAACCTTCCCTTATGAATATTAATATGACCCTTATGAATGGTAAATCATCCAAAAGAACAGTAACCTCACCCATGAATGTATAAATAAAATTTTGGCATCTTATAAGTGACAATATGACTATAGTAAAAGTGTTTGTATTTTTATAAGTCATAAATATTGAATTACACTTTTATAATTAATTTAATAATTTCAAAGTAAATTTATTTTCATAAAATGTTTTCAAAAATTAATATTTTTATTCCTTATGATTATAATATAATTTTATGAGATCTTTATTAACTTTTCAAAGTGTTAGAAAAGCAGTTTTAATTTTAAAATTTGTATTTTTCAAGTAAATTTTGAGTTTAATTCAAAATTAAATTAATCATATTTAGAAAATTATTTTTTAAAAATGGAGTTAATTTTTGGATTCTTCACATCAAAAAAATTTTAGGGTGAATTTTTGGAATTTTTCTAATATACTTGAATTTTTTTATGAATAGTGAAATACTATAATTTACAAAATAAGATAAATACATTAATTATAGAGTCATGGATGATGTTCTGCTGATGTAATCCCAATTGGTTTGAACTCACATTCATTAGTTGCTATATTTATTCATGTAATCATCACTATTTCTTTTCTTTTGGAGAAATAATAAATTAATAAATATAGTATTGTGAAAATCCCTCTCTCATCCACTATAAATACCACCCCTCACACCCTCATTTCTTTACACCTCTCAAGATAAAATCTTTGTCAAAATTATGCCCAAATATATTCCATATCACCTACCTTATTTCCAAAATCCCTTGGTATAATAAAAATACTAAAACCTCTTCTCCAAAGAGGCTCTCAAAGAATACATATTCAAGAGGTAATTTCTCTCTCTTTTCTTTTAATTTCCTTTCAAAATTCATTTCTTTTCTTCTCTTATCCTCAAATTATATTATCCAAATGTCATGATAACTCCAGTATGATTAATATAATGGTATTATATCATGTTAATGTAAGATTATTCATTATACTCCTCCCTCTCTCTCTTTGTTTATAAAAATTAAATCATTGCCTGTGATGTGTTAATTTACCTACATCATGGGTGATGTACTTCCATTTTCCTTCAAATACTTCAAGGATGTAAATGAAACCATTAAATTATTGAAAAAGGTTGTAATATTTATGTTTTAACACCTTTTATGTTCTGGAAAAAACTTTTATTCATAATACTAAATGATAAAACAAACATGTTCATTGTGATCTAAAAACCGCCCAAATTAACCTAAAATGGTAATCATTAAATTTTAACTAATGATTCATCCACATGGTATATAACATAATTCATTAAAATAAAATTTAAAATCCTATAAGATCATTAATAACATGTAATATCTATTCTGTATGTTTATCCATGTTCTACACGAACTTCCATTCATGTGTACAAGTGAACCGCTCATGAAAACTAAGAAAAAGAACACTCTCGAACAATGGATTTAAACTCTATAACTCATAAAATGGACCATAAAAGAACTTAATGAAACAATAATGAAACATATTCATGTATAAAAGTTTTTTTAATTTATAAATAATTAATATAATGTCATTATACATGAAATTAAAGTGAAGAAAGCGTTCTGATACAAGGTAAGGGGAAATTCTCGAACCTAACTTTTTTTCTTCGGATTCTCCCTCTCTCTATTTTTGGTATGGTTACTGATTTAAAATATTTTTTTCATAATTATCTTAACTTTTATGGGATATACATGTTTTCCACTAGAGTTTATTTCAAACAAAATGTTTTCCAATTGAACTCTTTTTTCACAAACACACCTTTTACTTCTCACTCAAGGTTGATGGTTCTTGTATCAAGTATGTTATTCCCTCTTTATTTTGGGAACCAAAAGGTTTTGAATGTGTCCTTATGATGTTAAAACCATTAATTTCCATGATTTATTTATTTTCATGATTGATATATGTTTAATACTTCATACATGATAATGAAAATGCTATGAGGTGACGGGTGTGCTCGAAATTATATAGCGCAATATGAATGTTTGAATGTGATGGGTGCGCCTGGAATTATACATCACTCCAATGAATTGGGAAATGTGATGAATATAATGAGTTAAAGTGAAATTATGCATGAACAAGATTCTATTTTTGTTCACAACTATGTGTGGTAGTTGACCACTAAGACATGATATTTCATTTTTATGTATTGCCATAATCCATGCCTTTACCTAATGATCCCTCTCACGATTTTTACAATGATGATATTGTTATCACCCCATGTTATATTGTTTCATGTTATTATATATCCTCTTACCAGGCTTTTATCTTACCCACATTTTGATTTATATCCTCAAGTGACTACTTGTACTAAGTATAATTCAAGAGACAATAAGAATCTAGAGAATAAGAAATTAGATAAATGTTTATGATTTATGCTGTAAATTTTATGCATGGTCCTAGTTTTACCAAGACACTAAACCTTTGGATCCTCTTTGTTTAATGTTTTTATGTTCTTTATCAATAAAATTTTGTAAAAGCAATTTAAGAACAGCAGGGTCGCTATAGTAACCATAGCTTTGATACCAATTATTGTTCAACATAGATCAATAAAACCACATTAAGAGGGTGGGTGAATGAGTGTTTTGAATTGTAAAAATTAAAAAGAATTTATTTTTACCTATAAAACTATTATATTAATAGATAAAAATTAATATCCTCTCACATTAAGTTTTCATGTGAGTAATATGGTCAGGAATGTAACAATATAATAAATAAAAATTTGTAAATAAGGTTCACCTCCAAGATTGATATCTACGTCCCCAGTGAATGGTGTTTTTTATCCAACTCACACACCAATACTTGAAATTGTTATCCTATCACCAAATATGTAAAATTTAATGCTACTAAATAGTAATGAAAGCACCAACTTGATATCTTCCGACTCTAGAACCGACCATGTATTCCACTTTATATAACAGATTCATCTATATCCTCCTTGAAGTATTATCAATAGTGTAAAATCTTGTGTCCCCTAAATAGTGTAAATATAACCCCTTAATCAATATGAAATATTCATATACATTTCCTTCATCATAAAAATATCTAATTTTTGTCTCTGTATCCACTTTAGTCCTCATGACATAGAAATATTATAGGCTTGTATTATCATTGTTCTTTGATGCTTGAGATTTTTAGTATAAAAAACATTATATTTTCATGACCTTATCTTATTATTCAACATTTAGTAATAAACTGTAAAAAACATTGGATATATCCTTTCATAAACACAAAGAATATTAAGAAAAATAGATAGTCATATCTCTCCTTCTCATTACAATACCACCCTCTTTTTCCAGTATTTATAATCTCATAATTATCATGTGAGATATTTTCTGTATCTGGATATGAAAACTTCAAAAAATTATTAGTTTTATAAACTTATTCTCAAATCACTATAATATTTTTACTTCAATTAGTTAAGTAATATCATTATGAACATAAAAATATTATCATTAACACTTCTATAAATCTTGAAATTCTTTTTATATTTGTGAAAATTGAAAATTATCATAGATCATACTCATTTATTCATCTTTCTAACTCATAATAGATAATTTTTAAAATTCCTAGAATCTTAATATTTATTATTTTAAGAAATTATCTCAAGAAAATAAAATTATAAACTCTATAGTTCTTTCATTTCTTCAATCTAAAAAACCATATGAAATAAATACCTTACATATCACAATAGTGACCTCAAGTATCATTAAAATTAATATATCTCTAGAAATTTTATAATTATAATCATAAATATGATACATTATAATAAAATATATTATTTATACCTTGGAATATCTTATGATTTATCTGAATTATTTTATATGGTAACCACAATATCTTTCATATCACCATGAGATCCCGTGCACTTCCAATTAATACTTTTACTAAATCTTACATTATATTTGTGATATATTATATGTAATCTTAAAACCATACATATCCTCAAAATATTTTACTTATAAAATAGTGATTGTTTCCTACACCAAATTATAGTTGGAGACTCAACATATATCTTTTTAAGAACTGGAATATTTTATATATCAGCAGAAAATATAACATACCATATAAAACATATTACATATCATAGTGTAAAATTCTGGGCACATTTTCATTTATTCAGAATATCTACTATATATTCCTTAATATATTATGTATCTCAATGATATTCAATACTCTTATAACTTTATAATTCTTATAAATATCTTACGTATACATTCCAACTTCACCCAAAATTAAGGAACTCCTTTAAATCACATCAAAATTTCTTCAATCTTCCCCTGAAATATTGATCCACTTGAAATCAATTAAAATAACCTTAGTAAATATTAAAATATTATTAAACTATACTATTATTACCAAAAATATATTTAAACATATAATTACTCCATAGAATACTGTATTTTTATTTTATTACCCCAACCGACTTCATTTAACCACCCATGTATCTTATTCTCATAACATCAATCTTTACCATATTATATAAATAATATGGGAATTAAAAACTATATTTATTAAATTTATTGATGTATATATAAAATATATAAATCACTATACTCTATGAAACTATTCTTATAACATCAGATTCCAAAATTTTACTTAAGTTGATTCAGTATATAAACCTTTAAGAAGTAGCTTCAGCATTCTTTTATCCATCTTATCAAATATTTAGTAGACAATTAGTGTCTATAAAATATTTTTAGTAAATAAATCTCTTTTCCACATTTTAATAGTTCTCATATATTATATACAATATAATAATCTCAATATAAATCATTTTTTTATGAATAGTTATAGAAACTCAAATTCTTTATTTTTCATTTAAATAACCATAGAAACTCACTTCTAAGAACCAATGTGTTTCATTAATCATTATTAATTACTCAAAACACAATATATAATGAATCATTGATTTGGAACCTCTATAATTATTCAAATATTCTATGTTCAACATATATTTAAATCATAACAAATTGAAAAAAATTGCTTATTTGAAACAAATAAAATTCAACTCAAAGTGGGTTCAATACATTGAAGCATTCAAAATAATTATAAAATAATGTTTTTTGAGGATAAGTATTGATAATAGTATTTGGTTAGTAAAAAAATATTTAATTCTTTAATAAGATGATAATTACTCAATTTGGACATATTTATAATTTTTGGGGTAGAAAAACCAATTGAATGTATTTCATAAGGAACCTACTTACCTAAAACTAGAGTCTCATTATAAATAATGAAGGCCTTCAGGCCATTGGATGTAAAGCCAAAGTATCCTTATAATGATGATTTTGGGTATATAATTAATAAATTCCAATCATTAGTTACCATTTTTATAACATTATTAATTATTATTAAAAAAACTATAGTTTTGTCACTTTAATTCATTGAGAACATATTTTTTTGATTTGGTTTGTTTCAATTATTTCAACATTCCTATTTAATGTTCTATGATGTTATGTTTTCATAGTGATAAAGGTACCCATTATTTATCACATGAGTTTATAAAAACTGGTAGATACATGATATAGAGTTCATAATGTTGAAGAAGTTAATGATCCATTCCGTGGTTAGGGTGTATGTATTATATTAAACATGGGGGATTTAACTTGTTTATTTTAGAAGCACAACAATCCAAGATAGTTTATTTATAATTTCTTTAATTCCATATTTAATTTATCACTAAATAATATTTAAAAGTTTAATTTAATTATTTATATCACAATTATACATGAATAAAATTTTAAAACATACCATGGTGTCTGTGATGAAAAATTAAATACATCATCTATAGAGGCAGTGAACTGATCAAAATATGGGAAAATTTGTCATTTTAGAAAAAAAATTAGTGTGAGTAGGATAATTGATATTCTATTAATATGATAACATTTAATTATAGCTAAGATATTGATGAATTTATATTATTATGGATAGAATAAATATAGGGGAGGTATAAAAAGAATAAAACTCAAAAGAGTTGGGTTTCAATAATTTACCACTTCCCTCGGAATTCCTCTACTTCCATATAACTTGGACTTTAAAAAAGGGTCTTATGTGAAAAATAAAACCTCCAAAATACCGATAAGGGAGTTTGGTATTGGATTTTTATAGTTCTTTATCATGTAAAGGTATTTTAGAAGTGAATATAAATTGGTGGTAGGGGAAGTATTTATAAATTAAGGGAATGGTGTTTTTAATAAAATATTGATTAACTTATTTTTGTCTCAATACAATCAATAATATTGATTTTTTTATTAAATAAAAAAAATCATGCATATGTGGCTAAAATAAAATTTACATACATTATCTAAGATTCAATTATTCACATATTTAACTTATAATATAAAATATCATATTTCATTGTATTTCACTACCCCCTTTGTATTTTACTATTTATGAAAATTGCACAAAACTCATCCTTACATAATTTTGATATTTTGATTCAAAAAATTACATCTACTTTTATTAAATAATTAGAAACATGTTTTTCTAAAAATATACCCTGATTTTTATGTTTTTTAAAATGAATAAGCTATTATTGTATGGTATCTTATTACTTATAATTATCTATTTAGTTTATGTAAAAAATTATTTAGAAATTAATTTACAATAATGGCTATTTTACTATTCTAATAACTATGTTACTATTCCAATGGTAAGGTTACAATTTTAACATCTAGGCTACTATTCTCACCACCATATTTCTAATGATCATATAACCTTTAAATATCCTATAAATACTAATTGTTTTTCTTAAAATTCATTCATTCATTTGTTTCTCATGGTCCTCTATATTTCATTTAAAAAATTATGAACCTGTTTCTAATGATTAGTTCCATTTTCATAGTTTGGTTTGTATATGTGATAATTCAATGAGGTTGTGATTCACCCAAATTTCATATTATAGTTATGTTATTTATTTGTTTTATCATCCAATTATAATGTATTTAGTTTAGTGAATATTATTTATCCTTAATTTTTAATTTTATATGTTAATTGAATGAAATATTTTTTTTTCTATTAAAGTTTTCCTATACTTTATTATGTAGATTATACCTAAATTGTTAGGGCCAATAGGGGCCTATATACCCTGAGAGGGGGGGGTGAATCAGGGTATGGATATTCTTTTTCAATGTTCTTCCTGCCCCACTGGATCTTGACCTCTTTGTTACAAGGGTCACTTTGTTTGCACTTGTGTGGTTACTGTGATCACTTGTCTCCTTTACCTGATGATGATGCTTTGAATGCAATGCAGGAATGTAAGTAGGCAGACAGCGAGATTTTTACTTGGTTCACCGCTAAGGGCTACGTCCAAGGAGCATACGCCGACAAGTTGCCGGTTCGTACCAAATTCCACTAACTTCACTAGCTGTGGATTACAAGGTTCGGGCTAGATCACTTCTATGCCCAGGCTCACTGCCTTTACAATGTTTAGGGTCAGCTCACTGCTTTCCCAAGGGTCACTCCCTGTTTCTCTCTCTCTGGCTCACTGCCGGTGGAGAGGATCACCTTCTTCCTCTTCCTAAGCTCACTGCTCTTGGAAGGGATTCACTCACAGTTTATAGACCTGTAGGTCTCTTCATTTCCATGAAGGAATGCATCTTCCTCTGTATGTAGATGCTCTGTTGAAGTCCAACTTTCACCCGCAGATGAATCTCACTTTGCACCGGATGTACCGGGCAACCTCAGTTTTTACGCGCAACCCTTACGGTGTCTTGCGCGCAATTTCTATGCTTTGCGCGAAATTCCTTTTTCGCGCAACCTCCAAATTTTACGCGCAGCCTGGAAACTGCCTTGCGCGCAATTCACTGCCTTTGCGCGAAATCCACTTTTCGCGCAACCTTCCTTTTACGCGCCAACACAGACTTTCTGCGCAATTGCTGACTTTACGCGCAAACGATTAAGTTTACGCGCAACACCCTTTCTAACTTCAATTTCGCGCACCAGAGCTCGGGTATTTTCTATGTCTTGAGCTCTCCTTAATGGAGGAGGGTCACTTCATATTTATAGGCAAAATCGACCCCGCGCGAAAAACCCTCCTTGAGCGCGTAATCCGCTTTGATCTTCCGCGCACAAACATTTTCCGCGCACTGCTCCATAATTTCGCGCACCTCATGCCTTTGCCATTTTACGAGCTTCGGACCTCGTAACACCTCTTGCGCGAAATACTTCATCCGCTATTTCGCGCGCCACTTCAATTTTCCGCGCACGCCTCCAATTTTTCGCGCGCCTCATGCCTTTACCGATTTTCAAGCTTTCGGCCTTGAATCATCTTTTGCGCGAAATACAATTTCGCGCAACCCGCTGTTTTGCGCGCCACACTTCAAGATTTCGCGCAACCCGCTAGTTTTGCGCGCCACGCTTGATTTTTCCGCACACCTCTTTCATTTCTCTCTCCTCAACCTTCGCCAACAACATATCACTCCATTTTCCATTGGCGATTTTCAGGCCCAAAAATTTGGCAAACACTGGAAAACGGCGCCACCTTGTACTGTTCTTTTGTACCGCCTCCAGATCGTCCTTTCCTTTGTCAAAGTTCTTTGTCAACATGGAATGTCAACAACTTCTCGGGAACTCGACAATTCTCCATGGAAACCTACTTTGTCAACAAACACAATCAACCCAAAAATGCTGCAATGTTACCTTGAGGGATTTTTGCCCAACAATCTCCCCCTTTGGGTTTGTTGACAACTCTTCACAATTTTGCTCAGGAATATTTTCTGCACTTTGATACCTCACTGAGTCTTCTTCCAGCTGCTACCTCCATTCGCCTCTTGCGATTATGACAGCGTTCAAGGATTCACTTAACATGTACTCTAAGCCCACATGAGCAATGCTCGGCGTGAGAAACAAGAGTAGTATGAAAAGTTCATCAATGAATCACTTCATGTCAGACCACAGTTGTTGATTCCACCCTGATACCAGTTCTTAAAATAAAACCAGTTGTTGAACCACACTGATACCAATTGGTGAATTCTCAAGTTGATACCAATTGTTGATAGCTGGACACCATCTCTCACCATTCCAACACCACTGTTCTGCTTTTATCACGATCCTCAGCTGTCGTGATTTCTATGATTTGATCGATCACGTCTAGCATCGTCAGATTTACAAATCTCTCCCCCTTTCTAATTGCTCCCCCTTTCTGGCTGCTCCACCTGTCAGCTTCTCCCCGTATCAATTATGATTTATCAAATCTCCGCACTATTTTCTCCCTTGAACAAACACTTTTCTCCCCCTTTGTCAAGCACTTTTCAAGCACTTTTCTCCCCCTTTGTCAACGAACCCAAAGGTCACGCCTTTGTAGTCTGTAACATAGTAGAGAACACATATCAGCACATTAGGGAAAAACACACCATACCTCGGGGAGAGGGGGGAGGGTCCCATATCCACACTATTTCAAGTGTGGGGAATAGACTGAACTCCCAGAGCCAGTCAATGCCTTTCAAATGCTTCCTTAGGTAAGGCCTTTGTCAGAATGTCTGCAACCTGTAGTTCTGTAGGCACATACTCCAACTTCACGATCCCCTGCTCAACTTTCTCCTTGATAACATGATACTTTATCTCAATGTGCTTTGTCCTAGAGTGATGGACGGGATTTTTGCTGAGATTGATAGCACTTGAGTTATCGCACTGGATTCCGATCGGAGACTTCACTTCAACTCCCATATCTTCAAGCTGCTGCTTCATCCACAATAACTGTGTGCATGCTTGAGTGGCCGCAATAGACTCAGCTTCTGCGGTGCTTAATGAAATGCAATCCTGCTTCTTTCTTAACCAAGCAATACATAGTCCGCCAAGATAAAATGCACCACCTGATGTTGATTTTCTATCATCTGCTGAACCGACCCTGTCTACATCAGTATATCCCAATAACTCTGTCTGAGATTTTTCGTTGTAGGTCAAGCCGAAGTCTACCGTGCCCTTGATATACCGAAGTATTCTTTTCACTGCAAGCATGTGACTTTCCTTGGGATTACTCTGATATCTCACTGCTTGGCATGTGGCGAAAACAATATCAGGCCTTGTTGCGGTTAAGTACAACAGACTTCCAATGATTTGCCTGTATTCTGTGATATTAACTGCCCTGCCACTGTCATCTTTTGATGATTTCATCCGGGTAGAAACCGGAGTCTTCATCTCCTTGGAATTTTCCATTCCAAATCATTCCAAAGCATCCTTGGCATACTCGGATTCAGAAATGAATGTTCTATTCCTGCCTTGTGTAACTATGCTTCATCTGATCTTCCAAATATTATGTCTTCTTCCTTGACCAGCCTCACCATCCTTTGGTTACTATTGTTGTTGAAATAAAGATTGTAATCAAATCCCCCACACTGAAAACCAATCTTCTTCAAATACTGATATAGCCTTCAGTACCATTCTCTTGGGGTGTATGCTTTGCACACCAGTCGTGCTTTGTTTCGAATCATTGTGCCATCTTCGTTCATCTTGTCTAAATAGACCCATTTTGTCCTGATGATGTTTTTATCATCTGGCCTCAAAACAATTTCTCAGGTCTGATTCTTCTCAATTCTGACCTATCTCTTCATTCATGGCATGATCCCAGTTTTCATCTTCAGCTGCATCAGCAAAGCATTTCGACTCAACCTGAGATAGTAATGATGTCTGCTGTAGTGATTTCATTCTCTTTGTCTGAACTGGATCTCACTGATCACTGATGATAGTCTGCCTGTCAATTTCATCTCGATTCTTTGTATTTTGTGCAGATAAGGATTTTACATCCTTGTACTCATCATCAGTATCTTATTTTGAGTCACTCTCAGCCACTTCTTCTCCCCCTGTGTTGCTTTCTTCCTCAACACTTTCGTCAGGAAATTGTTCACTGACTCATTTTTCAGTGGCTTCATTTCTTTCAGCTACTTTTCGCAGCTTCTTGGTATCCTGAAAAACAGTCAGCTGATACCACAATGTTAGATCAAATTAAATAAGCATGAAATTCTTGATCACTGCTGCTTCTCTCATAGTATGTCTTCTCTCGATAGACAACTCTTGAGCTGGGTCATCCAATTATTTCCTCGATGGATCTGGCATCTGATTTTGTTGTTGAATGCTCCCCCTATGTTATGCAACTCTTCCAGTTGTTAGGCCCAACAGTTTAGACCCATAACACGTCTTTTCCTCCTGCATCATTTGTTCTCATCTTCCACTCAAATTTGAGCCATTAACAAAATCTCTAAGCCTACTGAGTTGGAACTCGGTGTAGGAAACAAGAGATAAAGCTAATAACACAATCACTTTTAATTGTGCTCAGTTGCATCTTTTCTTCTTCAACCCTAGTTCCTGATTTGAATCAATTGAACCTGTAGAGCATATCAGATCTCCACTTCACATCCTTAGATGCCACTTCCCCTTGGATCGTATCTCCCTAAAACCTGAAACACATCAATCATCAGTTAATAGCATTTATATACATAGGGAGAGGGGTATTGCTTCAGACTCCTCAAGATGAGGGTTGTGGTTGATCCTGATGGGTCAACCCTTTGATTCTTTCTTGGAGAGCATCACACTCCTTTCTTGCTTCCTCCAACTGCCTAGCCAACTTCAATTGTTCTGGCCATATGACAAGGCATTCATTGCCTACATTCTGAGCCTTTTTCTGATATGTAGATTTGGTAGGCTCAGCCTTTCTCACCACTTGGGGTTTAAACCCACTAGTACACATTTCCTTCTTTGAGGTTCTACCAAAATTCCATTTTCCTTGATTATTTCTCTGAGTAGGAACCTCTCTGTTTGGCATCTTCCCCTTCTTCTTCTCCCATCGTAGGGGTCTTCCTCTTTCTTTCACTTCTCGATGAGAAACACGACATGTGAATTTCTCAATACGTTCTTTGTTCATCCATCTTTTATCAGATGTCTGAGTCACCACCCTATTTTTCATTGGTGGTGGGTCCTCCACTGAACGTCCATTCTTCTTACTCACAATTGGAGTAGATCTCCCCTTAATCTTCCAGGTTTGTTCACATTCTCTCCTTGAGAGTGGTTGTGAGTACGATAGAGGAGGGGACTGATACACCTTTCGTTCAGATCCATGTGATTCCCCTGAGGCTTTAGGCCTATTTTTCACCTTAAAACTTTGTCTCCCAGTGTATAATTTCTCATTATGTACCACTGGAGTTGGCAATCTCTTTCTCGGGTCTTTTTCCTTCCCCGCTTTCTTCATGCTGCACTGTCTGGCCAAATGCCCATGATCAGAACATATGAAACATTTTCTATTAAAGGCATACCTCATTTCATCACTTCTCTGCTGAGATGTTGATGAATCTTGTTTTCTTCTTCTGGCATCGATCTCCTGAGCTTCCTGACACATACTCATGGTGTGTCCCATCCTTCCGCAGTAATAGCACCTGATAAATGTTCTCCTCTGAGAAACTCTTCTCTCTGATTTATCATGATGCTTCTTCTTATTCTCAGATTTAGTAATGTCTCTACTTTCACACCCTGAGATGTATTCCAGAGCCTCTGAACAGAAGCTTGATGTGTGGCCATGAATCCCACAAAAATAGCACATGTCATCACTACTTTTTATATCTGTCCTTTTAGGCCTATCTCCAGCACCTATAGGATTTCTTTCCCATCTATAACTGTTCATAGCTCTCTTTCTATCTTGCACGGGAGGGGATTCATCAAATCCGATACCAGCTTTTCCGAAACTTGCTGGTCTTTGAGCTGAGAAAATATTCTGTTGTTTCTCTTCAGAAATAGCATACCTATTCTTCATTTTATCATCACTTGTCGAAGGATGATCAAATAGCAAGTGTAAGGCATCCTTCATTTTTGGCATTCCTTTAGCATTAGATTTATCCACATCCTTCTTTACTAATTCTAGATCCTCTTCCAACTTTTTAATCTTCGTCTCCCTTGATTCAAGTTGGACATCCAGTTCTTTCTTGATAAGATTCCCATTACTCACCTCATCTTCTAGTTCCTGTGTGAGCTTTTCCACCATTGCACTTTGCTTCACTACTTTTAATTTTTCCTCAGAAACAGATTTAGAGACATATTCATTCTCTTGTTGTAGGCTTCGATTCTTCTGAACTTCTTCAGACAACTGTGCTGCTAGATCATCATTTCTAGCTTTCAGATTCTGTACTTCATCTGACTTTTGATTCTCTTCATAATCATCAGCCTTTTGTTTTCCTTTCATTTTAGCCAGCTTCTGTAGTTCCTCACCTTGAGAATCATTCTTCTTTGTTAGGTCAGTAACTATATCAATAAGCCTTTGATTTAAGCCTCTTAGCTTGTTGACCTCAGTTTCCAGAGCATAGATCTGTATGCCTTTAGATTTAATTTCTTCAGTGGATTTCTGATCCAATTCTTCAGTCCCATGGACAACTTCCACCTTTTTGTTCAGGCCATCGATCTCTCTTTTCTGTTCTTCAACCTTCAGCTTATACTTACTAACGGATTCTGAGTTCTCTGATGTTGATAAATTAAGTTTCTCAATTTCTTCCATCAGCTCAGATTTCTCTTCTTCCTGCTGCTGCATATAGAGTTTGGCATCGCGAACAATTTTGTTAGCTTTCTTGGTTTTGGCCCTCCAAACATCTATCTCTTCCAGAGCAGCCTCCAACTCAGCTCGCATATCAATTCTTCCTTCAATTTCTTCTTCTTCATCGTCAGTGGTTCCAACGTCACTTGGAAAGTCAGGTTCTTCACTCATTCCATCAACATCTTTGAATGAGTAAGTATTTTTGTTGTATGATGTATCCAAATCATTTTTCTGTTCACTGCATGATTCCTTCAGTAAGTTGTTTGATTCTTTTAGTTGAATCACACTTTTTCCAAAGACACTTCCACACTGAGGGATACCACCTGACTTCTGATTCTTCTTTGAAGATTTTCTTTTTCCCATTGTAGACCGAGATAAGCGCAAACAATATCTTCAACTACACAGATCGATACACCAAGTTAAAGCAAACAAATCTGATAAAAGCAACCAGTCCCTCTGATACCAATTGTTAGGGCCAATAGGGGCCTATATACCCTGAGAGGGGGGGGTGAATCAGGGTATGGATATTCTTTTTCAATGTTCTTCCTGCCCCACTGGATCTTGACCTCTTTGTTACAAGGGTCACTTTGTTTGCACTTGTGTGGTTACTGTGATCACTTGTCTCCTTTACCTGATGATGATGCTTTGAATGCAATGCAGGAATGTAAGTAGGCAGACAGCGAGATTTTTACTTGGTTCACCGCTAAGGGCTACGTCCAAGGAGCATACGCCGACAAGTTGCCGGTTCGTACCAAATTCCACTAACTTCACTAGCTGTGGATTACAAGGTTCGGGCTAGATCACTTCTATGCCCAGGCTCACTGCCTTTACAATGTTTAGGGTCAGCTCACTGCTTTCCCAAGGGTCACTCCCTGTTTCTCTCTCTCTGGCTCACTGCCGGTGGAGAGGATCACCTTCTTCCTCTTCCTAAGCTCACTGCTCTTGGAAGGGATTCACTCACAGTTTATAGACCTGTAGGTCTCTTCATTTCCATGAAGGAATGCATCTTCCTCTGTATGTAGATGCTCTGTTGAAGTCCAACTTTCACCCGCAGATGAATCTCACTTTGCACCGGATGTACCGGGCAACCTCAGTTTTTACGCGCAACCCTTACGGTGTCTTGCGCGCAATTTCTATGCTTTGCGCGAAATTCCTTTTTCGCGCAACCTCCAAATTTTACGCGCAGCCTGGAAACTGCCTTGCGCGCAATTCACTGCCTTTGCGCGAAATCCACTTTTCGCGCAACCTTCCTTTTACGCGCCAACACAGACTTTCTGCGCAATTGCTGACTTTACGCGCAAACGATTAAGTTTACGCGCAACACCCTTTCTAACTTCAATTTCGCGCACCAGAGCTCGGGTATTTTCTATGTCTTGAGCTCTCCTTAATGGAGGAGGGTCACTTCATATTTATAGGCAAAAGCGCCACCTTGTACTGTTCTTTTGTACCGCCTCCAGATCGTCCTTTCCTTTGTCAAAGTTCTTTGTCAACATGGAATGTCAACAACTTCTCGGGAACTCGACAATTCTCCATGGAAACCTACTTTGTCAACAAACACAATCAACCCAAAAATGCTGCAATGTTACCTTGAGGGATTTTTGCCCAACATAAATATAGAACACATGTATATTAAAGCAAAAATTATCATATATAAAATTATGGGGAATTACATTCTTCCCCTTATTAGAAATTTATTCCATGAAATTTTATTTCATACTATAAAATTAAAAGAGATGAGATAAAATCAATTTCATTGAATTCTTAGGCTCCCATGATTCCTCTTTATACCGATGGTTCCAGCAATGTACTTCGATCTTGTGAGTTGTCTTATTACAAAAAACTTAATCTATATGATTAAGGATGTTCCTAATATTCTCTTTATAAGATAGATCATGATCTAACTATTATACCTTTATATTTAGTACATGTGAGGTATCCCATATGAAAATTCTCATGAGGGATGGGTGGAAAACATCATGTACTTGAGATAGGTTTTGTGGTAGTGTGATTCAATATATGAAATCTATTAAATAAAAAAGTTCATGGATAGCCCAATGTATCTGAAACATAGATTTGACTAATTTCCAAAAATCTAGACACTCTTCTATGGAGATATATAATAGAATACTTTATCTTAAAACTCACACTCTAAACCACATTAAAAATTGTTATTATAGCATTTATAAAGACTTTATACTTCTCTGATGTTTTGTTGAATAAATTTAACTTTCTTTTCCATTTTTTGACTAGTTAAAGTCCTAATAACTAACACTCTCTATATTTATCCACACATTTTTTAATTCAATATATCACCACATAGTGGTATTCATATGGATCCTTATGAATTATTTAGTGGAAGATATTGTTGACCAAGTCCTTGACTAATAGAAGTTGTTGATCCTAACATCCATTATAGTCTATAGAGTGTACTATGAGCATGTATTTGTGTTTTTTAATGGTCATTTTATATTGTTTATCTATTTGGGGGTGATGTATTATACTAATGTTCATCTATAGGATCAAGGTATCTTAAGGTACCCTTATAGACTTATCAACCAACCTCAGATCTCAATCATATTCAATCAATAGAGTTGTTCCATGAAGCCTATTTTTTTTATAATATATATATATATATATATATATTCAATTTAATCATGTGAGTATTCTCCATGAATGGTTATTAAGTATGAAATAATTCAATGAAAATTCACCAAAAATCATTTGGAATTATTTTTTTATATATACTCCGAATAATTATGACTATTTCTAGAGTAATTTTATTCCATTTCCACATTTTTATAGTTAAGGGTTGCATGTCACCTTGGAATTTAATTGTTCTTACTTAACTTAAGAGAATACCAAGAACATATTTATATATTCAATAATATTTTTATTCATTTTATCCCATGAGAATTGATCTCTGAAATATCTATACATGTTTTTACTTCTTAGGTGGATAGAAAATATTAATCAATGGGCATCATATAATCAGTCCTTCTTTATCTCAAGATATATGGTACACATAATAATTTCCCAAATCATATAATTAAATCATTATTAGTTTTGACCTGTGAGATTTTACCATTATATATAAAATATAATTTCTTTTATATATTTATATCATCCCTTTGAATATTTTTAATATTCTAAAGAATATATGTTTGAGTTATAATTTGAGAAAGCCATAGTGTCTTGAATTCTTTTAATATTTCCATGTCCATCATTTTTCATGTCTAAAATGATTGGATCCTTCTTAATACTCAAAATATATATGGTTTTAGTACATTTTCTTCATATATACTCTTTCAATTTATTCAAATTTCTAGGATAGTAAAGGAATGAAGAGTTATAGTTAATGATCATCTCTAACCATATTCAATGGAACATATTGAGTTCCTTATTTGGGAATATATACTTTAGACTTTTATGATTAGTGTATATGTTACACTTTTATCTACAGAGATAGAGTTGGAGTTAGTTCCCTAGAACCAACTTATTTATACTTTATGATAACTATTATTCACATTTTTTAATATTAATAAACTCCTTATCACATCATTATTGTTCTTATACATAACAATGTATGTGATAATGTCCTAAGAGTAATTGTCACACTAAAAGGTCATAACAATTATCCGCTATGATGAGAACCCAAAAGTGGTATGAAACTATTCTTAAATATATGTTTTATATCCAGATGATATCATTTAAGGGACACAAATGATACAAGATATCAGGGGTGGAGACTCATAGGATTTTGAGGCACCTTATCATGGTGTACTTCCTTGGTAATATCCAGTAGGATATTATGAGAATGAGACCCGCCAATAGGAAATGAAAATTTCTATGTGTTATTGGATATTACTATCTTTGGACATGTGTATTGATCCTTATACTTTAAGATTATTATTAATGAATATTATGAGTCATGTGATTTGATGTATTGATGAAAAAAATGATGACATATGTTCATGACTAGGTGGGATATGTTTGGTTCATTCTGTGTAATATTGAATTAATGTATAATGTGAGAAAGGATTTGTCCCTTATTTTTTATTGAAATTTGATATCTTAGGACCTTTGAAGGAAATGATATAGACTAAATAAATCCATGGCCATAGTGTTTGATAGGAAAGTTCATTTTCTGAGAAATCAGAGAAAGATACATCGAGCACTTTGGTTGATGGCACCAGCATGGAACATGCTTGATCAGAGATATCATGATAAATGGATTATATTCCATAGTAAGCATACATATGAGGTAATATTTCATTACCACTTTAAGTTATTTCTCTATGGGTGCCTTGGTGTGTTTCTAGGCACTAACCTTGGAATTTAGGCTGCTTCGCCTAATGCCACTAAGAAAGAGGCCTATCGGGTCACACACTAAGTGTATCCAAAATCTTAGTTAAATTATATATTATTATTTATTATTTAACTAGTTGAATAAATATTATTTCCACAACCGGTTTAGTAATTATTCATGTTTTCTTGATTCATTTATATTCTATCGCCAGTTATTTGAGAGAATATAATGGGAGAATAATATTTAATGAATATTTAGTTTCTATTTAGTGAATATAATATTTATTTATTTATTGGTGAAAAATATAGTGATATTTATTAAATAAATAAATATAAATTATTTAAGGTTGGATAAATATTGTGGAGGAATAGAAGACCGAGTTTAATGGCCTAAGGAGAGATAAAAAATATTGAATATTATTTGATTAAATAATTAATTCAATTCATAAGTTAATCCCATGTTGATAAATAATATTATTATTATTATTATTTGAAATGGGGTTCTGTATAGATTAAATAAATAATAAAGGTGACTTTTATAATTATTTTATTTTAACCCTAGCAATATATAAACCTAATTATGTTATTTTTTCTGAGATCCAATTCAGTTTATTTTAGGTTGTGCATAATAGATTTGGAGAATCCTCTCAAGGCCTAGAGAGCTCCCTTCTCCAAGAACACTCCCAAGAATGCAGAGAAAACATCCTCCATCATATCAAGGAGAAAACTTTGGAAGCAGTTTTCATAGTGATTATAGGAAGATGATGTAAGAATAAGGATATACCGTGCTAAAACTCAAAGATTCCTTTGGCAAGATCTAGATATTTTTGGAACACATGTAGATCACTGCTAGAGGGAATCTGCACTTGATACCTACAAAGTAATGACATAAAAATGAATATATATTTTCAGGTCAATCAATTAATAAATAATTCCATCAAGGTAATTCTTTAATTAATTGAATTAATTATAAATAATATGTCATGATCCTACCTTCGGTTCTGACGCGATTTCCCTTATCTATATTCTTTGATCCAATTCCATAGATCACGAAGTTTATTATTGTGTAAATCTTGGATTGATCATTGATCATGGAAAAATTCAAAGTTGGGAACCAAACATCACATGATTATGTAGTGCTCAGAACCTACAAGTGGTATCAGAGTGGTCACATGACTATTTATAATTATTTAAAGATCATTGGTGATTTATGAATTTAATTTAGTTTTTTAATTCAAGTTTAATCGTTCTTTCAATCAAAATCACAAGATATGATTCTTCCTCCTTTGTTTCTCGTAGATCTAATCAATATGATTGATTTTATGAATAAACTAAAATTGAAGATCTCATCCATAGGTTCCAAGGATTCTTGTTGGGTAGCATTGTAGTACACACCGTGTAATCAAAATTACATGTCGTGTACATGTGTTCAATGAATCAGTGATTAATTGTAAAATTAATTAAAACTTTATGTATTGATTACACATAATGAATTTATTACTTAAACCATGTGTTGACCATTCTAGGGTGGCACATAGTCAACTGGAGTACACACCGTGTAGCCCACACACATGGCGTGTAGTCCCTTTGAGTCAAAGATGGGCCCTGTATTTCAATACATGACCTACCTGACTGGTGACCGTATAATTTAGAGATCACACGACTTGTGGACCATTTGAAACACCATGTAATCCAGTATTTTAGGCACTATATACATTCTAAGTCCCCAGGAATTTTCCTCAGATAGACGATGAGAGTCGTACATTTTGTGTGCTTTCTTGTACATGTCGTGTACTTATACCAAATTACACATATTTAAATTTAATTTATTATACTGTTTAAACCTTGAGAAATGTAATTGTGTGTGGTCATAGAGATAGGACATTCCATGTGATAGGTTTTAATATATATATATATATATATATATATATATAATTTTAATTAATATCTGCGCAATTTTTGTGTCTGCATATCATGTATGAGTCATATTACAAGTTGTTAATCTACGTGCATGGAAGCATAACACGTGACCAAAAAATCATGTAATTAATGTAATCATCTATTAAGTACACATAATTAATGTACATTATATTTCATGTATGCCATATGTCATAATAGTAAACATTATACAAGTATAATACATGTTGCATAAAATTGGACGGGTATTCACCGTACTACCTCCAAGGTACATTTATGTACATAGTTAATTTTAAATAAATTTATTTAATTTGTATAAAATTATAATTTATGAGAATATATAGGAAATTTGGATGATAATTAAGTTAAAATAATTGATTAATTAAAGAAGATAAATAATTTATTTGAGCATGATTTATCTTAAATAAGAACGATTAAGAATTGAATACTAGTTTTAATAAATGTGTAATTAGTCGCATGCATATGGATGATCATGAACATATAATAGACATTGGTATGTGATTGGTTTAATTTAATTTATAATTAAATTAAATTTTTGGCATGCGTTCCTTCTCTCCTCTTATTATGTAAGGGCATGTGTGTCCATGGTTTCTTTTATGAAACCCTTTTACCCTCACATACGTGTGAGTAAAAGCATATGTAATGGATGGATCTCCAAATCTGGTGGATTTGGTTCAAGTTTAGAGTTTAAAAAAAACCAATCCAAGATAAATACATTAGTGGATAGGTGGAAATCTATAACACGAACATTAATTGGTTCAAGGTGTTTTCCCCCTTGGTTAATGATTAGTTTATCAACCGCTAAATAAACTAACCATCAGTAAAATCTCATGATCATACCTATTTATTATTTTATTTCTATCAATTTTCATGGTTATTTCATTATGTATTTTTTTTATCGATCACATGAATTAATTAAATTAATGAGCATGCAATATAGAACTAAAATAAATTGGATTATGTGTAAATATTATCTAAAACATGGTTAATAACTTAAGTAAATTCACTTAATATTAAAAAGTATGTGATGAAGATAATTATTGGAAATTTATTCATGAAGTATAAAATCCCTAAATTATATATATATTAAGTCAGTGTAGCCTTCCACAACTTTAGTTAAAAATGAAGCATAGTTCAAAGTGTTTGACCAATCCAATTTGGGGTGCTTTCAATTATTGTAAAATTATAACTTCAAGTTTTGGGTTGAAAAAACTTACTTCGCATCAAGGGTTGACTGCCAAAGCATGACTTGGTGTAATTAAGTGGCAAGGGTTGAGGAAATATAAATTAATGATTTTAGAATCAGGTAGTCCACTCAACAGATCAAGGAATTGTGAGTTAATGACGTTGTAATTTGGAATTCCTACCTAAAATAATTTGAGTCGCTTGACCAACCAATGTTGGGGTATTTAGAGGGGGAATATGGATCCTTTCCACTAAAATATCCAAGAAACAAAATATTTTGAATCCAATGGCAAGGGCTATTTGGTTTAAATAAAATATTGGGAGACTAATAAATATAATATTCATTTATTTTTCTAAATTTTATTTGATAAAGTACTAAAATTCTACTCATATTATTTTTTATAAACAGACTTAAAATGACTTCAAACATATCTATGCGATACATAATTGATAAGGATAACCTTTTCACCAACACAAATTTCTTATAGTAGAAAATGAGATTACATGTTATCCTTCTCCACGAAAGGAAATTGTATGTTCTAGAATAACCTATTATTACTATTCTTGGAAATGAGGCAAGTTATGAATATCTATACGTCTATGAGAAACATCTGAATGATGCTACTAATTTTTAGTGCTTCATGTTATCATCCAAGTCCAATGAGATTTTGAAGTGACCTGAGTACATGGATGCATATAGAATAATTTCACAAATTCAAGATATCTATCAAGAGAAGGTGCGATAATAGAGGTATGAGATCTCTGATACTTTCTTTACAACTATTCTTGGAGAGTTTGCGCTAGCTGGGCCTAATGTAGTGAAGCTCATTGGCTATATTAAACTCTTAGACACCTTAGGGATTAAATTCCTGGATGAATTTCATACTGATATCATACTTTCATCACTTCCCATGATCTTTTATAGTTTTTTTGGTAATTAAAGTATGAACAATAATGAGAATAGTCTTTATAAACTTCTTACTTTGATTATCCAAGGGGATAAGGACAAGGGGCATGATAAATATACTCTCCTTATGGGGAATAAGAAACAGAAGAACAAGGAAAAGGGTCCCTAGACCTATAAATAATATAAATATCCCAAGAACCATCCTTCTAAGAAGTATAATATCTAAATACATGTCAAGAAAAAAGAGATAGTATGTTTTCTATGTGGAAAGTCAGGGCATTGGAGGAGGAACTACACCCAAAATAAAGGGGAAGCTAAAGGTTCATTCATAATTGAGTGTAATCTTTCAATATATATACATTTGGTTTTAGATATTTCTTGTGGTGATCACATCTGTAACCAAATGTAGGAACCAAGTAGATTTCGAAATATTTTAAGAGGAGAGGTGTTTCTGAGAGATGTTAATGGTGCAAGGCTAACTTCTCTAGCCATTGGTGACTACCACCTCTCATTTCCACCAGGAATGATTTTGGTTTTAAAATTTTTTTATTATGTACCTACGATTACCTAGAAGATAATTTATTTACCATTCTTAGATACATATGAGTTTATTTTCAAGTTTGGAAATAAATTTTTTTTCTTATCTAAGGAAAATCTATGTTATGGTAGGAAAAATGTAAATAATGGTCTTTATGTATTAAATTATGAAAACTGAGTGTTAGAGATTGATGAAGAATCATGTTCACATGACTCATATAATACCCAGATATGGAATCACCATCTTGGTCATGTAAACAAGAAGCATTTGACAAATATTTTTCCAGATGGTTATCTAGACTCTTCTGAGGTAAAACCACTGGGAAGATGCCATTCATATTTATAAGGAAAAATAACTAAACTACCACTTAGTGGATAGGGTGAAAGGGCCACATAGGTTCTAGGATTGGTAAACACTTATGTGTATAGACCATTTTCAGTAGAAGCTAAAGTTGGATATTCTTACTTTATAAATTCTATTGATGACTTGAGTAGATATGGCTATATCTACTTGATGAGGAATAAGTCTGATTCCTTTGAGAATTTCAAAGAATTCAAGAATGAATTAGAGAATCAACTTGGAAAGAACATAAAGAATCTTTTATTAGATCGAGGTGGTGAATATCTTCCCTAAGAGTTCATCGAATTTCTATGGGATTTTTGGATAATGTATCAACTCACTCCCCCTTAAACACAATAGTGTAATGGTGTTATTGAAAGGAGGAACCATACCTTGTTATACATTTTAAGGTCAATGATGATTTTTACTGATCTTCCATTATTCTTTTGTGGATATTAATTATAAACTGCAACATACACATTAAACTAATTACCAACCAAAGTGGAAAATGGAATTCCCTTCGAGTTATGGAGTGGGAAAAACCCCATTTTGTCACATAAATGTGTATAGGGCTCGAGGAATTTGTTAAGTCCTTATTAGGAAAAAAATATCACCCCATGTCACAAAGTATATCTTTATAGGTTATCCAAAGGAAACAAAGGGATTCTATCTATACAACCCATCAAATAAGAAAGTGACTATATCCAGACAAACTTTATTTATTAAGAGGGAGTACATACTCAAAATGGATAGTGGGAGAAATATTGGATTCAATGAAGTTGATGCTCAAGATACACAAGAGTTGGTACAAGAGCAGATTCCATATCTCCCAGTGAAAGAATTAGTTCCTAATAAACAAGTATTGTATAAGAGTATAAGAGAGATAAGAGAACCAGAGAGATATGGTTTTCTAGTAATCTAATATGGTGACTCATTATTGGTTAACAATGATGAACCTATCTCCTACAAGGATGTAGTAGAAATATTAGAATATGCAAGATGAAAATAAGTTATGAACTCTAAAATGCATTATATGTATTAGAACCAAGTTTGGGTTATGGTGGATGCGCCAGTTGATATAAATCATGTTGGATGAAAATGGGTGTTCAATAGGAAACTGGATGTGGAAGGTAAATTAAATACCTATAAATCAAGGATAGTGGCTAAAGGGTTTAAACATTATCAAGGAATTGACTATTATGAAACCTTATCACCAGTTTCCATGTTAAGATACATCAGAATTCTACTCTCTATAGTAGCTTACCATGACTATGAGATTTAGAAGATGGATTACAAAACTGCATTTCTTAATGGGAACCTTCATGAAGATGTATATATGACACAACCAGAAGGGTTTTGGACTCTAGGTGATTCCAAATGGATTTTCAAGTTATAAAGATCCATTTATGGATTGAAGAAAGTATTCACGTCTTGGGAAATTCAATTCAATGAATCCATAAAATAATTTTGTTTCATTAACTTCTTTCTCTATCAGTTTAATGACATGTATCTAGACACAAACCTTTGAATTTAGGCTACTTCACCTAATGCCACTAAGAAAGAGGCACAGAGGGTCACACACTAAGTGTACCCAGAATCTCAGTTAAATAATATATTATTATTTATTATTTAATAAGTCGAATAAATATTAATCCCACACATGGTTTAATAATTATTCATGTTTACTTGATCACATATTTTTCATCACTAATTATTCAAGAGAATATAATGTGAGAATAATATTTAATAAATATTTATTTTATATTTATTGAATATAATATATATTTATTTATTAGTGAATAATGTTCTGATATTTATTTAATAAATAAATATTCATTATTCAAGGCTCGATAAATATTGTGGAGGAATGTCAAACTGAGTTTAATAGTCCAGTGAGAGATGAAAAATATTGAATATTATTTGATTAAATAATATTTAATTTAGTTCGCAAGTTAATCAAATGTCAATAAATAATAATATCATTATTATTATTTAATATGGTATTTCCTAGGGATCAAATAAATAATAAAGGGAACTTGTTCAATTATTTTATTTAAACTCTATTCATATATAAACCCAATTATGTTATTTTTTTAGAGCCAATTAATTTTAGTTTTGGTTGTGCACAACAGATTTGTAGAATAATCTAAAGACCTAGAGAAAACCCTTCTCCAAGAATGCTCCCAAGAAAAGAGAGTAACCGTTATCCACTAGATCAAGGATAAATATTTGGAAGAGGTTCTCATAGAGATCATAGGCGGATGATTCAAGTGCTAGGATCTTCCATTCTAGCACCTGTAGATTCCTTGAATGACGTTTGGAGATTCATGGAAAACGTGTGGATCACTTCCAAAGGGAATCTAAAGTTGATTCCTATAAATAAATGATGCAACAACATGGATCTATTTTCATATCCATCATCAAAGAAATAATTCCATCAAGGGAATTCTTTAATTAATCAGATTAATTATAAATAATATGCAGTGATCCTCCCTTCAGTTATGGTGTGATTTACATTTTCTATATTCTTTGATTCAATTCTGTAGATCATGATTCTTATCGTTGTGTAAATATTGAATTGATCATCTATAATGGGAAAAATAAAAGTTTGGAATCACCCATCGCACACTTTCCCTACACCCAGAACTCGCAGATAGTGCCTTCAAATATTCTATGTGAAGATTTCTACAACCAACTCTAGATTAAATTTTGAATAATATTTATCATTTAATTTCTACTATCATGATGAATAGGATTTCAGTTGAGAACATGACCAAAATTTCTTTGAATCATCAATTTATATCACATATCATTTCCCACCAGGGGGTATGGTGAGTTTCAGTGTGGTGAATAAACTCTCATTCAACCAATTAAATCTCTCTTCATATTTATATTTCTATAAAAACATTCCATTTCGAGTTAGATTTGTTAGTTGTTTTCATAATTGTTAAATGTTTCTTAAAAAATTGGTAATACTCATTTAATATAAGGCCAACATTACAGAGGTTGTATTATTCCATTTCTCAATTGATTTTTTATTTTAATGATAAAAAAATATCCTTTTTTATAATAATATTTCCTAAGAATGTAACATGAAATATCTAGTAGTCACATTTATTGTAATTTTTATTTAAAGTTTCCTTTCAAATACTCTTTTTTACATTATATAAATTCTCTTTATTCTCTTTAAGTATTTTAAATTATATTATAATATCATGATTAAATACCACAACTAAATTTTCTAGGTAATATCTAATGAACCCATTCATAATGTCAATGAATATCATTGGAGCATTAGTGAGATTGAATGGTATCACTATAAACTCATAGTGGTCATATATTATATGAAAGGCGGTCTTTATAATATCCTCATTTTTCACTTTTAATTGATGATATATCATTTAGTGATTAACCTTGTATAAGAACTGGGAGACATGTAGTTGATTGAATAAATCATTAATCTGTGGTTTTGGATATTTCATCTTCATCGTGATCTTTTCAATATCTTGATAATCAGTGCAGAGACACATTTTTATATACATATTCTTTATAAATATTACCAAGGAACCTCATGGTGGAATACTTGTGCACATAAAACCATTATACATGTCCTCTTATTGTAGATTCATCACATATTCTTGTTTAATATGGTCTAGTCTATAGTGACTTTTGGATATGGGTTGAGATCTAGGTAATATTATATTGAGAACTAATCCTCTTGATTAGGATGAATACCAAGAAACTATTTAGTAAATACTCCTACATATTCCTTATCATGGTCATTGGTGATCCTTTACTTTATTTTAATCACTTTATCTATAATTTTTACTCACAATGAAATAATATCAATACTTTATATGAATTTTCTGAATAATATCATTATTATAATTTCACTTTTATAAAATCATAGGATGGTTCAGGATATAGAAATTGATTTTACTCTCCCAAAAGTTTAGGTTGGATCCATATAAATACAACCAATATATTCCCAAAATTTCCTAGAATTATTTGAAAAAGAGTATAACAATATTTTTTAGATGATTCTTCCCATACATTCTAATTGGACAAGAGTTATATACTTGATATGTAATGATTTCACCATTTTTTGTTTTGAATGACAACTGAAACTCTATATCTTATGTTGGATTTTGAAAATTTCTTCTAAACATACATGATAGGAAAAAATGCGAAGAACCAGAATAAAATAGGTTATTTATTATTCTTTAATGAATAATAGGTGTATCTATCACCAGTTCATTTTTTATGAAACATGACGCACACTAGTTGCGGGGTGTTGAAAAATATAATTATTCCCCCCTAAGGGTGTATTAGTATTGGTGACCAAATTCATCTCTAAAGTTTATTTTTTTGAATCAATATTTCACAAACGTGAAAGTAAATTAAAGATTAATAATTAAATGACTAATAAAAAAAGAACTTAGTTTTTAAAAATCAGATTATAGAAATGTGATTGGGTTTAGGATTGGATTCCATTTTGTAATGCTATCATGGTCCTTTTTAAATTGAATATTTTGTTTTTATTAATTGGTTTAATAAATAGGTTAATAATCATTTATCCTCTTCTACCCTTGATTAAGATTGACTAATAGTGAAAAAAATCCACCCAATTGCCTTGGTTGGACTATTCTCTTTCTGAAGTGTGAAAGGCATATTGGGTCTCCTTTTGATCACCTAGAAAATTCCAAATTAGAAATTGAGTTTCCTAATTACCCAAATCAGTCCACTATGTATTCCCTACATGTTTATTAATCATTAAACACTTCTCTACCTAACCATAGATCACCCAATTGGTGTGATACAAAACCAATAATAGGAAGAATAATATTCTTAATCAAATAAATTTAGAATATTCATATTTTAAATAAAAATACAATCGTATCCCATTAAATTATGAAATCATGAATTGAAAACTATTTAATAAGAAAGATAGGAAAATCAATTTTATAGAAACTAGTATTCCTTCATTACATAAGGTCACCTCTCCTTCTACCAACCAAATAAATGGTATACCCATCCATTAAAATAAAAAAATGGGTTTAGGTGGGGGGATTAATGATAAAATCAAAAAATCAATAAAATGTAAAAACAAAGTGTTCATCAGCAGCAGTGGGTATCCTATCTTAATGCTATGATTCTTTCCCTATTGGAAAAACCCATTTATTTATAGAGGGAGGTAACCTATTTATCTCACTCATTTTAATCTTCCTTTATACTCATGAGTGTTGAATATATCTTTTCAAAAGATACCCTACATTGAATCTACAAAATTATTATGTGTTTCTAAATTTTAGTTTTGAGATATAATTTTTTAGTAATGATAGATCACATCCACAGCTGATACAATGGTGGATCATATCTATATTTGGAAACAACCAAACTTAAATAATTATTCATTATTGACAATAATTTCATTTTCCTTTCTATATGGTATTTTATGGGAGTTTGGAAGTGATTCTTTGAGGTTATAGTGGGTGATCCTCTTGTTTAATCCTGCATGCATCATGAATGGTGTAATGGAAACGAAAAGCATGGCTACATAAAGTACAACTTTGGTGGGAAGTATAGCATTGGTCTTCATGTTTCCTTCTAGGGTGGTTCTCCAATGGAAACAGGTAGCATCTAATGATGTAAGGAAGTGGAGAGTGGAATCATTCTATGGTGATAGGTAGATGTTGTAGTTGGATCAATGGTATCATGTGATTCCATTAGATAAATGGTGGTTTAGCATTGAAAATGATGCTTTGTAAGTGGAAATGAAATGGTGGAGCTTTGTGGTGGAAACTCCTCCAGATGCGACCGTTGGCTCAATGGTATCATGTGAGATTATTGGCATAATAATGTTACATGTTCTACCATTGGTGGAAATAGTGGAATGTGATACCCTCAGTGATCAATGGTGGAATGGAAGTGTGATTGGTGGTGAAGGTGGTGTTTTTCAATGGTGAGGGTGGAGCATGCGAAAGGAAACGATATTGGAAAAGTAATCCTCTAGATTCTACCATTGGCACAACTCCAACACAATATTCACGTTGGTGGTGCCATATTCATTCTTTAGTGATGACATCAGCGATTCCTCTTTAATAGTGGGATTCTATAGTTTATTTCTTGAGCTTGAGCTTCAGGTGGAAGAATTGGAGTTCTCATCATGAATAAAGGGTGGGAAAAACCCCTTCCGATGATATTGTTGGAACTTGGACAATGTGGAAGTGGTAGATCTGCATGGATTCATTCATGAATGGGAGTACATGGAAGTTTGGGGCCTTGGTAGTGTGCAGTGGAGGAAGTGATGTTCTTCATCAAGTGATCATGTCATCCAAACCTTGAAATGGTCAAATGAAACCTTCATTGTGGTTGGAAAAGGCTATGGGGATGATCTTGGGTGGTGTCAGGTCTCAGCATTGGAAGATGACATCAAACTCGAGCTCTCAGTAGCTATCCATGGATGTTAAGGAATTGATAGGAGAAGTAGTGGTCTAGGAATAAGGTAGTGAGCAGCAGTGTCAGATGACAGTGGGTGTTCTAGTATAGGGTATTAGATGTGGGGTGAAACAGTATTATTTTTATTAATAAAAAGGGTACCCACATATTTTTTATCCCACATAAAAATAGAGATGTGGAGGCATGATTGGATAAGTATCAAGCCATAGATATCCTAGTGAAATGAAGTTGGATGGGGGTCTGAGGCCCCCTCCTACCACCATGCACAACCCCATGCTGGCGAGGTCTTCCACCCACCACTCCATGGGCTTCTCCTCCATGGGATGACACATATGGGCTTCAAACCAACCATAAATACTCACATATGTCACCCCCATGATCCCTTCATGGACCTGATTCCCCATGTGGGATCTTCCATTGGTTTTAGCCTTCCCTTGAGCATGCATGGCCAGGTGGCCTCTTATGGGAGGCCTATGTGGTGCACGGGTCCTTTGGTAGAGGGTTGTCCTAGTTGGTCTCTTTTTTAGTAAACATTGAAAACATAAGAAAATTAATTAGCAAAATTCAATAAAGGAATGAAATAAAATTAAAAATTATAATTCTTTAAAAATTTAAATCATTTCAATTCCACATTTAACATTTCCCATATTTTAGCAATGCATTGACATTCATGGGAATTATTATTTGAAATCCTTAAATATCATTTAAAAATTGTTTAAAATTATGAATTAGATTTGAGTATGTCAATACAACTCAATAGTAGTGATATCATAAGATCATCCTTCCTCCACTAGATTTAGGGGTTTTATTATCAACTATCATCAATAACCATTGACATACTATATTGACTTATATAGTTATCATGTTACTTATAGATGAAACATTGAAACATAGGTGGAGGATTTATTGGAAGTTTCCTTTATTTTATCATATTTATTGGATTCTTAGATTACCTTCAAAAAATTGTTAGCTTTATTTTTTTTCTATACCAAAAAAATATCCTCATTCCCTTTAGGTAGATATCTAGGTGCTTCTTAACAAACTTTTAAAATGTGACCAATTGAATCTTCCACATTCCATCTAATTTATTAATTGATCCTCCAAAATTAAGCTCCATTCAATCCTTTTTATCTCTAGTTTTATGAGACCATTAAGATTATCCAATATCCACCTCAACATTATGAGAAAATAAAATGATTTCTTCATACCTATCAAATTCTTGAATCACTAATGATTTTGAAACACTCAACTTTGAGCCCCTAAATAAATAACCGCCCTTGTTTTGGGGGCTAATGACAAAGATCATGGAATACCTTTCAATCCTAATTGATTTTTTATTAAAGTACCCAATTGATCCATCCTACCATTTCTTAATATAAAGAAACTCCCTCTAAATTTTAATATAGATAGTTTCAAGAAAATATTTCATAAAAATATTTTCCTGAATTCAACCTATTTTATCATTAAATTTTACCATTTAGTTTTGTATTATTGATAACTCTACACCACTTATTAAAATTTTAATCCAAGTGATATAAAACCAATATAAAATTTTATTTTTTATAAAATTAGAGGATTGAAAATATCTTCTCAGTTAAATTAATCAATTTATCCCTAAATAGGGATAAGAAGATACACTCAAAGAGGGAGGTCAATGTCATATAAATGAGTCATACATAACATGTTATCTATTGGGATAATGAGGGTGTTCCACATGGTATAAATAATTATCCCTAACATGAGTCAGCATAGAAAGTACCACTATGATATTCTCAACTCCCACTACTAATATATTAATCATCCCATAAGTGAAATCATTAAATTTCTCATCGCATTGGTTATTCACACGCTTCCTACTATTTCCATCCATTTACTAATTCATAGTAGAGTTATTGATGATAATACTTGGCTTAATAATATTAAACAAGGATAATAATGAATTAGAGTGAATAAATCAAATATCACTTGTTCATTCTAAATTATCACTTTATAAGATCCAATATATGTAATATTGGGTTTTTTCTTATTATATTATCTAAAAAATATATAAAAATAACTATAACTTACTTGGATACCATATATAAAACTTTCATCTCATAAACATAATGTTACATCATTTTCTAATATAAATAAGAGAAAATTATCCAAAAAAATATAGCGGTCAAATTTCATTGGTAAAATAGCTACATAATAAGTCTTATTTAAAACAAATAAAAAATATTATTTATTTCCATCCTCATATTATGTTCCTAGATCTCTTCAAACTTCCATCACTACATGGGATATCCTAGTGACATACATAAAATGAAAGGGTATAAAAGCATAGTAAGTTGATGATAAAAGGGTAGCATTGAGCATAATTATAATGAGATAAATTAGATATAAATGTGAATAATATTTAATCATGATTGTAAATAAAACATTAGTAATACAATTATGGAAGAATATATAATCAACCATGGATACAAGGCAATAATATAAAACATGACATCAAAAGCTTAAGTCAAGGATCATTTCCAGAACAAAATAATATAGTGTGTTAATGATCATTCTTCATGCACTATACATGTTATATCATGAGATAAAACAAATACCCATTATATTATAGGGGTGTATAATTTTGAGGGTGCGTATCACATTATAATATGTTCAATTTGTGTGTACCACATAAGAAAATAGAATATACCTCATTCATAAGCGTAATAAACCATGAAAAAGTAATAGATTTCAATGAATGTCATAAAACATCATCATACCACAAAAAATGAATCATGTTAGTTCAAAAAATATTAGAATACTATTATATATTTGACATGAAATGATAAGATTCTTCATGAGTAAAAGAATTTTTATGGAAGTTTATTTAAATAAATGTTTATAAATAAAATAAACATGTGAGAAGTATCTTTATCATAATAAAAAACCTGAATTTTGTTGAATAATTAATAAAGGGGTGGTATAATTCACCAAAAAATAAGTAAAATACAATGTTTAATCATTCCATTTTTACTATATAAAGTAAATATAAGAAGGTAGAAGTAGGTGAGAAGGCATAGTTTTAATAGGAAAAAATTATATATTATTTCTCTATATACTTTAGTTATTTAAAAATATAAATTCAAGACAAGGAATGAGAATAATCTTGGTCCATAATGAAAGATATTTAATTATTTTATAATATTTTAGGACCTCAATAGGGAAATATTGATAATGATAAGATATAAAAAACAATTGAATGCGTTATAAACTGAATCCTCATACCTTAAATCCATGTAACCTTATAATGATCATTTAGGATTTTGAATCAATATATTACAATAATTAGTTACTAGTATTAGAATATTCTTTTAGATTATTATACTTTTTATTGTTTACTTACATCAATTCATTAATAACATATTTGTTTGATGATTTTTTATGACTATTTCAACATGTTTTTTAATGGTTTGTGATGTTACATTATCAATGTGAAAAAGGACCTCATTATTTATCACAAGACTTCATAAAAAGTAGTAGATGTATGATATAGTATTCATAATGTTCTAGGAATTATTGTTTTTATCATGGAATGGGTTTATGTATTATATAAAACATGGTTCTATAACTTGTTATGATAGGAAGAAAAATGAAAAAGATGGTTTAAATTTTATGTTGTTAATACCATTTATATTTTATCATTACCTTTTGTTTATTTATTTAATTAGTGGTAAACATTATCTAGAATTTTATTTACCCAAAAATTTATTTTATGATTCCAATGGCTATGTTACTAGTCCAATAAAAAATTTACTACTATAATAGTCAGGTTACTATTTTAATGGTTACATTTTCAAAGGTCGTATAATCTTCAATAATACTATAAATACCTATTATTTCCATGAATTTTCATTTATTAAATTTTAAATCATGGTTCTCTATACTTTAATTATAAAATGTAGATCATTGTTTAGTCGTTTGTTTATTTTTTATAGTGTTTTTTCATTTGTAAAAATTATAGAAAATTCTGATGCACCTAAATTTAAAAATATAGTTTTTTATTTACTTGTTCTTATTATCTCATTATTCTATTTATAATTTATTGTAGAATATTTATATTTTGTATGTAATGTTCTATGTTATTGGAATAAAATAGTACTCATTTTTATTTTGGGGTTTATGTGTTTTATACTATATATTATAAATATATATGAAACATGTGTATATTAAAGAGGAAAATTTCATATAGAAAAGACCATGTCAATGCAATGTGAGTAGTTATGCCATTAATTTTAAGTATATTTAATAATGACTAGAGTTTTACCTTCTAAGATCATGTAACTAGGACCAATAATTCCCCTTTTATGGTAATAAAACTAGGACCTTTTGTATTTTAGTTTAAAGTCATATGTATACTATCTTTGGAATCATGAAATTTAATTTTATCAAACTAAGACAATGAGGCAATATATTTCTATAAATATCTTAGGGTGTAACTTATGGATTAGTTTCCATTTATAATATTCACTAGTAGACAATATATTCGAAGGTTTGAAGTGATTTATATAAAATTTATCCATTTTATAATCCCATCTTGACCATTGGTGAATAAGTTAGTGAGATGTATGAATAGATATATGATATGTGAGATGTATTAAGAGGAAATTTGTTCTGACACTAGGAAGGTGTAAAAATTTTAGATATCTCATAGTCTATAAGGCTTAAAGTGTTGACAGTTACACAAAAAATAGTTCCCATAGGAGGAAGATTCGAAATAAAGTGAAAGTGAGGGACTTACAATCAATCCACTAACATATAATGAAAAAAGGATACCCTAAAATATATGTGAGAATGCAATATGATGAGGTATTTAATGTATCCTTAAGATGAAGGATCCTTATTATCAATTATGTATACAATCAAAAACTTCTGGGATGCAATTAGAGGAAGTGGAATTCCATGGGGAAACCACTTGCATGATGTATAAACTCCATTATCAAAGTGGAATGTGATAAAAATTTCCATTAATGAGATTTTAGTGTCACATAAATGAAGATGTAATTGAATTGGAACAAGTAAGTTTATAATGCAATATCATAAGGTCTATATGGTCATTATGGATCAATATCCTATATAGTTGTGTTGAGGGATTCACAAGACTAGAGTTACCAAGTAAAGAGTGCACCATCATGGATGATAATATTGCTAGAATCGTGATTACATACAATTTTGGAAAGAATGGAATGATTTAGGTAGTATTACCATTTTACCTCAAATGGGTATCGCGTAGAGCTTATACCACTTAGACCAATATTCAAGTTATTGTTATTATGATTTTTCCATATAATGGTCACACATGGGTCATGATTCCTAGATGTAAAATGGGATAGGGGGTTACATGAATGATATTTCCAACCCCATGATGTTTTCCCCATAGTTTAGCTATAAGTTGTTGGGAAATTTCCCAAGGGGGTACATGAATCATGTATGTAGGGAGTCACTTAAAATTACCCTATAAAATTTTAGATCATTATAATGAGTGATGAATATATGTATTTATAGAAAAAATGGTCCATGGTTAAAGAATATACATAATCCCATATCTTATTAAAGGGAAATCTATGATCACATTAGGAAATAAAGGGGCATCCAAAATCACATATATTAAATATTTATTTTATTTTTTTATTTTTCTAAAACATGACCACAATTATTCATGTGATTATTGATGATTAATAATCCACTTTTTTAGTGCCAACAACCTCTTGGGATGATTGAGGGTATAATTTAGGATTCTTTTACGACTTTTTTCTTTGATTCATTCAATCTAGATATATTTAGTATTGAAATAGGCAAGATTCTTATAGAGATTAAATAGAGAGATATGTCAATTCTAGATAATATAGAAATATTAACTAATTTTCTTAATATTTATCCTTATTTTAGTGTTTATGAGACTACCAAGTCTTATCATATTTATTTCAAGTTATGATTGATGGTTTTTACCTGGGTGATATTTTTAGTTTACCAAATTTAAATAATGTGATAAAAAATCCATGAATACTTAGAATAATTTTGATGAAAATTATAAGACATTTTCATGTTCTAGTTGATTAAGAAGTGGATAAAAAATAATTTTATGGCTATCACTATGGTATATAAATATCCTAGAGATATAGAAAGATTCACCTTCTACATTCTTAGGTAAATACACCTCCAAAGTGTATTTACTATGGTTCAAAGGGGAATAGTAAGTACGTATGTCCCTTTGATCCAAATAAATGTCAATTTTAGAAATATACAGGGAATATTTAGAAGATCTATTAGACAGAGACTCAAAAAAGTATAGGAAAAAAACCTCCTTTCAACTAGGTATCTCAATATTGGGAATTTGACCTCAATAGAGTAGCATTTATACATCAACTGGGAGGTCTGTTTATGGAGGGAATTGGGTTTTTAAATGGCACACTCAAAGAGGTATTGTAGATTGGGGTGGTCAATTGAATTAGGTTCAATATTGTGGATCTGGTATAGGATAATTGTTTTGGCTCCCAAAATCATTAAATATTAGTGAGGTAACTTTCTTTCTCAATGGTATGATGGTATTCACCTCCACCTTTTCTAGTGTTATTTTTTTACTAGTTCATCCCATTAATTTATTTTATCTAATTTTATTTCTTATTTTTTCTTAAATATATAATTTTTTCATGGATTATTGAAAAATGATACCCCACTAGGTATGACAGATGATTCTATAAGAATATTTTTAACTTTTTCTATTATTATCATATAATAAGGTCATATCTTAGATTTCTATGTTTTAGAGAGATAAGGCTGAAATGTTATTATAGGGTAGGATTGGCTATTGGGTTTTTTGTCCCGCATTAACTAGCTACTAGAGATAAATGGTTTTCTTTTGTCTTATTAGCATATTATCTATTTTCACAGGTGAATTATATTATCATAAAAATTGAGATAATCTATATATAGAAAAATTGAGGAAAATTACTTTTTAGATAGAAAGAATTGGTTTTTTCTTAGTTCAAGTCTATCTCAGTACTTATTTAACACCTATTATAGAATAATTTCATGATGTGTTTCTAAAATAATTTTAAGGAATACTTCTTGATGATAATCCATGTAGTGAATACACATAGCCTCTTTATAATAGTAAAACAAGGAGTATCACATTAACCAGGAGTTAACCCAAGTCATATCCAAGGGATATTCAATTAAATTTATAATTTATGTCTATTAGTGTTAGCATTTATAGATAATTAATGGTGATTTTTTTAGGGTAGTGACAAGAAATATAATATTATAAGTGGAAAACCACAAGGGAAATTCAAAACTGTTTTTAAGAATAAAACGAGGAAATAGTGTATTGTAGGGACCGGTTTCCTTGATTCCAATTAATTATTTCTAAATTTATCAGTTCATTCCCAACACACTCACTCTTAATTTATATGTTCTCTCTCATATCACTCTTAAACTTATTTTTACAATCACCGGTATTCATGAGGTTGTTTGTGAAGGAATAAAAATAGAATTAAACAATTTTAGTCTATATAATGTGTGCCTTAACCACATTACAAACTATCATGAATTAGAGAAATAATTAAGAAATCCATGGGTATAATATTGGATTCCCCCTATATCTCTTTCATCCTATCAATTATGTTTATCAACTAACCAATCAGGCTAGTAAAGAATTAAGAACATATTCTAAATATTATCTGAATTACATTCATCCAATAAATATAAATAATACACAACTATATAGTAACCTTCTCCAAAATATTTGTATCCATACATAACATTTGTAAAACATTTAAAATAGAATAATGAACAAAATTTTCTCAAATGGTTTTTGATGTAACCACCTATAATGGCCTTGATCTCTAAATTCTTTCCTCCTTTATCATTCAACTTAGTAGTGTTGAACCCACTTAAATATGATGTTGTATTTGTTCTTAATTATTTTTAATGTGTTTGAGATAATTTTTTCTAACTTGGTTAATGTAAGAAGATTCCATTATCAATGGAATGGTTTTTATAATACTTGTAATTCATGGATGAATAGATTGAAAGAGGAAACATTTACATGTCATGATTAGAGAGTTGATCTTGTAATGAAATCAATACATGTGCTGATGGAGGTTGAGAAGAATTTTTGTAGTGGGTTCTTAGTGAATTTTAGGAACCACTAGATTATGGTTAAATAAGGATAAATTCGATGAAAGGTTTATTAAGGCAATATAGTTTATTTGAATAATTCAATAATAATTCTTATATATTGAAAATAATATGTGAAATTATGGTTGAATGATCATAAAATATAATGATTATCTATAAAGATATTTAAAGTGTTTAGAATTAATTTCATGTTATTGGATATTACATAGGGGGATTTGACGATCTTCTGTGACAATTTACAAAAGTTCTAGCATTCTGATTGAAATATGGAATATTGGAAAAGGCACTCCATACATATGGTTTCTCTTGAGAAAAAAATAATTAGATAATAGTTGAGCTTCAATGTGTATGTAAGGTTCTATTAGAATGATGTGTATTCTTTTGTTTTAGTTAATTAGAAGATATGAAAAATTCATGGGTTTTATAGTTCATTCTCAGAAGCATACATTTATAAAAGTCCCTAAAGGTTAAATTGATTACATAAAATTTTATATATGTAATGTAATATTTTTACTATGAATGAAACCAAGTATAAAATCCTGCAAAATATATAATTATTTCAATTTACTATGTATGAGTCATTAATTGGTGGAAATTTTTAATTTTCAAGAATCTATCAGTGATACATAATTGTAATTATTGGTAATATAAAGGTAATCAAATAGAGAGATGAAAATTTATGGAAAGGAAAAAACCATACAATAAGATATGTAAGGAATAAAAAATCATACATGAGGAAAGTTGAATGAATTTTTTTTAATTTATTGAGATCTCACAATAATACACGATGAATTATATTTTATACATAAAAATTATTAGTTTGAAAAAATATAAGTCAACAAAAACAATATCAAAGCATTTCTTCAAAGAAATGAACATCAAAATTATTAAAAAAGAGAATTGAGAGTAAATATGAGTGTTGAGAAAGTGATCTTCACACCATGTAGAATAATATCATTATATAAAAATATATTTAATATGAGATAATATCAAAATATAGTTCTATAAGCTATTACTCCAGGATATGAGATGTCGCTCTGGGATTATATTAATGGATGCCAATGTAGATAGAATTTGGGCATGAAGATTTTTTAAAAATAATTAAAGAGACATGAAAATTATAGTTATCATGTAGTTTTTAAAAGGTTGACTCTTATAAATCTATTTAAATGAAATTTGAATTAGAATTGATTAGGTTATCACACTGCATCAAATCAAGGGATAATTTCAATATTTTATGTATGAACATATATTTATGTGATTCAAAAAATAAACAAAAGTAGAATAAGAGAGGATAAAAACTATTATAAAGGACATGATAATATATTCAATAATGAGAACTAGATAATTGAATAAGGTGTTTTTTGATACTGTTGAATATTTTTTTAAGAGGAAAGGATAAAGAAGATTAGTATATGATAAGTCCATTTGCGACTCATGCTTAAAAATTTGATTTTTCTTCAATGAAGTCTCTCCTTATTTACTTTAATTTATTGGTGTTTGTTCAAGTACTTTTAGTGCTATAATTATTATTAAGTTCAAGGTCACCCATTCAAATTAGATACTTCTTGATAATTGAAGGAGATATGTGGGGGGGGGATGTCATGAAAATAGTCGACCATCATAGAGTTTAACCTTATTAAAAAAAATTATTTGTTTCTATTTTATTTTAGCGTTTTTGTGATTTTAAGGGAGATATATTGAATAAGAAGGATAACAGTTGGGATTTAATTGAAAAATAAAAAAGACCAATTCACCCACCACACTATATATTAGTGTTTATCCTATCCTGAGTGATCCTAATAATTGTTAGTAGAGCATATGTGTGCACATAATGATCTCTATTAAATAATGTGATTGATAAAAATATCACAGTCAATTGTTAAGGTATTGTAACATTCAATGGATAATGTTTAAAATTTTGAGGATAAAATGATGTCATATCTTTTCTATATTAGTGTATATATTCTTGTTTTTTTCAATATGGTTTTATAGTATCGAGGTAAAATTTTTACATGATATATTTTTGATAATATGATTATTGAAAGTGATGGAAAATTAGAAATAATTTTCCTAACTCTTTATCTAGGGAAAAAATAAAAAAATTCATAGGCTAAAAAAATAAAATATATTTTCAGTGAAAACTTAAGATTATTTATAATGAGAAAAAATAGATACATAAATATAAAATGAAAATTTATGGAAATCACTTTGAAGATGATAGATTGAATAAAGAGGGATCAATTGCTGAATTAATTAATGGGTTTAATGTTTTTTTATCTCCATCATTGGGTTCATATAACCTCTTGAAAATTCTACTATTGTGAAGAAAATTATGAGATTCATACCAAACAAGATTTATGGAAAGATATCATCTCATGGATACAAATAACTTTATGACTTCACTATTGATGAATTGCATAATACTCTCTTAAATTGTCAAATTATAAGGGGTGATACTATTAAAATAAATGTAAATACATATAAATAAATATAATTTAATTATTTTAAGAACCTAAATATATAATATGATAACACTGATTCTTTTGAAGAAGAAAATGTTTAATATTTTTCAGAAACCCTCTCCATAATGTCAATAATTTTCAAGAAGGGGAATGAAAACTATAAAGAGAAATATCCCATTATTATTTTTAATAATGGAAATATTAGACACCTATATAACAAGTACCCCATGAAGATCAATAATCAAAATTAATATGATAAAACAATTATGTAATTCTCACTGAAAAAATGTTATTTTAGAAGATAAAAATATCAATCTAAAGGAAAGTAAAAAAATGGAATCATTGTTTTTCAAAAGAGAAAATTTTCATTTGAAAAAATCATTTTAGAAATTGATGGGATCTATGATGGTATGAAGAAACCTAATGGATCTTAGGATTTCCTCATGGATCAAGATGAAGAAGAAGATATTGAATCATTAAAGGATAACTCAAAGATTGATATCGATTTTACTGATGAAGATCAATAATATGCTGAGGAGACACCATGAGAATAGAGATCATTATGTTCATAAATTATACATATAAAAAATAATTATGGTAAAAATGATGACTTATAGGTTCAAAATAATAGGTTGGTCAAAAAATTGAGAGGATGAAACATGATAATTCTGATAAAAATAATACCATTGATGGCATGACTTCTACTGTCATACTTTAGGATAATTTTTTATAAAGGAAAAAAAATTAATGATATTGAAGCTAATAATTATAAAGAAAGATTCATTTTTGACATAAATAAAGATAGTACAGAAGCTGGGTAGTTTTCCAGAAAATAAACATCATGTACTCTTTATATTTATGATATTAAACATAAATAATAAAAGTATAAAAATACTTGATATTAAAATATAATCATATTCTTTGAAGGATATAGTGAAAAATAACAATATATATTAGTTATAATGTATGAATACAATTTAAAAACTACTCATATCAGTGAAAAATTTGGGATAAATATCCAAATCTATCTCATGTATAAATATAAGAGATCGATAATAGGATTCGGTAAAACCAACTCATTTTACATTTGATAATAGAGAAATAAAAAACCCATGAAGTATAATAATTTCTATCAAATGAGGAGAATTATAGGTTATTATATGTGTTGTGGTGTTATTTTCAGGAATGGATATAGTTGTTGGTAAAAATATCTTTACCTAAAAAATAAAGGGAACAAAAAAATGGGGGAGACTATAAAAGTAAAGAATATATCTAAAATTTCAATAGTTTTAGAAAAATAATGATGTAAAAAAATATTTTTGAGAAATTAAAGGAAGTTTGTAAAAGGTGTATCCAAGAATGGAAAATATAAAATGAGTTCTTTAGGGTTTAATCAACTAAATTAAATATATGTTTGAACATTATAAATATTTAAAAAGTAAAGGATGTTGAACAATGGATTTTTTTTAATGAATTTTCATTCAAGGAATGAAAATATGAGAGGCCATGGATTATGGATAGTAGTTTCTCTTCCCACATGACAAGTAATTTGAATAACATGAGTAATATTAAACGATATAAAGGAGGAGTTATTATTTTTAGAATAATTTGAGGCATAAAAGGCGTGGTTATCATTTAAAAAAATAACATTAAGAAAATAATAATTGGATATTATATGAGTAATATTACAATTTTCAAATACATAATTACTACTTGAAATGCATGTTTAAATGGGAAGATAATGAGTAATAATCACAAGTGTGTTGAAATTAAAACTCAAAACCATTAGAGCTAGTTCACTCTAAGGTTTTTGGACCTATGACTGTGAAGTAAATAGGTGAATATATATATTTCATTACATCCATTGATGATTTCACTAGAATTACAAGAATTAGGTTTTTGTTTAACAAATCTCAATACTTAAACAGTTTGTAAAGTTTTACAATGCTTGAACCACCCCAAACTAATGGAATTTCAGCTATTTGTGACGGGATCCTGTCACAAAAACACTTTTGTAATGGGGGCCCATCGTAAATAGCCTATTGTAGAAAATAGCGTCGGAAGAAGTATTTTTTGTGACGGGCCCATCGCAAATAATATTACTTACGATGGGAAGTAGTCTCGTCACAAATATCTTGCTAATTAAATACATTATATATACAAGAACCTGTTGTGATGGGCCTGTCGCAAAAATTATTTGCGACAGGACGAGGGCCCGTCGTAAATAGACTTATGTCATAAACCTGTTGCGATGGGCCCGTTGCAAAAACCTTTTTTGCGATGGTAAATTCACCCGTCGCAAAAACTTTTAAAATATATATATATATATATATATATATATATATATATATATATATAATCTATTTGTTACGGGACCCCGTTGAAAAATTCCCAGTCACAAATACTTAATAAAATAAAAAATATAATATAATTATAATTAATGAAAAAAATAATATTAATATTATTAAAATAATAAAAAATAAAAAATATCAAAATTCTCAATATTCACAAAAAAATATAAAAAAATCATAAATTATTATTATTATTATTATTATTATTAAAATAAACAAACATTAAAAAATATAATACTAATAATAAAAAATAATAATAATAATAAATATAAATTATGCAATATTCGCACCAATATAAAAGATAAAAACTGTAAATAATTCATATTACAACAAATGTTCAATTCAAATGTTTTTAACAGAACAAAAAAATCACTAGAGGGGATAGTCTTCTTGAGGAGTTGGAGGAGCTGGAGGAGCTGGTGGAGGAAACTCAATCCCTAAACTACGAGTCTGACGGTGCATGTACTCCATCTACTCGTGTTGCTGTTGTTGCCATCGATGCATGTCCTCCTCATACTGCTGGTTCATCTCTTCCTATTGCTTCTAAAAATTCTCTATAAGATCAGTTTGAGCTCAAAACTGCTCCTGATACTGTGAACCAGAAGATGATTCCTCTCCACGAGCTCCTCTTGAGCTGGATGCCAACATCGCAGTAGTATCATAATAAGTCCAATGAGTCAAATGAGATTCGATACCAACTACTGGGCCCTTTCTAGAGGCATATTGGGTCGCCTACATCCATACCGCCTCATTGAAGTGGTGGGAACTAGTCTGATCAGCCGTCTTAGTCTGACTCTTAGCCCATTTCTAAGATTTCATGGCCTCATATGACTCCTTCAGTTTCAATTTAAAATTAAAATAGTGAAAATATTATATGTAATTAATTTTCAAACCGAAAACGAAATAATACTGACCACAATCTGACATTGGCGATCACCTCTAATCTCTCTAGTGGCTGGATCAGTGTACATCCTCTAATAAACATCGTACTCCATAATATCGGGATGCTCGACTGCCTATATGAATATAAAATAAAATGTTTATATTTAATGTTAAATAAAATATTTAAAAAATATACTTACCAGATGCTCTCTATGCGTACTAAATGTATGGTTACTAGCTCGATGTGTCACCTCATGTCTCCCCCGATTATGTTGGCCCAATGAATATCTCCTCTAAAATTAACCACTCAACCAATGTGAACATAATCCGTCCCAAACATGAGATGAAATGTACTCTGATCCATAGGCTCTACATGATTCATCAAATACTGTCACTCCTGGTTTCTTAATGGTTGTCCTTATCGATGTGTCACCTCTTGTCCCCCCTATTTATTGTTATTTATAACTATTTATTACTATTTATTGCTAATTATTACTAATCATTACTAATTATTACTAATTATTACTAATTATTATTAATTATTTCTAATTATTACTAATTATTTCTAATTATTACTAATTATTACTAATTATTACTAATTATTACTAATTATTATTATTTATTACTATTTATTACTATTTATTACTAATTATTCCTAATTATTACTAATTATTACTAATTATTACTAATTATTTCAAATTATTACTAATTATTACTAATTATTTCTATTTATTACTATTTATTACTAATTGTTACTAATTGTTACTATTTATTAATATTTATTACTATTTATTACTATTTATTACTATTTATTCTTAATTATTCTTAATTATTACTATTTATTACTATTTATTACTATTTATTACTATTTATTAATACTTATTACTATTTATTACTATTTATTCCTAATTATTACTAATTATTACTAATTATTACTAATTATTAGTATTTTTTACTATTTATTAGTATTTATTACTAATTATTACTATTTATTAGTATTTATTACTAATTATTACTAATTATTCCTAATTATTGCTATTTATTACTATTTATTACTATTTATTACTATTTATTACTATTTATTAGTATTTATTAGTTTTTATTAGTATTTATTAGTATTTATTACTATTTATTACTATTTATTACTATCTATTAGTATTTATTACTATCTATTAGTATTTATTACTATTTATTAGTATTTATTACTAATTATTACTATTTATTGGTATTTGTTACTATTTATTAGTATTTATTACCATTTATTAGTATTTATTACTATTTATTAGTATTTATTACTAATTATTAGTATTTATTACTAATTATTATTATTTATTAATAATTATTACTAATTAATGCTATTTATTACTAATTGTAAATATTTATTACTATTTATTTCTAATTACTACTAATTAGTGTTAATTACTATTAATTACTGCAAAATACAGCTACTAATTACTAATTACCGTTATTTATATACATTACTAATTATCGTTAATAATTATTAATTATTACTAATTACTAAGAATTAGTACTAATAATTTAATTTTATTATTACAAATAAATACTGATGACAAAACAATTTAAATCTAACTTCATTACAACTAATCAATAATAATTAAAATTAATATAAAGAAATGAAATAAATACTAAATTAAATAAAACATAAATAACTTTAAACTTTATCTCTTATAATTGTAGACGGCTTCACAACTTTTTCGTAAAAAAAACTAACTCTCAAAAAATTTCACTCTAACATTAGTGTTTACCGAAGCAGAGGAAGAAGGAATTTAGGAGGAGAGAAGAAAAAATGGATGGGGGTATATATAGGTTAGATTAGTTGTGATGAGATTCTCGTCGCAAATAATTTCGGCCGCATTAATTACGGTCGGCGGTTAAAAGATTATTTGCGACGGGTCCTGTCGCAAAAGGTAACCTACTTACACACTATTTGCGACGGGATGTTGTCCCGTCGCAAATAGGTTTTTACTACCACCGGTTATTTGTGATGGGACGTGTCGCAAATACCCTTTGGGGGTCGAACTAGTTGCGATGGGGGATCCCCCGTCGCAACTAGTTCTTATCGTCTTCCAGTATTTGCGACGGGCGATACCTACCCGTCGCAAAAACCTTTTCGCGCGGATTGGCATGGTTTGCGCGCCAAACTGTGCAAAAGTTTTTGGGACAGGGTGCTTATTCTCACCGCAAAAAAGAGGTTATTTGCGATGGGTTGATTGTTCTATCGCAAATAACCTCTTAGACAGATTATTTGCGGTAGGATTTATTCCCGTCGCAAATAACTCATTGCAAAAAAAATTGTTTTTCCCAAAGTACCATAACCACACTTTCGAATCTGATTCTTAAAAAACCTTCTTTAAAAACTGGATTTAATAAAAACCAAGCTAAAAATATCTTTATTTTAGATTATTTACTTATGTTAAACATTATATATCACAAATATTCAAAATCCCAAGAATTTAAGTATCAGTTTCTTTGAGTATCTACTAAGTATCTTATTTTATGATTCTTGTGAACATTTAACCATAATTGAAATATATTTTACTCCCTTGTAGACTCTTCACAAGATATACTCATCTTCATAACCCATGTAATAGAAACATAAGGAATGGGTGATCTCAAGCACTAAGTAAGATTAAAACTCATAAACATATTAAAAGGGGTTGGATAATAAGCATATGGGAAAAGATGATAATGAGAAGAATATATTATTAAAAAAACATGGAATAATAAGAGTTTTAAAAAGGTATAATAGAAAAACATGTAGTCACAAATGGTCAAACATTTTCCATGGAATAGGAGTGAAAAACATGAAATAATAAACATGATCCATGGAAGCATAACATAAGAATGTAACATATAAATGTGGAAAAAATGAAATTATTGGATACCATAACCTAGTTGAGTATGAATATATACCTGATTCCTATCACATAGTGGACTTAGGTTAGAAATTCATGTAACCTATTGATCTTGGGATAAAAACCAGAGTAACCTCTTAGGGTAGGGTTAACAACCCATATACCCTCTTGGCATTAGGATATTACCTGTGTACCCTATTTGAGATCAAGTGATATAAAACATTAACCAATGCATTTAAGGGTGATACAGGACCCCACTAGTTAATAATAATCGGCCATAAAATTGTGTTCTTGTTGAACATAAAAAAAACATATTTAAAACATCACATAATTAAACCATAGAAAAGTGATGTGTTTCATGAAAATTTCTATATATTCTTTCATAATACATAGAGAGAAAAAAAGTGAATGGTTGTATAAGAACATATCCTCGGTGTAATATAAGGATCGGTAGTGGTGTGGACATAGATAAAAAATAACTTTTTAATATCATTAGGTAAATCACTTTGAAAAATAACATAACATTACCATTTTTATTCTAAAATCATTACAAATTTGGTTTATTTGGAAAACCATTTTAAAACATGGAATGGAATCTTCCTTGAAAATAATGGTCACAAAAAAACAAAGAATATGTTCACATGTAAAAACCATAAATGAGATTATAGAAAACAATTTTAAAACTATTTCAAAAAGATAAAGTTATTGGTTACTTTAAAATTTTATCTTCTAAAATTAAAAGTGTTTTTAAAAAAATTAATTTTCAAAAATAAACTTCAATAATTGAACTTTGAAAAATACATGAAGAATATCTCAAGGAAATATTGAGTGAAAAATAAAACAAATGATCATGGAAGGAAAACCATTTTAATATTTTAAAATACCATTTTTTGAAATCCAAAATCATTAAATGTGTTATAAAACATCATTTTGAAAAGAGTAGAATATAAATATAAATTAAAAATGATATAACACATGATTATGTTTCCAAATATATAGGTTAACATTGAAGGTAATGGAAAATGTGGACATGGAAGAAAAATCATCATTAAATAAAATTAGAATTATTCTTAACAATGTCATTGTAACGACCCAAAATTTTTCAATGGAAATTCCCTTCTTATAATTATGTCATAAAATAACATGAAAACACAACAGAATGAACTACTAAGTGATAAGTGACCTTTAAACATAAGTTGGTCGTTTCTATGTTTGGAATTTTGAAAATCTAACATACACGGTTGTGTTCAAGATGATTTTTGGAGTATAATAAAACAAAAATATTTTTTGGTGAATAGTAACCTACCCTTATGAATATTAATATACCCTTATGAATAGTAATATGACCCTTATGAATATTAAATCATCCAACATAAGAGTAACCTTACCCATGAATAATTAAATAAAATTTAGACATATTAGAAAGTGACAATTTGACCTTAGTAAACGTTTTGGTATTTTGTAAGTCATATATAATTAATTATAATTAATTAATTAATTTAAAAGAAAATTTATCTTCTTAAAATGTGTTCATTAATTATCAAATCAATTTCTTATAGTTTTTAGATAATTTTATAAGACCCTACGTAATTATTGAAAGCACTATAAAATTAGTTTTAATTTTAAAAACTGTTTTTTGAGTAAATTATGATTTTCATTAAAAATTAAATTAATAATATTGTTTTGCGACGAATCGGGTGTAGTTGACCAACACGCCCGACTGTCGGCCTCACAAAGATCTTAGCTCCACTCAATCGCTAAGGTCGGGTATATCGATCTTCGTTTCGAAACGCCCAACGGTTCCATATCCAATGATATGTGGACCTGCTTTCCAAAGGAAGGCGTTTGCTGGGTGATTTGGCCAACGATGATTAAGAACTCACATTGGTCAAGAGGATGGGAATTTGGGATCATCGCACCCTTTTGGGGGGAAATTATTGCATGTTCCGGGACTCTCTTATATATTTAAGACGTGTTCATATGTTTGCGAATCTTTGGTTTATACCCAAGCATAGTATCCACAGATTACTCCTAGTTGGAAATGATCAGCTGAACGCAGGGATTCAGAATCATTTAGGCCTGAGGTTTACCATACCTCATTGGATTAATGACTTTGAGTAGTTTTAACTCATTGAGACGGCACTGGTTTGAAGCCTTATAACTGGGTGCTCTGGAGTTTATTTTCATCCAGGGGAGACAGATAGCGACTTGAGCATTTGGATTGAACCTGTGATATGGGCTTCCTACGTATCCTCGTGAGAGGAATCAGAGTCCACGTAGTTCAGTAATGTAGTTTAACGTCATGTGGGACGAAGGATCGGGGATAACACTCTAAGGTGGCCCGATGAGATGGTGGATGGGGATTACACTCTGAGGCAGCCCATAGAGTTAGTGAACTGATGTAAAGGGGTCGGAAGGACCGGGTGGTGGGCTTAAACCTCATGGAGGATATCTACGTACCATGCCTTGACATGGATCAAAGTCCTCATAGTTCGCAAGAGGTGGTGTCAGAGAACCGAGGTGAAGATGGACCGAGGATCTGATGGGTACTGGGCTTGAACCTCGTGGAGGCTTCCTATGTACCATGTCGTGGTATGGATCAAAGTCCTCGTAGTTTTGGTGGTGGTGTCAGAGAACCGATGTGAAGATGGACCGGGGGTCTGATGGGTAGTGGGCTTGAACCTTGTGGAGGATTCTTATGTACCATGCCTTGACATGGATCAAAGTTCTCATAGTTCGGGATGGATCACAATGGCTTACCGTTGGATTGGAATATAGTTTAGCATCATGCGGGATGGAGATGGTGCCATGGTCGATCCTTACTCTAATCCCATGTGAGACGTGCTCAGTGTGAGAAACAAGAGGCAGAAGAGACCTGACTATCATGCCGCGAAAGGTTCACCCATGGGAAGCGGAGTGGGGTTTACACATGGGGCGGCCCAATGGTAACAAATCCCAGAGGGAGAGGGAAAGGATACCCTTGTGTCCATCTCCCCTCTTGTTTCTTGGCACCGGGGAAGTACGGAGGTGCATGGGTGCTGCCTCTTGTAAGAAAGGTTAGAGGCTTACACCAAGAAGGTCGCCCTGGTGACGCAATGGAGCGACACTGATGAATGGGGCTTACGCATGAATGCTGCTTGGGTGCCACTATGGAGCAGCAATGGTGGATAGGGCTTACGCAAGGAAGCTGCCCAGGTGCCTTCTTCATGTCTGACCATGAGGGCATCCCAACTCACCGGTGGGTTGAGGAATATAATTGAGGCATACACCTATGCGCAATTGCACAAGCGGGATAACACCAAGGGCATTGGAATCAGACCGAACAAAGGGTGATGAAAAGTGTGAATCACATGCCCAGAATTCGAAACGCGGTGAGGGTGGCGTGACGATGGAGGATAACTGTTGACCATGTTTGAAACATAGAATCCATATCACATTAGCCTGGAATGGGGGAATACAAGTGAGGGTCGATTGTTGACCGTGTTCGAAACACAGGACCTGACTCGAAGTGTTTCCCAAAGTCTTTCGGGGGTGTTGGCCCAGGACGGTAGGTCAGCCGAGGTGCCATGGGACCAGGTCGTTAGGGGGTCCCTTCAGATATGCAAGGGAATGAAGATCCGAATAAAGGACGTGCAAAGAATGAGGTGGAGTGATGGAATGTTTGAATGGATTCCAACGCTCTTGAAATTATGCCACTGTAAACATGGAATGAGGAATCTTATGCTTGGAGCATAAGGAATCTCTTACATGGAGCAAGAGGCATCCACTTATTGAATGATAGGGAATGCTACAGTTTATAGTCATGCAGAGAGGACTGTTTCCATATAGTTTAATGTCATATGGATAGGACGAGGGCCATACAGTTTAATGTCATGTGATCAGGACGACTAGGTAGGAGAGACCTAGCAATAGTTGGTGTGGGACTTACACAAGGGTGGCCCTTTCTGGATGAACCTAGCAAAAAGATCTAGTAAATGGGGTTATAGGAGATTCATGAGGAGTATTTAGACTCATTGAATTTATAGGAAGGATGTTGGAGTGGCGTAAGGGTGCAATGTAAAATACAGTTGACCCGGCCCGAAAAGTTCACGGTGTGACTCTCCATTTTTCATGGGGGTTAGTGATGGCCCGCATAAAACATGGTCGTGAGGGAGTAGACCACGTAGTGGCAGGCCGCGAAGGGGTGCCTATGGAGGGAGCAGTCCGCATAGGAGAAGGTCGCGTAGGAGTAGGCTGTGAAGGGGTGCCCGTGGAAGGATGCCCGCGAGGAGGCAGGCCACGTAGGCGCTCGCCGCGAGGGAGCAATCTGCATAGGAGCAGGCCGCGAAGGGGTGCCCACAGAGGAGATGGCCGCGTGTGGTTCGTGGATTTGGTTTCTCCTCTATGCGGGAGAGTGCATCCGCGGATGATATGGGGGCCGCGGATGGTCACGGAACTTTACTACTGGGAGCGACTTCTCCAGCGTCTCCCCACGGGTTTTCACCCATCCTTCCTCTCTTTATTTTTGGTGCCCCTCGGTAACTATTTATAGAGATACAAAGAGGCTGCATTGATGGGAACACGACACTCTTTGCGGAAGCCCATGAAGGAATCCCCACCCGCGGATGACTTGGTCAACCAGGGATTTTTGGAACCGAGATTCGTGGGATTTCTCCACGGTCGCATACCTCTCCACTTCTGTTTCACGAATGATAAGGTTCGCAGCCACATATGGCTTCCACCTCCGTTTCACGAGCGAGGAGGTCCGTGGTCGCATACGGCTTCTACCCTCGTTTCGCGAACAACGGCGCGCACGGCATGTGCCAGTTGGCGCGGTTCGTGGAGGTGGACCAGCCTGGAATCCATCCTACTTTGTGCCCGCGTAGGTGCTCCACCCCTATTTCGCAAACGATAGCGTCTGTGGGAGGTCAGTTTTCCAAACCGGCCGCATACTGTTACTGGGAGCCGGTACGTGGACCGGTTCGGTCCTTTTCGAAGTCTTGGGGTAATTGAATTTCCCCCTTGAGGAATTTTCAGGACCCTACAAATATTTCGAAAATTATTTTTGAAAAATAGACTTTATTTTTGGATTCTACACGTTGAAAAATGGTAGGGGTAAATTTTTGGGATTTTTCTGAAATACTTGAATTTTTTATGAATAGTGAAATACCGTAATTTGCAAAAATAAGCTAAATAAGCTAATTATAGAGTCATGTGTGATGTTCTGCTGATGTAAGCCCACTTTTTTCGGGATCACATGATAAAATTACTATTCTTGGTCATTCAAGACTCACTATTCCTTGTCTTAGGGGAAATTAATAAACTAATGAATTTTATATTAAGTAAACCCCTCTCCCCTCCACTATAAAAACCACCCTTCACATCCTCATTTCCTCCCACCTATCAAGCTCCAAGACTTCTCTAAACTCTGGCCAAACACCTTACCTGGCCCCTCTCCCATGTTAAAGAGCTGCTGGTCTCATCAAAAGACCAAGCTTAGGCCCTTAAGGAGGATCTCAAGAGGAAGATTTAAGAGGTAATTTCTCTCCCTCTTCTCCTTTAATTTCCTTTCAAGTTCAAGTTCATTTCTTGATCTCTCCCCACCTATATTCATCTAAATGGTATTTTAACTCTAGTATTATACATCTACTATAATTTTATGATTCTAATGGGATATTATATCATCCAACCCCCTTTACCTCTTCCTTTTATTTTATTAAAGAGAACTTTGTTCGTGAGGTGTTAATTTATCACCTTCAAGAACGTCATGCTTTCTTCTTCCATTTCTACCATCAGATCTAGTAATGAAACCATATTTATGGTTGAAACAGAATTTTTTATATGTATTATTTCCTATTTAAAGTTCTAGAAATAACTTATGGACATATTACTAAGTGATAAGTTAAAACAAGTTCATTGTGATTGAAAAACCACCCAAACTAACCCAAATAATCATCATTTAATTCTTATCTAATGATTCATCCACATGGATCTAATATAATTCATTATAAAATCATTAAAACTCCTGTAATATCATTAATAACATGTAATATCAGTTCTGGATGTTTACCCATGTTCTACCCAAACTTCAATTTAAGAATACAAGTGAACCACTTAAGAAAACCATAAAAACAAACTTTCCCAAATAATGTTTTTAAAATCTATAACTCATACAAAGGCACATAAAATCACTTAATGAAACCATGATGAACCATATTAATTTAAACAAGGTTATAGATTTCAAATTAATGAATATAATGCCATTATACAAGAAATTAAAGAGAAGGAAGCATTCATATACGAGGTAAGGGGAAATTCTCAAACCCAACTTTCATCCTTCGGGTTCTCCCTCTTTCACTCATTTTTGATATGGTTACTCCTTAAAAATATTTTTTTCATAATTGTCTTTACTTTTCTATGATATACATGTTTTTCAATGGTATTTATAAAAAACCAAATGTTTTCCAAAAGAACTCTTCTTTCAAGAACACACCTTTTACCTCTCATTCAAGATTGACGGTTCTTGTAACATGTATGTTATTCCCCCATTATTTTGGGAACCCAATGTTTATGAATATGTTCTTATGAGATGAAACACATTCATTATCATGGGATAATTATGTTCATTTATGTTATATGTTCGTTGTGTCATGCATGATAAATGATAATGTTATGATGTGATGGTTGCGCTCGGAATTATATAGCGCAACATGAATGTTTCAAAGTGACAGGTGTTCCTGGAATTATAAAGTGCTCTAATGCATTGGGTAAAGTGATTAATCTCATGAGTAAATGTTAAATAATGTTTGAAAAATATGATATCTTGGTTCACAAGTATGTGTGGTAGTTAACCACTAAGACATGATGTTTCATTTTTATGCATTGCCACATTTCAAGTCTTATATTTATGCTTCCTCTCATGTTCATGATCTTTTTCCCATGTTATGATTATGATCACCCCATGCTATATTGTTCTTATCTATCCTCTTACTGGGATTCTAGATCACCCATTTTGATGCATATCCTCTGGTGGCTACATGTACTAAGTATAGGACAAGTGCCAATAAGAAGCTAGAGAAGAAGAAATTACATAAATGTTTATGCTTGATGTTGTATTTGTTATGTATGGTCCTAGTTTTCCCAAGACACCAAACCTTTGGATCCTATATGTGTAATACTATTATGTTGTTTATCTTTAAAATGATTTAATAGTAAAGTAAGAAAAGGTTGGGTTGCTATAGTCATACATTCTATGACATAAATTAATCATGGATTAAATTTTAATTAAATAATATCATTTTATCTATATAGAAATTGAAATTACAATATAAAATCTAATGGTGGAAGAAACCAAACATAGATGTAAGATGCTCAATATGAAACACTATTGATTAAGGAATGGGGGTATCAGTTAACAAAAACTATTATGTTTATTCCTTATGAGTTTAATATTCTATAACCTCCTGTAAAAATTAAATAAATATATTAAGAACTAATTGTATAACCTTATTCATACAATTAAACTTTTATAAATTTCATTATGAATCATTTATTATAAATATAATAGTTATTAATATTTTATTTTCATCATCTGATGTTATTAGATTCGATTTCTTGTTTAATACTAGTTTCATAATTGTTGTGTAAATTCCTTTTTATAGATTCAAAGTTCAAAATTATAATATAATTATGGGTACTGGAATATATTTTTCTAATGATTTATATTGCTATAATTTCATTTCATAGGGATTTTAGTCATGATTAATGATGACAAAGTGGATAACAAGCTTGTTTCAGTGATTTTTAAGAAACAAAAGGGTGGCACAAAAATAATAAGTCAAATATTAATATAACCTTTAAAATAAAAAAAATAACTATTTTCTCATTAATGTTTAATAACACTAGTATTTATGTATATATATTCATCCATGATGAAAATTTATATCATTTTCCATATATGTGGTTAAACAGACACAAATGAGAACAAACTATAATCTATGGGTGAGTTTGGTTCAGGAAGTTACTCTTTTAGAAAAAATTTATTATTATAAAAGAATAATGATATTATTTATATGTTTTTAAGGTGGTGAATTAGGTTATACTATAGTTTTATAAATAAGAAAATGAAAGAGTGGAAAATGAAATACATCACTTTTGTGGAGGCACTAGTCCACATGTACACATCAAAGAAACATTAAATTCAATATAACATGAGAAAGATAGGGAATGTTTTATAATTTTATATTAATATTAATGTCATAAATATCATATTTATTCATTAAATATTCATTTTAACTAGTATTGTATCTCAATTATGAAAAATTGATTACATCACTTATAGAGGTGGTAGTTCATACAAAACACAATAAATGTTTTCATTTTTCAAATGATAGGGAGAAAGGTACAAAATAGTTATCCTATAAACACAATTAAATTTTAGTATACTTATGATAACAATGAAATTATGTCAATATTAGTTTATTATATTTAAAAAATGTATAATACTAAATAAAAGAGAAGATATTAAAGAGAAATAATTGAAATTTTACATTACTCCTTGGAAGAGCTCCTTTGAAAAATGGATTAAGGGTTTGAGAGGTGGTATTTTAAGAAGTAAAAACCTATAAAAAATAGATATTAGTGTTAGATATTTATTTGAGTAGGATTCAGTTGAGTCTAAGAGTCTTGGGGTGGGAGAAAAATTAGGTTGGTGATGACTCCTTTTATAAGGGAGAGGAGTGGCATTTTTTATAATAATATAAAAGGACTAATCACTATTAAAAGACTAATTTGATGAAAAAATTGAAAATAAAGGAGTGTGGGAAGGGTTATGTTCAAAAAATAATTAACCATAAAATTTCAAACATGTTTTAAATAGTTTTTAAGTCATTTAATATTAGATTTTTCACTTTAATAAATTTTGGTTTTTAGCGAGGTAACTAATGTTTACCCTTGTAATTTACATTCAATTCCTAAAAGTAAAGTGGAACTAATTAATAATAAAAGAGTATTAATATTTTTATAGATATTTTATTTTTTCTTTAAATATCCAATTTTAAAAATATAGGTAATTAGTTTATGAAAAACAGATCATGTCGCATAAGGAGTCGGTAGTTCACATGTAATAGAAGCAACATTTTCATTTTCTGAGTGGTCATAACGAAGATAGATAATGATTATATGATAAAAATAAAAAAAAATTAGTATAAATATTATACTAATGTAATTATTTAAACATGAATATATTATATTAATTTGAGGTAGAAGAAGATAGAAAGTTAAATCAATGAAATAAGAGTAATTGTAAATTTTCCCTTACACCTTGGGAGTGGTCCTTTAAAAAATGGATTAAGGATTAGAGATGTGGTATTTTTAGAAGAAAATAACCAATATAAATTTTATTGGATTTTTGGGAAGTTTTTTGGGTATAGTTTAGTTTAACATAAAATTCTTGGGATGGGAGTAGAAGTTAGATGGTGATGGCTCCTTTTGTAAGGGATAGGTGGGTTTTTTTTGTAATAATATTAAAGGAAAAGTCATTATTCAAAGATCTAGTGGATATAATGATGTAAATTAATTGATAAGGGAAGTTTTATAGTGAAAATATAATAGACCATACATTTTAACACATGTTATTAACATGTTTTTAATACTTTTTGTCTTATATTTTTCACTTTTACCATTTATTGTTTTTACCGTGGTAATAAATTTTTAACTAAGAAAATTAATTTTTATTCCTAAAAAATGGGCATTGTTAAATAATTTAGACCCAATGATTTAAAATATGATATCTATTTTTTTCAACTAAATTTATAAGGGTGATACAAATTAATTTTAATATTTGCGCATAAATCGCCTGAAAACTATTTTTAGAAAAATTGTATTTTTATGATTAAAAAATATGATTAAGATAAAATTATAAATATTTTTTATCTATATATACTTAATTGGTCTATTATTAACCAAATGAGTTATATATATAAAAAAATATTCTAAAATATAATGACACTCTTTTGATATTTAGTTAAAATTAAGAGAGCAAAAAATGTTTTTATTAGAGTAAAATATTATTTAGGTTTACAAATTATTAAACATGGGTAGTGTAAATTAAAATTTTCATTTTCAAATGAATAATTTTATTCCTTAAATTAATTATTATTCATAATTTTTTCATAAATTTTTTAAGTCGTGATTAGATCATGATGAGTCAAAAATGTTATGGCATTAATAAATACTGTAATTTTCGTTATTCATGAAAAAATCAATATTTTTAGAAAATTATTAAAAATTTATTCTAAGAAAATTTTGACATGATGAAGTAAAAATTTTTATTAATTTTAGGTAATTAATAATCTAAAATTTAGAAATTTAGTTTTTAAAAGGGAAAACAAAATATAATGAACAACTACTTTTATTGAATAATGGAGTTTTTATGAGTTCTTAATATTATTTTATATAAAACTATAATTTATATAATGTTAATATACTAGTTAATATGTAATAATATTTTATAATTGTTAAATTTAATTTATTTTGATAAAATATTCAATACTCTAAAAATAGTTATTTGGTAAATAACAATCATTTTTTACATTTATTCATATTATATAGTTATCCTCAAAATGTAAGAAATTTTTTTTGAGTAATATCATTTTATTTAATAGTGATTTTATTATTATTATAATATTATTATAATATTATTAATGATATTAATATAATATTTTTTAGATCATTTTATTATATTTTTGTATGTGAAAAAATCTATTGAAAAAATCATTACAAAATCTTGTGGTGTTACTATGCTAGAAGAAAAGAAATCAGGAATTGCATGGAAACTTCTGAGATCAAACTATGGTAGTGAGTATAGTAAGAATCAGTTTTAATAATATCATGATAAACATGGTTTCAAACCTGATTTCAGTGAATCCTAAAATCCACAATCAAATGGAATGTCTGAAAGGAAGGACATGATCATCACTTGTATTCCTAGAATCATGTTAACATAGAATGACATCTAAAATTATTTCTAGATTTAATCTATTAATACAGTTGAAATTATTCAAAATAGATATGTATTTAGGATAAATATTGATATGAATCAATATAAAATTTAGTTGAGGAATAATCTAATTATATAACACATTATATTGTTTGGGAGTCTTTTTTTATTAAGAAGAACTAAAAATGAATGAATTTTTATGTTTATACACTAAATAAAAGTTCATACAAGTTTTAAAATAACACATCTGAAAGGATTATTGACTATGATTTTGTCATAGTATTAAAGAGTGAATAAGTGATGGATAAATCAATCATAAATGTTGAAGAGGATTTTTTCACCACAAAACTTACTTCATATGTTGAAGAAGATATATATAATATCAAAATTACAAATGTTGATATAGATTCAGAATATTCAAGTGATGTGTGTATGAAATTTAGTGTTACAAGAAAAAAATGACCTAAAAGGAAGTTAGATACTAAAAATATTATAGTGGTTGATATCCAAGGGGTTAAAATAAGAAGAAAAATCATGGAAACTAGTCACACAATATTTATTTCAAATATTGGACCTTTAACTTTTGAATACCTTTTTGAACACAATTAATGGATTCAAGCCCTAAATAAAGATATGGACGAAATAGAAAATAGTGATACATGAGATATTTTACCCATACAAAAGGATTAAAAAACCATATGGTCAAAATTAGTTTTCCAAAACAAGATGAATAATAAAGGTGAAGTCATAGGAAACAAAGGAAGACTTATATGTAAAGGGTACTAATTGATTGAAGGAATTAATTTTTATAGAAAATTTTCTTCTATTTATAAAAATGATGGATGTGTATTTTTTATAGTATTTTAGATAAAATATGTTTTAACATTTTTAAATGGATTTGAAGTCTAAATTTATTAATATTAAACTAAATATCTATATATATATATAAACCCTAGGTTTTTATGTTTTATGAGGATTCCAGCAAAGTTTAAAAGTTGATGAAGGCACTCTATAATTTGAAACAATCTCTAAGAGCATGGTACCTAAATCCAAATCAGTTATAAGGAGCAAGGAATTTAGGAAGGTGTAGGAGGATAATAATCTATATATAAATAAGACCAACACTACATCAGTCATTATGATTTTTTATTTTAATAATATTATCTATGATAGTAATGAATAAAATGTGTGTGAAAATTTTTCCACACATATAAAAAATGTTTTTGAAATATCTAAACTTGGAGAGATGAAAATCTTCCTAAAATTGAAAATAACCTAACTTTTTTGTTAAATTTTAATCTCTAAAAAAATTATTCCACAGGACTAATGAAGAAGTTTAACATGATATCATCAATAGGAGGGTCTACACCAATTCAAGTAGGAAAAAAAATTAGTAATGTTGATGATATGAATGTTATTGATAAGAAGGAATTCAGGCAGTTAATTGGTAGTCTCTTATACTTGACCACTTCATGGATAAACACTTCCTATAAAACTAATCTTCATGATAAGTATCCATCCAATCCAAAAGAATCAAATATTATAAAATCCAATGGATTTTTAGATATGTCTTTAATAATTTTAGATATTACTTATTGTATAAAAGTAAAGGAGAGATAGATTTTAAGTTATTTAAAGACACTGACTTGGATGGTAGTGTAGATGATAGAAAATCAACACTAGGAGAAAATTTTCTTATTTTTCACATGTGTGTTTAATGGAATTATAAGAAGAAATCATAATCCACATTGAGCTCCACTAAAACTGAGTATGTGGATAAATCATAGGAAACTACATAAACGATCTGCACAGAGACCCAACTCGAGGATGTAAATATAACCACTAGATACCCACTAGTTTTTGGTTGTTTGAACCAAAGTTCAATAAATCATTATGTAAATATATTTTAATATTCCATATCAAATAAAATTGTTATTAATTAACATTTTATAATGAAGAAGTTGGATATTGGATTCTTTATGATGGAAAGTTTTCTATTTAAAGATCATATTAATAATATTATTACAATACCACTTCCAATTAATTTTTTGGGAAGATGAGGTTCTAAGTGGGGGTGAATATCACTTACCAACACTATGTTATATTTTTTTTGATTTCCACCCCCCCCCCCCTCTTTAACTTATGATTAAATTTATACAAAGGGGGTAGGTTGTTTTCAGGATATAAATCTACTTATTTTTGAATTGTATTAATCTATTTATTGAGTGACTGTAGGAAATCATTTGAAATTAATATTTTTCATTTCTTGATTGGAGACTCTGATCTGGTACCATTTATTGTAATTTTCATCGATAACATTATTTCTGAATTAATTTATCATTTATCCTACCTAGAAAAAACAAAAATATACTTAAAATTTATTGGTTTATAGATTACTACTCAAAATAATTTGGTACCAATAATTATATAAAATATATTTTTCTTTATTTTCAATAATGGGGAGAAAATGGTTTTAAATTTTAGTGAAATCATATATATTGAGGGATATTATATTTCATATTTGACATTTAAACTGAAATTTATGGTATTTAAAACAAATGAAAATGGGGTAGGTTGTTAACACCATTTTAAGATAGTGTTTTATTTTTTGAAACACTTTTAAATATGGAATAATTTGATTTATAGTGATTTTGGGTGATGGAAGAAGGTTCCCTTAAATATGGGAAAGGTTTTTTATTTCATGGATTCCCTAGATGAAAATATTCAAGGAAGTATTCATTATAAGTGATGATTATAGAGCTTATATTTTAAAAAATCCAGGAGAAGTGTTGTTGGAGTTTGAGTGTGTTTTCTTTAATAGGTTCTTGATGAATTTGAGGGTCCACTAGATTATGGTTGAAGAAGGATATATTTAAGTCTAGGATTAATTATTTAGTGAAGATGCAATAAATAATTTAATAATAATTCTTATATTATACAAAAATGATTTAGAGTTATTGTGGAAAATATCTATAATTTTTTTGATTATATATAAATTCATTTAAAGTGTTTAGATTTGATTTAGAGTGACTGAAGATTACTAAAGGATATTAAAAGAAGTTAGGAACTATTTTTCTCATGTTTTTTAGTTATGAGTGAAAGATGGAATATTGTCAATGGATCTCCTTATATATGGTTTTCCTTAGAAGAGAAGTATGGCATCCCACCTTTATATTACATAACTTTTTATTAAATTTTACAAATAGAGGATATTTTAAAGTTTAGTTCCTTAGAAAAAAAATTATTTAATATATGAAAATTTTAATGATTTTTCTATTCCAATTGAAATTATTCTTGAAGATTCATCCTAAGTACATTTATTATATCTTGTGACCTGGGGACACACATCAAAGGAAAGGGTGAGCATAAGGCCTAGTAAGGGAAAACAAGGGAAGCTGTTTAATTATAATCATTAGTAATATCAATAAGAACTTGAGTAAATACATAAAGGCATGAGAAATATAAAAATAGGAATATCATAATAAAAAGAACATGATTCATAACATGGTAATGTGGCTAAAACATTTAATTAGTCTTTCATAAGAATATCATAAAGGTTTATCACTGAGGTTTCATAAAAAATAATAAGGTTATTCACCAAGGTATAATAAAACATGTCATATATATAGATGAAATGACCCATGTAGAATAAAAGAAATGGGTTTCATATCAAAATCATGACATTTTTAAGAAGTTCATAAACAAAAGTTCATTATGTATTTTTTTTAAACACAAAAAAGGAAGGTGGGTTTCATGTATGTTAGTACCAGAATGAAATAGATCATTTTTAAATCTATGTGAATACCCCTAGAAAAAAAATAGTTTTGGGTATTCACAATAGAAAATAAAAATAATTTATTGAGAAAAATAGATATATTTTGAGAAGTAAAATCGACAACATAATGAGAATGAAACATGGTTTTAGAAAAAAATAAAAAGAGAGGGGAAAAGGGACTCTTATTCATAAAAGACTCTTAATATAGTAAATGGAAATACTAAAATGGACATAAGAACATAGTATGTAAATTTTAATGACATACCACATAAAAAGATAACATGAAAGGAAAAGAGAAGTTGAGATTTCCCTTACCTTGAAGAGTAACTCCTAAAACTCGAGGTTTGGGACCTTGGGGGATTGAGGACACCTCGGGAGGAATCCTTGGGAGGTAAAAGTATCATATATTTGTGTATTATGGATTTTTAATGAAATTAAGTGAATAAATGTGTGGGATTTATTTCAAAATAGAGGGAGTCTTTTATTAATATCCTTGGACACCTCAGTAGTGGTATTTGAAAAACCATGGGCTTGCCTATGGCATTTTCACATGGTATTAAACACTTGGGACACATATTACATTATTTTAATATAAAAGTGTCAAAAACCATTTTATATTACTCAATACATCATTATGACATAGTTATGATTTCATTAAACATACCAAAAAACTCAAACTGTATGTTTACTATTCACAAAAACTGAAGTATTTTATAAAATTCTCATTAATTCACCATAACCTAATATCAAAATTATTATTTAAAAAATGAAATTTATTTTATCATAATAATTATATAAATATTATAAATTTAACTTTTAAATATAAAAAAAACTTATTTATTAAAAATAACAACGGAATGAAAATGCATAGTAAAACGCCTAGTAGAATTTTCGACACTTGAAAAAAATAAAATTATTTTATCATTTTTAATTAAATAAGTGTGTTTTGGTAATACTATTTCATTATAATAAACATTAAAAAATCTTATTTTAATATAGTAATTTATATCTCTTGGAAAAGTACATTTTTTTACATGAAAAATCAATTTATCAAATTTCATATTAATTTTTAAGGAAAACTATTCTTAAAATATAAATAATGAAATAAAAACTTTATTTAAACTAATGGATTACATTTTAAGTAACTAGGGACTCAACACATAACCTTTTGTAACACCCGCACATGACCTAAGGGTGAGGTGTGTGATAGTGATAGAATCTTGGGGTGGATCAGATAACATCACCCAAGTGGTAATCTCTAATAACTTGAACTTCTCCCATAGTAAATTTCATTCAAGATTAACATGTTAAATCTCATCTTGTTCTTGGTCAAGAGAGAATCCCAATGATGCTACCTCCCTCCAAAGTTCTAACAAATGGGCTCCATATGGAATGATTTTATTAGATGAGGCTATAGACTATTCTTTCTTTATTAATTAACCATTATAATTTCTATTTATAACACTAATTATAAAGTTAAATTTTTTATTTAGAGTATTGTTTCCAACGGTCATATAGAGCAACAATCATAATTGACCGACGGTCATATAACAGTCAAAACCCAAAGGTCACATTTCAATTATACTCACTCTGTTATTAAAGGGATATAATTTTGTTGAGTAAAAAATAATATAACACGCATTTTGTGGAAAAAATTAACATTTAGAAAGTTCAGGTCATTACATTCTCCCCCCTTAAGAAATTTCATCTTCGAATTTTCAACTCGTTCCCTCAGTTGAGAAAAGGTGTGGGTACTTCTTCCTCATTGTTTCCTCTAGTTCCCACATGTATTATTCATATTTTTGGTTCCTACACAACACTCCAATGAGGTGGGTAGTCTTATTGCACAGAATCATGTCTCTATGGTCCAAGATCTCCATCGGATAATCCTCATAAGAGATTTTGTGTTCTATTTGTACCACTTATGAATTTGTTACATGTGAAGGTTCAGGTATGTACTTCCTCAAGAGAGATATGTGGGAAACATAATGAAGTTGTGATAGATCTAGAGTAAGTGAAAGATAATAGGGCATTGATTCTATGTGATAAATTATTTCATAGGGGCCAATGTACCTAGGGATGAGCTTAAGTTTATCCAAAACCACATAACTCTCTTCTAAGGTTAAATTCCAAGGAATATTTTGACACCAACATCAAACTCCAAGTCCCTTTAATGGTGGTTAGCATACTCTTTTATTGACTCTAAGCATCATTTATGTGTTTTTGGATGAGATGAACCTTTTTTGTCAACTATTTCACAATACCAGTCCCAATAATCTTTCTCTCACTAGATTCATCCCAAAAAGTAGGATTTATACTTTGTTTCCCATGTAAATCTTCATAGGTTTCCATTTGTACACTCAAATGGAAGCGGTTTATATATGAGAACTCAACTAATGGGTGATATTGATCTCATATAACTTTAAATTCCATTGATTATGATCTTAGTATGTCATTATGTGTTTAAATAGTCCTTTTAGATTGGCCATCAGTTTGGGGATGATAGGCTGTACAAAAATTCAATTCTGTACTCAAAGAATGTGGGATACTTCTCCATAATTTTGATGTGATCCTTAGATCATGATCAAATATGATAGAAAGTGTCATGTAGCCTTACCACTTCCTTCACATATATCTTGGTTATTTGGTTAAGATATAAATATCCCCGAATAGAGATAAAATGGGTAGTCCTGGTGAGACGGTCCACTATAACCCATACTGCATTATTTTCTTTTGAAGTTCTCAGGAGACCAGTGACAAAGTCCACAATGATATTATCCCACTGCCATGATGGTATGGGTCATGGTTGTAATACCCCTTTAGTAAGTTGTCACTCTTCCTTTACTTGTTGACACAGTAGAAACCCTGTAGTGTATTTATAAATATCCCATTTCATGTTATCCCACCAATAATGATCATGAAGGCCCTTATACATTTTCATGATACCAGGATGTATTGAGTAAGTAGAGTTTCATGCTTCATCCAATAACTCCCTCTTTATTTCTGAATAGATGGAACACATAGCCTTGTATGAAATTTTAGAACACCTTCTTGATCAATATTGAAATTAGGAAACTTCTCATTATTCACAGCCTATAACTTCTTCTGTAACAAAGGATCTACTCTTTGATATTTATTGATCGTATCTAGTAATAGTGGTTGAGAAATAATTTGGGATAGGGTTGATGATGTCCATTCCCCTATGATTCCCATGTCTATTTTTACTAGGTATTTGATCAAAGTATCTCTTTGAGTCCTCAACATTTCCATAACAACATAGCCTTTCATACTTAATGCATCATCGACTTTTTTTGATCTTCTGGGATGATAATGAATTGAACAATAATGGTATTTACGAATTTCAAACCATCTCCTCTATCACATGTTCAATTCCTTTTGCATGAAAATATAATTAAAACTTTGATGGTTTGTGTATATATCAAATTTCTCCCCATAAATATAGTGAATTCATATATTTAAAGCAAAAACAACCAATGATAGCTTTATATCATGCGTAGGATGTTCTACTCATGATCCTTCAAATGCTGAGATGCATAATCAATCACATTGTCATTTTTCATGAGAACATGCCCAAGGCCTTTCATAGATCCATCACTAAAAACAAAAAATCCTTCTCTGATAGAGGTTAGAAATAACATGGTTGTAGTAAACAATGTATTCTTAAACTCTTGTGAACTTTCTTCACACTCCTTTTTCCAGATTAACTTGACCCTTTTCAAGTTAACTTGCTTAGTGGATTACAAAGATGTGAAAACCTTTTTACAAACCTCTTATATTATCCTTGTAAACTAAGGAAGATATAAATATCAGTTACTATTGTAGGATGAATCCACTCCTCCTCAACCTTTTTTTTTTAGGTTCAACTAATATTCCTTAATTGGTTACAATGTTCCCCAAGAAAGAAACTTTTTGAACCAATATTCACATTTTTTGAACTTTCCAAATAACCTCCCATTCCTCATAGTTTTCGATATAGCCCTTAGATTATCCTCATGCTCCTCACAATGTTTGTAATATATTATAATATCATCAATAAAAACTACCAAAAAGTTATCAAGGTAGTTCTTAAATACTCTATTCATAAAATACATAAAATAGTAGGATCATTACTCAAGACAAAGGGTATAATAACAAACTCATAATGCCCATATATTGATCAGAATGTGGTCTTTGGAATATCTTATTTATTCACCCTCAATTGGTGATAATGATATTGAAGATCAATCTTAGAGAAGAATTGATCCCCTCAAAGATGGTCAAATAAATCATCAATTCTTGGAAGAGGATACTTATTCTTATATGTGATACTATTAAGTTCTCTATAATAAATGCTTAGCTGCATTGATCAATACATCTTATTCACAAAGAAACTTGGTGATACCTAAGGATACACACTTGTCCGGACAAACCCCTTCTCCAAAAGATCTTAGATTTTTTTATTTAATTCCTCCAGCTCAACATTATCCATTCTATATGGGGTCTTTGAAATCATCTTGGATCCAGGAATAAGTTCAATAGAGAAATCTACCTATCTTTCTGGGGGAGTCCTGGGTAACTCCTCAGGAAATACATCAATGTATTTCTGAATGATAAGGATATTCTCTATTCATATACTTTCATTTCCTTCTTCATCTTCACCCATCATTTTCATAAATAAGGCTATAGGTGGGGGTTTTAAAAAAAGATCAGGTCAAGATATATCTCTTTCAATAACAACTATCAGTTCTCTATTCAATACTAATGTGATTTCCTTACTTCTATAATTGATCTTAGTATTATACTTTGAGAGCCAGTACATCCCTTGTATAATTTCAAATTCCTGCATGGGAATGAATACTAGATTTGCGATGATATTATGATTGAAAAATTAAATAATAGATTTTCTATATAGTGATGATACTTAGATAATACTTCCAAGAGTCTTGAATTATAGTTATACTTCTAGTATTTCAAGGATTTATTCTATATTAATTTCAAACTTGGTGGAAATAAAGGAATACATAGAACCAAAATAAAAAAAGTACTTTATAGCTTTGAGATAACAATGAGAGTACCTTACACCACATCATTTGGAGCTTCAAATTCAGCCGTCATAATAGAAAAAGAATAACTTTTCTCCCTTTGTATATGTTGAGGTTGATGGTGATTCCCCTCCACTAATCTCAAATTTAGACAGTGATTGGAAAAGTGCCCAAGTTATCCATACTTGATGCATTGGACATTAGGAAGGGCTTGTACCATATTCCCTATGTCGTTTGTGTTGATAAGTTGATGTTCACATCACTATGATAGTTTAGAGAAATATATAAATATCTTCGACACTTGTAACATTTCCCACTCCCAAGTAGGCAGTTCCCCAAGCGCTTCTTCCCACATTTGTTTCATGTGGAAAGTTACACTTACTTTTCTCCCAATCCTTGATCAAAGCTCCACCCTAATCTTTTCTCAAAATATATATTCTTTTTCATTTGATTTTCGAGACCACTGAATCATAATGAACTCCAATTTGACCTTCATATCACTTCATACTATATCCTCATAGCTTTCATAGTCTCTATTTTCAAGATTCTTCCATAGATGGGGTCATAGTCCACTAAAGAATGTATTAAATTTTTCATTAGGATCCATGAAAATGCTAGAGGTATAAAGTGAAAGTCTTGTGAATTTCATCTCATAGCTTCCCATAGATTCATTTTCCTTTATCTCATCTCTAGGAATTCATTCTACATTTTCATTTGCATTGAATGGGGGAAATATTTTTTAAAAAATATTCCCATGAACTCGTCCCACTCCATAGCTTCAATCTCCCCTCTTAGCTTCATATATTTTATTATCACCCACCACTAATCATCTTCTCCCTCTAAGTGGTAAACAACGAGATTGAATTTCTCTTATTCTGAACAATTAAGTATAGAAAATATCTTTTTGATATAGATTATCCATTGTTCATCAATTAATGGGTCGATAGATCCATTGAAAGTTGGTGGTCACTGACAGATAAAGGACTCGATGAAAATTTGTTCCCTTTATAGTGAATCAAGTATCTCAACTTTTTTCATGTTATTTCCCATAACTCAAGTAATTTTATTCATCATTCTCATGAAGGTTTCCATTTTGTCTTCTGTTGGAAGTTTTTCATCTCCTGGTCCATTGCAATCACCATTTACACAGTTTCTTCTATTTCCTGCCATTTTCTAAAAGAAGAAAACCTTAGTGAGAAACTTGTTTCATTTAATAATATTATAGTTCTAAGGGAAATTTTATTTTATATAACATAATTATTAAACATTTTATTCATTAAAAACAATTATATTTTCTATAAATCCTTCATAATGGTTATTAAAAAGTTTGTGATTAACCAAACATATACCTTGGGAGTGTCAAACCAAGAGTGTAGCAAGGACCATTGTCATTAACCAGTTCCCATTCAAGTCTAGTTCAAAGTGGTGTTTTTGGTTTTTACCCCTAGATACATTTTTTATAGAGCCACATCCACTTGTTCGTATCTAGACATGGATTTATTTGTTTGGAAACCACTTACTTAATATTTCACCAAAATACTTGGAAGTTTTCCTATATTTAAACTTTTTTATAGGGTTTTTCCTAAAGTTTTCAAATCATAATTTAAAAAAATAACTAAACCTTCCTTTGATATCAACTATGGAATCCGACCTTTTTATTACATAACTTTTCATTACATTTTATAAACAAATGATCTTTTAAAGTTTAGTGTCTTGGAAAAAACGTTACATAATATATGAATATTAAAACATTATTCTATTCAACTTTAAAGGATTATTCAAGGTCTATCATAAGTAAATTTATTTTATCTCATAACCTAGGTAAATGAATTAAAGTAATGGTTGGGCATAAGGTCTAATAAGGGAAAACAAGGGAAGCAGTTTACTTGTAATCCAGAGGAATATCAATAAGAACTTGAGTAAATACATAAAGGAATGAGCAATGGAAAAAGTGGAATATAATAATAAAAATAACATAATTAATAACATTAAAATGTGTATAAAAATATTTATTTAGTCATTCATAATCATATCACCAATGTTTATCACCAATGTTTCATAATAATTATCAAGGTTGTTCACCAATGTATCGTAAAACACGTCATCTCTAGAGATTAAATTCTTTACCCTATACTTTAGAGATCTATCAGGGCACTCACTTCATATATATTAATTAATTTTATCCACATATATCATAATAAAACATTTCATAAATAACCTTTGGTGAATAAAATAAATCATTTTCATATCAAAATCATGATGTTTTTAATAATTTTTTAAACATGAGTTCATTATGTATTTTTAAAATCCACAGAAAAGGAAGGTGGGTTTCATATATGTAAATAAAAGAATTAAATAGATCATTTTAACATATATTTTAATACCCATGTATAATAAATAGGTTTTTTTATTCACAAAATAAAGTAAAATAATTTATTTAGAAAAGATAGAGATTTTTAGAAGTTAAATCGGCAACATAATGTGTACGAAACATGGTTTTAGAAAAACTTTAAAAGAGAGGGGACAAGGGTATACCATTAATAAAAGAATATTAATATAGTAAAGTGAGAATAAAAATTATAAAATAACATATTATGGAAATTTGAAAGACATACCACATAAAAAGAGAACTTGAAAGGAAAAGAGAAGTTGAGATTTCTGTTTCCTTTAAGAGTAACTACTAAAACTTGAAGTTTGGGACCTTAGAGGATTAAGGACACCTTGGGAGGACTCTTTTAGAGGTAAAACTATTATATATTTGTTTATGATGAATTTTTAATGAAATTAAATTAAGAAATGGGTGAGTATTTATAGCAAAAGTGAAGGAGTTTTTAATTAATTTCCTTGGACACCTCAGTAGTGGTATTTGAAAAACCATGGGCTTGCCCATGGTATTGGAAACTTGGGAGAGATATTATATTATTTTAATCCAAAATATTCAACCACATTTATATTAATAATTATATCATTATGACATATTTATTATATCATTAAAAATATCAAAATACTCAAATTGTATTTTTACTATTCACAAAAAAAAACTAAAGTATTTTATAAAATTATAATAAATCCACTGCTACCTAATATCGATGTTCGGATTTCAAAAATGAAATTTATTTTATCATTATAATTATCTAAATATGATAAATTGAACTTTCAACAATAAAAATACTTATTTATTAAAAAAATAGCGGATGGAAAATGCATAGTAAAATGCTTTGTAAAAGTTTTGACATTTGAAAAAATAAAATTATTTTATCATTTATAATTATAAAAGAGTGTTTTGATACAACTATTTCATTATAATAAACATTAATAAAACCTTATTTTAATATAATAATTTATATCTCTCTAAAAAGTACAGTTTTTACATTAAAAATTAATTAATCAAATTTCATCACAATTTTTAAGAAAAATATTCACAAAACGGAAATAATGAAATAAAAATTTAATTTAAACAATGGTATTACATTTTAAGTAACTAGGGCCTCTACATATAACCCCTTATAACACCTATATATGACCTAAGGGTAAGGTGGACGATGGTGATAGACTCTTGGGGTAGATCGGATAACATCGCCCGAGTGGTAATCTCCACTAACTTGAACTTCTCCTATAGATGATTTCATTCAAGTTTAACATGTTGAAACTTAGATTGGTCTTGGTCAAGATAAAATCCCAAATACTTAACCTCCCCCAAAATTTCTGACAAATGGGATTCATAATACACTATTTGAGGCCATAGACTCTTCTTTTGACATTAATTAACCATTATCATTTCTATTTACAATACTAATTATAACGTTAAAATTATTATTGAGCGTATTTTTTACAATGGTTATATTGACCAATAGTCATAATTGACCAATATTTATATAATGGTTGAAAACCATAGGTCACATTTAAATTTTATCACTTTAGTATTAAAGGTATATAATTTTGTTGAGTACAAAAAAATAGAACACATATTTTGAGGAAACAATTATCATTCAAAAATTTCGGGTCATTACAAAAAAAAATAAGATAAGTATTGAGACTCATTATATATGTAGGATTATAATAGGATAATGCATATGTTTTTTTTTTTATTTCAACCTTACATATAGAAAATATATCATATGCATTGGGCTTTATCATAATTATATATTTAGAAATTTCCCTAGTGGTTAAAATAAATATGTAATTTTTTATAGAGTATGTAAGATTTTAACTATGAATAAAGCCAAGTCTAAAAAATTCCGTAATTCATAAGATTGAAAAAATATTACATATGTTTCATTAATTGTAGGTAATTTAGACATTTCTAGAATATTAACTTGATACATAAAAATAAACTTTTCTTATATAAAGGTAATCAGATAGAGTGTTAAAAATTTATTTAAAGGAAAAAACCATACAATGAGATAAATAAAAACTATAAAACCTTGCATGAGGATTACTAACTAAATTTTTGGAAAAGTTTTAAGATCTCACTATGATTTATGGGAATTATATTTCTTATTTGAATACTTTCAGTGAATAAAAATAAAATATTAACCCATAAAATTCCAATGATGTTCTTCCGAGAAATAAACATCAAAATTATTCAATGGGAATCATTATCCAAAGTGAGTGCTGAGAAAGTGATCTTAACAACAAGGTTAAGAAGATCATACTGTGAAAATATTTTGAAGATGAGATACCATAAAAATTTAGTTCTATTTGCAGTCACTCAGTGAAATGAGATTCCACACTATGATGATATCCATGCATTCCAACGTTGATATAATTAGTTCATGATGATTTTTTGAAGAAAATGAAATGAAAATCAATAACAATAATTATAGTTATCATGTGGGCATTAATTACTAATTCCTATGTATTAATTTAAATGAAATTTAAATGGGAATTGAGGAGGAGGTCATGATTTCAAATATTAATGGATATTTATGTATTCAAATATGAAAATATATTCTTTTTATTACAAATATAAAATCAAGGGTAAAATAGAAATAGAAAAACTATTGTTAATGGAATTGAAAATGCATTAAAAAAGAAGAAACATAGTATCAAATAAGAAGTAATTAAATACTATCAAATATGGTTCCATATAGAATGTTAGAAAAATATCTATATCTAATAAGTTAATTCATGACTCACACTAAAATTAGTGATCTAAATTGAAATTAGTGTCTTAATTTTTGTTTCAATTGATTATTTCTTGTTGAATTCATTTTAGTTCCAGTATTTATTAAAGGTTCATGATCATCCCCATTCCTATAGAAACATTAGGATAATGAGAGGCATGATTTATGCGTGTGGGATACAAACTACCCCACACTAAGTAAATAGTCATCTATCATGAAGTATAAAATTATTACCAAACTTATTTGTGTTTACAGTTTTTTTATACACCACTGTGAGTTAATATGAGACATGATAAATAAGTATGAGTGTAGTTTAAATTTGAAGGAAAAATACTAAACACTGATTCACCCCCACTCTTAGTGTATATCTCATCCATAGTAATCCTAACACCCATATCAATCATTCAATACCTTATCCTCCATCTCTATGAATTGGATCTTTAATATGTACTTCATCTCACCTTATGTAATCACTCCATGTGGATAATTAGTGATGGGATCTCTCTGCATGGATTACAAATTCCATTCCCCTTGATGATGTTACACTCCCCTTACACACATGGGTCATCATATCTCTCCCTTATATCAACTTATAAGTCTCTAATTTATTGATTCCTTTCCTATTTTAGTTAGGTAAGAATGTTCTAGGATTATTTTATTCTCCAATTTGATGTGTACATTATACAGATGGTATATTTATAGATCAATTACCTCAAATGATTGAAATCCCTTCACTACTTCCATATTAAGATATTTTAGTAGTTTCACATTGACTCGATTCCACAAACATATACTGTAGTTTTGATACATCCCTGATGGGATTACAAAAATTTTGAAATTTGATATCTAAGTATAAATTTGAATCAACGTAGGTTGTTTTAGCGTCTATAATTACATTTTATAGATAATGTATTCTTGAGATAGTCTCTACAGGGCACCATTTTAATATTGAAATTACATGTGTTGAAACCTTATGTTGTGTTGGAACTCTAACTTATTCTTGAGAAGTAATGTAGGTCACATTATTTTTGTATAATCATAGGTTGAAATACCATATTCTATTATATTTTAAACATAATATTAACCCCATTGTTTGTTTAATTCTAAAAAATAGACCATCAAAATTCTAATTTCGTTTCACTTAAGTGTCTATCCCATGTTGGATCTCTATTATGATAACCTAGATGGAATTATCTCATAATAAAAAAAATTAAAGAAAATATTACATTATACACAATTCCATGACCTTTTAGGTTTAGAGCATTAGAGAATTTGGAAAAACCATTATCTAATAAATACCTATATTTTACATTAAATGGATTTTTATATATGGAACTATTTAATTCATACTAATTGTTCAAGATATCCAATTAACTCTCTATACATGTTAATATTTTAGACATATAGTGTGTAATGCATTTATTCACAACCTGTGAAATGGAAACATAAGAAGGGTGCAATCAAATTCTTAGTAAGGGAAAATGTACATCAGAATATATCATGGAATTAATAAAATGGTAGGAAAAAACAAGAAAAAAAATAATTCTATATAATTGATCACATGATATCTAATTAAATATATGGATAACATAATAATATAAATATTTACATAGATAAAATTAAAATAATTCGTCTTTATGGAAAGTGTAATGTTGTACATTTTTCTCCTTATAGTCAAGGCCACAGAAAAGACATCTTTCGTGTTTTAAAGGTTTCAAAGAATACATTTTTTTTACCATAAAGGTCACAACTAAGACATTATTCTTATAGTAAAGGTTATTATTATTATGGAAAAGATGAAAATAAATTTCTTAGGGCACCCTCCTAAGAAGGGTAAGATGTTTTGATGATAACTGGGTAGTCTATCCTTCTTTTGTGAAGGAGATTCCACAATTAAATGACATGTATCAATGTTTTCTATATTCTATTTTTTAGAAAGATTGGTACATTCTTCATTGTTCTTAACAGAAACTCCCAATGGTTTCCACATCTATAACTAGGTATATACTAACTTTCCGAAGGTAGGTGGTTGGTTGGGATTTCACACATGATGTCACTTAGGAACTCACATTGGTCAAGAGGATGAGAGGTTATTCTCATCACACCCTTTGGGGGGGATTGTTGCATACTTAAGGACTCACTTATAGATCTAATATGTGTTCATTAATATCTTACTAATCTTGATATGATACCAATTACCCAAATTAAATGACTATAGGTTAAACCTATTTCCATTTTAGATACATAATCAATTTATCCCACAAAATATATATAGGTTAAGTTTTTTTAAACATGAAGGGGAATATTTAAGTGAATCTATCTGTATATATCCTAGTTTATTCATCCATTTCCCCTGATGGGTGGATTATTATTTGTTGAATTCTTATAGATAGGTTCTTTTGAATTTTTTTCCATGTAGGGAGGTGTTTAATATGTCGATGATGGGATTAATCCACTATGAGGTGTCTTATATATACCGTTTATAGAAGGAATCAAATCCCATGCAGTTCATTGAACCTATGTAGTTTAACATCATGCATAAAGGACATATGTGTGGGAACTTAGGCACCAGGTATTTGAGCTCGAGTGTTGAGTAGATGTCCTATGTATCCTAGTTATATAAAGAATCAGAGTTATCATATTTTTATCATTCCCATTGGAGTAATCCCAAGGTAGATATCCTTATATAAAGTGATTCATATAATTCCGCTCATTGGGGATTACAAAATGAGGATGATATAACTGGTGGAGTTTCATGATGAGAATTATATAACCATTTCAATCTCCCTAAGCCCATGTATGCCAATCTTGGTGTGAGAAACAAGTCATAGAAAGTAGTCAATCTCACTGCAAATGGATGTGGCACTATTGTACTGGGAAATATATTTGGAGGTTTAATATGGAGTCCAATCATTAGGAAGGCTTCATATGTATCTAGATAATGAAAGGAATAATATACACCATAGTTTAATTCACTTATCAATACACTGATGGATGAGGTAGAATGACCAACCCCTGGGAATGATTGGGTTCTGATAGCTAAAATGTTGAAGACATAGTGGTACTTACACTAAAGTGGATATCCATTTGATCTCAGTCCTTAGTAAGAAATCTTATATATCCTGGTTATAGTAGGAATCAAAGTTCTCATAGATAAGTTCACTTCTCAGTCTACTGATGGATGAGGTAAAATGATTAGCCAATGGTAATGATTGGGTCATGATGGTTGAAATGTAATGAGACATACTACGAATTACAATTAATTGGATACCCATTTGAGCTTGGTACTTTGGAAGGCATCATATCTATCTTAATTATTGTATGATTCAAAGTTATCCTAGTTTAGTATATTAGGTATTACACACTGATGTTTCCCTATCATGGTGGATGGATAAGGTTTTCATGTTCTGGGATGCCTGCTTAACCTAGACTATTTTTCTACCTGATATGAATTAATTTTCTACCTGACATTACTTGATTGTCTTCTTGACATGTTAGAGGATATCTTCTTGAAATTTCCAAAGACAATCACATGATCCAGTTTACTTGTCTAAGGTACATCACATAATTTGGATAGAAGGTCTAAAGTCCATCACATGACCAAGGATAAAATTTTTCAGAGGGCACCACAAGACCTGGATGGCTGATCTTGGAGGAAATCATATGATCGTGGATGAAATCTTTAGAGGGTTTCTCATGATCCAACTAACTTTCTATTGTGTTATTCCGAGAGTTGGATGAAACTCTTGGAGTGTGTCGTGAGAGTTAGTGTAACGTGTTTGGAGGGTGCTACATCTTCTTGATGAATTGTATGGGTTTCATTAAGAAATATGGATGACATATCTGAAGGACGTCACAAGATATGGATGGCATGTCCAGAGGACATCACAAAATCTAGATGGATTGTCCAGAGGACATCTTGAAAGCCATTTTTCATGCCCCGGTACCATTGTGAGCCTCAAATTCCATGTTTTGATTCCTTAGTATGATTTGGGTGACACATCTGAAGGAAATGACAAGGTCCATATGGTGAGCCCAGAGTGTTTCATGGGAATCGAGTGGTATGAATGGGGGGCACCATGTGACTTTCTCTAACATGTCAAGGGGACCTCGCATGATCCAAATAGTATACCAAAGGAGCATCGCATTATCTGGGTGACATGTCCTGGTGTTTTTTATATCTTGGGTAGTTCATTCAAAGAATATGAGGATCAACGTATATGTTCTTCGCATAAGTCTCCTATCTTTTTTGTCTTTGTTTTGGCCTTCTATTGCATATGCCTTAGATTTGTTCAGTGTTATATTGTTTTAGTATCGCATGATTTAGTATATATGTGAGATGTCCTTTGAATAACCCATTAGTATTACTTCACATGATCTATGAGTGATCACACAATGTGCCTATTCATGTCACATGAACACTTAGGTTTTTTCCTTAACTTTACCTTATGGAAAACAATTCCAATCATGAGATTAGTTGAATTGATAAATCCACTCTGCTTCTTAAGTGCACCGGTGTGAGGATACAAAAGCCTTTTCTTTCATTCTAGGGTGGGGGATTTATAGGCTTGTACACCCCAACTATAATCCACTTTGTGTGGTTCATATTGCACAAATCCTAGATGGATTCAGTGGAGGTATTTTATGTCATGCGATTCGTGAGATCCTACCATAGGTCATCCTTGGGGCATCACATAATTTTCAATGACCGCGATAATATCCCTTCCATGCCTCATTTATTAGATTATATAAAATTAATGTGGTCTTTCCAAATCATGTGATCATGCCAAGGGGCTTTCACATTGTTAGGACAACATGTCCAAGGGAATTCATGAGATCAAAGAACCTGTTGAAAGTCCTTTGTGTGATTTGAGGTGACATTTGTAGAATCTTTCAAGAGACAAAAGATGGATTTCTAGGTGTCTTCCATGATATTAGGTCACTGTGCCTAAGAGATTTTTTGAGGTCATGTTGTCTTGTTGGGGGTGGCTCCATATGATCAATGGTGATCTCTCAGGGTGAGCGAATATGTTCTCATACTATTATCATATCTTCCCCTCACAAGAATCTCCCATCATTTCCCCTTTTATTTCCTTTTTTATTTTACAAGGGTCTAGGGTATCGTGAGTTTGCATGAGTGTTGTTGAAGACAATCACTCTACCATTTGGTGATGTTTCACATGAACAATAGAGGATCTTATATTGATGCATGAGAATTATCATGGGAAACACCTTCTTCTTGACTTTGGAGCCAAAGGGGAGTATTGGACTGGTTGGACATGTTTGAATCCCTTCACATGATTAGGGTGAAATGCCAGTGGTCTCTTGTGTGAAAAGGAGGAAATGTATCTAGGGATTTTGTAGTGTCTTGCAAACCACCAAGATGCTCCAAATGAAATTTATAACTATAATAGGATCCCTTATTTTTTATATTCTCCTACTTACTTTACTAATATTTTTGGATGGTTTTCATGTTCCTATTAGATGAAAAATTATTTGATCTAGGGGATCTTGTCTGGATTTCACCGTGTGATCATCTAGTGACGTAGAAACCTTCATGAGGGTGGAAGGACTTGTCAAAGGGGCTCCAAAAGATCTCCCATAGGTTATTCAGTATGAGAGACTATACTCAATACATTCTAATGGTTTTTCAATCTCGTGTATTCTATAGGATCATGTGATCCACATGTTTTTGGACACCATATTATTTCTTTTCTTTATGTGGGGAATAATACCCAAATTCAGGTATTTCTTCCCTTGTGGATTTGTTGATGCTCATTTTTTTGGTTTCAAAATCCCCCCCCCCCTATTTCATGCCATCTATATGTACAAGGGTTCACTTCTAGGGAAATTAAATACCCACCTAAGGCTTTCTGTTATATCCAATTAGTGTCTTTGGGGGATTCTTGGTTTGCCAAGAAGTATTTGGTATTCCATAGAAGACCCTATAAATAGGGGAACAGAGGGGGATTCATTCACTAGCTACACAACTCCTAGATTTCTTGCACCCTATCTTCATCACATGATCATTTATCAATACCTTCCCACAAGAACTGATCATGAGATTTTTTCATGATACCCCCTTATGAGAATCACTTTGCAAGAATTTTGTTTCCCAGTATTTTTTCAAACTAACCATGAATTCATATTTTGTAATTGTTTGGAACTTGGATATTTGGATGCATTATTTTATTTAAATGTTTTTTGGATATTTTGTAATTGTTTTTTTTTTGGGGTCTTATGGCTCATCCACATGACCACTTGATTCTGATGTGTCTTGTGTGACCATGTTAAGGCCACACGATCAGGAGTCTTTTGAGGGGTCGTTTGGTCAAATGATGTTCTGTGGGTTTATGCAGTCTATGATATCTTTTATAGACATGTGATTTGTGAGTCTTTATGTGATCATGAATCCCATTTATGATTTATGCGATGTACATGAGGCTACCAAAGTTATATATTTCATTTGACAAGTTTTTTTTCATATTTTTTCCTGACAAGTTCCACTTAATTTTATTCCTATGGATTTAAAATCTTGTCATACTTACTGAAAGCATTCAAATAAGGAGTCTAAGATAGAAATGGATCTCTGGGATTATATTTTATAAAGTGTGGATGCTAATTTATGCCATATTTTTTGTTCATTTTAGATGAGTCTAATAGAGATGGTGGGATAGAAACTTTGGGAATATCCCATTTCAGATTCTCTTCCCCACAATGGATTTGGTGTTACCAATGATGCTCCCATTCATTCACTATATTCATTAATCGTACCTCTTTCTTGGATTCTGAAGACCCACCACACAATTTGGGAGAAAATATCCTAGGAAAAAACATCATTTTTGAGGGCGGGTGCACTAAAAGACATATATTGAGATTCATGAAAACATTTTTTTTAATCAAATGACAACCCGATTCAGATATATATATGTACCATTTGATAATACGAAAGTCCACTAGCAACCAAAATTTTGGGTGGGTTACCAACCGGGACTTCCGATAAGGGGTAGTTATGGAATGGATTAGGGGTGGACCTTCTAGGGGCAATATATTTATTTTAATTTTTCCATAGAGTTGAATCACATCAATATGTATGAGTCTATTTGGATTTCTCAAAAACAATTCTATTAAAACAAGGTCCTAATGTCATAACTGTTTAGTCATTGGAGCCCCAGTACAAACACTTTGCACCTTATGCATGATGAGGTGGGTATCAAGCTCTATGATATTCAATAGATATTTGGTGCACCCATACTGGGAGAGATGTACGATGAGTTTTACCCCCACATTCCACCTGGGATAATGTAAAGAGGAATCCTCCCCTAACCTAAGAGATGATAAAGCTAAAAGAAAAGGCCCTCCTAAATGATCCAATTTCTAGGCAAGATATCTTGTTCAATACACGGGAAAGATAAATTATCAATAAGGCTCGTTATGAGGAGGAGTTCATGAAGACAAAGGACTTTCTTATAAATAACTCCCATGGAATGGAGGGTGCTTACTAGCCTATGGTCGAAGAAGGGAAATTCAACAACTAGTTATGGGAGGTTGTCCCTGGTATCAATCGGGATATTCAGCTAGTATGTTTCCTTTCCATGTACCTAAGTGGGTTGATACTCCTAGTGAAGGAGAAGGGTGGAGTTAGGGTCTCCACTTTTATGATGGTGAAATACATGTAAGGAGGGTAGTGTGTTAGGTTATCAATCCTTGTGTTATCCAAATATTACCACATTCTATGTCATATTTATAGGGGAAGGCCCCTCAAATGATCTCTATCCCCTTCCAAGTGTTATGTGTTTGGACGGGGGATCATATCGGAGGATATGAGTTCTTAAAAATTCAAAGCATCTCCAATGTCCATTTCCAACCATTTTTATAGTGTATTATCTAGGTAAAACCTATTACTCTAAATTATTGGGAGGTTAAAGACTTTATGATTCATCATGACTACTTCTCCTTCAAACCTTATGGTCCATTGGTAGTGTGGTTTATAAAGGTGGGTTCATCCTTTAGGAGTAGGCCTATATGATATCACATTGTGAGTGCATCCTTTCCAATCGTATTGATGGAGACTTTATTTATGAATGGTATGCTCCTTTCTAGTTTATCCATTAGTACCGGTGTGTCCAATCGAGATGTCTTCCCCAATTCATGTTTGATCCGAGGAGTATCCAATGGTGGCTGGCCAATTTTGGCTTATGTTTACCATGGATGATACTAAAGATGAGATAAACCTTCTTCCCCATGGTGCATATATTGGTTTGTCCCAGGGAAATTTTGATATTTGGATCCACTCATACCCAAATGGGTAATTATCCAAACTGGTATGTAAAGGTTCCCAATTTCCACATGCTACTAAGAATAATCCAAGGGTTGGAAAATAGCTAGATTTAAGAGAACTAGTAGCTCTAGAAACACCCCAAAAGGAAATAAGGTATTTAACATTACCATCATTTCTATAAGAAGTGCCAGCCAATGTGGCTGCAGTGAGTGTAGTACCAAAGGGTGAAGTTGTTTCAGTGTTATCACTTCGTATTGCATCTCAATAGTGGACAGCTTAGAGAACACCAAACTCAGAGGCTAAGATTTAAGCTATAATACACTAATCAGAGTTGCCTTTGGAAGGATTCACCCATGTCACCACCCCTTTGGGAATCACATTCAAAGAAAAGCATAAAGTGATCAATGCATTTCTTTGAGAACTAGACATAATTATGGAAAGAACCAGGGGTTAGATTTGTTATTCACCTATAGTTTACCAAATGATGGTTTGGGGAACACTAAAAATGGACATGGAAGAACATGGATATCCCATTATAGAGGAAGTTGTAAGATTGAAGTTACTAATAGTTTAATGGGTTCTGGTTCTATTTCAACTATACTAACATCCTTGTTATTTTTTATCGCATAGCTTGGAGGCCACAGAATATTGGTCAGTCCTGTTGTCCTTCGTATATTCCCCCTGGGGCATGACTGATGTAGAGAAATTTAGCAATGATCGAGGGACCGATGATGTGGGATCCTCAGGTCAACTCGACTATATGAGGGCAATGATTTCCATTTCTAGAGAAAAAACCTCAATTTTGATGGCTTATGGGGGGGATTACATAAAAGGGAAGGGGGAAAGAAAACACTCTGAGTTATTAGAGTCCTTCGCTCTATAATCTTTAAGTATGTGTGGAATTTAACTCTCTTATTATTTTGGATTATTTTGGTAACACATCCTGATTTTTCCAAAAATATACAGGCCACCACCAAGACCTGTTAGAGGAGAATGTATCCTCTCTTGAGGATACGGGTGACCATTTGGTTGCTTCTTTAGCAAACCCTTCACTATTGGGCCTGACCCATAAAGAAATAGAGATATATGAGGTTCCAAATCAGTCGCACCCATTTCCTACTACAGATTTATCAATGATCACTCCACTTAATCTGATGTGGGAGGATTCACTTTTTGAGGAGACTAACAAAGGTAGATATTTAGATATTGATTTGGCCATGATGGAAGTAAGTTTTTGGAGAAGTAGAATACTTCTTTAGAAACTGGAAACTTTTTTCGTTTTGTGTCTTGTCTCATAAAATAATCTTTTATTTTTATATCCCTCAAGGGTGGTGAGCTAATAACATCTTCAGAGATAGCACCAAAAAGTTTCATGAATCTGTTTTGTGCAAGAGGGTGTCACATCCCCCCAAGGATGAGTTCTAAGAAACTATCATCATCAGGGATGCAACTAAGAAAGGTATTCTTATGAATTCCATAATATCCCTTGGTTATTTGGTGATACTATACCATTTATTATTTGGATAATAAACCATTGTGACTCTTATGGTAGTGTCTTCCCCTTAAATATTAGAGGTTCCATTCCCCACTCTCTTGGGTATTCCTCTAATTAGGTCAAATAATGAGGAGGTTGGGTCCCTTCCTTCTTCACTGATGACTATGAGCACGTATCCTTATCTTAGTGACCTAGTACTGAAATATATCCATATTCCCAGGATGTCCTTATATCAAGGCCGATGATCTGTATCATTTTACCCATTGATGTGGATGAAAATGTGGAGTGAGATCTAGACTTTAGTTTCATAGGCCCTATTGGAATGACTAAATGATCGGTTAGGACATCATCCGTTTATGTTCATCTCACTTGGTTATGAGGGTTTTTACTACACCGCCCTTCATGCCTAGGTGAAGAAGGTGATTTCTATGAGAAAGAAGAATAGGGACCTCAAATCGATGGTGGTAGACACCGAGGCTTCCTATTCAGTGAAGCAAAACTCAGATAAAGACTTAAAGGAATCCACATGGCATGCAATTGAAGCAGCTTCTCACAAGGAAATAGTCAGTGCTTGAAAGGTTGAAATATACCATCTCTAGTATGAAATTATCTGTGTTTAGTTAGATTCATACCGGTTTTATCATGTAGTTAAAATATCATAAAAAAATATGATGAAGAAACATGTACTTCCTGACATGGTTAAAAAGGCTAGGCTTGACTCATTCACTTAGGTAGAGGAATTACAATAGATTATGGAGGTAGAGACCAAATCCATTGATCAATTATGATAATTCATTACCTACATGGAGAAAAAGATTAAAGATCACTCCTTAGAGTGGATGTTGTGATGAGATTATAATTTTTCATCCTTTCCTTGGCTTGTATGTTCATGGGAGAGACTCCAATATGTGAAGATTCCTCCTCCTATTTACTACCAATGAATAGATCTGCTAAAAATTATATGTTGTTGTCAAGTTTTTTTATTCATTATGTGAATGAAATTTCACTAACATAAAGTTTTATGAATCATCAACGCCAACCATACTTTGAATAATATCAAGTAAAACTAAATGCCTAGATCTGAATATTTAAATCAAAAAATATTATTTTTGATAAATTCTCATTAATGACCACTAACATGAGATTCCTTATAGATGTATCTACTTTGGTTATCTTGAGATTATATAATCCATATAAGGATAATATTGGTAAAATATATGTCTTGGAGGGAAATTTAATTATATTTTCTTGAAGCCAATGGACTTGGAGAGAAACTAAATCCCTACTATGTTATAGTTTATGGTTATTTAGCTCAGACCTCACATATCTTTCATTTAGGATCTTTTAGAATGGAGATTCTATCATTGTAGTTTAGGTCCATTTATCTCAGACCTTCTATCACTGTAGTTTATGGTCTTTTAGATCAGGGATTCTATCACTACAGTTTAGGGTCTTTTAGCTCAAACCATCTATCTTCATAGTTTAGGGTCCTTTGTCTCATAACTTGAGTGTCCATGTAGTTTAATTTCTTACTTCCATGACTTGATTTATTATCATATAATATGGTGAAAACATGCCAAGAAATACCCAAAACACCCTAGGATGCTTAGTTCCACCGTGGTGTTTTTGAGGTTCATGAGGATTAGAGACTCATTCATGTAAGGAGAATATTCATCTGGTTTGTAGTTAAAATCCCTTATGTGTTAGTAGAATTATCAAATAGAGGTGCCTCCACTCTTCTACAAGGGTCATGGAATATTTATGGGAGTGATATTGGATAAGGGTGAAATACTAGGGATGAAAGGTACACCTCAATATATAGAATATGATTGATGTAAGTCATAACCCAAAAGTTTGATTCAATGAATATGGGATGGGGAAGACATGCCTGGGATGAACCATAACACCCTAGGGTGACAGATTCCACCACAGTGTTACCAGGGATCACAAGGATAACAGTTCTTTTCTAGTAAAGAGTAAATTTCTTTAGTTGGTGGGTCAAAGTGTTTATGCATCGATAAAATGGTCAATCAAAGATGATATCCACTCCTTTACGAGGGTCATAAATTATTTTTGAATACTCAAACATCCATATGATTATGATGGGTATGGAAATAGAGGATATCCTATAAGGGTTTTGGAAGCCTAGGGCAGTTAAACTTTTTAACTGTGAAGCTCAAGCCCTACGCCCTGTTTTTTCAAATCACAGGACATGGGCAATCATAAATTTTTGGAATGGAGTGTCACATCCTTTTTTTGAGAAAGGTTACAAAAAACAGTGAAGTGACATCAAGGATGTTGAATCGGCTTGAATATTCTAGGTATGGGGATTTTAAATCATGCACAAAGTATCCAGTTTGTGAGGATGATGTGATACAATCATGCCGAGAATAGCTCAAAACACACTGAGGTGATGAATTCTTATATGGTGGTATTAGGGATCGTAAGAATTAAAAAAGAACTTTTTTCAGAGTGACACATTTGGTTGAAGACCATTAGAGCATATTCAGGAGACATAGGAAGAAATGTATAGTCAAATAATGGGTCCCTTGAAGATGGGTATCCTTTTCCAAGGGCCATGGAAGATTACAGAAATCTGAGGCACTCAAATCATGAAGTGTGATTTATGGGAAATGTAGTATCCAATAAGGGTTTAAGTACCCTAAAAGTTAAGTCCTCTCCTAGTGAACATGTTATCATGATTAGGAGATGTGAAAAACCATTACTCTAACTTTTTCCTAGACAAGGGGTCCAGTGAGAATGACTCATTTTTTACCAGGTCCATAAGGTGGACCCTATGAGATTTATGCATCACGTATTTATGCCCAAATGTTTTGATAAAAACTAGATATGTTGAGTTTATTGAGAGAAGACTTGAATTTTCCTCATGACTCCCTTTATGAGTTTTTGACCAGACAAGTTTGGTGTTTCTTTCAAAATAAGTTTAAATTATTTCTATTCAGACCATCAGAGGATGGAGTTTTTGGTCATAAAACTTTGAAAAAAGTAAAGGAAGTTTAATTTCATGATGCACATGGAACTAATATGAGGGGAATTCTACACAATAACCCACTTAGGATACCCATGGTGAAGAAAAATACAACATGCTTCTGAGAAGGAGATGATAATTTTTCAAATCAAAGCTCAAGATTCTTAGGTAGTAAGTAATGATATGGGACAATCATGATGGGGATGACCCAGAACACACTGAGGTACTGAGTTCTACCATGGTGAAATTAGGCTCAAAGGGATCAGAAATACCTTCTTACAGGTCCAATATGTATATGGTTGGTAGGCTTGAGCCCTTATGCAGTAATAACATGTCTAAGAAGATAGATCTCTTTTCCTTTCCAAGGGCCATGAAAGGTTTTTTGTAACCCAAGGCACTCAATATGTGAAGTTTGATTTATGAATTGAGGTGATTAAAAGAGGGATAAAGCACCCCATACTATGGTTGACTGAGGTCAAGTTATGGTGGTTCTTTGATAGAGGATGAAACTTAGTGATGGTCTGCATAGTTTTAATATGATGTAGTGGGGTTGTATTTTTTGTACTGTCTTAATGTCATGTGACTAGGACATTTTCCTTGCAGTTTATCGTCATGTGGTAAGGAATTATTTTTATCCATGCAGTTTATTATCATGTGGAAATGATGAAGAAACTAATGTGAAAAATTTTGAAATATATATTATGTGAAAAATTAGGCCAAATATAGATTTGACTCATACGTAGGTGAAATGGGATTGTATGATTCAATACTAATACAGTTAGGGAACTTCTTTGCACAGCTACGACCCATACATTGGGAAGGGGGGATATTTTTTATTATCATGGATAGACCCAAGAATCAAAGATCAGGGAATTACTACATATCCTATAAGGATAGGAATCAATCCACACATAGTTCTTGAATGGTAAACACTATACATAGGTTTGACCCATACAAATATGGGGGAATTTTCCCCATTGATTATTATATTTGGGGATGGGATTAGAGATTATCGAATCACTATGTATCTTGAGATAACAGGAATCAATCCACTCATATTTCATGAGAAACTGTGTAATTTAACAACATGTGGAAATAACATGCCCCCCTAACATGAAAAGGGAATTCAAAATCTAGTCACATGGAATATGGGTTCAGGCATCACTATATATCCTATGATTATAGGAATCAAGTGACACCTAGTTCTTAAGAAAAATCTATTCGCAGGTTTAGCTCATACCAGAGAGAGAGGAATTTTTATGTCAATTGTTGTAGCTAGGCCCATGATTAGAGATTCTATAATCACTACATATCTTTGGATGATATGAATCAATCCATACAAAGTTATGGAATGGAGTTATGGTGGGAGACCAACACCATGGGTAGTGGCTACCTCATACGAGCCCCACAATAATGCAGAGTTTTTCATCTAGAAAGGGGAAATCAACCATGGAGTTAATCATCATGTAGTGATGACTCAAGACAACCCTTCTATGAACCGATATGCCTCAAACATGTGGGGAGGGACTTTACCAAACTCCTAATATCACATGATCTATGCTCAGTGTGATAAATAAGGAATGAAAAAGGTTCCTCATGACTTAGAGATAATTGGAGGATATATCGGGGAATTTTGTACCATGTGGTGGCTGTGAAAAGATATAGGATCCATGATTCCCTACATAAATATTTAAAATAAGAATCAATCCATTTGTATTTGTATAAACTCATGTTGTATAATGTCTTATGTTTAGGACATCAGTCATGTAGTTTAACATTGTGTGCTAAGGACATTGATCACCAGAAGTGGAAGAAAATAAATATTGAGGTTGCACCCAATAATTGAGGTCTGTGAGTTAGTATTAATCTTATGAAGTAAAGAATTAAGCCACACATATTTCTTGGATGAATATATTTATTATATAGATATAACTCTCACACTGGGATAGGAGAGTTTAATCCTTCTTTCTCACAAATCTAGTTTGTATACGATGAATTATCAGTGAGATGATGCTTTCCATTTAGTTTAACATCATGCAGTGGAGACTTTAGCTTTATAGTTTGTCATCTTGTATAAAGTATGAGTTCAATATATTTTATCATCATGTGTTTAGGAAAAAGGGTGCCGTTTAGTTTTTAGTCTTACTACCTGGATTGGTTCCGTACAATTTTTCATCATGTGATTAGGATGAACTTGTATAGTTTAACATCATGAAACAATGACAAACTCTATATAGTTTAACATCATATGATCAGGATAAATATTTGTATTTTATCATCATGAAACCACTATGAACTTTTGTAGTTTAACATCATACACCCTTGATGTTTTTTTTCAGTTTATCCTCATGAAAACTAGTACAAACTCTGTACAATTTAGCATTATGTGTTTAGGACGTTCTCCATACAGTTTAACATCGTGTGGTCAAGATGTGATACATTATTTAGTTTAAAGTATTTCTACCAAGATTTTATGCTTTCTTATATCTATGAAAATTATTTCTTCAGAAATATTTCCTTTGTGAGGAGGGTGAAACGCTCCCCATCCATCGTGGTCAGTGAGTAATCTCCATTGTGATAGAACTTATGTATGATATATGGACCTTCACATTTGGGTTACATATTTAGAGGATTTTTTCCTGGTATCATTGGGCCCCTGAGCACCAATACCTGTTCTCCATGGAGGAAATAATGGAGGTGTAATTTTTTATTGAATTCCCGTGCTATCTGATTATGATAAACATCAAGGTTATTCAATGTACACAACGTATTATCATCGAGCCTCTCCAATTCATCTAGTTTCTTTTCTAATTGATCATCATTTGAGAGTTATCCAAAAATGGATATTCAAAGTGAAGGAAATTTTAATTTTATGTCTAAAGTTTCCTCTGTCCTATATGCCAATGAATATGGTGTTGCTTGTGTAGAAATACCAATGGTGGTATAGTAGGTCCAGAGAGAATGGAGTATCTTATCTATCTAGGACTTATTGTACTTATTCACCATCTTCTATAGTAGGTTTTATAGAGTCTTATTGAAGGACTCTATCTATCTAGTTTCCCCTTCATGATAGTATGATGAGTGATAGGACTTGATATTGAACTCCTAGTATAATTTATTAAAATATTTAGAACAAAATTTGGTGTTGTTGTCTGATAGTATTGTTTAAGGGACCCCGAACATGGTGATGATATGAGACTTCAAAAAATTGATGATGTTTTCCTCTCAACTTCTTTGATGGGCATTTCCTCATCCCATTTTGGGAATAAGTGAGTAGAAGTAAGGTTGTACTTGAAATTCTTAGTTGTGGCTAGGGTATATGGCCCCACAAGATCCATTCCCCATATGTAAAATGTAAAAGAATATTTATCTATATGTAGAGATTCTAGGGGTTAATGGATGGAGTTTTCATGGACTTAGCATGCATGAATTTTCCTGGTGAATTATACATAGTCATGTAGCATGGTTTTCCATTAGTTACCCAACATCCTGATTTGGTGGGAGAGACTGGTCCCAGATTGATAAGTTCCACAAGATCCAGCATGGACTTCTTCCATAATGAAGAAAATATCTCCTTCTACTATGAATCTTAGTAGGATTCCATCAAAACCTCTCTTGTAGTGGCCTTTATGTTCATTTGCACCATCCCACAAGGTAATGTTCAATGATTTCCATCAAATCTGTTCCTTTCTGGATTGGTCTTTTGGGAGAGTCCCATTTTAGAGAAAACCAATTATGTGTTCCATCCATCTAGGAGTGGATATCAGTTCATCGTGATCTGGGGAACTGTTGACCTGGTTGATTTATCTCATATAATAGATGGTGATCAATGATACCATTATTTAGTGTGTGATACAAAATATTTCTTTTTCTTGATTAGGGTCGTCCAGGACTGTGGATTCATTATCCAATGTGTCTAAAAGATCATTCTATGATCAGGGAACATGATGTAGTTTGGGATCAAAATGGAACTCCTCCATTAGTCCCCTTACATGGCCATTGAGAGGGTCTAATTATTCATTTTTGATGACATATTCTCAATTGATAAACGTTATCACTAGCTCTAAATCCCCTTTAATGTTTAGGTAGGATATTTGTAGCTAAAGGGATAATTACAAGCTAGTGATGAGGGCTGCTATTAAAACTCATTATTTTTGTAGCCTTCAGATAGTGAGATAGAGTATGGAAAATTTTATTTATCTGTAGAAACAAATAAAATGCCTAAGTCAACCCGAATTAGTCATGGGTTTTCAAATATATTTTCGATAGGACTATTGGAGGTGTTATCAAAATGCATCACCCATGTTCGAGGAGTATCATGGGAATATAAAAACTCGTCATCTAGAAGTTCAGTGTCTACTTGTGTGATTTATAGAGTTTTATATGGCACAAGGAAATCATATAGTGACGATCCTTTCAATGAATTCTGTGAAATAGAATAAATGTTGTAAAATTTAAGAATGACTACCCATCAGGACAAACACCCAGTCGACATGGGATGGTCAAGGATGTACTTGATCAGGTCAATATGAGAGACCACATGGACTTCTTGGTGATACAAGTAATGCCTCATCTTATTCACTATAAAGATGAGTGTGAGGAATTTCTTCTCAACATCATAGTATCAGGTTTTAGTGACTATAATCGTTTAGATGAGGTAGTAGAGACTATTCTCACTTCCCTCATCATTCTTATGTGTAAGGAAGTTGCCCAGTGAGAAGTCAATGTAGGCCATATATAATATTAGTTTCCTTCCTTCCACTGGTGGCATAAATACTGGTGGGTGTATTAGTTACTGCTTGAGACTCTCAAAGTATTCTTGGAAGTCCCCATCCCATTTATAGGTTATTCCCATCTTCATTATCTTGGTGAAGGGGAGATATTTTCGAACCAAGTTGGATATGAAACAAAGAATGTAAGTTTGGTGCCCTTGGATCCCCCTCAGTTCTTTAAGATTTTGAGGGGGTGAAATTTCTAGAATAGAAATAGTCTTTTTAGGGTCAACCTCGATGCCATAGTGGCATACCACAAAGATGTAGAACATCCTTAATATTAACTCAATTGAATTTCATCAGATTCATCTGTATACTCTGCTGCCATATCTTTTCAAATAATGTTTTAAGATCCATAAAGTGATCACATCACAGTCTGGATTTGACCACCAGGTCGTTTAAATAACATTCAACTATTCTTCCCAAGATAGGATTAAATATATGATGCATGGTGTGTTGATATGTATCACTAACATTCTTTAATCCAAAGGTAAATACCTATTATATAAATATACCCTATGGTTCTCTAAAGGTAGTGTCTTCCTAATCTTCAGGTCCAATATTTAACTTGTTGTACCATGAGTACCCATCCAAGAAATAGAGGGCTTAGAAGCTAGAAGTTGCATCAATCAAGAGTTTTGTGATCGGTAATGGGAAGTTTTACCTCATGAAATATCGTTTAAAGTATCTAATGTCGATGAATTCCCGAATATAACCATTCTTATTTTTGAAAAGGATGATATTGGAAAGACATATTGGGTATTTCAATTCTCAGAAAAAGTTAGATTTGATTAATTTTTCAACTTATGCCTCAACATTGGTAGCATGAGAGGGTTGAATCCTCCTAACCACATGTTAAAGCCTCAATGGTCATTGGGTATGCCGAGATAGTGCATAGACACATCTGAATTTAGCATGGTAATTTCTGTATAATTCCAAGTGAACACATATCGATGTTTCTTTAAAAATGAGATATACATCTTATTCTCCTCAAGAGAAATGGTATCACTAATCAATGTAAGTCTTCATATGTTCCCAGATTTACCTACCTAATCTCAAAAATGGTGTTGGAGACTCCTTCCGCAAATGTAGGAGGGTAGTTCCCAACGAAATCCTCCTCTTATTCCACCTCTAGGTATGTGGAGGGATTTTCAGATGAAGTCTATAATATGGGGTAATATCTATCACTGTTGAGGTGAGAGTAGACATGAGAAAATACACTATCATCCCCTATTTCCAGAGTCGTTTTAAGGAGATTCTGGAGTTGATTTATTTTTACATTATCACTGGGGACAAAAGGGGCTTGGAAATATGGGATCAAGTCTATTACCTAAACCAGATTTATGGGGAGCACATAGTCACTATCGAGCATACTTAATGGATTTTTAGGGGTGATCCCCAAGACATTGGGGGATATAACCTATATATCATCATTAACCATGGGATATTTTCCTTCCCTTTTGTAGAATCCTGCTTTAGCATACATGGACTCACAAGTCTCTAAGTGGGAAATTTCACCATGTAGTATGCTGAACTTTCCATTGATGTGGTATTTCAAACATTGATGGAATGTTGAGGGTACTGCCATGTGGATGTGGTGCCATGACCTTCAGAGAATGACATTTTATGTGGTGTATTGCTGGATAATCAAAAAATCAACTTTAGATGTGAGATACCCAAACTGAGTTTCGAGCTTAATATTCCAAAGATGTATCTTCTCATGCTAATTATACCCTCGAATTTTATGCTTTGTGGGAGAAAAATACCCTTTATTATACCCCAAATGTAGGAGGGTTTGAATCGGGATGAGATTTATCCTAGAAAAATTTTCAATCAAATCCCTTCAGATGTTGACATTATTGAGTATACCAAAAACATATAGAGGTCTGATGTGTCCCTGTATGACCTCCTATGGATCTTAGTCTATGTATGAGATGGAAACATGGAACTATATTGGAATGGTCTCCACTCGATACACATTGGATGCAGCGAATTCTGTATCGAACTCCCATGGGCTCTCAAGGGCTTCAACGGGTGCCTCCATGAGTTCTTTTGAAAGATGGATCACATATATTAATGAGATGTTGGCTAGTATATCCACCAGATACTTTATAATGTCTTACTTTTCTTCCCTCGGTCAGTGCTTCCTAAGGTGGGGTTTCTCCTTATTATGTGGCTCAAGAATTGAGGCATTTGAGGTATATGAGCTCAGTGTTTGTGAAAATGTTGAGGGAGTATCTTCTATCAGTGGCATAGGTTGGGAAAACCTTCCCCATTTTCTTTGCTGATCAAATAATCACACCCCAGATAGGATTTCATACAAGGTGACTGGGTACGAGTGACCACTGGAGGGTTTTGGGGCACCTCTATTTTTTTGGATTTTTTAGAGTTCTTTCCCATGGTTTTCATCTGTATATATGTCCTTTATGGAGACATGACTAAAATATTAGGTCTGATCATTCCTGTACAACCCCCTGTATCCTCAGTTCCTACTCCCAGGGCCTCTTATTCCCTGGTTAGGTGTGGGGAACTCATATTCAGATGAATATTCATCATTAGAGAAGGGGTATACAAAGTGTATCATGTTTACAGATCCAAATATGATCTCTTAATCTGATGAGGGTTATGTATGGTGGGGTGGTACCCATGATTTAGATGTTGCAGGGAAGAAATCTTTATGAGTAAAAGCTTTCTTTAGAGAAGAATATAAATCTTAATCTTCTATTTCTTCTTGTGTTCGATGGCCATGTCCACATTTGGGAGACATATTCAATGCCACCTCCATCAGTGTCAAAACTCTTGTGGGTCTATGAATCTATGCCCTCCGAGTGGCATGAGCTCTACCAACTGACTTTCGATTCATCCAGTTATTTAACTTCTAACCATGCTTGGATGGAAATTTCTTCCAATCACCTTCTTCTTCTGACCATGTGATAGTTATTCAGGTCACCTACTTCATGGACTTATCTAACATCACATGTATGAAATTGATCATGCCTTGGGATAATTCCCTGAAGATGAATCAATCCTTGATGTTATGACCCAATCTCCTATAAAAATGGTAGTAGTCGGGATGGTAGGTGAGTTTTAACTCATTGGGATTCTTGGGATGTAAAATCTTGAGTAAGTTACTGTCCATGGATAATAAGAAATAACTAGGTAATTTCTCATCTCATAAGGAGTATGATTTATTCATCCATTCCTCAAACCCAGAGTGACCCTGACCTCATCTAGATTCTGGATGAGGGAAATTTTGTGGTTATTTCCACTCGACAGGAGGCACTGGGTGGATCGTGACCGTCCTCGATCCTTGAACAAGAAATACTCCTAGTTTGAGGGTAATAATGACAGTGTCTACTTTTCCAGGACTTTTTCCCTGTGTTGAGGGCATGAGTCATGATTTGGATCGATTTCACTGAATAGATTCTTCTAATCATTTTTCTATTTCTGTAAACTCACAAAACCCACCTAGATACTTCATTGGGACCATAGGGTACTAAAAATAATCTAGGATATTCTTATCATAGAGTTCCAAAAATTGATCCTATGAGAGAGGGATGCTGAGTAAATAGGTTAAACATTTCAATTTATTTATGAAGTTAGAAACCCTCTCATTTTCACATTGATTACAGTTCTTCAAGTTGAATTTTTTCATTTTCCTTAGCATAGTGCTGAATTGGTATTGGAATTGATAATGATTGTCTTGCCATCCTGAAATGGATCATACTAGAAGGTTGTTGTACCAAACAAAGGTTGGCCCTACCAGAGCCTGTATAAAATACTTCATATTGTTTTCCTCCTTTTGATCTTGAGGGCCCATCGTTGGTCCGCATTGGGATATGTAGTGTGTGATATACTATTCTAGGTATCTAGAAATATCAATGGTAGAGAAGGTAGGATTCCCAAAATTGGATGGTGTAAAAGTGTCATCCACCCATTCAAGACATGAATTCTTCTCGGGTTCCATAGGTGCACATCGCCCTTTCATGGATTTATTTCGAGTTTCATGGGACACGATTACATAAAAAAAATTATAGAGGTATTTTGGTTTGAGCCACATACTATCTATTGGAATTGGTAGTGGTTTGAAAAGGTGGTCTCATTTTTTTCTTCTACTAATTCTTGAACCATGTGAATACTGATCAATATCCCTAAAATTGGAGAAGCTATTGCTATAATAGAGAAAATCCATGATCATTTTCGACTTCAAAATTTATGTAGACTAGATTCTTGGATTTAGAGATGGTCTAAAACTTAGATTACAATATTATGGGAAGACCAGACCTGGGAGGAAGAATATCCATCTCTAGTTAAATATGATACCCAGAGGTAATATTACCCTAGAGAAACTCTTCATTGATATGTCTGAGAGTTTGTATTTTGATATGATATTATGACAATTGTTCCTCTATGGAAGGAACCTTGATTTTTATGGATGGTGATTTTGTTGTATCCATAACTTTCCCCTTATCTTTTGAATTGTTCCATCATAGAGGTGGTGACTAAATTTTCGGAGGTTTCATGTTTTGGAGTCTATTCTAGTTCCGAGTGCCTACAGCCTTAGTTGGTGAATCTCGATCACCCTTCTCTCGGGGTAGGTTTTCCATGTTGGGACCCTCTACATCTACGTATTGATCAACATTATATATTATGTTGGTGGTGAAAACATTTATATAGGTATATCGGGCAATGGTGGTTGTCTCATTACTTTCAACGCAATAGGATGATTCTGCACTGCTTGCATTAGGATCGTTCCTCTAACCCTTGGCCATATTAGGTCATTTTGGATTATGAACTCTGTGGGGATTTATTTACATTATCATATGATCCTCCCATATCATTCTATGACTAATAAACTTGAGGGAGTTTATATTCATGACTTCTGAACAATCCTTTAATAGAATAGGTTTTTCTTATGGTGGTAGGAATAGATGGGATGGTAACCATCAATATTTACCTCCCAACCTAGAGAAGACTAATTCCCTCTTCATTGATGATGATGAAAATGCCTCTAGCCCTATGGGATGGGGATTATTTGGGGCCACAATTGGTATTGATTGATCCTATTTTTAAGGATCCAATTATTCCATTTAGGGATTTCATGACTCCTTGGATGGACATTGATATATAAATTCCCTTATCCCAATGGACTGGGGTTGATCTGGAGCTACCATTGATTTCCCCAAGACCCTTTCATAGGATAACGAACCTAATGATGGTGATTAAAATATTAATGCTCCCATCCTAGTGATATGGGGTTTGTTTGAAGCTACTGGTGATATGTCCTGAATTGTCTCGATAATTAATGATTTGAGGGGTGGAGGTGGTGGTAGATATAGTTGTAGCCCGGTGGGATAGATTATGTCCTAGAATACTACTATAATAGTAGCTACTGTGACTTATTTGATGTGGCAAAACTATGCTCGTGTAGGATCTAGGTGCAATGGTATCCCATGTCAGAGTTAGTTTCTATAGGATGTTGTTGAGTTGATTGAAACATTGGATTCTGTGTTTGAAATACATTATAGTTTCTTTGAGGGGACTAGTTCAAAGATTCATGGGTTATCCTCTTCTTCCATTTGTGATGCCTTGGAACCATTAAAGCATGGTCATTCTATTTTAGTGACCAACTAGCTTGTGTGTTACCTAGTCCTTTGATTTCACTAGAGGTCATGACCTTACATGAAAATGTATCTGAGGGGTTATGTTGTTCTAGGTACATATTAAAGTGAAATGATACATATTTCACCCATCCTTAGATACGTACATCTGGAGATTCTCTATAAATTAGTCAGTGGAGAGTTTTTGTGATGTAGATATAAAAACTACATAGGAGTTTTTCATGCTCCTCTATTCCCGGGTTCTGGGATATGGAAAAGGAAGCCATATCTAGCTAAAAACAGAGTGTATTGATGATATGAATGTGATACTAATATCCTAGATGAGTAATAGTTCTATCCTTCAGTCACTAATGAGTAGACCACATATTTTGGTGTAGATAAGGCATGCATTCCTTTTCTATCTCATTTTGGACCTCATAGTCAGAATTAGAGAGAGGCCAAAAAATTGTGGGGAGGTTGTTTCTCAATAACTCTATCCATATGTCAATATTGAAATACTATTCATCAAACTTACACTCCTCCATCCAATCAGACCACAAGAGATGCTTCTTGTAGTTTCTTGATGACTAGAGTGGAGTGTTTATAGTATTCAATAGGGAACTATATGCGGTTGAACTCAGTGTTTTGAGCACCTATATTTACAAATACATCCTATTTTTGAACACATCTCTATATAGAGGTTTCTAAGAAAAAGGAGGATTTCTATTACCATGGGATATATCACCTTGGGGAGGTTGATGATTATGGATGTTAGGAGTAGAGTCCCTGCAATCCACCTCCACACTACCATGGGGAGGAATATCATGGTAATGATCACCTTCTACTTTAGTTGAAGAGCTGATAGTCCCTTAGGAAGTTGAGATTCTATCTCAAACATCCTCAAGGACACTATAATTGAGCAGAATGAGTTTAGAAATATCCTTATATTTTTTTAGGAATATAATGACCTACATTTTGAAAATTTTCAAGGATATGAACCTACTATATGACAGTTTCCAGACCTTGTTGATAACCTTCTAGAACTACAGGAATATGATCCCATCACTAAGAAGAAGTTGAAATATTCCAATGAGCTTCTTTATTATTGGAAGGAATATGATCATAACCTAAGTCATGTGCTACTCTCACTTGGTGAGACCTAGTTAAAATGGGGACATGATCCCAATCCTGCACTTTGGAATATGATGTTGGTCTTTCTTGATAATAATATAAACATGTCCTGAGGCTTGTACCTTTCTCACCTGGTGAGACCCGATTGGAGTGGGAGTATGAGCCCAGTCTAAATATGAATTCCCCATCAGATTATGATAACAGGACTCTGTAATGGGAGAAGGGATATGAGGACCATCCATTATATCCTTAGAAGAATGATGTTGTTGTCATTCATCAGTGGAAGTAGGGATATGAGTATAGATTCCATGATCAGCTAGAATATTCTAGGTAGATTCACTAATAGGAATATGAGCCTTTCCTAAGGCATGTGACATTCTAACTTGGTGAGACCTATCTAAAACAATACTATGATCTAAATACTTGGCATTTGAAGTATGTTTTTAGTATTCTTCAATAGGAATAAGTGATTATCTCAAGGTGTGTTCTGCTCTCACTTGGTGAGCTCAGAATAAAATGGGAATATGAGCATGATCCTAGACCTTAGAACTATGTCACTGGTCTTCTTTGATAGGAATGTTCCCCTATCCTGAGGCATGTTATAATATCACTTGGTGAGCCCCAATTGGAGATGGAATATGAGCCAGGTTTGATGCTTTTTCCTTTATTGGAACATACTGATAATCTTCCTAGATGAGAGAAATAACGTGCACTTTATTTGAAGAAACCACTTGTTCAGAATGATCAGAGTGTTGTGATGACTTGGATATAGGGATAGGAACATGCTCATGTTCCTGTATCAGTACTAGTGCCAGAATATGTCAGTGGATTTCCTCATCTTTTGATAAGATGTAATGACACTTTAGAAAAGTGCGTATAGGAATGTAAGCCTACAAATATTCTGTCTCCACTATATACTAGAAAATATCTTCAATTGAAGCGGGAATATGATACAACATTTTTCCTTCTTGTACAACCGCCATATACATATGGGATTCATGCATGGGGTAGGAATACATGTCGTCCCCATGCTTGCTATAGGAATATTCGCAAAGACTTGTTCCGAGTGAATATGGATATAAGCCTTCTCATTGGTTACTGTCATAATATACCTGTAGACATCATAAGTGGGATTGGGGATATGATCCCACTCATGATTATCTAGAGCCTTCCTCTCCCGACGTGTCTTCCTTATTTCCCATGCATTGTTAATAGAGGTGGTAGTTTGTTGGTTGGTACCCTCATTAGGTGACTAAAGGGAGCTAGTGGGATGGCACTAGTGATGACGATTTACTAGATCCATCTTTGGAGGCCCCTGAGCCATAAGGGAGCCGTATTTGAATCCCTAGTCCGCCATCATCAGATACTGAAGGTGGTGATTGTTGCGCTCCAAGGATAATCTCTCAAAGTGGTTGGTTGTGGCAATGAGTTCCATTGAATTTACTACAACTGTCCTTGGATGAGGCAGACTCACCAGTTTCTTTTGCTTACAGACCCTCACAGATAGCCTCAGGGTCAAGATCGTACCATGTTGATGGATCTCTCGGAACATTTCATTCTCCACCCTACATAGAAGATGTAGGGTAGTATAGGTAATTATGAGGTTTGTAGGGTTTTAGTTGTAGCAGATTTTCCAGAATGGTCACTAGATGAAGACATGCTAAATCAAGGTGTTGATTGTGAAAATAGGATATGCAGTCAAGAAGACAACAAGGAACAAGGTCACTGATCAGTGCATCATTATAGTCATGGTTTAGACTAAATGTGATATGTATGGGTAATACATTTTTCCTTTTATTCCTGATTCGGCCATTCTTCTCCTGTGGACTAGTCAAAGCGATGATGGACTAATTTAATATGAGCCTTGGCTATAGAAGATCATTTGTAAGATTCATGTCAGGTTTTCCATTTGTTGTGTATGATATACAAACAACATGGATTGGAACATGGTAAAATGATCGTTATATTATTTGAGAGTTTCATGTTGGCTTCACAATTTTTTTATATAGAATATATAGAACAAAACGTACTGACACATGGTCAATAAATCCTTTTTTTTTAATAAATTCATGTCGGGTTCACCATTTTTATTTGTGTTGATTATTTAATCAAAATGTCCCAACACATGGTCAACCAATCATTATGTTATCTTATATTATCATTTCATGTTCAACTTTTTTGTTTTGACAAAAAATACAACAAGTTTTTTGGGGCACCCTCATGATAGGGACAAGATGGAGTGAAGATAACTGGTTAGTATATCCTTTTTATGTTAAGAAGATATGGCGATAAAATGAGTTGGTGTCAGGTTCTCCATATTCAATTTTTTCAAAAATATGGTTGCATTCATCATTATTCTTAATGGAAACTCGCAATGGTCCCCACATCTAGAAGTGGGTAAATACCTATTTTCCAAAGGTAGGTGGTCAGTTGGGGTTTCAGACCCAATGGAACTTAGGAAGTCACATGGGTCGAGAGGATGGGAGGTTCGGCTCATCACACCCTTTTAAGGAGAAATTGTTGCATACTTCAAGACTCTCTTATAGATTTAAGATATGTTTATTAATCTCTTCCTAATCCCAATATGGGACTGGTTACCCTAACAAAATGACCATAATTTAAACCTCTTCTCATTCTAGATACGAAATTTATTTCTACGACAAAAACACAACATGTTAAATATATTTTATACATGATGTGGAATATTTTAATGAATCCATCTGTATGTATTTGAGGTTCTTCATCCATTTCCCCTTATGGTTGGTAGTTTATATATTGATGCTTTATAGCCTAGTGCTTTGGAATTTGTAGCCACAAAGGGTGGCATTTAATATGTCGAGGATGGGATTGAGCCTATATGATGCATCCTACATATCCAGTTTATAATAGAAATAAAATCCCACATAGTTTGTTGATCCTATGCAGTTTAACATCATGCGTAAAGGTAATATGTTTAGGCACTTAGGCATCATGTATTTGAGATCGAGTCTCGAGGAGACATCCTATGTATCCTGGTTATAGAAATAATTATAGTTATTGTAGTTCGATCATTCCCACAGGACTTTCCCTAAGGTAGATGTCCTTATATGGAGGGAGTCATATCATTCCACTCATTAGGGATTACACACTAAGGTTTCCATGGATGGTGGAGATTCATAATGTGGATGATACACTATGGGAAAAATAGCTTTTGCGATGGGCTATTTGCGACGAGAATTAATCTCGTCGCAAATAGTCCGTCCCAGAGATTATTTGCGACGGGTAGAACCCCCCGTCGCATATACTTGGCTATTTGTAATGGGATTTGGGGTCCCGTCGCAAAAGGTTTGGCACGGTTTGCGCGGCAAACCGCATGAAGGTTATTTACGACGGGGGGTATTTTCCTGTCGCAAATAGTGCGTTAGTCCGAGGGTATTTGCGATGGGTCCCGTCGCAAATACCCGGTGGCGGTAAATAGGTTTTTGCAACTGGATGTTCTCTCGTCGCAAATAGTGTGTCGGCAAGTACCTTTTGCGACGGGTCCCGTCGCAAAAAATAGTATTTGCAATGGGTAGCCCGTCGCAAATAGTCTCGTCGCAACTAATCTAACTTATATATACCCCCATCCATTTTTTCAAATCCACCTCTCATTTCTTACTCTATCTCTCTCTAAACTCTATTTTCAGAGAGAAAATTTGGGTGAGTTAGTTTTTTTTTCACAAAAAAGTTGTGAAGCCATCTACATCAATGGGAGATCAAGTTTAAAAGTATTTATATTTTCCTTAATTTAGTATTTATTTCATTTTTTTATGTTAATTTTATTTATTTTTCATTAGTTGTAATTAAATTAGATTTAAATTGTTTTGTTATCAGTATTTATTTGTAATAATAAATTGAAATTGTTAGTACTAATTTTTAATAATTAGTAATAAATAGGAATAATTAGTAATAAATAGGAATAATTAGTAATAAATAGGAATAATTAGTAATAAATAGTAATAATTAGTAATAAATTGTAATAATTAGTAATAAATAGGATTAATTAGTAATAAATAGCAATAATTAGTAATAAATAGCAATAATTAGCAATAAATAAGAATAATTAGTAATAAATAGGAATAATTAGTAATAAATAGGAATAATTAGTAATAAATAGGAATAATTAGTAATAAATAGGAATAATTGGTAATAATTAGTAATAAATAGGAATAATTAGAAATAAATAGGAAAAGTTAGCAATAAATAGTAATAAATAATAATAAATTGTAATAAATAGCAATAATTAGGAATAAATAGTAATAATTATAAATAAATATTAGTAAATAGGAATAATTAGTAATAAATATGAATAATTAGTAATAAATAGGAATAATTGGTAAAAAATAATAATAATTAGTAATAAATAGGAATAGTCAGTAATAAATAGAAATAATAAGTAATAAATAAGAATAATTAGTAATAAATAGGAATAATTAGGAATAATTAGAAATAAATAGTAATAATTAGGAATAATTGGGAATAAATAGTAATAATTAGTAATAATTAGAAATAATTAGAAATAAATATGAATAATTAGTAATAAATAGAAATAATTAAGAATTATTAGCAATAATTAGTAATAAATAGCAATAATTAGCAATAATTAGTAATAAATAGCAATAATTAGTAATAAATAGAAATAATTAGTAATAATTAGCAATAATTAGTAATAAATAGCAATGATTTGTAATAAATAGGAATAAATAGTAATAAATTGCAGTAATTAGAAATAAATACGAATAAATAGGAATAATTAGTAATAAATACCAATACTTAGTAATAAATAGCAATAATTAGTAATAAATAGCAATAATTATTAATAATTAGCAATAATTAGTAATAAATAGAAATAATTAGTAATAAATAAGAATAAATAGTAATAATTAGAAATAATTAGAATTAAATAGTAATAAATAGGAATAATTAGTAATAAATAGCAATAAATAGTAATAATTATAAATAAATAGGAATAAATTCGAATAAATAGTAATAAATATGAATAATTAGTAATAAATAAGAATAATTAGTAATAAATAGGAGTAATTTGTAATAAATAGGAATAATTAGTAATAAATAGAAATAATTAGTACTAAATAAGAATAATTAGTAATAAATAGAAATATTTAGTAATAAATAGGAATAATTAGGAATAATTAGTAATAAATATCAATAATTAGTAATAAATATCAATAATTAGGAATAATTAGGAATAATTAGTAATAAATAGAATTAATTGGTAATAAATAGCAATAATTATTTATAAATGGAAATAATTAATAATAAATAGAAATAATTGGTGGTAAATAGGATAATTCCTAATAAATGGTAATAAATAGTAATAATTAGCAATATATAGGAATAATTAGCAATAAATAGGAATAATTAACAATAAATAGGAATAATTAACAATAATTAGTATTAAATAGGAATAATTAGAAATAAATAGGGATAATTATCAATAAATAGGAATAATTAGAAATAAATAGGAATAAATAACAAAAATTAGGAATAATTAGCCATAATTAAAAATGAATCGTAATAATTATAAATAAATAGCAATAATTAGAAATAAATGGAAATAATTAGAAATAAATAGCAATAATTAGAAATAAATAGTAATAATTAGAAATAAATAGGGATAATTAGAAATAAATAGGAATAATTAGAAATAATTAGTAATAAAAAGGAATAATTAGAAATAAATAGGTATAATTAGTAATAAATAGGAATAATTAGTAATAAATGGTAATAATTATTAATAAATAGGAATAAATAGTAATAATTAGCAATAAATAGTAATAATTAGCAATAAATAGTAATAATCGGCAATAAATAGTAATAATTAGCAATAAATAGTAATAATTAGCAATAAATAGTTATAATGAGTAATAAATAGTAATAATTAGCAATAAATAGTAATAATTAGCAATAAATAGGAATAAATAGCAATAAATAGGAATAAATAGCAATAATTAGTAATAAATAGCAATAATTAGTAATAATTAGCAATAATTATGAATAACTAGCAATAATTACGAATAATTAGCAATAATTATGAATAATTAGCAATAATTACGAATAATTAGCAATAATTATGAATAATTAGCAATAATTACGAATAATTAGTAATAAATATGAATAAATACGAATAAATAAGAATAAATAGAAATAAATACAAATAATTAGCAATAATTAGGAATAATTAGAAATAATTAAGAATAATTAGAAATAAATATGAATAATTAGAAATAAATATGAATAAATAAGAATAAATAGGAATAAATAGGAATAAATGGGAATAAATGGGAATAAATAGGAATGAATAGAAATAAATAGGAATAATTATTAATAATTAGTAATAATTAGTAATAATTAGTAATAATTAGTAATAATTAGGAATAATATCAATTGTAATAAATTGTAATAATTTGTAATAACTTGGAACAATTTCTAGTGGATTGACGACACTCCTTTTGCTCGATGACTCTTCTTCTTTCAACTTTCACCGACTCAAAACATTATGAAAAGTATGATTCTACATATGCATATCAAATCTCGTATACACGAGTTTGAATATGCATTCGTAGGACCACATTTTTAATAATGTTTTCAGGCAGTGATAGTTGCAAGAAGATGATTCATCGACGAAAAGGGGGCTCTTTTGTCCGACAGCTCATTTACTTGCATCTTTCTCGCACTAAAATCACAATAAAGAATCTGCTTGGAGGTACCATTATACATTCTCGTATGCACGAGAATGAATATGCGTACCTCTGAGCAGATTCTTCATTGTGATTTAAGTGATAAAATTTGCATGTAAATGAGTTGTTAGACAAAAGAGTCGCCGCGAATCCACTGGAAATTATGTCGCCCAAAATTAATGGTAATTAATAAGAAGTAGTTGTAATTATTTATCTTCTTTTTTCATATAGTGTTTTTATAATTTCAAATTATTCAAAAACAATAATGATTTTATATTTTCTAGAAAAATATGGAACAAGGAAGTCAACAACAGTCATTATTAGATGATCATGCTTGGATAAATCAGTGCAAAAATCCAAATGGTTTTGGTTTAAATCCTGTATTTTTTTAGGGTGTTAAATCTTTCTTATCATTTTCATCATCAAACCCAAAATATGTTTCAGAAGGCACAATCAAGTTTCCTTGTAAAAATTGTGCTTTGAGAACATTTGACACATTTGATAAGGTTGGGGGACATCTCTTGCGGTTTGGTTTTCAACCAGATTATTTTTTTTGGTATCAACACAGTGAACGCAGTTGCAGAGAAGATACTAATAACTTGATTCTGGATCCATCACGGTTTCAAAATTTAGTACATGATGTTGCAGGTCCATCTGTCCAACAAACTGAAAATCAAGATGATATCGATTTAACTCCTGATTTGGAACCATTCAAATTTTATGAGTTGTTGAGGTCTGCTGAGGATGCATTATATCATGGTTGCAAGATAAGAAAATTAGAAGTGGTTGCAAAATTTATGGATATTAAATCAGATAATACAATGTCAAACAATTGTTTTGATCAAATATTTTATTTGGTTAAAATATTGTTACCTGAAGAAAATGTGTTGCCTGCAAATTACTATGAGAGCAAGAGGTTGGTTCGTAATCTGGGCCTTAGTTATCAGAAGATTCATGCATGTGAAAATGATTGCATCTTATATTCTGGTGAAAATGATTCATTGGATAGTTTTCCCACATGTGGACAATCGAGGTATAAAGAATCTCAATCAGGGAAGTCCAGATCGATTCCTGTAAAATAGTTGAGATATTTTTCCCTTATACACAGGCTGCAATGTTTATTTATGTCTCAAAACATAGCATCGATGATGTCATGACACAAAACCAATATTTCAACTGATAAAAGAATGAATCATCCATATGATGGTGATTCATGGAAACATTTTTACTATCTGCATCTGTCTTTTTCTTTAGAAGCCCAAAACATGTGATTGGGTCTTTCTACTGACGGTTTTTGTCCATTTGGTTCTTATAGTAGTCAGTATTCATGTTGGCATGTCTTTATAACTCCGTACAATTTACCTCCATGGATGTTGATGAAGGAGCCTTATATCTTTTTGACCTTATTAACCCCAGGACATCTGAAAAAGAATATTGATGTTTATTTGAAACCATTGATTGATGAGTTAAATGCATTGTGGAGTAATGGTGTTAGTACATATGATGTTTCTGCGAAACAAAATTTCATATTAAAAGCTGCATTGATGTGGATGATTAGTGAATTTCCAAAATATGGCATGTTATCTAACTAGAGTACCCATGGTCTAAAATCATGTCCTTACTATATGAAAGACAACAAAGCCTTTATGCTCGTCAATGAAAAAAAAACCTTTCTATTTTGACTTTCATCACAGATTTCTTCCAACCGATCATCCTTTTCGAATGAACAAATATCATTTCAGAAAAGGCACAATTGAAAGGGATGAACCTCCAAAAATGATCTCAGTTATAGAGTTAAAATTAGTTGTATTTTTTTCACCTCCCATCACATTTGGTCCAACAGTAAGCCAACATAAAATTCATGGATTTGGAAAAGAACATAATTGGATAAAACAGAACATTTTTTGGGATCTTCCATATTGGTCAGATTTGTTTGTCCACCACATGTTGGATGTCATGCATATTGAGAAGAACTGTTTTGATAATTTATTTCATACAATTTTTGATACACTAGGTAAAACCAAAGATACTGTAAAAGCACGATTAGATCTTGCCCAAATTTTCAGGCGACCAAAACTTAAACTGCTTGAAAATGTCAGATCACATAGGTTAATGAAGCCAAAAGCAGATTATACACTATCCAAAGAGAGTCGCTTATTATTTTGTCAGTGGATTGTAGATTTTAGACTTTCTGATGGCTATGCTTCCAATTTGGGCAGATGTGTTAAGAATGGTCATATTAACGGATTAAAAATTCATGATTTTCATGTTATAATGGAAATAATTATGTCGATTTGATTCAAAGGTTTGTTGAATTCTATAATTTGGGATTTGATAACAGACATATCATTTTTTTTTGAGACATCTGTGTAGAGACAACAGACTACAATGCACTAAGAAAACTGGAAGAAGATGTTGTTGTAATTATATGTAAACTGGAAAAAATCTTTCTGCTGGATTTCTTTGACTCAATGGAACATCTGATATTACATTTTCTACATGAAGCTAAATGTGGAGGTCTAGTACAGTTTCGATGGATGTACCCATTCGAGAGATGCATACAGAAATTGAAGAAAAAAATATGCAACAAAACATCATTTGAAGGATCAATTGATGAAGCTTATTTGCAAGAGGAAAGTGCTTTTTTCTACTCTCACTATTTTGAATCTGAATATCCCTCAAAACACAACCGCATGGGACAGAATGAGGGAAATGTTAATAACAAAATGGAAAATTAATTATCAGTTTTTAATCAGCCAAATCTTGGCTTCGGTGGAGTTCAATAACGATGGCTTTTAGACAATGAACATCAAAGAGCTCATACGTATGTTCTGCTCAACTGTGACGAAATAACATCATTTGTACTGTGATTGCTTCTATCACTTATTCTATAATTTATGTTACAATATGTAAACTTGTTTTATTTGTAGGTTATATGATAATCATATCAAGAAAAAACTTCCACAAATCACAGCAGCTGCTCTTGAAGAACACAGACAAAAAAAATTTCTCAATGGTTTCAAAAACTAGTAACAAAAATTATTGATGGTTTAATATCAAATCAGTTTACAATTTATTATATTGATAATTGTTTTACAAATTTTCAGGTGTCTCAACATGCTGATAAAATTGATAAGTGACTATGTATATTGAGTAACCCACCATCCAAAAGGGTTAAATCTTATAATGCATATGTGGTGAATGGTTTTTGATTTCATACACGTGCATATGGGGAATCAAAAAACCAATGAACAGTGAAGTTTTTTTGAGAGGATCTCATAATAGAGAAACTAAAGTTGACTTTTACAGCATTCTGGATGAAATTATTGAGCTGTGTTATCTAGGACAGAATTATATAATGAATTTGATGTATATATCATACCATATATGATTTAAATATAAACTTTTATTACCCATTTATTATCAATTTCATGTTAAGTAACATTTCGGACAATAACTGCTTTGTTGTTCATGTATGTTTTGATTTTTTATTTCTAGCACTCTTAATTTGATCACGGTTCCATAATCTCCATAATTTTAACCATAATATAAACATCATATATATTCATTATATATGTATTTAGTGTAATCAATAAAATTTAGAGGTAGAAAATGAAATACACCATTTATGGAGATGGTGGGTCGTGAGTATGCATGAACGTTGTTTCCATTTTATCAGAGGATTGAAATAAATAAAAGTAAATAATATATTATCATTAAAAATTCATTTTTATGTCATATATATCACATACTTTCATTAAACTTGTCCTTATTACCTTCTATGTAAAGCGTGTATGAATCACATCGCTTCGCAAGGCGGTAGTTCGTCGTATACACGAGAAACGTTATCGTATTACCACAGAATGGAAGGTAAAAAGGTATATTTGATATAAAAATATAGAAGTATAATAATATCATATATATAATATGTGAACATTTAATATATCATTAAATACAATCATTATATGTGGTGATGGAAAACAAATAACATCGGTTCACGAGGCGGCAGTCCACCGTACACATGAATAATGATTTTGTATCACATTTGATGGAGGTGGAAATGGTTGTAGGCCAATAACTTAACATAAAAACATATAATTATATGTAAGATAAGAAATTATTATATCATAATGTTTTAATAATAATTTAAGGAGGTAGAGGAAGTATTAAAATAAAATGTTCGGTTAGGGACATTGCCTCTTCTTCAAACAACTTCTTTTCATATGCACAAAATGTTTTATTATGACGGATTTATGACCAAAATAAGACTTATATGATGAGTTAAGGGGATTAGGTAAGTTATTTGGGTATTTATTCACCAAAAATGGGATTTCGAAGTGTGAATAGAAGGGGAGAAGGGGCGTCCTTTTATAAGTGATGTGAGTGGCGCACTTGTAATGTTTTGAAAGGAAAAAGATGTACCCATATTTTTTATATGAAAAAAGGTGAAAAAAATGGAACATTTGTGAGCCTTAAACATGATAAGGTGTATATATGGCCATAAAATGGGATTTTTACAAGTGTTGGGTCATTTGTAACCCTTAATTTTTAGTTTAATCCCCTGCTAAACTCATTTTTACCTTACTCACTGCAAATAATTTTTATTGTTTTCACTATTATTTATGGTAAAAAATAAATTTGAAATTATTAGATAATATAAATAATTATAATTCCAAATATGGAACCAATTTTACCAAATTAAACTCAGATATGTGGAAAATGTAATTTAAAATTAAACCCGCAGGAGTGATGAGAAAGTGGTTTTCCAAAGAGAAAATGTTGAAAAGTATAAAAGGTTTTTATATCATAATTCAATATGAAAATGATTTAAAAAAACTAAATTGTATTAATATATATATAATTGAAATAATTTTTCTTTTTAACCCTTTTTAAAAAAAATAACCTTATAAATTCTTTAAATTAAAATGAAGCTTTCAATAAAACCCGATATTTTCATTATTCATCCAAAAATTAATCTTTTCAGAAAAATACAAAAAATTCACCCTAAGTTAATTTTGAAATTATTTTTTCAAAAAATACATTTATTTTATCATATTAATTTTCTAAAATTTTCAAAAATTAATTTTATTATTGTTCACAAAAATATATAAAAAACTTTTTTTGAGAAAAACGTATTTTCAAAACATAAAAAGACTTCACTGAAAATTAAGTACTTTTTTATCAATATGTTTTCATTATATAAAACCATTATGATTAATATTTAAAAAATGTATTCCTATTCACACCTCCAAGTTTAATGGTTAGTTAATAACGATCATGTTTAAATAATGATATTAATAATATATCATGGTTTGTTAAAACTCAGTGTTGCGCGCAACGCAAGCTATCAAAGAAATTAAATTTATTCAAAAAATTATTTCATAAAATTTCAGGATGTTATATTTTACCCCCCTTAAAATGAATTTTTTTCCTTGAAATTTCATCACTCTGATAAAAATTGATAAGGATACGTATGCCTCATCATATCCTCAACTTCCCACATAACTTCATCAAATTAGTGGTTTTGCCACAAGATTTTGATCAAGTTAGTTGTATTGTTTTGTAGAAAATTATCTATATAATCCAAAATATACAATGTTTGTTCCTCATAATAATGATATTTCTCTATAGGTATGACCTCTAAGTATAATGATTATTAAGAATCAATTATATACTTCCTCATGAGAGATAAATAGAATACATCATGTGCTTGTGAGAGGTTTGGTGGAAGCGCCAACTGATATGCTACAATCCCAATATGATCAAGAAGTTGAAAGGGACCGATATACCTAGTGCTTAGTTTTATCTTCTTAAAAAATCTCATTTCATTCTTCCGTGGAGAAATTATTAGAAATACCTTGTCACCAACGTAAAATTCTAGATCACACTGGCATTTTTCAGTATAACTTTGTGGCTGACTCTGAGCTACCTTGATGTGTTGTTTAATGGATCTAACCTTCTCTGCCATTTCTTCAACTATATTAGGTCCCAATATATTTATTTCTACAACTTTATTCCAGCACATTGAATCTCTACATTTATTTCCATATATGGATTCAAAAGGATCCATATGAATGCTCTAGTGAAAGATATTGTTGTGAGAAAACTCAACTAGAGGAAGGTGTTAATCCCAACCACCTTTTAATTCCAGATAAAAATATCTCAACATATTCTCGAGAGTTTGAATTATTCTCTCAGACTAACCATTTATCTTAGGATAATACATAGTGTTGAAACTCAACTCTGTATCAATAGCTTATTTAAGACTTTTCTAGAACTTCAAGGTAAACCTCATATCCCAAACAAATACAATTGAATGTTTCACTCCATGAAAACTTACCACTTCTTTAATGTATATCCTCACCAAATGATCTAGAGATAAATATTCTCTAATTTTGATGAAGTGTGTGGAAATTGTATGGTGATCAACTACATACCACATATCATTATGCCCTTTAGATGTTTTTGGGAGTCTAATGACAAAATCCATGGTGATATTTTCCCATTTCCATTCTGTTATGGGTAATGGATGTAACATACACTTAGAATGTTTTCTCTCAGCCTTAACTTGATGACATACCAAGCATTGATATACAAACATTGTGATATCTCTCTTCATGTCATCCCACCAAAATACTCTTTTAAATATCCATACATCTTTGTACTTTAAGGATGAATAGAGAATGAAGAACTATGAGCTTCCTCTAACAAATCCTTCTTCAAATATAGAATGGATGGAACACATACACCGTTCCTAGACATTATCACTCCATCATGATCAAGGATAAACTTATGAACATTTCTAACCTTCTTTTGTAGTTCTACATCTTCCTTTTGTGCCTCTTTAATATTCACTTGGATAGATGGTTGAACATTCAATTGAGAAAGATATGATTTCTCCCCTTCCTTTAGGATTTCCATATCCATCCTTTTCAAATCTAGAAATATTAGATATTTTGTGGTCCTTATCATGGATAATCTATCATGATCCCTTCGACTCAAAGCATCATCCACCTTGTTCACTTTCCCATAGTGGTAATCTATTGAGGAGTCATAATCTTTAATCATCTCTAACCATCTTCTATAGAATATATTCAACAACTTTTATGTGAATATATACTTTAAACTTTTGTGATCGATATATATAACACACTTTTCTCCATAAAGATAATTTTGTTGTATCTTTAATACAAAAATTATATAAGATAACTCTAAATAATGAGTTGGGTAATTTTTATCATGAAACATCAATTGTTGTGAGGCATAAGCTATAAATATGTAATTATTCATAGGAAAGAATCCCAAACACTTCTTGGATGCATTATTGTAAATTAAAACCCCTTCTCTACTATAGGGTAATGTAAGCACAGGTGCGCTGACTAATCTTCTCTTTAGTTCCTTGATATTTTCCTCATGCTCATCTTTCTAGAGGAACTTGGATCTCTTCTAAGTTAACTTGGTCAGTGGATTAGATAGTTGTGATAAATTCTTCACAGACCATCAATTATACCCTACTAGACCAAGAAAACTATGGATCTCAGACACCATGGTTGGTCTGGGCCAATATTCAATAGCCTCCGTCTTTGATGGATCTATCGATATACCCTCTCTTTAGATTATTTGACCCAAAAATGAAACCTTTTGAATCCAAAATTCATATTATAAATTTTCTATATAGTTTATCCTTCTTCAAGGTCTTTGGTACAATTATCAAGTGATCTTAATGATCTTCCTTACACTTTGAATAAATAATAATGTCGTCTATAAATACTACCCCAAACTGATCAAGGTAATATTTAAAGACTCTATTCATTAAATCCATAAAGATAGTGGGCGTATTAGTAAGACTGAATGGCATCACTATATATTCATAGTGTCCACACCATGTATGGAATACTTTCTTTGGAATATCCTCCTTCTTGACCCCCAATTGATGATAACTAGAATAAAGGTAAATCTTGAAAAAGTATTGAGCTTCACGCAGTTGATGAAATAGGCCATCATTATGGGGTAGAGGATGCTAGTTCTTCATTATGATCATGTTCAGCTCCTGATAATCAATGAAGAGTCACAACAATCCATCTTTCTTTTTAACAAAAAGAACAAGTGCACCCCAAGGTGACACACTTGGCTGAATTAATCCCTTGTAAATATTCTCCTGGAGTTTCTTTTTCAATTCCTTCAACTCAATCGGGGTTATTCTATAGGGATTCTTTGAAATAAGTGTGGCACCAGGTATGAGTTTTATTAAAAACTCAACTTAAATTTTTAGGGGAAGTTTAAGATAATATTCTGTAAAGACATCAATAAACTCCCACTCAATAGGAATATCATCGATATTGAGTTTCTCCCCAACCATATGATATAAATTCCCCTCTAGAATAGGTATCAAAACCCATATAATGGATGTGATTTCCATCAAAATTTCATATTTATCATTTCACTGATAGATGGTCATAGGTTGGTTTGGGATATTCCTTGGAAATTAATTTGGTATTTATGTAGAGAAATCCAATTAATTCCTAATATAACATCAAATTTAACGAGACAAAGAATGAAAAGATTTACTGGAAGCACACTCACACAAAATTCAACCGGAGAGGAATCATATACTTAAGATGTGACCATCATACCATTTGGGGTTTTCGCTATTAATTATACATCTAATCATTTGGTTGGATTTTTGATACCCTTAGAAAAATCATTAGATATGAAAGAATTGGTAGATCTGGAGTCAAATAAGACATTATCGGTTCTAGAGTAGATGGTAAGTGTACCTTTCACCAAGAAATTATCGTACCCCTCTTTAGAAATAGTGATCAAATGAGATTCCCCGGTGTCTCCCAACTTAAGAGGTTGATAATTTTGATCATCATAATTAACCATTGAATGTGGTAATTAGTTATCATAATGACCATACTCCTTTCATTTGAAACAATAGAGTGTGGTTGGTGTATTTTGGGGAGCTTTCACTCTATTTGCATCATTAGCCAACACCTTCCCATCACATTAATATTCGATTTCCTAATAACATTCCCTTCCACACATACAAAATTTACTAGTCCCCAGACAATTTCCACCATGTTTCCTTACACACTTCGGGCATGAAGGAAAGCTCATCTTCTTCTATCCGTGGTTTTTAGAGTTTCCTTTGAACTCTATATTCTTTTTATTTTAAAAACCATGAGATTTATGGGTAAATTTAATCTCCATTTCCACCTTGATATCACATCGAATGATTTATTCATAGCTACTAAAATCCCTTATGGTTATCTCTTTTTGGAGGCTTGGTTTTAAGCCACTAAAGAATCAATCAACATTACATTCATGTTGGGTGATAATTCCATAAATGTACCTTTCAAGTCTTGTAAAATTTGTCTCATAGGTACCAATAGATTCATCATCCATCTTATTTAGCTCAAGGAATTCCTTCTCCATTTTTGTATGAAGAATATGAGGGAAGTACTTATTGAAAATTAAGCTCCTAAACGCATCCCACTTTGTGGATTCAATTTCATCATGTTCCCTTGTATTCTTGAAGAGAGTCCACCATTGATTTGTTTCTCCTTCCAAATGATATATAACCAAAATGAATTTTTCATTTTTTGAACACTAGAGGATGTAAAATATCTTTTCCTTTGTATTGATCCATTTCTCAACGACTAGCAAATTAGTGGAACCACTTAATGAATGAGGGCGCTGCCTCATGAAGGACTTAATAAAATGTTGTTCTCTCCTTTGATTGTTTATAAGTTTAGCATGATTCATGACTTGAGAATGTTGTGTGAGGTTAGTAATAATATTTTTCATTCTAGGTCCCAAAATGTTTGGCTGCCTGGGAGGAAAATCATTTCATTTTCCAACACACTCATCTTTAACATTTTCCCTTCAGATTCCAGTCATTTACTAAAACCAAAAAGCATAGTGTAAGCAATAATAATCATAGGGGGGACCATATTATCATAAAAAAAATTACTTATAGGATGTATAAATCATGAAACCTTCTTTTTAATATATGATAGGTTATTATTATACTAGGTCATTCATAGCCATAATCTATTTAAATCCTTCATGATGGTTCATAAAGAGTTAGTGAATTTCCAAAACATATCCCCTAGGAGTTTCAAACCAGATGTGCAGCAAGGCCCGTTTGTGTGCACTCAGTAATGATCGAGTTCAAGTCAATGTTCCCCTTTCAAAGTTATTACCCCAAAGTGCCTCTATGTCAGAGCCACATCCACTTGTAGTATCCAGACAAGGATGTAATTTATTGGAAACCACTCACTCTATTATTTAAAAAAATCAGGGCATTTTTCTATACTTTGAATTATCCTTAGACTTATCCTTAGACATATCCTTATAAATCTCCCTAAATATTTCTCATCCTAGTTTCCAAAGTTCAAAAAAACCATGTTATGGTACCTACTATAAAGACCCAAGCTTCACATACATAAATATTACATATTAATATACAAATATTCATTACATAATATAATGATCCATACCAGAATAATTTACATTTAGTGCCTTTGGAAACTTGGACACAAAAACAAATGGTCCATAAGTGAGTTGCATCATCTCCCGCTATGTTCTTCATAACTAGCACCATTATTTTATATATTATACATAATACCTTTCATCATAACCTAGGGAAATGAAACATGTGAAAGGGTGGTCTTAGATTCTTAGTAAGGGTAAGCAAGTGAGATAGCAACATATGACATTTGAAAACCATACCATGTATATCATGGATCATAAACTTGAATCATGGAATAAATCTTGGAAGTTCATAAGACATGAATCATATTGGATTCAAAGAACATGAACCATGAGAACATAACATTGGAATAAGTAAAAGATTTGTGGCATACACATAAGCATAGAAAATCATTTCCTTAGTAGTTAAAGGCTCATTACCAAGACTATCATAGTGGAATGGGTTTACTGCTCAAACCATCGCAGTAGTCAAGGTTCACTCTTAAGGATATCTTAATGGGAAGAGTCCCCTACATAATTGGGATCACTCCCAAGTCTAGTATTATTTACCTTATGAGATATTGATTTTTACCCAATGCATTAGAGGGAGATATAGGTCCCACCTGCCACATAATGAAAATCATTCATATGTGTTCCATAAGATCATAAAACATTCACCATATCAGAACCCTTAAAAATAACTAAGTTTCATAAAAATTCCCTCATAGCATCACCTGTGGAAAAAAACAGGTTTCGTAATCATTTCATCATTTCATAAAATCATAACCTGTAGAAAAATAAGTGTCTTTCACAAGAATTTTATCATAGTATAACACATGAAAAAGAAGTGGGTTTCATAAAAATCTTTTCATCATAAACATATATCATCCAGAGAAAGAATAAGAATTGTATTCTTAGATCATATCCCTAGTAAAGCAAAATAAACATCAAAGGATGTCATCTTAGATGGAAAATTATTTTTGAAATATCACTTGGAACATTTCTTGAGGAAAATAACCTTTATGGAAATCCTTTATTTGAAAATAACCTTTAAAATTTATAAAGGATTCTTCAAAGAAAATAATGGTCATAACGTCGGGAAATTTCATTCATGTCATACATGTTAAAACAATGATTTCTTTCACATTTTCGATAAAAGACAAATAGGATTTATTTGGAAACTGACTAAAAGATTACTTTCAAAACATTTTTTAAAAAGTCAAAAAAAATGGGTAGAAATATCTTTAATAAATAATTTGCAGAATTTTGAGGAAAATTTTGAAAGTATTTTTAGAAAACATTATTTGGGAAGAAAAGGGGTTTTCAACTAAAGAGAGAAATAAAGACAAATTTTCTTAAAAACTTTATATTGAACTATTGAGTACATAAAGAGAGGAAAATGAAGGGAAAACATGTATTATCGTGACTTAACCATATTATAAGAAAAATCGTGAATTTATTAAGAGATTGATCATAATAATTCAACATCATAAACATAATCATAAACAATCTCAATAAATGATAAGATTGTAACATAAAATTTTTACCACTTTGGCATCTTTTGAATCATAGGAACCATTAAAGATTAACATCAAATGAAACATTAAATATCATTAAAATAATTATATTCATGGTATAACATGTCAAAGGGTTCGTATATACATCTCATAGAAGAGGGTCGGTGCATAACACAACTTATGTCCCAAAGAAGGCAATTTGATACAAAAATCTCTTACTTTAAGTCTTGACTTCCTTCATACATGCTCAAACATATTGTATAATAAATGCAAGTTTATTATAAATATATTAATTAACCATAATTATATATATCATACAATATATGATTTTCTTATTACCTTTTATTACATGTTTATTAACAATTCCATGTTAAAGTCGCGTTTCGGGCAATAACTGTTTTGTTTTTCATGTATGTTTTGATTTGTTATTGTTGGTCCACAGGCTTTGATAGTGGTTAAATCATTTCCATAATTTTAACCATGATATAAATTTCGTATATATTTAATATATTTGTATTTAGATTAATCCATAAAAGTTATAGATAGAAAATGAAATACATCGTTCATGAAGATGGTAGGTCGGATGTACGCATGAATGTTGTTCTCATTTTATCGATGGATTGAAAGAAAGAAAGGTAAATTATATATTTCCATTCAAAAAACTCATCCTTATTACCTAACATGTAATGCGTGAATGAATCATATCACTTTACGAGGCTGTATTTTTCTGTACACATGAGCAAAGTTATCATATTCTCGCATAATGGAAAGTAGGAAGGTATATATGATATAATAATTTCATAAGTATAATAATATCATATATATCATATATAAACATTTAATCCATTATTATAACCATCTGTGAGAGGTTGTGATGAAAAATGAATAACATCGGTTCGTGAGGCGGAAGTTCGTCGTACACACAAATGATGATTTCATATCTCATTTGATGGAACTGGAGATAGGTGTAGGTCATGAACGTAACATAACAACATCTCAGTATATATAATATACTGAGGTTATTATATCAGCATGTTTTAATAATAATTTTAGTAGGTGGAGAAAGAAATAAAATAAAACGCTCAGTTAGGGACGTCACCTCTTCATCGGATAACTTCTTTTGGTTTGCACCAGAAGCCTTCATAGATTAGATTTCTGAAAACAATAAGGCATATAGGATGAGGTATGGGAAGTAAGGAAGTAATTTTGGTAGTTCCTAGCCTAACCAAGGGGTTTTGGAAGTGTTAATAGGAGAGGATAAGGGGTGTCCTTTCATAAGTGAGGTGAATGGCACCCTTGTAATTTTTTTAAAAGAAAAAATTGTACCCACATTTTTCATGACACAAGGCACCAAAATGGACCATTAGTAAGATTTAGACATGATAATTTATAAATATGTATATACAATGTTTTTTAGATATGTTTTGGGTCATTTTTAATCCTTATATTTTTAGTTTAACCCCCAATAAACCTATTTTTACCTTAACCGCATAAAATAATTTTTATTGTTTTTAAAATTCATTATGGTAAAAAATTATGTTGACATTATTAGATAATATAAATTATAATGATTCTGAATATAGAACCATTTTTTCAAATTCAACTCACTTAAGTGGAAAATTTTAATTTAAAATTAACTAATTTTACTTTTAAACGCACTTTAAACCAAAAATAAACTTTATAATATTATAAAGGAAATGAAAGTTTTCAATAAAAACGGCAGGCGCGGGGTGCATCACAGACTACGGCCCCAATTAGTGGCATAGGCCTGTTAAAAATGAGCCTTTTTGTTGGACCTGTGATGCTTCTGACAACAGATTAGAACCCCACGGCCCACTAACTTGTGGGCTCCGCGCAATGGGCCCTAACTTGGGCCAGGTTCAAGCATTGTCCCATAGCCAGGTGGGGATTTAATCTCACCTCCGCGGAGATTCGAACCCGGGGCTGACTGACATAATAACCACCGGGGAGCATCCTCTGCTACCACTATGCCATATGGTGCAGTGGTACCCGTGGCGCTCCCTGGTGGCTATTATGCCTCAGGTCCCAGGTTCGAATCACGGGGGAGGCGAGATAAATCTCGATAAGGCCTGAGGAGAGTACCTACCACGTGGAGGCGTAACTCCTCAATGATCTGGTCGTGTAGTGGTAGCGGAGGATGCTCCCCGGTGGTTATTATGTCAGTAAGCCCCAGACATTGCATGCAATTGTGGGTAAACTCAATTACCTCACCATAACACGACCAGACATTACCTGCGTTTAGGGGTGTAATTTCGGTCAGGTCTGTCATGCAAAGAGTTGGGCTGCTGACCACTATTCGGGTCGGGCCGGGCCGGCCCGAACAACCCCATGAGGCGGCCCGAGCCCGGCCTCGGGCCGGCACAAACCATCGGGCCGGGTCGGGCTGGGCTTTTTCAAGTCGGGCCGTGGTGGACTTTTATTATTTTCAAAATAATTGTCTCTTAATTTTTTTATTTAAACATTTTTATAACATTTATTTAAAACGTTTCTTTACATTTATTTTTAAATGCATGTTTTTTGTAAAAACGTTTATTTTATTTTTTATTAATATTTTACAGTGGGTGGATATGTTTTTTGTCTAAATATATATATATACATATATATTATTTGCAAATTGTAAAAAAAATAATGAGGGGTGCGCAGCTGCCGTGGGTGAGTTTAAAGCCTTATTATTTAAACGTTTTTCTAACGTTTATTTAAAACATTTTTTACATTTATTTTTTTTAACTTATTTATAATTTTTAAGCGTTTGTTAGTATTTTTTATTTAAACATTTTTATTTAAACCGTTTTTTTAACATCTATTTAAAACGTTTTTTTACATTTATTTTTAAATGATTAATTTAAAACATTTTTGAATTTTTTTAAACGCATGCTTTTTACAAGTATTTTTTTAAAACATTTAACTTTTTTTCACATTTTAATGCAAAACGTATTTTTTTAGTGTTTGTTTTAAAAAAATTAATTTAAATGTTTGTTTTAAAAACTTTTTAAACATTTTTATTTAAACCATTTTTTAACACTTGTTTAAAACGTTTTTTTACATTTATTTTTAGACGTTTAATTTAAAAAGTTTTTTTAAACGCATACTTTTTACATGTATTTTTTTAAAACATTTTACACATTTTTTGTAAAAACATTTTATAGTGGGTGAATATGTTATTTTTTTCTAAATAGATTTATACATGTCTGTGAATTTATATATATTATGTACAAATTAAAAAAAATAATGAGTTATTGGGGGTATGCAGCAGGGAGTGGTGAGTTTAAAGTGTTGTTATTTAAATGGTTTTTATCATTTATTTAAAACGTTTTTTTAACTTATTTATTAAAAGTATTTTTTAGCGTTTGTTTAATTTAAAACATTTTTTTAAACGTTTTTTAATTTTTTTGCAGGGCAGGCCCGACCCGGCCCTGTCTGGACTGAAATTACACCCTTAGCGGGTGCGCAGCAATGGGTGAGTTAATTATTTTCTAAATAGATTTATATATGTATATATAGTATATATAATATATGAAAGTTCTATCATATTTTAAAAAAAATAATGAGGTCGGGGGTGTGCGAATATCATTTAGTGAGTAGTTATTTTTTGTTAATATATAATAAGTTATTATATATATATATATAATATAAGAAAATTGTAAAAAAATAATTAGGGGTTTGAGGGTGCGCTGTAGTGGGCGGGTTAATTTTTTTTCTAAATAAATTTATATATAATATATGAAAGTTGCAACATATTTAAAAAAATTAATGAAGTTGGGGGACATGCACGAACATCGTTAGATGAGTGTGTTATTTTTTTTGTTAATATAAAATAAGTTATTATATAATATTAAATCATTGACACACACACACACATATTATTAATGGATTTTCAAAAGCCACACTTAATTGATATATATTATTAATACCTTTATATATAATATTAATGGCTTTGTTTATATATATATATATTAGGGGTGTGCGCGAACATCATTGGGTGAGTTAAATTTTTTTTCTAAATAGATTTATATATGTATAGTATATATAATTTATGCATGTTGCAACATACTTAAAAAAATTAATGAAGTTGAGGGACTTGCACGAACATCATTAGGCGAGTGTTATTTTTTTATTAATATACAACAAGTTATTATATATATATATAATATTAAATCATATACATATACATATACATATACATATACATATATATATATATATATATATATATATATATATATTATTAATGGATTTTTAAAAACCACACTTAATTGATTTATATTATTAATGGCTTTGTTTATATATATACACTATTATATTAAATCATCAATATATATATATATTAATAGCTTTGTTTATATACATATATATTATATTATATCATATACATATACATACACACACACACACATATATATATATTATCAATGGATTTTTAAAAACCACACTTATTTTTTTATTAATATACAACAAGTTATTATATATATATAATATTAAATCATTGATATATATATATATATTAATAGCTTTGTTTATCTATATATATATATATTATATTAAATCATATACATATACATATACATATACATATATATATATTATTAATGAATTTTTAAAAACCACACTTAATTGATATATATTATTAATGGCTTTGTTTATATATATACACTATTATATTAAATCATTGATATATATATATATATATATATATTATATCATATACATATACATATACATACATACATATATATATATATATATATATATATATATATTATTAATGGATTTTTAAAAACTAGACTTATTTTTTTTATTAATATACAACAAGTTATTATATATATATAATATTAAATCATTGATATATATATATATTTATTAATAGCTTTGATTATATATATATATATATATTATTAAATCATATACATATACATATACATATACATATACATATACATATACATATACATATACATATATATATATTATTAATGGATTTTTAAAAACCACACTTAATTGATATATATTATTAATGGCTTTGTTTATATATATAAACTATTATATATATACACTATTATACATATAATTATATATCGTTGTATATATATACTTATACACACATTATAATTATATATAATAATAATTATATGTATATATATAATATCATTTTTTGTTAATATATAATGATATATGCACATATAGATAGAAATATATACACACACACATATATATAGATACATATAGAGATAAATATAAATGTAGAAAGATACAGGTATATATAGATATATAGGTAGATATATATATCGATGTATGTATATATGTATGTATATATATAGATATATAAAGAGATATGTATATAGATATAGAGATATATATATTAATATATATATGTATGTATAGATATATATATAGATAGAGATATATAGATATAGAGATATAGATACATAGATATATGTATATATAGATAAATATATACATATAGATATAGATATATATATATATAGATGTACATATATATATATAAATATATCTATATATATATAGACCAGTTGGTCCAGGCGCAACCTTGGGAGCTTGAAGTAGGGGGATCAAATCCCCCTACCTGCAGTTCCCCCGTTATATTTTTTACAGCAGGCGGGCCAACGGATCGGGCTTCGCGCGGGCCGGGTTTTTTCGGGTCGGCCCGGCCTGGCCCGCGGGCCTGCCTGGAAAGGCCCAGGCCTGACCCGCTGAACCTGCGGCCCGAGCCCAGCCTGGCCCGATGCGGGCTTTGTCGGGCCGGGCCTGTCGGGCTTTCGGGTCGCCGGGCCAAAATTACACCCTTACCTGCGTTGTTGGCAAAGTCAGTCAGTTCATGGAGCATCTGACCACATCTCAGTGGGATGTTGTCCTCTGCATTGCCAAGTACATCAAGAAAGACCATGTATGTGGTCTTCGGTACTCACATCACGCTCATTTGAATGTTGAGGTCTTCTGTGATGCTGACTATGATGGTTGTCTTGCTACCCGCAAGTCTACTTCTGGGTTTGTCATTTTCTTGGCAGGTAATCTCATCTCTTGGCGCAGCAAGAAACAGACTGTCGTCTCCAGATCTAGTGTGGAGTCTGAATACCGTGTCATGGCCATAGTCACTACTAAGATCATCTGGCTTCGTCATCTCCTACATGAGTTTGGATTCCCACCGCAGACGTCTGCTCATATCTAGTGTGACAATCAGACGACCATGAAAATTGCTTTGAATCTCGTCTTCCATGAACAAACGAAACATATCGATGTGGATTGCTACTTTCTTCGTCATCATCTCAAGCAAAACCATATCAGTTTCGACCACATTCCGACGACGGACCAGTTTGCCGACATCTTCACAAAAGGCCTCCCGAGAGCTCGTATGGACTCTCAATACCAAGCTGGGTATCCACAGCATTAGCAGTCCAGCTTGATGGAGAGTGTGTATGGTCTTGTTCACTGTTGTTTTTCTTTTGTGGGACTCTTGGTCCAAGCTGGGCATGTCCAACTTGAGGGAGAGTGTTAAACTCAGTTTTATTATATCGGGTATTTCCGAGTCCCGCATCAGAATACTCCACCAGGTATTCCATTTTACTCATCTATAAAAGAATGTCTCCACCTCACATTAAGGTAAGGGGAATTCGCCCTCTACACTATTCATCAAGACATTCATCACATATTATGCTTGGGTAACACTCGTGTACCTTCTTGGGCTTGGGTCATGTACCCTCTTGGGATTGGGATAACCGTCCATGTATCCTTTGATCTCATGAGATAAAATATTTCACAATGCATTATTTCCCCCAGGGGCGTAGCGTAGTGGTTACGCCTTTGAGAGGTCTCGTGGAAGGTCTCAGGGTCGAGTATCCCCGAGCACTTGTAGGCGCCATAAAAATCTTTGTTTCTTTGTAATCCCCCTCCCCGAACTGTTGTAATATTTCACAATGCATTATAGTTATATAATAGACCTGGTCATCACATAATGATAAACTGTACATATTCATTCCATTAGATCACAAAAACATTAATCATTTCATCATAGCTTAATTAACTTGTGGCTAAGAAACGGGTTTCATGAAAGCACCCTTAAAACACCATCGTCATAAGATATCTAGAGAAATAAAGTGTCTGGTAAAATAAGAACATATCCCTAGTAATTCATAAAAATCCTTAAATAATATTGATATAGATGAAAAATACTTAAAAGCATTAAAAATATTCTTACGCTAGCAATTAAAAACATCATTTTCTCTTTGCAACTTTTAAAAACAAAAAATCACTAGAATAATGGGAATAGGATTTTCTTTGAAAACCCTTGGAAACATGTTAAGTAATATTCGTGAAAAAAAGGACATTATGTTAAGAACATCAGTTACTATCGTAAACTTTAAAAAACAATTTTTCTCACTATTGTAAAGAAAGTCACAATCGACCCCTTTAGAAAACGAGAAGAAGATTTCTTCAAAATATTTGTAAATAAAGTCAAAACTAGCATAAAAATCACTTTATTAATCATTTAAAACTAAATAATAACTTCTATAAAACATTTTTTAAGAAAATGGATAGAGGAAAAAGATTCCCAACCAAAAAGATGAAATAATGTTTATTTTTCTTAAATATATTCTTTCAGATTTTTGGAGTACCAAATTGGTGGAAAATGAAAATAATGCTTAAAAACCCAAAATTAATCATAGTAGAAGAAAATATATGGGGTTTAGGATATAAATAACATATAATTTCCCAAAATGGAAATTGAAACATAAACACTCAAAAAATAGTAAGATTGTAACATAAACACATAAGTCTTTGGTGATATTCGAATCAAAATCCATCGAAAGTTAGAACATTATATGGTTTGGTAAATCCCATTATTTACATCAAGGATTTTGTCAAAATATATTTATGAGGTATTATTTACACCATATAAAATAAATCATGGTGCATAAGATGAACCATGTCTCGTAAAATTGAAATTCTGACCAAGAACCCTCATGGATCTTATAACACTTAAATAAAAAACTATTGTAAAAAACTTGACCCCAGCAGCCCAGATCGAGCGTTTACTTTATTATATTGGTATAAGATACAAGAGATCACATCTCAAAGGAGCAAATAGTTTAGTAGCCTTAATAAACTAGAAACATACTTGAATCTAACAAAACATTTGAAAACATAAAAAAATAACATAGTGAAAGTAAATATTTTACATCACTGAACTCATTCAGATATTCTTTCTTTATATCTTGAGGAAAAGAAACAAAATAATGGATGAGCTCAAATGATCAGTAAGAGTTACGTATAGAGAAAAATATCATGAGTAAATAAGACATAATCAATATACCAAGGTAATTAACTAAAAACACATTACATTTTATCAATAACTTGAGCACGAATAATAATATGGTAGGAATAAATGACGATCAAATAATGTCATAAATAATCACATGAGCTTGAAGTTTATCCGTGGATATTATAACTTATCAAATAATCTCATTGACATCAATAACTAATCTCATAATGATGAAATGCATAATATCAGACATTATAAACTTATTGTCAAGATCTCGTGTCAAGATATCTTATATAAATGGTTAAGGTTTCGACCTAATACTAAAACTAGTTTGTTTCGTGAGTCCTACTGATGCATCAAAGGTCTATAGTTAACCTCTCACATCACATACTAAGTCCAATGCATTCATCATATGAAATGAGAGAATAAAAATTCAATACATAATCAACATAAACATTTGTACTGAAAAATCTAGCATATGAAATGTTAATATTTCCCCAATCAAACTCATCATAAACCTTCTAGAGAGAGAATAAGGAAGGTATCATTAAAACATATCCCCGATGAAGAATAAATGTTTGTTGTTATTGATGAATAGATATACCATAAAAAGATCGTTAAAAACATTCTTGAGAAAAATATACTTTTCACTTTAAAATCCACTAATAAAAACTAAAAGTTTCAGAATATTAGAAAAAATGTTCTTTGAAAAGAACCATGAAAACTAGTAAAGCTTCAAATCAATGAGCGGTAATGGTGGTGAGAAATTTCTTTCATACCTTCTATGTTAAAACAATGATTCATTTCACATTTTCCTTTAATTCAAAATTAACACATTTGGAAAACAATAACAAATAAACCATTTTGAAAAAAGTAAAAGCATGGGTAAAAATGTCATTAATAAATCATTCGAGAATGATATAACTAATATTAAAAAAATGCATTTCAATGAATATATTCCCACCAACTAATCTTTTTATGTGAAATTTTTTCATTTTTGGAATTTTTATGTGTTTTGAGGTTAAAAGTGAAAATTGCTTAATTCTAGAACTACATGAGGCCCAAATAAATCACTCAAGTTCAAAAATATTTGTTCATATATAATTGACATACCTTCATTAATGGAGACCTAAATCGAGTTTCAAATTCATTCATTTAGATAGTCTATTCGCACATGCAACATGAGGAAGTCGAACAGTTTGTTCGACCAGAGAAAGTATTTCTAATAACTCAAGATTATCTTTCTCACCGCGTGTCAATTGGATCTAAAATGTTTTTGGTGGATATTTAAGACATTTACTAACAACTTTCAAGGAAGGAACATAGCCATATTCAACTTCAAACATGGAGTAAATTGAGCAAAAATTCTAAAAACAGAAACTGGAGAGCGGATTTTCAACCCCTATCCATTATATATTTTCATATCCACTTATTTCCAAGGGGTTGACAAGAGAGTGAAATGAGAGGGATGTGATGGAGAGGCTTCTAAAGATAATATGAATACATGTTGTAAAGGATGGAATGTATAAGGAGCTACTCATGTGATGCAAGGCTAAGCAAAAAAGGGTTGTGGACGACGACAACCGAAGGATAGTCTTTTCCGAGTTTTAATCAGTAATCTCTTTTGAATTTCTCTTGAACATGTATTTTTTTAATAGAAGTGGTCATTTTATTTCTCAAATACATATTCAACTAATTTTTTTTGTATGATTGTACAACCTATGGAGTAAAATAATTGATTTCGCTGTTTAAATTTATTCAGGGAGAACTTATTGTTGAGCATAGTCATTTCGGTTAGATTTGAATGCTTGGAGGTCTCCATGTAATTGAATCATTTCTATACGAGGAAAGCAATCATATTGAGGTCATTATATGATGTCCATACAAACTTAAGTGTTCATCTAGAGGTCTTTGGATGCACATTGAGAAATTCAATTGAGAAATCTTTTTAAACAAGAGGGGAGTGTCTGGGAGGTCTAATCTTATCCACAACTACTGTTTCGATTCTGATTTCACACCCTTTTTATTTCCAGTCAAATTTATGTTTTTCTCTTGAATTCCCATTTCTACTTATTTCCTATGTTTAAACATTTAATTGAATCCCCAAATTTTTCTTATTACAAAAACAAATAAAAATAAAAAGTGACATTTTTTTGTAACTCAAATTGCAACCTCCTCAAGATACAAAAGACTGCTAAATTTCATTTCTCAAAGAGATAAATTGTTTGATTGGGGTATCATGACAATCTCTACCACCAACTGACATTGTTGATGGGAAGGTTTCTTGAGTCGATTTTTAAAATTATTTTTGCATGACCCGAAATACCTACTCTAACTTGTTACCATTGGATTATGAAATTGATGGAATAATTGTATTCCCCATTTTACATAATTTGTTTCACATATATAACCTCCCTTTGATTTATATATATACTGAGACATATTTTATAATAATATTATTAATTAAATAAATAGATATTATTAATCATTTTTTATATTTTAATATTTAATATATATTTTTAAGTCATATGTATACATAATATAAGTTAATAGTATTTATAATATATATTTTTCTATAATAATAATATTGATTCAATATATAAGATACATATTATATAAATATTTTTTATATTACATTTTTCATATTTTTTATTTTACATGTTATTACCTTTATTTTAGATTTTAATACATAAAACTACATATTTAATGTAAAAAATAAATTAAAAACAATAAAGATTTACACTTATCTACCCCTTTGTAAGTGTAAACCCCCCGTCCCTTAAAAATTTCACAAACCACTCACTTTTTATAAATAAATAAATAAAACAAATAAACACGGTATCAAGTTTACACACTGAAAATTATGTAATTTTTCACATCATCTTCACAAATAAATAAAATCTAAAAAAACTATAAAACACAAAAACATACTGGTGGTAATGAAAATATAAAGGGAAAATAGAAAATTAAAAATATGTACGAACGCATGGATTTGAATGAAAATAAAATGAATTTCCTATATCTAACAATTAAATTTAACAATCTTACACATTCTCTTAGGATTAAATATCTATATTTTTTTATTTCTCAAGGTATTCTATGTCGAAGAAGAAGGGTCAAGAAGAGCTGGAAGCATCCGTAGAGATCATCCAACGCATGTGGGTGACATGCACGAGTTAGAGCATTAGTATACTCATTTTGTGATTAAATTAGGCAAGGTAAAGAAAAGCATCTCCATATGGTATGATTGTGATCTAAAGAGCATGATAGAGTATGATTCTGATAGCTTAAGTTGGACGAAAAAAATTATAAAAAGGAATCCAAGGAAAACATAGAAGGGATTGGTAATCTGGGGAAACCAGAGGTGAATTTAGGCTGGTGCTAGATTTTTTCTGATCCAAGAAGAGACTTCCAGGGGAATAAGCTAACACTTGAGGAGAGCACCTGTGATTTGTAGGAAGAGTACAGAGTCCATCATGAGGACTTATAAGATTCCCTTATCCCTGATCTTATTTTTATATTCGACTACTTGTATTTCTCTTGTTTTTCATCATATATATATGGGATTTTAGATTTAATTTAGTTTAATGCTACTTGTTGCGAGTGCCTGGGTGATGGTCTGAATTTCTAGAACTTAAAGCACCATTAGCTATCACAAAGTGGATGATCATGGTGGAAGAAAGATGAAACTGAAGTCTTGCACTAGGAATATGACATTATAAATAGATGAAGTGTAGTGTATCTTGACAATCTACACCTGTGTCACTGAATAAACTACAGAACCAGCTCAATATCCTTACACAGTGGTAGCAAACAACACCACTGATACACCAAACATTATCCTCTAAAGAGGGAGTAGATAGGCAACCTCACGAGGACCTACAGACCAATTAGGAAGTCTTTGGGGTGTATCAAAATAACACTCAGAACATAGTGGTGGTATCCCACTGTACTTGCATGAGTAGTAGGTGAGTTTGAGTGAGTTTGGTTGATTCTATTTCCCTTGCTTATAGCTACTCTAGTAGAGAGGTAAGTACCTTGGTTTTCAATTCTAGGCTAAGTGATCTCCACTGTCCTCCCATTCTATTAAAATTACATAATCACTTTACCCTTTTATTTTAATATTTTTTATTAAATACAAACCCAAAGGTACTCATATCATAACTCATGTCTTCGTGGCGATTATTAGGTTACTCACCAGTATCATACTGTGATGACCCTGTGCACCTGTAGGGGAATACATAGGTATCACTACACATTTTCATTAAGCATACATGGGTCTACATAAAACATCAATAACATACTACCCCTAAACCAATGTCCATGAAGAAGTCAAAAATAGATATGCAAAGAGAATTCTGGAGAAGATTGTCCAGACTAATAAAAGGACTTCATAAATAGATATGCAAAGAGAATTCTGGAGAAGACTGTCCAGACTAATAAAAGGACTGGAAGAAAAGCTTGGAAGAAAGCTCATAGGCATATAGGACTACCTTAATAACTTTTAATTATAATTTCACCCAACATGCTGGTGTTCGAAAAATGCAATCAACTATCAGTGTAATTAGAGAACATGAGTTACTAGGCTACGAATAAAATGGATTCAGATTTGATGATGGGAACCAAAGAAAGTTTCATATTTAACAGTAAGAAGAGACAGTAGATAGAATTATGAAACTTTTAGGATCTACAAGAAATATGTTAGATTACTTCATGATAAAATTGTTCTGAAGGACTTCTACCGTGGAGACAAAATGTCCACTGGGTCATTGGTGAAACTCCCTAGACCTATACATCTCGATCTCATGCTAAAACCATATTATTTATGTTGGAGTCTTCATCCCACATCGGAATTGAGGTCCGGTGTGGTCTTTAGTATTTGTTATAAAAGAACCTCAAGGCCTCCTTAGAGAGCACATTGGGGGTTCGGGTCTCTCTCATTTTATCATTCAACATGGTATCAGAGGGTGGTCTTTAAACCTGAACCCTCCCACCCATTTTTCCTCCCTGCCTTAGTTTTCCAGAATTCCCCCCCTTGGGGGCGGCGGGACCCCCCATCACAATTAGGGTTGGTATTCTTTTTCGGCCGCCGCCCCCCTCCGGGCTCGTTTCCAGGAGACACTCCTCCGAGCTTCCTTCCCGACGGCGTCTCCCAGCCCTGCCTCCTACTTCCTGTTGCGGGTTTGATAAAACACTATTTTGTTGAATATTTTATTGATAATAAATGATATAATTTCCTCACATTGTGTTAAATATGTTTATTTATAAAGTATTTGGGATTAGATCATTCATTTGAATATTTGATGAAAATTCCAGTTTTACCTTTTTAAAATGTACTGTAGTATTTCAATCATAATTATTTTTATTTGAATTATTTGAACTTAATATTTTGTAACTATGTTCCTTACTTCATGGGGTACAACTTTTATTCAGGACACTTGATAAAAAGAATGCATCTAGATGGAGTAATTGGGTCATAAAGTCAAAGGTGGGCTGGACACGCCAGAATGGAGAATCTTCTGTATTTCGGTCATAACTCCTTCATATGGGCTTGGATTGAGCCCAAATTTTTATAGGAGATAGAGGACCCATATCCGCACATATTATCCTTCTGGAAGGTCGGCCAATTCACGCGTTTTGGTGGTCAAATGGGCGGTGCAAGTTGGCATAAAATATTTGGCCGAGATTTCTCATTCACACTTGAAACCTCTTTAAACCTAACCTCTCATCCACTCTATAAATTAGTGTTTTTCTCATTTGGAGGGGTTGGGGGACGTGCCTTAGAGGATTGGGAGCAGAGGTGAAGTGGTTCCTTTCCATTTCAATTCACCATTGAAGGAGGGAAGCTTTCAAGCTAGGATCTCCTCCAAATTGCTCTTCTCTTCCTCCTCTTTGTTGTAAGGTTTTTGCTCTTTCAATAAACTTTTTAGTTCCTCTTTAATTTCTTCTGTTTTCCTCTGTTTTGTTCATTTTTATTCTTCATTAATCTTCCTCTTTGGGCTGGAACTCAAGAGTAGAAGCGTGATTGGGTTATACCCATTCTAAACCGTTGCAAATGCAATTCGCTTCTACGATGACTACACCGCCCATGGAAGAGTAGTTCTTTTTAGTAATCGATCTACCTCTCACCTTCTTCATTCATTTATTTTGAATCAATGATCTACTGTAATTCACTAAACATGATCCATTAATCGGTAATACAAGACCACACGGGATCAATTTGTAGAGTTCAAATACAATCTCTAAACTCAATTAATCCTCATTTCCAGAGTGGTTATGTGCCTTAATTTACCACTGACCATAAGCTAATCTTAGAACATCAATCAAAGCGGGGTGTTGCGATTGCATGTTCCGAAGTTAGCCTAGGGTTAAATTCACTTCATCTTTGTGGTAAAGTTAATTCTCGTAGGGTTCGAGATTTAACAAATTAAGGGATCATAATTAAGTGAATGTTAATTTAAATGATAATGATTAATAATAGAGTGAAGAGGTAGAGTTAGATCGATTACGCCTTTTAAAATATTTTCTAAAAAAAAAATATCTTTTTGTTGTGTCTTTTTAATCAAACTTCATTTTAAAACTAAAATAAAAAAAAATACAATCTTCTTCCAGCAAACTTCTTCTAGATTTATAAACTATAAACAACCCACATCCTTTTAAGTAGTGTTTCAATTTTATTCTCTTTTATTTTTAGAATACCTCTAAAAAGTTGTTTTAATTCACTTCCTCCTTTGAGAGACGACCTTTGTCAGCCACTTTGTTGCACCTAAGTACCCCAAAATCACACTAATCATTTGAGAGCGCTCACGACAGCGCTCTTTCAAATTGGCGTCGTTGCCGGGGAGGCAAGTAATTTATTCAACCATTTAAAGGTATTTCTTTTATTTTTCATTTTATTATTTTCTTCACCTCCCTCTTTCATCTTTCCTCTTTCTCAAGTTTTCATTTTTTTTCATCCTCTTCTTTTCTTTTTGGACCATCAACTCAAACTTCTCATTTTTATTTTACTATGGTCCACTTTCTTTCTTTTCATTTTTATTTGATTTATGACACGAACTAATCTCGAAGATCTTTTAGATCTTGACCCTGAGATTGAACGTAGCCTTAGGGCTCAAATTAGACATTCTCAGTCTACGGAAAGTTTCAATATTCAACCAGTTGTAGAATTACTCCAATATAAGAACATTGAAATTGGAAGCAATTCAAATTCAACCATAAAACAAGAACCAATGGCTGGAAATAATGGAAATAAACTTAATAGAACCATTTGAAAATTGGTTGCACCTGATATTAACTATCAACCAAATTGTATTGCATACCCGAATCTCGAATCAGACTTTGAGTTAAAATCTGGGTTAATTCAGCTTCTTCCAAAATTTCATGGCTTATCTGGTGAGGATCCCAACAAACACCTTAAGGAATTTAATGTGGTTTGCTCAACCTTAAAACCAAGAAATGTTTCTGAAGATCAAATCAAATTAAGAGCATTCTCATTCTCACTTGATGGAACTGCGAAAGACTGGATGTATTATTTACAACCCGAAGATGTAACTTGTTGGAACGATTTGAAACGACTTTTCTTGCAGAGATTTTTTCCAGCATCAAGGACCAATTTCATTCGTAAGGAGATCTCAAGGATCAAGCAAGCACAAGGAGAGTCAATATATGAGTATTGGGAGCGATTCAAGAAGTTGTGTGCAAGCTGCCCACATCACCAAATCAATGAGCAATTACTCATCCAGTACTTCTACGAAAGACTCACACCCATGAAGAGGAGCATGGTGGATGCTGCAGCTGGAGGAGCATTGGTGGACAAGACACCAGCAGCCGCACGTGCATTAATCGACAAGATGGCCCAAAACTCCCAACAATTTGGCGATAGAGGTACACCACATGTCAGGAGAGTACATCAGGTAAGTCCTTCTTCTCTTGAAAGTCATTTGATTGATACCAAGTTGGAAGAATTGACCACTATGGTGAGGTAGATTGTTTCGGCTCAAAAGACATCTCAACCCACTTCTTCAAGGCCTTGTGGTATTTGCACTGAGACAAGCCACCCAACTGACTGTTGCCCACAACTCCAAGAAACAGAAGATTGTGCAGCAGTGTTCCCTGGGAGACCATATCAGCAACAACAACAAACATATCCCCAAAAGAAGTATGACTCCTTTGCACCAACATTCAACCAAGGGTGGAAGGATCAATCAGACATGAGGTATGGCTCTGGACAACAACAAAGGCCACCCTTTCAACAAAACTTCCAGCACCCTCCACCTTACCAGCAGGGTTTCCAACAACCCCAAAGGAGATTTGAATCTCAAGCATCAACAAGCCAACAACAAGGGAATCCCCCACCCAAGGTAGATTCTAACATTGATGACCTTTTGAAGCAAATTGTTCTTAATCAACAGAATGAGCTGAAGAGTCAAGGTTCGGAGCTGAGGGAGTTGAAGACTCAAATGAGCCAGATTACCACCGCCCTCCATGAACTTGTGAGTAAGAATTCTGGAAATCTACCTTCCCAACCCACTCCAAATCCAAAGGGGAATGTCAGTGCCATCACATTGAGAAGTGGGAAGCAAATGAATGATACATCAGTACCTACCATTCCACCGGGATTCACCTCAACTCCAGAGAAGTCGCATTTCATACTAACTGATGAGAAATCCAAAGAGAAAGATAAAGGTAAGAAAAAGATTGATGATGTTCCTCCTAAACCCCTTTTCCAAACAGGGTTGTTCAGACCAAGAAGATGGCTGAAGAAGCAATGCAAAAGGAGGTTTTAAACACATTCAAGTGTGTGGAGATCAACATTCCTCTACTTGAAGCCATTAAGCAAATTCCAAGGTATGCGAAATTCTTAAAAGAACTTTGTACCAATCGAAGAGGGCTCAAGGGAAATGAGAGGATCAATCTTGGAAGGAATATGTCAGCACTCATTACACCAACTCTAGCAATGCCGACAAAGTGCAAGGATCCAGGGACATTCACTATCCCATGCACCATAGGGGAGTTGCACTTTTCTGATGCACTTTGTGATTTAGGTGCTTCCATAAATGTGATGTCCCACTCTGTATTCTCTTCCTTACAGGTTGGTGAGTTGAAGCCGACAATAGTAGTGGTGCAGTTGGCGAATAGAGCTACGGCATATCCAGCGGGAGTCCTTGAGGATGTACTTGTCCGGGTAAGAGACATGATCTTTCCAGCAGACTTCTATGTGTTTAACATGGAGGATGATCAGGTAAGTTCTCATGCCCCCATTATCTTAGGTAGACCCTTCCTCAAAACTGCAAAACTATCATAAATGTCAATGAGGGTACACTTTCCATGGAGTTTGGAGATGAAGTAGTGGTATTTAATGTCATGGAATCCATGAAGTACCCCTCAGAGGACCATTCTGCTTTTGTTATCTCCCATTTTGAACCACCAAATAAAAACTCCATGGAATTTGATTGTCCTATGCTTAGGGAGATTAGAGTATTGGTTCGAGTTTGATGTCTAAGAGCACTTCCACACATGTTGCTGATGCACAATCCTCTTTTGGATTTGATTTTGATGTGGATTCATATTCTTATTTTGATCATGTTCACTCTGATTATGACATGGCTGTTGATTATGCTGATGGATTTGATGCTTTATTCTCTGATTTTGATGATGTCTATTCTGATACTGATGTTCACTGTGCAGATATGTCCGTTGCATCAATTTCTCCATCCATACATCACCCCCTACATTGGAACTCAAGCCATTGCCCCCAAATCTTAAATATGCATACCTGCTGAGTGGTGATAGATTACCTGTTATCATTGCTAACAATCTCCCTTTTGAACATGAAGAAAAGCTTTTGAATATTTTGAGGGAGAACATCAGGGCGATTGGGTGGACCTTGGTTGACATATCAGGTATTAGCCCCTCCATTTGCATGCATAGGATTCTCTTGGAGGATGGGGCTAAACCGGTGAGACAGACACAAAGGAGACTCAATCCCACCCTCTTGGAAGTTGTTAAAAAAGAAGTTGAGAAATTGCTCAAGGCAGGTATAATCTTTCCCATTTCAGATTCTCAGTGGGTAAGTCCTATTCAGGTTGTACCTAAGAAGAGTGGTGTTACTGTTGTTAAAAATGAGAAAGATGAGTTAGTTCCAATGAGGGTGCAAAACAGTTGGCGTGTGTGTATTGATTATAGGAAACTAAATCAGTCCACTCGCAAGGACCATTTCCTCCTCCCATTTATTGATCAAATGCTTGAGAGACTAGCTGGGAAAACACACTATTGTTTCTTGGATGGATTTTCTGGATATTTTCAGGTTCCTATAGCTCCAGAGGATCAGGAGAAGACTACATTCAACCGTCCCTTTGGCACATTTGCCTACCGGAGGATGCCATTTGGACTTTGCAACGCCCCAGGTACCTTCCAGAGATGCATGGTGAGTATTTTCTCAGATTTCATTGAGACCTGCATGGAGGTATTTATGGATGATTTTACAGTTTATGGATCCTCATTTGATGAATGTCTCTCTAGTTTGGGTGATGTGTTGCATCGTTGTATTGAGAAGAATCTGGTCTTAAATTTTGAAAAATGTCATTTCATGGTCGAAAAGGGAATTGTCTTAGGTCGTATAGTCTCACAACATGGCATTGAAGTTGATAAATCTAAGGTAGACATTATTTCATCCCTCCCATATCCTACATGTGTGCGTGATGTTCGATCATTCCTTGGACATGTTGGATTTTATCGACGCTTCATCAGAGATTTTAGTAAGATCGTTCTACCCTTATCTCGATTGCTTCAAAAAGATATTGACTTCAATTTTGATGATTCTTGCAGGACTTCCTTTGATGAGCTAAAGAAGTGTCTGACCACTCCACCTGTCATACAGCCCCCACTGTGGGAGATTCCTTTTGAGCTTATGTGTGACGCCTCCAACTTCGCGGTTGGAGCTGTCTTATCTCAGAGGGTGGAGGGACGTTCACATGTGATCGTCTATGCATCGAGGACACTGGATTCAGCCCAATCAAACTACACAACCACCTCTGAGGTACCTCTTGAAGAAGCCAGATGCAAAGCCCAGGTTGATCCGATGGATGCTCCTTCTTCAGAAATTTGATATTGAGATAAAGGACAAAAAGGGGTCAGAAAACTTGGTGGCGGACCACATGAGTAGGATTACTCACACACCAGAGGGTGACACCTTGGACCAGGTACCACTTCGGGACACTTTCCCCGATGAGCATCTCTATACCATCTCAAGTATGCATCCTTGGTATGCTGATTTAGTTAATTACATTTTTTTCTCTGAAATCCCGGCAAATTTGAAGAAGCATCAAGTCCAAAAATTAAAAAGTGAGTCTAGGTTTTATGTGTGGGATGATCCTTACCTCTGCATGTGTAGTGACCAAGTCATTAGGAGGTGTGTTCCCGATCATGAGTTTGAGTCTGTTTTGCATTTCTGTCATACACTTTCTTGTGGTGGACACTTTGGACCCCAACGGACAGCTAGGAAGGTTTTGGACTCTGGATTATATTAGCCTAGCTTATTCCATGATGCTCATGTGTTTTGTAAGTCATGCTCTCGTTGCCAACACACTGGGAACATTTCTAAGAGACATGAGATGCCCCAACGACCTATACTATTTTGTGAGATTTTTGATGTATGGGGCATTGATTTTATGAGTCCTTTTCCTAATTCATTTGGATTTTTGTATATTTTGGTTGTTGTTGATTATGTGAGTAAATGGGTGGAGGCCAAAGCCACCAGGACTGACGATTCTCATGTTGTAGTGGATTTTGTCAAGGCTCAAATTTTCTGCAGGCTTGGAGTACCAAAGGCCATCATCAGTGACCAAGGGACACACTTTTGCAATAGGAATTTTGCTTCCCTCCTTCGAAAGTATGGGGTGACACACAAAACATCAACACCATATCACCCTCAAACAAATGGCCAGGCTGAGGTTTCAAATAGGGAATTGAAACAAATTTTGGATAAAACTGTGCAGCCAAATAGGAAAGATTGGAGCAGGTGCTTGGATGATGCATTGTGGGCTTATAGGACAGCATACAAGACACCCATTGGTATGTCCCCATTTCGGATTGTTTTTGGGAAAGCATGTCATCTCCCAGTAGAAGTTGAGCATCGGGCTTATTGGGCTATAAAGAAATGCAACATGGATTTGGCCCAAGCTGGAATCCAAAGGAAGCTGCAAATTCAAGAGCTTGAGGAGATTAGATTGTCTTCATATGAGAACTCAAGGCTCTATAAGGAAAAATCAAAAGCAGCTCATGATAGAATGATCCAACAAAAGGAGTTTCATGTTGGAGAGAAAGTCCTCTATAGTTCACGACTGAAGCTGATGCCTGGTAAGTTGCGTTCCAGATGGTTAGGTCCTTATATTGTATCTAATGTTTTTCTTTATGGTGCAGTGGAGATCACACAAGAGGACACAAGGAGCTTTATAGTCAATGGGCAACGTTTGAAGAGATACATTGAGGGACTTCCTACAGATGCAGTGGATTTTATCACACTGCATGACTCCATCATCACTTGAGCACATCAGGCTGTTTCTAACCCTTTCACTTTTATATTATTTGTCCTATTTAAAATTATACATTACATGTGCATATATCATCTCATGGGTTCACATTGAGGACAATGCAATATTTTAAGTGTGGGGGAGGGAACCTTTTAGTTTATTAATTTCAATTGTTTTCCTGTATAAAAAAAACAAAAAAAATTGTGTGTTTCAAATTTTGTGTGTTTATTTTTCAATTTTCTTTGTGTTTTTGAAAATTTTGAGCTGAAATGATTCTCATCACAATTTTGAAATGCATATCAATGAGTGAAACAATTTATCCCTTGAAACTAAGCTTAAATGGATGCTGAAATAACTTTGTTTCAAGTTCAAATATTTAGTAATTTCATGAAAAGTACACTGAATTTTGAATCCCATGTCACATCTCACTGTCTTTATATTTGAAATCACTTTCATGTGAGGCTTCTGAACCATTATTTTCATATTCTTTACATTCACCTCACTTTTTGAGAAAACCAAACCATGCTTGATTTAACCAGAATTTGATCTATTCCAGTCAAAACTTGAGGGTTTGAGGTACTTATGTTTAAATGATTGAGGCATTTGTTTAGTATTAAAGCCCCTATTTCAAAGAATCCTTTTTTATAATGGTCTACCTTGAACATTTAATCCTTGTAGCCCTTAGAAGTCATGCACAGCCTGTTAGTTTAGCCACATTACAAGCCAATTTTCCCTATCCAACCAACTCTTGAAGTGAAATTGCATAATCTAGTTGAGCTTAAGTGTGGGGGAAGCTATCTTGTGTTGTGCTACAACATTCTGTGATAATTTGGGTGGAAAATTAAATTCTGAAGAGATGTGTTTGCTGATGAAGAAAGTAATAATATTGAAAGCTGTGTCTTTTCTGGAGCTTTCATGACAAGTGAAGTTGTGCCTTTTCTGGAGCTTCTAATTGAGGTGGAAAGTTGTGCCTATCTGGAGCTTTCAAGAAAATCATGTTTGAGAAGATTGACATTTTTGATGCTGAAATGATGAATGGTGACTTTTCATGATGATGGAACTGAATTGATACTATGGGAATTGAGGAGAAGACCATATTTAAGTGAAAAATAGATTAATGCAATTTTGCTTCAAAAAGAATCAAGCCCTCCTCATTCAGCCTCAGAATTTTTCACATCTAAATCCTACTAACCGAAAGCCACAGAACAACCTTGAAAAGTCCTCATGATAAATATACGTCCTTGACTCACATCGGGTGGCGATGTAGGAATTTATCAAGCCTATGGTGACCCTTGTATGAGTTTGGATGAGAAAGACATTGCAAAAAAATTGATATTTGTGTGATAAGAGAAAATTCAAGCGAGGTAAGTGTTTTGTGCATGGGAGAATAAATAAAGTGGAAATATATTGAATGATATAAATGAAAAACTTGAAATAATGGTTTTTTTATGAGGCATGATATATTTTGTTTCTTGGTGTGTAATTGTTTGATCTCAAGGATATGTGTTTTAAAATTGGTTTTGATTTGATATTGATGTTTACTTGATATGAGGTTTTGCTCAAGAGTGCAAAAGGGTAAGTGTGGGGGAGTTGATAAAACACTATTTTGTTGAATATTTTATTGATAATAAATGATATAATTTCCTCACATTGTGTTAAATATGTTTATTTATAAAGTATTTGGGATTAGATCATTCATTTGAATATTTGATGAAAATTTCAGTTTTACCCTTTTAAAATGTACTGTAGTATTTCAATCATAAATATTTTTATTTGAATTATTTGAACTTAATATTTTGTAACTATGTTCCTTACTTCATGGGCTACAACTTTTATTCAGGACACTTGATAAAAAGAATGCATCTGGATGGAGTAATTGGGTCATAAAGTCAAAGGTGGGCTGGACACGCCAGAATGGAGAAGCTTCTGTATTTCGGTCATAACTCCTTCATATGGGCTTGGATTGAGCCCAAATTTTTATAGGAGATAGAGGACTCATATCCGCACATATTATCCTTCTGGAAGGCCGGCCAATTCACGCGTTTTGGTGGTCAAATGGGCGGTGCAAGTTGGCATAAAATATTTGGCCGAGATTTCCCATTCACACTTGAAACCTCTTTAAACCTAGCCTCCCCTCCACTCTATAAATTAGTGTTTTTCTCATTTGGAGGGGTTGGGGGACGTGCCTTAGAGGATTGGGAGCAGATGTGAAGTGGTTCCTTGCTATTTCAATTCACCGTTGGAGGAGGGAAGCTTTCAAGCTAGGATCTCCTCCAAATTGTTCTTCTCTTCCTCCTCTTTGTTGTAATGTTTTTGCTCTTTCAATAAACTTCTTAGTTCCTCTTTAATTTCTTCTGTTTTGTTCATTTTTATTCTTCATTAATCTTCCTCTTTGGGCTGGAACTCAAGAGTAGAAGCGTGATTGGGTTATACCCATTCTAAACCGTTGCAAATGCAATTCGCTTCTACGATGACTACACCGCCCATGGAAGAGTAGTTCTTTTTAGTAATCGATCTACCTCTCACCTTCTTCATTCATTTATTTTGAATCAATGATCTACTGTAATTCACTAAACATGATCCATTAATTGAGTTTTCAAATTAGAAGAAACTAAGTGAGCACTTGAAAAATTAACACAAAACGCGCGAGGTCGGGATTTGTGTGAATTGTGAGAGCGCGATCTTAATCGGTAATACAAGACCACACGGGATCAATTTGTAGAGTTCAAATACAATCCCTAAACTCAATTAATCCTCATTTCCAGAGTGGTTATGTGCCTTAATTTACCACTAACCATAAGCTAATTTTAGAACATCAATCAAAACAGGGTGTTGCGATTGCATGTTCCGAAGTTAGCCTAGGGTTAAATTCACTTCATCTTCGTGGTAAAGTTAATTCTCGTAGGGTTCAGGATTTAACAAATTAAGGGATCATAATTAAGTGAATGTTAATTTAAATGATAATGATTAATAATAGAGTGAAGAGGTAGAGTTAGATCGATTACGCCTTTTATAATATTTTCTATAAAAAAAATATCTTCTTGTTGTGTCTTTTTAATCAAACTTCATTTTAAAACTAAAAACAAAAAAAAATGCAATCTTCTTCCAGCAAACTTCTTCTAGATTTATAAACTATAAACAACTCTCGTCCTTTTAAGTAGTGTTTCAATTTTATTCTCTTTTATTTTTAGAATACCTCTGAAAAGTTGTTTTAATTCACTTCCTCCTTTGAGAGACTACCTTGGTCGGCCACTCTGCAGCACCTAAATACCCCAAAATCACACTAATCATTTGAGGGCGCCCACGACAGCGCTCTTTCAGGGTTCCCGACCCCGCCTCCCTCTCGTGATCAGAGGTCCTCCTGTCCGGCGACTCCTTCCCTCCCAGCGGATCCCTCATGCGCAACGGCCATCCTGCGCAACGGCCCTCCTGCGCAACGGCCCTCCTGCGCGTCGGCCCTCCTTCATCGCTCCCGCGCGACGGCCCCCTGGTACACTCGACGACGCCTCCTTCCCTGGTGTCCCCTCCTACACCGCTCCCGCGCGACGGCCCTCCACTGCGCTGCCTCCCTGTGCGCGCGACGGACTCCAGGAGGCCCTCCCTCTGCGCACGACGTCTACCTTCCGATGGTCTCCTCCTCTGCGCGCGACGGACTCTAGGCTACCGCTCCCTCCCTGCGTGCGTGCGTCCGCCTCATGCGACCTCCCTTCTCTCAGATCTGGCCAGATCTGGCCGAATCCCATCTCCGGACGCCGAATCCCTCCCTGCCCAGGACGACTCCAGACGACCACCCTCATCCAGACGCCTCCTCTCCAGGCGGACTTGGCCTCTTCGCCACTAGCATCTCCGTTGATCCCTCTCATGCGAGCTCCATCAATGCGCGCGGCGGCCCCCTCCTCCTGCACTGCTCTCCCAGCAGCCGCCTCCCTTTCTCAGCGGAACCATTTCTGCGCGCTCCTTCCAGATCTGGAGCGTTGTCACCCCTGTCCGTCGACACACCCTCGCGCCTCCTCCACCGTGGTGCAGCACTTCGACCGTCTGGAATCCGGGCCATTTGGCGCCGCCAGATCCCGCAACAACTCTGTGGAATCACCGCCTCCCGTCGCCAGCCCCGCAAGTGCGGCTTTCCCGGTGCTAGGGTGGTTTTTCCGGCGTCTCATCGACCGGCCCCGCTAGTGCGGCATTCCTGGCGCTCCGTCAACCAGCCCGATCTATGTGGTTCCTCTGTTGCGCCCGCGACATCTTCTTTCATCCATCATCCTGAGGGGGAGCTACAAACATCACTTGTTTCTTTTATTTCATCTTGTTTTGTAATCAAGCTGGGTATGTTCAGCTTGAGGGAGAGTGTTTGCAGTTTGTTGCTTGCTTTGTCGTCAAACTGGGTATATCTAGCTTGAGGGGGAGTGTTGGAGTCTGCATCCCACATCGGACTTGTGGTCTGATGTGGTCTTTATCATTCATTATAAAAGAACCTTAAGGCCTCCTTGAGAGAGGACCTTGGGGTTCGGGTCTACCTCATTTTATCATTCAACACTGATGAAAACCGGATTTCAGATCTATCTTAGTAAAATAAATTTCATCCATCCATCATCCTGTGGGGAAGTTGCGATCGTGAGGGGGAGCAGCAGCCTTGAAGCTTTATCTTTTATACTGTTTTGTCTTGTTTTGTCGTCAAGCTGGGTATGTCTAGCTTGAGGGGGAGTGTTGGAGTTTGCATCCCACATCGGACTTGAGGTCCGGTGTGGTCTTTAGTATTTGTTATAAAAAAACCTCAAGGCCTCCTTAAAGAGTACCTTGGGGGTTCGGGTCTCTCTCATTTTATCATTCAACAATTTACATACAGGCTTTGATACCAACTAAAACTACCCAATGCTACCCATTCATAATTAGAACATCAAAATAAAATATTGTGTAACTTACAAAACCCAAGACCTTTTAGGTTTAAAGCTCTAGAGAATTAGGGAAAACGTTTACTTAGCAAAATCCATGTCTTTCCCATCCGAAGGAAATTTTTCCCATTCTACTCAGATTTTCTTATTTCATAATAAGTCTTCAATATCTTCCAAAAAAGACACCCTTCTAGACATATCTTTACATAATATCATTTATTATAACGAAGGGAAAGTGAAAACATAAAAAGGGTGCGCTCAAACGCTCGGTAAGGTTAAACATAGGCATTAACAGTTGAAGAAAATATGTGAGCATAAGATGATCGTATAGTGTTGCGCAAAAATCTCTCAAGGTATCATTGAAGCATTTTTGAGGTGATTGTGTTTGTCGACAAAGTGGGCCTCTGTGTTGTGTTTGTTGACAAAGCAAACCATGACGTACAAATTTGTTGACAAAGAGGATTCATTGTGGCATGTCGAGTTCAAGGGGTGTTGTTAACGATCCATGATTGATTCAAGAACGTCGACAAAGGGATGGTCGATCGGGAGGCGGTTCAAAAAGAGTAGATACAAGGTGGCGCCGTTTTCCAGTGTTTGCCAAATTTTTGGACCTCAAAATTGACAAATGGAGAAAAGTGTTTTTGGCAAAGGGACTTGCGCGCCGGTGTCTTGGAGGCTTGGAAACTTGCGCGCCATATATTTTTCAAGATCAAAACATCAAAATATGGCAAAGGAAAAAGGGGCGCTCAAGTTTTGGGTTTGGTCGCGCAAGTGACTTGCGCGGCAGAGACTAGGGCGGTTGAACTTGCGCGCCGAGAGGAGACTTGCGCGCCCGTCGCTCAGGGTGTCCAAATGCCTATAAATAGAGGTCGACCCCTCCTCATTCGTCAGTGAGTTCAACACTTAGAGAAAATCAGAGCTCCCGTCGCGCAGGTATAGTAGTCGCGCAGGTGGTGGTGTGGTCGCGCAAGTATTTAGATATTCAGAAGTTGCGCGCCAGTGGATAATTGCACGCCCTAAGTGGTTTGGGTAAGAAAGGGTGTGAGTCGCCCAAGTTTAAAGTTGAAGAAGGGGGTGTCGCGCAGGTGGTTTGGTGACACTTGCGCGCTAGGCTTTGAAGAAGCGCGACAGTTGATAGTTGCGCGCCAAAATTGGTTTGGGCGTAAAGGGTGTGAGTCGCGCAAGTTTGGAGTTGAAGAAGCGAGTGTCGCGCAAGTGGTTGAGGTGAACTTGCACGCCGGTTTGAACTTGAGCACCGGGACTTGCGCGTCGGCTTAGAGAAGGGCGCCAGGTATGGTTGAAGAACGGCAGTCATTTTAGGGCTGCGTGAAAGCTGGAAGATTGCCCGATACCTTCGGTGCAAAGTGAGATTTATCTACGGGTGAAAGTTGGACTTCAACAGAGCATCTACATACAACAGAGGATGCATTCATTAGTGATAATGAAGAGACCTACAGGTCTATAAACTGTGAGTGGATCCTTTCCAGAACAGTGAGCAAAGGAAAAGGAAGAAGGTGATCCTCTCCATCAGCAGTGAGCCAGAGAGAGAGAAACAGGGAGTAACCCTTGAAAAAGCAGTGAGCTGACCCTAAACATTGTAAAGGCAGTGAGACTAGGAATAGAAGTGATCTATCCCGAACTTTGTAAACAGCAGTGTGCTTTTAGTGGATTTGGTACATCGGCATATCGTCGGTGTATGCTCCTTGGACGTAGCCCAGTGAGGGTGAACCAAGTAAAAATTGTTGTGTCATGTGCATGCTTTAGTTTTTGTTTATACTTTGTTGCAGGAAAGAGAGAGAAGAGAGTCTTGCTTAACAGTGAGACAAGATCAATAGGGGCAGTTGTTTTAATCTGTCATACCCCGATTCACCCCCCCTCTCAGGGTATCTAACCTAGTGGACCTAACATATAGGTATGAGAACATTATCAATGTACATAAAGATTATACCCAAAGACATAAATATCAAATCATGAGGCATGACATAAGGCATTGTTATAAAAACTTGAGTTAAAAGACTGCAGAATCATCAATAATAAATCACGAGCCATAAGAACATATCATAAGAATAAGATATAAATTTTTGACACACTTAAGCATAGAAATCATATGTCAATTCTATCCTCCAGTACATTCATTGCATATTAGGTTTGGGCTAACCACCCATGTACCTTCTTGGGCTTAGGATAACCATCCATGTACCCTTTTGGGATTGTGATAACCGCCCATGTATCCTTTGAGCTCATGAGATATAAAATATTACCAAAGGCATTTTAGGGATATAATGGACCCAACCATCACATAAAGATAAACTATACATATTCATTCCGTAAGATCACAAAAACATTCATCATTTCATCATAGTTTAATTAACTTGTGGGAAAGAAACGGGTTTCATGAAAAAATCCTTAAAACACCATCATTATAAGCTATCTAGAGAAAGAAAGTGCAAGTAAAAGAACATATCCCCTGTAATTCATACCAATCCTTAAAGAATATTGACATAGATGAAAAAATACATTTATAAAAGCATTAAAAATATGATTAGACTGGCAAGAAAAAATATCATTTTCTCTTTGTAATTTTTAAAAACTAAAAAACATTAGAATAATGGGAATAGTATTTTCATTGAAGACACTTGGAAACATGTTAAGTAATGTTCATGCCAAAGAAAAGACGTTATGGAAAGAACATCTATTACAATCATAAACATTAAAAAACAATTTTTTCTCACTTTTGTAAAGAATGTCACAATCGACCCCTTCATAAAATGATAAGAAGATTCCATCAAAATGTTTGTAAAAAATTCAAAGATAGTATAAAAATGCCTTTATCAATAATTTAAAATTATGTATGAATTCTATAAAACAATTTTTATGAACATGGATAGAGGAAAATTATTCCCAACAAAAAAGATAAATAAAGTCTGTTTTTCTTAAAAATATTCATTCAAATCTTTTGAGTACCAAATAGGTGGGAAATGGAAATAACGCATAAACCCCCGAAATTAATCATAGTAGAAGAAAATATATGGGGTTTAGAATAGAAATAACATACAATTTCCCACAATGGGAATTGAAACATAAACAATAAACATTGAAGGCTTCGGTAATATTCGAATCAAAATTCATCGAAAGTTAGAACATAATATGGTTTGGTAAATCCCATTATTTACATAAAAGGATTTTGTCAAAAAATTATATGAGGTATTATGTACACCATATAAAATAAAGCATGCTGCATATCATGAACCATGTCTCATGAAATTGAAATTGAAACCAAGAACCATCACATATCTTATAACACTTGAATCAAAAACAATTGTAATGACTCTAACCCCAGTAGCCTAAATCCAGTGTTTACATTATTACACTAGGATAATGTGCAAGAGATCACATCTCAATGGACCCAATAGTTTATTAGTCTTGGTAAACAAGAAACATACTTGGATATCACATAACATTTTAAAACATTAAAATATAACATCGTGAAAGTAAATATGTTGTATCCTTGGACTCATTCAGAGATTCGTTCCGGGAAAAGGAAAAAAATAAGGGATGAGCTCAAATGTTCAGTAAGTGTTACGTATAACAGAAGCTATCATTAGTAAATAAGACATAATCAATATTTCGAGATAAATAACTAAAAACACATTACATTTTATCAATAACTAGAGCACGAATAATAATATGGTAGAAATAAATGATGATCAAATAATGTTGTATAAATAATCAAATGAGCTTGAAGCTTATCCATGGATATCATAAGCAATCAAATAATTACATTGACAACAATAACTAATCTCATAATGATGGAATGCATAATACCAGACATCATAAACTTACTGTCAAGGCCTCGTTCCAAGATATCTTATATAAATGGGTAAGGCCTCGACCAAATACTCAACCAAGTTTGCCTCATGAGACCTACTGATACATCGAGGATATATAGTGGGCCCCTCCCATCATATACTAAGTCCAATGCATTCATCATATGAAATGAGAAAAAAAATTCAATACATAATCAACATAAACATTTGTATTGAAGAAACTAGTATATGAAATGTTAATATTTCCCCAATCAAACTTATCAAAAAACTTCCAGAGAAAGAATAAAGAAGGTATCATTACAACATATCCTCAGTGGAGAATAAAAGGTATGTTGCTATTGATGAATAAAAATACCATAAAAAGGTCATTAAAAACATTATTGAACAAAATATCATTTCCACTTTCAAATCCACTTTTAATAACTAAAAAATTCGAGAATATTAGGAAAATTATTTTCTTTGAAAAGAAACATGGAAACTAGTAAAGGAAGTTTCAAAGAAATGAGTGGTTATGATTGTGGGAAATTTCATTCATGCTTTTTATGTTAAAACAATGATTCCTTTCACATTTTCCTTTAAATTCAAAAGTACCTCATTCGGAAAACGAAAAAAAATTCTTTCAAAACCATCTTGAAAAAAGTAAAACATGGGTAAAAATATCATTAATAATTCATTGGAGAATGATAGAGTTGATATTTACATTTTTTTTATTTCAATGAATATATCCCCACCAATTTGTCTTTTTATATGGAATTTCTTCATTTCTTGAATTCTGATGAGTTTTGAGCTTAAAAGTGAAAATTTCTTAATTCTTAAATTTTAACTGTTTTTTATCACCGTTATATTGGACATAACCTTTTCAATATTGATATAATTGTCAAAAAAAAATTATACGCTACCTTTACTCATGGTATTCATTTCTTCCAGTGGATCCAAGTGGTGAATCGAACTACATGAGTCCCAAATAAATCACTCAAGTTGAAAAAAAATCAGATTGAATTGACATACCTTCATTAAAGGAGACCTAACTCAGGTTACTAGTGTCAAATTGAGTTAATTACAACTTGATATGAAATAGAATTCATAGGTGCACCACTAAATTAAATTTCAATTTCAATATCATTCATTCAGATGGTCTATTAGCACATGGAACATGAGGAAATCAAAGAGTTTGTTTAACCATAAAAAGTCTTTTCAATAACTCGAGATTATCTTTCTCGCCAGGTGTCTAATGGATCTAAAATATTTTGGGTGGAAGACGATCCATTGTTCCACCAACCGTACAGGAAGTCCGCGTCACTACAGTGAAAGGCGGTGCTGCTGGACAATAAGGGCTTCTACTGGGGATTCTGTTGTAACTGTTGGGGGGACCCATGGAGAATATGTCGGGAATTTTTTGTTGGGGATTCTGTTGTAACTACTGGGGGACCCAAGGGGAATATGCTGGGAATCTTCTAATTGATTCCTGGTGGGGACCAGTTTGTTTTCCCTGGGGGGAATATGCTTAGAGGGCCCACAGGTGGTTAGAAAAGGGCTATAAGGGCTGGAGGGAGTTTAGAGGGGGGAAATACTTTGTACTTCGGCCTGAAGGCTTGGATCAGGTTGGGTTCTACCCACCTGAGGGGGATACTGCTGTTGTAGGTTTTACTCACTGTACTCTCCTCTACCATTTTAATACATTAAGTGCAGTTTTTTGCCTCTGTTCTTATCAGCTGCAAATGGAGGAAGATGATCCATTGTTCCACCAACCGTACAGGAAGTCTGCATCGCTACAGTGAAAGGCGGTCACCCAAGTCAAAAGTGCTACAGTGGTTGTCGGCTGAAAGTCCAAAAAGCTACAGTAAAGTTGACTCCAAAGTCCGCACTGCTACAGTGTTATGTCAGTGTCGGTCGGTCAGCTCTGTTACAGTGGTCAGAGATGCTACAGTCTCAAAAAATTGGGTCAGGGGACTTCGACCCCCAAAGCAGAGGCGCGTTGCCCCCTGCAACCCCCAACAAGCTCACCGCGGAGCTCGACCCGCGAGAGTTGCGAGCTGGTGCGCAGTACGGGCCACAAGCATTAGGCTCAACCGGATCGGGCTACACCAATCCAATACCTGGGGACCACCACAGTTAATTAGCGCAATCCGTTAGAGTTGGGGCCACCACATTCTGTTGGAGCTGGGGGCCACCACATTCTGTTGGAGCTGGTACAATGACCTTTTTACACCTCCCAGAATATACCTTCCAGGTAGCGGTTGTGGTGGGTCTATCACTGCCCCTTTCTGAAAGAGCAGGCTTGTCCTCAAGACTGAGGGAAGGGAACTGATTACGAATGAGGAATTTGTCTTCCCAGGTGGCGTCTTCGAGTGGGCAACCCTTCCATTTGATTAGCCATTGGGGAAGCGAAACAGAATTTTGCAAAATGGAGCGCTTGGATAGTGTTGCCTCGGGCTCCAGAGTTGTTGTAGCATCGTCGGCCAGATCATCCAGAATAGTGGTTTGGAGGGGCTGAGTGCCCAGCACCCATTTGAGCTGGCTGATGTGAAAAACGGGATGAATGCGCGCAGTAGGGGGCAAGGCCAGCTTGTACGCAACAAGGCCAATGCGTTGTAGGATGGTGAAGGGGCCATAAAAGCAGGCAGTGAGCTTCTGATTAACACGCTGAGTGACAGTGTTGACGATGAGGGCGGAGTTTCAAGAAGACTTTGTCGCCCTCTTGGAAGGAGAGATCGCGGCGGTGGTGATCAGCTTGGCGCTTAATGGACTGATGAGCACGGGCCAGGTGGTGCTTAAGTTGGCGGAAGGCTTCATCACGGTCCAATAAGGCGTGTGCTGCCTCTACGCAGACTTCGCTCGGCAGGAAAGTACAAATGGTAGGGGGTGGGCGCCCATAAACCACCTCAAAAGGTATGGAGTTAATGGATTTATGTCAGGTGGTGTTGTAGCAAAATTCAGCCCAAGGCAGCAAGACCACTGTTTGGGCTACTCCCCAGCAAAGCAACGAAGGTAAGTTTCTAAACAGTGATTGACCACCTCGGTTTGGCCGTCCGTTTGCGGATGGTAAGCCGAACTCATGTGCAGCTTGGTGCCTTGTAATCGGAAGAGCTCAGTCCAAAAATGACTCATAAAGAAGGGATCCCGATCAGTGACTAAGGAGCGTGGAATGACATGGAGGTGGACAATTTCCTGTAAGAAGACAACGGCCACCCCTTTAGCTGTGAAAGGGTGTTTGAGGGCAACAAAGTGGGCGTATTTGGAGAGTCTATCCACGACTACAAGAATAACATCAAAACCTTTTGATTTGTGGAGTCCGGTGATAAAATCTCCTGAAAGATCCTCCCAAATTGCTGATGGAATGGCCAAGGGCTGCAGCAGCCCGGCTAGTGATAGGGTCGAGTATTTAAACCGTTGACAGATTTGGCACCGCTGAACATAGTGTAAAATTTGCTAGCGCATGCCCACCCAATACGATGTTGCTGCCAGTTTTCTGTAGGTGTGATAAAAACCGAAATGTACCCCTTGAGGGGAGGCATGAAATTCCTCCAATAGTTTTGGAATCCAGGAGGAAGCTGGTATCACCAACCGAACATTATACAGGAGTGTGTCGTGGGAGAGGGGAAAATATTTGGGGGAAGAGGCACCCCTCTGCAGTTGCTGCAGAATTCTGGCGAGATGTGGATCGGCCTGGACCTCTTTTACCAAGGCAGCCCCGCCAAGCCAAACTGGGAAAGTTTCACAGCGGTTAAACTCCGAAGATTCTGCTCGTCGGGAGAGAGCGCCGGCAGCTGAATTGTCCCGGCCTGGCTTATATTTGACCACCCAACATTGCTGGTCAAGGGTAACAATGCCCTGATGGAGGAGGAATTGCAAGCTGCAATGGTCTGAGAAAACTTTAAATGGCCTGCCCAATAAGTACAGCCGCCAATGTTGTATGGCCAACACCAAGGCCATGACCCGCGGGGCGGACCCTGCCGAGACAAAGGACTGAGGGTCAACGTCCTTTGGTGGAGCCTTCTCATAGCAGCGCAGCATGCTGGAGATGTTATTGCGAAATTCAGCCAACTCGTGGGCCTGTTCTGTGCAGAAACGGGTGAAGTCCTGGCGATCCTGAGCCGCCTGCGCCTGGCTCGCGTGCTGCCAGGACAGATGGTTTGCGGTGAGATTATCCATCGCCGCTGTTGATGCTTTAATGGCAGAATCCAGCTTGAGATCGAGTTTATCAACATGTTCTTCAATACCATCGAGACCAGCTTGATGGCGGGTCTCCATTGCCATGGGAAGCAGCAGCGGCAGTAGAGCCGAAGGGCAGGTCGGACCAAATGTTAGAGATGAGCACACCAGGAAACTTCTAGAGTATATTCAAGCTTCCTTCAACAGGAGTTATAACAGAAAAAACAAGAGTAAAGAGAGATACACTTACAGGCAGAGAAGTCTCGCTCCCCTGTCCCAAGCCCCAAGCCGAAACAACTGAAATCTTCTCTCCCCTCTCCCTCACTCGTGCCCCTCCCTTATAGCAAAGGCTGGAGGGAATCTCCAGCAAACTACCTAGGACCACCACAGTTGGTTAAAGCAATCTGTCAGAGCTAGAGTCCACCTTGATCTGTTGGGGCAGTCTGTTGGAGTTGGGGGCCACCACATTCTGTTGGAGCAGGTACAAGGTCCCTTTTATCCCTCCTGGAATATATACCTTCCAGGTGGCGGTAGTGGTGGGTTTATCATATTCATGTAATTGAATAATTTCTATAGGAGGAACAACAATCATATTGAGATCTTGATATGATTTCCATGCAAACATAGGTGTTCATATGGAGGTCTTTGGATGGGCATTGAGAAATTCAATTGGGAAATCTTTTTAAACAAGGAAGAGGAGAGTGTCCAGGAGGTCTAATATTGACCACAACTACTGTTTCAATTCTGATTTCACATCCTTTTTATTTCCAGCCAAATTTCTATTTTGCTCTTGAATTCCCTTGCATTTACATTTCTATTTATTTCCTATGTTAGAACATTTAATTGAATCCCCAAATTTTTCTTCTTACAAAAACAAATAAAAAGTGATTGTATTGTAACTCAAATTACAACCTCCTCGAGAGACAATCTAGAGACTTCTAAATTTCATTTCTATAGGGGATAAATTGTAGGATTGGGCTTTCATAACAAAATCCGTACCATCAACTAGCGCCATTGTCGGGGAGGTTTCTTGGGTCGGTTTTTAAAATTGTTTTTGCATGACCTGATATTCTGCCGTTGTATTCTGAAATTGATAGAACCTATCACTACAGGGCTAGAGCAGTTAGAAACCCCCCTATCCCTAGTTGTGAATTTATCACTAACAACAAAAAGAAATCTATTTAAACCTAACCTAACATTCAAATGGCTGAAAGAATTGGCTTCATCATATGATGACAATCAACAAAACCCTATAGAATATCCTGATGCGCATGCTGGGTTAGAAATTAAATCTGGTTTTATTCATCAACAGCCAAAATTTAATGTATTTCCAGGTGAAGTTCCACAAAAACATCTTAAAATTTCATTTTTCTTTGTGTTTTCATGTAACCTCAAAGAGTTGTTGGAAATCAAATGAAATTGAGGTCATTTCTTTTTTCTTTAGATGGAGTATCCAAAGAATGGTTTTTAATTCACATTCAACATTGATTAGATATTGAAATGAATTAAAGATTTTCCTTCAAAAAAATTTCCCTACTTTGGAAAGAGATTTGTGGGATTAGGAAAACTCAAGGTGAAACTTTGCATGAGTACCGAGATTGATTCAAAAGACTGTTTTAGTTCTCCCCACCATCAAAACAGTGAGCAACTCTTAATTCGGTATTTTTATGAAGGATTGTGTTTTACCGATAGGAGCATAATTGGTGCTGCTGTAGGAGGAGCTTTAGTTGACAAAACACTTGCTACTTCTAGAACTTTAATTGTAAACATGACCCAAAATGCTTAACAATTTGAAAAAAGAGTTCTTCATGTGAAACCTACACAAGAATCTCCACTGCTAGTCCTGAAAACAACATGATTGTGTGTCAACTTACCGATCTTAACATCATGGTGAGGTCAATGATTTTGTCCAACACCACACAAATCTCACCCAACCCCCAAAAAAACATTTCAGAAGAAAGTCTATTGTGGAATTTGTTCTCCCAATCAATATTTTTGTGGACAATGCCCACAAATGCAGGAGCCTTTTGAGAATTACAATACTAATTTTCCTGGAAATCCCTATCAATCAAAACAAGAAAGACATTTTTAATCCAACCAAAATTTCAATCAAGGCTGCAACAACCACTCTAATGAATGATTTTGACAACCTGAACATCAAGGATGCTTCTTCCAATTTCAGTCAAGTAATTCACAACCAAGATCCACAACTCATTCTGGAAGAAATGTTCAGCCTACCCAACCCACTCAAAAATCAGAGTAACCTTGAAGAAGCAATAAGGCAATAAGAATAAGTAATGAGACATAGGAATCAATGGGAAAACAACAAGAAGCCTCAAATTAATATCAGAACATGGTTAATACCTTGATGAAACAAGTGTTTCGACTAGCCATAGATCTTAATAGAATGAGATATCAAATGAGTGGTGGTTTACCTTCACAACCTCAAGTGAATCTGAAAGAAAATGCGAGTTCTATAATATATAGGAGCGAACTTGATTGACTAACCCTCAGAATGAGAAACTCAAACCTACTATTGAACTTAAAAATAATCAAGAGTTTCAAACCACTTCCATCTAGTGTAGACACAGTTAAAGAGAATCCAACCACTAATGAAAATGCTAGAAATTCAGGATTTTCTTTGGAAGAAAACATAAAGTCAAAAGAAGCTTTGTTTGAAAAAACCAATAAGGATTGGAAGAGAATGTATAGTCCTTATGTTTCTCAAAGTAGTGCTCAAAATAGTCTAGAACCATTCAAATAACCACTACCTTATCCTAGGAGTAAACCGCTGAAGAAGACAAGTGATAAAAAAGAATTGGATAAGGAGGTATTGGAAACTTTTATAAAAGATCAAGTCAACATATCTTTTCTTGATGCTATGAAACAAATTCCAAGATATGCTATTTTTTTGAATGAGAAGTGTCCCTACAAAAGGAAATTCAAAGGAGGTGAGAAAGACAATTTAGGGAGGAATGTTTCAACCATGCTTAAACTTTCTTTTCCTGTCAAATGTAAATACCCAAGATCCTCTACCATTCCCTTCATCATAGGGGAATGTAAATTAAATTATTTCATTCTTGATTTATGGGTTTCCATAAATGTTATGGCACATTGTGTTTACTCATATTTATATGTTGAAGAACTAAAACCCTCTAAAATTATCACTCAACGTTCCAACCGAAGTACTAGAGGGAATGTAAATTAAATTATCTCATTCTTGATTTATGGGCTTCCATAAATGTTATGACACATTCTGTTTACTCATATTTATATGTTGGAGAACTAAACCCTTCTAAAATTATCACTCACGAGATGGGTTTTCCGTTCAGAGGCATTGGGTTGGGGGTATAGCATCTCCTGATGAGATAGGAAACCTGGGGCCATGGGCTAGTCATCGATTGGAGCTACCGGTTCGACTCAAGTACCGGGCAGTATAGTTGAACTTAGGTACAGGTTGTTGCTAGTCTAGTACGATACGCACCACTGGTTATATAGGCGTGGGGTCAGGGGTCAAACGAGCAACCCCATTGACACCACCAATGCCAACCCATTGCAGCAATATTGGACACGAGGCACAACTTTCCAACCGAAGTACTAGAGGATGTTCTAGTTTAGGTGAGAGACATGACTTTTCCTGTGGATTTTTATTTCCTAGATATGGAAGATGATCAGTTTCATACCTATGCACCTCTCACTTTGGGAGACCCTTTTTGAAGACCGCTAATGAAATCATTAATGTTCACAAAGGAACCATTTCACTTGAATTTGGAGGAGGTGTTGTTAACTTCAATATTTTTTAGTCTATAAAACACCCAATTGGGGACCATTCATCCCCTCATGTGAACATGATTGATTTGTATTTTATTGAAATTGATGACTATGAACCATATGATTTTGGAAATGCTGAAACTGACTTCAAAAAAATTGTTGATAATCTGGAAGCTGGTCTCAAAAAAATCATTGTCGATCTAGAAAATAAGGAAATTTCTTATGAAACATATCTCGATAACCTAGAAAGTGATCAACTCTATTTAGGACTTGAATTCCCTTTTAAATTTGTAATTTCACTGAACAATCACGCCTGTGAGCAGTGTAGTCAGCAACTTGATCATCCTGACTTTTATCTGAAATCTTCTTGTTTAGAGAATATATTAGGAGATGAAATTGTTGTAATTGAGTCACCTGAACCTTCATTGACCAATGAAAGTAACCCACATGAGCTTCCCTTTTAAATTTGTAATTTCACTGAACAATCACACCTGTGAGCAGTGTAGTCAGCAACTTGATCGTCCTGACTTTTATCTGAAATCTTCTTGTTTAGAGAATATATTAGGAGATGAAATTGTTGTAATTGAGTCACCTGAACCCTCATTGACCAATGAAAGTAACCCACATGAGTTAGAGCTAAAACCGCTTCCTGAGAACCCCAAATATTGTTCCTTAGGTGAGAATGAACAATTACCTATCATCATCTCAAAAGTGATGTCAGGAAACCAAGAGGACCAACTGTCAAGAGTCCTTAAATCCCATAAGAAACCCATGGGATGGATTATATTTGATTTAACTGTGTTGGAGTCTGCATCCCACATCGGACTTGTGGTCTGATGTGGTCTTTATCATTCATTATAAAAGAACCTCTAAGGCCTCCTTGAGAGAGGACTTTGAGGGGGAGCTACGAACGTCACTTGTTTCTTTTATTTCATCTTGTTTTGCAATCAAGCTGGGTATGTCCAGCTCGAGGGGGAGTGTTTGCAGTCGGTTGCTTGCTTTGTTTTTTCTTTATGTGTTCAAGCTAGGTACACCTAGCTTGAGGGAGAGTGTTGGAGTCTGCATCCCACATCGGACTTGTGATCCGATGTGGTCTTTATCATTCATTATAAAAGAACCTCAAAGGCTCCTTAAGAGAGGGTCTTCGGGGTTCGGGTCTACCTCATTTTATCATTCTACAAACTTGAATTATTCCCTCATTGTGCATGCATATAATTTTTTTTGGAGGAAAATGTTAAATCATTGAGACAATTTCTATTAAGATTGAACCCATCACTTTTAAAGCTTGTTATTTGTATTTTATTGAAATTGATGACTATGAACCATCTGATTTTGGAAATGCTGAAACTGACTTCAAAAAAATTGTTGATAATCTGGAAGTTGGTCGCAAAAAAATCATTGTCAATCTAGAAAATAAGAAAATTTCTTATGAAACATATCTCGAGAACCTAGAAAGTGATCAGCTTTATTTAGGACTTGAATTCCCTTTTAAATTTGTAATTTCACTGAACAATCAAACCTCTGAGCAGTGTAATCAGCAACTTGATCATCCTGACTTTTATCTGAAATCTTCTTGTTTAGAGAATATATTAGGAGATGAAATGGTTGTAATTGAGTCACTTGAACCTTCATTGACCAATGAAAGTAACCCACATGAGTTAGACTAAAACCGCTTCCTCAGAACCCCAAATATTATTTCTTCGGTGAAAATGAACAATTACCTATCATCATCTCAAAAGTGATGTCATAAAACCAAGAGGACCAATTGTCAGGAGTCCTTAAATCCCATAAGAAACCCATAGGATGGATTATATCTGATGTCATGTATTTTTTTTTGGAGGAAAATGTTAAATCATTGAGACGATTTCTATTAAGATTGAACCCATCACTTTTAGAGCTTGTTAAGAATCACTGCTTTGTTAGCTACTGGAATTAATTTTCCCATCCCTGTTAGTCAATGGGTGATCCTTGTCCAAGTTGTCACCAAAAAAGGTGGTTTTACAATCTCAATGAATGAATTTGGTGAGTTTGTCCCTATTATTCCAAATAAATGAAGAATGTGTATCGATTATAGGAAATTCAATTTCTTGATAAGGAAAGACCACTTACCATTGTTATTTCTTGATCAAGTCCATGAAAGACTAACCGGACAAACCCACTATTGTTTTCATGATGGATTCTCTGGTTATTTCAGAATTCATTTTGCTGGAGGATCAAGAGAAAACTAATTTCACAACCTTCTTTTGAACATTTTCTTATAGGAGAATGCTCTTCAGTTTATGTAATGCTCCTAGAACTTTTCAAAGGTGTATGATGAGCATTTTCTCTAACATTCTAGTGACTTTTATGGATGTTTTTATGGATTAATTCATTATTTATGGATCATCATTTGAATGTTTGAAAAATTCGAATAATTTTCTTGAAATTTGCATTAATAAGAATCTTGTCCTCGATTTCAATGTCCATGATTGGCTTCTTGAAGAAACATTATTGAATCCTTCAACTAACTTTTCTTCTTCTAGTTTGAACTTTTACCCACTAGCACCATCGATTCAGTACTAAAACTTAGACAACACATGTCAGATTCATTTATCCTCGACACTTTGAGAATATCAGGTAAACTTTTCTTGAATTTAATCATATTGTCAAAACATTTCCATAAACGACAATGGGATGAATTCCTTAACCAGATCAAATCATTTTAGTCTCCCTTAAAGCATGTTCTAGAATTGAACAAATCATAAACTATGTGCATAAAAAATTCTCATCTCATTTTATTAAACAATTGTTTACACGCTCTTCTCAGGAACAAAATGAGATAAAATACACATCTAAGCATCAGAGTTATCAATGTTGCAACTCCTTTGCTCCATTACTTAGAAAGACAACTTCAAACTCTAATCTTCAATTCTTTCTTATCTTTACAACTTTTTGTATATTTATAACTTTTTGTATATTTATAACTTTTTGTATATTTATAACTTTTTGTAAAACATACAGTTATATCATAAATCTGTAGGAATAATAGAATTAAATTCTATAACCAATAAAGCTTTACTGAAACCTTTAGTCTCACCAAGCCATTAACATATTCAACCATATTGAATATCACTTGGCATACCCAATCATATTGACTATATGAGACTAAAATTTCTTAAATCATTATGCATTAAATGCCTTTGAAACCTAAAGTGTATCATTTTTTGTTAAAGTATAAGAGTGGTGACCAATACCCAAAATGTCTCTCTAAGGGAGGTCTTGGGGTTATTTTATAATGAATAATAGAGATTACATGATACATCAAGTCCGATGTGAGACTAGGTGTTCCTAGCTTGGATACATAATAAAACAAAAACCACAACACTCCCCCTCAAGCTGGGACATATATATTTATCATGCCCAGCTTGTTACACAAAAATTGGACTCGTGGTCCACGCACTCCTTTTGTGAGAACATGGGCAAGTTGATCAGAGGTGTGAACGTGACCGAAAGCGATCTTCTTCTTCTCAAAGTTTTCCCGAACAAAATGACAATCAACTTCAATATGCTTTGTCCGTTCATGAAAGACTAGATTTGTGGCAATCTTGATAGCAGCTTGATTGTCACACCATATATGTGTTGGTTTCTTGGTCATATACCCAATCTTGTGAAGAATTTGTTGTGCACAAATAATCTCTACAGTCACATATGTCGTGGGAGATAATTGTTTGCTTTTTTGCTTCGCTATGAGATCAGATTTCCTCCAACAAAAACTGCAAAATCAGACGTAGATCTCCTAGAAGAGAGACATCCAACATAATTTGCATCACAAAATGCCTCAATATCTGTATGTCCATGATCAGAATATAAGACCTAAACCTGATTCATTTTTCACATATCTAATAATACGAAGAACAGACTCCCACAACGTTTTTGTCGGAGATCCATAAATTGAGTCATTTTGCTAACCGCACAAACAATATCGGGTCGAGTCATCGTCAAGTAGTTAAACTTCCCAACAAGTCGTCTGTATCTATCGAGTGATGAAAACATCTCACTATCAGAATGTAGTGACTTTTCTCCAAGTTCGAGGGGTGAGTCAACCGAGTCAGCTTGAGTCATGTCAGTCTCCTGTAATAGATCAAGAATATACTTTCTCTGAGATAGAAAAATTCTTTTGTTGCATTTGAAGACTTCAATTCCTAATAAATATCGCAGTGGACCCAAATCTTTTGTTTGAAAATTTTGATGAAGAAAATATTTGAGTCGATCAATGCCAGCGGCATTACTGCCAGTAATAACAATGTTATCCACATAGACCACCAAAAGAATACTTCATGTGGCAGAAGATAAAAAACAAAGGAATCTTTTATGTTTTGGCACATAACAAAGCTAAGCATAAATGTACAAAAACAGTCGAACCATGCACGTGGCGACTGCTTGAGTCAATACAGCGATCGACGAAGACGGCAAACTTTGAAGGACTCCCCCTAAACAACAAATCCAGATGGTTGCTCCATATGAACTTCGTCATTAAGAAAACCATGAAAAAAAATATTTTTAACATCCAACTGATGGAGAGACCAATGAGAGAAGTCACCAAGGGAGATAAGTAGGCGAATCGAGACCATCTTTGCCACCGGAGAAAATGTGTCATAATAATCAACTTCATATGTTTGTGCATAACCTTTGGCAACAAGGCGAGCCTTGAGACGATTAAAAGAGTCATCAGCATTGACGAGTACTGTATAGATCCATTTGCACCCAACCACCTGCTTACCTGAAGGAAGAGGGATAAGATCCCAAGTATAGTTGACGTCCAGAGCCTGAAGTTCATCTTGCATAGCATGTAACCCACCGGGATGAGATATGGTCTCGGCAACAGTACACGGTGTCGAGTAATCAATCAGTGTCTCAATAACTCGAGAGCTAGGCGCAAATAATCCTTGATAAGACTGACAGGAGCGTGAGCCTTTGCGAAGTGCAATAGGCAACTCTGGTGATGGAGCATCAGGAGCAGGTGAGTCATCAGGTATGGTCACGACTGTAGGTGGCAAGGCAGCAGATGTGCGAGGTCGGCGAGTATATATCTGGTCAAATCATGATCCAACAATATCACTAGGAATAGATAGGGGTGGTGGTGTATTAAGAGAATATAGCAAAAAAAATGAATCAGGAAGAGTAGATTGTGGTGGGAACTCGAGAATAGAAAGAACCGATGATTCGACAAAGGAAACATTAACGGAGACAACATAGCAACGCAGATCTGGAGAGAAGCATCGATATCAGCATTGGGTGCGAGAATAGCCAAGAAAGATGCATTTTAGAGCACGCGCATCAAACTTGGTAACCGAGGGACGAATGTCCCGAACATAACACATACCGCCAAAAATGCAAAGCGGTAGGAAATGAGGGGGTGTTGTTGGAAATAATGAATGAAAGGGTGTCTCCTCTTGAAGAACAGATGGGGAAGTCTGTTGATAAGATAAGTGGTTGTGAGAATGGTATCACCCCAAAAAGTGGTTTGAACTTTTTTCTGAAATAAAAGTGCTCGAGCAACTTCTGACAGATGGCAGTTCTTTTGTCCAGCAACACAATTTTGTTGAGGTGTGTCAGGACAAGAGATCTGATGGACAATGTCATGGTCATTGAGAAAAGACTGGAAGGGTCCAGATAAATATTCACGGCCATTGTCAGAACGAAAGCAGTGAAGTTTGGTGAAAAACTTGGTGATTTCTTGATAATAAGAGCGGAACACGGTAAAGATTTCATAACGATTTTTCAACAAATAGACCAAAGTCATTCGTGAAAAATCGTCGATGAAAGTGACAAAATATCGATAACCCAGTTTAGATGGACTAAGACTGGGCCCCAGATATTAGAGTGTACCAAATGAAAAGGAGTGGATGCACGGGAAACTACTCGGGGAACATAGGTGACCTGGTGATGTTTTGCGTAGTGACGTGACTCGCATTCAAAAGAAAGAAGAGGTCCCAATGCTGGAAAAAAAATGAAGAATGGGGGCAGGTGGATGACCAAAGCGATAGTGAAGTTGGAGGGCATGATCAGAGGTGGCAGGACAGGCGAGAGCTGGGGCCGAGTCAAGCACATACACGCCACCCTGAAGTCGTCCAGTACCAAGCACCCGAGTCGTCGAATGCTCTTGAAATATAACCAAAACAGGTCAGAAGGTGGTATGACACTGTAAGTTAGTTGTCAGTTTACTAATTGATAGTAAATTAAAGGGTCAATGGGGAACAAAGGCAATGGCGGGTAGTGTCAAGCCAGGCGTAATTGTACAACTTCCATAACCTGCAATCTGCACTGTCTGACCATCGGCCACAGTAATATTACCTCCAGAAGAGGTTGCTCTATAGGACCGAAGAATACCTGCATCTTTGATGATGTGCTCTAAGGCACCACAACAACCCATGAGGTGCACCGTTGGGACACTGTTGGAGTATTGTTATGGGCAATAGTGGCGCTTCATGATGACATAGTGTGCTGAAAATGCACGTTAACAAGGTGTTGAAGGTGCACAATTGATAGAGTATAGGTGTTGAAATTGCACGGCTAGACCATCCAGGTATTAATTAGGTTATTGAGGAAAGATCAACATGGATGGTGTCGGGGCGTGGCTGCACAATTTGGGGGGTCGTCGCATGTGAGGGGTTTGTTGCAGGGGGCGTCGCAGTAGCGCTGGGGCGCAGGGAGGTGTGGTGTCACGCGCTAGTGTAGGTGTCGCGCAGGGGCACAGAGAGTGTTGGAGGGGGCAGAAGGGTCGATGCATGCTAGGGGCAGGGGGTCTTCGCGCCAGGGGGGCAGAGGGTCGTCGCGCACGGGGGGGGCGCTGGGGGCTGCCAGGGGTGACACGCAGGAGGGGGGCACCGCCCGAGAGTCAAGAAATAAGGGAGAGAGGGGGGTGGGTTAGGGTTAGGAAACCCGCTCTGATGCCATGTTAAAGTATAAGAGTGGTGACCAATACCCAAGATGTCTCTCTAAGGAAAGCCTTAGGGTTATTTTATAATGAATAATAGAGATTACATGATACGTCAAGTCCGATGTGGGACTTGACATAGCCTAATCTCTAACAATTTTGATTTCATAAGCATCTAGATTTACTTATTAAACAATTACAACAATTGGTCACAAGAATGAACAATTTTGACACATAAAAATTTCCTTAAGAACTTTTCTTAAATTACCAATCTTAAGAACTTTTCATAAGTTACTAGTCATAGGAATAGCTTGCATTAAGCTTCTTCTTTCAATGATTAATCTCAAAGTTTAGTTTGATGATGATGAAGTTATTCATCTACAACATAAGCTTTTATCAAATGAGTATCGTGTTTTATTACCACTTAATAAAGACTTTTATTAAATGAGCGCCCACTAAAATGACGACCCCTTTTAAAACACATCATATCGGTTATTGGGCTAAGATCCATATTTCACTAAGCAATGAGTCTGTTTTGTCGTTCCTCTCACCACTTAGTTATTTAGGTAGAGCATCATTTCAATCTGTTGCGGAATCGTCGGGAGACACAACGACAGAAAACGAGAAAACGAAAGGAGGAAAAAAAAAGCAACAATGAACACAGTGATTTACGTGGTTCGGGAAAAAATCCCTACGTCCACGGGAGAGGCAGAATTTCACTAATCGGGAGCAGCAAATTACAGAGGATTTCAATCAATAAACCCTAGCCCGAAAATGGGCTACATATGAAGAAGACGGTCCACTGTTCTGAATAGTAGTCCGCGTTGCAACAGTGATCGGCGACTCACTTTGTCAAAAGTGCTACAGTGTCTGCCGGCTGGAAGTCAAAAGTTCTACAGTACTGTTGACCCCGAAGTCCGCACCGCTACAGTGTCAGTCGGTGTCAGTCGGTCAGCTCCGCTACAGTAGTCAGCATTGCTACAGTGCCGAAAATTGGGACGGGGACCTTCGGCCCCCGGACCCCCGATAGTTGCGGGCCACAAGCATTCGGTCCAACCGGATCGGGCAACACCAATCCAACACAATCATATCATAAACAGCTCCTTGTCAAATCCATCATATGGATAAACTCAACATTGTTGCTTTTTATCCTTCCTAAGGGCTTCCCACCTAAGAGTAACCCAAAGAAAACGCCAAGAACAGGCCAACAAAAAACAATTAAGAGGAACCACCCATTACTTGCTTACTTTACACAAGATAATCTAGGGGAACCCTGCTTTGGCAGAAACTATACGGTTGGATGATCGATGTCTTGACAAGTGCCGCTTTGGAAAGAAAATAACACTTAATATGTTCAAATCATATTGATGTGTAACTTTTTACACAACTCACGAGTTTGTGTTACTCACCCAAAAATAGAAATTGAGTATATTTATACATATCCAAATGCATTATATGAATTGTTAGCTGAGAGGAATGATTAAGAGGGGGTGAATTGCTTTTTAAAAAAATAAAAGAAAAATAAAAATGACAAGAGGAGGTGAATTGTCTTTTTAAAAGATAAAAGAAAAATAAAATGATTGATGCTATAAAAGATACGACAATGTAAAACAAGCAATCGATAATATCAAAGTAAAGCGTAGCGGAAATAAAAACAAAGCAATTTATGCAAAAGCATTGCGGAAAGTAAAATGCAAAAATTAAATCGACACGGGCAATTTGTTAAAGTACAGAAATAGTACCCTAAGGCACCCCTATGTCTTCTCCCCACGAGAACGATCGTAAGGTTCAATATATTAAACCCCTTGATTTGAACACGAACCAAGAAACCAAAAACCCTTGGTTTTAACGGAAACCAAGAACCTCAAAAACCTTGTTTTAACGAAATAGCAAGAACCTCAATCCCTTGGTTTGAACGGGAACCAAAAACCAAAAAAAAAAGAGGAAGAGAATAGATGACTTGCTTAATTGCAAGCCCTTTACAATGCACAAACTCCACTCTCTCTTGAAAGAATTGGATCAAGATATAAAAGGAGAGAGAGAATGATAAGAAGCGAGAGCCAATGGGTTATACAAAAAGGCTCTATAAGAGAGAGAAAGAGGCGCAAAAAGAATAAAACAAGAATATTTATGGCGCTTTGGATGAAGACGTTAAAGAACACGCCCTTCTTGATCCAGTGACTTAGATCTCCTCGAATGATGATCACTTCCCACGGATGATGATCACTTGAACGTCTTTGGGAAAGGATGAGGAAGATAGAACTTTGAAGCTCTTGAGGAGATTATGAAGTCGTTGAAGATCAAAGAACCTTTCATTTGAAGCACACTACAATTGGATGAAATTTCATGCCTCCCAAACCGGCCTTTTATAGTCGTCTAGGATTCCTGGGGTTCAAGGGGTCAAGCCACGGCATTAAAGACACGATCCGGGGACTTTTTGACCACCATTAATTCACCCCAAGATGATCTGCCCCAATGCCACCGGATACCCAGTAGCCTCCACCGGGTATTCGGCGGGCTGCCAACTGTTGCACCCTTACTGTCTACTCCCACCGGCTGGTCGGTGACCTCCACCAGCCAGTCGGTGAGCTCGTTGGAGGTAAGGTGATTCTGCACATGCTACCGGCTAGCCAATGCTTCACTACTGCACACACTTTGAAATATGCCCTTTGAACCTGTTTTGAAGCAGCTTAAAGCCCAATTGCCTTTGTGACATAACAACTCAATAGAAACAAAAGAAAAACACTAAACAACTTGAAAAAAGTCAGAAACAAAAAAGAAGTGTTTGTGATCATTAAAACAATTAGACTACGGGATACAACATGCATAAAGTACATGAACATTTCATGTAAAGGCATAGAGTTATATAAAATTGACAATCTCCACATGAGTAAGCTTAGAGCAACAGGGCAAGGCATGAGCCTCCAGATTGGTAGGCAGTCCGACCCCAAGTCCCTCTACATGGGTAGACTTTACCCGACAGAGAAATCGATTCATTGTAGCTCTAAAACCTAATATGCATAAACTATATTCAACAACTAAATTCAAGTTCATAACTTCAATTACAAACCAAAATCAAGGTAGATGAAAAACTAAATTCATTTTCATACCTAGCATGTAATGCAAGGCTCTATTTCCTTTAAGCAGTTTAACATTTAAACTAAAGCATATATGATTCATAATATAAACAGTTTATAATTATGAATAAAACAGGGAATAACTTTTAAATAAATGGACAATTCAAATATTTAAACATGAGATAACCATTTATGAACAATTCATAACTAAAATCCAACTATAAACATTTTATATTCATTCCAATATTAAGTCTTTGATATTCTCCATTATATGACATTTTATTTTAAATATATGATATTTTATGAATTATAAACAATTTTATAATCCAATTAATATTATGTAAACTTTTTACACAATCTGAATATCATATGTTTCAACTTTATTTAAACCAGAATCAACTCTAATGTGATCCAAATAATCATCAAATAAGGATTCTTTAATTTGAACACTTCAAATTAATTATTATGAACAATTCATAATTAAATATAAATATCTTTATATTTTGGGCTTATTTATGTAATTTATACACTAAATTACTCGTATGATTTCTAAATAAGCATTTTTATTTCTAGATCATAAGATATGTCATATAATTTGTAAAAAAATGTATTTTAAATATTAACTTTTAATATTAAGAAATATTTAATAATAAATGTTTTATAAACATTTATTAATTTGTTAATTAATTATAAACTCAATGTAATTAATTAATTTATAAACATTATAAGTTAACAAACACCCTCAAAATAACTTTTATCGTTATTTACAAACAATTTATAAATAATTAAATTCAATTCATAATTGAAAATTGGGAAAAAATAAATTTTTTTCCATTTACTCTTTCACCGAATCTCTATTTCATCCATCCAACGGCCCGAACGCCTTTAATTTTTTTTATTATATGATAAACCCCCTTTTAAGGGAAGAAGGGGGGAACCCAAACACCGAATCTCTATTCTACGTAAGGGTAATCACTCTGACCTTTACGCAGAACCATCTGCTTGAAGGTACTCCAATTCACATAAAAGCTCTTTTGCGTAAAGGTCAATTACAATGACCTTTACGTAGAACCACCTGAGTAAAAGTAAATGATGATTACCTTTACATAGGCCTGTATGCATAAAGGTAGATCGGGATTACCTTTACGTAGACCCTTTACCTAAAGGTGATTTGGGATGACCTTCACGTAGACAACCTAGCTCGTGTAAAGGTTCATCTTATTTACCTTTATGTAGATCTAGGTAAGGTAAACCATTTCAAACATATTTTCAAGAACACCAAAACACAGTGCTCTATTTTCACGTTTTCTTCATTTCTTAACACGATTTCACAGATCTTAAGATCATGGGTCGCTTTGATACCACTTTTAGGAATTAAACGAACCTAAAAACGATTATAAGCAGAAGCGTATAAAATCCCTTTCTGAGGATCTCCCATGCTAGAAATATGAAAACTGCATGAAAACAAAAATGAAGAAATTTTGTAAATCATGTGTACCGTACACCGAAGAGCGTTTGCATCATCTTCACCGCCTTCGAACACCTGCAAATGTGCTTGATAAAGATCACAGAGTGTTAGACGAAGGCCTCCCACCTTCGGAGGTATCCACGGGTAACTTGAATCTCTTGTCGTACGAGAGGGATCCATCCTTCCTCCACGGCATGCTAGTGCCTCAGATGTAAAGGAGGAAGATGAAAAGAGCTTCGGGTATCGGGGAGGTTCGGCTAGGCATCGTGCGAATAATCATATATCCACTGTCATCGCATGGCAGTGATTTATATAGCACTTGAGGATACACCTCGGTGATGCACACATTAACTCGTGTTATATCACATGAGTTAATGTCTCGACCAGTTGATGCACCTCGTGAATGAAACTCCACTCGCACATTTCAACCTATGAAACAACTATTTTATTGATAGCCAAATGCGTAGGAGTATCGATGTAAATGACATGCATCTCATGCCATATATCCATTGTACATCGAGCTCATATGGTATAGCCATGCATCACAGGCGGGCTATGGCTCATATGACTCACCCATTTGTATCATATACATAATAGGCTTTGGGTCATACACCTTTCAGAATTCACATTTTGACAAATCTTTATTTCCACGGATTAGTAATTCTTCTTTGGAAGTCCAGATCTGCCGGTTTGAGAATCGTGTTGAACCACATTAACGTGGTCGTATCAACTCAGCTAACACAATCTAGAACGTACACTGCCACGTTTTTTAAGGTGGCCATTTACATAACAAAATCGAAATATAGAAAGAAACCGCATGAAAGAGAGAGATCCATATCTAAGCCGGGTCACAAAAATAGCCAACAACAGCATCACAATGTTCAAGTGAGAGCAATTTATCACAAAAACACCAATGCACCGTGTCAGGGATTTATAAACATCAAACAAACTTCAGTTAATCGTTCTAACCTTCTTCAGCGTATGGGTTGCTTTCATTTAGGATTGCTGGAAATAAAAAAACCTGGCTGGGGTATCCTCCGGCGGGTTCTAGATGGAAGGATGTTATTGAGATCCACTTCTTCGAGCGGATCAGCAGCTCTGTCATCGTCATCTTGGCTGGTATCGTCACTAGAATCCTTGTCATCGCACTCTTCCACTTCAATCTTCCCTTTGCCTTTGTCTAGCCGCAAAACCCCCTTTCCCTTGACATCAACATCAGCCGACTTTCCGCTGGAGGACTGACAGCCACCCTCCGATTCCTCATCCTCATCCCCGTCCTCATCCCCGTCCTCATCCCCGTCCTCATCCCCGTCCTCATCCTCCTCCTCATCCTCATCCTCATCCTCATCTCCCACTTCGTAGTCCAATTCATCGTCTTCTTCGACGTCATCATCCCATAGCGAACCCGCCCAACCTTCATTACGCTTATGCTCAATTATAGAGGAACCGTCAAAAGGTTCGACCCGTTGCTTCCCGATCAGATCTTCCTCGATGGTCCGATTAATTGTGGGAAAGGCAATGCTATCAGAGATTTCGACCTTCTGTTTCTTGTTTGGGTCGTCTACGGAGCGTGTATGTATTGTCGGAGAAACATTGTGCTCCGGATGCTCCTGCTTCTGCTTCTTGCTCGAATCGTCTTCGGAGGTCGAATTAGACTTCATCTTGGTCTGGGATTCAGAATAGTGCATGTCTTAGCTTTCGGGCTTCGCCATGTGCTGACCTATTTCCCAGAAATCAACTCCGAATCTAAATTTTGAAGCAACCTTCCAGTGGGGGGCTGAGGATTTGGGTTCCCGCACCGAACCACCGAACCACCGAACTTTGGTCGGACAAAGAGCCCTCGCAGAACTCGGGCAAAAAAGTCGGACGTTATTCGACCGTCATCGTGAACCGCGCGTTTGGGGCCCATGAGAATGGAGCCAGGTTTTATATGACCGGTGGGTTCCCGGTCCGTCAAGTTATTAGACTGTTGATTTTTTAGCGGTTCCAGTCCGGGAAAGGGGGGCCAAATACCAACGAAAATTTTACAATACCACCCGCAATGAGCTTGATGATACTCGAATCCAGGAACTGCTCGATCATTCAGCTTAAACCAATTAGCCCGGTTGCAACTTGAACCGTTCCCCTCTCCAGTTTGATCATCCGTCCGGCTCTGAAAATACTGGTTTCATGTGTAATTTTGAAATGATTTTGATTAAAATATTTAAATATTTCTCGCATCACCTTCATAAAATTTTTATAAAAATTATTATTTATTTTATTTTTTTACAAGAAACCACAAACCTTAGATATCACCTAAACCCAAAGTACATAAATCAGCACAAAAAACGAGATCCAACAATTTGACCCCTCATGATTTCCAAAATCACCCATAAAATGAGATGCACGATTGTCCTCTCTCCTCACAAAGAGAAACAACATGAAAAGAACAAAGGTACCAAATATCTGATAATGTCAATAATGGACTCAAAGGTTTGGTGGCCACCTTCATCCTCTTTCAAAACATTGATAATAACTTGACAATCAAATTCGACCACAATATCCTTCTAACCAAGAGACGAGATGAACTGCATATCATTCCAAATTGTCATAGACTCTGCCACAAGAGGAAACCAACCAGCAACATCCAATGAATGACGAGCCGCAGTAATAGAACCAGTATGATCCTTGAGGACTGCCCCTAGGCCAACAGAACCATCCCCAGAAATCGTCGCATCAGTATTAAGTTTGAGAACGCCTAAAGGGGGGGATCCATCTGACAGGAGGGGAATGAACAGGTGAAGGTGGACGACCCCCCTCAGCATCAAACCACTGAGAGCCCTGATTATGTCTCCTGGAAAGCCAGGCCCTATTGTCTTTAACAATGTTCTAAAAAATGAAGGCGTTATGGCGAAACCATATAATCCAGGCACGGATACACAGTCCTGCAATAGTTTGGGTAGTCAAAGATGTGAACCAATCCCCCACAATAAGATTAACGTCTATAAGATTTTTCCAACGAATGAGATCATGTGTCACACACGTGGACCAAAGCCTAGTGACCCAGGGGCAGGAAAAAATGACATGAAAATATGTCTCAACCATACCCACACAGAGCGAGCACAGGTCGCGATCAGAGAGGCGCCTCTCAGCAAGGCGTGCATATGTGGGTATAATACCCCTACACATTTGCCAACAGAAAAGTTTGGCCTTCGGTGGAGCATTAAGATTCCAAAGATGTTTCCAAATGGGGGGTCAAGAACCTTCGTCGCTGGTAACGCACGCCCTATAGCCCGAACAAACAGTATAACAACCAGATGAATCAAGAGACCAACACAGCTTGTCTGGGCCAACATCATGGACCACAGGAACTGCTAGGATAGCCTTACGATTGGACTCAGTGAACCATTGATTGAGCCCCTGAAAGTCCCAGCTGGAAAGATCATCAACCAGGAGCTCTCTGACAACAGCATGCTCATGGTCGGGCGCAGGCGAAGAAGCGAGAATCAAGCCCTCCAAACTAGGCAGTTAGGGATCGCGTCAGATATCAATCGAATCACCATTGGAAATTCTCCAAAAAATGTCACGACTTGAGACAACCTTAGAACCCCAAACACTCCTCCAAAAGTAGCTCGGTTGAGGACCCACATTGGAAGGCAACAAATCATCATGGAAAAAATACTTAGCTTTGACGACTCTAGTGCTCAAGCTATCAGGGTTCTGTAAAAGGCGTCATCCTTACTTGGCCAGGAGAGCATCGTTAAAAACATTCAAATCACGAAACCCCATGTCACCACAAGCCTTAGAAGCACACTTCTTCTCCCAAGAGAACCAATGTAAATGATTCTTCTCATTAGCACGACCCCACTAGAAGTTAGCAAGGGTAGAATGAAGTTGACGAGTAAAGAAATCTGGAAGCTTGAAAAGAGACATCACGTAAGATGGAACAACGCTCACTACTACAAATAGGGCTTTTAAAAGCGCTAGAAATCACATTTAACAGTGCTAGAAAAAACGTTGTTAATCGCGGCGAAGATAAGGGGGGGTCCCCTTTAACAGTGCCTTTTTAGCGCGGATAAAGGGCCACATTTATCAATGTTATTTTGAGCGTTGATAAAAGCCCAATTTATCATCGCTATTTTGAGCGCTGATAAAAGACACATTTATCAGCACTATTTTGAGCACTGATAAAGGACACATTTATTAGCGCTGATAAAGAACACCTTTATCAACACTTTTTTGAGCGCTGATAAAGTACCAATTTATCAGCGCTTAATTAGCGCTAAGGCCAAGTTGCCTGAGAAAACTTAGTACCTGCACAACACTTGCACACCTGCACACAAACAACACTGGCACACATAGCACAAAACAGAACACCTACACACAAACACAGCATAGAAGAACAGAACAACGCACACAAGAGTTTCACAAACAATGCTATATACATTTACTTGAAATCATGAATACAAAAAAACATTGCTATATACATTTCAAACAATGTTTTATATGGTTACAATTACAATTATCCAATAAAAAGTTAAAAACATTAATGTTTCATTCTTTTTTTGCATCCGTGATCCCCTCTCAAAAATTGTCTTCTATGGTATTAGTTGCCGAACAAAACATCCGAACTCAAGAAAAAAATTCCACCTATATAAGAAAACAAATATTATGTTAGTAATACAATAATGAAATAAATTAAACATTAATATGAAAGAATACATTAATAAAATGTCAGTTTTTAATAAAAAAGACACATTTGGGTAGGTAGGGAGCCATAAGACTAAATGATACTTGATACCTGGCCTTGATATGGGTAGGTAAGCGGCCTTGAGACCATATGTTGTGTGACATAGTGTGGTAAGAGAGTGTAAGGGTGGTGAGATGTGTTACCTGTTACAACCTTTTATATTGGCGATATTTGTATATATACAATGATATGGTTGTTTGACCATCATGAGATGTGTTACCTGTTACAACCTTTGCATGTCCATATTTCCTTGGATTGAACTAATATTTTAGAAGAGGCTCAACATGATTCATTGAATTATAAATATTGTTTTGTTAAGATTACATGGATGAGAAAAGAAGAGGAAGAAATGTCAACAACAACATGGAATCCAAAAGGTTTCATTTATTAATAATAAAAAAAGGGAGGAATCTCCACAGTCTAGAGTCTCTCCCATAACTCCCCAAATATGGGGGGTAGGATAAAGTTAGAATAGTCAAAACAGCATGCACTCAGAATATCCCCCCCCCGAGCTCTGCTATCCAATGCTCTAGAGTAGCTATGGATTAGCACAAATGATCAACTGATTTAGTTTCCACATCTACACCCTGTTTTAGTGCCTCTTCCCTGCTAGCAACATCAAATCTGGACTTTTCTGACACATTGATAAGATTATATTGCTCTATCATTGTTTTATCTACAACATTGAGTATTTATTATAGGTGATATAATTCATATTAGAGGTTTTCTATCTCATACCTCCCATTAATGACTAAATTTTTATGAGCTTCTACTTCTATTGTACACACGGATGCTTCATTCAAGTCCTCATTGTGATGTTGAATGTCCGAATTTTATGCCTCCACCATCGATACTCTCAGCTCGATGAATGATGTTATTAATATTTTCATGACTTATTATATTCTCCCTTTACTTATTTTATATGAAATGTGCATAATTTGTGTGAAATATTAATGTTTTAATATTAAGTATAATATTTGAGCATTTTTAGAAGTAGTCAAATTGAGTCAGTTTAATGTTTTAATTATAACTATCACTATACTGATACAAATTGTGTAGTTCTTGTTTTTTAGGATTCTCCTTTCAATATACAACATTTCATTATAAGGAACCATGATCCAATTCTGCCATTTGAAGGGTCATATGGTCCTCACAAACAAGACCAAAGAATCTGTGAACAAACTGGACCAGCCTTGAAGATTGATTTACTGGGATCAATACAGAAGTCTAAAAACATTAACTCTCCACCATAATTTGGGGGACACTACATTGCATCTTGGATAAAAATTTCAAGGCCCAAATCCAAGTACAAGGGGCCCAAATAAATCTTTGAAGTCCAGCCCACCATTCTGGCCGAGAATTAAAATCAGTATAGTATGCATGACATATCTCCTGATGTAAGCATCCAAGAAAGCTTAGATTTTTCAGTGTGAAAGAGGAGATATAGGCGGCCGACTTTGTTGAAGAAACCATTCGGATTTGAAGGCATCTTAATATTCAAAAACCCTTTCATATTATGGACTTCAAAAAGACTGGATTGAAATAGACAGTTTAAGTTTGTTTATTCAACCGGCCATAACTTTTTATACTTACGTCCAAATGACTCCAAATTTTGGGAGTAGTCGGCCAACATTATTGTATACAACTTTGAAGAAGGAGATATTTGAAGATGCGGCTTTCTGAATTTCCAAATTGGCGATGCAAGTGGAGGGACAGATTGGGAATGCAAACAGTCCACTCCTTGGGCTATAAATACTCTCCCCTTCTCTCCTTGAGAGGGGTTGGCATTTCAGAAGAGAGAAGATCATATTGGCACGACCAAATCTTTGCAAAAGGCTTGGGAGGACCTGCCATACTCAAGTTTTCACTTGAGAGACCTTTCCTCCTCTCTTTGTTTTCACTTACTTTTGTGTTCTTTGTTTTTGTAATTTTGTAAGTCCTTTATTTTGTAATTCTGTTTTAATGAAAGTTTCTTCTTAAATATCTCTTATTATGTTGATGTTATTAATATTTTCATGACTTATTATATTACCCCTTTACTTATTTTATATGAAATGCGCATAATTTGTGTGAAATATTAATGTTTTAATATTAAGTATAATATTTGAGCATTTTTAGAAGTAGTCAAATTGAGTCAGTTTAATGTTTTAATTATAACTATAACTATAATGATCCAAATTGTGTGGTTATTGTTTTTTAGGATTCTCCTTTCAATATACAACATTTCATTATAAGGAACCATGATCCAATTCTACCATTTGAAGGGTCATATGGTCCTCACAAACAAGACCAAAGAATCTGTGAACAAACTGGACCTGCCTTGAAGATTGATTTACTGGGATCAATACAGAAGTCCAAAAACATTAACTCTCCACCATAATTCGGGGGACACTACATTGCATCTTGGATAAAAATTTCATGGCCCAAATCCAAGTACAAGGGGCCCAAATAAATCTTTGAAGTCCAGCCCACCATTCTGGCCGAGAATTAAAATCAGTATAGTATGCATGACATATCTCCTGATGTAAGCATCCAAGAGAGCTGAGATTTTGCAGTGTAAAATAGGATATATAGGCGGACGACTTTGTTGAAGAAACCATTCGGATTTGAAGGCATCTTAATATTCAAAAACCCTTTCATATTATGGACTTCAAAAATACTGGATTGAAATGGACAGTTTAAGTTTGTTTATTCAAACGGCCATAACTTTTTATCCTTACGTCCAAATGACTCCAAATTTTGGGATTAGTCGTCCAACATTATTGTCTACAACTTTGAAGAAGGAGATATTTGAATATGCGGCTTTCTGAATTTCCAAATTGGCGATGCAAGTGGAGGGACAGATTGGGAATGCAAACAGTCCACTCCTTGGACTATAAATACTCTCCCCTTCTCTCCTTGAGAGGGGTTGGCATTTCAGAAGAGAGGAGATCATATTGGCACGACCAAAGCTTTTAAAAAGGCTTGGGAGGACCTTACATACTCAAGTTTTCACTTGAGAGACCTTTCCCACTCTCTTTGTTTTCACTTACTTTTGTGTTCTTTGTTTTTGTAATTTTGTAAGTCCTTTATTTTGTAATTCTGTTTTAATGAAAGTTTCTTCTTCAATATCTCTTATTATCCTCCACCTTCTGTAGTATAATATTCATGGTCTTAAAATACTTTGAATCATTTTAAATTACAGTACCTTATCTTGCTTCCTCATTCAATCGAAATTCCATTTTTGATTCTCAAAATATTTCGTGTGTGTGTTCGGCACACTACTCTTATCTTGTCCCTTTCTTTTTCTTCTCTTTATAATTCATCACCATAAACATATATTACCAGACTAATAAACATCATAATGGCTGAGTAAATTTCTCATTGGGGTGAGTTTTAATTTAGGTATGTTAAGCGATTGAGAGCTTTTGCTCGATGAGTATTCGTTGAATTAACATTGTGTATGTTGGACTTACCATGTCATGGATTAATGACTTGATTTGTTTAACGTGTGGTTTCCATGGATTATTGGAACCATAAATACACTACCATAAACAATATTTGATCAAGATTAGAACCCTAAGTTAATTTAAGGCTTGGATTAAAGCCTTAACACTTAGGAATTCTAATCAACATCATCTTGTGACATGAGTGTTAATTTAAATGCAATATAAAGCAAAGCTCAAGGATATCACAAGCTTAACTAACCTAATGATGAACTCACCCCAATCTTTATCAACTTGTTAAATTAAACATAATTCATTAAACATTTCAATTAAGCTCTGCAAACAAACCCCCCCAATCAAAATACAATCAACTAAAAACAAACGACTATCACAAAATGGCGTCGTTGCCGGGGATTCGACCCGAGTGCTGCTATACATATTAGCAGAGCACCGGAACCTTGAACGGTCGATAGGCGACAATCGGCCGTGCGTTTCAAATGGTGCCGTTTCCGGGGATGGTGCTTTAAGTAGTCATTCTTTTCTGGTTATTGTCAAAAAAAATACCAAAAAAACAAAAAAACAAAAAAACAAAATTTTTAAAAAAAATTGAAAAAAAAACACAAAGAAAAACCCGTCTTCCTCTTAAAAATCATAAACTGAAAAAAAACACACAAAGGAAAACCCGTCTTCCTCATCCTTTCTAAATCCCTCTGAATGCCCCGTAGCCTCCCAAACAATCCCTCGGATTTGTTTGACCCTGAAATTGATAGAACTCTTCGTCGAATTAGGAGGACCATTAGGGATAACCAAATCACCCAAGAACCAATCATTTCCCTACCAATTGAATTAGATATGGCCAATCCTAGGGAACAAACATTGAAAGAACTTGCTGCCCCTGATATGAATTACCAACCTCTTGGTATTCAATATCCAAACATTGAAGCTGACTTCGAACTCAAATCGGGTTTGATTCATCTTCTCCCTCATTTTCACGGGCTAGTCGGTGAGGATCCACATCTCCACCTTAAAGAGTTCCAAGTAGTATGCTCTACCATGAAGCCTCAAGGGGTTTCTGAAGAACAAATCAAGCTTAGAGCTTTCCCCTTTTCCCTAGCGGATTCTGCCAAGTCTTGGCTCTACTACCTCCCACCTAGTTCCATAAACTCATGGGTTGACATGAAGAGACTTTTCCTTGAGAAGTTCTTTCCCGCTTCCCGAACAGCTTCTATCCGAAAGGAAATAAGCGGCATCCGTCAATTCCCTAATGAATCACTCCATGAGTATTGGGAGAGGTTCAAAAAGCTTGTGGCAACTTGTCCACACCATCAAATCCCTGACCAACTTCTGATCCAATACTTCTATGAGGGGTTATTGGCTATGGAGCGAACTCTCATTGATGCCGCAAGTGGCGGTGCTCTTGTTGACAAAACTCTTGCAGCTGCACGAGAACTCATAAGCAACATGGCTGCAAACACGCAGCAATTCCATACTCGAGCACATGCTCAAGTGAAACAAGCCCAAGAGAATCAATCCATAGAGCCCAACAAGATGACTGAGTGGATGAGTGAACTTACAGGTCTTGTGCGTCAACTAGCGGTGGCTACCAAAGCCCCAACCTTATCTTCTCCACAGTCACTATTCCCTGGACCTATCAAGAATTGTGGAATCTGCAACTCTCCATCTCATCCGACTGACACATGTCCACAACTTCAAGATGATCCATCTGATTCATCTAGTCCAATGGAGCTCAATGCGGCATATGCTCAGCGAAACTTCAACCCTCAACAATCAGGTCAGTTTGTTAGAAACTTCAACCAACCCCACTCAGAGCCCTTCTCTTCTACCTTTAACCCACCTCTGAGGTATGGTAATCCCATTTCTCATCCTCCTCAGTTCCCTCATCAAAATCCAAACCAGTTCCAATATGGTCAAAGTGGTGGTAACATCCATCAACCTTATCCTTTTGTTCCTCAACCCCAAAGGAACAATCCTCCTCCTGGATTCCACTATCCTAACGAGCTTTCCCAATTCCCCACCCAATACAATCGCTTTCCCAAGAACCAAAATCAAGGCCAACCCAATTTGGGACAAGCCTCTTCTTCTAAACAACCATGGGAAAGTGCTGTAGAGGATCTTACTTCCTTCACCCGTTCTAGCCTCGAGAACATTGAAACCCAAATAGGTCAACTTGCATCCCACCTTAGCCAGCAACAACCATCCAATTCATCCCAACTCCCAGCTCAACCATTACCCAACCCTAAGGGGTATGTAAGTGCAATTGCACTTAGATCAGGAAAGCAAATTGTTATGCCCCATGCTGATTGCTCTACCTCCCCTTTCGATGTTGATCTAGAAAATGAAAAGAACAAAAAGCTGGAAAAGGAACTTGAATCCACTCTTTCACCTCCTTACATTCCTCTAAGGAACTCAATTCCTTTTCCTCAAGCCATCTCCAAGCCTAAGAAGTCCTTTGAACTTGATCCTGAAATGCTTGACATGTTTAGACGTGTTGAAGTGAACATCCCCCTCTTAGATGCCATCAAACAAATCCCTAAGTATGCCAAGTTTCTTAAGGAATTGTGCACCCATAAGAGGCAACTTAGGAACATTGAAAATGTTTCAACCCAACAGTCCATTCCCATGAAGTGCAAAGATCCAGGGACCTTCACGGTTCCATGCCAAATTAGAAGTTCCAACTTTGATGATGCACTCATAGACCTTGGAGCCTCAATAAATGTCATGCCCAAATCCATTTTCTCCAACCTTGGTCTAGGTCCCTTGCACCCAACGGGTGTTGTCATTAAATTAGCCAATCGAAGCACTGCCAGTCCTGAGGGGATAATTGAGGATGTTCTTGTTCGGGTCAATGATCTTATCTTCCCAGCTGATTTCTATGTCCTTGACATGGAAGGTGAGACGACCTCTTCTCGATCTCCCCTAATTCTAGGAAGACCATTCCTCATGACTGCGAGAACCAAGATTGATGTCCATTCAGGCATCTTATCCATGGAATTCGGTGACCAACTGGTCAAGTTCAACATTTTCCAAGCCATGCGATACCCATTTGAGGATCACTCTGCATTCTCAATCCATGCTTTTGAGGACACTTGTAAGATTCAATCGAACCCCAATCCACCATGTTCTTCATGTTCTAATGATAAATGATCTTGTGAAATATGCACCATGATTAACAAAGTCATAAATGGTGAAGTTGATGTGGACCTCTCATTCATAGACTCCATCAATCTAGAGGAACTTGAAAACTCTCTTGAATCCCACATCAACTCTGATCTCTACTGCTCCACCTTGGACAGTGTTGAGGAAAATGATCCAAACCCATCTGGAATCCCTTCTCCTGCTCCTAACTTGTCTAGCTCTCAAATCAAGGCTGAAACTGATCTAAAACCACTTCCTTCACACCTCAAGTATGCATTCCTTTTCCATGATCCCTCCTACCCTGTCATTATCTCTGCTTCACTTTCTGAAACTGAGGAGTCCCAACTTGTTCAAGTGTTAGAGGAAAACAAAAATGCCTTAGGTTGGACCCTATAGGATATTCCAGGAATCAACCCTGCCATTTGCATGAATCACATCCATCTAGAGGAATCATCCAAACCAATTAGGCAACCTCAAAGAAGACTCAATCCACTCATACTTGAGGTAGTTAGGGAAGAGATTACCAAGCTTCTTCAAGCTGGTATTATTTATCCAATTTCTGATAGTGAATGGGTTAGTCCAATTCAAGTCGTTCCTAAGAAGGGCGGGATAACAGTTGTCACAAATGAACATGGAGAAGTGGTCACAACTCGAGTGAAAAACAAATGGCGTGTGTGCATCGATTATCGCAAATTGAATGCTGAAACACGAAAAGATCACTACCCACTTCCTTTCCTTGACCAAATGCTTAAGAGATTGGCCGGAAAGTCACACTATTGCTTTCTTGATGGTTACACCGGCTACTTCCAAATTCCAATCGCACCTCAAGACCAAGAAAAGACCACATTCACTTGCCCCTTTGGAACCTATGCCTATAGGCGAATGCCTTTTGGCCTTTGTAATGCTCCTGCAACATTCCAGCGGTGTATGATGAGTATCTTTTCTGAATTTATTGAGAATTTCATGGAGGTCTTCATGGATGACTTTACCATTTATGGCGAGTCATTTGAATCTTTCTTACATTCACTCTCTTTGGTCCTTCAAAAGTGTGTCAAGTGCAACCTTGTGCTGAATTTTGAAAAATGTCACTTCATGGTTTCAAATGGGATTGTTCTAGGGCACATAATTTCTCAAGAGGGTATCCAAGTTGATCCAGCCAAAATTGAGGTGATCCAATCACTTCCTGAACCCAAATCAGTTCGAGACATTCGGTCCTTCCTTGGTCATGCCGGTTTCTATCGGCGATTCATTCAGAACTTCAACAAGATTTCCCTCCCACTCACTCGTTTACTTCAAAATGATGTCACATTCAATTTTGATGAGGCTTGCAAGAGAGCCTTCATTGAACTCAAATCTGCTCTCACATCTGCTCCAATAATCCAACCCCCAGATTGGTCCTTACCATTTGAATTGATGTGTGATGCTTCTGATAGGGCCATTGGGGCTGTTCTTGGTCAAAGAAGAGAAAACATTCCTCATGTCATCTTTTATGCCTCAAAAACATTGGATGAAACTCAATCACACTACACTGTGACTGAAAAAGAACTTTTAGCTGTGGTTTTTGCCTTGGATAAATTCCGGCCCTATCTCTTAGGTGCCAAAATCATCATCTTCACGGACCACTCAGCATTAAAGTTCTTACTTAAGAAAAGTGATTCCAAACCAAGGCTAATAAGATGGATTTTAATGCTCCAAGAGTTTGACCTTGTGATAAAAGATAAAACTAGAAAAGAAAACCCTGTGGCTGACCACCTGAGTAGAATTTCTAATTCTTCTCATTATGAAATAATTGATCCTGAATTTCCAACTGAACACCTCTCATCTCTCACTCCAAAGTTACCATGGTATGCCCCAATTGTCAATTACTTGGTTTCTGGTGTTTTCCCTGAATATTTTTCAAAAGAACAAAAAGAAAAGATGAAAAGTGATTCAAAGCATTATTTTTGGGAAGATAATAAACTTTGGAAAACTGGGGCTGACATGGTAATTAGGAGATGTGTTGATGAAACTGAACAATCCTCCATCTTGGAATTCTGCCACTCAATGCCTGGAGGTGGCCACTTTGGACCACAAAGGACTTCTCGAAAGGTCCTAGATTCTGGATTCTTTTGGCCTTCACTCTTCAAGGACTCACATGAGTTCTGTCAATCATGTCTCACTTGCCAAAAGTTTGGCACAATTTCCAAAAGAAACGAAATGCCTCAAAATCCATTAATCTTCTGTGAGCTTTTTGATGTTTGGGGCATCGATTTCATGGGACCTTTTCCCCCTTCCAATGGATTATCCTACATTCTCCTTGCTGTTGACTATGTTTCTAGGTGGGTCGAGGCCAAACCCACTAGGAAAGATGATGCTCAAACTGTGAGTGAGTTCCTCAAAACCCATATCTTCCATCGATTCGGAACACCACGTGCTTTGATAAGTGACTTAGGAACTCATTTCTGTAATAGAACCATGGAGTCACTTTTGAAAAAGAATGGGGTTGTACATAAAACATCCACTGCATATCACCCTCAAACAAATGGAATGGCTGAACTTTCTAACAGAGAAGTGAAAAGAGTGCTTGAAAGAATTGTTAATCCCACAAGAAAAGACTGGCCCGATAGACTTGGTGAAGCACTTTGGGCCTATCGAACAGCCTATAAGACACCCATTGGGATGTCTCCATTTAGGCTAGTTTTTGGTAAAGCCTATCATTTACTAGTTGAAATCCAACATAAGTCATTTTGGGCTGTCAAAACTTGTAATTTTGATTGTGAAAAATCTGGTGAAGAAAGATTGTTGCAGTTGACTGAATTGGAGGAGCTTCGACTCGATTCGTATGAGAACTCCATTCTCTACAAAGAAAAGGCAAAGTCACTCCATGACAAACACATTCTTCGAAAGGTATTTCATGAAGGTGAAAAGGTAATGCTCTTCAATTCTCGATTTCGACTTCACCCAGGTAAGCTCAATTCTCGTTGGGATGGACCTTTTATTATTACTAATGTTTACCCATTTGGTGCAGTGCAAGTCCAAGACCCTTCTTCAAAAAGAACATTCACGGTAAATGGACACCGGTTAAAGCATCACCATGAGAGGCCATTCACTTCAGGTTCCACATCGACTTCCATTGACCCACCACTAGATGGAAATGGCGACCCACCAAATCCAAACCAGGGGGCACCTCTTTCCCTTTAACTCTCTCTCTCCTCAATCTCTCTTCCCTCTCTTCTACTCTCTATTTCTTCTTATTCCTCTCTCCCTCTCATTTTTTTACAACATTCTTCCACAACATTTTTTCTATTTTCTCTTTTGTGTGGATGTGTCATTAAAAATAAAAAAAATTTAAAAAAAATTAATTAAAAAAAATGAAAATTAACAAAAAAAAGGGGTGTCATAATTACTCATCATCCAATATTGAAATTCTGTCCAACCATTTTGGGGAGTCAAAAGGATTGTTTTAAACTCAAATATATTGAATTTTTATCTCAAACTTGGATAAACAATTTTGTGTCAATAACAAACATTTTGAATGAACATTTTTTGGTGGAAAATGATTCTCCCCTACCGTGAGGAATAACATTAGCCTTCATGCCAAGGTCATCTATGGACATATTTTTCATTGTGTGTCTTCACCACTGATTGTGAGTCTTGAGTTTGTGGACCTTTGAGCTGAATTTCCATCTTTTGTGTGCATTAATATGATAGAGGCATTTTCTAAGCCACATGAGAATCAGAATAGCCAAATACCCTCCCGTTACCCTTACATTGTTCCTACTTTTGAAAGCCCCTTTGAGCCTATGAAAACCTTTATTTTGATAGCCACATTACAAGCCTAATACCTTGTCCCACCCAACAACTTCATGGATTTTCATTGTACAATTTTTTGAAATTTAAGTGTGGGGGGAATGGACTTCATTTTTGGGCGTACTTTCATTGATTTCCAATGTGTCATCATATGCTTGAGGGCAAGCATCCATTCAAGTGTGGGGGAGGGGTTGTAATTCTGTGAGATTTGGGGTGTATATGTGTAATTTTCATTTGTACAAAAGTCATTGAAAAGTGTTCAAAAAAATGAAAAAAAATGAAAAAAAATTATATTAAAAAAAATGAAAAAAAATAAAAATAAAAAAATGGAATGGGTTGTGTCTTGGGTGGGTCAAAAATCATTCATCATCAACCTTTGATCGTGTTATAACTACTAAAATTAGTTCCATGAAAAGATCAAACATGGGTTGGGAGATGACTGTGAGACTTGTTTCAAGCACAACTTTCGAAAAAAAAGAGCAAAAAGAGAAGAAAAAAAAAGAACACTTGAATCATCTTGTATTATGTAATTATTGGAAGTCTTCCATGTTGTACATATTCCATCATCTCACCCTATTCCATTTTCTATCTCCCTCACTTTTCATTCATCACATATTCATGCCCTTGTAAATGTGTGTTTCTATTTCCTTTCAAATCAAATTTCAAAAAAAAAATGTGCATTGATTTTTCCATGTTGGTGTTTTTAACCCCTCTTTTCCTTTGGACATTATATACCTACCGTCCCATAGCCACTGAAAAAACCCCTTGAAAGACCTCTTGATTCTTGTACACATTAGATTTGGGAATGGAAGCTGAGAGCTCTTACAAACTCTTGATTTTCACTTTTTGTTGGTGAATGAGTGAACCTCCTAAAATACATTTTTATCATCTTGAGAGGAGTAAGTTTTGAGTGACTACATTTTCTAATTCAAACCTTGAACATGAAAAAATTAATTGTTTTTGATGCATTATTGCGAACCAAATTTGTGATGGAATTCAATATGGATGAGTGAAATATTCTAAACCTCCCCTGATTGGAGAAAATAAAATTTTAATATTTGTTGGTGAGTGAAAATGATTTTGTCATGTTTTTATATTTGTTGCACATGAGGACACGCACAAATATAAGTGTGGGGGAGTTGATGTTATTAATATTTTCATGACTTATTATATTCCCCCTTTACTTATTTTATATGAAATGTGCATAATTTGTGTGAAATATTAATGTTTTAATATTAAGTATAATATTTGAGCATTTTTAGAAGTAGTCAAATTGAGTCAGTTTAATGTTTTAATTATAACTATCACTATACTGATCCAAATTGTGTGGTTCTTGTTTTTTAGGATTCTCCTTTCAATATACAACATTTCATTATAAGGAACCATGATCCAATTCTTCCATTTTAAGGGTCATATGGTCCTCACAAACAAGACCAAAGAATCTGTGAACAAACTGGACCAGCCTTGAAGATTGATTTACTGGGATCAATACAGAATTCCAAAAACATTAAATCTCCACCATAATTCTGGGGACACTACATTGCATCTTGGATAAAAATTTCAAGGCCCAAATCCAAGTACAAGGGGCCCAAATAAATCTTTGAAGTCCAGCCCACCATTCTGGCCGAGAATTAAAATTAGTATAGTATGCATGACATATCTCCTGATGTAAGCATCCAAGTGAGCTGAGATTTTGCAGTGTGAAAGAGGAGATATAGGCGGCCGAATTTGTTGAAGAAACCATTCGTATTTGAAGGCATATTAATATTCAAAAACCCTTTCATATTATGGACTTCAAAAAGACTGGATTGAAATGGACAGTTTAAGTTTGTTTATTCAACCGGCCATAACTTTTTATCCTTACGTACAAATGACTCCAAATTTTGGGATTAGTCGGAAAACATTATTATATACAACTTTGAAGAAGGAGATATTTGAATATGCGGCTGTCTGAATTTCCAAATTGGAGATGCAAGTGTAGGGACAGATTGGGAATGCAAACAGTCCACTCCTTGGGCTATAAATACTCTCCCCTTCTCTCCTTGAGAGGGGTTGGCATTTCAGAAGAGAGGAGATCATATTGGCACGACCAAAGCTTTGCCAAAGGCTTGGGAGGACCTTCCATACTCAAGTTTTCACTTGAGAGACCTTTCCTCCTCTCTTTGTTTTCACTTACTTTTGTGTTCTTTGTTTTTGTAATTTTGTAAGTCCTTTATTTTGTAATTCTGTTTTAATGAAAGTTTCTTCTTCAATATCTCTTATTATCCTCCACCTTCTGTAGTATAATATTCATGGTCTTAAAATACTTTGAATCATTTTAAATTACAGTACCTTATCTTGCTTCCTCATTCAATCGAAATTCCATTTTTGATTCTCAAAATATTTCGTGTGTGTGTTCGGCACACTACTCTTATCTTGTCCCTTTCTTTTTCTTCTCTTTATAATTAATCACCATAAACATATATTACCAGACTAATAAACATCATAATTGCTGAGTAAATTTCTCATTGGGGTGAGTTTTAATTTAGGTATGTTAAGCGATTGAGAGCTTTTGCTCGATGAGTATTCGTTGAATTAACATTGTGTATGTTGGACTTACCATGTCATGGATTAATGACTTGATTTGTTTAACGTGTGGTTTCCATGGATTATTGGAACCATAAATACACTACCATAAACAATATTTGATCAATATTAGAACCCTAAGTTAATTTAAGGCTTGGATTAAAGCCTTAACACTTAGGAATTCTAATCAGCATCATCTTGTGACATGGGTGTTAATTTAAATGCAATATATAGCAAAGCTCAAGGATATCACAAGCTTAACTAACCTAATGATGAACTCACCCCAATATTTATCAACTTGTTAAATTAAACATAATTCATTAAACATTTCAATTAAGATCTGCAAACAAACCCCCCCAATCAAAATACAATCAACTAAAAACAAACGACTATCAATGAACCTCTTTTTCTCCCTCATGGTGACCACCTCCTTCACACTAGCATGGAGTTCTTGATAATATAACTCGCTATAATTAGAGAATACCCCCCACCGACTGGAACTTATTTCACGGGGACCCCATACATTGTTACCAAATCCGTTGGCACCCTCCTTGTTGATGGTGTTGGATCTAAGTGCCTCATTTTCTTCTAAGTCATCTAGAGAGTTGTGGGTCTTCTGGAAGATGTTTTTTTGTCTGGAATCTAACTTTTTGATGATGTTAGAGCCCCTGTGTCCTCCTACTCATCCACTATTAGAATATCTATGTGCTTTATCACTAATGGAGTCAACTGACCATTCGGGTATGATCGGAACAAGGTATCGACGTAATCCTTGGAGAGTCTAAAACCCACACTATCTAGAGGGAAGGTCACCCAAACCTAAGTTTCCTATCAGGTGAACATTATCCACAATTTGTGAGCCACCATGGGATGCATTTCTGAACGGATGTGGGGAGGAGTGAGGAATTTCATCTGAATGCACTCAACTATCTCCCAAAGTGGTATGACGCATACCACTCATAGAATATCTTTCAGTTAATCCAAGTGGATAAAACACCCTCACATATGGATAAAAGATAGGCTTAGGCTACAAGATCACCCTTTAAATTATTGGTAATTTCACAGGTTGGTGCTCTATATGGTATAAAAAAACTGATCATATTGGTTCACTTTTATCTTGATCTCATAGTTCTTTAGTGTGATTAGCCAGACCCCACTGATACTTTATAGAAATTTCTTGAACTGGTAACTTGGAATGTTGTGAGTATTAAGTAACTCATATCCACCAATGTGGGCCCCCATCCAACCCCACTGTAGTTAAAAGGGGCTGAATATTCTGAACGGGTCATACCCTTATAGATGTGGTGAAGTTGGAAATATAACTTAGCCAACATGGGAACAAACAAGATGATAATCGTACCACACTACTACAAACATGGCCTTTATCAGTGCTAGAAAAGCACTGATAAAGCCAGCGTAGATGAAGGGGGGGTCCCCTTTATCAGCGCTCCGAAAAGCGCTGATATAGGACCCATTTATCAGCGCTTTTTTTAGCGCTGATAAAGGGGTCCTATATCAGCGCTTCCTTTATCAGCGCTTTTAAAAAAGCGCTGATAAAAGTTAAAAAAATTTAAAAAAATTTAAAAAATACTGCCAATCAGGGGTCTTTTATAGCGCTTGAACCCCCCATTTTACAGTGCTTTTCGGCCCCTATACAACACCCCACGCACCCCCCTCCACCCTTTAACAACGCTTGCTCCAATATTCCCCATGCCGCGCGCGCACCCCTGCCTCCACCAGGATTTGAACTCGAGACCTCTCCCCTGCGCGCCTAAGCCCTTACCACTACTCTATTTTGATTTACTTTCCAATTCATGATATCTCTATATATATATATTTATATATTTAGTTATATTTATTCGTATAGTAATATATATTTATATTAATATATATATATGGTTATATTATAATATATATATATATAGTTATATTATAATATATATAGTAATATTAATATATATATATATAGTGGTATTGATATATATCTATATCTATATATATATATATTTAGTTATACTTATTCATATAGTAATATATATTTATATTAATATATAGTTATATTAACATATATATAGTTATATGAATATATATTTATATAGTTATATTAATATATATATAGTGATATTAATATATATATTTATGGTGATATTAATATATATATTTATAGTAATACTAATATATATATATGTAGTTATATTAATATATATATAGTTAGATTAATATATATATATAGTTAGATTAATATATAGGTATATAAATATTCATATATTGGTATTTTAAATAAAATGGATATTAGTTATTATGTAGATAAAGCTAATATATTTTATATGTAAATATGTTTAATTATTTATTTAAAAATTTAATTTTTAGGTGCGAATATATAAAAAATATGTACATATAGTTATATATTTGATTATAAATAGCAGTTAATTATAAAAAAGGATGAAATTTCAAAGACATAATATCAATATGAATATAATACCTTGGAATAAATTTATTCCCCGCCAAAAAAATCCAATAATACCCCCTTAAACGAGTTTGAAAATCCACAAAATGTTAAAAAATCTGGGTACCCCGACAAAAAACTCAGTTTTGGAGGCCTTCTGGGCCTCTTTTGGCCTCGAAAAACTCTTGATTGGGGTTCCCCCGAGACCCAGCGACGTAGAGATCGTCGCAGACTTCGATTTGATATGTGTTAGAGCTCAAACAGACACCCGGATCAAAAGTTATGACCGTTTGAAGTTTGAGTTGCGTTTTCAACATATTTTGGATCTTTTTTTAATTTTTTTAATTTTTTTAGTCCTCAAATTGTTATTAAATGACTATTACTCCATAATGATTATCAAAATATTAATTAAAAATATTTTTTTTAATTTTTTAAGAAGTCATTTTCACTAAATATCTTAAATATTAAGTATAATAAGTGTAAATGTACATTTATACTTATCTAAAATATATTTAAAAATTATATATTATATTTATATAACAATATAACTATATTTATATATTAATATATTTTTAATTTTTTTTTTGAATCCGACCCTTTATCAGCGCTAAAAAAAGCGCTGATAAAGCCCCCCCTTTATCAGCGCTAATAAGCAAGTGCTGATAAAGGGGGGCCCTTTATCAGCGCTACTAAGCAAGCGCTGATAAAGGGGGGCGCTGCGAAAAACTATTTTTGTGGTAGTGCCACCTGCAATCACCTCTACCATCATTAATGTGGAGACCATAACTCCACCTTTTTTCTGCATTGTGAATAAGTACCCGCTTAGGTACATTGCTAAGAAGCTTACTAGATGAAGAAGGTGATGGTCCTAGGAGGTGACTGACCATCCCTAGTCACTGACACTACTACAAAAATGGGCAAGGGAAGCACTAGACTTTTATCAGTGCTAAAAAAAAGCACTGATAAAGGGGGCCTTTATCAACGCTAAAAAAAGCGCTGATAAAAGGGGGCATTTAACAGCGCTAAAAAAGCGCTGTTAAAAGTGACCCTTTATCAGCGTTTTTTTAGGAACGCTAATAAAGGGGGGCTTTATTAGCGCTTTTTCCTAGCGCTGATAAATTTTATGTTTCAAAAAAAATAATTTTTCATGAAAAATAATATATTGTTATATAAGTATATTTATATTGATATAAATATAATATATATTTTTTAAATATGTTTTAGATACGTATAAATAGACTATTACATTTAATATATAAGAAATTTAGTGAAAATGGCTTTAAAATATTTTAAAAAATATAATTAATTAATAATTTGCTAATTATTATCGATTAAAAATAATTTAATAACAATTTGAAGACACAAAAAATCAAAACAATTAATAAAAGATCTAAAATAAGTTGAAAATGTAACTCAAACTTCAAACGACCATAACTTTTGATCCGAGTGTCTGTTTGAGCTCTACAACATATCAAATCGAAGCCTGCGACGAGCTCTACGCGCTTGTGACTAAAGAAAAGCTTCTGTCACATTTTTCGAGGCCAAAAAAGGCCCCAAAAGCCTCCAAAACTGAGTTTTTAGTCGGGATACCCCGATTTGTTAACATTCAAACATGTATAAATTATGATCCGGATGTCCGTTAGGCCTGTACCACATATCATATCGAATATTGTTTCATTTTTTTTCGATTTGACTGGTTGTGAAGTTGAAACGGGCTTCTATATTAGAAGTTATAGTCGTTTTAACATTATATGGATTTTCAAATACACATATATATGTGTATTTATTCGTAAATATATGTGTGTGTGTGTTGTATATATGTATGTATGTATGTATGTATTTATTTATTTATACATACATAAAAAACATATTTTATAAATGTATTCAAAACTAATCTTATAAATATATATTAATATACAAATAAATATATGGATAAAAAATTGTAGCTACAAATATATATATAAATAGATATAAATATATATTAATATATGAATGAATATATATATACACTAATATATGAATAAACATATATGTATTAATATAACTAAATATATTTATATTAATATGAATCTATATTAATATACAAATAAATATAACTATATATATATAAATAAATAGACGTATCATTAAATAGAAAAAAACGAAATGGTTTAGTGGTAAAGGTGTAGGTGCGCAAGGGGGAGGTCGCGGGTTCAAGTTCGGGTGGAAGCAAGGAAGTACGCGCGCATGTGTGGGACGCGCAGGCATGGGCAGCGCGCAAGGGTGGGAGGGGCCGCCTAGCACTGATAAAGGGGGGGGGGGTCAAGCACTGTTAAAAGCTCCCCCCTGAATATAAATTATTTTTTATTATTTTTACTTTTATGAGCGCTTTTAAAAAGTGGTGATAAAAGACCCCTTTTATTAGTGTTTTTTTAGCACTGATAAAAGAGGTCTTTTATCGATGCTTTTTTTAGCACTGATAAAAGGGGTCTTTATTAGTGCTTTTCTGAGCACTGATAAAAGGGACCCCCCTTTATCTTCGCCTCGATTAACAACGCTTTTTTTAGCGCTCTTAATGCACTTTTCTAGCGCTGATAAAAGCTATATTTGTAGTGGTGTGAATTGACACTCTTAAACTATTTTAAAGTGATAACCCTATTCCCCATAGGATTCTCATGATGGCCAAGCCTTGGGATTCTTATTCAAACACCCATGTCGAGTCTTCTTGGAGAACAAGTCAGCCCACTTCTTGAAGGGGATATCAACCCTTGGATATGGGTCCTTCCTAAGGGATGTTCTAGATAGATTTATGAGATCCTTCATAATGGGAGGATTCTATTCCATGTCATCCCGAGTATACGGGGAATGAATTTACTCATCATACTTGTCTCCTAAAATCATTTCACCATAGATCATCTTAATGTCCCATATACTGATGTCGAACTCACCATACATAAAATGAAATGTGTTCATGTATTATTGACTCTATAAACCGAACAAGTCTACCATTAGAATTTTTTTGCAATAAGTAAGAGTTTGGTAAGCCTAAATAGATTCATAAAATCCTATCTTTTTCAGCTCAACCACAAACTCTGTGGCAGTACACTGAACCAAGAAGGGACAACCCCGGTTCATCCCAAAGCTTCCACCTGATCGAATAACCCAACCAAATAACCACCCAAAATTCTAATTTGATATATAATTATACATTTTTGATATGTAAATATGGGGTTTAATCTCCAAATCATGTTAGAACCCTTTAAAATCAATCCACATAGGCTTCAAAATTAACCGTTAGAGATGTCTTCTTTAGAGATCAAATTACCCACATATGAGATGTTCTCCCTGAACATATTATTAGTCTTAAGGATATAGAAGGGAGGCATGATCCCTTCATGAGGTGGAGATATCATAGTATCATTTCAAATAACAAACCCATTAAGGGAAACTAATTATAAAATTGAAAATCCAAGATATTGGTTCCCATCAAGCTTTTAAGATGCTCGTGAGTGGACTGAATGACTATGCACTGGTCGACTTTCACACTATTGACCATTGTATTCTAATGAACTATAGCCTCCTCAGCTTCAATTCTTGAATTCATTTGTATCATAAGAAATAGAAAATTTAGATTAATTATAAAAATGGAGGATTTTGGGTTAAAAAATGGACTTGAGTAAGAAAGGGGCATATGACTAATTAGAAATATCATATTAAGTGAATGACTTGTTCAAAGTCATGTGATCACATGACCATAATAGGATCACATGATCAAATGAACTTGGGAGATTTATACAATTACACGACCCTTGAAGCTTTATGTGATCATGTAAATAAGACAATAATACACGAATCATGGTTCAAGTGAATTACCTTAATTGATTATGTGATTTGTTTATGTGATTTGATCATATGATGAGATCACACGACCAGTTCACATGAATCATTCATACAAAGGAGCTTATGTGACACGATCATTGATGTGATGTAGGTTCTATATGAGGTTTGTAGGATTCTTGGCATTGATGTGATGCAAGTTCTATATGAGGTGCGTAGGCACCTGGATTTTGATGGGCATGCATATGTATATATGATGCGGGTTTATTTGAGCAATTGTTGAGATGAAAGATCTATGGATAATGATTTTACTATGCAAACATCAAGATTACCTCTGTGATTGAGCAGATACAGTGTCGTTGCTCTTCCTGCAAAGGCATGTCACATGAACAAAAATCTTCTAAAATAAACGAACCCTACAAAGAATAATAAAAATCAAATCAACATTTAATTATATAATTTTTTGTTAAAATAGACATATTATATCATAATATTACCTTTACATATTTTCAAAGGGTTTCTTTGGTCTAGATATAAGCTAATAACAAAACTAATGATTCTTTGTGCACTTGACTACTGTTGGTTAACTACCTCTTAACATAGCATCTGATTTGAACTTCTGATCCGGCGTCGCTGTGATGCTCTCATCCGACACCATCTCTATGATATCATCATTCAACGTTCACTTTTCATTCTTTTCCTGCACCCATTTACGTAAATGGGTGTAGGAAGAGAAGGAAAAATGAACGCTGAATGATGATATCATAGAGATGGTATCGGATGAGATCATCACAGGGACGCCTGATTGGAAGTTCATATCAGATGGTATGCTAAGCGGTAGTTAACCAACAGTAGTGAAGAATCCATATTTTTGTTATTAAATTTTTGAGTGTTGCATAACCAATATTCTTCCAACACACTGCATCAGTAGAAACAACTACATAAATGACCAAAATACAAAATATAAATGATCCATGACATAATATTTTAGGTCTAGTGCTTTTGGAAACATGGAAACATAAAGAACTAGTTCATAAGAGTCTCTCATTAAGTTATGCTTTACTGAAAAGACAAATCATTTCTAAAACCATTCTTCATAACCTAAGGATATAAAACATAATAAAAGATGATCATATATGCTCAATAAGTGTAAACAAGTGAGATATAAATGATCATATAAGGATAACATAAGTAGTAGGAATTCACCTTCATTATATTTGTGTACAATCTTCCATCAGGTATGCTGCCCATTTGTTTCTAAACACATCTATATCATCTTACGAATATGAGTTTTTTCAACAATCATAGTAGTAATGAAAAATATAAATACACAAAAGATTAATAAATATTTTAAATGAACTCGTAATTATTTTCGAAAATACCTCTTTAGGGATGCTAGTCTGTTGATGAAATACGTTCTCTTTCATAAATTTACAAACATAATAACCACGATCTTTTCCTTTTGTTTGTTTTGGACACTGCGGAAACATCGAGAAAAATAAGTAATTTGTTTTGATATGTGTTTGGATAGTGCAATATTATTATATATACCAGGATACTTGTCCATTTGTAGATCTTGTAGGTGTTCTTCTCCTTAGGCCTTGGATTCATTCCATGAAGTAGATGATATTGATGCACCACCCTATCATAACAGAATCCTCATTAAAAGATAATATAAATTATATAACTAGATGTTTAGTTCTAAAATGTTGGATCTAGTGTATTACAAATTGACAAACACCATCATGCATGGTTGGTTTGTTGCACATCCATGCATTGAATCCAGAAAATAAATCATTGGAGTATCCAAATTGTCTGCAATCAACATCCAATGCTGGCTAAAAACACAAAAAGAAATAAGTAATGAAAGAAATGAAAATATAGTTGATATGATTAAATTGTAGAGTTTTACCCCTGTATCATTGGTATTAAAAAGAGTCTATCATCCATAATTTTGTTTTCAAATGATTTGAGAAGGGTTGAAATTATTTCAGCCTCTTTATCTGAATCTATTTCTTCTTTTGAAGAGGTGATGTGAGGACTAACGAGTCCAAATTTTCATTCATGGGGAAATCCCTTCAATTATTTTTAATATATACGCTTTCAAAAAATATGAAATGTATTTAGTCACAATTATCATAGTATATCAGCTTTTGTAAAATCAAATCATGAAAACATACCTCATGTATACATTTACAACTAAGGTGCCTTTATATTCATACTTGAGGATTTCATTTACATTTTCATCACTAATGAAATCTGATTTTTCTTCTCCGTACATATTTTTTTAAAAATCAACTATGTGAGCATTTTCGTCTATCAACTTTGTATCCACATGAGCCTTCAATGATATTAAATGTGAATATAGAATGGGCGGGGTGAAGGTTCTCTCAATAGATCGTTTCAATTGGTTGGTTGATCCTTGAGATAGTTTTGAGCTGATCTTTTATTTCACCCCCTTCTCTTTGTCATTCTGTAATAACATTCATCAGTTCAGACCTTTTTTCATTAAATGTTAAAGGTTCAGCTTGAAAAATAAATTGAAAATGGATACCTCCTTGTCGACGTGTTTTTTTACAAGAATTGACGGTCATGCGATGAATGTTCCAACAACTTGTTTGACCGTATGAATGTTTTCATCGTCATTTGGAATAGGTAGCGCAACAATTGGCTCATTAGCTACATTAATCGACACTCTGACATGATCTGTTGAAAGTTGTCTATTGTGTAGCATGTTGTTCTGCATATTGAACACCGTAGCCCTCGCTACAAGGTGATAGGTGAGAGTTGATAGATATAAATCACAATCATTTTCACCCTATAGAATATTAGTATAGGAAAAGTATCAGTGTCTATGTGATTCAAATTTCATAGAAACAATTATTATAACATTGATTACCTCATCTAAGTCAGGTTTTTTAGGGGAATGTCTCACCTCCAATCTGGTGGGGGGGTGGGGCGGCATCTTCATGCACGGGTTATTGTTGAGTTGTTTCTTCTCTTTTCCTCCCCCATCAAACTTTCTATCATCTCTCTCTAGTATTTTAATTCTTATTGAAACATGGCTATTTTTTCTCTCATCTTTTTTCATTTCCTCGGTTTGATCCTCCACTTGTTTTTATTTCTGAAAATATATTTGGGGTGTCACCCCAAAACCCACACCTATGATGCGACCATACTGTTCTAGATGCTTCGAGTCCATTGAAAGTATTTCTGCATCTAGTGCGGGTGTTTTTGATTCCTGTGACTATGTCAAATAGAAAATATAGGAAAATAAGTAGTCATTGTTATGTAATATCGATTTAAAGCAAATCAAATTTATATTATGTCATACTTACACATGTTTCACACACTTTGTGTGTGTTTTAATCTATCAGTATCTCCTATTTATTTACACGAGCCTCCTTCCATAGCACATGGCATGATATGGAAGTGGCTTTCGATTTTGATTCATCAATCTGCATATAAACAGAGGAAAATGGTTATGGTGTTGTTTTATGTCACATAAAAGTATTACGATAGATTTAAAATACATACCAATTTTTTCTCAAGTGAAGCGTACCTCATCCTTGCTTTACGGTAGGGGTACGTTGGTTTTGTTGCCCGTTCTTTATTTTCAGCACTCAGTTGTTGTTTCATAAATAAAAAACTTTCAATCAAAGTGATGAATACAAGCAACGTCAAACAATGTATTACCAGACACAATGTACCTGAAAAGTATGCTCCTCACGACAGTTTCTAAACGCATCCCACACTCCTTGGGATATCAAGTGTGCATAAAGAGGAGGTGGGTGTGGCTTGATTTTCCCTTCAGCATCTTTAAGATGATATTTCATTAAAATTGTGCAGAAGCCTCTATAAATCCTTCCTGAAACTCTTAATACATATTCATTATGTGAGAAATATACTATAAATGCACTCTACAATGGATGACGAAGAGTAAGTCAATGTTTTAGTATTTTATTTTATTTTAATAAATTAAAGAAATGATATCATAATGTTACCGTAATATCTTCCCACATTAGTGTCTTAAGCTCGGTGACAACATGGTGCCACAACTGCACATCAATCGGCACACGTTGCTGAGTGATGATTCCAATGTAGCTACTAAAGATGGATTTGTTGGGGTTAATATGTTGGCCTCGTTTATTCTATCCCACCTTAAATTTGATGCCTTTTGCTTTTTCCTTAAGGATTTTGGATAACACTTTCAAACTACGATGCTCTTGTTTTTTTTGCACTGTCAGAGTTTCATTTCCTACCATTTCCTCAGAAGAATCATCATTATGTTCCTCTGGAGTGCTAGCATCGACACTGGGACCAACAAAAACAAGTTTAGAAACCCGTTGTACCTCAACACTGGGACCAACAATAATAGGTTGAGAAACTTGTTATTGCTCTGCCCTGGGACTAGAAACAGCAGTTTGAGAGACCTGTTATGACTCGGGATTGGGCGCATCAGTAGGTGCAGAAGTCATTATCTATAGAAGTGATTTAACATTTAATTTATATTACATAAAAGTAGCAATGAACATATAATAACATAACGTAACACAATGTATATTACAATAAACAAATAACTTGATTATTGAACTCTTTTTTAAAGGATAAAAAGATTTGACCCCTCTATCGACTATATAAATCCCTTCATTGTGGTCTCATATGACATAAAAAATGTTGTCTACATTGGGACCACTACGTAATGATTGTGAAGTACCACTGAAAGGGTCATCCTCCGTTGAACTTTCATCCGACCCTTTAATTATTTTTATCAATAACAGAACAATTGACCAATTTCAGTTTGTGGGATATGGAACATAAAATACTTATAATGCCTGTGATGCCATTATAAATGGTTTGTCTTTCTCCTCTTCCTTACTGAAATCAACTTTCATGAATCCCAATTCATCTATTTTAACATCACTCTTGTTATCAAACCACATGCATTGAAAAATTGGCACTTGGAATTTCGTATAATCCAACTCCCATATTTGTTTAATGATGCAAAAGTATGACATATTCACAAAAATTGGATTTTTGTCTTTAGCACCGGAAACATGCATCACTTCAGCCATAAGTGTAACCCCACTATTCTGCATGGTACTATCTTCATCATGTTCATTAGTATAGAATTTATAACCATTAACTACATAATCATTGTAAGATAATACATACACACTTGCTCCTCCGGCTAGCCATTGAAGTCGTTCTGAAATTGAGTCTAGATTTTCATTTAACTTCTTAAAAATATGGTCCTAAAACCATCCTATAAACTATCAATTATGTGTATCTAATATCCATTTTTCATCCCTAGAGGGATTCAAATTCCTAAATAATTTCTTTTTAGGTTTGAACATATGGGTCAACGTCGAAACTATTATGAAAAACGTAAAGGTGGGCCTACTCCTGATCTGTAATTTTGATTGTGACAACCTCTCTTCCAGAAATTCCTTCACCCTCAAGCCACCCAATGTGATGAGATTTTGGTAGGCCAATGTTTTCCACACCAGACAGGTATTCAGTATAGAATTCAACAGCTTCCTCAACAATATATTGCTCCACAATACAACCCTCTTGCCGACTTCAATTTTTGACATACCCTTTCAAAATCTTCATATATCATTCAATGGGGTACATCCATCTATAATGTACATGACCACATAGTTGAATCTCTCTCACCAAATGAACCATCAAATGAACCATTGTATCAAAGAATGTTAGTGGGAAAAACATTTCAAATTCACATAATATAACAATAATTTCTCTTTCCATAGTTGACAATTTTGCCGGGTCTATAAATTTTCTGCATATAGATTTGAAGAACAAACAAAGCTTCGTTAATGTATGGTAGGAATTCTTAGGAAAAATTAAATATAAAGCTATAGGAATTAGATCTTGCATCAAAACATGACAATCATGTGATTTCATACCCTTTAACTTTAAATCGCTCATTGACACAATGTTCTTGATATTTGATGAATAACCCTATGGAACCTTTACATCATTCAAAAAGTTTCAAAACTGATATCTCTCTTACCTAGAAAGAGTGTAAGCAGCAGGAGGAAGAAATGTTCATTTTTCACCCTTCACTGGTACCAACTCTTCTCGTATTCCCATCTCAACCATGTCCAATATAGCCTTAATTCCATCCTTTGTTTTTCTAGGTGCATTTATCAATGTTATGATGACACTATCACATACATTTTTTTCAACATGCATAACATCAAGAAAATGTTTAAAATACAGACAATTCCATTATGGTAATTCAAAAGAAACTGATCTCTTTTTCCAACCGGTTTTTGTAAGGTTTTTCGAAAACGGTTTACCAAAAGCAGTATCCAAATCTTTTACTTTCTCAAACAATTGATCACCTATTAGTAGAGATGGTATTGTATGTTCTTATGAACTTCCATTGAATGATGTCGTCCAAGATCAGTACTTATGTCGTCGGTGTAGAAATATGTGGTGTCCTAGAAACATAGTTTTCAATGAATGTTTCAACTTAATTGACTGTGTAACTTGTTCTCAAATAGGACACCCTTGATTTCCTTTAATGCTATATCCTGAAAAATTTCCATAAATAGGAAAGTCATTTATCGTCCCGTAAAACATGGATCTCAAAGTGAAATCTTCATTTTTGTAATCATCATACAACGGAACACCTAAATCCCACAGTAATTTCAAATCCTCAATCAATGGAGCCAAATAAACATTAATATCATTACTGAGTTGTTTTGGTCCTAATATAACCATTGATAACATGATGTATTTTCATTTCATGCATAAACATGGTGGTAAATTATAATTTACCAACATAACCGACCATGTATTGTGACTGCTGCTTTGAAAACCAAAATGATTCACTCCATCTGTAGATAACGTAAGACAAAGGTTTCTCGGCTCATTTCCAAATTTAGGATACTCATGATAAATTCTCTTCTACTGAGGAGAGTCTTCCAGGTGACGTAGTTTCCCATCTTTAATTCTTGTATCTGCATGCCATGTTAATTGTCCTGTAGTCTCCTCACTTCCATATAGGCGCTTAAACCTTGGAATGATTGGAAAGTATCATACAACTTTCGTAGGACTAGATTCATCTTTCTTGTATCAAGAAGCACCACACTTTGGGTATTCTTTAAGTGATTTTTGGTCCTTGAGAAACAATATACAGTCATTCGAGCAGGCGTGTATTCTTTCAGAGATCATACCCATTGATCGTAGCATTCGTTTGTCATCCTATGTTTGGATTGGGAGCTCATTATCTTCTGGGAGCATGTCATTCAGGAGAGCAAGTAGTTCCGTAAAACTGGCGCCACTCCACCCATTGCCTACTTTCAAATTATATAGCTTCAGTACGGATGACAATGCTGTATATTTAGTGAAACCATCATACAATGGCATCTTTGCACAACAGTTTAATCTCTCAAACAATTTTGGGCAATCACGAATTTCATCTTTAACCGTCCTTGTCATTTCTTAATACGGTCTTCATTAGCATTTACATCTGTAATCACATCCTCCATACGATCATCTTCATTGTTCACGCTTGTAATCATATCAGATGATCCATAAAACGCAGTGCTATCCCAGCCACTACCTGCATTCATTTTTTCCCCGTGTTTATTCCAACATGTATAACTTCGATCTATTTTGTGAAAAATCAGGTGTTCTTCCAAATCCTATGGACTGATTTTTCTTGAATAACAATAGTGTAAACACAACCAAAGGATTTGAGAAGGGTTATATGCATGATCTTTTGTAAACTTGATAAACTCTTTCACGCCATCTTCATACTCTTTTATCAACTAATTAGTATTTATCCATTATTTATTCATATTCATCCTATTTGATATAGTAATATTAATATTTAAAAAAAATTACACAAAATATGTTCAACTAGGGTCATCATGCAACTATAATTAATGGAACTAGCTATGGTAAACAATACCCTTACCTCTCCATGCATTACTCAGAACCAAAGTAGATCACACCCATCTTCCCAACCACTTTATCAATGGAACTAGCTATGATAATCCCTTGCACTATAATGTTTTAGTATCCCACATGTGATCTATATGCATTATTGTAAACTGGTTTTTTAGTGTTTATCTAGAAACATAATGTCTCTAGTCAAGAACTATGGTACTAAACTAATAGATGGTATGATTTTCAATAGAGTTCTTGTGGGTGGAAGGATTCATTACATGTGTTGTTATGGTTATTTGACTAGGGTGTCCATAAATTGTCTTATAGAGTCCTCTAGTGAAGTGGTATTCTAAGATTTAGTGGAATTGCACTAGTAACAAAGTGGTGGTGCCATTGAAATGGGTAAATTTTGGATTGATATTCAATGGTGGAAGAACTACAAAATGGAAAAAAATGGCATACCAATCATGCCAACAACCACAACACCATACAAACACATAATCATGCTCACAATCACAACACCATACAAACCAAACAATCAAAATTTCAGATTTTACAAAGCATCCCTTATTCAATTCCATTTGTAAATTCAGGGGTTATCATAGAAGTTTTATCATCCTGGTGAATTCATTCATTAGTAAAGTATATCTAAATTACCAATTTTTATATTCAAATGTTCAATAGGAACCAACCAACATGCAATTCATTTAGTGCGCAAACAAGGACCACCAATGACCATAATTTTCAGTGAGGTGTTTAGCCCATACATTTCACAACATAACCATCAATATCAAATAGTAATAATAGGGGAACAAGAGTAAACCAATGAGTAAGAGGAGAAAACTCATTGTGAAGGTGTCGTTCAGCGTGTGACAGAGGTGAATTCACGATAGAGGAGAGGCGCGCGATAGAGGATATTTCCAACTGAAAAGAAAACATAAAATGATAACTCACATGTTAAACAATTTTATTGGTCAATAGTGGGATTTTATTTTCCATCTATGACATCTACTTCCTGTTTATTTATTTTTTGTGTATCTACTATTTTTCTAGATGTTCAACTTATGAATAAGACATGTCTTCTTTTTAGGAGAAAGATAAATTTTAATTTACTCTAATTTAGGGGTAAAATATTCCACATTAATTGTATTTTTTTCCTAGGGTATCGTTGTTATCCTGTATGGATCATGATCACCTCTTAGGTTAGTGGAAATTCAAGTCAGTTGTTGGTTATGATACCAGCCTGGGCCGTATCATTACATTTCCAATTGTAATTGACCCATGTCCATTTAAATATAGGATTGGGGGGGGGGGTCAGACAATAATATATAGAAGGAACAAGATAGGTACAAATTATCCTAGGCTCTCTAATACAAGTGATGAAAGATGAAATATACATCGGGTGAGGGAGAACTACCCAAGAGGATAGGAGGGGGAGGGTGGCATAGTGCGGAGGGGTTCTGGACGAGAAAAGGGGAAAATCCAGTAAAAAATAAAAGGTTCAAAGGGGAAGGGGGTGGGCTGTCCGGGGGGTAGGGGGTTGCAGGGGTGTGGGGGAGGGGGGTGTGGGCTATCCAAGGAGGGGGGTGGGGTGGGCTATCTAGGTGGGGGGCTTCAAGGGTGTGGGGGAGGGGGTGTGGGTTGTCCAGGGAGGGGGGGGGGGTGTCCACTATGAAACGACCATTAGGGATCCTAAAGAGTGAGTTATTAGAGGGGAAAATTATGGTGAAGAGGGGTTTGGGTGATGGGGTCGAGTGGCTAATAAGGAATAGGGGGACCTCGTTAAAAAGACTAAAAAAATCTCTTTTTGTTTCAAGAATAGGGTACATTATGGTGTAGCCTAAGGGTCTATTGCATATTCCACCCTATGATGTCACATTATTGAATTACCACATGGTATACACTGCAACACTCATCCCCTAGGCAGAACCATTAAATATTGATTATGAATTGTGATGTGACTATATGCCTCATGGAATAACATCCACCCCCAAAAAACAGTATGGAGGGCATAACATAGCCAACCTCTCACATGATCCAAACCATTAACATAAGGTGGGTCCCATGGATAAACTCACATACATAAAGGTGGACCTAAATAGGAATAACCAATCTAACCTCTAACATAATCTAAATAACTAATACAAGGTATTTCGCATGGCTAATAAGATATACTAGAAGTGGATCATGAGAAGGTCATAAAAGGGCCAACTTACTGCATGAGAAGGAATAACAATGTAAGACAGATCCATTAGATAAATGAACATACATAAAGAAGATCCTAAGGAGGGTATACCATATCTAACCTTCAACACAATCCAAACCACTAAAATAATTTATGTCTTGTGGAAAATCGCATATACCCCATGATGTATAGCCAAACATAAAATTTAAAAATTTTGAAAAAATGTTCACCTTAGTGGAGTATCTCTACATTGCAATCCCAAGATCTCTAGGTCTCATCCTCATCATAGTTATATAATAACGATTAAGATATAATGAACAAGCATGTAAGATAAGCTTCATCCTAGATCTTAGCTAGCCAATGATTTATACCTAGCATCTAGTAAGAGGCTATTACCTAAGAAGCTCATACATGAACCATCCTAAGTAGCCTCACTAAACGTATCTATCATTATCATATCCTATAGTTAAAAAATATATTATGATGATCCCAAGATCTATATGTAATAATATATCAATAAGAAATCTCTTTATTCATATTTATTTACCAACCTAAACCACCCCATGTGTGGATTTCCCTACCCTTAAGGTCATAAGGAATCCACAATATCATTTCCACTAACATCATAATCAACCCCTTTCCATGTACTGTACCTATAAGGGTTATAAGGTAGATGTCACAATTTCATATAGTCATGATAAATATTTTTTGTGGGATAATCAATACAAACCATGTACTCAACAAGATGTAAGATTTAAAATAATCCTTGATATATCTCACACAACAACCTACCCACGGGTTATTCCATCACTAGTACCCACCAAGGCACCCCCCCAATCACACTATGCAGTACTACCACAAAGGCCCATAACTCAGGATGACCAAATCTCTAGTAAAGGCATGGTATTTACCAATTACTACTACAAAAACGGGCTTTATCAGTGCTCAAAACGGGATTTAACAGTGCTAAAAAATCATTGTGAAGCTCAGCACTGATATAGGGGGGGTCCCTTTTATCATATCTTTTCAGAGCACTGATAAATGCCCCTTTTATCAATGCTAAAAAAAGTGCTGATAAAAGACCCCTTTATCAGTGCTTTTTTTAGCGCTGATAAAAGGGACCTTTATCAGCGCTTTTAAAAAGCACTGATAAAAGTAAAAATAATAATAATAAAAAAGAATTATATAATGTGGGGAGATCTTTTAACAGCGCTTGCCCCCCCCCTTTATCTGTGCACTGCCCTTCTCACGCATCCTCACACTACTGGAAAACTAACCTATACCAATGGTTTGGAGAACCGTAGGCAAGTAAGCCATTGGGATAGGTCTATACCAACGGTTTTTGGAAAACCGTTGGTATAGACCTATACCAATGGTTTTGAAAACCGTTGGTATAAGTAATATAAAAATCTATACCAACGGTTCTATAAAACCGTTGGTATATGTATTTCCAAAAAAAACATCCGCTGAGATTTGATCCCAAGACCTCTAGTTTATCATTGAATGACCTAACCACTAACCTAACATGACTTTTGTGAACATAATTTCATAAATATATATATGTATTATCATAATTATTTTAAATTTTGATTTATATAATGTTCTGGTTAAGAGGATCTGATAAAAAATCAAAGGACCTATACCAACGGTTTTGACAACTATTGGTATAGGTTCCTGGATACTTGGGAGTGATGTTGATATTCTGGCCACTTTTCCCAACGGTTTTCCAAAACCGTTGGGAAAGGGTAGGCTTTCCCAACGGTTTGGCCAAACCATTGGGATAATTGGCCACAAATTGGACCTTTCCCAACGGTTTGGCCAAACCTTTGGGAAAGCCTACCCTTTCCCAACGGTTTTGGAAAACCGTTGGGAAAAGTGGCCACAAAGTGGGATTTCCCAACGGTTTGGCCAAACCGTTGGGAAAGGGGGCATATAAGTGTTGGGAAAGGTCACATTTCCAGTAGTGTCACACGTGCGCACCCCTTTGCTTCCAACCGAACTCGAACCCGTGACCTCCCCCCTTTCGCGGTTGCACCTTTACCACTAAGCCATTTCGTTTTTCTCTCTATTTAATGATATATCTATTTATTTATATAAATACATATATAGTTATATTTATTCGTATATTGATATAGATTCATATTAATATAAATATATTTATTCATATATTAGTATATATATATTCATTCATATATTAATATATATATATATATATATATATATTTATTTATAATTTTTTATCTGTATATTTATTTGTCTATTAATATATACTTATAAGATTAGTTTTAAATACATTTATGAAATATGTGTTTTATGTGTGTTATAAATAAATAAATAAATACAAACATACATATATACAACACACACAGACACACATAGACACATATATATTTACGAATAAATACAGATATATGTGTATTTGAAAAGCCATAAAACGTTAAAACTACCATAACTTATAATCCAAAAGCTTGTTTCAACTCCGCAACCAATCAAATTGAAGAAAATGAAACAATATTCGATATGATATGTGGTACAGGCCTAACGGACATCCGGATCAGAAGTTATACTTGTTTCAATGTTAACAAATCGGGGTATCCCGACTAAAAACTCAGTTTTGGAGGCCTTATGGGCCTTTTTTAGCCTTAAAAAATGTGACACAAGCTTTGCTTCAATCATTAGTGTGTATATCTCATCGTAGGCTTCGATTTGATATGTTGTAGAGCTCAAAAAAACACCCGAATCAAAAGTTATGGTCGTTTGAAGTTTGAGTTACATTTTCAACATATTTTAGATATTTTATTATTATTATTTTGATTTTTTGTGTCTTCAAATTGTTATTAAATGTTTTTTAATCAATAATAATTAGCAAATTATTAATTAATAATATTTTTTAAAATATTTTAAAGCCATTTTCACTAAATTTCTTATATATTAAATGTAATAGTCCATTTATACTTATCTAAAACATATTTAAAAAATATATATTATATTTATATCAATATAAATATACTTATACAACAATATTTTATTTTTTGTGATTTTTTTTGAAACATAAAATTTATCACCGGTAGGAAAAAGTGCTGATAAATCCCCACTTTATCAGCGCTACTAAAAGAAGCGCTGATAAAGGGGTCCCCTTTATCAGGGCTAAAAAAAGTGCTGATAAAGGGGGGCCTTTATCAGTGCTAAAAAAAGCGTTGATAAAGGGGGGTCTTTAACAATGCTTTTTTAGCGCTGTTAAAAGTGCCCCTTTATTAGCGCTTTTTTTAGCGCTCTACGCTTTTTTTTAGCGCTGATAAAAGGGTAGCGCTTCCCTTGACCGTTTTTGTAGCAGTGAATAAAGTTCACATCACTATCACTCTATCCCAATTAAAAATCCATATAAAGACCCTTTATACATGATTACCATAGTTCTTCCCTCACAGAAACCTCCACCCATGACCCTTGCAACATGATTAATCGTAATCTCATTCATAAAGTTTCAACCTAGGCTATTAGTAATTAATAACATGAACCCATACCACTATAGGGTCCATTAGACCTAACTCTACACACCAATTGTATTTCTAATGCAGAAGAGTAAAAATTCATTACATAATAGATTCACCGGGGGGAATCTGTGCGCTATAGAGGAGGCTGTTGGGATGGTCGTCGGATGAGGAGGGCGCGTCAGAGTAGGTCACGTGGACAAGGGGATAACGCAAGGAAGAGGAGGAGAAGGAGGTAGAGGCAGAGGAGGAGGAGAAAGAGGAGGTAGTGGCGGTGGAGGAGGAGGAAAATCAGGGTCGCGGCGGAGGAGGGATCGCGGCGGCGGAGGAGGAGAAGGCAGTGATGACGAAGGAGGAGGAGGACGGTCGCAGCGGAGGAGGAGGAAAAGGTAGCGACGACAGAGGAGGAGGAGGAGGAGGAGGAGGGGTCATGATGGAGGAGAGGTTGACATCACAAGGTTTAGCTTCCACAAAGGCTTGAACGGGTGCAAGGGAGGAGGGGCCTATTAGGGTTATTTTATAAAAAGCACTTGAACCATTATCAACGCTAGTTAAAAGCGCTGATAAAGGTAAAATTTTAGTAATTTATTGATATTATTATATATTTATTTAAAATGAAATATAGGATATATATATATATATATTTATTAATAATTATAACTATAAATAGTATATATTTATAAATATTGGTATATTATTTTTAATATATTTATATTAATAAAATTATAACTACAAATGTATTTGAAAAGTATTTATATATATCATTAAAAATATAATAAAATATATTTATTATTTAAATATATTTAATGTAATTTTATAAATACATTTTTTAGAACATATATAGTTCATATGGGTAACATTAAGAATTAATCAATATACCACATCATGTAATGTACAAATGAACATTCATGCATATGATACATAACATATACGCATATATTTGTTGACCAAATTCATTGAAAAACACACATATATTCAATAATTTTAATTATAAATATATATATTAAAAAGTATTATATATTTATAAATAAAATAAATAAAATAAATAAAATAAATATATTAAATATAACAAATATAATAAATACAATTAATTAATATAATAAATCTATTAAATTTTTAATAAATCTAATAAATCTAATAAATATATTTATTATTTAATGTAATTTATTATAATCTTATAATTATTTAATTATATATATATATAATTATACTCTTATAAATTCTTTTTTCAATTAAAACATTATATATATAATTTTTAATTATTAAAAAATATATATTAATTATAAAAATTTGTTTTTTTATTTAATGTATTAAAATAAACATTATTTTTGAATATAAATATAATAATTTTATATAAATTAATAATAAAAACTTTTATCAGCGCTTGTTTTAGCACTGATAAAGGGTAAATTTATCAGTGCTTTTAGCTAGCACTAATAAAGGCCCACCCCTTTATCAGCGCTTTCTGTTTAACACTGATAAAGGGAAGTGCTTCCCTTACCCTGTTTTGTGGTAGTGAACCTGGGCCATGACTTTAATAAGAACCACTTTACCTACCTTGGAAATATTTTTTCCAGACCAACCCTGGATTTTCCTATGGACATTATCGTGTATGAAAGAGAAGATCTCTCTTTTGGAGCATCCAAAGACTGTCGAGAGCCCCATATATTTATTACACTTCTCAATGACCTCAATACCACACAGACCAGCAATAGTATCTCTCATCTCCTCTTGCACACCGTGACTATAAGATATTCTAGACTTATAAAAATTGACCCATTTTCCCGAAGCATTGATGAAAGCATCAATGGTGTTGAGAATCTCTTGGCACTCCTGAGAAGTTGTTCTTGAGAAAAGGAGACAATCATCGGTGAAGAAAAGGTGAGTGATGGGGACACTTTGTCGACAAACCTTTCCCCCATGAATAAGACCATCCCAATCTACTTTAGATAAAAGATGAGAGAAAACATCAGCAATAAGGAGAAACAAATAAGGGGAAAGAGGGCCACCCTATCGCAGGCCTCCAGAAGGTTCAAAATTCTTTGTGAGGAAGCCATTAACTTTGATGTTGTAAGAAACCGTTTTAACAAAACTCACGACTGCTCTCATCCATTTTGAACCAAATCCCAATTTTCTCATAACCTCTTACAGAAAGGCCCATTCCACCCTATTATAATCCTTTGACATATCCAATTTCATAGCCAGAACCCACCTCTTTGAGGTTGAACAAGTTTTCATTGAATGAAGTATTTCATGGCCCACGATATCATTATCTATAATAAGCCTCTTGGGAATGAAATAAATATGGTTCTCATAAATAATAGAGGGGAGAACTTTACCCATGCAGTGGGAGAGAACTTTGGATATGATTTTGTACACCACATTTCACAAGCTAATAGGCCTAAAATCAGAAATTTTAATCGGGCCAAAGATTTTTGAGATCATCACAATAAGAGTTTCATTAATCTTGTCCATACATGTAGACCCAGACCATAACCCCTGTATCAAAGAAATAATATTTGGTCCCAAAATATGCCAGAATATTTTGAGGAAAAGTGCATGGAACCCATTAGGACTAGACACCTTAGAAGAATGAATGCTTTTCAGGGTCACCACAACTTCTTCTCTCGATATATTCGCCTCCAAATTCGCGGGCATGGCCTTAGTAACTTTAGGCTCAACATAGATCAGAAGGTCCCCTCAGGAGGTGCCCCTCTTGGAGAAAAATATATTTTGAAAAAAATCATCAATCAACTCATGAATTTCCACCTCATCAGAAGTAATGTTTCCGTTCCCATCCTCCAACTTGAAGATAAGGTTATTCCTTCTTCTGAAAGAGTAATTTTGATGAAAGAAACTAGTATTCTGATCACCTTATTTGATAAAGGTCTCCCTTGACTTATAAAACCAATAACTTTCTTTGTATCTCAGGGCCTCATCCAGGTTCCTTTCCATATTCACAACCTCTTGTAGAGGAAAACTAACAGAAGGATTTTCATAGCATCTAGAAATATCTTTCTCGAGCCAACGGATTCTTTGATTGAAGTCCATGAAGTGTTGTCAGCTCTAGCATTGTAAATGAGAATCCACCTTCTTAGTTTTATCCCAAACCTGATCGAGCGAGGAGGACCAAACAACTTTGACAACATCACAATGATTATCATTGTGGAGCCACATGCATTTTAAATGAAAGATTCATGTTGTCATATTGCCCATGGGCACAACCTACGGCTGAAGGAAAACAGGATAGTGGTTAGAAGAGACCGGAGGTAAGTGTGAAACCTAGTACCTCATAAATGATTGCATCCAATCACAAGAGGCCCAAGACCTATCCAACCTTTTCGAAATTCTGGAAGCCTGATCCCGTCCATGAAACCAACTAAATGGACTCCTTTAAAAACCAAGATGTGAAAGCCCGACCTAAATAAAACAGTACTAAAAGAGGTGCATGGAAGAAACACTCTGACTAGCACCACCAACCTTATCATGGTGGTACAGGATCTCGTTGAAATCCCCACCAAACAAAATGGGCATCTTAAGCATATTTCTGATGGAGTTGATCAATTCCCAATATCTCTATTTATCGCTCGCACCTGGCCATATATAAAAATCCACAAAGTGCCAAATGGGTTCCTAGGGCTGGCGGATTGAGACGACAATGTGATGATCAAAGAAGTTAACTGGTCTTCGTTTCACTGAAGGTATGTTATTAGTGTCCCAAATTGTTTAACCCTAATGAGTATAATACTAGTAAGGGGTCAATCCATAGGGAAAAGAAGTTATTTTTGTCTTGATTATCTACTTTTTACTTGATTCAATGAAGTGTACTAAATTTAGAGTTGATTTTTAATGTTTTGATGAAAAGGTGATTGGGTTTTAATTTCTTATCAAATTACTTAAAGGGTAAAGAAAAACACGAGAATTTGGTTTTGATGCAAATTTGGAGGGAAATGCATCGGGGCTATGGATTTTTAAGAGGTTGTTTATTAAATCAATTTACTTATGAGGTTGTGCTATTCATGATAACCCAACACTCTGGGTTTCAATTGTGAAAAGGTTTCCTTGGTCTGATAAAATATGTCTGGAACTAAGGAAACTAACTCCTTGGTCTGGTAGTTAGTGTTTCACAATTATTTATTTAGATTATTCCATTTGTGAGTTTTTGAATACTTCCAATGATCATGAAAGTATTCATCGTTATTCTTCTTTTGAGTCCCTGAAAATTCTGCCCTTGGTCTGGCTCAAAATTTTCAGTGATAAAAAGAAATGATTGAAGAAGAATAATAAGAGTTAAACAAAACAAACACAATAATAACAACTAATCCAAATTTTAACTCTTTCATCACCCATAGCCCCAACACACTGGGTGTTTTAGTTACACATAGAAGAAAAGATAAAAACAGAACCCTCGATACCTGATGTGGTCATCATAGAAACTTTGAGTATAGATGGGTTCTGTGGTAGAATAGTGGAATGACGGTAGCATGATAGCAGGGCAGTGGAACCTCCTTCTTTCGAATCTTCACTAATGACTCTCCAAACCGGAGGCCAAGGCATCTATTTATAGAAAACAAAAGTACACAACGTGTATCAAAAGTACACACTGTGTAGTCTCATCAACGTGCTTTTGTCATCTTTTTCTCCACTGTTAGGTGGACTAACATGCCATCTTTGACTTGGAACACGGCGCCGCCTGGTAGGTGTAGGTACACGGCGTGTAGCACCACCATACACGACATGTACTATCATACATCGGCTACCAACCACTTCTAGAAGGTCCACATGACATGTAGATTGGTGTACACAATGTTTATCGGTCAGCCGACAACATGGGTGTGTAGACTTCTTCTCAGCCACCAACCTTTTCTAGAAGATCATACATGACATGTATATGTTGTACACAGCATGTGCAGGCTTCTGGAAACTTGGGCATGTACTTGACCCAACCACTCCATGTCTGAGTCTGAATGTACATGACGTGTATATATGTACATGTCGTGTAGTTGGGAATTTTTGCTCAGTTTTCCCCAAGTTCGTGTGTTTCACCAGAAACCACCTGATAATGAACAAGATCACCAAAATCAAAGTTTTTGTCCACTAATTAGTAGGTATTTGCTGAAAACATGTTCTTATTTTCAATAAAGTACGTGGAAATGTATATACAAATCGGGTGCATCATTAACCATTGAAGCATCAAAGTCCTCTTTCCACACGAAACAAAGTCCACCTACATGGCTCAACTGTTCGACCGAGAAATAGTTTTGGAAACTGGCCTTTGAAGAAATTCATCTCATGTCATTACTTTCCAGCATGGTCTCGGATAAAAAGACCATGTCAGGGCTGAACTTAGATCTCCATTGGCGGATCATATGAACTAACCATGGGTTTCCAAGCCCACGACTGTTCCGGTATAAGGTTTTCATTATGGGAGGATGGGCTGGTATGTGTCATCCTCCTCTCCTAAAACTTCAAGAAGAGAACCATTATATATCACTATACATATTTTTGGGAGACGATGCTCAAGCAAAGAGGCCTCAAAACCCCACTTAGAGCCACAAGAAATCGGGTCGTGACAAACAGAGCCCAAGCCCCCTATGTAATACCTCTTCAACTTTTTAGTAATAATAGCACCTGACTCCACTCCACCATGGGGATAGGGGCCTTACCCAGATGAGGGTAAAGGAAGATCAGAAAACGGGATGAGGCTAGGGTCCATAGGGTCATAATAGATTCTATTCGGCTTGTAGTGGGGCTTAGATGCAAGCTCGACCCCTAGTGCTTCTGATATTTGAATATAAGCCCCACTATAAAAATTATATAGATAGTTACCGGTGACTATATTGTGACGCCGATTTAAAACATGAAGTGTTTAGAAATCAAGACCTCGTCATTGATTGTAAACAAATTGTAATGTTAAGCACAAATGAAACACGATGTTGAATATACGCCAGTGATGATGAACACAAAGGTTAGGAGATACCACGAAAGTGGTCGGGCTCATGCCTAATAATGGAAGTTCATCAACTTATTTGGATTTATCCTCATAGATAAATGAATTTCAACCTAATAATCCATGAGACAAGATGACAACACATGATTTTATAATTAATTTATGTAAATAAATAATTACCTCACGTTGGAATTCATTCTTTGTTAACGAATCAGATAACAATTTATGGACATGTCATCATTGTGTCAGGAGATTCAAGGGTAGAATCCCTCCAGTGACGATCCACACATGCACCGTGAACCTTCATGTTTCGTCGTTGAAATCTCTATGTGCTAGCGTGGAAGATTCTAACACCCGTGTCGTTCATCGTTGATCACCATAAGAATCGTTTTGAAGTCAAAATGATTATTCATGTGCTCTCTAAAGTTGAGAGGTTGGAGAAGGAGAATTTTTTTTTTGTTCTTGAAAGCATTATAGACGAAGAACCCTTGAGGGATTGAGGGGATTTTCTAAAATTTCATTGTTCACAATGATGATTAGATTTGAGAATGATATAATCAGGTTTGTACTGAGTTAGAGCTAAATAATAAATAATTGCACATGTGCCCTCATTATTCTCATAATCCCTGACAAACCTCATGTCTAAATAATAATAATATTATTATTATTCAATTGACATGTGATAAACTCATAAATACATAAATATTATTTATTTAGTAGATAGATTAAAATTTATTAAAATAATTTTTAATATATTATTTGTCATCAGACTAGTAGCTCAGCTCGTCATTCCTCCTCCACTATAAAAAAGGGCAGGCTTAGTGGCTGTTTTTTTACTATTGATGATAGTTTAAACCATCACTATGTGTTTTAGTACCAGTTATTAAAACTGTCACGTATTTCATGATCGACAATCATTTTTCGGTAGTTTTTATATGTGCCCCCTTTGGAGCACTTAACCACGGTTTTTAATTCATTTAACATTAGTTTTAAAAAAATCAATCAAAAATAAAATAAGGGAAATGAACATAACCACTGATAAATATATTGAAATTCTTTTTTGAAATATTTAATACAAAAATATGTATATAAAAACTCAGACGTATAATAAATTAAACCATAAATGCACAATAAACTCCCCATATATACACCATCATAGATCCACATTCATATATATACAACCTCAATCACACTACAAGAGAAAAGGGGTTTCACATTGATTCTTAAAACTACCACTAAATGTGTTTTTTTATTTTTTAAATTTACTTTTAGGGGTGGTTTATAAAACCCACCGTGAAATATTGATGGTTTTTATAAAAAGCGCAGCTAAATTAATGGAAAAAATATTAAATTATGATTTATTATTAACAATTATGATTTATTATTCATATTCATTTTTTTTATTTATAATTTTAATTAATTATAATGTGTTAATTATTAATTATATATAATTTCTAGTTAATAGTTATTCAAAAATTTGTATAAGTTGAAAATCAGAATTCACCATCAAATGACTAGAACTTTTGATCCGGGTATCCATTTTATCTTCATAGCTAGTCAAATCAAAACTTATGAAATGAACTAAAATCACATTACATAATAATTAGGTAATTCCTAATAGAATAAAATTTATTACAGTTTTAAAAAAAGTTGAAAATCAAACTTTAACTTCAAACGGTCATAACTTTGGATTTGGGGGTCCGTTTGGGCTCTACCACATGTCAAATCGAATATTGCGATGATCTCTACGTTGTGGTGACTGAGGTACCTGATTCATTATTTTTTAAAGGTCAAAATAGGTCTCGAAGGCCTCCAAAACTGTGTTTTTTGTTCAAATATCATGATTTTTGAACATTCGATGGGATTTCATCTTCATTTAAGAGTGTCTTCCATTGTTTTTTATTCCATTGATTTATAATCCTATTGATTTGATAGCGTTGTAATTATTATGGGTTTCACTCTTTTGGCGATTTACTATCTATTATATATATATATATTTGTATTTATGTCTATACATTTATGTATATTTACAATTTATATATATTCATCACTATTTATTTAAAATTATATATAACTGTTTTTATACATGGATATTTATATGTATTTATGAATATTTGTCTATATTTATATACATTTGTGTGTTTATATATATTTATGTAATTTTTTATATATGTATATTTATTTATAAATATTTATTTCTATTTATTATTTATTATTTATTTGTTTATTAGTTATTCATTCATTACTTATTTATTATATATTCATTTATTATTTATTATTAATTTACTGTTAAATTATTATTTAATATTTATTTACTATTTATTATATATTATTACATGACATTTATTATTTATTATTAACTATTAATTATTAATTATTAATTATTTATATTATTAATTTATTATTAATGTCTTATTTATTTATTATCTATTTATCTATTTATTATTTATTATTTATCTATTTTTAATTTTCAACTTATTTATTATATATTATATTGATTTATAATTTATTTACTACTTATTTATTTTTTATTGATTTATTTTTCATTATTAATTTATTACTTTTCCTAATTTATTTATTATTTATTAATTTTTTATATATTTATTATTAATTTATCATTTATGTATTATTATTTTTTATTTTTTATTTATTATATAGTCACTATTAATTTATTATTTATTATTTATTAATAACTTACCATTAATTATTAATTATTAATTATTTATCATTTATTTATTATTTATTATTTATTATTTATTTATTATTTATTATTTATTTATTATTTATTATTTATTATCATTTATTATTTATAATAATTTATTATTTTTTTATTATTATTTATTGATTATTAATTTATTATTAATTATTAATTTATTATTATCTATTATTTATTTATTTATCACATATTTATTATTTATTTATCACATATTTATTTATCTAACATGATTTATTTATTAATAATTAATTAATCAATAAATATATCAATTAATTATTAATTATTAATTATTAGTTATTTATTATTTATTTATTATATATTATATATTATATATTATCATTTATTATGATTTATTATGATTTATTATAATTTATTTTTATTATTTATTGATTATTGATTATTGATTATTGACTTACTATTTAATTATTATTTATTTAGCATGTCTTTATTATTTATTTAATATTTATGTATTTATTATTTATTTATCTATTAACTAATATTTATTTATTTTTTATTTTTTTATTTATTATCATTTATCATTTATTTATTTTTATTATTTATTGATTATTGATTGTTTATCATTTATCATTTATTATTTATTTAATATATATGTATTTATGTATTTATTATTTATTTAATATTTAATTATTATTTATTCATCTTGTATTATTTATTTATTTATTATATATTTATTATATATTTATTATATATTATATATTATATATTATATATTATTTATTTATTTATTATTATTTATTTATCTATCGTCTATTTAATATTAAATTATTATTGATTTATAAATTATTTATTTATTATTTATTATTTACTAATTTATTATTTATCTATTATATATTATTTATTAATTTATTATTTATTTATTACTTATTTTTTATACATTCATCATATATTCAATATTTATTATTCTTTAATACAATTATTTGTTTTTTTATTATTTTTTATTATTTATTTATTATTTGCTGGAGTGGTAAATTCTTTGAAGAACAAAAAAGTGGTGAGGGGTTTGAATCTCTCCTAGCACATATATATGTGAGATTTATGCATGACATGCATGATATATGCATGCAGGGTATGATCAATAAATAATAATAATAAATAATAATAAATAATAAATAGATAAAAATAAATAATAAAAATTAAATAATAAAATATAAAATATAAATTAATTACGTAAAAAACAAAAAAAAAACAAAAAAAAACAAAAAAAAGTTACCACTAGATGAAACACTGCTAAATAAAAAATTGTCACGAATTGATTCCCGACACATAAATACGCGACGCTTTTAGAAAGCATGGAACATCATTTAGTGGTGATTTAAATCATCGCTAAATGCCAAAAAAACCACTGAGAAACGCCTTTTCTCTTGTAGTGTCGACCCATAAACTCAGTCAACCCATAACCTCAGTCAACCCATAACCTCAGTCATCAACAATAATAACCCATGACCAATATATGTTCATCCCACGACCTCTGCTGCTGTCACGACCCAACCCACCAGGGCCCACCTGGCCGGCGAAAGACCGAGCCACAACAACCCCAAGCCCTCCTTTATAGGCCAGGGGCAGACAATAAGCGTTGAAAGTCATACTAATATGGGAGGCCTTTGCCTAATGTACATGTACACACACACTTAACCATCTCCATGCAGAAGTGCATAGGAATAAAAAGAAAATATAGTAACATATAGAGTGATAATCATGCAGGTAACAACCTCTAGGGAATACAAAAGAGTATGACACCGTAATATGAAAAGTAAAGGGACAAAATACATGCCCAACCAGAAAAGATGTCTCAACCCGACAATAACTAGAAAAGTAAATGCTGAGAGAGCCCAACTCCAGGTCTCCAAACTCCGACCACTGTATGCGGTCAAATACATCCAGGTATCCCTATGCTCTTTTGAAATCGTTACCGACCTATCTGTCATCTGCATAAGACACGACACATACAGGCGAAGCCCGTGTAGGGGTGAGTATATATATACCCAGTAGGATGCCTCGAAAACTAGAGGGGAAGAAATAAGAGACGTGATATAAATAAACACCTCAACCCATAATAAAAGAGTAACAAAATCCATTACACAAATATACATATATATGCTCATAAAAGAAGCCTAGATGAGAGAGAAAGGAGATCTCCATCTCATAGCCTACCCTAGGACAATGAGTCTGTCTGCATCTCTAAAGGTCTATCATTGATGTCCAACATCTCGCGTGTCTGTCTGAAGAATTCATACAGAGGACCCACACCCTGGTGCGATAGGGGAGTATCATCTTCATATACAGAGGACCCGCACCCTAGTGCGACAGGGGAGTACCATCTCCATAGATAGAGGACCTACGCCCTGTTGTGACATAGGAGCATCGTCTTCATAGATAGAGGATTCTCACCCTGGCGCAACACGAGAGTATTGTCTCTATATGCACAACGAGTATGGAGGTCCCGCGCCCTAGTGTGACAGGAGAGTATTGTCTTCATGGATAAAGGACCCATGCCCTGGTGCAACAGGGGAGTACTGTCTCTGTCTGCACAATGAGTGTGGAGGTCTCACATCCTGGTGTGACAGTGGGAGTACCATCTCCATGGATAGAGGACCTATGCCCTGGTGTGACAGGAAAGTGCTACTCAATAGATAGATAGATAGAGGACTCACACCCTAGTCCATTAGGGGGGTACCACTCGGGTCTATTTCTGATGATCCTACCTAATCACTATCATCATCAAGCATCACTTAAAGAAGCATCACAATCAAAACATCTCACATCATATATCAAAAACCATATGAAGTTAATCATCACATTATACATGAAAAAACACTTAGGATATACTACTCACAGACCAAAATCCGAGTTCAAATGAAGAAGATATGAGATTTATAAGATTCTCAAGAAGTACATGGCATGTAAAGGGGTCTACATAGAGTGTTATCCTACTCTGCAGCTTGACCATGTACCTAGATGTGTCTGGGAACTGGGTCATACCCATGTACCCCTAGGCATTCCCATCTACTCCTAGAGTACATGGTGTGTCTGGTTAAAAGCATAACAAACGTACAAGGCTCATCGTTGATCCAATGAGAAAAAACATTAAACCATCAATATTTCATTGTAAATGACCATGAATTGCCAAACAGATCACACCATTGTGATCATCATGGAAAAAAACTTGGGATAGGCTATCCACTTTCCCAAATCAGACACCTGATAGAAAAAACGCATTTCACTGCATCACACTCGAATGGCATTTCATGGGTTTGAGTTACAAGTTCAAATTAAATACCTGATGTCGATCTTGAAATGTCCGCCTCAATATTAGGGGCGCGATGCCTCACACAGTTCTTGATTCTGACACCATATGAAAAAGATATGTCAGATACTAGATTCCATAATAATAATAATAATAATAATAATAATAATAATATTATTATTATTATTATTATTATTATTGGGTGCTTTGTGGACCTGCACCAAGAGTCAAAAAAGGCATCTATGGTGCCTCCTCATCTATGGAACCCTTTATTTTATTTATTTAATTCCTATAATTAAATACCTCATCTCATCTTCTTCCTCCCAAAGAAAAAATCATACAATTCACACACACCACACTATTTAATATGTGGTGTTTAATTAATAATAATAATAATAATAATTAATTTTACATATTATTATTAAAAATAATAATAATGCACACTATCCTCCACTACTGGCTGAAAATTAGATTTTCACCATTCTTCATCAGAAAACCGTCTATCATATTCATCTATAGAAATTGTATATCCTGGGTCATGGTAATCCCATCATCTACATCAACACTGGACTCCATCATTGCTGATGGTCAGATTCCAGCCACCCGTGCTTGAAAACATCAATCACTGCACCTCTGGAGAGATCCGCTCAATCCGGCTCAGAAACCACAGATACCCGATCCAAAGCTGGGTTCCCATCATAATCTCCATGCCTCCCTCACGCCTCTAAAATCCAAATATGTATTCATGATTGCAATCCATTATGCCAAATAATGAACACACAACAATCGATATTCTCAAATATCATCGAATCATCGGTCAACTGATTATCGACGAAAAACACCAAGAATAGAGGGGGAAAGACACAAGCCACAAAGGTGATGATCATCATTGTCCGATGCGATTCAAACCAATGATTTATAGGTGAAAAAACATGGGTGAAAGCATGACATAATAAATAAATAATTGATTTTAAAAAATAAAATTATCGAATGAGCTCATGTGAATGGTGAATAATCACAGATCAATTAAAACATATATGAATTCATGCTTAAAATTTTAATCAAAAGGGTCAAAATCACAATTGATGAGTCCTACCTCGATTATGGATCAATTTTTGGTGAAGAACGCATCCGCTAGTGATGAAGGTGATGATCTCGTTGTGTTCATAATTCGTCTCATGATTATCCTCGATCTGATCATTCGTCATTCTCTGATCCCGATTCGACAATAAAGAATGCTCTCCTCCTCCTCTAAGATCTAACAAGGGTTATGTGGATGAACCTTGACAAAATATCATAAGTGGGTATTTATAGAGGATTTTAATTAGGTTATTTAATAAAACATACAAACAAACTATTTATTTATTTTAATTAAACGTACCTTCCAATGACTGCCTTAACTGGACGCCCGATGGTGACCAACCATAGGTCGCACCTAGGGTAAACCCCATGTTCCAAACTCAACTATGGTATCAGAATTATGATCATAGTCTCCGTTCAGGTGATATTACATTATTTATGAAAAAATTTGTGTGTGTGATATAAAATGTATTTAATATTTTTATAAAATTAATTTCGGGCTCACCGGACATTGGAATCATGCGCCGTCTCAACACATGAATCTGAAAATATTCTTAGAAATATTTCAAAGTATTATAAGGAAAAAATAGAGTCTCTACATTATTATATTTCTTTAAAGCTTTTTTCCCCGAAAAGCACAAACTAAGAAAAAAAGTGGGGATACTGAGATTGCATCCAGCTCTCCCACTCCCACAAGCTCCCCCGGTGCTTTCCTATATTTCCAACAAACACACACCCAAGGAAAATACTTGACCACGAAGGGTTTTTCTCTACCGATTCTCAATTTCACTGTATCCTTGATAAAGGAAACTTAACTCTCACGACCCAACTTACCCATGTCAGTATCGTACAACAAGTCGCACACATACCTCCTCAGCTACGACATGTGGAGAACACCAAACACCCTGTCTAATTGCAATCACAGGGTTAAGTATTACACCACCTCACTAACCCAATGTAGTAACTGGAAAAGGTAATACGATCCTTAGAGATATCCCATCATCCTGGCCAAAGGATCTAGGTACAACCACCCTTCTCCTATGTGTTCTAATAAAGGAAAAAACCTCCTCATCACCATTTCCCACATCATGACCGGTGCCACCAACCATCCTTGAACAAGGATGTCGTGCTCCCCACCTTTAGGGAATCTATCAAGAATGTGTCAAGTGGATATATAACTATGAATGATCACCCAGTCAATACACCCAAGTCATGAATCTCTAACTCACTAAAGAAGTGAAGGGGCAATATTCATCGATTGGAGTTACACTACACCATCCTCACCCAAAAAGGGTCAACTATAAAGAGGTCAACTGCTCCTTCACCTCACTCGACAACAGAAAATGGAGAAATTCATTGTGAGCATCTACTTCCATGACCATGCCTTGGGGTGGCCCTCAAGATCATGTCATCTCAACCTCTGCAGGTTCCACTATTACTCCCATGTCTGAGAAGACATATCTCGAGAAGTGGACCTTTGAATCTTGGATTGACTCCATGAGAGATGTCATACGACTAATACTCCTAGAGCATGTCTAGTACCATCCTCATGTGTCTCATGTGCTCTAATTCCAATGCTAAGGACATGAGGGTACCATCACAAAATACTACCATGAACTGATCTAATAAAGGTTAAGGATCCAGCTCATAAGTCTTGCAAACTCTACTAGGGAATTCAACACACCAAAGTGTATCAACAAGAACTAAAAGAAACTACAACGGCTCTAGGATGAAATGATCGATACATCCAACTCTTGAACTTGGATTTGGTGATAACCCATCCTAAGGTCAAACTGTGGGATCCACTTTGCCTCCATCCACTGTGCGAAGGGGTCATTAATTCTCGGGGTGGATACTACTCCAAGATAGTCAACTAGTTTGGGTGATTCCAATCCACACCTGACCTCAAGCTATCATATGCCTTTTAAATGAATAACACATGGCTGCCTAAGAAAACACATTGGGTCTTACAAATCCCCCTCTTTGTAGACTCCTCAAACCGCACCTCCAGATCTCACAACTACACTAGTTCATCTGATATACTAGTGCATATATCGATTATCCTTAGTGTAAGTACATAGAAAAAAAGAAAAATATCGATGATGAGGTAAACCTGGCACATCCTCAAGAAGGATTCACTCATACTCCTCAACCATAATAGGAAACTAAAAGCTCATAAAATCCACTGCTCTAAGGGTAATACTAGCCAAATGATAAGGAAGTGACTATAACCTACTACGAATGAGATCATCCTACCCTACTTGGGGATAAATCCTTATAAAAGAGGAAAAATCCATCCCAAAAAACCAGAATCACTACTAAAATCACTGGTATAAATCATCTGATCATAGATAGTAAACAACCCATCGATAACGAGGAAAACATTATAGGGTCCCACTACCACGACAAAAATATTTCGTGTGACGCTCTCTCTCTTTATGGAGTCATGTTACACCATCAATAGACACATGTGATCATTGATTCTCTGTACAAGATCCTCTAGCACAAGGGTTGAGAAAAAAGTTGCCCAATGCTATCGCTGGGTCTCAAACAGGGGCTACATCCATGGAAAGTGGCTTGTGACTATGCACCAAAACTACAACTGGTAGTTTATAAGATGTGAGTCGCACCTCAAACACACCCATAGCCTCAGGGTCACAAGCCTCCACCACTGAATCCATATTCCTCTTGCCTTCCTATTCTCCTTAACTAGGGATCACTTTGACAACTTCTCATCAGAACAACCTCAACCATATAAGTCAAGGAATCTGTCTGCCACACCTCAAAACTATCCACTTTGGGTGGAACTAACTCACCCTCATAGTTTTGAATCACATCACAAGAATTAATCTCGATGAGGGAAGTGTTCGTCTTTATTTCATGTTTGAAGTCATGTAGAACATCACTAGAATAGGGCTCTACTGATTCCCCACATCACTCTGGAAAAGTCTCACCACTAGGACCACCATCAGGAGGGGTCCTATCTAAGCGAGACATTTTCACCTCAGGCTTGCACCATTCCTTAACTATATGAGAAGGGGGTGCCTGGATCACCATGAAACTTGGGATTTATCTATCTCTGAAACCCACAATGTGCAATCAATATAGTTGCATCATATGTTGGTACCTCCAGAGCCTAAAGATACTATACGAAGAAGATTGGTCACTAATATAACCATTTGATCAGTCGGGGTCCTCACAAGCTGGAAAAACTGGACCAATGCCTCAAGTCAAACCTATACTGCCTGAGGGTCTGTCTAGTCACACAACTTCAATGGTATCAATAATTGGAACTCACATAATGTGTTAATCTAGTGCGTACTGTCATCCTACCCTATTAGAGTTATCAACTTCCCAACATACATATGATCATCTACCTAATCCATAGAAGGATCCATGCACTGCTCAATAGGTGGTAACACTACTCGGTGTTTGTCTAGAGAAAAAACCTCATGGTTTGATCCCTGAATTGAGGTCTCATCACTATACCGATCATCATCATGACACTATCTTGAAATACCATCTATCTATCATTGCAGAGTCATATTGATAGTTATCAAGATGTACCACAATCAAAGAGCGTATTTTGGGATTTTACTTAAGAAGGAAAATCAAAGGAATCAGTTCTATATAATGCATACAACATTGATCCCTACAACTGATGTCTTGGTTTTGTGAGTTTACAAGTAGGTATTCAAATTCCTGGTGTATGGATACATCATTAATTACACCAACACTGGGTTCCTTGGTCTGAAATCCATACTCGAGATACATTGACATTATTACCCTAAGTCCCAACCAAACCTCATAAGAGAAAAAAACTCCACACACCATCCTAAGGTCAAATCAACTCTGATACAGTTCTATCATGACCTGACCCATTGGGGCTCACCTGGTCAGCAGAGGTCTGAGCCACAACTACCCCAAGCCCACCTCCATAGGCCAGGGGTTGATGAAAAGATCTAAAAGTCATAACCAATATGGGGGACATTTTCCTAATTTACTTATATGCATGCACCCAAACATCTCCATTCAGAAGTACAGAGTAATAAAAATAAAATACAATAACATCTAGAGTAATAAACATGCATGTAATAACCTCTAGGGAATACAAAATAGTACGAAAACATATTCTAAAAATTAAAGGGAAAAAATACATGACCAACTAGAAAATATATCCCAAACCGAAAATAACTGGAAAAATAAATACTGAGAGTGACCATCTCCAAGTCTCCAAGCCCAGACCACCATACATGGTCAAATGCACCTGGGTATCCCTATGCTCCTTTGAAAACATCATCAACCCATCCATCATCTACATACGACATGACACGTGCGGGCGAAGTCCATGGAGGGGTGAGTATATACATACCCAATAAGACACCCCAAAACTGGAGGGAGATCAATAAGAGACATGATATAAGTAGATAGATCAACCCATAACAAGAGAGGAATGAAATCCAATACATAGATATACATATGTATGCTCATAAAAGAATCTCAGATGAGAGAGAAATGAGATGTCCATCTCACAGTCCAGCCTGAAACGATGAGTCTGCCTATAGCTCTAAAGGTCCATTATCAATGGACAACATCTCATGTGTATGCCTAAAGAATTCATACAGAGGACCTGCATCATGGTGTGATAGGGGAGTACTGTCTCTATGGATAGAGGACCCACACCTTGGTGTGAGTGGGGAGTGTCGTCTTTATCTTTATAACGAGTACAGATGGCCCATGGACTGGTGCGATAGGGGAGTAACGTTTCCATGGATTGAGGACCCATGCCTTATTGTAATAGGGGAGAACCATATTTATCTACACAATGAGTATGGAGTTCCCATGCTGTCACGACTCGTCCTCGGGGCCCGTGCTGTGACTACCCCAAGCCCACCTTCCATAGGCCAGAGGCTGGCAACTAGAACCAAGGCGTAAATCCCAAAAGAAGGGAAGTCATTGCCTTTATGAAGTAACAAAAACAACAGAGTACACAAGCGAAGTAAACACTAAGCAAAACTAAGTAAAAGGTAAGTGTTGGAAAAGTAAATGGGACAGTATACGAACCCAACTGAAAGTACAGTAAAACTGAAAAGAAAGTACAACAATAGTAAGAAAAACACCAACACCGAGTTGTCCTCCAGAAATCCCACCTGAAGGGTGGGTACAGAGAGTCTCCTCAGCACCTCGGGTCCGGTCTCCCACTCTGTGTACATCCCGTCAAGTGGTCCACCTTCAGGTACCATCCATCTCCTCAAGCCTCCACCTCGATCAGCGCTGTCCGTCATCTGCAACTAACACAATGTAGTGCGGGCATAGCCCGTGCAGGGGTGAGTATACGATACTCAGTAGGGACCCCGAGACTCCTGAAGGTCTCTCAGAATCCATGAAGGATAAACCAAAAAGAAAAGATACAATAACGAAGTATTAACAACACTACTTAGGTATATGCCCATACATATACCTAAGTCATCAGTTACAGTTCGGCTCCAGCTCCCGAGCCCAAGTACAAACCAGTCCATATAGGAAAGCACAACCTAGTCCACACAGGAAAGCAAGTCAACTACATCAATGATAATGATTGAGAATCAAGACTCATCTCACACAGGTATAAGCTTCGTAAGGCGATAGAGATGATCAGATGTAGCCACTGATTCATCTAAGCTGCCAGACCCACATAGGATACAAGACCAGCTAAGTTGTTGGACCCACATAGGACACAAGACCAGCTACTCTGCCGAACCCACACAAGATACAAGTACAGAGGTCAATACTGCCGGACCCATATATGATACAAGAATAGTAGTCATTGCTGTCGAACCCACGTAGGATTCCATTATGTTCGTCGTTGCTGTCGAACCCATGGAGGATTCCAGTACAGAAGTCGATGCAGTCGCAGTCAGCTCTAGGGTTCCTGCACACAGCACGCTCGATTCCAGGAGGGTTCACTCCACGAGCCAAGGGGGATCGATACATCAACTGTCACAAAATTCAGAGTTTAGGTATCACAAAGTTACGTCTTGTCATAAGAAACCCAACGCGACAGATGGTGCGTCAATCGGACGCCCGGTCTGAGAGTTATTGACTTTTCCGTCATAGGGTCCCGATTGGTTTTTAAGCTAAAACCAACCCAAACATACTCCAGCTACGCCCAAACCTCAAGAAGAGTAAGTCAAAAGAACCGTCTCACTAAGAGGAATTCAACAAAGTCTATGGAACGTCAATCGGACATCCAAAGCTCAAGTTATAAGCGTTTATGCTCTGAGGGCCCGATTGGTTTCGTGTTCGAACCAACCTGGCCATACCCAAAGTTATATGAAACCTTGAGTGTAATATACTGAAACGAATGTCTCAATCCAAGGATCCCAACACAACTGACGGTGCATCGTTCGGAGGTCCGTAGCCCAAGATGTGGGCGAAAGACCGAAAGCGGTCCGAAATGGGGGGGTCTGGGCCCGACCCGACCCGATCCAACCCCCCCTGGGTCGACCCGCCCCGGGTCCGGGCCCAGCCTGGCTGGGTGCTGCCCGGCCTGGTCCGCGCGACCCACCTCGGCCCGACCGGGGGGTGAGCTGGCTCGACCAGCGGGCCGAGCAGGGGGGACGCGGTCCCCCCTCCCTTTGCACGCCACAGACGCGGTGGGCACCCTACACCGCCAGAGATATCTGCGGGCCACCAGAGTCGTTCCGGTGGTTTGTTCTTGCTCCCGTCTGTGCCTACGGTCGTCTTAGGACCCACTCTTTACTACGACGGCTTTCAAATGCCATTGCAGTCCCGTTTCATCATCGCCCAATGTTCCACGCATCAAGAACAGAAAAGTGGTGGGTGCAGACGTGTTCGTTGGTCCACACCCACCGCGTTAGTGGTTCAAACAACTCCCAATAATTATACGTCATGAAGAGGGTATAATTCACATAAAGAAATATAAACCAAAACCCCTACCTCAACCAGGAAGACGATCGTCGGCGTCACGGTACACAGCGTCACGGAGAATAGGATCGTAGGCGTCGTCGGGGCGCGCCGAGGAGGAAGCGACGTCTCCTCTCTAGCCGCAGGGAAGAGGTTTGGTAGCACGTCGTCAATCTCTGAGGAATCAGTGTTCTTCGTTGTTCTTTACCGGAGGCCGGTGTCGTCAGCGTTTCGTCAGAGCTTCCTCCCGCGGGTTCCCAATTCCTTTTCCAACAGGTTGATTAATAAAAGAATTAATCCTCATGTTGTGTTCATTATTATGGTTCATTAATGAACCTTAATTAATGAACCTATTAAACACATGGGCGTTGCTGTTACACAACCCAAGGGACGAGTCATTAAATGGCCCTCATTTATTGATCGTTGTTACACTGCGATTCCGCCAATTGTCACTCAACGGTGGAAGAAAAAGAATAAAATAACTTATAGTTATTTTATTTTATACAATTATTTTTCTGAAAGTCTAAAAACTTATCTGTTTTGTCTGACCCTTGTTGGTTGAAGTTAAGCTTTGCCTAAGTGAATCATGGCGCTGTGAATTCATTGGTGCCCTCGAATTTTAATTCTGAGCACCGTTTCAAAAGTTATAAAAACCCGCTCGTTCGTTCACTGAACGTACCTGAGCTAAACTTCGAAAATTGATTCTGGGCACTCCGGGCATCGAAATCAGGTGCCGTCAGAAACTGCGTACCTGTAAAAACCAAGAGAAATTTAATTTAAGAAAAAAAAAATTTCTTTGAAATTTAAGGGTCTTTACATTACTCCCACCTCAGGGCTTTACATCCCCGTAAAGCTACAACATGAAATATGGGAACAAATGAGGGTACTGTGCACGCATCTGAGCCTCCCGCTCCTATGTGCTCTCCTGGAGGTTCCCATGCTGCCACCTGATGTGCACTAAAGGAATCGACCGTCCACATAGGACCCGCTCATGTCGATCCTCAATCTCCACCGGAACCTCTGCAAAAGTCTCCCCGTCATCGATGTCCAGCTCCCTGTGGTCGATGATATGCGTCGGGTCATGTATGTATCTCCTCAGCTGAGATATGTGGAAGACGTCATGCACCCGGTGCAACTGAGGTGGAAGGGAAAGGTGGTAAGCCACCTCGCCTACCCTGCTGAGGACCTGAAAAGACCGGATGAAGCGCGAAGATAACTTGACGCCCCAGTCAAATATCCGTAATCCACGTCGAGGTGAGACTCGTAAGAAAATGTGGTCACCATCCTCGAACTCCAGTGGTCTCCGCCTCCTATCAGCATAGGACTTCGTCTGCTCTGTGCAGTCCTCATCCGCTCCTAGATGATCTGCACCTTCTCTGTCATAGCCTGAACCATCTCTGGTCCTACGAGTGCTGACTCCCCAGGGTTAGTCCAGCACATAGGTGATCTGTAAGGTCGGCCGTACAAGGCCTCGTATGGTCTCATCCCGATGGTGGAGTGGTAGCTGTTGTTGTATGCAAAGTCCACCAAGGGTAGGTGATCTTTCCAGCTGCAACCAAAGTCAAGGACACATGCACGAAGCATGTCCTCGAGTGTCTGAATGGTCCTCTCCGTCTGGCCTTCTTTCTGTGGGTGAAAGGCGGTGCTCAGGCGTAGCTGCGTCCCAAATGCATCCTGCAACCCCTTCCAAAGCCAGGAAGTAAATCAAGAATCCCGATCGGAGACGATAGTCTATGGCACACCATGAAGCCGTACGATCTCCTGAACGTAGAGGCATCCCAAGCTCTCCACTGATCCCTGCTCTCTAATGGGTAATAAGTGGGCCGACTTGGTGAGTCGGTCTATGATCACCCAGATGGTGTCGTGTCCTCTGGAAGTACGTGGAAGACCCGTCACAAAATCCATGGATATCCCGTCCCACTTCCACTCCAGGACCTCTAAGGGTTGTACCAAGTCTACAGGCACCTGGTGCTCTGCCATCACTTGATGACAAGTGAGGCATCGAGAAACGAACTCTGCCATAACCTTCTTCATACCCGGCCACTAGTACTGTCGTCTGAGGTCCTGGTACATCGTTTCTACCCCAGGATGTACCGCTAGAGGGGAAGTGTGGAACTCCATCAAAACCTCCTCCTGTAGTGCAACTGGTACCATGGTACGTCCCCTGAAGAGGGTGACGTGCTCCCCACCTTCAGAAAATCCATTGGGTGCTAGGACTGAGGATATCTGAGCACATCGCGCCTCACAGTCAATGTCTCCATGCTGTGCCTCTCTGACCCACTGAAGTAGTGGGGAGTGACTGTGAGCTACTGTAGAAAAGCTGCTCCATCTCTATCCACAAAGGATATCTACAACGCGGCTAGCTGCTCTGTCGCCTCTCCAAGTAGCTGAATGCCCGTCCTCCTGCTGAGAGCATCGGCTATTACGTTCCCCTTTCCAGGAGTATAGACTATATCAAAGTCATAGTCCTGGAGGAACTCGAACCATCACTGCTGTATCAGGTTCAGATCCTTCTACAAGAAGATATACTTGAGACTATGGTGGTCAAAATAGACTGTAAAGCGCTCTCCCATCAGGCACTGTCACCACATCTTTAGGGTGAAGACCACTGCTGCTAACTCCAGGTCATGGGTGGCATAGTTCTGCTTGTGCTGCCTCAACTGCCGTGAACCATAAGTGATCATTGCTCACTCCTGCATCAGGACACACTCGAGTCTGGTCCCTGATGCGTCTCAGTATACTACGTACCCTATGCCCTCCTCTGGCATCCTCAAGATGGGTGCACTGGTCAATCTCCACCTCAGCTCCTGGAAGCTCTGCTGACATCTGTATGACCACACAAAGGGTTTTTCCTTCTTTGTCAGAGCTCTAAGCAGTGCTGCAACTCTGGAGAAGTCTGGAACAAATCTTTGATAGTACCCAGCCAGACCTAGAAAACTCCACACCTCCGTCACGCTCCTGGGTGGCTCCTAAGAAAGTACCGCCTCGACCTTCGCGGGATCCACTACAACTCCCGCCTCTGAGATGATGTGCCCCAAGAAGTGAACCTCTTGAATCCAGAACTGGCACTTCGAGAGCTTACCATAAAGCTGGTGCTCTTAGAGTGTATCCAGTACAATACGTGGGTGGTAGGCGTGCTCCTCCTAGGTCGTCGAGTAAATCAGTATGTCGTCAATGAACACTACGACAAACCAATCAAGGTAGGGCTGGAAGATCCTGTTCATGAGACTCATGGACACTGCTGGAGCATTGGTGACACCGAAGGGCATGACCAAGAATTCACAGTGGCCGTATTGAAACCTGAAGGTCATCTTCTGCACATCATCGTCCTGAAATCGGAGCTGATGATAGCCTAAACTGAGGTCTATCTTCGAGAACCAACGTGCTCCCTTGAGCTGATCAAAGAGGTTGTCGATCCTAGGAAGCGGATAGTTGTTCCTCACGGTCACCTGGTTCAGGTGATGGTAATCAACACACATTCACAAGCCCCTATCCGCCTTCTTGACGAATAGGACCAGAGAAGCCCAGGGTGAAACACTGGGTCGGATGAAACCTTTCCCTTGTAAGTCCTCCAGCTGTACCCGTAGCTTACGAAGCTCAGTGGGAGCCACCCAATATGATGGAGTGGATATCGGTGATGTCTCGAGGTACATATATATATATAAATCTACCTCTCTACGAGGAGGTAGTCCTGGAACATCATCAGGAAAAACGTCCGCATACTGATCCACCACTACAGGAAAACTCGGACTCTACACGTCAACTGCTCCGAGGATGAGACTAGCCAACTGATGTGTGATTGGCTTCCCTCTCCTCTACATGAGTCCATCTTGTGCTGCGAAGGTTCCCTTCTCGCCGGTGAAGGTGAACCTGGTCCCATCCGTGCGGACACACCGCACCTTGCGCCTAATACAGTCGATCTGAGCATGGACTGTAGATAACCATTCCATACCCAAGATGATGTCGTAAGGTCTCGACACCACTACAAGAAGATCCCAGCCGAAGATCTCACCTCCTAGAGTAAGCTCACACTGCCGACACCAGTGCGTAATCGTCTAGTCTGCTCCCGTAGGAGTCTCTAGCCGCAAGGATCGAGCCAACGGCTCTGTCGGAATCTTCGAGCTCTGAACAAGGGCAGCAGAAATAAAATAATGACTCGCACCTGTGTCTATAAGAACTGCAAAAAGGGTGGAGTAGACACAGATAGTACCTCAAATCATCTCAGGTGTGCCGTGGTCGTAAGCCTCTACTGCCTGGAGCTGAGCCTGCCTCTGCCCGCCAGCTCCCTGTGGTCAGGGTGGACCTCCTGGGGGTGGTGGTGGTAGAGCCTCAAAGCGTCGTCCACCACCCGCTGCTCGGCCAACTCCTCTGCCTCATCTGCCTGCTCCCTGCGGACCACCACGGTCGAACCTCTGCCTCTGCCTCAGAGGTCCCTCCACTGTCTGCTACTCGTCTGCATGGCGGGTCGGGCAGTTACGAGCCATGTGGCCCTGCCCACCGCATTCATAACACTGTCTGCTCCTCGAAAGGCTGGCTCTACGTCGTGTGCGCCGCACAGCCGAGCCCGTGTCCTGAGGTCTCTCACCAGATGGCCTGGTCCGCTTGGACCCCTGCGTCATCTGTCGACTGCCAGCTGCAGAAGACTCCACTCCGTGCCGTCCTGCGGTGGGTCTTGCTGCTGATGGCTACTCGGCGAGAAAGCTCTCCACTAACAGGGCTCGCTCCAGCACCCCCGCTTGGGTCGGGATGCTGAGTGGAATCGTCTAAGATCTGATCTCATGCCTCAGCCCCTGCTCAAAGGTCCGGGCCTGGAATAATGGGCCCCGTACCATGTTTGTGGAGTAGCATGAGAGGTTGGTAAATCTCGCTGAGTACTGGTCTACTGACATGCTGCCCTGCCGCAACTGTAGTAACTCCTGGATGCGCACCGCACGAAGGGTGGCTGGAACGAACTCTGAGCGGAAGAGGCTCTCGAAGTTCGTCCATAGAAGAGATGACTTATCGTGCACCTGGAGCATTAGGCTCCACCATCTACCTGCTGCTGCGTGCAGGAGACTCGCAGCAAGGATCACCATGAGGTCTGCTGGTGTCCCTACCAATCTGAAGACTCTGATGATAGCCTCCATCCAATCTTCAGCTGCCTGAGGATCTATATCTCCACGGAACCTGGGTGGCCTCTGCCTCTGAAACTCATGCAACACGCTCAGGCGGCGTGCACTCTCCGCCACCGGGGCGAGTAGCATCAGTGACTTGGCGGGTAGAGGTACCGTCGGTGCCTCCGCTGTAATGGGGCCCTGCACCGAGTCCACGTCGCTCAGCGGGCTTCCGTCTCGCAAAAATCTTGGAACCCTAGCTGGCTGCCGTCGTGGGGCCATCCTAAAAAGAAACAGGTGCACCACAGTTAATACAGTATACCTGGTGAGCTGACACAAAGTAATCACAAAGAAAACTTTTGGAACACACATGCAATCAATGTTTTTGTGCACTGAGTCAGAAATCAGAAGTCAGGGTCCTGGTGTATGGATACGTCGGCCACCGCACCAACATTGGACTCCCTGGACTGATAACCACACTCATTACTCTAAACATTATTGCTTCATAGAGAAGAAATTATTAGAGTCCTGAGTTCTGCGGTAGAACCGACTCCTCTGATACCAATTTTTCACGACCCGTCCTCGGGGCCCATGCCGTGACTACCCTAAGCCCGCCTTCCATAGACCAGGGGATGGCGACTAGTACCAAGGCGTAAATCCCAAAAGAAGGGAAGGAATTGACTTTATGAAGTAACAAACACAAAAGAGTATTCAAGCGAAGTAAATACTAAACAAAACTGAGTACAAGGTAAGTGATGGAAAAGTAAATGGTCCAGTATACAAACCCAACTGAAAGTACAGTACAACTGAAAGGAAAGTACAATAACAGTAAGAAAAAAAGCAACACCGAGTCGTCCTCCGGAAATCCCACCTGAAGGGTGGGTACAGATAGTCTCCTCAGCTCCTTGGGTCTGGTCGCCTGCTCTGTGTACGTCCCTTCAAGTGGTCCACCTCCAGGTACCGTCTAGCTCCTCAAGCCTCCAACTCGATCAGCATTGTCCGTCGTCTGCAACCAACACAACGTAGTGCGCACATAGCTTGTGCAGGGGTGAGTATACGATACTCAGTAGGGACCCCGAGACCCTCGAAGGTCTCTCAGAATCCACGAAGGATAAACCACAAAGGAAAGATACAATCAGGAAGTATCAACAACACTACTTAGGTATATGCCCATACATATACCTAAGTCATCAGTTACAGTTCGACTCCAGCTCCCGAGCCCAAGTACAAACCAGTCCACATAAGAAAGCACAACCCAGTCCACACATGAAAGCAAGTCAACCACATCAATGATAATGATTGAGAATCAAGACTCAGCTCACATAGGTATACACTTCGTAAGGCGATAGAGATGATCAGATGTAGCCACTGATTCATCTAAGCTGTCGGACCCACATAGGATACAAGTACAGAGGTCAATACCACCGGACCCACATAGGATACAAGAACAGTAGTCATCGCCGTCGAACCCACGGAGGATTCTAGTATGGTTTTCGTCGCTGTCGAACCCACGGAGGATTCCAGTACAGAAGTCGATGTAGTCGCAGCCAGCTCTAGGGTTCCCGCACACAACACGCTCGATTCTGGGAGGGTCCGCTCCACGATCCAAGGGGGGTCAATACATCAACTATCATGAAATCCAGAGTTGATGTATCAGAAAGTTCCGTCTCGTCAAAAGAAACCCAACGCGACAGACAGTGCGTCAATCAGACGCCCGGTCTGAGAGTTATTGGCTTTTCCGTCCCAGGGGCCCGGTTGGTTTTTAAGCTAAAAACAACCCGACCGTACTCTAGCTATGCCCAAACCTCAAGCGGAGTAATCAAAAATAACCTTCTCACTAAGAGGAATTCAAAAAAGTCGATGACACTTCAATCGGACGTCCGGAGCTCAAGTTATAAGCGTTTCCGCTCTGAGGGCCCGGTTGGTTTCGTGTTCAAACAAACCCGGATGTTCCCAAAGTTCTCCGAAACCTTGAGTGTAATATACCAAAACGACCGTCTCGATCCAAGGATCCCAACGCAACTGACAGTGCATCGTTCGGAGATCCGTATCCCAAGATGTGGGTGAAAGACCGAAAGCGGTCCGAAATGGGGGGGTCTGGGCCCGACCCAACCCCCCCTGGGTCGACCCGCCCCAGGTCCGGGTCCGGCCCGGTAGGGCGCAGCCCAACCCAGTGGGGCATGGCCCGTCTAGGCTGGGCGCGGCGCGGCCCGGTCCGCGCGACCCGCCCCGTCCCAGCCGGGGGGTGCGCTGGCTCGGCCAGCGGGCCGAGCAGGGGGGGACGCGGTCCCCCCTCCCTTTGTGCTCCGTAGATGCGGCGGGTGCCGTGTCCTCCTCCAGATCCCGCGTGGCCGCGGGATCTGGCCGCCTGTGGCTGCGGCTTCAGCCGCGGTGGCTCCTGCTGGCGGCGCCGGCACGCCGGCGACCTGCGCCGCCGGAGATGTCCGCGGGTCACCGGAGTCGTTCCGGTGGTTCGTTCTTGCTCCCATCTGCGCCTGCGGTCGTTTCAGGACCCGCTCTTAACTGTGACGACTTTCAAATGCCGTTGCGGTCCCATTTCATCGTCTCCCAATGTTCCACGCATCAAGAACAGAAAAGCGGTGGGTTCGGATTTGTTCGTTGGTCCGCACCCACCGCATTAGTGGTTCAAACAACTCCCAACAATTATACGTCATGTCGAGGGTATAATTCACATAAAGAAATATAAACCAAAACCCCTACCTCAACCAAGAAGATGATCGTCGGTGTCTTGGTACACGACGTCGCAGAGAAGAGGATCGTAGGCGTCGTCGAGGCGCGCCGAGGAGGAAGCGGCGTCTCCTCTCTAGCCGCGGGGAAGAGGTTTGGTGGCGCGTCGTCAATCTCTGAGGAACCAGTGTTCTTCATCGTTCTTCGTTAGAGGCCGGCGTCATCGGCGTTTCTTCAGAGGTTCCTCCCATGGGTTCCCAATTCCTTTGCCAACGGGTTGATTAATAAAATAATTAATCCTCACATTGTGTTCATTATTATGGTTCATTAATGAACCTATTAAACACACGAGCATTACTGTTACACAACCCAAGGGATGAGTCATTAAATGGCCCTCATTTATTGATCATCGTTACACTGCAATTCCGCCAACCGTCGCTCAACGGTGGAAGAAAAATAATAAAATAACTTATAGTTATTTTATTTTATACAATTCTTTTTTCTGAAAGTCTAAAAACTTATCTTTTTCATCCGACCCTTGTCGGTTGAAGTTAAGATTCGCCTAAGCAAATCCTAGCACTGTGAGTTCATCGGTGCCCTCAGATTTTAATTCCGAGCACCGTTTCAAAAGTTAGAAAAACCCGCTCGTTTGTTCACTGAACGTACCCGAGCTAAACTTAGAAAATTGATTCTGGGCACTCCGGGCCTCGGAATCAGGTGTTGTCAGAAACTGCGTACTCATAAAAACCAAGAGAAATTTAATTTAAGAAAAAAAAAATTTTCTTGAAATTTACGGGTCTTTACACACTCCTTGGTGCAACAGGGGAGTACCATCTCCATGGATAGAGGACCCACACCCCAGTGCAATAAGGGAGTACTATCTCTATCTGCACATCGAGCATAGAGGTCCTGCGCCCTGATGCGATAGGGGAGTACCATATTCATGTATAGAGGACTCACACCCTGGTGTAACAAGAGGGTGCCACTCAATATGTAGATAGATAGAGGAACCATGCCCCAGTCGATCAGGAGGGTACCTCTTTGGTCTCTCTCTGATGATCATGTCCGATCACTATCATCATCGAGCATCACCTAAAGAATATGCATGATCAAAAAATCTCACATCGTATCTCAAAATCCACTACGAAGGCCATAATCATGTTCTATAAAGAAAAACACTCAGTATAGGCTACTCGCAAGCCAAAATCTGAGTCCAAATGAAGGAGATATGAGAGGTAGAAGATTCTTAAGAAGTATATAGCATGTAAGGGGGTCCACATGGCATGTGGTCCCACTCTACTGCCTGGTCATGTACCTAGCTATGTCTATGTACTGGTCCATTCCATGTACCCCTAGGCATGCCTATGTACTCCCAGAGTACATAGAGTGTCTGGCCAAAATCCTGAAAATGCATGAGGCTTGTCATTATTCTAATGGGAGAAAAAGTCAAATCACTAAAATTTCATCGAAAATGGATATGAATGGAAAAACTATCACACCATTGTGATCCTTATGGGAACCACACCATTTAATATGTGGTGTTTAATTATTATTATTAATAATAATTAATTTTACAAGTTATTATTATTAAAAATAATAATAACAGACACCGTCCTCCATGGTAGGTCGGAAATTGGATCCTGGTCATTATTCGTTGAAAAAATTTCCATCGTATTCATTTGTAGAAACCAAACATCCCAGGTCACAGGAATCCCATTGTTCGCACCAACACCAAACATTATCATTGCTGGTGGCCATATTCCGGCCACCCATGCTTGGAAACATCAATCACCGCACCTCTAGAGAGATCCACTCAATCCAGATTGGAAACTACTAATACTTGATCCAAAGTCGAGTCCCCGTCATAATTTCCATGTATCCGTCACATCTCTAAAATCCAAATCCAAATTTGTGACTATGATCCATTTTTCCAAAGAAAGAACACATAATGACCAGTATCCTTGGATATCGTCAAATCACTGGTAAACTGATTACCAATGATGAATGGAAAGAAATGAGGGAGAAAGGCACAAACCAAAAAGGTGATAATCATCATTGGATGATGTGATCCCGAACAATGATCGATAGGTGTAGAAACATGGGTGAAATCATGACATAAAAGAATAAATAATTTATTTAAACAAATCAAATTATTGAATAAGCACATGTGAAGGATGGATAATCAAAGATCAATAAAAGCATATATCAATCCATGCTCAAACTTTTAATAAAAGGGTGAAAACCATAATTTAAAATCCCTACCTCAATTATGTATTGATCATTGGTAAAGAATGCATCTTCTAGTGATGAAGGTGATAATCCCATTACGTTCTTCATTCGTCTCATGATTATCATTGATCTGATCGTCTGTAGTTCTCTAATCTTGATCCCCCAATGAAGAACCCTCTCCTCCTTCTCTTAGATCTAGCAATAATTATGCAACAAACCCTTGAAAAATTTTCATTAGAGGAAATTTATAGTGTATTTTAATTAGGTAAATAAACAATTTATTTATTTATTTTAATTAAACATACCCTCCAATGGCTTACTTAACCGAACGTCCGACACCGACTAACCTAAGGTCGCACCTAGGGTAAATCCCACATTCCAGACTTAACTGTGGCATCGAATTTCTAATATGAGACTCCATTCAAGAGATATTCCATTATTTCTAAAAAATTGTGCATGTGTGATATAAAATATTTTTAATACTTTTATAAAATTAATTATGGGCTCATCGGACCTCAGAATTGTGCGTTGTCTTAGTGCCTGACACAAAAAATATTCCTATAAATATTATAAAGTCTTACAAGGAAAAAATAGGGTCTATAAAGTTGAATCCACCACCAAATCACGTCATCAACTAGAACAGACCACATCATGTCATTAACTGGAACAAAACAAAAGATAAAAATAAGAACCAAACATAATAAATTATAATTACCATAGAATCATTGATAATATTTAAACATATCACCAAAACTAAGAACCATCATAAATGCATTATGAAGAATATCATGGATCAGAATGGTCAACCTCCTGCCTACTACTGATAACTATCACCTACAATAAAAACTAGAATATTTAATAAAAGAAACATGAAAGAGAATAGAGAAAAAATATATTCAGAAAGTTGAACATAACATTTGTTATTTTGTTAATCAAATAAAATAAATTTTAACATAAAAAAATAATATATCATGCATAACACATTGAAAACATTAAATTACCTATTTAAGATATGATTCAACACTTGGAACTAAAAAAGTACAAGTATATACCAATCTAACCAATTTTTAAATCAATGTGTGATGTGCTTGAAATTTACTTAATAAACAGATTTTAAATAATTTGATATGGAAGCATGTCCTATAAATAAAAAATAATTAAATAGTGTTTGTCTCATGATTTCAGTTCAATATGAGGTCATTTATCTTGGTTTTGATCGTCACATTAACATTTTAGTGTTTTAAAAGACTAAAAACTCATTTACAGATAGATCATAACTTGGAATGACATGTAGTTAGTACCTATATTTAAAAAATCATCCTAAGATAATTGTACTATGATTTTATGGCCATATGATGCTGTTTTTCTTGTTTTGACACTTTGAAACATGTTTTTAAAGACTTTGGTATATTTTGAGACTCTTTATTGAGTCATTCTGAGCACATCACACATTAGATGGATGTGTTGTTTGTGTATACATATCAAAAAAAATTCAGTAGTTGTTGCCTCATGATTTCATATCAATCTGAGGTCATTTTTTATGGTTTTGACTATTACATGCACGTTTTAGTGTTTTAAAACACTAAAAACATGTTTACAGGCATCTTAGAGAAACCGTAACTTAGAATGACATGCCATCAGTTTCTAAATTTCACAAATAAATTTATGGTAATTTTCCTATGATTTAACACCAATCAGACGTCATTCTTTTGGTTTTTACCCATAGTTATTAATGGCACACACCATAGTGCACCATTGTGCCATGGTGCACACCAGGTAGCTGAGCGCCACACCATGGGTTTACCATGGCTCATCTGAAAAGGCACTCAGTGGCATGCACTATGATGTACAATGGTGCACAGTGGCATGGTGTGGGCCACTGCGCCAACCTGTTCGATTGTTTTTTCCTTTTTTTCACTTGTGGCCTGCCAACTCATACCCCGATTAAAAATACCTCAAACGATGACCTCCCCCACTACGTATCACTATCCTCTTCCCGTGGCAGCTGTGACCCATCCCGTGATAGACCAAGTCAAGCACTATGACCTAGATGAGCTCCCGCAACTGCTGCTTCCTAACCAACTGACCACGATGACCTAACCAAGCTCCTCATCTAGGGTAGGTGCAGACACACCTTGTGTACGAAGCAAACCCTACCAATACTTTTTTATTCAATTTTGTTTATGTTTTTTTTTCAGTTATTGCTACTGCTGTCTGTCTCTTTGTCTATCCAGGGTAGGTTCACTTCACCTCTTATTTTTTTAATGCTATGTTTTTTCATTTTTTTTTGAGATATATGGTTTAAAATATTTAATTGTTTGTTTTGAATATTTATAGAACTGTGATTTATTTCAAAATTTCCAAGGTAAGGAAATAATACCCTGCTTGGAAATATTGCATTTTAGCTTATCCTCAAGATAAAAATTTAGTGACATGAAAATTTTGTGGAAAAGTAACAAAGTGGGGTATTACAAGAGCCAAAAAAGATTTGACCGGTTGATATAAGAACACAACTGTATACCAAAATTTTTGGCCACATATGAGAGAGGAGATAAAAAAATTAATGAAGATAGAAGGGATTTGAAGGGAAAAAGGAATATATCTGGGTTATATGAAATTGAATATTATTTTATAGAATAAGAGGTGAAAGGTCTAGAACATACAATATTTGATGGTGGAAAGAAAGGGAAAGCTTCTTTAAGTAACAATCATATGCAACAAGGATCATGTTCTTCTAAAAAAGGAATCAATAATGATCCTATATCCAAGGAAAAAGGATTTATATATGAATTTTTTTACTCTAAGTCCAAAAGAAGTTGTATAATAAATATAATTGTCTAATTTTAGAAAAACAACCATCATGGATGCATACAATAAGGAGAAAAGAGATCACACTTGCCAATTGTTTGCAAGGTGGATGTATGATTCCTGAATTCCTTTCAATGCTTTCAATTATGATAGTTTTTTGGCATTTTTTGAGGCAGTTGGACAATGGTTACTTGGTATGAAACCTCAAATATTCCATGAGGTAAAATTTCATTTTCTTAAAAAGGAATTAGAATATACAAATTTACTATTTAAGGAATTTTGGGAGGAGTGGGAAAGAAAAAGATGTTCAGTCATGGTAAATGGTTGGACAAATTAAAGGGGGAGAACGTTGATAAATTTTTTGGTTAATATACAAAGGGATCAATATTTATTGAATCAGTTGATGCTTCTTTTTATGTAAAGAGAGGGACAAAGATTTTTGATTTTTTTGGATAAATTTTTCATGAAGGTTGAATCATCCAATGTGATTTAAGTTGTCACTATAAATGCTTCAAATAATGTTTTTACAGGTAAATGTCATTATTCTCAATACTTATGTTAATATTTTCTTGAAATTTTATTTTTTTCAATGATCTTTATTACTTACTAATATGCTTATTTTTTATTTTTTAATAGGGAGATTATTAGAGGTAACTTACTTTAATTTGTATTGGACCTCATGCGCCGCTCATTGCATTGAACCGATCTTATAAGATATTTGGAAAATTACTATGCTTGTTAAAAATTCGAAGAAGGTGGTGAAAATTAGTGGTTTCATTTATAACCATTTTGGTGTGTTGAACTTGATGCAACAATTAATAAAAGAAAGAGATCTCCTTAGACCTATAAAGGATAGATTTTCCACTACCATGATCACAATTTATAGCATATATAACCAACAAGATAATTTGAGGAAGATATTAATTTATGATGAATGGAATCAAAGTAAATGGGTAAAGGAGAAAAAAGGGAAAGATGTTGTTTTGATTGTGTGAAGTGCCTCTTTTTGGAACAATGTCAATTATTCTCTCAAAGTGGGTGGTCCACTTATTAAAGTGATTCATTTTGTTGATGGAGAAATAAATACTCCAATGGGATACATATATAAATCCATGGATCAAGAAAAATAATCAATTGAAAAGGCTTTAAATAATAGATAAGAAAAATATAAAGATATTTTCAAAATAATTGATCGAAGATGGGAAGTGAAACTTCATCGGCCTTTGCATGCTGCATGATACTTTTTTAATCCATAGTTCTTCTATGATCATCCTGAAAATGATGATGATGAAGAGGTAAATATGGGTTTGATTAAATGCATTAAAATATTGACACGTTATATAGTAATGGATAATAAGGTTTCTGAATATTTATCAAAATATATAGAGGCATTGGGCACTATTGGCACTGATTTGGAAATAATAAATATGAAATTGAGGGAACATGCTGATTAGTGGGAAAATAATGGTGCATCATCTTCACACTTGAGACATTTTGTGATAAAATTTCCCATTATTACATGTAATGATTCAGGTTGTGAAAGAAATTGGAGTGTTTTTGAAAATATTTACACAAAAAGGAGAAACAAGCTTGCTTAAGAAAATTGAATGATTTGTTTTTTATCAAGTATAATAAGGACTTGATGTATAGATTAAATGAACGAGACTCCATTGAACCTATCTATTTGAAGGAAATAAATGACTATAATGAGTGGTTGTTTGGTGCTGTGGATGAGGAGTGTGATGCAACTGATGACTTTGTTTTTGACGACAATGATTTGACTTGGGGCAATGTTGATTTAGCTTCTAGTGCAAAAGAATTGGCTCATACTACTAGAGCATTGAGTTATAACACCAAGTTTTTACAAAAGAAATCTATGGATACTATTCAAGAACAAGAATAATTGGAGAAATAGTAAGAGATTGAGAATGAAACAAGTGAAGAATATGAATATGTTCAAGAGATTCCTTGTGGGGAAGAATCATCTGGTGATAATGAAGTCTCTCCTACTGATTTTGAGAGTGATAATGAGAGAACCCCCACTCCTTAAATGTTGTATGTTTTAACCTTTGTTTGCATTCATATTTTATGTGTTTCATTGTTGACTTAATTTGTTTTTTTATGGATGAAATATGAATTATTGACACAAATATTTCGTATTTATGTAATGGGGTATAATTTTTTATTTGTTATTATTGATATATGTATACATATATTATATGAACTACAAGTTAATATTTCTATGCACCATGCACCACACCATGTGCTTTTGTATCGGGGTCCATTGGCGTCGTTGTGCACCGTAAATAACTATGTTTTTACCCCCTGAAAAACATTTTTAAAGACTTTGATATCTTTAAAAACGGTTTATTGAGTCATTATGAGCACACCACATGTCGTATGGATGTGTTGTCAACATGTACATGTAAAAAATAATTCAACATTGGTTTTATCATGATTTCACAGCAATTTTAGGTCTTTTTCTATGGTTTTGACCATTGCACGTATGTTTTAGTGTTTTAAAACACTAAAAACACGTTTACAAGCATCCCAGGCAAACCATAATTCAGAATGACATGCTGTATATTGATAAATTTTAAAAATCAATATACAACTATTATATTTTAATTTAATGGCCACCTGATATCATTTTCATAATTTTGACCCTCTGATATACATTTTTAAAGACTTTGGTATCTTTTAAAATTGTTTATTGAGTCATTTCAAGAAGACCACACATTAGATAGATGCATTATCTGTATGTACATGTCAAAAAGAATTATATGGCTGTTTTCCCATGATTTCACATAAATATGATATCATTTTCTATGATTTTGACCATTACACACATGTTTTAGTGTTTTAAAACACTACAAATGCATTTACTGGCATCCTGAGAAAACAATAATTTGGAATGATGTTCCATCAGTTTCTACATTTCAAAAATCAAGATAAGATATTTTTTTATGATTTATTGACCATATGACATTTTTTCATGGTTTTGACCCCATAACACATGTTTTTAAAGACATTGGTATCTTTTAAAACTATTTATTGAGTCATTTTGAGCACACTGCACATCATCCATACATGTTTCCTATGTGTACACATAAAAAATAATTCAATTATGAATGTACCATGATTTCATGTAAATATTAGGTAATTTTCTATGTTTTTGACCATTACACACACATTTTAGTGTTTTAAAACACTAAAAATTCATTTACATGCATCTTGAGAAAATCGTAACTCATATTGACATGCCATCAGTTTTTACATTTCAAAAAACAATCTACAGTCATTTTCATGTGATTTCATGTTCATCCAACATCATTTACTTGGTTTTGACCATCTAAAACATGCTTTTAAAGACTTTGGTATCTTTTAAAACTGTTTATCATGTCATTCCGAGCATAACACACATTGGATGGATGTGTTTGTTGACATCAAAATTTGCGTATAATGGGAGAGTTTGAGGAAGTCATGACTAGTTCGAAACAAATTTGGGCCAAAACGACCAAAAAATTCATATAAGGGACTGGTTCTCTAAGGTTTGAAGCTTCAAGAATGGATCTGATTTGAAAAATTCTCCAAATGCGAGAATAATGAGGCGGTAAACTTCACATAATGTAACTCTAGTTCATAGAAGTCCTTGTAATCATGATGCTTAAGGTGGTAACCTTTACATAGTGTAACTCCAGTTCACTAAAGTCCCCCACCATGCGAAGCTTGAGGCGGTAAACTTCACACATAGTATGTCCAATTCATGAAAACTCTATCCATTCACAAATATCATAATCTTCCATGTAATCCTCAATATTTCATGAATATTATTCCCTTTCATTCTCTAAGATTATAAATACCCTCTATTTACAAATTTAATTGGGGCAACCTTTAATCTTCTGAGAAAATATATGAATTTGAGAAACATAGATGCTTCACGAGCAAGAGAGGAGATGGATTTCCAAAGGTATCCATATTTCATGAAATCGACTACCATGGATTTTTTAGAACCTCAACTCATTGTAGAGATTCCTTTAGCAAATTTCCATAGAATTCACATAAGAATAAATACCTTTGTGGCTCTTGGGGTTTTCCAGATAATTATCCTTTGCAAAACTAACCCCATGGTAACCAAGAATTCACTCTGAGGAAGGGTCACCCCTTTCATGAAACATATTCTTACGTGTGAACCCTGACCTCCATGAGACCCTTAACCTTCGCAAAGCCCCTAACCTTCACAAAACCCTAACTTTCACAAAACCAATCTACCAAGCCCCCCCATGGTGCCTCCTTTCATCCAGCCCCCTTTCACTAAATTTGAGTACCCATGGACCCTATACCACCCCAAAACTAGTTCAAACACACCCCAAATCTCTATGAGATTGGTACCACCTACCCTTGTGTCCTCCCACATTACTTTAGGTTTAGATTGGTCCATTACCCTATATGTTTATCTTAATAATAGGTACCCTAATTCATTTCTATCCAAAGCATAGGCACCCTAATGTCGAGCCTCCAGATTACCACTCCTTCATGACAATGTTTATACCATGACCCGCCCAATGGTGCATAAGTAGTGGATGCATAAGACCTAAATGTGAAATAACCAAGGGAAATGACTTAACTGTCTTGGTAGAGAGTCCTTTTTTTGGATCTTCCTCTCACCTTGACACAGTCCCCCTTAGGGTGTAGGCCCCATCCACGTCTGAACTGCATGATGTAAAACTACCTAGCTCAACATCCCAATCATACAACATTAAACTAAACGATGATGCCTACAACACATAACATTAAAATATAGACTTACCCCATGTGATGAGTATGATATTCCGAATGTATGATCATTATGGGATGCCACCTTCCCCCTTATAATGGGATGGACCTCCTCATCTGGGAAGCTTCTACACGTAAGATCTACACCATCCCTAATTGATACTCCTTTTGTGAAATGAGAGTCCTTACCGCATGATGTTAAATTTCATGGAACGATCCTATCACACAAACTTAAACCGCTGCATCGAACTACATGGATTTTGATCCCTATCTGTTAAACATGGTACATAGGACACCTTCATAAGGTTCAATCCTAACACACCAACTTCAAAACCAATCCCCAAGTGTGAAATACCCCCCCACAGGGACACACTTGACCACCCATATGTCCCTAAAATACATTAAACCTATAACCCATATGTCCCCATAAGATGTTAAACTTGTAACCCATCTATACTCACAAGATTTTAAACCCGTGACCCATTGATCCCTACAAGAAATTAAACCTACAACCCATCCATCCCCACAAGACATTAAACCTATGACCTATTTATCCCCACATGATGTTAAACCTGTGACCCATTTTTCCTTGCAAGGCATTAAACCTAGGACCCACCTATCCCCACAAGATATTAAAACCACCACCCAATCCTAAATCTGAACCCCATACAATAAACATGGGACAACTGAGGTAAAAATACTTAGAATACTTACACCTTTGACGTCAATTACCTTGTGGAAGACATGGTATTTCTTTGGTTTAATGCTTAAGATTCCCCATATGAGATGCCTATAACTTAAAATAGAGAAATATTTATAGGTTCCCAACCTACCCAACATCCAAAAATGCCCAGATATTCCCAACATTACTATATACTCTGACTGAAGGTTGCTATCCTGTTGAGATATAAATAGTGTAATTAGCTGAAATCCATATTGATATGGAACCATGAACAATTTTCACAAACATGACTCAAATCAATGAGGGAGACCCGGACTAGGAGACAAGATCCAAGGAGGAATACATAGAAGGAAGAATTCACACCCCATCATCCCATTTCAATCAAGGAGTCAACATTGATGGTTAAAGTGATGAAAGATGTCCACCTTTGGAAACCAGGAATGCAAGGAAACAAAGAAAGCATGTTGCTTCCAGGTGGAAGGATAGTGCATAGCCCCAGTGGAAAGAATAAAAAATAAAAATAGTGAACCCAACATGAAACTCTCATCCTTTAACTATGGGGACTAGTATCATTGGGGAACCATTATATTTTCATGCCATCATATCTAGATATTCGGTGTTAGGTCCCACCAAGAAAGCAGTGGATCCAACATGAAATGCTCATGTGACTTGGGGAAGATAACATTGGGCATCCTTAATTTGAGACATCATCAGCAAGGAATCCTTCTATGCTTTAGGAATAATTGATGATGTTGGTTCATTGGGAATCACCTTCACTGTATCTACATTGACAGATGATTACACATACTTTACATGAATCAAGATATAGGAAACCAATGATCTATCACCAATAGGCATAGGGGAAGGGGAAATGTTGGCGTGACAATCCTGCCTGGCTATACTCTTACCATGACAGCCACTGTGCCTTCAGCTACTGGGTGCACATGCCCCATTTCACCCTCTAATCTCATTTAGAGGAGGGTTATCAATGACCTTGTTCACCGGTATGATTAGGAATGGGTCATTAACACTAAGGATATGACCCTCTAAGATCACGAGGCATCGACACCTCACCCAACACCACTGCCCCTGAGGGCTACGTAGGGGGAAACCACCCCCATTCCAATGGATAACCTCTTCAAGATTCTCTCCCTAGAGTGATTTGATAGCTCACCCCATTATTCTGAGGAGGTAGGGGATGTTCAAACAATACCCTTTGTGACCACCACTAAAGAGCTACCTAGGAGGGTTCCCACCAGGTCACACTAGAACCATAGGTTGACGTACAGGTGGACTCCATCCCCCACTCCACTGGCCTCGGTCCAGAACACCCAACACTGACAGCGGGGGAAGACCCAAAACATTACCTGATAAGAGGCATCTTCTATAGCTCTAGTGGACACTTCCACCACTGACATATCCCATAATATCCCCACAATTTATCAAAGGGGATCCATCTTTGTCTGCATGAGATCAAGATCCCATATGCCTCTTGAGAATACCGGGTTGACTCTCTCAGTCATTGGTGCCATCGAAAACCGTTATGGGCCATCCCATGAAAAGTAATACCAGTATAGAGGTCCTCCCTAAACCACCACTAACCAGTGTGGGGGTCCTCCCCATGCTGAATACGTGACCTACTCCGAAGAACTATCCTAGGTAAGGAGGGTGAACACCCATCATGGGGGACATGACCACAACGTAGGTCGTAACATACATGGGGGGAACCCAAGTGACACTTATAAATTATCACTTATAGAATTACTACGCTATTATAGGTAGGAACCTAGGAATAATCATGTCATCATCAACCTATCAGACTCCAAAATGATAGATGACCTGTTTAGAGAACCTTCACCCCACTACCAGAGTTTGGGGAAGAAGCCTGTCGACTGAGGCTCACGACCCTAAAATACGAGATCTAAAAGATCTCTAGATCACTCTATGGGTAACTGTAGCTAGAGGATGTTATTTCATCCTTCTAAGGACTCGTAGTTCAACTATCTCCATCACTATCAATTTCCCTCCACTCTACCTCCATATAAGAAATTGGAGAAATCTCAGGGCCTGGTTTGACACCCTTAGACAGTGGTGATCACTCTACTGAGCCTCAAAGGGATGTTTCTTCCCTTATGAACGGGGAGGTGGTAAAAATACCATCCTACATAGATATAATCTTGAAGTTGGATCCACCTATAAGAGAAATTCTAGTATGCAGTGGATATTTGAACCATGTATCGCCCCCTCTCCTGATAAATCAACAGTAAAGCAGGTCTGCATCAGTGCCGCCACCTTTATCTCAGCTTACGCCAACCAGGGATTGGGTTTACTAAGAGTAGGACCATCCTCCCAATAGGAAACAAAAGTACATATGAGAGCTTCTAGATTCCAAAAATCTATCATTTGTGTTTCGACCACCTGTAGCTCCATATTTTTTCATCTTGATGTCCCTCACCGAGGACCAGTCTATTTGTTTCTACCATAATATATGGACAACATTTCATTACCTTAATTATCACCACCTAGCCTACCCAGGGATCCAAAAGCACTTTGATTATGTCCACTAATAGTGAAAGAGGGTTTATATCACAATTCTCCCAGTATCTCAACATCCTGGATCATATGAATACCACCAAACTCTCCAAAAAAACTGCATTAAGATCCTTACTATGCTCCTCCAGGTCATGAAAGAGGCATCCCAACATGTTAAGATCAGGGGAAAGGGTAGTATTATACCCTCTATTTCATCCACATCCTATGGAAATGATACAAATTTCAATCCATACCATCCAATAACAATGAAGGTTCCTATCTGACTACCTCCACAGTCAATATCATCACCATCAACCACCAATAGGATCAGAGAAATAGGACCACTGACACAGGGCACCATAGGGAAAACTCGCCTTAAGGGGAAACACATCACAAACTAGACCCCCCGATAGGCATCCAAACTTGTCAATAGAGACATGCACTGGGCCTTAGGATCCCCCCAATGAGTTTTTGTCATCTTCTCATCGATACACTAACAAAGGCAATGGGCCCATTGAGCTCATCGATTCACTCGAGGTTATGCCAAAAATTTATTCAGACCCCATGATAGCCATGTTTCTCTAAGATCTTGAGGAATATAAAAGACTCACTACCAATCTTATTGCCAAACATCACCCAAATCTTGAAAATGTCATAAGGGACCACTTATCTCCTCCAATGGGGCCCCAATCTTCCTTGGTCAAATGCCCCTATTTGAACTTGGTGGCGCCATACACCTAGCTAGGGTAGAGGCCATGGGCTATGGAAAATTATCAAAATATGAGTCACCCACCCCACATGATTAGCATGATTATTTGACTTAAGATCAAGGTTGTTCTTCTCCCCAAGTAGATGATCCCTTCAACACATTGGTGGCCACAAATTCTCACCAAGATGAAATGATACATGCTCTCATCGCCCATATTGAGACTTTAGAAACACAACAAGTGGAGGTTCCTCTTGAAGGAAAGTTGTACCTAGCATGGGTGGATCCTGTTCGAGTGCCCCCATAGTTTGGTAATCTCGATTTCACCCTGTTTAATTGGATGGCTGATATGCTACAACATTTGGACCATTTTTCCTTAAGATGAAATTCAATTTTAGGGACTCCAGAATAGCAGGAAGCCACTAAGCTCTGATTCTTTGTCCAAACTCTGGAAGGATCGGTGTTTTTCTGGTATAGATAGTTGCCCACAAGATCCGTTGCTAGTTGGGAGGACATCCATTGATAATTCTTCTACCAGTTCAACTCTACCTCATTTAAGATGAGCATCACCGACCTTTCAAATAAAAATAGAGGCCAAATTATCAAGTCCCCAACTTTGTTTCCCGATGAAAGGGAATTATATATTCACTCGACATTCCACTTTCCCAAGAATAGATTTTTATGATGTTCATGGGGAATGTTAGAAATAATCTGATCCCTACCCTCATTTACCCAAACAATTTGGGTAGTTTTCCAGAGTTCTCTAAAAAGGATCAATGTTTGGAATAATCCTTACAACATACTAAACAATAGTCAGACCCATTTCCCCTTCCATCTCACAATAGAAGACCTATAAATGCAGAGACAATCACTATTGTTCATGAAAAGGTCCTCGATCTGGCACACCCGATATCCCCTTTACCAAATGATCCTCACTGAGTATAACCCCACCAGGCATAACCTATCTAGGCACAACTGCCTCAATAGGAGAATGTGGCTCCAAAACCCTATCATGGACAGACTCTTAGTATGCCTTTCATAAAAATGAGGAACAAGACTTATTCCTTAAAGGATGCGCAGTTCGTGAGATATTTCATCTATGCCCTAGAAAATAGAATCCTAAAGTTTCAAGAATATAGGAGACCCCTAGAGGCCCAACTCACTAGCCACACCGATCACTGCCTATATCATAGAATCCTCAAACACTCCATCAAATAATTCTTTATATTAAAATATTATCTCCAAGAAGAAGTATATCATAGATTAGTCAAGTTGGGAGGCATTTCATCATAGGTGGAACATGTCTTTACTAACCCCAATAATGACAGGGAAGACTCCAATGAGTGGAAAGAGGTTCCAAACCACAAGATGCAAAATTACAATGACTATTTGGCTCGTAAGATAGTTGCTAGAACCCATGGTATTATCCATGATCACTTGAACAAGCTAGAACCTCATGTGTTTACCATGAATCCTCCAACCACTACCTCCACATCAGCACCACAACCTCCCAAATCTTGTAAGAATAGACATTTATGGTGTAAGGGAAATCAGAGTCCTCCACCAGTGCCAAAACCTACTCGCAATATTGGAAACTTCTTGCCTCCCAAATTGGGAGATACACTTAGGGTATGCCCAACCCTAGATTATTTCCCTAATGATGAGAAATAATACACCTCTATAAATGCTGTCAATCTAGTGGACCACTTCACAACTCCCAATAATAAGAAATTCCATGTGAACTCCTCAGTCATCTTTTTCCAACGTTGATGAAGAAGAGGTAGGATATATATAAGAAGTCAAAATGATCTTTCTAGTAATTCAAACCACCCTATTCATGATACTGAAAATAGGAAGAAATCCTTGGGTAGGGCTCCACAAGTGCAACCCTCCTGGTCCATGCTGTTAGGTACACCATCAAAACCAACTATATTAGTTGAACATAAACTCAATCATGACCATGCCATGATCAGTCATGTCTAGCTAGGGCCTGACCCTAGCTAACCGACACCTATACATCAGTTGTTCAAAGTAGAATATATAGATAACAACAAGATATTACCAGTAATAACTAGGCTCCAATGACCCATCCAATGAAATTCGCTATGTCTCCTACCAAGGAACGACCCTCTGTAGGCAAAAATATGACCCAAAAAAGAATTATGATGTGATAAAATACCTCATTGATATGCCCGTGAGACTTTCGATCCTCAAGGCTCTCTACCTATAATAGGAAATGCATGAGTCCCTTTTCAAAGCCTTGAAAATCCAACTACAGTTCAAGGTGGAGGTAGCTTCTACTTTGGTCTACTACACAGAAGAGGATGAGAAAGAGAAATTTTAGGTAATTATCTCATTTTCTGGGGAAGATAAGGGTGTTTCTATTTAGGGGAACATACGCCCACTGTTTATCATAAGTGAGTTCAATGACGTTGAAATTCACCACTGCCTAGTGGATACTGGATCCAAGATCAACCTCATTTAGACCCAAACACTCTATAAGTTGGGACTTACAAAAGAAAATATGAATCCCTCCAACCTGACAATTTAGGGGTATGATTAGTGTGAGTAGAATCTATGTGAAATTTTTTGGATGAATTCTCATTTCGATGGTCTAATATCAAGCATTGAATTTATTGTAGTATCACAAGATACTACCTACAATGCATTGTTGGGAAGTTTCTAACTTTATTTGCTTGTATAAGTCCCCTATTTGTTCCACCAGTGCCTCAAATACTCCCTTGATGGTCGAGTAGGGGTACTCTAGGGTGATGAATCCCCCTTTGACTCATGTGAGACCAACTATCTAGATGATTATTACTAAAAAAGATAAGAAAAGCAGATCTAGACCAATGAGGCTGAACACATAAATGCCCCTAATGATATAATTACCACTACAACTGATCCATGGGTAGACTTGAATGACAACTTTGTCCTTTAAATTTATCGATTAATGCCCACAATGCTAGACCTGGGGGTTGTTTCATTCTCTACAAGAAAAAGGAGTGATCACAGATTAGCTCGTATTCTTATAATAGATAGGCCCAAATGATACTGAAATACCTTAATCTAGTGAAGTACTGATAAGTTCTCCCCATGGCCACCAATCCATGGAATTCCTACTTGTTCTACAATATAGGGATGACTTGAAAAAGTATGACTCATTGCCATTGCTTTAATATCAAGAGTGAACCTTATAGTCAAAAGCCAAATAGAATTGGATCAACAGATTCTATTGCCACAATATCCACAGAACGGGGACCCCTCGTTAAGGATTCCATATCCACTAGAGCAGACACTAGTGCCCCCTCGGGCCAGCTAGCCTATAAGAGTCGCATCCTCCCTATGATCCCCTTGTCTCAGACGATGAAGAAGATTTGTAAGAAACCCCTCTCACATTTCAAGTGGATGTCTCCACCACTATTGATGTGTTAATTTAGGTGAACCTTGGTATTGAGGAAGATTTGAGGAAAACAATGATTAGCACAACCATGTACCCAAAGGAGTGGAAATAGTATATGGCCTTCTTAAAATAACACCATGACATATTCTCCTAGAGCTATGATAAGATTCCAGGGATAAACCCTCAAATTTCCATTCATCACCTTGGCCTCCCAATGAGTCATCACGAGTTCAAACAACCTTCTAGAAAGATACAACCCTATCACAGTGCCATAGTCAAGGCTAAAGATGACAAGATTATTAAAGACAACTTTTTCAGGGAGAGGTCTAGTATCCTAGGTGGCATGACAACATTACACCAATCAGGAAGAAAAATGGGCAGATCATAGTCTGTATTGACTTTAGAGACTTCAACTTCCATTATCTGAAGGATGATTTTTCCCTTCCGGTGATAGAGCTATTGATTAATTATATGACTGGGTTCAAGGAACCCTCCTTCATGAATGGATACTCTAGGTATAATCAGATCTAGATATACCCCGAGGATGAGAATTCCACCACCTTCAGGGTTCCCCAAGGGACTTTTTGATATCAAGAAATGCCTTTAGGATATAATAATGATGAAGCCACTTAACAGGCGTCCATGAACCACATATTTAATCTAATTATCAATACATTTGTGGAGTGTTATGTGGATTATGTGGTGATAAAATCTCACTAGTTTCAGGACCATATCAAGGATCTTTAGAAAGTGTCTATCTTCCTTTGCTCCTGACACTTGAAGATAAACCTCCTGAAGTTCCCATTCGGGGTTACCTATAGAAAATTTCTTGGATTTTTCATAAGACAAATAGGCATCGAGGTTGATCTAGATAAAATCAAGGCTATCATTAAAATTACTCCCTGATAAATCTCTGGGAGTTGCGAGGCCTCCAATGCCACTTAGCCAACATACACCGATTTATCACAAATATGGTTAATAAGTGTAATCCTTTCTTGAGGCACATGAAAAAGGAACTATTTACCAGTGGAATGAGGAGTTCCAGACTTCCTTTGAGGATATCAAGTAGTACCTACTAAAATCACTAGTTTTGATGCCACCAATATTAGGAAATCCTTTGGTCCTCTATGTAACCACTCTGGAATGGTCCCTCAGTTTTCTTCTAGCCCAAAACAACAAAGAGGGTAGGGAAAATAGCCTATACTATATCAATCGCATGATACTAAACATGGAGAATAGATACTTCCATGTTATGAAGAGTTACCTCATGCTGGTCTTTGCAGTGCATAAGTTGTGATATTATTTACAACACCATGAAATACAATTGGTGTCTTGAGTGGACATTCCAATGTACATCCTCAATCACTCCATGCTGATAGAAAAATTGGAATGTTGGGTGGTAATCCTCTAGTAGTTTGACATTAGGTTTTTCCCACAAAATTCATTCAAGGGCTAGACATTGGAAGAATTCCTGGATACATTTCTAACCCCTAAAGAATTGTGCCTAGATGTTGATTTTATAGATAAATATATTCTCTTAGTGGACCAGGCCATACCATGTTGGCAGATGCATTTTGATGGTTCTTCCCAAATTCCTACTGGTAGAAGTATCAATAACTACAAGCTTAATAGGGTATTCCTAGGGATTGTTTTCAACACCTCGATTGAGGATTTCTTTCCATACTATTTTTTATTGTTAGAAGGATGCACCAAAAACAAGGTAAAGTAATAGTCCCTTTTTATTGGTCTCGAGTTGGACCTTGAAATTGATGTCCCTTATTTACATGTGAAGGGAGGCTCCTAGCTAGTCATCAAACAAGTAAAGGGTGACTATGTATTCAGAATGAAAGTTCTTTTTCCCATTATGAAATGTACTTATTGTACCCTTCCTTTCATGTTATTAATAAAAATTAACTTTATGACCATGATGAAATGTACCCGACAGCTGATGGACCGATTCCCTTCCGATCTGAAGGTGATCCATGTTCCTCGATCACATAATGGTCGAGCCTATGTTTTGGAAAGTTTAGCCACATCCCTCATAGAACCCGAGCATAATGACTTGGTCATTCATGTGGAACACTAAAGGTTCACCACCCCTGCTACTTCAGATGATGGAAACCAATAGGTATATTAGTTGGCTACCAGTACTTCTATTCCAGGACCCTCAGACCCCCCACATGTGAGGAGATGCCAGATTGGATGACTCCCTTTTCCAAGTATCTCCATTGTGTCATTCTCTCTCAAGACCGAGTCAAGCATTAGTGAATCCACTGGCGTGCAATACAGTTTACCCTCCAGAGTGGGACTAACCTTGATAAAACCCTTTATATGTGTGGGTTCTATGGAATTGTCCTATGTTTCATCCAAGGAAATGGGATACCTCAGCTTATGTAGGAGGTACATTCCAGATCCTGTGGCTTCCATCAAGCATGATTGAATCTCTCCCACCAAATTCAAAGGTTGGGATACTTTTGGCCCACCATGGTTCAAGACTACATTGAGTTCACCAAGTGGTTTCATGCATTTCATATCTATGATAACTTTGTGTATCAAACTCCATATCTTTTCTAAACTACCAAATATTCTTGGACCTTTGTAGTATGGGGACTCAAAATTGTGGATCCATACCCACCAACAAAAACTCAATAGTTTAGGTTCATTTTGACTGAAACAGAATACTTTTCTAAATAGGAAGAAGAAGTTCCCCTCAAGGAAGTCAAAACCTAGACTTTGATCAATTTCATGAGCTCCCACACCATCCATCTATTTAGGGTTCCTCATACTATTCTCATAGATAATGACACCAACTTACAAACCTCCAAGATGAAGAAACTGTATTCCAAGTACAACATCTAATCCAACTATAATTCTCTCTATCATGTGCAAAAAATTGGGAAGATTGAAAAATTTAACAAGACCTTCTCAAACATCTTGCATAAAATGGTGGTATAGAACAAAAATATTTGAATCTATAAGCACTACAACACACTTTGGGCCTATTGCATGATGACTCAAAATTACACCCAAGTGACCCCATACTCCCTGGTGTATGGAACAAAGGTAGTCCTACCCATTGAGGTTCAATTTCTATCACTTTTAATGTCTGTTTATGACTAGAAGATTTCATACATAATAGAATAAATTCATCTAGTTGAGTTGGAATCCCTAGAGAAAAAATAGGCTTTAGGCCTTTCATAACTTAGAGAGGCACCATAATAGGATAACAAGAGCATTCAACAAGAAGGTTTGGATCCACTCCTTCCACCAAGGTGACTTGGTACTAGATATCAGAATATTGACGATACGCAACAAAAAACCATCGAAGTTGGACCCCAAATGGGAAGGGCATTACATTATCCATAAGTCCTACTCTAATGTATCATACTCTTTAATCACCATGGATGGAGAGAGCATCAACCCCAACCAACACTGATTTTATTAAGTACTACTTTAGATGAAAACATGGTCCAAATTCTATGACCTTAAACTAGGAGTCTTGGTCAAAGATACACGTCCTTAAAATACAATAACCATGGTCAAAGCTATGTGACCTTAAACTATAACAACCATAATCAAAGCCACGTGACCTTAAACTATATTAACCAGGGTATAAGTTTGATGACCTTAAACTAAAAACAACACCATTGGTATGAGCTCCATGTCCTTAAACTAGTAGTATCCATAGTCTGAGTTGTACAACTTTAAAATGAAAATCTCTACGTCCTCAGTGCATGATGTTAAACTACAACCTTACCCTATGTAATAAACACAATATTCCTCATGTAATAAGTGTGATATGACTAAAAAACAATTTCCTCAACAAATGATGATAAACTATAGCCTTACCCCATGTCATAAACATGATATTCCCCATGGAAACCATGGGATGCCTCAATTCCCTCACAAGAGAGGACACTACCCCACTCACAAAACTAATATTATACCAAATAAATATCTAAAACTACATGTGTCATGATTCCCATTCCCATGGGATATGTAGTGACACCTAGCCCCCTATCTTTGGTCCCATCCACTAATTCATTATAAAACCTTCCCCTAATGGGGGAGATAAATTATGTTCACCAAACATTAGGCCCCTTGGACCTACTTACGGTCCAATATTTACAACATTACACCATGTGTAGTTTATTTAAAGATATTTATGTGTCATATGGGCTTGCATCACCCTTATTTCATGTTAGGTTTTACCTCCTCCGTTCAATGCAAATGTCCTCAAAACAAACATTTCCCAGTCCTAACATCATGACTTTAAACTGTTAAACAAATTCCATTGGTCCAAAACATATGACCTTAAACCATGTGAAACTAGTTTCAGGATTGATTTATGTGGTTTAGGGGATTTTCCCCCTCCTTCATGTCGAGTTTTCACTCTTAGGAACCACACGAACATCCTCAAAGCACCTACTCCTGGTCCAATAATTATGAATTTAAACAATGTGTATCCACCCCTCATTCGCATGGTTTTATTCATCCTTAATGTTTTAGAAAACCAATTCCCCCAAATATTTCCATAACTATATGTGGATTGATTCCCATTCCCATGGGATACGTAGTGGTTCCTAGACCTCCTATATTTAGTACCATCCACAAATTCATCACAAAACCACCCATAACTCATGGTGTTATCGCCACCAAATTCCCTTATGAGCCTCCTATTAAAGTGTAATCCACAATCACATTCCCTGGATTTTCAGAAAATTATGATTCCATCATGAACCAACATGAGGAAGAAAGGAACAGGTATCTCAATGCATAAGCTCCACTAACATCCTGAACAAAATACATTAAACTATAGGCTTTACCTGTATAAATTTAGGATGCATTATATCATAAATATAAGATGATTAAATATCCACAATCATGAGGACAACCCCCTACTGATGTTTGTATCCTACCACGTCATGTTCTAAAATTATGTATAAATTGATTAACGTTCCCATGGGATATGTAGTGACACTCAGATATCATATCCTAGGTAGAACCTCCACCATCAACTTCCCACGGGGTCTTCCCCCCTTAGCATAATGACATCGAATCAGGTATAATTTTTTGAGTTTTGTGTTGAAAAGGGTCTCTTTGGCCCTCCTTTCATGTTAGGCTATCAGTATTTCAGGCCACACAATTCCCCTTAGGAAACCCACACCCTTTGGTCTAAACCCTATGACCTTAAACTAGGGGCATAGGTGTAAGAATCTTGAACTTAAACTATGTGAGAGTTTTCTTAGAAATTTTTTGTGTGATAGAGACTCCAAGGATCCTTATTCATGTCTGGCTATCTCTCCCCTATGCCACTCATATTCCTTTGAGACATGAAACATAGGGTCTAAGTATCACAACCTTAAATTGTGAGTGGCTCACATAAAATTATTTTTCTTGGTGTAATGATCCTAGAAACACTATTCTCATCAGTCTTGAACCCTCCAGTGTCATAAGAATTTTTATGGAGTGATCCCCCCTCAGGTCTAAGCATTATGACCTTAAACTATTTGCAACTTATTGTTACGACTGGTATAACCTTAAACCATCAAAGGAAAGAGGCACAAACGTCTGTCAGGCTAAAAAACCATAGGGGAAACCTAAGAAAGGGTCAAAATTTCCCCCACCAGGTCAATCTCATGAATTGGGAAAAAACAAATAATGGGATAAAAAGAAATAGGTACACATCCAACAAGGACCCACTATAAACCCTATAAAAAACCTACATGCACTTTCTAAACCCACCAGTTTAGAAAAAATTTAGAACCAAGTCTTAAGATCTCTTTGCCTCATAGGTTCCTCTTGAAGGTAACCCCATTGTGTTTCTATCTTACACCCCCTATCATCTTGTTCGGGTGGGTGTTATTCACATTGTCCCACATCATCCTCACCGTATGATGTTAAACTATGTGTACATAATCCTCACCATATGGTATTAAACTGTGTGTACATCATCCTCACTATATGAAATTAAACCGTGCATGTATCGTCCTCACCATATGATTTTAAACTGTATGTACATCATCTTCATTGTATGATGTTAAACTACATGTGCATCATCCTCACCATATGATTTTAAAATTTGCATAAATCTTACTCACTATATGATGTTAAAATACATAAACATTTTCCTCATCATATGAAATTAAACTTCATGTAAATCGTCATCACCATATGACATTAAATTGCCTATGCATTGTCCTCATTGTATGATGTTAAACTATGCGTGCATCATCCTTACCCTATAGTGTTAAACTGTGTGTGCATTATCCAAACTATATGATGTTAAACTGTGTGTGCAACATCCTCACCATATGACGTTAAACAATGTACACATCATCATCATCGTATGATGTTAAACTATGTTTCCATCTTCCTCATTGCATGGAATAAAACTGCGAAGCATCTTAGGCCCCACCAGAGAAGTCTATCCCCCCTTCAGTGTTGATCACCTACCGAATCATGCATGTTCCTTGACCATCACTAATCATATGAGATAATTATTCCCTTGGAAGATGAGTTTAACCTTTGTTTATACTGATATGCCTTCCCAATGTGATCAAATCCATAGTGGCATAATTCTGAGAGTGTTGAAATATAATTGAACATTCCATCATTTCATCCCCATGCTTTATGTCCTCTGTGATTCAGATCCCCATTATCCTTCACATCAAAATATACCCTAATGGAAATGGTTCCTGACCACATTGGCTCACCCACCATCCTAAAGACATGTTCCGAAGGACCCCCGAAAACATTTTGGGATAGGTCCCATGTTTTGAACATGGCTGGTGGTCGATCCTCATTTGTTTGTCCCCATCCTTGGAAAAACGATAATGGATTATTTTTTTCAAACAAGGTTTGAAGTTATCCTATATAATCATTCCACCTTATTTTGTGTTCCAGATCCTAAGTTTCTCAATTCACACTTTTCATCACCCCTTTATTTACGTAGAATTCAATGCCCCTGGTGTTACCCCATTCATGTACTAGCACACATTGAGAAAGAAAGTCATCTGTATATAGAGTCTTATGTTACAACCAATTTTTTTTATTAAAGACACTCTTGGTAGTAAAAAAATGGGTCTAGACCCCAATTTTTCAACCCTTGTTTGTTACTATCATATAAATGAACAATCTTCTATTTTTCCCTTGTTTCCCACACCGAGCATGATTCATGTGGTCTTAGGGATTCATTGTTTCTTCCTTGTTAATATGAATAGATATTCAACAAAAATAAAACATTTCTAGGAATATGGGAAGTAAAAAAACCATTCCAAAAGTTCAGGAGGGTCATCCACATATTGGATCCTCTCCTTTATTTTAGTATAAGATAAAATTTCCTAAGGTTTAACCCCAGTGACTAAGCGCTTGAGCTCGACCAACCTCTATTGAGTAGCCTCTAGAGTCTGTTACCACTTTTCCAGATCAGCCTCCTACTCCTCTGTGATAGGAAGAACTTCTTTGTCCCTTATTCTCACTCGATCCTACTCAGTTTGGCACTTGATCATACCACAATTAACTATTTTATTTCACCCTCATACCACTATATTAAACTGGTTTTGTATTGAAAATTGAAAATATAATAAAAAATTGGACTTCATGTTTGATTCAAAAATTTAATTTTTTTTCAATTTTAAAAAGGTATATTTCACTTGTTTTGATGTTTTCATTATAGGTGGAGGTGATTTGGAGGGCCCAAACGAAGTTAAAGAAAAATAGGCCAAATTGCGTAAGAATCCAAGAACATCTATTGACTAAAACACATATTTCTACTAATCTGTGAGTCCAATTTTGGCTAAAATTATGTTTGATGATCCAAAATTCCATGAGATACAATTCTTATGAATAAAAATAATCTCAATTCTTCCATTAATATTTCCAAACAAATCAATATATCCAAGAAAATTAATCTTCACAAAATCAACAGTTTTACTATGTATTTTGAAAATATATCTTATTATAACAAATATCTAGACACAAAAATTGACAGGGATATATAAAAAAGGTCTTCCAACAAGTCTGTAGTTTTGTGTAAAGCGAGATAATATTTTCTATTTTTCTAAAACCATGGTCCAATTGGTTTTTCCAAATCTAGGGGCTCAAAACCACCTTCCAAATTCCCTATAAAATGATACCTTGGGAAACCTATTTGTAAGTTCGAACCAGAAGAAAATATATACCATTTTGGAGATCCAAAGGAGTAATATCTTCATCCAAGAAGTTCTTGAGGCCCTTATCCTCATAGGGGGATCAAGGATAAAGGAAAAGTTCCACTCGAGCCTCCTCCCCCTCTCGTTGGCGAGCTAAACAATGGACTATCATTTTGAGGAAGCTACACATACTTGGGAGGGAGTTATGACACTTGTTATCCTACTAGTTTTGTGTAATTTTTTTGTGAATTATTCCACTTATGTTTTATCTTAACATGCTTCTCCTTTTAATTCTTTTCTTTGGTTTAATTTAAGTGAAACACTTTTCATTTCAATATTGATCGGGTTGAGAATTAAGTTAGAGTCTTGGTTTATTCCGATTGGACAAGAAAAGAATCCTATTTCTCTCACACTTGAGATATTAGTATTATCTGGGAGCCCTCACTCTATGATTGAGGTCCGAACCTTTACAACACAATTTTTGTGTCAAAGGGTTGGTTCTTTGTGCATCATTTTAAGAGGCAAGAGGGGAATCAAGATCTTAACAACACTCAACCAAAGAATTTCATTAAACCATGTGAAATTTTCAGAACAATGAACTATCCAAGTTGTGAAGTGAACTTGAAATTACCTCCTTCTCTCATAATTATAAACACACCACCTTTATTTATCAACCATTAAACTCTTTAATTAAGTTATTTTCTTAAATATGTTTTCAAAACTACCCCCACTTTTTAGTCATGTTTATTAAAAATACACACTCTAAACCTATCAACGCTCCTTGAGAGATGGACTAAGGTCTTCCCTATACTATAAAATCATATTTAAATCATAATAAATTTAACATTTCACAATAACATGATCAAATTTTGGCACCGTTGCCGGGGAGCACTTTGGTTTTTAGGGTGCGTTTGTTTTTTTTAAAATTTGTGTATTTTGTAAGTATTTGTTTATTTATCTCTTAGAATTTTGTATATAAGTGATGTTATAACATCTTCCGATTTTTAGGTTTTGTTTATGATGTGTTCTAATACGAGTGAACTACCTCATTTTGAACCCGAACCAGAGAGGATACTACGTCAACGACGCCGAGACACACTGATCAATCCTTTTAAAAGAGGACACACCACACCCTGAGACTCCTCTAGACCCCTATTCTTCTGAAACTAAAATGGAAACTAAAATTAATATGTATAACAAGGAATAAAATAATCAGACCTTAAAATAACTAACCACCCTAGATATGAAGTACCAGCATGCGTATATCCAATACCTTGAGGAAGCAGCCAACTTTTAGTTGGGATCTGGCCTCATCCACCTCATTCCTAAATCACATGGTATTTATAGTGAAGACCTTCATAAACATATCAAGTAATTTCATATAGTGTGCTCCACCATGAAACCCAAAAATGTGAGTGAGGACCTCATTAAGTTTAGGGACTTCCCTTTCTCCCTTGATGGTGTATCCAAAGACGGGATATACTCTATGCCTACCACAATTGGGTGCTAGAATGACCTTAAACAACTCTTTATAGAGAAGTTTTTTCCTACCTCCCAAACTTCATCAATTAGAAAAGAAATATGTGGCATTAGGCAATCAAAAGGTGATACCCTTCATGAATATTGGGAGAGATTCAAAAGACTTTTCTCAAGTTTCCCCCACCACCAGATTAGTGAAAAATTTCCAATTCAATACTTCTATGAGGGAATTATTCCCATGGATCATGCTATTATAGATGTTGTAGCTGGTGGTGCCCTTATTGATAAAACTCCTTCCACCTATTGTGAATTAATAGCCAATATGGATCAAAATGACCATCAATTTGTTACATAAGAAATTTCACCCACTCAAGGAGTTTATGAGGTAAGTCATTCATAGATATAACAAAAGGTAGATAATAAACTTGATGAGTTGCATACCATTATATGGAAATTATCTCAAGCACAAGGCAATTCACACTCTCCTCCCATTCCATTACATTGTGGTATTTATTCTGATAAAACTCTTTTTTTGAACAGTACCCACAACTTCAGGATTCATCTGAGTCTTGCATAGCAGTATTCCCTGGGCATCCATTCCAACAAGCACCTCCCTTCAAGAAAGAACCATTCAGGACAAATCCAAACCCCGAGTGGAAAGCACAACCATAATACCAATGAGGAAATCCAAGCTACCCTAAACATAACTAGTATCAACAAGTCCAAGGTATGAAAGCTTATCAGAATATTCCTCCTTCTCCCAAGTCTGAACCAAGCCTCGAGGATATAGTGAAGAAAATAGAAACCCAGAACCTCTAGTTCCAATAAACCACACAATCAGCTATTCAAGACCTATGAACTCAAGTGGGATAATTGAAAAACACCATTGTTGAGATAAAGATTCAAGGTTCTGGAAAACTACCATCCCTGTCTATTGATAATCCAAAAGAAAAAGGTAATGTTTCTATAATAACACTTCATAGTGGTAAATAAGTTTCTTCTTCCACTGATTCTACACAACAGGTAAGTCCCCCACTTGAAAAATCTCTTTCTTTACCCAAAAATGATTCTAATGAAGAAAAAAAAAATGAAAAAATGCTAAAAAAGTTATTATTGAGTATTCCCTAGAACAATCTATTACTCTTCTTCCCCCCCAAATACTCTCAAATCCTAAGAAATTTTTTGACAATGAGATTGATAAATAAATAATAGATACATTTAAAAAGGTGCAAGTTAACATTACTTTATTAGATGCAGTTAAAAAAATACCTCTCTATACTAAATTTCTTAAAGATATTTTCATCCATAAATAGAGACTAAAGGGGAATGAGAGAGTAAACCTTGGAAGAAATGTCTTAGCTTTGATCTAACCATCAATACCAACCAAATACAAGGATATGGACACTTTCATGATACTTTTCATCATAGGGGATACCTTATTTTCATATGAAATTCTAGACTTGGGTGCTTCAATTAATGTAATTCCTTACTCAGTGTATAATTATTTGTAGGTTGGAGATCTTCAACTGATGGGCATGGTCATGAATTTTTCCAACCAGAGCACAACACACCCACCCAGAGTGATTGAGGATATCCTCATTAGAGTTAAGAATATCATCTTCCCCAAAGACTTCTACATTCTCAAGATGAAATATACCTAATCTAAGGACATGACCCTCTCACTCTTGGAAGTCAATTCTTAAAAATAGTAAATATGATCATCAATGTCCACAAAGGTACGCTATTCATGGAGTTCAGTAGAGAAAAGGTAAGTTTTAACATCCTTGATTCTATGAGACACCCCATTGAAGATCACTCCACTCTTCCTATATATTCAATGGAAGTTCTCTCTAATGAAACACACACACAAAATTTTCCCCTCGACCCATACTCTAATTCATTTTCCTCTTCTTCACCCTTGGATGATTTGAGTTTTTATTTATGCTTTGAGTGTTTTGTGGGTTAAAAAAAGTGTAAATTTTGTGCTTTAATTGAAGAGTGCATTCATTCTGAGGTACCCATGACCTTCAATGATTATGAAAATCTCATTTCCATCGATTCTCTTCCCTTCGAGAATAAACATGATCAGATAGATATTTTCATGGACCTCACTCTCCCTAAATCCCCTCCCTCAATCCAAAAACCACTGATGTTGGAATTAAAACAACTTCCATCTAATTTAAAATATGCCTATATTGAGGGTATTGACAAATTTCCCACCATTATTGCCAATAACCTCTCTCCAGAGTAGGAATCAAAATTGTTCGACCTTTTGAGAGAGTGTAAAAAGGAAATTGTATGGACATTGGGTAATATTCTCGGGATTATCCCATCTATTTGTATGCACCATATACTTTTAGATGATGAGGCTACGACCATAAGGAAAGCTCAGTGTTAGTTGAATCCCACCCTCCTTGAAGTTGTAAAAATGGAAGTTAGTAAAATGCTTGCTGTTGGGATAATCTATCCCATATGCGATAGTAAATGGGTTATCCTAATGCAAATTGTGACTAAAAAAATTAGAATAATAGTAGTGTCAAATGAAAGGAATGAATTGATTCTAATACATGTGAAAAATAGTTGGCGAGTCTATATTGACCATCGTCGACTGGATCAAGACACACTAAAGGACCACTTTTCTTTACCTTTAATTAATCAAATGTTAGAAAGACTGGCTGGTGAGTCCCATTATTGTTTCTTTGATGGATATTAGGATTATTTCCAAATCCATATAGACCATGATTATTAATAAAATACAACATTTACCTATCCATTTGACACATTTTCATATATAAGGATGCCTTTTAGTCTATGTAATGTTCCCGGTACTTTTTAGAAATATATATTGAGTATTTTTTTTGAGTACCTAGAGAATTGTATGGAAGTTTTTATGGACGATTTCATGATTTATGGATATTCCTTTGATTAATATTTGGCACACCTAGGTTCCATCCTCCACCATTTCATTGAAAAATATCTCATATTAAATTATGAGAAATGCCATTTCATGGTTGATCGGGGGATAGTTCTTGGGGATGTTATTTAAAATGATGGAATTCAAGTGGATAAGTCAAAAATTGAATTAATTTCATCCCTTTAATATCCAAAATGTGTTCATGAGGTGAGATATTTCTTGGTTCATGCTGGTTTTTACCATCGATTTATTAAAGACTTTAGTAAGATCACACTTCCCTTATCCCAATTATTACAAAAAGAATCTGAGTTTGTGTTTGATAAATTTTTTTAGGATGCATTAAATTTACTAAAAAGGAGTATCACATCACCTACCATCATCCAACCACTAAGGTGGGATCTCCCCTTCAAACTTATGTGTGACGCCTCTAACTTTGCAGTTGGGGCGGTTTTATCACAAATGGTTGAGAAGGCTCCCAATGTCATTGCGTATGCCTCACATACCCTTGACCATACCTAGGAAAACTACACGACCACTGAAAAATAAATTATTTAATTTTTTTTTCCTTATAAAAATTCCGTTTATATCTTATTGGGTCAATACTCATTGTTTTTTATGATCATTCTACCCTTAGATTTCTTCTATAGAAACCTGAAGCTAAGCCCCGCCTCATTCGGTAGATGATCTTCCTTTAAGAGTTTGACATTGAGATTCGAGATAGGATAAGAGTGGAAAATATGGTATCTGACCACATTAGTAGGATTTCTCCACCATTGAACCACCATATGGAATCATCCATCCCCATTGGAGAATTATTTCCACATGAGAACCTTTGTGATATAGTCAAACTTACCCCTTGATATGCAGAAATTGTGAACTTTTTGGTAGCATCTAGGGTCCCCACATATTTTAGCACTTTACAATACCAAATAATTAAGCATGATTCATGATGGTAAATTTGGGATGATCCATCCCCATAGAGATTTTGTAGTGACCAGGTTGTTCGAAGGTATGTCCCTGACCATGAGTTTCAATCTGTCCTTAGGTTCTATCTCACTTTGGCATGTGGGGGCCACTTTGGATATCAACATACAGCTCAAAAGGTCCTTGAATATGGACTTTATTTTCCAACATTATTTATATATTTTCATCAATTTTTTAAGTCATGCAAAATATTTCAATTCACAGGGAATATCTTAGAGGAATGAATTGCCCCAATAACCCATGTTATTTCTCAAGATCTTTGATGCATGGTGCATTAACTTCACGAGACCTTTTCCAAATTAATTTGGCTTTATTTACATATTATTGGCTATTGAATATATTTATAAATGTATGGAAGAAAAATCTACAAGGACTGATGAATCTAGAGTGGTTGTTGATTTTGTGAGGTCCTAGATTTTCAGTGGGTTTGGTTTTTCTAGATTCATCATTAGTGACTGGGGTTCACATTTTTGTAATAATAACATGAAAATATTACTACATAAGTATGGGGTTGTTCATAAAATATCCACTTCATATCACCCACAAATTAATGGACAAGTAAAAAATCTCAAATTGGGAAGTTAAGTGAATCTTGGAAAAAACAGTACAAGCCAATAGGGAAGATTGGAGTTTGCACTTGGATGATGCACTTTGGGCATACTGTACAAATTTTAAAACCCTAATTGGAATATAACCACATAGTATTTTGTTTGTAAAGTCATGTAAAATCCTAGTGGAGGTAGAGAACCATGCATATTGGGCCATCAAACAATGTAATTGAATCTCTTAGATGCAGGTGAGTATAGGAAGTTGCAGATTCAAGAGTTGGAAGAAATTCGATGGGATGCATATGAGAACTCCCAGATCTATAAGGAGAGAACCAAGGATGACCATGACCACATCATCCTTAATCATCAATTAAACATTAGTTATAAGGTTCTCCTTTACAATTAAATATTGAAGTTTCATCCAGGTAAGCTTCGTTCCCACTAGTTTGGCCCATACACTATTACCAATGTTTATCCATTTGGAATTGTTCAAGTATAAAATGAATAAACTAAGAAAACCTTCACTGTCAATGGGAAGCATCTTAATAAATTTCATAAAGCCCATATAGAGTCCCTGATAAAGGAACTCCAAGTTCAAGAAGCAACCTATGAAATGGCACCCATTAGGTTTTTTCCTTCCTTCCCACATTCTCTTTTATTATAGTGATAACACTAAACACTCTAGGTGTGGGGGGATGGGTATATTCCTGGGTTAGTTAGAAATTTTCATCATCTTTATTATTTTTCACTTTTTAAATTTTTGTATAGTATTTCTACCTTTCCCCCCTTCCCCCTCAATTTTTTGCTATAATACTAATTTTTGATTCCCACTTTATCATATAAAATGATTCCCACTTAATCATGGAAGTTATTGAAAATTCATGAAAAATTTCCCTATTTCACGTGGTTTTATCATTTAAGTTTTTTGATTCAATGAATAAATTTATGTTTCTATATTAATTTAACATTTAGGTGTGATTTTTTTATAAAATTGGTCGTTTTTTGATGATATAAATGGTTGTATCACTTTTAAACCTTTGAGAAGTGTGGTACCCTTTGTGTGGGTAGTTTATAGGAAAATTATGTCACTTAATTTCTCCACACATATTTTCATCCAACCATGAAGTATGAATTTTTATACTCAATAGATGGTAATATACGTTATTTTAATATTTATCAGCTTTCCAAAATGATTTTTCCATACATTTGTTCCTTATCTGATCTTTTTCATTACTGTACTGAATTGACCTATACATGTTTACCTATTATCCGACTGTTGTACACCCTAAAAAAAAAAGAAAAAAAATATGGGTTGTGTCTTGGAAAGGTAAAAAAACATTCTTCCTTGACCTTTGATCTTGTTATAATTATTATAATTAGTGTCGTGAGGAGATCAAGCAAAGGTTGAGTGTTAAGTGTGATATTTTTTTCAAGATAAAAAAACAACAAAAATAATAATAAATGAGGGGAGTGATGAAATGTGACACATATGGTAATATTTAGATAAATAACTTATAGTTTTACTTTCAAGAATGCTTAGGTGAGTGGGTCTTGAAATTTGATTACAAAGGATGTAGGGTAGGTTTAGTGGATAGAATCATTTAAGCACATTTTTTTAAAATAAACTATATTTACTAGATAGAAAGTGGAAATAATTTCATGGAATTATTTTCACACACACATGAAAAATTAGTGACATTTTTTAATTTTGAATTACTTTCCCAAAATTTTATCATCCATCTCTTTGAATTTCATTCTGATACAATTTATGAGACATCTATTTCCATGATCACTAAGACTATCTCCTTGGCGTGGTTTCTGATTTGATCACATTACTTTAATGAATTAAAGTTTAATTGAATTTTAAATCATCATTAAGTTAGTAATATTTACTTGAATCATATTTTGGAAGTGTTACTTTTCCCAGGGGTGAAAATGTTTAGGTGTGGGGGTGTGATCGTACCACGATTCACTGTTTTATTTCATCCTCATACCACTATATTAAACTGGTTTTGTATTGAAAATTAAAAATATAATAATAAATTTAAATTCATTCTTTATTAAAAAATTTAATGTTTTTCACTGTTAAAAAGGGATATTTCACTTGTTTTTATGTTTTCGTTATAGGTGGAGGTGATTTGGAAGGCCCAGATGAAGTTGAAGAAAAATGGACCAAATTGCACAAGAATCCAAGAACATCTGTCGACTAAAACAAATACTAATGCTGATAAGAGCATCAAATTGAGCTTAATGTTTTTTGGATGATCCAAAATTCTGTGGGATATGACTCTTATGAATAAACCAAATCCCAATTAGACCATTAAGAGGCCCAAATGAATCAATATTTCCAAGAAAATGAATCTGCAAGGAGTCAACAATTTTCCTCTATATTTTGGAAATATCTCTTATTATAACAAATATATAGCCTCCAAATTTGATAGGGATATATAAAATAGGTCTTTAAACAAGTTTTTAGTGTTGTGTAAATAAATATAAGATTTTATAGTGGTCTACAATCATGGTACAAATGGTTTTTTGAAATTTGGGGGCTCAAAACCACCTTCCAATTTCCCTATAAAATGATAACTTGGGAAAACAATTTGTAAGTTAGAACTAGAAGAAAATATTTTCCATTTTGGAGACCCAAACGACCCTTATCATAATTTAAGAAGTTATGGAGGCCCCTATACTCATAGAGGGATCAAGGAAGAAGGTGGATTTCCACCCATGGCTCCTCCTCTAGATGGCGATCTAAATGGTAGACAATCATTTCAAGGAAGCTACACATACTTGGGAGGGAATTCAAGCACTTTTTATCCAACTGGTTTTGTGTAATTTGTATTTGAATTATTTTACTTATGTTTTATCTTAACATTATTCTCCTTGGAATGATTTTCATTGGTTTAATTTAAGTGAAACACTTTTCATTTCAATATCTATTGATTTGAGAATTAAGTGGGAATCTTGGGTTATTCCGATTGGACAAGACAAGAATCCTATTTATCTCACACTTACTTGATATATTAGTATGATTTGGTATCCCCCACTCTATGATTGAGGTCAAAACATTGAAAACACAATTGTTGTGTCAATGGGTGGTTCTTTATGCATCATCGTAAGAGGCAAGAGGGGAATCTAGATCTTGACAACCCTCAACCAAATAATTTCATTAAACCATGTGAAATTTTCAGAACAATGAACTATAAAAGTTATGTAGTGAACTTTAAGTGACCTCCATACTTGAAAATTATAAACACACCACCTTTATTTATCAACCATTAAACATTTTAATTAAGTTATTTTCTTAAATCTATTTTTAAAACTACCCCCACTTTTTAGTCCTTTTTATTAAAAATACACACTCTAAACCTATCAATACTCGAGAGAAAACCTAGGGTATTACCTAGAATATAAAACCATCTTTAAATCATAATAAATTTGATGTGTCATGACAACGCGATCAACACTCGACCACCAGAGATGATGCTTCCGCTGCCTTATCCTCATTCATAACCAACTGATCCCTCATTTGGATAATTATAATGTCCCGGATTTTCCATGTATTATTTTTGAATATTATATGGATTATTTTTTAGGATAGAAGCTGAGAAAATATGCGATTCTGAGACCCAGTGTGTCCAGAAAAAATGTTTGAATAATATTAAAATATTAAATAGCACACACATGAAATTTTCTTGAAAAAGTGGAATAAATTCTAAAATGGTGCCCGGATCAGAAATTCGAGGGAACCGTTGCATTCAGAGCAGTATCTTTACCCTAGGTGTGGATTAACATCGATTGGCGTAGGTTGGTTGTGAAAATTAGTTTCGAGCGTTTTTAATGAATAAAATAAATTGAAGATTTATTTTATTTTCTCTATTTCATTGATGCAACAACACTTCTTTTTTCAATAAATCCGTTAGTTAGGGATATAGGGTTAGGATCATAACCCTATAAATTCCCTAGAGGCTCTGGAGAGAACCTTAATGATTTCTCTCAGTGGGCGATGATGGAATTTTGGATCGAAGATCAATGAACGCCGTTCTTGACAGATCTTGCTAGCAGTAATCAATCTTCAATAGAGAATGATCCAACTCCTAGGTAAGATGTGTTATTTTTTATTTCTTTCCCCGTTATTTAATTCAACGATGAACGTAGAACAAACAATGAACATGTTGATCTATAGTTCGATCATTCCTTGTGGGATGGGTTATACGTTGCAGGGTTATTGGGGTTTGATTATTTGAGAATTTATTTTATTTTCTAATAATTATTATGGGAATGAATTGAGGTTTTAATTAATAATGGTCGAGGTTTGTTCCTCGTATTTTTTCCTTGTGTTTTATCCCCACATTTTCTATGCATGTTCTTTATTCTTCGGTGTGTTTAAGAATGAATGATCGTTGAGCCTTAATTTCCAAGAAAAATGATCCGAAATTGAAGATCCAACCTCAGGACGACCTAATGGAGGTGCGACAGTGATGGAGAAAGATGAATTAGAGTGAATTGGAAGAGACCGTTCTTCAAGAAATTTGCACTGGAATTGATTTAAATGGATTTCAGAGACGATTGAAGGCCAGAAACACATTGATTCAGTGTTAGTGTGATGAAAAGACCTTGGATATAGAGTTTCTAGGTTAAAGGATCACCAAAATGATATCTAGATCATCATATGAGGTGCATGAAGGAAGAACTAGGTGTTCTGGAAAAACCCAATGAACACAGCATGTAACTCGAGGTTACATGGCATGTGGCCCCCACTAAGTGGAGGCTAGGATTATGGGAGATAGTTAAATGTCACAGGACATGTGACCCTATCACATGATGTGTAAGCCTTTCCCAGAGACTCGACATGTATCTCGGGAGATACATGAACACAGGGTGGAGTACACGGTTTGCCTACATAGTGTGTACCCTACCGCATGACTTGGACCGGACCAAGTACACAAACTACCTCATGTACTAGTACACATGTAGAGACACATGGGTTGACACTGTGTACCAGCACATGTCTAGAGAACACGGGAAGACCTTAGATGGAAGGAAATGGCGTGTGACTCCTCATACACGGTGTGTACCCATCTTCTACACGACATGTTATAATGAAATAGACCATTGTACATGGGAAGTATCTGGGTTCAAGGGACACGGTGTGTGACCCTACTACACACCATGTACCCCTTTCTACATGGATTGATTATATTTTCTACTGTATCTTGGAGAAGTTTTGTTAGGGTTTATGCCCTTGATCGTTTCCTTAAAGGTTAGTGTGAATCGTTTCCTACTCATAGGACTATGATCCCTTTAGCAGGACTTCCTTGAGAGAGTTTTTGTAATCCACCAAGAGGCCTAGATAAGGATCCTCTATTCATTATTCATGCCCTATGTAGAGTCTTTATTATTGACGTGACCAACTTCACCGGGTTTTGATCCTCTACTTCGAAGGTTAATCCATATGGATTTGTTGGTATCACCCTACGGACCTGGTTGTGATCCTCATTTGTGGTATCGTATTCTCTTCAGATCTATAAGCATATCTCTCTCATGATAGTTCTTGATGAATAGTACTTCTCAGACGAATTTCATCATTGCTATTAGACTCAGGAGTGTGTTCTCCTGGATGAGTGTTTCGTGGAATATTCGAGCTTAATTTCTAGTGCTAGTATACAGTGGTTGTGACTTACCTATAGATTGCGTATCTTGGATTGAATATATCTAGATATCACTGTTATATGTTTTGTCAACATATAATATATAGAGATAACTGTATCTTTCCTTTGTGTATTTCTTTGTGGTTTCGGGGTGTCTTACTAAGTATTGTTATACTCACCCCAACACAGGATTTTCCCACACGTATCATGTCTTATGTAGATGAGCGACCTTTTGATAGGGTGCTAGGTGAACGAGGAACCGAAAAAACTTTGTGAGATTAGGAAGGCTGAGGTGTGTTCCTACAACTATAGACAACAATCCCAGTACCTTATTTTTACAGTTTGAAATTGTGGTTATAGAAGTCTTTTTGGTGGGATTGTATTCTGGCCTGGTTTTCTTTACTGCACTTTACTTTCCTGTCATACTCTGGTTGGGATATAGTGGTATGTATGTATTTGGTTCTTAGTGGTTTTTAAATTTTAGTATTTTTTGGGATTAGAGATGTGTATGTTCATATAGGTACATAGGAAATTCCTCCCATGTTAGTAATATGACTACTCAATGCTAGTCACCAGCCCCTGACCTTTTAGAGGTGGGATTGGGGAGTCATGACATGGGCCCCAGAAGATATACTTGATATAGAGGTGATGACTAGATTTTCTCAAGGACTATGAATTTGAGATTTTCTATACTCTTGGGAAGGGGAACATGGTGGAAGATTCTCTCAATAAGAGATCTAGTTCATAATTGCTGAGTGAGGCATCAGAGCAGTTAACCTCATTATAGTTATCCTTTGTGGATGGAGATGGAGCATTTTAACTTCAATCGATGGTTTTTACACCTCCACTCTTACAGTGAGTTAGGGAGGCACAACTTGGGGATACCAAATATGAGACTCTACATGCTTAGATATCCACAAGGCATGCTCCTGATGGATCTTTGAAAGGTGGGGAGCACATCATCCTTTTCAGAGGACGCACAGTAGTTCCAGTGGTGTTGCGAAAGGGGGTTCTGTGGGATTTTCATACATCCCATTTTGAGGTATATCCAGGTGTGGTGAAAATATACCAGGACCTACAACATCAGTTCTGGTGGCCGAAATGAAGAATGGAGTGACATAGTTTTTTTCTCAGTAAGGATGAGCACTAGGTTCTAGCGGGTTTAGCTCAACCCCTTGAGGTGTCAGAATGGAAGTGGGATGGGATATCGATGGGCTTTATGATGGGTTTATCACATATTTATAGGGGGAATGATTCCATCTGTGTGATCGGTGATCAACTCACAAAGTTGGACCACTTCCTAGCTATATGAGAGTAGGGTTTAATGGGGAGATTGGGATGCCTCTAAGTTTAGGAGATAGTTCGACTCCATGGAGTTCCATAGGAAATAGTTTCAGATCATGATGTTCGTTTTACATCTTGATTGTGGAAGGTATTGCGGGAGGTGTTTGGGACCTAGTTACACTTGATCACAATATTTTACCCATAGATAGATGTCTAGATAGAGAAAACCATTCAAGTTATGGAGGACATGCTATAAGCTTTCATATTAGACTTCGACCATAGTTGGGAGGACCACCTACCACTGTTAGAGTTTATATACAAAAATAGAAACCATTACACCATTGGTATGTAACCATTAGAGACATTGTATGGGAAACCCTACAGGTCACCACTGTGTTGGACTGACCCAGGAGAGTCAGCACTCATGGGCTCAAAATTGGTGCGAGATCCTACAGAGAAGGTGATGATCATCTAGTAGTAGATGAAGACTGCTCAAAACCATCAGAAGTCTTATGATAACAGGTGTCGGAGGCCTTTGGAGTTTGAGTAAGAAGACCATATATTCCTTCAGGTTTCACTTTGATGGGGATTACGAATATTTGGATGGGGAGACAAGTTATCTATGAGGTTTATAGGCCCTTTTCAAATACTGCGTAGAGTTTGTGAGGTGGAATACTGCTTAGCTCTACCTCTATAGTTAGATCGGGTACATGACGTCTTCCAAGTGTCGTAGTTAAGGAGGTACGTGCATGAATCATCGCACGTCATAGACTGGGGTGATATGGAAATTGAGGATGGAGCGACTTTTTCTGAGTACCCAGTGGAGATCGAGGATCGGCAGGAGAGGATCCTTCATGGGTGAGAAATTCCTTTAGTGGGTGTCTGGCGGTAGAAAAAATATATCTAGGAGTGAACTTGGGAGCGGGAGACTCAGATGTGTGCTCAATACCCACATCTTTTTGAGTAGATTTTTTTTTGGATTTTTGAGGATGCAGAGCCCCAATGTGGAGATAATGTAATTTCCTTGATTTACCATATATTATTTTTGAATATTATATAAATTATTTTTGAGATCAGGTGCTGATACGACGTATGATTATGAGACCCAGTATGTTCGGAATAAATGTTTTAATAATATCAAAATATTAAATAGAATGTGCAAAAAGTTTTCCTAAAAAAGTGGATTAACTTCTAAATGGGTGCTCGGATCAGAAATTTGAGGGCACTATTGTGTTCAGAGCAGTGACTTTACCCTAGGTGAGACTTAACATCAGCCAGTGCAGGTCAACTGTGAAAAGTAGTTTCAGGTGTTTTTAATGAATAAAATAAATTGAAGATTTATTTTATTTGCTCTGTTTAGTTGACTCAGCGAAGCTTATTTTTTTAAGAAATACTTTAGGTAGGGATCCAGGATTAGGCTTATAACCCTGTAAATTCCCTAGAGGATCTAGAGAGAACCTAGATGATTTATCTCGCCAGGTAATGATAGAATTGTGTATTGAAGACCAACAAACACCGTTCTTGATGGATCTCGCTAGTGAGAATCAAACTTAAACAAAAAATTATCCAATTACCATGTAGGATGAATTATTTTACATTTCTTTACCCATTCATAAATTCAATGATAAACTCAGACCAACCAATGAACAAGTCGATCCATGGTTCGATCGTTCCTTATGGGACGGGTTGTACATTTCAGAATTATCAAGGTTTGATTATTTGAGAATTTATTTGATTTTATGATCGTTCTTATGGGAATGGATTGAGTTTGAAACAAACAAAGGTCAAGGTTTGTTCCTCGAATTTGTTCCTTGTGTTTTCTCTCTCTTGTTTTCTATGCGCGTTCTTCAGTGCCTTTATGAATGAACGATCTTTGTGCCTTCCTTTCTAGGCGCAATAATCTCAAATTGAATATCCAAGCTCAAAATAACCTAATGGAGGTGCGACGAAGATGGCGAAGAAAGAATCAGAGTAATTTTAAAGAAACCATTCTTCGAGCGGTTTTCGTTAGAATCAATTTAAATGGATTTATGAGTCGATTGAAGGCTCGAAACACATCGATTCAATATTAGGGTGATGAAACGAACTTGGATCTGTAGTTTCAAGGTGAAAGGATCACTAGATGGAGATCCAAATCATCGGTTGAGGTGCATAGAGGAAGAACCCAGTGTTCTAAAAAAACCCAATGAACACAGCGTGTAACCCAGGGTTACACAACATGTTCCCCCCAATGAGCAATGAATAGGGTTTCAGGAGATAGTTAAATGTCACACAACATGTAACACTATCACATGGAATGTATTCCCTTCCCAGAGACTTGGCGTTTATATCAGGAGATACACGGACAAGGGGCAGAGTACACAGGTTTCCTACATGGTGTGTACCCCACCACATGACTTGGCCCGGACCAAGTACACGGTGTAACACCCCAATATTTCATAGTATGTTATCTCTTCAAAGTAATTCAATAATTTGCGTTACACGCAACAACGAGTTCAAGTGCACCACAACTTACCAAACTAGCCGTTCAAAAAGCGGTTGTGAACAGTATTAACTATATTTGAATTTTATATATATCCTTTATAATTTTAGCATTCATATTTTTGTTTCTTAGGCATAATATAAGGATAAATTCAATTTTTCATATAAAAGAAATATTTTTAAAAAAATTCAAATTTACCACCCATTTAATGGAGAATCCTTTTTAAAACAAATATTTGACACTTTTATAAATTCAATTTAATGAAATTAAATTCTTCTTTAGAATCAGGACATAAAAATTTAGTTTGGATAAATTTTTGGTACTTTTCTGATAACTTTCATATTTTGATGAATACTGAAAAATACTAAATTTTAATTGAAAATAACTTTTTTAATTGAAATAAATTAAAGTGTTAAATTATACATTTGAATGGTTTGGATGTATAATTAGATTATATTTTTATCATTTAATACAATGTAGGTCATTATAAGTAATTTCACATTTAAATTTGACATAAACACATGTCAATCTTTTGAAAGTTTTTACTTTTTTAAAACCTGCTTTTTGGTTTTGACAACAGGAATTAATTTTAAATTAATAAATGAAACTTATATGTTTTGAATTTTGTAAAATAGACTTAATTTTTGAATTCATAATATCAAAATTATCATAGGGTGAATTTTTGGTATTTTTCTGAAAACATTCAATTTTTGATGAATAGTGAAAAACACTGCGTTATTATTTAAAACCAACTTTTTATTTAAATAATTATTTATTTTATTTAAATTTATTTTAAGTAAAAATAGATATATAACACCTATATAAGTTAAATGTAATTCATTTGAGTCATTTTATAATAAAATTAGATGTATAAAATTTTGTTGAACTTTTTAACATTTTCTACCCACCTTCTAAGAGTATTTACAAATTTGCAAAAATACTTAATTTTACAGATTTTGTGAGTTGAATTTAAAAAATCCAAGATACATGGTTAATATCAGTAAGTAAAATGTGGTTCAATAAAATGAAAATAATTTTTGGTGAATAGTAACTTTTGACTTTTATTTACCACGATTAAAAGTAAATAGGGTAATTAAAGGTAAAAATGATATTATAATTACCCTAACACATGTCCTAATTCTATTGGATAAGTTTAATTTGACCAAAACCAACCTTATGAATAAAATATGATGCTTTAGGCCCACTTGGATTAGATTAGGACATTTATTATTATTTTATTTAAAGAAGAGTTAAAAGTGTTAAATTCAAAGTTTAATAACTAAGACATTTTCAATATGGGGTAATACATAAGATAAATTTGACTATAAATATTCATTAGAAATATAAAAATATTTCATACATCATGGTATTTTATTTATAAATTTTAGACATTAAATAATTAAATTTATTTGTGACACAATGATGATGCAGTAATTACCTTATTAATGAAAGAATCAAATAAATGGTATTATAAATATTAAAATAAATATAATTTCAAAGTTTTTATGACATAAACGAATTTTATAGTTGAATATGACATGTTAGGGTTGATTAAATGTATATTTGTAGAAGTAATCAAGTTTTGATGACTTTCACAAAAACCAAATACCAAATAGTGTCAAAATTGACATCAATTAATTTTTAAAACAAATACTATATTATTGGTCGATATAATATTCCTAAAAATATAAGGTTCATACGAAGGGATTAAATAATATTATATATGTCATTAATGAACAACTTGAGCTTATCTTGTAAGTTTAGAGTAAGTTTATTAACCATATAGTGTAAGAATACAGGAATACATGGTAAAAGTTAAACTATTTAACTAAGAGTTAAATCTAAAAGATAAGGTTAGAATGGTAACATAAAATTGTCTAAAACCCACTGGTTGAGATTATTTCGACCTATAAACACCTTATCCTCTAAATGAATCAGTTTGGAACCATTATAAACCGAAAATTATTTTATTATAAAATAATATTTCTATGTTTTCCTAAAGTGACCCTCACCTCTCTTATAAAAGGGCACTTCCCATTCTCTGAAAATCACACCTCCAAAACAATTTGGCTCAGCCATACCCTGCCCAAATATCCTCCCAAATTCCCTCAAATCAAATTAGTGTCCTTAATTTGATCATAAATCCAACCTAAGGAGCCCTTTTGATCAAAGAAAAAGGAAACACCCGAAGAAGAGGTAATAATTTCACCACCCACTTTCAAGTTCTTTTTATCTTCCACTTCCTCTTTCTTTGTTGTTTACATACCAAAAATAATAACTACAGTACCTAATACATACTTTTATGTTATTATAAATATGTTACAAACATATTCGTTATTCTATCCATCCTCTAAATGGAAAAGTCACCATACGTGTGTATATACGGTTTACCGTCTCAACGTCGTGGTGTAGTTTGTTATTCAAACACTTCATTATTTGAATGAGTATAATAATGATTATAACTGATGTAAATAATAAATATAACATGTTAATTATTATTTATATATTATATACCATTCAATTACATACAATTTCACTATCAATATAATGATATTGTCGCTCGTACGTATGTATGGATTACCGTCTCCATGACGCGATGAGATTCATTCCCACGTTCACCATTCAATGATGATTATAAAAATATATATTATTAATAAGTATGTAATATATGACATAATAATTCTACTGGATATATATATATATATATATATATATATGTACTTACATATATCTTATTCACTTACTTCCGTTCAATACGATATGAAAACAGAAACAACGTTTATGCATACGTACAACCTACCATCTCCATAAACGGTGCCTTTAATTTCATATATCTATCTATTATAAATATTAATATTATAAATATATATGATATATAAATCAATTTTTATATTCTTAAAGTATTTAAATCATGATTGAAATGATATGATCAAGAATAACAAGTTAAAACACGTACGATAAAGAAAGCGATTATTACCCAAAATGTTAATTTAACATGGAAATCATTATTAAATGGGTAGTATAAATTAATAAATGAATCATGTATGATATAATAAATATTAATATGGTTCTGGTACAATTTAATAACTTAATATGGTCATTATATAGGAGGTTAAACGTACCCTCAACCAAAAGAAAGTGCAAGGTAAGAGTTAATTCTACAATCTCTTCATTATCTGAGGTTGTTTTTACATAAGTATCTACTGGGACATATTTATTATCCATGTCCATGTTTCATAAAAGAGTTTTCAAAGGAATTAATTTTAAGGGACTTTTTACTAAAACATAATTTTAAATGTTTTAAAGATTTATTCTTCTAAACCTTTCACATTAATGTCCATGTTTTCAAAATGGTTTTAAGGATTTATTTTTATGGACATGAATGTTTTAAAATGTTAATTACTTTCAAAAGTTTCAAAGTGGTATGGGGAAATTTGATTCAAAACTATATTTTAAATGAATTCCTTTATATGACTTTTAAATGATTTCATAAAAAGGGATATTTCTCTCAAAGAGGTTTACAAATCGTTTTCATCTATGTCAACATCCTTTGATGGATTTTAAACTTGTTTGAAGTTGATTTATCATGATACAAATATTTCATATTGTATTGAAGGTTTTTTGATATGTTTGATTGTGGATGTGTTATTTTTATACCATTCATGGTTTATGTATAAATTATTGACATTTCGTATGCTAGTTTTAATATGAATGTTTATGTTGTGTTTAAAGCTTTTCATATGAGGAATGCATTGGACTTAGTAAGTGACGGGTGGAGCCCGCTATAGCTCCTCGATGTATCGGTAGGTCCCATGAGACAAACTAGTGTCTTGGAATAAGGCCTTGACAATATCTTTTTTTAGTCTTGGCATGAGGCCTTGACTATGTGGTTATGAAGTCTGGCATTATTCATTCCATCATTTTAAAATTGGATATTGATATTACATGTGATTATTTGACTAGTAGAATATCCATGTGAATAATTAAATGAAATTATTTGATTTATCTTTTCCATTTTATGCTGAAGTTTAAGTTTAAAAGTATTTTGTTTTAGTCTTATACATTGCCTTAAATGTGTATGCTTATTTATGAAAGTTTCTGCTGTATTTCTTACCCTTAATGAGCATTTGAGCTCACCCATTTCTTATGTTTTATTTTACCAGGATTCCAAGAAGTGTATTATGATTGATAAGCAGGGTTAAGCTAGTGATTAATGAAATTCTCAAAGGATTATTTGTGTTGTGTTTTATTTTTTAATGTGTAATGCAACGTCCATGTATGTAATCTATTTTCCAAGACTGTTAAACTGATCGGTCTTTAGGGACTTGATTCCTTGTAATCATGCCAATGTATTAAAATAATGCATCGACTCTGGGTAACTGGGGTCAGGGCGTTACAGTTGGTATCCGAGGAAGTTTAGAAACAACCTTGGAAATAGATTTAGATAAACTCTGATTAAAGAACATTACCCTAAGATAGACTTTGAGAATTAGTATAGAAGAACTTCCTAGAATTTTGGTAATTTAGAGATTTTGTGTATTTTCCAAGCAATATATCCCTTTCTAGATACGAGCAGGTAGAGACGGCTCTGGCATAGATGTACCTAGGAGTGAAAACTCCAACAAGGAGTTTCGGGATTGACCCGGGGTATCCTAATACATGACAATGGGCCTTTCTGCACTCTTGGTTACGACACTCCCAGGGGATATGCTTAGGATAATTCACATTTTCATTACAAGACATTATAAAGGTTTTAGGAGTAAATGATCCCTCAAAGAAAACATTTTATGATTATAGATTATATTCATAATCTATTCAATTTACGTTGGGTATTTTAAAAATTTGGAATTATGCATTGTAATTCATAAACTAACCTAGTGTATGCCATTGTTTAGAAATGGTTCCTAGTATAAGGAATACGAACTCCAAAAATACGCATGATCCAAAGATTAAGAAGGATCATATATTTCATGGTATTAAGCCAACATTTAGAAGGGAAATAGTCTCCCACATATTCTCATCATATGAAGAAGTAGTATCATGTGTTAATAATATAAATAAAGAATTCTCTGAGTCCTATGGATTTGAAGGGAAGTAAGAGAAGAAAAGGATGAAAGAGAGAAAGATGAAAAAGGGAAGAGGGGAAAGAATGATTTTTCCATATGTGATAACTAAGGGAAGAATCACCTTGGTAAATGGTTGAAGGGAATGAGAGTTTGTTATAAGTGTGGAGAAAAAGGACACCAAGTACGTGATTGCAAGGGTAAGAAAAAGGTTTCAAAAGTATAATGCTTCATATGTAAGGAGTTGAGACACTACACGAATCAATGTCCAAATCATTAGAGTATAATACAAATGCTGCTATTGGATAATAATCAAGTTATGATACTACTAAAGATGAAGATGAATGATTAGATTTATTATTTTTTTATTAAATTATTGTGTCATTTGAGTATTGTATTAATGATGTACATTTTATAAGAATTATTGAGTATATAAGTATTGTACTACAGTACTATTTCATTAAGGACTTGAGATTGTGTGGAACTAAGAAAAGTGACTCAATAGTAGGTTATTTTTTTTTGGAAAATATGTGGTTTAGAGAAAGATAAACCATAATATGGTTCTAATAGCGAGGTAGTAATTTTGGAATAATATGTGATTGATTTGGATAAATTATATTGGATATTCTTCACTACCTTAAAACTGTTTAATGATTCTTATATTCTATAATTGTTGGAGTTTACAACATTTTTGGATAGAAGGGGTATATACAGTATTCTATAAGGAATAATGGAGCATAAATATAATCAATAAGTTTTTATAGTAATTCAGGGTGTTATAGTGTTTTAAAAGACTACACGATGAAGGTATTCACATGTTATTACGTAACAAAAAGGATCTTCATTGTGTTTACCTTCCTTATAAATTTTGGACTGTGAATTTGGACAGAAGTATTTTGGTTAAGTATAAAGGTTGGAATAGATTAAGTTTGAAATTGGATACTATTGTTAAGGTTAAAAAAATTCTTGAGATTATTTTTGGATTGTCATAAAAAGGATAACCCAGAGGTCGGGCGACAACCCGTCGCGTCCGGAAAGGCCACGAGACTTGAACCCGCAAGCAAAGGGCGACAAGGGTGCATCACTTACCACTTTCCTACGTGATGTCCTAGTTTGTATAATGTAGTTTTTTTAAAATAGTCTGACAAATGAATTAGAAATTCATTATTTTTAGAACCCTATATGATCAGGATAAATAAAATATTTTTAAATTCTATTATCTTTTGGAGTGAAAGATGAGATTTTGGTAGGAATTAGTTGAAGGATGAAACTCTACTTGTCAAGTATATTTTTTTATCTTATTATATGAATAAATTAATTATTAAACTTTAGGGAATATATCTTAAAACAAAAAACATGTTATCATAATACCTTATGTTTTGTTGAAATGATGATATTTTAAATCATCATAGATCGATGGCTTTGAGGCTCTCAATTGTACACTTGTTTGTGATTTATGACCTCAATCACTCCCTATAAATATTTATGTTTTCCCTCCAATTATGTGTCTATAATTGCCACCAATTTTCTCCTAATCTAGATCATAATTTGGTGGTGATATTTTCATTTCCCTTCCCCTCTTATTAAGACTAAATTTTTTTGAACCAATTTTCGATGTGGGTTTTCCACAAAAGTATTTTTCTATTTTTAACCTTTTATTTTCGAAGAAAAATTTCAAATTGCAAGGATTAAATTTACTAAAGGAGGGTATAATGTAACACCCCAAGATTTCATAGTATGTTATCTCTTCAAAGTAATTCAATAACTTGCGCTACACGCAACAACGAGTTCGAGTGCACCACGACTTACCAAACTAGCCGCTCAAAAATCAGTTATGAATCGTATTAACTACATTTTAATTTTATATATATCCTATATAATTTTAACATTCATATTTTTTTTTTCTTAGACATAATATAAGGACAAATTCAATTTTTCAGATAAAAGAAGTATTTTTCAAAAAATACAATTTTACCACCTATTTAATGGAGAATCCTTATTAAAAAAAATATTTGACACTTTTATAAATTCAATTTAATGAAATTAAATTATTTTTTATAATTGGGACATAAAAATTTATTTTGGATAAATTTTTGGTACTTTTCTGATAACTTTCATATTTTGATGAATATTGAAAAATACTAAATTTTAATTGAAAACAACTTTTTTAATCGAAATAATTTATAGTGTTAAATTATAAATTTGAATGGTTTGGATGTATAATTAGATTATAGTTTTGTCATTTAATACAATTTATGTCATTATAAGTAATTTCATATTTAAAATTGACATAAACACATGTCAATATTTTGATAGTTTTTACTTTTTAAAACCTCATTTTTTGGTTTTGACAACGAGAATTAATTTTAAATTAATAAATGAAAATTTTATGTTTTGAATTTTGTAAAATAGAATTAATTTTTTAATTCAGAACATCAAGATTATCTTAGGGTGAATTTTTGATATTTCTCTGAAAACTTTCAATTTTTGATGAATAGTGAAAAACATTGCATAGTTATTTAAAACCGACTTTTTATTTAAATAATTATTTATTTTTTTTAAATTTATTTTAAGTAAAAATAGATATATAATACCTATATAAGTTCAATTTAATTCATTGAATTCATTTTATAATAAAATTAGATGTATAAAATTTTGTTGAACTTTCTCATGTTTTTTACCCACCTTCTAGGAGCATTTGCAAATTTGCATAAAACTTAATTTTACCACTTCTGTGAGTTTAATTTCAAAAATTCAAGAGACATGGTTAATATCATTAAGTAAAATATGGTTCAATAAGATGAAAATAATTTTTTTTGTGAATAGTAACTTTTGACTTTTATTTACCACGATTAAAAGTAAATAGGGTAATTAAAGACAAAAATGATATTATAATTACCCTAAAACATGTCCTAATTCTATTGGATAAGTGTAATTCTACCAAAAAAACCTTAGGAATAAAATATTATCCTTTAGGTCCACTTGGATTAGATTAGGACATTTATTATTATTTTATTCAAAGAAGAGTTAAAAGTGTTAAATTCAAAGTTTAATAACTAAACCATTTTTAATATGGGGTTATACATAAGATAAATTTGACTATAAATATTCATTATAAATATAAAAGATTTCATAAATCATGGTATTTTATTTATAATTTTTAGACATTAAATAATTAAATTTTTTTATGACACAATGATGATGCAGTAATTACCTTATTAATGAAAGAATCAAATAAATGGTATTATAAATATTAAAATAAATATAATTTCAAAGTTTTTATGAAATCCATGAATTTTATAGGTGAATATGACATGTTAGGGTTTATTAAATGTATCTTTTTAGAAGTAATCAAGTTGTGTTGACTTTCACAAAAACCAAATACCAAATAGTGTCAAAATTGACATAAATTAATTTTCAAACCAAATACTATATTATTGGTTGATATAATATACCTAAAAATCTAAGGTTCAGAAAAAGGGCTTAAATAATATTATATATGTAATTAATTAACCACTTTATGTTCTCTTGGAAGTTTAGAATAAGTTTATTAACCATATAGTGTAAGAATACAAGAAGACACGGTAAAAGTTAAACTATTTAACTAAGAGTTATATCTAAAAGATAAGGTTAAAATGGTAACCTAAAATTATCTAAAACCTATTGGTTGAGATTATTTCGACCCATAATCAAATTATCCTTGAAATAAATTATTTTTGAGCCATTATAAACCGAAAATGATTTTATTATAAAATAATATTTCACACTTTTCCTAAAGTGACCCTCACCTCTCTTATAAAAGGGAACTTCCCCTTCTCTCAAAATCACACCTCCAAATCCATTTGGATATACCAAAACCTACCCAAATATCCTACCAACTTCCCTCAAATCAACCTATAGTCCTTAATTTTATCAGAAAGCCAACCTAAGGATCCCTTTTGATCAACTCAAAAGGAAACACCCGAAGAAGAGGTAATAATTTCACCACCCTCTTTCAAGTTATTTTCATCTTCCACTTCCTCTTTATTTGTTGTTTCCATACCAAAATAATAACTCCAGTACCTTCTACATACTTTTATGTTATTATAAATATGGTATAACCATATTTGTTATTCTATCAATCCTCTAAATGACAAAGTCACCATACGTGCGTACGTACGGCTTACCGTCTCAACGTCGTGGTGTAGTCTGTTATTCAAACACTTCATTATTTGGATGGGTATAATAATGAGTATAACTGATGTAAATAATAAATATAAAATTTTAATTATTATTTATATATTATATAACATCCAATTACATATGATTTCACCATCAATATAATGATATTGTTGCTCGTGCGTACGTACGGATTACGGTCTCCACGACGCGATGAGATTCATTCCCACGTTCACCATTCAACGATGATTATAAAATATATATTATTAATAAGTATGTAATATATGACATAATAATTATACTAGATATATATATATATGTATGTACTTATATATATCTTATTCACTTACTTCCATTCAGTACGATATGAAAACGGAAACAATGTTTATGCATACGTATGGCCTACCGTCTCCATAAACGGTGTCTTCCATTTCATATATCTATCTATTATAAATATTTATATTCTAAATATATATGATATATAAATCAAGTTTTATATTCTCTAAGTATTTAAATCATGATATAAATGATACAATCAAGAATAACAAGTTAAAACATCTACGATAAAGAAAGCGATTATTACCCAAAATGTTAATTTAACATGGAAATCATTATTAAATGGGTAGTATAAAGTCATAAATGAATCATGTATGATATAATAAATATTAATATGGTTCTGTTACAATTTAATAACATACTATTTTCATTATACAGGAGGTTAAACGTACCCTCGACCAAAGGAAAGTGCAAGGTAAGGGTTAATTCTACAATCTCTTCATTATCTGAGGTTGTTTTTACATAAGTATCTACTGGGACATATTTATTATCCATGTCCATGTTTCATAAAAGGTTTTTCAAAAGAATTATTTTTAAGAGACTTTTTACTAAAACATCATTTTAAATGTTTTAAATATTTATTCTTCTAAACCTTTCCCATTAATGTCCATGTTTTCAAAATGGTTTTAAGGATTTATTTATATGGACATGAATGTTTTAAAATGTTAATTCATTTAAAAAGTTTCAAAGTGGTATGTGAAATTTTGATTAAAAACTATATTTTAAATGAATTACTTTATATGACTTTTAAATGATTTTATAAAAATGGATATTTCTCTCAAAGAGGTTTACAAATCATTTTCATCTATGTCAACATCCTTTGATGGATTTTAAACTTGTTTGAAGTTGATTTATTATGATACAAATCTTCCATATTGGATTGAAGTTTTTATGATATATTTGACTGTGGATGTGTTATTTTTATACCATTCATGGTTTATGGATAAAGTATTGACATTTTGTATGATAGTTTTAATACAAATGTTTATGTTATGTTTAAACCTTTTCATTTGAGGAATTAATTGGACTTAGTAAGTGACGGGTGGAGCCCACTATAGATCCTCAATGCATAGTTAGGTATCATGAGACAAACTAGTGTCTTGGCATAAGGCCTTGAAAAAATATTATTTGTAGTTTTGGAACGAGGCCTTGACTATGTGGTTTTGAAGTCTGGCATTATGCATTCCATCATTATGAAATTGGATATTAATATTACATGTGATTATTTAACTAGTAGAATATCCATGTGAATAAGTAAATGGAATTATTTGATTTATCTTTGCTATATTATACTAAATTTTAAGTTTAAAAGGCTTTTGTTTTAGTCTTATACATTTCCTTAAATGTGTATACTTATTTATGAAAGTTTCTTCTATATTGATTACCCTTACTGAGCGTTTGAGCTCACCCCTTTCTTATGTTTTATTTTCACAGGATTCCAAGAAGTGTATTATGATTGATAATCAGGGTTAAGCTAGGGGATTAATGGCATTCTAAAAGGATCATTTATGTTGTGTTTTATTTTCTAATGTGTAATGTAACATTCATGTATGTAATCTATTTTCCAAGACTGCTAAACTGATCGGTCTTTTAGGACTTGATTCCTTGTAATCATTCCAATGTATTAAAATAATGCACCGAATCTGGGTAACTGGGTTTGTGTCGTTACACACGGACTACCCCATGTACTGGTACATTAGAAGAGACACACGGGTTGACACCATATACTAGCACATAGTCAGAGCACACAGGTAGATTCTAGATGGAAGGACACGACATGTGACTCCTCTTACATGGTGTGTACCCATCTTCTACATGACATGTTCTAATGACATAGGTCGTTGTACACGAGCAGTACCCAGGGTTAAGGGACACAACATTTCACCATATTATATTCCATGTACCCCTTTCTACATGGCTTGATTCTCTTGTCCACCGTTTCCTAGACAAGTTTCATTAGGGTTTGTGCCCTTGATCTTTTCCCTGAAGGTTGGTGAGAATCATTTCCTACTCATAGAACTATGATCCCTTCAATAGGACTTCCTAGATATATTTGATGGAATCCATCGAGAGAACCATAGTAGGATCCTCTATTAATTCTTTGTACCCGAGGTAGAGTCTTCTATATTGACATGACCAACTTTACTGAGCGTCGATCCTCTACTTAGAAGGTTTATCCATTTGGAGTTGTTGGTATCACCCCATGGACCTAGCTATGATCCTCATTTGTGGTATCATGTTCTCTTCATATCTATCAGCAAATCTCTATCATAACGGTTCCCTACAAAAAATACTTCTCAGATGTACGTCATCAGTGCTATTAGACTTAGGGGTGTGTTCTCCTAGATGAGTGCTTCATGAAATCTTCGAGCTGAATTCCTAGTGCTAGTATACAATGGTTGTGACTTACCTCTAGACCGAGTGTCTTGGATTGAGTATATCTAAATATAATTTTTATATGTGTTGTAGACATATACTGTGTAGATCTGACTGTATATTTCCTTTGTGTATTGCTTTGTGGTTTCAGGGTGTCCTACTGAGTATTTTTATACTCATCCCTGTATAGGATTTTTCCCATACGTGTCGTGTCTTTTTAAGATGAGTGACCTTTTATCAGAGTCCTAGGTGTACCAAGACCCAACAGAGCTTTGTGAGATCAGGAAGGCTGAGGTGTGTTTCTACAGCCATAGACAATAGTCCCAATACCTTATTTTTACAGGTTGGACTTGTGTCTACAGACTTCTTTTTGGTGGGCTTGTATTCTGGCCTAGTTTACTTTACTACACTTTACTAACCTATCATACTATGGTTGGGATATAGTGGTATTCATGCATTTGTTTCTTAGTGGTTTTTATATTTCACTATTTTGTGGGCTTGTGGATGTGTGCATGCATACCAGTACATAGGCAATGACTCCCATGTTAGTAATATGCCTACTCGGTGCTAGTCACTAGCCTCTAGCCTATTGGAGGTGAGCTTGGGGAGTCACGACATGGGCCCCACTGGGATGGTTCATGAAAACAATGGTCTTTTTTTGAGTAATGATGGCAACCATATGTTCTTGCACCTACCCTTCTAGGTGAACGATCTCTTCTTCAATTGCCTAGGGAGTTTGAGTGCCCAAAAATTCTTCTTATGCCAGGATACATCAAAATAATTCTAATCTGAATGTTCCCATTTAATGAGGAAGTATTGATATAATACATGGAGGCCGATATAATTCACCCCACCAATCCCCAGGCTGATTATCCAATGGCAGAGACATCCCACCATGTTTAGAAGATCAACTAGTGGAGTGAGAGTGATAAAATTCCACACACTCCTACACACCTTGTATATGATGACTTGGTTCTCTTCAGTGACATCTGAGATAGAATCCTAGAAATCCTCAGGTGGCATAAGATTATAATGAGGGAAGACTACCAACATGTTAGTGTCAAAGTCATCTGAAGGTAGGTACTTGGGTGGGATGATCCCCAGGTCTTGGGGAAGCACGTCCTTTAAAGACTCCTCACCCACAGTGGAAGCCCCAGCTACCTCCATGGTGCTTATAAGGTAGGCTCATCCACCACATATTCCTCTACTGCCTCTTCTAGTGTCATTATCTTGACCAAATTTGTTTATGTATAAGCTCCATCAGCTTTCTCTAATGGTATTTACAAGATAGATGCGATCATCTTAGCCTCCCTAATCATCTCAATTTTCAACACGATTTCCACCTCATCCATTGAGGATTTAGCACCAACAACCACCTCCTGTGGCACCTCTATGATAGGCTCATCTACTACAGCTGCCTCAACCACCTTATTCAAAGGGAAAAACTTGTCTTATATCACTATCCCACACTCAAATGTCACCATAACTAGCTGAGCTCCAAACACGGTTTGAGCTACCGTGGGCCAGTTAATCGTCACTTAAGGAGTTAAAACACAAAGGAAAATGTGAAAAGGGAAAAATTATTACAATAATGGTACAACCTAATGAGAATCTCAAAAATATTCATAGTAAATCCCCCTGGCGATGGTGTTCCCCTAGTAGTCATCACCTCATTTATGGGTGCCACTTCAACCATCGGTTGGATGCCTGTGACCACACCATCAGAGAGAGGAACTATGATCTCCCTCTCAAGGGTTGATGCTCCCTTATACTTTTCCATAGGTTCATCACAAACCTCCCCCTAATCTACGATCACTAATTCCTATACAAATAAAATAGGTTTTAAAGAACAATATTAGGTATTGAGTAATATCCAAGGCACACATGATCAGAATATTTACCTGATCGAAGGAAGGATTTTCATCTCTAGGGGTGAACTAATAGGAATATCTTCCCTAATAATATTTTAATACTCTTCCCTTGGTCTCACCAGCATCCATGTGGCTTATAGGAAGATCCTGAGAATAAGGAATTCCTAACAACACCTTCAATCGGCTGGTTAGGGGACGTGCGATGCCATGAGAGTAGATCAGGTATTCCAGCTCTGCTATGTATTTCTTCACCTCATCATTAGAAACATAGAATAATACCATCACATGAACCAATTTGGTGAGGAATATCCCTTCAGAGTGGAGACGCTTCCATATCCCACAAAGAGAGGTGATCTATTTGTGGATCCCCCAACCCTCCCAACCCTCGCGAAAAACAACATCACCAGGGACAACCAAGCGACGTAGTCGCTTCAACAAACCTTGTATGTGTGCCCCTAAGACTTCCCTAGAGGGTATTACTTCTTATCAAATCTGCTTACCCAGAAGTTTCGTGCCTTTTACTGCTCATCTCCATATAGTTTCCTTCTGTGCAAGATGAGGAATTGCCAACTCTACATCCACTACCCTACCCACCGGGCTGACTCTGCCTCCATGGTGTGCCCTACTTTCTACTCTCCCTCGACCCCACGGTCGTGGTACACCTCCTACCTCATCAGCCTAAGTGGTTTTCTACCTTATCATATCCCTCAGGTACATTCTATCCCAACTCAATACATAATCGTGGGTAATCCCATAAGAAGCAGTGGGCAGTGGTAACTCGTTTCAGCCCCTACCATATTCATGTATAAACATGTTTCATATCTTTCTAAGGACTGAGGGGTATATTTTAATACTTACTCCTACCCTTGGGGTTAACCATTGGAGGTATTATAACTTCATCATAAATCATTTTGGGGTGTACGGATCACAAATTACATTATAGGCCACCCTCACTGCTAGTACCCCACCTCAAAAGGCTAGGAGGTATGACCACTGTTAGATGGTACCCACACAATCTTCAATAACCGTTCCTATAATTAAAGGAAATAGATGAAAAATGAATCATTTTTATAGACTAATCCTCACTAGCACTTCCCCTAAGACCAAGTTGAGAGGGTGACTCCTGGAGATGTTCAGGATCAATGGAAAGAAGTCTATGTTGAGAGGGGAGATTGTGTTTGGATATTCATAACCCTGCATGTGTGTGGTAACCCAACCATATAAGAAGTGGAAGGTCCTACACACATAGAAGGGAGTCTTCCCATGGCTAACATGTAAGAGAAATTTATACATCTTCTCCAATACTGGAACCACTAGGTTGATGTGTTTCCCCATCGCCACCATCGCCGCCATGATGAGGGTTCTCGGCCACAACCCCATGTGTGCATCCTATAGTAGGAGTATCCATTTTCAGATTAGCATGGTAATGAATCCTGCCAGCTTGAACATAGGATCCTCAAGCTTCACCCTATTTCTCCACAACTTCAATTTTCTCACCTCCAGGATTCTCCAATATGAGTGATCTTTGCCTCATGGTTTGACTTTGGACATTGATGTGACCTCCCAGGCAGTCTTTTCATTAGTTCATTTAATAATTAACTGAACCCTTACTTAAAATGGATGTCCTTCATCCCTAGTTTGTGCCCAATTTTCCCCTGCACCAAGCACAACAACACCCTGACTGTGGATAAAATTTACCTATGGTCCTCCAAAACATCCTCTATGGGGAGAAATTTATCATAAATATCCCCCTGGATTGGGATCCCAAAAATCTAGTAAAGATCGCACAAGATGATGCTAACCTCCCCACGGTGCATATGAAATGTGTTGGTCCCTAGTGACCACTTGCTCAACATCCCCAACATGATGTCCAGGTGATGGTAGACATGGAACTATGAGCACCATGCCACCTCATAAAGCCCTACCCACTTTAGCTCTACCTCAAATTCATGATATGTTTGGCATACCCAATATTCCTATACCAATTCATTCATGAAGTTTCCACCCTGGAACAGGTCCCATTCCTTGGTCTATCCTTTGATATGGTCTATCAAACCCTTCTTGAGAATATTATCATATCCAGGGGGAGATGCCTCTACCTCTAATACCTCCCATTTAAAATTGTTCACATGGTTCCATGGGGTATGAGTGGTAAGGGATGCATGGTCCTTCATAATGTGACCTCCTACAGCCTAGTTCCACTGGTGTTGTCCAGGAGTGATACTAAACCAGTAGGTGGGTTCATCTAGATCGACACTGGGAATGAACACATCATCTGTCAGCCTAAAACTATACAGTGGTATCCTCTTGTACAACAAGTATCCCTATTAATCCTTTGTTCGAGAAGGTTAGTTCATGAAGGTCAAGTTCATAGGAGTTTTTAGGCTTGTAAAAGTCTTCTCATGGAGATGCGGATTCTGGAAGAGGCTAGTTTCACGAGCGGTGAGAATCGAAATAAAAAAAATGCTCATTAAGGTATTATGTTTTGAAAAAATAGAGGGCTGGCCTATATTTCATGAAAATATTATGGCCCCCTAAGGGACCCGCACCCTTATTTATAGGCATAGGGTCACACAAAGTTTTGTGAATTGGGATTTCTAATCGCTAATTTTCGGTGGTTTTCCCTCAAAATTTGACCCTCATCTACCTCATCAGATCTAATTCTGAGGAGGGGGGGGGGCTCATTTATTGATGCTGAAACCCACATGTCATGGGATAGGTCATGAAGGAATGACCAGTTCGAAATAAATTCAGGCCAAAATGGTCAAAAAATCCATTTAAGGGGCTGGTTTGTGAAGGTCGAAAGCTTCATGAACAAATTTGGTTCACGGAAGTCCCTGGTCACATGAAGATTGAGGCAGTAACTTTTACACAATGTAAATATAGTCTATCAAAGTCCCTGGACACACAAATATTGATGTAGTAACCTTTGCGTAGCATAAATCTGATTTATAGAAGTCCCCCACCATGTGAATCTTGAGGTGGTAACCTTCACGCAACATATGTCTAGTTTGTAGAAACTCTATCCATTCAAAAATCTCATAATATTATGTAGAAACCTACATATTTCATGAACCCGATGCCCTTGCCTCTGTTGGACCTATAAATACTCCCAAATGTCTGACTTTTAGGGGGATACCTTTCAGTTTCTAAGGAAATATCTGGATTCATGAAACTTAGAAGCTTTATGAGTGAGATAGGAGATGGGTTTGAAAAGGTAGGCATCTTTCATGAAATTATATCCCATGGATTTTTGAGAACCTCAACCCATGGTGGAGATGCATTTTACAAAGGTCCATGGACTTTATGTGAGAATAAATCCCTTTGTGGCTCTTGGGGTTTCATGAGATAATTATCCTTTGTGAAACCAACCCCATGGGAACCATGACTTTACTCCAAGGTAGGGTCAAACTATTTTGTGAAACATATTCTTCCATGAGACCCTATCCTTCATGAGACACCTAACATTCGTGAAGACCCTAACCTTCACAAAACACCAAATTTCATGAAACCTAGATACCAAGCCTCCCCATGGTGCCTCCTTTCATCCAATCTCCTTTCATGAAATTTGAGTGCCTAGGGCCCCTTTACCTACAAAAAACCAATTCAACCACACCCTAAATATCCATGAGATTGGTACCACCTACCCTTGCATCTGTTCACATTAATTTAAGTGAGGTTTAGTCCATTACCCTATGTGTTTATCCTAAGAATAGGTACCATAATTCATTTTTATCCTAATAATAGGCACCCTAATGTTGGGAATCCTGATTTCCAATCCTCCATGACAGTGTTTATGCCATGCACCACTTAGAGGCACATGAATAGTGGACATGTAAGACCTAAAGGCAGAATCAATGAGGGAAATAGATTACTTATCTTGGTAGAGAGTCTTTTTTTCTAGATATTACTTATACCTTGACACAAATCCCCTTAGGGTGTAAGCCCCATCCACATCTAAGCTACATGATGTAAAGCTACTTAGCTTTATATCCTAGTCATATGACATTAAATTGCATGACAATGTCCTCAACACATGAAGTTAAGCTGTAGCCTTAACCCATGCAATGAGTCCATGATTCCCCATGTACGATCATCATGGAATGCCTTCTTATCCCTCACCATGGTATGACCCTTATCCTTAAAGAATATTCTATTCATAATCCCCACACCATCCCTCATTGACACTCCTTCCATGACACAGGTGTCCGTACCACAAGATGTTAAACTATATGGACTGGTCTTATCACACAAACTTAAACTATGACATTTAACTACATGGGTTTTGATTCCTGTCTCTTAAATAGGTTATATAGGACACCTCCTTGTGGTTCATTCCTAACACCCCAACATCACAACCAAACCCCAAGTGTGAAATCTCACCACCTAGGGACATACTTAACCACCCATCTATCCTCACAAGACATTAAACCTATGATCCATCTATCCCCACAAGGAATTAAACACACAATCCATATATCAATACAACACATTAAACATGAAAACCATCTGTCTCCAAAATATGTTAAAACTATGACCCATCTATCCCTACAAGACATTAAACCTACAACCCATCTGTCCCTGGAAGACATTAAACCTGCTACCCATCTATCCCCGCAAGACATTAAACCCATGAACCATATATCCTTAGAATATGTTAAACCTATGATCCATCTATTACTAAAAAATGTTAAACCCATGAACCATCCTTATTAACAAGATGTTAAACCTTCTACCCATCTATCCCTAAAATACATTAAACCTATGACCCATCTGTCCCCGTAAGACGTTAAACCCAAGACCCACCTATCCCTGTAAGACATTAAACCTGCTAACCAATCTTGAATCTCTACCCCATACAATAAAAATGGGATGCATGAGGTAAAAATCCTCATAATACTTATGCCTCTAACATTAATTACCTTGTGTATGGCATGATATGCCTTTGGTTCCGTGCCTAAAATGCCTCATATGAGATGCCTTAGACTTAAAATGGATAAGACTTTATAGGTTCCCAAATGACCCAATGTCCAGAAATGCCCATACATTCCCAATATTACAATCTAATATCACTGAAGGTTGCTTCGATATCGATACAGAAGCAGTATAATTAACTAGTGTCCACCTAGAGATGTCACTAGGAATGAGTTTCATGAACATGAATAAAATCTACGAGGGAGATAGGTGATGAGCTCCAAGGAGGAATCCATAGACCGACATAATGGACCGAAGGCCTTATTTTTTATTTTATTATAGATAATCCCCCTTTTAAGGGATGAAGCGGAACCCTTACATGACCCATAGACCCAAGGCACAAGGCCCGACACGACTCGCAATACATGACCCGAAGGCCCAGAGGCATACTATGCCCAATACATGACTCATAGGACCAACCCACAAGAACTACCCCTCCCCTAGCTTCTGCATCATTGATCACCTAGCTCCTCACCTTGAATTTCTGATTGGCTAGCATTGCCCCATACAAAGATACATGGTGCCTGGTCCCGATGGCGGTTGCCATACCCTCTCATTCTTCCAATTCGGTAGCTCTACTTATGGTGAATGCTAGTCTTGTTACTCTGATCCTCTTTTGGGGCCTACTTTGTGTGAACTAGGATACTCCATGGTCTTTGTGGCCTGAATTCCCTAAGGCCCTGAAGACCTTTGATGACTCGAAGGCCCTGGAGACCTGTAGTCCCAAACCGGTAGCCTGAAATCCCAAAGCGAGTGAATAGTTTCGGCTGCTATAGTACTGAAAAATACCTACTAAAATACTGCTATAGTACAACTACAGTAACCCAGAAATTCACCTCCACCCATTTTTGAACCTGGGTCTCTTGGATGCCAAGAAGGAGCCCTTACCACTTGGGTATGGGCTCGTTGGTGAGGAATCCATGGAAGGAGGAACTAAAATCTCATCATCTCATTTTGATCAAGGATCCAACATCACTAATCAAATTGATTTAATCTTCCCACCTTTGGAAATTGGGGATGTGGGGCAACAAATAAATCACATCATTGCTAGGTGGAAGGATAATGCGCAGCCCCAACGAAAAGCATCTAGAATAGTTTTTTCTATGTTTACATGTTAAAAATAATTCAACAATGGTTTCCCCATGATTTCAAATCAAAATTAGGCCATTTTTATGGTTTTTACCACGACACACATGTTTTAGTATTTCAAAACACTAAAAACATGTTTACGGGCATCCTGGGAAAACCGTAACTCGGGTTGACATGCCGTTAGTTCATACATTTAAAAAATAAATATATAGTAATTTTCCTATTATTTAACTTCCAAATGATGTAATTTTCCTAGTTTTAATCCCATGGAACATGTTTTTAAAGACTTTGGTATCTTCAAAAACTATTTATTGATACATTCTGAGCACACCACATGTTAGATGGATGTGTTGTCTATTTGTACACATCACAAATAATTTAAAGGTAGTTTTACCATTATTTCTTATCAATATGTGGTTTTTTTCTATAGTTTTTATTATTAAATTCATATTTTAGTGTTTTAAAAGATTAAAATATGTTTATGATGGTTGTACCATGATTTCACATCAATCAGAGCTCAGATTGTTTTCAAAATTTAGGAAAATGATCCATAATTTATTTGTGATGTGCAGGAATTGACTACACCTCAATCAAACTCATGAAGTGAGAGGTATGAATCAAAGTGTGTGTTTTCAATATAAGTGTTATTTTAATTTTAAATTCATTTCATATAGTTGAAACTAAGAAAAAAAATCTCATATTGTTATAAAAAATATAACAATGATCCATAATTCATTTTTGATGTGTAGGAATCAACCACACATCAATCTGATACACGATGTGGTCAGTATGACTTGAAGGTAATGTTTTCAATATAAAAGCATCATTTTAGTTTTATTCATGGCAGTTTTATGTGTTATTTATAAATGTTTGAATGATCTATGGAGTTTATAATTTGTCTTAGAAGGATGATCTATAAGGTTGTAAATTTCCTCAGGGATCATGCCCATCATCCTCTGAAATATAGAAACTAAAGTATTTTCCATTACTTTCCATTGCCAACCACCACTGATCTTGTGTTTTCCTATAAGAGTCATATTCTTTCACTTTTTTATTTCAACCTTAAAATTTATATTTATGCCTCCTGATCAATGACACTACTCAAACCCCCACTGGGTATAATAGTAAATGATGATGATTCCTTACCAAATACAACTAATGGAGTTGTCCCAAAACCCATCCCCTGAACACGTCTAGGATTCTCCTTCACTAAAATTATTGCAACTAAATAATTATGGGATACCAATTATGGATGTGAAGGGTTCACATCATAATATTCTTTAATTTTAAACTATTAATATGATAATATTAGAAATAATTTTTTGAATTGTATGAACTTCATAATATTATCTAATTAATAAAATTTTCATTACTATTAATGTTATTTCATTACTATAAAAATATAATGATGAAAAATAAATTATAACAACAAAAAAGTATTAAACCCAATTAATTAGGGATGTTTATATGGATCAAACGATGGTAATAGAGATAATTGGAATTGTTTGATCCTTGTAGCTAGCCCCATTTAATTGGGTTTAAGGCTTGTTTTTTTTATAATTTATTTTTCATTATTATATTTTTACATTAATGAAATAATATGAAATAGAAATGAAAATTACTCACTCCAATGTTTCTGGTAGGTCCATTCATAGAACCAACATCAAGTTTCCTATAAACTTTAAGCCACATCTCTATCCATCCAACAAAGGAACCTAATTCATTAGCCTTTATAAAAAAATATACAGGTTAGAAAAAAATATTTACTTATAATAAAATAATATAAATAATAATGGATAAAATACAACCAATATTGTTCATTTTCTCAAAAAAATATGAGACCTAGAGATGTGAGGAATTACTTATTTCTCACGATTCATAGTATTTTTTAGATAATTACTATAAAAAACAACAACATTAATAAAAATTATAATTTTATTGTGTTTTTTTATTAAGATACTATAAAATATGAAATTATATCATGATATATATCTCTGTTAATATAAAAAAATTCTTCCACTACTTACGGGAAACACCTTTAGGAACTTTCTCATACATTTTTCATGATCTCAAATATGTGTTATTAAAATCATGCCATAATCTCCATTTAAAATCACTATATTTCTTTACAAAATTATTCAGAGTCCATGGTCATGAAATAGAGTTAGGGACATCAAAATGAAAAAACATAACACTTTATAAGTATATTAATAATAATAGCAATGTCTTTTAAATTAGTTATCAATGAATATTAAATTAATATTATCTTTACTTGGTTATCAAAGACCTCATTTTTCCAAGACATGAGAATATGCCTCCAATATTTATAATTAACGGGAAAGCTCACAATCTTGCAAGCAAGATGCCCAAGAACCTATCCATAGATTTCAGAAGAATCACTATTATACACCCCAAAATCATCAAATAGAATAACAATCTTGAAGTATTTCAAGACCCATATATCTGCCATGTTCATATTTATATATCTTATATTGTTATCTTTATCGGTTTGAAAAATGCATTAAACAATTAATGAAATATATAGTTTTTTTATAATGACATACATACTAGTAATGGTAACTCACCAATATCCCCTAGATGGCGGGGTGACTAACTACTCCATCATTGGAGGTGCATCAGATGGTGGGTTACCAACAACATCTGGGGAAACTTCCAACTCGTTAGAAGTCTCTATTACATCAAAATCACTCAGATCTACTAAAGATCATGGTAGTGGTGGTGTGCTCTGAGATGTTTATCGGTTAGGATCTTGATTTTTTATGCTCGACCTTCCAAAAATTCAAATGGTTCAGAATATATTAAATTTATAAAAGGAGGTAAAATATTTTAAAAAATAAAAAATAGATCAATGTATAAATGTATGAAACACTTATAAATGAGAAATTTTAATATAGTTTCATTACAAATTTATACATTCAATTATCTTCATCTCATCATCTATATTATTATCAACCTACATTATGAAAAATACATCATTTTCACCCCCACTTGTAAGTTTTATTATCTCAATATTGTTGAGAAAATTATTCAATGTTTTGTGGTTGATGAGATTAAATTCCACAAAGTACTAATTGATATTCATCTCCCATATCATACAAGTATATCTTATTTGAATTTAAAACAACACTTAAACCTTTTATGTATTTCATCATCTAAATAATAAAACATCTTCTCTTGTAAATCCAAGATAAATGGATCATGATCTGCATGTTCACTGGTATAGATCAAGCGAGAGAAGTTGACAGAAGTAAAATGTAAAAAATATTTCATTATACCCTTATCAATGTTAAACCATTTATATTTTAATAAGATAAATAAAAAGTTACCATGATAGTTTAATTCTATTATATCAATAATATTTCCATAGTATCCCACCTCTGCAAGTGTAAATACACCATCATCTTGAGTTTTCAAGTATTCTTCATAAAATATTGTATGAAAATTAAAGCCATGAACATGTAGGCAATAGATCTCTTAGCCTACATTAGAGGACCTCAAGCTAAAAAAATTAAATCATTTGATATTTCATCTTGATTCTCAATATTCACTATTTATACAAGAAGATATAAGGTGTTACTTTTAACATAGAAAAAATAACTACACATCAATAATATAAATATGAGTATATAATTACCTGATAGAAGAACTATTTTAAAATATTCTTATTAACAACTTTTGTTAATTACATCTCATTTCTAGATCAACCCCTTAATTTCCTATTTGTTTGTAATATCAATTTTTTAATAAATGGATCTAAAATAAGACTATTGAGTAGTAAATATCTATGCACTTGTATTAACTCTAATTTAGTCAATTTTAAATTTGACCAACTTCAAATTAGTCATCTAAAAGTTGGAAATACTGATGGCTAGTTTTTAGAATGAGAATTAGTAGAGATGCCATCAATACATCCAACATGATTCAATCTAGGCTCAATCCATCCAAATACCCAGAATAGAAGGTAAAAAACCATTTAGATATGTAACCTTTAGTAATAGATCCTTTTTATTAAGCTTTATTCCTCACATATGATTTCAAATGACCTAAGTACCCGATTAAAAAAAATAAGAAACATATTAAAAAAATTTATGCAATGATCAGATAAAATTTACTTCATCAAGGAAAATAAAAATAATATTAACATACCTATCAATTGGATACATCCATAAATAGTGTACCAGTCCACCAAAGTTTAGATTCTTAAACCAAATGAATAATCAAATGAATCATGACTGTGAAGAATAAAAGGGAAAATAGCATCTCTAAATGATAAAGTGTCAAAAAAATTATTTCTTGAAGTTTATCAAGATCGGTTGGATTTATATTTTTTCTATAAATCTCTCTTAAAAAGGTGAACAACTCAACTATAATTGTGGTTACTTTTTTAGGTAATGTATTATGAAATACCAATGACAACAACTTATCCATAAAAACATGCAATTCATGAATTTTAAATCCATGAAAATTTTAATGTTTTAAGTCAACACACCTTGAAATGTTACTTGAATATCCATTTGGAACTTTTATGTTCTTTAAATTTCAAAGGAATATATCTTTCTCATGATTTTTCATTATAAAAATAGTCTAAGGATCCTTCGATTTACTCAGTTCATTAAGCAATGTAAAAATTACATTGTCAAAAATGTTCTTCTCAATATGCAATACATCAAGATTATGACATACCAAATTAAACTTCTAATAAGGAAGTTTGAAAAATATACTCATTTTATTCCACTATCGTGTTCTAGTTAATTTAGATACTATACCTATACCCATTTACCACCTTCTTTAAACTAATTATATTTTCCAAATTTTCCCAGTGACATTCATTAATTATGCCAAGTTTTTTGAACCATATAACACCTACGATGGATTTTTAAATTAAATATATCCATTGAATTTGTGTCTTGTTAAACATTTATTTATGATAATAATCAATAAATTGAAAATGACACATAAAACACCATTTTATACTATGAGGTAATCATCGAGGTTCAAAATAAATAACTACAAACTAGACAAGACAAACCAGCATGAGTGTTCCAATTGGATAAGTTTTATAGTACAGGAAAGTCACTAATTGTCCACATTAAATAAGTATGCATTTTTAATAGTTTTCTCATTAAATCATCATATGTTTTCATTCCATCATCCCATAATTCTCATAATTCTTTGATTAGAGGATTAAGGTATAAATCAATGTCATTTCCAAGCATTTGATTTCTATGAATAATCATTGAAATAATGAAAGAATATTTATTTATACACATAAATGGAGGTATATTATAAGGGATAAAAAAACTATACAAATTCTATAATTATTACTTAAAGTACGAAAAGGGTTAAAACCCTCAAAAGACAATCCCAAACGTACATTCCTAGGATATGAAGAAAAATTAGGATATAATGAATCAAAAAACTTCCATGATGTTGAATATTTTGGATGTCTCATAAAGTCATCATTGTTACTATATTGATCATGAAACTTCATGCCGTATAAAATATTAAATGACATGAATAATCTTTTCAAACATGGTTTTAGAGGAAAGTAATGCAATACCTTTGTAGGAGTTTTCTTATTATTTTTCTTCCCGATGTTGCATTAATTCGTACTCTCATTAGTGTTCATTAGCTTACATATTCTTGTATGACATATTATGCATTCTTATTTATTGGAATCTTCTCCCTATTAAAGCATGAAATCATTATGTCATGCATGTATATTTATATAATATATTCCAATTTTATTGATGATTTTCTTCATCTCATAGAATGATGTATGGATATTAGCTTCACTAAATTCATCATGAATCAAATCTAAAATCATATAAATTTACTTGTTAGTAATTATATAAAGACAGTTGATATGATATAAATTAAGTTGAAAAAATCTTTGAATACTTTTCACACCCTTCATATAATTCTTATTATCCATATTCAATTAATTCATAAAACTCATTTTTTTGTCCACTAAATTTCTGAGAAAGATTAACTACTTAAGATCAACTGAAGGTTCTATTTATATATTAAAATATTGGAAATTGTATCTTGAAAATACAAATGAATCATTTGTTAAGTTTCAAATTGAACTTTCCTTTGGTAGGTAACTTTGTATTTTGTTAATAGGATAGTAATTGCGTTTCCTTTCCATAACATTCGATTCACCATGAAAAATCCAACATAGATATCAAAAAAGAAAATATTTCAATATAAAGTTCTCATATACTTAACTTCTATTCAACTATCACTTGGATTTACTATCAGGACACAAACATTTTATTCTACCATCCATTGATCGGTTTCCAATTTCATAATCTAAATATTCTTCCAAACCCTTGGCATACTAAGGTATGTTTTGAGGTAAATTAATCTAAATTTTATACATGGGTATTTGATTTTTACCATTCTCCCTATAAATTCATATATAAAGATATAAATATTTAATCAAAAAATTATGATCAATTTTTAATATCACTTAATTTCATCATTGACCAAGGTAGGGTCTTTATTCATCAGAACACAAATTTAACATGAAAATGATTCAATTTGACATGAAAAATATAACAAAAATAAATGAATAAATATTACCCTCACAATAATAGGGTTGGATGTTGTGGAAGAAGTGCACTAAGGTAAGGAGAGGGAAATAGAAAACATAGAGGTTGGGGATACGATCCCAGTAACGTCCAACTCGAATAGAATTAGTGGAAATCAAGGTGGGAATTATGAGTATAGGGTAGTGGGAAAAGAGTTAGGGATTGGTAGGGTTGTGGTTTCTAAGAAATAGAGAAGAGGGGTTGTTGTCTCTAGAAGAGGGGTGTCACCACATTCAGTGTTGAGTGGGGTGGTATGGTTAGGGCCAACAATGTTTAGCATTCATCAACAGGGGAGGAGGGTCAGGGGTCAGGGGTTGGCGTCGAAGGAGTGGGGATCAACAGACAGTGGTCAACATTGATGGAGGGGGTCGACATTGAGGGAGGGGTGCTCAAGGGGGGGGGGGGGGGGTGGAGGTGTCTGGGATGTAGGGGGTGGGGGGGGGGTTGGGGTGGGGGTGGGGGTGTTGGGGCCGTGAGGGTTGGGGTGGTGGTGGGGGAGGGGGAAGTGTTAATTAGGTTTTTAAAGTTTTTAGTGGCAGTTTTATTAAAACTACTACTAAATATAATTATTAGATGTGTTTTTATGAAACTACTGCTTTAGTTTAAATGATATACAAAAAAATTTAATTAGTAGTGGTTATGATAAACACATCTAATAAATGATGCTCAAGCCCCATTTTTTGTAGTGCTCGGTATTTGTCAAACCTTGAATAATGATTAATATCACTATACCATTCATCGATAAATGTATAAATATTATATCCACTAAAATAATGAATAAATTTTTATTAAATATTCAAATAATATTTATTCTATTTAATAATCGGTGATTGAATATCTGTGATCAACCAAGCATGAATAATCATTAAACCATTTACAAGAATAATATTTATTCGACATGTTAAATTCATATAGTATTTAACTAAGGTTCTGGATACACTTAGTGTGTGACCGTTTAGTCTTATTTCTTAGTGGAATTTGTAATGACTAGCTAAAGACCAAGGTTAGCACCTAGAAATAAATCAAGACACCCATAGAAAAAATAAATTAATTTCACAAAGAAATATAACCTCATACAAATGTATATTATGGAAACAGGTTGAGGACTGGCCCCTTTATTAAAAATAAAAATAAAAATAGAAGTCCCTTTATGCGCTCGACATCTCTTTCTTTGAATCTCTGGAAATGATATTTTTGACAAAATTTTGTGACTATGGACTTAGTCAAGCAATTAAATTATCATCAAAGATCACGAGAAATCAAATTATGCTAAAGAATAGAAAGTAAAAATCCTTTATCACATTATTCATTATTACAATATCAGTTGTGACAAACCCATCCTATATTACCACACTATGAGCATATGTTTTCATGGTTTTTATCAATACATCACACTACTCATGATATGTATTAATAACAATCTTAAATACAATTTATTATATGGGGATATCCAATGACACATATAAATGCAGATTTCCTACTAGTGGTTCAAGTTCTCACAACTTCATTCTCTTAAAGATTACCAAGGATTAACTTACTAAGAAAATGTATCAATGTTTTATGAGATCCTACCCCTGATAGATTATATCATTTTTTCCCTGTAAGAAAATATAATCTAACCATAGAATAATTATCTAAGAATATTTTCATAACACTTATAGTTTCTCATCATAATGGATACTTGTTATAAACTTTTAGTGAGATAAGTACCTTTAGTACATTATCACATATAATGTCATATAGAATAACAATCATAATGTGATAAGAACTTTATTAATATTTAAAGCCATGAATACAAGTAATCATAAAGTATATAGAAGTTGGTTCTAGGGCACCAATTCTAATAGAGTCCCACTTTCACTAGAGCCAATTGTTAACAACTCTTAATCAGATATCTCCCATATGATGTTCATATTTATTCTAATACAAGGCTTTAGTCAAGTGGTTTACCATGTTCCCCTCTACAAAAACTCTACTCATTGAGACATCACCCTTTTGAGAGAAATACTTCAAGTGGCGATACTTCTAAATTACATTTTTTATCCTCTAATATGACCTTGGTTCCTTTATGAGAGTCACCTCTATAGTATTATCACAATATAATGTGATATGGTATTTATTATTGGGAACCACATCAAGATCTTGGACAAATTTTTGTATCCACATTCATTTCTTAGCAACATCAGATGCCATGATATACTTAAATTTTACTATATAATCAATGAAAAATGGATTCTTTGAACTCTTCTAGCTCATAGCTTCTCCATTGAGATTGAATACATATCCTGACTACAATTTATGATCATTCTGATCTATTTTAAAACTCTAATTTTTATATCTCTTGATAACTGGCTTCTCGTCTCCTTCATAAACTAGGAACATATCCTTAGTATTTCTTAGATACTTAAGGATAACTTTAACAATGGAACAATGTTGTTCTCCTGAATCAGTATGATATCTTCCTACCATGTTCATGGTGTAGGAAACATCAAGCTTGGTATATAACATGGAATACATGATGGATCATATCATAGAAGCGCATGAGATCTTACTCATCCTATATCTCTCTTATTATGTCTAAGGATACATTTTCTTGAAAATATATTATAAAAAACTATAACAATATCCCCTTGGATTTATCCACACCGAATCTATTCTATATTTGGTTAATATATATACCTTACTTAGCTAAATAATCCTCTAAAATATGTCATGATTTATCTTGATCCAAAGAATGTAGGTTTCTTCACCTAAGTTCTCCATAGATAATCACTTGTTTAATCAGTCCTTAATTGATTGTAAAACTGGTATTTTATTTCCAATAATTAATATGTCATCGACATATACTACTTGTAGAACCATCACACCCCCAATAAAATTATTGTAGACACAAGGATCACATTACTCCTCTATAAAATAAAAATCTCTTATGGATTTATTAAATCAAATGTTCCATGACCTGGATGCTTACTTTAATACATAAATGTATCTATGCAACTTTCATACCTTATTGGCATTACTTAAAGTCATAAAACCATTTGGTTGTGTCATATTGACATCTTCCTAAATTTTTCCATTAAGTAAATATTTCATGATATCCATATGAAAAATATCATAGTCATGGAAAGTTTCTATATTAAGTATAATTCTACTGGATTTAAACATGGAAATTGGATAAAATGTTTCATTATAGCCTATGACTTGATTTTTTTCAAATCATTTAGCCACTAGAAATACTTTATAGGTAATAATTTTACCTTCCATGTTTAGTTTTTTCTAGAATACCCATTTTCACCCAAGGGGGTTTACATCAACTAGTGTATTGACCAAATCCCATACTTGGTTATGATACATGGAAGCCATTTTAGAATTCATGGCTTCTTTCTATTTTGCAGCTTATGAGATATCTTATGCCTTCTTATAGGAAATAGGATCATTATTGTCAATAAATAATGAGTCAACTTATTTAGTGACTATAAAACTATATATTTCTAGTTATATAACCACTATGGTGCTTCTATATATTACTTATATCCCATGAACAAAATCTTTCATGAGTACCTATGGAATTAGTTTTTGCACCAACTCCTATGCATCTTAAACATCAACTTTATCGAATTAAATATTTATCCCACTATCTTTGTTAGAAATGTGATTTATATCAAGAAATATATATTGTATTACCAAAATGACATTATTTTATGTGGGTTTGTATAATTAATATCCCCCTGTTTCCTTGGGATATCATGTAAAGATACACATTGTGCTTTAGAGTGCTCATTTGTTTCCATATACAACATTAATAAATTCCTTGTAACCCAATACATGAGTATGTAAAAACAAAGGTTTCCTTTGACTCTATAACTCAAATAAAATCACATTTTCCACCTTAATTATCACTCAATTTAGTGTGTACACTGTGGTTTTTAATGCATATCCCCATAATGATAATTAAATATCCACATGACTCATCATCAATCTCACCATGTCTAATAAGGTGTGGTTCCTACTTTCAATTAAACCATTCCACTTTGGTGTATAATGAGGAGTAAGTTGAGAGAGAATCCCAAAATCCCATAAATAGTCAATGAATTCTTTGTTAAGATAATCTTCACCCTGATTAGATTGAAGCTTATTTATCTTCTTATCAATTTGATTCACTAATTAATTATTGAATTATTTGAATTTATAAAAAATATCTAGACTTATACCTCATTAAGTATATGTATCCATATACAATCAAGTCATCAGTAAAAGTAGTAAAGTAATAATATCCACCTCTAAATTCTACTAGAAAAGTTCTACACACATATGTTTTTACCAATTTTAAAAGCACATAGACCTTTCACCCTACCCACCAAAAGTAGTCTAGTCATATTTACTTGTAAAAAAGTGAGACATATATCAAGTGATTTTAGTTTAAAAGAATCTAAATAACTATCCTAATAGATATTTCTAAACCACTTCTCACTTACATGACCAAGTTGATGATGCCATAGCTGGGTGTGATATGAGTCACATGAACTTGATTTTTTATCAATAACTAATATTGGATTTTATAAATATAATACATAAAGACTGCTATTTAAATGCATCATGCTGTAAAATATGTTGTCTTTATAAAAGAAACAACTTTTATTTCCAAATTTTAAAATAAAACCATCTATATCTAAGAAGGAGACATAAATTATGTTTTTGTTAGTAATAGGTACATAATAATATTTTTCATAACCAAGATCAAGAATATTGGAAATAGAAGGCAGTGGTCTCCTATAGCTAAGGAAACTAGTTGTGCTCCATTGGGTGTTCAAAGATCCACCTCTCCTTTTCCAACCTTACAGAATCTACTTGGTTCCTACATATGGATATAAATGTGAGAACCACAAGCTGTATTTAATACCAAAATAGTAGATATGAAAAGATAACACCCGGTAATGGATGCACCTAAATCTTTCCCGTGCTTCTTTAACTAAGAAAAGTTATTCTTTTAGTGGCCCAACTTACCATATGAAAAACATAATACATATTCTTCCTTCATATGTATTTGGGTCTTTCTTTTCTTATAAAAATTATTCTCTAGATACTTATACTTAGAGTGAGTCTTAGGAGTCCTTTTACTTGTTCTTCCTTTTATTAACCATAAGGACCAAAAGTTTTTTACACCTCATGTCCTTATCAAATTGAAAAATCAAGGTAAAGAGTCCCAAGAGAGTATTCTCATTATTTCTAATACTATAATTCAAAATTAAAATAGAGAATATCAAAAGAAGTGAGTATTATATGAGATCTGTGTGAAACTCATCTAGAAGCTTAAATCCTAATATGTCAAAGTGCTCCATGTATCCAATCATCTTGACTACATGTAGCCCAACTGATGCTAACTCTCCAAGCTTGTATGTGAATAGTTTCATGAAGATCTCATATCTCGCTTGTCTCATATTCTTTAAATAAAGATCATGAAGGTGAGGCAACATGTTATATGAATACATTTCCTAATGTTTCTTCAGGAGCTCACTAAACATGGATGATTGTATAAAACACTAGACATATACTGCATCATCTAGGTGTTTCATACAGAGAAAGAGTTCCTCCTCACTAGCCTCTTTATGAGGTGATTCAGGAATAGGGGCTTCCAACATGTATAATTTTTGTTCATGACATAGTATAATGTGAAAGAACCTATACCATTAGTGGAAATTTGAGCTAGTGAGAAGGTTATATTTATCTAATATAGATCACAGTGATAAATTTAATGTCATGTATCATACCATTTTTATAATAAGATCATATTTTTTTATTTATCTAAATAGTAAAAATAGATAATAAAATTTAATTTATTAATTTCCTACTATTTTATCAAAACACAATAGTCCTCATAATTGGTTTTGGAATATCTCATCATATGGATATTCTAGTGGAAAGGGTCCATATATCACTTCTCATGACACATACCTGGGCCTAAAAAGTTATTTGAAGGTACTTAGGTAGGGGGTATTTCCAAATATATTAACTTGTAGTTCCTTGATCCATTGAGTAGAATCCCCAATCCCAAAATCTTGTACATGGATTTCCTCAACACTTAATTCCTAGTTGCACTAATTCCTACTTGGATAGTCAACCCTCGATGTGAACCATACTAAGTCAACCCAAAACTAAAGTTAAAACTCCTCAATAATTAGAATTACCCTAACTTGGTCGAGATAAGAATTTTGAACCATGGTTTCATCTTAACTTGAGTAATGGAAGTATTTTTAGACTTAATATTTGGTTGGAGGGATTTTTATCATTATACATAAACTACCCATTTTATTTTATTACATTCTTAGTAATATTAAGTGGATATTACTTAAGTGATTAACCATGTATAGATAAAATTTAAACATAATTCAATTTTATTTTAATTTCATCTTTCATGATCATTAATTAATTTATTTAATTATAGAGTATCCATAAATAATTAATCATTCAATAGATGGAGGTAAAATAATAAAATGGAATGATCATCACTAGTATAAAAATACCTTTTGACATCATTTTTTTTGTACTTTATAATGAATTTTATATCCAATGTAAATGGATCCAACATTTTAAGTGTTATTTTTAACACCAGTTATATAAACTAACATTGAAATTATTATTTCCAATACTTTCAATGTTAGTTATTCTGACAACCGACCTCAAAAGCACAATTTCAGTACATTAAACACCACTTATTATGACAAATTACATTTAATTATACTTATAAGTTTTGTTATCATAACAACCAATATTAAAAACATAGAAAAAATAGATACAAGTGTAATTAAATTGTTATGCTTAAATTTGAATGGTCCTGGAGATAAAAAAATTTATGAATCAAAATTTATGGTCATTTAATGTTTTAGATTTAAAAAAAACTTCGATGAAAATTACTCAATTGGAAAAAAACATGAGATAAATGAACTAAAAAAATTTATAAATCATATAAGAAAAATAAAAAATAACTTAAAACTTTGACTTAATTTCCTTTCTATTGTCGACATCCTTAGAACCAGAATATTGTTTGTTGATATTCATTTTATTTTGAGAGAATATTTCATACAACATCCTCAATTGTGATTGGTATGGAATTTTAAACTCCAGTTGGAAAATTTCATGTGGATGTTTTTTATGACATATATTTGAATAAATATACTTCATCATAAGAAAAAAATTATTTAAAATGTATACTGATGAAGAAAACCACTAATAATAGAACGAAATAACGAGAGATAATGAAAATTACCATGGTGGAATCATTAAATGGAGAAAAAAATTAAATGATGACATAGATCAAATATGAGTAGATCAAAAATGTAAAAAAAGAGGAAAATAAAATTTATATATTTTAGTTGAAAATGTTTTCCCACGATGTTATAAATTTAAGTAGGAACTTAAAAATTTAAAGTGCGCTATAAAAAATTGAAATTGCACTTTCGAGAATTGTGATATTTAATTTTTAGCATCAATTATTCTTATAACTGATGTTTGATGTTAAAAAGACCCTTTTTAACATCATTTAATTAAAAAACCAATTTTAAAAATATTATAAAAATATATTTATAAAGGTGATTTAAAAAAAATGATTTTAAGAATATTTTATAAAATATATTTAGCACCAATTACATAAAAAACCGACGTTAAAAATATTTTCAAAACATTTTTAGCATTAGTTTTTTAAATAAATGATGTTAAAAACATAGAAAACCTAAATAATATGGATTAATTTGTTTCAGTGGATTTTATTTGACTAGTTTTGGAGCTAAAACAGACTTAGATATCAAAAGTTAGAGAAATCCAACTTCTGATGGCCATAACTTTTGATTCATAAGTCCATTTTAGCTCTACGACTAGTCAAATTGATGTCTAAAAATTAAATAAGCCCACATATTTAGGATTTAAACGTTTTTAACACAATTTATTTTAAAAAAATTGACATTAAAAATATGTATGAAGTGGTCGATTTAGTTTTTATTCATTAAGAACCGATATTAAAAGTCATTTCAACACCGATTATTAAAGAACCAACATTAAAAAGATAACGTTAAAAACTATTTTTCTACTAGTGCATGAGCTTTTAAATGGTTGAAATATATAGTATATGATAAAACATCCCCTTAACCTAAGGAAATAACTCCTAAAACTATGCATGATTTGAGTTTCAATATTCCACTTATGCACTTGTGTGTCTCCCAGGTTGGTTTCACCTCGACTCCATCATTGGACTAATTCCTCTCACCTGGGATCTACATCCTTACATATGATTTTACCCACATGTAGGTGAAGGGAATCAATGGAATTTTTAAGGGGTTTTACATAAAATAAACTATGTGCATGTAGGTCCTATATATTATAGAGTAGGGGATGGCACATAAACAATCATTTTAATTTAATAATAATAAATTAAAATAAAATAATCATATGAACACATCAGTCTAAGATCATGATCATCCACACATTCAATGAAAACATAAATTTAAAATAGGTAAAATTCACTTCAATTTTATCTTTATTATTAAGATAAACACACTTGAATTAATTAAGTTAATTAATTAATTAATTCTTTTATCTTAATGTCCACCCGGGCAGTCTTAGAGATTCTCATTATTAGTGGAAATGTTGTAAGTAAACAACTTCACCAATATTTTTTATATATTTATATAGAATTAATTTAGAATTTATTAATTATAAAATCCTTGTTATATAGTAGGCACACCAACTTCCAATCATGTAATATTTTTATAATGCTGTAATTCATTATTTTTTATACAATTTAGTTCTATTAATTACCGGGTGACTACAAAACATGTACTAATGAGCTACACACTATGTATGTTGATTTTCATGTGTCTGAGATATATAAATAGAGACTCACTGTGTATGTTAGATGAGATACATGACATGTACTAATGAGTTACATGTTGTGTATACCACTTGCTGTGTGTCCATGAAATATACCTAGGGACTAGACATGTATTTCAGATATGAACAATTATTAGATACATGTTGTGTATTCCAACTGTATAGTGCATAACATTTGTGTTGCTTGGTTTTCAGTCCCACACATTGGGTATTAATACATGACACACATTTGACCATATAGATTCCACAAAATTCACTACAAAACATATAGATTATACAATGTGTATGTCATCTACACACCATGTAGTTTGACAAACCATGTGCTGGTCTAGCGGGTCAACACAAAGTGTCCAGTTACTTCACCACATACTAATTTCCTTTAGGTGAGCTATGTATCCCATAACCCATCATGATATAGTGTGCCTTTATATATGGCATATACATTTCCATTACACATCATGTAACTGTGTCACCTAACCAGAACATCTGGTACTTACTAATGGCATCTTTAATCATTCTTCACATGCTCTTAACCTATTTAAGATCATATAAAACTTTAACAAATCACACTTAATAAACAAAACATGTGAATCAAATTTTAAATCAAAGAAAAAATAAACTAGAAATGAATAATTAACAACAAATGTTTATAACTGATCAATGAATAATAAATAATTATAAATTATTATGTGACCACTCTGGTACCACTTAGAGGTTCTGGGGAACATAGGAACCAGTTAGAACCATGACCAACAATCATCAACTTCTTCAGATTTATCCTCAGAACTAGAAAAATTGCAACCCTAGAATCCATGAGACAAGACCATCATATGTAATTTATAATTAATTTATATAAATAAAGAAATAACTTGAGTTGTAATTTTTCTTCATTTAAAATCAAATAAAATATTCTAGTTATATCATCATTATGTTAGGGGATTCAATGGTATAATCCCTCTAAAAGTGATTCACACATACACCACGAACCTATGAATATCATTAGAGAAATCCTCAGGTGTTAGCATAGAAAATTCAAATCCTTGCATCATTTATTATTGATCGCTATAAGAATTGATACAAGGTTGAAAGGATTATTCTTGTTCACTATAGAGTTGAGAGGGTGGAGGGGAACAATTTATCTCTATTATTGAGAGTGTTCTAGAGGAAGATCCCTCTAGGGATCGAGAAGATTCTTCAGAATTTGTTGTATACAATGATGATTAGGGTTGATAATGATATAATCAGGTTTATATAGAGATAGGGTTAGAGAATAAATAATCACATATGAATCCTTTTTATTCTCTCAATCCCCATAGAACCCCATATCAAAATAATAATAATAATAATAATAATAGTAATAATAATATTATTTACATGAAATGAACTTAAGGATAAATAAATATTATTTTTTGAATATATAGATTAAAATTATTCAAATAATATTTAATATATCATTTCTCAATAGACCATTAACTCATACCTTCATTCTTCCTTTATATTTATCAAATCCTGAATAATGACTATTTATTTAAATAAATAAATACCAATACATTATTCATTAATAAATATATAAATATTAAATTCACTAAAATAGAGGATAAATATTTAATAAATATTTAACTTAAATTTATTTTTTCAAATAACTGGTGAATGAATATCTACAATCAACAAAACATGAATAATTATTAAAAAACATATGAGAATAATATTCATTCAATATGTTAAATTTATATAGAATTTAATTAAGTCTCTAGATACACTTAGTGTGTGACCCTCTAGACCCCTTTGTTAGTGGTATTTGGCATAACCACCTAAATTACATAGTTAACATCTAGAAACATTATAAGACACCAATAGTTAAAGAAGTTAATGTTTTAATGATATATAACCTCATATGAACATACAATATGCAATATAATCTCTTTATCTAAATACCTCTAATCAATTTGGTTGTATATTGGTGTCATCAACCTTTGTGTTCGATGTCCCTTTCTTTGAATTTTCAGAAATGAACTTGCCAACATAAATCCATGACCATGGAATTAACCAAAATTTTTTATTCCCATCAAAGGGAATGAGATATCAAATTCCATTATATAATATAATGGAAATATCCTACTTCATATTATTTTTAATACATTATTAGTCATAGCACATCGAATATATCAAACCTCATCGTGAGCATATGTCATTAGATTTTTCATCAATACATAAAAGTGAATGACACATAATATTCAATAATAATAATATTAAAGTTTAAGGACCATTACACACATCTAAAGATATAAATATCCAATGAAACATATAAATATGGATTTCCTATTGGTGGGTAAAGTTATCATAACCTCCTTCTATTGGATATTAGCAAGGAAAAACATCATGAGAAGAAGTATCAATGTATTATGATTCCTCTACTACTAATATCTTGTATCATTTGTGTCCCATATAATGATATCATCTACCCATAGAATAAGAATTTAAGAATACCATCATAACACTTCTAGGTTCTCATCATAGTGGGGAATTTCTATGACCTTTCAATGTTATAGATACCCTTAAGACATTATCACATAAAATTATTTCATAAGAATAATCATGATGTAATAAGAACTTTATTAATATTAAAATCCATGAATTATGGTAATCATAAAGCACATATAAGTTGGTTCTAGGGAACCAACTCTAATAGAACGATCATAGAATACAGTTACAAAGTAAAATTAGACAATGGAAAATAAGAAAATATACACACAAAAATTATTATTTTATTATCAAATTATCACATATATATAAGATACATGATATTTCCATAAATTTTTTAGATTAATCCTCATATTCCATGTCAAATCCAATGGTTATATTTTTCTTCTATTTAATAAAAGATAATGAATGGTTGAAATGTAAAGAATTGATATATGAAAGTTTGATGTTTGGAATTAATAATCCCTATTCATGGAGAATGAATACATCCATGAAAAAAAATTAATCTACAACAATTCCAATTGGATTTCACCAATTTCATGAAATATTATTTTATCATTCATGTAAAAACCCCATGGGAAAAAACAAATGAAGCTAAAATAATTTAATTTCATGAATATTTTAAGTTTTTGAATTAAAAACCTTGTCAGAAAAACTCATTAGAACAAAATTGATAAAGGTAAAATGAGTAAAACATTATCAACCCCCTAATATTATATAATTATAGACTTATATAAATCAACTTCTCAAAAATTTAAATTGGTAATGATTTTGAAAATAAATCTGCAAGAATTTTATGTGACTTGGTTTGTTGGATATTGATATCACAATTATTTTGAAACTCATATGTAAAAAAGAATTATTGGTGATATATGTTTTTTATTTTTATATTTGATATAACCCATATTTTAATTGTGTTATATAGGTTTAATTATTCTCATGCAAAGTAGTGGGAATATCATCATTATTATAATACATATTTTCCATGATAAAATTTATAATTTTATAATAAAAATGTTAATTCAAAGTTTTGTAATAAGTAATCATTTATACCCATTAAATCAAAATGAGTATAAAATAACATTACCTTACATTAATTTTATCATAACATTATATCACATTATTTTCAGGGTACATTTACACATTTATGTATATATCATTCAGGGATATATAAACTATGCATTTATATTTAATCCTCTAGTGATAAAAAGTTTTTCATAATATCCTCATGTATGAATTATATCATGCTTTGAAGCTAATAAATTTAATTGGATATTAAGATTATTTTAATGAATATGTAAAATCATTCCAAAATTAAATATTTTATCTTTTGGATGAGCAATTAAAAGTACAAACACATCCCTTATAATTTTATCATCAAACATTTCATTAAGTTTATAAACTATTAAGGAGTTTTAATTTTATCTATAATATAAATATTTATGTAAAAAAATCAATTTATACAAACCATGTGATGATAAAATCAATTTTATATTTGTCCATATGAATATATTTTAATATGGATACATGATATGCATCTTATTCAATTCACCTTAGACAGTAATTTACTAGATTAGGTGAAACATTCATAATTTTGAATATACTTTAGGCATTTAAAACCTTTCATGGATTCATATATATATATATATATATATATATATATATGTTATAGTCATTATTATCATATAAAAAATAATAAAACATTAATCGAGAATAATCCAAATTTATATATAACCAATTTCATAAGAAAGAAAGTTTCTTATAATAATCTTTTATGTATCCTATAATATTTATAGTTTAGATAGTTAATCCAAAACTTCATAAGTTTAATATAGAAAATGTTGTCTAAATAATTATTTTTGGATAATTATTTTAATGTCAAAATATCTCAAAATTCATTATTATCAATGATCTTTGAAAGCATTAAAAAATTTGAAATGCATCATCAATAATAATTATATAGGTCTCATTATTTATCTAGAAAGGGTGTCAGTTTATAGAAAATATATAAAAAGACATATTTTTGTTGATATATTCATCTTCCTCTTCAAGAGAAAATATATTAATTTCTTTCTACTTAAGAAGAACAATGATTTTCTATAATCAGTTACACCACACTTTTCGTGTGTATAATATATTTTTCAAATAATTGATTTTAAATACATTACAACTGAATTATTCATATAATTATTGTGAGTATCTTATCAATGGTTCTATTAAAACATATTATATATGGTATGTGATGATCAATACTTATATTAATCAACCAAAATAACATGGTATGTATACTCATTGTTGTCCAGAGATGATATAACAAGAGGGGGGTGAATTTCCCTTTAAAACATTTTAAAAAGTAAAGGTTAATTTGATGGAATTAAAATAAATAAAGTAACAATAAGAGTTAATTGTTAGAATGAGAATTATGAGAAGAAGCAATTAAACAAATAAGTTAGTGCAACAAAAATAAAAAATAAAGACACGTTACAATTGATAAAGGAGTTCAGAAATAATCCTTAAAGGAATCCCTACATTTCCTCCCCTCAAGTATCCTTATGAGGATTTTGTTTAAAACTTTATTTCCAATGGTTTTATAAAGAAACCTAAACCTTTATTTTTAGTGGCTGTAGCAAGAAACCCATTATAAGATATAAGACCCTTGATTTTTAGTGGTTGTACCAAGAAAACCAAAAACATGGATCGCCTTTTAATGATTTTGTCTAGGAACCCAATTTCCCCTTACTTTAAGGACAAATAAAGAACCAAATCTACCCTTGATTTAAGGACCAATAAAGAACAAAAAAAGTGACTTGCTATATGAAATCCCAATGAAGCACACTCTATATCCCACAAAAATATTACAATAAGAGAAGAGCGGGGGAAAGAGATAAAGGAGAGTAAGAGAGCTTAAGAATGAGAAAATGAATCATAATGAGCTTAATAATGATTCTCTAAGTAACTATGGCCTTCCAAACACCCTTAGGGGTGTATTTATAGCCTTCATGAGGTCTAGGAGGGTTCTAGATCCTTTTACGGTTGAATAGAGCTATTATAAGAAAAATTAAGACATGTGTGGGACACCTCTAATGGATAGAATTTGAGTCTATATAGGTTCTAATGAATAACTGCTGACACCAACTGGTGGGAGGATCTAAAAAATGCCTCCCTACTCCTTTTGAGCCCTCAGATTGGTCCAGAACTTCAAATAAAAAATATCTAAAATATGAATACTAAAATATATTAAAATAAATCATTAAAAACACAAATATCTATTTGTGATCATTAAAAACTACCTAATAGAGTGATATGTACAACATTCTCCCCCTTTTTTATGATCAAAAACACTAAATAAATTAATAATAAAAAGGTAGACATAATTAATTCTTTATGAGTATAAATAATTTTATTATTTCATAATGAAATTTATTCAAGAAAACAATTTCTAATAAAAAAATTATTTAATTTTAAAAACAACATTCAAATGATTATAAAAACAACTTTGAAATGATTTAATTTGGAAAATTTATCCCAATTTTATTTTCAAACTAATTCAAAGTAATTTTTAATTTCAATGCCAAAATATTTTCTCCCTTTATGATTATAAAAAAAACCTTAACAATACCTTTGAAATTTATTTTTCAATGTAAAAAAAAGGTTAGAATAATTTGAGTCCAAAAAAATTTAAAGAACACCTTTAACAACATCGAAGTCTTCTCCCTCTTTGAGATTACCAAAAATCTCAATGACAAGGGTTATAAAAATAAGGTTCAAACTATTCATAAAATGATACTTGAGAAATAAAATAGTTTTTGAGTATTTTTTAAGTTCATAATCAATTTTCTTTGGAGAGAGATAAAATTATCATTTATTTGGAAATATAAAGATAATATTTCCATAAAAGTATATTCTGAAAACCAAATTCAAAATATAAATGATTTCAAAATTTAAAAACATACTTTTAAAAATGAAAAATGCACACCACATGTTCCTTTTATTAAATATGGATCTTTTAATTTTAAAAAGATTATATCTAATTTTTAAAAAAGTCTCTCTCTTGAAACATTTCTGCTTAAAAAGGGTTTCCCCCCCTCAAAAGATGCATACTTATAAAAGTATAAGGAGTCTATAAAGAGAATGTAAATAAAGTATTGAATAAATAAAAAATAGAAAAAAAACAAACTTCACCTAATATAGTGACATAAATTTCTTAGTTAAAGATTTAAAGAAAATAAATTATACTCCATAAAGCTCAAGGTAAAAAATAAAATGATCAACTGTAATGATTTTTGTGAATATATCAGCTAATTGAAGGTTATTACAAACAAAATCTAGCATGATATCCCCTTTTTGGAAATGGTCTCTAAGAAAATGGCACCCAAGGTCAATGTGCTTTGTGAGAGAGTTTTTAATATGTTTTTTATAAATAGAAATCACACTTGTGTTGTCACACTTAATTGGGACATGATCATAATTTAAGTCATAATATTGGAGATTATGTTTTTCCCAAATGATTTGGGATAAGAAGCTCCTCATGATAATATATTCCACTTCATTCATAGAAAGAAAAATCAAAATTTTCTTCTTACCACTCCATGAGATAAGGGGATTTCCAAGTATGTGGCAAGTCCCACTTTTACTCTTCCTATCAAGTTAGTACCCACCAAAATCCACACTGAAAAAACTATTAAGTTTAAAAGAGGTGTCTTTTGGGTAAAATAAACCATTATTTTTGGTTCCTTTAAAATACTTAAAAATTCTATTGAGATATTTTAAATGTGATTGAATTGGATTGGATTGAAAATGGATACAAAGGCATACACTAAAAATGACATTCATCTTGGTTGTGGTAAGATATAGAAGACTCCCAATCATACCTATATAAATCTTATTATCCACTGACTTATCGACTTCATCCAAATTAAGCTTACAAGAAGTACTCATTTGAGTAATAATATCCTCAACTTGATCCATACCAAAGAATTTTAAAATATCATTATTGTATTTACATTGGATAAGAAAAGTTCCATCTAAGTTTTGAGAAATTTGAAAACCAAGAAACAATTTGATCCCCCCCATTAATATCGTTTCAAATTAATTACTCATTAAATTAGAAAATTTATTGCGAAGAGATTCTTTGGTTAAACCAAAAATGATATTATCAACTTAAATTTGAATAATCAAAAGGTCATTTGAAATGAATTTCAAAAATAAAGTTAAATTGAACTTTCCTATCTCAATGTGAGAGATAATCTATGATATTATTTCATTAAGGTTACAAAAAATATGAGTGTTATGTAATAAAATGTTTTAATTAATATTAAATTCTTTGAATATATATATATATAATCCAAAGTACAAGTAGTTGTTTATAGAACACCAACTTCAATAAACTCCCACTTGGACTATATCCAACTACCACAACTTTTAGTTTTCTAGACATCACATAATGATTTTATTTCTGTTGAGTTAAGGATTTAGTCAAGGGGTCCACCATGTTGTCTTCCATAGAGACTCTTCTCACTACAACCCCACTTCTTTGAGAAAAATATCTCAAGAGATGATATTTTTGAAGTATGTGTTTCATCCACTGATGTGACCATAGCTAATATGCAAGAGACACCACTATAGTATTATCATAATAGAGTGTAATGGGGTATTTAATTCTAGGAACCATGTCAAGCTCTTAGACAAATTTTCATATCAAAACTACTTATTTAGATACCTTAAAAGCCTCAATATACCCGAATTCAACTGTAGATTCTGTGACCATGACCTTTTTTGAGATCTTTCAGCCCAAAACACCTCCATTGAGAGTGAAGATGTATCCCGACCACAATTTCATATCATATTGATATGTTGAATTTTTTCTAATCTCATCCATAGACCAGGAAAACATCCTTATTTTGCCTAAAATACTTAATGATAGTCTTGATATCCATCCAATGGAAGTCACTTAGGTCACCTTGATATCTTCCTACTTCACTTAAGGTGTAGGTAACATATAACCTAGTACATAACATAATATAAATGACTGACCAAATCACCGATGTGTATGGAATTCACTAAAAAAACACTAATTAGTGATGTTTTAAAATTTCACTAATTCATTTATTGAAGTTTCTAAAAAACATCATTAAATGAGGTGTCGCTAATTTAGCGACGCTTATAAACATCACTAATTTTCATTTACTGATATTTCTAAAAAATATTGATAAATAAGCACCACTATTTAGTGACACCTCATTTACCAACGTTTCTAAAAAATGTTGGCATTTTTTTTGAAATTTATAGTTTTTGGTATTTTTTTTGAAGTTTTTACTTTTTTAAAAATAAAAAAAATATATACCCTATTCCAACCCCACACCCATTCTATTCCACCATGTACCATTATCCCACCTCATCCCCACCCCGCCCATACTTTTCAACCTCATCCCACTCCATCCCATCCCCACACCTCTAGTACACGCCCACCCCAACCCCACACCCATCTTGTTCCACCACATACCACGTCAGTACACACCCACCCAAACACTCTACCATCCTTATTTACCAAAATTTATAAAAAATGTCGGTATTTTATTAAAACTTTTTGTAACACCCTAAGGTTTTAAAAACAAATTTAATGTAGAATTTAATTCATGCCACACTGATTATATGATAAACAACACTTTGTTATTATAAACTAGCCATTAAACACAATTTTTTTCTCCTCTGTGTTTTGAATTTCAAAAAATGGACATACACGGTTGTGATCAATAAGATATTTAGAGTATGATAGGATCAAATTAATTTTTTTTGTGAATAGTAACATGACCCTTATTAATAGTAATATGACCCTTATAAATAGTTACCTCACCCATGTAAGTATAAATAAAATTTAGGCACCTTATAAATGAGAGTAAATATTTTAAAAATTAATAATTAAGTGTTGGTATTTTGTGAGTAATAAATATTTAATTATAATTATAAGTTAATAAATTGATTTAAAATAAAATTCATTTTCATAAAATTTATTCCTAAAAAAATATTTTTTCATCCTATTATTTTAGGATTATTTTATGACACCTCAGTTAATTTTTGAAAGTATTATAAAATCAGTTTTAAATTTAAAATTTGTATTTTTCAAGTAAATAATGATTTTATTTAAAAATTAAATTTCAAATATTTAGAAAATTATTTTGATAAAATGGAGTCCATTTTTTAATTATACATTTCAAAAAATGGTTTGGGTGAATTTTTTGGATTTTTCTGAAATATTTGAATTTTTAGTGAATAGTAAAATACAGTAATTCACGGTATAAATACATTTGAAGATAAATTCACTATTCATTGAGCCATAAATGATGTAAGAACACTTGGTTATAATTTAAGTTCACTTATAACTATTTTTTGGTCACAAGAATCAATACTATAAGTTGTCTTGAGAAAAATAATAAAATAATGAATAAGATATTCAAAAATCACCCCTATACTCCACTATAAAAGACACCCCTCATTCCCTCTTCTCTTCACTCCTATAAGCATTTAATCTTCTCATATTTATATTAAAATACTCTTCCCTAGTCCCTCCCCACGTCCAGGAGCCCTTGGTATTTTTAAAACCCCAAAACCCTTTCCCTTAAGGAGGTTCTCAAGGATGATATTTCGAGAGGTAAATCCTCTTCTTTTTTCTTTTAATTTCATTTTCAATTTATTTTATTTTCTTATCTTATCCTCACCTATTATGTCCAAATGATCATGATAACTAAATTATAATCTATATACTAGAATGATATCATGTTAATGGAATATCCTACCTCAAACTACTATCTCTCTCTCTCTTTTGTTTCAAAAATGAAATCATCGTCTGAGAGGTGCCGATTTACAACCTTTGTGGATGAAGAACATTAATTCTTCAATTTCTACTTAACTAATGTTCATGAAACCATTTTTATGGTTGAAAAACACTATTATATATTTATTATAACCTATTCAATATTCTGGAACTATTATATATACATAATACTAATTCATACAACAAAACTAGTTCGTAACAATTGAAATATCGCCAAAATAATCTAAATGATTATCACTAATGTTCTACCTAATAAATCATCCTAATACCATATAAAAAAATGAATTATATCGTCATTTAATCTTCTATATTTTCATTAGTATCATTTAAATTAAATTAAAGGGAATTATACCAATTCCACATGAATTTCCATACTCATATACAAGTATACCGATCATGAAAACCAAGGAATCGAATGCTCCCAAGAAATAAAATTGTATCTTATAACTCAAAAAAATGCCATAAATGAAATTAATAAAATTATAATGAATAAAATAAATGTAGATAATGTTTTTAATTAATTAATTAATGGATTTTATTTGATTATCCAGGATGTTAAGGTCAAGTGCGAAACTCATTCAGACATAAGGTAAAAGTTTTATACCCAAACCTCCATTTTCTTTCGGGTTACTCTTTGTCTCTCTTAATCCTAATTAAATTCTTAATTAATCTTATGTACTCATAATAAATTATATTTTAATGTTCAATATATGTATACCAATCATAATTCTTCTTTATTTTAAGTGTAGTTAAATGTTTTATAAAGATATTTCTCAATTCTTCCCGAAAAACAATCCTGATTCAATGGAACATATCAGATTATTACCTATTTTCAAGTGCACTATATAATATTTTTTAAGCCACAATTATTTTTACAAAACCAATAATTTAATTATGAAAAAACTACCTAATTTCATTTTTGGTTTTATGAAAATATTTTTCCAAAATAACTCTTCTTTTCAAAGTAAAAGTGTATTTCTATAAAACATTCCTCGATGACTTTATTAGAGTATTTTTGTCTATTTCAACACCTATGTTGAATTTTATATCTTATTGAGGTTAATATACTAATTTTATCATCTACCATATTTTATTAAATGGTTTATGATAATTTTTAATATGGATGTGCTATCTTGATACCATTCATCATACTACTTAGAATAGTTAGTGTTTATGTGTTCAGATTGGGGAAAGTTATATCATATGTTCATGTTGCTTATGTTTAGTCCATTTCATATGAGGAATTCATTGGACTTATAAGTTTATGAGTGGGGACCATTATAGCCCCTATATGTATCATTAGGTCTCATGAGACAAAATAGAATTGGGTTTTGGTCGAGGCATTACCCTAATATTTTCAGACGTCTTGGTCAAGGCCTTGACAATATGTTCTAGATGTTCAGAATCATGCAGTACCTCATAATGGTATTAGTAATTGATAAACTATGTGATTATTTGACTAGTATAATATCAATGGTTATGTTTTATTCTCTTATGATCATTTATATGTCCTTATTTAATCATCTTTCATTCCTTCCATATTATGCTCAAGAATATTTTTAAAGGCATGTGTTTTTAGTTGTTCACCATGCCTATTGTTTATTTTTATGATAAATTCTGCTACATTACTTACCCTTACTGAGAATATGAGATCACACCTTTCTAATATTTTATTTTCCCTAGGCTTTGAATATGAATATACTGTATGACTTGTAGGGATAATATAGTATTCATAGACTTTTCCAATGTAATTTCTATTATGTATTTCATTTCAAGTTGTACTGTTGAACTTATGTTTGTATCTTATTTTCCAAAACTACTAAACTATTCGTTACTTCAGGATACAAATTTCTTATAATCATGCCAATGTAATAAAATAATGCATTGGATCTGGGAAATTGGGGTTGAGGCATTACAGTTGTTATTAGAGGAAGTTTAGTAGAAAACTTGGAAACTAGATTTAGAAAATGTAGATTAGGGAACAAAAACCTAAGATAGAATTTGAGGATAAACATACAATAACATACTAGAATTTTGGTAAGGAAGATATTATGTGTATATTCCTAGAAAATACATCCCTGTCTAGATACTACAAGTGGATGTGGTTTTGGAACATATGTACCTAAGAGTAACAATTCCAATAAGGTGTTTCGAGCTTGACCTAGGGTAACCTAGTACACAACAACGGGCCTTACTATGCACTTGGTTTAATACTCCTAGGAGATATTCTTAGGATAATTTACATAATATTTAAAAGCCATTATTAAGGATTTAAAAGTAAAATGCTCCTCAAAGAATCCATGTTTATGATTATAGGGTTAACTATGCATAAAATTTCAATTTATGTTAAGTGTTTTTATAGTTCTACATTATAAATTATGATTCATAACCTAATTTAGTGTATACCATTATTTAGAATTGGCACACAGTGAAAGGAATAGAAACCACATGAATATACGTATCCCATGAATGGATTTACCTCATATGAAAAATAATGACGTTGGTTATGAAGCTATGACTACTGCGGAGAAACTTATAACTATACTGGGACAATTGACTCAGGTTATGAACAATAACCTTACCTATATGGAGAATCCTGATCCAAAATGTATAGGAGAAATGCTAGACCTCTTTATGTGAAAACGTCCTCCATCATTCAATGGGAGTACAAACCCATTTATAGCAGAGCAGTGGATAAGTTCCTTAGAGAAGATATTTCTTGCTTTAGGATGTAACAAAAGGGATAAGGTTATCATGGTAGTTTATTGTCTATCGGAAGATGCAGATCAGTAGTGGTCGTTAATTCAAAACATGAAGGAGGAGTAAGAAATAGAAGAAATGGAATGAAGGGAATTTAAGGAAATATTCTCAGAAAAATATTTTCCTTGAGAATAGTGAGCAGATATGGAGAGGAAATTATTGAGTTTGAAACAAAAAGATAATGAAAATGCTGCAAAGTATGAAGTAAATTTTACAAGACTATTAAGGCATTTCGTATACTATATACGTAATCTGAGGAGTAAGATTGATCAATTATTTAATGGTTTAAAACCATTCCTCCAAAGGGTATTGGTTTCCCAAACTTTCTAATCATACGAAGATATAGTCTCATGTGCAATCAAGAAAGAGAAATAATTCTCTAAGTCTTATGAATTTAAAGTAAAGAAAGAGAAGAAGAAGGTGGAATAGGAAAAAATATATAAAGGGAAGAATAAAAAGTGGGAGTTTCCAACATGTGATAGTTGTGGAAAGAAACACCTCAGAGCCTAATTAAAAGGAAAATGAGTTTGTTACAAATGTGGAGAAAGAGGCCACTAATCTCATGATTTTAATGGAAATAAATAAGCTACCAATGTTCAATGCTACAATTTTAAAGAGATGGGACATTATTCCAATGATTTTCCTAAGCATCAAGAAAACATTCTCCAGAGAAGGCCAAGGGATCAAGCCAAGCCTATGCAATCGAAACTGCTAAAGATGAAGTTCCCAATGATGTGGTGGTAAGTAATTTAACTATTTCCTTAAAATTAGACAATTATTTATTTGATTCTGTATTGACGCATTCATTTATATCTTCCCAGTTTTCCAAGAAAATTAGACATTTCCAATTTTATTTAATAAAGGAGTTTTCAGTCAAAAATCCTAAGGTACATATCATTACAACAAAGATGTGTTCATCAGTCCCCCTTATGACACATAAACGTGCTTTAGTTGCTGACCTTATCATCATATCCATGATTTACTTTGATATAATTCTTGGTATGAATTGTATTTCAAGTTATGATGTGAAAATCTATTACAAGAAGAAGAAATTTACAATTTTTGAGAATGATGTAGATTCCCTCATCTTTAGAGAATAAACCTAGTCATTTGATTCTTATCTAGATCCACCCCTAGTAGCCCTACTGAATTTAATTCTTGGGGAGGAAGATGAAACAATATCTATGGGTGAGTAAATAAATCTTTAAATTGAGGATATATCTATTATGAAAGAATATGTTGATGTCTTTACAGAGGATTTACCTAGACATCCTTAGGAGCATGAAATTGAGTTTTCTATTAACTCAATTCCTAGTTAAAGAGCTATATCAAAGACTCCTTATATAATGGACACCATGGAGTTAGTAGAACTGAAGAAACAACTATAGGAATTGAGTGATAATAGATTTATTCTCCCTAGTGTTTCTCCACGGGGATCCCCTGTTCTTTTCATCAAGAAGAAGGATGGATCTATGAGTCTATGCATTGACTATAGGGAGATCAATGATATTACGATAAAGAACAAGTATCCTATTACTCACATTGATGATTTATTTGATCAACTTCATGGAGCCCAATATTTTTCAAAGATTGAACTTCGATATGGATATCATCAATTGTGTGTTAGGAAGGAAGACATTTTAAAAATAGTATTTTGAACCAGGTATAGGCATTACAAGTTTACAGTAATGCCTTTTAGACTGAATAATGCACCCTATATTTTCATGGATCTAATGAATATATTTTTCAAGGAGTATCTTGATGATTTTTTTGTGGTATTTATTGATGATATCTTGGTATAATCCAAAATCTAAGAAGACCATGATAATCACTTTTACGTTATTCTAAATACTCCCATAAGAAATAAATTATATGGAAAGTTTAGAAAGTGTGAATTCTAGCTTCAATCAGTTTTTTTGGGTCATATTATCTCTAAGGATGGAATTTTAGTGGATCCTGTGAAGACAAAGGCAGTTCAAGAATGACCTACACCAATGAACATAATTGAGGTATGTAGTTTTATTGGTTTAGTATGTTATTATTAGCATTTTGTTCATAAATTCATCTATTTAGCTAACCCGTTGACCAAGATTACTTGTAAAGGGGTTAAGTTCACATGGAAAAAAGAACATGAAGAATGTTTTAAAGAATTAAATATGAGGTTAGAAAATGATCCAATCCTGACTCTACCATCGAGAAATGGTGGATTTGTTATCTATAGTGATGCATCAAAGAAAGGTCCTGGATGTGTCCTTATGCAAAATGATAGAGTTATTACCTATGAATCAAGGTAGTTAAAAATTCAAGGTATGTGGAATCAGTATTTACCTTTGGTGTAGTTTTCCTACAACAACAGTTTCCATTTTAGTATTCAAACTACACTATATAAATCATTTTATAGAAAGAGATGTCGTACACCAACATGTTGGGATGAAGTTGGTGAAAGGAAACTTGTGGGACCAGAGCTTCTGGAAGAAAAAAAAGGTAAAGACTATTCAAACACATATCAAAGAAGCTTAAGGTAGGCAAAAGAGCTATGTTGATAATCGAAGGAAGGATTTGAAATTTCAATAGGGTGATCACATTTTATTAAAAGTATCTTCATGGTAGGGTGTTATAAGATTTGGAATGAAAGGGAAATTGAGCCCCAGGTACATTGGACCTTTTGAAATTATAAAGAGAATTGGAGTTGTGGAATATCATTTGGAAATTCCACCTAGAATTTATAAGTTATACAATGTGTTCCATGTGTCATTATTGAGAAAGTACATGCCAGACCCAACACATGTCCTCACTTCTGAAGGTATAGAATCAGAACCCGACTTATCTTATTGTGAAGAGATTTTATGTATTCTAGACACTAAAGAACAGGTCTTGAGGAATCAGATGACTCAGATGGTAAAGGTATTTTGAAAAAATCATAAAATTGAATAGGTAATGTGGGATCCTGAGGAACTTATGAAGAAGAACTACCCAAATCTTTTTATAAGGTAACATTCTGGTAATTTTGAGGATGATTTTTTTTGTAAGGGAAGAAGAGTGTAGCACCCCAAGGTTTTACAAATAAATTTAATATAGAATATAATTCATGCAAAATTGAGTCTCTGTGAAACAACACTTTGTTATTATAACCTAGCCATTAAACATAATTTTTCCGCCTTTGTGTTTTGAATTTCAAAAAATAGACATACACAGTTTCGATCAGTAAGATATTTAGAGTCTGATAGGATCAAATTAAATTTTTGGTGAATATTAATGTTGGCCGGAGTGGACAATCAAGAGGGGGGTGGGGGTGGGGGGGAGAATTGAGTTCCAATTAAAATTTCTATTAAAATATTGTCTAGTTAAAATCCCCCGATTTATAGAATAAGTTAAACTGTATTGAATTTATACAGATTGTAAATGTTCACTTAGCTTCTCAAATATTGATTAGGTCTCAGTTAATTTAACCACAAGATCAAACTAACTTTTGAAGCAAACCTATTGATTTACAATAAGTGTAAACACTTGCTAATTTAACTATCAAAGTAGCTTCAAAATAGTTTTGTATTTCAAAGTAATAGCAGCGAAATAAATAAGATATATGTAGTATACTTTAAACTTAAATAAAAGATGCACAAAAGATATAACAAGAGGTTCAGTCTCAAGCCGAGACTTAGTCCTCTTAAATATATATAAATTTGATCCACACCCTCGATCGGGGTTAACAACAGTTTTACAAAACCGTCCAGGCCACGCAAGGAACTCTACCACTGTTCTTCGTGGGAGACAAAACAAATACCAGGTCACACAAGGACCTCTTCCACAGTTGATGTGGGTAAAAAAAAGTTAAGGGAATTTGAGTGAGGATTTTGATATCCTCCAGTTCAGTACAGGATACAGTGTGTGTAAAGATATACAGAGTACACCACACTTCTCGAAAGTTAATAAATAAATCACGTAGAGAAGATATATGAGAGTTTAGAAAGATCTAGTGATTATCAATGTAGCTCTAGACTCGTTGGATTCAGTAGGAATACTTCTGAGTCCTTCTCTGGTTTTTCTGTTTAAAAACAGAGTGTCGTAGTTCAGCTTGTCTTCTTCAGGAGTGAGAAAGATATCTTGATTCGTCATGTGTTCTTCAGCAGTATTGGATTGCACTCATGAGGGTTCTTTTAAGGTCTTGCAATCTCCTTCTTGTTCAGGATTTTTCTTCTTGTTCATCACAGTGCACTCAGGTGTATGTAAGTTCTTCTTATTGTTGCTTGTTGCTTATTACTTCTTCCACGTGTACTGCATCTCAGTCTTTCTTATATTCCATGAGTTCTGGCAGTAGGAATGATTCCCTTTTCATAGGTACGAGATACGGTTTCCTGACATGCCAACAACTATCATTAAATAACATTAATTGCATTAAAAACAACAAATATGACTGTTAGCATTATTTAAATAATATTGACAAAAACTTAAGAAACGGTGTCACAGTGATTATGGAAATGGTGTCTTCTTCACGGTATGTGGTTCACGGTAAAGCTTCACAGTGTGTCCTTCATGGTGAGTCCTTCACGGTGAGTCCTTCATGGTGTTTGGTCACGATGTCTGGTCGCTGTGTCTGGGTCATGGTGAGTCCTTCACGGTGAGTCCTTCACGGTGAGTCCTTCATGGTGTCTGCATACTTAGACAAATATCTGTATTTGGACTAAGATAGTGATATGCAGAATATAGATTAAGGTTAATCATTAGAGAGTAAGAGAATGTGAATCATAAATATAAAGGTGCGATAATATATGTAAGAATTTTGATCATGCATAATACTTGAAAATAATAAAGAGAGTAATTAACATCCATAAGCTTTGTTATTATAAAAACATGATGTGTAGCTATTATTGAGATTGAAGAGCATTAGCAAGATGTGCCATGAAGATCGAGATTAATTAATAGTAAAGAGATTTGTGATCATTAAAACATGATTAACACATGAGGAGTCCAACAATCTCCCCCCTTTTGATGATCACAAATCATATATTGGTATAATATAAATGACATGTAAAATTACAGTAACTAGCATAGAAAAAACATTATAGAACTGATACTTGTAGTTTTTCTCCACCATTTATACTATTATAGAACTGACACTTGTAGTTGTTCTCCCCCTTTTGGGATTATCAAAAAGTAGAGATAATGAAATGAAACACTTCATTTGGTATTAAACAAAGGGTTCAAAATTCAATAAAAAATGAAACAAAAAAAGACACCCCATAAAAAAAAAAACAATCCTCGAACTCTTCAGGGATCCATCTTGTCTTTGCCTTTATCAGTAGTAGGAGCTGGTGCTAAAGTAGAAGAAGGCATAGATGTGGCAGACAACGAGGGTAAGGGTAGACCTTCAAAAACAGATGGAGACAAAGTAGGAGCAGTAGAAGATCTAGGCTGTGGTTGGTCAAGAATGACTGGCCGGATCTGAGAAAGAGCTTGACTAACTGTCATGGCAGTTGAGGCTAAGGCAGGTAGTCCAGGTCTAAGGGGTGCAGCAGCTGGAGAAACCATAGCAGTACTCTGCACATGAAGATACGACTTCAAAAGATTGATGAAATCAGTAATGATTTCACCACCATACTGCATAGATTTTTCAAAATCATCCTTATTCTCCAGCAATCTGTCCAACAATCTGGTGAACTCTGAAAGTTTATGAACTTGAGCTTTAAAATCTTGAGTCACCGGAGGGATTCTCAAATTTTCCACAAGATATCTAAAGTGATATGTCATATCACTTTTAGAGAAAATCCGGGAAATATACAAATCTATTTTCTTGGAGATATATTGTTGAGCATCATTTACTATCTTAGAATGAATCCTAACCAAGTCCAATGCTCTATCATTGTTCTTAATCACTTCTGACAAAGAAGATAGATCCAAGCCACTGAAGGCATTCTGAAATTCTTCCTTTATTATGGATCTCAGCATAGAATCATCCAAAGAAGGTGTGGAGGTCTGACCAGAAACAGGTGAAGCCTTGACAGCTTCGGTTAGAACTTTGAGCCATTTCAGAACTTTTTGCAGACATCCAATGTATTTATCTGTAAGCTTATTTAGATTTTCCACAAGATCTCTCATGCGTTCCAGCATATTGGTGTGCCTTTTTATAATATTTTAATCAAAAGATAGTAGGTATGGATGAACTTGAGACACAATCTCCCTATAAAAGAGGGAATCATAAGACTCAGGAGAAACAACAACAGGTGCAGGGGAAGAAATAGGAGCAGGCACTGATCTCAAAGATAACTCATTCTGCAGACTTTCTACCATACTTTTCAGATTTGCAACATCAGCACTCAGAAGCTTATTCTCTACTCTGACTTATTGAATTTCTTGGATCATACTTGGTTGAATATGCAAGATAATATTTTCCAAGAGAATTGATGCATCTTCTTGACTTAACTAAGTCACTGAGCGAGGTTGAGTGGAGACAATTTTATCAACTCCAGCTAACAAAGTCTCTCCAAAAACTTTCATATCATATTTGGTCACAAAGGAGTGAATCTCAGGTAAGGATGCAGGTAAAGGTAAAGGTTCAGATTCTGGTTGAGGTTCAGAGTCATCTTCAGACTCAGATTCTGATTCAGATTGAGGTTGGGGCTTTGGTTCTGGTTCTGAATGAGCTAAGGACTTCATTTGAAACAGAGAAGAAAGATCCATTCCAGTTTTAGTCACTTGCTGTGACTCATTCACATCATAAAAGCTTGGGAACTCATACCGAGAGTGCACAGAAAAAGTGATAGAAGGTTGAGAAGCTTCAGCAGATCCAGCTTCCACAATATCAAGTTTTGAGGTTCCTCCCCCTAAACTTGTGCTTCCCTTACAGATTCTTGAGGTTCAGGAACATGGACAAGATCCACAGGATCATCCCTAATCTCTTCAGAAAACTCTTGCCTTGCCAGCTGAAAGGAAATTTACATTCTTTCTTCAGTAGATGGAATAATCTCAGGAACCGATTTTTCCACTGGATAAGCTTCTAGACTTGCTTCTTTCTCAATAGAAGGAGTCTCTTCAGCAAGATCTGCCTCTAAGGTTGCTTGCTGTTCTGAAATAAGAAAAACCGATTTCCTTGCAGCATTGGGATGAGCTTCTTCCTCATGAAGAACAACTGAAGGATCCTTAGTCCTTTCCTTTTCAACAACAACTTCCTCTAATTGATTTATTTTAGCATGGACAACAGCAGGGACAACAACCCTTTCCTCTTAAACTAGAACTGTTTCCATTAGAGGTATTATAGGATCTTCTCTAGGTGGTACTTCAGTTGTTACTTCTTCTTGTTCTTCTACTTCTGAATACTCAGCCACTTCATCTGGTTCCAAACCAGGATCAACTAGGTTCTTAGGCCTTCTTGGATAGTCAATAGGATTAAACTTTTTATACAGTTGATCACTATCCTCAACCCATTGCTTCTTCCAGGGATTCCAGATTATCTTCATCCTTCTGATGATAGGCATGGATAGGTAGAAATCAAGGTCCTCTAACTTTTCTTCATTCGGTCCAACCATCCCTTTTGCAATTAACATACCTGAAATCATCCTTGAGTAAAACAGGGAGGTGGATTTGGAAGTTACTTTGATCATCTCACAGATATGGTTGATGACATACTTACACCGATTGATCTTATGGCCATTCTTCAAAAGGTGAATCAGGAATACATCCTGATACTTCATCACAGAAAAATCCCCTTTTCCGGGACTAACCAAATTCTGAACAAACTTGAACAGAAGTCTTGTCTCCCCATCTAGTTCAGCAGCTATGGCCCTTCGCTTGGTTCCATTTCCAGTTAGACTTTCCAAAGCAGTCTCCAGGTCAAATATGTCGGTTATTGGAGGAGGGTATCTCTGGTAATCTTCACAAATTCCTTCATGTGGAATTCTTAGGCATGCATCCCACAACCTTGAAGAGAAAGAGCACTTCTGACCATCGATCCAGCTAGTCACCATAAAAATTTCTCCAAACTCAAAAGAAAACTTCACATACTGATAGAATTGAGATACAAGACTTGGGTAAATTGGTCTATTCTGTCCAGTGAACCATTCAATACATCCTTGTTCTCTTAAAACTTTCAAAACTAAAGATCTTCTAGACAACAACCATTCAGGGCAAACCTCTTTTTCAGGTACAACTGTACGACTTACCAGGTTTGGGTTTAGAGGTCCTTCGGGAGCTATCCTCGGTATCCTCTTTTGTTTCTTAGAGAGGCGCTTCTCAGACGAGGGTGAGGATGGATGCTTCATCCTTGGCATTCACTAAAGGTTTGGGCGAGAGGGAAGAGAAGGTTCAAGAGAGAGTTTGGGTAAGGAATCGAATGAAACCCTTAAGTTTTATCATTTGGGAATGTCAAACGTCATAAAAACAAAAACACGGGAAATCAAATAGCGGTGAAATAAAAATTACCGCGATACGGGTTAAAATAAAAATAAACATAATTCTCACGGTGAGACCGTGAGTAGGCATTATGGTGAGACAGAAAACTAGTCATCACGGTGAGATAGTTTTTAGTCATCATGGTGAGACAGTGAGCATTTTATATAGTCACAGTGAGACAGTGAGTTGTCAGACCGTGAGCATAAAACCGTAACTTAGAAACAGTAAGTATGAAACCGTAAAGTAAAGTACAGTAAATTATTAAACATTAAAATCAGTAAGATATTAATTTATGATTAATCATACCAAGATCATGTATGATGCAGTCTAATCTTTCAGAATTTAATGGTTTAGTGAATATATCATCAAGTTGATATTCAGTACCAATGAATTCCAAAGTGATATCACCTTTTTGATAATGATCCCTCAAAAAGTGATGTCTTACATCAATATGTTTTGTCCTAGAATGAGAAAAAAGATTCTTAGAAATATTAATAGCACTTGTGTTGTCACAATTTATTGAGACATGTCTAAATTGATATCCATAGTCTAGTAATGTGTGTTTCATCCACAAAATTTGTGCACAACAACTTCCAGTTGCTATGTATTCAGCTTCTACAGTTGATAATGCAACGGAATTTTGTTTCTTACTACACCATGATACTAGTGACTTGCCTAAAAGGTGACATATTCCAGAGGTTCTTTTTCTATCTAGCTTACATCCATCAAAGTCAGTATCAGAATAACTAACTAATTCAAATGATTGTCCTTTGGGATAGAACAATCCTAAATTGGGAGTATGCTTTAGGTATTTGAAAATTCTCTTTACAACATTTAAATGTGACTCTTTAGGGTTTTCTTGAAAATGATCACACATACACACACTAAACATAATATCAGGACGACTAGCAGTCAGGTAGAGTAGACTTCCAATCATTCCTCTATAAGTGGTTTGATCAACAGATTTACCATTTTCATCAAGATCCATCTTACAGGTGGTACTCATGGGAGTGTCACTACTTTTTGTGCTCTCCAATCCAAAATGTTTTAAAAGATATCTAGTATATTTACTTTGAGTTAAAATAATTCCATCATCATTTTGAAATATTTAAAAATCAATAAAGAATTTAAGTTCACCCATTAAACTCATTTCAAATTCATTTTGCATCATTTTAGAAAAATCAGTACATAATGTAGTTTTTGAAGATCCAAAAATAATATCATCTACATAAATTTGTACAACTAAAACATATTTAGAAGTTCGTTTTATAAACAGAGTAGAATCAGCTATTCCTTTTGTAATACCTTTAGAAATTAGAAAAGTACTTAATCTATCATACCAAGCTCTTGAATCTTTCTTTAAACCATATAAAGCTTTTGATAGTTTGAAAATATGATTTGGAAAATGAGGGTTTGAAAATCCATGTGGTTGTTCAAAAAAAAAACATCCTCAACAATATATCCATTTAAGAATGCACTCTTGACATCCATTTGATATAGTTTGAAATTTATATGTGCAACATAAGCAAGTAAAATCCTAATAGCTTCTAATATGGCTACTGGAGCAAAAGTATCCTCATAGTCAATACCTTCTTCTTGACTATAGCCTTGTGCAACTAGTCTAGCTTTATTTCTAACTATGTTTCCGGATTCATCTACTTTATTTCTAAACACCCATTTTGTGCCTATTGTGAAAGTGTCCTTAGGTCTTTCAACAAGATTCCAAACTTTATTTCTTTCAAACTGATTAAGTTCTTCTTGCATAGCAATTACCCAAAATTCATTATTAATAGCATCATCAATGTTTTTAGGTTCAAGCTATGATAAGAAGGATTAATGTTCAACCTTATTTCTAAGAGAATCTCTAGTCTGTGTCCCTCTATCAATATTTCCTACAACAGCATCTAAAGGTTGATTCTTTAGAATTCTAGTTGATCTAGTAAAGGTAGGACTAGAAACTTTAGGTTCACCAACAAGTTGGGAATCAACAGAAGCAGGTTCTGGAAAATTTCCAGAACTGGTTGTCTTTATAACAGGTTCATTTGATTTGTCATTAAGGTCTAGAACAGATAAATATTCTTCAAGATTTTCAAGAGAGGTTTTAGGCTCATGTGGATCAGTTTCATCAAAATTGATGTGAATAGATTCTTCCACACACTTGGTTCTTTTATTGAAAACTCTATAGGCTTTACTTGAAATAGAGTAACCTAGGAAAATTCCTTCATCACTCTTGGATGAAAACATGTCAAGATTATCTTTGGTATTAAGAATAAAGACTTTGCAGCCAAAGACTCTGAAGTAGTTAACCTTAGGTTTCCTATGGTTTCACAACTCATAAGGGGTCCTCTTAAGAACAGGTCTGATCAAGACTCTATTGATAATAAAACAAGCTGTATTTACAGCTTCAGCCCAAAAATAAATAGGCAGGTCATATTCATTAAGCATGGTTCTGGAAATTTCTTGCAGGGTTCTATTCCTCCTTTCTACTACACCATTTTGCTGAGGTGTCCTAGGGGCCTAAAAGTTATGACTATAGCCATTGTGTGAGCAATACGATTCAAATTCATGATTCTCAAACTCACGGACATGATCAATTCTTAGAGTTTTAATCTTAAGTCCACTAAGGTTCTCTACAGATTTGGAGTATTTAGCAAAGTAAGAACAAGCTTCAATTTTGTGAGCTAAGAAGTATACCCAAGTATATCTAGAAAATTCATCTACTAAGACATATACATAGTGCTTCCCATTTAAGCTAGAAACTCTAGATGGTCTAAAAAAATCCATGTGAACCAACTCGAGAGGTTGAGAAGTTGAAACTTCTTTCTTTGGTTTGAAAGAGATTTTGTGTTGCTTTCCCTTTTGACAGGGATTACAAACTTTGTCATTTGGAAACTCAAGTTTGGGTAGGTCTCTCACTAAGTTCTTCCTAGTAATTTTTCTAAGTGAGTGTATATTGCAGTGTCCTAATATTCTATTCCAAAGCCAAGACTCTTTATGAAAAGCATTTAAACAAGTAATATTTTTCATGGCTAAAGAATTTAAATCAACACCATAAACATTTTCATTTCTCAGGGCAGAAAATACTAAAGCATTTTTAGAATTAAAAACATTGCAGGAATCATTTTAAAATTTAACATTAAAACCATCATCACATAACTGAGAAATACTTAACAGATTATATTTAAGTCCATCAATGAATAAAACTTTAGAAATTAATACTGAGTCAGTGTTACCAATTTGGCCTAAGCCGATGATGTTCCCTTTAGAATTATCACCAAAGGTGACAAAGCCTCCATCAATTCTGACTAAGATTTTAAAGCATGAGAAGTATCCTAAAATATGTCTTGAACATCCACTTTCCAAGTACCAAGTCTTCCTACAGGAGCTCTTTAAGCAGGTTTCCTACAAAACAGATTTAGATAGGAAATGATTTTGGTACCCAGATCTTCTTGGGTCCAGACAAGTTAGAAATCAAAGCTTTCGGTACCCAAATTTGTCTTATGGGTCTCATAAAATTTATAGAATAAACAGATTTTTAAAGATAAACCTTATTAGATCCATAACTATGAATATAACTAGTTGAAGCATAGTAATGTTGAGAACTAGAACTAGCAGTATTCTGTCCAGATTTAGGAATAAATCTATTCTTAGTAAACTGTCTCTGTCCAGGTTTGTAGCCTATTCCAGTCATGTATTTTGGTGCAACTTTCTTTCCTAGCATTTGAGTTAGTGTATCCTTTCCATTTGTGAATTTCTCTAAATCCTTTCTGAGTTGCTCATTAGAAATTTTCAGTTCGGTGTTCTCCTTTAACAGTTGAGCATTTTTCTCTTTTTCAATAGTAAGTTCAGTTTTAAAAGTAGTAGTGAGAGCATGCTGTTTCTTTAATGATTTGTATTTATCCTTAAGTTCATTGCATGTCTCTTCCATCATATTACAATATTCAAACAATTCCTCACTAGTCATGTTTTCAGAATCAGAATCAGATTCTGCACTATCTTCAGAATAATAAGAATTTAAAGCAGGAGTATCTAAGATTACCTGAGATGTGTTTGTCATAAAACACATGTTTTCCTTATTTCTGGTTTCAGTCTCAGAAGCTTTAGATTCACTGGAGCTATCCTCAGAAGCGCTCCAAGTAGCCTTCATAGCCTTTTTGTACTTACTGTCCTTGTAATCATATTTCTTCATGAATTTGTGCTTTGGGCAGTCTAATTTAATATGTCCTTTTCTTTTGCACTCATAACAGACAACTTCATCACTTTTATCTGGATTTTTTCAATCCTTCTTCCAATGTCCCTTATTGTCATACTTTCCTTTGTAATTTGATTTTCTGAATAATTTCTTCTTCCTATAAAATTTCTTAAACCTTATGGCTATCTGAGCCATTTCAGCATCACTATCAGAGTCTGAATTTTCACTGGTTGAACTGTCAGTAGGTAGTTGAGCTTTATCTTTGTCCTTGCTCTTTGAAGCAGTAGTCTTGAAAGCCACTGATTTCCTCTTAGGTTCATCATCTTCCTCTTTATTTACCTTGAGTTCTTCCTCATACATCATAAGCTTACCAATGAGTTCTTTGACAGGTAGAGCAGCAATGTCACATGAATCTCTGATTGAAATATATGTGCCTCTCCATCGGTCTGGTAAACATATCAGAATCCTTATAATTTGTTCCTTTGCTGGAACAACCTTTCCAAGTGAATTCATTGTATTGACTATCTCATTAAACCTGAGATACATATCAGAAATGGGTTCATCAGTTTTCATTTTAAAATTATCATATTTAATAGTATAAGTATTTAATCTCATTTCCTTAACATTGGTTGTTCCTTCATGAGAAACACCCAAAGTATCCCAAATTTCAAAAGCAGTTTTACAAGCAAAAATTATGTTAAACTCTTCATCTCCTAAACCACAGTATATGGAATTCATGGCTTTACAATTATTATTGTAATCAATCTTTCTAGGTTCATCCCAAGTGGATCTAGCAGTAGTGGGAAGTTTATATTCTGATTCTATGGAAGTCCAAATATCAAAACCTATGCTTTCTAAATGAATTTTCATTTTAAGTTTCCACTGAGCATAGTTTGTACCATTGAAGAAAGGTGGCCTGTTAGTAGCAACACCCTCTAGTCTATTATTCATAACTAGATTTTAGAAAGATAATTAAAGAGATAAAAATTTAGAACTAACATAAATTTAAGATCTTTAAAGATGCAACTAAAATCACAGTTGAAAAATAGAGTATTTCAAAAATCTTTGAACAAAAACTAAACCTCTGATATCTAATGTTGGTCGGAGTGGACACTCAAGAGGGGGGGGGGGTGAATTGAGTTCCAATTAAAATTTCTGTTAAAATATTGTCTAGTTAAAATCCCCCGATTTATAGAATAAGTTAAACTGTAGTGAATTTATACGGATTGAAAATGTTCACTTAGCTTCTCAAAGATTGATTAGGTCTCAGTTAATTTAACCACAAGATCAAACTAACTTTTGAAGCTAACCTATTGATTTATAATAAGTGTAAACACTTGCTAATTTAACTATCAAAGTAGCTTCAAAATAGTTTTGTATTTCAAAGTAATAGCAGCGGAATAAATAAGATATATGTAGTATACTTTAAAAATAAATAAAAGATGCACAACATATATAAAAAGAGGTTCAGTCTCAAGCCGAGACTTAGTCCTCTTAAATATATATAAATTTGATCCACACCCTGGATCGGGGTTAACAACAGTTTTACAAAACTGTCCAGGCCACACAGGGACCTCTACCACTGTTCTTCATGGGAGACAAAACAAAGACCAGGTCACACAAGGACCTCTTCCACAATTGACGTGGGTAAACAGAAGTTAAGAGAATTTGAGTGAGGATTTTGATATCCTCCAGTTCAGTGAAGGATACAGTGTGTGTAAAGATATACAGAGTACACCACACTGCTCTAAAGTTAATAAATAAATCACATAGAGAAGATAGATGAGAGTTTAGAAAGATCTAGTGATTATCAATGTAGCTCTGGACTCGTTGGATTCAGCAGGAATGCTTCTGAGTCCTTCTCTGGTTTTTATGTTGAAAAACAGAGTGTCGTAGTTCAGCTTGTCTTCTTCAGGAGTGAGAAAGATATCTTGATTCTTCGTGTGTTCTTTAGTAGTATTGGATTGCACTCATGAGAGTTCTTTTAAGGTCTTGCAATCTGCTTCTTGTTCAGGATTTTTCTTCTTGTTCAGCACAGTGCACTCGGGTGTATGTAAGTTCTTCTTATTGTTGCTTATTACTTCTTCCACGTGTACTGCATCTCAGTCTTTCTTATATTCCACGAGTTCTGGCAGTAGGAATGATTCCCTTTTCATAGGTATGAGATACAGTTTCTTGACATGCCAAAAACTATCATTAAATAACATTAATTGCATTAAAAACAACAAATATGACCTTTAGCATTATTTAAATAATATTGACAAAAACTTAAGAAACGGTGTCACACTGATTATGGAAACAATGTCTTCTTCACGGTATGTGGTTCACGGTATGAGCTTCACGGTGTGTCCTTCACGGTGAGTCCTTCACGGTGAGTCCTTGACGGTGTCTGGTTACGGTGTCTGGTCACGATGTCTGGGTCACAGTGATTCCTTCACGGTGAGTCCTTCACGGCGATTCCTTCACGATGTCTACATACTTAGACAAATATCTGTATTTGGACTAAGACAGTGATATGCAGAATATGGATTAAGGTTAATCATTTGAGAGTAAGAGAATGTGAATCATAAATATAAAGGTGTGATAATATATGTGAGAATTTTGATCATGCATAAGACTTGTAAATAATAAAGAGATAATTAACATCCATAAGCTTTGTTATTATAAAAACGTGATGTGTAGATATTATTGAGATTGAAGAGAATTAGCAATATGTGCAATGAAGATCGAGATTAATTAACAGTAAAGATATTTGTGATCATTAAAACATGATTAACACATGAGGAGTCCAACAATTAACTTAACCCTTATAAATATTAATATGAACCTTATGAATAGTAACCTCACCTATGTAAGTATATATAAAATTTAGGTAACTTATAAATGAGGGTGAATATTTTAAAAATTAATAATTAAGTGTTGGTATTTTTATTAGTAATAAATATTTAATTATAATTTTAAGTTAATAAATTGCTTTAAAATAAAATTTATTTTCATAAAATATATTCCTAAATAAATATTTTGTTTTCCTATGATTTTAGGATAATTTTATGCGACCTTAGTTAATTTTTGAAAGTATTATAAAATCAGTTTTAAATTTAAAATCTATATTTTTCAAGTAAATAATGATTTTATTTAAAAATTAAATTTAACATATTTAGAAAATTATTTTGATAAAATGGAGTCATTTTTTTAATTCTACATGTCAAAAAATGGTTAGGGTGAATTTTTTGGATTTTTCTGAAATAATTGAATTTTTAGTGAATAATAAAATATGGTATAAATACATTAGAAGCTAAAAACACTATTCCTTGAGTCATCACTGATGTAAGCACACATGGTTCTAATTCAAATGAAATTATTACCATTTTTTGGTCACAATAATCAACACTATTGGTTATCTTGAGAAAAATAATAAAATAATGAATATGATATTCAAAAATCACCACTCTCCTCCACTATAAAAGCCACCCCTCACTCCCTCTTCTCTTCACTCCTCTAAGCCTTGAAGATTCTCAAAATTCTGCCCAAATAATCTTTCCTAGTCCCTCCCCATTTCTAGGATCTCTTTCTCTTTTCAAAATACCAAAACCCTTTCCCTTAAGGAGGTTCTCAAGTAGGATATTTCAAGCGAGACACCCTCTTCCTTTATCTTTTAATTTCATTTTCAATTTATTTTCTTTTCTTATCTTCTCATCACATCCTCTGTCCAAATGTTCATGATACCTGTAGTATCATGTATATACTCTAATGATATCATGTTAATGTAATATTTTTCCTCAAACTACTATCTCTCTCTCTCCTTTTTTTTAAAACGAAATCATCGTCCGGGGGGTGCTGATTTACAATCTTCATGGACGACGAACCTGTTTCTTCAAATTCTCCTTTAATTTTGGTCATGAAAACATTTTTATGGTTTAAAAAGACTATAATATATGTATTATAACCCATTAAATTTTCTTTAACCAGTATATATACATAATAATAATTCATATGATAAAACTAGTTCGTAACAATTGAAATATCACTAAAATAATCTAAATGATTATCACTAATTTTATATCTAATAACTCATCCTCATACTATATAAACAAATGAATTATATCACCGTTTAATATTATATATGTTCATTAGTGTCATATAAATTTAATTCTGGAGAATTATATGAATTCCACATGAACTTCCATACTCATATAGAAGTATACCGATCATGAAAACCAAGGAATCGAACACTCCCAAGTAATAAAATTGTATCTTTTAACTAATCCAAAATTTCATAAATGAACTTAATAAAATTATAATAAATCAAATACATTTATATAAGGTTCTGAATTAATTAATTAATGTATTTAATTTGATTATCTAGGATGTTAAGGTCAAGTGCAGAACTCATTCAGACATAAGGTAAGGGTTTTCTACCAGAATCTTCATTTTCTTTCGGGTTACTATTTGTCTCTATTAATACCAATTAAATTATTAATTAATATTTTATAATCCTCATAAATTCTGTGTGAATTATATATATATGTGTACCAATAAAAATCCTTCTTTATTTTATGGGGAGTTAAATGTTTTATAAAGACCTTTCTCAATTCTTTCTGATAAACAAGCCTGATTTAAGGGAACTTCTCAGATTCTTATATATTTTCAAGTGAAATATATAATCTATTTTAAGTCACAATTATTTTTCTAAAACCAATCATTTAATCATGTAAAAAATACCTTATTTCATTTCTGGTTTTATGAATATAAATTTCCAAAATAACACTTCTTTTCAAAGTAAAAGTGCATTTCTCTAAAAAATTCCTCGATGACTTTATTAGAGTATTTTTGTCTATTTCAACACCTCTGTTGAATTTTATGTCTTATTGAGGTCAATATCTTATGTTTATAATTTACTATATTGTATTAAATGGTTTATGATTAGTTTGAATATGGATGTGCTATCTTGATACCATTCACCATACTACTCAGAATGGTTAGTGTTTATGTGTTCAGATTGGGAAAATTTATTTCATATGTTAATGTTGTTTATGTTTAACCCATTTCATATTAGGTATTAATTGGACTTATAAAGTGATTTATGGGGCCTTCTATAGTCCCTCGATGCATCAGTAGGTCTCATGAGATAAAACAAAATTGGTTTTTGGCCGAGGCCTTACCCTAGTATTTTCAGATGTCATGGCCGAGGCCTTGACAATATGTTTCAGATGTCCAACATTATGCATTCCCTCATTGTGGTATTAGTAATTGATAAACTATGGGATTATTCGACTAGTAAAATATCAATGGTTATGTTTCATTCTCTTATGATCATTTATATGACCTTATTTAATAATCTTTAATTCCTACCATATTATGCTCAAGAATATTTTTAAAGGAATGTGTTTTTAGTTGTTTACCATGCCTAGTGTTTTTTATGTTAAATTCAACTATATTAGTTACCATTACTAAGTATCTGATATCACCCCTTTCTTATGTTTTATTTTCCCCAGGTTTTGAAGATGAATATAACGAATGACTTGCAAGGATAATCTATGAGTTATAGATTTTTTGAGTAGAATTTCTATCATGTATTTCATTTCAAGTTGTAATGTTGAACTTATGTTTATATATTGTTTTGAAAAAAATACTAAACTATTCGTTCCACCATGATACGACTTTCTTGTAATCATGTCAATGTAATAAAATAATGCACCAGATCCAGGAAACTGGGGTCAGGGAATTACACTTTTACTTAACATATACCCTACCCCAACCCCAAGTCTGTCCTGTTCCACCATGTACCATTGTTCTACCTCATCTCCACCTTGCTTGTCCTTTTCCACCTCATCCCACCCTATCCCATCACCCACCTCTAGTTCACTCCCACCCAACCCCATGCCCATATTGTTCCACTATGTACCATGTTAGTACATGCCCACCCCAACCCTCTACCCACCTCATACCACCAGTCCAGTTCCTTCTCCCCTCTAGTACATGCCTGCTCGCCACAACCCTCCCACCCATACTGTTCCCCCTCACCTCTAGTACATGCCCATAACACTCTCTGGACACACATAAAAATTAGTCAAAGCCTAAAATTCACCCATCGAACTGTGGGAAAATAATAACGCACCCGAAGAACAAACCAACTCACCTGAATTTATTCTATACTTTAAATTGTATTATTTTTTATTTACATGCATAAATACATTTCAATAATTAAAAAGTTAATATTATATATATATTTATACATTAAGATATATATATTAATATATATATATATGTGTGTGTGTGTGTGTGTTTATATTTTGTATTTTATATTTTATGTTTATATTATATCACACACACATATATATGTTTATATGTTTATATTATATATATGTATGTGTGTGTAGATATATATGTGCACGTACACACACACACACACACACACACAATTATCCATATTTTAAAACATTTAAAAAAATGTCACTAAAATAGTCACGTTTTCTTAAAATCGTGACTAAATTTAAAAAATATATATATTTTTATATATAAATATATGTATTTATATATTTATATATGTGTGTCTGTTTATATGTGTATATATATATATATGTTTTTATATATATTTTTATGTATTTATGTGTGTGTTTATATATATATATATCTAAATATATATGTGTGTTTATATATGTTTATATATATGTGTCAATATTTAAAAAATTAATATATTATATATATAAGTTTATATTATATATATTTTTTATTTTATATATTATGTTTATATATATAAGTTTATATTATATATATATGTTTATATTTTACATATATGGTTATATTTTATATTATATATATGTTTAGATTTTATATTATATATATATATGTTTATATTATATATATATGTTTATATTTTATGTTTATATTCTATATATATTATATGTTTATATTTTATATATATCATATGTTTATATTAATATATATCTATTTATATTATATATACATATGTTTATATATATGTGTGTGTGTGTGTGTTTATATATATATATATTTGTATATATATGTGTTTATATATATATATTTATATATATATATGTGTGTGTGTGTGTAAATATATATGTGTATGTATATATATATATATAATTAGTCACGTTTTAAAACACTGGTAAAAATATAACTAAAATAGCCACGTTTTCTTAAAAACACGACTAAATGTAAAATATATATGTGTTATATATATATATATATATTTGTGTGTGTGTGTGTTTATATATATAAATATATATATTTATACATATATGTTTATATATACGTGTCTGTGTTTTTATATATATATATATCTAAATATATATTTACATCGATATAGGTAAATGGGCTATATAAATATATATATTTTTAGTAACATTTCCTGAAAAATGTCCCAAATTTAGCAATATTTTCAGGAAGCTTCATAAATTTAGTGACATTTTTTAGGAAACGTTTATGATTTAGTGACCTTTTTAAGAAACATTGCTAATTTAGTGATGTTCTTAGGAAACATCGATAATTTAGTGATATTTGTTTGGGAAACATCACTAAATTAGTGATGTATTTCATGAAACGTTGCTAAATTAATGACATTTATAGTAAATATTGATAAAATAACAATTTTTTTCATGAAATGTGGCTAAATTAGTGGCCTTTTTAGGAAACATCTTTAAATTAGCGATGTTTCTTGAAAAACATCGCTAAATTTAAAAAATAATGACATTTTTAAAAACATCACTAAAAAAACATCGCTAAACTACAATTTTTTATAGTGATCCTTGACATCATTTATCTATCCTCATGTTTCCAAGGACACATTTTCATGTAAATATGAATGCAATGTGGCACTGGAAATAATCCCATCTTGGATTATTCTATACTGAATCTCTTCAATATCTTTTCAATATATATACTTTGACTTAGACCAAACTATCTCTTGGATCTATCATGATGATCTTGATCCCAGGAATATGCGCTGCTTCACCTAAGTCCTTCATGGAGAAACATGTGTTCAATAAGTCATTAAAAAATTGTAAAACTTGTATTTGATTTCTAATAAGTAGTACGCTGTCGACATAAACTATTAAGAACATGACCACACTCCCATTAAATTGTTTATAGGCACAAGGATCATATTCATTATTTATGAAACCAAATTCCATTATGGATTCATCAAATCAAATATTCCATGAACTAGATTCGTATTTTAATCTATAAATGGACCTTTTTAATTTTCATACCTTGTTGGCATCCTTTGTAGTCACAAACCCTTTGTATTGTGTCATCTAGATATCTTTCTAAAGATTCCTACTAAGGAAGGCTATTTCAACATCCATGTTCCAAATCTCATAGTCATAGTAATATACTATGTTAAGTAGAGTTCTATTAGATTTTATCATAGTAACTAGTAAAAATACTTAGTCATAGTCTATGCCTTGATTCTATTTGAATTATTTCGCAACCTATCATTCTTTATAAGCACTGACTTGTCCATCCATGTATAGTTTCTTCTTGAATACCCATTTATATCCAATGGGATTTACATCCACTGGAGGATTCAAAATCTAGAGTTGGTTTTTATACATGGAATCCATTTTAGAATTCATAACTTCTTACCACTTGGAAACTTATGTGCCACTTACTTATTCCTTATAGGTTACAATATCATTATTATTAACTAATAACTAGTCAACATCTTCAATGCCTAGAAAACCATATCATTCTAGTTCTATAACCTCTATCTTAATCCTATGCAGCACTTGTGTCTCTGGAATTTCCTCTTCCACAGGACCTTGTGAAATATTATCCTATTTCAAATCATGTGTACCTTAAAATTAGACTTTATAAAATTCTCTCTCTCTATCTCTCTCTCTCCCACTATCTATTTTTGAGATGTGATCCCTGTCAAGAAATATGGCATGTCTTTCCACAAATACCATTTTTTCTAAAGGTTCATATAGGTAATATGCCCTTGTTTCTTTAAGGTATACTATAAAGGTACACTTTTTGCCTTAATGTGAAATTTTTTTACCTGAAGAGGCCTTAAAAAATGATTCACAACCTCACACATGTAAATTTAACAACACAAATTTCCTTCCGCACCAAATTTCATATGGAATACCATTTTTCACTTTAGTTGGAACTTAGTTTAGTATATGTGTTACAGTCTATAATGCATATCCACAAAAGGATAATAGAAGACTCACATGAATCATCATTTATCTTACCATGTCTAATAGGGTGTAGTTCCTTCTTTTACTTGCATCGTTCCATTGAGGTTTATAAGGAGGAGTGATTTGGGATCGAATCCCAAACTCCCATAAATAATCAATGAAGCCTTGATTAAGATATTCTCCACCACAGTCTGAGAAAAGTTTCTTAATCTTCTTACCAAGATGCTTATAAAATTTATCATTGTATTCTTTGAATTTATCAAAATAATATAAGTTATACCCCATTAATTATACATATCCATATCTACTAAAATAATTAGTAAAAGTTATGAATTATGAGTACCCACCCTTTTCTTAAACTAGAAATAGTCCAAACACATTAGTATTAACTATTTCAAGAATCTCCTTGACCCTTTAAACTTTTCCACTAAATGGGGATTTGTTCATTTTTCCTTGTAAACATGAGTGACATATACCAATTGGTTTTAGTTTAAAGGAATCCAAATATCTATCTTGGTGTAATTTGGTAAAGCTCTTTTCATTTATATAACCTCGTTGGTGATGATATATTTGGGTGTGGTATGAGTCATGTGTACTAGTTTCATTATCAATTTTCCATTACTTAGTTTTGTGACTGAAGAAACATAATAAAAATCCTTTAAAACTAAGATCATTAACATTGATAATGTGAGGTGGTAGTCTCCAATAGCCATAACAATAAGTTTGGCTCCGTTGGCTACTCGTAGATCTACATCACCCTAATAAATATTCTAAAATATACTTGGTTTCTATATCTAAATACATATATGAGTACCACATATTATATCTAATACCCAATTTGTAGAAACAAATAAACCTAATTCGATAAAAAATGAACTGAATCTTCCCCTTTCTTCTTTTCTTGGGTGAAAATTTTCTTCTAGTGACCCTTCTTGCTACATGTGAAATAGATAACATCATGTTTTCTTTATCATTCTCTTCTTTGAATGGTGTTATGAGTAATATTTAGACTCAGATCACTTCACTCAATCTTTCATTTTATTCACCATAAGGACATATGGATTCTCACACTTCATATCCTTGTTAAATTAGTGAAGTTGGGTGAGAAGATATGGGAGAGAATTATATATATTGTTCATATTGAAATTGATAAAAAATTAGATATTATATAAGTTATTGATTAAAAAATGATATTGGTGCATATTTTTTCAAGAATCTTAAACCCTAGAACCTTTAGGTGCTCAATATAGCCAATGAGTTTGATTCTAAGTGGCCTAGATGATGCACGTTCTCCAAGTTTTCTCTAAAATAGTGCCTTGAATATCTCAAATTGTTCTTGTCATTCTATCTTCTAATATAGTTCATAGAGATATTGTAGCACACTATAAGTATTCATGTCTTCATGTGACTTCATGAATTAATTATACATGAACAAAATGATTAAATACTAAATGTTAACCACATAACTTAGATTTAATCAAAAATATAAAACTCACCACCACTCACCTCCTTTAAAACAGGACAAGGAATTGGGGATTCTAGAACATAAGATTTACATTCATGGTGCAATACTACCTTTAGGAATCTAAGCCATTTCTATAAGTTATCGCCAGTTAGGAGATGATCTTTCTCAAGAATTTATCTCATGGACAATGTGGTTGAAAATATTTTCATTATTCTAAAATATTAAAAGAGAATATTATTAATACTCCACTTGATTGAAATTTATGTGAGATATAATATATATTTTTTAATTTTTTTATTAAGTCTCCAACTATTTTATCAATTCCCATAATCCTACACCAATGGACTTGGAATGCCTATTTTCCTAGAAATTCTAGTGGTAAGGATCCATAAGATCCTTCCCATAACCTAATAAAGGGATTGATAAATTACTCAAAGGTTTTTAGGTAGGAAATTATTTTCTAACTGTAGGTTCTAGGTGTAGTGGAAGCATGTGATGAGTCATACCTAACTTTTATTTTTATCATGATCGATGATCAATCCAAGATATACACGTTGATAAACTCCGTGATAAATGGAATTGAATAAAAGAAAATAGAAAATGGATAGAATTCTAGAACCAGATAGAGGAACATCACATATTATTTATAATTAATTTATTTAATTAAAGAATTTCCTTGCATTAATTTTTTCTTCATTGATGGATCTGATAACAGATCTGCGTTGTTCCATAGTTGTGTTGTAGGAATCAAGAGATGATTCCATCTAATAGTGATCCTCACATGTTCCAAAAATCTCTAAACACCATTGTAGGAATATCTAGGTTCTAGAATGGAAGATCCTATCACTTGTTCTTTTCTCCTTTGATCACCATGAGAATCACTTCCAAAGCATTCTCCTAGATCTATCTTTACTTGAGAGTGGAAGGTGGAGGAAGATCACTCTCCATTATTGGGATCATTCTTAGAGAAGTAATCTCTCTAGGGCTTGAGAGGATTCTCCAAATTTGTTATGCACAATCAAATAAATGAATTAGATCTATTGAAAAAAATAATATAATTGGGTTTAAATACTTATATGGTTAGAAATAAATAATTAAAAAAGTTCCTCTTATTATTTATTTAATCCCCATATAACCTCATGTCAATAATAATAATAATAATATTATATCTTGACACGTGCTTAACTTGTGAATTAAATTAAATATTATTTAATCAAATAATATTAAATATATATTATTTCTCACCGAACATATAAACTCATTCCTCCATTCCTAGACAATATTTATCAGACCTTGAATAATGAATATTTATTTAATAAATAAATATCACTACATTATTCACCAATAAATAAATAAATATTATATTCACTAAATAATAAATAAATATTTATTAAATATTCCACTCACATAATATTCTCTCGAATAACTAGTGAAGATTATATTCGATCAAGAAAACATGAATAATTGTTAAACCACATACAAGAATAATATTTATTCAACTTGTTAAATAATAAATAATAATATATTATTTAACTGAGATTCTGGATACACTTAGTGCATGACCCTCTAGGCCTCTTTCCTAGTGGCCTTAGGTGAAGCAGCCTAAAGTCCAAGGTTAGAATCTAGAAATACACCAAGGTGACCATAGAGAATAAAATTAATGTCTCAATGACATAATACCTCTTACATATTCTTATTGTGTAATATAATTCCTTTATTATTATATCTCTAATCAAGCAGGTTGCATGATGGTGCCATCAACCTATCTGATTGATGCGTCTTTCTTTGACTTCCCAGAAATTGAAATTGCCTATAGAACACCGTGGACATGGATTTATTTAGGATATATCATTTAAACTAAAGGTCTTCAGATATCAACTTCTATTAAAGAATAGAAGGGACAAATCCTTTCTTGCATTATTTATTAATGAAATATTACTCATGACACACCCAATGTATCCTACCTCACCGTGAAAATATGTCATCATGGTTTTCATGAATACATCAAAGTATGTGACTTATAATACTCATTAATAATAATCTTAAAGTCTAAGGATCAATACACACACCCATAGATAGGAACATCCAATAACACATGTAAATGTGGATTTTCTATTGGAAGGTCTCATTCCCATAATATCCTACACTGGATATTACCAAGTTTGTACACTATGAGAATGTGCCTCAAAGTCCTATGAGTCTCCACTCCTAATAGTATATATCATTCGTGTACCTAAAATGATATCTTCCGACTACATAACATATATTTAAGAATAGTGTCATAGCAATTTTGGGTTCTCATTATAGCGGGGAGCTGCTATGACCTTTTAGTGAAATAACTACTTTTAGGACATTATCACATAGTATGATACGTAGATGAACAATCTTGATGTGATAATAAGTTTATTAATATTCAAAAATATGAATACATGTTATCAAAAAGTACAAAAAAGTTGGTTCTAGGGCACCAAATCTAACATACTCCCACTTGAACTAGTGCCAAATGCTAACAACCTTTAATATACTATCTATCACACGATACTCATGCTTATGATGAGATAGTTATTTAGTCAAGGGGTCTACCACATTATCTTCCATGGGTACCCTACTTACTACAAATTCAACCCTATGATAAAACCCCCTCAATAGGTGATACTTCTGAAGAATATTCTTTGTCCATTGGTGTGACCTTGGATATTTTTCAAGAGCCACCATTACGATATTATCATAATAAAATGTGATAGGATCTTTACTGATAGGTACCACATAAATCTACTGGAAAAATTTTCAAATCCAAATGGATTCCTTTACTATATCAGAAGCTGCTATATACTCGAACTCCGGTATAGAATCAATAGAAATTGGATGCTTTGAACTCTTTCATCTCACAACTCCTATGTTGAGACAAAAAACATATCCTGATTGTGATTTCAGATCATTATAATCTATCTGAAAACTAGCATTAGTATAACCCCTAATAAACATATCCTCATCTCCCCCATACACCAGGAACATATCTTTAGTTCTTATCAGATACTTAAGGAAAACCTTAACAATATACCAATTCTGTTCTCCTAGATCTGCTTTATATATTCCTACCATGATCAATGCATAGGCAACATCAAGTTTAGTACATAATATAACATACATGACTGATCCTATCATTGAAGCATATGTGATCTTACTCATTCTATCTTTTTCCTATCACGTCAGAGGACACATTTTCTTTGAAATATGTAAACCATGTAACACCAAAACCAATCCCCTATTGGATTATTCCATACTAAATATATTTAGTATCTAGTCAACATATATACTTTGACTTATTCCTATAATCCTCTTGGATTTATCATGGATGATCTTTATCCCTAGAATATAGGCTGCTTCACCTAAGTCCTTCATGAAGAAACATTTGTTTAACCAGTCTTTAACAGACTGCAATACTGGTATGTCATTTCCAATAAGTAATATGTCATCAACATATACAACTAGGATAACGATTTCATTTCCACTAAACCTCTTGTAAACACAGGGATCACAATCATTCTTAATGAAACCAAATTATTTTATAGCTTCATCAAATCAAATGTTCCATGACCTAGATTCTTAATTTAATCAATAATTGGATCTCTGTAACTTGAAAATCATTTTTCCATCTCCTATACCCTGATAACTCGATAACCGAGTATGACCTGACATGACCTGAAGGGCGTTCCCGATCCCCATGGGCTAGCAACTAACACCTAGCATCGTACAACATACAAGTGGGAATGATTTTTGCCACAAGAATGTAGAAGTGAAAGATAAAAGACAATATGCATATCAATAAGAAAAATACATAGGGAGTAAAGGTACTAGAATACAATGAGGCATAAAATCCAAAGTACTGAAACCAGAGTACTTAAAATAAGAAAACAAACCCAAAGTACCTAAGGACACAACTCACTATGTCCAAAGCTCAATAGTTGGATCCACCTCTAAGAGATCCTTTCCCTTTGCTCAAGCATAGAAGAAGAAAGTCTAAAAACACCTAAAGGCAAAATTAGTGTGTGAGACTAAGACCAATAGGATACTTCTAAAGATTCCATAATAGATTCCAAATAAAATCTTTCAGTTTTTCAGGACAAACATGTTTGGAAATTTAAGAGAATATTTAAACAAAACATGCTATACATTTTATAAATGATGGAAAATACATTCAAATCATAGACTTTAATTTACAAGTGATGGAATTTTTCTAAAATAATGTATTAAGTGAAACATTTATATAAATAGTTTATATAAATTCAGATGGAATGTAGAGAAGTTCCAAAAAACATTGGCATACATTTATATCTCAAATATAAATAAACAAGCAAGAAACATGGTCATATGCCAAATGGTATGATAGTATTAACCAGTTATAGGATTCCACACTTTATGTGAACTTAGCAAAATGTGTATACACACATACCTATGACACTGGACAAAGGAGACTCATCACCAACCCATCAGGGATGTGACCCACCACAAGTATGTTTTAGAACATTTTCGTAGTGTAGAGTGTATCTAAATAACTCACTAACTACCTAAGGCTTGCATGCTATCTTACATGATGAGTGAACTATTTTAATAATGCTTAAAAATACGATCAATCCCATTCTTCAATTTCAAAAATTAAAATTCCTTTACATTTAAAACCAAAAAATGTTTTATTAAAAAACATGCCTTTTTTACAAGATAAAACCACTGGGTTTCTATCAAATTTTTTTAATCTATTTTCACTATTTTAAAATCCATTCAAAACACATTCCATAATTACACAATTTATTACCACAATTAAATTCAACAATTTAATTGAAATAATTTCCATCAAATCCACAATTTAAATTAAAAATTTTAAATCACCCAATTTCTATAAACACACCCAAATCAATAGAATTGGGGGTTTTCCAAATTTCCATGCCAAAACCATTTCAAATATCATGATTCACTGGAATCAGGTTTTTATCAATTAAATTGAAAGAAAATTTTGAGCAATTGAATTTAAATCAACAATTTAAATAAATTAGGAAATATAAAGATAATTAATTTGGCTAATCAGGACGGAACCACCTACCCCAAGGTCATCTATGTCAGTAGAAATGATAAACCACCCTATGTGGTTCAATACACCTTCTCACAACCTTATTATCATAAGTATCGACACACCAAAGGTCAAAGTTCGTCATGAGTTCCTAGAACCAAAACTATATATTTTATTTCAAAAGGAAATAAAATATCACATGTGATGATATATTCTCTCTCCTGAATAATTTTCAAATTATCGATTAAAAAAATATTACATGTGATAATATTTTACCACTCTTAGATAATTTTCAAATTATCATTTTATAATTATAATAATTATATTTTGACAAAAAACATAATTATCCTTTGATAATTCTATATTATTACTTTATAATTATCCATTTAATAAAATCAATAATTATAGTCTAATAATTATTTATTAAAAATTATCATTTCTCAATATTCTTATAATAATTAGTTGTAATTATCACTTGATAATTATTAATTATTATTCGTTGATAAATCCTTGTAATTTTCTTTAATAATTTCATGAAATTATCTTTTGATACTTTTTAATAGATTATTTTTTGAATAACCCAATATCATTATAATTTGATAATTATTTATAATTATCACTGGTAATTCTATGTGATTATCATAACAAATTATCTATGATAATTATCATAGATGACTATTTACCTATCTCACAATAATCCGTGTAGCCATACTTCAGTGATTTCTTACAATTATATATATATTTTTAAATTAGGGAAATTATCCTTTGATAAAAATGTTTAATATTTATCTCTGATAATTTCATTAAAATTATTATTTGATAACATGTTGCAATTATAATTTGATAATTCTTAATAATTAGCTTTTGATAAATTTATTTAAAAAAACCATTTAAAAAGTTGAAAAAAATTTAATAATACACTGTTGTCTTCAAATAAAAAATATGATTTAGGTTCTTCTTATCAAGATGAGTCCAATGACACCGATGGTGCATAATTCCGATCAATAACATAGAAGTTATAGAATAGAGAATATTGAAACAAATAATAAAATAAAAGAAATAAATAAATAAAATAGAAACAAACCCTATCTTCATTTCACATAGGAGGTCCCCCACCCATTCACTACCTGAGAATGAGATCAAACTCTAAGAATCGAGGCCCTGTGATTTCATCAAAGGAAGATCTGGGATGCTTGAAATTCGACAAGATCAACCAACAGAATAAAAACCAAGAGGTTTTTCTATTTAAAAATACCCAAAACGCATATGTGGGTGGGAATTAAGAATACCCCATTCAAGACTATTTTGCTCAAACAAATCAATGTAGATTTGTTAAATTCATCATATTAATGCATTTCAATAGAAACCATTCAAAATGGTCAAGAAAAAGATGATTTTAATATCTTGAATCTTCAAAAAATGGGGTTACGGTTTTGGGGGAAGATGAATGAACAGTGCAGATAATTTTTTAATTAATATTTTAATTATTTAACATAAAAATTAAATGACATCAAACATCCATTGCGCATTAAATTTATACCCTATCTAGGGTAAACACCTCATTACAGACCCAATGGTGGTTTTATATTTCTCAAAGGATGCACCGTTTAAGAGATATTAATGATTTATTATTTTAAAATCAAAATAAATAAATAATTAAAAATAAAAAGGTTTTTATTGCAAGAGAGCCATCCAAACGTCTGACGCTTATGAGGGTTATACCTTGTTTAGGGTAAATCCATCATTTCAGACCCATCGGTGGTCTCATATTTCTCAAAGGACACACTTTTCGAGAGATATTAATGATTTATTAATTAAAAATCGGAATAATTATCTAATTAAAATAAAAATGGTTATTTTTGCGAGCGGGGTGTTCAAACATCACATTAAAGACCTATTTGTGGTCTAAAATTTCCTATACAAAGCACCGTTCGAGAGATATTTAATTATTTTTAATAAAAAGTGCATACTTAATATATTATATTTAATATTTTTATTCAGTCTTCATCGAGTATCTTCAGGCCTCGAAACATCATAATAAATTAGTGTCGAGCTCCAAAAATATTTAATTGAACATTCCAAGAAGTTAAGTGGAATTTAAGTTCCTTAACACATTTATTAAAATTTAATTGATAAATCATTTTTTTCACTTGAGATATTAATAATTTAACACAATAGGATTCAAGAATACCCAAAAACAGTAACGAGATGTTACAACCTCCCCACCATAGGAACTTTCTGTCCCCAAAAAGCCTATGAAGAAGCCTCCATGTCCAAAAGATGAGGCCACTACTCTAGCAACTGTGCCTCCCTCTCCCATGTCTCATAAGAATTAGAAACATCATTCCATAACACACAGATCATAGGTATCATCCTCCCATGAAATACCTTGGTCTTAGAATCAACAACCCTGACTGGTTGTTTAGTCATAAATAAACCACGTTCCACTTCAAGATCACAGAAACTCAGAACATGATATGGGTCAGATAAAAACTTTCATGTTGAGATACATGAAACACATAATGTATCGATGTCAGCTGTCACGGTAGTGTAAAATGATGTGAAACAACCCTAGCCTTTCTTTATAGATATTTACTTTACCTTCCATGTCCATTTTTCTCTTGAATACCCATTTTCACCCTATGGGATTTACATCAACTGACACATTGACCAAAACCCAAAATTGGTTCTGATACATGGAATCCATTTCATAATTCATGGATTCATTCCATATTTTAGCTTCTAAGATCTCTACTACCTCTTTATAAAAGATATATTAATCATTATTAACCAATAATGAGTCACCATCTTCAGTGATTATAAAACCATATCTCTCTAGTTCTCTTATATCTCTTGTTCTCCTAAGCAATACTTGTGTTTCAGTAACTAATTCTTCCACAGGGACCTATGGAATTTATTCCTATACCAACTCTTATGTATCTTGAGAATCAACTTCATCAAAGTAAATCTTTCTCCCACTATCATTTTTTAGGATGTGCTCACTCTCAAGAAAGATGGCTTGTCTAGTGACAATAATTTTATTGTCTGAGGGGTTGTATAGGTATTATCCCTTTATTTCCTTGGGATAACTTATAAAGATACAATTTTTGCCCCTGGGTGCTAGTTATTTTTCTAGGAAGGCCTTAACAAATTCATCACAACCCCATACACATGCATGCGAAAAAATATGTTTCTTTCCACTCCGTAAATCGAAGGGAATTCCATTTTTTTCTTTAGTTGGTACTCAGTTTATTATGTATGTCACCATTTTTAATTCATATCTCCAAAAGGATAATGGAAGATATACATGAATCATTATCAACCTTACCATGTCTAATAAGGTACGATTCCTCCTTTCACTAACACAATTTCACTATGGTGTGTAGGGAAGAGTGAGTTGAGATAGAATCCCAAACTCCCATAGAAAGTCAATAAACTCTTGGTTAAGATATTTACCACCTTGATCCAATTGAATATTATTTATCTTATTTCCAAGTTGATTCTCTACTTTATTATTTAATTCCTTGAATTTCTCAAAGGATTGAGACTTATACCTCATCAAGTAGATAGAACCATATCTACTCAAGTCATCAATAAAAGTTATGAAGTAAGAATACCTACCCATAACTTCTATTGGAAATGGTCCATACACATATGTGTATACCAATACTATAAGATATGTGGACCTTTAACCCTATCCACCAAATGGTGGTTTGGCCATTTTTTCTTATAAACAAAAATAACATCTTTACAGTGGTTTTAGATCAGATGAGTCTAAATAACTATTTTAACAGATCTTTTTCAAACTCTTATTGTTTACATGACCAAGATGGTGATGCCATAGCTGGGTGTTATATGAGATATGTGAAAATGATTTTTTATCAGTTTCCAATACCAGGTTTTCATAATTTAATACATAAATACCATTATTTAAATGTTCCATACCATAACATATGTTATCCTTATAAAATAAACAACTTTTATTTACAAACTTGAAAATAAAACCATATGTATCTAAGTATGATACATAAATTATGTTCTTGGTAACCATTAGTACATAATAAAAATATTTTATAACCTAAATCATTCTTGTTGGAAATGAAAGGTTCACTAATGGATAGAGCAGCCATCCTCACACTATTAGTAGCTCTCAGATCCACATATCCTCTAGAAATATTTTGGAATCTACTTGGTTCCTACATTTGGATATATACATGAGCACCAAAAGCTATATCTAGTATCCAATGTATAGATATTGAAAGATTACACTTGATAACTAATTCCCCTTTATCTTCCCCTTTCTTATGGGTGTATTTCTTTTTCTAATGGCCTTGCTTGCCACATGCAAAACATACTGCCTCCTTTTCCTTTCCCTACCTATGGATCTTCCTCTTCTTAGAAGGATGGTGTTCAAAATATTTAGACTTGTTATGATTCTTGGGCCCCTTCATCTTGTTCTTCCTGTTCTTATTTATCATAATAAATATAGATTTATCATGACCCATGTCCTTATCCACTTAGAGAATCCAAGTAAGAAGTTCTGAAATAATCTTCTCATTATTGATCATATTGTAATTAATAATAAAACTAGATAAGGTCTTGGGTAGTGGTGAAAGTATGATATCTGTGCATAAATCATCTGAGAATTTAATCCCTAAGACATATAATCATTCAATTTATCCAATAATATTGACCACATGAGGCCCATCCAGCATAGACTCTCCAAGATTAGTTGTAAAAAAATCATTGGAGATCTTGTACCACTCTTGTATTGCATTCTCTTGATAGTGACCCCAAAGGTGAGACATCATGCTATACACATCCATGCCCCCATGTTTCTTCAAAATCTCATTGGACATGGATGATAGCATGAAATATTGAACATATTTGGAATCATTAAAATGTTTCTCATAGAGTGTCAACTCTTCATCACTTACCCCATTACTCGGTGCATTAGGAATAAGTTCTTCCATCACATACAATTTCCTTTCATGGAAAAGGATAACGCGTAAGCACCTTTTCCACTCTTATAATTTTTTTCCAGTGAGAAGGTTATCCTTCTCAAGTATGGATCATAGTGATATATTTGAATTCATTTTAATAATGTTTCTAAAAAATATGATGAACATAAATTTATTACTTTATCTGATAAAATTTATCCAAATAAATAAATATTATATTTATCAACCTCCAACTATTTTATCGAAACCCAATAGCCCACACCATTGGCTTTAGAATATAATGTTGCTTGGACAATCTAGTAACAAGGATCCATATTCCACTTCTCATTACCCCAACTTTGGTTGGTCAAGAAACTTTAATGGTTTTTGGTAGGAATTCAAAATTATAACTGTATTAACTCATAGTTCCTTGATCTATTGAGTGGAATCCCCAATCCTGAAATCCTTAAATTGGATTTCCTTAACTATTTCTTCTTAGTTACACCAAGTCCTGCTTTGGAAGTCAACCCTTGATGTGAACTAAGTTAAGTCAACATAGAAATTCAAGTTAGAATTCCTTGATAATTGAAATCACCCCAACTTTGACTGATCAATCACTTTGAACAATGGTTCAATTTTAACTAAGGTAGTGTAAGGCTATACCTACTTAATATATATTATTGAGGGATTTTATCATTTTATTCATAAATTTACAATTATTATCTTTATCACATGCTTGTTAATATTAAGTGGATTTACTTAAGAGATCAACCATGTCTTAGATAATATTTATGCATAATCCAATTTATTTAGTTATATCTTGCATGCTAGTTAATTTCATGAATTCATGCGATCATGACAAAACATCCATAATGAAATAACTATGAAAATTCATATAAATAAAATAATAAAGTAGTATGATCATGATATTATACTAATGGTTAGTTTATCTAGAAGATTATAAACTAACCATCTACCTAGGGGAAACACCTTGAACCAATTAAGGTTCGTGTTACTGCTATCCACCTACCCACCTATATATGTCTCTTGGACTAGTTTCTCCTCATCTCCAAACTTGAACCAACTCCACTAGCTTGGGAGCTCCATCCATTACATATGGTTTTTACTCACATGTAGCTGAGGGGAAAAAGGTTTACATAAAATAAACCATGGTCACATAGGCTCTTACATAATAAGAGGAGAGAAGGAACAAATGCTAAAAATTTAATTTAATAATAAATTAAATGAAATAAATCACACACAAAGGTTTGGTCTATGCTCATGATCATCCACATTCATGCAACAGATTATACATTCAATAAAACTAGCATTCAATTCTTAATAATTCTTATTTAAGATAAATCATGCTCGAATAAATTAATTATATTCTTTAATTAATCAAATATTTTATATTAATTCTCTTTTAAATTTCCTTAAGATCACCACCCATCATAATTTTAAATAAATTAAATAAATTTATTTAAAATTAATTATGTACATAAATATACCTTAGAGGAAACATGGTGAATACCCGTTTGAATCTACCCAACATGTATTATACTCATATACTATTTACTCTTGTGACATATTCCATACATAAATTATCACGTAATTTCATGACGTATACTATCAACTTAATGATTACACGAATTACATGATTTTTCTGTAATGTGTTATGTTTCAATGCATGTAGAGTAATATATGTCATATGACCCATACATGATATGAAGATCTGAATATTATACAGAAATTAATTTAACATATATATATATATTAAAATTGATCACATGGAATATACTATCAACTTAATGACCACACGTAAGTACATGTCGATAAGGTTTAAATAGTAGAATAATTTAATTTTAATTTTGTGTAATTTGGTATAAGTACATGGTGTGTATAAGAGGGCTACATAGAGTGTACATCTCTCATTATCTATTTGAGGCACACACCAAGGGACTCATTGTGTAAACCGCGTCTCATAAAAATTGGAGTACACGACGTGTATAAAGGACTACATGACATGTATAAAGGATGACACGTCATGTGGTCTTCGAGTTACATGGTCACCAGTCATGTAGGCTATGTATAGAAATACATGGTTTTTATGTGACTTAAAAGGACCACACACCATGTACGTGGGCTATACAATGTGTACTCCACCCGACCGTGTACCATATAGGACCGATCAACATGAAGTGTAAGAAATTTAATGAACCACATGTAATCAACACACGTAGTTTGAATCCATTCTAAATTAATTCTTGGTGCATTAAATACAAGCACATGGTGTGTAACTTCGGTTACATGGAGTGTACTCCTGTGTTATATAGATAGAATCCTTGGCACCTCTAGATGAGTTTTTCAATTTTATTTTGTTTATAAAATTAATCATTTTTATTAGATCAATGAGAAACAAAGGAGGAAGAATCATATATCACAGTTTAGATTAAAAGAATGATTAAAATTGAATTGAAAACTAAATGAAAAATGCATAAATAAATAAAATATCTTTAAATAATTAAAAATAATTATGTGACCACTCTGATACCACTTGTAGGTTTCAGGTGCAGTGGAAGAGTGTTATGGGTCAATCCCAACTTTTCTTTTTGTCATGATCGATGATCAATCTGAGATCTACATGATGATAAACGCCATGATCAATGGAATCAAATCAAAGAAAATAATCAATGGATAGAATTCCATAACAAGAGGCAGGATCATCACATATTATTTATAATTAATTTATTTAATTAAATAATTACCTTGTGTTAATTATTTCTTCATTAATGTATATAATAATAGATCAGCATTGTTTTATCACTGTGTTGTAGGAATCAAGAACAGTTTCCATCTAATAGTCAACACAGATGTTCCACAAATCTCCAAACATCCCTGTAGGAATCTCTAAGTGCTAGCATGATAGATCTTATCACTTGAGTCATCCAAATTTGATCCTCATGAGAATAAATTCCAAAACATTCTCCTTGATCTCTCTTTAATTGAGAGTGAGAGGTGGAGGAAGATCGATCTCTGTTCTTGGGAGCGTTTTTGGAGAATGGAGCTCTCTAGGGATTGAGGGAATTCTCCATTTTTTTGTGCACAATCAAACAAATTAATTGGCTATGCTGAAAAAAAATAATATAATTGGGTTTAAATACTACTAGGGTTAGAAATAAACAATCAAACAAGTGCCTATTATTATTTATTCAATCCATGTATAACACCATGTTGATAATAATAATAATAATAATATTTCTTGAAATGTTCTTAACTTGTGAATTAAATTAAATATTATTTAATCAAATAATATTCAATATATATTATTTCTCATAAGACCTAAAAACTTGGTCCACCATTCCTATACAATATTTATTGGACCTTTAATAATCAATATTTATTTAATAAATAAATATCACTGCATTATTGACTAATAAATAAATAAATATTATATTTATTATATATAAAATAAATATTTATTAAATATTCCACTCAAATATTATTCTCTCAAATAACCAGTGACAAGAAATATTCAATCAAGCATACAAGAATAATTATTAAACTACATGCGAGAATAATATTTATTCAAAATTTTAAATATTAAATAATAATATATTATTTAACTGAGATTCTATATAAACTTAGTGTGTGACCCTCTAGTCCTCTTTCTCTGTGGCATTAGGTGAAGCAGCCTAAAGTCCAAGGTTAACATCTAAAAACACAACAAGTCACCCATAGAGAAGGAAGTTAATGTATTAAGGACATAATACCTCATATGGAAGCTTACTATGTAATATAATTACTTTATTATGATATCTATAATCAAGAAAGTTGCATGCTGGTGCCATCAACTTATGTGCTCGATGTCTCTTTCTTTGACTTCCCAGAAATTGAACTTGCCTATAGAACACCATGGACATGGATTTATTTAGGGTATATAATTTCCATAAAGGGCCTAAGATATCAAATCCCTTTAAAGAATATAAGGGATAAATCCTTTATCACATTATTCATTAATGAAATATTACTTGCGACGCACCCAATGTATTATAACTCAATGTAAACATATGTCATCATAGTTTTCATCAATACATAAAAGTACATGACTCATAATAATCATTAATAATAATATTAAATTCCATGGATCAATACACATGTCTGAAGATAGGAGTATCCAATGACACGTATAAGTGTGGTTTTCTTACTAACGGGTCTCGTTACTATAATATCCTAAACTGGATATTACCAAGGGTGTACACCATGAGAAGGTGCCTCAAAATCCTATAAGTCTCCACCCCTGATAGCATGTATAATTTCCCCCCTTAAATGATATAATCCAGATATAGAAAATATATTTAAGAATAGTGGTGTAGCACTTTTGGGTTCACATCATAGCATGGAACTGCTATGACCTTTTAGTGCGATCACTAATTTTAGGACATTATTACAAACCATGTTACATAGAAGAACAATCGTGATGTGATAATAAGTTTATTAATATTCAAAACTATGAATACATGTTATCAAAAAGCACATAGAATTTTCTTATAGGGAACCAACTCTAACACTAACCAAAGGCTTGCAACTCCTTGATCCATTGAGTGGACTCCCTAATCCAAAAACACTTTCTTGGGTTTCCTCAACACTTACCGCCAAGTTACATCAAGTCTATCAATGACTGATACTCTTAATTTGAAATGGTTAAGTCAACTAAAAACTTTCATAAGAACTCCTTGATAAAAGTAAGTATCCCAACAAGGGTTGGTCAAATACTTAGTTCTATGGTTTTATTCCTAATCAAGTAATGAAAGGCTTATATTAAGTTGTGGGATTTAATTTATTATTCATAAAGATTGATTGTTTTATCCTTCACATGTATTGTTAATATAAAGTGGATTTTACTTTAGGGATTAACCATGTTTTTATAAAACATTTACAAATGACCCATTTATTTTATTTCCATCTTTGCATATTAGTCCATTTATTTATGTGATCATGGTATTTCATCAGTAAAATATATCATACCTAAGACATAAATAAAATAAATAAATAAATGACATGATCATGAGCTTTATCCAATGTTTTATTTATTAACCAAATAATAAATCAACCTACGACCCTTATGAAACTCCTTATATCGGTCTTGGAATGTGTTGCAACATTCCACATATGTAGCTATGTATTGTTCGGGTTCGTCCCACATCAGTTCCATCTTGAACCACCTCTATGTGCCTTCAGATGCTCCTTTTATTACATATGTTTTATAATTCACATGTAGGTTATGGTAACCAAAAGATTGTTTAAGGGGAATTACATAAAACAACCTTGGAAATACAGGTCCTATATAATTAAAGAGTAAGGGATGACACACAAACCACCATGTTTAATTTAATAATAAATAATTGAAAAACCATGTAATAAATTTAAATTAAATAAAACCAACACATAAATAGTCTCAGTCAAAGCTCATGATCAATCATACACATGAAACAACTATTAATTTAAAAAATATAGTTAGTATTCATGGCGATTTATTCTTTAATAAGATAAAACATGCATAAATTATTCTGATTAATGATCTTATTTGTCAATTAATTAATTTATCTTATTCCATCCAATCATCCTAAAATTCCCATACACTATGATTTTAAATAAAATAAATAATTTAATTTTATTTAAAAATTAATAAAATAGTACATATATTTGTACTTGGAAGCAACTTGGTGAGTAACTATTTGAATTACTCAGTATAGTTCTTGTTGTATACAATGCATGCATATGAAATATTGTGTGCATGAGATATATTGTAATTTCATGGAATGCACTATCAAATTAATGCCACATAGAACACATGGATACTATGTTACCTGTATAATTTAATGTGTTGATTATTTAGAATGCAATAACCATACATTGATTGTAGTTTTGAATATTATGTTAAAATAATTAAGATTTTAATATAATATAAAACATAATGACCAATATGTTGTCATGACCCATCCCAATGGGGCCCATGCCATGACTCACCAAGCCCATCTTCAATAGGCTAGGGGCTGGTGACTAGCACCAAGTAGTCATATCACTAACATGGGATACATTACCTATGCACCTATACGAACGCACACATCTCTGATCCCATAAAATGCTGAAAGATAAAAACCACTAAATAAACAATGAATACACAACACTAAGATCTCACAATAGAGTACAATATTAAAAGTACTAGAAAGTAAATAGGGATAAATACAAGCCCACCACAAAGCGTTTGTAACACAATTCCAACTTGGAAGTAAAGGTACTAGGACTATTGTCTAAAATCCATATGAACACCTCAGTTTTTCGGGTCTCACTAAGCACTGTTTGGTCCTAGTTCACCTAGGACTCCGTCAAAGGGTCGATCGTCTGCACAATACATGACACGTGTGGGAAAATCCCATGCAAGGGTGAGTATAATAATACTCAATAGGACACCCTGAAACCACAAAGCAAAACCACAAAGGAATACAAAAAAAGAATACCACAAAGGAATACCACAAAGAAATACCAAAAAGGAAAAACACAAAGTAATACCACAAATGAATACCATGAAGAAATACCACAAAGGAACACCACATGATATTACCACAAAGTAATACCACATAGGATTACCACAAAGGAATACCACACAGGATTACCACAAAGTATTAATACAAAGGAATACCACACATGATCACCACAAAGAAATACCACACATGATTACCACAAAGGATCACTACAAAGGAATACCACACAAGATTACCACAAAGGAATACCACACAAGATTACCACAAAGTAATACCAAAAAATAACACCACAAAGGAATATCACAAAGGAATACCAAAAAGTAATACCACTGAAGAATACCAAAAAAGAATACCACATAGGATTATCATAAAGGGTTACCACAAAGGAATACCACATAGGATTACCACAAAGGAATACCATAGAAGATTACCAAAAAGGAATATACAGTAATATCTACATAGTTATATTTCTAAAGCACATATAACAAGGATATCCAGATATACTCAATCCAAGACACATGGTCTAAAGGTAACCCACAACCAATTACCAACCACTAAATTCTGATTAAAGCATGATAGTTCTAGTAGAACTCACTCCTCGAGCCATGATATCATCGAAGACACTCATGAAGAGGTATAACTCATTTGGGCCCTACCCAAAGAGAATGCATTGGTCATGGAAGACAATTATACACAAAGAGGGGATCCTTCTTAGAAAAACTAGGGAATACCACGTACCAGATCTGGATCGACATCGCAACGTAGATGATCCTTCCCAGAAAAACTAGAGAATACCACCGACCCTACTAATGTGGCTCGCTAGATGGAGGACCAATTCCCTACTCTCAGTGGTTATGTAGATTCAAAAAAAAACTCCACTAGGGGTGATAGAGGATTTCACTCCAATACCATGGAGGGATACCATACTATATTTGGGACTCGACCTCTAGAGGGGATTACAATCCATTGATGTGGACGTAATTCCATACTGAACCCTAAAGAAAAGGACCAAGGTAATTCTCTCAAACTATACCAGTCCAAACTAAAAACTCACTACTTGTATAAAAAGTAAAATCTCAACGTTAGGGTCTCAATGCCGTAGATGGATTATTGATTTGATGCTCCGTTTAGAAGATATGATCATTTGAGAGAAAACACCTGCAAGCCTACCAGGGCCTGCAGACCTACTACCGCGGTAGGTACAACCTACCACCCTAGTCGACTGACTGCACGGTCGGTCATGTGATTGCTTCACCCGCAGTTGATCATGATCGATCACCACCCTGGCTACCCTAGATCTGACCCTGGTCCACTTCACCTGACCCATCCCACTAGATCGACCTGAACCGTTGGTCTAACCTGGCCTAGCCTATCCCCTTCCATTACCCCCATGTCTACCTCCACTGGCCCCACTTTCACATCCACATTTTCCTCCCACAACCTACTATCGTCACCGAGTCCCGCATCCATTGTGCGCCTTCAATCTCCATCATCTCCCATGGCCGCCAATGGCCGCACCCACTGCACGCGGCTCCACTTCCATGCACCACCACCGGTGTCTCATTGGTGGTCTCTTCAATGGACCACCATGCCTCCTTATAATCCTAAAAAAATGAAAGGTTGTAGAACTGAGCTCTTTGAGTCATTTCGTCGCCAAATCAACACGTTTCATCTTTCAATCTGATCACAAAATAGATCAAATTTGCATTCTTTATTGTGTGCTGAAGAATGATAGAGAACATTAATGAGGGAATCATCCATAGTCTTAATCACTCTGTCTCTATCATTTCACCTCCATAATTCCATGCCGATCCTAGATCTATGATATCAGATTGTTGTTCCAAGAATTGGGTGCGCAATGATCGATTGATCGGGATGAGTTGAGTCTCAGGCCAAATAAAGAACACCCACGACGAACGATGAATCAGGGGAGAGAATCACATGAACCAAAGAGAGGAATGGAACTTGATCAATGTTCATGTTGATCTTGATCCATCATTGTTATAATGATAATAAAATAAATAAATAATCACAAATATTAATCTCCCATTAAAACCCCATAAAGATTATTCCCTTCCCACAATATACATGATACATGAATCAATCTGTTTGTCGATTGATTCACGTTCCTTGTAGATTTTAAGAATGGGGAAAATACAAAATTGAAACACATGCCCTACCTCAATTCAGATCACTCACTGATTAAGAACGGCTGCCATATTGTTTCCGTAGGCAAGATCCTTCGAATCCGAGGTGCGTTGGTCACCGATCCACGATCCGTCACCATCTCCTGAGATAGAATCCTCAAAGCTATCTCCAACAGTTCTCTAAGGTTTATAGGGTTACATTAATAACCCTAGAAATTATCCTTAACAATATTTTTAAAGACTGTCAGTTACAACATCAACAAAATAATTTTTATTATATTATTTTATTTCTGTTATGTCCTGCGATAGATTTTTCACAAACGAACTGCGCCAACTAATGTTAAGTCACACCTAGGGAAAACACAACATTATTAACTCAAAGGTTGTCTTAGATTTACAATCTGAGTCACCATTCATGAGTTTTTAGGATTTAAAAATAAAATAATTTTATTTAATAATTTTATTTATGGCTACATACTTGGTGAATTTTTCTACAGATGACCAGCGCCGACCAAATTTAGTTCATACCTAGGGTAAAGTCACCATTATAAGCTCAATGGTGCACTCAGATTTCGGATTCAGCCAGCTGTTTAAGAGTTATTACAATTTTTCTAGAAAACTATGCTTGCGTACTATTAAAAGTTTAATATTTTTCAAAAAATTGTTCTAGACACACCGGTCCTCAGAATCATACGTTGTCTCAATGTCTGGTCTCAAAATAAATCCATATAATATATAAAAATAGTACATGGAAAATATGAGACGTTACATGTGTACTGTCAATTTAATGACCCACTAAACTTAGGTTGATAAGGTTTAATATATTAATTAATTAAATTTCACATTTCTATATAAAAAGGTAAAGTACATGTTGTGTTCAATTTGGCCACACAGTGTGTACCTCACTTCACCAGATATCCACAACAATTTCCTAGGGAATCGATGTATACTCCTTACAGGAATTTATGAAGTAAACATCATGTAAAAAGTATAAACAATGTGTATATCAAGTTACATGACTTCTATCTTGTATGTGTCATGTATTAAATACAAAAAAGTGTATTAATTTCATGATGTGGATTTAAAACATGTTTTATACCTTGAAAACACATGGAATACATGACGTGCATTCAATCTACAAGGTGTGCAGTTTAGAAAAGTTGCATGTCACCCTGACTGCTGAATACATGGTGCATTTAATGCATGTAGTATGTAATCATTATATGATGGAATGGAGTCCACATAGATTTCCTATTGAAATGAACATAGATACATGACATATGAAAAAAGAGTACAAGCCATGAACTCTTGTACTATCGGACCAAAATTCTTGACACCTTTGGATAAGATATTCAAATGTTTTTTTCATTAATTATTAAATGATCAAGTTATGTGAGTGAGAAATTAAGAGGAGTAAGAAGAGATTTCAATTATAGATCTAGAAAAAAAATTAAAACTTGAAATGAAATCTAACCTTTTAATGCATAATAATCAAAAAACAAATAAATAATTATAAATTTAAACATGACCCCTCTGATACTAATTATTAGTTCTGGGCACAACAAAAGCACTTATTAGGGCTGATCTTGACTGAACAATTGTCATATTATATGGATCAATTGCATATTGCACAAGACATAAATGTCACGTCCAACAAAATTTTCCCTAATAATATTGATAAAGAAGGTATATATAACCAAAATGAGATCTATTCACATTAAATTTATAATTAATTTAAATATATTATAATAAAGAATACCTAAATCTTAGGATCTTTATTTGATAAAAATGTTGATCAGCTGAAACCATTTTTGATCAACCATCATTACGTTTGTAGGATCCAAGTGTAGAATCCACTTAGTGGTGATACACACATGATCCTTTGATCTCCAAACAATGCTCATGGATTATTGGGTGCTAGTATGGTAGATTGATCATCTTGTGGTATTCATCTTGATCGCGGTAATGATTACTTTAGTCTTTAAGGTTCATCCATTAAATTTATTTATTAAGATGACAGAGGAGGAAGGAGAATACCTAAATAATTATTTGGTCTTGATAGAGATATCTAGATTTCAATGTGTATAATGATTCTTAATATCAATCAATCTCTACAAAATAGACTTAATTTTCTATTTATAGAGATAGGGTTAGGGTTAAAATATTATTTAATTGCACAGTGAACTTTAAATAATATATTAAATATTATATTACCTCATGCAATGTAATAATAATATTATATTTTTTCTCATGGCATGCACTAATTGGCGCAACAATAAATATTATTTTACCATTTTGAAAATTAATATTTATTACCGAACACAATCTTGGTCTGATAGTCCTCCCTATAATTTATAAATAAACATTATATATCCTTATAAAAATTAATTACCATGTAAATAAATATTTATTTAATTCATGCGATCAATAAATCCTGAATAAAATTATTCGTTGGTCTTGGGTATAACATTTATTCCAAAAATTAAATTCAAATAGAATTTTATTGAAATTAACAGAAATACTTATTGTGTGATCCTCTAGGATTATTTATCATTGGAATTAGGTGTGTTTTCCTAAATTCCAATATTACTGTCTAGTAGTGGGCCCATGTACCCAATAGAAATAAGTTAATTTTATAATATCAATAACCACATACGAGCACTCACTGTTCAATATAATCCCTTTATCACAATATCTTATCAAGCAAGATGCACACCCATATCACCAACTTATATTCTTGATACATATTTCTTTGACTATTCAAAATAAAATCATTGTTACAACATAGCTATGGAATTTAATGTGATAATTATATTTTAGTCAAAGGACCAAGATATAAAATTCTATAAATATGGAAGTCATAAATCCTTCCTTGATTTATTAATTAATAACTTGTCTTTCATGATGCACCCAACATACCCTACTTCCCGTGCCCATATAGAATCATGGTTTTAGTTATTAAATCTAATAATATGAGTCATGATATGAATTAATAATAATCTTAAAGTCTAAGGACCATTACACACACTTTCTAAAAAGAATATTTCATAAAACATAAACACATAGAATTCGTTTTGGCATGTCTGTTCTCATAATATCCCATCTTGGGGATTACTAAGTATGAAATTTATAAGATAAAGTCTCATCATATTAAAATTACCATCACCTGATATTAAACATACCATGTTCCCCATTATAGAACGTTATTCAACTATAGAACCAGATTTAAGAATATCATAATGGAATTTAAAGGTTTTCACCATAGTGGGGAACTACTATGCCCTTTTCAATGTGATATATACTCTAGGATATTATTACATTAAAGTAATAAATAACTATGAGTTATATATAATAATATGTTTTAATTAATATTAAATTATTTGAATATATATATATATATATATATAATCCAAAATAAAAACAGTTTTCTTTTCTAGAATGCCAACTCCAACAGGTTGTTCTATATTTTTTTTGGAAATTGTTTCCTCTGGAATTGGGGATGACCTCATTGATTGAAGGTTCAAACATTCCAATCGGTTTCTAACGGGTTTGTTCGTAGAACCGAAAACATCTAATGATTACATATCAATTTGGAACTACTTTCCAAAGGTAGGCACTCACTAGTTATGGACTGATGAGGCTTAAGAATTTGCATTGGTCGAGAGGATGGGAGGTCGGACTCATCACACCTTTTTGAGGGGAATTGATTTTCTACTTCGGGACTCTCTTTATAGATTTAAGTTAAGTTCGTGAATCCTTATTACATTACCAAGTATAAAATGAGCTTTCCTTTAGATCTGACAATCAATGATTGATATGTAGGAAATTTAGAGAATCTTTTATATGTATTCGAGGTTATTCATCGATAGAGAATCACCTGTATTTGTTAGAGATTATTAGTCAATGGTATACTTCAGTACATAAAAGTCTCTTGGTCATTATGAAAAACATACTAGTTTTAAAGCCACTCAGTGGGGCACTTTAAGTTTATTGTCATTCAGAAGGACATGGATTATTTCAGAGTTGGGATCGTACCCACAGATGGGCTACCTATGTATCCTTTGTTTTGGAAAATGAATCATAACCCAAGTAGTTCGAGTAAGGGAGTATGATGTTTATGCATGATTGATGGCTCAAAGAAAGATGTCATGATTAATTTTACACTCTAAGCTCACGTGAGTCATGCTCGGTGTGAGAAACAAGAGGTATTGGTGAAACCAGACAATTTGTGCCATGAAAGATGCAATGATGTGGGGATTATGTATGTATGAATGTCCAAAATAAATGAAGATTAAGATTTACTTTAGGGAAGAAATCCAGGAACAGGGTCCATAAAGGTATATGTACTTTATGGATATTTGGATACTCTAATCTTGGGGATTACTCCTAAGGAAGATGCCCAAATTAAAAGGGGACTTATGATTGGGTTTTAATCCTGAGAAGGAATCCCAGATCAAAAGTAAATTAAGACTGGTTAAGAGAAATTAATACTGGAGCTTACTCCTGAGAAGGAGGCCCATGTTAAGTGACTTGGGGCTTACTCCTAAGGATGATTCCCATATTTGTAGACTTTTAGGCTGGGGATTATTCCTGAAGAGGAAACCCAGGTTAAGAGAACCATGGTTGGGGCTTACTCCTGAGGAGGATGCCCATATTTGGGAACTTTAAGACTGGGGCTTACTTCTGAAAAGGAGGCCCAAATTAAGGATTCTCTCATCTTAAAGGATGAGGTTGACTGAATGAACTCTCTAACTTTAGTGATATAAAGATGTGTAAGTCACTAGGTTTTGAGAGATGTTCTACATAATTCCTTTCATATAAGGAAGCCAACAAGGAAATCATGCCATAAATGGCTTTGGAGAGAATTCTGAAGGCTTAATAATGAATAGGAGAGGTGGATAGGTGTAAGAGGGGTGAAATGAGCAGGAAGGGCACCCAAAAAGAGAGGGGCACGCAAGTACTGCGTGGGCACGCAAGTACTGCATGGGTGCGCAAGTCCTGGTCGCGCAGGTGTACCTACGTGACACATGGTTACTTGCGTGACAGCTAATCCTTAGGGTAGAACTTGGGCGAGTCTTGGCTCAAGCCCTTAATACTACCCCTAGAGACTTCCAGAAGAGAGGCGTGAAAGTTATGTGGAAGGGGTAATGCGGCGCGCAAGTGTGGCCATTTCCCTTAAGGGTTGGCCACCCAGGTGCGCAAGTGTTGATGAGTTTCAACACTTAGGACTTCCTCCCCCTCTTTAGATCTTCCGTTATAGGTAAGAGATTACCTTAGAAGTGTTCGAAAGCTTTGAGAAGAGAGTAGGGCGCCGGGAGCTCAAATATGAGGTTCTGGAATTTTTCGTCATTAAATGGGGGGCCCACAGGGGGTATTTATAGGCTAGAGAGACCCTGGGTGAAATTTTAAAGACGGCGCTCAAGTCACCTATGCAACCACTGGGCGTCGCACAAGTATACTTGTGCGACCTTGATGGAACTTGTGCGACCCAAGTGTAAATGACTCCTTGTTCATGCCTTTGTCGATTTTTGATGTTTTCTTCAAAGGATGAATCACTTTGGGTTCAAGGTATTTCCCTTTACATTCCATTAGACTCTGTGATGAAAAGGAGCATCAACAGAAATAAAAACATTTAAAAATAAAATTATAACATCAATTTTAAAAAGTTTAAAATTTAAATGAGATGTGAATTATAACAAGATCCTTATGGATTCTATCGCAGTGACCGATGAAAATGTTTCACAATAATAAATTATTTATTTTTGGTTATAGTTTTTTACTATAAGTCGGGCTTTGTTATGAGTGATATTACCTTGTTCTTACAATTTATTTCTAAAGATCCATTTGGTGCCAAAAATTATATGATCATTGGGCCTTTATAAAAGAGTCCAAAAAATGTTCCAGGTAAATTTCTTTAATCCCTATTGCATGAAAGTACCGAATTTTCAATATTAATGACATTATCAAGTTTTTGGGGCTCTAGGTGTGACACAAAATCTTGATGTTATAATTAATTTAAGACGAACCTCTTAGTATAAGTACTAAATTTTAAATCATTGATAACTTTTTCAAGAGGATGGTCTTTATATTTATCCCATTCCTTAGGTAAAGGTCTAGGTTATTTTTCAACTTCAATCACTTTTGGAGGTTGAGGTTTATTTAGGGTAAAATTATCTAGATATACCTCAACATCATCAATTTGAGGATAATGTTTGGTTAAATTATCATCAAATTTGATGTGAATTAAATATTCAATGGTCTTGGTCATTTTATTGAAAACTTGGTAAAACTTAATGGAGATGGAATTCCTAATAAAGATACCTTCATCTGATTTAGGTTCAAATTTTACGTGGTTATATTTGGTGTTAAGAATAAAACATTTATAACCAAAAACCTTTAAATAACCAACTTTAAGTAATTTACCTTTCCAAATCTCATAAGGGGTCCTTTTAAGGATAGATCTCATGAGTACATGGTTAATGGTATAACCTGCGACATTAACCTTATCAAAAAAAATATATTAAGGGAGATTAAATTCATTAAGGGGAGTTAGAGAAATTTCTTTCAATGTTTGAATATGTATTTTACCAACCACATTTTTTTGGGGTATTCTAGAAGTGGAAAAAGAATGGTGATAACCTTGAGAAACAAAAAAAATAATCAAAACCCTTATTTTCAAACTCTCTCCCATAATAACTCTGAAGGATGATTATCTTATAACATTTTCCATTTTTAACCTTCTTGGAATATTTAATAAAGACTTTACAAGTATCAATTTTTTGTCCTAATAAATAAACCCAAGTAAATCTTGTATAATCATCAAAAATTATAAATGAGTAATATTTTCCTCCTATAATTTCCACTTGAGTTGGAATAAAAAGATATATGTGTATAAGTTAAAGCGAATTAGTGTTCAACACTTACTTTTTAGATTTAAAGCATGACCTACGTTGTTTTCCATGTAGGCATAGTTTACACACAATTCCATTTTTGAAATGAAATTTCACTAAATATAATACTATATTTTTCAGGTTAAGTTTTACTAGTGAGTGTGTGCTATAATGACCAATGACTCTATGAAGTATCCATGAATATATATCTTAAACACTCAAACATAAGGGATTTCAAATCAATAACATAATTTTTTTTAAAATCTAGCGTGGAAAATAAAATCTTTCCATGAGAATAAAAAACATTGAAAAAATAATTTTAAAATGAATCTTTAAATCCACTATCACATAATTTACTAATGATAAGTAAATTATGATTCACACCTTTAACATATAAAACATCTTTAATAAAACAATATTTTGAAAAACCAATGGTACCTATACTGATGATCTTACTCATTAAGTTGTCTTCAAAGTTGAAATTTCCACCATGAAGATCCTTAATGCGGTTTAATTTGGTGTATTCACCACACATATTACTTGAGAATTGTTTATCCTTGTACTATGTTTCTCCTTAAGAATTTCTCTTGAGGCATTTTTCCTACAAAACAATTTAAGAGACTAAAGGTTTTGGTATCCAAAAATTAGGTTAAAAAATGATATCCAAGAGAGATTTTGGAACCCATAATTACATTGGAAATTGTTTTCTAGGATAAAAAATTAAAGAAATATAAATTGAATTTGGCCTTATATATTGGTAATTTTTACAGTCACATTCAAAAATGAGATGCCCAATTTTTTGGAAATAATTGAAAAATTTATATTGAGATAACCCTTTAACAATAACAGTTATATATTTTTAAGGTTTTAGCATTATTTGAAAAACTAATACCCTGAGTAAATTTCTAATTCTATTGGGAACCCAAAATCAAATTCAAATTTTGATCACCTTGGGTAAATTTTTCAAGATCATTTTTGAGTTTTTTGATTGAATTTTATAGTTTTCAATATTATGTTGATCCTTTAGATTAACCATTTCACATTTGATTTTATCTAAATCCTTTTTCATACCTTCATTTTCCTATAATAATAAGTTGAATATTCTATTTTTATTCTCATAATTTTTGGATAGAAAATATTTTGACTTTTCATTTTCTTTAAAAAGAAGATCCTTTTCATTTACAATAAGATTATATTTATTTTTGAGTTCTTTGAACTTAGAGGTAAGATCAAAAAACCATTCTTTAAGTTGATCCATATCATAACTTATATATTTATAATTTAGGTGGATAGATGAGAAAGAATAAGTGTAATAATTTCCCTCTTGACTTACTTTGATGTCATCCATAAGGAAATTGGGGATTCCATCACTTGAATCATATGAGGAGATGAAGTCTTCACTATAACTCTAGTTAAAAATATTGAAGGAATTTTTTCTTTCCTTATTTTAATTATTTTTGAAGTTGGGACACTTCGACTTTATGTGACCATTTTTGTTACACTCATAACATCTTATCTCTAGTTTTACTTGTTTCTTATCTTTATTGTCCATGTTATAATCCTTATTCTTATTGAAAACTTTCTCACCTTCTTGGAAATATGAGAAATCTGATCTTCTTTTTTATAATATTCATCATTTTCAACTTTTAAGTTAGTGGTCCATTTCTCCTTGACCTATTTATCTTCCTTCTTAGCTTTCCTCTTCATTGTAATCTCATAGGTCATGAGAGATACTATAAATTATTCAATTGGAATGTTTTTGATTTCCTTTTCTTTTTGGATCACCATCATTTTGGGTTCCCAAGAACTTAGAATGACCCAAAGGTTATTCTTCACAAGTGTCTCTATTAAAAGAAAATCACCTAAATATTTTCTTCCATTACAAATATTAATGAAACCAGTGAACATTTTGGTTATAGACTCATTATAATTTACACTAAAACTTTCAAAATATTGATAGTACATATCAAGCCTAGTATCTTTTACTATATTAGTTACCTCATGTGTAACATCTAACAATTTAGAAAATTTCATGATAATTTTTACACATGGAAACTCTATTAAATTCATTTCTATCTAACCCACAATGTAGAGAATTCATAGCTTTTACATCAAGCTCAAATGCCACTATATTGTCGGGGGTATATTTTTTATTACTTTTATCATGATCAGTTTGGGTATTTGAGGTTTAGGATAACTTTAAATAGTCATTACTTTAACCTGTTAAGGTTTTTTTAAATGAAAGGTTCTCCTTTGATACTAATTATTGGCTAGAGATGTAATAGTAGGACATTGGGTGAATTCCCTTTTAAAATAATTTTATTAATTAACTGTAAATTTGATGGAATTAAAAAATATCAATTAATAATAAAAGTTAAGTCCTATAATGAAAATTATGAGCGAAATCAATTAAACAAATAAGTTAGTGGAGTAAAAATAAAAAATTAAGACAAGGAAAAATTGATAAAGGAGTTTGAAAAAACCCCAAAGTAATTCATATGTATCCTCCGCTCAAGTATCCTTGAGAGGATTTGGTTTTAACCTTAATTTTTAATGGCTAAAATAAGAAACGTGAACATCTATTTTTTGAAGCTGTAGTAACTAGTTACAAGAAGTAATAACATTGGTTTTTAGTGGTTTCACTAAGAAAACCCAAAACATGGGTAGCCTTTTAATGCTTATGGCTAGGAACCCAATTTCCACTTTCTTTATGGAAAAATAAAGAACCAAATCTACCATTTCTTTAAGGAACAATTAAGGACCAAAAGAAAAACAAAAAAGTAACTTGCTATATAGAAACCCAATGAAGCATACTATCTATCCCACAACAAGATTACAGTAAGAGAAGAGCAGGATAAATAGTTACAAGAGATAATGAGATCTTGGGAATGAGAAAATGAAGTACAATGAGATCAAGAATGATTCTCTAAGTAATTATAGACATTTAATCACCCATGGACAGTGCATTTATAGCATCTAGAGGATCTATGAGGGTTTTAGAGCCTATAATGGTTGAATAGAGTCATTATAAGAAGAATTAAGGCACATTGAGGCCATCTGCAATGACTAGAATTTGAGTTTATTTTGGGTTCTACTAGGTAGCCGATGGGTGCACCGACTATCCAGTGGGACCCACCAAGTGGACATTAGCACCTTCTAGTGGGAGGCTTCAAAAAATGCCTCCTTGTTCCTTTTGAGCCCTATGAATAGTCCATAACTTCCAAGAAAAAATGTCTAAAATATAAATACTAAAATCCGTCAAAAGAAATCAACAGAAACACAAATGAGTGTTTGTGATCATTCAAAGATACTTAAGAGAGTAAGATGTAAAACACTCACTAACAAATAACAATACATGAAAAGATTTAATATATGAATACTTTATAAAATATTTAAATACTTTATATAAAAATTTAAAATCCACTTCCAATATAGTTGGGGATAATATAAATAATTTATCTTAATAGGTAACCCATGATAAGTAACCTATATTAAGTAATTATATTTAACGATATGGGGAAAATTCATAGTATCACCAAGAGAATGTAAAATTATCATATAAACAAAATATAACAGGCATACATCCATCCTTTAATTAAATCCATGATTCTCCTCCTGATGGATGTCTAGTGTTTTATTGAAAAATAAATGCTCATGTATATATTTACCAATCAAAATTGATATTAGATGAATAAAATAATTATATCCTACTATGAATGTGTCAGGATCAGTAAATATCAAGTTTAATATATTTGATTTGGTTGTGCACACACACACACATTAAAATGGTACAAACTAAAAGAAAACCTCTAAAATTTATCTCAAATCAATTATTTATTAAATTTTTACAACATTAAATGGGCAAAAATTTAATCTTCTGGAGCCTTTGATTAATTTTAAACTATTGGTTAATGTTATTATATGAACATGAACTAACTATTCAAGAGTTTTGATTAATAATAAACATATATTAATTTTTAAAGCATTTCATTTAAATAATATTTTTTTCTAGATATTTTTTCTACAAGAGAAAAAATCAATAATCGAAAATATTATTCAAAAAAATATTAAAATACATTATTTTCAAATCATCATTCAGGGGGTTTATTTTTTATATATATTAATAATATTGATTGTACTTTTTAAATATTTTCTTCTAATAATTTTTTTTTCTGGTAGTCATATTATTATCATTTGTTTATTTTTCTTATAAACAAACAAGACATGATAAACATTCACTATAGGGAATGAAATAAAATTATTTTAATAAACATTATCATTTACTCTTGGGGACATAATAAAATTATTTGATATGGTTTTATAGTGTCTTAAATATGATAACATGAATATTCAATTCAGTTCTCTTAGCTACTTTAGAAAATGAATATCAATAAAAGATATTTATGTTGTTTTGTACGAATGCTTAATTTATTTCATATATTTTACATATAATAAATAAAATAAATGAAATAAAATAATAGAATATTTATTAAAAATATTAAAATAACTATCATTAAAGAATTTATACATTATAATCAATCTAAACACCATTAGGGTTAATGGAGACATTCCCTAAATCCTAATGTTTATGAGATATATATAGTCCATTTTTTCTTTATGATTGAACATGTCATATAGTACAATGTGTATGATTTCAAATTCATATATTTTTCCTTGTTTATATATCATAAGGAATTGCACTTGCAATGTCATTGGATACAATATAGTGATATCATAGCCATTTCCTTGGCTATATCATAATTATTCAATTCATATCGTAAAATAATAGTAACATATTACAATTAACATAATAATCAAATTTCAGGGGGATATAATTTGACTCTATACTACATTGGATATAATTATTATTGATGTTTCTTGTAATAAAATATTTAGGAGAATTGTATTGGACGAGAGTTATAATTATTATAATTGAAGGTTTTACTTGAACATTTAATAATGTTCAAGTAAATGCTATGGAGAGATTGAGAATGTCCTAGGACCTATATAAAGGAGGTAGTAACCATGAGAGTGGTGCGTGTGTTCCTAAACCAAGATTCCTACCAAATTCTTAAATCTTCAACCTTCCTTCACTCTCGAGATATACTATAACATATTGGATATGAGTATGGTTTCACTCACGAATTGAGTTATTTAGTTGATCTATGGATACATCACAGAGATGGGAGTCTATTGGCTACCTCCCAACAGTCTTCATCAAGAACAGATTAAAGAAAATCATAGTGGCTCATTGGTGCAAGGTACATAGTGTTCCCAATTTAAAGTTTTACATGATTTTAGTTTTTATAGAATGATGATACTGTAATTTGACATTTCTATCATCTTTTGTTACCTTGAATAAGTGTTGTTCAATATTTAGAAACCCTTCAATGGTACCAGAATCATATCATGATTCTTAATTCTTGAAATATTATTTTAAATGAATAAAATTTATGTCGTATTCAATAGTGTAATGCCTATCATAACGAATTATGTGAAATTTATATTGTGGATACTCTTATAATATGGGATATTGTAAGATGAAATTTAATATTTTTATAGTATAAGGACCCTAACTTATAACATTGCATAATCTTGAGTTTTTAGACAATAACTAACTTTATTTCATTCCCAAATACCTTTTAGGTATATTAAAAAGTGGAAAATTCCCACCCAGTTTATATTTTTACCATAATATTAAACTTTTAAAATGAGATACATTTTCTTTTCATAATAAATATTCACAGATTTAAACTTGACTTATTCTTTGTTCCTACTCATCCTTGAACCCTATGAAAAAAATTTGGAAACATAGAATGAGTAAAAAAATATAAATAATGTATATAAAGAAAATAAATCCATTAGTCTAGTGAAAAAAATGAAAACCCATAAAATGGTTTCCTTTTTTACATTATTCTTTGAGTGTATAGAAAACCTTTAAAAACAAATAACAAGCAATAAAAACCCTTGTAGGAATATTATATCATTATATTGATAACTTGTGATCACTCACATAAAAAATAACTAGATCCTTAATTATATAGTAGAAACATCCTTGAGGATGGAAAAAATAGTTGAGCGAAGATCTCTCCCTCGCGAACGCTTGTGTCCCCGCCCCATGGTGATCATCCGAGAAGCCCTAAATCTGACCCTCGATCCTTCACTGATGTTGTTGCCATATGAACTGTGAAGACTGGGGCTCCTCCTGATGTGGGTGGTGCTGCGGATGATGAAATTTGTGTTGATCTGAAGATCTTTCATCATATAGGTCATTTGGTGATTTCCTTTTCTACAAACGAGGTAAATCTTCTTTCCTCAGATTTGCACTTTGTGCTTGTTGGAAAATTTAGTAGGTATAGACCATCGTTGATATTTCTAAGGAAATATCTGGAAGATATTGGGTTTATTGGATTCCACATTGGATTGTTAAACTCTTCCAATGTCATTCTTAGATTCTCATATGAAAATGAGTATTATATATTTTGGGCGAGGAAATTGTGGGTTTTTGGTGGTTTCATGGTGAAGGTCCTGAAATGGACCCCTGATTTTGATCCTGCCATCAAATCACCCATTGTTCCTGCTTGGGTTGGTTTCCCTGGATTACCTATTCATCTTTTTTAAGTAGATTTCCTTATTCCCGATTGCTAGCCTTATTGGTTATCTGCTGAAATTGGATATTGCAACAAGAAAACTCTCAAGACCTTCAGTTCCTAGGGTTTGCACTGAGATTGATGTCTCTAAACCCCTTGCAAATCAGACCTAGATTCAAAATGGAAATTTTGGTTTTTTTTCAAGAGGCGTTTTATGAAAACTTGCCTACTTATTGTAGCAACTATTTTAAAATTGGGCACCCATCTAGTGAATGTGGAAGGACAGTTCGTCCACCTGTCAGTAAGTTGACATGGGTTGAGAAGTGAAAGCAGAAGTTAGACTTGGAATATTTCACTAGAGTTAAAGATATCAACGGCATTTTCTGGCCCTTCTAGAAATAAGTATTCATTTGGAGGGAAAAAAGAAGCTATTGAGAAATCTGTTGAAAATCTGACTCAAGTCATTGCCAATGACGAGAGTGGTTCTCAACTTGATATTGTTAATGCTTTATCAGGTTTTAGTGATACTGTTCAAACTGCTTTGAGTGATCCCACTACTTCCCCCCCCACTTTGGAGAGGGATCGAGATGATCCCAGTGATTCCTCTAAAGCCTTGAAGGATGTACATGATAATGCGCATCAAGACAAATTGGATTTTTTCCAGTCATGTGCTACAAAAGGCAAGAAAATAGTGGTGGATTCAGATGGGTTTATTACCCCTCATCCTAATAAAACAAAGAAGTGCAAGGATTATTCCAAGTTGAAGCGAACCATTTTTACCAAATCCTTGGGACTACATGCTGAAGTGAACATAGGCCTTTCAAAAGCTAAAGATAATGAATCAGTTCCATTTATTGATGGAGAGAATTTGGATGAGATACGTAAGCATAAAAATCATCTTTGGACTTCCAAGGAGGGTCTTAATAGAGATATTTACCCATGGATTGAAGATAATGATTCCTTGGTGTTCCAAAGGTATTAACAAGGGGATATTACCTTCCATGAATATTCTCAAATTAGGGAGAACATGCTCTCTAAAATTCAATTGAATTTTGAGCAGAATCCCAAATTTGATGATGGGACACAAAGATTGCTTTTGGATGCCATGTGCTGGGAATGAAGATGAGTGTTGGGATTGTGGATCCAATATCTCTCTCTGCCTTATGTCGGCCGATTTAGTTTTGTGGGATCTCTTCTTGGTTGTATGCTCTTTGGGATGCCTTCTTTTTTGCTGCTAGATCTTTAGAACTTTTGATACCACAACTATTTCTGAAGTCTCTTCACTGAGTAAAAAAATTTATGCTAAAACACCAGGAAAATAAATGTTTTATCTAGGACATGGATCCCTCATTCTCACAAATGTCCTGTAAATAGAACATATACAGAAGCTTTCTTGGTTTGGGATTGCAAGGTTTTATGTTTCTCTTCAGGCTGCATGACTGTTTGTTGTCAAAGTGCTATGCCCATCCTGTATCCTACTTTCTTTGAGTACACATTACACTGAGATAGACTATTATTGCATGTGGAGCTGTGATTTTCATGCAATTTTCAGTTTTTTTGGATGTCTTTGGGGTCTTGAAGGATCAACTGTTAGCTGTGACTGGAAAGATTTCATCAGATGAATTAGGACAAGTATACACAGCAACAAGGAAGGCGCATGTTATAATCCAGTGAGATGCTTCGGTCCTTCACTACCCAGACGATGAACTAGATGCTCTTTATTTTCTACCTCCCATCTTGTAACCTCTTTAACCTATTTACTTCAGCTGGTGAAAATACTTTTCACCTCATGTAATCACTTTGTTACTTATTTTCATTAATAAATTTTTGGGGTATGAGTTAGTCCCAACTCATACTCGGATCATTTTTGGTAGTAGAAAACTCCTTGATAAACTCCCTATTTCTTTCCTTTGAAGACAATTGATATTACTTAATACATTAGTGAGCTATATCAGGATCACCCATCGTATAAGCTATATCAGGCCCAACCTTTTTCGTAAAAAACGATCAAGTACCATATCATGAACATTTTTTTAGTATTTCAGGTTTTCATCATAAATACCTTGTAAAACTATTTTAAAACCCCATGAAAAACAATTTCAAATATCGAAATACTCTTTCCATTTAAAACTAATTTTCTTATGAAAAATTAAAAATTCTGAGAAAAAAGTTTTTTTTAAAACTATATAATATTGTAAGGAATCCACAATAATAATAAAATTCATGATGTTAGGAAAAGGTGGTAAATCTATATATGTTAAAATAGAACATTCCTTTACCACTTGTAAATAAAGTGAAAACGTCACTTATAAAATATGTAAAAAGATTACTTTTGAAAACCTTTAAAAAAGATTAAAAAGAGACATAAAATTTAATTTATAATTTATTTATGTCAATATAAATACATCCATAAAATAATTTTAATAATATGGATGTGGAGTAAAAATATTTTTAAAATAAATCTTTAAAACATTTTAAATGAGGTTTTAAGGTAAAGTGTCCCTTGCCTCAAGTCAGACGCATCACATACACTCTTTAAATTCATGAATAATAAATTTATGTTAATTATTTAATTGATTAATAAATTTTCTAATGTTTATAATTCATTTTATTTTTCTTTTACCCATGTAATATTCAATTACTTAATCAATTAAGTTCACATCAGATGTTTTGAGGATATTCGACTCATAAGTCCAAAATGACTTCAGTAGGCTGACTTTAGTTAAATTGTTAATGGTTATATCATATCTAGAATATTATTTATGATAAAAATATCATATTTTTATATTAAAATAATTTTTAAAACCATCCTTAAATGGTGTACATGAAAAATGAAATACATCATATCATGGAGGCGGTAGTTCGCACGTACATATGAGTAACATTTTCATTTTTCAATGAATATGTGGAAAAGAAGTTAAGTATTGTTTTATATTTAAAAAATTATAATTATATTATAAGTATAATATCATTTCATTAAATCCACTTATATATAACATCCAAGTGAGTTGGTGATGAAAAATAAAATACATCTATTTGCGAGTCGGTAGTCCGCACGTACGCACGAGAGATGTTTTTATTTTTCATTTAATGATAAAGAAATAATCAGAATATTTATTTATAATTAAATAATTAAATTTATATCGTATATATTATATTATTTCATTTGGATCCATCACTATGACCAACCATAAGAGGCAGTGATGAAAAATGAAATACATCGTCTTCATGAGGTGGTAATCCGAACGTATGCATAAAAGATGTTTTCATTTTCCATTTGATGGGTAAGTAGATTAAAAAGGGTTATAAAAAAACATAATAATGTTTAATTATATGAAAGATACTTATGTTATTACATCATAATAGTTAGGATAGGTTTGAAGGAGTTAAAATAAGAAATAAAAAGAAACACTAGGTTAAGAGTTATACCACTTCTTCAGAAGTCCTCCTTAGGTTTATGACTAAATCCTTCCTAGGATGATATTATAATAAAAAAAAGACATATAAGACATGGGTATGGACTTTATTAAGGGATGTTTTCTGGTATTGGTCAATATAAAAGGCTCTTTAAGTATAGATAATAGAGGACATGGGGGTTCCTTTTATAAGTGAGGGAGATGACACACTTAGAAGTTTTCAAAAGGTTAAAATATAGTAATGAATTAATCCATCCAAGTGGCACCAAAATGGATCATTTTTAATAAGGGATAGTATATGGTATAAATATTACCATATAATAGGGTTTAGACAAGTTTTTAATTCATTTTAACCCTTATCATCCCAGTTTTAATCCCTTTAACTTGGTTTAACTCTTACCGTGGTAAATATATTTTTTACCATAGTTACTATTCATAATGAAAAAAAATTAAGTTTAACTATTTAAAAAATTTGAAACTCATTATTCCAAAAATGAAATCCATTTTCCGAGATTAAATCTCTAGAAATGGTAGAAATTAATTTAAGGTAAAAATAAAAAATATAAAGAAAAACGGGTTTCTTTAAAATTGAATTGTTAATTATAAAAATGTTTTTAGACCAAAATTAATCATATTGTTATTTCCAATGAAATTAATTGGATCATGAATAATAAAAAATGAAATATTTAAATATTAAAATTAATCCTAGTAAAAAATGAACATTTTAAATACTTGAAAACAAAAGACAATTTTATATAAAAATTTGTATTTTTTATTATCAATTCAAAAATAATTTTTTTCTAAAAATCCCAAAACAATCACTATAAGATAAATTTTCTTACTTATTTTAAAAATTAATTTCATTTTATAAAATTTAAATTCTAAAATTTAGAAATTAGACTTAAAAATAAAACCATATAATAAATGAAAACGATATTAGTATGAGTAAAACTATTTTATTTATGACTAAAAAATTACTTAATATTATTATAGTGAATATAACTCTATAAAATATAATTTATAAATATTAATAATGAATTAAATTGATCTATTATTAAAATTACCCAAGTTGTAACATTCATCCCCCTTTTTTAAATTGCGTCCTCATAATTTTATTAATTACTTAAACAAGTGATAATTTTTCCTTCATATCATTTTATGATTCCCATGTTGCTTCTTTAATCATATGGTTTTTCCATAAAACCTTAACTTGATGAATCAACTTATTAAAAAACACCTGATCTCTATGATCAATAATCTGAACCAGTTGATCCTCATATGAAAGAATCTCTTCTAACTATACTACCTCAGGGCTTAAAATATAAGATGTATCTCGACAAATATTTCTTTAATAATGAAACCTAAAACATGTCATTTACCTTAGATAAACTTTTAATAAAGGAAAATAAATAATAAAATGATCCAAATTTATCCAAAATTTTATATGTTCTAATGAATCATAGACTTAACTTTCCATTTTTACAAAAAAACATAACTCTTTTCCATGGAGATACTTTAAGAAAAACATGATTACCTTCCTAAAATGAAATTTATTTCCTATGGTTATCTATATAACTACTTATCCTATTATAATCTTCCATTATATGCTACCAAATTATCTTTACCTTTTTATCCATCTTTTATACCAACTTTGGACCTAACAACTTCCTTTCATCTACTCCATATATGCCAACCCATATCTTTTATACACATTAATTCATGATTTATTACATAAATACACACATACTACAATCCAAAAAGATTGAAAATCATAATGTATTTGGATAATTAGATACATAATATAATAGCTTGAAGTAGGTTTATATTGAAAATATTTTAAAACTCCATGACAAGTCCTTAAGTTCCCTTGATCTTCTAAAACTACACAGGATAACCTAGGAATTTGCATAATAAAGGGGTGATCTATAAATCCTAGTAAGAGAATAATAAAAGAATAACCCGATGAAATTAATACACGTTATTCAATAGGAATATCAAGGTGACATAAAATTGGTGATAATCATAAACATGAACATCAAATCTTGATATAAAATGATACCATAAAGGCAACATAGGAATGTGGAAACAATATAAAACATGACATCATAAGCATAAGTCAAGGATAACCACTGAGAAATAATGAAATTGTGTGATTAGAACAACCTCTCTTTCAACATACATTTTATGACTATATAATTTTAGGCCCACCTGTCACATTCATATTATGTACATACATTCGTGTGCCACATAGATCATACAACATAAGAATGTATTTCATAAATTTTAATCCCATGATTAACGAGTGTAGGATAAATAAATAGAAGTCTAAAATAAATTAAGGATTAGTACATATAGTTGAATACCCTTGAGTGAAAATGGGTATGGGTATACACGATATAAATGTTTGGCATAGAAAATTACATGATAATTTTGGCAGCATAACGGGTCCCCATAAAGGTTTATGGAAGGGTTTAATGGGAGTAAAAGGTGTTATAAAATTACTTTGGAATCATAAGGATAGTAAAAACATACAAAAAATGAAAAATTGGAAATCAAAAGGTATAACTCAAAGAATGTGCTTGAATAAATAGGAGGATAAAATCCCCTTACCTTTACAGGGCGCTTCTAAAAGCTTGGGAAGAGCTTCTTAGGAGATTAAGAACACATTGGGAGGGATTTAGAGATGTATAGGGAGAGAATATTCATTATTAATGGTTTTTGAGTGAAGAGGATTGGGAGGTTGTGTGGGTATTTATAACAAAAGAGGGAGGAATTAATTATTAATTTCTAAACTTGGGTTTTGAACTCTATATGATACAATAACTAAAGGAAAAAAACTTACCATGGTTTTTGACCATGGTTTCTGAAAAATAGGAGTGTTTTTAAATATTTTATAAGTCTGAGAACCACACATATTAAAATAATATCATTGGTAATGTGGAAGCGAGTCATGTTCATAAAGAATTGATTTTAAAATCTTAAAATATAATATAGGTTTTGAAGGATTCATTAAAGGTTTATAAAATTAATAAAATAACTTTAAAACACATTATTTTAAATGTTAAATCTATATTTGGTTGAGTATTACTTTTATATAATTTATTATATCAATTTTTAGCTATTATTATGTCATAATACAAACCATATATTTACATCAAATTTATATTTTACCCAAATATTTCAGTCTCAGAAAATTATGAAAAATTAACCATTGAACAATTTAAACATTTTGATTTAAAAAATAATATTTATTTTATCTAAATAATTTTCTAATTATTAGAATTTTTACTTTTAAATAATAATCCCTATTTACTATAAATACTATTTTTTATGATATTAAACATTTTCTGACCCTTATAGTAATTACATTGGACTTCAATAATTTATATTTAAATAATTATTATCCAATAAGAAATTTTTATAAAAATATAATTTATTTATAAAATTATTGAATTTATCAAAATATTGTATTAATTGAAACTATAAATTTTTCCAAGAATATAATTATTATTTATTCTTGTCAAAATATATTTTTATCAAAATAATTATATAATCATTTATAAAGTACCAATAAAAAGGGTTAAATATAATAATTATTTTATTAAAAATAAATTATACAAATTTGTATTACTATGGTCTAGATAAATAACCCCTTATTACACCAATATATTCTCTAAGGGTAAGGTGTGTAATGGTGGTGCTTTTTTGGGATGGTTCGGTGAACATAGTATGGGTCATGATCTTGATAATCTTGAACTTCTATCATGAGTGGTTTTTATTAAGCTTTATTTTTTGAATCTCTACATGGGCTTGGTGAAGGAAAAATCCCAATGATTCTATCTCCCTTGGAAGCTCCAATAAATGGTCTTTCTAGGGAAAGATCTTAATGGCTTAGGTCATTAATTATTTCGTCTATGTCAATTGAAATTATCATAACCCTTAATATATACTATTCTTAATGATCACTATTCAATGGATACATTATCAATGATTAAGATGCTTAATGATATTTTAAATCCAATTGGCTATATCGGTCCAAAATAACCAAAGTAGTGCATGTGTTTTCTATAACTATATTACTTAATTAGGTATTTTTCATTCAAAAGGGAGTTTCATTTATATAAGTTTGGGTCATTACATCATCCCAATAAGTTTGATTCCAACAATTCTTTCCATATATTTCATCAAAATTTTCTAGCTATATACTAGAATGAAAACTGTTATTATAAGAAAATTCAAATAATGAAAGATATTGATTCCAAATTATTAGGTAATCCATGAAACAAGCTGAAACCATATATTCCAAAGTCTAAGTTGTTCACTTTAATTGTCCATCGGATTGGGGGTCAAAATGTTGGATAATAATATGAATTATATTGTTATTAGGATCAAATAATTTATTTAATATGTAATAAATACAAGAGGTGGGGGGGGGGTGAATTTTATTTTATAAAACATTAGTTTAAAAGAGTTTAAACTAAAAAATTCACAACACCTCTTTATATACAATGTTGGGATTCAGACTTGGACCTTAGTCCAATTAACACAATGTATCATAATTAGCTTGGTTATGATAATATCAGAGTAAAACAATATCAATAAAATGAATGTATCATATTCAGAGTGGATACGATTATATCAAAGAAAATGAATTGTAATAATAAAAGATTAAATAAAACCATAGTAAAAATATTGTATTCAAGATAGATATGATTAATTAAGAATGTCTCAGATTCACAATAGATCTGATTATGTAATACATATTGTATTTATCATAATGATAGTTATTACAATAAAATAAAACATACAATACAAAATAGAATTTACAAGACTTATAAGATATGAGTAAAACAAATATAGCAATATAAGAATGACTTATAACTATTAAAAAATGTGTCTCTTTTAACATTAAGAGTAAGTTAGCCACAAACCTTGGCTAAAGGTATCCCTTATTTTATACTTACAAGAAAGTTTGTCTTTCCTCAAAAAGTAAATCCCTTGATACAAAGATCAGATTCTATGTCTACCTATCCTTAACAAACCTCGATCTAATGGATTGGTTCTATCACACTATCCCCGTGTGCCCTAGATCAAGCAGATCATATATCTATCTTCTTAGCCTTATAATACCTTGTTTATATTCACATAATCAGATGCACAAAGCAATTAAAAAAAATTTCTTAAGGATAAAACCTGAAAAGGTTTCCTTAATAATGGCTCTCTCTAAAGAAATACAACAGACTAATAATAATATGTTCATGCTTTATAGACTTTAAAAAAATTAAGAGTGAAATGTAATCATCTAGAACTGTAGAAACTCTACCAAACTCTTCAAATGACCAGGTATTTATAGTAAACCCTTCTAATGGTCATATTTTCTCCGATTTTTTTATAATGAATTAGAAAACTGGAACTTTAATAACTATATTTTAATAGAAAGTCCAATGTTGTTTTGTTTAAACAATTACCATGTAAAAGGTATTCCATTAAAATAGAAATCATATTTCCATATTCAAAATTTAAACTTTAGTAAATCTAATGGATTTCCTTATAAAATTTCATTACAATAATTTCTATGAGTGTGAATCTGATGTTTATCAATTTCGATATCAATATGATTAAAAAATACTTTATAAGTATAAAAACAAGATAGAAAGTCTTAAATCTGATCTAATAAGGTGAATCTGATTTTTATCAGATCCATACTCATTATGTTTATTGTAATGAAAATATTAATTTAAATTCGTGAATACTTTAGAACTAATTCTAAATATGGTAAAGGTTTATGTTTTCTATAAAAACATTCTAAAACACTTTTGATATAAATGAGTTAGTAATCAAATATTTAAGAAATAGTTTTTGATTTCCAAAAAAAATTAATGGAAAATTCATAAAGAAAATTTTGACTCAATAAAAAAGATATACTAAAATTTAATTTAGTACCCAATATCTTTTTAAGGCCTTTCCAAAAATTATAAGTAAACCTAGGATCATGGTCATATAAAATAGAGATAGAAACCCTGTGTAACTTGATTATATCCTTGATAAACATTTTAGAATGATATTCCAAATAAATAATATATAGAATAGGAAAGAAATGTAAAAATTTAGTTAATTGATCAATAATAACCCAAATTACATTATTACATTGAGATTTATTTAGAAATAGCACCTTGAAATCCATAGATATATTTTATTATTTCCACTTTGACATTGGAAAAGGCTGAAGTATACCTTTTGGTAATTGTAGTTTGATTTTAACTTATTGACAATTCAAAAATTTCGTGGTAAAATATGCAATATCTTTCTTCATTCCATCCCACTAGTAATACTTCTAAAGGTCTTTTTACATCTTAGTACTACTGGGATGAACATAAAAGGGAGAGTAGTGAGCTTAGCTCAATAATTCATTTTTTAATTGGGAGGTAGTAAGTATACATAACCTTTTTCCAAATCTCAAACACCTTCCTTATCAATGTTAAATTCACACAACCACCCTTCCCTTACCAGTTATACATTTTCTTGAAAATCATAGTCTTCCTTCTAAGATTTCTTAATTTTATTTGATAATGATGACTGTAATAACACCTGAAACAAAATAGAGGATGTTACTACATGAATAATTTCTAGAATAACATTCATAAAATCATTTATCAAAGGATCATGTTTCAAATTTAGCATATTTAATAATGCATTATATTTTTAACTCAAATCATAAGCTACTTTGTTTGCTTTTCTTGGATAGAAATGAATTGGGAAATCATAATACTTTATTATTTCAAACCATATTCTCTGCCTCATGTTCAAATATCTATGAAATTTGTAGGTCTTGGCTATTTTCAACCACTTTAGTTATTACAAGGTAAATAGTTATGAAATATTTAGAATAATATTCCCAATGAATGGAATTTACTAAAAAAAATTATATTTACTAAATTTTACATATAACTTATTTTACTTCAAGTTTTACAAAATAATCCTTAGGCGTATTTCATGATCCACATGAATTTTAGAATATACCAAAATATCATCAATAAACATAACTACAAACTTATCCAAATAGTCATAGAAAACTCCATTCATAAGATCCATGATTACAACTGGCGCATTAGATAACCCAAAGGGAATAAACACAAACTCACAATACCCATATCTAGTCAAAAATAACATATTCATAATATTATCCTCCTTCCCCTTTAACTGATGGTACCTTGACCTGAGATCAATCTTTAAAAAATAATTCACTCCCTAGAGCTGATCAAACAAATCACTGATATGAGTAAAATGATACTTTTTCTTAATAATGATGTTATTCAAGGTTCTATAATCAATATAGCCTCATTGAAATATATTTATTTTTAACAAATAAAATAGGATCACTCCTTGGTAAAGTTCTAGGATGAATGAAACCTTTATCAAGAAAATCCTATAACTGCTTTTTCAATTCCAAAAGTTTTACTTGAGCCATTCAATAATGGGTTTTTGAAATTGGCTTAGCACCAAGCACTAAGTCAAAAGTAAATTCAACCTCTCAATTAGGAATAGTACCAGGAAAATCATTATAAAATACATACATATATTAATTTATAACTAGCACATTACTAATCTGAATAATTACCTTTTTCTCAATAACAAGAGCTAGGTAACTTTCACTTCCATCTTTAATCAATTTCTCTGCTTATTTATATGTTATAAAAGGTATGAAATCATTGAATATAATTTTCTTAGCTCTTTAATATATATTATAATGATAAAATTAAATATAATCCATATAAAAAATAATATCAAATTATACTATGGGAAGTTTAACAAGATTTTTAGGAAAAACCATCCTACTAATAATAATAGGAAAATTCTAATAAATCTCGGTTTCTTTAATAATTACTCTAGGAATTTTCACTAAAAGTTATTTATCATTTTCATGATGTTATATTACCATTTTACTTGAAAATTACTTTTAAATAAAGGAATGTGAATATATAGAGTCAAACAAGGAATTTCCATAATTCCAATAAACAAGTAATGTACCAGTCATAACTTCATTAGATAAACCAACATCAATAATAGTAGTAGAAAATGATATTTACACACCTTTTTTATTTTTATCTTAATGATTTCCACCTCAAGTAACTAACTTTGGAAAACTTTTAGTATAATTCCCTAACTCATTACAATTTTAACATCTGATCATTGGATGAATATATGTTACCCCATTCTTGGATTGACCATGGATATTTTATTTATAATCACAAACAATTTTCCCAAACTTACTATAACAATAAAAAATTTCAGATCCTATTAACATTCCCTAAAATGTATTTTACCACACTTGGAACATGTTGGGGGCTTACCTCCAAATTTATTAGTTGATTTCTTCTTAATTACTTTCCACTTTGACTGCTTATTACTCTTATCATCATGAGGAACATTAGTGTTAGCAAACTTTATCTAACCTTTCTCAACAAAATATCGCAACTTTTAAATTCCCATAATGCCAATTCCATTCATAAACTATGTTTCAATCCTAAGTAAAATATATTAATTTTACTATTAAGGACCCGAATATAATTTAGTTCATACCTAAAAAATTATGTAATTTTTTTTCATACATAGCTACTGAATCATCCTCCTTTTACCTTAATTATAATAATTGTCTGTCAATTATAAGTTGAAAAACCTTAGGGAAATATTTCTCCAAGAAAATATTATTAAATGTATCCTATTCCATGGCATTAAGCCCTTCTCTCCCTGGTTATCTTAACTAATGTCTACTATTGATCAACTTCAACTTCAAAATTATAAATAAAAAGAGTTACATTTTAACATTTCAAATATCCCATCATTTTAAATATATTTTCAAGAGCATTAATTCATCCTTCGGCTACCACTAAGTTTTTATTTCTCCCACAATATAAAACTTTTAAAATGAAACAAATGTTCTTTTTATGAAAAATATTCAATACTTTCAACTTGACTTCTTATTTATTCCAAATAATCCTTAAACCCTATGAAGAAATTTGAAAATGTGGGATGAGAAAAAAATATCAGTATGGGAAATAATGAAAAAAATTATGCTAGTCATATGAAAAACATGAAAACCCATAAAATATTTACCTTTTTCAAACTATTATTTGAGCATATAAAATAAATAATATCCACATAGGGAAAAAAATTTTACTTAAAGAAAATCTTTAAAAACCATAGAAATAAATAGAAACCCTTATAGGAATCTTAGAGAATTATATTCATAACATATGTTAACTCATGTTAGAAATAACTGGAGCCCAATCAAATCCATAATAGAAATGTAACGCCCCAAAATTCTAATGTAAGAACATTGTAACCCATAGCATGTATAACATGAAAGACCAAGCACATAAGGGAATATAATATCCTAATACTTTATAATATATTTAATATTTTAAATAAAATTAATCCATGATATATCTTGAAATGCACACAATACTGATTTAGCTTGCGTTACATATAAAAAAGACTTTCTTCGATAGCTTGCGTTACATGAAAGATTGAGTTTTACTAAGCAATAATATATTATTAAGATATTATTATTTAATATAACATAATATAACCTTGAATTTAAATTATAGGTTATGAATATTATTAAAAATATTATGAAAATATATTTTTTATAAAAATATAAGATAAATTCATTGGTTACCAATTAATTATAAATGAAAATATAAACCAATTGAATATAAATGATATATTTTTATTTTTATGTCGACAAAGTCATTTTATCCTAATAAATTAAATTAATTATAATTAGTGAGTTATATTAATGAAATTTATATATTAAATATTAAATAAAATATTTTTGATATTCATCCAATATATTTTATTGGCATAAGATGAGAACAAACCCGATTTTACACATAAAAACCTATATTTCTATAAAGGCAATTTTACCACCTTTTAATGGAGAACCTATTTTAAATCCAATTTTTGGAACTTTTATTGATTTTATATGTCAAAATAAACTTACTATTTGAAATTGGAACATAAAAATTATCTTAGGGTGAATTTTTGTCATTTTTTTGTGAAGTTCCATTTTTTGTTGAATAGTAAAAAATATTGAATTTTAATTTAAAATTTATTTTTAATCTAATTTATTTATAAGGGTAAATTATATTTTAATTTGGGTTTAAAATTTAATTAGATAAAATACACATAAATTAATCCAATTGATTTTATTGGAATGAATTTATCATTTAAATTGGATATAAACACATCTGAAACTTTTGAACATTTTTACTTTAAAAACCCGCCTTTTCATCCCGTCTGCAGGATTAAATTTAATTTAATTTATTCCAATTATGTGATTTGAATTTAATAAAATGGATTCAGTATTTGGAATAAGAATAATTTATAATTTATAATAAGTTAAACTTAGTTTTTGACCAAACATATTAGTGAATGTAATTAAAATTAATTACAACGATTTGGAGTAAAATTAGCTTTATAAGGGACTAAGCCTTAAGATTAAGAGCCAAAATGACCTATAAACTTATCCAAAATATATTATATTCTCATATTTATACCCTATCATCAATTTTATAATAAGTTATTTATTATTGGAGCCACTTTTCATAGAAAAAATGTGGGTAGAATTCCCTTTTCCAAAATTTACAAGAATACCACTCCTCCTCTACTATAAAAAGGAACTCAACCCTATCATGCCCTTTATATCGGTCAATATATACCCAAATAGATCCTAAAAATCCATCCCCTAAACATATATTCCTCACATTTTGTATAAATCTATCCAAGGAAGCCCTTTGGTGCAATCCAAAAGGAGTTAACCAAAGAAGAGGTATCATCCTTCCTCAAGCTCTTTAGTTTTATTTTCATTATCCACCCCCTAAAAACTTATTATTACATTATTATATAATAAAAAATTATACATGATATATTTCGATTTATTTATTCTAAGGTTTATACATTAAATTATACACACTTCCATATAATGGGTAACGAACTTACCGTTTGTGTACGGTGAACTACCGCCTCACAAAACAATGATTGTTCATTTTTTCCTTTACCACATTTTATGGTAGATAATTATGATGTAAAATCTATTTATATATGATATATATAATATTTATAATGTCTTTATTCTAATTTAATTATAATATAACACATTCTTTTATGCTTTCCATTTTGTGGGAAGACGATAACATCATTCGTGGAAGTGTGGACTATCGCCTCCCCAAAGCGATGTTATTCATTCACGCTATACATGGAATGTATAAAGGATGGTTTTAATAAAACTATTTAACATATAAGTCATAAATATGACACTATAATTTTAATATATATATATATATATCATTTACTTTTCATTCTTTTAATACGAAAAAAATTAAAGTAGCGTTCATGTGTACGTACGACCTACCGTCTCCAAGAACAATGCATTTCATTTCTTAACTCAAAACTTTATGGATTATTATAAATACATATACACTGAATATAAATGATATTTAAATTATAGTTTAAATTATATAGATTATGAAATCGTGATCTAATTAATAATAACAATAAGTATCATGTTTCATAGTTATGTAAATAATTCGCTTGACGATCCCACTTACTAGGTCTCCCATGGCATGAAGGACATGGTCTCCGGCTCCTTATCTCCTCCTCCTAAGAGGGGGAGGGGTCGCTCGGGCTTGGGTTACCCTTTCTTTTTCTCTTCTTACAGATATGGCGATGCTTCCTCCCTTCCCTGCCATCGAGCTCACCCCCAAAGTCCCCTCGTTTTTTGAGGGTTTCCCTAAGCTATCACTTTTTGGTCGGGATCTCACTAACGCATCAAACCTGCATAGGTACTCTCTGGTGGATTTCTTTGGTCGGAATCGACCATCCGTCGATGAATTCGACCGATGCATCTCTAATTCGTGGGGTCTGAAACATCACGCGATTGTTAGGATACTGGACCCCCGACACCTTCTCATCCATTTTGAGTCTGAGGACGACCTCATAACTGACTGGACTAGAAAAAAACACTCCTTAAATAGTGCATGATTCTTCCTCTTCCAATGGTCTTTAGACCTCTATTTGAGTCATGATCCTTCGACAGCTCCAATCTGGGTAAGTTTCCCCAGCCTTTTGCTTCCATTTCAAAATCCCTAAATACTCTCGATGCTTGGAAACCTAGTTGGCAAGTTCTTATATTTTTATAACCGATTTCAATCCATCTTCCACCCTATTTCTCTTCCCATCTATGTGGAAATTGATGTTTCCAAACCACCGGTTGTCTATGTGTGGCTTGAAATTGAAAATGAATTCCAGATCAAATAGAGGGTCTGTTTTGATTTTTGGATTGATTTTTTCTCACTCTGTGGTCGTCGTGGTCATCTCCAACAGGCTTGCAGAAGTGCTGCAGTCAGACAAGGATTAGTTCCCATAGACCTAGTTCGTGAAGTAGAGGGAGCGGGTATTGAAATTGTGAAATCTTATGCGGCTGTGGCATCTCTACCCTTGCATAACAGAATAGGTTCGGCTGAGCTCAAAGGCATTAAGAACATTTCATCTCTTGAATGTGTAAAGGGGTATTCAGGGATTTTAGGTGTTCATGAATCATCCATCTAGGGGATCAGATATTTAGGGTCCAAGGCACCGAGTTTAGGGACTGCTTTAGGTTTCCAGATCCCCAGTTCAGTCCCTCCGAGACTAAAACATGGCTCTCTCAGGCCTAATAAACCGAATTTGACTCCAACTCCAACTCCTGCAGATATCCAATCGATCCCGCTTTAAAACAAGTTTTCCATCCTAAAAAATGGTTTGGATGGGGTAGAGGATCAAGGGGGATGGACAACAGTGAGTCATAGGAAGGACAAGAAAAAGGATCTATCCCTTGTTGAAGCATATTTAGAAAATGAGGCAATGTTAGTTGAGTCCCCACAGTCTCCCTTGGAGAATGAGGAGGATGAGAAACTCAAGTGCTTCTCACATAATATACCGTCAAAAGGAAAAATAAAGCTTATATATGTCGGAGACTATCCGGTGAATGTTGTAAGAAATACTAAGACTCGGAAAGATTATTCGTACCTTCCAAAACTGATGACTACCCATTCAGTTGGCATGAGTATTAAATTTAGGGAGCTTGATCAGCCTACTCAAGATGGTGATGGGCGGGAGGTTGCTTGTGACAAGGCCGCAGAGTATAAAGGTGATAGGGTTGAGGATCCTAATCAGTTGGTTAATCTGGTTGCAACTAATGGTGTCCAGAAAAAGGCAGGGAAGGAGAATGCTGACTTGAAGCCTCTTCTACACTTTGAGGATAAGATAGCGGATGGAAATTTTGAAATCAACGTTTCAAAGGAAGAAGCAGATTTAATGTATGAGAGATCAATTTAAATTGATCTTAATGAACAGCAAGCTGATTGGATTGACAAGCAAGACCAGATTTTGGCTCGTGGAATCAATGAGGGGAAAATAAATGTGGAAGAATACATTCAGACTTGGGATAAGTTGGCCTACCAATTTTTGGATCTCATCAAAGATGATCCAGATACAATGGTAACATCTATCTCCTAGATCTTACATAGGGTGATTAATTCAAATGTTTTAAAGTTTTTTTTGGAATAGTTCGGTAATTTCTTATGAGGTTTGAATTGGTTATGACATGTAATATTTTTGGGCTTCTCACTTTCCCTCAAAAGTGATTTTATAAATAAAAATTTTAGATGGTTGGTTGGTTGAAAAATAAGTAACAAGTTAAAACATACTCGACAAACTAGGCAATTAACATTGAAAATAGTGAAAATAATGAAATATTAATAACAAATGGGTGCTAAGATATTATAAGAAGTTAAAATATGATATTATAAATATGCATATGGTTCTGTTATAATTTAGTGAAATGTTTAAAATCCTTACACAGGAGGTTGAAGGATGTTCACCCAAAAAGAAAACATAAGGTAACAGATTCTTGTCTCACTTTTCTTTCTGTGAGGCATACAAATTTTTACCACTTAATTCTTTGTGTGGTTTATTTATTTCCACTTTTGATATATTATATCATGAGTAATTTTATCTTCATGGTATTTAAAACTTTCATTAAATTTTATTCCTTCATGAGGCTTATGATTCAAATGTTTCAAAGTGGTATATGATGCTTTATAATGTTTAAAGATTATTTTCCTCACGAATACTTTTAACTATCCTTCAATGATAATTCCATTATTTGAGACATATTTTATTTGTTTGCACCTAATTTCTTATATATGGTTTATGTACTGACACTTTGACATATAATATCAGGATTAATTCATTATTCATGATATTTTTAGTTTAAAATTGAATTATTTCATCAATGGAGATTTGAATTAAGCATTACCAAGTGGAAAAGAAATTTCATAACCTAACTCATTTTAATTGGGTTATACTACTTACTAGTTATCATTAATATTCTATAATTATATGTATAATAAATTTTATCATATATTGATATATTTCCAATTCTTTATGTGGATTTACATTTGATACACATAATCTACTCATTGATTGATTCTCACTTCAACCTTATAATCTTTTTATGGGTTTACTTCACAATATCATTTTGTTTGAGATTGTTTACACTTGAATTTAAATTAGAGGAGATTGTTTGATCATTGTATAATAAAACATTTCATTTTATTATCCTTTAGTTATTCATGACCTTTTTCAAGTAATAGTACCATTTTCCCACTTTTTGGTACTTAAAATGTTTTAGAAAATGTTTTTAAGAAAAACCGACTTCATTTATTTTTTTATTCAGAGAGCCTATTTTATTCTAAAAATGATGTTTTCTAAAATGGTTTTAAAAAATATTTTAACCTTTCCAAAATGGTTTATTAAAGACCTCTTTACCATTTTTTTCTTTTAAAAATGATTTCAAATGAATCTTCTTATCATTTTTTGAACAAGGAATTTTTATAACCTTTTACCATGAAAAAGAAATGTTCTTTTCATCTTATACGACATATAAAGATTTACCCACCATCATTTCTTCAAAGCTTCATTTGAAAATTTAAAAATGAACTTTTTATTGAAAATGTTTTTAAAACTTATTTTCGAAGAAATGGTTTTTAAAAAAGGTTTTTCAAAACAAAATTATATTTTCCTCAAGATTTATTTTAAAGTTATTATTATATTTCATCAATGACAACAACACTTTATCTTTACTCCACTTGGAATATTTTGGATGTATACCATCCTTATTCTTTATATGGATGGTTTATGATTTCCATGACCAAGGATTTTATGGATATTCAATTCCTTGATTCTTTTTATTCCATTTGAAATATTCAATTTCTAGTGATCATTAAACATTAAGTTTCCACAAAACATCTATATAATTTATCATGGATATTATTATTGCCTAAACGTATACCATTTTTACATACGATGTGTACTTGAAAATTATTTGATTAACTGGGGAAATATTGATAAATCTTTATCTTATACTATATACAGATATTTGATAAGGCACATTGTTAAATTGATTATTTTATATATGAGGAATGTTTTGCACAGGTAAGACATGGGTGGGGTTCGATTATAGATAAACCTATTGATACATCAGTAGTATTATAGAATGAGTTAGTTGGGTATCCTTATATGATTTTTTACTTAATATGATAAATTGTCTTGTGAAATTTCTTGAATGTAATGGTTCTATGTACCTAGAAAACATATCCTCTAATAATTAATTATTTCCCACATTTAGATTCATTTAATATTTATCCATGATATTTTGCAGTGACATATTTATGGATTCATTTCATTCTCAGTTCACGGATTAAATGACATGTGTTTCAATTATTTTTATTTCCATATTGATTATTACTTCTCTAGTTATTTTAATAGAATGTGTTTTTAGTTATTACATTTCCATATTGTTTATCAATTTAGTTTATTGATTATATAGAATGTGTGTTAAATTATTTACCTTTATATAATGATTATTCTCATTGATTCGTTATTTATTCTGCTATACATTACCCTTATTGAGCATTTGAGATCACCCTTATTTTATTTACTTTCTCTAGGATTCCCTGAAGTATACTAAGAAATATATGTAAGGATATTCTAGATGGAATAAAGTTATTATCGTCAAAAGATAAAAAATTATGTTTTAATTAGTGTATTAATTTGTAATACAAGACTCATGTATGTATCTTGTTTACCAAGACTACTAAATTTCTTGGTCCTCTGAGATGTGATTTACTTGTATCTTATGCCAATGTAATGGTAGCACAAAAATGACTCCAGGATTGCTAGGGTTGGTTCAGTACATTTGGTATTGAATAAAGTTTAGTAGAAATATTAGGAACTAGATTAGGAAAGTAGATATTAGATAACATAATCCCAATGTATAGTTTGAGGATAAGTATAGAATAACATCCTAAAGTTTTTGTTAGATATAGATTATGTGGTTTTCCTAGAAATACATACATGTATGGATAATACACGTGAATATGGTTATGGAACATATGTACCTAGGGGTAGTAAATTTGATAATGTGTATCGGGCCTAACTCGATCATAACCTATTACATGACAACATGCCTTACTACGCACCTAGTTGACACTCTGAGGGAATACACTTAGGATAATTCACATTTTCCTTTAAAACCATTATGAGGGATTTTAATAGATATTGATAATTAATTACCTAGATAAAACCTTAGACCAAGGAAAGACCTATGTTGAAATAAAATGAATTAATTATTTATGTATTGGGGATGTATTTAAAACCTTAGATAAAAGTCTAATTAGTGATTAACCTTATTTTAAGGATGTCCATCACATTTATTTTATAAATTATATTAATATGGTCTTAGAAAAGGATAACCTATATTCTAGGTGAAAACCCATAAAGTCCATCAAGGTTGTAGGACTTAAAACCATGACCTAAGGATGATAAGGGTTTCACACCAACCACTGACCTACATAATTCCCTGGTTAAATTGTCATCATTTTTAGTTAAATAATTTGATGAATAAATATTAGCGATGAACTTGTAATGTTAATTTTTAGGTTTAGTGATTAATGTATTAACCATATTTAATTTTGATAATAGTTAGAGACAAATAGTAATACTTATATCTATTTTATGGGCCTTAAGATACATTAAAAGTGTATTTTGGTGCTTCACACATCAAAGTTAATTTTCAGATATCCATTTCTTAAAGTAAGGGATGAATTAGAATTTGATTGAAGAAAAACCAAAGGATGAAATTTTGTTTATATAAATATATCAAGTAATTATATTTTATTATATTCTTAGGAAGTAAAAGAATTACTCAACATTAGGAAAATGGTCAATTTTTTTTCTTAATACCTTAATTTTTATTGAACCGATGGTCTTTTAAATATTCAAGGATTAATGGATTTGATGCCGTCAACTTTCCATTTATAATTCACTAGTTTGTTATTGATGAACTCAATCACTCCCTATAAATATTTATGATTTTCATCCATGTACATATCTCTACTTTCCACTAATGTTCTCTTACTTAGAGACATAATTATAGGTTATTCCATGTGATCTTTGTACACACCATTCTCTCTTTTCTAGATGATGTTTTACAAACCCTTCTCTCGATGTGGGATTTCAACATAGGAAATATCAAACAATATATTACCAATATCAAGTTTAAATTATTAGGATGAAATTTAATTATGGTGGAGAGAATGTAACACCCTGAAATTCTAAAGTAAGAATATTGTATTTGATAGTGTGTATGACACGCAACACTAAGAGCATAAGATAATAAAATATCATGAGAATTTATAATATATTTACTATTTTAAATAAAATTAATCCATGATATATCTTTCAATTCACAAAATAATGAGTTATCTTGTATTACACACAACAAATAATTTCTTTTATACCTTGCATTACATGCAAGACCGAGTTTTACCAAGAAGCAACATATTATTAAGATATAATTATTTAATATAATATGATATAACCTAGCCATCAATTTAGAAGTAATTAATAGTATTAACAAACTTATAAAAATATATTTTTTATAAAAATATAAGACAAATTTATTGTTTACCAATTAATTATAAATGAAAATACAGACCAATTGAATATAATAGATATTTTTTTTATTTTTATTCTCACAAAGTCATTTTATCATAATAAATTAAATTAATTACAGTTAGTGAGTGATATTAATGAATTTTATATATTATATATTCAATAAAATGTTTTTTATATTCATCCAATAGATTTGATAAGAATAATATGAGAATAAACCCAATTTTACACATAAAAACCTATATTTTTATAAAGGAAATTTTACCACCTTTTGATGGAAAACCTATTTTAAATCCAAAATTTGGTACTTTTATTGATTTTATATGTTAAAATAAACTTCATCTTTGTTATAAGAATATAAAAATTAGCTCAGGGTGAATTTTTGGTATTTTTTTTGTGAAGTTCAATTTTTTGATGAATAGTGAAAAATACTGAATTTTAATTCAAAACTTATTTTTCATCTAATTTATTTATAAGGTTAAATTATATTTTAAATAGATTTTAAAGTTTAATTAGATTAAATATACATCAAGTAATCCAATGTAGTTCATTGGAGTCGATTTATCATTGAAATTGGAATTTGGGAAAATGGATTCCATATTTGGAATCATCATAAATTATAATGTATAATAAGATCAACTTAGTTTTTTACAAAAAATATTAGTGAATTTAATTAAAATTAATTATAATTATTAAGAGGAAAATTATCTTTATAAGATAGTAAACCTTAAACTTAAGAGCTAAAATGACCTAGAAACTTGTCCAAAATCCATTAGTTGCTCATATTTCGACCCTATCCTCCAATTTCTCAAAATTGGTCAATTATTAAATCCAATTATCATAACAAAACAAGGGTTAAATTCCCTTCTCCAAAATTTACAAGAGTACCACTCCTTCTCCACTATAAAAAAGTACTCAACCCTCCCACTTCTTCACACCTATAAAGCCCTTTGGCTCGACCAATATTTAACCAAATAGCTCCTCAATATCCCTCACCTCAATATAGAAGCCCCACCTTTGTAAGAAATCCATCCAAGGAATCCCTTTGGTAAAAACCAAAAGGAGTTACCCAAATAAGAGGTAACATCCTTCCTCATGCTCTTTAGTTTTATTTTCATTCTCCACCCACTAAACTCTTATTATTCTATGATTATAAAATAAAAATAATATCCACAATATACTGAGATGTTTTTATTCTAATGGTTCAACCTTAACTTACACACACTTTCATCTAATGGGTAATGAACTTACTGTTCATGTATAGAGAACTACCGCCTTGTGAAATGATGATTGTTTGTTTTTCCTTTACCACCTTTTATAGTTGGGCATTATGATGAAAAGTATATTTATATATATAAAATATGTATAAAAATTATAATGTATTTATTATTATTTAATTATTATATAAAACATTACTTTATGTTCTCTATTTTGTGGGAATACAATATCATCGTTTGTGGAAGTATGGACTACTTCCTTCCCAAAGCGATGTGATTCGTTCACGCTATACATGGAATGTATAAAGGATAGTTTTAATAAACCTATATAACATATAAGTCATAAATATGATTCTAGAATTTTAATATACATATATATCATTTACTTTTCATTTTTTTAATACTAAAAAGAAATGAAAGTAGCATTCATGCGTACATATGACCTACCGTCTCTGTGAACGGTGAATTTCATTTCTTATCTTCAAAATTTATAGATTTTATAAATAAATATATACTGGATATACATGATATTTAAATCATGGTTTAATTTCTGGAGATGATGAAATAATGATCTAATTAATAATATCAACAAGTAATAAGTTAAAATATACTTGACAAACTAGGAAATTAACACTTAAAATAGTGAAAATAATGAAAGATTAATAACAAACGGGTAATAAGATAATATAATAATTTAATATATGATATTATAAATAATATTATGGTTCTATTATAAGTTAGTGACATGTATAAAATCCTTATACAGGTGGTTAAAGGATGTTCACCCAAAAATTACACACAAGGTAATAGATTCTTGTATCACTTTTCTTTCTACGAGTCATGCACCATTTTCACCACTTACTTCTTTGTGTGGTGTATTTACTGCCCCATTTGATATATTATATCATGAGTTATTTTATCTTCATGGTATTTAAAAATTCCATTTAATGTTATTAATTCATGAGGATTATGATTCAAATGTTTCAAAGTGGTATGGTACACTTTGGAATATTTAAAGATTATTTTCCTTAAGAATTTTTAACAATATTTCAATGGTAATTCCATTATTTGAGACATATTTTATTATTGTGAACCTAATTTCTTATATATGCTATACATAATAAAACTTCAACATATAATATTACGATAATTCATTATTCATGATATTTTTAGTTTCAAATTGAATTATTTCATAAAAGGGGTTTTGAATTAAGCATTACCGAGTGGAAGAGAAATTTCATAACCCGACAATTTTTCATTGGGTTATACTACTTCCTCGTTGTCATTAATATTATATGATTATATGTATAATGAATTTTAATATATATCGATGTATTTATACTTATTTATGTGGATTTACAATTGACACACATAATCTACTCATTGATTGATTCTCACTTCAACCTTACAATATTTTCAGGGGTTTACTTTAAAATATCATTTTATTTGGGATTGTTTTCACTTAAATTTACATTAGAGGAAATTATTTTATCATTGTATAATAAACCATTTAATTTTCTTCTCCTTTGGTTATTCATGAACTTTTTCAAATAATAGTACCATTTTACCACTCTTTGGTACTTAAAATGTTTTAGAAAATGTTTTTAAGAAAAACGGACTTCATTTTTCTTTTTAGTCAGAGAACCTATTTTCTTCTAAAAACCCCATTTTCTCAAAATGTTTTCAAAGTTATTTTAAACTTTCCAAAATGATTTATTAAAGAAAATGTACCCTTTTTTATTTTATGAATGTTTTCAAAGGAATCTTCTTGTCGTTTTTTGAATAAGGAATTTTTCAACCCTTTTACCATTGAAAAGGAATGTTCTTTTTACCTTATACAACATGAATGGATTTACCCACCATTATTTCTTTTAATCATCCTTTGAAAATTTAAAAGGCTAATTTAAAGAAAATGTTTTTAAAACTAATTTTCAACGAAAAGTTTTTTCAAAAAGGTTTGTCAGAACAAAAAGATATTTTCCTCAATAATGTTTTAAAAGTTATTATTCTATTTTATCAATGAAAATAATCCTTTATCCTTACTACAATTGGGATATTTTGTATTGATACCATACTTATTATTTCTTTGGATGATTTATGATTTCCTTGACCAAGGATAATATTTACATTCAATACCTTGAATCCTTTTAGTCTCTTTTAAGTATTCAATTTTGAGTGATCATTGAACATTAAGTTTCCCCTAAATATCCATATCATTTATCATGTATATGATTGTTATCTGAACCATATACCATTTTTACATACGATGTGTACTTGATAGTTATTTGAGTAACTAGGTAAATATTGATAAATTAGCATCTTTCACTTTATATAGATATTTTATAAGGCATAATCTTAAATTGATTATTAAATATATGATGAATTATTTGGATATGGATAGCATAGGTGGGGCCCATTTATATATATCCCCTCGATGCATCAATAGTCTCATGAAACGGGATAGTTGGCTAGCCTTAGATGGGTTTTTACTCGATATAATAAACTGTATTGTGAAAGGTCTTGACGGTAATAGTTCCATTTACCTAGGAAACATAGAGTCCAATAATTAATAATTTCCATAATTTAGATTCATTTTTTATTTTTCCATGATATTTTTCATCAACATATCTATGGACACATTTAATTCTCAGTTCATTGATTAAATGACATGTGTTTCAATTATTTTCCTTTCCATATTGGTTATTACTTATCTAGTTATTTAAATGGTATGTGTTTTTAGCTATTACCTTTCCATATTGTGTATCCATTTAGTTTACTGATTATATGACATGTGTGTTCAGTTATTTACCTTCCCATAATGATTATTCTCATTGATTGATTATTGATTTTTTTGTACTTTACCTTTACTAAGCATTTGAGATCAACCTTATTTTATTTCCTTTCTTTAGGATTCCTTGAAGTGTACTAAGAAACATATCAAGGGATATTCTAGATGGAATAAAGTTATTATCCTCAAAAAAATGTTGTAATTAGTGTATTTATTTGTAATACAAGACTCATGCATGTATTTTGTTTACCAAGACTACTAAACTATTCAGTTCTCTAGAACATGATTTACTTGTATCTTATTCTAATGTAATGGTAACACAATGCCAGATATGGGATTTCTAGGATTGGGTTTCTATAGGAAACCTCCCTAGTTAACTCCTTCCCTATTTTCTTTGAAGATAGGGAACATTACCCAATGCATTGGAGAGCTATATCAGGATCACCCATCATACAAGCTATATAAATATCACCCATCATCATATATAATTTTAAATTACTATATCATTAATAAAATTTTTAGGCTTTCAAATTTTCATTATAAATCCATTGAAAAAATATTTTGAACCCGCATTAAAAACTCTTTTGGATATCTAAATACCCTTTCCTTTTAAATCCCATTTTTTATGAAAAACTAAAAATTCCCAAAATAAAGGAAAATTTTTTTCTTTGAAAAAACATAGAATATTATAAAGGAACCCAAATAATTAATAATATTCATACTATTGGTAAAAAAGGGAAATTTTTATATGTTAAAATAGAACAATCCTTTTACCTTTTTTAAAGAATGTTAAAACATTCCATATAAAATACCCACAAAGATTCCTTTTGAAAACATTTAAAAAAAGTAAAAGAGACATAAAATATCCTCCATAATATATTTATGTAAATATAAATACATCCATGAAATAATTTTAAGAACATGGAGATGGAGGAAAATATTTATAAAATAAATCTTTAAAACATTTAAAATGAGGTTTTAAGGTAAATGACCCTTACCTCGAGTCTGAATCATAATTTGTACACTTTAAATTCACGAATAATAATATTATTTTAATTATTTACTTGATTAATAATATTTTTTAAGTTTATTATTCCTTTTATTTCACTTTTACCCATGTCATATTCAATTACTTAATCTATTAAGTTTATGTTAGATGTTTTGGGGATATTCGAATCATAAATCCAAAATGACTTTGGTAGGTTGACTATAGTTAAATAAGTCATGGTTATATCATATATATAATATTATTTATGATATAATTTTCATTTTTATACATTAAAATTATTTTTATAACTATTCATAAATGGTGGACATTAAAATTAAATACATTGTATCGTGGAGGTGCTAGTCCACACCTATGCATGAGTAACATTTTCATTTTTTAAAGAACATGAGTGAAAGAAGGTAAGTATTATTTTATATTTCAAAAATTATAATTATATCATAAATATCATATTATTTCATTAAATTCACTTATATATACCATCCATGTGATATGGTGAAGAAAAATAAAATACATTGATTCGCATGGTGGTAGTCCGTATGTACACACAAGTGATGTTTTTATTTTTCATTGAATGTTAAAGAAATAATTAGAAATATATGGATTTTGGATGTTGAAAAAAAACTAATTTTAGAGAATAAAATAAAAATTAATTTTTTTTCACTGATGATACATGATGAAATTCTATTTTAGAAAAAATCTTGTAATTTTTCTCACTTTTGATTTAGGTAGAGATTTTGATTTGGATATATAATGATTTTATGAGAGTGATATGTTTAAGTGTGTAGGATTGATTAAGATCACATTTTAAAATATTTTATTATGTAATTAAATGTTTTAATCTTAAAAATTTATCATTTTAAGGGTAATTGTCACATTTTTAGGTTTCGAGAAGTGAAAATATCATAATTTTTTATTTTTATTCATTTTGGTATTTCATTAATATTTTTTTTTGAAAATGATACAAATTGAAAAATTATTTTTTTTGGATTAAATTATCCATGGTATTAATTTCATTCAAATATACCAAATTTTGAATCGAATCATATGATGAAAAAATGAATCTTACAAGCGGGGCCTCAAAATATAAGAATAGTTTTTATAAATTTCAATGTTGGGCCCACATCTCACAAATTGATAGTCCAAATGAGATAAAATTTTATATTAATATAAATAATATGTATATTAAAAACTTCATTAACTATGTATTCTATATATTCATCCATTTTCAAGGCCATAAATTCATTGTAAAACAAATAATGGTAATTTTAAGAGTCTAATGAGATTAAAAATTTCAATTTAGTAATGCAGAAATATATTTTGATATAAGTGTCAAATGAAGTTGAAAGTTTGTTGGAGAAAATGTAAAATATATAGAAACAAATTAATAAAATATTACTTTCAAGATTCTACCATTTAATGGGCTAAAGACATGGAAACTTTTAGAGAAGATAATTGGGGAGAAAATTAAACACCCCTCTTTATTATAAATTTTTACTTCCATTTCCATTCAAAAGATTAGATATTTTAGAATCTAGAGAGGGGGGTTTTGTTATTGAAATAATATATATAGACACACACACACACACACACACACACATATATATATATATATTAATTTTTCTTTCTCTTCTTCTTATCTCTCATTTTCTCTTTTGTTTTCTCCCTCTGCGATTCTCATCTCTATGAAAATAGAGAACTAACTTTGACTATTTTTTGAAGGAAGGGAGTAATGTTATGATTTGAGTTATTTATGCTTAAAAATTTGTATTTATTTTATTTGATTAATTTTAGTGGAAGTTAAATCTATTTCAGTGGGGTCACCTTGTTTTCTCTACTATTGTGTTAATTCTTCCTTGTTCATATATAACCCATCTTCACTTTCTAAGTCACTTTCTTTGTCATTCATTTTTCAACATTTTTATATCATATATATTTATATCATATGAATTTATAAACCGCCAATATATTAGTATATTTTTTATTAATATATTTTAGTTTAATATAAATAATGACAATAGATAAATAGTGTTGTGTGAGTGGACTCTTTGTGAGATTGACCCCAAGGTGTTACCTATGATACATTATAAGGAAAATAAGAAAATATTGAGTTTGGATTCATTGAAAATATCCCCTAAATTAAAACATTTGAATATTACCCATGTTTTCTATCATTAATATCAAATGTTTAATAATATTAAACATATGTGAGAATAAAAGGTTTCATTTATATATTAAATGCATGAAATTGTCATTGTATTACTCATGAATTTTGTAACACATCAGTTAATGAAATATAACTTGGGAATTCCCTAAGGGATTATTTAAGGAATAATTTAACTTGAGAATGTGTGTGTGAGCTTCCTATTGATTCTAAAAATCTCTATTTCTCCCTCAACCTTTTCCCAAGTGAGATAATATCATATAATGTGTGTGAGGATAATCCCACCCATGTGATGGGTAATTTAACATAACTTATGGATACACCAAGGTGGTGGGGGTCCTTCTGCTACCTATAAGGGATCTTCATCAACCATACATATGAATACAGAATTAGTGAATTACCTCAGGGAAAGGTGAATAAGTTATTCATTTCAGTTTCGATGCATGGTAGATCTTGGGTTTGAGTATCATGTGGTTTCCAATGCCAAGATGAATTTTTAATAAATCCATAGAAACATAACAACTATGAGTTGTTTAAAGAGTTACACATAAATATTGTTTGAATATATTGATTTGGTAGAAGGAATAAAATTATAAACTAAATAATTATAAGCATGAATACATGTAAATATAATAACATGAGATATGTTAGTGAGATTAAATTCCCTTAAAAAATATTGAGTGTTAGATTCCTTTAAAATAAAACACTTATTAAAACCCTAATCATTCAACTTGGTAGATTTTTTCAAACAAGGGTGCCCTTGGATTATATTATATAAGTAAAGAAAGTAAGAAGGTGACCCTAATACTTAGGAAAATCATTTTTGGAATTTTATCTGGGTTATAATTATCTTGGAAACCCTAAGAGTTAGGATACCATAAGAATAGGGATGAATTATTCATATGATAGATTGGAAATTGATTTTACTACTTAATAATTCAAGAGTCATATATGATATTATTGGCATGATGTAATATCTAAATAACTAATAGGTGATAGGAACACTAAAGAAGACTCATTGCTTAGTAAAATATGAATCTTGGATGACTAATGGATATAATGAATTTAAAATGGGTCATCATTTTAGTGGAAGAATATTTAATAAAAATTATTATTAAATAAATGTAGAATGTGATACTCATTTGATAAAAGATTTTATTATAGATAAATGTAATCATTACTATCTATTTTGAATATGATATTAATATCTGAAAAAGAGAATATTAATATAAGAAATCTCTAGACTGGTGCAGAAACTTAAAAACCATTCTTAAGTTGGAAATAAAAATTCTACGTGTTAGAGAAAACCTTTACTCAAATAACAAACTATTAAAATTGTTAAATATTTGAATCTATATTATTATGAGAATCATAAAATGATCCAATCAAGGTTTCAAATGCATTATATACAAAATAAATAGAGAAATAATAGTTTTCACTTATATACTAAATATGATTGAGTGTGCCAATGACTTAGTTAGACTAAGGATATTATTTAAGGATTGATCTGAATATAGAATTAATTTTTGTCACCATTGGAAATGTTCTACCAATATGAATGAGTTAAAAAAATGTTTACCCTATTTTTTAAATTGTTGTGGATATATGAGCATGACATGTGATTTCTAGGATCCGGTTCTGTGTATACAATACTAAAGGGTAAAGGTTAAATAAAAAAATAAAAGATTGAATTTGTTAAATAGTTAGACTCAGTCATTGAAACCTAATGATAGGTTTGAGGAATGAGGAATTGAATATAAAGAAGTATATATCAATATTATATATATCTTTTTAAAGGATGTGTATAGTCATATTATTTTTCTTATATGATAAGAGAATTTATTTATAAATAAATAGTTATTAGGAAAAATATGATATGATAGAGTTAAAACAAATGGTTTATGATTCATCAAATTCTATAAAAAGTTTGAAAAGAAGCTAAGTATAGAATGATTTTTTTTGGAATAAAGATTTTATCATACATATTTGGTAAAATGTGATGAATCAATATTCCACCACCCTTTAGTGGAATATTTTAAATAATAAAATATTATTTTTAGTAGACTTCTCTAAACACATAGAATACCATATATAATATGGATATAATAGTTTATTAATTAAATATTACCACTAAAGGAAATAAGTGCCATTTCCCAACATAAAAGAGTTTTTATATCTTAGAGTGATATTCTAGAGATAATATTATTTCTAAGAGACCAAATGGAGTATATTTAGGCTTATATAAAGTTCAAAGTTTAAAAAATAAAAGATATTACCAGTAAAAATTCAATGTGAATTACACTTGAAATCTTAAAAGGAGTTTAGGGTATGATGGTAAAGAGAGGTGTAAATAGATACATTTAGTTACCATAACAAGGTGAAAATCACTATATGTATTAAAATAGTTTAGGATTTGTTGGTAAATAAAAATTTAAAGAGTTACATATTGTTACCAAAATGATCTCAAGGAAACAATTTGATGGAAAGGGTTACAATAATGATGAAGATGATGAACTTAAAAAGAGTTATAAACAGAAAAAATAAGTTATTAATATCATAATATTAGATAGTATAAATTATATAAGTTTTAATACAATATTAAAATGTTTAATATTAAGAATATGATTCCTAAGTCACACCATTATTCACACCATCTTACTTCATAAATGAAACTCACTAAAGGAATTTAGTGGGAGGATTTTATCAGATGGTTATATAAGAGATGTGAAAGAGATTACATAAATATGTAATGGGTATAATATGTTGGGTTTAAATCCATAAATATAGAAGTTACCCAAAATAACTTCAAGCATGGAACAATGTTTAGAACTTTCATAAATAGATGAACTCACAAAAAAATATACTGAAAATAAGAAGAGAAAATCACCCCATCCACTAAACTAAATCTCCAAAATCCAGAAAACACAACTCTTAGAATAATAATAAAAGTGAAATAAACTACTAAAGGAAGGATAATAAGAAATTATGTTTTTTGTAATTTAGTCTTAATCTATGGGAAAACACTACTGATTTCTTTATACTAATGAAGGAAGATGAGATCACAATTTTTCCACATAACTTCACATTACATTAAACAAATGAACCAAACCAACCTATATATAGTGGGGATTATCCATTTTATCAAGTTCCACTACCTTTATAAATTCACATAGAGCCCATCCTTGATCATGATCATCTTTGATTGACCACAGATTAAACCAAATCAACCACTATATTTTAGTGAACAATTTAATTTAATCTCACATAACATTATGATTAATCTTGTAAAGATATTTCAAACCACTAATAAACCTTTCACAAATAAATTCTCATGGTTTTTATATAATATAAATTATCTAGACTCCTATCACCAACACATGGTCATTTTCCACCTGTGATGTAGCTCTATTTCATTATATGTTTCCACATATTATTTGATGATTTAATTGGATTTATAAGGATACATTATACTTATAATGGAGGATTTTTGAATGTTGATTATTTTTTTTATCAAAAATTAAATTCAGTAAATATTTTTATAAATATGATAAATTTTTGTGTTTGAATGTTGAGGTGTTCTTGTTTTGGGATCAAAATTTTTCACATTACATGGTTTTCATTTTTTTCATTGTTGGAATTTAATTTGAAATGGAAATTATTATGAAAAACCATTTTCAGTGTTGTTTTTTATTTTCAATAATTTGATTTCACTTTTTTCTTGAATCCTATTTATAGGAGTTGATCTGTGTAGTTGAATTTATATGTAGCTAAATTTTAGCAATCCACATACTGGAATGGTTGATATAATTGAATTTATAAAGGATATCTACATTTCCAAATTCATTTAGTCAATTTTGATATGTAGCCAAATTCATATATCTGATGTTACTATGTTTCCAAATCCATAGAGCTAAAATTGTACAGAGATCAAATATATATAATTGATTGGATATATAACCAAACATATAGGATGGTCATGTAGATGAATTTTTAAATTGAAAATGGATACGTAGGTGACTTCCCAAGACGCCAAGTCACATAGCTTGATTGCTATGTAAGCAAATACTCACATATCCAAATGTGAAATCTCCAAGTGAATGATCACATACCCAAATGATCACATAATGGAATGACTATGTAACCAAATTATCTTAGTGTTTTTATAAATTTCATTTGTTTAAAAAATCTAATGGAGCCCTAGATCGCACGTAATGGATAGAGCTCACATGAGTTGAAAATATGATGTAAAGATTTTGGAATCTTCCAGAGATAGATGATGAATATAGAATCATACAAGATACCATGACCCAATTCAAACCGCTGAATTCCTAAGAAAGAAACATGTGAGGTTGTTAGAATTTTGTTACGAGATTTGTTCTTGAGTCACATTAAAGGGAGGATGAAGAGTAAAGAATTTACACATGGAGACTTAGGAGATGAGTTCAGAAAAAATAAATGTGTGCTGGTGAATGATAATTATTGTGGGATAAATTAAATGGATTAAATTTTATAAAACTGACACACAAGGGTGAAAAATAATCCCAGAAAAGGAGAGATAAAGAGGATTTTCTAGAGATTTTGGGGATAAATTCACACTTCTATTAGCTTTGATGAAAATAAAGGTTATAGATTACTTATTCACCATAATGACGATTGATTAAATTTTATAGCAGCTGAATCTAGCATAATAGAATGGTGAATTATTTCTAATCATTTCATTTATCCAATTCCAAACTCCAATTCTATTCATATTAATAAATTTTGTATTTCGATTAAAGTTTAGTGTTTGTTTAGTATATCTTTTAGTAAATCCCTACTCTTCTATTTTGTGACTAATATTTATCTAATCAAAGTGTTTTTATCATATATTGAGGCCTATTAATATAGGAAAATTAGGATTTTGAGGATGATTCTCTATGTGTAAATTTCTCAATCCTTGATCAAGGATTGTGATTACAGTGAGTGGTTATCTATGTCATTGTGATCAATGATTATTGAGTAAATTAATAAACTCACACTAAAAGGAAATCAATAGTTGAGATCTTAGTTTTTTATTTCAACCCTTTTAACTAGATGTGATGCATGTTTCATGTTTATGAATATTGTATTAAGAGAGTTATTAGTGAAAAAATACCATCAAGTGGAGATAAAATAATGATCCATGAGATTCATTTAATTTTTACACTATTTTCCTTCTATTTTTCCACTACTCTTATTTCTTTATTTCATTTCATATATTTCAATTATTGTTTGTTAATAAATTTATTAATTTTAGTTTATCATTGGTTTCCCATCCACTTTTTTATAATTTTTTATAAAAAAACATTATATGAGACAACCTTCTGTTGTGATTTACAATAATATTTAGGGGAAAACATGAAATAGGTTTAAAGTGACCCTCAAAACCTCGATATTTAATTGGCACAATTTTTTAGGAGGCTGCCAAAAAATTTCAAGAAAAAAGTTAAAAATTTATTTTAAAAAAAATTAAAAAAATTAAAATTATGCTTATATATATTATAATAATATTGAACCACTAGGATATAAAATTTATACAATTTGAGTTCAAGAATAATAAAAAAAACAATTCATTAAAATTGAAAACTTATAAGAGTTGAAACTTCCAAAATAGAACCACTAAAAAAAGATTTCACGATAATAGAAAACTTACAAAACTTTGAAAACTTTCCAGAATAAAGAACCTTGATGGATATGGTTTCTTCTGACTTTATAAAATAAAAAAAATCTTATGTTATCCTAAAATAACTTCTGGTTTTGAGATTAGGTGAGGAATTATTAACCACTTAACTAAATTTCATGGGATGCTTGGTGAAGACCCCCATAATTATTTATAAGAATTTCATGTGGTGTGAATTATAATGAAACCACAAGGGTTGGTGAAGAATAGATTAAGATGAAACAATTCCCCTTTTCCTTAGACGTGGTATCCAAGGAGTAGTTTTTCTACTCCCAATATATTTCTATAGAGAATTTATATCAACTTAAAAAATTTCCTTGGAAGTTTTTTCTTGGATTATAAGACTTCCTCTCTTAAGAAATACATTTATGGCATTAAAAAACCGTAGGGGGAAATTTTACCTGAGTGATGGGAGATATTTAAGAAACTGTGTTCCAGCCATCCTCATAAAAAAAATTATATTGGATTCTAACCCAATATTTTTACAAAGTTTTAGTATTTATGGATAATAATTTGATGAGATAATGTTGTTGGAGTAACTTTAGTTGATAAGACTCCCATTGATACTAGGAATATCATATAGAATATATCCCAGAATTCAAAACAGTTTGGAAATAGATGCTTGATACATGTTCAAATTTTCATGGAAGTATCAACTTCCAAATATGATAATTTTTAAATAAAAATTCAGTTAAGTGATCTCACCAATAAGATGTGACAATTGTTATCTAAATACATCCCTATGAAAACTCAACATGAACCAATTTTTCCAATCCAAATGGATTATGGAATATATTCTTTACAAGATTATTTCAATGATCAATTTCCCCAATTTAAAGAAACTCATAAACCATACAATGGTATATTTCCTTCAAATACTTTCCATAATAATCCAAAAAGTCAATTTCCCAACCATAATAGTCAATCTAGGCCTTTTGAATAAAACTATAATTCCAACCAAGCATGGAATTATCAGCAGAAAATTTGGTTTAAGAAACCCAATCAACTAAATAGGTATTTAACTCCCCAAAAAATACTCAAAAACCTATATATAATTAGGATCAATTTAATAATCAAGAAGGAATGAATTTCACATATTTTTAGAATGAAGATAACTAAAAATAAAAAAATAATTGAAGAAATTATTCCCACCTTGAGAAGATGGTTAATAAACAATAATAAATTTCTTAACCAAAACAAGTATTGTTTCAAAATAATGTGACACAAATGTATCAAATAGAAACTAAAATTATTGGTCTAAAAAATCAATGAAGTGGTAATTTTCTATCACAAGATAAAGTATATCCAAGGGGAATAGATAATGTTAGTGTCATAATTGTAATAAGTAGAACTAAAATTAAAAACCCATAACCTAAACCTAAAAATGATAGCTCCACTTTTGAAATAAATGGGAAATAACCTGAAGAAATCACAAAACCACCTATTGATCTGGTTCTTGAACTTGCTAAAGTTGAACCTACTATCCACAAGCCTATAGAGCAGTAAATAAAAAATAAAAGGATGAAATCATGCTTGAAGAAACTTATAAAGATTTTATAAATTTTATGGGATCTTACAAAGGAAAGAAAAAAGTTAATGATGACCTAAAAATCTATAGAGATCCATTGCCCTACCCACTAGATAGTCCTCCTATTTAGAAAAATGTTGCAACTAAAATTTATAAGGAAGTTATTGATAATTTTAAGAAATTATAAGTTAACATTATCTTGTTATATATAGTGAAACAAATATCTATATATGCTAAATTTATCAGTGTAACATGTACTCACAAAAGGAAGTTCAAGGGAGGTGAGAAATTTTATTTGGGGAGGTATGTTTCCTCCATGATCCAAAATTATATCCCTACCAAATTCAAGGATCTTGATATGTTTGATATTCCTTGTTTTTTTGGAGAACATAAATTTAAGGTTTCAATTTCAAATTTATGATCCTCCATAAATTTTATTCCTTATTCTATTTTTTCATCAATATAGGTTGGAGAGCTTAAGAAATCTAGAATTGTTATCCAGCCAGAGGATATATAAATAAGGACACATTGTTTTAAATATATAACACCATAGGATTATCCTACATCATTCATATTCATCACAAATTTAATTCCTTTATGATGGTTTATAAAGAGTTTGTGAATTTCCAAATAAATTTCCCCAGGAGTGTCGAACCTGGTGTGTAGCGAGGCCTATTTTTATTCACCATATGACAATTGAGTCTATGTCAATATTACCTTTTTGATATATTACCTCCAGGTACCTCTATTTCGGATCCACATCCACATATAGTATCAGATAAGGATTTAATTTCTTAGAAACCACTCGCACAATCTTTTACCAAAATTACAAGACATTTTCCAATACATTGACTGATCCTTATACTTATCTATAGGCACATCCTTATAGATATCACTAATGATTTCTCATCCATGTTTTAAAAGGCCAACTAAAACGTTCTCTAATACTAACTATAATGGCTAAAACTACTCATAAATAAATAATACATATTATTAGATGAATATCCACCACATTACATAATGATCCATTATAGAATCATCTAAGTCCACTTCCATAGGAAACATAGACACATAAAATACATTTACACTAGTGAGATACATCATCTCCCACTATATTTTTCATAACTAGAAACCTTATTAGACATATCATACATAATCACATTCATCATAACCTATAGTAAAGGAAAAAATAAAGGGTGATCTCATAATCTCAGTAAGGGTAAACATGGGAGATATCATCATTTGATTAAAATATAGGGGTGAGAACATGATAATAACATTTGAAAACTATACCCTATATATCATAGATCATAAAATTGGGTCATGGAATTAATCATAGTAGTTCATAAGACATGAATAATAATGATATCAATGAACATGAACATTGAGAACATAACATTAGCATATGGAATATATTTTATATATATACATAATCATATAAAATTACTTCCTTAGTAGTTAAAGTTTCATTTCCAAGACTCTTATAGTGGAATGGGTTCACCCCAAAACCATCATACTATTCAAGGTTCACTCTCAAGACTATCATAGTGTGTATAGTCCCCTACTAATAAGGGTTTACTCCCCATTGCAGTACTTTTTATCTCATGATATATAAATCTTTATCGAATGCATTGGTGGGTGATATAGGTCCCACATGTGACTTAATAAAAATCATACATATGTGTGAGAAAATATGATAAAAAAATTCATTATATTAGAACCCAAGAAAAGGAATAGGTTTTGTTAAAAAAATTTATAACTTAACCTAAGGTAAAGAAACATGTTTTATAATAATTTCATCATTCTATACAGCATAAACCATGAAAAATGAAGCAGGTTTCATAAAATTTTATCATTGTATAACACATTGAAAAAGTAGAAGGTTTCATAAAATTATTTTCATCATAAATGTAAACCCAATAGATAAATAATAAGGATGGTATCCCTAGATCAGATCTCCAATAAATTTTAATTAACATCAATGTATTTCATCTTTGATGTAAAATTATTTTTTATGCTTACTTGGAATATTTGTTTTGGAAAATAACCTTTCTTTGAAAATAATTTATTAAAAATAAAAAATGATACAAAATTGTTGAAATAAATTTCATTAAAAATAATCATGAAAATTTATAAATTAATATTTAAGGAAAATAATTTTCACGATTTTAGGAAATTTTGTTCATATCATACGTGTTAAAAAAAATATTCCTTTTACATTTTCAGTCAAAGCTAAGTGATCCCTATTTAGAAAATAACATGAATATTTATTTAAAAAATATTTTAAAAAATAAAACATGGGTATAAATGTAATTAACAAATTAGTTGAATAATTTTAAAATCTTTTTTTAAAAAAATATTTAGAGAATGTGGTTCGGAAGAAAAAAGGGTTTTTGACCGAAGGGAGAAATAAACATAATTTTCTAAAAAAAATTATTTTGAACTATTGAGTACATAAATAGAGGAAAATGTTGGTAAAATAGATAATATCATGAAATAAACATATAAGTAGAAAATTCATGAGTTTTTGAGATTTGTAACATAATATTTTATCATCAGAATCATAATTGTAAATAATCCTGAGAAATAATAATATTGGAAAATAAAATCATTACCAATTTGGTATCTTTTGAATAATAAGATATGTTAATTATTTATATAAAATAAATCATTAAATATAATTAATTTTTCTTTCATTATATAACATATCAATGATACATTATATAATCCTCATATATGAAGATAAGAGCATAACATATCTTTTTTCCCAAAGAAGTAAATTTGTGACAAAAATATCTTTCTTTACATATTGAATTCAATTATTTTAATTTAAATAGTCTATATAATAAATAATAATTTTTTATGAATATATTATAGAATAATAATTATATATATCATAAAATATATGATTTACTTATGACATTTTATTATTCATTTTTTAACAATTGCATGTAAAAGTCACATTTTGGGCAATAACTGCCTTGTTTTTAGGCATGTTTTGATTTTTTATTTTAGTTCATATTAATTTGATAATGGTTCCATAATATCCATAATTTTAAACATGATATAAATTTCATATATATTCAATATCTATTTATTTTGACTAATCCATAAAAGATAGCAATGGGAAATAAAATACAATGTTCATAGAGACGGTATGTCGTACGTAGGCATGAACGATGTTTCCATTTTCTAGATGGATTGAATGTAAGTAAGTAAAATAATATATTAACACTATATAATAATTTTATGTTATATATATGACATATTTTCAATAAAAACACCCTTTTAACCTTCATTATAAATTTTGAATGAATCACATTGCTTCCTGAGGTGGTAGTCCTCTATACACATGAGCGACGTTATCATATTACCACATAATGGAATGTAAGAAGTTATATGTGATAAAATAATAAAAATAATAATAATTTAATATATATAAAATATAAACATTTAATATATAATAACATATAACCATGATAGGTTGTGATGTGAAAAATCACATCAGTTCCTAAAGCGGTAGTCTACTGTACACACTAATGATGATTTAGAATCCAATATGATGGATGTGGAGAAGATTGTAGGTAATTAACTTAAAAAAATAACATATTAGAATATTTAATATACTAAGTTTATTATATCATCATTTTTAATAAATAATTGAACCAATAAATGAAATGAAGAAAATAAAACACTCTGTTAGGGACGTTACCTCTTCTTCAGACAACTTTTTTTTTGCACCAAAATACTTACTAGGTTGGATTTATAACCTAACTAAGGATTATAGGATTACATGAGGTAATTAAAGAATATATTTTTGTAGATAATTTCTGATCCAAATGGTTTTTTAATTTATAATAGTAGAGGATATTGTGTGGCCTATTATAAGTGAGGTGAGTGACACACTTGTAATTGTTTGAAAAGAAAAGGGTGTACCCACATTTTTAACATGACACACTGGTCAAATATGAACCATTATCAATAAATAGACATGATAGAGTATTAATATGTCAAAGAAATGAGGTTTTTAACTTTTTTTTGGAAATGTTAAATCCTTATATTTTTTTTGAACCCCTCGGTAAACCATTTTTACTTTAACCGTGGTAAATAATTTTTTACTATATTTAATATTCATTAAGATCACAAGTTGTAATGACCCATATTTCCATGATTCTATGGATCATTTTTTTAAAATTAAAATCCATTTTTTAATCTTGTTAATGGTGTACTAAGGCCTAAGGAAAGTCTTAGAAGAATCATGGGATCATTTTGATCCCAGAGTTCCAGTAAAAGAGAAAAATAACTAGGATCCATGGTTAGAGGATTCTATGCCACCAAGACCATGTGGTTTCTTTTAACCATGGGGAGAAAATATAGGTTTATTAGAAGACACTTGTTTTTTTTGAATCTGCGTGTCTCCAGCCACATGACCATGAAAACCCCCTGTACTTTTTGGCTATGGGATTTTGAATGGTTTGGGAAACCGTGCACCTTAATTGTGCATTGTAATTCCTTAAGCTGTGTTTTTATAGTGATTTGCACATGGTTTGGCCAAACCATGTGGACTAATCTTTCTCCCCCTATTTTGAAGTGAAATTACTTTTTCCCCTCACTTAACCTTGTAACATTTTTTTCTTTTCTCTATTCCTCCTCTAGTGGTTGGTTTGAGTTTTCCTCTTCCATATCATTCCTCCTCCATCAACATAGGCATCCAAGTATCTCCCACATACGATGTTTAATTATAGATTAGTTAAAGTAATCAGATTACTTAAGGTAATTTGTAGAGTACACCCACATCCTATCTAATTTTATCTTCATATCCATTTCATTATTTAGATTCCAGTATGTTTTCCCTATTTTTTGGGCGGCACACTTTTTCTTAGACCTCTTTGAAACTACTCCAAATATGAGGTCAATATCGATCATGGAGTCATATATGTCCTTGAGAATTGTGGTCTCATCATTTTACCCATGAGTTTTTATGCTTTGTAGTTTATACCTTATACCTTTTGCCAAATGTTTTTGAGAGTCTCATTTTAATTAAGTTCCTCGGGTCAAATGGTCCTTTAACCATGATACATTTCTATTAAACCTAGTTTAGTAGTTTTGAGGATGTATAACTTGGTTAAAGACACAACTTGGGTGTGACACCTTGATTTCCCCCTTATGGTTAATTGAATTGAATGCTTGGAATGCCTATTTGGATTCCATATTGGTATTTAAATTGAATTTATGTCATAATTTGAATGCTTAATCGAACTAAGGGTACCTACCATGTGTTTTTACCTCCTATATTTGGAAGGAAATTTCCATAAATTACCATTTAATCTTCTATATGACCCTTAAGTCCTTAATAATTTAATTTAAACATTATATAGAATTGAATTGACCAAATTAAATGGATTACCATATGCATTGTGGTTGTCTTTCCTGAATGAATTATACAGATTAAAAGAAATCCATTTTATATGATGGATGGATTTCTTTTAAAAAAAATAAATGGTTATATGTAAATGGATTATATAGAGTGTAAAGTCCATGCCTTTTATTTTTCTTTATCAATTTCTCAAATTAATTGTTATACCATATTTACGTATATGGGATTAATGAACTTGACACATGAAAGGAAATTCCTCAATTATTATATTATAAATATGATGAATCCTTTATATAGGTTGTGGTATGATGGTAAGGGTTTAGTTGAGCATAGTGACATCACTGTACATTACATTGAGTTTTAGGCATGATGTCTCGCACCACTGACACAAGTTGGATGATGGGATTTATGTGATATGTCCCTTTTTATAGCATTTAAATGATGGAACACTCACCATATTGAGTGACGAGCATGATTTCTCCAACCCATTATGTACGGAATCTACCCTATTTAGTGAGCTTATAGGATCTTTGGACAATTTATGGATATCTGAGTTATGCCCCGGTCTATCCATCACTAGTACTCCAAGTATAAGTCCATTTACATCGGATTGTATTTGCTTCAAAATGGTGAATGAAATATATATATAATTATACTATATATTTATATTTGTACTATATAAATATGGTTACTTCTAAAAGTCTTATTACAGACATAAGATAAAGTAGGTGGACCCACTAGGTGACCTATAGGAACCTGAGAAGGGTAGTTATTGATTTTAACATTGTTTTCCTACTCTCATATTACCTTCACATTATTTAGTTATGCTAATGGATTGGATTACATCTTAAAATAGTTGGTGGTGGCCTACTGACATTCTTATCTCACATCCTACTTGGGATGCCTTTGTTACCAATACGAATATCCTAATGTTGGTATCGATAAGGGAAAGGTCCCTTCATCTAGGCATTGATATGTATTTCTGATAGATAGATATTCGGAGTAGAGGAAAAATAATTCACTCGAGATTCTATTGGAATTTATTTTTTTTCTTTTTTTTTTGAATTCATATTCCCTATATTCTCTTTTTGAATCATCATGCCATGAATCCATGTATCTAAAACTTACCTAGTGTATTTTACTATTTTTACAGGTAGTTATGCTTTTATACATGATTATTTATTTTGTCTTCCCATTATTGATTCAGATACTATTTCATGTTTTTTGTTGAATATATTTTTCCACTCTAACATGAGGTTATAGTCTCTCCATAGTACCAACTTTACACCCTCGCTGCTAGTTGTTTGCCTTTAGTATATGAGGTGGTGCACTTCAGGCCTTGTAATCCACCAGCTTGGGGCATATGTTAAGTGGATCCTAGGTTGGGGTGTTAGAAAGTGACATCAGAGCATTTTATCCTTTATCTTACTATTTGGGTATTATAAAAGAGACTATGATAAAAAGGAATTTGGAAATAACCCTATGCCTAGATGTATCCATCCCAAGTATATAGGAAACCCAAATTACCTGGTATGAGAAATTGTAGTTATTGATTATTCTATTTGTGGTTAATATGAATTCAATGTTGGGTGAAAAACTTGTGGTATGTGGTTATTATTATTGATATGAATGAAATGAGTATTTCTTTACCATGGACCAATGAGTTGAGGATTTTAATTAGAATATGAATCATTACAGGCACAATATGACTAATATTCCATGGTTTTTTTCATGTCACATTTATTTTCGGCTTGAATTTTCCTATTGTATATTGTTAGTACCTTGAATATGTTTGGAATTCTGTGGAATCTTATTGTAGGTATTGTAAATCATAATTGATACTTAAAGTGAATTTCTTAACCAAACTATTATTTCATGAATAGGTTAAAGTAGACACCTTAAACCATCAATTCTGGCATGTTGAGACATGGACTATTAGTCATATTGGATGGAACATGTTATGGAGTGGATTAATTGGTTTCAATATTTTGTTTCATAATGATTATGTGAACATATGGATCAGAAATGTAATACACTTAATTCAACCATTTTAAACTGATTTAAATATTTGAACAATAAAAAAAATTAAAATGAATATGATGTTTAAAGTGAAAATAGTCATCATACTTATATCCCGAAAAAAGACCTAGACCCAAACCCGACCTTATTAGTGGGTATCAGGTTATTTGTTAAATTCTTATATCCTTTCATGGTGTCTTTTACCATCTTGAACTGGATTTTAAAGTAAGCATAGAGGCACGATTGTTTCTATAGGAAAGGATATGCACCTATCCTAGTTTATTATCTACAATATTTCCAGTTGTTTAAATATATTCTGAGTTATATGTTTGGCATTGTAGTACCATGCCTCTATGAAATCCTTCTATTGAATGCCCTAAATTTCATGAAGACCATGTTCTTTAGGTGGTGGTCCTTGAGCTTCAAGTGATTCCCCTCAAAGTTACACCTATGTATCATCTTCATATACTTGATATGGAAACTGATTCTCTGTTCTAAGCGGGATTTAAAAAAATTACTTAGAGTATAAAATGTGTAATTTAACCTTCCTTGATTATGGAAACGTTGAATCTGGAATTCTAGCAGTTACATCCTCCCACCTTTTTGGGGGATGGAAGACCACATGATGCAAATTCTTGGTTTGAAGCTATCATATCTATACACTAGAATCATGAGACGACTCCAAAGTGGTGGGTCAAACTAGCTACATATATGCTATGTGATTCTTCTAAGAAGTGGTGGGAATTTGTCCCCCATGTAGATCAACATAGAAATATAGTCTGAGAAGACATCTTTGAAATCTTCTATAACTATTTCTTTCCTCAGACTCTAATGTTTGACTAAGCTAGAGAATTCATGAACTTGAAGTGGGTATGTATATTTATTATAGAATATTGTTATAATTTCTCAAAGATCTAATATTTCCCTCCTACTCTACTTTCTGATGATTGTATGATCGCCAGAGGAATCAAGGATAGGCTAGTTTATGCCACCCGATCGTAGGTCAATGTATTTAGGTAGACTACTATTTCTAAAATTATCAACCAAGATCTTTTTACAAATAAAAATTTTATGGAATCTGATGGTGTGAGTCTGGGAGATTCATAAACTATAGTTATCATTTCCTCATCTCTTTAGGAGAAAGAGGATTTTTGTGACTTCACATTGAGGTAGCAGCAGTCAGGACCCTCATGTTGATAGCTTTCTAATATGTCACCAGTATGGGAAGTCATAACACATGAATCTTCAGTGCATATTAGATCCAATTGAATGAAAAGTATGTGGCAGGATAGAACATATCTAGTATTTCAACAGAATGTTCCCATAAGAACTTGCCAAGAAGAGATGTACTCCTAATCCACAGTCAAGAGTGGGGCTCATAGGATCACGATAGGCAGAAAAATGGAATACCACTAACCGCCCAAGCTGGTGTGGAAATTGAGTCAGAGGTAGACATACATATTATACTCAATGCTAGTAGAACAGGCTTGATCTGGGATGTTAGGAAGTGACTTAGTGTTGTGTTACAGTTCAGTTACATCTCATCAAACATATGATGGTGGAGCAGAGTGCCATACCTTATATTGTATGCGGTACTATTCTATTAACCTCCACTTTAGTTTCTTTCTTATTGGACACATGATCTTCTTATTCATTTATATATAAGTAAATCACTAAGATTATGGGCCTCGATATCGAGCACTTTTATGGAATTGTGATTATAGACACCCCCATTAGGTATATGATCAGAGGGTGGTCTCCATTGTAAGGATTACCACATGGATATTGGCATATATCTTTTCATATGTAATCCTTTATTCCTCAACATGCCAGGATTTTACATTATCATTGGGATGTATTGGATAGTTACCTATTGATCCAATATTGACTGCTATCATTGAAGGGTGATTATTACATCACCGTATTGTGTTAGACACGTGAATAAGGAAAAATGGGATGTCAGTGCGACATGAGAAGGACATGGGAAATAGAGGCTAGGTAGTGTAACAACTCAGGTCACGAATCATTTACTGGATGATTGGGGGTTACGACCCACTATCATTCCTCCTATAGTTGAGTGTTTCTGAGACATCTTTCTTAAAGACTTCTCTGGTCAACCTCTAGTGCGATGGGTATAATTCACTATAGAGTTTTTTCTTGGTGAGAACGAGTGACCATTCCTCCTTGTATGATGGAACCTATGGAGTTTCTGGAGCTCAATAAGTAGTTGGAGGATCTAGAGGATGAAGGATTTATATTCTCCAACACTTATCCTTGGAGTTCACAAGTATTTTTTTCAAGTAGGTGGATGGTACCCTCAGGCATTATGAAGATTACCATCATTTGAAACTAATCAAAATAATTAATCAGTGTCCACTACCTATAATAGATGACCTATTTGATCATCTCTGAGGAGTGAATATGTTTTTTTTAAAATATTTTAAGTTCTTTTTTTCAACAGGAGTGTGTCAAGTCATCATGCATACCTCTCACAACTTTCAAAAGAAGGTATGGTCTATATACGTATATGTTTATGTCTATTGGACTCATTAATTCACCTATTGTCTTAATGGCTCTAATGAATTGGGTTTTCCACTCCTATCTAGATTCATTCATATCAGTCTTTGCAAAATATATCTTTGTGTATTCATAATCTAGAAACATCCATTCCTACCATAAGATTATTATAAATACACTGGGAAAGAATCATATCTATACTAAGCTCAGTAAATTCCCCCTTTTGATTGAAAAATTCCACTTCTTCTGTCATATCATCTTGGAGTCATGAGTTTCACTAGACCCAAAGAATGAAAGAGCAATAGTTTCTGGGGATCAACCCAAGAACATCTTTGACATTTTGAGTTTCATGGGGCTATTTTAATTTTACAGACACTTCACCCATGATTTCTCAGTCCTTGAAACTCCTCTTATAGGATAAACAAAGAAGGGTGTGAAATTCAAATGGTTAGAAGATTGTGAAGTATCATTTCTAGAGTTGAAGGGTTGTTTGACTTCAATGTTGATACTCATTCTTCTGAAGCTAGGAAATTGTTAGACAGTCCACTGTGACATGTCAAGTATTGGGCATGGTGATTTTCTAATGAAGTATGATAAATTCATTGTATAAAGGTCTTGTTGATTGAGGCCCCACTAGAAGAATTAACTAACACACGACCTCGAGTAAGATTTTTTAGTTCATGCTCGTTGATTTTAGAGAAAATATATATTTGGAGATTTTTCAATGGTATACATTGACCATTAAAGACTTAGTTACATATTTATACAATGGTATATAACAATTAGGAAGAAAAGATGTGTCTAGTACCTATATTCGTTTGATTTTGAGCTTGGCTACATGCCTGGTAAAGGAAATAATATAGTCAGTGCTCTTACCTAGAAGAATATGATGCTGGTAGTTCATGAATCCATCAGTGAATGGAAACTTGAGGCCTTTTTCTTAAATCTTCACATTGATGTTTAGAAGGACCATCATCATACTATCCTATCATCCTTATTAGTGACATTTACTCTTTTGTAAAGGTTTATGTTAAGTAAACTATTTGATCATGAAGGAATTATCCTAAGGGAAATCATTTCAGATGTTGATATATCTTTAGGTTATACTATGTATTTTGATGATAATATAGTATTCCATGGGTGTGTATGGGTCCCAGAATACATCATATAGGAGATGATGTGGGAATTATATTCCTCGGTATGGGTGGTTCATCACGATGTCACCTAAATGTATTACGATTTATGGTGCCAGTATTGTTTTCCTGGTGTAAAACATGAGATTTCAAGATTCATCACTTGGTGTTACATTTATTAGTCGGTGAAGGTAAAGAATCAGTGATTGGAAGAGATTTTATATCGATTTTCCATTCCCGAGTTTAATGGGTGACGTTTCGATTGATTTCATGACTAGTCTACCAAGATAACCTCGTGTAAATGATGTAGTGTGGGTTTTCATTGATTGGTTGATGAAGGCCGAACATTTCATACCTCTGAAAGAGAGATTCATGGTATATAATATTGGAATTATATATATTATGGAGGCTGAACATATTCATGGGCATATATAATCTATTGTTTCTAAAATATATGCTCGCTATACATCACAGTTCCGACAAGGGTTTCAGAAGGCCTTGGGTTCAAAGGAGCTTCTGAGCATGAACTATGACCCTCAAACCACTGGACATAAATAGCATATGATTTAGGTTATAGAGGACATACTCAGTTCATTTTTCCTTAACATTGGGGGTTCCTAGTAGATACATATTTTCCTCATTGAGTTCTATTATAATAAAATATTTTTGGCTTCCATTGAGATGGATCCTTAGGAAGCCTTATATGGTAGGCCTTTCTTATCACATCTATGTTGTCTACTAGTAGGGGAGACAGATATACATGGACCAATTCTAATTCAGAAGTTGACAGAATAGGTCTTGTTGATTAGAATTCACATGATGATAGCTCATTCGATACAGTAGTTGTGTGCCAACAGACGCCGGTGAACTCTTATGTTCGAGGTCAGAGACTGAATTTTCTTACGATTATCACCCATGATGGGTAATAGATGTATTCAGAAGTGGGGTAAGCTCTCACTGAGGTTTTTTGGACCCTTATAGGGTTTAAAATGGGTCAGAATAGTGAATTATGATATATAATATCCTTATATATGTCGGTCTATGAATGATTTCTTTCATGTATCTCATCTTTGCTAGTATTATCCAAGACCGTCACATGTCTTTCAACCTAATGAGGTTTATTTGGATGTAGATTCTTCCTTAAATTAGTATCATGTTTGTATTATTGATAGAAGAATGAAGGCACTATTTGGTAGGTATGTTCCTTTGGTATGAGTTCATTAGAAGCATGATCAAACATAGGACATGGATTGGGAGTAAGAAGTTGATAGCTGAGCTCAGTGGGCAAAACACTTTGCTGACGATACCACTTTACGCTCAAACGGCCAACTTAGGTATGAGTTTCATTAAGGAGGGGGGTCATAATAAAACTTCCTTCCAAGAAACAAATATTTTTTTTTCAATTTAAATCCATTTTTAATTTTTTTTAAAGGATTACTATGGCCTAATGAAGGTCCCAAGAGCATTCAGGGCCCATTAAGAGCTTTGAGTTCCAGTAAACATGAAAAATAACTAGGAAAAATTGTAAATGTAAACCATGAAAGCCAACCATAATGGATTCATATAACCATGATGGGTGAAATAAACATGAAACATGTGCCTCATTGTTTTTTTGAAACTATGAGACTCCAAGCACCCAATTAATCAAACCACCTGAAATTTTTGATAGTGGGATTTTGCATGGTTTGGGAAACCGTGACATTTATCTATGTGTGATAATACCTTAAGAAGTATCTATATCATGTTTTTCACTTTTTTTGGCCAAACCATGCTACCAGAACATTCTCTCTTGTTTTGAGGTGAAATTTCCTTTTTACCCCACTTAAAATTATAACCTTTTTTATCTTTTCTCTCTTCTTTCTCCAACATATCATTTAATTTTTCTTCTCCTATAGCATTCCTCCTCCATCAAACTAGGCATCCAATTATCACCAATAATTGGTGTTCAATTATATATCTTTTGAGGTTATTGGATTCCTTATATTGAGATGTCTAATCCTCTTCCTTCCAATCTAAGTGTATCTTCATATCCGTTAAACAATTTAGGTGAAAGATCGTTTGGCTTATCTTTAGTGTGTCAGGTCATTTCTTATATCTCTTCCAACATACCCCAAATATAAGGTTTATATCGAGTGAGGAGTCATCTATGGCCTTTATGTAGGTGATCTTGTCATTTTACCCATGATTTTGGAGGCATCGTATCTTAGTCATTGTGCCACACACTGAATTTTTATGAGAATCTCATTTTAATTTAGTACCTCATATAAAACTGATTCTTGCACCTTGATACAAGTATTTTAAACCATTTTTTAGTATTTTAGAGTATTTAGACCTTATTTATGGACACCCCTTGTGTGTGATAATTTGAGTTTCCTATTATTGTTAATTGAATCAAATGCTTGGAATGCCAATTTGGATTTTGAATTGGATTTAAAATTGAATTCCCCTCATAATGTGAATGATTAATTGAACCAAGGGCACCAACAATGTTTATGGACCTCATATATCTAGAATTTCCTAGGTATGAAATATCCATCCTCAACAATATCATCTCTTATATGATCCCTATATCATTAAGAATTGAATTACCTTTTTATAAAGAATTCAATCGATTGAATTCAATGGAATGACATATGCTTGATTATTGTCTTCCCTTGAATGAATTATATGTATTAAATTAAAGTGTTTATATAATATGGATTCATTTTTAAAAAAATATCTAAATAGTTATATGTAACTGTTTTATGAAGGTTGGAAAGGCCATACCTTTTATTTTGATTTTTCAACTGCTTAAATGAATTGTTATGCCTTATTTACGTATATGGACTTGATGAACTTGACACATGAGAGGTAATGAATCATGTATTATATTATAAATATAATGATACATTTATATATGTTATGGTACAATGTTGGAGTTTTGGTTGAGCATAGTGGTATCACGCTCCCTTACATTGGGTGTTGAGCATGATATATCACACCTCTAACACAAGTTGGACATTGGGCATTATGTACCATGTCATTTTTTAGAGTGTTGACACAATGATAAACTCGCCATATATAGTGAAGAACATGAATTTTCCCACCCATTATTAGATTTAGGTAATACATAATGTTTCTTGATCTTATAAGAATGTTTGATTGGTCATGGATGTCTGAGTTACACCCTACTCTATCCAGCATAAACAATCTAGGTAAATGGACACTTAGTTCACGCATACATGGTTAATATAGGTGGTTGATATATATATATATATATATATATATATATATATGGTTACTCCTTAGACACTTATTCTGGCCATGAGATGAATCAAGTAGACCAACCAAGAGTCCTAAAAAACCTGAGCGGGCCGGTTATTTATTTCAGCATTGTTTTCCTACTCCGATATTACTAGCACATTGTTTATTTACAAGCCCAGTTTGGATTACTTATAGACACTATTGGAGGTGAAAAACTGATATTCTTATCTCACACTATGCTCGGGATCTCTTTAGTACCTGAGAATTTTATCTGACTACTTGAATCTATAAGGGAAAGTTCCATGGGTTGGGTCGGTGATATGTATTCCTTATAGATGGAGCTTGGGTGAAAAGTACCAAGAATTCACTTCATATGAAATTGGAGAAGATTTTTTTTGGAATTTTTTATATGCCTACCCCTTATTCCCTTTTTGTATCACCATTCCATGAATCCTTGTATATAACACTACGATGGTGGATTTTGTTTATTATTCAATTATATATGCTTCCACACTTGATTATTTATTCAATTTATCCATTATTACTTCTATTATTGTTGGATGTTTTTTATTTTATCCACTTTTTCACTCTAATATGGTGGTATAATATCCCCATAGTATCATCTTTACACTCTCGCTGCTAGTCAGTAGCCTCTGGCATATAGGGAGGTGCGCTTGAGGCCATGTGACCCACCATCTTGGGGAACCGGTTAAGCGGATCCCAGATCAGGGTGTTATACAAATTAATTTGACCATTTTGGATAATATAATTTTTTATTATTCCAAATAAGTAATCCATTTTTCCAAATTAAACTCAAATAATTAGAACTTTTAATTTAATGTTAAACCCAGATGCACAGGGATAAATTACTGTTACAAAAAGAAGATGTTCAAAAGTTTAAAAATGATTTATATCAAAACTCATTATGAAAATAAATCCAATGACCTAAATAGGATTAATAGTTATATTAATATAATTATTTTACTTTTAAACCAATTTTAAAAAATAAATGAACTATATAAATTTGTTAAATGAAAAATATACATTTAATAAAAACTAGTATTTTCCACAACTCATTAAAGAATTAAACATTTCAGAAAAATAAAAAAGCTTCACCCTATGATAATTTTGACATGATGATTTCAAATATTATGGTCATTTTATCAAATTAATTTTATAAAAGTTTTAAAAATAAGTTATATTATTTCTCCCAAAATTAAATCACAAACATTTCTTTGAGAAAATAGTATTTTTGAAACATATAAAGACTTTACTGAAATATAATAATTTTCTATCAATTTGTATTCTTTATATAAAAAATTATAAATAATATCAATTTTTTTATTATTATACATTCTACCATGTTTAATGGAAAGGTAATAGTGGTCATGTTTGAATAATGATAATAATAATATATCACGATTTCTTAAATTTAAATGATGTGTGTAACGCATAAGTTTGAAAAATTAAATTTACATAAATATATATATTTCAAAAACATTAGGGGTGTTACACATGAAGTTTTAATGTAACACATATTAATATTTTTTATTTTATATGAGATCTATGAGTGTGATACATATTTTTTTAGGTAACTAGATAGGGAATAAATTAGATTTGGAGAAATATTGAGCATGGAATTGAAAATAGTTATCCAATAAAATGTTTTTCACCACAAGAGATAGTGAGTTATCAAAAATAGTGACATGCCATATTTTGTATCATTGAAGATCCAAAAAAATGAAATAGGTGGTTAAACACTATATATAAAATTTTGATAATGGTGAATCTCGTGTTCAATAGGATATCATTGGAATTAGTAGGAATACCATGAATTTGGCCTCGAGTATCACAGATAACAAATGGATTATAATTCATTTTATTTTAATTTTCATTAATGAATATTAAAAAATATGTAATTTCATGATAAAATGTAGTTGGACTATAAAAAAATGGGTGAAAGAGATATATGCATATATGATTCATTCATAAAAAGTGATGTAATATATAAAAAACAATGATATGGGAAAAACATTATAAAATAATAAAATGACCAATTATGATATAAAATATCACCAGACTTTTTTTCTCTTACATAGAAATTTTTGAAGCTTCCATTATCATGTTAAATCTAATTAATTGATCATCCAATGAGTCAAATAGAATCTATATTGAAGATCAATCCATTGATTTATATTCTAATAAATTTGTTCCACTTGTATGTTAAGTTGATAAAAAAAGAGAAATAATATATGTTCAATATGTAGATTACAAAATAGAAATTAATAAATTAAATAAAAAAGATTAAAATATAAACATTGATATAATATAAAATGTAATTAATATAGGTAATTGATTAGTTAGAATATTAGTGGAATGAAGAATGGATATAAAAGTAGAGTTTAAATTAGATTTATTTTGGAAGATTCCCTGAAACATGGATAACATTTATTGGAAGTGATAGTACGATGATTCAAGAGTAAGGATCCTATAGTAAAAAGGATTTGAGAAGAGGAATGAATGGAAATGAATTTATATAAATATATATTGATAGAAGAATATTATAAGGATTACTGAATATTTATTTAGATGATAAGGAAGACTGTATCCATCTTGAAGATATAATTTACCCCATTATGAATATAAGTAGTGAAAGAGGTTGTGGACCCATGTGGTTTATTTAGATAAATTTATTAAATAAGAGATATGAGAATTAATAGATGATCATAATATATATAATTATTACAACACAATGATGAGGGATAATGATAAATTTTAATCACTCAATCAGTAAGCAGTAGTTACATCGAAGCACGACATGAGGGTTTCATTACTATTACATGTACATAATAGTTAATTTTATGGTTGTTTAAATAAGTTAGCACCATATTATAAGTTTGATTAGGACATATGAGTGGTGATCCACATAAATTTTAAAGTATTAATCATTTTATATAGTGTAAATCATGAATATGTAAGGATAAATTAGATTCTATTAGAACCATGAGAGGTGTAGTAAACACCCTCAAACCCTGGATATTGACCAAAGTAGGAGAACCAAGTAAATATGGTGTTCATCATTTACATATCTATAATGATATATAATTTTATAATTGCAATATATATATATATATATATATATATATATTTGTTTCATATTTTTCAACGTTATATAATAGAAAACACATGAACCATATATTGAAATTAAAAAAAACATCATATTAATTATAAAATTACATTTGGATATTAATAAGATAAAACCAAATTTAAAATAATAAAATCTGAAAATTAAAACAAAAAATTAAAACACTAGAATAGGGATATTCAGACTCTGGTCCCATAGAATAATTACACCTATGAACAACTCTTTTATAAATTTTTTTTTTCATTAAATCAATATTTTTAAATTTTAGAATGTTGAACCTCTCATAAGAATATAAGTAAACATTTAATGAAGTAAATATGAGGTATTTATTGAAGTTGGGAAATCTAAATGCCTTTTTAAAGAATGATTTGATTATTGGAATATTAATCTCACTATTAGGAATAGTAACCTAACCATTATGAATAGTATCCTCGATGATGGAATAGTAAATATATATTTCGGTATCTTATGAAATAAAAATATAAGAAATTTATATTTAGGAACAAAAAAATAAATGTGTTATATATGATAAAATAAATTTTTGACATAAGAAACTATTATTATATTTATGGAAAACATATATGATTTATTTTCACTTAAAAATTATTATTATAGTATATTCAAGTACTTAATGTAATTATTTATGTTTTATAAACATTATTTATTGTATTAAAAAATAATAATATGATTTTTATGAAATCATAATTTATTTTTATATTATTCATAAATCTGGTCCGAATATAAAAATTAATACTTTTTAATAAATAATGATTTTATTTTTTAGTTATATTTCTCAGATTTAAAATATTATTTTAATAAAATGGATGTAAAATTTTGAATATATACTTCTAAAAATGTTTTGGGTGAATTTATAGTATTTTTCTAAAATATTAGAATTTTTAGGGAATAAATAAATATGAAAAAAATATGGTATTTCACATTATAAGTTAAATACATGTTTAATTTCATATGGTATTACATAATAATCCATTTCTTTCTAAACTATTATGCCTAAATTACTAAATATATTCATAATAATATTTTTTCTTGAAATTATTAAGAAAAAACATTAAACTGATGAATAATATATTCAAAACTATACTCACCTCCTCTTATAAGTACCACCCTTCAACACCCTTTTTTCCACACACAATAATATTTTAAATTTTTAATTCTATACCAAAATAACTCATTAAAGATAATTCCCATGACCAAGTACTTCTATTAAGAACAAAAGATGAAATAATGATCGTTATAGTGCATATTAAGAGTGGACATCCAAAGGAAGAGGTAACATTCCCAACGCAACTCATTAAATTATTTTCTTCTTTTACCCCTTATATATTTATTCCATTTATCATAAGATAATGACTTTAGTGTAATAAATATATGAAATTTTTATTAGGTTAATGGGATAAAAAATATCTAAAAATCTCTCACTTTATTGTAAAATGAATGTGTTATTCATATTATGTTCAGTTCACCACTTATAGGAAACATGCATTTTCTTTTCAATCACTACATTTCATGGATTGTTTTTAAAAAGGAATCTATGAATAAATATCTTTTTTACAATACTGTTAAAGTTTTTGAAATATCATGTGAGAATTACCTAAATGATATTAAGTACAAATAATCATGGTAATTTTAACTATAAAAAACTAGTTAATCGGGACACATTTAAACATTTGGAAATATTTTTCACTCTATATTAAACAATAATACTCTTATACAGATAGAATGATAAATAAAAAATAAATCTAATTTTTTTGGATATTTATGATATCTTTGAAAACTCCATTGATAATGATCAACTCACCTAATAAGTTTTAGACAAGTAGACCGAAAAACTCCAACCCATTGAAGTCAAAAACAAATATATAATAATTAACTAATATATAATAACAAAAAGATTTTCAAAAAGTTAATTTATAAATAAAAAATTCAAAATAATGTAATTAATAAATTTAATAAGACTACTCATGGGGATAAATGAACTCATTGAATGGTTAAAGGACCTATGGTAAGGGATATTTTAAACAACCCTTATTACTTTTGGGTTGTACATTCTCTTTCATCACCACCATTTACATTTACTTTCTTTGTAATACCTATGATATTAAAATATAATTTTCTTTGAATTAATAGTATGTTTGATATCTTGTTTCAAAAAATGACAATAAACTAAAATATTCCATGATATATTATATTAATATTATTAAGAAATGAATAATAATAATAAAACCTCTATAAAATAAAATTATGTTACTCAACCTAAATTTATTACATTTAGAGGATAAAAAATAAATATGATTTAATATTAAATAAGACTATTCTTTCTCACATGGCTATTTTGAAAGTATTTTATATTTTATCCTAATAAATTATATTTACAATTTTAAAATAATTATTACATATGAATTAATATATTAGCACAATTTGAAATATAAATTGATATGAAATAATATTAAGAACACATAAAACTCACTTTTCAATAAAAACAATTTTCCCTTTATATTTTTTATATTCATTTTAAAAAGATAAATTTATAAATTTAAATTTATAAAATGAAGTTAGTTTTTTAATTCATAATATCTAAATTATCTTAGGATAAATTTGTGGATTTTGTGTAGAAATGGTTCAATTTTTGATGAATAATGAAAATACCATTTTTTCAAATACTCTCACTTTTATGACATTTTCATAAAAAATGAATGATTTTAAATTTAATGAAAAATAATATATATATATATATATAAAATAAAATAAATTTGTTTAAAATAAAAATTTGAATTTATGAAACACATTTTAAAATATTTGGAAACATAAGTAATAATTAACTCTAATAAAAGCAATTTTTTATCTATTTTATTAAAAAATACAGAAGGTCTAATTGGGTTTGGATTGTTTTAAAATACACATAACTCATATTTGGTTTATAATAAACTAATTAATTTCAAATAAATCTGCAATATTCATAATTTTATCATAATAACAATTTGAATCATAAAATATACTTTCACTAAAATTTTTTAATACATCTTACATGTAATAATATTATAAATATTTTTTATCAACCATATACATTTTATTTGAAAAAATAAATTAATTTTAAGAATATTTAGTTTCAAATTATATTATAAGTATGATTTAATTTTTAGGCATTAAAATTAAATTACTTAAGTAAAAAGGTTGTTACCATTGTAAGTATCAAAACTTTGTAAAAGTGAATAATCTAAGAGTGTAAGACATAAAAAATTGTTAAAAATATGTGAGAAACTTTTTTGGAATGTTTCAATATTAACCCTTCCCCCACTATATTAGTTTCCCTTTTTATTTCCACTTGCCTTTTGAATAATTTTTTTACTTGTTATATTATTACAAAAAATGGGGCTTTTCTCCCTTATAAAAGGCTCCATCCGCACCCCATTAATCCTCACACCCTGAGCCTCTTATATTTTCCAAAATAAATCCCCTCAAATCCTAGAGAGATCCTAGAGGATCTAGTCATCTCAAAAGTTTACTCCTTAAATCCTTAATCCAATATTAATGGTTTTTTTCCAATGAGTTTGAAAAAAATATTCTCGATCACTTAATTTTACTTATATCTATTTCTTTTTTTTTCTAACTCCCTCAATTATAAGTTTCCCAGTATACTAAAATTAAATTAATATTATTAATATACTTAATGTTGTTTTTTTAAATCAGTAACTATAATTTTTCTCTTTTACATAAAAATATTAAATCGTCATTTGTGTGTACGTGTGGGCTACCACCTCCATGAAGGACGTGTTTTATTTTTCATCCCCAGTTTATATAGACCATCATATAAGTTTATTTAATAAATTAATAATATCTTTATAAAATTATTTATAATATTTAAATACATACCATTCACTACCTTCCTCCAATTTTATTGAAAATGAACACGTCACCTCTATGTACGTGACAATTACCGCCTCCATGAAGTGAAATATTTTTTTCTATCTCTCTAGTATTTTCATATTTATATAAAAATCAAAAAAATATAATTCAACACCATAAAAATATGAAAATAATATCACAATTAATCCTTAAAAATTATATTATAATGAAAGAATCACTTTCTAAACTAAACACACCCATCGATTATAACATGTTCTTATTTGGGATCGGGTTTACCACCAATAGGAACAAAGATAAAAAATTATCATGAATTAATATGTGAAATTATCTATCAGAATTAATGAAATTAATGAGAAAAATAATTTTTGGATTAAGGTTCTGAATAATTTATATTAATAATTAACTTATTGTTATTATACAACACATTGTTTGTAAAAAATTAATTAAACATGCACACCACTAATTTCATCTTCAATAATAATAACTAAAAAAACTCATAGAATCAAAATTAATCTTTAAAATATATTATAAAAATTTATTTCATAACTTTAAATAATTTTGTAATTATTATTTTTTTATCAAATAATGGGTATTAACATCGACATTACAAAGAATGCACAAAATAATTAAAATTACAAACATCCAATGATAAAAATAAACTATTGATAACTAATAAATACATAATAAATAATTATAAATTAATTATATAAAAGGTATTATATATGAATAAGTATCTAAAATAACTTATTAAGATAGTAATTATTTCTATATGGGAAGTTATAGTATGTTCGATATTGCAGGAATAAAATGTATTGGTTTTCTCAAATAATTTTTCATTCTTTGAGACTTAGTCCATAATCTATAAAATGATTTTTTTGGTATATAAACTACCTATATATGTACTATTTTATTAGAATTCCTTAAATTATTCACATTAAAAATTATCATGATATCTTTATTTAAGGGTTTTAAATTCACATGTTACTAAGGCCATAAGTGATTTTGTTAAATCAAACCTCATTTCCTTAAGTTATAATTTTTTATATTGAAATTTTTACTTATAATATTTATTTATTTGAACATAATAATGTATATTTAATGTTCTATTATTATAGAGGTAAAATTATTTTCTTTCAAATTTTCCTCCTTCATGAATCTATTCTCCAAAAAATCATGACATTTTTAAGAATAATTCTCATTCTATTTAATAGTGATTTCTCTTCTTTTCCCATATTTTATCTTCCTAAAAATATTATTTTCATTGAAACCTAGTTATTTTTTATCTCGTTCAGAATTTTTATTTTTACTTTTTTTTCAAATGGATGTTTTATTAGAATGTTTACAATATGGGTTTTCAAAACATGTATTTCAAAATATTAAAAAATTTCCCGATCTATTTATAATCTAATGGTTAATATTAAACTCCACATTACCTTTAGATAACATTTATTCCTTTTGAGGCTTCATTATTTAATGATATTTTTAATAGTATTTGTTTTTTAAAAATTTCAAATAACCTTTTATAAAATGACCTACAAAAATGAGCAAAATCATCCTCCTTTTTTAATAAGGTTAAAAATGTTTTCTGAAATCAAGTTTTACTATTTTTCATGTGAAACAATTCATTCATTATTATGATCATTCATCATTACAAAGTTTCTTTTCATATTTTATAAATTCAATTATAGATAGAAAATTTTACTAATGAATTTGAAAGCAAAATGGGTATTTTATATTATCATTCAAAGGGATTTAACTAATCCTTATTTATGTTATTTAAGGGATAAGTTCTTCTCCTATAATCAAATCCCCTTTTTTTGATGGTTTATGAAATGTTCTATGAATTTTTTCATGAAACATATTTCTATTCCCTGGGTATGTTTGGTGAGTTTGAAATATAAATATTTTTCATGTCCTCATGGAAAAAATATGAATGATTTATTATTATGTGAAGGGTGGGTTGGTTATAACCATATGATGAATTTGTATTATTTATATCTCAATAGAAGAAAATGGTACATGGGTGGATTATCCCAATCCCTAAGGTACAGGGTGGTAAGCCCAAGCCCATTCTTAAGAGTACACTGGTGGTAATCCAAATCCCAAGGGTACATAGTTGGTAAGCCAAATCCCTAGGGCACATGAGTTGTAATCCCACTCCCAAAGATATACATGTTGTAATACCAATCCCAAGGGTACATGAGTGGTAAAACCAAGCCCAAGGGTATACGGGTTGTAAGACTAATCCTAAGAAGGTACACAAATGTCATACCCAAATCTACTATGTGAAGAATGTCGATAGTATTGACATATATTTTGGGTGGTTATATTTATGACACACTTATATCATATACTTATTCCTATGATTTTCTTTCTTAGATTAATATTTTTTTGATGTGCTGAACTCTTATGACACATGTAATATATTATGTTGATGATTTATGATATGAATCATGATTTTAGGGTTAGGTAGTTCTCCATAACCTTTATAAGCCATAATTATTCTCTCATACCCTCATGTTATTCTTATGATCACATATTATCATTAATTATTGTCTCTATATTTACCATTACTATGTTTTTGAGCTCACCCCTTTATTTTTTTCATTCTAAAATTTATTAAGATGACATTAACTTATGAGAAGTTTAGAAGGGTGTCTACTGCATTTTTATTTTATTGAAATGTTACAAATATACATAAAATATGTTTCTTTTATAGCTTATCCTCAAAGACACTAAACCATACATTATTAGTATTAAGTTATTATAATGATATGTAATTTTTATCTTATAGAAATTATGAAAAATAAATATATGTTTAGCTTGGGTATCATCAAATTATATCACAACCGGTGTGTAATGAAGATTTGTTTAGCATCACATTTTGGATAGTTGGTATTTGGAGCCTCATTATTCTAATTTATTTCTTAAATATTCTTTATATATGTTCCTTAAATATATAAATATCATACTTATCCTTTGATTATTTGGGATAATATATTTTCTTCAAGTTACATTGTCAAATCAATCTTTTATGAAAAAACCATTAAACAATAATTAGTCTACTTCTTATCAATTTTTATGTAACACTCCCTGAAATTATTTTTAAATGTATATGGATTTTGAAAACACACATATTTATTATTTTTTCACATTTCTTGTTTTAGGTAAACAAATATTATATTACCCTCTTAAAATATTACTTTCAATTTTTTTAAAACCCCTATTAAGAGGTTTATTTACACACCTAATTGACCACCCATTTTTGTGTATTAAATTCACATTAAAATCATTTCCTTGATATATTATTCTTCATTAATTTGTGAACTCAAAATATTTTTTAATACTTTCTTTCATCGGAATATTTTTGATATTTCATTTGATTATTCTATAGGATGTAACTCATTTCTTTTTCTTAGAATTTTATTATTCTTAATTTATATGTTTACTTTCCTTATTTGGTATAAATTTCCATGTACAGGTTATAAATTATATTGGTGGCTCCCAAATTATACATCCCAAAATCCATTGTGAAATTTCATTATATCCAAAGATTCCATGTATGGTGTGTGCACAGTTATCATGACACACTATGTTATGTTGTCTTAGTATTGATCCTTTACATATGCTTATGATGTCATGTTTTATAATACTATGACATTACTCTGATTCAATGGTCTTATTATATCATCATATCATACCATTATTCTATGTTATTGTATGTGATTATGACCTTTTATATGATCATGATATGCCTCTGGTCTCATATGTATTGCTTATATTCTTACTTTACTCTGATTATTCCCTTACTAGAATTTATAACACAACTCATTTCTTATGTATGTCCCCAGGATAAACTATATTGTATTATATGTTAAAATGGATTTATATCATATTATGGTGATTTAAATAATAATCATGTAACTTATATCGAGGTTGATGTATTTCACGACCAGTCTCCTAAAGACACTAGACCTCCAGACATTTTGGATTGTGTTTTATGGATTGTTATGTTAAAAATATGGAAATAATATATATAAGAGACATATATTTCTATAATATCACTATTTTGATTTTTTCTATGGATTACCAATTTTTAATGAAAAAATAAATTAGTTTAGTATAGACGAGGTACAAAAGTAACACCACTAATGAATGGGTCAAGATCAATTCATACCATGAGAGGTATATTTAAAAAATATAATAAGAATATTGATCAAGATAGTCACTACCAAATTTTCCACTCACACCAATCATTGGGTCTCTCTATAGTTAAATAACTAGGAAACATCAATCATTTTCCATTGATAACAAGTAGTTCATGAGAAATGATTAAGTGTAGGAACATTTTATCAACCAATGAATATTTTTGAATAAATTCAATACATTTTATCATAATAAATGTTAAAAGAAAACCAAAAAACTCATATTAAAAATTGAATTTATCCGTATTGATCACCATATAATTTTTTATATTTTATTTCATTATTTTATTATTCAAATATTAAATGTATTCAACAGTTTATCCATCATATTTCTCAAAATGGTATTAATTTAAATGATTATATTAAAATATAATAAAACTTTTCATGAATTAAGATAAAATATAATATATATTTTTCTACACCATCATATATATATATATTCATTTTTTTTACTAGTCTAATTATGTTTTCACTATCAGTTAAGATAGTTATGTGAAAACTCTTCATATTAAGATTGATAAATTATTTATCATGATTTAGTATAATATGTTTTGTGAGACTATCAACGAGACAAATATCATCAATGTGAAATATAATCATGATGGAATGATTGATAATATTAGTTTCCTAGAATATATAATTATATATATATATATACTTTAATAGATTGGAAACCATAAAACACCCAATATTTACTAAAATCTCAAGATATCATAAAGAATATTATTTTCCTATAATTAAATATTATCAAAATGATCAATGAATTAAATTTATACAGAAATGATTCAGATAAAATTAATTATAACATTATCATGATTCACGGTTACATCAACATATTTCACTTTAAAAAAATCAATTCTTTAATAATGATTTTTGATAAAATAACAACAGGGCTTTGGTGTAAGGGATGTTCTCAATCGATGTACACTCATACCACACTAAGAAAATTAATTTTAATTCGTTTTATTGATATATATATATATATATATATATATATATATATATATATCATTCAACCAAATAAAAGTGTGAACTTTTTTTTCATTTAATTTATTATTATAACCACCTCTTGAATGTGTTGTTTCTCATACTAAACCATGTTGATTATTAAGACAAACATAAATATTTTATTTTTTATATGAAATCACATTTTCATAAGTGAATAATATTAATACATTTATTCTATCATCATGATTTCTCATAAATAATATATAAAATAAATATCAAGGATTTTATATGATGTTTGGAAAATAAATTTTTAACCGCATTGATAATATCATTGAGAACATTCTCATATGAATTTCACCATCCAAAATTAATGAAAAATAATTTGTTCAATGATGTAGAGATTGATAAAAGTAATATTAATGATGCTCACCATGAAAAATATTGTTTACCAGATAAAATAAATTCATTAAATTACATATCATAGGGATATTATAATAAAAGATATAGAGCACAACATCAATTTGACAATGAGAAGAACACAAAAAAAACACAACACATAAATAGAATGAATAAAAAAAATCACAACCCCTTACTTAAATTTCAAAAAAATAAAGATACACTAGGTAAATAAAATAGTTTCAAAATATGTCCTTTCATTGTCATATCATCCCACAATTATAGATGAAAAATTATTTAATCGTAGATCCAAATGATTTTATAACGTCCAAGTAATATCCAATGACTGAAATCATCTCACAAGGATAAAGAATAAACTTTTAAATAGTGTTGGAAAATAAAACCCGTAGTAATAACCAATTATGATAAATTTTAATTCCCAATATATAAAAAAATGTTTATAAAAAATTATTTAGTTTAATATCCATAAAATTAAACAAATTTATATTAGATACATCATACAGAATCAAATTCAAACCTAATTATAAAAATGAAAAATATTAACTATCTCTACCCTACATACAAAACTCATTTCTAATGTTCTTTTAAAATAACAAGAATTAACCAATGATTTAAAAATTTCTCATTAAAATTGATAAATTTCCAACAAAAAATATTTTATATATTTAAATAATTGGATTAGTCTATAGTCAGGATTAAATTTACTATATAAATACCTTGAATACCAAATTTATCGAAAACACTTTATGAATTATTATTATTAGTATTTGTTATTATTATTATTATTATTATTACATAAGGTGAGGTGGTTCTTTAGTTTTACCACCCTCATTTTTTATATCCATGTGGTTGGAGGTTCAACCCCCAAAGGCCCCCATTTATAGAGGGTATTATGTGGCTATATTGTAATATTGTATTAGTAAGGTAATATATCAGTTAGATTACTTTAGAAGGAATTAATATTCACATATATAGGTATTTGGTAAACCTTTCAAGATCCTTTAATCCAATGTAGGCTCTAGCCTAATTGTAGATTGAGCCTTTAGAAAACACTATCTAGAAGAGGCCTTTGGTTTATCAAATAAATTTTAAGAGTCATAGTGGATACTTACCAATACATGTGGAGATGATTATAAATCCATAATATAATAAATAGGAATACATTATAGATATTTTAAGTAATAAATTAATCTGTAGAATGTATCTTCATCTCAATATAGAAGGGAATTTTTGCATCCTCAGATTAGAAGATGGGTGGTTCTCACTTACTCTTAATCCTTAGGTATTCTTGTAAGGACTGCACTATATTGTTTACTCCTTTAAGGAAAAACCCATCCTAATAAAGTGTGATAATAATTTAAATTCTGATGATCTAAAACTCAGTCTCTCTCAATTTTTGGAATTTGATCATTATAGGATTTTACCTATAAATAATGGTAACTTTCACATTGTAATTCAATCTAGGAATTATCTCAAATATTATTGTAGTTTAAGTTTTTATAATTTAAATATAGTGGGTTTAGCTCTCATCTAGGGATGTCAATTTTGATATGTACACTCACATTTTGAAATATTTGTGAGACATCATGGCCTATGTTTGGTTTGATTGGAAATCAAACTATTATTCATGGGTTCTTGAGGATGTTAAAAGGAAACAAAACCCATAAGATAGTTTCAATATTATGATCAATGTGGATATAATTGGGGTGTAATATTAATATTAATTCATTCCTACCTTTTGTGCCTACTTAATTTTTTTGTGGCATGATGTGGTATGTAGAAACTGTGTTAGAAATCCCTATATAAATAAGCATAGTCATTCCTATGAAAAATTAAAATGAGTGGAAGTCATGTAACCCTTGAAAAATTAAAGATATGATGGATGAAGCATACAATTCTTTATATATCCCTCATAATATATGAGAGTATACATTTATATTACAAATAGTAATGATAAAGAAGAATATTATGTTAGTAATCGGGATCATTCCTTATATAAGGAAATGAGATCTTCTCCACCAACTAGAAACCCAAAATCCACTAAAGAGAATACTAGTGTAAATATAGTGGCTAAAGAAAAAGAGCTAATAAGAATAAAATAGAGTGATTTAGTGAATATTTAGGGTCATTATATTGAATTAAAGGATCTTTCTTTCTTATCAAAAAACTAGGATTCTATAAAAAAATAATGACCTTAAAAAGGTTCTAGAATTAGATGTGCTGATTGAGAAAATCTATTTTTAGAAGATGGTTTTAGAATACTATAATAGGGAATAAGTAAATGTGACTAAAACTAAGAACATAAAGAAAAAAATTACCCTCCTCTTGGTATATTTTGTTCTAATAAGTTTAGTGATCTATATAAGGTTTCTATGTTATGTAGAAAACTAATTAAGGAAGGTGTCTCACTAACTTCATAGTGTTGGTTATTACTGTCCCTAGTCATAACAGAACAATAGATTATCTATCCAAAGAATGAAATGATTCCTCTCCTATAAAGATATATATTTCAAGGTACGAATACATTATGTATACAAAATAATTTGATCATACTTAGGTAAAAAAAGTGAATTCTTAAGGGATCTCTTGGTAATAAAAAGTCACAAACCAGTTTATTTATATAAAAATATAAAATAAGTAAGAAATGAATAATATCTATTGTAATTTTTCATGGTTATATAATATAGCCATATATAACACCCTTAAGAATTGTATTTTAAACCATCATCCTGGAATGATTGGTATTTAGTATCTCATGGATCATTTTAGCATCTTTATAGGAATTATTTTCAAGAATTTTTTTGATGATATTGTTGGTGTTAGCCAAGAATAAGATTTAGTTAAAAATCTTTTCTTATTGATTTATAGTATAGTTACTAGTTATTTTTGGCCCAAAAGTATGTGCATATGGAATGGGCGTGTATAAGAAACCCTTACGAAAGGGGCTGCTTCGCGGATCCCACTCATAGAGCCCCATAGCACCGCACCCTTAACCAAGACCCACAAAACTACAACTGATGCAAAGAGGAATAACCCTTTGCAATCACCGTGGAGTAAAAAGGTGGGAGGATCTGCAGTTATGAGGCACTTGATCTGAAGCTTTGCACCACGCAGGGAGCCAAATCGACCTCTACAAACCCATCGAACTAGATGGAATCCTTCGTGGGTGCCTCACAGAGCACCCAAAAAAGATTCACATTGAGGTGGGGATGAAAATAAACTCCATAGTTATGAAAAACATGACACAATCTGTGGCCGAAGGAGCACCATGTGGCTTCAAACCGAGTTTTCCCTACTTCATGCCGACCCTTGCCTATAAATATCAGGTTCCCCTTGATCCCAAAGGAGAGATACTCTGGCCCTTCTATTTATCTTATCTCAAATCACGAAGCACCTTATGATTTGTGAAACCTTGAGAAAAATGATTTCTTATAGGTACTTGAGAATAGTGAGGTACCCTTACCATAGCTCAAACACAACCCCTCTTCAAGCAGGGATTTCCTTTGCAGATCCCATAGGCCACAGCAAAGGAGGGAGATCCGTAATGGGACTCAGGACTTTTCAAATCACTCATGATTCTCAAAGTACCCTCCATACCCATTTAAACCATATTCTAAGGCAGGTTCACTATGCTTCATGAAGCACATTGCTTCATAGTGCTATGATTTTCAAGGTACCCTTGATTCTCAAAGTCCTACTCCACGAAAGCCTTTACACTTTACGAAGAACCCTCCATATTTTCATATACCCTATTCCAAGGCTACGCCACCACACTTCACTAAGAATACCAAATCGTGAAGCCCCTCCATTATATGGAGCACCAGAGCTTCACAAGGTCCCTTCTTATGAACCCACATTCATCGCAAAACCTTCTCACGTACGACCCTCTAGGTTTGTATGAAGTTATTTCAAGGTCCCTTGGGCAGTGCTTTATATTGTGTTGCTTAGCCTTTTGCTTATTCACATAGGCACTCTAATGGATATTGCGTCTTCACATAGCCATGCTAACTTGGCCCCCTCAGTGGATCACTCCACAATACCCCTCACTACAACATTGTTGGTGCCTTACCTTCACTAAGGGTTAAAGCGTACCAGTTATGTAAGTATTATGGGTGCGAAGTGAACTCGCATCATATGATCTTTAGGATTTTAAACAACCAAGAACCATCATCCCCAGCACATGACATTAAAAATTCCCCTCACCCAATGCATCATACACAGGGTATCCTGTCTCAGAAATTCTCTACACTTGCTCATATCCATGGAAGTGAGATCTTCCTCACATGGAATGAGATCATCTCGACTGGGGAAGTGCCTGTCTATGGGGAAGGGAAACCATATAGGTGTAAGCCCCTAGAATTTCTTGCAGAAGGCATCACCCATGCTCCCCCTTTCATCTTCGGTGCCAAAGACTATATGAAAGAGGTGAACAAAGAACTTTTTTTCCCCAACCCTTTCCCTCTGGGTATTATCGCCACTAGGCCTCCATCATGGAATAAGTCCCAATCTCAATCTCCCTAGGTTTCTAACCATGAATAAGCCCTTGTTTATTCTTTGGACTACTAACCATGTGTATGTGCCATTACACTTCCCACAGAATCACCTTTTGTGACATGATTGTCAGGTCTTTGCTTCCTCTTTTTTCTCACACCGAGCATGACTCACATTTTCTTAGAGTAAGAATTGACCATGGAATCCTTCCTGGGCTGCCTTAGTGGGTAATCCCTAAACCTCTTCGAACGATGTGGACTTTGATCCTGGCCACGACCTGGTACTTAGGAATCTTCCCTGAGGTTGAAGACTGACACCTTCTTGTACTGACCCTTTTATGTTAGTTCACCTTCGTCCAGCATGACGTTAAAATATATCCACCATTCTGAACTACGTAGACTTTTATTCCTTCAAAGGAAAGGTATGTAAGAAGATTCCTGGAGGTTCAATCCCCACACCCATTAGTCCTGGAAACTTCATGTATGTCCATCCTCATCCTGCATGATGTTAAATTGTATGCCTCCTTTCATCCTGTAAGACGTTAAACTATAAACATTCAAACTACGCAGGATTTGATACTTGTCTCCTAGACATGGTGTGTAGGAAACCTCCCTGAGGTCCAAACCCAACCTACAGTAAGCTGTTCTGTACCCCATCCTATGGTAATCTGTTGTGTACCCTTCCAGTGGTAAGACATTGTGTACCCCATCCAGCAGTAAGCCGTTGTGTACCCCATCCAGTGGTAAGTCGTTGTGTACCCCGACCAGTGGTAAACTATTGTGTACCCCATTTAGGGGTAAGCCATTATATACCTCATCCAGTGGTAAGCCGTTGTGTACCCCATCCATCAATAATCTGTTGTGTACCCCGAACAGTGGTAAGCTATTGTGTACCCCATATAGTGGTAATCTATTGTGTACCCCATCCAGATGTAATCCCTTGTGTACCCCATCCAGCATTAAGCCTTTGTGTACCCCATCAATCGGTAAGTCATTGACATCCCCACACGACGGTAAGCCTTTGTAAGATGAACTACATGGGTTTGATCCCTATCTCCTAGACATGGTACGTAGGAAGCCTCCCTGAGGTTTAACCCCCAAAACTGGTAAACTTTAGTGTCCCCCCTATTAGGACCCACATCTCTTGTTTACATCCTCAGGTGTCGCATCGCCCCATTGAACTACGTGGACTTTGATTTCCTTCCATGGGGATATGTAGTAAGTATCTTTGAAGCTCAATCCTAACATCATTGTTGCACTCGCATAAGCTCCATCTCATTCTCCATCCACTCTCAACAATCCATATCCACCCTGATTCTTACATGGGCCGTCACTTCCCAGTAAGATCAGGTCAACCACTTTCTCCATTCTCCTATCATTAATCTGTTAACTAACCACACATTACCCCTAACATCCACGATCCCTCATGGGGTTGAACCCATCTGATCCACTCTGATAAGTGTTCTGATCAGTTTGGTCCATCTCCAATAGACTTTAAATTCGTGAAATAACATGTGTTAAACATGGGAAGTTGAGGAAAACCTCAGAGACATGCCTATGAAATACAATTCTATGAATTCAATGTGGGATGCCTCAAGATCCTACACCATCGAGATTCCCTATCAAAATAGGAAGAAACCTAGACGCATTAGTGTTCCAGCGTCCAGACATTCCAGTGATGTCCAACGTGACTACTCCCCTGACTGAAGGTTACTGCCCTAACTGGACCCCTTGGAATGTTCTGAAAAAAGAAACGTAATTAACCATCATCCATAAAGACATGGCATTGAGAAGAGTTTCACGAACAACTTCTTAAGTCTATCAGGGAGACCCAGACTTGGAAATGAGTTCTTAGGAGGAATCCATAGAAGGAGGAACTGAAATCCCATCATCCCGTTTTGATCAATGACCAAACATCACTAAATAAGCAACATATTCTACCCACCTTTGGAAAGTGGGAATGCAGGGCAACAGTTTCATGTCCTTCAACATAAGAATTTCTTCCCTAATGAAATCATTGGAAATAGAAATGGTGAACCTCGATGTGAAACTCTTCTCCTCAATATGGATATTTTTATCACTTGAGAAGTCAATAGATTAGCGTGTCACATGATCCATGTATCTGGCGCCAGGCCCCACCAAGAAAATAGAGGGCTTGTCATGAAACTCACCAAAAATTGGGGTTGTTGAATGCTGAGCATCCTGATCTTCAATGTTTTCACCGTAGATCCTTCTTACCAACAATGGGAAATGGGATAACACTGGGGAACTAGATGGCAATTTCATTCATTCAGCACTAATGGTTAAATATCCCAACATTGCAAGACCCTAACTATTATGGCAGGAAACTAATCACCACCCACCCACCGACACATAGGCGACATCAACGCGGCAATCCTGCGTTACATCATCTCTCCCATGGTGGCCTCTATGTCCATAGTTCCTAGGTGTACACGCCCCATCTCCCCATTTGAATTAATTCAGAGAAGGGTGATTAATGACCTCGTTTGGTGATACGATGAGGAGGGGATTATCCCATCCCGGGATATGGCCCATCAATACATAGAGGCTTCTGCACCTCATCACCACCACCGCCCCCAAGGAACGTTCATGGATCCACTAATCCCCACTCCAAATTATAATTGTTTCAGGATCCTCTTCTCAAAATGTTTTTATGACTCCCTCCCCAATTCAACTAAGGTGAGGGTTTTCTGGGACATCCCAGCTGGAATCCCATCCTAGGGGCTACTAAAGAGGGGTCCTAGTAGGCTGCTTCAATGCCACCATCTGGCCCCACAAGCTGAGGACCAGGTAAAATATACGTCTGTACCACAGGCCCCAGTCCTGTTGACCCGACGCCAGCATCAGGTGCAGGCTGAGGAGGATGCCTGCCGAGGGGCGTAAACATCAATAGATACCATGGCCTATGCCATCGCTGACGTACACCATCAGTCCCCAATTTATTGCATGCAGGGGCACTCATATTCCCAACCAAGATCGAGTCCCCAAACACCCCATGGGTTGGCTGGGTCAACTCTCCAGGTCGCTAACATAGGTGGCACCCTCCGTGGGATGACTCACGACAATGAAAACTAGAATGAAGGTTCTCCTCGTACCATAACCAATGAGAGTTATGTCCGTCCCCACTCCCATGCTCGACATGGAGGTCCTCCCCTTCCCACCTTCAATCTAAGTGAAGGTCCTCCCCACTGCATTAAAACCCAATATGAAATCCTCTTATGCACCCATGACCTCATGTATGAAGTCGTTCATCCGGTCATAGGTTGCTGATGTGATGATGCTACCCGTCTGATCAACCATAAGTGTGGGAGTCTTCCCCATATCCTTACAAAAACCGAATAAGGTCATCCTATTCCCAGATATCATAGAAGTGGAGGGTTTCCTTGCTTCATGGGTTCCCAACATGGAGGTCCTACCCGTGTTAAGTTTGACCATTACAAGGACCCTCCTTAGACTGGCATTGCCAAAGGAAATAATTATGGAGGCCCTACCCATGCTCCCACTAGCTCCAGAAGAGGTCCTACCCACTCCAGAACTTCCAACAGATATTCCCTTCGTGCGTCAGTCAATAGACACAAAGGCCCTCCTCATGTTCCCATTGACATCTGTCCAGGTGATCCCCACACCCTGGCTTAACCAGAAAGAATTCCTCTCCACTTTAGCATCAATTTGGTTGGAGGTCCGCCCGGAGATAAAAATATACCCTATCCCGAAGATCCATCCAAATGAATAAGGGTAGGTCACTAACACCATAAGAAGATCACTGAGAATATTTTGACCACAATTAAGTATGTTTGGTTCTCAGATTCCAAGGCAGAATGTGATTCGGTGATGGAACCCTTAGCTCGATCCTCTGTGTCGTGAACCTAGGACAGAATGCGACGTATCAGCCTCATTCTTCTAGAATGTGAGGTTCACCAGATTTCCATCTCCCTTTATAGATACATCAAAGATGAGGAATATTTTTCCTCTTCCCAGGGTCTAGCTATGCAATCCTCCATATTGTTAACAGGGTCATTCTCTACCTCAACTAGAGATCATGGAGAGTTATTCTGGTGACTAGTAAAGAATGAAAAATAGTATGGCCCACCATCAGTGACTACAACACTTGCACCAGAAGTTGTGGTCGCTAGTCCATCGTATCAGATTGTAGTGGCTCAGTCATTGCCTTAATAATAGGACAACCCGAGATGTGGTGTCTTGTCAGCCCATTCACCGTATTCTTGACCAACCAGTCTACCGTCTCAGTGGTCTACTTCTGTGCCGCTACCGATCCCCCAGCCTTCCTCGGTTTATGAGTGGGGAAACTAAGGGACATATCTTAAGTTTATCCCAAGGATTTTTTTGGGACATCCTTATGGTATATCATTTACCTTAAATGTTATGTCCAATTGAGACTGATATCATCAGTGCGCCAGAATTACTTACCCAAGAGGAAGTTGCGTGCTTTCTAAAAACCCTATGGGTGACACACTTCTTTCTCCATTATAAAAAAGTGTCTTACCCCAAGATTCTAGAACACTTTGTGTACATTGGCTAGAAATTTTGTATGGTATACTTGGCTACACTCCCTGTGGCCCAACCCCCTGAGTCACTCGGTCTCCACAAAAACCTCCAGCAACGATGCGTTCAGATCTTTAAAGTGCTCCGCAAAATTATCAAGGAGGAATCCCCACATGTTAAGGTATGTGGTTGGGGGAAGTATAATTCCATCCATTTCAATTCTATACAGTGCTAGCTTGAATATCCAGGTGATATAGAGGATATGTCTTCCAGTAGATTCATAGTTAACATGGTCGATCTATCAGAAGGGGAGAATGAGCTAGAGATCCTAATTGAGAAATTTCCCCCTGGGGGAGTTCCACAACATTTGGATCCATTGGGAAGGGTTAATATATAGTAAAGAAATCTATTGGGTCACTCATGCCCACCGAGCCATTGGTCCTCATCCAGAATACCAATAAGGGTAAGGAGATCCTTAGGGTCGTCAGACCCTACGATCCATCTGGATCAGTTCATAAGATGGAAGATGATACTGAATAATCTGTGCTTCTCCAACTGCTCATAGAGCACAAAAAGATGGTCGATGACCTCCTTGCTGAACACGTCCTAGAGTGGCTTCCTGATTACAGCGATCCTCAGTCTAGGTATTAGGGGTAGGTGCAAATCCCCCCCCAATGAGTTACCCCTGGGTGACCCTGAATATCCTACCCACGTAGAGAGGATAACAGCTGGGACATATGGAAAGAGTGTGTGGTAGGTGTCACCAAATCCTCCTAAGTGGCATGATAATCCCTGAGACCCATCTCATATTCCCTAAGCCGCTCTGTAGGTCATCCCACTAAATTATCCATGAGCTGTTCGACCTGCTTATCATGTTTAAGAACATGCCACTGCACTAGTTTTCATGGATCCTCATCATGATAGAAACCCCCGCCCATATGATCTAATGACAGCACTCATTGCTCACCTTGAGGCATTGGAAACTCGACATATAGAAATCCCGCCTAATAGAAATCCATATTTGGAGTGGTTGGATGATACGCCAGTACCCCTAGGTTTCGGAAACCCCACCTTCTTCACCTTTAATGGGACGGGTGCCCCGCTACAGCATCTGGCCCACTTCATATCAAGGTGTGAACCCATGTTGGGAACTCCAACACACCAAGAAGCCACCAAACTCCGTTGTTTCGTATAGACATCAGAAGGACCTATGTTTGTCTGGTACTACCAGCTACCCATCAGGTTATTCGCCACCTGGGAAGATCTCCAAAGGCAACATCTTTGTTAGTTCATCTCTACCACCTAGAATACAAGTATTACAATCCTCTTCATGTGTAATAAAATGATAGATGATCTTGTCGTGGACTTTGTGGCCTGGTGAAAAGGCCTTACCTACTCCTTGGATATGACACTAACTCAAGAAAGGCTTCTGAAAATGCGTGTGGTCAATTTCAACACTAAACTGGTTCCCTCTCTCATTACCCAGAATTACCCTGGGGGATTCTGAGGCTTCTCTGATAAGTCCTTGTGTCTAGAAGAAGCCTTACAATAGGCCATATAGGCACATCTGTTGCCTCCTGCAATTCTCACGAGAATATTCTCTAAGGATGATCCTGATATAGAGGCCCAAATAGAGTCCCCTAGGAAATGGGAGCTATTAACAGTGGAGACACCTCCATAGCCTCACATTGGCACACCAACTCAGGCACAACCTCTAGACAAATAACACCCACCTCAGAATCGGCAGGCGCCCCCGTGTAATGCACTGCCACCACCAAGGTGAGATAACCAGGTTCCACCTCCTCAAGAATCTCCTTCAACCCCTCGATATGGTCAGGAACCCAGAGCCCCCTCTGCATACAGGAGAAACTACACCTACTCATTCAACGAGGCTCATGTCCCCAGTTATTTTTGAAGTTCCTTGGAATAGGGAATTATACGTTTGCCTGAATGTAAGAGGCCCAAAGAGGTGGATCTTACTGAATGCCCCAATTATTGCCCCAATCAACAGATCCAGTTGAACACCTTAAAACAGTTCTATGTGTTTAAATACATGCTTCAATACTAGGTTGATAACAACATAGTCAGGTTAGGCCCATCCCCAACACATGTGGCATGTGTATTCATGAATCCAGAAAGCGGTAGTGACAGTGAAGGTGAGTGGAATCAGGTTCCTAACTGTGGGTCCCACATGTATGATGACCGGATGGATCATAAGGTAGTCACCCATGCCCTTGGTATTATCCATGCACTTATAAATTGAATTGAGCCTTCTGGAGGCTCTGCGTCACCCGCATCCAGCACTTCTACGTCAACATATCATCCTTCGACTTCCCAGAAGAGAAAGCATCGACAACGCAAGGGAAAAAAAATTCCCCCATTAATGTATTCATCATTCCATACTCTTAAAGGCTTCTTAACCACAGATATTTCAATTCCCCCAGAATCCATCTAGTAGTGGATGATTCATCAGGTGATGATCAAGGGTATGCCTCGATTAACACTTTGGAGCTCGTAAAACCCTACATGATATCAGTCAGTGAGGAGCACTAGACAGATCCTCCCAATGTTCCTATCCTTCACCAGAGTCATTGGGGCCATGTATATATGGTGGTCATAGTTCCTCAGTTAGTACTAATGGTCATGTTGTGTATGCTATCAAAGCCATATAGTAGGCCCATCATAGAGCTATGCATGCGCCGCCTTCTCATCTGGTGTCATCAGGTCCGCCTTCGCAACCTTTTGTGTTACATGATCAGGAAGTGGTGCCCTGACTGCATTTTGATCATCCACGATCTGTTACAGACTAGACTAAGTAATCTGGCTCATAGTTGGTACTCACTCCATGAGTTTTGACTACCAAGAAGCGAGACAATCCCAGCACCAGTCAGCCATTGAATCAACCAGAAGGGTTCATCATACCCCTTGCCACAAAATGACCTACTATAATTAGAAGTTCCATATTGGCATAGATGTATGATACCTTAATAATCTCACCCTCATTCTTACATTATTCACAAGGTTGTCCCGAATGCAGCATAGGCCATGGTTACCATGGATGGCGAGCATATAACCCATCCCACAAATTCCAAATTCCTCAAGAAGTACATTGGATAAGATAGATATGGTTCTACATGACCTTAAATTGTTACATCTTACATGAAATTAAACTGGTTTTCCATCCCAGATGAAGATAAAATACAAAATGGTCCAAGCTCTATGACCACAAACTAAGATCTATACGGTCCCGTGTGACCTTAAACTATTTTGTCTTCTCTATGAGATATTAAAATTTGTGATTCGTCTGGACTGAAGGACATAAAAATACTTAGCATTAATCTTCACCACATGATATTAAACATCATGGAACCTTCAATAATAATGTATGGATTGATTTAAATACTCATGGGATACGTAGGAATGCTCTGATGCTTCATCTTGAGTCTAGCCCCCAGACTATTCTCTTTGAATATCCCCCTAGGTGTAGTTTCCTTGGAGGATCCCACATGGTGTAGTGTAGGTGTCTTTGGCCCCACTCATGTTTGGATTATGATAATCACACCATTTTATCCCTCCTCATTCTTCTATCTTCCCACGACCTCATCTCATGAAGTTAAACTACATGGCCCTTTCAGAACTATGTATGGATTGATTCCCATCCTCATGGGATACATAAGAATGCCCGATCATTTTTTCTATAGGCCCAAACCCTACAGCAGGTCCTCCCCTTGGGTTGAAACACATGTAGTGGTGCAGGATTTTCCCCCCTTCATGTTGTGTCCATCAAGATTTCACCATGTATCCATCTCCCTGGAGTTATACACCTCTTTTTTCCTCACCTCAAGACATTAAACTATGAACTAGTTGGGTCATCCTATTTTAGATCCCTCTACCTTTTTAGCCCCCATGCATAAGTTCTCATTCGGGGATTGTACTGTGTGCTATGGGATTATGTTTTCATTCATGTCGTATTTCTCTTCATGTCATAGACATCCCTCATTGAGATACCATACCCCTATCTGCATCCTTTTCACATGACGTAAAACTGAACATCATCCCCCATAACTAAGTGTGGCTTGATTACCATCTTTATGGGATATGTAGGACCACCTAAACATTTAGCCTTTGGGTCCAGTCCCAATTATTAGGAACCTCCTTACCTTCCTATCCCCTTGGCACGAGTTCTCCTAGGAGAGGGGCTTGTAGTGTGGTATGGGACTATGTACCCATTCATGTTAGGTTTGTAACAACCATTACCCAGACCTATTTCCCCTAAAAGGTGTTCTACCCCCTACTCTAGTCTCATCTTTTCAAATCGACTGCTCTTGAGTTGGCCCCCTCAACCCTTTTTGGAAGTTCACTAATGTGCCCATGAGCACTCGGGTTTGCCACCAAGAGTGTTGAATCCTACATGGATAAGTTATCATCCATCCTCAGTCTTCACTCTTCCCTTTATTTGGTATTTCATCATCATTTACATCCAAAAGGTCCCACAAATGATACAGATACTCAGTCTAATAACTCTCTTATAAGTTCGACCCAACATCCTCAAGGACCTCGAATGAAAAATTGATACAAGTCCCATGTTTCAAATATGGTCAATGATCGAAAATCATTTTTTCCCATTTCAGGTCACATGATATGGATACTGTGTTTCAAACATGGTCAACAGTTATCATCCATCGTCATGCCAACACTATCAAGCCCTAAATGTTGGTTTCATGATTCACATCATTTTCCACTCCACCATGTCCAAGTGGAATTTCGACACACTTGGTACTATCCCTGAGAGAACATTTTCACGTTAGGAGGACAACTCCATGATGAGGCATCATTTGGGGATTCACACTAATTTCCCATTTGTGTGTATTCCATGTGTTGAAATGGACTCCTCCACCCTTGTTTCCCACATCGAGCATAGATCACATGGTCTTAGGGATTCATAAGAGGTTTGTATACATTTGGAAGAGTCTCGCTTCACAATGGTCTGAGATCTAAGGCCTTAAAATAAGAACTTTATATGTCTTTTCCACAAGTCATAAGAAACTAAACTCTCAGAACTATGTATGGCTTGATTCCTATCATCATGGGATACATAGGAACACCTAGAAGTATCATCTTCAGGTCTAGCCCCATATTCTATGGCCTTTTTTGTCCCCTTGGCCTGAGGTTTCTTCCTTGTAATTGTGCGTGGTGTGGTGTGGACCACGTCCTCATTCATTTCAGGTGTGCTTTATCACGCCATGCGCATTCTCCCCTAAAACTTGTTTTTTCAGTATGTGTCCAAGAAATATGAAATTAAACTATACTATCAATCCTTACATGAATTTAAACTATTTTTTATTTATTGCATGACGTTAAAATTTATTGGTTGGTAAGATCATACAACCCTAAACTATGACATCATCGTCCTGACCACATGACGAAAAAACGACATTGCATCATGATGTCATCACTCGAGGGGACATCATGTTTGGTAGTGGTTATCCACCATAACATTTTTCAATGCCTGCAAATGGATTGATTCATGTAGCTATGCCTAGACTCTATGTCCAGGGTTTATTGCTTAAAAAACACACATCCATCCTAAAGAAAAAACAAGATCTATCATATGATGCTTATTTTCGTGCGTGGGTTGGACTTGCATGACAGTATCGTCCTTGACATTGATACCCTACCATGATACTTCTAGATCAATGTATGGATTGATCCCCATCATAATTGTGTATGTTGGAGTGCCCAGGCACTTGGCCTCAGTCCTAACCCAACTTTCCTTTTCAATCCCATGACCTAAAACCTCCCCCGGAAGCACATGGTGTTATATGGACTCCTACCATCCTCATTCACATCGGGTTTTGTAATTACTTAACAATGTGTCTCCCTCCCTCCTCTCTATCTATAGTCCATGATCTAAGGCCTTTAAACTAAGATCTAAAATTCCTTTTCTTAGGACACTATACTACCCTTCCATAACTACATGTGGCTTGATTCCCATCTTCATGGGATATGTAGGAATGCCTAGACATTCCATTTGTAGGTCTAGCCCCTAGAATCTTAAGTCCTTCCACCCCTTTTCAGTCCCATGTCCCAAACTCTTTTACAAGCATGAGGTGTGGTGAGAACCTCTTTGGATCTCATTCATGTATGGTTTATGGAAACCACACCATGTTTCTTCCTTGTATCTCCCAAGAATGATATGAGTCCTAAGACTTTAAACTAAGATCTCCCTAGGGGAAATATGAATCAGGTTCGACTACTTCGCCACCCTATGAGAATTTCATTTAACCAGGTCCCGTCTTAATGGTCAATTCTTGACCTTATTATAAGAGCATGTGATCCTAGAACCCTTGTCCATGGAAATGGATTCAACTCCATATATCTGATACATCTTATTGTCATACAAAAATGTGTCATGACAAAGACCCCAAAGTGAGGAATTTTCACATGGAAATTCCCTCATTTCATTTCTACACTTAATGAGACCTTTATTTGGATCCCCATCCTCTTCCATGTCTAAAGGGACCCCCTTTATGGTCTGGTCTCAAGCCACATTGGCTCACCTACCATTTTAGGACAACGACCCTGAAGACCTCAAGCAACATTGAAGACATGTCCGTGTTTCGAACATGGTCAACAATCAACCAACATTTGTCTCTCCCCATTCTAGTATAACATGAAGTGGATACTGTGTTTTGAATATGGTCATCAGTTATCCTCTATTGGAACGCTACCATAATTGTGTTCCAAATATCAAGCACCATGATTCACATCATTCCACTCCCTTATATTCAAGTGGAATTATATCACATAGTTTTACACCTTCATGAATCTATGTGAATTAATCAGGCTGCTCAATAATTTTGTGATTTCATTCACCTATCATTGCACTGCCCCTAATGTGTGCCTTCATGTACTAGGAAAATGTCACCACTACTCATTGTTTCCCACATTGAGCACGACTCAAGTGGGCTTAGTGGCTTTTGTAGCGTGTGTACTAGTGCAACTGAACCACACCTGAATCTCATACCGCATGACATTAAACTGCAATATGAGAACTACATATGGCATTATTACCATCATCATGGGGTAAGTAGAAATTCCCAATCACTTTTCCTCAAGCGTAGTCCAACTTTCACATTTGGTCCCTCGACCTAAAAAACATCCCTCGGGGACATGTGTGGTGATATGGACTCCTACCATCCTCATTCACATTGGGTTTATAGATACCTCATCACGTACACCATTTTTAGGATCTCCCATTTCTCCCACCATCCTACCGTATGCCGTTAAACTACATGAGTCCACATGTCCTCGATGCATGACATTAATCTTCAATTCTACCTTGAACAAGTTTAGGATGCCCCATGTTAACCATGAGATGTGTCATCTTCCTTGATAAAGAGGATTTACCCCCCCACCAACGTTGGTCTCTGACCACGTTGTTCTTAAGAACTCGGTTTGGCTTGATTCTCATTTTCATGGGATACATAGCGATGTCCATGAAATTTTCACTGGGCCCAGCCCTAGGTCCTTTAAACTATTTTCACCATCCTCACCATACGAAGTTTAAACTAAGTGTTTATCATCCTTATTGGTGTGATGTAAAACTATAGATCATTTCAGGTCCTCACCAGAGAGGTCCTATTCGGAAGAGATTTTGATCCCTGATCAGACCGATGCGTCCACCTAATGTGTTTTCGCTGCAGTGACATAATTTCAAGAGTGTTAGATTCTGTTCAATCAACCCATCAATCCAACCTCCATTCTTTTCATGCACTTTATTTGGACCCTTTCCCTATTTCAATTCTAAAGGAACCCCCTAACAGTACAGATGCTCTTCCTATAGCTCGCCTACTATCTTGGGTCAATGTTCTGGAAGACTAATAGATGACATTTTGAGTCAAGCCTCGTGTTTCGAACATGGTAATCAGTTGGACCTCATTTGATATCCCTATTTCAGGATAACACAATATGGATATTGTGTTTTGAACACAGTCAATAGTTATCTTTCATTTTTATTCCAACCCCACATTCATATGAATTTTGATTATCCTAATTCACACTTTACACTCCACTATGTTAGGATTTATTCTAATTCCCCTGGCGTTACATCGCTCGTGCACTAGAGAACATTGGGATAATGGAAACTCTACTGTTCTTGGAACCTTATCCTCTAGGCAATCCTCCCTCATTATTCTAAGAAGTTTGGGTTGGGTGTTCAAACCCTGGGTTCCTGAAACTTGGTCGTCATCCTCATGTTCAGATGGAATAAAAAATCATTCATCCCCTGTTTCTCGCATCAGGAATGACCCATGTGATCTTAGGGATTTATCGCTAGATATTTCATGAATTTAATGGAAATTTAGTAAACCAAAACACATAATGGTACCCATGAATGCATCCATCATAAAAAATGAAATCATGATATTACATTAAAAGTTTACATTAATTACAACACCCAAGGATTAGACCCTTCCATGGATGGGTTGACCTCTCTAATATGGAGTTCCAAATCCAACACTCATTGGATTGTGGCGTCTAAGATCTATTGTCACCTATTTAGATATTAATCCTCCTTGATAGCGATGGAATGTAGTTCATCAACCATGATCTTGCTCGCTCCTCATCAGTTCGAATGAAACCATCTCCTTAGAGGATTTCTCTATCTGTTCTTCAGCGTCCGCCGGCTGGGCATTTAGGTGTGACACAAGCTCTGATTATAAATAAAGGAAATTAGAATGTTATTTTCTCATTCCCTCAACTTTTTAACATCACTTTTATACTCCTAGATCTTCTTGATGTTTGCTGATTTCCTCCATTTCTAGCTCACACTACGGCCACAATTGTGCTCCTGAAACTTCTCCGCCATGAGGTCTCGATTTAGAAAATGAGGACATTAGCATATACTCCTCCATGGAAAAGCTCGCACAACAGAGACCAAAGACTCCCCATCTAGTCTATCCATTGTGGTTAAGGGGTCTCCCCAATAAAGCACTTGATTATCTTCCATGACTGGTGATGAACAATTTTGTAATCCTCTTCATCAGAAGCCTTCTCATCACGGTATGTGGCATCAGCAGGTTCATAGGTATGGAATGACTCCAAGAACTCTTCAGTAAGGTCTAAATCCAATTTCTAATTGGGTAGGATGGGACCCATGTTGTGTGACTGATCCTCATTTTTGGACTACACCACAATTATTTCGGGATCGGTCCAACTGATGGCCCCACTTGTGTCTGGAAGAACTGTAGTTTGGTTAGCTCGGGCATCCAATTCCATGACTACAAGCATTACCCAGGGAAAGGAATCACCAGGAGCTCCAACAAACTTCTCCATGGAAACCCACACCATTTGAAGAACTGTGAATATGAGAGGCGCACAAACATCAGTCAATATGATCAATGGATGAAAGTTAAAAATTCTGTAAATAATACTTACAGAGATCAAACATGTGCTCTCTATCCAGATTTGTTACCATAAGAACCTTGTGGTGTGGTCCTAAATATATTTTGGGGACTTTTGAAGACTCTTGGAAGACCACTCTAGGTGTCACGGTCCTGCCAGGTATGAGGATCATTGTAGCTATGGGCGCAGGTCCCGATGTTCTTATAGCTGCATCTAATGTCAAGAGAGATTGGGTTTTACTTACGAGGCCCTATTGAACTGGTCATATTTTAGTTTAGAAGTCCTAAAAACATGGGTGAAGTCTATGGGGAAGTGTTTTAGGGTTTACCTCAAGGTTCTATGCAAATTCTTACAACACTGGGTCTAAGTTTCCAAACTCACCCTCCTTCTGAGGGCTCCTTCCACCTGCCTCTTCCCATTGGATGAATCGTTTGACTCTTATAGTTGAGGGAAGTGCTCTCTCAATTTTGTAGTTGAAAAATATGGAGGGTCTATTAAATCAAGAAGTACCTTTAATCGATATTTTATTGGATGCGAAACACCCTGAGAGTGCCCAAAGTCCTTTATCTCAGCATGGTACTACTCCCCCTCTGCTTGGGATACCAGAAAGCCAGCCTTGATAGGACTGATCCCTAAAAAATCCAACCCGAGGTGATTCATATGTTGCCACATCTTGGATGGGTTGAGGAATTTCTAGTTGACATCTCAGATGTCCCATTCCTCTGGGAAGACAACACTCTCAGGCATGTCTATGTGGTGCAGCCGCTTCCCCGAAGCCTGGGTGGGTATCCAATGGAATCCCCTAGGCGGCCTCCCCTCAAGATAAATTTGCTCTGTTGGGACCACTGAGTTTGCCACTTCCTCCTGCCTCTCGATCAGTGTGGGTCTCTCTACCACTGCAGCCCTACCACCGCGGGATGTCCTTTCCGCCTTTCACCCCTGACCTCGAGGTTGGGGAGGCACCCCTTCGCTAGCACATACGGTTAGCTGCTTTAGTATCTCCCTCGGGTAGGAAACCTTCCAACTCTTGGCGTACCCCTTACCCATCCCATATGTGGTTGTCTGTAGGGGCAGCTTGTTCCGCATCTTCCCATCCCCCCCGTGTGAACATGAGACACTTCTTCCACATCACACACGGGTGGTCCTCATGGAACACTCCCAAGAAGACCCATAGGGTTAGCCTCTGGATGCACCAAAACTTCCTCGCATAGCAGTTCGGGGTGAATGGTTTGTAGAGAGGCTCATGGTCGACCCATGCCATGAGGACTCTATCCCAAAAGTCCAAGAGGTAGCACCAATGCTCCTGCATTCCCTAGCCGACATCAGTGAACATGCCTGTCTATAGTGGGAATGGGTGGAAGTTGAACTCTTCCACCTTCCTGATCCGGTTAATCCCCAACTATAGGCTCAACATGGTTAAGAAACTCCCCACCACATTTATAATGGAAGGTTGAATGTTCAACACTAGAAGGGAAATGAGGTTTGGATATTTTTAGATGCCCCAAATTTGTGCCTCTATCCACCCATACTTAAGATGGAACATACCACATATACTTTGTGGATTCTTCCCTTTTTTGATGTTCCACAATACCTTATATAACTTGGAAAGGATCAAGATTCCCAGGTTGACCCGCTCCCTAGTCACCAATGTGGATTCCATGATGAATGTGCTCGATCACACACCCATGTTTTTTCCCTCACTAGAAGAATCCAGTCGCAGATAAGCACCGACATGAACACATCCAACCTAACCACTAGTTGATTCTAAGTATTGACACTAAATCCACATGTCTTCCACTAGATATCCTCCAAGAGTTTCCAATATGAGTTATCCATGTCACATTGAATCCCCTTTGGTAAGGTCTGAGGCCTCATGAGAGACAGTCTATCTTCAGGGAAATTCAATGAATTTTTGAACCACTACTTAATGTGGACATCCCTCATTGACTTCTTATCCTCCCCCAACACTAGATCCATTAATGCCATTTACAGCAGTGATATCTTCTCTGGGTCTTCCCATATATTCACGGTGGGGAAAAACTCGTTGTACATTTCCCCAAGTATCAGGACCCCCAAGATTTGGTGCATGTCTGAGAGGATGATACCAACATCCCCATAGTAAATATGAAAGGTTTTTGTCCTCGATGACCACCTACTTATCAACTCCGGCATCATCTTTGGCTGGTATACGTGAAATCTGGAAGCTCAAGCCACCTCATACTGGCCCACTCACCTCAGCTCCACCTAGAACACCTCGTAAAAGGAATCTACCTAGTAGGCCCATGCCTAGTCATCTGTGATGTTTCCTCCCTAGCGTAAATCCCACTCATCAGTCCACCCCTTCTCTGGGTTCCCCAGCGTCGCCTTTAGAATGGTGTGGTACAGTGGAATGGATGTCTCTAGATTAAATGTCTTCCTATCAACATTATTCACATGGTTTTATAAACAATTATCATTGATTGGTGTGAAATACTCCCAAGTAAGGCCTTCAGGTACCCTGAACCACTAGCACTGGCAAGACATACTCCAGAACTAGTAGGCCGGCTCATCTCTACTCGCTTGAGGAATGAAAATATCATCTCACCGACCGAAGCCATATAGAGGTAGTTGTTTTCACAGTGGTTAGTTCTTCTAACACTCTGATAGCAGAACCCCTAGTGTCTCATGGTCTAAATGGATCCATATATGTTCACTGATACCCAAGTTATTCAATTTTTTTCTCTTTGGGAAGCATCCCCAAGGACCCCATGGCAGCTTCCTGACTAGCCATTCAGTCTTAAAAATATTTGAAATTTTTTCCAGGATCACAGAGCTCAATTACGAATCTCACTCACTAAGCTTGGTCACAGAGGCGGGTCACAGAGCCCTACCCCATACCTCACAGATATATGTCGTGGATCGCACACTCAGGGAGTCGAAGGACTCATTGTGCCCCACGAAGCAGAAAAGACCGATTCGCAAAGATCAATCACCGAGCATGTAGAGCTTCATGAATTGAGATCACAAGAACCAAAAATGAAAAGGTGTGAAAGGAAAAAATAGAGGTTAGCCTCCACTATTTATAGGTGATGACCCCCTTTGCTTTGAGGTGCGTCTGGCCGCGGTGAGCTTCGTGGCGCCCCCAACCCACACATCACCACTCTGCAATGCCACCCTACTTCGTGATCATGCTTTGTGATTCGCCTAAATATTTTGGTGATTTTACATCACACTTAGACACTCATTTTCTCCTTGGATCTAAGTATGAGGGGGGCATTTATTGGTGCAAAAATATGTGCAAAAAGAAAGGACGTGAAAAAGAAACCCTTCCCAGAGGGGCTACCTCGCAAAGCTCGTTCGTGCAGCCCCTTAGCACCATGCCCTTCATGGATCCCCTTAGAACTGTGGTCGATGAAAAGCCGAAACACCCACTACAGTCTTTGCAGAGTAAAAAGGAGGGTGGATCCATAGTTATGACACACTTGAGTGGAAGATTCGCACTGTGGAGGCAGCCAAATCGACCTCTGCAAACTTGTCGAACTTGATGGAAGCCTTAACGGGGGCCACGTAGAGCACCCAACAGATCTACACGACGAGGAGAGGGAGATAGTAAAATCTGCGGTTATGATGAACTTGATGCAATCTGTGGCCGATCCGGGAGTGCCATGTGGCTTCACACCGATCTGTCCCTACTTTGCGTCGCCCCTCAAGCCCAAAGTATGAATACTCTGACCTTTCTCCTTCTCTTCTCTCAAATTGTGAAGCACCTTATTCTCTGCGAAACCTTGAGAAAAATGTGCTCTTCCATGTATGTGAGCATTGCAAAGTACCCATCCCTTAGCTCAAACACAACCCTTATTCAAGAAGGGATTCCCTTTGTGGATCTTACGAGCCACTGCGATTGAGGGAGATCCTCAAGGGGACTCAGGTCTTCACAATGAACTCATTCTTCACAAAGTACCCTACATACACATGTGAACCATATGCTAAGGCAGGGTCACTATGCTTCGTGAAGAACATTTCTTCGCACTGTTATGATTTGCAAGGTACCCTTTCTTCATGAAGTCCTACTCTGCAAAATCCTTTCCACTATATGAAGCACCCTCCATATGAACCTATGTTATATGCCAAGGATAGGCCACCAAACATTGTGAATTATACAACTTCGCAAAGCCCCTCCATTATATGGATCACCAGAGCTTTAAAAGGTACCTTCCTATGAACCCACATGATTCACAAACCCTTCTCAGGTACATCCCTCTAGGTTTGTACGAAGTGATTTCAAGGTCCCTTGGGTATTGCTTTATGTTGCGTGGATTATCCTTATGATTCTTCGCATCAGAATGCTAATGGATATTGATTATTTACATATCCAAGCTAACATTCCCCCCCAATGGATCAATCCACAACACCGCCTCACTAAGGCATTTCAAGTTCATTACTTTCACCAAGGGTTAGCGTGTGCTAGTTATTTATGACCTAGGGGTGTGGAGTGAACCTCATCATCCAAGCTACATGATGTCAATCTACCAAGAACCATCTTCTCCAACACAAGATGTTAAATTGAGGTCTCTCACCATGCATCATACGCGGGGTTCCCATATCAGAAATTATCTATGCCCTCTCATCTCCACAAGAGTGAGATCTTCCTCACATGGAATGAGATCCAATCTGCTGGAGATGCTCATGTCTGCGGGGAAGGGTAACCATCTTGGTGTAAGCCCCTAGCCTCTCTTTCATGAGGCAACAACCCTGCTTCTTTTTTTCCTTTAGTGCCAAAGTATCGAGGCGAGAGGGGAACATGGATCTTAGTTACCCCATCCCTCTCCCTCTGGGATTTATTGCCACCGGGCCTCCATCCTGTAGTAAGTCCTAATCTCCATCTCCCTGGGTAGCTAACCACGCATAAGACCCTATTTCCTCTTCAGGTTTCTAACCATGTGTAAGCCCTATTCCACTTACTACAGATGAAACTTTCACAATGTGATCATCAGGTCTTTGTTGCCTCTTGTTTCTCACACTGATCATGACTCACATTGGCTTAGAGTAAGCATTGACCATGGAATCCTTTCTTGGCTGCCTTAGCATGTAAGCCCCAAACCTTTCTGAACTATGTAGACTTTTATCCTTGCCATGGAAATGTATGTAGGAAGCCTCTCAGAGGTTCAAGCCCAACACCTTCTTGTCCCGACCCCTTCACGTTGGTTCACCTTCGTCCCGAATGACGTTAAACTGTATCCACCATTCCGAACTACATGGAATTTTATCATGTCCAAGGTAAGGTACGTAGGAAGCATCCTTGAGGTTCAATCCCCACACCCATTGGTCCCAGCCACTTCATGTTGGTCCATCCTCATCCTAAATGATGTTAAACTATATTCCACCTTTCATCCCAATATAATTTAAACTGTACCCAGTCGAACTATGTGGGCTTTCATCCTTATCTCCCAAACAAGGTACGTAGGATTCCTCCCTAAGGCCAAACCCCGACCAATGGTAAACAAATGTTTACCCCATACAACATTAAGCTGTTGTATACCCCAGCCATTAGTAATCCATTGTCTATACCATCCTGCGGTAAACTATTGGGTAACCCATCCAGTGGTAAGCCATTGTGTACCCTGACTAACAGTAAGTCATTCTCTACCCCATCCAGCGGTAAGTTATTGTGTACCACATCCAGAGGTAAGCTGTTGTGTACTCCATCCAACAGTAAGATTTTGTGTAACCAAACCAGTGGTAATCCATTGTGTACCCCATGTAGGGGTAAGTCGTTGTGTACCCCATCCAGCACTAAGCTGCTATGTACCCCATCCAGCGGTAATCTATTGTGTACCCCATCCAACGCTAATCCATTGTGTACCCCATCCAACGGTAAGCCATTGCCATCCCCACATGATGGTAATCCATTGTAAGATGATATATGTGGGTTTGATCCCTATCTCATAGACATGGTACGTAGGAAGCCTCCCTAATGTTCAACCCCAAACACTGGTAAACTTTGGGGCCCCCTATTGGAACCCACATCTCTGGTCCTCCTCAGGTGTCCTATCACCTTGCTAAACTATGTGGACTTTGATTACCTACCATGAGGATACGTAGGAAGTATCTTTGAGGCTCAATCCCAACATCACCGTTGCCCTCATGTCGGATCCATTTCATTCTCCATCCACTTTCAATAATTCTTATCCATCTTGATTCTTACCTAGGCCGTCACATCCCGGTGAGCTCATGTCACCCACTTTTTCGCTGCTCCGTGCAGTAATAGGGTAACTAACCACACGTTAGTCCCAGTATCAGTAATCCCTCAAAGGTTTCACCCATTTGATCCACTCCTGTTAGTGTTCTAATTAGGAAGATCCATCTCCTCTAGATGTTAAACTTGCGATATACCCTATGTTAAACATGAGAACTTGACAAAAACACCAGAGACACACATATGGCATAAAATTACCTGCATTAGAGGTGGGATTCCTTGGGCTTTTGGACCCTCGAGAAGCCCTATGATATGTGGAAGAAACCCAGAAGCATCATTTTTCTAGAATTCAGACATGCCAGTGATGTCCAACGTGACTACTACACCGACTGAAGGTTGTTGCCCGGGATGGACCCCTAAGAATGTCCTGACCAAAGCAACACACTTAATCAGTCTCCATAAAGACATTGTACTGGGAAGAGTATCACGGACAACATATTAAGTATATGAGGGACTCTCGAACTAGGAAACGAGTTATAAGGAGGAATCCACAGAAGTAGGAACCAACATCTCATCATCCCATTTCAATCAATGAGAAAATGTCCCTGAATAAATGACATATGCCGCTTGCCTTTGGAAAGAGGGAATGTAGGGAAAAAACTGCACGTCCTCTAATAGATAGATGTGTGCCCTGGGGAAAGAGTCAGAGTAAGTTATATTATTTTTTATATTATCCAAAAAAATCTTACTTGAATAATCATCATTGAAGTTATCAGTAACACCCTAGGATTCATGAGCCATTACTGTTTTCCCTATAATTATAAAGAATGTTTCTCCATTATTTAAAAATTGTTATTACTGGATTAGTGATTGGTTTATATAATATATAATCCAAGATGATGATAATATATTCAATTATAATGGAACATTTCAAGGAATTTAAATGAACCTTGTATCTCAAATAATATATTTTTATACATCATGAATGATTATATCCATTAAATATCAAAAATTAATATGGGGAACTAGATTGAAAAGAATAAAATCATTAAGACTAGAAACTCCCCTGGAACACCGTTGCCTTTAAAAATACCCATTAGTACAGAAAAAACTACAATGATAAAAATAACATGAAATGATATATCATAATCTGATATCTAAAATGAAAACTAAGGAAATGAGAATAATGCCTTAAGAAGTTTGAATAGAATGAATGATTTCAATAAGTCTATATATAAAAAATGGAATAAGACCATTGAAAACATGGTCCTTGAAAATATTGTCATTGAATATATGGTAATTATTGAAATATAAATTGGATTTACATATGTAAAATAGGTATACTTGAGTTATCTTTTGTTTTTAACAATTTTAAATAATATATTTTTGAAATAATAATAACAAAAAATGAAAAAAACTAATTAAAATATTTTTTTTATTATATATAATATTTTTATTAAATGAATTATTTTCTAAAATCAAAATAAGTATATTAATATCAATATATTGATAATAAAAACTTATTACTATATAAATAATTATTTATAATTATATATAGCTCAAGATCATTTCACACTTAAAAATACGTTTTTTAAAATGGATTTTCAAGCGTTATTAAATTTTTTATGGGATAAAATATATTATCATAAAGAAATTATATATTTTATTATTGATATATAATAAAAATATATTAATTTTTAATTAATGTAAAATATGATTAAGAATAAATAAAGTCTAAAAACTCATTTTTTCTATATAAGAAGTTTTCTTTAATTTCATATTTTAATTTAAAACATTAATTTAAAAAATTTAGGATATGAATATAATAAATTTAATATTATTTTTCAATTCCATATATGAAAATTATTATATTTTTAAATTTTGGTATTTTAATAAAATAATTGATTTTTATATGAATAGTGGAAAATACATTTTTTTCCCAAACAATGACTTTTATTAATTTGTCAATATATAAGTGAAAATTATAATTCTCTAAAACCTTTGAATTGATCATATATTTATGTAAATAATAATTTTTCATTTTTAAATATATTATGTTGAAATTAAAAAAAACCTATTTTGTAACCTTATAAAACAACATTAATATTTTATTTCGAATAAAACAATTTAATCATTATATTTAATTAAACAATTTATTCATAAAATTCACTTTTGGTTTGATTTTAATTAAAATTTAATTTACTTTATAATAAACCAATTTATTTCATAAAAATGAAAATATTAATAATTTATCAGACACATAAATTTTAATCATCAAATAACCTTTTTCTATGAAAGGGTTTCTACACTTTATGTGCACTAATACTAAATTCAATTAATAAAAATATTAAAAATATTATATTTTTAACATTATTTACATATTTAAAATAAAAAATTTCATATTTTTGAATAATTTCAATTTTCATTTCATCATTAAAATAAGATTCCATGGGTTAAAGTGGAGTTATCATGGTAAGGGTAACGTAGGGAAAATGTGGTTTAATAGTGTAAAAGGATAAAACTTATGAAAATATATATGATATTGGAAGTTAGAGGGTGTCTCGACCTTTTATCTTTCTATACACCATTATAAGCCTTTTTTGAGTCTTTGTCGTTAAATAATGTTGTGAAATTATTGAAAATTAAAGATAATTTACCAAAATGCCACTCTCTTTACATATAAAAGTTTCTCACTAATACCCATTTATCCAAAAATTATAAATATTTGGATAAACTAAAACTCTACACTATACTCTCCTCAACACCTTCTCCATTACCTTCATGCCTCGGTCATTCCAAAAACCTGGATAAGGAACCTTAAGGAGTTACCTAATGGATAACTTCAACGGGAGATTTAATACTCTCAACCCAACTTTTATAGTTCTTTTCATATTTTAAACTACTAAAGTCCTAATAGTCTATTATGGTATGATAACAATAAAATTTTTACTAAAATTATTTATTATTATACTATTATACTAACCATTATATTTCTTCCACAAAAATCATTGAGAAAAATGAAAATGTAGTCATGTGTATGTACAGGAACACACCTCTTTGAATGACGTTTTAAATTTTTCTTATCACTATCATAAATGGAAGGTTTAAAAATTCTTATAAAATTAGTTTCCCTATACCCAACATGAAAAGTATTTTTTTTATTACCAAACCATGTATAAATATAGTTATTCATGTTGTATTCTTACTATAATAGTGCCAACACATCATCGTCCATTTTTTACTTGTAAATACCCATTGATTATTCATCGTATAAAATGGTTATATTTGTTTCTTGATATAATTATAACCCCAAGATAACATGAAAATATTCTTTAACATATTTCCTATGTTATAGATATATCATATTGATTAGACATTTCTGATGTCTGACTATCAAGTGTTGGGAGCTCATAAGCATTGAGAATTATTCAAATGAAGTTCACACTTGTTGATCTCAAGTAGAGGAGTCTATGAGGACCGTCTCACCAATGAGAGAACTAATTGTTTCAGTGTCACTATTTGTTCCTATTTATGGGTATATTTATTAGTATCAATAATTGAGATCATTATCGATGTGTAATATATAATTGTGTACCTTTTTTCAAGATGGAAACTATGAAATTTATTTTTTGGAAATGTATCTTTTGTTGGGTGTGTCATTGATTGTATATCGTTATTTGATTATTCAGGAATGTTATTTTCACTCCCATAAGGATGATATTCTATAGTCATAGTTGACTAGTATATAAATAAATTTATTATTTAGTGTCCATTGAAATTACAGGTAATTATATATAGTAAGGTCATGAATAAATAGAGTATGAAAGGATGATGACATGAAGTTTTCATCCTAATTTATGAGATATGATGAGTTTAAGAGATTATATTAAAAAATGTGTGTTCATAGGAGGTTATCATTACTTTGAATAAAACTTCTCTATTTGGGCTAGGTTATGGGATTTTATAATTCCCTATTTGTTTATGATTATCACTCACTACTATTTATATAAGGGCTTATAGGGTCACTTGCAATGAGTCTTCAAAAGCTCGACCTATTCTAGTGACTTTGAATTTTTCACTTGATGGTCCCCCACTGATGGAGGGGTATGGACAAAGGTAATATGATCAAAACTAAGATTAATAAATTCAATATTATTTGAATTTATAATAATAACCTTTGAATTTATTTACTTATTATATTCACATATTATTTAGTGAATATTAGGAAAATTAAATTTATTTAATGAATATTAAACATTTATTATTTGATGTTTGTTAAATATTTATGTGGGATAAAAAATTTGAGTTATTGAATCATATTTTTTCATGTGACATTATTTTAGAGTTAAAAATATGGGATAATATACTTGTATCATTTATGATACATTCTCTAGGCCTAGAATGTTTTTTATAGAATATTTGGAGGGTTAAAGTCATTAATGATCAAATGTGAACATTCTAATAATGTTAAAATTCCTATAAAAATAAATATATTCCAAAATTAATGATAATATTCATTTTCATGAATTTTAAAAGTTATCTCACATATCTCTTCTATTCTAGATAGATAAGTTTGGAGGTTCGGCGCATCATGGTCTAAGTATTCCCATCTGGATCAAAGAAATGTCGATCTTGTCTTCATATTTATATCAAAAATAATTTTTCTCTTCACAAAACCACCCAGAGATTAAAGGTAGATGGATGATAAAGATTCTAGAACATGTGTGGATAATCTATAGGGTTCAATGTTCAGTTCTTCAAGAGATGATCAACAATGATGAGATAAACATGTTTTTGATCGAAAATGGAAGGGGTATAATTTTAGAATAATTTATTGTTTTCAAATCATCATTCTCTATTAATTTTCAATGGATTCATGAAAGAATCAGACATGGGGTATACTCAATCTGATTTTTTGACATTAATATGACCTGAAAATTTTAAAATAACAATTTTCACACTTCCTCAGAACCTCAAGTTCCTTTAATTATAATCAGAGTGACTATGTATTTTATTAAGTCAAATGAATAAATAAATTTTTATTTATTCAAGAAGAGTAAATCACTATGGTATTGCTACCACAAATGACGCATTGACTAGACATTGTACATCCATGTTATAGTCATCCAAAGAATAAATTTTAATTATTGAATCTCATAACCAAGACTAAATATATGATTATATATTTATTACTTGTATTTGATTATATCACAAATGGCCAGTGACATTGGGTCAGAGGAGATGTTTGGAACCCTATTCATGTGTGAAATGTCTAGCCGAGTTGTTATACAAGGGAATTCCAACTCAAAGGTGGATTATTTAAAAAACCCATTGAAATATATATATATATATAAAACAGAATATAAATATATATATATTATAATATCAAAAAATGGGTTTGAGGCCTCTTTTTTTAGAATTTTTTAGGTAGATGTGTAGGTTTTTTGAAAACAATATAAAAAATGAGTATGTGGGGGAGGGGTGGATCAGTTTCCCCTACATGGAAAGAGGTTCACCATTTCAAGGGGTAGAGAGAAATATAGGAATAATAGAATAAATTAAAAACATTATTTTATATCAAGGGGATTCTTAGATTCCCCCTTTTCCTTACGTGGAAGAATCCCCCCATGTTGGGGGGTGTGGAGAGTGGTTAACCCAATGCATTGGAGAGTTTTAAAATAAATTTTTTTTATAATATGTGGCACCCTATGAAAAGAGATGATATCTCTATTTTATATCTATATATTGATGGGTTTTTATATGTGAAATAATTTAATACTAATTGATTAAATTTTAGTTTCATGGAAGGAATTGATGTATTGTGTATTGTTATACAAGACCAACATTTGGAGAAAAATGTGTAAAGATGTGTAAATTGGGGAATATAAAGGTAGTTTACACGGAGCCATGAAGAGGCCTAATGTGACTATAGGAAATTAAGATGAATACAATACTAATTATTGAATCTAAATTGACCAAGATATCCATTGAACTCAAGTATCCCATGATTTTGGATGATAACAACAAGCTCAAGAGGATTAGAAATCAATAAATAGAGAAAAATGATGATTTTGGTGCAGGAAGTATAAATTAAATGTCTTTTAAAACATACATGGTGTTAAAACCTCAAACAGATGACCCATACATTACATATCATGAAACAAATACCGAAAGTAATTTTTTTTGAAAGATTAAAAAACACATATTTTTAGGTATCATTCATATGGATACTACCCATATGATTGTGCAATATCCACTGAACAATAGTTTTTACAAGAGGATCCCTATGATGAATTCCTGGGTTATAAATAGTGGGTTTTGATAGTATATGATTCATTCCATTACTAGAATGTAATAGATCCACTACTAGGAGGTTGTCGCATGGTTCTGACCTACCGTTCTTCGAAGATCAGTTTCTATTTTTATTTTCATTTATATTTCTATATTTTATGTAACATTGATTTTATCTTTATTTTAATTCCAGTTTCTTTTATTTTACTTCTTTCAAATTTTTTCTCTTCTGATATACTCCCGATCAAATACAATTTATTCATCATTAGCGATCATCCAATATTGACTGGATAAATATGTATAAGAGAGGGAAATCAATTTCCATGGGTTGTTTTTCTTAAAATAAATCATGATCACACATGAAAAATGATAATACTTCTTGTTTGTGCAATAAATCAAATTTAATCAATATGAGATATGGTCAAACCATATATATATTCCCTAGAATCTCAATTCACGGTGGTCTGATGAATTAAAATAACCAAAGTGTGTTAAGATTAGACTTCAATTGTAGAAGAATAATTGTATTCAATGGTCATGAATTAATTATATTAATCATGTTGGGTTTCATCCATTATTAAACATAATTGTTCCATGATTTAATAATATATAATATAAAAGTTAATCACAACACTATACCAATTGATCAAAATCATCTTGCATGTAAATAATGAAATAGAACAATTTACCACACACCCATTTTGACAAATTCCACTATCCCCTATGGATTTTACCATCATCTTAGGGAAATCTAAAATGATAAATAAACCATATTTCATAAGTCATATATTAAAATAAAAATAATTATAAAGAAGTAAATTTTAAGAAAGTGTAAATAAACTAATGAAAAAACCAACATTACATCAAAGATAAAAAATGATACAGAAGAAAAACAGAAACCTATAAATAAAGACCAGTGGGTTAGAATCTTATGGAAGCCACCTAGTAGTCGATATTATCCAGACCTTGAATGTAATGGATTTTATTCTTCCAAAGCACCTTATTTATAACCCAAGAAGTCATCCAAGGGTTCCACTAAGTCAAAATCAGCATTCAATGGGAGTTCCCATGTTATACGAGGGAATCTCTATTAAAAAGATACGAAAAAATGTGCATTTTTTTAGTTTTTATGAAATTATCAAAATGTTTAATTTTTACTCAATGTTTAATTTTTACACAATGTGTAATTTTTACACAATGTGTAATTTTTACACAATATGTAATTCATGGGAGTTGTTTTTGAGTTTTTCACATTGTGTACGGTTTATATGAAATGTATTGTCAACTTCATGCATCAGAATCCTCATTTTTCTCAGGTTATTTAGTTCAAATACCCTTGATCATCTTATGATCATAATAAATTATGGGGGAACTTTATTAAATATATATACTGGTCTGTTTAACTTGAATAAAGAGAATAGGATTCATCACCATTTCCATTTATTTATCGAACTACTTCATAAATTCACACAAACTACCTTTATATTCTTCAATTTACACATCTTCCTTCATATTTCTATAGATTTCAGTCCTGCATAAAAATAAAAGGTACATAAATATCTTCTATGAAACCCAACATAAAAAAAATTAATTTTCAATTAATTATTACATAAAAACCATCAATATATAAATATAAAATAGGGATATCTGGTGTCTTCTGCCTTCCCAGGTGTAAGGCAAGTAGGTACATGTGTGTCATTGACTTGAAACCCTACTTGATTGGCCTAACATTGAGCAAAATATTTCTAGTTCTCCCCTACCATTCCAACCCTTTTATAAATCTATTCACAATATAAACACCTCATGGGAACATGTGGGGTGGGGGATTACATTTTTTAGAGATTGAATAAATATAAAGAAAATAACAGAATATTAAAAAAATAAAATTTAATTAAATAATGAATGTGTTCGTGAGACAAGTATTTTTAAACTATAATTAAATTGAAATTATTTTAATTCATTAAAAATACCCTCCAGATGAATTCATCACAAAATTAATTTATTTACATGATTTTAAATCTTATAAACTAATCAAAATCCATATACAAACAAATGCATGTCTGATTTTATTTATTTATTTCTTTATTTTATTTCAATGTATTTATATGTAATAATTTTGTAATAAATGGTGATTCGTGAATCGACTCATTCATCATGATAAATATAGGGTCTTACATATCAACAATAAATTTTATTTACCCATATCCCACATTCCCAATATCCCCTATCCTGTACGTTAATATTATTTGAGAAATGTAAAGATAAAAGGTGACACATTTTATACCAAGACATGGTGAGAAACTAGATAGTACATTAACACATTGTATGTATAATGTCCCAAAACCAACACACCCTAATTCTATACTAAAATCATTAAATTTACATTTTTGGATTTTATTCCAATAATAATGACTCGATTTTTCCATTCTATGCTTACAACAACAAAAGGAACAATTTGGATCACTTTTATCTTCAAGGAAATTTTTTCTTTAGAGTATTAGAAAATTAGTAAAATATTTTATAGAACCAATTCAAATTAATTTAAATGTGAATTTATCCCAATTAACCCATATTTTCTTTTTCACATTAATACATCATCATCATCATCTATATGAAATCCCTTCTAGGCATAACCCGTTCAGCCACATTCTTTATAACACAGGAAAAATGAAACATGAGAAGTGTGATATCAAAATGTCAATAATGTAAAATGAATTAATTAACCAATTAATGTCATAAGTGAGCATAATAAGATCATAAGGGTATGATTACATAATCAATGTGCCTGAGTGTAACATAATAATATTCATACCCATCAAAACCTAGATCATCTAAAATGGAAAAAATATAATAAGGATTTAATAAAATAAATATTCATAAGAATAAAAAATAATGAGACATGTGATATCAATCATGATTTAATGAAACATCATAAACTCATAATAATCAAAGATAAAACATATTGGTTTCATTAAACATCATCTCATAGAAACCTTATAGAACACTTACAAATTTTTAATAACCATATAGAAAATTTACAAAATAATTATCTAGATAACATAATCATTAACCAGTGAATTAGAGATCTATCTAGATGAACCCATCATTTAATCTATAATGGGATTACTCTATGCTATCAGGAAGCACCCATATGATATAAGTTCCAAGAAAAACCACATGAATAATGTATAAAAAGCTTCCATTTTATCATAAAACTCATAGAAACAATCATTATTACCTTTATAGCATGATTATCCAAATGAAAATAAATGGATTTGATGTAAATATATTTTTAAAATATGTGAACTATGGAAACAAAATATGTTCTATAATAATGTCTTTGAAACATGATTAACTTGTAGAAGTCAAATGAGTTTCGTAAAAATATCTTTGAAACAATCTTATTCCATCTAGAGAAATAATGAGGATGATGTGAATTCTAAATATCCCTAGTGGAGGATAAGTAACACCAAGGGTTTTCACAGTGATGAAGGGGAATATAATTTCATGATCAATCACAACATTATTGAGGAAAATATCCTTTTAATGTTGGAAATCACTTTTCAAAAAATAAAACATTTTAAAAATCCTTTTGTTTAATTTTTTAAAAAAAATTACTTTAAAAAGAACCATGTAAACATTCAATGGAAGATTAAATGAAATTATGGCCATAAAATTTATTACTTCAATATATTTTTTTGAATAACATTCCTTTATCACTGTAAAAAAATTACAAAAGTTCATTGTTTATAAAATTATAAGAATATTCCATTCACATTTTTTTTAAAATCCATAAGAACTATTTAGAAAATGACATAAGATCACATAGATTTTTTTTTGTAAAGAGTAAAAATGGGTTAATTTTTTTTATAAATAATTTTGAAATCTTAAAAATATTTTTGAACTTGTTTTAGAAAAAATGGTTTATGAAGAAAACATAGTTCTGGTTGATGAGAGAAATTAAGTCATATTTTTTAAAAACATTTTCTATAATGTTTTATGTAAAAAAGAGACTAAAAAGTTATATTACTTATAAATATCATGAATAAGGAAATTATAAAACAATTAATGTGTTTCATGAGATATGGATTGTAATATTTATTCATTAGAAGCATAATCATAAAAAATCCTGATAAAGGATGAGAATATAATATAAAACTCTTACCACATTGGTATCATTGAATCATAATCCCACTAATAGGATTAAATTAAACTAAAATTAAAATTAAAATACCATTAGAATAAATACATTAATTACACTACTTTTTAAAGGGGTTTTATACACAAAACATGAAAGAATATTGGTTCAAAGCACAACATATGCCTCCAAGAAGTAAAATTATGACCAAAATCCATTACCGCTTTAGAAAATTTTGAAACTGTAAACACCGTGAAAGATAGATCCTCATAAGGATATTTAAATTTCCATTAATTTAATAAAAATAAAAAATAAAATAAATTCAAGGTCTATATGTATTCCACAAAACAAAAATAAGTGGTGGTTATGGCGTATATCTCAATAAAATAAAAGTGGGAAAATAAAAACCCATACATTGTGTCTGACGTGTCATGTGTGTCTTTATCATACTGAATAATAAACTTATGATATTTATTTAATTTAATTTCAACATAATTAAAGTTTTTTGTTAATTTTATTTCACTTTCTAACATGTTAGATACAATTAAATAATTGATTAGGTTTATGTTGAATGTTTTGACCATATTTAGTTTATATGTTAAGAATGACTTTGGAAGATTGACTATGGTAAAATAGATCATTATTTAAAAATATAAAAAATAAAAACTATCAAATGATTATCATATTTATACATAAATTATACTTTCAAAATTAATCATGTAATATGGTTATGAAAAATGAACTATCATTACGATCATGGACACAGTAGGTCATACGTACGCTTGAATAACATTTCCATTTTTCAACAATCAATATGTAAATAAGGTAAGTATATTTAAAAATTATAATAATGTCATAAATAACATATTATTTAATTATATGAACATATATTTATATTTTTTTGATGTGGTGATGAAAAAAGGAATCACATCACTTCGAGGGGGCAGTAGTCCACATGTCCACAAATGACGTTATCATTTTCGCAATAAGTGAAAAGGTAAAAATAAAATGATATATTATGTTTATATAAATAAAAATATTTAATTAATATCAGAAACATTTCATGTATATAAAATATATTTACTAACTTTACTCTTATAACATACCTTGTAACACGTTAGTGAAAAATGAATCACATCTCTTTGTGAGGAAGTATTCTTTCATACACACAAGAGGTGTTATGATATTGTTTTCGATGCTTTTGTCGGGGTGCACGTGTACGTCCTCTTGGGCATGACAGGCATGACTGTTTTTTGCCCCACATTCCCACTTTCCAAAGGCGGACGACATTCACTCCTTATTCAGGGACGTCTGCTCCTTGATCGAAACCAGGATGATGGGATTTCTGTTCTTCCTCCTGTGGATTCCTCCGTGGAACTTGTCACCTAGTCCGGGTCTCCCTCATAGATTTAATAATTTGTTTGTGAAACTCTTCCCAGTTTCATGTTTCCATGGTCGCCGGTTAATTACACTGCTTCTGTCAGGACATTCCAAGGGGTCCGGTAAGGGCAGCAACCTTCAGTTAGGGGAGTAGTCACGTTGAGACATCACTGACGTGTCTGGGCACTGGGGAATTGGCATGTCTATCTTTTGTTCCTTATTATAAGGATTCTTGTGGGCGTGGAATCCCTAGGCATCGCACATTGAGCGCGGGGAATCATATGCCATTGACATGTATTTGTGGTTTTCCTCAGATTCCTGTGTTTAACATGGGGTATGTTGTAAGTTTAACGTCCAACGGAGATGGATCAAACTGATCGAACACCGATAAAGGTGGATCAGGTTACATAAACCCCTTGAGGGATTACCAATATTGGGGCCAACACGTAGGCAGATTCTCGAATACTGTGGGAGGGGAGATGAGGTGGCACGATCTTACCAAGATGTGGCGGCCTGGGTAAGAATCAGGATGGGTGATGGAAAATTTAATGGAGTCGAGGAGGGATAAGATGGGACCATCATGGAGATGGTAGTAAAGATGGGCTTGAGTCTCGAAGAGACCTCCTATGTATCCCTATGGTAAGGAATCAAAGTCCGCGTAGTTTGGTTGGGAAGAACCGACGTGAAGGGGGGTCAGAGCAACCAATGGGTGGTGGGATTGAAACTCGTGGAGGCTTCCTACGTACCATGCCTTGACATGGATCAAAGTGAACGTAGTTTAGGATGAGGCGCCAGTGAACCGACGTGAAGAATGACCTTGGACCATATGAATGGGGGTGGGGCTTGAACCTCAGGGAGGCTTCCTACGTACTATGCCTTGACATGGATCAAAGTCCTCGTAGTTCGGGTTTAAAAGAATACAGTTTAACATCATTCAGGAGGGGGGTGTGTTAGAGAACCGACGTGAAGGAGGACCTTGGTCCATTGGGTGTTGGGATTAAACCTCGTGGAGGCTTCCCACGTACCATTCCTTGACCTGTATCAAAGACCCCATAGTTCAGAAGGGATGAGGGTGTCAGCGAACCGACGTGAAGAAGGACCTTGGTCTGATGGGTGACAGGCTCGAACCTCAGGGAGGCTTCCTACGTACCATGTCTTGACATGGATCAAAGTCCTCGTAGTTCAGGTGGTGTAGAATACAGCTTAATGTCATGTGGGACGGGGGTGAACCAACGTGAAGGAGGTCGGATCGACCGAGTGGTGGGCTGGAACCTCGTGGAGGATTCCTACGTACCATGCCTTGGCATGGATCAAAGTCCTCTTAGTTTGGGTGGGGTTTTGTCAGCGAATCGACGTGAAAGTGAACCCAAGGGTCCACTGGTGGTGGGATTGGACCTCTTGGAGGCTTCCTACGTACCATTCCTTGACATGGATCAAAGTCCTCATAGTTCGAGTGGGGTTTTGTCAGCAAACCGACGTGAAAGTGAACCCGGGGGTCCACTGGTGGTGGGCTTGAACCTCGTGGAGGCTTCCTACGTACCTTGCATTAACATGGATCAAATTCCCCATAGTTCAGGTGTGCAGTTTAACGTCATGTGCGATGAGGTTTTTTGGGGCTTATGCTCTAAGGCGGCCCATGGTGTGTCATGGTCGGTGCTCACTCTAAGCCCATGGGAGTCATGCTCGGTGTGAGAAACAAGAGGCTGCAGGGACCTGACGATCACGTCGTGAAGGTTGAGTCCGTGAGAAGCGAAAAGGGGCTTATGCGTTAGGCGGACCATGGTGTTGGTACTTACTCTAGGATGGAGTCCTAAGGGAGACAAATCACAGAGGGAGATGGATTCAGAACCAAAGAAATGAGGTGCCTCGTTCCCTATCATGCCCTCCAATGGCCTTGGCGGCGGGGAAGTACGGAGGTGCATGGGTGCTACCTTCCGCAAGAGGGGCTAGGGGATTACACCAAGGAGGCTTCCCTTCCCCCGTGGGCAAACTCCACTTCGAAAAGGAGGATATCATCCCATGTGGGGGGTGATTCCATCCCCGTGGAGACGAATAGGCATAAAGAATGTCTGATCCAGGGGGACCCTGCATGCGAGGCACGGGGCCGGGTCACAGTTTAACGTCATGTATTGAGGACAAAGTGCTTGGAAGTTTAACATCCTGCAACTCGAATGCAGTGGATTTACTCTGCAGCCCTAGGGATTACATGACCAGTACCCTCTCCTCCTTGTGGGAGGGAAGGTACCGGTAATGTCGTAGTGAAGGGGGGTTGCAGAGCGAACCATCGAGGGTTCCATGTTAGCATGGCTATGTGAAGAATAAATAGTAGTTAGCGTGCCTATGAAAATAAGAATTAGGAGAATCAAATCTACAGGTAGTATCATCCAGGGGACTTTGAAATCACATCGTGCAAACCTGGAGGGCCGCACAGGAAAAGGAATTGCCAAGCAGAGGGGTCCACAGGCAGGGGCCTTGTGGAACTCGATTGCTCTGCGTAGTAGAGGGAACTTGAGAAGCGGGTTGTTTCGCGAAGTGGGGTGCCTTAACCTTAGCATGGGGTGGAGGTGCGAATGGGAGGTGCTTCACAAAGTGGAAGTTTGTTTGCGGAGCACTTCCTCACAAAACATAGGTTCCCCACGAAATGAAGTGCCGGGAAGTAGTGTGCTTCGCGAAGTACAATGACCCAGCATTGGAATGTGGATCACGTGTACAGGGTGGGTGTTTCGCAAAGCATAAACGCTCCGTGACTGACCGGGTCCCCTTGGGGATCCCCTTACTTCATGAATTCCCTTAGGATTCGTGAAGGGCATCCCTCTCGGAAGAGGGACTCAAAATGAGACCAGGCTGAGGCCTATCACGAAGCAAAAATACCTCACGGAGCTCATGATTCATAGAGAAAAGAGTGCTTCGTGATTTGGGAGCCGAGAAGCCGAAAGGTCGGATCATTCATCCCCGGGGATCAGGGGGAGACGGGTATTTATAGGCAAGAGGTGCCGCGAAGTAGAGCTCACTCAGCGTGAAGGGGGATTCAGTTGCTTCACGGAAGGTCGCAAACTACAATCGGGTTTGCGGAAGGGTACCGCCCCCTTTGCTGCGTGGTGGGTTCGCGAACGTCATGGGGATTCATAGAGATTCCTTCCTCTGTGCTTTGCGGCGGGTTCACAAATGTCAGGGGTGTTTGCGGGGCTTCCCACCTCTGTTGCTTCACGGGGTCCGCGTTGTTTTGGAGGCCTCTGCGTCGGGGCTTCATGGGGCGGGCTTTGGGGCCTTCTTTTATTCATTATTTTCATCCAATATTTTGGTGCCAAAAAATTCCCCCCCTTAGACTTGGAGCCTCAGAGGGATCAAGGGTCGAAGTCTGAGGGAAATTGCCAAAATTATCTGCAGTTCATGGTGCTGGCTCGCGAAGCGGGCTCGCGAGGCGGACAGGGGCCGTGCGGTCTGGATGCGTCGTGAAGCTCTGTGCGGGCTTGATGAGTCACGAAGCTCTGGGGGCCACCGCCTATAAATAGGGGGGCTGACCACTCTTTTTTCCTTTCTCTTCTCCGTGACTTTGTCCTTTTACGCTCTCGATTCGTGAAGCTCCGCGTACTCCTCGTCTGATCACCGCGAATCGAGCTTCGCGGTGAACTGTGAGTCTCTAACTCCGCGACTGCTCCAAGCAAATGCCTGCTTGCAAGCTGAGGCCAAGCTCCATGTCTTTTCTCTTCCACCGAGCTCTGCGAACGAGCTTTACGGCTAGCCCTAAAATTTTTCCGAGTTCTGAAACCCGATGGCCCATCAAGAAGCTGCGCTGGGGGTGCTTGCAGACGCCGCCCGGAGGGATGAGATGGCCAATTGTTTGGGCCTGGGGGAGCTAGTCCGAAGCCACTCGGACCATAATTATTTGACAGAAATGCTATTAGAGAGCCAAAAGGACTATCCGCTTTGCAAGAATCTACCTTTTTATGGCTTCGGGATGAGGTATGATGTCTTCATTCCTGAGGTGAGTAGGGATGAACCAACTTACTGGTTCAGAAGCACACCGTGCCAGTGCCAATGGTTTTGGGCGGCTGACGGTCATGCCTAGGAGAACTTCACACCTATCACCGCCGACTGTTTGTACAACCATCTGAACAACATTGACGGGAATCCATTGCAACCGGAGACGTCCCCTCCCATGTACCGCACCATATTGAAGGAATCTTTGAGGGACTCGAAGAAGGGGTGGTCCGATGAGTGGGACCTGCGCCAAGGTGGAAACTTCACCAATGATTTGGCATGGGCCTACTGGGTAGGTGCCTCATGCAAGGAATTTAGAGCCGAGCTAAGGAGAGTGGGCTTGTATGTGGAAGCATGGACCTCCCAATTCCACATTTATCAACCAAAACAGCTGATGTAGAAGCTTTTGAGCAGATGGTCATCTAGGACTAACACTTTTCACCTACACCATGGGAAGGTTGGCATCAGTCTGTGGGATGTCCATCAGATCTCAGGGGTCCCGATCATGGGGGTTATGTATGGTGAGTTCCTCCCTATCATGAGTGTGTGGTGGTATCCAGAGCAGATGCCGTGGCTGGCGCTGGAACTGACGAGACTGGTCCCTAGAGAGGATAAAGAAGCGGTGAGAGATGTCCACTTTAAGAAGTGGTTCGAGCGGTTCCTGAACTTCCCAGTGAACCGTGAGTTTCCCCTAAGGCCTCAAACTTTCCTGAAAGGGACTCAATGGGGAAAGGATCACTCGTATTGGCGGACCTTGGAGGAAATCCAATGGAAGACTTGGGGTTTCAGTGTCATTACTAAACAACAGTCGATAGTCAGGCTGGTGGCCTTTAACGCGACCCTTATCTACGGTTGGATCCTACCAGTGAGGGATACCAACATGGGGGTGCGTCCTAGCTCATTCATCATGGAATCCATGCTGGCCATGGGAAGGCGGGTCAATCTGGGGATTATGATGCCCGCCAGATTGTACAAGATGCTACGACACGTTAGCGAGGGTAAGAAGCCACTGAGGATATGTGGGCCCTTCCACCTTCTGTATGGGTGGATCGCGGTGCACGTCAGGGGGGTTTACGAATATCCAAACCCCATCTCGCCACTGGGGTTGAACTGACGTCCATCCATTTCGAATGCTTCCAGGAGCTTCCCAGTCAAGCTAACCGTACCGATGGTGCTAAATCGGGTGTGGAAGGTAGACGAGTTTAACTTCCACCTGTTTTCCTTGCCAATGGGGGTACTCACCGATGACGGTCAAGGAACGGAAGAGAATCGTGCCTATCTCCTGGCCTTCCAAGGTGGAGTCTTGGTGGAAATGGTGGATCGCGATCCTCTCTACGAGCCGTACTCCCCACACCATTTTGTGAAGAAATTCCGGTGTCTGCAGCGGCTCACCCCACATGTCTAATGGGATGTGCGCCAAGAGGAGCACCCATGTCTAATGAGGCAATTGTGTCTCATGTTCACATGGGAAGACGGGAAAATGTGAAATGCATTACCTCCGTCCACTGCTGCCTTTGGACTGGTGAAGGAGTATGCCATCAGCTGGGAGGCAGCTTACTCGGGAGAAATGCTGAAGCAGCTAACTGTTCGAGTTGGTGACGAAGGGCCTCCCCTATCCCGAGGTCGGGGTCAGAGGGTTGTAAGGGCCTCTCGTGGTGGCGGGGTTGCCGTGGCGGTGAGACCTCCACTAACTGAGGGTGAGGTAGTAGCGGTGGGTCCAACAGTGGTGGTGGACCCAGTGGTTCCGGAAGAGAAAAGCCATCCGGAGGGGCGGCCACTGAGGGGATTCCGTAGGATATGCACTCAAGATTCGGGGAAGCGACTGCGCCATATCGACATGCCAGAGAATGATGTTTTCTCGGAGGCATGGGACATTCAGGATGTCAAACGGAAACACCTCAGTCCGCCCGATATGTGGGAACACCTGAAACGTCTCGTGATGGATTTACCGGTTATAGGCCCTGTTCGGGCCGGTTTTGCGGTATCTGCAGCAGAGGCGAAGCGATATCTGGATGAGATGGAGGACTACGTACATTCCAGCAGTGCCCCGCGTCCAATGACAGACAGGGTGAGGTTACTGCTGGATCGGACGGTTCCCCCACAACTGCCGGCCACCGAGTTTAGGGAGTGCTTTCCCTTATAGGAAGATTCAGATGAATCTTCTCGGGGCGATGAGGCTGATGAAGAGAGCCTATTGAAGGAAGGTGAAGTCGGAAATCAAGACTCAAATCTCGATGATTTCACAGAGTCTCTCGAGGTAACATTCCAAGTTTCTTTCCTAGGGGTCTGCTCTCAGGTCATTATGGACCTCTTACCAGTATCTGAACCGTGCAGGAGGAGCTTGTACGTAGACCTCGCTCTCTCCCCTCGGTGGGTGATGGTGCAGGACCTTCGAAACCTGCACCTGTGGCTACGTCCAGTTCGGTATCTGGAAGGGCTAGGGCACCTGAGGTGGCTCCTCCATAATCTCCAGACCTTCCGACAATACACGGAGGGCCACTCCTCGGGGTCCCGTCAGCATCAACTAAGGAGCAATAATAGGAGTTAAATCTCTGTAATTCCTCTCCATAGAATTCATTACTATCACACGTTGATCATGAAAACTGACGTTCATGCCCTTCTCTGTTACGTACAGTTCTTCGGCTGGCATGGGCTGCTGCGGTGAGGCTGGTCGGGCTTTCTGGCGGCATCCCTCCTAGGGGATTCCGGTAATTATGGAGATTGTTACCCCACCCACCCGAGCTGCAGTGTCCCCTATCATTGGTGGGACCACCAGCGGGGTCGTGCCTGAGGTCATCGAGGTGGGGTCCGACGATGAGGATTTGTCAGTCAACCCAAGTCCTGCTGCATCTAATCCAACATCGAATGTCATGCCTGATCCCATGCCAGATACAGATCTTGCTGAATACTTCTTGTGGGCATACCCTGCGTATGAGCCCGCTAATCGTGCAGACTAGGATGAGATGGCCTCCAATGAAGAAGACAACAAAATAGTCTACCGCCGATCATGGAAGCTGATCACGCGCTTCATCAATGACACCCCCCAAACACTATGGCTGGACGAAGTGGACAGAATTCACTCACAGTTGTGCGAACTATGTGTTGGGGGGTGAATGTCCAGTTCCCTCATATGCTCAACTAGGATCTTATGGCAGAGAATATCTGGGATTATGATCGCGAGTTCAACGTGGGCTAGCAGTGGAGGAAGGTGATGAGCCTCAAGAATCTCTAGGAGGTTGAAAACAAAGTCCAACACCTACAGATTCAGGAGGAAGATCACTCATCCTCTCTCAATGCACAATATGAGATGATCTTGCGATTTAAGGCCCAGATGATAGAGGCGGAAGAGCGTATGAGGAAGGATTTCAAAGAGATGGCCGTCATTTAGGCTGACGTAGATCGGGCCTGAGCTAAGGCTGATGAACTGCGCCCCATCGCTGCTGAGGAGGAGTGGGAGCTGAGTCAGCAGTAGAAATTCCTGGACACCACGAGTCGAAGGGTGGCAGAGTTGCAACGCTCTTTTGACGGGGTCAATCTGACTATGGGGGGAGTTGACCCCCGGGTACTGTAATGATTACAAACCCTTAAACTTATATTCGTGCTTTGACTTATTTTGTTTGGATGCCATAGCATGCACGAGTTCCGTTGTTTTCACTGGTTCATTGCATCTTTACAATGTTTGCTGACTGTCCAACGACAATTCCCTAAGCTCACATGGGTCGGGCCCGGTGTGAGAAACAAGAGATAGTCGCCTAATCGCCCCATCCAAGCATAAGAGTGCAAACCAAGATTTCAGCATTTGGGGTTTGGATAACCAGTCCAGATTTCTGGGAAATGGGAGACCTGGCTGGAGAATGGAGTTCTCAGAACAGCCGAATTACCATTTTTTCAGTGTGTCCTTGTGCACGAATGGTGCAACACCAGGGGTGCTGAAGTCAGTCCGAACGGATGGGAATGGGAAGTGTGAATCACGATACCCAAGATGCAGAACCCTATGGGGTGGCGTGACAATGGAGGATAGCTATTGAACGTGGCGGAAATGCAGCATCCATATTGCATTATCCTGAAATGGGGACAACAAATGAGATCTGACCACTGACCATGTTTGCAACACGGGGCCTCACTCAAATATCATCGATCAGTCTTTCGAGACGTTGGCCCAGGACAATAGGTGGACCATAGTTCGAGCATCTATACTATTAGGGGGTTCCTCCTAACATGAAAAGTCTTTCGGAATTTTGGCCCAGGACAGCAGGCGGACCATAGGTTGGGAATCCATACTATTAGGGGGTTCCTCCAGACATGAATAGTCTTTCGGAACGTTGGCCCAGGATAGCAAGCAGACCATAGTTCGAGCATCCATACTATTAGGGGGTTCCTACAAACATGAAAGGGGACGAGGGTCCGAATAAAGGGGGAATTCAAAGCGTGGAATGTGGAGTGAGAGTTTGTTCAAATATACTTCAAAACTATTGAAATTATGCCACCGCGGTGGGAATACGATAGGTGGGCGCATCGTTTTGATCCTGGATCTTTCCTTCTTTCAGATAGGGCCTCTCTGGCGAGGGGGGTCTTTCACTTCCCAATGTCATCTTGGGGAATCCTGAACTTGTTCAGGGTAGAGTTATAGTTGTATGGTCCCCTACGAGGGGTCAGGCCATGGGCCAGAAGATGGGGAGGAACATGAACTATGATTCTTATGGGATGGACCCTAGGAAAAATACCAGGGTGTCCCTACGTATCCCATGAGGATGGGAATCAATCCACACATAGTTCTGTAAGTACAGTTTAACGTCATGTAGGACGAGAAGAATCCTGGTTATGCCGGTACACATCCTACCAAAACTACTAAGCCCACGTGAGTCGTGATCGATGTGGGAAATAAGAAGTAATGGGGGAATTTTCTGACACAGAAAGGGGAATGTTAGGGAAAAGGGATGCTTGGTAAATACCGTCCCAATGATGCTAAACCGTCCATGTAGCGCACCGATACGCGCGAAGAGATAAATCTGAATATGTCAGAATTCCACTTGAACTTGAATAAGTGGAAATGTGTGAATCATGATGCTCGAGATTTGGATCACAATGTTGGCGGCGTGACGATAGAGGATAACTGATGTCCATGGCAGAAACACAGCACCCATATCGCGTTATCCTGGAATGGGGACAGACAAATGAGGGTCGACCGTTGACCATGTTCAAAACACGGGACCATGTCGCAAATGTTGTCAGAGATCCGTATGGTCATTGGACCGAAACAATTAGAGAGACCTTAGGCCCAGAATCCATAGAGAGCCCTTAAGTATAGCATCCATGTCGTCCGAGGGTCCTTTTGGATGTGGAAGAGGATGAGGATCCAAATAGAGAGCTCACAAAGCTTGGTCATGGGACGAGGGGAATGTCCCCATGAAAATCCCACACTTTGGGCTCTTTGTTAAAACACATCTGAATATGACAACGAGACATATTAGATAGAGGTAGCCGAGTCCCTTACCATAGGGAGATCTTAGTTTTGGGTCATAGACTTCGGACCATGGGTGGGAGGAAACACAGAAGGCACATGGTGGGGTAACTCAAACACCCAACGTGAATGGGAACCAGGGGTTCCGACCACCACGTGCTTCTTGGAAAGTTTTGGGTCGAGGGATCGAAAACGAGATTTGATCTAGGCCCGAAGAAAAGTATGAAGGCGTTCCTACATACCCCATGAGGATGGGGATCAAGCTGCACGTAGTTCTTGAGAGGATCTTAGTTTAAGGTCTTAGAACTCAGACCCTGAATGGGTAAAGATAGTAGGGGACACACGGTTAGGAGGTTACAAAACCAGACGCGAACGGGGACATAATCCCTACTTACCATGTGTTCTCTAGGGAGGTGCTCGAGTCAAGGGACTGATCACGAAAGTTGGGCTGGGCCCGTGGGGAAGTGCCTGGGCGCTCCTATGTATCTCATGAGGAAGAGAATCAAGCCATACATACTTCTAGAAGATGAAAGGGGTGCGTGGGTCTAGCCCTTGCACAAAGAGAAGCGGTATTTGATAAATCTTGTTTGTCCTTTACGGTGAGTGGTTTTTTTGTGAAGCGATAGGCCTAAGGGATCAAGCCCTGGTGTCACCACAAGAATCAAGCCATAATAGGAATTGACAAATGGTATGGCATGTGATCAATACCCAACATGATTTCCTCTACAACTAGGTCATCACAATGTGGTTCCATTTTTCTTCATGCATCTAGGACGATAATGTCACAGTTTAGTGTCATGTGATAGGACCAATCATGAATTTTAGCATCATGCAGCGCGGACGTAGCAGAGACGATGCTAGGAAGGGAATGTGTACGGTTCCATGAAACATAACCGATGTGGATGGGGACATGATTACTCATCACACTGTATGCAATTTCGAGATAGGAACCTTGGGCCAAGGGGACCAACTAGGGGTGAGAGTGAAAGGGTCATGAGGAACTGACTCTTAGCTGAGCTGGACTCAAAAACAAGATGTCTGAGTGGGCCATCACATCCCATGGAGATGAGGATCGAGCCGCACATATCCCTTAATGAATATCTTAGTTTATAGTCTTAGATATCGGACCGTGGGATCCCCTAAGGACGCTGTATTGTAGCTTTGTCCCCCTGATATACAGAGGTTCACTGAGGGATAGCGCTAAGAGTGTTGAGATTCCACCTGGAAACGATGGGGTGGAACAAAATGTGAATCATGCAACCAACATTCAAGGTCTGAAAGGGCTGGTGTGACGACAGAGGATTACTATTGACCATGTTCGCAACACAACATCCTATCGTGTTAGCCTGAAATGGGGAAAAATAAATGAGCATCGACCGCTGACCATGTTCACAACGCATTATTTGTATCAATTTGTTGTCTGAAACCCTTGGGGGCGTTGGCCCGTAACGGTAGGAGAGCCCTTAGGTGTAGTATCCAGGCCGTTCTTGGGGGTCCCTCCAGGCGTGAAAGATGATGGAAGCCCGAATTATGGGGAACATGAAGCTTGACCATTGGAAGAAACTTGCCTGAGTTGAATCTGACACTCTTGGTCCTAGACCAGAGTACTCTTAACACATGGGTGAGCTACTGCAAGGGATCGAGGGACTCAACTTGAGGGCATCCAAGAGATGGCAGATTCCCGGGAGAAGGGAGACATGGTGCCAAAAACACCGTACCACACCTATATATCCCCCTCGTAGAGAGGGATAGGCCAAGGGGCCTAGGTGACCGGGAGATCGGGAGGTCTTTAAGTGGTGGGGCTAGACCCGAAGTCTAGACATTCGGGCAGTCCGACGTATCTCATGAGGATGAGAATCAAGACACACGTAGTTCTTGAAAGGTGCCTTTTAATGTCATGATGGACAAGGAATAGAAGGGATAATTTTTTAGAACGGGGTTCATGTGGTGAGACTATTGCATACCTGATGTGAATGAGGACATGGTCCCATACTATGCCACGCAGTCCCGTAATCAAGGTCCCGAAGGTAGGACAGATAAGATGAATTAGCAAAACTCAAGATGGACCCATAAACAAAAGGTCTGGGCGTTCCTACGTATCCCATGAGGATGGGAATCAAGCCAGACGTAGTTCTGAGAAGATCTTAGTTTAGGGTCTTAGAGCTCGAATCATGGGGGAATGAAGACCTTCCAAGTAAGCGCAGACCTCGACCCGATCCCTAAGCCCACGTGAGTCAAACTCAGTGTGGGAAACAAGGGAGGAAGATCCTTATTGAAATACTTGGAACCTCCATCAAAGGGAAATCAATGTAGAGCCCCGAAGGATGCCCCTGCCACGGATTTGTTCCACTGACATGCAAATGCGCACTGAGGAATCACATCAAGAGTGTCGAAGATCTACTTGGATATGAGAAGGTGGATAAGGATGTGAATTGTGTAACCAACATTTTGGGCTTAATGGGGTTGGTGTGGTGATGGAGGATAACTGTTAACCATGGAAGAAAAACAGTATCTATATCGCGTTAGCCTGAAGTGAAAACAACAAATGAGCGTCGACCGCTGACCATGTTCGCAACGCAGGATTTGTATCAATTTGTTGTTTGAAACCCTTGGGGGAGTTGGCCTGTAATGGTAGGAGAGACCTTAAGCATAATATCCATGCTGTTCGGGGATCTTAATTGTAAGATAGACCTTAGTCCTAGCACCCATGCCACTCGGGGGTCCCTTCGGGTGTGAAAGATGATGGAAGCCCTAATGAAGTGAAACAAAAAGCCTGAAAAGCAGGTAGAAACATGTCCGAGTAGAGTCCGATGCTCCAGGTAATAAACCAGAGTACACTTAGGCACATTAGTGGACAACCGAAAAGGGTCGACGAAGTGGCTCAGAAGAGGTAGGCCAAGGGGCCAAGGTGGGATGGAAATTTTGAGAGATGGGGCTGGACCCGAATAATAGTCATTCGGGTGGTCCTATGATCCCACAAGGATGGGAATCAAGCCGCACATAGTTCTCGACGATACCCAGGGGGCAGGATACCCTAACGAGGATGTGTACGACATGGCGAGTAACCCGACATGAATGAGGACATAATCCCACACCACACCGCACAATCCTATAAGAGAGAACATGGGCCAGGGGACCGAAAAGGCCAAGGGGCCTGATAGTTGGGCTTTGGTCAGGAAGGCCTGGAATGCTTGCAGTTTAAAGTCTTGCACTGAGGACGAGGGTCGGGGAATAGGATTCCCTGGACAGGGGAGGTGTATGGAACGACGGGAAACCTGAAGTGAATGAGAATGTAATCCCACACCATACCGTACAGTCTGGGTATGAACTTGGGCTAAGGGGTCTGAGAAGGCCAAGGGGCCTGAGGCTGGACCTCGGTCAGGAAGGCCTGCCCAACTTGCTGTTTATAATCTTGCAGTAAGGATGAAGGCTGGGTAAGGTGTCTTCAGGGGAGGTGTACGGTACGACGAGTAGCCCGACGTGAATGAGGACATAATCCCACACCACACCGTACAATCCCACAAGAGGGTACCTGGGCCAGGGGCCTGATAGTTGGCCCTATCCGGAAAGAGTTCATCTCTTTGGGACGGGGCAAAAAAAATCACTACACTCGATGCTTGGGACATCATGGGGTGGACCCGATGATCCAGGGTGGTTGTTGACCATATTCGAAACATAGCGCCCCTATGGTGACCTGTGATGGGAGCAAAAAATGTGCGTCAACCGCTGACCACATTCGAAACGTGGGACTTGTATTGTCTTGTTGCTCGACATCCTCGAGGGCGTTGGCCTAAAGTGGTAAAAGATCCCTTAGGCCTAGCATCCATACCATTCAGGGGTCCTTCCGGATGGGGAAAGTGATGGGATCCCATCAAAGGAGTGGGTGAAGCATGGATGTACCCATCTGTGAAAGGAGCGAATGTCTCCAGGGGGTGGGGCATACAGCCTGATCGAGACTAGCTCGATGTGAATTGGTGGAAAAAGTATGCACCCTGCCATATGTCTTGACCCGAGGGGATGATTCTGGCTTTTGGGATGGGCCAATAGACAAAATGTCTGGGCGTTTCTACATATCTCATGAGGATGAGAATCAAGCCATACGTAGTTCTCGAAAGGCCATGCAGTTTAACGTCGTGCGGTGATGACGGGGGAGGATAGAAGAACGGGAGTGGGCACATGGTGCGACCATTATAATCCTCATATGAGTGGGGCTATGGAAGCCTACTCTACCTCATGCGAGAACCCTCCGAGGAAGCTATACCCAGGGGGTATTCAAAGAGAAGAGTTTGGGGTTGGGATCAAAACGAAGCGTCTGAGCCTTCCTACGTATCCCATGAGGATGGGAATCAAGCCATACGTAGTTCTAGAAGCACAGTTTAATGTCTTGTAGGACGATGACCCGTATCTCATCAGGGGATGTGTATGGTACGGTGAATAACCTGACATGGATGAGGACATAATCCCACACCACACCATACACTCCCATAAGAGAGCCTGGATCAGGGAAGGTCATGGGGCCTGAGGCTGGGCCTCGGTCAGGAAGGCCGGACCAGATTGTAGTTTATCGTCTTGCAATGAGGACGAGGGAGATAATAGTTTAGGGTCATAGAGCTTGGACCATTTTGCAATTTATTTTCAAGCAGGAGGATAAGGAGCAGTTTAACGTTATGACAGACGAAGATGAACAATTTAACATCATGACGGACAATGATGTAGTTTAACGTCATGACGGACGATGATATAGTTTAACATCATGCAGGATGATTTTTTAGTTTAAAGTCAAGAAGAACTAGACAGTTTTAAGGTCCTGTAGGACCATCGTGCAGTTTAGGGTCATGCGGGACCATCATGCAGTTTAGGGTCATGTGGGACCATCGTGCGGTTTAGGTTCATGCGGGACCATCTAGTTTATGGTCGTGTAGGACCATATAGTTTAAAGTCGCGCGGGACCGTACAGTTTCAGGTTGTGTGGGACTGAGGTGCAGTTTAGGGTCGTGCATGAGCCAGAGGCTCAGGAAAAGTATTGCTTGAAGAACTTGGCATTGGTGGGAGGAGTTATGCCCTCACCATCCATGGTTATCAAGGAGTATGATCTATTGGGGTAGAACTTATGAATGATGTAAGGTCCTTCCCATTTGGGCTCTAGCTTGGGTGGTTTCCTGCCAGGGATCATTGGTGCTCAGAGGGCCAATACCAGGTCACCTTGCAGAAAAGAGCGAAGGAGAACCTTCTTGTTGAAGGCTCTTGCTATCTTGTTCTGATGCCTTTCCAGATTGTGTAGGGCATATACCCTATTCTCATCAAGTGCTTCTAATTCAGCTAAACGGATTTCATCCACCTTATCTGGCGTCTGCTGGTCATAGACTGCAGTGCATAGTGATGGAAGCTGGATCTCGATGGGCATGACGGCCTTAGCTCCATACACCAGGGAATATGGAGTCACCTGGGTGGAATTGTGAGTCGTCGTCCGATACGCCCAGAGGGCATTGGGGAGTTTGTTCGACCAACTATTCTTGTTCTGACCAACCATTTTCTGTAGAATGTTAGAGAGGGTTTTGTTGAATGCCTCGATCTGTCCATTTTCCTGTGCGTGATAGTGAGAGGTATTGTTCGACCAGATATTCTACTTGGCATACAATTTCTTCAGCTCGGCTACTCGGAAGATGGTGTCGTTATCGGTGAGGACAGTGTGAGGTACTCCAAACTGGTGTATGATATTGGAGCTCACAAAGTCAACGATGGAACAGGCCTTGACCTCTTTGAGTGGAACTGCCTCTGCCCACTTGGAGAAGAAATCTGTAGCGTTCAGGATGAACCTACACTGGCGGGCTGTCACCGGTGGATATGGTCCCACGATGTCGAGTCCCCACACCGCAAATGGCCAAGAGTACTTGGTGGAGTGTAGAGGCTTTGGCGGCCGATGCAAGAAGTTATAATGAACATGGAACACATGGAATCTCTTGGAAAACTCAATAAAATCATGGATTATAGAGGGCTAGAAGTACCCCAGTCTCCGGATCTGATGGGATAGCTTTGGCCCATCCTGGTGGGCATCGCATGAACCGGCATGAACCTCTTGCATGACATGAGAAATATAGACTCCTTGAATGAAATAGAGGATAACACTATCGAAACCCCACTTATAGAGGATCTGCTCAAGACTGGTACCACTCTGGAGGGTAAAATGCAGTGCACGACGTCGGATTTGCTCGCGCTCAGCCTGATCATCTGAGAGGCAACCATTTTGGAGATACTCGACAAAAGGTGTTGTCCAGTTGGGAGTGGCCTCCACCACTGCATTTGAGGAACCTGGGGCTCCCAACGTGGAGGATCTGGCGGTAAGATGGCTTACCCTTGGGCCATCGTCATCCTCTGAGGTGATGGGGCGATGACTCTCCGGTGTGCCACATGTATAATAAGATCATCCTACTCGGGTTCTTCAAGTGATGCAGCTAAACCGGCCAAAGAGTCTGCTCGACCATTTTGTGACTGAGGGACATGAGTAACCTCTGGTTGAGAAGGGAAATGGGACATTAGACGGAGGGTGCACTCCAACAATGGAATAAGCTCTGGCTTCTTGATGACATAGTCTCCATTGACCTGCTTGATGACTAGTTCAGAATCCCCTTTCAGGTGAAAATGGGGAACATCGATCTCAAGGGCTAGCTCGAGGCCAGTGATGAGAGCCTGATACTCTGCCTCATTGTTGGTGCAATATTTTGACAACAGGAATGAGTATGGAAGAAAGGCTTGCACAGGGGTGATGAAGATGATACCCAGACCCACTCAGTTGAGCCTAGGATCATTGAGCCTCCTACCATTGGGGCTCCGGGATGCACCGTCGAAGTGCATTTTCCAACATGAGACGACATGATCGACTGAGAGGATTGCCTCATCAAGAAAATCCAGGTCCATGGATTGATCCACGGAAGTTGGATGGGCAACTTGGGAGTATTCCAATGCCTGTCCCTTGATAGCCTTCTGAGGCAAGAACCTGATGTCGAATTGTAGGAGAATCACCACCCACCATGCTAGTCAGCCAGTCAACATGGGTCGGTTCAGAATGTACTTCAGTGGGTTTACCTGAGAGACCAACTGTACCTCATGGTGCTGCAGGTAATGTTGGTATTTCTGTATCACAAAAACAAGTTCCATCAAGCTCTTTTTGATGGGGGAGTATCTGGTCTTCGTATCAAGTAGCATTTGGCTGAGGTAGTAGAGGTTGTTCTCTGTCCCCTCATTGTTCTTCTGGGCAAGAAAGGCACCGAGATACCGTTTCAGAGTGGTCACATAAAAGACCAGCGCCTTTCTGGTGACAGGTGGCATCAGGACTGGTGGATGGAGTAGATATTGCTTGATTTCCTCGAAGGCGACCTGGCACCCTTCATCTCATTCATAGGCAGATCCTTTCTCCATGATCTGGGAAAAGGGATTACACTTGCTAGCCATATTCACAATGAATCGACATATGTTGGCTAAGTGTCTTTGGAGTCCTCGAAGCTCCTGAATATTGCTCGAGGGAGGCATCTGGCTGATGGATTTGATCTTCTATGGGTTGATCTCGATGCCTCAGTACCTGACAACGAATCCAAGAAACTTATCGGAGGTGACCCCGAAGGAACATTTAAGAGGGTTCATATTCAAGTGGCGGGAGAAGAGGAAACCAAACACTTTCTCAAGTTCCTTGAGATGGTCTTCACACTAGAAAGATTTGACCACCAGATCGTCCACATAGCACTCCAACAATGTCCCAAGAATTGGATTGAATATGCGGTGCATGACCCGCTGATAGGTGGAACCTGCATTTTTCAGGCCGAAGGGCATAAACTGGTAATAGAAAGTAACTTGGGGGGCCCTAAAAGTGGTTGAATACTCATCTTTGGGGGCCATCCGGATCTGGTTGTACCCAGAATACCCATCCATGAAGGATATGGCTTGGAACCCGACCATAGCATCAATCAACAATTCTATCACTGGGAGGGGGAAATCATCCTTTGGACAGTGGCGGTTGAGATCACAGAAGTCGATACAGACTCTAATCTGCCCGTTCTTCTTCCTGACTGGCATAATGTTGGCTAGCCACTTGGGGTACTAGACTTCCTTGATGAAGTTGGCTTTGATAATCTTGTTAACTTCAGCCTCAACCATGGCACCGTGAGAAGGGTGCATATTTTTAAGAGGCTACTTGAACCCGCAATGGTTTTTCGAGAGGGTAAGGCGGTGGAAGGCTACCTGGGGATCTAGTCCTAGAATCTTGCCATAACTCCAGGCAAGAACATCACGATGCTGTTTGAGAAAGTCCATGTACTGCTGCTGCTCCTCGAGGGACATGGCGGCACTGATCAATGTGGGTGTCGGGTCTGCCTCGCTACTGAGGTTCACTTGTACCAAATCAACGACTGTGGTGGAGACGACTTCCTCAAAGGCAGGGGAGCATCCTCTAGATCCTATTCCCCACTTGTGGTGGGATCTTTTGTGGGTGGAGTCGTTTCTGAGGCACCAGACTCTGATGGGAGGCTGGTGCCGACCTGAGCGGCAGTGGTCAACATGCCAGGAGACTCATGCGCTACTGAGACCATAGAGATGAAGGTGGTTGTTCCAATCCCATCTGGTCTTCGGCCCAAGGGGCCATGCTTGATGACATCAAATTAGTAGTGGTGAATTGGCTTGAACCGGTTTATTTCAGCCCAACGGAAGAGATACGTATGATGTACCGTCGTTGCCATGAGCCTGACATTTCGATACCGTATAAGGTTAGGGGGTTCCAGGATTACCTGGGCCTGGTTGGTGTAGGAGTACGAGGTGATCTTCCACCGTCTCTTGGACCTGGGAATATGCCTTCCTATTGTACCCGAAATAGCAAAACACTGCCCCATGTCGGGGGTTGTGGCCTCCAACTGATGGATTGGGAAGATTTAGGCGTCTTCTGGACCTACCCAAGGATCACTTGTGTCTGGGGTGGGTTCAACCTCACTCACCAAAATCTGCTTATCCTTGCTCTTGTAGTAGTCAGCGTCCAGATAACGGGCTTTACAAGAGGCGAAAGGAGACACATCTCCTTTGAGCATTCCTACTCGACCATTGAGGGAGTATTTGAGGCATTGGTGATACGATGAAGGGACCGCTGCATAAAGGTGGATCCATGACCTTCCCATCAATGCGTTATACGTAGTGTCCTGGGAGATGACCATGAATTCGGTACTAGAAATTAGGCCACCGAACTGGGTCTTCAAATGGATCTTTCCGGCCAGAGTCTTCTCGGTCCTGTCGTATCCCTGGATTCTGAGGTCAGAGGGAGTTAAATCATCCTCAGACAAACCCAGCTTCCGAATACAGGAAAACTGAATATTTGCGACGAGCGAGTTGCGACGGGATCCCGTCGCAAATCGCCCGTTGCCGAAAACGGCGTCGCAAATAGGTGTTTTTGCGGCGGTCCCGTCGCAAAAATATTAGTTGCGACAATATTTTTCCCCTGTCGCAAATAAGTTTTCGTTTATATATAAAAAAGATATTTGTGACGGGCCGTCACAGATATATTAGTTGCGACGGGTCAGAATCCCGTCACAAATGCGAAATTTAAAAAAATACTTGCGACGAAAGTATTTGCGACGGACCGCCACAGAAAGGTTTTCCCGACGGGTATTCGTCCCGTCGCAAATAGCACTGTAAAAAACATTTACGACGGGATTTCCCGTCACAAATGTGCCCATCGCAAATATTAAAAAAAATAAAAAAAAAATAAAATAATTAATACAAATCGTATAATATTATATAAAAATAATAATAATATTAATAATATAAAAAAATTATATTATTATAATATAAATAAAAAATATATAAAATATAATTATGAAATATTAATATAAAATAATAATAATATGAATATAAATAATGTAATATAATATAATAATACTAATATTAATAATATAAAAAATTAATATAATAATAATATTATTAAACTATCTATATAATAATAATAATATTATTAATAATATAAATAAATTATATTATTATAATATTAATAATAAAATATATATAATATAATTATAAAATATTAATATCAAAAAATAATAATAATATGAATATAAATAATATTATATTATATATTATGAAATATTAATATCAAAAAATAATAATAATAGTACTAATATTATTAATATAAAAAATTAATATAATAGTATTATTATTAAAATAAACATACGTATTTATGAAAAAATAATATTAATATTATTAATATTAATAAAATTATAAAATTATAAACTTATCAATGTTAACAATAAATATAAAATATTAAAAGTAATATTACTAAAATAAGCAGACATTAAAAATAATACTAATAAGTAATAATATATTAAAAAAAATAAAAACAAATTAAATCACAAAATATTCGTACCAATATGAAAGAGGAATTGTAAATAGTTAATATGACAATAAACTACGAACTCAAATGTTTATTACATCTAAAAAAATCACTGGGGGTGGATAATCTGGAGGACCTGGAGGAGGTGGTGGAGGAAACTCCATCCCTAAACTATGAGTCAGACGACACATATACTCCATATACTCCTGATGTTTCTCCTCATATTGACGTCTCTCCTCATCCTGCTGCTGACGCATCTGCTCCTGCCATCGACGCATCTCCTCATCGTGCTGCTGACGTATCTGCTCCTGCCCCTGACGCAAATCCTCTATAAGCTGACTCTGAGCACGCAGTTGCTCCTGATACTGTGAGGCAGAAGATGATGTCTCTCCACGAGCTCCTCTCGAGCTGGACGCCGACATCACAGCAGTACCATAATAAGCTGCAAGAGTCAAATGAGAGCTGATACCAACTACTCGGCCCTTTTTGAAGCCATATTGGGTCGCCTGCATCCATGCCGTCTCATCAAAATGGTGGGCACTAGTCTGATCACCCATCTCGTCTCGACTCTCAGCCTGTTTCTGAGAGGTCGCGACCTCATATGACTCCTTAAGTTTCAATTAGAAATTAAAATAATGAAAAGATTATATGCATTTAATTTGAAAACTGAAAAGAAAATAATACTGACCACAATCTGATGCTGGCGGTCACCTCTAATATCTCCAGTAGCTGGGTCAGTGTACATCCTCCGATAAACGCCGTACGCCGAAATACCGGGCTGCTCGGCTTCCGATATGAATATAAAATAAACTGTTTATATTTAAAGTTGTATAAAATATTAAAAAAAAGTACTAACCAGACGCTCTCTATGCGCACTGAATGTATGACTACTGGCTCGATGCGTCACCTCTTGTCTCCCCTGATTCTATCAACCCAATGTAGATCTCCTCTGAAACCCACCAACCAACCAGTGTGTACATAATCCATCCCAAACGTGAGATGAAATGTACTCTGGTCGGTGGGCTCTACAGGACTAATCAAATTCTGTCACTCCAGCTTTCTTTACAACCGTCTTTCTCAAATTATGCAAAAACTGACGGAAACGGTCACGCATATACACCACCCATGCCGCGTGGACAGTGGCACGCATGCTCTCGTCGATGGGATACCATAAACCCTAATATAAAGTTATTGATGAATTAAATTTCAAAATAAATAATATTTAATTACGTACCAGCCAATGATCGAACATGGCGGCCTGCACATCAGCGGGAATCTGATCCCATGTGAGCCAGGGCTGAGAAAAATAATTGCGCAAGATAGCGCTCCCCTGTCCAATAGCTATATGCGTAAAACTGTGGAAAAAGAATAAATAATCAAACAATTAGAATATTAATAAATTATAATGAAAGATAACTAAAATATACAGGTTACCATACCACCGCGTGTGCGCATCGAATCCAAGAGGTGGACGTCGCTCTGGGATAGGATCTGGAATCATCAGTCTGGCAAGACCATGCCCCCTCCGAGTGCTCCCTGTAGTGCCAATAGCCTGAGGGTCAGATGACTCAAGAACCTCATCATCCATAGGTAGATCAGCCTCCATCAACTGACGAAACGTTTTCGAGTCCATCTGAAACATGAAATGATTGTTATTAGCAAATAGTTGAAAATAACTATTATGTATAGATATATATTTGTTATGATTCAAACCATCATTTTACTATGTCAATGTTCATCTTCATCATCATCTTCATAGTTTTCAATGTCAATGTCTTCATCTTCCTCATCAACATCATCAATTTCCATATTAGTTTCACTATCATCATCTCTTGTCATTTCAAATTCAGTTGTAACATCATTGACAACATCATCACCATCGACCCTTAACTGTGGGGTGTCATCCTCAATATTCATGTCTCTTTGTGAAAAAGATGTGTTTTGAGGAGTGTCCTGAAAAATTTCATTTCCTTGCACTTCAGTGGAACCACATTCAGTTTGAGTAAACTGATTTTCTCGAGATTTAACTTTTATTATACTCCACCAATCATCCAACTCTTTTACAGTAGCATAGTATTTTTCATAATAAATTTGATGTGCCTGATGAGCCAATAAAAATGCTTCATTTACTGCAAGAAGACTTTTATGTTTAATATCAACAATTCCATGAGTCGGATGTGTAGAGACCCGAAGCTTGACGTACATAGACATTACATTACTTTTGCGGAATACTTAATACATAACAGAAACATACACACAAGGATCGTAATAGTTTAGTGTCTTTGGAAACCCGGAATAAAATATTCTAATCGTGGTGAAAGATCTTCAACATCTCCTAGTAAAGATATTCCCTTTTTTTTTCTTACCTAAAACCTTTCTTTATATCCTGGGGAAAATAAAACATAAAAAGGGTGAGCTCAAATGCTTAGTAAGGGTAAACATGGATAAAATAAAACATACCATATACATTTGAACTTAAAAAAAATGAACATTAAAAATCTTGAGAAACGACATAAAACATGGAAGTACATAAGGCATAGATCATAATGGAACATAAATCAGGATAAAATATCATGGGAATAAAACATGTAATTGTGGCATCCATTAAGCACATATAATGATTTCCATAGTAGCCAAGGCATTGCTGCCAAGACCATCTTAGTGGACAAAGTCCCTTTCTGAATCGAGTTCACTCCTCGTTTCAGTCCTGTTTTACTGAACCGGTTTAACCTTCCGTTCCTGCCATGTCTATCTCATGAGATATAAATCTTTACCCAATGCATTGGAGGGAGATATAGGTCCCACCCATCTCATAATGAAATCATTCTTTCGTGTGCCACAACATAAACATAAATCATTCATCATAACCCAAAGAATAAAAATGGGTTTCATAAACATCATCCCATCATAACATAATCCATATAAAACAAATGAATATCATTTCATCATAAGAAAAGTGAAACCATGTAAATCATAGATACTTTAAACTTGAACCATACACATATGAAATAGTTTCATCTTAAATGGAAAATGGTTTTGATAAAACACTTGAAATGAATTCTTGAGGAAAATATCCTTTCTTCTTCAAAATCATTTTCTTTTCAAAAAATGTCATTAAATTTTAAAAGAAAAGGGTTTTATTGAAAATAATCATGAAAACTTGTATAAGAAGCTTTATGAAAATGCGTCATTATGAAACCGTAAAAATCCGTTCGTGCCGTATAAGTTAAAAAAAACATTCTTCTCGTACTTTTGCCAGAAAGTCAAAAAAGTACCTCGTAAAAGAAAGATTCCTTCCATACGATGTGGTAAAAGTAGAAAAGGGTAAAAATGACTATAAAAATACATGGAAGAAAAGGAAACATTTTATGAAAACATTTTGAGAACATATGGACATGGATAATAGTCATAACCCCAATAAATACTTACGAATAAACAATCTCGGATAAGAATGAGATTGGAATAATTATCCCTTACCTTAAGTCTGATATGCTTCGTACGTATCCAAACCTCCTGTATAATTATTTAAATAATGTCATTGACTTATTAAAGAATCATATTCATTGTTATTATATCATATATGGCTCACTTATGACTTTATATTATCCGTTCTTTTGTAAATTCATGTTAATGTAGCGTTTTGGGTAAAATCGTCTCATTTGTCGTTCGTGTTTTAACTTGTAATTATTCATATGATTACTTAGATCATGATTACTTACATCCATAATGTAAAACATTATTTATATATAATATATATTCAGAATATACATATATATAATAGATTGATAAATGGAAATAAATACACCGTTCATGGAGACGGTAGGTCGTATGTACGCATGAACGCTGTTTTCGTTTCCTTATTGAATTGAATGGAATTAAGTAGATGACATACATACATATATACATAAATCCAGTATCATTATTTTGTCATATATTTCATGAATACTTATTATATATACTTTATAATCATTCATGAATGGTTAATCATTGAGAATGAATCTCATCGCGTCGTGGAGACGGTAGTCCGTACGTACGCACGAGCGATGATATCATTCCCATGATCATGGAATTGTATTGAAGTGTATGTATAATATTTAAGAATCAATATCACTTTACAATAATCATATATAGTCATTATTTACACCATTATACCCATCCAAGTAAGGTGGTGGTGGAAAATAGATTACACCACGGCGTGGAGACGGTATTCCGTACGTACGCACGCGCGGTGATTTCGTTTTCCGTAGAATGGATAAATGGTGAAATAGGATTGTTTCATAATTATAATAACATATCAGTATATGAGTGATACTTATGTTATTACTTCATAATTAAACAACTAAAGAAGAAGAAGTGGAATAAGAAATAAAGTTAAAAGAATCGGTAACAGACATTACCTCTTCTTTGAAGCGCCTCTTTGAGACCTCTTAGGGAACTAAAATTGGTCTTTGAAGAAGACCAGGACCTCTAGGATTTTTCTAGTGAAGTGGAGAATAGAATTTTTCAGGGTTTTCCTGAGCTTTAAGGCTCAAAGTGGTGTGTGTAAGAGAGGGAGGATGTGCCCTTTTATAAGGGAGGAGAGGGGCACCTTTGGAATTCTTAAAATATTAATTTATAATATATCAAAAACCACTTAAAAACCTCCAAAAATGACTCATATTCGAATATTAGATGATATAGGGTTGTAATCTCATCAACCAATCAAATTTATACATGTTTGGATCTTATTTTAAACCTTATCATTTTGATTTATCCTTATTTAATCTATTTAAGTTTATTTGTGGTAATAAAATTCTAAATTTTAAATTATAACAAATAATTACTTATTTGTTGTGAATTTTTCATAATTGGTTACTTTATAACATTATAGACCATATAAATTTAAATTTATAATTTTTAAATATTTTTTCGATTTTTAAACAATTTTATAATATGTTATTTTTATAAAATAACAATAGTTTCAATTTTGACACTATTCATTTATTTGAATTTACATAAAATATATACAGAATATATGTTCGAAATAAAATATTTAATAGATTAATAAAAGGTAATATGTATCTATAAAATTAGTGGATCACATTAAATAGTTCATATAATATTTAGTTTATTATTTTTAAAACCATTTATTTGGTTTATCTCTTAATAAAATAATTACTACAACATTTTTGTATAATTATTTAATATACTTATTTCTTGCATAAAAATTAAAAATAAAATCGTATGATGAAGATAAATATATTAACTTTCACAATAATACTTTTACTCTAATTTATCATCTTAAAATCACAATATTTAAATTTTTATATTTATTAAATTATGAAGGTGACAACTTTGGCATCATTTAAAATAAAATAATATAAGTGTCATAATTACTTTTATAAGGCTTCAAACGGTTATATATTATTTCATTGGATGATTAAGGTGTATATATACACTACCAATAAGTTTTAGTCAGGTTTTTGGGCCTTTTAATGGGTATTATTGTTTCAATAAAAACTATATTACTTATTTTCCACTTAATAAATAACTTCTGTATCTTTAATGTATCACCATTAATGACAATTATTTAATCCCTAAAAATTATAAATAAATTATCATGATGTAGATAATTTTATTATATTTATGGAGACTATTCATGTTCGAAGTTTTATGATGTTTATCAATAAATTAAAATTATTATACTTATAAGATTTAAGAGAGTGACATGTTGTTACTTTCTTTAGTTTTAATAATAATTAAATTATTTTCATGGTCAAAAGTCCATAAAATGAATCTAATACGACCCTTAGGTGATATGGGTCTACTTTTATCCATCCAATAGAATTTTTTCATGTGTTAGGGTAATTTTATAATATTATATTTACCCTTAATTACCCGATTTACTTTTAACTATGGTAAATAAAATTTACCGTAGTTACTATTCATAATTACCAAAAATAAAAAGTAGCCTATTAAGATAATTTGGACCCACTGAATCCAAATATGGAATCCATTTTTTCCAATTAAATACACATAAGTTGCAGAAATTAAATTAAAATTAATCCCGTTGTCGAATGAAAACGGGTTTTTGATTAAAACATTGCAAAAGATTGAATTGATTTAACCTACGAATTCAATGTAAAATAAATTCTAATGACATAAATTATATTAAATGGTAAAAATATATTCTATTTATACTTTAAAACCATTCAATATTATAATTTAACCACATAAGTTATTACGATGAAAAAAGTTGTTTTTAATGAAAGTATAGCGTGTTTTTACTATTCATTAAAATATGAAAGTTATCATAATAATATGAAAAATTTATCCAAGGTAAAATTTTATATCCTTATTACAAAGAATAATTTTATTTTGTAAAATTGAACTTATAAACATGTCAAAAACTAGATTTAAAGTGGGTGTGCCATCAAAAGGCTGCAAAACTGCATTTTTTTGAAAAATACTTATTTTACCCGAAAAATTTATTTTGTTCTTATACTATGTTCTAGAAAATTTTTAAGATGAATAATAATGTTATAAAATTAAAAATTTAGTTAATAATATTCATAACGGCTAGTTCATAATAATATTATAATAATATATCGTTGTTTAGTAAAACCCGGTATTGCGTACAACACATGCTATCGAGGAAGGTCACGATTGCGTGTAATGCAAGCCAAGTCAGGGTTGAGTGTTGTGCAAGAATCCTTATTTGTTTCATAATCCAACCATATTTCATTTATACATTGAATATATATATATATACTCAATGTTTCATAGAATAACTATTATCAAAATTGTGTGTAACACGATCCAAGAATAGTGTTGCGTATACTGCAAGCTAATACGGTGTTGCGTATAGTGCAAGGTAATCATGGTGTAGCATACAACACAATACATTAATGAAATTAAAAGAATATTTTTCATAAAATCTTGAGGTGTTACATTCTACCCCCCTTAAAATGAATTTCGCCCTCGAAATTCGTCGGGGTTATAAATGGTTTACTATTCAAAAGTTTGTTTAATAGAAACCCACATCATAAAAAGGAATACCAAAACTTGGCTTTAAAAACTAATGTATGAAATGTAATGGTTACCCAAATTAACTCATCACTGGGTTTCCACGTAGGAGAACATAGGTGAAAATATGGATATAGAAGAAAAATCTAACCATCAAGTTCTGATGGAGAGTGGTAGAGAACATGGCTATGAAAAAGCCATCAATCACAAAGCCATAAATTTGTGATGATCTATGGTACCATTTGATTCATCGGATATAAGGGCACTAGGACAACATTTTTGGTTTTCAAGATCATTTCCCTAAAGTTGAAGAATTTGAATTAGAATAAATACTTACTTTATTTTGGTACAATATCACTGTTGTTCGTGCCTTGAACAATTTCCACTTCATCTCTTAAAGAAATGAAGTTGAATTTGTTATTCGTGAAGTGTTAGCAGATCATGTGATAGAATGACAGGTCATTCCATCTGTCTCAAACAAAAGGTTAGCAAAAGTTATTAAATATACATAAGTCAATCTATAGTGAGATTAATCATATATGGTTCTTAAAATGGACTTATACTTCACATATCATACTGCTTAATATAATAATACTAGTTTATACTAACCAGGGACTTCCTGTAGGCCAGTGGTATGTGATAAAGGCCAGTCGCACTTCAATTGTGGGTTCGATTCCCACAGCCTTGTCCGACGCGATGGGCTGTCGCCCGTCCTGCAGGTTGTCCTTTTTCTAAAACTACATTACTATAACATCCCATTAATAATATCGAAAAAAGTTCTATCTTTAAACAATAATAGCTTATGTCCAACATAATCCATTCCAATCTTTATCTAAAATACTTCGGTCCAAGCTCATAGTATAAAGAAAACTATTACTTGAAATGTCATCAACCAACCATCATTTATCCCCCATTATCTTGTTGGTCACATTCCAATCATGTGAATACCTTAATCATGTATTCTCTTGAAAAATGAATACCCATTAAACCTTAGTGAAAACATGAATTCTGTCAAAATTTAACTCTTTTCACATACCAAAATCCAAAAATTCTATATTCTCAAACCATGATATAACATTCTCCTTATATCAGTCATGAGCTCATGAATACTATCAAACATTTAATTTTATCCTTATCCCTTCATTATGCGCATATCATTTACTTTCCAAAAATACTGGTACCATTCATCACACACTTTCAAAACTTAAGGAAAGACAACAGTGTAAAAATCTTTAGATGTCTCTTTATTCCATAGTACCATGAGATTACTTATACAACATTACACTTGATAAACATGTAATCATTCCACTACCTTCTTAAACCATTGACCGAGCTTCAACAATTATTTCATCTCACATATCATTTGTAGTCTCTTCATCATCATCAACATAAATATTACCCATACGACCATACTGATTCTCTTCATGAGACTTTACCTTAGGGAATTGGTTTTCATAATGCCCGTACATTACATATTTAAAATATTTAACCATTGTTGATGTCATAGAAATACCATTATCCTCATCCATGGTGTTAACTGAACATTTTCCTTTGAACTTACTAGATTTATGTCCTTCTTTTCCACACCCAAAGCATCTTCCAGTTCTTTTGAAACAATCTCCCTGATGCCTCTTCCCACATGATTTACATGAGGGAAATTGAACTTTCTTTCCTCTATGATCATCATGAAACTCCATCTTTCTCTTATTATCCAAGTCAGGAAACTTACCAAATTTGAGTTTATTGATCATATTATGAGATTGATGATTCGGAATAATAATGATGTTTGGACTTCCAAATCCCATTTCATTTGGTTGCTTATGAATAATATCATTCCATTGTCCATCATATCCTCCATTGTCGTGAATCATCTTGTTTCCATCCATTTTCTAAAACCCAAAAAGAATAGTGTGAGAGGAAAAAATCATGCTAGGGAAAAAACATAGTAAATGGGGAGTATCCTCAATATCTAACATCTTAGGTTAAATTCTATGATCATTACCGTAGTTCTAGGACTGTATCCTATACGTATACTAATCCTTAGGGACATCCCTAGACATACCTTAGAAATATCTCTAGGGATCTCACTAACGTTTTCACGTCCTAGTTTCCAAAGGTTGACAAAACCTTTCCTCTGATACCAACTGTAGAGACCCGAAGATTGACGTACATGGACATTACATTACTTTTGAGTAATACTTAATACATAACAGAAACAGACACACAAGGATCGTAATAGTTTAGTGTCTTTGGAAACTCGGAATAAAATATTCTAATCGTGGTGAAAGATCTTCAACATCTCCTAGTAAAGATCTTCCCCTTTTTTTTCTTACCTAAAACCTTTCTTTATATCCTGGGGAAAATAAAACATAAAAAGGGTGAGCTCAAATGCTCAGTAAGGGTAAACATGGATAAAATAAAACACACCATATACATTTGAACTTAAAAAAACGAACATTAAAAATCTTGAGCAACGACATAAAACATGGAAGTACATAAGGCATAGATCATAATGGAACATAAATCAAGATAAAATAGCATGGGAATAAAAAATGTAATTGTGGAATCTATTAAGCACATGTAATGATTTCCATAGTAGCCAAGGCATTACTTCCAAGACCATCTTAGTGGACAAAGTCCCTTTCTGAATCGAGTTCACTCCTCGTTTCAGTCCTGTTTTACTGAACCGGTTTAACCTGCCATTCCAGCCATGTCTATCTCATGAGATATAAATCTTTAACCAATGCATTGGAGGGAGATATAGGTCCCACCCATCTCATAATGAAATCATTATTTTGTGTGCCACAACATAAACATAAATCATTCATCATAACCCAACGAATAAAAATGGCTTTCATAAACATCATCCCATCATAACATAATCCATATAAAACAATTTAATATCATTTAATCATAAGAAAAGTGAAACCATGTAAATTATAGATACTTTAAACTTGAACCATACACATATGAAATAGTTTCATCTTAAATGGAAAATGGTTTTGATAAAACACTTGAAATGAATTCTTGAGGAAAATATCCTTTCTTCTTCAAAATCATTTTCTTTTCAAAAAATGTCATTAACTTTTAAAAGAAAAGGGTTTTTTTGAAAGTAATCATGAAAACTTTTATAATAAGATTTATGAAAATGAGGCATTATGAAACCGTAAAAATCCATTCGTGCTTTATAAGTTAAAAAAAACATTCTTCTCGTACTTTTTCCAAAAAGTCAAATAAGTACCTCGTAAAAGAAATATTCCTTCCATACGATGTGGTAAAAGTAGAAAAGGGTAAAAATGAATTTAAAAATACATGGAAGAAAAGGAAACATTTTATGAAAACATTTTGAGAACATATGGATATGGATAATAGTCATAACCCCAGTAAATACTTACAAATAAACAATCTCGGATAAGAATGAGATTGGAATAATTATCCCTTACCTTAGGCCCGATATGCTTCGTACGTATCCAAAACTCCTGTATAATGATTTAAATAATGTCATTGACTTATTAAATAATCATATTCATTGTTATTATATCATATATGGTTCACTTATGACTTTATATTATCCGTTCTTTTGTAAATTCATGTTAAAGTAGCGTTTTGGGTAAAATCGTCTCATTTGTCGTTCGTGTTTTAACTTGTAATTATTCATACGATTACTTAGATCATGATTAATTACATCCAGAATGTAAAACATTATTTACATATAATATATATTCAGAATATACATATATATAATAGATCGATAAATGGAAAGAAATACACCGTTCATGGAGATGGTAGGTCGTACGTACGCATGAACGTTGTTTTCGTTTTCTTATTGAATTGAATGGAATTAAGTAGATGACATACATACATATATAAATAAATCCACTATCATTATTATGTCATATATTTCACGATTACTTATTATATATACTTTATAATCATTCATGAATGGTTAATCATTGAGAATGAATCTCATCGCGTCGTGGAGACGGTAGTCCGTACGTACGCACGAGCGATGATATCATTCCCATGATCGTGGAATTGTATTGAAGTGTATGTATAATATTTGAGAATAAATATCAATTTACAATAATCATATATATTCATTATTTACACCATTATACCCATCCAAGTAAGGTGGTCGTGGAAAATAGATTACATCACGACGTGGAGACGGTATTCCGTACGTACGCACGCGCGGTGATATCGTTTTCCATAGGATGGATAAATGGTGAAATAGGATTGTTTCATACTTATAATAACATATCTGTATATGAGTGATACTGATTTTATTACTTCATAATGAAACAACTAAAGAAGAAGAAGTGGAAGAAGAAATAAAGTTAAAATAATCGGTAACGGACATTACCTCTTCTTTGAAGCGCCTCTTTGAGACCTCCTCTTAGGGAACTAAAATTGGACTTTGAAGAATACCAGGACCTATAGGATGTTTCTAGGGAAGTGGAGAATATAATTTGGTAGGGGTTGGCTGAGAATGAAGGCTCAAAGTGGTGTGTGGAAGAGAGGGAGGAGGTGCCCTTTTATAAGGGAGGAGAGGGGCATCTTTGGAATTCTTAAAAATATTAATTTATAATAAATCAAAACCCACTTAAAAACCTCACAAAATGACTCATATTCAAAGCTTAGAAGAGATAGGGTTGTAATCTCATCAACCAATAAAATTTAGACATGTTTGGACCTTAGTTTAAACCTTATAATTTTGATTTATCCTTATTTAATCTATTTAAGTTTATTTGTGGTAATAAAATTCTAAATTTTAAATTATAACAAATAATTACTCATTTGTTGTGAATTTTCCATAATTGGTTACTTTATAACATTATAGACCATATAATTTTAAATTTATAATTTTTAAATGTTTTTTGATTTTTAAACAATTTTATAATATGTTATTTTTATAAAATAACAATAGTGTCAATTTTGACACTATTCATTTATTTGAATTTAAATAAAATATATACAGAAGATATGTTCGAAATAAAAACTTTAATAGATTCATAAAAGGTAATATGTATCTATAAAATTAGTGGATCACATTAAATAGTTCATATAATATTTAGTTTATTATTTTTAAAACCATTTATTTGGTTTATCTCTTAATAAAATAATTACTACAAAAGTTTTGTATAATTATTTAATATACTGATTTGTTGCATAAAAATTAAAAATAAAATCCTATGATGAAGATAAATATATTAAATTTTACAATAATACTTTTACTCTAATTTATCATCTTAAAATCACAATATTTAAATTTTTATATTTATTAAATTGTGAAGGTGACAACTTTGGTATCATTTAAAATAAAATAATATAAGTGTCATAATAACTTTTATAAGGCTCAAAACGGTTATATATTAGGTAATTGGATGATTAAGGTGTACATATACACTACCAATACGTTTTGGTCAGGTTTGTGGGCCTTTTAATGGGTATTATTATTTCAATAAAAACTATATTACTTATTTTCCACTTAATAAATAACTTCTGTATCTTTAATGTATCACCATTAATGACAATTATTTAATCCCTAAAAATTCTAAATAAATTATCATGATTTAGATAATTTTATGATATTTCTGTAGACTATTCATGTTCGAAGTTTTATGATGTTTATCAATAAATAAAAATTATTATACTTATAAGATTTAAGAGAGTGACATGTTGTCACTTTCTTTAGTTTTAATAATAATTAAATTATTTTCATGGTCAAAAGTCCATAAAATGAATCTAATCCGACCCTTAGGTGATATGGGTATACTTTTAGCTATCCAATAGAATTTTCTCATGTGTTAGGGTAATTTTTTAATATTATATTTACCCTTAATTACCCGATTTACTTTTAACTTTGGTAAATAAAATTTACCGTAGTTACTATTCATAATTCCCAAAAATAAAAAGTAGCCTATTAACATAATTTGGACCCACTGAATCCAAATATGGAATCCAATTTTTTCAATTCAATACACAGAAGTTGCAGAAATTAAATTAAAATTAATCCCGTTGTCGAATGAAAACGGGTTTTTGATTAAAACATTGCAAAAGATTGAATTGATTTAACCTACGAATTCAATGTAAAATCAATTCTAATGACATAAATTATATTAAATGGTAAAAATATATTCTATTTATACTTTAAAACCATTCAATATTATAATTTAACCACATAATTTATTACGATGAAAAAAGTTGTTTTTAATGAAAATATAGCGTGTTTTTATTATTCATTAAAATATGAAAGTTATCAGAATAATATGAAAAATTTATCCAAGGTAAAATTTTATATCCTGATTCCAAAGAATAATCTTATTTTGTAAAATTGAACTTATAAACATGTCAAAAACTAGATTTAAAGTGGGTGTGCCATTAAAAGGCGGCAAAACTGCATTTATTTGAAAAATACTTATTTTACCTGAAAAATTTATTTTTTTCTTATACTATGTTCTAGAAAATTTGTAAGATGAATAATAATGTTATAAAATTCAAAATTTAGTTAATAATATTCATAACGGCTAGTTCATTATAATATTATAATAATATATCGTTGTTTAGTAAAACCCGGTATTGCGTACAACACACGCTATCGAGGAAGGTCGCGATTGCGTGTAATGCAAGCCAAGTCAGAGTTGCGTGTTGTGCAAGAATCCTTCGTTGTTTCATAATCCAACCATATTTCATTTATAAATTGAATATATATTTATATATACTCAATGTTGCGTAGAATAACTATTATCAAAATTGTGTGTAACACGATCCAAGAATAGTGTTACGTATACTGCAAGCTAATACGGTGTTGCGTATAGCGCAAGGTATTCATGGTGTAGCATACAACACAAGAAATTAATGAAATTAAAAGAATATTTTTCATAAAATCTCGGGGTGTTACAGGATGAATACACAAGCCTCTCTCAGTATCCAGCCATCGACATTTAAACATTGTTACATAATTCTGTCCCAAATAACACATTTCAATAATTTCTTGAAGCATGCCGTAAAAGTCAAATTCAATATCTCTATGATGTGATCCCTTCAAACAAACACCACTATTCATTGTTTTCTTCGATTCCCCATATGCACGTGTATGAAAGCGATAACCATTCACCACATATGCATTATAAGATTTAACCATTTTGGATGGTGGGCTACTCAAAATACGCAATTGACTATCAATCTTATCAGCATGTACAGATACCTGAAAATTTGTAAAAAATTTATCACTATTACAAGTAATAAATTTATTTTATATGTAAAACCAAAAAAGAATGTATGTTACCAGTTTTTGAAACCAGTAGGCAAATTTTTTTTGCCGACGTTCTTCTAAGCCAGCTGCTGTAATTTGTGGAAATTGTTTCTTGATATGATCATCATATAACCTACAAATACAATATGATTAATTTACTGTAATAGAATCTATTGAATAAGGGATAAGAGCACTCACTGTACAATTGGTGACATTTCTTCCCAGTTGAGTAGAACATATGTATGAGCTCTATGATGTTCATCATATGAAAGCCATCTATCATGAACTCCACCAAAGCCAAGTTCGGGCTAATTGAAAACTGATAATTGATTGTTCATATCATCATCAACATTCCCCTCATTCTGGCCCATGCGGTTAAATTTTGAGGGATATTCAGATTCAAAATAATGAGAGCAGAATAAAGCAATTTCTTCTTGAAAATAAGCTTCAGCAATTGAGTCTTCAACTAATGCTTTGTTACGGACTTTTTTCTTCAATTTCTGCATGCATCTCTCAAATGGGTACATCCATCGAAACTGAACCGGACCTCCACATTTTGCTTCATGTGGAAAATGTAATATCAAATGTTCCATCCAGTCAAAGAAAGCCGGCCGAAATATTTTTCCAATTTGCATATAATTACAACAACAACTTCTTCCAGTTGGCTTAGTGTATCGTAGTCTATTGTCGCCGCACACATGTCTCGGAACAAATATGACATATCTGTTATCGAATCCCAAATATTAGAATTCAACAAACCTCTTAATCCAATAGGCATAATCCTTTCCATTATAACATGATAGTCATGAATTTTTAATCCGGTAATATGACCATTTTTAACACATCTTCCCAAGTTGGAAGCATAGCCATCTGGAAGTCTCAAATCTGCAATACAATGAAAAAATAATAAGCGACTCTCTTTAGTCAGTGTATAAGCTACTTTTGGCTTCATTAATCTTTGTGATCTGACATTTTCAAACAATTCAAGTTCTGGTCGCCTGCAGATTTGGGCAAGATCTAATCGTGCCTTTACATTATCTTTGGTTTTACCTGGTGTATCCAAAACTGTATGAAATAAATTATCAAAACAGTTCTTCTCAATATGCATGACATCCAACATGTGTTGGACCAACAAATCAGACCAATATGGCAGATTCCAAAAAATGCTCCATTTTATCCAAGTGTGTTCTTTCCCAAAACCATGAATTTTCTGTTGGTTTATTGTCGGTCCAAAAGTGATGGAAGGTAATGAAAATACAAATGATTGTAACTCTGTACCTGAGATCATTTTTGGAGGTTCATCTCTTTCATTTCTGCCTTTTCTGAAATGAGATTTATTCCTCCGAAAAAGATGATCGATTGGAAAAATCTGCGATGATAGTCAAAATAGCAAGGATTTTTCCCATTCACGAGCATAAATGCTTTGTTGTCTCCCATACAGTAAGGACATGATTTTGGACCATGTGTACTCCAGCCAGATAACATTCCATATACCGGGAAGTCACTAATTTTCCACATCAAAGCAGCTTTCATTACAAAATTCTGTTTCGCAGCAACATCATATTTACCAACACCATGACTCCACAATAAATTTAACTCATAAATCAGTGGTTTCAAATAAACATCAATATTCTTTTTCGGATGTCCTGGGATTAATAATGTCAAAAAGATATAAGGCTCTTTCATCAACATCCATGGAGGCAAATTGTACGGAGTTATAAAGAGAGGCCAATAGGAATACTGACTACCAAAAGATCCAAATGGACAAAAACCGTCAGTAGAAAGACCCAATCGCACGTTCTGGGATTCTAAAGAAAAAGACGGATGCACTTGATCAAAATGTTTCCATGAATCGCCATCAGATGGATGAACCAAGATTTTACCATTTGAAATATTGGTTTTGTGCCATGACATCATTGTCGCTGTGTTCTGAGACATAAATAAACGCTTCAACCTAGGTGTAAGCGGGAAATATCTCAACTATTTTACAGGAATCAATTGAGACTTCCCTGATTGAGCTTCTTTATACCTCGATTGTCCACATGTGGGACAAATATCCAATGTCTCATTTTCACCAGAATATAAGATGCAATCATTTGAACATGCATGGATCTTATGATAACTAAGGCCCAGATTACGAACGAGTCTTTTTCTATCATAATAATTAGTAGGCAGCACATTTAATTCAGGTAACAGTGCTCTAACCAAAGAAAATATCTGATCAAAACAGTTATTTTACATTCCATTATCTGATTTAATAGACATAAATTTTGCAACTGCTTCTAATTTACTTATCTTGCAACCAGGATATAATACATCCTCAGCAGACCTGAACAACTCAGCAAATTCAGATGGTGCCAACTCGGGGGGTAAATCAACATCATCCTCAAATTCTGTTTGTTGAACGAATGACCCTCCAACATCATGTACTAAATTCTGAAACCGCGATGGATCCAAAATCAAATTATTAGTATCTTCTCTGGAACTACATTCACCGTGTTGATACCAAAAAATATAATCTGATTGAAAACCATAACGCAAGAGATGTTTCCCAACGATGTCAAATGTCTCAAACGTTCTCAGAGCACATTTTTTACAAGGACACTTAATTGTCCCTTCTGAAACAAATTCCGGGTTTGATGATGAAAATGATAAGAAAGCTTCAACACCATCAACATATATAGGATTTAAACTAGAACCGTTTGGATTTCTGCATTGATTTATCCAAGCACGATCATCTAATAATGATTGATGTCGATTTCCTTGTTCCATATTCATATATATGTTTCTAAAAAATTTAAAATCATTACTATTGTTAAATAATTTGATATACGAAACAATATCCTAAAAAAAGAAGATACATAATTACAGTTATTTATTAGTAATTACCAATAATTATAGGCGACACAGTTAGTTTGTAATCATCCCCACTAAGTATTATTAATTTAGCAATACTTAGCAATACTTGGCAAAATGAAATATGCTTCAATAATGAAATTAAATTTTGTAGTCATCGTTGTGAAGATTATATTACTAATTATTCTGATTTTTCCAATGACTCATCTCTTTTTAACTTTCTCCCGACTGAAATCAGTATGAAAAACTTGCTCTGACATACGTTAGAGCACATTTTTCATACTGATTTCAATGGGAGAAAGTAGCAAAGATATGAGATGTTGAACAAAAGGTGGTCAATAATCTGCTGGAAATTGTGCCAATTTATAACCATGTACTTGAATTTATTTGATTTTTGATTAATTTTATTAGTAATTATTACTAATTATTACAAATCTCAATATTTCTAACAGATTTTTCTTTATTCTTAACATGTTCAAATCTTAAAGGGTCGTCAATTTTCAGGTCATTCCCAATAAAAAGTTTGGGTCAACCTTGACCAATTTAAACTCTATAATTGTTCTAACTTGGTTGATCATCTCACAAATAGTGTTGCAATAAGACGACACAAGTAATGAGAAATAAATTACATGGGTTGTCCTATTGCAACGCTACCTGCAAGGTGATCAACCAAGCAAGAACAATTATAGAGTTTACATTGGACACGGTTGACGCAAACTTTTTATTGGCCATGACATGAAAATTGGCGACCCTTTAATATTTAAACTGTTAAGAATAAAGCAAAACTTGTTGAAAATATTGATAATTGTAATATTTTATAAATATTTTATAATTTTAACAATATTAAATTTTTTTATAAATATTAAATATATAAAAATAAAATCATTATATTATAAGTATTATTTAACTATTAATATCAAAGTAATATAATATTTTATATTATGTTACTATTTATGTTACTATTTATGTTACAATTTATGTTACTATTTATGTTACTATTTATGTTACCATTTATGTTAATAATTAGAAATGCGAAGATATTCATATAGGTCGGGTGGTTAATCAATAAATGAATAGACAAACAAACGTAATTAACCGATCATCTACCTCAATTTTCTTTTCATTTGTGTGTTGAGGTTGACAGAAAACTTCTACCTCCACATGTAATATGTGCTTTTGCTGTCAAAATTATAAACCTCGTCACCTCTATATTGGCGAGGAGGTTGATAATTTTGACAGTAAAAGTAGATATTACATGTGGAGGCAGAAGTTTCCGGTCAAGCCTCAACACACAAATGAAAAGAAAATTGAGGTAGATGAGCGGTCAATCACATTTCCTAATTATACTGATTGTTTCCACATTATACTGATTGTTTCCTGATTATACTGATTGTTTCTTAATTATACTGATTGTTTCCTAATTATACTGATTGTTTCCTAATTATACTGATTGTTTCCTAATTATACTGATTGTTTCCTAATTATACTGATTTTTTCCTAATTATACTGATTGTTTCCTAATTATACTGATTGTTTCCTAATTATACTGATTGTTTCCTAATTATACTGATTGTTTCCTAATTATTTTAATTGGTCTCTAATTATTTCTAATCAATTAAATCTAATTATTTCCTAATTATTTGATAATTATTTTAATTAAATCTAATTATTTCTTATTAATTGTTTCCTAATTATTTCTAATCAATTAAATCTAATTATTTCCTAATTATTTGATAATTATTTTAATTAAATATAATTATTTCTTAATTATTTGATAATCATATATTTATTTCTAATTATTACCAAAACATCCCCTGGTAGTGTCGAACCAAGAGTGCAACAAGGCCCGTTGTCGTGTACCAGGTTACCCCGAGTCAAACTCGAAACACCTTGTCAGAGTTTTCACTCCTAGGTAAATCTGTGCCAGAGCCGCCTCTACTTGTTCGTATCCAGACAAGGATTATTTGGTACAAGCACATAAACTAATTATACTATATATCTAAACATTCTATTAAAAAAAAAATTAACAATTAAAAATAATTTAACAATTAAAAAAAATATTACAAAAAATATAAATACCTTTAATAATCTGCACCAACTCCTTCCTTCCTCTTCTCGAAAGAAAAAAGTAAAACAAAAAAAAATTCTGCTCAGATATGAAAATGCAAGAGAGAGAAGAATGGAGATCTGAATGTTATGAAAAAATGGATGAGGTGTATATATAGGTTAGATTATTTGCGACGGTCGCATTTGTGACGGGTGACTGTCGCAAATATGAGGTATTGCGACGGGATACCGTCGCAAATGACTTCACCCGAATTAAATAGAGGCGGCGGGTAAATGGACTTTTGCGACGGGCCCATCGCAAATATACACTATTAGCGACGGGCGGCTATCCCCATCGCAAATTTCTATTTACTGCCACCGGTATTCGCGACGGGGCCCGTCGCAAATACCTTCGCCCGTATTAATTACAGGCGGCGGGTAAAAGGGTTGTTGCGACGGGCCCGTCGCTAATGCCACATCATTAGCGAGGAGCGGATATCCCCGTCACAAATTACTATTTACCGTCGCCGGTATTTGCGACGAGAGGATATCCCCGTCGCAAATTCATATTTACCGCTGCCGGTATTTGTGATGGGACCCGTCGCAAATACCTCCCATTGGATTATCTGTTGTGACGGGTACATAGTCCCTTCGCAAAACCGTATTTACTACCGCGGGTTATTTGCGACGGGTTGTAGGTGACCTTCGCAAATAGGATTTACAGCGACCAGTAATGGCGACGGGGCCCATCGCAAATAGTATCGGGTGAATACTTTTTTGTGATGGAGAAATTTCCCCGTCACAAATACTATTTACCACCGCCGGGTACTTGCGACGGGTAGCCTTCTACCCATTGCAAATATCCTTCCCGCGTTTTGGCGCGCAAACCGCGCCATTGCAATTGCGACGGGCCCTGTATTTCCATCGCAAATACCCTTTTCATCGGAGTTGTTGCGACGAGAATAATACCCGTCTCAAATACCCCGTCGTAATTATCGTTTTTTCCCATAGTGGAAGCGTCCGAGTCGGGATTAGGTTAATCCTAGAACCCGTCTCAACAAGACAGTGGTGGACTTCCATTCCATTCAATTGGACAATGATGTACAGTGGGAAAATTTGCCCCTGTATGGGTGGGTCTTCATCTTTACTGGAGAATGAGATAACTGCCTGACATTCGGCATTCTCAATTGCCTCAGCGTGGAAGGCTTATGGAGCTGCTACCTCCGTCTAAAAATGGAGGGGGATCCTTAGGGCCTCGAAAAGTGCCTCATGCATTTCAGATGATATGTGAAGAGCCTCAAGGATAGAGAGCATTGATGGAATTCTGACAAGGTGCTTCAGAACATCATACTTCCAGGCCAGACGCGAGCCTCTGATTACGGGAGTCTGATCTACAATTGGAGGCATGACGGGCCCTGCTGGTTGGGCCGACGACTGGCTAGTGATAGGTACTTTCCGCTGCTATCTGGCCGAGGCCTAAAGAGAAGCTGCTTGATGTGAGTTGGGAAACTGAGATTGTCCTGTAGTAGGGTGAGACTGGCCATGGTACGGATGAGGCCACTCTGTCTGATCTAGTAGCACAAACGACAACAGAGGTAGGTCTGAGGGCACCATATGAGGAGGTCGCGCATGATGAGCTCTGCGCTGGGCCTGCTGTCTAGTTTCAGTAGCGGGAACGGCCTGGCTGTTGGTGCCAGCTGATGCACCCTGACGACCCATGTATTCACGGCTCTGCTGATGTTGACATCAACCAGGGACATTGGGGAGGTTCGTCCGGTGTTCCCCCTCATCAGAAGTCATATAGGGATTTACCAACTCCACGGTATTAACCGAAGCGTACCCCTGACAGTCGCTTGACGAATCATCCACCATTGGAAAAATTCTGAGAGTAATTCCCATCTCAGGGGGCATGAAGTCAATGAGAGTGCGGGATGATGGCGATAATGGTGGGGAACATTTATTCTTCTTGCGTCGCCGATGCTTGCTCTTCTGGGAAGAGGCCGGCTGGGATGATGATGCAGAAGCGCTGGTCACATCCTCTGAAGGCTTCGGTTGATTCAAACATGCCCAAATAATACCACGGGCATGGGAGACTATTTTACGAGCCATCTAGTCATCGTAATTCTAGGATCCATGGCTGGGAACCTGCTGCCACTCACCTTCGTCGTAGCTACTGATCTCTGGACTTAGAAAGTCACCCTACACTTATGCCGGGGTTGGACCCAACCTGAATATGTTGTTTTCGACCTGGTCTTGGAGACAGTCTTTAAACACATAGCACAACTTGAGGGTGTGCCCTAGGATCCAGTGATAGGGGAAGTAGATGGGGAGATCGGTGAGATTCAACTCTTCCGGCCTTCTACTCTTAGGTAAGTGCACAATCCCCTTCTTTAGGGCACTACAGAAGTAGCCGGGGACCTAATTCTCGTTGAACGAGTAAGTCTGGTGCCTTTTTCTGGATAGGGGGATCTGGGAGCCTGGCCCTGAGGAGGGGCCGGAGGGGCTTTCCGAGGAGGAGAATCCTGATTATCCCGCCTAGGAGGTGGTGGCGCATTGCGCGGGGGAACCTGTCGATTCTGAGGCGGTCGCTGCTGGGCAGGAGGCTATGCCTGAGGTGGCGGGCCTCTGCGAGGTTGCGGAGCCGGTGCCACTGGCAACAATTCTAGCTACCTGGGGGCTTCTATTTGGGCCACCGCAGTGGGTTAGACTCTGGCAGCCCTCCTTGCTGGGATCACAGGTGGTGGCGGACGTGCCTGACTAGCCTATTGCAGAGCCTCCTCGAGGCACTAAGCCTTATCTGAGAAATCTAGGAACCCTCCAGGGTAGTTCTGAGTGATTAGGGAAGGAACTAGTTCTGCTTTAACATTCCCTATGCACATCATCAGTAATTTCTCCTGAGTTAGTGTCATATCGAGGGAGTATGTGAGCCCCTTCCACCGGGCGATAAAGTCCAAGAATCTCTCATCAAGCCTTTGTTTTCACTTGAAGAGGTCTGTGATGATGGTTTTCTGCATGGTGGAGCTGAAATGGTATAGGAATTATCGGTGGAGATCCTCCCAACCGGTCACCGATCCAATTGGGAGTTGGATGTACCAAACGAATGCAGGGCCCTCCAATGTCTGCACAAAATATTGGAGCTTGGCATCTTCCTATTGTGCTGGGGTTCCCAACATGGGGCCACACCTGGAGGAGAAGTGAGCCAAGTGTTGTGGAGGGTCCCCTGTTCCGTTAAACGGTAAGAAAATGGGATTCCCAAAACCCGGAGGTGCAGTCATATCATCCACCCATGCGGGATATGGCTTGCCATCTGGTGGGACTACCACCTACCGCATTCCAATGCCTCGAGGCAGGCGATGAGTGCTGCTATAGGATCATCCGGGTGGGGGTCCCTGTCTTGATGGGGATCCCTAACCAAGAGTGCGTTGCTGGGCTCTTCATCATGGTAGGCGACTTCAACAGCTCGTGGAGCGACTGGCGGAACGGCCCACGGGGCAGCTGGGGGAACCCAGGCTGGATTCCTCGGATTGCCTCGCCGTTCAGGAGGGTTTGGCGAGACGTATTGCGCCCTATTGCCATGAGTTCCGGCTTCTTCCCTTTCTGTGAGAGTAGCATGATCGGGGTTTCCTAGAAGCACCTCGCCGGGGGGAAACTGTTCTTGCCCATGCCGCCCCGACCTAGGATTTACATAGTCAGGTCGCTGCTCTATAGCGCGTTCGGCCAGGAGTTCATCGACCAGCCTCTTTTGCTCAGAAAGTTGTTGGCGCAACACGTCATTCTCAGGGTCTTCGTCCATCTTCTGCACTGAGGCGGACGGGTCGGAGTGCTTGTCAGCTCCGACATGCTCTTTACCCTTACCGACATTCTGACTGAGTACCAGCGACTCGGTGGGTGAATGGAGACCTAAAAGGCTCCTCTGCTAGCGAGTAATCCTCCCTGATGGGTCCAATAGTGGTGGTACACCCTCAGGGGGTAAGTCTCCATCAAGAAACTCCAGCTCGTCCTCTTTTTCCACTATGTCATCCATGTGGACCGCAACCCTTCTTGGGGGAATTTCATCAATGTAGCATAATGAATCATGCTGCTATCAGATATGACTGAAGAGGAGGGTGGAATATAGTCCCCAGCCATAAACTTGCACGTGGGGGTAGATTCCCTGATGATTTTGCGGTGTACCTTGAAATTATGAATGCATTTTTGTTGATGAGCGCTCTGGCGACCTGGTGACTCAGGGTGCCAGGCCACAGAGAGTGCGACCAAATCGACCAGACGACATTGCTCACTGATTTCCTCAAAGTGGACTTGGCTCTTAGGGTACAACACCTGATGATAACGAATACTGAAGTGTGTCACCCAGAGGGTTTGATGGAAGCACTTGACTTCCTCTGAGTTGAGGTATTCTGGCGCACGAAATTTCGATGCTCCTGCCGGCCAGAACTTCTCTGGGAAGTGGTCCGCTACAAGAATGTTCCAGAAGTTCCTGGGCTCAGATTCAGGGTCTGGCCCTGTATTTCCTCACTCTTCAACTGAAGGTGGATGAGGAACCTATAGCAGTATTGATGCGGACTGCTGGGACAGTAAACTGTGCGGCGGAGAATACGGCGAATGAGCCGACTGACCGCCGAATTCCGGGCCATCCTACAAAGAGCGCGGTGACCTGACCATAATGTCACTATATGATAGGATGATAGACACAACTTTTGGTGTAGGGATCGCAGTCACTGACGATGGGTCACACTGTTCCTCAACCGCCATTGGTCCCCAAAATATCTCTCCGTGATCTCTGGTCGAGGTAGAGGGCGCTTCTGGGGACGATGGTGGTGACTGCATGGTCGGAACCTATGGGAATCCCAAAATTTCCTCCTCCTGGATGTACCTACGAAGAGAGGCGGGAATCCGCTGGACTTCACATTGTGGAAGGATAAGGATAACACACCTTATTCCTGCCCCGGTCCTTGACACAGAGGACCGAGGGGAGGGTTCTCCCACTGAGTTGCATTCTGCTTTAGAATCCGAGAAGCGGGCTAGTTTGATCTCCATCCAGGCCTTCCCAGGATTCTTTTTGTGGTGGTGATGACCCTCATTCCTACCCCTAGGCGGCTCCTTGAGACAAGGCTGATTCCTGAAATGTAGTCTTGGGGCCACACTGGTGTCAGGGCGGGGAAGACATCCTCTTGAGACAGCCGGGGTGTGAGGAGCACCGGGACAAATGTCAAAGGATACATGGGGAGGACCTCTATGAGAAGCACCTGAGTGGGAGAAACCCCCGTTGGAACCGGCGGGAGCATGGGGAGGATCTCTATGCTTTGTGCGGGTGGAGCGAGGCTGACCTTCACCCCTTTGGTTGCCAGGGTGAGGAGGAACTTTGACAGCTGTGGAGAGAACGTAGGTAGGATCCCTATGTTGGAGAGGTACAGGATGGAAAATGTATTCACATCGACAGTTGGGGGTAGGAGGAATTCCATGACCGGTGTGGTGGGCACGGGAAAGGCTTTTGCGCCGAGTGTCACTGCCGCGGGGCAGGTCTTCATTCAGGTTGGGGGTAGCACGGGGCATTCCTCCATGAAAAGATTCGGAGTGGGGAAAGCCCATGCTCTGTGGAGTAATGGTATAGGGAGGGCCTCCGTATGGGGTGACATCACCGCGGACTAGTTCGCGGTGATCACCACTCAGGACTGCGACCCAGAGAGTCAACCCAGCCTGCCCATGGGGCGGTTGGGGCCCCGATCCCGGTTGGGCGTAGGAGCGCCCCTACTCAGTGTGTTTAGGGACATCATGATATACGTCGGCGGTGGCTCGGGCCATAGTAGTTGCCGACGTTAACGCTCCTTGGCGGGCGTCCTCAGCTCGGGCCCAACGCTGGCATCGGGTCATGCGAGCCGGTGCGGGTGGTGTAGGCGCATATCCTACCTGTTCTTCTGGCAAAGCCGGACGGCAGCGCTGACGCGGCCAGGTGGGGGCCCTTTCCTGGAGCCCTTTAATTGGGACTCTGACTGGGATGAGCTGGACGTCAGCCACCTCATCAACGTAAGGTAGGGAGTCATCAAGGCGTTCCGAGTATAGGATCCCAAAATGATTGAATGTTAGGGTGGGGAGCAGGGGCTCCCTACGTGGCCCTCGAGGGCGGTGTTGACGGTGGGGCTTGGACGCCTCCAGGTCCAGTCGGGCCATATCCTGGGTTGGTATTATTCCCTCCTCCTCATGACGGCGTACGAGGTCGTTAATCACCTTTCGTTGGATGATTTCCGATGGGGATATGGGGTGTGGGCACCCCACGTTCATGGATGCAGACGCTGTTGTGGTAGTAGTGGAGCCACGTGGAGTGGTTGTTCTGGTGTTTCCCCTTCCCCTGCGTAGGCGGGTGGGCGGTGATAGTGTCCCTGTAGTAGCAACCTGATTCCTTAGAAGCAGGGAGATTAACTAATCAGCACTGGAAGGAAGAGAAATCGACAACTTGTTCCCCAACGCCATTCTGTCTTCCATAGCCGGTAAGAGGGATCCACACTGACAATATTGCAGAATGGAATGCCCCTTGTTCTACTGCCCCAAATTCTGGTGAGTTTCACGCCAGGACCGATATTTTCTTGGCAGGACCCGGTGCCGGATATCTGGATCCAGTGACACGCCAATCTAATAATGTCTCGAGTGCTACTAATCTCCACATTGAGGAGAAGAATTTCACGTCAGGTTCACCATTTCTGTTTCCAACGCTTTCACCGGGGTGCGTGCGTCCATCCACTTGGGCACGACAAGCGCGGCTGTTTGTTTCCCCACATTCCAACTTTCCAAAGGCGGGTGTCATTTTCTCCTTATTCAGGGACGTCTTCTCCATGATCGAAACCGGGATGATGGGATGTCGGTTCTTCCTTCTATGGATTCCTCCTCAGAACTCGTCACCTAGTCCGGGTCACCCTCATAGATTTAATACGTTGTTTGTGAAACTCTTCCCAGTGCCATGTTTCCATGTTCATCGGTTAATTACATTGCTTCTATCAGGACATTCCAAGGGGTCCGGTCAGGGAAGCATCCTTCAGTTGGGGGAGTAGTCACATTGAGACATCACTGACGTGTCTGGGCACTGGGGAATTGGTGTGTCTATCTTTTTTCCCTTATTATAGGGCTTTCAAGGGTGTGGAAACCCGAGGCATCCCACATCAAGCGTAGAGAATCATATGCCATTGGCATGTATCTGTGGTTTTCCTCAGATTCCTATGTTTAACATAGGGTATGTCGTAAGTTTAATTCCCAACAGAGACGGATCAGACTGATCGGAACACCGATAAAGGTGGATAAGGTTGAAGAACCCCCTTGAGGGATTACCGATATTGGGGCCAGTACGTAGGCGGCTTCTCGAATACTGTGGGAGGGGAGATGAGGTGGCATGATCTTAATGAGATGTGGCGGCCCGGGTAGGAATCAGGATGGGTGGTGGAAAATTGAATGGAGTGGAGGAGGGATGAGATGGGACCGTCATGGAGATGGCGGTAAATATGGGCTTGAGTCTTGAAGAGACCTCCTACATATCTCTGTGGTAGGGATCAAAGTCCGCATAGTTTGGTTGGTAAGAACCGACATGAAGGGGGTCGGAGCGACCAATGGGTGGTGGTCTTGAACCTCGCGGAGGCTTCCTACGTTCCATCCCTTGACATGGATCAATGTCCACATAGTTCGGGATGAGGCGCCGGTGAACCGAATTGAAGAAGGACCTTGGACCGTATGAATGTTGGTGGGGATTGAACCTCAGGGATGCTTCCTACATTCCATGACTTGACATGGATCAAAGTCCTCATAGTTCGGGTTGAAAATAATACAGTTTAAGGTCATGCGGGATGAGGGTGTGTCGGAGAACCGATGTGAAGGAGGACCTTGGTCCATTGGGTGTTGGGCTTGAACCTCATGGAGGATTCCTACGTACCATGCCTTGACATAGATCAAAGACCCCGTAGTTTAGAATGGATGAGGGTGTTGGAGAACCGATGTGAAGAAGGACCTTGGTCCGATGGGTGACGGGCTCAAACCTCAGGGAGGCTTCCTACGTACCATGTCTTGACATGGATCAAAGTCCTCATAGTTCGGGTGGTGTAGAATATAGCTTAACGTCATGCGGGATGGGGGTGAACTGACATGAAGGAGGTAGGAATGACTGAGTGGTGGTCTTGAACCTCGTGGAGGATTCCTACGTACCATGCCTTGGCATGGATCAAAGTCCTTGTAGTTCGGGTGGGGTTTCGTCAGAGAACTGACGTGAAAGTGAACCCGGGGGTCCACTGGTGGTGGGCTTGAACCTCGTGGAGGATTCTTACGTACCATGCCTTGACATGGATCAAACTCCTCATAGTTCAGGTGGGTTTTCGTCAGCGAACCGATGTGAAAGTAAACCCGGGGGTCCACTGGTGGTGGGCTTGAACATCGTGGAGGCTTCCTACGTACCATGCCTTGACATTGATCAAAGTCCCCATAGTTCAGGTGTGTAGTTTAACTTCATGAGGGACAATGTGTTTTGGGGCTTACGCTATGAGGTGGCCTGGGGTGTGTCATGGTCGGTGCTCACTCTAAGCCCACAGGAGTCATGCTCGGTGTGAGAAACAAGAGGCTGCAGGGACCTAATGATCCCATTGTAAAGGGTGCGTCCGTGTGAAGCGAAAAGAGGATTACATGTTAGGCGGCCCATGGTGTTGGGACTTACTCCTGGATGGAGGCCCAAGGGTGACAAAGCATAGAGGGAGAGGGATTCAGAACTGAAGAAAGGAGGTACCTCGTTCCCTATCACACCCTCCACTGGCCTTGGCGGTGGGGAAGTACAGAGGTGCATGGGCACTACCTTCTGCAAGAGGGGCTAGGGGCTTACACCAAGGAGGATTCCCTTCCCCTGTGGAAAAACACCACTCTGAAAAGGAGGATATCATCCCATGTGGGGGGTGATTCCATCCTCATGGAGACGAATGGGCGTAAAGAATGTCAGATATGGGGGGACCCTGCGTGCGAGGCACGGGGCCGGGTCATAGTTTAACGTCATGTGTTGAGGACGAAGTGCTTGGCAGTTTAACATCCTACAGCTCGGATGAGGTGGGTTAACTCCACACCCCTAGGACTTACATTAATGATACCCTCTTCTCCTTGTGGTAGGGAAGGTACCAGCAATGCCGTAGTGAAGGGGGGTCACAGAGCAAACCATCGAAGGGTCCACGTTAGCGTGGCTATGCGAAGAAGCAATAGTCGTTAGCATGCCTATGCGAAGAATCATTAGGAGAAGCAAAAATATTTGTAGTATCATCCAGGGGACTTTGAAATCACATCGTGCAAACCTAGAGGGTTGCACGGGAAAAAGAATTTCTAAGCAGAGGGGTCCACAGGCAGGGGCCTTGCGGAACTCGGTTTCTCTGCGTAGTAGAGGGAACTTGTGAAGATGGGTGCTTCGTGAAGTGGGGTGCCTTAGACTTAACATGGGGAGGAGGAAAGAATGGGAGGTGCTTCACGAATTGGAAGGGTGTTCATGGAGAACATCCTCATGAATCATAGGTGCCTCGTGAAGCAAAGTGCCTTGAAGCAGTGTGCTTCGCAAAGTACAACGAACCTGCCTTGGTATGTGGATCACGTGTACATGGTGGGTGTTTTGCGAAGCATAAATGCTCCGTGACTACCTGGGTCCCATTTGGGATCCCCTTACTTCTATAATTCCCTTAGGTTTCGCGAAGGGCATCCCTATTGGAAGAGGGGCTCAAAACGAGACAAGGAGGAGGCCTCTCGTGAAGGAAAAATACCTCACAAAGCTCATGATTCCCAGAGCAATGAGTGCTTCGTGATTTGGGAGCCAAGAAGTTGAAAGGTCGAATCATTTGTCCCTGAGGCTCAGGGGGAGATGGTTATTTATAGGCAAGAGTCATCGCGAAGTAGAGCTCCCGCGGCGTGAAGGGGGCTTCGGTTGCTTCGCATCGGGTCACGAACGTCAATCGGGTTTGCGGAGGGGTACCGCCTCGTTTGTTGCGCGGTGGGTTCGTGAACGATAGGGGCATTCACGGGGCTTCCCACCTCTGTGCTTCGTAATGGGTTCGCGAACGTCAGGGGCGTTCTCAGGGCTTCCCGCCTCTGTTTCTTCACGGCGGCCGCGTTGCGTTAGAGGCCTCCATGTTGGGGCTTCACGGGGCAGGCTTTGGGGCCTTCTTTTCTTCATTCTTTTCATCCAATATTTTGGTGCCAACAAATATCCCTTAAGGAATTTAACATAAAAGAGTTTAAAAATTATAATGAATTCATATTTATAATTGAATAATAAATATAACATTTAAACTTTATATCCATCATCATATCCAACTGTAATAGGTGGTAATGGAAAAATGAATGACAACAATTCACGAGGCGGTAGTCATTTGTATACATGAATGATGATCTCATAACCCATCCGGTGGAAGTGTGTGTGCTTTTAGGTGTTCCAAAAACCATAAAAACATATTTTCATATTGAATATACTTAGTAAATTATATCGTTATAGTATATGAAAAATGGACGGAGGTAGAGAAATAAGTAAAATAAAGATATTCATTGAAGAACATTACATCTTCTTTGGGTATCCTCCTTCGGTTTTCACTAAATCCTTGAATGGTTAGATTAATTCACAAATTTAGGATTCTCATATTAGGGTAGGAAAATTTTTAAGTCATTTGGTAAGTGGTTGTAGGAGTCAAATTTCTTGAGAGGTGTGGAGAAGCGAGGGGAGTGAGTGTCCTTTTATAGTTGATAAGGGGTGAAATTCTTGTAAATACTCAAAAGTATTCACTATTATAAGGTAAAAATAACCTAAAATTGATACATAATTTATAATTAAATATTTTTATAGATTTTATTTCTGAGAAAAACCTACATAAATCAATAAAACATGTGTTTTAAACATTTTGTTCCATAATTTCTAAATTTTCTTGTTTTTTACCATTTTGGGTTTTCATTACATTAAATAGTTTTCTATATTAGGTAATTTATCCATTAAGAATAAATTAGTATGATACATATTATTAGATTTATACCCACTAATTATAAATATTTTAGATAATTTATGAACTAAAAATCTTATGCGTGATTAAAATTAATTTTTACATAAGCGTATGTAACATTCAAAAACAACGATTCATCCTTAAATTAACTATTAGAGTTCTTACTATATATGGGTCAATATAATAATTATAAATGAATAATTTTTCAATGAATGTAACAAGGTTTATATTTTATAACATTTAAAAATCACTTTTCATAATATAGGACTTTTATTAATTTTAAATCATTTAAGAAAATATCATTTATTATAAAATATCATTATTGTCACTTTTGGAATAATTACTTTAATATGAATTTAAAAATCTCAAGACCATGATAGAATTAAAATATATTTTGTTTACACCTTAGTAACATGATATATTCATCTAAAAAATAATGTAACATCATAATTGAATCAATTTATTTTATTTTTAATATTTGCAGTATAATTTATTTTGGTTATTTATTAACTAAATAATTACTATGTTGATGTTTCTTAATCATTTAATGTAATTATATCTTGTATAAAAAATTTAAAATAAATTATCAAGATAAAATAATCATTTATATTTTAAAATAATATATATAAAATAAAATTTATTCATTGACCCTATTAGAAAGAATTATAGATATTAAAAGTAATAAAAGTATCCTTTTTGTCTTTTTCTTTGCCTAACTTATTATATGGGTCATATTCAAAGGAAACTGGAAAGGAATTTAAATATTTCCTAGTATTTGAGGGAAAATGTCTAAATAAATTCATTCCAACTAATTAGGAAAATAATTTTGGTTATTGTTACTCTTATCATTCTAGTTTAACCCCCAAGTAAATCAATTTTTACCTTAACTATAGTAATTAGTGGTTTCATAATTCCTTATGAATTTTTCTAAAAAATTAATTCAAACATAATGTAAATTAAAAATTATTCTTATAAAAATATGTAATATATTTTTCCTAAATCCATTCATATAATTAATAAATTTAATTTAACATTAAGCACATTGAGTTAGTGTGATAATGGGCTTTTAATAAGAGTGTTTTCTTAGAAAAAGGGATTCTGTATTAAATCTACGACTCGTAATAATCATTGTTTGAAACTAAATTAAAAAATATGGATATAAAATATATAAATTTAAATTAAAAATTCTTCATTATATATTTTTTAAATTAATTAAAATGGACAAACATTATTCATATTAAAATAGTTTTTAGAAAAACATGTTTTTGAACCTAAAAATGAACTTATACTAAAAAACAATATAAATTTTGTTTATGGTAATTTTGTCGATTTAATATAAATTTAATTAATTTAAAATATATTAAAAACATATTTGGACTTTCAAATTACTTAATCTACTAAAAATAAAAGGATTTTTTTACAAAAATATGTATTTTAACTAATTAATTAAAAATCAATATTTTTTGAAAAATCCAAAAATTTCACCAAAAGTAAATTTTGATATTTTTATTTCAAAAATAATGTTAATTTTGTAAAATTAATTTTATAAAAATATATTATAATTTTTTTTCATTATAATTAATAAAAATTATTTTTGAAGAAAATATATTTAAGAAGAATAAAATAATTTTACAAAATAATTGGTTGATTATTTTAAAAAAATAATAAATAATTTATATTGTATAATAATGTTATATATATATATATAATAAATTAGTGAGCACTGTTTATACCCTCCAATTTAATGGTTGAGTTTTAATTGTAATATATATCAAGGGTCGTTTTGTTTCGATGTTGCGTGTTGAACATGACATCAAAGATAAAAATATTGGGGTTGCATGTAACATGTACTAAGATAAATGTCATATGTATTGTAGGATAGTCTTTTTCTTTCATTTTTTTAGGTTATAAAATATAATTTTCTTCATTTTACATTTTAGGTTGTTACATTCCCCCCATTAATAAATTATATTATCTCAATTTGAACTTTATCATGGAAATCAAAGGTTGAACATTGGAAAATATTTTTTTTTGAAAACTCATATCATTAAAAGGGATAATAAAAAAACCTAATAATAATAGTGAAATCTAAGTAAAAAAGTTAATGTGTGATAAAAGATAAATATGTTTCAAAATAGGAGAACATACGTGGTAATAAACGAAAATCATAAATAATAATATAGAAGGATAGAGGTCATTGATCACAAGAAACCGAATGATAAATGGGAAGTTAAGGGCCTCAATACTATAAACTTTTGATGTTTGAAAGGACCATCAATTCATTATAATTGAAGGTACTATGATTATACTTTGGTTTCAAGATCCTTTTCCTAGAATTTATGAATAAATCATCCATATAAACTTAAAACATATTAAAATATACATACATGATATGTATAATTTTATCCTTTATATAATTTCCACTAGAATCTCATATTTTACTCCAATAGATATGTATTCAAGTTGAATTTTTCAAGTGTGAAGCACTAAAATATTTTAAACACTACATAACCATAAAAGGTATGAACAGTTATTCCTCCCATGTTTAGATAATTACCACATACTAAATGGTTAGTACATGGTATGATAATTCAAAAAATGAATAAACCATTATATGATACATTAGTCTTATAAATTAAATGGTAATACCCAGAGTTGAAACTAAATCATTCCATAAATAACTATTCTTAAAATTATTCAATTATTTCATGACTAAGTTATAAATCCAACGATTATAAGGATTTGATCATATATTATTCCAAGAATAATCAATGATTAATCTTCAAATAAAATCCCATATGTTTCTGAAATAAATATAATATTTACCTAAAAAAACATCATACTAACCATGAAATTGTGTAGGCCATTGGTAGGAGCATAACCATTGTCGTCCTTTAGTCATGAATTCAATCCCCCACTGCCTTTTTGGATGCAATGGGTTATCACCCAACATAAAGGTTTCTATTTTTTTCTTTAAACATGATGAATAATTCCTCTATAAATAACAATTAATATTGATCTTAGGGGTTAAAAATACCTAAAACCAATAAAAAATTTCCAAAAGATTCACTAACCACAAATGTTTTACTACTAAAAACCCTTAAATGATGTGTCAAAGACTTTGAACTTATGACTAAAATTAATCTTATATACCTATGATGATATCTATATCTTTTAATATAAACTCTAATGAAATCACCCAAATCAAGAATGTTATAAAAACCTTTACATTGATACTGACTATAACAACCCATAACCCACACTACTTTATTCGATGATGAAAACATAAACCTAAATATATGGCTTTGATACTGATAATTGTGAACCAATTTTTCAAACCAAACCATACGATATAAGAAATTTAAAAATTGGATCACTAAAATACTTAAGGACAATTTTGGTTTATAGTTTTATAGAATTAGAAAAACACTTATATAAATAATTTAAATTATTTTAAATGATCATTTCTTCCACTTAACGTGGAAATTATTTCTCACATTCAAAATCATCATCATCTATATGAAATCCCTTCTAGAAATAATTCATTGAGCCTAATTATTAATAACCTAGTTTAAAGGAAACATATGAAGTGTGAGATAAAATGATCAATAATGGAAAATATAATAATATAATAATTATTTTTTAGTGCTTATAATAATAGAATAAGTTTATGATGACATATTCAATGTTCATGATTATAACACAAGAATATTCATACCCATCAATACTATCATCATCAAACATGAAAACATGGAATAAGTCATTAGAAATGAAATAGTCTTAGAAATCAGTAATCATGATCCATGGGATATCAATATTGATTAAATTAAATATCATAAACCCATAGCATGCATAGATAAAAAAATATTGGTATCTTGGAACATCATATTAAAAAACCCTTAAAAACTTAAATAATAATACAGGAACCATAAAATATAATTCTCTGGATAACATAATAATCATACAATGAACTAGAGTGTTATCTAGGTGTATGCATCATATAATCTATAACAGTCTCATCCGTTATATCTGGGAATATGTACCATATATAATATCCAAGAACTTATACATGAATAAATTAAATTGAGCATTCGTTTCATCATAAAATTTTTAGAAATAATAAATATTCCATTTATAACTTGATTGGAGCATAGAAATTAAATGGGTTTCAATTAAATCTCTTTAAGACATGATTAAACCATGGAAAAGAATTTTTTTAATAAAAATATCTTTAAAAAATGATTATCCCATGGAAGATAAATAGGTTTCATAACAATCTATTCAAAATAATCTTATTCCATCCTGTGAATGAATTAGGATGGTATCAATACAAAATATCCTTAGTTTTGTATGAATAAAAACAATGTATTTTGACATTTATGAATGGAAATAACAATGAAATATCAATAAAACAATCTTGTGTGAAATATACTTTTCATTTTTAAAATCATGTTTTAAATCAATTTTTTTTTTGGAAATTCATATTCTTTGAAAATTACTTTTAAAAAAATATTTAAAATGACCATCTTAAAATATAAAATGAATAATCAAAGGAATTATAATCATAAAATTATCCAATTCTATATAATTAGTAAAATAAAATTCTTTTTTCAGACAAAAAAGTTATGAAAGTTCCTAGTTTGGAAAATGACAAGAAGATTCCTTTCACATTTTCAGAAAAATCCAAACATGCATTGTTTTGAAAACGACATAAGATTCAATTGGAAAAAATTTTAAAGAGTAAAAATGGGTAAAAATTACTTTGATAAATCATTTTTAAAAGGTTAAAAATATTTTTCAAAACATTTTTATGAAATATGGTTTTGGAAGAAAACATAATTTTATCCAAAGAGAGAAATGATGTCTGATTTTCTTTAAAAATAGTTTTTGATAATTTTAAGTAAAAAAGAGTTGAAAAAAATTACAATAAATTTTAAATATAATTATTAAATATATTATAATAAATTACATATGTTTCTTGAGTGTTGGATCCTAATATCTCACCATTATAAGAATAATCATAAACAATCCCCATAAAAGATGAGTGTTAACACAAAACTCTTACCACTTAGGAATCTTTGAATCATAATCCCCTTGAATGGATTACATTAAATGAAACATAAAATACCATGAGAATAAATAGATTCATGATATTACATGTCAAATTTAATTTATATTTAACTCATAAAATAGGAATGGTGTATAACACAACACAACTATCAAAGAATGAATATTGTGACAAAACTCCATCACCACTTTAAAAACATTGGAACTGTAATCACCATAAAAGATAGATCCTAAAATGGTTATGTAATACTCTATAAATTTAAGTAAAATAAATATAAAATTAATTAATGGTTAGTATATACACCACACAAAAAATATTAGTGGTGAATATGGAATATAGGTGTCAAAAATAAAAGTGTGATGTGAAAACCCCAATCACTTGTCTGACTTCTCCCATGTACATTTATATTTATAAATAATAAAATTATGATATTTATTTCATTTATTTAGAACGTTTTTTATGTTTTTTATTTATTTTATTTCACCTATTAACATGTTATATATAACTACTTAGTCAATTAATATTATGTCATATGTTTGACCGTATTCATCTTATGTGTCAAAAATGACTTTAGTAGGTCAAATATCACAAAAGTGGAAATTATGTAAACATATATAGAATAATAATAATAAAATAATTGTCATATTTGAACAAAAATTATACTTTAAATAAAATAATTAAATATTTTTATAATAAATGAACTCTCATTATGATTATGGAGATGGAAGATCATACATATGCATGAGTAACATTTCCACTTTTAAATGATCATTATGGAAAGAAGGTAAGAAACATTTATCTTTAAATAATGATAATTATATAATAAATACATTATTATATAATTATATATACTTTTATGAATCATTATTTGGATGTGTTTATGATAAAAAAGGAATCACAACGCTTCGAGGAGGCAGAAGTCCATTCGACCATAAATGACATTACCATTTTTTCAGTGTGTGAAAAGGTAAATATTAAATGATATATTATAATTTTTGAATGATAAGTATATAATGAATATAATAAATATTTCATTTATATTTCATTAATATATTATCATTAACCTCATTACCTTCAATGTTACACATTTATTAAAAAATGAATCACATCGCATCATGAGGCTGTAGTCCACTGTATACACGTGTAATGTTATCTTATCCCTAAAATAATGGGATTTTAAAGGGTATAAATGATATGATGATTAAATATGTATAAGTATTTTATAAATATCATACATAAAAATTATATCTATCATCTCTTTGAATTATGAGAGTTGGTAATGGAAAAACCAATGACATCGTTTCGCGAGGCGGTACTCCGCCATACACATGAATAATGATTTGATAGCCCATTTGATGGAATTTTATGTACTTGTAGTTGGTACCCATAGCATAGAAAGGTTTTAATATATTTAAGATACTAATTTAATTATATCATCATCATATAATAATTATTTAATGGGGTGGATAAAGATGTGAAATAAAGATGCTCATTGAAGAACATTACCTCTTCTTCAGGTATCCTCCTTAGGTTTTCAATGGTTTGATTTCATCGAAAACTAAGGCTTCTATGATTATTTATAGAAATTTATTAAGTGATTTATTCAGTGTTAATATTATACAAGTGGATTGAGATTTGTGAAAAAGCAAGGGGAGTGAGTGTCCTTTTATAGTTCAGGTGGAGTTGCATTCTTGTAAATACTAAAAAGTACTCACTATATGGAGGTCAGAATTACCTAAAGTGTATCCAGAATTAGTTATTAAAATATATTAAGGATTATATGTCAGATAAACACTTCCACTATAAAATAGAACATTTTTTATAAACATATTTTCCATAAATACTATGTTTCGTAATTTGTACCATTTTGGGATTTCACTATGGTAACTAGTTTTCTAACTAAGGTAATTTATTATTTGAGACAAACTTATAGTGATAAATATTGAAACAATTTTACCCAATTATATTAAATATTATATCTAGTTTATAAAAGATAAAATTTATGTGTGTTAAAAATTAATTTTTACACAAGCGTATATAACACACAAAAATACCGCTTTAACATTTACTACACTAATAGAGTTTTTACTATTTAGGGGTCAATATATTCATTATAAATGAATAATTGTTCCATTAAAAGAAAAAATTAATATTTATTAACATTTAAAAATAAATTTTATTAACATTTTTTTATTCATTTTAAATCATGTAATAAAATATCATTTATTATAAAATAACATTATTATTAATTTTGACATTATTCATTTATTATGATTTGAAAAATATCAATACAATGATGGAATTATAATATATAATGTTAAAAAACTATTTAAAATGATATAATCATATAAAAAATCAATGTAATAAAAATAATTTACTCAATTTACTTTATTTTTAATATTTTTAGTAATATTTATTTTTTTAATTTTTAATTGAAATATTTCTGTGTTTCTATTTCCAAAGAATTTAAATTAATTATATCATATAAGAAAAATTAAAATAAATTATCATAAAAAAATCTATTTTATATTTTAAAGCAATACTTATAACCAATCTTGTGTTTTCTTTGTCCCTATACGAAATATTTATAGATATTAATTGTAAGAAAAAATATCTTTTTTGTATTTTCATTACCTAACTTATTATATGGGCCATGTTCAATGGCATGTGGTAAGGAATATCCATATCTCGGATTATTTGATAGAAAATTTATAAATAAATTCATTCCATAATATTAGGATAACATTTTATTTTATTTTTCTACTATTACTTGAGTTTAACCCATAGTAAATAAATTATTACCTTAACTGAGATAATTAATTTTTATTGCATTACTTATTCATTTTGGTAAAAAATTAAGTTCAAATTATTGGAAACTATCAACTATTATATTTAAAAATATGTAGTATATGTTTCAAAATTCAATTCTAAGAATTGGGAAATTTTAATTTAACATTAATACCATAGAATCAGCGAGACAATGGGTTCTTAAGAAGAGTATGTTTTTATAAAAAGATGATTCTATATTAACACTTTGAGTAATAATAATCATTCTAAAAAATACAATTTATATTTATTGATATATATATTATAATGTTATTTTAAAACATTCCCCATTATATATTATTTTAATTAAATAAAATGATAAAACATTATGCATATCAAAACATTTTTCCCAATACCCCATCTTTTAACCTGGAACAAAACATATACTAAAAACCAAAATATTGTTGGTTTGAGGTAATTATGTGGTTTAAAAATTTTTTAAGTTAATTTAAATCATATTAAAAACATATTGAGATTTTATATTACTAAATTAGTTGAAAATAAAATACTTTTTACAAAAAAATTTATTTTTCACTATTCAATGAAAAATATATATTTTCTAAACAATCCTGAAATTAAATTCAAATTAAATTTCTATTTTTTTATTCTAAAAAACAACTTAATTTTCTAAAATAATATTTCTATAAATTTATTATAATATTTTTTTTGATGAAAATAAATATTTTTTTGAAGAAAACATATTTTTGTATAATAAAATCACCTTGCTAAAATATTTATTTGTTATTTACTAAGCGCTAATCAATAATTCATATAGATTATTATATTAATATATTTATATTTTTAATAAATTAGTTAATAATATTCTTAACTACTAATTTAACAACTTGGTTATAATGGGAATATATATCATTGGTCATTTATGTTCAATGTAGCATGTTAAATATACTATCGAAAAAAATATTAGGGTTGAGTGTATCACAAGATAAAAAAAATTCTTGTAATTCAAGATAATATTAGTGCTTTATGTCATTTACGCTATCAAATATAATTTTCTTCTTTAAAAGTCATTGGCTGTTAAATGATGGGTGAGCACTATAACTCATGTCACATACATCAGGACTCATTGAGTTGGGATGGGGTCTAGGTTGATCCATTTTTTAATCAATGTATCAAACCTTAGAATAAAATCATGGTTATTTAATTTAATTTTATAATGAATGGTTTATTATTCTATGTATGTGTAGTTTTTACATGTGATCACATAAAATAATAATCATACATCGATAGATAAAATAAAAATGCATGATGAATGATTTCTTATTTATAGAATTGAAAATATGTGAGTATAGGTTTCTAAAACATGAATTTTTAAATATAAAATGGTTAAATTCAATGATAATAAATAAAAAAACTCAATGAAATATTAAGTTATTAAATTCCTTACATCGCAAAAATTTACACTGAATCGGGTGTACAAGGTTCTCATAAGCCCTATTTGAGAGTGACTCTTACTATTAGGGAATTCATATTAGAGAGATGGGTTAACTTAACTAACTCTAATATAAAATAAATAGCCATATCTAGATTATTTCAACTTTAGAGGCAATTATTTGAGTAATTCAACGTGATCCTTTGAAGAATATGAAACTCCACTCAACAGATTGTGGAGCTACAAGATAATGTGTTTTTATAGCTAAAATACTACCCCAATACTCTCTAACTACTGGTCCATCCATATATTGGAATATAAATATAGTGTTTACGGATCCTTTACACTATAATACTCAAGAGACTGAGTATTCTGAATCTACTAGTTAAGGGATACAAGGATTTTTTAAAATAATAGAAGATATTTAATTTAAAAAAAAAATATATAATATCTAATAATTGGTAATTAATATTTAAATAATATTATAATTTAATATTATTTTGTATTATAATGTATAGTAAAACCATAATTTCTCTATGAAAAATTCTATACAAATAACATATCCTAAACATTTAATTTTTTCAACTGTAATGCGGGATCTTACCCAAATTACTATGATTTGAAAGAAAATTCTATGTGCTAGAGTCCCCAGTACAAGTTAATCAAACTCAAGAACTAAGGGTTAAAAATAATCTTGTAGGAGGCACATGGATAATGTATTTTATTTTTACATCATAATGTTATCATAAATGTCGAATTTGTTGTGAAAATAACACAAATACATGGATTGGTTTACATGTTATCTAAACTCTAATATGTGTGTGAGTAGAATTTGAAGCGATAACTGATTAAGAATATTATTACATAGAATATATGTAAATTGAAATATGTATCATGTTATTTAAAAACATCAATTTATAATATTCTAATAACCTAATTCCTTCAGCTTCATTTAGGATTATAAAATATCCAATATTTAGAATACACTTCATTAAATTATGAGAAAATTTCACCAAGAAGATAAAAAATAAATGAAAGATTATTATTTAGTTATTAAGGTGAAAAAGAGGAAATATAATGTGATAATTCTAGTAGAGAATGTGATGCTAAAGAAAACTTACCAAAATCTTTCAAATATAGAGGTGGAGCATCATATAGGTGGCTATTTTATTTTCATGCCATGGGTTATGTCTATGTAAGATAAAATGAAATTAATTGAAGTGAAATATACTATAGGAATCCAATAAGTGAATATTCAAAATTTTAATTCATGTTTATAATTTTCACATCATGACTATTAGATACTGAATGCGTGTTACACATTGTATCAAAATACGCAAAACATTTATTATAGAAACATTACAAGAAGTTAGGTAATTTCAATAATTGGATAAGGACTAGTGAATCCATTGTTAGCAGTGAGAATTACACAACTTCTAATTACCAAGTTTATCGATTCAAAATCATCTTTTATTAAGTATTATAAAAATAATTATCTCATATTCCCATTAAAAACAAGGAGAAATTGTTAACATTTTAATGAATGTTATTTTGGGTGCCTTATACTCAACCAATAGTTCAGTAGTGCTTGAATCATTGGGAATTTCATATGAATGTAAAATGTTTGACTTAAATACCTAGTTATGGGAAATGATTCTTTCTCTAGTAAACTAAATTTTCTTGTAAATTATATAACCATAATGGTCATTAGACTATTTTAGCTAAAAAATATGTTTTGATAGAGACTTTTTTAGAAATAATGGTATGTTACAAAGATTTCAGAATCTCTTCAATTAGAGAGCATAAACTATTCCAAGGAGAATTAAGAGGTAAATATATATATATCATGAGATTCAATGTCATGATTTATGGAATGTAAAAGTAAAGAAACTGACAAGGATGGATAGAATATATGAGTTCATTAAGGCCCATGAGCCGAGGAATATCTTGAACTAGCATTCATTGATCATGAAGATTTAAATTTGATTTATTACTAATACAACATTTCCTGTTACACATCAAATCCAAGATCGATGGTGAGCCTTACATGCACTCATTTATCATCAAAATATAGTGTTTAGTTATTCCTAAATGCATTTATATTTACACTTCAGGTAGTATTCAGTGATTTTAATGAAAATACTATGTTTGATAGTGTAAAAGATACACAACACCGAGTTTAAATGAATAATACAAAATTATTTTTGACCTTTATAACCCAAACGTTAATTTAGCTGGTATAAATAAAAATAAAAAATTTATGAAATAAATTTAAACTTCCAACTCAACATAAATTTATTAGTAAGTTATTACAAAATAATCATATAATTTTTGGATAAGTCATTTTATTAATTCAAAAAACATTTTCATAAAAAATGATTTATATGGATTTTTTTAATTAAATTATTGATATGTTAGAAAATTTATTTAATAAATTTATTTTAATTTTTGAAAATATTATAAAAATATTTTAATATAATTAAAATTTGTAAATTTTCATAAAATGATTATTTTTCAATAAATAATGAAAAATACGGATTTTTACTAAAATTATATTTTTCAAGTTTTGATAATGTAAAAGTATGTTTTGGATTAGTTTTAAATTTCTTTTACTTTAATTTTATTTAAAAATTTGCAATTAAGGTTTATTAAATTAATTGTATACTTGAATTTAGTTAAAAAATATTTTATATTTAATAATTATCACTTTTTCAAAAACCTTTTTTAATTGTGTTGTGTCAATTGATGGTAAATTAAATTACGAAAATTATTTGTTTTAAATTTTTAAATATGCTTTTCATGTATTTAATCAAAGGGTTAAAATTTTGAAAATATTTTCCATTTATTTTTTGACAATATGAATATTAGCCTTTTTAAATTCTATTACCACGATAAAGGGTAAAAAGGGTAATTAAGGGTAAAAATAATTTTATAAGGAATATAAATTGACCATTACAGATGGACCAATTTAATTAGATAATTTATTTTCATCTATTAGAATTCAAAGTTTTAATATATAGAATTTTTTACCATTTTTATGTAGATATGACATTTATAACATTTTATTTAATGACAATTCAATGATGTCACACTCATATTTTGTATAATTATATATTTTTTAATATGGGTTTATCTAGGGTATATATTTAAATATAAATATTAATTTAAAATTTAAAATTTTTATCTTCACCATAGTAATTTATTTTTAATATTTAGTGAAGTAATAAAAACCTTAAATGCTTACACAACGATGTCGTGGTAATAATTTTATTAATGAAAATATTATCAAAATATTATTAAAAATATTAAAATAAATATAATTTTAGAAAATTAATATTTTAAAAAAAATTTAGATAATCTTGAAATGTTATATATTTAATAAAATATTTTTTTTTCTAATTATATGTTTTCTCTTGATATTATTAAAGTCAAAGTAATGAATAACCCTTGAAACTGACATTATGAATATTTTATAGTAAATAATATTCTATTAAATGATATAAAATTCCTAAAAAATTAAATTCTTAAAAAGTATTGGGATACATTTTATCATTTCGTATATGATCCATTTATGGGTCTTTCGAATTTTATAGTTATTATACTAACCCTCAAAGTGTAAAACTCTATGTTTCCACTATAAGAGTTGAAGGGGTTAAATAAGAGTGAGAACCAAAAGATAACAGTATAAATATAGTCATAAATTATCTAAATTTTATTTTATGAGGGTATTTAGACCAATAATATTTTTTATTCTGAATAAATCACTTTTTAGAAATTTAAAATTCAAAATTAATTTATATTATTTTAATATTTTTGGAATTTCCATGAGTGTCCCTCTCCTAATTTATAAAAACAAGTCACTTCTTCTCTTTTAATCACACTTAAAATAATTTTATTATTAAAATACCAACCCAAATATATTCCTTTAATATATATCCCCATTTTAGTGTTTTTATTTTACTAATAACACCACAATTAATTTTCTTGAGGTATTAAGAAAATGAGATTGTCTGAAGAAGATGTTTTGTTTTTAATATTCTTTTTATTATATTATTCTTCCACATACATAAAATCTAATTTAGCCATTATAAAATAATAAATAAATTTTAATACATATAATTATAAGTCATTTTGTTAATTTAATGACCTATATCTATCCCCACTTCTATCAAATGGTGAAAAAGAAATCATTGTTCGTGTGTACGGCGGGAAACTACCTACCGAACAAATGAAATTCGTTTTCAATAAACATCTGTAAATACCTTTTATAATGGTGTAATTAATTTTTATTTCTGATATTCATGACATATTTATTATTATTAAATGATAATATATAATTTATCTTCTTACCTTTCCATGAATAGAAAAATGATAACGTCGTTTGTGTGTATGTGTGGACAACCACCTCCATAAATAGATATTATTCATTTTTCATCACCACATCATGTTGATGATATATATATATATATATGTATTTAAAGAATTGTTATTATATATAAAATATTATGATCATTCTAGTAATATAAAAATATATTTACCTTTTTTCCATAATTATTATTGAAAAATTGAAACATTACTCATTTGTACACACGACTTTCCCTCTCCATGATTGCAACGTAGTTCATTTTTATTATCCAAATTTTATGGATGGATTTAAAGGTATAAATTATTTATAATTTTTTTAATTATTTCATTATTATTATTCTGGACAGGATGGAATAATTTCTCCTTTGAATATAGACTTCATAAGAATTTCATTTTGGACCCAAGTACTGAATATCGTCGAGACATCTACCATGAACTTAAATACTTAAGTAAATGTTATACCATGAAAATAAGTTATATAAAAGGAATAATAAACATTAAAAACGTTATAAATAAATAAAATAATTAACCTATATTTATTATTCTGGATGATAAATAATGTAGGTTATACTTTATACTGAAGGAAAGTAGATTTCATAACTCAATTTCCATTCACTAGGTTAAACATCTACTTTATTAATTATTTCATGCTAAGGTTATGTGAGAAATGAATTTTGATTATTATATTTTTAATTTATTCATGTTTTATATGGATTTATAGTGGATTTCATTAATTTATTGTTTTTATTAACACCCACTTCAATGATATAATCTTTTTCAGGGACTTCATCTCAATTTTCTTTAGTTAATGCATATTTTAATTCTCTCCAATTACATTATTTTATAAGGTGTATACAAATACCATTTGACATGTTATATCATGAATTTATTTATTATCAATATATTAATATTTTTAAATGTTATTCTTTCATAGTGTATATGATTCAACTGATTACATAGTAGAAAGGGTTTATTTCACAATCTCATCATTATCGAGGATTTTTTATATTTTAAACTCCACTAGGGAATATTACTATTACTTCTCCATGTTTTCTAAAATGTTTTTAATTTTTTTACTATTATCCAAAAAAATTATTCTCAGTTTTACCCATGTTTGAATTTTTACTAAATGGTTTGAATGGAATATTTTTATCAATTTAAAAACTTGGTACTTTGTGACTTTCCCGACCAAAATACAGAAGGAATATTTTCAACTTATATGGAGTAAGTTGATTCTACTACATTCAAGAAACCTAAATACTTTGATTTTTACTATAAAATCCTAAAATTTTCTTTTAAAATTAAAATTATTCATTAGAAATTTTTTATATATTAAAAAAATCAAAATAGAAAGGATATTTTACTCAAGTATTATTTCAAGGGATAACTCAAAATTATTTTCTATCTAAGATAGCATTATTTGATGCTACTTATGAATTACTGGGGGTATAATATAAGGATACCATGATTATTTTATCTATGGATGGATTATATTTATAATGTTATGATTTTTATGAATAATTTAAGTTTTACTTGGGTTATTCTAGGATAAAATGTTTATGAAACCCATTAATTTTTATTGGTTCTCAAATTATGACTATTTTATGCTATTTGGGAACACATATGAATGGTTTTTAATATATTATAGGTGGGACCTATAACCCCCTCAAAACAATTGGGTAATGATTTATATATCATGATATATATTTTAATAGAATAGGTAGGGAACTCAGATTAGTAAAGTACTTTTTCCTCTATGATTCTCTTTGGAGTGAACCTTGACTACTATAATGGTATAGAAAGTGAAGTAATTCTACTATACGGAAAGGATTTCCACTGGGTATGGTGGTGCATCCCACCCAAGATTCATATCCACTTATGGATTTTATAACCTTATGTCTGTGCCACAATTCCATGCCTTTTGTTATGCTCTAATGGATTGTGTTCTTTGATTCTTCTATGATTCATGTCTTATGAACTTCCAAGATATATTCCATGACTTAAGATTTTTATTTTTATATAATGGGTATAATTTTCATATTTAATGTTCATATACCCTTATGCACATGTTACACTTACATAATCTTTATAGTTACCCTTACTAAGAATATGATCTCACACTTTGTTATGTTTCTTTTTTCCATTGGTTATGAAGTGTTTAAGTAGAATATGTCTAATACGAGTGATAAAAGTGAATAATGTTTGTAAACTGATATAGATTTACATGTTACAACTATTTATTTTAATAAGATATGTAATAGTTTGTCCTAATTCTCTAAAACTTTAAATCAAAATGTTTTTTTGGGGGTCTAAGTGATCTAATATTTCCTTTTTATATAGTATGTTCTGATGGAAAATGGGTTACATTTATCAGTATCAAATTTAAGAATGTAATTTTTATGTTTTTAGCAAGGAATATGGAAGTGAAGTTCATAAGTAGTTAATATTCCATTAAATTAAGGTTTAGATAAAATTTTATATTAGGATGTTTCCATGATAATTTATCGTTAGAGTTATAGATCCAATCAGGGGTATATAAGACCAAAAGTTCTAATTCTTAGACACCCCTTTTGGGGTTTTATGTTATGAAATTTCAATGTGACTAATGAAATTTTTGTAGTCATTTATTTTTTATATAATAATGGATTATTACATTTTAGGATACAAAATGAATGTTATAAGATAACCTTTAATGTAAAAAATATTCTTTAGTGTTGAATATATAAATGTTATTTTGAGGATGTTTCTCACTTTTCTGAAATTTTAGATGTATGAATTTAGAAAAAGTAAAACCCTTGGTATGTGTGACAACCTATCGCATCTGGTGAGGTGGCAAGGTTTGATCCCCCAAACAAAGGGAGATGTGGTTGAATCACCTACCATTGGCCTCTATGATGTCCCAGTTAGTTTGAAATTTTCTAAAACGATTTGATGGATGGAGAGAAGTTAATTTTCATGAAACATGTGTTTTATGATATAGATTACTATGGAATTATATATTGATTTAGTGGTTAAGTGATTAATGCTATTTCTAAATATGATCACTAATTTTGAAACCTTATATGATATTATGGGACATTATTTGAGCAATAAATGTCATATTATATTTTGGAACCAAATATGATTTTATTGTGGATTTTTTGTGTGTCATATTATTTATGGAAATTATTAGCATATGTTGGAGATTATTTTATAAGGTAAATTATATTTTTTTTTATAATAGACATTAAGAGTGATTGATTATATCTATATTTAAATATTATATCTATCTTGGATGGATATGTGATTTTTTGTTTTTATTCTTAGTTAGTAATATTTTGAGAAATTTTAAGGATAGTTGGGTATTGCTGTTGAATTTTGTATATTAAATTAGTTTAATTTATATAAAGGTTTATCATATTTTCATATCAACATATATTAGTCAAAACATTTTCAATTATAGTTAATGTATGAAGACAATAGGAATAACATATTATCATTTGGTGAAATTCATGATCCGTGGAAGTTGATTATAGTGCTTCATTCATGAAAAATTGATCCTCGTTATTTTGAGGAAAGGATGAGTTTTCAGTTGACATTAATTAATGTAAAAAATTATACTTTTCTAGTAATTATATTTATCTATGTTCTAACTCTGTGAAGTAAATTTATTCTAAAAATGTAGGAAAATTTATTTTTTTATTCGTTCTCATTTCTTACTAAGATATCAATATCCTTTTAGCCCATCAAAAAATTATTGTTTTGTGATGGTTAAATTTAGCACGACTATATTCTATATCACTCTCTATCAGTTTGTGGGAGTTAATTTTCTCTTACATTATAGAGTTTTCTGTATGGAATCCTAGTATGTGTTACTTCAGATAAACTTCTTACTTTCTTCTCATTCTTTTAAAGTTGATGTTTTATTTAACCTTTTAGGATGTGAGATTACAACAATGGTATTTTGAAAATTCAACCATTGGATACTGAGAATAAGTAAAAATTGTGAGTGAAAAATTTATTAAATGTTGGGAGAATTTAATATGCTGATATTTTAGAACGAAAGACCATGTTCGATAGTGTATAGGATATGAAACACCGATTTTAAATGAATAGTAAAATATTATTATGTGACAATTATAAAATAGCAGTTAAATTGGTGGGAATGAGTAGGACTAACAAATTTATGAAATGAATATAAACTTCCTACTGAATATAAATTTATTATTAATTTATTAGAAAATTATTAGGTAATTTTTAGATAAGTTATCTTATTCCAAAAAAATCTGTTTCCAAGAAACAAAATTTTATTGATTTTTATAATAAATTTATGGATATTTTATAAAAAAATATTTTATAAATTTAACATAATTTTTAACTAATCATATAAAAATTTTCCAATGGTGAAATTTTTAATGTTTTTTTGAAAAGTTTTATTTTTCAATGTATAGTGGAAAATAATGATTTTTATTAAAAATTATATTTTTCAACTTTTTACAAAGTAAAATTATGTTTTTTATTTTATTTAATACTTAATTAGCTAAATTTTCTTTAAAATAATCCAATTATGGTTTTTAAAATTAATTTTATTCTTGAATTTAGTATAAAAACATATTATATTTAAAAAGGGTATTCTTTCGAAGAACTATTTTTAGATGTCTTGTGCCTGTTCAATTTTAAACGAAACTATGATACTTATGGGTTTTAAATTTTGAAAAATTTATTTCATATTTTGAATTAAAGATTCCAAATTTGTTAAATGGTTCTTTTTTTTATTTTTGGATAATATGAATAGAAACCATGGTAAATTTTGATATAATGGTAAAGGGTAAATCTGGTAATTAAGGGTAAAAATAATATGATATGGACAATAAAATGAACCTTACATTTATAAAAATTAATTTTATTGTTATGTTTCATCCATAATCATTCAATGTTTGAATATATATCCATTTTCCATTTATATGGGATTATAATATTTACACTATTTTATTTAAAAAAAAGTAAAATATATCACACTCAAAATTTTAATAATTATAAAATTTTTAATATAGGGTTATCCAGAGGAAATATTTAACTATAAATATTAATTTGACATAAAAATTATTTATATTCATTGAGGAAATTTTTAATAATTTTTATTTAAGAAAGAAGTACCTTAAATGTGTATACAATGTTGATGCGATAATTATTTTATTAATGGAAATATCAAATAAATGTTGTCAAAATATTAAAATAAATATAATTTGAGATAATTAATAAAATAAACTAATTATATAGATTTAATTAACATTATATAGACATAATAAAATATTTTTTACAAATTATATGTTTTATCTTGATACTATTAAAGCCAAAGTAATGAATATTTCGTAAAATTGATATTATGAATATTTTATAGTAAATAATATTATAATAAATGAAATAAATTTCCTAAAAATATTAAATTTGGAAAAATAATTGGGATAAGGTTTATCATGTCATAAATAAGTCATTAATAGTTCTTGTGGTATTTTATATCATCCATATTAACCCTCAAAGAGTAAAAATCCATGTTGTCATAGCAAGAGTTAAAGGGGTTAAATAAAGCATAAAACCAAAAGATTATGTCAGAATTAGAGTCAAAAAATTTAAAAATATTATTTTATGAGTTATTTAAGATCAATAATAATCATATATTCTAAATAAAATAATTTTTAGACATTAGCAATTGAAAATTAATTTATATTAATTTAATATTTTTGAAAATTCCAAGAGTGCCCCTCTCCTCTCTTATTAAAGGGAACATATTATTCTCTTTTCATAACACTTAAAATCTAATTTGTTTTGATCAATACCTACACCAATATCTTTTTATAATCCCTAACCACATTCTTGAGGTTTTATTTTATGAATAACACCACCCTTAGTGGTCTTAATTTGTTAATAAAAGGTTATTGTTCGAATCAGTGGTGTCATTTTTAATCGACCAGTTCTGTTTTGTTTATTATTACACATCCAAAAACTCTTATTGAAACATGATAAAATAATAAATATAATATAATAAATATTTCTAGATGTTATTATGTTAGTGGTATTACATATTCCCATCTCCACTTCTATCAAATAAGAAAAGAATTCATTGTTCATTTGTACGATGAACTACCATCTTGCGAATCGATGTAATTTGTTTCCATCCCCATCTCTCAAGACTTGTAATAATAAGAAAATGTTTGAAAATAAAAAACTTTTATCAATTAAACTACCAAATTATAATATATTATAATCACATAAAATAACACTTAAAACAAAACAAAAACTATATAAATGATGAATGAATGAAATAAAAGGTATTTCTAGAATTTAAGAAACCTACCAATAGTAACTTGACCTTTGGAATAATAATTTAACCCTTATGATTAGTAAACTAGACAATTGAATAGTAACCTTAACAATAAAATTACAAATAAAATTTAACCATCTTATAAGTGGAAATATGATATAATTATATCATAGTATAAGTAAATATATATTTTAAAAATTATGAATTTAATGTTTATATTTTTCTAAGTCATAAATATTTAATTAAACTTTTATGATTTATTAATTAATTTAAAAGAAATATTATTTTATTAAAATAAATTCATAAATTAATATTTTTATTTCTTATGATTTTATGATAATTTTATGAGGCCTTTTGTAAAATTTCAAAGTGCTATAAAATATATTAAAATTTCAAAATATGTATTCTCCAAGTAAATGATGATTATAATTAAAAATTAAATTACCCATGTTTAAAAAATTATTTTCATGAAATGGAGTTTTTATTAATTCCAAACATTTACGAATGGTTAGGTTTATGTTTTTGGATTTTTAAGAAATACATGAATTTTTGGAAAATCATAAAATAAGATAATTTATGTTATAAATACATTATAAATTAAATGCAATATTCCTTGAGTCATGGATGATGTAAGAACCACTTGTTCAAAATAACATGATAAAAGTATTTTATTTAGTCTCAAGAATCAACACTATTTCTTATATTGAGAAAAATACAAAACTAATGAATTAAATAATTAGAAAATACCCCCTCCTCCATAATAAATACCATCCCTCGCTACCTCTTCCCCTGACAACTCTCAAGCATTGATATTTTTACAAATTCTACCAAAACCTCTTCCCAATCCCCTATACCACTTCTATTAACTCTTTTCCTCATCATAATTCAATAACATTTTCCCTACATAGGTTCTCAAGGAGGATAAATCATGGAGGAAAAACCTTCTTCCTTTTTCTTTTCATTTATTTTCAATTTCATTTTTATTCTATTATCTTCACTTATTCTTATAAAAAAGGAATGATAACCACATTAAATTTGATATATTATAATTATATAATTTTAATAAAATATTCATCATCAAACTGCATTCTCCCTATCTTTTATTCTAAAAATGAAACTATCGCCTTTGATGTATCAATTTACTGATATCTTAGGTGCTGCACTTTCATTTTTTTACCACCTTAAAGGTTGTTAATAAAAAAATAAATGGATGAAAAAAGATTAAAAATTTTATTTTATAACATTTTATATGTTATATAATTAAAATATATTAATAATACTAAATGATAAAACAAAACAAATTTTTTGTGATCGAAAACCCACCAAAATTAACATAAAACAATCATTATTAACTTTTATCTAACTATTCTCACTCATACCATCTAAAAAAATTTATAATAAAATTTAAACTTATACAAGATCATTGATAACTAATAATAACAATTATAGATATTTATTATCATTTTACATGAACTTCCTTTCATGTATAAAAATGAACCGATCATGAAAACTATGAAAACAAACACTCCCAAATGATGAAATTAAACAATATAACTCATCTAGAATCTCATAAATGAACTTAATAGAACCATAATGAATCAAATTCATCTAGAAAGTTTTATTTAATGTTTTTAATGAATCTAATGTGATTATATAGGATATTAACATGAAGAAAGCATTCAGACATAAGGTAAGTGGAATTCTCAAACCCAACTCTCTTTTATTGGGTTTTCCCTATTTTACCGTATTTTTAGTATGAATATTACTTAAATATAATGTATTCAAAATTATCTTATATTTTTTTCGGATTTATAGGTTTTATAATTGAGTTTTGGAAAAATACAATGTTTTCCAAAAGAACTCTTCTTTAAAAAACACACCTTTTACTTCTTGAGATTGTATCTTTTTCACTCAAGGTTGATGATTCGTATAATAAGGATGTTATTCAATATTTCATTGGGGGAACCAATTTTTAGTAATGTATTCTTTTTAAATGAAACCAATTCATTTCCATGGTTTATTTTATGTTCAATATTAATATTTTTTCTTTTTCGCATGCCTGATAATGTAAATGTTAATAAGCGACTGGTGCACCCAAAATAATATAGTGCTCCAATGCATTAGGTATTGTGATGTAACTTATGAGAAAAGTGAAATATTTGTGAAAATGACTCTAGATTTGTTCTCAACTATGTGTGGTAGTATACCAATAATAAGTGATTCTTCATTTTTATGCATTTCCATATTCAATGCCTCAACTGTAGGGAGCAAGGGAACTATGAAAGCCAGAAAACTAAACCTTGAGTCCTTAATGGAAATTTGCATCAGAAACCACCAAATATAAAGGAGAAAGTATGGGTTATTCCATCACTAATGCTAAAGTGGAGAAATTAAATGAATTCATACAAGGTACTCTACCCATTCACTCAAGAATGGAAAAACTATTATTTTATTTTTTTCTATACATTTATTTTTATATTAAACAATTTCTTGAAGTAGTGATATTATTAAAAACACAATGTTGTGAAATAATTACAACCTAGGCATTGGACTCTTATCCTATTGGAATATGTGGGAAGATTATTATAGTGAATCTTGAAATACTTCTATTACTGAAATTCAATGCTATAATTGGAATGGATTATCTATAGTTATATAGAACATATAAAAACAATAAAGAAAAGAAAATAAATTTTTATATTCTGAACCATCCCATGGTTCTATAAAAATGCAAGGAATATCATTAATATCCTTTTTAAAATCCTTCGACATCGTGGGTTTTGATTCCCTATGATGAACCATACCTGACTCAAATGGTTGAGTGAGAGGAAATATTCAACCTAGGGGAAATTCCCTATCGTGAAGGAATTAAGTGATGTATTTCTTGAAGAGTTACACAAAATTCCCCCAGATCATGAGGAAGATTTATCAATAAAACTCATACATGAAGCTACTCTTATATCAATATGTCCCTATAGGATGGCTCCTATCAAACTGGAGGAGTTAAAGGAGTTGCTATAGAATTTTGTAAAGGGTTCATACACCCTAGTGCATCACCTTAAGATGCACTGGTTCTCTTTGTTAAGAAGTAGGATGAATCAATGCGGATGTGTATCAATTATTAGGAACTCAATAAGATCACCATAAAGAAAAAGTATCATATTACATTGATTGATGGATTGTTCAATCAGTTGCGAGGTGATCAGTAATTCTCAAAGGTGAATCTTTGTTCTGGGTATAATCGGATAATGGTGAATAAGGAATATATTCGGAATACTTCCTTCTGTACAAGGTATGGGCACTGTGAGTTTCTAGTGATTACCTTCGGACATAGAAATACCCCTGAAATATTTATGTATTTTATGAATAGAGTCTTTATAAAATATATTGAAAATTTGTTGTAGTGTTTATCGACTTTATTCTTATATACTTTAAGAACAAGGATGAACATGACAAACATCTAAGTCTTATGTTGGGAAAATTAAAGAATGATAAGTACCCGAAACTATTTATGAAAAACAAAATTTCAAGGGAGAAATTTCAAAAGGGGGGATGAATGTAAGAACCCAAAACTTTTATCAATGAAATTTCCTTCTTATAATAAATTATAATAACATAAAATTACATTAAGAACATAATATAAACATTCTAAATGATGAATGAATTCAATAATAGATATTTCTAAAAGTTAAGGAACCCATGAAATAGTAACTTAACCTTTGGAATAGTAATATGACCTTTATGAATAGTAAATTAGAAAATTGAAAAGTAACCTCACAAATGAAAGTATAAATAAAATATATCCATCTCAAAAGTGAAAATATTATATAATTATATCATATTATAATATGAAACATATTTAAAAAATTATTAATTAAGTGTTGGTATTTTTGTAAGTCAAAAATATTTAATTACAATTTTATTATTAATTTAATAATTTAAAAGAAAATTTATTTTCATAAAATGTATTCATAAATTAATTTTTTATGTATTATTATTTTAATATAATTTTATGAGACCTGAATTAATTTTTAAAAGTGTTATAAAATCAGTTATAACTTTAAAATCTCTATTTTCCAAGTAAATGATGATTTTAAATTAAAATTAAATTACTCATGTTTATATAAAAAAATTCATAAAATTGATTTCATTTTTGAAATCTAAATTTAGAAAATGGTTGGGATGAATTTTTTGGATTTTTCAGAAATTCATGAATTTTTTGTGAACAGAAACATACAATAATTTACATTATATATACATTATAAATTAAATACACAATTCCTTGATCAATGGACGTTGTAAAAACCATTGGTTGGAAATAACATGATAAAATTACATTATTTAGTCTTAATAATCAACAATATCTCTTATCTTGAGAAAAATAATAAACTATAGAATTAAATTATGAGAAAACAACCCTCCTCTACTATAAATACCACCCCTCACCACCTCTTCCCATCACACCAATCAAGATTTGATACTTGTAAAAAACAACCCAAATAATTCCCCAATCCCTCTCCCACATCTAAGAGATCTTGGTCTCATTATAAGACCAAACACTATCTCGTAAGGAGGTTCTCAACGAGGATAAATCTTAGTAGTAAAATACATGTCCTTTTTATTTTAATTTAATTTCAATTCCATTTATTTTCTTCTCTTCCCCTCGTGTTATCTTATAAAAAAGGAATTATAACTCCCATATGTTTGATATTGTGTAATTATATCATGTTAATGGAAGATCTATCATCAAAATCCTTTCTCCCTCTATTTTATTCTAAAAATTAAATCATCACCTGTGATGTGTCAATTTACAGACAAGTGGGAGATGCACTTCAATTTTCCTTTAACACCTAAAAGGGTGTTAACAAAAACATTAATTTTTTTAAAATAGATTATAAATTTTATTTTATTACCCTTTTTATGTTATGTAGGTAACATTTATACATAATACTAAAAGATAAATGAAAATTAATTTGTTATGATCGAAATTGGCCAAAATTAACCTAAAATAACCATCCATAACTTTTATCTAATGATTCAACCTCATAACATATAAAAAAATTATTTATAAAATCATTAAAAAATATTTAATATCATCAATAAAAATTATAATAATAATTCTTTATATTTATCCACATTTTATACGAACTTCAAATCAATTATACAAGTGGACCGATCGTGAAAATTAAGAAAAAGAACATTACTGAAAAATGAAATTAAACTCTATAACTCATCTAAAAGATAATAAATGAAATTTATAAAACCATAATGAATCAAATTATCATATTAAAGGTTCTTTAATTTTAATTAATTAATTTAATGTGATTATATAGGGTATTAAAGTGAAGAAATCAATTGCACATAAGGTAAGGGGAATTCTCGAACACAACTCTATTTCTTTGGGTTTTCCCTTTTCACCCAATTTTCATTATGGATATCTCTTTAATATTATTTATTAATTTTTATCTCAAATTTTATAGTATATAAATGTTTTCTACTTGAGTATATGAAAAACATAATGTTTTACAAAATAATTATTCTTTAAAAAACACACCTTCTACTTATCGAAATTGTTTCTTCTTCACTCAAGGTTGATGATTCTTATATGAAGACCATTATTCCCTCATCTATTTAGAAATCAAAATTGTATAAAAATATGCTTATGAGGTGAAGCTCATAATTTTACGTGGGTTATTTTAGGTTCAATATTGATATATGTTCTATGTGGCATGTATGATAATGTAAATGTTATGATGTGGGGAGTGCACTTAGAATTATATTATGATCCAATGCATTGTGTAATGTGATCTATTTCATGAGAAAAGTGAAATATTCCTGAACATTATGCCAGTTTTTTACAAAAATATGTTTTTTAGTTGACCACTAATACATGATGTTTCGTTTTTATATGTCACCAAATTCCAAGCCTTTTATTGATGCATATCCTCATGATTATGATCTTATTCATATGTTATGTTGATAATGATTCTTATCACCCCATGATATATTGTTTTATGTTATTATATATACTCTTACTAGGATTTTCGATCACCCCTTTTATATATATATACATGGGTGATTACTTGCACTAAGTATAATGAAAAGACCTATAAAAAGTTAAAGAAGAAGTAATTATATAAATGTTTATTTTTTAATTTGTAAAATTTTTGTATGGTCCTAATTTCTCCAAGGCACTAAACATTTGGATCATATTTGTGTAACTCATTTATGTTTTTCAACTTTAAAATTAAGTAATAATAATGCAAGAAAAAGTTTTATTTCTATTGAATTAAGTTTATATTTGATATTAATGTCATATTTGTCATTATTAAAATATAATGTATCATTTAATTTCATGGAATCCTTTTTAGATAAAAATGATAACATTTTTGTGTGTATGTGTGTACTATAACCTCTATAAAGCAATGTGATTCATTTTTCATCACCACATCACATAAATGATAAATAAATAAATAAATAAATATATATATATATCTGTGTGTGTGTGTGTGTGTATTTAAAGAAGTAATTATATATATATGATATTATGATCATTCTGGAAGGATAAAATAGTACATAATTTCATTCCAAAATGATCATTGGAGAATGGAAACATTACTTAGGCATACGTACGACATACAATCTCTAAGATTGTAACATAATTAATTTTTCATACCCATATATGATGGATGAATTCTAAAGTATAAATGATTTATAAAAATAATAATTATTCTATTATTATTATTCTTGATATGATGGAAGAATAACCATTTTTACTATATACATCATACCAAAGTCATTTTGGACTCAATTATCGATTATCTTCAAAACATCAAACGTGAACATAAATAATTAATTAGTTATAAAATTATAATAGGTGATATAAAACACATAATAATATTTGAAATATTTATAAATAATGTAAATATTTTATCTATTATTATTATTCAGAAAGATAAAGAACATATGTGATTATTTGGACATAATATTAGGGATTAATTAACTCTATCCATGTTTATTAGGTTAATCTTATACTTAATTGAATATATAATTATTAAATTATGTGTGAAATGAATTTTTATTATCTTATGTGGAATTTACATTTTTATGTGGATTTATAATGATACATATAATTGATTCATTTGATTAATTCTCACTTCAATGATATGATCTTTGTAAGGGAATTCCCCTCAATTTTCTTTTCTTGTGGCATATTTTGATGTTATGAACCTATATTATTTTATAAGGAGTATAAAACCCCCTTCTACATTTTACAATATTAATTTATTTATTCTCTTGATATTTAACATTTTGTAAAATTTTATTCTTTCATGGGGCCTATTATTAAACTGATTATAAAGTAGTAAGGGTGTATTTCACAATGTCATCAATTTTCAGATTTTTTACATTTGGTGATCTACTACGAAATGTTTCTCTTCCATATCCATGTTTACTAAAAAGTTTTTCATTTTTTTTCTATTATCCTAAAAAATGTAAAGTCGTTTATACCCATATTTTACTTTTTACTGAACAGTTTGAAAGGAATATTTTTCTCATTTTCTAAACTATGTACTTTGGGACTTTCCCAACAAAAATACAGTAGAAACTTTTTAACTATACTGCATGATAGTCTTTTCCATCCATCTTGATGCATTAATGTTTTGAATATTCTTATAGAACCTTATAAGGTTTTTATCAAATAAAATTATATCCTTTGAAATTGCATGACTTTTTAGAAAAATTCCTTCAAAATGGGAAGGATATTTTCCATGAGAAATATTTCAAGTGATATATCAAAATAATTTTCCATATAATAAGAAATTATTTGATTCTTCTTATTTTATACTAGGGATATGATCCAAGGATTACATACTTATTATTTATTTGTATGGTTTATCTTTATGATGTACTGATGTTTATGAATCTTCTTACTTTTCCATGTGTTGTTCTATGATGAAATGTTGATGAAAACTTATTTATTTTTATGGGTTCTAAAATGATGAATGTTTTATGTTCTTGTGGTAAACATATATATGGGTTTTATTATTTGATGGGTGAGACCTATATCTTCATCCATTGTATTGGGTAATTATTTATATCTCATGCGACAGATAGGACTGGCACCGGGAGAGAACTCTGTTCAGTAAAGGACATGGTCTATTATGACAGACTTGGGAGTGAACCTTTACTAATATGATAGTTTTGGGTGTAATGTAAATCCACTATGAGGTAATGGATTCCATTGTAGATGGTGTTCCCAAGAGGTGTCACCACATGTGGATTTTCAATGATTATGATGATTCCATAACTCCATGGATTATGCTTTTCTCTCTTGGATTATGTTCCTTGATTCATTTATGATTCATATAATATAAATATTAAAGATATATTCCAGGAATCAAGATTATGATATTGATATATAGGGTATAATTTCTAAATTTTACGATCATATACCCTTATTCAAATATTATTATTACATAATCTTTATGGTCACCCTTACTATACATCTGATCTCACCCATTCTTTTATTTCATTTTCACTCGGTTATGATGAATAGTTTTAAGTATGATATGTATAATAAGGTTTCTATATGTGAATAAATTTTATGATGAGATACATATTTTTATAGAAAAATTATTTATTTTTCTAAAATATGTAATATTTTCCCTTAATTTTCTTAAACTATAAAACAAAAATATCTTTCGGAATATAAATGATATCATATTTACTTTTTACAATGTACATTTTTATGAGAAAAATTAGGCCACGTTTATCATTATGAAATCAAAAATATGTAAAGTTTGTGTATTTAGTACCAAATAATGCATAGTTCATGTTTTGTCCCTTCTTTATTCCTGACCTCCTTCCATCCTTTCCCCAAATCCCACTTAGTCTAAAAGATCCATATCATTTCAAAGGATTCTGTAATCTATCTATAGAATTTAAGGAAGCATCATCCCTATGGAATCTAACTCTTATTTCATGGTTCAAACAACAATTCCATTTAGTGTATTCATTTTACATGTATGTTTTTAGATTCTGGTACTTACAAGATCATGCAATGGTGGGCTTACTTGACAATAAGAATATCCTGATTCAGTTTTCAATGGAGATGGACTTGATTAAGGCATAATCCAGTGCTCTGTGCACCAGTAATGGATCTTGGACCGTTCTTTTTAGGTGGTCCAATGACTACCACAGGAAGCATGATATCCCAAAAATGTAAATTTTGGTTATTCTCCAAAAACATACATTACCATTTCAAAACCCTTATATTTTTCACATGTTAAGGAATATGGTTGGAAGATATCTGTTTTCCAATAGTATAACTAGGTTGTATTTTCATCATATCTCTCCCTAAATCTGTGCGGAATTGGAAGTCTCTAGAAGGCCAATTAATTTTATTAGTCTTATAGTCAGGGAATAATTCCAAAGTCATAATTTTTTTTTGATTCATGTAAGGATTTTTTTCTCTATGTTAAAGAAATTAGGTTTTTCAATGATATTTTATAGGCACAAGAGGCATATGAATGAAACAACAAAAGTTTTTTCATTAGATATAGTGAGTCCCTAATGTAGATATCACCCTTGGGGGTCTACATGGATCAGACTATAGTGGAGAAGATATAGGATAAGAGAACAGATGGAAATCTAAAGGTGGAAGAAATTTTTAATTTCTTGAAAAAATATCTAGGATATCCCAATTATAATGAAAAATATCCCTTGGGATTAGTGGAAACTTGTGAGGCATGTGTTGAGGGAGTATTGAATTCAAAACTGTGAAATTATTCAATAGGTGTGTGAGAAGGAAGTGGTACCAACTCTGTAGGTGTGATACAACTTATTGGTGATGAAATATATAAGGATGGTCAGGACTGGGGGAACCAATGCATGGCTCCAATGGTCCATTTAATGATAAAAGTGGTTCTAGCCTAAGAAGTACATTGTCATGTCTCAACCTGAACAACTATATTGATAGCCTAGGTTCTGAAGGATGAGTTGAGACAAACACCAAATGTATCTCAGGAGTACTGTTTTAAGGGGAGAAATACTTGTATTAAAATTCAATGGGAGGATATAGAAGAAAATCCACATCCAAAGGAAAAAAAGAAGGGTCATAAAGAAAATAGTGACCTAGGGAGTGTCATTGTCACCAAAAAGAAGAACCTCGAGAGGTGTAATGTCTACTCATGACTACCTAGACCAATAGAGACTCGGTCAACCAAAAAACCTAATAACTCCAAGGTATAAGATCTCTAGGTAGTGGGAGGAAGTAAGGAAGATCAATATAAATGAGACAATAGGAAAATATAAGAATAAAAGTAGGATATAAAGGTGGAGGATATTTAATAAGTATTGGTGGTCTCTCAAGGGGATGAATGAAAGAAGGAAGGGGAAAACATGGGGAGATGATACTGCACATTAAGGATGTGTAGCTGGAGGAAGAGGTTGCATATGTTATGTTATTTCAACCTGGATAGAAGTGGGAGATAATTTCACATTCGGAGAAATCTCTCTAATTTCTCATGCATGCGTGTGAAGAATTTATGGTAGAGGTTCTTATGATTCTTTCCACCCAAGAGAAAGTATATAATATGAAGGGAAGACTAATATGCCTGAGCACTAAACGTGAGAATAGTTCATGGATTTTCAAGAAGGATATTATATTGATAAGAGTTTTTAATGAATTTAATATCAATAAATATAAGTACATTTAAACATGGGATAAACTGTCATATCACTTTGAAGACCTTATAAATGATGATCTGGTCATATAGGTAACTACCCTCTCTAGGAAATTATTTTGGGATAATTATTCTAGTAGGTTCAATATATCTTTAAACGATTATGTGGTTTCATTTAGTGTTGTATCTAGGTGAACATTTTGGTTTCTCACTTTTCCCTTAAAAGGTTTCTTCATAATAAAAAGTCAATTTTTAGTAAGTTATCCTTGATTTTAGTAAAAAGAGGATAAATAAAAAATATTATAATCCATGAAAGGTCTTCTATTGTCATTCAAGACATGATTCAAAAATATACATGTTAACCCATAACAATATGAAAAATATAATGACAAATGGATATCATATGATTTATATTATAAATAATATATAGTATGTCACAAATTAATGTGTTTAGAAACAAATATTTTTTTAAGGATACATAAGTATAAAAACATGACTCAAGAAAAACAAAATGTGAAGTTGGATAGCTTAACCTAAAAGAATTCTTATAAAATTATGTAAATTCATATGATAGAAAATTTATAGTCAAGTTATAGACTATATTTCAATAAAATGGTTCACATATATATTTAAGTTAATGGGATCAAAATTGACTTAGGTTAATCCAGTGTTGTTAATGCACAAGTAGTTTCCATTGGAATATTTTCCACAATAGATTATAAAAAATAAATGTTTGAAATTAACATACATTATATGAAGATTAAAAACATAGTGGTTTTTTATATTAACTACGATAGGTGATATATTATTCAACAAGAATAATGGATCCTCTAATGAAGTTTTAAATGGAAATGATCTATTATTTAAATGTTCATATAAATTTAGAAAATTTATTCAATGTTCCAAAATCAAGTCTGACTTTGATAGCTTCTCTAATCAATATAAACCCATTGGTGGGAATTCTAGAGAAAATATACATGTATTGTAAAATCATAGTACCAATAAGTATCAATTATTATTCCAAAACATAATGGTTAAATCCATTAAAATTTCATTTCATATATTAAAATTCTATGATCATTATATTTTTCATTTGATATCATGACCACCTTTTTAGGAATGAATCTATATAATGTAACCAGAATGTTTTGGTGAGACTATATAATTCTAATAATAAATGAATTATATAGAGTTATATTTATAGATTAATTTAGTAATTGTGTTCAAATAATATTTTTTTTAATAAGAAATATTTATGGTGTCAAAAAATTGGTCAATGGAAGTGCCATAGTTTTCCAAGTAAAACAAGTTGATTATATATGGAAATTGTTATTAGTTTTATTGTTATTTAATTTTGGGAAGAATGAAACACTCCAAATATTAACTTATTTTACTAAACCAAGTTATAGGGAACATGATTTACAAAAGTAGATCTTCTAGGTTAGTTACATCATGTCAATGTATATATACTAATAATGTATTTGAAAAATTTGAGAGAGATTTGTTAATAATGTCAAATGGTTTAAATCCCTCCAACAATACATGTATGAGACGTGGGAAGATATTATAATTGTGAGTATAATTCTATACACTTTAGTGATAGATCTATAAAAAATGACATGGTATATACTAAATATGATATTTCCAACATATACTTTATATTAGGAAAATATAATTTAAATCTAGGATAACTACAAGGGAAATTGTTAGAACTACTCAATTATACTTGAGAAAGTAAATGGGATATGTACCTAGTACTTGGAGAGGAAGATAAGCTCATTTAATTTAGTTTTAGGAATATTGTCAAATATCAATTACATTACAGATTATAATATAGCTAAATAATCATAAAATATACAATAATTTGATCTAATTCATAGAATCATACCTAAGGTACTTACCAAGATATGAAAATTATTACATAGAAAAAATGGATATACTTATGGATATCATCTCTTGGGGATCATTTATCAGTGAGGTGAAGTCCCATAAAGTATAATTTCCAAATAAGAAAATATGGAATTCATAATTATAAAATCCACAACTCAACCAAAGCATGATATTGTCCTGAGAGATCCAATAGGTTGATGACTAAAAAGTTTCATCAAGTGTATGTGGGGTGGTTGTGAAATTTGATTACCTAGTCCCAATATGAAAAGTTATTTCAATTATAAAATCTTTATACATAGAGTTATGAATGACGTATAATTAAAAAAATAATTTTGACACTTATGTATAGACTATTTACATAGTAATTTAAAAATATAATTTGATATATTAAAGTATTATATCATTTCTCAGATAAAATGCAAAACTCAAGATACTACAAAAATAATCATTAACATATATATTATAGTCTATATACATAATAATGACTGGTCAAAATGAGGTCTGACTATCAGGTTCATGGGTAACATAAGTATTGAGACTTCTTATCATGAAATTCACACATAGGGTTCTCAAATTGAATAGATCACAATGACTAACCTGCTAATAAGAACACCACATTTTTCTATTTTCATTGGTTGTTCATATTTTTAGCATGTGTATTGGTATCAAGACTTCATATCATTAACAATGTGTACCATTTGATCATGTGTGTTGATTCAGGATGAAAACATTGACATTTATGTTATAGTGAGGTATCTTTTATGGGGTGCATCATTGATTTAATGTCATTGTTTTAATATTTAATAATTTTTTGTCACTTTTTAAGGGATGTGATGTATCAGGCCCAGTTTACTAAGATGGTAATGCATTTATTAAATATATAGCCTTAATGATTAAAGGTAAGTATATCTAGTACTTTCATTAATAAATATACTTATAATTAATTATGAAATGAATTATGTATTCTAGTTTATGATACATCATGAGATAAATAGATTCTATTACATGACTTGTGTTCATAAAAGGTTTTCACTGCTATAACTAAATTATATCTCCATAGGGGAATTGATGTGTTGCAATACTCCACTTTTAGTCTATGATTATCATTCATTGTTATTGATATAAGGTCCTATAGGGTCACACACAAGGTATATTCAAAATAAGGATAAAATAAATGGAATTGGACTTTAGGACATTATGGGAATCATGGAGGTGTAAAGGTAATGTCCAAGTATATAGGATCGAAAATGAAAAAATAAATAAATTCAGTATTATTTGCGTATAAATTAATAACTATTGAAGTTACACTCAGAACTCAGTTTGTAGATCTTGTATCCAATTAAGATTTCATGGTTGTTGATCAAGACTCAGCCTTCAACATCTTTCTTGGAAGACCCTGGCTACATCAACATGCGGTTATCCCTTCATCCTACCATCAATGTCTCAAATATTGTTTCGATGGTCAAGTTGGGACATTGTATGGTGATAAGGCCCTGTTCAAGACATGTGAGTCTCAATACATTGAGGCGGAATTCTACCACATGAAGGGAAGGGAGAAATCCACAACAAAGGAGATTACCAAAGTTAATTCTCCATATGGTTTAGAGAAGATTCTAGTAAATCCATTTACACATGTGAGTATAGATTATGTGTTGCCTATCAGTCAAATTGACAAGATAGACCCAAATCAAAATACTCTTATGGAAAGATCCATAATGTCAGTTACGAAAATCGAGCCAGAAAATATGGGAGAAATTGGTAACCCACCAAGCAGAAATGAAAGCACAAATGGTGGCGTCTTCATTTCATCTGCTGAAATCCAACAAGTCTATACTTCACCAATTAGTCCAGAATAAGTTATAGCAACATCGAAGGTGAACAATGATGTCGATTCTCAATACATCATCTCTTCTTTATTACCCAAAGAAGACCCTTTATCATCAATCGGGTCGGAAATGGAAGCTTCTTCTTCAAGATATGCAAATTTTGACATCTCTTCTGATCATGAAAATTATACTTTATCATCTACTATGTAAGTAGAAATGGAAGAAATAATACATGATGAAGAAGAAGAGGAAGATCTCAAAGATGCTCCTCCAGTATTTGAAGAGGGTATCTCTACCACTGTGGATGAACTCAGAGAAATAAATCTGGGTACAAAAGAAGATCCACGCCCCACTTTAATCAGTGCGGCCATGACTCTTGAAGAGCAAGAGATGTATATTTCTTTTCTAAAGAAAAATAGAGATATATTTGCTTGAAACTATACAGAAATGACCGGGCTTGATCCTGATGTTGCTACTCATCATTTGGGTTTATCAGAAGAACATCGAGGATTTAATCAAGCCGCGAGAAGAACACACCCAACTTATGCTTCCAAAATTGAAACTGAAGTGGATAAGCTTATCAAAGCTAAATTCATCAGAGAAGTTAAGTATCCCAAGTGGTTGGCTAATATTGTCCCTATAAAGAAGAAGAACCGACAAATTAGAGTTTGCATCGATTTCAGAGATCTTAATCGGTATTGTCCTAAGGATGATTTCCCAGTTCCGATTACAGAATTTTTAATTGATTCAACAGCTGGCTATGAAGCACTTTCCTTCATGGATGGATATTCTGGATTTAATTAGATCCGAATGGCCCCAGAACATGAGTAATCCATAGCTTTCAGAGCCCCTCTGGGTGTGTTTTTCTACCGAGTAATGCCCTTTGGCTTAAAGAATGCAGGTGCAACATATCAACGTTCTATGCATCATATATTCAAACCCTTATTAGGGAAGTTTGTTGAATGCTATGTAGACGATTTGGTGGTTAAATACAAACAATGTTCTAATCACTTGGCTGATTTGGAAGTCATATTCCACAAGATTCAACAACATAATTTGAAGATGAACCCCTTAAAATGTGCTTTTGGGGTAACCTCAAGAAAATTTCTCAGCTTTGTTGTACCCCATCGTGGTATTGAAGTCGATCCTGAGAAGACCAAGTCAATTCTTGGTATGTCACCTCCTCTAAATTTGAAATAATTAAGAGTACTTCAAGGAAACTTAGCCTATATTCGGCGTTTCATCGCCAATTTGGCAGGAAAAAGTTTACCCTTCACCAAATTGATGAAGAAGGGAGTCACTTACCAGTGGACTGAAGAATGTCAAGAAGCATTATATATTCTCAAGAAATACCTCTTGAGTCCACCAGTACTCATGCCACCTATTGAAGGAAGACCACTTATCCTCTATGTGACAGCTCTAGAACAATCATTGGGTGCTTTTCTTGCTCGAAAGAATGATGCTGGGAATGAAAACAACCTCTACTATCTCAGTCGAACTATTCTTGAAGCAGAAACCCAATATTCAAGTATTGAGAAGTGCTGTCTGACATTAATCTTTGAAGTTCAGAAGTTGAGACACTACCTGAAACATCACGAGGTCCAATTGGTATCTCGAAATAACCTTAGTCGTCCAATGCTTACAGGACGTCTGGCAAGGTGGACAGTTATTTTGCAGCAATTCGACATTCAGTATGTGTCTCAAAAGGTGATAAAGGGCCAATATCTGGCTGATTTCCTGGCTGAACACCCTTCAGTGGAAGACACATCTTCAGATATTTAACTCCCTGATGAGGAAGTATTTTCTATTCAAGAAATTCCTCAAGCATAGGAAATGTATTTTGATGGTGCTTCCAGAAGTCCAACAGGGAGGAAAATGGAAAATCCTAAAATCAATAAAGTTTGCTTAGGAATTGTTCTCATTTCTCCAGAAAATGCAGTGTTACCTTATTCCTTATTATTATGGGAATGTGGTACCAATAATGAAGCAGAATACCAAGCTCTCATCACAAGCTTGGAATTAGCGCTTCAAGCACAAGTGAATCACTTAAAGGTGAAAGGTGATTTAGACCTGGTAATCAAACAAGTCAATGGGGATTATGCCATCAGAAAACAAGAACTAATCCCTTTTTATGATTGCGTCAGAGAGTTAATGGCGGAATTACCTTCGAAACCGAGATTTTCTTATGTCCCAAGATCACAAAATGCTCAAGCTGATGCACTGGCTAATATAGCCACAGCTCTGGCAGATCCAAATTGGGATGAGACAACCATCAGTATTGCCCACCATCGTGCAATTTCACCTTATGTTCGAATCAGAACAGAGGAAATTAATGAAATTAGTCTCATTCCTAAACCATATGGTCATACTACAGGATGGATTTCACCTATCAGGGAATACCTTCAAAATGGAACACTTACACCTGATAGAGCCGAGAAAGAACAAATCTGGCGACGTGTGGTCAATTTTACTCTTTATGATAGCCCAGATCACTTAGAGAAAATTCTCTACAAATGTAGTTTTGATGGAGTTCTCTTCAGATGCATTGATGGTGAAGAGACAATGGTTGTCATGAAAGAAGTGCATGCAGGAGTCTGTGGTTCCCACAAGTCTGGAAATAGACTGTCTGATCAGATTCGAAGGCTTGGATACTTTTGGACTTCAATGATACAAGATTGTGTTGATTTCACAAAGAAGTGTCATTCATGCCAAGTACATTCCAACTTCATTCATCAGACTCCAGAGTTGCTTCATACAGCTAAATACTCATGGCCATTTTCCACATGGGGAATGGATGTGGTGGAACCTTACCCTTCGGCTATGACCAAGTAGTTTAAGTACATTCTTACTGCTACTGACTTCTTTTCCAAATGGGTAGAGGCAATACCTATAACGACCCAAAGTTTCATTAATGGAAAATCCCTCTTGATCCAGTTAAATGTCTCTTTATAAAAATGTTTTTATAATATTTCAACATCTTTGGTCTTATGATATGAGTTGTTACCGTTACTTTTATAGCCGTTGATCAGTGATCACATGATTAGTATAAATGTAAGGCTTTAACGAACCCAATTTTTACTCACACAAAGGAAGTGATGGCCTCATACAGTAGAATTGCCCCATATGAAGCCCATTTGTCGGAGCTCGGAAAAGAGGTGGCGTCCTTGGGCTTCTCCCTTGACCAAGTCCAAGGTGAGCTTCATTATGTCAAGCTCTAACGTGACCGTCTACGGGAAACGTGGAAGTTGATTGAAATTACCACTCGAGCGATGTTATTCGAGCCACCCCAAGAGTCTGTCACCATTGCACACCTTACCCTTAGGTCTTATGCGGCTATTTTAAGGGGTTATGTAACAAATAAGTAGTACTATGTTCAAGTACATTATTTTTGTATATAATACTGAATATAATTTCTAGTCATTTTTGATACATTGTAAATAGTTTTTAAAGTACAAATGGTGTTTTTAGTTATTATTTAATTAAGAAATCTATTTTATAATTAAGGGTTTTTTTAATTAAATAATATTTTAATAATATTATATTAATATTATTAAATTAATTTTTATTAAATATAAATAATCTTATAATTTTATGAATGCAATTAAAATTTTTATTAAGGTTTGAAAGCCATTTCTATCAAAACCCGTGAATTTTCGATAAATGTCAGTTTTTATTTTAAAAGTGAAAATTCACATTTTTAGAAAATTATTTAGATAAAATAAATGTTATTTTTGGAATCATGACGTCAAAATTATCCAACGGTGAATTTTTCATAATTTTCTGAGACAATCAAATATTTGGGTAAAAATTAAATACCTTTTAAATATATAATGTGTTTTATGACATAATAATGCCCCAATGGTGATGTAATAAAGTACCATAATCCTTAAGTTCCACAAATATATGTTTTATCATTAAAATAATGAGGTTTTGGGTTTGTTTGAATTACTTTTCAAAGCATTAATGAACCCCTCAAGACTTATTCAACACTTTTCCTTTTTGAATTTATTTCTTTGGGAGTGTGACTCACCTCCACATAAGCAACCTTATTATTTTAATAAGTTCGGACCTTGGCCAGGTAAAATATTTTTTTCCTCTTTCCTGTTCCAGAAACCATGGGCAAAAACCATGGGATGGTTTTTGGTTTGGATTAATTTAATATAAGGGGTCCCAAAACTAAATAATAAAGTATTCTCTCACCTTTCCTATATAAACCCACCCAAGATCCCACTTCCTCCTCACTAAAATCCCTTGGAGTTCGTCCAACCTCTGCCCTACTCTCTCTAGAACCCTCCCAATGTGCCCAAATCTCCCAAGAGGCCTCTCACAAGCCTCTCTCTAGCCTTGGGAAGCACACTTCCAAGTAAGGGTTTTTTCTTCCTTTCTCTTTTTTGTCAATTTTCTTTATGTTGTATTTCCATTTTAATTTCAATTATGAATATTGGGGTATGGTTTCTCACCTCCCCCATACTTTACTCTTATTGTTTTAATTATGGGAGACCCCTTTATCTCTCATTAATTGCCTCCCATGTACACCTGTTACTATGCTGAAATTCTGAAAGGAACTTCTCTCTCTTCTTCTACATTCAAGCAATACTTTTGTATCATGAATCTAAATTCCTTTTCAATTGTTGGGAAATGTATCTATATGACCTCCTTACTGTCCATTACATTTAAATATTATGAGGAACCCCTTTCTCTCTCATCAACCATTTTTTTATGAATTCTTATGTCACGCCGTTACGCTGGCGAAATCGCACCGATTTTCTAAGCCAATGTCATTGTGTAGTGAATACCATGCCCATTTCTCCATCAAGGGTGTTCACCTTTATGCACATTTACTTACTGATTTTAAAGTTTCATGTATTAATTCCACATTCCTTTATCGTGGAATAAATGATTATGTTTTATGAATCCATGTTTTATGATCCATGTGGCACACTTATGCATGAAATGAAATGTTTAAGAATGGTACGCCCTTATAGCGCTCCAATGCATTGGGTAAAGTATAGTATCATGATACGTCATGTTCAATGAGTGTTGACTCATGCTAATTCAAGTGCAACTAGGTTTTACTCGTGCTTCATGTGCAATGAGGGTTTACTCATGCTCCATGTGCAATGAGCCTTGGCTCATGCTAATTCAATGTTAAGTGTTGTTGCCAAATTTCCATGTTATGATTATCATGCTTTATCATGCCTTTATGTTCATGTTTCTCTTATGCTCTATTGACATGCCTATTTCCTAACATTTATTTTACTCCTCATGTTATTCCATGGGTACTCCCTTATTGGGCTTTATAGCTCACCCTTTTCTTATGCATGTCCTTAGGTTATCCCATGCAATGCTAAGTACGAGGGAATGTAGTGGTCATGTAAAGGAAGTTTTCGATAAAGATGTTGTATTTCATGTTTTTAAGTTTTTATGTAATGATCCTAAGACCCAAAGACACTAAACCTCTTGATCTTATTTGTTGTATTAAGTGAAGTTTTATGTAATAAAGCATGTTTAAGTTGTAATAAAAAGAAGGGTTGTCATAGTTGGTATCAGAGGATAGGTTTAGTTATTTTTGGGATTAGGAAACCCTAGTAAAGACTTAGATACAATAATAAGTATAATAAAAACATCCCTAAGTTTTGGTAAATACTAAGTAAGTGGTTTATCAAACAAATACATCCCTGTCTGGATACGAGCAGGTAGAGGCGGCTCTGGCACAGATGTATCCTAGGGGTAAAACCTGAAAACACCACTTTGAGATAGACTTGAACAGGAACTGGTGCACGACAACGGGCCTTGCTGCACTCTTGGTTACGACACTCCCGGGGGATATGTTTTGATAAATTCACAATCTTAGTATGGAACCTTATTAAGGGAAAAATTCCCCTAAGAATATATGTTAGAAAGTAGATCATGAAAAGCCTATATTGAATCCTATAGACTCATGAGGTAAGGAATAAAAGTTTATTTATAAGTCATCAACTTTTGTCTTTGGATTACCCTTTATGTGTTACCCCTAAATTTCCTTTTTCCAGCCAATGACCGGTAATAGGAGGACTCAGGCTAACAACTGTTGTGAAGATCAGTGTGATGATTGCTCTAATGAGATGCCCAATCCAATGGGAGCGGGAATCACGAACTTTGCCACGCTTCTCTCTCAGCTAACTCAAGTTTTGAATAGAAACACGGGTCAAGAGGAACATTTAACCCCCCATAAGAAAGAACAAGTTGCTATCGAGAGCTTCATGAGACAAAGGCCTCCTACTTTTAGTGGATCATCTGATCCCACGATCCCTGAACAAAGGATCAACTCCATTGAAAAGATCTTCTCCATCCTTCAATGTTCTGAACAAGAGAAGGTTCTCCTGGAGGCTTATCATATGGAGGGTGAAGCTGATCAATGGTGGACGTTGATAAAAAATACGAAGCCAGAGGAGGAGATCGATGCTTTGGAATGGAAGGAATTTCGGAAGATGTTTTTTGATAAATATTTTCCACACACCCTCCATCTTAAGATGGAAAGGGACTTCCTTTCCCTCAAGAAAAAAGATGAAGAATCTGTGGGTGCGTACGAGGAAAACTTCACAAGGCTTGAACGATACGCTTTCGGCTTCGTCGTTACCCACGAATAAAAGGTTGACCGCTTCTTTGGTGGGCTAAAGCCTAGCTTGCGGAAAGCATTAGCGATCCGTGAATTCGACAGCTATGAGGAAATTGTACGATGTGCCCTCAAGGTCGAAATGGAGATCGGAGAATCACAGGGGTATCATGGGGAAAAGAAGTATAAGGTAGACTTCAATGTTGGTGGTCTGATGGATAAATCCAACGGTGCTAAGAAGTTACAGCACCCCACTTGCCAAAAGTGTGGAAAGAAGCACCCTAGAAATTTCCTTAAGGGGACGAGAAAATGCTTTAGGTGTGGAAGAGAAGGGCACCTAGCTATTAACTGTCGGCAAGAAGGACCCGCGGCTGCGACAGAGGAGAGGAACGCTCCGTTCGAACCTTAATGCATTTTTCAATGCTACAAATGCAAATAACTGGGTCATTTTGCAAATCAGTGCCCTAATCCAAGGGTTATCAGAGGCAACCAACAACCTCCAAGACAGCAAGGAAGAACTTTTTCCATTACTTCTACCGAAGTGAACCCCGATAAAGAAGTGGTGATAGGTACGCTAGTTATTCATTCAAGAATAGAGAACATACTTTTTGATTCAGGTTCTATGCATTCTTTTATATCTCGAAAGTTTAGTAGAACAATCCCAGCACCACCAAAAATCGTGGAAGTAAAGATGTCGGTGAGTACGGAAAATGGGGCAATCATTGCATCCCATGAATATAAGTCCTCCCCTGTTACAATCTACGGATTGAATTTCCCGGAGAATCTCGTCATACTCCCTTTGGTGGAGTTTGATGCAATTCCTGGAATGGATTGGCTTTCCTTATATAGATCCAACATAAATTTTTGGGAGAGGGAAATCACACTCCATATGGAGAATCGACCCCCGATTCTTTACAAGTGTCAGGAGGAAGATTAATCTCCTTTAGCTCCATCATCTCAATCATGGATATTACTGCCCTATGAGCATGCGTATCTGGCTCAGATGATTGAGTCCAAATAAGAAACCATCCTTGAAGAAATGCCTATTGTGAGGGAATTCACGGAAGTGTTCCTCGAGGAACTGCCTGGTCTTCCTCCAAGAAGAGATGTTGAGTTCTCAATTGAACTTATACCTGGGGCGCTACCAATATCCAAGACTCCATATAGAATGGCTTTTGTTGAGCTTGAAGAGTTGAAGAAACAACTACAGGAGAATCTGGATAAAGGGTTTATACGCTCAAGTGCTTCACCATGGGCTGCACCAGTCCTCTTCGTCAAGAAGAAGGATGAGTCAATGCGGCTCTGCATCGATTATCACGAACTTAACAAAATCACGATAAATAACAAGTATCCACTCCCAAGAATTGATGACTTGTTCGATCAGTTGCGTGGAGCACAATACTTCTCCAAGGTGGACTTGCGGTCGGGATATTATCAAGTAAGGGTGAAGAAGGAAGATATTCCCAAGACTGCTTTTCGTACAAGATATGGGAACTATGAATTCATAGTAATTACTTTAGGACTCACCAATGCTCCAGAAATATTCATGGACTTAATGAATAGAGTCTTTAGAGATTACCTTGACAAATTTGTGGTAGTCTTTATAGATGATATTCTAATATACTCCAAAACCAAGGAGGACCATGAGGAGCATTTAAGAACTGTACTGGAGACTTTGCGCAAGGAGAATCTCTATGCAAAGTATAGAAAATGTGAGTTATGGTTGAAGGAGGTCTCATTCTTGGGCCATATCATCACAAGTAATGAGATATCTGTGGACCCCTTTAAAAATTATGCAATTGAGGGATGGCCGAGGCCAAAATCAGTAACCGATATCCGTAGCTTCTTGGGGTTAGCTGGATATTATCGAAGATTTGTGAGAAATTTCTCACGATTTTCCAACCCTCTTACCAAGCTAAATCAAAAGGGAGTAAAGTTTTCTTAGAGAGATGAATGTGATAAAAGCATCAAGGAGTTGAAAAGGAGGCTTATCACTGCACCCGTTCTCACTTTACCCACAAGTGGGGAGATTTTTGTGGTATTCAGTGATGCTTCAAAAAAGGTATTAGGATGTGTGCTGATGCAGAATGATAAAGTGATATCCTATGCCTTAAGGTAGTTGAAAATCCATGAGCGAAACTATCCAACACATGATCTAGAGTTGGCGGCTGTGATCTTTGCCCTGAAAATCTGGCGGCATTATCTCTGTGGAGAGAAATGTGAGATATATACAGACCACAAGAGTCTTAAATATATATTCACACAGAAAGAGCTTAATATGCACCAGAGAATATGGATAGATCTCATAAAGGATTATGAATGTTCAATACATTACCACCCTGGGAAAGCGAACAAGGTGGCGGATGCCCTAAGTAGAAAGGATCCAGCGATTATATCAATGATGAGAATTGAGAAGGATCCAATCTTCTTAGACTTGATGAAGATGGATGTGGGAATCATAAATAAGGGAAAATCATCAATCCTTTCACAAATTATTGGTCAAACATCTCTTTTGGAAAGGTTAAAGGATGATCAAAAGGATGATGTGGGAATTCTAGAAAAAATGGAAACTATCAAAAAGGGAAAATCCTCGGAGTTTAATGTTAATGAAGAAGGAATTGTGTGGTTTGGGAAAAGACTATGTGTTCCATCATATCCGGAGCTGAATAAAGAACTTTTGGATGATGCACATAGTTCAAATTTCTCTATTCTCCCAGGGAGCACAAAGATGTATCGAGATCTCTGAGAAAACGTTTGGTGGGATAATATGAAGAAGGAGATCACTGAATATACATCAAAGTGCCTAGTGTGTCAGCAAGTGAAGGCAGAGAGGCAGAAGTCTAAGGGGATGATGCAACCATTTCCCATACCAGAATGGAAATGGGAGAACATCACCATGGACTTTGTCACCAGACTTCCGAGGACATCCAAAGGCAACAATGCAATCTGGGTTGTTGTGGACCTTCTTACAAAGACTGCACACTTCATTGCTATTCGAGAGGATTTATCATTGGATCAACTGGCACAGATATTTATTAGGGAAGTGGTAAGGTTGCATGGAGTACCACTATCTATTGTGTCTGACCGAGATCCAAGATTCACCTCTAAGTTTTGGAAGAGTCTTCAACATGCTCTGAATACTGAAATGAACTTCAGTACGGCCTATCATCCTCAAACTGATGTCCAATCCGAGCGGACTCTCCAAACACTTGAGGATATGTTGAGAGCATGCTCAATGGATTTTAAAGGAGGATGGGATCAACATCTTCCTCTGGTTGAGTTCTCTTATAATAACAGTTTCCACTCGAGCATCCGAATGACACCATATGAAGTCCTATATGGGAAAAGGTGGAGAACACCGACATGTTGGGATGAGGTCGGTGAATGTAAGCTGCTTGGACCAGAAATGGTAGAGAAGGTGAAAACCATTCAGCAGCATATCAAGGCAGCCTAGAGTCGACAGAAGAGTTATGCATATAATCGTTGACGATACCTTGAATTTAAAGTTGGAGATATGGTATTTTTACGCATATCTCCGTGGAAGAAGGTCATGAGGTTTGGAAAGAAAGGGAAGTTAATTCTAAGGTACATCGGCCCCTTTGAGATTCTTGATCGTGTTGGGGTTGTGGCATATCGACTAGCACTTCCACCTACTATGGACAAGGTGCATGATGTCTTTCATGTATCCATCTTAAGTAAGTACATACCTAACCCTTCACATGTACTCTCTTCCAAGGTGGTACAATTGGAAGATGATCTTTCTTATGAGGAGCAACCAGTGAAGATCTTAGATCGTAGATAAAAAGTTCTATGAAATAAGACAATGCCCCTCGTCAAGGTGTTGTGGAGAAACCACAAGTTTGAAGAAGCGACTTGGGAGTCGGAGGATATGATGAAGCTGAGTTACCCACATTTGTTTTAGTGTGGGAAAAGGAAAATTTCGAGGGCGAAATTTCTTAAGGGGGGAATATTGTAACGACCCAAAGTTTCATTAATGGAAAATCCCTCTTGATCTAGTTAAATGTCTCTTTATAAAAATGTTTTTATAAGATGTCAACTTCTTTGGTCTTATGATAAGAGTTGTGACCGTTACTTTTATAGCCGTTGAACAATGATCACATGATTAGTATAAATTTAAGGCTTTAACGAACCCAATTTTTACTCAGAAAAAGGAAGCGATGGCCTCATCCAGTATAATTGCCCCATATGAAGCCCATTTGTTTGAGCTCAGAAAAGAGGTGGCGTCTTTGTGCTTCTCCCTTGACCGAGACCAAGCTGAGATTCATTATTTCAAGCTCAAACATGAATGTCTACGGGAAAAGTGGAAGTTGATTGAAATTACCACTCGAGCGATGTTATCTGAGCCACCCCAAGAGTCTGTCACCATCGCACACCTTACCCTTAGGTCTTATGCGTCTGTTTTAAGGGGTTATGTAACAAATAAGTAGTACTATGTTCATGTACATTATTTTTGTATATAATACTGAATATAATTTCTACTCATTTTTGATACATTGTAAATAGTTTTTAAAGTACAAATGGTGTTTTTAGTTATTATTTAATTAAGAAATATATTTTATAATTAAGGCATTTTTGAATTAAATAATATTTTAATAATATAATATTAATATTATTAAATTAATTTTTATTAAATATAAATGATCTTATAATTTTATGAATGCAATTAAAAATTTTATTAAGGTTTGAAAGCCATTTCTATCAAAACCCGTGAATTTTCGATAAATGTCAGTTTTTATTTTAAAAGTAAAAATTCACATTTTTAGAAAATTATTTAGATAAAATAAATGTTATTTTTGGAATCAGGACATCGAAATTATCCAACGGTGAATTTTTCATAATTTTCTGAGACAGTCAAATTTTTGGGTAAAAATTAAATACCTTTTAAATATATAATGTGTTTTATGACATCATAATGACCCAATGGTGATGTAATAAAGTACCATAATCCTTAAGTTCTGTCAATATATGTTTTATCATTAAAATAATGAGGTTTTGGGTTTGTTTGACTTACTTTTCAAAGCATTAATGAACCCCTCAAGACTTATTCAACACTTTGCCTTTTTAAATTAATTTCCTTGGGAGTGTGACTCACCTCCACATAAGAAAACTTATTTTTTTAATAAGTTCGAACCTTGGCCTGGTAAAATATTGTTTTCTGCTTTCCTTTTTCCAGAAACCATGGGCAAAAACCATGGGATGGTTTGTGGTTTGGATTAATTTAATATAAGGGGTCCCAAACCTAAATAATAAAGTATTCTCTCACCTTTCCTATATAAACACACCCAAGATCCCACTTCCTCCTCACTAAAATCACTTGGAGTTCGTCCAACCGCTGACCTACTCTCTCTAGAATCCTCCCAAGGTTCCCCAAGGTCCCAAGAAGCCTCTCACAAGCCTCTCTCTAGCCTTTGGAAGCACACTTCCAAGTAAGGGTTTTTTCTTCCTTTCTCTTTTTTGTCAATTTTCTTTATGTTGTATTGCCCTTTTAATTTCAATTATGAATATTGGGGTATGGTTTCGAAACTCCCCCATACTGCCCTATTATTGTTTGAATGATGGGAGACCCCTTTCTCTCCCATTAATTGCCTCCCATGTACACCCATTACTATGCCGAAATTCCGAAAGGAACTTCTCTCTCTTCTTCTACATTCAAGCAATACTTTTGTATCATGAATCTAAATTCCTTTTCAATTGTTGGGACATGTCTATATGAACTCCTTAATGTCCATTACATTTAAATATGATGAGTAACCCCTTTCTCTCTCATCAACCATTTTTTTATGAATTCTTATGTCACGCCATTACGTTGTCGAAATCGCACCGATTTTCTAAGACAATGTCATTGTGTAGTGAATACCATGCCCATTTCTCCATCAAGGGTATTCACCTTTATGCACATTTACTTATTTATTGTAAAGTTTCATGTATGAATTACACATTCCTTTATCATGGAATAAATGATTATGTTTTATGAATCCATGTTTTATGATCCATGTGGCACACTTATGCATGAAATGAAATGTTTAAGAAGGGTGCACCCTTATAGTGCTCCAATGCATTGGGTAAAGTATAGTATCATTATACGTCATGTGAAATGAGTGTTGAATCATGCTAATTAAAGTGCAACGAGGGTTTACTCGTGCTTCATGTGCAATAAGGGTTTACTCATGCTCCATGTGCAATGAGCCTTGGCTCAAACTAATTCAATGTTAAGTGTTGTTGCCACATTTCCATGCTATGATTATCATGCTTTATCATGCCTTTATGTTCATGTTTCTCTTATTCTCTATTGACATGCCTATTTCCTAACATGTATTTTACTCCTCATGTTATTCCATGTGTACTCCCTTACTGGGCTTTATAGCTCACCCTTTTCTTATGCATGTCCTCAGGTTATCCCATGCAATGATAAGTACGAGGGAATGTAGTGGTCATGTAAAGGAATTTTTCAATAAAGATGTTGTATTTCATGTTTTTATGTTTTTATGTAATGATCCTAAGCCCCAAAGACATTAAACCTCTTGATCTTCTTTGTTGTATCAAGTGAAGTTTTATGTAATAAAGCATGTTTAAGTTGTAATAAAAAGCAGGGTTGTCATAATACCTCTCAAGGAAGTCAGTTCTAAATGAATTATTAGCTTCATCAAGTCTAACATCATTACCATATTTGGTGTCCCTCATACCATATTGACGGAAAATGGCACCAATTTCTGTTCATCCGAGGTGAAGAAGTTGTATCAAGAATACAACATCAAATCCAACCATTCATCTCAGTATCATGTAGCGGCCAATGGCTAGATAGAAGCTTTCAACAAGACTCTGTAAAATATATTGCAAAAGATGGTGGATAAAGATAAGAGGTCATGGTCTGATAAACTCTTTCATGCTTTATGGGCTTATCGGACTACCACCCGCACTGCAACTCGGTCAACTCCATATTCACTAGTATATGGAACGGAAGTAGTCTTGCCCATTGAAGTTAAACTACCCTCGCTCAGAGTTTCCATTTGTGATCAATCATCTATAGATGAACAATCTCAAAAGTGATTGAATGAATTGGAACGGTTAGATGATAAAATATTGTGCACTTTGCACCACTTGGAAGTCTATCAGAATAGAATAGCACGAGCTTTTAACAAAAAAGTTCGTCTTCATTCATTCACTCAGGGAGAATTGGAATTAATTCTCAGAACTCCAATGATACCAGGAAAGAAACCTCCCAAGCTTGAGCCAAAATGGGAAGGACCTTACTCAATACATAGGGTCTAATCCAATGGAGCTTATTCATTAATCTCGATGGATGGATAACTCATCACTACTCCAACCAATGCCAGATTTTTGAAGAAGTATTTTGTATAAACACAAAATATATTACCTTGGTCCAGTATGACCTTAAACTACAACTAGGTCCTGTATGAACTTAAACTACATCAATGGTCCAGTATGACCTTAAACTGCAACTAGGTCCTGTATGACCTTAAAATACATCAATGGTCCAGTATGACCTTAAACTGCATCATCAACGGTCCATGCATATGACCCTAAAATATTTGCAAGTCCCTTACGTTCAGCAAGACGTTAAACTGTGACATCCTAACTACATGAAGATAAACTGTATAAAACTCCCTTACGTCTGGAAAGACGTTAAACTACATAATCATCAAAGGTCCTGTATGACCTTAAACTACACCACCATCCAACATGACATTAAACTGCACCATCCACGGTCCATGCATATGACCTTAAACTATTCGCACTTTCGTCCAACATGACGCTAAACTGTATCGTCCCTTTTTCATCCAACATGATGTTAAACTATGAAAAATTACCTAATACGTCCAACATGACGTTAAATGATGTACTCTTTTGTCCTCACTGCATGACATTAAATTGCATAGTCCCCCTTTCGTCCAACATGACGTTAAACTATATTTTCCCCATCGTCCTAACTACATAATGCTAAACTGTACAGAAAGTCCTTGATATGTCCTACATGACATTAAAATATATTTTGTCCCTGCTAAATGACATTAAACTATGCAGCACCAATAGTCCTAACTGCAAGAATTTAAACTGCATAGTCCCTTTATGTGTCCTACATGACATTAAACTATGCATCGTTAAGGTTGTTGTTACCTCTTGTTTCTGACACCGAGTATGACTCACGTGAGATTAGAGCAAACCTCAACCATAACACTCTCTTTGGGCTACTAACCATGTTTAAGTCCCAACAACATCATTTTTTGGGTCGTTGTGCCCAAGAACAACTTGATCATTAATTCATTCTTTAATTGAACTACACGGACTTTGATCTTTGCCTTCCAGGCTAGGTACGTAGGCAACCTCCCAAGGTTCAAGCCAAAAATCAATCTCTTTACATCAGTTCACCTCCATCTCATACTATGTTGATTCGTGAAACTTCCCCTAGAATCAATATCTTTACATTGGTTCACTTTCGTCCTTGTTATACGACGTTAAACTATACAACAATTTTTTCCAGTATGACAATAAACTACAATATTCTTTGATACCCTCACCTGAGAGGGAACCATTATTTACATTGATTTTTCAATCATGTTTCATTTCAAAGACTACGTGCATACATGGCAATGCCCAAACCTTTTATCTTGGGTTAAACCATCATTGTACTAAAGTCCCCTTTCACCCTTCACATGTACGAATAAAATTTGTACAAAGGGTATTTCTAGAACTACGTGGGCTTGATTCCCATCCTTATGGGATACATAGGAACGTTCGAGTGTCCCTCGAATCCAACCCCAAGTCTTTTGGGCCTAACCCCAAATTCCACTTCCAGCCTCTTGGATGAAAAGTCCCCATGAAAACACACACTGTTTATTTCTTACAATGGTCCAAGATCTATGACCCTAAACTAAGATCTCTAATCCTTTTGTCCTGCACAACGTTAAACTGTAGTTTAAGAACTACTTATGGCTAGATTCCCATCATTATGGGATACATAGTGAAGTCCAACATTTCCATTTAGGACCCAGACACAACATGATTATGGTTAGCATTGATTTGTGTATCTCTGTATACATTGAACAATACCCATCTTTATGTGTCATAATCCTAACCTTAAATATTTTCAGATCTTCATTACCCTTTTCTTGACTTCTAGTCACAAAAATGTCAAACTAATGAGAGTTCTTTTTCCTGACTATGCAGCATGTGCCCTTAGGCGGCCTTGCATAAACAGTTTACATAACGAACCTGTTAGCCAAAAGATACTATTATTTGACTATGCAGCCAATGCCCTTAGGTGGCCCTGCATAATTCAACCCCCGAACGGGTTTGTTAAATAGTGGTAACTTCATTCTTGGGAGGAAAGCCTCTTTTGTCCTTATTTGTCTTAATGACAGTATATAGGGATCCACAAAAATATCCATCCTTAACATACTTGTCCCATATCCTTTTTCATAATCTGAAAGTATTCAAGTCTATGGTTTATATGCTCCTTCCCTACGTTTGGGTCAGACCTTCGTAGGAGTAATATCCATCCAGTTCTTCGATAATCTTGTTTGGAAATATCTTCTCCATATTCAAGTAACTCTTTCCATACAACAAACTCTATACTTTGGAAAATTTGAATCTCCATAAAATTTCACTGGCTTTTAGAACTAGGAAAGTAAATTTCAGAGAGTTCTTTTTCCTGACTATGCAGCACATACCCATAGGTGGCCTTGCATAAACAGTCTACATAACAGACTTTTTAGCCAAAATATACTATTTATTTGACTATGCAGCCAATGCCCTTAGGTGGCCCTGCATAATTCAACCCCCTAACGTGTTTGTTAAATAATGGTAACTTCATTCTTGGAAACTACTTCTTCTAATTCCTTTTAGCTCTTTTTCATATCATTCCTCAGGTTCAAATATTCTTAAGTTATAGTTTACACATTTTCCCTCATACTTGAGTATGGTACTATGTTTTCAGATGATTTGTCAAGGAATTGAGTCAATTCTAATCCATTTCAGTGAAATCTATTTTGACCTTAAACATTAGCCTTTTTATGTCCGACGTGCATGACTTTAACTTCCCACAAAAGACAAAGGAACTCTGAATAAAAGTCAAGTTCCAGCTCACTAAACATACATTTTGTATGATTTAGTTAACATTGAGCAATCAAAAGGTTCAAAGTTTGTAGGGTTATTTACATTAATCCTAGTAAAAATCAAACTATGCTTACTAGGCCCATTGGCTTAAGTAAAATCTAAATCATATAGCAAGAGAATGCAGGTACAAATGATTGAAGGTGAAAGTGTTTTTCATTGATGCACAAGAGATAGAAGGGTATCCACATACTGGAGTCTCTTATCTTTTTCAAGAATTACAAGAGGATTTCAACATAACTCTTCATTTGATTTACGACATCCAGAGCTTCATCAGCAGCCACCTGGAATTCATTCATTCAACTGGATACCATAAGATATGCAGTGATACCAGCTCTTCTTGGAGCAATTGTAAAAGAATGTTCTTGAGTGCGGTTTGAGAAAATTTTCTACTGATCAAACAATGACTCTGTTTCTGTCCAAGAGACTTGGAAGATGGATACATGGATTTGAGAATGAAGCATTAGAAGTAAAGAGCCATTTGGAGAGAGTACACTTTTCAGATATTGATCTAATGCCATGTTTGTCTTCTCTCCACCAACCAGCAACGAAAAACATTTCAGCCCATGGGTTTTCCATTTTCATATCTGTAAGGAAATGACATGGAGGAAGAATTTGGAATTTCACACCATTGTTGTTGCTCTTAACACACATCATTACCAAAATAGAGGAGTAGTAGTGAAAATGCATCTCAGACATATAATTATTTTCATCTGGAACATTGACTCCTTGTAGATGACCATGACCATATAGAGGCAGGTAGATGCTCTGTGGGAAATTAAGATGATATTTCTTCAAGTACTTAGCCAAATCTGGGAGAGTGTTGTCGCAGATATCATAATAATCATGGACAACAATGTTCATCATGTCATCAATCCTCTTGCTAGCCATTTCATCAGCCGTTATGATTCTGTTAGGATCCATTGAATCTGCACAAAGGATGAATAATTAACTCTTAAGTAAGTTTATTTTTCATAAAATTTGTGAAAGAATTCGAAAAAAATGGAAAAGTCATTAAGGCACGCAAGTCTAAAATTGGAGCGCAAGTATGGAGATGTCGTGCAAGTATTTGGCGCACAAGTATCACCACGCAGGTCTAGATACCTACACAGCAGTGCGACGGTAAAGAAATAGCGGAAAACAGAGCAACCTGCGTGGCGAAGGTGACCTGCGCAGCGAGAGCTCGAAGGTTTGAAATCCGGAAATCCGGATGCTTTGTACGGAATAAAGCCCCCTATTTATAGACGCAGCCCTGACCCTGTGCTCCGTACCTTGTGTGATCAAAGGCCGTATCCCTACATGCCCAAAGCTCATTTGCGCGCCCTAACCTGCACGCCCCAATTTCCTTTTGATTCTCGATTTCCTCAGAGTCAAATCCTCTTTTCTCTCCGGATCCAACTCTGAGGGGGGACTTTTGTTGACGCTCCTTTTTCGTTACAAAGTCCAAAGGAATGTAAAGGGAAATGACTTAGCATAAATTGATGTATCCTTTGAAGAAAACATCAAAAATTGACAAAGGGATGAACAAGGATAACATTGCTCATGTGCCGCGCAAGTTCCATCACTGTCGCGCATGTCCACTTGCGCGATGCCTAATGGTCGTGCAAGTGACTTGTGCGCCCTAAAGGATAATCGATCGGGTCTTCTTCACCCTATAAATAGATCCTATGGGCCCCCCATTTCGAAAGGAATTTTTCCAGAAACTCAGATTTGAGCTCCCGGCGCCCTAATCCCTTCTCAAAGCTTCCGAAACACTTCTAAGGTAATTTTTTACCTAGAACGGAAGATCTAAAGAGGGGGAGGAAGGACTATGTGTTGAAACTCATAAACACTTGCACGCCTAAGTGGCCAGTCCTTAAGGGAAATGTCCACACTTGCACGCTGCCTAACTCCTTAAATGGAACTTGTGCGCCACTCTTCTGGAAGAATCTCAAGATGATTCTAAAGGCTTTAACCAATAGTCTCTCAATTATTACCCTGCTGGTTAACCATCGTGCAAGTACCCATGTGTCGCGCAGGTATACTTGCGCAACCAGAACTTGCGCGCCCACACAGTACCTACGCGCCTGCCAGGACTTGCGCGCCCCTGCCTTTTTGGGTTCCCTTATTACCCATTTCACCCCTCTTAAGCCATTCCACCTCTCCTATTCAAGATTCAGTCTTCAAGACACTCTTTAATTCCATTTATGGCATGATTTCTTGATTTGACTTCCTTATCTGAAAGGAATTTTGTGGAATATCTCTCAAAACCTAGTGATTTACACATCTTTATGTCACTAAAGATTGAGATTTCATTCATTCAACCTCATCCTTTAAGATGAGAGAACTCATTAAATTTGGGCATCCTCCTCAGGAGTAAGTCCCAACAATAACTTCATTAACCTGGGCCTCCTCTTTTAGGAATAAGCCCCAGTCATAAATATGGGAATCCTCTTCAGGAGTAATCCCTAAGTCCCTTAATTTTTCAAGTCTCTTAACCTGGGCCTCCTTTTCAAGAGTAGGCCCCAATCTTAATTCCTCTTAACCAGTCCTAATTTACCTTTGATCTGGGATTCCTTCTCAGGAGTAAAAACCCAATCATAAGTCCTCTCCTAATTTGGGCCTCCTTTTCAGGAGTAAGCCCCAAGTTAGAGTATTCAAATCTCCGTGAAGCACATATACCTTTATGGACCTTGTTCCTGGATTTCTTCCCTGAAGTAAATCCAAATCTTCATTTATCTGGGCAGTCATACATACATAAGTCCCACCTTATTTCTTATGATTGCATATTTCATGGAACAATTGTCTGATTTTTACTAATACCTCTTGTTTCTCACACCGAGCATGACTCACGTGAGCTTAGAGTGTAAAAGTAATTATGACATCCTTCTTTGAGCCATCAATCATAAACATCATACTACCTTACTCGAACTACGTGTATTCTAATTCCTTTTCTAAATAAAGGATACATAGGTATCCCATCTGTGGGTTCGATCCCAACTCTGAAATAATCCATGTCCTTCTGAAAGAAAATAAACTTCAAGTTCCCCACTGAGTGGCTTTAAAACCAGTATGGTCATCATAATGACCAAGAGACTTTTACGTATCAAAGGATACCATTGACTAAGAGTCTCTAACAAATACTGATGATTCTCTATAAATGAAGAACCTTGAATATATATAAAATATTCTCTAAATTTCCTACATATCGATCATTGATTATCAGATCTAAAGGAAAGCTCATTTTATAATTGGTAATGTAATAAGGATTCACGAACATAACTTAAATCTATAAAGAGACTCCTGGAGTAGACAATAATTCCCCTCAAAAAGGTGTGATGAGTCCGACCTCCCATCCTATCGACCAATGCAAATTCCTAAGTCTCATCAGTCCACAAACTAATGAGCGCCTACCTTTGGAAAGTAGGTCCAAATGGATGTGGAATAATTGGATGTTTCTGGTTCTACGAACAAACCCGTTAGAAACTGATTGGAATGTTTGAACCTTCAATCAAGGAGGTCATCCCCGAATTCCGAGGGAAACAAAAACCCTAGAACTCTTCAATCCTAATTTCATCTTCAAATATTTCATTTCATTCATTTTTTTAATAAAACAATTATCTTAATATATATATATATATATATATATATATCATTTCGTTATATATGTATATGAATATATATATTCATTTTTTTAAATTTCAATGTTTTTATTATAATTGATTATTTGACCTATAATTAACATAATTTCAAAACATAAATTTTATAGTTTTTATATTTAAAACATATATATAATTTTATATGTTAACATAACAATATTATTTGTTTCAAATTTCAAAAATGATTTATTATTTCTATTATTTTTAAAAGAATATGAGTATTTATATAAACACTAACATTATGAAACATAAATTTTTATTTATATGTATATATAATAACATTAAAATAAATTGGTCTTAAATAAGTTCATCTCCTAGTTTAAAACATTATATTTACATATGTTTTTAAAAACAATGATTTATCAAATATGTCATTCAAATTTAATTTCATTATAAAAATTGTTATATAACATTCTAAAAATAATTATAAAACTAATTTATAAATATATACTATAATGAAAATAATATTATGTTTCATTTAAAAAAATATGTTATTTTTAATATTAACTTTGATTATCATTATTTATTAAAATAATATATCAGAAATTATATTTTCAAATACTAAATTTCATAAAAGTATAATTAATTTATATTATTTCAATATGTATTTAAAAATTGACATGATTAATAATAATATAAATAAAAGTTAAAAATTCCATTTTTATTTAAATTAAATCTAATAGTTTTATAAAAATATTTTATTCCATTATTTATTTAAAATTATAATTCATTAATTAATTTATTAAAATATATGGGTTGTTACACTCTAGGCATGTTATAATTTTTAGGGTAGTTTATAATAATCTTCTATTTGATGAATTATAAATGAAATATATTTTGACTCTATATATAATGTATATCATTGGAAAATATAGAAATTATACAATTATTAAAATTTTATTCCAATTTAATTTTAAAAAATCTTTATAGAATATAGTGACTAACCTATTTGTAGTGGATAATGGTTTAGAAGCATATAAGGTTGGTTTCCTTGATCACCACGACAACTAAGATGGATATGACCAGTTTATAAATTTTATCAAGGTGTTTTATAAAAGTTTTAGAATCTAATATGGAAGAAAAATACTCTATCAAGCACTATGGTAGTGATATTAGATTTAATATTTCCATGAAGACTATTATTTCTTTAATTAATATGTCTATAATAATGGGTTCCTCCTTAGTAGGGAATTCAATTGGGGATTAAATATTTTTAATATGTTGATATTTCAGTGTCCCCATAAAAATAATTTTATATATATTTTTTAAATACCTTCATATATATTGGATTTATATCAATATGGATGGTGATTAAAAATGAAACACATGATCTATAGGTTGGGGTGGAATTTTTAGAAACTCTAAAGGATGATATCCCTTATAATTACTTAAGTATCATGTTTTGAATATTTATTATGTGGATGATATAATTGTGTGATCATATTAATTCTAACTTCAATATTTAATAATTGGAAAAATATTTGTATTGAGAATAAATATTCCATCATTATATGTTCAATAAAGTTGGATATTTCACCTATAACTTACAGTCTTGTATCAACATGAGAGGATTGTATGTATTTTTTATGAAATCTAGTTTTTTTGAGTCCCATAAAAATAAAGAGGGTAATGTTATTTTTGATATATTCACCATTGTATGAATTTATTCGGGGGTTAGTAGCATTTCTTGGACCTTTTTAGAGTTCATTGAGGAACTGTTATTCATTAACATATATGGAACTACGTACTCTAATTTTTATAATAATTTCGATCACCTATTATTTTCTCTAAGTAAGGATCTTATTTCTATTATTATTGTTCTAGTTTAAAATACAATAAAAAGAGTATGTCCTTCATTAGTATTTCTTTTTAGGTAGATAATACCTTCAATACGCATTAGGTATGGTGTTATTGTGTTCAGTTCCCAAATATAAAAAACTAAAGGTATATCTCTTTTATATGTAGTCTTTATACCAAAGTATATCTAACACCTTGATATTCTTAAAAAATAAAAATATGTTTGATAGTGTATATGGCACACAATACAGAGCCAAAACAAACCATGAAATATTTTTATTTAAATATGACCATTATAACCAAGCTATTAAATTGGTGGGTACAACTAAAATTAAATATTATATGAAATATATATACATTTCATACTCAATATATATTTACTAATAACATCTTAATAAGTAATCCCTCAAATTTTATTAAATAAATTTTATTCTTTAAAAATATGTTTTCTTAAAAATGGTTTTTAATGATTTCTCTGAGAAACTATTATATTTAAATTCATCAAATTTTATAAATTTTATTTTATAAAAATTAAAACATTTTTTTAATCAACATATAAAAATTAATTTGTCGCAAAATTTTTATATTTCTCTAAAAGGATGGATTTTTCAATAAAGAGTGAAAAATAATGATTTTTATTGGAAATTTTATTTTCTTTTAATGTATTTAGAAAGTTACAATATATATTATTTTAGTTTTAAAAAATCATTAGTTACTTTTTATTAAAAATAATCCAATTATATTCATTGTAATGAATTTCATCCGTGAATGTGGTATAAATAAAATTTATACTTAAATGAGATTTTTTGAAAAAAACTATTTTTCAATATGTTTTGCGATTTAATATTAAATTAATTTAAATCACATCAAGAAATTGAATAATGAAAACATTATTCCATATTTTTAATTAGAATTTCCATATTTGGTAAATATTTCCCTTTTTTCATTATGAATAGTAAAAATTATAAATAATTGTCACCACGGTAATGGAAAATAGAGTTTAAATGCTAAAAATAATATGATGTGAATTAAAAAATGACTCTAACACTTGAATTTGTCATAGTGGATTACTTTATTTTGGTTTTTACATCCAAATTCAAAAAATATGAAAACTTCTTACCATATTTCATTGATTATTACCTTTGTATTATTTTATGTAATGAAAAGTAAAAAAAATGTCCTTATATTTGTTTTATAATCTCAAAATTTTTAAATAGGGATAAACATAGGTTATGTTCAAATCTATAATTTTTATGAGAAAGATAAATTATTTTTTTATCATGGTGATTTATTTCTAATTTTTATTGATGAAAAAATTACCTAAAATGATTCAACCCTCCAACACCGTATTTATTCAAATAATAGAAAAATTACATATATGATTTTAAAAATATTAAAAGTTATATAATATTAATTAAATATTTCATTATATGAATTTTTTAAATAAATGTATCTTTTTAGTGTTATTTTATAGGACTATATTGGAATTTTCTATTATCCTTGTTTTTTGTGATTTCAAATTAAATTAATAGTTCCAAAAATGAAATTAATGTTATTTTATAATAAATATGATTTTACTAAATGATTCAAAAATTCCAAAAATCCAATTTTTATCCATTTTATTGGTATATATTTTAAAATATAAACTATGGTCCACTTATGGGATGATTTTTTTATTGTAACTATATTGACCCCTAAAGTATAAAAACAATCGTTATTGTGCTAATTGTCAAAAAGGGTTAACGCGGGTTAGAACAAATATATATGTTTAAAAACCAATATAAAATTATAAAAATTATATTCTATGATATTATTTTGATCCATGATCGTCTAATATTTTCTTTATATTATTTGGGATCTTTTTTTAATGAAAATTAATTTACGTTAATTTATTATTTTATGTAATTACAAGAGTACCCCTTCACTCACTTATAAATGGTAACCTCGTATCCTCTTTTTTTGAAAATTTAAAATCCATTTATTTCAAAAACTCCCCACTCTAATACCATTCTATAATCCATAATGACATTATAATAGTATTATTTTTTGTCATAATACCATCTTTAAAGGGTTTAAGGAGTAAATCAAAGGATGTTTTCCAAAGAAGAGGAATAATCTTTAACAAAATATTTTAGTTTTTATTTCTTCATGTACCTCATCCATATATTATTAAAACATTATAAAACATATAACCAGTATATTAAAAATACCTATATGTTATTTTTTAATTAAATCACTTACATCAATCTCTTATTCCATCAAATGTGACATGAAATCATTGTTTGTCTGTATGGTGAACAACCACCTAACAAACCGATGTAATTCCTTTCCCATCATAGCCCATCACGGATGGTTATGATGATGGATTTAATAAATATATATGTTATTTATAATATTATTATTATTATATAAATTTAATTTATTATTTAACATTCTTTCTTACAATCCATCAAAAATGGAAACAACGCCCATCTTCATGTAAAGTCTACCATCTCAATGAATAGTATCATTCATTTTAATCATCTCTAACTTTTTTGAAAGACTATATATTTATATATATTTAAAATATATGATATAATTATCATGGTTAAAAATATTGAGATTATGTAACCATGATAAATTTATAAATATTGAGACTGATAAACCAAATCATGCATGAAAAACGAGGTAGTTATCACATGGTATAATGATTTCAATAAAGTATCATTAATAAATGGGTTGTAATATGTTATTATAAAATAATATATGGTATGATATATAAGATTATGGTTTTAAAAAAATTATAATAAATCTATAATGATTATTCAAGATTTTATTATGTGTTTGAATAAATATGATACATATGGTAACAGGTATCTCAAAACCACCTTTTTTATTTAGGTGATGACCATTCTCTCTTTGACTCACATTATATCTCCCTTTGATGTTATTAATTGATTATAAATTCTATATATATTTCTTTTATAGATATACCAATATTATTCTCCCTTTTATGTGGGAATACATTCAAATAATTTATTCCTCAAATTCCTTCTTTAGAATCAACCATGATTAAAGGGGACTTTTCTATTACTTAATCATTTTCATTAATTATCATTTAAGGTTTTGAACACCATTTTTGGGCCTATTATTATGTACTCATATACAAAAATATATAATATATATTTTCTTCTTCTCATTTTAATATTTATGAAATTTTCTTTTATTCTTATATGAGGAAATATTATGCAACTTATATCTTTCCATGAGTAATTATTATGATTACACTTTATGATGGGTTTCCTTTTGTGGAAAAAATAATCATGAACATGTTATAATTTTTGGACCCATATAGATCTATAATTCATTGGGTAACTCTTTTGTCTCATGAAACATTATATATGGTATTAGGGAGTAAACCTAATCCATGATGGGACTTTGTCCACCATGTGTTGTTTTCTTAGAAGTTAATCTTGAATTATTCTTATTTCAGGTTTTATGTTGATAAAACATTTCCTTTTTTACCATGATATTATTATACCTTGTTATATATTTCATTATCTTATGTAATTACTCATAAACCTTCTCTTTTATGATATCTTGTTATAACTTTGACTCGCACATTATTCTTATTTATCATGCTTATTCTCCTACTGGGTTTTTAGATAATCCCTTTTGTCTATGTATTTCCCAAGTTATCACATGAAATTATATAAGGTCATAAGATTCAAGGTGATCATTATTTAGATTAAAATAAAGAAATTTCACTTTTATGTTGATGTTTTATATATCTATTCTTCCAAATACACTAGACCTTTCAATACTTGAGTTGTAATTAATGGATAATTATGTTAAAATTCAGGTAATAAAATGTTTTAAAAGGATTGGGTGGCTATAGGTTGAGGATGAAAATGCACAAGGGTTTAATGGAATTATAATTATATTCTTTGAAAATCTTATTTCCACTATTAGATCAATTATCACTACAATATTTTTATAATTTTATTATAATGATAATATTGCTTGGGATATTAATTTTATTAATATATATCCTTAAACTAATATTAAGTTCCTTGAGTACCCTAATAAATAGAGATCTATCACCTACATCAATTTTCTCGATAAATTTACCCTTTGTATCGTACATATAAGGCTCAAAATTGTTACACAATCTATCAAACATGATAAATTATCTTTTCAATGAATGGAATTATTTATAATAACATCTAACTAAAAAAATCTTGTTCAACTCAATAAAAATAGATAGATTAGTATATTTTTTTCAATGAAAATTGACCCAAGGAGGGGCTATGGTACCATGTTTTGGAATTTTTATAAAAAGTCATATACTTAATTTTATCATTATGTTTAACTAAATTATTTATGTCACATCTTAAGTTATCATATTTATTAATGAATTTTAATGGATAATCATGTGCATGTTTTCATTCTAAGATAGAAAAGAATAAGTACAACATATATCTCTGATTTTTTTTATATTTGTTGCGATGTAATTTAATATAATTTTAAAAATAATAACTAATAATAAAGGGTTTATACATCTTTTAAAATTTACTTGGAATAATATTACCCATATCTCGTATACATACTACCATTTTCTTTTTTGAACATTTAACTTCATTATTATGCCTTATCGATAGAGGCCTTTAATAGTTTCTCCATTGTCACCATCACGTAAGTTAATTACTGAAAGATATTTTTCAATTTTTTTATTTCCCCATTATTGGGATATATTAGAGGAAATAATTTCCTAATTGAAAAAAAAATAATCCATCAAAACCAAATTGTTAAAGGATTAATTAATTTTGTTGGATTGACTAAAATAAAAATTGTGAACATACCTATTTAATAGAAATTTTACTTATTCATTATATTCTATGGGATCTTGATGGATGCGCTTGAAAGGAAATCAACAAAACCTCTCCTAATAACATAACCATGGGTGTGTGATAGAACATAAGATTAAATATAATGATAGAAACCAGATAGATAGGGTTATGATTGATTCACAAACTAAATAAAAATAATTATTATATAATAATAAATATAATATTAAAAAAATTATATAGAATCTATAGATTCTACTTGTAATTCCAACTACTTCTAATCTCTTTTTGTAATAATATAAATGTTTGAATTTTTTAAAAAAAATCCTTTATAAAATTGTCATTTACCTATAATGAATTATTTAATATATAAACCTAAATATGTAATCCAAGATCCCTTGAATATCATCCTATGATATTTAAAACCCAACATGATAATATTTTAGAGGAAACATATGTTGTCATCCATTTTCATATAACACATGCATTAAAATTCAAAAAATACTGATTTAATAACCTTTAATATTATATATTTTATTTTAACACAGATCGTACCGTGGTTAGAATCTATAAATAATTCATTTTATTTAATGAATATTTCTTTCAATATTTCATGTTAGCAAAATTTTCATAGAAATAATACATTTTATCATTTTGTCATATCAAATGTAATAATTTTTGAAATCATATCAAAAACGTCTTTTGAATATCATTAAATTTTTTTTTGGAAGAAGCTATAATTATGTTGTAAATTTTTGTGTAAAATATTTTAAAAAACATAAATTCATTCACTTGATTCCTATGTATGACCATAAGGTCATTTTACCTACTAAAAAAATCATAAATTATATTATTCATTATTTTAAGAAAATAAAAGACTTAAACATGGAATCAGTTTTACTAAAGAAATAAAAGGAACTTTAATATCATATTCAACATGAATAACTATATAATCCCTTAATTGAAAAAATCAACTGAACATTGGACAAAAATTATATCAATGTTATGTAATAAACTTATAAATTATTTATTCTATTATTATGGGATAATCATATGGATGAACACATCACATATCATTTATTCAAATAGAAGACAAAAATATATTATTTTCATCCAAATAGAAGTATGCATCACTTATTAGTTATTTAGTTGTGGAAATACAATTAATTATCCTATCTAAATCAATAAAACACATCTCATACTCATCATATGAGAGGAAAATTGTATCTTGGTTAAACACTAATTATGACATGATCCATAACATACCTAACCACCGTTTATTTATTAAACTTATATATTAGAATAAAAATGTTTTCAATGTATAAATTATCTCATGGTTTAAATAAAATCAATAATAGTTTATAATTACTCAATATGAATCATTCCCCCAGTATAGAAAATAAATAATGTAAATATTTATGTGAAATATCAATGGTAGAGGAACCGAGGAGAAACCTAGTGGAGGAAACCTAATAGAGCATGTAAGAATCTATGGAACTACATTATTATGGGGAATATAGTAAGCTGAGTATCATTATTTTAGACCTTAAATTCCTTTGAACGTGAATAATTGAGTAAATTATTTTTCCTCTTTCACTAAATCTTTGTCCCATCCTTATATTATAGCTATTCAGGTTTTCCAAAATACCCTCACTAGATTAATAACTTTTAGACCATGGATCTATCTAGGATAGATATCACCAGATTCATATTAATTCATTGATTGATATTAATCATGAATTTCCAAGGTTATTAACCTTTTTTTAATGTGTTTTAATGACACGTTACTTCATTATTAGGATAGAAAAATAGAGTTATTTTTATATTTTATAATGACTATTCTCTCTAAAAAAACTTTAATAAGGATAATTTTTTCTTCTCCTAGTATAAATATGTTAGTTCCAGTGAATCATGTCGATATAATATGATGAGGTGGTATCCAAATACCCATGTAAATAATGATTATTTAGTTGTAGTGATATGGTTGAAACTACAGGGGGTCTCTTTAATGTTCCACAATATGGTGATTCCCAAGATGTTTCGAAATGCAATTGGTATGTTTCTTTGGGCTATCCAAAGAACTCAAATAGGTAATAAACTAATGAATTAGTGAGTATATATTGATATTAATGGTTCTTATCCACTTCCAAAAGATGTATTGTTTGGTGTTTAATATTGAAATTATTCTAATTATAATATTTTTTAGGAATCATGGATTGTATTACGGTATCTATATAGGGTTAAATGGTATAACATTAAACCCTATAAAATATAAGTGTGGCTGTTTTTATCATTGAATATATTTCCATCAATATATATGATTTAGGTTTTTTCAAAACAGCCTCCTTTAATGGTTTTGATGATGTACCTATTCTGGTAAGAGTAACATAATAGATCAGTAATAAAGGATTAGGATGAATCATGTCTCCGTTTTTTAGATGATAATTATTAATTTCGACGATGCAATTAAAAACATTGTAATATATATTTTAAATAACTATACTTCCTTGATTTTATAAAAACAGATGATTAAGTCTTAAATAAGTCCTGATTTTTTGATGTATTCGTATGTTGAACCAATGTTGACAAGTAACATCATCCATCAATTTTTTGACAAATTAAACACTATAACTAATACTAAAAAGATGGAAAAATTGAAAAACAATTCATGGATGATAGTATAAAAATGAGTGGGAATCTACTTACAAGATTTTTCTTATCATCGTTAAAGGAGGATACATGTTATGATAATTTTTTTTTGGAATTCTCTATAATGTCATATAATACAATTATGATAGCTAATAAAAGAGATATAAATTGTTTAATTTCATTAAAAATGAACTTTATTATAGTATTTTATGTCCTATTAATGAATAATATTATTGGTTATGATGTAAAATATAAAACCACAATATTTTATTCGAATATAGCTATGACCATTACCATTAGATATAAGGTTAAGGAGTTTATTGAGTGAGACAATTTTAATTATGGGTAAAAGTGTCTTTATACCTCATAATAACAATAAATTTATGAAAATTATAACACATTGAATGATTATCAATATATTAAAAATATTTTGGTTCCCCTAAAACCCCAAAGATGATGTTAAAAATAGGGATGTGTAAGCATCATTCATTTTAACCAAAGTGGTTTTAAATCTAAAAAATGGTCTAATTGAAGTGATTAGTACTCTAAAGAAGGTTTTTTGGGGATTCATTAATTATTTTAAAACTATGAAACTTTCTTGCAAGAAGTAACTCTAATTGATTAAGGAACGTTGTCTTTCCATCAGTAACAAAATCATATCATTGGTAGATAATAAAGACAATGAAAACTACAAGGGTGATGGATAAGATTTACATTTTTTTATTCTGGTAATGCATGATTAAATGAATGATCTAATAACCTAATAAAAAGTTCTAGATATAATCACTATGAACTATATTGTTTCTATGATTTCTTATTATTTTCAACTTGGTTGCTCCCTATTTACTTTTCTAGGTTAAATGGGTCATTTTTTGTTGTATTTTTCTTCCTTCATTTTTATTTTTCTCCATATCTTGCATGATTTTAGTTCCATTGGATAAATATGATTTACCTACCATTATATTTAATGATTTTTTTCTTCGGAATTAATTGGGAATGAGTAATGTGATATAGAAAAGAATAGATATTTTTTTGTTCTATATTATTTAGTGGGTGTTTATACTTTTTATTTATTATAGAACAAATAAATTAATTTTTTTAAAAAATTATGTTGTATATGATAATTAATTTGATATACTTAATGGATTATCTAGTATAAAAATATAATTGTGTGCCTCATGAGAAATTTTATATACCCATTAGACACCAAACCCATTCCAATCCTCAGATTTCATCAAAACATGTACATGTTTATGATGATCTTCAATTAGTGATAACTAGAATCAATAATTTTAAAGGTTAATTATCATTTTTTGTTCAGTTAATATATGAAAAAACATGAATTAATGAAATAATGGTGAATTAAATATGTATAATATGATATATTTTGTATTTAGTTAAACTATTTAATGAATATACTAATAAAACTAGGCATAAGTGTTAATAAAATCAGGAACCTTATGATATGCCACTAAAGAGACCTAATATTTTTTTGTATTTTTAACTTTTTCTTAAAATAAATTACATAATTATGTAATTCTTATCACATTTATACATGATCTCTCAAAAAATCCTCCCACTAAACACAATTATTGGGTTAATATATTGAAGAAAACTTTTTCAAATGATGGTGATATTAGGATTTATTATTTTCATTTTTAAAAGTTAAACATTATATTTATGCTCTGTTTCAAAAAATCTACTTTTAATATGTTAGTAAATTCTATGGATTTAAATATTTAGAATTTTTTGAAGTTAATAATTTTATTTAGAATATTTCCATTCATAATTTTCATTGAGATTATTTGGTAAACAATTAAATGTATATATTTAAATTTAAAAAATTCATTACTAATATACCATAAACACCTTCAAGATGTAAAGATATTTTCATTCTTAATTAGACTAGTATAATAATTTTTTTATTATACTTTAGAAATTTATAAACAATAAGATACTTCTACCATACTATAAAACAAAATATCTCCTATAAAATATATTTCTTTAACATAAACTCCTTTATGATGGGAAATTAAATTTATTTCTTTTAGTGGTAATACATAACAAATAAATATTTGATAATATTATCTCATATGATGATTTATATATGTTGAAACATATCCTTGAAAATAATATCCTTATTACCATTAAAGTTTAGTGAGAACTCTTTCCATTAGATTTTTATAAATAACATAGACAAACACTTTTCTAATTGATATACCTTATTTATTTACTTCTTTTAAAATCATTTAATAGAATGGATCAAAATATAAATCATGTGTCATAAAACCATAATATTATTTATTATTAGCAACTATTTATTACAAAAAAAAAATCTATTAACCCATCCAAGAAAAATGAAATGATAAATACAAGTATTATATAATTTTAAAAAAAATTAATCATCTAGTAAAATTGCTTACTCCGTGATGTAATAACTATTTTATTAATCAATTGAATACATATATCAAGTTTAATCCATCAATTATTTAACAATATTCATGGAATTTATATTTTTAACAACTATAAATATATAGTTGATATCATAAAACATTCAAAGTAGAATAGTTTATTTATATATTTTTCATGCCTTATAAGGACTTTACATAGACATTCTTACACACCATGAATTGTTTTTGTGAAATAAATTATCTAATGTTTAGGCTTCTAATGATTGGAAGATTTCCCTTCCATCCAGACACACCCTTTCGGTTTCTATTACTTGGGATGATTATTAGACCCTCCAAACATATTATTTTAGAGGAAACATTTATCCCTCAATATTTTCATCATAGAAACATAGCCTAACCTTCCTATGACATTCTTAACTATCCTTGATATATTTATAAGATTAAGTAATATTTTATTGAACAATTTAATATTATAATGAAAAAAATTATTGAAAAATTTCCAATAACAAATGTACATTGATGTTCATGAAAATAATATTCTTAAAAGAGCCAAAGAATCTTTATTCCATTGATGTACCCAATCATATAGAGTACATGAGTAAAGTCTAATATTCCTTCAGTTATTTTACATTTAAACAATTCCTTCAAAACATCATACCTCTAATATAAAACTTATTCATCCTAGAAACCTTTTAGGATCTCATTCATCCTGAATACACCCAAACTGGGCTACACGGATAGAAGCATGAGTGGATACATATGATAACACCTTCTCATTCATCGTGTAATAATTAAGACCACTTTTTTGAAGAACTTCACTTACCTACATAACATGAATGGATTTCACCATCACCTAAAAAATTTATACTTATTAAATAACTATTATTAATTATCTGTATAAGTCAATTATGTTTTTATTTTTCTAAGTTTAATATAAATGTCATGTACGATAATTATGGTATCATTTAATCATTAATAGAATATTTTATCAGATTAGTGGCATGTTTTTTTTGAAAATAATGACATTTATTAAATATGTTATCAATCATAGGATGAAATTTTTTAATATAAATCAGAAATATTAAAGAAAAAAAGTCATATAACACTATTATTTGGATTATTTTTTACATTTTTATCATTTAATAGTCATTTATCAAAATAATTCCAATCATACAAATATTACTATAGAATATTGGAGTAAGAAACTTCTTACCCAAATTGATTCCTACTGTATACTAACTTTTATGGTTTCCCAAGTAAGGGAAACCTATATATCCCAATAGATATAGTCACATAATATTAATATGGTCACTCATGTTTTTTTATCACACAAGATAATCCCTAGGTACCCATATTTAGAATGGAAATTTTATTTAGAGGATCGTGACCTTGATAAGTGTATGCAATAAAGGGGATCTACCTAAATTTTAATGATTTTTAATTATTTCACTATATAATCCCAAATATTTCCTTTATTAATTCATGGTCCTAATAATTTAGTTATATATTCTTTGATTTTAGCCAAATTAATATATTATAACTATATTAATGTTAAATTTTTAAAAAAATCATGAATTATTTTAACAAATAAATAATTGTAAATTATGTCCACAAATATCCAAATACATGTCATGCATATGGAACATGAAATATTTCATGTAAAGATGTACAATCACATATAAGAACCTTTTTTTCCATATAGATATTTTAATTTATTGTCAAAACCTCTTACCTTAACTTAATCAATGTTCTCTTGCGAGTAGTACAGGTTGTGGGATCCATTAGAAGGGGTTGAGGGACCAAAGTAAATGTTTTTATAAACTCTTTGTGAATTTTATAGTTAAAAATCTATTTCACTAACCATTAACCTCAAACATGAAACTCGGAAAAGGAAGGATAATGGAATGATAAACCGTGTAAAGGGTTATAATACACTATGTAACCTAAATAATTTATTATAGGACACCATATAGTTTTTATATTCATGAACATAAATTGTGCGAGGTGTAGTGCTCTAATATAGTAGGTTTACATAGTGGGTGCATGGTTTGGCCAACCATGCAACCAAACTATACACCCTATTAAATTTGATTGAAATGACTATTTTACCTCTCCATTCCTTTAAAACTAAAATGACTATAATTCCTCCTAATTTTAAAAATACCATACATCGTGTATCTCCCCTTCCTCTATGATGTTGTTTTTTGGATATCCTCTATTAAACCTCTAATTCATTTACCTTTAGTCACGTTGGAACCCCCTCTATATGGCTAACACTCATTTATAATATTTTTAGTTTTTATTTACTATTATTGGGTTTATATCCAAATAAGCTAAAATACCATATTTTAATGGTTTTATAGTTTATTAATTTCTATAATTCCATCCTAAATCCGATTGTGATACCGGATGTGGAGTCTTCAAGGGGCCATATGTAAGTGGCCTTTTACATTCCACAAAAATTAATGATTTTTATAACTTGTGTTTTTGTACTGCCTAATATATTTTCCTTGTGTTGTTCATAATTTTTTACTCCTCTAATTAATTACCTATAATTACCTTAGATGTTATATGAGACCCTCTAAGACTATTCAAGGATTATAACCTCAATGTGAAAAATCTTATAGGGTGTGTTTCTTTAATGATTCCATTAGAAACATTCTTTACATTAAATTAAGAAACCCCTTGGGTGTGTTTTTTACAATTTCAAAATGAATGACCAAATTGAATTAATTTAATTGTTAATTAAAATGGATATATTACATGTCCTTAAAGTCTAATATTACTTTTTTTCATGGAAACTGTTATGAACCATGATCAAACTGTCATAGGTGTGGAATTACTTGAGCAAAAATTGGATTCCCAACCTAGAATTCATTATGTGAACTCATTAGATTCCACTAGATTCATTGATGTGAATGATATTTCATAATCCCAACATATAATCGTTCAATGTATTATATTCATGAATTAAATGGTCAAACATCGAAGACTAACCAGTAAACACTGTAAAATCAAAATGTTTGGGATGAGCTATTAGGGTTCGACATCATGTCCATGAACAAGAAATATTCTGGATTATCTCCATAGATTCCAATAAATTATATCTTGATATTACCATTGAATCTATCAATAGGATTAGTAATAAATTTTTAGGATTGGAATTCCATTGGTTCACCCCCATCGATTACCCTCAAATACAAACATCCAGACATCTTTGTGGATTATTGTAGGTGGGATTGACTTCTTAAAGTTAGGGATTCCAAGGGTCTTCTATGGATCCATTTTGGTTCTTATACTTGGATAAATTTTTATGTTCCTTCAGTGGATATCATAATTAAACTTTCTTATGCTTAATCACATCCAGGTTATGTCGAAGTAGGGATGGTCGTCCATTCATCCCATGAGGAACATTAACAGATATGGAATCTATTTAATTTACCACTTTCATTTATTATACCAATACATTACTACATTTTATATTCATGGGATGGATTTTCATTAGAAACCATTGGTGGTGGCCTATTTAGTTATAATTTCACCCTGTTTGGGACATAGTTTGGTACCCAAGAAGATTTCATGGATGCTAGTAAAGATAAAGGGAAGAACCCAACTATGAATGATTTACATTTTTAACCTAATCGATGATGAATGAGAAAGATCTTAGGATTATCATAAATATTTAATGTTTTAGAAATTGTTTCCCTTTTTTCATATTGGTATAGTTTTTATTCCTACTACCATGTCTACCAACTTCCTATTTTATATCTCCATGGAATCATCTTTATATGATATTTTTTACATATTTATGTCTACCATTTATTATCTATAAGTATTACCTATTTACTTTATCAATTATTTTCTGGCTTTACCTACCAATCGATGTCTTTCACTATAATTAAAAGGGTATAGTCTCCACTCCATACCACTCTACACTCTCACTTCTTGTTGGTAGTATCTGGTCTATGGGGAGGCATGCTTAAGGACTTATGGACAACAATACCAGTCACATGCCTGAGAAATAGTCCAAGGACATCAAAAAGTGATAGCTTATCATTTTTTGCAATTTTATTACTATTTAAGTCTACTCGATAAGAGAATTGGAAATGTTGAAACTTGGTAATAAACTATGTTTTGGAGTAGCTAACCAACATGTAGAGGGAATTCCATGTTTCTATTTATGGGATTAATTGTTTGGGATTTCACCTATTACAGTTGTATTATTTTTATTTTTGGGTGACACAAAAGATTTATGTATTTCCACCATTGATCTAGTATAGAAAATGGTGAATTAACACATGCTTCATAATAGGCTTGTAGGGATTTAAATTTCATAAATATTCCATGTTAGTCATTTTGATTACTTATATTTCCTATTTACTACTGTATGTGAATTTATTTCTATGCTTGAAATTCCTAACTTTCACTAAATTAAAAGGAAAAAAATGGTTACATAAAGTTTCTGAATTAACCTAAATAGATTTTTCCTACATAGTTTTATGATGTCACCTTATTTAACCACTTTTAACATAGTTAATGTTTTGGAACCTTCATTACATAATAATAATCTTTTATTTGGTTATAGTTAAATGGACTACCAACTTTAATTTATATTATTATACCATTTTATGTTGGGAATGATAATTTTTATAATTGGGCCATAATATAAGGAAATGATACAATCTAAGACCAGATCAAAAGGCCATTTTATTTTAAATGGAATTCCAATTATAAAATATAAAGTTAATTCCATTATAACATGGTAATGTAAATAAATATAGTTGAACTATTATATGTAGACATTCTAAAAACTAAGTATTCAATGATGGAAAAATGGTTTTTGTTAAATGGTAATGTCAATTGAATCTTAAAGAGAGTTTTACTCTATAAATTGTAATTGAAATCCCATATAAAATAACCATTATGACTAAGACTTGAAATCTCACATTTTAACCAGACCATGGAAGAAGGTAATTTGGGTTAGAGTATCTCAAGTAGTAAGGCCTTATACTAGTATGGTTTTCCTATTCAAAATCTCTCTAATCTTGTATCTTTGTTTGAAGTGTGTTATTGGTATTGTAGATATATTCCCCCAAAATGGCCTTAAGTTGAATTATAGGAGGGTTTTGAAGACCAAGAACCTAATGTAGTGGGACCTGAACCACCTATAGATCCACCTGTGGCACCTCCCATAGAAACACCTATTGTTCATATACTAGAAATTTATTGTCATCATAGAGAGAGTTTCATAAGGTCAGTAATGTTAATGGAGGGAGCTACATGACCTTCTCCCTCAATGTATAAGTTTTAAAGGTATTTCCAATAGTATAAACATCCAAATTTATCGAGGGAAGGTGATCCCCATTATATTGATTAATGGATAGAGGATATGAATATGATAATTTAGAATCTTGAGATTACCTCAGAAATGAGGGTGAATCTCATAGAATATATGCTTTGTGGATAGACCAAGCAATATTGACACATTCTTTCTTAGACATACCAGCATCAGGGTATGGTTTTGGAGGGATTTTCATACTAATTTATAGGACTAATTTTTCCTAGATACATTGAGATATTATTGAGTTTGTGAATTCATACACTTGTAGTAGGGTACTATTTATTTCATAGATTACTCATATTTTCTCACATAACATCAATAAATTTCACTTACTCTTGAGAGTAATGAGATGCCCAGTGTGAGGTATTTTGGGGATGGGATCAGAGTGAACATCTTAAAATTGACTTCTATCTCTACGATGGTGAACTAGAACATTATCTCCATGTGTAATTTAAGATAATTTTTAGGTACCTAGAATAGTGGTTCAATACCAAGGTAGGGAAGTGGTTTGTCTAATGGAAGGAAGGGTCACCTAGAGTTTTCTCATTAGGGAATTGGAAGTTAGAGTATTAACAATGTAATTTATGTGGTTTTCCATTAGTGTGGAAGGGAAGGTCACATGAATCCAAAATATAACAGAGAACTAGTAAAGTGATATGCCTACAGAAAAATAAAAAATATTTATATAATTTATAAGATATTTCCTATAGTGATTAATTACAGAGGATCTACATTGATTTTGAGATCAGGAGAGAAATTTATAGATCCATGCCATGAATGAATTTTGTGTACTACTGGTCATTCATGTCAAGGACATGGTTGAGGATGGGGAGGAAGATATTTTTTGTGAATTTCTAGTGGAGAACACCTAGTTAAGGAGTCAAAGTTATATCTTAGGGTCATAGATTGAGAAATTTATATGTAGTGTAGTGTATAGCTAAAGATAAAAGTATCGGGATATCTACTGTATGAGGTATGATCTTAATATACTTGAATATAATATATTAATTATTTGAAATAGGTTATACACACTCATTAATATATGTATCCTTAAGGGTAAGTATTATCCTTGATATTGAATATTTTCATGGGGTGATGTCTCTTGAAACATAGTTGGTAATATGTTTAGATATTGTTCACTGATTCAAGGAGAATCATCTTAAGAATGGAAGGTACCATTTCCCATGGAACCTTTTCATCCTCAATGTGATAGGATTTAACATAATTATAAGGATGGATTAGGTAATTCCTTTATTATCCCATTTTTATTTTTATAGTTATAGGTTGTATTTATTATCAACTGAATATGGTTTCTATGTATATAATGGAGAATGGGATGTCCAGGAAACTCAAGCTAGACCTGAGAATCATTGGATTGGAAGAGTTTCAGACCATATTTCATTGATTTTTCTTGGTGAATATAAATTATAACATGTATTATTTACAAATGAGTTGGATCAATTAATATATTTCTTTCTGGATGAATTTTCTAGTCTACATCCTTAGAGATATTTGGTGTTCACTTTTGAGCTTGTTCTAAAATTAGAATCATTATATGTTCTTTCATAGAGGGTGGATCCTATTGAACTCTAAGAAAAAATAGGTAGTTAGATGAATTAGAAGAAAATAGTTTTATATGACCTAATTCTTCTCCTTGGGTTCCACCTTTACCTTTTATCAAGAAGGAGGATGGTTCCATGAAGCTATGTGTGTTATAATGGAAGTTAAATGGGCTTATAGTTAAGAAAGTATACCCAATTTATCATATAAACTATCTCTTAAACTAGACATGAGGGTCCAGAGTCTTCTTGAAGATTGATTTGATATTAGTCTATCAACATGTGATAGTTAGACACTTTGATAAACCATGTAAAAAATATGAAGTACTTATTTTCTTTATGATTATCTAGTAATGTTGGTTGGTCTAAAAAATTCACCTAATATATTTATATCCTTGATTAATCATGTTTTCCACCCATAACTAGATGCCTTTTTGGTAGTTTTATGGATGATATCTTAGTGTGCTCTCAAAATACACACAATCTTTCCAAAAACCTTAACATTGTTATGCGTACACTTAGGGAGAATAGAGTATATTTCAAACTCTCTAAGTTCCATTTTTTGATCGATAATGTTAACTTACTGGGTCACATTATATTAGTTGAACAAGTATCTATGGACCCCTATAAGGTAAAGGTTATTATTTATGTGGAAACCTATTTCCATTTTTGAAAATTGAATATTATAGGGACTTTTTTATTATAATTATCACTTCATCCAAAACTTGTATCACTTTGAAACACCACTAATAGGCTTGAACCAAAATGGTGTAATGTTTACATGGACATAATATTTTGAGAAATTATTTCTGGATTTGAATGGAATGATGACCTTAGTGTTGATCCTAATTTTTCCTAATCAAGTTGGAGACTATACAACTTACTCTAACCTATCGAGCATCAAGATGGGGGATATTTTGATGAAATGGGAAAGAGTTCTGGAAAACATGTCTCATCAACTATGGTCACATTTTCATAATTACCCATAACACGATCTTGAGTTTGAAATTGGTTTTTATGACATGAATTTCAAGAGACATTACATGTTGGGAGATCAATTTTTGGTATACATATATAATAATATTATCAAAAACTTATTATATAATTGTGATTTGAACCAATATTGGTATATATTGCTTGAATATATTCATCGTTTTGAATTTTAAACTGATTACATCCCTAGGAAGGGAAACATGGTTTTTAATTCTTTGAACCATAATATTAAGACCAAACTATTCATGAATCTATTACTAAATGGAAGTTTTTGGATATTCTCTCTAAAATGTATTGGGATGTTCTTGAGTGTGATGAGTTGCCTATCCTCATGGTTTTATCATTGATTATATCACTTCTAGATCAAGTGAAGAGGACCCAACATCCAATCAATGAGGGATTGGTCCCAAGGTAAGGTTTCTATAGTACATAAACACCACATTGTTATGTTTTTGATGAGGATGTGATCATTCATATCCATGGGAATGTCTGGGTTCCTATATACATGCAAGAGGAACTGATGTGAGAATATAATGCTTTTAAATCGGTAGTACATCCTAAAATAATAAAGATGTATTATTAAATTCACCAACAGTATTGGAGTCTTGGGATGAAAAAGGAGATCATGGTATTTTCTACTCATTGCTCTACCTATCAGTAGGTGAATGTTGAACACTAGTGGCCAAATATAATTTTACAACTTCCATCCACCTCAGAGTTGAAATGGGATGAAGTCACTAAGGATTTTGTGATGGGGATACTGAGGGCATCCTAACGTACTGATCTTATGTGGATGATCATGAGAAAATGGTGATTTATAACTACATCCTACCTATCTAAGAGACCTTCTTAGTAGATGAGGTTAGACCAATCTATATTTGATCGGTTTTATGCCTTTATAGGTTTCCATATACCATTGTATTAGATAGGGACACTATGTTTTCTTCTTGGTTCTGGAAGGGGATGTAGAATTATCCTGGATAATTGGTGAATCCATGTATAACATACCTCCCTTAGACTGACGGTTAGTCAAAATTCACTATATAGGTATTGGAGGACATGTGTCCATGCTTTTGATTGTTCTTGTAAAAAAACTTATGCCACTTACTCAGTTTTCATATTATAATAATTTCCCAGAGACCACCCTGAGGGATCCTTACTAGACACTTTATGGTAGGACATGTTCACATATGATCTCATTAGATATGGGTGAGGTATCCCCACTTAGAAAATGTATCATTTGGGAAAAAATGAAATATATGAAAATTATTAGGAAATATATTTATACAACTAAGTCAGTGTAGAGGTTATACACTAATCGACGTCACTGGCCTCTAGAGTTTGAGGTGGAGGATTGAGTATTATTTCTTATTTAACCTAGATCGATTCATCAATAGATTCTTAGATAAGGTATGTTGATGTCATGAATAAATCCATCAAGGCCCATCTAGTTGGGAAAAGGATAAGATAAAACCACCCAAATCCCACCATTATAGGCCAGGATATGGTGGAAAGGATTGAGAAAGCATAACCAGTATAAGAGTCCATTTCCTAATGTATCTATACATATACAGTCTACCATATCCATTTATAAGTGTAGATGATTAATAATAAAAGATTGAAACATAAAGACCAAATCCCATGCATGTAATAACTTCTATGGAATAAAAAATATTGTTACATTTCAATCCAAAAAGTAAATGTAAAAATTAAATGCCCAATGATAAAAGATTTCCCAACATGAAAATACTTGGAAAATAAATTTTGAGACACCCTAGTTTGAGATATCCAAGTCCTAACCACCTTAAATGGCCAATTGTACATGGGTATCCCTATGATCCAATAAAATCAATTCCATCCTATTACACATCTTTATTTGTCATGAAACATGCATAAAATCCCATAAAGGTGGGGTTATATACATACCATGTTGGAATCCATGAAAACTAGAGGGAGATAAATTTGAGAAAGGATAGAATGAGTCAACTCGTACCAAAGAAACAGGGGAACTAAAACCAATAACTAGGATGTATATGGCCATATAAGAAACCCAATTGAGATATAAAGTAGATATTCAACTGATATCCCATCTTAGGATGATAAGTCTGAATGTAGTTACAAAAGGGTCCATTAAAGATTCCCAATACCTCATGTGTCTTTCAGAAAAAGTCGTGAGGAGGGTTTTCACCTTGCGATAACTCTATAACTTGATGGGGAACAATATCAATGTAGAAGAAACACTCCCTAATAAAATAGGATAATTCCACTCAATAGGTAGATGACCCATTCCATGATACAATATAAGGGATTCACTCAATAATTTGAGGACTCAAACCCTTGTAGGACAGGATGGTTCCAGTCAATATATAGAGGACCCGTTCTCTAATATGACTGGAGTGTTTTACTAAATACATAGAGGAACTGTTGTCAGATATAAAATGAGGGTTCCACTCAATAGTTATATGACCTATTCCCTGATACTATTTGAGGGTTCCACTAAATAGGTAGAGGATCCATGTATTGATATGATTGGAGGGTTTCACTCAATAGGTAGAGGCCTCATGTCTTGATATGATAGGAGGGTTACAATAAATAGGTAGGGGAACCCTGTCCTAATATTAAATAAGGGTTCCAGTCAATAGGTAATGGAACTATGCCATGATATGATATGATGGTTCCAATCAATAGATAGATGAACCATTAACAGATATGACATGAGGGTTCCTCTCAAACCAGTATGATGAGTATGAGGATTTTCAACCCCATCCTCTCTCAGATGATCCTTACTGATAATTTCCACCATCGATCGCTTCCTAAAGATGTTTCATGATTGGAAAAGATAATATCATATATCAAAATCCACTACGAAGGACACCATTATTTTCTATGTGAAAAAACACATTGGATATACAACTCGTGGGACAAACTCGAAGTCAAAATGAATGGGATATGAGAGGTAGAAAATTATCAAGTAGTTCACAAAATGTAAGGGGTCCTCATGGAATATGGCCCAAATCCTATTCCTCATTGTGTCCTCTCTAGAACACAACTCTCCATTAATTTAGTACTAAAAAACATGTATGGTTACTATATGACATATCTTGGCTACCTGGGGATAGCCTATGTTCTCCAGACCAATCTTGTGTATTTCGAGCCATATACATAGTCATGTACTTATAGAGTACGCGTCGGTCCTCTAGCACTGGGTAACATGGAATTTGGGGATCCTACATGGCGTTTGATACTAATTTCAACCTAGAAACCCTAGTGCTACAAAAATCTAAAGAACAAGCCTTGTATTCTTTTGAACTACATAGTGTGTAGTCATGATTTTCGTAGAAACTCTAGGTCTCCATGTGGATTCCAGATCTGGCTCCATCTCTTCCAAATCATCCCTTTTTACAACCTAAAAACTATTATAATCACCTTTTAAAATTGATTACAACCCTTTATTGGAAGGAAATCTGAATATGGTCCTCTCGTACAAAGCCCTTGTGACACTAGTCACTTGTTGTGCCTCATGCTACCTCCTGGGGTCACCGATCCATGGTGGGATCACCTGAATCATGATTTATAACTATATATTTCCATAATCCATAGATCCTTTAATCATTCATACCACTATAATGAATCATGGGGTTCGATTAAGCTCAGAATCAACCTGGAAAAGATGAACCATGACCCTATAGTCCAACGATGATGAATTCGATGAACAGAGATGATGAAGGAATAAGAAAAAAGTGAGCTCTTCATTGGAAAATAATTTTGGTCTAGGAATCACATAAAAGGGGTGATAACAATGCAACAAGGGGTTTAACTGGATTAGAAGAAGAATTAATAATTTTTAGGGCTCATGAAAATGTTATAAATTTCTATTAAATCAATAAAGATTTATGATTCATGATCCATTAATGAAAAAGAGGCTGGAAACAAAAAATTTATGTGAAAACTCAATTTGGATCAGTATTTGGTGAAAAACATAGTTTCTAATGATGTAGAGGAACCATTGTATAAGTTTCATTTTAATTCACCATGATCTAGTTGTCATTTGTAATCTAATCTCGATAAGCTAATAAAAAACAATGTATTCAAAATCTAAATGATCCCAGGGTCATGTAGATAACCATGGAGATTTTTTATGGCATAATATTTATAATAAAAAAGGTAGGAATTAAATGAATTAATTTAATTAATTAATTAATTACCTTAACATAGACTCAGGCGGTCGTCTCATCTGAATGTCCATTATCAACCAACTTTAGGTCAGACATAGGGTAAACCATGTTATTCGGATTCAAACATGGTTATATATTTTTGATAGGATATTATTTTTACGATATATTACATTATTTTTTAAAAAATTAATGTGTGTGATATAAAATATATTAAATATGTTTATAAAATTATGTTTAGTCTCTCTGGGTCATGGAATCACATGTTGTCTTATCTCTTATCTCTAAAAAACCTTAATATATTTAAGAGTTTTTTTAAGAAAAAAAAGAGTCTTTATATTATCTTATCCTTCAATATTTTAATCCCCAAAAAATAAAAAACTAAGAAAATATGTGTGGATACTGATCCCACATTTGGATCTCCAACACCTAAGAGTTGTCTTGTGTGATTCCATGTTACCACAACACATGAACCAAGTGAATGGTCTATCCATCCAGGATAATCTACTTATGATCCTTGATCACCACTAGGTACTATGTGAAGGTGGATTTATCCCCAATATATATCTCCCCCTATTCAATAATGTGTGTAGGACCATGCATGTATCTCCTAAGATAAAATGCATGTAATATGTCATACACTCACTCTAATTATGGTGGTAAGACTAGGTGGTATGAAACTTCTCAAGCCCATTTAAATATCTCAAAATTCCTAATAAACACAGATGATAGCTTTCCTATCAACTGAATCTCTTCAATCCTCATTGTGGGGAGACTATTAGAAAACGTGGTAACCCTACTCAAACTCTAGGGTCTTACTATATCGACCTGTATAATATTTATACATACTCTGGGATATCCACATCTACTCATGGATCACCTACACTTTTTGTATCTTCACCTTCACTATCAATTTTGGAAAATTGATGCCTCACCCCTCTCAATCTAAATTAAGGGGGACCTTTAGGGTCTCAAATTAAGAGCATCAAAAGGTTTCATCTTGATATTAGAGTGATAGTTATTATTATAGGAAAACTTTACCAAAGGTATGAAATCCACCAAACTCCAACTCAATTTTTACATTAAATCCCTCACGAGATCCTCTAAAACATGGAATGTATGCTTTGCCTTCCCATAATTTAGGGGGTGAAATTTTTTACTCATCCTCAACTGGGTTCTAAATGCCTCCTAGAAGCCTCTCCACAAACATGATGTGAACTATGCATCACGACTAGAAACAATCATTGAGGGAACCTCATGAAGGTTTATGATCTACCATATGTACAACTGCCCAAAAATCTCCACCGAACTCTGATACCTGATTCCAATGAAGTTCTACAACTTGGTAGGTCGGTTAAATATCAATCAGATAGTATTAAGGAATATCATAGTCCATGAAATACCTATCACAAAGTCTATAGATATTTTTTCCCTTTTTTACTCAGGTATTTCAAGAGTCTATAACAAACCTATAAAAACCTAGGACTTATCATTTACCCACTGACATAGGATACATGGAGAGAAAAACTTAGAAATACTCTACCTCACGAAAACCCACCAAATATACCATTGAAGAGAACTGTATATCTTTCATACATGAAGATGTATACAAAAGAGTGGTGTGAAACTCCCTCATCACCTCCTCTTAAAATGTGACTAAAACCACCATCCATACTTGGAAAATAATTATGTAACTTTATCCATCAAAGAATCCATAAAGTGAATATTTTGTGGATATATTATCATGTAAGACCTCACAATTAATGTTGTTTAACTAATACTCCCTCACATTCTAAGGAAGAATAGATGTCAAAACCATTGATTGAAGATATGTTTAACCCCACTCATCCATCTAGGTTAGCTGCAAGGAGGCCAACTACTCAGACACCTCCTCCACCAAATGATATCTGAACTTCCTATTAAGGGTATCTACCACTACATTTCCCATAACAATAGTATATAAAATATCAAAGTCATAATCCTTTATGAATTCCAACCAACACCTCTATCTCAGGTTCAAGTCTCTCTATGTGAAGACATACTAGAGACTTATATGCTCTAAGTAAACAACAAATCACTCTCCCAATAGTTTGTTCTTCCACATCCCCAAAGTTAAGACTACCACTGACAACTCTAGGTTTTGATTCATATAGTTCTTCACATGGGGTCTCAGCTTCTATAACCCATATGTTATCACTATCAACCTACCTATACTTTTACAAACTTCCATGCCTAACTTTAGGAGAATCTAATTAAACTATGTACTACATGCTCTCCTCTGGTACCCTAAAAAAAGGACAAATAGTATTCCCCATCCTCAACTCCTTAAAGTATCTCTGGAGCATCTTAGTCCATGTAAATGGTTTCCCTTTCCATGTCAGGGAGGTCAAAGGGATGGAATCCTATATAAGTTATCCATGATCCTCCTATTGTACCCTTCCAATAAAAAGAAAACTACAAACCTCTTACATGATATTAGGTGGATCACATGAAATAACTACATTAGTCTTAATCAGTTACCTAAAAAATACATACTCATAAATTACATGCCCCATAAATTTAACCTCAGGGATCAATAACATTCACTTTAAGAGATTACAACAATGCTGGTTCTCCAAAAGAAATTATAGGACCATCCTAAAGTATTTTGTGTGCTCCCCCTTCGATGGAGAGTAGATGAGTATGTCATAAATTTAGAAAACCACAAATCTATCCATGTATAGTTAGAGATCTAATTCATTAGATCCATTAACATTGTGGGGGAATTATTCACAGAAAAGGCTTCACTAGGAACTCATTATTTCCATATCAGCATTGAAATTACATATTTTGATATCAGTCTCACAGACACTCAACTTGTGATAGTTAGAATTGAGATTGATCATTGAGAATCATCTCCCACCTCCCAACTAACAAAATAGGTTATCAATCCACGAAGTGGGTTAATTTTTATTTATCATTTTCTATTTTAGGTGAAGATATTCAAGAAAATATGAAAGATTTAATCTACCTTTTTCCCAAAAAAACACTAGATTTTTGTAAGGGGGCACATTATGTCTAAGAAAACCCTTCTCATGAAGGTCCTCCAACTAAACCCTCAGATCTTAGAGTTCAGTAGGCACCCATATGATATGATTTTGAATATATTAGAGTGGTATTGGGTGAAAGTATATAAAAACTCAAACTATCACCTCATAGGTAGTTATGATATGTCCTTATAAATATACTTACATGTAATCCCACATAAATAAGTGAACCCAGATACCTGAAGAGATCACTATGATTAGAGATAAAATCACCAAATAATGGGTGATGGCTTGTAGCTTCCTTCTTGAAATACCAACTAACTCCTCCATGGGATCTATCTTTCCCACAATGGATAATCTTGTCCAATATATCCCAAGGTACCTAACTTATCTATGGTAATATTAAATATGGTCTTGGACCATAGATGAATATTCCATACCAAATATGATGTCATAGGGTATCAACCTGATGACCAAGAGATACCATGATAAAGTGGATCCACAAAACTATATCTCAAACTACTAGTAGATAAACAATATCAAAGAAGCATTCCCTATAAGAACGTCAAGACAAATATTATGGGATAAAGTCTCTATTGGGAGTTTTATCTCTCATATAAGGAGTAAGGATACAAAGGAATGAATCAAACCTATGTCAAATATTAATGAATCATGAGTATAATAAATATATATCATTGGTATAATCATTTCATGAGGTCCCAAGTCATTAGCCTCAATTGATTATAGCTTCCCATGACCCCGACTGCCAGATCTCTAAGCCTTTCATGGGCCTCTTGTTGGTGGTAGTGGAACGAACTCATACCGTCGTCCACCACTGACAGATCCTCCTCTAAGTTCCCTTTGAAATCTTTCTCCCAAGGGGCCAACCTAGATAGTTTGGGGAGAACCTTGATTATGGTGCTTTCTCTATCATTTATTTCCATCTATATCCTTCCTTTCCTACTTGGTATGTTGGGTTGGGAAATAATGTTCAATGTGACATCACCCATCATATTCATAGCATCACCCCTCTCGAGGATACCCTGGTCCTTTATGTAGACCCTGTACTACATGATCACATTCCTTATTTATTACACAAGAATATCTCGTACACTAAGACCCAAATGAAGGGTTCCTACTAGCTATTATAAATGAACTAGTATGATGATGCCCACTACCAACTTCAGCTTTATGTAATCATATATATTGGAAGATATCTGTCACCAGTGACCTCTATAGTACTCCAACATAGCTATGAATTCACAGGGGAACCAAACTATCATGTATGTATTAATAGAGTCCCTATTCAAGCTTCCTCACCCATATGGAACTATAAAAAACCATGTTGAGGGTATACCGTGTAATTTTTTTGATCCTCACAGTGTACTCAGAAATTTTCATCACTCCATGGTACAACTCCAAAAGCTCCTAAATCTAAATGGGGGTGAAATCATGATGATTAGAACTCCTCATAAAAAAACAACTTGAATTTGAACCATATGAGGGTTGAAATATCATGCTTCCACACCAACGCTATATTCCCTATCCATAAATACACACTTGAGACACTCTAATACTATTGCCCAAAATTCCCAACCAAACCTTATATGTGGAACAAAATCGATTTTGAGGTCAAACCACCTCTGATACCAATATATCATAACCCATACCACCATGTCCCACATGGTTAGTGGATGGACTAGCCACAAATACCCCAAGCCTACCTCTATGGGTTATAGGCTGGAGATAAGTTCCAAGAATACATAACCAATTTGGGAGGCTGTTTCCTACTGTACTTATATGGATGAACCCAACCATCTCCTTACGGAAGTTTAGAGGAATGATAATAAAAGAATGTATCATCTAGAATCACTACTACAAATATGGCATTTATCAGTGCTATAAATTGGAATTAACAGCGCTAGAAAACACTGTTAATCAAGGCAAAGATAGGGGGTCCCTTTTATCAGTGTGCAGAAAAGAACAGATAAAAGTCAAAAAATGAAAAAAAAAATATATATTAATGCGGGAAGATTTTAATAGTGCTTGAACCCCCTTTTATCAGTTCTAGGTAGAGCCCCCTCCCACTCACTGTATTCTCAAGTTGCCCGCACAACCCCCTCCCTCTTTCCTACGCACCCCTGCTTCCTCCAGAACTCAAACCCAAGACCTCCCCCCTTGCACTCCTACGTCTTTACCACTAATCCATTTAGTTTTTTTCTCCATTTAAAGATATATCTATTTATATATATATATAGTTATATTCATTCATATATTAATATAGATTCATATTAATATAAATATATTTAGTTATATTAATACATGTATATTAATTCATATATTAATATATTTATATATATTTATATATTTATTCGTATATTAATATATATTTATATCTATTTATATACATATATATAGTTATAATTTTTTTATCTGTATATTTATTTGAATATTATTATATATTTATAATATTAGTTTTAAATTCATTAATAAAATATGTTTTTTATGTGTGTTTATAAATAAATACATACATACAAACATATATACAACACACACACAAAAACTCATATATAAATATATTTATGAATAAATACATATATATGTGTATCTGAAAAAACATAGAATGTTAAAACAACCATAACATCTAATCCAGAAGTCTGTTTCTACTCCACAACCAGTCAAATAGAAGAAAATGAAACAATATTTGATATGATATATGGTACATGACTAGGGGACATTTGGATCAGATGTTATATTTATTTGAATGTTAAAAAATTGGGGTTTCCCGACTAAAAATTCAATATTGGAGGTCTTATAGGCCTTTTTTGGCCTCGAAAAATGTAACATAAGGTTCCCTTTAGTCACTAACCTGTAGAGCTCATTGCAGGCTATGATTTGATATGCTGTAGAGCTCAAACGAACACTCAGATCAAAATTTATTTTTGTTTGATGTTTGAGTTAAATTTTCAACTTATTTTAGATATTTTATTATTTTTTTTGATTTTCTTGTCTTCAAATTATTATTAAATGATTATTAGTAGATGATAATTATAAAATTATTAATTAAAAATATTTTTTAAAATATTTTAATTCTATTTTCACTAAATTTATTATATATTAAATGTAATAGTCTATTTATGCTTATCTAAAACATATTTTAAAAATATATATTATATTTATATCAATATAACTATACTTGTATATAAATATAATATTTTCATGAATTGTTTTTTTAAATATAAATTTATCAGTGCTAGGAAAAAATGCGGATAAATCCCCCCTATCATCACAACTAATAAAAGTGATGAAAAATGGGTGCCCTTTAATAGTGCTAAAAAGTGATGATAAAGGGGGTGCCTTTATATGCTCTAAAAAAAGCGCTGATAAAGTGTCATTTTAATATTGATTTTTTATCACTGATAATGGAACCCCCTTTATCAGTGTTTTTTTAGCATTAATAAAGGGTGGCACTGTGGAATCCCAGTTTTGTGGTAGTGAATATAACCCATGCTTGTAATAACCTTTAGGGAATAAAAAAGTGTGAGATAGTGTAATCTGAAAATTAATGTAAAAATACATTCCCAACTAGAAAAGTAGTCCCAACTTGAAAATAATGGGAAAAGAAATCCAAAGAGTTCATGCTTTCGTATCTCCAAGCCTTGACCACCATACATGGACAAATTTACCATGGTATCCCTAATCTCCCCTTAAATGAAATTGAACTTGTCCTTACTCTACATTATACATGAAAAGTACATGAAAATCCCATGTAGGAGTGAGTATGTACATAACTAGTAGGATGCCTCTAAAACTAGAGGGGGTAATTTGATACATGATATAAGTAGTCAGGTCATCCCAAAGTAAGAGGGGCAAACCCCAACAACAACAATATATATGGTCATATAAAAACCTTGTTGAGATTGAAAGGGGATCTCAATCTCACATTCCCTCCTAGGATGATAACTATACCTCCACTTCCAAAATCATCCATTAATGATACCTAGTATCTCACATGTTTATCCAAAGAAGTTGTGGGGAGTGTCTGCACCTCGCCACTACTCCACAACTCGATAGGGTACAATCTCTAGATAGAGGAACCATGCCCTAATATGATAGGTTGTTTTCAATCAATTGGTATAGGAATAATACCCTGATGTTATTATAGGGCTCCACTCAATAAGTAGAGAACCCATGCCCTGAAACTATAGGAGGATGACACTAACTAGTTTGAGGACCCATTCCCTCATACTGCGATAGGGTTTCACACTATAAGTTGAGGAATAATTAACCAATATAATATAAGTGTGCCACTCAATATGTAGAGGACCCATTCCATGATAAAATATGATGGAACCACTCAATAGGTAGTGGAATCATGCCCTGATAGGAAAGGACGGTTCAACTCAAACTAGTCTGATGAGTAAGATGGACTTCCAACTCTAGCCTCTCTATAATGATCCTCCTGGACCACTATCATCATCGAACACAACCTAAATAATATTTATTCTTTAAATATATATCATTTTACATCAAAATAAACTATGATTATTAATATTGTGTTCTAAATGGAAAAAAACAATATGAATAGGCTACTATTGGTCCAAAATCCGAGTTGAAACGAAGGGGATATGAGATGTAAAAGATTCTATAGAAGTACATGGTGTGTAAGGGATCCACATGGAATGTGGACCTACTCCTTTTCCTGGTCATTTCATCATTAAAACATGTATTTTTGTCTATGGATTACTACACATTGTGTAAGGGTATTACATGGACTGTCTCAACCACTCAGGGCATGACCATGTGCTCCCAGCAGTGCCCAGGTCCTTTAGGCCATGCACACGACTGTGTACTCCCAATGTACATGTCGGGTCACCAACACTGAGTCACATGGTATAGACAGGTTCCATACATATTTTTATACTTATATCCACACAAAAAACCTATCACGATAGAAACTGAATAACAATCCATATGTTCTTCCAAACTACACGGCGTGTTGTCGTAATTTTTTAATAAACTTTGGATCCCCATGGAGATTCTAGAACCATATCTCCCACTGCTTAATTTACCTTTAGAACGCCCAAAAATAGTGGTTATAACCTCCACCTTTCTATTAAGGTCATCAATTTTCCATAAATCCAAATCTCATCCTCCTACATGAATCCCTCGTGTCATCCATCGCTCATGGTACCTCCTACTACCTCACTAACTCCCCGATCCATGGTGGGATCAATGTTATCCCACATCATATATTGATTCATAAATAATAAATCAATATATGTATTTTTAAATCTACCACAATTATTTTTGTGGTTCTATCATCCTCAAACCCATACCGAAATAGTTGAACCACGATCCCATAGGCCAACGCTGAAGAACGCAATGAACAATGAGGATAAAGGAACAAATAGGAAGTGAAACCTTAATTGGAAAATAATTATTTTTTAGTGGACCATTAATATGGATGATAAAAATTTATATAGGGGCTTAACTGGATAAAAGAAATAATTAACAATTTTTTGGACTCATGTGAAGGTTGGAAATTTCCAAGAAATCAAAGAATATTTATGATCCATGCACAATTAATTAAAAAAGGGAGGAAACCGACCAAATATGTTCCCACTATAATTTTGGATCAATGATGGATTAATAATATAGTTTCCAATGATGGAGATGACTCATTTCATTCACAGAAACTCGATTCATCTTGATCTCGTTGTTGGTTGTCTCCCTATCTTGATCTTCCAATAAAGAACGGTGGAATCCTCCTCCCAATAATCCGAGGGTTATGTATATAACCCTGGAGATTTAATATAAAATAATATTTATAGATGAAAAATGGTTTTTTTCATTAAATTAATTAAATTAATTAATCAATTAATTAATTCACTTAACAAACCTACCAATGACTGTCTCATATGAACTTCCAATGTTGACCATCTTTAGGTTGCAACTAGGGTATAACCCATTCTTTGGATTCAACAGTGGTCCCAAATTTTTTATCTGAGATTTTGTTCAATATATATCCTATTTTTTTATAAAAAAAACTATAGATGTGTGATAGAAAATTTATATTATATTTTTATCATACTAATTTAGGGATTTATGAGCCTTAGAATCACGTGTTGTCTCAACACCTAGATCCAAAAACATTTCTTAATATATATCAAAATTTTTCATGTAAAAAATAGTGTATATATAGCTAACACCTAGATTATCCATGTCGTTCACGATAATAGAAAGGTTTGGACCACTAGAATATCATAGAGATCATACTTATCGATATAGTTCTATGAATAATTTCTTCTATTTTCATAACATTTCTATTATTATAGTAACCCATATCATTTATTTAACTATAAAAAAATTGAACTGGAAGCTGATGCTTCTTTTTGGGGTGTACCCAGTTCACGTAATCAATCATTGCACAAATACTCTCTATATAAATATTTTTCCTCTAGTTTGGTAGTCATGGAATCATTTTAATGTTTCTAAGGAGATTTAGGAACATGAGCCTAATGAATATTCTCAATAGACAGAATTATTCTAAGAGGAAACTCAACCACCCTTGGTAGTACAACTATGGAATGAGTTGTATTAAAGGGAGTTTGTTAGATCCCAGTTTGTCCTTGAGATATAAATGATTTTCATTTATTGTCTAGACAAATTCCATTACCTTAATGTATATTATCAGGGGATTATAAAAAGGTTATATGATTCTTCAGAATGGTTCGAAGTCCCGAGGTAAATTTTTTTAGAGAAGTTTTGTGATGTGTGTGGGTTGAACACATTTTATCTAACCATTCACCTCAACCATGTATCATAGAAAAGGGATGATAACGGTTTGATAAAATATACCAAGATGTCTTGTGAGGTATGAAACATCTACAATTTATAAAAGGCTCACTATGTATGGTTTTTGTTTGGTTTTTTAGTCTAGGTGCCAAAAACATGTGAGGTAAATTTCTCCTGGATAGTGGGTGTTTATGGTTGGCACACAGTTTGGCCAACCGTGAACCTTAATAAAAGTAAGGGAAATGATTGTCTTCACCTCCATACCCTTAAAACTAAAAAACACTCTCCTCCCTCCTAATATTTAAAACACCATGCATAGTGGCTCTCTCATTCCTCTTTGGGACTTTTAGTAGATCTCCTTTGTTTCACCTATGATTCTTTTTCTATTAGTCACATTGAAACCCCCTCAGTAAGGGAAACACTACTTTACCTCCATTTCCCAATTTTTTAAACCATTTTTGGGGTTATATCCATTCAAGATAAAATACACTATTTGAAGGGATATTGTCCAGTTTCTTTATTTATCTTATTCCATTCTAAATCTAAGGCTGATATTGGATAATGAGCCTTCCATGGGGATTAGGTATGTTGTCTATTAATTTCCCCTAAAATTATTAATGTTTAAAACTTGTTTTGTTGTGTATCATGCCATAATTTCCATGCATTGCACCTAAAATGTGTAACTCCTTTAATTAACTACCATAACCTTAGTTTTAAGTTCCATAAGACCCACTAATAACATTTTATTTTGATATTCTCAACTCAACCCACCCCTTATTATATCTTTGTTTAATTTTCCTGGAAAACATTTATTTTATTTTAACCAAGAAACCCCTTATGATTGTTTTTTCTGTCAATTATAATAAAAATTGAAAATATTAAATTCATTGAATCGTAAAATGGAATGGATAATTCACTTTTCCTTATGATCTATTATAAATTTATTCTTGGAAACATATATTTACCTTGATCACATTGTAATGGGCATGGAATAAAAAGAGAAATATTTTGATTACCAACCTAGAATTCCTTGGGTTGACTCATAGGATGCCACTTGATTAATTGATGTGAATTAAAAGTTACACACCCAAATTAGATTTTCTCGATGCTTTTTAAATGTTAATTCATTTATCTAACTCTTATGATTCACATAAAAACTCTATAAAACTAGATTCACTAGGATAAGCTCCTAGGATCAAGCTTGATTTACTCAGACACATATTGAATTAGATTATATCCTTGGATTTCAATTATGTATATCCTGAGATTACCCAATAATTTCTTCTCAAAATCTATTATAAATTATTATGAGTGTAATTCCAAGGATTACACTCAAAAACAAATAGGAAAACATCTCAGTGGATCATTATTGGTGGGAATGACATCTAAAGTCATGGATACCATGGGTATTTCATAGATCCATTGTGTTTTTTTTACTTAGAATCCTTGTATTTACTCCTCGATTCACTTGAAAAATTAAAAGGTCATATTATCAAAGGTATCCGGATTAGGATGAAGCGCTTAGGGTTCATCGGTCATCCCATGAGGAACCAAAACTGACACAATGTCATTTTATTTTTACATATTTCTTTTTCTATACCTATACACTAAAAAATTTTATATTCATAGACTAGATTTTCATTTGAAACTATTGGTGGTGTCCTAATGAGTTTTACTCGAATCCTATTCAGTACATCATTTGGTACCCAAGTAGATTACATGGATGATGGTAAGGATATGGGGAAGTTCCCAACTATGTATGCCTTATCTTTTTTTGACATGGGATCATATGGCTAAACTAATGATTTAAATGATCATATAGATAGATTCTTTTTTCCTTTTGTTTCTTTTTTGATTGTATGACTACTATTTTTATGCATACCTCTATTTCTACCTACTTCACATTTTTTATCAATGTGACATCATCTTTATATGATATTGTTTTCACATTTATTTATTCTATTTATGATATATATGGATTATGTGTTACCTTTATAATTACTTTATTACCATTATCTATTTACTACTATGTTTTAGTCTAACAAATAGGGTATTGTCTCCCCATCGTACCATCATACACCCTCACTCCTATTCGAAAACCTCTAGCATATAGGGATGTGTTATTGAGGCCTTGTGGCTAACATGACTAGTTACATTTCAATGAACTAGTACCAGGAAATCACATCACATAATAATGAAATTCCTATAAGTCTAAGTATATTTTTTCTTGTAGTCAATCCCCAATTTTCTAGACAATGTCTAAGATCATTTACTAGTGAGAAGTTTAACACAAAGTTTCATTATTATTAGATCAATACTATAATGACCCAAAGTTTCACTAATGGAAATCCCTCTTGATCTAGTTAAATGTGTCTTTATATAAAAAGTTTATATAAAATGTCAACTTCTTTGGTTTTATGTTAAGAATTGTGACCGTTGCTTTTATAGTCGTTGAACAGTAATTAGATGATTAGTATAAGTATAGGGCTTTAACAAATCCAATTTACTCAGACAAAGGAAGCGATGGACTCATCCAGTAGAATTGCTCCATACGAAGCCCATTTGTCGGAGCTCGGAAAAGAGGTGGCGTCTTTGGGCTTCGCTCTTGGCCAAGCCCAAGCTGAGCTTCATCATGTCAAGCTCGAACATGACCATCTATGAGAAAAGTGGAAGTTGATAGAAATTACCACTCAAGTGATGTTATCCAAGCCACCCCAAGAGTCTATCACCATCGCACACCATACCCTTAGGTATTATGCGGCTGTTTTAAGGGGTTATGTAACAAATCGCTAGTACTATGTTCATGTAATTTTTTTTGTATATAATAATGAATATACTTTCTTGTCATTATTGATACATTGTAAATAGTTTTTAAAGTGCAAATAGTGTTTTTTAGTTATTATTTAATTAAGAATTCTATTTTATTAAATTAATGGATTTTTGAATTAAATAATATTTTAATAAAATAATAATATTATTACTAAATGAATTTTATTATATATAAATGATCATATAATTTTATGAATGTAATTGTAATTTTTATTAAGGTTTGAAAGCCATTTTTGTCAAAACCCGTGAATTTTCGATAAATGTCGGTTTTTATTTTAAAAGTAAAAATTAACATATTTAGAAAATTATTTAGATAAAATAAATGTTATTTATGGAATTAGGATGTTGAAATTATCCAACGGTGATTTTTTCATAATTTTCTGAGACAGTCAATTTTTTGGGTAAAAATTAAATACTGTTTAAATATATAATGTTTTTTATAACATCATAATGACCCAATAGTGATGTAATAAAATACTATAAGCTTTATTTTCGGCCAATATATGATTTAAAATTAAAATAATGTGATTTTGGGTTTGTTTGATTTACTTTTCAAAGCATTAATGGACCCTTCAAGACTTATTAAATAACTCGTCTTTTTAAATTGTTTTCCATGGGAGTGTGACTCACCTCCACATAAGAAACACCATTATTTTAATAAGTTAGGACTTTGGCCTTATAAAATATTGTTTTACTCTTCCCTTTTCCAAAAACCATTGGAAAAAACCATGGGATGGTCTGTGGTTTGGATTAGTTTAATGTAAGGGGTCCCAAACCTAAATAATAAAGAATTCACTCACCTTTCCTATATAAACCCACCCATGTTCCCACTTCCTCCTCACTCAAAGCCTTTGGAGTTCGTCAAAATTATTCCCTACTCTCTCTATAATCCTCCCAAGGTGCCCCAAGCTCCCAAGAAGCCTCTCTAAAGCCTCTCTCAAGCCTTTGGAAGCACACTTCCATGTAAAGGTTTTTTCTTCCTTTCTCATTTTTGTCCAATTTTCTTTAAGTTGTTTTTCCCTTTTTAATTTCAATTATGAATGTTGAGGTATGGTTTCACACCTCCCTAAAACTTACCTCTTTATGTTTTAATGATGGTATAACCCTTTCTCTCTCATTAAATTCCTCCCATGTACACCTATTACTATACCGAAATTCCGAAAGGAACTTCTCTCTCCTCTTACATTCAAGCAATACTTTTGTATCATGAATCTAAATTCCATTACAATTATTGGTAAATGTATCTATATGACCTCCTTACTTTCCATTAAATGTAAATTTGATGAGGAACCCCTTTCCCTCTCGTCAAATTTTTTTATTAAATTCTAATGTCACGTCGTTACGCTGCCAAAATGACACCGATTTTCTAAGCCAATGTCATTGTGCAGTGAATACCATGCCCATTTCTCCATCAAGGGTATTCAAATTTATGCACATTTACTTATTGATTATAAAGTTTCATGTATGAATTAAAAATTCCTTTATCATGGAATAAATGATTATGTTTTATGAATCCATGTTTTATGATCCATGTGGCACACTTATGCATGAAATGAAATGTTTAAGAAGGGTGCGCCCTTATAGAGATCCAATGCATTGGGTAAAGTATAGTATCATGATATGTTATGTGCAATTAGTGTTGAATCATGATAATTCAAGTGAAATGAGGGTTTACTCGTTCTTCATGTGCAATGAGGATTTACTCATGATCTATGTGCAATGAGCCTTGGCTCATTCTAATTCCGTGTTAAGTGTTGTTGCCACATTTCCATGTTTTGATTATCATGATTTATCATGCCTTCATGTTAATTTTCTCTTGTGCTCTGTTGATATGCCTATTGTCTAACATGTATTTTACTCCTCATGTATTCCATGTTTATTCCCTTACTGGGCTTTATAGATCACCCTTTTCTTATGCATATCCTTAGGTTATCCCATGCAATGCTAAGTACGAGGGAATGTAGTGGTCATGTAAAGGTTGTTTTCAATAAAGATGTTGTGTTTCATGTTTTAAGTTTTTATATAATGATCCTAATCCCCAAAGACACTAGACCTATCGATCTTCCATGTTGTATCAAATGAATAGTTTATGTAATAAATCATGTTTAAGTTTGTAATAAAAGTAGGGTTGTCATAAATACTCCTGAAATATCTTTATTTAAATATGATCATAAAATATAGTATGTATAACTGATAACTAATATTACTATTAAATTCAAAACCTATAAATAAATCATAGACCTAGCCGGTGTAATTAAATATTATGAAATATCTAGTTTGTAACTTCTTGTATGCATGGTAGGAAATTTATGAAAATAAATGTATACAACATAAAATAAAACATGAAATCATTCATAAAATAAATTATTTATATTCAAAAATATTAAAACATTATGGAATAAATAAGTATAAGATTCACATTTAAATATATACAATTTAAATTACTAAATATATTAACTAATAATATTAATACTATTAACAAATTAGATTATTTAAATATCATATATTCAATATTTATTTACAGCTTTGATCAAATTAACAGGAATTATTTATCTTGATTAAAATAAATTTTGAAAATAATGTTTTAAATATGACCAATTCATATGTATATTTAAATTGTCTTTATAAAACTACGGGTGTGAAAAATACCAAAAAACTAATATAACTCAATCTGACACATTTTTAATCACATAGCATCATCGCATATAAATTCATTCGGTTTTTTATTTTTAGTTGGGTCAGGTGTAATAATGAGGTTACAAATTATTTTTGTTAATATAGCTTAACACACCCTTCCAAAAGCATAAAAATATTTTATACACTAATTTTTAAATTTTTTTATAAAATTTAATTGTTTTAGGCAACATTGGATATGGTATACATTCTTATTAATAATGATGTTTTTTTAAATATGGGGTTGTTAAAAATGATATTTTTTCTAGGATTATATTTAAAAGAATTATCACTGGTAATGTATTATTTATTTTTATGAAATAAAATTTGACATTTTTTTATGAATTATAATATAATTTTTCACCCTAAACCAAACCACAATTTAAAATACCTCAACATTCCATTACATTATTTTTTTAAAAATTTATGTTGTGAGTTTGAATATGAGTCAAAATATTCTCACCAACCTAACATGGGTTAAGTGAAATTTATCTATAAGCTAAACTAGCTAACCTATTTTCATACCCATAAAAAATATAAACTATTTCATTTTTTCTATATTTTATAATTTATAACACTTTTTAAATTTCTAAAAAATGAAAATTCACTATAATCCTAGATCACATACACCAAAATAATTTTGATATAGTTTCCACATCAGTGAAAGGTTTTTATAATTATTAAATGATCAATTATTGTTTATAAATCATAAAACCATTTCATGTTTAACTATAAACCATGATGTTATTCTTCCTAACAGAATTTGTTAAAAAAAATATTTTTTTCTCTTATAGAATTTATTTTTTATACAATAAAAAAGTAATAACTTTTTCCATGGAATGATATTTTAAAACTATTTTATGGTTTTATATGGAAATCCTATTTTCATATAAATAATAATAATTTGTGTTAAAAAAATAATTATAAATTATAAATTTATGATTCTTAATTTACATGATATGATTTCCATAACTCAATTTTTTTAATCCATAATATAATTTAAAATTTACTTATTAAAAATAAAATTTTTTATAAACCACTATTTAGTTTTATTAATTGTTATATTCCATTATGCAGTTTCTATAAATTATGTCTCATTTCTATAAAAACTCATTTTTCTAGGTTATTCATATATTCAAACACTAACCCAAATGATATGAATATATTTTTTTATAAAAAATTGTGTTTTATAAAGGATAATAGTTGGAAAAATATTGTGAAAGAAAACCATTAAATCTCATATTTGTAAAGATCCCACCATTAGTTTGAATTGAATGAAAAATAAATAAAGACTATACATATTTTTTATAAATTTGATCAGTTTGAGCCATTTAACATGGGATTCATGGATATCAATTTAAATAAATAAAAAAAATTACTTCTATATAGGATATTACATGGTTTTAAAGAATCATTTAACACTTAGTTGGGGTTATCTATTCCTCATGTCCTAAAAACTCCTTATAATAAATACAATGATAGAATTATTTTTTTTAAAAAAAAATTCTAATGTAATATTTAATAATAATCCCATGAAATGATATCTATAAGGTTTAATAACCCAATATATCATTCAAGGAAACTCCTTGGAATCACAAACACTTATTAAATCATTTGATTATAGTATGAATGTTTCATAATAATTTAAAAAAAATTGTAACTATTTAACGTTATGGTTTATCATAATAGGATTATAATGATCAAAAGCACTTTTTATAAGTATTTTAATGCATTAGAAACCATAAAACCAAGACCAAACACGTCTTAAATGGAAACCATATATATATAAATTATAAAAAAAATTACCTTTCACAAATAGTGGTTGTTGTAAATATATATGTTTGAAGAACATCACTTTAAAAATCCATAAAACTTCATCATACATGATGTATCCATGGGATGATATAAATAACTCCATGATTATGAAGGATTATACTTCACACAGATTATATGGTAGTAACTCTCATGTGTAATATGAAGAGTATAAAGAGAGCCAATGGAATGATAGAATAGATAGTGGGTTAGGTGAGATTAAACTAAAACTATATCATGGTGACTACCTTCTTATATAGTCATTGGGGACACTAAATGAGCCTTAATTAACTAACTTATATGTAACATAATTATGAGTTATTATAGTAGTCCATATTATCTATAGATTATTTTTAACAATTTTATTTGGAATAATATTGCATCGATAATTTCCTCAAGTTCTTTTAAGAATTAATGTCTTGGAAAATAGGCACCTAATAATTTGTGTTAGTAGATCATAAATAAAATAAAAAATATTTAATAATTATGAAATATACCTTTATACATTTTATATTGGTCACCTCATAAAATATGATTTCTATGGATATACATAAATTGAAAAGGGTGATAAGATAGTGTCGTAAAGAGATATACAAAGGAAACATGAAGTACGTGACCATAGAAAAATCATGAAGATTAAAAATTGATAATTATCATAAATAGATGAGCTATAATATAATGTCATGATAATAAGTACATGATACATAACATGGAAAGTTTTCTAAAAAATAAAAATGATACAATTATAAGCATATTAAAAATGTTCATCACAAAGGTTTCGTAAAAGATATTACCACGGTTGTTCTCCCAAGGTATAATAAATAAATACAAAATAATACTAGAAAGGTATAATTAATATGTAATCTAAATAGATTAATTATTTACGCAATTAATTATAGTGCAATCAGGTTACAACCTCCTTATGCCTAACATTATGGTTTCCATATAGATCTAACATCATAATAAGGTATTTCACAATTTTAACCCATGAGTATGGAATGTAGGTTTATTAAATGTATTTTAGAAATAAAAACATCATAGTTATGTCTATATGAATACCCTTGAATTAAATCAGGATTAAATATTCATAATAAAAAAGTATAGGATTTAAAATCAAAGGAGGATTTTGATAGTATAAAGGAAATACATAATATATTTGGGAATTAGATTAATGAGAGAGAGTGGTTGGATATTTTTTATATGAAATAATTTAGATTTTAAATGAATTATTTTAAAACCTTTACGAATAATAATATGGAATATTAAAACTTATAATATAAATGAATTATGTGAAAGGAAGTAATGAGAGATAACATCCCTTTTATAAAAAGTGGCTTCCTAATTTTCGAGAAGAGCTCCTTCTAACCTTAGAAACTTCTTAAAGAGACTATAAATATGACAAATGAGATGAAACTAATTCCCTATGAAATTATATTGGAGAGGAATTGGATAATGGGTGGGTATTTGTAGGAATAGAAGAGGGTTAATTTATTAATTTATAAAAATAGGATTTTAACATCTCAATTATAAAAAATGTAAAACAATTGAAATTCCCATTGTTTTACACAAGTTAGAAGTGGTTTTTAGTATTTTAATTTTTATGACTTGAACTCTAAAAAATAATACTATTTTGGATTTGGAAGTGATTCTTTTTTATAATGAATTTTTTAAATAATCATAAAATAAACTTTAGGTTTTAAAAGATTTTTATAAGATAGAAAAATTAATTTTTATTAATCTAAAATAAATTATTTTAATGATAAAATCAATTTATTGTCAAGAAAAGCATTATATTTATTATAAAATCATTTTTTCATTGTGTTGTAAAAATATTACCAAATATACAGAATGTATTTTACATTTTATTCAATATTTTGAATGCCTAAAAAAACTATGAAAAAGTTTCCATTATAAAATTTCAACATGATTATTTCAAAAACAACATTTCTTTTTTCAAAAAAATATATAAATATATGATTTATTAAAATTAAATAAAATAAAAATTTATTGGAAACATATTCATTTTTATAACAGAACTAAGTTTTTAACCCTTAGAACAACTATATACGATTATATAAAATTATTGTATAATATATATATATATATATATATATTATTTTTCCATACTTTTAATGAAAATAAAATTTTATTTTAAATTCATGAATTTATTATGAAGATATATTTTAAATAAAATTATACATATATATTCTCAAAAAAATTATGGTTTATTTTTATCAAAATTCAGTTTTATTATATTCATTTTCTAATCATGTGAATTTTATATTTCATATAAGTGTGATAAATTAAATAAATATGTGGGATCAATATGACCAATATTTAATTTCTATATGAATTTACACCTTAGTGCCACTTAAGGTCTATATAGATAACCCATTATCACACTAGTATATTCCATAAGGGTGAGGTGTGAAATTTTGGTACTTTAATGCGGTGATTCAACTAAAATTTATCTAGTGGTGATCTGCACAAACTTAAAATTCTTCTGTATTTGATTTATATTGAGCCTTAATCAATTAAGTCCTCCTTTGTTTTGGTCAAAGTAAAACCCTAGTTATGCCACATCCTTAACAAATTTGGAGAAATGAACTTCATAATGAATTCTATCACTTTTTGAGGCCATGGTTTGTACCATAGGTATCAATTGTCACTAATTGTGTCCATTGATATACACTTATTCAAATGGTCTCTCTATAAATGCCACTCACCAAAATTCAAAATTTTCAATATTCATATTTATGCTCAAAATAATATTTTAATAATAATATTTTTGTTCGTTATCATTCAATTCAAGTAGTTTATTATACTACATCACTATATACTCCACATATTTATTTATAAGGGAAAATTTCTTTATAAAAATTATAGTCATTACATTCTTCCCATCCTAAGATAATTTCTCCCATGGAAAATGAGTCTTACATTAAAATAATTTTGGTTATTTTTCCGTCATCACTTTTTAAGGATCCTAGGTTTCTTTTTAAAGAATTTTATTTCTCCATAGTAATTCTATGAGTTTTATTGTTTACTTACTCAACACTTGTTAGCTTTTTCAAGATACAAGAGTAGTTCTTCTTCATATAACATTCCATATTCCAATTACACACCATTTGTGGTAGGTATATATATTGGGTTTTACATTTAAATTCTTAACAGGGACACATGGATGACTTCATAATCCTTGGAATGATTTGGAGGTAGTTTTAACCTATTTGAAACTTCCCCATCATGTTTAAGAATATCAATTTTTCAAACATACCTTGGAATTTGTTTACCCATATTTATAAATATCATAACCCTTTTTATTGTGATATATTAAGAAATACATAATCCCCAACATGAAATTATAATTCCTTCATTTTATAGACATCATAGATCCTTTTTTAACTCTGAGTATCCTTTATATATTTATGGATCACACAAATATTCTCTCTAGTTTCCTTTACAATTTTTGGTCCCAACATTTTTTCTTCTCTAACTTCATCTCTATATATTATAGTTCTACACAATTTATTGTATAGTGATTAATAAGGGTCCATCTAAATTATGGAGTGATAATAGTTTTTGTTGGAGAAACCATCAAGTGGAAGATGTCACTCTAATCTCCATTTGAAATGAAGCGATATGGATATTAACATGAATTACAATGTTTGAACAGTTATCTTAGACTACCCATCAATTTGAGGATGATGGTTTATAATTAATAATACCTTTTTATTCATGGACTATTGAAGTATCCTCCTGAAATATAGAATTAAATATTTAATTTTTGGTAAAAAATCAATTGAAAATGGGGATCCATAAAGTCTCATCACTTCTTGAATTTACATATAACCATGTTTCTCAGGGGATAAATCATCTCATATAGTATTAGAATGGGTATACTTTTCTAATATATCCCCAGTACCCATATTCAATTATTCCCATTTTATTTATTAAAAAGTTAGGTAGTAATGTATATAGTGATGGATTCCCACTTGATTATAAGTATTAGTAGTCATTGCAGTACTCCATTGGGATTTTATCATTCCACCATCACATATTGTCATACCAAACAACATACAGTGTAATCATAAATATTATTTTTCATACCATACCACTAATAATTTTCCCATAGATCTCTATAAATATTAGAGCCTCTAGTATTTATATAGAATTTAGAGCTTTGAACTTCACCCAAAAACTCTTTATTTAACTCAAGAATGGATGGTGTATAAAGAATTGTACCAAACCTCAGTATTCCCTCTTTATCTAGAAAAAAACATAAAAAAATTCCATTTTACAATACATATTTTTTTGTTAGTTCCCTAGAACCAACTTCTATAAACATTATAATAACATGTATTTATTTTTTCAATATTAATTTAGTTTTTATCGCATCATAATTTCTCTTCTGCATGAAATAGTATGGGATAATTTCATATGTATAGTTATCACACATAGATGTCATAATATTTTCTAAATATGATTATAACCTTTAATTTCCCAGATAGTATCCTTAATTTTTGGTTTTTACCCATATAAAATGATTTTATGTGATTAAAATGATACATGCCATCAATGGTGGAGGAAAATGGGACATTGAGAAAATTTCTCATAGTGTACACCTTTGGTTATTTTTAAGAGTACATGATTTTACGAACATGACCTAACCGTAAGAAATCCATATTCATATGTTTCATTGGATGTTTCAATCAATAAATATCTAAAATGGTCCTTAGATTTTAATATTATTATTAATGAAAATCATAAGTTGTGTACTTTTATGTATTTATGACAACTGTGAAGACATATGCTCCTAGAGAGGTAGGATACATTAGGTGTGTCATGAGTGATATTGAATTAAAGAATAATGTGAAAATTGATTTCTCTCCTCCCACTTTAGTTGATATTGATATATAAATTCCTTTTATGGAAATTGAAGGGACTAATTAATCCCATGGCCAAATCCCTCTTTCAATAAGCCCATTGCTAAAAATTCATGGAAAGATACATCAAGTAAATATATTGATGACACTAGTATGAATCCTTATCAATTATAGATATCCTGATAAATGGATTGTTTTACATAGTGTATGCTTTTATATGGTTATTGTCATTTTGTCATTTTACTTCTATCTCTATGGGTTCATTGACATGTTTCTAAATAACAACTAGAGACATTAGGTATAATAACCTAATGTTATTGAGAAATGGGAATGAAAATCCATACACTATTTTTATTCAAAATCTTAGTTAAATACTATATTAATTTAAAATATTTTATCAATATTATTAATGTATATTGTTTAATAATTATTTAGGTATGATTGATTTAAAATATTCAGTCACCAATTATTTGAGAGAATATATGTGATGTGAATTTTTAATAAATATATATATTTTTTATTTTAGTGAATATAATATTGTGTAGTTATTGCTGAATAATGAATTGGTATTTATTTATTTAAATAAAGAGTCATTATTCAAGGATCAATAAATATAGAGGTTGATTGGAAGACCGAGTTTGTTGGTCATTGATAAATAATATATATAATATTTATTGAATGAATATTAATTTATTTATTCAATAAAATATAACTTTTTTTTCATAAGTTCACAACATGTTAGGAAAAATAATAATATTTTTATTGTTAATTAGACATGGGGTTTACTAGGGATTAGTATAATAATATTTTCATTGGTGAAATTATTATTTTTCTAACTATGGTTCTATATAATCCCCATTATGTCATTCATTAACCTAGTCATCATGGTGGACAACTAAAATATAGAGATAAATATCTCAAACCCTATTAAGTGTTTCATCTAGAACACTCTCAAGAATAGAGAGTGATTCACCACTACCAACCTCTCTATAATATAGATATAAATAAGTTTATTCCACAAGAAGAAATTATTTTTGTGATCATCAATAAAAAATGTAAGAATTAGAATATTCTATTCTTTCCCTCATAGATTTCTAAAATGACATTTTAAAGATTCAAAGTGCACATGTGGATCACTAATAAATGTATTCTACACTTTAATCCTCTCATTTAATGATAAAATAAAAATAATTGGTCTTATAATTTATCAATAAAGATATAAATTCAATTCTGGTAAAATCGTTATCAATATAAATTAATTATAAATTATATGTGATAATATTGTCTTATTGGTTTATTTTATTGGTTACTAAATATTTTATTTGATTCTATTGGTTATAAATTTATTTTTAATTTACATATGAAATTATTTGTTCATTAAGATAAAAATATGTGATGGTTACATCCCAATAAGAACATTAGAAGTTCCCAAACATTGAAGTGTTATTAGAGTGGTCATATAATTAAGTTATAATTATTTATTGATAATTGATGGATGATATTCAATTTTCTTTAGTTTTATTTCTAGATTATTTATTATTTATATATTAATATTAAAATATTATATTCTCATTATTCATTCTCTATAAATTAACTAAGAACAAGATAAATTTATATGACGAACATTTGAAGACTCCATCAGAAGACTCCAATGGTTCTGGCTGGATAACATAAGACTTTATGGAATGTAGGTAATTTTTACATGTCATGTACCAATGTTTATTTCATCGGGGTGAACCTTGAGAAATACGGTTCACCGTGTAATAACTACTGGTGTAATTCATTAAATGAACACTTTGTTTTCACCAACTAGGCTGGAATAAGACATTCTAGACAACATGATGTGCGACCCAAAAACACATTTTGCGTTCCATGGATTTTCACAGCTAAAAAAAATAGTTGACGATGTGTTCTATATTTATTACATGATATTTGTGAGTAATAACCATGAAACATTGATGTCACACAACATATTGCAAATGTAAATGTCTTTCACCTTATAAATGTCAATTGATGATAAACACTCCCAGCACCTATGCTTGTGTTGTGAATATGGGTAAAAGACATTTCATGGTGGGAAACCCAAATATACGTCATGTAACACATTGTACCTTGTGAAGTTAATTTCACACCAAAATAAAAATAAGTTTATAATTAAACCAAATCAACATGTTAGTAGGTGTCATTTATTGATAGTACATGCCATTTGATAGCATTATCAATTATATATAAAATTAATTTTTTGTTTAATATTGAACTGCATTCTATGTATGATAATTACCTATAGTGTACATTTCATGCATTAATAGTATTACATGACATGAAATCTACAAGTTCTAGTGTGTCATTAATACATTTTACATGAATTTCAATTATGTTTCGCACCGTGTATGTTGGCTTCCTGGTGAGTACGCACTAGACGGACCTTGTTAAGCATTTTGGATAGGTACATGTAATTTCCTTCAAATACACATGTTTAATTCATTAATTTTAAATAAAATTAATTTACTATATTTCTTTAAAATTATTGATAATGGAAATTTCTATGATAGTTGGGATGAAGTAAAAATTAAATAAAATAATATATTAATTACATAATTAATTATAATAATTCAATGAATTTATATCTTAATTATAAAAATAATTGAAGTGAATTATAGCTAGATTACAAATTCATATTCATGTATGAGTTTAAACGATAATTATTTAAACCCCAACTTATGCATGTTAATTGTTTCTTTAATTTATTATTATTAAATTAAATAGTGGAATGTTCTTAATCACACTCTTATTATGTAAGGGTGTATATTCCTATAGTTTTTTATATAAACCCATTAACCAATCCTTTTGTTCCCCTCACATACATTTTCACAATTCTTATGTAATTAATGGATATCCTTGGGGAGTGTAGTTGGTTCATATGTGATGACGAGACAAAACCAATCCAATAGGAACATAGGTGGATAGATGGGTTGTTATAGAACAAACTAACTTACAGTTTAGTTTGTTTTATCCAAGGGTTTAGGGTTAGTTTATCATACACTAGAAAACAAAAACCGATAAAAAATATCAAAATCACAACAATTTATTATTTTCTTATATGTGATTCATGGTAAATTATTTGATGATGTTTTATTATATTCATTAAATATATCAATCAACAATAATTCATGATGAAAATAAAATTAATTATTCCATTTATAAATTTTATCTATGATAAATTTAATGAATTAAGTAAAATAATTTTATTATTAACCAAAATTATAATAAAATAACATTTAAAAAATACACATAATGATACAAATTCCTCAATTAAAATATTAAGTTAGTATAGCCTTAAATTTATCAAATTAGAAGGGAACCACTATATCATAGTGTTTAATCCAAACCTGGCTAAGAAACTACAATTTAATGGGGAGATATAAAAAAGGTTTTTGGGCAACTTAAACAAATTAACATTATAAGGAGTATCATTTACTTGACTTGGTATCAATTTGGTGGTAATTTTCCATAAAATACTATACTAAAATTTGAGGATTATTATATCCATTAAATGGATCGTTGAGTTATGAATTATTGTAGTTAGAAAATTTATTCCGACCTAAATACCATAAAGTATGTGACCAAACCCTCACATGGGTTAACAGAAGGAAAATGTTGTTCCTTTCTACTCAGATATCCATATTACTGAATATTCGAAAACCAATAGTGAGGGATATAGGATTTAGAAAAATGGTTGGAGATTTATAAATTTAAAATTTATTATCAAATCATATAATAAAAATAAATTAATAAAATAATTATATTATTATTGTATAAATTAAACTTCAGAAAACTTTCACTATGTCACTATGATCCATACTATATAAGGATAACCTTCTTAACGAATAAAATTTCAAGGAACAGTATATAAACGTGATCATTGTACAATTCCATGAGAGGATGTCATATTTTCTATAAAACCCAGTTCTTACGCCTCTTTCTAAAGAGGATAGTGATGAATAATTATCTCTTTACCATAAACATGTGGATGATTTAAATGATTTACATTGTTTCATGCTATCATCCATGTACACTGATCTCATTAAACAATGTGAGGAAATTAATGATTGTAGTATGATGTATCAAAATCATTATATCCATCAATAAAAGGAGAGAAAATATAGATATGATATCACCAATGCACTATTAATGTGAAATATTAGATATTGTTTCCACATAGACCTCATATAGTCATGATGATTGGCTACATAGAGTTTTTGGACACATTAGGCTATAATAACCCTGATGATATACACAAATTTATTATTATATCATTGGTTACTAAAGTATTTTCTAGTTTTTATGTGAATTATAATAAATGAAATTGTGATAAATATCTTTTAGAACTTCTTACATTAATTCAAAAAGTTGATAATGACATTGGGTGTGAAAATCATGTAGTTCTAGTACTGAATTAAAGAAATAATATGTAAGACCACCATAATAATCACTAAAAGTATAAGGATCTTGTGAAACATCCTTCAATGAAAACTAGGATCCAATTAAATTTAAGTTAAAAGGGAAAAAATTTGTTTTCAATATTGAAATCTATGAATTTAGAATAATAACTTTACCTAGAATCTCTGTGAATCATTATATATGTTCAATATCAAGTGAACACTTTTTATATCAACATATTTGGTATTAGATATAGCTTGTGTTACTAACATCTATATTAAAATACATGAACCAAGTAGATTCCAAAAAAAATTCCAAATGAGAGATGGATCGTTGACCAAGTAAGGGAGAATGAATTTATTTTTTTGGGTATAGGTGACTACCACCTTCCGCTACCAATAGGGATGTTCTTAGTTTTAAAATATTTTTATTATTTAATAATTGTTACCAAAAAAATATTTCAATATCCATTCTAGTTTAATATATACATATTTTTATTTTTTAAAATAAGATATATTTATTTTATAAAGACTACATATTTTTTGGTATGGAACATTTAAATAATGAAATTTATGTATTGTATTAAAAAAATAATTTAATGGGAATTGATATTGAATCAGGATTACATGAATCATATTATAACCAACTATGAAAATAGTTCATTGATCATATAAATGAGAAGAATTTTCAATAATATATGAATATGGTTATTTAGATTCACTTGAACTAAATCTAATTTATACATGTCTCACTTTTTTATAATGGAAACATACCCAACCACCTTTTGGTATGAATGATGAAATCCCCATAGAGATTTTAGAATTTCCACACTCTAATGTGTAAAAAACTTCTCCATTAATAAATAGCAGTGGGTATTCATACACCATAAATTATATTTATCATTTGAGTACATATGGTTATGTTTAATTAATAAGTTATAAGTTAAAAGTCTAAGATTTGCAAACCATTAGATAATGAATAATAGAATCAACATGGTAATAAGATAATGAATCTTAAATATTATTGAGGCGGTGAATATATTAACCAAGAGTTTATTAACATTCTATGGGGGCATGGGATTCTATCCCAAATCACTCCACAACATAAAAACTAGTGGAATTGTGTCTATTAAAGTAGAAACCACACTATTCTTGACATATTATGGTCAATTATCAGTCATTCAAATCATAAATTTTATATTTAGGGATATACGTTGCATATTATTATATACACACTAAACCATGTACGAACAAAAGTGTAAAATTAAATACCATATTAGTTAATCTTTGGAAGGAAATATATTTTGTTAAACATATGGGTATGGGGATGATAAACATTTTACATGGCCACCTCTAGAAAAAAAACTATCCCCCTAGGGAAAGAAGAGTATATCTACAGGGTATCCCATTAAAATAATGGGATACCATCTATACAACCTCTCACACAATAAAGTAATCATCTCCAAATATTCCATATATCTTTATTAGGAGAATATCCTCTAAATTATAGTGGGAGAAAGAATAAAATCAATGTAATTGATGCTGAAGATACACAATAGTTGGTGTAGGGTATATTTTTAAGGTCCCCTTAGAACATGTCATTATGAAACACATGTATAGTATAGGATCACTAAAGAGTTTAAAGAACAATAAAGATATGTTTTTTGTCACTAAATAAAGAGAATCGTTATTGGTTAACAATAATGATATTGTTTCCTACCAAGATGTAGTAGAGAGATCAAAAGCATCAAAATGACAATAATTCATGAATTATTTGATGGATTTCATTTTTTATAAACTAATTAAGGATAACATAAAATTCACCAGTTGATATAAAACTCATTGGTTGAAAATGGGTATTTAAGTGAACAATGGACATAGAAGTTAAACTCAGTACCTATAAAGTATTCATAGTGGCTAAAGGGTTTAAAAAAAATCTATATTTTAAATAAAAAATATTATCTCTAGTATCCATGAATAAATAAATTATAATTCTACTAACTATTGAAGTTTTCCATGTAAATTAGATTTGGATGAGGTATGTTGAAAAAAATCCTTAATGGGAGTCTTTGGGTATATGTCTATATTCTACAACAAAAAGGGGTTATGACTTTAGATCATTCTAAAATGGTATGACAGTTTTTGTGATCAATTTATGGACTCAATCAAGCATACAAGTCATGAATTTTTTTTTGATTAAACTATAGGATAATTTTGTTTCATTAAGAATGAATGTTATCCATATGTTTACATAAAATTTAGTGGGACTATGGTTATAATCCTAGTAGTATATATCAATGAAATATTACATAATGGAAATGTCATAAAAGTCATATTATCAGTTAAATAGAGGTTAGAAAAGTGATTCTCTATGAATAGTAGAGGAAACATATCTTACACCCCAGGGATAAAGATCAATAATGATTGATCCAATAGGAAAATTGGGCTAATTCAATATACATTAATTGACTAGATACTAAAGATTTTTAGTATGGAACAGTCCCATAGGGTATTAGTTCCTGTTCCACATGGTATACATCTCTCTAATTATTTTTTCCTCAACTATTACAAGAGAGAGAGAGTGTCTGTGTGTACGACTACATATGATTCAGTGATAGATTAAATCTTATATAATATATTAGATACTACGATTGATGTTTTCTATTCCTTGATAATGTTAGGAAAATATCTTGTTGATCTAGGTGAATGAAATTGGTCACCTATTATGGATCTCCTTATGTATATAAAGAAAACCAATGATATGTTTCTAGTTTTTGGGGGAGATGAGGTTATAGTCATTATGGGTTATATATATTATATATTTTAAGAATATTAGAAAAATCATAATTTTATACCATGATATATTTAGTCTTAATGGACGAGCTATGAGATGTAAAAGTTCGAAGAAGAGAGCATTCACCAATTCCACAGTGGAGTCGAAGTATATAGTGGGTTTTAAAATAACCAAAGAATCTAGGTGGAAGTTAAAATGTTTCCAAGAGAATGATGTAATTACTAATAAGAACACCCTGTCACATTATAATGTGATAATACTATAGTAGTTGCTCTCATAAAGGATCTACGGTCATGCCAATGGACAAAGAACATCATTCGAAAGTATTACCTAGGAAGATATTTTTTATAGATAAGTGAAGTAATGGGGAATTGAGTTTCCATGGAGGATAATATAGTGGATCTCTTGACTAAAGACTTATTTTATAAGATGAATTAATTTGATGTGTGATTTATTAGACTGAAGGTATTTTTCATTTTGCTCGTGTGTAAGCGGGGTTATATTAGATTCAGTTCCCTAGATCCTACTACTTTATAAATTATGATTTCTTGTATTCATTTTTTTGAATATTAATAGAGTTATTTAAGTAACTTTATTATTATTTTGGGTGACATAGTATGTGGTAATTTCATAAGGATAAATGTCGCATTGAAAGGTTAAAGCATTTACCCATTATTATGAGAGAAAATAATTTCCCTAACATTAACCTTAAATATAAGTTATATAGTTAGATGATGTTATTTAAATGGATTAAAATGATATTGTCTATTAGGGTTATAGACTTATAGGACTTTGAGACACTTTATCAAAGTGTATACCTTTGGTAATTTTTTAATGTAGAATATTTTTAAGACAAGACCTGCAAGTAGGTTATCTACATTCATATATATCTGTATATGTTCTTATATGTTGATGTTTGTAATGGTACATAGAATTTAATATTATTATTAATTAATATCATGAGATACATACTTTTATGTAATAATTAATACCATGAATACATATGATTGTTGTAATGTAAGATTCATTGGATGAGTCATTAGTGATTTTGCATTAATGAATTATATAAGAAAGGAATGTTCCCTTACCATTTTAGTGGAAGTTTATATCTAAATTCCATTTATGGAAATAGAACTAATTGATTAATCCCATGGACATTGTATTCTTTTGAAGATTCTATTTCTAAAAATTCTAAGAAAGAGGCATTGAGAATATAGGTTAACAACACCAACTTGCAGCCTACTTGATTATGGGTATTGTGATAAATGTATTATGTTATAATTTTTTATTCATATATGGTTATTTTAATTGTATAATTTAACGTATTTATATACAGGTTTCATACCGTGTTTCTTTATTATAAACATAGAGTTTAGGTGTAACAACATAATTCCACTGAGAAATTGGTCTCGAAGGTAACACAGTAAGTGTATTTAGAACCTCAATTATGTTGTATATGAATTTAACATGTTGAATAACTATTATTCCCATATGTGGTTCAATAATTATTCATTTCTGATTTATAAATAATATTCAGTAACTAGTTAGATGATAGAATATATGTGAGATGAATATTTAATAAATATTTATATATTTTTTAGTGAATATAATTATTATTTTTTATCAGTGAATAATGTAGTTTTATTTATTTATTTAAATAAATTTTTATTATTCAATGAATGATATATATAAAGGAGTATTGGTACACTAGGTTTGATGGTCCATGAAAAATAACAAATTGAATTTATTTTAATAATTATTACTTTATTTATTCAACAAAATAATATTTATTTATCCTCAAGTTTCTTACATTTCAGTAAATAATAATAATAATAATATTATTTAGACATGGGGTTTTCTAGTGATTAAGAGTATAGTAAAGGAATTGGTTCAATTATTGTTTTTCTAACCCTATCTCCATATAAAACACATTATATCATTTCATAACCTAGTAACAATTATGTATAATAAAATTATAGAGTGTATTATCTCAATCCAAAGATAGATTTTCACCTATAAAGATTTCAGGTATAGAAACTGATTCCCTACCACTAACCTCTCAAGAATAGTGATATCAAAAAGATTAATTACAGCTGAATTAATTCTGGTGGAAATCATAAATGAATGATACAAGTTCCAATATATTCTATGTTAGCTCCCCAAGCATTTCTACAACAATTTTTTATTGTCCACATCTCATGTGTGGATCCTGCCTAGAGGAATTCTACATTTGAATCCTTTTGATATAGTGGAATACTGATTATAGGTCTTCATCCTATTCAATAAAAAAGATATAAATTCAATGGTATATATTTATTTATCCAAATAAATTAATTATAAATTATATGTGTTCATATTGTATTCTTGGTTTGGGTGAAATTTTTAATTAATCATTGATTTAATTTTTTTGGTCACAATGTTCTTTATCATGTACCTCCCTGATTGTTCATTGATTATGAAAAAAAATGTTGAGTTGGCTACGACCAAATAGGTGATTTTATTTCACCTATAACCTTAAATTCTAAATTATTTTATATCATAAGATCATTTGTTTTTGATTCATTTATTTTCTCTATCAATAAGTGTTATAAAAACATTTGGGATGGGATTGATGGTTTCCCTTCCCTTATGACTTCCATTTCCATCATTACTAAGTCCTTGGTCAATGAATCTCCTTAAATCCTCATCATTATAAGAACTCTTGGATTTTCATATTCAATACATCCACAACCTTTTTTATTTTCCAAGGTGATATTAATAAAAAAATTATTTTCTTTGAGAAGATTCAACTTTTTCATTTTTATTAGATTTTATGTCCCTTTTGTGTGAATATGTACTTCATGCTTTGGTGGTCTATGTTAGTATCTCACTTATACCTTTAAAGATAGTCTCTCTATATATTTAATGAAAACATAAATATTGTTAACTCTAAATCATGTTGTGCATAATTCTAGTCATGAGGCTTCAATTTTCAAGATGCATATGAATTCATGTTTTTACTTTGCAAGAGAACACATCCAAGTCCTTCAAGGATGAATTAAAATATATATAAAATACATATATGTCAGATGGTAATGTTATCATAGGATCACTAACCAACCTCTTCTTTAGTTATTGGTAACTTTATTGACACTCATTTATCTATATAAACATAACACCATTTCTTTTCAACATTGTTAATGGACTAGAAATTTGTAAAAATATTTTTCAAAAACCGTCTATATTATAGACCAAGGAAACAATGTAACAACTAAGCCTTGGTGACAGCACATACACCTCACCTTAACATGGTTGTTGGGTCCTAGCCCTCCAAGTACCACCAGTTTCACCACAGAAAAGTGGTCCCCATCATGGGTCCCATAAACATGCCCGCACAGGTCATATGACTAATGACAATCTCCACAGGGAAACACATGTCCTTTACAATATGTTTTGTCCTCACTCACACACACCCTGGGAATCTTCCCAGAAGGTCACCCATCCTGATCACTACTCTAGGTTTTGAAAACCATCTATATTATAGACTAAGGAAACAATGTAACAATTAGGCCCTAGTGATAGCACAGAAACCCCGCCTTAACATGGTCATCGGGTCCTGGCCCACCATGTACCACCAATTGCCCCGCATACACCTGGTCCCCAACCTGGGGCCCACCAATGTGCCTGTATGGGGCATATGACTAATGACTACCCCCACAGACCAACACATGTCCTTTCCAGTATAACTAATAACTATCCCCACAGTCTAACACATGTCCTTTACAGTATGTAAAAATTATTTTACAGCGAATTATTGTGTTTTCTCTATAAAATTTAATTTTTTAATGAATTTTGAAAATGATGTTTTTTTATTAAAAACTACCCTTTCATTTAAAGAATATAAAAGATCCATTTTTTAACATGGATGTAAAAGTAAAATTATGTAAATTTTATCATAATTAACTCAATTTAGGTCATTGTAATCTATTTTGTATTGAATTTTGATATTAAAACATTTTATACTTATTAAACCTTTTTCTTTGGAAAATTATTTCTTCATCATATCTATGGGTTTAATTTTAAATAAAATTATGCCACTTCTAAAAAATAAATTTTGAAAAATGGATTATATATTTTTAATAATCATAATTATAACCATATAATAAGTTAAACTTAATTTTTGTACCAACTGATTAGTAAAATTTGTAAAAAAAATTATCATTGTTAAGGTTAAAACTCATTTACCAAGGGTAAAACTAAAAATATAAGGGTTAAATGACCTAAAAAATAATCCATTTACTATTTTACGTAAATATTTGAATATTATGTAATATTAGGTTGAATAATTACACATTGGTATCATTTGTAAATGTGGAAAATGTGCTTATAACTTTTTATTTTCAAATATTCCAATTTTGTCCTCTCCCCCACTAAGAAACGTACACCCTCTATAATATTCTATTCACACTCCCAATACCTTTTTTTCGACAAATACTAACCATAAAATCTTAATTAATTCCCTACACATATTATAGATGTATTATTTTTATTATTAAACAATTCTATGAAGGATTTTGATACTAACCTAAGGTTGTTATCCAAAGAATATATATCATTCTTAACAGAGTGTTTTTATTTTATTTCTTCTTCCACCGCCTTAAAATATTCTTAAAATATGTTGATATATTAACATCAATATCTCAAATATAATATGATGTTATTATTTTAATTTAATAACTTATATCTTTCACCTCCTCTATAAAATGGGAAACGGAACTATCGATCATGTTTACGACAAACTACAGCCTCGTGAACTGATGTAATTCATTTTCTATCACATCCCTTCACTATTGGATATAATAATGGGTTTAATATTTTTATATTAGATTTATTTTATATTTATTATTTGGTAATTATAATATCACATAAACCTTATTAACTTATAATTTTTTTACAAATGATAATGTATCTCACACGTACATTTGTATTACTACCTCCACGAAGTGATGTGACACATTTTTTCAGTTTATTTTGACATGTATGGTATGATGGTATATTTATTGAATATATATGATATATATGATATAAAAATTATTCATTAATGGTAAATTAATATTTATTTTTCCTTCATTTTTTCTATCAAGAAAATGAAAACAGTTCATGTGTATATACGGCCTGCTATCTCCATAAACGGTGCAATTAATTTTCAATCTATTAAATTTTTGGATTACTATAAATAAATATATAATGAATATATAAGATATTAATATAATTTTTAACATTCTGGATATTATGGAACCATGAACAATTTAAAATGAACTAAAATATTTTAACAAACATACATGAAAGATGAAACAGTTATTACGTGAAACATGATTTTAACAAGGTAATTGTTAATAAATGTGTAATAAAAGGTCATAAGTAAATCATATATGGTATTATATATATGATTTTGTTTCTATAATATTTTTATAATAAACTTATATTCATTTTACTTGAGGTTTTAATGTATTTAAATAAATTCAAGGCATAAGTTATTGGTATTTCGTCTCAATTTTATTTTCATGGGACACATACCATATTCACTGATTGTTTCTTTTTTATAGTGTATAGTATACCCATGAATGTATTTTATTCTGATTATCATGAAAACTTTTTATATTTTAATATCTATATAATTTTATTTATTTCATGGGATTAATGATCCTAACATTACCTATGTGGTAAATGTTTGATGTTACAATCTCATTGTTTATCAGGATTATCTATGATTATGCTTCTGATGATGAAATATAATAATCTATCTCTAAAAAAACACATGTATTTTCTAATACCCTATTTTTTTCTAGAAAATAAATTCTCACTATTCATTTTTCCATCATTAATCACTCAAGAGGCTGAAATAATGATATAGAAAAATTGACTTTATTTATCTATACTGCTGAAATTCCATTTTATTCCATGTCCAAGTTTTAAAAAAAATTAAATAATGATTTTAAAATTATATAATGATTTTTAATGAAAATTTTACCTATTTATTAATTTTTTATGAATTTTTTAAAATTAATATTCTTATCAATTTCTATTCAAATCTGTTTTTACTTTTTACCAAAAATTTGAAAAGAAGATTCCTTTTTAACATTTATGGATTGAATGGTATTTCAGTTCATCATGAAAAATAATTGATTTAAATATTACATTAATATTTTCCAATTAAATTTTCAAATAAATGTTTTATATAATATTTGGGAAATTTATTTATTTTAAATATTTTTTTTTCAAAGTGGAAATGTTATTTACTAAATAACTGTTCCAAGTGATCTTTCAAAATCAATTTCCCTCTAAGATGATATAGTTTGATGTTACATAAGATTTACTATTGATATTATCCTATGATATCATCCTTATTATTTTTATGTATTATTTAGGATTATGATGAAAAACATTTAGGATTCTAATTTTTTTCCCATAGGTTTTGTAATGAAGAAATGTTTATGATACTTATTTCCTTTTTAGGGGTTATGATAAGATGAATGTTTTCTGATCTATTGTAACAAAAAATTATAGATCTTATGATAGGTGGGACCAATATATCCCTTTAATTAATTAGGTAACTATTAATGTTATTTGAGATCAAAGGGTATATGGTAGGTTATCTCAAACCTAAAAGAAGGTACAAAAGAGGTTATCCCATTCCCAAAAGAAAGAATATGAGAGGTTATCCCAAACCCTTAATAGGGTATACATGAGGTTTTACCACACCCAAAAAGGTTATAAGGGAGGTTATACAAACACTAAAGTAGGTACATGGGTGGTTATCCTAATAAAAATATGTTATGAATGTCTTGGTCGATAATCATGACATAAGATTTTCTATACTTATGTGTATTCCACAAATCTTGGTATTATGAAAATTTTATTTTCTAATCAATCATATTATTTGATCCCAATATGATTCAGGTATTATTAAATGAAAATATTTATTCTATGACTCAATTTTATGATCTATGATATGTGGGGTATTGTTTCAAAATGTTGTCCTCATGTTCGCATACCCGTATGCTCATGTTATATTTATATATCCCTTGTTCTAACTTATTGAGAATTTGAGATCACCCTTTATTATATTCCATTTCCTAAGGTTATGAAGTGAGTTATTATGGATTATATATCTGAGAATTGTGATAGTTATTGGAGATGATGTATTTTACCTATGAACTAGTTCTTTTTGTATCCATGATTCCAAATGAACAACACCTAAATGAATATGGAATGGATCGTTATGTTATATATAGAATATCAATATATTAATATGTAATATTTTTGTATGAAATGTTTTGGTCATTATAGTTGGTAAAAAATAATGTTTTAGTTAACATTTTCATACTTGGATAAGAAAACATTAGTGAGAACCATAAGGATAAGTATATAAATAGTGAAATATCATGGAAGTTGGGTGAAGGATAGAGAAAGTGGATTCAATGAAATTACATATATGTATGTATAATACATGCATATGTTGATCTATAATGGTTTTATCTGGGGTTAGTAACATTTAAATGGGTGGATTGGTAATTTACTTGATTATCACTATGTGCACGACAAAGATTCTTTCTAAACACCATGTTTGACACTCACAGATGATATGTATTATAAATTTACAAACTCTTTATGAACCATCATAGTGAGATTCAATAATGAAAATTAAGGAAATAGGTTAAGCCTAAGGTATCATATATCGAAAATAAATAGACATGATTTAGACATCCTATATGTTATTATTCAGGATTATGTGGTTTCCCACTGTGATTATTGTTGGTTTGACTATTATTTTATATTTTTGTTGATGGATGGAACATGTAGGGACCATGTTAATGTTTAATATAGAATAAAATAAAATTATTTTCCTCATTAAAAACCAATGATTATGGGATCTAGAATGAAAAAATATCATTGTTATTATCAAACAAATTTTTCAAGATATGAATCATATTGAACTTAAAAATGAGAAAAGAAGGGAACTATATTTTGTTGAGTCCGTCATAAGGAAATTTATACCTTATTTTAGTGGTCATGTGGATTCACTGGCTTTCAGGGAAATGGATCAGTTCTATTGAAAACATATATTCCATTTTCCATTTTTTTGAGCCTGAAAAATTCATTTAGAAGTCTATTATTTAGAAGGTGTAGTGCATCAAAGAGGGATCTTATTAGGAATAAAATAAAAAATGATTAAATTGACTCCATAGAGTGGGATAAGATCAAAAGTTTATTTTTCAATAATTATTTTCCTCATATTATTCATAATAAAATGGAGGAGTAATTACTTAATACAAAATAGAAGGATGTTTAATCTATTGATAATTATGAGGAAAATGTTACAAGAAATTAGAGGTATGCTTCATTTATTATAATTCAACTTAAATATAAGGTTGATTTATTATTTAGTGTCTTAAAACCAAACATATAAAGCTTTTTATCCATAAGGGACTTTGGAAGCTATGAATATATTTTCTATGTTCTATCAAGGTTTAAATTAATATTTGAGTTACCCATCAATGACAAGGTTTTTATGAGAGAATAAATATAGAATTTAATAGAAACTCTAAAAACAATAGAGAAAATAAGATGATATAAATTCTATGACTATTTTGGTGACAGAAACATGGATAAAATTAACATAAGAGGACTACTTAATGTTCTAAATGTGTAATGTAATTTCATTGAGTTACTAAATGCCAAAGTGATGGTAAAAAGGCTGATAGTTATGATAATAAAGATAAATATCCAAATAACACACCTCCAACACTATAGTGTTTCAAATGAAACTATAATGAAAATTATGCTAAATATTCCTCAAATATGAAGGTTAATAATGGTGATCAATGTTATAAACATCATACATTAATAGAAAAACAGAAATCTCATGAGGTCACTATTTATATTGAATGGTTATGACAATGATGTGTTTAAATGTTCACTTATCTTCTACTCTAGAATTGATAATGTATTATTGAATTATGGATCATCCCACTCTTTTATATTTGAAAATTTTTATAAGGGTATAAAAATTCCACCCAAATGATTAGATGTTGAATTATAAGTGAAACCCAAAAATGGTATGATAATCACATATCAAGTCTATGATTCTTCTCTGGTCAAATATTGTCAAAATGTTATTCCTAGAAATTTTAATATTATCCCTGTTTTTGAATTTGAATTTATATTACGCATTGATTTTATTTCCCTATATAATTACTACAACAATTACAAAGTAATGGAAGTCATATTTTATCTACCAAACCAATCTACAACTATCTATCAGTGTGATGATAAATATGAATATCAGATGGAAATTTTACCCATTTATGGGTATTTATTCTCATTCATAAGTGGTTTTTATATTATATGGTTTGGGAGAAACACAAAATATAAGATATTCCTATTAAATATGAGTTTTAGGATATCATTCTAGATGATTTTTCTGGTCATTCACTGAATCGTGAAGTTGAGTTTTGAATAAAAATCATGCCTTGAGTTATGCCAATTTCAATGAATCCTAATATAATAAACCTGATTAAATTATAGTAATTGAATAAGAAAACCTAAGAGAATCTTCGAAATGAATTCTTTTAGCCAGGTGTATCACCATGGGGTACACTGGTTATTTTGGTTAAGATGAAAGATAGATTTATGTGACCCTGCATTGATTATCAGGAACTAAAAATATCATAATCAAGTACAGGTATCTTATACCCCATACTGATGAATTTTTTGATCAATAGTGTAGAGATCAATACTTTTCCAAGATATACCTACATTATATATATCATTAATTGTGGGTTCTCGTATGAGCTATGAACATAATAAATATATAGTGATTCCATTTTTTCCTACAAATTCAACAATTATCTTCAAGGATTTAATTAATAGAGTCCTCATTTGTTACCTTGATCATTTAATTGTAATATTTATATAAAAAAATTGTATATATTCAATGTGAAAGTAATATCATGATGATCACTTTATAATTTTGCTGAAGACCCTAATAATGGAGGAACAATATGAAAAATTTACAAAGTGTTAATTTTGGATAAAAAAGGAATCATTTTTAGGTTATATAATCTCAACAGGGGGTATATCAATTGATCAATTAAAGATGGATGTTATTGAACATTGACCTAGACAAGCCATTATGACTGAGATCTAAATGTTTCTTGGTTTGGATAGATATTATCAATGGTTTCTTTATAATTTCTCATGAATATACAAATATAATATCCTGAACTTTTCTATATTTGTATCTATATTGATTTTAGGTAATATTGTTTTCTATATTTGAGTACTTTTTTGGGGTTATAGCTTGGGGTATTTTTGGTGGAAATTAGAAAAAACTGAAAGAAAAAGGGTTGTGAACCGTTGGCATTGCATTAAGGAAAAACATGTTCCCTAGCCTCACTAATCATGTAAACCCAAGCAGAGGGGATTCACAAGGCTAAAGCATGGTTTGAAAAATTGTGCACCCAAAAAGGAGTAATCGTGAACCCCTAAAATAACGAGCACACGGTTGGTACATGGTTTGGTAAAACCATGATTCACTACACATCTATCCATGCGTAGGATTTATGTGGACCCAATTTTATTTTAAAAATCCGCTGAACCCCTGTAACTCACATATTTTAACGCCCATTCGACCCTAAGTGGTATTTCATGATTTTGGAGATCTCAAGATGAATTCTAATCCTTCATTGCCTCTGTTCTTCATGAATCGAATATCATTGTCCCTCTCAGCATGTAGATCATATACCATTTGTTTTCCATTCATCATCCTTTCTTCTATCATTATTTTGGTGGTAAGTTATATACTATTTTTCTATATCATGATCTAGATTTTGTGGATCTAGATCCAGGATTGAGGATCTAGATCTTGAATTAAGATATCCTGAATTGTTTAATCTTGACAAAGGATTTTAGATCCAAATCCTAATCTATGTTGTTGGGATGCTCAATTTTTGGGATTTCAATTGGGTGATCATTCATCAAAAAATGTAAGTAGTAGGTCTAAACTTCAATTCCCATAATTGTGATTTTTATTAAGTTTATTCCATTGTAAAATCTCTAGAGTTGTTTATTAATTTATTTTCTTGATTAAATTTATTAATAATGGGATTGTGAAATTATGGTAATTGGGGATAATTAGTGCTGGGATTAATTATGTGAAATAGATATTAAGAATTGGGATAATTAATTGTTGGATTAATTATGTGATAATAATATCATAAATTTTGATAATTCATTGTTGAAATAATTATGACTAATTGAGATTGAAAATGAGATAATTGATTTTGGCATTAATTATGGGAGATTGAGTTGGGAGTATTAATTAATTATTAAATTAATTAATGGGATTGACATACTTAATTAATTGGGTAATTAATTAAGGGTAGTTAAGTTATAAAAATAATTGATGAATTACTAATGTAATTAGAGTTATTAATTAATTTTTTAATTAACTAATATTATTAATGTGACTAGTTAATGGTTACATTGACTAATAGAATTGTTGATTTTAACTAACTGTTTAATTAGTAATGTAATTTATGTGGATAATTATTTATTAAATTAATAATGGGTTAAATAATAGGAACATGGTCATTCTAATGTGTGATGTGTAAAAAGGAACATGGTCATTAAAATGTGTTAAATAATGGTGAAGTGCACTGTGTTGCATTTGTTGTCAATGAGACATGAAGTTGTCTTGGAATGAATGGAAGTCAGGGAATGTCAAGATGTGAATGACAAAGGTTGTTATGGTGTTGGTGGTGAAGGAGAATGGCCATGGTACTAAGATGCATGTCACTTAGGAGATTCACTAAGTGGCATAGGAGAAGTGGTTGAAACATTCTCTAGTTATATCTGACGATTGTTGAGCTGATCATTAAGTTCCAAGAACTTGTATCAAGATGATACAAAGTCACAACATGATTAGAAGACCATGCATTGTATTGACAATGCATGAGGAGAGGAAGATGATCCATCCACAACCACTGAGTGGATGAAGTGGATTGAAAGAAGTCCATGCACTATCACTTAGTGCATGTGAATCAGAAGAAGATCCAATTGATCTCTGATTAGATCAATGAAGAATGTTGAAGAACATGTGTGATTTATGAGATTCAGTTGAAGAAGTCCCTCCTAAGTATTGAACACATATGGAAGAGGAGATGAAGAAGATTAAGAAGAAACCTTTTGAATTCCATATCCTAAGTGAAGATTATATGTTGAGGAGGATTAAGGAATTCTTAAGAAGTAGAGAAAGAAAAGAAGAAGAGAATATATGAATAAGGGAGGATGAATAAGAAGATGAAGATGTGGCACTTGGCATGTTACACTTGGTCACTCTGTTTAACAAAGTACTTAGTGTTTTTGTTGCAAAAAATAAGCCACCAAGGGCCAGCCTTAAGGGTTCAACCCCCAAGGCACATGTGGGCCTAAGGCGCCACGCCCAAGGGGGGATCCCATGTGGCCAGCCCGAGAGGCAGGGGGGCCGTGTGTAAGCCCCGGGCCACGCAGGGGATCAGGCCTGCGCAGCATGGGCGCCAGAGCGCGCCCAGAGGATGCATAGTGGGCGCTAGGAGCGCGCCCGCAGGGAGCAGAGTGGGCGCAGAGCGCGCCCGCAGGGAGAACTCGGCGCGGGGCGGCACCGAGAGGGTTGGAAGTTCAATTTCCGAGTTGAGGCGGCGCCAGGGTAATAAGCCACGTGAAAACCGCGAGAGGTTTTGATGTGGGACGCGCAAAATTCACCCGGAGTGAATCCAGGCCGTCCGAGCGATCTCGCGCTTGATCTGCGCCGCACGATTCATCTGCCGCGCGCCGCGATCTATCAGGCCGTCCGATGTATTTCAAATCTTCGATCCGACGGCTCCCCGTCCATCTTCTACCTCAAGCTCGACCGAGCCACCTGCTTGCTGCCGCTGAACTAGGCGCCTTCCCGACGATGGTTTTTGAGATTCTGGCCATCTCTCTCGAAGACGAAGACACCCTCATGCTCGTCTGGCCATAACGAACAGTACCATGCACAAAAAGAGTTGTGCATGCATTCAATGGGAAATTTCGGTCGAGGCCGAGGCAAGCAAAGCTGCCGAAGGCCGTGGGGTGTTTATGAGTGCATGTTTTGGATCAGAAGAAGGTCGTGCATGCGTTCTAAGTCGCATGGACGTAGAGGAAATTAAAAATGAGAACCCGCGTAAAACAGAGGATAAAAGTAAAGATTTTGAAGATTTTAAAAGATCTGAAAGCTTCGGGAGATTAAATGTATCTCTACGCGGATGAACCGCCTCTGCCTAGCCTATAAAAGAAGAGCCTAAGGCTCCAAAGATTTTTGCTGAAACCCTGTTGAAAATCCGAGTCCCGTGAGAGCTCTGCCTCGCGAAGTTGAAGCCCCGTGCAATCTATTTTGCGCGGCTGAAGTCCTCGGTGCCATCCTTGGCCCGAAGGAGTCCCCTGCGCGCTAATCCTTTGCGCGGCAGGAAGACCTCGTGGCCACAACACCTTGTGCGCCCGAGGCTTGTTCCCTCTCTGCCCGCACCCTTGCGCGGCAGGAGGAAGACCCCGCGGGTGTTGCACTTGCGCGCCCCGCGGCAGGAGGAGCTTGCGCGCCCGTGACTGCCTTGCCTCCTTGAGGTCTTGCGCGCCTGTTTTGAAGGTGGAGTTCGGGCAGTGTGTGCACAAGAAGTGGAAGGCCGAGGCAGTGCCTCGTGTGTGAACTTTGAGAAGGCCGAACCTTTGTGCCTGTGTGCCAAGAAGACAAGAACTCTCTACGGGCAGTGGCTTGTGCAAAGAGGGAGAACCCGAGGCCTTTAGTGCCTTGTGTGTGCACCAAGTGAAGACAAACACCTAAGCCTACATGTGTGCAAAAAGAAAACAAAGAGGCCGTATCCCTTGTGTGTACAAAATGGAGAACCAAGTGTGTGCATAAGTGAAGTGCACACTTTGAAGAAGATTAAAAGAACAAGGAAGTGTGTGTGCTTAGTAAGTGAAGTAGGCCAAGTCTTGTGTTTGCTAATTGATTAAAGGAAGTGTGTGTGAGCAAACAAGAACAAGAAGGCCGAACCTAGTGTGTGCACTAAAAGTGTGTTCACCTAGAAGAAGAAGAAGAGGACTCTCACACTAAAGTATAACACACATTCAAGTGTGTAAGCAAATCGAATAAAGTGTGTGAAGAAGTGAGAAGGTGTGTGCTTAAAGTGTTACACCCTTTGTGGGTCTATTGCACCAAGAGAAAATAAAGGGAAGTGCATGCTTGCATGCATGCACGTGCACACGTGAACAAAGCTAAATCAGGTTGTGTGAATTTGAGTTGTCCAAGACCAGTGGTTCTTGAAGATTTTGAGAAGGCCATGCTATCAGTGCATGAAGATTCAGAGCTGCCATGCATTCAGTGCATGAAGTTGAATTGATGTGAGACTGGACCAGACTGAAGTTAGAGATATCAGTTGTCTGAGTTTTCAGTGATTGAGAAGACCCTGATCAACAGAAGTGATCAGAAGATTTGAGCAAGACCAATAGACCTTTTCAGAGGCTATTGAAGATTCTTGAAGAGAGAAGCCAGGTCATCCTTAGAAGAAGGTGATAAAGTCTGAGCAAGATGAGAAGACCTGTTCACCACAAGTGATCAGAAGAAGAGCAAAGCCAGCAGTCTTTATCCCAGACTGCTGAGGATACTTGAAGAAGCTTAAAGTGAAGAAGAGCTACTCGTGCGACTCGAGGAGCCAAGAGAAGACCCTGTGGGACTCAGGGAGAAGAAGTCTTCAGTGGGATTCTGGAGCAGGCCAGTGGGACTCTGGTAACACTGTGGGACGCAGTATAAAGACCCTCCTGTGGGACTCAGGAGAGATACAGTGGGACTCTGTATCGACCATTGTAATTTTAACAGGTTATAATGGAGAATCCATGCTGGGAGAGCATGGCAAGGATGTAGGCCTTTGGTGCCGAACCTTGTAAATCCTTGTGTCCTGTGCCTTTTCATTACTGCATTATCCGGGAAAGGTTGAGAGATACAAGAAGAGTGGATCGAGGCTTTAACCAGCCATAGAGGTTTAATTGATAAGAATCAATTAGTAAAAAGTTTTTAAGGGATCACTGATTCACCCCCTCCCCCTCTCAGTGATTCACACTGATCTGGGCACTTCAATTGGTATCAAAGGGAGGTTCCCTCTAAAAGATCCAAGGGAGTCTTTATGGAGTGCAGATTTGAGGAAATGAAAGAACAGCCTCAAATGGAGATATCTGCCAAGACTCTGAAAGACAGAATGAAGAAACAGACAAAGAAGATGAAGAAGAAGGCTGGTGCAATCAGAGAAACTCCTTCTATGGAAAGAAATGTGAAAGTCACATCAGATGACAATTCCTTTTATCATTCTTCTGATGAAGCCTGCTCTAGCTGTGATGAAGATGGAAGAAACAATGATCTTCTAAATGCAATCAAATATCTTCATAAGAGAGTCCCCAAGGAAGTTGCAATGTGTATAGCTACAGGCCTCCTTGATCTTCAAGAAGAAAAATTACAGCTAGAAGATGAAGCCAATTCTCTGGAAGTCCAATTGGAAAAAAGGGTTGGCATAACCAACACTCTCAGAAAGCTGGTAAATGCCAAAGATGAAACTGTTTCCCTTTGCAATGAAAGATATGAAGATACCTGTGAAGAATTGCAAAGGAGCTCTTCTGAGAAAGAAATATTTTTGATAATGATCAAAGATGTTTTCCGTGCACTGGAAAAGAGACACAGAGTGTCAATGATTGTCAGAGATGCTCAACTTGAAGAAAAAGTCAAAAGGGTGAAGGAGCTTGACAACTCATTGCATGAAATAAAGAAGGTGCATGATGACCATATGGAACAGCTGAAACAAAATTGGGAAGCTAGGCTAAGATTCGTTGAGTATGAGAAGAACTCCCTCAACATGAAGTGCTTAGAACTAGAGGTGATATTGAAAAATCAGCAATCACCCAAAGCCAAAACCTCCCAGTCAGCTGGTAGAAGAAATGTTGCCACTCAAGTGAGTATTGAGAAGGATGATTCTAAAAGAAGGGAATCCTCTAGTGAAAGTGCAACATCTTCTAAGAAGAAGGTTCCATCCATCTGGATGAGCAAGGTGAAGAAGCAGAGCTCTCCTGAAACAACACAACTTGTCAAGAAAAGTACCCAGCAATCAGAAGTACACAAGAGGTCAAGATTTGTGGGTCAATGTTGGTGTTGTAACCAGTATGGGCATTGTGCAAAGGATTGTTGGTACAATCCACTGAATGCCAAAGCACAGAGGAAGCCCATGCCTAGGGGGAGCAAGCCAGAAGAAAAGAAGCAGCATCCACAGGTCCAGAGACATATGTTTACTGCAAATAGATTTGGATTACTTGACAACATCTGGGATGATTGCAAAAGTGGTCAAAAAGATACATGTCAATCTCCAACTGTATCCAGAGCTCAAAAGAAGAAAAGATCACTGAACCTGGCTAAGAGAGATTCCTTGGGAAGCAAGCAAAAGAAAGTGGAAGATGCTCCCAAGAAGAGTTTGAAGAATGAAGAGAAGTCCTTGGAGTCTAAATCCAAGAAGGGTGATGCATCCAGAAGGACCACCAAGAAGTGCTTCTACTGTGGAGAGAATGGCCATACCATGGATCTTTGTAAACAAGCCATGAAATTTAATAGAAGCCAACTGCACTCAAATAGACAATCAATCCAGAAGAAGAAGAAGGGATTGATTGAAAATAAGTTGCCTAAGAGAGGTAGCTTGACAGCATTAAAGGAACCATGTGGAATATCCAGAACTGAGGCCACACTTCCAAGTGACTTACTAGTCATATGGCCAAATCAGTTGCAACTTGCCAAAGATCTGCAGAGAGCTGAAGATGAAGTTCTGGCAATTGCTAAGGCAAAAGGGAAGAAGAATATTTCACATGAAGATGTGTTGAGATCCACACCAGCACAAACATCATTGAAGATCAAATGTGCAAGTGTGAAGAATGGTGAAAATGGGACATCTCGGTTGAGATAATCTTCTCAACCTTGTTGTTCACATTGATGAACCAAGGAGGTTCCATCTTAATCCCTAATCACTTGTATTTACATGTGCTAACACTGCAGGGAATTGAAGATGATGATCATTCTCATCTAGAGAGTGGTTTGGACAGAATGGAGTGCACCCCTTGAGGGGGAGGCAATCTGGAGAAGATGGGATTCTGAGATTAATACCATCTTGAGAAAAGTGAAGGTATTCCAATCATACTTTCATCCCTTGTTTCTTAATTGTATTCATCATGACAATTAAGGGGGAGTATTGATTGAAGACAAATGATTGAAAGGGGGAGCTTTATCTTTGCATCTGAACTTTCTAATGAGTTTTGTGAAGTTGTGCAGGATTTAGAAAATTCATTGTTATATCTGAAAAATTTCAAACCCCTAAGCATGATCTCACATGTGTAGAGAATTATGGACAGCTTTGAATTCCTTGGTTATATCACTCTTGTTTTCTACACCGGGTTAGCCCAAGTAGACTTAGAGTTGATTTACTAAAGGTTCTTTGCTAAAGAAGAACATGTGGCATCATCCCTCTCTTAGTGATTTTCAAGAATATGCTATTCAAAGGGAGGAAGATATTTTTGAAAGTGAACCACACCACACCTTTGCATTTGATTGCCAATAAGGGGGAGAAAATATTGGCACACATATTGACCCATTCATATGTGCTGAAGGAGTGTATTGAAAACAAATACAAAGGGGGAGATTGAAGTGCACTGTGTTGCATTTTTTGTCACTGAGACATGAAGTTGTCTTGGAATGAATGGAAGTCAGGGAATGTCAAGATGTGAATGACAAAGGTTGTATGGTGTTGGTGGTGAAGGAGAATGGCCATGGTACTAAGATGCATGTCACTTAGGAGATTCACTAAGTGGCATAGGAGAAGTGGTTGAAACATTCTCTAGTTATATCTGACGATTGTTGAGCTGATCATTAAGTTCCAAGAACTTGTATCAAGATGATACAAAGTCACAACATGATTAGAAGACCATGCATTGTATTGACAATGCATGAGGAGAGGAAGATGATCCATCCACAACCACTGAGTGGATGAAGTGGATTGAAAGAAGTCCATGCACTATCACTTAGTGCATGTGAATCAGAAGAAGATCCAATTGATCTCTGATTAGATCAATGAAGAATGTTGAAGAACATGTGTGATTTATGAGATTCACTTGAAGAAGTCCCTCCTAAGTATTGAACACATATGGAAGAGGATATGAAGAAGATTAAGAAGAAACCTTTTGAATTCCATATCCTAAGTGAAGATTATATGTTGAGGAGGATTAAGGAATTCTTAAGAAGTAGAGAAAGAAAAGAAGAAGAGAAGATATGAATAAGGGAGGATGAATAAGAAGATGAAGATGTGGCACTTGGCATGTTACACTTGGTCACTCTGTTTAACAAAGTACTTAGTGTTTTTGTTGAAAAAAATAAGCCACCAAGGGCCAGCCTTAAGGGTTCAACCCCCAAGGCACATGTGGGCCTAAGGCGCCACGCCCAAGGGGGGATCCCATGTGGCCAGCCCGAGAGGCAGGGGGGCCGTGTGTAAGCCCCGGGCCACGCAGGGGATCAGGCCTGCGCAGCATGGGCGCCAGAGCGCGCTCGGAGGATGCATAGTGGGCGCTAGGAGCGCGCCCGCAGGGAGCAGAGTGGGCGCAGAGCGCGCCCGCAGGGAGAACTCGGCGCGGGGCGGCACCGAGAGGGTTGGAAGTTCAATTGCCGAGTTGAGGCGGCGCCAGGGTAATAAGCCGCGTGAAAACCGCGAGAGGTTTCGATGTGGGACGCGCAAAATTCACCCGGAGTGAATCCAGGCCATCCGAGCGATCTCGCGCTTGATCTGCGCCGCACGATTCATCTGTCGCGCGCCGCGATCTATCCGGTCGTCCGATGTATTTCAAATCTTCGATCTGACGGCTCCCCGTCCATCTTCTACCTCAAGCTCGACCGAGCCACCTGCTTGCCGCCGCTGAACCAGGCGCCTTCCCGACAATGGTTTTTGAGATTCCGGCCATCTCTCTCGAAGCCGAAGACACCCTCATGCTCGTCTGGCCATAACGAACAGTACCATGCACAAAAAGAGTCGTGCATGCATTCAATGGGAAATTTCGGTCGAGGCCGAGGCAAAAAAAGCTGCCGAAGGCCATGGGGTGTTTATGAGTGCATGTTTTGGATCAGAAGAAGGCCGTGCATGCGTTCTAAGTCGCATGCACGTAGAGGAAATTAAAAATGAGAACCCGCGTAAAACAGAGGATAAAAGTAAAGATTTTGAAGATTTTAAAAGATCCGAAATCTTCGGGAGATTAAATGTATCTCTACGCGGATGAACCGCCTCTGCCTCGCCTATAAAAGAAGAGCCTAAGGCTCCAAATATTTTTGCTGAAACCCTGTTGAAAATCCGAGTCCCGTGAGAGCTCTGCCTCACGAAGTTGAAGCCCCGTGCAATCTATTTTGCGCGGCTGAAGTCCTTGGTGCCATCCTTGGCCCGAAGGAGTCCCTTGCGCGCTAATCCTTTGCGCGGCAGGAAGACCTCGTGGCCGCAACACCTTGCGCGCCCGAGGCTTGTTCCCTCTCTGCCCGCACCCTTGCGCGGCAGGAGGAAGACCCCGCGGGTGTTGCACTTGCATGCCCCGCGGCAGGAGGAGCTTGCGCGCCCGCGACTGCCTTGCCTCCTTGAGGTCTTGCGCGCCTGTTTTGAAGGTGGAGTTCGGGAAGTGTGTGCACAAGAAGTGGAAGGCCGAGACAGTGCCTCGTGTGTGAACTTTGAGAAGGCCGAACCTTTGTGCCTGTGTGCCAAGAAGACAAGAACTCTCTACGGGCAGTGGCTTGTGCAAAGAGGGAGAACCCGAGGCCTTTAGTGCCTTGTGTGTGCACCAAGTGAAGACAAACACCTAAGCCTACATGTGTGCAAAAAGAAAACAAAGAGGCCGTAGCCCTTGTGTGTAAAAAATGGAGAACCAAGTGTGTGCATAAGTGAAGTGCACACTTTGAAGAAGATTAAAAGAACAAGGAAGTTTGTGTGCTTAGTAAGTGAAGTAGGCCAAGTCTTGTGTTTGCTAATTGATTAAAGGAAGTGTGTGTGAGCAAACAAGAACAAGAAGGACGAACCTAGTGTGTGCACTAAAAGTGTGTTCACCTAGAAGAAGAAGAAGAGGACTCTCAAACTAAAGTATTACACACATTCAAGTGTGTAAGCAAATCGAATAAAGTGTGTGAAGGAGTGAGAAGGTGTGTGCTTAAAGTGTTACACCCTTTGTGGGTCTATTGCACCAAGAGAAAGGAAAGGGAAGTGCATGCTTGCATGCATGCACGTGCACACGTGAACAAAGCTAAATCAGGTTGTGTGCATTTGAGTTGTCCAAGACCAGTGGTTCTTGAAGATTTTGAGAAGGCCATGCTATCAGTGCATGAAGATTCAGAGCTGCCATGCATTCAGTGCATGAAGTTGAATTGATGTGAGACTGGACCAGACTGAAGTTAGAGATATCAGTTGTCTGAGTTTTCAGTGATTGAGAAGACCCTGATCAACAGAAGTGATCAGAAGATTTGAGCAAGACCAATAGACCTTTTCAGAGGCTATTGAAGATTCTTGAAGAGAGAAGCCAGGTCATCCTTAGAAGAAGGTGATAAAGCCTGAGCAAGACGAGAAGACCTGTTCACCACAAGTGATCAGAAGAAGAGCAAGGCCAGCAGTCTTTATCCCAGACTGCTGAGGATACTTGAAGAAGCTTAAAGTGAAGAAGAGCTACTCGTGCGACTCGAGGAGCCAAGAGAAGACCCTGTGGGACTCAGGGAGAAGAAGTCTTCAGTGGGATTCTGGAGCAGGCCAGTGGGACTCTGGTAACACTGTGGGACGCAGTATAAAGACCCTCCTGTGGGACTCAGGAGAGATACAGTGGGACTCTGTATCGACCATTGTAATTTTAACAGGTTATAATGGAGAATCCATGATGGGAGAGCATGGAAAGGATGTAGGCCTTTGGTGCCGAACCTTGTAAATCCTTGTGTCCTGTGCCTTTTCATTACTGCATTATCCGGGAAAGGTTGAGAGATACAAGAAGAGTGGATCGAGGCTTTAACCAGCCATAGAGGTTTAATTGATAAGAATCAATTAGTAAAAAGTTTTAAGGGATCACTAATTCACCCCCTCCCCCTCTCAGTGATTCACACTGATCTGGGCACTTCAAATGGGAACATGATCATTCTAATATGTGATGTGTGAATGAGAACATTGTCCTTAAAATGTGTTGAATAATGGGAACATGGTCATTCTAATGTGTGATATATGAAAATTAACATTGTAATTCATTAAAAAATTAAATAACGGGAACATTGTCATTCTAATGTGTGATTTTATGAATGGTAACATGGAACTCAAGTATTAATTAAATAATGGTCACAAAGTTACTTCAAGATAAGACCTCACTTTCAAATACTTCAGACTCCGGAATGCGTCAAAGAAGGTATTGAGATATGATGTCACCTTTGAATACTTAGGTCTCCAACATGAGTTGAAATATGTATTAAGATATAATATTACATGGGAACATGGGATTCGACATCAGAGAAAGAAAGGATTAAGGAACACATATGTAACGCCCTGAGATTTAGAAAATATGTTTTTTTTCACTTTTCAATTAATATTAATTTATTTTTTTCTATGGATAAATAATAGTTTTAATTATAATATAATTAATTAATATATGTTTATATGTATAACTATGGTAATATCTTTTTGTGTGTATGAATATAAACAATAAAAATAAAAAATATATATTTAAATACATATATGTATATTTGTAAACTCAATGAATATTTATTTTAAATATAAAGATTTATGTTGGTTATATTAAATAATGATTTTCAAGGATATATTCAAATGAAATAGTGTTTCTGACATATAAAATGTAATGTTAAAACATTAAAACTTAATATTTTAATCTTAAAAAAATTTATACTAATTGTTTTTTATTTTTTCAAGAAATAAAAATATACACAAATGTTTATATAAAACATAAGTTTTTTGTAATAATATTTATATTGAAATGAGTGTTTTATTAATATCAACGGTGGGCACTGTATCGGTGGTAGGTAACTGTAGCAGTGGCAGAGTACTGTAGCAGCGGCGGGTACTATGCAATATTGTAGCAGAGTGGGTACTGTAGCAGTACTATTCACAAAATGGGCTTTGGGCCAAAAAAATGGGCCTATGGGCCATGTAATGGGTTAAATGCCCACTGGGCTTTCAGGCTATGCAATGGGTCTCCCTTTACCCAGTTAAAGATGTATTTTCTTTGCTTTAATAATAAATGAGGTTTTGACCCCAACCTTTTAAATGTGTGATTTATTAATTATAAAATTACTTAAGAATAAGCTAATTACATAACATGTATTTTAATGACTCATTGCCTTATTTTATAATTTTTTTAGTATGTATATATTTATATTATTTTGAAGTAATAAGTAATAATAATGTGTTTTTATTTAAGTTAGACTCATTCTTTTGTCATGATCAATGTCTCGAGAGTTAACTAAGAATCCATGCTATGATCCAAGGTACCTCTTTGAATTAATTATGAATGCTTATAATATTTTAATGTAAAATTACTATTACTATATGAATGATCAAAGTGGATTTTATTTTCCAAATTCTGTAAGTATAAATTGAAATCCTTTTTGACTAAAATGGTTATTCTTGAATAGTTTACATGTTTTACTAATCTTGCTTTAAAGGCCCTTATAACATGTTTTAATCTTTATTTTGAATTTAAAATATTTATTTGGTTTCTCTTTTGATTTTGAAAACACATTATTGAGCTTTTGTCGCTCAACCTATGTTTTTAAAATCTCTTTTTACTAGGCATAAAGATTCGTAAAATTGAGATAGTGTCCAAGGACTTGTTAAGGTGTTTATTCTTTGTAATGATTAGTTTTTAGTATTTTCCATTATAAGTTGTGTCATAATGAGTCTCCAAATGTCTATGGACTCTCTAAAATTCTATACCTTTGTGATCTCGGGTTGTGTAAATAAAAAAATTAAATATTTTTTATTAAAAAGGAAATGAACCATGTTTTCTGGGTCATCATACTTGGTATAAGAGCTTGGTTATATATAACTTTAGAGGTCAGGATATGGAGAAACCCTTTCAACCTTTAGAGATCTTCCATTAATTTCCTAGGTTTTAACATTAAGAGAATGTCTTATGCTCCTAGTTTTCCTAATTCTGAATGGAAAATTCCGATTTTCTGTATGTGTGGTTAAGGAATAGCGAGGACACAATTATTTTAAGGGGGGTAGAATGTAATGACCCGATTTTTAGTAAATATATTATTTTCACTTTTAAATTAATATTAATTTTGTTTGTATAAGGATAAATATTATTTTTAATAGTAATAAAATTAATTAATATATGTTTATATGTATAACTATGGTAATATATTTTTGTGTGTATAAATATAAATAATAATAATAACTATTTATTTAAATAAATAAATAAATAAATATATTTTTAAACTCAACGAATATTTAATTTAAATATAAATATTTATGTTGGTTATATTAAATAATGTTTCTCAAGGTTATATTCTAATGCAATATTGTTTCATTAATATAAAATTTAATGTTAAAACATTAAAATTTGTTATTTTAATCTTATAAAAATTTTATACTAAATGTTTTTATTTTTTTAAGAAATAAAAATATACACATAGGTTTATATAAAACAAAATTTCTATAATAATATTTATTTTGAAATGTGTATTTTATTAATTATAAAATTACTTAAGAATAAGGTAAATACATAACATGTATTTTAATGACTCGTTACCTTATTTCATAATTTTCCTTTAGGATGTATATATTTAAATTATTTTAAAATAATAAGTAATAATAATGTTTTTTTATTTAAATTAGACTCATTCTTATGTCATGATCAATGTCTCAGGAGTGAACTTAGAATCAATGATATGATCCAAGGTGTCACTTTGAATTAATTATGAATGCTTATAATATTTTCATGTGAAATTACTATTACTATATGAATGATCGAAGAATATTTTATTTCCCAAATGTTGTATGTATAAATTGAAATCATTTTTCAAAAAAATGATTATTTTTGAAAGGTTTACATATTTTCCAAATCTTTCTTTAATAGACCTTATAACATGTTTTAATATTTATTTTGAATTGAAAAACATTATTTGGTTTCCCTTTCAATTTTTAAAACCACATACTAAGCTTTTATTGCTAACCCTATGTCTTCAAAATATTCTTTCACAAGGCTTAAAGACGCATAAAAGTGAGGTAGTGGTCGAGGTCTCACTAAGGTGTTTATGTTTTATAACTATTTTTTTAGTCTTTTACTTTATATTTTGTTTCATAATGATTCTCCAAATATATCTAGTCTATCTAAAATTCTATACCTTTTCGATCTCGTATTGTGTAAATAAATAAATGAAATATTTTTATAAAAAAAATTGACCATGTTTTTTGGGTCATCATAGCTTATCCTTAGGAACCCTAGAGTTAATATAGTTAAATAAGTAAAAAATGATAATGTGATAACTGTTTATTTATGCATTGTGCTTGTTTATTTATACAACTATATACACTGTCTGACTAAACTTGTTTTAAACACCATTGGGGTGGTCTACTAATTTTTACTCACACCCTGCTCATGCTACCTGATTGTTACCCGAATATCCTTTATTATTGTAGGACAAGTTAAAGTAAAAGGATCTGGATTATATTACTAATTTAGGGGATGGATCTTGTATGATTGAATGAGACATGGTTTGGGACCCCCTTAGGAGTCATTGGTGTCTTTATTTCAAATTTTCATTTTAGACACTTGACACTTACAATATCATGGCATGTTTCATGATTTAGTTGGATATTGTATTTCATACTATGATTATCATGAAATATTGGTATTTTTATGGTTATGTATATATTTTTTAAAATAGGTGGTGTCTTAGTCAAAGACCAGGGCACAATTTTTTGCATAAAATTAAAAGAGTTACAAATTTCTGAAATATGGAATCTTATTACAATCCTTATTGAAGAGAGAGAGCGGATCATTAGGCAAATCATCCAACCAGGTAATGACCTGATTGAACCCCTCATAGGCAAGACTATCAGAAACCATGTTCGCTTCATGAAACACATGTGTGGTAATGTAGTTGATATTTCTGAGTGAAGCAAGACATTTCATCCATCGAGAGATAAGCAGCCAAGCAAGGTGCACCACTCCCTTCCAGATAGATTGGACAACAGTGGTTGAATCACATTCAATCCACAGGTTGTTCCAAACCTTATGCATGGAAAAGTCCACCGCATGAATGACTCCCAACATTTCTGCTTCCAAATCCGAGGCAGTGCCACATCCACCGAAGAAGCAGCCAAGACATCTTCCAAGAAAGTCTCTGAAGATGGAACAACAGCCTGCCGGACCCAGGTTACCTCTAGAAGCGTCGTCAACATTCACTTTGATCCAACCTGGCAGCAGGAATAATATCCCCATGATTGAATTATCAGAACCTCAATTCTGGTCAGCAACCTTTGGTGTGTGTGGAGGCACCCTTGAGGTCATGTGACTAATAAGATCAGGGAACTGATGTTTGGAACCCAGGTTGGGACATTAAAACGTGAGGTCAGAGCCAAGTTTTATTTCCTTTTTCTATTTTCTTATTATTTGTGGAAATTTAGAGAGGATAATAGAAAGGTTAATGGCTTGGACTTGAGCTCAAGCATGGGAGTTGAAAACCCATGTATGGGTAACAACCTAAGTACTCTTAGTGGTATTGTTGTTATTTTTTTATTGTGACAGTTTAATATTATTTTACCTTGGGTGATGCACTTGTGTGTAATGTGAAAGATTTGTATTGTATATTTTCTTAAAATTGATGCATGGCCCAAAATGGAAATATATTTGAGTTTGGATGCATCATTCTAGGAACTCGGTATTATTTTATGACATGCATTATTTTAGGAACACACGGGAAATGACTTTTGGGTAGGTTTTTGAACATGAACTATTTTTCCTTGCTAATGAAATTGAATTTAAAATGGTGACTAATATGAATTGAGAAAGTTAAAATAATGAAAAATGTTAATAAATGGGTTTCTAATGTAAAAATTGATTTGGAATGAGAATACAGATTGATAACCAAGACCTAGGAGTATGGTGGTTAAGGGTAGTGATAGCACCTCAGTTTGGACAATGTGGAGAGGTTTGGGGAAAATCCTTGTTGTGACTTTTTGTGAATTTCAAATTATGTAAATGTGGTGTGGTTGTTTTATGAGTCCTAATATATGTGTTTTTCATTGTAGAGTTATTCCTCCACTATAGAAATTGTTGAGAGGGTGATAGAAGAATATGGATGGCAATGCTCTACCAGCTGTGGAACCTGAGGCACCAATAGTGTCGGGTGAGGAAGATGTGGAGATGTTCCAAGTGAACTTTGCTCACATTATGAAACTCATGGGAAGAGACACATGGTGGGTTGAGAATAGAATTTTTGACCTGACAAGGGAGTTTCTGTTGCATCACCCTCCAATGTTTACAATAAAGTGTGTAACTGAGGGATCTGAGTTCTAGGTTGAGTTCCTAAAGATGATACTTTAACATTTAGGGACTCCTGCTAAGAGGACACTCAAGTTAGGTACTGATATTCTACCGGGATGAAAAGATAAATGGTGGGATATTTATGCATGGACTTCACAAGAAGATAGTATACAATGGAAGGAAATTTTGGAGAGTTTCTTAAAGAACTTCTATCTAGAGACACTAATGTGGTAAAGAGAATCTGAGTTCATGTTTTTGACTTAGGGGAGAATGACTATGATGGACTCACCTTACAGATCTCTAGCTCTTTGATCCATAATTGGCAGTAGATGATGCATTTATGGTGATGTGTTTTTAGGATGGAATTAAGTGTGAGATTAAGTCCCAAGTTAGCCTCTTTAGAATAAAACAATTTCTAAGGTGGTGGGTTAGGCTCTCATAAATGAGGGAAACGTAAAGGAATATTCCAGTTCTAGGAATATAGTTTCAACCAGATGATCCAGAGGTATGGCTTCCAAGAGCATGAAGCACCATTTTGAAGAATTTATCTAGAGCAGTGGAAAGATTAGTGGTTAGATAGGATGGTCAGTTGCACAGGACCTCACATGAGTGATCTGTCATCACTATGGTGGGATGGGACATTATATTAGGAACTGTCCCTGACTACTAGTAGAGTGCAAATATTAGAGAAATATGGGACATATATAGAAGTTTTTCATGACACAATGATAGATGATCGGTAATGGAGGAGATTGTCATAGTCCAATTGTGGGAAGGTGATCTTATACACATTATCAGACCAGCAGCTGAGGTTCTACTGGAAGATGCAGTAGAGGCGATAGATGTGGTACTTGTAGGAAAGAGAGCCCATATCAGAAGAGTTGTGAAACTCAGGGGAGTTAGATGAAATCATAGGGGAGAGGGGTATGGAATTTTCATGTAGTGAGACCTATAATTGTAGATATAGAGGTTGGACCATTGATAGTGAGAGGTATTATTCTTATACATTTTATATTATTTAGTGAATTATTTGATACTAGTGACTCTCATTCATTTATATGCAAATCTTAGTAATGGTTTTATCCTAGTGGTTGGGTTTTGAGTAGGGTAATGACTATAGATATTCTATTTAGAGTATGTTCTAGAGACATCTATCATTGTAGGGGATGTTCTCTTGAGATTGGGGGGGGTATCCTTTTATGCAGTATCTCTATATTTGTAATATTTCAAGATATGACCTACTAATGGGTATGGACTAGGTATTCAAATATAGAGACCGCATTAATTTTTATCATTCGAGAGTAATGTTTATGTCTCCTAAGGGTGACCATAACATTCACCATGGAGAGTATGATCTCCAGGAAGGAAAAGCAGTGTCAATCACTCAGAAACTGGGAGATATCACAGCCCATGTTTCTAGTCATTTTTTGGATGGCAGAGCTATGAAACAAAATTTTATCCCCGAGCAGTGGAACTGTTTCAGGATGTGTTTTATAAATATTTCATCAAGATATCACCTGAGAGAGATGTTTAATTCACTATTTCTATCATGTTTGGGGCTAATCCAGTAGTTATTCCACCACACATAATGGCACTGATAGATCTTCAATAGCTCAAGACTCAACTAGATGATTTGGATGATAAAGGGTTTATCCATCTGAGAATGTCACCTTGAGGATCACCTATGGTGTTTGAAAATATGGATACTAGAAGTTTTTACATTTGTGTCGATTAATAAAAGTTGAAGAAGATGAATGTGTGAATTGGTATCCTCTTTCACATACCAATTATCTATTTGACATGTTGATAAGAGTTTGGGTTTTCTACAAAAATCACTTGAAATCAGGTAAACATCTATTGAGAGTTAGGACTTCTGATATACTGAGGACTGCTTTCAAAAATAGTTATGGACTATCTGAGTTCTTCTTAATTCCTTTTGGATTGACGAAAACACCAGTAGTGTCTATGGACTTGATGAATATAATATTCCACCCCTACCTATATCAGTTTGTTGTAATATTTGTTGATGAAATATTCATGTACTCCAAGACTCAGGACAATCATGCCCAACACCTTGACAACATTCTATGTACACTGAGAGAGAATCATATATATGCTAAGATATCTACATTCTAGTTTTGGATCTACTAGGTATACATCATGGGACACATCATCTTAGAGGAAGGTGTGTCTGTGGACCTATAGAACATTCAGGTAATGGTTTCTTGAGAGTATCCCAAGAATATATTTGATATCCCTAAATTTATGGGGTTATCTGTACATTATCATTGGTTCATCATGAACTTTTCCCAATTAGTTGTTCCATTCTCAAGCTTATCCAATAATGTGATAAAGTTTGAATGGTTTGAATCTCTTGACAATTCCTTCCGATAGTTAAAGAAGATTTTGACATATTCACCCAAATTTATCCAACCTAATCCAGTTGAGGAATATATGGTGTATTGCAATGATTTCGAGATATGACTTGGAGCATTATTCGTGTAGGGAGATCGAGTTGTGGTGTATGGGTCTCAGTATTTGAGGCCACATGAATATGCCTACCCTATTCATGACCTCGATTTAGAAGAAGTGGTTTATGCCTTAAAGTGTATGGGACATTATCTATTGTGTGAAACGTTTACCGTGTTTACCGATCATAATATCTTAAGGTATATCTTCTCACAACAAGATTTGAATCTTCGTCCGTGGAAATGGGTTGAGTATATACAGTCATTAAATTTTGAGCTAGAATATACATTCAAGATAGGAAATGGTGTGTATGATTCTATGAGTAGGAAAAATCAAACTAATGGTGTTTATGATTCTAATTCTGAGTTAAATATGATTTCTTTACTGGATGAGATGTATGTGGTGGTTCAGTAGATTTAGGAGCTGATGAAACTTATGTCAGCTTCATTAAAGTCTAGACTTTTGAGATAGATTCAAGATAGAAAATATGATTATTTGGATTGTTTGACCTTGAGGGAAATCCTTAAGGGTTGATATTCACCATCATATTGGATCATAGATTAGGACGGTATCATCTACGTCAAGAATCAGGTTGTTGTGCCTATGAGCATTCAAGAGTTTTTCATGAGAGAATTTAATTCCTCAAAGTGGTTAGTACATATAGTGTTAAAAAATCACATCATGACCTATAAATATTGTTTTGGTTTCTAAGCAAGAAAAAGAATATATAAGGGTTCATAAAATGATTATACACTTATCAGTAGGTGAAGCCAGAGCATCAACATCCTGGAGGCTTGATAGATCCATTTTCCATTCTAGAATGTATATGGGAATATGTGACCATGGATTTTGTAGTGGATCTACCATGTACACCAAGTAATAATGGCACTATATGGGTTAGTTTGGATCCACTATAAAATTTAATGCTTTTATTGACAATATGGTAGACATTACCAGTGGATAAAATGGGAGATTTATTTGTTTGGGAGATAATATATCGACATGGGGTGACTAAGACTTTATTTTATGATCAAGACTCATTCATTACTTCACACTTCGGGTAGGTCTTATAGAATGCACTTGGTACATAAGTATTTTTGAGTACATCGTTTCACCCAAAGATAGATCAGAAATCAGAATGTACTATACAATTGCTTGAGAATATGTTATGAGTTTGGGTTCTTAGCTTGGGAGGGTCTGGGGAGAATCACATGGATTTAGTGAAGTTTTACTATAACAATAGTTATCATGATACTATACAGATGGCACCATATGAGACTCTTTATGGTAGTCCATGTAGATCACCGGTATGCTGGATGGAGGCTAGGGAGTTAGAATTATTGGGACTTAGTCTCACACAGGAGATGTCAAATAAGGTTCCACAAATTCAGAAATGTATGGAAACATCTCATAGTTGACTAAAGTTGTATGTTGATAGATGAATATGAACCCTATAGTTAATAGAGGGTGATTGTGTATTCCTTCTAGTGTCGACTATATTAGCTCTCCATAAGATATAAAGATAGGGAAAGTTGGCACCTATGGTCATTGGACCCTTTGAGGTTTTGGAGAGAATTGTGTTGACGGTGTACTGATTGGATCTTCTAAAAAAAAAATACAGCGCTATTCATGATGTTTTCCATGCATCACAATTATGATGGTATCACCCCGAACCTTCTCATATAATCCATATGGATGATTTTAACCTTCATATAGATGCATTCTGTGAGGAGAAATTGATATGTGTGCTATATATCAGTGATAATGTGTTACGGGGATATACCATGATGATAGTTTGTGTGTTATCAAAATATCAACATGTGGAGTAAAAAACATGTGAAAGGGAAACAGATATGATGACTCAATGGACCAATATTTTTTTTATCATAATCTTAGTTATTCTTGCGCGAGAATCTTAAAGAAGAGCTGTTATAATGTGGGGATATTTTAATATCCCAACCTTTTCTGGAGTTGTCTCAGGCTTGATTTTAGGTACACTTTTGTCCTTATTTGATTACTTTTGGTTTGGGTTATAATGGGGGTTTTTTTGGATTGAAGTTTGACAAAAATGAAAGGAAAATGGTTTGTATGGTTGGGGAACTATTAGGGAAAAATTGTTTCGCCATCCTAGCTAATTGTGTGAACCCCAGAATAGGGGATTCTCATGGATAGCACATAGTTTGAAAAATTGTGTGCCCACAAAGGAGTAATAGTGCACCCATAAAACAATAATTTAATGTTTATAACATGGTTAGGTAAAATCATGCACCTCTTCCCATCTAACCATGCATAGGATTTATGTTAACTCGATTTTAATTTTTAAAATTCTTCAAACCCTCATGACAGACATATTATGACCCCCATTCGACCCTAAGTGGTCTTTCATGATTTTGGGTCTCTCCAGACAAATTCCAAGCCTTCCTATCATACTTTATTCATGATTCGAACCCTAGATCAAAGATCATCATCCCTCCTAGTAAGTGGATACTATCATGTTTCTTTCTCATTCATACTCCTTTCTTCTCTCTTTATTTTGGTGGATAGTTATCTACAATTGTTCTATATCTAGATCTATATATTGTGGATCTATTTCTAGAATGTTAATCTAGATCAATAATTAATAGATCATGAATTATTTAATCTTTATTTAGGGGTTGAGATCTTGATCTCAATCTACATCATTATGCTGTTCAATTTTGGGGATTGCCATTAGACGATCTTTCATCAAAATATTGTAGTAAGTAGTCTAAACATGAATTACCATAGTCATGATTTTTATTATGTGTATGCAATTTTATAATTGTTGGAGTGGTTTAGAAATTTATCTTCTTGATTAAATGAATTAATTTGGGTAAATTAATTAATGACGAAATTATGAAAGTTTGGGAATCAGGGATAATTAATTGTTGGATTGATTATGTGAAATTTCCATTATGAATTCAGATAATTAATTGTTGGATTAATTTTTTTATATTGATATCATAGATTTTCATAATTCCTTTTGAAAATAATTATGAGGAATTGAGATTGAGATGTGATAATGAATTTTGGAAGTAATTATGGGATTTTGGGTTATGAGTATTGGTTAATTAATGGTATTGACATACATAATTAATTGGGGTATTAGCTAAGGAAAATTAAGTGATAAAACTAATTTAATAATTAGTAATTTATTTTATTAATTAATATTATTAATTTGATTATTTAATAGTTAGATTGAATAATGGAATTTTTGATTTTAACTAATTGTTGAATTAGGTGTGAAATTTATGTGGATAATTAAATGTTGAATTAATTATGGGTTAATGAATGGGAACATGGTCATTATAATGTGTGATGTGAGGATGGGAACATAGTCATTAAACTATGTTAAATAATGGGAAAATGGTCATTCTAATGTGTGATGTGTAAATGGGAACATGGTAATTAAAATGTGTTAAAGAAAGTTAACATGGTCATTCTAATGTGTGATGCATGAATGCTAACATAGTCATTAAAGTATGAATTAAAGAATGGGAACATGGTCATTAGTTTATGTGATTGTATGAATGGAAACATGGGAATACAGTGTAAATTAAATAATGGTAACAAAGGTACTCTAATAAATGATCTCACTTTCCTATACTTCAGAATTCCGCATGAGCTAAAGTAGGTATTGAGATATGATATCACCTTTGAATACTTTGGGATCTGGTATGAGCCCAAGCAGGTATTGAGATATAATATTACATTAGAACACTTTGGGATCCTGCATGAGATGAATCTAGTATGGAGGTATATGTATCCTTGAGAACCCTATAGTTAATATAGTTAACTAAAGAATAAATTATAATTTGATAACTATTTATTTATGTGTTGTAATTATTTCATTACACAATAGCTTATACTTTTTTGACTGGACATTTTTTAGACAATGCTAGTGGTGGCCTAATGATTTGTAATCACACACTATTTGGTCTTACTGATCTGTACCCAAATAGACATTATTATTGCAGTACAGGTATGGGAAAATACCCAGGGTTTGATTGTTAGTTTGGGTATGGATCATAGATAAGGGAATAAAGTGTGGTTTGCGACCCACATGGGTAATGACCTGGACCCATCTGGATAATTCCTTTATGAAATCTCTTGTGTTTGGGGTGTTTTGGGAGGTAAAATTTGATTAATTTAGGACTTATCAAAAATCCATTTCAACAGTGACATAGAATGGTGGCTCACCAAATAGTGGGTCACTGAATGGTGCTGTAGAATGGTGACAATGAACGACAACTCACTGAACGATGACACTGAATGGTGACACCAAAGGATGACACTGAATAGTGGCTCACTAAGTGGTGCTTCATAGAATGGTGACATCGGTGACTCACCCAATGGTGAGTCACTTTCGATAGTTTTCCAGATTTCCAGTTTTTCTTAGTTTCTCCCATTTTCACCAATTTCACCCCTCCTGCCTTTTATTTGATATAAATCGGGTTTAAAGCCTTATTTGGGTCTTTCTAAAGAAATTTCAAAGGATATTAATTATATATTAACATCATAACGCTCTAGGTGTTTTAAAATAATCTAACTGTGTAGTATTGGACATGATCATACATTAATAGCCTTGAAACTGTATCTCGTTTCATTGATATATGATCTATCTTTTTCTAAATTTGAGGTCTTATATTATCTTTTCTCTAGGTGTGCATGAACTATTTTCCCAGATGAGTTGTGCACCTCTGTTGTGCCCCTATCAGTTTTTTCATGTATTTTTCCTACTACTCACACACCTCCTATTTTGGCACAAGGAAGAATCATTGGTTGCCAGTTTTTCGATGTAGGGATTTCCTTCATCTCACTTTTAATTGTGTATCATGCAACGACGGGCGTAGAAATGATATTTTGGGAAAATAATGGAATCTAACCTATAACAAAGGAAAATTCTAATGAAAAAGTTTTAATGGTATGGGAGTAGATTTATGTTGATCGCCTTTTTTGTTTTCCTTGTTGATTATGTGTTCTATTCTAGCCATGTGGCTTCTAAATCATGTCCTTTGGTTGTCTTTTTCTATGCATGGTTCTTTTTTCCCATGAATATTCAGTGTAAATATCAATTTGATTAATCACGAACACATGGTTAAATCAATGGATTCCTCAGGATAAAAACCCTTGTGTGATCACCCCTTCTTATCAAAGTGAAATTTAAAGAATAGTGTTGGTCAAATCTGAATACACTCTATTTGATAGGCATGGTTCTGTAATGGGTGGAATTTTTAGGGTTTTTTGCTTTATGAGGATCATGTGGTTGTACTTTTGGTAGCATGGTTGTGGCCACAGAGGTGGGGAGAGGAGTTAGTTCTATGAGAAGGGTGTTGTATGTGTGTATAGAAGGGTTGTGGTTTAGTGGTCGTTGTTCAGGGATTTGTGTATGCGGTGGTGCATTAGGTTTGATGGGATCATAGGTTGAGAGATTGATTGATTGTGGAATGGATGAACTTTTTATTAAGTGGGACTACATCTGGGCAGTGTTTGGGAAGTGGATTTACAGGAATGTTCTGTCATGATTTCTTGTTTATGGGTGTTATGAGTGTGGTTCTGGTGTGTCATGGGACATCCAGCAGGTTGTTTTCTATTTTTTATGAATGGGTGTTAAAATGGAAATCCTTTACCTTGGCCCCCTTCCATTGTTTGATGTTGGAAGTACAGAAGAATGAATTGGGTTTGTTGTTGTGTGTTTAGTGGCTTTAAGCCTTTTTTAAATAGTTGTATATGTTTTTCTCACTAGTTGCATAGGTAGGGATGGAATAAATAAATGAAAGGGGTGGGTTGATATTTTGGTTATGGCTGCTGTGCGGATATACATGTTGGGGTAGCAGCATAGGTGGTTTTGAGTGGGGTATTTGTATGTTTGGAATCCCATATTATGAGATGAGTGTTTATTATCTATATTAATAAAACTATAGTTCCTTATGTTTTATATATGCACCCCCAACCATGTTGAGTACAACATGTCGAACGCCACCATCATTATGGGGGAGGGTGTCCTTTACCAAAATCTATGTGGGAGGATAGATGGATGGTTATTGGATATTCTATACTCCCTCTTCTAGGAATTCATCACCCATGACTTATTCTAGTAGGATGCAATGGATTGAATTTTATTATGAGATTTATGGTATTGATTCTGTGATTGGTGGTTTTTTCCCCAAGGGTCTTCGGGATGAGGCTCAAGTGTGTGCTGGTGGGATGGGTGTGGTTGCAGCCCAAGTATCTGCAGGCAGGATGTGTGTGGTTTGTGGCCCAGGTGTGTGTGGGTGAGTTTTGATAGTGGGGCTTATGGAAGAGAATGGTATTGTCAAGACGTTCTCTAATTGGTATGAGCGGTTAACCAATGGGAAGTGGTGTAGTGTTCCCAAATATCGATGTTCTTAATACTTAACTTAACTTTACTTTACTTTACTTTAATTTCATTATTTGGTGATGATGCCTTAGTGAGGTAGGGGTGGATATTATACCTGGTAGGTGAATTTTATTTTCTATTGTTTTCTCATGGGGAATTAGTATTCTACTCCAACTTGTGTATGGGTGAATTTGTTTTTTTCCTACTCAATATACTCGTATGCTCACCCAACTTATATAAAACAATTCATGCTACCAGGGAGATTATGTCGGATGTGATAGACCTTACTAGTTTGTACATTGTGGATGGTTGCTATGTCACTACTTAGTTTTATTTTGGTACTTATTTGGAGTTTTCTTGTATTTATGGTATCTTTAATTTAAACAGGAATGCGGTATGATTTTTGGTTTTCTTGTATATATAAGTTTCTTGGAGTTGTTTGAGGCTGGTATGAAAAGACCCGTAAAATTCAAGGGAATTTTTTCTTAATTTTCTTTGGGATTTTACAAGAACACAGTTTCTAACGGCACCTGATTCCGAGGCCCGGTGTGCCCAGAATCATTTTCCGAAGATTAGCTCAGGTACGTTCAATGAACGAACGAGCGGGTTTTTCTAACTTTTGAACCGGTGCTCGGAATCAAATTCCGAGGGCACCGATGGAATCGCAGCGCCGATAATTTATTAGAAACACCATTTCCGGGGTTGCATTTGCTCGGGTGTGGTTTTTATGTTTTTGGGTTAAGTAATGGAATAAAATAAAAATGGTATGACCAATTTTTATTTTCCTTAAAGCTGCTTAACCTAAGATATGTGATTGGAGTGGGACCCACAATATCCTACCCACAATGTAGGATATTTGTGAGGTGGGGCCCACACAATCCCCACCATTTCTTTTCTTCCTAAACCCCCTCCTTTAATAAAGTAACTCACCCGCACCCCTATTAAGTGGAAGTCAACCCTTGCGTTTTCTATTTATGAAACACCTCAATTAATTTGGCAGTTTAAACGTTGCAATTAATTCACTTAATTGATTGTTTTGTTTTTTAATTTTAAAACGCATGGCTTGAGTAATAAAATAAGACAACTCTTATTTTTATTAAAGTTTTTGGGTTGTGAGAGGCTTCGGGGAATTTGCTAGAAGTCTTGAAGTTCTTCCTCCTCGCGACGAATGCGAAGAACGCGAAGAACGCGAAGAACGCCATCCTTAGATATCGATGACCAGACGCGCATCACCTCATTATTTCTTTCCGCGTCAAAGGAAGGGAGACACCGTTCCACCGCGACGTGATGATCCGCCTTCTTCCGCAGTGATCAATTCTGCGACGTCCCTTTCTGCGACAACCTCGTTCAACGACTATGCACGAGGTAGGGGTTTGTTTTTTAATTGTTTGTTCCTGATTACTTCCATTGTCGTTCTTCGTGAAACTTTGATGCTTGCTATCGATTAACGGGAGGGGGTCGGACCACACAAACACGACCGACCCTCCTCCCTTGTATGTTGTGTTGATCCGGTTCGAAGGAAAGCGGCGCGGTGAAACGACACCGCGCGGGATCACACAGCAAGGGTGTGCGGCGCCGTCGCGTCGTGCCATTGAAGTCGAACAAAGGCGCGGTGCCGTCACGCCGCACCGGAGAACCTCGAAGGAACCTCGAAGACACCGCGGCCGGAGCGGGGCCGCGGCAGAGGGGCGCGACGCCATCGCGTTGTGCCGGACGGATCAAGTTCGTGGCTTAGGTCGCGGCAGAGCAGGGACCGGCGGACGGTTCTGGGCTGCCGATGTCGGAGCAGGGGGACCGGCCCATGCCGGTCCCGTGGCGGCAGCAGCTGGCCAGCTAGAGCGGGTCGGCCGGTTAGGGGAAAACCGAGGGTTCGTAACACCCGGTTGGCCAGCAGGTGCGGCCACCCACATGGGGGCCGCGGTTCCTCTACACGGGGGGGGGGGGGGGGGGGGGGGGGAGGGCCCCCCCCCCCTTCACGCTCGGCCGTTTCGGCCGAGCCACCTGGCCTGCGCCAGCGCGCCGGGCCGCACCCAGGCCGGGTCGGGCCGCGCCCAGGCCGGGCCAGGCCGTGCCAGCCGGGCCGGGCCGTGCCCAAGCGGGCCGGACCCGTACCCGGGTCGGGTCGACCCAATTCGGGCCGACCCTGGGGGTATCGGGCCGGGTCGGACCGAGCCCGAACCCCTATTACCGGACCTCTCACGGTCTTTTGCCCATAACATGGGATGGAGACCTCCGATCGACGCACCATTAGCTATGATGTGATCCTTGGATCGAGACGGTTGTTTCGGTATATTACACTCAAGGTTTTGGAGAACTTTGGGTTTGGCCGGGTTGGTTCGTACACGAAACCAACTGGTCCCTCGGAGCGGAAACACTTATAACTTGAGCTCCAGATGTCCGATTGACGTGCCGTCGACTTTGATGGATTTCTCTTAGTGAGACGGACCTTTTGGCTTGCTCCGCTCGAGGTTTGGACATAGTTGGAGTACGGTTGGGTTGGTTTTGACTTAAAAACCAACCGGGCCCCTGGGACGAAAAAACCAGTAACTCTCAGACCGGGCGTCCGATTGACGCGCCGTCTGTGACGTTGAGTTCCTGTTGTCGATATGGAACTTTTGGATACATCAAATCCGGACTATGTGTCAGTTGATGTATCAGCCTCTCAGATCATGGAGCGGACCCTCCCGAACGAGCTTGTTGTGTGCGGGAACCCTAGAGCTGGCTGCGACTGCGACGATGATGACGACTGTACAGAAATTCTTCGTGGATTCGACGACGACGACTACAACACTTATAGATCCTACATGGATCAGTGCTACCGATCCTATGTGGGTCAGATCCTATGTGGGTCAGCGCTCAGCAGTCCTGTGTGGGCCAGCGCCTACAGATCCTGTGTGGGTCCGATCCTGTGTGGGTCATTGCGGGGGTTAGTACATATCGATCCTGTGTGGTTCATTGCGGGGGTTAGTACCTATCGATCCTGTGTGGGTCCGATGACTTAGATGAATCAGTGGCTACGTCGGATCATCTCTATCGTCTTACGAAGAAGTATACCTGTGTGAGCTGAATCTTGTTTTGCTTTCCTGTGTGGATTGTGTTGTGCTATCTTGTGTGGATGTGATCGAACTTGGGCTCGGGTGTTGGAGCCGAACTGGAATTGATAACTTAGGTATATGTATGGTCATATAACTAAGTAGTGTTGGATGTTACTTTGTGATTGTATCTTTCCTTTTTGGATTATCATTTATGGATTCTGGGAGACCTTTGGGGGTCTCGGGGTCCCTACTAAGTAGCTTATACTCACCCCTGCACGGGCTATGCCCGCACTACGTTGTGTTGGTTGCAGATGACAGACATCGTTGATCGTGGTTGAGGCTTGCGGAGCAGGTTGGTACCTGGAGGTGGACCACTGGGCGGGACGTACTCGGAGCGGACGGATAGACCCGAGGAGCTGTGGAGGCTATCTGTACCCACACTTCAGGTGGGACTTCTAGTGGACGGCTCGAGCCTGCGGCTTTACTTTTCAGTTGCTGTACTCCCTTTTTTAGTTGTACTTTACTTTCAGTTTGGGTTTGTATTCTGGCCCACTTACTTTTCCGCACTTACTGTTGTACCCAGTTTTTACTTAGTGTTTACTTCTGCTTGCTTGCTCTGTGGTGTTTGTTTACTTTACAAAGGCAATGACTTCCCTTTTTACCGGTAATTACGCCTTGGTGCTAGTTGCCGGCCCCTGGCCTATAGAAGGCGGGCTTGGGGTAGTCATGGCACGGGCCCCGAGGACGGGTCATGACATGATACATCTTATCTCCCAATTTGGGTTTCATTAAAAAGGGTAATTCCTGCCATTTGTGTGAATTTTTACCTATCCTTGGTGTCGGTCACCACCCTGGGGGCCTATTGGAGGCAAGACTTGGGGGGTCATTATCTCTACCTTATCTTTAGGAAGGATGGTCTTGGAATCTCTTTATCCCTTCCCTGGTCCAGAAAATGGCAGGTTATGACAGAGTGGTTTCAAATGTTATGGTTGGGAGATAGGATGGAGTTTTTATTTAGGAACAATGAGGATTTCATGGGTTTGTGGGGAAATAGTGTTATATGATCTTGGTGTGACACATTTTCCAAGGATGGCCAGCTAGGACATGTGATTTTAGGTACCCCCATGATTCGATGCAAGGACTCTGAGCTTATTTAATGACCAAGTGGGGAAACAATGTTTGTAGGGTAGAGACTCTAGGAAAGGTACCCTCATCATACTGACTTTTGTTCTTGATTTTTTTGGGTGTTTTTAGGATATTGAAATAAACAGAGTAAAAATGAAACCTACAAAAATTCCATACTACTTGGACATAGGAGTTCATTGTTTTCTATTCATATCTGGCTCTCGAATGTCATCCGCACATGGTACATGAAGTGGAGGGTTTTTAGGTTGAACCAGTTGACCAGTGGAGTCTCAATCCCATGGGGGAGGATGATCATTGGAAGAAGATGTTTCATGATTTCCAGTGGAAGACTCTAGGAAGGTGTGGGAGAAGTGTCTAGGAAATGAAGATGGAGAGTTGGATCATGGATCTGGTGATCACTTTCATCTTTATTTGGGATCCGATAGAGTATTGGGTTCATCTAGTGGTGCTCCTGATGAAGGGAGAAGCATGTATGTGGTGGATTCATTACCTCATAGAGAGGAAGGATACTAATGTTTTATGGGTAGATTTTGAGAAGGATTTCTGGGAAGAATCCCATAATTCCATAATGAAAACTGAGAAGAGGTAGGATCTACTCTCACTCTAGTAGGGAAGTTTGTCGATGGGGTATTTGGGGAAAATGTTCAAGGATCTATTACATTTTTCTCGGGATCTCTTTCTGAATGAGGAGTCTTGGTTGAGACGCTTAGAGGAGGCACTCTGTCCTTCTCTTCAGTATGCGGTTACTCCCTTCACCAGACTGACATACATAGAGGTTTAGAATAACACTGAGGTGGTGGAAAGGATAAAATCATGATGAGGTCTTCCTCAAGAGGGAAGATAACTTAGTCTTTCAAAGGGGATGTCCATCAATAGCAAGTCTCGGGCATCATTTTCTTTCAAGTTTCATCCAATGGAGAGCCCACCCACTAGTTTTAGTTTTGACCCTCTGGTCCAGGAACTTTTGCCACATTTTTGGGACTGAGGTGTTTCTATTATGGATCTCGTAGGTATTATTAGAGTTAGTGACTGACTTGAGCTCAGTATGGTGGAGGTGGGAAGTTTCAGTGGCCACCTTAGTAGTAGTTCGCAGACAAGACTTTCCAGTCGTAGGGGCTGCAATCCCCTACTCCACCGAGGGTGGATTATGCTTGAGGAGGTCGGCCTCGGGGACCCTGACTAGGGTGTGGTTAGGAGGTGAATGACATCTGCGGGAATAGGAGCTAGGAGTGGGTAGTTTCACGCCACGAAGGCAATAGTTCCAGTGGTACCAGAGATCGTTTGAGGTACTATCAGTTTTTTTAGTACGCTTGTTTTTTCCTAGTTTGATTCAGGTGCTTCTCACTCCTTCGTTGCACCTAGTATGACCCATAACATGGGACTAGACGTAGAGAGAATTTATATTATCCTTGTGCTTATTATAGTAGTGCAAGGTCATGCCAACTTTGTTTATTATTGCAAGGGATGCAGACTAATTTTGAGGCCACATCAGTCCAGTGGGGATCTCTATATACCGAAAATTCATCCATACAGTGTTATCCTTAGCATCAACAGGTTGTATCCTTTGCATTAAATTATCGACTACTTCTGGAGAAGATTCATGTTTTCATATGTAAAAGGTCAGCGTGTAGTTTTTAATTGGTGAGTGAAACTGTTAGGTGGGAAGTCGGCGTACGGATCCTCTTCTTTCCTTGTTAGTTCAGCTGTCAGTGGGATTGATGGATACTAAGATGGTGGAAGTTACATGAGTTGTTAGATAGTTTTTGGAAGTTTTCCCCAAGTAGGTCATGACCCTACCCCCTTGACGTGATATTGAATTCGGGATAGACTTACAACCTAGTGCTAAAAAGATTTTTATGGATCTTTATTGGATGGAACATTCTATGTAGTTGGAGTTTCAAATTCAGATTGATGATCAAATGAATAAGGGTTTCATCCAACCCAGTGTGTTGCCTTGGGGTGAACCGGTCTTGTTTGAGAAGAAGGTATATGGTGGTATGTGTATTTTTATGGACTACTAGAGGTTGAATCAGTTAACAATCAATAATTGTTACCCTCTCTCAATGATTGATGATTTTTTCAACCAGCTGAGTGGATCAATTTTTTTACAAGAACAATCTATTGTCTGGATATAACCAGTTGAGGGTGAAGGTGGATGAAATTCCGTAGACTTATTTCAAATGTAGGAATGGGCACTTCTAGTTTTTAGTTATTCTATTCAGTTTTACAAATGTGATAGCCATGTTCTTAGGGATCATGAACTCTATCTTTCATGAGTTCTTAGACAGATTCTTCATTGTATTAATTGATGAAATTATGATCTAATCAAGGGTAGAGGAGGATCATACAAAGCATCTCATGACTTTCCAAGAGATCCTTCAGCACCACTTGCTCTATGGAATGTTTTATAACTACATGTTTTGGAATTGGGAGGTCCACTTCCTTGGGAATTTAGTGTCTCAAATGGGTGTAATGGTGGACCCATCAAAGGTCAAGGAACTAGCTTCTTGGATAGCACCCAATAATGTGGTATAAGTTCACAGTTTTCTCAATCTAGTAGGTTACTACTGGGGATTCATACCTGATTTATCTTGAGTATTAGCTCGATTGACTTCTATGATTAGAAAAGACCAAGCGTTTTATGTGGAGTGAGCAGTGTTAGGTAGCTTTCAGCTATCTTAAGGGGAAGTTGGTCAGTTCTCTAGTGCTCAGATTGGCAGAGGAAGGGGTGATGTTCGAGGTTTTTTGGTATGATTCCCATTTATTCTTGGGTTGTGTTATAATTTAGAAATGGGGAGAAATCTTTTATGGGTCTTGGTATTTATGTATCCATGAATGTAACTATTCCCCCCGTTATCTGGAACTTGAAGCAGTCATGTTTTCACTGATGTTGTGAAGGAATTACCTCTAAGGGGAGCTCTTTGTGGTCATAACAGATCACAAGAGCTTAAATTATATATTTTCACAGTGATATCAGAACTTGTGATAGTGAAGGTGGATGGATTTTATTCGGTAATAGTATTTGGATATCTCTTAAACCTCATGGAAAGGAAATTTCGTGGCAGATTCTTTGAGCATAAAGTCACAAAAGGAGGTAGTTTGGGAATCGGTGGATGATTAGAGGGTGATGCCGGAGTTGGTTTCCCTGCACTTAGATATGATAAGGGAATGTTTAAGAGGCTTTATTTTTCATATGCCAATAAAGTATTCTCTGATAAAGTAGGTAGAGGAGTTTGATGGGGAGACTCAGAGGCAGAGGTTATGCATGATCGCATTGACCAGGGAAATTCTCCGGAGGGATGGTCAAAGGATGGTTAGAATCAGATATTGTTTCATGGGAAACTGTTTATCCTTCTGGTTATGCATGAGGAGGTTCTTCATATGTTTCATATCGCACCCCTAGAAGTACACCCAATAGTTTCCAAGATTTATCAGGGCTTGAAGAAATAGTTTTGGTGTCACCGGATGAAGCAGGAAGTGGTGGAGTTTGTGGCAAACTGCCTATTGTTCTAACAATTGAAGGTAGAGAACCATGTTCCTAATGGTATATTGTAGTCCTTAGATTTACCCAAGAGGAAGGGGATGAAATATTGAAGGATTTTTTCATAGTATTACAAAGGGATCCAGGAGGATGTGATGAAATCTTGGTAATAGTTGATTGGTTGTTGAAGTCGTCTCACTTCTTAGTGATCAATGAGTCAAGCACAGTGGATGACTTAGTAAAGAGGTATGTGGATGAGGTGGTGTGGTTTCATGAGTTTCAAGATACATCATCTGATATAGGGATACATGTTTTAAATCGTGAGTCTAGAGGGGATTGTATCATGCTTTTGGCACTCATTTACACCTCATCAGTGCTTTCAACCCTGAGATAGATGGACAAATAGAGAGGACCAACCAGAAATTGGAGGACATGTTACAAGCAAGTGTTCTAGATGTTAGTTGGCCTTGGGTGTGAAATATTCCATTGGTGGTGTTTGATTACAATAACAACAATCAATCTTCCATTTCTATGGCTTTGTTTGAGGATTTATGTGGGGGACCATGTCCTTCACCCTTGTGCTAGACGTAAGTTGGGGAGGCAGATTTTCTTGGTCTAGACGTGGTGTTGAGTATGATAAAGAAGGTCCATCTTTTCCGTGAGATAAAGAAGGAAGCAAAGGACTAGTAGATGTATTATGTCAATCATAGGAGAAGGCCCTTGGATTTTGATGATTGGTACATGTATTCTTGAAGGTTTCCCCTCAATATGCGTAACAAAGGATTAGTAGAGGGAGAAAGATTTATCCCAAGTTCATTGGACTTTTTGAGGTGTTGGGATGAGTTGGAGAGGAGGAATATCAGCTATCTTTTCCAGCACAATTGGGGAGGACCCACGATGTCTATCATGTCTCCCATCTTCATCGGTATCATCACTATGACTCACATGTCATTGATTGGGAGAGTTGGATATCGAGGATGATTCAATGTTCATAGAGCGTCCAATGGAGATCCAGGATCATCAGGAGAAAGTTATGTATAGGCAGACCATTCCCATGGTTTGTGTGTTGTGGAAGCATGGTGGCCTAGAGGAGAGTACCTGAGAGTGATAGGAATATATTTGGACCCAGTACCCAGAGTGTTTTTGAGTTTTACTTGTGTGTTTTGATATGTAATGTAGTACTTGACCTTGTTTTCTATGAGATTTATTTTTTCCTTGTTCTCTAATATGTGATAAATTCCTAACATGTGGAAAAGGTAAACCATATTCCTATTTGAGAAACATTAATTTGGATGTGATTAAACCCATGAAGGCGAGTTAGTACAACATAAAGTGGACAATATCTTTAGATAGAGGAAGGAATTCCCTAATTCATGTGTCCAGATAGTTGGTGTGTGTGGTATCTTGTGGATGTTTGGGTTAACATATATGGAAGGAGGTGGTATTGGATTTTGAGGTTTCACTTCATCTTTCAAACAACTTATGTTAGTTTCTCCTTGAGATACAACTTATGGGGTGTTTTTTTGGACCCCTCCTCCTTCTGGGTTTAGTTTATATTTATTAAGGATGAGAATATTTTTGAAAGGTATCTAATGTAATGACCCAGACCCCTCCGGGCCATTTATTTGTGAAAACTATAGTGTTTGGTGTGTTCTGGGAGGTAATAGCGACTTAATTTGGGAGTTTTCCAATAATCCATTTCAACTGTGACACCAAATAGTGGATCACCGAATGATGGCACACCAAATGGGGGCTCATTAAATATTGGGTCACTAAATGGTGCCACTAAAGGGTGGCTCATCGAACGGAAGCTCACCGATAAATGTCTCAAGAAGGAGTTCCTAACTGAATGGTGACACTGGGGACTCACCAAATAGTGAGTCACTTCTGAAATTTTTCCAGACTTCAAGTTTTTCCTTGATTCTCTAAGTTTTTCCACTTTCGCCCCTCTTACATTTTATTTGATGTAAATAGTGTTTAAAGTCTTATATAGGTGTTTCTAAAGGTGTTTCAATGGATATTAATTATATCTTAACATCTCAACACTCCAAGGTATTTAAATTACACAAATGTGTGGTCTTTGCCATGATCCGACTTTAATGTCCATAAAACCATTTCTCATTCTATTGATATAGGATTTGGATTAATCTAATGTTGAGGTCCTACCATCAGTTTTCTCTTGGTATGTGGAGAAAATTTTTCCCAGATGAGTTGTGTGCCTGTTTTGTGGCCCCCCTTATTCAGTTTTTGTTACAGTTTTCTAGCTACCCTAGGTCCCCCTATTTTGGGATAAGGAAGAATCGTTGCTCACCTACTGTTCCCAATATATATTTCCTTCATTTCACATTTAGTTGTGTATTATGTGGGGTGTGCATAGTCAAGTTATTTTGAGAAAACTATCGAATCCAACTAATAAAAAAGATAAATTCTAATGTAAAATTAATAATGTGATGGGGATGGATTGATGTTGATCATCTATTTTTTCATTATCCTTGTTTATGATGTGATCTATTATGGTTGTGTGGATTATAAAAATAATGGTTGTTAGTGGTGTTTTTATGTTCATGGGTTATTTCATATAACTATTTTGGTTTCCCATGAATATTTTCTGTAAATATAAATGTGATTAATCATGTACACATGGTTAAATAAATGGATGCCCTGGGATTAAAAACCTTGTGTGATCACCCCTTCTTATCAAAGGTAAATTTAAAGAACAATTTTTACCAAATCTGAATACGCCCTGTTTGATAGGTTTGGTTGTATGGTGTGTGGGATTTTTTTGGTTTTGTTCTTTAATAGGATTATGTGGTGTTACTTTTGGTAGCATGGTTGTGGGCACATGGGAGGGAAAAGGAGTCGGTTCTTTGAGAAGGGTGTGGTATGTGTGTACAGAAGGGTTGTGATTTAGTGTTGGTTATTGTGGGCCTTGTGTATGTGGTGGTTCAGGAGGCATGATGGGATCTCAGGTTGATAGATTTATTTTTTCTGGAATGGATGAAATTATCATGTAGTTTGACTATATATGGTTATTTCTTGGGTGTGGGGCTACAGGACTGGTTTGTCATGATTTAATGTTTATGGGCGTGCTGAGTGTGGTGTTGGTGTGTAGTGGGAATGCGAGTGGGTGGTTTTATTTTATTTTTATGAGTGGGTGTTAAAATGGAAATTATTTACCTTGGTCCCCCTTCCCTTATTAGATGTTGGAAGTACCAAAGAATAAATTGGGTTGGTTGTTGGTTGTTTAGTAGATTTTAGCCTTCTAAAAATAGTTATAGATGTTGTGATTATTATGTTCTTGGGTAGGGATGGAATAAATAAATGAAATGGGTGGGTTGATGTTTTGGTTGTGGTTGTTGTGTGGTTGTACATGTAGGGGTAGCATTAGAGGTGGTTTTGAGTGGGCTAGTTGTATGTTTGGAATCCCATAGGATGGGCTTAGTGTTTATTATATATATGTATAAACATGTAGTTCCTTATGTTTTCTATACGCACCCCACCCTTATTGATCACTATGTTCCAAACACCCTTATCATTATACAGGAGGGTTTCCTTTCCCAACATCTTGGTGGGAAGATGGATGGTTGGTTATTGAGTATTCTCTTCTCCCTCTTGTAGGCATTTATTGCCCATGACTTATTTGGTAAGGTTGTAATGGCCTGAGGTTTATCACCTAATTTATGGTATTTGTTGTGTGAGAGGTGGTATGTTTCCCACATGACTTTGGGATGAGGCCTAGGTGTTTGTGGGTGGTATGTGTGTGGTTTCGGCCCAAGATTTTGTGGGAAGGATGTATGTAGTTTGTGGCCCATGTTTGTGCATTTGGTTTTGGAAGATGTGGCTTGTGAAAGAGTATAGCAGCGTGATGGAATTCACTATTAGGAATGAGTAGTAAACCACTGGGTAGTGGTGAAGGATACCAAAATATCAATGTGATTACTACTTTACTTTTCACTAATTTACTTGAATTGCATAATTTGGTGAGTGTGCCTTAGTGGGGTTGGGTTGGATAGTATACCTTGTAGGTTCTTTTGGGTTTCTATTGTTTTCTCACTCGGGCATTAGTATGATTCTCCCACTTGTACATGGGAGACTTTGGTTTTTCCTTACTAAGTAAAATCATATAATCCCCCTACATATATAAAATTGTTTTAAGGTTTCAAGGGAGATTAGGAAGACCGTGCTGGACCTTACTAGGCTGAATGTTGGGGAGAATTGTTGTGTTATGGCATAGTTTTATTTTGGCACTTATTTGGATTTTTCCTGTATTTCTAGAAGATTTAATTAAATCATGCATGTAGGATGGTTTTTAGTTTCCTCATATATATATATATATATATATCTTAGAGTTGTTTGATCTTGATAAATCTTATCTCCCAATCTTGATTTCATTGAAAAGGGTAATGCCTCCCATTTGATTGAATGTTTACCTACCCTTGGTGATAGTCGCCACCCAAGGTCCTATTGGAGGTGAGACTCGGGGGTCATTATCTCTCCTTCATCTTGATTAAGGAAGGTCTCAGCATGTTTTTATCCCTTACCACATATTGAAGAATATGGGTCATGATAGCTGGGAAGTCATTGGTGTCTTTATTTCCAATTATCATTTTAGACACATGACACTTAAATTAGCATGGTATGTTTTCTACTTTAGTTGGATATTATATTTCAGACTTTTATTATCATGATATATTGGTATTTATGGTTATATATGATTCAAATATTTTCTATTTATTTTAACTTTTGTATTACTCTAACGAAAGATAGTAAAGTCTCCCCATCATTAACTTATCCGTCCTGTATTGCTAGTTAGTAGCCTCTATGATATGGGTAGAAGCACATCAGATCATGTGACCGACTAGATTTTCGAACCAGTGTGTGGAACCCTTGATGGTAATTTACACTAAACCACACACAAATTTAACTCATAAGGGATCTTTGTTCTTTTGGACAAATGAATGTGAGAATAATTTCAAGGAACTAAAGGTTAGGTTACCAGTGTAAATAAATAAACAATAAAGGAATCACACACAAGTGGGTGTAGTCTCCCTATAATCGACTTATTGGTCCCTCACTGCTATTCAGTAGCTTATCTCATATGGGGAGGTGCACTTGAGATCATGTGATTGACCAGATTAGTGAATTGGTGTGTGGCACCCTAGTCGGGAAGTAACATTAAACCACACACAAATTTAACTCGTAAAGGATCTATGTTCTTTTGGATATATGAATTTGAGAATAATTTCATGGAACCAAAGGTAAGGTTAGTTAGTTTAACTTTTATTACATTAAACTTTATTGGAGAAGGTTTTATAATATATAGTGATGCATCAATTAAGGGATTGGGATGCATTATCATTAAGAATGATATGGTGATAGATTATTCCTCATGATGATTAAATGATAATGAAAAAAATTATCCAACTCATGTTTGGAGTTAGATACAGTAATTTTTGAATTAAATATATGGAGGCATCATCTATATAGAGAATTTTGTGATATATATACTTCTCATAAAATCTTAAAGTATATGGTCACATAGAAGGAGTCAAACTTGAACCAAAGAATATGGTTAGAGTTGATTAAAGATTATTAATTCTCAATAAATTACCACACTAGGAAAGAAAACAAGGTATTCTATGAATTGAGTTGAAATGATCATGATAGATTATCCAAGATAAGGAACAAAAAAGATCCAATATTTCTAGATTTTAAAATTATAGATATTTATATCATAAAGGAATGGTAAAAATATTATCTTTATCAAATAATTGTTCAACCATATATTTGATTTAATATTAATGAGGTGCAGATGAAATATGTAGAGCTATGAAATAAGGTGATAAAACTCCATAGTTTACCCTTCATTATGATTGAATGACAAGGTTAAGGAACCTGATTTGTTTTCCATATATACAATATTTTAAGGAGTAGATTTTAGAGGAATATTATAGTTCATCATTCTCTATTCATCAAGAAAGTATAACTATGTCTAGATATTTGAAATAGTATTTATATTGGGATTGAATGAAGAGATATATTTTAGAATATATAGATCTCAATCCTTATTATGTCAGCATGTTAAAAATGATAGAAAAAATTATAAGTAGATGTTACAACCATGACCCATAACAGAATAGAATTAGGAAAACATCACCATGTATCTTGTCTTCAGAATCCCCAAAAAATATAAAGGGAATAATGATATATGGATTATATTTGATTTCCTTATAAATTCATCACAATTCTTATCCATAAAATAATATTTGTCTCTAGATCATTTTTATCTTATGCATTGAGGACATGGTATGGTTGTATGGAGTACCACATTATATATTAACTAATTAGGATCTGTGGATTACCTCAAAATTTGGATGAAGTCTTTAGCAAGATATGTATATAGAATTCAGTTATATAAATGGGTATCATCCTTAGATATATGATATGTCTTAGGGTATAATTAAATCCTTATAAGTTATTCTGATATATTATTCTATTTATTTCAAAGGTAGTTGGTATTGATACATTCCTCTAGTTTAGTTTTCTTGCAATAATAACCTTCACTTGAGCATTCAGATGGCTCCTTATGAATCTCACTATCAAAAAAAGGATATGAATCTAATTTAGTAGGATTGATTTGGATAAATAAATCAATTTGGGCATGTTATAGCTGTGGAAATGTTAGAAAAGGTTATATCTATTTCGTAACACATAAGGGAAGCTCATATTTGACTGAAACGTTATACTTAGAATCGTCAGTGAGATCTGTATTTTAAATTTGGTGAGATGGTTCTTTAATGAATGTATACAAGGAATAAGGTTAGGGGATTTGGAAAGAAATTAAAACTAAGTGTTGGGTATATTTTCCCTTTGGTAATCAATTAGGGTTGTTTTTTTTCTCTTAGCACTTCCACCTAACCTCCGTCACGTCTACAAGGTTTTAAATTTATCTATACTGAGAACGTATATACATAAAACATAAAATTAAATGAAATAAAATGTTGAACCACTAGATAATGATCTTTCCTATGAAGAAAAACCGAAATATGTTATGGATCATAGAGAGAAAGTAATGAAATAATACAACATGCCTGATCAAGGCTATATGGTGAAACCACTAACTTGAGGAAGGTAAATGGGAACTTTAGAATATGATGAGGTCAAAGTTTCCTCGGTTTTTTAACATAATTTTGAGGGAGAAATTAATTTTATGGTAGTCGAATATAACATCTCAATATTTTATGATATAGTTTTTTCAAATAATTTTTATTTCTTCAAGGCCATGCATTACACACAACATAAAGTCTAAAAAACCACGATATACTGTTAATATTATTATTTAAACAAGTCCTTTTTTTAAAATCAATTAAAATTGGTATTATGAATATAAGTAAAAAAATATAAATATAAGTATGAATGTTTAATATAAAAAAATATATTTATAAATAAGTACATAGTTTTTGGTAAATTTTTTATATTCTTTAGAAATACATTTTTCTCAAAAAGTAATTTTTATCGCTTTTTGTGAACTAATAAAAAATAATCTTTTTCAAATTTAGAAAATTTATTTGAAAAAATGAATTTCATTTTTTCAATAATATGTCAAAATTATCTTAGGGTGAATATTTTTAATTTTTTTAAAATACTCATTTTCAATGAATAGTGAATATAATGATATTTATTAAAAACAACAATTTCTTTTAATGAATTCACAAGTTCCATTTTTTAATATGGTTATAAAATTAAAATTAGTTATATTATTTATTAATTGAAAAATTTTAGTTCGTTTTAATAAATTTCATATTTAATTTAAATATGAATACTTTCTATATTTATGAATATATTTTTTTGTAAAAATGTTTTTTATTACATCTACAGGTCTAATTATATATCAAATTATTGAACTTATGTGAGTTGAGTTTGGTAAAATGGATTAAATTTATTGAATAAAAATAATTAATATTATATAATAAGGTAATCATAATTTTTTGTCACAATTAATAGTATAAAATAGAAAAAAAAATAATTATCATGGTTAAGGTTAAAACTAGTTTACTAGGGGTTAAACTAATACGATAACAGTTAAAATGACCTAAATATTTGTAAAAATCCCATTTCATGACATATTTCAACTTATATCATATAATTTACTATAATTATACTTTTTAGTTATTATATAATGTTTAAAATATGGCTATAACTTTTCCTTTTAAAAACCTCCAACTGTATCCTCTCCCCCACTTATAAAATGGAATCTTATCACCTATTGCCTTCACACACTAAAATCCATTTTTTTCTACCAATATATTCCCAAATATCTTCATGAATTCCCTAACAATATCTAAGAGGAGTTATTTGTATTATTAAACCATCTTATGATGACCTTTAATGATGAGCTAAGGAGGTTGTCCAAAGAAGAGGAATCGTTATTAACAGAGTGTTTTTATTTTATTTCTTAGGGAACCTACTAAAAATATTATTGAAAAATGATGATATTATAACATAATTTTATCCCATATAACATAATGTTATCATTTTAATTCCATAAAATATATTCATATCCTCATCCATCAAATGGGAACAGAAACCATCGATCGTGTGTACGGTGAACTACCGTCTCAAAAAATGATGTAATTTGTTTTCCATCACCACCAATCATGACCGGATATAACGATGGGATTAACATATTTATATGATACTTATTAAAAAATTATGATTTTTATTATTATAATATCACATATACATTTTTACCTTTAAATATATTGAAAATTTATAAAGTCGTTTGTGTGTGTGTATGGACTACCTCTTATATAAAGAGATGTGACATGTTTTTCATATTATTTTGAGATGGATGGTTATGAGGGTATATTTAATGAATATATATGATATATAAGATATAAAAATTATTATTTAAAGGTTAATTAATATTTACTATTCTTTCATTTTGTCTATCGAGAAAATGGAAACAACTTTCACGCGTATGCATGACCTACCGTCTCAATGAATAATATAATTCATTTTCAGTCACTTCCTTTTATGGATTAATATAAATACATATATAATTAATATACATGACATTCGTATCATTTTTAACTTTATTTATATTATATATCCATGATCAACGTTAAATTTCCAAGAATACCAAACCAAAACATACATGAATAATAAAGTATTTATTGCCCAAAATGTGATTTTAAGAAGAAAATTTTTAATAAATAGGTAATAAAAGGTAATAAGTAAATAACATATGGTATGAAATATATATTTATTTTTTTAATAGATTTATAATTATCCTATATTTTTATGTTATTTTCGAATGTATGAAAATATATTCAACACTTGAGGTAAGGTGATTTGATCTTTCTTTTATTAATGTGGGATACATGCAATATTCACCACTCTTTTATTTTGTGTGGTGTATATTATAAAAATTATTATATTTTATGATGATTATTAGGAAAATTATGGTTATTTAGATATATTTATTATATTCATTCTTTCATGGGTCTTATAATCCAAACATTACAAAAGTGGTAAAGGTTTTATGTTATATTATCATTGTTTATTAGGATTGTTTATATTTTGCTTCCAATGATAAAATATTATGATATATATATCATGAAACAAATTTATTTTATACTTATATGGTTATTTATACATAATACATGATTTAATTTAATTGTAATCTCTTTTATAACTGAAGATACTAAAATAATGTTTTAAAAAAATCCCATTTATTTATCTTTTCGATAGAAAAACCTTTTTATTCAATGTCCATATTTTACAAAAATATTTTAAAGAAATCCTTTAAAACATTACAATAATTATCTTAATATATATTTACGCATGTTTTGATTTTTAAATTTTTTAAATGAATATTCTTTTCTTTTTTCGAATTACCCTCTTTTGATTTTTTTTATCAAAAATGTGTAAGGGAATTTCGTTTTAACATGTATGGAATAAAAAATACATGTATGAAATAATGGAAACTCAATTATTTAAAGATTAATTTATATTTTTTCAATGTGATTTTAAAATAAAATGTTTTCTTTAATATTTGGAATTTTTTTAAATTTTAATTAAGTGTTTTCAAATTGGAAATGTTATTTTCCTTATGTATTGATCTAAGTGATATTTCAAAATCAATTTCCATATAAGATGACTTACTTTGAAGTTACTTAAGATTTAAAGGTTATATGATCCAATCATATCATACTTATTATTTCTCTGGATGATTTACTATTATGATAAAAAATTATAAAACCTTATTCTTCACATGGGTTATTCTATGATGAAATATTTACAAATTTTATATAACTTCCACGGGTTATGATGTGATTAATTTATTATTATATTGTGAAAAAAAATAATGATTAATATTATGGGTTGGACCTATATATCTCTACAATTTATTGGGTAATGATTAAAGTTCTATGAGTTAAAATGATATATGGGTGGTTGTCCCAAGCCTGAAATAGGGTGTACTAGAGGTTTTCCCAAGTCTAGAAGACGGTGCATATGAGGTTATACCAAGCCTAAAAAGTGTACACTAGAGGTTATTCCAAGAATAATGGGGATCCGTGAGTGGTTATCCCAATTCTAACATGTTATGACTTTTTTGGTGTATATCCTTGACATAATAGTTTTTATGATTATGTGTGTTCCACAAATATATTTCTTATGCCAATGTTATGTTCTCTTGGATCATGTTCTTTGATTTCATTATCTTTCATGTATTATAAACTCCACATATTTATTACATGAATCGTGTTTATAATCTTTGATATGATGGGATGGTTTCCAAATGTTATTCTTATGTTCTGATGCCCTTATACTCTTGTTATGTTCATATCTCCATTTTTTACCCTTATTGAGAATCTGAGCTCAAAATTTCTTATGTTCCCTTTACCCATGTTATACGTAAAGTTATTATGTATGATATGTAAAATAAGGGTGATAGTATTGGGAGATGATTTATTTTACCTATGAACCCATTGTTTATGTATTCATGTTTTCAGAGACACTAGAACTAAACCATTATGGCATGGATCATTATGTTATGTAATGAATATTCCTCTATTTATATGTGATATCTATGTATGAAAAGTGTGGGTTGTTGTAAATTTTCCCCTTAAAACCTTATCAAATAGGTCATAAATCCACGGGTTTGGGTATTGTTTCTTATTTATGATCCCATTAAATTCTTTATAATAAATTCATAGCCCCATCGATCCATCCTTCACCATTTTAAAGAGAATATTTTATCCCCAAGGAGACGCACATTTCCAATTAAAATATTTCCCTAAATGATCTTCAAGTTTCTTCTTCAACTTCACTAAATCCACAAATAAAATTCTATATGAATTTTTTATATTTTCTTGGTTTAGGTATGAGGTCACTTTCATATTCTACCTCTATTTATGATGGATGTCCACATAATTCTTCAAAAAATACATAAATGTAATCATGAACAATGGGTATATTTCTTATCTTCATAAATTCAAAATATTTCAATCAATCACTACTCATTTATATAAATAAGGTTATATAATGTGGTTCTTAAAAAAAATAAGGTTAATATGTCTATACATTGAAAATAATTACAAGTTGACCATTTAAGATACATGAAATTTCATTTCATATATAGTTGATATTGGAATTATTCTTGTTGGCTGGAGATATATGGTATAATGGGGGTGAATTTACCTTTTGAAAAAATTATAACATAAAAAAAATAAAAATTGAGAAATAGATTGAGTGGTAGTTGATAAATTTAATCCTATTAATTATAGATAATATAAAATTAAATTACGTGAAAAAAATATCGAATAAAATTTATGAAAGTATGTGAGTAAATAATGAATGATACAATGTAATAAAGTAAGTAGGGAGGAAACAAAATTGATTAGGAGTTCAGAAATATCTCAATGTATTCCCCTATACCCCCACCCCTTGACTTACGAAGTCAATAGTATAAATCATTAAATTTTATAAGTGAAAAAGAAACCCATCCATCATAATTATGTTTTGTTATATGCCTCTTGAACATAACGGGTATCCAAGGAACTGATCCCTACAGTTTTCATATTCAGAACCCATCGATGAATGGATATGCGAGGAAAATATATTATTTGGAAAACCAATTAAAAAAACTGAAAAATATCTTGGATGGATAAATATAATTTGGGATGAGATAATTGGTAGTAATTTTTTTCCCGGGAGACGTTGAGAAGTTTAAGTTGTCTCTTTGATAGGATTTGATAATTCTAATAGTTTTTCATCAGAGAAATATTTGAGATTTTGGTAGGGACAAGGCATTGTACTAGGTATCTTCTAAGAGGGAGATACATTTATTTTACATACTTCAAGAGGATCAGGATGTTTCTGGAAACTTATGTTTGTAATAAATCCATAGAATACCATCATTATGGTATTTTTTACAATAATTAATGCCATATCTGACTTAATGGATCGAAACTACTGGATACCCAATATCCAGTGACGGGCAGATGTTGGCCTACCAAGAGTATGGGTATAATAGAAAACCTTCATCATATTACCAAAATACCTCCACTGATAACCAGTTATCTCCTACAGATCTTCCTGCTTTAAACATCACCACTGACTGTCTAATAGGACACTACCATCTATCTGGTGGGACTTATAAAAAAATTACTTCTACCACCATGAACCCATTAGGCCCGTTATTTCTTCACTTCTCCATATTAAATTGGAGACTCGTCTGTATCCTTTTAAATCCTTCTCAGGTTCATCCCTGATGATTCCAGTATATTGATGTATGATGAGATATGCGACCAAAACATTTTTAACTCTTTAAATGATCTTCAAGATTTCATTGATTTATATTACTTGTTATTGAAATTAAACACTGAAACTCATTTAAAAGAAATCATTGAAAGTATAGTTCAATGTTGATAATCATGAAAAAACTATGAGAGGGAGTGAGGTACAATAATATTCCCCATTTTATGATTATAAACACTTAACAATATTTTAACATGATATATACAATGAAATTCGTGGGATCAATATGTTATGAAATTATCTCCAGAAGTAATTATATAAATCATGTCATAAAAAATAAACCAATTTAGCAAAAACATAGGTAACTCCCTCTCTATAAAATAATAAAACACTAAAAAAATTATCCCCTTTTTCAATATGATATTTTCACTAAAATAAACTCATTAGTGAATATAGAAAGAAAATAATTAATTTTAAATTATAAGAACTTATCCCCTTTTTTTATTAACAAATGGAAACACAAAGATAGGTGGAATGATCTTCAGAAGAATAATTGGAATAGAAAATCAAGTAAAATTTTGAAAAATAAAAAATAATTTTAAAAGGAAAGTTTCAAGATGAAATTTTATTTAAAAGAACAAAAAATATTTTGAAAACACATCTTAACTTAAAAACTAAAAATAATAGTATTATTATAGAGAGAGATATGAAATAAAAATACAAGGTAAATGAAGAAATAAAACTAAAAAGAGAAAGAGAATAATTTAGAAACACCCCTTAACTTATAAAAGTAAAAGTGAGGAGAATCATATCAAATGAAACATATAATATTATAGTAAAGAGATATAGAGTAAGATAAATAATTAAAAATGGACGAAATAAATGTGAACATCCTACATACGTTCTCCATGAAACTTATTTCATAAAGGAATTATCTTACTATTATGGAATCGTTTCTTATTCAAAGATCATGAAATGTTTTCTTTGAGGTGAAACAACACTTCTAAAGCAGCATTCAATTCCCTTTATTTCAAAGATAACTCATGAGAGAAGTTACATAAACTAGTATATATGATAAATTTTTACTCATCATTAATCTTATTTTAAGTGAGATAAAAAATGTTTTTCAAAACAAAAGAGTATACGTAAAACTGCACATTTATGTTTTAGAAATATAACTATAAAATTATTTTTAAAATAAATCCATTTTCACCAAAAATATAAATATAATAAATATTTATTATTTTTAAGAAAAAAATTATGAAATTATGAAAATATTGTTTTTATATTTTTTAAATGTAATTAGAAATTAAATGATTACTCTAAAGAAAAATTTTAGAATTAAAGAGTAAAGGTTCTACGTAAAATGACAACATAAGTGAGATAAAGGGATCATATTCATGTAAGAAAATATAAAAAATTAATATTTAAAATCAACATTTTTAAGAATATTTTTTAAAAAGAAATGTTATTAATGCCAAATGTCAAGTTAAATGCTGTCACAGGATAACCATTACTAATTTGACTTTAATAAATTATAAATGATAAAGGGATAGTGGTTTGGTAAAAATATTAGTGATATTATATTCGGTGCAAAAAATCTCAATAAGATATCACAGTTCAGGAATTGATATCTTAAGAAATTGTGTCTTAGGTTAATGTTTTTGGTGTGAGAGTACTAGATATGATTTTTAGATATTTTTATGAAACCCGTATTGTCACCTTAATTAGGGATACGGTCAAATGTAATATCAATGTCTAAGAGAGTGTTTTGAATCCATATTATTTTGGTGTAATAACTCCAAGTGGCTATGTATTCCAGTTCAGCTATAGAAATAGAAATATATTTATTCTTCTAACTACTCTAAGTGGTGATTCATTTTCTTAGTAAATGGTTATTTTTCTTATACTTTTTCTATCTTGTTTTTATACTCTAAATTCAGAATCATAAAAGATGATATTAAAAAATAATATATTTTTAAATAAAGATTTTTTTTAAATCATTTTAAATAATATAAAAATCCTTTTGACATATTTGAATTGTTATTTCATTGAATATGATAAAAAATGAGCACAATTAAAAACATTGAATATGATATTAAGATAGGACATAGTAAGTTAAACTAGACTATAAATCATACTTCTTGAAATATTTTTTTACCATTTTAATAGCTTGATTTGATGATAGCATACAAGTTGTACACATAATAATTATTTATTCTGAATAATTTCAATAGTTCATTAGTTTATTTCCCCTGGTTTTAAATGATACCATCATTTTATTGAGAAATTTAAAAACTGAGAAAAATTTTCATTAACCCATAATGATCACTTCAAATTCATTTTTCATTCAATCAAAAAAATCATAAAAATAGATTCATTGGAAGTGGCCAAAATCACATCATCAATGTAAATTTGTACAGTTAAAAAATCATTCGAGGTGTTCTTTAGAAAAAGGGTTGAATCATATTTTCATATTTTGAAACCTTTTTATAAATGAAAATTTGAATTATGTTTATACCAATCCTAATGGGCTTGTCTTAAACCATAAATATATTATTTAAATTTGAAAACAAAATTTGGAATATGGTTATTTTCAAAACAATCTAGTTATTCAAAAAAACATTTCCAAAAATGAAACCATTTAAAAGTAACTTTTTATATCCACTTGAAGATTTTTAACTTCCTATGGTTGGTGAATTTAATAAATATTATAATGGATTGAAATAAAGTGATGGGTATAAAGGATTAACCATAGTTTATTACATCATCTTGGTCATATCATTTTTCTTCTAGACATTCTTTGTATCTAGTAATATTACTAGATTTATCTAGCTTATTTCTAAAATCTCATTTAGAGATTATGAAGGGATAATATTAAGGTATTTACATGAAATTACATATATCATTTTCAGTGAATTAATTTAGATCATATTGCGTGGTAATAAACCAATTTTTATCATTAACGGAATCATTGAGTTTTGGGGGTTCAAGGTGAGGGGCATATGTAGGGTGTTCAACCACATTTATGAAAAATCTATAATTAAGAGTTCCCACTTATAATTATCAGATGAAATTTTCAAGTTTTGGTCTATATATTTTTTTAAATCTTTAGTAGTTAATTTTAAAAATATTATTTTTCTTCTTCATCTTATTTATTTTCAAAACGATGATTTAAAAAAATTCAATAACATTTTTATAATGTCATTTTTGAAAACATTCATAAAAAACATAATCGATTGATTATTCAACCATTTTAGTTATATATTTTAAAACATGGTGTTCCTTGAATAAGTTTAAGTACATGATAATGATAAATTCATTGTATTTAGAGTCAATGTTTCAAATATTTTCATTTGTGTTTAAATTAAAACATTTTTAATGAGATGCATTAAAAATTATTACTTTCATTATTGTATTAAGACAATATTCATAAGGTGTATTTTTAAGATAAAGTTTCTAAGAAAATATCATTAATGATATAACATGAAATATATTTTTCCTTCTTCCAAAAATTGTTTGGTAATCAAAATTCATTTAAATTAGTTTGAGTGATATATTTTCTTTTCAATTTTTCATCTCTACTTCCCCATTCTTTTGTAGGGTTTGAGGAGTATAAAAAATAATGATTATTGCCTTGATATGTCCATAAATAATCATATTTATTTTTTTCAAAATTTCCCCCATGATCACTTTGAATATAAATAATTTTAAAACATTTTTTATTTTCAATTTTTTACATCATGACGAAGGATTTAAAAACACTACTTTTATGAGATAATAAATATTTTCATATGAATCTGGTAATTTCATCAACAATAATGAGATCATTGGATTTAACTCCTATTATTTAAATTTTATAAAGATAAAAAAGATCATGATGAATTACTTTAAGATATTTTAAACAATAAATTTCTTTTTTAGATTTAAAAGTGGATTTCTATTTCTTACCATATTGGTATGCATCACAAACCAAGTAATCAATGAAATATAATTTAGGTTGATCTCACACAACTATATGATGGTTTATTTTACATTTTATTGTGTCCTATAATGGAAAAGGTGTATATTACAATTCCAAGAATCACCAACTTAACCTATTAAATATTTAACTCTTTGTCTAGAAAGATCCTTTAAATTGATTGTGTGAAGTTTTAAAATCGATATATACTAAAGAAAATATTTTCTTTGGAGTTAAAAACATTTAAAAAGTCATTTTAAAAATATATTCTCCTAAAACTCTCAAATAATTGACTAATTAGTTGATAACTGTGTTTCCATAATTTAATGAATAAATTTTAAAAAAAATTGAGTTAAAAATTTAATGATACCTTAATTAATTACCTTACCCTAAGATTTATCATCTAAGGTGAAAATACCTACTTCAAACATATTGATTAGATTGAATTACAAGATCTCACCACACATGTGTCATGGAAAAACCTTTTTTAGGTACCATAGTGATTATTTGGTTTTTTTTCTAAATTCATTTTTCCAAAAAAAATGACAAATGGTTTTGGTACCCAAAAAAACATGGGTATTCTTATATTATCCAATAATGTTTTAATAATACAAATTTATTTTACATGGTATTTATTTTAGAAATATTGGATGATATATTAATTTCATTTGGTATACCATATAATGAATTCTTATAGTCATATTCATAAACAAAATTTATGATTATTTTAAAATGATTAAAAAAATATTTTGTGAGTCACATTTAACAAAATACATTTTCATTGGATTTTTTGAGGTGCTTTCAAAACTAAAGAAATCAATCCTGAACCACTCTTTTCATTTTTTTGAGATCCCAAAAAATTGTTTAAATATTCTTCACCATGAGTTAATTTGAATAAAGAATTTTTTATTTCTTTAATGGTGGTTTAATGTTTCTTAATGTCAAATGGATTCTTGAATTTAATGAATAGATATTATTTTTATTTATAGATAAAATACTTACCTTTTTTAAGTTGATATTTATCTCAAATTACTTATATTTATTTTCTTGTTATTTATATAATTAATCAAGTTGATGGAATCCATTTTCAAGTTGAATATAAACATATTTTATGTTGTTATAATTAAGGTGAAGAGAGGATAAAGAAGAAGAAGAATTAGGAGAAGAAGAGGAAGATTAAGAAATGGGATGAGGGTACTAACATCACCTCATTTATCAACATGTTTAATATAGAAATTGAAACTAGAGTTTCTTGATATAGATTATGCGGTTAATTATATGGAATCATTACTTTCACTCAAAATTTTGAATTTAAAATACTTTTTACTTTGTTAATTTTCATTGAGATTCTTTTTGATGGATGTGTACTCCATATTGATGTCAAATTTCTTTTTTACATTCATGGAATATAACTTTTAGTTTTTTATTTTAACATGACTTTTTTAATTAGTTAAATAATTTCATCTTCTTAAAGAAATATTTCATTTTATAATAGTCCATAACATCACCTCTATATGAATCACTGTTGGTAACTTTGAAGGTAATATTTTTCTTAACTTCTTTGATTTAATTATACCTATTTTCTTTTAATTTCTCCATCAGTGTTTTGAATATAATTAAGGATATAATTATTTCATAGAAGAAAATATTATTCATATCCATAACTTCTAAGAATACACAATTAATATTTAAAAAACCTAATGATACATATATTATCTTATTTCCTTTGATTTATTTATTACCTTATGTGTTACTTTTATTATATTCTATATTTTTATGCAGTTTTGAAACAATAAAAACCATTGAATTAATTTCTATGAATACCATATTGTAAGGAATTAATATAATTGTTATTAATTTCAAAATTATTAACATATTTAGGAGGCCATTTTCCTTTCGATTCTTTAATTGGAATACACTAATGCATTAACATTTTCGAAATAGGATAACTAATAATACCAACAAAAGTTGACATCTAATTTTTCCAGTACTATAAAAAAATAATACACAATGAAACCCCCTCACTTCGAAAGACTCTATGATGGTAGATTCATGGTGGAATCAGACCCGAATGCGCTATGAAAACATGCACAAATGTGCAAATACTCTGTCATGGGTCACATCTCTTACCTTAAAGGTGATCATACATGGACTTTTCTTGATTTATAGTCACCCATTACACATTGCTGGAATATCTCTAACTAGAAATTGATTCCAATAGGAAAATGTTACTATCACATTATTTCAAAATCACAAGATGATCTTGATAAAGTTTGGAGGACTGGAAAAATTAACCTGAAGCCAGGATTTATTAGATTATCGAATTGGGACTATGCATTTAACCCACATAGGTATAGGAATACCATGGCACAAGTTTGGGTTAAACTGTATGGGTTGAATTAGTATTTCTGGCATCCTAAAATATTGAATGTTATTATTACTTGTATTAGAACTCCTTTCAAAATAGATCATAGAACATTAAATTTTTATTTAGTTCACTTTTTGAGAGTGATGGTGGAAATTAACTTAGATTCAAAACTTCCAAATATTATTAGTTTTGATGAAAATGATTATAAAAATGGAATCAGAATAGAATATGAGAGAAAACCACCTTTGGTGATCTTTGTAAGATCATTAGACACACAATATTTAACTGTAGAGTGGTTAGAAAACAAGTAAATCACCCAACTAGAAATGAATGTAATGAAATAAGGAAAAACAAGAAAGAAAAGTCCCCCATTGTGGACATACATGAAACCCCTAAAAAGCGAAATGAATAATGGGTGGGAAAACCATATAATTTGACACACATAGGGGAAAAACTAGGTACATCCTACGTAGATATAGCTGAAGAGGAGGATTCCTCCACTAAGGAACAATTCCTCTTAGATAAAATAGAGACATTGGTTATATATACCATTAAAATTTCCATCTATAAAGTAGAGAAGATAGAAACTGTCACTTGTCAACATGAATAGATTTCTTACTCTAATTACATTAATGGAACTAAATCAGTCTCCATGACCACAAGATCCATGTGCCCCAAAAACAAAACTATAGAAGTTAATACTTATTTGGCTCTGGAAGCATTCCAAAAAAAATAAACACACCTGTTACTCTGTGTAATAAGGGAACACCATCTCAACATGAGCAGATCCAATGAAATACTCACATAACATGCACTCCACACACTCATGCAACTGATTCACCTGAGTTAACTACAGAGAAAGGTTTCAAATAGCACACTCTTTTGAATCTAGACACTAGAAAAATACAGGGCACCCTCCATGATACTGTTACAATAGATTTGAAGCAGGAAATTTCTAACAAGGAAACCAACTTAAGTTCTTGTCCCTCTATTCACTAACACATTGTTAATAGAACTCAAACTCTGTACACCACTAATTGCACTGTTAAACCTGAAAATATGCCTACTAGATAGAAGGAAGTTAATACCGAGGCACTGTCCACAAATAATCCTACTGAATCTGAAGACAAATATATGAAATTTGTGAAATCAACATTTCCTCTTGTAGTGGGAACATTGACCTCGGTAAAGGGACCTTCACAATTTCAAGAACATACGGATGTTGTTGTCATGATCTTGAAGGATATTGTATATCACACTAAACATATGTTGTGATCTCTACCTTCTATGGATGTTGTATAGCCCCAGTCTGTCTTGATTGACACTGAGGAACCAGGGGTTCAAAGGACACAAAAAGAGATATCTTATGCTTCTCCATAGTAGTACAAAAATTCCCCAAGTCTAGGTACACCTGCACCTCCTTCCACAAGCATTTCTATTTATGGTACTCATTTTATTAATAGCATTGTTAGTCATGAGCATACTAAAAATCTATCTTCTAACCAAAATGTTAACTCTTTGGTTCCATGCAACAAAAATTCCATGGATTCTACTAATTTTACAAAGTGAAATGTTAGGGTTTCAAATATCCATCCTGACATATCTAAAAAGGTACAAAAACATATCACTAATAGTGATTATTCCCAAATGGTAAGAAGATCTTCCAAAAATAAAAAATTAGGGGAAAATAAAAAAAGGGAGTTCTAACTCCAAACACAGTTTAAATGAGATTCTTTTCTGGAATTGTCAGGGCATAGATAACTCTTATACGTTCACTATTCTAAAAATAATGGTGAACTCTCATCATCCTTTGTTATTTGCTATTGTTGAACAAAACAAATCTGACAAATATTCTCATTTGTTCCATCATAACCACTAATTTTTTGGTGAAATAAAAAATACCAAAAAAGTTGAAACTCTATGGATTTTTTTTACACTTTTCCTTAAAAAATGTTAATATCTTCAATGTTTCGGACCAAGTGTTCACCTGAAACTTTAACACTGATACTTCCTACTTATTTTGCTCCTTTTTTTATGCTAAGAATAGATATCAGAAAATGATACCATTGTTGAATGACCTATCATATCTAGGCACAAATATTAATTAACCTTGGTTTATTATTGGAGACTTTATTTCCATTCTCAACTCAAGTGAAACAATTGGTCCCTCCCATGCAAAAATTTGCACATAATAATTTAAAGCTTGAATTGAAGACCACAATCTAATTGAAAATAATCTCACTGGTGTGAAATTTACTTGGTTTAGAAGATATTACAATAGAGTGGTTGCCTATATTCTAGATAGGGCATTGAAAAAAGTTTGTGCCTTAGATAAATAGGACACTATCTCTAACACCACACTTTACAAGCTGAAATCTAACCATCATCCAATCCTAGTCAATGTCTTCACCAAAGGAACAAGACCTATGTGACCTTTCCGATTTTAAAATGAATGGTTCTCTGATGATGAATGCACCAATATCTTAATAAAACATCGGTCCTCAATGTCACACAACCATGATGACTTCTCCTATTCTGTTAAATTAAATCACCTCAAACAGACTCTCAAAAGTTTGTGTAGATCCAAATTCGAAAAAATTAACAATGAAGTCCTTCTTCTTCAGAAATATACAAATGAATTACAAAACAATAACACTAGATCTGATTTCAATATTAAACCGACTCATGAAATAAACCTTATGATTAAGGTCAAATCTTTACTAAATTTTAAAGAAGACATGAGGAAACAGAGGTTTAAAGTTAAATGGTTTTCAGATGGTGACATAAATACTAAAATCTATAATTCTCTTCAAAAAATCAGGAAGTATTTCATACCGATAACATTTTTAAAATATGGGGACAAACATATAGACAATGAATATGAAATTTCTCATCACATTGTCTCTTACTATAAATCCATGTTCAATGGTCCTAATATCAATAAAGACCTCCTTCCTAAGGTCATTCTGATATGGTCACTGATGAAGACAACACCTTCCTCCTCAACACTCCAATGGATCATGAAATCAAATACATTGTATTTAGTTTGAATCATGAAATTGATCTGGGTCTTGATGGTTTAAATAATGGTGTTTCCAATATTATTGGGACATGATTTATAGCGATGTTCGAAAACTTGTCAAATCCTTTTTCTCCAATGGTGTACTTCCTCATGCTCTTAATTCTCAATTCCTCTCCATGATCCCAAAAGTGGAAAATTCTTCTGAGATTCATTTTTTTAGACCCATTTCCCTTATCAATACAGTTTATAAAATAATCACTAAAATCATTGTCAATAGACTCTCAACTATCATAGATAAAATTGTCTCCTAGAACCAATTTGGTTTCATTAAGGGTGGATCCATTCAAGACTGTATCTTTCTTGCCACTGAGTGTGTAAATAACTTGAATAAAACTAACAGAGGAGGTAACATTACTATTAAATTGGAAATTAAAATATCTGTTGACACCATGAAATAGAGATTTATCTTTAATGTTCTTCAAGGTTTTGGCTTTTGTGTTTCATTCATTACTGCAATCAAAACTTTGTTCAACTCAACATCTATATCCATTTTAGTCAATGGTTCTTCCGAGGGCTATTTCAAATGCACCAATGTTTTTAGGAAATATAATCCTCTCTCTACCATTCTCTTCATGATTTTGGAAGACTATCTTAGCTACTTGCTCAATCACCTAGTGGACTAGAATAAACTGAAATCCATCCATGTCACTATGAACACAAATTCCCCCACTCACCAGTTTTATGCTGACAACATCATCATTTTCCTTTAATGTGATAAAATAAACATTCTAACCCTCAAAAAAGTCTCTCTCACTATTAAAATGTTTCTAACAAACTATTAGTTGGAATAAATCATGCATCTTCCTTGGGAAGAACATTCCCCCCATAGAAAATCTAACATTACTAGTGACTTAGGTCTAAATGAATGTACTCTACCCATTATATATCTTGGTGTTCCCATTTTTTGGGGTAGACCAAAATATTTACACATTGATACAATATTAGACCATGTCCTAACCCATCTATCTTTTTGGAAAGGTAAATATCTCTCTATGGCGGGAAGGATATTTCTGGTCAAATCCATCATTATTTCCAAGTTGGTATACTCCATGATGGTCTCTAAGGATTCCTCCATGAAATTCTGGTTAGATAACTAGACTGGCACAATCTAAATTACTATGATTTCTCTCGATCAAACCCCTAAGATTATTAATTTCTTTATTAGAGATATTATAGTCTCTCAATATGATCATATCCCTAAACACATTCTACATGTCATTGAAAACTACCCTTTTTAAAATACTAATGACTTCTTAATTTGGGAACCTGCCAATAATGGCATGATTAACTCTAAAATATTTTTACAATCATTACTTTTTTAACTCAAAAAGTGACTTCAGTTGAATAAAAAATATTAACAAGACTTGGATGAAGGATTCAAAATTAAATCTCATCTAGTGTCTTGTTCACAAAAGTGTTCTCACAGAGGGTTTCATTCAATATTTTGGAATCCATCTCTGTTCGAAATGCAATCTCTGTAATCAACACAAGGAAATTCTAATCATCTATTTATTTCATATGTTACTGCTTTTTCCCTTTGGAACTATATTCTTGAAATTTTTAGTTTCTGATGGTTGGTTCTTGACTCTGTTAAGACTCAACTAAAAAAATGTGAAGAAGTGGACGACTCTCAGAAAATCAAGAACCCCTTCCTAGATGCATTTTTTAATCTCCATCATTTTATTAGGTATGATCAGAAAGCTATTTTTCATAACAATTACTTACTCAATCAAAATGAAGGTCAAATGCGGATCCTCATTACCATATGGGAAGCTACTTTGATGCAAAATCGACATTGCCACAACATTTTGCATGACTTGGAAATCATGTGGTATCTTCAGATAAATGGAAATTATTGTCAACATCATCGCACTATGTAAGTGTTTTTGAAATATTCTCTCCCTAGATGGGTTAAAGTTAATATTGATGGTGCCTCCAAAGGAAATCCGAGCCATGTGGGTTTCAGTGTTGTCTTCAATAATCACCTCTGTTAGATCCTTGGATACTTCATGGGTAGCTACGACATCACCTCCTCTCTTGAATCTGAGATAATGAGTTTAATTCATGTTATTACCATTTCCAAACTCCTTGGTTGGAATAATCTCTGGATTGAAATATATTGGACTACCTTCGGGCAGGTGATTTGGAATGGCATAATACATCTTGCATGGTCAATTACCACTCATTAGATGGACTAAACCCATTATCTTAACAATATAAACTATATCATCACACATGTTTATTGAGAATAAAACATGGTGGCATATGTCCTAACAAGCATGGGTTTAAATCAAGATATTACCTTGTTTGAGGACCTCCTTACTTTTTTACTTTCTTTGCATGAAAGAGATTGTAATATGATCTTGTATTTCGGACTTTTGTAAACTATTTATTTTATAATAATTTTTCCTTGTTCGTTTTGGGCCAACACATCAACTTTAAAAAAAGATAATATCAAAGTAAATTACAATTGATAAGGAGTTAGAAAATAGCTCAATGTGAGCCCCTGAATCTCTACCCCTCAACATGAGAGGTCAATATTATAAACCCATTGGTTATAGTGATGATAAAGAAACTTATCCCTAAAAATAATAATTTTTGAGAACCATCATGATTATCATCGATGTCCAAGAAACCCATCCCTCACTTTTAAAGAGTGAGAACCCATTAGTTGAAGATAATTAGAGGAAATAGATTTTTATTAGGAAACCCCATTAAAAATCCACCCACAGATATCTTGGATGGATGAATATAATTTGGGATGAGAGATTTTAGAGTTAGTTTTATATCCTTGATAGATTAATGTTATGATGTTTTGTCTTTAAATGGATTTGAGAATTCTAGTACTTTTTCTTTAGATCAAACATTGAAATAATAATTGAGAGAATGAGTTGTAAATAGTATCTTCCAAGAGGTAAATGGATTCCTTCTTATATGCATCAAGAGGAGTGGGAAGTTTATGGGAAAAAATCTTTTGTAATGAATACAAGTGATGTGGCTCTATTTTTACATAGTTTTGCCACATCTTTTTTACTTGATATTTAATGATTTAATTAAATATTTAATCACTTTGTACTAAATAATTGTAATTTTTTATTTTTATAGTTAACTTTTTTAACTAATAAATTTTTATAATTAATTATGCATTTTTAGTCTTTAAATTAATAATTTTAATTTTACATAACTATTCTAATTTAATTATTTCTTAATTAGTCTTATTAAGTGGATTCAACTTGAATTTTTAATAAGTTAATATCTATTTTAAAAAATAATTTACTCAAAAAAATTCTATTTAATTAAGATAGTCTTTATTTTAATATTTTATCTTTTAATGTAGTTAAAATATAATAGGTTAACGATGTTAATTAATATGTTTAGTCATCCTGCTAATCATTTAAGAAAATAATTTTAGTTTTAATTCAATAAAATTCTTCACTTTTAATTTTATGTGTTCAAATAGTTGTTTTATTAATTAATTAATAGTTTTAAAACATTAATTATATAATCTTATACATGAAGATAAATTATTAAGTCACTAAATATTGATTTTAGTCTACCAGTGAGGTAGACAAGAACAAGCGGTGACCTATTGGGTCACTGATGCTCTTCATTTCTATTTGCTGCTACCCTGTAATAAATATATTTAGTTATTTTAATTTTAGTCTGTCATTAATTTAGATTAAAAATTATTCAGTTTATAATTTAAGTGTTGTCAATTAATAATTTTAATGTTTTAAAGGTTAATAAAAAATTCTGTCTTAATTAATGGGGTTTATCATTATTTTAATTAATTGTTTTTAGTTTTTTTAGTTTACTTAAGTTTTAATTTTATGTTTAATTTATGTGTTTTTAATTTTTTAAGGTAACTGTTAGTTATATATTTTTGTCCTAACGGTGACCCTTTTCTTTTGGAGTAACGATGAGACTTCATTTTTTGTACTGATAGCCTTAATTTATATCCCTAACAGTGACCTTTTTCCTAACAGTGACCCTACACCTCTCTGTTACTACTGTGCACCGGTGAACCTCGCGCTGGTTCTTTCCTTTCTTCATTTTATACTAATGGTGAGCTTATTATTTTATTCTATAACGGTAATATGTTTTATTTAAATGTATTGGTGACTCTTATTTTTATTTTATACCGGTGACCTTGAATTTAATTCTAACGGTAACCTACTAACTATTAATTCTATTCTAACAGCGACTTCCCTGCCGATGTTCCTCATTTTATTTTATTATACTAGTGACATTTTATTTTATTTTACCAGTGACTTGAAGACCCTCGCAGCTATCGTTATCCTCAACCTCAGCGATATTTATCCTCACTGATAGCCCCTTTTCCCTTCCAACCTCAATGCTATCGGTTCTCACCGCTAATTCATTTTATCTACCTCACCATTAAGCATTCAAAATTGCACTCCTCTCTTTCAGAACAACCCCACCCACAAGGCAGCAACCCTGAGGAAGACAACTATGACCAGACTTGCAGCCTTGTTCCCATTGTCTACACCGAGGTCTATGTGCCTCCGATCCAACCACCAAGGTCCAAACTTCCAAATCTGGAGGGGCCTCCATTCCCACTGTCAGGACAAACCTTAGCTGTAGATTAGGTTTATAACCATGGACCACACCAGACCCGGGTTAAGGAGAATGATGGAGTTGGGCCACTATTGGTTTTTGCTGGAATCGCTGCTGTCTGCCGCTTCGAGCAGAGCCAGCCGCTATTGTCCACCGCTTCGAGCATATCTAGCCACTAATATCCCTAGCTGCGAGGAGATGAAGCCACTTCTTTCCGCCGTTAGATTTGAGCTTTCCTGAGGATGAAGCCACCAGACTAGGTACTTAGAGGGAGTCTACCACACTGCTTCTCTGTTTGGAGAAGAAAATGAAATCCCCCCTCGGGTTGTGTCGAGATTTGGGGGGTATTTTTAAAACAAAACAACAAACTAAAAGAAAAAAATTAAACTAATGAACTACAGTGAAAATTAAAATAAAAACTCAAATAGAAAAATAATAATAATAAACATTAATAATTATAAATAAAAAAATGTATAAGATATTTAATTAAATAGAATTTTTAAACATTAATAAAATTTTATTTAGTTAATTGATAATTATTTCTAAAATTGAGTTAGATTAGATTGTTAAAAATATTATTAATTATAATTTAATTTTATGTTAAACTAGACTAGATAATTTAAAATTTTAATAATGTTAATTAATTAACTAATTAAAACTTATAAACAATTTAGCATTAAAATTTATAATTAATAAAACATCTTATTTTTAATAATAATAATAACTCTTTTTTAACAAATTCGTTCAACTTATAATATGTAATTCATCATGGTTTATCATTTATAAATTTTATTTCATTATAAGTAATTAAAATATAACTACGAGTTATTAGAAATAGTAATAATATAATTTAATTAATAACATTATTTAAAATTTTACTGATTCTATTTTAAATACCTTTTTATAAACTAATTTCTTAAACTATAATTCTTTATTTCCTTAGAGTTTTAATAGTTTTGTCTGTTTTTATTACGTAGGTTCATTCAAGAGACATGTATACATCCAGATTCACTTAACTAAATCACTGAGAGTTAGTTATGTGAGAAAAGTTAGTGTGACCTGCCTGTTGCGAAAAAACACACGTTGTGCGGTGCATTTGTGAAGGGCTTTCAAAGTCAGTGGAAGATGTTCGGTGACTTGCAGCAGGTGACGGTGGATAAAAAAGTAGAAAAAGCAGTATAATTGGGGGATGTGCTCATTTGGATTCCACACCACACCATTTTTTGAGAGCGAAGTCTCCTGGGAAATGAGAGAGCAGACATGGATGCGAAGGAGCTCAAGAGTAGAGTAGTATTTGGGGAGTACTTATTCCCTTCATCCTTAAATTGTGTACTCTGTTCTTGGAAGTTTTTCACTTATTTAATCAAAATGATCAAAGGATGAATTGTCTTAGCTCGATAATTCAAATCTGTTGGTTCATCTTCCAAACTTCTTTATTCAGTTTAAAATTTTCAGAATCATAATCAATCAGAGAAATTGAATAATGATTCTCAGTTTAGTTTTTTCACACCTTTAATGTTTTAAAAATTCATAAATTCAAGATCTACTGGAAAGGTAGTTCTTGAATACATTTTTTCGAAGCGTTAATGTCCTAAACTATGGAAATTTATGGCAATTTTATTTTCCAACTGTTATCCTTTTATAATTGTCAAGCTATTTAACTAAATTTGGAGTGGCGAACTCCTAAAATCAGTTTACTGAGTGTTGAGTTTCCTGGTGAGGGAGATTTTTCAGTTTTTTTCTTGTGGTGTGATTCAATTAAGTGTAGTGGGGAAGGTATCCTTTAAACTAGTAGATTGGAATTCTCGAGTATTACATTTGATTTTCACCTTCAACCTTGCTGCTTTATTTTAGTATTTTGTTCTTTTATGTTAGTTTTACTATAGTTCTTAGTTCATCAATATATTAATAATCGATTTAGTCTCATGATTAAATAAAAGTAAAAAATATTGAAGAGTAAAGAAAACTATAAATAAATTTACCTCATTGCTAAAAATAGTGAGGTTTCTAGTTTCAAAACCATAGAATTCACTCATCTTCCTTCTCTGTGGATCGACCCTACACCATTGTGCTAGTGTAAGAGTAATAAATGGAATATTGAGGGCTGTGAAGACCTTTGACCTGTTCAAAATTTGGCGTCGTTTCCAGGGAGGCATGCATTGAGATTCTAGGGTTTGAAAATTAAAAAAACAATAAAAACATTTAAAAAATCATTTAAAAAATATGATTTAAAAAAACTGCTTTGAACTGTATCTGATGCTTTTGTTGTTTTTTTAAAAAAATCTTCTCAACTGTGCAACCTTGTGTGTTTAAACTCATTTGTTTTTAGTTTAAAGTAAATGGAACAGTATCAGAACTGGAATCAACTAGGACATTATTGTGTTTGTTTTAGATATTATAGACATACTGCTTGGCAGTGTTTCTATAACGAGCCACAACAGATTTCTTTCATTGAAGAGGATGAATATCTTGAGCCCAGTCCTGACACCTTAGCTAAAATTGACCTAATTGATTCTAAATTGGATACTATGGTAGAACTAATTAACAATTGGTTAACTAAAACCCATGAAATTAAAATTATATATTCTCAAGAGCGAGATCAGAGAATGAAAAGATTAGAAAACATGCTTTTTTAATTACAAAAAAGGGTTAAAGATCAAGAATAATTTGATTAAAATGAAAAATTAAATGTTTATAAATGATTTGAAAATAAAATTAAAGATAAAAGTGACAGTGAAACTGGACAAGAAACCATTCTCTTTGAAAAATCTGATTCTGTTAAACTAAATCTGGAAACAACCAACTCTCTGATTCAAGAACACAACATTGAAAATCCAATAAAAAAATTTAATGCTGTTGAGTTGGAAAATTTTTAAGATGAATTGAAATAGATTGAAAAAAAATTGCCCAGTTCTTTTCATAATTCCGACATTAGAGAAAAATCACTATTTTAGATGTTTTGAGAATGAAGCCACTCGACTTGAAGCAAAACATGAAACTGAAAACTTGAATGTTAAAAACTCTTCACCCAACTTTGCTCAGTTTGTGAATAATGAGTCTCAACAAAATATTGGGAACACTTTGGAAGAGAACCTTAAGCTGGAAAATATAGAATCTCAAAAATTTAAACATGAATTGAAAACTACTCTTCCATGATTTGAAACTCCAAACCCATCTATTTCCGAAATGATGTTGGATGATTTAGAGGATGATGGAATTTTGTTTCAAGAAAGATTAAATGATGAGCTTTCATCTTCCTTTAATCAGATTGATTGTTTGATAGAAACTGAGTGTACTGAAATTGAAAACAATGAAGTTTTACATGGGAGTAAATTTTTAAACTTGAAAAATCAGGAAATTGAATTTATTGAAGTTGAATTAAATATTACTCCCCCTGATTTGAACTTCTTGGAACACACTACAGACTTTATTTTAGAAAGTGAGATTTTTGGACATGAACTTAAAGTAGAGGTTGAACACACACTTGATCTAGGCAGAACTTATGTGATAGAAGCAGTAGATGTTCAGTGTGAGTTAACATATGAGGATCTTTTGGAACAGATTTATAACATTGTTAGACCTGAATCTGTTGGTGATAAAATAAATTCTCTTTCCTTCCTATCACTTCCATCCTCACATGTGAAGGGTTATGAACCTTCTCATGATACTGATAGTAGTCTAGAGGGAGAATTAGACTTGAATTTCATTGTACATGATTCTTGTTCAACACTCTATTGAATCTCTTCTTGAACCTACAATTCAGTATTCACGCATTTTCACCCTTGAATTTGAACTTGGTAGTGTTGAGGTTAATAGAGATAGCTCTGAGGTTAATGATATACCTTTTGATGCACCTAGATCTATCTTTCCCATTCATGTGTATTCAAATCTTGAAATGTCTGAACTTATTCAGGAAATAGACAACACTATACCCACTACTATTAAAGGGTGCTACTTATGGGTTATTTTAGGCTATCAGAATTCAGTTATTGATGTGTTGAGTCTAATTTCCCAAAAATATAATCTTTCTGTTAAAAATAATTGATCCAAACATATGTGGGGTTCTTATTAAGGAAACCACATCCGCCTAGTGACTATGGTTAGTTCTAGGTGATTCTGACTGGGGACAATAAATCTAGCACTGCATGGGAGGCAACCCATGGTCTTTTTTGTGTTAATAAATAAAAATGTGGTGATTTAATAAAGTCTAATTGAAGACTTTAAAATCAGTGATTCATGGGAGTCAACCCATGCTCTTTCTTTATTTTCATTTTTGTACTGTTCAGTGTTGAATAATGTGCTTCTTTGTTGTCTTCTCCTGTATGCACTGTCTATGCTGGTTATGACCATTTTCATGTTTTGTGTTTTTAGGATGGTGTAGTTGTGTAATAATGAAATTGAATTCTCATGATCATATTTGGAAAAGAACTTATTCAGAAAAGTACTTCAACCTTGGGAATTTATTTCTACTCCTGCTTTTTCTAATAAAATTCTGATCACTAAAAAAAATCTGCTTGTCTAAGAAACTCTCCTACGTGTGTATTGAAAATTCTGCTACATATTTTTTGAAAATCTGGTGCATAAGTTTCATATAAAAAACTTTTGTTGTGTGTCACTAAGTTGAATTAAAAATCCACATGTGCCTGTTTCTGTGAACTGAAATTCATTGTTTAAAATCTTTTCATTGCTTGAAACTAAGTGTGTGTGTGGGGGGGGGGGGGGTACATGATGTTGGTCTTTTAAATTTGATTAATGTTGGGGTGTTTATCATGAACTTTGTATGCTTTATTGAATATTTAACTGAATAAATTTTCCTAAACTTGCATACACCCAATTAATTGTGCACCCACAAATTAAAAGATATATCTTGAGCTGAATTGAAAACCTTTTTCACTGGACATAAATGTTAATGTATATACTTGCTAAAGAAATTGTTGTTAATTTATTCATTGTGGAAAACAATATCTTTGAACTTCATTGAGACCCTTTATACATATCATCTATCTACTAAACTGAAAATCTATTTTGAACCTTAATTTCTAAATTGTTCTTATTCATATTTAGAAGTCAACTTTGGGGACAAAGTTGGGTTTTTAATATGAAGAAGAACAATTTAGAAATTAAGGTTCAAAACATATTTTCAATTTAGTAGATAGATGACATGTATAAAGGGTCTCAATGAAGTTCAAAGATATTGTTTTCCACAATTAATAAATTAACAGCAGGTTCATTAGAAAGTATATACATTACATTTATGTCCATTGACAAAGGTTTTCAATTCATCTCAAGATATATCATGTAATTTGTGGGTGCACAATTAATTGGGTGTAAGAAAGTTTAGAAAAATTTATTCAGTTAGATATTCAATAAAGAAAAAAAAATCATGCTAAACACCCCAAATTTAATTAGATTTAAAAGACCAACATCATGTACCCCCCCCCCCCACACTTAGTTTCAAGAAATGAAAATATTTTAAACAATGAATTTCAGTTCACAGCAACAGGCACATGCAGATTTTTAATTCATCTTAGTGACATGCAGAAAAAGTTTTTTATATGAAATTTATGCAGCAGAATATTCAATACACATGTAGCGGAGTTTCTTAGACAAGAAGAATGTTTTTTTAGTGAGCATAATTTTATTAGAATAAATAGGAGAAAAAATAAATGATGAATGTTGAAGTACTTCCTGGACTAAGTTCTTGTCTGGAGATGATCATGGGAATTAAACTTCATTACTACATAATAAAAACATCCTAAAAACCCAAAACATGAAAACGATCATAACCAGCATAGATAGTGCATACAGTAGAAGACAACAAAGAAACATTTTATTCAACACTAAATAGTAAAAAAATGAAAACATTGAAAGAGAATGGGTTGACTACCATGAAGCACTAATTTTAAAGTCTTCAGTTAGATTTTATTAAATCACAAATTTATTATTTATTAACACAACAAAGACCATTAGATGCCTCACATGCTGCTCTAGAGTTATAGTCCCCAGCCGGACTCACCTAGAACTAACCATAGTCACTAGGTGGATGTGGTTTCCTTAATAAGAACCAACACACATGTTTGACCCAATTATTTCTAATAGAAAGATGATATTTTTGGGCAACAAGACTCAACACATCAATAACTGAATTCTCATAGCCTAAAATAACCCCTAAGTAGCACCCTTTAATAATAGTGGGTACAGTGCTGTCCATTTCTACAATAATTTCAGACATTTCAAGATTTGAATACACATGAAGGGACAACATAGATCTAGGTGCTTCAAAAGGTGTAGCATTGACCTCAGAGCTATATTTCTTAACCTCAACACTAACAGGTTCAAATTCAAGGGCGAAAATGGGTGAATACAAAATAGTAGGTTTACGAAGAGATTCAATAGAGTGTTGAACAGAATCATGTACAAAGAAACTCAAGTCTAATTCTCCCTATAGACTACTATCAGTATCATGAGAAGGTTCGGAACCCTTCACAGGTGATGATAGAAGTGATAGGCAGGGAAGATAATTTATTTTATCACCAACAGATTCAGGTCTAACAATGTTATAAATCTCTTCCAAAAGATCCTCATCTGTTTACTCACACTGAACATCTACTGCTTCTATCCCATCAGTTCTTCCTAGATCAAGTGTGTGTTCAACCTCTACTTTAAGTTCATGTCCAAAAATCTCACTTTCCAAAATAAAGTCTATAGTGTGTTCCAAGAAGTTCAAATCAGGGGGAGTAATGTTTAATTTAGCTTAAATAAATTCAATTTCTTGATTTTTCAAGTTTAAACATTAATCGCCAAGTAAAACATCACTGTTTTCAATTTTAGTACACTTAGCTTCTATCAAACAATCAATCTGAGAAAATGAAGATGAAAGATCATAATTTAATCTCTCTTCAAACATCATTCCCTCATCCTCTAAATCATCAAACATCATTTCAGAAATAGATGGGTTTGGAGTTTCAGAGCATATAAGAGTAGTTTTCAGTTCAAGTTGAAAGTTTTGAGATTCTATATTTTCCAACTTAAGGTTCTCTTCCAAAGTGTTCCCAATATTTTGTTTAGACTCATTATTCACCAATTCTGCAAAGTTGGGTGAATAGTTTTTAACATTCAAGTTTTTAGTTTCATGTTTTGCTTCAACCCGAGTGACTTCATTCTCAAAACTTCTAAAACAATGATTTTTCTCCAATGTAGGAATTATAAAAAGAACTGGGAAATTTTTGTTAATCTATTTCAATTCGTCTTCAAAATTTTCCAACTCAATAGCATTAAATTTATATATTGTATTTTCAATTTTTTGTTCCTGACTTAGAGAGTTGGTTGTTTCTAGATTTAGTTTAACAGAATGATATTTTTCAAAGAGAATGGTTTCTTGTCCAGTTTCACTCTCACTTTCTTCTTTAATTTGATTTTCAAATCTTTTATAAACATTTCCCTTTTCATTTTCATCAAATTCTTCATGTTCTTAACCCCTTGTTGTAATTCAAAAATCATGCTTTCTAATATTTTTATTCATTGATCTTACTCTTGAGAATCTCTAATTTTAATTTCATGGGTTTTAGTTAACCAATTGTTAATTAGTTCCACCCTAGCGTCCAATTTAGAATCAATTAGGTCAATTTTAGCTAGGGTGTTAGGACTGGGCTCAAGATATTCATCCTCTTCAATGAAATAAATCTGTTGTGGCTGGTTATAGACACACTTCTAGGCAGTATATCCATAATCTATACAACAAACACAGTAAGGTCCTGGTTGATTCCAGTTCTGATGTTGTTCCATTTCCTTTAAACTATAAACAAATGAGTTTAAACAGGAAAGTTTGCACAATTGAGCAGATTTTTTTTAAAAAAAAAAGACAACAAAAGCAGCAGATACAGTTCAAAGCAGTTTTTTTAAGTCTAATTTTTTAAAATGATTTCTTTGAAATGTTTTTTTATTATTTTTTATTTTTAAAACCCTAGACTCTCAGTGTGTGCCTTCCCCGACAACGTTGCCAAATTTTGAACAGGTCATAGGTCGTCACAGACATCAAAATTACATTTATTACTCCTACACTAGCACAATGGTGTAGGGTCGATCCATAGAGAAGGCAGGTGAGTGAATTCTAAGGTTTGAAACTAAAAACCTCACTGTTGTCAGCAATGAGGTAAACTTCTTTATAGTTTTCTTTACTTTTCATTTTTTTTACTTTTCTTTAAGCAAGAGACTAAATCAATTACTAATATATTGATGAACTAAGAACTACAGTAAAACTAACATAAATGCACAAAATACTAAAATAAACTCACAACGTCGAAGGTGAAAATCTAATGTAATACTCGAGAATTCCAATCTACTTGTTTAAAGGATACCTTCTCCACTACACTTTATTGAAAATAAGTTTACTAAATTGAAAATCTATTTTGAACCTTAATTTCTAAATTTTTCTTCTTCATATCTAGAAGTCAAAACTGCAGACAAATTTGGGTTTTAAGTGTGGGGGAGGGGCCAATTATTTACTATGCTAAACTATGTTTTAATGTGAGTCCATCAATTCCCACTTCAATTCAGTTTTTTGTTAAAAATGGGTAATTTTTTCAAAATTCATGTATAATTTTAGGCTTTACACTGTACTCAATTGGGTCCTACCTTAAGAAAAGTTCCTTGCTGGTAGTTAAGAACTACATAGAATCTAAAATTGATGATAATGGTTGATTGTTGAGTGATCTTACTTAGTGATTTGATGGAAATTTGGTTTAGGAACTACTTCTAAAAGTGATTTGGGTAACCTTTTAGTGGAACCATGAGCATAAATCTTGGAACTGGATGTTTGATTCTTATTATAGGGACCTCATTAATCTTTTAATTATTGAAATTAATTGCTTTAATGAGTCAATGTAAATGATTTTTGATATAAATATTTAGAAACTGGAGTAATTTGGGCATCTGGGATCCCACAGTGAGTCTCTGAGACCCTAGATGCTGGGTGCATTTCTGTTAACTTTAAGCCCTCTGTTTACTTTGAATAAGTGCATTACACAGTGCTTAGAACAATGATACATGGCTTGGGAAAAATAAAATAAAGTGTCTAGGGTCAATAATGATCTCATTGAGGTGAGGGGAATGATGAACGCCAGATGAAGAAGGGGTCAATTGGTTTTTTTACGGAAATCATTTAGGTTGTATCAATAAGGTGATTCGAAAAAAAAATTAATTATTTTTGGGACCTAAGATTCTGTCAAAGTACAAAGTTCCTTGGTTAAGGTCTTAGTTCCATTGATATTTTACCTCCTGTCATTCTTGGACTTAGAACATCAGCTTGGATTGAAATGAGTCATTAAGTTGTATCACATATGAGGCATGACATCTTCATTGCTTGATGATTCATTCCTGTCTTAATTACCCTTGAGTATTTGTTATAGGCAAGATTCATATGAGTAATTCATTTTCTCAAATCCGACTGTTATGTTTTTTCCTCTATTTTTTAGTGCTGGACATGTTATAGTGTGATCTTAATCATACATATATTTTACTATTTTTCAATGAAAATAATGCATGGGATTGTTTGAGGACAAACAATGATTAAGTGTGGGTAAATTTGATGTGACTTTATTTTTACATAGTTTTTCCATATCTTTTTACTTGATTTTTAATGATTTAATAAATTATTTAGTCACTTTATACTAAATAATTGTACTTTTGTATTTTTATAGTTAACTTTGTTAACTAATCAATTTTTATAATTAATTATGTATTTTTAGTCTTTAAATTAATAATTTTAATTTTACTTACCTTTTCTAATTTAATTATTTCTTAATTAGTCTTGTTAAGTGGATTCTAGTTGACTTTTTAATAAATTAATATCTATTTTAAACAATTATTTAATCAATGTAATTTTATTTAATTAAGTTATTCTTTATTTTAATATTTTATCTTTTAATTTAGTTACAATAGAATAGTTTAACAATGTTAATTAATATTTTAGTCATCCTACTAATCATTTCAGTAAATAATTTTAGTTTTAATTAAATAAAATAGTTCGCTTTTAATTTTATGTGTTCAAATAATTGTTTTATAAATTAATTAAGAGTTTTAAAACATTGAATATATAATCTTATATATGAAGATAAATTATTAAGTCACTAAATATTGATTTTAGTCTACCGGTGAGGTAGAAAAGAACTAGAGGTGACCTATTGGGTCACCGATGCTCTTAATTTCTATTTGCTGCTACCCTGTAATAAATTTTTTTTAGTTATTTTAATATTAGACTTTTATTAATTTAGTTTAACAATTTTTCAGTTTATAATTTAAGTGTTGTCAATTAATAATTTTAATGTTTTAAAGGTTAATAAAAAATTATGTCTTAATTAATAGGGTTTAACATTATTTTAATTAATTATTTTTAGTTTTTTTTAGTTTACTTAAGTTTTAATTTTATGTTTAATTTATGTGTTTTTAATTTTTGAAGGTCATCATTAGTTATTTATTTTAGTCCTAATGATGACCCTTTTGTTTTGGAGTAACGGTGAGATTTCATTTTGTGTACCGGTAGCCTTAATTTATATCCCTAACAGTGACCCTTTGTCTTAACGGTGACCCCCGCACCTCTCTGTTACTACTGTGTACCGGTGACCCTCGCGTTGGTTCTTTCCTTTGTTCATTTTATACTAATGGTGAGCTTATTATTTTATTCTATAATGGTAATCTGTTCTATTTAAATGTACCAATGACTCTTATTTTTATTTTGTACTGGTGACCTTTATTTTAATTCCAATGGTAACCTCCTCACTGTTAATTCTATTCTAACAGTGACTTCAGTGCCAATGTTCCACCTTTTATTTTATCATACCACTGACCTTTTATTTTATTTTACCAGTGAATTGGAGACCCTCACAGCTACGATTATCCTCAACCTCACCCATATTTATTCTCACTGATATCTCTTTTTCTCTTCCAGCCTCAATGCTATCTGTTCTCAGCGTTACTTCATTTTATCTACCTCACCGTTAGGCATTCATCGTTGAACCCCTCTCTTTCAGCATAGCCCCTGCCCCACCCACAAGGCTGAAACCCTGAGGAAGACAACTGCGACAAGACCTGCAACCTTGTGTCCATTGTTTGCACCGAGGTCAATGTGCCTCTGATCTAACCACCGAGGTCCAAACCTATAAATCTGGAGGAGCCTCTATTCCCACTATCAGGAGAAACCATCGCCGCGGAGTAGGTTTGTAACCGAGGACCACGCTAGACCTGGGTTCACGAGAATGGTGGAGTCAGTTCGTTGTTGGTTTTTGCTGGAATCACTGATGTCCGCCGCTTCGAGCAGATCCAGCAACTGCTGTCCGCCGCTTCGAGCAGATCCACCCACTGTTGTCCGCCGCTTCGAGCAGATCCAGCCACTGTTGTCCGCCGCTTCGAGCAGATCTAGCCGATGCTGTCCACCGCTGCGAGGAGCTGAAGCCGCTGCTTTCGGCCGCTCGAGTTGAGCTTGCCTGAGGATGAAGCCGCCAGACCAGCTACTTCGAGGGAGTCCACCGCGCTACAGCTCTTTTTGGAGACGAAAATGAAACCCCCCAGGGTTGCGCCGAGATTTTGGGGGGAGTTTAAAAAACAACAAAAAATAAATAAAAAACTAAACTAATGAACTACAACCAAAATTAAAATAAAAACCTCAAATAAAAAAATAATAATAAACATTAATAATTATAAATAAATAAATTATATAAAATATTTAATTAAACATAATTTTTTAACATGAATAAAATTTTATTTAGTTAATTGATAATTATTTCTAAAATCGAGTTAGATTAAATTGTTAAAAATATTATTAATTATAATTTTATTTTATGTTAAACAAGACTAATTAATTTAAAATGTTAATAATTTTAATTAATTAACTAATTAAAACTTATAAACAATTTAGCATTAAAATTTATAATTAATAAAACTTCTTATTTTTAATAATAATAATAACTCTTTTTTTTAACAAATTTGTTCAACTTATAATATGTAATTCATCATGGTTTATATTTTATAAATTTCATTTCATTATTAGTAATTAAAATATAATTACGAGTTATTAGAAATAGTAATAAAATAATTTAATTAATAACGTTATTTAAAATTTTACTAATTCTCTTTAAAACCCATTTTATAAACTAATTTCTTAAACTATAATTCTTTATTTCCTTAGAGTTTTATCTATTTTTTTTGTTTTTCTTATGCAGGTTCATTCAAGAGACAAGTATACGTCCAGATTCACTTAACTAACTCACCAGAAGTTAGTTATGTGAGAAAGGTTAGTGCGGCGTGCCCGTCGTGAAAAAACGCACGTTGTGCGGTGCATTTGTGAATGGCTTTCGAATTCAGTGGTTGATTTTCGGTGACTTGTAGCAGGTGATTATGGATACAAAAGTAGAGAAAGCAGTAGAATTGGGGGAGATGCTCATTCGGATTCCACGCCACACCATTTTTGTAGAGTGAAGACTCCCGGGAGATGAGAGAGCAGACATGGGTGCGAAGGAGCCCGAGAGCAGAGCAGTATTTGGGGAGTACTTCTTCCCTTCGTCCTTAAATTTTGTACTCTGTTCTTGGATTTTTTTCACTTCTTTAATCTAGATTATTAAAGGATGAATTGTCTTAGCTCAAGAATTCAAATCCGTTGGTTCATCTTCTAAACTTCTTCATTCACTTTACAGTTTTCAGAATCTTAATCAATCAGTGAGATTAAATAATGATTCTTTGTTTAGTTATTTCACACCTTAAATGTTTTAAAAATTCATAAATTCAATATCTACCGGCAAGGTAGTTCTTGAATAAATTTTTTCGAAGCATTAATGTCTTAAACTGTGGAAATTTACGGTGATTTTATTTTCCAATCGTTATCCTTTTATAATTGTCAAGTAGTTAAACTAAATTTGGAGTGGCGAGCTCCTAAAATCAGTTTATTGAGTGTTGAGTTTCCTGGAAAGGAGATTTTTCATTTTTTTTCTTGAGTTTTGATTCAATAAAGTGTAGTGGAGAAGGTATCCTTTAAACCAGAAGATTGGGATTCTCGAGTATTATATTTGATTTGCACCTTCGACCTTGCTGCTTTATTTTAGTATTTTGTTCTTTTATGTTAGTTTTACTGTAGTTATTAGTTCATCAGTATATTAGTAATCTATTTATTCTCTCTCTTAAAGAAAAGTAAAAATAATTAAAAAGTAAAGAAAACTATAAAGAAGTTTACCTCATTACTGAAAACAGTGAGGTTTTTAGTTTCAAAACCTTAGAATTCACTCACCTGCCTTCCCTGTGGATCGACCTTGCACCATTGTGCATGTGTAAGAGTAATAAATGTAATTTTGAGGTCTGTGATGACCTATGACCTATTCAACAAGCAAGATCATCATTATTTTCTTTTTTTCCATAATTAATGCAATCTGAAAATAGATGAATCAACGCTATCAGATACTCAATATCCACTATTTGGTAGATTGTGGATTACCTAGAGTCGAGGATGATAAAATACCAAAATAGACTAGTTAATACACCTACACTAGTTGGTTGGTGGACTCTTGGAGATCTTCCTGGTTTAACCTTCATCACCGACTGGTTGATGGGTCTAATGAATAAAACTGCTTCAGCCACCATGGCATCAGCTGGTCGGTGCCCTGCACCGGCAAGCCAATGTTGTCTCCAAATGTACACCTTCAATTGAATCCATCTCCTCATCCTTATAAATCATTTTAAGTATATTCGATGGTGACTAAAAGGTATTATTTTATAAATATAAATGGGACTAATTTATTATCATGGATTCAGAGGGTCTTTAAGATTCCCTTGAATTTCATTACTCTATATTCAATGAAGACACTAAAACTGGGTTAAAAAATCATTAGAAATATAGGTGAGTGCATATTATCATAAAAACACCATGATATATATACTTATAAAAATTATTTGATATCCAATATATCCCATGTATTTTTCAAAATTCCACTATTTTAATGATCACCAAGTCCACAGATAGATTGTACCCACCAATATAAATGGATGAATTTCTATATACCATTAATTCATGAATAGTTACTCCATGTGTTTTATCCAATAATCTATCACTAGTAGCTTAAGCCTAAATCTTATGTTCTTTTCAAACTTGAATGAGATAAAGGAAATAATTGAACTTGAATCATACAATATAATTTCTATATTTTAGTGTATGACGAGTATACTTACCACTACCACATTTAGAGCCTCAACTTTAGCCATCATGATTGAAAAATAATGACATTTATCCCTTGTCCTTTACTACGTAAGATGATAGTCTCCCTCTATTATCTTATTATTTGGACATTAGTTAGTGAAATATTCATTCTCCCCAAACATGAATAATTTTACAACATGTTTTAATTCCACTATCTTTACTTTTCCATTTTTACTTAGGTTATGAGACTTTATGTTTCAATAATATTTTTTAGATATATGGAAATATATTCTACACCTGAAACACTTTCCACTTCCTTGTATAAAATTCCTTGAATACTTCTTTTAGCACTTGTTTCACTCATGTAATTATTGTTTCCTCTCTTCTCTTTCATGGTTAAAATTATTACAAAAAATTATCCCCATTCTTCTTATCTTATCATTTTGTCTATGAGATAATTATGTATCTCTAAATTCTATTGACACTATATTGGAACACAATATTATCTCTTAATAAATCCAAATGTCTGGAATTTATAGATATTTAAATAAATGCGATCTTAATCAAACATGAAATCAATCAATCATCCCAACATAGTCAATGAAAAATATTGAATCTTATCACGCTATCCTTTTATACTTCATTTAAAATCTTACCATTGATTCATTATATTTTTTCTTTAAATCATGGAATTACTGTTCTATATTGGTTTGAGGGGTATTATTAGAAAAAATTAGTTAAACAAATTAAGTCTTTTCCTCCATAGGTGAAACCTTATCCTTAGTGTTGGATCCATAACTATTTTCGGTGTTGTATTTATTATCAAATACATAATCATACAATATAATTTGAATGTTGGTAGATATTTGAAGTCAAAACTAAAGGTTAGGATGAACATGAGGAATTTCTGTGGGGAAATGTAATGATATCTTTTATATCTTTATATATCAAGAACCAGTTTTATGGTTTTGGATGTTGAACTAAAGATGGTCTGTAGATGGTTCAAAAAAGGTCTATAGTAGTAAAAACATAAATTAGGAAGCACATCATAGGGATTTTAAATCAAATAATATTTAATGATTTATATTATTGTATAGGGAATAAAAAATAATGTGGTAGTTTTTGGCACCGAAAACAAACATGCGACCCAACCATCCCAGAAGCTCAATAATATGGTTGGACAAAGCCCCCTTGAATAGGTCAGAAAGTGACCTTGACCTGTCTCAAAAATGCCCATGCGTGAAGCCCTACACGCGGTGGACATCAGGTCCCTGCGGATGGCTATGTAGTGCCCCTACCCAATGAGATTCTGAGCCAGAAGCGGCCCCTACATGGTGTTAGGTCCTTCATGAGGTTCCCAGCATCGGCCCCATCCGCCAAGCCCTGCGCGGCTTCTCGCCCCTCCGTGAGACCATCCACGGGCCGACGAACCAGAACCTTTCTTTGGCACTGCACGGCTCCACAGTGAGATCAGTGACCCCAGATCTAGGGTTTTCCAATAAATAGAAGGCACACCCATCTCCCAAACCATTGTTACTCTAACCTTTCACCTTCTGGGTTTACTTATACCTTTGTGAATCCTTAAACTGGATTCCCCAAGGTACTTGGAATTTTTGAGCCATCGCCCTTTGCTCCCTTTTTAACCTCTGCCTAGGGGGAGATGCCCTTCATGAATGCTATTGCCCTTTGTATAAGAAGGATTCCCTTCGGGGTGCTCAAGGTTTCGACAGGTGTAAATCATTGTGAAATTATCCCAAAACTAAGAAGTATTTGCTAAGTAGGATCCCTTAATTGTAGAACTTTGTGAATCATTTGTCTTTAGCGAAGACTCCACTCTTTGCGAAGTGTTTTACCTTCATGGATTCCATCTTCTCCTAGTGGTCCTTTCCCTTCATGAGGTGCAGCTTCTTTGTGAAGACAGATCTCTTCATGAAGATTAGCCTCTTCATGAATACCAACCTCTTTGCGAAGCCCATCCTCTTGAAAAAAAACCTCTTTCTAAGACCAAATGCTTTACACACCCCTTTCTCATATGACCCTCCAGGATAGTACGAAGTGACTTTAAAAGTCCCTTGAGTGGAGATTCCCATGGAATTTCTTATCCTTATGCCTCTTCACATAGACACGCTAACAGCTATTGCTTCTTCACATGGCCATTCTAATGTGGGCCCCTCAATGGATCACTCCACAACACCCCATCACCATGACTTTGTTGTTGCCTTACCTTCACCAAGGGTTAATGTATGCCAGTTATGTAAGTCCTAGGGGTGTGGAGTGAACCCGCTTCGTCCAAGATGTAAGATGTTAAATACCAAGCACCATCATCCTCATCAAATGACGTTAAACTGTGACCTCACCCCATCAACTCTACATGGGACACCCCGTCTCAGACATTCTCTATGCCCACTCATCTCCACGAGATTGAGATCTTCCTCACATGTAATGATATCCTCTTTGTTGAAGCGGTGCCTGTCTGCGGGGAAGGGAAACCACCTTGGTGTATGCCCCTAGCCTTTCTTGCATGAGGCAGAACCTCTACTCCTCTTTTCTTATTCGGTTCCAAAGATCAAAGGGGGGGATGGGCACCAAACCCCTCATCTCTTCTGTTCCAAATCCATCTCCCATTGGTCTTTGTTGCCACCTGGGCCTCCATCCTAGAGTAAGTCCTAATCTCCATCTCCCTGGGCTGCAAACCATGCGTAAGAGACTATTTCCTTTTTGCGATGAGAACCACGCATAACCCCCACATCACTTCCCAAAGATGCACCTTTTGTGACATTATCGTCAGGTATTTGTTACCTCTTGTTTCTTTCAACAAGAATGACTCACATGGGTTTAGAGTAAGGATTGACCATGGCATCTTCTTCGGGATTCCCTGGAGTGTAATCCCCAACACCATCCCAAACTATGTGGACATTGATCCTTTCCAAGGTAAGGTACGTAGAAAGCCTCCCTGAGGTTCATGCCCAAAAACCATTGGTCCATAACCCATTCACATCGATTCCCCAACACCTCTCCAAACTACGTGGACTTTGACCCTTTCCAATATAAGGTACGTAGGAAGCCTACCTAAGGTTCAAGACCAACACCTATTGGACCTGACCCCCTTCACGTCGGTCCACCAAACATCCCGAACTATCTAGAATTTGATCATTACCTAGATAAGGTTTGTATGAAGCCTCTATGAGGTTCAAGCCCAACTCCCATCGGTCCTGAATACTTCATATTGGTCCACCCTCATCCTTCATGATTTTAAAATCCATTCCCCTTTTCTTCCCTTAAGACATTAAACTACAACCATTCAAACTAAATGAGATTTTATCCTTGTCTCCAAGACAAGGTATGTAAGAACTCTCCTTGAGGTTCAAACCACAATCGACAGTAAACTATTGTTAACCCCATCCATCAGTAAGCTGTTGTGATCTCCATCCATTGGTAAGCCACTGTGAACACCATCCAGTGGAAATCCATTGTGATCCCCAATGAACGGTAAGTTGTTGTGATCCCCAATGAACGTTAAGTTGTTGTGATCCCCAATTGATGGTAGCTGTTGTACCCCAATCAATGTTAAACTGTTGTACTCTAAAATAGATGATAAGTTATTGTCGTCCCTTTTTTTAGACCCACATCTTTGGTCTGTCCTTGTGGTGTAGGACCATCCTCGGGCTACTAACCAAGTTTAATCCACAGTATATCTTCAGGTATATGTCCTCTGCGCACACCAAGATCCTATGCCCCCATCCCTAACTATGTGGAATTTGATCATTTCCAAGACAAGGTACGTAGTAAGCCTTCCAAAGACTCAATCCCATCACCCATGTCTCATGTTGGCCTTTCCCTCGAGACTATGTGTTTCAAGAAGTTCATGCCCCAACCTGGAGGTTCCACTTCCTCTTGGTCTCATTCATACGGGTCTCCTCCTTAGGTATCCCACCACCTCACTGAAATACACAGACATTTATTCCCTACCACGGTGATACGTAGGTAGTCTCTTAGAGGCTCAATACAAATACTACTATTACCTTCATGATGGATCCATCTCATCCCCCCACCATTTCATTCAACTCTTCATCATACATTCTGATTCTTACCCGAGACACCACATCGTGGTGAGATCATGCCAATTCACCTCTTCACTGCTCTTAGGATCACTTGGGTAACTAACCACGTGTTATCCCTCGCATCAACGTTCCCTCTAGTGGTTGTACCCATAAGATCCCCTCTAGTCAGTGTTCTGATTAGTCCGATCCATCTCCGCTAGCCATTAAACTCACGCTATACCCTGTGTAAAACATGGAAAGCTGATGAAAACCTCAAGGTCATGCCTATAAAATATAATTCCCTGCATTCGATGTGGTATTCCTCAGGCTTCTGAACCCTCGAGAAGTCCTATAATAAGGGGAAGAAACCCAGATGCTCCAGTTTTCCAGCCTCTAGACAAGCTAACAATGTCCAACGTGACTAATCCCCTAAACGAAGGTTTCTGACTGGACCGAACTTTTTGTAATGTCCCAATAGAAGCAGTGTAATTAACCAGCATCCACAAAGACATGGCACTAGCAAGAGTTTCATGAACATCTTAATCTATGAGGGAGACCCGGATTATGAAATGAGTTTCGAGGAGGAATCCACGGAAGTAGTAACTGACATCCCATCATCCCATTTATATCAAGGATCTAATGTCCCTGAATAGGTGATGGATTCCGCCTGCATTTGGAAAGTGGGAATGCAGGGAAACAGTCAGCACGTCCTTGTCCTCTGAAAAAACGGATGTGAACACCCTAGAAAAAGAGTCCGAAACAGAAATGGTGAACTCACCATGAAGTTCTTCTCCACCATATGGAGATTAGTAGCATTAGACACATCAGTGGACTTGCATGTCACTGAATCCATGTATCCGGTGCCAGGTCCCGCCAAGAAAATGTGGGCCTAGTGTAAAACTCACTAGAAGTTGGGGAAGTTAAAACATTGGACATCTTGATCAATGACATTATCAGTGTGGATCTTTTTTACCAACCATGGAATAAGGAATGGGGGCCAGGGCACTGGGTGTCTATTTCAAAATTTTAACACTAATGGTTTAATCTCCCTACCATCCAGGACCCAAGCCACCGTAACAAGAAACTGATCACCACCCTCCCATCGACACAAGGGCAGGGGCATCACCAACACGACAATCCCAATTGGATCCACTGTTTTTGTGATAGTCTCCACATCCACAACTGATGGGCACCCATGCCCCATCTCCCCTTCTGAGCTCGTTCAATGAAGGGTGATAAACGACCTCATCCTCCGATATGAGGAGCATTGGATTATCCCAAATCAGGATATGGCCCACCATGATTTAGAGGCGTCTGTGCCTCGTCGCCACCGCCACCCCCAAGGGTCGTGAAGGGAGCCACTGCACCCCACTCTGATGCATAAACATTTCAGGTTCCTCTCCCTGGAATGATTTTATGACTCCTCCCCTATGCTGGTGAGGTGGGGGATGTATGGGCCAGCCTGCTCGAGATCCCATTATAGGGGCTCCCAATGAGGGGCCCCACTAGGCCAAAGCAGCACCGCCACCCAGCCCCATAAGCTGAGGAGAAGGTAAGCTATGAACCTGTACTGTCAGTCCTAGTCTGGCTGACCCGACGCCAATGTCAGGAATAGGCTAAGGAGGATACCTGCCAAGGGACTTCAACATCAATAACTACCATGGATCGTGCCATCACCGGCATATACCATCAGTCCCTTATCTATTCTGAGCAGGGGAATGTAGATTCCCAACCCAAATCGAGGCCCCAATCGCCCCATAGGTAGGCTAGGTCGACTCTTCTGGTTTCCGGTGCAGGTAATTCCCACGGTAGACTGACCCGTGGAAATGACACCTAGTATGGTTGTCCTCCCAGTACTTCCTTCATTGAGGACTCAAGTCCTCCCTACTTCCATGATCGATGTAGTGGTCTACCCCATGCCACCTTCAATATGAATGAGGGTCCTCACCCCAATAGTAACAATTAGTATGGAAGCCTCTTCTGTGCTAATGACATTAGTTATGGAGTTGTTCCTCCTTCCATAGGCCATCACCATGAAGATTTTACACATATAGTAAATATCTAGTGTGGGGGCCTCCCCCATGTCCTTATAGTAGTCAGCGAAGGTCCTCCTCACCCCAGAAATCAGAGGAGTGAAGGTCAGCCTTCCTTCAACGGTACCCAGCATGAATGTCCTACCTGTGTTCGACTGGACTAGTATTAGGACCCTCCTCGCATTGATGCTGGCAGGGAAAATAAGCATGGATGTCCTACCCATGCTTCTACCCACTCCAACACTTCCCATGGAGATCCTCTTCACATGTAAGCCAGTGGAAATGGAGGTCTTACTCGTGTTCCTTTTGATATCTGTCAAGGTGAACCTCACACCCCAACTCTATTAGGTGGAAGTTCTCTCCGCCCCAGCACCAGTTCAGATAATGGACCTCCCTGAGATATAAATCTATTGTGTCCTGAAGATCCATCTCAGGGAAGGGAGGAAGGTCATCGCTTCCATAAAAAGAATTCTGGGAATATTCAGACTTAGATTAATCTTGTCTATTTCTCAGATTCTGAGGAGGAATATTACTCAGCAATTAAACCATCACCTCGATCCTCCGTATCAAGGGTTGTGGTAGGAATGAGGTGAATCATCCTCATACTTCCGAAATGAGATGTCCACTGGATCCCTAAATCCCTCTGCAAATACATCTAGGTGGACAAAAATTTGGCAACTCCCCAGGGTTTGGCTATGCAATCACCACTATCATCACCAGGAGCATTCTCTACCTTGATCGGAGATCACAGAGATTTATTATGGGGACCTATAGAGAATGAGAAATAGCATGGTCCACCACCAGCAACCACAGTCCCCATGCCAGAAACTGTGGTCACCAACACATCTTATCATGATGTGTTGGCCATGTCATTTCACTCTTTAGAGGGTATCCCGAGATGTGGCGGCCTGCCAGCCCACTCGCTGTATTCTCCATCGGCCAACCTACCATCTCAATGATCTAATTCAGTGTTGCTACCAGTTCCATAGATGACTCCAGTTGAAGAGTAGGGAAATGAAGGGCCAGACCCAGATTCTGTGTCAAGGAGCTTGTGGGAAATTCTTGCAACAGACCATTTCCTAGCGATGTTTTGTCCAGTCGCAGCACCAAAATTCAGTGCACTGGAGTCTCTCATCTAGGAGGAAGTTGGATGATTCTCCAGACCCTATGGGTGACACACTTCCTTCTTCATCATTGGTGAGTGACTTACCCCAAAATCCAAGAAAATTTCGAAGACATTAGCCAACAATTCCATATGGTTGATCTGGTTTCACTCCCCGTGGCCCAGCACCCTAATTCACTAGGCCACCATAGTAACCTCCAACAAAGATGCATCTAGAGATTTAAAGTGCTCCACAAGATTATAATAGAGGCCTCCCCCCATGTGTAGATCCATGGATGGGGTAGTACTAGGCCCTTCACTTCAGTTCAATTCATAACCAGCCCGACTTTCCAGGCGATATCGAGGATATGCCGCCAGGTAGAGTCACGGTTAACATGACCGATCTATCGGAGGATGAGACAGAAGCAGAACTACTTAGTGAAAACTTACCCATGAGGTACTGCCACAACTTTTGGACCTATCAGGAAGGGTCACTCTCTAGTAGAGAAATATAATGGGTCTTCTTGTACCCACCAAGGCATTGGTTCTCAGACAAAATATCAACAAGGGTGAGGAGCACCTCAGAGTCATCAAAACCTCCGACATGTTTGGCGTAGTACAAAAGAAGGGGGATGATCTCAAGAAACTCGTGATGTGTCAACATCCCACATAGCATAAGAAGATGGTTGATGACCTATTTGATGAGTGTGCCGTGGAGAGACTACCAGACTATGGTGATCCTCAGCCATGGCAGCAAGGTTAGACATAACATCCCCCTGGCGAATTGCCTTTAGGTGACCCTGACCATCATGCCCACCCAGACAGGGTTGAGGCAAGAACATATATCAAGAGGGTGTGGTATGTGTCTCCAAATACACCTGAGCGACATGAAAACACCTGGAACCCAGTTCAGGTTCCTTGAGATGCTCTGCAGGTCATCCTACCAAACGCTCCACGATCTGCTGGGCCTGCTTATCATGTTTAAGAACCTTCCAATGCACTGGTGGTTAGGTATCCCTGTCAAGACAGGAACCCCTGCCCAGATGATCCCACAGTGGTACTCATTTTCCACCTCAAGTAATTAGATACACGACAAGTGGAAATCCCTCATAATGGAAAGTCGTATCCTACGTGGGTGGATGATATTCCAGAACCCCCATGTTTTTAAAATCCCACTTTCTCTCACATTAACGGGACGAGTGACCCGCTGCAGCATCTAACCCATTTCATCTTAAGGTGTGGACACATTTTGGGAACCCCAACATAGTTGGAAGATTCCAAACTCTGATTCTTTGTACAATCATTGGAAGGACCTTCATTTGTCTAGTACAGCCAGCTACCCATCGGGTCAATAGCCGACTATGAAGATCTTCACAGGAAATTTCTTTAACATTTCAGTTCCACCACTCAGAAGATGAGTATTGCATACCTCTTCAAGTGCAAACAGAGGCCTGATGAGTGCTTCACAAACTTTTTCTTTCGGTGGAAAGGGCTCACATACTCCCTTGACATGCCACTGATGTAGGAAAAACTGCGGAGGATTTGTGTGGGGAATGTCGAGATGGAATTGGTCCCCTCTCTGATCACCCAGAATTACCCCGAGGAATTCTGAGACTTCTCTGATAAGGCCCATCACCTAGAGTAATCCTTATAATAGGCCAAGAAGGTACGCTCGTTTCCTCATGTGATTCCCACAAGAAGGGCCGCTAAGGTTGAGCCCACCACAATGGCACTGATAGAGGCCCCCGAGTAACTAGAGTTGTTACCAATTGAGCCACCTCCATAGCCTCGCAGAGGCCCTCCACCTCAGGCGCAGCCTCTGGCCTTAGCAGTGCCCCACTCAGAACTACCATGCACCCCCGCATAACACGCCGCCACCACCTAGGTGAGATAACCAGACTCCACCTCCTCAGTAGGCTCCTCCAGCCCCTCTTCAGGGCCAGGCTCCCAGGACCCATTTCCTAGACAAAATAAACCATACCTACTCATTTATTGAGGCTCAGGTCCTTGGCTATTTCCGAATTTCTTTGGAATAGGGGATAATAAACTTTCTTGAATGCCGGAGGCCATAAGAGGCGGGTCTCATTGATGTCCCCAACTACTAACCCTATCACCAAATCTAGGGGGCACACCCTTAAATAGTGCTATGTGTTTAAGGATTGGCTTCAAGACCTGGTTGAAAAAAAACATAGTCAGGTTCTGACCAGTTCGGGAACATGTGGCATGTATATTCATGAATCCCAATAGGAGTAGTGATAGTGAAGGCGAGTGGCATCAGTTTTCTAACTATGAGTCCCAGAAGTTCGATGACTAGATGGCTCATAAGGAAGTCGCCCTTGCCCACAGTATTATCTGTGCTTGTTTAAATCAACCCGATCCTTTAAGAGGCATTGTTTCACCTACCTTCAGTACCTCTACATCAACAGCTCATCCATCCCCTTCCCAGAAGAATGCGCATCGGCAGTGCAAGGGAAAAAAAGTCCCCCGCCTATGTCATCATCATCCCATACTCTCTACAACTTCATTCCCCCAGAGATGGATATTCCACCCAGGCTCCATCCAATAGTGGATGAATCTTCAAGTGATAGTCAAGGGTATTCCTTGGTTAACACCGTAGAGCTGGTAAACCCCTAAATGATTTCTAACTTTGAGGATCACCAGGCAGATCCTCCTAATGTTCCTAGTCGTCGCCTGCGTCTATGAAGTCATGGAAATATGAGTCCTCAGAGGGCCTCAGTCATTATTGTTTGGAAATATTTTCATGCTACTAAAACCAGGCAGTAGGCCCATCACAGATCTCATCACGCGCAACCTTCTCATTTGGTTTCATCAGATCCTCTTTCACCCCTATTAGTGTTTCTTGATCAAGTGGAGCCACCTCAACCGTACCGTGATCAGATTCTCTCAACTACAGACATGTCACATTCATCTGGCCCTCATTCGGTGGTCACTCCATAGGCTTTGACTAGTGAGAATCATGATATTCCCAACATCAGTAACCGTCAGTCCAGTCGACAGAGCCCACCATACCTCATGTCACAGAGCTACCTTCTGTAAGCAGAAGATCACACCTGGCATGGATGCGTAATGTCCTAAAACATCTTTCAAGAATTCGATCAAGGCTTTCCATCCTTAATTACCTTATCTTGTCTGAAAATATATGTGAATCCCTTTTAAAAACTTTATAAAGCCCCCTTCAGTTTGAGACGAAGGTAGCAGCCACAGAATCCTTCCATGCTAAGGAAATCGGCCATGCTGAATGCCAGAAAATTATCTCATTCTTAGGAGAAGATGAAGGCTCTCCTATACAGTGGAATATTCCCCCACTGGACATCACTATCCAGTTTAATGGTGTTTAGGTTCGTCATTGTCTTATCGATAGAGGCTCCGGGTTCAACCTAATCACGGCTTGGACACTATGAAAACTGGGGTTGTCTAAGGAATATCTGAGCCCCTCTGACTTGAAAATTCATGATTATGGTAGGATAGAACATACACCGGTCAGAAATATCCACCTAAAGACCTATTTCAGTTTCCTAGTTTCCAGCACCGAGCTCATGGTTGTTTCACATGATACTGCCAACAATGCGTTGATGGGCAGGCCATGGCTCCACCTGCATACGGCAGTTCCTTCATCGTATCACCAGTTACTCAAATACTCCCTTAATGATCAATTGGGTATATTTCAAGGTGATGCATCTCCCTTTTCCTCTTTTGAAGCCTGCTATCTTGATGCTGACTATTACAAGAGTAAGGACAACCAAATTCAGGCTAACGAGGTTGAGCATGCTGCGGCTACGACAGACCCGTGGACAGTTCTAGATGATATCTAAATCCTTCCAATCCACCGATTGGAGGCTACGACCCTGGACATGGTACAATTCATCATTGTTTCTCAAAAAATGGTGGAGAAAATTCCCAAGTCTTAGAGAAGAATGAGGATCACCTCATAATCCTACATGAATCAGGCTTGGGTAATCCTTGTGTCCCCTACTCCAATAAGGTATCTGGATGTCTGACCCATGGCGATGGAAATACATCATACTCACTTGTTTCAATAGGCTGGGATAAATAGGCTCAAGATGACACACTAATATTGCTTCGATATCATCAATCTTGGTCCCTTTGGCTGATGACTAGATGGGATCAGTTCAACAGCCTTCATCGCTATGGTTTCGGCAGCACATGAGTCCCCCAATACAATGTCCACTAACATTCAGGCAAGTACCATCCTGCCATCAAGATCTATTGACTCAAATTAAACTCCCCCAGCCATGGATCCATCCCCCATAAATTAATAAGAGGATTTATAGGACGCTCTACCCACCTTTTAAGAGGGCGTCTCCACCACAGTCGATGAATTGGTATAGGTGAACCTCGGTAGTGAGGAGGACCCAAAACCCACATTGATCAGTGCCACCATGTCCCTCGAGGAGAAACATCATTACGTGGACTACCTTAAACAACACCATGATGTATTATTCTAGAGTTATGATGAGATTCCCGGACTAGATCCTCAGGTAGCCATCCACCGCCTCGGTCTCGCGGAAAATCATCACGGGTTCAAGCAGCCTCCCTGAAATATGCACCCTTCTCCTGAGGCTATGGTCGAGGCTGAAGTTGAAAAGATCATCAATTACAATTTTTTTATGGAGGTCTAGTACCCCAAATGGATAGCCAACATCATTCCAGTTAGGTAGAATAATGGATAGATCGATGTTTTCATTAACTTTCGGGATCTCAACCATCATTTCCCAAAGGATTATTTTCCCTTTCCTGTGATGGAATTGTTGATTGATTCTACTGCTAGGTTCCAAGACCTCTCTTTAATTGATGGGTACTCCAATTATAACCAGATCAGAATTCCTTCTAGGGATGAGGATTCTACAACCTTCAGGGAACCGCAAGGTACTTTCTGTTACCAAGTCATGTCCTTTAGTCTAAAGAATGAAGCTTCCACCTATCAGTGGGTTATGCGTCACATATTTAATACCATCCTTGGGACACTGTTGGAATTCTACATGGAAAATATATTGGTCAAATCTCACTAGCATTAGTAGCATCTCAAAGACCTTGAGAATGTGATCAGCTTCCTTCGTTCTAATGGAATCCATTGAAGTGTGCCTTCAGGGTCACCTCTGGAATGTTTCATCATTTTTATCAGATACTAGGGCATTGAAATCGACTTTTAGAAGATCATGGACATCAGCTATATGTCTCCCCCAAGAAACCTCTAGAATCTTTGAGGTTTCTAAGGACACTTAGCCTACATACGCCGATTAATCGCGAATTTGACTAGAAAGTGTAAGCCATTTTCCTAGCTCATGAAGAAAGGAATTATCTTCGAGTGATATAAAGAATTTCAGACAAATTTTGAGGATATCAAGAAGTATTTTCTCTAGAATACAATATTAATTCAACCTGTCTCTAGAAATTCTATGTTCCTTTAATGTGACCGCCTTGGAATGATCTCTTGGTGACCTTCTCACCCAAATGAAAAATGAGGGAACATAGAATATCCTCTACTACCTCAGCCGCAAGCTCCTCAATACGGAGACTAGATACTCCCCTATCAAGAAGAGTTTCCTTGCACTGGTATTCACAGTACATAAATTGTGACATTACTTACAACGCCATGAGGTACAACTGGTGTCTCGGGTAGACCCGCTGAAGTACATCCTTATTCGCATCGTACTGATATGTTGTCCAGCTCTATGGGTAGTGATTCTCTAGCAGTTCGACATTAGGTTTGTCCCTCAGAAGTCTATTTAGGGGCAAGTGTTGGCATATTTCCTCGCTGCGCATCCAACTCCTTCGAACTAGTCCATGGACCTTGATTTTCACAAGGAGGCAATTCTCTCTATAGACCAATCCATCCCGTATTGGAAAATGAACTTTGATGGTGCTTCTTAGAGCCCTAATATTAGAAGCCTCAATGAACCCAGACTCAACAGAGTAGGCTTTGGCATCGTCTTCCTCACCCCAGTATAAACCATTCTACTGTGTTCATTTATTCTATTAGAAAGCTGCACTAACAATGAGGTGAAATACCAGGCTCTCATTATTAGCCTTGAGATGTACCTCAAGATTGTGTTTCCCCACTTTCATGTGAAATGGGACACTAAACTAGTCATCAAGCAGATCAATGGTGACTATGTCATCAGAAATCCATAGCTTGTACCACTATTAGAATGCACCCTCCAGCTGATGGCCCAGTTCCCATCTTGGAAAGATGTTACTCATGTACCTTAATCCCAGAATGGTCGTGCTGACACCTTTTCCAACATAGATACATCATATGTAGAGTTTAAATAAGATGATTTGATTTTCTGTGTGGCATATTGGAGAGTCATCGCTCCTGTCACTTCATATGACAATGATAGCCTGCAGGTAATCCACCTTACCATCGACGCATCCACGTCAAGACCTATAGGTTCCCCAGATGTGGTGATTGTGGTAACTCCCAACTATAGAACCTCCATTTTTGAATACCTCTAGTATGGTAATCTCCTGGTAGATTAATCTAAGAGTGATCGAATCTGAAGTTGCGCATTACATTTTACCCTCTAGAGTGGTCTCAGTCTTGAGAAGATCCTCTAAAAGGATGGGTTTGATGGTATTATCCTCCACTGCATGCAAGGAGTTGAGATTATACCTATCTTGTAGAAGGTTCATGCCAATTCTTGTGGGGATCATTGGAATGGGCCAAAACTATCTCACCAGATATGGGGGCTAAGATATTTTTGGCCCTCTTTGATCTGTGACGACATTGAGTTTTCCAAGAGGTGTCATGAGTGCCAAATTCATACCAACTTTATGCATCAGCCTCCAGATCCTCTCCACCCTACCAAATACTCCAGAACCTTTTTAGTCTGGGGACTCGATGTTGTGGGACCACATCCCCCAATGATAGCTCCCCAATACAGGTCCATCCTAACCACGACAGATTTCTTTTCCAAGTGGGTAGAAGCAATCTTGCTCAAGGAGGTCAAGGCCCGTTCTATTGTCAACTTTGTGAGCTCCAATATCATATACCTATTTGGAGTCCCTCACATAATCCAAACTGATAACAGAACCAACTTCTAGAAAATAGAGTTGAAGAAATTGTACGCCATGTACTACATCCGTTCTAACCATACCTCCTGTTACCATGCACAAGAAAATGGGTAGATCAAGGCGTTCAAAAAAAATACTCCCTAACATTTTGAAAAAAATGGTTGGTAAGAACAAGAGGAGTTGGCCAGAAAAGCTCCCCAACACCCTCTGGGCTTATCAGATGATGAATTATAATTCTACATAGGTGTTCACATACTCTATGGTGTACAGAACAAAGGTTGTCTTTCCCATCGAGATTTAGTAGCCTTAATTATGAAAAACTGTCTATGATCAGAAAACACCTTATAAAGTAGCTAAAATTTGTTTGGCTGAATTTGAAGCTCTTAACAAGAACAAGCTGCATTCCCTATACAATCTTGAAAGGAATCAAAACAAGATATCTAGAGATTTTAATAATAATTTTCTCCTCCGCTCTTTCCTGAAAGGTGAATTGGTGTTTTCCATGAGAACATCAATTATACCTGGACAAAAACCACCCCAGTTGGAGCCCAAGTGTGAAGGACCTTATATTATTCAAAATATTTATCCCAATGGTACGTACTCCTTGGTTACCATGGATGTTGAGTGTATAAATTCTCCCACCAATCCCAAGTTCCTGAAGCAATAATTTTCCTAATAAGTCAGTCCTACACAACCTTACATTGTTTTTTCCATACCATAAGACATTAAAATGTGTGGTTCACCTGAACTGAAGTACATAAAACTATTCATCTCTAGTCCTACATGACTTTAAATAGCAAGCGGTAGATGTACCTCATGTCCCATATGACATTAAACTGTATTTTTTCATGAAGGAAGATAAACTATATCCGGCCCCACACAACCTTAACCTATTATGTCCTACATGAAATTAAACTATGTGTTGTATTTCAAGATGGTAAACTGCAAGAACTATGTATGACTTGATTCCCATCCTCATGGGATATGTTTGAACTCTCAGATGCTTCGTCTAACATCCATCCCCGGTTTCCTCTATGAATATCCCTCTGAGTATAGTTCTCTTGGAGGATCCCACATGGTGTCATGTAGGCTTTTTGGCCCCACTCATGTTAGGATTACAATGAACGTAACATGTGCTCCCCTCCTCATTCTTCTATTACCCCGCATCCTCACCGCATGACACTAAACACCATGGCATTCAAGAACTACATATGACTTGATTCCCATCCTCATGGAATATGTGGGAATGCACAGACATTTTTTCTGTTGGCCCAACCCCAACTTCAAAATATAACTTCAGGTTGGAAAATAAGGTGTGGTGCCAATGTTTTCCCTCCTTTACATCGGATTCACCATGACCGAACCATATATTCCATTCCCTGGAGATCTCCACCTCATTCACCATCGTTATAGACATTAAATTGCATGGGAACATTTATGCTCCACACGTGACCTATACTTGGGACTCCATCATATTTCACACCCAAAAAGTCCCTTTAATGGTACAGATAATTTGCCTAAGGGTGGTCCTATCATTTCGGGAAAACACTCTTGAGGAACTCAAACAAAAAATTGATACAAGTCCCACATTTCAAATATGTTTAGCGGTCTATTCTCATTTATTGTCCCCATTTCAGGTCACACGATATGGATGTTGTGTTTTGAACCTAGTCAACATCTATCCTTTGTTGTTTTCACCACCCCCATATGTCCCAAATATTGGGTGTAGTGGTTCATGCCACCCTGTTGTCTCTTCATGCTTCTTTGTTCCTTGGGAATGAGTGTGAGTCTAGATATCAAACCCTTAAATGATGAAGAGATCCTAGTACTACTCCCTATTTCCTACACTGGGCATTGCTCACGTGGGATTAGGAGTTGTGGTAAGGAAATACCCACATGAGGGGTCATATGGCTATAGTTGGCTGGGAATCCCAGCCTTAGGTCCCTCAACCCGTTCATCCCCCTGGACCAAGTTCTCATCTATGATTGTGCAGTGTGGTATGGACTCACCTCCCCATTCACGCCGGGCTATTTTTTATATCCACACATATCCCCTTGATACATCCCTCCACCTATCATTTTTTTCGCAAGAACAAGCCCTGCCATGATTTGTGTGCCCCATAATTTGGGTTTCCATCATCTTTCGTATCCTAAAGGACCCTCGAATGGATTGGATTCTCGTCCCAAGGTCTCTCCTACCATTTCAGGCCAACATCCTTGAGGTTTTCGAAAGAAAAATTGATACAAGTCTGGTGTTGTGAATGTAGTCAATGATCGATGCTCAATTGTCTGCCCCCAAACCCTAGTCACACAAATACAGATACTGTGTTGCGAAGATGGTCAATAGTTATCCTCTATCATTATTTCCATTTTTGGGTTTTCCAATGGTGCAATGACTCTCCCTATCTACTCAAATGTCCCATGCATATAACATTAAACCAGGTATCTATGGTCTGAGCCCTACGACCCTAAACCAAGATCACCATCGTCCTCCCCGCAAGATGTTAAACTGTGAACTGGTTGGGACTTCCCTTTTTAGGTCCCTCATCCTTTTTGGCCCCTTGTCCCAAGTGTTCATTCGGGATTGTATGATGTGGTATGAGCTTATTCCCTCATCCACCTAAGGATACCCTTCATGCCATACACATCCCTCATTGGAGTACCTTGACCCTATTTGCGTCCTGGCTGTATGAAGTTAAATTGCATAGCATCCTTCCTCATAACTATGTGTGGCTTGATTCTCATCCATATGGGATACATAAGACCACCCAAAAATATGGTGTTCGGGTCCATCCCCATGTCTTAGAAACATCTTTATCATTATTGACTCTTTTCCTAAGTCCTTCCAGGGGAGGGGTACGTGGTTTGGTAAGGGCTTATGTCCCCATAGACGTCGATTTTATAACAACCAAACCACATACCTTTCTCTCCAGGGAAACCTTTGTTCCCTTTCCTTGATACTCATCTTTTCAAATCGGCTTCTCTTAATTTGGGCCCCTCAGCCCTCTTTGGTGATTCAGCAATGTGCCCAGCTGTACTCTGGTTCAGATTCTAGTGTATCATATTCTACCTGTACCTTATTTCACCCATTTTCTAGGCTTTTTTTCCCCTTCATTTGGGATTTCATCATTTTTCACATCTAAAGGGACCCCCAAATGGCAAGGATTCTTGGCCCAAGGGCTCTCCTAACATTGCTGGCCAACGTCCTTGAGGGTTTCAAATAACAAATTGACATAAGTCTCGTGTAGCGTATATGGTCAGCATTTGACACTCTGTTGTTGTTCCCATTCCAGGTCACAAGATATGGATATTTTGTTTTTAACACAGTCAATATTTATCCTCCATCATCATGCCAACCCCGTAAAGCCTTGAATTTTGGTTACATGATTCACATAATCTACCACCCCATCATGTTCAAGTGTAATTTCTACACTCTTTGTACTACCCCTCAATGTGCATTTTCATGTTAGAAAGAAAAAACTTGTGGTAAAGCATCATTTGGGGCTCCTCACTGACTTCACCTTTACGTGTATCCCATGAGTTGTAAAGACCTCTTCCGCCCTTGTTTCCCACACTGAGTTTGACTAACGTGTGATTAGGGGTTAGATAGATATTTTTCTCACTTGGAAGAGTTTAAATTCCCCATGGTATGTGATCTAAGACCATAAACTAAGATCTCCTTATATTTCCTCTACTTAGAACTATGTATAGCTTGACTCCCATGCTCATGGGATGCGTAGGAATGCCCGTACATCTTGTATTTGGGTCCAGCCCATGTTCCACTAATTATCTCTTCTATTTAGCCTTTTAGACTCTAATTATTATATTATTGTGTGGTGGGGTGTGTTTGGTCTTATGTCCTCATTCACGTTGAGTTTTCAAAAGTCGCACCAGGTACTCCCCTTCTAGGAGATAGTGCCTCCAACTTCTTGTCCCGCATGACATTAAACTGTATGTCGTCCTGCATGACATTAAAATATATACAGTACTATATGGACTTAAACTATTATGTCCCACATGATGTTAAATAAAACTCTCAGAACTACATATGTCTTGAATCTCATCCTCATGGGATACATAGGAACACCTAGAAGTTTTTTCCACAGGTCCAACCCCATATTTTCTGACCTTTATTGGCCCCTTGGCCCGAGGTTTCTTCTTCGAAATTGAACATGGTGTGATGTGGACCCCATCCTCATTCATGTTGGGTATGATTTATCATTTCATGTTCATTCCCCTTATTGTCTCATATGACTGTAAACTGTTTTGTCTTTATTGCAGAGCGTTAAAATGCATGGTTGGTCCAATAACACGACCTTAAACTGTGACATTATCGTATTGTCCACATGATGAAAAATGACACTACATTGTGGTGTCCTCACTCATGGGGCCATAATATTGGGTATTGGTTGTCTACCATACCATTTTTCAATACCTACATATGGATTTATTCTTGTAGAGATACCATGATTATTTTTCCTAGGTTTATCACTTCACAAGAAAACACACATCTATCCTAAAGGACATACAAGGTCTATCAAATACCACTTCTTTTTGTGTGAAGACCAGACCCACACAATCTATCCCTGACACTGGTACCTTACCATGCTATCTTTAGAACTACGTATGGATTGATTAACAATATCATGGGGTGCGTACGAACACCCGGGAACATTGCCTCGGGCCCAACCTAACTTTCACTTTTGGTCCCTCTACCTAAAAGTTTCATAGGGTGCACATTATGGTCCTATGGACTCCTGATATCCTCATTCACATTAGGTTTAATAATTACCTCACCACGTGTCTCCATCCCTCATTTCCATTTATTGTCCGAGCTCTAAGACCATAATCTATGACCACTCCACATCCTTTCCACAAGACGTTAAATTTCATGACATCTTCCATAACTATGTAATGATTGATTCCCATGCTCATGGGATTCATAGGAATAGCCAGGCATCTTGTCTTTGTGTGGAGCCCCAGGAATCTTAAATCTGGACCCCTCTTTTTCAGCCCCTTGAACCAAACTCTTTTGGGAACATGTGGTGTGGTGAGAACCTCTTGGATTCTCATTCACGTATGGTTTTACAACAGCCACACCATGTGACTCCCTTGTCCTTTCCCAATCAGATCTGAGTTCTATGAACATAAAATAGGATCTCCTTGTGGGAAATATTCGATGGGTTTGGATACTTCATCACCCTGCACATAGTTCATTAAATAAAGCACCCCCTTAATGGTCAAACCTACAATCTTAAGTTGGAAGCGTGCGACCCCAGGTCCCTTGTCCTTGGAAAGGGACTCTAATCCCTCTATCTGATACATCTTATTTTCGTACTCAGATGCATTGTTACAAAGAGCACGAAATGTTAAATTTTTATATGGAAATTCCATCGTTCCATGTCCAAGCTTCTTGAGCCCGTTGTTTGGATCCTCATCCTCTTCCATGTCTGAAGGTACCCCCTTCATGGCATGGTCCCATGCCACATTGACTTACCTACCGTCTTGTGCCAACGTCCCTGAGGACCTTAGATGACATTTGTGACAGGTCCTGTGTTTCAAACCTATTTAGAGGTAGATCCTCATCTATCTATCCCCATTCTTGGATAATGCGAAATAGATACTATGTTTTGAACACGTTCAACAATTACCCTTTTTCACCACGTCACTATCATTATGGTCCAAATCTTGAGCATCATGATTCACATCTTTCCACTCCCTTATTTTCAAGTAGAATTCCAACACCCTTGATTTTACACCTCTTCACATCTATGCACATTAAGAAGGTGAGTCAATAATATTGGGATATAATTCACAAAGAATCCCATTCACCCAAATGTGTGCCTCCCAGTACTTGGAATTTCCTATCACTACTCTTTGTTTCCAACATTGAGCACGACTCGTGTGGGCTTAGTAGTTTTGGTTGGATGTGTACTGGGGCAACCATGCCACACATGTATTTCATCGTACCATAGGACAATAAAATTCACTCTCATAACTACGTGTGTTTTGATTCCTATTCTCATGGGGTACATAGGAATGCCCAGACTACCTGTCTTGGTCCCTGCCTAGTTTTCACCTTCAGCCCCTTGACCTAAGGATTCTCATGAGAGCATGTGTTGTGGCATGGAGTCTTGTAGTCTTCATTATCATCAGGGTATGTAACACACTGCAAATTTCTTTTTTGGGTATCCATTTGCTCTACACATGAATTTAAACTATGGAATCTCCCCTGAACAGGTTCAGGATGCCCCATGTTAATCATGGGATGTGTCAGTGTCCTCGCTAGAGATGATTTTCCCTTCCTAAATTGGTATCTGACTACAACATACTTCATGAACTACTTTTGGATTGATTATCATCCTTATGGGATACGTAGTGATACACATACATTTCACTTTGGGCCCAGCCCTATGGCCATTAACCTTTCTGGGCCCCTGACCTCGATATTGGTCTAGGTACTATGACCTTCAAACAATGTGCACCATCCTCACCATGTTACATTTAAACTATCTTTTTATCATCTTTATTGGTATGATGTACAACTATAGGGAATTACAATTCCTTACCAAAGAGGTCTGGTTCGGTAGTAGGTATGATCCCTAATCAGACCGATGTGCCCATATAACGTGTCTTCACCACAGTGGTGTAATTTCAAGAGTGTTGGAATCCATTCAAGCAACCCATCACTCCACCATCCATGTTTTGTATGCCATTTATTTAGACAATCATCCTCTTTCATATTTAAAGGAACCCTCCAATAGTATCGATTCTTGGAATATGTATCACCTATTGTTCTGGGATAACATTTTAGAAGACTAATGGAAGAAATTTTGAGTCAGGCCCTGTGTTTCGAACATGGTCAGCGGTCGGCCCTCATTTGTTATCCCCATGTTAGGCTAATGTAATAAGCATTCTATGTTTCAAAAATAGTCAACAATTATCCTTCATTTCCATGCCACCTCTATAGTGTTCCGAATTTTTGGTATCATGATTCACGCATTCCACTCCCTTATGTTTGGATCTATTCTAACGCCCCTGGCGTTACCCTGCTCATGCACTAGAGCACATTTGGAAAAACTAAATTTTAATGTTCTGAGAACTCTGTCCTCATGTCAATCCCCCCATCTTTCTTCCCTGAAATCATGATTGGTCATTAAAACCCTGGATTCCCGAGAACATGGCCGAAACAATTACACTTGGATGGGATAATGAGGTTTTCACCCCTTGTTTCTCTCATCGGGCCCGATCCGCGTGAGCTTATGGATTGATAGATGGATATTCCATGAATTTAACAAGTATGTAATTGACCAAAACAAATAAAGGGACCCACGCATGAACCCAACATAAACAAGAAAAACGTGAAAGTAAATTTGTGGGTTTACATAAGTTACAGTTCCCAAGGATCAGCCCTCCCATGGATGGGTTAACCTCTTCAATGGTGCGTTTATGCTCCGCTACCCTCCCTAATGTGGTGTCCAAGATACATTGTCTCATATTTAGCTCATGTTCCTCTTCGGCGGTGAGAGGGCATAGTTCATCAGCCTCGATCCGGGACCAGTCTTCGTCAGCTAGGATAGTAGCCAAATATTCAGAGGCGTGCTTTATAAATTCTTTTTCCCCTGCTAGTTGGGCCTTCAAGTGTGATATGATCACAAATTTCACCTCGGGGAAAGAAGACTGCTCATTCACCCATGCCCTTAAATGTTTTAATTCATGTTCAACCTCCCAGATCCTTTGAATGTTGACAACCCTTCTCCACTGCCATCTGACACTCAGACTGCGTGTGTCCCCCCTCACCCTCTTATCAATGTAATTCTGAATAAGTGCATGAGGGTGTTGGGCATTTACTCCTCCAGTGCATAGTTCATGCAGTCGAGTACAAAGCCTCCCCATCTGATCTACCCATTGAGTTTTTGGGGTATCCGTGATAAAGCGCTGGATCATATTCCATGATCTTCGATGAACAGACGTTCTTTCCTCATCATCAGAGGTAGTTTCATCCTGATCTAGTGGGTAATTTGGTTCATATGTGGTAAATTACTCCAACAGATCAGCAGTAGGGTCTTCTTTGAATTGGTCCTTATAACTGGATTCCACTTCAACGATGTCTGCCCGGTCCATCTTGATTTATGTCACACTAGTTACATCGACCCCCTCTATTGTCCATTCATAGGGAACTATGTCCAAGTAAAATAGGGAGCACAACATGATAGGGAGAGGCACCACAATTTGTAGTGGAGCCTCTGCTCTTCGATCCATCTAAATTATTAACGTACGCACCATCCTAAAAACTGTGTATGTAAAGGTCTTGTTAGCCATTTAGACTGACCGAATGATGAGTAAGGTTATGGAACTTGAGACTCACCTTGGACTGCCCCTTGGTATTAACTTGGGTCTACCATCACTGGGAGGCTGGGGATCGGCCCCCCATATATGATTGTGGGCTCTGAGGCTTCTGAGAATGTCACCCCTTCTTCCCCAGCATTGTTGGACTCTACCACCACCATCTCCCCAGTTGCAGCCCCCGATGTTTGGTCTTATGAAACTAAAACATGCTCATCCACATCAGTGAAGGTGTCTAAATGAAGGTTCTATTTCATAGAACTGTGTTAGTTAATAAAGGAGGAAAAGACAGGTATCACATTAGTGCATTAAAAGGAAGTGGGAACTTACTTCCAAAGTTACAGAAAACTTGCCCAAGGAGATTCCCTCCAAGTCTAGTATCTCACCTTCTTTAGGAGAAGCTTCCCTAGAGGTCCCCTCCATTACTCAATGGGTGTATCCCATTTGGGATTCTTTGGGACTCGATTCTTCTGCATGGCTAGCCAAGGGTAAACGCACCGCCAGTTGGGCTGTCGTCAGCTCTTCAAGAGTGGTCATGTTCTGCAACACCCTTGCACAGTGTGACATCAGTCGCATGTCTCCACGTGAATTTATTACCTCCTCTAGCTTCCTTAAAAATTTTCTCCCCTTGGAAGGAGTTTCATTGAAGCCTCCTTTCATCTAGACGAGCTCCCCCAGCAATATCCCATGCATGTTCAGGTTCGTCCATAAAATGTTGATTCCAAGGTATTGTTTCTTCTTTTCCCAGTCCTTCAATGCCTCTAGGAAGAAAACATCATAAGGGATTGATACTGGATGCAGATGATTCCTAGGATATTGAGGGGAGATTCAGTGAAAGACCCGAGATGAATCGCCTCTATACTAGGGCCTCCTGAATGGAGCCACTGGGCTTGACACTGTCCCCTCACCCTCTGCTTCCCCAATTAACACCAGCCCTGGATTAGCTGGTTCAGGGCCTACCTCTCCCACTATCATAGCTTTGCTAACTTGGAGAGTATCTGAACTACCTTCTCTATGTCCCCCTGTCACCACTATCTGACATTGTGGTGTTGGAACCACCTTACTGGCCTGGATGGTCACTTTCTTCAGCATCTTTCTAGGGTAGGCAGCCTCCCAACATTGTGCATACTCGGGAACCAATCTGAATGCATCATTGGATGGGGGAAACTAATTCAACATTCTCCCATCCTCCCTTTTAAACATCCTTTAGAGTTGTCACATCATGCATGAGTGATTATCATGGTGCACAACCGTATACACTTGGGGAGTTAGCCTCTACCGACAGTGGAACTGTCAGGAAAACTGGTGTGGGGTGTATGGTTCACATATGGGATCACAATCCACTCATTCTACCAGCACAAAGCCACAAAAGGATAGAATATATGACGGTTTCTCTATCATATATGTGTCATTTTCGGAATAAGCCTCAGTTGGTAGAGGGAAAGGATAAAAGATAAATTGTTCTGCTTATCCCATTTTACCCAACACAGTCTTGGCATCTAGCTTCAGGAGGGAACTCCCAACAATGACCAAAATTTATAAGTGAGAATGTATCCCTAGTGGAGAAATGGGGTTGAGGTATTCATAAACCCCCACGTATTCCACCATCCAACTATTAAAAAAATGGAACTGCTCGCATACTCGTAGCGGACACTTCCCCTCACTAACATGTCGGAGAAGATGGTACAACCTTTCCTGCATTGGTATGCCTAGATTGATGTGATTCCCACAAGACAGTTGAGCTACTATAATAAATGTTATTGGCTGCACCCCCATATGGGAATCCCTTACTGGTAATATCCACCCACAAATGAACACTAAGATAAACCCAGAAAGCCTAACTATAGGAAATTTCTCTATCTTGACATTGTATCCCCACATCTTCCACTGGCTACCTTATAGGGTTCTCTAGTATGAGCCCACTTTGTCACATTGAGCTCCTCACGGGCAAATAGGGGGCCTTTCCAGTAGTGTCCCCTCTTCTGAGGGGAAATAGATGAAGTAGCCAAATGGTTTTTTGAAGTGGACATCTCGGGTGTTCTGTTTCTCCTCGTTTGTGCCTGGAACAAGTCACAACAATTCCAAAACCAAAGTTGGGATTTTCTCTCTATCTCCCCAATCATTCTTGTTAGGGAGGAACTCATCATACATCCCCACCAGGATTTGGATGCCAAAAATTTGTTGGATGTCCCAAAGGATGATGCCAACCTCCCCGTGGTGCAGGTGGAAATTGTTGGTATTTGGAGACCATGGGCTCAAAAACTCTGGTATAAATTCCTTCAGTAGGGAGACGCTGAACTGGGAGGCCCACACTGCTTCATATAGGCCAATATTCCTTAAGGGAGGCTCTAAATACTCACAAAATGTGCATGCCCAGTAGGCCCAAGACTAGTATTTAGTAAAGTGTCCACCCTGGTGCAAGTACCGTCTCGTGATCCAGCCCTTGTCTGTATTTCGAATCCCATCATTGAGGATTGTCATATATAGGGGTGCAGACGTCTCCAGATCTAGTTCCCTACCATTGATTCTATTAATGTGATTGTACATGAAATTTGTTGTAACCGGGGTATGATCTTTATAAATATGTCCATATGAGGCCTAATGCAACTGATATTGTTTAGGAGTCCCCCTAAACCAATAGGCTAGCTCATCTCTGTTGGCGTCAAGAATAAATACCTCGTCCTGTAAACCGAAACCATATAATGGCATAGGCTTTCACAACAGATATTCCTTTTTCACCTCTGTCAGCATCTCCATCATTGATGTATGATCAGAAGTACTACGGATGTACTTGCCTACTTTTGGGTTATTTTCCATGGCCTCCCTCTGAGCGGAATCAGCACGAACCTCTCGTGCGGCCTCCCGAGCGGCCATTAAATCGAAGAACTTTGGAAATTGTTTTGGGTGAGAGCATTAGAAAAAACCATTTGTGAACACTATCTCTCTCATCTTTGTGCCACAAAGAGATGTAGGGGTTTGACTCGCGTCACCAAAGAAGGTTGTGGTTTGTGATACTCTGGTTCTCTATAGCGTTCGCAGAGAGGATCAATCACAAAGATGGATCAAGAACCATCGTTCAAAAAGATATAGATACAGAAAAAATAACATTTGAGCCCTGATAAATAGGAAGAAGAGGCACCCGGCTTCATGGCGTCCGTAGCTGCATGGAGCCCCTGGCTCCGCGGTGCCCCAAGCTCCCCCCGGATTTGCTACGCGACCCGCGAATGGCTCGCCAATCCTGAAGTGCTCTATGGCCCTCCTTTTCCCCGTCTATTCTGTGCCCAATTCACAAAGATGGTGTTGTGAGAAAAGTAAGGTATCTCCCTCAGCAGACCTGCTTCATCCCTACCTTCTCATTCTGCCACAAGTTCCATCCTCCCGGTTTGTTTGGCGTTTGGCCCTCAGAATTCGACCCTCTCCTTCATTCGACTCCAATTATGAAAGGGGGAATTTGTTGCTGATGAAAAAAATATGCGTTTGAACAATCCCACAATATCAAAAATCCGATTGGACAAATCCCCCTTGAACAGGTTGGGAAGATACCCCAACCTACCTCAAAAAGGCCATGCATGATGTCCTCCATGAGGTGGATGCCGAGTCCCCATGGACGATTCCACGAGCAGCTCCACGGTGCCCCTACCCAATGAGAGTCTGAGCCAGCAGTGGCCCCTGCACACCGTCTGGTCTTGCGTGAGGCACCCAACATCGGCCCCATCTATCGAGCCCTATGCAGCATCTCACCCATCCATTGAGGCCCTCTTCGGGTCGACGAACCAGCGCCTTTATATGGGGTCGTGCGGATCCGTGTCGAGATCGGTGCCCCCAGATCTGAGGATTTCCTATAAATAGATGTCACACCCCATCTCTGAAACTATTGTTACTCTGAACCTTCACCTTCTTCTTTTGAGTAGACCTTCATGAAGCATTCACATGGATTCCCAAAGGTACATGGCCTTTGCGAGTCGTCGCACTTTGCTCCCTTTTCAACCTCTGCCTATGGGGGAGATGCCCTTCGTGAATGATCATTCCCTTCATAGAGGAAGGAACCCCTTCAGGGTTCTCAAGGATTCGAGAAGCATAAAGCCTTAGAGAAATTATCCCCAAACTAAGAGGTATTTTATAAGGCAAATCCATGATCCTTTAACAGTAGCACATCGTGAAGCCTTGTTCTTTCGCAAAGACTCCCATCTTTTTGAAAAGTGTTTTACCTTCGTGGATCTACACTTCTAATAGTGGTCCTTTCCCTTCACGAGGTGAAAATTCTTCACGAAGAATAGTATCTTCACCAAGATCAACCTCTTTGTGAAGACCAACCTCTTTGCAAAGCCCATCCTATTGACAAAACACCTCCTTCTAAGAACAAATGATTTACACATCCCTTTCCTGTAAGGACCTCCAGGATAGTACGAAGAGACTTTAAAGTCTCTTGGGTGGTGCTTCTCATTAAGTTTCTTAGCATTATGATTCTTCGCATAGGCACACTAACGACTATTGCTTCTTCGCATAGCCACGCTAATGTGGGCCCCTCAATAGATCACTACACAACACTCCCTCACCACAGCATTGTCAGTTCCTTCCCTTCACCAAGGGTTAAAGAATGTTGTTTATGTAAGTAATAGGGGTGCGAAGTGAACCCGCTTCATCTGAGATGTATGATATTAAACTACCAAGAACCATCGTCCTCAGCACGTGATGTTAAATTGTGACCTCACCCTGCACACTCTACGCGGGGCACCCCGTCTCTGAAATTCTCTATGCCCACTCCTCTCCATGGGAATGGGATCCTCTTTACCGGAGTGGCGCCTATCCGTAGTGAAGGGAAACCACTTTGGTGTAAGCCCATAGCCTTTCTTGCAGAAGGTAGCACCTCTGCTCCTTTATTCTTCATCGGTGCCATAGACTAGAGGGGGGGGGGGGGGGGGGATGGGCACCAGAACCCTCCTCTCTTTTGTTCAAAATCCCTCTCCTGTTGGGATTTATCGCCACTCGAGCCTCCATCCTAGCATATTTCCCAATCTCCATCTCCTTGGTCTGTGAAAAACACATAAGTCCCTGTTTTCTCTTTGGGTTGTGAACCACGCGTAAGCTCGAAATCACTTACCATAGACACACCTTTCACAACATGATCATCAGGTCTTTGTTGCCTCTTGTTTCTCACACCAATAATTACTCACAAGGGCTTAGAGTAAGCATTGACCATGGAATCCTCTTCGGGCAGCTTTAGAGTGTAAGCCCTAACACCATCCCAAACTATGTAGACTTTGATCCTTTCCTAGGAAAGGTACGTGGGAAGTCTCCCTGAGGTTCAATCCCAACAACCATTGGTCTCGACCCCCTTTATGTCGGTTCAACAACACCTCTCCCAAACTATGTGGACTTTGATCCTTGACTAGGCAAGGTACATAGGAAGCCTCCCTGAGGTTCAAGCCCAACACCTATTGGACCCAACCTCCTTCACGTCGGTCCAAAAAACATCCCGAACTACGTGGAATTTGATCCTTGCCAAGGGAAGGTACGTTGGAAGCCTCCATGAGGTTCAAACGCAACTCCCATCAGTCTCAACTACTGCATATTAGTCCACCCCCATCCTGCATGATGTTAAACTACATTCCCCTTTTCATCTTTAAAGACCATAAATTGTACCCATTCGAACAACGTGGGCTTTGAACCTTGTCTCGTAGACAAGGTACGTAGGAAATATCCTTGAGGTTCAAACCACAATCAATGGTAAGCCATTGTGACCCCCATCCAGTGGTAAGCTGTTGTGATCCCCATCCAGCGGTAAACTGTTGTGATACCCATCCAACGGTAAGTCATTGTGATCCCAATCGACCGTAAGCTGTTGTGATCACCATCCAGCATTAATTCGTTGTGATCCCCAATTGACAGTAAGATGTTGTGATCCCCAATCAACGGTAAGTGGTCATACCCCAATCGATGGTCAGTCATTGTACTCTATAATAAAGGGTAAGTCATTGTTGTCCCTTTTCTGGGACCCACATCCTTGGTCCATCTGAGTGGAATAAAACCATACTCATGCTTCTAACCATGCGTAATCCTCAGTATATCTTTGGGTCGGTATCCTCTGCCCACACCCCAATCATATGCCACCATCCTGAACTATGTGGACTGTTTCGCGCGGAATCCGGGGATGACCTCCTGGACGGGAGATTCAAACGTTCCGATCGGTTTCTAACGGGTTTGTTCGTAGAACCGGAAACATCCAATGATTCCACATCCGTTTGGACCTACTTTCCAAAGGCAGGCGCTCATTAGCTTGTGGGCTAATGAGGCTTAGGAATTTGCATTGGTCGAGAGGATGGGAGGTCGGACTCATCACACCTTTTTGAGGGGAATTATTGTCTACTCCGGGACTCTCTTTATAGATTTAAGTTAAGTTCGTGAATCCTTATTACATTACCAAGTATAAAATGAGCTTTCCTTTAGTTTTAACAATCAATGATTAAATATGCAAGAAATTTAGAGAATCTTTTATATGTATTCGAGGTTCTTCATCAATATAGAATCATCTATATTTGTTTAGAGATTCTTGGTCAATGGTATCCTTCAAAACATTTATATAAAAGTCTCTTGGTCATTTTGATGACCAGGCTGGTTTTAAAGCCACTCAGTGGGGCACTTGAAGTTTATCGTCATTCAGAAGGACAGAGATTATTTCAATGTTGGGATCGAACCCATAAATGGGCTACCTACGTATCCTTTGTTTTAAAAAAGGAATCAGAACCCACGTAGTTCGAGGAATGGGATATGATGTTTTATGATTGATGGCTCAAAGATGAATGTCATAATTACTTTTACACTCTATGCTCACGTGAGTCATGCTCGGTGTGAGAAACAAGAGGTATTGGTAAAATTTAGACAATTGTGCCATAAAAGATGCAATCATAAGAATTTGTTTTGGGGCTTATGTATAGATGACTGCCCAGATAGGTGAAGGTTTAGGATTTACTTTTAGGAAGAAAAATCCATGAACAGGGTCCACAAAGTTATATGTGCTTCATGGAGATTTGAATACTCTAATCTTGGGGCTTACTCCTAAGGAGGATGCCCAAATTAGGAGGGGACTTATGATTGGGTTTTATTCCTAAAAAGGAAACCAAAATCAAAGGGAAGTTTATGACTGGTTAAGAGAAATTTTAAGAGACTTGGGGCTTACTCTTAAGAAGGATGCCCAAGGTTATGACTGAGTCTTATTCCTGAAAAGGAGACCCAGGTTAGGGGACTTGGGGCTTACTCCTGAAGAGGAAGCCCAAGGTTATGACTGAGTCTTTATTCCTGAAAAGGAGACCCAGGTTAGGGATTAAGGTTTGGGGCTTACTCCTGAGGAGGATGCCCAAGATTGAAGGATTTGATTGGGGCTTATTCTTAAGAAAGATGCCCAAGATTTATGACTGAGTCTTTATTCCTGAAAAGGAGACCCAGGTTAGGATTCTCTCATTTTAAAGGATGAGGTTGAATGAATGAACTCTCAATCTTTGGTGATATAAAGATGTTTAAATCATTAGGTTTTGAGAGATATTTCACATAATTCCTTTCAGATAAGGATGTCAAATCAAGAAATCATGCCATAAATGGCTTTGAAAAGTATCTTGAAGACTGAATCTTGAATAGGAAGGGTGAAAATGGCTTAAGAGGGGTGAAAAAGGGCAAGATGGGCACCCAAAAAGATAGGGGCGCGCAAGTATTGAAGGTCGCGCAAGTCCTACGGCGGCGCGCAAGTATTGGTCGCGCAAGTATACTTGCGCGACATAAGGGATACTTGCGCGATTTTCAACCAGGGTTGAATTACTTGAGCGACTCTTTATTAAACCCTTTCCCATCCTCTTGAGGTTTTTCCAGAAGAGGGACGCGCAAGTTATATTGAAGGAATTAAGTCGGCGCGCAAGTGTTTGATAAGTTTCAACACTTAGGCCTTCCTTCTTCCCTTTAGATCTTCCATTCTAGGTAAGAAATTACCTTAGAAGTGTTCTGGAAGCTTTGAGAAGAGACTTGGGCGTCGGGAGCTTTGATCCGAGTTTCTGGGAAGAGATCTTCCGAATGGGGGGCCCACAGGGTCTATTTATAGGAAAAAGAAGACCCCGGGCGGTTACTGGGCGGTTACCAGATATGTCGCGCAAGTCCCTTGCACGATCATGAGGGGTCGCGCAAGTGTTGAGGCGGCGCGCAAGTGTACTTGCGCGACCAAGAGGGAACTTGCGCGACCTATGGGCAATGTTCTCCTTTTCCATCCCTTTGTCGATTTTTGATGTTTCTTCAAAGGATTAATCACTTTGAGCTCAGATATTCCCTTTTCCGATCTTTAGATTCTGTGACGAAAGGAGCGTCAACAAAAGTCCCCCCTCAGAGTTGGATCCGGAGAAAAAATGAGGATTTGACTCTGAGGAAATCGAATCCCTCTAAAGGAAAAGGGCGGCGCGCAAGTCTCCAGTCGGTGCAGAGGGAGGCGCGCAAGTCTGCGTCGCGCAGGCCTTAAACCCTATGGTATGGCGCGCAGGTAGGCCTCCTGGCCTATAAATATGCTGCTTCCGGCCGTAAATGGTATCCGACCCCGAATTCTCTCGAGCTCTCGCCGCGCAAGTCTTTATCGCCGCGCAAGTCTCTTATTTTGGCTGTTTCCTCGCTGCCGCGCTACTCTCAAGGTAATAAGGCTTGCGCGACAAACACTTGCGCGACAAATACTTGCGCGACATATGTACCACTTGCGCGACATCTCCATACTTGCGCGCCTTAATGCCTTAGCCATTTTTTTCAGATTTTCTCACAAATTTTATGAAAAATTAAAACCCATTTAAGAGTTTAATTTATTCAACTCCTGTGCAGATTCAATGGCTCTTAGACCTGGATTCCTTGATGAACTGGCTAGCAAGCGGATAGATGATATGATGAATATCATTGGCCCTGATTACTATACTGTCAAAAACAGCACTCTTCCAGATTTGGCTAAGTATCTGAAGAAATATCATCACGACTTTCCTCACTGCACTTATCTACCTTTGTATGGTCATGGTCATCTGCAAGAAGTCATTATTCCAGAAGTAAAGAATTATCTTCCATTTTCTTGGTTTCAGAATTATACCAATTTTGCTTCAGCAAATATCTCAGGCGGAGGAGTATTTCAAACTGCTGGAACAGTAGAGAAGGCGTATGTGATGCATCATAGCCCTTGCACACCAGATCTGAAAAAACATACACCTGAGCTTCAACCACATTGCCATCCTTCAATCTTCCGAGATGCTCAGATGGATCAGTCCAAAGGCTGGAAGAAAAGTTGGGATTTCCGCCCTGGGGGAGGTGTGAAGCCAACTTGGATGTGGGCATACTGGGTGCGACAGACTTGCGCAGAGTTTATTGAGGATCTGAAGAGAGCTGCAATATATGAAGCTGTTTGGGTTGGGCAGACATATATTTACAGACATGATATCTTCGTGCCAGAGATACTCAGTCACTGGAGTCCAGCGACTAATTCTTTCCACTTGACTCATGGAGAAGTAGGTATCAGTTTGTGGGATGTCCACAAGATTTCAGGAGCTCCAATCTTGGGCGATATGTATGATGAATTCATTCCTCCCAAGGTGACTTGGAATGATCCAGAGAAGACTCCTGTTTTGGCTCGAGAATTATTCAAAATCTTTCATAAGCTCAAGAGTTCAGAGACCTCATTAACTCATTTCAGAAAAGATATCCATCCGGAAGAATGGATGAAGGTGTTTCTTACTGAGAAGAAAGGGATGGAGCCAAAGGAAAAAGGATCCAAGAAAAAGAAATCCAAGGATACCCGGCCCAGACGTCCTACCACTTGCCCAAAACCTGAGAAGAGAGGAGCTCCTGGCACATTCTGGCCAACTCTAGAAGCAGGAGAGTTTGAAAAATGGGGCTATGAAGTGAATCAAAGAATTCCAAAGAAAACTCGTCTGGCGGGTTTCTTGGCAATGTGGCTCAGTATTTACCTCTTGCCGGTCAGAGATTCGAAGGGAGGCGTTAGGCCAGGGACCTTCGTCATTGCGGCTAAGTTAGCTGAGGGAAAAATGGTTGGGTTAGCTACCCCCATTTTAGCAAAGATTCACAGGAGTTTACTTCATGTCTTCCAGGGTAAATCTCCTTTAAGAATAGTGGGACCATTCCAGGTTTTGTGGGGATGGATTGCCACTCACTTCAGGACTTACAATGTACAGAATGGGTTACAAATTCCTGGAAGCTCCTTCAGACCGTCAGTGCAAGCATTCTCTGGAATTGCTCCATTAGATGTCAATGGTTATGACATAAAAGTAAGACTAAGCATGTATAAGGAATTCAACTTCTTTCCTTATGGAAGTCCGCCATCTGGGCGGTTTGTTGATGATGGGAAAGCCCCTTTGGATTTGAGGGCATACATGCTAGCTTGCAGGGATGGCGTATTAGTAGCCAGGGTTGATGGAGAAATCATATGCGAGGCCTATGCTCCATATAGATTTGCACGCCAATTCAAATGTTTACAACAGATTGTTGTATCCCCTCCAGTACACGTCAGGTTAGAGCAACATCCGATGGTTGCTCGACAACTATGGTTGCTGACGTCAAGAGAGAAGACTGGAGCAGTATTTGATCTACCAGTTGAAAAAGCGGCACATTATCTGACTACTTTTTATGCCGAACACTGGATAGCATCATACCCTAAAGGGATATTGAATCACCCTGTATATCAAGTGGGAAAGAGGAAGAGGACTGTAGAGAAAGAAACTCTTCCTCATGAAGGTGCTGCTTCTCCTCCTGAAATAGGTTCAACAGACTCCTCCTCTAGAACTGATTCCTCGGATTATCATGATGGGGATGATGAGGCACAACCGGCAACAAAGCGGTTTCGTGCCCGATATAATCCTCCGGCCAGAGTCAAAAGACCCACTCCATCAGCTCCTGGTGAGTTATTTGATTGTAATAACTTCAATCACTGATACTTTATAAAGTAATAAGTCTCACTTTCTTATTCTCTATCTGTAGTTGCAGGAGTTGGGAAGAAATTAAAATCAAAAATTGTAGGACCTTCCTCACAGCCTTTATATCTAAGACCAGAGGCTGTTCAGCTATGGCAGAGCTTATACTGTGATACTGAAACCGCCTGGCTGGATTTGTCTGAGGGTCTACAACTTCCTGGGATAGGATATCTTCTAGCCTCAAAAGACCTTCAATACGGAGATAACCCCAATGAAGTGCGGGCTTACATCAGAGAGCTGGAAATGCTCATATATGCCACCGATAATTCAACTCCTATCACCAGGCGGGTGAAGGAAATGATTGATCGTGGCACCACTAAGGGGGCTGGTGGTTCTGGAGATGAGGAGTGGCAAGAGTACGTGGCTCCTGAAGATGTAAGTTTTCTTTCCTTATTTGCAACTTGATTTCAGTTGAAGCTTTGTTTCTTAAGAAAGTTATTTTCTTCATCTTGCAGCTTGCAAAGAAAGGGACCGGGGTTCCTTCGCCACAATATAGCCCTGGTGGTACCGCTGTTGGGGCTGCTGCTGATTCTCCTCGCGAACCAGGCGAGATATCTCCAGGCCAGCAGGCCATGAATGAGGCACTGGACATAGCCTTTCATTCGCCAATCCAAGTGCCAATAAAGGAGACAGCTGAAACTCCAAAAAAGCAAAAGAAGCCAAGGCAACGAAGGAGGAAATCCTTAGCTAAACGTTTCATTAGCAGTGGTAAGTCCTTCGAACAATCATGAGTTTATACCCATAATCATATGGTTACTCATATTTCTGAGGATTGCAGGGGCTTCTTCAATTTCCCCCTTGAGGGAAGGGACTGATCCTTCTTCAAAGGCCGTGGAGGGTGCTGTAGAACAACCACAAACTCAAGCTGACTTGGTAGCTCCTGGAGAAGAGCTGCCATCCATTCCCAGTATCCCTCCTACTACTGAAGATGATGTCCAGGGTCAGGGGTTGCAGGACATAAGTCAGCAAGAAGACATAGCAAATGCTCCCACTGGTGAGACTAACCAAGATTCTGAAGTATCATTGGATGAAATGATGAATCAAGGAATGACTTTTGAAGAATTTTATGATCATGCTAGATTGTCATGTGATTTAGAAGACCTTGGGCGTGAGTGTTACCCTTCGCCCAAATTTTTCTTTTAAAAGAAAAATATTTCTAATCATGATGTAAAATAATATGCAGTTTCTTCCGTAGAAGCTGCTGAACTGCCAATGCCTGAAGAGGGTGTGGACACTGATGTCAACCCTATCATTGCAGAAACATTAGCTCAAGTGGAGCTAAATCCAATAAACTCTCCTGAGACCCATTTTGAAAATCCTGTTGAAACCGGGAAAGATGGGGAGAAGTCTTCTCATGTTGCTGAACCACCATTGGGTAAGGGATAACAATATTTGTGATTGTACTTTATTTGCAAGACAATCCATTCTTTTGTTATTCTTTAAGATTCAACTAAAATCTTTCAATTGATCATGTAGGGTCATCAACTGTAATGGCTAGATCCGGAGATGAGGCTTCAGCCTCTGCCCCAATGGGAATTGAAAGTGAAGAAGCCCAAGTCAGAGGGGAAAGAGCAGAACGAGGCACTTCTTTAAGCATGTTAATTCCAGATTACATACCCCCTTCTGACGAAGATGTTGAATCAGATCCAGAGATGCTCAAAGCGTTCAGCTTTTCACGACGTAAGGCGTGGAACAATATATGGAACATCATATCGGGGGTGCCCTTAGAAGAGCTACCATCAAAAATTTCCCGATTGTCATCCCAATTTGTTATAATGGGACTTGGTGGTTTTGGGTATGAAAAGATCCATGCTACAGTGAAACAGATTATCTTCAGGAGGGAGCAAATGCAGACAAGTCGCGAAGATTTGACCAGAGTGAAATCGTCAATCAACTTAGGCGAATTTGAGGCTGCGATATCCCAGGCTGAAGCTGATTATGTTGTCAAGATGAAGGATCTGAAACAAAAAATCAAAGAAAAGGTCGTCCAGCAGGTGCAACTCCAGCAACAGTTAGATGCTGTTACTGGGGAACTTGATCAGCTTAATGAATCATTGGATGAAACTCATGTAAATTGCATGAAAGCCATTGCAGATGCTAAGAAGGCACTTCAGCAAGCTGAAAAGAGTGAAGCTGGTCAAGTGCACGAGCTTCAAGCAACTGTTGATAAGGCTCAGGATGCTATACATCAAATGAAGACTTTTGTTGACAATCTCCTGTAATTTCTTAAAAAAGAGAAGAGATTCCAATCTGTGGATGTCCTTCTAACTCTTGTGTATCAATGAAAAACACTTTCGTCTTCAATCATTTGTGCTTGCATTCTTCTATTACCTGCTTCAAATTTACTTAAGCCAATGGGCTTAGTAAGCATAGTTTGATTTTTACTAGGATTATTACAAATAACCCTACAAACTTTGAATCTTTTAACTGCTCAATATTACCTAAATCATACAAAAAAATGTATATTTAGTGAGCTGGAACTTGACTTTTATTCAGAGTTCCTCTGTCTTTTGTGCGGGCAGTTTAAAGTCATGCAAGCCGGACATAAAGGGGCTAATGTTTAAGGTCGAAATAGCTTTGACCGAAAAATGGATTAAAATGGATTCAATTCCTTGATAATTTATCTGAAAACAAATTACCATACTCAAGTATGAGAGAAAATATGTAAACTATGACTTAAGAATATTTGAATCTGAGGAATGATATGAAAAAGAGCTAAATAGCATTAGAAGAAGTAGTTTCCAAGAATGAAGTTACTATTATTTAACAAAACCCGTTAGGGGGTTGAAATATGCAGGGCCACCTATGGGCATTGGCTGCATAGTCAAATAAAATAGCATCTTTTGGCTGACAAGTCTGTTATGTGGACTGTTTATGCAAGGCCACCTATGGGCACGTGCTGCATAGTTAGGCAAAAGAACTCTCAGAAATTTACTTTCCTAGTGCTAAAAGCCAGTGAAAGTTTATGGAGATTCAAATTTTCTAAAGCATAGAGTTTGTTATATGGAAAGAGGTACTTGAATATGGAGAAGATATTTTCAAACAAGAATATCGAAGAACTGGATGAATATCACTCCTACGAAGGTCTGACCCAAACGTAGGGAAGAAGAATAAACCATAGACTTGAATACTTTCAGATCATGAAAAAGGATATGGGACAAATACGTTAAGGATGGCTATTTTTTGCGGATCCCTACATACTGTCGTTTAAGACAAATAAGGACAAAAGAGGCATTCTTCCCAAGAATGAAGTTACTATTATTTAACAAACCCGTTAGGGGGTTGAAAACATGCAGGGCCACCTATGGGCATTGGCTGCATGGTCAAATAAATAGCATCTCTTGGATGACAAGTCTGTTATGTGGACTGTTTATGCAAGGCCACCTATGGGCACGTGCTGCATAGTCAGGCAAAAGAATTCTCAGAAGTTTGACATTTTTGTGATCATAAGTCATGAAAAGGGTTATGAAGATCTGAAAATATTTAAGGTTAGGATTATAATACATAAAGATGGGTATTTTCCAATGTATATAGAGATACATAGGTCAATGAAAACCATAATCATGTTGTGGCTGGGTCCTGAATTGAAACTTGGACTTCACTACGTATCTCATAAGAATGAGAATCAAGCCATACGTAGTTCTTGAAATGCAGTTTAACGTCGTGCAGGACGAAAGGATGAGTGATCTTAGTTTTTGGGGTCATAGAATTCGGACCATAATAATGAATGCACAGTGTGTGTTTTCATGAGGACTTTTCAGCCAAGGGACTGAAAGTGAAATTTGGGGTTAGGCCCAAAAGACTTGGGACTGGATTCGAGGGACACTCGAATGTTCCTACGTATCCCATAAAGATGGGAATCAAGTCCACGTAGTTCTAGAAACTACCCTTTGTACAAATTTGGTTCGTACATGTGAAGGGTGAAAAGGGACTTTAATGCAATGATGGTTTTAACCTAAGATAAAAAGTTTAGGCATTACCATGTATGTACGTAGTCTTTTTGAAAATGAAAACCATGATTGAAAAAGAATCAATGTTTAATAATGGTTCCTTCTCAAATGAGGAAATCAAAGAATATTGTAGTTTATTGTCGTACTGGACAAAAGTGTTGTATAGTTTAACGTCATATAACAAGGACGAAAGTGAATCAATGTAAAGATATTGATTCCAAGGGTGGTTTCACAAATCATCATCATATGAGATTGTGGTGAACCAATGTGAAGAGATTGTTTTTGGGCTTGAACCTTTGGGAGGTTGCCTACATACCCAGCCTGGAGGGCAAGGATCAAAGTCTGTGTAGTTCAATTAAAGAATGAATTAATGATCAAATTGTTCTTGTGGATAATGATCTAAAAAAAAAAAAAAATGTTGTTGGGACTTACACATGGTTAGTGGCCCAAAGGGAGTGTTATGGTTGATGTTTGCTCTAAGCTCACGTGAGTCATACTCGGTGTGAGAAACAAGAGGTAATAACAACCTTAACGATGCACAGTTTAATGTCATGTAGGACATATCAAGGATTTTCTGTACAGTTTAGCGTCATGTAGTTAGGACGATGGGGACAATACAGTTTAACGTCATATTGGACGAAAGGGGGATTGTGCAGTTTTAATGTCATGCTGGACTTTTGATGATTATATAGTTTAACGTCTTTCCGGACGTGAGGGACTTTTATACAGTTTAGCGTCATGTAGTTAGGACGTCACAGTTTAACGTCTTGCTGGACATATTTGCAAATAGTTTATGGTCGTATACATGGACCAGGAATGATGCAGTTTTAAGGTCATGCTGGACTGTTTATGGAACTTTTTCACAGTTTAATGTCGTGTGGGACGAAGTTGCAGTTTAAAGTCATACTGGACCATTGCTGTATAGTTTTAGCGTCATATAGAAAGGACGAACTGATGCTGTACAGTTTAAAGTCATGTAGCTAAGACTAAGGTGAATCAATATGAGGATATCAGTTCTGATCTTTTTTACAGTTTATCGTCATGCTGGACGTTGGAAGTGCCACACAGTTTAATGTCATGTTGTTAGGACACAATATAGTTTAATGTCATCTCGGACAGAATACAGTTTAGTGTCATGTAGGACAATAAGGGACTTAACACAGTTTAACGTCATGCTGGACGATGAAAGTGCCACACAGTTTAATGTCATGTCGCTAGGACAAAATATAGTTTAATGTCATCTCGGACAAAATATAGGAACTTCTATACGGTTTATTGTCATGTAGGACAAAATCAGGGACTATGCAGTTTAAAGTCTTGCAGTTAGGACTATTGGTGCTGCACAGTTTAGTGTCATGTTGCAGGGACATAAGTGCGAATAGTTTAAGGTCATATGCACGGACCATACAGTTTATCGTCATGCTGGACGTAGTTGTAGTTTAAGGTCATACTGGACCATTGCTGTATAAACCAAATGTAAGAGTCTTGGTTTTGGGAACAATATTTTGTGTTTATACAAAATACTTCTTCAGAAATCTGGCATTAGTTGGAGTCGTGATGTGTTCTCCATCCATTGAAATCAGAGAATACGCTCCATTGGAGTAGACCTTATGTACTGAATAAGGTCCTTCCCATTTTGGTTCAAGCTTGGGAGGTTTCTTTCCTGGTATCATTGGTGTTCTGAGAACCAATACCAATTCTCCCTGAATGAATGAACGAAGACGAACCTTTTTGTTAAAAGCTCGTGCTATTCGATTCTGATAGATTTCCAAGTGGTGCAAAGTGCACAATCTTTTCTCATCTAACTGTTCCAATTCATTCATCCGCTTTTGGGATTGCTCATCTGTTGATAACTGATCACAAATGGCTATTCTGAGTGAGGGCAATTGGACTTCAATTGGCAAGACTGCTTCTGTTCCATATACCAATGAATATGGAGTAGACCGCGTTGCATTGCGAGTGGTAGTCCGATAAGCCCATAAAGCATGATAGAGTTTATCAGGCCATGACCTCTTATCTTTATCCACCATCTTTTGCAGTATATTTGAAAGAGTCTTGTTGAAGGCCTCTATCTGGCCATTAGCCGCTGCATGATATCGAGATGAATGGTTGGACTTAATGTTGTATTCTTGATACAATCTCTTTACCTCAGAAGAGCAGAAGTTGGTGCCGTTGTCTGTCAATATGGTATGAGGGACACCAAATCTAGTAATGATGTTAGACTTGATGAAGCTAACAATGCATTTAGAACTGACTTCTTTGAGAGGTACTGCCTCTGCCCATTTGGAAAAGAAATCAGTAGCAGTAAGAATGTACTTAAACTGCTTGGCCGTAGCTGAAGGGTAAGGTCCCACCACATCCATTCCCCATGTGGAAAATGGCCATGAGTATTTAGCTGTATGAAGCAACTCTGGAGGTTGATGAATGAAATTGGCATATACTTGGCATGAATGACACTTCTTTGTGAAATTAACACAATCTTGTATCATTGAAGGCCAGAAGTATCCAAGTCTTCGAATTTGATCAGACAATCTATGTCCAGACTGGTGGGCACCACAGACTCCTGCATGCACTTCTTTTATGACAGCCATTGTCTCTTCACCATCAATACATCTGAAGAGAACTCCATCAAAACCACGTTTGTAGAGAATTTTCTCGAGGTGGTTTGGACCATCATAAAGAGTAAAATTGACCACACGTCGCCGAATTTGTTCTCTCTTGGCTCTATCAGGTGGAAGTGTTCCATTTTGAAGGTATTCCCTGATAGGTGACATCCATCCTGTAGTATGACCATATGGTTCAGGAATGGGACTAATTTCATTAATTTCCTCTGTTCTGACTTGAACATAAGGTGAAATTGCACGACGGTGGGCAATACCGATGGTTGTCTCGTCCCGATTTGGATCTGCTAAAGCTGTGGCTATATTAGCCAGTGCATCAGCTTGAGCATTTTGTGATCTTGGGACATAAGAAAATGTCGGTTCTGAAGGGAATTCCGACATTAACTCTCTGACGTAATCATACAAAGGGATTAATTCTTCTTTTCTGATGGCATAATCCCCATTGATTTGTTTGATTACCAGGTCTGAATCACCTTTTACCTTTAAGTGATTCACTTGTGCTTGAAGCGCTAACTCCAAGCCTGCAATGAGAGCTTGGTATTCAGCTTCATTATTGGTACCACCTTCCCACAACAAAAAGGAATAAGGTAACACTGCCTTATCTGGAGAAATGAGCACAATTCCTAAACCAACTTTGTTGAATTTAGGATTTTCCATTTTCTTCCCTGTTGGACTTCTAGAAGCACCATCAAAATACATTTCCCATGTTTGAGGATTCTCTTGAATAGAAAAAACTTCCTCATCAGGGAGTTCGATATCTGAATATGTGTCTTCCACTGAAGGGTGTTCAGCCAGGAAATCAGCCAGAGCTTGGCCCTTAATTGCCTTTTGAGACACATATTGAATGTCGAACTGCTGTAGAATAACCGCCCACCTTGCCAGACGTCCTGTAAGCATTGGACGACTAAGGATGAATTTGAGTGGATTATTACGAGATACCAATTGGACCTCGTGATGTTGCAGGTAGTGTCTCAGTTTCTGAACTGCAAAGATTAATGCTAGGCAGCATTTTTCAATACTTGAATACCGGGTTTCTGCTTCAAGCATAGTTCTACTGAGATAGTAGAGACTATTTTCATTCCCAGCATCATTCTTTTGAGCGAGAAAGGCACCCAATGATCGCTCTAAAGCTGTCACATAGAGGATAAGAGGTCTACCCTCAACAGGTGGCATGAGTACTGGTGGACTTAAGAGGTATTTCTTGAGAATATCAAATGCTTCTTGACATTCTTTAGTCCACTGGTAAGTGACTCCTTTCTTCAATAATTTGGTAAAAGGTAAACTTTTGCCTGCCAAATTGGCGATGAAACGCCGAATATAGGCTAAGTGTCCTTGAAGTCCTCTTAATTCTTTCAAATTCTGAGGAGGTGACATACCAAGGATTGATTTGGTCTTCTCAGGATCGACTTCAATACCACGATGGCGTACAACAAAGCCGAGGAATTTTCCTGAGGTTACCCCAAAAGCACATTTTAAGGGGTTCATCTTCAAATTATGTTGTCGAAGCTTGTGGAATATGATTTTCAAATCAGCCAAGTGATCAAAACGTTGTTTGGATTTAACCACCAAATCATCTACATAGCATTCAACAAATTTCCCTAGAAAAGGTTTGAAGATACGATGCATGGCGCGTTGATATGTTGCACCTGCATTCTTTAAACCAAAGGGCATCACCCGGTAACAAAACACACCTTGAGGAGCTCTGAAGGCTGTATATTCCTCATCTTCTGGGGCCATTCGGATCTGATTATATCCAGAATATCCATCCATGAAAGAAAGTACTTCATAGCCAGCCGTCGCATCAATTAAGAGTTCTGTAATCGGAACTGGAAAATCATCTTTGGGACAATACCGATTAAGATCTCTGAAATCGATGCAAACCCTAATTTGTCCGTTCTTTTTCTTTACTGGGACAATATTAGCCAACCACTTGGGATATTGAACTTCTCTGACGAAGTTAGCTTTGATAAGCTTATCCACTTCAGCCTCGATTTTGGAAGCATAGGTTGGGTGTGTTCTTCTCGCGGCTTGCTTGAATCCTCGATGTTCTTTTGGCAAACCCAAATGATGGGTGGCAACATCAGGATCAAGGCCAGGCATCTCTGTATAATTCCAAGCAAAGATATCTTTATTTTGCTTTAGAAAAGAAATATACATCTCTTGTTCTTCAAGGGTCATGGCCGCACTAATTAAAGTGGGGCGTGGATCTTTCTCTGTACCCAGATTTACTTCTCTGAGTTCATCCACAGTGGTAGAGATACCCTCTTCAAATGCTGGAGGAGCATCTCTAAGATCTTCCTCTTCCTCTTCATCATGTGTTATATCTTCCGTTTCTACTTGCAAAGTAGATGAAAAAACGAAATTCTCATGATCATAAGAGATGTCAAAATTTTCACATTTTGAAGAAGAAGCTTCCATTTCCGTCCCTATTGATGAACAAGGGTCTTCTTTGGGAAATAAAGAGGAGATGATGGATTGAGAATCGACATCAACATTCACCTCTGGTGTTGCTATAACTTCTTCTGGCCTGATTAGCGAAGTATAGACTTGTTGGATTTCAGCAGACGAAATGAAAACGTCACCACTTATGCTTTCATCATTGCTTGGTAAGTTACCAATTTCTCCCATGTTGTCTGGCTCGATTGCCGTAATTGACATTATGGATCTTTCCATAAGAGTATTTTGATTTGGGCCTATTTTGTCAATTTGACTGATAGGTAACACATAATCTGTACTCACATGTGAAAATGGATTTATTGGAATTTTTTCCAAACCATATGGAGCATTAACTTTGGTAATTTCCTTCATTGTAGATTTTTCTCTTCCCTTCATGTGATAAAATTCCGCCTCAATGTATTGAGACTCACATGTTTTGAACGGGGTCTTATCACCATATAATGTTCCAACTTGACCATCGAAACAGTATTTGAGACATTGATGGTATGATGACGGAATAGCTGCATGCTGATGTAACCAGGGTCTTCCAAGCAAGATATTGAAAGCTGAGTCTTGATCAACAATCATGAAATCTGAATTGGAAACAAGATCTCCAAACTGAGTTCTGAGCGTAACTTCTCCCAGTGGTTCTTGTTCATTTTTATCATATCCTTGCAACATCATGGTAGAAGGAGATAAATCAGATTCTGTGAGGCCCAATCGACGAAGTGTGCGAATGGGCATGAGGTTGACTCCTGAACCATTGTCAATGAAAGCTCTTCGAACATCTATACCATTGACTTTGCCAGATAAGTACAAAGGTTTTATGTGCCCATGCACAACATCATCCTCATCTTTATCAGTAAAAGATATCACTGCATGGCATTCTGCAGGATTATTCTCTATGTGATAAATTTCAGCTGCAGCAATCTCAGCTTCAAACTCTTGAGGACTTGACAAAGCTTCGATGAGTGCTTCCCGAAGATCTCTTGATAGATTCAAAGCATCCAAAATTGATAATTTGGCTGGTACTTGGGCCAAGTGTTTCAATATATCATACTTTTGATCTAGAGGCCTGCGTTTCCCAATAGGAATATGTGGTTTAGCAGGTATCTTGGAAGCAGATGCTTTGGAAGCTGATGCATCTTGTATTGAAGTTGGCAACATCTTTGGTTTTGGAAATTTAGACTGATTAGATCCATTTGCTTGCTGAGATAAAGAAGATGGAACCTTTAATCGGTCTTCCAAAATAATTGTGCCGAAGCTGAGTTGGCCATTAGCAGAAGAACTTGCTTGTTCATTTTGAGCTCGATGAAGGGCTCTACCACGAGTTTCTGCTGCATATACAGTGCTAGCAGGGGTAGAATTAGAGTAGTGGCTTCGGAAAGATCCACGTCTTCCCCTATATCCTGAACCTCTAAAACTTCCTCGGGTTCCTTTATTTGATACAGGGAATTCAGGCTCATCAAGACTGGAATATGAATCTGTTAATTGAATCATATTAACAGAACCAAAGATCAATTCTTCGTCTGATAAAGACTCTGCCTGGTTGGCCTGTTTAGGCTGTGCCGTTTGGTGGGACGGTGCCCGTGACTTTGAAGTAGATGGCATGAAATCTGCCAGAGTCAAAGACAATTTAGGCTTTGATGCATACTCATCTTCTTCTGATTCCTCTTTCTTCTTTGAATTACGCTGCCCTTTTGAGGATTTGTCCTTTGATGGAGGCTTTACTGCAGCTTTTGTAGGAGACACAATTGGCTTCTTCAATTGTGTTCGCAAAATGGAATGGGTCCGATTGATTGTCTTTCTGACCATCCAATCATCATATTTTTTCGCAGTTTTGCTTTTGACTTCCTGCCACTCGCCTCCTTCCTCTGGATCTGTAGCGGTAATACACGCTACATGAGCTGAAGAACCCTTCAATTTGACTTGTCCCAAGTCAACCATCTTTTGTAGGAGGTCTTTAAAGACAAAACACTCCTGGATGGGATGTCCCAACATTTGATGAAAGGGACAATAATTGGGACGGTCTTCATCTCCTTCCTTGTTTGGTCTCTTCGGCACTGGTAATTGAACCAAATTATTTTCCAGAGCTGAAATGAAGTAACCAGGAACTTGCTCACTTCGGAAAGAGTATGTTTTACTCTTCATATCCTCAAATTGTTTTCGTCGTTGATCTTTTTGATCATTTGGACGAAACAGCCTTTGTTGTTGGCGTTCAGGAGGTGGAGCCCTTCGAGAAGATGAAGGTTTTGAAGTAGAAATAGGTACAGGTGCCTGTTTAAGCATAACTGTAGCAGTTTCTGCTTTACCCATTCTTCTTCCTGGAGCTGATGGAATTACACGAGATTTAACCTTAGCCTGTATAAGGGAATCTTCAATCTGTTGAGCGATTGAAGTAAGGTCTCGAAACCCTCCTGTGTATTTCACAGGGATCAATGGCGTGCGTAATTCGTCACGCAAATTTGCCACACAGATTGGCAATAATTCCTCCTGAGGGAGTGATAAACTCAAGGAATACGTTAATCCCTTCCAACGAGCAATGAAATCAGAGACTCTTTCATTCTCCCTTTGCTTGCAGTTTGTAAGATCGAAAACTGTCGTTTTTGGCAAAGTTGAGCTGAACTGAAGAAGGAATTTTTGACGAAGATCCTCCCATCCGATGACTGACCGGGATTTCAAGCTTGTATACCAGACAAAAGCTGGTCCTTGCAAGGTTCGCACGAAGCATCTGAGTTTCACTGCTTCTTGTTGTTCTGGAGTTCCCATCATAGGATCACAACAAGACACGTAATGCGTCAAATGTTGTTCAGGGTCGCCTGATCCATTGAAAGTAGGGAAAATAGGGTTTCCAAAACTGGATGGAGGAGAAATTGAATCTACCCATTCAGGGTAAACTTTCTTTTCAGGTTGAACTTGCGCCCGTTTCCCTTCCATAGTTTCTAACCGAGCTGTTAATGACTCAATAGTAGTTATTAACTTTTGAGAAACGTCAGGTTGAACTTGGTTTTGGGTAGGTGCAATGAATGGAGCTTGGACAGCCGTGGAGGTTGGTGCTGCAACTAATGGTAGTGCTGCCAACCGTTGTTGCGTTTGACCCGTAGGATTAGACCTCTGTGGGTGTACTGATAAAGGAGGATATTCCTGATCCATCTCAGTAGTTACAACAAATTCCTTCGGCTGTCGGACTTCAGCATTCTTAAGAAGAAGACTACTCTGAAGTAGTTCTGCATTCAACCTTCTTAACTCTTTCATTTCTTCCTCCTGTTGTGCAAGCCTTTGCTCTAATGAGAGCGATTGACCTCCTTCAGAGGAAGGGTGAGAAGTAACCTGATTCTTTCCTTTCCCCTTATTGGATCCTTTTCGGAGAGGGGGAAGTGGGTTACTTGAAGGAATACCCAAATTTTGGGTAAGCCTTTGATTACGTGTGCGCACACCTTCTTCATTTAGGTCTGTGTGCGCAACTTCTTGAGCAGGAACCTCTTCATCTGATCCCTCTGATTGAGCCTCATCTGGTGAATCAGCAGCAACGGCAGTGATGACATTAATGGATGCATATTTCATGAAATCCTTTCTATCAGCATTTCTATGATATTGTCTCCTTTTATGTCCATGATAAGACATGGCATTCCGTTGACTTGACCCCTCAGGAATTTCTTTGTGAACCGTCACTTGGAGAGAATCTCCTGACATCTTGGCTCTTCGTTCCTCTTGAGGCTTATTCCCTAATCGAGAGAATACTGACTTTCTCTGAGAGAGGGATTGAAGATTTGAAAAAGTCCCCAGTCCGGTGGACTGGGGGTGTTCCTGTTGCTTCTGCTCAACTCCTCGAATCCCATTCGTTGATTCTGAGGGTTGGGTTAGAGAAATCCCCAGTCTGGCAAGCTGGGGTGTCTCTTGACATGCTATGTCTGAGATCTTCTTGAAATCTCTCTTGATCTTGCGGATCTTAGTTCGGAAATTAGCTGGATGCATTAACCTGTATCCACTTTTATCACCTGGTTCAACAGACCGTTGGATGATTTCCGAAACTTCTGTCATTTGATGACGTGTTTGCTCCAGACGAGAGGCTTGCGCAATATTCTCGCCTGCTTGATGTAGGAGCAATTCAACAACCTGTTCTCTATATACTTGATTTTGAGAGGAACTAGTTGAAGCTTGATCTCGAGCAAGATTTTGATTATGAACAAAGCCCATTGACTGTGGCCGGCCATGGGCAATAACATTGCATGAGACCATTTTCGGCGGGTTTTGCTGACCGGAAAGCACTGTGAAATGTAGTGCTCCGTGAATACCCCATCCTCTGATATGAACATTAGATGGAGCATTGGAAATTAACTGACGCAATTTTCTCAGCGCGCCAAGGCATGAACGTTGAAGGGTTCTCTGTTGCTTTTCGGCCTTCGGATACCGAGAGACTGATAGAGATGCCAAATCAATCTGGCGTTGTAACCCTTCTATTATCTTAAGATGATTTTCATATTCATCGTAAGATAATACCTTCTTCTTTAATTGACAAAGAGTTTTCCATATGTTAAGACGAATATCATGGATTCCATCATCCGTCAACATCTTTGGAATGTCATACTGTGAATCAGCCAAAGGCCAAAACATGACTGGTACTTCACCTTTTGCCAGTTTTTTCCTCATGTTCAGCATTTCCTCTTTATCATTAAATGAAGATTCTTCTACCTGTTTGGACCAGAGTTGGTGTTTCCTTGTTGCTTCATCGGATTCAACAAGATTGGTAGAGGAATCACTATTCATGCTGGAAGATGAATGACCTAGGGAAGGTTCGGAGAATAACCTGAACCCCAAGCTATCTTCTGATGGAGAAAGAGTTTCACCTGCCGATAGTAAAACTTCAGACATGACTGGTTTTACGTTTGCAAGTGCCTCGAGATAGGAGGGCTTTCTCGTCACTACATTGCCTTCTGAAGAATTTTCGAGACAATGTGAATCACTACTGCGGAGAGGACTTTCGCAGCGAAGTTCATCACCATGAGGAGGACCTTCATGATGGGTTACAGCAAAAGATGATATCTCTTGCTCCTTGGTCTTCTGACCACACAGAGGGTTCCTGTGGTTCTCATCTGAAGAAGAAACTTCAAGATTGACCGAATTTTCATGAAGCAAGTCTTCATGAGGAAGTGTCTGTTGAAGACCTTCGGGATTAATGTTCCTGTTATTGGGAACTGAGGGAGTAGAATCTTGAATTCCGACAGATAAATGTCTGAGGGCTTCAAGAACTCCAGCATCGAGCAAGGCCTTGTTACAGATTGGCCTTTGATCTCCTGACTGTGCTGGGCGGATCTTTTTCTTAGATGCCTTCTTACTCGCTTTAGAAATCACTTGATGACGAAAGTGATTGCTCTGAGCAGGTGTATGTGCCTGATCAGGAAAGATGGTCAGGTTAGGCTGACGATCATCGCTCAAATCAGATGTATGTGCCTGACTTGGTTGTCCATATGATATGGGGGAGTAGGCCCCACAACCCTCTTGGACTGGAACAGATGTGTGTGTCTGTTCCGGAGTGAATTGTTGATGTGTCACTCCACTGCTAGGGATAGATTTATGTGTCTGTCCCTGAGATGAAGCTGAAGCTGTTATGATATCTTGGCAAGCATCCAGAATATGAGCAGGAATTTGCTTCTGCTCTTTCACCATTGACAAAATATGTTTGGTGACTTCAGCCGCCGGAACAGGGATATACGTCCATTCCGGGCTTGGAGTAGGTGTATGTGCCTGCTCCTGTCCTCCTTTTCCTGTCAGTGAATCCTGACAGTACTCAAGTGTGGAGGTAGAGAGTTTAGTCTGCCTCCTGTTTGTCGTCGGGACTTTCCGACTGACTTCTCCGGGTGCTACCAAGCGAGACTGTTGGTAGACTTGATTAGTATCAGCAGGTGTATGTGCCTGCTGATTACACTTCGCCAAACGCGGTTGACGAGATCCATCATATGTAGTCAGACGAGCCTGCTGACTAACTGCTGATGTATAAGCAGGTGTATGTTCCTGCCTATGGTACTCCGCCGGAATTGCCTGGCGGGATCGGCTTGATGCTGCCAGACGAGTCTGCTGGACAGCGGGATTAAAACGAACAGGTGTGTATGCCTGCTCGTTATTTGCCACCAAGTTAGGTTGGTGGACTTCTCCGGAGATGGCAGGGATGACAACCTGCCTATTATTAACCGGATTCCGTCTCTGGTGATTCATCTTGCCTGCTCGGGTTCGAGGAACCTGAGCTGAATGCCTGGAGCCGGTACCCTCATCATGTTGAGGGTGCACTACCGCACGAGTCTGGCGGCGATTGTTGATGGGAGCCCTTGAGAAGGACTCCTGTCTCTTTGAATTAAGGTCCCGCGGGACCTGCTCATTCACTTCCTCAGAATAAGGGAGTGAATGGAAATTGCGTTCCGGGGATAACGACCCGAAACGGTTGGAGACGGTAGTCAGCACCGCCTGCTTCTTGATTGCTGGTCGCCGTTGTCCGGACGACCAGGTAGAATTGTTAACTTGGAGGGCTTGACGAGCGGCCTCCAGAGTTGGGATAGTACCGTTACGACGGTACTCCTTAACCAGTGCATTTGAAACACAGCGTTGAAGACGCCGAGTTGGTGATGTCATCCTCAGAGCGGATGACGTTCCAGCAGGAGTAGCAGCATTGGTTTTCATGGCAGCAGACCTCACAGTAGAGGTGTTCTCAGCAGCAGTATTCACAGGGGTGAATTTAAGGAAAGCCATTTTTTGTAGAAGATCTTGAAAAAAGAGTGCCTTTTCCATATAACAGACATAATCAAGATGAATCCGGCTACTGCATCTTTTGGATGATCATATGTCAATGATTGCCTTGTTGGCCCAAGGGGCCTAACATCTAAGAAGAACATCACTTTAACTTGGTTAAGGATTCACGTCGGGTTCACCATTTTTTGTTTCGCGCGGAATCCGGGGATGACCTCCTGGACGGGAGATTCAAACGTTCCGATCGGTTTCTAACGGGTTTGTTCGTAGAACCGGAAACATCCAATGATTCCACATCCGTTTGGACCTACTTTCCAAAGGCAGGCGCTCATTAGCTTGTGGGCTAATGAGGCTTAGGAATTTGCATTGGTCGAGAGGATGGGAGGTCGGACTCATCACACCTTTTTGAGGGGAATTATTGTCTACTCCGGGACTCTCTTTATAGATTTAAGTTAAGTTCGTGAATCCTTATTACATTACCAAGTATAAAATGAGCTTTCCTTTAGTTTTAACAATCAATGATTAAATATGCAAGAAATTTAGAGAATCTTTTATATGTATTCGAGGTTCTTCATCAATATAGAATCATCTATATTTGTTTAGAGATTCTTGGTCAATGGTATCCTTCAAAACATTTATATAAAAGTCTCTTGGTCATTTTGATGACCAGGCTGGTTTTAAAGCCACTCAGTGGGGCACTTGAAGTTTATCGTCATTCAGAAGGACAGAGATTATTTCAATGTTGGGATCGAACCCATAAATGGGCTACCTACGTATCCTTTGTTTTAAAAAAGGAATCAGAACCCACGTAGTTCGAGGAATGGGATATGATGTTTTATGATTGATGGCTCAAAGATGAATGTCATAATTACTTTTACACTCTATGCTCACGTGAGTCATGCTCGGTGTGAGAAACAAGAGGTATTGGTAAAATTTAGACAATTGTGCCATAAAAGATGCAATCATAAGAATTTGTTTTGGGGCTTATGTATAGATGACTGCCCAGATAGGTGAAGGTTTAGGATTTACTTTTAGGAAGAAAAATCCATGAACAGGGTCCACAAAGTTATATGTGCTTCATGGAGATTTGAATACTCTAATCTTGGGGCTTACTCCTAAGGAGGATGCCCAAATTAGGAGGGGACTTATGATTGGGTTTTATTCCTAAAAAGGAAACCAAAATCAAAGGGAAGTTTATGACTGGTTAAGAGAAATTTTAAGAGACTTGGGGCTTACTCTTAAGAAGGATGCCCAAGGTTATGACTGAGTCTTATTCCTGAAAAGGAGACCCAGGTTAGGGGACTTGGGGCTTACTCCTGAAGAGGAAGCCCAAGGTTATGACTGAGTCTTTATTCCTGAAAAGGAGACCCAGGTTAGGGATTAAGGTTTGGGGCTTACTCCTGAGGAGGATGCCCAAGATTGAAGGATTTGATTGGGGCTTATTCTTAAGAAAGATGCCCAAGATTTATGACTGAGTCTTTATTCCTGAAAAGGAGACCCAGGTTAGGATTCTCTCATTTTAAAGGATGAGGTTGAATGAATGAACTCTCAATCTTTGGTGATATAAAGATGTTTAAATCATTAGGTTTTGAGAGATATTTCACATAATTCCTTTCAGATAAGGATGTCAAATCAAGAAATCATGCCATAAATGGCTTTGAAAAGTATCTTGAAGACTGAATCTTGAATAGGAAGGGTGAAAATGGCTTAAGAGGGGTGAAAAAGGGCAAGATGGGCACCCAAAAAGATAGGGGCGCGCAAGTATTGAAGGTCGCGCAAGTCCTACGGCGGCGCGCAAGTATTGGTCGCGCAAGTATACTTGCGCGACATAAGGGATACTTGCGCGATTTTCAACCAGGGTTGAATTACTTGAGCGACTCTTTATTAAACCCTTTCCCATCCTCTTGAGGTTTTTCCAGAAGAGGGACGCGCAAGTTATATTGAAGGAATTAAGTCGGCGCGCAAGTGTTTGATAAGTTTCAACACTTAGGCCTTCCTTCTTCCCTTTAGATCTTCCATTCTAGGTAAGAAATTACCTTAGAAGTGTTCTGGAAGCTTTGAGAAGAGACTTGGGCGTCGGGAGCTTTGATCCGAGTTTCTGGGAAGAGATCTTCCGAATGGGGGGCCCACAGGGTCTATTTATAGGAAAAAGAAGACCCCGGGCGGTTACTGGGCGGTTACCAGATATGTCGCGCAAGTCCCTTGCACGATCATGAGGGGTCGCGCAAGTGTTGAGGCGGCGCGCAAGTGTACTTGCGCGACCAAGAGGGAACTTGCGCGACCTATGGGCAATGTTCTCCTTTTCCATCCCTTTGTCGATTTTTGATGTTTCTTCAAAGGATTAATCACTTTGAGCTCAGATATTCCCTTTTCCGATCTTTAGATTCTGTGACGAAAGGAGCGTCAACATGGACTTTGATCCTTTCCAAGGAAACGTACATAGAAATCCTTCCTGAGACTCAAGCCCATCACCCATGTCTCATCCTATTCTTTACCTCGAGACTACATGTTTCAGGAATTTCATGCCCAAACCTAGAGTTTCCACTTCCTATAGGTCTCACTCATACAGGTCACCTCCTTAGGTGTCCCATCGCCTTACCGAACTACACGAGCATTGATTCCCTACTAAGGGGATACATAGGAAGTCTCTTCAAGGATCAATCCCAATAATACCATCACCTTCATGATGGTTCCATATCATTCCCCCACCATTTCATTCAACTCTCCACCATCTATCCTGATTCTTACCTGGGCTACCACATATCAGTGAGATCGTGCCAATTCAACTCTTCACTACTCTTAGTAGTACTTGGGTAACTAACCATGTTGTATCTCTTCCATCAGTTTTCCCTCCAGAGGTTGCACCCATCTAATTCACTCAAGATAGTGTTTAGATTAGTCTGATCTGTCCCCACTAGATGTAAAACCCAAGGTATACACTGTTTCAAACATGGGAAGCTGAGGAAAACATCATAGACATGCCTATCACATATAATTCCACGCATTCAACGTGGGATGCCCCATGATTCCTCTTCCTTGAGAAGACCCATAATAAGGGTAAGAAACCCTGATGCACCATTGTTCCAACATCCATACATGCCAGCGATGTCAAACATGACTACTCCCCTGACCAAAAGTTGATGCCCTTACCAGACCCCTTAGAATGTCTTGACAGGAGCAGTGTAATTAACCAGCATCCTGGAAGACATGGCACCAGGAAGAGTTTCACGAACAATGTCTTAATATACGAGGGAGACCCGGACTAGGTAACAAGTTCCGAGGAGGAATAAATGGAAGGAGGAACCAACATCCCATCATTCTGTTTTGATCAAGAAGAAAATGTCACTGAAGAGGCGACGGATGCCGCCCGCCTTTGGAAAGTTGGATTGCGGGGAAACACTCAGTGCGTCCTCATCCTTCGAAAAATATAGATGTGCAAGCCCTAGAGAAAGTGTCGGAAATAGTAGTATAAGTGTGAAAGAGACATGATATAGTATAAACTATTATGGTTCATATGATGTCAACTTAATAAGTAATGTGGCTAACTTAATTAATCTTAGCGATTTCAAATGTAAAATTCATGTGGACTACATCTGTATAAAATGGTCATGTGATGATGTTATGTATAGTTCCTAAGTCTGATGATGTTATGTACATCACATAATATTATAAAAATCATGTGATCATGTAATCTAATACTTATAATTTGATCACATAATACATGATATTATAAGTAAAGTGGATCCCACTAGCCACACATATATAGATACGAAAATTGATCATGTAATTAAAAGTGATCATGTGATCGCAATAAGAACATATGTTGGTTTCAATAAATAGGAATCACGATTTACATAAGTTTTATGATAGAAAATATTATATAGATCATATAATGTGGTCATGTGTAGTGCATCTGGGTTCTTCTATTATAAATGGAATAATAATTTTGTGGTAGGATATTCATTATGGAGATGGTATGTGATGAATAGATGCAAACACATAAGCATGTGAATGTATTGTAAAGTTCATAATGTGAGATATGTTAGAAATGTAGATGATAGCATGTGACTTTGAGATACCAAGAAGGAATGTGTCACATTATGAATGAGTTATAAGGTTGGAAATCACAATACTCATAATTCACATGATGTTATGTGATTGTGTGAGTTGCAATAAGTCATTCAGTAGGGCCAGGTGAACCGAAAATACCTAAGGTGGTGGAACAAGAAAAAATTCATATTTTTTCATGTTAAATTTGTATAAAATATTTTATAAATACTTCATTAAAATTTCATTAATAGTGGGATTAAGTATAAGGTCTTATCCAGAGAAGGAGTTTTTGGATATTCTAAAGAGAAGGTGTTTTTGGAAATTATGAATGAGGTTGGATTATGAATGTTGAGCATATAAGAAGTTATTTGATCTCATATACCCTTAAGGGTTATGAAACTATGTGAATATGGTGGAGTCACTTGATCACATATAAATGTGGAGGATATGAAATCTAGTAGTCTCATGAAAGAAGATATGCACCCATAGGTTACATGATATACAGTCTCGCACATTGTGTTATGTGCTCAATGGTCTCTCACTCAAAGTTACAAGCTCACAGAGTCTTATTTTCTAGTGTCTCACAATGTGGGGGACATACCAATAGTTTTTTTCTCAAGATCCCATGGCAAGGATCAGAAAATGGGTTAACAAAAAGGGATTCAATCTCTAAAATTTATTTACTTAGGAGTTATGCACAGGATCATTTACCTAGTGAAAAATAAAATTTTCATATCTGAGTTCTAAAGAATAAGAAGGAAGAGGATTGAAGTGAAAAATCCATGTTATGAATAAGATAGTTACAAGTATGTTACATATAATAATTATCTTTATCTAATTTATATAGAGTGAAACATGACAATTTTAGTATAGAATTATCCTCATCTAGAGAAGAAAATTTTGAATGTGTTTTGGAAAAATTTAATTAACTCTCTCATTTTCGACTTAATCACATTTGGACTTATGGAAATTAAGAGTATGGAAAATGAGTGTAATGAAGAATTAAATGTAAGATATACCTGACAGAATAGTATTGTATTAACATAGTAAACCATCATGTTTCCTACATGATGAAAAGACCTATATGTATTTAAACTTTAAAAAATCCTTTATGGAGGTTGTGTGTGGAAGTAAAGAATTTGCATTATATAGTAGGAGAGGATTGAAAAAGACCAAAACAATTGTAAAGGGATTGTTATTATCATATAGTTACCCTTACAAAAACAATTATCCACATAACCAATGAATCTTAGTAGATTTTAGTACGTCAACACATTGTAGGTGTGTGATAATTATATGTAACCTTTTTTGGTGATCCAAGTAAACATTTTGTTTTCCATTTATAATTACATTACAATATATTTTTTATTTTTTTGGTAATTATGTGATCAATTTAGATAATTTGAACACAGTTCCTAAAAACATGGGAACAAGAACCTAAATAATCATTTAACCATTGCTAAAGAATGTTTAATACAACCATCACCCTAATCCCCCCTCTTATAGTGCCTTTAGATGAAACACATATCCATTGTGTTCTTGATTAATTTCCACCATTGACCAACTGACACCTATGAGAGATATAGTATAAATTTAAATTTTAACTTCTTAAAATAATGGAGTAAAAAAAATACATTTTCAATTTTGTTGATCCATTGTTTTATAATCAAATCATCAGAGGGTCCAATGAAAGTAAATAGTAAGTGGTGTATCAAGGATTAAACTACTAGTTATTTACTTCTTGGGAAATTTGGGTTCTCTACTTGGTTTAGGTTATGATTCATAACCTGAGATAACTGATTCAGCATCACAATGAAGTTTTTATCTCTAGGTTCCCTTAAATTTGGAAGTTCTTCATCACATTGTCTGTTTCATCTGTTATTTACCCAAGTGTTTTTATTTATCACCATTTTTATAAAATAGAAAAACATAAATTAAAAAAATTGTGACCATTTTTAATATTATTATAATAGTTTTAAAAGGTATCTTAAACATAAAAATTTATAAATCCTCATATCCATGATCATATACTTTAATATTTTCTAATTTTAGAAGTCATAATTGCATTAGCTAAATATCCTTGACAATGGTTTATAAAAACTACATGATCAACCAAATAATATACCCTGAGAGTGTTAATCTAGGTGTATAGTAAGTTCCATTACTCATACAACAAGTGAAGAATGATTTAATACACTACTATCCATTTTCAATTTTACTACCTATTTATGCATATGTGGTAGATCCTACATCCATTTATTAATATCCAAATAGGTATGTAATTGCTCAGAAACCGCACAATACATACTTTAAAAAATTAGGTTTTTTTTTCTGGAATTTGTACTTATACCTAGGGTTTTTAATAATATTTTATAGTCATAATTTCCATAAATATTTAAACCTTTATTTGATACAAACTATTACGACCCAAATTTTTATTATATAATTTTTAACATATTTTCTTAATAAAAAATTTCATCGATAACGTTTCCAAAATATTATTAGGTTTATTATCTTTGAAAATAGCAGCATAATACATGAATTACATAGATCATAAACAATATAGACATTATTTAATCTTCTATAAATAATAATTTATCAATCCATCCTATGTCACTTCATGGTATGGGATATCCTAAGGATATACATCAATATATTAGGGTGAGAATAAATACTAATAAGGGTATTAAAAAAGGAATTAAGAGGAAAGTGACCATAGGTAATTTATGAGGCATATCAATAGAGCATGATCATAGATACATGATGCATAATATAAGATCATGAAAATAATTACATGATGCATAGCAATGAATTATGCTTACAACATAAAAATGATACATTAATAATCATATTAACAGGGTATCATAAAAAATATTACCAAGGATTTTAACTATAAAATCATAAAACAATGCCTTGTAATTTTGATAAGGTATCATAACCATGTTATATATAATTATTAATTCTTTTCCCAATTCATTGGAGTATTATTATGGCATACTCTGCACATGGATAACTTTTTTTGTGCCATATAGAACATTCATCAAAAAAGGTGTCTTATCATTTAAACACTATAGTAAGGATTGTGGGTTTAATACATGAAATTAAATCATCAGATAAGTATATTTATGTATTTATATATATATATATATATATTAAAGATCTGGAATGAAAATAGGATTGGGTATTCACAACACATAATTATTGCATTGAAAATCAAAGAATTATTTCAACAACATAATAGGTATAAATAATAGATTATCGAATGGGATTAATGAAGGATAATTTTAGTATCAAATTTATAGGTAATATTTTGGATAGTAAAGGAATTATTAGAAACACATTCAGAAATAAGATATATTTTCAAAAGTCTTACTATAAATGAATTACTAGAAAGAAATGAAAGAGATAGAGGATCCCTTACTTGCGAAGTAGCTTACTAAATCATGATAAGAGATCATTAGAAGCTAAAAATATCATTAAAGATAATATATATGTATATATATATATATGGAAATTATAATAAAGTTTTCCTAAATGCGATTATAGAGGAGTGGAATGGGGGAATAAGTGGTTATTTACTGCAAAAGAGGTGATTCAGTTTATTAATTTCTAAATATAGAATTTGGATATGTAGATTATAAAAGGTATAAAACTAGTAGTCATACAATGGTTTTATACAATGGTTTTAGACCATGCTTGTTTACATGTAGTGACTATTTTTTATTATTTTTATGTTTAAGAACCGAAATCTTAAAAATAATATTATTTTTTATGTGAAAGTGGTTCTTGTTCACAAAGAACAATTTTTAAAATCATAAAATACACTTTAGGATTTGGAAGAATTATTATAGATTTAGAAAATTAATTATAGTTATATTAAAAACAATATTTTAATGAGTATAACCATTTATTATCGAGAAGACATTTATATTAACTATTACATTAATTTTATATCCTTGTGATATCATATTATTTTCCATATATACATACCTTGTTTTAATTTTACCTAAATATTTATCTGTATCATATAATTATGAAAAATTTATTGTTAGATAATTTTGACATGATTATTTCAATAAAAAAACATTTATTTTATCGAAATAAATTTTTGAATATATGAAATTTAATATAAAAACAAAATTCTTATTTATTAAAAAAACTGACTTTAATAACATGATCGAGTTTCTAAACCATAAAAGAACTAGATATGATTGCATAAAATTATTTTATTATTGATATTTTTTACAACCTTTTTATGATAATAAAATTTAATTGGAAATTACAAAATTAACCATAAAAATTTATTTTATTGAAAGTTAGTCATTTATATTTTCCAAAAAAACTATTGTTTTTTTTTATAAAAATCATTTTTATCATTTTTATCTTCTAATAATGTGAATTTTATATTTTATATGAGGTTAATACATTAAATATAAACATGAGATTGATTTCATAAATATTTCATTTCTAAAACAATTTACATCTTAATACTACTTAATTTCTAGATACATAACCCCTTATTACACTACCATGATCCCTAAGGGTAAGGGGTCTGAAGGTGTTACTTTCATTGGATGGTTTACTCAATATTGATCTAGTGGTGATATCCTCTAACTTTAACCTCACTTGTAGTTGATTCAACGTGAGAATTATTATACAAATATTTACAAATTTTTTTTCAATAATGAACCCCGACGATTCCACCTCATTATAAATCTTAGATAAATGAACATCATAAGTAATTATCGTATTGGTGGAGGTAATGGAATCTCTCTTATACATCAATTATAATGTATCATGGCCATTAATATACACTAATTAAAACGTTTACACCATAATAGAGACATCACTAAGAGTAAAAATTCCCAATGATCATATTTATTCTCTAAATGTAATGTTAATAATAGTTTTTTGTTTCGTAATTATCATTTTTATCATGCATTTTATTATAACAAAGTACCAAATATGAGACATTTTTACTTTGAATGAAAATTTTCCTTTTTTTATAATCTTTTATAGCATAGTATCATCTCTTTTTGATATCTTGATTTTGTCTAGTAATGATGGTTGGGGAATAATTTGGGAGAGGATAAGTGATATACCTTACCTTATAAATTCCATGTCCATATTTACAAATTCCTTGACCAATACATCTCCCTTAATCCTAATAATTTGAATAATTATAGGGTCTTTCCTACTTAATACATCGTCAACATTGTTTACTTTTCCCATGTGATAATGAATAAAACACTAATTGTCCTTAAGAATATCTACCCATCTCCTTTGTCTGATGTTCAAGTAATTTTTTTATGAATATATAATTTTTTATTTATTAGTTTTTATATATTTCAAATTTCTCACCATAAAGATAATGTCTCTATATACTTAAAGAAAAATAATTATAGCTAACTCCAAATCATGGGTAGGATAATTCAGTTCATGGGGATTAAACTATCAAGATTCATAGGTAATAATATTTCCATTTTTTATAATACACATCCATTTCCATTATAAATCACATTAAATGAAAAATAATTCTCCAAATAAGGAAAATGTTATCCTACGTGGACCAAAAAACCTGTTGTTTAGTTCATAGAAACATTATTTACACTTATTTTTCTAGATAATCCTATCTCAATTTTTTGTTAACATTGTTAGTGGATTATAAATGAATGAAATTATTTACAAAAAAGCATTTATATTATCCTACTAGATAATTAAAATAAACAATTTCAGTCACTACTATAATATAAGGCCACTCCTATACAACATTTTCCTTTACTAGATCAATCATGATTCCTTGACTTTTCAAAATGGGTTCCAAAACTTCTCTGTGTTGTATCTAGAACTTACATTTACTAAATATACCAAAAAAGTTATCATTCCTCAATTTTTGTCATATAAACCTTTGATGACCCTCATATTCCTCATGACTTGTTGAATATAGAAAAATATCATCAATAAAGCACACCATAAATTTATCAAGGTAGTCCCTAAAGATTCCATTCATTAAATTCATAAATATAGTTTGATAATTAGTCAAACCTAAGGGTATACCATAAAAATAAAAATGAAAATATCTTATTTGTAATTCATACTTTGGGGTATCTTCATTCTTCACCTAGAGATGATGATTCCTTGATCTAAGATCAATCTTGGAGAATAATTGGCTCCCATAAAGCTATCTGACTAGACCGTTAATACATGGTAAGGGTATTTTTTATTCATTTTAAACCCATTATTTTCTCTATAATCAATGAATTTCCACATTAACACGTCCTTTTTCTTCAAAAATGGAATAGGTTATCTAGAGGGAGACAAACTTGGTAAAATAAAACCATTTTCTAAAATATCTTGAAGTATCTTCATAAATTCATCTAACTCCATAGGTTTCATTCTCCATAGAATCATCAATATAGGATTGAAAATAGGTATGGGTTCAATTAATAAATCTACATCTATTTCTACTGTATGCCCAGATAATTTTTTAGGAAAAACATAAATGTGTTCCTAAATAATGGGTATATTTCATACCATTAAACATTAAATTTTTCCCCTTCATCACCAATAATTTTCATAAATAATGTGGTATGGAGATTTTCTTGATAAAACACACGATAAAAATATCTTATTTGGAAATATTCATAGGTTTTCACTTAAATAGAAATAAAAATTCTTTATATCTATAATTGATATTAGCATTACACATTTAACATCCATTCCTTCCCTAATATAATGTAAAATTATACCATTAGAATTACCACTAGGTTTATGGATAAATTATAATAACCAAGGTTCATATGGTAATATCAATATATCATTGATTCATGAATTTTCCCTCTAAGATTTTTAACCAACTACCATACCACTGTTTAGGGTTTAACATGACGTTCTTTGAAAACTTTAAGGAAATAAAAGAATGTTTAGATCTAGAATATAACAATATAATTTATATATTTCATTGTATGATGAGTTTAATTTCAACTACATCATTAAAAAGTTCATCTTTATTCTCCATGATTGGAAAATAATGACCTTGCTCCCTTAGCCTCTACTAAGGTTTGTGGTAGTTTCCCTAAATTATCTCTTGATTTGGAAATTGGTTAGAGAAACATCCATGCTCCCCACACATGAATAATTCTACTACATATTGTGTTTTTACCATCTTCCCTTTATCATTTTCATTCATATGTTAAGGCTTTACATAGCCATGATAGTTTTGAGATATATGGATATTCATTCCACACTTGTAAAACTTTTTTCTTCCATATAAATGATTATTGGAATAATTCTTAACACACATGTTTCACATATGTAGTTTTTTATTCCCTTCAACATCATAGTAAATAGTCTTCCAAAATTTTGTCTCTATCCATATATTATTATAATTTAATCCATAATACTATTATGTATCTCCAAACTCAATTTCCACTTTGAGGGAAGACCTTATTATCTCCTCATAACTCCTAAATCCTAAAATTTCTAGAACTTCTTTCATATGAGTTCTTTGTCTATCAACGAATTGATCAATATTCCCATTATAGACAATAAAAATTCTTTAATTATATCATGACCATCTAAATTTCATTTTATATCTCCATAGTAAATGAATATATTCTTTATTTGGATTAGAAAATTCCATATACATTTTTTATTCAGAAGGTGTGAGTAAAATAATTTTTTAAAAATAATTTTTTGAAGTCTTCATAATTTATATATTTAACCCCATTCTTAGTATTTTTGTTCTAGATTATTGTATACTATTTATTTTATTATTTAACTAATTTATATATTTAAAAAATAACATTCTATTTATAGAAATAATTGACTGTGAATAATAAATTTTCTATAATTTGTCTCTATTGTTATATTATCAATAGATTATATAGTCCACTAAAATTATGTCTTCATTGACACATGAATGATGAATCTACTAACTGTTCCTTCCTTGGTGATGTTGGACACTAAAAATGGTTTAGGTTATCATTTATAACCTGATATAACTTACTTAGAATCATAATAATGTTTAAAAAATATCTTTCCTCATATTTAAAATTCTATTATTATATTATCCATTAAATTTTTTTATTTACTAGGACTTTCTATTTCCTATAACTTCTCTAAAATAAGAAAGCATAAATGAAAAAAGGTTACTCTTTACAATAATTTGGTAATATTTATAAATGGAATCTTATTCCTAAAATTTTCTAATTTAAGACTTCTAGAATAATATAATTTATTCATTTTTTATTTTAAAATACATAATTTCTTTATCTATATATACTTCAATTGGTTTTCAAAATGTATGTGATCAAACAATGAATACTCCTCGAGAGTTTCAAACTTGGTGTGGAGTTAGGATATCTTCTGTTGTATTGACTAAATATTGAGATACTACACAAACAAAAACATTTATGGTTGTTACCTCTAGGTGTGTCTATGCCCATGGTTATACCCACTTGTTTATATCTAGATAGATATTTCGTTCCTTGGAAACCACACACTATATAACGAACCAAAGTTTTGAATGTTTTCCTAGATTTAGACTTATCCCTAGGGTCTTCACTAATATTTTCTATTTCTTATTTCCAAACATAAATAATCCTTTATTTGATACCAACTATAGTGGCCCACATTTTTCATAAATGACTTTTAACATATTTCATTAACAATAAATTACATAGAAAACTTTCATAAACTATTTTGGGGTTTATTGTGATGGAAAATAAATACATAATAAATTAATTACAGAGATTATAAAAAATATAAACTATATTTAATACCCTTGAATATTTCCTTTATAAATCCATCCTAGGAATCCTTTTAACATGTGATTTCTTAAGGATATACCCCAAAACAATGGTGAACCTAAATCCCATTAAAGGGATAAAAAAGGAAAATTAAGTTAATGACCATGTATGATTCATGAGACAAAAGAAAATATCATGAAAATAAAAAAATATGGCATAATATAATATAATTACCATACGTTCATGGGGTATAACATAGGAATGTTGATATCACATAAAAATGGGACATTGCAAAGAACATCAATAAGGTTCGTCACTAAGGGTTCATAAAATATAATATCTAGATTAGATATAATATTTTCATAAAATATTACCATGAAATTATGTAAATTAATTATAAACATGTCATATCTAGACATTAATTATTTAATAAAATGATTTGAGTGCTATCAGGGCATACCCTTTATATTCCTCACTTTATGTGTTACAAAAGATCACACATCATAAGAAGGTATTTTATAATTACATACCAATAGTAGGAAATATGGTTTTATTAATTGGAAATATCTTTTAAAATAATTATTTTATATCTATATTAATACCATTCAGTTAAATGTGGATTGGGTATTCACAAAAAAAAGTATGGCATGGAAAATCGAAGAATTATTTTTACAGCATTACGTGTATACATAGATTATGGAATATGATTAATGAGAGAGAATTACTATATATCATTAATAGATAATCTTATAAAAAAACTAAAAGGTTTTATTATAAACACAATAAACACAATAAGTTGGGAGATAAATGATTATTATAAATGAATTACAAGAAAGGAAAGAAAGATAGAGATGATCCCTTACAGGCAAAGTTGCCTCTTAAATCTTAATAATAGCTCCTTGGAACCTTAGAATATTTTTAGCGAGTCATGATATATAGAAATGAGAGGAAATACAACTCAAAGGATTTTTAGTGGAGAGGAATGAGATATTGAGTGGGTAATTATAACAAAATTGGAATTTTGGTTTATTAATTTATTAATATAGTCTTTTGATAAGTAAATTATAAAAAATGTAAAACCATTGGTCTTTACATGGTTTTATCTAGTGGATTGAGAATTGTAGTTATTTTTTATTATTTTAATTAATAGGAACCTACCCCTATAAAATAATATTATTTTTGATGTGTAAGTTATTCTTGTTCATAAATAATTTCTTTTAAAATAATAATTTAATTTATGTTATTGATTAGCCTTTATTGGTCAATAAAATTAATTTTCATTACTTTAAAATAAATATTTTAAATGATAACTTTTTTTTTCTTGTCTAGAAAAATATTATATTACTTTTAAAATCATTTTAATGTCATTATGATGCCACAATATTTACCACATGTACATATCATTTTTAACCAAAAATCAAGTTTCTTATAAAATTATAAAAAATTCATCAATGGATAATTTTAACATGATGAATTCAAAAATGTAAAATATATTATAAAAATTGTTTTTTCTAAAATAGGAATTTAATATTTATATAAAACACTTATTTGTTAAAAATATCAATTTTTATAACATGATAAAGATTTTAAACCTTTGAAAAAATAAATATGATGAAATAAAATTATTTTATTATCTATATAATATTTATGAAATAATTTTTATCAAAATTTTCTTTTATTGAAATTTTTTAAATTTATCATTAGAATATATTTAAATAAAAATTATGCATATATTTTTTCCCAAATTATTATTAAAGTTTCATTGTACTAAAAATCAATTTTATCATATCCATCCTCTAATAATGTTAATTTTTTATTATATATATGAGTGATACATTACATAAAAATTAGGTATTGGTGTAACCAATATTTCATTTCTAATGTAATTTTAACCGTAATATTACTTTAGTTTTAGATAGATAACCACTTATCACACCCTTATAATCTCTAATGGTAAGGTGTGTGATAGTAGTACATTCATATGGTGGTTTAGCTAGTAGTACTCTAGTGGTGATCTCTAATAACTTGAACATATCACATAGTCAATTACACTTTATCCTTACATTATGTAACTTTACCTAGAATTCATCAAGGGGGGACATGAGTGATACCATCTCTTTCTTAATATTAGATAAATAAATTTCATAAGAAGTGATCTTACTAGTAGAGCATATGGTCTCTTCCTCATGTATCAATCATCTCTTAGCATGACCCTTAATATACACTAATTCAAGTGGTCACCATATAATGGATACATTACTAGTGGTAAAAATTTATAATGGTCATATTTATTCTCTAAATGCAATGTTAATAATATTATATTGAATTTAGTCAATTATTATACATTTAAAAATGTAGGACATATTTTTTCAACCGTTAATTTGATTTATAGAAGTCTTTATTATTCAATATTTTATTTAGTTATTCATGAATTTATCAATTAAATATTTCATTTGATTCCCCAGTATGTTTCATCTATGGGAAGGTTAATTGATATAAAATTTGGAATATAATTTTAACATTAACTAAAAATGTTTAACTGTCATTATAAATTATTGGATGCTAATAAATATTCAGGTTAAAGTATATGGAATATAGTATAGTTGATTCATACTATACGATTGGTGTAGGTACTATAATGTTATCACTATTACATGCTTTATTTTATGACGTTCAGTTAGGAATAGACATTCCCTAGATCCATTTATTCCAAACCATATTAAACTCATGTATTATACATTACGATATCATTTCTTTAGGTAATATCATCATCAATATCCAACTTTCAGTAAAGCCTCATAGACTTTATATTGTTTTACCACATATTTTATTACATAAAATAACCAATAAAAAAATTCAAAAATTCCTTTTGGATATTTCCAAAAAAATTGAAGGAAATAATCAAATTCAATTTATATCACCTCATATAAAATACCTTGTTCATATTAATCTAGAAATCATTTTAAATATATTATAACACACTTTTAGGGAATTTTTCTAAGTTTTTTAAATATCAATCCCCTTTCCTTAAAAGATAAAATTTGAACCCATGGGCCTTTATAGTGTTAAAAATAAATATGAATTCCTAAATTCATATATATAATAAAATAGATACCTCTCATAAATCATCATTTTTACTCAAGATATAAATGGATCTTGGAATCTGGTTTGATCCAATAAGGGGAACTTCCACAACTATATCAATGATTTTAGCATCCTTCTCCTATTTGGAATTAATAAAATTTATAGCCAACCATGAAATACCTTTGATGTATTCTAGAAAACTCTACTCTTGGGTTGGATGAAAGTAAATGTAAACGGTGCCTCAAAGAGAAATTTGAGACATTTGGATAGTGTAGCAGTGTACAGAGACTAAAATGGTTAGCTATTTGGATGTTTTTATGATAATTGTGGGTTTTCACCTTCACAGTAAGCAGAAATTATGAGTTTCATTATTTTGATAACCATTATAAGGAAAAAATGGTGGATCATCATATGGTTATAAAGTGATTCAACCACCATCATCCAAGACCTCTAGAATAGCTTGGTTCATCTTCTTTATCCCCTTACAACTCGATGGATGGATTTTTTGTACACTGTTTTTTAGATCAACATTATTATGACACATTCTTTTCAGGACTTGAAGTTGGTTGAATATGGGATTTCTAAAAAATATTCAACACTGACAACACTTGGTCCGATGAACTTTCTACCGACTTGCTTCTCTTTTATGGAAAATATTGTAAACAAAATTTCCAATTTCATAATTTTTTAATTTTTATCATTTTAAATAAATGTTCATTGGTTTTTTGAATAAGTAACCACCTTTTAAACAAAAATAGGAAATAAATTATGTCAATACTTTATAGTTACTAGTGTGCTCTACATTCCTTGTGTATGGATTGATCTGGTTGATGAATACATCATATGTCATTCTTCCAAATAGATGATCACATCACATGGTCCTTACCAAAATAAATTTTCAGATCATATATATTATCTCGCAATATATCTATTTCTCTATCTCACTCTAGGTATCAAAATAATACTCATCACATGAGAGTAAAAATTCCATTTTGGTTAAACCTAAACTGACGACATGGCCATCAAAATAACAAATATCCCCATGATTAAATAAGCCATGAAGATTTTGTTACAAAGGTATAAATGTATATAATTTTTCATTCTAGTTATATTTCCAATCTTGGATGTGTGAAAATAAAAATTTGTAAAATATACTCATAGTATACCAATGTCATAGTGCATGACACTCTATATGATATACTTAGGGGACATCAAGTACACAAAACTCCTTTTGTAAATAATTATCATATTTTTTATCTATATATAAAACCCTAATAATTCTAACCTAAATTTTTAATTAAAACCTATAATAATCCACGATGAACATCAGTTAAGGATAAATCAAAGTCATTCTTTGGGAGGAGAATTATCATTTCACTTCATGAGTATGTGCAGCTGAAATTAAATAATTATAAAGTGGAGACTACCTTTTATATAAAAATTATGTATTTTTATATACATAAAATCATTTAATAATATTAATAAAACTATAAATAATCCCTCACATAGTCATATCCTAAATTATATACTACTATATTGTCGTTATGTGTGGTGCAATTTTAGGGTTTTTTCAAACTAATTATTTCTCTATATAATTCCTGCCACGTCTTAGTTGGTCCATAATAATATGGAAATAATATTCTAGATATAAGTGAATAGACCATTTAAAAATTTAATAATATATTTCAAAATATAACAAGTACAAATTAGAGTTTATTATTATTATTTCATGAAATAAAAGTGAACGTGTACCAATGTTCAAAACATAAAATATAATGGAAATAAAATAGATATGAACACTGGATTTTTATAGTTGTTTAGGTCACTAAGATCCTACATATAGCCTTTAACCTTATCAAATCATTTAGAGAATAATGTTACAAACTAAAAATATTACCTCAATTTTGAAATGATTTACAACCTTTTATTGTCACTTCCATATACTTTCATGGAGGGACAACCAAACAACACCTATAATTTACTTACCCAGAGGCACAACAAAATAGCCTAACTTTTTTAGGATTCGCAACCTAAGGACCTAAAATTGTTCAAGAATAACAGCCTAGAAGACTTAACCTTTCATTAAGAAGTATAACTAATAATATTTTGAATGAAAATATAAAACCAACAATTATAACCAAAACAAAAAAAAACAAATACTTTTGTGATGAAAACTAGTATGAAACTATGACGACACTAGATGTAGATAGAATTGGAATATTTATACTATTAAATTACTTCTATTCACTTTATAATAAATTCATCAAATGATGAAGAATATTTTGATCGTAACAATGGAACAGTTATCACAAGATACACATTTAAGTGATATTTCTCTATCCATTTAAGGACCTATATTTATAAAACTATAACTCTAGGGATTTGATTATTACATGGGGGTTGTTTTTGGTGTTCTATAGGATATTTTACATTTCTATCCATTTATACTTCCAACATTACATAGTGGTGGGTGCGGTGTTATCTATTTTAAATTTCACTCAAAGGCTTGAGCATGGGGCATACCTTTTTGGCCATAGGTGATCAAAGATTGGATGTGGTGTTGGTTGTTTGGTGTGGGTTTGAACCATATTGAATGATATTACTTGAATATGTATTTCTCAATAAATTCTTACTTTGGGTTACAACTTTAATATATAGGGATGGGAACATGGATTGAGAGGTCTTGCTAAGGAAGGTAGGCTTGGTGTTGTACTCAACGAATGTATCTATTGGGAACTGGTATCATAAGACTCATCATGTTTTAGTGTTGAGTGTTTTCATAGTTAAATGAGCTAGGTTTTAGTGTTATACTATAGTGGGGGTTGTGGAAGCATTCAAAGTGGTTTATAACATGTTTTAAAGAAAACCGATCCATGCATTTCAAATGATTTGAAAACTGAATCACTCTTTAACTAAGGGAACTCTGATTGGGTTAGGAGTTCACCATTTTATGGAGAAGGATTTAGGGCATCCTCTATAAATATAAGGAATGAGAGATATTGGTTTTTATTTTCAATAATTCTATCAAACCCTAGTGGAACCCTACATCTGTCACCGCCTTCCTACCAAAACATGGAGAGTCTAAACCCCTTCAATGGAAGGATTTGAGTCTCAGATCAAGGTATCTTCCTCTTTCTTCCCTCATTCTTATTATACACTTCATATTTCTTTCTAGAAGTATTATTTTGTATAATTCCTTTGTTTTGGTTTTAGGTTTTCTTCTAGGGTTGATATTGGTTTATATTCTTCATTTCATGTGAAATTTCTATTGATTTGATAGTGTTTCACTCAATGGTGGTAGTTTCAAGTTTTTCTATACTTATTTAGTTAATGCTAAGTCTCTAATTATGGTATATGACATATAACTTCTAATTTTATTAATGTGCATGTTTGAATTAATCATTCAATCTTTCATCTTTTACCTGGGTGTTATTTACCTTAAAAATATAATAATTCTAAGATGGAACCATGTGTTAGAGGATTAATCAAAATTGCGAAAATTATAAAAAATAAAAATTAATTTTTTCATGCTCTAATTTAATTTATTAATTGAAATTAATTTATTTATAGGGAATACTTTTTTTCATTAATTAATTAACTTATTAATAAATTTAATTTCATTCCTTTTAATAAAGGGTTAATATTCTTTAAATCCTAAAATTTAAAATAATTAATGATGTTTTTTCATGCTGTAATGATATATGTGGTTTTAAATGTAATGAGAATTGTTTATAAAAGTTTCAATTAATTAATTTAGAATAGAATTATATCTTGTTTGATATAATTAGTGTTTATTTTGTGGAATTAAATTAATGGTTGGGTTTTGATATATCTTGTGTTGTATGTTTTTTATGCCTCTTGATGTTTATTAAGATATTGTGTTACATGTTTTGGTAGTGTTTTTTTTGTTTTCATTTAGCTTGGTAAGTTTCATGAAATTATAACAAAATAATTTAAAATGATGATAATTAATGGAATAGGAATGATTAAGGTGACTAATTATTATCTTGTACCTTATTATTTCATATAATTATTGAAATCATGTTTATTTTTTGCTTTAGTTTTCTAATTACATTTGGTTTCCTTGTGTGAATAACATATTTTTTATAAACCATTTATTTAAATATGGGAATTAAAATGGTTTTTACCTAAAGATAAATGATTTTCAGTTGTGTGAGACAATTCTTTATGTGTAATGATTGTATTCCATGGTTCCCTAGATTTAGTTCCTTTACCAATGTATAAGAAATACTTTTGAAAAGAATGTGTTATCTAGGGATTTATAACCTTATTTTGTTTTCATGATAAACATTGGTGGTATGATTTATTTATGAAAAATGGTTTGGGATCATAGGGATGTTTCCTAATAGTTTTTTGATATGGCTGTGAATTATGGATGAGAAATAGGTTGGGAGCCTTAGGTTGTAGTGTTAATGGTATATTTCAGTGATGGTTGGACAATTGATGGTATGCGCAATAGTGTGGAAACTGGGTGATTGGGATGATCTCAAAGTAAATATTTCTCATCACTATATAATTAATATTTCTTTATTATTTCTTGATACTTGATAAAATGATTACTCAATGTCCTGATGGTAGGATGATGTTTTCATGGTTATCTTCCTATAGTAGGCCATGGTTGATACTATGAACAATTAGTGAATCCTTTAAGTGGTATCTTAGGCTGAGTCCATGAGTACCCAAATGCTTATGAAATTCTAAATGAACTAATAAATGGACGGATTTGGTTCATAGTGTTTACAAAAGTTGATGAAATACTTATGGATTTGAAAAAAAAGATTTAATATGGTAAATTCTATTTGTCTTAAGAAGATAAAAATATCAATATTTGAAAATGTTAATCGAAATTAATTAATGGTAAATTAATTAATTAATAATAAACATGATGCATGTATGATTTTTTTGATATCTATTCTTTAGTAGTGGATGTCAGAGAACATGTGCGATGATAGTGTAATATGACTCTAAGGTTAGGTAGTATCCCTTACTGTGGTTGTGTGTGATACTATTATATATATATTTTCATATTTTTTCCCAATAACATTGATAGGGAAACCAAAACCCAAATGTTTGGGGGGGTATCCAATATCCAGGATGGAAAGAGAATGGATGGTTGACTTCTCCCTCTATATTTATCTCCATCTATATGTATATGAGTGGGAATATCATAGGTTATAATATATTATGGTATAGGGTGAATTTATACTAGGAATATGATGAATCATGGTTTACTATACATTTATATTTGGGATATATTATCATATGTAATATCACATAATTGTATGTAGTCTCAGGGGCTCAATCTTCCCATGGGAGTATGCACATGGGCTACGATGACTTGAGGCATGATGAATTTACATAGTAATTAGTGGATTGAAATCATAAACATGGTTACTACTGGGATATGATGTTGATGATGATATGTCGATATGAATAAGATCGAGTAATGGTGGTGATATAATAACATGATGTGTTCGGCGATATATAATAGGGATAATCACATAATGTAGTCATTGGGGTAAGATATTGACAAACCAAAGGACAAGTATAAGAGAGGAAATTTCATTTTCATATACTCCATTATTATAGAATGTTTTTATTATATATGTTATTTGGTGAGTGATCTATGAGGAGGATGTTACTACCTATTTATGTGATAAGTTAACTTCTTTTGTTTATTCGTTAGGCTTCATTAGGCTTTTTTATATTTGTTTAAACACTATGTATAGACTATGAATTAGTTTTATGGAAGAACCGATCTTGGTTATATTTCCTATGTTTATGGATTCATCCATATGATAACATCCTTGGTATAGATTTGATATATTTATTTTAGTCTATCATGGATGGATTGAACATGTGTGTAATATTCTATGACACTAATAGAGACAAGGCATTGTTTATTGGTGGGAGAGACACTCAAATGTGTCAAAGGCATGTTGAGACTCTATCATCGTTGAGGGATGAGTTTTTATTGAGTTAATCAAAAGATAATACAATAGTATTTCCTAGGGTTATAGAATATTTCCTTAATTTCTTTCCTTAAGATGTTTTGACCCAATTTCCTCGAAGATATATCTAGTTTGGAATAGAGTTGAAACAAGGTGATTCTCAAAAATTGATGTCTTTATATTGGATATCCAATTTTAAGTTGTAGGATAAATAGATTTATATTGATGATATTTTTTAAATCAGATTTATTTTTCCTAGTGTGTCACCTTCGGAATCCTACATTGTATTTTTAAATAAACAACATAGAAATTTGTGGTTGTGTATTGATTATTACTATTTAAATTTTGTGATAGTGAATAACCTCTACCCTCTCACATATATTATAGTTTATTTGATAATTATAATGGAGAAATATAGTTCTTATATATTGACTTGTAGTCTTGGTTTCTTCATATGTGACTAAAGTCTGAGGATATCTTAAAGATTAATTTCAGATATTGTTATTGGAAATAAAAGTTTTTTGTTGTGTTTGTCAAAGAAAATTATCCAAATGTGTTCATGGGACTTATTAATGCAATGTTTCATGATTTTTTGGAATATTTCATGGTGGTCCTTATTAAAAACTTCCTTTTGTTTTCTACATCAGAGGAGGATCATGTAGAACCTCTATAGGGTTTGTTTAGAGTTCTTCAATTTTATTAGATATTCATAAAACATTCAATGTTTTAGTTATGGGTCTATTAGGTCTGTATATCGTATCACGAAGTAGTCATTGATACTAAAAAGTGTGAGGTAGTGGTTTCTTGATTATATTCCAAGAATTTCATAGAGATTTACAGTTTCCTTGGTTTAGTTAGATATTATAGCAGTTCTATACATGGATTATCCTATATTTCAAATCCTATGAGAATATTGAAATAACAGGATCATCTATTAGTGTGGAATGACCAGTACCAAGTTACATTTGGTTATTTTATGGAAAATTAGGCTAGTTACCTAGTTATTCATCTACTAGAGGAGGGTGGTGTGTTGAAGGTTTACGATGATGGTTCACATCTTTTTTTGGGTTATGTTTTTATGAAATAGATGGAATTTATCTCATATGGGTCCCGATAGTTATGTCATCAAGAATATTAATATGATAACAATAATATTGAGCTTATTGTGGTAGTGTTTTCTCTAAAGTTGTTGAGGCACTACCTTATCAGTGAAAATCATGTGGTCTTCACTGATCAAAAAAAATGAAAATTATATATTCTTCTAAAACTATTTTAATATATGATGGTGATGGTGGATAAAGTTCTTATAGGATTACGAATTTGAGATTTATTTTAATATAGGTAAATGGAATGTTTTTGAAATTTCCATGTGTAGGAACTCATGAGGTGGTGTTTTACATGATTCTGTAGACACTTATAGAGTGATATAAGAGTTCGTAGGGTTGAACCTTGAAACTGGAACAATTATTGGTTGATGTTGTCTTTACTAGATAACAATATAGTCACACTTAGTGAAGTTAGTGGAGAAATCACAAATGTGGAATTTTTATGCATAGGTTTTGTGTGATCGAGTTGTTTTTTGTGATTCTATGGAGGGATAGTTTGAGGATGTAAAACATTAGGTACTATTATAGGTAAATATTATTATTTCTAATGTGTGAAGTGGTTCTCCATGAGTTCTACAGTTCTCTAATAGTGGTACACCCTTGTGTGATAGATATTTTTCGTTTTATTATGAATTGGTGCTGGTTTTCTGGTTTATGTTACTTAGTTCCATAATTTTTCTCTCAATGTTTATTATTATAGAAGGTAAAGGTTGATAATCACATTCTTTGTGGTCTTCTATATCTACTGGATTCCACCAGTGGAAGTGGGGGGAAATTTTGATGGAACGTTTCATCAGTTTACCAAGATACCAGGGTGTTTATGATGCTATATAGGTGATCATATACCTCTAAACATAATCAAATCACTTCTTAATGATCATGTAGTCAATCTCCATGTAGGGGTTGTGTAAATCATATCTTTAGGATGTGGTGATGCTTATTTGGATAACAAGAGATGATAATATTTAATCATTATCCCAATTTTTCCTTCTTGCATAGTTTGGTATCCAGTGTTATTTGGGCTCCCATTTATTTCTTAGAATCAATTTTCATCCTTAGAGGGGTGTCCATATAGGTCGGACTATCTAGAATCTAGAGGATATGTTTTTTTAATTCATTCTCAACTTTGGAGGTTCATGGGTGTGGCACCTTCCCTTAGTGCTGTTTTCATACAAAATAAAATCAATAATCCACAATTGGTATGGCACTTTTTGATTCTCCGTTTGTCTTTAATTTCCATTATCTTTTATTATTTATTGATTTTTGAGAGTTATCTATTCTTAAACTGAAATTTGTATCAATTTTGACAGAAATGTTACAAGTGATCTGTGAGAAAATGAAAGCAGTGTAAGATAATCATTAATCCTATGATTATCATAGTTGGAGTTCAGTAAACTGTGATGTTATAGATAAAATGTTATTAAATGTGTCTTCGCATCACAGTTAGTGTAGGTTTGTTCATGGGAGTAATATTTATCCCAAGTTTATTGGGTCAAATGAGGTGTTATTTCGGGTTGTATCCATTACATATTCATTATAACTTCTCCTTCAAATAAGAAACATTCATAAAATATTCAATGTGTTAAATATTTTCCAATATCTTCATAATGATTCTTACTTCATCAACTGGGGTGAGATAGATGTGGAGGATAATGTGACCTTTGAGGAGCATCATGTTGAGATTTAGGACCATTAGTATAAGGTATTTTATAAGTATGTTACACCATTAGATCATTTCCTATAGTGACATGGTGTTTTAGAAGATTTAATCTAGGAGTGGAAGTTATAGATTCATTCTCAATATTCCATGTTGTTTGGATTCATTGATTGACACTTTTTTAATTATTTATAAAATCTTTCCTACTTTATGATATTGTTTATCTTCCTTGGTGTTGTGCTTGTTTTGGCCATTCCCTTGTGAGTTATCTCCCCCAAGAATGTGTTTTGTGGTTGGTAAGAATTATTTTGATCTTTTTTATTTACTCTCCTAGTGTATTGGTTGTGTTCTTGTTATAGTGGTATCCTTGAGAGGTATCCCACAGGGTGGTTTCCTAGGCCCCATTCTCTTATTTTTGGATATTGTTTTTAATTTCCAAGAATGAGAATTGTTTTAGAGTTATCTGATGTCGGGTTTGAGATTTCTAAAATACTCCCTTTATCTTTGTTCATGGATTTTTGGTGCTGAGGGAATATTTATCATGTGTTCAAGATTGTAGGGGAGTTTTGGATATTCATAGAGTCACCATGACATGGTGGTGGGGATGATTATGACTGTTTTGAAGTTCACAAGGAAGCATGTGTGTGGGGTATACCATTTTGGTCTTTTTTTCTTAGACCTTGACCATGGTGTTGGATGTTTGGGGTTAGAGTGAAAATAGAGAACTAAATAAATTTTCTATCCATTTTTCATGGTTTGTTTAATTTTAATTCTTCATGTTATCTATAATTATGAGAAAACAATATGAGAATCCATTATGAGGAATGTATTTTGTGTGTGGTTCTCAATGAGTCCCACTATATAAAACCAGCAGTGTAAGGATGCCCCTGAAGGAATTATTGTGGTGGTAAGGGTAAAATACCTTGGGTTTGATTGATACACTATAATGGATTCCATGGAAGTAATCTAAACGGTTCGATGCTGGTTTTAAAGGTTCAAAGTCTATAGAGGTTAAACACCTTCAAAATCAAATCATACTTTAACCAAGGGCACCGTGGGCGTATTGAGAGTTTAAAATTACATGGTGAAGTTTTATGGGCTTCCTCTATAAATAGAAAGCCCATGATATATTGGCTGATATTTTTACTCGATCTTTATTACCATAGTCTATTCCTATATCACCCATCACCCTCTTCTAGAACCTTGAATTGTATAAACCATGTTGACTAACAAATTAAAGTATCATATAAATGCATACACCTAGTTTTCCCTCTTTCTCATTCCCCAATTCATATTTCCTTCTAGAAATATTTTTTTGGTAATATCATATAGTTTATTATTTTGCTTTTTATCAAGAGTTGATTGTGGGTTTTGTGCTTAGGTTTTGGTGGTGTTTTCATTGATTTTGGTAGGGTTTCGTTCAGTGGTAGAAGTTTCTCAATACTATCTTCTAACTTGAAGAATATTAAGCTTATCATAAAGTTAGGGGGTCTATTACTTGTCCTTTTTATGTGGAAGTATGAGTTAATAATTTTTTATATCATTGTAGAAATGGGTGTGATTGACCTTAATAATATAATAATCAGAATAATTACTAACATGTTAAATGATTAATCAAATTTTGATAAAATATAATGGAAAAAGGTGTTATTTTATGCAATTATTTAAATAATTCATCATAATTAATCACATTCGATGGAATAATGTTTCATTAATTAATTCAATTATTTATTTATAACTAGAATACCATGACATAACTTAAAGTTATAATCTATTTTATATTCAAAAATTCGAAATAACCAATTAGGTTGTCACATATTATTGTGTTTTCAAATTTTTGTCTACTAATGATAATTAATTACAGTCCTATAAATCATTGAACTGAAAATATAATTATTTCATGTTCATGATAATTAATTTTTTATTTTTAGAGAATTAAATTAATGGAAGATTTTTGAGACTGGTTATGGTTTATATTTTTTATATTTCCTCCTGATGTTTACGAAGCGAGTAGGTTATATGTTTCACATTTTTTTGTATTTGTTATTTTAGCATGGTTTATTACATAAAAATATATCATTGTAATGTAAAATTACGTTAATTATAGGAAGAGGCATGAGTATAGTGATAACTTCTCATTTTGGATGTGATTATTTAAGTTAATGCTTCAAATCATGTTTATGGTTTTCTTTGGTTATAAAATACCCTTACGTTTCTTTTTTAGAAAAAATATTCTTTATAAAATGGTTAATTCAATTTTGGAATTAAGGTTATTTTCTAAAGATAAACACTTTTGGTTTGTTTGTGTAACTACCCGGACACGAACAACCACCCGAACAATGCTAAACGGGTTGGGTGCTACTACATTAGGAGCACCTCCCCAAACACCAAAGGTTGCTGACTAGCAGAGAGGGTCTTATAAGTATAGTGGGGAGGATATACCCTCTATAAGGATAATAATAATGGTACTAGTCTGAGAATAATAATTAAGATGCAATGGAATAAATGACTCAGCAGACTCGAACCAGACTCGCAGAGCGGAAGCACATTCAATATCAATAAACAGCGGAAAAAATAAATATAAACAACAAAAACGGAAATAAACAGAAGAGAATACTGATTTAGGAAAGTATGTAAAACATATTAAACTCTATCAAGGAAAGTCCTCAAGGTCCATATCATCTCCATGAAAAATCTAATGCATCCCAGCTCCTGAATATGGCCTCATTCCTACACATAAATCTATAAAGTCTGCACGCGTCCCGAAGGGCCCGTGCATGGTGTGAGACGAATCTCAGTAGGATACCACCCTACGGTGTGTACCTAATATAAGTGTTTAAGTAAGAATGAATTTATAAGGAAATATATAAACATAAGAATGTTCAAATAACACAAGCTTCACTGGGGCTCTATAGTCACCATGGAGTGTAACCTGCTTCAGCCAACGTTAGAATCTCTGTTAAGTAACCCGACACCATGTTCCCCCTAACACCGTATGTCTCAAGTACCGACGTCCTGAAGGCATGCATGAGAAACATTAACCCAGAGGAACAATGATGTGTGTCCTCAATAAGTAACCGGGGCGACAATGATGACTGCCCTTGAAATAAGTAGCTGGAGGGACATCAATGTATTCCCTCAAAATAATGTTTCCAGAGGGACAACGATATTTGCCCTCAAATAATGATGATCATTTTCCCCAACTCAATATCCGCAATGCTATCCCCTGAAGGCTCCTCACCTTCCACGTGTCTTCCTACGGAAAGCACCCCCAATCCAATAGTACCTAAACCGCAACTACCAGGGGAATCTACCCATACAATTGGTCAAAACCACCTCATCATAGTTTCTCTCTGTGTGAACACTACTCAATGTTTTCATGTTAGCGGTAATCACCAAAATAGTACACAAGCCACAACTCCTATGACATATTGTGTCCCTGAGACCATGCAGCTGAAGCCTGATGGCCTTTCCATCCCAGTAACACGGGCCATGTCCAACCAGACTAACATCCTGCCTCAAACTGACACCCATGATGCCCAATCTCGTGGTCAAAACCACCCAAAGTAACACGGGCCCAGCCCAACCTGCGATCAACATCACTCAACAATACCCTGGTCATGCCTAGCACAACCCGAAGGTTCCATCATATGCAATATCACACATAACATATATAATCACAATGGAAAACTTTAAAGAGTGAAGACAACAAAATATATGAATTAAAATACCAAGGTGTTGTCCCATACCAAAACTGAGGTCTTGAGAGCCTATAATAATTCATATCAGGCTCAATAAACTAAATTGATCAGATAAAACATCACAGTTCAATCATAACCATTTTGACTTTCCCCAGCCAAAATGCCCTAATTGAGCAATGGTCCCTCACCTTGTCTCGTTCAAGAAAAATAGGTAAAGGGAATTCCCAAAGGCATCCCATGGGTCTAATGAACAAGTTGATATGAAATATCAGATACAAAATGGGTCCCGCTCAAAATACCTGAAAATGCGCTGAAGTCCATGTCACCGAAATGACCACGAAAACACAAAAAGAAGTATGTACCACCTACCTGAGACTAGTATGATGCTAATCCTCCAATAATATCCTCCTATTAGGTCTAAAACGCGATAGATATACAAAATAATAAAAAACTCTCAAACCCCAATAACTCGTTCTTGAACAGAAATCAAGAAAAACGACTCGAGATGAATCAAGGCCTTACCGAGGGGGTTCCAATGTACCAACCGGTGCTCGGATCTTGTCTCAGACGAAGGAACGAGAGAAAAAATGAGCTTTGGCCGGCTGTCCCCACTCAACCTGTCTGAGGGTTTGAGTTTCTGCATCTATACGATGCTACTACCAATTTTTTTTTTAAAAAATAAACTACACAATGTGTACTATAGGAATACATGTCTTGTATCATTTTATTGTTCATAAGACGGCTGAGATTTTGTCGACTTACTTTCTAGAACCTGTCGACATGAGTACACAGCATGTAACAAGGGGTACATAGTGTGTACTTAGTTTTTCTTCTCTTCCTATCTGACATACCCACATTCCATGTATATCCCTCATACACAGCTAGACTACACGGCGTGTCCAAGGAGGACACAACATGTACTTGGTTAAACCATTCTACCCATCCAACAGGCCTTCACGCCATGTATGGCCCCCACACGATCACATGTAGATGACGTGTCGATAACTACATGATGTGTAGTAAGAAATTCTTACATGGTCATCACACGACATGTACTCGGTGACACATGACCGGTGCTCGCCCAACCCATACATGGCGTATACTCTATATTTTATGGAGTGTAGTCTGGAAAATTCCAGAACATCCCAGATTTTCTAGTTTTCTCAGGGAAAAGTCAAAAATTTCAAACCGGTTCAGGATTTTGACCCGTTCTAAAAAATTAGGTTCTTACAATCTCCACACCTTAATATAGTTCGTCCCTAAGCTATCAAACAAAACTCAGAGATGGAACTGAACATACCACCCCGATCAAAGTAACCCAGACTTCCCCGGTCTCAAAGGTTCTGGCTAAATTCCTCAATGGATCTCCACCTTAGGAATCACTTAACTTAGTCTAAACACGACAAAACTTAAAACAATAAAAGGTTCACAGACCTATTTTCTAGATGCATAGTTTTTCCTGGACGCATCGTCACCCCTACACTTCATTAGTGAACCTGTGTTGTTCCCGACACCCAATGTATCGCACACTACATCTTTGTCCACCTCCACGAGGTCCTACATCCCATGGTTTCTCAAAAATGAACCTAGTTCCTAGCACCTCAAGTAACTCGCATCATCGATGCCCCGATTCCCAAGGCACCTCATGTAACCCGCATCCTTGATGCCCACAGAACCTCAATTAACCCGCACCCTTGATGCCCCGAATGTTATGAATCCCGTATATATATTACACCTTATATGGTGCCAATCCCACTGACTAGCATCTAGTCTGTCCATATAGATCATGTGCATCACGTGCACTCAAAACGAACATGCCTCTACAGGTCAGGACAAAAAAAGGAAACATGGAAATCACGGCCACACCCGTGGTGTACCTTTAACCGTCATTGGCTCACCAACATGTTCGGCCTCTTGTAGCTCCACAGAATGCACCTGGCCTGAAGTAAGAATGCTTGATTCCTGACCTCCCTGCGGTGCTGCTCTAGCCACCAGCCACTGACCCCTCAACTGGGTCTCGTTGTCTCTGTCACGTCCTCCGCGTGCAGCTAAACCTCAGCTACCCTCTCCTAGAATCAAACCTGAACCGAATACAGATGGCACCGTCTATCCTAGTCCCTACCTACCGGTTGTCTAAGAAGGCTACCTAAAAAACCTCTCAAGGTTCCCAACCTGTCCACATTCCCGACACTCCTTTGGAGGCCTATCACATTGATTCCAAACATGCCCTGGTTGTCTAAAATGAAAGAAAACCATTGAAGAACTAATACGAGGTGGTCTAGCTGAATCCTTGGCCTAACTGACCTACTGAAACTCATCCTGTCCTCACATGCTATTGTATGAACCCTCACTTGAAACTATCGTCCAACCAACCTAAGCCCTATCCTTCTAGTTGCCCTCCTCTATGAGCACCTGATTCACCGCCTCTGAAAAAGAACCCAGCCTGAAGATATTCACCTGGACCCGAATGGCATGTTGTAAGCCATCCTCGAAGCGCCTCACCCTATCTGCGTCATCACTTACCATACCGGGTACAAAGCGAGACAACTCAGTGAAAGAAGTTGCATAGTCCATGACAGACATGTCTCCCTACTGAAGACTCAAGAACTCCCGATCTCTCTTGGCTATTAGTATCTCTGGGTAAAAGTGCTCAAAGAACCTATCCTCGAAGTACTTCCATTTTATTCCCTCGTTCCTGTGATCCTGAACCTGCACATCCCACCAACGCTTTGCCAGTACTTGCAGCATGTATGTTTCCGGCATGACCCTCTACCTTGGAGGCATCTTGATCTGCTCGAATATCATCTGCATGCTCTCTATCTAGTTCTCAGCCGCCTGCAGACCACCCTCACCCTGAAAACGTTGCGGGTGCTACGACTGGAACTCCCGTGTCAGATATTCCATAGATGGCTCTGTAACCTGCACATCTCGTTCGATCCCCTAAAAGACACGTACTAGGCTAGCTCGGAGCTGCTCGTCGAGCCATGGTCTGAACGCTGCCAAACCCGATTGTTGTCCTTCCCTAACTGGACCCCAAACCCGATCCTATCCCTGAGCCTATACCTATAGCTCATTCTCTACCTGCACCGGATCCTAAACCTGATCAAGATCCTGCGGCACTGTACCATCTCTCGTATAATGCTCCATCTAAGTTTCCCAAAAAGGAACCCTCTAAATACCATAAATGGTCAGACATACCATATACATAACAATTTCTACATATATAACGCAGATAAGGAAAGCAGTAAAAAGCAGCGTGTAACTACTACCCTTACTCTCCCCTACCACAACCATACCCCACGACATCTCAGGCTCATGGACTCCATACCTGCCATTAAAAGAGCCATGTATCAAAAGTACCCAGGCCATGCCCGTCCCGACAACCCACGTTTCCTCAAACTGATGACCGAGTCGCCTAATCCTAGTGATCAAAATCACCTCAACCGATAGTACCCTCTTTCTTGTACAAGATCCAAACCAAAATACCCTATCACATGTATTTCTAAAAATATATAAATCATGGCATAAAATTTTCAACAACAAGAAATTCTATCATGAATTTCACCTATTCACATTTCAGAGCATACAAAGCATGGAAATTGATATTATTCACATGGAATTATCACTTCACAAAGCATACGCGTAGTTATGAAATTGAAATACCCTAAAAATGTGCCTATTAAAATCCAAGCAAACAAGCCTTTCCATACTGGGCCAAGGTCCAATTCTCCCTTACCACACCAGGTCAAGGGTCACATATCACAATCGATAACATCGAACACCAGCTGATCCACCGAGGTGGAAATAATATAAACTATAATCTAAGAAAAAAGCATACAGTAAATCCCAACCACGGAAAATTGGTCCATCCCTCGTACCTGGGGCTGTAGGCACCCAAGCACAAGCTAGAAACCCAGTTCTAGTCACAACCTATCTCCCGTCTACCATATCCCAAATATTAAACCCATCAAGAATAAAAATAGAAGTCTCAATCTCATTAGTAGCCAGTAAAACAATACTACTAAATCCCTATCAAGAACTCCTCTGATACCACTTTGTAATGACCCGGACCTGAATAGCCACCCGAACAGTGCTAAATGGGTCGGGTGATATTACATTAGACACACCTCCCTAAACTCCAAAGCCTGCCAACTAGCAGTGAGGGTCTAATAGGTATAGTGGGTAGGATATACCCTCTCAGAGGATAATAATAATGGTACTGGTCTGTGTATAATAATAAAGATGCAGCGAAATAAATGACTCAATAGACTCAAACCAGACCCACAGAACGGAAGCACATTTAATATAAATAAACAGTGGAAGCAATAAATATAAACAACAGCATCAGAAATAAACAAAATAGCATGCTCATTCAGGAAAGTATGGGAAACATTGTAAACTCAAGCTAGGAAAGACCTCAAGGTCCATACCATCTCCATGAAACAGCTAATGCATCCTGGCTCCGGAAGATGGCCTCTTTCCTACACATAAATCCATAAAGTCTGCACGCATCCCGAATGGCCCGTGTAGGGTGTGAGACGAATCTCAGTAGGATACCACCCAACAGTGTATACCTAATATAAGTGTTTAAGTAGGCATTCATTTATAAGGAAATAATTAAAAAGATCAATGTAAAAATAACACAAGATTCATTGGTGCTCAGTAGTCACCATGGAGTGTCACCCGCTTCGGCCAACGCCGGAATCTCTGTCGTGTAACCCGACACCATGTGCCCCCTGACACCGCGTGTCTCAAGAACCGATGTCCTGAAGCCATGCCCGAGAAATAGTAACCTAGAGGAACAACGATGCCTGTCCTAAATAAGAAACCGGTGGTACAACAATGTCTTCCCTCGAAATAAGTAGTTGTAGGGACAATGATGTCTACCGTCAAAATAAAGTATCCGGAGGGATAGAAATATCTACCCTCAAATAACAGATATCCTCTGCCCCCAACCCGATATCCTCAATTCTATTCCCTGAAGGCTTCTCACCTACCACGTGGCTTCCTACGACAAGCACCCCCAAACCAATAGTACCTAAACCGCAACTAATGGGGGTCTCTACCCACAGGAGTGGTCAAAACCATCCCATCACAGAGTCTCTCTGTGTGCACACTACTCAATGTTTTTGGGTGAGAGGTAATCACCAAAATAGTACCCAAGCTACAACACCTCTAACACCTCGTGTCCCTATGACCATGCCACTCAAGTCTGATCGCCTTTCCATCCTAGTAACTCGGGCCATGCCCAACCTAACAGTCATACTACCTCAAACTGATGGCCAGGATGCCCAATCCCATGGTCAAAACCACCCAACGTAACCCAGGAAAAGCCCAATATGTGATCAACATCACTAAATAATACCCAGGTTAGGCCTAGAACAACTTAAAGGTTCCATCATATATAATATCACACATCACATATATAATCACAATGGAAAACTTTAAATAGCCAAGACAGTGAAATAGTTGAATTACATTATCATGGTGTTGTCCTATACTAGTAGTGAGGTCTTGAGAGCATCTAACAATTCATATCACGCATAATAAACTAAACTTATTAGATAAAACATCACAGTTCAATCATAACTATTTTTCATTTCCCCGACCAAATGCCCCAATTGAGAAATGGCCCCTTACCCAACCCCGTTAAAGAAAAACAGGTAAAGGGAATTCCCAAAGGCATCCCACGGGTCTAATGAACAAGTTTATATGTAATATTAGATAAAAAATGGGTCCCGCTCAAAATACCTGAAAATGCGCCGAAGGCTGCATCACCCAAATGAACAAAAAAACACAAAAAGTGGTATGGACCACCTACTTGAAACTCATACGATGCTACTCTTCCAATATCAGCCTCCAATTAGGTCTAAAAAGTGGTAGATCTACAAAAAAATCTAAACTGCTCAAACCCCAATAACTCGTTGTAGATCAAAAATCAAGAAAAACGGCTGAAGTGGAATCAAGGCCTTACCGAGGGGGTTCAAATGGATAAATTGTTGCTCGGATCGGGTCTCAGATGAAGGAACGAGAGCAAAAATGAGGTCCGTCTATCTCTACCCACTCAACTCGTCACAAGGGTTGAGTTTCTGCCTCAATACGAGGCTACTGCCCATTTTAGTGAAAAAAAGGAACTACACAGGGTGTACTTTAGGTCTACACGCCATGTATCATTTTACTATTCATAAGATGGCTAAAATTTGTCTTACGTACCTTCCAGAACCTACCAACATGCGTACACAGCGTGTACCTAGGGGTACAGGGCATGTATTTAGTTTTTATTATATTCCTCACAAACTTACCCACACGCCATTTATATCCCTCATACACGGCTAGACTACACGGCGTGTCCAAGGAGGACACAACGTGTACTTGGTTAAATGATTCTACCCGACCAATAGGCCTACATGCCACGTATGGCCTCTATATAGTCACAGGTACACGACATGTCGATAAATACATGTTGAATAGTAAGAAATTCATACACGGTCATCACACAACATGTACTCGGTGGCACATGGATGGTGATCGCCCAACCCATACATGGCGTGTACTCTATAGTACCCGGTATGTAGTATGAAAAACTCAAGAACATCTGAGATTTTCCAGTTTTCTCTGGGACAAGTCAAAAATTTCAAACAGGGTTGAGATTTTGACCCATTCTAAAAACGCATGTTCTTACAGTTTGAACCCATTCTTGATATAGAATGATTATATTACTTGGTTCTTTGAACATAGTTCCTTTTACTGAATTTTATAAATAATTTTCAAATTTATGTGTGTTATAGGTATTTATGGCCTTTTTGTGTTTGATTGATAACCTGCGTGGTTCGATTTAATGATGAAAAATGGGATGGTATCTCAATACTGTTAACTAATAGTTGTTTTAAAATGGTTGAGATCCATGGATGATAAATGGATGCGATCCCAGGGTTGCAGTAGATGATGCCTGTGATTGCGGAATAGTTGATGTAATGCACAATAGTGTGGGGAACCAAGGAAATTCAAACAAACTCGGAGTGGGTATCACTAATTGATATATAATTAATCTTTCCAAATGATTTCCTGATACACACTTGATGATTGATCAATGTTATATGGTTGTATACTTTTTTCTTGATCAATTCCTTACTATATGATGCAATTGATACCAAGTATAGTGATTCCATCCTTTAAGTGGTTGCTTAGGTTATGTACTAGAGTAACCAGATGATTATGAAATATTTAATGAACTAATAAATGAATGGTATTGGTTCATGGTGTTTACAAAGATAATTACATAGTTGAAAATGTAAGAAAGATAATATATGGTGTCATCAGCACTTAGCTTAATATGATTAAAATGTCAATCATGGAAATTATTAGTGTAAATTAATTAAGCGTAAATTAACTAATTACTAATAAACATTATCCTTTTGTGTTTTATATATATATTAATTATTAGTGGTATATTTGGGTGTTGTGTAGTTATAGCAGAAGATTAATCTAAGGATAGGTAGTTTCCCTTATTGTTGTTTCATGTGATATAATTCTATATTTTTTATTTCATATGTTATTCCCACTCACATTGGCATGGAAACCAACACCCAAATGGTTTGGGAGTATTTTCTCTAACAATTTGGATAGTGAAAAAATGGATGGATAAATGTTCCTACCATATATCTAATGGATCATGTTTTACTATACATTTACATTCAAGTTGTAATGGATTATGGTATAGTGCATAATTATATTTGGTCATGGTGGATCTAGATTTCAATGGGTGTACGTACATGGTTTGTTATTGATTAAGGAATAATAAATTTACACATGTTTTAATATCTTTCATACATACACTTGGTTACAACTGTTCTATGATGATAATGAGATATCTAGTTGTACGTGATGCAGCAATAGTGATGATAAAATTTCATGAGGTGCGGGATTATTTAGAGGGATGAGAATATGAAATGGTTTTTCAAACATGGGATTGATAAACCAGTGGAGAAGTTGAACCAAGGTGCCTTCATATATATATATATATATATGGGGGGTGTTGTGTGTCTGTGTGTTTGTGTTTTTTCATGTGTGTGTGTGTGTGTTTTTGTTATTTATGGTTTAATTTTATACATTATTTATTGAGTGAGTCGTTATGAGGATGGGAAAAAAGTATTAACTATTTAGTGGAGGATTTATATTAATTTTTTATTCACTATGAATTAGTATGATTCTTTTGTATTTTTTTACCAGAGGTTTCATAGAGGATCCTACAATGTATACTTTTTATTCTCACCTTATGTAAATATAAACTATTTTCCAGGTCTTTGGGAATAGGTTGGACATTAGGATAGATGTTTTTAGATAATAAGAGTTATTTAGAATCTATTAGTAGTTAATAAAGTTTTTGATCACTTCCTAATTTTAGTTTTTGTTCATTTAGTATTCCATTCAGTTTGTGTATGATATTACATGTATTATGGATTCTTCTACTTCATACATGGTGTTTTTTATAGTTTATCCTTCTTATATATTAATCATTAAACTATGTTGAGGGTAATTCATCCTATGCATGATTGATATACCCTCGGTTCTATTCACTAACCTATGTCTTATTATAGGTGGGATTTGAGAATCATTATCTGTCTTCCTTAATTTCCGGGCTAGGTGGGGTATGTTTCAAGGGTGGGGATCAAGAAACACTCTCACTTGAATAATCTATATCAAGTATTATCATTGGTTCTTTGGTATTTTCAGAATGTTCATTTTCTATCCTACTTAATGGTGGTCATAATTTTAGACTAAAAACTAATTTCACTTGTAATTAATTTCATGATCATTAGATCACATGAGGTTTTATTTCGAATAAATCGTATCAAGCCAATGGTTAGAAATAATTACATATTAAAAATATTTTTACCTTATATTTTAAATACCCATCACTTAGTCCTTTACTAAATAATACAAATAAACCTTCCATGAGATCATTAGAACATATACTTAATTTATAAAATGATAAAAAAATGAAAACATTCATACAAACCTATAGTTTATAATCATAATAAAATATTAGAAACATAAAGTATTGAAATATGGAGAGTTTTAAAATGATATTTGAAAATAGGTTCATAATCAATTTGGAAATTATCTAGAATTACTTCATAGTATATTTGATGATACTTTTACAAAATAGTTTTCTAAAATTTCATTATCACTATACTAGAAACAAGAATATAGGTGTGAAAAGAATACATTTTCATATAGTTGTAATTCATACAATCATAATGTTAATGAGAAGCATATATATCTATATAAATATAAGAATAAAGATGCGTAATGTTAAACACAATAAATTTGAATCTTCATAAGGGAATATTAAGGCTTTTTTAATCATTATCTATGATATTTTCAAGGTTAAATAACATTAAACATGAAACATATTTTTAAAAAATGAAAAATACTTACCGTATTTCTATTATATATAGTACACACATCCCTTTTATATTTGAATAATGTGAATAAAGTTGAAACATATATCTCTATTTACATGAATCCATTTTGATTAAAAAAGTTTCATCTTCTAAGTGTGTATCGAGGTCTTTTATATACTATATATTTTTCAAAATTACACATAGAATAGGTAATTCAATTTTTATAAACATATTTTAAGTGTTTAGAATACTACAAATGAAAACTATAGACTGGAATCCCATAAGACACAACCTTAAACATAGTATGCATGATCTGATCTCCTCTATATCATGTGATCTTAAAAATGTATTCTTCGCACTCAATTTTTATAATACCAGAAGAATAGTGACTATGTGTTTCACTGTAAACACAGTTTTTACTATTAAATTAATATACGTTAAGGATGGGTTCCTATAAATATCACATTAATTGTATTAATTATTATGAATCTTTTGTTCAATGTAATCAATACACAACTTTAATGTGATTGGTGATGACTAATATCATCACGGTAGGTGTATAGGTATCATGGAAGGTTTAATAATTTCATTTTATCTTAAAATAGTATTCATGTGGTTGGTTGATAACAAAAATTAGGCTGAAGGCTCATATTGTAGGTTAGTTCATGGCAGGTTTCAAGATGATGTGGTAGGAAAAGATACTAAAATAGTGGCATTGACTGTAACAACAAAATTATGGATCACCTGAAGGAAAAAATGGCAGTCTATAAAAAAAATTAAGATTGACCCCAAGAAAAAAACTAATTATCATATTAATAAAAAATCATAAAAAATAGAAAATGTGATAATTTTTAATTTATCAAAACTAAATTAATAAATAATTAATTATAAGGAATTAAAGTTTTAACAAAAAACTAATAATAAATTAAGTAATAATTCCCCAATTTCAAACACAAACGATCTCACAATTTTTGTAAATTACCAAAAACAACATTTAATTTTATATATCTCAACTTATTCTCCCTATTTTGAAATTTATCAAATGGTAAAAAAATATTAGATAAAAATAATAAGTCTACCTTATGAAACCGAAAGATTTAAACTGTTTCAAACACACAATTGTTTATGTATCTATGAAATCATATATAGAAGCATATTTTAAATTATATTATGAATTTATTTTAAAATGAAAAATAATTATCCCCATTATATGCATATAATTTTCAAACGTAACAATAATTGTTCAATTATTAGAAGTATACATATGAGAATATATTCAAATATATAACTAGGTCACTATTTACAAATTTAAGATTCAATGAATAAAGTAAACAAAAAAAATTATTCTTATAACATAATTAACTCAAATATTATTTTCTCAAATTCCATAGAATCTAATGGTTTATTAAATATGTCATCTTGTTAGTTTTTAGTTGAAAAAAACTTCAAGAATAATACCCCATTTATTATGATGTCCTCTTCAAAAATGGAATCTAACATCAGTTGTTTTTTTCATAGAATGTTTTAAAGGATTCTTCAAAATTAAATATCATTTTTATTATCACAATATATGAAATTTTTACCAAAATAAACATTAAAATAAGAGAAAATTTTTTAATTCATAAACATTATTCACAAAAACTAGTTATAGAAGTATACTAAACCTCATCTAGAGATAATGTAACTAATAATTGATTTTTTGAACTCTATAAAATTAAGCACTTACCAAGTAAGTGACACAAACCAGATGTGATCTTTCTATCAAACGTGTAATCTCCAAAAACATAGTAAAATTAGGAAAAATGTTTAAAATAATTTGAATTGATTTAAAATAAACTAGTATTTATAGTTTATTTTACATATCTAATTATTAATTTAATAGACTTTAAACTAATTTATTTTGGATTATATTGAAATCATATGCTCATGATAACTGAGAACATGATGTCAAATCTTAATGAATCCATGTAAAGTATAAATCCTATAATTCCTCAATATATTTTTTATCTATAATTTTTCAATATTAATATTAATATAATTTTTAATTAGTGATCATATGGGTTTTCAAACCCTTATATGAATCAAGATTAAAACATTTAATAATATCTCTAGCATAATTAAATTGATTTAAACAAATATCATCTTTTTTTAGGTATTTTCTGTAAAGACCCTGACCACAATACTATGGAGTTGGTGGTTACTTTAATACATTTTCAATAGATAAAACAACCACATCCAAAATTATTTCATAGTTTATTTGGCTTAGTAAAAAAGATATATACATGAATATCTAAATAAAATTGAAGACATAAAATACAAAACATAGTGAAATTAAGTAATATAATGTAGGTTTCTGGTGTAGTGGAAGTGTGGTAGTGGGTGTACCCAACTTTAATTTTTTTCATTAACAATGTTTAATCCAAGATCCCTCATGAGAGTAAAATGCTGGATCTTTATAACATAATGAAGAACAAAAGAAAAGAGGGGAGTCCCAAAACCATATAGAGGATAATAATATGTTGGTTATAATTAATTTAACTAAAAGATAATAATTACCTTGATGGAATTCCCTCTCTATTGATGTTTCCTATTACAATCCGATGTGATTTATTGTTACCTTGTAGAATCCAAGTGTAGGATTCCTCTAACAGTGATCCAAATGTGCTCCATGTATCTCTAGACATTGTCAAAGGGATCTTCAGGTTCTAGCACGGAAGTTCCTTCACTTGTGATGTTCGCCTTCGATATCTTTGATCCAGTGGAGGAGGATCTCTCTCTTATAGATTGAGAGCGTTCTTAGTGGAAAAATAATTCTCTCTTTTCTTGAGAGAATTTCTAAATCTGTTGTACACAACCACCGAAAATGGTTAGGATAATGAGAATTATATAATTGGTATTTTAATTACATAGAATAATAAAATGAATTAATTACCCAAAATCATTTATTCATTTAATTTAATTCATAGCCATACCCCATGTCTAATAATAACAGTTGACTATTATTATAACTTGACACGAACCCAGTGAATTACACCTAATATTATTTAATTAAATAAATAATATTATTCCTCATAAATTTCCAAAAACTTTCATGGCGTGTATAATATTATAAACGACATGTACTTTTTTTTCCATTCTCTTTATTTCCTCCACAACATTTATTTGACCTTGAATAATGGATATTTATTTCTAAAATAAATATCACTGCATTAATCACTAATAAATATATTATTTCTCCCACAATATATTCTCTCGAATAACTAGTGTCGAAATAAATGCGTTTAGGAATCATTAAATAATTATTAACCCACAATTGGGAATAATATTTATTCAACTTGTTAAATTAATATTTTACTAATATGATTGGACACACTTAGTGTGTGACCCTCTAGGACTCTTTCTAAGTGGCATTAGGTGGAGCCTACCAAAAGACCTAAGTTATCATCTAGAAACACGCCAGGACACCCATAGAGAAAAAATTCAATGCCGCAAGGACGTGTCACCTCCTACGAATGGTTATGTTGTAATGTAATCCATTTGTCTTGATATCTCGAATCAAGCAGGTTTCATGATAATGACATGAACCCATGTGCTCAATTATTCTTTCTTTGACTTTCTGGAATTGAACTTTCCCATTCCCCACCATGGCCATGGATTTATTAAGGCTATATCAATTCAATCAAAGGGTCTGATATATCTACTTCTATTATGGAAGAGAATGGATGAATCTTTTCTCGAATTATCTATTAATGTAGTATCACTCGTGATGCACTCAATGTATCATACCTCACTATGAACAATGTGTCGTCATAGTTTTCGTCAATACAACTAAGTGTCTATGTTGTAATACCAATTAATAATAATCTTAAAATCTAAGTACCAATACACACGTCCGTAGATAGGAACATCCAATGACACTATGAAATGTGGATTTCATACTAGCAGGTCTCATTCTCATACTATCCTTCTAGATATTACTAAGGGAACACACCATGAGAAGGTACCTCACTATTTCATGAGTCCTCACCCCTAATGGCCTTTATTATTTGTGTCCCTCAAATAACATCATCCATCCATAGAACTTATATTCAAGAACAATGTTATGGTACTTCCGGGTTCTCATCATTGTAGGGATCCTATATGAAACTTTAATTAAACATCTATCCTTAGGACATTATCACATGAATTGTCACGTAGAAGAAAAATCAAGATGTGATAAGGTATTTGTTAATGAATAAAGTAAAAATTAGTTTCTTCTAGGCCACCAACTCCAACAGACTCCCACTAGGACTAGAGACAAATGCTAACAACTTTTAACCTACTAGCTCTCACATGATATTCATGCTTTTATTGAGATATGCCTTTAGTCATGGGTTCCAACATATTCTATTCTGTGGACACTCTACTCTCTACAACTTCACCCCTTTGATAGAAATCCCTCAATAATTGATACTTTCGGAGTATGTGCTTTGTCTGTTGATGTGACGTTGGTTCTGTTACAAGATCCATCACTGCAGTATTATCACAATACATTGTGATAGGATCTTTACTTCTAGGAACCACATCAAACTCCTAGAGAAAGTTCCAAATCCAGACGTCTTCCTTGGTTGTATCAGAAGCCTCTATATATTCGGACTCCACTGTAGAATTAGCGACAACTAGTTGCTTTGAACTCTTCCAGATCACAACTCCTCTATTGAGACAGAAACCATATCCATATTGTGACTTCAAATTGTTCTGATCTATCTAAAACCCAATATAAGTATACCCTATGATGAGAAGTTACTCATCTCCTCCATACACTAGGAACAAATCCTTAGTTCTTCCAAGATACTTACGGAGACTTTTAAGAATCATACTTGTCATAGAATCTTACCATGGGATATCCTATAAAGATACACCTCGTTCCCCAGGGTGATAGTTTATTGCATGATAAGGCCTTAACAAAGGCCTCGCATCCCTATACACATGTGTGGGAAAAAATGGGTTTCTTTCCATTCCATAACTCGGAGGGAATTCCGTTTACCACCTTATTTGGTACTCAGTTTAATGTGTATGATGCAGTTTGTAATGAATATCCCCAAAAGTATAATGGAATATATGCATGAATCATCATTGAACTCACCATGTCTAACAAGGTGCGGTTCCTCCTTTCACTAACACCATTCCACTGTGGTCTATAAGTGAGGTTAGTTGAGATAGAATCTCAGACTCTCGTAAAAGATCTATGAACTATTGGTTTAGATATTATCCACCTCAATCCAATCAAAGTTTCTTTATCTTATTACCAAGATGATTCTCTATATCATTCATGATTTCTTTAAATTTCTCTAAGGCATCTGACTTATACCTCATTACTTATACATAGCCATATCTACTCAAATCATTAGTAAAATTAATTAAGTAAGAATATCCAACTCTAGATTCTACTGGAAATGGTCGACACACATCCATGTGCACCAATCCTAGAAGCTCTATATCCCTTTCACCCTGTCCACTGAAAGGCGGCTTGGTCATTTAACCTTAAAAATAAGTGTGACATCTATCAAGTGGTTTTAGCTCAGTAGAGTATAAATAACCATCTTGGAAGAGCTTTGTCAAGAGATTCTCATTTACATGAATGAAATAATGATGCCACAACAGGGTGATGTATGAGTCATGTGAGTTTGTTTTGTTATCGAATTTCAATACTTGGTTTTTTTAATTTAATACACACAAACCATTATTTAAATGTTCCATACCATAAAATACTTTATTCTTATAAAAGATGAAACCCTTATTTCCAAAATTGAAAATAAATCCATCCATATCCAAACATGATATAGAAATTATGTTTTTGGTAACACCTAGAACATAATAATATTCATGTAAAACTAAAATCATCCCAGTTGGTAATGAGAGATGGTAATCACTAATGGCCAATGCAGCCAACCTCGCCACATTGGCAGCTCAAAGATCCACCTCTCCTCTAGAAATATTTCTAAATCTTCTTGGTTCCAATATTCGAATATAGATCTGAGCCCCACATGTTGTATCTAATACCCAATGTGTAAAAATAGAAATATTACACTCGATAAAAAACACACCTTTAGTGTCCTCATGCTTATTGGTGCAGTTCCTATTCTAGTGGCCTTGCCTGCCACATGAAAAACATACCACCTACCATTCCATTCCTTGCCTATGGATCTTCCCCTTCTTGGAGGGGCGGTGATTGGGGGCTTCAGACTGTTTATATGTCCTTGTAACCTCTGACTTGTCCTTCCTTTTCTTATTCACCATAAGGACTACGGGCTTGTCATGCCACATGTCGTTATCTAACTGGTGAATTACGGTCCGAAGTTCTGATATAATCTTCTCATTGTTGATCATGTTATAGTTGAAAATAAATCTAGAGAAGGTATTGGGCAGTGATGATAGGATGAGATCTGTATGCAACTCATCTAGGAACTTAATCCCTAATATGTTCAGGCATTCAATGTAGCCAATAAGCTTTACTAGATGAGGATCAGCTGGTGAAAACTCTCCAAGATTAGTTGTGAACAAAGCATTAGTGATGTCATATCTCTCTTGTCTCGCCTTCTCTTTATAGAGATCATTAAGGTGAGACATCATGCTATATATTTCTATGTTTTCATGATGCTTCAAGATCTCATTAGACATGGACAATAGCATGAAACATTGGAAATATGTGGCATCATCCATATATTTCATGTAGATAGATAGTTCCTCATCATTGGCCTCTTTTTTAGGTGCAACTGGGATAGGCTCCTCCAGCACATACAATTTCCTCTCATGGTGATGGATGATGCGTAAACACCTCTAACATTCCTGGAAATTTGTGTCGGGGAGAAGGTTTTCCTTCTTGAGTACAGTTAAAAATGATATGTTTGAATTAATTTTTCTTCTATTTCTAAAAAATAAGATGTGAAAAGGTTTACTACATTAACATGATAAAACCAAGACAAATAAATAAATTAATACTTATTAGTCTCCCACTATTTTATGGAAATCCAATACCCCTCACCATTGACATTGGAATATTTTCTTGCCTGAATATTCTAATGGAATGGTTCCATATTGAACTTCGCATTACCCCAACTAGGTTTGGTCAAGAAACATGAAGGGTTTTAGTTAGGAATTCCAAATTCCAACTACATTAACTCACAACTCCTTGATCTGTTGAGTGGACTCCCCAATCCTAAAATCCTTTTATTTTGGATTTCCTCAACCATTGCATCTTTGTCACACCAAGTCCTAGAGTGGTATCCAATCCTTGATGCAACCCAAGTCAAGTAAACCCAAAACCTTGAATTATAATTTCCTGATAGTTGAAAGTACCCTAACTAGGGTTGATCAAGCACTTTGAACTATGGTTCGATTCTAACCAATATTATGGAAGGCTATACCGACTTAATATTTTTTTGAGGGATTTTATCCTTATACATAAATTTCCATCTTATTATCTTTGATTAAATTATTTGTTAATATTAATTGGGATATAATTAAGTGATTAAACATGTCTAAGATAATATTTATGCATAGGCATGTCTTTTATTAGTTCCATCTTGAATTCTTGTTTAATTAGTTAATCATGTGATCGTGACTACACACCCAAAATATATAAACCTTCAAACTATTAGAAATAAAATAAATGGTATGATAATGAGTTTGTTCTATTGGTTAGTTTATCTGGCATTTGATAAACTAACCTACGACCTAGGGGATAAATACCTTGAACCTTTTGGGTTCGTGTTTACAGCTTTCCACCTGTCCACCTTTGTATCTCCTTAGGTTGGTTTCACCATGGATCCTAAATTGAGTTACCTCCACTATCTTGGTATCTCCATCCATTACATAAGCTTTTATCTCACTCACAGGTGAGGGGTAAAATGGGGTTTTACATAAAGGAAACCTTGTCCATGCATTCCCTACATATTAATGACAAAAAGGCTCATAGGCCAACAAATTTAATTTAAATAAATAAATTCAAATAAACCATTCACATAAAAAGGTATTGCTCTATATCCTAATCATATATATAGTCAATGATATTTATGCATAAATAAAAATAGAATTCAATTCTTTAATCATTATTGTTTAAGATAAATCACGCTCGAATCAATTAATTATCTTTAATTAATGAATCCTTTTATCTTAATCCCTTTTTTGAATTTCCTTGAGATTTTCATCCGTCGTAATTTTAAACAAATAAATTAATTTAAAATTATCTTTGTAAATAACTTGTACCATGGAGGAAACCCAGTGAATTCTCATTTATAACTACCCAATGAGCATAAATTAACATTATACAGATGTTAAATTAAACACATATATATAAAAAACAATCATGTGTTGTGACTCAGCTTTACGCCTACACTATGGTACACATCTCAAGGGTTTTTATAATATAATAATAAATTTTATTAAATTATTATAATTTGGATGAGTATACAGCGTGTAGTTCTGACTACAGGGTGTGTACTTTTGTTCACCATCCATCCGAAGTACATGCTTGGTAACATGGCTTGTAGACGTACTTCAGAAATGTTTTGGAGTACCCGGTGTGTTCAGTGGGACACACATCGTGTAGTAACCAAAATACACGGTTTCTAGTCGGGCAATCCATGCATGGGATACACGGTCCAACCCTAACCCGAAGGGACAACACATCGTGTTCATTAGACCACATGGCGTGTAATCCAAAAACTGTGTGCCACCTATTCCTTGTCAACACACTGTATCATTTAAGACTTTGAAATACTCAAACACATGGCATGATTTGGCGAACAAGTCTCATGCATTGATCGTAGACTACATGAAATGTATTACCGAATACACTTCATGTGTTCTCATGTTGTATGTTCAGGAATGTTTGACACCTCCAGATGAGATCCTCTATTTTATTGTAATAAAAAATTAACAGAAAAGTTGTTTTGTAAGGTGAACAAGAAACAAGAGGGGAAGAATAGATCTCAATATTTAGATTTGCAGAATGATTAACTTGAATTGAAACAACTAAATTATTAAATGTATAAATTTCCAACAGAGAACTAAATAATTAAAATCAACGATATGACCCCTATGATACCACTTGTAAGATCCGAGTGTAGCGAAAGTGCGGTAGTGGGTGTACCCAAATTTATTTTTTTCCGTTAACAATGTTTAATCCAAGATCCGTCATGATAATAAAACGTCAGATTTTAAGAATAGAATGAAAGAAAATATGGGAGTCCTAGAACCATATAGAGGATCATTATATGTTGGTTATAATTAATTTAATTAGAAGACAAGAATTACCTTGATGGAGTTCTCTCTCCATTGATGTTTCTGATCATGATCTGATGTGATCCATCATTGTGTCATAGAATCCAAGTGTAGGATACCTCTTGTGGTGATCCTCACATGATCCATGTATCTATGGATGTCGTCAAAGGGATATTTATGTGATAGCCCAAAAGATCCTTCTCTTGCAATGCCTGCCTTCGATTGCCTTGATCTGGTGGAGGAGGATCTCTCTCTCTCGTAGGTTGAGAATGTTCTTGGTGGAAAAAGAATTCTCTCTTGTTATGGGAGCTTTTCCAAATCCATTGTTCACAACCATCTAAAATGGATAGGCTAATGAGAATTATATAATTGGTATTTTAATTACATATAATAATAAAATGAATTAATTACCCAAAAGCATTTATTCATTTTATTTAATTCTTAGAAATACCCCATCTCTAATAACAATAATTGATTATTATTATTACTTGACATGATCCCAATGAATTACACATAATATTATTTAATTAAATAAATAATATTATTCTTCATAAATTCCCAGAAAACATACACAGCGTGTTTTTTAATATACACGGCCTGTAATTTTTTTTCCATTCTCTTTATTTCCTCAACCACATTTATTAGACCTTGAATAATGGAAATTTATTTCTAAAATAAATATCACTACATTACTCACCAATAAATATATTATTTCACCCACAATATATTCTCTCATATAATTAGTGTCGAAATAAATGTGATCAAGCATCCTTAAATAATTAATAAAACACAATTGGAAATAATCTTTATTCAACTTGTTAAATTAATATTTAACAGAGATATTTAGACACACTTAGTGTGTGACCCTTTAGGACTCTTTCTCAGTGAAATTAGACAGAGCCTACCTACAGTCCAAGGTTAGAGTCTAGAAACACACCAAGGCACCCATAGAGAAAGAAGTTAACACCACAATGATGTGTCGCCTCATAAGAATGCTTATCATGTAATGCAATACCTTTGTCTTGATATCTCGAATCAAGCAGGTTGCATGTTAGTGCCATCAACCCATGTGCTTGATTATTCGTTCTTTAACTTTTCGGAATTGAACTTGCCCATTCCTCACCATGGACATGGGTTTATCTAGGATATATCAATTCTATAAAATGGATTGAGATATCTACTTCCGTTATGGAACAGAATGGAAAAATCCTTTCTCACTTTGTCTATTAATGCAGTATCACTTGTGACACACCTAACGTATCCTACCACACTGCGATGAGCATGTAATCACAGTTTTCTTCAATACATCTAAGTGTGTGAGTTGTAATACCCATTAATAATAATCTTAAAGTCTATGGACCAACAGACATTTCCACAGATAGGAACATCCAATGACACTATGAAATGTGGATTTCCTATTGGCGGGTCTTATTCTCATAATATCATCCTGGATATTACCAAGAGTGCACACCATGAGAAGGTGCCTCAAATTTTTATGAGTCTTATTCCATAATGGCATGTGTTATTTCTTTCCCTCAAATAACATCATCTGGCCATAGTACATATATTCCAGAACAGTGTTATGGTACTTCCGGGTTCTCATCATTGTAGGGATACGCTATGACCCTTTAATGCATCAAATGTACTTAGGACATTATCAAATTTATTTTCAGGCAGAAAAAATAAATATGTTATAAGGTATTTATTAATGAATAATGTACAAAGTAGTAGGTTCTAGGCCACCAACTCTAGAATCTACATCCTTGAACTCATTCATAGATTCCTTCTTCATACTTTATGGAAAGGGAAAAAAGGTTTCTCTCAAATACACCATAAGGGTTATATAAAATAGAAGATATAATGAGTAAATTATGAATAATAAATATGGAAAGGTAAATAATTGAACACACATTCCATAATCAATAACACGAGAATAAATAATAATATGGAAAGAATAAATACTGATCTAATAATTCCATATAAATAATCACGTGATCTTGAAACATATCCGTGGATATCATAACCATTTAAATAAACAAATGATCATCAATAAATAATCTCTTAATTATTGAATTCATAGTATCATACATCATAAATGTTGACCAAAACATTTTTTTAATAATAAAAAATCATGTTTTTTATGTATCAAATAACTTTAATGTTTTATGATAATATATCATATTCTGGAAAAATTATGAAAATTTAGCCAAGTTTTGATCTAACATTAGTTGAAAATATATACCACAAATTACATTAATATACAATTAGGATGTCATAACACTGAACAGAGCTACCGCTGAGCATTTCTACCATCAAATGCTCCTAATACCAGTGTCTGCTACTACCACTCAATGTTATTACTAAGGAAAAGATATCATTGTTGATAAAGTTTGATAGTGATACTGCCAAGATGATCCACCCATATGTTGTGCTACCACTAGGAAGTTATACCTTTACTTCTAGAACATTGCTACCATTAATGAATCTATAGTTTGATATAGAACTGATAGTGATATACCACCAAAGGATTCTACTATCAATTCAAGGTATTTCAATCAAGGCATCTACTGCCAGTGGAGAAACCATGGGTATATAGAATTAATTTAAAATTTAATTCTCCAATAGATAGATTAATGAATTTAATGTTTTATAGAAGCACATGGTTATAATAATGATTATTATTAAACAACTCTGCTAAATACAAAAATTCAATGTCATTTTTTCTTGATTTTCTAATCAATACAAGGATCTAGATTAATTTATTATTATTTTTCAATGGATAATGGGATCATCTAGAATGCAATTTATTTATAATATCCCCCTCGTGCACAAAGATAAAGGGGTATGGATGCATGATGAATACCAGAAAGAGTTATAAAGATAAAATGAAAACAGAATTTAAAGTGAAGAAATTATTTTATAATGCATTTATGACACTCTATTTTACATCACATTCTATGAAAACATTGTGGAAGCTTCTCACAATGAATTTTAGAGACTCCTACATGACTGAAGAAATTTGTATTGAGAAGAAAAACTTTTTATCATCACTAATATTCTACACTTTTTATTTATTTTTTTACTTTTTAGTTACTCTGTATATTTATAAAACACGGACTCATGTACTAAACTAGAGAGTTCTGGACACTCTATAAATTTTTATCATCTTTATTCCCATGAAATTATTTTTGAAGAGGTCATGTGTGACCTTTACTTGTTTTATCCCACACATAACTGTGGGAGAGTATTTGTGCCTTGGAAACCTTGTGTGTTACTATTTATGAAACTTGATCTTGGTTTTGGAATAGTTTATTTCATAACAAACTACTTTGTAGCTAGATATTTCTAATTTGGGGTATTATGTCTCGTTTTAAGACAAAAAACATTATTAAATTTTATTTCTCTAAATTAGTTGTAACTCATTTACTACCCTTTATACGTTTTTTTTATTTATATTAAAAATAAATTAATTTAAATTTTTTGTTTGTTAGAAATATTTTTAATTTTTTTGAGTAGTTTTTTAAAAAACCGTCGTAAAATAGTGTTGGTTTAAAAAAACTGCTGCTAAATTAAATGAAAAAAATAAAAAAATAGGATTTAGGATTTAGGATTTACTATTTAATATAATATATCATTTATTATTTATAATTTTAATTACTTAAAATTTTTAAGTAATAAATATGTATAATTATTAGTTAATAATAATTTTAAACTTAAAACAAATGTTCAATAAGTTAAAAATCAGGCTTCACCGTGAATTGACCATAACTTTTGATCTAGGAGCCCATTTTTTCTCCAAAACAAATCCAATCGGAGAGTAGGAATTGAACTAATACCACATTAGATTTATGTTTTTTAATAATTAAAAGAAAAAATTATTATAGTTTAAAGGAATGCAGTAAATCGAACTTGAACTTCAAACGACCATAAATTTAGACCTATGTGCCCATTTAGGCTCTAACACATATCAAATTAAAGCTAGCAATGAGATCTATGATATGATAACTAAGGGGGAATATTAACTATTTTTTTAATGTCAAAAGAGGCCCTGAAGGCCTATAAACCTATGTTTTTAGTCAGGTTATCCCAATTTTTTAACATTCGATGGAATTTCATCTATGTTTAAGAGGTCTTAATGTCTTTTTCTCATGGGGACTAAATTTATTCTCAGAGCTTACATTCATATTGATATTATGGTTTCGATGTTTTATCATTTTTTATATTCTAGTATTTTTATAATTAAATATATACATGTTTTCATATATTTACTTATAATAAATCACTTATATCAATACATATTTACATTGAAGTGTATTTTTAAACATATAAACTATATGTAAATAATTTATTTTATTCATTTCATTTAAATAAATAACTGTCGATTTTATTTACCATATAAAATTTAATTAATTTGTATATCTATACCTATACAAGTAATGTTTATATATAAACATGTGTGTGTCAATAAAAAAGTGTGTATATATATAGTCTAATATATATAAATAAATCTATATAGGTATATGTAACTATTTGAGTATATTTATAAACATTTTTAAATATATAAAAATATTATTGTTTGTATATTTCAATATCATATATGTATCGATATATATAGAGATATATTTATATTTACTTGTGTTTATATATAAATTTATATTAATATACAATTATGTACCTGAGTGTGTTTATATATATTTATGTACCATAAATTTGTATTTACATATATTTATGTAAATTGTTTTATATGTATATATATTTATAGATATTTATATCCTAATATTATTTTATTAGTTATTATTTATTAATTGTTATTTATAATTTGTTATTTATTTTTTAAATATTTTTTTATTACTAACTTATTATTTATTTTTATTATTAATTATTTGTTAAAAAAGTATTTAATATTTATTTTTTTTATTTTTTATATTATTTATTTATTTATTATTTATTATTTATTTATTTATTTATTTATTATTTATGTATTATTTATTATTTATTTATTTTTCATTTATTATTTATTATTTATTATCCCTTATTATTATTATTTATTTATTTATTATTTATGTATTTTTATTATTTATTGAATATTTATTGAATATTTATTTATTGAATAATTATTTTTTTAATATTTAGTTATTTATTATTTATTATTTATTTATATATTATTTATTTAATATTTGATTAGTATTTATTTCTTTATTATTTATTATTCATTTAATATTTACTTATTATTCAATATTCACTATTAACTATTTATTATTTATTATTTAGGTTTTATTTATTTATTAGTTATTTATTATTTATTAATTAATATATATTATTTATTATTTATAATCATTTATTATTTATTATCATTTATTATCATTTATTATTATTTACATATTATTTTTATTTCTTAGTTATTTATTATTTATTATTTATTATTTATTTAAAATTTAATTATTATGTATTTTTTACCTATTTATTATTTATTTAATAATTATTTATAATCTATTTATTATTTATCTATTGGATATTATTTATTTATTAATTAGTTTTTTTGTTATTACTTTATTTTACATTCATTATTTATTATTATTTGATATCATTGTTTTTTTATTTGTATATGTATAAGTATATTACATACTATTTACTCACCAAATGAAGAGCTTGATGAAGTCGTAAAGTCTATATAGTATATCCAAGAGGTAAGGTGTTCAAATATCTCACACCATGTATATTTTCGAGATATATGAATGACATGAATGGAATATGCATGCTTGGTAGGATAAATAATATGTAAAAATAAAACAAAATCTCTCACAGTGTATATATCTTCAAGATTTATTCATGGCATGCATGGAATGCATGGAATATGCACGCTTAGTATGATAAATAATATGTAAAAAAATAAAAAATAAAAAATAATATGTTATAAGTAATAAATAATAATATATAATAAATAAGAATAATAAATAAGAATAAAAATAAAAATTACAAATAATAATAAATTAATGAATTATGTTAATAATTTAAAAAAACAAAACAATAAAAGAAATAAAAAAACTACCCCCAAATGAAATGCCATGAAATAAAAAATTACCGCATAAAAATCTTAATGAAATGATTCCCAACACACAAATATGTGCCGCTTTTAGAAAGTGGCATTCATCATTTATCAGTGGTTTTAACCATCGATAAATGGAAAAAAACATTGGGAAGCAAAATTTTATAGTGGGTGAGTATATACATACCAAGTAGAATGACCCAAAAGATGAAGGAGGAGCAGCAAGAGATATGCCAGGGATAGAAAGACAGTAGATAGTAAATATGATGCAGATCAACCAAAGAAAGAGAAAGAGTGACCTCATACAAGCACATGGGGCTCAACATAGTTAGTAAATGAACTATATGTTGTGTCTTTTCCACCAAATGTAGGGGAGTAGAATCATCCATCCTTGAGAAGCTAACCTAGAAAGCACGTGGCATACCCCGTGCGTCTTCACAATCTATAAAAAGAGAGTAACCAAATCCAAATGCATGGATACAAATGTGTGTGTGTGTGTGTGTGTTTGTAGCAGGGCACTATAACAGTACTGTAGCAGGGCATTGTAGCAGTAATGTTGCAATGGAAGAACTATAGTAGCAGCGACACTATAGCGGTGGAGGCATTGTAGCGGTGGCGGTACTGTAGTAGGTACTGTAGAAGCATGAGTACTGTTGTAGTATTGTTCACCGAGGGGTCCTTTGGGCCAAAAAATGGGCTTTCAAGCCTTGTATTCATACCACTTGGCCTTGGGCCTTCTGGCTATGTAATGGGTCTCCCTCTACCCACACTAATGAGTTCTTTTCTTTAAATAATAAATTGAGGCTTCAGCCTCAACCTTTTGAAAAAAAATAAAGGGGATCTTTATCTCACAACTCAACCCAAGAAGATGAGTCACCTACAGTTCCAAATTCCATCAATGATGCCCAGCATCCCACATGTCGACTCCAACATAACCATCCTAGTCAAGCCATGCATTGTCACTGCACTATATAATTGAGGGGCCATAATCTCAAGGTAGAGGACCCATGCCCCTGTATATTTGGTGCGTTCCACTTTGATTGTCGATTGGAGGACCCATTCCCTATCAAGTAGGAGGGTTCCACTCTGATAGTCATGGAACCATGGTCATCCCAGCTAGAGGGTTCAATTCTATAATTCTAGAGGGGACCCATTCCTCACCCAACTGGAGGGTTCCAATCAAGATGTATGTAGATGAACCATTCCCTATGACGATAGGAGGGTTCCACTCTAGTCATTGTGGACCAATGTCCATCCTAGCTGGAGTGTTCCACTAGAGAGTCTTTAGAGGACCCATTCCCTATGTTGACAAGAATGTTCCAATCTAGGAGTTTATAGAGGACCCATGCCCATCCCATCTAGAGTGTTCCTCTCTAAAATCCATTGAGGACCCATGACGAATCTAGGTGGATGGTTCCACTCAAGAGTCTAGAGAAGAACCATTCCCAATGATGATACGAGGGTTCCACTCTAATACTAGAGGACCCATTCCCATACCAGCTAGCGTTTTCCACTATGGTAGTTGGTATAGGACCCATTTCCATCCTTAATAGAGGGTCCCACTCTAAAATTCATCAAGTACCATGTTCATCCTACCTAGAGGGTTCCACTATGGAGTCTCTGGTGATCAGGTGTGATCACTTCCATCATTGAGAATTTCCTAACCAAGTTTTGTGCTATGAACATTCCACAAAATAACCCAAAAATCCAAAAAAAAATAGAGAAGCATCATGTTCTACATTAAAAAACACTCCATATAGGCTATTGATGGGATAAATTCTGAGTCCAAATGAAAGAGATACGAGACATTGATGTCTACTCAAAAGGAACTGATACTACATGGTGTGTGAGGGTACCCACATAGTGTGTGGTACCTCTCAACCACTTGGCTATGTCCCTATCTAGAACATGAATCCCAATCCATGTTTATGTACACACCATACAGGTGGACAAGATGGTGGGCCCAAACACCCATGGACCAAGGTGTGTCCTTCTGGCCATGTTCATCTTCTTGACCCAATGTATGTTTACTTTGGTACAAAGTTGTTTTCTTCATCATGTACTCCCACATTGGGTATCTCTTATGTGATCCACCACATGGATCATCCATCTGAGGATGATGTACACGGTGTGTATGTGGGCTATACATCATTCTGTCATTATAAGTTCTCAAAACCCTAGAAATTGCAACTAGGTGGACATATGTCATTTGGTCAGTGTAGTACCAGACATGTGATCTAGTTGTCTACATATTATAAGATTCACTCCATGTTCCTTTATTCTATAAATTCTCCTTCAATTGTAGATTTTCTTCCACCTGTGATTTGTGGATATAGCATCGATTGATGGATTTTGACCCTTTAGTGGTAGGAAATGTAAATATGGTTTGATTATGTGTGATCTCATATGCGCCTCTCACACCATGAATGCCTTGATACATTCCATCAATTATGATTCATTTACTAATTGTAACACCCCAACCCTAGTTACCCAGAGTCAGTGCATTATTACGTAACATTGGCATGATCACAAAAGATCAAGTCTCAAAAGACTGATTAGTTTAGTAGCCTTGGAATCACTAGATACATTCATAAGGTTTACATTACATCATAAAGTGAAAAAATACAATAATATAGTCTCCATAGTCCACACCCATATCCCATTCAGGCTATCCCTCCAGGCCAGTCATAAAATATTTCATCACATCCTAGGAAATATAAAACATAGAAAGGGGTGAGCTCAGATGCTCAGTACGGATAACAATATAGAGAAAGCTTTCATAAATAAGCATAAACATTTGAGGCAATGTATAACTAAAACAAAAGACTTTAAAACTTGAACTCCAGAATAATATGGAAAAGATAAAATGAAATAATGCCATTTACTTATTCACATGGATATTCTACTAGTCGAATAATCGCATGAAATATCACTGACAACTTTCATAATGATGGAAATGCATAATGTCAAACTTTAATTTCTGTGTCAAGGTATCGTTCCAAGACCTAAGGGATAACTATAACCAGAACCCAACCCGGAGAGCCTCTGTAACCAGACTCCATCCCGGAGAGGCTCTATAACCGGACTCCAACCCAGAGTGCCTCTAATAACCGGACACCAACCCGGAGTACCTCTAATAACCGGACACCAACCCGGAGTGCCTCTAATAACCGGACACCGCCCTAGAGGGTCTGCTGTAACTGGACCCCAACCCGAAACATACTAGTCCAAGACATTCATCTTAAGAAGAGGATGAAATATAACATAAAAATTCGTATTAAAACTGGCATACAAAATTCCAAAACATTAATCATAAACCATCAATGGCATAAAAATAACTCATCCATAGTCAAACATATCACAAAACCTTAAATACAATATGGATGATTTTTATCATAATAAATAAACTTCAAACAAGTATAAAATTTATCAAAGGATGTTGACATAGATGAAAATGATTTGAAAAAATCTTCGAGAGAAATACCCCCTTTTCATGAAAACATTTAAAAGTCACACAATTTAGAAAAGAAGTCATTTAAAGACATTTTTGAATCAAAGTGTCCCATACCAATTTGAAACTTTTTAATGGAATTAATATTTTAAAAACATTCATGTACATATAAATAAATCCTTAAAAACCATTTTGAAGACATAGACATTAATGAGAAAGATTTAGAAGAATAAATATTTAAAACATTTGAAATGATGTTTTAGTAAAAAAGCCCCTTAAAAGAATCCCTTTCAAAACTCTTTCATAAAAATGGACATGGATAATAAATATGTCCTAGTAGATACATACGTAAAAACAACCTCGGATAATAAAGAGATTGGGAAATTAACCCTTACCAATTTGGTAAATACGAAACATACAACCCATGAAAGAGGTATCATACAATGAATATGTAAATACACATAAATTAAAGTGTATTACACAAAGAATAAAATTACGGGCAGTACATACACCACACAAAAGGTAATAGTGGCAATATGTCATGAATCTCACGAGAATAAGGAGTGAGATGAAAACCTATTACCTTGTAATTTTCCTTGGTTGAGGGTAGGATAACCTCCTGTACAATGGTGAAATAATTGTTATTAAATTATACAAAAATCATATACATTAATATGATACCAAATATGATCTTTTAACATTGCATTGTTAATAATATCTTAGTATTATTGTCATTTTGGGTGTTAACTTACTCGTTTTCTTTTATATGTTTTGTTACATAAGCCATGTTTTTTATGGATAGGTTGTATCTTATTCATATGCAGAATGATATCAAGCCCTTAAAAATTATTTTTAATCATCAAATGAGAATTATACTTGAATGGATACGATGGGGAATGAATCTCATCGCGTTCGTGGAGACGGTAGTCCGTACGTACGCACGAGCGACAATATCACTCTTTTGGTATTAAAATAATATATAATTGGATAGTATATTATATATATAGAATCATTATTATGTCATATTTATTATTTACATGAATTAAAAATCATTATTATACCCATCCAAATAATAATGTTTTGAATAACAATTACACCACGACGTGGAGACAATAAGCCGTACGTACGCATGTATAGTGACATGTCATTCAAAGGATGGATAGAATACTGAATATGGTTATACCATATTTATAATAACATCATAGTATATAGATAATACTGGAGTTATTATTTTAGAATGTGAATAACAAACAAAGAAGATGTTGAAGAAGAAAGGAACTTGAAAGAGGGTGGTGAAAACATTACCTCTTCTTCAGGTTCTTCCTTTTGATTTGATCAAAAGGGCTCCTTAGGTTGGATTTATTATCAAAGTAAGGACTCTAGGTTGAATTGAGGGAAGTTTAGAGGATATTTGGGTAGGGGATGGCTAAGACAAAAGTCTTTGAATGTGCAAATTAGTGAGAATGGGGAGTTCCCTTTCATTAGAGGGCTGAGGGGAACCTTTAGAAAAGCTAGAAATATTATTTTATAATAAATTCATATTCAGTTTCTAAAGGATCCAAAGTGGATTATTAAAATTATAAGATGGGTATGGGTCTAAATAATTTTCACCAATAGATTTTAGACAGGTTTGGGTCATTATATTAACCATATATTTTAGTTTTAAATCTTAGTTAATTAGTTTGACATTTACCATGTCACTTTTTATTTTTATATTATATAGTTAATAAACAAACTATATACATCCAAGAGACCACCAAGTGGTCAATTAATGATACACCTATCATGATATAAGTCCTTTGGCCTAACCTTATACTTTTAGGAATATAATGTCAATTAATAATATAATATTTGTTTTAAAAACTCATTTATGTCAATTTTGACACTATTCAATAATTGATTTTTGTTAAAGTCTTACCAACATTATTAATTCGAACCAAATCCCTTTAAGCTATCCTATAATGTCATATTAACCAATAAAATTCATGTATGTCATCAAAAATTTCAAATTATATTTATTTTAACATTTATAATACCAATTATTTGATTCTTTCATTAATAAGGAAAATAATACATCATTATTGTGTCATAAATAATATTAATTATTAAATGTCTAAAAATTATAAATAAAATAAAATAATGTAGTAAATAGTTTTTTCTTTATAATTAATATTTATAGTCGAAAATACAACATATATAACCCTTTGTAATTTTTTTTAAAGATATATGCTTATGTCATTTTTGTATTTATTTTAACTTAATTAATATAAAGTGTCCTTATCACCTACAAGTGGCTCCATGGGGTCCCAAAATCGACCCAAAGATGTCCATGGTAGGACATGTATCAAACAATATGGTTAGGACATGTTTTAGGGTAATTTATTATTATTATAATATTATTTGTTACCCTTATTTACTGGATTTACCCTTTAACCATGGTAAATATAATATTTACCGAAATAATTATTCAAAATGTCTAAAAATAAAAGCTACCTATTTACACAATTTGGAAATCTTGATTCCAAATATATAATCCATTTCTCTAAATTCAAAATATAGAAGTGGCAGAAATTAATTTAAAATTAATTTCCATTGTTAAAACAAAAAGTGTATTTTTAAGAGATAATAACTATCAAAAGATTGACACTTGTTTATGTCCGGTTTAATTATGAAATTATGTCCAATAACCAAAATTGTATTAAATGGTAAAAATATCTTCTAAATATACTTTAAAACCACTGAAATTCATAATTTATCACTTTTAATTATTTCGATTAAAATAGTTGTTTTTAATTAAAATATAGTAATTTTCACTATTCATCAAAATATAAAAGTTATCTGAAAAGTACCAAAATTGCACCCTAGGAAAATTTTGATATTCCGAATACAAAAAATGAAGTGCATTTTGAAAGATAAAATTTATAAAATTTCAAAATGTGGGTATTACTATTCATAACGGCTAGTTTGATTGGTTGTGGTGTGTGTTAGAACTCGAAGTTGCGTACAACACACGCTACTGTATTATTCAAAGAGAAACGTACCGTGGAAGCTTGGGGTGTTACATTCTCCCCTCCTTCAATAAATTGCATCCTTGTAATTTGAAATTGTTCTTCAAAAATAAAAGGTTGAAAGTAGAAAATACCTTTGTGGAAAACCCACATCGGAAATATGGTTCATAAAATTTATCCTTAATAAGAGGGAAAGGGAAATGAAAAAGTCACCACCAAATTATGATCTCGATTAGGAGAACATTGGTGGAAATTAGAGACACATTATTGGAGGAAAAACATAAATATTTGTAGGGAGTGATTGAGGTCATCAATCACAAACAAGTGTAAAATTGAGGTCCTCAAAGCCTTCAATCTATGGTGATTTAAAATATCATCAGTTCAACAAAACATAAGTTATTAGGATAACACATTTTTTTATATACCTTTCCTAAAGTTTATGAAATAATTTATAAGAGAGCGGTATATATATATACGTGAAAAGTAGAGTTTCAACCTTCAACTAATTTCTCCCACAAACTCATATTTCACTCAAAAAGATAATAGGACTCAAAAATATTATATTTATCCTAATCGTACATGGTTCCAAATATTAACACATACCATTTAGATTGGGAAAAATAATTTTTAATAACCAGGGAAATCCTCTAGGCTAGTGGTAGGTAATAAATGCCTGTCACACTATGGTTGTGGGTTCGATTCCTACAGCTTTGTCCGACGCGACGGGTTATCCCCCAACCTGCAGGTTGTCATTTCCATAAAACTATAGTATTATAATATCCCAAAAATAATCTTAAGAAATGATTTAACATTAAGCCATACTGTCCAAATTTCAACATAATCCATTTCAACCTTTATAGTTATCCAAAATACTTATGTCCAAATTCTCTCTCTTAAAGGATTATAAGTTCCAAAATCAGTTGTAACATAAGATTCCCCAAACAAAGAAATGATTCTTATTTTCACATACTAAAAATATGATTACCTTCATCATATTAAAACCTTAATGAAAACAACAAGTACTGCAGTACAATCCTTATATATATCACACTATTCTTATAACCAGAATATAATCCCTGAGTCCAAAAACAAAAATACATTAATTATTCATCTTCATCTGTATTAACAACATAAGCTTGGCCTTGCTCCCTTGTAATTTTATGAGGTAAGTTTCCTTGACGCTTAGGGAATTCATTTACATAATTCCCCATTTCTCTACAATTGTAGCATTCAACATTGACAACCTCTTTCTTTCCCTTTCAATCATGAGTCTGGTGACCTTTTTCTCCACATTTGTAACAAACTCTCATTCCTTTTAGGCAAGTACTGAGGTGTTTCTTACCACAATTATCACATAATAGAAAAGCCTTCTTTCCCTTTTTCCCTTTATCTGTTTCTTACTCCACCATTATCTTCTTCTATTGCTTTACTTTGTTGTCATAAGACTTAGAGAATTCCTTTTCTATCTTGATAGCAGAGGAGACAATATCTTCGTACGATGAAAAGGATTGTGATACTAAAGCTCGACAGAGAAATGGTTTTAACCCATCAAAGAAACAATCAATATCAATTCTTGGGTTACATATATAATATGCAAAATTCCTCTCTAACCTTGTAAAGTTAGACTTATACTTTGCAGCATTATCATCCTCCTTTTTCCTCAGGCTCAGAAATTACCTTTACATATCTGATTGATGGTCACGAGGAAAGTATTTTCCTAAGAAAATATATTTGAAATCTCTCCATTCCATATTTTATACTTCATCATTTTCCTTTGTGTTTTTTATCAATGACCACCATTGATCAACATCTCCAGTGAGGCGATAAACTTCCATGATAACTTTCTCCCTTTCACTACTCCCCAAAGCCTGAAATATTTTTTCTAGGGAACTTATCCATTGCTCAGCTACCAATGGATTTGTACTCCCATTAAACGTTGGTGGTTGTTTCCTCATGAATCGATCTAACATTGATCCTCCACGCTGTGGATCCAGGTAATCCATACGGGTAAGGTTATGATTCATAACCTGAGTGAGTTGTCCCATTATGGTGAATAGCTGATCAGAACCAGTTGCATCACCAGCTCCACTATAATTATCTTGAGTAGGAGGGAAATCCATAAATGGAGTGCAAGCATTGATATGGTTTCCATTCCTTCCACTACGTTCCATTTCTAAAAAATGTCATAAACTAGATCAGTTTGTGATTCAAAATACATAATTCCATACTTGTAAAAATCTTTACATAAATTGAACTATTTATGGATATAATTCATAATCATAAAAAAATTTTTTCTTTGAGGAAGTATATACTCGTAAACCCTTCATAATGGTTTTTTTAAAAAAATGATAATTATCCTAAGCATTCCCTCGGGAGTGTTGTAACCAAGAGTGCAGAAAAGCCCGTTATCATGCACCAGTTCCTGTTCAAGTCTATCTCAAAGCGGTGTTTTCAGGTTTTACCCCTAGGTACACCTGTGCCAGAGCTGCCTCTACCTGCTCGTATCCAGACAGGGATGTATTGCTCAGAAAACTCACAAAATCTCTACAATACCAAAATTCTAGGAAGTTCTTCTATACTAATCCTCAAAGTCCATCTTAGGTCTATGTGATCTAATCAGAGTTTGTATAAATATAGCTTCCAAGGTTTGTACTAAAATTCCTCTGATACCAACTGCAATTCCCCAACCCCAGTAACCCAGAGTCGGTGCATTATTACGTAACATTGGCGTGATCACAAAAGATCAAGTCTCGAAAGACTGATTAGTTTAGTAGCCTTGGAATCACTAGATACATTAATAAGGTTTACATTACATCATAAAGTGAAAAACTACAATAATATAGTCTCCATAGTCCACACTCATATCCCCTTCAGACTATCCCTGTAGGTCAGTCATAAAATATTTTTTTACATCCTGGGAAAAATAAAATATAGAAAGGGGTTATCTCAGATGCTCATTAAGGATAACAATATAGCAGAAGCTTTCATAAATAAGAATAAACATTTGAGGCAATGTATAACTAAAACAAAATCCTTTAAAACTTGAACTTAAAAATAATATGGCAAAGATAAAATGAAATAATTCCATTTACTTATTCACATTGATATTCTACTAGTCGAATAATCGCATGCAATATCACTGACCACTTTCATAATGATGTAAATGCACAATGCCGAACTTTAATTTCTGTCTCAAGGCCTCGTGACAAGACCTAAGGGATAACTATAACCAGAACCCAACCCAGAGTGCCTCTGTAACCGGACTCCATCCTAGAGAGCCTCTGTAACCAGACTCCAACCCAGAGTACCTCTAACAACCAGACACCAACCCAGAGTGCCTCTAATAACCGGACACTAACCCGTAGTGCCTCTAATAACCGGACACCAACCCAGAGGGTCTGCTGTAACTGGACCCCAACCCAGAACATACTAGTCCAACACACTAATCTTATGAATAGGATGAAATATAACATAAACATTCATATTAAAATAGGCATACGAAATGCCAAAACATTAATCATAAACCATTAATGGAATAAAAATAACTCATCCATAGTCAAACATATCAAAAAACCTTAAATACAATATGGATGATTTGTATCATAATAAATCGACTTCAAAAAAGTGTAGAATTTATCAAAGTATTTTGACATAGATGAAAATGATTTATAAAACCCTTTGAGAGAAATACCCCTTTTTACTGAAAGCATTTAAAAGTCACACAATTTATAAAAGAAGTCATTTAAAGACATTTTTGAATAAAAGTGTCCCATACCACTTTGAAACTTTTGAAAGTAATTAACATTTTAAAAACATTCATGTCCATATAAATAAATCCTTAAAAACCATTTTGAAGACATGGACATTAATGAGAATGATTTAGAAGAATAAATATTTAAAACATTTGAAATGATGTTTTAGTAAAAAATTCCCTTAAAATAATCCCTTTTAAAACACTTTCATAAAACATGGACATGGATAATAAATATTTCCCAGTAGATACTTACGTAAAAACAACCTCGGATAATAAAGAGATTATGAATTTAACCCTTGCCAATTTGATAACTTACGAAACATACAAACCATGAAAAAGGTATCATACAATGAATATGTAAATACACATAAATTAAAGTGTATTAGACAAATAATACAATTATGGTCAGTACATACACCACAAAAAAGGTAATAGTGGCAATATGGCATGAATCTCACGAGAATAAGGAGTGAGATGAAAACCCCTTACCTTGTACTTTTCCTTGGTTGAGGGTAGGATAACCTCTTTTATAATGGTTAAATAATTCTTATTAAATTATACAATAATCATATACATTAATATGATATCATATATGATCTTTTAACATTGCTTTTTTAATAATATCTTAGTATTATTGTCGTTTCGGGTGTTAACTTACTCGTTTTCTTTTATATGTTTTGTTACATAAGCCATGTTTGTTATGGATAGGTTGTATATTATTCATATAAATAATGATATCAAGTAATTAAACATTATTTTTAATCATCAAATGAGAATTATACTTGAATGGATACGATGGGGTATGAATCTCATCATGTTCGTGGAGACGGTAGTCCGTACGTACGCACGAGCGACAATATCACTCTTTTGATATTAAAATAACATATAATTGGATAGTATATAATATATAAAGAATCATTATCATGTTATATTTATTATTTTCATAAATTACACGTCATTATTATACCCATCCAAATAATAATGTTTTGAATAACAATTACACCACGATGTGGAGACGGTAAGCCGTACGTACGCACGTATGGTGACATGTCATTCAAAGGATGGATAGAATAATTAATATGGTTGTACCATATTTATAATAACATCACAGTATATATAGGATACTTAATTTATTATTTTAGAATGTGAATAACAAAGAAAGAAGAAGTTGAAGAAGAAAGGATCTTGAAAGAGGGTGGTGAAAACATTACCTCTTCTTCGGGTTCTTTATTTTGATTTGATCAAAATGGATCCTTAGTTTGGATTTATGATTAAACTAAGGCATCTAGGTTGAATTAAGGGAAGTTGGGAGGATATATGGGAAGGTCTTGGCCGAGACAAAATGCTTTGAATGTGTGAATTAGTGATAAGGGGGTGTGCCCTTTTATAAGAGGGGTGAGGGGAACCTTTGGAAAAGCTAGAAATATTATTTTATAATAAATTCATATTCGGTTTCTAATTGATCCAAAGTGGATTAATAAAAGTCTAAGGTGGAGATGGGTCTAAATACTTTCAACCAATAGATTTTAGACAAGTTTGGGTCATTATATTAACCATATGTTTTATTTTTAACTCTTAGTTAATTAGTTTGACATTTACCATGTCAATTTTTATTTTAATATTATATAGTTAATAAACTTACTATACACATCCAAGAGACCCCCAAGTGATCCATTAATGATACACCTATCATGATATAAGTCCTTTTTCTGAACCTTATATTTTTAGGAATATAATATCAATTAATAATATAATATTTGTTTTAAAAACTCATTTATGTCAATTTTGACACTATTCAATAATTGATTTTTTTAAAGTCATAACAACTTTATTAATTATAAAAAAATTCATTTAAGAAATAATATAATGTCATATTAACCAATAAAATTCATTTATTTCATAAAAACTTTCATATTATATTTATTTTAACATTTATAATACCAATTATTTGATTCTTTCATTAATAAGGAAAATCCTGCATCATTATTGTGTCATAAATAATATTAATTATTAAATGTCTAAAAATTATAAATAAAATACCATTTTATAGGAAATCGTTTTATCGTTATAATGAATATTTATAGTCGAAAATCCAACATATATAACCCTATGTAAAAATTGTTTTTCTAAAAGATATATGCTTGTGTCATTTTTGTATTTATTTTAACATAATTAATATAAAGTGTCCTTATAACCTACTAGTGGCTCCATGGGGACCCAAAATCGACCCATATATTCCCATGGTTGGACATGTATCAACCAATAAGGTTGGGACACATTTTAGGGTAATTTATTATTATTATAATATTATTTTTTACCCTTATTTACTGGATTTACCCTTTAACCATGGTAAATAAAATATTTACCGAAGTAATTATTTAAAATTTCTTAAAATAAAAGTTACCTATTTACACAATTTGGAAATCCTGATTCAAAATATGGAATCCATTTTTCCATATTCAAAACACATAAGTGGCATAAATTGATTTAAAATTAATTCATGTTGTTAAAACAAAAAGCGTGTTTTTAAGAGATAATAACTATCAAAAGATTGACATTCGTTTATGTGTGGTTTAATTATGAAATTATGTACAATGACCAACATTGTATTAAATGGTAAAAAAATATTCTAAATATAATTTAAAAAAATTCAAATTCATAATTTATCACTGTTAATTATTTCCATTAAAAAAGTTGTTTTTAATTAAAATATAGTAATTTTCACTATTCACCAAAATATAAAAGTTATCCGAAAAGTACCAAAATTTCACCCTAATCTAATTTTGATATTACGATTACAAACAATGAAGTCCATTATGAAAGATAAAATTTATAAAATTTCAAAATGTGGGTATTACTATTTATAACAACAAGTTTTATTAGTTGTGGTGTGTGTTAGAACTCGAAGTTGCGTACAACACACGCTACTGTATTATTCAAAGATAAGCGTACCATGAAAGTTTGGGGTGTTACAATAATCTTTCAAAAGATCATCCACAATCCTCAACCATTCCAAATCTGTTCAAGATTAATTGATATGTCCATCTCCCTTGATTCTGTCGCAATTCTGGGGGTTCGATCGGGCTCGGTAATACTCAGAAACATATAATTGGGGTTGTAGGGTCCAACTGGTAAAGAACATGTAGAAACTGAGGTTCAAAGGAACAAGAACAATTTTTAACCTTTTTTATAATATTTCATTCCCAACAGTCATGAACGGGGATATTTGGGTGAGAAAACATTGAAAAAATCAATTAAATTAGTACGTGTGGGCATGCCAAGGAACCACAATTGGCGCAGATCAATAAAATTGAATGATCTACAAAATATATTTAATAACAAAGGGTGTAAATCACAAATTTATGATCCCTAATTAGACATTGGATCATTTTTAATTGAATAATATACTCTCCAATGATCTAAGGAAGTCATTGCCTTTACTGCATCCTGATCTACTCCATTCCAGAGTTTCGTCATCATCCAATGAGATTCTCTAATGAATGGAGGAATGATAAGATCTCAAAAATACTATAATTATGAAGATAACCCTAGGTTAATATCTATGGAAATATACCTATATATGTTTTAATTAGTTTAAATAAAACAATTAAATTTATTTATTTATTAATTTATCCACTGAACATACTTCCAACTTGAAAGATGTCCAAACACCCCGCAATGACCTATTTTAGGTCACACCAAGGGTAAACACAGTATTCCAGACTCAACCATGGTATTTAATTTCTAATTTGAGATTATGTTTAAGAGTTATCAAATTTTCTTTGAGAACTTCTTGTGTGTAATATTATATATGTTTATTAGGTTTAAAAAATTAATTCTAGGTACATCAAACCTCAAAATCACATGTCTTCTTAGTGCATGGCTCTAAAAATATATATAAAAATATTGAAAAGTTATAAAAGGAAAAAAAATAACATCTCTAAATCATTCCAAACATCATGTTACTCATCCTAAAAAAGAAAAACTAAAAAAACTACTCAAGAGACTAAGGTTTCATCTGGATCACCCACCCTCAATAACTCTCATACATGTTCTCATACTACCACAACACACAAACCAAGGGGACTTTCCATCCATGTGGGGTCATCTCCTATATATCATAGATCTTAGCTAGGTGCTCTATAATTCTGGATCCATCCTCGATGTATATCTCACCCTGGTAAGAGATTATCATTGGGTCATGTATATATCTCCTAAGTGATGACACATGGAATATGTCATGAACCCGCTCTAGCTGTGGGGGTTGGGAAAGGTAGTAGGTGACCTCACAACCCTTTTGAACGATCTCAAATGTCTCGATGAACCTCAGTGATAGCTTATCTCTATTACGTAACCCCCATAATCCTCAATGTATGGTGACTCTATGGATAATGTGGTAACCCTTATCAAAGTTCAATGGACTATGATGGTGATCTTCATATGATTTTTTCCTGTAATATTGCATCCTCATCCACTCACGGATGACCCAAACCTTCTCCTCCATCACCTACACCAACTCTAGACCCACAGTAGATGAATCAATGATCTATGTTCTTCCCTGGGGTGACCTTCAGGGTCACCTTTATAGGTCCTCAATGTTATAGTGGTGGCTATTTTTGTACCTAAACACTATATAGAAAAAGTGATCATCCAATTTATGGTCAGAGTCTAAAATTTAAACCCTTTTCATATCCTCAAAAAAATTGGATAGTGAACTCAGTTTTCCCATTGTTCTATGGATGAAAGGTTATACTCATCCTCATTTGGGTATCGAATACCTCATTCATGACTCTCCAAAATCATGAGGTAAACTGCACGTCGTGATCAAAGACAGTCATTGAGGGAACCCCATGAAGGAGAACGATCTCCCGTAAATACAGTTGTCTCAAACTCTCAAATGAACTCTTATCCTAGATAGCAAGGAACTGTGCTAAATTTCTGATTCAGTCAACTATCACCCATAGGGTTTCATGTCCCTTCACTTTTTATGGAATCCCTTTCAAAAATCCCTTGGATATTTCATCACACTTCCACTCTAAGATCTCAAGGGGATACAACAAATATTACAAAACATGGTGCTCAACCTTCACCAGATAACTGGTGAGGCACCGAGCGATGAACTCAGCTATTCTCTATCTCATTCCTGACCCTCAAACCTAACTTTTTGGTTCTCTATAAATCATCCCCAAATCGAGATGTATATCTAGGGATAATTGTGGAACTCTCACTTCACCTCATCCTTCATCATGAATGGGACTAGCACTCATCCATAGAAAAGTATGAAATAATTTCCTCTTTTAAAATATCCATATATTGAATCCACCATGGATATATAGGAACATAATAACACATAGTCAATGTCTCCCATTCAAGACTCTCTCAAATTCTTGAGAATTTGAGGATTCAACATCATTTACTGGAGAAACATTGTGCCCTTCTTCTCCACCAGGGCCAGCTTCAGGGAGGCTAACTACTCTGAATTATCCTACACTAAGCAGGCCTATGACATCCTACTAAGGTAATTTCCAGAAATTTTTTCTTCCCCATATTATAAACTATTTCAAATCCATAGCCCTATAGGAACTCCAATCGGATTCATTGTCTCAGGTTCAAGTCTCTCTGAGTGAAGACATACCTGAGACTATGATGGTCTGAGTAAACCATGAAGCACTCCCCTAGAATCTAGTTCCTCCACATACTTAGGTAAAATAATAATTCTTATATCTCTAGTTCATCAATAACATAAGTCTTCTCATGGGATCTCAACTTCCTCGACCCATATGCGATAAATGTTAGTCACTGATTCAACACACAATCAAGCCCAACACCCAAGGCATCATAATACACCACATACTTCAAACCCTCCTTTGGTAGTCTCAATAATGGAGAACTCATTAATCTGTATTCCAACTCCTTGAAGGACCTTTGGAATAACTTATCCAAAAAAATGAATGTAGTTTCCCCATCAAGGTAGTCAAGGGGACTTTAGTTCTTGGTAAATTTTCCAAAAATCTCCAGTAGTACCCTATTATGACCTGAATGTTATGCAGCTATGACATGCTATTTGGCGGATCCCAAGATATCACTATATTGACCCTTTATATGTCCATAGATAAACCATTATCATAACTTAAATTCCCCAAAAATTGAACCTCCTGAATCCAAAACCATTACTTCGAGAGTTTCCCATAAAGCTAGTCCTCTAGAAAAAAAATCTTGAACCAACCTCAAGTGATTTTCATGATCCTCCTCGGATATAGAGTATATAAGTATTTTATTGATGAAAACAACCAAAAAATGTTCCATGTATGACTAGAATACATGGTTCATGAAATTCATAAACATGTTATGGTAATTTCCCACACTAGAAGAAATCCCCCAGAACTCATAGTGTTCGTAGAGACATAGAAATGCCAGATTTGGAATATCATCCTTGAAAACCCTCAACTAGTTGTAGCTAGTTTGGAGATCGATCATCGAGAACCATATCATGCCTCACAACTGGTCAAAGAGTTCATCAATACTCAGTAAGGGGTACATGTTCTTCATCATGGTATTTTTTAGGCGATGGTAATCCACACGAATCCACAAGATCTCATCCTCCCTTTTCATGAAAAACATCGAAACTGCCCATGGGGACACACTGTGCCTAATGAAAACCATCTATTAAAGGCCCTTCAACTACAAATATCTGTCCAAAATCATGTTAGGGGTCATATGATATGTTACACAAGATATCAGAGATCTTTAAAGATGCAAGTGGATGAAAACCCCCATCTCACACCTCGGAGGTAGTCTGGGAACAAACTTAGGGAAAATGTCCATATAATCCTCCATAACGGAAGGAATCTAGAATCCTCAAGATCAATATACACCAAGGTATATACTCACCAACTTATGGGTAATGGGGTGTAGAATCCTTCTCGTATAACACACTTATCCTATAATAATATGTATCTCTCCTAAAAAGAAAAATATTGTCCCATTAGGGGGAAGGCATCTGACTTGTCTATTGTGACAATCAATCGGGTCTTGAACCATGGAAAACTAATACATACACAAGATGACATCATATAGTTCCATAATTATGAAAAAAGGGTTCCACATGAAACTATCTCCACTAAGAGATAGCTTTCACTGCTGGAAGATAAAATATACAAAAGGAGCATTCCCTTTATAAACCTCAATATGAAGCTGTTGGGCTAGTTTCTCAACTAAGGGATCCATATCCTACCACATGAGTATATAGATGAAGGAATAATAGAAAACCATGTTTATTAATAATGAATAAAGAGTATAATAAACACATATCATACCTTTAATCATTTTTGGTGATGTAGTGTGATAAGCTTCCAAAGCCAACAAATGTCTACGACCCAGTTGGAAAATACCTAATCCTGACATGGGCCTCTTCATGGTGTTGGTGGAAGGATCTCTTAGTTTCATACACCACCCATAATGCCTCATGCTTCTCTTCCAGATCAGCCTTCCTAAGTACCACCTTTTCCTTTCATTGGGGATCCCTGATCATAGCGTTGTATTAGTCATGGTGGTCCATTATCTACTTGCCTAATCTCCTCAAAATGTGAGGTCAGTTAATCATGCACTTTGTAAACCTTCTTATCACAAGTGTAGCACATGACCACTTTGGGATTACCTGGTGTTATGTACTCTCCCTATACCACATGACCATGTTCTTGAGTCTGATCATGAAAGTATCTCCTATTCCAAGATCTCGCAAACTAGAGCCTGCTACCTCATACAGACGACTCTTGTATGTGACGCCCACTATCAGCTCTAATTTTATATATTCCCTCTAAAAAATATCATTTTCAAATTTTGTCACTCGAGCACCCCATCGAAGGTGGGTATTTACAAGGGAACCACACTGGTACCGTTCTCTATATAGATTCCCTTCTCAATCATCCATTCATAGAAGTAACCATCATGCATCATGTATATGGTTTATTGAGTAAGGTCTACGAACGTCACTATATAATCAACCACATCCATTCTTCCCTACTATATCTCTAAAAATTCCTAAATATTAACTAAGTGAAAATTTGAGGGGTATTACTCCTCACATAAAAACTATTGGAAGTAACTCTAGAAGAGTATCGACTCATCCTATATGTGAGTAAAAAGACTCACTAGTTCCTATATTCTCCATAGAAATGGAAAGCTTCCTGTGAAACCACCTGATCTTTTGGTGTTTGTGTGAGTCTGAAAACACATAAAACCAGATCTAGACAATCCTATGATACCTGGGGATCTGGCTCTCTATGGAACCTCAGTAGCCTCTAGCACTAGAACTCATTTAGCATGTTATGATTTCAAACATCCTTAACCAAGTATACTAGAATGATCTACTACACGATAGGTGGAGGTGCTCCTACCTACCCACCTGGAGGAAAACTCTCACTGTATAGACCCTAAACTGAGGTATATTCTATCATTGGATTGTCTTTATGATCCAAATCTAGTATCCCTGATGGATGTCATCATGGATGCATCCTAAATATTATCAAGACATACCATAGTCATATGAGTATATATATATATATGTGTGTGCGTGTGTGTGTGTGAGTGTGGGGGGAGCACACTCAGGAAGGATATTCCAGGACTCAATACTATATTATAAATGTACCATTGATCCCCACAACCAGTTTCTTAGTATAATGAGTCAAAAAATAGGTAGTCAAGGTACTTGTGAATGGATATGTTAGTATCCTGCACCATCATTGGATTTCCTGGCCTGAGATCCGCACTCAAGATGCTCTAACTTTTTTTTCCTAGTCTCAACCAAATCATCGTAAGGGGAATACTCCAAACACCATCCCAAGGATTGAACCATCTATGATACCAATTTTTCATATCCCCACCCAAGTTGGGGCTTGATCCTCAACTGCCCCAAGAATGCCTCCCTAATCTAGGGATTGGTGAACATTGCTGAAGGATTAAAAAAATATGGATGCATTTTCTTAAGTACCTGTATGCACACACAAAACCATATTGATACAGAAGTATAGAGGAACTAAAAGTGAAATAAGAAAAAATATAAGGGAACACCCATTCATTGAAACAATAAAGAGATTATAAGAAAAATATAGTGTAAAATAAAAATTATAGGTAAAAAATACACCCCAAACCCGAAATATGTCCCAACAAGAAAAAACTAGAAAGTAAAATGCTGAGAGAGCCCATCTTACAGTCTCTATGTTGCGGCCATCATACACAGTCTAATGTACTAGGTATCCCTTAGCTCTTATGAAGTCACTGTAGACCTATTATTCGTCTGCATAATACCTGACACATGAATCCAAAGACCATGCAAGGGTGAGTATATACACACCCAGTAGCACAATTCAATATATGAAGGGGGATAAGTAATATATAAAATAGTGATATAATGATAGTAGAGAGTAAACAAGATGCATATCAACTGAATCAAGAGAAATAGTATCCTTGTCCAAGAATAAGGCACTCAACACTATGAGTATATGAACTACAAATTGATTCTTTTACACCCATATTAGGATATTTTACTCATCCAAACACAAGAAGATAAACACCAAAAGCATGTGGAATACCCTGCTTGTTTTCACAACCCATGGAAGGAGAGTAACCAAATCCAAGGTATGGATACAAAAGTATGTATATATATATATATATGCTCAGTCAGAAGAAACCCAAATGAGAGAGAAAGGGGATCCCCAAATAAATGCTCAGAATAGGAAGAAGATTCACCAATAGTTCAAAAAGTTCATAAAAGATGCCCAGCATCCCACACCCCTACTCAGAAGTAATCATCCAATTCAAGCCACACCTCATCATTGTGTATCATTGTCAATGGGTCACAATATCTGATAGAGGACCTATGTCTTGGTACAAAAGGATGGTTTTACTTTGATAGGTTATTTGAGGACCCATTCCATACCCAGAAGGAGGGTTCCACTCCGATTTTTGAGGAACTATACCCAGCCCAGCCCGAGCATTCCACTCTAGATGTCTATAGAGAAAGCATCCTCAACCCATATGGAGGATTCCTCTCTAGAAGTAAATATAGTACCCATTACCTATATCGAAAGGAGGGTTTCACTCTATTAATTGGGAAAAAATGACCATCCCAGTTGGATAGTTCAACTTAGGAGTCTATAGAGGATCTATCCCTTATGATGATAGGAGGGTTCCACTTTAAGAGTCTCTAAATGACTCATGCCCAACCTGGCTAGATTCTTCCACTCTAAAAGTCATCGATAACCCATGCCTAGACCAACTAGAGGGTTCCACTAGGGATTCTATATAAGACCCATGACCTATTATAACTAGAGAGTTTCACTCTAATGGTAGAGGACCCATGCCCGACCCAGTTGGAGGGTTCCACTCTAGAAGTTAGTAGAGGACCCATGCCCAGCCCAGTTAGAGGGTTCTACTTGGAGGTCTCTGGTGATCTAGCATGATCACTACCATCGTTGAGTGTCGTATAACCAAATTTCAGGCTCATAACATTCCACATCTTATCCCCAAATCTAAAAAATTGAACAATAATGTTCTACATGAAAAAAATTCTTAGGATAGGATTCTCACGAGCCAAAATCGGAGTCTAAACAAAGGATACACAGAACCTTTAAGCTTCCTCAAAAATAACTAAGTAGTACAGAACATGTAAGGAGGCCCACATAGTGTGTTTTATCACTCTACCACCTAGCCATGTACTGTTACAACACATGCATCACAATCCATGTATAAGTACACACCGTGTAGGTGGGGTACACAGTGTGTCCATGCAATCTGGGACCAAGTCATTTCATTCTGGTCATATCTGTGTGTTTGAACTCATATCCATGTACTTCAGTACACGACTATGTGCCTGGATGTGTACTCCCACATGAGGTATCACCTACCTGCTCCACCACAGGGCTCATTAATCTGTCAATGAGGTACACGACATGTATGAGCGATAAACATCATTTCATCTTTATAATTTCCTAAAACCCTAGATTCCACCGCCAGTGGGCTACATTTCATGTTTACATCGTGGTACAAAATGCGTAGTTAGGTTTTCAATAAATTATCATATCTTCTCCCTGAACCTTGGTTCCATCTATTACTCTTTTATTATGGATTATGTTTTCCCATTCTTTTTGGATCTAGCATCAGCTAAAGGATTTCAGCCCTCTGGTGGACCGAAACGTAAATAAGATTTGATTTTCATGTAATCACATACATGACTCTTGCATCGAGCTCACCCCGATCCATTCCATCAATGATGATTCAAATAAAAATTATTCAAAATATCATCAAAAATTAAATATTGTCTTATATCTATGCTTTATTTAATAATTCATTCCACACTCATAAATATATCATAGTTCTGGGGGTCCGATTAGACTCGGTACTTCCTGACAACATCAAACCAGTCCGCGACATGAAACCAGTAAAGAATGTGAAATAATTGAGGGGTAAAGGCATGGTATAATTTTTTAAACCATAATTGGATAAGATTTATTATCTAATGATCATTAATAAGGATATTTAGGTTAGAAAAAATTGAAATAATCAATTAAATTGGTACGTGTGTGCATTCCAAATATCTGTAATTTTCACATATCAATAAAAGGGATTTATATAGTTAGTGTATTTAATCAAAAAGGGTTTAAAATATAAATTGAAGATTCCTACCATGATATTGGATCATTTGTATTTGAAGAACGTTCCCACCACTGATCGAAGGAATTCGTTGTGTTCACTGTGTCCTGATCTACTTTGATCTAGAGTTTCATCATCGTCCAATGTGATTCACCAACAAAAAGAGGATGGAGAATCTCTCAGAGGATCCCAATGTTATGAGGCTAACCCTAGTTTAATCTACATTATGTTAAATAAATCTATTAAATTAATTAATTAATTTGTTTATCCACTAAACATACCAAGAACAGTTTAGATTTCTTAACACCCTACACCGACCTATTGTTGGTCACACTAAGGGTCAATAGTGCATTCTAGACCCAAACATGTTCTTAGATTCCTAATATGATATTCCATTTAATATTTAGTATGTTTTATTTACTAATTATGAGTGAATAATATAAAATATATTTAATATTTTTATAAAATTATTTCTGGGAACACCGGGCCTTGAAATCGCATGTCGTATCAGTGGCCGACTCTAGAGATATATATAGAAATATTTAAAAGTATTACAAGGTAAAACCTAGGTCTCTACAATGAATTAATTGAGTAATATAACTTGATTTAATACACATTTAATGAGCTAATAGATAAATATAACAGTTTAAAGAATCAGTATTCTTTATCTCCTTACTTGAAAACTAATCTTAAAATTGAGAAGGATAAGAATGATCAACTATTTAAAGAAAATAATAAGCTAAAATTATAAAATGAGCAATTAAATAATGATCTAGAGAGGTTTAATAATGGAATAAAATCTATTATGCTAATTTTTGGTAAACAAAAAACTCTTAACTATGCTACGATAACAGGATACCAACCTAGGCAGAGGAAAATATCTAAAAACAAATTTTTCAAAAGTTTTATTTCTTCTAGTTATACTAGTTGTTCGTATTCAATAGTACAGAGTAAATTTATTATTTATTAAAGTCTTAGTTCTACTTGTAGAAAACTAGTTCAATATTTATCAATTTCCTAGAATAAATAACCTTACATTCCAATTCACCATAAAATTCTCAATAGTAAATAATTTTTTTACCTCAAAGGTGATTTAATACCTTTAAACTAACTTCGAAAATATTTAATTCCATTATTCTCAAATAATCCTTTACATTATTCCTAAAACTAAATAAACTGTCTCCTGAAATATCATTATTCATCTCAAAATAGAAACGTTTTGACCCAATAATATTTTTACCACAATAAAAATAATATTTATCCATCAAAACCTTTATGTAAAGGCAACATCATAATTACTAGAACATCATGTAGTGAAGTGGTATGTGTTTCGCTTTTTCACCATTCAGTAGTGGGATCATGTCTTGTGACCTTGCTGAATGTGACAGGTTATCACAAAGCATATTGGTTTTCCTTTTTCGAAATCTATATTTATTTAATTACATTAATATTTCTAAAAATATTATGAACATACTCCAAAATAAAAATAATCATCAAATATCTTTTTGACCACTAAAGGGTTATACATAGCCTATTTTCCCCCATAAAATCAATAAATGTAAATTTTCTATTATCACATTAAAACCAATGATCATATTAACCCTAAATGTTATCAATAGTTTTAAAATTTTATCTGAAAAATATAGAATAATTATTTTTAAAATAACCTTTTTACTAAAAGATATATTAATCCAAAGGGTTTTATTCCCATAAATTGCTGCCAAAATATCCTCAATCATGTTATAGTCTCATCAAATAAAACCAAAAAATGGGTATATATTACTTAAATTTTTTGATAAAACATATACATATTAACCCAATATGGTACCTAATAATCATAAACTATCCTCATCCAAATCATATAAATAATATATTTGGGAATATTTTTAATGTATTTCATAGGGTCAGTTTCTATAAAATATGTATTTATAAATATTTTTCTTAAGATTTCTACAAAACTTGATCTAATTTCAACTATAAAGATCCCAAAATTAATGTCCTATAGTTAGTGATTATTTTATTACATTGGAATTATATACAATTGATCACATCCCAAAGGTTATAATAGTTTATTAGTATTGGTAAACTAGGTGCATACATGAATATCACATTATATTTGAAAATATAAAATATAAAACATAGTAAAAGTAAATATTCTATATCCTTGTGCTTATTCATAAAGTCCTTATTTGTATCATATGGAAAGAAACAAAATAAGGGTGATATAAAATTCATAGTATGGTTAACATATAATGGATTATATTACGATTAAATAATGAATAACCAATACAGAAAATAAAATAACTAAACAGTCATATCACTTAATCGATAACCTGAGCATGAAGAATAATATGGTAGGAATAAATGATGTTCAAATAATTCCATATAAAAAATAATATGAGTTTAAAACCTATAAATGGATATAATAACTATTCAAATAATCACATGTACATTAATAACTAATCTCATAATGATTAAATTCATAAGTCTGGATATCATAAACTTTCCTTCAAGTCCTTATTCCAAGACATCCTAATTAAATGGTTAAGTCTTCATCCAAATAGCTAAACTAGTTTTTATCATGGGACCTACCAATTAATCTATGGTCTATAGATGTTTCTACCTATCACTTAGTAATTATAATTCATCAATAAAATGAATTTGGATAATAACAATTCAATATAAAATCAACGTAAAAATTAATATTGAAAATTAGAATATGAAATTTTAATATTTTTCTCAATCAAACTAATTATAAAAAATCTAGAAAAAATAGTATGGTATTATTACAATATATACTTAGTGGATCATAAGAATAATAATTTTTTTTAATATTGATGAATGGAAATAAATTTAAGAAAAATATTGAGGAAAATAGCCTATTTAAATTTAATAATCACTTTTCAAAACTAAAACCCAAAATATTAGGATAAATATGTTATTTGAAAAAACCATATAAACATGTAAAGGAAGAATCAAACAATTAAGTAGTTATTATTGTGTAAAAATTATTTTCATGATGAGTTTGTTAAAATGAAAATTCATTTCACATTTTTTCTATAAATCGAAAATGTACATTGTTAGGAAAATAACAAGAATATTAATTTTAAAAATATTTTGTAAAAATTAAAACATGGGTATCAATTTACTTAATAAATCATCATATAATATTAAATTAATTCTTTTAAAAAATTTAAATAATATATGGATATTCTTAAAAAAGAATCCTATCTCAGAAGAAATATAATTTCAATTTTCTATAAAAACAACCTTTTGGTATCTTGAGTATTTAAAAGAGAAAAATTAAAGGAAAATTTATAATTTTTGTAAATAACTAGAGTATAAGAAAATATATTGGGTTTATGATGGAAATTTATAATAATTCTCCTATTAGAAACTTAAATATAACAATCCCAAATAATGATGAGATTATGAAATGAACCCTTACCACTTTGGTAACCTTTGAATCATAAACCCCACAAATGAAATAACTTCATATGAAATATTAAATACCATTAATATAAATAGATTCATGATATAACATATCAATGTGGTAGTATATACACCTCATAAATACAAATATGTGCATAATACAAAATATTTCCTGATGGAGTGGAAATCTAGAGGAAGTCTCTCATAAAGATCATACCATCGAAGTTAGAATTAATCAATGAATTGATTATGTGTATCAAATGTAAATAAAAATAAAATGTTTGATATAAAACATAAAATAATAAAAATTATTTATAAATGTAATATTATAATATAAAATATAATTAAGAAGTAATATAACCGAATGAAAATAAATAGAGTTATGAAAGCCCTTACCAATGTAAATTTCATGTCAAATTCCCATGGATGAAATAATTCAAATTTAAACTTAAAATACCATAATTTATTATGGATTGATGATATAACTTGTAAAATTTATATTATATATACCATATAAATCAAATTAGTGTATAAAATTAAAATATTCCTCAATAAAAGGAAATTGAGACGGAATCCCTTACTTATGGCCTAACTCATCATGAACTTTCTTTATCTTCATGAATAACAACCTTATGTAAATTATTTACTTACTTAATAACATTTTTTTATTATTATTTTTTTATTTAATAACATGCTATATTTAATATCTTAGTCAATGAATCTCACATCCGATGTTTTAACCGTATTCAGTTCCTATGTAAAAAATTAATTTGGTAGTTTGAATATGGTGAAAGAGGAAATTATTCCCAAATAACTATAATAATAAACCTGAAATAATTTAAATTTTTATATATTAATTATAATTTTAAATAATAACATGAATTATGCTTATGAAAACTCAACCTCGTTACTCTCCTTGAGATAGTAAGTCATATACACGCATGAGTAGCATTTCAATTTTTCAATGATCATGTCAAAAAGAAGGTAAGTATTAATTAATATTTTCATAATTTTAAACATATCTTAAATATAATAAAATTTAATAAAATATACTTATATATACCATCCATGTTATACGATAATGAAAAATGAATTACATCGCTTCGTAGAGGTTGTAATCCACACGTACACATGAGTGGTATTATCATTTTTAAATAAATTAAAAAGTAATAAATTATATTCTATGTTATATTAATAATTAATTAATATGTAAGATATATATTATACATATATACACTAAATATATCAGTATAAAAATCTGTGAACGGTGGTGATGGAAGAGGAATTTCATTGGTCCAGGAGGTGCTAGTCCATTGTATATAAGAATGACGATTTCATTTCCCATTTAATGGAATAAGAGATGGATACAGGGTATGAAATTAACACTGAAAATATTATTATATTTTTTATATAGATTTCATTATATTATCTTGGTGGAATAATATTTTATGGACATGGAAGAAGAAATAAAAAATGATTGTTTAAGAACAATACATCTTCATCGGAAAACATCTTTAAGTTTACACCATAATCCTCCATAAGAGAATTTTATAATTAAACCAAGGAATATAGACATATATATTTGAATTAAGGACATTATTTGGTTAGGTATATTCTAAATAAAACAGTCCTTGAATTATGTAGAGGATACGAGAGGGGGTTCCCTTTTATAAGTGAGGGAGGGGGCCCACTTGGAAATTTCATAAAATGATACAAAATAATAATTTCATTCCAAATAAAAATTCATTAAAATGGCCAGAACATAATATTTGGGATAGTATAAGGTTTAAATGTTTCAATAAAATAATATTTACAAAAGTTTAATTCAAAAAATTAGTGTTATATTTTGGTTTAACCCCCCAGAAAATTTGTGTTAACCATTACTGTTGTATCAACTTTTTCAAAGTGAAAGGGTTATAATTTTACTTATAAGATAAAAATTTGATCATAAATTGAAAAGGTATTAATTTTTTGAAAAATTATTATCCAAATTTTCCTCTATCATGGTTTTTATGGTTTTAAATTTTTTACAAACATAATAATATTTAACATAAAATATCATTAATGTCATTTTTTTAAAGTATTCATTTAATTTGACATTAATTGAATAAATATAATAATAGACCTATAATATAAAACATTCCATAATTACAAATACATAATTATTAATAATAAAAATATTCTCGAACCATAAATCATCCTAAATACATTTCTTTTAATGTTTTTAAAATTACTTACCATGAGTTTTCTACTATTTACAAAAGCATTGTGTCTTTATTGTATCAGTGTTTTAGGTAACTATATAATCACTAAAAATTAAATCTAAATTACCATAATAATAAAATTAATTATAATAAAAATAAAATTTAATAAACATTCACCACTTATTTTTATCCCCATGTGAACATATAAGATATATTTAAAGGAATGAGAGTGAAAGTTTTTATTTTTCATTACCTAAATTATTATATTTGTCACTTCCATGGAGAAGTGTCCCATAAATAATTGCATCTTGAACCAAATGTGATAATGGTAAAAATAAATTCATCAAATGAAAATTAAGATTAAAAAATTTAGTACAATCACTTTGTTTTAACTAAGGTTAACCTGATTTACCCTTTTACCGTGGTGAAAAGTGTTTTCTATTTTTACTATTAATTATAGAAAAAAACAAGTTGAACGTATTAAATAATACTAATTATGTTGATTATAAGTATGATATCTATTTTATCAAATTTAATTCATATAAGTTTAAATTTTTAATTTAAAAATGAACCCGCAGGATATGTCGAAAAACAGTTTTTCAAGAAATGAATTTTTCATGTATAAGATGATCTTACATTAACTTTGTGACTATTAATAAAAATTATATTAATTTAAATTATTATATATATGGATATATAATATATAAATTTAATTTAAATAATTACACATTATAATTAATTTTAATTAATTAAAATTGAGAATCATTAGCTACTTAAAAATGATTTTCATAAAATGTGTTTTGAAGCCTAAATATAAACTTATTACAAAATAAGGTATTCAAAATATTAAAATATAATTAATTATATTAAATATAACTAAATAATTGTTTTATTAATTTTAAATTAAATTCATATCATAATTGGAATTTTATATTAATTAATTAATTTAAAATAAATAATCATTTTACAAAATTAGTATTTTCCACTATTAACTTAAAAAAACACACACTTTAGAAAAATCTCAAAATTTCAACCTAGGTTAATTTTTAAATTTTGATTTAAAACATGAAAAAAAATTATTATAATATAATTTTTATAATGGTATGAAACTATTTTAATTATTTTTTCCTAAAAAATAAATAAAAACATGTTTAACGAAAAAATATATTTTTTAAGCATGTAAAGAGTTTACAAAAAATTGAGTACTTATTTATGAATATATTTTATTTATTTAAAATATTTATACATAATTTTAAAAAAATTGTTTATTCCTATACATACCACCAATTTTAATAGGTAGGTTATAATGGTTTGGTTTAAATATTTTAACAATATATCATAGTTCATTTGAACTCATTGTAGCTTGTAACACAAGATATATAAAAATTATATTTATTTAAAGAGAAATATTTTCTAAAATCCCATGGAGTTTCATTTCTAACAATGAAAAAGTTCCAATTATTCCATTAAAATCATATCAAATTCATTTAATGTCGAATTAGATAAAATAATAACTTAACAAATAATTTTTAAAACCAAATACAACATCCTAAACATATATTAGTACTAATAAAATATCATTTAAAATCTATATTATAAACAAATTTAGATCAAACTTTACTTTATTAAAGACATTTCAAAAAAAAATAGTTATTATATCATACCAAGCTCTAGAATACTTCTTTAAACAACATAAAGCTTTTGAAAATATTAAAAAATATTTGGAAACTTTTAATTTTCAAATATAGGTGGTTATTTGACATAACTCTCTTCAAAACGTTAACCATTTAAAAAGAAATTTTCACATACATTTGAAAAAATATATAAATTTTCAAATAAGAAAAAGCTAATATATACTGAGTGGATTTTATTGAAGAAACTGGTGAAAAAGTAGTATTAAAATCATTAACTTCTTCTTATTAATATCTTTAGGAAGCCAACCAACCCTTATCTTTAATTATATCACCAGATTCAACCATCTTATTTTGTAAAATAAACTTAGTTCTTATAGTATGTTTGTATTTTTTAGTACACCCATATTCTAAATTTTATTAATTTCAAACTCATTGAGGTCAGCATATATATAATTAATCTAATTTGAATCTCTCAAAACATAATCACCATTAATAGGTATAAAATTAGCTTTAAAATTATAATTAATTTAAAAATTTAAAGACATGTTTATACTTTTAATTAAAAATTCAATATTACCAATTTCCATTTCAAGAGGATGGTTTTTAAGAGTATTATGTATTTTTGGATCAGATTGAGAATAAGTTCTCTCCCCCTCAACTAATGTATTGTTTTCATTAACTTGAAAATCATATTAACTAAATTTAAATTATCTAAATTCATCATTATGATTCTCTAAATATGAAATATATTTTCTATTATTTCCCACAAACTTTACATGAACATATTCTTCATCCACTAAATTTCACTTATTGAATACTCTATATGGCTTATTAGAATTATAATATCCTAAAATGAACCCTATATTACAGTTAGAATAATAATATTATAGATTATAATTTGTATTTAAGATAGTAAATATAAAAACAAATTCCAATAAATATATAATTTTATTATTAAATCCTATAAACAATTCATAAAGTGTTTTATTCAAAATAGTTCTGATTAGAAATTTATTTAATATATGATTGGTATTATTAATAGATTCATTAATAAAATATTTAGGAAACCTAACCTCATTAAGTTTAGTTTTATCCATTTCTTAAATGGATGTATTCTTTCTCCCCACTAACCAATTTTGTTGTTGTGTCCAAGGGGATGAGAAACAATATTGAAAACTATTATCATCACATAATTTTTCCAAAACAAGATTAATGAATTTTTAACCTATATCACTTTTTAAAGATATTATAAAATATACTTTACTATTATAAATTATTATTAAAAAGATAGAAAACTTATTCAATTTCAATAATTAATAAATAAACCCAGGTGAATGAATTTTAATCATTAAGAATAAAAAACATGAACATTTTTCCTCAAACACTAATTGGTTTAATAGGATCAAATAAATGAAGTTGAAACAATTCAATATTTATAACATCGTTAATAGATTTAAAACCCTATTTATGTTTCATTACTTTGAAACAAGAATCAATAATTATGTTGTTACTTAAATTATGTTTTGGTAAATTCTTATACCTCTCCATGCGTTGGAAATTTATATAACAACCAAATATTAGAATATCCAACTATTCCATGTTATGAAATTCCATCATCTTATGAATCATTTAAACAATTATACTTTTTTAGGCATTTCAAATAAACCCCAATAGTATATGTTTCCTTTTTTTAGAAAACGAGGAATTTTATTCTTAAAATTCATACATTCATCATTTTCAAACATTATATTCATTCCAGAATCATGTAGTAGTTATATACTAATTAAATTATGTTTTAAAAATTTAGCGTTAAGAAAATTTGAAATATTTAAACTTTTTTGTAAAAAAATACTTCTCTATAAACATTAATTTTGTCTTTATATTTATCTCAAAAAAGGTAACTTGCCTTGATCATAATCATTAAAAGATAGAAAATGATATATGACATCAGTAATGTGTCTAAAACACCCACAGTCCATATATGATGAATGTTTGAGACTTATGAGGAATATTTTCTATGATCAATAAATTAAAATATTGTTTTAGTACCTGGTCTATTTTTTATCCAACTAGATTAGTAATAGAATATTTGGTCTCCCAAACACACATTAACTATATATTAGTGGGGTTCCTAAAAAATAATTTTTTGGAGATAAATTTTTAAATCCCAAAATTCCTGAGTAAATCGTAAGTAATATTTATTGGAATAATGCCTAGACCTTATACATTTATAACATGTAACATAATAAATGATTCAATTTTAAGGTTTAACAAAGTTAGTCCTATTCATTCTCCGTTTTTGACTATCATATCCAAATCCATTTCTATTTTAGTCATTTTTATAGTCTCATAAAATCATCAAGGATATTAATTTCAATGGAAAACTTAGATAAATATTCCTTCAAAATTTTGAATTTTATTTTATTTTTTCCATTTTCATTTAGAATAACTTTTATGTAATATTAGGATTTAACATTTGAACATGAAGCTATATTTCATAATTTTTTATTTTATTGCTTGAGCTTCTTACATTCATTAAGAACATTGGCTAAATCATAAAAAACTAAGTTGAATTTTTTTTCTTGATATTAATTTTTATGAGACATATACATTTAATAATGTCATTCTCATATTTAAGCAAAAATATATTCAATTCAACAACTTTTTCTCTTCCTATATATTCAAGATAGAAATTTTATATTTCTATTCTGTTATATTATTTTTTTTATTTTATTCTACTAGTTTCTTATTTTTTAACTTTAAAATTATTTATATTTATAAGATAATTTAAAACCATCTTTGTGTAGTTTTTTATATACATAATATAATTATTTATGATAAATATTTTTTTATTATAAATATAACATAAACTTGAATTAGAATAAACTTGTTTTTTATCATTAAAAACAGTATTAATACTAATATAAATATTTCTTAAATATTGAGTTAGTGGTGATTCGGGTACTTTAGATCATTTAACAATTAGAAAAAGGTTTTAGGTCTCTCTTTAACTTACATATTCCTCACATATTTATTCTAGAACATTATTGCCTGATCAACCTCTAAAGAATGTTTGTGGATCATTTCTCATATTCTTCTTACATTAATTTTATTTCTTGAGTTTGGGATAGTATAACCTGATGTTCTCTATTTTTTCACTCATAATATGTTAGGACTAAAACCATATTATTTTTATAAAAATTACTTTTTCTTTACTTATTTTATACTTTTCCTTATGAAATGTGTTTTGGCTTCTCTCTTTATCATAGAGATGTAAAACAGTTTCTCCAACTTGGTTAAATCCTTATCATATTCCTAGAAATAAGATACATAAGACTTAGATAAATAATTAATGTTATATTTTAAACTCATATCATTCTTCTTTGTAAATTCTTCTTCATCCATATTTTTAGTTCAACTTCGTACTATTGAAATGAAACTATTCACTCATATAAAGAATACTCTTTAAAATTCTTACTCTCATTGATATCCACTTTATTCAAATTCTAATTATTGGGTAATGATCATATTACCATTTCCAATAAATTTGTATTTTACCACACTTCACAAATGGAACTCAGCCCATTAATAATTCTTGCAAATATGCAAAACATATAGTTCACTAAATCGTATTCTCTAATCCAAAAACCTGGTATTCTTAACTAAGCATTTACATTTTGTCTCTTTCAATTTTTACTTAGTTGTAATGAATCACATGTATAATATTCAACTTTTTATGAGTTATTATACAAAATTAAATATGTCTATACACACTTTAAATATTATAATAGTAAAAAATATACATAACTTTATAGTTGAAAACATACTTTAAGAAATAATTAGTTACATGTGTATCCAGTTGAGATTCAGGTAGCTTGTATGGTCTCACCATGAAAATCCAATGATCAGAACCTAATTTCATCATGTATACCTCTATTAGATATATACAATAGATGAAATCATTTATATTGAAATATGGAGTCTTTTGAGATAAAAAATTATCATCAAAATTCATCCCCACCATCTCATAATGATCTTTTTTACATAGACTTGTTAGGTTTAGTATTTTATGATTAGTATAGATACAAAAATTAATATAAATTCAATTGAATTATCTTTGACACCATTTTTTGATCCCAAATATGATGGAAAAATGTTTTATAGGAGTGTTTGATAGACCTTTACGAAAATAAAAATATTCTATAATGAATTAAACAAAAAAAAATCAATGTTTCTTACTATCACTATATGAAACAAAAAATCAATGGTTGTAGTATTGAAAACATAAAATATAGTGTAAATAAAAGAGTTAATAATGTACTATTTTTATTTTATTTTAGATCACCAAGATCCCATGTATACTGTTTACCCTTCTTTACTCGTAATATAATAATGTCAATAACTATGAATAAGATCTCACTTTTTAAAGGAGTGAAAAACTTTTTTAGACCCTTCATTTTACTTACCCAACAGAATAACCAAATGACCCTAGCCTTTTACTTACCTGAAGGTACAAGAAAATAGCCTAAAGTTTCTTCAGGAGTTACAACCCAAGGACCTAACATTGTTTTGGATTCATTACATAAAAGACCAAACTTTTTGTTATGAGGTGAAATCGATGAGATTTTAAAATAAAATATCAAACCAACTATTATAACACAAATAAAAAAGCAATAATTCAATGATTAAAATAAATATAAGACTATAAAGACACCATACGAGTAAAGGAATATAATTTCTATAGAGATGGAAAAATTTGGGTTACTTTATAATATATACATAAAATATTGAATATTCTAATGATCACAGTAAGGGAATGGTATTCGTAGGAGAAATGTTTTAGTGAACTTTCTATCTCAATCTCTTATATAATTTATATCATGTATTATCAGGGGTTATTAGTTTTTTATATGATCTATGTCCATTATTTTTTACCATGTTCATATGAAAAAACCAATAAGTAAATTTTCTTTTAATTAACATTTATATATTCCGACCAAGTGGTTCTTTCTTATGAACAAATAATTGTATATAGTGGGATATAAATAATAATATCTATGAAAAATATTATTATTAGATATTTGAAATACCTGACACTTAATCCTTTGTTAAATAATTCGAATACATTTTCCATGTGATCATGAACACATATAACTAATTTAAAAAATAATAAAATAGTTAAAATAATTTGGTTAAACTAATAGTGAATAGATATAATAAAATATACTAAAAAAGTGTATCGAAATTTCAATATTTTTTTAATGATATTTGAAAATTGGTTCTCCAACCATTTGAACATCAAGTAGAAATCCTTTATAATCAATTCGATGATAAATTCAAAAAACAATTTCCTAAAATATCATTATCACCGTGTGAAAATAAGAATAATGGTATGAAAAAATATACATTTTCATATAGGTGGAATTTATACATTCATAAAGGTAATAATATGTATATATATATATACATAAATGTAAGAACAAAGATGCATAAAGGTAAAAAAAATGATGTTTTAGTTGTGTAAGAGTATATAAGGATTGTGTAAACTTTATCTATGATTTTTCTAAATGTAAATCATAACTACATACACATTAAATAGATTTGTAAAAAAGAAAAATACTTGTCATGTTTTTGTTATGGCCAACACACATATTTTTGAGATATACATTATGCCAAAAAATGTGATATGCTTCTCAATATCTATATGAAATCAATTTGATTCAATTTATTTCATTTTATAAAGATGTATCTCTATCATTTCTATATTTTATATACATGTAAATTAACCACGACGTAGGTATTTCCATTTTTCATAAACATCTTGTAATCCAAATGGAATACAAAAAATGAGTACTACAGATTTCATGCCTATAAGCCATGAATTTCAACAAAGTATGCATGAGTTAGGGTACTTTATATCAAGTGACTGATCCACACCTATCGTGGGGTATGGAAAAAAGTAATTATATTTTTCCTAGTGCAGAATTGTGGCTAACCAGGGTCGTCTCTCTTAAAGAGCCTTTCAATGTAGTTCACTTACTTTATCTAATTCACATATTCTTTCTCTTTTTGTGGTTTTCTTTTATGAATGAAAGTGATGAAAATATTTTGGGGTTTTTTTATTATATAAAATAATGACATGAAAAATGTTAATTTAAACTATCATGCAAATCTAAACAGAATGAGTTAATAAGAAAGAACTTGGTTTTTGGTGGTTGTTTTAATGTTCAATCATTATTCTCATTTATATGTTTTATTTCAGTTTGATAATCCAAACATGAAATATCATGTTTAAACTAATATTATTTATTTAGAAATTGTATAATATAATAGAATGTTTGACCCCTCCCAATTCCACCTCCTCCTTTAATCCAAGTTGATGACACACCTTTGTCTTGGATGTGTCATCTTCTAGGACCAGATTCAATAGAATCCATTTCATCCATTGATTAGCAAAACTGCAAGGTGTGAAGAACTAACCAATGGAGAGAGGGAAATGATTTAAATATAATAATAGAGATAGGTTGAGCTGCATGTCATCGGAGGTAGTTATAACATCAGGTATATTCGTTTTACTCATGCATGATACTCAATTCTATCTACAAACATAAAATTAAACATTAAAGAAAATTCACGATCACCTTCACCTTCCCCCATTCCAAGTCTCAGGGTTAGCCTCTCATTTATGATAGTAATATATTACTTGGTGGAGTGGGTGGAAAATAAGAGAGAGAGATAGAGAAAGAAATGAAGAAAAGTGGATGGAGAAACACAAAGGCATGAATTAATAAAACTAACATATGAATTACAATTGAAAACTAAGACAAAACTAAAATTAAAATAAAATTAAAAGAAGAAATGATGGGGGAGAGGATAGAAGTAGTGGCCCATGTCCCGGTGGGATCCCTCCTTGGTTGTGGGTGTCAAGCTAAAGATTTGAGAAAGAGGTGAAGGCCTCCTTTTATAGGTATAATTCTATCCTCTGAAAGTTTTCATGATGTTGGACCATTAAATGGATGATTAACGCATAGTCCCCTTCTTAAACATTCTTAGTCAATATTTTGGTCGTTCAAACTCCAAATTTCAGCTCATTTGGACAATGGGTGAATGATTAATGGATTTTTCATTGGCGGTTTCTTTTTCTAGACGCAGGTTCGAGGAAGATTCCTTCAAATATATAACCTCCAATGGTAGATTTAATGACATAAAACCCCTCTAAATTTGATTTAGATTTGGATCTATGTTTCCTTGTGCTATCCCAGGAGGAGGAACCTAAATTTGATGTGTGAAGGCCGAGTTTTGGTTTCGTTGTGGTGGTGGGGTCCACACTGTCCACCTGGAAATGTTTCTAAAATCAATGAATTTTTATCACTAATAAATATTCTAATAAGTTCAATGTCCTAAAGAGAAATTTTTAGGAAATAAATTCAAGTTTCCAAAAAAATAATCACTAAATTTTGAATTATATTTTTTATTAAATGATAAAAATACCCTTGTGGTCAAAATCTGTCCAAAACACAGAATTATGCATTTTTCACAATTTTTCTCATTTTCAATATAAAATTGAAATTACCCTATATTTTTATAAAAAAATAAAATACATGAGTTTTATAACTGAAAAAAATTATAAATTAATCATTATTTGATTAAAAATATGCACTTAAATTTTCTCTATCAAATACCCTTGCACTTAATCCATGCTTGTCCTCAAGCCTAAAATCTAAACATGGAAATTAGAGGAATTGTTTTACCAATATTCAAATTCCCATGCAATAAAATCAAACTATTTTCAATGTGAAATCAAATATTCAAAAATTGGCATAAAATATCAATTTAATTCCCCATTTTGCAAAGAAACAAATAATTCACATATTTTACTTTTCCCCTTTGAAAATTGATGGAACTTCTCCTTTCATTCATTCAAGATACATGATTCAATATTATTAAACATTCCATGTCATGATTTACCTCATTTTGATTATTTTCTCTCATTACACTTGATACAATTCAAGTAGAGTTAAACTCATATCACGAAAACATGATATTTATCCGTAGTCTTGTAAATGAAATACTTTCTCCACTTTGTAAAGAAAAATGACACATAAAATCATGAGGACTTGCAGTAAAGGTTCAAATGAATCTGATGCTTAAGGTAGGTAGGATTTTATGATTTAATAATTAAGGATCAAGTAAGAGTTTTATCTCTTAAGTACAACTCATGATATAAAAAAGTTTAATGAAATTCCCCCTTCAAAATAGCAACATACACTACCCCAAAACACAAAGTAAGGTCAAGATCAAATTATTCATAATGAATGATTTTTGCACCCTCTTGAATATTTTTTTACTTTTGTAATTTTTTCCTTTTTTAAAAAATTATGATAAGATAAAGACTCACATCCATCACCTAACCAAATATGATCCTAAGATCGTCAGTCTAGAAAATGGTGATTTTTTTCTCCCAAATCACAACCCATTTTTCTATTTTTTTGGATTTTTTTCATTTTTTCAATTCAAGATCGAAAAAAATTGAGTATAATGAATGATTTAAAAACCTTTTAAAATTCCCACAATAACACCCCCATACTTCTTCCTGATAATGTATATCATCCCATCCTCCATGATTCCCCTTACCCTAACACTTCAACTTTAAAATATCATACAAATAACAAGAGTTGGGTAGGAAGGGATAAAAATGGCTTGAAACATGGATCATCCCTATAAAGGTCATTTATAGTCTCTATGGGATAAAATAAAGATTTATGTAAAGGTGGTATATTAAGTATAAGTGGATTTTAAAAGGATCCATCAATAATTTTAAATGTGTTTTTTCATAGTCATAGCTTTGACAAGTTTCAATACAAGTTCTGGTCAGTTACATGTCCCAATATCACTCAAGAAATATGATCAAGAATAAATAGGAAGTAATTTGTATAGAAATAATCTTGGGAATGATAAATATAACATTTTACAATCCCTCATGTCATGACTAATAATAATAAATCAATTAACATAAATTTTATAAATTCAAAGCAAGGAAGATGGTAGGGAAATTTCATTAACATGAATCAATTAATTAATTCAGATCATGAGTCATTATTTCAATATCCATGCTTAATTTTAAAAATTCAATTATTCATTTCAACCATTTAATCATATCAACATTGAAATCTAAAACATGTCATCATGGTATTCCTAATAAACTCATGTCTCCTAGATAAGTCGAGTGAAACATGAATGCATGTATGGGTATGAAATTTTATCTTTAATTATTAAAACATGTTGTGGACTAAAATTTGGAGAGTTTAAAAGATAAAACAATAAAATTGAACTCCCTTTTCCAATAAAACATGGTCCTTTACCTTTATTTTCTGTTGATTCCTTCTACCATCAGGATCCTACAAAAGAAAATCACTCAATGAATAATAAGGATTATTTCATTTAAGTTCAAAAAATAGAGGTGAGGGGGTTACATGATAGACTACATCTTAAGAAGAGGGCCCTAAATTTTTACTTCCTCTAGAGGGAAGTACCGGTTATTATCCAAAGTCAGATGGTTGATGAAGCTTCTCTGATTTGAACCACAACATGTGGTTTTTCTTAGCATCCACCTAATTTTTCTTGTTTAGGAGGACTCCATGGATAGAGTACACCATATCTTCCCCCCTCCACAATGTGGTACAACTTTCATGGTAGGGGTTGGATGAAGTATGGAACCTCCTCCTCTTTTTTCTACTTATGCAACATTCTCTTTTCCTTATTATGATCCCTTTAGTAAATATTTGTAGTCTTTATAACACTAAAGGTATTCCCTAATAGGTGTATCTTATTTTGTCTCTTCATAATCTTGGGCATAATAAGATTCATATGATTCTAAAAATTCAAAACAATTGGGAGTTATAATCAAATTTGTTTCAATAAAATTAATAGAATTTCAGTTCAATAATGTATCATCCCCCTAATTTGGTTCAACTTGAATCTCTTCTTCGATGGAAAGTTCCTTTGGATGTTGATCATCACATGATGGAGGTAGGTAGTCAGGATCCTCCATTTTGAGTTAGGCCTCAACTTCATGGATGTATTCAGAGAAATCTGGGAAGACCAGTGGCACTTCCTTCTGTCATGGGGCATGGAAAAAAGCAATTATATTTTTCCTAGTGCAACACAGTGGCTGACCAAGGTCTTCTCTATTGTGGATCCATTCAATGTAGTCAACATAATTTATCTGATTCACCTATTCTATCTCTTTTTGTGGTTCTCTTTTATTAATGAAGGTGATGATAATATTTTCAGGTTTTTTTATTATTTAAAATAATTTCATGAAAATGTAAATTTAAACAATCATGAAAATCTAAATAGAATGTTTTAATAAAAAATAAAATGGTTTTGGGGGTTGGTTTAATGTTCAATCATTATTATCCTTTATATTTATTATTTCAGTTTTATAATACAAACATGAAATCTCATGCTTGAACTACTATTCTTTATTTAGAAATTGCAGAATATCATTGAAAGTTTGACCACTCTCAATTCCACATCCTCCTTTAATCCAGGTTTATGACACACCTTTTTCTTGGATGTTTCATCTTCTAGGACCCAGTTCAATCGAAGCCGTTTCATCTACTGATTATCTCAAATCCAACATGTGAAGAGCTAACCAATGGAGAGAGGAAAATGATTTAAATAAAATAATAGAGATAGGTTGAGTTTCATCTCATCAGAGGTAGTCACAACATCGGGGACATTCTACTTAACTGTGCATTCCTATCGCAGGGAGTGGACAAAAGCAATTATATTTTTCCTAGTGCAACATAGTGGCTAACCAGGGTCATCTATCTTGAGGAGACTTTCAATGTAGTTCACTTACTTATCTAATTCACATATTCTATCTCTTTTTGTGGTTTTTTTAATAATTAAAGTGATTAAAATATTTTTGTGTTTTTTGATTACTTAAAATAATGATATGAAAAATATTAATTTAAACTACCATGAAAATCTAAATAGAATGGGTTGACAAAAAATAACATGGTTTTGGGGGTTGGTTTAATGTTCAATCATTATTCTCCTTTATATTTTTTATTTTAGTTTGATAATCCAAATATAAAATCTCATGTTTGAACTAATATTATTTATTTAGTAATTTTGGAATATCTTTTAATGTTTGACCACTCTCAATACCACCTCATACTTTAATCCATGTTGATGACACACCTTTGTCCTAGATGTTTCATCTTCCAAGACCCAGTTCAATTGAATATGTTTCATCCATTGATTATCTCAACTCCAACATGTGAATAACTAACCAATGGAGAGAGGGAAAATGATTTAAATAAAAGAATAAAGATAGGTTGATTTGCATGTCATTGGAGGGAGTCACAACACCAGGGACATTCTCCTTACCCATGCATGCTACTCAATTCTATCTACAAACAAAAAATTAAGCATTAAATAACATTCATGATTACCTTAACCTTCCCTCAGACCAAGTCTCTAGGTTACCCTCCCATTTTTGAGAGTAAGAGATTACTTGGTGGTGCGGGTGAAAGAGAAGAGAGACAAAAAAAATAAATAAATAAAGTGGATGGAGAAACACAAAGGCATGAATTAATAAAACTAAAATTCGAATTATAAATTAAAAACTATACCAAATAAAATTTAAAATAAAATGAAAAGAAGATAGGATGGGGGGAGGAGAGAATCAGTGGCCTGTGCCCCAGTGGGATCCCTCCTTGGTTGTGGGTGTCGAGCTAATGATTTGAGAAAGAGGCGAATGCCTCCTTTTATTGGATGAATTCTATCCTCTGAAAGTTTTTGCATTGTTGGACCATTAAATGGACAATTAACACATGGATCCCTTCTTAAGCATTTTCCATCAATATTTTGGTTATTCAACCTCCAAATTTCATCTCATTTGGACAGCGGGTGAATGAGTTATGGATTTTTCGTGGGCGATTTCATTTTCTAGACGTATGTTCCATGAAACTTCCTTCAAAACTATAACCTCCAATAGTAGATTTAATGAATTAAAAACTCCTCCAAATTTTATTTAAATCTGGTCCAACATTTCCTCATGTTATAATAGGTGGAAGAACTACAATAGGATGTGTGAAGGCCGAGTTGTGGTTCCGTTACGGTGGTGGGGTCCACATTGTTTGCCCAGAAAAGTTTCCAACATCAATGAATTTTTAGTACTACTAGATATTATAATAATCTCTAGAACCTAAAGATAAATTTGGAAGAAATGAAATCAGGATTCTAACAAAAAATTGAATCACTAAATTTGGATTTATTTTTTTTAATCAATGAAAAAATACCCTTATGGTCAAAATCTGTCCAAAACACAGAATTATGCATTTTTAAAATTTTTCTCATTTTCATACTAAAATTCAAATTACCCAATATTTTATAAAACAAATTAAATAGATGGGTTTTATAATTTAAGAAACATAAAAAATCAACATTATTTGATTAAAAAAATGCACATAAATTTGCTCTGTCAGTGACCTACTAATCACATTATTCAAAGTTGATAATGTAATATTTAAAGTGTAGTACATGCCTGTTTCAATAAATACACAAGATTTTGTGTGAAATTTAAAGAAGATGAGAACACGTTCATGTACATATTGCATATAGAAGATACATCCCAATGAAGCTGTTTTTCCATGAGGTTGATACAATTCCTTTATGTGGTAATTGATACCTAATATCCTCATGGTCTATGTAGAGGCTTCACGGTAGGTTCTGTCACGTCATAGTAGGTTACTTCAATACTCATTTTGTTTGTTGAGAACCATGGGTATGTTTTAGGCTCATGTGTTAGGTTGATTCATGATAGGTTGTTATATCATGTGTTAGGAAAAGCTACCACAATAGTGATATTTACCATAACAAAAAAATGACCAAATATAAGAATAAAAAATTGACTTACCGCAAGAACAAATTTAAATTGACTACAAGAAAAAAATTACCTTATGAAGAATATAAAATATTTTCCTTTAAAAAAGATGAAAATGTGAGAAATTATAATTTATCAAAACTAAAATAATAAAAAAATTCTTGTAAGGAATTTTATTTTTTTTAAATATTATTATTTAAATATTAATTCACCATGTTAAAACACTACCAATCTATATATTACCACATGATAAAACTCTACCATAAAAACTCCTTTAATGAGTAACATCTATGAAGTAATGTTTTTTTGAATATTGGAAATACTTATGAGTTATATTTATAATATAAAACTCATTAAAAATAGAATTAAAATTAAATTACTTCATAATATCATAAAATGTTAATAATTTATGTTTTTTACTTAGGACTATTTCAAATTTCATCATCATCATAATTCTTAGAACATTTATATCAAAACATTTCTTGAAATAATTTTTGTAACAAAATATAACCCTTTACACTAATCTTTACCAAAAATATCTTAAAATTCCTTTAGGATAAAAATTCACATTTAGTTTATATTTTTACTGGTATAATCCTTTATTTATTAACATTTAAAATTCATTATACCCAAATATTATCCCAATAGAATCATAAATAAAAAATTCTCTTCAGCATATATTATTAAGATAGAAAAACTCAATTGTGTCATGAAATAAAATTTATTTCCCCCAAGTGAGAATATTTCTCAAATAAAAAATATTATCCATAACTTATATGGTATTCCTTTTGTTAAAAAATATATATTGAAATGAATATTTTATTATTTAAATTTTTTCACTAATGGTAGGTGGGATCATATCCCACATATTTTAATAAATATATAGATAAAATATTTTATCATATATAAAAAATTTCAATCATCATATTTTGTTCAAGAATATTATAGAATTAGATGGATCCTAATCCATTTTTCATATCTCATATTGTTTATAAAAACTCTTTTTTAATGAAAACCTTCCTTAATCATATAAGTGAAATAAGGTGAAAATACTCATCCATTATAAAGGTCATTATAACCTTGATATTTTACATTAAATTCAACATTATTATTTAGAAAAACATTGTTTCATCATGATTCAAAAATCCATTACATAATTAAATTAATGAAAACAACAATCTTGATCAATTAAGTCCTTAATTTTTAACATCTGTATATTTACAACATTTATAAAATATACATTTGATATCATGTACACTTTTTGCTATAAAACATGATTTTGATAAAATCAATACCTAACATGGACTCTCCATAGGGTTTCCAAAACCCCTTATGATATTTTATATAATATTAATCCTTTTGAAACATTATCCCTATTTATTTTCATCACCTTTAGTTTTCAATGTACAATTATAACTATTAGACCATCAAATCTTTTATTTCTAGGTTAAAATTTTAGATTTTTATACATTAAATGTAGCACAATAACTTGAACATAACATGATAAATTTATATATCATAAACTCTTAAAGAAATATAATAAACATTTTTTAAACTCATTCATATTATTAGAAACTTTCTAATGGTTGTTCGAAAATTAATTCAATACCAAGATTATTCTAGAAATGATATAAATTGTCTTTAGAATTCTTTAATATATTCAATCATATTGAATTATATAGTTGAGAATAAATTTACTTTAGTAATTTTTCATTTAATCCCTTTAAAACCTTATGTGCATGATTTTATGCTTCCCATAAGTGTCTAGAGTTATCTGTTGAAACATTTCAACAGTTTGTTTTACTTAGGTAAGGGTTTCCACTAGAACATTAAATTTTTACCTCCTATGTAAGAATTATTTTTATATTTTTAACTAATATAAGTATTTTCATACATTAAAATTCTTATTTCAATAAGATTATTCTCAATATAATTCTCATTTATGATGATGACATTTATTTAAACATAATATTTAATTAGATGAGTATCATATTTTACATTTATTCAATATATAATTTTTTAAAAATTTCTCCCACAAAAAGATGACTCTTTTTTATATAAATCATATCCATTAGCGGACCTAGATGTATATTTCACTAATATTTAGGTCTATTTATAGTTTCCATCATCCGTTAGATATTTATATGTGCCATTATAGAAATCATATCAGAGATGACTCGTGGATATTTTAGAATAAAACTCTTTTATAAATACATCATATCGATAAACCCAACACTTAACCTCTAGTGGCCAAATCCTTTTAGGATCTCTCGGATAAGTTCAACAAAAAAATAATTCAAAAAAAAACTAATCCAATTTGGGTCACCCATTACTTGTTTTTCATTAACACGATAATCTAGGGGAACTCATCTTTAGCATGTCCTGCTCGACTTGATGATCTAGGCCTTTACAAGTGTTTTCTTGGGAAGGAATATAACACCTAGTATATTTAAAAGGTGATTTAACCTCAGAATATTATCTCATGTAATTCCCTTACCATTTATACACACTTTTAATGATTTATTTTTGAATCTTATTCTTGTTTCTAAATGAATAGGTCGAACCATATTGATGTGTAACACTTTGTGGGACACAAATTTTTTGTTCCTTACCCAAATTACAAGCTAACCATACTCTCATACATATATAAATAAATCTCATGTATAAGTTATATAAAACCATTTAATATAATGGAATATAATTATATTCAATTAAATAACCCCACATGTGTAATATTAGAGAGATATATAGCCTACTTCTGCATTTTGAGACATGGTATAAGCCTATGATTCATGAGCAGTCTAACTTAAAGTCCCTCTATGTAAGGATAATTTACTCAATGGAGACCTTAATTCTATTATAATTATAATACATTATACGAATAAAGTATATTCAAACTTTAAATATAATCTTATAACACATTGCAAGAAAAATTAAAGGTAGAAAAAAACCTAAATCAATTATCATACCTAGATTGTAACTCCTAATATGAATATATGACAACTAAAAAAGTACTTTAGGTGTTTAAAATAAATCATACACATATTCATAATTAAAATTTTCATTTCATAAATAAATAAGGGAATAAAAATAATAAAAAATCAATTTATATACCTCGACATGTGATAAACAACTTTTGAACAATTTGTAAATTAAAAATTATAAACAATATAATTTAGTAGTACTTTATAGAAAATCCATAATTAGATAAATATAAAATCATTATATTTATATCTAACATTAACTCCTTTATATTATCATTTATATGGCATATTTACGTTAATGTATGGTATTAAAAGAAATAAAAACAATTTATATTCCAATTCTATTATGAAAATAATTTAAATAATCAATATACCAAATATTTAATATTATTTAATCCCTGATAATATTAATTATAAAAACCCCTTTTGATATGGTTTAAATATTTTAACAAGTACTTTTAATTTAAACTCTTCAATTTAAAAAGTTATGAATAATTCATAATATTAAATATAAACTATTTATATATTAAACTTTATTTTATAATTTATAAACACATTATAAATTACTCTTGTGATTTCCATATAAAAATTTCATATCAAAATTATTATACATACCATAAAAGTCAAAAGTTATTTAATATTTACATTTTATATTATGGATATTTATTTAATAAATGTTTCATAGATATTTAATATTTAATTATAACAACTTATAATTAATAAAGTCATAAACACATTATAAATTAAATAAATATAAAAAATAAAATTTTCTATAATTTATAAACTATTTATAAATTATTTAAATTAATTCATAATTGAAATTTTGAAATACAAAAATCTATATATCACATTTAAAAATATGCCTTATCTCATAAGATATATATTTTTATTTGTGATAGGTTTTCTAGGCACTATCTGTCATACATTATGATAGATAATACATGGTTTATGATAATCCATAGTGGTAAGCATAATATTAATTTAGCAGTGCATCAAATATTGTTTCTTATGAAAGGAATATAGTATAATATAAACTCACTTGAGATGCAATTTTTACAATATATACAAATATCTTTAGAATGATATCATGTTTTATTTTTCATCATAAACGTGATTTATATTTGCTTTTTGACCCCATTGACTGGCTCCCTGCCACTTTATCTTATTTTGATAATTACAAATATATATCAGTTATTTATGTTTCGTAAAATTAAAATTTATTATTATATTCCCTCTATCATAAGTGAAAAAATATGATTTATGATCACACTCTATATAGAATAAAATATATCTTTTAATGTTGTTTATTTAAATATGCTTTGACTTTTTATGTGATTTATGACTTTATTTTAAAGAAAAATAAACTATAGTATGAGTTGGGGTATATCTCACACACTGAAGATTTTATAATTGAATAATTATAATTTCCAATGATATAATTTACTTTTTATTATATGATCCTCTTAGCTTTAGGGTATATAGTTATTGTTTTATAAAACTCATCTTTATTCATTTTAATCTATACAAAATGACTCTTGTGGTTTATATATTTTTTAAAGTATTGAACTTTACGCAACATATAATCATTCTTACACAATAAAGGATGATTCTTACATTGAACAAGAATCAAGGTTGTGTTACATTGAATCATGCCTACATAAAACATGGGATGATACTTTTGTTATAGGAGAATTATGGTAATAAAGCATGGAATAACTCTTACAAACCATAGGATGATTCTTATATAGATCATATTATGGTTATATTATGATCAAACATAACATCTTTACAATTAAATGATGTTTATGCAAGACATGTTTATAATTAAATGTTGCTTACACGTCACAAAAAATTTATTTTTATGTCAAATGATTCTTCCACACAACCATTCTTACTGAAAATGATACTTATTCAAAAATTATGTATACATAGATGTTAAAATTTTTGGTTATACATATATAAATGTATTATTTTTATAGAGTTTGAAATATTATATGTTTACATATCTTTTCAAGTATCGATTTAGTTAATATTTTTTATAAAGTTTTTGTTGGATTGATTATTCATTAATAAAATAAAAATGATGACGATATTATGAAACAAATAAGGATATATGTATATATTAAAATGAGTATCATGTGGGATAAATCATGTTTCATTTTCATGATGTTTCCTTTTAAAATCATGAGTTTAAAATTTTAGTCATTTGACATTTGAAGAGTTTGTCTCTCGATATTTATGATAACTTCTCAAGAGAATTATTAATATTTATTTATTTATATGTTAAATGTTTTTATGTCATGATATTTTAATGAATATTTTTTATTTTTATTTTATAGATTATCAAAAATTCTCTTAACTCTAAATTTTTTCTTTATTATTGAGAAAGAGAAATGTGAGACTATTGGGAAATTATGAAACTAAAAAAACTATGCATTCATGAAATAATTTCAAAGGCTATAGTTCATGATGGAACTGTATACATAAATTTCTATATAACTAGTACCATATATCATTGTAATTTTCGAGGATACTCAAATTTATTACCTGCATTATTTCTTTATGATTACTTCAACACACTCAGCTAAGCCTCATCATTACGAACCATTACTACTTGAGTGATCCTTGCTTCCTCGATATTCAAAGATTCATTATTTCTATTTGTTTCTATAGTTATTAATTATTCATATCTTTTTTGTTTATTTTATTATTGTTTATGATATTATATAAGAAATTATGACCATAATGTTGGGTTACACTACCCTAACAAAGGGTACACCATGGGTTGTGCATCAATGGTGAAAATGAAGTATCCTGGTTATTACTTGGTCTAGTTAAAGGAAGGATATTTTTTATGATTTTATCTAAATAAAAGAAAGGTCGGTTTTCCCCCACTTAAAAAGGAATTTATGGTTTGTAACTCCAGGTATAAAATAGTCATGTTTGGGGTTATGCCTCTATGTGTTAAAAAAGAAGTTGTAAAAAAATGTAACTCATTTAAAAAGTAATATATAAATATTAGTAGGGGACATACAACCATGTTTTTATTATGAAGAGTATATGTATAATAATATTTATTTGAACTACAATAGAAATATTTATGGTTATATTTTATTTTCCATTGGAAATTGAATTAACACTGATAAATATTTAAAATTATTAAAGTGTTCAATTCAGCATTATTCACTATTCATCCATATATATTATCAAAACCTCACAATTGGAATCAAAGTATATAAATTGAATGGATAATTAGCATTTAATTATTTCCAAAAAATGATATAGACTTAACCCTATGAGTAAAATATTGATTTGATATAGAAGGAATAAGTTCTAATGATGCCTATGATCTAAAAACACCATCATGCTTTAATGAAAATTATTATTGATATTGGCATGTCTGGATGGATGTTTATCATAAACATAAAAGTATTGTTCACTAGAAAACCATAGAAAAACCATATAAACTCCTGAAGGATTATCCTAAAACTATTACTATTTCAAATTCTTTAAAATATTCTATAAATTACAAAATAATTAATATAGTTCATTGTGATATTAATAGAAAATTATTCAGTCACATTTTAGTATATAAAACCACAAATGATATGTGTATAATACTAAAAATAACTCATTATGGTTTTGGAAAACTAATTTGAATTAATTTTGGAATGTTAAGGTTGAGATGCTAATATTTTAATATGTAATAAATTAATGTTTTAATCAAACGTTTCATTGATTTAATATTATTTTAAATATAATGAATTTGTTAGGAGGATCTCTATACAATATTATTTTAGTTGAGATATTTTTTAAAGCTCTACCTAAAAAAATTTATTCTATGAAAGTAAAATGTGGTTAAATTAATAATTTTATATAATATACTCTAGATGAGATTATTGGTTCCTTACAATAATATGATTTAGAATTGAAAAAAATTATAAATATGATTCTATTAAAAGAAAAACAATTGAAATAAAAAATGATAGTTTGTACTTAATATTACGATTAAAAATTGTAAGAAAATAATATTGATGAATCTTTCCATGTTTTAAAAGTTTATTATAGTATAAATAAGGTATATTCACAATAAAATAAAAGAGATTATTCCAGAGATGATTATATAATGAAATGGTAAGGTATTGATATTTCTAAGGAATATATAGATATAACATATTAAAAATGTATAACGAAAGGGAATAATAAATTTTATTTCCCAAATCTGAAAGGAAATATTAAAATGATAAGAAAAATAGGCGAATAGAGCACTTGTATCTCGATTTATAGTATTAAAGACTCAAATTATAGTGAATAATCTGTTTTTTAAAATGGTGAAGAAACTTTTCTCTTAATGGAATCTAAAAATCAGGTAATTGATTCTGAAAAATGAATCTACAGATTTTAATTTTAAATAACACATAATGGATGAATTCTATGATGATATAGAAATATTTCACAATAAAATTTCCAAAATTTCATAAATACACATAGAAATCATGTATAATTATAATAAATTATTGATGAAAATAAAATCACTATTAAAAAATAGAAAATAAAAAAATAAAGCCTGTATCATTAATAAAAAGTTATATATATATTTGGAAAATCATCAATATTATTATGAAAAAAAAGAAGTATTATCTTTCAAAATCTGACGAGGCTTAAGGAATAAATCTTCACTCTATTATAGATAAACATGATATTGTGAAAAATAAAATTGAAACATTAAAATCATATCAGATTTTTTGAATCGAGGGAAAACTACAATAAATTATTAATAATGAAAAAATTAAATAAAATTAAGACTAGACATGGTTCTTATAATAATTTACCTAATATTTATAATACATTTTCTATAAAAAATTACAACGGAACTGTTTCAACATTTAATTTTTTTATATACAGAATAAAAGGATACCATGTAAGTGAACGTTCATTGAGATTTACAATATCACTTAAACACACCAAATACTTTAGGTATACTTTCTTATCTTATAATTTACCTAATACTAATTTTTTTAAATTATTTTGGGATTCGAAATAAATATTATCAAACCATATTGTACATATGATTGCATAAGTACCCAAGTTGTTACATCCTGCCCCATCCCATTAGCTTGAGAGGGTAGAGGAATGTTACTTGGCCTTAAAAGATGTTCCCAATGTTCCAAATGCTAGTAATAAATTTGGAGGGCTTAGAGAATAAATTGGGGAATTATTTTCCCTTGAGATAAAACCAACCAACCAAACAATACTCTATCAAAATACTACATGATACATGCCAACCAAATAACTAAACCCATACGTTACTAAAGGAAAACTAGAACAATCCATAAAAATTCATCATGCCAATTACAACCAATACAAAATCAGAGCACCAAGTGGAATACTACACAAAAAGACCCCAAATAACTAGGACACCATCCATAGATCCACACCAAGCTCCATGCTCCAAGCACCACCACACCACCAAAGCATCATTCTGAACTGCTAGAAAAATGTGATGCTTTACTCTTTCCTGTGACCTAGAATATAATATCTGAAAAAGCACCAAACTACCAAATCATAGGGTGAGTACAAATACTCAGTAGGTTTTCTATAAATGACTTCCCTACAAATGCCATTAGGATAAAACTGTTAGCACATTTATATAAAAACAGTTTATATAAAACACTAAAAAGTTCAACATTTTGTAGAATCCAAACATACCCTTACAAAGCCATGTCAAATAAGGGAATGCCAAAACCATTCCATAATCCATATCCCCATCACACATTAGCACATCAAATTCTATCTTTTCAAAACAACACACTACAAAGAAACCATTACGATGGGACTTCCTCCCATCCCGTTCACCCCATTCCCAACTTACAGTGCTTCCCAACCACTATCCATCACCTTTTATAGTGAGACTTCCCTCCCACTTCCACACAACCAACACAAGCCATAACACTTAATCATCGAACAAGCACAATTCCCCAAGGTTTCCCAATAAGCACACAACCATTTCCAACACATGTCAATTCACTTCAATAAATCACCCATTTATTGAAAACACCCTTTAACCAAATTTCCATGCCCAACAACATTTCAATAAACCACATCATTATTAAAAACTATCTTTCACAGAACATTTATCATAATCAGTCACTAACAATTTTAAAATAAACATTTTAAAATCAATAAACAAAGCCTCTTTGGCTACAATAACCCATTTTCCCCAAAATCCCTAGAATCATCACCAAATGGATTTAAAACAAGATTATAACATCATTATCACAATTAATTTAAATAAAAACCTATTATTTTTAACCAAAAACCACTACTTCTAACTGAGTGGAGGTGAGAAAGAAGCCACCGACTATTTGGGCTTCAGTGAATTTCACCCACACACAACTGCATCCCAATCTGAGAAAAAACTCCACTGAAACTACTCTATAACTCCTTCAATATCATCAAAAATCCTTAAAATCAAACCCATAGGAAAAAACCTTATATCTACACACAACGGGTAGATCTAGAGAAAACCACTAAACAACTAAGTGAGGAGACTTACCGGAGAAGAATCAGCTCAACCACACCAAGAAAACCCTTTGATTTTCTTCCAAAACAAGTGGGAGAGCCCCTCCAACCCTTGAGAACTGAAAATATCGATTGAGTATTGAGTGGAAGGATTTTTGGAGTGAAATTGGTCAAGCCCAAGGGAGATCAGATTTAAAACCCCTCTTTTTAAGTGGTCGCATGGTTAGTCCGTACAGTTAGAAAAACTGTGTGCTAATCATGTGCACGCCACTACCTCAAGAGAAGTGGTCCACATGGTTCCTCGCACAGTTGGGAAAATCATGAGCAAGCCATGCAAATACCACTGTCTCCCCTTGAATAGTTTTCTGGAGAACTCGCACGGTTTTCCCTTACCATGCTCAAACCGTGCGCCCTTAGAAAAGCCTACGAACTTATTCGAAATCATTCCAAACTCTCCCAAACTCTTTAAAATACATCCTAATAACCTTAAACACATAAAAATTTATAAATGAAGGCTACATATCTCAAACTAGGGGTACTATATTCTCCCCATCATTGGAATTTCTGTCCTCAGAAAGTATGGGACAATCGTTTTCCCGAAAGGGCTCAGGCCATTCCTCGACCATCTATTTCTCCCATTCACAAGACTCCTCTTAAATCTGAACATGCTTCCAAAAAAACTAAACTAGACCGATTATTTTACCATGAAATAATTTCTCTTTCCTATCCATAATCTGTAGTGGCATGTGCACTTAGAAATAATCTGGTTCTTGCGCAAAATGATCCCAACATATCATATGGTCAAGATCCAGCTGATACTTTTTCTACTAAAACACATAAAACATGTTGTTCACCGAAATAAACCATGGTGTAAATTACAAATGATAAGCCACATCTTCAATCCTCTCAAGTCTCTCAAAAGGCCCAATATACCTCAGAGATAGCATACCCTTCTTCACAAACTGACAATGTTCCAAACTTGGATAGATTCTCAAAAACACATGATCACCCACCTCGAATGAAAATGGTCCTCAATGATGGTCCACATAGGATTTATGATGAATTTGAGCCATCTTCATCATCTTCCTTATCAACATTATCATTTCTGTAGTCTCTTGGGAAAAGGCTATGTCCAATCATCGAAGTCTTTCCCGTTTCCACCCAACATTGTGGATAATGAAAAACACGCCCATACAAAGCCTCAAATTGATCCATATGTATCAAATCCTGATAACTGTTATTTTAAGAGAAATCCACCAATGGTAAGTGATCCTCCCATGAACAACCAAAATCTATCACACAACCCCTTAGAATATCTTCAAAGGTTTGTATAGTCCTATCGGATTGGTCATCCATCTGCGGATGATCTGTCATGATCATAGTCAAATTTTTTCCAAGGGATTTCTACAATGATTTATAGAAAAGAGATGTAAAACTTAGATATATATCTTATGCAATAAAAATAGGAATACCATGCCTCTTTACCACCTCCTGGATATAGATTTTGGATAGATATTCTAATATATGAGATACAAAAATTGGGATGAGATGGGCCAAATTTGTGAGCCAATCCACAATAACCCATATGGAATCATGTTTCCTAAACATTCTTGGATGACTGGTCACAAAATTCATTGCTATCTTCTCCCATTTCCACATTGGGATAGGTAAAGACTGCAACATGCCTACAGGCCGCTGATGCTCAATCTTGACTTGTTGACAAGTCAAGCTTCTCATGAAAAACCCAACCACATCCATTTTCATACCAACCCACCAAAAATACACTTTTAATTCCTTGTAAATTTTCTGAATTATAGGATGGACAACCTACATAGAATGATGATAAGCCCTAAGAAGTTACTCCTGACAATCCACTAGTACCACTATCCAATTCCGAAAACACAAGACTGAATTCCCATTCACTTTCTAGTTCTCAATGGTCTCTCCACCATTGATTTTTGACCCCATCACCATACACTTAGAATCCAATATTTTTGCCTATTTAACCAAACCATCCATGTTAGGACCAACGAAAATGGAAAGAAGAACACTCTTCCATTGTGGTCCTCACATTCCAACCACATGTCTGCTAGCACTGACATCAACTGCCACTGATCTGATACATGTTTAACCACTTGAACATATTATTTCCTACTTAATGCACCCACCACTGAATTTCCCTTGATCGGTGTTTAAATTAAGTCAAAATCAAACATCTGGAGATATTTCATCCATCTCATTTTCCTCAAGTTCAAATCTCTTTGTGAGAAGATATGCTTTAATTTCTTGTGATCAGTAAACACTATAAATTTCTCACCGAAGAGATAATAACGCCACATTTTAGAGAATGCACCACTATTGAAAACTCCAAATCATGTGTTGGGTATTTCTTCTCATGAAACCTCAAATTTCATGAGCCATGTGCAACCCCATGGTACCCCTGTAAGAGAACACACCCCAAACCTGATCCCAATGCGTCACGATACACCATGTACCATTTCCTTGGTTCTAGAAAAACCAATATTGGTTTGGATGTAAGGAGACCCTTTAACTCTTCAAAGCATTTCTAGAAATACTCATCCCACTGGAATGGGGTATTCTTCCTTGTCAAATCTATCATCAGCGAATCCAATTGTGAGAAATCATAAACAAAACATTTATAATACCCAAATAGACCAAGGAAGATATATATCTAGAAAAAGTTCTTTGATGGTATCCATGAGATAATAGCCTCTATTTTTTTGGATCAGATGAAACATGCCTATTAGAAATAACATATCCAAGGAAACAAACCTCTTATTTCCAAAAGTCACACTTTAAAAAATTGGCATACAACCGATGACCCCTCAAGATCCCCAACATGGTCTCCAAGTACTACTCATGCTCTACCCTTTTCCTTGAATAAACTTGTATATCATCCCCAAATACCAGTACAAAAGAACCTTGATATCTCTAAAATATATGATTCAGCAATTCCATGAACACTGCTAGTGTATTCATTAGACCAAATTACATAACCACATACTCATACTGGACATATCTACTTCTGAAAGCTATTTTAATAGTATCCTCCTTCCTCACACTCAATTGGTGGTACCCTGACCTCAAGTAAATCTTGTAGAACCACTAAATTCCACTCAACATATCAAACAAATCATCAATACGTGGAAGTGGATATCAGTTCTTTATCATAACATGATAATGTCTATGGTAATCAACACAGATACGCAAGGTTCCATCTGATTTTTTAAAAAACAAAAATGGTGATTCTCATGGAGATATGCTGGGCTAGATGAACCCTTTGTTTTCTAACTCATCCAACTGCACCATTAATTCCCACAATTCTTCTCATACCATTTGGTAAGACATTAGTGAGATAGGATTGATCCCTGAAAATAGATCAATTGTAAACTCCACTTCTCTTAAATATGGAAACCCTAAGAATTATTTGAGAATTACATCCATAAACATATCCACAACTTCTAAAATAACACTCTACTGAGAAACTTCCACTGATACTAATGACAAATCCTCTAACTGATATAAGATCGTGCCAACAGTTGGTGTGAACAAATCTGTTGCACCCATATTTTCACTTCTCTCCCCTCCAAATAGATGTCTAACGCCATCCTCCTTCACAAAACTAACCGTTCTCACATAGAAATTGATGTGGACCTTAAAAATTTACAACCAATAAATTCCTAGGATTATATCATACGAATACATCTCAATCACTGAGAAATCAGACATCAATTCGATGAAATCCACAACTAAACAACATCCTCGACATAGGAAGGATTGACACTCTCTTGGACCTAGAGGAGTTTGTAGTTTCAAAACAGGAGGTATTAATACAACATGTAAACCCAAAAAGTCAATGATGTAAGAATAAAAAAATAATTTGAAGCACCTGTATCAAACAAAGCATGCATCAAAGTTGAATTTATAATAACCATACCTCACACCATGGATGGTCCTAACTAATCATCCACCACAACTTGGTCAGCTCCAAACAACTGCTTCCTTTCCACGTTATGCTCTTTATTACCCTGATGAGGTGTTGTGGTATTTCAAGAATCACCATGACCCACTTTACTCTGCTACCAAGGGGTATGATTCTACCCCCGTCCCGTTGAGGCATAAGACCCCTGCGACCGCTGAGGAGTGTCACGGACACCTGAACTTAAAGAATTTTGACAATAACGATGCAGATGCCCCATCTGCTTATAATTATGGCATGGTCGAGGTTGTTCTATAAAATACCAATTGATTTGGATCGTAGAACCACACTGAAAACATCATATCATGCTCTGAGGATTTGGAGGAATATTTATCGATCCTGTCTTGGGATTCTAAGCCATACTCCCACCCTGAAAGTAAGTGTCCCTCTTCCACATGGACCCAACATTCAAGTTCCCACTATTTCCTATGGGTACCAACATACTTCGCATACCTATATCCCCCACAAAATCCCACTCAGCCACCGTATCTCTATTCCCTATTTTTATGTAATCATCTATACACAACACCACTATCTTGGAATGAATTTTCGGGTTTAACCCAACTTCAAAAAATCGTTCCTTCAACGATGTACTACCAGCCACCTCAGGTGAAAACCACACTAAGTTCATAAACATAGCCACATATTCTGTTTTCACCATGTTCCCTTTATTCAAACAGAAGAAATCTATTGTATAATGAATTCTAAACATATGAGGGTATAATTTTTTATTAAACAATTCCTCAAACCCCTCCCATATTGCACTTTGGTTTGTCTCATCTTGTACTAATATCTCTCACCATTGGAGGTTAATATCTTCCAACATATACATTCCTAGTTTCACTTTCAACTCTATCGGTGTTCCCAAGAAGTCAATTATCTTATTCATTCTATTTAGCCATGATTTATCCCTTTCTGGATCTGAATCACCCCCAAAAATGGGTGGATTCTTCCTTTGAAACTGAACCACCTGATCCACATGTTTTAGTTCATCCAATTTATTCCCTCTTTCCACAGCTTGGAAAGTTTTCACTATACTCCGCACTAGCTACTGGTTCACCAAAGGTTCAGGTGAAACCACATTTCCAGCAGCTTCCTCCAGTTGGTCTCTATGATGCATACCCAATTCCATTTCTATCGACACAAAAACAACCATAAGCCACTCCCCCTTAACAAGAAAGGATATAAAATTTTCAAATTCAATCACATAACAACTATTGCAACTAGGCCTTCCACTAGTTCACATTTCGCATGTTGCACTATTCTGAAAAATCCTCCACGTTATGAGAATCAATCCATTTTCAAAATAACACAAGTTTCCATGTTTCAAATCCTTCCATTTTGAAACCCAATATAGATTTTAAAAATCAACACATTCATATCACACCATAGATCGTTATACCCTAATGAAATATACATCCTAGTGGGAATTCATTTCTACCATGCATTCCATTCTCATCTCAACGGCTATACCCACAACAATGAGATATTTGATGCCTATAATTATCTCAAAACACTTATGTACCCATCTCCTTAGTAACCTAAAGTTCAGCATAAAAGGGATAGCTATGTCCTTTTATGATATACATTCAATGTTCTGACAATACTGTGTTTTTCTAACATCCCAACTCAATGAATAGGCCATGAACGAATGTCAACACCAAGAACAACGATCAACATCATGGATTGAACAACTGATCTCACATGAAATCCAAGGATCGAACAAACTGATACAACTTGTAACATCCCACCCCATCTCATTGGCTTGAGAGGGTAATGGAATGCTACTTAGACTTAAGCATTGTTCCATAGGATCCAAAGGCTGTAAATGAATGTCAAGGGCATCAAGGATAAATTGGGGGATGATTTTCCATTGAGATAAAATGAACCAACCAAACAATCCACTATCAACAAACTATATGATGCATGTCAACCAAACAACTAAACTAATACGTTACTAAAGGACAACCAGAAAAATCTATAACAATTCCTCATTCCAAATAAAACCAAGCCAAAACTTAAGTACCAAGTGGAAGACAACACAAAAAGACCCCAAAGGACTAGGACACCATCCATAGCTCCATGCTCCTAGCACCACCACACCACCAAAGCATCATGCCAAACCGCTAGCAGAATGAGATGCTTTATTCTTACCTGTATCTTGGAATACAACATTTACAAAAGCACTAAAGTGAAAAAGTAGGGGGTGAGTACAAATACAAAGTAGGTTTTCCCAAAATTACTTCCCTACATACAACACAAGGATAAAACCATTAGCACATTTATATGAAACATTTTATATAAAATACTACATAACTCAACATTTACCACAAGCCAAAAATACCCTTACCATGCCATGTTAAATAAGGTAAAGCCACAACCATGCCATAATTCACATCCCTATAATGTATTAGCACAACAAATTCCATCTTTTCAAAAAAACACACAACAAATCAACCAGTATGGTGGGACTTCCTTCCATCCTGTTCACCCAATTCCCAACTACTGGTGTTTCCCTACCACTATCCATAATGGTTGTTCTTCCAACCACTATCCATAACCTTTTATAGTGAGGCTCACCATACACTTCTACACAACCAAAAAAATACATAACACTTAATAAATTAACAAGAACAAAGCACCAAGTCTTTATAATAAGAACACAACAATTTCCAACACATGCTAATTCACTTCAATAAATCACCCATTTATTTAAACCACCCTTTAATCAAATTTCCATGCCCACCCACATTTCAATAAAAAAAGTCATTACTAAAAACCATATGTCACAAAACAAAATTCATAATCATACAATAAAAATTTTAAAATCAACATTTACAAATAACACAACAAATCCCTTTTGGAAACAATAACCTATTTTCCCCAAAATCCCCCAAATCATTGCCAAATGGATTTCCAACAAGATTCACACTATAACAACCCATATCTTTATTTCAAACTTAAATATTACTTATTAGATAAAATTTTAACTTGATAAAACATAGAAGATCAAGAGGTATAGTGTCTTTGGGGATTAGTAACATTACGTAAAAACTTTAAACATGAAATACACATCTTTATTGAAAACTTCTTTCACATGACCACATACATTGCTTCGTATATAGTATTGCATGGGATAACCTGAGGACATGCATAAACAAAGGTGAAATATAAATCTCTTTTAGGGAGTAAAAAATCCATAACATGAAGAATACAGTACATGTTTTGAAATAGGAATATGAATGGATCATAAGAGAAACATGAACATAAAGGCATGATATAACATGATTATCATAACACGGAATTGTCGCAAAAACATTTAACATGATATTACTATGAGCCAAGGCACATTGCACATGGAGAATGAGTAATACCTCATTTCACTTGGATTCTCATTGAACATGACATATCATGATACTATTATTTACCCAATGCATTGGAGTGATATTAGGGCGCACCCTCCTTAAACATTTCATTTCATGCATATGTTTGTTACATGGATCATACAACATTGAATCATTCAACCTTGTCATTTATTCCATGATAAATGTATATGAAATACATTAATGAAACTATATAATCAACAAGTAAATGTTCATAAAGTATAATACCCTTGATAGAGAAATGGACATGGCTTTCAATACACAATGACTTTGGCTTGGATAATCACGGTGCAATTTCCGCAGCATAACGACATGACGTAAGAATTCATAGTAAAATGGTTATTGAGAGATAAAGGGTTATATCATAATATGTAAATGAAATGGAAAGAAAGGGGGTAATATTGATGCATCTACCAACATATATAAAATAATTTAGTTGTATAATTTAAAATAATTTCTTGATTGTAAATGAGAAGAGAGAAATCCCATACAGAATTTAGGCATGGTAACTGGTGTGCATGAGAGGCATTAATGAGAGAGAAAGAGGTCTCAAATTATTCCAAAATAAGAATTTAATTATGGGGGATGTGTGAAATCATACCCCAAAATGTTTAATTTAAAATAAAATGGCATAACAAAATAAGGAAATTTGGACAAAAATGATAAATGAAGAAATCCCTTACTTGGAAGTGTAATCTAAAGGCTTGGGAGAGGCTTGAGAGAGGCTTATTGGAAGATTGGGGTGTCTTGGAAGGATAATAAAGAGATGAAGTTATAATAGGGACGTGATAAAATAGGTTTGAGTGAAGATAAGTTGGATATTTGGTGGGATTATATTGGAAAAGTGAGGGAATTATTTATTATTTAGGTTTTGGACACCACACATTAAACTAATCCCAGCCACAAACCAACCCATGGTTTTTGCACATGGTTTTGGCCAAAGGGTAGTCAAAAAAATTATTTTGTCTATCAAATGGTAGAAATTATTAAAATATTTGGCTTGCTTATGTGGAGGTGAGTCACACTCTCGAGGAAATCATTTTAAAAGTTAAAATGCTTTATAAGTCTTGGAGGGTCCACTGAGGCACCATAAAATTAATCAAACAAACATAGAATCACATTATTTTAAAGTTAAAAAATATATTGTATGAAAATACTTTTTATATTATTTTATTACATTACTATTGGGTCATTATGATGTTATAAAACACATTATAAATTTAAAAGGTATTTAATTTTTACCCAAAAATTCGACTGTCTCAGAAAATTATGAAAAATTAACCATTGGTTAATTTCGACACCCTGATTCCAAAAATAATATTCCTTTTATCTAAATATTTTTCTAAATATGTGAATTTTTACTTTTAAAATAAAAAACTGACATTTATAAAAAATTCATGGGTTTTGACAACAACAGACTTCAAACATTAATAAAAATTAAAATTGCATTCATAAAAAGATTATATGCTCATTTATATTTAATAAAAAATATTTTATAAAAAATATTTTATTAAAATATTAATTAATTAAAAAATTCATTAATTCATCAAAATAGATTTTTTTAATTGAATATTAACCAAAAATATTATTTGTGCTTTAAAATGTATTTACAAAGTAACAATAATAAAATTAATTTATATTCTCTATAGAAAAACAATGCACAAAATCATATTGTATGGGTCTTATTACATAACCCCTTAAAACAACCTCATAATACCTAAGGGTAAGGTGTCCGATGGTGACAGACTCTTGGAGAGGCTCATATAACATTTCTCGGGTTGTAATCTCTATTAAATTCTACTTCTCCTGTAGTAAGTTCCGTTCAAGATTAAAATGTTGAATTTTATCTAGGGCTTGGTAATTATTGAAGCCTAGTGATTCTACTTCCTTTCTTATCTCTGAAAAATGGGATTTTTATGGAGAAATTCTACTGGATGAGGTCATCGCTTCCTTTTTCTATGTGAATTGGATTTGTTAAAACCCTATATTTATACTAATCATGTGATAATTTTTCAAGAGATATATCATAAATGGTAACAATTATTAATGGTTTTTTAAAATACATAAACATAAAACTAAGGAATTTTATTTTTTTTATATAACCATTTTACATAATAAGTCATTTAAATTGATCAAGAGAAAGTTTTATTAATAAAAGTTTGGTTCATTACAATCTTCCCCCTTAAGAAATTTATCCCTCGAAATTTCCTTTTCCCACACTAAAACAGATGAGGGTAACTCTTCTTCATCACTTTCTCTGGTTCCCACATTGATTCTTCAAACTTTTGGTTTCTCTGTAAAACTATGACAAGGGGTATTCTCTTATTTCGTATAACACTTTCCCTACAGTCTAAGAACTCCCCCGTCTTCTCTTCATTGGAGAGGTCATTCTCCAGTGGTACCACCTCTAGAATGAGTACATGTGATGGGTCAGATATTTACTTCCTCTAGAGTGATACATGAAATACATAATGTACTTGAGATATGTTCAGTGAGAGTACTAATTGATAGGCCACTGCTCCAATATGATCAAGCATCTCAAAAGGGTCAATGTACCTTGGAATAATCTTTCCCTTATTCCCCAATCTCATAACAATCTTCCATAGTGATATGTAGAGGAATACCATGTCTCCAACATCAAACTCTAGGTCTCGTCAATGACTATCATCATATCTCTTTTTTCAACTCTGAGCATCTTTAATGTGATGCTGGATGGTCTTAACCTTCTCCACCATTTCATTGACCATTTCTGGACCTTAGAGTTTTCGCTCCCCAACTTCATCCCAACATGTCAGTGTTCTACACCTCTTCTCATAAAGTTCTTCATAAGGATCCATTTTGATGCTTTAGTGGAAACTGTTATTGTAAAAGAACTCAACCTGAGGATGATGTTGATTCCATCCTCCTTTGATGCCCATTGAGCATGCTCTCAATATGTCCTCAAGTGTTTGGATAGTCTGCTCTAATTGACCCTCAGTTTGAAGATGATAAGTTATACTAATGTTCATCTCAGTATTCAGAGCATGTTGAAGACTCTTCCAAAACATAGAGGTGAATCTTCGGTCTTAATGGAATACAATAGATATTGGTACTCCATCCAGCCTTACCACTTCTCTGATATATATATATGTGCCAGTTGATCCAATGAGAAATCCTCTCAAATTTCTATGAAGTGTTCAGTCTTTGTAAGACGATCCAAAACAACCCCGATAGGATTATTTCCTTTGGATGTCTTCAAAATTATGGTGACAAAGTCCATGGTGATGATCTCCCATTTCCATGCTAGTATGGGTAATGGTTTCATAATCTCCTTATACTTTTTCCTCTCAGCCTCCACTTGCTGAAATACCAGGCACTTTGATGTATACTCAACGATCTCTTTCTCCATGTTATCCCATCGATAGTGCTCTCAGAGATCTTGATAAATCTTTTTGTTTCCTAGGTGAATAGAGAAATTTAAACTACGTGCATCATCCAAAGGTTCATTCATCAACTCTGGATTTGATAGAACACGTAGTCTTGTCAAAAATCTCACAATTCCTACTTCATTAACATTGAACTGAGAGGATTTCCCTTTTCTGATAGATTCCACTTACTTTTTAATTCCACATCATCCTTTTGAGAATGATTTAACCTTTCCAAAAAGAGACAGTTGAGAAATAAATTGTGAAAGGATTGATGATGTTACCTTTTTTATGATTCCCATTTCCATCTTCATCAAATCATGGAAGATTGAATCCTCTTTAATTCTCATCAATAATAGAATCATTGGGTCCTTTCTACTTTGAGCATCTGCCACCTTTTTTGCATTCCCAGGGTGGTAATGGATTGAGAAGTCATAGTCTTCGATCATCTCTAACCATCTTCTTTATCACAAGTTCAACTCTTTCTGTGTGAATATACACTTGAGGCTTTTGTGATCCATATATATTTCACACTTCTCCCCAAAGAGGTAATGTATCCATAAATTTTAAGTGTATATTACTGCTTCCAACTCTAGATCATGTGTAGGATAGTTTTTCTCATGAACATTCAATTTCCTTGAAGCATAGGCAATGAATTTGACATTTTGCATAAACACGCAGCCCAATGCCTTCTTCAAAGCATCACTGAATACCACAAAATGTTCTCCACTTTTGGGTAGTGTGAGAAAAAGTGTAGTGATAATCCTTTTTTCAACTCCTTGAATCTGTCTTCGCATTCATCACTCTAAGAAATATTTACTCCCTTCCTAGTTATATTTATAAGAGTGTTGGAAAATCGTGAGAAATGTCTCACAAATCGGTGATAATATCAAGAAAACTCCAGGAATCTATAGATATTTCTTACTGATGTCGGCCTCTTACATCCCTCAATTGCAGTTGTCTTGGAGGGACCCATAGAAATCCCATTGCTTGTGATGATATGACTCAATAACGAGACCTCCTTTATCCAAAACTCTCTTTTATTATAATTCTCATAGATATTATCCTTTCTCATTATCTCTAGTACAGTGATTAGATGCTCCTCATTCTCCTCCTTGGTTTTGGAGTATATTATAATATCATCTATAAATACTACCATAAATTTTCCAAGGTAATATCTAAAGACTCTCTTCATCAATTCTATTAATATTTCTGGAGCATTAGTGAGTCTGAAAGACATTACTATGAATTTATAGTGCATGTATCTTGTAAAAAATGTAGTCTTGGGGATATACTCCTTCACCCTTAATTGGTAATATCTCGATCGCAAATACACGTTGTAGAAGTATTGTGCTCCACATAGCTGATCGAACAATTCATCAATTTGTGACAGAAGATAATTGTTCTTTATCATGATTTTGTTAAGATCACGATAATCAATTAAAAGGCGTATTGACCCATCCTTCATCTAGACTAAGAGGACTGGTGCACTCCATGGTGAAGCACTTGGGCATATAAACCCTTTATCTAGATTCTACTGTAGTTGTTTCTTTAGATCCTCAAGATCCACAACAACCATGCTATTTAGAGTCATGGATATTGAAAATTCCCTAGATATAAGATAAATCAAGAATTCAACATCTCTTCTAGGAGGAAGACTAGGAAATTCCTCAGGAAACACTTCTGTGAATTCCCTCACAATAGGCATGCCTTCAAGGATGGTTTCTTCCTCAAATTCAATCATCTGATCAAGATACGCATTCTCATAGGGAAGTAATATCCACACTTGATATTATGGTGTTAAATAAGATTCATCCTCCTCCATTCACTTGTACATAATTGGGGGACGATTCTCCATATGGAGAGTGATTTCCCTCTCATAGGAATTTATGTTGGCTCTATATAAGTAAACCCAATCCATGCCATGAATTACATCAAATTATACCAAAGGGAGTGTGAAGAGGTTATCCAAGAAGTTCAAACCAAAAATTGTGATAGGGGATTTATATTGATGGGTTGCAATGATTTCCTCATTTTCTGTTCTCACCAACATCTTTACTTCCATGATTTGTGGTGGTGTTGGGATTGTTCTACTAATAATTCAGGATATACAAGAATGTGTAGAACCTTAATAAAAAATTATGTTCTATATAATTGAATGAATTATTAGAATACATGTCACCACTTAGTTTTAGGGGTTTACTTCGGTGATAGTGATGGAAAAAGATCACCCTTTCTGCATTGGAGGTTGTTGGTTGCCTCTAAAATCCCTTTGATTAGGGCACTAGTTTGAAAAGTGATCAGGTTTCTTATAGTTAAAGAAATGAACAATGTGTGGAGGGTTTAACGGAGAATTCCTCTCTGCTATTGTAACCAATGGTTTTTCTTGTCAGCAGTTAATGGCCAAGTTCTCTTCTCTTCCACACCAAAAGCCTTTCCTCTTCCCCTTCAGTTAATTTCTGGGGTGCTTCTTTCCACACCTTTGGCAAGTGGGGTGCTGGATATTCTTAGCACTGATAGATTTATCCCTCAGACTATAATAATTAAAGTCTAAATTATTCTTATTATCCCCATGATACCCTTTATATTTTTTCATCTCCATTTCGACTTTGAGGGCACATCGGAAAATTTTCTCATAGCTCTTAAAGTCACGAATCCCTAGGGATTTTGGTAGCCTAGGTTTTATCCAACAAAAAAAGTAGTCAACCTTTCATTCAGGGGTAATGACAGAGTCATAGGCATATCATTCAATCCTTTTGATGTTTTCCTCATACACTCTAATGGATTTTTCGTCTTTCTTCACCTGGGAAAGGAAGTCCCTTTCCATCTTAAGTCTGAGGGTGTGAGGAAAATATTTATTGAAAAACATTTTTCAAAAATCCTTCCATTCCAACGCCTCGATCTCCTCCTCAGGCTTCAAATGTTTTATCAATTTCCACCATTTATTAGCTTCACACTCCATACAATAATAATCCACAAGTACCTTCTCTTATTTAGAATATTGAAGGATGAAGATCTTCTCAATGGAGTTGAACCATTTTTCAGAGATTGAGGGATCAGATGATCTGTTAAAAGTAGAAGACCCTTATCTCATGAAACTCTCGATTACAGATTGTTCTTTTTTATGGGGTTTGAACTTTCTTATTGACCTTTTTTCTATTCAAAACATGAGTTATCTAAGAGTGTATCATGGAAAAGTTTTCGATTCCCTCTCCCATCAGATTGGGAATCTCAATAGATTTTTCATCACTTTGATCTCTGCATTGGTTGTTAGCCCGAGTCCTCCTATTACTTGACATTGTCTGGATTAATAGGAAATATAGGTTTAACTCAAAAAGTTGAATCCAATGAAAAAAGGGATAACTTATAAATTACATTTTTTTTCCATAACTTATCTATCTAATCTAAGATCTACTTCCCAAAATATATTCTTAGGGTAATTTATTTTAATTCCCTTAATAATGGTTCATACTATGAATATGAATTTACCAAAGAATATCCCCCAAGAGCGTCATAACCAATAGTTCCAAAAGGTCCATTATCGTTCACCATTTCTTGTTTGAGTCTTTCTCAAAGCGGTGTTTTCAGGTTTTACCCATAGATACATATGTGCCAGAGCCGCCTCTACTTGCTTGTTTCCAGCCAAGGATATATTTTCTTGATAAACCACATAATCAATACTCACCTAAATCAAGTTGTGTTTTATTATAATTTTTTTTATCCCTAAGGCTTTCACTAGGGTTTTCTAATCCTAATCCAAAAAATAACTAATCATATCCTCTGATACCAACTTTAACAACCATGCTCTTTATTTCACACATAAACATAACTTATTACATAAAATATTCACTTGATACAACATAGAATATCAATAGGTCTAGTGTATTTGGGGCTTCAGAACATTATATAAAAACTTATAACATTAAATATACACCTTAATAAAAACCTCTTTTACATGACCACACACATTACTTCGTACTTAGCATTGCATGGGATAACCTGAGGACATGCCTAAGAAATGGGTGGGAAAAAATCCCAATAAAAGAGTAAACAAGGCATTACTTGAAGAATATAGTACATGTTTGGCAATAGGCATATAAATGGATCATAATAGAAACATGAACACAAAGGACTGATATTTCATGATTATCATAACATGGAAATGTGGCAACAACATTTAATATGATATTAGCATGAGCCAATGATCATTGCACATGGAGAATGAGTAAACCCTCATTGCACTTGTATTATCATGAGTAAATCCTCATTTCACTTAACATATCATGATAACAGTATTTACCCAATGAATTGGAATGGTATCAAGGCTCACCCTTCTTAAACATTTCATTTAATGAAAAAGTGTACTACATGGATCATAAAACATGGAATCATTCAACATCATCATTTATTACATGATAAATGAATGTGGAATACATAAATTAAACTCGATAATCAATAAGTAAATGTGCATAACTGTGAATAACCTTGATAGATAAATGGTTATGGTATTCACAACACAATGAATTTGGCTTGGAAAATTGCGGTGCAATTTTGGCAGCATAACGGCATAACATAAGAATTCATAAAAAATGGTTGATGAGAGATAAAGGGGTATCTCATAATATTTACATGAACTGAAAATAAGGGGGGTCATATAGATACATGTTCCAACATAAATAAAGGAATTTGGGAGCATAATGTAAAAGAATTACCTGATTGTTAATGAAGAGATATAATTCCATATCAAATTTCACCATGGTAATGGGTGTGCATGGGAGGAATTAATGAGAGATAAATATGTTTGTAATCATTCAAACATAAGGAGGGAAGTATGGGGGAGGTTCTAAATCATACCCCAACATTGGTAATTAAAAATAAAAGGAAAAAACAACATAGGTAAATTTGGAGAAAAATGAGAAAGGAAGAAATCCCTTACTTGGAAGAGTGATCCAAAGGCTTGGGAGAGGCTTCAGAGAGGCTTATTGGGAGATCGGGATACCTTGGTAGGATACTAGAGATAGTAGGGTTGAGTAGGGACGTACTCCAAGGGTTTTTATAAAAAATTCACGGGTTTTGAGAAAAACTACTTTCAAACCATAATAAAAATTATAATTGTATTCATTAAAAATTATATGATCATCTATATTTTTTAAAAAGTAATTTAGTAATAATATTTTTTAAAAAACATATTTAATTCAAAAATACATTAATTCATCAAAATAGATTTTTTAATTGAATATTAACTAAAAATACTATTTCTACATTAAAATCTATTTACAAAGTAACAATAATATAATGAATGTACATTCTCTATAAAAAAATAATGCACATAATCAGAGTGCTAGGGTGTTTTTACATAACTCCTTAAAACATCCACATAAGACCTAAGGGTAAGGTGTGCGATGGGGACAGACTTTTGGGGAGGCTCAGATAACATCACTCTGGTGGAAATCTATATTAACTTCCACTTCTCCCATAGGTGGTTCCATTCAATCTTAACGTGTTGAAACTCAGCTACGGATTGGTTAAGAGAGTAGCCCAGTGAATGTACCTCCTTTATGAGCTCCGAAAAATGGGCTTTGTATGGAGAAATTCTACTGGATTAGGTCATCACTTCCTTTGTCTGACTAAATTGGATTTGTTAAAGCCCTAGATTTATACTAATCATGTGATCATTGTTTAACTGCTATATTAGAAATGAAATCAATTCTTAATAGTATTTTAAAATCCAAAAACATAAAACCAAGGATATGCATATGTTTTATATAACCATTTTACCTGATAATACACTTAAATAGATCCAGAGGAATTTTCATTAATAAAATTTTGGGTCATTACATGAACATCATTATCACAATTAATTTCATGAAAAACAAATTAATTGTAACCAAAACCCAAAAGTTTTAACTGAGTAGAGTCACGAGAGAAGCCACCTACCTTTTGAGTTCTGGTGAATTTGAACCACATGCAACTGCACCCCAATCCGGGAAAATGCTCCAATAAAACTACTCAAGACCTCATTCCCTATCATCAAAAATCCTTAAAATTAACACCCTAGGAAACAAAAACCCTGGATCAACACACAATGGGTGTATATCTAGAAAACCAAGAGAGAGGTAAAATTATATCTAGAGAAAACCACAAAGAACTAACCAAGAAGACTTACTGAAGAAAAATCAGCTCAACCACGCCAAGAAAAGCTGTCGATTTTCTTTCATAATGAGTGGGAGAGACCCTAAAACCCTTGAGAATTGAAAATACCAAGTGAGGATCGAGTGTGAGGAAGTTTGTAATGAAATGGGTCAAGCCCGAGGGAGCCCAGATTTAAAAAGACTCTTTTAAGTGGATTCATGGTTATTTTGCACGGTTTGGAAAACCATGTGCCTACTATATGCACACCATTGCCTTGAGAAAATGGCTCTTCACAGTTTCCTCACATAGTTCGGAAAACTATGCGCAGACTGTGAAAATCCCACTATCTCCCCCTGAACTATTTCTTGGAGAACCTGTACAATTTTCCCTAACCATGCTCAAACTGTGAGCCCTTAGAAAACCCTTCAAACTTATTCAAAACCATTCCAAACTCTCCCAACCACATCCTAATTCATCCCAATCACCCTAAACACATAAAAAAGTTATAAAAAATTCTACACACCTCAAACCAAGGGTTTAACAAAAGTTCACATAAATCCTTCTTTGTGGGATATATCCCTTAAAGTTTAATAAATGAGATATAGTTTATGGATATTGGGTGTTCTCGATATATGACAGGTGATTATATAATTTTTCAATCATTCAAACAATGATAAGGATGTAATATTTGGTTCAATGATAATTCAAAAGGTTTTGTAAATTGATTTGGTGAGGTTGGAATTTCTAATTCTATTATCAAATCTAATGTTATATATATAAGTGGTTTAAAAATAAATTTAACTAGTATTTATTAAATTTTTTATAATATAGTGAATGTAAAATTACAAAAATGATAAGTTTATAGTATATAAAGATGAATATGTATAATTTTATTAAAATTAAAAGAAAAATATATATTATATAAATTTTGATAAACTAACTATGAAAAATATCAATTTATTAAATATTTTATTCTTAGATAATTTTCAATGGAATAGGATGATCGACCATTCAAACGTTATATTAATATAAAATATATCCAAAAATGAAAAAAAATACTACAAATTCTAGAAGTGAAGATAGATGGTAATTATCTTTGTGATTCATGTATGAAATGTTGACACCATAAAGAATCTTTTGGATCTTTTAAAGAGGTAAATACATTAAGGCATTGAAACATTTTATCTTTTTATTTCTTTATACCAATATCCACTATAATTCTTAGTGTAAAAAGTTGTATTTTCATAATTATTAATGAATTTAGGTGATTTACATGGTAGTATATTCTAAGTCATAAATTTAAAACCATTTCAAAAATTTATTACAAATTTTATGCTTTCTCAAAATGAAAATTGATATTTAATTTTTTTTTATTATAAGTGATAGGGATAGATAATTTATACACCTATAATTTCAAAAAAAAAAATACAATGTTTACACTAATAATTTTTCATCCCCTATAACACCCTAAACAAAATGGTGTTGTAGAAATGAAAATTTTAATACTATAAGAAATACTTAGAAAAATGTTAAATGAATTTACAAAAAATAGATATTTCTAGGTAGAATATTTAAAAATATCATATTATATATCAAATAGATTTATTTTAAGTTTTATTTTAAATAAAATACTTTATAAGATTTGGAAAGGTAGAAAACAAAAAATTTGGTCTTTTTGAGTATTTATTTATAATGTTTTATTCTTAACACTGAATATAAATTATATAAATTTGATTCAAAATATTATGAAGTTATATTTTTATGATATTAAAGCAATATTAAAGAATATAGATATTACAACAAAAATATTTATGGTAGTTGAAGAATTTATACATGTGAAACATGAGTAAAATCTCTCAAATGAAAGAAATGATGAATTGAACCAACATGAAGATTTATTTATAGATTTTAATTCTAGAGAGGTTAAGCCCAAAAATAATTATTAAAATGTCATAGGGGGATCCACTCTCATGAAAATTCCCTAAATACTCAAAAATATGACTCTTTGGATAAAGTAATTGGAAATTTTAATTCAATAATTCAGACTATAAATCATTTTATGAATTTTGTGCTTCTCATTCTTTTATTTACGTTTTTTTTCAAATAATGTTAACGAATCACTAAAATATGAAAATAATATTTTTTTATGAAATAATAACTAATTAATTTTTTTATAAATAAATTTTTATATTTATTTTAACAAACTAAAGACTCTAAATTAATTAGAACAAATTTAATTTTCATAAATAGACTTTATTAATATAGACGTATTCTTAAAAATAAATTTATATTGGTAGCATAAGGTTTTAGTCAAGAGGGCGGGATAGATTATGATGAAACATTTTCCCCTATTTTAGAAAGTAAATTATTTCATAATAATGATTTAAATCTATCTAAAGAACATTATACTCTTATAGAATCTCAAATATCATACTATTAGAGATTGTAAAATTTTATTTCATAAAATAATTTTTTAAAAGGGAAAGTAGGTTCTAAAAAATTTATTAAGAAAAATTATAAATAAATTTTTTATGTTAAAATACATATGTAAAAAATTATATTTGTATCCTTAAATAAATCTTTGTGTAATGAATTTTTAGAATTAATGATTGATTAATTTGATATGATTTACAACAGAAAACTAAAATTATTCCTTGGACTTCAAATTTTTCAAAGTGATGGAATTTTCATAATTCAACTAAAGTATGCTAGGGAACTAGTTAAGAGATTAAAATTAAATAATTATAAAATTTAAACTATTCTTATGAGTATTTCATGTATGTTGGAGGTTGATAAATCTATAAAATTAGTTAAAAAATATAGAATTAATATTTGTATCTTATCATATTTAATTATTTCTAGGCCAGATTTAATTTTTTTTAGTTTTTATTCATGAAAATTTTCAGTTTAATACTACAAAAATAACTTAAAATATTCAAAAAATATTTATAAATTATGTTAAGAATTCTATAATCCAATTATTATTTTAATAATTGAAAAATTGACGTTGAGTTAAAAATTTATACATATTCTGATTTTAGAGGATTCAAAATAGATAGAAAACACACAAGTGGTTTGTGTTATTTTCTAGGAAAAATCTAAGTATCTTAGGGTTCTAAGAAAATAGATTGTTTGGATTTATCTACAATAGAACAAGAATATGTTGATTCAAGTATTTTTTGTCCTCTGTGTTTTTGGATTAAGAAAAATTTAGGTGATTTTGATGTTTCTATTTCAATTCAACATATTTTCTGTGATAATTATTTTACTACTATAATTTTAAAGAATTATTTATATCATTTGTGGACTAAGAATATTGAGATTAGCTATCATTTTATTATAAAACATTTTCAAAAAAATGACATCTATTTGGAATATATTCCCACTGAAGATCAATAAGAATATATCTTTAATAAACCCTTAGATGTTGAAATGTTTGAGAGAATCAAATATTAACTTGTCATATTAGAAGTTTAATTTAAAATTTCAACTAAATATATTTGAATCTATTTTTATAAATTTTTATGGATAATAAGTGGTTATTCATGTTTCAAATCATTCCACCATCAGAATCCAACCTCATGAAACCTTAAATAGTTTTGTATTCTTTATTGTATGGTAAGTAAGGCCTCATGTTTCTTCATAAGTGATTTTTAATAAGAAATTTTAATATTTTCCTTTAGATTCTTATAGGCTATAAATGTTGTTTTTTCCCTACTATTTGATCGCATATTACTTTTATAACCACTCGATTGGTCTTAAAATAGGGTTTGACCCTAAGAAAGTAGTTTGTTATAATTCCGAGTCGTTATAATTTTAGAGATATAATAAATATTTAATATTCAATAAAATAAATATTAATTTATTCATTTAGGTTTGTTTGGATGTATCTATTGAACAGAGCACCATATTGAGATTCTATCTCCACCATTTAGTCTATAATGAGTAGTTTTTTCTAGGTGACTCATAAACTCAGTTTGCGCATGGGGGCCAGCCAGACCCCTTTTTCTTTTTTTTCCTTTTTCTTTTCTTTTTATTCCTTTTCTTTTTCTCTTTTTCTTTTGTTTTTTTTATCCTGGATTCTCATTCCCAAGGATAGGTCTCCTCCTTCACATTTTTGAGTGATATAATGAAAGAGGGAGAGAAGGATAAGGAGTGGGATAAGAAGAAGGATACCACCATGGAGCTCAAGACATGTCGGTTCATCATCTGGTAGACGTGGAACATGGAGATGAACAAAGATTATGTGGATTCCACCAAATGTTATTCTATTTTTATGTTTTCCTATAAATCCCCATAGTTTTTTATTTTCTTATTTTAAATCTTTACTTTGATTTATCATGACCCATGGTGGTCTTATCTATAGCATTTGTTGAGAGAATGGGCTTTCGAGGCGATTTGGGGATTTTCTTTTCAGGGAAACACATCTACATGGTGTGAGGTTATAGGAACATGCACCATTTTTTCTTCTTATTTGGGAAAGATAACTTTTTGGTATGTACACACTATATATAGGGTGTGCTCTCTATGTACTAGGAATCATCTGTGTAGCTGAGTACCTGGTCAGGCATCCCATGTCAGTGGAACATTCTGTGTGGAGTATACAGTTATACATTATGTAGGTCGCACAACGTGTATAGGTACACATCTAGGAAATATACATGGACATGATATATGAGGAACATAACTAGGTACTCCATGTAGGGTACACATGTTGTACAGTGCCAACATGCCATGTACTTGATCTTATACATACCAAGTACAGGTAGAGGTGCACACCCATATGGGGCCTTGAGGGTATACATCATGTTTGGTCTTTACATGCCATGTACTCCTCTTTTAGTTCCCTTTGATGGTATTTTCCTTTTTTTATTCTCTAGATTCAGATTTGTTCATAAGATTATCCCATTCTCAGTAGGTTTCTACATATATCATGATGGTGAACCCCTTGTGGTTCTTTGAGGACTCCTAGGTGGTGTTTCATTATTTTCCTAAGTGGAGAGGTTCTTCCCCCTGATTATTAAATCTTATTGCCTCTTGAGAGTGAGACCCTTTAATATGAGATTAGCTGTGAGATATATCTCATTATTTATGCTTTTTATCTTTCCCCTTGAGGATGAATCACTTGTGATATGTTCCCTTCTTTCCCAAGAGGTCGTGATAATAGTTGTTTTTTTGGATCCCCTGAAGGATATCACCTCTTAAGTTTCTACCTAGAGGATCACATATAGGATGCCTTTATCTTATTGTTGTACCAAGGTCCCCATGTGGGATTTATTTTCTTATATAGTGACCTAGGTAATCCATAGTATGATCCCTTAACATGTGTATTATTCCAAGGATCCCTTGTAGGATGCCTCTTTGGACTTATTGTTCGAGGATTCCTTCTGGGATTCCCCCTCTTGACTTTTTAGCTACATATCCCAAGTAAAATGTCTTCACCTAGGTGTATACCTTAAGTATCCAAAGTATGATGTCTCTCTTATGTATTAATTGGGGGACCTAGTGGGTGCTCTAATTTTTTACGGAACCTAAGTTAGTAAATCAAGTTTGTGTATATATGGTAGTGGTAATAACCTTAGAACCTGTGCCAAACAGGTTTGTCCATGGGGATCTAGCAATAGTGTTGGATTTAGGTGTTTATCCACCCACACTCTTTTGTTTATATTTTAATTGTTTATTGTTGATGAATAATTATATCCAGAGGTGATTTCTAATTGGTGGTTGTGGGGAATCACATGAGGTGACTTTAATTCTCTTTGGGACGCCCCAATGTTCTTCATGGGATACGGCTTCTGAGCCTTGTTATTTCATATGTTTATTTGTATACCCAGAGGTACTACTTGGTATATGGATGTTGAGCCTATATATTTTATTATTATATTATTTGTATGTCTAGAGGTATTTCTTGGTATCTGCATTTTGATCATATGTTTATGATATATGGGCATGGAGTCCATAGTAATGATACTAGTGGACAGTTGTGCTCTCTTGGGGGATGAGGATGGTTATTCTCTCCTCTATTTTATATGTGCTGAGGATATTTCCACTCTATTATAGTTGAAATGTGGTGTGGATGATTATTATCTCCTATATATGATTACACTCATGGATGATTACGCTCTCCCAAGGGATAGGGATGACAATGCTCTCCATGACTGGTTACTTAACCATGGTAGTGGACTAGGCGTTTCATGTCATTAGATACTTAGAGTGATTATAAACTTCTATATGATATGTGTGATTCTTATCTCACATATTAATTGCCTCTAGGCATGGGAATGTCATCTGACTAGTGATCTCTCTTTAAATATCTCCTTAGGGTCAAACCCTTAGGGTTCATCTAAGTTCTAAATGTTATGAATACCTATAGACCAGAACCTATGTATTATAAATTAGACTAGATTTGTATAGAATGAAAACCATGATGTCTAGATCAGTGGTAATCCTTCTTTATAGTGATTTTATGGGAGTACGAATGAACCTAGTGTTAGAATGAGTATCACCTTGTGGTGATGTAGCTTAATCAGAGACATTTTTGGCACTAGCTGAAGCAGGTGTATGTCAGTTGGGATTACACATCATAAGATAGACATATTGATACATGTATTTATTGTTATGAAATCCATCTCAATTTCCTTTCACAGGATGTCATCAGGATCACAGACTCAAGGATCGACTAATATCAGGTTTTATGTTATTTCATTCACATTACTCTTGAATATTCATATTTATGTATATATGTATAGCAATGTCAAAATACATGTATATGAATATAAATACATAAATACAGTGTGGGAATTTTCTATTTTACTGGTACTATGGGCCCGAGGATCAACTATGCTTTCACATTTATTGGATTTACTTATCTTTTCAGTTTTGTCATATCTAGGCCTATAATTTTTCCTTTTCATGCACTTATGGATGAATGATTCATAAGTTCATCATTAGGTTGGCCAACTGAGATTATTTCTCATCCCTGCATGTGCACCTCGGTGTGTGTATAGACATTATTTATACTTTTCAGGTTAAGTATAGTTGTATAGTGGATATGGTTGGGGACCTGATTTGCATGATCGAACAGAGCTGCTCGAGTGGGTTCTTCTAATCTGGATGGTTTGGTTTGATAGTTTATGGATACTAGGTATGTGTTCTATATCGGTTATAGTATTATATCACCATAAATTTATTTTAGTTTCTTTTTTATTTCAATATATGTATGTTCATCCCAATGGGTGACCAGTGTTTTATATAGGACATTATTTTTTGGGATTTTATAACTTTTTCATTTATTATTATATCATGATTTATTTTAGTTTATTTACTGCTTCCACACACTTTTTATTTACTGTTGTGTATGATACTTATATATTTATGTTTTTTATACTCTGATATGAGGTCATAGTCTCCCCACTATCACACCCTTGTCCCTCAATGCTAGATAGAAACCTTTGGCATAATGAGAGGCCCGCTTGAGGCCTCAGAACAAACTAGCTCAGAGACCTATTTAGTGGAATCTGGGTTGGGATGTTATAAAGTGTTATCAGATTTGTTTTTACTGGTCTTTACTATTTGGGATGTGGTATATAATATAATTAGAAATGTGTCATAACCTATGATGGATATCGGAGTGGTGCGTCGAGAACACTTATTCTGATAGGAAGTCTTGGTGGAAAGGGGTATGAGATTGTTTTTTTGATCTACGATGTTATAGTTGTATGTGATTTTATCCTTGAGTAAAACACATGTTTTGTGGATGTCACAATTTATTTTGGATCTCTAGATCTTTTCCTTTTGGCAAGAGTCTAGTGATGGATTTCCACTCTTGGCCGGAAAAGGAACAAGGCATCTCATGCATCATATTTGGCACATATAATTCAAATCATATAGGCCTTTTAGTGAGTTCTTTTTACCGATGACTGATACATATTCAATTGGTCCTACTTATATATATATATATATATATATATATATATATATATCATTCTGATGATAGGTTATGTGGATCTATGTTTATGTGTTGGTATTTAGGTTGATTACTCTGTATTTATTCATGGGGGTGTAGTGACCCTAGTATGTCAATATGGCATGTGATGTCCTTTTTCCCCCTTGTAGGGTGTTGTTTCTTAGGTCATGGTTATCAAGTCAGATCACTAGGTATGATATGGTTGGATACCATGAAATATTTGTGAACTAGACCACCATGGGGTATTACTGTATAATATTCCCATTGAGGGATATTTCAATCTCTTTTTCTATGTTGGTATCATGGCCTCAAGGGAGCAGTTCCTTATAAGGATTATCAGTGAGGATTAGGGCCATTACAGGTTTTTTTTAAGTTTTCACCATTTTTATATAACAACCCTTCTCTTTATTTCACATTAATAAATGATTTATTACATATGATTACACTTCATACAACTTAAAATATCAAAAATTCTAGTGTATTTAGGAATTATATACATTAAATAAAAACTTAAAATATGGAACACTTCATTATTATTGAAAACATCCTTAACATGATCCTAATATTCCATAAAACCTAAAGTTGGATGGGATAACATTGGGATATACATATGAAAGGGGTGAGATATAAACCCCAGTAAAGGAATAAACATGTAATTGCATGACTAAATTAATACATGTTATAAAATAGATATATTAATGGGACATACAATTGGTGATAATCATAAACATGAACAATGAGGCGTGATATAGCATGATAACAAAATAGAAACATGGGAATATGGCATCAACTTAAAACACTGAATCATAAACATAGGTCAAATCTAACTTCAATGACATTATGATGGAAAAAGATTCATAAAAGAATTAAGTTCACTCTCTATCCCAACATGACGTCTCATGAGACTAAACATTACCCAATTCGTTGGAGTGCTATATAATTCTAGGTTCACCCATCACTTTCATTTCATTATCATGATTAAGTGTGTTACTTATATCATATAACATGGATTCATTCATTATAATAATTTATTATGTGATCATGGACTATGTAATATATAATTTTATGTACAAAAATATATAATTATAATTTCATAAAGGTGAACACCCATGATTCGAAATGGTTACAATTATTCACTAAACAATTGTTTGGCATGAAACATTATGGTGAAATTTAAATATCATAATGGGGTATTATGAATGTTCATGGGAGGGATTGATGATAGTGAAAGGGTTATATTATAATTTAGACATAAATTGGATAGTAAGAGGGATATGGAATAACATATCCCATCATAATTAAATGAATATAAAAGTCATAATATAAAGAAGATAATTGAATAAAGAAGAGAAAGGTAGGATCCATTACTAAATTTTGGCATGGTAACAAGTGAGCATAATTGTTTATAAGAGGGAATAATGAGAGTAAAATGGGTATCTCATAAAATGGAAACCAAAAGGGTAGTAAGTTTTTTTTGTAAAACATACCCAAATAACCAGAAATTGAAACAAAGAAACATACTTTAAAGATGTTCTTGAATGGAAATGAGAAGAGAGAAATCCTTTACCTTGAGAGTGTGGCTCCAAATGTTTTGGAAGATCATATTGAGATATTAGGTGAACCTTGGGAGGGTTCTATAGAGGATATTTAAAATCAAGGACTTTCCCTAACGATTTTGAGTGAATATAAGTTGGAGCTTTGGTGATATTATTTAAGAAACAAGTGGGGAATTTTTTATCATTTTTCAAACATAGGTTTTAGACTCTATATAATAAAATAAGAAAACCACAAACCTTCACATGATATTCTCCCATAGTTTCTACTATTGGTCATTAGTATTCGTTATTTTATATGGCCAATACATGAACATAAAATAATAATACCCTTTGATGATGTAGAAGCGAGTCATACTCTTAAAAAAGTGATTTGAATCCCATAAAATATATTAATGGTTTGAGAGGATTCATAAATGAATAATAAAATTAATCAGATAAACATAAAATCACAATATTCTAAAGATATATTTGGTCATGTATACCCTTTAATGTATGTATTACAAATATTTTGGGTCATTAGGATGTCATAATACATACCTTATATTTATACTGTATTTAATTTTTACCAGATAATTTGATTCTCTCAAAAAATTATAAAAAATTCACAGTTGGATAATTTAAAAGTTTTGATTCCAAAAATAATATTAATTTTATCTAAATAATTTTTTAAATATGTTTATTTTCACTTTTAAAATAAAAATCGACATTGTTTGGGAAATGATGGTTTTTTACAATAACAATTTTAAAACCCTTATAAAATTTGAATTTGACTTTATAAATATTATATGATAATTTATATTTAAAAAACATTTTTAAATACTAATATTTTTTTAAATATTATATATTTTAAAAAAATCCATTAATTCATGAACAAAAATTCATTAATTGAATTTGAAAGTTACCAGATTTTTTTTTTGTTTTATTGAATAAAAATAAAAAACATTTAATATGTAACAATAAAAAATGAAAATATATTCATTATTATATACGATTTAAATATTGATTTTATTATAGTCTTGATTCATATCCATTTAATACACTAGAAAATTCTCTTAGAGTAAGGTGTGTGATGGTGAGACTTTCCTCAGGTGGTTTTGTATATATGGTTTGGGTCATGATCTCAATGAGTTTGAACTTCTCCCATAAATGGTTTTTGTCACAATTATGTTGTTGGATCTAAACTTGGGTTTGGTCAACAGAAATATATGGAGATTTTTTCTCCCCCAGAAGCTCTGATAATTGGGCATCATAGGGTACGATCTTACTGGATGAGGTCATCACATCCTTTGTTTGTGTCAATTGGATTTGTTAAAAATCTATATTAATATTAATCTCGTGATCACAGTTCAATGAATATATTATCAATGGTAATGATTTTTAATGGTCATTTAAATCTAATAGTATATAATAAAACCAAATAAGTGAATGTGTTTTGTATAACTATATTATATAATAAGAAATTAAATTAATTCACAAGGGGAAAATTATTTATAATAGTTTGGGTCATTACAATCTTCTCCACATCAAAAATTTCTCCATCAATATTTTCATTCACCACACTAAAATAGATGAGGGGAAAAAATTTCATCACATCCTTTATTTCCCACATTACTTCTTCAAACATTTGGTTTCTCTACATCACTTCAACCAGGTCCATTGTCTTATTCCATGTATCTTTATCTCTATGATCTAAGATCATCACCATTTGATCCTCATAAGAAATTCAATTTCCAATGGTACCAACTTTGGATTGAGTACATGTGATGGGTATGATATTTACTTCCTCAATAGGGATACATGTAATACATCATATAATTGAGATAGGTTAAGTGGGAGTTCTAGTCGATATGCCATTAATATGATGCGATCAAGGTTCTAAAATGGGATGATGTATCTTGGACTAAGCTTTCACTTATTCCCAAATATCATGAATTTCTTCCATGGAGATATGTAAAGGAATAGCATTTCTCCAATATAAAACTCTATGTCTCATTGATTATTATAATCATATCTCTTCTATCGACTCTGAGAATCCTTGATGTGCTACTGAATGGTCTTACCCATTTCCAACATTTCCCTGACCATTTCAAGATCTAACAATTTGTTTTCCCCAACATTATCCCAGAATGAAGATTCCCTTCACCTCTTCCCATAAATATTTCCATAGGGATCTATTTGGATTCTTTAGTGGAAAATTATTATTATCTGGGGACTCAACCAGAGGAAGATGGTGATCCTATCCTCTTTTGATGTCAATTAAGCATGATCTCAACATTCCCTCAAGTGTCTAGATAATCCACACATATTGGCCATGAGTTTTTGTAGAGACCCGAAGCTTGACGTACATGGAAAATACATTACTTTTGCGGAATACTTAATACAGAACAAAAACAGACATACAAGGACCGTAATAGTTTAGTGTCTTTGGAAACTTGGAATAAAATCTTCTAATTGTGGTGAAAGATCTTCAACAACTCCCATAACGATCTTCCCCTTTTTGTTTCCTTACCTAAAACCTTTCTTTACTTCCTGGGGAAAATAAAACATAAAAAGGGTGAGCTCAAATTCTCAGTAAGGGAAAACATAGATAACATAAAACAATCCATAAACATTTGGAAGCAAAAACTTGAACATGAAATTTAAACATCAAAATCTTGAGCCAAGACATAAATCATGGAAGTACATAAGGAATATATCATAATAGAACATCAACCATGATAAAATGGGAATAAAACATGTAATTGTGGCAAACATTCAGCACATGTCATGATTTCCATAGTAGCCAAGGAATTGCTGCCAAGACCATCTTAGTGGACAAAGTCCCTTTCTGAATCGAGTTCACTCCTTGTTTCAGTCCTGTAACACTAAACCGGATTAACATACCATTCCAGCCATGTCTATATCATGAGATATAAATCTTTACCCAATGCATTAAAGGGAGATATAGGTCCCACCCATCTCATAATGAAATCATTCTTTAGTGTGCCACAAAATCATAAATCATACATCATAGCATAACCCATGTAATAAAATGGGATTCTTAAACATCATGCCATCATAACATAATCCATAAAAGTTTGATATCATTTCATCATAAGAATATTGAAACCATTTAAATCATAGAGACATATTACTTGAAACATACACATATGGAATAATGTCATCTTAGATGGAAAATAGTTTTGGAAAAACACTTGAAATGAATTCTTGAGGAAAATATCCTTTTTTCTTTAAAATCATTTTCTTTTCAAAAAATTCCATGCAATTTTGAATGAAAATGGTTTTGTTGAAAATAATCATGAAATATTGTAGAGGAATATTCTTGAAAATGAGGCGTTATGAAACCGTAAAAATCTGTTCACGCCGTATAAGTTAAAAATAACATTCTCTTTTTACTTTTGTTGGAAAAGTCAAAAAGTGCTTTATATGGTAACCAAAGGAAAGATTCCATTCATACAACGTGGTAAAAAGTCAGTAAAGGGTAAAAATTACTTTAAAAATTCATGTAAGAATAGTAAACATTTTATGAAAACATTTTTAGAAAACATGGTCATGGATGATAAACATATCCCCAGTAAATACTTACGTATAAGCAATCTCAGATAAAAATGATATTGAAAATTTATCCCTTACCTTATGTCTGATATGCTTTGTATGTATCCAAACCTCCTGTATAATGATTTAAATAATGTCATTGACTTATTAAAGAATCATATTCATTGTTATGATATCATATATGGTTCACTTATGACTTCATATTACCCATTCTTTTGTAAATTCCATGTTAAATAACGTTTTGGGTAAAATCGTTTCATTTATCGTATGTGTTTCGACTCGTCGTTCTTGATATTATTACTTATATCCTGATTAAAATAATTCCAGAATGTAAAACAATATTTATATATAATATATATTCATTATATACATATATATTATAGATCGATAAAAGGAATGAAATACATCATTCATGGAGACGGTAGGCCGTACGTACGCATGAATGCTGTTTTCGTTTCCTTATTGAATTGAATGGAATTGAGTATACGACATACATATATATATATACATAAATCAAGTAGCATTATTATGTCATATATTTCATTATTATTCATTATATATACTTTATAATCATTCTTGAATGGTTAATCATGGAAAATGAATCTCATCGCGTTCGTGGAGACGGTAGTCCATACGTACGCACGAGCGATGATATCATTCCCATGATTGTGGAATTGTATTAGAGTGTATGTATACTATTTCATAATAAATATCACTTTACAATAATAATTTATTTACACCATTATACTCATCCATGTAAGGTGGTGGTGGAAAAACAGATTACACCACGGCGTGGAGACGGTATTCCGTACGTACGCACACGTGGTGATTTCGTTTTCCGTAGGATGGATAGATAGTGAAATAGGGTTGCTTCCTAATTATAATAACATATCAGTGTATTAGTGATACTTATGTTATTACTTAATAACTAAACAACTAAATAAGAAGAAGTGGAAGAAGAAATAATGTTGAAAGAATCGGTAACAGGCATTGCCTCTTCTTTGAAGCGCCTTTTTGAAACCTCCTCTTAGGGCACTAATATTGGTCTTTGAAGAAGATCAGAACCTCTAGGATGTTTCTAGGGAAGTGTATAAGAGAAATTGGCAGGGGTTGTCTGATATTTAAGGCTCAAAGTGGTGTGAGGAAGAGAGGGAGGAGGTTCCCTTTTATAAGGGAGGAGAGGGGCACCTTTGGAATAACAAAAAATATTATTTTATTATAAAGTCATATTCAGTTTTTAATAGCTCAAAATTGGGTTATTTAGAATATAAGGTGGGGATGGGGTCTAAATACTCTCATCCAATAGAATTTAGACAAGTTTAGGTTCCTATTTTAACATTATCATTTAGATTAAACTTTAAGTTAGATAATTTTACTTTTACCGCGTCTTTTTGTGTTCTTACACTATAAGGTTAATAAACTTACTATAACAAGCCAAACGAACACCAAGTTGTTTATTATTAATATATATAACATTATCTAAGTCATTTGGCCGAACCTTAGATTTTTAGGAATATAATAACAATTAATAATATAATATTTGTTTTAAAAACTATTTTATGTCAATTTTGATACTATTTGGTAATTGATTTTGGTGAAAATTATAACAGAATGATTAGTTCGAAAAAGGTTAATTATATCAACACTAACATGTCATATTAACATATAAAATTATTTTAATTCATAAAAAGTCTCAAATTACATTTATGTTGGTATTTATAACATCAATTATGTCAATATTTCATTAATAAGATAATTAATGCATCATCATTGTGTCATAAATAAATTAATTTATTTAAAGTCTAAAAATTAAAAATAAAATATCATTATGTAGAATATCGTTTTAGCTTTCTAATTAATACTTATAGTCGAATTTATCTTATGTATAACCCTATATTAAAAATGATTTACTTATTAAACTTTGATTTTAACTATTTTAACCTTTCTTTAAATAAATTAATAATAAATGTCCTAATCTAATCCAAGTGGGCCTAAATGGTAATATTTTATTCCTAAGGTTGTTTTTGGTCTAATTACACTTATCCAATAGAATTAGGACATGTTTTAGGGTAATAATAATATCATGTTTACCCTTAATTACCCTATTTACTTTTAACCGTGGTAAATAAAAGTAAAAAGTTACTATTCACCAAAAATTATTTTCATCTCATTGAACCTAATTTTACTTACTGACATCAACTGTGTCACTCTTATTTTTGAATTTCCATTCACAAAAGCGGTAAAATTAAGTTTTATGTAAATTTTCAAATTCTCATAGGAGGTGGGTAAAAGACGGTCAAAAGTTCAATAAAATTTTTATATATCTAAAATTATTAAAAAAATGACTCCAATGAATTACATTGAAATTATATAGGTATTATGTATCAATTTTGACCTAAAATAAATTTAAATAAAATAAATAATTATTTAAATAAAAATTCGGTTTTTAAATAGTAACCCAGTGTTTTCACTATTCATCAAAAATTGAAAGTTTTCAGAAAAATACCAAAATTTCACCCTAGGCTAATTTCGATATTCCGAATCCAAAAAAGAAGTCCATTTTGAAAGATGAAATTTACAAAATTTCAAAAAGTGGTTATTACTATTCATAACGTCTAGTTTTAATAATATTTTAATAGCATATCGTTGTTTAGTGAAACTCAGTATTGCGTACAACACACACTATCAAGGAAGGTCGTGATTGCATGTAATGTAGCCAAGTTAGGGTTGTGTTTTGTGAAATACTCATTTGTTGTAATGTACATCAGAATACATCAATAAAATTAAAAAGAATATTTTTCATAAAATCTCAGGGTGTTACATTTTACCCCCCTTAAAATAAATTTCTCCCTCGAAATTCGTCAGGGTTATAAATGGTTTACTACTCGAAAGTTTCTTTAATAGAAAACCACATCATAAAAAGGAATACCAAAACCAATCTTTAAAAACTAAATCATGAAACATAACGGTTACCCAAATTAACTAATCACTGGGTTTCCACATAGGAGAACATAGGTGAAAATATGGATATGGAAGAGAAACCTAACCATTATGTTCTGATGGAGAGTGGTAGAGAACATGGCTATGAAAAAGCCAACAATCACAAAGCCATATATTTGTGATGATCTAAGGTACCATCTAATTCATCAGATATAAGGGAACTAGGACAACATTTTCGGTTTTCAAGATCATTTCCCTAAAGTTGAAGATTTTGAATTAGAATAAATACTTACTTTATTTAGGTACAATCTCAATATTGTTCGTGCTTTGAACAATTTCCCCTTCATCTCTTAAATAAATGAAGTTGAATTTGTTATTCGTGAAGTGTTAACAGATCATGTGATAGAATGATGGGTCATTCCATCTGTTTCAAACATAAGGTTAGCAAAAGTTATCAAATATACATAAGTCTATCTAGGGTGAGGTTAATTGTATACGATTCCAAAAATGAACTTATAATTCATATATCATACCGCGTAATAAACTAGTTTCTACTAACCAGGGACTTCCTGTAGGCTAGTGGTAGGCGATAAAGGCCAGTCGCACTTCAGTTGTGGGTTCGATTCCCACAGCCTTGTCCGACGCGATGGGCTATCACCCATCCTGCAGGTTGTCCTTTTTCTAAAACTATATTACTATAACATCCCATCAATAATATCAAAAAAAGTTCTATCCTTAAACAATACTAACTTATGTCTAACATAATTCATTCCAATCTTTAGGCTTATCTAAAATACTTCGGTCCAAGCTCATAGTATACTGAAAATGATTACTTGAAATGTCACATAACAATCACGTGAATGCCATCATTTATCCCCCATATATCGTAAGATATATCTTGTTGGTCAAATTACAAACATGTGAATACCTTAATCATGTATTCTCTTGAAGAATTAATACCCATTGAACCTTAGTGAAAACATGAATGCAGTTAAAAGTTAACACTTTCCACATACCAAAATCCTCAAAATTCTTTATACTCAAACCATGATATCACTTAGTCCTTATATCAATCATGAGATCATGAATACAATAAAACATCTCATTATCTTCTAATCCCTTCATTATGCGCTTATCATCTGCTTACCAAAAATTCTCAATCACTTTACATGGTTACCGGTACCATAAAATTATTGAAAACCACAATTGACCAATACATAAATATTAAAATATTTCATGATACTATATACGACATTATTTTGGAATCCCATTACATAAATTCTTAATCATTCCACCACATCGTTGTCATATTCAACATCGCCAATAGTGATCGCATGTGACTTCCCTTTGTCATTTTCCTTAAGTGGTTGCTCGTGTCGATCATCATTAACCCTTGGATTAGGGCATTGATTAGCATAATGCCCCATTTCATTTCACTTAAAGCATTGAAGTGTTGTTGGTGCATTCTCTGCAGTATTTTCTTTATTCACACCATTAGAAACCCTTTTTCCATTACTTAGACACTCAGCTGCTCAATGGCCTTCTTTTCCACACTTAAAACATTTTCTAGTCCCTTTAAGACAATATCCACCATGCTTCTTTCCACACTTTGAGAATAATGAAACATTCATATTCTTTTCACCATTATTCTGAGATTTCTCCTTGAACTCCATCTTTCATTTCTTGTCAAAACCATGAGATGGATATGTAACACCAACTTCCATTTCTACCTTGATAGCACAAAGCACAATTTCTTCATAGCTACTGAAGTCTCTTATAGCTAATGCCCTTCGAAGATTTGGTCTTAATCCACTGAAGAATCGATCAATTTTACTTTCAGGTTGGATGATAAAGCCAGATGCATACCTTGCAAGCCTTGTAAAATTCGCTTCGTATATACCAACAGATTCATCATCCTTTTTCTTTAGTTCAAGAAACTCCTTCTCCATATTTGTTTGAAAAATACGAGGGAAGTACTTATTGAAAAATAAGTTCTTGAAATCTTCTCATTCCATGGACTCAATTTCATCTCTTGGCCTCGTATTCTTGATAAGATTCCACCATTGATCAGATTCACCTTCCAAACGATATACTGCTAAGATGACTTTATCATGTTCAAAACATTGAAGAACTGAAAATATCTTTTCAGTGGTACTGATCCATTGTTCAGCAACAAGTGGATTAGAAGACCCACTGAAAGAAGGTGGACGTTGCCTCATGAAGGAATCAATAGAATATTGTTCCCTTCTATGCTCATTTGGAAGTCCAGAATGATTCATAGCTTGTGTAAGTATAGCAATAAGATTTTTCACTCCATCTCCCATAAAATTTGTTTGTTCAGGAGTAAAATCATTGCATTTTCTATTACATTGATCAACACGGTTCCTTTGGGTTCCAGCCATCGTCTAAAACCCAAAAAGAAGTGTGAGAGGCAAAAATCATGCTAGGGAAAACAACACAATAAAGGGGGAGTACCTTAAATATCTAACATCTTAGGTTAAATTCTATGATCATTACCGTAGTTCTAGGAATATATCCTATACGTATACTTATCCTTTAGAACATCCATAGACATACCTTAGAAATATCTCTAGGGATCTCACTAACGTTTTCGCATCCTAGTTTCCAAAGGTTGACTAAACCTTTCCTCTGATACCAACTGTAGAGACCCATAGCTTGACGTACATAGACAATACATTACTTTTTCAGAATACTTAATACATAACAAAAATATACACACAAGGATCATAATAGTTTAGTGTCTTTGGAAACTCGGAATAAAATCTTCTAATCGTGGTGAAAGATCTTCAACAACTCCCATAACGATCTTCCCATTTTTTTGTTTCCTTACCTAAAACCTTTCTTTACTTCCTGGGGAAAATAAAACATAAAAAGCGTCAGCTAAAATGCTCAGTAAGGGCAAACATAGATAACATAAAACAATCCATAAACATTTGGAAGCAAAAACTTGAACATGAAATTTTAACATCAAAATCTTGAGCAAAGACATAAATCGTGGAAGTATGTAAGGAATATATCATAATAGAACATCAACCATGATAAAATGGGAATAAAACATGTAATTGTTGAAACCATTCAACACATGTCATGATTTCCATAGTAGCCAAGGCATTACTACCAATACCATCTTAGTGGACAAAGTCCATTTCTGAATCGAGTTCACTCCTCATTTCAGTCCTGTAACACTGAACCAGATTAACTTACCGTTCCAGACATGTCTATCTCATGAGATATAAATCTTTACCCAATGAATTGGAGGGAGATATAGGTCCCACCCATCTCATAATGAAATCATTCTTTCGTGTTCCACAAAATCATATATCATACATCATAGAATAACCCATGTAATAAAATGGGATTCTTAAACATCATGCCATCATAAAATAATCCATAAAATTTTGATATCATTTCATCATAAGAAAATTGAAACCATTTAAATAGTAGATACATATTACTTGAAACATACACATATGAAATCATGTCATACTATATGGAAAATAGTTTTGGAAAAACACTTGAAATTAATTCTTGAGGAAAATATCCTTTCTTCTTTAAAATCATTTTCTTTTCAAAAAATTCCATGCAATTTTAAAAGAAAAGGGTTTTGTTTAAAATAATCATGCAATCTTGTAGAGTAAGTTTCTTGAAAATGAGGCGTTATGAAACCGTAAAAATCCTTTCACGCCGTATAAGTTAAAAATAACATTCTCCTCGTACTTTTGTCGGAAAAGTCAAAAACTACCTTATATGGTAACCAAAGGAAAGATTCCATTCATACAATGTGGTAAAAAGTAAATAAAGGGTAAAAATGACTTTAACAATTAATGGAAGAATAGTAAACATTTTATGAAAACATTTTTAGAAAACATGGTCATGGATGATAAACATAACCCCAGTAAATACTTACGTATAAGCAATCTCAGATAAAAATGAGATTGAAAATTTATCCATTACCTTATGTCTGATATGCTTCGTATGTATCCGAACCTTCTGTATAATGATTTAAATAATGTCATTGACTTATTACAGAATCATATTCTTTGTTATGATATCATATATGGTTCACTTATGACTTTATATTACCCGTTCTTTTGTAAATTCCATGTTAAAGAGCGTTTTGGGTGAAATCGTTTCATTTATCGTATGTGTTTCGACTCGTCGTTCTTGATATTATTACTTATATCCTGATTTACATAATTCCAAAATGTAAAACATTATTTATATATAATATATATTCCTTATATACATATATATTATAGATCGATAAAAGGAATGAAATACACCATTCATGGAGATGATAGGCCGTACGTACGCATGAACGCTGTTTTCGTTTCCTTATTGAATTGAATGGAATTGAGTATATGACATACATATATATATATATACATAAATCCAGTAGCATTATTATGTCATATATTTCATTATTATTCATTATATATACTTTATAATCATTCTTGAATGGTTACTCATGGAAAATGAATCTCATCGCATTCGTCGAGACGGTAGTCCGTACGTACGCACGAGCAATAATATCATTCCCATTATTGTGGAACTGTATTAGAGTGTATGTATACTATTTAATAATAAATATCACTTTACAATAATCATTTATTTACACCATTATACCCATCCATGTAAGGTGGTGGTGGAAAAACAGATTACACCACAGCGTGTAGACGATATTCTGTACGTACGCACACGTGGTGATTTCATTTTCCGTAGGATGGATAGATGGTGAAATAGGGTTGTTTCATTATTATAATAAGATATAAGTATATTAGTGATACTTATGCTATTACTTCATAATGAAACAACTAAAGAAGAAGAAGTGGAAGAAGAAATAAAGTTGAAAGAATCGGTAACGAGCATTACCTCTTCTTTGAAGCGCCTTTTTGAAACCTCCTCTTAGGGCACTAATATTGGTCTTTGAAGAAGACCAGAACCTCTAGGATGTTTCTAGGGAAGTGTAGAAGAGAAATGTTCAGGGTTTTGCCGAGCTTTAAGGCTCAAAGTGGTGTGAGGAATAGAGGGAGGAGGTGCCCTTTTATAAGGGAGGAGAGGGGCACCTTTGGAATAACTAAAAATATTATTTTATTATAAAGTCATATTCGGTTTTTAATAGCTCAAAATTGAGTTATTTTGAAGATAAGGTGGTTATGTTTCTAAATACTCTCATACAATAGAATTTAGATAAGTTTAGGTTCCTATTTTAACCTTATCATTTATATTTAACTTTAAGTTAGATAATTTTACTTTTACCGTGTCTTTTTGTGTTCTTACACTATAAGGTTAATAAATAGACTATAAAAATCCAAACGGACCCCAAGTTGTTTATTATTAATATATATAACCTTATCTAATTAATTTGGTCGAACCTTAGATTTTTAGGAATATAATAACAATTAACAATATGATATTTGTTTTAAAAACTATTTTATGTCAATTTTGACACTATTTGGTAATTGATTTTTTTGAAAATCATAACAGAATGATTAGATCTCAAAAGTTAATTAAATCAACACTAACATGTCATATTAATATATAAAATTATTTTAATTCATAAAAAGTCTCAAATTACATTTATTTGGGTATTTATAACATCAATTATGTCAATATTTCATTAATAAGATAATTACTGTATCATCATTGTGTCATAAATAAATTAAATTATTTAAAGTCTAAAAATTACAAATAAACTATTATTATGTAGGAAATAGTTTTATATTTCTAATTAATATTTATAGTTGAATTTATCTTATGTATAAGCCTATATTAAAAATGATTTACTTATTACACTTTGATTTTAACTATTTTAACCCTTCTTTAAATAAATTAATAATAAATGTCCTAATCTAATCCAAGTGAGCCTAAATGGTCATATTTTATTCCTAAGGTTGTTTTTGGTCGAATTACACTTATCCAATAGAATTAGGACGCGTTTTAGGGTAATAATAATATCATTTTTACCCTTAATTACCCTATTTACTTTTAACCGTGGTAAATAAAAGTAAAAAGTTACAATTCACCAAAAATTATTTTCATCTCATTGAACCACATTTTACTTACTGACATCAATCGTGTCTCTCGGATTTTTTAAATTCTATTCAAAAAAGCAGTAAAATTAAGTTTTATGTAAATTTGCAAACTCTCCTAGGAGGTGGGTAAAAGACGGTCAAAAGTTCAATAAAATTTTTATATATCTAAAATTATTAAAAAATGACTCAAATGAATTACATTGAACTTATATAGGTATTATGTATCAATTTTGAGCTAAAATAAATTTAAATAAAATAAATAATTATTTAAATAAAAAGTCGGTTTTTAAATAGTATCATAGTGTTTTCACTATTCATCAAAAATTGAAAGTTTTCAGAAAAATACCAAAATTTCACCCTAGGCTAATTTCATTATTCCGAATCCAAAAATGAAGTCCATTTTGAAATATGAAATTTACAAAATTTCAAAAAGTGTTTATTACTCTTCATAACGGCTAGTTTTAATAATATTTTAATTGCATATCGTTGTTTAGTGAAACTCGGTATTGCGTACAACACACGCTATCGAGGAAGGTCGCGATTGCGTGTAATGCAGCCAAGTTAGGGTTGCGTGTTGTGCAATACTTCTTTGTTGTAGCGTACAACACAAGACATCAATAAAATTAAAAAGAATATTTTTCATAAATTCTCGGGGTGTTACAGTTTTAGGGTTAGAATACATTCTAAAGTTCAACTCTTTATTTAGAACATGTTGAAGAATCTTACAGAACTTAGTGGTCAATCATGCATCTCATTTGGATACAATCGATAGTGGTGTTCCATATAGCCTCCCCACTTCTCTAATATTTTTCCTTGCAAGTTGATCAAGTGAGAAGTCCTCTTGAATGTCAATGAAGTGTATATTTTTTGTAATAAAATCCACCAAAACCCATGTAGAATTATTCCCTCTTGATAACTTTGTAAGGACAGTGAAAAAGTCCATGGTGATTTTTCCTATTTCCATGTAGGTATGGGTAATGGTTACATTATCCCCTTAGATTTTTTACTCTAAATTTTCACTTACTAACATATAAGACATACTGATGTATATTACATGATAACATTATTAATATTTTCCCACTAATTGTTCTCTCATAGATCTCGATAAATCTTTGTGATTCCTGGGTGGATTGATAAGTTTGAGTTCTGTGCATCATCCAACAACTCTTTCTATAACTAAGGATTGTATGGTACACATAATCCTGAACCAAATCTCACAACTCCTTCTTTAATAACATTTAACTCTGAAGATTTACCTTTTATTATAGCTTCCAATTTATTCTAAATTCTCACATAATCTCTTTGAGCATCCTTTAACATCTATATAAGGGATGTATGAACAATCATTTTTTAAAGTATTGATGATTTTCCTTCCTTTATGATTGATATATCCATCCTTCCCAAATCTAATAATATCAGATCCCTCTTTATTTTTATCAATTATAGAATTATTGGATCCTTTTTACTTAGAGTGTCTGCAACTTTATTAAAATTTTCAATATGGTAGTGAAGTGAGAAGTCATAGTTCATGATCAGCTCTAACCATTTTCATTGGTTTGTATTCATCTTTTTTTGTATTAAAATATAATTGAGGAATTTTTGATCCATATATATTTCACAATTCACAAAAAAAAAGATAATATCTCCATATTTTAAAATTTAGTATCACTAAATACAACAGAAAATCATGTGTGGGGTAATTATATTCTTAACCATCCAATTTCCTTGATTATTAGGCAATCACATTTTAATTTTTCATTAACACACAACCTGATCACTTCTTCAAATAATAATTGAATTCCATGAAAAGTTCTCCACTAGTGGGTAGTGTGAGTACAAGTGCAGTGATAAGTCTCTTTTTGAACCCATTAAAGCTCTCTTCCCATTCATTATTCCAATAAATCTTGATGACCTTCCGAGTTATCTTAGTTAGAGGGTTTGAAAATTGCAAGAAATTCCTTAGAAATTAATGATAATACCTTTCTAGTCCAAGGAATCTATAGATACCTATCATAGATGTTATCCTCATCCATCCTTGATTTTCTTTTTTTTAGATAGTTCCACTGATATCCTATTTATTATGGTGATATATCCCCAAGAATGAGACTTCCTTCAACTAGAACTCACATTTTCTATACTTAGCATAAATCTTCTCCTTTTTAAAATTCTATAGCACAGTTTTCAAATTCACCTCATGCTTCTCCTTAGTGAGGAGAATATTATAATATCATCTATTAAAACTACCACAAATTTGTCTAGGTAATCGATAAATAATCCATTCATCATGTCTTTGAATATTATTGGAGAATTAGTGAGTCCAAATGGAATTACAATGAACTCATAGTGATCATAGATTGTATAATGAAAAGTCTTATAGATTTCACCCTCCTTGACCCTAAATTGGTAAAATCTCAACCATATATCCACCTTAGAGAAGTATTGTACTCTACATAGCTGATCAAATAAGTCATAAATCTATGGAAGATGATTCTTGTTCTTTATCATGATCTTGTTGAGCTCATAATAATCAATGTAAAAGCGCATTGAACCATCTTTCATCTTTAGGAAGAGGACTGGTTCACACCATTATGGAGAACATGGGTGTATGAAACATTTTTCGAGATTGTCCTTTAGTTGTTTATAAATATCTTTATGTTTAAAAACATACATTATATATGGAGTCTTGGATAATGGTAATTTCCCAAGGGTAATCTCAATTGAAAAATTCACCTCTTGGCAAGGAGGAATACTAGTCAGTTCCTTAGGAAACACATCAGTATATTCCCACACAATTAGAGTGTCTTCAAGGATGATTCATTACATAATATCAATAATTTGAGATAGATATGCTTGTTTATAGGTAAATAATATCCATTATTTAGATGATCATTCTTAAGGGAAAGCCAATTCATAACCAAAATTGCATTAAATTCCACCAAAGAGAGTGTGATAAGGTTCCTTGGAAGTTCATCCAAACAATTTTGACAAGGGATTATTTATATACTTTGGATGAAATAATTTATTTTATATTTTCATTGATATCTCTTCTTCCATTATTTGTGTTGGTGTTTGAATAGTTCTAATAAACTTTCGTTATATTTAAAAATGTGTTGAAATAAAATCAAAACGTATGGTCACTATTTTTGAATGAATAACTAGCATACTTGTCACCTCTTTGTTTTTGGGGTCTACCTTGGTGGTTGTGATGGAAAAATTTATCCATTTATTCCTTATAGGTTGTTGGTTGTCTCCAAAAACACTTATCTTATTGCATTGGTTTGGAAAGATCCCTAGCTTATTGTAGTTTTAGCGATAAACAATGAGATGAGGTTTGAATAGACTATTCCTTTCCTCAATAACATTAATGGGTTTCTCCTACTAGTAATCTCTAGCTAGGTGTCCTTCCTTCCTACACTAAAATCATTTTCTCACCCCCCTTAGGCAATTCCTGGTGTTCCTCTTTCCATAACTTTGACAAGTAGGGTGTTGAAATTTTTTGACACCATTATATTTCTCCATCAAACCACCATAATTAAAATCCACTTTCAAATTTTTATCCCTATAATACCCTTGACATTCATCAATGTCCATTTTTAATTTGAGGTCACATCAGGGAATTTCATCATAGATATTGAAGTCTCAGATCGCTAATGAATTTCTTAGATAAGGTTTTATCCCACCAATGAAGTGGTCAAACTTCAACTTGGGGGTAACGACAAATATAGGGGAATATCATGTAGCTCTTGTGAAGTATTCCTCATACACACTGATAGATTTTTCTAATTTTTTCTTTTGAGAAAGGAAATCCCTTTCCATTTTAATTTAGAGAGTGCATGGAAAATATTTATAAAAAAGTATTTTCTCAGATTACATTAACCCCATTTCTTCAATCTCGTACTTAGGCTTTTTATTCTTGATAGATGTGAACCAATGATTGTATTCTCCCTCCATATAATAATCATTTAGTAAAACGTTCTATTTTTTAGAATATTTACAATTAGAGAATATCTTATCAATATTTTTGATCCATTTCTCTTTTATTAAAGGATAAGATGGTTTATTGAATGTCGGATGTCTTTTTTATATAAAACTCTCAATTGCAGATCTTTTTTTCTTAGTGGGGATTAGCGAACACCTCTTAATCTAGATTTCAATTTATTATATAATTTAACTAAGATAGTATCTATATAAAGTTTTTTATTCCCACTCCCATCGAGGAGGGCATCTCATTGGGGAGGTCTTCACATTTCCCATCGCATTGATTGTTCACCAGATTCCCATATTTCCGTCCATTTTTTAGAATAAAGGGAAAATTTTAGATGAGTATTTTAAAACTATTAAACACATAAAAGGAATCTAATTCCATTAGTTATATAATTTTTAAAATACATTTATTTAATTAACTTATGAATTTCTTGTCTTCAATATATGTTATCCATTATCTATTACCTAACATATATTCTTATGTGTATTTTTTATTCCCTTAATAACGGTTCAAAATGTGTTTTTAAATTTACAAAGCATATCCCACGGGAGTTTGAAACTATGTGTATAGTAAGACCCATTGTATTTTACTAGTTCTTAGTCGACTCTAGCTCAATACAGTGTTTTCGGGTCTTACCCATATGTACATTTATGCGAGAGCCACATCCACTCGTTGTATCCATACAAGGATATAATTTATTGATAAACCACATGCGTTATACTTACCAAAAATTAAGGATGTTTTCTTATAAACAGACATATCCCTAAGGATTTCACTAGTTTTTTCTAACCCTAATCCCCAAAATAACAAAACCTTCACTTTGATACAAACTATGACAACTATGTTCTTTATTTCAGATTAATACATGATTTATTACATAATATTACACTTAATACAACCAAAAAGATTAATAATTTTAGTTTCATTAGGAATTAGGTACATTAGGTAACAACTTAAAATGGTTAATATATCATCTTTATTGAAAAATCCTTGAAATGTTCATAATGTTCCATCAAACTTAAAATTTCATGGGATAACTTGGGTACATAATAAGAAAGTGGTCTGATATAAAGAAAATTAAGGGAATAAACCTGTCATAACATGAATAAATTAAAATAGGTAATATAATATTCATATTAGTGGTACATAAAAGGGGTGATAATCGTAAACATGAACAATGAGGAATGATATATCATGATAGCCTAATGGAAACATGGGAAATATAGAAACAATTTAAAACACTACATCAGAAACATAGGTAAAGGATAACTTCCAATAAATCATGATGGGAAAATTATCATAAAGGAATCAGGTTCACTACATATCCTAACATGATGTATCATGATACTAAACATTATCTGATGCATTGGAGCTCTATATAATTCCCAGTGCACCTGTCACTTTTATTTCATTCTCATAGTTAAGTGTTCCACATAGACCATGCAATGTGGATTCATTCATCATCATAATTTATTCCACAATTAAGGAGTGTGGATTAAATACATGTATTTACCAAAATAAATAATTACAATTTCATAAATGTGAACACACTTGATAGGAAATGGGTATGGGTATTCACTACACAACTCTTTGGCATGTAAAATCAAGGTGAAATTTCAGTATCACAACAGGAGAATATGAATGTTCATGGGAGGGATTTATAAGAGTGAAAGGGGTCTATAATATTGTAGATAAAAATTGTACAGTATGTGGGATATGTAATAACATATCCTATAATAAGTAAATAAATATAAAAGGCATTATATAAATAAGATACTTGAATAATGAGGGGAAACAGAGGATCCCTTACTAAATTTATGCATGGAAATAGGTGTACATAAAGGTTCATGGGAGGGAATAATGAGTGTTAGAGGGGTATATAATCACATAAAAACCAAAATTATGGTAATAAATTACTATGAAAACATACCCAAACAACCAATAATTGAAACTAAGAAGCTTAACATAATAGAGGTGCTTGAATGGAAATGAGAAGAGAGAAATCCCTTACATTGAGGGTGTGACACCAATTGCTTGGGAGGAGCTTCTTGAGAGATTGGAGGCACCATGGAAGGGATATAGAGATGTGAGGGTGGAGTAAGGATTTGATTCAAGAATTTTTAGTGATGAAAAGTGGGAGCATGAGTGGGTTTATATAGGAAAAGGTAGGGAATTATTTATCATTTCTCAAACTTAGGTTTTTTACTCTATATAATAAAATAACCAAAACCAAAAACCTTACCATAGATTCAGACCATGGCTTCTACAAAAGTGGTTTTTTATTAATTTTTCTATATGTTAATGGGATGAACATAAAAAAAATAATACCCTTGCTGAGGTGTAAGTGAGTCATACTCTTAAAAAATGATTTTAAAACCTTAAAATATATTAATGGTTTTGAAGGATCCATAATGGCTTTATAAAATTTACAAAATAAACATAAAATCGCATTATTTTAAAGTGAAAACTTATATTGTTTCTTGTATAACCATTATTGTATTTATTTTATCATGTTTGGGTCATTATTATATCATAATACTCCTTGTATATTTATACCATATTTAATTATTACCTGAAAATTAGAATATTTTAGAAAATTATAAAAAATTCAATGTTAGATAATATCAAAATTCTGATTCAAAAAATAATATTTATTTTATCTATATAATTCTCTAAATATTTTTATTTTCACTATTAACATAATAATCTCCATTTATTGGAAAATTCATGATTTTTTGACAATAATAGTTTTCAAACCCTTATAAATATTACATTTGACTTTATACAAATTGTATCATCATTTATATTTGGTAAAAATTGTTTAATAATAATATTTTATTAAAATATTGTTTATTTCATAAAAATCTATTAATTAATGTTAATAAATACCTTAAATGAATTTGAATATTACTCGAAAATAATTTTTTTTCATTGAATTAAAATAAAACAAATTTATAAAGTAAAAAAATAAAATGAAAATATATTCATTATTCTATAATGTATAAATGTTAATTTTATTAACATAAGGATATATATATCCCTTTAATACACCAGTGAACTCCCTAAGAGTAAGGTGTTCGACAGTGGGACTTTCATGGGGTGGTTCGGTGTACATGGTTTGGGTTATGATCTTGATTATCTTGAACAACTCTTGTACACAGTTTCTCTCATTATTTAGTTTTTGGATATCAACTTGGGTTTAGTCAAGGGATAATATCACAGATGATATCTCCTTTAGAATCTCCAATTAATGGGATTCATAGGGTACAATCCTACTAGTTGAGGCCATCACATCCTTTGTTTGTTTCAGTTGGATTTGTTAGAACACTATATTTATACTAATCATGTTATCATAGTTCAATAGCAATATAATTAATGGTAATGATTTATAAAGGTCCTTTAAATTAAATAGTATATAATAAAACCAAACAAGTGAATGTATTTTATAAAACTATATTACATAATAATACATTTAATTAAATCACAAGGGGGTTTTATTTATAAAAGCTTGGGTTGTTACATTATAGGATGTTGTGATATTTACCTTCTTTAAATAGGTTTGACCTTTTTGTATAGGTGGTTAGACCTTGTGACCCATTTGTGATACCTGATCTATAGTTCTAAGTGAGATACCTAGAGACCCTTAGTCTTTACTCAAACCCATATAGGTCGATGTTTATTTTTTTGGAGACCTAAATGAGTGAGGTCATTGTGGGTTTATAAATGACTTTTTAGGAAGTGATATTGGTTTTATGCACATTTTGTGTTCGATGAATGGTATTTGATTTATTTTTTCATTATAGGCATGTTGACTCCTTCAACTTTTGATAAGAACCTATTGTGATTTGGATTAAAGAATGTCTTCGATGGGTAGGAATGTTTGGGTGTTTGGCCCAGTTAACCAGTGTTTCCGATGTTTCTAATGTAGTCAGAGTGTAGGAAGATTCTCATGACTGGAACAATGTTGGGTGATGAGAAGTCATGTAATAAAATTGCGGCATAAAAGTGGTGCCTGATTTTGAAGAGGAATTTCAATAGATATTAGGGATTTGTTGGACTAATGTTCTTGGTAGCATGGTTATCTTATAATCATGTTGGATGAATCACATGAGCATGAGTCATGTGATAAAGGTATACGATGGTTGGGCATGGTTCCGTTAAATCATAATCGGTGAGTAGTCAGGTGTGATTCGAGGACATATGGTTTCAAGACATGTCGTAGGCTTGGTTTCTTAGGATTTTTGGTTAGATGTAGAATGCACCTCTATGTTATAGGATATATAGAGAAGTAATGGGGTACCGTAAGATGGTTGACCCATGGATGAATCTTGATCAGGTATTAACAAGATGGTGAGCATGGATAAAAGAGATCTATACATGCCTTTTGATGAAATATTAGTGTATTCAGGGTAAATATGATCATTCTCTATCTTGAAATCATATTTATCACAATGAGAGAGTTTCAACCCTATTTTAAGAATCTTTCCTTTTAAATGCCTTCCTTGGTTGAGGAAGGAAACCTATTGAAGTTACGCTCAAGGAGCAGTGCTATATAATCCATGTGGTGGTGAGTGAAACGTTGTGTTCTTGAAAGTGTTGACTCTGATTTTTAGTTTAAATGTGTAATTTACCATGGTTTTTTGATATTAGAGTTTTTTAGAGAATAATAAGCGTATTCCTATGGGGGGGGGGGATTACTAGATTGGTCGTAGTTAAATGTATTCCATGTTGGAGATAGTTGTTTCCACTATAAGACTAATCACTGGATGGCCAAGATAGCTCGAGTGTGCAGATGCTTGAGTTGAGAGCATGGATTATAGTCTTACCACTAAGATTCTTGGTGATGGAAGGTTTATGGGTGGGAGATATTAGGTCCCATGTTTTTTTAGACATGAATTTCAAGAAAAAATTTCAATTTTTTCCAACATATTTTTGTAAGGGTAAAATGTTATTTAAACCACTAGAATATGATTTCTGATAATTTTTTGACAACATTATTTATCTTATAATGGGGTTTTTATCCTAGGAAGAGATTTTTTTTAGAATTCCAAGTTGTTCAAATTTTAGCATAATAATTAATATTTAATATTTAATAAATTAAATACTAATTAACTTTTTCATGTTTGTTTGTAAATATTTTGATCCAATAATCATATTGAGATTTTATCTTTTTTGTTGAGTCCAGAATTGGGAGATTTTCATATGTGAGGCATAAACATAGTTTTTGCATTGGGGGTGGCTCGAACCCTGTTTTATTTTTATTTTTATTTTTATTTTTATTTTTACTTTTATTTTTATTTTTATTTTTATTTTTATTTTTCTTTTTCTTTTCTTTTTATTTATTTTCTTTTTAACTTTTTATTTTATTCTTTTCTTCATGGCTTCTCACACATGGGGTTGGGGCTCCTCCTTCATCCAACTGTGATATAGAATTAGTGTGGTATAGAAAGAGAAGGATAGGTATAGGAAGAAAGCTACCACCGTGGAACTCAAGATGCGTCGGTTCGTCGTGTGGTGACAATTAAGCATGCGATCGAGTGAAGCTTCGACAAATTCCACCGAAAGGTATTTTTTTATGTTTCACCATAAATCCCTATAGTTTCTTTTTTTCAAGTTTTAATACCCTATAATTATTTCTTAGGACCTCTAGTGGGATGATCTATAGCCTTTACTGAGAAAATGAGGGTTTCAAGGCGATTTATGGATTTTCCATTTAGGAAAACTCATCTACATGGAATGTGTTTCAATAAACACATGTCATTTGTTCTTTCTATTTAAGGAATATGAATTTTTAGATGTACATGTTTTGTGATCGGTGTAAACTCCATGCACTGGGACTCAGCTGTTTAGACGAGTACCCGTTCAGGCAACCCATATAATGGGTAAATGTCATTTAGAGTACACGGTCAGACCCCGTGTAGGTTTCATGACATGTATAGGTACCCAACTAGGCAATGTGAGGTGCATGGGTAGGTACCCTCGTTTTGGTTATATTCCATGTACAGGACCAGCACGCAGTGTACTTGGGATTTTATACTCCAAGTACAAGTAGAGGTACATGCCAAAGTGAGGCATTGAGGGTACATGTTGTGTAAGGTATTTACACGTTGAGTACGCTTTTTTTGATAACCTTTGAGGGTCTTTTTCTATTTTATGGCATGGATTCAGATTTGGATATAATTTTAATCCATTGTGAGTAATTTTATGCATATATTGCGATGGTGAAACCCTTGTGGTGTTTGAGGACTCTTAAGTAGTGTTTCATGATTTTCCTATGAATAAGGGTTCTTCCTTTGAAAATTGAATACAGTCTACTCATGAGAGTGAGACCCTTTGATAAGAGATGAACCATGAACTATATCTCTTGTATGATTCTTTATATCTTTCCCTGTGATGAAATATTCCTTGGTAGATGTTCCCTTCTGTCCCAGGAGGCTGTGAGACTAGTTGTTTCTGAGGATCCCCTGAAGGATACCTCTTCTTATGTTTCGACCTAGAGAATCCCATGTAGGATGCCTCTATCTTCTATCTATACCAAGGTTACCCTATGTGATTCATTTTCGTACATAATGGCCTAGTAAATCCCTAGTAGGATCCCTTAACATGGGTTATATACCAAGCATAACTTTTAAGGTGCCTCTTTTTACTTGTTTTTAGAAGATTCCTTGTAGGTTTCCTCCTCTTACAATTTTAGCTAAGGATCCCAAGTAGGATTCCTTCTCTTAGGTGTATCCCATGAGGATCCCAAGTGGGATGTCTCTATTTTGTATGAATTAAGGGACCTAGTGGGTGATCCTATGTTTGACCAATCCTTAGTTAATATGTCAGTTTTTGGTAGAGAAGGTAGCATTTTTCACCTTAGAACCTATACCGAACATGTAAGCCCATGGGGAAGTAGTGTTGGGTTTAGGTGTTCAATAACCTACACTATTTTTTTATATTTTAACTTGTTTATTGTTGATGAAGTGGTTATATACATAGTATATTCCTAATTTGTGGATGTTTATCCAAACGTGATGCATCTTTCTTTCTCTTTGGGATTCCCAGACTTCTTCATGGGATCCGGGTTTTGAGCCATGTTATGTATTATGTTTATTTTTATATTAATAGGAACTACTTAGGATCTTGATGTTGAGACTATATATTTTAGTATTATATTATTGGGATTTCCATAGTTTTTTATAGTATCTTCCCATATAGAATATGGTTATTATATACCTGCATGGAATCCCTACTAATGATACTCATGGAAGATTTTTCTCTCCCATGTGATGAGGATTACTTCACTCTCCTTTGGTTTATATATGGTGAGGTTAATTCTAATATACTATAGTTGATATGTGGTGTAGATAATTATGATATCCTCGATCTGATTATATGCATGGATGATTGCGCTCTCCCAAGGGATAAAGATGCTTACACTCTCCCTAAACGGTTACTTAACCACATTGTTGGATATGATGTTCCACATCATTGGATACCCAGAATGATTAATCTCTTCTAGATGATAGGTAATATTATGATCTCCCTTATTAGAGACTTCCATGGGTGGGCATGGAATCTACCTGGTGATCTCTCTTTATATATCACCTAAGGGTCATACCCTTAGAGTTTATATGAGTTCTGAATGTCGTGACCACCTACAGACTGGGTTCTAGTGATCATACATTGGACTTTATTTACATGGAATCATAATCATGGCATCTAGAATAGTAACCATTTATAGGATGTGTGAATTTACATCACTGGAAACCTTCTTTACAGTGATTGGACGTGAGTACGGGTGAACCCATGGTTATTACAAGTATCCCCCAGCAGTGACCTAGCATGGTCAGAGGAATTTTTGGTGTTGGCCAAAGCAGTTGAATGTTATTTAGGATTGTAGAACCAGAGATAAAATTAATGATAAGTGGATTTAGTGCTACAAAATCCATCTCAATTCCATTTCACTGGATGTCCAATCCATCATCATGGACCTGAGGATTGGTAGTTATTGGGTTTTTTGTTATTTCATTCACTTTACTCATGAATATTCATATATATATAAATATAGGTATGGGAATACATATATATGTGCATATAAATATCGATATACATGGTGGTACATTCTCATTTGAATATGATTATGGACCCGGGGTTTGACTGTCGTTTCAAATTTAATTGATTTACTTATCTTTTTAGTTGTGTCTAGTCTAGGATGAGAATTTTGATTTTTCATACTCTTATGGAAGAATGTTTTATAGGTTCATCATTGGAGTGTCCTAAATAGGTTATTTATCACCCCTGATGCACATTAATGTGCATGTAGACATTATATCTTCTTTTCAGGTTGAACACAGTTTCATGGTAAATATGGTTGAGGCCATGAGTTTCATGGTCGAGTGGAATTACTCAAGTGGATTATTTTAATGGGGCTTGTGTAGTTCAATAGTGTCTAGATATAGGTAATCTGGTCTAGCTCAGAGTTTTTAATAGATCCCTGTACTTTTATTTTAGTTTATTTTTTATTTTTTTATTTATATAGTCGTCCTAGTGGGTGACCAATGTTATATGTATGACAAACATTTTCAAGATTTTATAAGTTTTTCATTTATTATTACAGTATGTTCTATTTTAGTTTATATACTACTTTTGTACTCTATTTATTCACTGATGTGTATGATACATAATTATTTTCACTATTTTCTTACTCTGATATGAGGGAATAGTCTCCCCACTATCACACCTTAGGCCCTCACTACAGGTCAGCATCCTTTAGTGTACGAGGAGGTGAACTTGATTCCCCATAATGAACCTTCTCGGAGCAATGGTTTAGTTGAATCTGGTTCTAAATGATACATGGCATGATTTTTTTCTGTAATCATGCTTAATCTATTTTAATTTTATGGTATAATAACATGGGCTAAAATATGGTTTTCATATCTGGATAGTGTGAATTTTAAATCTTTTATATTATATTTTTCACTTGAATATTCCTTCGATATTTATTACATTTAATTAATTTTATATCACTTTATAAAAATTTTTGTGTATCATGACTCATTTTCATGCCTCTTTGAATATTTTTAAGCTTTGCAAGGGATGTAATGATGAATCCTGCACAAAATAGATTTGAAATATGTATAAAATCATATGAAAATACTATTATTTAATGAAGGAAGAAAATGATTCAATTATGGGGAGCTGTTTATACTTTCTTACATTACTATTTCTCACATAGTTTTATTTTTATAATACACAAATATATGTGGAGATTTTTTTTCATTTTTTGGTAAAATCTATCAAATTTGTATTACTATATGTTTTTTATTTAATTATATTTAAATTTAATATCTAACACTTAGTTTAAAATTATTTATCTTAGTTTGAGTTATCTTGGTCATTCTAGGAAGCATTAACTATTAAAAAACTATTTTAAAAGGGAGAGAAATCATTTAAATTTTCTTTTTTAATTTTTATTTTATTTATGCTGCAATATAGGGAGAGTGGAATAATGGATTAAATTATTTCAAAAAGCATGTATCTAGAAGGGATGATATATTTTTTAATCATTTTTATTTTTTATAATTTCAAAAATGGGGTTAAAAGTTTTAATTAATTGTTTTTTTAATTGTCAAAAAGTAAGATATTTTTTAGTGGATCCTTTTTTCTTTATCTCATTTTGATAATTAAATATATATACCTTTAATGTTTTTTTGTTAGATTCAAATTTATTATTTTATTTCCTTAAACATGAGTGAAGAACTGTTTTTTAATCTTGCACTGCTTGTAAAATAAAATATTGTTTTCAATATTTTTTATTGGAATATTCTTTGAGTTTTTTATGTGATTTATGAGATTATTTCATAGAAAAATACACTTTAGTATGAGTTATGTTATATCACATACTTTTAAGATTTCATAATTTAATAATTATAATTTCTTACAACATTATTTTTCTTTTGATTAAATCATCTATATTATTTTATGATTAATCATTTTGTTTTTATAGAAAAATATATTTATTCATTTTAATATATAAAAAATGATCCTTAAGGTTTTTATTTTTTGAAAAGGACTAGCTCTTACTCAACATAAAATCACTCCTATACACCATATGATGATGCTTAAGTTATAGAATAATCATGGTTATAGAATATTGAATCATCATTATATAGAACATAAGATTACAGTTAAGATGTAGCACAACCTTGGCTACACAACATAGATTCATGCTTATGTACCATAGGATAATTCCAAAACATATAATCTTTATAGTTAGATGATGCTTATGAATAACAAGATTAATTTTATATGATGATTACATGGCTAAAAAAAATTTATTTTTGAACAAAAAGATCTTTACACCCATTAATGCTTACAAATAATGATTCTTACACAAATTTATGGTTTAAAATGATGTTAAAAATAATTTTTATTCATTATTTAGTAGTATTTTTCATAAAGACTAAAAAATATTATTTTTTCACATCTTTTCATATATCAATTTACAACATATTTTTTATAAAATTTTACTTGATATAATTATGCCATAATAAAATACTAATTATTTCAATTCTATAAAAAATAATTTATAGATCTTTTATATAGATTTAAATGATAATAACTTGGGATAAATCATGTTTAATATTTATATTTTTTCTTGGGAAGTCACAAGCATCACCTTTAAATCATTTTAAATTTTTAGAGCATTCCCTGTATGATATATATCAAATTTATAATTATTTATTATTTACTTATGTTTTAGATATTTATATGTAATTAGTTTATATTATAAAATTATATTATGATTTATAGATTATTGAATGTTCTCCTAACAATGAAATAATTTTTTATCATTAATAATGAGAAAACTGTTCTTGTGGGAAAAAATATTTAACTACAATGTCTATGGATGCATAAAAACATTTCAATGAATGTTTTTCATGAAGAAAAACTATATATAAAGTTTGATAGAACTATTACAGGGGATCATTGGGATTTCTAAGGATACTCACATTTTCTGAGCTATACACTTTTGTGATCATTACAAAATCACAGTCGACTGGACTATATCATTTTGAACATTTTATATTAGGGTTATCCTTACTAACTCAACATTTAGCGCTTCACTTTCCATTAGTTTTTGTGGTTAATTTTTTTGTACATTCATTTTGGTTTATCCATTTTATTGAAAATAATTACCTCAGTGTTAGGTTATACTACCGTAAAAAAAAGATTTTCCTTAGGTTGTACCTCTACGTTGAAAAGAAAATTGATTCATGGTCATACCTTGTTCTAGTAATAGGAATGGGATTTGGCTCAACATTAGTCTAGATAATGGCATGGTTGGTTCTTCTTGCACTTAAAAATGAGGGTTTTGTGTCATGACTCCCACTTTGAAAAAGATGAGTTTGGGTTATACCTCTAAGGGTTAAAAATAAGTTATCAAAGTTTTTGAATCCTTTCAAAATTCATGTTACTATATTAGTATGAGTGATACTCTTGCATTGAGATTGTAAATAGTGGATGTATAATCACTTTCATCTAAACTACTATAAAAATACTTATTATTATATTTTATTCTCTACTAAAAATTGAATTAACCAGGATAAATTTTTTAATTTTGTAAAGAGTTCAATTCACCCCCACTTGATAATTCAAAAATACCTCTTATCCAGAACCATTATAACTGCTTTTCAAAGCTTGTAAAAATTATAATAAACTAATGATGCTTCAAATTTCACATTGATGATTAAAGTAAAAGATGTCATACCATAAAATAAATGATTTATCACATAGTATAGGAATCCCTTATAGAATTAAGAAATACTAATTAAATCCTTCCTAAGAATAATACTAGTTACCCTTATCATGAAATCAATTTATTAATTCTACTCATAAACGTTTAAATATTTATGTATTTAAGGTTTTCCATTTATACATATGAGAGGTTTTTTATCTTTCCTCTCATTAATTAGTTACTCTTTATTTTGAATCCAAATAGATGGGAACTAAATAATTTATCATCATCCATGGAAGTGGTATGTATAAAGTAGTTGGGATTTCATCCATGAAAAGGTATACATATATATCCTGATGAAGAGAATCAAAACCCTTAAAGTTCAGTTCCCCTTTATATGGCATGTTATAAATTTTAATCTCATGTGACAAGGATCATTATGCTTCCATTTAATGTCACTCAACTATAACCAATTATTTTTCTTTTTAGGTCATGGAAAAAAGACTAATAAAGTGTCTTTTATTTCTATTCATCCAGGACCAATGAAGTAACTTTTAAGTCCATGCAACAAAGACCATGGTGTATTTAGTTTATGTTCATATTAATAGGGACAATTTTGAATAGTTTAAATATTCACATAATTGAATAATATGTTAAAGGAATCTAGAAATGGTTTATTTGGGTATTATTAATGAGATGTCCTTTTTGGATTAACCATACATATGAATTGGGTGAAGGTGTGTTGGGGATGGAACTATATCGAAGACCGAATAATGCACATGACTCATTGACAAGACTTGGGGGGATGACTGGAGGATCATCTAGGTGTTTAGTGGATATTGTTTTGGTCTAGAAAAAAATAATTTGAGACAACTTGGATTTTCTATAGAATATTGTATTAATCCTTTAAAAGAGAGAGTCCTCATTATCATGGGAATAAATGATTTGGTATTAGAAACAAACATGTGCGGTGCGGTCATGAGGTGAATAGGGCATGTGGTGTGGAATAAATAGGAGAGGGCACATAATATGGGAACTTTAAATAAAGGAACAATATGTTTTAATGAATATGACAAGGTATGCTACATGGGTAAAGGATTATATGTCACAATCATGGGTTTCCCATTCACTTCTCAACCCTATAAAATTCTTAAAATTCCACTATAGTCTTTGTAGAGTTGATCCTTTTATCAAATTTGAGCACTAATAAATACCCCCTACAAATCAGAGCTAATCAAAGAGTAGAATCAAATTATATTGTAAATGATATTTTTGAAATAACTTGGGTGGTATTATATTCCCAGGTTAAATATGAGAACACATGTAGGTGGAATAGCTGGCACATGTGTAGGTTCAAATGCGAGTGTATTCCCTACATAGTGAACTGAGCTCTGATATGAGATGTAAGTGAATATGTTATTAATATATAAATTATAGTGGACCACATTCAAAACAAATACTAAACATTTAGGACAATTTTATATATGAAGATCTTTTTTTGTAATATTAGTACTTAGTACTGGTAAGTTTGGGTGGATCGTCACATAGCACAAGGAGCAGGAAACCTTTCATAAGAGACATGCAATCAACCATTGTAAATTTCCAATTGGCTATAAGATCCATGGTGTAATTACTAGGTTTGAACTCCTTGTAACATTTTATTTGGAATTTGAGCCTAGGAAAGACAAGGACAAGGTGAAAAAACATACATTATGAAATTTTTACCAACTTGATTTTTGTGCTTTTTTTCTTTATTTTGTCCTTTCATGCCCATCAGTTTTTATTATTTTTTATTAACTTAACTGAAACTACAAAATTATTTATATAAATTGGATATTTTTTTAACATCATTCTTGATGTACAGGTGGAAGCTTGTATTGATCATCTAGCTGGTGATGTCAATCAAGGAAAAGTAGGATAGTGAAAACTATATTTATCATGCCTTACATAGGTCATGTGGTTACATCATCAGATATTTCAAGAATCATAATTATTTCCTATGTGTAATTAAAAAAATACTAATATATGTCAGTATTATAAATCTCAATAACAAATTATCAAAATCCAAGTTCACTTGTTATACAAACTAGGAATTTGTAAACATATGATCAAGGTTTGGGTACCTAAAAAAGAGTTCCTCTAATATGGATTACCTTATAGAATTAAAAATCAACTCTAGATAATCCCCAGTATGACACACAACCTCAAACATGTTTTTATGAATCCTCATACCACCATGAAGTCATTATGAGACTCTAATTGAGGAATTTTAGCTGTGATTTGGGCCCAAGGTGGGGATTTATGCATGAATCGATGTGTATGTACTGGTTTTGGCAAACATATGCCAAACTCAAGGGGTAGTTGAAAAGGTAAGACATATACATGTTCATCTAGATCTTGTAGGTGTACATATACAACAATAACAATTTTATCCCTAAAATTCTAATTCATTGGAGTCCTGAAACCAACACCTTCCTTTCAACGTAGGGAAAATTAGGGAGAAGCCATGGGATATATACAAAATATCTTGAGTGTTGATCCTTGGAGTCACATATGATGATTTTATTCCACCCCCCCCCACCCACCAAAATAACATTATGTTAAAATTCCACATGGATTCTCCCATTGGTTCAATTATAATCAAGGTAAAACAAAAATTCTATGAGGTAGGAGCCTTCATCTACCGATGAACATCAATTTTGAAACATGAATAAAGATTTTCTAGGTTAAACATGGTGAAAGTACCATCTCACAACAACTAGATATATACCAAAAAATTATAACATTGGGACTCTATGGATCTACTTGAATGAAAAATAAATTTTTTAATTTGAGTAGTGTAGTTATAGATATAACTTGAACAAAAATCCCCAGACTCACCTCACCAACTTCCTTACAATGTGGTTTAATGGTTATATACTTCAATTCCAAGACTAACACATATGAGTGATACAAAGAACATTTTTGATTGTAACTAGGTTATTAGGGGGAAACATGTTATCCTAGTAGCTCTAGTTGTTAGTTAACATTCATTAAAAACCTGTTATATATATAACATAAAATATTTGTTTCATATTTCTAGTCCATTATAGGTATTCTAGGGGTATGTAGTAGCTCACTTTAACACTTATTTACTCCAAAACTAGTTTGGTATTCTGAGGTATAGCTTCAGTCCATTCATCTAGGTGCTGTTATGAATTTTCCCATCTTAATGAAATATTACCAGGCTATCTAGTCTGTGACTATGAATTCAAAGATCAACCTATTTGCCACTATTGAAATATTTATAGGGACGATTGTGCATTAAAGTCATACTAGGTATAAAAAAGGTCATATATACTATTTTTAAGGAATATAAACCATTAAAAGTTAATTTTGTATGACCTAATTTTGGAATCCTTCACACTGTATAGGTTTTTATATTAATTTTGATGCCTATAATGATAAGTGGTAGTGTTACCTACAGATGTCAAAATGGAAAAAAAATATTATAGTGTAATGAATGTTGTGGATAATGATGACTCAAGATACCTCTAGTTCCAAAATTAGAGTTCGATTTTCATATTTTAGCTTCTGGTTAGAACTAGGGTATGCATATTATTATATTTCTTCAAATCCTTGTGAGGTGATATCCTAAAAGATTCCCATAATTAAAGAAGAATAATATATAGATAGGGGAAGTGGGGTGTATGAATGTTTCAAAAGAAGATAACTGTATTTGAAGCATCCAATGACCTAGACAAAACAATCTTTTAGTTTTCCCAATATCTAACCATTGAGGAACTAGTGTAGCAAGAACCAAATGTGAGGAAATCAAACTAGATGTAGTATGGTGATACCCCAACAGAAAATAGGAGGCTATAAAAATAGCTAAAAAGGTGTATACATCTTCTTCTAGACCAAAATAAGAGACTCAAACTATCAATTTGAATTATGTATACACTGGTTCCTTCTATTTTTTTGAGTATTTGGTTGACTTCTGATAGAGCTATAGAAATGTGTGTTATGCTTCAAGGAAATATAATAATCCTAAAACTAGTGATTCTGAAAGAAAATTCCCATGTCAAATTTAAAAATAATCAAGGAGATTTTGTTATGTACATCAAATAGATAGATATGATTGTTCGTGTTGTTGATGATAGAGTCTCTTTCACATGATATATGCACGAGATTATACAAAATTAAAATATTGAATGGTTGATCTACCAATCGGTCAATGAAGAGTGGAATGGTGTCCTTGACCCAAAATACATATGATCACACTTTATTTTATGATTATGGTTTGATTTCCATTAATTATGGATACTAAATAATGCTTTTCTTATTATCTATTGGAAAAATGTGGTGGGGGAACTAGTGTATTAACCAAAATACACTTTGACTGAAACCTCTCTAGGAAGTAATGTTGAGTATGTGAACCCAATGGAAGCAGCATTTTCATTGGACCATAGGTAAACTCTATAGGAATAGGGGTGGGATGAATTGAATAATTTCTAAAATCCACTTCTAATAGAGTGGGATACATGGTCTGAAATCCCACCATCATTAGTCAGTCATCGGTGAAGCGTCTCCATACTAGTTATACACATTTCCATGGGTGAAAGTGGTCAATCTTAAAACATTAATATTATTCTTTTATTTATACACAAATTTTACATCCCTTTAATTATAGATTATAAATTCTTATAAAAGTTTCCATGTAAATAAATATTTGATAATGACCTAGTAGAGTAGGTTATGCTGGGTAATAATCCCATCTTTGATAAACTGGATCCCCATATCTAGTTAGGTAATTTTTTATATTACTTATCAAGTTACTAATATTTACCACCTCTAACATTAGTTACTTACACATCAAGATGAAAAGAATATTATGGAGAATTTTAAGAAGATACTAATCCTCCTAATGTTAACTTAGGGGCCCTAAATGCTATTATAGAAACTATATTTTTCTGGATGATGCTTCTATCAAAACTAGATAAGTCCCGATTACCCTATATAATGTTCAAATCATCGATTGGGAATATTAGGTAGTGTAAGGGACTGAACCTCATTTGTGGTGTCCAGTTAAGGTGGAGGTAATATTATGAGTGGACCCATAGAATATCATTGATGATTAGGAGACATGCCTATTCAATATGTAATTAATAATAATTATTAAAATGTTGTTATGATTCTAAAAAAAATTCAAAAAATAGGACTTGGGGTAATTTTAAGGCTTGAAGAGCTAAATGAATTCACTAGGATGGACATACAAGATCTTTTCACATGAATATAAGAGTATATATACATAAAAAATAATTTAGGGTATGTGATACATACTATCAATTACTATTTTTCCACTTATCTATATGCCATATTAACTAAGGTTTTGAGTTTTTACACATCTATGAATAGAAAATGTTGGTATATGTACCCTTGAAAAAGTTTCTATGACTTACACACCCTTATGTGCATAATTTTTTATCACTCATGAATCAAGGTCCCATGTAGAACTATTGGTCATACCATGAGTATTGATTTAAGACATTGAATGTTTCCCGCCTAGAGAAGATTCACTGATAAATATAAGCAATGAACTGGAAGTAGTTACTAATAATTGTTTTTTTCAAGATTTATTTTTTTGGAAAATGTGGGAACCTAAAAAAATAAATGAATAAAGAACTTAAAACTTAAAAATATATCACAAGACCATTCCAAAAAATTATAAGATAATTAGAAACATTCACCCTATATAATCCCTATTCGATAGAGGTTATCTTCACTTATGGTTCTTCCATGACAAGTTCCTCTAAGTGGTAGAACATATAGTCATATGTCTGATGATACTCCTCCATATATATTTTCCCTTCATTGAATCCTTGTGTAAATATCAAGTTTTTTTGTTGATCCAAAAGTATTTACCCTCATTGAGAACAACTTGAATGTTATAATTCCCACACACAAATGGATGAGGTATCTTGAGAGTTTTTGATAGAGATAGAGGTAATCAAAACTGAACCATATAATATAGAAACAGATTTGGTAGTATTTGATACCTCTAGTAGTATATTTAAAGAACAAAATTGTTCATAAATATCCTTCATATTTTATTTCTACCATGTATATATTCATGGGACATATTATAGTGGTGATTTCATAGATACAGTATTATGAATATAAATCAACAACCATGGAATACTAATAATTATAAACATAGAAAATCATAAAAAAATTGTGATCAGGTTCATATTGAGTGACTCAACACAAGATTATGTTCTAGTTTCCCCAGTGGGTTCCAACTTAAACCCAGGGTCTCTTTCACTTCAATATCCCATCAGATAGCTAGAGTGGTGGTAAATTTTTATATTAATCATTGATACCCTAATTGGGGAAATGCATCATAAACTAACCATGCACTAACACATCGCCATTACATTAGGGAATGGAAGATTTTACTATAGTGATATCCATTCCATAATAAACAAAATATTTTATAATAGGGAGTAGGTATAAAATATTCAATTAGAGATATCAAGGGATAAGAATATAGAATGCACTACAAAACATAACTTCAGGTAACTTCTATATAATCTTTTAAAACTTGCAATGGTTGTTGAGAAATGATAATTGGACAAAAATGGGGTTCCATTATAAAGCCTCATTCATTAACAACTATCCAAATATTAGGAGAATATAATATAATAATTGAGTCCAACTGAAGTGGCTAAAACATCAAGAGAAAATTTTGTTAGCATGGTTATATGGATTCTTTTTAGGAGGAGGTAGACATTTCATTGTTGGATAAACTTTATCAAGATATTAATAACATACATTGATTAGTGATCCAACATTGATACTAAATATAAAATACCTTGTATCAACCTTATAATTTTATTCCTCCTCACTAATGCCTACCAATTAAGAATAGATATTAGGGTTTTTGTATGATCCTTTCCTTTTTAATAAATAACATTACTTACCTAGAAACCATTTCAATTTTTTGGATCCCACTAACCTTGAGTATAAATTTAAATGATCCATGAAAATTAAAATTAGTGCCATAATAATAACATAATTCAATAGAAATTTAAGTGGGGATGTATTTTATAAATCATAATATCATCATACTTGAGTTAAATAACGAAGTATTTAAATCAATTGAATTTAAATCATGTTCTCCAAGATTATTTTAGGAAATATTAATATAAAAAAATTTAAAATTTCCATAATCTAAGATAAAACTATAAAATAAAATAATATAGTTTAATTTACTCATGGAATTTTATTCTTGGATGGATATAGGTATACTAGAAATGAAAAACTTTTCCATCACTATAACTTAAGGTTATCCTAATAGGTTATGAGGGAGTGAATGAAACAATGTAATTAAATAAATGAAGGATTTTTTTCATTGAAAAATCAATTTTTAAGTGTATTAAAATACCCTAAAGTTTCATATTGGTTCACTCTATTTAGATTATATGAAATAATATGGGGGAGGAATAAAAGTTCTCTATAACTTTCCCCTAGATTCAAAGACCAAGAAATAATTTATTGACTTTCACTAGGCTAGATAGTTGTCCCCATATGCTTTTTTTATTTTCATTCATAACCCTAATTGTTATCTAAGTTGTGATATAGAATATATTAGAGGGTAGAGACATCTATTTTTATTAGGACACCCTCTGTAAGCTTTTAAAATTACAAGATATATTCTTTCTTACCTTTTATACACTCCATATTTTTTCAAGGAAATAAAAGACATAGACATATCGAGTAGATATCAGATTTTCATCAAGATTCCCTTTGTAGTTTTTGAAAATGAATATTACTATGTGCCTTTACTTTTATAGTTTAATTGATTTCAATATAGCCTAATAAGGTTGATGTTTAATGTTGAACAACTTTGACCAAGATTAGCTGATGATTAAGGCCACACTTATTTAAATGAAATTTGTTGAAGTTTCCGGTTTTACAACATTATCTCAAATCTAAGTAAATATATACACATATATTGGTAATCCATTGATGATGTGGATAGATAGCCTAGTAATAATATATATGATTATAGGAATTGGTTCACACAGTTTATGATAATATTTATTAAACTAGTGGGGATGTGTGACAACAAAAATTAGGGGTTTGAGAGATAGAATCCTTTTAAAACCATTTTAACTAGAGATGAAGGTTTTGTAGGATATAAGTTTAGTTATATAATTATTATAATTGTGAAATGAAAATGGATATTATAGGGAAACCATTGTCAATATTCAAAATAACAATCCCAATATTATACTATTAAATAAGAATACAAAGGATAATAAATGTCAAAATTTGAATGATTGATTTAATTTTAATGTTCTTTATAGAATAAAGAATTAGATAATCTTCTCCATCAGATTAAAAACATTTCTTTATATGGTTATAGGTAGGCTTAATATAGGACACATTGACTAACACAAAATAAAGGACCATTCCAGAAGTCAATATAATCATTTCCAGTATCCATGGGATATTTATGGTGATTAAAATACTCAAGATACGAAGTCTAGTATATAGGAAGGGAATATTAAAAATATAATTATGACACTCTGATTTAGGATGGATTAATATTGAGTCATTATTAAATTTAAAAAAGATTAGTATACGTGGATGAGTCTTTTCTACTAGTTTATGAAGAGATGGTCTAGAAATTTCTACATATCCTACAAAAACATGAATCTATCCATATATTGTTCTTAAAATAAAATAATAATTATCCTATTATGGTTTCAAATATATAAAGACTCTCCGTGAATGAGGAAACCATGTTTTGGGTGGTATATTTGATGAGAATTGAATTTGCAACTGGGAATAAGATATATACAGTCTACATGTCACTATATATCATTTGATAACATGAATTAATCCCCACATATTTCTCATAAATGATCTAAAATTATCATCCTAGCATGGGGTTAATGATGGTAAACCCAACATGAATAGAAAAAGGCATGATTACTAGGATCATAGGGGGGATGAGATGATAATAAAATTTATATTTGGGTCCAAGATAGTCGGTATGGATGTCACTATATATATCATGATAATAGGAATCAATACAGATGTAGTTCTTATAAATGTTCTATAAAAATAAGGATTGTATATTGGGATTGATGAAATAATGAGTTTCTTGGTGAGATAAAGAAGGAAACCTGATGTGAATTGCTGATATATTAGTATTAGGACAATGTTAATTAATAAAATCATAATAAAACTTTATTGGAAGACTCAACATGAATTGATGTGTAGAAAAAAAACATTAGGATGAGATGGATTGGAAGGTTTGTTAAATGAGATTTGTAGTTAAGGATGGTGTAGTGAACCCAGTCATCACTACATATCATGGAATAATAAGAATCGTACCACACATAGTTATTGGACATAGGGGAACCTAAAATGGTTCATTCACAATTTCGGGTTTTGGATGAGAAAATATATGTGAAAAGAGGCCAAAAAACGAGAATATGATAGAGAATATGGGATAAAAATTGAATTTTTGGATGGGTATGATATAGTTGATATAGACATCTCTACATGTCTTGTTATTATAGGTATCAATTCATATGTTTTTCACAAAATATAGGGAAAATTTTATTTTACCTACTACAAGCTCATGGAGGGAAAAACCATATATTTGGAATAATTTTTTGGATCAGACATTCATGCTAGGAATTATTGAATTAAATATATATAAATTTATAATTAATTAATTAATTTTTTAACACCATTATAAACTATTAAATATTCTATAATACATTTTATTATAATTTATATGCATTGTATATGTTATTTTATTTAATTTTAAAATAAAACAATTTAAAATAAAAAATTTCTCTTCATAATTGCATTTTGATGGATTTCCATTTTGATTTCTTTGATAAATAGGGTGGGATTCATGAACGTCATTTTGAACTATCAATCATATATTATGATTTATTTTAATATCCAATGATATTATGGGTGGACCTATGTAATAATAAAACATAACAGGTTGGGATAAATAATAATAACCCATGTGGTGCAGTAATCTTGGATTATGATATACTATTACATAGGAATAACTCAGAACCTTTGTTGGAATAATCGAGTGCCCGTAGTTGTCACAAGAACTGATATAGAATCCAGTAAAAGAAAAACATGCATGTTGTAGTCTATAAAGGGATTAATTCTATGGTTTAAAGTTATTTATACCTATAATTGGCACTATGTAAATTTAATCCAATGCAAGATCGTATATTCAGTGTGATATATATACATATATATATATATATATGATGTAGAATACATATGTAGGAATAACTTTCACAACTTTTTTCACCCATATATTATTATATGGGTATCATAAGTATAGGAAAACAAATATATAACATGCACAAGAATAACAAATGTCATGGTGCATATGAAATGATAACATTGTGGGGTAGGAAATCATATCCTATGGTATATATAGTACGTAGGATTAATTTAGTTTTTATCATATATATTATTTCATAATTTTTTGATATCCCCTTTAGCAATTCTATCATTCATATTCTATGATATTCACAAATATCACCTAGATGATATAAGGATCTATTTTACAGAACTCGTATCTGTGTTGTATACTAGTATGAATCTGTATATCATAAACTATGATATACTATAAATGGATGAATTCCATTAAATAAAATTTTTATAATATCACATATCGAACAAAAATGACCCCATCATGGATTTTTATGTTATATATTAATAATACAGGCATAGTTTAAAATCTTGTATCATTTTTAATAATTATTCATATAACATCAAAAACAACATCAGTAGTTTTTATTTTAAAACTAGTTTTTGATTCAATCAGCGTGGTAAATATCTGATAACATTGTTAGGTTTCTTAGTAAAAAATATAACTTAATCTATTTAGTATAAGTAATAATAAACCAATAATACTAATATCACCATGCAAGATAACTAAAGACACTCTAAATGGAAAATAAACAAAACTTTGTGAAACATGCACTAAATAATCCTCTACTGCAATATTCATCAAAATGGTTTTATGATGATCAAAATAGGATTCAAAAGACATTCCTCCTCGATGGTTTTTCCATGGGTTGATTCTGAATTGGCCACCACATGGGTGGGACTATTTTAAAACCCCAAACATGTTACCACATCTCATAGAAAAGGGTAGTGAGGAAGGAAGCCTGGTTAGGGATATTTTAAATATATAACATCCCATTTTCATGGCCTTCTTCCTATTAATGTAGGCCTTAGGATTACTCCCTGGTCCCATGAATTTACTCTTGTGGTATATAATGAATGAGTAAATATCATATGGTTAAAATAGTTTGTATCACTTTATCAATGAAATATATAATTTTTTCATTATATGAAAGGGTTTATTAATGATATACCATTGTGTAAGAGATTCAAATGTTAACCACTTTATGAAAAAATTCCTAAAAATGACTTAGGACTATTACATGAATCATACCACACAATTCAAGGAATTACGACTCTTCTAATTCATACAATACAACTAGAATATGTAGTTAGCAAGATATATCATATCATTCCCTTGATATTACTTTAAATCATGTATTATTTTTAATATTATATCCATATATCATACACTATTATATAATTTTTTTAAGAAATAAATCTATCACTTACCTCATTGGTGAGAGGTTTACTAAACTATACACTTGTTCCTACCTCTAAATTGTTTGAGGCTTCTTGGTCATGTTGATTTAAAAACATCCTTAAGTATTTGAAGAGATGTTATTGTGGGTTCTTTGGATATTGGTGTTATTAATGGTGTGGATTTTTTTTTCAATCTAAGTATAGAAGCTTCTGTAAATGAATAACTACTAGAACTTTATACTTTTACCAGATTCAAGGTTGTGGTTCTCTTGAAACCAAGTGGCCAAAAAATATCATTTTCTATGGTGGTAAATCTAGAGGATGTAAATGTTGATGGTGGAGGATGAGTTCCATAATTTGGAACTAATGCATTATTCACTGGTTATACCAATAGAGGGGGTGATTTCTTTTGACCATATGATTGGATTATTGTAGAGATCAAATATCAATGGAATTTTTTCTATTGATTTCAGTAGGTGGTGGATTAAGGATTAATGGAAGTTATTTATTGTATCAAGGTCAAGGTCATTTATTATACTAATTCAATTAGTTATTGATTAATCCTAGCTTAAGTTAGGTTGTTCTTTGGAGTTAATCCTTTTTGTTTTAATCTATAATTCACTATTCTAGTTAATATTTTTATTTCCAATGGATTAGGTATTTATCTTAACCATATAATCCCTTGGGATAATTTTTTTATTATACTTCCATTTATTCCATGTTTTCCCTTTCAATTTTTAGTCTCCCGGGAACTTTATACATAAACATTACATCTTACTAGATGAATATTCGTCACATTACAAAATCACATTCTTGAGGATCAAAAAGGTGTAGTTCCTTTGGAAACTTGGATGCCCAATATTCTAATTTGGTGGAAGATATTCAAAATATCCCATAAATATCTTCCCCATTAGTTCTATTCACAAATATACTATTCTTAACATTTTTCTTTATAGCATAGAGAAAGGAAACATAAGAAAGGGTGATTTGGGATGCTCAGTAATGGTAAAAAAGGGATATATCAATATAACATGAAAATATTTGTATGGTAACATAACATATTAAAACCATACCTTGCATATCATAGATCATAAAAATGAGTCATGGAATAAATCTTGGTAGTTTATAAACTAGACAAGTCCATCAAGAAGCAAATCTTCTGAACATTTATTAAAAAGAAATAAAAAGGTACAAAAGACCAGCAGAAGGGGTGAGACAAAAAATCCCCACATCTACCATAAACAGGTCTAAAGATCATAAAAAGACATATAATTTCCATAATCGTAGTCACCAGATGTCTCCCACTTTGATTGAGACTTATCCTGATTGAAGATTTTCAAAATATTTGTATCCACCTTCCTTGACACCTTAGAAGGCGATCTGGTAGACATGCTTCTAGGAACATTAGAATAATCCTTGTGTGGTCTCCGCTTTGTGGGAACATAGGTGAACCCCTCACTAGCAGCACCTTTTGTAGGGCCACTTAAAACTGCATCCTTGTAAGAGGTGTGTCTGACACTGCTCGCGACCCTAATTGGGGTACCCACATTCTCCTGTTCACCCTCAGAAACGTTCCCCCATTTGTCAGGTAATTCAGAAACATAGAAAAGCTTATGGATTTCCTGTTGGAAATCAAGTTGTTTTTTCATATCATTATGCTTAGGGACATCAACCTGGAGGGTATCAGGTTACACGACTGGGGTAACCTATTTGACCAAATGAGTCATAGAGGGTCCACTATGGGCCACCATCAGAGATACATCAATTAACAACCCTTTTCCAGTATCCATCTGAATGGGCTCACCAAGTGAATCACCATCATGCGTAGTAGATTTTGGCAACATCGAATCCTTCCCCTTTGACTTCCTACAACAGAGAGCTACTGAATTTCCTCTCACCCCACATTACCCACATGAAACATTCCTCTGGAATAACTCCAGTGAGTGTCCAACGGCCATACATTCAATGAAGAAAAGAGGTTTTTTTCATACTCAACATCAATGTGAATGTTGTCAGAAGGAGTGGAAAGGGTTACCTTGTCAATCAAAGTGGTGCTAAGATCAACCTCCACCGGAATCCTAGAAAAATGACCAAACCAAACATCCTCTATCGCTTTGTCTAGCCGAATCAGAGTCCCAATTGCCATGCCAATATCATGAAAATATTTCGGATGCCAGAGGACCCAATTGAGTCCATGAAGATGAATCCCTAATTGAGAAAAAGAGTTTCTTGAATGTGAGACATTAAAATCTAATAACCAATCATGTAAATAAAGCCAACCAGGTTTCAGAAACAAGGATCCCATGCTCCATGATCGAAGCATCAAATCATCATACGGAAAAAGGTAGTGGAAAAATCCTCGACCAAGCGAAACACATTTCCAATCAGAAAAACCCCACAAAAACGAGGTTCTACGGATCAAATCCTGAAGCTTCCATGGTTGCACACCTTTAAGAATGAAAATTCTTGCAATCAATGCTTTTTTTTCCAATTTACATTCTCTCATCAAGTGCTGCAGAATTGGCTTCAACATGTGTTGTTGATCCCATGCGAAGAATCTTACTAGGGCCAGAGTCCTTCAGCCGTGCAAATGAGCAGGCTCCATCCAATTTCAACACTGTATTTGAACTTTTCATCACATCAACAGAGGAATTAGAACTAGGAATAACGTCATCGTGGGACGGAACCAGATCTCGAAGCCGGGGCGGAACCGGATCTCATCGCAAAGCTTCAACCAAAGCAACAACAACATCCACCTTCTCCCGACTTGATGAAATACGCAAATTGCCTTGGCATACATCAGTCTTCAAGATCATAGGAGAAGGATGTTATGCATCCGCAGATCTGGCGCAAGGCTTCAAATCCGCATGAACATCAACCGAAGAAATCAACTTTAGCACAACTGAAGGGTTGCAAGAAACTTCCGAGAGGTGAGGGTCTAGAGAAGACATCAAGGAGGGAGCCGCTACCACCACACCACCTAAAGGAGAAATATGATTGAAGCTGAGGAAGAATGAGATCTCCATGGCCGAACCGAAACCCTATATTCCATTGAAGTGAAAGGGAGCTCCGCCTCCCGCAGCCCGTAGCGCCATCATCAACCCCTTGGTAGTTTATGACACATGAATCATAATGGAATAAAATAACATGATCTATGAGATCATAACATTGGAATAAGATGTAGATTAGTTGTGTATAACTAATCATATAATATATTATTTCAAGGATAGCCACAAACACATTCATAAAATGATAGGCATGGTCTAACCACCCATTTACCAGATTCAAGTAGGGGATAACCGTTCATGTACCCTCTTTTGGGATTGGGATAACCTCTTGTATACCATTTATTGGGCATGGTATAACCTCTCATGTACCATTTTAGCTCATATAACATTAATCATTTCCCAATGCATTGAAGGTAGTTATAGGCCCCACTCATCAAATTATGAAATTCATACATATGTGTTCCATAATATCATAAAACATTCATCATATCTTAACCAATGAAAATAAATTGGATTCATTATCATTTCATCATTTACTCAAGGAATATACCATGGAAAAATAAATGGATTTTAGGAGCATTCTATCATGGACATGAAAATGGAAAAGAGGTTTCATTAAAATCTTTTCATCATAAACATAAACCATCTAGATAAATAGTAAGAATAGTACCCTTGGTTCATATACCCAAGAGAATAAGTTACATTAATGGATTTTATCTTAGATAGAAAATAATTTTTAAATATCACTAAGAATATTTCTTGAGAAAAATAACTTTTCTTTGAAAACCAATTTGTAAAACTAAAAAATAATAAAATATTTTGGAAATCCTTTTTTTTGAAAATAAATTTTTAAAACATATAAAGGAATCTATAAAACTCATTTAAAACATTTCCTAAGAAAAATATCTCATCCACATTTAAAAAACAATTCAAACAAAAAACATTTTTAAAATCATTTTTTTAAAGTAAACATGAAAATTTATAAAGGAAACTTTAAAATCATTTAAAACAGTTCTTGAGGAAAGTATCCTTTTTGATTTGAAATGAAATTTTTGAAACATAAAATTATCTGAAAATAATTTTCTTTGTAAATAATCATGAAAACATATAATTAAATATAAAAATAAAATAATGGTCATGATGGTGGAATTTTTTTTTCATTTCATACATGTTAATGAAATGATTCCTTCCACATTTTTTGTAAAAGACAACCATGCATTTTTTGGAAAAATATATGATGATTCCTTTTAAAACTTTTTAAAAAAAATTGAAACATGGGTAAAAATTTATCTAATAAATAATTTTAATAATGTTAAAAACTTTTTTGGAAACATTTTTAGAAAACTAGGTTTTGGATGAAAAGGGGTTTTCGATCGAAGAGAGAAATAAAGATGTTTTTTCTTAAAAACATTATTTTGAACTATTGTGTGAATAAAGAGTGGAAAATGAATTGAAACATGTATTATTATTAAATAACCATATTAGAATAATATTATATAGTTTATTTATATATGTATCATAATATTTCATCACCATAAACATAATCATAAATAATCTCGATAAATGATGAGATTATATCATAAAATCTTTACCACTTTGATAATATTGAATCATAAGTACCATTAAATAATTAAATAAAATGAAACATTAAATATCATAAAAATAGGTATATTAATTATATAACTTTTTAATGGGTATTTATATACATATAAAAAGATAATATGGGTGCATATCAAAATATATGTCTCAATGAAGTCAAACTTAGACAAAAAATCCTTACTTGTTAGGTATCTTTTGAACAGTAATCCCCCTGAAAGAGAAATCCTAAAAAGGATATGTAAATCACAATAATTATTATGATAAGAATCATAATATACATTTATGGTCAGTATATAAACCAAATAAAATAAATTAGTGGTTAATGTGGCATGTGTCTCATAAAAATAATAAAAGTAAGGTGGAATTCCATTACCCTAAGTCCTAGCTTCCTTTTCAAACATTCAAACCTCTTATATAAAACAAATTATATTATTATACATATATTATATAAATATAGATAACTATATATATATATCATAATATAGATGATTTACTTATGACCTTTTTTACCCTTTTATTAACAATTCTGTGTTAAAGTCATATTTCGAGCAATAACTACTTTTTTCATGTATGCATTAAATTTTTTTATTTCCCTATTAATTTGATCATATATAAATCATATATATAATGTTAAAAATGATATAAATATCATATATATTCATTAAACTTTTTATTCATCATGATCCTATAAATTTAAATATTTAAAATGAAATACACAGTTAATGGAGATGGTAGGTCGTGCGTACTCATGACTGTTGTTTCCATTTTACCAATAACAATTAAAATAAATAAAGGTAAATAATATATTAACATTGAAGAATAATATTTATTTCATATATATCACATATTTTATTAAAAATATCCTTATTACCATCCATTTAAAGTGTGAACAAATCACATTGCTTCGCGAGTCAGTAGTCCTCTATACAAATGAACGACGTTATTGTATTCCCATATTATTTAAAATAAAAATGAAAATGTGATATAATTATTTAAGAAGAATAATAATATCATAAAAATAATATATAAACAATAAATTCATCATTATATCCATCCATGAGAGGTGATGATGGAAAATGAATAACATCAGTTCATGAGGTTGTAGTCCCCCATACAAATGAATGATGATTTCATAACCCATTTGAGGGAAGAGGATAAGAATTTATATTATTAAATTAACACAATAAGAAAAAAAAATTATGGATGATACTTATTTTATTATATTATCATGTTTTAATAATAATTTAAGGAGGTTTAGGAATAAAATAATAAAATTCTTGATTAGGGACGTCGCCTATTCTTCAAAACACTTTTTTGGATTTTACCAAAAAAATTATTAGGTTGGATTTCTGACATAAAAAAATAATATAGGATGATATTATGTAATTAAGGAAGTAATTTGGTATGTTCTTGGTAGATTCAATCAGTTTTGGTAGTGTGAATATGAGAGGATAAGTGGTGGCCTTTTATAAGTGAGGTGAGTGGCACACTTGTAATTTTTTAAAAGAAAAATTTGTATCTATATTTTTCACATTTTACAAGGATCATAAATAGAAAATTCTACAGAACATAAGATATAAGGTCTAAATATGGACATAAAATTGGTTTTTGACAAGTTTTTAGTCATTTTTAAACATTACCCTTTTAGTTTAACCCCCTAGTAAACCCATTTTTACCTTAACCACAGTAAATATTTTTTACTTTTTTTAAAAATTAATTATCGTAAGAAATTATATCAAAATTATTAGAAAATATAATTTATTATGATTCAAATATGAAATCCATTTTTTTAAATTCCATTAACATAAATGAAATTTTTTAATTTAAAATTAATCCTCAAGACGCAACAAGAAAGATGGTTTTCCAAGAGAAAATTTTCAAAAGTTTAAAAAGTTTTAATATCAAAATTAAATTTAAAAATTATAAAAATTAAATAAATTCTATTAATAAATATATAATTAGACATATTTTACTTTTAAAAAAATTTAAAAAATAATGTTATTAAATATTCTAAATTAATTGATTGTTCTTAATAAAACCTGGTATTTTTCAATATTCATCGACAAATTTATCTCCTCAAAAAAATCAAAACAATTAACGAGATATAATTTATACATTATTATTTAAAAAATAACCATTTTTTAAAAATAAAGTTTCTAAAAGTGTAAAAAATTATTTTAAAAATGAGTCCGCTAAAGGTGACAAGACCACTTTTTAGAAAAATATAGCTTTTATGTATAAAATTGGATTTATTATTATCCCTTGTCTAGAAAACGTGTAAGATGAATGATAAACATTTGACTAAATTTATAATAATTAAATTTCATTAAAATGATTCACCAAAAGTTATTTTTTTGATTTATTAAGGTAAAACACTTTTGTTTGCATACAAATATTTTTTCAAAAAAAGATTCCCTTTATTTTCAATGGTTTTTATTTTCATTTATAATTAATTGGTCACCAAGGAATTAATTATATATAAATTTTTAAATCATATATTTTCTTAATTTTGATAATATTATTCATACTCCCAATTCCAATGGCTATGAAATAACTTTCATATTAAATAATAATATTTTAATTGTATATCATGTTTTGTTTAAACTCGATGTTTTGTGTAATAAATAATAAACTCAATGTTTTATGTAACATAAGATAAAATCATTTTTACATGTAATCCAAGGAAAACTCAGTGTTGCATGTAAAAAACTCTCAATTCTTTGTTTTGTGTAACTCTAGCAAAACTCAATGTTTCTTATAACACAAAATATCATGAATATTAAATTTATTTGGAAAAAAATTCAAAAAATATTAGGGCATTACATTCTACCCCCCCTCCTCCCTGCCTAAAAATGAATTTTATATCAAAATTAATAACTTTGGTGCTAATAACTATTGATACTTATTCATCATTACACCCTCATGTGGCCACATAAATTCCTTAGGCTAGTGATTTATTCCCCAAAATTTGACCTGGTGAGTAGTTATTTTTCTTAGAGATTTCTATATATGATCTAGAATCTCAAATAATTATTCCTTATTATAAAGATCATGCTCCAGTGTTATAACATCTATGTTCAGTAAATGTGAAGGATCTGATTTGTACTACCTCAAGGGAGGTACATTGAATACATCAAGAACCTGATAGAAGCTTTATGGAAGTTCCAAATGCTAATCTACTCTCTCGATATAATCAAGTATTTCAAATGGGATAATATACCTAAGGCCTCTATTTAACTTATTTCCATAATGGAAAAATTCATATAAAAATCTTCTCACAAGAATAATATTCTATATAACATCGAAAATTAACAATATAAAATTTCTATAAACATGTTTATGTTCTTACATGTTTTTGAATGGGTCTAACCTTATTTTCAATATCATCATCTTACTCAGGTCCCAGTATCTATATTTCTATAGATTTATTCCATAAAATTGTAGTTCTACACTTATTTATATAAATATCTTCCTTAAAATCCATTTGAAAACTTGAGTGAATGTTATTATTGTGAGGAAACCAAAATAGAAGAAGGTGTTGATCCCAAGTACCTTTGAAATCTATAGAACAAGATCTTATCATATCCTCATGCTTTTTAATTGTTCTCGTAGATAAAACAATTTTATGAGGATGATATGTATTACTGAAACTCAACTCTGTATCAAGAGTTTGCAAAATACTTCAACAGAAAATCGATTTAAACTTTGGATCCCAAGGAGATACAATTGAAAGTGGTACACCATGTAACTTTACCCCTTCTTTACTATATATTATAAAAAGAGGATCCCGAGAGAAATATTCTCTGATAGAAACCAAGTTTGTTGACATTGCAAGGTGATCGATGGAAACCCATAATTACCACAACATCAATTATAAGATAAATCCTATGTTTACCAGAACCTTTCATCATATGTCCATAAGGTGTAAAGGAATTCCTCCTCAAATAACTTTTTCACTAAAACATATATATAACTAAAGGCTTGTATTTCCATAAATTTCTCTTCAAATAACCTTAATCTTGATAAATACCCATTACATTAAACCATAAAATGGTTTTCAATGACTTTGAACTTACGATCAACCTTAAACATATAAACTAATGATGTTATCTATAACTCTTATGTTTACATTACATGGAGACATATACTCTTTCAAAAACTAATTCAGTATTTATTCCTTATATAATCTATTATCTTATATAAAAACATTTTCATTGGAATCTTGGGCTCATCCTTGTACTGATAGAATATTAAAAATGATTTCATAACTCTAAAATCCATATAGAGGGAGATAATAAATGATTTTAAATAAAACGAAATTTCCCTAAAGGATGGACAATAATATTTTCATAGGGCTCATTCATACCAAAACAAATATGAAAATACCAACTATGGAGTGAATGATAATGTTCCCAAATCATCATGAGTCACTTCAACCACTGTGATTTCATAATCCTTCCCTCTTTTATTTTTCTTCAGAGGTTGTTGTGTATTATTTTCTATATTGTCCCTTGGATTAGGTCATTGATTCACATTATGACCATACTCTATGAACTTGAAACACTAGATTGTGGGTGGTTCATTCTATGGAGATTTATCCCTATTTACATAATTAGCTAACTTCTTCCCATTAATTCAGTATTTGATTTCTTGCTGAGCATCCCTTCCACACTTGAAACATTTACTATTCACCTAAAGCCAATTTCCTCAATGTTTATTCTCACAATTTGATCATCACAGAAGTCTCATATTCTTCTCTCCAAAACTTATATATTTTCCTTTGAATTCCATTTTTCTCTTCTTATCCAAACCATGAGATTGATATATAACATTAACCTATATTTCCACCATGATAACACATCTAACAATCTCTTAAAATCTACTTAATTATATTATGGATAACAACCTTCAGAGACTTATTTTTGAGTCACTAATTAATTGATAAATCTTACTTTAAAGTTAGATAGTAATACCCAAAGTTTTCCTCACAAGTATTGTAAAAATTTCCCTATAAGTACCAATAGATTCAACATTCTTTTTATTTAGCTTAATAAATTCATTTTCCATTTTCATATGAAGAATACAAGGGAATTACTATTTAGTAAATAATATATTAAACTCATACCAATACATAGAGTCAATTTCATCTTGTTGACTTATATTCTTGATAATATTCCACTATTGATTTGCTTCACCTTCCAAAAGATAGACATCCGAAATAAGTTTTTCATTCTCTAAACACAAGAGAATAGAAATATCTTTTCAAGGATACTAATAATTTTCTCAAGAATTATTGGATTAATAGAATCAAAAAAATACTGTGGACGTTTCCTAATTAAGGACTCAATAGAAAAATGTTACACCCTTTTATTTTATGGATGTTCAGTAAGATTTATAGCCTGAAAAAGTTCTATAAGCATTAAAATAAGGATTTTCAGTCCACATCCAATAAAATTTGGTTTCCCAGTGGGAAAATAATTGTATTGTCTATATTATTAACCATTAACATAGTTCCTTAAAGTTCTATCCATTAATAAAAACAAAAAATATTAATAAATGAACAGGTAATTATAGTGGGGAAGCATATAATCGTAAAAAATCACTTATAGGATGCCTAAATCATGGCACCTATTTTTTCATCTATGAAACCTTATAAATAATCTAAGTCATCATGGTGATTATCCAAATACTTCATGAAGGTTCATAAAGAGTTTGTAAATTTACAAATCATATCCTATAGTAGTGTCAAACTAGGTTAGCAACAAGGCTCATTGTCTTGACTAGGGGATTATTGAGGCTCGATCAATGTGAAATTTTATAGTTGTTACACCTAGGTACCTTTGTGTCAGATTCACGTCCACTTTTAATATCCAGAAGGGGATGTAATTTCATGGAATCCACTTTTTCTATCCTTACAAAAAAAAATTATAAGAAATTTTCTTATACTTTGACTCATTATTACACTTATACTTAAAGACATACATAGACATATCGTTAGAAATATCCCAGGTTATGTCACTAATGTTTTATCATCATATTTTTAAAAGGTTAACTAATCATTTCCTTTAATACCAACTATATCAACCCATGATTTTTATACATAAACATTATATCATTTTATATAAATATTCATCACATTCCATGCACACATGCCTAAGGATCATAAAGGTATAATGTCTTTTGAAACATGGTCACACAATATTATAATATGGTAAAATATCTCAAAAATATAAAAATATATCTTCCCCTTTAGTACTCTTAAAAACATACGCTACTTAAAATGTTTCTTCATGACCTAGGGAATGTAAACATAAGAAAGGGTGAGATCAAATTCTCATTAAGGGTAAATAAGTGAGATTTCAAAATAACATGAGCATATGGGTATGATAATATGAGAATAAAATATGAAAACCATACCATATTAGATCATAAAAATTAGTTATGGAATAAATATTTTCATTTCATAAAACATTAATCACAATGGAATCAGCGAATGTGATCCATGAGTGTATAGATTTGGAATAATACATAGATTTGTGGCATATACATAATCATAGATGATCTTAGGTCAAGGATACCCACCCCAAAAGTTCATAACATGTTTGGAATGGGATAACCACCTGTGTACCTTCTTCAAACATGGGATAACCTTCCATGTACCCTCTTTTGGGATTGGTATAACCACTTATGTACAATATTTTAGTATGAGGATAACCTACTGTATACCCTTGGATCTCATATAACATTAATAATTTCCCAATGCATTGGAGGGAGTTATAGGTTCCACATATCACATGATGAAAACCTTCATTCTTGTTCCAAAAGATCATAAAACATTCATTATATAATAACCCATGAAAATAAATTTGTTTCATAATCATTTCATCGTTTCCTCAAAGAATTACTCATGAAAAAATGGTTTTTATATGAATTTTATCATGGTATAACCAGTGCAAGAGAAACAGGTTTCATAAACATCTTTTCATCATAATCACAAACCATATAATGAAATAATAAGAATTCTATAATTGGTTCATATCCCCAATAAAGAATAAGTAACATCATAGGATGTCATCTAATATGGAAAATTATTTTGAAGGATCAATGGAAATATCTCTTGATGAAAATAATTGTTCATTGAAAATCACTTTTTAAAACTAAAAAATTATAAATTATTTTGGAAAACATTTTATTTGAAAATAAAATTAAAAATTTATAAATAAATATTTAAAAATTACTTAAAATTCTTCTTGATTAAAATATTTTTTCTACATTTATTTTTTTAAAAAAATTTAAAACATTTTTAAAATCCTCTTCGTTGAATGTAAAATTTGATGATTGTAATGGTGTCGTTAAAAAATATTTTAAACATTTCATATGGAATATATATTTTCATCTTTGAAAGGGTCTTTTTAAAACATAAAACTATTTTAATATTTTTTTCTTGGAAAATAAATATGAAAACTTTTAAAGGAAGTTTAAAATAAAATAATTTTCTTGGTGATGGTAAATTATGTTCATGTCGAACGTGTTAAAATAAAGATTCCGTTAACATTTTTAGTAAATAAATAAATAAAAATTGTTTATAAAATGACATGAAGATTCCTTTAAAAAATAAAAATGGGTAAAATGGGTAAACTTTTCTTTAATAAATCATTTGAATGATGTTAAAAACATTTTTGAAAACATTTTTAGTAAACATTTTTGTATGAAAAATGGTTTTCAACCAAAGAGGAAAATATAGATGCTTTTTAATAAAAAAAACTTTTTTTTTAACTATTGAGTACATAAAGAGAGTATGAGTAAGGGAAAAATTTATTCTTATGACATAACCATCAGATAAAAAAATTATGGTTTTCTTAATAGATGAATAATAATATTTTATCATTGGAATCATATTAAAAAACAATCCCGATAACTGTTGAGATTGTATCATAAAACCCTTACTACTTTGGTAACATTGAATCGTAAGTACCATTAAATAATAGCATAAAATGAAACATCAAATATCATAAAAATAATTATATTGAAGATATAACATGACAAATGGGATTTATATACACCTCATAAGAGAAGATATATTCATAACATCACATATGTCACGAAGAAGTTAAATTGAGAAACAATCCCTTATAGATTTTGTATGTTTTGAACTATAAGCCCTATAAAAGGTAGATCCTAAAATTTATATTTAAATCCCATTAATTATTTAGGGTAATTATCATAAAATAATTTCATGGGCAGTTTATACACTAAATAAAATATAAAAATGGTGAATATGGAATGTGTCTCACATAAGTAAAAAGTGAGACAAAAATCCCTTAATATGATTCTAGAGTTACATCATAAAAATTAAAACCTCATATATAATAAATATAAGTTTTTAATAAATATTTTAAATAATAATAAAAATATATCATATTATATATTATTTACTTCGAATCATTTAACCCCTTTATTAACAATTCCATGTTTAAGTCACATTTTGGCAATAACTATTTTGTTTTTTGTGAATGTTTTTATTTTTTATTTTTGGTACTCTTAATTTGATAATGGTTCCATAATATAAATTACATTAAAAATGAAATAAATATTAGATATATTCATTATACATGTATCTTTGTTGATCCATAAATTTTAGTGATATAAAATGAAATACCCGATTTATCAAGATGGTAGGTCTTACATATACCTGAATGTTGGTTCCATTTTTAAACATAAAAAAATGAAAATTTTAATTATTATATTACTATTAAAAAATAATTTTTATTTCATATATATCACACATTTTAAAAAACCCCATCCTTATTACCTTCTATGTAAAGTTTGAATGAATCGCATCACTTCATGAGGCATTAGTCCTCCGTACACACGAATGACATTATCATCTTCCCAGGAATGGAAATTAAGAAAAAAAATCATGATATAATGTTTGAAAAAGAATAATAATATCATAAATATAATATATAAATAATATATCTATCATTATATTCATATTTGAGAGTTGGTTATGGAAAACTAATAACATCGGTTCACGAGGCAGTAGTACATCATACACATGAATGGTGATTTCATAACCCATTTAATAGAAGAGGATAAGGATTTAGGTTATTAAATTAGAATTATAATATATTCATGTGTGTGAGATATTAATTTTTCTATATAATCATGGTTTAACAATAATTTTCTTATATGGAGGAATAAATCAAATAAAATTCTTGATTAGAGATGTTACCTATTTTTCAGACAACTTCTTTTAGTTTGCACCAAAAGGATTCTTATATTTGATTTCATAAGAAAATAAGGCACAAATGATGTGGTAATTGAATTAAGGAATATTTTTTATTATTAATTTTAAAAGCCAATGGTTTTTGGATGTTTAAATATAATAGGATAAGGGGTTCCCTTTTATAATGAGGTGAGTCACACACTTGTAATTTTTTAAAAGAAAAAGGTGTATCCACATTTTTAACATTCCAGAATGCTATCAAATGTACCATTTATGATAATATAAGAGATATATTATTAATATGATCATAAAATGGGTTTTTTAAAAAAATATTCATTTTAATCCATATATTTTTTGTTTAACCCCCCCCCCAGAAACACATTTTTACCTTAACTGTTGTAAACATGTTTATTATTTTTACTATTAATTGTGATAAAAATTTAAATTGACCATATTATATAATATAAATTATGATTATTATAAATATGGAATATAATTTTATAAATTTTATTCACATAATTTGTAAACATTTAATTTAAAATTAGTCTAAAAAATGTGATGATAAAGTGGATTTTCAAATAGAAAATTGTAAAATGTCTACAAATATTTTATATAAAAATTAAATATAAAATTGATTTCAATGATGAAAATTTGATTAATAGATATATAATTGGACTTATTTTACTTTTAAAACTATCTTAAAACAATTTGAATTTTTTTAAAATCATTAAATGAAATACAAATTCTTAATAAAAAATAATACATTTCACTATTCATTGAAAAAATTTTCTTCTCAAATAATTATAAAAAAAAACCCCTAATATAATTTTGAAATTTAGATTTTAAAAAGGAACACTATTTTTTCAGATAAAATTTATAAAAGTTTCAAAAAATAGTTTTAAAATAATTTCTCAAAATTCAACAAAACTAATTTTTAGAAAAATATAATTTTTAAGAGTAGAATTGAATCTATTCTTATCTCTTGTATTGAAAAAAAATAAACATAATTTTAAAATACTGATTGAATATATAATATATAAATCTAATTAAATTAATTCACCAAGAATTATTTTTTAAAATTATTGTGTTTAAAAACATTTGTGTGTATAAAAATATTTTTTTCATAAAAAGATTCCCTTGATTTTTAAAAAGTGTTTTATTTTCATTTATAATTAATTTTTCACTAATAAACTCATTATATATATGTGTGTGTGTAAATCATATATTTTCATAATTTATTTACCATCATTCATACCCAACATTCCAATGACTATGTGATAATTATCTCATTAAATTATAATAGTTTAATGTTATGTCACATTTTGTTTAAACTCATTGTTGGGTGCAATACAAGATAAACATAGTGTTGTGTGTAACAAAAGATAAAATTAAGTTTGCATGTAATTAAATATAAAATTAATTTTTCATTTAACATAATATAAACATGGTGTTTCATGTAATTCAAGTTAAACTCAGTGTTTCATGTAACACAAAATATTAAAAATATTAAATTTATTCAGAAACAAAAATTGAAAAAACTCATGGGTTTTATAGAGTGTCTACTATAAATTCCTCCTATAAAGTGTTATAAGGTTCATGGTTGGGGTGTGTGTCTATGTTATTATTCTTAAAAATTGTAGAGACAACTTCCACTGGTATTGATATATTTTTGTTAACTTTTTAGGGCCCCTGTTAAGTATTTTATTCCTATAGGTCTGATAGTTTGAAGGATATTGAAACTAGTGACACAAGGGGTATGAAATCATGGTTTAGATTCCTAAATGGAATCTTTGAATGTAATTGGTAGGAAAATAAAGGTACTTATCCTTTACCATAATTGAATTCATTGGTTATTTTTCTTATCTTTAAAAGATAGCATTAGAAGAGGGAAATTTTGGGCTTGAGAAGTTAGATGTATTAGAATTTGGATTTTATAATATATAGGTAGAGGAATACCTATTATGAAAAGATCTAAATAATTTTTTTATTTTCAATAATACATGTATAATTAAAAATATGAAATATGAAAGACTTGACCAAAAGTCATTATCTACTATGACACGTACCTTTTGTGGGGTGTAGAAAAAATAATTATTCGTCTTATATTGAATGCAGTAATAATTGTAACACTATGTTGCCTCCAAAGAAGAGTTATCTAATACTATTTTCTATAATTGATTTGAGAAAATGGGGTTTTTGATATTTTTTTTCTTTTTATACTAAATAATGTAATGAAATAGTGATTAAAAAAACAACTAATAATGGGATAGTGATTAGTTAAGGGTTGGTTTAACCTATTAAAATTCAATCCTTTTCCCCAAGTTATACATTATTATTCTTCTAATATAATAAGATAGAGAATCTATAATCATTTCCTTTCTCTACCTTGACTGAATGGTGATGGTGGGAATATTCCTAACTGAAATATTATCATAGTCTACCCTCCTAATTATGTGTGTAAGTGTTGTATTGGAACCTCTATGTTGTCTTTGGAAATTTCCAGTTATGTATTTTTTTCCTAAATAGACAAAAATGTCCAGTAACACATTCACTCATGTTGATAATCATCATTCACTTCACTACTTAGCTATTTTATATTCCATCATACAAATAATAGAACTAGGTGGAGGTTGATAAATATCATTGACCAAAAAATAATCAATAACTAGAATCCAACACCAAATATAATCAAAATCGATAATAAAAACTTTTATTGGAATATAAAAACTTGTTTAATATTAGTGATAATGATTTTTATTCTATAAATCACATGAACTCAAGTATTAAAAATGGTTTATCCTTCCATTCCAGGAACACTCATTGTATTCGACACTATGCGAAGGGTACCATAAGATAAGGGGGAAGAATTTAGCATCAAAAAATTAAATAAAATACTAAATAATGTCAAAAATAATGATAGAAATATTTCCCTCAAGCATGAATTAAAACCCATCCCCCCAACATATAGTCTATTCTTTTTGATCCATGTCCTCCATTTTCTTTAGAAAGTTAAACCCTCATATTTTGATTACTTAAAAAATCTTCCCCTTTCCCTTTTATCATATTAAAATATTTATTGTCATTTTATTTTATATAAAATATATATCCTTACTTAATTAGTGTTGATCGAAATATTTTTCATTCTTAGATATAGGTATCGAACTCCTATTAATCACATGTATATTGATATGAAACCCAAGTATATAGCTTGGAGTTTTGATGAGTCCATCAAATACTACTCACAATCTTCCATAGATAATTTTTTTTAAAGTCCTGGGTCAGCCATGAGGCTCAACTCAACAGGTTAATTTTTAGGATCAACATGTGATCAATTGGAAAAAAACATATGGTTGATCAGAATGAACATGTAGTCAGTCATCACACAGTTAATGGTAATTCATGGTTAATTAGATATCTTATTATAGTTTATCTTCACATGGTCACTTGTGATGCAGGATTGATCCATGAGAGTTATGGTCAAATGTGAGATTCAAGCCAATGGATCAACCATATGGAAGAAACTATTAAGTCATAAAAAATAATCCTTTTTCGAATTCAAATATGGTTTTTATTATATAAACGCTGAGATGAAATTGTGATCCTCAACCGAAAGTGTGAAATTATCCTCATGAATACATATAATTAGATTATATAATTATTATATTGAGGTATCTATGTCTGGTACCATGATTATAAAAACTACCTCAGACTATCCATATGCCTACATAAGAGAAATTTAATATATAATGACTGGTAAATTTTTACATCAAGGTTACCCACCACAATATCCATGAGTACACAAGATGTGAACGATGGTTAATCTAGATTTTGTACAACTTATTTAATTCTTACAAAGAGTAATAATGATGGTTACATATTCCATCAATGATGATTATAAATCCAATGACTTTATTATTTTTTCATGCTTCCTTTAATGGGGTGATCCATAGACATCCAATAGTAATCACCACATCCCTCAATAGATTCCTTATCAATCATGACATCCAATGTCACCTTACATGATCTGAGCTATTAACCATAGTTAGAAAAAGAATAATCCACAGTAAGCTATTCATGTCACTTATAAAATCAAGAAATTAAACTAGACGACTAATTTAGTTATTTAAAACAATATTAACATTATCAAATTTTTTGAATCTTAAATTCCAAAACTCATTAGAAAATTTTTATTTGATATGTAAGGGAAAATAAAATGAATTAAATATCAATATAATATCATGTACTAACTCCCTCAAATTTAACCCTTAGACTCTTAAAAAGTGAATTTAAAATTATTACCAAAGGAAAATCTAATCAATAAAAAATGTCAATTCCTTTTTTCAATACAATGGTCATCGTTTTTATCATGCCACCTTAAGGATAATGATTCTATTTTCATCATTAATCAAAATCAATTAATAATCACTTCTTTTATCCTCTCATACACACATATACAAACCATCCCCTGGAAGCTTCTCTAAAAAAACATTATAAACTATTTAATTTTAAAATTGATTTCATCTTCAACTGGAATCCAACTCTTTATCTTCATGGAATGTCCACATTATAGATATCTACATCAATTAAATTTTTATTATATATTTCCCTATTTTCTAGTATAATTGTTTTATCTCCTTAAAATATAGAAATTATATACCTTACTAAATGTGTATAGGTAAATAGGTGAACTTTTATCTTCAAAATAGAGAGATAATTACATTCCTCAATTTCGATGATATCTATGAAATTTTCCAATTCTTCTAATCATGATTTACATCAAAAAATAAAATCATAAAATATTCATCACTCTATTATTTAAATTAAAATACATTATTCTAAATATATTATTCCATCTCCTTTTTTCCTTTCCCCCACACTTGAATTCATCCTAAATCATGCATTATATTTTTAGAGCAAGAAAGATAGTGTTATTTGTCTTATAACGTGTCAACCTAAAAATTCATTTATGGACCTTAAGGGAAAAATGATTATTTGAAAAGGTAGTGTTGTAAATAGGTTTCATTAAAAATGGGGCTTAAAATTAAAATAACAACTCAATTATTTATAAAAAAGGCCCTCGAATGTTTTAAGGAGTTAACTAAACAATTAAGTAATATCTAGTTATTTAATATTTTCTTGGTTATCTGAAGAAAAATTTCATTGTAAGGAAGATGTAAAAGTTGGTTTAGAATCCTCTAGATTAATTGAAAAATATAAAAGAAATGTTTGAGTGGGATTTTCAAGAATTCCATTCATGTAGAGTTTGAAAAAAAATCATTTCATCATTCATCTAAGATGAGTGAATGAGTCAAATTAGTTTATCAAAATTTTCATGGATTCAAAGTTTACAAGGGTATTTATTGTAATATCATAGGTTTAAAAGAAAATACTAAAATGTAAAAAAAATAGACACAATGTTTTATAAGAAATGAAAAATTACAAAGAAAAAAATTCAAAATTCCTAAACTAATGGTCATAAATTACAAGGTTATATCCCTCACACATAAATGATGCAGTTTACTTAGTTCATTTATAAAATTAAAAATTATTTCATATTTTAAGTATAATCCCAAAACTATATAAGTGTTTTATAAAGGTACAACTTAATGGTTTTTAGTGAAAAATGGGGGTGAGGAGTTTTATCTCAACCTATGAATCTTGTGGAGAGTTACTATAGAATTTCTTCAACCTATTTCCATTAACAGTGAATGGTTCTTTCTATTGTTATTTTAAAATCAACATAGCACTAAAAGGATATATAGGAGTAAGGAAAATGGACCTTCCAATATGAAATAATGTTTCCCTAGAAATATATTGATTATTGAATTATATAAAATCATTTTTTTCTCCAAGATTGAATTAGTTTCATTAAATCGGCATGTTAAGATCCACCATTGTTGTTTTTTTTAAAAAATATTGAATTTTCAAAATACTCAATTATAATTTCTTATAGTACATTATGTTATAATTTCATCTCTTTTATAACTCTTTATAGGGTTTTATTCATCTCTCTCATAACCTAGTATGCTTTGTGTTCCAATTGCACAGACAGGTGAAAACTTTTTCCATAAATCAGAATATATGAGCTCATTCCTATATGGGTTTTTTAGGTTTTCATATAAATCCATAAGGTATATTCCAACCATTGGATCCAATCCTTACTATTGGGTTTAAAATTTTCCCCTAAGATTCCCTTTAACTTTGTATTGGAGGCTTCAACTTGGTTATTTGTCTTTGGATGACAGGGTGTTGATTTTTTATGATGAAATCTGTATTTCCTTAATGAATACAAGATTATTTTACTATAAAGATGATTCCCTTGATCATGGATGATGGATCTGAGAACTCCAAACCAATAAGAGTTAGTAGATATGATGATATTATAGAGAACATTAGCGTCATCAGTTTATGTGGTTCTGGGGTCCTCCAATTTTGAAACATAATCCATTATAAGATAGATGTAATAATTTTCAAATGAAATTGGAAAGGAGCACATAAAATTTATTCCCCGCACTTCAAAAATTTCACAAAAACTAATTATTTTTTGGGGAATTTATTTTCAATTTCATATATTTCTATAAAAATTGAATTATTCACAAAATTTTCAAAATTCATGTGAATCTTTGAACAATGTGGAATAGTAGATTCCATAATATAAAAAAATTATTATCTTTTGAGTTCCAATGTGTCTACCCCAACATAGACAATGTCTAAACTAAAAAATATATTCAATTTCATTGTTAAGAAATCATCTTCATATCACTTGATCATTTAAAATTTTCTAAATGAATAGATCTTCCCAAATGTAAAATTTTAATTCAAATTTTAAATTTTGGATTTTCGTGGGATACTAGTGGGTGTAAACTTGGCAAGTTACAAAATAGTTGAAAATATCAGTATACCATATAACTTCACTATAAATCAAGTCAATCTGCACTTATAGAGTGAGGTGCGATACTAGTTTTGTATGTTGGAATTTCAACTTCTGCTATGTCGGAAAGTCAACTAAAGTTATCAGCCACTTGGTTCTCAGATACCTTCTTATATTTAATTTACAAGTTAAAATATTGTTGTGGTAACATCTATCAAACAATAATGGGCTTGTAATTTTCCTTATTTACTGAATATATAAGGGTTTCATTATTACAAAAACCAAAAACATTATTTCCACAAAAATATTATATAAATATGACCAAATAAAATAAAACTACTAGAAATTATTTTTATGTCATTGTGTTATTAAATTGGGAATAATATATAGTTCATGAGTCATTGGAAATTACTTTTGGTGTTCTCTAAATTCTCAGAGAAATTAATACTCCAACTAGTAGGTTAGAATTATCATAATGTTACTCAAATTGTTGTTCCCAATTTCATAGTTACATTACAGGTGTGGTTATAAATCTCCATTTCAACTCTTAAAATGTTTCCATACACTAATAATTAAAATAAAAAATAGTATATTTTAAAATTAATTTTGATAAAGGGTGGTGATTCATAATGAAATAATAGATAAATATTCTATAGAACCCTACATATCATACACAATATCAAACATATTTCACACAATTTATAGGGAAACAAATTTATCACTTTATTTTTTTATTTATCCCTTTTAATTAATTTTAATAAAATGATATTCCCTAAGAAAATTCCTCTCTCAAAAATAAAATGTAATTTTTCTAAATTCAATACTATATTGTTTTCAATTAATGTTTTATAACTATTTCTATATTTTTCAAAAAATGGTTTAATTATTTTTCCAAAAACAATGAAATCGTACAAGAAAACCTCAAATATATCCTCAATTTGATAGGATTATATACTTAATATAATTTTTTAAAAGACAATAATATCATTACCTAATAAAAATGACATATTTATATAATAACATTTTAAAATGGAATGTGTAAATGTGGTATTCTATTGGTCCACTAGAGCATTGGGTGCTTGAATTTATCATGAGAATCTATCCATGAAACAATAGTGTGTACTCATTTCCAATATCTCAAATATTTATTAAATTAAGTGTATTTTTAGATGATCCTTCCTAATGCATTTAATTAAATTATTATAGTCTATACAAACTCTCCATATATTCCAAATTCTCGCAATGATTATGATAATTTTATTGGGAACTATATTGATGGGGATAAACCATTGTGAATATATAATGGGATAGATGTTCTATTATTATATGTGATACTCTATCCCCTTCTTCATCGCCTCCATCAATGTGGGATTTAGCCTCCTATGGGGTTGTATAATTGGTTTGTAATATCCCTCAATAATAATTCTATGAGGGGTTAATTTTAGATTTATACCTTTAATATCACCTAATCTATATTATATCTCATAGAAATTATTTCTCAAAATATCAATAAATATTTATTCTTGTTATGTAGATATATTATTAAATATTATCAGTAGTAATTTTTCTCATTCTATGTGGTAAACATATTTCTGATTAGTAGGATGTAGTTTGAATTATAGATTTGGTGGTTATTCAATATATGGAATTAAATTAAGGTTTAATATTCCAAAATATGGCACTTCCTGAACACAATTAAATATTTCATAATCGTATTTGTTAAATAAACCATCATATTGATTAGAAATGTCATTAGTTTCTTCTTCCTCCATTATAAAAATAGAACACCCCGAATTTTTGATAGCCTCATATTATATGGAGTTTACAATCAAAATTTGTTTCCCATGGATAAAAATTAATATAAAATTCTTGAAACCTCAATGGATTCATCTTATTCAATATAGGGTAGTGTAATAATTTAATGTTCATATGAAGGGTACCTCATGGATTTAAAAATATTAAAGTGGATACAGTATTCTCTAAACTCCATGGTGAGGGTTCCTTCATGAATATAGATTATTATCTTGGTTTTATTTTAAAAAAATCACAAAACTTATGGTTTATTGTCTTGGTTATATATCCTATTCAATATTAACCACATAAAATTATGAAATAAATATTAGGCCTTAAACTCCAATTAACACATCTTCCAAAAATACCACTATAAAAATAGTGGATCTATTTTTGAGATGTACCAACACTATTGTGGGATTCAATACTACCATACCTAAATAAGTAAATAATGAGTGATTCAATAAATTAATATATACCCCAAGATTATATAAATCATAAGAAAATTTTAAATGTCCAATGGTGCAAGGAATAAAAAATGTACCTATATCTTGAAATTTGGTGGGTAACTGGGGTCTGATCAACGGATGGGGAAATTTTTTTCTAGACTAATTATCTCATTCAATTTAATCCTCCTATTATTTATTAAATAATTCTTTAGGAAATCATAAAAATGTTGAATTTTTTTTAGGTATTTAAGATGTGTTATTTTTATCTCTAAATTATAAAAAGTTTTCATAATCCCTCTTTGGATTTATTCTTCTTAAATATTCTCTTATTAGATAATCCTTTATGGGGATGGCGGGGTTAAGGTATTTTTTCAACATATTTTATCTTTTTATTGGTATTTATTCATTCCTCCTCCTTGGTCTATCCTTTTATTCCTCTCCTTTAATTTCTTCTTCTTTGGGAAATTTTTCTAAATTCTAACCAGAAATTATAGATTTTATTTCTTCACTTTAGGTCAGGTAAGGGTTACATTATGTTGTGTATAGTGCATGAATATTCTCTCAACTCTCCATTTCCATCATACTAACATTATACATTGGTTTATTAACTTTTTCGGCTGGTTATTTTCCAACAGTTTTGGAAAACGATTCTAGAATATATTGTAAATAGTTGATTTCATTCATAAGAACATTCACCTTTGATCCTTATTATTGTTTTATAGGAGGTTGTGTATTATTATAGTATTTTTTATAAGGTCTATTATTCTATATGGGTGGGGGGTTTGGTTAAGTGTTTTGATTATAGGTTTTGTTGTATTATTACTGGAAAGGTGGTTAGTACATGAATTTTTTAATCTATTTTTGGTATGGGGTATATGGATGCTACTGATTTAGGTAGGGTGGTATATTTTTCTATTATTGATTTAAAAATCCATGATGTAATTATAAATTACTCCACCATAGTTTATTGTTTTACAAAAATTAACTCATATGAAAGGATACTATGAAACTTTTCATACCACACACTTCATCGCATTGGTCAATGAAATGGTTTGGTGATGAACATAAACCATATTCCTTAGTTGGCTCTTCTTCTTCACTAATATATTTTAAATAAAATTTTATAACGAAACTATTCAGTTCTTAATTTTTAGATTATAATAATTTTCATGGATTAAAATTACTTACATTATGGATACCTTTTATAAGGCCCCAGCCTTAAACCTTACTTAATCTTGAGTTATTACAAGATTACATATTGAGGATCTTTTCGGGTTTATAGTTTTAGAGAATTAGATCATAAAACTTGCATTACATTCCACATATAAACAAAGTGGTTACATAAAGATAGTATTCTTCATTCCCATCAATGGAAACACATTTAAAATAAAACATGGATTATTTCTTGACACATCCTTGACTCTATCATCTTATCATGTACCTTTCCCTTGACCTGTGAAAAAAATTTCAAAAACTTGGGATGAGCATAAAAACTCAGTATGGGTTATAAAAACATGGAAAGGAAACATGGGTACATACATACATAAGAGTGAAATCATACTTTACCCATAAAAAATAATCACTTTAACATAACTCATCAAATCATGAATAAATCATAGAAATCATAAGACATAAACATAACTTGAGGCATTCATAACATTCTTACGTAGGGAGTAACCCTCTTGGTTACGTTTGGAATACCCATCACAGTATATTCCCTAAAATCTCTTCGGAGAAACCTTAACGTTTCACTCCTTCGCGTTACCCAATGTATTAGAGAGCTATAACGGGCTCACCCGCCCTTAGTTTATCACGGAACCACCCGTCTTCATAATAATGCCCAAGAACCATAACATAACCATATCACATAAAACATGCATAAAATTTCCACATTTCAATCACGAGATATCAATACAACACATTGATATAATAAAAACATTATGAAAACCATTTTCAATACCAAATTAAAACATGGTATTTATTTTTCGTTTTAAAAAAAAGGTATGGCTTGTAGAGGAAGCCGAAACTCAAATAACGGTCATGACGGCGGAGAAGTCGTTGTCGCCGCATACGTACGACAAAAACATTCCCTTTTTTCGTTTAGTAAACGCTTCGTATAAAAAAGATTCCTTTTGAATAAACGTAAAAGTCAAAGGGGTTTATACACCGTATAAAAGAAAGTTGTGTATAAAATAAAATATGCCTCAACGAAAGGAGATTGAGACGAAGTCCCATACCTCGTATCCGACTTGACCCGACCGTTCTTTAATCTCCTGAATAATAAACTTGAGTTAATCTCTACTTGCTTATGAATCTTTTTCAAGTTCATTATTCCTTTTATACCATGTTATGAACATCATGTAATCAGTTAAGTTAATAATGTTCATTTTGTCGGTATTTGGTTCTTAAGTCAAAAATAGACTTCTTACACTTACATGTTGTTAATTTGGTCAAAGGTTCATTATATCCAGAATGGTATTTCATGATGTAGATATCATATATGTCATATATATCCAGTACATACATGCATTTATAATATTACATAATTTAGAGGTAAGAAATGAAATGCACCGTTCATGGAGACGGTAAGCCGTACGTACGCATGAACGCTACTTTCATTTCTATTTCGTATTTTATAGAATGGAATAATAATGATATAAAGGTATACTATAATTCCAGTATAATAACATATATAATATCATTAACTTTATCCTTTACACATCCCACATATGGTATTAACGAATCAAATCACTTTCAGGGGGCGGTAGTCCGCACTTCCTAAAATGAAGATATAGTGTTTACCCATAATGGAAACCACAAAGGTATGCCAAAAATGAAAAAAAACAGAAGCTTAAGGAAAACATAAACATATTATATATCATATATAAAAATAGTGACATCATAATGGCCACCTTTGAAGGTGTTAAATGAGTGTTGAACAATCATCGTTTCGGGAGGCAGAATTTCTCCATCCACAGAAACCGTATGTTCTTTAACCATTTGATGTAGTTGTGTGAGAGTGTAGCTCAAATAAATATTATAACAACATCCTAGTATATTGAAGATACTGGTGTTGTTACAAAATAAGTAAATAAAAAGATTTTAGGGGGTTGGAGAAGCAAAATAAAACAAATGAACATTAGAGAATGAATTACCTTAAAAAGTGTAACTCCTTTTGATTTGAGCCTAAAGGATTCCTTTGAAAGGCATATACCCAAAATGAATCCTCTAGGATGAGGAGAGGGATGTGGAGAGAGTAAATGGGCAGGGGTTGGCCGAGCCAAAGGCTTGAGGAGTGTGTTAAATGAGGTAGAGGTGGGGGCCTTTTATAAGAGGAGAGGAGGGGCACTTTTGGAAAGTAAAGAAATATTACATTATTTGAAAATGTGTTTCGGTTTTAAAAGGTCCCACATTGATATAATTCGTGGATAAGGTGATAAGGGTTCGAAATACACTCATACAATAAGTTTTGGACATGTTTAGTTCATAGATTTTACATTATCTTTCTATTTTATTTAAATCATCAAATAATGATGTCATCGCTGCATCATTATTATGTCATAACTAATTTAATTTATTTAATGTCTAAAAATCATAAAAAATATACTATGATGTAGGAAATCTTTTTATCTTTCCAATTACTATTTATAATCAAAATTTGGACTTGTATAACCCCACTTAAATTTTTTTTGCGTAAAACATATTATGTTTGTGTCATTTTCACTTTAACATTAAATAAAAAGTAATTTATGTCATTTCCCAACAAAAGTGGATCCATGGGGTCCCCAAGTTGACCCATGGAATTTAATGGTCGGCCATGACACAACCAATGAGGTTGGGACATGTTTCGAGGTCATTTCATTTTATTAAAGCATTATTTATACCTTAAACTACACTAATTACCACTAATCGCGATTAAGAACTTAATAAGTTACTATTCACCAAAAAATTATTATAATCTCATTGAACCACATTTTACTTCTTAATGACAACCATGTATGTCGGATTTTCAAAATTCAATACACATTAGTGGTAAACTTTCATTTAACTGAAAAATCAGTTTGCTTGATTACCACTTAGGGGTTTCACTATTCATCAAAAATTGAAGTTTTTCAGAAAATTACCAAAAATTCACCCTAAGCTATATTTGATATTCTGAATTCAAAAATGAAGTCTATTTTACAAAATTCAAATCATATAAGTCACATTAATTAATTTAATAATTAATTCCCGCTGCCAGAGCAAATAGCGTGTTTTTACAAAATAATAAGTATCAAAAGATTGACACCAGTTTAAGTCTAATTTCAAAGTGAAATTGATTCCAATGACCACCATTGGATAAAATGGTAAAAATATATTCTAATTTCACTTCAAAACCAATTCAAAACATAATCTAAGCATATAAATAAATTAGATTAAAAAGCAGTTTTGATGTAAAATGCAGTATTTTTCACTATTCATTAAAAAATGAACATTGTCAGAAAAATACCAAAAATTCACACAAGGTAAATTTTGATGTCCCAATCATAAAGGATAACTTTATTTTGACAAACATAGTTTATAAAATTGTCAAAATATAGATTCAAAAATGGTTTTCATCAAAAGGCAGTAAAACAATCTTTTAAGAATATTAGTGTATTTCATGCATAAGATTGTATTTATTTTCATTTTAAGCCTCTATAACACTATCTTAATCATTAATAGACATAGATAAAAATATCTATTATTCATTACTTACTTGGGATGTTACATCCTTCCCCCCTTTAGAAAATTGCGTCCCCGCAATTTATTTACTTATCGAATAAATGGGGGTACTTATCCCTCATTGCATTTTCAGATTCCCATGTTGCCTCTCCAATCATGTGGTTTTTCCACAAAACCTTTACCTGATGAATCACTTTATTCCGTAACACTTTCTCCCTGTGGTCAAGAATCTGGACCGGTTGTTCCTCATAAGATAGGTTCTCTTCCATCTGAACTACCTCTGGACTCAAAACATGAGATGGATCTGGCATATACTTTCTCAACATCGAAACGTGAAAAACATTGTGTACCTGAGATAAACTCGGAGGTAAAGCCACTCGGTATGCAACTGATCCAACTCTCTCCAGAATTTTGTATGGTCCAACAAACCTTGGACTCAACTTTCCTTTCTTACCAAATCTCATCACACTTTCCAAGGAGAAACCTTGAGAAAAACATGATCACCTACCTCGAAAGATAGATCCTTCCTCCGGTTATCCGCATAACTCTTCTGCCTGCTCTGAGCTGTTCTCATGTGTTTCTGAATCAGCTGAACTTTTTCTGCCATCTCTTCTACCAATTCTGGTCCCATCAACTTCCTTTCACCCACTTCATCCCATAAAGCTGGAGTTCGACACTGCTTCCCATATAATGCCTGAAATGGTGCCATCTGTATACTGGAATGAAAACTGTTATTATATGAAAACTCAACCAAAGAAAGATGTTGGTCCCAACTTCCATGATAATCCATATAACAAGCTCGTAGCATATCCTCCAATGTCTGAATTGTTCGTTCTGACTTCCCATCTGATTGAGGATGAAAAGATGCACTAAAATTTAACTCAGTACCCAAAGACTTCTGAAGGCCTTTCCAAAAGTTAGAAGTAAACCTGGGATCACGATCCGATACAATGGAGAGAGGAACTCCATGTAACCTGACTATCTCTTTAAGATACAAACGGGAAAGTTGATCAAGAGAGAAAGTATCTCGTATAGCAAGGAAATGAGTAGATTTGGTCAAGCGATCAACAATAACCCAGATTGCATTATTACCTCGAGATGTCTTCGGTAATCCAACAACAAAGTCCATGGATATATTCTCCCATTTCCACTCTGGTACTGGTAAAGGCTGAAGCATCCCTTTCGGTAACTGCCTCTCTGCTTTAACCTGCGGACAAGTCAAACACTTCACAGTAAAATCAGAAATGTATCTTTTCATTCCATCCCACCAGTAATACTCCCGCAGATCTCTATACATCTTAGTACTGCCCGGATGAACTGAAAACGGAGAACTATGAGCTTCACATAACAACTCTATCTTCAACTGTGAATCACAAGGCACACACAATCTCTTCCCAAATCTCAAAACTCAATCATTATCAATGTTGAATTCAGGCAACTTACCTTTCTGAACCAGCTCTACCTTTTTCTGCAACTCACTATCTTGCTTCTGTGCTTGCTTGATTCTATCTGATAGAGATGATCTCACTGATACCTGAAACAAAACAGAAGGACTTCTTGCACCAACAACTTCTATGCCAAAGTTCATCAAATCGTTAACCAAAGGATCACGTTCCAAACGCAACATTTTTAATAAAGCATTACTTTTTCGACTCAAAGCATCAGCCACTTTATTTGCTTTTCCCGGATGGTAATGAATTGTACAATCATAATCTTTGATTAATTCCAGACATCTCCTTTGTCTCATGTTTAACTCTTTCTGAGTGAATATATACTTTAAACTTTTGTGATCGGTATATATTTCACACTTTACTCCATACAAATGATGCCTCCAAATTTTTAAAGCAAAAACAACAGCAGCTAATTCCAAATCATGTGTAGGGTAATTTACCTCATGAGTTTTCAAATGTCGTGAAGCATAAGCAATTACCTGATCATTCTTCATTAGGACGCAACCAAGTCCTTTCAATGAAGCATCACTGTATATAACAAACTCACCATTCCTGGAAGGTAGTGCCAAAACTGGAGCATTCACCAATCTTCTTTTCAATTCCTGAAAACAATCATCACATTCTTTTGTCCAGATAAACTTAACACCCTTCCGAGTTAGCTTAGTCATTGGACTAGATAACCGTGAAAAATTTCTAACAAACCTTCGGTAATAGCCCGCCAAACCAAGGAAGCTACGAATCTCGGTTACATTTGTGGGTCTTGGCCATTCTTCCACAACTTTTGTTTTTGCAGGATCAACAGTTATTCCGTCTTTAGAAACAATGTGACCAAGGAAAGAAATTTGTTGCAACCAAAACTCACATTTGCTGAATTTCCCATACAGTTTCTTTTCTTTTAAGGTTTTCAAGATAACCCTTAAATGTTTTTCATGCTCCTATTTACTTTTAGAAAACACCAAAATATCATCAATGAAAACCACCAAAAACTTATCCAAGAACTCATGGAAAATTCTATTCATTAAGTCCACGAATACAGCAGGTGCATTGGTTAGCCCAAAAGGCATTACTACAAATTCATAATGGCCATATCTCGTACGCAACGCGGTCTTCGGAATATCTGCCTCCTTTACCTTCAGCTGATGGTACCCCGATCTCAAGTCAATCTTTGAAAAAAAACTGAGCTCCCTGGAGCTGATCAAACAAATCATCGATATGAGGCAAATGATATTTGTTCTTAACAGTGATATTATTCAAGGCTCTATAATCAATACAAAGTCTCATAGAACCATCTTTCTTTTTAACAAATAAAACAGGAGCACCCCATGGTGATGTGCTAGGTCTAATGAAACCTTTCTCTAATAAATCTTGCAATTGCTCCTTCAACTCTAAAAGTTCAATTTGTGCCATTTGATAAGGGGGTTTTGAAATTGGTTTAGCATCAGGAACTAAGTCAACAGTAAACTCAACTTCTTGATCTGGTATTATTCCAGGCAACTCATCAGGAAAAACATCAGGATACTCATTTACCACTGGCACATCATTAATCTGAACAGTTCCTTTATTTTCAACGACGTGTGCAAGGTAACATTCATTTCCATCTTTTACAAGTTTCTCGGCCTCTTGATATGTTATCAAAAGTAAGGGTTCATTCTTGTAAACAAACTGAAAGTCTTTCTGAAAAGAAACTTCTTTAGCTCTACAGTCAATCTTAGCATGGTAAATAGAGAACCAATCCATACCCAGGATAACATCAAACTCTACTAGAGGTAGAACAATAAGGTTTGCAAGTAGGTTCTTTCCACAGATAAGGATAGGAAGATTCTTATAAATTCTTTTTGCCTCGACATTTCCCCCAGGTGTTTTTACCAAAAGTTCAGGAGTCATTTCTTGAGATGGTATTCCCATTTTACTAGAAAAGGTTTTAGAGATGAAAGAATGTGTATACCCCAAATCAAACAACACACTGGCATAATCTGAAAAAACAAACAAAGTACCTGATAAAAAATCATTTGATGGCCCGACATCTGCTGAAGTAGTTGCAAAGGATTTCACCACCCCTTTCTGCTTGTAGTCTAACTGCTTCCCATCACTCAAGATCCTTGTCGGACACTCGTTTGCATAGTGACCCATCTCATTGCACTTATAACATTTCACTAACTGTAAATCAAATTTGTTCTTACCTTCACCTTGATCTTTTTCAGTGCAATCACGAGCCTTATGTCCCATCTTACCACATCGGTAGCACTTCCCAGAATTCAGAAGACATTCCCCAGCATGCCTTTTTCCACATTTATCACAAACTGGAAACTTAGTTCTCTTACCATCAGACTTTTTTGAAGAATTCTTACCTTTCTCCTGCCACCTCGGTCTCTTCTTCTACTGGTTGTTATAGAACACTTGGTCATCGGCAAACTCCATTTCCACCTTCTCAGCACATCAAACAAGATTTTCATAACTTTTAAACTCACGAGAAGCTAATGCCCTTCGATATTTTGGCTTTAATCCTGAGTAAAAACGATTGATTTTACTATCAAGGTCTCGAATAAAATTTGGAGCATACCTTGCCAATCGAGTGAACCTTTCTTCATAAGCAGCCACTGAGTCTTCCTCTTGCCTCAATTCCAAGAATTACTTTTCCATCCTAAGTCGAACAGCCTTAGGAAAATACTTCTCAAGAAACATACCTTTGAATTCATCCCAGTCAAGAGCATCAATCTCATCGGCATCCCTGATATTTTTAACCATAGACCACCACTGATCTGCTTCACCCTCCAAACGGTAAATAGAAAGACTAACCTTTTGATTGTCTGAACACCCCATGACATCAAAAATCTTCTGCAGTGCTTTAATCCACCCTTCAGCTAGTACAGGGTTAGATGATCCTCTGAATGATGGTGGATGTTGCCTCATGAAATGTTCCACCACTGACATGTTCCTCTGCGGTTGGTCTGGCTGATCTCGTGTATGGATACCACCGCCATTTATCGCTTGAGTCAACTGCGCCATTACTGCAACAAACTGTTCAGTTCCAATTCCGACCATTTCTGGATGCTGATTCGGAAGGTTATTTCCTTCTGTATGCCTTCCTAGCACTGCTTCCCTGTTTCCTCTGCGGAAAACCATTCTGAACAAACATGTCTTAGATGAAGCAACATGGTAATCTTTAAATGCTATATCATTTCAAAAAAAAATATATATATATATTTTTGGATAATCATTTAATAGAATTCTAACTCCTAAAGTTATCTAAACCGACCTCTGATACCAACTATAAGGCCCCAGCCTTAAACCTTACTTAATCTTGAGTTATTACAAGATTACATATTGAGGATCTTTTCGGGTTTAGAGTTTTAGAGAATTAGATCATAAAACTTGAATTACATTCCACATATAAACAAAGTGGTTACATAAAGATAGTATTCTTCATTCCCATCAATGGAAACACATTTAAAATAAAACATGGATTATTTCTTGACACATCCTTGACTCTATCATCTTATCATGTACCTTTCCCTTGACCTGTGAAAAACATTTCAAAAACTTGGGATGAGCATAAAAACTCAGTATGGGTTATAAAAACATGGAAAGGAAACATGGGTACATACATACATAAGAGTGAAATCATACTTTACCCATAAAACATAATCACTTTAACATACCTCATAAAATCATGAATAAATCATAGAAATCATAAGACATAAAGGTAACTTGAGGCATTCATAACATTCTTACGTAGGGAGTAACCCTCTTGGTTACGTTTGGAATACCCATCACAGTATATTCCCTAAAATCTCTTCGGAGAAACCTTAACGTTTCACTCCTTTGCGTTACCCAATGCATTGGAGAGCTTTAACGGGCTCACCCGCCCTTAGTTTATCACGGAACCACCCGTCTTCATAATAATGCCCAAGAACCATAACATAACCATATCACATAAAACATGCATAAATTTTCCACATTTCAATCACGAGATATCAATACAACACATTGATATAATAAAAAAATTATGAAAACCATTTTCAATACCAAAGTAAAACATGGTATTTATTTTTCATTTTTAAAAAAAAGGTATGGCTTGTAGAGGAAGCCGAAACTCAAATAACGGTCACGACGGTGGAGAAGTCATTGTCGCCGCATACGTACGACAAAAACATTCCCTTTTGTCGTTTAGTAAATGCTTCGTATAAAAAATATTCCTTTTGAATAAACGTAAAAGTCAAAGGGGTTTATACACCGTATAAAAGAAAGTTGTGTATAAAATAAAATATGCCTCAACGAAAGGAGATTGAGACGAAGTCCCATACCTCGTATCCGACTTGACCCGACCGTTCTTTAATCTCCTGAATAATAAACTTGAGTTAATCTCTACTTTCTTATGAATCTTTTTCAAGTTCATTATTCCTTTTTTACAATGTTATGAACATCATGTAATCAGTTAATTTAATAATGTTCATTTTGTCGGTATTTGGTTCTTAAGTCAAAAATAGACATCTTACACTTACATGTTGTTAATTTGGTCAAAGGTTCATTATATCCAGAATGGTATTCATGATGTAGATATCATATATGTCATATATATCCATTACATACATGCATTTATAATATTATATAATTTATAGGTAAGAAATGAAATGCACCGTTCATGGAGACGGTAAGCCGTACATACGCATGAACGCTACTTTCATTTCTATTTCGTATTTTATAGAATGGAATCATAATGATATAAAGGTATACTATAATTCCAGTATAATAACATATATAATATCATTAACTTTATCCTTTATACATCCCACATATGGTATTAACGAATCAAATCACTTTCAGGGGGCGGTAGTCCGCACTTCCTAAAATGAACATATCGTGTTTACCCATAATGGAAACCACAAAGGTATGCCAAAAATGAAAAAAAACAGAAGCTTAAGGAAAACATAAACATATTATATATCATATATAAAAATAGTGACATCATAATGGCCACCTTTGAAGGTGTTAAATGAGTGTTGAACAATCATCGTTTCGGGAGGCAGAATTTCGCCATCCACGGAAACCGTATGTTCTTTAACCATTTGATGTAGTTGTGTGAGAGTGTAGCTCAAATAAATCTTATAACAACATCCTAGTATATTGAAGATACTGGTCTTGTTACAAAATAAGTAATTAAAAAGAGTTTAGGGGGTTGGAGAAGCAAAATAAAACAAATGAACATTAGAGAATGAATTACCTTAAAAAGTGTAACTCCTTTTGATTTGAGCCTAAAGGCTTCCTTTGAAAGGATTCTGCCCAAAGGGAATCCTATAGGATTAGGATAGGGATGTGGAGAGAGTAAATGGGCAGGGGTTGGCCGAGCCAAAGGCTTGAGGAGTGTGTGAAATGAGGTAGAGGTGGGGGCCTTTTATAAGAGGAGAGGAGGGGCACTTTTGGAAAGTAAAGAAATATTACATTATTTGAAAATGTGTTTCGATTTTAAAATGTCCCACATTGATATAATTCGTGGATAAGGTGATAAGGGTTTGAAATCCACTCATCCAATAAGTTTTGGACATGTGTAGTTCATAGATTTTACATTATCTTTCTATTTTATTTAAATCGTCAAATAATGATGTCATCGCTGCATCATTATTATGTCATACATAATTTAATTTATTTAATGTCTAAAAATCATAAAAAAAATACTATGATGTAGGAAATATTTTTATATTTTTAATGACTATTTATAATCAAAATTTTGACTTGTATAACCCCACTTAAAAATTGTTTGCGTAAAACATATTATGTTTGTGTCATTTTCACTTTAACATTAAATAAAAAGTAATTTATGTCATTTCCCAACAAAAGTGGATCCATGGGGTTTCCAAGTTGACCCATGGCATGTCATGGTCGGCCATGACACAACCAATGAGGTTGGGACATGTTTCTAGGTCATTTCAGTTTATTAAAGCATTATTTATACCTTAAACTACACTAATTACCACTAATCACGATTAAGAACTTAATAAGTTACTATTCACCAAAAAATTATTATAATCTCATTGAACCACATTTTACTTCTTAATGACAACCATGTATGACGGATTTTTAAAATTCAATACACATTAGTGGTAAACTTTCATTTAACTGAAAAATCAGTTTGCTTGATTACCACTTAGGGGTTTCACTATTCATCAAAAATTGAAGTTTTTCAGAAAATTACCAAACATTCACCCTAAGCTATATTTGATATTCTGAATTAAAAAATGAAGTCTATTTTAAAAAATTCAAATCATATAAGTCACATTAATTAATTTAATAATTAATTCCCGCTGCCAGAGCAAATAGCGTGTTTTTACAAAACAATAAGTATCAAAAGATTGACACCAGTTTAAGTCTAATTTCAAAGTGAAATTGATTCCAATGACCACCATTGGATAAAATGGTAAAAATATATTCTAATTTCACTTCAAAACCAATTCAAAACATAATATAATCATATAAATTAATTAGATTAAAAAGCAGTTTTGATGTAAAATGCAGTATTTTTCACTATTCATTAAAAAATGAACATTGTCAGAAAAATACCAAAAATTCACAGAAGGTAAATTTTGATGTCCCAATCATAAAGGATAAGTTTATTTTGACAAACATAGTTTATAAAATTGTCAAAATATAGATTCAAAAATGGTTTTCATCAAAAGGCAGTAAAACAATCTTTTAAGAATATTAGTGTATTCCATGCATAAGATTGTATTTATTTTCATTTTAAGCCTCTATAACACTATCTTAATCATTAATAGACATAGATAAAAATATATATTATTCATTACTTACTTGGGATGTTACACCTTTTTTTATAGCACCTACAGTTCCAAACTACTATGAATTTTATATAATCTTCTTAATCATGACCGTGGATTTTGTTGGTGGCATTTCTACTAAGGATCCCCCATACGATTCATCCAAAAAAAATCTATCATTTTCTAATAGACCTTGGTAAAATAAAACAAGTAAGTGATGCTCTGTTATTTTGTGATGTGGGTAACTTGAATAGAGCTTTTTTAATCACACTCAGCACTCATAGATATTTTTATATTAATCTTGTCGGGTGTCATACAAATCCTTCATTATTATTTTAATTCTATATTTCGAGATAAATCTCTAAAAAACATAATTACAAGTCATGCCATTCTTGGATATGGAAACCCATATTTTCCATATATGAATTTTAACATAATTTCTTAGAAAAATATTTCATTGATAACTTCCAAGGATATTTTATGGTTTAGGTTCTTGTAAACTGGGTGCATGATATATACAATACATAGTTCATAAAAAATAAACATTATTTAATAATATTGGAATGATAATTTTTAAATATATCCTAAGTAATCTTACTATATATGATTTATTTTTGACATACATCTAAATGAAAGGATCAACATAATGCTTTGTAAGGGGATAAACAAAGGAAATGGTAGATAAGTGAACATTATAGATAAAACATGATGCATCACATAAGTTTATGATCATAACTATATGAATCAAAACATAATATCATTATCTTAGGTAGATTAATTATAACATGAAAACGTGGTTACAATATAAAAATTATATATTCATAAGCATATCACCAGGGTTCATTATCCAAGTGTCTTAAAAAATATTACCAAGGTTATTCAACAAGGTATCAAAAAACATTACCATGGTGTTATTAAAAGGTATAATAAACATCTTATCTTTAGAGATTAATTATTTACTTAATTCATTAGATCACTACAAGGGAATACCCTTTATATGTCTAACATTATATGTGACATATAGATCTTATATCATATGAACATTTTAAATAATTTAAAAAAAGAGTTGGGAATGTGGGATTGAGACATAGAATTATAAAATCAATTAAGTATAGTTATATATATATATGAATATACTTGAATGAAATTAGGTTTGGGGATTCAAATCATCGAATTATGTCATGGAAAATCAAATATTGATTTTTGAAGCACAATAGGTATACATAATGGCTTATAGAATAAGGTTAATTAAAGAGAAAAGTGGTATCTAATTAATATGCAATCAATTTAATAGTAAATTAATACTTTTAAACACATGAATATATAATCAATTGAAAATAAAAATGCTTATTACAAAGAAAGTATTGGTATAAAATAAGGGAGTAAAAGAATCCATTACCTTAAGTATCACTTCCTAAATAGAGTGTGGTGATTAATTGAGAGCTTGGGGATTTTAAAATGGAATAGTAGGATAATAAAAGTGTTAGGGACATGATAATGTGATTGGTAGTATAAAATATTTGCCGTAGTGGTTTGTATTTATAAAAAAATGAGGAGAATTGTTCGTTATTTTCAAATATATACTTTGGAATTCTTGTTTTGGAAAATACATTTACCATGTACTATCCAAGGTTTTGGATCACGGTTACATATTACAATTTTAGAACCAAATTATTATTCTATATATTATCTTTACGATAAAAATAATCTTTTATTCATTAAAAATGATTTTCCAATGTTTAATGTTCTTTTTTAGAATTTGGAATTTCTTTATGGACTTTAAAAAATGATTTTAATACTTATAAAATTATAAAATCATTAATTGACCATATTTAGGTCATGAAATAAATAATATATTTTATTACATCATTATTACATAATAATTAATTCCTAAAATATACTGAAAACAAAAAATTATTTTTATTATTAACTGAAAGATAAGTATTTTTGAAAATTCTCAAAATTTCAGCCTAACCACACTCTGATTTTTTTTATTTCAAATATGATGTTTTTTAAAAAAAAATAAATTCTTATTTAGGATAAATATTTATTTTAAACAAAATTTATATATTTGTTATGATGCGTAGTTTTTTAAAGGGAATAGATTATTTATTTACATTAAATAATTCTAAATTTTATAATATCATACGAATCGATTTAAAAAATATTATATAGGAACATAATAAAAAATTAAAATTATCATTATTATATATAATAATTTTTAATTTACATTGAAGATGGTATTTTACTATTCTATTGGATATTATTACTATTCCAAGAGTCATATAATGGTTAAATTGTAATGGTAATGTAATGGAAATATCATAAAAGTAACATTTCCCTTTGTACCCTACATATAATTATTCATTATAATATTTAATCATTCACTATTTCACATAAAAAAGTTTTAATCCTCCCTTGATAATGTAGGTCATATTCCTAACACTTATATTTCTTTTATATTCTTTATGAAATTAGTGATCTGTATTGGAGAATTTAGGCCTATGAAATTTTTATTAATGTTTTCACTATTCTTTGGTTTTATCTTCCTATAATATGAATTATTTTTAAAGTAAATAATATTTCATGATTTTTAATATAATTATTTAATAATTGTTCTGTATGTTTATACTGTAAAATATGATAATATAATCCTTGTAGAACATGAGTTCTTTTACTAGTAATATAAGGAAAATTTGAGTTGTTACACTCCCCCCCCCTTAAAAAATTGTCCATTTAAAATTTTTTCTTAAATAAAAATAAAAGGAAATAATATTCCTTCATCACTTCATCAGTCTCCTAGGTTTCATCTTGAAACTTTTTATTTCTCCACAAGACTTTCATGATTCAAGATATCTTATTTATTGTTAACTATTCCCATTAATATTTTATCTCAATTGATTATTCTTATTATGAAATATTAATTTATAATTTCACACCATTAATTTCAAGTATATGCATTTATTCAATTATATACTTTCTTAACAGTGACACCTGAAAGACATCATGGAAATTAGAATTATTTTTTGGTAGTGTTAGCCAATAAGAAACTAGTCCAACATGATCCATAATCACAAATGGTACAATATATGTTGAACATTGTTTCCTATTATTTTCAAATTCCAGGACTCCCTTCCATGGTGATATTTTGATGAATACATGGTCCCTATTGTGAAATTTAAATCCCTCCTTATATTTTTAACATAAATAATATATATGATCTGAGTGGATTTGATATTCTTCCATATCACATGTATATTCTCCATAGTCTCTTCCATAATTTATTCTCTCAAATTTTTTGAGTAGAAACTATTATTATAGGAGAATTATATAAGTTTAATATATTATCCCCAAATACATTGAAACTAAAGTGAGATATCCCTTAACATTTCTTTCAATGTTTTAATAATCCTATAATACTTCCAACCAGTTTGAGTATGATAGGTTCTACATAGGTTCACTTATGTATTCAAAGCCTTTTGAAGGCTCCCTGGATACTTATATTTAAATTTTGGTTCACATTATGAAATAACTAGAAGTGGTTATCCATTAAGCCTCATCACTTCTTGAATATATAGATGTTAAGGGTTCTCAAGTGATAAATAATTTTTTATTGAGATAAAATGGCTATAATTTGTTAATATATTAATGATTACACATATTGAACAGTTTCCCTTAGAGGTCTTAAAAAGGCTGGTAACAAATATCATAGTGAGTTTGTCCAACTTTCATATAGGTATAGTTAGTTGTTTTAATAGTCATTTGGTAAGTTTTCATTCTACCGTCACTTACTACCATACCTAACATCTTTCACTATAATCATCAACCACCCTTTTCCTATTATCAACCCAATAATGGTCTCACAAATATTTTTATATTTTTATGCTTCTAAGATGTTTATAGAGTTCATATTTGTGATCTAATATATCAAATATTTATTTATTTATAGAATAGATGGGATATATGTCCTTGTTTTGAATCTCAGTACACCCACTTTATCAAGATAAAAATCAATAAAAAATTTTCTTTTCATTTATTTTATCTTCTATTATATCATAGGATTATCACTTTTTATTTATTAATTTTCAATAAAAATGAAGGTTGTGAAATCATTTGGGATAATATTTATGGTGAACCTTCCCTTATGGCATCTATGTACATCAATAAAAATTCCTTTATCAATTTATCTCCTCCAATCCTCCATAAATTTATCTCCTTCAATCCTCCTCATTTAAATAATTGTAGTATCTTTCCTACTTAAAGTACTAGAGTCTTTTTTTCTATTTTGGGATGATAATGAGTAGAAAAATAAAAGTCTTTAATATGAAAAATCCATATCCTTTTTCTTATGTTTAGTTCCTTTTATGTGAATTATACTTTAGACTTTAGTGGTTTGTGTATATATCACTATTCTCCCCATAAATATAATGTATCCTTAATGAAAAAAACAACTTTAGATAACTCCAAATAATGGGGAGAATAATTCTACACATTAGGATTCAACTGTAGATATCTATATGCAATCGCTTTTTCTTTCATTGTGAGTACACATCTGAACCCTTTCAAGGATACATCACTATATATGGAAAATACTTCTACATCGGAAGGTAATGTTAACACATTCTAATTAACGAACCTCTTTATATGTTCTTATGACATCTATTCATATTATTTTATCCAGATGAACTTAACTCCACTTTATGTTAACTTTGTTAGTGTATTATAAATATATATAAAAAATCACAAACCTTTTATAGTATCATACTATACCGAGGAAACTATGAATCTCATTAACTATTTTTGGATAAGGCCAAACCTCTACGACCTTTTTCCTAACTATATATACCAACATTCATTCACTGGTCACACTTTTCCTGAAGAATTATACTTATTGTAACCATAATTCACATTTACTAAATTCTCAAAAAAAAAATCTTTCCTCAATTCCTATAATATGACCCTTAAATAAGCTTCATGTTCCTAAATATTTTTGGAATATATCTGAATGTCCTCAATAAATTCAACCATACACTTATCCATGTATTCCTTAAAGATTTTATTCATCAAATAAATAAATATATAAGTAACATTAGTCAAGACATAGGTTACAAAAAAAACTAATAATATCTATATCTAATTTGTAAATTATACATTGGGATATCCTATTTATTCACCTTCAATTGATGATTCCCATATTGTAGGTTGATCTTGGAAAATATTTAATCCCCATGAAGCTAGTTAAATAATTCATCAATCTATTGGAGAGGGTATTTTTTCTTTATTATGATCACATTATGTTCTCTATTTTCAATGTAGATCCAAATTAATCCATCCTTATTCTTTAAAAATAAAATAGGTTCTACCTAGGGAGATACACTTGGTAGAATAAAAACTTTATCCAAAATAATTTTTAGTTGTTACTTAAACTCCATAAACTCTGAAAGTACTATTCTATATGGGGTCTCGATATTGGTTTGGATCCAGGTATGTGTCTAAATGATAACTCTACCTCTCTTTAAAGGGAAAGTTCAAATAAATCATTAGTAAGTAAATGAATATATTATTTATCAATTGGTTAATTTCCTATCTTTATACTTTCACATTATTCCCCTTCTTCACTAATAATTTCCATAACGAGTGATATTGGAGGTGGTTCTTGACAAGACTCGGGTTGGGAGATCTCCCCTTTTAAAATTATTTTTTGTTTTCTCTTCAAGAAAACTAAAATTACCTCTATTATACTATTTATTTTGGAATTATACTTTGAGATATGATTCATCCCAAGTATTATATCAAATTCCACCATTAGAATGACAATCATATTTTGCAAAGAGATTTTACTCACCAAATCTAATAAAAAACAATATATATCCTTGATAATTGAATATACCCTCAAATAGTTTTAACAAAAAACTATTATTCTAGTATTTCAATATTTAATTCAATGTTATTTGAAAACATAAAACAAAATAAAATATTTAATAAAACTAGTTCTAAATAATGTACTCACTATATTTGAGTAGATGATGAGTATACCTATCAAAACATAATTTAATTCCTCGACTTCATCTATTGAGAATAAAAAATCACAACCTTCATTCATTGGCCTTTACTAGGGTTTACGGTTGTTTCTCTCTATTATCTTATGATTTGGACATTGGTTAGCGAAATTTCCATTCTCCCAACACTTAAAACATTGTACTTCAGGTCATATTGGAATTATATTACATTTTATTATTTCAATTTATATTTCAAGGATTTACTTCTCCATAACATTTTCAAGATTTATGGATATACTTTCATTACTTATAACACAATATAATTCCTTACAAAATATCCCTTGACAGATTTTTCACAATGTTTTCTTACACAAGTAATTTTTGTTTCATCCCTTCTCTTTCATGGTCAATAATCTTCTAAAAAATTATATTTATACTTTTATTCTTATCATTCAGTTCATTAAACCATTTTAGATCTCAAAAATTCAGTTCTACTTTTAGAGAACACCAAATTATCCCCTCATAATGTCTAAAGACACTAATTTCTAGATATTGCATCGATAAATTTGTATTCCAACAAAGAGTTGATCGATATTTATATTAGAATCAATGATATATGTAACACACAAGACTTTTATGTTATATAAATCATCAAAGTAATCTTTTTCTACACACAAAACTTTCTTGGATTTCTTTACACGAAATCACGACCTTCCTCGATAGCTTGCGTCGTACGCAATACCGAGTTTCACTAAACAACAATATACTATTAAAATATTATTAAAACTAGCCATTATGAATAGTAATAACCACTTTTTGAAATTTTATAAATTTTATTTTTCAAAATGGACTTCATTTTTGGATTCGGAATATCAAAATTAGCCTAGGGTGAAATTTTGTTATTTTTCCGAAAACTTTCAATTTTTGATGAATAGGGAAACCACTAAGTGGTAGTTAAAAAACTAAATTTTTCATAAAACTTAATTTTACCGCTTCTGTGAGTGGAATTTCAAAAATCCGAGAGACCCGGTTGATGTCAGTAAGTAAAATGTGGTTCAATGAGATGAAAATATTTTTGGTGAATAGTAACTTTTTACTTTTATTTACCACGGTTAAAAGTAAATAGGGTAATTAAGGGTAAAAATGATATTATTATTACCCTAACACATATCCTAATTCTATTGGATAAGTGTAATTAGACCAAAAACAACATTAGGAATAAAATATGACCATTTAGGCCCACTTGGATTAGATTAGGACATTTATTATTAATTTATTTAAAGAATGGTTAAAATAGTTAAAATCAAAGTTTAATCAGAAAATAATTTTTAATATAGGGTTATACGTAAGATAAATTCGACTATAAATATTCATTAGAAATATAAAACTATTTTCTACATAATTATATTATATTTTGTAATTTTTAGACTTTAAATAAGTTAATTTATTTATGACAAAAAGATGATGCAGTAATTATCTTATTAATGAAATATTGACATAATTGATGTTATAAATACCCAAATAAACGTAATTTGAGACTTTTTATGAATTCCAATAATTTTATAGGTTAATATGACATGTTATTATTGATTTAATTAAATTTTTTAGAACTAATAATTCTGTTATGATTTTCAGAAAAATCAGTTACTAAATAGTGTTAAAATTGACATAAAATAGTTTTTAAAACAAATATTATATTATTAATTGTTATTATATTCTTAAAAATATAAGGTTCTGCCAAATGACTTAAGTAAGGTTATTTATATTAATAATAAACTACTTGGGGTTCGTTTGGCTTTTTATAGTGAGTTTATTAACCTTATAGTATAATAACACAAGAAGACACGGTAAAAGTAAAATTATTTAACTTAATGATAAATCTAAATGATAAGGTTAAAATAGGAACCTAAACTTGTCTAAATTCTATTGGATGATATTATTTCGACCCATCCCCACCTTATATTTTAAATAAATCAATTTGGAGCTATTTAAAACCGAACTTGACTTTATAATAAAATAATATTTTTAGTTTTTCCAAAGGAGCCCCTCTCCTCCCTTATAAAAGGGCACCTCCTCCCCCTCTTCCTCACACCAATTTTAGCCTTCATGCTCGGCCAAACCCTGAGAATTTCTCCTATACACTTCCCTAGAGACATCCTAGAGGTCCCGGTCTTCTTCAAAGACCAATTTTAGTGCCCTAAAAGGAGGTCTCAAAGAGGCGTTTCAAAGAAGAGGTAATGTCTGTTACCAATTCTTTCAACTTTATTTCTTCTTCCATTTCTTCTTCTTTAGTTGTTTCATTATGAAGTAATAAAATCAGTATCACTCATATACTGATATGTTATTGTAAGTATGAAACAACCCTATTTCACAATCTATCCATCCTACGGAAAACGAAATCACCTCGCGTACGTACGTACGGAATACCGTCTCTACGCTGTGGTGTAATCTGTTTTCCACCACCACCATACTTGGATGGGTATAATGGTGTAAATAATGAATATATATGACTATTGTAAAGTGATATTGATTCTGAAATAGTATAAATACAATCCAATAAAATTACACGATCATGGGAACGATATCATCGCTCGTGCGTACGTACGGAATACCGTCTCCACGATGTGATGTGACTCGTTCTACATGATCTTCATTGCATAATTATTATATAAATGAATTGAATGAATAAATATGATATATAGTACACTAATACCATTCTGTAAATGAGGTATCTATAACCTAAAAAGAAGGATAAGAATTTATTTGACAAAACACGCATAAGAACAAAAAGTAATAAACACCCGAATAAACAAGTAGTAATGAAATATTACTAATAAGAAGCTAAGAATATGACCATATATGATAACATAAAAATAAGTATGATTCTGGAATAAGTCAATAACATTATTTAAATCACTATACAGGAGGTTCGGACACATACAAAGCATATCGGACTTAAGGTAAGGAAAAATATCAAAATCCCATTTTTATCCGAGATTGTTTATACTTTGGTATTTACTGGGGTGTATTTTATCATCCACCTCTATGTTCCATCAATATGTAATATTGTTTCCATCCACCTAAAATTATTTAAATCCAATTTTACCCTTTGGTGAGTTTTTAGTAAAGGATATGAAAGGAATCTTTTGTCATTTTTCGTACGAGGTACTTTTTGACTTTTCCGACAAAAGTACGAGAAGAATGTTTTCTTTTAACTTATACGGAATGAATGGATTTTTAAAACATTATTTCAAAGAAGCTTCCCTTATAATTTTTCAAGTTTATTTTTAATAAACTTCTTTTAGTTTAGAATTGTATGACATGTTAATAAAGGAAAAGTGTTTTTGAAGTAGAAATGATATTTTACTCAAGAATGGAGTTCAAGTGTTTTATCAAAATTATTTTCCATCTAAGATAATAAAGGGTTCTGTTTCTATCCTTATTATTACATTGATTTGAATATTTTGTGATGGAATTATTTTTATGAATTCCTTTATCTTATATGAATTGTTTTATGATGTCACGATGTTTAAGAATCCCATTTTTATTACATGGGTTATGCTATGATGTATGTTTTATGATTTTGTGGCACACATAAGAATGGTATCATTATGAGATGGGTGGGACCTATATCTCCCTCCAATGCATTGGGTAAATATTTTATATCTCATGAGATAGACATGGCTGGAACGGCAGGTTAAAACCGGTTCAGTGAAACAGGACTGGAACGAGGAGTGAACTCGGTTCAGAAATGGACTTTTTCCACTAAGATAGTCTTGGAAATGAGTCTTGACTAATAAGAAATGATTCTCTATGATTATGTGTGTATGCCACAAAGTTCTATGTTTTATGTTATGATTATTGGGATTATATTTCACTTCTATGATATATCCAATGGTATGAAATTATGATTTCTTTTGCAGGATAAGATTTCCAAAATGTTATGTTCATGATGTGATTGATTTTTCTTTTGTTTACCCGTACTGAGCATTTGAGCTCACCCTTTTGTATGTTTTATTTCCCCAGGTCAGGAAGAAGGTTATTAAGTAGGATATGCCAAAAAGGGACTCTAGATATGATGAAATAAGTGGGAGGCAATGTAGATGCTTTATGAACCAGTTGTTTTTGTTTCCCAGTTTCTAAAGAATCTATACCTATACGGTCCTTTCCTGGTTTTGTTATATGTTGTAATAAGTGTGCTTCAATTCTGAAGTAATAGAAATGTATGTAAAGTATGGTTCGTTATAGTTGGTATCATAGGAAAGGTATAGCCAACCTTTGGAAACTAGGATGTGGAAGCCTTAGTAAGAACCCTAAGGATAAGTCTAAGCATAGAACACAATCTTAGTGTTTTATAAATGGCCATGAATAACCTAGGATAAGACCTTAAGTGTGAAATTTTATTCTTGATTATGTGGTTTTCCTATTATAATTAGTGTTTCTCACACTATTCTTCTTGGTTTTAGTCAATGGATGGAACCTGATGGAACCGTGTTAATGCGGAATGCGACGGGCAATGCAATGATTATCCCCCTGAGCAACCAAACGTTATGGGAGCTGGAATGAAAAATCTTTTAGCCATGCTCACACAAATTTCTCAAGCTACAAATCATGTAGGACTTCCAAACGAGCAAAGGAAGGAGCAACATTCTGTTGAATACATCACGAGGCAGCGTCCACCTTCATTCAGCGGGTCTACTGATCCATTAGTTTCTGAACAATGGATTAGTACTACTGAAAAGATATTTTCAGTTCTTCAATGTTCTGAACATGATAAAGTCATCTTAGCAGTGTATCTTTTGGAAGGTGATGCTGATCAATGGTGGAATCTTATCAAAATACGAGGCAAATAGATGAAATTGAGTCCATGGAATGGGACGAGTTCAAGAACTTATTTTTCAATAAGTACTTCCCTCGTATTCTCTGAACAAATATGGAGAAGCAGTTTCTTGAACTAAAGCAAAAGGATGATGAATCTGTTAGTACCTATGAAGCAAATTTTACAAGACTTGCAAGGTACGCTTCTGGTATTATTATCCAACCTGAGAGTAAGATCGATCGATTCTTTAGTGGCATAAAACCAAGTCTTCGAAGGGCTTTATCCATAAGGGACTTCAATAGCTACGAGGAAATTGTTCGATGTGCTCTCAAAGTCGAGATGGAGATTGGAGTAACCCATCAGTCATATGGGTTTGATAAGAAGAGGAAAATGGAATTCAAAGGAAAATCTAAAGAACACACTGAAAAGAAGATGAGTTTTCCCTTATGCTCAATGTGTGGAAAGAAACATGGAGGGAGTTGTCTTAAAGGGACAAGTAAATGTTTCAAATGTGGAAAGGAAGGTCATCGGGCATTTGAATGCCGCAATGATGGGAAAAAGATGTCTAATGATGCAAACAAAGGAAGGGATACATAGAATGAACCTACTACACTTCAGTGTTTCAAGTTCAAGGATATGGGGAATTATTCCAATCAATGGCCAAATCCAAGGGTTGATGATGATGGTCGACGTCAACAAACTCTTAAGGCTAAAGACAAAGGAAAGTCACATGAAATTTCTATCAGCGATGTGGAGTACGATAACGATGTGGTGAAAGGTACACTTACCATCCACTCTAAAGTAGCAAATGTTTTATTTGATTATGGATCTACCCACTCCTTTATTTATAAATAATTTTCTAAGGATATCACCGTATTACCTCAACAATTAGACGTTGAGTTAGCTGTGACAACCCCTAATGGCACAACAGTCGTGTCAAAAGTTTATATTTCTTCTCCGAGTGAAGTTTGTGGGAAAGTGATTCCTACAAATCTTGTGATCCTTCCTATAGTGGAATTTGATGTGATTCTTGGCATGGATTGTCTTTCTCTACATGGATCTCATATAAATTTCCAAAGAAGGGAAGTCACATTTCATATTCCAGATCAATCTATGATCTTCTATCGATGCAAGGATGAACATAACCTTCCAGTGGAAATTTCTTCCATTTTATGGGTATTGATTCCACTAAATGAAGGTTATTTATCTCGAATGGTTGGTGAGAAACTCACGATTAAGAATATTCCCATTGTACGGGAGTTTGATGATGTCTTTCCGGAGGAATTACCGGGTCTTCCACCAAATCATGAAGTTGAGTTTTCAATAGAACTCGTACCAGGAGCTTTGCCTATTTCAAAGACACCTTATAGAATGTCCCTAATTGAGTTGCAGGAATTGAAGAAGCAACTCCAAGAGAATCTTGATAAGGGGTTCATACTCCCTAGTGCGTCACCTTGGGGAGAACATGTTCTGTTTGTTAAGAAGAAAGATGGATCAATGAGACTCTGAATTGATTATCGAGAACTTAACAAGATCACTATCAAGAACAAATATCCTCTCCCATGCATTGATGAATTATTTGACCAACTACGCGGAGCTCAATAATTTTCCAAGATTGATCTTCATTCAGGGTGTCATCAATTAAGGGTCAAAAGGGAGGATATACCAAAGACAGCTTTCCTTATAAGGTATAGACTTTATGAATTTATAGTGATGCCATTTGGTCTTAAAAATTCCCCTGCTATCTTCATGGATCTGATGAATAGAGTCTTTAGAGACTATCTTGATCAGTTTGTGGTAGTCATTATAGACGATATTCTTGTCTATTCAAAGAGAAATTAAGAACATAAAGATCACTTGAGAATTATATTGAATACCCTGAGAAAAGAGAAGCTTTATGCCAAATTTACCAAGTGTGAATTTTGGCTTAAAAAAGTTTCATTTTTGGGTCACATAATCTCAAAAGAGGGGATATCTGTGGATCCAGAAAAAATAGAGGTTATCAAAAGATGGTCGAGACCAACAACAGTGACTGAGATCCGAAGTTTTCTTGGTTTGGATGGATATTATCGATGTTTTGTGAAATATTTTTCACGATTATCTAATCCACTCACCAAGTTGACTTAAAAAGGAGTTAAGTTTGTTTGGACGGAGGAATGTGAAGAGAATTTCGAGGAGTTGAAAAGAAGGTTATCCAGTGCACCTGTGCTCACACTGCCTTGTAGTGGAGAAAGGTTTGTGATCTACAGTGATGCATCCAAGAAGGGTTTGGGGTGTGTTCTTATGCAAAATGATATGGTGATAGATTATGCCTCACGAAAGTTGAAAATACATGATAAAAATTACCCAACTCATGATTTGGTGTTAGCTGTGGTAATCTTTGCATTAAAGATTTGGAGGCATTATCTTTATGGAGAAAGGTGTGACATTTATACTTATCATAAAAGTTTAAAGTATATTTTCACACAAAAGGAGCTGAATATGCACCAGAGAAGATGGTTGGAGCTGATTAAGGATTACGACTGCTCAATCCATTACCACCCTGGGAAAGAAAACAAGGTGGCAGATGCATTAAGTCGACAAGACCATGCCAGTTTATCCATGATGAGGATCACAAAAGATCCAATATTTATGGATTTACAAAGGATGGATCTTGGAATTATAATGAAAGGGGAAAAATGTATCTTTCTCAAATGAATGTTCAACCATCTATACATGTGAAGATTAAAGAGGCACAGAAAGAAGATGTAGAGTTACAAAAGAAGGTGAGAAATGTTCCTGAATTCAACCTTGATTGTGATGGGATAATAAAGTTCAGGAATCGGGTTTCTGTTCCTACCATCCCTGAATTAAAGAAGGAGCTGCTGGATGAGGCTCATAGTTCTTTATTCTCTATTCATCCTGGAAGCACGAAGATGTATAGGGACCTGAAAGAGTACTTCTGGTGGGATGGAATGAAAAGAGATGTTGCTGAATATGTCTCTCGATGCTTGGTTTGTAAGCAAGTTAAAGCTGAGAGACAAAATTCTAAGGGGATGTTACAACCATTACCCATACCCGAATGGAAATGGGAAAACATCACTATGGACTTTGTCACTGGACTTCCTAAAACATCCAAAGGCAATAATGCTATCTGGGTCATAGTTGATCATCTTACAAAGTCTACACACTTCATCGCTATTAGAGAGGATTTCACTCTGGATTAGCTTGCCAGGATATATGTAAAGGAAGTGGTAAGATTGCATGGAGTACCACTTTCTATTATATCTGATCGGGATCCGAGGTTTACCTCAAAGTTCTGGCGAAGTCTTCCGCATACTCTGGATACAGAGTTAAGTTTCAGCACTGCTTATCATCATCAGACAGACGGTCAGTTTGAGAGAAAAATTCAAACTCTAGAAGATATGTTGAGAGCTTTCTCTATGGATTTCAAAGGTGTTTGGGATCAACACCTACCTTTGGTGTAATTTTCTTATAATAATATCTTTCACTCCAGTATTTAGATGGCTCCTTATGAAGCTCACTATGGAAAGAAATGCAAGACTCCAACTTGCTGGGATGAAGTTGGGGAAACAAAGCTATTAGGACCTGATCTCATTGATGAAATGGCAGAAATGGTTAGATCTATTCAAAAACACATAAGAGCAGCTCAGATTCGACAGAAAAGTTATGACGACAACCGAATAAAAGACCTAGAGTTTGAAGTGGGTGATAAAGTGTTCTTACGAATATCTCCCTGGAAAAGGGTCATGAGATTTGGAAAGAAGGGGAAGTTGAGCCCTAGATATATCGGTCCTTTCGAAATACTGGATCGTGTTGGGAAGGTAGCTTACCGATTGGAGCTTCCACCAAATCTCTCTCAAGTTCATGATGTGTTCCATGTATCTCTCCTGAGAAAGTACATACTTGATCCTTCACGTGTACTCAACTCAGAAGTTGTACTGCTGGAGCAAGATCTTTCTTATGAAGAACAGCCGATAGAGATTCTGGATCGTAGCGAAAAAGTCCTACGAAACAATACCACTCGATTGGTGAAAGTTTTAAGGAGGAACCGCCAATTAGAAGAAGCTACATGGGAGCTTTAGGATATGATGAGGGAGAGGTATCCTCATCTGTTTGTTACATAGTGACGAATTTTGAGGGCGAAATTCATTTTAAGGGGGGTAGAATGTAACACCCGAGACTTTTATGTTATATAAATCATAAAAGGAATATTTTTCTACATACAACACTTACTTGGCTTGCTTTACACGAAATCGCGACCGTCCTTGATAGCTTGCGTCGTACGCAATACCGAGTTACACTAAACAATGATATACTATTAAAATATTATTAAAACTAGCCGTTATGAATAGTAATAACCACTTTTTGAAATTTTATAAATTTCATTTTTCAAAATGGACTTCATTTTTGGATTCGGAATATCGAAATTAGCCTAGGGTGAAATTTTGGTATTTTTCTGAAAACATTCAATTTTTGATGAATAGTGAAACCACTAAGTGGTAGTTAAAAAACCAAATTTTTCATAAAACTTAATTTTACCACTTTTGTGAGTGGAATTTCAAAAATCCAAGAGACATGGTTGATTTTAGTAAGTAAAATGTGGTTCAATGAGATGAAAATAATTTTTGGTGAATAGTAACTTTTTTCTTTTATTTACCACGGTTAAAAATTAATAGGGTAATTAAGGGTAAAAATGATATTATTATTACCCTAACACATGTCCTAATTCTATTGGATAAGTTTAATTCGACCAAAAACAACCTTAGGAATAAAATATGACCATTTAGGCCCACTTGGATTAGATTAGGACATTTATTATTAATTTATTTAAAGAAGGGTTAAAATAGTTAAAATCAAAGTTTAATAAGAAAATTATTTTTAATATAGGGTTATACATAAGATAAATTCGACTATAAATATTAATTAGAAATATAAAAATATTTCCTACATAATGATATTTTATTTTTAATTTTTATACTTTAAATAAGTTAATTTATTTATGACACAAAGATGATGCAGTAATTATCTTATTAATGAAATATTGACATAATTGACATTATAAATACCCAAATAAATGTAATTTGAGACATTTTATGAATTCCACTAATTTTCTAGGTTAATATGACATGTTGTTATTGATTTAATTAACTTTTTCGAACTAATCATTCTGTTATGATTTTCACAAAAGTCAATTACTAAATAGTGTCAAAATTGACATAAAATAGTTTTTAAAAAAAATATTATATTATTAATTGTTATTTTATTCTTAAAAATCTAAGGTTCGGCCAAATGACTTAGATACAGTTATTTATATTAATAATAAACAACTTGGGGTTCGTTTTGCTTGTTATAGTAAGTTTATTAACCTTATAGTATAAGAACACAAGAAGACACAGTAAAAGTAAAATTATTTAACTTAATGATAAATCTAAATGATAAGGTTAAAATAGGAACCTAAACTTTTCTAAATTCTATTGGATGAGAGGATTGCGACCCATCCCCACCTTAGCTTAGAAATAAATCAATTTGGAGCTATTTAAAACCGAACTTGACTTTATAATAAAATAATATTTTTAGTTTTTCCAAAGGAGCCTCTCTCCTCCCTTATAAAAGGGAACCTCCTCCCCCTCTTCCTCACACCACATTGAGCCTTCAAGCTCGGCCACCCCTGCCAATTTCTCCTCTCCACTTCCCTAGAGACATCCTTGAGGTCCTAGTCTTCTTCAAAGACCAATTTTAGTGCCCTAAAAGGATGTCTCAAAGAGGTGTTTCAAAGAAGAGGTAATGTCTGTTACCAATTCTTTCAACTTTATTTATTCTTCCACTTCTTCTTCTTTAGTTGTTTAATTATGAAGTAATAACATCAGTATCACTCATATACTGATTTGTTATTATAAGTATGAAACAACCCTATTTCACCATCTATCCATCCTACGGAAAACAGAAATCACCGCGCGTGCGTACGTACGGAATACCGTCTCCACGCCGTGGTGTAATCTATTTTCCAACACCACCTTACTTGGATGGGTATAATGGTTTAAATAATGAATATATATGACTATTGTAAAGTGATATTGATTCTGAAATAGTATAAATACACTCCAATACAATTACACGATCATGGGAACGATATCATCGCTCGTGCGTACGTACGGAATACCATCTCCACGATGTGATGCGACTCGTTCTACATGATCTTCATTGCATAATGATTATATAAATGAATTGAATGAATAAATATGATATATAGTACACTAATAAAATTCTGGAAATGAGTTATCTATAACCTAAAAAGAAGGATAAGTATTTATTCGACAAAACACGCATAAGAACAAAAAGTAATAAACACCCAAATAAACAAGTAGTAATGAAATATTACTAATAAGAAGCTAAGAATATGAACATATATGATATCATAAAAATAAGTATGATTCTGGAATAAGTCAATAACATTATTTAAATCATTATACAGGAGGTTTGGACACGTACAAATCATATCGGACCTAAGGTAAGGGAAAATATCACAATCTCATTTTTATCTGAGATTGTTTATACTTTGGTATTTACTGGGGTGTATTTTATCATCCACGTCCATGTTCCCTAAATATGTAATATTGTTTCCATCCACCTACAATTTATTAAATCCAATTTTACCCTTCGGTGAGTTTTTAGTAAAGGATATGAAAGGAATCTTTTGTCGTTTTTCGTACGAGGTACTTTTTGACTTTTCCGACAAAAGTACGAGAAGAATGTTTTCTTTTAACTTATACGGAATGAATGGATTTTTAAAACATTATTTCCAAGAAGATTCCCTTACAAGTTTTCAAGTTTATTTTTAATCAACTTCATTTAGTTTAGAATTGTATGACATGTTAAGAAAGGAAAAGTGTTTTTGAAGTAGAAAGGATATTTTACTCAAGAATGGAGTTCAAGTGTTTTATCAAAATTATTTTCCATCTAAGATAATAAAGGGTTCTATTTCTATCCCTATTATTACATTGATTTGATTATGTTGTGATGGAATTATTTTTATGAATTCCATTATCTTATATGAATTGTTTTATGATGTCACGATATTTAAGAATCCCATTTTTATTACATGGGTTATGCTATGATGTATGGTTTATGATTTTGTGGCACACATAAGAATGGTATCATTATGAGATGGGTGGGACCTATATCTCCCTCCAATGCATTGGGTAACGATTTTATATCTCATGAGATAGACATGGCTGGAACGGTAGGTTAAACCAGTTCAGTGAAAGAGGACTAAAACGAGGAGTGAACTCGGTTCAGAAATGGACTTTTTCCACTAAGATAGTCTTGACAATGAGTCTTGACTAATAAGAAATGATTCTCTACGATTATGTGTGTATTCCACAAAGTTCCATGTTTTATGTTATGATTATTGGTATTACATTTCACTTCTATGATTTATCTCATGGTATGAAATTATGATTTCTTTTGCAGGTTAAGATTTCCAAAATTTTATGTTCATGATATGATTGATTTTTCTTTTGTTTACCCTTACTGAGCATTTGAGCTCACCCTTTTGTATGTTTTATTTCCCCAGGTGAGGAAGAAGGTTATTAAGTAAGATATTCCAAAAAGGGACTCTAGATATGATGAAATTAGTGGGAGGCAAAGTAGATTCTTTATGAACCAATTGTTTATGTTTCCCAGTTTCTAAAGACTCTATACCTATACGGTCCTTTCCTGGTTTTGTTGTATGTTGTAATAATTGTGCTTCAATTCTGAAGTAATAACAATGTATGTAAAGTATGGGTTGTTGTAATATATCTTAAATCATATCATGAAATCCTTGTAAATTTCATCTCCAAACTTCTAGATAATTCAGTCTCCTTTTTATTTAACTCATGGAATTCCCTTTTCTTTTCTTCATTGGTGCGTATGAGGAAAGTAATTTTTGAAAAAGAATTTTTTGACCTCTTCCCATTCCATGGATTCAACTTATTCATTTGGCCATTGACACATGAAAAATTAAACTACAAATTATTCCTTCATTGGTTATGTCAGATGCTTCATATGGTTTAGGTTATTATTCATAACGAGAAATAATTGATTCATAATCACCATGAACTCATCAACTCCAGATTTCATCATATTGGGAAGGTCATCATAATAATTTCTATTGAATATATTAATTACATTGGCCCTTCTATTTCCAGTCATTTTTCTTTAAAAAGAAAACTCAAACGAGAAAATTTCAACTACTTATAATAATATGATAAAATATTCAAATGTTAGTTTAATCCTAAAATTTTCTTATATTATTATTTTAGGGTCATATAATTAAATATTTTCGAACTAAAATAATGAACACTTTAACTGTATATCCTTAATAATGGTTGATAAAAATAATGTAACCTACTAAAGTATATATCTAAGGGGTGTCAGACCAATGAGCATGTACCCTAGTGGTACAGGCTCCTGTTTGCCATCCAAAAGACCCAGGATCATATCCGAGAAGGGGAGAATTTATGGGTACTGTAGCAGTACGGTACCAGGATACTGTAGCAGCGGCGACACTGTAGCAGCGGAGGACTTTAGCAGGTACTGTAGTAGCTAGGATACTGTACCAGGTACTGTAGCCGCATGGGTACTGTAGCAGTACTGTTCACCGAGGGGTTCTTTGGGCAAAAATGGGCTTTCAAGCCTTGTATTCAGGCCACTTGGCATTGGTCCTTCGGGCTATGTAATGGGTCACCCTCTACCCAGTCTAAAGAGGTATTTAATTTAAATAATAAATTGAGGCTTCGACCCCAACCTTTAAAAAAATCACTAAGGGGTGTCAAAACAAGTGTTCAATTATGAAACATTTTCATGCACTGAATGAAGATTGATTTAATACCTATATAATGTTTTCAATGGTTGTTACCCCTAGGTTTATCTTTGATAGATCCTACATCATTTTTTTGTATCTAAATAGAGATGTTGTTTCAAGTAAAAACATGTAATCAATACATTAACAACATTTTGGGATATTTTCCTATATTTATACTTATCCTAAGGGTATTCACTAATATTTTATTTTCATGGATTTTGAAAATAATTAAACCTTTCTTTGATACCAATAATGGGGACCCAAATATTTCTTACAAGATTTTTCACATAATTTCTTAACTATAAAATACAATAATAACTTCCAAGGATATTTTGAGGTTTTATGTATTAAAAACTAGGTATATAGTACATGTTATATATAGATCATAAAATAATGAAACATTATTTAATCCTCTTTAGATACTACTTTATAAATCTATCTCTGGGTGCCTTACTGCATGGGATTTTCTAGGGACATACATAAATAGAAAAGGGTGATCTTAAATCCTAGTAAGGGGATAAACAAAGAAAATGGTATATAATTGATCATCCTATATAAAATTGAGTCATAAAATAAGATTATGATTATAAGTATCATAACATGAGATCATGATAAAAATTACGAGAATTATAAAGTGAAATTGTTTATATAGTATTAAAATGAGACATTCCTAAACATATCACCAAATTTATAACCAAGGTTTCATAAAAACATATTACAAGTTTGTTTAAAACAATTTCATAAAACATCACAAATTCATTACTCTAATCTATCATAAACTTTTTATCTATAGAGACTAATTCTTTACCCAATGAATTGGAGTGCTATCATGGCTCACCCTACATGTGTTTAACTTTATATATGCCACATAAATCATATAATATGAGAACATTTTTCATTATTTTAACCCACGAGTAGGTAATATGGGTTTCATGCATAGAATTCCCCAATAAATTAACTATAGTTATATATATATATATATGAATTTCCCTCAATGAAATTAGGGTTGAGTATTCACACTATAAAAGTATGTCATAAAAAATCAAAGATTAATTTAAACAGTATTACGAGTATACATAGCAGTTTATGGAATGGGATTAATGAGAGGGAAAGATATTATCTAATAAATTGGGAATAAATTGGATAGAAAAGTAAGTATTATAAACACATGAATACATAATCAATTTAAAATCACAAGTCTTATTACAATGGACAGATAACAGTCAAAACCTTCTTCTACGGCAGTTTCACAGCCACCCAGCGCGCCATCCTCACCGACTTCATCTCCTCCCTTTCCCCTTCTCATCACCGCCGATACTCAGAGAATAACATCGTCGCCCGTTGGTGGAAGATCACCGAAGCATACTACATCATGGGCTATACCATGCACCTCCCTGCCCCTTCCATCTTGCTCGGGGCGCCGATCGTCGAGGTTTCCTACTATCTCGGGAAGACCCTCAAGGATGAGTACTTCCATGAGCTGGCTTCCAGGGGGCCGCAGCGGCGGAACAACATCACTTTTGTCGTCACCTCCAAGGATGTGACGGTGGAGGGTTTCTGCATGAGGCAGTGCAGGACTCATTCTCACCTACGGTACGCTCCCTCTGGCGTGAAGCCGTTCAGGATGGCCTACATCTGGGTGTGGGACTCGGAGAGGCAGTGCCCGGGTCAGTGTGCGTGGCCGTTCCACCAGCCGATCTTCGGGCCTCAGACGCCGCCACTTGCGGCACCAAACAATGAGGTTGGGATGGATGGAGTGGTCATCAATCTGGCGGGGCTGATGGTGTCGACGGTGAAGAATCCGTTTGCAAAGGGGTTTTACCAGAGTGAGGCGGGCGGCATGGGGAGGTTTACGCAGCGTGCCAGGGCGTTTTTGGGGGCGGATTTAGGAGAGGGGGTTTTTTATTTTTTATTTTTAGTTTAAAAGGTCTGTTTTTTTTATTTTGAAAAATGGGTGTGTCTAGCACTAAATGAATTGGCGCTAGACACTTTTACCCTAGAGCACCAAATGAATTGGCGCTCTTGGGTTTTGGTTTCCAAATCTCAGGCAACCCCTCCCCAACCCTTATATATATATATCTTATTTATTATAATTATAATTATAATAAATATCATTATAATAAAAATAATAACTAAAATAAATACAATAAATTTATAATAGTGTTTATTATAATTATAACAATTATATAATTATAATAAATATATAATTATAATAAATATAAAATTATAATAATTATATAATTACAATAATTAAATAACTATAAATATAATAAATATATAAATATAATAATTGTATATTTATAATAAATATAGAATTATAAATATAATAATTATATAATTACTATAATTATAACAATTATATAATTGTAAATATAATAATTATATAATTATAATAAATATAGAATTATAATTACAATAATTCTATAATTATAAATATAATAAATATACACTTATAATTATTATATAATTATAATAAATATATAATCATAAATATAATAAATATATAATTATAAATATAATTGTTATAATTATTAATAATTATATAATTGTTCTAATTATTAATAATTATATAATTTTTATAATTATAATAAATATATAATTAGTGTAATTACATAATTATTATAAATATATAATTATTGTAGTTATAAAATTATTATAATTATATAATTATTGTAAATATATAATTATTGTAAATATATACTTATTATATATATATAATTAATAAGGTTTATATATATAAAGATATGATTATAATAATTAATATAAAATTAAAATATAACAAATATATAGTTATAAATATAATAAATATACGATTATAGTAATTATAAAATTATAATAAATATGTAATTATAATAATTATGTAACATTTAATAAAGTTTATTTATATAAAGATAAATAATTTTAATAATGTTTATTTAAATATAAATTTATAAATTTTAAATATAAGGTTTATTTATATATAATTATTTATAAATTTATAAATAATTATTTAAATACATAAATAAATGATATTAAATTTATTTATAAATTTATATATATATAAATAAACATTATTAAAATTATTTATATTTATTATAATATATTATAATTATATATATATAGTTACATTTAAAAAAATAATTACAATTTTAAAAATATATTTATAAATGTAAATTTAAAAATGTGAGATTATTTATAATTATACTTATAAATAAAAATATAATTATACAATTATAAATCTATATTTAGATATTTATATATAAATATATCAATATATTTAATATATTTATTTATCACATTAATAAATATGTTTTTATTTATAATAAAAGTATAATAAAAAAATATATAAATATAATAATTATATAATTATAAATATAACAAATCCATAATTATAATTAATATATAATTATAATAAATATCTAATTATAATAAATATCTAATCATAATAAATATATAAATATAATAATTATACAATCACAATAAATATATAATTGTAATAAATATATAATTATAATAAATAAATAATAATAAATATAATAAATACATAATTATAATATATTTATTACAAATATATATTTAATATATAATTATAATAAATATGTAATTATTGTAAATATAAGATTATAGTAAATATATGATTAAAAATATAATTAATATATAATTATAAATATAATAAATATATGATTATAATAATTATGTAATTATAATAATTATTTAATATTTCATAAGGTTTATTTATATAAATATAAATAATTTTAATAATATTTATCAATATATAAATCTCTAAAAAAAATTAATATGGTTTATTTATGTATTTAAATAATTATATATGAATTTATAAATTTTAAATATAAGGTTTATTTATATTTAAATATTTATATATAATTATAAATATAATTATAAATAATTTCATATTTTAAAATACATATTTATAAATATATTTTAAAAATTGTAATTATTATTTTTAAATGTAATTATAAATATATAATTATATGTATTATTGAGTATATATATATGTGTGTGACTATATATTTATAATATTTATGAGTATATATTTATTATATATATATATATTTATTATATATATATTTATTTATTTATTACTTAAATATATGTTTGTAAATATAAATTTATTTATGTAAATATAAATTTAAAATTATAAATATATATAATTATAAATATATATATTTAACTACATATATAAATATATAATTATATATTAACAACTATAAATAAATATAATTATAAATATATGCATATTTATAATTATATATATATATATGTGTGTGTGTGTGTGTATTTTAATTTTATATTTATCATATTTATAATTATATATTTATTATATCTAACGATATAATAAATTTATAATAATTTTAAATATATAATATTTTATATTTATTATAAATTTATTATATTTTTAATATATTTATTATATTTAAAATATATTTATTATATTTATAATGTATTTATTATATTTATAATATATTTATTATAGTTATAATATATTTATTATATATTTATTTAATTATATGTAAATATAATAAATTCTTTCAATTACATATTTATTATTATATTTACAATTATATTTTTATTATATTTATTATTATATTTACACATATATTTATTATATTTCTTATCTATTTAATCATATTTATATAGTATTTTATATTAATAATAAATTTATTATATGTATATTATATTTATTATAATATATATATACATATATATATATATATATTAAAGGTAGGTTAAGGGGGTGGGGCGTGGGGTGCAAAGCGCCACTTGAAGTGGCTCTACACCACCCCATTTCTCCAAATAATAAACGCCCTACCCCATTAAACTAAAAAAAACCCTACCCCCTAAATCCACCGTTTTTGGGAGTGGGGGGAGAAAATACCTGCTGTCGGGGATCTTGGATCCGAAAATGGTGAAGTACTTGAATAAAGGGAGAGAGTAAGAGAATCCATTTCCTTAAGTATCTCTTCTAAAACAAATAAGGGTGATGCATTACGATAGTGAGGGATTAAATAAAGGGATTAATGTGATAATAAAAGAGTTATTTATTTGATGATGTGATAGGTGGTGAAATAAATTAGGTTTATAGGTGGGTGTTTATAGAATAATGAGGAAAATTGCTCATTATTTTTGAAACATAGCCACAGGAATTAGAGGTTTTGGAAAATATATTTACCATGGTGTACCCATAATTTTAGCACATGGTATTTTACATTAAGAACATTTTTATTGAAATGTTATAGTTTCATAACTCAATTCTGACTCTCAATATTAATTTGACTACAAAAACAATCTTTTATTCATTAAAAATGCTTTTTAAAAGTCAAATGTTTTTTTAGATTTCGGATTTTCCTCATAGCCTTTTAAAAATAATTTTAAAACTTATAAAATAATAAATAATTATTTAAACAAATATCTTTCTTTAAATAAATAATAAAATTTATGACAACATTATTATAGTATTATGAAGACATAATATATATATATATAATATAAAACTATATTTTCACTATTCACTGAAAAATAAATAATTTTTTAAGATTCTCAGAAATTCTCCAGAATAAAATTTCGATTTAGTAATTTAAAAATAATATTTATTTTATCAAAATATATTCTAAAGTATGAAAAATAAATTTTTTTGAAATTTAATTATATATCTATTATAAGATGTTTTTTAAGGGAAAATATTTATTTATTTACATTAAAAAATTCTGAATTTTATAATATCAGATGTGTTTATTTAAGATGCGTATAGAGACATGTAATAATGTATTTAAAATATATTATTATATAAAATACTTAAAATTTAATTTTAAATTGGTATTTTAAGTCCCTAGTATTTTAGTATGTATTACATTATGTAAATATCTTGTTGAATAACATGTGATATACATAATACTGAACTGAAGTAAGTAATACTTAATTAAAAGGAAAGGTAAAAACAATATGTTTTAAATATAAACTTTTAAATAAAATAAATTAATATTCCCTGGTAAATGATATAAAATAATTTTAACTACACTTAAAGTTTAAAAGGATCATTTCTTTATAAAAGCAGGTTTTCTTTAAAAAATTATTTTCATTTATAAGGCAACTATATGAATTTTATAATTTTAATTTTACTAAATTTACATCATTTTTAAATTATTCATATCAAAATTTTCTTATGTATAGTTCTTTTTATTTTATTTAAATAGTTTATTTTTTTTATAAATACTCGTAAATACTGATTCTACAAATACTACAGCTTATATGGAATTATCTTGAAAATATAATGACTTGAAAATTTATAAAACTATTTTATAGACCAAATAGATATATAATAAGTAATAAAATTAATTTAAAAATATAATTTTTAACTTATAAATCAATGTTTGACATTTTGGGAATCTAAGTAATGTTTTATTCAACTAAAACCTATTTTTAGTTCTTCTATTTTTAGAAAATATTCACATGATTACGTTCAGGTTTGTATTGTTTTTAAATTCAAATAAGTACCCTTTGAATAAACGTAATACAATTAATTCTATGGTAATCAACATTATTCATTATTTTTATGTAAACACATTTTTATACATAAAAAGGGAATTTTTCTTAAAAAAAATTCCCATTGTGTTATGCGTAATTATTTTAATAGTAACTTTTACCAATTATAGAAATTAAATATTTTAAGATTGATTCTATATTTAGTGTCATAAAATTTAAATTATTTAATAAAGTATATTTCATTTTTATTTATAATGCATAGTTACCATGGTAAAAAAAAATTACCATGGTAAGGGTTAATGGGGTTAACAAGGGTTAAACATAGATATAAAGAATAAAATATCTCTAAAAATGTAAAAATTTATTGTTTTAGTGTATTATAATATTTAATTATTCGATATTTTAAGTTGTACTAAATTAGATCCAATTTATTTGAAGAAAATTATTTATTATAATTTAATGTTATTAATATTTACAATGGTATCACTCCTCCAATTGTAAAAGTGAACATCATATCCCCAATTACTCACACATTTTGAGATCCTTATATCGAATAATATTATCCCAAATAACTTCCTAAATATCCTCCCCACAACATAGAGGTTCTGGTCTCACCAAAAGACCAATCCAAGAAGGATTAATGTGTAAGGAAAATGAAGATATCCATGGAGGAGCTACAAATTTTATCCAAATTCATTCATGTTTATTTCTTCTTTTACCTCATTAAAATATATTATAAACATCTTAATAAAATGATGATAGTATATTCACTATATGGAAATTTTATTATGTTTATGGAAAAACTACTTTCCATCTATTGAGTGGCTCCTTAAACCACCCCATATTCTGAGAATAATAAATCTTTATTTGTTCTTTGATTACGTATTATAATTATTTTCTTGGTTTATCTTTTTATATCATATGTCTATTCTTTATAAATTTTTATATCAAGTTAAATTAACGTTTAAAATGAAAATTATATCTTTTGGAAACATAGAATTTCATTTTTTTCAAGTTTTTTATTCATAAATCCATAATGTCCATATTTGGTTTGATAAAATAATTGAATCATAACACGATATATAGAACTCTACATTGAATTATTATTATTGATTTATAAATATAAAAATATTCTCTACTTTAATTTTAATTACAATAATTGCTGAATATTTCATTATCATTTATAAAATTTTATCTGATGTCACTGCAGTATTGATTTTAAATTTTGCAGTTTTTAGAGTTATTGTTCTACAATATTTGTAACATAACATGGCCTATAGAACTAAAAATTGAAATATTCATATTTATTTATAAATATAATAATATTTTATAAATTTAATTCATATACAAGTATAGTGGGATCTATCTTTTTCATGTCTGGAATTTGATTAGAATTAACTGCAAGTTATCAATCACACTTCTAAAGTTTTCATACTTATTTTGATGTACATTTTAAGTGATATTTTGAGAATTAGAAGTTATATTGTGATAATAATTTAATCATTTAAAATATAAATAAATTTTATAAATATAAATAATTTGGACCTGATACTAAATATGTTGTTTATATTCCTTAATATTATATCAAAGTTTAAAACATAAAGACAATGTATGGATCTTTATAGTGTATCAATTTGGCAGTATGGATCTTCCATGAGAGATTTTCCATGATGGGTCTTATATGATGGATGTTATAGTGACCTAGGCTTTATATACCTAAATATTACATATTTTAGATAAATATTCATTATATGATAAAAACACATTCCATAGGATCATAAATGTATATTTCCTTTGGAAAAATGGAAACATAAACCATTGATCTATAAGAGATCTATATCATCTCCCACTAATTTCCTCATAACTATCACCCTTTTTTTGTATATCACATAAAATACATATCATCATAACTTGGTAAAAAGGAACATAAGAAGGGGTGATATCAGATGCTCAATAAGTCTGAACAAATGAAATAACTTAACATAACATGAACATATGGGTATGAGAACATGATCTTAACATATAAATATAGTACCCCAGGACACCCTGAGAGGGGAGGGGTGAATCAGGGTTTCAACTTTTTCTTCTTAAAGTTTTGGATCTTGTTCCCACGTTGGTAATAACTACTTAAACCTGTATGAGGGATATGATTAGCAATGAAACATTCACATGCAAAGAGATAACACAACAATTTTACTTGGTTCACCACTAAGGGCTACGTCCAAGGAGCATACGCTGACAAGTTGTCGGTCATACCAAATTCCACTAATCTTTACTAGTTGTGGGTTACAATGGTTCGAGCATAGTCACTCTGTCCCAGGCTCACTTCCTTTACAAAGGTTCAAGGATAGCTCACTGCGTCCCTCGGGTCACTCCCGTTGACTCCACCTGGCTCACTGCCGTTGGTGAATTCCCGCTCAATTTATAGACGTGAAGGTCTCTTCAATAGATTTTCATTGACGTCTTTTTCTCCTATTCAGCACGAGACTTTTCTTGCATCAGGGTTTAGAGTTGATGCTCTTTCCAGTTCAAACCTTCTTCTTTAGTGAAATGACTAATACACTAGATCCTCTTGTCTTCGTTTGCCTGAATCACAACCACTGATGTGATTACTCAATAAGTGAAGCTCAGCTTACTTGGCATTGTCAGAATCAGTTCTCCATGTATGCATGAGATCATGCATTTATCATTTAGATTTCCTCTTTAATATCACCTTGCACTGAAAGTATCAGGTAATCTTTCCACTCTCGTGTAGCTCCAGAAAGGCGGGCGCGCTCCAATAACACCTGGTTCTCCTTTTCATGCCCGGCGTGCAAGTCTCAACACAGCTTGCAAGTCCCAATACGGAGCACAAGTCTTCAATGCGGAAGTCCAAACTGGCGTGCAAGTGTCACCAAAGCACCTGCAAGAAACTGCATTCTTTAACTTCAAACCTGCGTGACTCACTTCCTTTCTTGCCCAAATCACATTGGGTGCACAACCATTAACCAGCGCGCAACTTCTAAGAGCTGGCGCGCAAGTCTCTCCAAACCACTTGCGCGACCACTAACAACTTTCGCGACTCCTACACCTGCGTGGAGAGAGCTCTTATTTTCTCTTAGGGTTGAGCTCATGGGAAATGAAGAGGGGTGTTCCTCTATTTATAGGCAAACTGGTCAACCTGCGCAGCAGCGCGCAAGTCACCCCTTGGCGTGCAAGTCACCCCTTGGCGCGCAAGTCTCGACACGCAGCTCATCACCCCTAGCCTCTGTCACACAACTCACTTGCGTGACCCAACCAATACTTGCACGACCTTCTTTCCTTTTCCATATTTTGAAGTTTTGTTCTTGAAAAATGACAGGCGTGCAAGTTTCTAATCCTTCTAGGCACTGGCGTGCAAGTCTCTTCATGGCGCGCAGGTCACTTGCGCGACCAACCCAACACTTGTGCGACCCTCTTCCATTTTCCATTTTCCCATGTTCTGATCTTGAATTTCATATGGCGCGCAAGTTTCCTCTCCATCAAGTACACGACGCGCAAGTCTCTTTTCCAAAAACACTTTTCTCCATTTGTCAATTTTTAGGCCCAAAAATTTTGCAAACACTGGGAAATGGCGCGACCTTGTATCTGCTATTTTTTTACCACCTCCAGATCATCCATTCCTTTTTCTATGTTCTTGAATAAAACATGGATTATTAACCACAACCCTTGAACTCGACATTCCACCATGGAATCTCCTTTTTCAAAAAAATTGTATGTTGTTTGTTTTCTTTGTCAACAAGAACAATCACCTCAAAAATACTTCTTCTCGGTGATTTGAACCCTTCATAAACTCTTCTGCTTTCATCACAAACTCCACTATCGTGATATGTATCCTTTATCTTTATCATAATCATCTTCTGAGACAATGTGATGTGCATGGTCATCTCAGAATTCCAATCTCTTGCACACTGTCTTCTTCTTTAACTTTCATTATCTACTTCATGCAAAACATATGATTCAATTCTTCAAGAAGTCTCTTGCATTGTTCTCATGCAATCATGAGGAATTTCATGGTCTACATAAAAAACCCATTCTTCTTTTATCATCCTCAGATGGATTATACCTCACATTCTTCATTTTTTTAAACAATGTGTCACCTTTGACACATGTTCTTTGAACTTATGATCAGTACAACAATCGTCTGAATTTCCATTCCTCCATTTCATTGGAGTACTTCTTGATCTACTTCATTTTGATCTTCATTTACAACTATTGACAAAAAATACAACCTTATACACAAAGTGGTTCCAACAATCTCCCCCTTTGTATTTTTTTCAATACCTTATAAATCTTCTGAAATGAATTTATCAATATCAAAATGAAAATCTTCTCTTCAATCAACTTTTCTTTTCAAACTTTCATTTCACATTCTCTCCCCCTTATTGACAAGAAATAAAAATCTCATGGTAGGGAGGGTATCAATCCATACTTAATCAATGTTTCATTAATCATTTCACACTAAGTCTACTTGAGCAATGCTCGATGTAGAAAACAAGAGGATTTGATTTAGACAACAAGGCTGTCCATAATTAACAGATCATGATACCACATGAGATGAGAACAAATGTAAATTGTCTTCAAGGGTTTACCATTTTTATTTCAGGTATAAGAAAATCAAATGTGATAGCGAATAATCAACCTAAAACTCCTGCACTCACATCAGCAAACAGATCAAAAACATTCAAGTGTTATCGGTAGGATAAGTGACCTTGGGGAACATCCATTCTTCTTATGTCACTAATCAATTCAGTTACTCCCCCTTTGTAGAATGATATTTGATCTGAGTAACCAAGGGATAGATATTGAGAAATGGCATACCTTCTCCATTGACATGTTCTTCAAGAAATTCACAGAGTAAATGCATTTGAATCCAGCTGGAGTTGATATTGATTGAAACAGTGATTTTGGAAGCTTCTTCATTTTTCTCCCCCTCAAGGGAAACACTCCTCATCATCTTCATCAAGAGTGATCCTTCACCATCTTAATTGTTGAATATCAATTGAAGAATCTTCCAAGGATGGAAACATCTTTAGCTTAGCTATCAAGAGTTGATAGCATTCACTACTTCTCAGGTTCTCTCCCTGAGAGCATTCTTCACCTTCAATTACCTGCATTATTAGCACAAATACAATACACAAATGATTAAGGGAATAAGGTGGTTCTTCCTTGCTTCATAAATATGAGCTATATGGTTGAGGTTATTTTCTCAACCAAGTTCATATGTTCACCCCAGTCTTCATGCCTGCACATTTGAACATATGTTCTGACTCCTGTTGATGTGGCATGGCTTTCTTCACATTGTCTTCTACTTTGTGTGGGGAATCATTCTACTTAACATCCATCATGAGTGATACATTCTTACTCCTTTTAAGGACTGCTTCTTGATCTGGAATTAAGGTTAGGCAACCTTTTGTAATGTAACAAGATTTATTGCATCTCTCACACAGAACTTCTTTGACAGGTGTGTTTCTCTTGGTTTTCAAGCTCTCCTGCACTTTGTCTTCATCACATGAAAGTTTTTCTTTTCCATTAGCACTAGCCTTGGCCTTTTCATCTTCAATTTTCCTCATTATTTTCAAATCTTCTGGCCAGATGACCAATATGTCATTCGGAACTGTTGCAGAAAGTTTGGATCTTCCACATGGGTTCATCTGAGTTTCATCCCACTTAGTTTTTATTTTGGATGAATAGCCCTTGAATTTCATAGATCTAAAATCCTGGGTCTTCTCAGCTTCCCTTCTTGAGATCCTCATGGGGAAATGTGTGTTCGCACTATTCTTCTGATTTCTTCCCAAGGTACTCGCTTCATACTTAGATGACATTGGAGGTCTCTTGTTCATATCATCTCTAGATATCTGTTGACATAGTCCTGCACAATTCTTGTGACCACTGCCGCCGCATACATCACAGATGTTATCAAGCATTCCAAATCTGTTTTCTGTAAACAGATGCTTCTGGACCTACAGATTTTGTTTCTTCTTCTCTGGATTTCTTCCCTTTGATACATGCTTTCTTTGTGCTTTTCTATTAAAAGGATTGTACCAACAATCCAGTGCACAATGCCCAAATCTGTTGCAGCACCAACATTGACCCACAAATATTTTCTTCTTTGTATCTTTTGTATGAGGTTGTTGGGCCATCTTCTAAATCTTTTGTGCTCTATTTGAGGAACCAAATTCCTCATTTTTCTTCCCATCCACCCTAGCTGTGGTGGTAGGTTTCTTCTTATCACCTTTCCTCATCCATACTTGTTTAGAATTTTTCTTCCAGCCTGCACTGATTGTGGGAACGCATTTAGAAACCTGAGTACAAGATGGTTTGGATGGTACCTTCACTTCCTCAATTTCTTGTGATAAATCAATGAGTGAAGTCATGATATTCTTATCACATGTTGGAGTTATTTTGACAAAAGAATCCTCCAGTGAGCATTGAGTACCAGCAGCAACTGATTATCGATGTGGATAATCAAGAGTTGTCATAATCTTCTTGTCACATGTTGGAGGTATTTCAGCTTTATATTCCTCCAACAAACATTGAGTACAAGCATCACTCATTTCATTCTTTTGTGAAGTCTCAATATATGTATTCTCAATATTGGTTAACTGGGCTTCCAATTTTTGACTCTCAATATTGATGATGATCTTCTGATCTTCAATCATGATCATCTTTTCTTCACAAGTCTTCTTCAATATTTCATCCTCATCTTCATGCATCATAACTTTGTTTTGTAACAACGAGTCAAGTTCCCTGAATTTCATAGAAGTTTCTTCCAAACACAAACTCTTGACTTCTTTTGTCTTTTTCAGATCAGCTTCAAGTTCATAGATCTTTTCTTTAAGATTCTTATTGACTTCCTCTTTTTCTTCAAAGACTTTAACCTATTTGGTGAGCTTCATACTTTACAGAACATTTCTTTCCATCCCCTTTTCCATATTGTCAGATTCCCTTTCTAATCGGGTGATCTCAACCTGCATAGATTGGAATAGGATACAAATAATATAAACCCTTTATTCAGGAATATCATGCAGATATGTTTTGATTTTTTCCTGAAAGCCTCAATTAGGGGTGTCATCTTTTCCTCTGGATGAATTAATATCCCCCTTCTCGATAATTTCCAAGACTGATGTTTCTTTATTATTGGAATTGCACGAAGAACACGAAACAATATCTTCTTTGGTCATGAGGGAATACTTCATCAGCTTATTCTATCTCTTTTTCCTATTTGTCAAAGTCTTTGTGGATATAGATTTCTGCTCTGAATCTTCATCAAAAATACTCTTCATGTTTGACTTTAGGAAAGTAACTCAAATCCTCTTCTCAATAGAATTACTGGAGAATATCCAACATACGTTAACCTCACTCTGATACTACTTGTAGGAACCTGGGACTCCCTGAGAGGGGAGGGGTGAATCAGGGTGCCAGCTTTTTCTTCTTAAAGTTGTGGATCTTGTTCCCACGTTGGTAGAAACTACTTAAACCTATATGATGGATATGATCAGTAATGAAACATTCATATGCAAAGAGATAACACAACAATTTTACTTGGTTCACCACTAAGGGCTACGTCTAAGGAGCATACGTCGACAAGTTGCTGGTCATACCAAATTCCACTAATCTTCAATAGTTGTGGGTTACAATGGTTTGGGCACATTCACTCTGTCCCAGGCTCACTGCCTTTACAAAGGTTCAGGGATAGCTCACTGCGTCCCTCAGGTCACTCCCGTTGAATCCCCCTGGCTCACTACCATTGGTGAATTCCCACTTAGTTTATAGACGTGAAGGTCTCTTCAATAGATTTTCATTGACGTCTTTGTCTCCTATTCAGCATGAGACTTTTCTTGCATTAGGGTTCAGAGTTGATGCTCTTTTTAGTTCAAACCTTCTTCTTTAGTGAAATGACTAATACACCAGATCCTCTTGTCTTCGTTTTACTGAATCACAACCACTGATGTGATTACTCAATAAGTGAAGCTTAGCCTACTTGGCATTGTCATAATTAGTTCTCCATGTATACATGAGATCATTCATTTATCATTTAGATTTACTCTTTAATATCACCTTGCACCGAAAGTATCCGGCATTCTTTCTGCTCTCATGCAGCTCCAGAAAGGCGGGCACGCTCCAACAACACATGGCGCTCCTTTTCAAGCCCGGCGCACAAGTCTCAATATGGCGCACATGTCCCAATACGGCGTGAAAGTCTTCGACGTGCAAGTCCTAACTGGAATTCAAGTGTCACTAAAGCACCTGCGCGACCCTTCCTTCTTGAATTTCAAACCCACGCAACTCACTTCCTTTCTCGCCCAAATCACTTTGGGCACGCAACCATCAACCGGCACACAAATTCTAAGAGCTGGCGCGCAAGTCTCTCCAAACCACTTGCGCGACCACTAACCACTTGCGTGACTCCTACACCTACGTGACGAGAGATATGATTTTCTCTTAGGGTTGAGCTCATGGGAAATAAGGAGGGGTGGTCCTCTATTTATAGGTAAACTGGTCAACCTATGCGGCAGCGCACAAGTCACCCCTTGGCCTGCAAGTCTCGGCGCGCATCTCATCACCCCTAGCATCTATCGCGCAACTCACTTGCGCGACCCAACCAATACTTGCACGACCTTATTTACTTTTCCATATTTTGAAGTTGTGTTCTTGAAAAACGATAGGCGCGCAAGTTTCCTATCCTTCTAGGAACTGGCGCGCAAGTCTCTTCATAGCGCGCAGGTCACTTGCGAGACCAACCCAATACTTGCACGACCCTCTTCCATTTGCCATTTTTCCATGTTCAGATCTGATATTTCATATGGCGCGCAAGTTTCCTCTCCATCAAGTACACGACACGCAAGTCTCTTTGCCAAACGACTTTTCTAAATTTGTCAATTTTCAGGCCCAAAAATTTGGCAAACACTGGGAAACGACGTGACCTTGTATATTCTATTTTTGTACCGCCTCCAGATCATCCATTCCTTTGTCAATGTTCTTGAATAAAACATGGATCATTAACCAAATCCCTTGAACTCGACATGCCACCATGAAATATCTTTTGTTAATAAATTTTTATGTCGTTTGTTTGCTTTGTCAACAAGAACAATCACCTCAAAAACACTTCTTATCGTTGATTTGAATCCTTCAGCAACTCTTCTTATTTCATCACAAACTCCACTATTGTGATATGTATCCTTTAGCTTCAGCATCATTATCTTCTGAGACAATGTGATGTGCATGGCCATCTCATAATTCCAATCTCTTTCACATTGTCTTCTTCTTCAACCACCATTATCTACTTCATGCAAAACATATGATTCAATTCTTCAAGAAGTCTCTTGCATTGTTCTCATGCAACCATGAGGAATTGCATGGTCTTCATCAAAACCCCATTCTTCTTTAATCATCCTCAGATGGATTATAAATCACATTATTCATTGTTGTAAACAATGTGTCACCTTTGACACATGTTCTTTGAACTTATGATCAGTACAACAATCGTCTAAATTTCCATTCCTCAATTTCATTGGAGTACTTCTTGATCTTCTTCATTTTGATCTTCATTGACAACTATTGACAAAAAATACAACCTTATACATAAAGTGGTTCCAACAATAAAAACCATACCTTTCATATCAGATATAAAAATATTGATTCATTGAGGAAATATTGGAAGTTAATAATAAAATAATCATAAGGAAATAGAAAAACCCTGATCCATGAGATCATATCATTGACATAAGACATGGAATTGTGGTATGCCCAAAAGTATAGAAAATAATTTCCTTAGTACTGATGGAACATTTCAAAAACTATCACAGTATAATGGGTTCACTCCTCAAACCATCATAGTGATCAAGGTTCACTCATAAGACAATAATAGTGGACAATTTCCCTTATTGAATTGGGTTCACTCTTCATTTGAGTCTAATTTTTCTCATGAGATATCAATATTTACGCAATAAATTCGAGGTAGATATAGGGACCACCAATATTTGGTTATAACATAACCACCATCTTTGGTTATAACATTACCATAATACTTTTTATAATTTAATCACCATAAAATAATGAAAACCATACATGAGTGTCTAATAAGATCATAAAATATTAATCATATTAAACCCTATGAAAATAAATAGGCTTCATAAAAACTATCATATCAGAACCCCTGAAAAGAAATGGGATTCATAAATCATTAATCATATAAAAACCTATGAAAAGAAATGATTTTAATAAATAATTTATTATATAATAAGCCATGGAAATAAATGGGTTTCATAAAACATTTCATCAAAGCATAACCCGTAGAAAATAAACTGGTTTCATAAATATCTCTTCATCATAAAAATAAACCATCCAGATAAATAATAATAATGGTATACATGGATCATATACCCATTAAATCATAAGTAACATCAAAGTATGTCATATTAGATGTAAAATTACTTTAAAACATCACTTGTAAATTTTTTGAGGGAAATAGTCTTTCCACATTGAAAAACACTTTTTAAAATATAAAACATTTTCAAAATCCCTTTCTTTAAAAATAATATTAGAAAATTATAAAATAATATTTAAGAATCATTTAATGCATTTCTTGATGAAAATATCCTTTTCACATTTAAAGACTATTTTTAAAACATAAAATATTTTTAAAATACCTTTATTTCAAAATAACCTTGGAAACTTATAAATGAATCTCTAGGAATCATCTAAATCATTTCTTGAGGAAGATAACCTTTTCACTTTGAAAAAAATTTCAATATAAAAAAATTTCAATATAATTTTATTTAAAAAAAATAAAATTATAAATAAATATTTAAAAAAATTATTAGTTATAATAGTATAAAATATAGTTCATTTCATACACATTAAAAAAAATATTCCTTTCATGTTTTTTGTAAAATCCAAACGACAATTGTTGGGAAAATGACATGAATATTTCTTTAAAAACATTTTTAAAAAAGTAAAAAAAGGGTAAAAATTAATTTAATAAATCATTTTTATAATTTTAAGAACATTTTTATAACATTTTGACAAAACATGGTTTTGTATGAAAACAGGTTTTCGACTGAAGAAACAAATAAAGACTATTTTTCTTAAAAATATTCTTTTAAACTCTTGAGTACATAAAGATGAGAAAGTGAATGGAAAAACATTATTCTCATGAAATAACTATAGGATAATAAATTTCATGAGTTTCTTGATATTTAGATCACAATATTTAATCATCATAAATATAAACATAAACAATACTGCTAGATGATGATATTGTATCATAAAACCACTACCAATTTATTATCTTTTGAATCGTAAGGACCATTAAAGAATAAAAACTAATTAATATTTGAATATAATTAATATAAGAATATTCATTATATAAAATTTCAAATATATAGTATATACACCTCATAAAAAGAATATAGGTGCATAACATAACATATGTCTCAAAGAAGGAAAATTGTGAAAAAACCCTTTACCATTGTGGTAGATTTTGAACCATAAACCCCATAAAATAGAGATAATAAAATGGTTATGTAAATCCCCATAATCTGAAGTGTAATAATAATAAAATAAATTCATGGGAACTATATACACCACATAAAATAAACACATAGTTAATATGGATTGTGTCTCCAAAAAAATAAAACTGAGATTAAAATCATTTACCTAAAGTATCATTTTCCTTAATACATATTAGAACCTTATTTATAACAAATACAGGTATAATAAAGAACCATGATTATATATATAATATCATATATTATGTATTTATTCCCTTTTATTACCTGTTTACTAAAAATTATTTATTAAAATTACATTTTGGGTAATAATATTTTAATTTTTCATGACTGTTTTGATTTGTTATTTTCAGTCCTCTTACACTGATCATGGTTCCACCATCTAAAAAATGTTAACAATTACATAAATATAACATATATAATCATTATATATGTTTTTATATTAATCCATAATATTTATTGATGGAAAATAAAATACACCATTCATTGAGATGGTAGGTTGTACGTACGCATGAATGTTGTTTTTATTTTCTCAAAGGATAAAAAATTAAATAATATATTACCTTACCATAATAATTTATATGTATTATATATCATATATATTAATCATAATTACCGTAATTATATTCCCTTCAAATATGATATGAAAAACGAATCGCATCACTTCATGAGGCAGTAGTCCACTATACACATGAATGATGTTATTATATCCCCCACGGAATTGAAAATAAGAAGGTATATGTGATATCATAACTACATAATTAAAATTATGTTTAAAATATCATATATATTCATTTAATATATCTTTATTAACATCCATGAAAAAAAAAATATATCACATCGGTTCATGAGGTGGTAGTCCGCCATACACACGAGCGACGTTAATATTTTCCAACAGGTTAGGATGTAAGAAGTTAAATGGGGTATTATAATTTTAGAGTTATAATAAAATTTAAAATATATTATATAAACATTAAATTCATAATTATATCCTTTCTTGGGAGGTGGTGATGGAAATTTAATAATATCAGTTAGCGAGACGGTAGTCCACCATACACATGAATAATGATTTCATATCTCATTTAATGAAACTAGAGATGTTTGTAGTTAATTACATTAAAATTAAAACATATAATTATATTTATTATACTGATGATTTTATATCATAATGTTTTAATAATAATTTAAGGAGGTTGAAAAAGAAACAATATAAAATTCTTGGTTATGGATGTTACCTCTCCTTGGGACAACTTCTTTTGGTTTTCACCAAAGTCCTTCCAATGTTGGATTTATGAAAACAATAATTCTTATATGATTATATGAGTTAATTAAATAAATTATTTTGGTATTTATTGTAAAAAAATGGTTTTCAGATGTGTGAAGAGGATATAAGAGTGGGTGGCCTTTTATAAGTGAGGTGAGTGGAACAATTGTAATTTTTGAAAAGAAAAAGGTGTACCCACATTTTTTACATTCCATAATCATCAAAAAATGGAACATTAAACAACCTTAGAGTTTATAAGGTCTAAATAACATAACAATATTGGTGTTATATGGGTTCATATATCATTTTACGCCTTATATGTTCAGTTTAACCCCCCCCGGTAAACCCATTTTCACATTAATTGTAGTAATTATTAGTGTTTTTACTATTTATTATGGTAAAACATTAATTTGAAATTATTAGAAAATTTATATTATTATGATTCCAAATATTTATCCCATTTTTCCAAATTCCATTCACATAAGTGGGATATTTTAATATAAAATTAAAACTGCATACGTAATGAGAAAGTAGTTTTCTAAATAAAAAATGTTCAAAAGTTTAAAAAGTATTTATATCAAAACTAAATATGAAATTGGTTCCAATGAACTAAATTGAATTAATATATATATATATATATTATTGAACTTATTTTAATTTTAAAACAATCTTAATAAAATTAAAATTTTTAGATTCTTTAAAAGAAATGATAATTCTTATTAAAACCCAAAATTTTTCACTCATCATTGAAAGCATTATCTTCTCAAAAAATATAAAAAAATAAATAAAAGATAATTTTTAAATAATTATTTAAAAAATTTATTTCATTTTATCATATTAATTATCTAAGAGTGGAAATGGTTGATTTTAAAATAAGTGTTCCAAAGGTGACAAAATTTCATTTTTTAGAAAAATATATTTTTTCAAGAATAAAAGTTGGTTTGTTATTATATCTTTTATATAAAACACATAAGATGAATGTTAAAAATTTAATTTAATATATAATATTTACATTTAATTAAAATAATTCACCAAAATTGAGTTATTTAATTTATTTCGATAAAATATGTTTGAATGCATAGAAATGGTTTTTTAGAAAATGATTTCCTTTATGTTCAAATGTTTTTTATTTTAATTAATATTTAATTGGTCAAAAAATAAATAATTTTATATTTATATGTAAAATGTATATTTTTATACTTTATTTAATCATATTTATATCCTACATTCCAACAGCTTTGTGATTAAAATCATATAAAATAATAAAAATTGTCACCTTTTTTTTAAAATAAGTGTTGCGTATAATGAAATCTATACTCAATGTTTTGTGTAGCACAAGATAAACTTATTGTTTCATAAAACACGAGATAAATTTTGTGTTGCATGGAACAAAAAATATCAAAAAGATTAAATTCATTTGAAATATATATATTTCAGAAAATCTATAGGTGTTACGGATCTTTTGTCAATGCTCTTTTATGAGAGGTCTTCTATAATTGATCTTCTATAATTGATCTTCCATGAGTAAAAATTTATAAAATTCTAGATCTACCATGAGTGATATACAATCAGTGATCTTTCATGAATGATCTTTAGAGAGTGAAAAAATTCCAATGTCTGGATCTTATGTGAGTGATATTCTATGAGTGAAAATTTGAAATATTGTGTATCTTCCATGAGTGAAAATTTGAAGAAGTATAGATCTTCTGTGAGTTATCTTATATGTGTGAAAATTTTGAAAATACTATATCATATGTTAGTAATATTCCATTAGTGAAAATGTTTTTATCTAGATCATCCAAAAGGATAGTAAATATTCTATGATTGTAATGTATCTTTCTTGATAATAATTGATTGGTATTAATTGGAGAATATTCAGTGAGGTCCATAGTCACTCATTTATATTATGTTTTTGTACTAAATATATGTTACACTTTTATTAAAAATTAATACTTTGAATTACTGCAAATTTATTTCACTTGTTTCTCATTATCGTATTATTTTGACCCTTTATAAATTTATTTTTATGTATTTTATTCCATATTTTAACTTCATTACATGTTTTAATTCTTGTATTAATGTACACAATGTATTCATAGAACATGAAGTGATTAAATTTTAATTTTATTAAATATGAAGCATTTGACTTTCATAGTCTATGGGGATGTTCCCAAGTTATTTAATGTTTATTGTTAAGGATATTATGTTCTTTATTAAATTCTATAACATTCTATTTTCTAAAACATATTTAGTTTTACATAATATCATAGAAATCCCATGTGGACATGTTTTTCATGTACACTAAATAGAGATAAAGAAACATCGAACAACTCATATTTGGTTTCAAAGGTGTTCTAATTCTTTCTATTTTTTTCTATGCTTAAGCATGTGTTGGTTATACTGCTCATAAAATATATGAGTGTGGTTATACTACCTTATATAAATGTTATGTGTGGGTTGTTCCTAACCAAAAAATGGAAAGGGGTTTCAGTTATGCCTTGGTTTGGTTAAAATAATTTTGGTTTCTTCCACCACCTTAAAATAAATCTAGTGGGTTGTCACTCTGAGTGAGAAAAAATCAGTCTTAGATCATGTCTCTAAGGTTTAAAAAGGTAGTTGTAAACGGTCATGACTCACTTCAAAATTCATATACTCCTTAGTTAGTTTGGGCTATAAATCTTTTCATTTTAGTGGGGTGAAGAGTATAATTGTATCATTTATATCTGAACTACTATAAAAATCAGTTTTTTATTTCATTTTATTTCTATTGGGTTAATCATTTAACTCATACGTAATCGACTTTTAAATTTTGAAAAGTCCAATTCACCCCACTCTTGTTCATTCTTTTATCACCTCTTTTGGACCAATAATTGGTATTATTTTGGGAACCCAAGCTATGGTAAATATATTTTTATTTGGGAAAACCATTTCCAAACATAACTATCAAGGGGAAAAGATCTATTTTGAGATTATATGAAAAAGTTTAAATGATGAATATATTTATAAAATACCTCCTTATTTTGATGGTACTAACTATGGATATAGAAAATATTGAATGGAACTAATTATGAAATATATTGTATATATCACTAAATGATCATAGAAAATCATATAATTACCTAAAGGCGATCATGAATCATTAATTGGTAATGATTTGGAAAGGTGAGTGTTGAATTACAAGGTGATGAATATTTTATATTGTGAAATTAATGGAAATTTTTATTACTAGGTATATATATATAAATACACATGATATTTTTATAATTATTTATGTTATAAATCTTGGATCAGATAGGTTTATTAGAACTAATTTAGGCTTTTTAATGAATGATTATCAAGAATTCAAAATGGCTGAATATGAATCTATAAATCAAATTTTTTATAGATAACTGTCATTCTAAATGGTATTAATTATTTAGAAAAAGAATTATAAAATATATTTTTTAGTTGAATGATTTATTAGTTCACTTATTAAGAAATTTAATACTACTAAGGTTTCAATTTATGACTGTAATAACTTTAAATAATATACACTTTAAGATACCAATAGATCCCTATTACAATATGAGATAGAACTTAAAAATATTTTTAATATAGATACTTATAAAAAATAAACATATTGATTTTAAATCATATTTTTATAATTATTCTTATTATTCTGAGTTACAAAGTAGAGATAGTAATGATACAACCCATATTGAAAAGGGATGATATAGAAAGAATAAAGGAAACTCAAGAATATTTATAAAGGATTATCCTAGAGATAATTTAAAAGAGAAAATAAAATTTATTATCATTTCTAATGATACTTAATTTATAATATCTTATGATTGAATATAAAGGAAAAACATCAACCATGAGTCCACATGATTAAATATATATAAAAATAAGAGAAATAAGAAAAATAAATAAAATAAAACTATGGTATATGAAAGGAGTTTCACAGAGGATTTATGTTCTATTGAATAATTAGGTTCAGAAAAGGATGTGTCAAGTCTATTCATAATTGATTCATAAAATAAAGTAAGTGAATCTATATATTACTCTACATTTGAATCGAACTATTAAAACCCTTAGAAGATGGGTTGTATAAATATATTAAAATAATTATTCATAAAATATAAATAATTACTAGTTTATATAAAAATATTAAAGGTGAACATAAGTATTTTCTTAAAGATATTTCAGATCTAAAGAAATATGCAGAAAAAGATATTGAAACTTCTCATCCGTATTTGATTTCTTCTTTAGAAAAATTAAAAAAATAATCTTGATAAAAATTAAAAACCTAAACAGGAAAAAGATATAAATATTTGTTTTAGGTTAAAAATAATATAGAACATTAATGGAATATAAATAAACATTTTAAATATAATAAACACTCTAGAAGTGAAATTTAAATTTTAAATTAAAGAATTTATATTTTTTCAGTGTATAGAAAACATTGATAAAATGATTAGTTTTAATAAATTGAACAAAAATAAAACCAATAATAGTTCTTAAAAACAATTACTCATGATGTAGAATACTTTTTTGTAAATATTTCAAGTAGAAGTAGATCGACTATTTTATATTTTATATGTCAAATTAAAGATAATTTTTTGAATGAGTGTTCCTTGATATTTCCATAATCTCATAGAGATATAAGATATTATATTTCTAAATCTATACCTTCTATATTACATGTAAATAAGTGTTTTAAATTGGGTTGCGTACCCAATAATTCATATACTAATCCCATATAACCCAAATTTCCATCAATACTAAAACTTTCTTAAATTTATTATTATAGGAATTTTGTCTTAAAAGTTTTAAAAATAACACATAGTATATGTATAGTGGTTATTCCCAACAAATTACTGGTGATATATCTAAATATTATCCTTTAAGAAGTGTTATTGGGGTAGTGTTACATTTGGTGATAATTCAAAAGGAAAATTTAATGGTTTTAGTGAAGTTGGAATTTCAAATTTTCTTATTATTTATAAACTTTTATATGTTGAATATTTAAAACATGATTTAAAAATTGTTTCTCAACTATGTTAATATGGAATATTTGTAAAAATTAGAAAATATAAATGTATTGTTTTTAAGGATATTGTTTTCCTATTTAATGAAAAACTGTAAATGAAACATCTATTCAATTAACTCTTCTAATCCCATTGATCAAAATGATAATTGTTTGGATGATTTACAATCTAAAAATATTTTTTTATATAAGGTATCATGAAATTATAATTTTAGGTTTCTATATAAGTTGTTTAATAACTAAACTATTCCTAACATTCCTAAGTTAAATATGGACAACACCTTTGTTTGTGATTGTTTCTTGATAGGTAAGTAACATATAATATATTTCAAACCTATTAAATATTTTCATACCATAATTCATTTTTATATCATTAATTTAAATATTTTTTTCTTATATAGTCTTTTATTTTCAGTAGAAAGAAATATGTTTTTTAAATTTTTATGATTTTACTAGATGTACATGGGTTTACTTTCTTTCTCTTAAACCAAATTTTTTTCAGAGTTTACTAATTATTTTCAATTAATTAACAATGATATATAAAACAAAATTAAATAAAATAGATGTGATAAATCTATAATTTATCTAGATTTTTGAAGAAAATTGGTATTTTCACAAATTTTCATCTCTTAGAACAACATAGTAAAATGTTTTCATTTTTCATAAAAGAATAATATTTCTTCCTTATAAATGTTTTCTAAAAATGTTTTCATCCATTTTTTTAATATTATCCTATTATTTTTTTAAATTCTTATTTAATAATGATTTAATTTTTAAATTTTATTTTAAAAATAATATTCTTGTTGTTTTCTAAATGAGGTGTTTTTTTATTTTTTACAAAAAATGTGAAATGAATCTTTGTTTGAACATAAATAGCATGAACAGAACTTCTTGTCATCATGACTACTCAAATAATTGAAGCTTCCATTTTAGGGTCCATGGTTCTTTTAAAATAATCTTTTTCCATAATATTTTGTAAATTTTTTCATATAAAAGAATTGATACCAAAATTAAAAGGGTATTTTACTCAATAAATATTCCAAATTATATTTTAACAGCATTTTCATTCTTGATAACATCCTTTGATGTTGATTTTTCTTTACTAGGGATATTATCCAATAATATCATACTTATTATTTCTATGTAGTTTTGATGATTATGATTGTGAGACATTTATGAAACCTGGTTATTTTACACCAGTTATGTTATGATAAAATGTTGAAATATAAATAAAACAAATTTCATTTCCATGGGTTTTGATATATGATGAATTATTTATGTTCTTATTGTACTAATATGAATATAATATGATTATGTTAGGGGTGTGACTAAAATTATATATCCCTATAATGCATTGGGTAAATATGGGTATCTCATGAGATAACAAGGACTAGAATAGGTAGTGAACCTAGTTTGTTAAGATATTTTTTACACCATGATAGTCATGGGAGTGAAACATCACTAAAAATATGATATAATGGAGAGCTAACCCAATCCTGTATTATAGTGTTAATGGTGAGCCTTAAATATAGAAATTATTTTCTATGCTTTTTTTATACCAAAATGTTATTGCATGTGTCAATGAAATTATCTCATGCCTCATACTCTTTGATTCCATTATGATTCATGTCATATGAAATACCAATATTTTTTCCATGACTCTAGATTGTGATCTATGATATATAGGTGATGGTTTTAAAATGTTATTCTCATATTCTCATTCCCATATATTGATGTTATGTTTAAGTAATTTTTGATTTGACCCTTATTTAGCCTTACTAAGCATTATATCACACCATTTCTTACGTTTTTTTCCAAGGTTATAAAAAAAGATTTTATGTATGATGTGTTTAAGAAAGATACTATTTATGAAGAACTCATTGGGATACAATGTAGATATCTTATGATAAAGTTGTTTGTATATCCATGTTTCGAAAGACACTTGACCTGTACAATTCTAGTGTGGATCGTAAAGTTATGTAATTAATATTAATCTAATAAAATGTTATATTTATATATGAAAAGTATGGGTTGTTATAATTTGTATCAAAGAAAGGTTTAGTTACCTTTGGAAACTAAGATGGGAAATATTTAGTAAGAACCCTTAGTATAATCATATATGTAGGAGAATGTACTAAGTTTTGGTAAATAAAAAAGTGTGGATTTCTTAGAAAAATATCATTATCTGGATAATACTAGTGGATGTTGTTTTGGAATAGATGAATCTAGGGGTAATAACCTCTAAAAGTGTTATCCTTGTAACCACCATCCATAATTATGGTGTATGGTAAGTCTTCCCTTGCTGCACATGTGGTTTAAAACTATTGAGGGATAATCTTAGGTAAGTTTTCATTTTCATTACAAACTATTATGAAGGATTTGAATTTATTATGATCATTGATAATTAGATTAAAATTAGGGTGTCATAGATTGAAAAGACATTGTCATTATATAGATATCCTATAAATGATTTTTTATTATGTAATCTCCCACTGTGATTACAAATTATAATAGTTTCCTTTTTTTGGTTTCAGTTAATGGATTTAACCAGGGGGATTGTGTTAATGATAAATGTTATGGGCAATGGAATGATTATCCCCATGAGAAACCAAGTAAAACAAGAACTGTAATGAAAAACCGTGTGATTATTCGAAATTATAAATATCGATATAAGATTAAAAATCTCAAATTGGGTGATATTCATGGCACACCAAATAAGATAAGAATGGAGTTTTGTGAATACTATAGAGGTAAAAAGACTCATCTTCCTACATATCATGAATTTGGGAAGAATCACTCAAGGAAAATGTCTCATAGGAATGATAAGATGTTTTATGTGTTGAAATAAAGGGCATAGAGGAAGTAATTGTTGAGAAAAAATGGGGATTTTGATGGAGGGATATGAATTCCATCATAAGGTAGCATTTATAGTTTAATATATTTTGTGTGGGGAACATGTTATTTATCTAAGTTAATGCCCAAATAAAAGGGTCAACTTCTTGACCAAGGAAGGTCCTATGTTATATCGGTCATTAAAGTGAAAGGATTGAAGCGTTTATTTGTCTTTATATGATGATTATATTGTAGAAGTTTTATATAAATGAAGCACCCTAAAATATTACCTCCCAAAAGTTAGACAGTGTGTAAACCATTTACACGTTGTGTAATCCATGATATTTGAATATTCCAAAAAACCCGTAAATTTTTTATTAAAAAATAACCTTTTAACATTAAATTTCATGTAATAATTACATGGTGTGTACTTATTTCATTTTGTGTATATATTTCATGAAATCTTGCATGTAGAACGTACATTCCATGTACTCCCATTAAATTGTGTAAATTTCTCCTTCATACTGCAAAAAATACATATTCTTTACAAAAACATACTCAAATCAGCTTGGACATTCTCCAAATCCAAGGAGAAACATACATGTCTAGTAAGACATTTATACATAGACTCCATTAATTCAAACAAACATACATCACTAAAATTTGGGTCATTTTCACCAAAACATTCCCTCCATCCTTAGGAGTCCCAAGAATCTCCCAATTAAATAGAAAAATAAGTAAATAGAATTGAATTATATGAAAGATGGTAACGAGATGTTATAAACTCCCCACCATAAGACATTCTATAACAACCAAGGTATTTATAGAATAATACATTTTTATATCTATTATTATTTATGAATAAGATATTAATTTTATGTTAAATATGACATTTTTTCTGATAGTGTACTCAACACACAACAACGAATTTCTTTTAAATCTTACATTGCTCACAACTTTGAGTTATATTGAAAAAATAATATAATAATATTATTATTTTAAATGGTAGTTAATGCCCATTCATTGTATTTTTGGGAATTAACATAAATAAATAAAATATTATTATAAATGTTTGATAAATTTCTTTACATATATCTAATAAATTTTACAGGCCTAAAATTAGAATGAATCTGATTTTAAGCATGAACTACTTGTATTTTTTAAATGTCATTTTACCACCTTTGGATGGAGAACACTTTTAAATATATATTTTTTCACTTTTATATATAATATTTGATAAAATAAACTTCTTATATATAATTAGGGTATCAAAAATAACTTTGGATAAATTTTTGGTAATTTTCTGATAAAGTTCATTTTTTAATGAATAGTGAAAAATACCACATTTTAAGTCAAAACTGCCTTTTAATCTAATTTATTTATATAGATATATAGTACTTCTAATCAGTTTTGAAGTTTAATTGGATTACATATTTATTATTTAATACAATTTTGTTTATTTTAATTAATTTCACTTTGAAATTGGACATAAACACATGTCAATCTTTTCGATGTTTCTACTTCTTAAAAACACATTTTTTGGTATTGACAATGAGAATTACTTTTAAATTAATTTATGAACTTTTTGTGTTTTGAATTTGGAAAAATGGATTCAATATTTTAAAACCAGAGGTCCAGATTGTGTAAATAGGTAACTTTTATTTTTAAACATTATGAATAGTAACTTCTGTAATTAATTTATTTACCATGGTTTAAGGGTAAATATGGTAAATAAGGGTAAAAATAATATTATAATAATATTAAACTACCCTAACACATTTCCTAATACTATGTTATGTGTTATGTATGACCATGGGCATTCTTGGGTCTATTTTGGGACCCCATGGAGCCACTTTGATGTGAAAATGAAATTTTATAAGAATTAATTTAAAGTAATGAAAAATATAACATAAACATGTCTTTTTTACTAAACCAATTTTAATATGGGGTTATATAACGAATATATTAGACTATAAATAGTATTTATAATTATAAAAAATCTTTCTTACATCACGATATATTATTTATAATTTTTATACATCATAGAAAGAAATATATTTATGACACAATGAGGATTTAGTGATGACCTTATTAATGAATGATTTAAATAAATGAGATTATAAATATTAAAATAAATTTATTTTCAAACATTTGATTCCATACAAGGAATTTATGGATTATTATGACTTTTTTTCTTTTAATTAATGAAGTTTTTTCAAATGAATAATATTTTTATGGATTTTTAAAAAGTCATGATATGAATAGTATAAAAACAGACAAAAATGAGTGTTTACAATAAATATTATTTTAATAAATGAAATAATAGTCCTAGAAATCAAATATTCCTCCAAATGGCATATTTAATGTTTAAGATTTCATTAATGAATAACATTAGGTTCTATTATCATTTTATAGTAACTATATTAACCATATAGTATAGTATACTAGAATACATGGTATGAGTTAAATTAGTTAACTAAGTGTTAAAGCTAAAAGATAAGGTTACATTTGTGCCCAATACTTGTCTAGAACCTCTTTTTTGATAATTTTTATACCAAAAATCATCTTATATTTTAAATAAATTACTTTGGGACCATTTTAAACCGAAAATCATTTATCAATAAAATAATATTCCAATGCCTTCCTAAAGCGCCCCTACTCTTATAAAAGGGCATCACCCCTACCCATTTAATCACATATTTCAATCCCCTTGGCTCATCCAAACTCTACCCAAAGAAGCTCCCAACATCCCACTATTCCTCTTATAAGCCTTAACTTATGAAGAATGCAATTCAATAAATCCTTTTTTCTCAAATCAAAGGGAGTTACACGTTTAAAGAGGTAGTGTCTTCTCTAATGTTACTTTCCATTGTTTAAATTATTAACTATCTATTATATACTTATTCTTTGATTAAATAAAAATACAAGTATTTTCAATATACAAGTATGTTTTTATGAGAATTATTATAACTAAACTTACACACACCTCCATCTAATGGATATGAACAGATTGTTTCTGTGTGCGGTGAACTACTGCCTCATGAAATAGTGATTGTTCAATTTTCTCCTACCACCTCTCAAGGTGGACATTATAATGGAACCGTATTTAAATATTATATTTATATTGTCTCTATGATACTATAATTTTTATTTAAAAACATACCTATATACTTTTCATGACGTATAAATGCGATAATTTCATTTGAGGAAGTACGGACTACCGGCCCCTCAATGTGATATGACTCGTTCATGCCATACATGGAACATATAAAGGATTGAGTTAATAAACTTATGTAACATATATATCTTATGATATAATACTGAAATTATAATAAACCTATGTATCATTTATTTTTTTTTCCTTAATATGAAAATTAAATGAATGTAGCGTTCATGCATATGTACAGCTTACCGTCTCCATGAACGGTGCATTTCATTTATTATCTCCAAATGTTATGGAATTTTATAAAAAATATATATATATGATATATATATGATATTTAAATAATGAATAATATTCTTTAGATAATGTACTTTTGACCACAAAGACAATTTTTAATTATAACAAGCTCATTTTTTACTCAAGTACCGAATATCGATAACATGACCGATATTGACTTAAATAATTATGTAATGTTTATAATGTGGTATAAGTGATATAAAAGGAATAATAAAATTTAAAAATTTTCTGAATCAAGTTTAAATTAACTTAATTTTATTATTTATGAAGAACAAGGAACATACGTGATGAGTCTGATTAAAGGTAAGGGACTTCGTCTCAATCTCCTTTTGTTAAGGCATATTTTGATTTATACACAAATTTATTTTATATGGTGTCTAAACCCCTTTGACTTTTAATTTCATTCATATGGAATATTTTTTTTCTATGAATCATTTTAATAAATGAAAAAAATAATGTTTTTAACGTATGTGGTGACAATGACCTCTCTACTACCGCAAGCAGTATTTGATATTTCGATTCCTTAATAAGTCATAATTTTTTTAAAAGGAAATTAAATATCATATACCCCTTTTATGTATTTTTGTATTGCAATTGGTTTTGAGAAATAATTATTATGCCAATATCTTTAAATGATATATTGTGATTTCAATGTAGAAATGTTATCTTTCGTTTATGCTTGTTTTATGTGTTATGATTATGTTATGGTTCTTGGGAATTTTTTATGTATATGGGTGGTTCTGTGATAAACTGGGGGCGGGTGATCTCGACATAGCTCTCCAATTCATTAGGTAATGTGAAGAAGGTAAACATTAATGTTTTTCCTAAGAGATTTAGAGAATATACTATGATGGGTACTCTAAACATAACTCCCTACGTAGATGTGAAAGCTAAAACATAAGTATGTTATGGAAGTCACAAGTTACCTTTATGATTTATTATTTCTATGTGTTATTTATAAATATTATGATTTCATGATGTATGTTAAATAGATTATGTTTTATGATTGAAACATATGATTTTTTTTGTTTTTATGTCTTCTTGGACTAATGTTTTCTTTACTTATTTTATATCCCTTACTGAGATTTTTATTCTCATCCCAAGTTTTTGAAATGTTCTTCACAGGGTATAAGGAAGGATAAGAGAAAAGAAGAAAACAAGAATATTTTATTAAGAAAATAATTCTTTTCTTATTTAAGGAATTTTATTATTGTGAAAAAATGGTTAGAGTATAAGTGTCTACTTTGTAATTTTTGAGATGTAATGTAAGAGTTATGTCCTAATTCTCTAAAACGATAATCCTAAAAAGATCCTCAATGTGAATTAATGTCAATGTATAGACTTATATCTAGATTAAGTAATGTTTAATTATAGGGCCTTATAGTTCGTATTTGAGATCATTTTAGATAACTTTAGAGGTTAGGGTGTTATTTAAGCATAAGTTACATAACCATAATGGTTATCATATTAGAAAGATTCATAGTTATTTTAGATTAATTGAATGAGTTTAAGATAACATGAATAAGTATATCTTAGTTTTTACTCTCCTTATAAGATAATATGTGATGATTTTACTGATATACTCACACTTACCTTTTTGGTTTTAGTAAATACATGGATCTAACATGCACCAACATAAAAATAGATGTGAATAAAACTATGATGTTTTTCTGAATAAGAAACTAAATGAAATGGGAGCTATAGTGAGAACTCTTTTGGTTATTCTTAACTAACTATCTAGAGTCATGATTGACCACTTGAGCCTTGGTGATTTTTTCTAAGGCATCATATATGTGATAAATTAATCCATATGGATGTTTAAGTAATAATCCTAAAGTTATGTATATTCAAAAACCTATGTGTTAAGAATGTGGAAAGAAAAAACTATGAAAATTCTCCAAATGGATGGGAAGATGTTATATATATGGTAATGAAAGTCCTAAATCAATAAACTGCCATTGAAAAAGGAATCATCTAGTTAACTCCAATAAAGGGAAAAAAGTTCTTTCAAAGGGATCAATTGAATGTTTTTAATGTGGTTTACATGGTAATTGCACAAATAGATGTTCTACGAAGAAGGTTTGATAATGGGATTAGCAGGACCATACAAATATATGTTTTCCAATACCCAATTCCATTCCAAATGAGGATGAGGAAAGTTACAATGACCTATGAAAGGTATGGATTGTTTCTTAGCTTATGTTTTGACATTATAGAATATTAAGAAATTATTCATGATTTTATTAGGAATAAAGTATAAAAGAATAATATAGAAAAACATGTATAAAAGATCATGAAGAATGTTCAATGATTAAGAAGTCTACATTTTCAGAGTTTAAGAGTTGTGTTGGATCTATGTATGTTGATATGTTTAAAAGTATTAATTATAGGATTACTTTGGAATAATTTTAGTATGTGTAACCCAGATGTTTGTTATGTGAAAATTATATTTGTGGAAGAATTATCTTTTCTATTGAGGATATAGTTATAAATAACCATTTGGGTTTATAAGATACTTGAATTTGAGGAAAGTATAGGTTATTACTTTTTGGGATGCAAATGATAGGTATGAGAGAAAATTTGAGGTTAAAATATGTTATGGTTATTTGGAATAATTTATCTCATTTTTTTTAATGTTATAAAATTATATAGTTTCTGAAAAAGTACAACACGTAGACTTTGTGACAACCCATCACATCGGACAAAGCTAAAGGAATCGAACCCACAAGCAAAGTGAGACTGGGATTTATCACCTACCATTGGCCTCCATGATGTCCATAGTTAGTATGACTTATTCTTTATAGTTAAATTATTTTATGGATAAATAATAAGTTGATTTTAGGAACTTCTTTTTTATAAAATGGATATCCTTAGTATAGGAAAATTATTTAGTGATTAAGTGATACATGTTATTTTGTGAGGCATTCACTCTTTTGGGAACACTATATGCCTAAGGAAAATAGAATACTATGGTATTTAATTTTAGGAGTAATTATATAATTTTATTTTAGAAGAATCTATTTTTTTATTGTGTACTTATAGTAATTTGGGTTATTTATGGAAATTATTAACCTATTATAGAGAATATGTGATTAGGTTAATTACTTTTCAGTGTGAGACTTTAAGAGTAGCTGATGTTATATGGAGATAAATATTAATATTTTTGAGGAAGACTATGTGATCAAATCCTTCTGAATTTTGATCTTCAAACATAGTTTGGATTATTTTGAAGAATTTTAATGAAATTTGTTTATTGAATGGTCTTTGTTGAACTTTGGGGTTTTTTGTTGAATTTTGGAAATTAAGAGTAGTATATATTTCTGTTAAGGATTATCCTTTTTGGGGACTATATGATCTTGTACTAACCTTTTTGGTTTTGGTTAATATCTAGAGATATGGGAAATATATAGTTCATCTTTTTTGTATTATTTGATTATCTAGATGTTCATTTTAGCACTTCATATGTGACCAAGTAATCTTGAATACTCATCATTTGGAGAAAATATGAGTTTGTGGTAGAAATTTATTAAATGATGAAACTCTAATTGAAATGTAAGTATATTCCCTTATGTTATTAGTCAACCTCATAAATAAATTCCTCAACTTTATGAAAAGTAATTTAAAAAAAAAACATTTTTTTGTTTACATTTCCGACTAGGTAATCCAAGACCGTTTAACCGATCACAAGTTTATGATATTATGGTAGTTAAATTTTTCCTGATCAGGTTTTCTATCACTCTCCATCAGAACATGACACTTAGTTTCTCTTTGATATCCATGTTTTCCTACATGGAATACTAGTATGTGTTATATCTAGTGACCTTTGAAATTCTATTTATTTCTTTTAAAATTGATATTTTTAATGACTCTTTTCTTATGTGCGGCTTTCAATGATGTTTCTAAAACCAATTTTAAAAATGTGAGGTTGTAACTTCCAAAAGGGGGGAAGGATGTAACGACCAATTATTTATAGAATAATACATTTTCATATCTATTAATATTTATGAATAATATATTAATTTTATGTTAAATAGGAAACTTTTTCTGATAGCATACTCAACACGCAACAACAGTTTTCTTTTAAATCTTACATTGCGCACAACATTGAGTTATACCAAAACAATAATATAATAATATTATTATTTTAAATGGTAGTTAACACCTAGCCATTGTATTGGAAGTAATTAACATTACTAACTAAAATAATATTATATATTTTTGTTAAATGTATTTACATTTATCTAATAAATTTCATAGTCTTAAGATAATAATGAATCTGGTTTTAAGTATGCATTACTCTAATATTTTTAAAATGTTGTTTTACCGCCTTTTGATAGAGAACCCTTTTAAAATATATTTTTTGTCACTTTTATATGTTTTATTTGATAAAATAAACTTATTCAATAGAATCAGGTCATTAAAATTTACTTTGGATAAATTTCTTGTAATTTTCTGATAAAGTTAATTTTTTAACGAATAGTGAAAAATACCGCATTTTAAGTCAGAACTACTTTTTAATATAATTTATTTATATAGTTAGATTGTACTTTTAATTGGTTTTAAAGTTTAATTGGATTATATTTTTATATTTTAATCCAATATTGGTTGTTGGATGTAATTTTACTTTGAAATTGGACATAAACACATGTCAATCTTTTGGTAGTGTTTACCTCTTAAAAACACGATTTTTGGATTTGACAATGGGAATTATTTTTAAATTAGTTTCTGTAATATTTTTATTTATAATTTGGAAAAATGGATTCCATATTTTCAATCATTAGGTTCAAATTGTTTAAATAGTTATCTTTTCTTTTTAGACATTATGAATAATAACTTCAGTAATTATTTTATTTATCATGGTTAAAGGGTAAATACGGTAAATAAGGGTAAAAAAATAATATTATAATAATATTAAACTACCCTAACATGTTTACTACTACTATTGTATGAGTTATACCTGACCATGTGTATCCTTGGGTCAATCTCATGACCCCATGGATCCACTTTGATGTGAAAATGACATTTTATAAGAATTAATTTATAGTAAAGAAAAATATAACATAAACACATCTATTTTACTAAAAAAATATATAGGGTTATATAAGTGATCTTGTAACACCTAGACCCCAATTACCCAGAGTCGGTGCATTATTACATAACATTGGCATGATCATAAGAGATCATATCCCGAATGGCCAATCAGTTTAGTATCCTTGGAAGTACTAGATACATACATAAGTTTTACATTACATTATAAAAAACATTGTGTCTCCTTTTAACACACTCATATCCCTAAGACTATCCCTAGAGGTTATTCATAATATACGTCTTCACATCCGGGGAAAAATAAAACATAAGAAAGTGGTGAGCTCATATGCTCCGTAAGGATAACAATATAGCGGAAACTATCATAAATAAGTGTAAACATTTAAGGAAATGTATAAGGCTAAAACACAATATTTTAAACTTAAAATTCATCATAATATGGAAAATATAAATCAAAATACTCATTTACTTAATAACATGGATATTCTACTAGTTGAATAATCACATGTAATATCAATATCTAATTTCAAGATGATGGAATGCATAATGTCGGACATCATAACCACATATTCAAGGCATCGTGCCAAGACTGCAAATAAAAAAAATTATTGTCAAGGACTTGTTCCAAGACAATAGTTTGTCTCATGATACCTACAGATTCATTGAGGGGATATATAGGGATCTTCCTATTATTTACTATGTCCAATTCATTCCTCATATAAAAAGATTGAAACATAACATAAACATTCGTATTAAACTAACATACGAAATGTTAATAATTTAACTATAAACCACGAATGACATAAAAATAGAACATCCACAGTCAAACATATCATAAAAATATCAATAAAATATGTAATATAGCAACATAATAAATCAAATTCTATTAAACATAAAATCCAACAATATATGTTGACATAGATGAAATTGATCCAAAAACTATTTGAGAGAAATATCTCTTTCTAATTTGAAATAATTTAAAAGTTTCATAATTATAAAAGAATTTTTTTTTAAAATATTCATATAATCTTTTAAGGGAAGCATTGAAGGTTTTATAATGTCGAAAAATAGCATCACCCTCCGCATAAGTTAAAAACAATATTTCTTTGATTTTCTCGAAAAGGTCATAAAGTGCATGGTTTGGAAGATGACAGAAAGAATACATTAAAAAAATTATAAAATGTAAAACAAGGGTATAAATGACTTTAACCCATATTTTCAGAAATATTAAAAAAATTGAATTCCATTTTTAAGAAACACGAATGTGGATGATAAAGAACTCCCAGTAGATACTTACGTATAAATAAGCTCAGATAATAAAGATATTGTAAAATTAACCCTTACCTTGAACTTTTCCTTAGTAGAGGGTATGTTAACCTCCTATACAATGGTTAAATAATTGTTATTAATTTATAAAATAACCACATACATTAATATGATATCATATATGATCCTCTAATATTTCTTTATTAATAGTATTTTAGTACTATTATTGTTTCGGGTGTTAACTGATTCATTTTATTTTATGTTTTGTTACGTTAGTCATATTTGTTAGGGATATGATGTATTTGATTCATATCCAAAATGATATTAAGTTCGTAAAAATTATTTTTTATTCATAAAATTAAAATTATTCTGGAATGGTTACGATGTGGAATGAAATCTCATCGTGTCGTGGAGACGGTAAGCCGTACGTACGCACGCGCATCAATATAATTCTTTTGATGGTGAAATAAAATGTAATTGGATGGTATATTATATATACAGAATAATTAACATGTTATATTTATTATTTACATAAATTATATTCCTTATTATACTCATCCAAATAAGTAAGTGTTGAATAACAAACTACACGACGACGTGGAGATGGTAAGTCATACGTACGCAAGTATGGTGAATTTGTTATTCATAGGATTGATAAAATGTTGAATATAGTTATACCATATTTATAATAACATGTCAGTATGTATAAGGTACTATATTTATTATTTTATCTTGGAAATAACAAAGAAATATGAATTATAATCATAGAAGAACTTTGAAAGAGGTGATAAAATAATTACATCTTCTTTGGGTGCTTCCTTTTTATTTGAAAAAAAGGGCCCCTTGGGTTGGATTTATTATCAACGAAAGTCCTCTAGGATTCCCTGAGGGTAGTTAGGAGGATATTGTAGAAGGTTTTTGGAATATCCAAAGGGCTTTGGATATGTGAATTTGAGAAAATGGGAAGTACTCTTTTATAAGATAGGTGAGGGTCACTTTAGGAAGAGCTCCAAATATTAATTTATTATAAAATCATTTTCAGTTTCTAATAGCTAAAAATGGATTTATTTCTAGGATAATGTGTGTATGGGTTGAAATACCCTAAACCAATAGGTTTTATATGAGTTTAGGTCACCATATTAACCTTATATTTTAGTTTTAACTCATAGTTAAATAGTTTAACTTTTACCATGTCTTCTTGTATATTTATTCTATATGGTTAATGTAGTTAATATAAAATTCCATGAGAACCCAAAGTTTTTCATTAATGAAATATATAATATTATCTATGTCCTTTGTCTGAATCTTATATTTTTAGGAATATTATATCATTTAATAAAATAATATTTATTTTATAAACTTATTTATGTCAATTTTGACCCTATTTAGTATTTGGTTTTTTTGAAAGTAAAAACAACTTTATTACTTTGAAAAAATACATTGAATCAAACCTAACATGTCCTATTCACCTATAAAACTATTTTATGGAATCAAAACATTATAATTATATTTATTTTAATATTTACAATATAATTTATTTGATTCTTTCATTATTAAGGAAAATATTGCATCATTATTGGGTTAGAAATAAATATATTTCTTTTATGTCTAAAATTTATAAATAAAATATCATGATATAGGAGATATTTTTATATTTATAATTAATATTTATAGTCGAAGATATGAATTATATGACCTCATATAAAAAATATTTTAGTGAAAGATACATGTTTATGTAATATTTTTTTATACTTTAAATTAATTCTTATAAAATGTCATTTTCACATCCATGTGGCTCCATGGGGTCCCAAAATCGACCCCAATAAGCCCATGGTCAGACATATCTCATCCAATAATATTAGTACATGTGTTTGGTTAGTTTAATATTATAAAAATATTATTATTTTACCCTTCTTTACCATATTTACCCTTTAACCACAGTAAATAAAATAATTACTGAATTTGTTATTCATAATGTCCAAAAAATAAAAGGTAACTATTTACACAATTTGAGACTTCTAATTCCAAATATGGAATCCAATTTTCCAAATTCAAAACACATAATTTTCAGTAATTAATTTAAAATAAATTCCCATTTTCAAAACCAAAAAGCGGGTTTTTAAGAAGTAAAAAATATCAAAATATTGAAATGTGTTTATGAATAATTTAAATTTGAAATTACATAAAATGACCTAAATTTTATTAAATGATAAAAATATAATATAATTATACTTTTAAACCACAAAAATTTAGGATTTAACACAATAAATTATTTTTATTAAAAAGTTGTTTTTAATTAAAATTTAGTATATTCACTATTCATGAAAATATGAAAGTTTCCAGAAAAGTACCAAAAATTCACCCTAAGATAATTTTGATATTCCAAAACCAAAAACGAATTCCATTTTGAAAAATAAAATTTATAAAATTTCAAAAATTGGGTATTATAATTCATAACTACTTTTTAAATGTGTGGTTTGATTGGTCAGGATGTGCTAGGACTCAGATCTACGTACATCGCAAGGTATTTTATAATTCAAAGAGAAGTATACCATGGAATCTTGGGGTGTTACATTCGTACCTCCTTCAAATAATTTTTACCTTGAAATTTCTAGAATATTAGTGCATAAAAAGATTCTAGTGGTTCTTCATCATAAGTTCCTTTTATTCCCACATTGCCTCTTCTATTTTATGGTTTCTCCAAATAACTTTTACCAGATGGGTCGTTCGGTTTCTCAACACTTGCTCTCGGGTATCAAGAACCCTGATAGGCTCTTCACAATAATATAGATATAGTTTCAGTTTAATTTCTTGATAGGTGAGTGCATGCATTAGGTTAGGCATGTATTTTATCAACAGTGATACGTGGAACACATCAAGAACTTTGGGGAGACTTGGAAGCATTTCCAAACAATAATCTAAAAATATAATTCATTATATAATTTAGAATGTTTTGATGTACCTGAAACTTAATGCAACCTTATTACAGAATTTTATAACAGCCTTCCATGGTGATACCTTTAAGAAAACATGATCTCCTACTTGAAATTCAAAATCCTTCCTTCAGTTATAGATATAGATCTTTTTCCTACTTTTAGTTTCTTTGATATAGGTTTGGATAATATTCACCTTTTTCATTGTTTCATCAACAAGTTATGTGCCTATGAGTTTCCTTTCACCAACATCATCTCAAAAAGTTGGCGTGTGACATATCATTCCATATAATGCTTCATATGGTGCCATATGAATACTTGAATGGTAGATATTATTATAGGAAAATTCAACCAGAGGTAAATAATGATCCCATATACCTTTAAAGTCAACTGAGTGAGATCTCCACATGTCTCATACGGTTTGAATAGTCCATTTTGATTTTCCATCAGTTTGAGGGTGGTAGGCAGTGCTCAAACGAAGTTCTGTATCTAGGGTTTTATGAAGAATTATATAGAATCTTGTTGTAAAACGAGGATCACGATCAGAAACAATCAATAGGGTTACACCATGAAGTATTATAACTTTATTAATATATATTCTATCTAAATTTTCAAGTGGTAAATCTTCTCTTATAGAAAGAAAATGTGTTGAATTTGTAAGATGATCAACAATAACCCTTATTGCATCATTCCTTCTAGGAGTCTTTGGTAGCCCTGTGAGAATGTCCATTGTAATATCATCTCATTTCCACTCAGGTATAGTAAGAGGTTTCATGAATCCTTTAGGATGTTTTCTTCTAGACTTCACATGTTGACAATCAATACATCTTGACACATAATCAGAAATCTCCCTCTTCATGTTGTCCCACCAAAAATATTTGTTCAAATTTCTATACATCTTAGTGCTACAAGGGTGTATAGAGAAATTGGAACTATAAGCATCATCCAAAAATTCCCTTTTTAGATCAGTTATGTTAGGAACACAAAGCCTCTTCCCAAATTTCAAAATTCTATATTCATATACGAATTCAACCAATATCTCATCATTCACAGCATTAATTTTCTTTTGAAACGTCTCATCATCAGTCTGAGAACTTTTTATAATTTCAAGTAAATATGGTTTGGAAAAAATTGAAAAATTATTTATGTTTCAAATTCCATGATTATATCCATATCTATCTTTACTAGATCCATGATCATAGGATCCCTTTCAACTATCATCTTGTTCAGAACTCCATGATCATTTATGCTCAAAGCATCTTCCACCTTATTTGCCTTCTCAGGGTGGTAGTGTATTGTGAAATCATAATCCTTGAGTAGTTCAAGCCATCTCTTTTACCTCATGTTGAGTTCTTTCTATGAGAAAATATACTTCAAACTCCTGTGATAAGTACATACCTCACATTTTTCACCATAGATATAGTGTCTTCATATATTCAAAGAAAGTATTACAACTGCTAACTCAAGATCATGAGTAGGATATTTTTGTTCATTAATTTTTAGCTGTTGTGAAGCATAAGAAATAAATCTATCATTCTGTATAAGGACACAACCCAATAATTTCTTTTTAATCATCACTATAAATATCAAACCCATTATTCCCAGAAAGTAGAGTCAATATAAGAGCATTGACTTATATTCTCTTTAATTATTCAAAAAATTATAAACACTCTTTTGTCCAAAAAAATTTAACCCCTTTATGTGTGATATTGGTTAATGGGTTATCCAATTGGGAAAAATTTTGGACAAAACTCTAATATTAACCTACTAAACTAATAAAACTACATACCTCATTTATACTCATCAGTGTTGTCCATTCTTGCATTGCCCTTGTCTTTAAAGGATCAACAAAGATTCTATCCTTAGACACAATATGGCCTAGAAAAGAAATCTCTAGAATCCAGAATTCACACTTGCTGAACTTCCCATATAATTAATTTATTATAAGAGTCTTCAGAGTAGCACGCAAGTGATTTTCATGATCTTCATAGCTTTTGGAGTGTGCCAATATATCATCAAAAAATAATACTATAAAGTCATCAAGATATTCATTGAAGAATCTATTCATTAGATCCATGAAAATAGAGGGTGCATTAGTCAATCCAAAAGGCATTACTGTAAACTCATAATGCTCATACATGGTTTGAAATATTGTCTTTGGAATGTCTTCCTTATTTACACACAATTAATGGTATCCTTATTGTAGGTCAATCTTTGAAAATTATTGAGCTCCATGATGTTGATCAAATAAATCATAAATTCAGTATAGCGGATACTTGTTCTTTATTTTTATATCATTGATCTCCCTAGAGTCAATATACAACCTCATAGATCTATCTTTCTTCTTAAAAAAAGAACAGGCACTCCCCATGGAGAAACACTAGGGAGAACAAATCCTTTATTACTAAATTCCTCTAGTTGTTTCTTTAGTTCCACTAATTCCACAGTGGCCATTCTATAAGGTGTCTTCGATGTGGGCCTTGAACAAGGAATTAAGTCAATAGTAAACAAAATTTCTAATTCTAGAGGATTTCCAGGTAAATCCTATGGAAACACATCAACATATTATTGCAAAATAGGTACATCCTCTATTTGAGCATTTATCTCCTCATCCATAGTTATTTCACTTCCTTCCTCCCCAATAATTTAATTTATTGGAGCTATTGTGGGTGGATCTAGATGAGAATTTGATGGTGATGTTTCCTCTCTAAAGATTAGAGATCAATTATCATCATTAAAAATTGTAACCACTTTCTTCTTCAAATAAATTTTCACATCATGGTCTAAAATCCAATCCATACTGAGGATTATATAAAATTAAATCATGGGTATGAAAAAAAGATCAGAAGATAAAGCATGTTTATATTATATAATGGTAACTAATTGAAAAAACTTTGTTGTTATGATACTTCCCTTAGGAGTTTTGACTGACAAATCCCTTGTTAAGTAAAATTGGAAATATATAATTTTTTGGGGAAAATGGAAAGATATGAAAGAATTTTATGATCCAAAATCAAATAAAGCATTGGATAATTTTGAGAAAACAATTAAAGTACCTTCCACCATGTCATTAAGAACTTCAACCTCTACAGTAGTGATCGCATAAGCTTGGCCTTTCTCCCTTGTCCTTTTTAGTTGTAAGTTTCCTTGATGATTTGGATATTCATTTGAATAATTCTCCATATCTTTATAATTGTATCTTTGATCATTGATAGCCTCTTTATTCCCCTTGCAATCACTAGCTTGGTGTCCTTTTTATCCACACTTGTAGAAAAATCACATCCCCTTTAGGCATGTACTACGGTGTTTCTTCCCATAATTACTGTAGGATGGAAAGTTGACTTTTCCCTTCTTCCCCGTATTTTATTTTCTGGAGTGTTAAAAATATCTTCTATTCTCTTTCTTCACTTTAAATTCATAAGACTTAGAGAATTCCTTTTCTGTATTGATAACACATGAGGCTATATCTTTGTACAATGAGAAGGATTGTGATACTAATAATCGATATAGAAATGGTTTTAACCCATCAAATAATCGATCAATATTACTTCTTGGGTTATGTATATAATCTACAGAATGCCTTTCTAACCTTGTAATGTTCTTCTCATACATTGGAACATTCTCATCCTCCTTTTTCTTTAGGCACAAAAATTCCATTTCCATATCATCTTGATGTTTACGAAAAAATTATTTTTCAATGAAAATCTATTTAAACTCCCTCTATTCCATTTTTGATACTTCTTCATCCTCCTTTTTTTGAATTAATGAACACCATTGATCTACATCTCCTGAGGGGCGATAAACTATGATGAAAAACTTTTCCCTTTCGCTACTCCCCAAATCATGAAATAAATTCTCTAAGGAGCTTATACATTTCTCAGCTACAAATGGATTTGTAGTCCTAATGAATGTTGGTGGTTGTTACCTAATAAAGTGGTCTAACATTGATTTTCACATTATGGATCATGGTTCTCCATATTGGTATGGTTATTATTCATAACCTGGGTGAGTTGTCCTAGTATGGTTACAAGTTGTTCAGTACCAGTTGCATCACTAGCTTCACTATAATTATCTTGAATAGGAAGGAAATACCTACATGGATAACGTACATTGATACAGTTTTCATTCCTTCCATATTGAACCATTTCTAAACAATTTAATACACTAAATTAGTTTATGAATCACAATTCATAGTTCCAAACTTTTAAAATACTTAGCATAAATTGAACTGTTTATGCAAATAATCAGTAATAATAAAAAACATCTTTGGGGAAATATTTACACAAAAATACTTCATAATGGTTTGTAAAGAAAATGTAAATTATCCTAAGCATATCCCCCAGGATTGTCAATCCAGATGTTCAGTAAGGATTATATTCTTATACCAGGATACCCCAAGTCAATCCTGAAACTCCTTGTCAGAGTTTTCACTACCAGGTACATCTATTACTGAACCACTTCCACTTGTAATATCCAAATAGGGATTTATTTCTTGGAAAACCCACATAACATCTATATTACAAAAAAAAATTTATGTTCTTTTATACTAATCCTCAAAGTCTATCTTAGGGTAATGTTCTCTAATAAAAGTGTTTTTTTCTAAACCTAGATTTTTAAGGTTTGTACTAAAATTCTTATGATACCAATTGTAACACCCCAAACCCAATTATCCAGAGTCAGTGCATTATTACATAACATTGGCATGATCACAAGAGATCAAGTCCTCAAAGACTGGCCAGTTTAATAGACTTGGAATTACTAGATACATACATATGTTTTACATTACATTATAAAAAACAACATTGTGAATCCTTTGAACACACTCATATCCCTTAGCCTATCCCTACAGGTCAGTCATACTATACTTCTTCATATCCTGGAAAAAATAAATCATAAGAAAGGGGTGACCTCTGATGCTCTGTGAGGATAACAATATAGTGGAAATAATCATAAATAATCATAAATATTTAAGGCAATGTATAAGACTAAAACAGAAGCTTTTAAACATAAACCTCATCCTAATATCTAAAAGATAAATCAAATAATTCTATTTACATAATCTCATGGATATTCTACTAGTCTAATAATCACATGTAATATCAATAGATAATTTCATAATGATGGAATTCATAATATCGGAAATCATAACCAAATATTCAATGCCTCGTGCAAAGAATACAAAAAACAATATTGTCAAGGACTTCTTCCAAGATAATAGTTTGTCTCCTGAGACCTAAAGATTCATCGAGGGGCTATAGCGGGCCCCTCCTATCACTTACTACATCCAATTCATTCCTCATATAAAAAGGGTGAAACATAACATAAACATTCGTATTAAACTAACAAACGAAAGGTTAATACTTTAACTAAAAACCATGAATAACTTAAAAATAGTGCATCCATAGTTAAAAGTATCATAAAACTTCCAATAAAATATGGAATATTGTATCCTAATAAATCATCTTCAATTAAACATAAAATCTAATAATAGATGTTAACATAGATTAAATCAATCCAAAAACTATTCGAGAGAAATATCTCTTTCTACATTGAAATCACTTAAAGGTTTCATAATTACAAAAGAAAACATTTATTTTGAAAATATTTATGTAAGAATGTAAGGGAAGCTTCTAAGGTTTTATAATGGAGGAAAATAGTTTTACCCGATGTATAAGTTAAAAAAACATTCTTTCCTTAATTTATCAAAAGGTCATAAAGTACCTTTTTTGGTAAAAAAGACTGAAAGGTTCCTTTCAAAACATTTTATAAAAAGTAAAACAATGGTATAAATGACTTTAAACCATAGTTTAGGAAATTGTTAAAATGTTTTGAAATAAATTTTTAAGAAACACGGATGTGGATGATAAAGAAGTCCCAGTAGATACTTATGTATAAACAACTCGGATAATAAAGAGATTGTAAAATTAACCCTTACCTTATAATTTTCCTTAGTTGAGGGTATGATAATCTCATTTATAATGGTTAAATAATTGTTATTAAATTATACAAGAACCAAATACATAAATATGATATCATATATGACCCTCTAACATTTCTTTGTTAATAATTTTTTTGTATTATCGTTGTTTTGGGTGTTAAATGATTCGTTTTCCTGTCTGTTTTATTAAATAAGTCATTTTTGTTTTGGATAAGATGTATTTGATTCATGTATATATTGATATTATGTTCTTAAAAATTATTTTTTAATCATCAAATGAAAATTATTCATTAATGGTTATGATGGGGAATGAAATCTCATCGCGTTGTGGAGATGGTAAGCTATACGTACGCAAGAGTGACAATATAATTATTTTGATAGTGAAATAATATGTAATTGGATGGTATATTATATATAAAAAATCATTAAAATGTTATATTTATTATTTAAATCAATTATACTCTTTATTATACCCATCCAAAAAATGAAGTGTTGAATAACAAACTACACCACAACGTGGAGACGGTAAGCCATACGTACGCAAGTATAGTGACTTTGTCATTAGTAGGATGGATAAAATAATAAATATGGTTGTACCATATTTATAATAACATCTCAGTACGTATAAGTTACTGGAGTTATTATTTTAGTATGGAAATAACAAAGAAAGAGGAATTAGAAGAAGAAAATAACTTTGAAAGAGGTGATAAAATAATTACCTCTTCTTCGGGTACTTCCTTTTTATTTGAACAAAAGGGCTCATTAGGATGGTTTTAAGATCAAATTAAATCCTATAAGATGAATTTAGGGAAATTTGGAGGATATTTGAGCAGGTTTTGGCTGATACAAATGGCATTGGAGGTGTGACATTGAGAGAAGGGGAAGTTCCCTTTTATAAGAGAGGTGAGGGGCACTTTAGAAAGAGCCTGAAATATTAATTTATTATAAAAACATTTTCGTTTTCTAATAGCTAAAAATGGAGATATTTTGAGGATAAGTGGGGTATGTGTCTCAATACCTTCAACCAATAGGTTTTATACAGGTTTAATTCACCATATTAACCTTATCTTTACGATTTAACTCTTAGTTAAATAGTTTAACCTTTACCATTCCTTCTTTTATTTTTATACTACGTGGTTAATATAGTTACTATAAAATACCAAGAGAACCTCAAGTGGTTCATTAATTAAATATCTAACATTATTTAATTTCTTTGGCTGAATATTAGATTTTTAGGAATATTATATCATTTGATAAAATAGTATTTGTTTTAAAAACTCATTAATGTCTATTTTGACACTATTTAGTATTTGGTTTTTTTGAAAGTCATAAAAACTTGATTAATTCAAAAAAAATTAACTTAACCATAACATATCATATTCTGCTATAAAATTCGTTTATTCCATCAAAACTTTCAAATTATATTTATTTTAATATTTATAATATCATTTATTTGATTCACATTAATAAGGAAAATACTACATCATTATTGTGTCATAAATAAATATATATATTTTATGTCTAAAACTTATACATAAAATATAATAATGTTTTAAATATTTTTATATTTCTAATAATTATTTATAGTCTAATAGATCAATTATATATCCTCATATAAATTTTTTTTTGTGAAAAATACATGTTTATGTTATATTTTTCTATACTTTAAATTAATTCTTATAAAATGTCATTTTCACATCCAAGTGGCTCCATGTGCTCCTAAAATAATCCCTATGAAGCCCATGGTCAGATATATCTCATCCAAAAAGATTATTGCATGTCTTAGGGTAGTTTAATATTATTATAATATTATTTTTTACCCTTATTTCATGGTAAATAAAATAATTATTGAAGTTACTATTCATAGTGTCTAAAAAAGGTACCTATTTACACAATTTAGAACTTATGATTCAAAATATGGAATAAAATTTTCCAAATTGAAAACACATAAGTTCTAGTAATTAATTTAAAATTAATTCCCATTGTCAAAACCAAAAGGCGGGGTTTTAAGGAGTAAAAACTATCAAAAGATTGACATGTGTTTATGTATAATTTAAATGTAAAAATACATCCAATGACCTAAATTATATTAAATGATAAAAAAATAATCTAATGATAATTTTAAACAACTCAAATATATAATTTAACACTATAAATTATTTCAATTAAAAAATTTGTTTTTAATTATAATTTAGTATTTTTATTATTCATTAAAATATGAAAGTTTTTAGAAAAGTACCAAAAATTCAGCCTAATATAATTTAAATATTATAAAACCAAAAAATTCCATTTTTAAAAATAAAATTTATGAAATTTCAAAATTTGGGCATTACTATTCATAACTACTTTTTAAACTACTAGTTTTATTGGTCGGGATATGCTAGAACTCGTAGCTGCATACAATACAAGCTATTGTATTATTCAAATAGAAGTGTATCATGGAAGCTTGGGGTGTTATAGATCTCTTAGACTATAAATAGTCTTTATAAATCTAAAAATATTTCCTACATCATTTTATTTATAATTTTTAGACATCAAATAAATAAATATATTTATGAAAAAATGATGATGTAGTGATTACCTTATTAATGAATGATTTAAATCAATAAGATTATAATTATTAAAATAAATATTTTTTGAAATGTTTCATGCCATACATGAATTTTATGGATGATTAGGACATTTTATCTTTGAATTAATGATTTTTTTATAAAGAATAATGTTTTTATGGATTTTTAAAAAGTCATGATATGAATAATATAAAAATTGACATAAATGAGTTTTAAAAACAATACGATTTTATTAAATGATATAATACTACTAAAAAAATAATATTCATCTAAATTACTTATATAATGTTGAAAATTTCATTAATTAACTACTTGAGGTTTGATTGACATTTTATAGTAACTATGTTAACCATATAGTATGAATATAGAAGAAGACACGGTAAGAGATAAATTAGTTAACTAATGGTTAAAGATAAAAGATAAGGTTTAATATGTGACCTAGACTTGACTAAAATATATTTTATGAGAGTTTTTTGAACCAAAATAATCATATCTTATAAATAAATGATTTTGGGTCCATTTTAAACCAAAACTCATTTATTAATAAACTAATATTTCAATGCCTTTCTAAAGTACCCATCCCCCCTATTATAAAAGGGGCATCACCCCTACCCATTTAATCACACCAATAAAGCCCCTTGGCTCATCCAACCTATGACCATTTAATCTCCCAACATCTCTATCTTCCTCCTAGAAGCCTTACTTTAGGTAGAAGGCAATTCAGGAAAGCCTTTAGGCTCAAACCAAAGGGAGTTGCACTTTTTAAGAGGTAGTGTCTTCTATAAAGTTCTTTTCCATTATTTTAATTCTTCACTAAATATTATATTATTATTATTTTATTACATAAAAACACTATTATATTAAATATACTATGATTTTTTTATGATAATTATTCGAACTACACCTACACTCACCTCCATCTAATCGATACGAACATACTGTTTTTGTATACGGTGAACTACAGCCTCACGAAATGATGATTATCTGATTTTCTTATAACACCTCTCATGGTATCCATTATGATGGAACTGTATTTATATAAGATATTTATATTGTTTCTATGATACTATAACTTTTATTTTAAAAAATACCTTTATTCTTTTCATGATGTGTAAATACAATAATTTAATTTGAGGAAGTGCGGACAACAGCCCCCTCAAAGTGATATGATGCATTCATGGAATACATGGAATGTATAAAGGATTGCGTTAATGAACATATGTAAAATATATATATATATATATATCATATGATATTATACTGGAATTATAAAATAATTCTATATCATTTATTTTTCATTTCATTAATATGAAAAGTAAATGAAAGTAGTGTTTACGCGTACGTATGGCTTACCGTCTCCATGAATGGTGAATTTCATTTATTATCTCAAAATGTTATGTACTATTATAAATACATATATACTGGATATATATGATATTTAAATCATTAATAATATTTTGGAGATAATTTACTTTTGACCACATGGACAATTTGTAATTATAACAAGATCATTTTTGACTCAATGACTGAATATCGACAAAATGACTGATATTAACTTAAATAATTATGTAATGTTTATAACGTGGTAATAAGTGATATAAAAGAAATAATAAACTTAAAAAATGCTATGATTCAAGTATAAATTAACTTAATTTTATTATTCAGGAAGAACAAGGAACATACGTGATGAGTCAGATTCAAGGTATGGGACTTCATCTCAATCTCCTTTCATTGAGACATATTTTGATTTATACAAGAATTTATTTTTTATGGTGTATAAACCCCTTAGAATTTTAATTTCATTAAAAGGGAATATTTTTTTCTATGAAGCGTTTTACTAAACAAAAAAATGTTTCTTTTTAATGTATGCGATGACAATGACCATTCTGCTTCTGTAAAAAGTATTTGATATTTGGATTCCTTAAGAAGCTGCAATGTTTTTAAAAGGAAAATAAATATCATATTAACTTTTTTACATATTTTTTTATTGAAATTTGTTTTGATAATGCATTGATTTTGTCAATATATTGAAATGATATATTGTGATTGTAATGTGGAAATGTTAACTTTCCTTTATGCTTGTTTTATGTGTTATGAATATGTTATGGTTCTTGGTAATTGTTTACGTATACGGGTGGTTCTGTGATAAAAAGAGGGTGGGTGAGCCCAAGATATATCTCTAATGAATTGGGTAACATGAAAGAGGTAAATGTTAATGTTTCTGCTAAGAGATTTAGGGAATATATTGTGATGGGTACTCCAAACATAACTCCATACGTGGTTGTAAAAGCTACAACATAAGTATGTTATGGATGCCCCAAGTTACCTTAATGATTTATGATCTCTATGTGTTGTTAATAAATCTTATTATTTCATAAGGTATGTTAAAGATCTTATGTTTTATTATCGAAAAATATTATTTCTTTGATTTGTATGTATTCATGGACTAGTGTTTTCTTTCCTTATTTTATATCCCTTACTAAACTTTTTATGATCATCCCATGTTTTTGAAATGTTTTTCATTGGTTATAAGTAAGGAAAAGAGAAAGGAATAATTCCAAAAGAGTTTATCAAGAAAATAATTCTTGTTTTATTTAAGGAGTTCTATTATTGTGAAAAAAATTGATAGAGTAGAAGTGTGTACTTTGTAATTTTACAGATGTAATGTAAGTGTTTTGGAATAATTATCTAAAACTCTAAACCTGAAAAGATCCTCTATTTTGAATTCTTAACTTAACTCAAGATTATGTAATGTTTAAGGTTGGAGCCTTACACTTTCCATCCACGATAAGTCATGAAAAATAATGAAGTCTGGTAAAAAGGTGATTCCAATGCTCCCTCATCAATGACTCCCACTCCCAAGTCTCATGAAAATGTGATTTTTCCCACCACAACACTGTGAAAAATGGAATAGAATTCCCAAGCAAGACTTTCACTTGAGATTCTATGATCCCAACTATTTTTTCAACAATGGAAACATTTGGATCTAACTCAATGTCATCCCAAATCAAAATGTGAGAGGTGTTAAGATGATATTACAGGAGATTTAATATGTGGAAAACATCAGTAATTCCTATAAACTAAGATGGAAATTCCAATCGATATGAATCCTACCCAAGTCTCGCAATGACCTCAAAGTGTCCAATATATCTTGAAAAAACTTTCCCTATTTACCTATTCGATGGAGTCCCAACCAAGGAAACACTTTTAAGAAAACCTAGTCATCTATAGAAAACTACAAAGTATGATATTGTTGATCCGTGTAATAATTCTGCCAACTCTTCTTTGTAACAAGACGTCGATGTATATCTTTCAACCTCACAGATATCTCCTGAACCAAACTTAGTCCCACCAAATAAGCTTCACCCACATCTACCCCAAAAATAGTTGATCTACACTAGATACCGTACAAAGTCTTGAAAGGATCCATTTTTATTTCCAAAAGATAATTATTATTAAAAGAAAACTCAACTAGCCCTAGATGGATATCCCAAGATCCCCCACAATTTAAGTCAATGGTATGAAGAATATCCTCTAAAATCTGAATTACATGCTCCGTATAACCATATATATAGATGATATGTTGTACTCAACATAACCCGAGTCCCCATCATCTCCATCTAAGATTCATGTATTTCTAAGAAAATATATATATCAAACTCTTATGTTCGGAAAATACTGTGAACATTTCCCCAAAAATTTATTGCTACCAACACTTGAGTGAATACATAATTGCAAAAATCATTAAATCATGAGTGCAGAAATTATTATCGTGTAGTATAAGCTGATACGAAACTTAATCACCATGTGATCATCCTTCATGATAAAACAACCCAAACATGCGCTCTAAGCATAATAGAAAACCACATACCCCATACTGGGATATAGTAAGATAAAAATAGGAGTATATTTCAAAATTCCTTTTAGTTCATCGAAAATAGATTGGAATTTTTCACCCCATATGAATTTATCTCCTTTCCTGGTAAGATTAGTCAAAGTTGATGGAAAATTAGATAAAAAAATTGATGAACCATTGATAGTATCCAACAATACCAAGGAATCTATAAATATCAAATACTTTCCATGGATCTTTCTATGAAAATACAGTCATCACTTTCTCAGGATCAACTGGTAATCTATTCTCAGAAATCACATTCCCCAATAATTTCACTTCATGAATCCATAAGTTTTATTTCAAAAGATTTCCATACAAACAAAGACTCCTTAGGTTTTCTAAAAACAAACTCAGATAGTCCACATTCTCATTCTCTGATCTCGAGTAAACCAAAATGGAATCTATGAAAACTACCACAAAAATGGTGAGATACTGATGGAATATTTGGTTTATAAATTCCATAAAAACTATAGGATCATAAGTAAGATAAAATGATATCATAATATATTCATAATGGCCATACCTACTCCTAAAATCCTTCTTCGATATATCATACTCCCAAACTCTGAATTGAAGATAATCCAACCAAATATCTATATTTGAAAACGAATCCCCCCCTAATGGATCAAAACAATCATTAACATGAGGTAACGAATGCATGTTCCTAACTGTTACCCAGTTCAACTTCTAATAATCCATGAAATATTGTGTGAACTCTCTACCTTCTTTGAAAAGAGAACTAGGGCTACCCAAGGAGAAACACTAGGGTGAAAAAAACCCTTTTGCATCAGGGTATGCAATTGAGACTTGTGATTTTTCAGCTCTACTGGTTCCATAATAAAAGAACGTATTGAAATTTTTTATGCCTCTGGATCTAGGTTAATCATAAACTATACCTCACTATATAGAGGAATCCAAGGGAAATCATCTTGGAAAACATTAGGAAATTCTAGAACAACAGCAAGAATATCAAAAACAGAGGAGACATCGTCAAGAAAAACTATTACATTACAAAACAAACTCATGATCTCAAGGCGGGAAAGTCTTAGACAATAATACATCATATCACACTCTCCCTAAAACACTTGTAGTTGGGGTTTGTCTTAGAAGTAATCACCTTATAATCCAACATGATAAATGGGGGTTCAAAACCCATTAGGTACAGGGTGCTATAGCAGTACTGTAGTTACTGTAGCAGCAACGCACTGTAGCAATGGTGGGCACTATAGCAGCAGCAGGTTACTGTAGCGGCGGCAGGGCACTGTAGTAGTGGCAGGTATAATGTGGTACTGTGGAAGGCGGGTACTATAGCATAACTATTCACATAATAGGCCTTCGGCTAAAATATTTGGGCCTACAAGACATGTATTGGGCTAAATGCCCACTGGGCCTTCAAGCTCTGTAATGGGTCTCCCTCTACCCAGTTAAAGAGGTATTTTCCTCACTTTAATAATAAATGAGGCTTCATCACCAACCTTTTAAAAAACACTCCTCCTAAAACACTTGAGATCTCCCATCGACCACAAGAAATGAGACACACTGATGATAAAAATCAACCTCAGGTCGATGAGAAACAATCCAATCCATCCTGATGGTGATGCCAATTAGATCAATATCAAGAATATGAAAATCCCATACTAGCTCTATATTAGATATCAACAGCATGCATGAAGGACACAAAAATTCATACTTTTTCCTCTGCCCAAGAGGTGTCTCTAACTCTATAAAAAATTAAATGATTTCTTTTTAAGGATAAGAATATAAAAAAATGGCCAAATATAAATGAGTAGGAAACACCGGTCTCAAATAAATAAAATTATATTGGAGATTAAAAAAATATGGTACATTTCACTATCACTGGGACCACATCAACCTCCACTAGAAATGCATCTATTGTGTGAATGTTATTCACTCTTGAGGCATGTGGCTAGAGCCTTGTAGTCTCTGATGTATATGATTGTTCCACATTATCCTTTGGAGCTCATTATCCCAGACCATAACAAGGAGTAAACAAAACCTGACAAAAAAATGTAAATGGACATAGAATCCAAAACTGTTGCATATCTTTATAGGTAAAGTAAAAATGATTTGTATGTGTATGAACTTTCCATCAAGATAGAAAGCCATTTTCACCCCACTAGCTATAACTGGAGGTTTTGAGGAGGCCTACTACTGAGAATGACCTCCACTACTCCTGCAGTGATCATTCCACTTCCTCTTTTTCCCTAGAATTCCACTGAAGCTACCACTAGGTGGAAGAGAAGGGGAATAATATCCAACCTTTCCTGCAATATTCATTTATACCATTATAGATTTTTCCACTATCTCTACTTAGGTTGAAATCTTCAGCATAAATACATGTGATCTGATATCTGGTCACAAACCTTGTAGGTACTTTTTATCTTACATCTGGTCATTCTTCACAAACTTTAGTGAAAAAATAACCAAATAAATAGACTAATTGGTGTACACTGTCACATAATAATATATCTACTGAAATTATAGTAACTCTATAGACATTACAATCATTATAGAATCTAGAAAAAATAGTTTGAAGAATATAATCTTAATACCCTTTTAGTCCAAGCCCACTTCCCTATCCTCCTATACCATAAAATCCCACCAATGCTTACTGGGACCCTTATGTCTGAATGTTGTGTATTTCACCTTTATACTCTCAGTTATTTCGAGGAATTAAAAGGTTTTATTGATCTTGAAAAGCCATTCCTCCACCTATTTATGTTCATTCATACTTTTAAAGGATGGTGGATTCTCATGTAAGAACTCTCAGGATTGATCTACTCTTCTATATATCCTAGATATACCCCAAAACATGTGTTCTGAGCTTGTGTAATATTTTAGTGAATATCACAAATATCTCACACAATGGCCTCAATAATTTTTTTATCCATTATAGGATTCAATTGAGGAGTATCAGCTAGACCCTCATAAGAAACTCACAGACTATGTCTCGGTGGCATACTACTACACCTGTAAACAAAATAAATGATTAGAAACAAAAAGATATCAGTTCAATCTAGAAAATACATAAGAAAAAAAATATTAACATTAAGAACTCAGAACAGGAGACACACATCCCAACATACCATGGTAGCTTGAGTCACATCCCAATGAGAGCTATCCAGGAACTCACCACAAGATACCTCTAAAGTCTTGAAAATATTATCTCTAGTCTACCAAATGTCCCAAGGTAAGGACTCTTGAGGATAGACCACCACTGATACCAAACTGTAATGAACTGACCTGAATACCCATTCAAACTGGTACCTAGCCTGATACAATACAAACCTGAAGGATGTTCCTAATCCCCACAATCTATAGAATAGAACTTGGGAATAAAAAATAAATAGAGGGAATGTTTTCCTGGAACCTAAAGAAACAACATAGCATATACATAGAATAGATACAACAGAAGAAGAACAAGGTAAATATATTCTGTAACTAATAAAATAGAATAAACCAAACAACTAAAGAGTATAAATAATCTTCATGTATAGTTTCAACCACAAAGGACTTCTAAAATAGGAAAATTATTCTAATCCATGAGATTTTGTAGGTAGTCTCCCATCATCTCACCACCATCTACCCAAGTCAGATGATAGGAAACATCATCACCTCACTATATCTCCTTTCATTTCCCTTCATTTAAAGACATAACTAGGTATACACACCACTTAAGGGGTACATAGGGTGAGAGTTAATATTCTTGGTAGGATCTCACCCAAGTGTTTCCTATCAAGTCTCTAAAAAAATAATCTAAACATGGTCAAATTTAAAGAATTGAGGCATGATAACAGTTTAGCAGTTTTTATATCAAAATCATGGAAAAAGTTTAATTTCCCCCTTTTCCAAACTTACAAATAATGTAGGTAAATTATTTTCACAGCATATTTCTCATCAGGCAGATCATTTCAAAAAGAAATCATGTATCACATATTATATCAAATATATGGTAATACAAAAAAGTAGTAAAAACAAAAATCAAAAGCATAGGTAACATCACGCCAGGGGTCACACTTGGTCATTATAGCTAAGAACCTCATACATAACATAGAAACTTATATGAAAATCAAGACACTATATGTATGCATTCGTTCTAGAGATCATAGGAATACAATAGCAAGTGAACCTCCCAATAGGTCTAAAAACTCCCAAGAAAAATAGGCCTCGTAAGAAGAGGAAAACACCATGATAAAACCCCTTGATAGTGGACGAGGCCTATTACTATACATTACCACTAAATAACCAAGGATTTTCAGGTTCTATATTTTAAAAATAACATCATCAATCCTTTTCCATGAAACCATTATTTAAAAATCATTAAACAATTATTTGAAGAAGTTTTTTTAGTTTTCCAAAACTACGGGAAAACCATTTTTTATAAAAAAACCAGTTCCACACACACAAAACAAATCAGTAAATCATGTTATATAATTTCATAAAATAATTTATCAAAAATAAGAGAAATGTTGTTCACCAACATAGGATAAAGATAGAACCACTTACCTCAAAACCTAATTCATGCACTTCTACAAAATAATCAAAAAATAGGAAGAACACAATAATGAAAATAGAGACCATATAACCAATCTACATCTCTTAGAATTAATTTAATTTAAAAATAGGGTTGGAAAATAAGAGTAAATGTCACATACCTCAATAAAACACACCCATCGTACCACAACCATTGATGGAAAGGACCATCAAAAAAAGGGCAGACAACATATTTTGAGAGAAAAAAAGAAGAAATATCACCATGGGTAAATGGATCCAATAACACAATAAAATAGTTCCACAATGATCAAATAAATTAATACGTAGAAAGGATTACTCATCTAGAGATAATAAATCAATCCACAATGGTTATGTATGAGTGTACTCCTGATCTCTATACATATGCATTGAGTCTATCAGACCTCCTCATAGTTACATAACTTGTAAACCCTGTACATGTTGTGTAATCCATGGTTTCTGGATACGGTGAAAAACCCATATCATTTTAAAAAAAACAACCTTTTATCATTACACCTTATGTAATCATTACATGTCTTTTACTCCTTTCCCACTATATACAATGTTCACAGAATCTGACTTACATAACATACACGTCATATACTCCCACTGCAAGGAATGTATTTCTCTTGAAGACTGAAAAAACTATAGATTATTTACAAAAAAACATCAAACTAACTTGGGTGTTCTCTAAACCAATGGATAACCAAGAAATTCCATTAATAAATTTATAATTTGACTCAATTAATTTAAACAATCATTAATCCCTGAAAATTGGATCATTTTACCCAAAAAATTATATCCATCCATGAGAGTCCCAAGAGTCACCCAATTAAAGAGGAAAAGAAGTAAATAGACAATAATTACTTGAAATATGGTAATGGGATGATACAACTTATGGCTTTTTGCATGATGGTTAGCTCATTTTCTTGGAATGTCCTATGGGGAAAACCATATTACTTTGGAAGAGTACCCATATATACCATTATGGACTACCAATGGGATAAATACATATATATGATAGATAGTCCGTTATTTGGGGGTGCTAAGTGTGTGTACCATCTATGATAAGCATGCAACCATAAGTCCTGAGTTTGACATACCATTAAATTTGGACATGGAGATGTTCCTTAAAGGAAAAAACATGAATTTTACTTAATAATTACATAGTATGATCGAAGTCATGTGACTGTCTACATATGGTATTCTTCTTGTATAGAACTAAAGAAGGTATAGTTGGGGTTTGTAGAAGCATGGTCAGCTCACATACTCTTGGTACATGTTTGTTCATATGATTATATTCACATTTAATTTTATTCCATTTCATATTCTTCTATATACATGTTAAATTATGTTAAGGATAGATTGGTGGTGTTTTTAAGGTTATACTCAGACCATACATGGGCATCTTGGTGTGTGTGTTATAATGTCCTGTATTTTTCAAAGAGGTACGAATAGTTAATTTAATGTTTATTATAGTAATGTTATTAATAGGATAACAAGTTGTTTGGGAGAGTCTGAAGTCATTGCATCCTGAAGCTCCAAATTTTGGAAAGATAGACTGAGACGTAGAGATAGCACATGGTTAGTATTAACCATAAAATTAAACCACATGGGTTTTTCAAAAACCTGTAGAGGGGCACACATTTAGTTATAACTATTCCCCTAAGGTCATATGGCCATGCAGGGTTTTCTAGTGGGATAGAAGCAGTCACATTGTTTTCGAAAAATATTCACCCAGGTTCATACCCTTAGATCCACGTAGACCATGGTGTCTCATTATTGGGTGAACAGTTTGGAAAACAGTGTGGTCAAACCATGTGCATATTAAAACTAGGTGAAATTTTGTTTTCTCCCCTACCTCCTTTTATATTTTACCCTCCTTTTCTCTTCCTTATCATACACAACAGGTCCTCCCTCTACTTGAGCTCTCTATATTCTTCCAACCTAGGTTTTAATTTAGGGTCCTTGTCTAGTGTCTAATTCCATCACTGTTAGTTATGTTTAATACCTAATAGTAATATCATCTTTCCTCTTCCTTTCTCAGTTTATCCCACCATCTTTGGTGATATTTTGGTTCAATCTAATATTCCCTATTTTTAGGTCATTTTTCTATTATGTTTATTTCTTATGTACTACTTAAAATATGAATATGATAATCTATGAGTGTTCATAACCCAACCTATGGTAGGTGGTATAATCATTTTTTCATAAATTCTGATTTTTTTATATGGTGCATCGTTGTGTCGCGTGCAAAACCCTTCTGGTGATGCCTCATAAATTTATAATTAATTAAAATAAATGATGTTGTATATATTACTGTAGTATTATTAACATGTAGATCAATGTCTAAGGAGGAAATCCTTATCATTATCCACCACTAAGGGTTTTCCTTCCTTAAATACCTAAGATCCTCATGCATTCGAATTAAATTGAACCACCAATTGAGTATTGTTGAATTCTACCTTGTGAATGTAATGTATTTCAAACTGAACCAATGGAAAATGGTAATATATGTGTATACACCATCACTCTACCGATAATTTATTAAATTGATCATATTAAATAAATTTTACAATATGACTAAATTTATTATTGAATAGTATGAGTTTAATTCTAGCTATAACCATCCCTTTACAACAATCCAAGAGAAATAAAAGGGTATCAATTAAGTATTCCTTGGATGGGATCTTCTATATAATAAATTAGAAATTTATAAATTAATTATAGAATTTTGGGAGTTATGCATGGGTTATTTATAGAAAACCATGTATGGGATCACTGGTTGGATATATTTATGCTTCCCATGAGTAATACCTTGTTCCTTACTTCATTACCTTGGATGATCTCAGTTAAGACTATTACCATACCATTCCATGAGTGATACATGGTTCCAGATGTGGTATACTATGGATGTAATTAGAGGGTTATACCACATACTAAGATGATAATTATACTTGTATTCATTTTATAAACCACATTGGATTGACTCTTATGTTGATGGGTTTTATAGTGAACCTAGAGAGACACCTTGATTCCTTTTTATAGATACCTTGTACAGGTCTAGGATACCAAATAAATAAATCTAACGATACATCTACCAGGCCAAAAAATATTGTATTTGGTCCATGGTTAATATTTTCCTTTTATGAAATCCCATTTATAACTCCATGCTCATATTCTACAATTTTTTTGAAAACCCTTATAAGTATGTGTGGATGCCTTGGGTTTAAACCCCAATTCCTAAGTGTTACTATGTATCTATATATACTCACATTTATGTATATATATATGATGAATATATATACACATACCTCTTTTTATTTAAATATACATGTAGGGTGACAATAATTTAGAGACATCCATCTTAGGTTGAAGTAGGTATTTCCAGCCAGGTATCTCATGAGGAACTCGATCTGATGTGATTTATTTATTCATTGCCTTACATTTATTATTACCTATATACTACTCATATTAACTACATAGACTTGATATTTAGGGACATTGTTGGTGGTGTCCTATATAGTATATCTCACACCATGTCTGGGTCGCTGATTGGTAACCGAATAGATCTTATAGATGCGGGTAGGGACAAAGTGAAGTGCCCAACTTTGGAAGCATGATTGTCTTTTTGGGTGGAGTATAAGAGTACAGGACAGAGATTATGATTGCGATTCTAGTGAAGTTAGTTTTTGGAATTTTTTTAATTTTTACAGATTGATGTATATGCATTTACCTATATTCCCTTTTTTTATATCACATGACATGAGAATATTTTTATATATGATATTGATTCAGCTTTCATCTATTTATTTTATCTGGATGATTTTATTTTTCAACTATTGGTACTTTATTATTGTTTCCACTAATTATCATTACTGTATGATATTATTATATGCTCTAATAATGAGGGTATAGTCTCCCCAGTATACCACCATATACTCTTGATACTAGTCATCAGCCTCTAGTATATTGGGAAGTACTCTTGAGGCCATGTGGCAAATAAGGTTCTGCTACTTATAAGTGAATGAGATCCATGATGCTAAAAAGTGGCATCATAGCCTTTTTCCATTTGTATTAGTGTTTGGGTATTATATAGAAGACTAGTAAAAATTTAGAATTTGGAAATAATACCATTACTCGGAGTATCTTACCCACATATAGGTGAAATCCAAATTACCTCGGTTGGGACATGGCTATTTTGGTTGCTGCCTATTATAATTGTAATGATTCCACCATTTGGTGACACACATGAGTTGTGATGTTTTATATTATTGTGAGTTTCGTTTAGCCTTATCACGATGAGGTAAGGATATTTCATCTTGTACATCATTATAGGAACTTTAGGATTCACATGTCATTAATATTTCATTTCATATTTATATTACTGTGTGCATTACCTACTACATATTTATTGGTGAATTGACTCCTGTATTTGAAAATGTGATAACAATTCTTGAAGGTATAAAATAATTGGAGTAATTAAAGTGTATTAATTAACCAAAATGGTTTTTACCATATATCTTGATGTTGTCACTTTAATTAACCAATTATTACATGTTTCATTCATAGACCACTGGTTCCATGGTATGAAACATTATATTAATTTAATTATATGAATACCAATTGTAATTTATAAAGCTTGTACTTATATAAATTGGGAATCATAATTCATTTAATAAAATAATTTTATTTATCACGTTATATCCTAATAAAAACATGTAAGGGTTATGATGTAGTTACATGTCATGCCAATTGAAACTTATAAATCTTATACCTTTATAACATGGGAATGGTGACACATCTAACTAGATCATGATATAACACTCCATATATGGGGACCTCTACTGCATAATGTGAGACATTGGACTTGACCATACCTTATTGTTGGGTATTATGAACTGTCTCATACAACCTCCATGATATTGTTTATCACCTAGACCTAGATTTAGGAGTAGTAAGATAGGTGTGACACTTTTATAGGAAGGATATGTACATGTCATATACATTATCTACAATCCAATCTATTATTAAATTTTACATTAGTCATGCTTTTGAAAAATTTAGAGTTATTTCTTTATAATTTCCTCAGGTCATGCGCCAAGAGGGTAGATATGACCATGATCTAATGGTGGTGGACCCTAATCTACTGGTATTGTCTACTTTGGTTCCACCTGAGTCACCACGGTAAGGGTTAAAAAGGGTTAACTAGGGGTTAAAATAAGACATAAGGTTTAAAATATCTATAAAACTATTTAAAAATTTGATTTTTTTGTAGTATTATGACCTTAAAATATCCTACATTAAAAATGGGACTAAATTTTATCCACTTAACCTAATAAGTACAATTTTTATATTTTAATTTTCTTAATATTTACAGGGGTACCACACCCCTCACTTATAAAAGCGAACCACCTCTCCCCACTTACTTACACACTTTGAGAAACTTATATCAACCAATATATACCCAAATAACTTCTCAACTCCCCTTATTGTGTCCTAGATTTTTTGGACTCACCAAAATACCAATAATAGAAGAATTAAGGTGTCAGATAAAGAAAGATATTCAAGGATTAGGTATAAGTATTAGTAGAATTCTTACAAGGTTATTTATTCTAATACCTCCTTAAAATATATTATAACCATCATAATATAATGAAATTAGTATATTTAATATAAAAAATGTTATTATGTTTATGGATAGATTATTTTTTTCCTTCTTTCTATCCAATGGAAAATAAAAACACCACTCATGTGTATGTGTGGAATACCTCCACCATGTAGCAATGTATTTCATTTTTCTTCACCTCCATACATGGAATTTCATAAAATAGTATTTAATGGATATATTTTATATTTAAAATGTAATTTTATTTTTTATGATAAAATATTATCTACATTCTTAACCATTCATCCATTTAAAAAGAAAAGAAAATGTTGATCACGCGTACGTGTCGACTATCACCTATATGGATTAAATATTTCATTTTTCATTACCTACATACATGGATTATTATATAAATGAATTTAATGGAAAAATATTGTATTTATAACATGATTAATCTTATTTTAAAGTGATATTATCATTATTAAATAACACATTCTTACTCATTCAACTGTTATAATGTGTTCTCATTTTTGTTAGTTTTACCACTTATATGATCATTGTTATAAATTTTATGTCATTAATGATTATGGAATGTTATGTAATGTTAATATGAAATAATAATAAAAAATTAATGATGTTTTAATAATTATTTAGTGGTAATATTTAAAATTATATTTACATGTAAATTCAATTTTTTGTTAAATTTAATAGTTTTTCAAGAATGAAATTTTTAAGCGTTCCATGTGAACCATTTATAAAAGTTACATAAAGTAATTATGAAACCCTAGAACTATATTAAACATATTATTTACATATTCATTAATATTTTGAAGATGATGAATCCATGACCAAGTTTGAAGTATCAAAACCACTAAATCAAAACATGCGTGGAAAACTAAATAGTTGAAACCAAAAATATTGATTTTAACAAAGAATTGCTATCAAGTGGGTAATAAGAAATTATAATGGAATGATATATAGTAATATAAGTATGAATATAGCTCTGGTATATATTTATAAAAATTATAAATGTATTATGCAGGATGTTACAACATGTTCGACCAAGAGGAAACCTAGGGAAAGGGGATTTTCAACTCAATTTCCTTTCATTGGGTTGAATCACTTCTCCATTGACTGTGGTACAACAAGATTATGTGTTTTTTGAACTCTTATTGTGTATGTTTTATTTAAACCTTTTCTATATTGATTTAATTTTTTTATGTATAACCATTTCTTGGATGGATTCCTAATTCAAATGTTATGATCTCTATAAGGGTTTCCTCTTCTGAATTTCACTTCATTCATATATGTTTTATATTCAGAACAATATTTATTTTGTTTGGTGTATATACTACCCTTTAATGTATTTTATGATAATTTTCATAAAAATTATAATTATGTTTTAATCGTTTTATGGGTCTCTCTTTCATGAGATTTTAATTACAAGGTTACCAAAGCTCTAATTTTTTTAAAATTTGTTTAATAAAAGTTATTTTATACTTTTAAATGATTAATAAAGGTATTTTTCTATGATATTTAACTCTATTTACAAATTTGTTAAAATAATATTATTTTCATTTTCTAAATGGTTTATTTTTAACTTTCTTTATAGATGTGTAAAAAATATATTTTTTATAAGAAATAACATATTTTCTCATCATAATTTTATCTATTCATAATTAAACTTAATTTATGAGTTTCCATGGTTTTTAAAATGATAATTATATTCCTATATTTCTTTTATTTTATAATTTTTATAATTTAAAAAATTATAGGATTATTCTTTTGGTTTTTTAAATCATATTTCTAATGATTTTATAAAATTATTCTTCATCTATGTCAACATTATTCAGGTATTATTATAATTTATTAAGGATTTAATATTATTATTTTATCCATTTAATTTCTTTATAAGTCTTATGATGATAATGTTTTAAAGATGTTTTCATGAAATTAAATTCTTTTCCATTTGTTAATTTTTTTATGATGAAATGGAGATTTTTTTGTGACCCTATGGAATACATATGAATTATAATTGATTATTTGAAATGTGGGTTTGTTATAGACCTCTAATTAATTTAGAAATGTTCTTTTTTCATGATCTTAGTGGTTACACTAGTAGATTTACCAAGATTTGAAGGGTTCTTATAGTGAACTAGCCTAGGTAAAAATACAATTTCACCCAATACATTCTCCCATAAGGCCCAAGGTATTTTAAAATCCCCATAGTCTAAAGATAAGTTTCATGTAATCCCAAGATAACATGATGGGAATAAATTTAATCATAAAAATACTAGAATCAATAATGGGTTCCCATTAAGAACTCAATATGAGGTCTCCTTATATTGGAAATTCATGCCAAAAAGAAAAAAAACTAAACCAAAATAAGATCATTCAAACATAGAATATTAAAAAATAAAAAAAATCTTTTACAAAAAAATTCAATAAATTAAACAATTTTATATAAAGATTCTACATTTCTAAAATAAGTAAAAAAAACTAAACTAAAATTAAATTATGTAGACTAAAGGAATGATAAACCACATGACCCAAAATTGGTCTAATGTAACTAAGAAATGACCCCAACATCTCTATTTTACTCTAAAGTCACCACCATAACCTTAACCACACATTCTTCTCAATGAAAAGTGGTATCAAACCAACCAATAATCCATAACCAGTAAACATTCAAAAAATCATTAAGTCTACATACCCACCAATGTGAGTATGTAGGTTTTGAGCTAATGTCCATTAAGATAACACCATGAGTCCATTACATTCTTTTTCATAAAGAAACTAATAATTCTAGTCTGAAAATAATTCATAGATAAATATTTTTTCAGTTCCTTTACAAGTTATAGAAATAAACAAAAATATACTTTACATACTGTCTCAAATAATGTTGTTTGTAAAACATACAACAATATGATTTATATAAACAAATACATTAAAAAACCCCCAAAAAAAATATTTAAGACATATCACTTTAAATAAATAAGTCTAAACCATATCTTTTTGTTCAAATCATCAATTTAGGAAAAAAAACTATCACATTGTATAAAAAATTTCAAATACATTCTTAAAATGATATGCATTTGAAAACTACTACCTCCTTCCCTTTTAGAAACTCCAACACACACTAATTTCTTAAAATATTTGAAAATAACTAAAGTAAATAATAATAATATGAAAATCCATGAGATTCATAAATAAATGTAAATAATGAAACAAATAATGCATCACCCCCATGGTTATCAATCAAAAATAATCAATGAATCATTATAGGAACATATCAAGAAGTGTGAATATTATTTTCTAGTAATAATATGAAATTGTAACATAAGGTATATATCATGAAGAAACAATCCATATACTATTGTAAAATTTACTCAATATGAATATGAGGAACTAACTACCGGTAGGATAACAATCATACAATTTTCCACTTAAATAACTCTTGAATTTTCCTCATTAGGGAAACATCCCCTGACTAGGCATGGCATTCAACTCAGGGTTAATATCTAGGGTATAACACTAAAATAGTAAGTAAAAATCCCTACTTCCCACTTATTAACATAGTTTTTTCATGTCATGGCTAAAGTAAGTGGTTTATTATAAATCCAATGACATCGCTTAACAAGCAGAAATACCAAAGGCAATATAACATCGAAATCAAATATATATCACCTCCAACACACCTCCTTCAACACTGATCCCAACCCAAACATAGAAACATGAATCATAATTAATTTAACAAATAACATGCTCAAAATTATAAACAATGGGTGGAAACAAGTCTTAACTAAGGTATAAACAATATTTAAACATATAGAATCATAAAAGGTGTCAACCAGTCCTTCTCTTTATACATATAAACTCTATGATTTGAAAATACCTTTTAATGGTCCCTTGGAAATCCAAATAAAACCTAATGGAAACAACAAGGCCAAAAAATAAAAAAAACAACCACTTTGTAAATCCTCTTCAAAATATCATTTTCATATAAGGTAAGTTTGTTAAAACTCATTAACCAAAAACAAGAATAAACATGATAAATCAATCAAAGTCTTAATCTAGAATAAAAAGGCCAAAAGTAATCTCACACCCTTCTTAATATATAAAAATAAGATTTTAATATAAGAGAACCCCATCAATGAAATTTTATAAAACAATAAAAATGCATAATATTTCAATTTAAATAATTCCCATTAAACCAAAAATTTCACCCATTGGTTATAAAGTAAAACTAAAAAAATCATGGAAAAGTTTTCATAATTCAAAATGTATATCATATACAACTTTTATTTAAATCAACAACACTATTTAAAAACCAAGAATAAAATTAATTATTTAATAAAAAGATTCATAATGAAAACACCAACCTCAAGATACAATACCATGTCACCATCAATAGAAACCACTAAGATATATCTCATAGTATGTATCATGACCTTTTAAAACCAAAAGACAAAATTTAAGATAACCATATATAATAAAATTATCCAACCAAAACCATTAGGACTATAAGAGAATATAAAATGGGATGAAAATTAAGGAAGAAGCAGATACAAGCTCTTAACTTTCGATTTGAACAACAAGGAATCACTCCAAATATACCTTGAGGAGATTTTATGAGAAATATTTCCCTTAAGAGGCACTAAATATGTTGGAATGAAATTATGAGGCATATAAAGGAATTCCAAATGTAAAATAATTCATAAGGACAAAAATACCCCAAACCCAAGTAGGTCCTGTGATTACCTCACACTGTTTACCAAACCATGCGCACACCATGAGATCACCTTTATCCCAAACTAACCAAGTCATATAGTTTATACTACATAGTTTCAAAAACTATATGACTAACCATTTAACCCTATAAAAGATTTAAAATATAAAAAATTCAAACCTAGGATTCATTAAACTCAAAGGAGAAAACAACCACCAAAAAATCATGATGGTGACATTTCTAGGTTTCCAAATCCTCCCCAATATAACGCTTTATATATTTAACCAATTCTATTACATGTATAATTACCTGATTTATAACATAAATATCCAATAAACACAATCCAAAGATCTAGAGAACTAGTTTTTTTTGGAATACTAGGTTCAAAACACATAAAAAAGAAACTAAAAGAAAATATATTTATTTTATTCTTTATAGTGATCTCATAAATCCTTTTGAACTCCATAAATGTGTTAGGATAACCTTGGTAATACATAAATAAAAGGGGTGATCAATAAATCCTAGTAAGGGAATAAACATGATGATGAAGCGTAACATATGAGTTAAAAGGCATAACATGATATCATAAAAGACAAGCCTTATGAATAATTATATGAGTTAAGGAAATAAATAATATGGAATCATAAGATAATGCAAACATAGGAAATTTTCAGCAATATAAAACATGGCATGAGCATAAGTCAATGCTAACTGCTAAGACAGTATCACATGGTGGAAAGAGTCCCATAGTGGATTATGTTTAGTTTATAATCCCATACACATAATCTCATGAGACAAAAACATTACTCAATTCATTATATATCTATCTAGGTTCTCCAATAATTACATGTTTATGTTTATGTTTTCCATATAAGGAATCAAATATAAGTCATAAACATAAATATTACCCATGGAAATAAATGGGTTCCATAATCATGTATATAACATAACTAGATGGAATATCATATTAGTTTCTATGGTAGAAGGGATTAAATAATTCATGGGTATTCATAGGTTAAATAAAATAATAGTACATGAAACATTATGTACAGGTGAATTGAATTATTAAAAAACATTTCAGAAATCACTTTAGAAATATACCTATTAAGAGGGGTTTTAGGGAAAAGGATGAAGAGACTTTAAAGATAGGAAATAGCCTACAAATTTTTATAAAAATCTTAAATAAACTAAAAATGTTTTTCCATAATATTTTTATATATATTAGAAAATGTGGATTTTTAGAAAAAATAGGGAGTGGTACTTGGAATTTGGTAAGAAACAGAGAAGTTCCCTTAACTGGGTTTTCTTAACAAATGAAATTTAGAAGGGAGGCTTAAAAATGTATATAACCATCAAGTAATGTTAAATTAAACTAGGTATATATGTGGAGGTTATGAAGCTAATATTTTCACATATTTAATATTGTAATTAAATGTTAATGAACCCACCATAGTTCTATTTAATGGGAAATGGTTACATATTTAGGTTTTTGTGTTATTTTGATCCTAAATGAAAAAATGGCCTAATTCTAGATTTTTAACAGATTTTTGTCAAAGGGGTATTTTGTTCATTTTTCATAAAATATATTTCCAAATTTTGTAGGCGGCCTCCATGTGATCCACCCTAGGTTTCCCCACAATGGTACACTCTAAGGAAAATAAGAATTTAATTGAATAAGGTAAAGTGACTAAAATCCCTACTTTCAATTTGGCATTGTTTTTGGGGAGGAAAAGTCCTTACACACACTGTTTTCATAAAAAAATCAAAAAAATCAAAAAAAAAGAGGTTTGTTACATATCACTCATTTCACCATCCAATATGGATTTTTATGGTGATTTTTATAATTATTGGCATGTGGATAACATTTATGGTGAGCCAAGCAGGGAAGAGGCATTGGAGATTCAAATTCATGAAAATTCATAGAAAATGTAACAAACTACACTGATAATTAAAGATAATTCAAAAATGTCAGAACAAGAAATCAAGATGATGGCATTGATGGCCACCAAACTTGAAAAATTAAATGTCCAATAGATGGAAAAACAAAAAATACAAGCTATAGAGAATGAAATTGTTGTTCCACCCACATTTAAAGAAGACATTGAATAGGTTGAAGAAAAACTTGAAGTTCCAATTCCCTCACCAAAAAATGAGTTCCCAGCTACCTTGCATGAAGAAAATAAGTCTGAATCTGAAATTTCAGAGGAAGTTTTAATTTTTGAGCATTCATTTCATTCAAATTTCATTAATTCTGAATTTCAATCTAATATCCCTTATTCTGACTTTGTAGATTCATCACCACTACTATAGGCTCTAGATGAATAAGAGGAAGGTCCTCATATTGAGGAGAGAATAGAGGTGCATGTTGAGTTGTACACAAGTGAAAATGAGGATGATGCCAAAATTGAATAAATTAATGAATAATCAATTCAAGATCCTAAACCAAAAGAGAAGACACTTCCTATTCAAATACCTATGCCACCGGTGGACACCACTCCTCGAAGGGAAGAAAATCAAGAGCAACCCTGTATCCTTTTCCCTCCCCCTCTTAATCTCAAATTCTATTTTTCATCTCTTCTATGGGTTGGGGACATTATTATTTTATTCGGGGGTACTCTCTCTTAGCATCCACTGATGGATGATGGGAAAAATAAAATGTGGCGGTTTTAAAGAAGGAAACCCCATCCACCTTCGGATTGGGTTTAATCCACTATAACTACCTGACTAGGGGCATTAAAAACCTAGAACCCTTTTGGGGGGGTAAAACAAAGCATTATTCCTCTCCTTTCCCCTTAATATTTATTTTTATTTATTTTTATAATGAATTTATTTATTTATTACTTTGTAGGAAGAAGTGGTAGCAACTAGGATCCTAACTCAAAGCTTCCACTCAAAAATATAGTGAGGTTGTATATTTCCTTATATTTAGTATTTCTGCTCTTATTTATATTTTTTAAGATGAAATAAAGGGTAGTTTAATGTAAGTGTGAGGCGAGTGCCAACCTATTAGTTGTTTTTATCACATTCTTTTCTTTTTGTTTATTTACTCTTTGGAAAATTGAGATTTAATGGATATTTTGATCATTTTTCATTCATTAATTTATTTTGAGAAAATTGAAATGATTTTAGAAAAATAATGGATTTTAAATGATTGTTGATGTGAAATTTTTTTTCCTTGAATTGGATTTTCAATCATTTTTATGAGTTTGGCCCAGTTTTGAAATCCATTCCCATGAAACACTGACTAAAATATTTTTCCTATCCTATGAGGTATTCTAAAATTTAACATATTCTTTATAATACCCACACATTCTTGAGGGAAACTTAGATTTTTTGTGAGAACTATAACTTGAGATTTTTTCTCTTTCAATGCATTGGATTTCATGGAATGTTTTTAATATGATTGAGGCACAAATTTGTCTAGCCACATATTATCATGAGATATACTTTTACATATATCCTTCATTATCCCTTAGATTCCATGAATTTTCTTTATAGGTTTAATTCACATTACAATCCAATTTATCCTTACTTACCAATACTCTAGAATTCATTTCATGGATATTTCATGTTTGAGTGTGGAGGAAGGGCTTTTTGTGTGCGTTCATTGGGATGTGTTTCATTGATGGGTGGTGTGAAGTGTGCGTCAACATTTTGGGAAATAGAGAATGAAATAATTGTTCATGATTCATCATTTCATTTTTCTTCATTTGTTTCATTCGGTTCTCCTTCAAAAAAAAAGAAAATAAAAGTTGATCCTTTTTGGAGCTTTAAAAAAAGGAAAATAAAGTTGTTCCTTTCTAAAGCTTTATAAAAAATAAAAATAAAAAAATGGGGAGAACATGGATGATATCATTATTTGTAATAATTTATTGAATCATGTTCCATGCTATAAAAAATGGTGGTGGTGTTGTGTTTCATATTCTCAAGGAGGATTGAGTGAGGAATTTCCTCTATTTTCACTTGATTATTCATTCATTGTACCTAAGAGTCAAACCTTCTCTTTCTAGCCTTGAATTTTCAAATCATTTACCCACCAACGCAAATCCATAGATTCATATGAACCTTTAATTAAATCCCTCATGATTGAATTAATTTTTATGTTTAATACTGTGGGTAAATAAGAATTGTCACAAACCTATGGGGATACATGCACATTCAAAGTATGAGCATAACTCCAGAATTAATTTCTTTTGAGTGAAGAGTGTCATAAAATTCAATGTGAGGTAGGTTGTGATTGGGTATGGATGGATTTATGAGGATGAACAAATTTAAATTTTTGTAATGAAAAGGAAATGATATTTTTTTTTCATATAATATACATGACAAAATTCTATTTTTGATAATATCATGGATGTTTTCTCATTTTTGACTGTCATGTGAATTTTGATTTGAATATATGATAATTGCTCAGGAGTGAAATGATTAAGGGTGGGGGATTGATGAATATAATATTTTTACATATTTTATACTGTAATTAAATGTTTATGAACCCACCATAGTGTTATTTAATGGGAAATTGTTACATATTTCGGTTTTTGTGTTATTTTGAGCCTAAATGCAAAAAATGGCCTAATTTTGGATTTTTAACAGATTTTTTTTACAGGGGTATTTTGGTTATTTCTCATAAATTTATTTCTAAATTTAGTGATTAATTTTTTTTAGAATTCGTATTTTACTTCCTTCAACTTTTTCTTCTGGACCAGGGGATGATTCATGCATCTAGAGGCCTAAACAAATCAATGATGTTGACAGTTTTTCCGGGCGGACTGCATGGACCCCACCTATATAATGGAAACCCAACTTGGTCTACCCACCACAAAATTAGGGTATTCCACTTGGAGATGCTCTAAGACTCAATTTATCATTCAAAAAATAAATATCACGGTTTTTGGAATCCATTCTGGGGGACATTGGATGAAATATTTGTGAAAGAACCTTCCTGGAACCTGCATCCAGAAAAAGAAACCTCTAATAATAAATTCATTACTCATTCTAGGCATGTCCAATGAAGCTGATGTTTTGAGGTCAAATGTAGGAGACATTATTGAACAATAGTTATGAAGACACATATTACAAATTTGGTCATTTAATGGCACATCCATGCAGAAATGTTCAAATTAAATGTTTTGAGTGTAAATTCTTCACCCCTTCTCCCAATAAATATGTGACCCTTATCCCAGTTTAAGATTACCATTTTTCAGGGGTTGAGGCTGAGTTTTATTATTTTAATTTTTATTTATATTTATAATATTTATTATTTTATTATTCATCTTCATATCTCACTTCTTGTATTTTATTTATTTTATGTGTTCTCCCACCATTGTTCCTTTCTCAACTCTATTAAAAATAGAGAACTAAACTCAGATCTTGTTTGAGGGAGGTAATGGTGGATTGATTGAGTTTTATTATTCTATAATTTAAAATCTCATTATTTAATTCTATGAATTTATGCAATGGTTAAATTTATTATGTGAGTGGTCGCCTCATTTTCACTATCGTCTGAATTCTTCTTCTTGGTTATCATTTTCCTTCAATTCATTATTTTTTTCATGCATACGGTGGAGAATGTAATTGATTGTGATGATCAACAAAGAGGTATCTTAGTTTTCTTAAGGAAGATAATTACTCTATATTCTGAGGTCTCGGTATGGGGTAATGACATTTCAAATGAGAAGGAGTAGTGTGATCGGTCTTGATTGCTACATTGAATTAAATATTGAGAATTCTATTAAACAATGATTTCAACCACCTTAAACTCCCAAGAACAATTGCCTCCTTTCTTTCTTATAACATCATTTTATTTTTATTACATTATTTTATATTATATTTATATTTTATGAATTTCAATTTCCATTCCCCCAATATATATTATATAAGTTAGTTTAATATTAGTTAAATAATAATAGTGACAATAGAAAATATATTGCATGTAGGCAGCCTCCTTGTGATCAACCCTAGGTTGTGCCATTATGTTACACTCTTAGGAAAATAACAATTTAATTGAATAGTGTAAAGAAACTGAAATCCCTACCATTAGTAGGACATATATGAAGAATAGATAATAATTATATAAGAATAATAGAGATTGAAATTTTGGTAAAGAGATCGAAAGCATAACTTTAAGAAAATAGGGTGGTTCGGAGAGATCCTTTACCATAATTCCACAATCATTTTTAAATTTCACTTAATATACCACATAATAAAATTAAAATAATTAATTAATTAATTAAAACATTTTAAATGTGTATATTATTTACTTTAATTTTATTATGTGCATATATAACCATTTCAGTTACATATAAATTTTAATTTCTTTTTCCAAGGGAATTCATTTCATGGTTCCAAGGTCGGATCACTTATGTATGATTGTGGAAGTTCTTTTAAAATAGTAATAAAAATCCCAAAGTGTAATAAAATGATATTAATTTACTTCAAGAAATTTAAATGGTACCAAATTTTTATATATGTTATAGCATAATCATGATTCATTAAGTATAAATTTTGTCATTATATGGTTAGTTCATTTAGGTGGTTTTACAAACCATTTTGAACTATAGTAGTTTTATTTGATATTGTGGATATATATTCATTATAGATATGAAAATACATAAAATATATATTTATGTCATTAAAACCCATTATATGTGAATTTAAACCAAACATGAATATGGAAATGGAAAATGGTAACTTATCATCCATGGAGGCAGTGAACCGACATAATATGGAGTATATTTTAGTTTTTAAAATAAGAGGATAAGAGAAGAGGATGGATGATATATATTCAAATTTAAAAATAAAATTACAGTATATATGTGATACTAGAGTCATAATTCCATGTTGGATGGAATTTTTTTTGGAGTATGAGGAGGAAGAAAAAAATTAAAAGACTGATTGATGGTATTACCTTCTCCTTTGGATGTATCGTCTTAAGCTTATTTTAAGGAACCTTGGATTGGTCTTTTGATGAGAACAAGTATTATAGGGAAATGGTTAGGTATGAGGAGACATTTTGGTATATTTTGGGTAAGCTCATATGATTATATGGTGTGTGGAGATGTTGCGGTTGGGGATGGTATTTATAATGAGAGGAGAGGAGTGTTTTTGAATATTATATTCATTAGTATATTATTTTGGCTCAAGTATAACAAAAGTGTAGATTATTTTTAATATATAAGGAAAATTATGAATTTTATTTTAAACTAATGGTTACTTAATTCATCCCATATCTAATTAATCGTGTATTTAACAGATAATTATAAATACCACATTTTATTGTATTTCACTATTCACCAAAAAATCAACTATTTGTGAAAAATACTGAAATGTATCACTAAATATTTTTCAACATATAGATTAAAAAAATACAATTAATTTTATGAAAATAATTTTTAAAATATGAAAAGTTTTATTTTTAGATAAAATTCATATATATTTTAAAAATACCAATTTTAATATTATGACTAATTTTATGATCCATTGAAAAATTACTTAGTCTTATTAAATTATATTATAATTATAATATAAATTCATATTGTTTTATAAAAAAAATTGAGGAAATAAAATTCTTTTCAACTGTTTATATATTTTATAATAATTCAAATAAACAAATATATTTGACAAAAATATAGACACTTATTTTATCATTTTTTTTAAATATTTTTTACCTGTATCAAGATATAAATATGTCATATTTTTATTTTATAATATAACTAAGTATTATTTTAAACTTCCATCAGTGATGATACTATTCTAATGATCAAGTTACTATTCTTCATGGTCATAATACTATTCCAATGGTAATATTACTATTCCAATAGTCATATTACTATTATGATGGTCATATATATAAAGGTTATATGGGTTCCATACTTTCTTTAAATACCTTATATTTCATTTATTCATCAAATACTTCTTTTATATCTAAAGGTAATGTATATTTTCATTTGAAAAATTCTTATTTCATTACAAATATTCTATTTTATTTCTATATTATTTTTTGTGTTTGCGAATCTTATAGGGTATCAAGAAGATCTAAATTTTATATTATAGTTATCTTATTTTTTTATATTTTTGTTCCTTGTAATACTTCCAATTCTTATATACATTGTTAATTACTAAATGTAGTGTTTAAATTAACATAATAAAATGTTTTGGTTTTTATTATGTGGTACATGTGATTTATATAATACTATATTACTAAATATGACACAATTGTATAATTGAAAATGAAATCCCATGGAAAAAATGTCTAGGTCGTTACAATCTTCCCCCCTTAATAAATTCCACCCATGAAATTTTGTTTGAAATTATAAGGTTAAAATAAATATGGGTTGTTCTTCTTCATCACTTCCTCCAGTTCCCATTTCACCTCCTCATACTTATGGTTCCACAATTATACATTGACTATGTGAGTTATCTTATTGCATAGAAATTTGCCTCTACAATCAAAGATCTTCACCAATATATTTTCATTAGAGAGATTATTTCCCAGTTTTACCACCTCTAAATTTAGTGTATGTGAGGTATTTGGTATGTATTTCTTCAAGAGGGATACATGTAACATTTAATGTACTTGAGATGAGGTTGGTAAGGGTGCTAGTTAATAGGCCACCACTCTGATGTGATTAATAATATCAAAGGGTTTTATGTATCTATGACTTAAAATTTACCTTCTTAAATATCATGACTCTATTCTATGTATATATTTAGAGGAATACTTTATCTCAAAACTTAAACTCTTAGTCCCATCATAGATTGTCAGAATATATATTTTAACAACTTCGAGTATCCCTGATGTCTTGTTGAATGGTCTAGAATATTTAACCATTTCTTCGACCATTTAAAGTACCAAAAGCTTGTGTTCACTAACTACATCCCATCAATCATGTGTTCTATATCTCTTCCTTTTATGGGATTCATATGGATCCATTTGATTTCTTGAGTGAAAGATAATATAATATGAGAACTCAACCATATTAATATGTTGATCCCAACCTTCTTTGAAGTCCAATGAACATGTTCTCAACATGTCCTAAAGTGTCCAGATAGTCTAATCCGATTAGAAATCAGTTTGTAGGTGATAAGTCACACTGAATTTCAACTCAGTGTCTAGAGAATATTGGATACTTTTATAGGTCTTTGATGTAAACCTTAGATCTTTATAAAATACAATCAATCATATTGTTTCATGTAGCCTCACTATTTCCCTAGTATATATCCTTAGAAGTTGATCAATTGAGAAGTCCTTTAAATTTGAAATGAGTTGAGAATCTTTTATAATAGGATCCACCGTAACCCATATAGAATTATTTTATCTTGATGTATTCGTAATAATAGTTAAAAATTACACGGTTATGTATTCCCATTCCATATAGGTATGGATAATGTTTTTTTCGTCACATTGGATGTTTTCCTTTCCACCTTCACTTACTGACATACCAGGTGATTTGATGTATATTCCATGATCTCCTTATTCATATGTTCCCAACAATAGTTTTCTTAAGGATATTGATACATATTAATTCTCTTAGGGTGGGTGGAGAAGGTTGGGTTATGTGCATCATTTAATTTATCATTTTATCTCTGTATTTGATGATACACATTGTAGTAACCCAAATCTTACAACAATTTCTCCATAAATTTAACTCCAAGGATTTCCATTTTCTTATAGATTCCACTTTCTTATATATTTCCACATCATCCTATTGAGAATCCATTATTTTATCTAGAAGAGATTTTTGAACACTGATTTGGGAAAGGAATGATAATGTTCCATTCATTATTATTCTCATGTCCACCCTTTTAAAGTCTTATAAGATCATATACTTATCAATTTTCATTATGGATAATTTTGTCAGATCCTTTCTAAATAGATCATTTGTGACTTTATTCACCTCCCCTAGATGGTAGTGGATTAATTAGTCATCATTTTTTATCATCTTTAACCATATTAACTGGTTCATATTAATATCCTTTTGTGTGAATATATGTTTGAGGATCTTATGATCCATATATATTTAAAAATTCTCCCCAAAAAGATTATATTGGAAAATTTTCAACGTCAATATTACTAAATCCAACTCCAGATCATGTGTGGGATAGTTCTTATCATGAACTCTAAACTACCTTGAGGTTTAAATCATAAATTTATCATTTTCTATTAATGCACCGACCATTATCTTCTTTGAATCATTGATTTATACCATTAAAAGTTCCCCAATAGAGGTTATTTTAAGTATTTTTGTATTTATAAGCTCTTTTTTAACTAATTGAATCTTTATTCATACTCATCAGTCCAAACAAATTACTCCCTTCCTAGTAAAATTGTTTAACAAATTTGATATACATAAATATTTCTCACAAATCATTGGTAATACCGAAATGGACTAAGGAAACTGTGAAACTCAATTATAGATGCTGGTATGGGACATTCTTAAATCACCTTGTAATTAAAAGGATCAACTGATATCCCTTTGGTGGTGATTAAATTAACCAAGAATTTTACTTCCACTATCCAAAACTCATATTTACTATACTTGTCATATATATTCTCATTTCACTTATTCTTTAGCACCATATTCAAATTCTTCTCATTCTCCTCCTTGTTATTGTATAATATCATAATATCATATATATATATATAATATCAAAAAAATTTCAAGGTAATATATAACGTCTCTATTAATTAAGTCCATTAAGATTCATGGAGCTTTAGTGAGTCCAAAGGGCATTACTATGAACTCATACTTTCCATTCCTTGTTTGAAAGTCAATCATGGGAATATCTTCCTCTTTTGCCTTCAATTAATGATATCTTGGCGGAAGGTCCACCATATAAAAATAATAGGCCCCACATAGTTGATCAAATAATTCATATATATATGGTAGGGGATACATTTCCTTTATAATGATTTTTTTAGTTCACAATTATTATTGAGAAGGAAGATTAACATATCCTTTTTCTTGACAAAGAGGACTGGAACACCCCATAGTGAAGCACTCTAGCATATAAAACCCTTATTCAAATTATCTTCTAGATAATTATTCATTTTTTCATCACAATGGTGGCATATTTATAGGGATTATTTGATATGTGAATATATCTAGGTATAAGCTCAATTAATTACTCAAACAGTTGGTCAGGAGGAAGACCAGACAACTATTCAAGGAATAAATTAATATATCCCCTCCCAATTGGAATGTCTCCAAACATTATTTTCTTCATTATCCAAATTATTTGAGCTAGATATTATTTATTATACTATAATAATATCTTTTATTGAGAAGAATATTCAAAAGTAAATTCATCATCCTCGTTACCCCTACTAAATTGGATGATGACTTTGGATTTAGATGGTGATTTATCTCTCCCAATAGTTGATGTTGTCTTTATAGTGGGATAACCAAACCATTCCCAATATAGCATAACATTACACTAAATGAAGTTTGATAATGTTTATTGTAGGTTGGGTAAACAAAAATTTACTATTGGGAAGTTATATACTTCGTATGAAATAATGTATTTGTCTTTTAGTCTCATATATAGCTCTACCCACAAGTTTTGAGGTGGTTTTTGAATAGTTTTATAAAAATTACAAGTTATGAAATAATGTGTAGAACTAGAATCAAATAGTGTGTTCACTATTATTGAATGAATAACAAGCATACTTATCACCACATCATTATCAAGATCCACCTAAGTCGTAGAAATAGAATATTCCCTACCATGATCTCTAGGCCTTGGGTGTTTTATTCATTCATTATCTCTAAAAACCCCTTGTCTTAGGTCATTACCACGCATAATTTTTGAGTTACTTGTAGTTGAAACACCGGAATGAATAATGAGTTTTGATCAAAACCTTATTTTTTCCATCCCATTATTGGTCTTCTTCATCTCCCTTTGGAATTTATTAGTCTTATTCTCATCTTTTCCGCATTTTAATCATCATATAATTCCCATGATATAGTTTATAGGATTCTTCTCACACAAATATAAAAATTTGGCAGTTGGTTTTTCTTTCCTCCTTGGGATATATACACTAATCCACTTAAATAAAACTCCATTTTATGATTTTTTTTCTCTATCCCCATAGGACCACTGAGGTTCGCCAATCTACATATTGACCTTAATGGCATAACAAACAATCTATTCATAGTTTTAAAAGTGTCAAATTTTCAAATATCTTTATAGACTCTATTTTAATTCATTAAAAAAGTTTTCTAACTTACTTTTGGTGTAGACGAAATAGAAAAATAAGCACCATTAAATATTTGTGATGTTTTCCTTATATACCCTGATAAACTCATCATCCTTCCAATTCCATGGAATCAATTTTATCTTTGGGCATTATATTTTTTATCAATGTATACTACTGACAGATTCCCCCTCCATGTGTTAAATGGCCAGTAGTAAGTTCTCTTATTCCGAGTGTTAGAAGATAGATAATATATTCTAAATGTATTTAATACATTATTTTTTGATGATTGGATCATAAAATCAACTAAAGGTGGGAGTTTTTTTCATAAAGGATTCAACCTCAACTTTCTCTTTCTTAGGTAAATTAGAGAATTATACATGATTCAAGTTATTATTCATAACTTGATTATGTTGATTCAGTACTTTCATAAAGCTCTAAGATCTCACTACCATCAAGTTAGGAATATCATTAGGTAAATCATCACATTGGTTGATGGAACAATCCCTATTATTTTCCATAATTAACTAAAATAAAGGAAATAAAATGAGAGATGAAAATAATCAAATTAAAAATCATATATAAAGGAAAACTATGGGTATGGAAGGTGAAGGAACACAAAGAGTAGTGGAAGCATGAAAAATATAGAATTTAAAATTTTGGGATTGGATTAATGTTAAAAATCAAATTTATAAAATCCTCTTCCCATATTTATTAAAGGATTATGTAAAATTAAATTTAATCATGAACAATAAAAATGAAAAAAATTGTAAATAGTACATTACTCATTTGAAATTTTTGATTTGATTTCCTTACTATTGGTGTGTCTTAGATCAAAGACACCAATCTAGGAATATAATAGATCTTACACATGTTCACCCTATATTTTAGATCATCTTACTTTGATTCTTAGGTGTTATCATGAAAAATTTAAGATCTATATGATGTCTCATGGGTCGTATGAAGAACATGGACTCGATCAAGAAAGATCGATCCGGCCTTTTTATTCCTTCAGTTTATCACTCTATACCTTTTGATATGAGTTGAGATCACTTAAAACTCATTAAAATGGTAAATATTACTATTCTTGAGTCTAAAATTCATGGATATACATAGTTTATACCTTTATAAATTTCACTTCGGTCCCTAGAATGTTATAACCTTCATTTTAGACCCTATTGCACACTTAGGTCTTAATTAAGATTATCATAAATGTTGTTAATATTTTATCACCAAATTATAACACTTTAACATTACATGTGATAAAATAATAACTATTAACTCATGTTTTAATCTCCCTAAATAATTTAACAAACCTTGAATATAATATTTTGGTTGAAAAAAATATATTTTCTTATATTAACTTTTATGATCAAAAAACTTATGAATACCTTGAGAAATAAATTAAATAATCATTATTCTAAAATTGAATAATATAATTTAGTTAAATCACTTGTGATGAAACACAATTTGACACTAAATAAACCACATTGTTGGGACCACTTCATCATAAACTCATATTCATCTGAATAGGTGGAACTTTGGATACATTTATTGTGTGTCCCTCTAGGACCTTATCTTGATAACATTGAGTATAACCCATAGAACAATATTGGATTATAGAAACCCATCATAGAACCTAAGGATGTAAGTAAGGTCTTAGTTATGAATGTCTCTTATGAACACACTCTATGTAATATAATCACATTATCTCATGATATATTATAAAGTAAGATGAACACTTATGTCATCATCCCTTTGATACTTTATATATTTTGTGAACTTTTTTGATGGACTTAACTTCTTATAACATGTCCATGGATTTAATGAAAGTGTTACCATCCTGTCCAACCAGGCCCCATGAGATATATCTTCCTCAACTTAGAAGTGAAAATTTCAATCTTGATCATTCAACCAATGTCATACCACCAATGATGCACCCAACACAAGTTACCTCACCGTGAATTCAATGTCTTTATTTTTTCCTTGAATCAAATTATGCAATCAAATGTTACAAATTGATAATTATATCATGTAAAGAGACCAATATACATGATCATATATATGAATAATCAATGACACCTGATACATGTGGTGTTTCTATTGTGGATCATTCCTCATGATCTTATCTACTTGAGATTACGAGGTGAGAAATTTATTAAAATAGGTCTCAATTTTTATGAGCCACCAACACCTGATAGTAAAACATCATCTGTGTTCTGTCTATATGATGTATGTAGACCAAGTGAAATATAATTAATATTTCTATTATTTTATCATAAGTTTCTCATAATAGTTGGGAACTGGTATAACCTTTTGATATGACACATAATCTAAGGACATTACCATTTAAAAAGTTGATGAAGAAGTATCAATGGTATTATGGAAATAATAAACACATATATTTATCAAACTATATACATATGATAGTAATCAAAGTATATAAAGGACCTGGGTTATGTAAACCACTCAAAACACTTGCACTTTCACTAAAGACAATTATTATTCATTCTCAACCCACTAACTCTCACATGATTATAATGGTTCTACTAGGATTTGGATTTACTTAGAGGGTATTCCACATTGTCCAATGTATTTATTCTGTTAACCAAAACATCACCTCTATAAGTAAAATATTTCAAGATGCTTTTGAAGTATATTCTTTGTCCTCTAGTAATACCTAGTCTCCTTTTTAAGCACCGCTACAACAGTATTATCATAGTATATTGTAATATGGTATGAGCTTCTATGTATAATTACAAGATTAAAAATGAATATATGTATCCAAACTTCTTCCTTGGAAACATTACAAGTCCCTATATACTCATATTCTACTATATAATTGGTTACCATAAATTTCTTTGAGCTTTAAAAACTCACTAAACGACTATTCAGGTAAAAGAGACAGCATGACTATGATTTCAGATCATCTTCTAATATCTAAAAACTATCATCAGCGTATCCCATCATAACTATCTCCTCATCTCTTTCATACACTAGGAACATATCCTTTTCTCTTGATTACTTAATTATAGTTTTTATAGCAATCCATTGTATCTCTCCTAGATTACCATGATATTTTCGCACCATGATTAAAGTAATGGAAACATAAAACCTAGTATATAGCATGGTATACATGACAGATCCCTCAATTGAAACGTATGGTATTATACTCATCCTTCCAATCTCCTTGTTTGTTTATGGAAACATTTTCTTAGATAGATCAATAACATGATACATTGGAAAGAATCTATAATTATATTGTTCTATATTTCACCTTTAGAGTACCTTATAAATATATATACATTGACTTAGCCCAGTTAGCCTTTTAGATCTATCTCATTAGATATTTATCCATAAAATATTGGATTCTTCACATAATTATTTCATGGAAATAATTCATTTAACCAATCCTTCATTGAATATAAGACTTTCAATTAGTTTCCCATCAACTATATTTCATCAAAATATAATACTGGGAAAATTATGGAACTCCCTTTAACCTTCTTAAAGATACATGTGTTTATTTCTTTCTGGATGAAACCAAATTGTCTTATAGTATCACAAAAATAAATATTCGATGACCATGATTCCTACTTCAACCCAAAATGGATCTCTGTAGCTTGAAAACTTTATTGTATAACATTTTTATAATAAACCCTTTGGGTTGTTTCATATAGACACCTTCAACCAAATTACCATTTAGAAAGGTATTTTTGTGATCCATTTTCCAAATTTCATAATCATGGATTTCTACTATTAAATGTAACATTCTTTTGGGTTACAACATTAATACTGGTGAGAAGGTTTCATCATAGTTCATGCCTTAACATTTCATGAAACCCTTAACTCCTAGTCATTCCTTATAAGTGGTCACTTGACCATATATATCCATATATTTTATGAAAACCCATTTAAATATAATGGGTTTTATATCATCTAGTGTGTCTAACAAAATATGATCTTTATTTTAGTACATTGAATCCATTTCAAAATACATGGATTCTTTCCATTTAGCAGAATCTATTTCATAAAATTATTTTATGTAGGTTAGAGGTTCATCATTCTCTATGAGTAATGTGTCACCTAACTCAGTGATAAGAAAACCATATCTATTTAGTTCTCTAAACTCTCTATAATACCTACATAGTACCTGTGTCTCGGGAACATATTCATATCCCACTATCTCTTATAGATTTTATTCCAATACCAACTCTTGTTCATATGGAGAATTAACTTCAGAAAATTAAATCTTGATCCCACTATTTCCTTTGTAAATGTGTTCCCTTTCTAGAAATTTATCATTTCATGCTACAATCACCTTTACATTTGATTGTTCATATAGGTAATATCATTTTGTTTCCTTAGGATAACCTATAACGATTCACTTCGTGCTTCAAGCTGTTAAAGTTTCACTATGTACAGTCTTTAAAAAATCCTTGCACCCCCATACATGTATGTGTCACATAGTTTAGTTCTTTCCATAACATAAATCATAAGGAATCATATCCACTGCTTTAGTTTCTACTCATTTTAGTGTATATATCATAGTCTTCATTGTTTATCCCCAAAATAATAAAGGTGGAGTTTCATGAATCATCATCGATCTGACCATTCCAAGAAATGTATGATTCCAACTATCACTAACACCATTCCATTGAGGTATATATAGATTGAGTTGGGAAACTAACCCAACATCTTTTAAATGATTGATGAATTGTTATGATATTCTCCACAACATTCTGAGTGGAGTTTTTTTTTATCTTCTTAACAAGTTGATTTTATACTTCATTCTGATATTATTTAACGTTCAAAAGGAATTTGACTTATACCAATTTAAATAGATATATTAATATCTACTATAATCATTGAAAAAATTAATGAATTACGAAAATCAACACTTTTCACTATTGTAAATTGACCATATACATTTGTATGAACCAATTCCAATGGTTCTTTCACTCTTTCTCCTTTCACACAACAATGTTATTTTTTAATTTTACCTTGTAAACCAGAATGAAATACATCAAAGGGTTTTAACTCAAAATTTTATAAATACCCCACTTTATGTATTTTTCTTAAACCCTTCTCATTTACATGACCTACCTAAATTTTCATAGGTTGGTAAGATATGTGTCATTCTCACGGTATCTTTTTATTGATATCCAAAACTGAATTTTCTAGTTCAAGTATATATATAATCCATTATTAAGATACGACATAACATAACATAACATTTATTGAATTTATAAATAAGGTATAATTTATTTCCAAACTTGAAATAAAATCTCATAGTGTCTAGCTGGACACTAATATTATGTTTCTCATAATAGATGGTATATAATAATAATTATTTATTATAACTATTCAACTAGGAAAAGTAAGATGATAATCTCCCACTTCTAATACTTCTAGTCTCACACAATTTTATTCGTAGAGATCCAATTCATATTTTTAAATTGTCTTTAATCTAATTATTTCATGTATTTGAATACAAATTTTTGAGACACATGAATTTTCCATTACCCAACTTATAGAAATAGATAGATTGCATTCAAGGATAAATATACCTAAAGTATAAGTTTCACCTTAATTATTCTTCCCACCTATGAAATTCTTCTTCTAACATCCTTTCTTGACACATTAAAATAATAATGAGTCTTTCTAATTTCACTCCCCCTAAATATTTGGCTTCTTGAAAGGGTGGTGTATTGGTTCCTTTGACTAGGAATTAGGATTTGACACCTTTGATGTTCTGTTATTCTTCTTGTTCATTATAATAACTAAAGAGTTGGAATTATTAAAATACTTATTAGCTTCATGATATAAAGAAAATAAAATTGGGAGTGAACTATTCAATTTATTTACATTATAATGAAAATTTAAATTCAATAGTCTATATGGTAAAGATGAAAGAAAAATATTATTTTTTTAGATCTTGGTTTAGTTGGAACCCAAGGGACTCTGGCCTCTCAATGTACCTGATTATCTTGAGTAAATGAGGTCATGTATGATTCCATTATGCTAGCCTGCATCTATAAAATGAACTGGATATCTCATATCTTTATTTTTGATCTCTCTCCCATTATAACTTTTATTGATAATATTGTATTTGGAAAGAATATTTATCCTCATTCATTTTCTAGAGCTCACTAGATATAGATGACAGCCTGAAGCACTAAACATATAGCACATCATATATATACATATTGTATTTATCTTAATATTACTTTCTCTCTCCCTAAGGGGGTTAGCATTAAGTGGGGATTTAATCACACAAATCTTCCTCTATTGACACATTACTTTGAATAAGAACCTATACCACTCCTAGAAGTTATGGTCAGATAGGATATTCTCTTTATCCAATATTATTCGTAGTGAAATTGAATTGTTAGAGGTTTCCATTTGATATATAATAGTTAAATTTAGCATATTATTACTTTACCACGATTAATAGTAACCATTTTCAAATTGTTAATTTTTAATTTCTGCACTATTTTATAAAATCCTCATATCCCTCAACTATTAGATTTAGAATACTTAGTATCTTGAGTATTATAGCAGAAATGATTCTTAAACCTCTCTTTATACACCCAGTAATGTAATATACACCACTCTAATATTATAAGGTTGTATTTTTTCTATCCAACCACATTAACTCACTAAAATTTGATCTGTTGAGTAGTATTTCATCTCCAGTGAATGATTAAATTACAATTCTCAATACCTTGCCACTAAAGTTTAAAAAATATATCTATGACTCTTTTTCTAGCATATTTAGTTAATTTAACACACCACCATCATAATAAATCATAAATAGTAAAAGACACCCTCAATTATGCCTGATAAGAATCTCAAACAATTTATTGTGTTCAAATTCAAGTGAGGGAAAGCATTTCCTAACTTAAAATATTATTTGATGCATTTGTTAATTTATCTTACTGAATGAAATTATTTTCCTATTTAACATGATTGTTATATGTTATCATATTCACAACATAAATATACATTAAAAAGAAAAAAAATCAATGATCATGTTCATTTTATCTATGCATGCTTGTTCATTATTATATTATGTGAACACACATAAAAAAACACATTCAAAAAATAAGAAACTATATATATGATAAAACAAATAAATAATATGTGATTGTGAGACACTAACTATTGGTTAATCCATGGAGTGAATAATGGATTAGTCGAAACCTTAGGGGATCCCTCCTATGATGATAACCTAGAAGTTCCATAACACTATTCTTGAATATATGTTCTATGATCGAATGATGTTATTTGAGGGACATAAATAATATAGGCCATTAGGGGTGAGGGCTTATAAAACTTTGAGGTACCTTCTCATGGTGTTCTCCCTTGGTAATATCCAGGAGGATATTATGGGAAATGAGACCTTCTTGTAGAAAATGAACATTTCATAGTGTCATTGGATGTTCCTATATGTGGATGTGTTTATTTGTCCTTAGACTTTAATATTATTATTATGAAGTATTACAACTCACACACTTATATGTATTGATGAAAACTGTGATGACGAACTATTCTCAGAAAGGTAGGATGTGTTGGGTGCATCATGAGTAATACTGTATTAATAGATAATACAAGAAAGGATTTTTTTCCCTTCTATTCCATAACTGAAGTTGATATCTTAGGCCCTTTGATGGAATTTATATAGCCTAAATAAATCCATGGCCATGGTGATCAATGGGCGAGTTCAATTCCAAGAAGTCAAAGACATAATAACCGAGCACATGGGTTGATGGCACTAGCATCCAACCCACTTGATTCAGGATATCAAGAAAAATGGATTACATTACATGGTAAGCATTCGTATGAGGTGACACATCATTGCGATGTTAACTTAATTATCTATGGATTCCTTGGTGTGTTTCTAGACGCGAACCTTGGACTTTAAGCAGGATCCGCCTAATGTGACTGAGAAAGAGGCCTAGATGGTCACACACTAAGTGTGTCCAAGTATATCAATTAAATATTCATTTAACAAGTTGTATAAATATTACATCATATTTTTTTTATAATTATTCAAGGATTCCTGATCACATTTATTTAAACACTAGTTATTTGAGAGAATATATTTTAGGCTAAATAATATATTTATTACCAAGTAATGTAGTGATATTTATTTATGAAATAAATAGTAATTATTCAAGGTCAACTAAATGTGGTGGAGGAAATGAAAAACAAAATTACACACTATGTATATTAATATATACACACCATGTAGTTTTTCTACGGATTTGTGAGAAATAAGATTATTTATTTAATTAAATAATAATAGGTGTAATTCACTAGGTTCATGTCAAGTGATAATAATAGTCAAATGTTATTATTATACATGGTGTCTTACTAAGAATTAAATGAAATGAATAAATTCCTTTGGGTAATTAATTCATTTTATTATTCTAGGTAATATAAATCCCAATTACATTACTCTCATTAGAACTATCAATTCTTTGTGGTTATGCACAAAAGATCTGTAGAAAGATCTCAATCAAAGAGATAATTCCTTTCTTCTAAGAACGCTCTCATGTTATGAGAGAGATCCTCCTCCACTGGATCATAGAGATCACATTGGAAGAGTCTCTCAAGGAGATCAAATGCATACATCGCAAGTTAAGGCTCTTTTGCACTAGCACCTGTAGATCCCTTCGACGACATCCAAAGATACATGTAGCATGTGTGGATAACCACTAGAGTAATCCTATACTTGTATTCTATGTCACAATGATGGGTCACATTAAGTCGTGACCAGAAACATCAAAAGAGACAGAATTATATCAAGGTAATTCTTGTCTTTTAATTAAATTAATTATAACCAACAAATGGTGATCTTCTCTATGGTTATGGGACTTCCCACTTTATTTTTCTTTCTTTGTTCTATTTTGATGATCCGGTGTTTTATCATCGTGATAGATCTCAGATTGATTGTTGTTAATGGTAAAATTAAAGTTCGGTACATTCATCCATACGCTTCTACTGCACTTGAAACCTTCAAGTGGTATCAGAGCGGTCATATCATTGATTATAATTATTTAATTTTTCATTGATGATTTATGCATTTAATAATTTAGTTGTTTCAATTCAATTTAATCGTTCTATAAATATGAATCTTGAGATATTTTCCTCCTCTTTCGTTTCTCGTTCACCTTATTGAAATGATATTTTCTTCAAATTTTGATTAAAATAAAACAGAGGATCTCATCCAAAGGTTCCAACGGTTCATGGCCACACAACACACTACTAGAAAATTGGGCTTTGTATCCCCCTTACCTATAGCGACCGCCACTGGAGGTCACTATAGGTAACCAATAGCGAACTCTAATGGTGGTCTCTAGGTTTTCTCAAAACAGAAGGCGGGGGGGGGGGGCTTCGGCGCCCCCCTCCCCCGAACCCTCCTCTCCCTCCTCGCCTCGTGGCTTTTGTGCCCCCCCTGAACCCTCCTCCTACCTCGCCTCACCGCGCACCCTCCCCCGTCGTCGCGCTCCCTCCCTCTCCACCCTCCCCTATCGTTGCGCACCCTTACCCATCACCACGCGCCCTCCCTCACCATCGTACCCCATCACCATGTCGGCCTCCGCCCTCCGTCGTCTGCCCTCCGGCCTCCCTCCACCCTGCCCTCCACTCCTCCGGCCTTCCTCTGCCTACGGCCGCCCTCTGCCCTGCAGCCGCCCTCCGGCCACCCTCTGCCCTCGGGCCTCCCGCCACCCACCTCTGGCAGCCCTTAGGCCTCCCTCTGCCCTCTGGCCTCCCTCCACCCCCCTCCAGCCTCCAGCCCCTCTGGTCTCCGACCCCTCTACCCTCCAGGATCCGCCCTCATCCCTCTACACCCTCATCCCTCCCCCTTCACCCCGGACACCCCCCCCCCCCGCACCCTGCCAACCCCCATCCCCTCTGTCTTCGTCCCCTCCCTCACCATCCTCTACCTTGCCGCACCGCCACCGCCTAGTCCCCTCCCTCCCCGCATGGCCGCTACTTGTCCCCTCGTCGCTGCTGCCCATCCACTTCAGCTCCCCCTGTCCTTGGTCCCCTCCCTCATCGTCCCACCCTCTCTGCACCGTCGCCACCTCACCACCTCCTCTCCTTCGGCTCCCCGCCGTCGCCGCCGCCCGTCCCCTCCCTCGCCGCACCGCCTCTGGCTCCAGCTTCCCTCCACTGCCTCTCCTCTCCCTTGCAACACCTCCTTCAGCTCCCCTCCTTTCCAGGTTTGTAGCGCAATCATGTATGACATGGGCTTTCACTTACATTAGTATTTTATAAATGGTTCAAAAGCAATTAATTATTATTTATTTTGAATATATTTGATATGGAAAATGAAAATGTAATAAGTCTTGTGTAAAGGTTTGTTATAAGGATCTTATTATGGATAAGAGTTGGAATGATCTTCCAAATTGAACGTCTAGAGAATATTTCAATGGAATTATGCAGTTTATTGACTTCACCATAGGATTTGAAAGTGACTATATTAGTTGTTCATGTAGAAAATGTGCTAATAGATATCAATTCACATGAGATACTATGAGGGAGAACCTATTCTTTAATGTATTTATGAAAAATTATAAGAGTTGGACTCGTCATGGAGAAGAATATGTTCGTTGTCAAAATACGGATGCAGTTTAGATGGATGTTGATGCAGTGATGAATGATAAAATGCATGAAATGATTACTGAAATGGTACGTGGGTTGGATCCTGAAGGCATTGGAATCCAGAATCTTGAGACCAGTGAGATAAATCTTCGCTTTGGTACAGATCATGATTCGATGAGGTTTTATGAAGCACTTGATGATGTAGAAACAAAATTATATCCTGGATGTACTTATTACAATAAATTGTCGTTTATCGTGGATTTGTTTCATTTTAAGACTTTGAATCATTGGTCAGACACATCATTCGACACGTTGTTGGTGTTATTGAAAACTGTTCTTCCTGTCGATGTTAAGATTCCCGAGTCGTATTACCATGCTTGTAAGTTGACAGAGAACTTAGGTTTTACATATGAGACCATAGATGCATGTGAAAACAACTGTATGTTGTTTAGAAAGGAAACTGACCATTTGGATATTTTTACGGTTTGTGGTGCTTCTAGGTGGAAAGGGAACAGGGGAAATCAGACTCATCAAAGTCAGATTGCGATATAGGGGAAACTGATTTCCATAAAACAAATGCGTTAATTTCCCCTTAAACCGAGGTCTAAAAGATTTGTTATGTCATCTAAACATGTTTGCATAAGTTGATAATTTAGACAACGCATTATCATTTGCAGGAAACACATTAATGAGATAAAATAAGAGATGTATCATGCGATTGAGTTGCAAATTCAAAAATCTCATTATGCATCATTTGATGATTGGTTCAAGGATTATGTACGTATAAATTGATTTTCATTATGATTGAAGTATTATACTAATTTCATTCTTCATATATCATTATTTAATTCAATGAATTATGTATATTCATAAGCTGAGGGAGTTAGGGGACCCCATGCTAACTGAATAATTTATCCAACTGGATGAGGGTCCATCTATAATGGCTCATTGTTATAAATCTATAGATGTTAATTGTTTTTGATTTCGCATTAAATACGTTGACAACAAATGAGAAACACACAACAGTGGCATCGGTTGTCCATTTGTCGATTCTGGTTATTAATATGGTCAATTGATAGACATCATTGAAGTTATATACACACACGGGTTGAAGTACATATTGTTAAAGTGTAATTGGGTTGATCTAGTGCGTGGATGTAAAGTCGATCAATATCAGTTTTCATTGGTGAATTTTAACTATATGTTATACAGAAATGAACGAGTTGATAATGAACCTTTCATTTTGAAATCACAAGCGAAACAAGTATTCTTCGTTACTTTGCCTTCGAATCCAAGTTGGCAAGTTGTTGTCAAAATGTCTCGACGAGGAGTGTTTGTATTTGAACAAGATGAACCCGAGACTGTTCCTTTTGTTTCCCAACAGCTTGATCAACATACCGTAGTTCAACATGAAGAAGATATTTATTGGGTCAGAGTGGCTGTTGAAGGAGAAACGGTCGATTTTCATGCTTAATGAAAGGTATAATTGTTTTCCCACTATTCAGCCTAGGATATCATAAATTATCTTACCATTTTATAAATCCTTGTAAGTTTTAATCCTCACTTTTATAAGTTTATTCAGTTATAAATATTTATGGTGATTTAACTCATGTTATATTGATGTTATTGTTGGTGTATCTTCTCATTGAGGTATTATTCATTTGGTTCATGTTCTGCTTGAATTTTTATTAATTCAATTTGAAATTTGGTTATGCATTGATTGGTTTTGTACATAATTTGTATATCTGTTTTGTTAACTTTCTAATTTTTTAAAATTCATTCACAACTAATTATTCAATCCCTTTTTGTTTGATTAAAAACTATACAAGTTTTATTTTTTTTAAACAATCCAAATTATCATTTGGACACTTTGGATAGTCCCCTTACTAATGTATTCCATGACTGCAGGCATGTCAGGGGAAGAGGCAGCAGATCCAAATCATCCATCTGAGGCATCTACGTCTCAGGGTCGAGGTATGTTTGAATTTCATTGTCTCTATTTTTTATGTAATTGATAAAAATATATATATTTATAACATATATCAATTTATATATAAAATGTTTTTCAACAGGATCAGACTCGACTGCTTCTTCCCCTCACAAAAGAGGCCCTGGTCGTGGCATATTATCATGGAATTCTGACATGGCTTTTGATGTTTCATTTGATGAGGTATTTCATCCTGTGGGATGGAATGCCCCTGTATTTATTCTCCAGCTGGGTCATATCATACGTGACCCACATTAATTTCCATTGACCACGCGTGATTGGTCTTCTATCCCTCAGGACACATTAGATCGTATTTGGAGGGAGGTTCAGGTAAGAAGACCATTTTACTTTATTCCCTATGTATAAACAATAATAGCATATGTGATTTTTTTTCTTTAATAGAAAAATTTGAAAGTATGTACCGATGATTTTTGGCCAGTGTGTATGAGCAAATTCCGTAAGATGTAGAAAGACTATAAAAGCAAAGTCAAGAGAGACTACTGGGTACCAAATGTGGGTGCCCCAGACATTCTGGAAAAAGTCTCGAGAGGTGTCCTCCCAGCTCAGTGGCGTGATTTAGATGCATATTGGTCTACTGAGGGTGTTGCGGTTTGTATATTTATTTTGGTATATATATTTTCAAGAATGTGTGATTTGTTTGAAATTTGAATGAATTAAACGTAGGAGCTGTCAACACACCATTCTGAGAATCGAGTGTTGCAGGGACCACCTCACAGGCTCAGGACTCGTCACGTGTCTCAGATCGGACATGAGGTATTTATTATTCATTTTTTAATTTATTAATTAATATGGTTTTGTTTTTATATTCTATTCATATACAGTTGAGGGAGCAAGGTGCATCGACTGATAAAATGTCAGTGTGGATGAGGACTCATGATCGCAATGATCCAGAGGCTGCAACATTGATAGTAAGTGTTTGTAATCATTACTAATACTTACATAAAATATTTATATTAATATATGTATATTAATATATGTATATATATTTAAATATTTCACAGGCTCAATTTGAAGCTGAGTTAGAACATCTTCCAGAGGACCAGCGACAACTTCCCATGCGAAGGGAAGAGATCTTTCATCTCATTATTGGTCGGGACGGGCATGGATATAGTTTGACATATGGAATATGGATTCCTCATTCTATAGTGTCACGCGCTGTAGTTGTCGGTCCTTCTGTTGCTCAGATGACACATCGGTTGTCAGATTTCGAGGCACAGTTGCGCGCTTCTGAGGAGGTAAATGCGCAATTGATCGCTGAGGTTAGAGCACTGCAGAAATATGGGCGTCCAGGTGATGGTGTAGGGTATTAGACAATGTAGGTTTATACTATATTTATTAATTTAATTTATATTATTTTTTTTATGAAAATATTCATAATGTTTTTTTGTTGTAGGCCCCTGACCCACCTGATAGAGTTAGTACTCATGACCACGCATGACGCATCATATTCACGAGGTGTGTTTCTGTTTTTAATGGAGGGGTTTTTATTGATATTTAGGTTGGGTTTCTACTGAATTTTTTTGTTATTTGGGGGTATCATGTGTGTTTTGGCCTAATTCAATGTTTGTGTGCACGAATTGAGAAGTAACCATGAAATTGATTAATGATTTGGATATTTTTTGTTCATTTAATTCTTCAATGTTTTAAATTGGAAGTTTTGTAATATTTTTGAAAAAACCATGTGATTCCTAATATAAACCATTAAACTAGTTTTTGATGAATGAGATGAGGTTCACTATTAGTAGTCCCTGGCCAACCCCGGACAGCTCTCCCCGCACCCCGGATAGCCCTCCCCACACACCGGACATCCCCCCCCCCCCACCTCGCACCCCGGACAACCCTCCCCGCACTCCGGACAACCCACCCCGCACCCCGGACAAGCCCCCCACACCCCGAACAGCCCTCCCCGCACACCGGAAAGCCTTCCCCGCACTCTAAACAGCCATCCCCGCACCCCGGACAACCCCCACACACCCCAGACAGCCCTCCCCGCACCCCGGACAACCCCCCCCCCCCCCCCCGCACACCGGACATCCCCCCTCACCTCGGACAGCCCTCCCTACACCCCGAACAGCCCCCCTGCACCCCGAACAACCCTCCCCACACGCCAGACAGCCCCCCCACGCGCACCCCGGACAGCCCCCTGCAAACAGGGCAGCCCTCCCCGCACCCCGGACAGACCCCCCACCCCAGACAGCCCCCCCCCCCCCCCCCCCCCGCACCCCGAACATCCCTCTGTGCACCCCGGACAGCCCTCCGTGTACCCCGGACAGCAGCCACCCCCTTGGAACCCCAGATATCCCCCCCCCCCCCCCCCGCACCCTGGACAACCCTCCCCGCACCCCAGATAGCCCCCCCCAACCCGGACAGCCCTCCTCGCACCCCAGACAACCCTCCCCGCACCCCGGACAACCCCCCCGCACCCCGCACCCCCCCCCACAACCTGGAGAGCCCCCCCCCCCATACGAAAAAATCCGTTGTGTGAATGGTGAAATGGTCGGGCAGACGACACGTCAATTAGATGTGTCGTTTGACCGCGGTGACCGGAAACGCGTTTCTGGAGTCATAAAACACCAAAACGGCATGAGACGGTCAAATTTGTATCAAACATGCTCCGAATGACCTGAATCTAAACTAAAACAATAAGAATATTATTCGTGACATGTAGGAGGAGACGGCATGCCCATCGGACGTGCGGTGCGCGCGGTACGACCGATTGTGTCATTTTCAGCAGTTCGGCGCGCGCTAAAAGGGCGCGTTGGGGGGTCAAAACCACCCGAAAGACTTCATAATTCCATGAAATCATACAACAATATCCGTTGTGTGAATTGTGAAATGGTGGGGAAGACGACACATCAATCGATGGTGTCATTTGACCGTGGTGACCGGAAACGCGTTTCCGGAGTCACAAAACCCCAAAACGGCGTGAGATGGCCAAATTTGGAGAAAACATGCTACGAAAGACCTGAAACCACACGAAAAAATAGAAATATTATTCGTGACGTGTAGGAGGAGATGACATGCCCATCAGACGTTTGGTGCTCACGGTACGACCGATTGTGTCATTTTCAGCAGCTCGACGCGTGCTAAGAAGGCACGTTGGGGGGTCAAAACCACCCAAACGACCTCGGAATTCCATGAAATCATATGAAAACAGCCGTTGTGTGAATTTTGAAATGGTTGGTCATACGGCATGTCTATCGGAGGTTTCATTTGACCACGGTGACCAGAAACGCGTTTCTGTAGTCATAAAACACCAAAACAGCGTGAGACGGTCGAATTCGGAGAAAACGTGCTCTAAATGACATGAAACCACAAAAAAATAATAGAAATATTATTCGTGATGTGTATAAGGAGACGGCACGCCCATCGAATGTGTGGTGCACGCGATATGACCGATTGTGTCGTTTTCAGCAGCTTGGTGCGTGCTAAAAGGGCACGTTGGGGGGTTAAAACCACACGAACGACCGCGGAATGCCATGAAATTGTATGAAAACAACCTTTGTGTGAATTGTGAAATGTTCGGGCAGACGGTACATCAATATGAGGTGTCGTTTGACCGCGGTGACCAGAAACGCGTTTCCAGAGTCATAAAACAATAAAACCGCGTGAGACGGTCGAATTCAGAGAAAACATGTTCCGAATGACCTGAAACCACACAAAAACAATAGGAATATTATTTGTGACATGCAAGAGGAGACGACACGCTCATCAGATGTGCGGTGCACGCGGTATGACCGATTGTGTCATTTTCAGCAGCTCGGCGCGCGCTGAAAGGGCGTGTTGGGCGGTCAAAACCACCCGAACGACCTCAAAATTCCATGAAATCATATGAAAACATCCATTGTGTGAATTTTGAAATGTTCGGGTAGACGACACATCAATCAGAGGTTTTGTTTGACCGCGGTGACTGAAAATGCATTTATGTTGTCATAAAACACCAAAACGCCGTGAGATGGTTGAATTCGGAGAAAACGTGCTCCGAATGACCTTAAACCACACGAAAATAATAGAAATATTATTCATGACACGTATGAGGAGATGACACGCCCATCGGACATGTGGTGCGCACGGTACGACCGATTGTGTCATTTTTAGAAGCTTGGTGCGCGCTAAAAGGGTGCATTGGGGGGTCAAAACCACCCGAACAACCTCAGAATGCAACGAAATTGTACGACAATAGCCACTATGTGAATTGTGAAATGTTCGGGCAGATGACATATCAATCAGAGGTGTTTTTTGACCGCAATGACTGGAAATGCATTTCCGGATTCATAAAACACCAAAATGGCGTGAGACGGTTGAATTCGTAGCAAACGTGATCTGAATGACCTGAAACCACACGAAAACAATATTAATATTATTTGTGATGTGTAGGAGGAGACGGTACGCCCATCGGATATGCGGGGCGCGCGGTACGACTGATTGTGTCGTTTTCAACCGCTCGACGAGCGCTAAAAGGGAACGTTGGGGGGTCAAAACAACCCGAACGACCTCAGAATGCCATGAAATCATATGACAATAGTCGTTGTGTGAATTTTGAAATGGTCGAGCAGACGACATGTCAATTGGAGGTGTTGTTTGACCGCGGTTACCGAAAAGGTGTTTCTGTAGTCATAAAACACCAAAACAGCGTGAGACGATCAAATTCGGAGAAAACATGCTTCAAATGACCTGAAACCACACAAAAACAATAGGAATATTATTCGTGACATGTAGGAGGAGATAGCATGCCCATCGGACGTGTGGTGCGCGTGTTACGACCGATTGTGTCGTTTTTAGCAGCTCGACGTGCGCTAAAATGGTGCGTTGGGGGGTCAAAACCACCCGAACGACCTCATAATTCCATGAAATCATACGACAATAGTCTTTGTGTAAATTTTGAAATGGTTGGGTAGACGGCACATCAATCGGAGGTTTCGTTTGACCACGGTGACCGGAAACGCGTTTCCGGAGTCATAAAACACCAAAATGGCATGAGATGGTCGAATTCGGAGAAAACATGCTCCGAATGACCTAAAACCACACGAAAACAATAGGAATATTATTCGTGACATGTAGGAGGAAACGACACACCCATCGGATGTGCGGTGCGCGTGGTACGACCGATTGTGTCGTTTTTAACAGCTCGGTGCGTGCTAAAAGGGCGCGTTGGGTGGTCAAAACCACCTGAACGACCTCGTAATGCCATGAAATCATACGATAACAGCCGTTTTGTTAATTTTGAAATGTTCAGGTAGACAACACATCAATCAGAGGTGTCGTTTGACCGCGGTGACCGGAAATGCATTTCTGGAGTCATAAAACACCAAAACGACGTGAGACGGTCGAATTCAGAGCAAACGTGCTCCAAATGACCTGAAACCTCACAAAAACAATAGGAATATTATTCATGAGGTGTAGGAGGAGACGACATGCCCATCGGACGTGTGGTGCACACAGTACGACCGATTGTGTCGTTTTCAGCAGCTCGGTGCGCACTAAAAGGGCGCGTTGGGGGGTCAAAACCACCCGAACGACCTCGGAATTCCATGAAATCATTTGAAAACAGCCGTTGTGTGAATTCTGAAATTTTCGAGCAGACAACACATCAATCAGAGGTGTCATTTGACCACGGTGATCGGAAACGCATTTCCAGAGTCATAAAACACCAAAACGGCATGAGACGGTTGAATTTGGGGAAAACATGCTCTGAATGACCTGAAACCACAGAAAAACAATAGGAATATTATTCGTGACATGTAAGAGGAGACAAAACGCCCATCGGACGTGCGGTGCGTGCGGTACAACCGATTCTGTCGTTTTTAGGAGCTCGGCGCGCGCTAAAAGGGTGTGTTGGGGGGTCAAAGCCATCCGAACGACCTCGGAATGCCATGAAATCATACGACAATAGCCGTTGAGTGAATTGTGAAATGGTCGGGTAGACGGCATGTCAATCGGAGGTTTTGTTTGACCGCGGTGACCGGAAACACGTTTCCGGGGTCATAAAACACCAAAACGGCGTGAGACGATCGAATTCAGAGAAAACATGCTCTGAATGACCTGAAACCACATGAAAACAATAGGAATATTATTCGTGATGAATAAGAGGAGACAGAATGCCCATCGAACGTGTGGTGTACGCGGTTCGACCGATTGTGTAGTTTTCAGCAGCTCGGCGTGCGCTAAAAGGGCATGTCAGGGGGGTCAAAACCACACGAACAACCTCAGAATGCCATTAAATCATACGAAAACAGCCGTTGTATGAATTGTGAAATGTTCAGGCAGACAACATGTCAATCGGAGTTGTCGTTTGACCACGGTGACCGGAAACGCGTTTCCGGAGTCATAAAACACCAAAACGGCATGAGACGGTCGAATTTGGAGAAAACGTGCTCCGAATGACCTGAAAACACACGAAAACAAAATGAATATTATTTGTGATGTGTAGGAGGAGACGACACACCCATCGTACATTCGGTGCATGAGGTACGATCGATTGTGTCGTTTTTAGCAGCTCAGCGCGCGATAAAAGGGCGCGTTGGGGGGTCAAAACCACCCGAACAACTTCGGAATGCCATGAAATCATACGACAATAGCCACTGTGTGAATTATGAAATTTTCGGGTGGACGGAACATCAATCAGAGGTGTCGTTTCACCGTGGTGACCGGAAACGCGTTTTCGGAGTCATAAAACACCAAAACGGCGTGAGACGGTAAAATTCGGAGAAAACGTATTACGAATGACTTGAAACCACACAAAAACAATAGGAATATTATTCGTGATGTGTAGGAGGAGACGGAACACCCATCGGATGTGCAGTGCGCGTCGTACGACAGATTTTGTCGTTTTAAGTAGCTCGGCGCGCGCTAAAAGGGCGCGTTGGGGGGTCAAAACCACCCGAACGACCTCAGAATGCCATGAAATCATACGAAAAAAGCCGTTGTGTGAATTGTGAAATGGTCGGGTAGACGGTACGTCAATCAGAGGTGTCATTTAACTACGGTGACTGGAAACGCGTTTCTGGAGTCATAAAACACCAAAACGGCGTGATACGGTCGAATTTGGAGAAAACGTACTCCGAATGACCTAAAACCACACTAAAACAATAGGAATATTATTCGTGACGTGTAGGAGGAGACGGAACGCCCATCAGACGTGTGGTGCGCGTGGTACGACCGATTGTGTCGTTTTCAGCAGCTCGGCACGCGCTAAAAGGTTGTGTTGGGGGGTCAAAACCACCCGAATGACCTCGGAATTCCATGAAATCATATCACAAGAGCCGTTGTGTGAATTTTGAAAGGTTTGGCTAGAAGACATGTCAATCGGAGGTGTCCTTTGACTGCAGTGATCAGAAAAGTGTTTCCAGAGTCATAAAACACCAAAACGGCCTGAGATGGTCGAATTCAGAGAAAACATGCTCCGAATTACCTGAAACCACACGAAAATAGTAGTAATATTATTAATGACGTGTAGGTGGAGAAGGCACGTCCATCGGACGTGCGGTGTTCACGGTACGACCAATTGTGTCGTTTTTAGCAGATCGGTGCGCGCTAAAAGGGCGCGTTGGGGGGTCAAAACCACCCGAACGACCTCAGAATACCATTAAATCATACGACAACATCTATTGTGTGAATTTTGAAATGGTCGGGTAGACGACACGTCAATCGGAGGTGTCGTTTGACCACAGTGACCGGAAACGCGTTTCTGGAGTCATAAAACACCAAAACGACGTGAGACGGTCGAATTCGGAGAAAACGTGCTTCGAATGACCTGAAACCACACGAAAACAATAGGAATATTATTTGTGACATGTAGAAGGAGACGACACGCCCATCGAACATGCAGTGCGCGCGATACGACCGGTTGTGTCGTTTTCAGCAGCGCGGCGTGCACTAAAAGGGCGCGTTGGGGGGTCAAAACCACCCGAACGACCTTGGAATGCCATGAAATCATACGAAAATAGCCTTTGTGTGAATTGTGAAATTTTCGGGTAGACGTCACATCAATCGGAGGTGTCTTTTGACCACGGTGACCGGAAACGCATTTCCGGAGTCACAAAACACCAAAACGGCGTGAGACGGTCAAATTCGGAGAAAACGTGCTCCGAATGACCTGAAACCGCATGAAAAAAATAGTAATAATATTCTTGACGTGTAGGAGGAGACGTAACTCACATAGGGCGTGCGGTGCACATGGTATGACCGATTGTGTCGTTTTTAGGAGCTCGGTGCGCACTAAAAGGGCGCGTTGGGGGGTCAAAACCACCCGAATGACGTCAGAATGCCATAAAATAATCCGACAATAGCCGTTGTGTGAATTGTGAAATGTTCGGGAATACGGCACATCAATCAGAGATGTCGTTTGACCTTGGTGACCGGAAACGTGTTTCCGGAGTCATAAAACACCAAAACGGCGTGAGACGGTCGAATTCAGAGCAAACGTGCTCCAAATTACCCGAAACCAAATGAAAACAAAAGGAATATTATTCGTGACGTTTTGGAGGAGATGGAACGCCCATCGGACATGCGGTGCATGCGGAGAACATTTCTTTTCAGACAACAAAATAATTTCACAAACTAAACCAAATAAGAAAAAAAATCCTGAAATGATAGCATTTATTAAATTGGGGGTTTTAAATTATTATAGAACCATGTTTTGATGTCAGATTTAACTTTATTATATCTATATAATAACTGAATAAAAATTTATAATTTACATTTGTTTTGTTTAGTTGTTTTTTTGTCTTATTGTAGGTTTATTGAAGCAGAAGATTGAAATGGATGGACCTGCTCGGATCGTTGATGCACGTTTATCATTTATTGTTTATGAAAATCTTGATGTTTTTGCTATTTGAAATTGTTTTCCATTTTTTATGATTTTTACCTTGTTTTATCTCTGGTTTTTCACCATGAATTAAAAAAAACACAATTTGTACATTTCATTAAAAAAATGAAAATCCACAAAAATACCACAAATTAACCCTAACACATTTTTATGTTATGTTTTTAAAAATATAAGTTTATATTGAATAAAAAATTTATAAGTGTGCTAGAATTTATATTTAAAATAGGCTCTCCATTAAGAGGTAGTAAAATTACCTTTTTAAAGAAATACAAATTTTAAGCATAAAATTTGATTTATTATTACCATATGCTTAACAAACCTATGGAATCAATAAGAAAAATATTTTATTTAATATTATATATATATATATATATTTCTTTCACTAATAACCTTAAATAAATGTATTTTATTTATTTTCTATTATAATAAAACACATTTGTAATCTTAAAAATATTTCATTTATATGCACTGTGAGTTTTGTTTTTTTTTAAAAATTCCCCAGACTAGCGACCGGCTGTGGCGGTCGCTATAGGCTACTTGCCGGGTCAACAGTAGAAACCGGCAATGGAAGTCGTTGGAGGCCGGAATTTCAGCCACCTACAGCGACCGCCACAGGCGGTCTCTAATTTTGACCCAGCAGGCAGCCTACAGTGACCACCTGGCGGTTGCTGTAGGCTGGAATTTCGGCCACCTACAGCGACCGCCATTGGCGGTCGCTAGGCGGTCTCTAGAGGCTTATAGAGACCGCTAATGGCGGTCTCTATAGCCCAAATTTTTAGTAGTGACACCAAAACACATGGTGTGTATTCATAATCACACTTCATGTAGTCAAGGTTTGATGCATTGGTTCTGGTTTGCCAAACCAAGCCATGTGTGAGAGTTTATCTGAGTCTTTATGACTCCGTGTGTTGACCTGGAATAGGTGGCACATAGTTTTCGGATTACACTCTGTGTGGCCCACTGGTCATAGTGTGTAGTCCATTTGGGTTTGGGTTGGACCATGTAGTACATGGTTTGCCTAGCTAGAGACCATGTAATACCAATACTACACAGTGTGTGGCCCACAGGACACATCATGTACTCAGATGATTTCTGAAGTACATCAACACACAGTATCCCCGGGCGTGTACTTTTTATGGATGGTGAATGATAGTATGCGATGTATAATAAGAACTACACATCATGTACTCATCAAAATTACATAGATTTATTAAAATTTATTATTATATTATAAAAACACTTGAGATGTGTACCATGGTGTGGGCATAAATCTGGGTCACAATATGTGATATGTGTTTCATATATTTGTATTTAATTTAACATCTGTGTAATGTTCATTTCTACTCATTGGGTAGTTTTGAAAGGGAATTCACCAGGTTTCCTCCAAGGTACAAGTTACGTATAGAGATAATTTTAAATGATTTTTTTTAATAAAAATTATGATGGATGAGAATCTCAAGGAAATTCAAAAAAAGAGGTTAAGATAAAAGGATTTATTAATTAAAGATAATAATTAATTGATTCGAGTGTGATTTATCTTAAACAAGAAAGATTAAATAATATAATTATAGTTTTATTTATGTGTAAATATATTTTCATGAATGGATGATCATGATCTAGACTAGGACCTTTGTATGTTGATGGTTTCTTTTAATTAATTTATTTAAATTAAATTTTTTGGCATGCAAGCCTTCTCCTCATTAATATGTCGGTCATGTGTGCTCAAGGTCTATTTTATGTAAAATCTTGTTTTACCCCTCACCTACATGTGATATAAAAGTATATGTAATGGATGGAGCTCCCAAGCTAGTAGAGGTAGCTCAAGTTAGGAGCCAAGGCGGAAAAACAATCCATGTAGGTACAAAGGTGGACAGGTGGAAAGTTGTAAACATGAACTCAAAAGGTTCAAGGTGTTTTCTCCCCTAGGTATTGGGTTAGTTTATTAACTTCCAGATAAACTAACCAATATAAAAATCTCATGATCATGTCATTTATTTTATTTCTATCAGTTTCATGGTTTATTTATTGTGAGTTTTTTTCACAATCACACAATTAATGAATTAAACAAACATTCAAGATTGAAATAAAACAATAACGTATTATACACAAATATTATCTTAGAAATGGTTAATCACTTATGTAAATAGCAATTAATATTAACAAGAATGTGTGAAAGATAATAAAAATGGAAATTAACATATAAGGATAAAATATCTCAAGGAAATATTAAGTCGGTATAGCCTTTCATAATCTTGGTTAGAATCGAACCATAGTTCAAAGTGCTTGACCAACCCCATTTGGCACGATTTCAATTATCAGGGAACTATAATTTGAGGTTTTGGGTTGAATTAACTTGGTTTACATCAAGGGTTGACTGCCTAAACAAGACATGGTGTGACAAAGAGGTAAAGGTTTTGGAAATCAAAAATAAAAGGATTTTAGGATTGGGGTGTCCACTTAGTGAATCAAGGAACTGTGAGTTAATGTAGTTGGCATTTGGAATGACTACCTAAAACCCATCAAGTGTCTTGAAAAAACCTATTTGGGGTAATGTGAAGGGAAATATGGATCCTTCCCACTAAAATATTCAGGCAACAGAATATTATGAAGTCAATGGTTAGGGCTATTGGATTTTGATAAAATAGTGGGAGACTAATAAGTATTAATTTATTTATTTGTCTTAGTTTTATCATGATAAAGTAATAAATCATTGATAATCTAAATTTTTAGAAATATAAAGAAAAATGACATCAAACATATCATTACAAACCATACTCAAGAAGGAAAACCTTCTCACCAGTACCAATTTCCAGGAGTGGTAGAGGGGTTTACGTGTGATCCTTCGCCATGATAGGAAATTGTACATTCTGGAGGAGCTTGTTCCAGTTGCTCCTGGAAACAAGGACAGTGATGAAGATATATATATATATATATATATGAAAATTTGTATCATGTCAAATATTTACAATGTTTCATGCTATCAGCCATGTCTAGTGAGCTCTTGAAGCAACAGGAAAACATGGATGCGTATAAAATGATGTCTCGCCTTAATGATCTCTATCAAGAGGAGGTGAGACAGGAGAGATATGAGATGTACATTTATTTATTCACAACTAAGCATGGAGAGTCTACGCCAGGTGGGACTCATGTAGTCAAGATTATTGTCTATATTGAACACCTGGACATCTTAGAGATTAACTTCCCGGATGAGTTGCATACAGATCCCATCCTATCATCACTGCCCAAGAACTTTTGAAGATTTATTTTTTAACTAAAAGATGAGAAAAAATGAGAAGAGTATATCAGAACTTTTGACCTTTATTTTCCAGGTAGATAAGGACATGGGGCATGACAAAACAACGGTCATTATAGTGAATAAGAAGAGGAAGGACAAGGAAAGGGGGCCATGGTTTTATAAACAGCCAGAATCCCCCGAGAACCATCCCTCCAAGAAGGGGAAGATCTAGAGGTAGGGAAAGGAATAGGAGGAAGTATGTTTTTCATGTGGAAAGCCAGACCATTGGAAGAGGAAATTCACCCAGAAGCGTGGGGATGCTAAAGGTGTGTTTTTTATTGAGTGTAATCTTTTCATTTATGCACATTGAGAATTAGATACAAAATATGGGGCTCACATTTATATTCAAATGTAGGAACCATGTATATTTAGAAAGATTTACATAGGATAGTTGGATCTTTGAGCTTCCAATAGCGTGAGGATGGCTACATTAGCCATTGGTGATTACCATATATCATTGAAAACTATAATGACTTTGGTTTTAAATAAATATTATTACACACCTAGTGTTACCAAAAACATAATTTATGTATAATATTTGGATATGGATGGATTTATTTTTAAGTTTGGAAATAAGGGTTGTTTATTTTATAAGAGAAACATATATTATGGAATGTAACATTTAAATAATGGTTTGTATGTATTAAATTATAAAGACCAAGTGTTGGAAATTGATAACGAAACAAACTCACATGACTCATACAACACCCAGTTGTGGCATCACCATCTCGGTCATGTAAATGAGAATCACCTGACAAAGCTCTACCAAGATGGTTATTTAGAATCTACAGATCTAAAATCACTTGATATATTTCACACTTATTTACAAGGTAAAATTACGAAGCTACCTTTTAGTGGATAGGGTTAAAGGGCCAAAAATCTTCTAGGATTGGTACACTTGGATGTGTGTTGACCATTTCTAGTAGAATCTAAAGTTGGATATTATTACTTCATTACTTTTAATGATGATTTGAGTAAATATAGATATATCTACTTAATGAGGTATAAGTCAGAGTCCTTGGATAAATTTAACGAATTAAAGAATGAAGTAGAGAATCATCTTGGTAATAAGATAAAGAAACATTGATTTTATTGAGGTGGGGAATATCTGAACCAAGAGTTCATCAACCATTTGCGAGAGTCTGGGATTATATCTCAACTCACTTATCATTATACACCACAGTGGAATGGTGTTAGTGAAAGGAGGAACCACACCTTGTTGGATATGGTGAGGTAGATGATGAGTCGTGTAGATCTTTCATTATCCTTTTGGGGATATGCATTACAAACTACAACATGCACATTAAAGGGAGTACCAACTAGGGAGGTAAATAGAATTCCCTCTGAGTTATGGAATGAAAAAAAACTTTTATCACACACATGTGTATGGGGATGTGAGGCATTTGTTAAGGCCTTATTGGGAAAACAAAACTAGCACCCTGGGACATGAGGAGTATATTTATAGGACATCCAAATACAATTAAATCGTATTACCTATATAACCCTTCAGATAATAAATTGATTGTTTCCAGACAAGCTATCTTTCTTGAGAGGAAGAACATCCTCAAAAATGATAGTGGGAGAAATATTGACTTAGATTTAGTTGATACTCAAGATACACAGGATTTGGTACAATAATAAGTTCCATAGGTCCCTCTGGAAGAGGTTCCTGAAACACAAGTACTGCGTAGGAGCTCAAGAGAGGTAAGGGAACCATAAATATTTGGTTTCCTATTCACCAAGGATGTTGAATCATTATTGTTGGAAAATGATGAACCTCTCTTCTAAAAGGAAGCAGTAGAGATATCAGAAGATGAAAAGTGGCTAGAAGTAATGAATTCTGAGACGGATTCCATGTATTAGAACCAAGCCTAGGTTCTGGTTGATGAGCCATTTGATGTAATGCTTGTTGGATGAAAATGTGTATTCAAGAGAAATATGGACATGGAAGGTAAAGTTAGCACCAATAAAGCAAGGTTAGTGGCTAAAGGATTCATACAACATCAAGGAATTGACTATGATGAAACCTTCTCTCTAGTTTCTATGTTTAAATACATAAGAATCGTACTTGCCATATCAACTTACCATGACTATTATATTTGGTAGATGGATGTTAAAACAGCATTCCTTAATTGGAACCTACAAGAAGATGTCTATATGACACAACAAGAAGGGTTTTTGAAACCAGGTGAAGCCAAAAGGGTTTGCAAGTTGAAGAAATCAATTTATGGATTAAAGCAAGAATCCAAGTCATGGAACATTAGATTTGATTAATCCATAAAGTAATTATATTTCATTAAGAATGAATGTGAGCCATGTGTTTATAAGAGGTATAATGGGAATGCAGTCATTATCTTAGTTGTACATTTTGACGACATATTACTTATTGGAAGCGATGTACCAGTCATACAGTCAGTTAAGGACTGGTTGAAAAAGTGTTTCCCCATAAAGTAATTAGGTGAAACAGCCTACATTCTAGGGATCAAGATCATTCGTGATATATCCAAGAGGCTTCTTGGACTATGTCAGGGTATATACATTGACCAGATACTAAATAAATTTAGTATGGAAAAACCCAAGAGGGGATTAGTTCCAGTGTCACATGTCCTTCATCTTTCTAAGAGATTGTTTCCTCAAACACAACAGGAGAAATATAGGATGAGTATGATCCCATAAACTTAGGATATATGATCCTTCATGTATGTCATGTTATGTACTAGGATTTATGTTTCATATGCAATAAGCATGGTAAGAAAATATCAAACAGATCCAGGAGAACGACATCAGACTGCTATTAAGACTATTCTTAATTATCTAAGAAGAACTATTAATATGTTCTGAGTGTTTGAAGGAGACAAGAAGATTTTCATCGTAGGGTATGATGATGATGGTTTTCAGAAAGATCAAAATGATTTGAAGTCACAATTTTGATATGTTTTCTATATCGATGGGGGAGTTGTGATATAGAAGAGTGTAAATTAGCTAGTTGTCGTCGATTCTACAGTGAATTCTAAATATATAGCAGCTGATGATGCCACCAAGGAATCCTTTGGTATTTAGAACGTTGTCCATGATCTTGATGTGGTCCCTAGTAGTAAAGATCTTATAACATTGTATTGTGATAATACTGCAGTGGTGGATCTTACAAAAGAACCAAAGTCACATCAATGGAAAAAGCACATTTTACAGAAGCATCACCACTTGAGGGATTTCTATCAAATGGGTGAAGTTGTGGTGAGCAGAGTGTCCATAGATGAGAATGCGGTAGAACCCGTGACTAAAGTCCTATCTTAGTAAAATCCTGAATATCATGTGAGAGCTAGTGGGTTAAATGTTGTTAGTAGTTGGCTCTAGTTCAAGTGTGAGTCTATTGGAGTTGGTGGCCTAGAACCAAATACTTTGTACTTTATGAAAAACCTGTATTCATGGATTTGAATATTAATAAAAACATTATCACATATATAATATTCTTCTGCATGAAAATTCATGTGATAATGTCCTAAGGATATCTGTTGCACTAAAGGGTCATAGAGGATCTCTGCTATGATGAGAACCCAAAAGTGCCATAACACTATTCTTGAATATATATTCTATGGTCAGATGATGTTATTTTAGGTACATAAATAATATATTCTATTTTGGGTGAGGAATCATAAAATGTTAAGGAACCTTCTCATGGTGTGATTCATTGGTATATCCAGGAGTATATTATAATAACAAGACCCGCCAGTAGGAAATCCAAATTTCAAAGTGTCGTTAGATGTTCCTATCTGCAAATGTGTGTATTGGTCCTTAGACTTTAAGATTATTATTAATTGGTATTAAAACTCACGTACTTATATGTTTTGAAAAAAACTACGATGACACATTTTTTGCAGTGAGGTAGGATATGCTGGGTGCATCACGAGTAATACTGCATTAATAGATAATGTGATAAAATATTTTTCCCTTCTATTCCATAACGTAAGTTGATATCTCATTCCCTTTGACGAAATTGATATATCCTAAATAAATCAATGGCCATGGTGAGGAATAGGATATATCAATTACAGGAAGTTAAAGAAATAATAATCGAGCACATGGGTTAATGGAACTATCATGCAACCTATTTGATTCAAGATATCAATACAAATGGAGTAAATTACATGGTAAGAATTCTTAAAATATGACACTTCATTGTGGCGTTAACTTCTTTCTATGTGGTTGACTTGGCATGCTTTAAGATTCTAACCTTGGAATTTAGGCAGGATCCTTATAATTCCACTGAGAAAGAGGCCTACAGGTTCACAAACTAAGTATGTACAAGTATCTTAGTTAAATATTCCTTTAACAAGTTGAATAAAGATTATTCTCTATTTTTTTAATAATTATTCAAGTATGCTTGATTGCGTTTATTTTGAGACTATTTATTTGATAGAATATATTTTTAGTGAAATAATATATTTATTAGAGAGTAATGTAGTGATATTTATTTAAGAAATAAATAGTCATTATTCAAGGTCTAATAAATGTGGTGGAGGAAATAATGAAAATAAAAAACTAAAGTAAATGTCGAGTATATTAATATATACACTCCATTTAGTTTTTCTGGGGATTTGTGAAAAATAATATTTTATATTTAATTAAATAATAATAGGTGTAATTCCCTGGGCACATGTCAAGTGATAATAATAGTAAATTGTAACTATTAGACATGGGGTCTTACTAAGAATTAAATGAAAAGAATAAATGCCTTTGGGTAATTAATTTATTTTATTATTCTAAGTAATATAAATCCCAATTACGTTATTCTCATTAGACTGAGCCATTATTTGAGGTTGTGCATGAAGGATCTGGAGAAATCCCTCATGCCAAGAGAGAATTCCTTTCCTCCAAGAACGTTATCAAGTTACAAGAGAGATCCTCCTCCACCGGATCAAGGAGAGCACTTTGGAAGTGGATCTCAGATAAATTGAAGGTGGACATCACAAGTGAAGGCTCTTACATACTAGCACCTGGGTATCCCTTTGATGACGTCTAGAGATACATGGATCATGTGTGGATCACCGCTAGAGGAATCCTACACTTGGATTCTATGATGCAATGATAGACCACATTGGATGATTACTAGAAAAATCAATGGAGAGATAATTCAATCAAGGTAATTATTGTCTTTTAATTAAATTAATTATAACCAATATATGATGATCCTCTCTATGGTTTCAGGACATCCCACTTTCCTTTTTTTCTTTGTTCTATTCTAAACATCTGTTGTTGTATCATTATGACGGATCTCGGATTGATAGTTTTTCATGGTAAAATTAAATTTGGGTACACTCATCCATGCACTTCCGCTGCACCTGGAACCTGCACTGCACACTTCACTTTTTTGTCTTATGTCAACTATCGACTCAAACCACTTCATTATGAAATTCTATGATATTTAAATGAATTCCCACACACAAGTGAGAGGATCTCAGGGTGCAAAATTACATTTTAGTACTTAAATATGGTCATGCATGCCTTTATACATTTTAATAAGGTAGGGTTGGTACACATATCATCAAAATGAAATAATTATTATTTTTTTAAACCTTTAATGTAAATATAAAGTTGAATAAATAATAGAATAAACATGCACAGGTTGGTATTGGATCATGATCAGTCATCATGCAATTATATTGTATAAGAAAAATTAAATTTTCTAATATTCACCTTGAGGGATTTTTTAATTCTTTAACTTACATGAAAATAATTTTAATTAATTATCGATACATCCTACAAAACCTGAAATAATTTTATTAAATTCCAAAAAAATTAATTTAATTTCTGAAAAAAAATCACAATTTTCTAGGTCAATTTAGACCTAATACAGACCCCTTGAATATTAACTTACGTCTACTGCTGAGCTTGAATGGTCAGGCTAGTCAGACTCGAACCGATTAATTCATCCCAATATGAGGTGTGGTCGGGAACCCAATTTAGGGTGCCAAATATGTATATATACACACATCAAATACACACACACACACACACATATATATATGCATATCTATATTTATAATATATTATAATATATAATATATTATAACATATAATATATATATATCCCCCACCCCATAATTGGGGAGGAAATATGTATATGTTGTCCCTATAAATGGGTAAGGCCTTAGGGTTTTTGTACACAACCTTGTGAAAGGGATGTGGATAAACCTTTTTTCTATTAAATATCAATAATAATGTGTTTTGGCATCATTTATTCATGAGACGTCAGGAAAGAGACATTCCCAAACACTTATAAACACATATCAAAACCAATTCAACTAAATATATGAATATATATTATTTAAAATCACACGTATATATATTTAAAAATATCAACATATAAAATAAAAAATATTCCCTATAATTTTAACCTAAAAACCATCAATCTTTGATCGGCCATAACATGGTCATATGAACTCAGATTGATGAATTGTCAATTTCATTGGGACCATATCAAAAATATATTTTCAAATCATAGAAAATTTAATTATAATTTTGAAAATTTTTGACTTAATAATTTCATGTTTACTCTAATAAAAATTAAAGGAACCTTGAGAACACTTGAAGAGTGAAAATTAAGAAATTTAAAATTTTGGGTTTATATTCATGTTAAAAACATTGAATCCATAACACACATTTCCCATAATTCTCAAAGGATTGCGTAAAATTAAATTTAATCACGAAGAATAAAAATGAATGAAATAATAAATAATACCTTATTCAATGAAATTTTCAATTTTAATCACTCACTGATAGCATTTCATGTCTTAAAGGTACCAATCTAGGCATACTCTAGATCATCCAAAAATGAACCATGGCTCCAAGATTTAAAATCTTTGATTATAATGTGCTATCATGGGAAATAAAAGGTCCTTAATACATACCTTTGATAGTGTGAAGAACATGGTCTTGATGAAGAAATAAATATTGATCCAACCATATCATTCCTTCATTTTGTCACTCTATAACATGTGATAGTAGGTAAGAGCACAAAAAATTCATAAAAATAGTGAATATCACTATTCTTGAGTCTAAAATTCACTTATATACGTAGTTAATAATTTTAAAAATTGTACTTTGGTCCCTAAAAAGTTATAACCTTCATTTTAGACCCTTGTGCACACTTATGAATTAATTAAGCTCATTATTAGTGTCAATAATATTTTATAACCCACCATTAATAATATAATATGTCACTTGATAAAATATCAACCACTAAAATTACTCTCACACTCCCCAAATAACTTAACAAATCTTCGACATATTTTGTTTGTTCGAAAAATTATATTTTCTCATACTCTCTTTTATGATCAAACAACTTGTGAATATCATGAGAAATAAATGGAATATTCTTTATTAAAAACTAGAATAATATAATTGAATTAATTCACTTGTGATTTATCACACTCGGGTTTTTATCATCCCCTTCACATGGGAACCACTTCATCTTAATCTTCTATTCATCCAAAATTGTGGAACTTGTGGATACACTTAGTGTGTAACCCTCTAGGTCCTTATCTCGATAGTAGTGATTCCAACCCAAAGACCAAGAGTGGATTCTATAAACCCATCATGGACCTAAGGAGATAAGGAATTTTATGGTTATTACTACCTCATACGAACACACTCTATATAATATAATATCGTTGTCTCAAGATATCTCATATGGAAGGATGCACACTTGTTTCATCATCCTTTTGATGTTTTATATATTTCATGACCTTAACAGAAGGACTTACCTTCTTTTATGATGGTCATGTATATAATGATGGTACTACCATCCTGGGTAACTTGGGCCTATAGTATATCTTCTCCTCAACTCAAAAGTGGAAAAATATTTCTTGATCATTCAACTAATTCCATAACACCAATGACACACCCAACACAAGATTCTTTATCAAAACTTCAATGTCATTGTTTTTTACTTTCATCAAAGTATGAGATTAAATGGTACATATTGATAATGATACAAATTCAACAGACCAATACACAAGTTCATATTTAGGAACAACCAATGATATCCGAAACAAGTATTGTTCATATTGGAAGACTTCTCCTCGTGATCTCATCTACTAGATATCACCAAGTGAAAACAATATGAGAATAATTCTCAATTCTTAAGGGAATATACCACCTTATCATCAAGCATAATATTTTTCATATTAGTATGATATATCTTCATAATAGGAAAAATATTTATGATTATTGTCATGGTATCTCAAGGTTCTAATTATAGATGATAACTTCAATAACATTTTTATATGACATGTAATATATGTAAATTATAATGTAAACAGTGGATATAGAAGCATAAACAATATTATAGTAAGAATAAACACATGTATATCTCAAATTGTATACCTATAATGGTAATAAAAGTACATAAAGGAGTTGGTTCTTGGGAACCCACTCACAAATGATCGAATAACTCATAAATCACACATAAATCCTAACTATGAATCCAAAGAATTCAATATTAGTTATCTATATTAATTTACCTATTTGGTTTTCTAACCTAAAAATCTATTCAAGTTCTTCATGATGGTTTTTAAAGATTTTGTGAATTTTCCAAAGCATATCCTCTAGGATTGTTAAACCGAAAGTGCAGCAAGACCTCTTTGTCATGGACTGGGTACATGTCGAGTTAAAAAACAATTAACCCTTATAGGTTTTTACCCTTGAGTGCATATATCTCATAGGCATATCCATTTTTAGTATCCAAACAATTATTTCATTTCATGGAACCCACTCGCATTATACAGTACAAATATTTCAGGATGTTTTCCTATACTTAAACTTATTACTTGGGTTGTTACTAATCCATTATTTTAATAATCCCCAAATATAACTGGACCCTTATATGATACCAAATATAATGACCCAATACTTTTAAACATTTCATCAAATGATTTTAACATAAATATCCAATAAAAAACCCAAATATGGACCGGCCTAGGGTCTTTGGAATACTATGTTCAAAAATACAACAAAATGAAACTAAAATAAAACATATTTAATTTTTTTCTATGATAAGATCATAAATCCATTTTATCTCCTAAAACTACATATGATAACCTTGATAATACATAAATAAAATGGATTACCTATAAAGAAAAGTATGGGAATAAACATGATGAAGAAACATATCATTTGAATCATATGGAATAACAAGATATCATAAAATAAAAGGCTCATGAATAATTATATGGGAGCATGACATTAAGAATATTGAATCATAAGATCATGGAAATATTGGAATGTGGTAGAAACATAAAATATGGCATAAATATATTTCATTCCTAACTGCCAAGACAACATCACATAGTGGATAGAGTACAATCATGGATTATGTTTACTCCCCAATCTCATACATATCAACTTGTGGGACATTAACATTACTCAATTAATTGGATTGTTATATTTATTCACCTATCATTACATGTATATGAATATGTTCACTATATAATGAATCAAATATATGGCATAAACATAAAGATTACCCATAGAATAAAATTGGTTGCATAACCACATCCTGTAGCATAACTAGATGGAATATCATAATGGTTTCCATGAAAGAAGGGATTAATAATTCATGGATTTTCATATTCTAAAAATAAGTATATGCTATGAAAAATGATGTCCAAGTTAATTGAAGTATTGAAAAAGAGTGGATATATCACTTCTGAAATAAACCTCTTAAGTGGGGTTTTAGGGAAAGGAGTAAAGAGTCTTTAAAGATGGGAAAGATAATAATAATCTCCATTTAACTAGAAAATAAAATAATTTTTTTTTCCATAATATAATGATAATTTTTATAAATCATGGATGGTTTAAAACATTTTATATATTGGTCCTTGAAATGGGGTAAGAAATTGGGATGTTCAATTAATTAGGTTTTCTTAAATGAGATTGACAAGAAAACCTTTAAAACATGTATATCCGCATCAAGGAAAGGTTAATTAAAAAAAGTACATATGTTTGGTACATCTATATATATAATATAGATTAATTATGAGGAAAATATGGTGGAAAAGTGTGTTAATGAGAGATAAATCATAAACCAAAGAAAAATAGGGTGGTTCAGAGAGATATCTTACCTTAGTTACAGAATCATTATACACTTACATTAAATATAAAAGATAGTAAAATTAGATTCATTTATTAATTAGATAATTAAATTTTCCACATATATTTTATATACTGTAATTATATTATTTTCATTTACAACTATTTCATTGAGATATCATGTTTAATTTCATTGTTTTGATGGCATTCATTTTATGGTTCCAAGGTTGGATCCGTTATAGATAATTGTGAAAGTTCTTGTAAAAAGAGACTACAACCAAAAAATTTAAAAAAATGATATTCATGTACATATAGAAATTTAAATTTATGAAAATATAAACATGTTTTTTGATATAATGATGATTCATTTATTATAAACATTGTTGTTATAGGGTTAGTTCATTTAGGTGGTTTTACCGACCGTCACGAACTAGATTTTTTTATTTAATATTATGGATATATATTCATCCCATGACTTGAAAGAATATATAATATACATAATTAGGTAAATTTAATCCATTATAAATGAATTTAAACCTTCCATGGAGGTGGTAATGGAAAACAAAAAATCAGCATCCACATAGGCAGTGAACTGACATAATATGGATGATGTTTTCATCTTTAGAATAAGAGAGGGAGAGAAAAGGATAGATGATAGATATTATATTATAAAAATAAAAAAATGGTATATATATGATACTGGATTCATTAATCCATTTTGTATTGATTTTTTTTATTTGATGAAAAGGAAGAAAAAAATAAAATACTTGGTTGAGGGTATTACCTTCTCCTTTGGATGTCTCCTCTTAGGTTTCTCTTAAGGCACATTGGATTGGTATTTTGATGAAAAAAATTATTATAGGGTTTTGGGTGGATGAAAAGAGTGTTTTATAGAGTTTGGGTGGGATTCAAGTCTTTTATGGTCTAAGCGGAGGGGGTGGTATTTATAAGGGGGATGTGGGGTGTTTTTCAACATTATATTCATTAGTTTGTTATTTTGACATGAGACAACCAATAGTATTTATTATTATGAATATATGTAGAAATTTTTAAATGTTATTTTGAACAAATGGGTTCTTATATCATCCCATATTCAATAAATCATGTATTTATCTTATAATGTTTAATACTATATTTTATCATATTTCACTATTCATAAAAAATCAACAATTTAAAAAATACCAAAAATTCATCCTCAATATTTATAAACATTTATATTGAGAAAATTAAATCCATTTTATTAAAATAATTTTATAAATATGATAAATTTAATTTTTAAATAAAATCTTTATTTATTTCAAGATATACCAATTTTAATATTATGATCAATTTTCTAACCCATTAAAAATTTACTTTGGGTCTCATAAAATTATATTTTAATTTTCATAAAACTTCATAATTTTTTATAAAACCATTTTTTGTAAATAATTTTTATTTAAAATAATTATATTTTTTATAAAAGTTAAAATAAAACATATATGTTTTACAAAAATAAAAAACACTTATTCTATTAATTTTTTAAAATATTTACCTGTATAATGGTGTAAATATGTTTTCTTATCATTTTAAAAGATACCTAAATATTATTTTACCCTTACATAGGTGATGATATTATTCTAATGATTAGGTTACTATTCTTAACAAACATATTACTATTTAAATGGTCATATTATTATCCCAATAATCAAATTATTATTCCTAACGATTGTATTACTATTCCAATAGTTAGATTATTACTCCACCGTTATCATATTTCATCATTTAAGACTTAAATTAAAAGGTTTATATACTTCCCTTGATAATTTATACCATATTCTAAATAATTCTCTTCCATTTTTGGGTCTTTATGTAAGGATTGATCTTTATGGTAGTATTTGATCCTATGGAGTTTTCCTTAGAGTTTGAATTATTATTTATTATTTATCTCCTTGTACTTTTTTTTATTTTAGATTCAATGTTATTTAATGATGTGCAATATTTCTATGTAATATTATTTCTATTCTCTTCTGCTATAAATAAAAATAAATCCATCATTCTAAAACATTAGTTATTTTAATATTAATATAGGGAAATTTTGGGGTAGTTGCATTGTATCTCTCCTTGTTGTAAAGTTTACTATCACTCCTTGGATTCTCCTTCTAGTATTAATGGGAAAATTCTCCACTTGACTAAATCCTCGTCTATTTTCCTTATCTTCAAGGTGAAGAAAACATGGGTTAACCCTTTGATATGTCTAATTTCATCTTATCCTACCAATCCAGGGAATTTATAAAGTTATTTAATATTTTCATTTTTAAATTAAAAATAATTTTTCAATGTAGGCATAGAAATTTGGTTTTGTTTATTAATAAATGGGGGTTAACATAATTATTATATGGTTTAGTTGAGGTTATTATCTATAGTGGCAATTTCAAAGTGATACTTTGAGTTTCACTTAAGTTTGTAAGAGTTATTTCTTGAAATTTAATGGGTAAATTAATGTTTTAAAGTTTTTTTAGTATGGTTTTTCAAATTTGATAATCTAGTGGGATAAGATTTATGTTTTAAGTAAAATTAATTCAATTGTAATGCTTTTAATTGGAACTTCCTCCTTAGAAATGATGCTAATTTTTGACACATTCTTATTGTGTGGTGTGGAAAAAATAATTTTTTCTCCTAGGTTTAATTTAGTAATAGTTGTAATTATATGTTGTCTCCAAAGATAAGTGTTTTAATTATATTTTCACTTGTTTTTAGAGAAAATAGGTTTGTTTTTTTAGATGTTTTTTCTTTTAAGACTAAATAAATAACTGAAACAATGATTTTAAAATTACTTGTGATGAGATGGAGATGTGGCCAGGGTTGTCTTAACCAATTGTAATGATATCATAGTACCCAAATTATCAATTTTTATTAATCTAAGATAGTAATATAGATAATATAAAAGCATTTTCACTCTCTCCCATGACTGAATTGTGATTGTAAGAATATTCTTAACTAAGATCTCATCATGGTATACCCTTTTTTCTATGCGTGAAAGTGTTGTAATGAACCACCCTATTTCTTTTAGTAAATTCAATATTGATTATTTTTTTATAAATATCCAAGATTATCCACGACCACTTCCACATGTTATAACAATTATTGAGCACTTAACAACTTTTCTCTACAATGGTTCATCTTATATAGACCAAAATTAGTTAGAGGGATATAAAAATCATTGTTAAAAGAAATAATAAATTAACATAATCTACAACCAAATAAAATTACATGTGATAAAAAAACTTTTATTATAATATTTAAACAAGATTTATTGGAGATAAAAAGAATTATATTACATGAATCACATAAAATCAATCATTATAATTTATTTAACCTTCTCATCCCTAATCACTCCGAGTTTACCCCTCCATGTAAGGGGTAACAAAAGTGAAGGGGGTAGAAGTAAACATCAAAAAATTAATGAAAACAGATAATAAAGTGAAAACAGTAGTAGTAGCTTGGCCCTCCTGCACGAACTTAAGTTAGTCTCCCACCATCATTTGGTATCTTTTTTATAGAGTCATAGACACCTTTTTATTTGGCCAGAAAAACTCCTATGATCTTATATCTTTATAAATATCTATATTTACTTTTTCTCACATTTAGGTATTTATAAAGATTTTATTTTCCATAAAATCTAAATACTTCCTTATTTTTGGTTGATTAAAAAACAATTCTTACATCCAGGTGGAATCCTCTTATTGATTATGTACATACTGACATAACACTCAACGTCTTGGCTTAAAATACTGATGAGTCCCCTGAAGTATAATCCCAATCTTCTATGAACTAATTTTTTTAAACACTTGTACCAATCATAGGGTTTATCTAAATGGATAATTCATGAGGTTCAATATATATTCCATTATAATAAATGTGTTGTAGATTGTAATGATCATGTATTCAATCTTTACAGGGTCATTTATAATGCACGATCGATTAGATATTTTATTTCAAATGATCTTCAAATGGATTAATGTAATGCATGGTCGATCTTGGAAAGGAATTTTCAAACAAATGGTTCAAGTTGATGGATTGAATTTTTCATAGAAAAGTGATAGTGAAGTCATAAAAAATTATTTCTTTCTTGAATTTAGTCCTACCAATGATTGCATGTAAGCTAGTAAGGAAATCTAAAGGCTCATATTGTAGTGAAAATAATCCACAAAAACTCATGTCCTTTGTATATATGATTCTTAAACTGTGGTTCCTGAGGATTTTTAATTCCTAAAAAGACAATATGCGACTATACGAATGATTATATATGTGTAATGTGGTAGATGGTCATTATAAGTCCTACATAATGGTTACAAATTACTAGATATATTCTTATAAAGACTGTAAATATTTTTTCCCAAATTATATGAGACTTTTTTATTCTTACATAGGGGAATAGTGGTGATTATGTATCCCCTCAATGATTCTTATGCTTCCATGTATTTTATCAATTAATCAAGATTCTTTTGAGTTGTATGATTCTATAATAATCCTTCATGCATCACCACTTCCCTCAATAGATGTCTTCTTAAGCATGAAATCTAATGTCATTTTTCATAACCCTAGTACTTTACTTCACAAATATAAAGGTTATTTGGTAGAAATAAATTAATATAACTTTAAAAAAATCAAAATATTAAATTAAATATCTCATTTTTAAATTTTAAAAAATATTCAAAAAATCAAATCATTGAAACTTAAATTCCAAAACTCATTATAAATCTATGAAATGATATGTATTAAGGATAAAATGAATTTAATATAAAATAAATTTCATGAATTTATGGACTATGGCATGTCTTTAGAATGATTTTATCTCCAAAATGGCATTTAACATCTGTGAGGATATGACAATTATAGGATTGATGTCCAAGATTATGGAAATGTATGAGAATCCTTTGATGATAAATAACGTTTTCATATCATAGAGACTTTTTTCATGATAATTTTAAAATTAAGGTCAATTTTTTATCATATAATTTAATTTAATATAATCCAGATTTATCTTGAGTTATTTGAAGTTAAGTTAACTAAAGGCATATGGGAATTGATTCTTTTATCATCACTTCTTGAATCATGGGATGTGATGGTGACCATCATAAGTAATTTTAATAGAAATATTTACATGGTATTTGAGGATATATATGATTAGATATATTGAATGAATAAATTAGGATGAATAAGGTATCATTAAATCCTAGAAGTACATTCAGGAGGGAGGTCTCATTATGTTTCAGTTTCATAAAGGAATTTTGGCCAAATTAGTTAACTGTGCAACTCATCTTATGAACTAGAGTCCTTTTGAAGCATCGGAATAATAAATCCTAGAGGAACTTTATCCTAAACATAGGTTATAATTTACTTACCTAGGAGTTTTTGGTTATATCTCATATACACATATTGATTCCAATGATAGGAATAAGTTTGAAGATAACTCTCAAACACGTTTCCTTATTGGATATGGAAATGGAAAATTTATTTAAAGAATTTAGGATAATATAAATTAGACTGCTATCAGAGTATAGATCATCCTTTTAAATGATGAGATCTTATAGAGAGATCAAAACATGTAAAAAATTTACCCTTGGGAAAAACGATCCAATTTACTAGGCTAGGGTTGAAATGATCTTAGATGTTGTTGGAAAACTCATTATGTATGAATGAAAGTGAATTAGAAGAGGTAAAACATAGTTTCAGAATGAAAAAATCTCTTTTGGTTCTCTAATTATCATGGTCAAACAAACTGGAATGCTCAATGGTAGATAAAGATTATGGTATATCTTCGAATGAGTAATGTCCCGAAGGTGAAGAAGCTCAAAAATTTAGGTTATCTATTAGGTTTATAATAATAGTTCATATTTTTAATTCTTAAATTCACTTTATAGTTATCATTAATAGTGGGTAACCCAAAAACCATGAAGATAAAATAAATCTTATTGACTCATTGTAGTGTGAGTTAGAAATTATGGAATAATTTTATTCCTTACATGTTACTGATATATAGAAGCTAACTTGTCTTCTAGAATAAAACAATGAACTAAAAAATAAATGAATTTATTGATTTAAGGAGTAAGAAGATGTTAAATTTATGTAAAAATCATTGGTGGTTATAAAGGGTTTCTAATAATTTATATAAGTGTATTTTGGTGATATTTTCTCTCTTATTGCATAAAACAACCTACTTCATACAGTGTTTGGCCTAGTTTCTCTGTATGGTTTATTTCTTAAGAATTTGGATGAAAAATGGTGTTTATTCATGGTAATTTAGAGGACCAAATATATATAGATCAACCATAATTTTTTGTATTGTAACTACACATAGGTCTAGTGTAAAAAATCTACATAATATTTTGTGGGCTCAAGTAGGCACCAAGCCTGTGAATTCAAGAGTTTGGAAACTTATTAATGTAACAAAAGTTTTTCTAGAGAAATTTGGGTCATTATTATTACCATAAGGTGTATTATAATGGTATTTTCACCATTATTATTCTTTATTGTGATAACTTACTCATAGCTCAACCTATGATAGAATTAGTTGAAGTTTTAAGTGTTAATTGTCCAAAAGATTTCAAATGAAAGATCTTGGTTATTAAGTGGATTTTGGGGATGAAGATAATAATAAATTTGAGTTCTAAAACTATTTTTATTTTTCAAATAAAGTACATATTGAAAATACGGGTGATATTTGGGATAAATTAGTCGAATCCTGTGGGTAATCCCCATAACAAAAATTTCAAAATTTCAAACGATAAGGCACCTAACATGGATAAGGAGGCTATATACATGGATAAGGTTATATAAGAATCATTTATAGGAAGTATGATTCATTCCATAGTGTTTATATGTCCAGATATCAAACAATAATCAGGTTATTTTAACAAATTCATAGAGAATCTAGGGAAGGAACATTGGGAGTTCTATAATTGAATATTTCAATATCATAGGATCAGTAAATCTTGCTCACCGTTTTGGAAATTTTTATCCCTATTAGGGGTTTTTAGATTAAAACTTTTTAAGAAATACTAATACTCAGAAGACCACCCATGGTTTTTTTATTGAAAGATAAATTTTTACTGAAAGAAATGGGTGAAAATGAATGTCATGGTTAGAAATGAGAGTTTCATTACCAACCAAATATTTTGGGTCCCTTGAAATTATAAAATCATAAAAGGAGTTATATACATGAATAATTAACTAGTAAATATTTAAATAAAGAAAGAGATCTCCATATTGTATTTTGATATCAAAAGAAAGATTCACTTGTCCAAGAATCTATCATTTCACTCCAAGAAGAAGTATATTCAACTATAATACTATTTCATACAAATTATTATGATATATGAGGTTCTAGAAATATGGATGTTTAAAAGGAATCAAAATCTAGTAGATATTTTTGGATAAATTTATAACTTAAGAAAGTTTGAACTGTTATTGTTCTTTATTGGGGATTAGATTACCAAGAGGTCTTAAGATCTTGGAAGATCCAATAGACTAGAAGAAATGGACTAAAGAATAGTGTTACAAAATTTTAAACATTTTTCCTTGAGGACTTTATTTTGAATCCTAAATTTTTTTCCTTAAATAGGAGATCATTCTGCATGATGTGAGAAACTACTTTTATATAAGTATAGAATCTTTTATAAATTTGTAACTTCATAAAATTCATTCCATAACTAAATAAAAGGTAATAATTCTCTTAAAACCAAGTGACTAGAATAGAGAATCTGTGATGGGGGTGAATATGGAAGATGCAAGTGTTGAGAAAGGAGGATGAGTTTTTGAAAGCTAAAATTGATGCGTTGTTCACTGATAATACTAGTGGAGGCAGTAACTGCCTTTTACTATATGATTGGATGGACATGGAGATAAAATATTAAGGTTATTTTCCCTATTAATTTTATTTGGTAGTGGAAATTGGATTACCAAAAGTTAGTTTCTATATTGATTTTGGGGTTATTTGTAAAAGTTATGTCATCAATGATTAATTAAATACTGATTTTTTAAACTTGTTATTTAGAGTTAATAATTTTCATTATAATCTAGTGTTCAAAATTATATTAAAAGTAATTGTTTCCCATATATTAAAACTTCATTTTAATGATTTATTCCATTTTTCTTATTAGTTTTCATTAATTCTATTCATTTCATGTATCTTCTTTGGGCGCTTTATTTGAGTGTACCTTATGAAGTGTTTGGAGGTTCATGGTTGGGTTGTGTGGATATATTATATGTATCTTTAGTTCTAGATACATATTTATCTAGAATTGATATCTTCTAGACCTTTTAGTGGCCTTATTCCACATTTGAGGCCTAGAGGTATGACAGTTTGTAAGATAGTTTATCACATGTAATAGTTGGTAGCCTTGAAAATAGGGGATTTCTCTTGGGTCTGAACATAAGATGACCATAAAAACTCTCTCCTCCCCATTAACATAGAATATATTACTAGAGTGGTTATAACTATTATAGGTTTCTCTATAAAACTTTGTGGAATTTAGGTTGCATGGAGATTATAGTAGCCACATTTGGTGGGATTCCTCTTAGGAGACTCTTGGGTGGCCATTAGTATGTAACGAATGTTCTCCTTCACCTCCCTAAGATAAAGGATATATTTGTTTATTTTCACTAGGTATAGACTTATGAAGCAGTTTTATGTAGTGATATATGTTACTTTTCTTCCATGGGATTGTCACTAGGATAGCATGTGATCCTTCGGTTCTTGAAGGGTATTATGAGTGACCTATAAGGTTGAGCTGAAACCATTAAGGTTGTACTCACTAATAATGAAATTAATCACCTATAATTGAAGACATGGAGTGGGTGGAACAACTAATAAAGTTTGAGATATTATAGAAGTCATCATAATTGAGTTATACATCTGGGGTTCCACCTTTTGTTGATGGGAAGTCACCCAAATAAATCCACCATTTCCCCTATCCAGGTAGTAAGGTTTTCTGATCAATGATATGTTGAACATCGAAACTTTGGATTTGATATAAGTTAGATGAGGGGAGAAACCATAAACAATAAACCTATTAGTACATCATCACACATAAAAATTCATATTCAATAAATATCAATCATGGGAAAAGGATTTTACATTGGGTTCACCATTTTTGTTCCTCCATGCATTCGCTCCCAAAATTTATGTTTGGTTATAGACCAACTTTCCAAAGGTGGGCGGACATTTGTAATAACTAATGAAACTTAATTTCATGTCAATTATGAGATGATGATAGGTCATTTCATCCCTTTAATTATCTTATTACTAATTTTATAACTCTCTTATAGATTTAAGACGTGTTTTTGAAATAATTCCCAGTAATAATACTAGTTACCCTTATCATAAAATCAATTGATTGATACTAGGAATCTATGTGAACATATATATGTATCAAAGTTTCTCCATATCTATTTTTGAGAGGTTATTTATCTTCCCTTTTATTGGTTAGTTTAATTATTCTTTAAATATATGAAGCTAGGAACTTTGGATTTAATTTCCATCTTGGGAGAAAATAGGTATGCAGGATTTGTGATTGCACCAATGAAAAGGTATACATATTTATCTCTATTAATGGAATAAAAACCCATGTAGTTTTGTTTTATATAATGAGTCATGGAGCATATTTTAGGTTCATGTCACAAGGACCATTTTTGTTCCTTTTAAGGTTATGCATCCAAGACAAGTGATGTGTCTTTTAAGGTGGCGAATTCAAAAAGGGAGAAGTTCCTTTTAAGGTTAAGCTTCCAAGATCATTAAGTTTCATTTTAAGTGCATACAATAAAGACCATATAATATTGTAGTCTAATTTCAAATGACTAAGAAAAATTCTGATTTGTTTATAGTCATTTAGAATAGATCAATATATGAAAGGGACCTAGAAATTCTTTATGTGGGACTAATGAATGAGTATCACTTTTGGGATTAACCTATAAAATGACTCAAGTGAAGGTGGGTAAGGGATTACACCATATCATAGTCCCATTAAATAATTGGGCTCATTGACTGGACTAGGTATGCTGACTAAAATATTAACTGGGTGGTTGGTGGACATGGTGCTAGTCCAAAACATCTCAATTGAGAAAGCCAAGAATGATTTGTTAGAGAAGCTTCCACTGATCCTCCAAAATATAGAGTCTTCACTATAAAGGTAATTCATGATTAATTATACATGTAGGATCATATTAGTAAGGTAAGAAAACCAAGAGAGATATCTTATAGGATTTATAATTCCCATTATCAATAAAATAAATGATAAAAAAGAAGCACATTGATGGGTGTTACCCCATAATGTAATTTATGAGACCATAGATGAGGCCTAGGAAATTGAAACCCTATTTTAAAGGCACAGTTGGATATCATGGTAGATGGAATTGGAAGTTAGGTGTGAACCCTAGAAGGTAATTAGAGAAAATACATGCCCATTTTGTTGAACTGGGTGCATTGACACATAGTTAGGTTATCTTGGTGCATGAGTACTCAAATAGATGGACCGAGAATACCTCCAATTGTGAAGACATATGTATCATGTTAATAATAACTCAAGGGATAATGGTAATCCCATATTGGATACCTAATATAATTATCACCTAGTTATAGTCCCATAAGGACTTAGTACAGATCCATTTAAGGACAAATTGTTCACCAAGAGGTCTACATCATATTTTCTAGAGGATAACCCTTTATAAGGGTCCTTTACTCAAATATTATGGATAAAATGGGTAAAATACTCTCTTAGATTATTATAATAATCATTTAACACAATTTCTCTTTAATCCCGTTATTATATGTGAGGTTTTGATCTGAAAATCTCATGAGGGTAAGTTTGAAAAGATTATACCGGAAAAAAAGTTACTTCATGCAAAAAGATGTTTACTAGATTTTGAATATTTCAATTATTTGTAAAAATAGAAGGTTTAGTGGTCCTTATATAGATAAGGGGGAGAATTTTATAAAGACAATTTTTGGTAAATGTAATAGGCTACCAGATATTTTTTAAGACTATGGAAAGTGTGGGTGTAAGGAGAACAGGAAATGCAATATGGCTCCAAAATGACAGGGTGCATGATTTTGGATCTAATAAGAAATATGTAAGATCTAGGTTTAAGGTGAATATGGTGAATGAAATTTCATTTGGAGGATAGGGAATCTAGAATGACTTATTTTTTTTACTTAGTGCATCACAGGAGCTGACCTAGGTCATCTCTCTTGGGGAGCTTATCGATCACTCGATATTCAAGTTTAATTTATTATATTTTTTGTATTTTATATTTCTATAAAAAAAATAAAAAATGGGGTTTTATGTGAAGTAAAAATATATTAAATAAAACCAAAGAATTTTTTTCCAGGAAAAAGGAAGTGATTCTGAAAATATTTAGTTAATGTTACCACAAATATAGGAATAAATAAACCAATGGTTAACTTCGGGACTTCCCATCACTACACCCTTCTTTAATTATGGTCAAAAAGACAACTTATGATCCAGGGTGGAATCTTCATCCTATAAATGATAATTATTTGATTTTATGGATCATAATTTAACCAAATAATTCTATCTCATGTTGATTATATTTTGAGATTATAGATTCATTCTCGTGATTCACACATGGTCAGCCTTGGGGTTTAAGGGATTACAGATCGAGTTTCATATAAAATCAAAATCAATTAATTAATCATAATTTATAAATTCCATTCTGTTTATGGATTAAAAAGAAATAACTAAAGGTGGTAGAAATTATATTTACTAAGAATGGGAACTACTCTTCCATGGGTGGACTTATTATCATGGGGATGATCTTCATAGTAAACGGTTTGAAAGGGTAAAACCCAATATTTTATCCACTCTTATATTCCATAACACAGAATAAAATAAAAACATAAAATTAGATGAAGATAAAAAAAAGAATTTTAATTTACAAAAAATATTTATTACATTACTAAAAAAATAATGTAGAAGAAGAAAGTGAAAGCCTCTTGAAAGAGATCCTTATACGCACACCTTCCTTCTCCAAATTTCATTGAAAAGTGGAATGGAAACACTCTATTGACTAATCACTATTTAAAAATGAATCATACTCTATAAAAGTGTAAAATAAAAAATTATAGATTTTATGGGAGGCTAGGGTTACAAAACTTATCAAATATAATGTTCAAAAATGAGTTAAAATACAACCCTATTTTTGTTCCATGCCTTTGATGCTCCAAACGAGCACACTAAAAGTGGGTCTAGTTGAATTAAATATTTAGTTTTTAGGCCTATAACTTATTTCAAAATACCAATTCTATATGATGATGAATCAAAATATTATTATTCAAACAATAAATTGATGTCCATCCTTCTGAATCTATCCTAACATTAACTTCTGGGGCCATTATTACTATAGAAAATTGTGATCTAGCTCAAGGTCTTCAAATGAAGTACATATCCCAAATTTTTTAAATTTTTTTATATAATTTAAAATTAAAATTCATAAAATAAAAATATTTTATAAAAAACAAACAAAAGTGTAGTTCAAAGGGATAAAATGAAATTTCCATGAAATTTAAAATTCATGATTTAATTAAAGTTATGATTAAATCATCAGTTAAAACTCAATGTTAGATAAATTAATCAATTATTATCAATTAAATCATGGTTTAAAAACTCCTATGTATTTAAAAATTTTCTTTCATGGGAATAAATTACCTAATATTTATATCAAATTCACAAATAAATTAGTGATAAAATTTCCAATATCTTTTAGAAAATAGAATCCATCAACTCTAATTGATGAAAAATAAAAAAATCGTTTTCTTTTTCCAAATTTAAATTTTTTTCAACCTCAAAAAAACATCAATGACCCTTTCAAAACTTACTTCACTTGTAAATTAAATTCACCCTTTACTCATCATAAATTTAATATAGATTTTTTTATATACCGCATGTACATTAACTTAACCACAGGATCTCAATGAATCTCAAATATTCACCGCAAAAAGAAAAAAATCAACATCAATCAAGTGGAATTTATAATAAGGCTCAGATGAAACTAAGGCTAAGTTATGGTGGGTAATTATTTGAAATGTAATAAATCTAAAAACTAAGGTTAACTCTTAAGAACATTTCATAAAAACCAATAAAAAAGGTTTCGTGATATCTCTTGTTCTTAAGATGAAATTACATACTTTTCTAAACTCAAAGTAAATAAAAATAAATATGGTAATGAGTAAAATGAAAGAAATAATCTCGTTTTTTCTTTTCTTTTTTCTCATATGTTATACTTGGAATAAAACTCATATTCATCTCACTACCCTTATTTGATATCCACATTACACTAATTGAAATATTTATAACAAGATCATAGGTTAAGTAATAGTGTTTTTTATTCAGCCCAAGACATAGCCCATTTTTTAAATTTTTCTTGATTTTTTTCTTTTCTTTTCTTTTTTTCATTTTTTAAGGGTAAAAAATTGAACCAATGGTTAATGCATCATGATACTCTCCCCAATACCCAAAAAAACACCTCCACACTTCCTCCTCAATGTATATAATCTCTTTCCACCATAGAAAACCTCTCCCCATGCTTAATCCATTGAATATCAAATAAAACACCAAGAATAGGGTAGGAAGGATAAAATAATCATGTAATTTGGTTTTACCTGTCAATTTAATTCATGGACTATATGATCTTAAAAAATAAACAAATATAGAGGTTTATCTCAAGGATAAGGACTTTAAAAAAATTCCTTACAAATATTAATATGCCTTTGTTCAATCATATCCTTGAGAAGATACTATGAATGTTCTATTTGGAAAAAATTCTTGAGAATATCTTAAGAAATGGGTATTATAATAAATAAATAAATTTTTTAAAATATTTTAAAGGACAAGATAAAAAATTGGGTTAGTATTTCATGATCATAGATTTAAATTTATAATCTAACTAACAAAATGTTTCAGAATCAAAGTATAGGAAAAAAATTCTATATGAGATATAATTAAAAAATTAATTTCATTAAAAATTAAGTCAAATTTATCAAATTATATTTAATTTTGAAAAATGATAATAAATGTTCAATTAATATCAATGTTCTAAAAACACTGCAAAGGAATAAAAAAACATTAAATCCTAAAGATATCGGTACCACTCCCACACACATAGATTATTTATACCCATTTTTTTATTCAAAAATGATTTAATAATCTTTACACATATAATTTATTAGGGAATAAAATAAAATAAATTATAAAGGATTAATACAACCTAACTTATTGGAAGGTGAATATCTGAGTTAACCTCCTAAATTCTACACACTAAATACTTACAAGTAAATTTAAAAAAGAACATAAAAAATTAATTTAAAGTAAAATAAATAAAATGATAGAGGAAGTGAAAATAAAAAGAATAATTCTTAATTTGAACCCCATGTGCATAATAGGGTTTTATTTCCTTTATCCAAGGAGCTCCAGTGGTAATCCATAGTCTGATAGTGAGTGAATTTTCTTTGATATCAACCACCACATAGCTTAAATTCTAGATTCCATTTATTCACACTTAATATAGATGATCTCATGGATATAATTCACCAATGTAACCCCTTTTCTATAAGGTAAAACTTTCATGGTGTGGGTAAGATAAATTATGGGTCCATCTCTTTTGCTTCAGACACTACTTATTTGGACTATTCTATATTCTATAGTGCATGCTCAAAATTTGTTTCATCAATATAATTATAAATGGGAAATTATATGAATAATATTATTTTATTGAAGTAAAAAACATGAAAAATCGATATCACAATATTCCCCTTCATAGTAGGTTTATTGTGACTCATTTTTTTCAGGAAAAAGAATTACGAAATATTCTTTTACTCACTCATATAAATGTTTAATAGATTTAGGGAGCTTCATGTGTTCCTTATCAAGTGAATTTTGTTCTTTATATTCACACTCTTTAGAAATCCATGTTTTTTCATAATATAAAAAATATAAAAAGTGGGACTTAATTCCCAATCTAGTTTTAATATAATTAAATGAAAATGATTTCAAGAAAATCCATCTCCCTATGTAGCCTCGAATTTAAGTTCCTTTTCAATGGTAGTTTTCACTAAAAATATTGTTGAATTATATTGTATATAAGGGCTATGTAGTTCAATTTTCACCTACATAGTATATTCTTCAAAATTGGTAAGGGTGTGCTCTTTTTATACCTCTATTATCTATTATTAGAACTCTAAAAAGTATTATGAGAATTATTTGACCTCTTTTTCTATGGATTTTAGAAGTGGTAGTTCAATGACTTCATTAAATTACTTGATGAGATCCTTAAATTCCCTTTCTCCATAGTTGGAGTTACGAACTACTTATATCTGTGTTGAAAATAACAACCTAGTTTCACTAGTGGAAGAATGTGAAGTAAACCTCACACTTAGATATTTCAACCTTCATGGGACTACGTAGGGTAGGGTAGCCATCCTCCACTACCATCCAAAAATACTCAACCACTGCAAATTAACTTCCAAAATCCTCATATAAATCCCAATACTAACATAAAATACCTAATAAAACAAATTTTATGTTAATAACCATAAATTATAATAAATAAACTAGGTTTTTGTACAAGAACTAAAAACACATTTAGGATAACTCGATAATTTAGTGGAGGTATATCAATGTTAAGTGTCATAAAAACTTATTTATTGACTAATAGTCAACCCTATGGATAAGGGAAATGTCAGTTTCATCACCCTTCAGAGTGGTATGAGACTAAAAGTACAAATAACGTTTCCATTAATGAAATCCCCGCACAAGGAAACCACCATTTCAACCATCTATGAAGATCCAAATGAGGAATTACCTTATCCTGATACAAGAACCACTATAGGAAATTGAATTCCTTTTGATGATCCACATTGCCTAATAACTCCTCTACCATTCCTATAAAGGGATTCCCAACCAAGGAAACCAAAAAAACATAACTTGATAATTAAATATTAGAAACCTTCAAAAAATTAGGTTGAAATTCCTTTGATTGATACTATGAGGAAAATTATTCAATAGCCCAGGTTCCTTTAAGATATGTGTACAAAACAAAGGAAACATTGAGGTAATAAAAGGGTGATATTGGAGAGTAATGTTGCAGTATTGATAGAGACATCACTTCCCACCAAATACAATGATCTTGGAACATTTTTTATTCTACATACTATAGGGGAGTATTTTTTTCCAATGTTATGATTGATTTAAGTGCCTTTAAAAATTTTATTTATCACTCCATTTTCTCTTCATTATATATTAGTGAGAAAAATCCTTTAAAAATAGTTATTCAACTATAAAAAATAGAGTACTACACACCCTATTTATGTGTTATATAATGTTCTTATAAGGATTAAAAACATAATTTTCCTACTAATTTTTATGTTCTTAAAATGAATGATGATAAAATGAATGAAAATAAATCAATTTTATTGGGGATAAGTTTCTTGAAATCTTAAAAATTATAATTAATGTACATAAAGGTAAATTATATATGTGTTTTATTAGTGACCTTATCCACTTCAAAAATTTCAATTTCCTAAATCACCCCTTGGTGGATCATTTGAATATTTAGTTAAATTTATATATTTACTCCATTTCCCTAATGATAATTTTCTTTTTCCCTTGATCCCCTGTTTTATTTTTCATCAATAATTGACATTCTATGTAATTATTCATGTGTGAAATGTTATAATAGTCTATAAAATATCCATGAAAATTAATTAATTGGTGATTTCTTATGCAGTGAGGACACAATGACCATTGCTAATTTCGTTTATATTATAAAATAATATTCCTCATCTGAGTATGTTACCATTGAGAAGTTAAATAAGGTGATATAACACTATCTTTTCTTCCCATCAATCCAAAATTCTACAGAATTAGAACATAAACCACTTCATTAAAATTTAATATATCCATTTATTGATAATGGAAACTTGTTTCATATCCTCATTGCTAGTTCGCTCTCTATAGAGCATTAATTATCAGTCATTTACCTTTTATGGTTGTATAAATAATCATTGGGATGGAAATTTGTTAACATTACCAATATTACCCTAGCAATTTTCATGTATTACATGTTATTAAATGATAAAGACAAACCAATGAGGTAGACACAACGCCAACTAAACCAAAAACTTATCTATGTTGTTAAAATGAAGTTAAATAATTTTTTGGTTAATAGAATCATTGACCCTATATATGACATCCAATGGATTATTCAAATGTAGGTAGTTCTTAAAAACTACTCAAATAGTAATAAAAATTGAAAATAATGAATTGGTACCAACCTCTGTGAAAAATAGTTAGTTTGTCTATATAGAGTATCATTGACTACACCATCACACTAGTAAGGACCATTTCCTATTGTCACTCATTAATAAGATTCTATGTATGTTAGTTATGAAGAGCTATTATTGTTTCCTAAATGGTTATACTGGATATTTTTAGATCAATATTGTACCCACAGATCAAAAAAATGCAACCTTAACTTTTCCCTTTGTCACATTATCATACAGGAGGATTCCATTTATTTTGTTTAATTATATACGTACATTCTAATGATGCATGGTTAGTTTTTTCTAATTATCAAAATAATTGAATGGAAGTATTAATGGATGATTTCACTATCAAGGTTTCCACTTTTGATGAGTGTTTAAGTATTTAAATTGTTTCTCTTTATCACTGATGGAAATCTGTCTTACATAAGGTTGTATTTGTTTTTCAATTTGGTATACTTACTATGAAACAGAAGAGTATTCATGTAGAATATTTTCATTGGACACGCAGTCTGTTGAAATATTTCTAATTACTCACTTATGGGTTTTCCCATATAATGGAATTCACCATGTATATAAAATCAACTATCAAGAGATTCTACATAAAGAAATTTGGGTAGTGTAAGAAAACTTTCTTCATAGATTTCCCTAATTTAAGGAAATTTAGCATTGTGATCACATGTATATGAAAATTTCTATCTCATAGAATCTAAAGGCAAGTGTGAACTCGGCTATGTAAAGAGAGATTGTATGTGAATCTATTGATTTAAGTAAATTTGGATACATAAAGGTATTAAACTATGTATAGGTTCATGTATTTTTTTAGTTATATAAGGGAGCTCAAATATACAAATAATTGGTTTATATAAATTCATCTATATCATTCACCACATATGGGTTTTTCATATATATGTTTTTTGGTACTTTCACCAATAGTTGTTCCTTTTCATTTGAAGGATTTTTTTTAAATAATTTAAAGCATTCCTTTTTGGGGGATTTAAAATTTTAATAAATTTTGAGTCTCAATGTAGTTTTAAAGATCATTTATTTGGGTTTTTGAATGATTATTAAAAGAAATATTCAAACTTGAAATATCTTCTATAGTTGATAAAGGAATTACAACTCAAAAATCATGGATGTTTTAAATGAAATTTTTGAACAAGATTCATAGATGTTATCTCAATGTTTTTAAGAAATAACTATGTGTTGAAGATGAATATATAATATGTATTGTTTTTTGTTACAAGAGTTATGGAGGTAATCTTGAATAATTTTTATTTTTTAATTCAAAACAGTGACAAATGGAGATGGTTTAAGAGAATATGAGGAATCAAGAATGATATTAATCATTTATTCAAGAGGATTATTAGGGGAATATAAATTTATTGATGGAGTTTTATAAATAAGATAGGATCACAGGATAGTTAAGGAAATTATTTTTAAGATATGGTTTCTAAAAAATATGGAGGGTTATAAAATAGAGGAGCAGTGTGATAACTCCCTTGATTTCCTAGTGTTTACTTTCAAAAATCATTATAAGAAACCTATGTGTTTTGTTTCATTTTTAATTCCTTGAATTGAAGAGTAAGGGAGAGAATAAGTAGGGGAATTGAACCTAAGATTAGCATTGATCCCTTCTCAAATCTCTATAATAATACTAGTGAAGAGTGTTTCAAACCTTCCACATAAACAAAACATTTATGTTTTTTCCTTCTGCTATCCCTTATGGTTTAACCAAATAAAATATATGTGTCCTCATTTTACTTTCCCTACATCTATCAAGATATGTTTGTATGAAACAATGTAATTTTTAGTCTACTCTTGATAACCCTAAAGAAATATACAAAAAGAAAAAATAAATTCAGATCCTAATCCACCCCTACTCTTTTAGGGTGTGTTGGGATGTGGTTTCAACAAGTGGTATTTGAGGTAATATGTTTTCTTATGGATTTATCCTCAAGGATTAGTTATAATGGTGAGTCCTATAAGTACTAGAAGAATTCCTTTTTTATACTGTAAATTTTTAGATAAGGAATAACTATATGGGATATCATCTTATTCCTCTTGTATTAGAAGTGTTCACTATAACAATTGATGGTGTGCATGTCAATGATGCTCTGGGATTATCTTTGACTGAAGGAGAAAATATTTTACTTGATAAAAATACAAAGTAAAATAATTATTTATCTAATAATTTATTAGATAAGATTTATATGAATGTGTTGGGATATTCTGTTGAAAAATCTATTTGGGTAAAATGGGTTAGTATCTATAAAGGAGATAGAAAAGTTAAGGAAGAAAATCTTTAGGTGCACCATAAAAAGTTTGATGGCCAAATAAAATTGATGAGAGTGTGGATGATTTTTTTAATCATATCACAGATTTTTTTGGATCTATAAGGGATCCAAGATATGTTATATATTATGTAAAAATTGTGAATAAAATATATATAAGACCTCTACCTCACTTAGTTTCCAAGGTGTCTTCTCTAGAAGAAATTAATCTTCTTGAACATTCTACAGATTATCTACACAATAGTCTTATGGCCTATGATATGAGAATCAAGCCTGATGGAAATATTAAATAGGTCAAAAAAGATATTTCATTTCAATATATTGAACTGAAGAACATTAATTATTATTGAAAATAATTAGAAGATGTCGATTATGAATTTATATCTCTCCTTTAACAAAAACTTAAAATATAGAAATAGATATTAAATGAAAACTTCCCCTTAATTTATTTTAATATGAAAAATAGGGGACACATTTTAGTTTAGTATCTTAAATTATTTGATAGTGTGGAGAATAAAATGAATATTTTCAAAGGACAAGAAGGATATTAATTCCTCAAAGAGATTTCATAAAGGTTTTATCATCTGTAAATATCTTCCAAATAAGGAGTATTATATGTAAGAAGGAAGATACTAATGAGGTTCACTTAGATGGATTTGAAATAGAATTTATATCATATTAATAAGACATCATTATAGAAATATTCAGAAAATGAAAAGTTAAATAGAATAAAGATGATGAACCAAAGGAGGTTCTATACTTCAAGATAGAATTATAAAGAGATATAAGTGAGATTAATATTCAAACAAAGAATAATAAAAGAATGGTTTCCATGTGAAAATATTATTCTAAATATGTGTATAATATTGAGGTTGAAATTGATCGACTTCGAGAATTGATTAAATAATATAGAACCATCCATATAGATATTTTGAAAGTAAATGACCATAAAGTAAACATAGAGGATTAAATCAAATAGATAGAAGATATAGAAATGTTCCTTACGTAAAATTAAATAACAATTGAATCTATGGAGGAAGAAGTAGTTACTTTAAATAGAAATATTGAAAAAGAATTCAACACATGTGATATAAAAAAGAAATTAAAATTGACAATATTCTCTGATATAGAAATCTTAAAAAGAACGAGAAATGAACAATTAGGATTGATAAAATTCTAGAAGACCAAAGACCTAGTTTCATGGGTAAAATTTGTATTGGATATGAAGAGAATTACTCATCAGCTAAAGTCAAAATCATGTCATGTCATGAAATGAAAAATGTTAGAGAAATTTCAAAGATAATAATAAGTTGAAAACTACTGTTGGTAAGGTGATATATGTTTGTATGGAAGTGGAAAAACATTTCTATAAATGAAGTTCTAGTTTTTTGGATTCCTTAGTCACATAATGACTTACATACTAGAAGTAATAAGATATCTAGAAGATGAATATCTCTATAACCAACCAAGAATAATGTCACAAAATTCCACTCCTGGAAGTGTTACTTATTTTTATACATATTATTTCAATTTCTATTATTCTAGACATAAATATAAAGTTTTTCATCAAAGATAAAGTAGGAATTTGGATTATAAAAACCCATGGGGAATGGATGATTCAAAATATTACTCTATCCCTTTGAAAAATAGATACATTATCATGGAAGAAGAATAGGGATGAGATAAATCCTTCTATAGATAAGTTAAATAGGAAGTGTAAATGATAACATTAATTTATCCCTCATTGAAAGAGAAGATAAAATAAAAAGTCCAATTTTACAGAGGTTTATCTCAAGTATTATAATAATAGCATCATGTAGATCTTTTATAGTGTCCCTAATTTTTATTACATAACTATTTCATCCTTTTTAGGATAAAACATATAATATATATAAAAATACTAGATCAAATGGTATAGTATCCTAGGCAAATTAAGACCATACATCACTTATACATAATGAAACATAAGCATTTATCTAAAAAATTCTTCTTTATCGTTATGAATATCTCATTATCCTTTTTACATGTAGTCACCTAAGGATATTAATCAAATAAAGGGTTGAGATAAAATCCTGGTAAGAGGATAGATAAGGAAATTAACGAATATAAAATGGGTGTGCATAAACAACATCATCATAAAATAATAATAGGATCATCATCATAATCATGAAAGTAATCATTTGATAAAGGTATGGAATGTGGAAATGCATAAAAATGAATCATAATGCCTTAGTGGTCAAATAAAAAAATAGTTTTGAGAAAACATATGTGTATAATCATAATATATTCATTATCGACAAATCTAGACTCATGTTCCTGCACAACACACATCATCTCATGAGATATATCTCATTACCCAAGGCATTGAAGGTCTTTATAATTCCAAGACCACTTGTCACATTATAATTGTTGGCCTCCTTGTTTTAATGATAAAAAAATAATTTTTATTATGATATTAATGAGATTTATGTTTTAAGATATCATTTTACATTATAAACCGTATAATAGAAATTTGTAAAAGTATGACTCGTCATTAAATATGAGTAACCTCTAATTAAAGTTTCACCACCAAGGATGACTCATCATTCGAAATGAGTCACCAGTAGTATGGAAATATGGATAATTATTGGAAACATTCACCATATACTATAACTCATTATCACCAATATGTCACCTCTATAATTATCTCACTACCCAAAAAATCGTAAATTATGGAATGACTCACCATCAATGATGAGTCGCTACTAGAACAAAAAATGAGCTAAGTGTTGGAGTCACCTACCATTGATAAGAGTCACCGCCAGACTTAAACGCTGCAAGAGTGTGTCTCACCACCTGACTCAGACACCACCAGAGTGTGATTCACCATAAGAATTAGACACCACCAGAAAGATTCATCATTCCTAATAATCATTTACACTATTATTCTACTTATATTTTTGAATTAAATATTTCTAAAAAAGTTTTTTTGAATTTATTGATCAAAAATATTTTACTAATTGTTCCTTAATTTCTATATTGGGATGTAATAAAAAATGTGCCAGACCTGAGTATGAGGATATAGAATATCTATATTTCTTCATAGATGGATTCTTATGCATGCTTATGATAAAAGAGGAAGCATATTTTCTCATTCATAATGACTCATAACATCTCTGAATGAAAAAAATACATGTATATGTGAAGAGAAATGTGTTGCTATGAACTATTCCTTAAATGAAGAATCTAAACTAGTGATCACTTGTAGAAAAAGTGAAGCACATTGAACATCTGGAATACTTCCTATAGTCATAACGGGAGGAGTTTATAACACTCTATTCTATAGAAAATTTTAGAAACCTGGCTTGAGCTTCATTTCAGATCAAGCTCAAGGAGTCACAATCTTCAAATCATATCAGATAGAGAAACCCAAATTATCTCAACATCCATAATTGATATTTATATTAATTTATATTTACATTACGATTGGTGTCTTTATACTCTATTTATTACATTCACACTATCTCCTTCTTTAAACTATAAGATACTAGATATCTTCTCAATACTTCTTTACTTGTGTTTTCCAGGTGTTGCGGTAAAGGTCTAGTTATGGTCTGTTTTATATGTACTTTAACAATTACTATTGAATAGGTATTGTGTGGCCTGGAAAATTGTTTTACTATTTTATACTCAATCGAGGCTGTGGATAAAAATGTATATTTTATATAAACTACTTCTCAGTAGGTTATTTCTAAGTGGATAGGACTAAGTATAAGCTTGCGATTGAACCTCTTGTATTAATTTTCCACTATGTGTTTTGTTTGTTTTATATTTCTAAGAATTAAAAATTAATCTTCTTAAAATTGTAAACAAAACCACTATATTGATAGATAACCTTAATTGGTGTTTATATAATATTTTTATTTATTGAATTTATTTTAATGTTTAAAGCAATATTATATATTGTTTTAATTGAGACCTAATCAATCTTTGAGAATCCATTTAAAAGGTAAATACTTATATCGATCAGCTATTTTGGTAAACTATTCCACATTTAAATTGATTGGGGATTCCATTTAAAACTATTCTAACAGAAATTTTTATTGGGTACTCAATTCACCCCCCCCCCCCTCTTGATATACTCACTCCGACCAACATTTGGTGTCAAAGTTTTCAATTTTGGTATCAAAGTTTTCATAAATTTTTTTAACTGTGATTTGTGTTGTTCTATAAATATATTAAATTTATATTAGTTATAGAATTAATTATTTAAATGGATAATAGACCAAAAGGTTCTACTACTAACATATCTCGTTTCTTCAATCGTAATAATTATGCTCAGTGGAAGATCAAAATGAAAATTTATATTGAAAGTGTGGGTTTTAAAATTTGGTTTGATCTTGAGGATAAGTATGAGTTATCAAAGAATATTAGAAAATATTGGAGTTATGATTCCAAGATTTATTATAATAATAATTATAAATCTATGAATTCAATTTCTTCTATTTAATAGATGAATAATTCAATATAATTTCTTCTTGTAAAAATGATTTTGAAATATGGGATACACTATTTGCTTCACATGAATGAACCAAAAATGTTAAAGATATGATATTGAATAAATATAGTGTTAAATAAAATACTTTTAAGATAAAGACTGATGAATTAATTTATGATATATATCTAAGGTTCAACTAAATAGTAAACACCATGAGCTCCCTAGGAAATCCAATGTCTAACCAGGATCAGATTAGGAGACGACTTAGATTCCTTCATGAAAGATGGAGAGGGACATCAGTGTCAATTAAAGAGTCCTATGTTAATAAAAATTTTATAGGTAAGTAATTAATTAGTAATTTAATTATGTTTGAAGAAGATCCGAATGTCAATAGAGAAGAGGGTAATGAACCCAAAACAAAGTAATTTGATTTCAAGTCTATAGAATCCAAACAAAAATAAAATGAAACGATGCAATCTTAATGTCCCAGTGAAAATGAGCCACCACGTGGTAGTGTTGAAGAAATGGACCATTTTTATAGAATATTAAAAAAGTTATATAGGAAGAAGAAATTCTTCATAAATTCGAGTTACAAAGGAATGTATGGTAGCAAAAGGAACTTGGTATAAATATTGGAAAAGGGATGATAATACAAATTTGATAACCTGAAATGAATGAAAGTGAGAAGGAAATGTAAAATTATATTGTAAAAAATTTAAATAAAAAAATAAGTATGAGTAAAATGATAGAAAATTCAAGAAATCCATGAAAGAAACTTGGATTTTTTCTAAGGACAACTCCAGTGACTTGGAATCTACTCCTAATAAAAAATCTAACCAAGGCAATATGTTCTTGATGACAAATGTTTTTGTGGTACTTGTTATATCTATTAATTTATCAGTGATTTATTTTGATATTTTTGAAAGTGAACACAATTTATGATATGTCTCAATAAATTTTTTTTGAATACTTCAAAATTACTGAATAAACTTTTAATGAACTTAAATATAAATATAATGTTTTTAAAAAACAACATGCTTTATCACCTAATACTAAAAATAATATTACTATTGAGGAAGAGAAGAATATTAAGTGGTTAAAGGATAATACCAAACTTATGTTTTCCAAAGAACAATACAAGAAATATTTATAAATTTTTTACAATGGAAAAGAAACACTTACATAGATTCTAGGTAAATAAGTTTCTCCAAAGTATGTTACAGCTATAGTATATGAACCTAAATATAGAAGGATACTTAACATAACATTTGTATCCAAATATGAATCAGAATGTTCTACTATCAATTATTTTTCTAGAGGAAAAAACAAAGTTTTTACTTCAAAAATATTACATTATATTTATAAGAGACATATTAAACAAATATGGGTTCCTAAATCTTTCATTACTAACACATCTAGACCAAAACAATCTGGGTACCAAAATCATTCCTTGTATAAATTTTGTTTGGTAGTAAAGTTTTTTAAAGACCTTCTGTAAAGGTCTATAGTACTTGGATAGTGGATGTTCAAGGAATATAAAAGGAGACTACTCATGTTTCAAGAGACTAATAAAGTTTGATTGTGGTCATATTACCTTTGGTGATAATTATAAAGGAAAAAAATCATCATCCTCGGCCAAATTGGAAACATCAATTCAGTTTTAATTTCCAAATTACTATTAATTGATGGATTGAAGTATAATTTTCTTAGAATCTCACAATTATTTGATGTTGGTTTTCATGTTATATTTTAAAATAAAGCATGTAATTTTTTTATTATAAAAATGATTTTATTTTTACTAATTTAAGGAGTGAAAATGTATATGATATACATCTTAATTTTTTAATTTCTCAAAATGTTTCTTGATTGAGTTTCTTTCATTAATAATCTTGGATTTGACATACGATACTAGGCCATTGTGATATTTATTCACTTTTTATTATTATTAGGAAATTATTAGTTAAGTATATACCAAAACTTGAGTTCCTGAATGATAAAGTCAGTAACCCTTGTTAAAAAAGGAAACAACATAAGATTTATTTTAAATCAAAAATGAAGTTTCAACTTCTCAACCTATTATGTTGGTTAATATATATTTATTTAGAACATCTAGTGTTTCTAGTATAAATGGGAAGCACTATGTTTATGAACAAGTATATGAATTTTATAGGTATACTAGGGTATTCTTTTTAGCTCACAAAAGTGAAGCTTGTTTTTATTTCCTGAAGTAAGTTAGATATATATAAATCATAAGTGGACTTAGAATTAAGACCTTAATAAGTGACCATGGACATGAGTTTGAAAATAAGGACTTTGAATCGTTTTTCTCCCAAAATGGTTGTAGTCATAACATAACTAATCCTAGGACCCCTCACCAGAATGGAGTTGTAGAAAGAAGGAGTAGAACACTTCAAGAAATAGCCCAAACTATTATTAATGAATATGACTTACGAGTCTACTTTTGTGAAGAGTTTTTCAGCATAGTGTTCTATGTAACACCCCAAGCATCCACGATACACTTCTCTTTGAATAATACAGTAGCGTGTGTTGTACGCAACTGTGAGTTCTAACACACCACAACCAATCAAACTAGCTGTTATCAATAGTAATACCCAATTTTTGAAATTATATAAATTTTATCTTTTAAAATGGATTTCATTTTTGGATTCTGAATATCAAAATTCACCTGGGGTGAAATTTTCGTATTTTTCTGAAAACATTCAATTTTTGATGAATAGTGAAAACACATTGTTATAGTTTAAAACCAAATTTTTATTTAAATAATTATTTATTTTATTTAAATTTATTTTAGGTCAAAATAGTTACATAATACCTATATAAGTTCAATATAATTCATTTGAGTCATTTTATAATAATTTTAGATGTATAAAACTTTTATCGAACTTTTCACCGTCTTTTACCCATCTCCAAGGAGAATTAGCAAATTCACATAAAACTTAATTTTACCGCTTCTATGAGTGGAATTTATAAAATTAGAGAGACACTGTCAATATCAAGGAGTAAAATGTGGTTCAATAAGACAAAAAACATTTTTGGTGAATAGTAACTTTTTACTTTTATTTACCACGGTTAAAAGTAAATAGGGTAATTAAGGGTAAAAATGATATTATTATTACCCTAAAAAATGTCCTAATTCTATTGGATAAGTATAATTCGACCAAAAACAACCTTAGAAATAAAATATGAATCTCTTTGGTCCACGTGGATTAGATTATGACATTTATTATTATTTAATCCAAAGAAGAGTTAAAAGAGATAAAATCAAAGTTGAATAATTAAAACATTTTTAATATAGGGTTATACATAAGATAAATTCGATTATAAATATTTATTAGAAAGATAAAACGATTTCATACATAATGATATTTTATTTATAAATTTTAGATAGTAAATAGTTTAATTAATTTATGACTCAATGGTGATGCAGTAATTACCTAATTAATGAAATATAAAAATAATTTATATTATAAATATCAAAATAAATGTAATTTGAGACTTTTTATGAATTACACTAATTTAATATGTTAATATAACATATTAGGGTTGGACAGATGTATTTGTTTCTAAGTAATAAATCTTTTATGAATTTAGAAAAAACAAAATACCAAATAGTGTCAAAATTGACATAAAAGAATTTTTAAAACAAATATTATCTTATTAATTGATATTATATTCCTAAAAATATAAGGTCAAGACAATTTACTTAAATAAGGTTATATATATTAATAATGAACCACTTGGGGTTCTCTTGTCTTGTTATAGCAAGCTTATTAACCATATAATATAAATATACAAAGAGACATTGTAAATGTAAAACAATTTAACTAAGAGTTAAATATAAATAATAAGGTTAATCTAGTGACCCAAACCTATATAAAATATATAGGTTGAAAGGATTTAGATCCATACCCACTTTAGCCTCTAAATAAGTCACTTTGGAGCCATTATAAACCGAATATGAATTTATTATAAAATAATATTTTAAGTTTTTCCTCAGGTGCCCCTCACACCTCTTATAAAAGGGTACTCCCCATTCTCTCAAATTCATACCTTCAAAGCCTTTTGTTTTGGCCAACCCCTACCCAAATATCCTCTAAACGTCTCTAAATTAATCTTATAGGCCCTCCTTTGGTCCTAAATCCATCTTAAGGAGCCCTTTTGATCAAATCAAAAGGAAGAACCCGAAGAAGAGGTAATGATTTCACCACACTCTTTCAAGTTCCTTTCTTCTTACACTTTTTCTTTATTTGTTATTTACATTCTAAAATAATAACTCTAGTATATTATATATACTATGATTTTATTATAAATATGGTATAATCATATTCAGTATTACATCCATCCTTTGAATGACATGTCACCATACATGCGTACGTACGGCCTACCGTCTCCACGTCGTGGTGTAATTGTTATTCAATATATTATTATATGTATGTGTATAATAATGATGTGTAATTCATGTAAATAATAAATATAACATGATAATTATTCTTTATATATGATATAACATCCAATTATATATTATTTTAATATCAAAAGAATGATATTATCGCTCGTGCGTACGTACGGATTACCGTCTCCACGAATGCGATGAGATTTATTCCCCATTATATACATTAAAGAATAAATTTCATTTGATGATTAAAAATAAGGTTTAGAGACATGATATAATTATTTATATGAATAAGATACATCCCATCCATAACAAATATGACTCACATAACAAAGAATATAAAGGAAAATGAATCTGTTAACACCCGAAACGACGATAATACTAATATATTATCAACAAATCAATGTTAAAAGATCATATATGATATCATATTAATGTATATTATTATTTTATAATTCAATAAAATTTATTTTACTATTATAAAGGAGTTTAACTTACCATCGACCAAAGAAAAATTACAAAGTAAGGGGTTTCTTATCTCACTTTTAATTCTGTGAGATTTCCATTGTTCACCACTTATTTATTACATGTGGTGTGTGTAATGCCCATGATTGTATTCATTGTGTAATATAATTTAATTTGTGGATATTTACATCATCATTTTATGATCCTTATTTCATGGTTTTATGTTTCCTAAGTTACCAAATCGATAAGGGAATTTGAAATTTCAATTTCCACTCATTCAGCTTTACACATACTTCATTGATTATTTTACTCCAAGATTATGTGTGGAATCACTATTTATTTTCTTATGTAATAATTTACACTACCTTTTCTATGGATATACTTTTGATACACAAAATCACTCCATTTATTAATTCTCAAGTCATCAATATGAACTTGATAAGAGTAATTTTAACTCAATCTCCATTTATTGAGTTAAACATCTAATTCATTGGTGTTGTTTTTACAAGAATATGTGTGAATGTCCTTTGATTGTTTTACATGGAATATCCAATCATATTGAGTGTATTTATATTTTTCACACATAATTATGTCATTTATTTATACTTAACCTAAGGATATGGCCTTTTTGAGAGATTTCATCTCAATTTACAATCCATTGATACACCTTTGTTGTTATACACCAATTCACTTTCATATGGTGTATATAATGTACTTTGACATAGTATATCATGAATCCCTTTATTCTCATGATATTAAAAAGTTTTTATTACCTTAATTATTTGTATTTAAGTGTCTCTCTTTTGGTTAGGAACTCTAACTAAAATATCATTTTAAAATGTTTTAATGATTTATTATTCAAAATCATTCTCATTAATGTCCATGTTTTAAAAATGGTTTTAAGGATATATTTATATAGTCATTAAAGTTTTAAAAAAAAAATTCAGTTTAAAATTTTCAAAGTTGTATGGGAAACTTTGATTCAAAAATATATTTTAAATGTATTCTTGAAAAATAGTGTGACTTTTAAATGTTTTCAAGAAAAAGGGGGATATTTATCTCAATATTTTGATGATTATTTTAATCTATGTAAATATCCTTCATTATTCTTGATTGAGGTTAATCTGATACAATAAAACCTTCCATATTGTATCGAATGAGTTATTTTTTTACTGTGGATGTGCTATTTTTATACCATTCCTGGTTTGTGGTTAAAGTATTGTCATTTCGTATGCTAGTTTTAATACGAATGTTTATGTTATGTTTAAAACTTATCATATGAGGAATACATTGGACTTATTAAGTGATGGGTGGATCCCGCTATAGCTCCTTGATGCATCGGTAGGTCTCATAAGACAAACTAGTGTCTTGGCACAAGGCCTTGACAAAATCTTACTTGTTGTCTTGGCACAAGGCCTTGAGTATGTGGTTATGATAGTCTGTAATTATGCATTACATTAATATAAAAGTGGTTATTGATATTGCATGTGATTATTTGACTAGTATAATATCCATGTGAGTAAGTAAATGGAATTATTTCATTTTATATTTTCCATATTATGTTGAAGTTCAAGTTTAAAAGGCTTTTGTTTTAGTTATACATTGTCTTAAATGTTTATTCTTATTTATAAAAGTTCCTTCTATGTTGTTATCCTTACTGAGCATCTGAGCTCACCCCTTTCTATGTTTTATTTTTCCTAGGATGTGAATAAGTATTTTATGAATGACCTGGAGGGATAGTATGATGATATGAGTGTGGTATATGGAGACATGATGTTGTCGTAGTTTTTTTCACTTTATGATGTAATGTAAACTTTATAAATGTATCTAGTGATTCCAAGGTTACTAAACTAATCGGTCTTTCAAGACTTGGTCTTTTGTGATAATTCCAATGATACGTAATAATGCACTGACTCTAGGTAACTGGGGTCGGGGCATTAAAGTTGGTATCAGAGGAAGTTTAGTACAAACCTTGGAAACTAGATTTAGATGAACTCTAATTAGAGCATATAGCCCTAATATAGACTTTGAGAATTAGTATAGAAGAACTTCAGAGAATTTTGGTATTGTATAGATTTTGTGAGTTTTCCAAGAAATAAATCCATGTCTGGATACGAGCAGGTAGAGGCGGCTCTGGAACAGATGTACCTAGGGGTAAAACCTGAAAACACCACTTTGAACTAGACTCGAACAGGAACTGGTGCACGACAACGGGCCTAGCTGTACTCTTGGTTATGACACTCTAGGGGGATATTCTTAGGATAATTTACATTTTCTTTACAAACAGATTTGAAGTATTTTAATATAAGATGAGAATAAATGACCTTGGTTAATCCAAAGGAGTTTCAAATAAATAATATAGTGTCATGATATTCTCTAAATGATTTTATAACTATTGTTACTCACACAATGATTTCTGGTTTTTGTCAATTCATAGATTCCAAGGAAGTCATAGTAACTTTGAAAATGATGTACAAGGTGGGAACGGTGGTGGAAATGAGAAAAAAATGGAATGTTGATAGGCGTAAAAGAATTTGTGTAAATGCCAAATCAATTTTCCAAAAATATGATCAACAATATATATATTAACCAACTCCTGGACTCAAAAAAGAAGATAAAGGTGATGAATGATATGAGCTTCAGTAGTGGATACCATGGAGAAAATAATCCTCAATTTCCATCATTTAGGAAATGTGGAAGGAGACACCCAGGAAAGTGTCTCAAAGGAACAAAGAAATGTTTTACGTGCGGGAAATAAGGACATAAAGTGAAGAATTTTCGAGGAAAAATTAAGAGTACTATGGAAGAAAATAAAAATTGTCCCAAGAATCCATTTACAGTCATTTTCCATAAATATAGGGTACCTAGCCATTACCCGAGTGAATTCCCTATTCTATAGGATATATTCTTGGTCAAAGAAGAAGGTATGTGGAAATAAATGGTTGGAGTAATGTTTAAAAAAATTACTGCCCCTTGTTGATGGTATTACTTTGGAATAATTTTCTCTTGTATTTGTAACCCTGCATTTTTTCATGTGAGAATGATATTTGAGGAAGACTTATCTTTTCTCTTGTGGATATTTTTATAAATAACCATTTGGTTTTATATGATCATTTTTTTGAGGCAATTACAAGTTATAATATTTTGGGATGAAAATGCAAGGTATGAGATAACATTTGTGGTTAAATTATGTTATGGTTATTTTGAGTAATTTATCTCATTTTGGTATTGTTATAAAATATAGTTTTTGAAAAAGGATAACACACAGACCATGTGACAACCTGTCACATCGGACAAAGCGGTTGGAATCGAACCCACAACCAAAGTGCGATTGGGATTTATCGTCTACCACTGGACTACGTGAAGTCCCTGGTTTGTGTGACTAATTATTTTTAGTTAAATGATTTTATTGATCAATAATAAGTTTATTTTGGATCTTATGTCTCATCAAATGAATACCCTTAGTATAAGAAAATGATTTATTGATTAAGTGATAAATGTTATTTTGGAAAATATTCGCTTTGTTGGGAACACTATATGCCCAAAGAAATTAGAATACTATGGGATTTCGTTTGAGGAGTAATGGTGGATTTTTATCTATGTTTTTATTGTGGATTTATAGTGATTTGGGTTATTTATGGAAATGATTAAACTATAATAGATAATATGTGATTACGTTAATTACTTTTAAGTATGTCACTTTAATAGTGGTTGATGTCATTTGGAGATACAATTTAACGTGGAAGACTACATAACCAAATTCTTCTAAGTTTGGGGTTTCAATATTAATTTGGATTATATTGAAGGATTTTAATGACAATTGTTTATTTAATGCTATTTATTTAACTTTGGGGTATTATTGGTTTAATTTTACAAATTAAGATTAGTGTTTCTTTCTCTAATGGAATATCCTTTTGGTGGATCATTAGATCTTATACTAACCGTTTTGGTTTTGATTAATCTCTAAAGACAAGGTAAATATATAGTTTATACTTCATAGATCATGTGATTCTATAAGAAGTTTATTCTAGATCTTTCAGTGTGACCAAGTCTTCTTGAATACTCATTGTTTAAAAATGAGTTAGTAGTTGAAATTTATTAAAGAATGAAACTTTACTTAAAAGGTAAGTATATCTCTTTATGTTCTTAGTAAATCTCAGAAATGAATTCCTCATCTTTATGTAATGTAACTTAAAACAAAAAAAATGTTGTCTGTTTACTTTTCCTACTGGGAAACTAATGACTGTTTGTCCCATCACAAGTTTGTGGTTTTCTTGTTGTTAAATTTCCCCTAATCATGTATTCTATCCCTCTCCATCAGAACTTGACACTTAGTTTTTCATCCATATCAATTTTTCTCTACATGGAATCCTAGTATAGGTTATCTCGGGTGACCTTTGTACTTATCGTTCTTTCTTTTAAAGTGATAGTTTTATTGACTCTTTTTCTGATGTGGGACTTTCCATTATATTCCCAATCCTAATTTTAAAAATTGAAAGGATTCAATTTATTGAAGGAGGGGAGAATGTAACACCCCAAGCTTCCACAATATTCTTCTCTTTGAATAATACAGTAGTGTGTGTTGTACGCAACTTCGAGTGCTAACACATCACAACCAATCAAACTAGTTGTTATCAATAGTAATACCCACCTTTTGAAATTATATAAATTTTATCTTTTAAAACGGACTTCATTTTTGGATCCAGAATATCAAAATTAGCCTAGGGTAAAATTTTGGTATTTTTATGAAAACTTTCAATTTTTGATGCATAGTGAAAAACATTGAGTTATAGTTTAAAACCGAATTTTTATTTAAATAATTATTTATTTTATTTATTTTTATTTTTGGTCAAAATTTATACATAATACATATATAATTTCAATTTAATTCATTAGAGTCAGTTTATAATAATTTTAGATATATAAAAATTTTATTGAACTTTTCACCGTCTTTTACCCATCTCCTAGGAGAATTTGTAAATTCACATAAAACTTAATTTTACCGCTTCTGTGAGTAGAATTTCAAAAATCCGAGAGACACGGTCAATATCAAGGAGTAAAATGTGGTTCAATAAGAAAAAATAATTTTTGGTGAATAGTAACTTTTTACTTTTATTTACCAAAGTTAAATAATTTAATTTATTTATGACACAATGGTGATGCAGTAATTACCTAATTAATGAAATATTAAAATAATTGATATTATAAATATCAAAATAAATGTAATTTGAGACTTTTTATGAATTCCACTAATTTTATAGGTTAATATAACATATTAGGGTTGGATAGATGTATTATTTTCTAAGTAATAATGCTTTTATGAATTTATAAAAAACAAAATACCAAATAGTGTCAAAATTGACATAAAAGAATTTTTAAAAAAAATATTATATTATTAATTGATATTCTATTCCTAAAAATCTAAGTTTTGGACAAATGACTTAGATAAGGTTATATATATTAATAATGAACCACTTGGGGTTCACTTGGCTTTTTTTAGTAAGTTTATTAACCATATAATATAAAAATACAAAGAGACATTGTAAATGTCAAACAATTTAACTAAGAGCTAAATATAAATAATAAGGTTAATATAGTGACCCAAACCTATCTAAAATCTATTGTTTGAAAGGATTTAGACCCATACCCACCTTAGCTTCTAAATAAGTCACTTTGGAGCCATTATAAACTGAATATGAATTTATTATAAAATAATATTTTATGTTTTTCCTCAGGTGCCCCTCACCCCTCTTATAAAAGGGTACTCCCCATTCTCTCAAATTCATACCTTCAAAGCCTTTTGGTTTGGACAAACCCTGCCCAAATATCCTCTAAACTTCCCTCACTTCATCCTAGAGGCCCTCCTTTGGTCCTAAATCCATCGTAAGGAGCCCTTTTGATCAAATCAAAAGGAAGAACCCGAAGAAGAGGTAATGATTTCACCACCCTTTTTCAAGTTCCTTTATTCTTCCACTTCTTCTTTCATTGTTATTTCCATTCTGAAATAATAACTCTAGTATATTATATATACTGTGATGTTATTATAAATATGTTACAACCATATTAAGTATTATATCCATCCTTTGAATGACATGCCACCATACGTGCGTACCTACAGCCTACCGTCTCCACGTCGTGGTGTAATTGTTATTCAATATATTATTATTTGGATGGGTATAATAATGATGTGTAATTAATTTAAATAATAAATATAACATGATAATGATTCTTTATATATGATATACCATACAATTATATATTATTTTAATATCAAAAGAATGATATTATCGCTTGTGCGTACGTACAGATTACCGTCTCCACGAACGCGATTAGATTCATTCCCCATCATATCCATTCAAGAATAAATTTCATTTGATGATTAAAAATAATGTTTAGAGGCATGATATCATTATGGATATGAATATTATACATCCCATCCATAACAAATATGACTCACATAACAAATAATATAAAGGAAAATGAATCTGTTAACACCCGAAATGACGATAATACTAAGATATTATCAACAAATCAATGTTAAAAGATCATATATATAATATCCTATTAATGAATATGAGTATTATATAATTAAATAACAATTATTTCACTATTTACAGGAGGTTAACCTACCCTCGACCAAGGAAAAATTACAAAGTAAGGGGTTTCTTATCTCACTTTTAATTTTATGAGATTTCCATTGTTCACCACTTATTTATTGCATGTGGTGTGGGTACTGCCCATGATTGTATTCATTGTGTAATGTAATTTAATTTTTGTATATTTACATAATCATTGTATTATCCTTATTTCATGGGTGTATGTTTCGTAAGTTACCAAATCGATAAGGGAATTTGAAATTTCAATTTACACTCATTCGGCTTTATGCATACTTCATTGATTATTTTACTCCAAGATTATATGTGGAATGACTATTTATTTTCTTATGTCATAATTTACACTCCCCTATCTATGGATATACTTTTGATAAACATAATCACTCCATTGATAAATTCTCAAGTCATCAATATGAACTTGATAAGAGTAATTTTAACTCAATCTCCATTTATTGAGTTAAACATCTAATTCATTGATGTTGTTTTTACAAGAATATGTGTGAATGTACTTTGATTGTTTTACACTGAATATCCAATAATATTAAGTGTATTTATATTTTTCACACATAATTATGTCGTTGATTTTTCCTTAACCTAAGGATATGACCTTTATGAGAGATTTCATCTCAATTTACATTCCATTGAGACTCCTTTGTTGTTATACAACAAATCACTTTTATATGGTGTATATAATGTACTTTGACATAGTATATCATGAATCCCTTTATTCTCATGATAATAAAAAGTTTTGATTACCTCAATTATTTGTATTGAAGTGTCTCTATTTTGTTTAGGAACTCTAACTAAAATATCATTTTAAAATGTTTTAAAGATTTATTATTCAAAATCATTCTCATTAATGTCCATGTTTTAAAAATGGTTTTAAGGATTTATTTATACAGAAATTAAAGTTTTAAAATAAAAATTAATTTTGATAGTTTCAAATTTGTATGGGACACTTTGATTCAAAAATATATTTTAAATGGCTTCTTGACAAATAGTGTGTCTTTTAAATGTTTTCAAGAAAAAGGGGGATATTTCTCTCAATAGTTTGATGATTATTTTTATCTATGTCAATATCCTTCATTATTCTCAATTGAGGTTAATCTAATACAATAAAATCTTCCATATTGTATCGAATGAGTTATGTTTGACTATGGATGTGCTATTTTTATACCATGCATGGTTTGTGGTTAAAGTATTGACATTTAGTATGCTAGTTTTAATACGAATGTTTATGTTGTGTTTCAAACTTTTCATATGAGGAATGAATTGGACTTAGTAAGTGACGGGTGGAGCCCTCTATAGCTCCTCGATGCATCGGTAGGTATCATGAGACAAACTAGTATCTTGGCACAAGGCCTTGATAAAATATTGTTTGTAGTCTTGGCACAAGGCCTTGACTATGTGGTTATGATAGTCTGGCATTATGCATTACATTATTATGAAAGTGGTTATTGATATTGCATGTGATTATTCGACTAGTAGAATATCCATGTGAGTAAGTAAATGGAATTATTTAATTTTATCTTTTCCATATTATGCTGAAGTTCAAGTTTAAAAGGCTTTTGTTTTAGTTATACATTGCCTTAAATGTTTATTCTTATTTATGAAAGTTTCCGCTATATTGTTATCCTTACTAAGCGTCTGATCTCACCCCTTTATATGTTTTATTTTTACCAGGATGTGAAGAATTATTTTATGAATGACCTGTAGGGATAGTTTGAGGATATGAGTGTGGTCTATGGATACATGATGTTGTTGTAGTTTTTTTCACTTTATGATGTAATGTAAACTTTATGAATGTATCTAGTGATTCCAAGGCTACTAAAATAATCAGTCTTTCGAGACTTGTTCTTTTGTGATCATTCCAATGATACGTAATAATGCACCGACTCTGGGTAACTGCGGTCGAGGCATTACATTCTATATAACAAATAGAGTTTTAATTAGACCCATATTAAAGAATACCCCTTATGAGCTTTGGAATAATAAAAATTATATGGTTAATTACTTTAGATTTTTTTGTTGTAAAGTCTTTATTCTAAAAACATAGGATAATATTGAAACGTTTTCTTCCAAAAGTGATGAAGGAAATTTCCTGGGGTATTCTACCTCTAGTATATCCTATAGAGTTTTTAACAAAAGGACCAAGTATTTGTAATAATATTTTCATGTCAAATTTTATGATATAGATACATATTATCCTAAAAACTCTTTAGAAAATATTTAGGATGATTTATATCCTCGGTACATAAATTACAAACCTTATAATTATTATACAAAGTAAGAAGAAAAATCACCCTAATACGAGAAACTTCCAGAACATGTACATGAACTTGTAGAGGAACCTGAAGTGACAAGACCCTCTTTTTCATGATCTTTTAGGATGCTTAAGTACCATACTTTATATGATATAGTTAGATACAAGGTATAGATACAAATAATAGATATTCTATAAGAAAAAAGGTTGAACATCAAGCCTTATTATCACAACGAGAACTAAATAACAAACATGTTGTAATCAATGATGAATTCTAGGTAATGGCTATGCAAGCAGAAGTAAATATATTTAGAAGAAACAATGTATGTGACATTTTTCATTTACCCAAATACACATTGAATATCGGAACTAAATTGGTGTTTTGAAACAACGTAGATGAGTCAAGAACAATTTTAAAAAAACAATGCTAGACCAATTTCACAATGTTATAGTCAAGAATAAGGAATAGACTATGAAGGGACCCTTGCACCAGTATCCATACTTGAATCCATTAGAATAATTATTGCCTATACAGCTCATATAGATTTTAGGCACACATGAGCCTCATCCCAGTTGGTGAGGACTCCTTAAGTGCATCAAAGAGACCCGGGGTCAAATCCAGGTGGGGGATAACTTTCAGGTACTGTAGTAGTACTATAGCAGGTACTGTAGCAGGAACTGTGCCGAACTGTAGAAGGTACTATAGCGGGAACTATAGCAGGAACTATTTGGCACTATAGCATCTGGGAATATGCCCCCATTTGGGCCTTCAGGCCTCCAATTTGGTCCTCGAGTTTTTTAAGCCCTTCGGGCCACCCAGGCCTTCGGGTCAGTAAGGCCTTCGGGCCACCTCAAGGCCTTCATACCATCTCTAAGTTTAGATGAAAACCAGAACACCTACAAGGAACAAGCTTCAGAATGAGGAGGAGCAAGGAGTTTTCACCATATCAGAAGCTAAATGGATTTCAAGAATGAGAGGGTATGGAACCTACCATCGGGGCAAGCCTGTGCATGCCCGGGAAAACCTAGCCGAACAGCCATCCGAAGGTGGAGAGATGATTTTACAATGAAGATGCTGGGGAGGAGCAGTTCTAAGTAGTTAGTCTGGGTTGTATGTAATGTTTGAAGCCTACAAGAAATTAATTCCTCTAAGGCCTATGGGCCATGTAATTCTTACACATAAAATCCTTGTAAGGGTTCCACCTCACCCCTAGAAAGGTGGATTATCAAAAATCAATAAAAAATGAAGGGATTCGGGCCATTGGAGGATATGGATTTTAGGCAATCAAATGGATATAAAAAGTTCATTCTTAAATAGGTATATAATTGAATATTGTTTTATTAAACAACCCCCTAGTTTTCAAAATTCACATTTTCCAAATCAAGTTTTCAAATTAAAAAAAAGATATATATGGTTTAAAATAGGCTTCTAGACCTTGGTATGATAGCCTAAAAGTTATAACTGACCCTACCCTATTTATAAAACTAATTTCAAAATATTTTTTAGTTGTACAAATTTATTTAGATGATATTATTTTTGGATCTTCAAAAAAATATTTATGTACTGAGTTTTCAAATATGATATGAAATGAATTTGAAACGATTTTAATGGGTGAAGTAAAATTATTTCTTGTTTTTCATATTTTTCAAAATAAAGAAGTAATTATTTTGAACCAAAGTAAATATATTAATGGTATATTAAATTTTTTTAAATTTGATAGCACTAAGAGTTGTGATGTGAGTACTACCTATATGTCAGATCTTGATAAAGCTTAGAATCCAGTAGATCAAACCAGTTGTAGAGGTATGATTGGATGACTTCTCTAATTAGATATTAGTTAACCAAGTATTATGCTTAGTTTGTGTGTGTGTACATGTTTTCAAGAAAATCCCAAATAGTCACACTTATTTTCTATAAAAATAATTTTTTAATACCTCAAATATATTACCAATTTAGGATTTTGTTTTTAACCAAGAGGAAAAGTATTTTACTTAAGTAGTTATTTTCATAATAATTTTGGTGGGTATAATTTATATAGAAAAATCACTTCTGGAAAATGTCTCATTTTAGGTAAGTCTCTAGTGTCTTAGTTTAGTAAGAAACAAAAATTTGTTTCATTATCTACTTTTAAAGTAGAGTACATAGCTACAGGTTTCTTCAGTGCTCAAATTTTGTGAATGAAACAAAAATTACTAGACTATGGATATCAATTCCAAAATGACTCTATAAATTGTGATAATTCATGTTCTATAAATATCTCTATGAATTATGTATCACATTCTATAACAAACCCTATTATTGTATGCCATCAATTTTTAAGAGATCATTTTCAAAAGGGTGGTATCACTCTAGAATAAATTGGTATAGAACATCATCTTGGTGATATATTTACTAAGACTTTGAATTTTGAGAGAATAGATTACATTAAACATGATTTAGGTATGATTAGTTTTTGTTAATTTTAGATTTTTGGGACTCATCATTGTGAATATGTCACCTTATTGAATATCACACCATTGTGAATGTCTAGTCATTTCGAATATATCAAATTTGTGAATGTCTCTCCGTTATTAATGTCTCGCCATTGTGAATGTATCGCTTTTTTAAATGTCTAACTTTTGTAAATGTCTCACCATTGATGCTTCTCATAATTGATACTTATCACCATTGATACTTCTCACTATTTTTTACTTCTCACCATTGTATACATATCATAGTTGATAATTCTCACCAAGTAAAACTTATCACCATTGGAGTTCTCATGCCTTTATCAATTTTTTTATTCTCTTCTATGTTTTTAAACCACTAGTTTTTTTTCTTTATGGTTAATTTAATCTAATATTTGGTTCAATTTTTTTTCAATTTCTATTTTTAAAATCCATAAATACCAAATGATATAAAATGAAACACTTTTTAATTTAAACACACACTTTCCTCATACCTTTTCTCTTGAGACTTGTTGTGTCCCTTTCCTCTCTTGACTATTTTTCTTCATTCACCTTTTCCTAAAATGATTGAATAGATATCCATGGACAAAGTGAAGTTTCATTCAATGTCTTCACCAGATGATTTGTTTCTTGATAAGAAGAAGAATGTGGAAATAAATCATCCAACCCCAGTAGATCTAGTAAATCCATACCTTTCAAATAGAGTGGTTGTTCTCGAAAATTAAGTTCAAGAAGAGTGGATTCATTCGATAAAATATTTATTTCTTCAAGTAATACATAACCAATTATGTGTGGATAGGATGTCTTATAACTATATACATTTCTATCCTAGGTTGTTATATGAGTTTAATGAGTTTGTAGAGTTCTCCTTCGAAGAAAATGAAGATTAGATAAGAACTCATATCAATGGCCATAAAGTTTTGTCCTCCTCAAGTCGGTGAGATGAATGTTTGAAAGTTTCACATGAAGGTGTGTTTAAAGATTATAAAGGGACTATTATAGATTCTAGTGATGATTTCATTTTCAAATATGCTTTAGCTGAGTTAATAGAAGATGTATTTTGAATAATACCAATTGCTTTAGAGATTTATGGTGAGTGCAGGATGCTTTTAAAGTTTACCCATAACATGTTGTGTTCAAGAAAAGGTGATTTTGATACTTTAAGGTATCAAGATGTCTATTTGTGATATCTTATTAAAATAGGAAACTAGATAAATATTTTTAGATACCTAATGGTATACATGATTGAAAATACCAAGCCCATTTTGAGATCCAACTCCTTGATCTACCTGAATTTCATTTCTGTTGTTCTAAAAGAAAAAGGTTTAGTTGCTGAAGATAAAGAGTCTACAATGGATTTTGGTGGTTACTGCAACACTAGAATAATATGTAGAAGGATGAAAATTAGTTGGAACCCATGTAAAAATAAACAGGTATCTAATAGTTAAAATATTTATGATGGTTTTAATCCAGTAGACCATCCTTCGAGACCAAAGATCTTATAGATTCCGGTTTGGAACCAAATGAAGTGGTGGAATATTAGAATGAAGAGGAATAAGGGATTGGTTCTTCTAGAGATGAAGAAGATAAGGAAGTGATATGGATTTGTCTGATATTCCAACTATAACCTCTGGTTCTCCTAGTCCATCTACGATTCTCCCTAAAAAAGATAAAATTTTGAAGGAAGTGATGAGGATAAAACTAAAGTGTCAAGTTAAGATCAATTCAATAGTAAATCCAAATCCCTTAAGGAAAATGAAAATGGATCTAATGATTAAGAAGATAATGAAGAGGGTGATGAAAATAAATAAGTAAATGGTGATGAAAATCGGAATGGAAATAGATATGATGATAGATATAATAGTGATAGTGGTTCTAATGGTCATGATGGTTCCATTTGAAGAATTAGAGTTGAGGATATAGAAATAAATCAAGATTTTATTCCCTATCAAGGAGTATTAGTTTATAAATATAAATAAATTATAGTTAAGGATATGGACATATCTTCTAGATAATAAAAATAAGAATCAGTTGAGGGGGAGAAATCCCTAAGTTTGGAGATTCACCATGTTTTTTGTGATGATCAGAAAATTTTAGATCAAGTTGTTGTTGATAAGATGAAAGTTATTACAAATTTGAGCAGTATATGGCTGAGAAGAGATAAGTTGAGCATGTTGAGAAAGTTATTGATGAACAAACAAATTTTTGAGACCTCATTTGGTGTATCTACTATGGTGGTATCTACAATTTTTTATTCTTAAGTTGTTGGGATTCTTGGTAAAAATTATAACAATTGGATGGACCCTACATATAAAGAATGGGACAAGATTTCTGGTAAAGTTAGGAGTCCACTAAATAAAGGTGGACATAATATTTGAGATTAAAGGGATCTTGAGGTATTATTATTTGATCAAATTTATGTTAGTGAGTTGAAGTGGTTTGAATCTAATGTGCCTACTAGGACTAAGCTTGCTACACCTGTACTTGATCCTATGGTACCACCTATCATAGTGGATGTTGTCACCAATGGTGACTTAGATTATTTCAGTGAAACAATTACTATTGAATTTTATTTGAAGTTTACAAATCAAATGCCTCATGTCACCAGGTTATGTGAAAAAGATGAGAGGTATTTTCTAGATCTGTTGATACAACATATTCAAACGTAAATGGTTCAACGAATTCATGAATTGAAGATTTAGAATTAAAGACATTATAGTGAGATGGAGTTTGTGAGATATGTCATGGAAGGGATATAGATAGAATTTGCAGCTAGTATAGATTATTTATTGGAAAGGGTGGAGAATCTTACTTTAGTAGAATCTATTTCAAATACTACTCCAACTCTTTTTTTTATATTGAGATTCTCAGATATATTTTATAGGAAGATCTTAGAGATGCTTTAAGTGGTGAACCCTGCATACCTCAAGAAAGTTTGAGCATCACAGTGGTCATGTTCTCATGTTTGTTAAAGAGTTTTTGAAGGACATAACTACTAAAAGATAAACTATAACAAAATATATCAAGAACTATTTTCAAGGATTTATACCAAGCATGAGATAAATTCTCAATTTAAGTTCTTAGAAGAAAATCTAAGGATTCCTCGAGTTTCCTAGGATTTTAAATAACAACTCAACTAGATAAAGTCTATGAATCCTATTATAAATATTTTTATAGAAGATAACCAATACTTATTCGATGTAATGGAGAGAGTTAGAAACATTATCATGGGTTTTTTAAATCTTATGAAACCATTTATTCATGTTCATGGAACAACAGTTTTAGCCCACAAATCCATACTTACTGATTCCCATATGATGTCTAAAACAACTGCTTCAGAATATTCACTTCATCTAGGAGTGACAGGTGATATGCATACACCTTTTCTAACTAGATTCTAGCATTTTTCCTTACCTCCCAGAGAAGTTATGAAGCACCTCATACCAATCATCATCATAGAACCTCATTCTCTAATTGATGTTCCTACAACTGTTCCTATGGAAACCCTTTCCTTAGTTGCTATAGCCTCTAACTCATATAAGGATAAAGGTAAATCTCATTTATTTCTTTCTACTCATCCTAAGAGGGACCATTGATGATTATACTTGTTTCCTTTGATGGAATTTTTTAACTCTTTTTGTTGACACTACTTTCTATAACATTTTATAGCTAAACATCTGTTGGTTTCGAATGAAAAATCTATTATTCTATTTTTTGTTTTTCCATTTTTTTATTATTCACTTTTTTATAATCCTAAAAGGGGGAGAAATATTCTATCTAGAATTTATTTCTATTTCTTTAATGCCATTATGATATTTAAGTGATATTTATTTAATCACATGTGTATTTTATTTAACTTTAATACCATCTATTTAATATATTTTGATACCCTATGTATCTTATTTACCTTTTATTTCATACTATATAAAATACCATGATTTATCTTTGATACCATTTATATAAAATTCCATGATTTTTTATCATTAAAAAGGGGGTATTGTTGGGCTCATTGTTTTAATTATCATAAAATCATGTTTATTATGATATTATTGAGCTTTATGTTTTATGATAGAATTTAACATTATAAATCATATTGTAGAAATTTTGAAAGTATGACTCACTGTTAAGTATGAGTCACTACCAAATAAAGTATCACCACCAAGGATGACTTTCCATCAGAAATGAGTCACCGCCAGTATGGAAATATGGATAAGTGTTGGAAAAAATCACTGTCGACTATGACTCACCATCACCAATGTCTAACCACCAATATTTTCTTACTACCAAGAAAATAAATTTGGTAAAGTATGGAATGACTCAGCATGAGGTATGAGTCACTGCCAGAACAAAAAATCGGCTATGTGTTAGATTCACCTACCACTGAGAATAGTCACTTCCAAACTCAGACACCTCCAAAGTTTGTCTCACCACCATACTCAGAAAATACCAGAGTGTATCTCACTACTAGAATTAGACACATCCATAAATATTCATCATTCCAAAGACTCACCACCACTCTTATTCTACTTATCTTTTTTAATTAAATATTTCTAACAACTAGTTTATAAAATTTAATGCTCAAACTTATTTTAATGATGATTCCATTATTATTCTATAGGGATGAATTAATGAATTTTTCATCCCAAAGTATGAGGTTGCAGGATATCCAGATTTCTTCTCACATGAAAGATTGTGCATGCTGCTGATAAAAGAGGGTACAGAATCTATCATGCATAATGGTTAGAAACATCTCTGAACACAAAAAATATATGTGCGCATGGAGAGAGCTATGTTGTTGTGGAGACTTCCTTACATGAAGTATCTACATCAGTGATCACCTGTAGATGAATTAAATCACATTGAACATGTGGTATACTTCCTAAAGTCATTATAGTAGATGTTTATGACACTCTATTCTACAACAAATTTTAAAAACTCAGCTTTAGATTCACTTCATATCACACTCAATAAGTCACAAGCTTCAAATAATATCAGACATATAAACTCCAATATATCTATATCCTTACTTTCTAAATTTTTTCATTTACATTTAAATTATGAGAACTATTTGTATAATCTATTTATTACATGCACAATATCTCTTTATTTAAACTGTAAGATACAAGATATTTTCTCAGCACTTTTTTACCTATGTTTCCCACATGTTCTAATAGAGGTACGATTGTGGTCTATTTTATCTGTACTCCCACAATTATTGTGGAAGAGGTCCTTTGTGGCATGGAAAGTCATTTTACGATATTATACCTAATCTAGGTTGTGTATAAAAAAGGTTTATCTAATTAAACTACTTGAAATAAGGTGATGTTCATATGGAGAGGACTAATTCTAATCTTGATACTAGACCTCTTGCATTCATTTTCCAATATGTATTTTTTGTATTATATTTCTAATATTTAAGTCCAAATTTGTTTTAAACTATAAAAAATCACTACTTTGATAATTAACCTTAATTAGTGTTTATATAATATTTTTATTGAGTAAATTTATTTCAAATGTTGAAGTAATATTATTTATTGTTTTAACTAATACCTAATCAATCTTTGATAAATATTTTAAAAGGTAAATATTTATATCGATCATATTTTTTAGTTAACTAGGCCATATTTAAAATAATTGGGGATTTCTTTTATATCATTTTTAACTAAAATTTTTATTGTGTACTGAATTAACTCCCCTCTTGAGATACTCACTCCGACTAATAATAACATTTACATAACCTTGCATTCCACATAGAACGTATATAAATCAATTTCATTAAGTAACCCATTTAAATGAATGAGTTTTATAAGGATTTAATAAATCATACTTTAATTAAAAAAAAATATACCCAATTGGAAAATGTAAAAGATTATATTTTCTATAAGAATCATAATTTTTGAGTGAAGAAGAAATAACACAGAGTCGTGATGTGTTTTGGAAATAAGAGTCCTTTGGGAAAAAACATTGTATTTTTCATAAAATAAGATTGGAAACATATATATCCCTGAATATAAAAGGGAAAAATAAAGAAATTATGTTTGAGTAATTTTAATAGGATTTCAACACTCATATTTGGCATGAAGTAGTAATAACCCAAATAAAGGAATTTGGGTTCAAGAATCCCCTTACCTTATGTCCAGATGTGTTACGCACTTGCACTTAATATCCCGAATAATAAAATTATATTCATTAATTATTAAATATATAACCTATTATAAGTTTATTTTATTTATTATAGTTTTATTCAGTTCTTTTATGGATATTTTTATGAATTATAGTGTTCATTTCATCATTTTGAAAGTGTTCATTTCATGGTTTATGGTTGGTTTACTTAAGTATAATTATGTGAGTTCTTTTCAAATGGAAGAAAAACTCTTCAAGTGTAATGAAATTTTCTTAATATACTTAAATAAATTTAAATTGTCCCATATATCATTTTTTTCTTATATAATTATTATGCTTAGATAAAATATTAATGAAAATGTTTGAATTTATTTTGGCTGTTTTTATGACCATCATGAACTAGTATCATATTATTTAATATCATGTTTATATATTGGTTCTAGTACATTATACAAGTTATAATATGTATATTAAAATATTATTTAACCATAATAGGGTTTTTATGATCATTCTTGAATATGGTAATGGAAAACTAAACTCGTCGTCCACGAAGATGGTGAATCAACAAATCATCGATGATGTTTTCATTTTTAGAATAAAAGGAGAAGAGAGTAGGTTTTATTATAGATATTCCATTAAAATAATAAAATTATAGTATTTATATGATACTAGAGTTATCATGCCACTTTGGATAGGGTAGATGATGTGGTGAAAAGAAAAGAAAAGAAATTAAAATAGAAAGATGGATGATTTTACCTCTTGAATATCTTCTCCTTGAGAACCTTCTTAAGGCACTTGGGTTTGTTATTTTTATGAGACCAACATCTCTTGGATGTAGGAAGAGGATTGGGAGAGGAATAGGGTAGAATTTAGACAATACATAAGGATTATAAGGTGTGAGGAAAAGTGGTGGTGAGGGGTGGTATTTATAAGGGGGAGAGGGATGTTTTTTCTTTTTATATTTATTAGTGTATTATTTTTCCTCAAGACTATAAATAGTGTTCATTATTATGAATAATTTCAATAAATATTTTATGTGAGTTCAAAAAAATGGGTTATCATATTTTCATTTATAAGATGCCTGAATTTTATTTATACTTTCATAGGTGAAGTTATTATTTTATTGTCCAGATTACTATACTTAATTATCATATTACTATTTCAATGGTCAGGTTATTATTCCATTGATATAGGTTCCTTAATTTCAATAAATACCACTTATTTCATTCTTTGCTTATGAGAATAATGTCTTTATTATGTTAAATATGTTATTTATGTGTTTTATACTATATAAAATATTTATAATAAGGTAAATACCATTGATAAAATTATAGATTGTTTCATTCTTCCTCCCTTCTGAAATTCCACCCTCAAAATTTCATTATACATACTAAGGTGAAAATAGGTGAGGGTATTTATCCTTAATCACTTCATCTAGTTCCCATGTCACATCTTCATAATTACGGTTCATCCACAAAACTTTGACAATGTGAGTCATCTTGTTTCATAGGACCTTGTCTCTGTGGTCTATTATCTTCACTGGATTCTCTTCGTATGAGAGTTCGTTATCCATTTATACCACCTAAAGATTTAGTACATTTGAGGGGTAACATATTTAATTCATTAGGAGAGATACATAGAACACTTTATGGACTTGATCCATCTTTGGTTGAAGTGAAATCTGATAGGCCACTGCTCCTATGGAATAAAGGATCTAAAAGGGGGAAATGTACCTTGGGATAAGATTCCATTTCCTTACAAAATACAAGATTCTCTTCCATGGTTATATTTTAAGGAAGAATTTGTCTCCAAATTCAAACACAAAATCCCTTTGACGGTTGTCATCATAGATCATTTTCTAGATCTGAGTAGCTTTTATGTGTTGTTATATGGATTGAACCATATCTATCATATCTTTCCCAAGATCAGGTCCAAGTATATTTTTTCCAACATCATCCAAACAATTTGTATTTATACATAATTTCCCATAAAATAATTATATAGATCCATTTGAATACTTGAGTGGAAGATATTATTATATGAGAACTAAACCAATGGGAGATCCTGATTCCATCCACCTTTTAATTTCATTTAGTAGTCTATTATCATGTCCTCAAGCATCTAAATAGTCCTTTAAGATTATAAATCAGTTTTGGGGGGTGATTGGACATGTTGAAATTCAATTAAATGGTAAAATCATGTTGAATACTTATCCAGAATTTTGATGTGAACCTTAGATCATGATCAAAAGTGAAACTACATGTAGCCTCACCACTTCCTTCATATGTAAATTAGAATTTTTTTAAGTTGGAAATATTCCTTAATTACAATGAAGTGGGTTGCCTTTGTGGGTTGATCCACTACTACCCATATTTCATTTTTTCCTTTGGGTTTCTTTAGGAGACGAATGGAAATGTCCACGGTGATGTTCTCCCATTTTCAAATTGGTATTGGTAATGGTTTCATCATCCCTTTAGACTATTCTCTCTCTACTTTAACATGCTAACATACCAAACATCTTGAGATATACTTGGAAACATCCATATTTTTCCCATAAGAAGTTATCTCAAATATCATGATACATCTTCTTACTATTAATATGGATAGAAAAATATGATCTATGTTCATTATCCATTAGTTCCTTATTTATCCCAGGTGAAAAAGGCACACAAATCCTAGTTACAAATCAGATTAAGCCATTCACATCAATGTGGAACTCATTTATCTTACCTTCCTTTACTTATTTAAACATATTTTGAAGATTCAGATCACCCCTTTATGCCTCTTTGATCTTCTATTAGAGGGATGGTTGGGAAATCATTTTGTCAATATAGGATGTATTCCCTAACATTATGATTTCTAGATCCATCCTTTTCATTTCCAAACAGATAGTGTCTTTCTAAATATAGATCATGGATGGAGTAGAGGGATTTTTTCTTCACAGATCATCAACTACCATGTTTTCCTTCTTATGATGATAGTGAATAGATAAATCTTAGTCCTTGATTAGCTATAACTATATACTCTAACTCATGTTCAGCTCCTTTTGTGTGAATATATACTTTAGGATATTGTGATCAATATATATTTCACACTTCTCACTGTATAGGTAGTTCTACTAAGTATTCAAGGTGAAGATCATAGCTACTAACTACAGATCATGTGTCAGGTAGTTCTTCTCAGGGTTATTTAACTGTCATGTGGTGTAGGATATCACTTTATCCTTATGTATGAGTAAAAAACCCAATATTTTCCTTGAATCATCATTGTATATCACAAAACATTTTCCACTTACTGGTAGTGTGAGTACAGGTGTAGTGAATAGCCTCTTCTTAGGATCCTTAATTATTTTCTCACATTCTTTAATCCAGAAATACTTTACCCCTTTCTGTATTAACATGGTTAGGTGGGATATACAATCATGATAAATTTCTCACAAAACAGTGGTATTACACAGCTAAGCAAAGAAAACTATATATTTAAGTGAAACTATAGGGTTTGTGTCCTTCCTTAATTACCTTTTTTTTAAGGGTCCATAGAAATTATTTTATTTGTGATCAAGTGTCCCAAGAATGTGACTTTCTGCATCCAAAAGTCACACTTGTTGAAATTAGCATAAAAATTATCCTTTCTTAATATCTCCATCACAGTCCTTATAGGCTCTTTTCATTCCTCCTTTCTCTTGGAATAAATGATAATATCCATGATGAACACTACCAAATATTTGTTTAGGTAGTATCCAAAGACTATAACGACCCATACTTTACATACATTTTTATTAATTCAAAATTTAAGAACACTTACTACAACATATAACAAAACCATGAAAGGACCGTATAGGTATAGTGTCTTTAGAAAGTGGGAAACATAAACAACTGGTTCATAAATCATCTACACTCTCTCCCTTTTATTTTATTATATCTAGAGTCCCTTTTGGAATAGCTTACTTAATACCCTTCTTCCTGACCTGGGGAAAAGAAAACATACAAAGGGTGAGCTCAAATGCTCAGTAAGGGTAAACAAAGGAAATATCAATCATATCATATTCATAAGAATATAACATTTTAAAAATCTTATCCTGCAAAAGAGATTATAATATCATGACATGGGATCAATCATAATAGTGAAAGGTAATCCACATAATCAAAACATAAAACATGAACCTTTGTGGAATACACATATAATAATAGCGAATCATTTCTTAGTAGTCAAGACTCATTTCCATGACTACCTTAGTGAACAAAGTCCATTTCTGAACCGAGTTCAATCCTCGTTTCAGTCCTGTTTCACTGAAACGGATTAACTTATCGTTCCATCCATGTCTATCTCATGAGATATAAATATTTACCCAATGCATTTGAGGGAGATATAAGTCCCACCCGTATCATAATTAAACCATTATTATGTGTGACACAAAATCATAAATCATAGCATAACCCATGTAATAAAACAAATGGGATTCCGGAACATCATGCCATCATAACATAATCCATATAAGATAAAAAGACATAATAAAAACAATTCAATCATAACATTATCAAATAAATGTAAAAATATTGATAGAAACAAAACCCTATATTATCTTAGATGGAAAATAATTTTGATAAAACACTTGAACTCCATTCTTGAGGAAAATATCCTTTCTACTTCAAAAACATTTTTCCTTTCTTAACATGTAATTAAATTTTAAACTAAAAGAAGTTTATTAAAAATAAACTTGAAAACTTGTAAAGGAATATTCATGGAAATAATTTTATATGAAATCATAAAAATCCATTCATGACGTATAAGTTAAAAAAAACATTTTTTTCTCGTACTTTGACCAGAAAAGTCAAAAAGTACCTCATATGAAAAATGACAAATGATTCCTTTCATATCTTTTACTAAAACTCACCAATGAGTAATATTGTATTTAAACAATTGTAGGAGGATAGAAATAATATTACATATTTAGGAAACATGGATGTGGATGATAAATATGCCCTAGTAAATTTATAAGTATAAACAATCTCGGATAAAAAATGAGATTGTGATATTTTCCTTTGCCTTAGGTCTGATATGCTTTGTACGTGTCTGAACCTACTATATAATTATTTAAATAATTTCATTGACTTATTACAGAATCATATTCATTGTTATGATATCATACAGTATCATATTATTATCTTCTTATTAGTAATATTTGATTGCTACTTGTTATTCGGGTGTTCATTGCTTTATGTTCGTATGCATGTCTTGTCGAATAAATTCTTATTCCTCTTCTTAGGTTATAGCTACATCATTTACATAATGGTAGTAGTATAATATATATAACATATTTATTCATTAAACTTATTTATATAATCATTGTTCAACAAAGATCATTTAGAACGAGTCACATCACATCGTGGAGACGGTAGGCCATACGTACGCACGAGCGATGATATCGTTCCCATGATCGTGGAATTGTATTTAAGTGTATGTATACTATTTCAGAATCAATATAAATTTACAATAATCATATATAGTTATTTTTTACACCATTATAACCGTCCAAGTAATGTGGTGGTGGAAAACAGATTACACCACGCCGTGGAGACGGTATTCCATAAGTACGCACGCGCGGTGATTTCATTTTTCATAGGATGGATAGAAGGTGAAATATGGTTGTCTAATATTTATAATAACATATAAGTATATTATTGATACTGATTTTATTACTTCATAATTAATCAACTAAAGAATATGAAGTATAAGAAGAAATAAATTTGAAAGAATCAGTAACGGACATTACCTGTTCTTTGAAGTGCCTCTTCTTAACCTCCTCTTAGGGAACTAAAGATAGTCTTTGAAGAAGACCAGAACCTCCAGGATGTTTCTAGTGAAGTGTAGAAGATAAATTTTCAGGGGTGGGCCGAGCATCAAGGCTCAAAGTGGTGTTAGGAGGAGAGGGAGGAGGTTCCCTTTTATAAGGGAGGAGAGGGGCACCTTAGGAAAAACGTAAAATATTATTTTATAATAAAGTCATAATCAGTTTTTAATAGCTCAAAATTGATTTATTTACAAGATAAGGTGGGTATGGGTCACAATCCTCTCAACCAATAGATTTTAGACAAGTTTAGGTTACTATTTTAACCTTATCATTTAAATTTAACTTTAAGTTAAATAATTTAACTTTTACCGTGTCTTCTTGTTTTCTTACACTATATGGTTAATAAACTTACTATAAAAAGCCAAACGAACCCCAAGTTGTTCATTATTAATATATATAACCTTATCTAAGTAATGTTTATGAATATTATATTTTTAGGAATAAAATAACAATTAATAATATAATATTTGTTTTAAAAACTATTTTATGTCAATTTTGAAACTATTTGGTAATTGATTTTTTTGAAAATCATAACAGCATGATTAGTTCAAAAAAAGTTAATTAAATCAATAATAACATGTCATATTAATATATAAAATTATTTAAATTCATAAAAAGTCTAAAATTACATTTATTTGGGTATTTATAATATCAATTATGTTAATATTTCCTTAATAAAGTAATTACTGCATCATCATTGTGTCAGAAATAAATTAAATTATTTAATGTCTAAAAATTATAAATAAAATACCATTATTTATTAAATCATATTATATTTCTAATTAATATTTATAGTCTAATTTATCTTATTTATAACCCTATATTAAGAATGTTGTAGTTATTAAACTTTGATTTTAACTATTTTAACTCTTCTTTAAATAAAATAATAATAAATGTCCTAATCTAATCTAAGTGGACCTAAATGGTCATATTTTATTCATAAGGTTGTTTTTGGTCGAATTAAACTTATCCAATAGAATTTGGACATGTTTTAGGGTAATAATAATATCATTTTTACACTAAATTACCCTATTTACTTTTAACAGTGGTAAATAAAAGTAAAAAATTACTATTCACAAAAAATTATTTTTATCTTATTGAACAACATTTTACACCTTAATATTAACCGTGTCTCTCTGATTTTCGAAATTCCACTCACAGAAGTGGTAAAATTAAATTTTATGAAAATTTTCAAATTCTCCTAGGAGGTGGGTAAAAGACGGTGAAAAGTTCAATAAAATTTTTATATATCTAAAATTATTATAAAATGACTCCAATGAATTACATTGAACTTATATAGGTTTTAAGTATCAATTTTGACCTAAAATAAATTTAAATAAAATAAATAGTTATTTAAATAAAAAGTTGGTTTTTAAATAGTAACCTAGGGTTTTCACTATTCATCAAAAATTGAAAGTTTTCAGAAAAATACCAAAAATTTACACTAGGATAATTTCGATATTCTGAATCCAAAAATGAAGTCCATTTTGAAAGATAAAATTTCAAATTTCAAAAATTGGGTATTACTATTCATAACGGCTAGTTTATATAATATTTTAATAACATGTCGTTGTTTAGTGAAACTCGGTATTGCGTACAACGCAAGCTATCAAGGAAGGTTTCTCTTACGTGTAACGCAAGCCAAGACAGTATTGTGTGTAGTGAAATATTCCTTTATAAAACATTATACATAAAAACAAAATATTTCTCATAAAATCTCGGGTGTTACGTTCTACCCCCCTTATAATGAATTTCTCCCTCGAAATTCATCACTTTGTAACAAACAGATGAGGATACCTCTCCTTCATCATATCCTCATGTTCCCATGTAGCTTCTTCTAATTGGTTGTTCCTCCATAAAACTTTCACCAAGCGAGTGGTCTTGTTCCATAGGAATTTTTCACTACGATCAAAAATCTCTATCGGTTGTTCTTCATAAGAAAGTTCTTTCTCCAGCAGTACAACTTCTGAGCTGAGTACATGTGAAGGATCGGGTATGTACTTTCTCATGAGAGATACATGGAACACATCATGAACTTGAGTGAGATTTGGTGGAAGCACCAATCGGTAAGCTACCTTCCCAACACAATCCAATATTTCAAAAGGACCAATATACCTAGGGCTCAGCTTGCACTTCTTTCCAAATCTCATTACTCTCTTCCAAGGAGATATTCGTAAGAACACTTTATCACCCACTTCAAAATCTAGGTATTTTCTTCGGTTATCGGCATAAAATTTTTTTCGACTCTGAGCTGCACTTATGTGTTGTTGAATAGATCTGACCTTTTCTGCCATCTCATCAGCAAGATCAGGTCCTAATTGCTTTCTTTCCCCAACTTCATCCCAGCAAGTTGGAGTCCTGCATTTCTTTCCATAGAGAGATTCATAAGGATCCATCTGAATACTGGAGTGAAAGCTATTATTATAAGAAAATTCCACCAAAGGTAGGTGTTGATCCCAAACACCTTTGAAATCCATAGAGCAATCTCTTAACATATCTTCTAGAGTTTGAATTGTTCTCTTAGACTGACCGTCTTTCTAAGTATGATAATAAGTGATGAAACTCAACTCTGTATCTATAATATGATAAAGACTTCACCAAAACTTTGAGGTAAAACTCGGGTCCCGATCAGATATAATGGAAAGTGGTACTCCATGAAATCTTACCACTTATTTTATGTATATCCAGTAAAGTTGATCCAGAGATAAATCTTCTTTAATAGAAATTAAGTGTGATGACTTCATAAGACGATCAACTATAACCCAGATAGCATTATTGCCTTTGGATGTTTTAGGAATTCTAGTGACAAAGTCCATAGTGATGTTTTCCCGCTTCCATTCTGGTATGGGTAATGGTTGTAACATCCCCTTATACTTATGTCTCTCAGCTTTAACTTGCTGACAAACCAAGAATCGAGAGGTATATTCAGCAACATCTCTTTTCATTCCATCCCACTATAAGTAATCTTTCAAGTACCTATACATCTTCGTGATTACAGGGTGAATAGAGAATGAATAACTATGAGCCTCATCCAGTAGCTCCTTCTTTAATTCTGGGGTGGGAGGAACACAAACCTGATTCCTGAACCTTATTATCCCATCACAATCAAGGTTGAATTCAGGAACATTTCTCACCTTCTTTTGTAACTCTACATATTCTTTCTGTGCCTCTTTAATCTTTGCATCTATAGATGGTTGAACATTCATTTGAGAAAGATAAGATTTTTCCCTTCCATTATAATCTCAAGATCTATCCTTTGTAAATCCACAAATATTAGATCTTTTGTAATCCTCATCATGGATAAGCTAGCATGGTCTTGTCGACTTAATGTGTCTGCCACCTTGTTTGCTTTACCAGGGTGGTAATGAATTGAGCAGTCGTAATCCTTAATCAACTCCAACCATCTTCTTTGGTGCATATTCATCTCCTTTTGTATAGAAATATAATTTAAAAATTTATGATCAGTATACATATCACACCTTTCACCATAACGATAATGCCTCAAAATATTTAATGCAAAGATTACCACAGCTAACTCCAAATCATGAGTTGGGTAATTTTGATCATGAATTTTTAACTGTCGTGAGTCATAAGCTATCACCATATCATTTTTCATGAGAACACACCCCAACCCCTTCTTGGACGCATCACTATAGATCACAAACATTTCTCCACTACAAGGCGGTGTGAGCACAAGTGCACTGGAAAACCTTCATTTTAACTCTTTGAAATTCTCTTCACACTCCTCTGTCCAAACAAACTTAACTCCTTTTCGAGTCAACCTGGTGAGTGGATTAGATAATCGTGAAAAATCTTTCACAAAACATTGTAATATCCAGCCAAACCAAGAAAACTTCAGACCTCAGTTACGGTTGTTGGTCTCAACAATCTTTCAATAACCTCTATTTTTTCTGGATCCACAGATATCCCCTCTTTTGAGATTATGTGACCCAAAAATGTAACTTTTTGAAGCCAAAATTCACATTTGGTAAATTTGTCATAAAGATTCTCTTTTCTCATGGTCTTTAATAAAAGTCTCAAGTTATCTTCATGTTCTTCCTTGCTCTTCGAATAGACAAGAATATCGTCTTTAAAGACTACCACAAACTGATCAAGATAGTCTCTAAAGACTCTATTCATTAGATCCATGAAGATAGTAGGGGCATTAGTAAAACCAAATGGCATCACTATAAATTCATAGTGTTCATACCTTGTACGGAAAGTCATCTTTGGTATATCCTCCCTTTTGACCCTTAATTGATGATACCCTAAATAAAGATCAATCTTGGAAAAGTATTGAGCTCCGCATAGTTGGTCAAATATGTCATCAATTCGTAGGAGAGGATATTTGTTATTGATAGTGATCTTGTTAAGTTCTCGATAATCAATGCAGAGTCTCATTGATCCATCTTTCTTCTTAACAAACAAAACATGTGCTCCCAAAGGTGACGCACTTGGGCGTATGAATCCCTTATTAAGATTCTCTTGGAGTTGCTTCTTCAATTCCTGCAATTCAATTGGGGCCATTCTATAAGGTGTCTTTGAAATAGGAAAAGCACCCGGTACGAGTTCTATTGAAAACTCAACTTCACGATTTGGTGGAAGACCCGAAAATTCCTCTGGAAAGACATCATCAATCTCTCGTACAGTGGGAATATTTTTAATTGTGTGTTTCTCTCCAACCATTTGAGACAAATAATCTTAATTTAGTGGAATCAAGACCCATAAGATGGAAGAAATTTCCACTGGAAGGTTATGTTCATCCTTGCATCGATAGATGATCATAGATTGATCTGGAATATGAAATGTGACTTCCCTTATTTGGAAATTGATATGATCTCCATATAAAGAAATCCAATCTATTCCAAAAATCACATAAAATTCCACTATAGGAAGGATCACAAGATTTATAGGAATCACTTTCCCACAAACTTCAATAGGAGAAGAATTATAAACTTTTGATGTGAGTGTTGTGCCATTAGGGGTTGTCACAGCTAACTCAACATATAATTGTTGACATAATACGGTGATACCCTTAGAAAATTATTCATAAATAAAAGAGTGGGTGGATCCATAATCAAATAAAACATTTGCTACTTTAGAGTGGATGTTAAGTGTACCTTTCACCACTTCGTTATCGTACTCCACATCGCTGATAGAAATTGTATGTGACATTCCTTTTTCTTTAGACTTAAGAGTTTTTTGTCGTCGATCATCATCAACAACCCTTGGATTAGGGCATTGATTAGTATAATTCCCCATTTACTTGCACTTATAACATTGAAGTGTAGGAGGTGCACTCTGTGTAGCCTTTTCTTTGTTCGCATCACTAGACATCTTCTTCCCATCATTGCAGCATTCAAATTCCCGATGACCTTCTTTTCCACATTTGAAACATTTACTTGTCCCTTTAAGACAACCCCCTCCAGGTTTCTTTCCACACCTTGAGGATAAGGGAAAAGTCATCTTCTTTTCAGTGTGCTCTTTACATTTTTCTTTGAATTCCATTTTCCTCTTCTTATCAAATGCATATGACTGATGGGTTACTCCAATATCCATCTCAACCTTGAGATCACATCAAACAATTTCCTCGTAGCTATTGAAGTCCCTTAGGAATAACGCCCTTCAAAGACTTGGTTTTAAGCCACTAAAGAATCGATCGATCTTACTCTCAGGTTGGATAATAATCCTAGAAGCGTACCTTGAAAGTATTCTAAAATTTTCTTCATAGGTACCAACAGATTCATCATCCTTTTGTTTTAGTTCTAGAAACTCCTTCTCCATATTTTTTAGAAGAATAAGAGGGAAGTATTTATTGAAAAATAAGTTCTTGAACTCGTCCCATTCCATGGAATCAATTTTATCTCTTGGACTCATATTCTTGATAAGATTCCACTATTGATCAGCTTCACCTTCCAGATGTTAAATTGATAAGATGACTTTATCATGTTCAGAACATTGAAGAACTCAAAATATCTTTTCAGTGGTACTGATCCATTTTTCAACCACTAATGGATCAGTTTACCCGCTGAATGAGGGTGGACGCTGCCTCATGAAGGATTCAACAGAATATTGCTCCATTACTTGCTCGTTTGGAAGTCCTGCATGATTCATAGCATGAGAAAGTTTTGTGAGCATGGCTACAATATTTTCCATTCCAACTCCCATGACATGTGGTTACTCAGGGGGACAATCATTGCATTTCCCGCCGCATTCAGCATTAACACGGTTTCTTTGGGTTCCATCCATTGACTAAAACCAATAAGCATAGTGTGAGAAACACTAGTCATAATAGTAAAACCACATAATCAAGAATAAAATTTCACGCTTTAGGTCTTATCATAGGTTATTCATGTCCATTTCTAAAACACTAAGATTTTTCCCTATGCTTAGACATATCCTTAGGGTTCTTACTAAGGCTTTCACATCCTAGTTTCCAATGGTTGACTATACCCTTCCTCAGATACCAACTATAACGACCCATACTTTACATGCATTGCTATTACATCAAAATTAAAGCACACTTATTACAACATATAACAAAACCATAAAATTACCATATAGGTATAGTGTCTTTAGAAACTGGGAAACATAATCAACTGGTTCATAAATCATCTACACTATCTCCCTTTTATTTTTTCATATCTAGAGTCCTTTTTCGAATATCTTACTTAATAACCTTCTTCCTGACCTGGGGAAAAGAAAACATAAAAAGGGTGAGCTCAAATTCTCAGTAAGGTCAAACAAAAGAAATATCAATCATATCATATTCATAAGAATATAACATTTTAAAAATCTTATCCTGCAAAAGAAATCATAATATCATGGCATCAGATCAATCTTAATAGTGAAAGGTAATCCACATAATCAAAACTTAAAACATGAACCTTTGTGGAAAACACACATAATCATAGAGAATCATTTCTTAGGATTCAAGACTCATTGCCAAGACTATCTTAGCGGAAAAAGTCCATTTCTGAACCGAGTTCACTCCTCGTTTCAGTCCTATTTCACTGAACCGGATTAACCTGTCATTCCAGCCATGTCTATCTCATGAAATATAATACTTTACCCAATTCATTGGAGGGAGATATAGGTACCACCAATCTAATAATTAAAACATTCTTATGTGTGCCACAAAATCATAAATTATAGCATAACCCATGTAATAAAAAAATGGGATTCTTAAACATCATGCCATCATAACATAATCCAAATAAGATAAAAGAACATAATGAAAATAATTCCATCATAACATAATAAAATCAATGTAAAAATAGGTATAGAAACAGAACCCTATATTATCTTCTATAGAAAATAATTTTGATAAAACACTTGAACTCCATTCTTGAGGAAAATATCCTTTCTAATTCAAAAACATTTTTCCTTTATTAACATGTCATACAATTTTAAACTAAAAGAAGATTATTAAAAATAAACTTGAAAACTTGTAAAGGAAGCTTCATGGAAATAATGTTCTATGAAATCATAAAAATACATTCATGTCGTATAAGTTAAAAAACATGTTTTCTCATACTTTGGCCGGAAAAGTCAAAAATACCTCATAAGAAAAATGACAAACGATTCATTTCATATCTTTTTCTAAAACTCACCAATGAGTAATATTGGATTTAAACAATTTTAGGAGGATAGAAATAATATTACATATTGAGGAAACATGGATGTGTATGATAAATATGCCCCAGTAAATTCAAAAGTATAAACAATCTCAGATAAAAAATGAGATTATGATATTTTCCCTTACCTTAGGTTTGATATGCTTTGTACGTGTCCGAAACTCCTGTATAATGATTTAAATAATGTCATTGACTTATTACAGAATCATATTCATTGTTATGATATCATACATGATCATATTCTTATCTTCTTCTTATTAATATTTGATTGCTACTTGTTATTCGGGTGTTCATTATTTTATGTTCTTATGCATGTCGTGTCGAATAAATTCGTATTCCTCTTTTTAGGTTATAGCTACATAATTTACAGAATGGTAGTAGTATAATATATATATCATATTTATTCATTAAATTTATTTATATAATCATTTTTCAACGAAGATCATGTAGAATGAGTCGCATCACATTGTGGAGACGGTAGGCCGTACGTACGCACGAGCAATGATATCGTTCCCATGATCGTGGAATTGCATTTAATTGTATGTATACTATTTCAGAATAAATATCACTTTATAATAATCATATATAGTTATTTTTTACACCATTATAACCATCCAAGTAAGGTGGTGGTGGAAAACAGATCACACCACGGCGTGGAGACGGTATTCCGTACATACGCATGCGCGGTGATTTCATTTTCCGTAGGATGGATAGAAGGTGAAAAAGGGTTTTTTCATATTTATAATAACATATCAGTATATGAGTGATACTTATTTTATTACTTCATAATGAAACAACCAAATAAGAGGAAGTAGAAGAAGAAAAATAAATTTGAAATAATCGGTAACGAACATTACCTCTTCTTTGAAGCGCCTATTTTTAACCTCCTCTTAGGGCACTAAAGATGGTCTTTGAAGAAGACCAGGACCTCTAGGATGTTTCTTTGGAAGTTTATAAGAGATATTGGTAGGTTTTGGCCGAGAATTAAGGCTCAAAGTGGTGTGAGGAGGAGAGGGACGAGGTGCCCTTTTATAAGGGAGGAGAGGGGCACCTTAGGAAAAACTTAAAATATTATTTTATAATAAAGTCATATTCGGTTTTGAATAGCTCCAAATTGATTTATTTAGAAGCTAAGGTGAGTAGGGGTCTAAAGTATCTCAACCAATATATTTTAGACAAGTTTAGGTTACTATTTTAACCGTATCATTTAGATTTAATTCTAAGTTAAATAATTTAACTTTTACCGTGTCTTCTTGTTTTCTTACACTATATGGTTAATAAACTTACTATAACAAGACAAAAGAACCCCAAGTTGTTCATTATTAATATATATACCCTTATCTAAGTCATGTTGCCAAACCTTATATTTTTAAGAATAAAATAATAATTAATAATATAATATTGTTTTAAAAAACTATTTTATGTCAATTTTGACACTATTTGGTCATTTATTTTTGTGAAAATCATAACAGAATGATTAGTTCAAAAAAAGTTAATTAAATTAATAATAACATGTAATATTAACATTTAAAAATATTTTAATTCATAAAAAGTCTCAAATTACATTTATTTGGGTATTTATATTATCAATTATGTTAATATTTCATTAATAAGGTAATTACTGCATCATCATTGTGTCATAAATAAATTAACTTATTTAATGTATAAAAATTATAAATAAACTAAAATTATTTAGGAAATATTTTTATCTTTCTAATGAATATTTATATTCTAATTTATCTTATTTATAACCCTATATTAAAAATGTTTTAGTTATTAAACTTTGATTTTAACTATTTTAACTCTTCTTTTAATAAAATAATAATAAATGTCCTAATCTAATCCAAGTGGACCTAAATGGTCATATTTTATTCCTAAGGTTGTTTTCGGTCGAATTAAACTTATCCAATATAATTAGGACATGTGTTAGGGTAATAATAATATCATTTTACCCTTAATTACCCTATTTACTTTTAACCGTGGTAAATAAAAGTAAAACGTTACTATTCACCAAAAATTATTTTTATCTTATTGAACCACATTTTCCTCCATGATATTAACCGTTTCTCTCGGATTTTCGAAGTTCCACTCACAGAAGCGGTATAATTAAGTGTCATATAAATTTTCAAATTCTCCTAGGTGGTGGGTAAAAGACGGTGAAAAGTTCAATAAAATTTTTATATATCTAAAATTATTATAAAATGACTCCAATGAATTACATTGAAATTATATATGTATTAAGTATCAATTTTGATCTAAAATAAATTTATATAAAATAAATAATTATTTAAATAAAAAGTCGGTTTTTAAATAGTAACCTAGTGTTTTCGCTATTCATCAAAAATTGAAAGTTTTTTAAAAAATACCAAAAATTCACCCTTGGCTAATTTCGATATTCCAAATCCAAAAATGAAGTCTAATTTGAAAGATAAAATTTAAAATTTCAAAAATTGGGTATTACTATTCATAACGGCTAGTTTATATAATATTTTAATAACATATCATTGTTTAGTGAAACTCAGTATTGCGTACAACGCAAGCTATCGAGGAAGTTTGCTCTTGCGTGTAATACAAGCCAAGACAGTGTTGTGTGTAGTGAGAGATTCCTTTATATAAAATTATACATTAAAAAATATTTCTCATAAAATCTCGGGTGTTACTAAGACTCTATTCATAAAATCCATGAATATTATAGGGGAATTAGTAAGTCTTAATGGAATCACTATGAACTCATAATTCCCATACCTTGTATAGAAGGTTGTCTCTTAAATATATTCCTTCTTCACCTTCATTTTATAATATCCAAAATGAAAATCCATCTTTGAGAGGTAATGATATGCTCTTAGTTGATTGAATAAGTCATCAATACTTGGAATATGGTGTTGTTTTGTTATGGTTATCTTGTTGAGTTCATGATAACCGATACATTGTTGCATTGATACAACATTTTTCTTTACAAAGATAAATTTTTCACCCCAAAGTCATGTACTAGGGAATATTAACCCTTTGTCAAAATACTCATGTAACTGCTTCTTTAACTCCTCCAGTTCAATTGGGTCCATTCTATAGGGGTATTTTGAGATAATAGTATCTATGGTTATGAGTTCTACTGAGAACTCTACCTCGCGATCTGCGAAATTCTGGGTAACTCGTCAGGAAATAAATCAATGTATTACCTCACAATGGATATTTCCTCAAGTTTGATTCTTTCCTTCGACACAACCATTTTTTCCAGGTATTCTTATTTATAGGGAATGAACACCCACAATGTTGAGGTATTTTATAAAGAAGATTCATGTTCTTCCTTTCATTTTTTGAGGAGCATGTGATTGTTAAAAATATGAAAAGATATTTCCTTTTCTAAATATTTAATGTTTTCTCTATATAATGATATACAATCCAAGCCTAGTATAGCATCGAATTAAATCAAGGGGAGTATTATGATATTCTCTAGAAGAATATTCCCACATACTCTAACAGGAGATCAGTCCAACACATAGGTTGCAATGATCACACCACTATGTTTTTTATGGATATATCTACTTAATGGTATTAGGGATTTAATTAAATGGTTCTAAAAAAATAAGATATAAAATAATGTGTAGAACCAAAATCAAATACGAATTTTTTCCATTATTGAGTTAATAGTAAGTACACCTTGTACGACTTTTCTTTTTCTTTCTCTACTTAAGTAATAGTGATGGAATGATATTTTACTTCCTCTTTGGGATTTAGTGGATACTGATGCTGGTTAACCTTAAGGACTCAAGGTTTAGTGAATTGAATTACATAGTTCCCTTTCCACCTATAATTTTATCATTGAACCATGGGTGGTCCATTATGAGGTTCCCTCTTTTCTTTCATCATGTTGGACAGCTTCTACATGTCTCCTTGACTATCAATATCTTGATGGAATTCTCTAATGCACTTAAATCCTTTTTCTATCCCTTTGAGGAAATTCCCATAATGTTTTTTCCCAAATTTTTTACATATGTTTAATTGGATCCTCTTTCCCCATTTTTCATTTGATCCGCCAGTTATAAAAAATATTCTTATCTTATTATCTCTATAACAATGGGACTATTTTATTAACTCCATATTAACCTTGAGATAACATTGAACCACTTATTCATAACTCCCAAAGTCTCGAATAGTTTTATCCTTTTGAATGAGTGGTTTTAAATCACTAAATAATATTTATATTTTTATATCAATATTGATAACAAAGTCTAAGGAATACCTTAAAATCCTTGTGATGTTTTCCTCATAATAAATGATATATTCACCTTATTTTTATTTAGTGATATAAATTATATTTCCATTTTTGTATGAAGAGTTCAAGGGAAATACCTGTTAATAAATATTTTCATAAATTATTCCCACTCCATCTCTTCAATTTCATCCTTAATCTTGGTATTCTTTATCAATACCCACTATTGATTTACTTCTCCATATAATAGATAAAAGGATAGAGTCACCTTATCCTTCTCAGAATAGTGGATCGCAGAAAATATATTCCCTATTGAGTTAACCAATTGTTTCTCAAAAATTGAATCATAAAATCCACTAAATGGCAGTGGTTGTTACCAAATAAAGGGCTCAATATATATTTTATCCTTCTTGGGTGAATTTTAACATTCCATATAGTCTAGGTTTTTATTCATAGACTGAGACAAATGGGTAGTCATTTCCACGAAGTTTTGAACTCCACCACCCAAGGCATTGGGAATGAAATTTGGGAAATCATTACATTATCCTTCACATGGGTTATTATCCTGGTTTCTCCTAGTTCCCATCATTTTCAAAAATATAAAATGTTTGAAAAAAATACAATTCAACTTGTCATGAATAAATTATTTATTATTTTGTGAAATTAACATTAAAGTCATATCTTATTGGATCCCTATATTTATCATTTTTCTAAAACAATTCTTCTTGGATACTTATATACACTTAGTCTCATACTAAGGGTTGTCACTAATTTTACCTAATATTGATTCCCAAATTAATTGAAATATTCTCTAACACCAACTATAATGACCCTAATTTTTCTTACATAACTATTACATCATTTTTAGGATAAACAATATAATATATATAACAATTCAGGATCAAAAGGTTTATTATCTTGGGTAAATTAGGACCATACATCACTTATGAATAATAAAAAATAAAAACTTATTTAAAAACATATTCTTTATCCTTTTAAATTTAAAATTACCCTTAGTACATTTAGTCACCTGAGGATATACATCAAATAAGGGGGTGATATAAAATCCTAGTAAGAGGATAAATAAAAACATGAATCAATATAACATGGCTCATAAAATTAATCATTATCATAAAATAATAATAGGATCATTATAATAATTGTGAGAGGAATCATTATATAAAGGCATGGAATATGAAAATGCACAAAAATGAAACATCATGTCTTAATGGACAAATACTACACATAGTTATGAACAAACCTAGCATCATGTTCATACATAACATATGTGCATTATCATAATATAATCATTGTGAACAATTCTAGTATAATTTTCAAGAATAATACACACCATCTCATGATATATATCACATTACCTAATGAATTTTAGGTCTATAAAATTTTATTCATACACATTACATCATAACATTTACATAATCATACATGCCACATAAAACAAATATTAATAAAATACATGAAGTAATCCATATAAAGGAATGGGTTTCATAAGTATTTCATCAAAAATTCTTTAATTAATAAACTTGGTGTTCCAAAATGGAAAAGGGAAAAGAAAATATTTTTTATAAGAATCATCATTTTAAAGTGAAGAATAAATAACTCAAAAGGAGTCTAGATGTGTTTTGGAAATAAGAGTTCTTTTGGAAACATCATTTTATTTGTCAAAAAATTATATTTGAAACAAGTATAACCCTAAAAATAAAAGGGAATAATAATTAAATTATGTTTCAGGAATATTAAAAGGATATCCACACTTAAATTTGGCATGAAAGAGGAATAACCCAAAAAGGAAGTTGGATTCGATAATCCCCTTACCTTATGTCCGGATGCATTCTGAACTTGCACTTAATATCCTAAATAATCAAATTAAATTTAATAATTACTAAATCTATAACATCATATAAATTTATTTTATTTATTATGGTTTTATTATGTCTATTTATGGCCATTTTTATGATTTATGGAGTTCAATTTTGTCATTCCAGAAGTGTTTGTTTCATGGTTTGTGGTCGGTTCCCATGAATATAATTATGGTAGTTCTTGAAAAATGAAAGAAAAAATCTGAAAGTATAATGGAATGATATTAATATACTTTCATAATTTTAAATGTTCTTATATATCATTTTTTCTGATGTGAGAATGATTCATTAGATAAAATTTTGATGAAAATGTTTTAATTTATTTTGACTATTTTTACGACCATCACGAACTAGTATCATTTTATTTAATATAATTTTCATACATTGGTTACAATACATGATAAAAATTATAATATTTATATTAAAATATTATTTAACAATGATAATGTTTTTATAACCATCCTTGAAAGTAGTAATAGAAAAAAGAAAACTTTTCATCCATGAAGGTGGTGAATAGACACATCACAAATGATGTTTTCATTTTTAGAATAAAAGGAGAAGAGAAGAGATTTGATGATGGATATTACATTAAACCAAAAAAATTACAGTATACATATGATACTAGAGTTATCATGCTAGTTTGGATAGGTGAGGTGAGGAGAGGATAATGAAGGAAAATAAATTAAAACAGGAATAAGTAGGATTTTAACTCTTGAATATCTTCTCCTTGAGAACCTCCTTAAGGAACTTAGGTTTGGTCTTTTGTTCAGACCAAAAACTATTTTATGTGGGTAAGATACTTGGGAGATTAATTGGGTATAGTTTATACAATCTATAAATCTTATAAGGTGTGAGGGTAAGAGGTGGTGAGGGGTGGTATTTATATGGGGAGGAGAGAAGTGTTTTTTATTTTTATATTCATTAGTTTATTATTTTGGATCAAGATTATCAATAGTGTTGATTCTTATATCTAAGTACAGTAAATAGTGCATTTGATTTTGAAATAATGGGTTTTTAAATCATTCATGACTCATCAATTCGGGTATTTTTCTCATAATGTTAAATACCATAAATTACTGTATTTCACTATTCACCAAAATTTCAATTATTTTAGAAAAATTCCAAAAAATCACCCTAATAATTTAATGATATGTAGATTTGAAAAATGAACTCCATTTTATGAAAATAATTATCTAATTATGAGAAATTTAAATTTTAAATAAAATCATCATTTATTCAAAAAAAATACAGCTTTTAATATTATAATCGATTTTATGACCCTTTAAAAAAATAATTTAGGTCTCATAAAATTATATTATAATTATGATATAATATTAATTTATGAATCTATTTAATGAAAATAAATTTTATTTTAAATAATTATATTATTTATAAATTTATAAATAAACATTTATATCTTACAAAAAATTCAACACTTAATTTATCATTTTTAAAACATTTTTTACTCATACCCTAATATAATTATATCATATTTGTATTTATAAGATTCCTAAATTTTATTTATACTTTTATAGGTGAGTTTACTATTCTACTAGACAGATTAATATTCTTAATGGTCATATTACTATTCCAATGTTCATATTAGTATTCGATTAATATAGGTTCTTTAATTTCTATAAATTCCAGTTATTTTATTATTAATTTATGAGAATAATGTATTTATTGGGTTATCTATGTTATGTATGTGTTTTATACTATATAACCTATTTATAAAAAGGGAAATTCCATTGATAAAATTTTGGGTCGTTGTATCCTTGAAAGTGGTTTCTCATCACACATTAATGGAAATGTTAGTCTATTTAATAATATTAAAGAAAAATTTAATTGGAAATAAAATCTAGTAATGATGCCACATTTAAAAAAGTAATGTCATAACCAGGATTTCTAGGGATGAACATGGAAGTGCAAAATCCCTTCTAGGTAATGGTTTGAAACATAATATCTTGAGTTTTAGTCAACTATGTGACTCTATATTAAAAGTTACATTTGATCATAAATTATTATTTTTTAAATAAGTATTACCATTAATGAAGAGTTGGATAACTAGAATAAATATCTATCAATTTTATAACAATTAAAATTCATTCCTCATTGTGGATGAAGAAAAAAAAATTGACATGTTGTATGGGACATATATATCAATAGAGCATAAAGAATAATTCTAATATAAAGGAAGAAAATTGATATTCATAACTTAAAATGTGATAGGGAACACACGTGTGAAACATGGATGAGAGGAAAATGATATATAATCCCAAAAAAAGGCATCAAATCTTCTTGACATAGTACACATAGATGAGTGGGTCCCATGAACATTTTATAAAGATATGGATATAGTTATTTTATACTTTTCCATGATTACTACATTTTTATGGGATGTGTTATGTTTATTTATAGAAAACATGAAGTTATGGATTTCATTATGGTGTACATGAATCGAGTAGAAAATGAAAATAGACACACTGTCAATACTTTGTGATCTTATAATAGAATTCAGTATTACTCAATTTTTTTTATAATTATCTTTAAAAACATATAATAAATCATGAGGTATCATTATTAAGAACTACACAACAAAATGTATTTTTATAACATAGAAATAGGATGGTCAATAATATGGAAAATACATTACTTCTTAAAGGTAATGTTCCACATCGCTACTAGAAGGAAAAAATACATGTGTCAGTTTACACCCAAAACTGATCTCTTTTTATCCATAGAGAACAGTGAACTCCCAGTGAGATGTTTCATGAGATAAATACATCTTTGAATCGTTTTCATGTGTTTGGGAGAAATTTTCAGGTCATGAACAAAGAAGGAAACCATAGAAAATATGGTGATGAATTAATTTTATCTTATTGGATATTAAATGAAGAAAAAAATCTACAAGTGTTTCAATAAATGTTTGGGAAAGATATTTGAGAGTAATTATTTTAAAATAACTTAATAAAAAAGAGAAGAAAAATGTTGTAAGATAATTCCTGATTGAAATATATGAACAAAATGATGAAAAATGTGAAACAAAACAATTTCTGGAAGACCTACTATGAGATTTAGATTTATAAGAAGAATATAAGGATGGTCTTATAGTTGAAAAACATGATCCCACACTATAGAGAATAAATGAGGAGATGGAATTCATCCATTAAATATTATTTGATACAATACTAAACCTACAGAGACATGCAGGATGTGGACTATAGATCATGAAACTCTACTATATGTTGTGTATCCAAAAATGTTTGAAGAAGAATCTAAGGATGAGGCTTGGGAGAAGTTTATGAATGAAGAGCTGTATTAGATTGATAAAAACCAATCCTGGAAGATTATGGATAGATATATACATTACAATGTTATTTAAAAAAAAATTGGTCTTTCGAAATAAACTTAATTAAGAAGGTGTTTTAATTTGAAAAAAATCCAGATTATTCTGCAAAGGATGTTCTCAAGTAAAATAAGTATATATTGAGGAGACATTTACTCCAGTATCGTGGCTAGATTCTATCCAATTATTCATAGTAGTGTTTTTGAAAAGGGTATAAAATATTTTTCAAAATAATGTTAAAAATTCCTTCTTGAATGGAATTTTGAAAGAGTAACTGTACATCAAACATCTCATGGGATTATTGATTGGTGATAATAAACAAAAACTCTATAGATTTAAGAAAGCATTGTACATCTTGAAACAAGAAACCCATGATTGTTATTCAAGACTTGACTTTTATCTAAAGAAACTAGAGTTTTGAAGAGGTGGAGTGGATTATAAATTATATGTGAAAATTTACAATGAATAATAATTCATGGTATTGGTATATATGGATGAAATTATATTTTGAGGAAACAACCATTAGTTAGTGGATGATTTTTTCAATATGATGAAATATGAGTTTTATATGTCCTTGATTGGTGATATCACTTACTTTCTTAGATTACAGGTGACTCAAAAGGACAATTATACCATCACTTCCCCTAGAATGTATGAAATTGAAATTATTAAAAGGTTTGGAATGTCCAATTCAAAGATAGTGTCAACCCCTATAGGATTTGGAACCAATCTTGTAAAAAATGAATATAGGAAATTAGTTTATCCTACTTTATATATATATATTTTTTATTGTCTACTATATTTAACAACTGCTCAGCTAGAAATTACATATGACACTAGTTTAGTATCCCAATTTTAAAATTTTCCTAAATAAGAATATATAGTGTCTTTGAAGAGAATCATGAGATACATTAGGGGGTACTTACTTTTAGATTATTACCCAATGCAGAGAAGCTAAATGAGATTTCATATTTTTCATATTATAACTAGTCAGGTGATGTGGTGGATAGAAAATCAACCAGTGATGGTTCTTTATTCATTAGAAATAGGTGTGTTGGATGTATAATAAATAAAAAGGAAATAACTTATCTAATAACAGCTATAGAGGAATATAAATAAGTCCCAAAAACATTTACTCAGTTAAACTGGATGAGAAAAAAGATGGAGTATACTAGATAAACCATCCAACATCCCATGGTTATCTACTATGATAAAAGAACGTTACATTAAGCTTTCAATGAATCTAGAACATCACTCTTGGACTAAGTATGTAGATAATTGATATCAATTTATGAAATAAAAGGTTGAAAAGTAGTTATTCAAAAGGAATTTGGTGGCACTAATCACTAGATATCCAACATTTTGACTAAACTATTGGTTATCCAGACATTGGAGAATAATAGGTTAAATCCTAGTGTTCAACCACCTCCTTCCCATTGATAATGTCCAACTATACTAACCCTCCTCATATGTATATATTATTTCACTTGTAATTGTTTTATTTTCATGTTGGTTTAAAAGGACTTCTGTAAATGGGGGAGATATCAGATAAGGGGAGGATATGAAATGGATGAAGTATTTTCTCTTAATCTTATTGATAACAGTGTGATAATTGATCTATTATCTTATTTCCTACACTAATCCATGACTCTGGTAGGCTTACAAGATATATTAATACCTTCATTACTTAGTTTTGTGTTCTTTGATATTTTTGTTGGAAGGATAAATTATATAGTCTTCCTATCTTTTCATTTTATTGTCAAAGGGGATAATTGGGTGACACTAAGAACAAGGGGGAGATTTGAAAAACAAATTAGATTGATAAATAAATCCAAATGAGGATAATGTTCAAACCATGGTGTAAAAAAGGTTATATTTATTTTCAATTTGGTGTGATTACTCCCCACAAGAATAATACTCATGTGGTATCTTTACATTCAACATGCGGTAAGTTGAAATGTTGCTAATAAATCATGTATGGGTTTTACCATGTAAGGTAATTCATCAAATATCCAAAATAGGCTCACTACAAAAATAAATGTAATTTAATGAAGTTTTTTTAGTAATGTTATTTAAAATAATCACTAATGTTTAAATTTAGTGATGTTATGTGAATAATATCACTAAATTAATGACTTTTCATGAAAAACACTATGATTTAGTAATATTTACTGGAAAACGTCACTAATTTAGAAATTTTTTTCTAAAAAAGTTGCTAATTTACTGACGTTTCTTGAAAAACATTGTTAATTTAGCAACTTTTCATGAAAATTGTAACCAATTTATCTGTGTTTCCTGAAAACATAGCAAATTTAGAAATGTTTCATGAAAACGTCACTAATTTAGCTACATTTCCTAAAATCATCACTAATTTAGAGGCATTTTCTAAATATAACCACTAAATTAATGATTTTTCCTGAAATTGTCCTCTATTTTAGTGATGTTTTGTGAAAAGTGTCTTTAAATTAATGGTGTTTCCTAAAAAAACAACCCTAAATTAACAATGTTTTCAGGAAACGTCGCTACACACACACACATAGATATATATATATATATATATATATATATATATATATATATATATATATATTAACACACACACATATATATATATACATATTTTTTTATATAAAAAACATATATATTTTAAATTTAGTCTTGTTTTTAAAAAAATGTGGCTATTTTAGTGACATTTTTACCAATGATTTTATATATATACATAAAATTATAATTATAATTATATATATTTATACAAACACATATATATTTATACACACACACAAATATATATAAACATACATATATAAAATATAAATATATATATAATATAAACATATTTATATTAATATAAACATACAATATATATAAACATATAAACATATAATATATAAAAAAATATAAACATATATATATAATGTAAAATTATATATAAACATGTAGATATATAAACATATATATAATATAAATATATATATATAATATAAACTTATATATATAATATAAATATAATTATAATATAAACTTATATATATAAACATATATATATATTACTATAAACATATAATATATATAATATAAACATATATATATAATAAAAAACATATATATAATCATAAAATATAAACATAAAATATGAACATAAAATATAAACATATATATATATATGTATATATGTATATATATAATATAAAATAAAGATATATAGATATATAAACATATATGTAAAATATAAACATATATATATATATATAATATAATATAAACTTATATATACATAAGCATATATATATTAATATAAACATGTGATATATATAAAATATAAGCATATAATATAAACATATATATAAACATAAAATATAAAGATATATATATAATAATAAATATAAACATATATTTATATTAAAATAAAATTTAAACATATATAAAATATAAAATATAAACATATAGATATAGAAGCATATATATATAATATAAACACACACGCACACATATATATATAATATAAAATATATATAAAATATAAAATATAAACACATATTTAAAATATTGTAACAACCCATCTCTTCAATGAAGGTACAGATCATTAGTTTTTTTTAAATACCTTAAACGTCCTTAATATTGATGTCTAATCAAGTCATGGAGATTCCAAGAGCTCCTGGGGCTTATTTAGAACTTATGGTTCCAAAAAAAGAAAAATATGTTGGGCCGCATGGTTTATCTAAAGTTGTGCGACTCAGGGTGCATTGCAATGCGACCCGGGGCGCATGGTCATGTGGCCTATTGCAGATACGGGACAAAGGCTTTTTGTTTGGTCTATACACGATTAGTCAAATCATGCACCTAACCATGATGGTTGCCACTTCTATGCTAGAAATTGTTTACAGTGATGTTTTTGGGTGAAATGTCCATTTTAACCCCCACTTAAACCATAAGACTTATTTCCCTTCTCCTCTTTTTGTCAACGGCCAAACCAGTGGGTTATCCTCCCTTTGAGCTCAAATCCTCCCAAGGCTTTGTATCCAAGTATCTCTTTGATCCTGTGTTCATTCTTCAATATATATGAAGCATTGGACCCCTTAAGGTATTCTCCCCTGGTATCTCAACTCTTATCAAGGTTTATCTTTCCATCCTTTGTGCTATTTAAAAGTAGGCTCATTTTCTCCATTTTCAAGGCATTGTATTGTTTCTCATATCTCTTCCAACCTGTATCCCTTTTATAGTTGGGATTTCCTGAGTGGAAAATTTCCTTAATGACAAGTCATACTTCCCTTGAAACATGATCCATAATAATTGAAATGGCATGCCTTAATGAGTTGGATGGGTTGGTTATGTTAAATGGAATTGATTTTATAGGATAGATTGTGAAAGATGGTTACATTATTTTAAATGAATTTACTATGTCATCCTTCCATTGACACTTTGATCCTAATGACATGTTTTCCATGTTATAATGAAATGAATGAGTAAAATGGAATGGATCAAGACAAATGGGTAATGCATGATGGATTTGTTTGACCAGCCCTGAGCATGGTAGAGTTGTTCAGTTTTTTATATCTTATACTATATATTTATTTATCTATTGATTTATTCTTTCACATTTATTGATTTTGAATGTTGATATTATGCTTCCATTGTTATTCACAATCTATTGTATTTTTTATGCTTCTATGACATGAGGGTATAGTCTCCCCACTATACCATCCTTACACCCTAACTATGAGCCAGCAACCTTTGGTATATGAGGAGGTGAACTTGAGGTCATATGACCCACCAGCTTGGGGCATGGGTTAAGTGGATCCCATGTAGGTATGTTACCAAGTGGTATCATAATGGTTCTTTTCTTGCTTTACTATTTTAAGAAAATATATTAGAGATTGGGAAATGAAAAGGACTTGTTCATAACTCGTTCTTGGGTGTTGCAAACCCATGTTTGGGGTAAAGGACAAGTTTCATGAATTATAATTGTTATTATGATTTTTCCTATTAATTTTGATATGATTTCAACATTGGGTGATACACTTTAGTTATGATGTTATTGATATTGGTATGATTGAAATTATGATTTCTGTATTAGGCCTAATGAAATGGGGGCTCTGTATTTGTACATGCATCACTATAGGCATAGTATGATTATTAGGCCATGCATTTTTCCAGGCCATGTCTATTTTTATCATGTATTTTCATGTTTCATATTGATTTTTCCTTGACATATATTTAATTGTGATGAAATTTCTTGAAAGTATTGGAAAAACATAATTTATACTTAAAGTGTTTTCCTTAGACTATTAGTGTTTTCTAGGATAAGTTAAAGAAAAGACCTTAAGAGGTCAATTATGGAACATTGAGCTTTGTTCCATCTATAACATGAGCTGGAATGTGTTATGATGTGGGTCGAATGGATACCATGTTTTGGTTCATAAACTGTATGGGCCCTTGTGGATCAAAAAATGGAAAACCATATGATTTAACCGTTGTAAATGTTTTAATGTTTAAACAAGAACAAATTCAAATGATTTTGACTTTTAAATGTAAATTTCCACATTATATACATCTAACATAGAGACTTAGACCCAAACCTAACCTTGTATATGGGTAGTGGGGTATCTATTGTGTTCTTATGGCCTATTGTGGTCTATTTCTATCATTTAGACCTGGCTTGTTGAGTGGGCAGAGAGACATGAATGTTTATATAGGAAGGATTTACTACCTTTCCTGGTTTCTTAAACACAAATTTGGGAATTTCATAAATCACTTTTGAGAATTTTTTTTTTGAATTATAGAATTATGACACCACGAAGTCATCAGGTCTCACACACTAAAGGCGGTGATAACCGTGTTTCTGAGGTGGAAATCCTTGATCCACCATTGATTCATCTTGTAGAGACACATGTGGATCCTCTTCATATTTCTGATATGGGTACTGATGCCTAGTTATGAGATGGTTTTATGTGTATTCTATAGTCTATTCAAGGAGTCGTTCGACCTACGCCAAGAATAGTATAGTTGACTCACAAATTTCAACAACAACATCCTCCCATCTTTTCCAGGGATAATCGACCTCATGAAATGGAGTCTTGGCTTGATGCTAGCTTATATATATTCAATCATCTAGATATTCCTCCATAGTGGAGGGTTAGTCTAGTGGCTTATATGCTATGTGAATCATCCAATAGGTGGTGGGACATTATCACCCAAGCTTATCGGCATCATGACATGGTTCAGGCTGACTTTGATACTATCTTCTACAACTATATCCTTCTCCATACTCTGAGGGTTGATAAAGATAGATAATTCATGAACCTGCATCTGGGGATAATGTCAGTTATGGAATACTCTACCTATTTCACTGATCTACAATTATTTTCTCCCTTTCTAATTTCTGATGATTTTATGATGGATAGGCGATTCAAGGATGGGATGGTATACGCCATCTGATCACAGATCAATGTGTTTAGATTGATGACCACTTCAGAAATCATCAACTAGGCCCTTATCACGGAGAACAATATGAGGGAAGATGATGGAATGAGCCAGGGTGGTTTGGAACCTAAATCTAGGAGTGGATTTTCTTCTTGGAAAAATAGGTGTTTTGAGACTACTCACAGTGGTAGTAACAGTCATACTCCTTATACAGATAGATTTCTTATTTGTCACCGGTGTGTGAATCTAGGACACATCAAGTCTCAGTATCCTTGAGATCCAGTTGAGTGTACAAGATGCAATAGGATGATCCATCTCTAATGAGTATGCCAGACTTTCTCTCCAGTTCCAAGTGAGTGGGAGTCTTCACCAACTTCTCAATCAGAAGCAGGGCCAATAGGATCATGTTAGGCAGAAAGGTGAAATACCATTGTAGTATTAGGATAGGGTGAAGATTGAGGTATTAGTGGTCAAAATTATGATTCTTAGTTCCAGTGGAGTGGGCTTGCTCAAAGTAGTCATTTTTTGACTCTGGTCCATGGTATAGGCTAGTTACATGTCGTCCAGCCTATGCCATGGGAGTAGGGAACCAGAGCTTCTATTATTTGAGTTACTATCCTAGTCACCTCCACTTTAGTATCTACATTATTTAATACAATTGTGTCTCACTCATTTATATTTGAGTAAATCACTAAGATTTTGGGAGTTGATATCGAGTGCCTTTATGGTGTCATGATTCTATATGTATCATTGTATATCCATTTATAGGGCATTTGTCATTATCATAATTTTCCCCTTGAGATAGTTAGTTGCCTTTTATGTGGAATCTTTACATCCTCAATAGGATGGAATTTTCCATAATTATTGGGATGGACTACTTAGTTCCCTACAAATCCCATATTAACTTCTATCATTGATGGTTGGTGTTTACATCACCAGAGGGAATTAAGAATGTGCATAAGGGATAGTGGGATGTTAGTGTTACATGGGTGGGACCGGAGCATCAGAGTTTGGGTAATGTGACAACACAAATATCTTGTCTTTTCTTGGATGATCAGGGGTTACAACCCACTATTTTCCTCCTATAGTGGATCATTTTAGGTATTTCCTTTTTATTGACTTATCTAGTCTACCTCATGTGTAAGAGGTAGAATTATTATTTACATTATTCCAGAAGTTACACCAGTGACCATTCCACCTTATAGGATGAAACCTATGGATCTTCAGGAGATTAAGTAGTAATTACAGGATTTGGAGGCTAAACGTTTCATACACCCTATTACTTGTCCTTATGGTTCGCCGTTTCTATTTTTTAATAAAGAAGATGGTACCCTTAGGATCTTTTTATATTACCATCATTTAAATCGTCTCATTGTAAAAAATTGGTATCCACTACATATGATAGACTATAACAACCCTGCTCTTTATTAAACACTTAAACATTATTTATTAAATAAACTTTAACTTAATAAAACTCTATGGATCGATAGGTCTAGTGTATTGAGAAATTTGGAACATTACATATCAACTTAGAACATAAAACACAATATCTTTATTGAAAACTTCTTTTACATGACCACAATATTCCTTCATACTTAGCATTGCATGGGATAACCTGAGAACATGCATAAGAAAAGGGTGAACTATAAAGCCCATTAAGGGAGTAAACAAGGAATAACATGAAGAATATAGTAAATTTTAGGAAATAGTAATATCAATGGAGAACAAGAGAAACATGAACATAAAGGCATGATGTAGCATGATTATCATAACATGGAAATGTGGAAATAACATTTAACATGATATTAATATGGGCCAAGTATCATTACACATAGAGCATGAGTAAACACTCATTTCACTTTAATTAGAATGAGTAAACCCTCTTTTCACTTGACATATCATGATACTAATCTTTACCCAACTCATTGGAGCGCTATCAGGGTGCACCCTTTATAAACATTTCATTTCATGCATAAGTGTGCCACATGGACCATACAACATGGATTCGTTAAACATCATAATTTATTCCATGAATAAGAGATTTGGAATATATAAATTTAAGTCCTCAATCAATAATTACATGTTCATAATGTTGAAAACCCTTGATATATAAATGGGTGTGGTGTTCACTTACACGATGATTTTGTCATGGGAAATTTTGGTGTAACTTCGGCAGAATAACAACATCAAATAGAAATTGTAAAATGGGTTGATGAGAGAGACAGGGGTCTATCATCATTTATACATGAAATGGACAGTAATGGGGCCCTGGAAAATAATATCCCAACATATGTAATGTAAATTATATGCATAATATAAAATAATTTCTTAAATGTAAATGAGGAGAGATAAATTCTTTATAGAATTTCGGCATGGTAATGGGTGTACATGGGAGGCATTAATGAGAGATAAAGAGGTATATCATAATTAAAAAATATAGAGGGAAGTATGGGGGAGGTGATAAATAATACCCCAACATTTTTAATTGAAAATAAAAGGGTATAAAAACATAAATATATTTGGACAAAAAATGAGAAAGGAAGAAATCCCTTACTTGGAAGTGTGATCCCAAATACTTGGGAGAGGCTTGAGATGGGATTCATGGGAGCTTAGGGTGACTTGGGAGGATTATAGATAGGGGATGGTAGGGTTTGGTTGATCTCCAAATGGTTTTAGTGAAAAGGAATGGTAGATTGAATGGGTTTATATAGGAAAAGAGAGGGAATTATTTATTACTTAAGTTTTGGACACAACACATTAAACTAATCAAAACCACAAACCATCCCATAGTTTTTTCCAATGGTTTTTTCCAAATAGTAGTGGAAAAATTATTTTATAAGTCCAGTTTCTGAATTTATTAAAATATTAGGCTTTCTTATGTATAGGTGAGTCAAACTCTCAAAAAAAACATTTTAAAATATTAAAATATTTTATAAGTTTTGGAGGGTCCACTCAGAATTTGTAAAATAAATCAAACAAACCTAAAATCATATTATTTTAAAGGTAAAACATAGATTGGACGAACAACCAATTTATAGTATTTTATTACATCAATATTGGGTTATTATGATATCATAAAACACATTATATATTTAAAAAGTATTTAATTTTTACCAAAAAATTAAATTGTTCATAAAATTCATAAAAATTCACCATTGGATAATTTTGATGTTCTCATTCCAAAAATAACATTCATTTTATCTAAATAATTTTCTAAATATTTTAATTTTTACTTTTAAAATAAAAAAACCGTCATTCATAATAAATTCATGGATTTTGACAAAAATAGCTTTCTAACCTTAATACAAATTACAATTGTATTCATCAAAATTATACCATCATTTATATTTAATAAAAAAAATTAGTAATAATATTTTATTAAAGTATAATTTAATTTTAAAATCCATTAATTCATCAAAATAAATTTCTTAATTGAATATTAACTAAAAATACTATTTGTGTTTTAAAAACTATTTACAAAGTAACAATAATAAAATGAATATATATTTTTTGTTTTGTACAAAAATAATGAACATAATCACAGTGCTAGGGTCTTATTACATAACCCCTTATAACACCTTTGTATGACCTAAGGGTAATGTGTGTGATGGTGGCAGACTCTTGGGGTGGCTTAGATAACATCGCTCGGGTGGTAATCTCTATCAACTTCCGCTTATCCTGTAAGCGGTTCCATTCAAGATTAACATGTTGAAGCTCATCTTGGGCTTGGTCAAGAGTGAATCCCAATTATTCCACCTCCTTTCTAAGCTATGACAAATGGGATTCATATGAAGAATTTCTACTGGATGAGGACATCACTTCCTTTGTCTGAGTAAATTGGATTTGTTAAAGGCTAATATTTATACTAATAATGTGATCAATGTTCAATGGCTATATTATCAATGGTAACAATTCTTAACGGTATTTTAAAATCCAAAAACATAAAACCAAATAATTGAATATGTTATCTATAAATATTTTACATAATAATAAATTTAATGAGATCAAGAGGAATTTTCATTAGTAAAATTTCGGGTCGTTACAATATTCCCCCCTTAAAAAAAATTTCCCTCGAAATTTCTTTTTCCCACACTAAAACATATGAGGGTAACTCTTCTTGATCACTTCCTATGATTCCCATGTTTCTTATTCAAACTTTTGGTTTCACCACAACACCTAGACAAGGGGAATTTTCTTATTTTGTAGAACTTTTTCTCTATAATCTAAGATCTTCACCAGATTCTCTTTATAAGAGAGGTCATTATACATTGGTAACACCTCTAGATTGAGTACATGATATGTTTCAGGTATGTACTTATTCAAGAGTGATACATGGAATACATCATGTACTTGAGATAGGTTTAGTGGGAGTGCTAGTCGATAGACCACTGCTCTAATACGATCAAGGGTCTCATATGGGTTGATGTACCTTGGAATATGATTTCCCTTATTCCAAAATCTCATAACTCTCTTCTATGGTGATATTCGGAGAAATACCATGTCTCCAGCATCAAACTCTAGGTGTCGTTGATCATTATCATCATATCTCTTTTGTTGAATCTGAGCAGCTTAAATATGCTGCTGGATGGTCTTAACCATCGCCACCATTTATTTGACCATTTATGGAACTAGGAGTTTTTTCTCACCAACATCATCCCAACATGCTGGTGTTCTACACCTCTTCCCATAAAGGGTTTTATAAGGATCCATTTAGATGCTTTAGTGGAAACTTTTATTGTAAGATAACTCAACCAGAGGAATATGTTGACCCCATCCTCCTTTGAGTTCCATTGAGAATACTCTAAATATGTCCTCAAGTGTTTCGATAATCTTCTCAGATTAGCCATCAGTTTGAGGATGATAATCTGTACTGAAGTTTAGCTCAGTATTCATATCATGTTGAAGACTCTTCAAAAACTTAGAGGTGAATCTTGGATCTCGATTGGATATAATAGAGAGTGGTACTCCATGTAGCTTTAACACTTATTTGATATATATATGTGTCAGTTGATCCAATGATAAATCCTCTCAAATTGCAATGAAGTGTCCAGACTTTGTATGGAAGTCCACAAAAACCCAGATATCAGTGTTTTCTTTAGATGTCTTCTGATTTTCGGTGACAAATTACATGGTGATGTTCTCCCATTTCCATGTTGGTATGGGTAATGGTTGCATCATCCCCTTATACTTTTTCCTCTCATCCTTCACCTACGGACATACCAGGAACATTGATGTATACTCAGCGATCTCCTTCTTCATGTTATCCCACCAATAATGCTCTCAGAGATCTCATTGCATATTTTTTTTCCTAGGTGAATGGAGAAATTCAAACTATGTGAATCATCCAAAAGTTCTTTCTTTAACTCTGGATTTTATAGAATGCATAGTCATGACCCAAATCTCACAATTCCTTCTTTATTAACATTGAACTCTGAGAATTTCCATTTTCTTATAGTTTCCACTTTTTTCTGAATTCCCACATCATCCTTTTGAGAATCCTTTAACCTTTCTAAAATATATTTTTGGGAAATAATTTGTGAAATTATTGATGATGTTCCCTTCTTTATGATTCTCAATTCTATCTTCATAAAATCTAAGAAGATTGGATCCTTTTCAATTCTCATCAATGATAGAATCATTAGGTCCTTTCAACATAGAGCATCATCCACCTTGTTCGCCTTCCCATGGTGGGAATGGATTGAGCATTCATAGTCTTTGATCAGATCTAACCATCTTCATTGGTTCATGTTCAACTCCTCCTGTGTGAATATATACTTGAGGATTTTGTGATCCATGTATATTTTACACTTCTCCCCAAAGAGGTAATGTCACCAAATTTTCAAAGAGAATATTGTTACAAGTAAGTCCATATCATGTGTTGGATAGTTTTAATCATGAACTTTCAATTTCCTTGAATCATAGGCAATGAAATTTCTATTTTTCATCAACACAAAGCCTAGTCCGTTCTTCGAAACATCACTAAATACCACAAGAAGTTCTCAACTTGTAGGTTGTGTGAGAATGGGTGTAGTGATAAGCCTACTTTTCAACTCCTTGAAGCTCTCTTCACATTAATCACTCCAGGAAAACTGGACTCCCTTCCAAGTTATCTTGGTAAGAGGGTTTGAAAATTATGATAAATTTCTCACAAATCGGTGATAATATCTAGCTAACTCTAGGAAGCTACAGATATCCATCACCGTTGTTGGCCTTATCCATCCTTCTATTTTAGATATCTTGGAGGGATCCAAAGATATCCCATTGCTTGTGATGATATAACCCAAGAAGGATATTTCCTTCAAACAGAACTCACACTTGTTGTACTTTTCATGGATCTTCTCCTTTCACAAGGTCTATAGTACCGTTCTTAGATACTCCTCATGATCCTCCTTAGTTTTGTAGTATATTATAATATCATCTATAAAGACTACCACAAATATTTTGAGGTAATCTCTAAATAATATTCTTCATTTCCTTGAAGATTTTTGGAGAATTAGTGAGTCTGAAAGGCATTATTATGAATTCATAATGCTCGTACCTTGTATGAAAAGTAGTCTTAGGGATATCCTCCTTCTTCACCCTTACTTGGTAATATCCCAACCGCAGATCCACCTTGAGAAGTATTGTTATCCATGTAGTTGATTGAACAAGTCATCAATTCAGGGAAGAGGATATTTGTTCTTTATTATGATTTTTTTGAGCTCATGATAATCAATGAAAAGGTGCATTGAATCATCCTTATTCTTGATGAAGAGGACTGGTGCACCCCATGGTGAAGTGCTTGGGTGTATAAACCATTTATCAATATTATTTATTAGTTTTTTCTTTAACTCCTCAAGCATTATAATAGCCATTCTATACAGATTCATGGATATTGTCAATTCTTCAGGTATAATATTAATTGAGAATTCAACATCTCTTCTAAGATGAAGACCTGAAAATTCCTCATGAAGCACTTCAGTGAATTATCCCACAATAGGTATGTCTTCAAGGATGGTTGATTACTTAGACTCAATAATCTAAGCAAGATATGCATTCTCAAAGGTTAGTTATATCCATGATTGAGATGATGGTGCTAAATAAGATTCATCCTCCTCCTTTCACTTGTACAAAATCGGGGGTCAATTCACCACATAGAGAATGATTTCCCTCTCACGGCAATTTATGTTGGCTCTATATATGGAAAGCCAATCCATGCCATTAATTGCATCAAATTCCACCAGAGTGAGTATGAAAGGTTCAATAGGAAGTTCAAACCACAAATTATGATAGGGGAGGAGTTATATTCAAGGGTTACAATGATTTCCCCATTTTTCTTTCTCACTGATATCTTTAAATCCAATATTTTTGGTGGTGTTGGTATTGTTCTACTAAACATTTTGGATAAAAAAGAATGCGTAGAACCAGAATTAAAAAGTAAGTTCTCTACTCTTGAATGAATAACTAGTGTACCTGTCACCACATTGTTGTAAGGGTTCGCTTCAGTGGTAGTGATGGAAAAATCTTGCCCTTTATACCTTGGAGGTTTTTGGATTCCTCGTAAAACCATTGTATTAGGGAACTATGTTTTGAAGTACCTTGGTTCTTTTCAGTTGAAGCAATGAAAAATTCATTGAGGCTTGAATGGAGCATTCCTCTCCCCTATCAGTAGGTTTTTCTTTTCGGCAGTTAATAGATAGGTTCCCTTCTCTTCCACACCTAAAAAATTTACTTGTCCCCTTCAGGAAATTTCAAGTGTTCTTCTTTCCTCACCTTTGGAAAGTGGTGTGGTAGAATTCCATAGCACTATTGGATTCATCCATAGGACCTCCAAAATTGAAGTCCATATTCTACTTCTTTTCCCCATGTTACCCCTGAGATTTAACGATCTCCTTTTTGACTTTGAGGACACATCAAACAATTTCCTCCTAGCTCTCGAAGTCACGGATCACTAGGTCTTTCCATAGGCTAGGTTTATCCCACCAAAGAATTTGTCAACCTTGAATTCGGGGGTAATGAAAAAATTGGAGGCATATCGTACAAGACTTGTGAAGTTTTCCTCGTATGCTCTGATGGATTCATCGTCTTTTTTCTTGATGGAAAGGAAGTCCCTTTCCTTCTTAAGTTGGAGGGTGCGAGGAATATATTTATTAAAAAACCTTTTCTATAAATCCTTCCATTCCAAAACCTCAATCTCCTTCTCAGTCTTCATGTTTTTATCAATTTCCACCATTGATCAGCTTCACCCTTCATATGATAAGCATCCATAAGTACCTTCACATGTTTAGAACATTGAATGATAGAGAATATCTTCTCAATGGAGTTTCTCCATTTTTCAAAAATTGAGGGATCAGATGATCCATTAAAATCAAGAGGACTTTGTCTCATAAAGCTCTCGATTGGATCTTATACTTTCTTAGGTGGGGTTAAATGTTCCTATTGACCCATGTTTTTATTCAAAACATGAGTTAACTTAGAGAGCATCCGGACAAAGTTTGAGATTCCTTCTCCCATCATATTAGGAATCTCATTAGAACAATCATCACATTGATCTTCACATAGGTTGTTAGCATGAGTACTCCTATTACTGGATATTTTCTAGAATAAAAGGAAATTTAGGGGTAACACATAAAGTGTAGTCTAATGATAAAAAGAGATAACTTATAAATTACATTTATTTCCTTAACTTATCTATGTTATCAATGATCTACTTCCCAAAATATATTTCTAGGGGAATTTTTTTAATTCTCTTAATAATGGTTCATACTAATCTTATAAATTTACCAAAGCATATCCCCTAGGAGTTTCGTAACCAAGAGTGTATAAAGTCCCGTTTTTGTGCACCAGTTCCGATTTGAGTCTAGCTCAAAGAGGTGTTTTTAGTTTTTACCCCTAGATACATCTATTCCAGAGCGTCCTCTACCTGCTCATATCCAAAAAAGCATGTATTTTATTTTTAAACCACTTACTCAATACTCATCAAAATATAGGGATGTTTTTATTATACTTAGTCTTATCCCTAAGGTTTTCCCTAGGGTTTTCTAATCTTAATCCCAAAAATAACTAAACCTCCCTCTGATTCCAACTATAACAACCCTACTCTTTATTACACACTTGAACAAGATTTATAACATAAAAATGCACTTAAGAAAACTCTAAGGATTTAAAATTCTAGTGTCTTGGGAAATTAGGAACATTACATATCAACTTAGAACATTAAACACACATCTTTATTGAAAACTTATTTTACATGACCACAACATTCATTCGTACTTAGCATTGCATGGGATAACCTGAGGACATGCATAAGAAAAGGGTGATCTATAAAGCCCAGTAAGGGAGTAAAAAAGGCATAACATGAAGAATATAGTACATTTTAGGAAATAGTCATATCAATATATCACAAGAGATACATGAACATAAAGTTATGATATAGCATGATTATCATAACTTGGAAATGTGGCACCAACATTTAACATTATATTAGCATGATCTAATTCTAATTGCACATGGAGAGTGAGTAAACCCTAATTTCACTTTAAATATAATGATTAAACCCTATTTTGATCTGAAATATCATGATACTAATCTTTACCCAATTCATTGGAGCGCTATCAGGGTGCACCCTTTATAAAAATTTCATTTCGTGCATAAGTGTGCCACAAGGATCATACAACATGGATTCATTATACATCATAATTTATTACATGAATAAGAGATAAGGAATACATAAATACAAGTCCTAAATCAATAAGTACATGTACATAAAGTTGAATAACCTTGATTGAGAAATGGGTATGGTATTCACTTACACGATGATTTTGGCATGGGAAATTTTGGTGTAGCTTCGGCAGTATAGTGATGTCAAATAGAAATCGTAAAATGGGTTGATGAGAGGGAAAGGGTTATATAATCACTTATACATAAACTAGATAGTAATTAGGTCATGGAACATAATATCCCAACATATTTAATGGAAATTGGATGCATAATATAAAATAATTTCTTGAATGTAAATGAGGAGAGAGAAATTCCTTACCAAATTTCAATATGGTAATGGGTGTACATGGGGGAATTAATGAGAGAGAAAGAGGTATATCATCATTAAAAAATAAAAAGGGAAGTATGGGGGGGTGATAAATAATTATCCAACATTTTTAATTTAAAATAAAATTTTATAACAACATAATGAAATTTGGGGAAAAATGAGAAAGGAAGAAATCACTTACTAGGAAGTGTGATCCCAATGGCTTGGGAGAGGCTTTATGTAACGCCCCGACCCCAGTTACCCGGAGTCAGTGCATTACTTCGTAACATTGGAATGATCACAAAAGATCAAGTCTCGAAAGACCGATTAGTTTAGTAGCCTTGTAAACACTAGATACATTAATAAGTCTTACATTACATCATAAAGTAAAACAAAACTACAACATATTCTCTTCATATCCCCTTATAATATCCATGCAGGTCATTCATAATATACTTCTTCACATCCTGGAAAATATTAAAACATTGAAAGGGGTGAGCTCAGATGCTCATTAAGGATAACAATAATGTGGAAGCTTTCATAAATAAACATTAACATTTAAGGCAATGTATAACTAAAACAAAAGCCTTTTAAACATGAACTTCAACATAATATGGAAAAAGTAAAATGAGATAATGCCATTTACTTCTTCACATGGATATTCTACTGGTCGAATAATCACATGCAATATCAATAACCACTTTTATAATGATGGAATGCATAATGCCAGACTATCATAACCACGTAGCCAAGGCCTCGTGCCAAGACCACAAATAAGATTTTGTCAAGGCCTCGTGCCAAGACACTAGTTTGTCTCATGAGACCTGCCGATGCATCGAGGAGCTATAGCGGGCTCCACCCGTCACTTATTAAGTCCAATGCATTCCTCATATGAATAGGTTTAAACATATCATAAACCATAACATAATCGTATCACATAAAACATGCATAAAGGAAACATAACATTTCCACATTTCAATCACAAGATATCAATACAACTCATTGATATAATAAAAACGTTTTCAAAACCATTTTCAAAACCAAAATAAAAGAAAGATAAAACTTTGTATTTATTTTTCATTAAAAAAGTGATGGCTTGTAGAGGAAGCCGAAACTCAAATAATGGTCACGGCGGCGGAGAAGTCGTTGTCGACGCATAAGTATGGAAATAAAAACATTCCCTTTTTGTCGTTTAGTAAAACTCTTCGTATAAAAAAGATTCCTTTTGAATAAACGTAAAAGTCAACGGGGTTTATACACCGTATAAAAGAAAGTTTTGTATAAAACCAAATATGCCTCAATTAAAGGGGATTGAGACGAAGTCCTTAAAAAGATCATTTTTTAAATAAAGTACATCTATAATTTTTATTCACTATAAGTACACATAAATAATGAACAAATACAATATAGGACATAATAATATCATGACATAATTTGAAAGTAGGAGATTAACCCAAAGAATGGAAGTTGGGTTAAGAAGTTCCCTTACAAAGGTCATTTTTTAAATAAAATAGATCTTTTATGTGTATTCACTATAATTACACATAAATAAATTACAAATACAAGATAATACATAATAATATCATGACATAATTTGAAAGTAGGAGATTAACCCAAAGAATGGAAGTTGGGTTAAGAAATTCCCTTACCTCGTGTCTGACTTGACTCAACCGTTCTTTAACCTCCTGAATAATAAACTAGAGTTAATATATACCTTATTAAGAACCATTTTCAATTTCATTATCCTTTTTATATCACTTATTACAATGTTATGAACATTATGTAATTATTTAAGTTAATAACGGTCGTTTTGTCGATCTTTGGTACTTGAGTCAACAATAAACTTCTTATAATTAGAAGTTGTTTATGTGGTAGAATATCCATTATCTCCAGAATTATATTCATGATTTAGATGTCATATATATCTTATATATCCATTATATACATTCATTTATAATATTACGTAACATTTAGAGGTAAGAAATGAAATGCACCGTTCATGGAGACGGTAAGCCGTGCGTACGCATGAACACTACTTTCATTTCAATTTCATATTTAATGGAATGAAATCATAATGATATAAATGTATAATATAATTCCAGTATAATATAGTGTATAATACCATTTACTCCATCCTTAATACATCCCACATATGGCATTAACGATTCAAATCACTTTGAGGGGGCGGTAGTCTGCACTTCCTAAAATGAAATTATCGCGTTTTACCCATAATGAAAATCATAAAGTATGCCATAAATGAGAAATACAGAAGCATAAGTAAAACATAAACATATTATATATCATATATAAAAATAGTGACATCTTAATGGCCACATTGTAAGGTGTTATATGAGTGTTGAACAATCATCGTTTCGTGAGGCAGAAATTCTCCATCCACAGAAACCGTATGTTCTTTAACCATTAGATGTAGGTGTGTGTAAGTGTAGCTCGAATCCATCTTTTAACAACATCCTAGTATATTGAGGATACTGTTTTTGTTACAAAATAAATTAATAAAAAGAGTTTAGGGGGTTGGAGAAGAAAATCAAAACAAAACAACATTAGAGAAGACATTACCTCAAAATCGGGTAACTCTTTTTGATTTGAGCCAAAGGATTTTTTGGGAAGAGTTCTGCTCAAAGTGAGGCTTCTAGGAGTAATAGGGGGAAGTTGGGAGAGTATTTGGGCAGAGTTTGGACGAGCCAAATGGCTTGAATTTGTGAATAAGGTGGGAGTGGTGGGGGCCTTTTATAAGAGGAGAGGAGGGGATCTTTTGGAAAGATTGAAATGTTACATTATTATACAATGCTTTTCGGATTCTAAAGGTCCCAAACATATATAATTCGTGTCTAAGGTGATAAGGGTTCGAAATATCCTCATCCAATAGGCTTTGGAAAAGTTTAAGCCTTGGATTTTGCATTATCTTCTCATTTTATTTAAATCGTTAAATAATGAGGTCATCGCTGCATCATAATGATGTCATAACTAATTTACTTTATTTAATGTCTAAAAATTATAAAAAAAATACTCTGATGTAGGAAATCTTTTTAGATTTCTAATTAATATTTATAGTCAAAATTTGGACTTCTTTAACCCCACTTAAAAATTGTTTTAGTAAAACAACTCATGTTTGTATCAATTTAATTTTAACATTAAATAAATATATATTAATGTCATTTTCCAACTAAAGTGGCTCCATGGGGTCCCCAAGTTGACCCATGGGTTGTCTTGGTCGGCCATGACTCATCCAATAGGATTAGGACAAGTTTCAAGCTCATCTCATATTATTAAAACATTATTTTTACCTTAAACTACACTAATTACCTCTAATCGCGATTAAGAACTTAAAAGTTACTATTCACCAAAAAATTATTTTGATCACATTGAACCACATTTTACTTCTTAATGACAACCATGTATGTCGGATTTTTGAAAATCAAATCACAGAAGTGGTAATATTTCATTTAAACAAAAAATCAGTTATTTAACTACCACTTAGTGGTTTCACTATTCATCAAAAATTGAAGTTTTTCATAACAATGCCAAAATTTCACCCTAAGCTATAATTGATCTTCCGAATTCAAAAATGATGTCTATTTTACAAAATTCCAAACATATAAGTTTCATTAATTAATTTTATAATTAATTCCCGCTGTTACAACAAATAGCGTGTTTTTAAGAAACAATTTATATCAAAAGATTGGCAATTGTTTATGTCCAATTTCAATGTTAAATTAATTCTAATGACCACCTTTGGATAAAATGGTAAAAATATATTATAATTATACTTTAAAACCACTAAATAGTATAATTTATCACTATAAATTATTTTGATTAAAAAAGTTTTTTTTAAGTAATTTTCACTATTCATAAAAATTGGAAGTTCTCAGAAAATTACAAAAAAATCAACTTTGGATAATTTCGATATTACGAATACAAAAATGAAATCCATTTTGAAATATAAAATTTATATAATTTTAAAAAGTGGTTATTACTATTCATAACGGCTACTTTGATTAGTCGCGGTGTTTTAGAACTCGAAGTTGCGTACAATGCAAGCTATTGCATTATTGAATGAGAAGCGTATCGTGGAAGCTCGGGGTGTTACATTCTCCCCTCCTTCAATAAATTGCGTCCTCGCAATTTGAAATTTTTCTTTGAAAATAAAAGGTTGAAAAGAGAAAATACCTTTGTGGAAAACCCACATCGGAAATAAGATTAATAAAATTTAGCCTTAATAAGAGGGAAAGGGAAATGAAAAAGTCACCACCCAATTATGATCTCGATTAGGAGAACATTGGTGGAAATTAGAGACATATAATTGGAGGAAAAACATAAATATTTGTAGGGAGTGATTGAGGTCATAAATCACAATCAACTGTCAAATTGAGGGCCTCAAAGCCTTCAATCTATGTTGATTTAAAATATCATCAGTTCCACAAGACATAAGGTATTAGGATAACACATTTTTTTGTTTTAATATCCCTTTAATAAAGTTTAAGAATTAATTTATTCATTGAATAAGAGATAGGTATAAATATATTTATGGTTGACAATTAGAGTTTCAACCTTCAACTCATCTTTCACTCAAAAAGATAATAAAACTCAAAAATATTATACTTATCCTAATTGTATAAGGTTCCAAATGTTAACACATAACATTTAGATTAGTAAAATTATTTTGTAATAACCAGGGACTTCCTGTAGGCTAGTGGTAAGAAATAAAGGCCTGTCTCACTATGATTGTGGGTTCGATTCCTACAGCTTTGTCCGACGCGGCGGGTTATGCCCCACCCTGCAGGTTGTCCTTTTCCTAAAAATATAGTACTATACTATTCCAAAAATAATCTTCATAAATGTTTTAACCTTAAACAATACTATCCAAAGATCAACTTAATCCATTCCAACCTTTATAGTTATCCAAAATACCTCCGTCCAGACTTTCTCTAAAGGGTCGTTAAATTCCAAAATCAATTGTAACATCAGATTCCCCAAACAAAGAAAAGTTTTTCTTATTGTCACATACTAAAAATATGATTACCTTAATCATATTACCTTAATCAAAAAGTACTGCAGTACAATATTTATATATATCACATTATTCTTATAACTAGAATATAATCCTTGAGTCCAAAAGCACCAATGCATTCATTATTCCGCTTCAACTGTAGTCACAGCATAAGAATGGCCTTGATCCCTTGGCCTTTTCTGAGATAAGTTTCCTTGACGCTTAGGACATTCATTTGTATAATGTCCCATTTCCCTACAATTGTAGCATTCAACTTTGACAGCCTCTTTCTTTCCCTTGCAATCACGAGCCTGGTGGCCCTTTTCTCCACATTTATAACAAACTCCCATTCCTTTTAGGCACGTACCAGGGTGATTCTTCCCACAATTATCACATAATGGAAAATCCTTCTTTCCCTTTTTCCCTTTATCTGTCTCTTGTTCCACCGTTCTCTTCTTCTCTTGCTTTACTTTGTTGTCATAAGACTTAGAGAATTCCTTTTCTGTCTTGATAGCACACGAGACAATATCTTCGTATGATGAGAAGGATTGTGATACCAAAGCTCGACGGAGAAATGGTTTTAACCCATCAAAGAAATGATCAATCTTACTCCTTGGGTTACTTATATAATCGGCAGCATGCCTCGCTAACCTTGTAAAGTTAGCCTCATACTTTGCGACATTCTCATCCTCCTTCTGCCTCAGACTCAGAAATTGCCTTTCCATATCTGCTCGATGGTCACGAGGAAAGTATTTTTCTAAGAAAAGCTCTTTGAACTCCCTCCATTCCATATTCGATACGTCATCATCTTCCTTTGTGTTTTGAATCAGCGACCACCACTGATCGGCATCTCCAGTGAGGCGGTAAACTTCCATGACAACCTTCTCCCTTTCGCTACTCCCCAAGGGATGGAATATTTTCTCTAAGGAGTTTATCCATTGCTCGGCTACTATAGGATTTGTACTCCCATTGAAGGTTGGTGGTTGTTGCCTTATGAAACTGTCTAGCATTGATCCTCCACGTTGCAGATCGGGGTGCTCCATACGAGTAAGGTTATTATTCATAACCTGAGTGTGTTTTCCCAGTATGGTAATAAGTTGATCAGCACCAGTTGTATCTCCAGCTCCACAATAATTATCTTGAGCAGGAGGGCAATCCCTACACGGAGTTCGTGCATTGATACGGTTTCCATTCCTTCCACTAGGCACCATTTCTAAACAATGGCATAAACTAGATTAGTTTATGAATCAAAATACATAATTCCATACTTGTAAAACACTTTACATAAATTGAACTATTTATGGATATAATCCATAATCATAAAAAGAAATGTTTTCTTTGAGGAAGTATATACTCATAACCCTTCATAGTGGTTTGTAAATAAAATGAGAATTATCCTAAGAATATCCCCCCGGGAGTGTCGTAACCAAGAGTGCAGCAAGGCCCGTTGTCGTGCACCAGTTCCCGTTCGAGTCTAGCTCAAAGCGGTGTTTTCGTGTTTTACCCCTAGGTACATCTGTGCCAGAGCCTCCTCTACTTGCTCGTATCCAGACAGGGATGTATTTCTCGGAAAACTCACAAAATCTCTACAATAACAAAATTCTAGGAAGTTCTTCTATACCAATCCTCAAAGTCTATCTTTGGGCTATGTGCTCTAATCAGAGTTTATCTAAATCTAGCTTCCAAGGATAGTACTAAACTGCCTCTGATACCAACTGTAACGCCCCGACCCCAGTTACCCGGAGTCGGTGCATTACTTCGTAACATTGGCATGATCACAAAAGATCAAGTCTCGAAAGACCGATTAGTTTAGTAGCCTTGGAAACACTATATACATTAATAAGTCTTACATTACATCATAAATTAAAACAAAACTACAACATATTCTCTTCATATCCCCTTATAATATCCCTGCAGGTCATTCATAATATACTTCTTCACATCCTGGAAAATATTAAAACATTGAAAGGGGTGAGCTCAGATTCTCAATAAGGATAACAATAATGAGGAATCTTTCATAAATAAACATTAACATTTAAGGCAATGTATAACTAAAACAAAAGCCTTTTAAACATGAACTTCAACATAATATGGCAAAAGTAAAATGAGATAATGTCATTTACTTCTTCACATGGATATTCTACTAGTCGAATAATCACATGCAATATCAATAACCACTTTTATAATGATGGAATGCATAATGCCAGACTATCATAACCACGTAGCCAAGTCCTCGTGCCAAGACCACAAATAAGATTTTGTCAAGGCCTCGTGCCAAGACACTAGTTTATCTCATGAGACCTGCCGATGCATCGAGGAGCTATAGCGGGCTCCACCCGTCACTTATTAAGTCTAATGCATTCCTCATATGAATAGGTTTAAACATATCATAAACCATAACATAATCATATCACATAAAACATGCATAAAGGAAACATAACATTTCCAGATTTCAATCACAAGATATCAATACAACTCATTGATATAATAAAAACGTTTTCAAAACCATTTTCAAAACCAAAATAAAAGAAAGTTAAAACATTGTATTTATTTTTCATTAAAAAGTGATGGATTGTAGAGGAAGCCGAAACTCAAATAATGGTCACGGCGGCGGAGAAGTTGTTGTCGCCACATAAGTACGGAAATAAAAACATTCCCTTTTTTTCGTTTAGTAAAACGCTTCGTATAAAAAAGATTCCTTTTGAATAAACGTAAAAGTCAAAGGGGTTTATACACCGTATAAAAGAAAGTTTTGTATAAAACCAAATATGCCTCAATGAAAGGGGATTGAGACGAAGTCCTTAAAAAGATCATTTTTTAAATAAAGTACATCTATAATGTGTATTCACTATAAATACACATAAATAATGAACAAATACAATATATGACATAATAATATCATGACATAATTTGAAAGTAGGAGATTAACCCAAATAATGGAAGTTGGGTTAAGAAGTTCCCTTACAAAGGTCATTTTTTAAATAAAATAGATCTTTTATGTGTATTCACTATAATTACACATAAATAAAGTACAAATACAAGACAATACATAATAATATCATGACATAATTTGAAAGTAGGAGATTAACCCAAAGAATGGAAGTTGGGTTAAGAAATTCCCTTACCTCGTGTCTGACTTGACTCAACCGTTCTTTAACCTCCTGAATAATAAACTAGAGTTAATATATACCTTATTAAGAACCATTTTCAATTTAATTATCCTTTTTATATCACTTATTACAATGTTATGAACATTATGTAATTATTTAAGTTAATAACGGTCGTTTTGTCGATCTTTGGTACTTGAGTCAACAATAAACTTCTTATAATTACAAGTTGTTTATGTGGTAGAATATCTATTATCTCCAGAATTATATTCATGATTTATATGTCATATATATCTTATATATCCAGTATATACATTCATTTATAATATTACGTAACATTTAGAGGTAAGAAATGAAATGCACCGTTCATGGAGACGGTAAGCCGTACGTACGCATGAACGCTACTTTCATTTCAATTTCATATTTAATGGAACGAAATCATAATGATATAAATGTATAATATAATTCCAGTATAATATAGTGTATAATACCATTTACTCCATCCTTAATACATCCCACATATGGCATTAACGATTCAAATCACTTTGAGGGGGCGGTAGTCCGCACTTCCTAAAATGAAATTATCGCGTTTTACCCATAATGAAAATCATAAAGTATGCCATAAATGACAAATACAGAAGCATAAGTAAAAAATAAACATATTATATATCATATAGAAAAATAGTGACATCTTAATGGCCACCTTTGAAGGTGTTATATGAGTGTTGAACAATCATCGTTTCGTGAGGCAGAAATTCGCCATCCACAGAAACCGTATGTTCTTTAACCATTAGATGTAGGTGTGTGTAAGTGTAACTCGAATCCATCTTATAACAACATCCTAGTATATTAAGGATACTGGTGTTGTTACAAAAGAAATGAATAAAAAGAGTTTAGGGGTTTGGAGAAGAAAATCAAAACAAAACAACATTAGAGAAGACATTACCTCAAAATCGGGTAACTCTTTTTGATTTGAGCCAAAGGCTTCCTTGGGAAGAGTTCTGCTCAAAGTGAGGCTTCTAGGAGTAATAGGGGGAAGTTGGGAGAGTATTTGGGCAGAGTTTGGCCGATCCAAATGGCTTGAATGTGTGAATAAGGTGGGAGTGGTGGGGGCCTTTTATAAGAGGAGAGGAGGGGCTCTTTTGGAAAGATTGAAATGTTACATTATTATACAATGATTTTTGGATTCTAAAGGTACCAAACTTATATAATTCGTGTATAAGGTGATAAGGGTTATAAATATCCTCATCCAATAGGCTTTGGACAAGTGTAAGCCTTGGATTTTTCATTATCTTCTCATTTTATTTAAATCATTAAATAATGAGGTCATCGCTGCATCATAATGATGTCATAAATAATTTAATTTATTTAATGTCAAAAAATTATAAAACAAAATACTATGATGTAGGAAATCTTTTTATCTTTCTAATGAATATTTATAGTCAAAATTGGGACTTCTGTAACCCCACTTAAAAATTGTTTTAGTAAAACAACTCATGTTTGTATCAATTTAATTTTAACATTAAATAAATATATATTAATGTCATTTTCCAACTAAAGTGGATCCATGGGGTCCCCAAGTTGACCCATGGGTTGTCTTGGTCGGCCATGACTCATCCAATAGGAGTAGGACAAGTGTCAATCTCATCTCATATTATTAAAACATTATTTTTACCTTAAACTACACTAATTGCCTCTAATCGCAATTAAGAACTTAAAAGTTATTATTCACCAAAAAATTATTTTGATCACATTGAACCACATTTTACTTATTAATGACAACCATGTATGTCGGATTTTTAAAAATCAAGTCACAGAAGTGGTAATATTTCATTTAAACAAAAAATCAGATATTTAACTACCACTTAGTGGTTTCACTATTCATCAAAAATTGAAGTTTTTCAGAACAATGCCAAAATTTCACCCTAAGCTATAATTGATCTTCCGAATTCAAAATTTTTGTATATTTTACAAAATTCCAAACATATAAGTTGCATTAATTAATTTTATAATTAATTCCCGTTGTTACAACAAATAACGTGTTTTTAAGAAACAATTTATATCAAAAGATTGGCAATTGTTTATGTCCAATTTCAATGTTAAATTAATTCTAATGACCACCTTTGGATAAAATGGTAAAAATATATTCTAATTATACTTTAAAACCACTAAATAGTATAATTTATCACTATAAATTATTTTGATTAAAAAAGTTGTTTTTAAGTAATTTTCACTATTCATAAAAATTGGAAGTTCTCATAAAATTACAAAAAATTCAACTTTGGATAATTTCGATATTACGAATACAAAAATGAAGTCCATTTTGAAATATAAAATTTCTATAATTTTAAAAAGTGGTTATTACTATTCATAACGGCTACTTTGATTAGTCGCGGTGTTTTAGAACTCGAAGTTGCGTACAATGCAAGCTATTGCATTATTGAATGAGAAGCGTATCGTGGAAGCTCGGGGTGTTACACTTTAGTGAGGATTATTGGGAGCTTGGGGTGCCTTGGGATAATTATAGATGGAATGGTTTGGTCATGATCCAAATGGTTTGAGTGAAGAGTAATGGTATATTGAGTGGGTTCATATAGGAAAATAGAGGGAATTCTTTATTATTTAGGTTTTGGACACCACACATTAAACTAATCAAAACCACAAACCATACCATGGTTTTTCCCTTGGTTTTTTCCAAAGTGGAGTGGAAAAATTATTTTATTAGGCCAATGGAATAACTAACTAAAATATTAGGCTTTATTATGTGGAGATGATTCACACTCTCAAAGAAATTATTTGAAAATATTAAAATGTTTTATAAGTCTTGGAGGTTCCACTAAGGCTTTGTAAAATAAATCAAAGAACCCTAAAATCATATTATTTTAATGGTAAAAAAAATATTGTCCCAAAATCCCATTTATAGTATTTTATTACATCACTATTAGGTCATTATCATTTCATAAAACACACTATATATTTAAATGGTATTTAATTTTTACCCAAAAATTCGACTGTCTCAGAAAATTATGAAAAATTCACCATTAGATAATTTCTACATTTTGATTCCAAAAATAATATTCATTTTATATAAATAATTTTCTAAATATGTGAATTTTTACTTTTAAAATACAAACTGACATTTATCGATAATTCATGGGTTTTGAAAAAAAAAGCTTTCAAACCTTAATAAAAAATAAAATTATATTCATAAAAATTATACGATCATTTATTTTTAATAAAAAGTAATTTAGAAATAATATTTTATTAAAATATTATTTAATTTAAAAAACCATTAATCCATCCAAATAGATTTCTTAATTTAATATTAACTGAAAATACTATTTGTGATTTAAAAACTATATACAAAGTAATAATAATAAAATGAATGTATATTTATTATTATCTACAAAAATAATGCACATAATCATAGTTATATGGTCTTGTTAAATAACCCCTTATAACACGCACATATGACCTAAGAGTAAGGTGTGCGATGGTGAAAAACTCTTGGGTGGCTCGGATAACATAGCTCGGGTGGTAATCTCTATCAACTTCCACTTCTCCTGTAGGTGGTTCCATTCCAGCTTAACGTGTTGAAGCTCGACTTGGGATTGGTCAAGAGAGAAGGCCAGTGATACCACCTCCTTTACAAGCTCTGACAAATGAGCCTCATAAGAAACAATTCTACTAGATGAGGACATCACTTCCTTTGTCTGAGTAAATTGGATTTGTTAAAGCCCTATATTTATACTAATCATGTGATCACTGTTCAATGGATATATTAGAAATGGTATCAATTATTAATGGTATTTTAAAATCAAAAAACATAAAACCAAAGAAGTTAATATGTTTTATATAACAATTTTACATAATAATACATTTAATCATATCAAGAGGAATTTTCATTAGCAAAAGTTTGGGTTGTTACATAGATGACCACTTTGATCAGCTCTGAGGAGTGAAAGTTTTTTGAAGATATATATGAGGTCATGATATTATCATGTGTGTTTTAGGACTTCATACTTACCTCACATATATTTTAGGAGCAGGTATGGTCTCTACGAGTACCTGGTTATGTTGTTTGGACTTGCAAATGCACCTCTAGTATTTATAGCTATTATGAATCGGGTTTTCCACTCATATCAGGATTCATTTGGGGTTGTATTTGATGATGATATATTGGCGTATACATGATCTAGACACGACCATGAAACCCATATTGAGATCGTGCTGAATACACTAAGAGAGAATCAACTCTATGTTAAGCTTAGAAAATGCCACTTCTAGATCGAAAGAGTATACTTCCTATGTCACATTATCTTGGAATCAGGATTTTTAATAGACCCAAATAAAGTGAGAGTTTTAGTTACATGGGAGTATCCCAAGAAAATCATTGAAATCCATAGTTTATTAGGGATTTCTAGATATTAGATATGCTTCATCCAAAATTTATCATGCCTTGAAGCACTACTTACAGGCTTGACAAAGAAGGGTGTGAAATTCCTATGGTCAAAGGCTTATGATGAAGCCTTTTAAGAGTTGAAGGGAAGACTATCTTAAATTCCAATACTAATTCATCCAAATCTAGGAAGGAGCTAAATTGTATAATGTGATGCATCAGGTATCCGGCTTGGAGCTGTTCTAATGTAGGATGAGTGAGTTGTTGCGTATGGGTCTCATTAGTTGAGGCCTCATGAGTGGAACTACCTAACACATGACCTCAATCTTGTTGCTATAGTTCATGCCTTATGCTATTGGAGACACTATCTACTTGGATAGTTTTTTGTGGTATTTAAAAGTCACAAAATTATCAAGTACATTGTTACATAGTGGGATTTGAATGTCAAACAATGTAGGTGGGTTAAGTACCTATAGTTTTATGATTTAGAGATTTCCTATACACCTGTAAAAGGAAATTCATTGGTCGATGTTATAATATGGAATACTCATAATGAGGTGGTTTAGGAATCCAATGAATAATTGAAGCTTATGTACATATTATTAGAGATGCACATTGATGTATAGGAGGACCATAGTCAGGCTATTCTCTCTTAATTAAATGTGACTTCTACTCTTCTAGAAAGGGTAAAAATGTGATACCTATATGATCTTGAAGGCTTTGTCCTAATGAAATGAGTTTTAGGGGATGATTATTATTTATGTTGGACTGTGGATGGGGATGATACCTTGTTGTTCCATGAGAGTTCATGTGTATCAACAGAAATTAGAGAGGAGATAATGCAGTAATTCCTTACCTCAGCAAGGTTAGTTCACCCCGGTATCACAAAAATATATTGATATCTTCGAATCAAATGCCTTTGTATTGGTATAAAACATGGGATTTCTGGATCCATCACTCCAAGTTCCACCTATCAGTAGGTGAAGGAGAAACATCAGTGACCAATAAGGATTTCATAGACATTATCCATTCCTGAGTGTAAATGGGATGATGTCTCAATGGACTTCATGATTGGTCTACCCATGTCACCTCAGGGTAATGATACTTTGTGGGTTATTGTTGATCACCTGATGATGGTCTCACACTTATTACGTATAAGTGATACCTTCATGGTAGACAAGCTAGGAAGGATTTACATCAGAGAGGTGGTACCTCTTCATGGAGCTCCCCATTCTATCATTTCCGATAGATATGTTCAATTCACATCACAGTTATAGGATAGATTATAAAAGTACCTGGGTGCACAAAAACTTATGATCATGTCTTATCACCCATACACCAATGGAAAAATAGATAATACGATTCATGTTCTATTGGACATGCTCTGTGCTTGTGTCATTGAATTTGGGGGTTCTTGGAAGAAACACATTCCCCTCATTGATTTATCTTACAATAAAAAATTCCAGTCTACCATAGAGATTTCTAATTATGAAGACTTATATAGTAGGCCTTGTCACTCCCCTCTATGATGGCTAGATGCAGGAGAAGCATCTTTGCTTGGACCATGTCTTGTCTAGGACACTAAAGAGTAGGTCTATCTGATCATAAAGTCCAGGTTGAAAGCTCAATCCATACAACAATCTTATTCCAACAGGCATTGGTGACCTCTTAAGTTTGAGTTAAGAGATTGGGTTTTCTTATGAGTCTCACCCTATTTAAGGAATAAACAAATTCAGAATCAAGTTAAGATCTCACTTAGGTTTGTTGGACCCATCAAGGTTGTGAAACAGATCGGACCAGTGGATTACCAATTGGTGATTCCTCAAATATATAAGTCCATTAATGATTTCTTTGATGTATATTAGCTTTACTGATACTATCCAGACACATCACACATCTTTCAGTCGAATGAGGTTGAATTGAATATGGATTCTTCCTTTGAGAAGTATCAAATTCATTTCGTTGATCGAAGCGTGAAGACACTCAAGAGTAGATTTGTTCCTCTGGTATAGGTTCTATGGAAACATGGTTGTGGGGAGGATGATACCTATGATAGGTAAGTTGATATATGATCTTTGTGGTTGAATATATTCTCTAACAACGCCTCTTTACCTTTAGAAGGACAACTCTAGGATGAGTTGATATAAGAGGAGTAGGTTTTAATGAACTGTCTTTTCAAAGATGGTACATAATGTTATTTTTTCTTTCTGAATACATTAAAAGGAATTAATATTGACTTTAAATCAAGACATGAAGGTTCTAGGTGAAGGTTCCGGGTGCAGCGGAAGCGCGTGGGTGGATGTGCCCACTTGGCTTTTTGTTATTAGTAATGATCAATCCGAGATCAATACGACGATAAACGCCAGTCTCCACGGATCGAATCACGGAAAAAGACAAAGAAGAAGGTTTGTACCAGAACCACAAACAAGGATCGTTGCAGGTTGATTATAATTAATTTAATTAATTGTAAAGAAATACCTTTTGGGTGTTCTTTCTTCATTGATGTTCTTGATCACGTTGTCGATGTGATCCGTCGTTGCGTCGTAGAAGCCAAGTGTAGACTCCCTCTAGTAGTGATCCACACGTGTACCTCGTATCTCTTGACGTCGCCAAAAGGATTATCCAGGTGCTAGAGTGGAGAAGCCTTTTCTTGCGTTGTCCACCTTAGATCGTCTTGATCTGATGGAAGAGGATCTCTCTCAGTCTTGAGAGCGTTCTTGGAGGAAGAGGTTCTTTCGGCCTTGAAATAATTCTCTAGAGATGTTGTGCACAACAATTCTCTTGTGTAGGAAAAGAGTTGGGGTTGTGAGGATATTTATAATCGAGTTTGAGTTTTTAGAGTTATGAAAATAAATAAACGCGTTACGTGTTTCATTTATTTCATTAACTCTTATTGAAAACCCCCATGTTGAATAATTAATTCCTTGACATACACTCATGCTGATTATAATAAATATCATTTAATAAAACGATATTATATCCTCAAAATCCCAACTGGAAAAACTACATGGCGTGTAATAATAAATACACGGCGTGTACTTGTTTTTTCATTGAAAACTACATGGCACGTACATTAAATGTACACGGCGTGTATATATTGTTTTCATTTATTCATTTCCTTTCCAAAATAAAACTACACGGCGTGTACATTTAATAATACACGGCGTGTACTTTTTTTATTTTATTTTTCCTCCATCATTTAAAACAACTTAGGCTTCCTTGAATAATTATTAAACCACGTACGAGAATAATCTTTATTCAACTTGAGATACTTGGATACACTTAGTGTGTGACCCTCTAGGCCTCTTTCTCATTGGCATTAGGCGGGCTTGCCTAAAGTCCAAGATTACTGTCTAGCAATGGTTCAAGGCACCCAAGAGAAAGAAGTTGACACCGCATTGACGTATCACCTCATATGAATGATTAATGTGTAATTTAATCCCTTTGTCTCAATATCTTATCAAGAAGGTTTCATAAAAGTGTCATAAACCTATATGCTTGATCCATCATTTTTTGACTACCTGAAATAAACTCGTCATTCACACCATGGCCATGGAATTTAATGAGACAGTTTTATTTCAATCAAAGGTCTGAGATATCAACTTCCATAAATAGAAGGGACAAATCCTTCATCGACTTATCCATTAACAACATGTCACTCGTGGCGCACCCAACTTACCCTACTTTCCGCCAACTGTCTGCGTGATGGTTTTCATCAGTAAATCTAAGTGCGTGAGTCATGTCATAAGTTAATGATAATCTTCCAGTCTAAGGACCATTACACAAGCTCACAGATAGCAATATCTGATGACACCAAGAAATGCAGAATTACTACTGGCAGGTCTGTTCTCATAATCTCCCATCTTGGAGATTACCAAGTGCGAACTCAATGAGAGAGAGTCTCATCTTCTTACGAGTACTCGCACATGACGGTCTGTATACTATGTTTCCTATCATAGTATTTCATCAAACCGCAGAACTTTATTTAAGAATATTGTTATAGCATTTCGAGGTTCTCATCATAGCGGGGATCTGTTATAACCTTATTAATGCAACAAATATTCTAGGACATTATTATATTATAGTCATGCAGAACAATGAACAGTATATAATAAGTGAACATTCATGTAATCAAAGTACAAAACAGTTGGTTCTGAGGACACCAACCCTTAAAAACTCCCACTTGTACTAGAGCAAACTACCTACAACTTTTAGTCCGCTAGACCTCACATGATGATCGTGTTTCTGCTGAGTCAAGGCTTTAGTCAATGGGTCCGCCATGTTGTCTTCCGTGGAAATACTTCTCACTGCAATTTCACCTATCTGAGAAAAATCCCTCAAGATATGATACTTCCGAAGTATGTGCTTTGTCCGCTGATGTGACCTTGGATCTTTTGCAAGTGCCACCGTTGCATTATTATCACAATAGAGTGTGATAGGATCTTTACTGCTCGGTAAAACATCCATCTCTTGGACGAAGATTCACATACATACTGCTTATTTAGCTGCCTCAGAAGCTGCGATATACTCGGACTCTGCTGTAGAATCTACAACCACACTTTGTTTTGAGCTCTTCCAGCTCACTGCACCTCCATTCAAACTGAAGATGTATCTAGTCTGCGACTTCATGTCATCTTGATCAGTCTGGAAACTAGCATCTACATGTCCTCTGATGACTAGTTCCTCATCTCCTCCATAAACTAGGAACATATCCTTAGTACGCCTCAGATACTTAAGGATAGTCTTGACTGCCATCCAATGGCGGTCTCCTGGATCATCTTGATATCTGCCTACCACACTTAATGCGTAAGCAACATCTAGCCTCATACATAGCATAGCATACATGACTGACCCAGTCGTGGATGCGTAAGAGATCATTGCCATCCTCTTTCTTTCCTCATGTGCTTGAGGACACATTTTCTTGGAAAGATGAATTCCATGTGACACTGGAAACAATCCCCTCTTAGACTGTTCCATACTGAATCTCTTCAGTATCTTGTCAATGTATGTACTTTGACTCAGGCCCAGCATTCTCTTGGATCTATCACGATGGATCTTGACCCCAAGAATATACGCCGCCTCGCCCAAGTCTTTTATGGAGAAGCATTTATGAAACCATGCCTTAACTGACTGTAAGACAGGTACTTCGTTTCCAATTAGCAATATGTCATCAACATATACTATTTGGAAAACGACTGCACTTCCACTAAACCTTTTGTAGACACAAGGCTCACATTCATTCTTAACAAAGCCAAATTCCGTAACAGCTTCATCAAAACGAATGTTCCATGACCTTGATGCTTGATTTAATCTATAAATGGATTTTTGGAACTTGCATAACTTGTTGGCATCCTTTGGAGTCACAAAACCTTCAGGTTGTGTCATGTAGACATCTTCCTAGAGGTTCTCGTTAAGGAAATCTATTTTGACATCCATTTGCCAAATTTCATAGTCATGGTAAGCAGCAATGGCCAATAGGATTCTGATAGATTTTAGCATCAAAACCGGTGAAAAGGTTTCATCATAGTCAATTATTTGACGTTGTCTAAAACCTTTTGCAACCAGTCATTCCTTATAGGTGCTTACTTTCCCCTCCATGTCTATTTTCTTCTTGAATACCCATTTATTACCAATAGGCTTTACATCAATTGGAGGATCTACCAAAATCCAGACTTGGTTTTGGTACATGGAATCCATTTCAGAATTCATGGCTTCATTCCACTTGGAAATGTATGTGCCTTCAACTGCTTCCTTGTAGGTAAGAGGATCATTATTGTCAACCAATAATGAGTCACCATCCTTGGTGACAAGAAAACCATATCATTCTGGTTCTCTCACCTCTCTCGTGCTCCTACGCAGTTCTTGTGTCTCTGGAACATATTGTTCTTCCATGGGTCTTTGTGTAATCTGTTCTTGTACCAACTCATGTGTATCTTGAGCCTCGACTTCATCGAAGTCTATCTCTCTCCCACTATCTCTTTTGGAGATGTGCTCCCTCTCAAGGAATATGGCGTGTCTTGCCACTGTAACCGTTTTTTCTGAGGGGTTGTATAGGTAATATCCCCTTGTTTCCTTGGGATATCCTATAAAGATACACTTTGTGCCTCGGGGCGTGATTTTGTTACCTGAAGAGGCCTTAACAAATGCTTCTCTACCCCACACATGTAAATTCGATAACATGGCTTTGTGTCCACTCCATAACTCGTATGGAATACCATTTATCGATTTAGTTAGTACTTGGTTTAGTATGTGCGCTACTGTTTGTAATTCATATCCCCAAAAGGATAATGGAAGACTCACATGACTCATCATTGATCTCACCATGTCCAATAGGGTACGGTTCCTCCTTTCACTTACACCATTCCACTGTGGTGTGTAAGGAGGAGTGAGTTGAGATAAAATCCCAAACTCCTCTAAGAAATCAATAAAGTCCTAATTAAGATATTCTCCTCCTCTGTCTGAGCGTAGTTTCTTAATCTTCTTACCAAGCTGGTTCTCAACTTCATTCTTGTATTATTTGAACCGATCAAAAGAATCTGACTTATACCTCATTAAATAGATATATCCTTATCTACTAAAATCATAAGTAAAAGTTATGAAGTATGAGAACCCACCCCTTGCTTCAACTTGAAATGGTCCACACACATCTGTGTGAACTAATTCTAGAATCTCTTTAGCTATTTCACCTTTCCCACTAAATGGGGCTTTGGTCATTTTTCCTTGTAGGCACGCATGACATACACCAAGTGGTTTTAGTTCGAAAGAATCTAAATACCCATCTTGATATAATTTTGTCAAACGTTTCTCATTGACATGACCTAGCCGGTGATGCCAAAGTTGGGTGTGGTATGAGTCATGTGAATTAACTTTGTTATCGATTTCCATTACATGGTTTGTGTAGTCTAACACATAAAGTCCGTTATATAAATGTTCCCTACTAAAACAAATGCTATCTTTAAAAAAATAGCAACATCCACTTCCAAACATGAAGATGAAACCATCATTATCTAATATGGATACTGAAATAATGTTTTGGTTACAGAGGGTACATAATAACATCCTTTAAAAACCAAGACCATTCCCATAGGCAATGTGAGGTGGTAGTCCCCAACAGTTACAGCAGCAAGTCTGGCTCCATTGGATGCTCGTATTTCTACCTCCCCTCGATCAATCTTCCTGAATCTACTTGGTTCCTGTATTTGGATATAGATATGATAACCACAAGCAGTATCTAATACCCAATTATTATAAACAGATAGATTTCATTCGATAACAAACACACCTAAAGCATCCCCTTGCTTCCTTGGTTGGGTGCAGTTTTTCTTCCAGTGGCCCTTCTTTCCACATGCAAAACAAACAGCATCTTGTTCCTTTTCCTCCCCTTTGATATTCCTTTTCTTGTAAGGCCTTGAAGAAGCTTTGGGCTTAAAGTTCTTCACCTTCCCTTTCCTTTTATTCACCATGAGGACAGAAGGATTTTCACGCTTCATGTCAGTGTCCACTTGGTGAATGAGGATGAAAAGATCAGACAGATACTTCTCAATGTTGTTCATATTGAAGTTCACAACAAAGTTTGAGAAGCTCTGGGGGAGTGATGTAAGAATGAGATCGGTACCCAGTTCTTCAGGGAGTTTAAACCCTAGAACCTCCAAGCGCTCAATGTAGCCAATGAGCTTGACTACATAAGGCCTGGCTGGGGAACCCTCTCCAAGCTTGCTCTGAAATAGAACCTTGGAGATCTCAAACCTTTCATGTCTTTCTCTCTCCTGGTATAGACCACAGAGGTGCTCGAGCATGCTATAGGAATCCATGTCTTCATGAGACTTCATGAGCTCACTAGACATCGATGATAGAATCAAACATTGAACGTCGAGAGCATTGTTCAAATGTTGATCATAGACCAGGAAATCTTCATCACTCACCCCTGGGGTAGGAGAATCAGGAAGTGAGGACTCTAGTACGTAAAACTTTAGTCCATGGCATAAGATAACCTGAAGGCGCATAAACCATTCCTGAAAGTTACTGTCGGTGAGGATATTGTCTTTATCCAGTATTTATTGCAGAGAAAATGTGGCTGATGAGTTTGTCATTTCGATTCTACAAATTAAAAGAGAAGATTTATTAGTACTTTTTTATTACATTTTTATGAGAAATAATAAATAAATTAATTCTCACGCTATTTTATCAAGTCCCAATGGCCCTCACCATTGAACTCGGAATGTCTAGTTTCTTTGACATTCTAGTGGCAAGGATCCATATTTCCCTTCGCATAACCCCAACAAGGGTTGGTCAAGCTATTTGAAGGTATTTAGGTAGGAAGGTCTTTGCCAACTGTGAGCTTACAGTTACTTGATCTGTTGAGTGGACTCCCCAATCCTGAAATCCTGACTTGTATTTCCTCAACTCTTGCCTCCAATATTACACCAAGTCTAGAAAGGGATACTTCTCTTGATGTAATATGGTTAAGTCAACCCGAAACCTTTTATAAGGGATTCCTTTATAAAAGTAAGTGTCCCAACAAGGGTTGGTCAAACACATAGTTTTATTGAGTCTTTCCCTTAATCAGGTAACGGAAAGCTTGGTCTGACTTAATATGGTATTGAGGGATTTTATTCCTTTATGCGTAGTTTTGCATTATCATGTTCTTGTTAATATTAAGTGATGATTGCTTAAATGATTAACCATGTTCTGATAATTTTTACGCATAGTCTGGTTTTTATTTTATTCCATCTTTGCATGCTTGTTCATTTTATTAATTATGTGATCACGGCAACACATACATAATAAATAAACCATGCAATCAGACAGAAATAAAATAAGATGACATGATCATGAGCTTCTATTGGTTAGCTTATCTAGAAATTTTGATAAGCTAACCCTGAACTAGGGAAAACACCTTGAACCTTTTGGTTTGTGTTTTGCATCTCCCACCTATCCACCTTTGTATCTTCTTACGTCGGTTTCGCCTCGGTTTCGGGATTTGAACCGTCTCCTCTGTCTTGGGAGATCCTCCATGAAATGGGTTTACATTAAAGAAACCATGGGCACGTAGGCCCTATATTTTATTGGAAGAAGGGTCGCAGGCCAAAAAAAATTCAATTAAATAAATTTAAATGAAACCATACACATACAAAGGGTATTTGGTCTAGCTCATGATCATCCACATCATGCAATGGCATTTATGGATATTTAGAATTCAAATTCTTTTAATCGCTCTTTCATTTAAGATAAGTCGCACTTGAATTCAATTAATTATGATCTTATAATTAATCAATTCTTTATCTTAAATTCCTTTCTGAATTTCCTTAAGATTCTTCTCATCCATATTCCTTGTACGGGTCTTCGTACATTGGAGGAAACCTGGTGAAATTCCATTTCTGGAAAGTAAACGGCATGTAGTTTATATTTACACGGTGTGTATTTCTTTTCACCTTGTTTCCAAAGTACACGCCAGGGATTTGGTGTGTATTCTCTACTTTGGAAATTTTGGAGTACACAGCGTGTAGATGAATCATACACGGTGTGTACTTCCTTGTTACACAGTAACCAGCTTGGCAATCCCGTGTACACGGAACACAGATTCTCTTTGTAGACGGTTTCACCTGGACCGGATCGGACTACACGGCGTGTTGTTCCAACATATACTCCATGTATTCCAGTTCCCACACATCGTTCAATTCTGGTCAACACGGTGTGATTAATACTTAGGCATAATCAATTCACACGGCGTGGTTTGGCATACCAGTGCTGGTTCATTGAACCTAAGTACACGGCGTGTAGTTTTAATTACACGTCGTGTAATCCCGTGTTGTACAAACAGAAAGATCGAATCATCCGGATGAATTCCTTGTTTTTATTTTAATCAAAATTAAAATTAAAAAGTTGTTTCTATTATATGAATCGAGAAATGAAGGAGGAAGAATAGATCTCGTTTATTCAGATTAATAAAACAATATATTTCGAATTGAATCAAATATAAATGCATAAATTATCAATGAAAATTAAATAATTATAATCAATGTTGTAACCTCCCTCTGATACCAATTGAAGGTTCCAGGTGCAGTAGAAGCGCGTGGGTGGATGTGCCCACTTGGCTTTTTTTCATTATCAATGATCAATCCGGGATCAATACGACGATAAACGCCAGTCTCCACGGATCGAATCATAGAAAAAGACAAAGAAGATGGTTTGTCCTGGAACCACAAACAAGGATCATTACAGGTTGATTATAATTAATTAAATTAATTTTAAAGAAATACCTTTTGGGTGTTCTTTCTTCGTTGATGTTCTTGATCCCTTTGTCGATGTGATCCGTCGTTGCGTCGCAGAACCCAAGTGTAGAATCCCTCTAGCGGTGATCCACATGTGTACCTCATATCTCTGGACGTCGCCAAAGGATTCGCCGGGTGATAGCATGGAGAAGCCTTTGTTTTCATTATCCACCTTAGATCGTCTTGATCTGATGGAAGAGGATCTCTCTCGGTCTTGAGAGCGTTCTTGGAGGAAGAGGTTCTTTCAGCCTTGAAAGAATTCTCCAGAGATGTTGTGCACAACAATTCTCTCGTGTAGAAAAAGAGTTGGGGTTGTGAGGATATTTATAATCGAGTTTGAGGTTGTAGAGTTATGAAAATAAATAAACGCGTTACACGTTTCATTTATTTCATTAACTCTTATTGAAAACCCCCATGTCGAATAATTAATTCCTTGACATGCGCTCACACAGATTATAATAAATATCATTTAATAAAATGATATTATATCCTCAAAATCCCAGCTGGAAAAACTACATGGTGTGTAATAATAAATACACGACATGTACTTGTTTTTTATTGAAAACTACAGGGCATGTACATTAAATATACATGGCGTGTATATCTTGATTTCATTTATTCATTTCCTTTCCAAAATAAAACTACACGGCGTGTACATTTAATAATACACGGAGTGTACTTGTTTTATTTTATTTTTCCTCCATCATTTAAAACAACTTAGGCTTCCTTGAATAATTATTAAACCACGTACGGGAATAATCTTTATTAAACTTGAGATACTTGGATACACTTAGTGTGTGACCCTCTAGGCCTCTTTCTCGTTGGCATTAGGCAGGCTTGCCTAAATTCCAAGATTAATGTCTAGAAACTGGTCAAGGCACCCAAGAGAAAGAAGTTGACACCACATTGACGTATCACCTCATACGAATGCTTACTGTGTAATTTAATCCCTTTGTCTCAATATCTCATCAAGCAGGTTTCAAGGAAGTTTCATAAACCTATATTCTTGATCCGTTGTTCTTTGACTACCTGAAATAAACTCGTTGTTTACACCATGGCCATGGAATTTAATGTGACAGTTCTATTTCAATCAAAGGGCCGAGATATCAACTTCCATAAATAGAAGGGACAAATCCTTCGTCGACTTATCCGTTAACAACATGTCACTCATGACGCACCCAACGTACCCTACTTTCTGCCAACTGTCTGCGTGACGGTTTTCGTCAGTAAATCTAAGTGTGCGAGTCATGATATGAGTTAATGATAATCTTCCAATCTAAGGACCATTATACACGCTGGCAGATAGAAATATCTGATCACACCAAGACAAGCGGAATTACTACTGGCGGGTCTATTCTCATAATCTCCCATCATGGAGATTACCAAGTGCGAACTCCATGAGAGAGAGTCTCATCTTCTTACAAGTACTCACACATGAAGGTCTGTATACTATGTGTCCTATCATAGTTCTTCATCCAATCGCATAACTTTATTTAAGAATATTGTTATAGCATTTCAAGGTTCTCATCATAGCGGGGATCTGCTATGACCTTATTAATGCAACAAATATTCCAGGACATTATTATATTATATTCATGCAGAACAATGAACAATATATAATAAGTGAACATTCATGTAATCAAAGTACAAAATAGTTGGTTCTGAGGAAACCGACTTTTACCCTAGGAGCATCTGGGGCTCATTCAGAGCCCGTGTTTCCAAAAATGGAAAAATAGGTTAGGCCTCACGTTTTTTCTGATACCGTGTGACCTAGACAGAATGACCGTGTGGCCAGTTGTAGATACAAGATAGAGGCCTTCACATGGTCTGTTCATAGTTAGTCAAATTATGTGCCTAACTATGCGGTGTGCCCCTTCTCTACAAGAAATCATGCACGGTTGGTGCATGGTTTGAATAAGTATATACCTAAACCATTGTCAATGATGTTTTTTGGTGAAATGTCCATTTTACCCCCACTTAAACCTTAGGCCTTATTTCTGTTATCCTTTTTTTTTCAACGACTGAACCAATGGGTTCTCCTCCATTTGAGCTCAAATCCTCCTAAGTCTAGGTATCCAAGTATCTTCTTGATCTGGTGTCCTTTCTTCGATATGAAGGAGGAAATGGATCCCTTGAGGTATGATCCCTTGGTCTCTCAATTCCTATCAAGGTTTATCTTTCCATCCTTTGTGCTTTTCAGAATAAGGACCATTTACCCCATTTTCAGGGCATTGGACTATTTCTCAGATCTCTTCTAACCTGTTTCAAATCTGAGGCTGATATCAAGATAGGGTTCATCTATGGCCTTCAGGTAGGTGGTCACATCATTTTCCCTTGGATTTTTAGTCATTTTGTAATTATGTCATTGTTCCATATGTCATGTTTTTTCAAGAAACACAATTATATTGATTCCTTCATGTCTAATAGACCATTTCACTTAGATACATTCTTATTGAGTCTTGTTAGGTGGGTTAGAGGTTTCACATAACTTATATGGTCACCCCATGGGTGTTCCACTTAGAATTGATCATTTTGGCCAATTGGTTCGATATTCCCGAAACTCAAATTGGATTTTGGATTGGGTTTTAAATGTAATTACCATTGGTTAATGTGTGTTACATGTGTCCCAGGGAACCTCTTAGGTTTTTGGCCCTTTTATAGTTGTAATTACCCAAGTGGGTAATTTCCTTAATGATAAGTCATATTTCCCTTGACACTTAATCCATAATAATGGAATTTTAATGCCATAATGTATTATATGGGTTGTTTTTATTAAATGGCCTTGATTTTATAGGATCGATTATGCAATATGGTGTCATTCATTTAAATTAATTGAATGTGTCATCTTTACATTGAAACCTTGAGCCTTGTGACTTTTTCTTGGTTATAATGAAATTAATGAGTTAAATGGAATGGATAAATCCAAATGGGTAATGCATGATGAATTTCATTACTTAAAATGAAATAATGGTTTTAAATGGAATTGAACTTGGATAATGACATGAATAATAAGGTTATCCATTATGTATAAAATGATAAATTTGATTATTGATCTTCTATGTATATGGGATTTATAAAAGATATGTATGGGAGGTAATTCCCTAAGGAATTTTTGTTTATTGTGTGCCTTTATAGAAGTTTTGATATGCTGGTAAGGGGTGTTTAACCAAGATGGAAATCACACTCCCTTACATCGGGTGTTGAGCATAGAGAATCGCATTAGTGATACTATATGGGTGATGGGATGAGGTGCCATGTTCTATTATTAGAGTGTTTACATGACAATTCACTCACCATCCTGAGTGATGTAGTGTGGAATCTCTCACTCTATCAGGATGTAGGATATGAACCCAATTTTATGGGATTTTAGGCTCGTTAGACTAACTGTGGAAAAGTGAGTTGTGTCTCAGTCTATCTAGCATTAGTATTTTAGGTATATGGTCATTAGGCATTCCACACACACTTGGTTCATCTAGGTGGAAGCAATATAGAGTTAATATATATATATATATAAAGTATTCCTATATATATATATATAGTGACTTGATCAGACATACATTTCATCCCCGATCTGAAGCAGGTAGACCCACTAGGTGTCCTTTAAGAACCTGAGAAGAAGTTTATTTTATTTATTCAATATTAATTTACTTTATTTTCTATACATGCAGACTATTTAGTTACGAGAACTACTCGGATTACACGTAGACACCATTGGTGGTGGCCTACTGATATTTTTATATCACACCTTACTTTGGATGCCCTTAGAACTTGATAAGAATGTCTTCCTATGTGTACGAATAAAGGAAAAGTACCTTCTACAGGATGTTGATGTGTTTTCTTTAGATGGAGCTTAGTATATGAGGATCAGGCATAGCATTGACATTATTTTGGAGTTGTTTTTTCCTTTTTTATTTTTTTAATACTGGTATATAATGCTTGATTCTATCTATTTCATTCTATACTATCAGCATTCCATGCATACATGTATTGGACACTACCTTTGAGGCTTTTTTTATATTACCATTTTCTCAGTTTTTTATATATTCTATAGTGTATTCAATTGTTCATTGATTTATGCTTCCATAGTTATTCATTATAAATGTTTATATTATGCTTTTATTGTTGTTCGCTATCTATTTTATTCGATGTTCTACTCTGACATGAGGGTATAGTCTCCCCACTATACCACTCTTACACCCTCACTGCTAGTTAGTAGCCTTTGGCGTATGGGGAGGCATGCTTGAGTCCATGTGACCCCCCGGCTCAGGGCACATGTTAAGTGGATCCCAGGTCAGGATGTTACAAATATAATTTATATATAGATACATAAAATATAAAATTTAAACATATAAACATATATATATATATATAATATTAATTTTTTAAATCCTAACACATATATTTAGATATAAAATATAAAATATATATATATATATATTTATATATAAAAATAAATATATATTTTAAATTTAGTTATGTTTTTAAGAAAACATGGCTATTTTAGTGTCATTTTTACCAGTGTTTTAAAAATGTTGCTAATTATATATATATATATGTATATGTATATGTACAAATATATATTTATACACAGACACATATATAAACATATATATATATATAAACACACACACACATATATAAACATATATATAAAAACATATATATATAAACACACACACACATATATATAATATTAATTTTTAAAATACTATAATAAATATATATATATATAATATAATATATTTATATAATCAAAATCATAATAGGTGAGTTTTTTTATTTATTTGTTTTGATGTTGGAGGGGTGCAGGGTTAAATTTATAATAGTGTTAATTTTTTTTATTATGTGGGCATAAGGTGAGGCAACATAGAGTACGGTGAAATTGGAGGTGAGGTGGGTGAAGGGGGGAAGGGTGGAATTTTGTACGGGAAGGTGGTGTCGTGAACTGGAGGGAGGTGGTGGGGTGAAGGGTGAGGTGTACTGGCATGTATTAAAGGGAAGTGTGAGTTGGTTGAAGTGGGGGTAGTGCATACTAGAGGGATTCTTGAGGTGGGGTGGCATGGGGGTTGGGGGATGGAGGGAGGTTTATAAATGTCTCTAAATTAGATACACCTCATTTAGTGATGTTTTTGACAAACATTGTTAAATGAATTATTTACATTTTAAATTTTCATTAATGGGAATTTTTTAGTTCCTACACATAGGTTCTACATAAGGAAATTCAAGCATAGTAAGAAAATTCTAAGTACCTAATTCCTTGATGTAAGTAATTTTTTTAAATGATGGTCAGTGTATGTAAATGATGGTGTGAGAAAATATAGCGATGTAAATGAATTCAGATACATGAAGAGACCATGTATGTGAATCTATTGATGTGATAAATTTCATATTTGTGAAGGGTTTTATCTATTTGAAGGGTCACATATGCATTTTCATCTATATGGAGCTCACATATGTGAATCAGTAGTGTATGGTAATTCAACTACATGAGACACCAATTATGGGATTTTTACTTATGTGTTTTCAAGGACTGTTTCACAAATTCATGCCACATCACACAAAGTGGTGTTTTCAATATCATTTAAAGAATAGATTTTGTGGGTATTTAAAATGAAAATAAAGTTTGATTCTTAATTTTGTTTTAAAGATATTTTATTTTCGTTTTAAATTAATATTAAAATAAATATTCAAATGGGAAATATATTCCAGATTTTATGAAGGCATTATGCCTCAAAAATAACATAAGTTTTTAATGGAAGTTTTAGTCATTCTTTATGGAGGAACACTAAAAGGTTAAAATGATTCTCAGTTGGTTGAAGATTAATATGGAAAATAAAATTATTTTTTCATTAGAATTATGCATTCAATCATAGAGAAGTTTTATTTTCAAATTCAAAATAGAGAAACTTGAAGACGATCAAGGAGAATTAAAGGAATCAATAATTAAAATTTCAATTGATGAATGAGGATAGAAATAAGTATATAAACTATGTGATATAGTTTTAAAAATAATATAAGATCACATGAGAACTGAGGACATTATTTTGAAGATCTAATTTCTAAAAGAAGAGGAGTGGAAGGAGGATGAGGGTCACAATAAAACCCTCGATGTGTTAGTGTTTATTTTTCAACATCCTTGTAATTAAAATATATGTTTCCTATAATTTGTAATTTATTATATTGAATAGTGAGAGATAGAATAAGAACATTTATTTCACCTAGATAAGTATTAAGTCCTTCTCTAATCCCTAAAAAATCTTTGTATCCTCATTTTACTTTCCCAATATCAATCATGATATGTGTGAATAAATTAATGATAGGTTATAACAACCCCAAACCCACACTAATGGATCCAGTGAAAAAAACATAATCTTTAAATTTTTGAATTTGATACTAAAAAAATATGACCTAATATAAACCATTCAAAACATACAATATCACAAGTAATTATTGGATCACTTGCATACCCAAGGACCTTTCAGGTTAATATTTTTAGATAATTAGTAAAAAATCTTACTTGACAACTTGGATACATAAAAAATTAGTTCATAAAGATTAATATTATCTGTGACTAATATATTCACACCTAGTAACCATTATAGTCACAATAAACTTAAAAACATTCTTCACAACCTGGGGAAGAAGGAAGCATGTGAAGGGTGAACTCAAATTCTCAGTAAGGGTAAACATAAGTATTGTCATTTCAATGAAATCTATGAGAATAAAATGATCGTAAGGGTATGCTGACATAATCAAATTTCTTGACTATAATATAAGATAATTCATAATCATATATTCTTAGATCATCAATCCTGATATAAGGCTTTGACATAAGATAAGAGTCAAAGTTATAACATGATATCATAAAAGAGAAGGCTCAAGAGGTATCACATAAGAAAATAATATAAAGAACATGGTATCACAAGTTCATGGAAAAATAGGAAATGTGGAAGAAAAATATAACATGACATAAAAATAATTCAATGCTAACTATAAATAAAACATTATATGGTAGATATAGTCCCATAATGGATTAGTTTTACTCTCTAATCCCAAAAATAACATATCATGAGACTAAAACATTACCCAATTCATCGGCTCATTATCTGAGAACACCCATCATAACATGTTCATGATTATGTGTTCCACAATATTAAATCAATAAATAGGCATAAACATAATAATTACCCATGTAAATAAATAGGTTGCATAATCTTTCCTCATATCATAATCAAAATATTTTTCTTAAAGAAGTCATTTGATAAATGATCATAAGGATGTATTATCTCATCAATGGAAGAGTGAATGAGCTAGGAATATAAGTGAGATACATATATACATAATTTATAATCAATCCATAACATCCATGGTTTTTTTCATTTAATAATAAAAATTATATTAAAATATTAAAAACATTCTTGAAGAAAATAACCTTCCCACTTTGAAAATCTCTTTTTTTAAACTAAAAACACAAAATATTGTGAAAATAATTTTCTTTGAAAATAAAAATGGAAATTTATAAAAGGAAACTTTAAATCATTTATTTTTCATGATATTGAGAAATTATATCTATTCCATACAAGCTATATGAAAACATTCCTTTCACACTTTGGTAAAAATTTGAAAAGTGCCTAATTCTAAAAATAATAAGAAGATACCATTTAAACCTTTTTTTAAAAATTAAATCATGGGTAAAAATGAATTTAAATAATAATAGAATAATATTAAAAAAAATATTGAAAATTTTTTAAATAAAACTTGAAATTGAAGATAAAAGTTTTTTGACTGAAGAGATAAGTGAAGTCTGTTTTACTTAAAAACATGATTTTGGTGTTTTGAGTACTTAAATAGTGGAAAATGAAAAAAAAAACTTGTAATTTAAATAAATGAGTATAGGATAATAAAATTAATTAGTTCTATTATAATATTATCAAATAATTTCTTTCAAACTAAATTCAAGCATAAACAATCCCCATTATTATTAGATTACCAAAATAAACTCTTACCACTTTAGTAACTTTTGATTTGTAGACCCCTAAAATATTAACATCAAATTAAGATTTAAATATCATAAAAATAAGAATAATTATGATATAACATGTCAAAGTGTTATTATATAAACTTTATAAAATAATATATATGCATAACATAACATATGTCCCAAATAAGACTATTTGAAATGATAAACCCTTACCTCAGGTCTGACTTCCTTCGCATGTGTCCAAACCTCATGTATAATAAATATAGGTTTTCTATTAATCTATTATATAACCATAATATATATATATCATACCATATATTTTTTAATTGTAAACTTTTATCTCTTATTTATCAATAATTCCTTATTAAAATCACTATTTTGTGTGATAATTACTTTATTTTCTATGTATGTTTTGGTTCATTATTTTTGGTCTTTATATTATTATCATTTTTATATCATAATAATAATGTTAATAATGATATAAATATCATATATATTTATTTTATACATATTTAAATTTACCTATAAAATACATAGATATAAAAATTAATTACAGTGTTCATGGAGATGATTGGTCGTACGAATTCATGAATGTTGTTTTCATTTTTTAATGAGTGAAAAGAAATAAAGGTAAAAAATATTTCAAATTTAATGAATATTTTTTATATCATATATATGATATATATTCATTAAAACTTTCCTTATTAATATCAATGTCAAAATAAATGGAAAAATGAATCACATTGCTTTGCGGAGGTGGTAGTCCACATGTAGGCATTAGTGATATTATCATTTTCCAACAGATTTAAATTTAAAAAAATAGATGTGATATTATAATTCCATAAGTATAATTATATCATAAATATCATATATAAAAATTAAATCTATCATTATATCCATTCAATAATAGCGGCGATGGAAAACGAATTACATCAATTTGTGACGTGGTAATCCGCCATATACACAATCGACGATTTCATTTCCCATTTTATGTAAGAGGATATGGATATAGGTTATACAATTAATATGATTTTATATTATAATATATAAGATATTGGGGTTATTATTTCATAATATTTTAATAAAATTTGATGAAGGTGGAAGTAGATATAAAATAAAGCACTCAGTTAAGAACAATGCCTCGTCTTCGAACAATCTCGTTAGGATTATATCTAAATCCTTCATTGTTTGGATTTATGATCAATCCAAGGCCTATAGGATTTGGGGATAGAGTTAATAAAGTTATTTTGGTAGGTATTTTCAAAACCAATTTTTTTTATGTGTTATTAAAAGATGAGAGAATGTTCCCTTTTATAAGGGAGGAGTGGTATTTCCATAAATACCAAAAACTATTCAATAATGGGAGTCACTCTCACTCAAAGTGCCTAACAAATTGATAAATAATGTATTTGTGGTACTTTAATATTTATAAACATTTAAATAACAAAAAACATGTTTTAATCATGTTATTCTTTTAACCTCTAAGATAAATCACTTTTACCATTTTAGTTTTCAACATAGTAACTAGTATTTTTACTCCATTAGGGGTCAAGATAGTTACTATGAAATGAAAATAGGAACATTATTTAAATATAGTTGATAATTTCAACAAAAAAATAATATATTGTTAGAATATATAATTTTTAATAATTTTTAATCGTTTAATTATATATTAATAAAATCTCATTAATGTCATTTTTGGAACAATTCATTTAATTTGAATTTGGAAATGATATGGAAGAAATGGAACTATAATATAATCCTAAAAAATATAACTAAAATATTATATATATCTAAAATAATCATGTAACACAATAATTTATTCAAATTATATTACTTTTAACATTTTTTTAAAATCATTTATTTTATTTTCTTTTTACTTAAATAATTATTACATCGGTGTTGCATAACCATTTAAGGTAATTATATTATTACTAAAAATTATAAATAAATTATCATGACCAATAAAAATTATTTATCCGTAAAATTATTATTTATAACCAAACATACAACCTTTTTATCCCTCTGTGACCACATAAGAAATTTCTAAAAGTAAGAGAGTGACATTCTGTCCTTTTCTTTACTAAATATATTTTAAAGGTCATAATCATGGATATATGGAAAAAATAGTAAATTTCCAAAAATTAGATGAGATAGAGTTTAAAATTTTATATAAAATAGAAATTAGACCTGTTTTGTGTCATTATAACACTTATCTCTTTTTGTTAACCTCTAGTAAATTTGTTTTACCTTTAACCGTGCTAATAGATTTTTACTATTTTTACTATTTTTTATGACCAAAAATTAAGTTGTACTTATTAAATAATATTAAATATTATGATTCCAAATATGGAGTAAATTTTATCAAATTTAATCCATAGAATTGGAATAATTTAATTTAAATATAAACCTGAAAAACGTGTCGAGAAATGTTTCTTTAAAGGAATTAATTTTGCAAGCATATGATGGTCTTATATTAACTATAAAACTAGTGATAATAATTATATATAATTATATTTATATATTTATATATATAATATATAATTTTAAATTAAATTATTCATTATTAATTATTATTTAATTCATTTAAAATGGAAAGACATTATGGATTTAAAAACTATTTCTCAATAAAAATCAGTATTTTCACTATTTATTGAAAAATCAAAATTTTTAGAAAAATCAAAAAAAAATCACCCTAAGATAATATTTATATGATGATTTTAAAAATTATATCCCTTTTATAAAATAAATTTTCTATAAAAATTAAATTAATTATAATATTTTCTCATAAAAATCATTGGAACTCATTTTTGAGGAAAATATATTTTTCTATAAGAAAATAACTTTACTAAAAATTGAGTAATTATTTACTAAGAATTTGTAGATAAATTTATATTTATTATGAAACTTATATATTATTTATAAACTATTTAATAATATTCAAACCCTCTAATTTAACATCAAGGTTATAACAATCATGTTTAAACAATAATACTACTTTGTTTAGGCACGGTGTCATGTGTAGTATACTCTATCGAGCCTAGTTATCATTATAAAAACTAATGGTGTTACTTCATCCCCCATTAAATAAATTTCATCCTAGAAATTTTTACTTGAAATTGATGATCAATTGTTTGAAATTTTAAAATGCATTTTTTTGAAATCCCACACCCTAATAAGGGTTAATAAAACTCCCATTTGAAAAAATGGAAAGGTAAGTACAAAGGTCATATGGATTAACACATATTAGGTTTCCAAATATTCTAACATTATTGGGAATTGAAAATATAGACTTGGAGAAGAAACAAAATTTCCAAACAATTATAGAGATTGATTTATATCATTGATCACAAGAAATGAATGATCAAGAGAATGTCAATAACCACGAAACCATAAACTGGTGAGGTATGAAAAATGTCATTGTATCATCCATAATGAAGGTAATAGGATAAAAATTTTCATTTTCAAGATACTTTTCCTAGAGTTAAGGAATTACTTACCATCTAGGATAATAACATAAATAAATACACTTACTTTATAAGTATAATTTAAACATTTAATCAGTTTTAACCACAATATCATATTTTTCTCCAAATGATGAGTATTCAAAATGAATTTTTCATACATGAATCCCTAGAATAAATTTATAATGGATCAAATAATTCCAAAAACTTATGACAATCTATTCCTCCAATCTTTATACATTAACCAAAACCAAAATTGTTAACATAAGATAATTCTCAAAATGAATAAATCATCATTTGAAGAAATACAACATTAATCACCAAAGCCCCAATGATAACACCCAAAGTTAAACTTAGATCATTCTATATATAACTAACCTTAAAATTATTCAAAATATTCTATGATTAAAACCAAAATATTATAAAAATTTAATCAAATATTCTTCCAAGATAAATATAAAATTTATCTATAAATATCATCAATCGCTATTAATTTCTCATATCAAAAATGCATATTCCATAATCATATAATCTCAAAGATATGTTAATAATTTTCATAAATAAAATTAATCACCATAAATCTAAATTAAAATCATATTTTCTTCTAAAATATAATTCAACCTTTATACCATAAATAAAATCTCATCACTTAAAACCTCAAAAGGGGTGTCTAAGACATTGAACATCTGATTAACCTTAATTATATAAACTTATTCTAGTATCTATAACACTTTAGATAACCTCACATGAAAATATAATAATCACTAAAGTTGTTTAAACCCTTCTATAATACCAATTGTAACATCATTGAACCCACACTCTCGGATCTAGTTCTAAAAATATAATATTTATAATTCTCTCTTTGATACTACAAAATGTGACCTAATTTAAACCATAAAATACATAAAATATATAAAATTAATCATTGTATCACTTACATGCCTGAGTAAACTTTAAGTTTAGAGTTTTATAGAATTAGTATAAACTCTTACTTTACAACTATGATACACAAAAAATTGGTTCATAAAAATTTATATTATCTCCCATTAAGATCTTAAAACCTAATAACCTTTATAGGAATATAATACTTAAAAAAATTCCGGATAATCTATGGAAAATTAAAACATAATAAGGGTGAGTTTGAATGCTCAGTAAGGGTAAATATAAGAAATATTAATTTAATGAAATTAGTGGGCATAAATGAGAATAAGAGTATGATGACATAATCAAAGTTCATGACCATAACATAAGACAATTTATACCCATAAATACATAGTCATCAATCATAGCATAAGTATTTGACATAAGATAATATTTAAAGGTATAACATGATATCAGAAAAGAGATGGATCATGAGTAATCACATGGTAGAATAACAAAAAGAACATGGAATCTACAGATCATGAAAATATAAAAAATATATAATCTGTATATAATATTAAATAAACATAAGTTAAGGATAACTTATAAGGAAAAATCATGTGGCGTAAAAAGTCTGATAATGGATTGGGTTTACTCCATAATCCTATACATAATGTATCATAAGAATAAAACATTACCAAATCAATTATAGTTCTATATAGGTACACCCATTATAAAATTTTCATGATTATGTGTGAAATAAAATGAAATAAATAATAATTCATAAACATAAGTATTACCCATAGAAATAAATGATGTTCATAATATTGCCTCATATCATAATCAAAAGGGATTTACTAAATAATTCATTTGAGAAATAATCATAAGTAATGTATTATACCATAAATGAAAGGTATAATGATCTAGTAATATAAGTGAGAGACATATACTCAAAATTTATAATTAATCCAAAACATCAATGGTTTTTTTCATTGATGAATATAAATACTATAAAAATATTAAAAACATTTTAGAGAAAAATAACCTTTCCACATTGAAAATAAATTTATTTTAACAAAAAATTATAACATATTATGAAAATAAACCTAGAAAAGTTTAAATGAATATTTAAATAATGTATTGGTCATGATAGTGGGAAATCATTTTCATGTCTTACAAGTTAAAAGAAAACATTCATTTCACACTTTGTCATAAAGTCAAAAAGTACCACATTCAGAAAACAATAAGAATATTACATTTAAAAAAAAATTTAAAACATAAATCATGGGTAAAAATTAATTTAATGATCATATAATAATAATAATAACATTATTTAAAACATTTTAAAGAAAATTTGTACATTGAAGACAAAGGTTTTTTGACCGAAGAGATAAATAAAGTCAGTTTTACTTAAAACATAATTAAGGTATTTTGAGTACTTAAAGATGGAAAAATTAAAGGAAAACGTTTAATTTATAGATATAAAAATTTTATAATAAAATTAAATGTGTTTATTATAAAATTATCAAATAATTTCATTCAATGTAAATTTAAGCATAAAAATCCTGATTAAAATGAGATTATTAATTAAACCCTTACCTCTTTGGTTACTTTTAAGTTGTAATCTCCCTAAAATATATACATCAAATAAAAATTTAAATATCATAAAAATAACTATAATATGATATAAAATTTCAAAGGGTAAGTATATACCATTCATAAAATAATATGGGTGCATAACATAACATATAACCCAAAGAAAAAGATAAGAGACAATAAACCCTTACCTCGGGTCTGAATTCCTTTGTACGTGTTATGATATCATGAAAAATAAAAATAAGTTTATTATAAATATATTATATAACGATAATAGTATATATAATACCATATATTATTTACTTATAACTATTTATCTCCTGTTTATTAACAATTCCATATTAAAATCACTATTTCGGGTGATAACTTCTTCATTTTCGATGTATGTTTTGGTTTGGTAGTTTTTTTCATTATACTTTTATCATGGTTACATAATATTCATTAATTTAATAATGATATAAATATCATATATATTCATTATATACATATTTAAAATCATCCATAAAATTTATAGATAGAAAAATGAATTACAACATTCTTGGAGACGGTAGGTCGTACGTACACATGAACGATGTTTTCATTTTTTAATGGATGCAATGAAAGAAATTTAAATAATATTTCACCTTTAAAAATAATTTTTATATTATATATATAATATTTATTCATTAAATACATCATTATTACCTTCCATTTCAAAATAAAATGAAAAATGAATCATGTCCCTTCGTAGAGGCAGTAGTCCACATGCACGAGCGACGCTATCATTTTCTGAAGGATCAGAATATAAGAACATAGATATGATATTATAATTCCATAAGTATAATTATTTCATAAATATCATATATAAAAATTAAATAAATCATTATATCAAATTGTGATAATTGGTGATAGAAAATGAATTACATCGGTTCATGAGGAGGTAGTTTGTCGTACAGAGAATCGACGGTTTTATTTCCCATTTTATGGAATAGAAGATGGATATATGTTATACCATTAACATAATAACATATAAATATATATATAATATTTTTTTATAATTTTATTATAGTTTGATAATATTTTAATGAGTTTCAAGAAGAAATAAAACAAAACGCTCGGTTAAGAATGATACCTCTTCTTTGAAGAGCCTCTTTAAAATTATACCTAAATCCTTTCTATAATGGATTTATAATAAAAATATGACTCTAGTATGTGTGGAGGGAATTTAATAAGGTATTTGGATAGGTATTTTCCAAACAAAGTTTTTTAATTTTGATTAAAATAGAATAATATACTCCCTTTTATAAGGGAGGTGGAGTGGCATTTTCAAAAATACCCAAAACTATTCAATAAGGGGAAGTCACCCTCAACACAATTCCCTCCCAAATTTATAATTAATTGAGTGGAGGGATGTTAAGTTCGATCTAAAACTCCATCAAAAAATAAAAAGAAACATGTTTTAAACATTTTATTCCTTTTACCTCTATGATTATTCACTTTTACAATGTTAGTTTTCACCACGATAACTAGTTTTTTTACTTCTTTAGGGATCAAGATAGTTACTATAAAATAAAAATTGGAATATAATTGGTCCATAGTTGATATTTTAAACTATATCTTAATAATTTGGTATAAGATAGGTTTTTTAGTAATTTTAAATCATTTAATAAAATATTAATAGAATGTCATTAATGTCATTTTTGGAACTATTGATTTAATTTGACATTGAAAAAAATATGACTACAATGGAATTAGAATATAATCCTTTAACATGTCACTAAAATATAGAATTTATATAAAAAAATTATGTAACATAATAATTTATTCAAATTATATTACTTTTAATATATTTAAAATCGTTTATTTAATTTTCCATTTAATTAAATAATTGCTACATTGGTGTTACGTAAGCATTTATGGTAATTATTTTATTACTAGAAATTATAAATAAATTACCATGATAAATAAAAATTATTTATAATTTAAATAAATGTTTATAAAAAAATATACCTCTTTCTTATCTCTATGTGAACACATAATAGATGTTTAAAAGTAAGAGAGTGACATTTTTTCATTTTCTTAACATAAATTATTTTAAAGGTCATAATCATGGCCATATAAAAGAAAATGTAAACTTTATAGAAATTAAACAAGATAGGGTAAAACTATGGCCATAAAATATAAATTATACAAGTTTTATTCCATTTTAACCCTTATCTCTTTAGTTAAACATCTGGTAAACATGTTTTCCCTGTAATTATGGCAACAGGTTTTTACAGTTTTTATTATTTTTTATGAACAAAATTTAATCTAGACTTATTACCTTTTATAAATTATTATGATTAAAAATATGGACTCCATTTCATAAAATTCAATCCATATAATTTTCAGAATTTAATTTGAAGATAGACTCACAAAACATGTCAAAAATGTTTCTTTTAAGGAATTCATTTTCAAGTATAATATGATCTTACATTTAATATATGACTAGTGATCATCATTATATAGAATTAAATTAATATAATTAAATATATAATCTATAAATTTAATTTAAATTACTAATTAGGATTATTTTAATTAAGTAATATGGAAATTAATTATGCATTTAAAAATGGTTTTTCAACAAAAAGCAGTTTATTCACTATTCATTGAAATATCAAAAATTTATGAAAAATACCAAAAACATTACCCTAAGATAATATTGATATGATGATTTCAAAAATTATATTATTTTTACCAAATAAAATTTCTCAAAGTTTAATAAATTAATTATAATATTTTATCACAAAAAACAATAAAAACTTTTTTTAAAGATGACATATTTTTGAATAATAAAATAAGTTTGCTAAAAAAATAGGTAATTATTTATTAATAATTTATCAATACATTTATATTTTTTTTGAAATTTAAATATATTTTATAATTTATTTAATCTCATTTGTACCTACCAATTTAATGTCTATGTTATAACAATCATATATAAATAATAATATTTTATGGTTCATTTAGGATTGGTATTGAATATCGTATACACTATTGAACATAGTTTTACTTTTAAAAACTCAGGGTGTTACATAGGTGCGGTCAAATCCTTCTAACTCGGAATAAATATCCAAAAATAAAAAATAATTTCATAACATAATTCACCACTCCCCTTTTATGGTGTGTTGGTATGTGGTTTCAAATATCACTATATTGAAAATAATCTTGTATTAAATTATGAGAAATTTTATTTTATGGTATGACAAGGTATGGTACATAGACATGTCATTTATTTGGATGTTATCTAGGTTAATAAATCATAATTATATTTCATTTCTTCCCAATTATTCCTTAATAATTTGTGGTATGTATGTTCTTTCATATGTCACATAGTATTTTATCATCATTTCATTTGTTACTTTAGTAAGATTACACTCCCCCTCTCTTGATTACTCTAAAAAGACAAAGAATTTTTGTTTAATAATAACTATGAGGATGCATTTCATAAATTTTAAGATATTATCATGTTACCCTTAGTAATCCAGCCACCTTGGTGGGATTTACTATTTGAGGTCATGTGTGGTGCTTCTAACTATGTGGTTGGGGAAGACTTATCACAATGTGACAATTGAGATCCACATGTTACTGCATATTCCTCATCCACATTTTACCTTACCCAAAATACTATAAATAATTTTATTTCTATTATGTTTTACTTAGATAAATTCAAGTTATATATTTTATAGTCCAAAATGATTATGTATTCTAACCAAGTATTCCTCAGGTATATCCTTGTGAAACTGAAATCCACACCACATTTCATTTATTTGATGCCCCTATTTCAAGAATTAAATTTAGAAATTTTTAGATAAATAGGGGTAGAGAATGTGGCAATTGAATATATAAGTTTGAGCCTCCATATTCATACACTTAATCATCAAACTATATTCCTATAAATAACATGTTTCCTAATGAGAAAGTGTTTCAAGTGAAAGATATTATTCCCTATTACGATGAAATTTTAAATTATTTCATTTCATATTGAATCCTTTATAATTTTAATAAAAACCAAGATAAGTATCTTAAACAATAGTTTGGTTAGTAAATTTATGATAACCACTAATATTTTCATACATTTAGTTATTATGTACCAATGCATTGTGTTCCTGATAACGATTTTTAGTCTATCCTTAGGTTTTGTATCACTCTTTCATTTGGGGGGAACTTTGGCCCCCAACAAACTTCTTGTAAGGTACTTGATTCTATGTTATTTTTTATAACCTTATTTTAGGAATACCATGTTTTGTTTATTTCTTGAAATCATTACCATAGGACAAGTAATGTATTTAAAATAAATGAAATTCCAAAAAAACCTATTTTTTCATGATATTTGTTATGTTTAGGGCATTGATTTTGTTGGGTTATTTCCTAATTCATTTGGAAACATGTACATTATTTTAGTAGTGGAATTTGTGTCTAACTAAGTATAATAATGAGACACAAGGATTTATGACTCAATGGTAGTTGTGTAATTTTTTATAACCAAAATCTTATTAAGGTTTGGATTACCTAAGTTTACTATCATTGAACTAGGTTTTTATTTCTATAAACACACAATTGAAGAACATTTACACTGGTATAGGGTTAGACATAAAGTTTCTATATATTATCACACACAAGAAAAATGGGAAACTCAACATATCTAATAGATAATTAAGATAATTATTAAAAAAAATTATCCAACCTAATAATAAATATTGGATCCTTAGACTCAATGATGCATTTTGGGATTATTATAATACTTTAAAAACTCTCATTGTAATATCACTTTTTCATATTTTTTCCTAAATATTTTTCACCACACCACTGACCATTATCTTAAGTTCCAAATTAGGCATAAGGTCCCCCATTATAATTAAAGGATAAAGTTTCACCCAAGTAATATTTTTTCATTAGTTTGGACCACACATTGTAACTAATGTCAATCCATTTGGGGTTTTGTGGGTTAAAAATAAATAAACCCAATATACATTCATTGTTAATGGTTAACAGCTAAATCATTTTCACAAAATCCTTTTTTAAGTACTAGGTTAAGGAACTATGTATTTAAGAAGTCATAAATAAGTTACACCCGCAATGTTTTATCCTTCCTTCACACTTTATGTTTAATTACTATAAATAAACAATGAATTACTGGAGTGGGGTTGATACATTTTTTAGTTGGTTTAGAATTTTATTATATTCATTTCTCTCTCTATATATTTCATATTGTGTGGCATTTATTGTTCTTTAACTCCCTTTTTTTTCTTTCATTCACTTCAATGTTAGAAAACTCATATTAAATTCCCATATCATCAAGGAATTTATTAAAAATTCATGCTAAATTTCCTGATTTCAAGTTTTTTTAACATTTAAAGAATTTTATTTCTCAAATGGAAAGTGAGCTTGAGTAAGAATTTAACATTAATGGGTGATTTTAATATAATTGATCATTTTTTAATGATATTATTAGTTGTATCTATATAAAACTGTTGATAAGTTTTTATTTTATCTGGCTATGTTTTTTATTAGAAAATTGCACTACTTTAAATATCCACACCTCATTTCACACAACCATAAAATGGGAATCTTTTATATATAAATGTTACTTTATATAAGTTAGTTTAATATTATTTATCATTCCAAACATATTTTTTCATGCATTCACTCCTTATAAGACCAGTTTCATTATTGTACTAGATTTACCGATGTGTGTGAACCTATTATTCGGTTATTATACACCCTCAAAAACACAAAAATCAAAAATATATAATGATAAATAAATAGAAAATAATAATTTTAGTGATTAAATGTAAAACATATTGGGATATATATGTTGATAAATTATGTATTGACTTATGGGAATGCTTAAGTGAGTGATTTTTGAAATGTGAATGTGAATATTTTAGGGTCAGGTTGGTGGAAAGAATTAGGTGAGAAGAAAACTTATAAAATTTCCAATATTACTAATTAAAATTTGCAAGATAAACATGAATTTTTTTTCACATAGACACGAGGGGATTTAGTGGAATGGTTCACAAGTGAATTCCTTATTAATATTATTATCATATATCTCCTTTAATTCTATTCTGGTATGATTTATGATACATTTATTTCCATACTTACAAAGATTGACTTATTGGTGTGGTTCTTATTTTTCTTACATCGCTTCCATTAATTGAATTTTATTTGAATGATAAATATTCAAGAACTGGGAAATTTATTCTTCTATAAGTTTTTTAATGTTACTTTTACCATGATTAAAAATATTTAGGTTTGGGGTGTGATTATATCATGATTCACTGTTTTATTCCACCCATATAATACTATTTTAAATATTATTTATATAATAAATTCCAAATAAAATAAAAAATGAACTAATCATTTGATTAAAGTTTTTAATGTAAAAAACTTTTAAAAGGATAAATTTAAATTTTTTAAATTTTTTTATAATAGGTAGATGTGATCTGGAGATCCCATGAATAAATTCAAACAAAACGAGCCAAATTGTGTCAGAGACCAAGCATATATGTGTATTAAAATCCAAATTTCACCTAATATGTCAAAAAAATTGGGATAAAATGTGGTATACACATTACTATACATTATAGATTCAATTTTTTAGATATTCATGAATCTAAATTTTTTCATTAAAAGACCCAACATGCATCATCGTTGGAAAGAATATTCATTTTTCATATTCGCGAGGTCTCTTTAATAATTTGGACATATATTGAGTTCAAGACCTCCAGTTTCTGATTAATTTTGTGTGGATATATTAAATAGGAAGTTCAGAAAATTTTTAGTGTCGTTAGAAGCAATATAATACTATCTCCTAGCCCAAATATGGGTTCTATGTGGTATTTAAAAAAAGTTTCTAAAATCACCATTCACTTTGCCTATAAATTGGAACCTTAGGCACCTCATTTCTAGGTTCATCCAAGGGTGTGAAACATATCCATGTTTTAGATCTAAATGTATCATATCATCATTATAGATTTTATGAATCTCTCTATACTCATAGGGAGATCAAGGATGAAGTCAGAGTTCCATACAGGCTTCCACCTCCTCTCGAAGGCGAGTTAAACGGTGGGAGATCATTTCAAGGGAGATACTTGATTAGAAATAGAGTTTTGTCACACCATTTTTATGATATTTTATTATATATGAGTTATTAAAACTTTTTTTTTTATTTTTATCATGACATAGTTCTGATTGGATCACTGACTTTTGATAATTTAATATAAATTCACTCACATTCACAACCATTTAGATTGTGATTTTTGAGTGGGGAAGTATTATTGTTCTGATTAGACAACAAAATAAACATATTAATTCTCTTGATAGTAATATTTTAGTGTTCCTTTTATCCTTTTAATCATTCATAAGTTATTTATTATTTCAAAATGATTTTTATTACAAGGTTTGCTTCCAAGTGTATCGATTTGAGAGTCTTGAGGATAATTGGGAATCCGATGAAACCTAAAACAAAGAATTGCACTAAACCTAAATAATTTTTAAGAACAAAGAACTCTACATGATTTTTATTTAACATTCAATGACCTCCTGTTCACATAATTTTCAAACCTTATTCTATTTTACAACTATCAAACTCTTTACATAATTTGTTTTATTTTGAGACATCATTAGAAAAACCCCTATTTTCAATGTTTTTAAATCTTATTTAAAACTCACACTTTAAACCTTAAACGCTCATTGATATATGGCCTTATTTATTCCTTATACCATAAATCAACTCTAAAAATGAAAATAATTTTATGCATCACAACAATGTTTTGTGATCTAGGTCATGCATTTTGATTCATTAAATCATGCTAGAAATGAAGAAAATAAATGATGTCATATTATCTATCTTCAAAAAAGATATAAATGTTTTACTACATTTGGATATAAAATAGGGGATATCATAAGTTTCAATATATTTTTGAAATAATAAGGGATAATATAAGTGATGACTTAGTGTAATCTTTTGGTTTTTTTGTGTATTATAGCCTATAATTTGTTGGAAATTGTGTTAGATAAAAGCGTTAATCCATGCTTGTAAAATAGAGAATAGTATAACTAAAGAGATATTGATTAAAATCGTAGAATTTTATTTCCCATGCATTGTATGGTTTATCTTATGAAAACCAAATATCATAAGCAGTTATAGCATATTCTTCTTGGTTTATGTTGTGTAGAAACTAAGATCTATCACGGGCTGTGTTCTAGCTATTGTAAAGTACAATAGATAGCTCACGCATCATATGGTAAGTTGAAACTTATGATATGAATATATCATCAAATATGATATATATAAAAATATTATTTTTATATATTATTAATTAGTAATTGATTTGTATAATTTATGAATTGTTCCACATTATGGGAAAATATATTTTGGGATATTTATTTATTTTATTAAGTGTTTAAAAGTTATTTATTTACAAAAAGTTTGTAATTAACAGTTAAGTGTTTGTGAAACATTTATATATAAATATTTATAATATTAAGTGTTAATGTTAAATACCTTATGAATTATATATAATTACATATAATTTGGATATAAAATATTTATATAGAAATTATAAGTGAAGTTTAAAAATAGTTAAAAATTTAAAAATTAGGTAAAATATAAATGGACTTTATAGTTAATATTATGATTTTTTTATTATAATTAATTTTTAATGTTCAAATTAAAATTGTATTATTTGATAAATTATTTAAAACAAATCAAAATATTTTTTGATAATTGATATAATAAAGGTTTAAATAATATTAAATATGTGTTCTTTTGATTATGTAACTTGTTTACATTATTAATATGTAATATAAAATGTTTATATTTCACTTAATATCATATAGTTAAGTAAATTTCATATAATTAATAATATAAAGGATTTAATATTAGAAATAAATATAAAGTGTTCATATTTATTTTAATTATGGAATGTCTATAATACATGGTTATTGATAAAAGGTTTATAAATTATTAATTTATGAATTGTTCCTAATTTTCTTATCTCATGTTAAAATATATGAATTATTCATCAGTTTCATTTATTACTTATATAATTCATAGTTATAAATTATTTACATTTTTATTTTTTTGAAATAGTCATATATGCTTTAAAGAGTTACATGATATGTATGAAAATTGATTTAGTTATCTTTTACCTTAACTTTGGATAGTATTTAGTTATGATCCAAAATATAAAGTTTAATTATAGTTTATATATATTAGGTGTCAAAATTATGATGGAATTGAGATCTTTCTTAAGTATCATTGGGTAGAGGGACATTGGGTCATACTCCTCACTGCTTGAAGACTTATGCCTTATTTAGAAAATCAGGGTGAGATATATATCATTCCAAGATTACTCTTGTTATGATTGTTTATTTATTTTGGTCCATTATACAGGAGATTATTATAATAGGAGGTGAATCAGGGTAATACCAATTTAAACTTTTTCCCTTTATTTTGGTCTTGTTCTCTTCATATGAGGAATACTTCTTTCTCTCCCTTAATTTCTCTTTTTAAGTGAATGAAATTAGTAAATCACATAGGGAATTTTACCTGGTTTACCCTAACTAGGATATTAAAAGGGTCATGAAATAGAGTTGTTAATATAAACCAAAAACACTATATAACACTACAATTATTTGGTTTACACAATATATCATTCACACTGACCCTCCCAACTCACTTTTCAAACAATTGATAAGGCTCACTACCTCTCATCATAAAGAGGGTATCATGGCTTCCTACATGAAAAAATTGGTCTTATTTAATAAGATAAGGATGTTAATGTACACTAATAAGGGAGTGTCTATTCCATATAATTTTAATGAAGTTACAGTGAGATAAGGCTTCTAGAACTTCCTCTATATTCTTCACTTTCTAAACTTACAACAAGACTAAAAAAACTCCTCTCTCCATTTCATGGATTTGTAAAAATTATTCTATGTATTTTTTCTATAGATATGGATCACTATTATTAATATGGAGGGATCTTAGGAAATTAAATTTTTACTTATTAATGTTATAAAGGGCATTCAAAATCACCATTAAATCCATCCATGGTTTTCTCCAATTATTGTCAACCAATAAAAAAATAATTTTGTATGGATCCTTATCTCTTTGTTTACTATGTGAATAAATTCCATTTAATACCGTTAAAATAATGTCTCAAAATCCCTTTTTATGCTAGAATAATGGCCTAAAATAGATTCCCATGATGTATCATCCATTTATGATCTATTCATGCATTGTTTAAATTGAATCTCTAAATTTGGAATGTCTCCCACTGAAATGCCAACAGAAACACCCAGATAATATACACCATAGTGTGGATTAATGAATTTCAGAGTAATATTCCCTCCAAAATTTTTGGAAACATAAACTATAGGTCATTTTCAATTCCATTGTGGCAGTTCTGACATCTGTAGAAAAAAAATCTTCACCATAAGCTGCACCATGGCTGTTTTTGGCTCATCGTTTCCCACAAGTGAAAAGTCACTTCAAATAACTTGGTGAAGTGGCCAAAAACTTGTCACTATGGAATAGGCCTAGTTAAATTCTCAAATTCTGTTCATCATGGAATAGAATTACACTTCATCATCTATTTTATATAAATCCACCACACCTATCACAAACACATGTATTGGGAATTTCATTTCTCACAAGTGAACCTATAATAAATCATGCATAACATCACAGTGTATTGATATCACGATGGCTATTTTTAATCTCCATATCTTCCCTGAAATTCATTATAATACCAAGACCACCAAAAACCATATATTGGTCTTCATTTTTTTACACTAGTGCTCTATAAATTCACTACGGGTCCACTATGGCATAGTCCTTTCCATCTTTCCAATTTTGGGCATCCTCGTAGAAAAAATCTTGTATTATAGTGTGGTCTTCACCTTACATTCTCTAAGAAACAAAATTAACATCTTCTTTAAAAATTTTACCCTTAGATGTAATTATTAATAAAAAATAATATGCTAAGAATATAGAGGAATTTTTTCTATTTCTAACAATCTTTCCCATTGGATTTTTTGAAAATTCAATACCCACACTCTCTGGAAGCACTTTATGCTTCTATTGAATTTAAATAGTGCATCAATGGTAAAAAAAATCATAAAATATAAGATCACCTTAGTAAATAATAAATGTGGAAAATGAGATTTATAAATATAATTCTCATGATTACACCACCTTTATGCTTTACGCCGCTCCCCCCCCCTCAAGAAACTCCACTAGATATTCAAAAAAATGATCTCCCCATGCTTGAATGCTCCCATTATATTAATAGAGGTTATATATATCTTTCTTACTTAAAACACCATGATTACTTTCTCCCCCTTTTTCAACAAACCCAAAAAGATCTTCCTTTGTCACAAATCAAGCCACATGAGGGAGAGGGAGGGCCATCATAAAGTCCATATAAATATATGGATTTGGTTGGAATCCAAGACCCAATCAATTAAATTCGAAATATATCTTGGGAAAAACTTTTTTAATGATATATACTACTTTATTTCGGTTAGACACATAGTTTAAATTCAAAATCCATTATTCCACTTTGTCCTTTAAAAAACTATATTTAATCTCAATGTGATTCATTCTCGAGTGCTGAATGGGATTTTTACTAATACTTTTCACACTTGAGTTTTCACACATGATTTGAATATGAGAAACGAATTTCATACCAATATCTTCAAGTTGCTGTTACATATATATCAAGTGAGTACATCATGAGTTGTTATGATATATTCAGCCTCTATAGTTCTTAATAAAATATTTTTTTGATATTTTATTTGCTAAGAAATGAAAGATATACCAAAATAAAGCACACCTAGATAAGTAGGTTTGGGTTTATCAACTAAACCTTCCCAATCAGAATTTTTATTTCCCACTAACTAAAAATGTGGATTTCTATAATAATAAAACACAAAATCCATTTTTTGGTTGATATATCAAAGTATGTGCCTCACTACATTCATGTGACTTTCCTTTAGAGAAATATGATATCCAAAAGCTTAGAATATGACAAAAAATTAAAGCTGAGAGGTTGTCAAGTAAATAAAACTACTTATAATATTTTTATATTGATTCACATAAACTTTTCACATTCACTATACTTTGAAAATTTCATCCATGTATTTACCAAAGTAGCCATCAGTTTAGAATCATCCATATAAAACCTCTTAATCAATTCCTTGTAATATTTTTTTATGGAGATAAACATCCCATGATTTCTTTGAATCACCAATATACCATGGAAAAAAAGGATAATTCACCAATTAATGAAATGTCAAATCTACACCTTATCATATCTGAAAATTTCTTGAATTTAGTGTCACTTGTTCCTATAAAGATGATGACTCCAATGTGTATGAGAAACACTATCCATTGTCATTACTCCTTCCTAGTATATAGGTTGTGATGAACCCCACCTCTATGATAAATAAGATTATTTAGGTACAGATCTACCTATGAATAACATACTCTAAGTTCATGTTTTACCCTATATAGGGATTTCTTTAATTGTTATTCTTTATTTTAATCATCATGAATGATAAATCAATATAGTTTCTAAATGTACGCTTCCTCTTCAAGGAGACCATTTAAGATTTATAATTTTTCATCCATTTGGTAAAATCTATATACCTTTTTTGTTGTCATGGATAAAAAAATATTACAGTTTCAAGCTTATACATAGGTAAAATGTTTTATCAATATCAATGACATTAATTTGAGAATACCACTTTCACAAAAGACATTCCATATTACTTGTCACAACACCATATTCTATGAAATTGTTTATAATACCCCATTTGTTTCATATCACATTATTATTTTTTGGACTTGAGATAATTTCCCAAGTTTATATTTTCTTAATCTGATCATGATCCTCTTGCATTTCCTTGACCTAAATTTCATATGTGGTAGATTTATTAAATGATTTTGGTTCCTCCTGAGATAACCATGAATTTTGTTATTGCGCCTTCGTCCTTCTTATTTGAACTAGAGTTGATTTTTCACCAATGATATTATTATCAATTATTTCTACTTTGTTGGATCATCTACATAATCTTACTATCCCTGGTATGTTTTTTTCATGACCCCCTCCCCCCTAAGGCACCCCTTCTAGGTAATAAATGATAGAATTGAGGTAAAACTTCCTAAATCCCACCTTTAATAGGCCATGGGTTGGTGATAAGAACCTAGGGTATATCATACATAGAGATTTGAGGTATTTCCCTCTAAGAAGAACATGTGGAATGAGAGATAAGATAGAAACACTAATAAAATCCTCGTAATAAAAGAAAATAATGATCCCAACATACATGTAATGTTATAAAATTGGAAAACTATAAAAAGAAAACTATAAGTACCAAAATTAAATCTTCGGTAGTGACCTCAAAGCCTAAATAGCTCCTGAAAAACTCTTAGATATAGTAATGTTCAGATCGATCACCAACCAGATCCTATGGTCCTAAAACTATTTATATATACATAGGTAAGAATAATAGGTATAACTAATTAATCATCCCTAGAGAATCTTGTGTAAAAGATAAATAAAACATACTAAATTCCAGTTAACAACAATTAAAACTAAATCATCACCTAAATTGGTATAATATTTTACCATCATCACCTTTTTATCTCTCATCAAGTATTACATACATGAATAATATAAAAACTAATATATATCAATAAGGTACCCTAATTACACTTTCCCACTGGTTTTCCTCTTTTTCCAAACATCATACATCTCGGTCCATCTCTCTCTAAAAGATTAATACTTCTTGAAAACACCTCAGAAACTGTAACATATCATGCACCCCATGAAAAAAAAATCATCACATAATTATCACTATATCTTCGTATTTTAACCAAGTAGTTTATGAAATCCACTATAGCCCATATGTCATGTATTATACCTCAATAAATCACATCCCATACCAAACATACCTATAATAATCCTTAGAAAACTATATCTAGATATACATATGTGTGAAATAAAAACACTCCATTACATCCCTCAATACAAACAAACACACACACACGCACACACATGCACGCAAACATGCACACATACACATGCATACACACACACCCACACATGCGTGCACGCATACATGCACACATACACATAAATACACACACACACAAACACACACACACACACAAACACACACACACACACACATATATATATATATAGGAAGGTAAAAACCATGAATATTATAACATAATACTACTAAGAAAAGATATTGGGGAAAATGGAATAATCAGTCATACATTCTTTTCCAACCTGGATGATATAGAAAACACCCTCCCAGAGTCCACTAGGTGTTAGTCTCCCTACTAACATGGGTACGGTATCATATGAAATCACATAACATGTAAGATATATATATATATCACAACCAAGATGTTGGAATAAACATAGATTTATACTCAATAGAAACTATTGTCTCTCAAACTCTGGGCTTCCACTATTATGAAATAGATATCCTATATGAATAGAAACATTTTAAGAAGACTTTTATTTAATTAATTATTTCTGTTCACAATTAAACATTACTTTAACATGACCATAAATTGATTCCCAATCCCTCCAAGAAAAATCCAACTAATCCCACAATTTTTCAATAATCACCATTATCCAGTATTCCATCAAGCCCCAAACTCCATGGTTAACACACTTATTATTCATTTCCATTCCATAATTTCTGGTAATTTAGGAATCATCCTAATCTACCATAGAATAGGTTCATAAACCATGCATGACTAGTTGTTTCAAGTAATGTGGAATGGAATGTAGAACCAAGAAACCTAACCATCCATCCTTTAAAAATATTCTCCATAAATAAAGTTGTAACGTCCCAGTTCCGGAATCCACCCAGAGGTGCCCCGTACCTGGTTGGTCACATGGCCTCAAGCACATTTCCCCGAATGCTAGAGGCTTCCGACTAGCAGTGAGGGCCTTGGGTGTGATAGTGGAGAAAATATGACCTCATTGGCAGATTAACACAGCGGAAGGGAAACAAATACACAATAGCGGAAGTAGTAAATATACCAACAATATTAATAGCGGAAGACTGGAATAAAAAACAACTAAAGAAAAAATATAATTGATGCATAGTAACATGCGTCTAGGAAAGTAGCCAAACAAATCACAATGTTGGAATACAAGCAGAACTAAACTAAAGTACAAAATAAATAGATGAAAATCTCCTCAGCATCGCAAGCCTAAGATTGGTCCCATGATCTCCAGCTCTACAGCAAGTCAAGTACCTAAAGTAGAAGGGTGCTAGTCTATATCTATACCTACAGCAATATAATCTGTTTGGGCCTAAAAACATGGCCCAAACAGGGTGTGAGACTAAATCCCAGTAGAAAAACACTCAAAGATATGTGCCTAATAGTCAGTGAATATATGGAAGGTAAAAGTACAGAATTAGTAAACAAGAAAGTACTCAGCAGAAAAAAATTCCACATACCAAAAGCAACTAATCAAGCATGATATCCCTCTAGGAACTACACACAGCCTATCCCATCTAGTTCAGTTATATGAATATATAAGGACTCTCAGAGTAAGTGATCATACTCAATTCCCCTTATAGTCAAAGGTAAATCAAGGCACTCTAAGGAATCTCACACAGTCAATTATCCTTATAGTATAAGGTAAGTCAAGGACTCTTTGAGGAAGCTCACACGGTCAATTCCCCTTATATCCCCAAGGTCAAGGACTCTCTGAAAAAGCTCACTAGGTCAATTCCCCTTAGAGCCCCAAGTGGTTCAAAGACTCTATGAAGAATCTCACACGTCAATTCCACTTATAGTCTAAGGTTCTCAAAGAATCTCTGAGGAAGCACACACGGTCAATCCCCATATAGTCTAAAGTGTTAAAAGAATCTCTAAGGAAGCTCACTCGGTCAATTCCCCTTATAGTATCCTACACCAAGTTCTCACGGACCTGTGTAAGTCGATGAGAATATCAATGAAATATGGCCAAAGTAAACCTCAAGAACTACTTGTCTAAACTTCCTACAATATCTCAATCATGTCAGATAAAATAATCACTTCATCCTACAGTACTAGGCATGGAAACATCAAGGAAGCCTAACTGCTAAACAGACCCAAATGGCCATAAACAGAACATGCATGGGAAAACGCATCTGGGTCATAGAAAAAAACCTATTAACATCCAATTAGCCTCAATTTACACATACCATCATATTAGGCAGTTAACAGGGGTAAAACGGTAAACGCACAATACCCCGTTCAAGGTTATTGGGCATAATTTCACATAATACTCAAAGTCTTTCAATAGAAAGGCACAAACCACCTACCTCAGCACAGGAAGATCGATATACTCCATTGTTGGCCCTTGGATTGACCTATAACACAGTAGATCTGCAAAAACGTCTAAAATTTTCAACCCATGATATCTCAAGAGAGAAAAGAAATCAGAAGATGGGGATCTAGGAGAAATGATAAATCACAGATACGGTTCCAACACAACTGACGATGTTTGATTAGGACTACGGATGCTCGCTCGGGGGTTCGTCAAAGATCGGTGGCCGTACGGAACTCTCGGGTGAATGAGACCTAGAAGGATAGTGTTTGGGTGATTAGACGCGACCCTGGTGCGTTTAATGAAAAAAATAAAGTACACGGTGTGTACTCTCCATTTCTATACTCTACTTTAGGTGGACTCTAGGTCACCCCACACAGCTGTGTGCATGGCCGCTACACGGCCAGAACCCAGCTACCGGTAGTAACCGAGTACATGGTGTGTACTCATAAAGTACACAGCGTGTACTTAGAAAATTTCCAAAATTTCCACTTTTTATCAAAAACAAACAGAAAAGGAGAAAATATTTGAAAAAAAGGTCTGGGTTCTTACAAACTTACCCCCTTAAAAACTTCCTCCCTAAATTTCCCTAGCACGATGTAGAAGAAGAACCCTCGAACATTTCGGTCCACTGTTCTCATACATCAGCCTTCCTCTCCCAAGTCTCGTCATGTACCCGCCCGTGCTGCCATAGCACTTGTACCAGAGGAACAGACCGGCCAGGAAGAACCTTTGTAATACTATCAACAATCCAGATAGGATGCTACTCAAATGATGCATCTGCTTCGAGCCCAACCTCCTCATGTTGAAATACTTGAGACGGGTCTAAAAAGTAACACCGGAGTTGAGAAATGTGAAAAACGTCATGCATAGCCCGCTACCTCTGGGGTAACTGCAACTGATAGGCAACCGGCCCAACTCTCTCCACAACCTAAAATGGTCCAACGTGCCTCAGTGAAAGCTTACCCTATCTCATAATCCTCGTGTGTCCCAACCTCAGTGTGCACGCAGGAAAACCCGATACCTAACCTCAAACTCTAGAGGTCGTCTCCACTGATCAGCATAAGACTTCTGTCAAGACTACACAGTAGTCATCCTCTTCCAAATCAACTCTATCTGCTATGTGGTCTCCTAAAAAAGATGATGTCCCAGCAAAGTTGCCTCTCCTGCCTCCAGCCAACATAAGGGTGATCGGCATGGACTACCATACAAAGCCTCAAAAGGTTCCATCTGAATAGTTGCTTGAAAACTATTATTGTAGGAAAACTCCACAAGAGGTATGTGATTCTCCCAAAAACCTCGAAAATCCAGGATGTATGCTCGGAGCATGTTTTCAAGCACCTGAATCATACTCTTGGACTGGCCATCTGTCTGGGGGTGGTAAGCTGTACTCAAAAGTACCTGTGTACCCAAAGCCTTCTGAAGCCACTATCAGACCCGAGAAGTAAAATGGGAATCCCTATCTGAAACAGTGGAGTGTGGAACTCCATGAAGATGTACAATCTCATGGATGTACAACCATCACAGCTCATCAACACTGAAGGTCTCCTTGATCAGCAAGAAGTGGTTAACCTTCATGAGTCTGTCAATGACAACCCAAACTTCACCATTCCCTTTAGGTGACCTCGGCAACCCTATTACGAAATCTATCACGATGTCATTTCACTTCCACTTGGGAAAGGGTAACTACTATAAAAGCCATGTTGGCCACTGATTCTCCTCCTTCACCTGCTGATAGGTGGAATAACTCATGAAAAAACCAGCAACATCCCTCTTCATACCTAGCCATCAATACTAGCGTTGTCGATCACGATACAACTTGGTGACACCAGGATGAACTTCCCAAACTTAGGAATGAAAATCCCACATCATCTCCTCGCGTATATCTGTGGGCACCCATACGCACCCCTGGAAATGAAATATCTCATCTCCGCCTACTGTCCATCTAGGAATAGGTTCCTCTATAGACATTCTCCCTTGTAGGACTAGGCCTTCTGAATCTGATAGCTACCTCATTCCCACTCGATCAAGAAGAGTAGAGGTAACAAGTAAAGAAGAAAGAAACGTATTCCCCTGACTGTCATGCACCACCAAATGTGTCTCAGAGAACATAGCCATAAGCTTCCACTCACTACTAGCATCCTGAACTACCTGTATCTGAGTCCTTCTGCTCAATGCATCAGCCACTGTGTTTCCTTTCCCAGGCATATAGGTAAGATCAAATTCAAAGGACTGAAGGTACTCAACCCACCTTCGTTGTCTCAAATTCAGATAATGCTGAGTGAAAATGTACTTGAGACTTTTGTGGTTGGTGAAAACCACAAAATGACCTCCCCTAAGATAATGTCTCCAATAGCGTAAGGCATGAAAAACTACTACCAACTCGAGATCATGAGTCGGGTAATTCCTCTCATGTGGCCTCAACTGCCAAGACCCATATACAACGAATCCTTCACCCTGTATAAGAATATCTCCCAGCCCAATACCTAATGTATCATAATAAACAGTATAGATCTTTCTCTGATCTGGAAATATTAGTATCGATTATGAAGTTAACCTTCCTTTCAGCTCCTGAAAGGCTGACTCACAAGAATCTGACTACATGAACTTCGCACCCTTCTTAGTCAAACTCTTCATCGGTGTTGATAAGCATGAAAAGTCATGTATAAAACTTCCGTATTATCCATCCAGCCCTATAAAACTCGGCACCTCAAAGAATTTATTTGGCTACTCCCGGGAAACTACTGCTCTCACATTCTCTAGGTCTACTGATACTTCTGTCTCTGAGATAACATGACATAAGAAGTTAATCTGATCCATCCAAAAGTGTTATTTTGAGATCTTATCATATAACTGATTCTCTCTCAGTGTAATAAAAATGATCTCAAGATGGGTAGCATGGTCGTGTTGAGTGTGAGAGTACACCAAGATATCGTCCATGAAGACAACCACGAAAGAATCCAAGTATGTATGGAACACTCGGTTCATTAGTGCCATGAAAACGGTCGGTGTGTTCGTAAGAATGAATGGCATAACCATATAATCGTATAGACCATACCTACTTCGGAAGGCTGTGAGAGGTATATCAGATGTTCTAACACGCAACTGATAGTAATTGGATCTCAGGTCAATCTTCGAGAACACCCGAGATCCCCGAAGATGATCAAAGATATCATCAGTCCTAGGCAAGGGATATCAGTTAGTGACCATCAACTGGTTCAACTTTTGATATTCCACAAAAATCCTGAGGGTACTATCTTCCTTCTTTGCAAAGAGGACAGGAAAACACCAAGGACAAGTATTGGGTTGGATGAAACTCTTTGTTGCAACTCATCCAACTGCTTCTTGAGCTCCTGCAACTCAGGTGTAGCCATCCTATAAGGAGGAATGGACACCAGTTCCTCTCCTAGAAAAAGATCAATGGAAAAGTCTACCTCACACTCCGGAGGTAAACCTGACAAGTCCCCTGGAAAGACATCTCTGAAATGATCCACCACTGGAGGAAAGTCTAACTATGAAGTCCCCTGGTTATCCAGATATAGACTAGAAATCTGGTCTGTAATTTCTCCCAACCCATGATGCTCAGGTCCCACTATACTCGCTTAGACATCTCATTCACCATTATGAAGAAAAGATTTACCTTCTGGTGACGTGAAACTCACCCTGAGGCGATAACAGTCGACGACTTCCTGGAATGGAACTAACCAGTCCATCCCAAGAATGACATCATAGCATGTCATCTCTAGGACATAGAGGTCCCATAAGAATTGACACACACCAACCTAAAGAGGGAACTCCCTACACTGACATACACTATCCATTTTAGTCCCCAATGGGGTGTCTAGCGTCAATATATCGGCAGAGGAAAAGATGCAGAGAACAAGGCTCTCCATAACAGCAACAGATATAAATCTATGGGAAGACCATGTATCAAAAAGAAAAGAATCTAAAACTAAGGCTACTAAGATCATACCTTGAACAGTAGAGGGTCTAGGATCCTGCTCCTACTGGGTCTGCTCCACTGCCAAAGTATGACCTGTATCGCGGTCCTATTACCCTACCTAACCACTCTGAGCTGATCCAACCTGATGTCACTGAAAACTGGGAAACTAGATACCACGTCCAGGACCTCCACCTCGGCCTGAACGGCCGAAAGAACTCAAGTTCCCAGACTGGTGAGAAACTGGTGGTGCTGATCCTGAATGAGGAGTCATAGAAGAACCCCTATCACCAGCTGCTGGTGAGAAGAACTGACAGAAGCGCTGAAGGTGACCCAACTTTCCACAAGATCAGCACTCCACCAGGTCCCTTGGGCAATGTGGTTTTGTATTCCCTCTCTTCCTGCACTGGTAGCACACCACCTTGCTTCCAGAACATGCATCCTGCCTACTCTGATCTCCTTGTGCAGTCTCCCTATGGCGCTTCCTACAATCAGCTGGCGGAGTACTAACTCTGGATGCCGAACCGCCCTGGATTACTCCTCCAGAATCCCTCAAATTACGCTCTGTGATCAGCTCCTCATTGACAATAGAGGATATCGAAGTCAACCTGAATATTTTCACCTGAGAACGAATGTCGTACCTCAGACCATCCTCAAATGTCCGTACAAGGAACAACTCATCACCTCCTAGAATAGGCATGAAACACTGCATTTCTATGAAGTGAGAGGAATAATCCATAACATTAAGAGTACCATGCTCCATACTTCTGAACTCTCGGGCTCGATCGGCCCTCAAGGTCTCCCGATAGATGTATTCATATAAGATGTGATGAAACTCATCCCATTAAATATTATACTGGTGTCCCGCCTGTGAGATCACATCCCACCACCTTTTGGTAGAGTCTCGAATAATGTAGGTAGAGAGCTTCACCCTCTTCTCTGGAGGTATCTTTAGATTCTTGAAAATCGTCAACGTGGCTTCTATCCATGGCTCTGTAACCTGGGGTCCTCCATCCCCTGAGAAAGTGGGAGGATGCTGTTGCAGAAATACCCGCATCAATTTTTTCATCGACGAGGCAGGAGGCGGTGCTCCCTGAAAGGTCTACATCATCTTCAAAAATCCCTCTCTGAACTGTGCATCAGCACCTATGTCGAGTATAAAGACTGGTTCCAAAACTAGCATGATAGGATGATCTGCAGCTAGTCCCTGGTCATCCATGTCTGGTGTCTAATCACTGCCTGGAAACTGGCATACAACCAGAGGACGTCTCGGTGGCATGAATCTGCAAGGTCAAGAACACACCTTAGATCAATATAGTCAAGGACTTAAAACTAGAAGTGTAAGAAGGGAATAGTAGAAAGAAAGCACTAAAGTTTCACAAAACATGACTACACGGCGTGTACATTTCCTACACGGTGTGTTCCCTTAAGTCATTTATATGAGCATGTACTCCTGCTTAAACTGGTCATGTAATACCCCAAATGCACGGCGTGTTGTCTTAACACATGGCGTGTACTTGAATCCTCATTCCTTGCCCGATTCCTTCTACACGGTTAAGCCACACGGCTCTCCTAAGACAATACTACACTGTGTGTTCACGGTAGACACGTCATGTACTAGACTAGCTTCACCTGGCCCATGTTGTTAGTGACATGGCCTGAAACACAGCTCACACTACACGGTGTGTTCAAGGCGGACATGGTGTGTACGTGAAAGGATAACATCGACCCATGTTGTCAGTGACAAGGTTGGGTACCTAGGTCAAACTACATGGCATGTTCAATCCTGACATGACCTGTATAGCTTAAGGTTTATCTGTCTATGTTGTTAGTCACACGAGCAGACACAGGGTCAACACTACATGGCGTGTTCAATTGGTAAACGACATGTTCCCACAAGAAATTTCTTATCCTATGTCTCTTCCCACATGGCCTATGACGTGGTTAGAGACTACACGACGTGTATATAGAGTACATGGAATGTACTTACAAAAACTATTTTATTCCTGAATAGAAGAACACGGGGAAGGTAATTAACATTACACGACGTGTATTCTGGGTTTTTCTGGATAGTAAGCCTAAAAAACTACTCCAAAACCCATAAAAACACTGAAATGAATATTAAAAGTTCCAATTCTGATCCGTAAGGGCCCATACTCCCCATGAATCAAAGTTTAGCATCTTATACATGTTATAACATGAAAAAAAAGGCAATGATCCACCAAATTATAGTCCATGAGGGCCCGTAACACCTCAAGAACCAAAGTTTGGAATTCATTCAAACAAAACCTTACACAAAATACCCTATCAAACAGCAGGAATTTTTATCAAGTAATCTATCACAATAGCATTCATATTCTACCCAACATCTGTCACAACAATATGTAATCACTAATACATCCTAGATGGCATGGCAAGAATGCATGACATGTGATTTCTTTCAAGTGCATATATGATGCATGAGATGTCACACCCTCATCTCATCAGGTTGTGATAGAAATACAACCTCAATAACATTAACAGTAACAACACAAAACATGGGAATTACCCAATGGTGAAAATCAAATCAACCGTAAAGTTTCAAAACCAAAACAAATTGCATTAAATGAGGTAGATTAGCTTTTCCCTATACATGGGTTAGCTACTCTCGGGTACAGCTTATTACCAAGTACCTATTCTGTCCTATCCCAGGATAAAGTCTCCAAATAGTAAGTTAAGAGAAAAGAATCCATATCATACCACTTTGTAACATCCCAGTTTTGGAAGCCACCAAGAGGCGCCCTGTACCCGGTTGGTCACATGGCCTCAAGCGCATTTCCCCAAATTCCAGAGGCTGACAACTAGCAGCGAGGGCCCTGGGTGTGATAGTGGGGAAATTATACCCTCATTGGTAGAGTAACACAGTGAAAGGTAAACAAATACACAATATCAGAAGCAGTAAATATACCTACAATAGTAATAGCAGAAGACTGGAATAAAAAACAACTGAAGCACATATATAATTGATGCATGGTAACATGCATCTAGGAAAGTATCCAAAAAAATCACAATGCTGGAATACAAGTGGCACTAAACCAAAGTACAAAATAAACAGATGAAAAGATCCTCATCATTGCAAGCCTAAGCTTGGTCCCATGCTCTCCATCTCCATAGAAAGTCAAGTACCTGAAGTAGAAGGGCTCTTTCCATTATCTATACCTGCAACAATATAATCTATTTGGGCCCAAAAGGATGGCCCAAACATCGTGTTAGACTAAATACAAATAGGAAACTGCCTAAACATCTATGCCTAATAGTCAGTGAATATATGGTAGGTAAAAGTATAGAAGTAGTAAAAAATAACATACTCAGCAGAAAACAATTCCACATATCGAAAGTAACTAATCAAGCATGGTAACCCTCTAGGAAGTGCACATTGACTTTCCCCTCTGGTTCACTTATATGAATATATAAGAACTCTCTGAGGAAGATCTCACAGTCAATTCCCCTTATATTCAAAGGTAATTCAAGACTCTCTATGGAAGCTCACATGGTAAATTCCCCTTATAGTCTAAGGTAAGTCAAGGACTCTCTGAGGAAGCTCAAATGATCAATTCCCCTTATAGCCCCAAGGTCAAGGACTCTCTATGGAAGCACACTTGTTCAATTCCCCTTATAGCCCCAAGTGGTTCAAAGACTCTCTAAGGAAGCTCACACGTCAATTCCCCTTGTAGTCTAAGGTGCTCAAAGACTCTATGAGTAAGCACACACGGTCAATCCCCATATAGTATAAAGTGTTCAAAGACTCTTTGAGGAAGCTCACTCGGTCAATTCCCCTTATAGTCTCCTACACCAGGTAATCACATCCCTGTGTAAGTCAATGAGCATAGAAATGCAATATGGCCAAAGTAAAACTCAAGAACTAATTGGCTAAACAGTCTATAGTATCTCAAGCATGTCAGATAAAATAATCACTCCATACTACAGTACTAGGCATGAAAACATCAAGGAAGCCTAACGGCTAAACAAGACCAAATGTCTATAAACAGAACATGCATGGGAAAACACATATGAGGCATAGAAAAAAACCCTATTCACATCTAATTAGCCTATATTTACACATACCAATACAACAGGAAATTAACAGGGGTAAAATGGTAAACACGTGATACCCCGTACAAGGGTATTGGGCATAATTGAACATAATACTAAAATACTTTCAATAGAAAGGCATAAACCACCTACCTCAGCATGGGAAGATCAATATAATCCGGCATAGGCCCTTGGATAAACCTAGAACATGGTAGATCTACAAAAACTTCTAAAATGTTCAACCCACGATGTCTCACGGGAGAAGAGAAATCAGAAGATGGGGCTCTAGGAGAAATTAGAACTCACCGATGCGATTCCAATGCAACTAAAGATGTTTGATTTGTAGGATAGATTCTCGCTCGGTGATTCATAGAAGATCCACAGTCGTACGGAGCTCTCAGTAGAACAAGTCCTAGAAGGAGAGTGTTCTGGTGATTAGACGTGACCCCGGTGCGTTTAATGAAAAAAGAAAGTACGCAGTGTGTACTTTTGAAGTACACAGCATGTACTCTCCATTTCCATACTCCGCTTTAGGCGTACTCTAGGTCACCCCACACGGTTGTGTGTATGGCCTCTACATGGCCAGCACCCGACTACCTACAGTAAACGAGTACACGGTATGTACTCATAAAGTACACGATGTGTACTTAAAAAATTTCCATAATTTCCTCTTTTTCTCAAAAACGACCAGAAAATGAAAACATACCTAAAAATATGGTCTGGGTTTTTACAAAAGTATCATAGAATTTAGTATAATAACAATGGTAAAACCCATCATTAACCCATTCTATTGGTCTTGGTTCCATCACTAAAACCTCCATGCATATCACTATGAATTATTCCATCACATGCACCAACTGATTCCAAAAACTAAGGCCTCCTTGCCCATGTCTTTCAAACCGTCATTCATCCAAGGATCACATCACATCACATAGAAAGACTCATATCCTGAGCATTCACACAAGGTATAGAAGAAAAAAAAGTATTTGTAAGGGTATATAGGCCATAAAAAAGGAATCCATCCTTCACAATAAAATTGTAACACTTAGCCCAAAAAAAATATCTTTATAAAAAAACTAGTTCACTGCCATCACGAATTAACCGATTAATTTTTCACAGGTTATAACAACAGACAGCCTAAGGCATAATCTATGAATTATTTAAACATTTTTTAAAGTATCACTTCTAGTTTTAATGAACTATAAGGAATAAAAAATTCAATTAAAATGCATATTTATTAATTATCCAAAAATAATTACCAGCTTTAAATTCTTTGTCCATTTTTAAGCATAACAATATGCTAAATCATAGCATTACCATAGATAGAACACAATATTGAAAAAATAAGAGGCAAACCATTATATTAGTGGAAAACTCATGTGATCATTATAACCAAAAATAAGATTCACTCATTAATTTAGTTTAATATTTATTAAAGTTAATTCCACCATCACCAAAAATTATTAATCAAGATAACTTTACAATTTCTCATAAAATAGGAGAAGAAAAAAATCCCTACCTTGAAATAAAGATCCCAAAATTCTCACACCAAGAACAGGGGAAAGATAAGATGGTTATGTTGCTTCATGGATGTCTTGAATATAAGGTATTTAAAAACCTTTAACCTTTATAGAGAAGAAGTAAAACCAAGTATAAATTGGAACCTCTCTCAGGAATGACTCACTAGTGTAGAGGCAGAGTACAAAACAAGATATTAGCCATGTATAGAAACATGAATAGGGTGGATCTCAATGGCCATATACAACTCTTCAAGGTTCAATGTATTGTTCCTATGATATCAAATAATTCAAGAAAATGTTTGAATAAAGTAAATATCTTCATATTAGATTTAATTATATGATACCATAATAATTTCAAAATCATAGGTTAAATATTAATTAAATATTCATGTGGATCGCAATTGATTCATAGTGAAGGAGAAATATTAAAAGCGTAGGTATTTTACAAAAACAAGGATATATATGTCATCTTTGAAATATTCCTTAATTTACCTTATTTAAGGATTTAAAACCATATTTATGATAAAAAATCATATTTATTAAATTTTGGGAAAACTATAAATATTGAAAAATTGGATCATGAGACCAACCTGCCACTATGAGGCCACCCTGCTACCATGACTACAATCATGATACCAAAGTGCTACTATGAAACCATCCTTCAATCATGATCCAATCTGCTACCATAGGACCAACCTTCTACTATGACGGGTACCATGAGACCAAACTAATACCATGAGACTAACCTATAACCATGATACCAACCTACTAATTTGAGATCACCTACTATCATAATCCAACCTTCTATCATGAGAATAATTAGTTATTGTGAGACTAACCATCTACTATGAGACCACCTACTTATTGTCCAATATATGAATGGAGAGATGGATTAGGAGGTGGATATTCCTTTTAAACTTTTTAATCTTAATTATAAAATTATCATCGTAATATTTATTCAAACATGATAATAAATAAATTCTAGTGTGGTGCTTAAATAGGTAGGCAGCAGAATAAAATTAAGAATAAGAACTCCATGATTTTTTTAGTAGTTAGTTTCACTATACATAAACCTAGTATACTCTTTAATCCCCTATAATATAGTAAGAGTATTAGTACTCACAAAAACAATGAGAGAATAATTATTTACATGTGTATACTCAACATATACTATTATAAGGAAGACTGTACCTTTCCTATATTTTTTGAGAATATGAAGAACCCAAGATTTTCTAAGAAGCACACTAACCTATCACTCAGTATTTTTCTGGCATATACAGAACCTATTATATTCTATAAGAAATACCAAACCTCTATGATTTTATTTTTATTGGGTAATTATAAAAAGAAACTACATTTTAATGGAGGTATAAATATGATTGAAACTTAAAATTATAAACACTTCTAAAAAATAATGAAAATAAATTGGACTATCTGAAGGTGTTAATAAAGACGTATGGAGAAGAACAATGGTCTTCATCCATTCTAGATTTTCTTTTGAACAAGGTAATATCATGAAACTAGTAATACCATAGAAAATTATCAGAATTAATGTGTCGTGTCTTAATGATTCAACTCTTTATAAATTCATCTTTCTTAATATATATTTTCCATTGATTTCCTTGGCCTTATTTATACAAAAAACCTAATAGATACTATTCTTAAAATAAATTCCCTAACCCATCTCTATGTAGTTGTTGTAACACCCCGAGCTTCGACGATACGCTTCTCATTCAATAATGCAATAGCTTGCATTGTACGCAACTTCGAGTTCTAAAACACCGCGACTAATAAAAGTAGCCGTTATGAATAGTAATAACCACTTTTTAAAATTATAGAAATTTTATATTTCAAAATGGACTTCATTTTTGGATTCGGAATATCGAAATTAGCCTATGTTGAATTTTTGGTATTTTTCTGAGAACTTCTAATTTTTTATGAATAGTGAAAAATACTTTAAAACAACTTTTTTAATAAAAATAATTTATTGTGATAAATTATACTATTTATTGGTTTTAAGGTATAATTAGAATATATTTTTACCATTTTATCCAATGGTGGTCATTAGAATTAATTTAACATTGAAATTGGACATAAACAATTGCCAATCTTTTGATATAAATTGTTTCTTAAAAACACGCTATTTGTCGTAACAGCGGGAATTAATTATAAAATTAATTAATGCAACTTATATGTTTCTAATTTTTTAAAATAGACATCATTTTTGAATTCAGAATATCAATTATAGCTTAGGGTGAAATTTTGGCATTGTTCTGAAAAACTTCAATTTTTGATGAATAGTGAAACCACTAAGTGGTAGTTAAATAACTGATTTTTCGCTTAAAATGAAATATTACCACTTCTGTGAATTGATTTTCAAAAATCCGAAATACATGGTTGTCATTAAGAAGTAAAATGTGGTTCAATGAGATTAAAATAATTTTTTGGTGAATAGTAACTTTTAAGTTCTTAATCACGATTAGAGGTAATTAGTGTAGTTTAAGGTAAAAATAATGTTTTAATAATATGATATGAGCTTGACACTTGTCCTACTCCTATTGGATGAGTCATGGACGACCAAGACAACCCATGGGTCAACTTGGGGACCCCATGGAGCCACTTTAGTTGGAAAATGACATAAATACCTTTTATTTAATGTTAAAGTAAAAAATGACACAAACGTGAGTTGTTTTACTAAAACAGTTTTTAAGTGGGGTTAAACAAGTCCAAATTTTGATTATAAATATTCATTAGAAAGATAAAACGATTTCCTACATCATAATATTTTTTTATAATTTTTAGACATTAAATAAATTAAATTATTTATGACATCATGATGATGCAGCGATGACCTCATTATTTAACGATTTAAATAAAATGGGAAGATAATGCAAAATCCAAGGCTTACACTTGTCCAAAGCCAATTGGATGAGGATATTTCGAACACTTATCACCTTAGCCTCGAAATATATAATTGTGGGACCTTTATAATCCGAAAAGCATTGTGTAATAATGTAACATTTCAATCTTTCTAAAAGAGCCCCTCCTCTCCACTTATAAAAGGCCCCCACCTCTCCCACCTTATTCACACCTTCAAGCCATTTGGATCGGCCAACCTCTGCCCAAATACTCTCCCAACATCCCTCTCTTACTCCTAGAAGCCTCACATTGGGCAGAAATCTTCCCAAGGAAGCCTTTGGCTCAAATCAAAAAGAGTTACCCGATTTTGAGGTAATGTATTCTCTAATGTTGTTTTGTTTTATTTTTCTTCTCCAACCCCCTAAACTCTTTTTATTAATTTCTTTTGTAACAACACCAGTATCCTAAATATACTAGGATGTTTTTATAATAAGGATTAGAGCTACACTTACACATACCTACATCTAATGGTTAAAGAACATACGGTTTCTGTGGATGGCGAATTTCTGCCTCACGAAACGATGATTGTTCAACACTCAAATAACACCTTCAAAGGTGGCCATTAAGATGTCACTATTTTTATATATGATATATAATATGTTTATGTTTTACTTGTGCTTCTGTATTTCTCATTTATGGCATACTTTATGATTTCCATTATGGGTAAAACGCGATAATTTCATTTTAGGAAGTGCGGACTACCGCCCCCTCAAAGTGATTTGAATCGTTAATGCCATATGTGGGATGTATAAAGGATGGAGTAAATGGTATTATACACTATATTATACTGGAATTATATTATACATTTATATTATTATGATTTCGTTCCATTAAATATGATATTGAAATGAAAGTAGCGTTCATGCGTACGTACGGCTTACCGTCTCCATGAACGGTGCATTTCATTTCTTACCTCTAAATGTTACGTAATATTATAAATGAATGTATATACTGGATATATAAGATATATATGACATCTAAATCATGAATATAATTATGTAGATAATGGATATTCTACCACATAAACAACTTGTAATTATAAGAAGTTTATTGTTGACTCAAGTACCAAAGATCGACAAAACGACCGTTATTAACTTAAATAATTACATAATGTTCATAACATTGTAATAAGTGATATAAAAAGGATAATGAAATTGAAAATGGTTCTTAATAAGGTATATATTAACTCTAGTTTATTATTCAGGAGGTTAAATAACGGTTGAGTCAAGTCGGACACAAGGTAAGAGAATTTCTTAACCCAACTTCCATTCTTTGGGTTAATCTCCTACTTTCAAATTATGTCATGATATTATTATGTCTTATTTTGTATTCTTTATGTGTACCTATAGTTAATACACATGATATATCTATTTTATTTTAAAAATGATCTTTTTAAGGAGTCCATCTCAATCTCCTTTCATTGAGGAATATTTGGTTTTATACACAGCCTTCTTTTATACAGTGTATAAACCCCTTTGACTTTTATGTTTATTCAAAAGGAATCTTTTTTATACGAAGCGTTTACTAAACGACAAAAGGGAATGTTTTTGTCTTACGTATGCGGTGACAACGACTTCTCCGCCGCCGTGACCATTATTTGAGTATCGGCTTCCTCTACAAGCCATCATTTTTTTTAAATGAAAAATAAATACAACGTTTTAACTTTCTTTTATTTTGGTATTGAAAATGGTTTTGAAAGCGTTTTTATTATATAAATGTGTTGTATTGATATCTTGTGATTGAAATGTGGAAATGTTATGTTTCCTTTATGCATGTTTTATGTGATATGATTATGTTATGGTTTATGATATGTTTAAACCTATTCATATGAGGAATGTATTGGACTTAATAAGTGACGGGTGGAGCCCGCTATAGCTCCTCGATGCATCGGTAGGTCTCATGAGACAACTAGACGTGGAATTGGCCGAGGCCCTTTCCCAATTTGATTTATGGTTTTGGCTGAGGCCTTAATCATTTTAGACGTCTTGGCCGAGGCCTTGACAAAATGTTTCAGAATGTCCGGCATTATACATTCCCTCATTATGAAAGTGGTTATTGATATTTCATGTGATTATTCGACCAGTAGAATATCCATGTGAAGAAGTAAATGGCATTATCTCATTTTACTTTTGCCATATTATGTTGAAGTTCAAGTTTAAAAGGATTTTGTTTTAGTTATACATTGCCTTAAATGTTAATGTTTATTTATGAAAGCTTCCGCAATATTGTTATCCTTACTGAGCATCTGAGCTCACCCCTTTCAATGTTTTAATATTTTCCAGGATGTGAAAGAAGTATTTTAGGAATGACCTGCAGGGATAGTCAGAAGAGGATATGAGTGTGGACTATGAAGACTTTGTTATTAGTTTTTCACTTTATGATGTAATGTAAGACTTATGAATGTATCTAGTGTTTCCAAGGCTACTAAACTAATCGGTCTTTCGAGACTTGATCTTTTGTGATCATGCCAATGTTACGAAGTAATGCACCGACTCTGGGTAGCTGGGGTCGGGGCGTTACAGTTGGTATCAGAGGCAGTTTAGTACTAACCTTGGAAGCTTGATTTAGATAAACTCTGATTAGAGCACATAGCCCAAAGATAGACTTTGAGGATTAGTATAGAAGAACTTCCTAGAATTTTGTTATTGTAGAGATTTTGTGAGTTTTCCAAGAAATACATCCTTGTCTGGATATGAGCATGTAGAGGCGGCTCTAGCACAGATGTACCTAGGGGTAAAACCCGAAAACACCGCTTTGAGCTAGACTCGAAGGGGAACTGGTGCACGACAACGGGCCTTGCTATACTCTTGGTTACGACACTCCCGGGGGATATGCTTAGGATAATTCTCATTTTCTTTAAAAACCACTATGAAGGGTTATGAATATATACTTCCTCAAAGGAAACATTTCTTTTTATGATTATGGATTATATCCATAAATAGTTCAATTTATGTAAAGTATTTTACAAATATGGAATTATGTATTTTATTTCATAAACTAATCTAGTTTATGAAATTGTTTAGAAATGGCGCCTAGTGGAAGAAATGGAAACCGTATCAATGCACGCACTCCATGTAGGGATTTCCCTCCTACTCAAGATAATTATAGTGGGGCTGGTGATGCAACTGGTGCCGATCATCTAATCACCATACTGGGACAAATTAATCAGGTTATGAATAATAACCTTACTCGTATGGAGCACCCAGATCCGCAACGTGGAGGATCAATGCTAGACCGTTTCATGAGGCAACAACCACCAACCTTCAATGGGGGTACAAATCCGTTAGTAGCTGAGCAATGGATAAACTCCTTAGAGAAAATATTCCATGCCTTGGGGAGTAGCGAAAGGGAGAAGGTTGTCATGGCAGTTTACCGCCTCACTGGAGATGCCGACCAGTGGTGGTCGCTGATTCAAAACACAAAGGAAGATGATGACGTATCGAATATGGAATGGAGGGAGTTCAAAGATCTGTTTTTAGAAAAATATTTTCCTCGTGACCATCGAGCAGATATGGAAAGGCAATTTATGAGTCTGAGGTATAAGGAGGATGAGAATGTCGCAAAGTATGAGGCTAACTTTACAAGGTTAGCGAGGCATGCTGCCGATTATATACGTAACCCAAGGAGTAATATTGATCGTTTCTTTGATGGGTTAAAACAATTTCTCTGTCGAGCTTTGGTATCACAATCCTTCTCATCATACGAAGATATTGTCTCGTGTGCTATCAAGACAGAAAAGGAATTCTCTAAGTCTTATGACAACAAAGTAAAGCAAGAGAAGAAGAGAACGGTGGAACAAGAGACAGATAAAGGGAAAAAGGGAAAGAAGGATTTTCCATTATGTGATAATTGTGGGAAGAATCACCCTGGTACTTGCCTAAAAGGAATGGGAGTTTGTTATAAATGTGGAGAAAAGGGTCACCAGGCTCGTGATTGCAAGGGAAAGAAAGAGGCTATCAAAGTTGAATGCTAAAATTGTAGAGAAATGGGTCATTATGCAAATGAATGTCCTAAGCGTCAGGGAAACTTACCTCAGAAAAGGCCAAGGGATCAAGGACAATCTTATGTTGTTACTACAGTTGAAGTAGAATAACTAATGTATTGGTGCTTTTGGACTGATGGATTATATTTCGGTTATTAGAATAATGTGATATATATATATATAAGGATTGTACTGCAGTACTTTTTGATTTCAGTAAGGTTTTAATATGATTAAGGTAATAATATTTTTAGTATGTGACAATAAGAGAAACTTTTCTTTGTTTAGGGAATCTGATGTTACAATTGATTTTGGAATTAAGAGACCTTTTAGAGAAAGTCTGGACAGAGGTATTTTGGATAAATATTAAGTTTGGAATGGATTAAGTTGAACCATGGATAGTATTGTTTAAGGTTAAAGCATTTCTGAAGATTATTTTTGGAATATTATAATACTATAGTTTTAGGAAAAAGGACAACCTGCAGGGTGGGGCATAACCCGTCGTGTCGGACAAAGCTGCAGGAATCGAACCCACAACCATAGTGCGACAAGCCTTTATTTCCTACCACTAGCCTACAGGAAGTCCCTAGTTATTACAAAATAGTTTTACTAATCTAAATGGTATGTGTTAACATTTTGAACCTTATACAATTAGGATAAATAGAATATTTTTGAGTTCCGTTACCATTTGGAGTAAAAGTTGGGTTTGTGGTAAAAATTTATTAACGAATGAAAGTATACATAACAAGTATGTATATTCCCTTACGTTCTTAGTAAATATCCTAAATAAATTCCTCAACATTATAAAAGGTAACTTAAAACAAAAATGTTGTCGGTTAACTTTTCAAACTGGGGATTCAATGACCGTTTAACCAATCACAAGTTTGTGATTTTCTTGTGGTTAAACTTTCTCCTAATCCTGTTTTCTATAACTCTCCATCAGACCTTTATGGTTTGTTTCTCCTCCATATCCATATTTTCATATAATCCTAGAATGGGCTATATCTGGTGACCTTTGTACTTATCCTGCTTTCTTTTAATATTATATATTTATTAACCTTATTTCTGATGTGGGTTTTCCTCAAAGGTATTTTCTCTTTTCAACCTTTTATTTTCAAAGAAAATTTTCAAATTGTGAGGATGCAATTTATTGAAGGAGGGGAGAATGTAACACCCTGAGCTTCCACGATACGCTTCTCATTCAATAATGCAATAGCTTGCATTGTACGCAACTTCGAGTTCTAAAACACCGCGACTAATCAAAGTAGCCGTTATGAATAGTAATAACCACTTTTTAAAATTATAGAAATTTTATATTTCAAAATGGACTTCATTTTTTGATTCGGAATATCGAAATTAGCCTATGTTGAATTTTTGGTATTTTTCTGAGAACTTCTAATTTTTATGAATAGTGAAAAATACTTTAAAACAACTTTTTTAATAAAAATAATTTATTGTGATAAATTATACTATTTAGTGGTTTTAAGGTATAATTATAATATATTTTTACCATTTTATCCAATGGTGGTCATTAGAATTAATTTAACATTGAAATTGGACATAAACAATTGCCAATCTTTTGATATAAATTGTTTCTTAAAAACACGCTATTTGTCGTAACAGCGGGAATTAATTATAAAATTAATTAATGAAACTTATATGTTTGGAATTTTTTAAAATAGACATCATTTTTGAATTCGGAATATCAATTATAGCTTAGGGTGAAATTTTGGCATTGTTCTGAAAAACTTCAATTTTTGATGAATAGTGAAACCACTAAGTTGTAGTTAAATAACTGATTTTTCGCTTAAAATGAAATATTACCACTTCTGTGAATTGATTTTCAAAAATCCGACATACATGGTTTTCATTAAGAAGTAAAATGTGGTTCAATGAGATTAAAATAATTTTTTGGTGAATAGTAACTTTTAAGTTCTTAATCACGATTAGAGGTAATTAGTGTAGTTTAAGGTAAAAATAATGTTTTAATAATATGATATGAGCTTGACACTTGTCCTACTCCTATTGGATGAGTCATGGCCGACCAAGACAACCCATGGGTCAACTTGGGGACCCCATGGAGCCACTTTAGTTGGAAAATGACATAAATACCTTTTATTTAATGTTAAAGTAAAAAATGACACAAACATGAGTTGTTTTACTAAAACTGTTTTTAAGTGGGGTTACACAAGTCCCAATTTTGATTATAAATATTCATTAGAAAGATAAAAAGATTTCCTACATCATAATATTTTTTTTATAATTTTTAGACATTAAATAAATTAAATTATTTATGACATCATGATGATGCAGCGATGACCTCATTATTTAACGATTTAAATAGAATGGGAAGATAATGCAAAATCCAAGGCTTACACTTGTACAAAGCCAATTTAATGAGGATATTTCGAACCCTTATCACCTTATCCTCTAATTATATAAGTGTGGGACCTTTATAATCCGAAAAGCATTGTGTAATAATGTAACATTTCAATCTTTCCAAAAGAGCCCCTCCTCTCCACTTATAAAAGGCCCCCACCTCTCCCACCTTATTCACACCTTAAAGCCATTTGGATCGGCCAAACTCTGCCCAAATACTCTCCCAACATCCCTCTCTTACTCCTAGAAGCCTCACTTTGGGAAGAACTCTTCCCAAGGAATCCTTTGGCTCAAATCAAAAAGAGTTACCCGATTTTGAGGTAATGTATTCTCTAATGTTGTTTTGTTTTATTTTTCTTCTCCAACCCCATAAACTCTTTTTATTAATTTCTTTTGTAACAACACCAGTATCCTAAATATACTAGTATGTTGTTATAATAAGGATTCGAGCTACACTTACACATACCTACATCTAATGGTTAAAGAACATACGGTTTCTGTGGATGGCGAATTTCTGCCTCACGAAACGATGATTGTTCAACACTCAAATAACACCTTCAAAGGTGGCCATTAAGATGTCACTATTTTTATATATGATATATAATATGTTTATGTTTTAATTGTGCTTCTGTATTTCTCATTTATGGCATACTTTATGATTTCCATTATGGGTAAAACGCGATAATTTCATTTTAGGAAGTGCGGACTACCGCCCCCTCAAAGTGATTTGAATCGTTAATGCCATATGTGGGATGTATAAAGGATGGAGTAAATGGTATTATACACTATATTATACTAGAATTATATTATAAATTTATATTATTATGATTTCGTTCCATTAAATATGAAATTGAAATGAAAGTAGCGTTCATGCGTACGTACGGCTTACCGTCTCCATGAACGGTGCATTTCATTTCTTACCTCTAAATGTTACGTAATATTATAAATGAATGTATATACTGGATATATAAGATATATATGACATATAAATCATGAATATAATTCTGGAGATAATGGATATTCTACCACATAAACAACTTGTAATTATAAGAAGTTTATTGTTGACTCAAGTACCAAAGACCGACAAAACGACCGTTATTAACTTAAATAATTACATAATGTTCATAACATTGTAATAAGTGATATAAAAAGGATAATGAAATTTAAAATGGTTCTTAATAAGGTATATATTAACTCTAGTTTATTATTCAGGAGGTTAAAGAATGGTTGAGTCAAGTCGGACACAAGGTAAGGGAATTTCTTAACCCAACTTCCATTCTTTGGGTTAATCTCCTACTTTCAAATTATGTCATGATATTATTATGTCTTATTTTGTATTCTTTATGTGTACCTATAGTGAATACACATGATATATATATTTTATTTTAAAAATGATCTTTTTAAGGACTCCATCTCAATCCCCTTTCATTGAGGCATATTTGGTTTTATACACAGCCTTCTTTTATACAGTGTATAAACCCCTTTGACTTTTATGTTTATTCAAAAGGAATCTTTTTTATACGAAGCGTTTACTAAACGACAAAAGGGAATGTTTTTTTCGTACGTATGCGGCGACAATGACTTCTCCGCCACCGTGACCATTATTTGAGTATCGGCTTCCTCTACAAGCCATCATTTTTTTTAAATGAAAAATAAATACAAAGTTTTAACTTTCTTTTATTTTGGTATTGAAAATGGTTTTGAAAGAGTTTTTATTATATAAATGTGTTGTATTGATATCTTGTGATTGAAATGTGGAAATGTTATGTTTCCTTTGTGCATGTTTTATGTGATATGATTATGTTATGGTTTATGATATGTTTAAACCTATTCATATGAGGAATGTATTGGACTTAATAAGTGATGGGTGGAGCCCGCTATAGCTCCTCGATGCATCGGTAGGTCTCATGAGACAACTAGACGTGGAATTGGCCGAGGCCCTTTCCCAATTTGATTTATGGTTTTGGCCGAGGCCTTAATCATTTTAGACGTCTTGGCCGAGGCCTTGACAAAATGTTTCAGAATGTCCGGCATTATACATTCCCTCATTATGAAAGTGGTTATTGATATTTCATGTGATTATTCGACCAGTAGAATATCCATGTGAAGAAGTAAATGGCATTATCTCATTTTAATTTTGCCATATTATGTTAAAGTTCAAGTTTAAAAGGCTTTTGTTTTAGTTATACATTGCCTTAAATGTTAATGTTTATTTATGAAAGCTTTTGCAATATTGTTATCCTTACTGAGCATCTGAGCTCACCCCTTTCAATGTTTTAATATTTTCCAGGATGTGAAAGATGTATTTTAGGAATGACCTGCAGGGATAGTCAGAAGAGGATATGAGTGTGGACTATGAATACTTTTATTAGTTTTTCACTTTATGATGTAATGTAAGACTTATGAATGTATCTAGTGTTTCCAAGGCTACTAAACTAATCGGTCTTTCGAGACTTGATCTTTTGTGATCATGCCAATGTTACGAAGTAATGCACCGACTCTGGGTAGCTGGGGTTGGGGCGTTACAGTTGTTTCCTATTTCTTCAACAAACATTTAAAACTAAAATATTAGAAATAAAAATAGAAAACATTTATCTCCTATATTTTGACTATCTCACACAAAATCAATCATTTAAACCCCATGAATATTCTCTAGGTAACATTTCATTAAGGTCCTACTACAACTGGAATATGGGAGGAGTTTATTCTATCTAATAATAAATTAGGGGAATTATATACCTAGTGTAAGGGTTTTTAATATTTTGTAATTAGAATTTAATTATAAGCTTTCATAAGGGTAACTAATGTATGGGTGAACTTGAAATACAAAATATTGTGTAAGGTTAACAAGAGATGTGTAAAGGTAAATACACACTATGTAACAGTGGTTAAAATTTCATAAATCATGTGTAAATTTACTTACATAAGTGTAGTACATATTTTAAACATGTTTTGTAAGGGTAGCTAGCTCACTTCATAAAGGTAAGCTTCAACTTAAACGATTTATATAAAGGTAATTACCAAAGTTGTGTAAAGGTACTCATAAGTTACATAAGGGTAATAAGTATTTTCTAAAGCTTGTGAAAAGGTAAAACATAAATAAAAAAGAATGTGTAAGGGTACCATGTATCTCACATAAGGGTAATGACTTGGTGTAAGGGTAATCCTATAAGGGAACTGACTTGTATAAGGTTCATCCGAACTTACATAATGGTAAAACTGAAATTGAACAACTTATGTAAGGGTACTGAATAGTTGTTTAAAGGTAAAGAAAAATTAAAAAAGGATACATAAATTTAAACCAAAAAAGTATAAAAGGTAATGAGATGTTTATAAGGCTTATGTAAAGGTAAAACCAAATTCAATCATGTTATGTAAGGGTACATAAGAACATATATAAGTGTAATATGAAATTTTTATGCCTTGAGAGTAACTTGTGTAAAGGTAAAGAAAAAGTTAAACTACTTACATAAGGGTAAAAACCTAGCCACAATGGGGTGAAACCAATCTTATAAGTCTTACATAAAGGTAAAAACTAAACTTTAGAATATTAAATTTTTACATGATTCAAAAAAAATTATAAATAATAATAATAAGAAATAGGAATAAATGGAGTCTAATTAAATAATAATTAAATTCAAAAAATTATTATAAAAATAATAAACCATTCTTAAAAATAAAAGAAAATAAAAATTTAACACATGTAATAATATGTCCTCTATTAAATAATACATGTGATAAAACTTTAAATCAAATCAATTTAATATTAAATGTAATTCATTTAAAACATAAAATATTTAATGAACTAAATATAGAAATTGATATTATAATTAATATTATTCAACTAAATTAAAATTTCAATTATTATAATAAAAATTTAACAATTTTCATAAAAAAATAAAAAAAAATATCCATGATAAAATTAAAAAAATTAAATAAGATGAGTTTTTAAATTTATCAAAACAATAAAAATAAATTTACCCATACTCCTAGTGTCTCAACATTGACAATGCTACTATGAGAAAACCTATTACCATGATACCAACCTACTATTGTAAGACCATCCTTCTACCATGGTCTAACCTACTACCATATGACTAAGTTGCTATATTGATCCAACCTTCTACCATGATTCTACCTTCTATCATGATACCAATAAAAACATGAGAATTTTAGAGAAAACAATACCCCAAATACCCCCTATAAACCACTAAGCATAGGTAAAATATAAAATTATATGTTTTTAGGAACTGTATAATTATGTTGGATACCTTTAAAAGAATTATCATCCCTGAGAATTAAAAAAATAACCAGCAATAAAAAGGGGAAAGGGGCCTAAAAATCACTGATAAGATGCTTCTCAATGATCTCGCTACATTAAAAACGTAGAAACTCATGAAAGGGAAAAAACTGATAACTAGGCGACATCATCAATTAGGTCAAATAAACCACCTTACCTTTACAAGATCGTAACCATCCCACTTTTAGAAATAAGAAACAAAATAAAACAACCATCTATCGGGGTAGATGCCTATCAAATAGGGTCCAAGCCACAGACAAGGCATCGAGGAATATATATCCATCTCATAAGCTATAAAAATGTCAATATAAATAAAAAATCATTACAAAAGAATAAATAAGCATCAAACAACTCGAGATATGAAGAACGTATCTTCATATCACATTCCTAGGTGACCTCTTCCATGTCACCATGTCACCACATGACACGGACCATGGGAATATCATGAATTCACAACACCTTCTCCTACTGGTTTTAAATATCCATAGGATTCTCCTAAAAGATCACATTATCATTAACTTCAATCTCACCCAAATAAATTATGTATAAATCTTCATAAAGACAGTGATGATTTGTGACACATAAAATGCATCATCAATATGGTTCATATATGTGCTACGTGTTATCTTATATGATAGTTCCAAAATGATCCAACACCTTTAAAGGCCCAAAAAACTAGGGAGAAAGCTTACTTCTATGTCAAAGCCTTCACTTCCCATGATGAGGGGTCACCTTCAAGAACAGATGATCTTTGTTGTTAAACTTTAGAGGTCTCTGCCTATAGTCACCATAGGACATCTGATAATCTTGAGATGCCTTCATCCTCTCAAGAATCACTTGAACTATCTCTATCAGGATATGTACTAGTTTCATCTTGATAATTTCAAACTCGTTGACCCAATCCATCATATCATATAATGGAAAGGTCAGATAAACAAAACATCAAATTTTTTAAAACCAATGGTGGTGTGAAAACTATTATTGTAATAAAACTTGATCAAATGTAACACCCAAGATTTTATGAGAAATATTTTGTTTTTATGTATAATGTTATATAAAAGAATCTTTCACTACACACAACATTGTCTTGTCTTGTCTTACACGCAAGAGGAACCTTCCTCGATAGCTTGTGTTGTACGCAATACCGAGTTTCACTAAACAACGACATGTTATTAAAATATTATTTAAACTAGCCGTTATGAATAGTAATACCCAATTTTTGAAATTTTTAATTTTATCTTTTAAAATAGACTTCATTTTTGGATTTGGAATATCGAAATTATCCTAGAGTGAATTTTTGGTATTTTTCTGAAAACTTTCAATTTTTGATGAATAGTGAAAACACTGGGTTACTATTTAAAAACCAAATTTTTATTTAAATAATTATTTATTTAAATTTATTTTAGGTCAAAATTGATACTTAATACCTATATAAGTTTAATATAATTCATTGGAGTCATTTTATAATAATTTTAGATATGTAAAAAGTTTATTAAACTTTTCACCGTCTTTTACCCACCTCCTAGGAGAAATTGAAAATTTAAATAAAACATAATTTTACCACTTCTGTCAGTGGAATTTCAGAAATCTGAGAGACACGGTTAATATCAAGGAGTAAAATTTTGTTCAATAAGATAAAAATAATTTTTGGTGAATAGTAACTTTTTACTTTTAATTACCACGGTTAAAAGTAAATAGGGTAATTAAGGGTAAAATGATATTATTATTACCCTAACACAAGTCCTAATTCTATTGGATAAGTTTAATTAGACCAAAAACAACCTTAGGAATAAAATATGACCATTTAGGTCCACTTGGATTAGATTAGGACATTTATTATTATTTTATTTAAAGAAGAGTTAAAATAGTTAAAATCAAAGTTTAATAACTAAAACATTTTTAATATAGAGTTATAAATAAGATAAATTAGACTATAAATATTCAATAGAAAGATAAAAATGTTTCCTATATAATACTATTTTATTTATAATTTTTAGACATTAAATAATTTAATTTATTTATGACACAATGATGATACAGTAATTACCTTATTAATGAAATATTAACATAATTGATATTATAAATACCCAAATAAATGTAAATTGGGACTTTTTATAAATTAAAATAATTTTATAGGTTAATATAACATGTTATTATTTATTTAATTAACTTTTTTCGAACTAATCATTCTGTTATAAATTTTACAAATATCAATTACCAAATAGTGTCAAAATTGACATAAAATAGTTTTTAAATAAAATATTATATTATTAATTGTTATTTTATTCCTAACAATATACGGTTCGTCCAAATGACTTAGATAAGGTTATATATATTAATAATGAACAACTTGGGGTTCTTTTGTCTTGTTATAGTAAGTTTATCAACCATATAGTGTAAGAAAACAAGAAGACACAGTAAAAGTAAAATTATTTAACTTAGAGTTGAATCTAAATGATATGGTTAAAATAGTACATAAACTTGTCTAAAATCTATTTTCTGAGATTATTTAGACCCATCCCCACCTTATCTTCGAAATAAATAAATTTTGAGCTATTAAAAACCGAATATGACTTTATTATAAAATAATATTTTAATTTTTTTCTAAGGTGCCCCTCTCCTCCCTTATAAAAGGGCACCTCCTCCCTCTCCTCCTCACACCACTTTGAGCCTTCAGGCTTGGCCAAACCCTAGTAATTTCTCTTCTCCACTTCCCTAGATACATGCTAGATGTTCTGGTCTTCTTCAAAGACCATCTTTAGTGTTCTAATAGGAGGTTAAGAAAAGGCGCTTCAAAGAAGAGGTAATGTCTGTTACTGATTCTTTAAAATTTATTTCTTCTTCTACATCCTCATATTTAGTTGTTTCATTATGAATTAATAACATAAGTATCACTCATATAATTATATGTTATTATAAATATGAAACAACCCCATTTCACCTTCTATCCAACCTACGGAAAATGAAATCACTGCGCGTGCGTACGTACAGAATACCGTCTCCACACCGTGGTGTAATCTGTTTTCCACCACCACCTTACTTGGATGGTTATAATGGTGTAAAAAATAACTATATATGATTATTTTAAAGTGATATTTATTCTGAAATAGCATACATACACTTCAATACAATTCCACGGTCATGGGAAAGATATCATCGCTCGTGCGTACGTGCGGCCTACCGTCTCCATGATGTGATGTGACTCGTTCTACATGATCTTCGTTGAAAAATGATTATATAAATAAATTTAATGAATAAATATGATATATATTATAATAATACCATTCTTTAAATGATTTATCTATAACCTAAAAAGAGTAATAATAATTTATTCGACAAGACATGCATAAGAACATAAAGCAATGAACACCCGAATAACAAGTAGCAATCAAATATTACTAATAAGAAGATAAGAATATGATCATGTATGATATCATAACAATTAATATGATTCTTTAATAATTCAATGACATTATGTAAATCATTATACTAGAGTTTCGGACACGTACAAAGCATATCGGACCTAAGGTAAGGGAAAATCTCACAATCTCATTTTTATCCGAGATTGTTTACACTACAGAATTTACTAGGGAATATTTATCATGCACATCCATGTTTCCTCAATATTTAATATTATTTCCATCCTCCTACAACTTTTTAAATCCAATTTTACCCATTTGTGAGTTTTTAGTGAAAGATATGAAAGGAATCTTTTGTCTTTTTTAGTACGAGGTACTTTTTGACTTTTCCGGCCAAAGTACGAGAAGAATGTTTTTTTTAACTTATATGGCATGAATGGATTTTTTTGATTTCATAGAACATTATTTCAATAAATATTACTTTAAGAGTTTTCAAGTTTATTATTAATCAACTTATTTTAGTTTAAAATTGTATGACATGTTAAGAAACGAAAAAAAAAATTGAAGTAGAAAGGATATTTTCCTCAAGAATGGAGTTCAAGTGTTTTATCAAAATTATTTTCCATCTAAGTTAATATAGGGTTATGTTTCTATCCCTATTTTTACATTGATTTGATTATGTTATAATGGAATTATTTTTATTATTTCCTTTTATCTTATAAAGATTATGTGATGATGGCATGATGTTTTAGAATACCAATTTTTTTTATTACATGGGATATGCTATGATTTATGATTTTGTGGCACACATAAGAATGGTTTCATTATGAGATGGGTGGGACCTATATATCCCTCCAATGCATTGGGTGAAGATTTATATCTCATAAGATATACATGGATGTAACGGCAGGTTAATCCAGTTCAGTGAAACAGGATTGAAACGAGGAGTGAACTCGGTTTAGAAATGGACTTTGTCCGCTAAGATAGTCTTGGAAATGAGTCTTGACTACTAAGAAATGATTCTCTAAAATTATGTGTGTATGACACAAAGATTCAAGTTTTATGTTTTGATTATGTGGATTTCCTTTCACTATTATGATTGATCCCATGTCATGATATTATGATCTCTTTTGCGGGATATGATTTTTAAAAAGTTATATTCTTATGAATATGATATGATTGATATTTCTTTTGTTTAGCATTACTGAGAATTTGAGCTCACCCTTTGTATGTTTTCTTTTCCCTAGGTCAGGAAGAACGGTATTATGTAAGATATGCCAAAAGGGACTCTATATATGATAAAATAAAAGGGAGACAGTGTAGATGATTTATGAACCAGTTGTTTATGTTTCCCAGTTTCTAAAGACACTATACCTATACGGTCCTTTCATGGTTTTGTTATATGTTGTAATAAGTGTGCTTCAATTTTGAAGTAAAAACAATGTATGTAAAGTATGGGTCGTTATAGATGTTATCAGAGGAAGGGTATAGTTAACCTTTGCAAACTAGGATGTGAAAGCCTTATTAAGAACCCTAAGGATATGTCTAAGCTTAGGAAAAAATCTTAGTGTTTTAGAAATGGCCATGAATAACCTATGATAAGACCTAAAACGTGAAATTTTATTCTTGATTATATGGTTTTACTATTATGATTAGTGTTTCTCACACTTTACTTATTTATTTTAGTTAATGGCTGGAACCCAAAGGAACCGTGTTAATGGTGAATGCGACGGGCAATGCAATGATTTCCCCCCTGAGCAACCAAATGTTATGGGAGCTGGAATGAAAAAATTCGTAGCCATGATCACACAACTTTCTCAAGCTATAAATCATGAAGGGCTTCCAAACGAGCAAAGAAAGGGGAAACATTCTGTTGAATCCTTCATGAGGCAGCGTCCACCCTCATTCAGTGGGTCTACTGATCCATTAGTGACTGAACAATGGATCAGTACCACTGAAAAGATATTTTCAGTTCTTCAATGTTCTGAACATGATAAATTCATCTTAGTATTTTATCATTTGGAATGTGAAGCTTATTAATGGTGGAATCTTATCAAGAATACGATGCCAAGAGATAAAATTGAGTCCATGGAATGGGACGAGTTCAAGAACTTATTTTTCAATAAATACTTCCCTCGTATTCTTCGAACAAATATGGAGTAGGATTTTCTAGAACTAAAACAAAAGGGTGATGAATCTGTTGGTACCTACGAAGAAAATTTTACAAGACTTGCAAGGTATGCTTCTGGGATAATTATCCAACCTGAGAGTAAGATCGATCGATTCTTTAGTGTCTTAAAACCAAGTCTTCTAAGGGAGTTATCCATAAGAGACTTCAATAGCTACGAGGAAATCGTTCGATGTTCTCTCAAGTTTGAGATGGAGATTGGAGTAACCCATCTGTCATATGTGTTTGATAAGAAGAGGAAAATGGAATTCAAAGGAAAATCTAAAGAGCGCACTGAAAATAAGATGAGTTTTCCCTTATGCTCAAAGTGTGGAAAGAAACATGGAGGGAGTTGTCTTGAAGGGACAAGTAAATGTTTCAAATGTGTAAAATATGGTCATCGGGAATTTGAATGCCGTAATGATGGGAAGAAGAAGTCTAGTGATGCGAACAAAGAAAAGGATACATATAGTGCACCTCCTACACTTCAATGTTACAAGTGTAAGGAAATGGGGAATTGTGCTAATAAATGCCCTAATCCAAGGGTTGTTGATGATGATCGGTGAGAACAAACTCTTAAGGATAAAGAAAAAGGAAAGTCCCATGAAATTTCTATCAGCGATGTGGAGTACGATAACGAAGTGGTGAAAGGCACACTTACCATCCACTCTAAAGTAGAAAATGTTTTATTTGATTATATATCCACCCACTCTTTTAGTTTTGAATAATTTTCTAAAGGTATCGCCGTATTACCTCAACAATTAGATGTTGAGTTAGTTGTGACAACCCCTAATGGCACAACAGTCACATCAAAAGTTTATAATTCTTCTCTGATTGAAGTTTGTAGGAAAGTGCTTCCTGCAAATCTTTTGATACTTCCTATAGTGTAATTTGATGTGATTCTTGGCATGGATTGGATTTTTTATATGGAGATCATATCAATTTCCAAATAAGGGAAGTCACATTTCATATTCCAGATCAATCTATGATCGTCTATCGATGCAAGGATGAACATAACCTTCCAGTGGAAATTTATTCCATCTTATGGGTATTGACGACACTAAATTAAGGTTATTTATATCAAATGGTTGGAGAGAAAATCATGATTAATAATATGCCCACTGTATGGGAGTTTGATGATGTCTTTCTAGAGGAATTTTCGAGCCTTCCACCAAATCATGAAGTTGAGTTTTCAATAGAACTCGTACCGGGTGCTTTGCCTATTTCAAAGACAAATTATAGAATGGACCCAATTGAGTTGTAGGAATTGAAGAAGCAACTCCAAGAGAATCTTAATAAGGGATTTATACTCCCTAGTGCGTCACCTTGGGGAGAACCTGTTATGTTTGTTAATAATAAAGACGGATCAATGAGACTCTGCATTGATTATCGAGAACTTAACAAGATCGCTATCAAGAACAAATATCCTCTCCCACACATTGATGACTTATTTGACCAACTACGCGGAGCTCAATACTTTTCCAAGATTTATCTCCGTTCAAGGTATCATCAATTAAGGGTCAAAAGGGAGGATATAACAAAGATGGCTTTCCATACAAGGTATAGACACTATGAATTTATAGTGATGCCATTTGGTCTTTCTAATGCCCCTGCTATCTTAATGGATCTAATGAATAGAGTCTTTAGAGATTATCTCGATCAGTTTGTGGTAGTCTTTATAGATGATATTCTTGTTTATTCAAAGAGAAAGGAAGAACATGAAGATCACTTGATAATTGTATTAAAGACCCTGAGAAAGGAGAAAAATTATGCAAAATTTACCAAAAGTGAATTTTGGCTTCAAAAAGTTACATTTTTGGGTCACATAATCTCAAAAGAGGGGATATCTATGGATCCAGCAAAAACAGAGGTTATTGAAAGATGGTCAAGACCAACAACAGTAACTGAGATCCGAAGTTTTCTTAGTTTGGCTGGATATTATCGACGTTTTGTGAAAAAAAATTCACGGTTATCTAATCCACTCACCAGGTTGACTCGAAAAGGAGTTAAGTTTGTTTGGAAATAGGAGTGTGAAGATAATTTCAAAGAGGTAAAACGAAGGTTATCCAGTGCACATGTGCTCACAGTGCCTTGTAGTGGAGAAAGGTTTGTGATATACAGTGACGCATCCAATAAGTGGTTGGGGTGTGTTCTCATTCAAAATGATATGGTGATAGATTATGCCTCATGACAGTTGAAAATCCACGAGAAAAATTACCCAACTCATGATTTGGAGTTAGCTGCGGTAATCTTTCCATTAAAGATTTGGAGGCATTGTCTTTATGGTGAAAGGTGTGATATTTATACGGATCTTAAAAGTTTAAAGTATATTTTCACACAAAAGGAGCTGAATATGTGCCAAAGAAGATGGTTGGATCTGATTAAGGATTACGACTGCTCAATTCATTACCACCTTGGGAAAGGAAACAAGGTGGCAGACGCATTAAGTCGACAAGACCATGCTAGCTTATCCATGATGAGGATCACCAAAGATTTAATATGTATGGATTTGAAAAGGATGTATCTTGGGATTATAATGGAAGGGAAAAATATTATCTTTCTCAAATGAATGTTCAGCCATATATACATGCAAATATTAAAGAGGCACAGAAATAAGATTTAGAGTTACAAAAGAAGGTGAGAAATGTTCTTGAATTCAACCCTGATTGTGATGGGATAATAAGGTTCAGGAATCGGGTTTGTGTTCCTCCCATCCCAGAATTAAAGAAGGAGCTACTGGATGAGGCCCATAGTTCTTCATTCTATATTCACCCTGGAATCACAATGATGTATAGGGACCTGAAAGAGTACTTCTGGTGGGATGGCATGAAAAGAGATGTTGCTGAATATGTCTCTCGATGCTTGGTTTGTCAGCAAGTTAAAGTTGAGAGACAAAAGTATAAGAAGATGTTACAACCATTACCCATACCAGAATGGAAATGGGAAAACATCACTATAGACTTTTTCACTGGACTTCCTAAAACATCCAAAGGCAATAATACTATCTGGGTTATAGTTGATCGTCTTAGGAAGTCGGCACACTTCATTTCTATTAGAGAAGATTTATCTCTGGATCAACTTGCCCGGATATATGTAAAATAAGTGGTAATATTGCATGGAGTACCACTTTCCGTTATATCTGATCGGGATCTGAGGTATACCTCAATGTTTTGATGAAGTCTTCAGCATACTCTAGATACAGAGTTGAGTTTCAGCACTGTTTATCATCCTCAGATAGACGATCAGTCTGAGAGAACAATTCGAACTCTAGAAGATATGTTAAGAGCTTGCTCTATGGATTTCAAAGGTGGTTGGGATCAACACCTACCTTTATTGGAATTTTCTTATAATAATAGCTTTCACTACAGAATTCATATGGTTCCTTATTAAGATCTCTATGGAAAGAAATGCAGGACTCTAACTTGTGGGGATGAAGTTGGGGAAAGAAAGCTATTAGGACCTGATATTGTTGATGAGATGGCAGAAAAGGTTAGATCTATTCAAAAACATATAGGAGAAGCTCAGAGTCGACAAAAAAGTTATGCCGATAACCGAAGAAAAGTCCTAGAGTTTGATGTGGGTGATAAAGTGTTCTTATGAATATCTCCTTAGAAGAGAGTAATGAGATTTGGAAAGAAGGGAAAGCTAAGCCCTAGGTATATTGGTCCTTTTGAAATATTGGATCATGATGTGAAGGTAGCTTACCGATTGGCACTTCCACTGAATCTCTCTAAAGTTCATGATGTGTTCCATGTATCTCTCATGAGAAAGTACACACCCAATCCTTCACATGTACTCAGCACGGAAGTTGTACCGCTGGAGCAAGATCATTCTTATGAAGAACAACCGATAGAGATTCTGGATCGTAACGAAAAAGTCCTATCGAACAAGACCACTCGCTTGGTGAATGTTTTATAGAGGAACCACCAATTAGAAGAAGCTACATGGGAACTTTAGGATATGATGAGGGAGATTTATCCTCATCTGTTTGTTAAAAGTGATGAATTTCAAGGGCGAAATTCATTTTAAGGGAGGTAGAATGTGACACCCGAGATTTTATGGGAAATATTTTGTTTTTATGTATAATGTTATATAAAGGAATCTTTCACTACACACAACACTGTCTTGGATTGCGTTAAACACAAGAGCAACCTTCCTCGATAGCTTGCGTTGTACACAATACCCACTAAACAATGATATGTTATTAAAATATTATATAAACTAGCTGTTATAAATAGTAAAACCCAATTTATGAAATTTTAAATTTTATCTTTCAAAATGGACTTAATTTTTGGATTCGGAATATCGAAATTAGCCTATGGTGAATTTTTGGTATTTTTCTGAAAACTTTCAATTTTTGAGTAATAGTGAAAACAATGGGTTACTATTTAAAAAACGACTTTTTATTTAAATAATTATTTATTTAAATTTATTTTAGGTCAAAATTGATACTTAATACCTATATAAGTTTAATGTAATTCATTGGAGTCATTTTATAATAATTTTAGATATATAAAAATTTTATTGAACTTTTCACCATCTTTTACCCACCTCCTAGGAGAATTTGAAAATTTAAATAAAACTTAATTTTACCACTTCTTTGAGTGGAATTTTGAAAATCCGAGAGACACAGTTAATATCAAGGAATAAAATGTGGTTCAATAAGATAAAAATAATTTTTGGTGAATAGTAACTTTTTACTTTTATTTACAACGGTTAAAAGTAAATAGGGTAATTAAGGGTAAAAATGATATTATTATTACCCTAACACATATCCTAATTCTACTGGATAAGTTTAATTTGACCCAAAAAAACCTTAGGAATACAATGTGACCATTTAGGTTCACTTGGACTAAATTAGGACATTTATTATTATTTTATTTAAAGAAGAGTTAAAATAGTTAAAATCAAAGTTTAATAACTAAAACATTTTTAATATAGGGTTATAAATAAGATAAATTAGAAAATAAATATTAATTAAAAATATAAAACGATTTCCTACAAAATTGTATTTTATTTATAATTTTTAGACATTAAAAAATTTAATTTATTTATGACACAATGATGATGCGGTAATTACCTTATTAATGAAATATTAACATAATTGATATTATAAATACCCAAATAAATGTAATCTAAGACTTTTAATGAATTAAACTAATTTTATAGGTTAATATGACATGTTATTATTGATTTAATTAACTTTCTTCGAACTAATAATGTTTTTATGGTTTTCAAAAAAATCAATTACCAAATAGTTTCAAAATTGACATAAAATAGTTTTTAAAACAAATATTATATTATTAATTGTAATTTTATTCCTAAAAATCTAAGGTTCTGCAAAATGAATTAGACAAGGTTATATATATTAATAATGAACAACTTGGGGTTTGTTTGGCTTGTTATAGTAAGTTTATTAACCATATAGTGTAAGAAAACAAGAAGACACGGTAAAAGTTAAATTATTTAACTTAGAGTTAAATCTAAATGATAAGGTTAAAATAGTAACCTAAACTTATTTAAAATCTATTGGTTGAGACCATCCCCACCTTAGATTCTAAATAAATCCATTTGGAGCTATTAAAAACCGAATATGACATTATTATAAAATAATATTTTATGTTTTTCCTAAGGTGCCCCTCTCCTCCTTTTTAAAAGGGCACCTCCTCCCTCTCCTCCTCACACCACTTTGAGCCTTCAAGCTCGTCCAAAACCTGCCAATTTCCCTTCTCCACTTCCCTAGAAAAATCATAGAGGTCTTGGTCTACTTCAAAGACCATATTTAATTCCCTAAGAGGAGGTTAGGAAGAGGTGCTTCAAAGAAGATGTAATGTCTGTTACCGATTCTTTCAAATTTATTTCTTCTTCTACTTACTCTTATTTAGTTGTTTCATTATGAAGTAATAACATCAGTATCACTCATATAATGATATTTTATTATAAATATTAAACAACCCTATTTCAACTTCTATCCATCCTACAGAAAAGGAAATCACCGCGCATGCGTACGTATGGAATACCGTCTCCACGCTGTGGTGTAATATGTTTTCCACCACCACCACCACCTTACTTGGATTGTTATAATGGTGTAAAAAAAACTATATAAGATTATTTTAATGTTATATTGATTCTGAAATAGTATACATACACTTCAATATAATTCCATGATCATGGGAAAGATATCATCGCTCGTGCGTACGTACGGCCTTCCGTCTCCACGATGTGATGTGACTCGTTCTACATGATCTTCGTTGAACAGTGATTATATAAATAAATTGAATGAATAAATATGATATATATTATACTACTAAAATTCTGTAAATGATGTAGCTATAACCTAAAAATAGGAATAAGAATTTATTCGACAAGAAATGCATAAGAACATAAAGCAATGAACACCCGAATATCAAGTAGCAATCAAATATTACTAATAAGAAGATAAGAATATGATCATGTATGATATCATAATAATGAATATTATTCCTTAATAAGTCAATGACATTATTTAAATTATTATACAGCAGTTTCGGACATGTACAAAGCATATCAGACTTAAGGTAAGGGAAAATATCACAGTCTCATTTTTATCCGAGATTGTTTACATTATAGAATTTACTGGGGAATATTTATCATTAACATCCATGTTTCCTCAATATGTAATATTATTTCCATCCTCATACAACTTTTTAAATCCAATTTTACCCATTTTTAGTATTTATTAAAAGATATGAAAGGAATATTTTGTCATTTTTAGTACGGGGTACTTTTTGACTTTTCTGGCCAAAGTATGAGAAGAATTTTTTTTTAACTTATACGGCATGAATGGATTTTTATGATTTCATAGAAAATTATTTCCATAAAGATTCATTTATAATTTTTCATGTTTATTTTTAATAAACTTCTTTTAGTTTAAAATTGTATGACATTTTAAGAAAGGAAAAACGTTTTTGAATTAAAAAGGATATTTTCTTCAAGAATGGAGTTCAATTGTTTTATCAAAATTATTTTCCATCTAAGATAATATAGGGTTATGTTTATATCCCTATTTTTACATTGATTTTATTATGTTATAATGGAATTATTTTTATTATGTCCTTTTATCTTATAAGTATTATGTTATGATGGCATGATGTTTAAGAATCCCATTTTTTTATTACATGGGTTATGGTATGATTTATGATTTTGTGGCACACATAAGAATGGTTTAATTATGAGATGGTTGGGACCTATATATCCCTCCAATTTATTGAGTAAAGATTTATATCTCATTAGATAGGCATGGCTAGAATGGCAGGTTAATTTGTTTCAGTGAAACAGGACTGAAACGAGGAGTGCACTCGGTTCAGAAATGGACTTTGTCCGCTAAGATAGTCTTGGAAATGAGTCTTGACTACTAAGAAATGATTCTCTATGATTATGTGTGTATTAAACAAAGTTTCATGTTTTAAGTTTTAATTACGTGGATTACCTTTCACTATTATGATTGATTCCATGTCATGATATTATGATCTCTTTTGTAGGATAAGATTTTTAAAATGTTATATTCTTATGAATATGATATGACTGATATTTCCTTTGTTTACCCTTACTGAGAATTTGATCTCACCCTTTGTATGTTTTCTTTTCCCCAGGTCAGGAAGAAGGGTATTAATTAAGATATGCCAAAAGGGACTCTAGATATGATAAAATAAAATGGAGATAGTGTAGATGATTTATGAACCAGTTGTTTATGTTTCCCAGTTTCTAAAGACACTATACATGTACGGTCCTTTCATGGTTTTGTTATATGTTGTAATAAGTGTGCTTCAATTTTGAATTAAAAAAACAATGCATGTAAAGTATGGGTCGTTATAGTTGGTATCAGAGGAAGGGTATAATCAACTTTTGGAAACTAGTATGTGAAAGCCTTAGTAAGAACCCTAAGGATATGTCTAAGCATAGGAAAAAATCTTAGTGTTTTAGAAATGGCCATGAATAACATATGATATGACCAAAAGTGTGAAATTTTATTCTTGATTATGTGGTTTTACTATTATGATTAGTGTTTCTCACACTATTCTTATTGGTTTTAGTCAATGGATGGAACCCTAAGGAACTATGTTAATACTGAATGCGACGGGCAATGAAATGATTTTACCCCTGAGAAACCAAACGTTATGGGTGCTGGAATGAAAAATCTTGTAGCCATGCTCACACAACATCCTCAAGATATAAATCATACAGGACTTCCAAATGATCAGATAAAGGAGCAACATTCTATTGAATCCTTCATGAGGCAGCATCCACCATCATCCAGCGGGTCTACTGATCTATTAGTGGCTGAAAAATGGATCAGTACCACTGAAAAGATATTTTCAATTCATTAATGTTATGAACATGATAAAGACATATTAGTAATTTATCGTTTGGAAGGTGAATCTGATTAATGGTGTAATCTTATCAAGAATATGAGTCCAAGAGATAAAATTGAGTCCATGGAATGAGACGAGTTCAAGAACTTGTTTTGCAATAAATACTTCCCTCATATTCTTCAAACAAAGATGGAGAAGGAGTTTCTAGAACTTAAACAAAAGGATGATGAATATGTTGGTACCTACAAAGAAACTTTTACAAGACTTTCAAGGTACTCTTTTGGGATTATTATCCAACCTGAGAGTAAGATCGATCGATTATTTAGTGGCATAAAACCAATCCTTCTAAGGGCGTTAGCCATAAGGGATGTCAATAGCTACGAGGAAATTGTTTGATGTGCTATCAAGGTTGAGATGGAGATTAGAGTAACCCATCAGTCATATACGTTTGATAAGAAGAGGAAAATGGAATTCAAAGGAAAATCTTAAAATCACACTGAAAATAAGATGCGTTTTCCCTTATGATCAAATTGTGGAAAGAAACATGGAGGGAGTTGTCTTAAAGGTACAAGTAAATGTTTCAAATGTGTAAAATAAGGTCATCGGGCATTTGAATGCCGCAATGATGAGAAGAAGAAGTCTAGTGATGCGAACAAAGAAAAGGATACACAGACTGAACCTCCTACACTTCAATGTTACAAGTGAAAGGAAATGGGTCATTATGCTAATCAATGCCCTAATCCAAGGGTTGTTGATGATGATTGATGACAATAAACTCTTAAGGATAAAGACAAAGGAAAGTCACATGCAATTTCTATCAGCGATGTGGAGTATGAAAACGAAGTGGTGAAAGGTAAACTTACCATCCACTCAAAAGTAGAAAACGTTTTATTTGATTCTAGATCCACCCACTCTTTTATTTTTGATGAATTTTTTAAGGGTATCATCATATTACCTCAACAATTAGATGTTGAGTTAGCTGTGACAACCCCTAATGGCACAACAGTCGCATCAAAAGTTTATAATTCTTCTCTGATTGAAGTTTTTAGGAAAGTGCTTCCTGTAAATCTTTTGATACTTCCTATAGTGGAATTTGATGTGATTCTTGGCATGGATTGGATTTATTTATATGGAGATCATATCAATTTCCAAATAAGGGAAGTCACATTTCATATTCCAGATCAATCTATGATCGTCTATCGATTCAAGGATGAACATAACCTTCCAGTGGAAATTTCTTCCATCTTATGGGTCTTGATTCCAATAAATGAAGGTTATTTATCTCAAATGGTTGGAGAGAAAATCAAGATTAAGAATATTCCCAATGTAGGGGAGTTTGATGATGTCTTTCCAGAGGAATTGTCGGGTCTTCCACCAAATCATGAAGTTGAGTTTTCAATAGAACTCGTACCGAGTGCTTTGCCTATTTCAAATACACCATATAGAATGGCCCCAATTGATTTGCATGAATTGAAGAAGAAACTCCAAGAGAATCTTAATAATGGATTCATACACCCTAGTGCGTCACCTTGGGGAGAACATGTTTTGTTTATTAAGAAGAAAGATGGATCAATGAGACTCTGTATTGATTATCGAGAACTTAACAAGATCACTATCAAGAAAAAATAGCCTCTCCTACACATTAATGACTTATTTGACCAACTACGTGGAGCTCAATACTTTTCCAAGATTGATCTTCGTTCAGGGTATCATCAATTAAGGGTCAAAAGGGAGGATATACCAAAGACAGCTTTCCGTACAAGGTATGGACACTAAGAATTTATAGTGATTCCATTTGGTCTTACTAATTCCCCTGCTATCTTCATGGATCTAATGAATAGAGTCTTTAGAGACTATCTTGATTAGTTCTTTGTAGTCTTTATAGATGATATTCTTGTCTATTCAAAGATCAAGGAAGAACATGAAGATCACTTGAGAATTGTATTAAAGACCCTGAGAAAGGAGAATCTTTATGCCAAATTTACCAAATGTGAATTTTGGCTTCAAAAAGTTACATTTTTTGGTCACATATTCTCAAAAGAGGGGATATCTGTGGATCCAGCAAAAATAGAGGTTATTGAAAGATGGTCGAGACCAACAACAGTAACTAAGATCCGAAGTTTTCTTGGTTTGGATGGATATTATCGACGTTTTGTAAAATATTTTTCACGATTATCTAATCAACTCACGAGGTTGACTTGAAAAGGAGTTAAGTTCGTTTGGAAAGAGGAGTGTGAATAGAATTTCAAAGAGGTAAAACGAAGGTTATCCAGTGCACCTGTGCTCACACTGCCTTATAGTGGAGAAAGGTTTGTGATCTACAATGATGCATTCAAGATGGTTCTAGGGTGTGTTCTCATGCAAAACGATATGGTGATAGCTTATGCCTCATGACAGTTGAAAATCCATGAGAAAAATTACCCAACTCATGATTTAAAGTTAGCTGCGGTAATCTTTGCATTAAAGATTTGGATGCATTATCTTTATGGTGAAAGGTGTGGTATTTATACTGATCTTAAAAGTTTAAAGCATATTTTCACACAAAAGGAGTTGAATATGCGCCAAAGAAGATGGTTGGATCTGATTAAGGATTACAACTTCTCAATTCATTACCACCCTGGGAAAGAAAACAAGGTGGAAGACGCATTAAGTCGACAAGACCATGCTAGCTTATCCATGATGAGGATCACAAAAGATCCAATATGTATGGATTTACAAAGGATGGATCTTGGGATTATAATGGAAGGGGAAAATCTTATCTTTCTCAAATTAATGTTCAACATAAATACATTCAAAGATTAAAGAGGCACAGAAAGAAGATTTAGAGTTACAAAAGAAGGTGAGAAATGTTCCTGAATTCAACCTTGATTGTGATGGGATAATAAGGTTTAGGAATCGGGTTTGTGTTCCTGCCATCCTAGAATTAAAGAAGGACTACTGGATGAGGCTCATAGTTCTTCATTCCCTATTCACCCTGGAAGCATGGTGATGTATAGGGACCTGAAAGAGTAATTCTGGTGGGATGGCATAAAAAGAGATGTTGTTGAATATGTCTCTTGATGCTTGGTTTGTCAGCAAGTTAAAGCTAAGAGATATAAGTATAAGGGAATGTTACAACCATTACTCATACCAGAATGGAAATGGGAAAACATCACTATGGACTTTGTCACTAGACTTCCTAAAACATCCAAATTCAATAATGCTATCTGGGTTATATTTGATCGTCTTACGAAGTCAGCACACTTCATTGCTATTAGAGAAGATTTCTCTCTGGATCAGCTTGCCCGGATATATGTAAAATAAGTGGAAAGATTTCATGGAGTACCACTTTCCATTATGTCTGATTGGGATCCGAGGTTTACCTCGAAGTTTTGGCGAAGTCTTCAGCATACTCTAGATATAGAGTTGAGTTTCAGCACGGCTTATCATCCTCAGACAGACGGTCAGTCTGAGAGAACAATTCAAACTCTAGAAGATATGTTAAGAGCTTGCTCTATGGATTTCAAAGGTGGTAGGGATCAACACCTACCTTTGGTGGAATTTTCTTATAATAATATCTTTCACTCCAGTATTCATATGGATCCTTATGAAGCTCTCTATGGAAAGAAATGCAGGACTCCAACTTTCTGGGATGAAGTTGGGGAAAGAAAGCTATTAGGACCTAATCTTGTTGACGAGATGGAAGAAAAGGTCAGATCTATTCAACAACACATAAGAGCAGCTCAGATTTGAAAAAAAAAGTTATGCCGATAACCGAAGAAAATACCTAGAGTTTGAAGTGGGTGATAAAGTGTTCTTACGAATATCTCCTTGGAAGAGAGTAATGAGATTGGTAAAGAAGGGAAAGCTAAGCCCTAGGTATATTGGTCATTTTGAAATACTAGATCATGTTGGGAAGGTAGCTTACCGATTGGTGCTTCCACCGAATCTCTCTAAAGTTTATGATGTTTTCCATGTATCTCTCTTGATAAAATACATACCCAATCCTTCACATGTACTCAGCACAGAAGTTGTACCGCTGGAGCAAGATCTTTCTTATGAAGAACAACCGATAGAGATTCTGGATCGTAACAAAAAAGTCCTATGGAACAAGACCACTCGCTTGTTGAAAGTTTTATGGAGGAACCACCAATTAGAAGAAGCTACATGGGAACTTTAGGATATGATGAGGGAGAGGCATCCTCGTCTGTTTGTTACAAAGTGACGAATTTTGAGGGTGAAATTCATTTTAAGGGGGGTAGAATGTAACACCCGTAATTTTATGAGAAATATTTTGTTTTTATGTATAATGTTATATAAAGGGATCTTTCACTACACACAACACTGTCTTGTCTTGCGTTAAACGCAAGATCAACCTTCCTCGATAGCTTGCGTTGTACGCAATACCCACTAAACAACGATATGTTATTAAAATATTATATAAACTAGCCATTATGAATAGTAATACCCAATTGATGAAATTTTAAATTTTATCTTTCAAAATGGACTTCATTTTTGGATTTGGAATATCGAAATTAGCCTAGGGTGAATTTTTTGTATTTTTCTGAAAACTTTCAATTTTTGATGAATAGTGAAAACACTGGGTTACTATTTAAAAACTAACTTTTTATTTAAATAATTATTTTTTTTAATTTATTTTAGGTCAAAATTGATACTTAATACCTATATAAGTTCAATTTAATTCATTGGAGTCATTTTATAATAATTTTAGATATATAAAAATTTTATTGAACTTTTCACCGTCTTTACCCACCTCCTAGGAGAATTTGAAAATTTACATAAAACTTAATTTTACCTCTTCTGGGAGTGTAATTTCGAAACTCCGAGAGACACGGCTAATATCAAGGAGTAAAATGTGGTTCAATAAGTTAAAAATAATTTTTGGTGAATAGTAACGTTTTACTTTTATTTACCACGGTTAAAAGTAAATAGGGTAATTAAGGGTAAAAATGATATTATTATTACCCTAACACATGTCCTAATTCTATTGGATAAGTTTAATTCGACCAAAAACAACCTTAGGAATAAAATATGACTATTTAGGTCCACTTGGATTAGATTAGGACATTTATTATTATTTTATTTAAAGAAGAGTTAAAATAGTTAAAATCAAAGTTTAATAACTAAAACAATTTTAATATAGGGTTATAAATAAGATAAATACGACTATAAATATTCATTATAAATCTAAAAAGATTTCATACATAATGGTATTTTATTTATAATTTTTTGACATTAAATAATATAATTTATTTATGACACAATGATGATGTAATAATTACCATATTAATGAAATATTAACATAATTGATATTATAAATACCCAAATAAATTTAATTTGAGACTTTTTTTGAATTAAACTAATTTTATAGATTAAAATGTCAAGTTATTATTTATTTAATTAACTTTTTTAGAACTAATAATGTTTTTATTATTTTCACAAAAATCAATTACCAAATAGTGTCAAAATTGACAAAAAATAGTTTTTTGAAAACATATTATATTATTAATTTTTATTTTATTCCTAAAAATCTATATTTTAGAAAAATGACTTATATAAGGTTATATATATTAATAATGAACAACTTGGGGTTATTTTGGCTTGTTATATTATGTTTATTAACCATATAGTGTAAGAAAACAAGAAGACGCGGTAAAAGTTAAATTATTTAACTTAGAGTTAAATCTAAATGATATGGTTAAAATAGTAACCTAAAATTGTCTAAAATCTATTGGTTGAGATTATTTAGACCCATCCCCACCTTATATTCTAAATAAATCAATTTGGATCTCTTAAAAACCGAATATTACTTTATTATAAAATAATATTTTATGTTTTTTTAAGGTGCACCTCTCCTCCATTATAAAAGGGCACCTCCTCCCTCTCCTCCTCACACCACTTTGAGACATAAATCTCAGGAAACCCCTTAAAATTTCTCTTCTCCACTTCCCTATAAAAATCCTAGAGGTCCTGGTCTTCTTCAAATACCATCTTTAGTGCCCTAAGAGGAGGTTAAGAAGAGGCGCTTCAAAGAAGAGGTAATTTCCATTACAGATTCTTTCAAATTTATTTCTTCTTCTACTTCCTCTTCTTTAGTTGTTTCATTATGAAGTAATAAAATCAGTATCACTCATATAATTATATGTTATTATAAATATTAAACAACCCTATTTGACCTTCTATCCATCCTACGGAAAAGGAAATCATCGCGCGTGCGTACGTACGGAATACCGTCTCCACGTCGTGGTGTAATATGTTTTCCACCACCACCTTACTTGGATGGTTATAATGGTGTAAAAAATAACTATATATTATTATTTTAAAGTTAAATTTATTCTGAAATAGTATACATACACTTCAATACAATTCCACGATCATGGGAATGATATCATCGCTCGTGCGTACGTACGCCCTACCGTCTCCACGATGTGATGCGACTCGTTCTACTTGATCTTCGTTGAACAATGATTATATAAATATATTGAATGAATAAATATGATATATATTATACTAATACCATTATTTAAATGATTTATCTATAACCTAAAAATAGGAATAAGAATTTATTCGATAAGAAATGCATAAGAACATAAAGCAATGAACACCCGAATAACAAGTAGCAACCAAATATTACTAATAAGAAGATAAGAATATGATAATGTATGATATAATAACAATGAATATGATTCTGTAATAATTAAATGACATTATTTAAATCATTATATAGGAGTTTCGGATACGTACAAATCATATCGGACCTAAGGTAAGGGAAAATCTCACAATCTCATTTTTATCCGAGATTGTTTACACTATAGAATTTACTGGGGAATATTTATCATCCACATCCATGTTTCCTAAATATGTAATATTATTTCAATCCTCTTACAACTTTTTAAATCCAATTTTACCCATTGGTGAGTTTTTATTAAAAGATATGAAAAGAATCTTTTGTCGTTTTTAGTACGGTGTACTTTTTGACTTTTTTTGCCAAAGTACGAGAAGAATGTTTTTTTTAACTTATACGGCATGAATGGATTTTTATGATTTCATAGAACATTATTTCCATGAAGCTTAGTTTAAAAGTTTTAAAGTTTATTTTTAATCAACTTCTTTTAGTTTAAAATTGTATGACATGTTAAGAAAGGAAAAATGTTTTTGAAGTAGAAAGGATATTTTCCTCAAGAATGGAGTTCAAGTGTTTTATCAAAATTATTTTCCATCTAAGATAATATAGGGTTCTGTTTATATACCTATTTTTACATTGATTTTATTATGTTATGATGGAATTATTTTTATTATGTCCTTTTATCTTATATGGGTTATGTTATGATGGCATGATGTTTAAGAATCCCATTTTTTATTACATGGGTTATGCTATGATTTATGATTTTGTGGAACACATAAGAATGTTTTCATTATGAGATGGGTGGTACTTATATCTCCATCCAATTCATTGGTTAAAGTTTTATATCTCATGAGATAGACATGGCTGGAATGGCAGGTTAATTCGGTTCAGTGAAACAGGACTGAAACGAGGAGTGAACTCGGTTCAGAAATGGACTTTGTCCGCTAAGATAGTCTTGGTAATGAGTCTTGAATACTAAGAAATGATTCTCTATGATTATGTGTGCATGCCACAAAGTTTCATGTTTTATGTTTTGATTATGTGGATTACCTTTCACTATTAAGATTGATCCCATGTCATGATATTATGATCTCTTTTGCAGGATAAGATTTTTAAAATGTTATATTCTTATGAATATGATATGATTGATATTTCATTTGTTTACCCTTACTGACCATTTGAGCTCACCATTTTTATGTTTTCTTTTCCCCAGGTCAGGAAGAAGGGTATTAAGTAAGATATTCCAAAAGGGACTCTAGATATGATAAAATAAAAGGGAGACAGTGTAGATGATTTATGAACCAGTTGTTTATGTTTCCCATTTTCTAAAGACACTATACCTATATGGTAATTTTATGGTTTTGTTATATGTTGTAATAAGTGTGCTTCAATTTTGAAGTAATAACAATGTATGTAAGGTATGGTTCATTATACTTGGTATTAGAGGAAGGGTATAGTCAACCTTTGGAAACTAGGATGTGAAATCCTTAGTAAGAACCCTAAGGATATGTCTAAGCATAGGGAAAATCTTAGTGTTTTTGAAATGGCCATGAATAACCTATGATAAGACCTAAAGTGTGAAATTTTATTCTTGATTATGTGGTTTTACTATTATGATTAGTGTTTGTCACACTATGCTTATTGGTTTTAGTCAATGGCTGGAACCTAAAGAAATCATGTTAATGCTGAATGCGATGGGAAATGCAATGATTTTCCCCCTGAGCAACGAAATGTTATGGGAGCTGGAATAAAAAATCTTGTAGCCATGCTCACACAACTTTTTCATGCTATGAATCATGCAGGACTTCCAAACGAGCAAATAAAGGAGCAACATTTTGTTGAATCCTTCATGAGGCAGCGTCTACCCTCATTCAATGGGTATACTGATCCATTAGTGGCTGAACAATGGATCAGTACCACTAAAAATATATTTTGAGTTCTTCAATGTTTTGAACATGATAAATTCATCTTATCAGTTTATCATCTGGAAGGTGAAGCTGATCAATGGTGGAATATTATCAAGAATACGAGGCCAAGAGATGAAATTGAGTCCATGGAATGGGATGAGTTCAAGAACTTATTTTTCAATAAATAATTCCCTCATATTCTTCAAACAAAGATGGAGAAGGACTTTCTAGAACTAAAACAAAAAGATGATGAATCTATTGGTACCTACGAAGAAAATTTTACAAGACTTGCAAGGTACGCTTCTGGGATTATTATCCAACCTGAGAGTAAGATCGGTCGATTCTTTAGTGGCTTAAAACCAAGTATTCGAAGGGAATTAGTCATAAGGGACTTCAATATCTATGAGGAAATCGTTCGATGTTCTCTCAAGGTTGATATGGAGATTGGAGTAACCCATCAGTCATATGTGTTTGATAAGAAGAGGAAAATGGAATTCAAAGTAAAATCTAAAGAGCACACTGAAAAGAAGATGACTTCTCCCTTATGCTCAAAGTGTGGAAAGAAACCTAGAGGGAGTTGTCTTAGAGGGACAAGTAAATGTTTCAAATGTGGAAAAGAAGGTAATCGGGCATTTGAATGCCGCAATGATGGGAAGAAGATGTCTAGTGATGCGAACAAAGAAAAGTCTACACAGAGTGAACCTCCTACATTTCAATGTTAGAAGTGCAAGGAAATGGGATATTATACTAATCAATGCCCAAATCTAAGGGTTGTTGATGATGATCGATGACAAAAAACTCTTAAGGCTAAAGAAAAAGGAAAGTCACATGCAATTTCTATCAGCGATGTGGAGTACGATAATGAAGTGGTGAAAGGTACACTTACCATCCACTCTAAAGTAGCAAATGTTTGGTTTGATTCTGGATCCACCCACTCCATTATTTATGAAGAATTTTCTAAGGGTATCACTGTATTACCTCAACAATTATATGTTGAGTTAGATATGACATCCCCTAATGGCACAACAGTCGCATCAAAAGTTTATAATTCTTCTCCTATTGAAGTTTGTGGGAAAGTGATTCCTGCAAATCTTGTGATCCTTCCTATAGTTGAATTTTATGTGATTCTTGGTATGGATTATATTTCTTTATATGGAGCTCATATCAATTTCCAAATAAGGGAAGTCACATTACGTATTCCAGATCAATCTATGATCTTCTATCGATGCAAGGATGAACATAACCTTCCAGTGGAAATTTCTTCCATTCTATGGGTCTTGATTCCACTAAATTAAGATTAGTTATCTCAAATGGTTGGAGAGAAACTCACGATTAAGAATATGCCCACTGTACGAGAGTTTGATGATGTCTTTCTAGAGGACTTTTTGGGTCTTCCACCAAATCGTGAAGTTGAGTTTTCAATAGAACTTATACCAGGTGATTTTCCTATTTCAAAGACACCTTATAGAATGGCCCCAATTGAGTTGCAGGAATTGAAGAATCAAATCCAAGAGAATATTAATAAGGGATTCATATGCCCTAGTGCATCACCTTGGGGAGAACATGTTCTGTTTGTTAAGAAGAAAGATGGATCAATTAGACACTACAATGATTATCGAAAACTTAACAAGATCACTATCAAGAACAAATATCCTCTCCCATTCATTGATGACTTATTTGACCAACTAGGCGGAGCTCAATACTTTTCCAAGATTGATCTTCATTCAGGGTATCATCAATTAAGGGTAAAAAGGGAGGATATACCAAATATGACTTTCCGTACAAGGTATGAACACTATGAATTTATAGTGATTCCATTTGTTCTTACTAATTCCCCTACTATCTTCATGGATCTAATGAATAGAGTCTTTAGAGACTATCTTGATCAGTTTTTTGTAGTCTTTATAGATGATATTCTTGTCTATTCAAAGAGCAAGGAAGAACATGAAGATCACTTGAGAATTTTATTAAAAACCCTGAAAAATGAGAAGCTTTATGGAAAATTTACCAAATGTGAATTTTGGCTTCAACAAGTTACATTTTTGGGTCACATAATCTCAAAAGAGGGGATATCTATGGATCCAGCAAAAATAGAGGTTATTAAAAGATGGTTGAGACCAACAAAAGTCATTGAGATCCAAAGTTTTCTTGGTTTGGATGGATATTATCGACGTTTTGTGAAAGATTTTTCACTATTATCTAATCCACTCACCATGTTGACTCGAAAAGGAGTTAAGTTCGTTTGGATAGAGGACTGTGAAGAGAATTTCAAAGAGTTAAAATGAAGGTTATCCAATGCACTTGTGCTCACACTACCTTGTAGTGGAGAAAGGTTTATGATCTACAGTGATGCATCCAATAAGGGGTTGGGGTGTGTTCTCATGAAAAACGATATGGTGATAGCTTATGACTCACGATAGTTGAAAATCCATGAGAAAAATTACCCAACTCATGATTTGGAGTTAGCTGCGGTAATCTTTGCATTAAATATTTGGAGGCATTATCTTTATGGTGAAAGGTGTGATATGTATACTGATCATAAATGTTTAAAGTATATTTTCACACAAAAGGAGCTGAATATACACCAAAGAAGATGGTTGGAGTTGATTAAGAATTACGCCTGCTTTATTCATTACCATCCTGGGAAAGCAAACAAGGTGGAAGATGCATTAAGTCGACAAGACCATGCTAGCTTATCCATTATGAGGATTAAAAAAGATCAAATATTTATGGATTTAAAATGATAGATCTTGGGATTATAATGTAAGGGGAAAAATCTTATCTTTCTCAAATAAATTTTCAACCATTTATACATGCGAATATTAAAGAGGCACAGAAAGAATATGTAGAGTTACAAAAGAAGGTGAGAAATGTTCTTGAATTCAACCTTGATTGTGATGGGATAATAAGGTTCAGGAATCAGGTTTGTGTTCCTCCCATCCCAGAATTAAAGAAGGAGCTACTAGATGAGGCTCATAGTTCTTCATTCTCTATTCACCCTGGAAGCACGAAGATGTATAGGGACCTGAAAGAGTACTTCTGGTGGGATAGCATGAAAAGAGATGTTTCTGAATATATCTCTCAATGCTTGGTTTCTCGGCAAGTTAAAGCTGAGAGACAGAAGTCTAAGGGGATGTTACAACCATTACCCATACCAGAATAGAAATGGGAAAATATCACTATGGACTTTGTCACTGGACTTCCTAAAACATCCAAAGGCAATAATGTTATCTGGGTTATAGTTGATCATCTTACGAAGTTGGCACACTTAATTTCTATTAGAGAAGATTTCTCTCTGGATCAGCTTGCCCAGATATATGTAAAACAATTGGTAAGATTGCATAGAGTACCACTTTCCATTATATCTTATCGGGATCTGAGGTTTACCTCAAAGTTTTGGCGAAGTCTTTAGCATACTCTAGATACAGAGTTGAGTTTCAGCACTTCTTATCATCCTCTGACAAACCGTCAGTCTGAGAGAACAATTCAAACTCTAGAAGATATGTTAAGAGCTTGCTCTATGGATTTAAAAGTTGTTTGGGATCAACACATACCTTTGGTGGAATTTTCTTATAATAATAGCTTTCACTCCAGTATTCATATGGATCCTTATGAATCTCTCTATGGAAAGAAATGCAGGACTCCAACTTGCTGGGATGAAGTTGGGGAAAGAAAGCTATTAGGACCTGATCTTGTTGATGAGATGACAGAAAAGGTTAGATCTATTCAAAAACACATAAGAGCATCCCAGAGTCGACAAAAAAGTTATGCTGATAACCGAAGAAAATTCCTAGAGTTTGAAGTGGGTGATAAAGTGTTCTTACGAATATCCCTTGGAAGAGAGTAATGAGATTTGGAAAGAAGGGAAAGCTGAGCCCTAGGTATATTAGTTCTTTTGAAATATTGGATCATGTTTGGAAGGTAGCTTACCGATTGGCGCTTCCACCAAATCTCACTCAAGTACATGATGTGTTCCATGTATCTCTCCTGAGAAATTACATACCCAATCCTTCACATATACTCAGCTCAGAAGTTATACTCTTGGAGAAATATCTTTCTTATGAAGAACAGCCGATAGAGATTCTGGATCGTAGCAAAAAAGTCCTATGGAACAAGACCACTCACTTGGTGAAAGTTTTATGGAGGAACCACCAATTAGAAGAAGCTACGTGGGAACTTGAGGATGTGATGAGGGAGAGGTATCTTCATCTTTTTGTTACAAAGTGACGAATTTCGAGGGTGAAATTAATTTTAAGGGGGGTAGAATGTAACACCCGAGAATTTATGAGAAATATTTTGTTTTTATGTATAATGTTATATAAAGGAATCTTTCACTACTCACAATATTGTCTTGGCTTGCGTTACACGCAAGAGCAACCTTCCTCAATAGCTTGCATTGTACGCAATACCGAGTTTCACTAAACAACGATATGTTATTAAAATATTATATAAACTAGCCGTTATGAATAGTAATACCCAATTTTTTAAATTTAAAATTTTATCTTTCAAAATGGACTTCATTTTTGGATTCGAAATATCGAAATTAGACTAGTGTAAATTTTTGGTATTTTTCTTAAAACTTTCAATTTTTGATGAATAGTGAAAACACCAGGTTACTATTTAAAAAGTGACTTTTTATTTAAATAATTATTTATTTTATTTAAATTTATTTTAGGTCAAAATTGATACTTAATACCTATATAAGTTCAATATAATTCATTGGATTAATTTTATAATAATTTTAGATATATAAAAAAATTATTGAACTTTTCACCGCCTTTTACCCACCTCCTAGGAGTATTTGAAAATTTTCATAAAACTTAATTTTACCGCTTTTGTGAGTGGAATTTCGAAACTCTGAGAGACATGGTTAATATCAAGGAGTAAATTTTGGTTCAATAAGATAAAAATATTTTTGGTGAATAGTAACTTTTTACTTTTATTTACCACGGTTAAAAGTAAATAGGGTAATTTAGTGTAAAAATGATATTATTATTACCCTAACACATGTCCAAATTCTATTGGATAAGTTTAATTCGACCAAAAACAACCTTAGGAATAAAATATGACCATTTAGGTCCACTTGGATTAGATTAGGACATTTATTATTATTTTATTTAAAGAAGAGTTAAAATAGTTAAAATCAAAGTTTAATAACTAAAACATTTTTAATATAGGGTTATAAATTACATAAATTAGACTATAAATATTAATTAGAAATATAAAACGATTTAATACATAATGGGATTTTATTTATAATTTTTAGACATTAAATAATTTAATATATTTATGAAACAATGATGATGCAGTAATTACCTTATTAATGAAATATTAACATAATTGATATTATAAATACCCAAATAAATGTAATTTAAGACTTTTTATGAATTACACTAATTCTATAGGTTAATATGACATGTTCTTATTTATTTAATTAACTTTTTTCGAACTAATCATGCTGTTATGATTTTCACAAAAATCAATTACCAAATAGTGTCAAAATTGACATAAAATAGTTTTTAAAACAAATATTATATTATTAATTGTTATTTTATTCCTAAAAATATAAGGTTCTTCCAAATGACTTATATAAGGTTATATATATTAATAATGAACAACTTGGGGTTCGTTTCGCTTTTTATAGTAAGTTTATTAACCATATTGTGTAAGAAAACAAGAAGACACAGTAAAAGTTAAATTATTTAACTTAGAGTTAAATCTAAATGATATGGTTAAAATAGTAACATAAACTTGTCTAAAATCTATTGGTTGAGAGTATTTCGACCCATACCCACCTTATATTATAAATAAATCAATTTGGAGCTATTAAAAACCGATTATGACTTTATTATAAAATAATATTTTACGTTTTTCCTAAGGTGCCCCTCTCTTCCCTTATAAAAGGGCACCTCCTCCCTCTCCTCCTCACACCACTTTGAGCCTTCATGCTCTTCACACCCCTACAAATTTATCTTCTACACTTCCCTAGAAACATCCTAGAGGTCCTGGTCTTCTTCAAATACCATCTTTCATTCCCTAATAGGAGGTGAAGAAGAGGCGCTTCAAAGAATAGGTAATGTCCGTTACCGATTCTTTCAAATTTATTTATTCTTATAATTACTCTTATTTATTTGTTTCATTATGAAGTAATAACATCAGTATCAATAATATTCTGATATGTTATTATAAATATGAAACAACCCTATTTCACCTTTTATCCATCCTATGGAAAATGAAATCACCGCGCGTGCGTACTTACGGAATACCGTCGCCACGCCGTGGTGTAATCTGTTTTCCACCACCACATTACTTGGATGGTTATAATGGTGTAAAAAATAAATTTATATGATTATTATAAAGTTATATTGATTCTGAAATAGTATACATACACTTCAATACAATTCCATGATCACGGGAACGATATCATCGCTCGTGCGTACGTACGGCCTACCGTCTCCACGATGTGATACGACTCGTTCTAAATGATATCTGTTGAAAAATGATTATATAAATAAGTTGAATGAATAAATATGATATATATGTTATAATAATACCATTATGTAAATGATGTAGCTATAACCTAAAAAGAGGAATAAGAATTTATTCGATAAGACATGCATAAGAACATAAAGCAATGAACACCCGAATAACAAGTAGCAATAAAATATTACTAATAAGAAGATAATAATATGATCATGTATGATATCATAAAAATGAATATGATTCTGTAATAAGTCAATGACATTATTTAAATCATTATATAGGAGGTTCAGACACGTACAAAGCATATCGGACCTAAGGTAAGGGAAAATATCACAATCTCATTTTTTATCCGAGATTGATTATACTTCTGAATTTACTGGGGCATATTTATCATCCACATCCATGTTTCCTCAATATGTAGTATTATTTATATCCTCCTACAATTTATTAAATCCAATATTACTCATTGGTGAGTTTTAGTAAAATATATGAAAGTAATCTTTTGTCATTTTTTATACGAGGTACTTTTTTACTTTTCTGGCCAAAGTATGAGAAAAAATGTTTTTTTAACTTATACGGCATGAATGGATTTTTATGATTTCATAGAAAATTATTTCCATGAAGATTACTTTACAAGTTTTCAAGTTTATTTTTAATCAACTTATTTTAGTTTAAAATTGAATGACATGTTAAGAAAGGAAAAATGTTTTTGAAGTAGAAAGGATATTTTCCTCAAGAATGGAGTTCAAGTGTTTTATCAAAATTATTTTCCATCTTAGATAATATAGGGTCATGTTTCTCTCACTATTTTTACATTTATTTGATTATTTTATGATTTAATTATTTTTATTATGTCTTTTTATATTATATGGATTATGTTATGATGGAATGATGTTCAAGAATCCCATTTGTTTTATTACATGGTTTATGCTATGATTTATGATTTTGTGGCCCACATAAGAATGGTTTAATTATGATATGGGTGGGACCTATATCTCCCTCCAATGCATTGGGTAAAGATTTATATCTCATGAGATATACATGGCTGGAATGGTAGATTAATCCGGTACGGTGAAACAAGACTGAAACGAGGAGTGAACTCGGTTCAGAAATTGACTTTGTCCTCTAATATAGTCTTGGAAATGAGTCTTTATTAATAAGAAATGATTCACTATTATTATGTGTGTATGACACAAAGGTTCATGTTTTATGTTTTGATTATGTGGATTACCATTCACTATTATGATTGATCCCATGTCATGATATTATGATCTCTTTTGCAGGATAAGATTTTTAAAATGTTATATTCTTATGAATATGATATGATTGATATTTATTTTGTTTACCCTTACTGAGAATTTGAGCTCACCCTTTGTATGTTTTCTTTTCCCCAGGTCAGGAAGAAGGGTATTAATTAAGATATTCCAAAAGGGTCTCTAGATATGATAAAATAAAAGGGAGACAGTGTAGATGATTTATGAACCAGTTGTTTATGTTTCCTAGTTTCTGAAGACACTATACATATACATTCCTTTCATGGTTTTGTTATATGTTGTAATAAGTTTGCTTAAATTTTGAATTAATAACAATGTATGTAATTTATGGGTCGTTATATCAAAGGTGGGTGAATCATCCATGAACCTCCTAAATTTAGGATACAAGAACACAACATGTTGTTAAGAGTTTGGATGGTCTTCTCTGTCTAACCATCCATCTATGAATGAAAAGTAAATTTAAGGAACAACTAAGATGAAAAAGAATATTAGAGACCTCTATAAACCCTAGAGGTTAAATAAGGATCACAATTATAGATTATCATCGTCGGGACTCCATGGATCCTCACTACCTTCTCTATATACTATATTGACAAATCATAAAGTGATCCAGAATTATTGGTTACTATGAAGTGGTATAATTTCATCAGACAGTCCACTATCATCCATATATCAACAAAGACTCCCTGAGATTGAGTTAAACTAGTGACTAAGTCCATAAAAATTTCCTCCCATTTCCACTGTGAAATACCTAATGACTGGATAAACCCACCAGGAACTTGGTCTTTATCTTTTACAATCTCGAAGACTAAACATATTGATAAAAACATAGAAAATAAATGCTTCAACCTAGGCTACCAAAAGTATCATCTCAAAGTATGATACATCTTTGAAAAAATATGATGTATTAGTAGGGGTGATCTATGGAACTCAAAGATAACCACCTCATGCATCATTGAAGGAATGAAAAGCTTCCCATGAAATAACTGCTGGTTCTCATCAGTCTTAAAAATATCCACCTCAGAATCCCCCAGTTGGGAATCCTCCACTTTTTACACTAATGATAATGGAACTATCATATGAAAAAGGAATCCTCTTCCACTTACCTTTCCCATAAAAATATTCAGAGCAGAGATCTCTTCCATCACTCTCCAAGAATCCCCAAAATCATGCATGTCATCATTGTGTGACTTCCTTCTTAGAGTATATACTACATCATTACCCTTACCCAGTGTATATGAAATATTGAATTCATAGTACTAAAAGAATTATATCCACCATCTCTATTATAATTTTAGGTCATTTGGGATAATACATACCTTAGGTTCTTATGATTGGTGAAAACCAAAAAAGTGTTCACTGATGATGTAATGTCATCACAAATTCTAGGAAAACACAGCTTCTACCAACTAAAGATCATGGGTGGGGGTGTAACTACCAAGACCCATAGGACACAAATACCCTTAGTTAAATCAGGAAACTTCCCAATAAAAGGTGTGAATCATAAAAGAAAACCTCAAAATAAACTCCCTATTCTATAAAATGAAGAGAATGAGTACTAAAAAACTTCTCTATTAAATACTTGAAAGCTTCCTTACACTTTTCAGGCCACAATAATTTCTAATCATTTCTGGTCAAGGTTTTCAAATGAGTTACAATACAGGAGAATTTTGTTACAAATCTCCTATATTCACTTGTAAGACCAAGTAAAATATGCACATTTACAATATTCCTGGGGGATACCCAAGAAATAACAACCTCGATATTAAAAGGATCCATATCTACACCACACAAAAACATTACATAAACCAAGAAGAAAACTTCACAATATCATAACTCACACTTCAACAGCTTCCCAAATAGTTTTTGATGATTAAGAACTCCCAAAACTACTCATAGATTCTTTGTGTGATATTCCTTGAGACTAGAGTGAATAAATATTTCATTGATGAAAAAATACCATGAACCGATCCAGGAAGTCTTGGAATACTAAATTATTCAAACACATGAACATAACAGGATAGTTATTCACACCAAAAAACATCAAAATAAACTCGTAATGCCCATAATTAAGTAAAAAGGTAGTCTTAAAATATCCTCATCATTTACCCATATATGATGATATCTTGAATTTAGATAAATATTTGAGAACCAACTATCACCCTTCAGTTGATCGAATAAATAATCAATTTCTGTAAGAGGATATAAATTCTTCATTATCACCTAATTCAAGTAATGATAATTTATGCATAGGTACATACTACCATTGAAATTCTTTATAAATAGAATTGAATCACCCCAATGTGACATGCAAGGCTAAAAAACCTCACTACATGAGATAATGGATCTATAAATGCAACTCCAACAACTTATAAGGAATCATTATATTTGTAGACATCAATATTAGAGAAGTGAACAATTATATCTCTATTTCGAATTTGATCTCATGTTAAGGGGTTAACGACACAACCACCTTAGGAAAAATATCAGGGTACTCTTAAAAAATCCTAGGAAATGTCATTGGTTAAAACTCTGATAAAATCAATATCAACTCATCCATCATAGAAGACAAGGATGGAATGTTCCTATGACCCATTTGAGGGTCTCACTCACTAATGAACATTCTAGAATCTGTATCATCATCATAGAATATAATTTGTATCTTGAATTAATCCATTAAATCTTGTATTGAATACATCCAATTCATGTTGAGGATGATATCATATGTCGTTATCTGAAAAATAGGAAATTTATCCTTGATTAGTGATTCCCCTGCACTAGCTCATAGTCTCTACATACTTAATAAAATAACATTGACCTTTAACTAGCATATTCAAAAAAAGGGCATTGAAAGGATCTCCACCTCAATTCGTAAAGCACATATTAAGGTTGTTTATATGAAGGAGTTCATAGATCCTGATCCAAAATAAGATTTCATACAAGTGGAAAATAATAAATTGGTACCTCGAACAACGTTTGGCTCACCCTGGATAGGTAAACTCTGAAGCATGCAACTGGTTATGACCTGTTCCATAGGCTCTTTGACCCTGATGAATAACACCCCCACAGTTGTGATATACTCTCTAAGGGTAGGGAGAATCATAAGGTTTTACTATTAATACCTCTTCTCCACTATACTAATCAATGGATAGATCACCTAGATACTACTACCATGGGTGGAACTACTGTAATGGAATAACCTGAAGCAAAACACAATCAATGAACTTCCTGCTCAGGAATTTATGGAACTCTCATTACTGATTTCAATTGCCTACACATGAAAAAATAATTATTTGATCCATTCTAAGGGGGTTGATATTCTCCACCCCAATGGAAATGAGATAGAGAGGGCTAGAACCTACCCATGGCTGTCTTAAATCTCTTCTATCCAGGTAACTAGGAACCCCGAACCATAAATCTTCTTTATAAAGAATCTTAAAAACTCCCCTCTCTTGATGATCCAGTCCTAACCAATATCCTCTTCACAACATCTACTCTCATAATCACCTTAGGATATGTAAAAAACATAATTGGGGTAACCTAGAACTAGATATTTGGACACAATTCCTCTTCAAAATTTCTTTTCATTACCTCCTAATTTAGAAATAATTTTCAAGAATATCAAAGAAGGGTCTTGAAATAAATCCTGAACTCCCACAGAATATAGATCCCATGTGGAAGGGTAATAAGCTCTTGATGACTAGCTTCTTTCATGGTCATAGAAATAAAATCTACTTATAATTGATCCCATATCTTCTCCCAAGAAATTTACAACTCATCGCGATCCCTAATAAATAAGAAGCACCACTTCCTAGCTTCCCCATACAGTATTGACACTACTAATGGGACTAAGTACTCCTTTAGAGCCCATTTTGACTAAAGGATATCTCCACCTCCTATAAACAATAATCTATTAATGAACCTTAAACATATCTCTCTTACCTATAACTAATCTATCATTGAAACTCTCAAAGTTTCCTCCACCAAGTTCCATAGTCATTAACTTCTACTCTATGGTGATATGTTGGCACATCCTTCTAAACATATTCAATGTGAACTTGAGGAGGACATAAACCTAGAGTCATACCTACAAAATAAAAAATATTTAGGGGATCCTAAAGTAAGAAGATTTGATATTTAATATTAATTAAATAATTTATATTTAACCTAATCCTAAGGTCTATCCATTTCAAATGCATGTAAAAAAGAATAATGGTGAAAGATCCTTTCCTAGGTATCTATCCCACAACGAGAATCACTTATCTTTGTAGGATTATTAAGCTTGTAGGTCCTCACATTAGATCACATGGGTCCCTAAATACCTATTTCTTAGTTTTTATCCCTTGTTTACATTTCATACTAAACTCATCAGACACAATTTCTCCACCAACCCATGTAGTCCTCATCCATGCCTTCCAATAAAGTTTATAATATCCCTAAACTTGAGCCTTTTATACAACTTTCTTACCAACCCACTCCCCTAATGATACCCCTCCTAGTCTGTAAATGAGAGAAGACAACTAATGACACCTAAATCATGCCTCCAATAGACCACAGGTTGGAAAAAGCACAATGGGTATATCATACACACAAATGGGAGGCATTACCCTATAAGCAGAATATGAGGAATGAGAGATAACATAAGAAAACCAATAAAATACTATACATAATAAAATAAAATATATATCCCAACATACATATAATTTCATTCAACTATAAAAACTCTAAAAATAAAACTACAAGTACCAAATGTAAATCCTAGGTAGAGACCTTGAATCCCAAAAATCTCCTGAACAACTCCATGATCTAGTAATTTCCATATATATAAACATCTCATATGATCCTAAAAAATATTGTATATATAAATAGGGTGATAATAATAGGTATACTTATTAGGATCCTCCCTAAAGCATCCAGTACAAAATATAAAGAAATAATACTAAAGCCCAGTGAACAACAAGTGAAGTTAACTCATCACCTAAACAGGTATACTATATTCATATCCCAGCCATATATATCTATATTTAAGTATTATATAAATGAATAATATAATAATCAACATATATCAATAAGTTACCTCATGACCTCTTCCCCACTAGTGTAATGCTCTACCCCAAAATTGAACGTCCTGATCCATTTCTCTCCAAAAGATCAATCATTCCCAAAAAAACCTAGTAACTATAAATTATCATGAACCTCATGCAATATATCATTACATCATCATCACTACATCTTTGTATAGTAAACAGGTAGTTTTTTGGAATCCTACATAGCCCACATTTCATGTATTATACTTGAAGTTATCACATTCCATACACAACAAACCTATAATAATCCTCAGAATACAATATCTAAAGATACATGTGTTTGAAATAACCACAATCTATTAAATACCTCTAATAACACATATATATGGGAAAGTAACTATCATGCATATCAGAGCATAATACTATTAGGAGAAGAGAGTGGGGAAAGAGGGGGTAGTCGGCCATCTTTTCCTCACCAACCTGGATGTTGGGGAAAACACCCTACCAAAATACACTAAGTATCAATATTCCTACAAACATGGGTGGTTTAGAGCATAAAATCACATAACATATAGAATATAAATATAGTCCACAACCACAATATCGGAATAAACCTAGCCTTATACTCAATTGAATTTATAATCTCTCCAACTACCATATTCCACTACTAAAGACAAGATAACCTGCAAGCATGGAAACATTTAAAAAATAATTTAATTTAATTAATTCATTTTTTAACTATAAAACATTACTTTAACATGATCATAAAAATATTCCCATTCCATCCAGGCATAAATAAACTGATCCCATGGCTTCTCAAGAATAATTATTATCCAAATTTTCATTAATCCTTCTATATCATGGTTAAAAAACTTGATATTAATTATCATTACATAATTATAATTACTCTAGGACTTATCGTAAGAGACAATAAAATATATGTATAAAAAATAAATGACAAGATGATTCAATCATGGGGTAATGGAATGAAAAAAATTGTCCATTCATCCTTTAAGAGGATTCATCATTAAGCAAGAATCCCAACTTCTAGTATAACAATAATGAGAAAACCTAGCTTTAACCCATTTATCATCCCATGTGCCATCCCCAACACCTCCATAAATCACAACATGAATCATGCCATCATAGACTCCAAGGGCTACCAGAAAACTAGGTCTCCCTATCCATGTCCCACTAACCATTATCCATCCTAGAATTATATCACAGTGCATATCAAGTCTCAAATTCAGAGAATTCACATAAGGTAGTAAAGAAACAAAATCATTCAATGGGTAATCTAGGCCATTAAAACTAAGGAATCCAACTTTCAAAAGAAAATAGGTTCACTTGGTCCCATAAATGTTTCTTTATCAACCAACTAGTTCATTACCATATTGAATTAACTGGTTTATTTATCATAGGTTACAACCACTGGAAACCAAAGGCAACAATTATCATTAGCTATGAATTATTTAAACGTGCTTCCAAGCATCACTTCTACTTTCAAAAAATAATATAGAAGAACATATTCAATTATAATTTATCTTTATTAATTATCCCACAAACATTACTATCATTCAATTCCTTATCCATTTTCAAGTATAATAATATTCTAAATCATATCATGAACATAGATAGCACACTATCTGGTAAAAACAAGAAGATAATTGTTATCATTGTGGAAACTAAAGTGATATTTATAACCAAAAACAAGATTAATTCATTAATCTAATTTAATATTTATTAAGTTTAATTACACCATCACCCAAAGGGATAAATAATGATAACATTATTATTGCATAAAAAATAAGAGAATTAATGAATCCCCTACCTTGAAAGGAATCTCCCAAACTTTATATATTAAAAATAAGAGAAAGATAATATGATGATGTGTCCACCTATATGTCTTGAAGATAAGGTCTTTAACAACCTTTAAGCTTTGTAGATAAAAAGGATGACCAAGGAGAGACAAGATCCTACCTCAATAATGGATAACTAATATATAAAATAAAGTGTGAAACAATATATTGTACACATCTAGAAACACAAACACAATGTCTCCCAATGGAAACTGAAGACTCTTTAAAGGTCAAGAACAAAAATATGGTTCTTATGAACTTGAATAAAGATATTAAGAAATTCAAATAAAGGAAATATATTTTTTCTAGAGTTGAGGATATAAGACCATTAGTATTTTCTTATCACAGGTCAAACATTAATTAAACATTAATAAGAATCTCAATTAATTCACATGGAAAGATTAATAATAAAAGATTTGGTTTTTTTATGAAACCGAGGATATAAATATTCTCTTTGAAAAATCCCTTAATTTACCTTATTTAAGGCTTTAAAACCATATTTATGATAAGAATTTGTATTTATGAATTTCTAGGAAAAATTATAAATTTTGAAAAAATGGGCTATGAGTTCAACCTTCTTCTCTGAGACCAACCTACTACCATGAATACTCCTGTGAGACCAACGTACTATCATGGGACCAACTTTATATTATGATCCAACCTACTACCATGTGACAAACTATAGTGACCCATACTTTTCATATATAAAAATAACATCCTATCAGATGAATATTCAATATATAACATTATAATAGATGTTTGAATAATATAGGTCAAGTGTCTTTGGAAACATGGATACATAAACAACATGTTCATAAGAGATCTACTTCATCTCCCACTAAGTTATTTATAACTAGAACCCCCCTCAAACATATCATACTTTAAACCTTTATTCATAACTTGGGGAAATAAAGCATAATAAATAGTGATATTTGATGTTAATTGAATGTAAAAAAGAGATATATCAAGGATCACATAAACATAACATGATAATAAGGGTATTAGAACATGAGTATAACATTTTAAAACCATACCATGAATATAATATATCATAATCTTGATCCATGAAAAAAATATTGGTAGTTCATAAGGCTTGAATAATAAAGGAATCAAATAACATGAGCTATGAGAGAATAAGATTGGCATAAGACATAATTTTTTGGTAGACACATAAGCATGGAAAATAATTTCCTTATCTAAGGCTCACTTATAATATTATCATATTGGATTTGGTTCACTCTACCATTTCTATCATATTCTTAGTCAAGGTTCACTCCTATGACTATCTTAGTATACAAATTTTCTTAAAAAACTAGGTTCATCCCCCAGCCCAGTCCTTATTATCTAATGAGATATCCATATTTACCTAATGAATTGGAGGTCTATGTAGGTTCTGGGTGTAGTGAAAACATACTTTAAAGGTATTACCAACTTAATTTTTATTCTTAAATAAAATTTTATTTTTGGTTTACATAATCATGACATCATGTACAATGAAACACAAAAGATTAATAGACTAAATTAATATGTAAGAAGCATAGGGAGATGATCTTCACATGTAATTTATAAATAAATTATTATCATAAATATAATTACCTCAACTTTTAATTCCATTTTCATTGATAATATTATGTAATATAATTCATTGAACCATCATTTCATAGTATGATTCAAGTAAATAACCCTTTTAGTTGTGATACACATGTGCACCACAATATATGATCAACATCATACAATCTATAGGGGAAATCATGGATGATATTGATTAATTTTTTGGTTATTGGTTAATCGTAGTAGTATTCTTCATGAAGGATAAATAACCCTTGGTTTTCTCTTGAATGCTTGAGAGAGGAGGAAGAGAGAGCACATTTTAGGTCTTGGGGCAATCTATCCTTATTCGTTGTTCATACTAAAAGTGAATTAGAAAAATGATATAATTAGATATTTATTATATCTATTTTAGGTTTGGAAAATCACACACAAAACCCCAACAATATTTAATATTATTAATTGACCCAATTTCCATTAATAATATTATTATTAATTTTAATCTTCTTACATGCACAATTCGTTAAGAATATAAATAAATTTTAGTTTTTCTAATTGGACTAGTAAACCTAGTCCACTTTCCTACATTTGCATTTAACAATCCTTGAATAATGATTATTTAATAATTAAATAAATTTCACTGCATTATTCTATGATGAATATAATAAATATTATATTATTTATACTTGAAAATAGATATTTACTATTATTTAACTCACTTATTATTTCGAGTAACTTGGGATTAAACTATAGATATCAACCAAACCAAAATAAATATTATTTAATATAACCTGTTAAATCCAATAATATAATTTGATATAGATTGTGGATACACTCAGTGTGTGACCCTCTAGACCTTTTTTCAATGGAATTTAGGTATAACCACTTAAATTCCACGGTTATCATCTAGAAATGAACTAATAAATCCATAAAGAAAGAAGCTAATGTTACAATGATGTCAAAACTCCAACTAATGTTTATTGTGTAATATAATCCTTTTATTACAATATATTAAATCAAGTAGGTTTCACACTAGTTCTATCAATTTATACTCTCGATGTCTCTTTATTTGACTTTTCAAAAATTAATACACCCATCAAACACCATGGCCACAGATTTATTTAGGTAGTTTTATTCCCATCAAATGGCCTAAGATGTTAAATTTGATCAAGGTATGGAAAGGAAAAATCCTTTTTCACATTATCTATAAATGTTATATCATTCATGACATACCCAACATATCATACTCCATCAGAAACATATGTCATCCCATTTTTCATATATAAAAGTATGTTAGACATGATATCTATTAATGATAATATTAAAGTCAAAGGATAAATATACACATCTAAAGATAGGAACATCCAATAAAAAAGGAATATGGATTTTATATTGGAGAAACTATTCTCATAACCTCCTATATTAGATATTACCAATGGAAAACACCATGATGAGGTGTCTCAATGTATTATGAGACTTTGACCCTTGATAGATTGTATAGTATGTTTCCCATCATAAAATATCATCCATACATAGAACAAGGTTCTAGAATAATGGTGTACCACCTATAGGTTCTCATTATAGTAGGGAAATGATTTGACCTTTCAACATAACTTATATTATAAGTTAATTATCACATACAAATATCATGCAAAATAATAATCAATATGTGATAAGAAATATTATTTACCAAAAAACGTATAATAAAGTACTAAACAAGTTGGTTCTAGGGAACCAACTCCAAGAAGCTATATAATTTCAATCCCTTCCATCTCATAATCATAATCCATTCATATTTTTTCTACAATATCATAAAACAATCATTATATATTATAACTTGTAGAAATTAAATGGGTTTTATAATCATTCAACAATTCACCATTTCATAACCCATGGAAAATAAATGGGTTTCATAAACATCTTATCATCATAATCAGAAAACATCTAGATAAAAAATAAGGATAGAATCCTTGGATAATATCCCTAGTAAATCATAAGTAACATCAAACGATGTTATCACAACTGAAAATTCCTTTAAAATGTCACGTGGAATATTTCTTGAGAAAAATACCCTTTTCGTTTTGGAATAACTTCTTTAAATTATAAAAATTTCAAAAATGGTATGGAAAACATTTTCTTTGAAAATATCCATATAATATTATAGTGTAATCCTTAAGTCATTGATTGGTCATGACGGTGGTAAATTCTACTCATGTCCTGTATATTAAAACAAATATTTCATTTACATTTTTGTTAAAAATTCCAAAGTAATTCATTCAAAAAAGACAATGAGATTCATTTTAAACTATTTTTTAAAAATTAAATAATGGGTAAAAATTAATTTAAACAATCATAATATAATATAAGAAACATCCTTGAAAATATTTTTAGAAAACATAGATATGGAATAAAAATTAACCAAATTGAGAAAAAAGGTAATTTTTATTAAAAATATTATTTAAGTCTCTTAAGATATTAAGGATAGGAAAATTAACGGAAAAAATTTAATCTATATAAATAAACATAGTCGAATAAAATTCAAAGGATTATATATAGATAGTTCAAAAAAATTCATCATCAAAAACTTTATCATAAATAATTCTCATAAATAATGAGACAGTAACATAAATCTCTTACCTCAAGTTTGAATTGATTAAAAAGTGATTTAACATGCTCCATAATATATTTAAATTTATTTTTATTATATACTAGAATAATTTAAATACATATAATATCATATATTTTCTAATTATTACATTTACACTCCTATTTATTACTAATTCATTATTGAAATCATTGTTTTTGGGTGTTAAATTTTTTGTTTTCCATGAAAATTTTGGTTCGGTGGTTCTGGTCCTTGTACTTTGATCATTGTTATATGATCTACATAATTTTAATCATTTTACAAATATCATATATATTCATTATATGTATATATATATATATATTTAAATTCATCCATAAAGGATAGAGATATAGAAATGAATCATACCAACGCATGAACGTTGTTTTCACTTTTGGACGAAAGGATTAAAAGCCATGTAAATAATAATTAAAATTCAAAGAATCGTTATTATATAATATATATCACAAATATTAATTAAATATATCCTTATTTTCATCCTTGTAAAATGGAATTGAAAAATGGATTGCATCGCTTTATGGAGGTGGTAGTTGACACGTACGTATGAGCGACGTTATCATTTTAAAATGGATTAGAAGGTAATAAGGTAAATATTATATTATTATTATATAATAATAATTATTTCATAAATATCATATTTAAATTTTAATCTCGTCATAATAATCGTCCATTAAATATGGTGATGGAAAATGAACTACATCTCTATGTGGAGGTGGTAGTCCACTCAAATGTATGTGTGATACTATCACTTCCCAATTGATGGAATAAAGGTGGATATTTTCGGTCACATAATAATTATAAAATTTAAGTATATTTATGATATAGAATTTATTATTTTATAAATAATACCATAGATTTATAGAAGGTAGAATAATAAAGAAATTGAAAGAGGTAGAGTAAGACGATAACCTCTCCTTCGATTGGTCTCGTTTAGATCCTTTATTAAGGACCTTTGTAATGATATTTTGAGAATAAAATAAAAACTAATTCATGTATAAGGAATTTTATATTATATTTTGGTAGGTTTGGTTCAATATATAAGACTCAAAGTGCTGCAAAGAAGACAAAGGAGGGGTGTCCTTTTATAAGTGGGGGTGAGGACACATTGGGAATTTATTAAATGATTAAAATATAATAAAGTCATTTTAAAAAAAACGTGCTAAATCACCATATATTAGAATTAGGGATAATATTAGGTCTATATATTTTCATAAAATAGGATTTATATAATTTAATTGGAAATTTTACCCTTATCTTTTGGTTTAACCCCACCTCCGGTAAACCCATTTTAACATTCATCGTAGTGAGAAAGTTTTACTATTTTTACAAGTAAATATTAATAAAAATGAAAGTGTCCTCATTATGAAATTTGGAAATTATAATTAAAAATATGGAATCAATTTTTCAAATTCAAACTCTAAAAGTTTTAGAAATTAATTTTAAAATAAACTCACAAAACGTGATTAAAAGATCTTTTCAATAAATAAATGTTTTCATAAGTATACAATGTTTTTATAAAACAATACATATAAAATTCATTATAATGACCATAATTAGATTATTAATAATATAAATCAATTAATTTAACTTTTAAAAATATTTTAAAACAAAATTAAACTTTTAAAATACTTTGAATTAAATGAAAGTTTTTAATAAAAAACAGTATTATTAACTATTCATTGAAAAATTAATCTTTTCAAAAAATTCTCAAAAAATAACTCTAAAGTAATTTTAACATTTTAATTTAAAAAATAAAGTTCATTTCATCAAATAAATTTACTAAAATTGGAAAATTTTAATTATTTTTTTTTTCTCACAAAATGTAATAAAAACCATTTTTGTAAAAAAAATATTTTTTAAAGCATATAAATACTTTACTAAAACAAATTATTTATCTAAAACCTTTATACATATTTTTAAAATTTGTTTATTTCTATTTACACCACAAATTTAATGGCTAGGTTATAACACCATATTGTATTATGGTTCATTTATACTTGGGGTTACGTGTATCATAAGCTATCGAAGAAATAAAATTTATTTAAAAATATATATATCATAAAATCTTGAGGTGTTACACCAACCTAATATTATGACTGATATGATGAGACAAAAATACTACTGTGAGACCAACCCAAAGCTATGATACCATCCTTATATTGTGATCCAACCTACTACTATGATACCACCAGCTATAGTGAGTCATCCTACTACTGTGAGACCAACTGACTACCGTGAGACCAACCTACTACTATGAGACTAACTACAACTGTGATCCAACCAACTACCATGATATTAACCTTATACCATTATAATAACCTACTTTCATGAACCAACCTACTACTGTGAGACTAATACACTACCACGATCCAACCTGAAATCGTGATACCAAGACAAAAGTTTAGAATTTGGGGGGAAAAAGACCCCAAACACCCCCTTAGTAGCTCCGGATCTAGGGAAAACATAAAGGAAAGGTTTTTATTAATCATATAATTACATTTTTTTCTCATTATTAGATTTATAATCAGAGTTCATTTCATCCATTTGAAATCCTCTTGAACAATAAAAATATTCCTCACTTTCCTCCTCAAAAACTGGAAAGTTTTTATGTGAATTCTTCTTATTCTCAACTAAAATCTACTCACTTTTAATCATTGTCGCATCAAGTTTTTTGATCATTTTGCACACAAAAAAATGAAACATTTATATGATTTTAACTTTTATAAATATCTTAGAAGGATCTCTTTGTCTCCATGTTCATGAATTTTTATGTTTTTCTCTTTGTTTAGAATGAATCACTTACTTTGAAATACCTAGAAGTATTTAATTTAGGCTTCTTTAAATAATAAATTTTGTATGTATTTTATCTTCTTTATGAAAAAAATTCCCAATTGTAAATATTTACTACTATAATAACCAACTCTTCCTAATACTTATCTGGTAAGAAATTTTCAATAAGCATGGTCTGAGGAATTGTTTTATGATGTGATTCATTATTTCAATAACTATATTCTAATGAGGATTTATAACTACTAAAACTTAGTGATGAATATAATTATTTTCTAGATATTATTCCAATTTAGTGTTAAAATTTTACATACCACTATTAGTGTGGAACTTTTTAATTTTTACCCCAATTATTTTTCCAACTTCTCCCTTATATAATGTGATGAAAAATCATTACTTCTGTTTATTGAGAAATAACCATCAACCAAGAAATCCTACTAAAATAATAAACAAACAACATATAATATATTTTTATATCAAAATCTTTTGTATTTATTATCTAAAAATATCTACATGAACAATATCTAATACTCATGATAATTTAACCTTCTTTATCCAATAGGTATTTCGAATAGACTTTCCCTTTTGACATGAATCACATGTATGGGAATCTTCACATGTGAGTTTGGAAAAATAAAAAGATCCATAAATATTGATAATATTTTATAGTGATTTTTTTCTCAAATGTTTGAGTCATTTATTCCAAAGCCTATTTTTATCTTTCTTAGACAATATTCACCAATTTTCCTCACTAATAAGATAAATATTATCTTTGGTTCATATTCCTTATAGAACAAGTGAACCATACTTATAATTAATAAAGAAACCCCTTTTTCCAAATTTCATGACATGTAAAAATTTACATGGATAGCTCAAACATAGAAAATTGTGTCTAAGTCCTACAACTAGGAGAACATATATTTTTCTAAGCTCCTTTCTCCCAAACTTTTTATTCCCAAATGAAATGATTTTTAGTCCCTCAAACTACTCAACCTTCATAATATTTGATGTTGGTGATGAGATATTTATTTATAGTCATTTGTGATGTACACCCACTATCCATTACCCATAAACTATATCTTTACATTTCTCTAAAATAAATCATAGAAATTTTTACTATCTAATATCATTTTTTTCTTATTCCGTAGTCATTAAGGAATTTCTCTAGATGACGGATTCACCTATTTATCCCTTGGTTAAATAATTTCTTCTTGCTCTTTAAAAAATTAGAATCTTTTTTCATTTTTAAATGTGATTATCGAAGTTTAAAATAGTTTTTTATTCCTTTATGAGTCCCATTAGTCACTTACCGTTAAACCCTTTAGGCACAATAGGTTACTTAGCTCTTAAAACCTTTACACCAAAACCAATATCCATTAAAAGTATAAGAAGATGAAAAAATTGTTTGCCTTTCATCTTTGTTGATTATATCTAAAAAACCTTCTTGTAATGGAGCACACATTTTTAATGTGTTTCAGTTTTACATAGTAATAACATTTTATTTTTTGTTTCATTTTTCAATTCTTTTTTTCTTAACAGGTAACCATTAGAGACTCTTATATCTCCACTTCACTCCGAGGGTTTATGCTTGAGTTATAGTGTGATGAATGTCTATCCCCACCTTAGGATAATTATCCACTATATATTTCCTTTTTAAAAAAGTTTTGTAATTTTTTATTATCAATATGATCTTATAAGTCACTCCATGGAATTCAATGTCTTTAAATAGGTTTGGTGTCTTTGAGAAACCCCATACCATGTTGGTTCTAAGGATCCTTTCTTGATCCTCACACTTTTATCACCAATCTATGACATTTTCTTCAAGTTTTTTAGTGGTTTTCGCTATTTATTTCACTAAGTTAGTCAATACATCATTGATTCAAGCTTTTTATTCCACTTTTATCTTGAGATTTAATTATTTTTAGACTTTATAAAAATTATAGATTTTACCTTATCAGTGTCTACATTCAACTCTACCATTTCTTCCTCCTGATTCTATATATAGGGATTCAATTAATAAAAAACTAAATTTTCCTTCTTAGTTTTAGCCTTCCATTTTTCAACTTCTTCAAGGGTTGCCTCAATATCATCCTGAATATCAATTGTACCCTCAACATAATCATTTACATCATCAATATCATATTCTAACTGGTCAATCATGGAAAATAAAGAAGCTTATCTAAGGTCACTATTTTCCTCAACTTCTTCTATTTATGACTCATATGATCTTCTATCTACATAAGATAAAATATTTTTTCTCTTAAATTATTTCCTTGGTAGTTTCTTCTTACTCTTATCACCTTTAAATGGTTTCCTCATAGAACCTTCATCCATATCATATTGAAATTTTTTAAAACAATTAGCAATGAGATGACCTTCCTTACCACACTAGAAAAAATAAATTGCATGGTTTCCTTTAAATTTTCCTTCTACCTTATTGAGGTTTTAGTAAAGTAATGACATCATTTCATTAAATTCATCTTCATATTGACCTTATTTACCCCAAAAAACTATCTCTTTGGATGCATCCTCCTATGATCTCTCCTTAACCATGTTTTAATTTTAATAATTTCTTATTTCATATACAATGGGTGTGTTGTGAATATATAAATAGATACATATTTTGGATATTTATCTTCAAGAATGTATTCCTTCCCATTTTAACATAGTGGAATTTTCCTTGAAATTCTTTTCAGGATTTTTACATCCTCAATATTTTCACCAAGGCATCATATATCTTCCACAATATAATTTAAAAGTTAGAAAAATGAATCAATCATTTTGATTGGGATCATCCTCAATTATTTATAATTATTCAACATCACTAAAATATTTTCCTCTAAAACTTTGGAATCACCTTCATAAATATTGAAGAATGTTTCTGACATATCATGAGAGGTTTTATAGGACATTATATTGGTAAATATAGGTTTGTCCAAAGCTCCCCCTAATTCATTTATTTCTATTGCATATGCATCTAATTCATTGTGGTCTCTTTCCGATAAAGCCTCAGTTTTGATCTTCATTATTATATAGTGAATAGATAATGTGTATACTTCCATTCCCAATGAATGTAAGTAGTGTTGCATCATGATAATCCATAATTATAAAAAAAATTCTTGGAAAATTGGAATGGATTTATGATTAAAAATTGATGTTGATGCTACCATGATTCTGAGAGATATAATATCACCCCAATAACTTTCCCTTTGATACCAATTTTTATTCCCTTTTCAAGGATATTAACCTAAGAGAGAGTATGAATCAGGGTAATATTGATTTAAATTCTTTTACCTTGATTTTGATCTTGTTATATGGATGTGATTAACACTCATATCTCTCCCTTACTTTCTATTTTTAGGTGACCAAAAGAAGAAAGTCACAAAAACAATTTTACTTGGTTCAACCTAACTGGGCTCATCATATACACAAAAAATAATAGTTCTCATTTTTTTGGTTTACACAATATACCGAACACACTAGCCCTTCGAACTCACCATTCAAACAATTGATAAGGCTCAATACCACTTGTCACAAAGAGGAACTTACTACTCCCTCCATGGACACCTTGATCATAATCAATGAGATAAGGATTTGAATGTGCATCTATAATGGTATGCCTATTCAATATAATTTTAATAAAGTTATAGTGAGATGAGGCTCTAAGAATCAAATCCATAATTTTTACTTTCTATAATTATAGAAATAATAAAAAAAATCTCTCAATTTCATGGATTTTACAAAAAGTATTTTTTTCATAGATATGGATCTCCATTGTTAACAAGAAGGGATTTTAAGGATCTAACATTAAACATTACATAATCTTGAGTCTTAAGTCAATAATTTATTTTATTATATTTGAGGATTTTTACGGTTTATTGTTTTATAAAATTAATCTATCACCCTTGAATAAATAAATATTATATTACAAAGTGACCACTTTCTCTTAGTATCTATTTTTTATAATAAAAAAAATATTATATAAAAAAGTTTTTTTTTCATGACTTATCTTCAAAAGTTTCATCTTGAGTTCATACTAATCCCTAATCATCCATAAAACCATTTAAAAATATTTTAGAACATGGGATGAGCACAAAATTATCAAAAAAGGTAATGTAAAAATAAAGAAAATTTTTAGTTCATGAATACCTATACAGGATTTTTCTTTTTCGAAATTAAACTTTGGGCTCAAAATAAACATCCTATTACTTAATAAATATACTTTTCTACCAAAATATTTTTATAAAACATTTCATAATAAATATTAAAGCAAGAATAAAACTCATAAAGGTTCATTTTAAATCAAGAAACACTTATGAAATATTTTAAAAAAATATACATTATTACCTTATGAATTATTATATAATTTCTTTTAAACATAAGCTTGTGATTAATAACATGGGAGCATAACATAAAGAACATGGTATCATGTGATACTAGAAACATATAAACTGTGGAATCAATACAAAATAAGACAAAAAATAAGTCAATGATAAATTCAAATAAAACATCATATTGTGGAAATATTTTCATAATGGATTATTTTTACTCATTAATATCATACATAAATTCTCCTAAGAAACAAAAAATTCCATTAAATTAGATTATTATTTGATTGCACCCATCATAACATGTTTATGATTATGTATTCTAAAAAAATGAAAACAATCATAAGGCATAACCATAAGAATTAATCATGGAAATAAAATGGGTTGTATAATCTTTCCTAATATCATAATCAAAAGATATTTTTTAAATAAATCATTTTAGAAATGATATTAAGGAGTGTATTACCCCATCAAAGGAAGAGTGAATAATATAGGTATATATGTGAGAGAAATATATATAGAATTTAGAAGCATTCCATAACATTAATGTGTGATTTAAAGTTATTTAATTAGATAATGGTTATAACCCAATAAAAAGGGTGGTTTAGAGATATCTCTTACACCCATAAGCAAAACATTTCTAGATATCAAAATATCTATTCCATTTAAAACCCCTTTTTAAAATACTTAGAACAAAGGGGAATAGGGTTTAAAGACAAAAATGAATCTTATAAATAAATATAAATATAAAATAATGATTTTGGTAGAAGGAGAAGTCATTGACACTGTATATGTTGAAATAAAATATTTATTTAGTCTTTAGTAAATAAATTGAAAATGTTCTATATAAAATACATAAAAATATTTCTTTTGAAAAAATTTTAAAGATAGTAAAAAAAGATATATAAAATTTTCTTTATAAATAATTTTTTTTATATAAGTTCATTAATAAAATATTTTTAATAATATGGACATGGAAGATAAGGATTTAGATAAATAAATCATTAAAATCATTAAAATGAGTTTTTTTAAATAATGTGTCCCCTACATAAATCCATAAAAATATTCCTTCTTAAAAACATTGAAAATAAAGTAAAGTTTGGTTAAAAATTAACTTTATCACCCATTTAAGCATAAATAAAAATTTCCTTGAAAATTTTATTATAATATGTACTTAGAAAAAAAGGAGTTATAAAGGGAAGCTTTAAAACGAGTATTTTTTAAAATAAAGTCCATGACCCCGAGTCTAACTCATCACATGTGTTTTTTATCTTCTTGAATAATAAATGTATGTTATTTATTTACTATTTTAAGATCCTTTTTAAATTTTAGTATCCCTTATATTTTATTTATTATCATGTTATATTCAATTACTTAATCATTTAAGTTTGTGTCTCATGTTTTATGATATTCAACTCATAAGTCCAAAATGAATTCGGCATGTTGACTATCATCAAAAATGTCATTATTTAATCATCCATATAATATTAATAATTAAATAATTAACATTTATATATATATATATATTATACTTTTAAAACTAACCATAAAATATGGTTATGAAAATTGAACTACGTTACAGTGATAGAGACGGTTGGTCGTACGTATGTATGAGTAATGTTTCCATTTTTCAACGATAATTATGGAAAGAATTTAAGTGTTATTTTAGGTTTATATAATTATGATTATATAATAATATAATATTATTTCTTTAAATACCACAATATATACCATCCATGTTATGTGGTAATGAAAAAACAATCACATCTCTTCATGGAGGTGGTAATCCACACATACGCACGAACGATGTTATCATATTTCAATGAATGTAAATGTAATAAAATATATGATATATTAATTTTAAATAACGATAAATATTTCATTAATATAATATATATGTACCTTAAATTTATCATAGTAAACATCCATGATAGGTGATGATGGAAAATGAATTACATTGGTTCGTGAGGTGGTAGTTTGTCGTACGCACGAACAATGGTTTTGTTTCCCATTTGATAGATGATTATATGAACATAGGTTATGTAATTAAAATAATAAATCCTAATTATATGTGATATAATGATATTATTATATCATAATTAATGAATAATATTTGAAGGATATGGAAGAATAAATAAAACAAAAACACTTGGTTAAGAAAGATACATTTTCTTTGGAAAACCACTTTATGTTTATGAACAAAGTATTCTTGAGGGAATTTTATAAAAAAAAGGACTATAAGAAATTTTAAGGGAATTAAGTAATATATTTGGTTAGGTTTTTTCAGAAATAAAAGTCTTTTTAAGTGTGAAGAAAAGAGGACAGGAGGTGCCCTTTTATAAGTGCGGGGAGGGGAACTTTTAGAGTATTAAATTAATATAAATAGATTTATCAAGTAATAAAGCTCCAAAAGTTATATAATTAAAATATGTGATGAGGGTAGAAGAAATTTTATTATAAAATAAAATTTGGATAATTTTATATTAGTTTTTTACTCTTATACCTTTGTTTAAATATGCATTAACCCTTTTTGAGCATTAGTGTGATAACAAAGTTTTTACGCTTTAGGGGTCAAGATAGTTACTATAAATGAACAATTTTAAAATAAATAGACCATTTTTGGATATTTTAAACCATATAAAAATAAATTTAAAAATTATATGATTTATTTTAATTTTAAATCATTTAATAAAATATTATTTATTCTTAACTATCATTAATGTCATTTTTGGAACTATTCATTTAATTTGACTTTGAAAACATTATGAAAAAAATGAAATTATAATATAACCATTTAGCATATAACTAAGATTTTATATCTATATAACCAATTAATCTATCATAATAATTCCATCAATTTATTTTTCTTTTAATATTTTTAAAATAATTTATTTTATTTTTCTGTTAATTGAATAAGTATTGTGCCAGCGTTAAAGAAACATTTAAGGTAATTATTTAATTACTAAAAAATATAAATAAATTACCATGATATAAACACAATTATCTTTATAATTAAAATTTAGAACTAAACCTAAGTTATTTTCATCCCTATCACAAAATATTATAGTTATTAAATGCTAAAAAGTGGCATTTTTGTCTTTATCTTTTACTTAAATATTATAAAGGTGAAAATAAAATAAATATGGAAAAAAGTATCCATATATTAGAGACTTTGATGTAAATATATGAATCACACACATAAAATAGGATAAAGGAAATATTTGTTGGAAATTTGTTTTCCTTATCATATTGATTTTAACCTTAATTACCCGATTTACTCTTACTATGGTGATAATTATTTACTATAGCAACTATTCATAATGACTACAAATAAAAGGGGCCTATTTATCAAATTTGGACCTACTAATTCCAAATATATAATCCATTTATCAAGATTAAATTCACATAAGTGGTAGATTTTAATTTAAAATTAGACCCATGAGACGCGAAGAAAAAAGATTTTTCATAAAAACACCTTTTAAGTATAAAATGTTTTTATACTTTATTCAAGTACTAAATTAATTATAAATATAATAATTATATTATTTTTAATAAAAAAACTAATTATATTTTAAAACAAATCCAAAATATATTTTTAATTTATAAAAAATTTGAAAATAAAATACATTTTCAATAAAAAAAACAATATTTTTTACTATTCATTGAAAAAGCATAGTTTTTTAAAAAATCTCAAAATTTCATCATAAGATAATTTTGATATTCTGATTTCAAAAATGATATAATTTTTATCAAATGAATTTTCTAAAATTTTTAGAAATTAATTATAATATTTTCTCCTGAAAAGCAATAAAATACATTTTTGAAGAATAAAATGAATTTTCTAAAAATGGAGTGATTATTTACTAATAATTTATCAATAAATTTATATTTATTAGTAAATTTATATATATTTAATAAATTAGTTAATTCTATTTATACCTTCTAATTTAACAATTAGGTTATAATAGTTATATTTAAATAATAATATTTCATGGTTCATTAAGGCTTGGTGTTCCGTGTCATATACCCTATCGAACATAGTTTTATTTTTCCTAAATCTCAGGGTGTTAAATTCTTCCCCTGTTTAATAAATTTCATCATCATAATTTGAAATCAGTCTGGGAAAAACAAAGGTTTCACTTCTGAAAATACCTTTGTTGAAATCTCACTTCGTAAAAAGGGTACATAAAACTTCTGATTGAAAAGGGGGTAAAGGAAATATGATACTCATCACATAACTAGGGTTCCAAATATGTGAAAATTTGTGGGAAGTGAAAATATGTACATGAATTTAATGTACAAATAATTATGGATAATGATAAATATCATCGATCATAAGAGACTGAATGATCAAGAGAAAGTTAACAACCAAAAAACCATAAACCAATGAGGTGTGAAAAGACCATTGATTCATAGGAAATAAAGGTAATATGATAAAATTTTTGTTTACAGATAATTTTAATAGATTTTATGTATTAATTTACCATATATATGAAGAAAATAAGGAAATATACTTACTTGATAAGTATAATTTAATCATTTAGTCAATTTCAACCACAATCTCATTTTTTCTCCAAAATATGAGTATTTAAGATAAATTTTTAATGTCTTAAGAAATAAAATAAACTTATAATTAATAAAATTATACATAAAATGATAAAAATATATTTTTCCTATATTTATACACTAATCAAAACCAAAATGGTTATCACAAGATAATTCAAAAAATGAATAAACCATCATATGAGGAAATACAATATTAACCACCCGAGCTTCAACAATAACACCAAAAGTTTAACTTATATCATTTGATAAATAACTAACCTTAAAATTATTAAAAATGTTACAGACTAATATTGAAATCCAAAGATTAGGATGATTTTATCACATATTCTTCCAAGATAAAGTTTACATTTATCTCAAAATACAATAATTTCTCTTAATGTCTCATACTAAAAAAGTATATTTCCAAATAATATAATCTCTAATATATGCTAATAATTCCTATAAATAACTTAAATCACCATTAATTCACATTAAAATCATATATTCTAACAAAATATAATTCGACATTTATTCCCCAAATAAAATATCATAATGTTCTATTTACCTTAATAATATATAGTCACCAAAATAGTGAACTTTTTCAAAATAACATTAATCACCTAATCACCAAATCACTTTTCATTCTCATGGTTATCTATATGATAAAACATATTTTTCCAAAATCAATTTATCATTTATCTATCACATCATTTAAAAAATCATACTAACCAAGGAATCATGTAGGCCAGTGGTAGGTATTGCACCCTTTTCTCTCTCTGGTTGTGGTTTCAATCCCTACAACCTTACTGGATATGATAGGTTATCATTTTTTCTAAAACTGTGTTAATATAATTCTTATAATTTTACTAGAAATATGATTATAATCCCTAAAAACAATCTTAATCATTAAAGATCATATAAAACCAGATGGTTATCAATTCCTTTAAACTTGTGAAAAGAGAATTCTTCATAAAATAATTCTTCATGTTGAACCTAAGGGTTACATGTACCACAACCTAATAAACTGCCACCCAAAATGTCATTAAGCACATTAAAATATCATAACTTAAAAACTCAAAAGGTATTTCTATGACTTTGAACATATGATCAACCTTAAACTCATAAACTCATGATGGTAACCATAACTCTTGAGTTAAACTCACAAGAAAACGTTATAATCTTCAAATTTATCTAAAAATTTCCTCCGATACCAATTGTAAGGGATCGACCTTAAACATTACATAATCTTTAGTTTTAAGTTAATAATTAATTTTATTACATTTCAGGTTCTTTTTTTATTTTGATTTTAAGATAATTATTCCATCAATCTTACATTAAAAAATATTACATCACAAAGTGGACACTTAAAATTAGTGTCCATCTTTTCAACAAAACTAAAAAATTATAATATAAACTTTTTTCTTTTCATGACATATCTTCAAAATTTTCATCTTAACCTCATAATTGTCCCTACACATCTTTCTAACCCTATGAAAAACATTTTAAAACATGTTATGAGTATAAAAAATAATAAATGACATATAAAAAGAAATAAAGAAACCTGTTTGTTTGTGAATACATATAAAAGATTTTTATTTTTCAAAATTCAAATTTGGGACCTAAATAATATTTTATTACCCAATAAAGAAACTTTTATACTAAAATATTTTTATAAAACATTTAATAATAAATCTTAAAGTAAAAAATAAAAATCATAAATGTTACTTTTCAATTATGAAAAACTCATGAAAACTTTTTCAAAAAAATTATACATTTAACCCTAATAAAGTATCAAATACTTTCCTTTAAACATAATCTCATGAGTAATAATATTGGAGAATAACATAAAGAAAATGTTATAATAATATCATGAAATCAGAGGAAATTTGGTATCAACACAAAACATGACATATGCATAAGTCAAGGATAAATGTAAATACAATATCATAAGGTGGACAAATTCCCATAGTGGATTAGGTTTACTCCCCAATCCCATAAATAACTTACCATGAGATAAAAACTTTTCCCAATGCATTAAAGCATTGTTTGGTCACACCCATCATAACATTTTCATGATTATGTGTCCCATAAAAAGGAAATAAATCATAATTCATAGACATAAGAATTATCGATATAAAGAAAATGGGTTGCATAATCTTGTCTCATATCATAATAAAAAAAATTTAAAGAAGTTATTTGAGACATGACCATAATAAAAGTATTAAAACATTAAAATAATGGATAATAAGGTAGGTATATATATGAGAGAAATATATATATATATATATATATAATTTAGAATCATTGCATAACATTAAATGGAGATATAAATGGAGTTAGAAAGAGAATGATCATAACTTGAAGAAAAAGGTGGTTCAGAGAGATCCCTTAAACCCATAAGCAAGAAATTTCTAGATATAAAAATATTTATTCAATTTAAAAACCTTTTTTAAGATACATATAAAAAATATAAATAGGTCTTTAATGAAAAAAGGAAGCTTATAAATAAATCAAAATATCAAATAATGGTTGTGGGGGAGGGAAGAGTCGTTGATGCCATATATGTTAAAATAAAACATTCCTTTTCACTTTTTTAAAGAAAGTTAAAAACAATTATATAAAATATGTAAAAATATTCCTTTTTAAAAACTTTTAAATAAAGTAAAAATATATATAAAAATTCATTTATAATTTATTTATGTATATACAAATGAATTAATAAGTTAATTTTAATAATAAGGACATGAAAGATAAAGATTTAGAAAATAAACCTTTAAAAACATTAAAATTGGGTTTTTAAAGTAAAGTGACCCTTATGTAAAATCATAAAAAAATCATTTTTAAAAACATTACAAAGAAAGAAAAATATTTTTAAAATGACCATTAACATCCATTGAATCATAACAAAAAAATAATTGAAACATTTAAAGAACAAGGAATTATAAGAAAAAGAGTTGGAAAGGGAAGCTTTTAAATATGATTTTTTTTTAAAAAAATCTCGTACCTTAAGTTTGACACATCAAATATGTTCTTTATTAAGATGAACTATCCCCTAATTATATATAAAATAAAATATGAGTCAATTTACCACTAACCTAAAGAGCATTATCAATCACCACGGGTCAGCAACAACCACCTACACATCTAGAATTATCCTTTAGGAACAACTTCTCCCATAAAAAGGATAAAAATAATCATTGTACTTTTTTGGAAACAACATTAGATAAAAAAATCTATATGAACATATTAGGGTAAAATGTGATTATATAAAAACTATAATCAAAATAAAACAACCAAAACCCATCTTCTGGTAGTCCATAAATACCCACCATATCCCAAGCCACCTTCCCTCAGCCAACCAAGAAGAAATACACAAAGTTATGTCATGAGGACATAATCACTTGATATAAGAACGTAGAGGATATAAACACCAAATGGTACAAGAATGTTTTGAGATACAGAGTCAAATAAAATTCCCCCAAAGAGTCTACGTAGTTACTTTATAAGGTAATTCAAATATTCTAAAAGATGAATAAAATAAAATGAGTATAAGTATTTTCATTTTATAAAGGAAAAAAACAAATACATATAAATCATTTTAAAATATAGTTGGTTTAAAAATATAATTTTAAACATTTAAAAATTATTTAGAAAACCAAAGTTGGAAAACATGCCATTTCATCATTTCAAAACCAAACCTTTTCTTGAAAATCTGTAAAAACCATTTCACAAGCTAGAGAAATGTCATTAAATAAGAGTAATAACATATAACTAATCTCAATATTTTTAAAATATCCAATACAAAAGAGTCAAGGTTTATCATCTCAATAAATAGATCAATCAAGAGCACAAATTAATCAAGCAAGGAAACTCCAATTCCAAGTAGTGATAATGAATATTTTCATGTATCGAGTATCATGTATATGAATTTCATGGCTACAACCTAGATAAAATATTTATTACACCATATAAAATATAATAAAAATCATCATGACCAATCATCAATCTTACATCTAGTCTCATGGGTCTCAAGAAAACTAGTTCCACACATTCCCACTTTCTCAACTAAAAATATGTATCTTGAACCTTTCATGTTATCTACAGATCCAATGGATGAGGTGTGAGTCTTCTATTGAATCATAAAATTATTTTATCTCATATAACTACCCAAGATTCCATGATTATTTAAATAGTTAAGTGAGATACTCAATTTATGATGATCGGAACAATGATCCTTATCAATATCAATCATGGGATCATTCGCTCAACATTTCAATCATGGGATCATTCCTTCAAATCACATCTCACTCTCACCCCAAAACTCCCTAAATTAAAAAATACCTTCTTAATACACATCTATGGGAAGAATAAAAATTAATTAATATACAAAAAGGGATTATCATAATATAATATCATCATAAAGTGCCAATTGAACCATCAAACATCATCAATTTCAATTAAATACCCTTTCATAAAATCAATATTAAAATGTTTAATCATACCCAATTTCTTTCACAACTCTTTATAAAATGTAAAATGGTTATTTAAAACATTCATTTCATTCAAAGGAATTTTAACAACATAAATGGTTTGAAGTCATTTTAAAACATGGTTTTACACCTTCTTTCCATGTGATCAAGTCACTTATTTCAAATCATCCAAGAAACCCCATTTAAAATAAATGGGTAAACATACAAGGAGTCTTATTGGTAATTTTTCAAATACAAACATTTAAAATTCATTTAAAATCATTTTATTTATCAACTCATTTCACTCAAATCAATACATTACACTTTTTAAATCAAAATACGGGCTTAATCCCTCTCTTACACATACCATTCTTAAAATTTATTTGAAAGGGAATCAAAATTAGCATACATAGGACATATATTATAAAGAAAAAATATATTTACATGAATTATTAATCAAAAATGGTTTACAAAAAGAAGTAAAATCATAGAAACACCTACATGGAAAATTTGAGATCCAACCGTAATGAATTTGATATGTGTTTCCCCCATTAGAGATTAGCAGGTCAAGGAATGGGGATATTAAGAGAATTTATCAAAGATCCTAGATCCACAATTCTAAATCAATAATCTATGATCCAACAAATCATAAGGATTCTATAGACTCTTGGAATAATGAATTAAGAGAAGAGAAGAAATCAAATTCTAAGAGAAGAAGAAATTACTAAAAGACTATCACTACATCAATCATCACTTTGATCTACCAATAGCTGAGGTTTGGAGATCTAAGATGCCTCTAGATGGCTCCAAATAACCAAATTTTTACCCCAAATAGGGCCACTATAAGAGCTTCATAGTTGGGATTCATGGTTTGATAGACTATTCACCAACCATTCACCCTCACCTAGACTTATGGAAGAGGTTGCATGGAGTTTCCACACAGTTTGACAAACCATGTGTCAACTGTGTTTTTACCTTAAGATATCCTAAAAAAGGTGCACGGTTTCCTAGACAAGGTTTCATGGTTTTCACTAACCATGATTCAACCAAAAGACCTTCAAAAATAACCATCCTCCTCTAACAACAACCCGAAATAAGATTCACACAAAGGGGAATCAAAATAAAGATTCAAAAGCACCTAAAATCTGGTAATGGGATATTACATTCTCCCCACCATAAGCTCTTTTTTCGCAAAAGTATTACAATATGAAAGATAGAATAATAAGAGACAAAAATATCCCTCAATCATCATGTGAGGTGGACAATACTCGAATTAAAATAAATACTCACTCACGATTATCGCATCTCAAAACAAATATCCACATCACCAAGAGGAACCAAAAATAACCACAAAGAACTAGAGACCTTGAATAGGTATCTCCACTATTAAATATTCACCAAAAATGGTGTAACATGAAAAAATCGCATCCCTTCAACCTAAAAAATATATTCAACCACTCACCATGAAGAAACATTTAAGATCTAAAATTAAACTCTCAAAGGAACATCACAAAAAATACCTCAATGATAAAAAAATGTAAAAACACTCTAAATCTCCATTTTGGATCAAACATCTACAAACAAATCACAAAACTGACAATAATTTATATGATGTAAAATTACTCAATGAGAACCTAAGAATTTTCAACACTGATCCCCATCCCTTGATGAGCTCATCAAAACATCCACTAGAAACTCTAATTGATTGGTCCATCAAGGAATCCCATCAAACTAGTTGGAAAATTAAATTCCCATGTTCTTTCCAAGTCCATCTAGAAAGATCTCATAACAACAAGTTTAATGCACCATGGGTCACTACACTCCAACAAGGGATATCATCCATCACATCCAGACCAATATCTAACTATCAAAGAGAAACAAGGGTATACCAAGGAACAAAAATCAACCTAAATGGTATCAAACACCAGCCATAAGAATTAACCCATGGAAAGAAGAAACGTATGGTACCTCAAATAAGAATAAATCCAATGTCTAAAGGTTCTCAATGATAGGTTCTACTCTATCTCTAAGAGCACAAAAAATATCTATGGGATTAAAACCAACCATAAGTGTGCATCCAACCATATATATATCAAGGAAACAAAACATCCATCTCGATCAAAAAACAATTCATAAGATATCATCCATAATGAATTAAAATTAATCCACTAATATATTTAAAAAATAATTCCAAATATAGATAATCCACAACAAGTAAAAAATCAAGCAGTTTCCACTTCCATCCAATGGCGCTAAGGCCTTCATTCTTTATTGATTTTTTGATAATACACCTTTCAAGGGGTGAGTTGGAACCCTTACAAGTCCCGTAGGCATAATTATTACATGTCCCATAGGCCTTAGAGTAATTAATTTGCTCGTAGGCTTCAAACATTACATACAACCCAGACTAACTACTTGGAACTGCTCCTCCCTAGCATCTTCATCGTGAAATCAACTCTCCACCTTCGCATGGCAGTTCGTCTAGGCATTCTCGTTCATGCACAGGCTTGTCCCAATGGCAGGTGCCATACCCTCTCATTCTTTCAATCTGTTTAGCTTCTGATTTAGTGAAAGCTCATTGCTCATCCTCCTTGTAGAGCTTGTTCTTTTAGGTCGTCTGGTTTGCATCTACACTTAAGGTGGCCCGAAGGCCTTGAGGTGGCCTGAAAGCCTTACTGACCCTAAGGTCTAGGTGGCCCGAAGGCCTTAAAGGACTCGGGGACCAAATCGGTGGCCCGAAGACCCAAACGGGGGCATATTCCCAGATACTACAGTGTCAAACAGTACCTACTATAGTTCCCGCAACAGTACCTGCTACAGTTCCCGCTACAGTTCCTGCTACAGCATTTGGGCATCCATAATTTACTTTTGGGAATGATTTTTCTCAAAAAAGGATAAAAATAATAAAATTTCACTATGGAAACAATGTTAGATAAATAAATAGATAAAAACATATCATGGTATAATGAGATGATACAAAAATAAGAAGAAAAATAAAACGACCAAAATCCATCTCTTGGTGGTCCATGACCACCCACCATATCCCAATACACCTTCCATAGGCCAACCAAGTATGAACTCACAAATATAGGTGATGAGGACATGAGAACATTATATAAGAACATAACGACTACAAACACCAAGTGGTACAAGTAGGGTGTGATCTATATATCCCAAAAGGATTCCACCAAAGATTTTATGAAGTTAATTTATAAGGTAATTCAAATATTCTAAAACGAAGTGTAATAAAGTGAGTACATGGATTTACATTTTATAAATTAAAAATAAATCCATAGAAATAATTTTTAATGGAGTTGGGTTTAAAATAGTATTATAAACATTTCAAAAAAATTACCAAACCAAATTTGGAAAACATTCCATTTATTCATTTGAAAACCAAACCTTTTCTTGAAAATATTTCAAGACCATTTCAAAATATAGAGTGATATCATTCAACAAAAGTAAGAACATGCACCTGGTCTCAAAATTTGTACAAGAGTCGATACAATATAGTCAAGGTGAATTATCTCAATAAACAAATAAATCAAGAGAAAAAATCAATCAAGCGAGGAAACGCTTATGCCAATTACTAAAAAATAATTTTTTCACATATCAAGTATCATTTATACGGACTTCATGGGTACAACCTTGATACGATAGTGATTCCACCATAGATGTGAAATCCCACACATGGTTTACTCAATAGTAATTGAACCCCTTTAGTCACATGACCTCAAGATCACCTCCATGTATACCAAAGGATACTGAATAGTAGTGAGGGTCCATGGTGGAATAGTGGGAAGACTATACCCTCCTAGTCTGAGAGTAACACAGCAGTGTAATCATATCAATAAATAGTGGAAGCATATAAAATAACTGAAAAGAAGAAGATTAAACATCCATCATATAAATAACCAAGTAATAACATCCATAATATCATATAAAAAATGATGAACATGGAATTCCATATAAAAAGGAAATATAAGAAGACATGGAAATAGGTACACATACATATAAGTATACCAAATGATATAAAAAGACCAGAAGACTATCCAAATAGCATCATGATCCATAGTTTGGTCATGTTATCCCCCACTCCCATGCTATAGTAAATCAAGTAGAAATAACTTATTGCTTTCTCCTATCCCGAATTGTATTTATGAAGTCTGTTCAGATTCCAAAATATGGCCCAATAAATGTGTGATAGAAACTCAGTATTCTGTCACTATTGGTGTCTAATTCCATCCAATTTGTGAATACATAATAAATAGTGTGAAGATAATAGTAAAAGATGTAAATTAAGTTCAATAATAAATAACCCACATAGGTTTGGGTTCCCATGGAACACCCATACTCCGCTACCTACTTCGGTATAAGCCAAAACATCTCTAATTAATCAGTCAATCAAGGTTCATTTTTTAATAATGTCTTGGGACCTGGCTTGTAGCCCAAGAATCCACCATGTATCATATCTAGAAGGATGTGTATAATAAGGATATCATTAAATTATAAGGCTCCAACTGAATATAATATTGTGATTTGTCTGGGAAGACGCGTCGTGTAATCATCACATTATTTAATATTTTAAATGAACTTGAGCCCATCCATGGTGTTCCTAATTTAGAACCCAGGTATCACTCCAGGCATATATAAACCCATCACCTTACAATCCCATCCAAGGAATTAATCACAAGAACCTCAGTATATCTCTAGGTGTTTTATAAAGTCATCTCCCTCTGAGTTCATCCTTGGTGGTCTATAATGGGATCCCAAGTGTCACTCATGAAATATATAATGATCAACCCTCTGAGTCCATACATGGTGGTCCACAAAGGAGTCCAAGTATCACACATGGCATAATAATAGTCTACTCTCTAAGTTAATCCTTTATAGTCCACACAGATTCCATGTGTCACTCAGGCATATGAAATACAACTACCATATGTGTTCATCCATGGAATTCATATGATAACCCATGTGTCACCCGATCACATAATAATAATTTCATTATAATCATGTAATTATTCCAGAATAAAAATTCCATCTATAGTGATTCTAAATTGGAACCCACCTATCACTCTAAAAATGGAAATAAGAATGGTTATACACCCAGATACTAGCCATATAATTTAAATTCTCATAGTTCATATGGCCATCAAAATTATTTAAGTAATAAAACTCACCTCAGAAGGTGTCTCAAAATAGAGCATTGGTTAGAAGTCCTAGCATCATATTAATCCCCCCATTAATATTAATAGGGAATTTGGATATAAATAATGTATCAATATTAAATGAGAGGGAAAATGTCAAAAGACATAGGTTCATGGTTTTCCATTCCATATTTTATTTAATTCATTTAACATGTCATTTAATTTATTTAACATCCCATGAGCTAGGGGTAAAGGAACACACCTTAAAAAGGTAGTTCAAATCATAGGCCACCCATGTTGGTATTATTTATTTAACAAAAACTCCCAAAGGGGTGGTTAAATTCAAGGTCCTTAATCTTTAATGATAATTAAATGGGTCTCATAGGTAATATAGTTCAAGCCTACCCAATTAATATAAGAAACAATTCATTTAATAATCATCACTTAAAAAATCTGGTGTGAAACACAACAGCATATATATAGACATAAATTCTTTGAAGGAAAAGTATGAGACTTCCTACCTCAGTTTGGTAGTCGACTTATTATCGGTTATTGGCCTCTAATATGAGCTAGAATGGAAGAAATCAAGAAAACAAAAAATGACCTTAAAATAGGACATATGATCTTGCACCAAAATAACTATATTGAGAGGAAGAAAAATGATGATAGGTAAAAGAGTAAAATAGAACTCACTAGTGGATATACAAAAAGACCAAAAGTGTATCTATTAGAGTCTAGATGAAGAATATATTTAAATCCTAGATTTTTTTCATGAGGAATCACTCAAATGGGAGGAGAATTTTTCTACTGGAAGAGAAAGAAAATATAGTTATGTGTTATAAATTTATTAAGGGCAAGAAGTTTATTTTACCCAACTTTAAAGGGTTTCATACCTTTGCCACAAGATTGGACAAACCGTGTGCTAACCATGAAAATCTTACTGATTAGGAACCCCTTCTCGCACAGTCATAGTGCATGGTTAGTCAAACCATGCACTGACTATGTTTTTTCTCTCTGTTAAAAATTATGAAAAAAAATGAATGGGTGTGTGGCTCAGTTTGCATAGTTTTATCAATCCATGTAGACCTAGATAGTGTACTGGATCACCCAACATAGTTTGATATAATCATATGGACTGGGAGTCATGGTTTCTACTAACCATGTGACCCATCTTCTTCCTCCAAAATCTTAGGCTTCAGGCTCTGTACATGACTTGGACACCACTGTTTCCTCTATGACCTCATCAGGCACTCATAAAAGAATAAAATTAAGGGACTAAACTAAAAATAAAAGGTTTCATACCCCCATAGAAAAGTCTGGGTTATTAAAATATTCCCCCATTAAAGCAATTCATCCTTAAATTTCCCTTCCAAGGGTGTTCAAGCATTATCTATAAATAACTTTTGCAACTGGTCATGTACGTCAGCCTCCTACTCCCAATTCTCATCTTTTACATAGTCGTGCTACCATAAAACACATACTAAATGAATTTACCAGCCTTATAGATCCTTTGTTCCTTAATCAATAACATATATAGGTTGTACCTCAAAGGATTCATCAACCTCTAACTCAACCTCCTTTGGATAAACAATATGTGATGGATTATAATGATATCAATAAAGATAAGAACATGAAATGCATTTTTTATGACCCGATACCTCTAAGGTAACTACAACATATATTCTAGAAATATGAATCTCTATAGAGTGTAGAAGGGCTCAATATACTGAGGTGATAGATTCCATTATTTTTTAATAATTTTATTCCCTAGTCTAGGAAAAACTCATAAGAAATCCTGACTCCCCACCTCAAACTCTAGTGGTTGATGAGTATGATTGGTATATGATTTATATCTATAATGAGACATATAAAGCTGCTTCCTAATATGCTAAACCAACTCCAAAGTCTCATAAATGAGACAAGAACTCGGTATCACTATCTCTCCTTCCTTTAACCAGCACATGGGTGAACGAAACAGCCTAATGTATAGGGCTTCATAAGAAACCATTTGTATGGTCTCTTAGAAGCTATTATATTAAGAAAACTCGGTGATAGGTAAGTGTTTCTCCCAAGAACCACTAAAATCAAGAACACGTGCTTGGAGCATGTCACGACCTGTCCTCGGGGCCCGTGCCGTAACTACCCCAAGCCCGCCTTCCATAGGCCAGGGGCTGGCAACTAGCACCAAGGCGTAAATCCCGGAAAAAGGGAAGGCATGGCCTTTGTAAAGTAAACAAGCACCACAGAGTAAGCAAGAGGAAGAAGTAAACACTAAGTAAAAACTAAGTACAACAGTAAGTGCAGAAAAGTAAAGGGGGTCGGAAATACAAGCCCAACTGTAAAGTACAACTGAAAGGGGAAAAACAGCAACTGAAAGAAAAAGCCACAGCGTCGAGCCGTCCTCTGGAAGTCCCACCTGAAAGGTGGGTACAGATAGCCTCCACTGCTCCTCGGGTCCAGTCGACCACTCCGAGTACGTCCTACCCAGTTTTCCACCTCCAGGTATCGTCCTGCTCCGCAAGCCTCCACCAAGATCAGCATTGTCCGTCGTCTATAACCAACACAACGTAGTGCGGGCATAGCCCATGCAGGGGTGAGTATAAGCTACTTAGTAGGGACCCCGAGACCCCCGAAGGTCTCCCAGAATCCACAAAGGATAATCCACAAAGGAAAGATACAATCACGAAGTAACATCCGACACTGCTTAGGTATATTCCCATACATATACCTAAGTCATCAATTCCCGTTCGGCTCCAACATCCGAGCCAAAGTAAAACCCAGTCCACACAGGAAAGCAAAACGTAAATCCACACAGGATAGCACAACACAATCCACAAAGGAAAGAAAAACGTAAATCCACACAGGATAGCACAACACAATCCACAAAGGAAAGGAAAACAAGGTTTCATCTCACAGAGGTATACTTCTTCGAATGACGATAGAGATGATCACTGATCCATCTAAGTCGTCGGACCCACAAAGGATCGATAGGTACTAACCCCCGCAATGACCCACAAAGGATCTGACCCACACATGATCGATAGGTAACTAACCCCCGCAAAGACCCACACAGGATCGGACCCACACAGGATCTGTAGGCGCTGGCCCACATAGGACCGCTGAGCGCTGACCCACACAGGATCGGACCCACACAGGATCGGTAGTACTGACCCACAAAGGATCGCTGAGTGTTATAGTCATTGTCGTCGAATCCACTGAGGATCTCTTCACAGTCGTCGTCGTCACAGTAGCAGTCGCAGCCAGCTCTAGGGTTCCCGCACACAGCAAGCTCGTTTCGGAGGGTCTGCTCCACGAGCCGAGAGTCTGATACATTAACTGACACATAGTCCAGATTTGATGTATCCAAAAGTTCTGTATCGCCAACAGGAACTCAACGTCGCAGACGGCGCGTCAATCGGACGCCCGGTCTGAGAGTTATTGGCTTTTTCGTCCCAGGGGCCCGGTTGGTTTTTAAGGAAAAACCAACCCGACCGTACTCCACCTGCTTCCAAACCTCGGGTGGAGTATGCCAAAAGATCTGTCTCACTTAGAAGAATACAACAAAGTCAACGACACGTCAATCGGACGTCCGAAGCTCAAGATATGAGTGTTTCCGCTCCGAGGGCCCGGTTGGTTTCGTGTACGAACCAACCCGGCCGAACCCAAAGTATTTTGAAACCTTGAGTGTAATATACCGAAACGACCATCTCGGTCCAAGGATCGCATCGCCGCTGACGGCGCGTCGTCCGGAGGCCCGTAGCTCAAGTTATGATCAAAATACCGAAAAGGTCCGGAAACGGGAGGTCTGGGCCCGGACCGACCCGGCCGGCGGGTCGGCTCGGCTCGGCTCGGGCGAGCGGCCGAGCAAGGGAAGTCACGGGGCGTGCTGTCCCCGTGGGAAGAGGAGCCACGGCCCCACGGGAAGAGGAGCCACGGCCCCGTGTGGGGCCGTGCTTGGTCAGCGGACGCGGCAAAGCCGTGTCCCGTGTCTCGCCGGACCCGCGCGGTCGCGGGTCTGGTCGGCCGCCGCCACCACGCCGCCGGTGGAGTCCGCGGGCCACCGGAATTGCTCTGCTGGTCCGATTCCATTTCTGTCTGCGTCGTAGCTCCTCCCGGTCCCGTTCTTCACTGTGGAATTAAGAAATCGTCTCTGCGACCCGTTTTTTCATCGTCCGCCGTTCTTCACACCAAGAACAAAGGGCGGTGGGTTCGGACTTGTTCGTTGGTCCGCACCCACCTCGTTAGCGGTTTGAAACAATGCCATAAAATCCCAGCAATTGATGAACCACGTCCCGCAATAATAATCCGCGGACCAACTTGTTAATTGGTTGGTCCGCGTTCTTGCCTTGGAGGAAAACAAACATGGGTAAAACATTTTCAAAACGACCCCTACCTCGTAGCTGTTGTCGGACGAGTGCGAGTACGTCGCGGAATTGACCGTCGTGGTAGGAGGTGATCATCGTGTCGTGGAAGGGCGTCGCGTCGTCATGGAGAGGCGTCGCGTCGACGATATCCGAGGGTTAAAGAAACACACGGATTTAATTATAACAATTAAATCCATGTTGAGGATAAAAACCACAAAGGAATTAAAAGGACCGCAATCTCTTACCTCAACGGACGATCGAAGATTTGTCGCGGAAGAAGCTTCACGGAGGGAGAATCGTCGGCGTCACGTCGTCGATCTTGGGGGGCCTGGCATTCTTCGTCGCCCTTCGTCGGAGGCCGGCGTTCTTCGCGTTCTTCGCGAAGGAGGAGGAAGATCTTTAGAGATTCTCCAAAGGTTTAACACAACATTCAAGAAGAAGGTGTGTTGGCCTTATTTTATTAACATGCCAAAAAATTGAAAACGTGTTTAAGAAAGGAACAAAATTAATTCATAGAATTAATTTCAACGAATAAACCGCCCAATTAATAAGAGCGTTTAATAGTTTAGAAAACATGCCAGTTGACTTTCATTTAAAAGGGGTTTTCACGGGTGCGTTACTTAGCAGAAAAGAAACGGTGGGGCTCGTGCGGGCCCCACCTCACAAATATCCTACCAAGAGGGTAGGATATTTTGAATTGCACCCTATCATCTTCAACTCATCTTAAGCATCTTTAAGTGGCTTTAAGTGAAATAAAATAAAGTTTGTTGTACCACATTATTTTATTTCTTAACTTAAATCCCAAAAATTAAAAACCACACCCGAGAAAACGCAACTCTGAAAGAGGCATTTTTAAGAAAAAACCGGAATTGCGATTCCAGCGGTGCCCTCGGAATTTGATTCTGATCACCGGTTCAAAAGTTAGAAAAACCTGCTCGTTCGTTCACTGAACTTACCCGAGCCAAACTTCAGAACATGATTCTGGGCACACCGGGCCTCGGAATCAGGTGCTGTCTGAAACTGCGTTCTTGTAAAATTCCAAAGAAAATTAAGAAAAAAAAATTCCTTGAAATTTATGGGTCTTTACATCACTCCCACCTCAGGGCTTTACATCCTCGTAAAGATACATCATAAGGTAGGGAAACAAATGTGGGTACTGAGCACGCATCTGAGCCTCCCGCTCCCAAGTGCTCTCCTGGAGGTTCCCATGCTGCCATCTGATGCACACTAGAGGAATCGACCGTCCACGTAGGACCCTCTTCTGTCGATCCTCAATATCCACCGGGACCTCCGCAAAAGTCACCCCATCATCAACTTCTAGCTCCCCATGGTCAATGATGTGTGTCGGGTCATGCACGTATCTCCTCAGCTGAGATATGTGGAAGACGTCGTGCACCCGGTGCAACTGAGGTGGTAGAGCCAGGCGATAAGCCACCTCGCCAATCCTGTCGAGGACCTGGAATGGTTCGATGAATCGTAGAGACAACTCACCACCTCGGCCAAATCTCCATAAACCACGTCGAGGTGAGACACGCAAGAAGAGGTGGTCGTCATCCTCGAACTCTAGTGGCCTTCGCCTCCTGTCAGCATAAGACTTATGCCGGCTCTGAGCTATCCTCATCTGCTCCTGGATGACCTGGACCTTCTCTGTCGTGGCCCGGACCATCTCTGGTCCCACAAGTGCTGACTCCCCAGGGTCTGTACAGCACAAAAGAGACCTGCAAGGTTTGTCGTACAACACCTCATATGGTGTCATCCCGATGGTGTAGTGGTAGCTATTGTTGTACGCAAACTCCACCACGGGTAGGTGGTCCTCCCAGCTACGACCAAAGTTGAGGACACATGCGCGGAGCATGACCTCGAGAGTCTGAATAGTCCTCTCCGTCTGACCATCCGTCTAAGGGTGAAAGGTGGTGCTCAGATGTAGTTGTGTCCTAAACGCCTCCTGCAACCCCTTGCAAAGCCGAGAAGTAAAGTGAGCATCTCGATCGGAGATGATAGATGATGGCACACCATGAAGTCGTACAATATCCTAAACATAGAGATGCCCCAAGCTCTCCACTGAGCCCTGCTCTCTGATGGGTAAGAAGTGTGTCGACTTGGTGAGTCGGTCGACAATCACCCAGATGGAGTCGTGACCTCTGGAATTGTGTGGAAGTCCAGTCACGAAGTCCATAGATATCCCATCCCACTTCCACTCCGGGACCTCCAAGGGCTTTACCAAGCTTGCTGGTACCGGGTGCTCTGCCTTCACCTGCTAGCAGGTGAGGCATCGAGAAACAAACTATGTCACAGCTTTCTTCATGCTCGGCCACCAGTGCTGTCATCTGAGATCCTGGAACATCTTCGCCACTCTAGGATGTACCGCAAAAGGAGAAGTGTGAAAATCTATCATCACCTCCTCTCGTAAAGCAACTGGTACCAAGGTACATCCTCTGAAAAGTATTTTGTTCTATGCTCCAAAGGCAAAGCCATCAAGTGCATGTCCTGAGGATATCTATGCACGCTGCGTCTCACAGTCAGCGTCCCCACGCTGTGCCTCTCTGACCCGTTGTAGTAGTGGAGGGGTGACTGTGAGAGACTGAAGGAAGGCTGCTCCATCTCTATCCACGAAGGATATATGAAAAGCAGCTAGCTGCTCCATCTCTATCCACGAAGGATATATGAAAAGCAGCTAGCTGCTCTATCGCCTCCTCAAGTAGCTGAATGCCCATCCTCCTGCTGAGAGCATCGGCTACCACGTTCCCCTTCCCAGGAGTATAGACTGTCTCAAATTCATAGTCTTGGAGGAACTCGAGTCATCACCGCTGTCTCAGGTTCAGTTCCTTCTGCGAGAAGATGTACCTGAGACTCTGATGGTCAGAAAAGACTGTAAAGCGCTCGCCCATCAGATAGTGTCGCCATGTCTTCAGAGCGAAGACCACTGCTGCTAACTCCAGGTCATGGGTAGCGTATTTATTCTCATTCGGCCTCAACTGACATGATCTATAGGCGATCACTGCCCGCTCCTACATCAGGACACATCCGAGTCCGGTCCCTGATGCATCGCAGTAGACTACGTACCCTACTCCCTCCTCAAGCAACCTCAAGATAGGTGCGCTGGTCAATCTCTGTCTCAGCTCCTAGAAGCTCTGCTAACATCTGCCTGACCACACAAAGGGTTTCCCCTTCTTCGTCAAAGATGAGAGTGGTGCCGCAACTCTGGAGAAGTCTGGCACAAATCTCTGATAGTATCCATCTAGTCCCAAGAAACTCTGCACCTCCGTCATGCTCTTGGGTGGCTCCCAAGCTAGCACTGCCTCGATCTTCGCAGGATCCACTACAACTCCCGCCTCAGAGATGACGTTCCCCAAGAAGTGGACCTCACGTATCCATAACTGACACTTTGAGAGATTTCCATAAAGCTGGTGCTCTCGGAGTGTGTCTAGTACAACCCGTAAGTGGTAGGCGTGCTCCTCCTCAGTCGTCGAGTATATCAAAATGTCGTCGATGAAGACTACGACAAATCGATCGAGGTATGGCTGAAAGATCATGTTCATGAGGCCCATGAACACTGCTGGAGAATTGGTTACGCTGAATGGCATAACCAAGAACTCATAGTGTCCATACCGACATCTGAAGGTCGTCTTCTGCACGTCCTCATCCTGAACTCTGAGCTGATGATAGCCTGACCTGAGGTCTATCTTCGAGAACCACTGTGCTCCCTTGAGCTGATCGAAGAGGTCATCAATCCTCGGTAGCGGATACTTGTTCCTAACTATCACCTGGTTCAGGCGACGATAGTCGACACAAAGTCGCAAGCTCCCATCCACCTTCTTGGCGAACAAAATCGGGGAAGCCCAGGGTGAAACACCGGGTTGGATGAACCCCTTCCCCTGCAAGTCCTCCAACTATACCCGCAGCTCTCGAAGCTCGGCGGGGGCCATACGATATACTGGGGTCGATATCAGGGCTGTCCCGGGGTATAGTTTAATATAAAAGTCTACCTCTCTGCGAGGAGGTAGCCCTGGAACGTCGTCGGGAAAGACGTCTGCATACTGATCCACCGCTGCAGGAAAAAGAGGACTCCACACGTCAATTGCTCCTAGGATGAGTCTAGCCAACTGATGAGTGATGGGTTGTCCTCTCCTCTGCGGAAGTCCATCCTGTGCTGCGAAGGCTCCCTTCTCGCCGATGAAGGTGAACCTGCTCCCGTCGGTGCATACACATCGCACCTTGCGCCTAATACAGTCAATCTGTGCATGGACCGTAGACAACCAATCCATGCCCAAGATGATGTCATAAGGCCTAGACACCACTACAAGAAGATCCCAGCCGAAGCTCTCACCTCCTAGAGTAAGATCACACTGCTGGCACCAGTGCGTAATCATCAAGTCTGCTCCCGTAAGAGTCTCTAGCTGTAAGGATCGAGCCAACGGCTCTATCGGAATCTCTGAGCTCCGAATAAGGGCAGCGGCTATGAATGAATGACTCGCTCCTGTGTCTATAAGAACTGCATAAAGGGTAAAATAGACACAGATAGTACCTCGAATCATCTCAGGTGCACCGTGGTTGTAGGCCTCTACTGCCTGGAGTTGTGCCTGTCTCTGCCCGCTAGCTCCCTGTGGCCGGGGTGGACCTCCTGGTGGTGGTGGTGGTAGAGCCTCAAAGCATCTCCCACCACCTGCTGCTCGGCCTGCTCTTCTACCTCATCCTCCTGCTCCCTACGGACCGCCACGGTCGACCCTATGCCTCTGCCTGGCTGGTCCCTCAACCGTCTGCTGCTCCTCTGCACGGCGGGTCGGGCAGTCACGAGCCATGTGGCCCTGCCCGCCGCATGCGTAGCACTGTCTGCCTCTCGAAAGACTGGCCCCGCGATGTGTGCCCCGTACAGCTGATCCAGTGTTCTATGGTCGTCTGCCTGAGGTTCTAGTCTGCCTAGACCCATGAGTCATCCATCGACTGCCTGCTGCAGAAGAATCTGCTACATGCCGCCCTGCGGTGGGTCTCGCTGCTGGTGTAGACTCATCAAGAAAACTCTCGATCAAAAGGGCTTGCTCCAGTACTCCTGCCTGGGTCGGTATGCTGAGGGAGATCAGCGATGCCCTGATCTCATGCCTCAATCCCTGCTCAAAGGTCCGGGCCCAGAAGAATGGGTCCCGTACCATGTCTGTTGAGTAGCGCGAGAGATTGGTAAATCTCGCCGAGTACTGCGCGACCGTCAAGCTGCCCTTCCGCGGTTGTAGAAGCTCCTGGATGCGCACCGCATGGAGGGTGGCTGTGACGAACTCCGAGCGGAAGAGGCTCTCAAAGTCCGTCCATAGGAGAGATGCCTCATTGTGCACCTGGAGCATCAAGCTCCACCATCGGCCCGCTGCCGCATGCAGTAGGCTCGCTGTGAGGATCATCATGAGGTCTGATGGTGTCCTCACTAACCGGAAAACTCGTACCACTACCTCCAGCCAGTCCTCGGCTGCCTGGGGGTCCGTCTCCCCGCGGAACCTGGGTGGTCGCTAGCACTAGAACTCATGCAGTGCCCTAAGGCGACGTGCATCATCAGCGGCTGGGGCTGGAAACATCGGTGGCTCGGAGGGTAGAGGTACCGCTGGTGCCTCTGCTAACAAAGGGCCCGGCACCGAGGCCTCGTCGCTTGGTGGGCTGTCGTCACGCTCAACTCTTGGAACCCTAGATGGATGCCATCGTGGGGCCATCCTGAAAAGAAACAGGTGTGCCACGGTCAGAACAGTATACCTGGTGAGCTGACATAAAGTAATCACAAAGAAAACTTGTAACACACATGCAATAAATGTTTTTGTGTATTAAGTCGGAAATCAGAAGTCAGGGTCCTGGTGTACGGATACGTCGGTCGTCGCACCAACACTGGGATCCCTGGACTGATAACCACACTCAATATGCTTAACACTATTGCTTCACATAGAAGAAAGATCAGAGTCTGTGGTAGAACCGAACTCCTCTGATACCAATTTGTCACGACCCGTCCTCAGGGCCCGTGTCGTGACTACCACAAGCCCGTCTTCCATAGGCCACGGGCTGGCGACTAGCACCAAGGCATAAATCTCGGAAAAAGGGAAGGCATTGCCTTTGTAAAGTAAATAAGCACCACAGAGTAAGCAAGCAGAAGAAGTAAACACTAAGTAAAAACTGAGTACAACAGTAAGTGCGGAAAAGTAAAGGGGGTCGGAAATACAAGCCCAACTGTAAAGTACAACTGAAAGGGGAAAACAGTAACTGAAAGAAAAAGCCGCAGCGTCAAGTCGTCCTCTGGAAGTACCACCTGAAGGGTGGGTACAGAAAGCATCCACTGCTCCTCGGGTCCAGCCAACCGCTCCGAGTACATCCCACCCAGTGGTCCACCTCCAGGTATCGTCCTGCTCCGCAATCCTCCACCAAGATCAGCACTGTCCGTCATCTGCAACCAACACAACATAGTGCGGGCATAGCCCGTGCAGGGGTGAGTATAAGCTACTCAGTAGGGACCCCGATACCCCCGAAGGTCTCCCAGAATCCACAAAGGATAATCCACAAAGGAAAGATACAATCACGAAGTAACATCCGACACTGCTTAGGTATATGCCCATACATATACCTAAGTCATCAATTCCCGTTCGGCTCCAACATCCGAGCCCAAGTACAACCCATTCCACACAGGAAAGAAAAACGTAAATCCACACAGGATAGCACAACACAATCCACAAAGGAAAGCAAAACGTAAATCCACACAGGATAGCACAACACAATCCACAAAGGAAAGCAAAACAGGGTTTCAGCTCACACAGGTATACTTCTTCGAATGACGATAAAGATGATCACTGATCCGTCTAAGTTGTCGGACCCACAGAGGATCGATAGGTACTAACCCCCACAATGACCCACAAAGGATCTGACCCACACAGGATTGATAGGTAACTAACCCCCGCAAAGACCCACATAGGATCGGACCCACACAGGATCTGTAGGCGCCGGCCCACACAGGACCGTTGAGTGTTGACACACACAGGATCAGACCCACACAGGATCGGTAGCCCTGACCCACAAAGGATCGCTGAGTGTTGTAGTCGTCGCTGTCGAATCCACTGAGGATCTCTGCACAGTCATCGTCGTCACAGTAGCAGTCACAGCCAGCTCTAGAGTTCCCGCACACAGCAAGCTCGTTTCGGAGCGTCCGCTCCACGATACGAGAGGCTGATGCATCAACTGAAACATAGTCCAGAGCTGATGTATCCAAAAGTTCCGCATCGCCAACAGGAACTCAACGTCGTAGACGGTGCGTCAATCGGACGCCCGGTCTGAGAGTTATTGGCTTTTTCGTCCCATGGGCCCGGTTGGTTTTTAAGGCAGAACCGACCCGACCGTACTCCACCTGTGCCCAAACCTCGGGCGGAGTATTCCAAAAGATCCGTCTCACTTAGAGGAATACAACAAAGTCGACGGCACGTAAATCGGATGTCTGAAGCTCAAGATATGAGCGTTTCCGCTCCGAGGGCCCGTTTGGTTTCGTGTACGAACCAACCCGTCTTAACCCAAAGTATTCCGAAACCTTGAGTGTGATATACTGAAATGACTGTCTCGATCCAAGGATCACATCGCCGCTAACGGCACGTCGTTCGGAGTCCCGTAGATCAAGTTATGAGCAAAAGACCGAAAAGGTCCGGAAACGGGGGGTCTGGGCCCGGCCGACCCGGCCCGACCCCCCCCCCCCCCCCTCGGGTTGGCCTGAAGCGAGTCAACCCGACCCAGGTCCGGTTCTGACCCGGTTGGGCGCGACCCGGCCCGGCCTGGGCGTGACCTGGCCCGGCCTGGGCGTGACCCGGCCGGCGGATCGGCTCGGCTTGGCTTGGCTGAGTGGCCGAGCAAGAGAAGTCACGGGGCGTGTTGTCCCCGCGGGAAGAGGAGCTGCGGCCCCGCATGGGGCCGCGCTTGGTCAGCAGACGCGGCAAAGCCGCGTCCCGTGTCTCGCCGGACCCGCGCGGTCGCAGGTCTAGTCGGCCGTCGCCGCCGTGGCTTCATGCGCGGCGGCGCGCCGGGGCGCCGCCGCCTCCAGCAGCCGGCGACCCGCACCTCCGGTGGAGTCCGCGGGCCCCCGGAATTGCTCCGGTGGTCCGATTCCATTTCCGTCTGCGCCGTAGATCCTCCCGGGTCTCGTTCTTCACTGCGGAATTAACAAATCGTCTCTGCGGCCCGTTTTGTCATCGTCCGCCATTCCGCACACCAAGAAAAAAGGGCGGTAGGTTCGGACTTGTTCGTTGGTCCGCACCCACCGCGTTAGCGGTTTGAAACAACACCATAAAATCCCAGCAATTGATGAACCACATCCCACAATAATAATCCGCGAACTAACTTGTTAATTTATTGGTCCGCGTTCTTGCCTTGGAGGAAGACAAACATGGGTAAAACATTTTCAAAATGACCCCTACCTCGTAGTTGTCGTCGGACGAGTGCGAGTATGTCGCGGAATTGACCGTCGCGGTAGGAGGTGATCGTCGCGTCGCGGAAGGGCATCACGTCGTCGCGGAAAGGCGTCGCATCGACGATCTCTGAGGGTTAAAGAAACATACAGATTTAATTATAACAATTAAATCCATTTTGAGGCTAAAAACCATAAAGGAATTAAAAGGACCACAATCTCTTACCTCAACGGACGATCGAAGATTTGTCGCGAAAGAAGCTTCGCAGAGGGAGAATCGTCGGCGTCACGTCGTCGATCTCCGGGGGGCCTGGCGTTCTTCGTCGCCCTTCGTCGGAGGCCGGCGTTCTTCGTGTTCTTCACGTTCTTCGTGTTCTTCGCGATGGAGGAGCAATATCTTTAGAGATTCTCCAAAGGTTTAACACAACATTCAAGAAGAAGGTGTGTTGGCCTTATTTTATTAACATGCCAACAAATTGAAAACGTGTTTAAGAAATGAACAAAATTAATTCATAGAATTAATTTCAACGAATAAACCTCCCAATTAATAGGAGTGTTTAAGAGTTTAGAAAACGCGTCAGTTGACTTTCATTTAAAAGGGGTTTTCACGGGTGCGTTACTTAGTGGAAAAGAAACGGTGGGGATCGTGCAGGCCCCACCTCACAAATATCCTACCAAGAGGGTAGGATATTTTGAATTTCACCCTATCCGCTTCAACTCAACTTAAGCATCTTTAAGTGGCTTTAAGCGGCTTTAAGTGAAATAAAATAAAGTTTGTCATGCCACATTATTTTATTTCTTAACTTAAAGCCCAAAAATTAAAAACCACACCCGAGAAAACGTAACTCCGGAAGAGGAGTTTATAAGCAAAAACCGGCGATGCGATTCCAGTGGTGCCCTCGGAATTTGATTCCGAGCACCGGTTCAAAAGTTAGAAAAACCCGCTCGTTCGTTCACTGAACGTACCCGAGCCAAACTTCGGAACATGATTCCGGGCACACCGGGCCTCGGAATCAGGTGTCGTCTGAAACTGCGTTCTTGTAAAATTCCAAAGAAAATTAAGAAAAAAAATTTCCTTGAAATTTACGGGTCTTTACAGAGCATTTCTTCCCAAACCTATATCGTATTCTCATACTGACCATCAGTCTATGTGTGATAGGTTGTACTTAGTGGTACCTATGAACCCAGTGCCCTCTGCAAACCCTACTATAACCATGACATGAAACGAGCATTTATATATGATATGATAGAACATGGAACCTCGTGTTGTGTATGATCTCATAAATGTAGATCCTCCCAATATCATCCACTAATAAATCCAATCAAATAGGTATTAAATGGGTGAAATTTGTCAACCTTTCTATGATCGCCCATATAGAATCATTGTCCTGAGGTGATCTAGGCAATAATATCATGAAATCCATGGTGAAATCATTCCACTTCCACTCAAGAATAGGTAATGGATATAAAAGTACCTCAAGTCGCTGGTGTTCCATCTTCACCTACTGATAGGTGGAACACTGAGTAAAAAACCTAGTTATTTCTCTTTTCATCCTCAACCACCAGTATTTGTGGCATAAGTCATCAGAGATCATGGTATGACCATGATTAACAACCCATAAAGAGGCATGGGACTCTCACATAAACTCCTCTTATTCATCTTTAGGAACCCAGATACATCCATAAATGTGCAAGATCTCATCCTCATCAACGATCCAACCAGGTGGTGGTTCAACACTTACAACTCTCCCTCGTAGGACCAAGCCCTCTAAATTTGATATCTACATAATCTTTAGTCTCTCTATAATTGAAGAGGTCACTGATATCAATGGGATTAAGGTATTTCCATAAAATTATTAAACCTCTAAATGCATCTTAGAAAATAGGTCCATAAGATACCACTCGTTACTGGCCAACTGAACCGCTTATGTTTGAGTTCTTATGCTTAGAGAATCAGTAACTACATTTCAATTTCATAGTATATAACCAAGTTTGAAGTCGAAATACTATAAGTATTCAAAAAACCTTCATTTCTTAATATTTAATTCATGCAGTTTAAAGATGCACTTGAGTCGTTTTTGGTTAGCAAACACCAAAAAACTCTCTCCCATTATGTAATACCTCCAACTGCACAAGGCATGAACAATAATGGCTAACTTGAGATCATATGTTGTGAAGTTACTCTTGTGTGGCCTCAAATGTTGATACCTGTATGCCACAACTCACTCCTCTTATATCAAAACTACTCCTATCCTGATACCTAATGAATCACAATAGAATTTATAGCTCTTGTCCAGCTCTGGTAGAATCAAGATTGGTACTGAAGTCATTCTCCCTTTTAGCTCCAGAAAGGATATCTTATAGTCTTGTGACTATATAAACTTCACACCATTCATATTCAATACCATAAGAGGTGATTATAATCTTTGTAATTCATGTATGAAGCTCCTATAATAACCAGTTATCCCCAAGAAACATTTTATATCAAATATGTTATTGGGGTACTCGCAAGAAACTACAGCTCTCACCTTCTTTAAGATAAATGATATACCAGTGTCTAAGATAATATGACCTTGAAAATTAATATTATCCATCCAAAAGTGGAACTTTTTGATCTTAACATATAAATAATTCTCTCTTAGTGTATTCAATATGATCTTAAGATGTTTGGAATGGTCATTTCAAGTGTGATAATACACCAAGATATCATCTATGAATACCACTAAAAATGAATCTAGATATAGATAGAAAACTTGGTTCATCAGTTCCATGAAAACTGTTGGAACATTCATGATATTTAATAGCATGACCAAATACTCATAAAATCTATATCAACTGTGAAATGTTTTATATGGTATATTTGATGGACTAACACACAAATATCAGATCAATTTTAGAGAAAACCCTCACTACTTGGAGATGGTCAAAGAGATCATCTATACGAGGAAATGGATATTAGTTCTTAACCATAATTAGGTTTAACTAATTGTAATCCATGTAAACCCATATGGTACCACCCACTTTTTTGGTGAAAAGTATCAGTGAACCCCATAGTGAAGAACTGGGTTGTTTGAAACCCTTAGCTTCCAAATCCTCTAGATTCCTCTTAATATCCTAAAACTCAGTAGTAGTCATCCTATAAGGTGGAATGGATACCAGTTCATTTTTAGGAACTATAAGTATAGAAAACTCTACCTCTCTCTATGGATGTATTCCTAAAAATTCATCCAAGAAAACATCCCTGAAACAATCTACCACAGGAGGTAAATTTGTATGGTTGATGTTATTCATTTATTCATAACTGTTTGTCTACTAAATTTAGTTATTTTCTTGTAAAAGTGAATAATTGTTGTGAAATACCCATGTTTTAATACTAAATATAATTTTTTATCATTATTTGTATTAATCAAAATTTTATTCAGTGTAATTTTTTAATTAGAAATATCACCCTACTTATCTAAGTTGTGTAATTATTGTTTTTTAGGGTTCCTAATTCAATTTACTACAAATAATTAAAATGGGTATTAGTCCAATTCGACCATATAATGGGTAATATTCCACACACAAGAAGGACCAAATAATCTATCAAAGAAACTAGACCAACCATGATGATTGAATTTCTGGGCTCAATCCAAAAGCCCAAATTTTATGAAACTACATAATAAGTTCTAGGACATCAACATAAATATTTTATAAAAATTTCAAGTCCCAAATAAACCAATAAGAGGCCCAGTTTATGTATTCATGTCTAGACCAAAATTTTATATGGGATTTAAAGGTAGCACACAATCCTTGACTTTTCTCCCAATATAGACAACAAATTGAGCTTATAATTTTTAGTAGGAAAGACAATATGCAGGTACCCAACTTTTTTTGAATAAATGGTTTAGATTTGAGGTAATATTCTTGTCCAAAAACCCATTCACATTATTTCCTTTTAAAAATCATTGATAAAAATGGAAAAAACATATTTTTTAGTAAAATAGCCATAACTTTGGATAAAAATTCCAATGGATGCCAAATTTGGAGGGTGAACTTCAATTATAATCGCTTAAGTTTATTTTCAGTTTATTTTTAAAATTTAATGCATTTTTTATCTTTATATTCTATTATAATAATTAACCCTATATTTTTTAATATTAATTTTCTTAAAATTATTTAAATAAAGTTGAAAATAATTCTCTTATTTATCTTTCTCATTCAATCAAAATTCTATGTTCAATTCTCTTCATTATTTGTGTGTGTGTTCATCGCACTACTCTTATCTTGTCCTGTTCTTTTTATTATCTTATTAAATAATCACCCTAAACATCATAAACCATATTAATAACCATATAAATGGATGAGTAAATCATCCATTGGGTTGAGTCATAATTTGGGTATGTTGAGTGATTGAGATATTTTTCTCGTTTAATATTATTTAGGTTAACATTGTGTATGTTAAAATTAAAATGTCATGAATTAATAACCTGATTTATTTAATGTGTGGATTTTATGGATTATTGGAACCATAAATAAACTACCATAAACAATTAATGATTGATATTAGTACCCTAGTTAAGTTAAGTCTTTGATTAAAGCCTCCATACTTGGGAATTCTAATCAAAATTATCTTATGAATTGGGTATTAATTTAATGCAATATCACACAAAGCTCAAGGATATCATAATCTGAAATCCCCAATAGTGAACTCACACCAATATTTATTAAATTTTAAAATCCAAATTCATCCATCAATAAATTTATTTAAGCTCTAAAAACAACCCCCCCTGAAAAGGCAAAACAAAAACAGTCAACTCCAAAAGTATAGTTCCATCACCAAGGATTTGACCCGAGTACCACTATAAACATTAGAAGAGAATCGGAACTTTGAATGGTCATTAGTTGATAATATTTCATGCTTCACTAGTTCATTACTTGATCATATAGATATAAGGTATCAATCTAGGATATCATCCTTCTCATCCTATAATGCTCGGGTCCATCTCGGCTCTCCTGTACATCTCATTCACCCTTGTGAATAAAAACACCACCCTCTGGTGATGTGAAGGTCACCCTTTAGCGATAGAAATGAACATAATCATGATAGAGAACAAACTAGTCCATCTCAAGAATGATGTCAAACCCTATCATCTTAAGGACAAATAGGTCTCATATAAAGAAATTCTCACCTATCTCAAAGGGGAACTCCATACATTAGCGTACACTTTCTGATTGTATCCCCAATGAAGTATCAAGTGTCATTAGGCCATAAAAAACAGAACATAAATCCCAAGGGTCTTCACAACTAGAATAGATAAACAAGAATGAGATGCACTTGTATCAAAAAGGGAAGATACTAATGTAGAGGCTATTAGAATTGTACCTCTGACCATAGAAGGTTCGTCACTCTGCTCCTCGGATATTTTTTGCACTGCATAAATCTGGCATAATCGATAGCCCTAAGATATAGCCCAACTACCCTAATTAGGTTCACTCAAAATGTGTTTTAAGTATTGTGATTGGCTACCCCGACCTTAACCACCTCCTCAGCTTGATTAGTGGGCCTCACTGTAACTACTTGCCTGATGAGAAGTTGTTGACCCCGCTCCTAAATGTGGAGTCTGTGTAGAACCTCTCTCACTAGCTATTGGAGGAAAATATATATTAAATAACTGTAGATTTCTCATATTTTCATAAGATCAACACTTTATTGGTTCCCTCATACATTAAGGTCTCTCATGTCCTGATCTTCCACACTAATAGCACCTCAAATTGCTACCAAATTATGTAATCTGATTACTAATATCGCCACACGAAATATCTAAATGATGATTCCTACTATTGTTCAATGTATTTCTAGATATAGGTGTCGAACCTCCATGGATTGCACCCCCACTCTCTCTCAGTTAATGATCCATGATAAGCACATGACTACCTATTCCAGATATAGTAGTAATCCAAAAGTCATTCACCTATGACTGGATGTCATACCTGATACCATCCTCAAATATTCTCAATTTATATAACTCATCACCTAATATAATAGGTGTAAAATTTTGGAGCTTTTTTAAATGGGAAGAATAGTTTATTGTTGATAATTCACCATGCTCCAGGTGCATAAAATATTAGGATCAATTTTCCCTAAATATCTCAAGATATAAATAATCATATAAGTCCATATGAAATTCCCTCCAAACCGTATCCTGATGACTAACTATTTGATTAATAATGTCCCACCATCTCTTGGTGGAATCCCAAATCATATATATAGTGAGCTTCACTCTCTTATTGGGAGGTGTCTCGAGATGCTCAAAAATTGATAGCATGGAATCTATTTAGGACTTTGTGGCCTATGTTTTTTCATCCTCTGAAAATATTGGAAGATGTTGAGGCTAGAAATCACACCTAAACTCATCCATAGTCAGGATAGGTTGCGGAGCTCACTATACAGTCTGCATAAAGTGTAGAAAACCCTATTAGAATTGGGAATCATTTCCCATATCATTATTAATTGGTAGTGCCTCAAGTGGTACTACTGATGTCACAACCCGTCACCCGGGGCTCATTTTGTGACTTCCCCAAGCCCACCTCTTAAAGGATAGGGTTTGGTGACTAGCTCTGAAGGCATCAACCTACAAGTGGGAGGCATTTTTCTAAGTACCTGTATGCACACACACATAACCACATCCCAAAACTAGAAAGGTAAACATGTATGAAACTAAAAAACCACTGAGTAAAGGTAAAATCTATAAGTCAAAGGGGCTAGACTACAAACCCAATAAAAGAAAAACTAAAAATAGGAAAGTACAAGGATCTTGGAAAAGTCATCTGCTGAAACCCCCACCTGATGGTAAGTGTGGAGTAGCTACTAAAAGTTGTAGAAGTATACCCCGCCTGCCTGAAGTCACTGGACCCCACCTAGTCCTAGGCCACCAAGTCCCCCTTTTAGTCTTCGATCATCTGCACAAGACATGACACATAAAGGTGAAGCCTGTGTAGGGGTGGGTGACACAATACTTGGTAAGGATCCCAAAACTCAAAGGAAAGACCACAAAGGAAAGTATACACATGGTACTGCCAGCTCACGTGGGTATAATCAGGAGTCTATAAAGAAATACCATCAAACCCAACACTGAAAACCTTTGTCTGTTGGGGTACTCATCCATGATTAGTACTGTGGGTATTTTGGGTCACACAGAGACGCTCCCCACCATAGGCATATCGGGTCACATAGAGTCGCTTCCCACCTTGGTCATTGTACTGAGGTACTCATCCCAGAGGAGTACCATGGATCTTTTGGGTCACACAGAGTCACTCCCCACCATGGGCCTTTTGGGTAACACAGAGCCACATCACATTGGGCCAACTTATCAGATCCACATAGGGTATCTTGTTAACAGTCTTTGGGTCTTAGTCAGCCACAAGATTCCTACATGCAGTGTGCTTCATTTTGGGAGAAACCGCACCTCAAGCCATTTATCGCATTTCAAATTCCTTTAAAACTTCCTTAGATGATTCCAAAAGAATCTATTCATCGCAAGGGTTCCCAGTCTAAAAACATCTCTTCAATCGGATGCCCGGTCTGAAAGATATTGGTGTTTTATTAATCGGGGTTCGGTGGTGTATGGGCTCAGTCTAACCTGATTGGGATGACCCAACCAACCCGAGCTGGGGTCCCCACATGCCCTGGCTTGGTTTGACTGATCCCACCCAACCCAATTCAGTTCTGGGACATCCCAGTCTGGCCTGGCCGCTGGGCTAGGCCCATTGGGCCTTGCTGGACCTGGACCGGTTCGGCCAGGGGTCCAGCCTATCAGGTCGCCCAGTGACCCGGTTCCATCCAGCCCAGCCCACAACAGGTAGGCTGGTTATTCCCAGTCCAGGCTGCTCAGTGGCCTGGTTTGTTCCCTACTGACCTGGCCTGCCCGGCGGGTTCTTGGGTGTTTTTTGTTTTAGAATGAAGAACAGGAAATTTAAACTTCCAAAAGTAAACTTCTACTTGGCATAGACTCGCACCAGCGGTAATCTCATTATTGGTGGTGATTCCTCTGCAGAGATTCACGAGTTAGAAGCTTATGGCATTCATCGTTCACCATTCCCATTCTTCAAGGTGTTTCGATTTCGCTAGTGATTTTTTGATGTTCATTGGAGAGGAAATACTTCATTAATATTTAGATAAATTCAAACTCTGATTCTCCAACCCATTATCTCATTAAAAGAGAAACGTGTCGCAGCCTTTATATTACGCTGCGTCATCATGTTGTTACGTTTTTTCATTAGTGAAATAGTGTATCTGTTATGCTTTGATTAATGAGTAATTACACTACACATTAACAACACATTAAAGGGCTTCATTTAATGTGACTCTTCATCACCTCATCACCGTACTGTAGTGTGGATGTTTCACCGCTCAATGGTGATGTAAACAAAAAAATTTCTTTTTAAGTTATTTTTATTTTTCCTGAAAAGCCGAAAACTAACTTTTTTGTTTGACCCTCACCATTCGAAGTTAGGTCCTTTCTAGGATAATCCCAACTTTTTTATTTCAGTGTTTCCCTCACATTTTTTTCTAGTCACTGGTTTAAAATTTAGAAAAAACCCACTCAAATGTTTATTTAAATGGACTTAAAAATATTTCAAAATCTATTCTGGGCTCACTTGGCCTTAGAATCAGGTGCTAATTAAGAATTTGGCCTCGAAATAATCCCATTTAATTTAAAAAAAATAAATGGAATTTCCAGGACATTACATTACCCCCACCTTTAGGGATTCATGTCCTCCAAAGCCAAAACAAGGCTAAAAAACAAATAGGAATAATAAGAATGAATCTCAGCCTCCCGCTCTCATGTTCTCTCTTGCATATTTGTTGGCGCCAAAATATTCCACGAAAGGAAGGGATGGAAAAGAAGGATGGCACGCTACCTCATGAAGCACCGACGCGAAGTACCCCAGCATCACGGTCTCGCGAAGCTCCCGAGGTGGTAACTCTCCGCGAACGCATTTGACGTTCGCGAGCCCGCCGCGAAGCTCCAGAGGTGGTAACTCTCCGCGAACGCATTTGAAATTCGCGAGTCCACCGCGAAGCTCCAGAAGCGGTAACTCTCCGCGAACGCATTTGACGTTCGTGAGCGCACCACGAAGCTCTAGAGGTGGCGCGCGAGTTCTGCTTCACGGCGCCCCTTCCCTATAAATACCGGACTCCCCCTGAGTCTCGAGAGGGACAATCCGACCTTTCGGCTTCTCCTCTCCCGAATCGCGAAGCACCCTTGGCCCTCAGGAATCATGAGCTCCGCGAGGTACTTCTACTTCACGTGACGCCTTCTCTTTGAATCGTTTTGAGCCCCTCTTCCGAGAGGGATTCCCTTCGCGAAGCTCAAGGTCGTTCGTGAAGGAAGGGGATTCCAAAGGGAACCCAGGCAGCCGTGGAGCATTTATGCTTCGTGAAACACCCAACCTATACTAGTGATCCCTATGCTAAGGCAGGATCGCTACACATCGTGAAGCACACTGCTTCTCAGTACCCTGCTTCACGAGGCACCTCTCCTTCGCAAGGCAGTGCTCCGCGAATACTATTCCACTTCACGAAGCAGCCTCCACTCATCCCTATGCCCCATGATAAGGCCAAGGCACTCCTCTTAGTGAAGCACACTCCTTTTCTTGGAAATTACTCTTCCCGTGTGACCCTTCAGGTTTGCACGATGTGATTTCAAAGTCCCACGGACAATACCACTCATAGCGTTGCTTCGCCTAATGCTTCGTCGCATAGGCACGCTAACGGCTATTGCTTCTTCGCATAGCCACGCTAACGTGGACCCCTCGATGGTTCGCTCCACAACCCCCCTTGACCATGGCCTTTCCAGTACCTTCCCTCCCCCAAGGACCAGAGGGTACTGGTTATGTAAGTCCTAGGGGTGCGGAGTGAACCCACCTCGTCCAAGCTGCAGGACGCTAAACTTCCAGGCATCACATCCTCAACACATGACATTAAACTGTGACCCGACCTCGTGCCTCTCATGAAGGGTCCCCCCAGCTCGAACATTTTTTACGCCACTCGTCTCCACAGGAGTGGAATCACCCATCCACAAGGGATGAGATCCTCCTTATTGGAGTGGCGTATGTTCTCCGGAGAAGGGCGACCCTAGTTCCCCAACGGATGGCTGCACCCCTACATCTCCGTACTTCCCCACTACCAAGGTCAGTGGAGGGCGTGATAGGGAACGAGGCACCTCCCATCATTGGTCCCAAATCCCTCTTTCGCTGCACTTTTTCGCACTTCGGGCTTCCATCCGGGAGTAAGTCCCAACATCGTGGGCTGCCTAATGCGTAAGCCCCATATTCGCTTTACACGGATGCACCCTTCGTGGCGTGATCGTCAGGCCCTTACTGTCTCTTGTTTCTCACACCAAGCATGACTCACGTGGGCTTAGATTTGGCATTGGCCATGACAATACATCATCCAGCATGACGTTAAACTTCATGCCATCGTCCAGCATGACGTTAAACTGTATGCCTTTGTCCCTCATGACATTAAACTGCACACCCCTTTGAACTACGAGGTCTTTGATCCATGTCAAGGCATGGTACGTAGGAAGCCTCCATGAGGTTCAAGCCCACCAGTTATCCAATTCACGTCGAGTTCTACCTGTGTCCAGCATGACGTTAAACTGCATTCCAGTCCGACGGCAAGCCGTTGCGACCAACCCGAACTACGAGGACTTTTATCCGTGTCAAGGCATGGTACGTAGGAAGCCTTCCTGAGGTTGAATCCCAACAATCACTTTCCCAAACCGTCTCCTTTTCGGTGTGCCAAGCCCCCATTTTCAATCCGAACTATGAGGACTTTGATCCATGTTAAGGCACGGTACATAGGAAGCCTCCCTGAGGTTCAAGCCCATCTCCCATCGGACCAAGGTCCCTCATTTACGTCGGTTCGCCAACACCCAACGCCCATCGTTTATTCACGTCAGGGTTTATTACCATCTCGCATGACGTTAAACTATATTCCGTCAATCCTTTTAACTATGAAGACTTTGATCCATGTCAAGGCATGGTACGTAGGAAACCTTCCCAAGGTTCAAGCCCACCACTAGTGGACCCCCGGGTCTACTTTCACGTCGATTCACCGATGAAACCCTTTGAACTATGAGGTCTTTGATCCATGTCAAGGCATGGTACGTAGGAAGCCTCCCTGAGGTTCAAGCCCATCTCTCATTGGACCAAGGTCCACCTTCACGTCGGTTCACTGGCGAATTCCATCATCTAAACTACGAGGACTTTGATCCATGTCATGACATGGTACGTAGGAAGACTCCACGAGGTTCAAGCCCACCACCACTAGGGCCCTCCTGGTCCTCTCCATTCACGTCAGATCGTTGATGATGCCCATCGGACCAAGGTCCACCCTCATGTCGGTCCACCGGCACCATCCCGAACTACTCGGACTTTGATTCCCTCCCACGGGGATACGTAGGAATCCCCTTCAAGGCTCAAGCCCAACTTCACCATTTCCCTTGCGATGGTTCCTTGCCATTCCCCCTTCCACTTCATTCGTCTATCCATCATCCACCCTGATCCTCACCTGGACCATCATATCCCGGTGAGACCATGTCGGTACGCTCCTCTTCACAACCGCCCATGGGCTGGTCCCGGTATTGGCACCCCTTCAAGGGAAATCCCTCAATCCGATCTATTCTAGCTAATTCTCCGGTCAGGATGATCCATCTCCGCTGGACGTTAAACTCGTGGCGTACCCTGTGTTAAACACGGGAAACTGAGGAAACCCTCAGATACGTGCCTACGGCATATAATTCCTCGTGCTAGATGTGGGATGCCTCGGGCTTCCACGCCCTTGAGAAGCCCTGTGACCAGGGATAATAGACAGACATTCCAGGTTCCCCAGCATCCAGACACGCTACTGATGCCTCAACGTGACTACTCCCCCGACTGAAGGTTTTTTGCCTGACCGGAACCTTTGGAATGTCCCGACAGAAGCGGTGTAATTAACCGATGTACATGGAAACATGGCACTAGGAAGAGTTTCACGAACAACATATTAAATCTATAAGGGAGACCCGGACTAGGTGACGAGTTCCGAGGAGGAATCCACGGAAGGAAGAACTGACATCCCATCATCCCGTTTTGATCAAGGAGCAGACGTACTAGAATAAGGAGCGAATGTCGCCCACCTTTGGAAAGCGGGAATGCGGGGCAACAAGTGCAGTGTGTCCTCCTCCACAGACGGACGGATGCGCGCGCCCCGGCGAAAGCATCGGAAACAGAAATGGTGAAATTCTTCTCCTCAATGTGGAGATTAGTAGCGTTTGAGGTACCAGTAGATTGACGTGTCACCGGATCCATATATCTGGCGCCTGGTCCCGCCAAGCAAATAGCGGGCCTGTCGTGAAACTCACCGGAAGTCGGGGCGGTAGAACGTGGGGAACTCCGTTCTGTAGCGTGTTGGCGTGGATCCTTCTTACAGACGTGGATAATGGAAGGACGCTGGGGCACTGGTTGTCAATCCTTTTCCTCTCAGTGCTGATGAGTTGATCCCTTCGTTTCGCAGGAACCAGGTTGTTGTTACAGAGACGCGATCACCGCCTGCTCGCCTACACAGGGGCAGGGGCAACACCGCCACAACCACCCCGCATGGCGCCGTTACCGCCACGACGGCCGCCACATCGCGGAATATGGGGCTCCCACGTCCCCTTTCCCCATCAGAGGTCATCCAGCGAAGGGTGATCAACAGCCTCGTACGCAGGTACGAGGAGGAAGGGGTCATCCCAACTCGGGATATGGCCCGCTTGGACCTGGAGGCCTCCAGGCCCCGCCGTCAACGCCGCCCTAACAGGCCGCGCAGGGAGCCCCTGCTCCCCACCCCAACGTTCAACCGTTTCGGGAGCCTGTCCCCGGAATGCCTCGACGACTCCTCGCCTTACGCTGATGAGGAGGGGGCCGCCCGGCTCGGCCTGCTCAGGGTCCCGACCCAAGGGCTCCAGGCGAGGGCTCCCGTTCGGCCGCGTCAGCACCGCCGTCCGATTCCGTAGGAAGAGCAGGCAGGCCATGACCCTGCACCACCTGCACCAGCTCGTCTGACCCGACGTCAGCGCCGGGCCCAGGCTGAGGACGCTCGCCCAGATGCGTCAACGTCAACAGCCACAGTGGCCCGCGCCACCGCCGACGTGCATCATAAAGTCCTTGCATACACTGAGCAGGGGCACTCCTTCACCCAACCAGGATCGAGACCCCAACTGCCCCACGGGCAGGCTAGGTTGACTCTCCGGGTTTCAGGGTCGAGTGGTGATCGCCGCGAACTAACCCGCGGTGATGTCACCCCGTACGGAGGCCCTCCCCGTACCACAACTCCACAGATCATGGGCCTTCCCCGCTCCGAAGATCTTCATGGAGTTATACCTCGTGCTACCCCCATCCCGAAGGAAGACCTGCCCCGCGGTAGTGACGCTCAGCGCGGAAACCTTTCCCGCACCCACTATACAGGGTATGGAGTCCATCCTCCTGCCCCCGACCACCGATCTGAAGGCACTGTCCATCCAGTCCTTCTCCAACGTGGGGTCCTCCCTACGTCCTCTATGCAACCGGCGAAGTTCCTCCTCGCCCCAGCAACTCGAGGAGTGAGGGTCAGCCTCGCTCCACCCGCATCGACCATGGAGGTCCTCCCCATGCTCTTGCCAATTCCAATAGAGGCTCCACCCACATGGGTACTATCCATGGAGGTTCCCCCCATGTACCCTTCGACATATTCCCTGGTGCCCCTCGCACCTCGGCTATCTCGAGCGGGATCCCTCTCTGCCACGGTTCCAGCGCCGCCCCGAGGCTACCTATTAGGGATCAACCCTGTCCCGAAGAGCCACCTCGGGGCAGGAGAGCGGGTCGTCGCCGCCACAAGAAGAGTCTTGTGAAGGCCCAGGTGGAGATAAAACATGCCCGCTTCTCCGACTCTGAAGCGGAATGCGACTCAGTGATGGAACCTTCTCCTTGCTCCTCTGTATCAAGGACTGGGGCAGGAACCAGACGTGTTAGCCTCATTCTCCCGGAATATGAGGTCCACCAGATTCCCATCTCTCTCCGCAGGTACATCCAGGAGGAAGAAATCTTGGGAACTCTGCAGGTCTCGATCGCGCAATCACCGCCATTGTCACTAGAAGCGCCCTCTACCTCTACCAGAGATCGCAGAGAGCTATTTTGGGGGCCAACGGCGGTAGAGCGACGACATGACCTATCGCCGGTATCTGCGATTCCTGTGCCGGAAGCTGTGGCTATCAGCCCATCGTATCGTGACATCGTGGCCAGGTCACCTCACTCTTCAGAGGATGACCCGGATTTCGGCGGCCAGTTAGCTCGTTCGCCATATTCTCTACCGCCGAGTTTACTATCCCAGAGGTCTGCCTCAGTACCGCTACCGGTCCCTCAGCCACCCCCGGTTGACGAGTGGGGAAATACAGGGCCAGAACCCGAGTCCGAACCCAGGAGCTTCTGGAGTATTCTTGCAGCGGATTACTTCCCGGAGAAGTTTTGGCCGACGGCGGCACTGAACTTTCGCGCACCAGAGTCACTTACCCCTGAAGAATTGGGGTGCTTTTGTCGAACCCTATGGGTGACGTACTTCCGCCTTCGTTACGAGCAGGTGATGTACCCCAGAAGTCGAGAGCACTTCGAAGAAATCGGCGATCAATGCCGCTTGATCGATTCGGCCGCACTCCTTGTGGCCCAACACCATGAGTCACCAGGCCGGCAGAGCGCCCTTCAACGGAAATGTTTTCAGAGTTTCAAAGTAATCCCCAGAATCGTCAGGGAAGCTACCCCCCATGTTCAAGTCCGTGGTTGGGGACACTATGCCGCTCTCCTCTTCAACCCTATCCGACGGCAGCCCAATTCGTTATGCGACATCGAGGACATTCCCTCGAGATGGGTCGCGGTCCACATGGCTGATGTAGTGGACAAGGAATACAAGCTTGAGTTCCTTGATGGATAATTACCCCCCGAGAGCATACCGCCACTGCTGGACCCATCGGGGAGGGTTACCCATCAGCAGAGGAACCTTCTAGGCCTCCCCATACCCACCGAGTCGCTGGTACTCGGTCGAAATACCGGCAAGGGTAAGGAGCACGTCGGAACTGTCAAGCACTCCGACCCGTCTGCCTCTGTGCAGAAAACGGAAGAAGATCCCAAGAAGGCCACATTACGCCAGCAGCTTGCTGAGCAGAAGAGGCTGGTTGACGAACTCTTGGCTGAGCGCGTCGTAGAGCGGTGACCCGACTATGGTAATCCCAGGCCGGGGCAGCAGGGGAAGGAACAATTTCCCCCCGGTGAGATGCCCCGGGCAACCCTGATCATGCTACTCCCGCAGATAGGGCAGAAGCTGGAGATTATGGCAAGAGGGCACGATACGTCTCGCCAAACCCCCCCGAACGACGGGGCAACCTGAAGAATCCAGTCTAGGTTCCCCCAATCGCCCCACAGGTCGTTCCGCCAGTTGATCCACGAGCTGCTGAAGCCATCTACCATGTTGAAGAACCTGGCAACGCACTTGTGGTTAGGGATCCCCGCAACCCCGCAGAGGTCCCCCACCTCAAGCACAGGCTCCTGCCCAGCAGCGACCGCCTCATAATCGACAGGTTCTCCCGCGCAATGCGCCACCACCACCCAGGCGAGACAATATGGCGCCGCCTCCTCGGCAGGCCCCTCCGGCCCCCCGTCAGGGCCAGGCCCCCTATCCGGAAAGAAGGCACCAGACTTATTTGTTCAACGAAAATCAGGTCCCTGGCTATTTCTGAAGTTCTCTAGAGTAAGGGATTGTGCGCCTGCCCGAGTGCAGAAGGCCAGCAGAGGTGAATCTCACTGATCACCCCAACTACTATCCTTATCATCGGATTCTGGGGAACACCCTCAAGAAATGCTATGTTTTTAAAGACTAGCTTCAAGACCAGGTCAACAACAACATAGTCAGGTTGGGCCCGGCACTAGCACAAGTGGTGGGTGTCTTTGCAGGGTCAGAGATCGGCAGCGACAGCGAAGGCGAGTGGCAGCAGGTCCCCAGCCGCGAATCCCGGAAATACGACGACTGGATGGCTCGAAAAACCGTCGTCTATGCCTATGGTATCATCCGGGCATGCCTGAAGCATTCAGAACCTTCAGAAGAAGTATCTGGTACCTCTGTATCGTCTTCACAGTCGACCTCTTCCCAAAAGGGCAAGCAACGGCGACGCAAGAAGAAGCAACGCGCACCGCCGGTGCCGTCGTCATCTCGTACTCTCAGTGACTTTATGCCCCCTGAAATGAGGATTCCTCCAAGAATCTACCCGGTGGTGGATGACTCCTCAAGAGACAGCCAGGGGTATGCTTCGGTTAACACCGTGGAGCTGGTAAAGCCCTATATGACTCCCGGCGAGGGGGAACGCCAGGCGAACCTCCCCAACGTTTCCAGCCGTCGTCAATGTCAGCGGAGTCGCAACCGTGTCGGTCATCGAGGTACGTCAGCGGGCACTTTCAGCCAAGACGTGCACGCTACTAAGACCAGACAGCAGGCTCAGTGCAGATCTCAGCATGCGCAACCCCATATAACGCCCTCAGCTCTACCTCCACCGCCGTTTGTGCTACTAGATCAGGGAGAGCTGCCTCGTTCGTATCACAGTCAGTCTTTCCCGGCTATAGGCCATCATCTGTTGTCCCACCCTAGTTTGGTGAATACTCTTTAGGCTTCAACTATTAGGCAGTAGGATGTACCCAGTACCAGCCGATCGCCGGTTCAACCGGCAGGACCCGCTATGCCTCCAAATTCCGAACGACCTCCTGTAGGAAGAGGTTCACGTTTGGTACGGAAGTATGATGTCCTGAAGCACCTGGCCGGCATTCCGGAAAGGCTTTCTATCCTTGAGGACCTTTTCTTGTCATCCAAAATGCGTGAGGCACTTGCTGAGGCCCTAAGGATCCCCCTCCAGTTTGAGACGGAGGTAGCAGCTGCAGAATCCTTCCATACCGAGACGATTGAGAACGCCGAATTTCAGGTGGTTATCTCATTCTCCGGTGAAGATGAGGACCCTCCTCTACAGGGGCACATTCGCCCGCTGTACATCACTGGCCACTTCAATGGCATGGAAGTCTGTTGCTGCCTTGTTGACACAGGTTCCAGTATCAACCTAATTCTGACTCGGACATTGCGAAAGCTGGGTCTGTCTGAAGGTGATTTAACTCCCTCTAACCTCAGAATCCAGGGGTACGACAGGACCGAGCAAACCCCAGTTGGCAAGATCCGCCTGAAGACTCAGTTCAGTGGCTTAATCGCCAGCACTGAGTTCATGGTCGTCTCTCAGGACACCGCCTACAACGCGTTGATGGGTAGGCCATGGCTCCATCTGCATGCAGCGGTCCCTTCATCGTATCACTAGTGTCTCAAATACTCACTCAACAGTCGAGTAGGCGTGCTCCAAGGAGATGCGTCTCCTTTCGCTTCTTGTGAGGCCCACTATCTGGATGCGGGTTATTACAAAAGTAAGGATAAGCAAATCCTAGTAAGTGAGGATGAACCCGCCCCGGTCACAAGTGATCCCTGGGCAAGCATGGATGGCACCTACATCCTCCTGATCCACCGATTGGAGTCCACGACCCCCGACATGGGGTAATGTTTTGTTGTTTCGGGTACACAAGGAAGGCATGTTCTCGTGTCCAAGTGACGGTGGAAAATCACCTCGTACTCCTACATCAACCAAGCTCAGGTGATCCTGGAACCTCCTACCCATGTACGGTACCGGAATGTCAAGCTTATGACAACGGCGGTACGCCATACGTGTCTCTTCCACCAGGCTGGAATCCACCGACTCAGGCCGACACGTCACCACTACTTTGATATCATAAAATGTGGCCCCTTAGGCCGAAGGCCAGATGGGATAGGGTCGACTGCCTTCATTGCTATGGTCTCAATAGCGAGTGAGTCTCCTGACATGATGACCACTGTTGCCCAAGCCAGCACCAGCTTCCCCTCAGGTTTTGATAGCCCAGGAGTATCTCCCGTCGCGGGAAATCCCCCCACGGGTGGGGAGGAACACCTGGAGGATGCTCCCCCTACCTTTGAGGAAGGCATCTCTACCACGGTTGATGAGATGATACAGGTGAACCTTGGTAGCGAGGAAGATCTGAAATCGACATTGATCAGTGTAGACATGTCCCTCGAGGAGCAGAAGTAGTACGTAGACTTTCTCAAACAACACCGTGACGTGTTTGCTTGGAGTTACAACGAGATGCCAGGACTAGATCCCCAGGTAGTCGTTCACCGTTTGGGCCTCCCGGAAAAACATCGTGGGTTTAAGCAGCCTACCAGGAAGATGCACCCTTCTCATGGTGCTATGGTTGAGGCTGAAGTTGACAAGCTTATCAAAGCCAACTTCGTTAAGGAAGTCCATTACCCCAAGTGGCTTTCCAATATTGTGCCAGTCAGGAAGAAGAATGGGCAGATCAGAGTCTGCATCGACTTCCGCGATCTTAATCGCCACTGCCTAAAGGATGACTTCCCACTCCCAGTGACAGAGTTATTGATTGATGCCACGACCGGGTTCCAAGCTCTCTCTTTCATGGACGGGTATTCCGGGTACAACCAGATCCGGATGGCCCCCGAAGACGAGGATTCCACTACCTTCAGGGCTCCCCAAGGTACCTTTTTCTACTAGGTTATGCCATTTGGTTTGAAAAATGCAGGTGCCACATATCAGAGGGCCATGCACCGCATATTCAAGCTGATTCTCGGAACATTGGTGGAATGCTACGTAGATGACCTCGTAGTCAAATCATGTCAGCGTCAGGACCATCTCAAAGACCTTGAGAAGGTGTTCGGTTTCCTTCGTTCTCGTCACCTGAAGATGAACCCGTTGAAGTGTGCCTTCGGGGTCACCTCTGGAATGTTTCTGGGCTTTGTTCTCAGATACCGAGGCATTGAGATCGACCCAGAGAAGATCAAGGCCATCATCCAAATGCCTTCCCCGAGAAACAGTTGAAAGCTTCGAGGCCTCCAAGGCCACTTAGCCTATATACGCCGATTCATCGCGAATCTGGCTGATAAGTGTAAGCCCTTTTCCCAGCTCATGAAGAAGGGCGCCGCCTGCGAATGGGATGAGGAGTGTCGGACCGCCTTCGAGGAAATCAAGCAGTATCTGCTCCAACCTTCAGTTTTGATGCCACCCGTCTCCAGAAATCCACTGATCCTTTACATGACCGCCTTGGAAAGATACCTCGGTGCATTGCTCGCCCAGAAGAATAACGAGGGTACTGAGAACAGTCTCTACTATCTCATCTGCATGCTTCTCAATACAGAGGTCAGATACTCCCCTATCGAAAAGAGCTGCCTTGCGCTCGTCTTCGCCGTGCAGAAGTTGCGACATTACCTGCAGCACCATGAGGCGCAATTGGTCTCCCGGGTAGACCCACTGAAGTACATCCTGAACCACCCCATGATGACTATCCGACTAGCACGGTGGGAAGTGATTCTCCAGCAGTTTGATATCAGGTTCGTACCTCAGAAGTCCATTAAGGGACAGGCATTGGCAGACTTTTTAGCTGCCCATCCAACCTCCGTGGATCAATCCCTGGACCTGGATTTTCCTGATGAGATGATCCTCTTAGTCAATCATGTCATCCCGTGTTGGCAAATGAATTTCGACGGTGCCTCCCGGAGCCCCACCGGTAGGCGGCTCAATGATCCTAAGCTCAACAGAGTGGGCCTGGGTATTGTCTTCATTACCCCAGCTCAAGCCGTCCTTCCATACTCATTCCTGTTGTCAGAAGGTTGTACGAACAACGAAGCAGAGTACCAGGCTCTCATCACCGGCCTCGAGTTGGCCCTTGAGATCCATGTGCCCCATCTGCATGTGAAAGGAGATTCTGAGCTGGTAATCAAACAGTTTAATGGCGACTACGTAGTTAGGAAGCCGGAGCTTGTACCATTTCTGGAGTACACCCTCCGCCTAATGGCCCAGTTCTCTTCTCAACCAGAGGTTACCCATGTCCCGCGGTCACAGAACGGTCAAGTAGATTCCTTGGCTGGCTTAGCCACGTCGCTCGCAGAACCCGAGCAAGACGATTTGATCATACATGTGGCACACCAGAGATTCATTGCCCCCGTCACCCAAGAGGACAATGATGGCATGCAGGTAAGTCATCTCACTGACGGACCCTCCACGTCAGGGTTCCCGGGTTCGTCAGACACAGTGGTTGAAACCACTCCTGACTGGAGGGCACCTTTTGTCGAGTATCTCCAAAATGGTCGCCTCCCAGAAGACCGGCCCGAGTGCGAGCGAATCCGACGCCGCGCACTGCAATTTACCCTCCAGAGCGGCCCCAGTCTTGAACAGATACTTTATAAGCGGAGCTTCGATGGTGTCCTCCTCCATTGTATTCAAGGAGTAGAGATTCATCAAGTTATTCAAGAGGTTCACGCCGATTCCTGTGGCGCCCATCAAGCTGGGCCGAAGCTGTCCCATCAAATCCAGAGGTTGGGGTACTTCTGGCCGTCTATTATCCACGATTGTATTGGGTATGCCAAGAGATGCCACGCGTTCCAAGTTCACGCCAACTTCCTGCATCGGCCGTCGGAGCCCCTCTACCCCACCAAGTACTCATGGCCATTTTCGGTATGTGGACTTGATGTATTGGGACCGTATCCACCGGCAACAGCCCACCAGTGTAGGTTCATCCTGACTGCTACAGATTTCTTCTCCAAGTGGGAAGAGGCAGTTCCACTCAAAGAGGTCAAGGCCCGCTCCATCATTGACTTTGTGAGCTCCAATACTATCCACCGGTTTGGGGTACCACACGCTGTCCTCACTGACAACGGCACAAACTTCTGAGCAGCTGAACTAAAGAAATTGTACGCCAAGTATGACATCCGTTTGAACCATACCTCCCGCTACCACGCACAGGAAAACGGACAGATCGAGGCATTCAACAAAACCCTCTCTAACATTCTGAAGAAGATGGTTGGTCAGAACAAGAAAAGTTGGCTGGACAAGCTCCCCAACGCCCTCTGGGCTTATCAGATGATGACTCGCAACTCTACCCAGGTGACCCCATATTCCCTGGTATATGGAGCTGAGGCCGTCCTACCCATTGAGATCCAGCTTCCATCGTTATGCACTGCAGTCTATGATCACCAGACATCAGATGAGGTAGCCAAAATCCGTCTAGATGAATTATAAGCACTGGAAGAGAACCGGCTTCGTGCCCTACACAATTTGGAAAGGCATCAGGATAAGATAGCGAGGGCCTTCAACAAGAAGGTTTGTCTCCGCTCTTTTCTACAGGGCGACCTAGTACTGGACCTTCGAGCGCCAATGATTCCCAGTAGGAAACCGCCCAAGTTAGAACCCAAATGGGAAGGGCCTTATATCATCCATAAGGTTTACCCCAATGGAGCATACTCCTTGGTGACCACGGATGGAGAGCGCATAACTCCTCCCACCAACGCCAAGTTCCTCAAGCGATACTTTACCTAGGGAAAAAGGGTCTTGCACGACCTTAAACTGCATCTTCGTCCTGCAAGACGATAAACTGCAAAATGGTCCGAGCTCTATGACCTTAAACTAAGATATCCTCCTTGGGCCCACGGCCCCCGTCTTCACTACGAGACGTTAAACCGCAATCCAGTCAAGCCTTCCTGACCGAGGCTCAGCCTCTGGCCCCTTGGCCTCCTCGGGCCCACAGCCCCCGTCTTCACTGCGAGACGTTAAACCGCAAGCCAGTCAGGCCTTCCTGACCGAGGCTCAGCCTCTGGCCCCTTGGCCTCCTCGGGCCCACGGCCCCCGTCTTCACCACGAGACGTTAAACCCGCAAGATGGTCAGGTCTCCCTGACCGTGGTCCGGCCTCAGGCCCCTTGGTTTTCCCCGACTTACCCCCTTGCGGGATTGTACGGTATGGTGTGGGACTACGTCCTCATTCACGTAGGATTACTTGCCACACCTTACATATCCCCCCTTCGTCCCGTATGACGTTAAACTGCATCTCAAGAACTACGTGTGGCTTGATTCCCATCTTGATGGGATACGTAGGAACGCTCGGACGCCTCGTCTTGAGCCCAGGCCCAAGCTTTTCTCTTCCATTATCCCCCTGGGAATAGTTTCCTTGGAGGATCTTTGTGTAGTGGGGATTAGGCTTTCTTAACCCCGCTCATACAAGGGTTGTAAGGGTTTCACCATGTGCCCACTCCCATTCTTCTATCCTCCCACGTCCTCACCGCATGACGCTAAACTGCATGGCCTTCAAGAACTACGTATGGCTTGATTCTCATCCTCATGAGATACGTAGGAATGCCCGGACATTTTTTCTGTTGGCCCAGCCCAAAATCCAAAATTTTCCCCTCGGGTCAAGACATATGGCAGGGTGCACACTTTTCCCCCAACTCACATCGAGCAAGCCTCGACCCGGCTGCACATCCCCCCTGGAGATGTTTTCCTCTTTCGTGGATGGATACAGCTATGCTTCACCCACTCCTTGACTGGGATTCCATCATTTTGCACACCCGGAGGGACCCCCATGAACGGCCTGGATACTACGCCCAAGGGCTCTCCTACCGATACGGGCCAACATCCATGAGGGTTTTCAAGCAACAAGCCGATACCAGTCCCGCGTTGCAAATTTGGTTAGCGGTCGACGCTCATTTGTTGCTCCCATATCAGGTCACCATAGGGATGTTGTGTTTCGAACATGGTCAACAATGTCCTGGATCTTCGGTTCCACCCCGAGATGTCCCAGACATCGAGTGCAGTGATTCATTCTACCCCATCCCGAAGTGACAAAATTTCCCCCGGGTGGTGCTAGTGGTCGGGCCCATATGGGTGTACGGTGTGGTGTGGGACTACGTCCTCATTCACGTCGGGATCATGTACCATGTCGTACGCCTTCCCTTACGAGGCCCAGCCTCAGGCCCCTTGGCCTTCTCGGGTCCCCGACCCCCATCCTCATGTAAGACGTTAAACTGCAGACCCGTCAGGCCTTCCTGACTGATGCCTGACCTTAGGCCCCTTGGCCTTCTCATGCCCCTCCGCCCAACCTCTTACTCGGGGTGTAAGGTGTGGTGTGGGATTATGTCCTCATTCATGTCGGTTTATTCTCCGTACAGTACACCTCCCTTGTTTGGGGGTATATTACCCCCCCCCCCTCGTCCTGTATGACGTTAAACTATATCTAGAGAACTACGTGTGTCTTGATTCCCATCCTCATGGGATACGTAGGACCACCTGAATGTCTAGGATTCGGGTCCAGCCCCATCTCTCGGGAATCTTCATCCCATCTTGGCCCCTTGGCCTACCCTTCCTCCATGAGAGGATTACATGGTGTGGTGTGGGACTACATCCTCATTCACATCGGTCTCGTAATGACCACGCCATGTATCTCTCCCTCCTGAGTTGTTTCGTCGATCCCTTTTCGGCGGTTCACCAATGTGCCTAAGAGTACTCTGGTTTAATACCTGGAATGCCAAGCTTTACTCAGACACGTCCGCACCCGCTTTCCAGGCTTTTTGTATCCCTGCATCAGGGCTTCCATCATCTTTCACACCCGGAGGGACCCCCAAGAACAGCCTGGATACTACGCCCAAGGGCTCTCCTACCGTTACGGGCCAACGCCCCCAAGGGTTTCGGACAACAAATCGACAAAATCCCGCGTTGCGAATATGGTCAGCGGTGGATGCTCGTTTGTTTTTTCCACCTCAGGATAACGCGATATGGATGCTATGTTTCCACCATGGTTAACAGTTTTCCCCTATCGGCACGCCAATCCATTAAGCCCAAAATGCCAGGTACACAATTTACACCCTTCATCACTTCATCGTGCCCAAGTAGAGTCTCAGAACTCTTGGTACTTTTCCTCCGTGCACGTCTTCATGTTGGGGAAACAAGCCGTGTCGAAGGTGTCCTTCGGGGCTCTCTACCAACTCCCCTCTGATGGATGCCCCAAGTATTGCGTTAAGGATCTCCCCCCCTTGTTTCCCACACCGAGTTTAACTCACGTGGGCTTAGGGATTGGGTTGACGTCTGCGCTAACTTGGGAGGTTGTTACCATTCATGGTCCGAGCTCTAAGACCATAAACTAAGGTCCATCCGGAACTACGTGAAGCTTGATTCCCATCCTCATGGGATACATAGGACCGCTCGGACGCCCTGTATTCAGGTACAACCCATTTAGGGAGCCAGTCTCTCCCCCTTGTTTCACCTCTTACCTCTATATAGGCCCCTCGGCCTAAGGTCTCCCTCTCCGAGTGGCGTACAATGTGATGTGGGATCATGTCTCCATCAATTTTGTTTTATAACACTACGCACGTTCCCCGCCTAGAATCGTCTCTGCTACGTCTGCACTACATGACGATAAAATGCATGCTTGGTCCTATCATACGACCCTAAACTGTGACATTATCGTCCTGGCCGCACGACGAAAAACGGCACTGCATTGTGGTGACCTCGTTGTAGAGGACATCACGTTGGGTATTGGTCACGTGCCATGCCATTTGTCAACGCCCATCATGGCTTGATCCTTGTGGTGACACCACGGCCTACTACTCTAGGCCCGTCGCTTCACAAAAAAAAACCACTCACCTTAAAGGACAAACAAGATTTATCAAATTCCTCTTCTTTTAGTGCAAGGGCCACGGCCACACTCCCCCCCTTTTTTTCCCTGACACTGGTACCTTACAGTTCTGCCTTTCAGAACTACATATGTCTTGATTCTCATCCTTATGAGATACGTAGGAGCACCCGGGCACTTCCCCGTGGGCCCAGCCTGACCTTTGTGTTCGGTCCCTTGACTCGAGCATTTCCCCAGAGAACGCATGGTAAGTAGGGCTTAGGTCCTCCTTCACGACGGGTCTTATTTCCATGTGTCCCCTGCTCCCTTTACTGATTTATAGTCTAAGGTCCATCAAGAACTACGTGAGGCTTGATTCTCATCCTTATGAGATACGTAGGAGCGCCCGGGCACTTCCCCGCGGGCCCAGCCTAAATTTCGCTTTCGGTCCCTTGACCAAAAAACCTCTCCTAAGGGGGTCATGCGGTGTGATATGGGATTACGTCCTCATTCACGTCAGGTTGTTCACCACACCGTACACACTCCCTATTCCCATTCACACCATGTGTTTGAGTTACTCCACCATGTGCCTCTTATGTCTCCTCCCATCCATGGTCTGAATTCTATGACCCTAAAGTAAGATCTCCCTATGGGAAAGGAATCTTCTCCCTCTATCTAATACGTCTCGATGTTGTATTCAGATGTGTTTTGAAAAAGATCCTGAAGTGTGGGATTTTCATAGGGACATCCTCCTCGTCCCATGACCAAGCTTCGTGAACTCGTTATTTGGATCCTCATCCTCTTCCACATCCAAAAGGACCCTCAGAAGACATGGATAATAGGCTTAAGGGCTCTCCATGAATGCTGGACCTAAGGGCCCTCCAATCGTTTTGGGACAACATCCCTACAGATATCTGACAACATTTGTGACATGGTTCCGTGTTTCAAACATGGTCAATGGTCAACCCTCATTTGTTTGTCCCCATTCTCGTCTAACGCGATATGGATGCTGGGTTTCCGCCATGGTAAACAGTTATCCTCCATCGTCATGTCGCCATCATCATGATCTGAATCTCAAGCGCCATGATTCACACATTTCCACTTCCTCATGTTCAAGTGGAATTCCATCATACTCGGCTCTTTCTCCTCGCGCATCTAGGTGCGCTAAATGATCGTGTTAGTGTCATTGGGCCGGTATTCACCGAACCTCCCTTTTCCCTAACCTGCCCCTTTTTGTGTCGGGAAATTCCCACCACTACTTCTTGTTTCCCACACCGAGCACGACTCACGTGGGCTTAGTAGTTTTGGCGGGATGTGTACCAACACGGCCAGGCTTCTCATCGTCCCTCATGACATTAAACTACGCTTCTAGAACTATGTATGGCTTGATTCCCATCCTTATGGGATACGTAGGGACACCCAGTCATTTCACCTAGGGTCCAGCCCCAGGAATCTTAAAATCCTATTTCTCCCTCTGGTCGGACCCCTCATAGGGGACCATGTAACTATGAAATTTCCCTGAACAAGTTCAGGATGCCCCAAGATTACATTGGGAAGTGATAGATCCCCTCGCCAGAGAGGCCCTGTCTGAAAGAAGGAATGATCCATGATCAAACCGATGCGACCGTATGGTGTACTCCCACCACGGTGGTGTAATTGTATGAGTGTTGGATTCTGTTCGGATAAACCATCACTCCATATTCCACGCTTTGCGTGCCCCTTATTCAGACCCTCGTCCCCTTTCATGTCTCACGGGACCCCCTAACAGCCTGGTCTCATGCCGCATTGGCTCACCTACCATCCTGGGCCAACATTCCGGAAGACTGGTCATGTTTGGAAGGACCCCCTAACAATATGGATGTTTGACCTATGGTCCGCCAACTGCCCTGGGTCAGTGTCCCGAAAGATTGACCGACAATATTTGTGACATGGTCCCATGTTTAGAACATGGTCAATGGTTGACCCTCATTTTTTCCCCATTACAGGCTAACGCAGTAAGGATACCGCTTCTCCACCATGGTTGACGGTTGTCCTTTATTATCACGCCATCCCCACAGTGCTCCGAATCTTGGGCATCGTAATTCACGCTTCCCGTTTCCGTCTGTTCGGACTGATTCCAGTGTCCTTGGTGTTGCACCGTTCGTGCATAACAGCGCGCTAAAGAAATAGTAATTCGGCTGTCCTGAAAGTTCCTTCTCCGGTCAATCCTATCCCATCTTTCGGAAATCCGGACTGGTAATCCGAATTCCGGATTCCCGGAGCATGGTCTCCACTACTATGTTAGGTGGGACGAGAAGGCAACTATCTCCTATTTCTCACATCGGGATCGACCCACGTGGTCTTGGGGAATTATCGCCGAACGTCCCGCAAACTTTTTAGGGATGTAACAAGGAAATTAAAACAGTGGAAATCGTGTGTGCTACGACATTCAGAACAAAGAAAGAAAAAATTGAAGCACGAAAGTACCACTAAAAGGTTTTTGGTTTGTTACAATACCCGGGGGTCGACTCCCCCCATGGACGGGTTGACCCTATCAAAAGAGCATTGTAGCTCTGCCACCCGTTGGCTTGTGGCGTCCAAGGCTTGCTGCCGCTGACTTAGCTCCCACTCCTCCTCAGCAGCGGCGGGGCGCAGTTCGTCAGCCTTGGCTTTGGCTCTCTCTACGCCAGCTTGAACGGTAGTCATCTTTCCAGAGACCTGCCTTATATACTCTTCTTCCTCTGCCAGCTAGGCCTTCAACCATGAGATCAGCTCAGATTGTGCATTAAGAGAGGCTGAAAGCTCATCTTCCTGGGTCTACATCTGTTGGACCTCGCCTTCAACCTCCTAGAGCTTCTTGATGTTGGTCGCCTTCCTCCGCTGCCAGCCCACACTGATCCCACGATCATGCTCCCGGATCTTCTCAGCCATAAGATCTCGGATGAGTGTGTGAGGACGTTGGGCATCCACTCCCCCAGCGCACAGTTCGCGCAACCGCGAGCGGAGTCTGTCCATTTCGGCCAGTCATTGCGCTTGGGGGTGTCCTTGATGAAGTGTGTGATTATCTTCCATGACCGGCGGCGGACTATGCTGATGTCTTCCTCGTCGGAGGTCATTTCGTCCCAGTCTGCGCGATTGGCAGGCTCGTACGTGGGATACGCCCGTAAGAAATCCTCCGCAGGATCTAGACCTAGTGTTGAATCCAGTACGACATCTAGTTCCGAAGCAGGCGTGACAGGAATGGGACCGACCGGTTGATCCTCTTCATCGGAGTCCACCTCAATGACCTCAGGCACGACCCTACTAGTAGTCCCGCTGGTGATGATGTGTGTTGCAGCTTGGGGAGATGGGGGAACTATCGCCACCACCACCGGCATGCCCCTGGGAGGGACGCCACCAGACATCCCGACTAGTCTTGCCGCAGCAGCCCACGCCAGCCGGAGAACTGTACGACAAATAGAGACATAAACGTTAGTTGTCATAGTCTACATGTGACGAAAAGGAAACCGGTAGAGGAAACTTACGGAGATCGACCGCCTGGTGCTGCTCTTGAGCCGGTACTGACGGGACCCCGAGGCGAGGCCCTCTGTATACTGTTGGAAGGTCTGGAGATTCCGGAGGAGCCACCTCGGGTGCTCTGGTCCCACCAGACGCGGAACTGGACGCAACCATAGGCATGGGTTCTGAAGGTCCCGCATCATCACCCGCAAAGGGGAGAGAACGAGGCATGCAAACAAGTTCCTCCTACATGGCTCAAACATCGGTGAGGAGTCCATAGTGGCCCAAGAACGGATCGTGAGGAAAGAAGTTTGGAATGCTACCTCGAGAGCCCCTACAAAATCGTCGAAATCTGAGCCTTGATCTCTGACCTCACCCTCCTCCAATGGGCTCCCTCCTCCAACCTCATCCTCCCGAGAGGAGTCCTCTGATTCTTCTGGCAGGGGGAAGTGCTCCCTCAGATCAGCAGCCGATAGCTGTGGGGGGACCGTTTGATTCAGCAACACCCTCACCCGATCTGTCATTGGACGAGGGACACCACTGGAGTGGACGTAATCCTCCAGCTCGTCCAAGTATTGATCTGCCTCCGCTGGAGACGCCATGAATCCAGCCCGGACTGGGCCGATGCCCGGTAATTCCATCCCGAGGTGATTCAGGTGGGCCCATATCTCGGGTGGGCTGAGGAATGGTCGATTGACATCCCAAATGTCCCAGGCTTCCGGGAAGACGGCATCCTCTGCCATGTCGATATGACGTAGGTGCTTCCCCGGAGCCTGAGTGGATATCCTACGGAATCCCCTCGGTGGCTGCCCCTCCGGATGGCCCTGCTCTCCCGAAATCACCAGATCCGCCACTACTGCAACACCCTCGGCCGGTGCGGGTCTCGCCGCCATGGAAACCCCGCTACCACGAGAGGCCCTAGCTGCCCTCCGACCCCAACCTCGATATAGAGGAGGCCCACCGTCACCGACCCGAATAGTTGGTTGCTTCAGCATCTCCCCTGGGTAAGAAGCCTCCCAACTAATTGCATACTCCCTCACCAATCCGAAAGCGGCAGTGGATGGAGGCAGTGCAATTCGCATCTTACCATCTTCCCGTGTGAACATGAGCCACAGCTGCCTCATCACACACGAGTGCTCCTCGTGACGCACCTCCCAGTAAACCTGCGGTGTCAGCCGCTGGAGGCACCGGAACTGCCTCGCAAACTGATGTGGGGTGTACGGTTCACAGAGTGGCTCACGATCTACTCGTTCCGCCAAAACTCCACCTCGAAAGGCCAGGAGGTAATCCCGATGTTCTTCTGTTCCCTACCCGTCATCAGTAAGTATCCCCATCGGAAATGGGAAGGGGTGTAAATTAAACTCATCCTCCCTCCACACCCGATTAAACACCATTGGCATGGCTAGTTTGAACGGAAATCTCCCGACCGCGTTCAGGATAGAGGGGAGGAAATTCGATCCTGGTGGCGAAATGGTGTTTGGATACTCATAAATCCCCCTGATGTGCACTACGATCCACCCATACAGGAGGTGGAAGGGCCCGCATATCCTTGGCGGCTTCTTACCCTCGCTAATGTGCCGCAGCATTCTGTACAGTTTGGCAAGCATTGGAATCCCCAGATTGATCCGCTGCCCCATGGCCAACATGGACGCCATGATAAATGAGCTGGGCCACACCCCCATGCTTGTATCCCTCACCGATAGGATCCAATCGCATATGAGAGCTGTGATGAACGCCGCCAGCCTGACTATCGGTTGTTGTTCAGTACTGACACTGAAACCCCGAGTCTTACATTGGCTGTCCTCCAAGACCCGCCAATACGAGTTCCCCTTACCCCGTTGGACCGCCCTCGGACAAGTTCGAGGCCTCGGAGGGAACTCTCGATTCTCTGGGAAAATCAGGAAGCACTTGAACCATCTCCTAAAGTGGACATCCCTCACTGCCTCCTTGTCCTCTCCAGGGACGAGCACCATCAGCACTGATGCCAGTTGCGGAATTTGCTCTGTATCCTCCCACGCGCTCATGACAGGGAGGAACTCATCATACATGTCCCCCAAGATCGGAACTCCAGAAATTGGTTGGGCATCCCACAGGCTGATGCCCACCTCCCCGTGATGCAGGTAAAAGGTATTGGTCCTAGACGACCATCTTCTCAGCAATTCCGGCATCAATTGCTTTGGTTGGTAAATGTGTAATTGGGAGGCCCATGCCGCCTCATACAACCCCACTCTCCTCAGCTCGGCCCCAAACTCCTCGCATGAGGCGCCTACCCAGTAGGCCCAGGCCCAGTCATCAGTAAAGTTGTCGCCCTGGCACAGGTACCACTCATTGGACCATCCCTTCTTCGAATCCTACAAAGACGCCTTCAGCATGGTATGGTAGAGAGGAGGGGACGTCTCCGATTGTAGTGGCTTCCTGTCAATATCGTTCAAATGGTTGTAGATACAGTCAGCGGTGACAGGTGTGAAGTCCTCCTACGCATGACCATCGGCCGCCCTGAACCATTGGTGCTGGCACGGTGTACTCCTGAACCAGCAAGCTGGTTCGTCCCTACTCGCCTCAGGGATGAAGACGTCATCCCTCAACCCGAAGCCATACAATGGAAGCTTCTTACACTGCGGATAATCCTTCTGACCCTCCGATAGAAGATCCGTCAAAGAAGCGTGGTCCGAATGGCTTCGGACCATCTCCCCAAGGCCTGGACAGTTGGCCATCTCATCCCGACGGGCAGCATCTGCAAGCACCCCCAATACAGCCTCTCGATGGGCCATTCTAGTTCCGGCACTCAGAAATGAATTTTTACAGAACGGATCACAAAGACGGATCATGAAGACAGATCACGAAGGTCAGTCGCGAGACCAAGCCGCGAAGTCTGGCCTAGGCCGACAAGTAGAAGTTCCCTTGGTGCGGACGCGGAGTCAGAGACCCGCGGTTCGCCGCGAATCTTGATTCGCGGAGGGCTGTCATGGAGTACGCGGATCTTCACGAAGTCGAGAGCACAAAAATACAAGGAAGTCGCGTGAAGACAAAAGAGGTCGACCCCCCTATTTATAGGCGGCGACCACGGAGCATCGCGGCGCGCCTCACCCGCGCGGAGCATCGCAGCGCGTCTGGATCTGTGGCCCCGGTCAGCACCGTGGGCTCCCTTCGCGAAGCCGCATCACGCACCACCGACAATTTTGGCGATTTTCCCTCAGACTTCAACCATTCACCCTCCGCGGCTCCATGTCTGAGGGGGGGCATTTGTTGGTGCCAAAATATTGCACGAAAGGAAGGGACGAAAAAGAAGGTTGGAACGCTGCCTCGCGAAGCACCGACGCGAAATCCCCGAGCATCGCGGTCTCTCGAAGCTCCAGAGGCGGTAACTCTCTGCGAAAGCATTTGACATTCGTGAGCCCACCGCGAAGCTCCAGAGGCAGTAACTCTCCGCGAACGCATTTGACGTTCGCGAGCGCGCCGCGAAGCTCCAGAGGCGGCGCACGAGTTCTACTTCGCGGTGCCCCTTCCCTATAAATACTGGACTCCCCCTGAGTCCCGAGAGGGACAATCCGACCTTTAGGATTCTCCTCTCCCGAATCGCAAAGCACCCTTTTCCCTCGGGAATCATGAGCTTCGCGAGGTACTTCTACTTCGCGTGATGCCTTCGCTTTGAATTTTTTTGAGCCCCTCTTTCGATAGGGATGCCCTTCGTGAAGCTCAAGGGAGTTCGCGAAGGAAGGGGATTCCCAAGGGAACCCGGGTAGCCACGGAGCATTTATGCTTCGCGAAACACCCAACCTGTACTAGTGATCCCTATGCTAAGGCAGGATCACTACACATTGCGAAGCACACTGCTTCGCAGTACCCTGCTTCGTGAGGCACCTCTCCTTCGCGAGGCAGTGCTCCACGAATACTGTTCCACTTCGTGAAGCACCCTCCACTCATCCCTATGCCCCATGATAAGGCCAAGGCGTCCGCTTCGCGAAGCACACTCCTTTTCTTGGCAATTCCTCTTCCCGTGCGACCCTTCAGGTTTGCACGATGTGATTTCAAAGTCCCACGGACAATAACACTCATAGCGTTGCTTCGCCTAATTCTTCTTCTCCTAGGCACGCTAACGTCTATTACTTATTCGCATAGCCACGCTAACGTGGACCCCTCGATGGTTCGCTCCATAACACCCCTTGACCATGGCATTTCCAGTACCTTCCCTCCCCCAAGGACCAGAGGGTACAGGTTATGTAATTCCTAGGGGTGCAGAGTGAACCCACCTCGTCCGAGCTACAGGACGCTAAACTACCAAGCATCATGTCCTCAACACATGACGTTAAACTGTGACCCGACCTCGTGCCTCTCACGAAGGGTCCCCCCAGCTCGAACATTTTTTACGCCACTCGTCTCCACAGGAGTGGAATCACCCATCCACAAGGGATGATATCCTCCTTATTGGAGTGGCGTATGTTCTCAGGAGAAGGGCGACCCTAGTTCCCCAACGGATGGTTGCACCCCTGCATCTCCGTACTTCCCCACTACCAAGGTCAGTGGAGGGCATGATAGGGAATGAGGAACCTCCCATCATTGGTCCCAAATCCCTCTTTCGTTGCGCTTTGTCGCACTCCGGGCTTCCATCCGGGAGTAAGTCCCAACACCGTGGGCCGCCTAATGCGTAAGCCCCATCTTCGCTTCACACGGACGCACCCTTCGCGGCGTGATCGTCAGGCCCTTGTTGTCTCTTGTTTCTCACACCGAGCATGACTCACGTGGGCTTAGAGTTGGCATTGGCCATGACAATACATCGTCCAGCATGATGTTAAACTGCATGCCCCCGTCCGGCATGATGTTAAACTGTATGCCTTTGTCCCGCATGACATTAAACTGCACACCACTTTGAACTACGAGGTCTTTGATCCTTGTCAAGTCATGGTACATAGGAAGCCTCCACGAGGTTCAAGCCCACCGGTCATCCAATTCACGTCGAGTTCTACCTACGTCCAGCATGATGTTAAACTGCATTCCAGTTCGACGGCAACCCGTTGCGACCAACCCGAACTATGAGGACTTTGATCCGTGTCAAGGCATGGTACATAGGAAGCCTTCCTGAGGTTCAATCCCAACAATCATTGGCCCAAACCGTCTCCTTGTCGGTGTGTCAAGCCCCCAATTTCAATCCGAACTACGAGGACTTTGATCCATGTCAAGGCACGGTACGTAGGAAGCCTCCCCGAGGTTCAAGACCATCTCCCATCGGACCAAGGTCCCTCATTTATGTTGGTTCACCGACACCCAACGCCCGTCATTTATTCACGTCAGGGTTTATTACCATCCCGCGTGATGTTAAACTTTATTTCGTCAATCCTTTGAACTACGAGGACTTTGATCCATGTCAAGGCATGGTACGTAGGAAACCTTCCCAAGGTTCAATCCCACCACTAGTGGACCCCCGGGTCTACTTTCACGTCGGTTCACCGATGAAACCCTTTGAACTATGAGGTCTTTGATCCATGTCAAGGCATGGTACGTAGGAAGCCTCCCTGAGGTTCAAGCCCATCTATCATTGGACCAAGTTCCACCTTCACGTCGGTTCACTGACGAATTCCATCATCTGAACTATGAGGACTTTGATCCATGTCACGACATGGTACGTAGGAAGCCTCCACGAGGTTCAAGCCCACCACCACTAGGGCCCTCCTGGTCCTCTCCATTCACGTCAGTTCGCTGATGATTCCCATCGGACCAAGGTCCACCCTCATGCCGGTCCACCGGCACCATCCCGAACTACGCAGACTTTGATTCCCTGCCACGGGGATACGTAGGAAGCCCCTTCAAGGCTCAATCCCAACTTCATCGTTTCCCTTGTGATGGTTCCTTTACATTCCCCCTTCCACTTCATTCATCTATCCATCATCCACCCTGATCCTCACTCGGACCGTCATATCCCGGTGAGACCATGTCGGTACGCTCCTCTTCACAGCCGCCCATGGGTTGGTCCCGGTATCGGCACCCCTTCAAGGGAAATCCCTCAATCCGATCTATTCTAGCTAATCCTCTGGTTGGGATGATCCGTCTCCGCTGGACATTAAACTCGCGGCATACCCTGTGTTAAACATGGGAAGCTGAGGAAAACCTCAGATACGTGCCTATGGCATATAATTCCCCGCGCTCGATGTGGGATTCCTCGGGCTTCCACGCCCTCGAGAAGCCCTGTGACCAGGGATAATAGACAGACATGTCAGGTTCCCCAGCATCCAGACACGCTACTGATGACTCAACGTGACTACTCCCCTGACTGAAGGTTGCTTCCCTGACCGGAACCTTTGGAATGTCCCGACAGAAGCGGTGTAATTAACCGATGTACATGGAAACATGGCACTAGGAAGAGTTTCACGAACAACGTATTAAATCTATGAGGGAGACCCGGACTTGGTGACAAGTTCTGAGGAGGAATCCACGGAAGGAAGAACCGACATCCCATCATCCCGTTTCGATCAAGGAGAAGACGTACCTGAATAAGGAGAAAATGCCGCCCGCCTTTGGAAAGCGGGAATGCGGGGAAACAAGCGCAGTGCGTCCTCCTCCGTGGACGGATGGATGTGCGCGCCCCGGCGAAAGCGTCGGAAACAATATTCCTATTTTGGCACTGAACGTGCACTATAGGAATCGGCCATCCACAAAGGACCCACTCCTATTGATCCTCTATCACCATCGAGAACTCTGCAAACATCGTCTCATCATCAATGTTCAGCCAACCCCAGTCGATGACGTGTGATGGATCATTCATGTACCACCTCAGCTGTGACACATGGGAAACATCATGCACCCGGTGCATCTGTGGGGGGTGAGCTAGGTAGTATGCCACCTATCCAACTCTGCTCAGAATCTAGAAAGGTCTGATGAACCTTACAGATAACTTACTTCCCCGACCAAATCTTCGCAATCCCCATCAGGGTGAGACCCGAAGGAACACATGGTCTCCCTCTTCGAACTCCAAGGGTCTATGTCTACTGTCATCATAAGATTTATTCCTACTATGTGTATTCCTCATCTACTTCTGGATGATCTTCATCTTCTCAGTGGTAGACCATACCAACTCTGGACCCATGAGTGCTTACTCCCCTGGGTCTATCCAGTATAGAGGTGATCTACAAGGACATTTGTAAAAAGCCTCAAACGGTTCCATGAAAATGGTGGAGTGATAGTTTTTTTTGTATTCAAAATCCAATAGTGGCATTTGGTCCTCCCAACTATGAAAAAAATCAAGGACACAGGCACAAAGCATGTCCTCTAAGGTTTGTATGGTTTTCTCTATCTGACCATCAGTATGTGGGTGAAAATTTGTGCTCAAGTACAGCTGAGTCCCGAAATCCTCCTGTAATCCCCTCCATAGCCCGGATGTGAAGTGAACATCACGGTCTAAGATGATTTTCAAAGGAAACCTGTGAAGATACACTATATATTGGATGTATAGGCATCCCAATCCCTCTACCGATCCCTACTCATGAATGGGTAGGATGTGAGCCAACGTGGTGAGTTAGTCAACGATCATCCAAATAGAATTGTGGGTCTTGTTCATGAATGTTAATAACTTCACTAATTCCATCGAGATACCATCCCACTTCCACTCTGGTACCTCAAGTGGTTGTGCCAAGCCTGCTGTAACTTGATGCTTGGCCTTCACTTGCTAAAAAGTAAGGCACCATGAAATGAAATTGGCCACCACTTTCTTCATCCCTAGCCACTAGTACTGACATTAGAGATCCTGGTACATCTCTTCCACTCTTGGATGTACCACCAAGGTGGAGGCATGGAACTCCCTAAAAATATCCTCTCACAGTGCCACTAGTACTACTATGCATCCTCTGAAAAGAATGACGTGCTCCCCACCTATAGAAAATCCGTCAGGAGCCTGTCCTGAATATAACTGATCATGTCATGACTCTCAGTCAACATTCACAAGTTGTGCCTCCCGAAATCATTTTAAGATTAGGGGAGTAATAGTCATCTACTAAAGGTAAGCTACTCCATCATCATCCATGAAAGATATCTGCATCACGGTTCACTGCTCTATCGCCTTACTCAATAGTTGTAAACCGGATCACTTGCTAAGCGTGTCTTCCACCATGTTCTCATTCCTAAAAGTATAGATTATCTTGATGTCATAGTCATGTAGGAACTCCATCAATCACTACTATCTCAAGTTTAGTCCCTTTTGGAAGAAGATATACCTGAAATACTTATGGTCAGAGTATATGGTAAATTGTTCACTCATTAAGTAGTGCTGCCACATCTTCAGAGAAAATACCATTGCTTCTAACTCCAAGTCATGGGTCACGTAGTTCTGCTAATGCTGCCTCAACTGCCATGAATCGTAAGAAATCACTTCTCACTCCTGCATCAAGACACAACCCTGTCTGCTCCCCGATGCATCATAGAAAACAGCATACCTAATGCCCTCCTCTGGTAGTCTCGAGATGGGGGAACTTTTCAGTCTATGCCTCATCTCCTAGAAACTCTACTGGAATTTCTCCATACACACGAAGGGTTTTCCCTTTCATTTCAAAGCTGATAAGGGTGTTGATACTCTGGAAAATTCGGGTATGAACCATTGGTATTATCCAGCCAACCCCAAGAAATGTCTCACCTCAATCACGCTCTTGGGTGGCTCCTAAGAAAGCACTACCTCTATCTTCTTCGGATCCAATGAAAATCTATCCTCCAAGATAATGTGTCCCAAAAAGTATACCTCACAAATATAAAACTAGCACTTAGAGATCTTCCTATAAAGTTGATGCTCTTATAGCGTATCTAGGACTATTCTCATGTGTGTAGTGTGCTCCTTTTCTGACACCAAGTACACTAATATGTCATCAATTAAGACAACCATGAAACGATTGAGGTAAGGCTGGAAGATCTTGTTCATGAGTCTCATGAACACTGCTGGGGAATTTGTCACACTAAAGTGCATCACCAAGAACTTTTAGTGGACATATCGGCATCTAAAGGTGGTCTTTGGTACATCCTCATCCCGTACTTAAATCTGGTGATAGCACGATCTGAGTTTTATCTTTGAGAACCTCCTCACTCCCTTCAGTTGGTCAAATAGGTAATCAATTATCAACAGTGGATATTTTTTCTTCACGGACACCCGGTTCAAGTTTCATCATTCCACGCATAGCCTCAAGCTTCCGTCTTCCTTCTTGGAAAACAAAACTGGGGCTTCCCATGGTGAAAATTTGGGACTCACGAAGCCCTTCTCATGAAAGTCCTCCAGTTTTACCCTCAACTAACGAAGCTCTATGGGCGCCATATGATATGTTGGCATAGATATCATTTTCATATCGGGGTACAGATCAATGTATAATTATACGTCTCTATAAGGAGGTCGTCCTGAAATATCCCTAGGGAAGACATCCACATACTCGTCCACCACTATAGGAAATCTTGGACTTCTCTCATTCACCGCACTGAGGGTGAGGCTAGCCAACTAGTGAGTGATCGGCTAAACCCTCTTTTGAGAAAGTCTATCCTACATTGTAATAGATCCCTTCTCACTGATGAAGGAAAATATGGTCCCATATTTGTGGACACACCACACACTACACCTAAGACACTCGATATGATCTTGATCTGTAGATAACTAGTCCATAACCAAGATGACATTGTAGGGCCTTAATGACACTACTAGGAGATCCTAGTTGAAGATCTCACCTCCCATAGTAAGCTCGCACTGCTGGAACCAGTATGTAATCTTCGAATCCCCTCCTCTAGGAGTCTCTAATCATAAGAATCAAACCAACGGCTCCACTGGAATCTTCAAGACTCAAACGAGGTCTATGGAAAGGAAAGAGTGACTAGAACCTATGTCTATAATAACGGAATCTAGGGTGGAGAAGCTGAAAATCAAACCTCTAATCATCTCCAGAGTTCTGGGTTCATAGGTCTCCACCGTCTGAAGCTGAGCTTGAACATGTTTTTCTACTCCCTAAGGTCATGGTGGACCACATGGGGGTGGTGGTGGTGGTACCTCGAATCGTTGCTCACCGCCTGCTGCTCGTCCTGCTCCTCTTCCATGTCCACTGCCCTACGGACCTCCTCACTCAAACCTCTATCTCTACCTCAGTGGTCCCTCGACTGTCTGTTGATCATTTGTACGGTGGTTCAGGAAATCACAAGCCATGTGTCCCTGCCCGCTGCGCATGAAGCGCAACCTAGCTCTCTACTGGCTCCCTCTATTCTAGAATCCCCACACTACCGAACCTAATTTTTGGGGCCATCCCCCAAAAGATCTAACCTGCTTGGGTCCCCACATTTGTTTCTTGATTCTCACCACTGAAGACTCTGCCTCCTAGTGTCTACTGGTGTCTCTAGCTGTCAGCACCTACTCTTCTAGGAAGCTCTCCACAATAAGGGCTCGCTCCAACACCCCAGTCTGAGTATGGATGTTGAGATACACCATGGATGCCCTGAAGAACAGGTCTCACACCATGTCTATAGAGTAGTGATAAATCTCGGTGAACCTTGTCGAGTACTCTGCTACTGTCATGCTACCCTATAGTAGGTGTAGTCGCTCCTATATGCACACAAAGCACAACGTTGCTGGGAAGAACTCTTCCCTGAAGAGGTCCTCAAATTCTGTCTAGGTGAAGGTTGCCTCATCATGATTCTAAATTTTCAAGCTTTACCATCTCCCCACTAATCCCTGAAGAAGGCTCGCAGCTTAGATCTTCATATGGTCTAGTGGCATCCTCACTAAGCAAAAGACTCGCGTCACCACCTCTAGTAAGTCCTCAAAAACCTGAGGATCTATGTCTCAGTTGAACCTAGGAGGTCTCTATCTCTGAAACTCATGCAAGTAACTGAGTTGGAATATATACTCTACCAGTAACTCTGGTAGTAACTTCTGATCAATGGGTGGTGGTAACACTGGGGCACCACCCAGTGGGTCCATCTATAGCATGGATCCTTGGACCGATGCCTCATCACTAGGTGGGCTATCCTCACGGTCACACATTGGAATCCTAGATATCTGTCTGCATGGATTCATCCTAAAGAAGATCAAGATGTACCATGTTTAATAGATTATACCTAGTGATCTGACTCTAATTGAAGAAGAACATGAGGAAACACTCAATTCCTATATGATGCATGCAACCAATGTTTTTATGTATAGAGTCAAAAAGTAGAATTCAAGGTCCTGGTGTATGGATATGTCAGTTGCTTCACCAACACTGGACTCCTCAGATCTGAAAGTCAAACCCAAAACATTTAACACTATTTCCCAAAAACAAAACAACAAACTCTAAGTCTTTGAGGTAGAACCTACCACCTTTGATACCACTTTGTCATGACCCGTCCCCAGGGGCACATGTTGTGACTTACCCAAGCCCACCACCCAAAGGAAAACGGTTGGCGATTAGCACTGAAGGCATTAACCTGCAAGTGGGAGGCATTTTCCTAAGTACCTGTACACACGCACACACAACCACGTACCAAAAAATGGAAAGTTAAACATGCATTTCACTAAAAAAAACCCTGAGTAAAGGTAAAAATAGGCCGAAATACAAAACCAATAAAAGAAAAACTAAAAATAGGGAAGTACAAGGATTTAGGAAAAGTCATCTGCTAAAAAACCCACCAAATGGAAAGTGTTGAGTAGCTGCTATAAACTATAGAAGTATGCCCCACCTACATAAACTCATTGGACCCCGCCTAGTCCTTGGCCACCAAGTCCTCTGTCTAAGCTTCGGTCATCTACACAAGACAAAACACGTGCGGGTGAAGCCTGTGTAGGGGTGAGTAACACAATACCCAATAGGGACCCCAAAACACAAAAGAAATACCACAAAGAAAATTATACACATGGTACTGTCAGCTCACGCAGGTATAATCTAGATTATTAAAATAAATACCATCATATGCAACATTGAACACCTTAGACTACTAGGGTACTCATCCCTGATGAGTACCGTGAGTATGTTGGGTCTCATAGAGCCACTCCCCGTCATGGGCCTACCAGGTCACACATATTTTCTTCCCACCTTGGCTATCATACTGAGGTACTCATCCCTGATGAGTATCGTGGGCCTGTCGGGTCACACAGAGCATCTCCCCACCATGGGCCTGCCGGGTCACGCATAGATTCTTCCCACTAGTCCATCATAGATTATTCACATAGGGTTTCTTATAGCTGATCAATATAGGGTCACTTGTTAGCATTCTTCGGGTCTCAGTCAGTTGCAGGATTCGCATGTAGTGCGCTTGATTCTGGGAGAAACTACTCCTCAATCCATTCATCAAATTTCAAATTTCATGAAAACCTCCTCAGAGTATGCCAAAAGAACTACCTCATTATAAGGGTTCCAACTCTGCAAATGGATCATCAATCGGACACCCGGTCTTAAGGATATTGGTGTTTTAGTAATCGTGGGTCAGTAATGTCTGGCCCCAGTTCGACCCGGTCAGACCCACCTGACCAACCTGACCTGGGGGCCCCGCATGCCTCGTCTGGTTCGACCAATCCAACATGACCCATTTCGGGTATGGGTCAGCCCAGTCTAGAATGGCCGTTGGGCCAGGCCCATTAGTCCTTATTGGGCTCATCCTTGTTCAGTCGGGGGGTCCAGCCCACTGGGTCGCCCAACGACCCAGTTCCATCTAACTCGACCCGCAATAGATAGTCCAGTTGTTCCCTTCCTAGGATTCCTAGTGGCCTAGTGTTATTCCACTAACTCGGCCTACAATAGCAGGCCAGCTTAATTTATCCTAGGCCGCTCAGAATCCCGGTACATGCCCTGCAGGCCCGTCCCGCCTGGCAGGCCGGTCCCCTCTAGCTCAGACGCCCAGTGGGGTGTCCGATTCTTATGTATTGTGGCTGGATACACTAGTTGTGCTTGTTTCCCGCATGTTTTCGCATTGTATCGCATTCTAGAAGGTCATTGTGGCTCGCGCAGAGTGGGTCGCGTCCCTATCTGCCATCCACCAGCTCGCCACCGCCGACACCTGTCGCACCGCCGTGGCCTGAGCTGATTGTGATTGCTTCCTCATCGTTCTGTTGTATTATTCTGCCACCCTACCATAGCTTTCACCATCAATGGAGCCTTCCATGTACCACCAGTTCTATTCCTCATGTCGTCTACGCCTTTGGCTTCCATGGGATACCACCTTCCTTGCTAAGGCCCCAAAACCTCCTTGCCGCCATTTTGAAGTTGTGTTCACAAAGAACGCACAAGAACACGAAAAGGCGGAGCGACTCGGTCCTTGTTCATGTCGTCCCACACCCTCCACATTAGTGGTTTTGAAAACATGGGAGGGGAGGTTTGTGATCGAACAATAGTCTAATCCCGATGTAATTCCCAAGATAGAATAATACCCTCCCACATGAACAAGTGACATGCAGATCAACCTATTCATGGGTTAATCTATGTTTTTTGTTTTAGAAAGAAGAATGGGGAATTTAAACTTCAAAAAGTAAACCCATACATGGTATAGACTCATGTCATAGGGATGCTCGTTATTGGTGGTGATCCGTTTGTGGAGATTCAAGAGTTTCAAGTCATTGGCATTCTTCACTCACTAGTCCCATTCTTCAAGGTGGGTCGATGCCGCTAGCAATTTGTAGGTGTTTGTTGGAGAGGAAATCCTTCACCGTTCATCAGATAAATTCTAACTCTAATTATCCAACCCGTTATCTCATTAAAATTAAAATGCGTTTCAGTGTTTCTATTATGCTACGTCCTCACATAGTTACACTGTTTCATTAGTGAAACGACATATCTATTACACTTCGATTAATGAGTCATTATGCTGCACAATAACGATCCATTAAAGGGCTTCATTTAATTTGAATCGTCGTTGCCTCATTGTCGCGCTGTAGTGCGGACATTTAATCACTAAATGGTGAAGGAAACAAAAACTAACTTTTTAAGTTATTTTTATTTTTCTTCTGAAAAGTCTAAAAACTAAATTTTTTGGTCAACCCTCATCGGTAGAAGTTAGGTCCCCTCTAGGAGAATCCCAATGTTCTGAGTTCAACAGTGCCCTCATATTCTTGATCTGGGTATTAGTTTAAAAGTTAGAAAAACCCACTCGCATGTTTATTTAAATGAACTTAAAAAAAAGTTCAAAAATCTATTACATGCACACAAAGACTCAGAATCAGGTGTTATCTAAGTGTTTGTCCTTGAAATAATCCCATATAATTTAAAAAAATACATATAATTTTTGGGACATTAAAACTGAAAGTTCTACTGGTGACCTAGGTCCCACCACCTTCTGACCATGGTCATCGCCAAACTCTGAGCACACAACTCTAGGATATCATGGTGTAATATATCTATAAACACCAAACACACACCTCAACATAAGATTTCATAACCGCTAAAAGTGCATATATAAGAATAATATAGGTATAAGACTCCCTATATAAAATTCACACTTCTATGCCTACTCCTAAAGTTAGGTCTGGGTGATGTATAGATCATAAGGAAAGAAAGATACACTACCTAATTTCCACTACTAAGGTTGGGTTAGGGTTAATATCTCTACTATATGTCTAAGGTCTTGGTATAAAGTGTTTCACTTTCAATTTATAGATGAAAACACCCTTTAAAATGTAATTGGTATCCCTATTTAATGGTGACCATTTTATTTAAATTAATTCACATTTATATATCAATTATCTTAAATGGTTTAATTTTATGAATCATCATTTCCATTTTATAAGGTCCCATATGCCTTATAAATTTAAATTTGTAATCCATTTAATCTCAACCAAATATTTATTAATTCCTAGCATGAAATGTTAGAAAAATTTCATGGACATACCTGTAAGGCACCAAAACATGCTACAAGAAATACATGCCATAAGTAAACATGACATGGTATAATGCTTGATATATATATCATGAAGTTCCTATGATTATACATGATTCGATATTTCCTTGTCATTTCATCCAAGGGTAAAAATCCATAATCATATGTAACATCAAACATTAAGTGCATCACCCAATGGTGAAATCAAGGCAATGTAATAAGCACAATCTATAAAAATATGTCCCATACCAGGTAATTTTCCTTTTCATTATAAATGGGTTAGCTACAGGCATCTCAGACCCTGTTCATTCAATAGTAACCGAACACGTTTGGCTACATGAAATCAAGCATGCCTCCCCATATTCCATAGGATTCTAACTAGTTGTGAGGGTCCATGGTGGAATAGTAGGGAGACTATACCCTCATGATCATAGTGTAACACAATGGTATAATCATATCAACCAGTAGAAAAATAATATAATCTAACTAAATAGTGTAAGAGTAAACATCCATCATATAAAAAACCAATTAATCACATCCATAAATATCATATAAAAAATGATGATCATTCCATGCTATAAAAAAAGTAAATACAGGCATGCATGGTAGTAGGTAAACATACATATAGGTATACCAAAGGAACCAAAAATACAAAAATACTATCTCCATATAGCATTAAAATCCATATACCGGTCATGTTCTCCCTTTCTCCCATGCTAAAATCAACCAAGTATTGAAAACCAGGTGATTTCCCCTATCTCTACCTACAACCATGAAGTCGGTCCGGGTACCATAAGGTGGCCCAAGTAAAATGTGAGATAAACTCATTAGGGAACCAACAATGTTTCCTAATTTCATCTAGTCTGCAAATATATATTAAAAATGTGAATATAATAGTAAATGTTGTAAATTAAGTGCGGTAATAAATAACCCACATAGGTCTAGGTTCCCATGGAACACCTTCCCTCTACTACCTACTTTGACCTAATCTGGAATATCACTATGTAATTAGTCAGTCATGATTTAATTATTAATAAAGTATAAGGACCTAGATCATATCCCAATCATCCTTCATGTATTATATCCAATAGGATGTGTATAATAAGTCCATCAATAAATTGTAAGGTTCCAACCAAATATAAGATTGTGCTTTGGCTTGGTAGATGTATCATATAATCATAACATTATTTAATATTTCAAATGAACCTGAGATCATCCATGGTGTTTCTAATTTGAAACATAAGTATCACTGCGGGAATATATGAACCCATAAACTTACAAGCCCATCCCAGACATTCCTCTTAGGAACCCTATTATCACTCTGGATGTGGTATAAAGTCACTACCCTCTAATTCCATCATTGGAAGTACACAACAGGAGCCCAAGTATCACTCATGGAGGGTATAATGATTGGACCTCTAAGTCCATCCTTGGTAGAACACAAATGATTCCAAGTATCACTTGTGGAATAATCATGTCTTCCCTCTATGTACATCCTTGGCAGTCCACATGGAGTCCAAGTATAACTTGGTTGTATACATTCCAACTATCAAATGATTCAGTCCATGGTATTCATATGAGAACCCATGTGTCACCCAAGAACATAATAATATTTTCATTATAATCATTTAATTATCCAAGCCTGAAGAGTCCACCTTTGGGGATCCTAAATTGGAACTCAAATCTCACTCTCAGTATGGAAATAATAATGGTCATGGGACCAAAGACTATCTATACCATTTAAGTTCATATAGTTCAATTGGACATCATAATTATTTAAGTAATTAAACTAAGATCAGAAGATGGATGAAAATAGATCATAGTCATATAAGTTCTAACATCACAAGAATCCTACCATTTATCATAATTAGGAATTTGAAAATAAATAATGCCTCGGAACTAAGTGATAAGGAAAGTGGAAAAAGTTTTATGGACATGATATTTAATTACCTCTTTTATTTAATTAATTTTACATTTCATTAAATTCATTTAACATCCCATAATCTATAGGTAAAGTAACACACCTTAAAAAGGTGAATCAAATCATAGTCCACCCATGGTGGTTTTATTTATTTAAGAAACACACCTAAATGGTGGTTAAATTAAAGTTATCTAACTTTTATTTATAATTAAATGGGTCGCATGGATCATATAGGTCAATCCTACCCAATTACTTTAAGAATCAATTCATTTAATAAGTTTCACTTGGAAAATATGGTGGGTGGAACAAAAATATATATATACATATATATATATATATATATATATATATCAATACTTTGAGGTAAAATAACGAGACCACCTACCTAATCTTTGTAGTCAACTCCTCATCCTTTTTTGACCTCTAATCTGAGATAGAATGGAATAAATCAAGAAAAATAAACAAATGATCTGAAAATAGGTCATATGATCTCAAACCAAAATAATTTTGTTGAGAGGTAGAAAAGAAATGAAATGCATAAGAGGAAAATAGAACTCACTAGTGGCTATCCAACAATATTGATGACGTCTCGATCAGAGTCTAAATGGATAATATCTTCAAAAACCTAACTTTAAGCTTTAGGAATATCTCAAATGGGAGGAGAAGCTATCTACTGGAGGAGAAAGAAAATATAGTCGGTGGTATAGAGTTTTTAAGGGAAAAATGTCATTTTACCCAAATTTAAAGGGTCACATGGTCTTCCCGTGTGGTTGGAAAAACCATGCGCTAATTGTGTATGGGTTACTACCTAGGTTCCCCTTCTCGTACAGTCATGGAACATAGTTAGACAAATTGTGCACTGAACTTGTGTTTACCTCTGTTAAAAATTCTTCAGAAAACTCATGGGCATGCATCTTGGGTTTCATGGTTTCATCAAACCATGTAAACCTAGATAGTGCACTAGATCACCCCACATGGTTTGATTTAACCATGCGGACTAGGATTCATGGTTTCTATTAACCATGCGGCTCAGCTGCCTCCTCCAAAATCTCGGGCTTCAAACTCCGTACAAGCCACAGACACCCCTGTTTCATTAGTGAACTCATTAGGCACTCATAAAATAATAAAATTAAGGAATTGAACTAAAAATATAAGGTTTCATACCTCATAAAAAATACCGGTTCTTACAATAGATAGTATAATAAAAAATCATCAAGGTCAGACATTAGGCTTACATCTAGTCTCACGGGTCTCAAGAAAACCATTTCTATGCACACCAGATTTTCTAACTACAAAACTATAGCCTTGACATTTCATGTTCTCTATAGATCGACTAGATGGGGTGTGAGTCTACTAGTGAATCATAAATCTAGTTCATCTTATCTAACTACCCAATTTCCCAGGACTAGTCAAAGAGGTGAGAGAGATAATCAAGTTATGAGGATCACAACAGAGATCCTTATCAATATTAATAATGGGATCATGCCATCAACATTTTAATCATGGGATCAATCCCTAAAATCACATCTAACTCTCACCCTCAAACTCCATAAAGTTAAAAATCCAATTTCAACACCCATCAATGGGAAGCATAAAAATCTAGTGAGCCACAATAGGGGATTATCACAAGAGAGGATCATCCTAAAGTGCCATTCAGGATGTCAAACATCATTAATTTAAATTAAAATTACTTCCTTAAAATTAATATTCTAAAAGGTAATCATACCCGCATTCTTTCATAAGTATTTATCAAATTCCAAACGGTCTTTTAAAACATGCATTCCACTCAAAAGATGTTTGACAACATAAAAGTATTGAAGTCATTTTAAAACATGGGTTTACACCTTCTTTCCATTTGATCAATTCACTCATTTCAAATCATCCAAAAACACCCATTTAAAATCATGTGGTAAATCATACAAGGAGTTTTTTGGTCATTTTTTAAATTAAGTCATTTAAAATCCATTGAAAATAATTTTATTTGTCATCTCATTTCATACAAATCAAGTAATTTCACTTTGGAAATCAAAACCTGGTCATAAGACCTATCTTATGTATTATGTTCTTAAAAGATATTTGAAAGGGAATTAAAATCAACATACATAGTGCATATATTAAGAATAATAAATACATGTATATATATTCTTAAGATGATTTAAAAAAGAATTAAAATCATAGAAATACCTACTTGATAAAATTTGAGATCCAACCATAATGAATCTGAGATGTGTCACCTCCATTGTCGATTACTAGGTCAAGTAAGAGGGATTTCGAGAGAAGTGATCAAGGATAATAAATCCAAAATTCCACATAAATGATCCATGATCCAATGAATCATAAGTCTTCCATAGCCTCTAGTAATAATGAATCATGATAATAGAAGAGATTGAGAAAAAAATAAGAACTTACCTGAAGAAGATCACTGCTTCGATCCACACTATAATCTGCCAATATATGAGATTGGGAGAGGAAAAAAATCCTATATATGGTTACCAAAAACCAAAGTATCAAATTAGTTTTGTTGAGGAGGTATTTATATGGGGGTATGAAGATTTTAATTACAATTGTTTGGGAATTAAAAACCCATTCACGTGGCTTCTTGGGTTAGGTCACACGGTTAGTACTAAATGTGTGCCTAATTGTGTGCCCAAAATAGAGCCACTAGAAGAGATTAATAGTTTGGTGGAAATATTTAAAAAATCATGTGCCAACCATGCACCCTCACATGGATTATTGAAAGTTGTTTCACAGTTTGGTCGTATAGTTTGAAAAACTTTATGCCAATCGTGCACCCTCCACAGGATCTCCAACAAAAGGTATATGGTTTCATGTGAAATGATGCACGGTTTTCAGTAATCATGCACCAAATATTCTCAATCCTATAAACCTTCAAAAATAACCATATTCCTCTAAAAACAACCCAAAAAAAGATCCACACAAAAGGAAATCAAAATAAAGAGTAAAAAGGACCTGAAAGATGGTAATGAGATATTACATTTAACATACAAAATAATAAAATAATGTTAATTATTTACTTTATTAATAACCTTTTTAAACATTATTATCCCTTTTATTGTATTTATTATCTTTTTATATTTAGTTACTTACTCATTTAACTTCATGTCAAATGTTTTGATGATATTTGACTCATAAGTCAAAAATGACTTTGGTAGGTTGACTATGGTCAATGAGGTAATTATTTCATCATATCCAAAATAATAATCATGAAATAATTATCAATTTTATAAATAAATTACACTTTTAAAACTAACCATGAAATATGGTTATGAAAAATGAACTATGTTACAATCATGGAGATGGTAAGCCCTATGGGCGCATGAGTAACGTTTCCATTTTTCGATGATCCTTATGAAAAGAAGGTAAGAGTTATTTTATCTTTATAAAATTATAATTATATCATAAATATCATATTATTTCTTTAAATACACTTATATATACAATCCATGTGATGTAGTAATGAAAAATAAATCACATCGCTTCGTGGAGGTGGTAATCCACATGTACACACGAACAACATTATCATATTTAAATGAATGAAAATGTAAGAAAATATATGATATATTAATTTTACATAATGATAAATATGTCATGAATATCATATATATACATAAAATAAATCATTTTAAAAAAAATTGAGTGGTGATTATGGAAAACAAATTACATTGGTTCATGAGGCGGTAGTCCACCATACACACAAATGATGTTTCTATTTCCCAATTGATGAAAGAGGATATGGATTTGGTATATTACATTAACATAATCACATCATATTATATGATAGATATTAATTTTATTATATCATCTTGTTTTAAAAAGATTTTAAGGATGTGGAATAAGAAATAAAATAAAAACACTTGGTTAAGAAAGATGTCTCTTCTTCGAACAACCTCTTTAGGTTTACATCAAAAGTATTTATAGGTGGGTTTTATAATAAATGAATGTACTCTAAGATGTGGTAATGGAATTAAGGAATGTATTCGAGTAGGTCTATGAAAATCAAAAATACTTTTAAAAGTTATCAACATTTTTTTCATTAGCGACATTTTAAAATGTTGGTTTTTTTAATTCATAAATCTTTTACCTTTTAGATATTTTTGTAAATATCACTAATTATTGACTTCTAAATTAATTAATTTTTTGAGAAATGTCAGAAAATCGCACCTTGTTTACCGATGTTTCCAAAAAAACATTGGTATTTTTTTGAAATTCATAATTTTTTTATAATTAAAAAAATATTGTCCCTCGTAAGCCTCCCCTCACCCAACTGCACCCCCTCAAGTTCACCTCACCCTCTCTACCCGAACTCCACTTACCCCTCACCCAACCCCGACCCCTCTAGTGCACCTCACCCTCTCTACCTGACCACCCCTCCCCTTCAGCATGTCACAAACTCTGCCCCCTCCTCTCTAGTACACGCCTCATGCCTGACTCACCTGGTTCCATAAGCCAGTCCTCACGCCCCCTCTAGTAGTGTTCCTCACCCTCTACCCCAACCTACTCCCCTCTCACCCGTTATCCAGTACGCCACGCCAGCCTCCAATAGGAATCGATCCCTGAACCTCCACGGTGTGAACTAACAAGAAGATCAACCAACCTATTCAAATTTTGATTATAAAATTATATTATGTTGTGTATATATATATATATATATATATTAGTTTAACAAAAATAATATTATATATATATATATTATACATATATTAATATATATAAATATATATTATATATATATAATTGTATTTTACATATATCTTTATATTTTATATTATATATATATGAATGTTTATATATATTTTTATATCTTATATTTATTTATATGTTTATATATAGGTTTATATTATATATATATATATATATGATTTTTTATGTTTTAAAACACTAGAAAAAATGTCACTAAAATAGTCACATTTTCTTAAAAACGTAACTAAATTTATAATATTTAATTGTGTTATGTTATATATATATACATTTCAATATTTAAATTTTAATATTATTTATTTATTTATTTATTTATAATTATATATTAATATTCTTATATTAATATATATATATATATATGTTTATATTTTATATTTTATGACAATGTATATATGTTTATATTATATTGTATATATATATATATGTTTATGTTATATTGTATATATATATGTTTATATTTGACATATATGTTTATATTTTATATTATATTATATATATATATATGTTTATATTATGTATATATTTATTTTTATATATATTTATATATATGTTTATATATTTATATATATGTTTATATATTTATATACATGTTTATATATTTATATATATGTTTATATATTTATATATATGTTTATATATTTATATATGTGTTTATATTATGTGTGTGTGTGTGTGTTTAAGTTTTATATTATATGTGTGTGTGTGCGTGTTTATATTTTATGTTTATATTGTGTGTGTGTGTGTTTATATTTTATGTTTATTTATTTGTTTATATTATATTATGTATAAGTTTATATTATATGTGTGTGTGTTTATATATATATATATATATTATATGCTTATATTAATAAATATTTGTGTGTGTGTGTGTGAATATATATGTGTATATGTACATATATGTTTATATTACATTATATTATATATGTGTGTGTGTGTTTATATGTGTGTGTGTGTGTGAAAATATGTATGTGTATATATACATATATGTTTATATTTACATTATATATATATATATATATATGTTTATATATATATGTTTGTATTATATATATATTATATATTCATACTAATATGTGTGTGTGTGTGTTTATATATATAATTATGATTATATATGTGTGTGTGTGTAAATATATATTTGTATGTATGTATGTATATAAATATATATATATATATATAATTAGCCACATTTTAAAACACTAGTAAAAATATCACAAAAATAATCATGTTTTCTTAAAAATGTGACTAAATTTAAAATTTGTGTGTGTCCGTATATATAAATGTGTGTGTGTGTGTGTGTGTCTGTGTAGGTGTATATATATATATATATATTTATATGTGTGTATGTGTGTGTGGGTTTACATGTATATAGATTTATATATATATATATTTATATAGATGTGTATGTCTTTATATATATTAATATATATATACATTAAAATATATATTTACATCAATGTGGGGAAATGTGTTATATATATATATATATGCAATGTTTCCTAAAAAACGTCATTAATTTAGCGATGTTTCCTTAAAAACGTGACTAATTTAGTCATGTTTCCTAAAAATTGTCGTTAATTTAGCGACGTTTTCTGAAAAAGGTGGAAAATTTACCGACATTTCCTAAAAAAATCATTAATTTAGGGATATTTCATGAAAATGTTGCTAAATTAGCAACGTTTTTAAAAACATTGTTAAATTTGAGTTTTTCTGAAGTGAGGTGCACTTTTATAAGTGATGGGAGGGTTGATTTTGGAATATTAAATTAATATAAATTAATTTTCATGGAAAAAAGGATCCAAAACTTATATAATTACAATATAGGATGAGGATGGATCAAATCATATTATCAAATAAAATCTGGACAAGTATAGATTAGTTTTTTACCCTTATCTTTTAGTTTTCACACGTGTTAACCCTTTTTTAAAATTATTATGATAATAAAGTTTTTACTCTTTAGAGGTCAATATAGTTACTATAAAAGGATAATTGGCTAATAAATTGACCATGGTTGACATTTTAAACTGATTTCAATCCCTTGACTGAATATTGATTTTTAAGGAATTTTAAATCATTTAATAAAATATCATTAGTGTTATTTTTTGAACTATCCATTTAATTTGACTTTGAAAAAAAGATTACAGAAATGGAATTCGAATATAATACTTTCAAACACAAATAAACTGTTATATTTATCAAAAAATCTCATTTAACACAATAATTCATTCAATTTATATTACTTTTAATATTTTTAAAATCGTTATTTTATTTTTCTATTAATTGAATAAATATTATGTCAGTTTTGTATAAGAATTTAAGGTAATTATTTGATCAATAAAAATTAGAATAAAAATTTCCATGATAAAAAAAATATCATTAGAATGAATATTTATAAATGAACATAATTTGTTTTCATCCCTGTCACAAAATATGATAGTTATTAAAAGCAAGAAAGCGACTTTTTGTCTTCAACTTTTAATTAAATATTATAAAGGTCAAAATCAAATAAATATGGAACAAAGTAGACATATATTCTAGAATTTAACTCATATAATAAGATAAAGTCAATTTTTAGTATCAATTTTTAGTCGTTATCTGTTTTTTTAACCTTAATTACTCGATTTACTCTTACTGTGTTGGTAATTATTTACCATAATTACTATTCATAATGACTAAAAAAAATGGGACTATTTATAAAATTTGGAACTACTAATTCCAAATATGGATTCCATTTTTCAAGATTCAATTCATATAAGTTTCATAATTTAAATTAAAATTAGACTCACGAGACGTGATGAAAAATAGTTTTTCAAAAAAAATCGTTTTTAAGTATAAAATGTTTTTATACAATATGGAAGTATAAATTTCATTTCAAAGACCAAAATTAAATTATTTTTTAATAAAAAGTAACTTTTTAAATTTTAAAACTAATCCAAAATATAATTTGACTTTGTAAATACTTGAAACAAAAATACAGTTTTCAATAAAAAACAGTATTTTCATTATTCATTGAAAAATCAAACTTTTTCAGAAAAATATTAAAATGTTATCACAAGATCATTTTGATATTTTGATTTCAAAAATTATATCATCTTTATCAAATAAAAATTATAAAAGTTCCTGAAATTAATTATAATATTTTCTCATGAAAAGCAATAAAAGTAATTTGGAAGAAAACATTTTTTAATAATGAATTGACTTTACTAAAAATTGAGTGATTATTTACTAATAATTTATCAATACATTTATATTGAGTAGGAACTTTATATATATTTCATAATGTATTTAATATTATTCATTTCCTCCAATTTTGAGACTAGTTTATAATGATCATATTTAAATAATAATATTTCATGTTTCATTTAGGCATGGTGTTTCATGTCGTATACACTATTGAATATAGTTTTATTTTTTAAAATCTCAAGGTTCTATATAGATAATATGAAATTCAATCACCACTTTTTAGCCGTATAAGGTCTTTTAAAACCTCATTTAACTCCTGTTATGATTTTCTATCATTTTTATTGACCAAAAAAATAACTGCTCGTGGCTCCTTCACTCACCATTTGCAGTATAAAATAAATTCCATTTAATCCCATTATATTAATTCCACAAACTATATAGTGATATAAGTATTTTACACATATCGTTACATGATTTTTAATATAAATATCTAATAAACACAACCCAAATCTCGAGAGGTATAATGTATTTGGAAGACTATGATTAAAATACATAAAAATGGAACTAAAATAAAAACAACTTTATTTTATTCTCTATAATGAGATCATAAATACATTCGAGATCCTAAAACTATATAGTATAACCTAGGTAATATATAAATAAAAGGTGTGAGCAATAAAACTCGATAAGGTAATAAATATGATGAATAAGCATAGTATATGAGTCAAAAGGCATAACATGATATCATAAAAGAAAAGGTTCATGGATAATCCTATGGGATAATGACATAAAAAATATGGAATAATAATATTATAGGGAGATAGAAATATTTAAAGAACATAAAACATTACATAATCATAATTCAAAACTAACTGTTAAGACAACATCTCATGGTGGATAGAGTCCTAACATGGAATAGGTTTACTCCCTCATCCCATATATATATTCTCATGAGACATAAACATTAACCAATGTATTAGAGAGTTATCTAGGTGAAATCATCATAACATGTACATGGATATGTGTTCTATATGAGAAATCAAACACAATACATAAACATAAAGATTACCCATGGAAAGAATGGATTCTAATTATCAGGTATTATAGCATAACCATATGGAATATCATAATGGTTTCCATAAAAGATGGGATTGAATAATTCTTGGATGTTAATAGGTTAAAAATATGTATAGTAAATGGAAAATTATGTTGAATTGAAGTGAAGTGAAGGATATAAATAATTGGATAAATCATTTCAGAAATGTACCTCTTAAGTGAGGTTTTAGGGAAAAGGGTAAAGACTCTTTAAATAGGGTAAATAGAATAAAAATTTCTATAAAAACATAAAATAAACTAAAGAATAATTTTCCATAATATAATGATCGTTTTTATAAAATGTTTATTTTTTAAATCATTTTACGGAGTGGTACTTAAAATGGGGTAAGAAACAGAGAAGTTCCCTTAATCGGGTTTGCTTAATGAATGTAATTGAGAAGGGAACCATTAAAACATGTATATCGCCAACAAGTAATGGTTAATTAAATAGGTTATATTTGTGTGGGACATATATATATAATATATAATAATTATATTATAATAATAGAGAGATAAAGTGAGGTAAAGAGATAGAAATCACAACTTAAAGAAAATAGGGTGGTTTAGAGAGATCCCCAACATTAGTTCTAGAATCATTCTCCATTTAAAGGAACCATGGATTGGTCATTTGATTAGAACAAGGATTTTAGGGAAGTTGGGAATATATTATGAGAGATTTGGGAATATTTTTGGTGAAATACAAGGCTTAGAAGGTTTTAGTTGAATGGGTGGTATTTATAAGGAAATTACAGGGGTGATTTTTGAAATATTATTTTCATTAATTTATTATTTTAGATCAAGACTACCAATAGTGTTGAATCTGGGTATCGATTTCCCCTATTCTCACCCACTTCTATTCTATGTCTCCCACTCTCTATGTATCCATCCCTATATTTCCATGAATTTGTACTACGATCTCGTCTACTATCCTTATCTACTTATTAGATTTCTCTTTCATACATCCTCTATCTACCATATATATTCTCCTTGTTAATACATTGTAGTTATCATGTTCATCAAATTGTAACTATGAAACCCTAGTACAATTTCATTTTGTGGCTTCCATCAAGTTCTATCTTCTCTCCTCAATAAGTAATGAAATATCCTTCTGATTCCCATGAGTTTAGCCTTCCCTCTTACATAGGAAAGATGGAACCCTAATCTTCTATCATCTCATCCCCTCTTCCATGAACAATCATCTACTCAGCCTTTTCCCAGTGTAATAAACTAGCTAAATAGAATTTATAGATACCCTAATTGAATGTATTCTACTATTTATATTCTCGTATGACTTATCATAAATCTATTCTTTTATTTTCAGAATATTTCCCTCTCATATATCCAATATTCAATTCATTACTTCTCCCATAAACCCCTAAAAATCTAATTTTTGTCTCATCAAATAGTTACCAACAGGAAACTAAAAGTACCATTGATAAGGTCATGTTGTTCTTTCTATCCAATTCATATGACTCAAATCTATTCTAGGGGTTCACTGTGAAATTATAATATCGACTCTCTAAATTTTTCAGAAGAGTACTCAATCGATGTCATCAGTGTGCTTCATCAACATAAACCATTGAAACCTTGGGGAAAATCCAATAAGAGGATATAGATTACATTGAGAGATTTTAGGTACTTTTTTTACAAATGATGTAAATGAGGTCAGAATTTACAACACTCCTGCACAAGATAATGATCTTTGGGAGACATTATGTTCATTTTTTGGAGATATTTCAATACCCTTTCTTGGCCTCGATCCTTGGATTCTAGAGATTCCTTGTTCACAATATGAGTAATTTTTATGTTCTTATATTATTGGGGTTTACCTTGTGTAGTTTTTATTCTTGTAGTCATATCCTTTCTCTTGTGGATTTCCCAATGAATATTGATGCATCATTTGAGGTGTAGGATTTCTAAACTCATGTACTCTCTTTAAGAATAATGTGATTGACTATATTTCTATGATACCTTCCAAGAATGTTCTCATATTCTGCTTGGATTCTTGGATGTTCTTGGTTTATGGGAAGATATAAATACATTTGGGGAACTCTCTTTAAATAAGAATGAACTAAATAAAGAGAATAAACTGGTTAAGATGAAATTGGAAGGGAATGAGAATCACTTGTGATTTATATAAAAAAAATAGTGTTAATTATTATGACTGTATACAATAATTACTACATGTGATTTGGATAAAATAGGTTCTTAAATCATCTTATATTCAATAAATTGTGTATTTAACTTATAATGTTAAAGACCGCATTTTACCGAATTTCACAATTCACTAAAAAATCAACTATTTTAGAAAAATATAATAAAAATACCCTAACAATTTTTAGATGTGTAGATTTATCATTATAATAAAATATAATATTATTTTATAAAACCATTTTCTAGAAATAATTTCTATTTAAAATCCTTATATTTTTTATAAAAATGAAAATAAAACATTTATGTTTTAAAAAATTACAAACACATATTTTATCATTTTTTGAAACATTTATTTACTTGTATCATGATATAAATATGTGATATTTTCAATTTATAAGATAAATAAATAGTATCTTACACTTACATGGGTGACGAAACTATTATAATATTCAGATTACTGTTCCAATGATCAAAGTACTATTCCCACAGTTGGAATACTATTTCAATGATTAGATTTATAATGGTCATATAGGTTCCACACATTCTATAAATAACTCATATTTCATTAATTATTAATTTACTCACATTTTCTCCCAAGGTTATATATATTTTCATTTTCAAAATTCTTATTTCATTATTAATATTCTATTTCATTTCTACAGTGTTGTTTGTGAGTGAAATTATTTTGGGGATCAAGCGTATCAAAATTTTCCTATTATTGTTATCTTACTTTCTAGTTTTTTCCATTATAATACTTTTAATTAATAATGACATTTTAATTCTCTAAATATAATGATTAAATTAATATAATAAATTTTTGTTTGTTTTTATCATGTGGTGCATGTGATTTATATAATACTACATTACTAAATATGATGAAATTATATAATAAAAATGGAAATTTCATTGATAAATTTTTATTTCATTGCAAACTCCCTTAAATTTATGCTAGAATCATGGCCCAAAACTGAGTCTCGTAATTTATAAACCATTGATGATCCATTTATGTGTCATTTGAGTCAAATCTCCAAATTTGGCGCATCTCCTACCAAAAATCCCACCAAAACACCATGATAATTAACACCACTATGTGGACTATTGAATTCCAAAGATGAATTCCCTTCAAATTCCCAACAACGTGGCCTTTAGGATGTTTTTCCATCTTTTATTTTATTTTTTATGTTTGTAGTAAATAATATTTACCACGGACCACATCATGCCTATTTTAGGATTACCATTTATCAATGGTGAAACTTTACTTAAAAACAACAAGTGAAATGACCAATAACTTGTCTCTAAGGTATGGGCCTAGTGAAATTATCAATTTCTAGTCACCAAGGCATAGTTTTCCTCTTCATAAACCACTCTAGATAATCCTACCAAGACTGTCAAAAAAAACTCATATTGGGAATAATATTTCTCATAGGTGCTAAAAGAGCGTTGTCGTGGGCACCCTCAAATGATTAGTGTGATTTTGGGGTACTTAGGTGCAGAAGAGTGGCTGACCAAGGTCGTCTCTCAAAGGAGTAAGTGAATTAAAACAAATTTTTAGAGGTATTCTAAAAATAAAATAAAATAGAATAAAAACACTACTTGAAAGTATGGGGGTTTATTATAGTTTATAAATCTAGAAGATGTTTTCTGGAAGAATATTGTATTTTTTTTTAATGAATTTCGATTAAAATGACACAACAAGAAAATGTTTTTTTAGACAATATTTAAAAGAAGTAATCGATCTAACTATAACTATTCAATCAATTATTTATCATTATAATTTAAATTAACATCCACTTAATTATGATCCCTTAACTTGTTAACCCCCTAACCCTATGAGAATTAACCTTACCACAAAGATGAAGGGAATTAAACCCTAGGTTATCTTCAAAACATGTAATCGAAGCACCCTGCTTTGATTTATGTTCTAAGGATAGCTTATGGTAAGTGGTAAATTAAGGCACATATCCATTCTGGAAATGAGGACTAATTGATTTTAGGGATTATATTTGAACTCTACAAATTAATCCCATGTGGTTTGGAATTACCAGTTAAGGTTGCTCTCTCACAGTTCACACAATTCATGACCTCATGTGTTTTGTGTTAACTATTCAATTACTTACTTAGTTTCATTTAAATTAAAAACTAAATTAATATATCATAATATGTGAATTACAGTAGCTCATTGATTCAAAATAAATTAATTAAGAAGGATAGAGGTCTATTGATTACTAAAAAGAACTACTCTTCCATGAGCGGTGTAGTCATTGTTGAAACATTTTGCATGTGCAAAGGTTTAGAAAGGGTAGAACTCAATCACATTTCTACTATTGATTCCAAAAAAATTATAAATATTAAGATAAGAATAAATTTAAACAAAACAGAAGAAAAGAGAAGAAATAAAAGAAGAACAAAGAAGTTTATTATGAAAACACAAACATTACAACATGAGGAATAAGAATAGGGCTTCGACGAATGGATCCTTGCTTCAAAAGCTACCCTTATTTAATTGCTTGGAGAATTTGATTGGAACTTCTTCTCCTCTTATCTAAAATTCCTAATGAACATCCCAACCCCACAAAATGATAAAAACACCAATTTATAGAGTGGTGGGGATGCTAGGTTCAAAGTGGTTTCAATTGTGAATGGGGAGTCTCGGCCAAATATTTTATTCCAACTTGCACTTCCCATTTGACCCCAAAAATGCATGAATCATTTATCCTTATAGAAGTATTATTCGCGCGAATATGATTCATGTAGATCCTCTAAAAATTTGGGCCTGATCTAATAACGGATGAAGAAGTTATGGCCCAAATACAGAACCCATGTCCATTCTGCTGAGTCCATCCCACCATTGAATTAATGGCCCATTTACTCCATCCAAATGCACTCTTTAGCTCTAGTATCGGAAATAAAAGTTATAGAAAATTAAGTTATGAACAATTTTAAAAAATATTAAGTTCAAATAAGTCATATTAAAATATTTAAGTTCGAAATACTACAGTGCATTTTAAAAGGGTAAATTCAGAATTTTAATCAAATTTTCAAATGAATGATCTAATCCCAAATATTTCATAAATGAACATATTTAGCACAATTTGAGGAAATTATGACATTTATTATCAATAAAATATTCAACAAAATAGTGTTTTATCAACTCCCCCACACTTACCCTTTTTCACTCTTGGGCAAAACCTCATATCAAGTAAACATCAATATCAAATCAAATCCAATTTTAAAACACATATCCTTGAGATCAAACAATTACACACAAAGAAACAAAAGATATAATGCCTCATAAAAAAAATTATTTCAAGTTCTTCATTTATATAATTATATATATTTCCACTTTATTTATCCTCCTATGCACAAAACACTTACCTCACTTGAATTTTCTCTTATCACACAAATGTCAAAAAAAATTGTGATGTCTTTCTCATCCAAACTCATACAAGGGTCACCATAGGCTTGATAAATTCCTAAATCACTACCTGATGTGAGTCAAAGACATATGTTTATCATGAGGACTTTTCAGGGTTGTTCTATGGCTTTCGGTTGGTAGGATTTAGATGTGAAAAATTCTGAGGCTGAATGAGGAGGGCTTGACTCTTTTTGAAGCAAAATTGCATTAATCTAATTTTCACTTAAATATGGTCTCCTCATTAATCCCATAGTATCAATTCCACTCCTTCATCGTGAAAAGTCATGGAAATTTTACACCATTCATCATTCAGCAACTAAAATGTCAATCTTCTCAAACATGATTTTCTTGAAAACTCCATATAGGCACAACTTTGTACCTCAATTAGAAGCTCCAGAAAAGGCACAACTTCACTTGTAATGAAAGCTCCAGAAAAGGCACAGCTTTTAATATAATTATTTTCTTCAATAGAAAACACATCTCTTCATAATTTAATTTTCCACCCAAAGTATCATAGAATGTGGTAGCACAACACAATACAGCTTTCCCCACACTTAAGCTCAACTAGATTATGCAATTTCACTTCAAGAGTTGGTTGGATAGGGAAAATTGGCTTGTAATGTGGCTAACCTAACAGGTTGTGCATGGCTTCTAAGGGATAAAAGGATTAAATGTTCAAGGTAGGACATTATAAAAAAGGATTCTTTGAAATAGGGGCTTTAATACCAAACAAATGCTTCAATCATTTAAACATAAGTACCTCAAACCCTCAAGTTTTGATAGTAATAAATCAAATTCTGGTTAAATCAAGCATGGTTTGGTTCTCTCAAGAAGTGAGGTGAATGTAAATAATATGAAAATAATGGTTCAGAAGCCTCACATGAAAGTGATTTCAAATATAAAGACAGTGAGATGTGGCATGAGATTCAAAATTCAGTGTACTTTTCATGAAATTACTAAATATTTGAACTTGAAACAAAGTCATTTCAGCATTCATTTAAGCTCGTTTTCAAGGGATAAACTGTTTCACCCATTTATATGGATTTAAAAATGGTGATGAGAATCATTTCAGCTCAAAATTTTCAAAAACACACAGAAAATTGAAAAATAAACCCAGAAAATTTGAAAAACACACAACTTTTTTTGTTTTATTTTTTTTTAATAGGAAACCAATTAAAATTACTAAATTTTTTTTTAATAGGAAAACAAATGAAATTACTAAACTAAAATTCTCCCTCCCCCACACTTAAAATATTTCATTGTCCTCAATGTGAAACCATGAGATGATATATGCACATGAAATGTATAATTTTAAATAGGACAAAGAATAAAAAAGTTAAAGGGTTAGGAACATCCTGATGTGCTCAAGTGATGATGGGGTCATGTAGTGTGCTAAAATCCACTGCATCAGCAGGATGTACCTCAATGTATCTCTTAAAATATTTACCATTGACTGTAAAGCTTTTTCATGTTTCCTCTTGTATGATCTCCACTGCACCATAAGGAAAAACATTAGTCACAACATAAGGACCTAACCATCTGGAACGCAACTTACCAGCTTCAGTCGTGAACTGTAGAGAAGGACTTTCTCTCTAATATGAAACTCCCTTTGTTGGATCATTCTATCATGATCTTCTTTTGATCTTTCCTTGTAGATCCTTGAGTTCTCATATGATGATAATCTAATCTCCTCAAGCTCTTGAATTTGCTGCTTCCTTTGGATTCCAGCTTGGGCCAAATCCATGTTGCATTTATTTATAGCCCAATAATCCTGGTGCTCAACCTCCATGGGGAGATGACATGCTTTACCAAAAACAATCAGAAATGGGGACATACCAATGGGCGTCTTGTATGCTATCCTATAAGCCCACAATGCATCATCCAAGCGCATGCTCCAATCTTTCCTATTTGGCTGCACAGTTTTCTCCAAAATTTGTTTCAATTCCTTATTTGAAACCTCATCCTGGCCATTTTTTTAGGGTGGTATGGTGTTGATGTTTTTTCTGTCACCCCATACTTCCGAAGAAGGGAATAAAAATTTCGATTGAATAAGTGTGTCCCTTGGTCACTGATGATGGCCTTCGGTACTCCAAACCTGCAAAACATTTGTGCTTTGACAAAGTCCACAACAACATGAGAATCATCAGTCCTAGTGGACTTAGTCTCCACCTATTTACTCACATAATCAATAGCAAACAAAATATATAAAAATCCAAATGAACTAGGAAAAGGAACCATAAAATCAATGCCCCATACATCAAAAATCTCATAGAATAGTATGCATTGTTGGGAAATCTCATGTCTCTTAGAAATGTTCCCAGTGTGTTGGCAGTGAGAGCATGACTTAGTTTATAATATTGAAAAAAATGAGATCATGACTTAAAAAACACAAGGTCATCCTGGAATAAGCTAGGCCAATATAATCCAGAGTCCAAAAACATTTCTAGTTATCTGTTTGGGTCCAAAGTGTCCATCACAAGAAAGTGTATGAAAAAAATGTAAAACAAACTCCAACTCATGATCAGGAACGCACCTCCTAATAACATGATCACTACACATGCACCAGAGGTATGGATCATCCCAAACATAATATTGTGACTCACTTTTTAATTTTTAGACTTGATGTTTCTTTAAATTTGTAGGGATTTCAGAGGAAACAAAGTATTTAACTAAATCTGTATACCAAGGATGTATAACTGAGATGGAATAAAGATGCTCATCGGGGAAAGTGTCTTGAAGTGGTACATGGTCCAAGGTGTCATCCTCTAGTGTGTGAGTAAGCCTACTCGTGTGGTCCGCCACCAAGTTTTCTGACCCCTTTTTGTCCTTTATCATAATATCAAATTCCTGAAGAAGGAGCATCCATCGGATCAGCCCGGGCTTTGCATCTGGCTTCTTCAAGAGGTACCTCAGAGCTACATGGTCAGAAAAAACAACTACTTTAGAGCCCAATAAATATGAATGGAATTTATCTAAAGAAAATATGACAGCAAGAAACTCCTTTTCCATGGTTGTGTAGTTTTATTGGGCTAAATATAGTGTCCTCGATGCATAGGAGATCACATGTGAACGTCCCTCCACCCTCTGAGATAAGATAGCTCCAATCGCGAAGTTAGAGGCATCACACATAAACTCAAAAGGAATATCCCACCGTGGAGGCTGTATGATAGGTGAAGTGTTCAGACACTTCTTTATCTCATCAAAGGAAGTCCTGCATAAATCATCATACACAAAATCAGAATCCTTTTGAAGTAATCATGACATAGGAAGAGAAATCTTACTAAAATATTTGATGAAGTGCTGATAAAATCCTCCATGCCCTAGGAAATATCTAACATCACACACACTTGAAGGATAGGTTAAGGATGAAATAATGTCTATATTAGATCTATCAACCTCTATCCCATGTTTTGACACTACATTCCCTAAGACAATGCCATGCTCTACCATGAAATGACACTTTTCACAGTTCAGGACCAGATTCTTCTCAATACAACGATTCAACACCTTTCCCAAACTACTTAGACATTCATCAAATGAATACCTATACACTGTAAAATCATCCATAAATACCACCATGCAGGTCTCAATAAAATCATAAAAAATACTCACCATACATCTCTGGAAGGTACCTGGGGCGTTGCAAAGTCCAAATGGCATCCTTCCTTAGGAAAACGTGCCAAAGGGACAAGTGAATGTAGTCTTATCCTAATCCTCCGGAGCTATAGGAACCTGAAAATATCCAGAAAATCCATCCAAGAAACAATAGTTTTTCTTCCCAGATAGTCTCTCAAGCATATGATCAATAAGTGGGAGGGGGAAATGGTCTTTGCGAGTGGAGTGATTTAGTTTCCTATAATCAGTACACACACGCCAACTGTTTTGTACCCTCATTGGAACTAACTCATCTTTCTCATTTTTAACAACAGTAACACCACTTTTCTTAGGTACAACCTAAATATGACTTACCCACTGAGAATCTAAAATGGGATAGATTATACCTGCCTCGATCAATTTTTCAACCTCTTTTTTAAAAACCTTCAGAAGGGTTGGATTGAGTCTCCTTTGTGGTTGCCTCACCGGTTTAGTCCCATCCTCCAAAAGAATCCTATGCATGCAAATGGAGGGGCTAATACCTGATATGTCAGCCAAGGTCCACCCGATTGCCCTAATGTTCTCCCTCAAAAGATTCAAAAGTTTTTCTTCATGTTCAAAAGGGATATTGTTAGCAATGATAACAGTTAATTTGTCACCACTTAATAAGTATGAGTATTTGAGATTTGGTGGAAATGGCTTGAGTTCCTATGTAGGGGGGTGGTGTATGGATGGAGACATAGAAGAAACTGAAATATGTGCACAAAGAGCATCAATATCAAAATTTAAATCATCACAATCAGAGAATAAAGCATCAAATTCATCAGCATACTCAACAGACATGTCATAATTAGAGCTCACATGATCAAAATCAGAATATGATTCCATTTTAAAATCAAATCTTAGAGAGTATTATTCTTTAGAAATGGGTGTAGAAGTTCTCTTATACATTAAATCATAACTAATACTCATAATCTCACTAAGAATAGGACAATAAAATTCCATGGGGTTTTTACTTGGTGGTTCAAAATGGGAGATAACAAATGCAGAATGATCCTCATAGGGGTACTTCATGGAATCCATAACATTAAATATCACAACTTCATCCCCAAATTCCATGGAAAGTGTACCCTCATTGACATTTATGATAGATTTTTCAGTTTTGAGGAAGTTTCTACCTAAGATAATGGGGGCATGAGAACTTACCTGATCATCCTCCATGTTAAGCACATAGAAATCTGCTGGAAAGATCATGTCTCTTACCCGGACAAGTACATCCCCAAGGACTCCCACTGGATATGTAATAGCTCTATTCGCCAACTACACCACTGCTCTCGTCGGTTTTAGCTCACCAACCTGCAAAGAAGAGAATACAGAGTGAGGCATCACATTTATGGAAGCTTATAAATCACAAAGAGCATCAGAAAAGTGTAACTCCCCTATGGTGCAAGGGATTGTGAATGTCCCGAGATACTTGAACTTTGTCGGCATTTCTAGAGTTGGTGTAATGAGTGCTGACACATTCCTTCCAAGATTTATCCTTTCATTTACCTTGATCCCTCTTCAATTGGTACAAATTTATTTTAAGAATTTCTCATACCTTGGAATTTTCTTAATGGCTTCAAGTAGAGGAATGTTGATCTCCACATGCTTGAATGTGTCTAAAAACTCCTTTTCCATTGCTTCTTCAGCCATCTTCTTGGTTTGAAAAACCCTATTTGGAAAAGGAAGGGGTTTAGGAGGAACATCATTAATCTTTTGCTTACCTTTATCTTTCTCCTTGGGTTTCTCATCAGTTGATGTGGAATTGGGATTTTTTTGAGTTGAGGTGAATCCCGGTGGAATCGTGGGTGGAGAAAAATCAGTTGTTTTCTTCCCACTTCTCAATGTGATGGTACTGACATTCCCCTTTGGATTTGGAGTGGGTTAGGAAGGTGGATTTCTGGAATTATTACTTACAAGTTCATGGAGGGCGGTGGCAATCTTTCTCATTTGAGTCTTCAACTCCCTCAGCTCCAAACCTTGACTCTTCATCTCATTCTTTTGATTAAGAACAATTTTCTTCAAAAGGTCATCAGTGTTAGAATCTACCTTTGGTGGGGGATACCCTTGTTGCTGATGCTAGGGCTTCAAATATCCTTTGGGGTTGTTGGAAACTATGCTGGTAAGGCAGAGGCTGCTGGAAGTTTTGTTGAAAGGGTGGCCTTTGTTGTTGTCCAGAGCCATACCTCATGTCTGATTGATCCTTCCACCCTTGGTTGTATGTTGGTGAAAAGTAATCAAGCTTCGTTTGGGGATATGGTTGTTGCTATGGATAAGGTCGCCTAGGAAACATTGTTGCACAATCTTCTGTTTCTTGTAGTTGGGGGGAAACAGTAAGTTGGGTGGCTTGTCTCAGTGCAAATGCCACAAGGCTTTGAAAGAGGGGGTTGGGATGTCTTTTGTTCCAAATCAATATGTCTCACCATAGTTGTCAATTCTTCTAACTTGGTATAAATAAAATGACTCTCAAGAGAAGAAGGACTTACCTGATGTACTCCCCTGACATGTGGTGTACCTCGATCACCAAATTGTTGGGAGTTTTGGGCCATTTTGTCGATCAACACATGTGCATCTACTGGTGTCTTGTCCACCAATGCTCCTCCAGCCGCAGCATCCACCATGCTTCTCTCCATAGGTGTGAGTCCTTCATAGAAGTACTGTATGAGTAGTTTCTCACTAATTTGGTGATGTGGGCAGCTTTCACACAACTTCTTGAATCGCTCCCAATACTCATACATTGACTCCCCTTGTGATTGATTGATCCCAGAGATAAATTTACGAATGGAAGTGGTCCTTGATTCAGGAAAAAATCTCTTCAAGAAAAGATATTTCAAATCGTTCCAACAAGTTACATCTTTGGGTTGTAAATAATACATCTAGTCTTCCATAGCTTCATCAAGTGAGAATGGGAATGCTCTTAGTTTAATTTGATCTTAAGAAACATTTCTTGGTTTTAAGGTTGAGAAAACCACATTAAATTCTTTAAGGTGTTTATTAGGATCCTCACCAGAGAGGTCGTGAAATTTTGGAAGCAGGTGAATTAATTCAGATTTTAGTTCAAAGACTGATTCAAGATTTAGATATGCAATGCAATTTGGTTGATAAATAATATTGGGTGCAGCCAATTATCAAATGTTTCTATTAAGTTAATTTCCATTATTTTCAGCCATTTGTTCTTATTTTATGGTTGAATTTGAATTCTTCAAATTTCAATTTTCTGATATTGGAGTAATTCTAAAACTGGTTGAATGTTAAAACTTCTCGTAGACTGAGAATGTCTGATTCGTGCCCTAAGGCTACGTTCAATCTCAGGGTCAATATCTAAGAGATCTTCGGGATTAGTTCGTGTCATAAATCAATGAAATATGAAAAGGAAATAAAGAAAAGTGGACCATAATAAAAAGAAAATAAGTTTGAGTTGGTCCGATAAAAATAAAAGAAGAGAGTAAGATAAATAAAAAAAACTTGAGAAAGGGGAAAGAAGAAAGAAAGAGGAGAAGAAAAGAATTAAATGAAAAATAAAATAAATACCTATAATTGGTTGAATAAATTACTTGTCTCCCCGGCAACATCTCCAATTTTAAAGAGCACTGTCATGGGTGTCCTTAAATGATTATTGTGATTTTGGGGTACTTAGGTGTAGTAGAGTGGCTGACCAAGGTCGTCTCTCAAAGGAGGAAGTGAATTAAAAAAACTTTTTAGAGGTATTTTAACAATAAAATAAAAGATAATAAAAACACTACTTGAAAGGATGGGGGTTGATTATAGTTTATAAATCTACAAGAAGTTTTCTAGAAGAAGATTGTATTTTTTTAGTTTTAAAATGATTTTTGATTAAAATGAAACAAAAAGGAAATGTTTTTTAAGACAATATTTAAAAGACGTAATCGATCTAACTATGCCTATTCAATAAATTATTTGTCATTATCATTTAAATTAACATCCACTTAATTATTATCCCTTAACTTTTTAATTACCGGTTAAGGTTGCGCTCTCACAGTTCACGCAAAACCTGACCTCGCGTGTTTTGTGTTAACTATTCAATTCCTTGCTTAGTTTCATTTAAATTAAAAAATCAATTAATAGATCATAATATGTGAATTAAAGTATCTCATTGATTCAAAATAAATGAATGAATAAGGATAGAGGTTGTTCGATTACTAAAAAGAACTACTCTTCCATGGGCGGTGTAGTCATCGTAGAAACGTTTTGCATGTGCAAAGGTTTAGAAAGGATAGAACCCAATGATGTTTCTAATATTGATTCCAGCCCAATTAGGAAGATTAAGAGAAGAATAAATTTAAACAAAAAATAATAAAAGAGAATAAATAAAAGAATAACAAAGAAGTTTATTATGAAAACACAAACATTACAACATGAGGAAGAAGAATAGGTCTTCGACGAAGGGATCCTTGCTTCAAGAGATACCCTTATTGAATTGCTTGGAGAATTGGAGTGGAACTTCTTCTACTCTTCCCTAAACTTTCTAATGCACGTATCAACCCCACCAAATGAGAAAAACACCAATTTATATATTGGTGGGGAGGATAGGTTGAAAGTGGTTTCAAGTGTGAATGGAGAATCTCAGTCAAATATTGTATGCCAACTTTCATAGCCCATTTGACCACCAAAACGCATAAATCAGCTGTCCTTCCTGCCGGATGATTCGTGATAATATGAGTCATGTAGATCCTCTCACAATTTGGGTCTGATCTAAGAAAGGATGAAGAAGTTATGGCCCAAATATAGAACTCATGTCCATTCTGACGAGTCCAGCCCACCATTGAATTAATGGCCCATTTACGCCATCCAAATGCACTCTTTAGCTCTAGTGTCCTGAATAAAAGTTGTAGAAAATTAAGTTATGAACACTGTTACAAAATATTAAGTTCAAATAATTCATGTTAAAATATTTAAGTGATAAATACTACAGTGCATTTTAAAAGGGTAAAACTGGAATTTTAATCAAATTTTCAAATGAATGATCTAATCCCAAATATTTCATAAATGAACATATTTAGTACAATGTGAGGAAATTATTTCATTTATTATCAATAAAATATTCAACAAAATAATGTTTATCAGGTGCACTTTCAATGCACAATTCCCAACATCACATTGTGTTGGTATCAATTTGACCATTTTTCATCTCTAGTCTTCTATGAAATTCATGCCAATACGATAACCATCGAAACACCCAGATTTTAATTCACCATTTTACACAAGTTATATGTAAATTCACCATGGGTACCACCATTGTGAGTTCCTTTCCATCTTTACCATTTTATGAATCCTCATAGAAAAAATGATTTCTGTTATATTGTGACTTTCACCTCTATTTCTCTAAGAAACCACATGAACCAGTCTTTACAACTCCAACCCTTGAATATAATTGTAAATAAAAACAAACACACTAACAATAAAATGGGAGTTTTTTACATTTACAATAGTTTCATATGGTTTTAATCATTTATATGAAAGGGTTTCATGTACCATATACATAGGATTCATTTGGATATGTGTGAATATAGTTTTCATTTAATTTGGATTAATAACATAATATGTGAGTTTCCTAAAGAGTTACACATCAATATAGTTTGAATATATTTATTTGGTAGAAAAAATATTATTCCCAGTAGAATCACTAGAAGAATGCATACATAAAGGGAATATAAGAGATAATATGGTGAGATTAAATCCATTATAAAAATACTAAATTTTAGATTCCTTCTAAAGATAACACTTTTTAAGAACATGATCATCCAACCAGGTCATACATGTCAAAGTTGGGTGCCACTAGATTATCTTACGTAAGTAAAGAACGTAATGGGGTCCCTGATAGGATTAGATATCCATTCTTAGTGTTTTTTGGATTATAATTAGATATAAAACACTAATAAGATTAGGTTTCTAGAGGAATAGAGTTGAATTAATCTATATGATATATTGGGAAATGATTTTTCCACTCAATTATCCAAGATTCATATATGATATGATCAGTATTATGGCCTACCAAAATAGTTAATTGGTGAGAGGAACACTAAATTAAACTCAATGTTTAGTAAAATATTGATCTTTACTCACTAATGTATATGAAGAATTTAAATGGTGTCATCATTTTAGTGGAAGAGAATTTAATAAAAATATTTATTGATAAAATAATATATTGTAGATATAATGGTATCATCATCATCTTCGAGATTAAATTTGAGATCTATCTTGGAGATGGAAAACTTGATGAAATTAATTTCCTAGATGGGTATTGATATTTAAGAATAGTTCTTAAGAAATAATGAAATTTCTATATGTTGGGGAAACCACTTCCTATAAAACCATCTGGTGAAACTGTTCAATAAATGGAAATAGATACTTATGAAAATCATGAATTCACTAGAAGTATTTACTCTCGTCTTTGTGTCCATAGAACCCAAGTTTCAAAAGCAACATGAAATCATGGATGCATAAAAGATGATGGACAACCTAAAATGATCTATTAGGAATAATCTAGGAAAGATATGTTTGAGGTGTTAAAGGATCTCTTTCGGTGTAATAAGGAAGAAGGAAAATTTGTTTGTACTTATGTACTAAATATGATTGGGTGTGTTGATGAATTTTAGAAACTAAGATCACCTCTCTGGCTTGAAATATCCATGAAATTCATCCTACAATATCTATCATAAAGGTTCTAACAGTTCATTATAAACTACAATATGAATGAGTTGAATAAAATTTTACCCAATCTCCTCAATATATTGAGGATTGTTGAGTATGAAATTAGAGGTCTACGATTAAGTGTCATGATGATAGTATAGAAAAAAAGTAAACTTTTTGGATAAAAGGATATTAAGAGAGGTTGTGGAGAGTCCACACCACCATCTAAACCAATGAAAATGAAGGAAGCGTATTTCTTTCATTGTGAAAAAAATTGGCATTAGATAAGGAATGGTCTATAATAATTAAAGGTATATAATAAACTCTGTAGAGAGTCTACATCATTTATTAATGTTATTGAATTTAGTTATTTTATTTTGAAATTTATATGATACCAACTATATGCTTCATAATGGTTGTAAATATACAAGAGTTCATATGAATAAAAGATCAATCCTTAATGTATGCATTCAATTAATAAAGCACGAAGTTGTATCAAGTGTTGAATGAAATGGGATAATTAAATATCAATTGATCAAAATAAATATTATGTTGTTTTCATATTGTTTACTCATTATATTATAACAAGTACTATTGTAAAAAAAGTATTTTTATTAATAAATTAGATGATTATTTTGACGCAAATTGTTCTGAATGATCCAATTCTATAAAATTATTAAGAAGAAGATATGAAAAAATGCTTTATCCAAGATAAAAGTGTTTAACCAAGTGTTTTTAAGATATGAGGGTTGTATTCCTACAACCCTTAAGTGGTATATTATAAATAATAATATTCTTTTCAAGGTAATTCTATAATAACCTAGAATTACATATAAAATATAGGTCAATATATTATTTGTTAATATTCCCACTAAAAGAAATAAGTTTTATTTCCAAACACAAAGGTGTATGTGTATAATAAAATAATATTCTAAAAAGAATATAGTTTCTAAGAGGCTAGTGGGATTATATGTTGATTTAAAGAATATCAAGTACAAAAAATAAAGGATTATACTTGTCAAAACTTTAAGTGAATGTCACTTAAAAGTTGTGGTATATCGGTAAAAGATTAATGTAAATAGTTACCTTAGTTACCAAAATACTTCAAAGGAAATTTTAATGAAAATGTTCTAATAATGTTGATGATGATGAACTTATAAAATTTTTAAGTATAAAATAAAATTTATTTGTTTCATAACATTGGATTTTGTGAAGTAGAGGATTTTTAATACTTTTTCAAGAGTTGAATGTTAGGAATATGATTTTTAGGTCTCATTATTATCTAAAAAACTATTTATTTATATATATTACTCTCTAAAGAGTTTAGTGGGAGGGTTTTATCATATGGACACATAGAGATGTGACAAGAATTATATAGAGATTCAATAAATTTAACAAATCCCTAAAATTATAACACATATAAGGATAATCTAGCAGTCTAACATCTATGATATAATGAGATAGATGTGTTGGGACCAAGTTGGATGGAGAAGGTGTTTGAAAGATTGAAGAAGTTTGTTTTACAAGTGTATTGTCTTTTGTTGTCAAAAAGGATAAATAAATTCACATTGTAAAAGTTTTGGAAATTCAGACTGAATATCATATTTAGGAAATCAGACTCACAATATTTAAAAAAGTCCATTATATTGGGAAGAAAATATCTCAAAGAAAAGGATCATTGGATTCACATTATGTCTGGAATGAGGTTCTGATCATAATGAGGAAGAGAATTGGATTCAACATGGATCTTTTTAAACGTGATGATTTTTTGCTGATCTTGGAGTTCTCATAAATCATAAGTATTCTGTAAAACTTATGATGCAATCTTGATAAAAGAAATGGGAGAAATAGTGTTGGAAATCATATTCAATCTAATTGTATTTAGGAAAATCATATTCAAACTGAGTAGGAAAGAAATATGTTGATGGGGAAGTTACAATAATTTCCTTGGTAAGTCAGAAGATGCGAAAACTGGTCTTAAGTATTTCAAAATCATGAAGGAAGTCATGATGCTTACTGAAAGTTTTAAGAAGAAATTTGGTGAATCTGAATCTTTCTGGTCTCAAGATCATCATAATGATATTACAGGATGAATATTTGTTTCAAGGATGAGGAGGATAGTCGTAATGAGGCTCAGGAGGAAGATCATAATGAAGGTGTTGGTTTCCAATCAGACCAAAAGAAAATATATTTAAATACTCAAAGAAAGAAGTTGATGAGAATCATATTCATAATAGAAAGAAGTTGTTGATGTTGATTCATCGGATTTAGTATGTCATCGTATTCATCAGAGGTAGAATTGTTTATACTAAAAGTTCATTGGTATTGTATTCGGAAAAGAAAGAAGTTACTGATATTGGTCCATCGGATTCGGTATGCCATCATAATCATCCAAGGCATAGTTTTTTTGAGACCGATGAATGCAAATAAGAAGAGTAATCTTATTTAGAGATTCACTACAGAAAATGGTTATTTGCGACGGGATATCTGCGACGAGGAGGAATCTCGTTGCAAATAGTCCGTCGAAAGGCACTATTTCTGATGGGGAGATAGTCCCCATGGAAAAAGGTTTGGCACGGGTTGCGCGCCAAACCGTGGGAATGGTATTTGTGACGGGTTTTTATAGTCGTCGCAAATACTCGGTGGCATTTTTTAGTATTTGCGACGAGAGATTCAGCCCGTCGCAAATACTATGTTGGCAGGTGGGTATTTGCGATGGGACTCGTCGCAAATACCCATTTAAACACCAAGCATTTGCGATGGGATCTGTCGCAAATAGTCTAATCTATATATACCTCGATCTGTTTTTCTCTCATTTCACTCCTTTCTCCACCTCTCTCACCCTCTCTAAGATTTTTTCTCTAATTTTTTTTCAAAATTTAAAGTTCTAAATCGGTGCAATATTCACAGCTTATATCCTCTGAAAGATTCAATTTTAAGGTATTTATCTTTTTCTTTTATTTTTTTGTTAATTTTTTTATTTTATATTAGTTATATTTATTGTTAATTAGTTGCAATTAAATTAAGTTGGAATTAAATCGTTTTATATTGCGTAATTATTTTTACAAATTATTACGTGTGATTAGTATTAATTAGTATTGATTAATAGTTATATTAATTATTATTAATTAGTAGTCATTAGTATTAATTTGAAGAATTATAAATAATTAGTCAAAATTAGTAATAATTAGCGATAATTAGCAAAAAATAGCATTAATCAGTATTAATTGAAATAAATATTTATAAATAGTATTAAATATTAATAATTAGAAATAAGTAGTAATAAATATAGTTAATCAGTAATAAACAGTAATAGATAGTAATAATTGGTAATAATTAGAAATAAATAGTAATAAATAGTAATAAATAGTAATAATTAAAAATAATTAGTAATAAATATTAATAATTAGTTATAATTAGGAATAAATAGTAATAATTAGTAATAAATAGGGATAATTAGTAATAAATAGGAACAATTAGTAATAATTGCTAATAAATATGATTAATTGTTATAATTATTAATAAATAGTAACAATTAGTAATAATTAATATTTATTAGTATTAAATATGATTAATTAGAATTAATTACGAATAATTAGTAATAAATTTAGAATTAATTAGTAATAATTGGGATTAATTAGTAATAATTAGTAATAATTAGTAATAATTAGAATTAATTAGTAATAAATAGTAATAATTAAGATTTATTAGTAACAATTAGTAATAAATAGTAATAATTAGAATTAATTAGTAATAATTATTAATAATTAGAATTAATTAGTAGTAATTAGTAATAATTAATAATAGTTAGAATTAATTACTAATAAATAAATTTAATTAGAAAAAATTACTAATAAATACGATTTAATTGGTAATAATTACGAATAATTAGTAATAATTATGAATAATTAGTAATAATTAGTAATAATTAATATTAATTAGTATTAAATATGATTAATTAAAATTAATTAGGAATAATTAGTAATAAATTTAGGATTAATTAGTAATAATTAGTAATAATTAGGATTAATTAGTAATAATTAGTAATAAATAGAATTAATTAGTAATAATTAGAATTAATTAGTAATCATTAGTTATAATTAGGATTAATTAGTAATGATTAGTTATAAATAGTAATAATTAGAATTAATTAGTAATAATTAGAATTAATTAGTAATAATTAGTAATAATTAGAATTAATTAGTAATAATTAGTGATAATTAGTAATAATTAGTAATAATTAGTAATAATTAAATTAAATTAGTAATAATTAGGAATAATTAGGATTTAATTAGTAATAATTAGTAATAAGTAGTAATAATTAGGATTAATTAGTAATAATTAGTATTAATTAGAATTAATTAGTAATAATTAGTAATAATTAGGATTAATTAGTAATAATTAGTAATATAATTAGAATTAATTTTTAATCATTAGGAATAATTCAGATTAAATATGATTAATTAGTAATAATTAGGAATAATTATTCATAATTAGTAATAAATAGGATTAGTTAGTAATAATTAGTAATAAATGGGAATAATTTGTAATAATTAGTAATAATTAGTAATAATTAAGATTAATTAGCAATAATTAGTAATATTTAGGATTAATTGGGATTAATTAGGATTAATTTGGATTAATTTGGATTAATTAGTATTAATTATTTTTAATTAGTATTAATTAGGAATAATCAGTAATAATTAGAAATAATTAAAAATAATTAGTAATAAAAATGATTAATTGGGAATAATTGGTCATAATTAGTAATAAATAGGAATAATTAGTAATAATTATAATTAATTAGTAATAATTAGTAATATTTAGAATTAATTAGTAATAATTAGTAATAATTGGAATTAAGTAGTAATAATTAGTAATAATTAGAATTAATTATTAATTATTTGAATTAATTATTAATAATTATTAATAATTATAATTAATTAGAAATAATTACTTATAATTAGAATTAATTAGTAATAATTAGTAATAAATAATATTTAATTAGTAATAATTAATAATAATTATTAATTATTATGATAAATTTGTTATAATTGGGATTAATTAGTAATAATTACGAATAATAAGGATTGATCAATAATAATTTGGAATAATTAGGGTTAATTAGTAATAATTAGTAATAAGTATGAATAATTATGATTAATTAGTAATAATTAGAAAAAAATAGTAATAAATATTATTAATTAGTAATAATTAGGAATAATTAATAATAAATAGGAATAAGTACGACTAACTAGGAATAAATAGTAATAATTAGTAATAATCAGTAATAATCAGTAATAATCAGTAATAATCAGTAATAATCAGTAATAATCAGTAATAATTAGTCATAAACCGTAATAAATAGTAACAAATAGCAACAAATAGTAATAAAAATTAATAAATAGTAATAAACTATTGTAATTATGAAATGCGTCAAAAATGCATGCAACCATCAGGAAAAGGTGAATTCTTACTACTTTTTCAATTAATTTTTTCATCATTTTATCTTCTATTTGTAAGTTAATTTCCTTATCATTTTTATCTTATACTTAATTATTTTTTCATAGATCTTTTGGGAAGTCATGTTTGGTTTTCAACTATCTACAAAAAGTTATAAAATAGATAAAATGGTTCTTTCTACCAATGTAACCACTTTTTACAAATTCATTGTCTTTATTTGTCAAACATTCAATTCTGCATATAGATTCAATGTTGTTAACTAAAATAATTTCTCATTTTTGAAGGAAAAGAGAGTAACGAAATCTCATGTTCCCATTGTGGTGACTTCTCGTGATATAATGGGCACATGAGCTTATTCTGCTCTTTGACTTTCAATAATGGGGAAAAAATTTTGGCTAATAAAATTGAGTTAATATGTAGAGTTGGCATTTCGGTATAGAATGGCAATGGAAGCATGGTTACATTGGCAGTTAGGAATTTTTTGAGACTTTGGGATGTGTAAGAATCAATCGCACTTCAATATGATGCACGTTTTTATCAGTATATACTAGGGAAGGACGAAGTTATGTCCATTTCTGGGGAAATAACACCAGTAGACGATGATGTACATGCGACATTTGACTCATGGTTTAGTGTATTTTTTAAATTATTGTGAATATTGTGTTTTTTATTATTTTATTACTTATTTAATTTTTTAATATTGTATTAACTTATTAGTTATTTTCTTTAATTATTTATTTATTATTTTATTAAAATTATTATTATTTATTTTATTATTAGAATTATTATTTTTATTTTTATTATTATTATTATATTTTTATAAATATTTTTATTTTTATTTTTATTATTTTATGATTATTATTATTATTATTTTATTAATATTATATTTTTAGTATTATTATTATTGTTATTATTTTTATTATTTTATTTATATTATTTTATAAATATTATTTTATTAATATTAATTTTTTTCTATTTTTTAATATTTTGCAATGAGTATATTTTCCCGTCGCAATAGGGTTTTTTAAAAAACTCTGTGAAAGTATTTTCGACGGCATTTTTTGTAATGGGGAATTTTTGATGGGACCCCATTGCAAATGCCCTGTCGCAAATACCTAAATTTCCAATAGTGATTTTGGGATATGTTGTCAAAGTGAGAATGAAGAATATTCTTGGTTTTATTTTTCATCAGTTGGTATGCAGCATCGTGATAAAGAAAATATATCATGCAATCAGAATGAATAATCATAATGAAGTTTTCTAAGAATAATACAGATTTCAATTTCTTCATGTATATAATTGGTATTGAACATCGTAATGAAGATTTTTTTTGGGAAAATCAGAATAGAAATTCATAATCAGACTGGTGTTTGTAAAGAAAGTATGAAGAATGGATGAAGTTTTTAAAAGATTCAAGAAGGTTTGAGAAGAAATTAGAAGTGCTGAGAAGCATTGAAGAAGTCATAAATGTATCTGAAATTCAAGGAAACATGAAAATTTAGAAAATTTTGTGGAGCGGGAAATAATTTCCAAATCCTACCCAAACCATATTTGGGTTTACTATAAAAGGTAAAAGTAATTTTTACTTTCTGATAGATGTATTATTCATGAAAGGAAGAGAGAAGGTGGAGTGCTAAATAATTCTAAAGAGAAAAAGTTTTCAGATTTATTTTTCTTGATAAAGTTTTTCAGATAAAAGAAATATATGAGAAGAGATAAGATTGTATTCAAGGTTTTCGTATTGAGAAATTTGACTGATCAATCAGATTGGGTTTTCCAGATTCATATAGAATTGTTATTGAATTTTGTCAACCATATTCTAACATAAATACATTTTTCATATTGAGAAATCAAACTAGGAGAATCAAAATTGGAGAATCATACTGGGAAATCAGACTATGGTTTATTACAAAGTCCAGGAAAGTTCTTACCAGCTTCAGGGTAAGAAAGTGAAGAATTTGTTTTGAAGTATCATATTTTTTAAAATTTATCAAGAATCACTATAACATTATTATTACAAAAAACTTTTTATTACATCTTAGTGATACTTAAAGAACGTGCACTATATTATTGATCATAGTATTACATGAGTGTAAGGGCATATCCTACTTTTTGTATTCCACATTGAAGGATTCTTTTTATAGTGGATTGTGTGCTATTTGATCATTTCCAAACCTTTCCAAGGATGTATCTATTCTTTTTTAATAAAAACCCTTGTAAATTTTTGTGTTCTTATAAATGTGTGTTTGAATTGTTTTCAATAAGTAAAGTAATCTTTAATAGAGGTAAAGTTTGTTTCATAAGAAATGAAAAATAAAAGAAAATATATCACTGATTCACCCCCTCCCCCTCTCAATGATACAATTATCTTCACTGAGAAATTACATTTGGTATTAGAGCTAAAGGTTCCCTTAATTTATTCTTTGCTAAAGCTTTGAATGAGAAGTTGTGATGGAGAATCTGAAATGTGTGAATAGTAAAGGAATTCTAGTTTTCAATAGTAATAATTATCATATCTGGAAATATAGAATGTTTCCTTATCTTATTTCCATTATATATGATGTTCTTTAAGATAAAATAGATGGGTTTCCTCCTATTGGTAAAAAAGTTTCTCTTATATCTTTTGATAAGAAGAATCATGAGAATGATGGAAGTGCCAATAATATTTTACTATCATCACTTTATGAAAGTTATTTATTAAGAGTAAAGGGTATTTCTACAACCAAATGTATATGAGACAATTTGAAAACATATATAAAAAAAATAAAAAGGTGAAGAAGGAAAAATTATAAATCTAGAGGCGGAAGTATGAATATTTTAAAATAGGTGAGTATGAATCGTTTTTGGGATTATTTACAAGGGTAAATGACATTTTCATCACTATCAGATGTCTTGGTGAAAATTAATAAGATTCTATAGTTTTTGAAAAGATTTTAAGAATCCTTCCTGATAATTTTGATGCTAAAATTTCTTTATTAGAAGATAGATAATTTGAAATATTCTCTCTGGATGATTTTCATAGAACTCTCATCACTTATTAAATGAGAAGGGGGAAATCTATGAAAAGAAAAAAAAGTTGATAGAGAAATTTATTTCAATGATTCCAAGAAAGAGAGGTCAAATATTATTCTTATTGAATAATATGTTAGTGATTCTGATTTCTAAAATGAGGTATATAAAAATCTTGATGACATTTTATCCTTGTTTTCTAAAAATGTGAGAAGAGGCATGGGTAAATATAAAAGTAAACTTCCCTTGAAATGATTTGAATGTGAAGCCATTGGCCACTTTGTCATTAATTTTCCTCGAAGTAAGAAAGAATATGAAAGTGATGAAGAATAAATAAGGCCAATAAGATCATGGAAGAAACAAGATGATAATGATGAATCTTTTTCTTGAGGGAAAGATAAAAATATATATTTCAATCTAAAAGAACAATTTTCTTATACAAATATGAAGAAGAACAATATAGTGATGGTAAATCTAAAAAATCTACTAGGTATGTAAGTGAGAATACTTTTTTTGTAATAGTGAATAATGAAAAATTCAGATTTATTAGTTCATAAGAAGAAAAAACTCAATTAGAATATCATCATAAAAAATAATTAAAATAATGTATAAGAAAGATTAGAAGGAAAGAGAAAGAAATTAGAAAGTTTAAGAATGAAAATTAATCATCAAAAAATAAAGAATTTTTTCCTGATGATAAAGTTAATCTTGTAAAATAAATTGATGATTTAAAGAAATATCTTGATGAATAAAAGAATCATAATGAACATATAGAAGTGAAGTTGAAGGAAAAATAAGAAGAGTTGGAACTTTTCCAAAAAAAACTTTTTAAAACTGAACATAAAGGTATAAGTTTCAAAAACTCTATCTCTAAAGTAGGTGAAAGTTCTCATAAGGAAAATCCTTAGAAGGATCAAAAAAATTTACCTTCAAAGTTTGAGAAGAAATCAAGACTCATTTCTGAAATGAAGAAATCTGTGAAAGTTTTGTATGTAGAAAATATTAACAAAGTGGAGAATTTAGAATCTTATAAAAACCCTAAGTCCAAAATGTTTTTAAAAATTATGAATCCAAAAAAAATTCTAATACTACTAGTTTCAATAAAGATGAAAAGGAAAATGTGCTGAAAAAAGAATATTTTGATTTAAAATAGAAAGGTTGGTGAACAATAAATTTCTGAAAAGAAAGATAAGAAGGTTTTGGGGGAACATGTTCACAACTCTAGTCAGTATGGAGGTTTCAGATGAAAATATTCTTTATATGGATACTGCAGGTATTTTGGTGGATTTGAACATATAGAAAATATGTTTTGGTTCAACCAAAAACATTATAACTATTCCATAAGGTATGGAAGGCATAGTTTGATGGGGATTCAATCTTCTCAAAGTAAGAAGTCTTAGAAGGTTGTTTTAAAGAAACCTGAGAATGTTGGAGTAAAAGTTGAAAATAGTTTTTCACCCTTGGAAACTATTTTTTAAAGGTGTGAACAACATGTACATATTTCAAAAAAAAATCTTGTTTATTTACCATAAAAAAATTTTAATAATTCTCATAAGCTGAAGATGAAGAAATAAAATTCTCTTGTTGTAGAAACTGCCCTGAAAGCTACAAAAGGAAAACGAACTTAGATTGTTGATAGTGGGTATTCTTCTTATATGATAAGATATTTAAAGTTTTTGATGAATGTGAAAGACTTTAAAGAAGGAATAGGGACATTTGGAAATGATGAATCTTTAAGAATAAAAGGTTTTGGATTTTCCATCATTGGGAAATAAAAGATGAAATACAAGAAAACATTATATGTTGATGGGATAAAAAACAACCTAATTAGTGTTTCAAAACTTTTTGATGAGGGTAAAGAGGTTATATTCAGAAAAAATGGGTTTTTTTTGTGAAAAGTGAGGAATATAGAAAGATAGTTACAAGGGTCCAATGTACCAAAGGTAACTTATTCCAAGTTGTTGAAATACAAAACTCTTGTTACTTGATTATTGTGGAAGATAATAAGTTATGGAATAAAATTATGGGACCCATGTTTCAAAGAAACATGATCAAGTTATCAAATCATGATAGTTTCCATGATATTCCTAATTTTCCAAGAAGAGATTTGTAGCAACCCTGACCCGAAAATCCACCCAAATAGTGCTAAAGGGTCGGGTTCCATTGGGCTTAGGCACACCTCCCCAAACGCCAAAGGTTTTCAACTAGTATTGAGGGTGTAAATAGGTATAGTGTAGAGGATATACCCTCTATAAATAGATCATATATACTAGTCTGAGAATAATAAGATAATATGTAGTGGAAATAAATGACTCAACAGACTCAAACTAGACCCACATAGAGGAAGCACATCCAATAGCGATAAATAGTGGAAGCTATAAATAAATAGAAATAGAAGTAGAAAGTAAACAGAACAACATGCCATCAAATCACTTGTAGCCACTCAAAATGAAACAAGAAAAACATTCATTCCATGTCAGGTTGTACATGTTAATATACAAGGTATCCCATGGCTAACCATTATAGCTACATATAAAATAAGCATGCTGAAACTAAAATAAAACTGAAAAAAACTCTATCTAGGCATGACCTCAAGGTCCATTATAATATCTATGCCAAACAATACTATGATCCAGCTCCTAAAACAGATCCTTTACCTGTACGTAAATCCATAAAGTCTACACACGTCCTGAAGGACTTGTGCACAGTGTGAGATGAATCTCAGTAGGATACCACCCAATGGTGTATACCTAGTATAAGTGTTTAAGAATATATGAATCTCTAAGTAAAGTAAAAAATTATGATGTAATAAATAAACACAACCTCCACTGGTGCTCAACAGCCACAAGGGAGTGTCACCTACTTCGGCCAATGGAAGAATCTCAAAAGAAAATAGAGTCCTTGTCCCATGCCCCAAGGTACCCATGTAGTCACAAATTCTGGGTGAACCCTCAGGTTCCACCTTAATCATATAGCTCGGCACCATGTGCCTCCTAACACCTCATGTCTCAAAGTACTGACATCCCGAAGGCAAACCCAAAAAATAGTATCCCAATCTCATGAATCCCTTCTCAAAAGCTCGCATCGAACCATGGAATGACAATCAAAGGAACATTGATGTCTATCCTCAAATAAATATCCAGGCCCATGGCCTCAAGCACGGAGAGCCTCAGCCCCCATCCTGACAGTCTCATCACTATCCACCGAAGGATCCTCACCTTCCACATGGATCTCTATAGAAAGAACCCCCAAACCATAAATAGATAATCTGGAACTATTGGGTGCCTCTACCCCACAAGTGGTCAAAACCAACTCATCATAGAGTCAACCTATGTGCACACGACTCAATCGGTGCTTTGGCCAACACGGGTGAGTGGCAATCACCAAGTAAGAACATAAGCCACACCATCTATGGAACCTCATGCCCCTATGACCATGTCACTAAAATCTAATGGACATTATATCCAAGTATCCTAAGACATGTCCAACCAAAAAGTCACACTACCTCAAACTAACATCCACGATGCCCAATCCCATAGTCAAAACCACCCATGAAAACCCAGGCCAAGCCCAAACTATGATCAACGTCACTCAATCCTGATGGCAACACCATCTGAACCATGGTCCAAGCCCATCACAACCCCAAGGGTCTCATCACATGTAATCTCAAGAATTACATAAACATAAAACACATTTAAGCATTTTAAACAAGTAATTCAATTTAGGAAAATTTAATTATGCTAGCTATGATCTATAGCATGTTAGCACAGCGGTCTTTAATGTCTCTAACTCATATAATCAAGCTTCAAAAATTTAAACATACCAGTTTAAATCAAAAAAAAAATATTTAAAACCATTTTGGCACCCCTGGCCAAAATATACTAAGGAGAAAAAACCTCTCACCCAACATCTCTCAAGCATAACAGGTATAGGGCATTCCCATGACATCCCTCATGGTCTAACAGACAAGTTAATATGCTATAAGAGGTTTCCTCTCAAATCTCGTTGTTGTTCTAAAAATACAAAACCCCCGAAAGTCTTCAAAAACTCAAAACAACGTATGTACCAACTACCTTAGACTCGTAGATATAGGAACATCTGATATTGAATTCCAATTCAAATTCGATCGATGTAGATCTAGGTTTCCATCTTTAACCCTGAAATCGACTCAAACAGAAGCAGTGGTCTGTAAGGAGAAATATAAACAAAGAAGAAGGATGTTTGGGGTTAGCCTTATTGAGTTGGTCCTATAGCCACCAACATATTGGAGAACAAAGTTCAGATGGAGGAATGGGATTGAAATCCCCTGGAGGAGTAAAGGGGTGACTCTCCCCTATTGTGTGTGACCAAGAAAGAAGAAAGGGGGAGTGAGGATTGAAAAATAAATAAAAAGAAAATAAAAAAATAAAAAAATAAAGAAACTTGTGCAGGCTTCATGATTTACCCACACTGCATTCCAAACTATGTATTATCCACTACCCAAAGATGAAATCTCATGTGGCTACTCCACATGGTTTGACAAACCGTGTGGTAATCGTGCACCTGCACCTGAAACTTCAAATCAAGACATTCGGCCTCTGATGCTCTCAAAACCAAACCGAAACACTAGGGGCACTCTTCAAGCCCATAGAACAACCTAGAACCATCAAATAATTCCAACAGAACTCTTTTAATTGAGTTCTGATCAATGAATCAAAAAGTAGCATAGCCACTATTTTAAAAATTCCAACCGGGTGGGATTTTTGACCCAACTCAAAAACCTGAGACAGTACAAACTTCCCACATTAATATAGCTCATCCCTAGGCTATAAAAAACATGGAGATGGTACCAAACATACCCATACCATCTAAATAACCCATAATACCTTAGTCTCAAGGGTATACATCAACTTCCTCAAGGTGGGATCCCCACCTTAGGAACGTCCTAACCCAGTCTCAACCTAACCAAAATTCAAATCAAAAAAAGGTCCATCGACCTATTTCTAGACCCATGGTCCTCCCATGATGCATAGTAATCCCTACACCTCATTAGTTTCTCCCGTGTCACTCCCAACACCCAATCACATCTCGCACCACATCGGTGCCCACCTCGAGCCAATTACACACATAGAACCATGAGGCCATACATCCCAAGGATGTTCAAAACAACCCGGCACATTTCACCTCAATCATAATATACATCCTCGATGCCCTGATGCCCAAGGAATCTCAAGTAATCCCATATCCCTTAGATGCCCTGATCCTCAAGGTACCTCAAGTAACCCACATCCAATGATTCCCAAATGCCCAGAACCTCCTTTATATATAATCATGAACCTGAAAAGGTTCCAACCTACTGATCATTGTTCAGTCAGTCCATATATAGCCTTTTCACCCCTTGTACTCAAAACAAACATGCCTCAACAAGACATACAAAAATAGGCATGCCTCAATAGTCCATTCCAAACAAAATCAAAAACCACTACGGCCACACCCATGGAATACTTATGACCATTGTCGTCTCTCTAGCCTTCTCAGCCACTAGAATCTCCATGGCGTTCACCTATCCTGGCACACGATTGCCTGAAGCCTAACCTCCCTATGGTGTTACACCAGCACCCAACCACTGACCCCACAGCTGGGTTCTACTGTCTCTGACACGTCCTCCACATGCAACTAAACCTCATCTACCCTAACTTTGTACCAATCCTGATCCGACCCAGGCACTAAAGTCTATCCTAGTCCCTGATTTACAGCTGTCTGATAAGTCTTCCTATATAACCTCTTGAGATTCTCCGCCTGTCCACATGCCTAGCACTCCTTTAGAGGCCTATCACAATGAGTATGAACATGCCTTGGCTACCCAAATTGAAAGAAAACCATTGAAGAGCTACCATGAGGTGGTCTAGTTGAATATGTTTCATAACCGACCTATTGTAACTCATCCTGATGTCATTTCATACTATCTGAACCATCAACTGAAGTCGCCGCCCAGATCAAAAGGGACCTATCCATCAGGTTTCCCTCAGCTATGAGTGCTTGATTCACCACCTCTGATAATGAGTCCAGCATAAAAAATTTCACATGCACTTGAATGGCGTGTCATAATCCATCATCAAAACACCTCACCCTCTAGGTTTCATTGCTTACTATATCTAGTTCAATCCAACACAACTCAGTGAAAGTAATTTCATAGTCCATGACGGACATGTCACCCTACTGAAGGGTCACGAACTTCTAATATCTCTCTAACCACAACATCTTAGGGAAAAAGTTCTCAAAGAATCTTTCCTCTAAGTCCTTCCATGCTAGTCCCTCATGTCTACGATCCTGAACTAGCACATCCCACCAGTGCTTAGCTGGACCTCTAAGCCTATATGTCACCAACTTGACCCTCCGCCTGGAAGGAATCTCCAGCTGCTCAAAGATCATCTGAATTATCTCAATCCAGTTCAGAACTACCTACGGATCACCCTCACCATAAAAAAATGACAGGTTTTGTGACTAAAACTCTCACGTAGGATATTCCATCAAGGGATCCTCTCCCTGAGAACCTTAGTCGATCCCCTACAAGACACATACTAGGCTCAATTGGAGATTCTTGTCAATCCATGACCAAAATGATGTCAAGACTAGAAGCAGCCATGCCTGCACTGGGGCCCAAACCCACGCCCATCCCTGAGCCTATACCTGCGGCTCATGCTCTGTCTGACCCTCAGGATTTTGAACCTGATCATGCTCCTGCAACATTGTATAATCACCCACCTAACACTCCATCTAATCCATCCAAGAGGAACCCACTGAATACCATAAATGGTCAGATAACCCATATATATATAAACTACAAATAGGGAAAGCAGTAAAAAGTTAGCATATAAAAACTACCCTTACTCTCCCCTATCACAACCATTCCCCACGGAATCCAAGCCTCATGGCCTCCTTACCTTCCCTTAACAGAGCCAAGTATCACAATATCATCAGGCCATGCCCATCCTAATAACCAACATTACCACAAACCGGTGACCTAGTCACCCAATCCTGATGATCAAAATCACCTCAGCCACAATACCTACCTACTCCTATAAGAGTCAAACCCAAATCTCATGACATGTGAAATTTTAACATAAATTTAAAGCATGGAATATCACATTACATAAAACAATAAATTCTATCAGGAATTTCAAATATTCACATGGAAATTGAAATATATCACATGGTATTATCACTTCACAAGGAATATGTTCATATATGAAATTGAAATACCCTAAAAATGTGCCTATCAAATCCAAGAAAATACACCTTTCCTCACCAATCCAAGGTCCAGATTCTATATCCTCATACCATGTTATACCAATACAAGGTTCCAAATACTCCCTTAGCCCATCGGGTCAAGGGTCATGTATCATTATCAATCACACCACAAACCAAGTGAGCCACTAAGGTAAAAACCATATAAACAATAATATGAGAAAAAGAAAAATAGCAATTCCCCACACAAGGAAACTTGGTTTTTCCCTCATACCTAGGGCTATAGGCACCCAAGAACAAGATATAAACCCAGTTTCAATCAGAACCTATCTCCAGTCTACCATATCCCAAATAGTAAACTAGTAGAAACGTAAAGGCAGTCTTGATGTCATTATTAGATATCAAAACACTGCTACTAAATCTCAATCATAACCTACCCTTTTATACCACTTTTTGCATCCCCGACCTAAACAACCACCCGAACAGTGCTAACGGGCCGGGTGCCACTAGCCTTAGGTGCACCTCCCTGAATGCCAAAAGATTCTGACTAACAATGAGTGTGTAAACTAGTATAGTGGGGAGGATATACCCTCTGGGAATAGATCATATATACAAGTCCAAGAATAATAAGATAACATTCGACAAAAATAAATGACTCAGTAGACTCGTACCAGACCTGCAGAGCGGAAGCATATCCAATAGTGATAAACAGCGAAAGTGATAAATAAACAAAACAATAGTGGAAATTAAACAAAACAATATGATAGAAAATAACTTGTAACCACTCAAAATGAAACAAGAAAAACATAAATTCCATGTTATTTCGTACATGTAAATATACAAGAGCACCCATGGATAACCACTATAGATACATACAAAATAATCATGATGAAACTAAAGATAAAATGAACAAAAACTATATCTAGGAATGACCTCATGGTCCATGCCAATTTCCATGATAGATAATACTACGATCCAACTCTTAAAACTAATCCTTTACCTTTATGTAAATCCATAAAGTCTACACACATCCCTAAGGACCCATGTAGGGTGTGAGACAAATATCAATAGGATACCACCCAATGGTGTGTACCTGGTATAAGTTTTTAAGTGGATTTTCATCTCTAAGTAAATAAAATAGTATTATTCAATAAATAAACACAACCTCCACTAGTTATAAGAAGCCACCATGGAGTGTCACCTACTGCATCCAATGCCAGAATCTCATAATCAAATAGATTCCTTGGTCCATGGCTTAAGGTACCCCTATAGTCACAAAGTCTTATTGAACCCTCAGGTTCCACCTCAATCATATATCTTGACACCATGTACCTCTGGACACCTTGTGTCCCAAATTATTGATTTCCCAAAGGTACACCCAAAAAATAGTATCCCAGTTTCACAGACCCCTACTCGAAAGCTCACATCGGCCCATGGCACGAAAAATGGAGGAACAACAATGTTTGTCCTCAAATAAATATCCAGGCCCATGGCCTCAAGCACGAAGAGCCTCAACCCCCATCCTAATAGCCTCATTGATATCAACCGAAGGATCCTCACCTTACATGTGTCTCTCTATGAAAATCACCCCCAAACCATAAATACCTAATCTCTAACTATCAGGGGCCCCTACCCACACGAGTGGTCAAAACCACCTCATCATAGATTCAACCTATGTTCACATGACTCAATCGGCACTTTGGCCAACACAAGTGAGTGGAAATCAAAAATTAAGAACCTAATACACACCATATCTAGTACCTCATACCCCTGCGACCATTTCACTCAAATCGGATGTCCATGTCATCTAAGTATCTTGGTCCATGCCCAACCTGACAGTCACACCACCTCAAAAAGACATCCATGACGCCCAATCCCATGGTCAAAACCACCCAAGAAAACCCAAGCCAATCCCAAATAATGATCAAGATAACTCAATCCCAATGTCCATGCCATCCCAACCCCGGGCCAATCCCATCACAACCCCAAGGGTCTCAAAACATGTAATCTCAAGAATTACATAAACATAAAACACATTTAAGAACTTTAAAAAAGTAATTCAATTTAAATAGATTCAATTACGCTAGCTATAAACTATAGAAAATTAGCACAAAGGTATTGAATACCTATTACTCACTTAATCAGGCTTCAATAATTTAAACATTCCAGTTTAAATCAAAACACAAAATTTAAAACTGCTTTGGCACCCTGGACAAAAAATCCCAACAAGCAACGACCTATCGTCTGGCCTCACTCAAGCATAACAAGTATAGGTCATTACCAAAACATCCCTTATAGTATAATATTCAATTTAATAGTCTATAATAGGGTTCCTCTCAAAACCCATCATTGCACTAAAAATATGTAACCCTTGAAAGTCTGTAAAAACTCAAAACAAGTTATGCACCACATAACATAGACTCGTAGACATAGGCACATCTAATATAGAAGTCTAATTCAAAGATGATAAATGTATATATGAGTTTCTATATTTAACCCTGAAATCGAATCAGACAGAAACAACAATCTGTAAAGAGAAATATAAACAAAGAATATGGATGTGTGGGTTTTTCCTTACCAAGGTGGTTCTATAACCACTAACAGATCGAAGAATGAAGGTTAGACAGAGGAACAAGATCAAAATCCACCGGAGGAGAAAAGGGGTGGATCTACCCTACTTTGCATGAACAATAAATAATAAATAGGGAGAGAGGGGAGAAAAAGAAAGAAAAAAATATAAAGAAAAAAAAATTAAAAAAGAAACTTGTATAGGTCACACAGTTTACCCACACGGGTTTCCAACCCTTGCAGCAACCGTACAGCAGCCACTACCTATGGCTGTAGCCCGTACATTTTACCCACATGATTTTCCAAACCATGTGACAACCATATGGCAGCCACTTCCCAAATATAAAGTTCCATAAGACTACCCCGCACAGTTTGACAAATTGTGTGGTAACCGTGCACCTACACCTGCAACTTCAAATCAGGCCATTTGGCCTCTGATGCTCCCAAAACCAAACTGAAACACCCAAGGCACTCTCCAAGCCCCTATACCAACCCAAAAACATCAAATAAGTACAATATAACTCTTGGAATTGATTTCCAATCAATGAATCAAAAATCATCATATCCACTAATTGAGAAATTCAAACCGGGTGGGGTTTTTGACCCAGCTCAAAAACCCAATACATTACAAGATTAGTGTTGCACAATTTTTCAAAATAGAAAAATTGAAAAATAAGTTCATAATAAAGTTGATATTTGTTCTAAAAACCCCTAGAATTTATTCATTCCAACATCTATTGGCCAATGAGAAAAAAATCAATAAATGGATATAAGTACTTCATCACTTTCATTGATGAATTTACTCACATTACTTGTGTTATGTATATGAAACATAAGTTAGATTATTTAAAAATGATTTAATGTTTTATGAGGAAATCTAGGAACTAATTTGAGTATTCAGTCAAGAATTTGAGAACTGATAATGGTGGTGAGTATAAGAATGAATAATTTGAATGTTATCTTGAGAAGTATGGAATTCAGTAAGAGTATAGTTCCCCATATACTCCTCAACAAAATGGGGTTTCTAAAAGAAAGAAAAGAAGTTTGGTGGAAATGTGAAGAACTATGTTACTTGAACATGATATTTCTCATTACTATTGGAGGAAAGTTATGAGTACTATTGTATATATCAAAAACCAATTTTTCTATAGTCCAAGTTCATATATGAATCCGTACGAAATGTTTTATGGAAAAAATATAAGTTTGAAATACTTAGGATTTTTTGGGATTCCATGAATTATAAAGAAGAAAGGTGGAAATTTTAGAATGTTTGAGAAAAAATATGAAGATGTAATTTTTCTTTGCTATACTCTAGAAGGAATAGGATATAGATGTTTCAACAAATAGATAGGAATAATTGTTGATTCTACTGATGTGAAAGTTATTGAAAAACCTGAGGAGGATAAATAGACTCATGCAGATAAGGAAGTCGAGTAGGATAAAGAAAATTTTGTAAACATTTTTTATAAGGATACAGACAATTGTAATCCTACTCAAGAAGAAGAATTAGACTCAACTATTTCAATTGATTAGGAAACGACTCAAAAATATCATCCTAGTCTGAGGAAGAAAATAGAGGACTAGAACATTATTGGTGATCAAAATCAAAAGTTTCAAATAAGAATAACAATTTCACATACTTATTTATATTCAAAAGTTAAGTTGAATGATGTGAATGATGCATTTGAGTATCCAAAATGGGTTCAAGACATGAATGAAGAGCTAGATCAAATAGAAAAGAATGGTTCATGGGAACTTGTTCCCAAACTAGATAACAAAAATGTTATTGGTATAAAGTGGGTTTTATGAAACAAGTTTAGTGAAGAATGTAAAGTGATAAAGAACAAGGAAAGATTAGTTTGAAAAGGTTACTCATGGATTGATTGTGTTGATTTTGGTGAGACATTTACTCCATTGGAAAATTTACAAATAATTAGAATATTTCTTTCTATTACTACAAAATGAAGTTACAAAATCATTCAAATGGATATGAAGTCTACATTTTTGAATGGGGATATTGAGGATGAAGTTTACATTGAACAAACTTGTGTATTTTGTTTTTGGAAATATAAATTTTATGTGTGAAGATTGAAGAAATCCATGTATGGGATGAAACAAGCTCTGAGATCATAGTATTCCCAATTATATACTTTCTTAAGGAATATGAGTTTCAAGAAGAGAATAGTTGATAATAATATTTACATCAAATAATTTCATAAAATTTCCCTCATCATAATTGTTTACGCTGATAAAATTATCTTTCCTGGGAATGATGAAAAAACTTGTGAAAGATTTGTTGAATAAATGAAAACGTTTTTTGAGATGTTTGTGCTGGGAGAAATGAAATAATTTATTGGGTTGTAGATTTTACAAAAGAAGGAGCACATTTTTCTTTCTCAAGAAAATTATGATAAGGAAAATCTTAATAAATTTAGCATAGAAAATTTAAAACTATTTTCCACACCAATCTTAGCGGGAACCAAGTTGAATAAATATGGAGAGGGCAAGGAAGTTCATCAAAAAGAGTCTCAAAAGATGATTAGAAGTTTTTTATATTTGACTACCTAAAGACTCAACATTTTTTATACTGTTACCTTATGTGCAAGATTTTAGAGTGCTCCTAAAGTGTCACATTTACCTGCTGAAAAAAAATTATCAAATACATCAAAGGCATAACTAATTTCAGAATCAGGTATGATAGCTCATAAATTATTGATTTGTTTGGATATTCAGAAGTTTATTGGGAAGGAAATATTGATGATATAAGATCTACATATGGTGGAGTATTCTTTCTAGGGAAAATTTTTGTTATTTGTCATACAAAGAAACAAAATTCATTAACTCTTAGCATAGTTGAAGCTGAGTATGTTGCTGCTACTCAAGTCGATACCCAACTTATGTGAATGAAGACTCAATTAAAAGACTTACTTGTTGAAGTGAAGTTACCTTTTATCTTGTTTTGTGATAATCAAAGTGAAATCAACCTTACTAGGAATCTAGTAAAAAATTATCATTCAAAACATAATGATATCAACTATCATTTCATCAAAGAGCATATAGAGAAGAATGAGGTGAAGTTTGAGTATGTTCCTACATCAGAAGAAGTTACTGACATTTTAAAAAAACCTTTACTGAAGGAATATTTCTCTAAATTGAGGTTGAACATGGGTGTCTAACCTATTTCTCACCTAGTTTTAGTTATGTCTTTTTCTCTTATCTCATATTTCCTTTGGATATGGTTGTCAAGGGGGGAATTATTTCATAAATCTATCCTTATGGAATCACGGAAAAAATGGGCATTGTGGGTAAGCTGTGAATTCAACATATAAGTGTGCAAACTATTCTAATTGTTTATTGGATTGGTTAAAGGAAAATAAAAATAAAACATTTTTTAACAATAATTTTGAAAAGGTGGGAAGGAAATGTTTTGTTACCAGAAAATTTAAGTAAGTTGTTAAGAAAGTATGAAGAGGTTTCATAGTCACTACTTTTTCAAAAAATGGTTTTGGTATCAATTATTCTTGTTTCATATAATGAGTTAGATCATTTCGGCTTATAATTATTGATAATTAATCTATTTCTTGAGATTATAAAGTCCAGTGATTTATGAATCTTGGTTTAAAAAAATCCAAAGGTGGATATTATTGGGACCAAGTTTTCTAGAGAAGGTGTTTGAAAGATTGATGAAGTTTTTTTTAAGTGTATTGTATTTTGTTTTGAAAAAGGATAAATAAAATCACTTTTTGAAAGTTTTCGAAATTTTTACTGACCATCATATCCTTTAAATTTTAATCACAATGTTTAATAAAGTACATAATATTGATAAGAAATTGTCTAGAAGAAAAGTATCATTGGATTCACATTGGGTTAAAAATGAGGTTTTGATCATAATGAGGAAGATAATTGGATTCATCATGGATTATTTTTAAATGTGAATATTCTTTTATAATCTTGGAGTTATCATAAATCATAAGAATTCTATAAAACTTTTGATGAAATATTGATAAAATAAAGGGGGATAAAAGGTGTTAGAAATCGTATTTAGGATGATTATATTTAGGAAAATCATATTCAGAGTGAGTATGAAGGAAATATATTGATGGAGAAGTTACAATACTTTACTTGGTAAGTTAGATGATTCTAAAACCAATCTTAAATATTTCAAAATCATGAAGGAATTCATGATGATTACTGAAAGTTTTAAGAAGAATAAATTTGGTAAAGCTAAAGCTTTTTGGTCTCAAGATCATCATAATGAGATTACCAGATGAAGTTTGTTTATAGGATGAGGATGATAATCATAATGAGGCTAAGAAGGATGATCATAATGAAGGTTTTGGTTTTTAATCAGACAAACAACCAAAATATTTAAATTCTCAAAGAAATAATTTTGTGATAATTGTATTCAAAAAAGAAATAAGTTTTTGATGTTAATTCATTAGATTTAGAATATCATCATATATATCAGAGTAATAATTTTTTGTGCTAAAATTTCATTGGTATCATATTCATAAAAGAAAGAAACTGTTGATACTGGTTCATCGGACTTAGTATTCCATCGTAATCATTGGAGGATGAATTTTTTGAGACCAATGAATTCAAATAATAGGAATAATCTTATTTAGAGATTGTTGGATATGTTGTCAAATTGAGAATGAAGAATATTCTTGGTTTTATTTTTCATCAGTTGGTATTGAACATCGTGATGAAGAAAACTTATTGAGAAATTGAAATAAATAATCAGAATGGAGTTTTCTATGAAGATTAAAGCTTCCTATTTCTTCATACATACAATTAGTATAGATCACCATAATAAAGATATATTTTTGGGAAAATTAGAATGGGAAATCAGAATTATACTAATGTTTTGAAATAAAATTTGAAGAAGAGTTGAGTTTGTTAGAATATTTGAGAAGGTTCGAGAATAAATGATAAGTGTTGAGAAGTGTTGAATAAGTTATAAATGTATCCAAAATCCAAAGAAACATAAAAATTTGGAGATTTTGGTTGTGTGGGAAACCATTTAAGTATCTTTCCCAAATCATATTTGGGTTGACTATAAAAGGTTAAATTACTTTTTACTTTTTGATAGATGTATTGTTCATGAAAGGAAGAGAAAAGGTATAGTGATGAAGAATTCTAGAGAGAAAAAGTTTTCAGATTGATTTTTCTAGAAAACATTTGTCATACGGAAGAAATATAGGAGAAGAGAAAAGATTATATTCAGGGTTTCTATATTGAGAAATCAGACTAAGCGATCGGATTGGGTTTTTTGGATTTAGATATAATTTTTCTAGAATTATCTCAACCATATTCTGACAGAAATACATTTTTTTATTGAGAAATTAGACTGGGATAATTGGATTGGGAAATTAGACTGAGGTTTATTACAAAGTACAAGAACTTTATTACCATCTTATGGGTAAGAAAGTATATAATTTATTTTTAAAGATCATATTTGTGAAAGTTGATCAAGAATAACCATAACAAGTGTGTTACAAAAACTTTGTATTACATCTTTGTTCTACTTGAAGCATGTGCACTATTGTGTTGATCATTGTGCTACATGAGTGTAAGAGCATATCCTACTCGTTGTATTCTACACTAAAGTATTTTTTTTCTAGTGAATTGTGTGGTATTGGATCATTTCCAAACCATACCAAAGAAGTAGATATTCTTGTTTAATAATGAAACTTGTAAATTCTTTTATCCCTATGTATGTGTGTTTGAATTATTTTCCGTAGGTAAATTAATATTTAACAAAAGGAAGAGGTTATTTCTTAAGAAAGGAAACATAAAAGAAAATATATCACTGATTCACCCCCTCCCCCTCCCAGTGTTACAATTATCTTGACTGGGCATTTAGAAGATTATTATGTATGGTTTTATTAAAATTATTAAAATATTTTAAAATAAAAAAATGTTTCATGTTATACAAAAGGAATTCTACACATTATCATTATTTTATATTGGATAAAAATATTATGTGAACCATAATGATAATTGACATCTCAAAGTATTACTTTGATTTATCCCAAACCAATGTTAATCATGAATTATTATAGATTCTAGAGAAATATTTAGGTTAATGTGAGTACAATTCTTGTATCCAGATACAAAATATTCTCATAAGGCACAAAAAAAATTGTGTGCTATATGAACCAAGAAGTATACAACATGGAGTATTATACATTATGTCTTTACTATAATAGAGGTTCATATTTCATATTAATTATCTATACCCAAGGTTGGTGTGATACCTAACTTGAGAACCTTTATAATTTTCTACCTTTCTTATGTAATCCTTGAGGCTTAGCTAATCAGGGGTGGTTGGGTATGTTTTTTATCATGTCTTCGGTTGGATATTAATCAAGATGAGATTTTTCCTTTTGTATAAAGTGTATAAAATCTAGGGTCTCTATTGAGATATACTGATGAAATGTAAAACTATATTTATAAGGTACATATGATGTATTTATCTACTTGGATGAGGGGAATGTGATGTACTCATCCATTTAGATGAATGACATGTAATGTATTCATCCACCTGGTTAGTATAGACTTAGATAATTGAAAACATATAAGGAGGTTATATGATATTGACATACTATGTGTCTCATGGTCACTCGATGTATTAGAAAAAAGCAATTATATAATTATTCAAGCTTTTATACGATACAAATTGTGGACACAAGTACAGAGATACATGGTTTAATTGAGATCATGTCAAGTCCCTTTGTAACTTGAGTAACATTGATGCTTTACTTGAGGACTCTATTTTATTAAATTTTTGAATTTAGGAATTCATATCTATTTTAAATGCTACAAAGGCCCATGGGGACACACATTATGGTTAAAAACTGGGGATTGAGTTTTAAAAAACTCAGAGATATGCTCTAAATGTTTTTTAGAGTTTATCCAAAAGGTGTTTTTATGGATATTCACAAAGTATTGCATATGATGTGATATAGGGAGAAATTAATGATAGATTTAAAAAATTATTTTAGAAAATATCTAAAAAGAGTTTTGGGTATGGTTTCATAATTTATTGTATTTGATACAATTTAAGGTGAAATGACACAAAAGTTTATAAGGCTTTAGTAAAAGCGTGAGATTGAAGGAGATATAAACTAAAGCTTATATGCCTCTAATTATATTTTTATTTGATTTCTAGATAATCGTAATTTTAAACTGGTTTAAGTGGGAACCCTTGTATAGAATGAAATCCCAAAATACATGGTATGAAGTCTCAAGGGCACAAAGGTCTGGCCCAACGACCTAGAGGCATAATCCCAAAACTGTAATAACTCCTCTAACCATCCTGTTGACCACACTCACTAGCATTCACCCTGAATTTTTGTTTTCATTATACCACATGTATTATTATCATCATGTGTTTAACTATTTCATAAGTGTCTTCCCTCACACTATCTTTCACTCTACCAATCAAAATCTACTCCAATACCAAACCAGTGTCCCAATATAGTGATGGTTTGAAGGCCCTGTGGACCGAAGTCCCTTTTTCATGGCTCAAAATCCAATTTGTGATGAATATTATTGTTTCTAAAATACCATTATATAGAAACTTCTAAAATACCTACTAAATTACCCACACTACTACTATAGTGTCCCCTAATCTGGAACTCTCTCATGTGGCCAAATCATGTTGGTTACTGGACCTCAAGGGTTCCTCCTCATACGCCAAAAGCTACCGACTGGTAGCGGGGGTATAGAGAAAATAGTGGCAAGACCATACCCCCTATTACAGAGTTAAAAAACATCATAAATAAACAAATATTAGAGTAATGAAAATATCTTAAATAGTACGCCTACAACTGGAACATAAAGGATGAGAAAAGTAAACCAAATAATAATAAAACATGTAATGTCATAATCGAATGTATCTAAATTCCCAACTGAAGTAATGCAGATAAAATATCATACTGACAAAAATAAACTCAAAATACCCCAGTCCTGAACCCCATGTTAGTCCCTTCTCCAAGCCCCAACCTAACAACATATTTTTTCTTTTTCCAAACCTGCATGCACATAATCTGCTCGAGTACCAAACGGTGGCCCAAATAGGGTGTGATTAAAAACTAGTAGGTTGACACAACCATGTATAAATAAAACCATTCTGATAATAAGTGTATGCAATAAATATATAATCATAAGTATTAATTAATAAATTTATATGATACAATAATCAACCTGCTTTAACACCATTCCATAATATGTCTAAGCATGTAGCAAAACCATGTCAACCATAAATACAAGTCCATGGAATAATCACATAACCAATTGAAGCCCTATAAGCATTAAAATATCACCAGTAAAAGACCTTTATATAATAATTTTAGTATAAAAAATAAAATCTCTTTATATAAGCATTTCAATATCACCAAACATATCTTTTTATATAATATTTTTAGCATAACTAGGCATATCCCTTTATATATGAATTTCAACATCACTGAGAATAGACCTTTATATAAGAATTTTAGAATCATTGGGCATATCCCTTTAAATAATAATTTCACTATAAATCATAACGCAAGTCATAATGTAAAGAATAACACAACTTAATATCATAATTCACGATGGTCAATTCAGCTAATTACCATGTTTCTTTCAATTATCCATAAATTCTTCAAGTTATATCTTAAGTAGTTTCCATTCTAGTTTTCACACCCATTTTCTATCAAATTATCACCAGTCATTTCAATAAAAAAGGGTTCTAATTTCCAAGGTGAATCTATCATATGAAATCACTAGAGGTATCATTTAATGCTAAAACATATATTTAAGTCGTTGGATATTTTTTTTATTATTCAAGAGTAGGCTCGCCCTACAAGTGGTCGCAAGCCAGGTCTCAAAAACAATGGGTCCAAAGGGATCCAAGGAGTAGTCTAAACACATAATTATCATCACTTATTATTCTGTTTGTTAATGCACATGCTTCTTTGGAACAAATGTATAATATTTCACATGATTAAAATGATATAAACAAACCCTGCAGAATTATTCTAGATGACCTACCTTTATCTAGAGATTTAATAACCACTCTCAATTGGGAACGTCAAAGAGGATCGAAGGTGAAGTAGATCACAATAATAAACCTATATCACACAAGATCAAAACCCATTTCAACAATAGTCAAAATATTACACCATGATAACGAAAAAAGGGGATGATAGGGGGAAAAGGTGGAAAAATTCACCCGAGATTAAATGCTTGGTCGAGATGATTCGAAGGGAAGGAAGGGCTCTGAAATAACCTAGAGTTTCTCTAGGTTTTGAGAGACAGAGTTTCACGATGGGTGAAATAAAATCATATTCACAATGTGGTTTAAAACCAATTATCCCAATAAATTCATGACTTGAAACCCTTTTATGATGTGAACTTATCAATTTAAGAGATACCCTGAAAAATGTTTCACCTTGAGTTAAAATAACCTCGATTAACCATTTCAGGGCATGAACCAATTTCGCGTTGTATACCCATTTCACACCTTTAACCATTTCAAATATTTTATTCAGAAATAGTTTCACATCGTGTAAACCATTCGTGATGTGAAAGTGTCTATAAAATAGATCTCAGTCCTTATCTTATAGAAATAACCTAAACCACCTATGAATCCTTACAAACCAAGAAAACTCCTCATAATCTATTGACATTCTTATACTCGGACTCCATTAATTTAGAAAAAACATACATCCCCAAGCTTTAGGTCATTTTTCTAGAAAATGATCCCCATGCCCAAAAAGGTACTCAACCACCAAGGTTTAATAAAGAATAAAATCCCAAATAAAATAGGTTAAACTAATACTCAAATATAGAAATACCTGTAAAAAGACGGGATCTTACAACCTCCTCTCTATAAAACAGCATGTCCTTGAGCTGCTCTAAGCATCACTTTGGGGTCTCGGTGAACAAGTTTGGACACTGTGCTCGCATATCTGATTCCATCTCTCAGGTATCCTCTTGAACATGACCATGTTTCTACTACAATCAAACTAGATTTATATTCTTTCCCTATATATACTTCTTACTGTGATCTATAGTCTATATCATATTCTCTTCAAAGGATACATTAACACCAAGATCAACGTCATCAACATCTATCACATGAGAAGGGTCTAGATGATATATTTAAATCTAAGACATGTGAAACATGTTTTGTTTGGCACTGTAGGGTTGTGAAAGGGACAATCAGTACACCACTAGATCGACCATTTACACTATCTCTAATGTCCTGAAAAACCTAGGCACTAGATTTCCTTGTTTCTAGATACAGCGTTGTCCCAACCTAGTTGACACTCGATGGAAAACATGATGACAAACCTAAAACTCCATAGGTCATCTCTGATGGATAGTGTAAGATTTTTTCCTACTCTATATTGTCACCAACCACCTTTTAATCAACTAAACCTTCTCATACATCTCCTGAGTGAGACTAGGTCCAACAAGCGCTGACTCACCTACCTCCAACCAACAAAGAGGAAAATGGCATGTCCTACCATACAAAGCCTCAAGAGGATCCATTTGGATCGATTCTTGGAAGTCATTATTATATGTGAACTCCATGATTGTTAAATGTTACTCCCACTAACCAATAAAATCCAAAACATAGGCTTGTAACAAATCATCTAGAATCTGAATAGTTCATTTAGATTGGTCATCAGTCTATGGATGATAGGTTGTTCTCAGAAGAACATATGATCCCAGAGCCTTCTAGAGATCCTTCAAAAATTGAGATGTGAAATGAGTATCTCTATCAGAAATTATAATCCTCATAATACCATGCAATTGGACTATCTCTTATATGTAAAGTGAAAGGTGTTGTCATGGACACTCTCAAATGAAGTGTGATTTTTGGGTACTTAGGTGTAGTATAGTTGTAACACCCCAAGGTTTTTAAAATAAATATAGAATGCAATTTTTCCTCTTATATGTTTTTAATTTCAAGAAATGGTCATCTAGAGTTGTGTTCAGTAAGTCATTTGGAGTCTGATAGAACAAACTTGATTTTTGGTGAATAGTAACATACCCTTATGAATATTAATATGAATAGTAATATGACCCTTAAATAGTAAATAATGATATTATTTTATTTTCTTAAGGTAATATGATAATGGTATCTTAATTAATTTTTCAATGTCACATAAAACTAACTGCACTTCATGATAGTTATTTTTCGAATTAACTATGACCTTATTTAAAAATTAAATTAATAATATTTATAAAATTATTTTTAAAAAATGGATTTCACTTTTTAATTTTACACGTCAAAAAATGGTAGGGGTGAATTTTTGGGATTTTTCTGAAATTCTTGAATTTTTTATGAATAGTGAAATACGGTAAAATATCACATATTCAATTTATCTGTTAAATACACTATTTATGACATCATAAGTGATGTAAGGCCACTTTATTCAAAATCACATGATCTTATTACTATTATGGGTCACATGAAACAATACTATTGGTTGTCTTGATGAAAATAATAAAATAATGAAATTAAATATTCAAAATTTACCCCTCTCCTCCACTATAAAAACCCCCCACCACTACCTCTTCTCTTCCCTTCTCAAAGCCTTGAATCTCCTCAAAGTTCTGCCCAATTACCCTTCCCTAGTCACTCCCCACAACCAGGAAGATCTTAGTCTTTCCAAAAGACCAAAATCCCTTCCCTTAAGGGGGTTCTCGAGGAAGTCGTTTCAAGAGGTAAAACACCTTTCTATTTCTTTTAGTTTCATTTGAATTTATCTTAATTTGTTATCCTCTCCTCACCTCCTCTGTCCAAATGATCATGATAACTCCATTATCATCTACATACTGGATTTATATCATGTGAATGGAATAACCATCATCACTATTCTTACTCCCTCCCTTTTATTTTTATAAACGAAATCAACATCCATGAGGTTCCAATTTATAACCTTCGTGGACGACGATGTTTTGTTCTTCAATATTTCTTTCATTACGGGTCATGAAACCATATTTATGGTTGAACCAGGTAATAAAATATGTTATTTATCTTGATTAATCTTTATATGTACATAATATGGAATAATAATACGAAACTAGTTTATTGAGCACAAAACTGTCAAGCCAAATTCAAGCGTTTATTTTTAACTCATCGAATGAGTCATCCTCATGGTATATAACCAGAATAATTGTGAGATAATTTATATCTATTTAATTTCACTAATAATGTATATTAACAATTCTGGATGTTTAACCATATTTCAAACCAACTTCCATTCATGAATACAAGTAAACAAATCATGAAACCAAGTAAGAAAATGCTTCTAAAACAATAAGATTTAATCTCTTAAACCCATCAAAAAGGCCATTAATGAACTTAATAAGGTTATATCATATCAATAAATTGTTTATTAGGTTCTTTAATTATTAATCAATGAATCTAAATTTGATTATTCAGGTCGTTAAGAACAATCAAGAACACACTAGAGCAAAAGGTAAGGGGTTTCTCATCTCACTTTCATTTCTGTGAGATTTTCATTATTCACCAGTTATTTCTTGTATGTGGTATATGTGTACTGACATTTGATATATAATAACATGATTATATTTATATTCATGTTATTCAATGATTCTCTTGATGTTCATTAAGTTCTTGTCATTTGATTCGACTGATTACATTGTGGTAAGGGACTTTGTCTCAACTACCTTTTCGTTGTGACTAACTTTGTATTGGGCACATAATAATCCTTATGTGGTGTAACTACTACCCATTTTAGATCAATTTTAATTTTAAATTATATTTATATTAAATATCCATAATCTCATGTCATGTATATGTTTGTTGTCTAAATTTTATACCATTTTACATATGGTGTTTATTTGGAAAGATATTTTAATTATGGAAATATTGATGAATATATATACTCTACTCTATATGGATATTGAAAAGGAATATTTCCCTTGTATTGAATCAATTTATAAATAATTATTTGGAAATTAAGAGGTGGGTGGGGCCTACTACATCCCCTCGATGCATCGGTAGGTCTCATGAGACAAAACAGTTTGGCGACAAACCCTTCAAGTTTGTTTCCAAAAATCAGAAGGGTTTCTACCCCTAGAACTAAACCATTTTTACGGTATTATGGTTTCATGTGATAGATACATGACATCCAATTAATAAGAATTATTTTTATTCATTATCAGTTATTATTATTAACCATGAGGTTTTCACTATGACAAAATCTATGGTTGCAGTTTCATTCTCAGTTTAATAATGGAATTTGTTTTTCATTTCATCACTATGTCATATTGATTATGTCGGATTGATTATGATTCTCTTATTATTGTACTCATTCTTCCAATTTTTTTAACCCTTACTGAGAATTTGAGCTCGCCCCTTTCATTGTTTACCTTCAACAGGTGATGAAGATAAGGTCTTTTATTGAGTTCGCGTGGTTGCAGTTTTTAGTTTTCGTTATGTGTTGTATTTTGTAAACTTTTCCGATTTAATTTGAGTAACATCTATGTATCTAGTTTCTTCAAAACTACTAAACTAATCATTACTTTAGGATTTTCATTACTTCTAACCATGTCAATATCACAAGTAATGCACCAGCTCCAGCCTAGAGGGGTTAGGGTGTTACAGTTGGTATCAGAGGATGTTTAGTAGAAAACTTGGAAACTAGAGTAGGAAATGTATAGTAGGGAACAAAGACCTAAGGTATTATCTGTGGATTAACATACAAGAACGTCCTGGTATTTTGGTAAGGAATGGATTATGTGGATATTTTAAGCAATACGTCCCTGTCTGGATATGAGCAGGTAGAGGCGGCTCTGGCACAGATGTATCTAGGGGTAAAACCTGAAAACACTGCTTTGAGCTAGACTCGAACGGGAACTGGTGCATTACAACGGGCCTTGTTGCACTCTTGGTTACAACACTCCCAAGTTATATGCTTAGGATAATTCATATTTTCTTTACAATACATTATGAAGGAGTTAATGTAAATTTTTCCTCAGAGGACCCATGTTTATAAGATTAGTTATGCATATAATTTCAATCTATGTTGAGTTATTTTCTATTTGAGATTAATAAACTAATATAGTGTATCCCATTATTTAGAAATGGAATCTAATGGAAGAAGATTAATCAATACTCATGGGCAAGGTAGGGATCTCCCTACTGAGCAAGTAAACACAGTCAACGTTGGAGCAGATCAGATCATGACTATATTGGGACAACTTACTCAAGTTGTAACAAATAACCATTCACCACCTGTGTTGGATCGTTTCATGCGGCAGAAGCCCCCATATTTCATTGGGACTACTAATCCAATGGTTGTTGAGCAATGGATCAAGCCCCTTGAAAAGATATTTATGGCATTAAGATGCAATGAAAATAAAAAGGTAGTACTGGCAGTATATTGTCTCAAGGGAGACGTTGATCAATGGTGGTCCCTGATTCAAAATACCACGGAGGAAGAAGAAATAAAAGAAATGGAATGGATTACTTTTAAGTAAATATTATTTGAAAAATATTTCCCTCATGAGCAACGAACTGAAATGAAGAGGAAGTTCCTTGGATTAAAACAAAGGGAAGAAGACTTTGTTGCAGAATATGAGGCTACCTTTACAAGGCTATCCAGGTATGCCGTGGATTGCGTATGTGACTTGGCAGACAAGATTGATCATTTCTTTAAAGGTCTTAAGCCAATTCTTTGAAGGGCCCTGGCTTCTCAATCATTTTCATCATATGATGAAATTTTATCAAGTGCCATCAAAACAGAGAAGGAATTTTCTAGATCAAATTTTTTCAAAGGAAACCAAGATAAGAAGCGGTACTCTAATAATAAAGGAAAAGAAGAATCACTAAAGAAGAGAATGGGAATTAAGAGTTTCCCATTATGTGAGAAATTCGGAAAGAATCATCCCGGGAAATGCTTGAAAGGCATGGGAGTCTACTACAACTGCGGAGAAAAGGGTCATCGATCTGATGAATGCAAGGGGAAGAAACAATTCAATTATGTCCAATGCTACAATTGCAGAGAGATGGGACACTATGAAAATGAGTGTCCAAAGTGCCAAGGAAACTTGACTCATAAAAGGCCAAGAGAGCAAGGGAGAGCCTTTGTGATTACAACTGTGGAAGTTGAAGTTCCTAATGATGTGGTGGAAGGTACTTAAATTGTTTCCTCAAACTTAGCCAACACTTTACTTGATTCTGGATCATCTCATTCATTTATATCTTCCTAGTTTTCCAAGAAAATTAGATATGTCCAATTTGATTTAAGAAATGAGTTTTCAGTCAAAACTCCCATGGGATGTATCATTGCAACAAAGGCATGTCGACTAGTCCCCCTCCAAACACCAAAATGTGCTTTAGTTGCTAACCTTATCATCATACCCATGACTTAATTTGATATAATTCTCGGTATGGATTAGCTATCAAATTATGATGTGTGGATTTATTGCAAGAAAAAGGAAGTTACAATTTTTGAAAATTGTGTAGAATCTCTTATCTTTAGAGCGGAGACTTCGCTATCTGATTCTTATCTATACCCACCCCCAGTAGTTCTATTAAATGCAATTCTTGGAGAGGAAGAGAACCCAATATCTATGGGTGAGGAAAGAAATATTCAAATTGAAGATGTTCATATAGTGAAATAATCATTGATGTGTTTCCAGAGGATTTACCTAGACATCCTCCTAAGCAGGAAATTGAGTTTTCTATTGACTTAATTCCTGGTGAAAGACCTATATCAAAGAACCCATATATAATGGCCACTTTGGAGTTAGTGGAGATGAAGAAACAACTAGAAGAGTTGAGTGACAAAGGATTTATTCAACCTACTATTTCTTCATGGGGAGCCTCGGTCTTTTTTGTTAAGAAGAAAGATGGATCCATGAGGATATGCATTGATTACAGAGAAATAAATGCTATTAAAAATAATAATAAGTATCCTCTACCCCAGAATAATGATTTATTTGACCAAATTCATGGAGATCAATACTTTTCAAAGATTGAACTTCGATCTGGATATCATCAGTTGAGTGTGAAGAAGGAAGAAATTCCAAAAATAGCATTTCAAACCAGGTACAGGCATTACGAGTTTACAGTAATGCCTTTTGGATTGACTAATGCACCCTCTGTCTTCATGGATCTAATGAACAGAGTTTTCAATGAATATATCAATGATTTTTAGTGGTATTTATTGATGATATCTTGTTATACTCAAAAAGCTACAAAGATCTTGAAAATCACTTGCGCATTATCCTGAAGACTCTTAGATGTCATGAATTATATGGGAAGTTTAGAAAGTGTGAATTCTGGATTCAGGAGATTTATTTTCTTGGCCATATTATCTCTAATTATGGAATCCTATTTGATCCTATGAAGAAAAAGGTAATCCAAGATTGACCCACGCCAACAAACATAACTGAGGTACGCAGTTTTATTGTCTTAGCAGGTTATTATCGGCGTTTCGTACAAAATGTTTCTCGGCTGGCTAACCCGCTAATGAAGATCACACGTGAAGGGGTTAAATTTTTTTGGAAAAAATATTGTGAAGAATGTTTTTGAAGAACTAAAGATAAGGTTAGTCAATGATCCTATATTGACTCTACCATCAGGGAATGACAGGTTTGTTATTTATAGTGATGCTTCAAAGAAAGGACTTGGTTGTGTCCTTATGCAAAATGATAGGGTTATTACTTATGCATCACGACAGCTAATAGTTCATGAGAAAACTATCTTACTCATGATCTTGAGTTAGCTACTATAATCTTTGCTTTAAAGATATGGAGACATTATATCTATGGTGAAAATGTGAGATTTATACTGATCAAAAGAGTTTGAAGTATATTTTCTCACAGAAAGAACTCAACATGAGGCAAAGGAGATGGCTTGAACTAATCAAGGATTATGATTGCACGATACACTACCACCCGAGGAAGGAAAATAAGGTGGCAGATGCTTTGAGCAGAAAGGATCATGGAGTTTTTAATAAGATGAGAGTTGAAAGGGATCCTATTTTCATGGATCTAGTAAAGATGGATATGGGAATAACCCTGGAAGGTGAAACATCAATGATTTTTAAAATGGTTGCCAAACCATCTTAACTAGAAAGGATACAAAGTTATCAGGATGATGATGAGGAGTTTCAAAAGAAGATTAAAGCTGTGAATTATGGGAGATTGAGTGGCTTCGTATATGAAGATGGAATTTTGAAATTTGGGAAGAGAATTTGTGTTTCCGATATACCTGATCTAAAAAGGGAATTGTTGGATGATACTCATAGTTCCAATTTCTCTATACACCCTAGTATCACTAAGATGTATATAGATTTGAAGGAACATTTTTGGTGGGACAACATGAAGATGGATATTTCTGATTTTGTGACAAGATGTATGGTTTGTCAATAAGTGAAAGCTGGAAGGAAATAGCCTAGAGGATTATTGCAACCTCTTCTCATACCTGAGTGGAAATGGGATAGTATCACGATGGAATTTGTCATGGGACTACCAAAGACTCCTAGAAGGAATGATGCAATATGAATCATTGTTGATCATCTTACCAAGTCAGCACATTTTCTTGATATAAGAGAATATCTACCACTTGAACGTCTAGCAAGACTATATATTAATGAATTTGTGAGACTTTATGGGGTACCCCTATTGATTGTTTCTGATCATGATCCATATTTTACATCAAGATTCTGGAAAAGTATTCAGAAGGCCCTAGATACTGATCTTCATTTGAGCACTGCCTACCACCCACAAACTGATGGACAATCAAAACGGAATATTCAAACATTGGAAGACATGTTGAGGTCTTGTTCACTTGATTTTCAAGGCATGTGGTATCAGTATTTACCTCTCGTAGAATTTTCTTATAACAATAGTTTTCATTCAAGTATTCAGATGGATCCCTATGAAGCATTGTATGGTAGGAGATGTCATACACCAACTTGCTGGGATGATGTTGGTGAAAGAAAGCTCGTGGGCCTAGAACTTGTTGAAGAAACAACAGAGAAGGTGAAAATTATCCAGAACCATATCAAAATAGCTCAAATTAGGAAAAAGAGCTATGCTGATAACCGAAGGAAGAATTTGGAATTTCAAGAAGGTGATCACATTTTCTTAAAGGTATCTCCATAAAAGGGTATTATACGATTCAGTAAGAAGGGAAAATTAAGTCCCAGGTACATCGGACCTTTTGAAATTCTGGACTGAATTGGAGCCGTAGCTTACCATTTGCCAATGCCGACAAGTCTCTCCAAGGTTCACAATGTGTTCCACGTATCAATGTTAAGAAAGTACATGTCAGACCCAACACATGTACTCACTTATGAAGAAGTGGAACTTGAGCTTGATCTATCTTGCTATGAAGAGCCTATCAAGATTCTTGATACTAGAGAACAAGTATTGAGAAAACCGGACGACTCGTCTGGTGAAGGTTCTATAGAGGAACCATAAGATGGAGGAAGCAACATGGGAGCCTGAGGATCTTATGTTAAACACATACCCAAATATTTTTGGGTAATATTTTGTGGATTTCGAGGATGAAATTTTTGTAATGAGGGGAGAATGTAACAACCCAAGGTTTTGAAAATAAATATAGAATGCAATTTTTCCTCTTCTATGTTTTGAATTTCAAGAAATGGTCATCTAGAGTTGTGTTCAGTAAGTCATTTGGAGTCTGATAGAACAAACTTGATTTTTGGTGAATAGTAACATACCCTTATGAATAGTAATATGAATAGTAATGTGACCCTTGAATAGTAAATAATGATATTATTTTATTTTCTTAAGGCAATATGATAATGAGATCTTAATTAATTTTTCAATGTCACATAAAACTAACTGCACTTCAATATTGTTATTTTTCGAATTAATTATGACCTTATTTAAAACTTAAATTAATAATATTTAGAAAATTATTTTTGAAAAATGGATTTCACTTTTGAATTCTACACGTCTAAAAATGGTAGGGGTGAATTTTTGGGATTTTTCTGAAATTCTTGAATTTTTGATGAATAGTGAAATACGGTAAAATACAGTATATTCAATTTATCAGTTAAATACACTATTTATGACATCATAAGTGATTTAAGGCCATTTTATTTGAACTCACATGATCTTATTTCTATTAGGGGTCACATGAAACAATACTATTGGTTGTCTTGATGGAAATAATAAAATAATGAAATTAAATATTCAAAATTTACCCCGCTCCTCCACTATAAAAACTCCCCACCACTACCTCTTCTCTTCACTTATCTAAGCCTTTAAGATCCTCAGATTTCTACTCAATTACACTTCCCTAGTCACTCCCCACGACCAGGAAGCTCTTAGTCTTTCCAAAAGACCAAAATCCCTTCCCTTAAGGAGGTTCTCGAGGAAGTCGTTTCAAGAGGTAAAACACCTTTCTATTTCTTTTAGTTTCATTTGAATTTATCTTCATTTGTTATCCTCTACTCACCTCCTCTATCCAAATGATCATGATAAATCTAGTATCATCTACATATTGTATTTATATCATGTTAATGGAAGAACCATCATCAATATTCTTACTCCTTCCCTTTTGTTTTTATAAATGAAATCAACGTCCATGAGGTTCCAATTTATAACCTTCATAGACGACGAAGTTTTGTTCTTAAAAATTTCTTTCATTACTGGTCATGAAACCATATTTATGGTTGAACCAGGTAATAAAATATGTATTTTATTTTGATTAATATTTATACTTACATAATATGTAATAATAATATGAAACAAGTTTATTGAGCACAAAACTACCAAGCCAGATTCAAGTGTTTATTTTTAACTCATTGAATGAGTCATCCTCATGGTATATAAACCGAACCATTATGAGATCATTTATATATCTTTAATTTCACTAATAATTTATATTAACAATTATGTATTTTTAACCATATTTCAAACCAACTTCCATTCATGAATACCAGTAAACGAATCATGAAACCAAGTAAGAAAATGCTTCCAAAACAATAAGATTTAATCTCTTAAACCCATCAAAAAGGACATTAATGAACTTAATAAGGTTATATCATATCAATTACATGTTTATTAGTTTCTGTAATTATTAATTAATGAATCTAAATTTGATTATTTAGGTCGTTAAGAACTATCAAGAACACACTAGAGCAAAAGGTAAGGGGTTTCTCATCTCACTTTCATTTATGTGAGATTTTCATTGTTCACCACCTATTTCTTGTATGTGGTATATGTGTACTAACATTTGATATATAATAACATGATTATATTTATATTCATGTTATTCAATTATTCACTTGATGTTCATTAAGTTCTGGTCATTTGATTCGACTGATTACATTGTGGCAAGGGACTTTGTCTCAACTACCTTTTCATTGTGACTAAATTTGTATTGGGCACCTAATAATCATTATGTGGTGTACCTACTGCCCATTTTAGATAAATTTTCATTTGAAATTATATTTATATAAAATATCCACAATCTCATGTCATGTATATGTTTGTTTTCTAAACCGTATACCATTTTACATACGGTGTTTATTTGGAAAGATATTTTAATTATGGAAATATTGATGAATCTGTATACTCTACTCTATATAGATATTGAAAAGTCATATTGACCTTATATTGAATCAATGTATAAAGAATGATTTGGACATTCAGTGGTGGGTGGGGGCCGCTACAGCCCCTCGATGCATCGGTAGGTCTCATGAGACAAAACAGTTTGGCGACAAACCCTTCGCGTTTGTTTCCAAAAATCAGAAATGTTTATACCCATAGAACTAAACCGTTTTTATGGTATTATGGTTTCATGTTCCAGATACATGATGTCCAATTAATAATAATTCTCTTTATTCATTATCAGTTATTATTATTAACCATGAGTTTTTCACTATAACAAAATCTATGGTTGCAGTTTCATTCTCGGTTTAATAATGGCATTAGTTTTTCATTTATTCACTATGCCATATTGATTATGTTGGATTGATTATGATTAACTTATTATTTTACTCATTATTTCGCTTTTTTTAACCCTTACTGAGCATTTGAGATCACCCCTTTCATTGTTACCTTTAATAGGTGATGAATAGAAGGTATTTTATTGAGTTCGTGTGGTTGTAGTTTTTAGTTTTCGTTATGTGTTGTATTTTGTAAACTTTTCCAATGTAATTTGAGTAACATATATGTATCTAGTTTATTCAAGACTACTAAACTGATCGTTCCTTTGGGATTTTCATTCCTTCTAACCATGTCAATATCACAATTAATGCACAGGCTCTATCCTAGAGGGGTCGGGGTGTTACAATAGTGGCTGACGAAGGTCGTTTCTCAAAGGAAGAATTAAATTTAACAACATATTAATGTTATTTTGAAAAAAAAAATAATAATAAGAAATACACTACTTAAAAGGGGTGGGGTTTTTTTTTACCATTTATAAATCTAGATGAAGTATGCTGGAAGAAGATTACATTTTTTTTTTGTTTTTGTTTTTGAAATGAGACTAAGAAAACTCAACGAGAATATGTTTTTTTAGAAAATATTTTAAAAGGCATAATCAATCTAACTATAACTATTCACTTACTTATTAATCATTATCATTTAAATTAATATCCAATTATTTACAATCCCATAATTTTTTAATTCCCAAACCCTATGAGAAATAACATTACCATAAATATGAAGTGAATTAAACCCTAGGATAGCTTTGAAACATGAAATCATAGCACCCTGATTTGATTGAAATTATAAGTATAGATTATGTTCAATGGTAAATTAGGGCACATATACATTCTGGAAAATGAGGATAAATTGTTTTTACTGATTATATTTTAACTCTAAAAATTTATCCCATGTGATTTTGTTTCACCGATTAAGATTGTGCTCTCACAATTCACATGTCACTTAACCTCGCAAGTTTTTTGTTAATTGTTCAATTTCTTGATTAATTTATTTTAATTTGAAAAATAATAATAAATCATAATATTTGAATTATAGTATCCCATTTATTCAAAATAAATAAATTAATAAGGTAAGAGGTAGATCAATTACTAAGAAAACTACTCTTCCATGGGTGGTGTAGTCATTGTAGAAGCGAATTGAATTTGCAACAGTTTAGAATGGGTATAGCCCAATCACACTACTAATATTGGGTTATATCCAAAGATAATATAATAAAACATAATAAATAGAAGAGTAATAAATAATTTTATTATGAAAACATAAATATTACAACATGAAGAAGAAGAAGGTTTCGATGAAGGGATCCTTGCTTCAAGAGATACCCTTCCTGAAATGATTGGATAATTGGTGTTTAACCATTTATCATATGACCTAAACTTAATAATTCACGTCCCAACCCATCTAAATGAGAAAAAAACCAATTTATAGAGTGGAGGGTAGGCTGGGTTTTAAGTGGTTTCAAGTGTGAATGGGGAAATTTGGCCAAATAAATTAATCCAACTTGCACTACTTGTTTGTCCACCAAAATGAATGAACTAGCTATCCTTATAGAAGGATGATTTTTAATAAAATGGTTCTAGAGACCCTCTTAAAATTTTGGCCTAATCCAATCATGGATGAAGTAGTTATGGCTTAAATACAGAACTAATGTCCAATATAGTCATTCCATCCCATGTTTTACTTCATGGCCCATTAAGTCCAATTAAATGCATGATTTAAATTATATTTCCTCAATAAAAGTTGTATCCCATTAAGTCAGGAACATAATTACAAAATTTTATGTTTAAATAATTCAAATAAAATTATTTATGTTCGAAATACTACAATGAATTTGTAAAGGGTAAAATTGGAATTTTCATCAAATTTTCAAATGAATTATCTAATCCCAAATATTTTATAAATAAACATATTTAATGCAATTTGAGGAAAATTTTAATTTATTATTAATAAAACATTCAAAAAAATTGTTTTATCAACTCCCCCACACTTACACTTTTTCCCTCCTGGGAAAAACCTCATATTTGTATTCGAAAAAATTGTGACAAGATATGCATATTCATATTTCTCAATCCACAGTGGAAATATATGGAAAGTAAGAATACCATAAAGAGTAAATATAAATAAATTTTAAGTTCATTGTCTCATAAATTATGTCAAAACAAAATCCAATGAGATTCATAACACTAATCATAGAGAAACAAGTCATGGGTCTACCATACCACTAATTCTCCTTGTGTGTGTGTGCCAACCATTAAAAGCCCATAAATCCACCCTTTATTCAGTATATTCAGGTCAATTAAATATATTATTCTTACTCAATTTAATTCACCGAACTTATTCTACATTCCTTTGAAATCGAATTTCAAGACCCACTCACTTAAACATTCTCAAAAGTCAAAAATTAAGCTCCAAACCTAGATATCCACATATGTTGTACATTTCATCATTCCCCTCATTTATTTTTTTATTTTTGTTTTTTCTAGTTTCACTTGGAACAAATCTCACAATCAACTCTCAACCTGTGTTTAATATCCTCATGACACTAATTGTAATAGTTATAACAAGATCAAAGGTTTAGGAAGAGTGGTTTTTGACCTACCCAAGACATAACTGATATTTTTTATTTTGTTTTTTATTTTTTTAGGGTGTACAACATTCAGATAATAGGTACACACGCATAGGTCAATTCGGTATAGTAATGAAACCAATTGGTAGAGAAACAAACGTATGGATCAACCAATTATTTTTTTACCTAACTAAGTAGGAAAAATTTAACAAGTCATGGTTGACTGAAAATTTGTATGGTGAAATCAATGATACAATTTACCATGAGCATATATCACAAATAATGATGTAAAAATCTAAAAGGTTTTATAATGACACAACCAATCATATCATCGACAACTTCAATTTTTATAAAAATCAACCCTTGATAGTGAAATCTCACTCATTCTTATCATTCTACCAATGAATTTTGAAAACATGAATTTTCTATATGTTTCACATGAGAATATTACATCATATATTTGTTTTTTTATTGATTTTTGTTTAAATTTTAACAAAAAACTTAATAAAAAATACACATAGAACGCACAAATGAAAATCCTAAATATCTACTCCAAAAATTTTCCCCTCCCCCACACTTAAAATATTGCATTGTCCTCAATGTGAACTTATGAAATGATATGTGCACATGAAATGCAGAATTTTAAATAGGAAAAAGAATATAAAAGTAAAAGGGTTTGGAATAGCCTAATATTCTCAAGTGATGACGGGGTTATGCAGTGTGATGAAATCCACTACATCAGTATAAAGACCCTCAATGTATTACTTCAATAAATACCCGCTGACTATAAATCTCCTTACAGTTTCCTCTTATGTGATCTCTATTACACCATAAGGAAAAAAATTAGATACCGTATAAGGATTTAACCATCTGGAATGAAACTTAACGGGCATCATCTTCAGTTGTGAACTGTAGAGAAGGACTTTATCTCCCAAATGAAACTCCCTTTGTTGTATCATTCTATCATGAGCCACATTTGATATTTCCTTATAGAGCCTTGAGTTCTCATATGATGACAATTGAATCTCCTCAAGCTCTTGAATTTGAATCTTACTTTGGATTCCATCTTGGGACAAATCCATATTGAATTTCTTTATATCCCAATAATACCGATGCTCGACTTCCATGGGGAGATGACATGCTTTCCCAAAAACAATCCGAAATGGGGAAATACTGATGGGTGACTTGTATGTTGTCCTATAATACCACAATGCATCATCCAAGTTCTTTCTTCAATCCTTCCTATTCGGTTGCATGGTTTTTTCCAAAAAAAAAATCTATTCCTGATTTGAAACCTCAGCTTAGCCATCTGTTTGGGGGTGGTATGGTGTTGATGTTTTTTGTGCCACCCCATACTTCCAAAGTAGGTAATCCAAATTCTGATTGAAAAAGTGTGTCCCTTGATCACTGATGATAGCCTTTGGTAATCCAAACCTACAAAAAATCTATGCCTTGACAAACTCAACTACAATATGAGAGTCATCAGTCCTGGTGGCCTTGGACTCATCCCATTTACTCACATAATCAATATAAACTGAAATATAAAAAAACCAAATAAACTAGGCAAAGGACCCATAAAATTGATTCCCCATACATCAAAAATCTCACAGAATAGTCTGGGTTGTCGGGGCATCTCATGTCTCCAAGAAATGTTTCTAGTATGTTAGAAATGATGGCATGACTTAAAAAAACATGGGCATCATGGAATAAGCTGGGAAAATATAATCTAGAGTCTAAGACTTTTCTAGATATTTGTTGGGGTCCAAAGTGTCCTCCACATGAAAGTGTATGGAAGAAATGTAGAACAGACTCAAACTCATGATCAAGAATACACCTCTTAATAACTTGATCACTATACATATTCCAGAGGTATGGATCATCCCAAACCTAAAATCTTGACTCACTATTTAACTTTTGTACTTGATTTTTCTTTAAATTTGCAGGGATTTTAGAGGAAACAAAGTAGTTAACTAAATCATCATACCAAGGATGCGTACCTGATATGGAATAAAGATGCTCATCGGGGAAAGTGTCCCAAAGTGGTACCTTGTCCAAGGTGTCAGCCTCTAATGTATGAGTAATACTACTCATGTGGTCCTCCATGAGGTTTTCTGAACCCTTCTTGTCCTTTATCTCAATATCGAATTCTTGAAGAAGAATCATCCATCGGATAAGCCTGGGTTTCGCATCTGTATTCTTCAAGAGGTACTTTAGAGATGCATGGTTAGAAAAAAACTACTTTAGAGCCTAATAAATATGATTGGAATTTATCTAAAGAAAATATAATGGCAAGAAAATCCTTTTCTATAGTTGTGTAGTTTTATTAGGCTGAATCTAATGTCTTAAAAGCATAGGCGGTCACATGTGAACATCCCTCCACCCTTTGTGATAAGACCACTCCAACTGCGAAGTTTGAAGCATCACACATCAGCTCAAATGGAATTTCCCACCATGGGGGTTTTATGATTGGTGGAGTGGTCAGACACTATTTTATCTCATCAAAGGAAGTCTTTTAAGAATCATCAAACACAAAATCATAATCCTTTTGAAGTAATCATGACATAGGAAGAGAAATATTACTAAAATAGTTTATAAAGTGCCAATAAAATCTTGCATGCCCTGGGAAAGATCTAACATCACTCACACATGAAGGATAGGGTAGGGATGAAATAAAATCTACCTTAGATCTATCATCCTTTATCCCATGTTTTAACACTACATGCCCTAAGACAATCCCATGATCTAACATGAAATGACACTTTTAAAAGTTTAAGACCATATTCTTCTCAATACAATGATTCAAAACCTTTCACAAACTAGATATAAAATCATCAAATGAAGACCCATACACTATAAAATCATCCATAAATACCACCATGCGGGTCTCAATGAAATCTGTAAAAATACTCACCATGCATCTCTAGAAGGTACCTGGGGAATTGCAAAGTACAAATGGCATCCTTCGGTAGGAAAACGTTCCAAATGGACAAGTGAATATTGTATTCTCCAGATCCTATAGAGTAATATGAACCTGAAAATATCCTCAAAATCCATATAAGAAACAATAGCGTGTTTTCCCAGCTAGTATATAAAGCATTTGATAAATAAATAGGAGTGGGAAATGGTCCTTGCGAGTGGACTGATTTAGTTTCCTATAATCAATACACACATGTCAACTGTTTTTCACCCTCATTGGAACTAACTCCTCTTTATCATTTTTAACAATAGTAACACCACTTTTCTTTGGCACAAACTGAATAGGACTCACCCACTGATAATCTGAAATGAGATAAATTATACCTTCCTCGGTCAATTTTTTAACTTCTTTTTTAACAACTTACAGAAGAGTTGGATTCAATCTCCTTTGTGTCGGCTTCACTAGTTTATCCTCATCCTCTAAAAGAATCATATGCATGAAAATGGAGGGTCTAATACTAGATATGTTATACAAGGTCCACCCGATCTCCCTGATATTCTCCCTCAAAATATTCAAAAAAAATATTCATGTTAAAAAGATATATTATTAGCATTGATGATAGGTAATTTCTCACCACTTAACAAGTATGAGTATTTTAGATTTGGTGGAAATGGCTTGAGTTCCAATGTAGGGGGTGATGTATGGATAGATAAATTGAAGGAACATAAATATGTGCACAATGAAAATTATTATTAGAATATAAATCATCTAAATCATAGAATAAAGCATCAAATCCATCATCATACTCAACCTCCATGTCATAATCAGAGTGAGAATTATCAAAATCAGAATATGAATCCATTTCAAAATCAAATCTAAGAGAGTTTTGTGCATTATAAATAGGTGTAGAAGTGATCTTATACGTCAAACTTGAACCAATACTCATAATCTTCCTAATCATGGGACAATCAAATTCCATGGGGTTTTTATTTGGTGGTTCAAAATGGGAGATAAAAAAGCATAATGGTACACTAAGGGGTGCTTCATGGAGTCCATAGCATTAAATATCACAACTTTATCTCGAAACTCCATGTAAAGTGTACCCCCATGGACATTTATGATCATTTTTTGTATTTTTGAGGAAGGTCCCACCTAAGATAAGGGTATCACAAGAATTTACCTAATAATCATCCATGTTAATCATGTAGAAATCTTCTAGAAAGATCATGTCTCTTAACTGAACAATTATATCCTTAAGGAATCTTTTTGGATATATTATAGCTATGTTCGCTAATGGCACTACTACTCTTATCAGCTTCAACTCATGAACCTGTAAATAAGAGAATACAGAGTGAGGAATCACATTTATGGAATCTCTTAAATCATATAAATCATCAAAAAAGTGTAACTCCCCCATAGTGCATGGTATGGTGAATATCCCGAGATCCTCTCACTTTTTGGGCATTACTAGAGTTGGTGTGATGAGTGCTCACACATTCCTTCCAATACTGATCCTATCATTTCCCTAGATCCCTCTTTGATTGGTAAAAAGTTCATTTAAAAAATTTTCATACCTTGGGATTTCCTTTATTGCTTTAAGTAGAGGAAGTCTGATCTCAACGTGCTTGAATATATCCAAAACACCTTTTTGCATCACCTCTTCAGCCATCTTCTTAGTTTTTCAAATATGTTCAGAAACGGAATGGGTTTAAGAGGAACATCATCAATATTTTTCTTACCTTTTTCTTTCTCCTTGGGCTGCTCATCAGTGGTTTTGAATGGGGTCTCTCTGAAGTTGAGGTAAATCCTTATGGAATGATAGGTGAAGAAGTATAAATTTTTTGCTTCCCATTTCTCTATGTGATGGCACCAAAATTCCCCTTGTTATTTTGAGTAGGTTAGGAAGTAATATTTTTGGATTTCTTAATTACCAGTTCATGGAGGGTAGTGGAAATCTTGCTCATTTGAGTTTTCAACTCCATCAGCTCCAAACCTTGAGTCTTCATCTCATTCTATTGATTAGGAACAATTTTTTTCAAAATATCATTAGTATTAGAATCTACCTTTGGTTGAGAAGTCCTTTTTTGTTTACTTATTGATTCTTGAGCTTCAAATTTCCTTTGGGTTTGTTGAAAACCATGTTGTTAAGGCTGAGGCTGATGGAAATTTTGTTGAAAAGGGGGCCTTTGCTATTGTTCAGATTCATACCTCATGTCTGATTGATTCTTACACCCTTGGTTGTATATTGGATCAAAGGAATCATACTTATTCTATGTACTTGTTTGTTGTCTCTATTGATATGGTCTCCTAGGGAATACCATCAAAAAATATTTTGTCTCTTGTAGTTGGGGGAAACAATCAGTCTGGTGGTCTATTTCAGTGCAAATTCCATAAGGTCTAATAAGAGTGGTTTGGGATGTCTTTTGAGTCAAATAAATTTGTATCAACATAGTTTTCAATTATTCCAACTTGGTATAAATTAAATGAAGTTAAATAGAAGATGTACTTACTTGGTATACTCCTCTAACATATTGTGTACCTCAATCTCTAAATTGTTGGGAGTTTTGTGTCATGTTGTCAATAAATGCATGTGCATCTACTAGGGTTTTTTCCACCAATACTTCTCCAGCTATGTCATCCACCATGCTTCTATACATAGGTGTGAGTACTTTATAAAAGTACTGGATAAATATTTGATCACTAATTTGGTGATGTGGACATCTTGTGCAAAACTTCTTGAATTACTCCTAGGACTCATACATTGACTCCCTTGTGCTTTCTTGATCACCGATATATCCTTACAATTAGAAGTGGCCCTTGATGTTGAAAAAATCTCTACAAGAAAAGATATTTCAAATCGTTCCAACATGTTACATATTCAGGTTGTAAATAATACATCCAATCTTTTGCAGCTCCATCAAGTGAAAATGGGAATTCTCTTAGTTTTATTTGATCTTCAAAGTCATTTCTTGGTTTAAGGGTTGAGAAAACCACATTAAAATCTTTTAAATGTTTGTTTGGATCCTCACCAGATAATCTATGAAACTTTGGAAGAAGGTTAATTGACATAGATTTTATTTCAAAGTTTGATTCGAGGCTTGGGTATGCAATATAATTTGGTTGATAGTTAACGTAGGGTGCAACCAATTTTCAAATGGTTCTATTAAGTTTATTATTATTTTTTTCAGACATTGGTTCTTATTTTATGTTTGAATTATAATTGATTCTAATTTTGATGTTACCAAAATAGACAAATTCTCCAATTGGTTGAATATTGAAACTTCTCATAGACTGAGAATGTTGGATTTGGGCCCTCAGGTTGCACTCAATATCAGGGTCAAGATCTAAGAGATCTTCAGAATTAGTTCATGTTATAAATAAAATAAAAAATTAAATGATGAAAATTGGACCATAATAAAATAAAAATGATGAGTATGATTTGATGGTCTAAAAAAAGAAGAAAATAAAAGAATAAGAAAGAAAAAAATTAAATTGGGTAAATAAAGAAGAAAGAATAGAAGAATAGAATAAAATGAAAAATAAAATAAATACCTCTAATTGGTTGAAATAATTACTTAACTCCATATAAATGGTGTCAATTTGAAATGCTCTATCTTGGGTGCCCTCAAATGAAGTGTGATTTTTTGGTACTTAGGTGCAGTAGAGTGGCTGATCAAGGTCGTCTCTTAAAGGAGGAAGTAAATTTAACAACATATTAAAGGTATATTGAAAATAAAATAAAAGATAATAAATATACTACTTAAAAGGTATAGGGGATTTTTTTACCATTTATAAACCTAGATGAAGTATGTTGGACGAATATTGCATTTTTTTGTTCTTTTTTTTTGAAATAAGATTAAGAAAAAGCAATGAGAAGATGTTTTTTTAGAAAAAAAAATTAAAAGTTGTAATATATATAACTCTAATTATTCAATTAATTATTAATTATTATAATTTAAATTAATATCCACTTATCTATGATCCCCTAATTTTTTAATTCCTGAACCCTATGAGAAATAATTTTACCACAAAGATGAAGTGAATTAAACCCTAGGCTAGCTTTGGAACATACAATCATAGCACCCTGCTTTGATTAACGTTCTAATTATATATTATGGTTAGTGGTAAATTAGTACACATATACATTCTTTAAAATTGGTATTAATTGTGTTTAGGTATTATATTTGAACTCTATAAATTTATCCTGTGAGTTTTTGTTTCATTGATTAAGATTTCACTCTCACAATTCACACATCACTCAACCTCGTGATTTTTGTGTTAATTGTTCAATTTATTTATTAATTTATTTAAATTTAAAAACAAAATTAATAAATAATAATATTTTAATTATAGTATCCTATTTATTCAAAATAAAAAAGTTAAGAAGGTAAGAGGTAGATAAATTACTAAGAAAACTACTTTTCCATGGGCGGTGTAGTCATCGAAGAAGTGAATTGCATTTGCAACGGTTTAGAATGGGTATAGCCCAATCATGATTCTACTCTTGAGTTCCAACATAAATAGGAATATTAAATAAGAATAAAACATAATAAAACATAAGAAAACATAATAAATAGAATAGAAACTAAGAATTTTATTACACAAACACAAATATTAAAACATAAAGAAGAAGAAGAAGAAGGCTTTGATGAATGGATCCTTTCTCAAGAAATAACCTTCTTGAAATTATTTTATAATTGGATTTGACCCACTTATACTCTTCCCTAAACTTCCTAATACACTTACCAACCCATAAAAATGAGAAAAACACCAATTTATAGAGTGGAGGGGAGGCTAGGTTTTAAGAGGTTTCAACTGTGAATGGGGAAATTCGGACAAATAAATTAATCCAACTTTCACCACCTGTTTTTCCACAAATATGTGTGAAACATATATCCTTACATGATGTTTATTTGTGTAAAAATGGGTCCTTGAGAACCTATCCAAATTTGGTCCTGATCTAAGCATGGATAAAGAAGTTATGGACCAAATATAGAACTGATGTCCAATCTAGAGAGTCCAGCCCAACTTTGACTTCATGACCCATTAAGTCCAATCAAATGCATTATTTAGCTCATATGTCCTGAATGAAAGTTATATCCCATTAATACAGGAACACATCTAGAAAATTTAAAGTTTAAATAATTCAAAGAAAACTATTTATGTTCAAAATACTATAGTGAACTTGTAAAGGGTAAAACTGGAATTTTAATCAAATTTTCAAATGAATGATATAATCCCAAATATTTTATAAAGAAACATATTTAACACAATTTGAGGAAATTTTTTCATTTATTAACAATAAAATATTCAACAAAAATTGTGTTTTATCATAAAGACTACTTTAATCATCAACGGTTAAGGTCTCCCTAATAGGTAAAAAGTGGGATACCTTCAAAAATTGATCTATGATCACCCATACTGTATCATTATTACGATGGTTCATAGGTAATACTATCATAGAATCCATCTTGAAACTATCAAATTTACATTTTAGAATGGTCATAGGCAGCAATAGGCCAGCAATCCTCAGATTCTCAGGCTTCACCTGATAATAGGTGAAACATCTCGTTATGAATCCCACAGTCTCCTTCTTCATTATTGGACACTAGTACTATCTACAGACATCACGATACATCTTTTTCATCCCTAGATATACCACCCATATGGAATAATGAAACTCTCTCATTATCTTCTTGTGTAAGATCATAGGAACCCGTACTCGGCTATGGATAAGAACAAAATTGTTGCTTCTAAGAGAACATCCTAATGGTTCCCCTTCATATAAGTTGTCTCTCAGAGCTAAGTCCTATGAATCAAATAACTATTATATCTTGATCTGGTCAAGAATAATAAGTATAATATATATCAAAGTAAAATATACCCATCCTTGTGACTCCTAAACATCTAGATCTATGTCTACAAAGAGTTCTATCATCTTCCACTCATCGCAAGACTCCTGCACTACCTCTATCTGCATGTTCTAGATCATAGAATCGACAAAGATGTTTCTCTTTCTCAATTTATAATCAAAATAAAAGTTTAAATAATACAGATACTTTAACCACCTCCTATATTGAATTTTTAGGTCCCACTAAGAAAATATATACTTGAGGCTCTTATGGTTCATGTACACCACAAACCTCTCGCCTATAAGATAATTTCTCCAGCATCTCAGGGCATTTACTATTGCATCTAACTCCAAATTATGAGTAGGATAATTCCTATCATCTGGTCTCAACAATGTGGATCCATAAGAAACCACTCAGTCCTCCTGAATTAGAATTACTCTGAGTTCAACTCTGGGGGCATTACACTACATGGTATATGTCTTACCCAACATGGGTATGGTGAGGATTGGTGCTAAGATTAGCCTTCCCTTTAACTTCTAAAAATATATCTCATAAGAATCTGACCAAACAAACTTCATCCCTTATTGGGTCGTCCTAGACATCAGTGCTACCAAATTGGAGAAGTCCTGGATAAAATGTCCATAATAACCCGCTAAACCCTAAAAACTCTGAATCTCAAAGATATTCATGGGAAACTCCCAAAATATCATGGTTGAAACCTTCTCTAGGTCCACTAACACTCTAGACTCTAATATTCCATGACCCAATAAGTGCACTTTATCAATCCATACATTATATTTGGTTAGCTTGGCATAAAGCCAATTCTCTCTCAATATACTTAAGACGATGTCAAGATATTGGGCATAATCGTATACTGATAGGGAATATGATAACATATCATTGAAAAAAAACCACATAATGTTCCATAAAAGGATTAATGAACTGATTTATCAAGACCATGAATATCACTGGTGTGTTTTTCAAACCAAACATCGTCACTATGAACTCATACAAGCCATACCTACGCCTAAAAGAAGTTTGAGGTATGTCTGATGGTATCACTCTAAACTAGTGGTATCCTAATCTCAAATCAATCTTGGAGAATATCTTATCACCACTAATCTGATCAAAGAGACCATAAATTCATGGAATGGGATACCAATTCTTAACCTTTATCTGGTTTAATATCTGATAATCCACACATAAGTGAAAATTCTCATCAGATTTCTTCATGAAAATAATTAGAGAACCCCATGGTGACATACTAGGCCATATGAAACCATTAGATTCCAAATATTACAACTAAACTTTAAATTCCCAAATCTATGTTGTTTTAATCCTGTATGGTGGAATAGAAGTTGTCTCTACTTCCAACACCAACTGAATCATGAACTCGGTCACCCGCTTAGATGGTAATCCATAAAACTCATTAGGAAAGACATCCTAAAAATACTCTACTACTGGAGGAAATTTATCCTACTATATTCCACCATAATCTAGAGAAATACCTACTATTAGAGCCATAATATAATCCAATCGGTATTGAATTGTCCATATATGACCATCCGGAAAACCCCACTCAAGCTGGTGAAAATAGATACCTCTTTCTAGAGATATAAAGGAAAATCTCCTCTAATAACAGACAATATGAGCCTGACATAGAACTATCCAATTCATACCAATAATGAAATTAAAACCCATCATTTCCAGTACAAATAGTTCCCAAAATAAATAGTGAGCATTAATTTCTAGAGAACATTCCTTGTAATGTTTGATATTCTCCAACCACACTCCCAATGGTGTATCCATGGTCAAGGCACTATATAATATTTCCACAACCAAGCTCAAACCCCTTGTATAATGATCATATATAAAGGAAAAATACACTTGTATAAAACAAAACATAAGAAAGGGTAGATGATACAATAATCATATCTTTGATGGTAGAAGGGCATGTATCCAAACTAGTTGATGTAGACAGCATAGCCTGTAGCTGACTTTCCCCTCTGTCTTGGGCTCTAGTGTGACTCTAGTAGGCTATTACCTCTTCCTGGTACTTTCACTCCTACACTAGGGTACCACATTCCCTACCTAAACCTAAAAGTATAGTGTAACTCCAACTACCTATCTGTTGAGGAGTAGTTGTGTCCTTACCAGACTTCGGTACATGTCATAATCCCCTACCACTGCTCTTCTGCTGCATGACCTAGACTACTACAATAAAGACACTTTAAAGATGGGTATGGAAACTTGTGACCAAAATTTTCACACTAATAGAACTACAATGTAACATGGTCCTGAGATGGATGCCCACTGCCCTGGATTCTCTACCCACAATTTTCTTAGGGATAATTATCATAGAATCACTTCCTTTTACTAGAAGAAAAGCTCCTAGTTCGTCCTACTAAAACTGTAACACCTTGAGATTTTATGAGATAGATTATTTTTAATTTATTTGATGTCTTGTGTTATATGATACACCAATATTATCTTGCACTATACACAATAATGTATTAGCTTACAGTATACGCAACACTATATTTGGCTTGTGTTACACAAAATTTCAAGTTCATTTGATAGAATTTATTTCACGGAACACTGTGTATAGATTCTGTTCTGTATAAAATAATTATGTTTGGATTATGTTATATAAAACACCAAAGTAATATTTCACTAAATGCAACACTTACTTTTCTTTCATTAGACACAAGATCGACCTTCCTCTATAGCTTGCATTGTACGCAATACCAAGTTTCACTAAACAACGGTATATTATTTAAATATTATATAAACTAGCCATTATGAATATTATTAAATGAATTTTTAATTTTATCTGAAATTAAAATTCATCTTATACATTTTATAGAACATGATATAAGAACAAATTCAATTTTTTGGATAAAAGAAGTATTTTTCAAAAAATATAATTTTGTCGTCTTTTGATGGCGCACCAATTTTAAATCTATTTTAACAATTTTATATATTATATTTGAAAAAATAAATGTCTTATTTGGAAATGAGACATCAAATTTTACTTTGGTTGAATTTTTTGTATTTTTATGATAAAATTGATATTTTAATGAATAGTGAAAAATACTGTATTTTTAATTCAAAACTGCTTTTTCATCTAATTTATTTATATAGATAGATTGTATTTTTAATTGGTTTTAAAGTTTAATTGGATTATATTTTTATAATTTAATCCAATTTTGGTCATTTTAAGTAATTTCACATTTAAATTGGACATAAACATAAGTCAATCTTTTGATATTTTTTACTTTTTAAAAAACCTGCTTTCTGGTTTTGAAAATAGGAATTAATTTTAAATTAATTAATGAAACTTTTGTGTTTTGAATTTTTAAAAATGGATTCCATATTTGGAATTAGTGGGTAAAAATTATGTTAATAGGTTACTTTTTTGGATATTATAAATAGTAACTATGGTAATTTTTATTTTCCACATTTAAAGGTAAATTGGGTAAATTAGGGTAACAAACAATATGATAAAGATAATAAAATTACCCTAACACCTGAAAAAATCATATTAGATGAATTAAAGTAGAACAATATAACCTAAGTGTGGTAATTGATTCATTTAATGGACTTTTTTCCATGAAAGTGATGTAATTATAATTAAAACAAAAGAAAGTGACAACATGTCACTCTCTTATATCTTATAAGTATAATAATTTTAATATAGTGATAAACTTCATGAAACTTCAGAAATAAATAGTATACAAAAAGATAATGAAATTATATACATCATGTGAATTTATTTATAATTTTTAGAGACTAAATAATTACCATTAATGATGACACAATAGTAATGTAGAAATTATTTTATTGATAGAAATATCAAATAAATAGTTTTAAAAATATTAAAATAAATATTATATGAACTAATTAATGTGATACACAAATTTTATAGATGACTATGACATGTTAGGAGTGTATTAAATATTTTTTCCGAATTTATCTTCTGTGTGGATTTTATTTAAAGTCAAATAATTGAATAGTATCAAAATTGACACAATTGACATTTTATAAAAATAACATATTATTAAATTATTTAAAATTCAAAAAACATTTAAAAATTACAAAGTGAAAATTATATGGTCTAAAATTTCATAAATTATCTAATTATGGAAAATTTATAACACATAAGTAAATATTTATAACCATTTAATATTTAGAATATTATTATCACAAATAAAATTAAATAGATTAAATAGGGATAAATCAAAATGATAAGGTTTAAAATAAAATAAAAACATGTATAGATTTTATTTTTTGAAATAATTTAGACCCATAAACATATTATATTAAAAATAAATGAGTTTTTTACCATTATAAACTGAAAATAAATTTATAATAAATTAATATTTCAATACTTTCCTAAAGTACCCCTCCTCCCTCTTATAAAGGGCCACCACCTCTACCCACTTACTTACACCTTTCAATACCTTTGTATCATAAAACCTCTACTCAAATAAGCTCCCAGCATCCCTAAATTCATCTTATAGTCCACACTTTTGGAATAAATCTATCCTAAGGAGACCTTTTATACAAATCAAAAGGAGATACTTGAAAAAGAGGTGATTGATTTATCACCTCTTTCAAAATTCTTTTCTTCTTCCACTTCCTCTTATTATGTTGTTCCCATACTCAAGTAATAAATTTAGTATATTATAAATTATTATATGTTATTATAATTATGGTACAACATTATAATTATTTTTATCCATCCTACGAATAATAATATCACCATGTGTGTGTGCGTACGGATTACCATCCCCACGCTGTAGTGTAATTTGTTATTCAACAGTACTTAATTTGGATGGGTATAATTATGAGTATAATGGATTTAAATAATGAATATAACAAGATAATTATTATTTATAATTAATATATCATCCAATTCCATACCATTTAACCATTAAGTGAATGATATTGTCGACTGTGTGTACGTACGACCTACCTTCTCCACGGCACTATGAGATTCATTCTCCACATTAACCATTCAAGAATGATTATAAAGTATATATAATAAATAAGCATGAAATATATGATATAATAATTCTACTGAATATATATATATATATATCATTTACTTGTTTCCATTCAATTCAATAAGGAAACAGAAACAGCGTTCATGCATACGTACGGCCTACCGTCTCCATGAACGGTGTATTTCATTTAATTTATCTATATATTATATATATTTATATACTGAATATATATAATATATAAATCAAGTTTAAAATTTTTAAATTAATTAAATAATGATCTAAGAAATAATATCAAGAATAAGAAGTCAAAACACGTACGATAAATAAAGCGGTTATTACCCAAAACGTTGCTTTAACAGGGAATTGATAAGTGAACAAGTAATATAAAGTCATAAGTGAATCATATGATATAATAAATATTATTAATGTTATTTTAAAAGTTAATAATATGTTTAAACCCACTATATAGGAGTTTTGGATACATACGAAGTATATCGGACCTAAGGTAAGGGATAATTTTACAATCTAATTTTTATCCAAGATTGTTTATACGTAAGTATTTAATATAGTATATTTATCATCCACATCCATGTTTCCTAATTATGTAATATTATTTATATTCTTCTACAATTTTTTAAATTTAATTTTACCTATTGGTTAATTTTTATTAAATGGAATGAAATGAATCTTTTTTCGGTAATCGATTTGAGGTACTTTTTGACTTTTTCGGCAAAAGTACAAGGATAACGTTTTTTTAACTTATATGGCATGAATGAATTTTTAAGATTTCATGACACATTATTTCCATGAATCTTCCTCTACATTTTTTCAATATTATTTTCAACTATATTCTTATCTTTTAAAATTGCATGACATTTTGAGAAAAGAAAATGTTTTTGAAAAAGAAAGGATATTTTCCTCGAGAATTAAGTTTAAGTGTTTTATCAAAATTATTTTCCATCTAAGATTAAATAGGGTTATGTTTCTATCCCTATTATTAATTTTATTTTATTGTGTTTATTAAGTAATTATTTTAATGAAATCCATTTATTTTAAATGTATTATGTTGAAATGATGTTTAATAAACCCATTTTATTTCATGGGTTACGCTATGATGAATGATTTATGTTTTTTTAGAATATGTAAGAATGGTTTAATTATGAGATGGGTGTGACCTATATCTCCCTCCAATGCATTGGGTAAAGATTTATATCTCATGAGATAGACATGACTGGAACAGCAAGTAAATCTAATTTATTAATACATGGTTGGAACAGCAAGTAAACCCGTTTCAGTAAAGAACTTTTTCCACTATGATGATTTTGGAAGCAATGTCTTGGATAATATGGAAATAATATTATGTTTTTATTTATTTTCCAAAATTTCATGTTTTATGCCAGCACCATTTTATCATGATTAATTTTCCCTTATTATTTATGCCTTATGTACTGATAATTTTTATTTCATGACTCGATATTTTAATATTTAAACTTTATGTGCATGTTTTTACATTCTTATATTTATGGTTTATTTTATGTTCTCAAATTTTACCCTTAATGATCATTTGAGATCACCCTTTTTATTTTTCTTTTCCCCTAGGATTTGAAGAATGGTATTAAGTAATATGTATAAAAAGGGGGTTCTAGTTGTGAAGGATAAATCAAGAGACATTGTAGATGTTTTATGAACCAGTTGTTTATGTTTTCCAGTTTCAAATGGAACTAAAATAATACAGTCTTTGGGCATATATTTGTGTAATGTATTAAGTATTCTACAAAAGAAATGTTATTTCCATTTATATCAACCTTGGGTCATTATAAAAATATCTTGTTCACTGCTCAGGGCCTCTCTCAGATTTCCATATGTGATGAGAGACAGATTCATCATGTTAGAAATATACTCAAGAAAAAAATTCAACAGTGGACTAATCTCATATCAAATACCATCCTAGAAATGCCTTACGCTAGCAATCTGATCAGCTGGTAAAGATGGCACAAAGCACTACAAGTCGGTGAAATGCCCAGCATAGTCCATCACTGACATGATCTCCTGTGTTAGGTGCATGGACTTGTGAGCCTTATCATCCCTCAACATTTCTAGATAGAAGTGACTCAAAAATTTCTCCATGAACTCCTTCTAGGATGACTCCTCTGGTTTCTCAGGTTTCTCTAAAGTGTCTGTAAGAACCCAGATCTTTATTTCAGGTATGGATCTTAATTTCGGGTGTTTTTTAGGAAAATTAATAATGAGAAATTTTCTAATTACATGCTGTTTACTTTTGAGTACAAACCATGTACCTGGTTTCCACATGTAGCCATGTACTGGCCATGTAATGGCTGAGTACATGGCCATGTAGGTGACCTAGAATACTGCCTAAATCAGGGGCCAGTTGAGGCTAGTAAATAGTGTGTACACTAAATAAACATGTCGTGTACTTTTCTTTTCAATTGATATATCGTAGGGGGGTGTGTCTCATTTATGGATCATTATTCTTCTAACATTGGTTAATCTAGGAGAAACTAGGAGTGACGATCAAAGTCCAAGCCACCAATTCTCTGTCCAAGGTCTGATCTGAACTCTATCGGGTGTGTTGGAATCCCACCGGTGATTTCTCACTTCTTCTTGATCCTCTCTTCCAAATTCCTTATCTCATTCAAGAGATCAAAGACTTAATGTTCTTGACCTTTTTGTAGATATACGACTATCTAGTCCGATTCAAGGGCCAATATTCAACTATAGTGATATACCAACATTGAGATAGGTGGTTTTTTCCTTTCCTTGATTGTATTTGGATTATATATGCTTAAAGTGCTGAATACCCATGTTTGGGGTGTTGCATATTTTGGAATTTGACCCTGTTTAATACCTTTTATGGTTTATTTGTTCCAGAAATGGTGATTTCTTATATACAAGATTTTATACCTTATTATGGGACACCCCATGGGTGTGTTCCCTTGATTGACTATTTATGGTCATTTGGCCTAGGTTGCCTATAAGTAATACCTTGTTTACATACCTTGAATTGTTTAGGATAGAGTTAATTGATTATATGAATTGCATATATTATGCTAGTGACTGTTATCCATGTAGTAGTTATAGATTACATGTGTTTCCTTGTTATGATATGCACGTTGATCTTCCAATAGACTGTGAGAGACCTAGAACAGGAAAATTGTGAGGGTTTCCATGTTTATTTACACAGGACCATGAGATCCTTGGTGTAGACTTTGACCCAAAGGTATTGACCTTGAGAGCTACTGAGGAGGTCATTTGTGATTATTTATTCTATGTAGACCCAGGGGTGTTGACCGTGAGAGCCCCCAAGAGGTCGTTTATGATTATTTATGCTATGTGGATCCATGGGGTATTGACCGTGAGATCTATTCAGAGTTCATTTATAATTTATTTATGCTATGTGGACCCAAGGGGTATTGATCGTGAGAGATACCCAGAGGTCGTTTATGTTTTATTGATTCCATGCTAACCTAGGGGTATTGACTATGAGAGATGCCCAGGTGGTTGTTTGTATTTTATTAGTTCTATGTTAAAATAAAGGGGTTATACCATGATACCTTTCCCATAAGGTTGTTATGAATGATTTAATGATTGTGGCGAGTCACCAAGCCAAAGCACAATCTTGAACTCAGTCTTACTTGGTTGTTAGATGGTCTTATGAGACATATTTTGTTACTATTATGTGGGGGATACATATCTTAGGCTAGATCCTAGTATTTCATTATTAAATGGTTTGAATAATCAAAAAATTTAAATGAATGTAATTGAAAACTGTAGGATTTTTTACTTTTGAGTACTTCCTAGTTTATTGCTTCATTTCTGCATATTACCTGTTATATATATTCACTAATAGTTAGGAACATATCTTTTGGTGGTTTCCTACTAGGATCCATCTCACACCCTATTTGGGTCATGATTTTAGACCCAAATATATTATATGGTTGCAGGTGTATATAAGGGAAAGCACCCTTCTTCATCAGGTACTTGATTGCTATTGGAGCTGGAAAGTATGGGGTCAAGCTGAGGCTTGTGATGCTATAGGAGTTTACTCTTTTTATATTATTTGGTTTTAGTATTTTATTTCCATCATTTTTACTTGTTTGGATACTTTCCTAGATACATGTTACATGCATCATTTATTATATATACGATGTAGTTGTTTTATTACTACCAATATTTCGCTGCTTACTTTTGTTGTATGGTATTACTACTTCTACTACTATTTCTTATTTTTTTTCCATTGTGTATAATTTTCCCATGAGGTAATAGTTTCCCCATTATCAGACCTTGTCCCTCACTACTAGTCAGCAGCCTCTAGCATTTGGGGAAATGTGCTTGAGGTCATGTGACAAAATGGGTTCGAGGCACCCTTAGGCGGCACCCAGAACTGGGACATTACAAAGTGGTATCAAAGTGGTTTCTTTTCTGGTTTTTCTTACTATTTGGAGCCTATAGATAAGGATAGGAAGGAATGGGTAGTTTTTAATAAGTTTTTCATGGGAGTAGCTAACTCGTGTACAGGTAAAAGTCAAGTTACCTCGAATATTGCAATTTTTCTGGTTTTACAATTGTTACAGTTGATTTGATTTTACCATTGGGTGATGCACTTATTTTGTGATGTTATGATTTATATCATTTTGGTTCTATTTCTATTGAAACACTATGAGATGATGGTATTTCATCTCATGTATCATATATGAACTTGTTAGATATCACATGCCATGCATTTTTGTTATGCCATTTAGGATGCATTACTAATTGCATGTTGTTGTGATAGATATTCTGCTATATATGCATGTTGTTGTGATATATTCATTGATAGAATACCTTCTATTTTGATAGGGTATTGGTATATGTAAAGTTTTATTTGTATGGATGCCAAAATTTGGTCATTGAGGTGTTATGGTCCCTCTTGGATTGGAATTTTTTAGATCATGTTTGAACTTTAAATTGATTTTTTTCAAGTTATGATATGAATAATGATTCCAAAATTTGATTCGTGGGAGTATGGGCTCTCACGGGTTGGAATTAGTCATGCCTTGGACAAATTTTTTAAGTTTTTAAGGGTTCTGGAGAAGCTTCAGAGGCTTACTGTCTAGAAACCCATACAACATGGCATGTGGTGTTATGAACATATGCCATGTTTTCTTTTGTTCTCGAAGAACTGAATTTTATTAAGTACACACCCTGTACTGGGAGTACACGTTGTGTAGTGTTTAACCGTGTGATTAATTGTGTGATCAGAGACATGGGGTTGGAAAACCTTTGGTAGAACACGCCGTGTCTGGATTGTACATGTCGTTTTTTAAATAACTATGTATCTGGTCGTGTGACCAATGACATGGGTGGATGAGAATTAAGTGATATATGCCATGTATAGGGTGAACACAATGTGTAGTGTTACAATGGGAGAGAACCGTGTAGTTCTATCTGTGTAGAAGAACCTGGGCAGGAGGAAAAATTCAAGTACATGCTGTGTCTCAGGAGGAACATGTCGTGTGTAGAGGTGTTACACGACCGATTTTGGCAGAGGTACACACCCATGATTAAGGCTTAAGGGAACACGTCATGTTGTGGTTCTACATTCCATGTAACATTCTTTTAAAAAAATGGATTCTTTCCTTCTCATGTTCTGTTCTTAAACTTCCAAGTTGTTTTCCTTGATAATCTTAAACTGAGGCATGCGCTTTACCTTGAAAAGTCATGCCACTGAAACGTCCTCTGGTTTTATGTTAGATACAAGGCGAAAATTTGACACCGAAAATTGTAGATAATAGACTACTAGAAGATCCTCCTGTCCTTCCCATTTTGGAACCAGTTTTTATACCGGACACAGGTGTTGATACACAGTTTCATGGAGGCTTTATGAGGATGATGAAAACCTTTCAAGGAGCATTGCATCCAACCTCATCTACGGCAGAGTTGATGCAGGTGTTCTAGCAGCAGAATCCTCCCACCTTTTCAGGGGATGGAAGACCACCAGTTACAGAGTCATGGTTGGAGTCCATTCTTTCCATCTTTGAGCATCTGGAGACGCCTCCAGAGAGGAGGGTGAAGCTTGAAATATAAATACTACATGATTCCTCCAAGAGATGGTGGGATGTTGTCTCACAGGAAGAACGTCATCAGGATATGGCTTGGGAAGAGTTTATGAGTACCTTCTTTGATTAATTCTACCTTGATACGTTGAGGCCCGATTGAGCCTTAGATTTTATGAATTTGGAGCATTGTGGTCTTTCAGTAATGGATTAATCATATCATTTTACAAATTTTCAGTGCTTCACACCTATTTTGGTAGGTGACGAGTTATCTTTGGCTAGGCAATTTGAGGATGGTCTCTGGTATGACATATGATTGTAGGTGAATGTTTTTAGGATGACTTAAGTGATAGATATAGTGAACTAGGTGCAGATTACTGAGCGCAATATGAGGGAGTTAGGAGCTATGATCCATGGAGGTTCAGTATCTAGAGTTAGTACTCCTTCGTTTGATGGTAGGAAGCACCATAGGGATCATTAACATAGTGATTCCATTAGTAGGGATGTATCTATAGGTGTCAGGTGAGGTGATACCAATGCGGAAAGAGTGGGCACACGAGGTTGCAGTTCCCAAGATACCCAGTTGAGTTCCAATATTGCAGCAAGATGGGTTATCTTCAGCATTTTTTCCAGTTTTTCTCACCAGTATCTAGTGAGAGGGGACCAGTTATGACTCCACATTTAGAAGTAGGGCCACTAGTTTATCCTCAGTCAGGGAACTGGAGTTCATCAGGTCGTTCAGGCTGAGGAGGTTGTTGTGGTCGTGGTATCCAGATGGTAGATTTTCAGCAACAGCGAGGTGGATCAGCTCAGGGTAGTCAGGTAGGGTCGCAGGGTCATGGTACATGTCAGACTTTTGCAGTGGAGCAGACCCAACAAGAGTAGAATCCTAGACCCTCTACAGTTAGAGGTATGAATCTAGTTGTCTTAGTTTTAGCTTCTTCTTTTTTTTGATACAGGGGATTCCCATAGTTTTATATCTATTGTCATTGTGTAGATCCTTAGGCTCTATATCTTTACTTTTTAGGATGTTATGATGCTAGACACTCCATTGGGGCTTAGGATGGTTAGTGTACGTCAGTTCAAGGAGTGACCTCTTGAGGTTGGTGGGTGTCACTTCTTATGGGATATCTATGTCTTAGAGATGACAATATTTTATTTAATTCTCGGAATGGACTGGTTAATCTCCTTTCATACCTTTTTTTACTACTATCGTTGTAGGGTGGGTTTCACGTCACTATAGGACAGCTACTTTCTACACAAGGGTGAATGGGATTTCCAGGAGAGTAGATCCGGACATGAGCATCATGAGTTGGGAGGAAATACAGACCATATTTCTAGTTTATATCTGGATGACCAGGGGACTTTACAGCTGGACTTTCCTCCAGTGGTGGATCATTTCATGATTGTCTTTCGAGATGACTTTTTAGTTTAACCTCTGGAGTGAGAGGTATATTTATCTATTGAGCTTGTTATAAGAGCAGCACCGGTGTCTATTCCTCTATATAGGATGGATACACTAGAGCTATAGGAGCTCAAGAAGTAGTTATAGGAGTTTTAGTTGAAGGGTTTCATCCAACCCATTACTTCTCCTTCAGTTTTTCCTGTCCTTTTGTGAAGAAGATGGATGGTACCCTCAGAATTTGTGTGGATTATCAGAAGTTGAACCAGTTGACGCTTAAGAACCGATTTCCTTTTCTGAGTTTTTATGATCTCTTTGATCAGCTTCGAGTAGCCTGGGTGTTCTCAAAGATTTACTTTAGATCTGGTTATCATCAGTTGTGTGTTAGACCATCAAATATACCTCTTATAGCCTTTCAGAGAAGGTATGGTCTATATGAGTATTTGGTTATGTCATTCGGTCTCGCGAATGCGCCGGCAGTTTTTATGGCACTAATGAACTAAGTGTTCCATCCTTACTTGGATTCATTTTTTATAGTCTTCATGGAAGATATTTTGGTGTAATCTCACACTCGACACGATCATACTACCCACCTTGAGATCATATTGATTACACTGAGAGAGAATCATTTATATGTTAAGCTCTCAAAATTCCACTTTTGGATGGACCATATTCACTTCTTGGGTCATGTTATCTCAGAGACAGTAGTATCAATAGACCCAGATAAAGTGAGAGTAGTAGTTTCCTAGGAGCATAAAAAGAACATATTTGAGGTATGGAGTCTTCTGATGTTGTTTGGTTACTACAGGTGCTTTATATAGGACTTTTCACGATTTGCAGCACCACTGATAGGCCTGACTAAGAAGGGTGAAAAGTACTTGTGGAAAGATTCCTGCGATTCATCCTTTCAGGATCTGAAAGGGAGATTTACTTCAGCACTAATACTAATTTTTATAGAGCTGGGCAAGATCTACACTATTTACTATGATGCATTAGGTATTGGACTAGGAGTAGTGCTTATGTAGGGGGAAGGATTCATTGTGTATGGGTATCGGTATTTGAAGCCACATGAGAGGAATCACCCAATGCACAATCTCAAGTTAGCTGTAGTTGTGCATGCTTTACGATGTTGAAGACATTATCTTTTTGGAGAGCATTTTGTGGTATTCACTGACCATAAAAGTCTCAAGTATATCGTTACTCAACGTGATCTAAATTTGAGATAGAGAATATGGGTTGAGTACCTTTAGTCTTTTGACTTTGAGCTTGCCTATATGCCTAGGAAAGGCAATGCAGTTTTTGATGCATTTATTAGGATAACTCAGATATAGGTAGTTCAGGAGGCCAATAGTGAGTGGTAGCTTATGGATCTATTCTCTGAGATGCATTTGGAGTTTCATGACAGACAGGGATAGAAGTTTATTTCTTTTTTAGCTTTTATCTATACTCTACTAGATCGATTGTGAATGAGGCAGCTATCAGATTCTTAAGTTCTAGTCTTATAGGAGAGTGTTCTAGGTAAAGATCCTACTCCTAGGTGGACCGTAGGTGACGATGAGGTCTTTCGCTTCCATGGACGCATATGGGTGTCAGCATACATATGTAAGGAGTTGATATGAGATTTTCATTCCTTAGTTTGGGAAGTTCATCCTGGTGTCACCAAGATGTATTGAGATCTACACCATTAGTATTGGTGGATAGGTATGAAGAAGGATGTAGCTGGTTTTGTTATGAGATGTTCCACCTGTCAGTAGGTGAAGGTGGAGCATCAGTGACCTACAAGGATTTTAAAGTAGTTAATCATTCTTGAGTGAAATTGAAATGATGTCATGATAGATTTTATGATGGGTTTACCGAGGTTGTCTCGAGGGAATGATGTTGTTTGGGTTGTTGTTGACATACTCACGAAGGTTGCACACTTTTTACTAATTAAGGAAACCTTCAGTGTTGATGATATTGGAAGGTTTTATATCCGAGAGATTGTATGTTTTCCAAGGGTTATGCACTCTATCATTTCAAATAGGGATGCCTGATTTACTTATCATGTCTAGTAGGGACTACAGAGAGCTTTGGGTACACAGGTGCTTCTGAGTACATCTTACCATCCCTAGTAATGTGGCCATTCCAAGTGTACGATTTAGGTTTCTGAGGACATTCTAGGAGTATGCGTCCGGGATTTTAGGGGCTCTTGGGAGAGACACATACCCCTAGTGTATTTTTCCTACAATAATATTTTTTAGGAAATGATTCAGATAACACCATATGATGCTTTGTACGGTAGGCCATGTTGATCACCCCTATGTTGGATGGAGGTAGGAGAGGCAACTATATTGGGATCTCATCTTGTTTAGGAGACCACTGAGAAAGTGGAGTTGATTTGGAACAGGATGGATGCTGCACAGTCTCAACAGAAATCGTATGATGATCAACGAATATGACCTATGGAGTTCAGGGTTGGAGATCAGGGTTTCTTGCATGGCACATTGAGGTTGGGACACATGAGGATTAGGAGACAGGTGAATCTTTTACCAAGATACATCGGTCCATTTGAGGTTTTGGAGAGAGTATGTCTGGTTACCTTTTGATTGTAGTTACCTCATAGGTATCAGGCTATGCATGGCATCTTTTATGTTTCTTAGCTATGGAGTTACTTTTCATACCCGTCCCAAGGAGGTTGAGTTGGAGGTGGATTCATCCTTCGAGGATCACCCTATTCTTATTGTGGATCGCAACACGAAGGTTCTCTATGGATGATATGTTCCTCTGGTATGGGTGCTTTGGAAGCACGGGTGAGTACAGGACGAGACTTGAGAGATGGAGGCCGACATATGATCAAAATGGCTAGAGTTATTTGAAGTTTCTTCTTCACCACCCTTAGAAGGGAAATTCGGGGATGAATTTCTTTAAGGGGGAAGTTTGTAAGAACCTGGATCTTCATTTTAGGTATGAATATTGATTTTGGGTGTTTTTTAGGAAAAGGGATGAATGGTAAATTTTCTAAGTACATGTTGTGTACTTTTGAGTACACGTTGTGTACCCAGTTTCCACGTGTAGCTGTGTACTGGCCATGTAATGGCCAATTACATGGTCATGTAGGTGACCTGGAAGACTGCCTAAAGTGGGCACTGATTGAGGCTAGTACACGGCGTGTACATTAAATAAACATGTCGTGTACTTTTATTTTTAATTTATATATCGAAGCGAGGTCGCCTCTCATTTACGGATCATTATTATTCTAACCTTGGTTCATCTAGGAGTGACTGGGAGTGATGATCAAAGTCTGATCCACCGATTCTCCATCCAAGGTCTTATATGAACTCTGGCGGGTGCGTTGGAATCCCACCAGTGAGTTATCTCTTCTTCATGATCCTCTCTTCCTAATTACTTCTTCCGTCCAAGAGATCTAAGATTGAAGGTTATCGAGATTTTTTTATATCTACAATGATCTAGGTCAATTCAAGTTCTAATGTTCAACTATAGTGATCTCCCAACATTGAGGTAGGTGGTTTGTGTCTTTCCTTGATTGTATTTGGATTATATATGCTTAAAGTTCTGAATATCCATGTTTGGGGTATTTTGTATTTTTGAATTTGACCCTATTTAATACCTACTATGGTTTGTTTTGGTCGGAGAAGATTACTCAAGAGGGGAGGGGTGAATTGAGTAACTATAAAAAAAAATTTGTAAAAATTATTTCTAAAAGGGTTTCCCCTAAGATTAAATACAGCCCAATTAATCATGGTTATACAGTTATTGGTATCAGAGGTCAGCTGGTGTTCTCACTAACCTGAAAAAAAGAGTACAGAAACTGAAAAGTAAAGCCGAAACGTCGAGCCGTCCACTGAAAGTCCACCTGAAGGGTGGGTACAGATAGCCTCCACATCTCCTCGGTCCATATGTCTTCTCCGAGTACGTCCCACCCAGTGGTCCACCTCCAGGTACCGACCTGCTCCGCAAGCCTCAACCACGATCAGCGCTGTCTGTCGTTTGCAACCAACACAACGTAGTGCGGGACTGTTTAAGTAAATTCTTAGAATATTGATTAATTCTTAGTAATCTTAATGTGTGTTATTGATATAACTTTTGAGTTATTCTACTAAGACAAGACCGTTATAACTTCTTTCCAAGACTAACTATCAAAGTGAAATTAATGATTTTTGAATTATACAGTAAAGAAATAAAACAGAGAAAACTAATTTAAGTAGAACAGTGGATATGAAACAAGTGGTTCAGTCTCAAGCTGGGACCTAATCCACTCTACTTGGTGATCACCTTCCACCAAGCAATTTATATAAATAAACTTTGATCCACACCCTGGATCGGGGTTAACAATAGTACACAGACTATCTAGGTCACACATGCACCTCTTCTACAATTTTTGTGAGTACAAAATAACCAGGCCACACAGGGACATCTTCCACACTTATCTATGGGTATACACAAGAGTAAAATAGAGGTTTGAGTAAGGATATATTATATCCTTCAGTTTAACATAGGATATAGAGTGTGTTGTTCTACAGGTACACACTCTGCTCGATAGGTAATAAATAGATGCACAACAGATCAGAAATATGGAGATGGGTTTAGAAGTGCTTTGAGTGTTAGTCTTTGTTGCTTTGGACTTCTAAGATGAAGCAGATGCAGATCTCGAATCCTTGTTAGTAAAACAGAGTGTCGCGATTCATCTTGTGTTCTTCGTGAAGAGCGAAGATGTTCTCAAAGCTTCAAATATAATTCGTGTGTTCTTCAGCAGTGTCGAGTTGCATGCATTAGGCCCTTATTTTTGAAACTTTCTCTAAGTGTGTTCTTTGTTTTTGGTGCTCACGGCCTTGATTTTTGTTTAGTATCATGCTGTTTTGATTCTTGGCCACACTTCGCTTTTATCTTGGAATGCATGTGTTGGAGCTGACAGGTTGCATGGATACTACACCTCATATCTCGTATTGTCAGGTAATATGTCTACAAAGAAACATTAATTATTTTAGTGCATTTCAAATCTTCAAATATGACCATTAGAGATTAAATTGAAAGACGACAAAATATTTTAATAAACGGTGTCACAGTAAGTCATGAAAATGGTGTCTCCTTCACACGGTGTCTAGATTGATCATGGTGTATGAATGTCACGGTGTCTTGTGGTCACGGTGTCTCAATGTTTACGGTGTCTTGTGATCACAGTGTCTCATAGTCACGGTGTCTTGTTCACAGTGTCTGCTTCACGGTGTCTGCTTCACAGTGTCTGCTTCATGGTGTCTGCTTCACAGTGTCTGCTTCATTGTGCCAGAACGGCATAACTAGTGGCAGACTCCCGTTGTCTCATACTTTTTAAAGTAATTGTGTTCATACTTAAGTAATGATGATAATAGAATGAATTAGACTTAAGCATTTGTCAAAGAAGGTATTATGAGAGTATATCAAAGATAGTATAAAGTAAGTAAACTGAATGTAGAGCAATTAAAATCTTTAATGGATCTTCTTAAAGCATGAGAATACTTTAAACATTAATACACATGGTTTGATATAATTTTCAAGAGTTAACTAGGTTGAATAGGATTTGTGATCATTAAAACATGATTAATACATGAGGAGTCCAACAATCTCCCCCTTTTTGATGATCACAAATCATCTAAAGTTAAAGTGTATATTGGATTCAACTATAGAGATAAATGGCTAACATATATAAATTTATCTCCCTTTTGGGATTATCAAAAAGATGAAATAAGATAATTCAAGAGTGAACATTCCATTAATAGCAAATAAGGTTCAGTAAAAATGTAAAAGATCAAAACAAAAGCAATAGCATCCCTATCAAAAAGGAGTAATCATTGTTCTTCTTCCGGGGTTGGCCTTCTCTTTTCCTTTAGCAGCAGTAGAAGAGGAAGCCATAGGGGCAGAGGTCGAGGTAGAATAAAGGAGTGAGGTGGTTGATACAGAGGGTAAAGGAAGGCCTTCAAAGACTGATGGAGCCAAAGTAGGAGTAGTATAAGATCTAGGAAGTTTTTGATCGAGAATCACAAGCCTGATCTGACTTAGTGCTTGGCCAACAGACATAGTGGTAGAGGCTAGGGCAGAGGTGAAGGTAGGTATCCCAGGTCTGAGAGGAGTAGCCGCTGGAGCAACAATGGTTGTACTATGGACATGAAGATAGGGCCTCAGGAGTTTGATGAAATTTGTAATGATCTCTCCACCATACTGCATTTCTTTCTCAAAATCATCCTTGTTCTCTATAAACTTGTCCAACAATCGAGTAAACTCTATGAGATTTTGGACTTGGGTCTTGAAAGCATGAGTCACAGGAGGAATCCTAAGATTTTCTACATGATACTTGAAATGATTTGTCATATCGGTCTTGGAGAAGATTCTATTGAAGTAAAAATCCACTTTCTTGGCAATCTCTTGTTGAGCATAATTAACAATTTTTGAGTGGATTAGGACTAGGTCAATAACTATATCACAGTTCTTGAAAACTTTAGATAGATAAACCACATTGAAACCACTAAGTACATTCTGAATCTCTTCTTTGACTACAGATCTGAGCATATCACTGTCTAGGGAGGGTTTATAGAATTGACCAGATGCTTTAGAGGCATTGACAAATGTGTTAGATATTTGAGTTGATTCAGCACCTTTTGAAGACACCCTGTATACTCATCAGTGAGTTTATTAAGATTAGAAACAAGCTCTCTCATTTCCTTCACAATCTGTTTGTTCATTTCAGCAACCTTTTCATCTAAGGAATCGAGATAAGGTTGAATCTGAGACACAAAAACCTGTGGTATTTGAGGAAAAATTGGTTCTACAAGAGGAGAAACAAGCTCTGATCTCGAATGAAGATCTCTCTGCATGTCTTCAATCATAACTCTCAGGGTCTTCACTTCATTTCTGAGAAGCTTATTTTCAACTCTTACTTCTTGAATCTCATGGAGCATTTTAGGTTGTATTTTCCAAATTATCTTTTCCAACAACATTTAGGAATCTCTCTCACTTAAATTGGTCATAGGAAGAGGTTGGGTATTCATGAGTTTCTCAACTCTAGATAAGAGGGTAGCACCAAATTCCTTCAGATCATCCTTACTTACAAAATATGGTTGTTCATATAAAGGTTCAAGAATAGGGAATAGTACAGGCTTAGGTTCCTTCTCAGATGTGATATTGGAGACTGATTTCAACTAGAATATAGAGGAAAGATCAAGTCCAGTTGTTGACACTTGTTGAGAGTCATCCACATCATAGAAACTGGGGAATTTATACTGAGTATCTACAGGAATTGACTCAGTCAGATGTGAATCTTCAATAGACTCGAGATTTGGGGTTTTCTCCCCCTCAACAGGTGCCTCATTCTCAGGACTGAGAGGCTTAGGATCTCAGGCTAATTCTATAGACTCATCTCTAAGTTCCTCACTTATTTCCTGTCTAGCCAGCTAAAAATCTAGCTCCATTCGTTCTTCAGCTGAAGGGGTGATTTCAGGAACAGATTGTTCCATAGGGAGTTCCTCAAGATTGGTTTCTTGCATAACAGGTATCTCTTCCACTATAGGCTCTTCCATGGCATGATTTTCATATTCTTTGGAAAATGATTCTATTTTAGCCTCGGGTTGAGTTTCCAGATTCACAGCTTCTATAGAAGTAGGGACTTATTCTTCAAGAACTACATGAGGAACAGTAGTCCTATCTTCCTCAACAAAAACAACTTCCCTAGGTGGAACTTCAGCCTCTTCTTCCTCTTCTACAGGACACTCAACAATATCATCTGGTTCCAAACTAGTATCAGAAATATTTCTGGGTCTTGAATAATAATCCACATGATTTAATTTCTCATAAATTCTATCATTGTCTTCTACCCATTCCTTTTTCCAAGTATTCCAATTTATCTACATTCTTTTTATAGTGGATTTTGAGAGGCAGAATTCACAATACTTAATCACTTACTCATTAGGTCCAACCATACCTTTGGTAAGAAGAATGGATGAGATTAGCCAAGAGTTAAACAGGGAAGTTGATTTGGATGTGACTTTGATTAGATCACACATATGGTGTATGATATACTTTCACAGGTTGATCTTATGCCCATTTTTCATAAGGTGGATCAGAAACACATCCTGATATTTCAAAATAGAAAAATCACCTTTTCTGGGACTAACCAAATTCTGTATAAACTTGAACAGAAGCCTTGATTCTCCATCTAATTCAGCAGCAATGGCTCTCCTCTGGGTTCCATTTCCCGTTAAGATTTTCAGAGAATCTTCCAAATCAAAGAATTCAGTTGAAGGTGGAGGTAATCTCTGATAATCCTCACAGATGCCTTCATGAGGTATCCTAAGGAATGAATCCCATAACCTCAAAGATAATGAGCATCTCTTTCCATTGGCCCAGCTTCTTACAACATAACTATCACTAGAATCAAAAGAGAACTTTATGTACTGGTAAAACGGAGCCACTAACCTAGGGAAGATGGGTCTATCTTTCCTCGAGAACTACTCTAACCAGACTTGTTGTTCTAACACTTTTAAAACCAGATACTTACTAGGAAAAATACATTTGGGGAAAATCTCTTTTTAAGGTACAACAATGCAGTTTACCAAATTCAGATTTAAAGGTCATTAGGGTGCTAGCTTAGGTGCAATCTTCTGCTTCTTTGATCTGCGTTTCTTAGGTGTCGACGATGAAGGATGTTTCATTCTCGGCATTCACTGAAGGTTCGAGAGAGAGATGGGTTGCAGGGATGAAGAAGGGTTCGAAAAGAGTAAGTAGAAGAAACCCATAGTGAAGAATTGAGTGATGCTTTCTTTATTTTATCATTTAGGAATACCAAACATCACAAAAATAAAAACGCGGGAAAATAAAAAGGTGAAAAGGATAATTACCGCGATATGGGTTTTTATAGAAAAATTATAAAGAATTTTTATAGTGAGACTGTGTCTGGTAATTATGGTGAGATAGTAAATGTGTGTTATAGTGAGATAGTGAATGAACTTCATGCTGAGACAGTAAAAAAGAACTTTATGGTGATACAGTAAACTGTGAGACAGTAACTGAGCATTACGGTGAGACAGTAACATGAAACACTAGCTGAGAAACTGTAATCATGAAACAGAAAATTATAAAGCAGTAAGATATCAAATAGTAAGAATTGAAATAGTAAGATATATATTTGAGGCTATCATGCTTAGTTCATGTATGATGTAGTCTATTCTTTCAGAATTTAATGGTTTAGTGAATATATCAGCAGGCTGATATTCAGTACCAATGAATTCTAAAGTGATATCAACTTTTTGATAATGATCTCTCAAAAAGTGATGTCTTACATCAATGTGATTTGTCCTAGAATGTGAAACATGATTTTTTGAGATGTAAATAGCACTTGTGTTGTCACAATTTATAGGTACATGTCTGAATTGATATCCATAATCTAGTAATGTGTGTTTCATCCATAAAATCTGTGCCCAACAACTGCCAGTAGCTATATATTCATCTTCTACAGTAGATAATGCAACAGAATTTTGTTTCTTACTACACCATGATACTAGTGACTTTCCTAAAAGGTTACATGTTCCAGAGGTTCTTTTTCTATCTAAATTACAGCCACCGAAGTCAGCATCAGAATAACTAACTAATTCAAATGATTGTCCTTTAGGATAAAATAAGCCTAGATTGGGTGTATTCTTGAGGTATTTGAAAATTATATTTACAGCATTTAAATGATATTCCTTAGGATTTTCTTAAAAACAAGAACACATACACACACTAAACATAATGTTAGGATGACTAGCAATTAAGTAGAGTAAACTTCCAATCATTCCTCTATAAGTGGTTTTATCAATAGATTTTCCAACTTCATCAAGATCCAACTTGAAAGTGGTACTCATGGGAGTGTCACTACTTTTAGTGCTATCCAATCCAAATTGTTTTAGAATATCTATGGTATATTTACTTTGAGTTAAAACAATTCCATCATTATTTTGAAAGATTTTAAATCCAAGAAAGAATTTTAGTTCACCCATTAAACACATTTCAAATTTGTTTTGCATCATTTTAAAAAAATCAACACATAAAGAATTCTTCGAAGATCCAAAAATAATTTCATATACATATATTTGAACAACTAAAACATCATTTTAAATTCATTTTATAAAAAGGGTAGGATCAGCTATTCCTTTTGTAAAATCTTTGGAAATAAGAAAAGTACTTAATCTATCATACCAAGATCTTGGAGATTTCTTTAAACCATATAAATATTTTGATAGTTTAAAAATATGATTTGGAAAATGGGGGTTTGTAAATACAGGGGTTTTTCAACAAAAACATCCTCAGCTATATACCCATTTAAGAATGCACTCTTAACATCCATTTGATATAGTTTGAAATTCAGATGTGCAGCATAGGCAAGTAGGAATCTGATGGCTTCAAGTCTGGATACTGGTGAAAAGGTCTCCTCATAGTCAATTACTTCTTCTTGATTATAGACTTGTGAAACTAATCTATCCTTATTTATAACTATGTTACTAGATTCATCTACCTTATTTCTAAACACTCATTTAGTGCCTATGGTGAATGTGTCCTTGGGTCTTTCAAAAAGTTTCCAAACTTTGTTCCTTTCAAACCGATTAAGTTCTTCTTGTATAGACATCACCCAAAATTCATCATTGATAGCATCATTAATGTTTTTAGGTTCAAGTTGTGACAAGAAGACTTGATGTTCAACCTGATTTCTAAGAGAAGTTCTAGTTTGAGTTCTTTGTCTAAGTCTCCTACAGCAGCATCTAAGGGATGGTTCTTGAGGGTTTTAACAATTCTAGAAAAAGAGGGACTAGTGATTTCAGGTTCATCAACAGATTCAGGTTCATTGTGACTTGATTATAAGGAATTTACAGAGTTGTAAGTTTTCACATATTCTTTCACAGAATGATTTGAGTATTTTTAATTGATATTCAGATTTGATACATCATCCTCCAGATTCTCTAGGATGGTTTTAGGCTCATGTGGATCTGTTTCATCAAATTTGACATGAACAGATTCTTCCACACATTTAGTTCTTTTATTGAACACTCTATAGTCTTCACTAGACAAGGAATATCCTAAAAATATACCTTCATCACTTTTGGATTCAAATTTGTCAAGATTGTATTTGGTATTAAGAATATAAACTTTGCAACCAAAAACTTTTAAGTAGATAACCTTGGGTTTTCTATTGTTCCATAATTCGTAAGGAGTCCTTTTATAGATAGGTCTGATCAACACTCTATTGATTATGTATCACTCTATATTGATAGCTTCAGTACAAAAATAAATAGGTAGGTCATATTCACTAAGCATTGTTCTAGAAATCTCTTGCAGGGTTCTATTTCTTCTCTCTACAACTCCATTCTGTTGAGGTGTTCTAGGGGTAGAGAAATTGTGACTATATCCATTTTGTGAGCAAAAGTATTCAAACTCTTGATTTTAAAAATCATGACCATGATCACTTCTTAATGATTTAATTCTAAGTCCACTAGGATTTTCTACAGACTTGGCATATTTGGTAAAATAAGAGCAGGCTTCACTTTTGTGAGCCATAAAGATGGTCCAAGTATATCTAGAAAATTCATCTACAAGAACATAAACATAGTGCTTCCCATTTAAACTAGAAACTCTAGATGGTCCAAACAAATCCATATGAACCAGTTCGATAGGTTGAGAAGTTGACACTTTTTTCTTTGGTTTGAAGGAAACTTTGTGTTGTTTTCCCTTTTGACATGAATTACACACTTTTTCATTTGGAAACTCAAGTTTGGTTAAGTCTTTAACTAGGCTTTTTCTAGTTAGTTTTCTAAGGGAGTGAACATTATAGTTTCCTAGTCTCATATTCCAGATCCAAGATTATTTATGAAATACACTTAAGCATTGAGCATTTTGAGAAGCTAAAGAATCTAAATTAACATAATAAACATTTTCATTTATTAATGCAGAAAATACTAAATCATCTTTAGAATTAAATACATTAAAATCATCATTTTAAAAACTAACATGAAATCCATCATCACATAATTGTGATATAATAAGCAGGTTGTATTTTAAACCATTAACAAATAGTACTTTGGAAATCAAAACTGAGTTAGAGTTACCGATTTGGCTGAGGCCAATAATTTTTTCCTTGGCATTGTCACCAAATGTGACATGTCCTCCATCTACTTTTATCAGGTTCTTGAAGCATGAGTAGTCTCCTATCATGTTCCTTGAACATCCACTGTCCAAGTACCATAGACTTTTGCAGGATCTCTTTAAGCATATTTCCTTAAAAAAGATTAAGCAAAAATATATTTTGGTACCCATACTTCTTTGGGTCCAGTAATATTATTAATAAGTGATTTAGGAACCCATATTTTCCTCATAGGTTTACTATAAGAATTATGTAAAGTATTTTAAAAATAAACTATATTTGGTCCACAAAAACTTGAAACAGTAGAATATGTATCATGGATTGAATTAGTTGATTTGAGTCCAGAACTGGGAGTAAAATTGTATGTCCTAGATTTTGAAACAAAATTTGTTCTACCAAGGTTTCTTTTACCAGGTTGATAACCAATACTAGTGTTGTATTTAGGGGAAATTTTTTTCCTATCATTTGGGTAAGGGTATTTTTTTCCATTAGTAAACTTTTCTAGGTCACTCTTTAATTTCTCATTAGATATTTTTAATTCATTGTTTTCTTTGAGCAGTTGAGCATTTTTCTCCTTTTCGGTTGTGAGTTCAAATTTAACAGTTATAGTAAGATCATGTTGTTTCTTCAGTGATTTATATTTGTCTTTTAGTTCATTGCATGTTTCCTAAAGCATGTTACAGTATTCAAATATTTCTTTATTACTCATATTTTAATAGTCACTTTTATCTTCAGAATAATATGAATTGTGTATAGAAGAATCCAGTGTTACCTCATATGTGTTTGTCATAAAACACATATTGGATTTGTTAGCCTGTTCATCATGTGATGTCTCTGAGTCACTTGAACTATCCTCAGAAGCACTCCAGGTTTCCTTCATTACATTTTTGTACTTCATGTCCTTGTCTTCATATTTATTTTTGTACTTGAGCTTTGGACAGTCATCCTTTATATGTCCTTTGCGCTTATATTCATAGAAAACAATTTCATCAGATTTGTCACTTCTTTTCCAATCCTTCTTCCAGTTTCCTTTTTGGTTATATTTTCCCTTGAAGTTAGGCTTTCTGAAAAATTTCTTCTTTTTGTAAAATCATTTGAATCTTCTTACTAGTTGAGCAATCTCCTCATCACTGTCAGGTGATGATTGTTCACTAGTGGATATTTCTATAGAAGCTTCCAGTTTCCCTTTGTCTTTGTGCTTAGAGGCGGTGGTCTTGAATGCAACAGAATTCCTCTTTGGTTCATCCTCCTCTTCCTTGTTGACTTTCAACTCTTCCTCATACATCATTAGTTTCCCAATGAGTTCTTTTACAGGTAGTTTGCTGATGTCTCATTATTCTCTAATAGAGACAGAGGTTCCCCTCCATCTATCAGGTAGACATCTAAGGATTCTCATGATCTATTCCTTGGTAGTGAATTCTCTTCCAAGAGAAATCATTGTGTTGACAATATCATTGAACCTAAGATACATGTTAGAAATAGGTTCATCAGATTTTATCTTAAAATTATCATATTTAATCATATAGTTTTAAGTCTCATTTATTTTACACTAGATGTTCCTTCATGTTATATAGACAAGGTATCCCAAATTTCATGGGCAGTTTTACAAGAAGGAATTCTATTGAATTCCGCATCTCCTAAGGAGTAGTATAAAGCATTCATAGCTTTGCAGTTGTTATTGTAGGCAGTTTTGGTAGGTTCATCCCAGGCGATTCTATCAGTAGTAAGAATTTTGTATTCATCTAGAATGGATGAACGAATTTCAAAATTCATACTCTCTAAATGAATTTTCATTTTAATTTTCCATTGAGCATAATTGGATCCATTAAAGAATGGTGGTCTATTGGTTGCAGCACCTTCCAATCTATTGTCCATAATAAAGTATTACTTTAAAAGATATAGAAATTTAGAATTAATAGAAATTTACAGATCTTTAAAGTAAAACTATAATCACAGTTGAATAAGATTACACAGATTCCTAATAAACAAACATTTGATACTAAATGTTGGTCGGAGTAGATTACTCAAGATGGGAGGGGTGAATTGAGTAACTATAAAAAAATTTGTAAAAATTATTTCTAAAAGGGTTTCCCCTAAGATTAAATGTAGCCCAGTTAATCAAGGTTATACAGTTATAAGAGTTTTATTGTTTAAGTAACTTCTTAGAAGATTGATTAATTCTCAGTAATCTTAATGTGTGTCATTAATATTACTTTTGAAGTTATTCTACTAAGACAAGCCTGTTATAACTTCTTTCCAAGACTAACTATCAAAGTGATATTAGTGATTTCTGAATTATACAGTAAAGCAAAAAAATAGAGAAAACTAATTTAAGAAGCACAGCCAATATGAAAAAAGTGGTTCAGTCTCAAGCTGAGACCTATTCCACTCCACTTGGTGATCACCTGCCACCAAGAAATTTATATTACTAAACTTTGATCCACACCCTGGATCAGGGTTAACAACAATACACAGATTGTCCAGGTCACACTGGGACCTATTCCATAGTTTTATTGGGTACAAAATAACCAAGCCACACAGGGACCTCTTCCACACTTATCTGTGGGTATACACAAGAGTAAAATAGAGGTTTGAGTAAGGATATCTTATATCCTTCAGTTTAACGTAGGAGACAAAGTGTGTTGTTCTATAGGTACACACTCTAATCGAAAGTTAATAAACATATACACAATAGAGTAGAAATATGGAGATGGGTTTAGAAGTGCTCTGAGTGTTAGTCTTTGTTTATTTGGACTTCTGAGATGAAGCAGATGCAGATCTCAGGTTCTCGTTAGTAAAACAAAGTGTCGCGATTCAGCTTGTTTTTTTCGTGAAGAGAGAAGATATTATCAAATCTTCAAATATGCTTCGTGTTTTCTTCAGTAGTGTTGATTTGCATGCATTGGGCCCTTCTTTTTGAAACTTTATCTAAGTATGTTCTTCTTTTTTGGTTCTCACGGCCTTGATTTTTGTTTAGTATCGCACTATTTTGATCCTTGGACACACTTCTCTTTTATCTTGGAATGCATGTGTTGGAGATGACAGGTTTCATGGATACCGCACCTCATACCTCATAATGTTAGGTAATATGTCCAAAAAGAAACATTAATTTTTCCAGTGCATTTAAAATATTCAAATATGACCATTAGAGATTAAATTGAAGGACGAAAAAATAGTTTCAGAAACGGTGTCATAGTAAGTTATGGAAATGGTGTCTCCTTCACACGGTGTCTAGATTGACCATGGTGTCTGAATGTCATGGTGTCTCATGGTCACGGTGTCTCAATGTTTACGGTGTCTTGTGGTCACGGTGTCTCATGGTCACGGTGTCTTGTTCACGGTTTCTGCTTCACGGTGTCTGCTTCACGGTGTCTGCTTCACGGTGTCTGCTTCACAGTGCCAGAACGACATAACCAGTGGCATACTCACAGTGTCTCAGACTTTTCAAACTAACTATGTTCATACTTAATCAATGATGATAATATAATGAATTAGACTTAATCATTTTTCAAAGAAGGTATTATCAGAGTAGATCAAAGATAGTATAAAGTAAGTAAACTAAATATAGATCAATTAAAATCTTGAATGTCTCTTCTCAAAGGATGAGAATACTTTAAACATTAATACACATGATTTTATATAATTTACAGGAGTTAACTAGTTTTAATAGGATTTTTTATCATTAAAACATGATTAATACATGAGGATTCCAACAGTTTTTTTTCAAGAAAGGGTGATTGTTTATGCATAAGGTTTTATACCATGTTATGGGACACCCCATGGGTGCGTTCCCCTGATTGACTATTTATGGTCGTTTGGCCAAGGTTGCCTATGAGGCATACCTTGTTTGCATGTCTTGAATTGTTTAGGATGGATTTGATTGATTATATGAATTTAATATGTTATGATAGTGAATTTTAGCCATGTAGTAGTTATAGATTACACGTGTTTCCTTGTTATGATATGTGTGTTGATCTTCCAATGGACCATGAGAGCCTTGTACTAGGAAAAATATGGGGGTTTCCATATCTATTTACATAGGGCCATGAGAGCCTTGGTGTAGACTTTGACCCAGGGTTATTGACCGTGAGAGCTACCTAGGAGGTCATTTATGATTATTTATGTTATGTGGACCCAAGGGATATTGACTGTGAGAGATACCTAGGAGGTCATTTATGATTATTTATGCTATGTGGACCCGGGGGGCATTGATCGTGAGAGCTACCCAAAGGTCGTTTATAATTTATTTATTTTATTTGGACCCAAGGGGTATTAACCATGAGAGCTACCCAAAGGCTGTTTATGTTTATTGATTCCATGCTGAACCAAGGGTATTGACCATGAGAGTTGCCCATGTGGTTGTTTTTATTTGATTAGTGTTATGTTAAACCAAAGGGGTTAGACCGTGAGATCTTTCCCAGATATTTTTTATGAATGATTGAATGATTCTGGCGAGTCGCCAAGGAAAATCATAAGCTTGGACTCAATATTACTTGGTTGTTAGATAGTCTTCTAAGATGTCTATTGTTACTATAACATGGGGGATACAGAGCTTAGTCTAGATCCTGCGATTTCATTATTCATTGGTTTTAATAATCAAAAAAATTAAATGAATGTAATTGAAAACTGTAGGATTGTTTACTTTTGAGTACTTCCTACTTTATTGCTTCATTTCTCCATATTACCTGCTATATATATTCACTGACAGTTAGGCACAGATCTTTTGGTGGTTGCCTACTGGGATTCATCTCGCAACCTATTTGGGTCATGCTTTTGGACCCAAACAGATTATATGGTTGCATGTATAGATAAGGGAAAGCGCTCTTCTTCATCAAGTACTTGATTATTGTTAGAGTTGGAGAGTATGGGGCCAAGCTGAGGCTTGCGATGTTGTCAGAGTTTATTGCTTTTATATTATTTGGTTTTAGTATTGTATTTCCAACATTTTGAATTGTTTGAATGATTTCCTAGATACATGTGACATGAATCATTTATTATATATATGATGTAGTTGTTTTATTACTATCAGTCTTCCACTATTTACTTCTGTTGTATGGTATTACTGCTTCCTATACTGTTTCCTATTTTTTTCCGATGTGTATACTTTGCCAATGAGGGCATAGTTACCCCATTATCAGACTTTGTCCCTCATTTCTAGTTAGAATCCTCTAGCATTTGGGGAAATGCACTTTAGGTCATGTGACCAACCGGGTTCAGGACACCCATGGGCGAAACCCGGAACCGGGATGTTACAATGTCCCACCAACACTTGGATATTTCATGAAGCATGTATACATCAGGATTCACCCTCCTTTATGTGGGTGTCTAAAGGTTCTTAAAGATCATATGAACTAATTAAATCTAGAACTTGGCTGCCTAGGGACCTCCCTCTCCAATGAACGTAGGTGGATATTGTATTTAAACTCTCTCTTCATCTCATACATTAAAGGCATAATGAAAATATTCTCCATTTCTTTGGATCATGTGAACCTTAGGAATATATCACAAAGATGAACATTTATCTGGTCCTCAAGAGATATAGGAAACTCTGGTTCATATTTTTTAGAAGCATGCTGATTTTCACTATCCTATACCTCAATTTGAAGATGACAATGAGGAATTTTCTCTACAAGATAAATGTAATCCTTAAAATATTGGATAACAACATGATCAACCTCAACATGTGATGGAAATAGAGAACAACTAGCTCATGGTGTCTCTAAACATGTCTTAATAAGTGAATGGTCATTACATAATAGTTATTTCATTTCATTTATCAGATATAATAGGTATCTCAAATCACAGTTCATACAGAAAAATTTATCGCATGCAATAAATATGTCTCTATCATGAACAATGCATGTCAATATATATCCCTATGTGACTATCATGATTCATGCATACTCATATCACTCCATACCAAGCCATGAGTATAAATCTTAAGAAACAATAACATCACACAACTTGTGAATCACCCAAAATGAAATAATATCCACCATAACAACGAACAACATGAATAGTAATCCAATCCCTAAGAAATTGGATTTTCCCCCATAAATGGGTTAGTTACTCCCATGCACAAGCTCATAACCATATCACAACACATATTAGTATCCTTTCTACCTTTTATAAATAGTAAATCAAGAGAAAAGTACAATATGCCCCTTTCATACAACTTTGTAATGTCTCCCGATCTGGAACTCTCTCACATGGACAAATTAAGTTGGTTACTAGACCTCAAGTGAACCTCATCATATGAGAGAGGATACCAAATAGTAGTGTGGGTGTAGAGAAAATAATGGGGATACTATACCCCTTAGTACAGATTTATAATATAACATAAATAAATAAATATCAAAGTAACAAAAATTACATAAACAGTACATCGTACAACTAAAAGATAAAGGATAAACCAAGTAAACCAAATAATAATAAAAGATGTAATGTCAGGTTAGAATGTATCTAAATGTAAAACTGAAGTAATACAGATAAAAGACAATGCTAATAAAAATAAAATCAAAAGACCTCAGTCACAAACCCCATGTCAGTCCCATATCCAAGTTCTTACACATCTAGTAAGAAAAAATCAACAAAAAGGTCATTTTACCTTGTCCAAAACTACATCAACATAATCTTATTAGGTACCAAACAGAACCTGAATAGTGTGTTAGTAAAACTTAGTAGGTAAACACCACCATGTATAAAAAACCATTCTAATAATAATTTCACAAAATAAAGCAATAACCATGAGTATTACTTAATCAATTAATATGATATAATAATCAAACTACTTCGACACTATGAAATAATATCTATGAGAATGTAACACAACCATACAAACCATAACCACAAGTCCATGTCATAATCACATAATCGGTTCAAGACTTATAAGCTTTACAACATCACTGGTAAAATCCCTTTATATAAGCATTTCAGAAAAATCGAGAAATCCCTTTATATAATCATTTTATCATCACCGAGAATATATCCCTTTATATAATAATTTCATCATAAACCAACTTAATATCATTATCCAAAATGGTCAATTTATACAATTACCATTTTTTTTCAATTATCCATCCATTATTCAAGTTATATATTATGTTTTTTGTCATGACAATTTGCACACCCATTTTATATCCAATTATCACCTATAATTTCAATAATCAAGGATGCCAATTTCCAAGGTGAATCTATCACAAGAAATCACCTGAGGTCTCATGTCATGACAAAACATATCTTTAAGTCATTAGAAAACTCTTTATTATTCAAGGGTAGGCTCTTCCTATAGGTAGCTGCAAGCTAGGTCTCAAAATCTTTAGGTCCAAAGGGATCCAAGGAGTAGTCTAAACACATGATTATTATCACCAATTATTTTTTTTGTTAATGCACACATTTTTTTGGAGAAATCGCATATTTTTTCACATACTAAAACAAATAGAAAAAGACTATAAGGAATTATTCTAGACCACCTTCCATTCTATGATTATTTAAGAAACACTATCAACTGGGAATACTAATGAGGAATTAAGGAGAAGGAGATAACAAGAAGAAATGTATAAAAAATAAGATCAAAACCCAGTACAATAGTGGTCAAGAGATTACATCATGATAATGGAGAACAAATGGGAGAGAGGGGAAAACCAAAGTGAAAAAACTCATTAGAGATTAAACACTTGATCGAGATGTATGGAAGGGAAATAAGGGATCCAAATTACTAGGATTCACCCTAAGGTTTGAAATAGAGATAGATTCATGATGGATGAAATAAAATCATATGCACATCATGGTTTAAAACCATTGATTCTGATAAATCCATGATGTGAAACCCTTCTAGGATGTGAATTTATCAATTTAAGAGATATTCCAAAAAAAACATCCCCTTAAGTTAAAATAACCATAATTCACCATTTCATGGAATGAACTAGTTTCATGGTGTATACCCATTTCACTCCTTGAACCAGTTCACAACTTTCGCTTGACAACAGTTTCATGTTGTGTAAACCGTTTACTATGTGAAAGTGTCCAGCAAATAGATCTTACCCAAGCTCCTATAGAAAGAACCTGAACCACCTATGAAGCCTTTCAAACCTTGTAAAACCCTCTTAATCCATTAAATTGTTTATACTTAGAATCCATTAATTCAAAAAAACATACATCCCTAATCTTTAGGTCATTTTCCCTAGTAAATGCTCTACATCTCCAAATAGGGACTTGACCACCAAGGTTTAAAGAACAAGGAAAAATAAACTAAATGAGGTTCAACCAAAAAACAAAGAGGTATATACTTATAAAAATATGGGATCTCATAACAATGATTCTACAATACTATTATAGTACCAAGTAAATACATTGTCGCTTGTATTTGAACTTGGGTCTAATGTAGGATTACAGGGAGACTTTACCACTCGTGTAAGACCATAACTACCCTAAAGCTTATATTCATGAAATTCATTGATATTATATCATATGGTATGATATATATGTCTTATTTTATGAAATTAATGCAAGAAAATTCATGTAATATTCTTTAGAGTACACATATCATAAAGGTAAATATATGATATTGTACATGTAACATCCATGTCCAACCAATTGGATCGGGTTGGGTCAGAGGTGGTTCTAACCTTAGCTAAAACTCCCAAGACACATAAGGTTGGAAGTAAATGTCAAGGTCTTACCAAGACATTGGGGGATGATTTTCCCTTTAAAGCAAAACCACCTATCAATAACAAAATCAAAACAACCAAACCAACTATATGATGCTTGAGTATAATAATACAACCAAAATAAAAACCAAAAAAGAATAATACCAGAGTAGCAGTGAAAAAATTTAGTAAGATAGCTCAATAAAACCAAAGGATGTCTCGAAACAGCGACAATGATGTAGCATAACTCCAATTACTCTAAATAGAAACTTTAATCTCTAACATCATCCTGAGGAAAAGATATAATGATGTTCTACCAGAGAAATAAGAGACCTTTCCTTTACTTATTCAATGAATAATAACATGTGCATACACACCAAAGTGCATATTCAGGGGGTGAGTAATCATACCTTGTATTCTTTCCACAAAGAGGTATATACTTATAAAAATATGGGATCTTATAACAATGATTCTACAATACTATTATAGTACCAAGAAAATACATTGTCGCTTGTATTTGAACTCGGGTCTAATGTAGGATTACAGGGAGACTTTCCCACTTGTGTAAGACCATAACTACCCTAAATCTTATATTCATGAAATTCATTGATATTATATCATATGGTATGATATATATGTTTTATTTTATGAAATTAATGCAAGAAAATTCATGTAATATTCTTTATAGTACACATATCGTAAAGGTAAATATATGATATTGTACATGTAACATCCATGTCCAACCAATTGGATCGGGTTGGGTCAGAGGTGGTTCTAACCTTAGCTAAAACTCCCAAGACACATAAGGTTGGAAATAAATGTCAAGGTCTTACCAAGACATTGGGGGATGATTTTCCCTTTAAAACAAAACCACCTATCAATAACAAAATCAAAACAACCAAACCAACTATATGATGCTTGAGTATAATAATACAACCAAAATAAAAACCAAAAAAGAACAATACCAGAGTAGCGGTGAAAAAATTTAGTAAGATAGCTCAATAAAACCAAAGGATGTCTCGAAACAGCGACAATGATGTAGCATAACTCCAATTACTCTAAAGAGAAACTTTAATCTCTAACATCATCCTGAGGAAAAGATATAATGATGTTCTACCAGAGAAATAAGAGACCTTTCCTTTACTTATTCAATGAATAATAACATGTGCATACACACCAAAGTGCATATTCAGGGGGTGAGTAATCATACCTTGTATTCTTTCCACAAAATACACCCTAACTCATGTCGCTATAATAAGAACACATTATCTCACAATTTATATAAAACTAAGGATGAGAATATCAAAATAGTTTACCATAAGAAAAATAGCTTAAAAAACAGTTGAACTAAATCAATTTTTATATTAATTCCTTTCCACTTGGAATACCCATTAAATGTTTCTCACATTCACACATTCATTCTAGGTGGCATTACCATACTCATGAGTGATTACTCATTAATCCACCAATCTATCACTATGTGACCAATCTCCAGAAACCCTAGTGGAACCACACCCCTTATTTAGGTTCATGTCTAATGAAAATGAAACCACACCAAACATTAATTCCAATACCATATTCCATATCAATTTATTCCACATAAATCATTTCTTCCCTTTAAAAAAATCCATCAAATATCTTGTTTTCACCAAACCAAAACCATAATTTTAAAACTATAATTTATAATTATAAATCAAGGGGTTTTACAAAATCTAATTAAATTCATGTGTTCCCAATTCATAAACCAAAAAGGGTTTCCTTTATGAAATCATTCCATGATTACTTTTCAAATCCAAGAAAAATATTTAATAAAAACTAATTCTTAAAATTCAAGAATAATTGGAGTGGAGAGAGAAGCCACCTACCTATCAACGGGTGACAATGATGAATAAATTCATCCTGAAACCTCTATATCTAAGAAAAACCCTCTTTCATTAAATAGATCTAACCACTATCTCATAAAAACACATCATAGTTCATAGATTTACCCATAAAAGAATAGATCCAACATTCTATGTGATAGGGGAAGAGGATATCTAAAGAGAAAAAGAGAGAGTGAAAAGACTTTTCATTGATTTTAAAGATCTAACACACTTAGATCCATCAAAATTAGCTACTGAATAAAGGGGATCAACCAAGAATACCTAGTATAGGAGAGATTTTTGAGATCCTAGAAGGAATAAATTAAAATAAGGGTTTCATGGATAAAAACTGAGTCAAAATATAATTTTATTATCCTTAAATGTATGCCACATAGTTGGGTCATAAAATTTGTCAAATTGTATTCTAAAAATGTGCATGATACTATATCCAAACTAACACCCTTTCATGGAATGGACATGGTTTGTTAAATCATGCACCAACCATTATTTTCCACTCTATATTTATCTTCATGGTTTCCTATGGGAATTAACATATTTTGGGAAAACTGTGCACCAAATATGTACCTACCCAAAAACTCCCAAAACTTTTTCATGGTTTCCTGGAGGATTTTCACAGTTTCTCCTAACTGTCTCAAATGGTGAACCCTTAGAAACATTTTTATGACACTCTAAAACCATCCAAAAAACTCCCAAAAATAAACCCAAGTATTATATATCTTAAAAATACAAAATAAAATGGTAAAGTACCTAAAACCAAGGGGTGTTACATTCTCCTAACCGTTAGGCTTTCTATCCCTATAAAGATGGATATTTCTGTGTTTTTGAAAATTTAGGGTCTTTTCTATAGTATAAAGTCTTCTTATTCCCATGTATCTTCTTTAATATAACCATGCTTCCATAAAAATCACACTAATCGGACAGTCTTTCCACATAATAACTTCTCTTGGTTGTTCACAATCTGAATCAGCACATTTAACATAGTACCATCTAGTAAAAGTTCAATGTTTTCCCATCAAATCACATTGGTAGGATTAGTATGGTGTTTCTTCAATTGATATAAATGAAATAAATTATTCATGGATCTAAATCATGGTGATAAATCTATCCGATAATCTAAATTACTAATTTGTTTCAATGTTTCAAAAGGGTTGATGTGCCAAGTAGAACATTTACCTTTCTTACCCAAACACTAATTCCATATGCATGGCGATACATTCAAGAACACATGATTCCACACATAAAATGACAACAGTCATTGAATATGACCACAAAATATTTCTGATGACTTTGAGTCATCACCATTATTTTCCTAATAATCTGAATTTTCTCAGTAATCTATTGAACAAGACTATGTCCCAATAGATAAGTTTCTCCAGTATCTACCCAAAAAAGTGGAGACTAACAAGGATAAACAAACAATGCTTCAAAAGGATCCATGTGTATCAAGTCCTGAAATTTTTTATTGTATGAGAACTCCACTAGTGGTATGTGATCCTTCCATGAGCCTCTGAAATCCATAACCCAAGATAAGAGCTTGTCTTCTAACATTTTAATTGTCTATTCCGATTTTCCATCCATTTGAGGATGAAAATCCATTCTCATGGTTAACTGGGTACTGAAATCTTTCTATAAAGATCACAAAATCTGAGAGGTGAAATGAGGATCTTGGTCATATAATATTTAAACCAATATTCCATGAAACTTTATGATCTCCTGGATATAGATTTTTTTCAAGTCTTCCACCTTATTGGATTCACAAATAGGGATGATGTGGGACAACATTGTGAGGTGATCCACAATCACCCATATGGAATCTTGTTTCTGAACTGTTCTTAATAGACTCCTGAAAAAATACATAGTTATTTCTCTCATTTACAAATGGGTATAGATAAATATTTCAACATACCTACTGGTCATTGGTGAAAATACTTGACCTACTAATAAGTGATTCATCTAGAGACATACTCTTCCACTTTCCTTTTTATAAAATCCCAAAAAAAATGGGTTCACAGTGCCTTATACGTCTTTTGAATTATAGGATAAATATCCCATTTCAAGTTGTGGTATATAGAAATAATTTATTCTTGAGAATAAAACAAAACCACTATCTGATCTTGAAAAACAAACACAGAGATATCATATTTTTTCATACATTAATGGTCTCCCCACTATTAATTTTTGACATAATGGTAAGACAATTAGGATTCATTCCTTGAGGATCCTTAACTTGTTCAACCAATTCTAGAATGGGAGTCACTGGAAAGAAAAAAGTGACTTTATCTTGCTCACTGAAATCCAAATGCATATTTATAATCATACTCATCAATTACCACTGATCACAATCTTATTTGGATAATTGATTGTATGAATTTTTGATTAAATCATCTTCCATAGAATTCCTTTTTCCATATGTATAACTCAAGTAAAAGTTTAACAACTAAAGATATTCCAACCATCGCCTTTGTCTCATGTTCAAATCTCTCTGTGAAAATCTATATTTCAAACTTTAATGATCTATGAACACAATAAATTTCTCACCAAATAGATAATTATGCCATGTTTCTAAAACATGAACTATTTTAGATAATTACAAATCATGGGTTAGATAATTATTTTCATGAATTCAAAACTTTTGTGATATAAAAGCTACCACAAGATCTTCTTACTTGATAATACAAATGAGTCCAAATCTAAATGCATCATAATAAACTAAATATCCTTTCCCAGGTTCTAGAAAGATAAAAAATTGTGCAAAATTGAGCCTTACTTTAAGCTCCAAAAATCATTTCTTACAATCCTCACTCTAATGGAATGGATTGTTCTATCTCATGAGTGATGCCATGTGAGATGATAGTCATGAAAAAGTCCCAAACAAAGTGACGATAGTAAGCTGATAAACCCAAAAATCAATATATATCAAAGACTTTTTTTTGGTTTCTATGAGATAATAGATCTATATTTATATTGTAGTGATATTCCTTTCTCAAGAATGACATGGCCACGGAAGCAAACTTCTTGTATCTACAAATAAAAATTAGAGAATTTTTCATATAAGTAGTGTTCTCACAAAAATAGTCAACAAAATTTATAAATATTATTCATGTTCTTCTCAAGTTTGAGAATCCACCATAATTTCATCCATAAATACCAAAATAAAAGAGTCAAGGTATCACTTAATGACATGATTCAACAATTCCATAAAAATTGTCGATGTATTTGTGAGACTAACGGGAACAACCACATATTCATAATTATCGTAACAACTTCGGAATGTTGTCTTCAGTATATCCACTTTCCTAACCCAAAGTTGTTGATACCCTAAGTGTGTATCAATTTTGGATAACTATTGGGATCTATTAAATTGATCAAAAATATCATGAATTAGAGGTATAGGAAATCTATTCTTTATGATCACTTTATTCAACTTATGATAATCAACATAGAGTCGTAATGAATCATCTATCTTCTAAACAACAAGAACTGGAGTAGACCAAGGTTTTGTACTCGATCTTATAAAATATTTACTTTACAATTCCTATAATTGGATCTTCAACTCCTTTAATTTCATTGTTTTAATTATATACGAGGGAAGTAAAATATTATTTTTTTCCATATGAGTTAAAGTAAAAATTCCACTTCCCTTCCAGGTGGAAAACTAATGAAATTTTCAAGAAACACATATGGGTAATGATCTGAAATGGTATGAAAATTTCTAGTATCAATTATGTAATTAGTCCCCAAAGTGACTTCTAATAATTTATAAGAAATAATTCCAACCATTAGTGTTGAAGGTCCTACTTTTCCATCCTTAACATCCCAGTATCCTTTAAAAATATGCACCATCCCTTGAAGTGATGTAAACTTTAATCATCATGTATAATAATGGACATGGTCCTTGAACACAATTAACCAATCCATTCCCATGATCAAGTCAAAGAAATTTATTCCAAATATAGAAAATACCTAATTAAAATATTCTTTATCAATTGTTATAGAATAAGATACAAATTTAAATCCCTTACACTCTCACTGCCCAATAGATGTATGGATACTCATCACATGTGGTTTCATATCAACACGAAATCCCATTTGATCAATGACACATGAAGAAATAAAATAGTTTTATGCACTAGTAACAAACAAAACTTTCATAAGAGTTGAGTTAAGAAGAATGTTACCTCGTATAGTTGAAGGGTCATATTGGTTTTCTATAATCATATTCTCAACACCATACAACTACTTACTCCCCCCCCCTTTCCTTACTTCCCTATTGATGTTGTATTGACTAAGGAGTTAAGGTGTTTATGGAATCACTCGGGTTCTCTCATTTCTAAGGAAGATATGTGTTCTAATGTGATCATCTGATCGAATCATAAGATGTCTGAGAGATATGAGATATATTACTAGCAGTTGACTTTCCAGCACCATGAGAATAATGTTGAAGATGTAACATCTGATTAAAATTATGAAATTCACTAGGTGGTTCCATAAAATATCACTTGATATGCTCGAATGAACCATATTGGAAACATCCAGGAATTATTTTAGGTTATGAATAAAATTTAATTGATCCAATGTTCTGATGTTGAGATGTTTCACCAACTTTGAAATAAGTGTCTCACTTATACTTTTTCCCAGAATTATAGTTCCCACCTGTTCTCATAGAGCCAAACATACTTCCTCCATACATATTTCTTGAGATATCCCTTTCTGTAATGTCCTGGAAATTCTGTATAATTTTTTTTAATTATATGGAATTATTTTGAGATCGTGAAATCTGATGGCGCGCGATTCCAAGGCCCGGAGTTCCCGAAATAATTCGTCAAAGTTTTGTTAAGATTTAATTAGCGCACGTAAGCAGTTTTCATAAAAAAGTGGAATAACTATTAAACAGTTACTCAAATCAAAAATCTAAGGGCACCATTTCACTCAGGATGGCGGGTTTACCCTAGGCGCGACTTAAGTTTAGTCAGCACGGGCCTCCTATATGAAAACCCAAAAATGGCATAACCGTAAATAAAATAATTAAATAAAGTTATTTTATTTTTCAAATGCTTATAACTCACAAATGGTAACTCGGATTACAAATATGAGACCACCGCTGAACTCGTGAGGGTATGATTTCTTTAGGCGGATACTAACATTGGCCGACGCAAGCCACCAGTGGAAGTTAGTTTTTGGTCGTAAATAAAATAATTAAGTGACAATTATTTTATTGTAAAATCCATAACATTTAAATGGTAACTCGTACTAGAAATCTAAGAGTACCGTTGGGTTCGTTGGGGTGTGTTTCACTTATGTAGAGCCTAACATCAACTGGCGTGGGTCAAGGGTGACTATTAATATTTTTCCAAACTTGTTTTCAGGTACATTCAGTAAACACGCGAGCGGCATTTTGTGACTTTTGAACCAGTGCCCAGAATTTAAATCTGAGGACGTCGTTGAACTCATAGTACCGATATTCATTTAAGGAGACCTTCACCTAGACCGTATTAGGTCGAGGGTAGAAGTTAGTTTTCTGGATTTTCGTGGGAGAGTTAAAAGAATAAAAATAAAATAAAACAACAACTTTTATTTTATTTTTCCTTTGAAACCTCCTTTTTGAATTGTGGAGGTGGGGACCACACGAGGTTGGTCGGGCAATTAAGGTTGGGCATTAAATGACCAGTTACACAAATTATTTAACCACAATTCTCCTTAATTAATGGGGTTCATTAAATCTAAATTAATGAAAAAAAAAATTAATTAAGAGTTATTTTATTAACTCTTCTTGAGAGAATTTGGGGTTTTTTTCTCCATTGGTGAAAGGGAGAGGAGGCCATTTAAGGAAGATACTCCAACGAAGAACCATCCCCAAAGAATAATTAGGATGATGCTCGAGCTCGTATCAGAAGCATCTTGTGGGAGAAACGAACGCCGACGACACAATCATCGTCTTACTCCTCACGACACCTCCATTGGGTGATCGAGGTAGGGGATTTACTTTGAATTATGATTTAATTTATTTGATAATTCTTCACATTTTGGATTCACAGTGATGATGGCCAAACTAACATGACCATCGTCCTGCACATATACCTTTCCCCTTTATCTTTTTTTCTTCACGCGTTCTTCATGCGTTCATCAATGCCAAATAATTAATGATGCTGGAAAAAAAATTGTTGAGCGTGACATATGGATGTGGAGCCCTCAACCCGAGAATCAGGAATATGCGGCAGTCATATTTTTTGGGCTTGGAACGAAGCCGCGATGGCTCGCGGAAGAAGGCAGTGTCCGACACCTGGCCGGCCGCAAGGAAGGTGGGTAGTGCGTGTCCGCGCCGTCAGTTGAGCAGGAGGTCGTATCCCGTCAGCCGCGGCGAAGTAGGGTGGCAGTCGGCATCCGGTCGGCCACGTAGCGGAGCAGCGGTGTGTGTCTGCGCTGCCGGTGGAGTAGGAGGTCGTGGATTCTTGGTCATGGCGAAGGTCGAAGGGCGGCCAACACCCGACTGGCCGCAGAGGATAGTGGCGTCGTCGCACCGCTAGGAGGAGGAGGACCGGCCGGCGAACCGGCCAGTCATGGCGCACCGAGCAGGACCTGCTCCGGTAGGTCCTGCTTCTAAAAACCGAATGGACCTTTGGCCGTTTGGGTGACCTAGGAGGCGCCTCCCTCCCGGGAATCAGCTAGGTCGGACCCCGCCATGGTGGTCCACTTGACCACGGGCCGCACTGCGGGCCACCCAACGAGCCGCGCTAGCGGGCCGTGCACAGTGCGGGCTGGGCCGTCCCCTTCGTGGGCAGGGCCGGGCCCGTCGTGGCCCAGGCCACTCGATCCAGACCTGAATCGGTTTGGTTCAACCCGAACCGGGTTGGGTCGGCCTAGGACGGGTCGGGCCGAGTCGGTCTGATCGAGTCGGACCGGACCCGGGCCCATCTGGACTCAGTCTCACCTTTTTTGTCATAACTTGAGAATCGGTTGTCCGTTTGACAAACCGTCTATGGCATTGAGATCCTTGGATCTAGATGGTCCTTTTGGTATACTCCACAGGAGTTTTGGTTAAAGTTGGAGTACAACCGGGTTGGATCGAACCCAAATCCAACCAGGCCCTTAGAGCGGAAACGCTAATAACTTACAGACCGGGCATCCATTTGATGTGTCTTCTATTGAGTTGGGTCCCTTATGATGTGATGGAACTTTGGGTTACTCCTTTGTGGAGAATAGTGGTAGTCTAGGTATGATTGATATCTTGAGGGACAGATTCTACGAAACTCGAGTGCATCGGGTGTGAGGAATCCAGTGGCTGACAGTGAGGCGGAGGTTGGAGACGGATAATACGGAGGTTAGTTACTGATCGACTCTGGGTGGGTCGAATCTTGTGTGGGTCACTACGGGGTTTAGTACCTATAGATCTTGTGTGGGTCAGTGCTCAGCAGTTCTATGTGGGTCAGTGCATACCGATCCTATGTGGGTCAGATCCTGTGTGGGTTAGCGCTCAGCGATCCTGTGTGGGTCAGATCCAGTGTGGGTCATTGCGGGGGTTAGTACCTATCGATCCTGTGTGGATCAGACTCTGTATAATCAGAAGTAGTTAATCTTGATAGAATAATATGATCTAGATTCGTGATTAATCATCTATACTTCTATAATTCATTAAAAACCTGGTTTGAGATGAGACTCTGTTTGAACTAATAATTTTACCTTAGAGGTACTATCTTTATTGTGATACATGTGTGGTACTTTTACCTTAATAGTACTATCTTCATGGTGATACCTATGTGGTACTTTTACCTTCATGGTACTATCTTCATGGTGATACATGTGTGGTACTTTTACCTTCGTGGTATTATCTTTGGGGTGATACCTATGTGGTAATTTTACCTTCGTGGTTCTATCTTCGTGGTGATACATGTGTGGTACTTTTACCTTCATGGTACTATCTTTGTGGTGATACATGTGTGGTACTTTTACCTTCGTGGTACTATCTTCGTGGTGATACATGTGTGGTACTTTTACCTTCCTGGTACTATCTTCTTGGTGATACCTGTGTCGTACTTTTATCTTCATGGTACTATCTTCGTGGTGATACCTGTGTGGTACTTTTACCTTCGTGGTACTATATTTGTGGTGATACCCGTGTGGTACTTTTACCTTCGAGGTACTATCTTCGTGGTGATACCTGTGTGGTACTTTTACCTTCGTGGTACTATCTTCACGGTGATACCTATGTGGTACTTTCACCTTTGTGGTACTATCTTCATGGTGATACCTATGTGGTACTTTTACCTTCGTGGTGCAACGTTCGTGGTGTTACCTATGTGGTACTTTTACCTTCATGGTGTTACCTTCATGGTGTTACCTTTGTGGTATTCTTCCCTCACGTATGAGATGTGTATATCTAGATAACTTAGGTGTATGTATGGTCATATAACTAAGTAGAGTTGTTGTCTTGCTTTGTGGTTTTCCTTTGAGGAACTTTAGGATACCTACAGGGTCTCGAGGTCCCTGCTGAGTATCGTTATACTCACCCCTGTATGGGCTTCGCCCTCACCTTGTTGTGTCTTGTGCAGAAGATGTACAACATTGATCAAGGCTGAGGGAGCCAGGACTGTACGGTGCACAGAGGTGGACCATTCGTTGTGACGTGATGCGGAGGATACGGATGAACATAGAGTGCTGAGGAGGCGATTTGTACCTACCCTTCAGGTAAGAACCTCTAAGGATGACCTAGTAGCTATTTTCCTTTTTCTTTCAGTTGTATTTTATTTCCAGTTGTACTTGTACCTTTACAGTTGGGCTTGTATTCTAACCCCTTTTACTTTAAGCACTCTTTTACTACAGCATTTTACTTCACTGTTACTTCTTGTTGTTTTCTTGGACCGTGTGTTTGTATAGGATTAAAGGAAATTCCTTCCTGTTTTAGGGATTATGTCTTTCAGTGCTAGTCCCCAACCCCTGGCTTATGGAAGGCAGGCTTGTGGTAGTCACGACACGGGCCCCAGGGGACAGGTCGTGACACTTTCTACCAATAACTCTCTATTTGTTGGGTCGGAAGCAGATCAACTCTAGAATAAAACTCAATTGCGACAACAATAATTATGACAATCACTAATGTAAATGAAGTGTAAAACAAAACAAAATAATAATAAATGGGGAAAAATATTTTAATGTGGAAAACCCACCTTACTGAGGATAAAAATATCCCAATAAAACTATGATAAATTCACTACGAATCAAAGAGTACAAATAAATCCAATTAAAGTCTTAAACTTGAATTGAAAATTTATCATAGAAAACCTATGTGAAATTCACACCCCCGATACACCTTCAATGCCTCTCTGATAATTATCTTGTGAAATGATGTCACCCTTCAGAGATTAAAATTGAAAACACGGCATCATTGCAGCACCTCATTGCACAACCTGATTTGTTGTTGTTTGATGCTACCCATGCCCTAGAAACATTTCCCAGATATTTTTTGTACGAGACATGACTTCTTGCACTCAACTCACATCCCACATTTTTCTACACAAGCCTTCACCCACTACTACATGTATATATCTCTCTTCTTGAAGCAGCACTTCCCCTTTTTATAGAACCTCATGGGGATCTCATACCATTCAAAAAAAGAGATATAAAGACATCTTCAAAGGATACTTGGTGAGAAGAAAGATAGAGAAGGTGTCCCCCGTTAAATTTTTTAAAAAACCAATAATGTTTATATCTGAAAAAAACACCCACGATATGGGCCGAACACCAAAAATTTACCCCTTTACCCATCAAATAAGGAGATCTCATCTAACAAACTCAGTTGGAATGTAAACAAGTTGGTATTGCACCAACTGTCATCCTCTACAGAAAATATGACATCCCTATTTTGCATCTTTGATGGAACCCTGAAGGGTCCCCCTATAAAAGAAACCAAAATGCTGAATACTTATTCATACCCATTTCTGCACTAACAATACCAGAATCAACAATATTTGGCTCCCCTAGAATTTTGATCGCCACATAATCCGGAGCACCTGCAGGAATTAACTGCTTTCTATTCTCAACATCCTCTGAGAAATTAGAAACCCTCAGTGCATCACCATGATCTTTGATTTCAATTGTTTATTCAATAGTATCACTCTCTGAAGAAAAAGAACTAGGTGTAAGAACTGAAACAGATGACCCGACATGCTTTGGCTTCCAAACCTTCTTCATCTTAGTCGATGGTCCTCGTCTCATGCACAATGATCGCATGTGCCACAAATATGATGAAGTCCTCTTCACAACTGGATTCATCACAACACCGCACACCTTTACATCTATACTATAAATCATGTCATCCATTCTAACTCAGGTATATATCATTGATCCTCTAGATAAGGTCAAAATTCCACTGCCAAATGAACTCCTAAATCCATTAGTATCAAGATCACAAGTAGATAAAAAATTATATCATATACTTGGAATATGTCATGAATCCCTCAATGTCAGCATACAACCTGCATTCTTAGTGATAAAAATATCACCAAAACCAATGAAATCAGTAGAATATTTGTTACCCATCTTCAATCTATCAAATTCACCTTCTTAATATGAATAAAATAGTCTCTTATTTGGTTAAATATGGTACGAAACTGCCGAATCAACAACCCATTTGGTGTATAGATCTGACCTATGAAAATAAATTTCAAATGAAATTAAATCACCCTCCCCTGAATAAGACTTATACTAGTATCCTCAGAATTGGTTTTGTGCGCCTTATTTTCTTCCTTAATATTTTTCAATTAATAATAATTTCTATGCACATGACCCTATTTTTTCAAAATAAGCACTTGACCTTTATCCTTGTCTTTGACTGGTCTCTCTGATTATTGCATCCATATACCACAACCATAGTAACATAATTACCTGAAGATTCTCCTTCATTGGTCTTTCATTGAGTCTCGTTCATCAACAATGATGAAATTTCATCATCCCACTTCAGTGTGTCTTTCCCAAACAGTAGTGTGGCGGTGATATTATCATATGAATCAGGCAACAACCCCAAAATAATCAAATCCTTGTCTTCTTCTTCCATTTCAATAGGTACCATGTTACCTTTATCATCAATCTTGACCACCACTGAAGACATCTCCATCATAAGTTGGTTGAACTCATCCAAATAGTTACCTAAATATCCATTATATGGAATTTACAAATGCTACAACCATGTTTTCAAATATAAATGATTTTTGAGGGATTTCATTTTTTACATGATTTCATTCTTCACCCATATCTCCTCCAGATCTCTTAGATTCATCACTTCCCATAGAGTATTATCAGCTAAATACATATGAATATTGCTTGTTACCAACTCTCTCATATCCTACCAATCACCATCGCTTACTATCTCCAGTTTATCTAATTTTTTCTTCAACGCCTTCATTGTCTTCTCATGGAAAATAATATTTTTAACTCTTCTCTTCCATAGGGTAAAATCATTTTTCTCATTAAACATTTCAATGTGGGTAGAAATCCCATGATGTGAATCTCCCATATATAATCATCAAGAAAAATAGATAACCTCATTTGACACCAGTTGTTGGATCAAAATCGAATCAGGTTGAGAATGAAACTCATTTGTGACAACAATAATTGTAAAAATCGCCAATGTAAATAAATCATAAAACCAAATAGAAGAATAATAAATGGGGACATAGATTTTAACATGGAAAACCCTCCTTACAGAGGATTAAAAAACCACAGGGAAACTCTTAGAAATCCATTATGAATCAGAGAGTACACATAAACCCAATTAAAAACTAAAACTTGAATTGTAGATATAGTGTAGAGAACCTATGGGAAATTTACACCTCGATACGCCTTCACCACCTCTTTGATAATCGTCTTGTGACAACATGTCTCCATTTAGAGATTAAAACCAAACATGCGGATTCATTGAAACACTTCCATGCAAAACCTAATTTTTCACTTCTCACTGAAACCCACATCCTAGAAATATTTCCCATGTATCTGTTGCATGAGATGTGACTTCTTGCACTCAATTTTTAGCCCACGTTTTTCTACACAATCCTCTGCCCATTGTTGCATGTGTTTATCTCTCTTCTTAAAGAGACACTGCCCATTTTTATAGAACGTCATGGGGATATCATCTCATTCAAAAAAAATAGATATAAATATATCTTTGAAGGATACTCAATAAGAAAAGGATATATAAGGTATCCCCTATTCAAATTTAAAAACAAACCCATAATATTTATATCTGAAAAAAAATGTTTGTGATGTGGGATGAACGCTAACACTATTAACCAACTCCATATAATTAGTAATATAAAGAAAATATATCTTAGAGTTAACTTTTTTTCATAGTCTAAACTCAAAGATGTGTGGAAAAATAGATTCACTAGAAATTATTTTTGGAGAAAATGAACTAAGTTTATAAAGTTAGATGCATATTCTATTACTGATAAATTTTCTTGCATAAGGTTGAAGAAATATGTTGTTCTTGTTATCTTGAAGGTGTGAGGGTAGAATTATTTGTTGAACAATTCTTCAAAGTCCCCCCATGTAAGGATTTGGATGAATTTTATATTAGATAGTTAAATCCAATCATTTTCATTATAATGACCCAAACTTCTATAAATGAAATTCCCTTTTTGAATGAATAAATTTCTTATTAAGTAATGTAGTTATAGAAAATACATGCACTACTTTGGTTATTTTGGACTGTTATAAAATATATTCGATCATATTTAAAAGACCATTAATCATCTTAATCATTGATAATATAGTTATCATATAGTGGTTGTTAAGATTAGTATATATTTGGGTTATGATAAATCCTAATTGACACAGATAGAAAACGTGAAAAACTCGACCAGTAGGATTGTACCTTATGAATCCCAATTATCAGAGATTATAAGGGAGATGTTATCACTAGGATTTTCCCTTGAGAAAACCCAAGAAGAAATTCAACAACTAAAATACAAATGAAACCATTTATGGGAGAAGTTTAAGCTTATGGAGATCATGACCCATACCATGTTCATTAAACCACCCCAAGAAAGTGTCATCATCTCACACCTTACCCTTAGGGCGTATAATGGTGTAATAAGGGGATGTGTATATAGACCCTAGAAATATGAATTTGTATATTTTCTCCTAAATAAAATAATTACTATATCTATCCCTTTTTATTATTACTAAACATAGATGATTGAATAATGAGTTTAATAAAAATAAATTTTGATATGAAGAAACTAAAATTTTATTTTTTTGGGAAATATATAGTTTATATTAAAACAATATTTTTGATAAATTCAATCATTTTTTAAGAAAAAAATTATTTCATGAACTTTTATTGTTAAATAATATTTATTTAAATATAAATGATAATATAATTTAATGACGTCTAATATATTTTTTATAAGGGTAAGAAAGTGGTTAATGTCATAAAAACTAGTATTTTCCATTAAATAAGGATTCTTATTTAAAAGTATAAATTCTCATATTCTGAAAATTATTTTGGTAAAATAAATATCATTTTGGAAATCAGTATTTTAAAATTATCCAATGGTGAATGTTTCATAATTTTCTGAGACAACCAAATTTGTGGGTAAAAATTAAATATGGTATAAATATACGGTATGTATTATGACATCATAATAGACAAAAAGTGATCTAATAAATACTATAAATGGGATCCATAAAAAAAATATTTATCCTTTAAAATAATGTTCTTTTATTTTTTTTTGATTAATTTTATAAACCTTTAATGAATCATCCAAAACCTATATTATATTTTAAGTTTTTAAAATCAATTTTGTATGTACATGAATCACTTCCACATCGCTAATGGTATTATTTTACTATGTTAGGTTATTGACCTTATAAAATATTGAAAACAACTCCTCTTTGATCAAAATCATGGGCAAAAACCATAAGAAGAGGAATATAGATCATTTCCACTAGAATGTCTACATTAAGAAGAAAAATATTATGAATATAATGGTGAGGCCTATTGGGTTTTATAAAATAGTGGGAGAGTAATAAAATAAAATTTATTACATCACACTTTGGAAATAAAGATAAAGTACCAAAACCTTATTTTTTTTATTATAGTTAATGGTAAGAGAAATCTTGGTAACACTATGATCATTCCTAGACGTAGACCTTATCCACAACAACAAAAAAATTCAAGAGTAGTACAATAATTTATACAAAGCACTTCAATCAGAAAATTTATTTTATATATTGGAATACCATATTCTTGATCATCTACCCAGTGAACGATGGTGAAAATGATGCCTACATGAGATTCATGAAGGACGCTTCTCATGTTTACTACATCATCCTACCATCTATTCCCAAAGAGTTGATGATGCAATATAAGGAAATGGATACTTACACTATAAAAATGAGAATGATATTATTAATATAAACTAGATTGTCACTACACTATATCGATGTAAACTGGATGACAATTACCTATCTAATTATTGTTCCTTAAAAATATCGGAGTATATGGATCAGTTAGAGAAGTTAGGCTTCTATTTGAATAAGAAATTATCCATTAATCTTATTTTTCATCCTTACCACTCAGGTTTCCCATATTTATAAAAAATTATGGCATGAATAGTATGTATTAGTCACTTAGGAAATTTTTTACTATAATTCACTAAGAAGATAGGGAAAGGTTGGAACATGACTCCTCATCTCTTATGGTAAATGAATTTAAATACCAGTTTGAAAATATCATGACCAATAAAAAGTTAATGGTGCCTTTAAAATATCCTTTAAAGTGAGAAAATATTTATAGATAGTGTGATAAACAGGAGGCTATTTTCTTTTCATGTGGAAAGAAATTTCATTAGAAGAGTAAATATAATAAATTGAAGAAGATAACTATTTCATCTACTTCATGTATATTCATCATTGTATAAAATATTTATGTTTAACTTCTTGGATATTAAATACAATATATAATTCACATATTTTTATTCAAATATAGGAACCAAGGAAGTTTAGAAACGTTATGAGAAGTAAGGTGAATTCTCTAAGTAGCTGAGAAGGGTGATTCTTAGGTCACCCAAGAGGAGGAAAAAACTTCATATTTCCTAGTGAATTGATTCTAGTTAAAATGTTATTTTTTATTGAGTATTAACAAAACATTTATCTTAGTGCACTCTTAGACAAAATGATACATTATTACATGTTTGGAATGAATGTTGTTATGGTATTTCATACTTTACTAATAGTTTAATAATACTTTAATCACAAACATACAATATCGATAAAAAATGATGAATTTAAAATATAATACTTATATGCATTTTGTTGTACATCTCGTTCCCCTCGTTGTTTGATTTTCATGATCACAATCACCTTCTTATTTATCTAATATTGTGTTTTAAGTGTTGTGGATGATAGGCAAGAGATTGCCAAAGGAATGGCCCAAGAAAGCATCTCAAGTGGACTGAAATTCAGTCCACCGGCCAACCGGTGTGATGGCACCGGCCAGCCGGTGGACCTGGCAGAGGCATTGCCCACTGCCAGGTTCCACCGGTCAGCCGGTGGCTCTGTCACCGGCCAGCCGGTGGCATCCAGCCCCAACAGTGAGACCTACTGTCTCACCACCGGCCAGCCGGTGGCCTCAGCACCGGACAGCCGGTGGCTCCTGGGCAGAACAAGTTTCCATTTTGCAAGGCACCGGCCAGCCGGTGGAGATGTACCGGCCAGCCGGTAGCCCAGTCAAACTAGTCGTTGGGTTTGACCAGTCAACCTTCTTTTGGCCTCCAACGGCTCCGAAGACTTCTCCAACGGCTCTGAAGCCTCCCCAAGGGTTCCATGCCTATAAATAAAGGCCAAGGAAGCCCCGGACACTAATCGGAACTATTGTGAAGCCAACGGACACTTTTTCCATCATCCGGCAATCCTCCGGCGAGCCACTTCAAAGGAACCCCAAGTGCTCCAACCAACTTCCAATCCAAGGAGCACCTCAAGAAGCTTGGGAGAGCACGCTACATCAACTCCATCATACCTTGGCACCCAAGTCTTCCTCACATACGGGTTTTATTGTTTTATTCATTTTGAGCTTCATTTTGGGTTTGTGCCTACAAACCCCAAACTCTTTCTTCATCCCCCTTTCTTTTGGGTTTCACATCACCATTAAGGTGTGAAGAGGTTTCTTCAAGCCTTTCCTTTTAAAAGGCTTGTGTCACCGGTGAGCTAGCCTTCACCCGTTAAAAAGGCTAGTGGGTTCTTGCTATTCCATTGAAAGCAAGTGGGTTCTTGCTAAACCAATAAAAGCAAGCTGTAATAGGTCCTGGTGCTACCTCAAAGCCTAGTGGGTTTCTTGCTAAAACCATTGAAAAGAAAGCGGTAGGAATCTCTCAACGGTTGAGTTGGGAGCGGAGACGTAGGCCGGGTTTTGGCCGAACTCCGTTATCAATTTCTTGTGTGATTGCCTCCTTTATTTCCGCTGCATTTTTACTTTGATTTTAATTTGTCAATCATTTTTTTTAAAAGGCAATTCACCCCCCCTCTTGCCATCATTCCCGTTTTGTTCCGACCTAACAATTGGTATCAGAGAGAAGTTTGAGTAATTCCCTAACCCGGTTTCAAATTTAAGATCCATTAAGATGGCATCAACCTCTTTCGCCCCCGAGGGTCTCTCATTGGGTCGGGCTCCATTTTTTTATGGGACCGACTATAATTATTGGAAAACCCGCATGACTACCTTTCTTAGAAGCATAGGATATCCCATTTATAAAATTTTCATGCAAGGTTACACCCTCTCCTCTCCCGATGAATCCAAATGGACCCCCGCCGATATTAAGAATTTTGAGCTTGATGGCAAAGCCATGAACGCTCTTCATTGCGGCCTAGACCGAAATGAGTTCAATCGAGTTTCCACATGCACCTCCGCACATGAAATCTAGAAACTATTGGAGGTTACCCATGAGGGGACCAACAAAGTCAAGGACACTCGATTGGACATGTATCGTCAAGATTTTGAGTCATTTTCTATGCATCCAAATGAATCTATTTCTGAAATGTTTACACGATTTACTGACGTGTGCAATGGGAGAAAGTCCCTTGGTGATGATGTTTCAGCTGAAGCAATGGTCAAGAAGATCCTATGGGTCCTTCCGAGCTCATGGGCACCAAAGGTGACGGCGATCCAAGAAGCTAAGGATGTCAAAAATATGCCGGTAGAGGAGCTCATCGGATCTCTCATGACTTATGAGATCACGATGAGGAGGCAAGCTCAAAAGGAGGGCACACCAATCAAGACACCAAAGAACATTGCCCTCAAGGTACAAAAAGAAGTAAGCTCATCCTCATCATCCTCATCTTCCTCATCTTCATCATCATCAAGCGGCGACTCGGAAATGGAGAATCTCGCCCGCCAAATGCACAAGTTTATGAAGAAGCACAAGAAGAAGAAGAAATCTCGCAAGGCGCGAAAGCAAGAACCCACCGCAAGATCCGAGCCCAAGGTAAAATGCTACGGGTGCGGCGAAAAGGGCCATTACAAGCCCGATTGCCCACTCAACAAAAAACGGGTCACGCAAAAGGAAAAAGGAAAGAAAAAGGTCCTCAAGGCCACATGGAGTGACACCTCCTCATCATCCTCCTCCTCCTCCTCAAGCGACCAAGGTACAAAATGCCTAATGGCATTCCATGAGGTAACTTCTTCCGACTCCTCTTCCTATTGTTCTTCAAATTCCAATTCTTTAAATCATTTATCTTATGAAGAACTCTCACACGCTAGAGATCAATTAGAAAATGGTTTTCATGCCTTATCGTCAAAATTTGTTTCTTTGAAAAAGAATTTCAAAAAACTCTCTTCCGAAAAAGAACAACTTCTTAAAGAGAAGGAAGAGTTGACCCTTAAAATCCAAAATTTTCCAAATGTTGATTCCATGGAATTAACCATCAAAGACCTAAGGGAGACCCTAGCAAAGTTCACCCAAGGGGAACAAAATTTGAACAATTTTCTTGGTTCCCAACGTATATCTAGAACCACCCAAGGGCTAGGATATACCAATATAGCTTCCTCCTCCCATGCTCCCACTGTTTTTGTAAGGGGGAGCTCTAGTTTTAAATTTTGTAACTATTGTAAAAAACCCGGGCACCTAATTTATGAATGCGATTGTAAAAACGCCCGGTATGGTCAACCCAAAAATATTTTCTTTTCGGACGAATTTTATAGGAGAAGACCCGCCATGAAACAAGTATGGATTGAAAAATCCCTTCTTGCGAGTCTCTCCGGGCCAAAATTTATTTCCTATCCCCGGTGATTTATTGTTTTTATTTAGGGGGAGTTAGGTTCGTTTAAGCTCTTTTGATTTCAATTTCAAATTTTTCGATTCAAACTTTCAATTTCAACTCTTGGTATCAAATTTTCAATTCAAAATTCTCAATTCAAAATTTTCATTCAAAACTTTCAATTTCAACTCTTGGTTTCAAAATTTCAAAATTCAATTGGTTTTTGATTTAAAACTTTCAATTCAAACTGTTATTCAAATTTTCATTTCAATTATCTCAATTGATTTTTCAATTCTCAAAATCTAGTTTTTCAAACTTTTTCCCTCAATCAAGTTTTATGCCCCATTCTATTTTGATAATCACAAAGGGGGAGAAATTTCTTGATTGATTGGGGGAGAATCTTTTCTCTCATGCTTAGTATTTATTTTCAATTTATCATTTAAAAGCATGCCTTTCATTTATGTTTTTACTTTAATTGTTTTGGTGATTGTGATCATCAAAATAGGGGGAGATTGTTGTACATCTCGTTCCCCTCGTTGTTTGATTTTCATGATCACAATCACCTTCTTATTTATCTAATATTGTGTTTTAAGTGTTGTGGATGATAGGAAAGAGATTGCCAAAGGAATGGCCCAAGAAAGCATCTCAAGTGGACTGAAATTCAGTCCACCGGCCAACCGGTGTGATGGCACCGGCCAGCCGGTGGACCTGGCAGAGGCATTGCCCACTGCCAGGTTCCACCGGTCAGCCGGTGGCTCTGTCACCGGCCAGCCGGTGGCATCCAGCCCCAACAGTGAGACCTACTGTCTCACCACCGGCCAGCCGGTGGCTCCTGGGCAGAACAAGTTTCCATTTTGCAAGGCACCGGCCAGCCGGTAGCCCAGTCAAACTAGCCGTTGGGTTTGACCAGTCAACCTTCTTTTGGCCTCCAACGGCTCCGAAGACTTCTCCAACGGCTCCGAAGCCTCCCCAAGGGTTCCATGCCTATAAATAAAGGCCAAGGAAGCCCCGGACACTAATCGGAACTATTTTGAAGCCAACGGACACTTTTTCCATCATCCGGAAATCCTCCGGCGAGCCACTTCAAAGGAACCCCAAGTGCTCCAACCAACTTCCAATCCAAGGAGCACCTCAAGAAGCTTGGGAGAGCACGCTACATCAACTCCATCATACCTTGGCACCCAAGTCTTCCTCACATACGGGTTTTATTGTTTTATTCATTTTGAGCTTCATTTTGGGTTTGTGCCTACAAACCCCAAACTCTTTCTTCATCCCCCTTTCTTTTGGGTTTCACATCACCATTAAGGTGTGAAGAGGTTTCTTCAAGCCTTTCCTTTTAAAAGGCTTGTGTCACCGGTGAGCTAGCCTTCACCCGTTAAAAAGGCTAGTGGGTTCTTGCTATTCCATTGAAAGCAAGTGGGTTCTTGCTAAACCAATAAAAGCAAGCTGTAATAGGTCCCAGTGCTACCTCAAAGCCTAGTGGGTTTCTTGCTAAAACCATTGAAAAGCAAGCGGTAGGAATCTCTCAACGGTTGAGTTGGGAGCGGAGACGTAGGCCGGGTTTTGGCCGAACTCCGTTATCAATTTCTTGTGTGATTGCCTCCTTTATTTCCGCTGCATTTTTACTTTGATTTTAATTTGTCAATCATTTTTTTTAAAAGGCAATTCACCCCCCCTCTTGCCATCATTCCCGTTTTGTTCCGACCCAACACATTTGTGGAAATATAATTCTTTATCAAATAAAGTTAAAGGCAGATATCAAGGATATCCCCATATTGAGATAAAAACTCTTAGTTATTAAACATACTTATTATTTTTTAGACAAAGAAAATTTTAAAAATATAGGTACACCAGAAAACATATAAGGTTAGTTCAACCAGACTGCATGAATTATTCTAAAGAAAATCTTGAGGTAAATTCATATAATCAGTGAGATTCCGTTAATAAAATTTAGGAATACTCAGTGGATAAATGAATACACTTGGTAAAAGACATAGTATTTTTTAGACAGGCTTGTTGTAGAATATCTTATAATGTATTTAGAAATTATATAAATGTTGAGTAGATTTACTCCAAAAATCACATTTCCTCATACAGATCACAACCCTAATGGTAGTACAAGGAATATTGATGAAGTGTCTTGTATATTTCAATTCTTCTATAATTCCTTTCCATACAAGTCTCATAAATATTAATGTAATAGCTAACCATATTTCAACTATATTGACTGATAGTTTTATATAAGTTATTATATGAAACAAATCAATTATGTCATGGTTTTATGTGTTTTTATGAGAAATGTTTGTTAAAAGTTGGCTTTAGCTAAAAATGTACATTAAGAAAAATTCTAAGTGTATCTCAATTAAGTATCCTATATCTACTTAGGATATTAACATCCCTAACATAAAAAGGTATTAGTTCAGAATGAAAATATAACTATAAGTGGTAAGCACTACTCTTTTTAGATAGTGGGATCGGACTTGACTTCATTGAGGTTAAGGATCTAGATGCGCATAAGTGGGAATATGAAAACAAGACTCCCCTAGTTTCAAAGGAAGGTGTTCTTTTAGAGACACATATTGCACAGGAAAGTTAAAACCCAAAGAGTTTGTTTTATTTTCACCAAGACTGGTGATATATTATCCAATAATAATAATGATTCTTATAGAGAAGTAAAGGGAAACAATATAAGATTGGAAGGTTCATGTGAATTATGAGATGGATTATGTGTACTAAATATCAGCTGCATATTTTGGTAGTTTCTCTAGTTGATGTAAAGTCATTGGTGGGTATTAAAGAGAAACTAGAAATGGATGGTACAAGTTGGTGCTAATAAGGCTTGATTGGTTATTTAAGATTTTAATCAATTTCAAGATATAGTCTACAAAAAAACCTTACATCAATCATTATACTGAAGTCCATTATAATTATACTTTTTATAGCCACCTTTTATTATTATAGATTATTTTTTTTAATAAAGACATCAGATAGTGTGTTTTATTAAATAATGAAAATAAGTCATTTTTCTATAAGTGGTTAGTGGGAGCGTTATAGTTTTCCCGGATAGATATGTTGTCAACATATGGAAAATAGATAATTAGTCTTATAGTGAATCAAAAATAAGGATAATTTTTCCATGTATAACTTAAAATAACAACCTCAGTTCTAGGAAACAAGATCTACATATATAGATCTATAGGGTTACTTAAATCCAGTTATAATACATAATTTGACAAGGTATTGAAAATACAAAATGGAATAATTCAAGATTGAATTGTTTGTTATGTCACGTGGATTGAAATCTCTCTCAGTTTATGTATGAAAACACATGAGGAGATTCTTATGATGAATATACTACATACTCCTAAGAGTGATTTGGAATCAATATCACATTCCATGATATGTACTGAGGTTTGATATTTCTTGTTCATAAAGAATATATGGTGAGTATCAAAAACAACCATGAGAACTATGCAAACTTGTAATTGGAACTATACGACAGTACTTGAAAAGTAAAACTAGATGAGATCCTAGTTACTGGTGAAGTGGGATTGCTAGTAGAAATTGGATAAAAAATTAGTCGTCTTTCAAATCAATTTGATCTAGGATCAAGTAAGGAAAATATAATATGAAAGAAAAAGTTATTATAGCCGGTAGTTGTTATTTCTACATACCCAAGTATGTTATGGCTTCTAATCCTTCTTAAAAAGCAGGTTTAGGAAAATTTTGTTCCATAACACGGTTTTAGCCAAGATCTCACAATTTTGGAATAGGAGAAGTAGTTAGCAATTGGATCAAGTGAAAGTGGGTGACTGTTGGAGTTAGTTCCCTAAAACCAACTGACTTTGTACTCTCGATTACATGTATATTCAAATACTTTAATATTAATAAATATCTTATCACATGATGAGTGTTCTTCTATGTAATATTAGTGTGATAATGTCCTTGGAGTATTTTTTGCATAAAAAAATTATAGTAGTTCCCCACTATGATAGGAACCTTGAAGTGCTAAGACAATATTCTAAAATATATGTTTCATGGTTGGATGATATCTATCTAATAGGACACAAATGATATTTGACTATAAATTGTTGGAGTCCAATAATACATTTATATTTTTTCTTATAATGTTCTCACTTGGTAATCTACAATAAAAAAGGTTATCAGAAAAAATATGTCAATAGGAACTCCACATGTTATGTGTCATTGGATATTCCTATATATGAACATGTGTATTGGTCCTTAGACTTGAGATTATTATTAATGTATATCATGAATCACACTTTGATGTTTTTACAAAAACCATGAAGAAATGCTCATGGTGAGGTAAGATATATTGGGTGCATCATAAGTAATATTACATCAATTGAATAAGTCAAGAAAGGATATGTCCCTTCCATGAACAAAAATATATATCTCATGTCTTTTGATTGGAATGGAACTTTATGGTTAAATCCATGGACATGGTGATCTATCGATGAGTTCACTTCATAGAGTCGAAGAATGATATTCAAGTATATAGGATGAGGACATGAATATTCAACCTGATTAATGAGATATTGAGACAAAGGGATTATATTACACATTAAGTGTTCACATGAGGTTGTTGTAGTTGCAACATTAACTTCTATATCTATGGGTGCCCTGACATGTTGTTGGACGCTAATCTTGGAGTTTAGACCAACTCGTCTAATGCTACTGAGAAAGAGGCTTAGATGTGTATCTGAAATCTTAAATAAATTCTTTTTGAATTTAAAATTTTAAATAAGCATTATTTCAAATTTGTGGCTTAATATTTATTCAGTTTTTGTTGATCGCATAAATTAGATCACCAATTATTCAGTTCAAAAGATATGTTAGTTGAATATTAAATAAATATTATTTTTCATCTAGTGATTATATATAATATTTATTTATCTCTCGTTTATTATTCACAAGGTAATAAATAAATATAGTTTTTTAGTTACATGAGTATTAAATAAATATTTATTCTCAAGCCATTAAATATAATATTTATTTATTGAAAAAATAATTTAATGATATTTATTTATTTAAAAAATACCTATTATCCAAGGTTCGATAAATGTTGAGGAAGATTGACAAGACAGTTAAAGGGTTTGGATGAGATGATATATTTTATTTAATATCATTTAAATAAATATTAATTTAGTTATTTAATAAATGATATTTAAATAGAAGTGAGTTAGCACACGTCATGAGAATATAATCTATAGTAGTAGAGGGAAAACTGAAAATACACATGTGATGAGAATATAGTATTATTATTATCATTGTAATTTGGTGTGGGGTTTACTTAGGATAATAAATTAAGTTAAGGACCTATGTGAAATTACTTATTGTCTGACCCTAAGTATATAACCTAACTTATATTATTTTTCAATGGGAAGTGAGAATGATTATGCACAATTATATTCTCTTAGGGGATTTATCTCAAGACCGAGAGTACCTCCCAACAACACTCAATAACAAGAGGTGATCTTCCTCCTCCCTCTCCAAAACAAGAGAAGAAGAGAATGAATCTTTCCAGACAAAAAGGATTCTTATTGCGATCAATAGTAAACAACACATGATGATTGGTACCTCCATGCTATCATCCAAAGTTCCATAAAAAATGTTTCAATATTTTCAGAGCATGTGGGGATACTGCTAGTGTAATTCTACTTTGCATTATCCACCGTAATAGAGACTATGATAGTGGCCACCAGATTCATCAACAAAGAAATAATGCTCAAGATGAGGTAATTCTTGTATTAAATTAATTATAAATAATATGTGAAAAGATCATCTCTTTGAATATTATGAGGTTTCTTCACAAAGTTCTAAAAATTTTACCTAAAGAATCTGGCAAGAAACACTATTGAGTACAGGCTCAACTACTTCCTCTATGCCTCAATGCCTTCACAAAGAAGGTCAGATCATGATGGATTAGCAACCTCTCAATGAAACATGGCAATTTTGTCATTAAATGGTCTATTATTTTTAATACTAAATTTAGGATCATGTGCCTTTTACATTTTAATTTCAAGGACTCCATGACTATTAAATGAATTTATCACTATTATATAAAGGGATCTAATCTTTCAACCAATTGTGTCCCTCCCTCCACTTATTGTATTTTTTGGAATCTAATGAATCAACTGGATCATGTTTCCCCTATGTTTTATCATTGGTTTGTAAATGTGGGAATATTATTTCTCATACTCCTCTATTTTCTTAGAAATTGTTCATTCTCCTAAGAAGATTCATTGGACTTGTTGGGGGCTACATTGAATGATAAGTACCTAAGAATAACTAAGGATAACTAGATATGAGATCAGTTTCCACTAAGATCGTGTAAATAGAAGAAATAATGTAGTAATAAAGAAGTCATTGGGAAAAGCATGATATCTTGTTGAATCTAGATGATGCTAAAACAAGAGATAAAGAAAGAATGCGAGATGTGATGAAAAATAATTAAAGAAATAATGAACATGAGATTTAACATGCCTGATTTGGTCCTACATGCATGGTAAGAACACCACCCAAACTCACATGTTTTGTTTATGATAAAAAGAAATGATATATAATAGATAATACAAACAAATAAATATCAACAATAATAGTATAAAAAATTTTATTCTTAGATCAATAAGAAAAGAGAAAAAAGACTTATAGGTCGTTCGGCTTACCACTAATAGGTGGTCCTTAGCTAAAAATTTGGAGGATAAGGTTCTTGACTCTAGATATGAAGATCACAAGTCAACACCCCTTTCTAGAAAATGAGATCTGAATATCCACACAAAATATTCATCGGGATGAGTTCTCATTCATCACAATGGAGTATATGTTAAGATCTCCACCAGGCGTTGAATGGAAACATCAACTCTGAATGGTTTCAATATATTGTAAGAAATTTCTCTCTAGAACCCGCTAGAGTTTCTAATGAACTAAAATGAGGGAGAGGGATAATATAGAACCAAATGAATTCCCTATAATAATTCCATTCTTGGAGTAATCAATTCCCTTGACAGGAGTAACAAACGAGCAGGTGGCGAAAATATCCCAAGAGAACCAACAAGAACCACGTGGTAGGGCCAAACACCCCAAGCAGTAATAGGGGCCATGTGGGTGGCCAAGATGAAGCCAGATATAATTGTTTATTGATGATTCATATGAGTTCTGACATAATTAATTATGATCGATCCATGAGAAAAGTTAGAAAAACAATATGGTTAATACAAAAGCAATGAAAGAGAAAAAACAAGATGCCCAATTTAATAAGTCGCAGCACAAAAAAGGATGCTTAGAACAGAAGCCCTACCAAATCCCTATTCAAAAAAATACATAGAATTGTAAATTGAGGATAAAAAATTATAATTTTATGATACTTAAACAATAAGTTTTAAAACAAGATTAAACAATCCAATTTATCAGTAAATCATAATTCACAAATCTCTACCATTGACAAATAAACTGGATATGTTTTTCACCTAATGTTATTGAATTGGAACCATGTACAACATATTTAAGCAATGATTGAACCTGGACAAAGTCACAACCTTAGTCAAACTATCGACTGGATCATTGTTTGTGCATCTTATTGACACGAACCATTCAAATTTCTATAAATTCTCTAATAAAATGCATTTTAATGTCAATATGTTTAGAACTACCATGGAAAACTGAATTCATGGACAAGTGCAAAGTTGTTTGGGTTTCATTAGACACTGTAATGATGGAATTGTAAAAACATAGTTTAGAAAGAAAATCATTCAACCAAATTTCTTTTTCAACAGCCTCGGTCAAAGAAATTTACTCAGTCTTAGTGGTTTCCAGGGCCACTATGGACTGCATATTGCATTTCCATGAAATGGGTCCCCCACAGACAGTAAAAAAATTCTTGTGAGGGAATTCTAAGTGTCGATGTTCTTTTCATAATCAAAATCTACAATGCTAGTAACAAGTTCATTAGAATTAAAATTTCTACCAAATTAAAGAGACAATGTTGGTGTAAATGAAATGTATCTAAGAAGCCACTTAAGGGCATGCAAATATGACTTGCCCGGGTTGGCCATAAACCTACCAAGGGTGAAAACAGTAGAGGCTACATCAGGTCTTGTATAGATAATCGAATATATGATGTTGCCAACAATTCTAGCATAAGTAATTTTTCTCATGTCATCAGTATTAGCTTTAGTTGTAGGTGACTGTGTTAAATATGGATTAAAATGTTGTGTAAAAGGTACAAAAATAAGCTTTAAAGATTCAAATAGGTATCTCTTTATGACTTTTAGAATATAAGAATGTTAGGGAAAATATAAAATTCTCTTGCTTCTATCTCGAAAAACTTCAATTCCTGGAATTTTTTTTTCATTACCAAGATCATTCATTTCAAAATCATTATTCAATTGTGATTTCACAATAATGATAAGTTTCATATATTTATAGATTATCATCAAATCATCAACATATAGAAGCAGATACATCATGACATTCTTCATAGATTTAAAATACACAAATGTGTGATATTTACTTCTACTAAATTGATTATCAAGCATGAAGGAATCAGATTTATTATACCACTGTCGTAAGTCTTGTTTCAAACCATATAAAGATTTATTTAACAAGCATACATAATTGGGCCTAAAATCATTTATGAAACTATCATGAGGATTCATATATAACTTCACATCAATATCACTATGAAGGAAAATAGTTTTAACATCAAGATAATCGATATGAAAGTCATGTTAATTAGAGAAAGAAATAAATAATCAAATGGATGAATGTTTCACAATAGAAGAGAAGATATCATAGTAATCAATTCCATCTATTCGAAGGAATCCTCTATCTACAAGTTTATCCTTGAGTTTAATTTTCTTGTCTCGGATTTTGTCTTCTTTCCTTTCAAATATCCATTTACTACCAATGAATTTGGCATTAGAAGGTTTATCAATAATAGACCGAGTGTGGGTTTTATTTAAGGAATCCATCTCATTATTCATGGTAGAGATCCAGTGTTTGGAATATTTATCATTTAAATATTTCTTATTGGTTCATGGATCCTTGGTAACAAGATCCTGGGAAATGTAGAAAGAAAAATAGGTTATATCATTTTGTCCAAATTGAGAAGGAGGCCTAATGAACCTCTGATCTCTATCTCTAGTGAGTTGATAGTCACCAGTAGTGTTGTGGGATCAATGTCTAACTCTAAATCATAGCTAGACTGAGGTTGGGTCTTGGGATGAGGATGAGTTAGAGAAGGATTAACGGGAGCCTCAACTTGGGCTAGTTGTTCAGTCTGAACACTTAGTTTGAGGTGATTTCCCATTGTTTTCAGTAGAATACGTGGACTTTGGAGAAAATGATTCATGGAATACAACATATCAACTAATAATTCATTTCTAATAACCAGGTTTATCGACCCAATGTTTTTTAGTCTTCAACCCCTATAAGGTATCCTATGAATATACATTTAAGAGCTCTAAGTTTCAATCTTATCAATTTTAAATGTGGGCATAGGTTGTACATCCAAACACCCGCAAATGGTTATATGAAGGGGATTTGTTATTCCATAATTATAATGGAGTTTTAAATTGATTAGAAATCTAAGTACATCTATTTATAAGATAGACTGCAGTAGTTATATCCCCGACCTAAAAAAAATTGGGTGGGCTTGAGCATGAAAGCATGTTTTGGATCCTCTCCAACATGGTGTGGTTCATTTGCTCAGCTAGCCCATTATTTTGGGGAGTATCCCTAATAGTAAGGTGTCTATAAATTCCTTTAGACACACAAAATTGAATAAAATTAGATGATAATTATTCCAACCCATTATCAGTTCTCATTAATTTAATTTTTCTTCCAATTTTGTTTTCAAAAAAGGATTCCCATGTTTTGAATATATCAAACACATCAGATTTAATTTTAAGAATATAAATTTAGACGTTCTGGGAGAAATCATCTATGAAATTCAAAAAGTATAAGCATCCACCACGGGAGGTAGACTAAGAAAGACCCCATAGATCAGAGTGGATGTATTCAAGTTAGTGATTAGACTTAAAATAATACCTCTTAAAACTCACTCTTGGACTTTCCTAGTATATTGTCCACACAAAATAGAACATTACCAGATGTTATATCATTCAACAACCCTTGTTTAATTTTTCAAGACCCTTGGAACTTGCATGCCCCAATATCCTATGTCATAGCATAGTATTGTCATTATTTGTGACATATGTGTTTCCCAACTTCCTACAATGGGTTTTCTCATCTAACATGTAAAACTCATTAATAAGAGATCATCTAATTACTATTTTCCAGCCTTTAGAGATCTTAAGACAATCTAATTGAGACTTTAAATTAAAAGATTTCTGGTCTAGAATACCTAAGGAGATAAGGTTTATATGCATGTCGGGGACCCACAAAACATCAAGTAAGGTAAAAAAATAAATGGTCATCAAGCTATAACAAGATAGAGTCTCCACCCTGGACTGTTTTCAAAAAAATATCTCTCAACTCTCTCAGTTATCTCTAAGAATGACTCTCTATCGGGGCACATATGGAAGGAACAACCAGAGTGTAAGACACATTCATCTAAGAGGTCATGACTAAACACATTAAAAACTTCACTATTGTCATACCCTCCATCTACAAATAGGGATTGAAAAATAGGTTCATCATGATTTTGATTCTGTTTAGGATTTCGACACTCTAATCTAATGTGACCAGGATTGCCTCAATTATAACAAGTAACCCATCTAAAACTGTATTTAGACTTACTACATCTAGATTTTTTACTGTTCTTTCCATTTCATTTACTATTGTATTTATTTTTACCTTTTTTTGGCCTACCCTAGTATGCAAGCTTTATTCCTCAAATTTAATTTTATGATTATTATAAAGTTCTTCAAATAGTAAAGATAACTTAACAACTTTTGGAGTTAAAGAGTCACGACCAAACATCATACACTACTGGAAATAAGATCTATACCAACAGTTTTGGGCAAACCGTTGGTATAGTTCACTTATATGGACCTATACCGATGTTTTGTCTAAAACCGTTGGTATAGGTCCCAAAATCGAAGAATCTATACCAACGGTTCTCAAAACCGCGGGTATAAGTCTATACCAATAATTTTGAGAACCGTTGGTATAGTTACATGTATTTTTTATGGAATCTTCTTATAGAAAACTTTAAATAAATCAAAATTTAAAATATTTATGATAATATATATATATATATATATATATATTTATGAAATTATGTTCACAAAAGTCAAGTTAGGTTAGTGGTTAGGTTGTTGAATCATAAACTGCAGGTACTGGGATCAAAACCAACTGAATGCTTCTTTTTTGAAATACATATACCAACAGTTTTATGGAACCGTTGGTATAGATTTTTCATATTACTTATACCAATGGTTTTGGGAAAACCGTTGGTATAGACCTATCCCCACGGCTTACTTGGCCACGGTTCTCCAAAACGTTGGTATAAGATGTACCAACGGTTTGGAGGCCTATACCAACGGTTTCAAACCATTGGTATAGGGTATTTTTCTACTAGTAATAGTTTCAACAAGAGTGCTATATGAACTATCCAGGGAAATAAGAAAAATCATGGTTTGATATTCATCATCAAATTTAACATCAACCTTAGACAAATCAATCATAATTCTGTTAAATTCATCAATATGTTCTTTGATTGAAGTACCACAACACATCTTAAATGTAAACATACTATGCTTTTTGTACAAATGACCAACTAAAGAAGCACTCATATATAATTTCTCATGTTTTAGCCAAATACCAGCAACAAAATATTTATAAGCAACTTCCCTTAACACTTTATCACATAAGGATAATAACAGGAAGTTATGGACCTTTTGGAGAACATCGGTAGAGATGTCTTGATAAGTGGTAGTAGTTGGTCCATCATTCGACTAACTAATAATGGGTTTCTTAGGACCGTGAAGGGCATTAATGAGCCTTTATTGGACAAGCAGGGCTCTCATCATGATTCATCAAAGATTAAAGTCATTATTTCCATCAAATTTCTCTATTTCATACTTAGTGGATTTCGTCAATTATCCAGTGGCTCTAATGTCAATTGTTGGGGGCTACGTTGAATGGTAAGTTCGTAAGAATAGTTGAGGAACACTATATATCTGATCGGTTTCCACTAAGTTCGCATAAAATGGAAGAAAGAACAAAGTAATGAAGATGATAGAGAAAAAAGAATTAAATCTTGGAAAATTGAGATGAGATGGAAACCAAAAATGAAGAAAGTATATCAAATGCGAAGAAAAATAATGAAAGCAGTAAAGAATACATGATTTAACACGTTTTAAACTGATTTGATCCTACATGCACAAAAAAACACCACCCAAACTTGTGTTTTATTAATGTTCAAAATAAACGACATACTAGAGATAATCTGAACAAAAAAAATATCAAAGATAGTAGAATAAGAAACTCAATGCCCCCTGCAATTGGATGGGGTGGTGAGGGTGGGTTGGGGTTTGGGGTGTGGTCATGGGGTCGAGTCCCCGGGCCAACAGTTTTTTTTTTCAATCTTCATTGTAAGTCGTGTGCTGCCCTTGCATTTGTACCAAACCTTTTAGAACAAGAAACTAGATGCTCGAAGCAATAAGAAAATAGAAAGAAGAATTACAATGCGGTCAATTTACCATTGACCGACAGTCCTTAGATAAAACTTCGTAGGATGAGGTTCTTCACTTCGGATCTGATGCTCGCACGTCAACGCTCCTTGCTGGAAGATGATCTCTGGATCTCCACCCAAAAAACGCATCAAGATGATATATCCTTCAGCATAACTGAGCGAAGATGAAGATATCCACCAGACGGTGAACAACAACGGTAACTTGAAAGGATTCCAATCTCTCATGAGCAATATCTCTCTAAAACTTGCTAGGGTTTTTTAGGAACTTGAATAAGGGGGAGAAAGAATGTTGAACTGAATGATTGCCCTGGAATGATGCCATCCTAGGGGTAATCAATTCCCCTGACAGGCATAACAGGCGAGCAGGTAGTGAAAACAACCCATGTGAACCAGCAAGAGCCACATGGTGGGGTCAAACAACCTAAGTAGCAAGAGGGGTCGTGTAGGCGGCTAGGATGAAGCCAGACATAATGGCTTTTTGACGGTTCTCATGAGTCCCAAGACATCAAGTAAGATCAAGCCACAAGCCAAGTCAACAAAACGAGAGGGCCCGAAATAAGCAATGTAAGGGTTAAAATAAGTGGCCCAACAGAAATAAGTCATGACCCAAACAAGATCGCACAGAATAAAAGCCCAGTCGAAGGCCTCAGCTAAAACAAATACACAAAATTACTAATTGAGCATAATCAATTATAATTGCATGAGACTTAAACAACAAATGTAAAAGGCGAATTAAACAAGATAACTTATTAGTAAATCATAATTCACATACCTTTTATTTATTGAAGCACAATGTCCAACTTCAAGCATGATTTGATAACTTGATTGATGAATCGTGATTTTTCTATTACTAGTATGAGAGGTTTTATCTTTTTCCATTAGTTGGGCTACACCTATGCTTTGTGCAACAAGTTTGTTGATAATAAGGACCACATATTCTTTGAGTGTCATTTCTATTCAAATTCTTAAGGTTTGGCCTTCCTAAATGAGGGCTCATCACCCAAGTTATTGTTGGTGTGATATTATTTCTTCAGTGTCTTGTGTCAGGTTGTTTTTTCTTGCATAATCGTTTCTCGTGTTCTTGGTGTCGGTTGTCAAGCCGTTTGGAAAGCGATTAGTTCTGTTTTGATGCGGCTTTTAGGTGGGGGTTGCATCAAGTCAATGACCCAGTCATTATGTTGTTTTAATAAGAAATTTATGTTGTGTGCAAACTCAAATCTCACATCTATTTCAACAAGGAGTTATGACTAACATATAAGCTTGAATAAACTACTTCTCCCACCACCAATTGGTTTTATGATGGAACACCAGAAGGGTTTATATGTTATGATTCTGACAAGTGGTATTAGAGTCACAGTGTGACCCAAGGTATGATGAGGGTGACATGTCCCCAAACTGGTTTGACAACGATAATGGTGGCTCAATTGGAACTTGGGGTCAATGGTGGCTTGTGTCGAAAGTCTTCTTGATAGGAATGGACTGACGACGTGTCTTGATGATGAGAAAAAACAATTGTGCAAGATGTTTGGATCTGATGGATTATTGTTGAAGGAGGCGTTCAATTATGCGGTCTTTAGTTAGAGGGGAGATTGTTGGATGTAAACTCTAATCTCACATCAGTTTTGGAAAGGAGTGGTGACTAACATATAAGTTTTGATGAACTACTTCACTTATCACCAATTGGTTTTAAGATGGAATCTCAGAGGTATCATGTGTTGGGTCGGGAAGGTGTGGGGTGGAGGAAATGATCCTGACCGAGGATTTTTTATGTATATACTTGGATAATTTAATGCATGTATTTAAAATGCGTAGTTGTAATTGATTGAGATATGTACTTGTATTCTAACAGCCACGGAGATGATTTTGTCCGCCTTCGGATTGCATAAGCGTTGCACAGGACCAATTGTCCTATCATTCTTCTAGGTGGGTCTCACCAATAATCCCCACAAGAACAGATCCCATCCATAAAATGGTGGAACCGTTTGGAATCTCTAACCACGATCGTTCGACCAACAATTTTGGCAATCAACTTAATCGCGACATGGCAATCATCACAAACCCTGAGGTTCTTAAAAATCTGGATCGTTTCACTCGGAAACATGTTCATGACACCGAAGGCAACAGCCATCTTCTCACTATGCACTCGCAGCATCAGTTCTTTTTCTTCATGGTCAACATCATGGAGTGCAGATCCCACACTTGGAACATACCCGATTCCCTGCAGTTTCACCATCAGCGCCTCCAAGAACTCATAAATCCTCTCCTGTTGGGGATGCGCAGTGCCCCCCACCAGAAAGACATGGACCCGTCCTTTCACCTCTATCAAGCTAAATCCGGGTGATTTGACCAGCCCATAGCCTTTCATGAAAACCCTCATCCCCTCCACATCACCCCACCTTCCAGCACCAGCATACATGTTCGAAAGCAACACACGGTATCCACAGTTTCGGGGGTCCAGCTCAAACAATTTCCAGGCACAAATCTCCCCCAGCTCCATGTCCTTGTAGATCCTGCAAGCACCAAGAAGAGCGCCCCACACCACAAAATCTGGCTTCACCTTCATGTCCTCGATCAAATCATAAGCCTCTTTGAGAAGGCCGGAACGCCCGAGGAGGTCCACCATGCACCCATAGTGCTCAACCCCCGGGTTTACTCCAAATTCATGTCGCATGGCTTTGAACCAATGCCGGCCTTCTGACAACAGGCCGGCATGGCTGCAGGCAGCTAAAACCGACACAAAGGTTATGTAATTGGGTCTGATCCCAACCCTGATCATCTCTTTGAAACATGCCAGCGCTTCTTTGGCTTTGCCATGCAGTCCATAGCCTGACACCATGGCAGTCCATGACTGAACGTTCCTGTGTTTTACAAGATCAAACACCCTCCTTGCCTTCTCTACTCTTCCGCATTTACAGTACATGTCGATCATTGAAGTACCCACGTATACATCACCTTCCAAACCCATCCTGACAACCTGTGGTGAGAGAGACGGCAGATAAATCAAATATTAGACCATGAAACGAAATGACGGCAATGCAAAGCAAAGCATGCTGTGTGCTTCTCCTTCCAACTCATTAATGAGCGCACCATTCAATGAACAAGGTCCCATTGGAAACCAAAAAGGAATCACCTGCGTGTGTACGCGTCTCCCCACTTGCAAAGCCCCGGAGTGCGAGCACGCTAACAGCACACCAGGCAAGGTCATTGCGTTGAATTGGACGTTTTTATCTCTCAACATTGCATCAAATATTTGCAGAGCTTCCATTGAGAGCCCATTCTGTGCGTACGCCGCAATCATTGAATTCCAGGAAACACGGTTTTTTTGGGGCATTCCATCAAACACCTTCCGGGACACCGCCAGCTCGCCGCACTTTGCATAGGCACCAATCAAAGCATTCCAAACCGTTAAATCGTCATCGCACCCGCATTTTACCAAAAACCCATGAACTCCTTCGGTGATTCCCCTCTGAGACATCCGAGAACAAGCCGTTAGAACAGAAACCATGGCGATCGAATCAAAATCCCCTGCTCCTTCTATCAGATAGTCTTTGAAAAGCAGTATCGCGTCATGGGCATTCCCATTTACGGCGTACGCCGAAATCATTGATGTCCACGAGACCGCGTTTGGGTGACGAATTTCATCGAACACCGCTCTCGCATCCTCCAATTCGCCGCATTTGGAGTACATGGTCACGAAAGCAGAGGACACGAAAACGTCGGATTCAAACCCGAAGATCAAGGCTTGCTGGTGAATTTGCCTACCCGAATAAATATCACGGAGTGCCCAGCAGGATTTAATCGCGCATGGGAAAGATGAAGGGTCGGGGTTCAGAGAGAGTTTCCGCATGGAGGAGAACGCTTCGAGGGCTTCTCCGGAATCGCCTCTCCTGGCCAAGTCAGTGATCAGCGAACTCCAACAAGAAGCAACATCGGTTATGTCGGTGTTCGCAGTGAAGAATGGCGATACGAGGCTCGGGTGAGTGGAGAAGAAAAGCCGGCGTCTGCACTTTAACTGCCAAAACACCCCGTTCGAGACAATGCTACGAGTTGAAATCTTCATTCTACCGCGTGCCCGTTTGTCTTCCACCTCCTTGTACCCATTAATCGGAAGCATGGGAAAGAATCACCCATTCTCATCTCCCCCAAGAACATAGCGGACAAAAATACTCTTAACCTCGGATTATTATGAGTACTCGCCCTTCGAGCATATAAAAAGAAAAAAGAAAAAATGATGGACAGTGCAATACTACAAATGATCTACATTGTTCCTCAACAACGAACAAGCGCACCATACAATCACAAAATATAAAACAATGATTAAAAGAACGACCATATCGGTTTCATTTAATATGAAAAAACATATAAATTAAAAGAATTATCATCTTTTGGAACTCTATCAAAATCATTTGAAGATGTGCCACCAACATTATTCGGTTTCAACTCCCTTCTTCCAGTCTTGGCCCGTGCGAGTCCCAACCTCCGTCTTTGACTCTGGTGTATCTCACACTTTGTGTGCACCTAGGTTGGCTTCCCCGGATGGAAAGTCACATCCGTATTTGTCAAGTCTTGTCAGTGCTTATCAATCATACTAAAAAAATGTCGCCGCATTCATTTATATAAGCACTGAGTCCATATCAACAATAAAGTCGATCAACATTGTTTCTTTTATCAATTAATATTGAGAATTAACTCTCCATTAATTGTTAAGATAAACCTCTCTATTAATGTTAAAAAAAATCTATCTATTAATAAATTTATTTCTCTCCAATAAAAGGGGTGGACTCAAATCAATTCTGACTTGAAAATTGTTTTCGCAGGCTGAATCCAATAATCTATCACTCGAAGACTATTCTCTTTCTCACACCAATATTGAAATCAGTTCAGCCTCCATTCATCGTTCATATGCAAAGCTTACATGGTTATTCACTCCATATCGCTTCAATCGTCCAAGCTCCCACTGAAGTAGTCCATTCCTAGTCTTCTTGAACTGTGGAACTGTGGTCTTATCATTCCACTGACTCTGTGAAACTCATCCAAATGCCTCCATGGAAAATTTCTCTAAAGCAACCGGGAACAAGTTGTCATCCTCTGATTTTGTTGAAATTTCAAATAACAAGTGGCGTCGTGCACCGTGTTCATGACCTCACTCTATCGGACTTCCATGAGTTTATGAAGACTTTGTTACCGAGCGTCTGCACCACCCAAAAGTTTTTTGGTACATCGAACTTTTGTGACATCATCAGAACTAACCTTCATTCGGTAACTGTAGCTTCCGAAAATTCTGATGTTATTGACCTAACAAACTCTCACTGAAACTTCCTTCAGTGCAACCATGGAAACAAGGTCATTTACTCTCACTGCTTCTAGCTTGGTTTTGACTCTTCGAAAGTCCACCTTCATCGCAGAAGGTCCTTCCATTTCTCTACCGATCCTCCGAAATATCGTTGTCACAGAGTCAAAAGTTGCAATATTCCTTCTCCATCTGCAATGTCATGTAGAATAGAGGCACCAACTAAATATTCACTACTACAGATCGACTCAACAACGCGTAAAAAGGGCTTTAATAGCACTAAAAAAACATTATTGCCCTCAACATTGTTAAAGGGGGTCGGTCCCCTTTATCAGCGCTAAAAAAACGTTGATAAAGACCCTTTTATCAGCGCTAAAAAAAATATTCATAAAGATCCCTGTTATTAGCGCTCATAAAAGTCAAAAAATTAAAATTTTAAAAAGGATTTTTTTTTGCAAATTCGAAGGGTGGACCAACCCTCATTTTATCAACGCTCAACCCCCCTATCAGTGCTCGTCTAGCCTCCCACCCCCCTTTAACAACGCTAGGAATCCCACCACCCTTTTAACAGCGCTATGCATCTGCCTCACCCAATCATCCACGCGTGCCCCTTCCTTTGGTGGATTTTGAACCTGAGACCCCCCCTCATAATCTCGCGCCTTTGCCACTCACCGATATTGTTTTGTTCTTTATTTTATGATATATCTCTATATTTATATATATTTTGTTACATTTTTTATCCATATATTTAAATACATATATAAAATATATTGCGTTAGTATGTATGTGTGTTTATAAATACATACATACACACACGCAGATATATATATATATTTATATATGTGTGTGCATATATAAATATAATTATACATATTTATATTTATTTTCATATATTATATATTAATATTTATTTATATATATTAGAATACATCGATATATATATATATATATATATATATATATATATATATATTTGTCAATACACACACAAATATATATATATATATATAAACATTATATATACATTAATTGTATATGTATATAAATATTCATAAATTTTTATTTTAAATAAAATAGATATTATTTTTTATTTAGATAGGATTTATATATTTAAAAATATACTTTACATGTAAATTTGCTTACATAAATATTTATAAAACTAAATTTTTATGTGTGAATATATACAAAATTAGTACATATTTTTATATATTTGATTATAAATAAAACTACATTATGAAAAACGATAAAATTTCAAAACCATGATATCAATATGAATGTAAGACTTGTGAATAAATTCAGCCTCCACTGAAAACGGGCAAAAAGACCCCTTTAAACGAGCCTGAAAGTCTATTGAATGTTAAAAAATTGGGATACCCCTACTAAAAACTCGGTTTTGAAGGCCTTTTGGACTTTTTGGGGCCTCGAAAAAACGGGACAGGTGGTTCCCCCAATTAATTAGTGTGTAGAGCTCATCGCAATCTTTGATTTGATATGTAGTAGAGCTCAAACAGACACCCGAATCAAGTCATAGATGTTTGAAGTTCGAGTTACGTTTTCAACTTATTTTAGATTTTTTTTTTGATTTTTTGATTTTTTGTCTCATCAAATTGTTATAAAATGACTATTACTCAATAATAATTAGCAAATTATTAATTAATAATAATTTTTAATTATTTTATAAGACATTTTCACTAAATATCTTATATTCAAGTGTAAATGTCTATTTAGCCTTATCTAAAACATATTTAATATATATATATTATATTTATATCAATATAAAAAAATTTATATCTTAATATATTATTTTTAATGATTTTTTTTTGAAATATACCCTTTATCTGTGCTTGTAAAAAGTGTCGATAAAGACCCCCTTTATCAGTGTTACTAAAAAAGCATTGGTAAAGGGTGGCGCTGCGTAAAACTGTTTCTGTGGTAGTGCTTCCATCAACTTGAACTGACAACAGACAACTTCATATGGCATCTCCTTTCAGAAATCTAAGTCATTGTAGCGTCCTAACCCAATTAGCCACCCGAATAGTGCTTTCGGGCTGAGTGCCACTGGCCTTAGGTGCACCTCCCTATACGCTAAAGGTCACCGACTAACAGCGAGGCTATAAAAGAGCGATAATAGGGAGACTATACCCTCTGGTGATGTTATAATAACAATCTATATAAATATAAAGCAGTAAGAAAGAAAAGAACGACAAACTCTAATCGAGTAACCCACCCATGGCAGAAGCACAATCAATAACATACAACAGTGGAAGCAAAATCAACGACAACAGTGGAATAAGACAACAAGAAAAACATACCATTTGTAGCTACTAAAACGGAACATGCATACACAATAGGTCATACAATACAATATGTAGAAAAGGGTCGCCCATGGCTGACCTCAGTATATACATATCTAACACTATGCTAATACAAAAGGAAACAAAATGAAAACTCAAAAGTAACTTCAGCTGAGGCAAGAATCAACAGCATCTTGCCTTCCATCCCATGCCAACTCAAACACTAGGATCCATCTCCAGAGTCCGAACCCTTACCTTAATGCCAAACCATGAAATCTACATGCATCTCGAAGGGTCTGTGTATGGTATGAGAATGAGTCTTAGTAGGCCACCACCAACGCGTGTCCGCCTTACATTTGTGATTAAGTAGGTGTGTGCTAAAAATAAATAAGGTAGCAGTACATTCATATAATAAACACAAGCTTCCCTGGTGCTCAACAGCCATCAGGAAGCTATCACCTACCTCAGCCAATGCCGAAAATAACTGTAAAGGAGAGGGTCCTTAGCCCATGGACCAAGGCATCCCCTTATGTCAATGGACCTAGGTGAACCCTGAGGTTCCACCTCCAAATGTCACACAACACCTCATGCCATCATCCAAGTAACTGGTGTCCCGAAGGCATGCCCAATCAAAAGAATTTGGTCCCTCAGACCCCTACTCGAAAGTACTCATCGGCTTGAAGCTCGACATCTGGAGGTAAAATGATATATGTCCTCAAACAATAACCACAATCGACTCTACAACCGATGTCTCGAGGTATGACGCTGTCCATCCTCCCAAATAAGTCCTAACCCACTAGCCTCAAGCACGATGAGCCTCAGCCCCCAACTGAAATCCTCAACGTTGTCACCCGATTGCTTCTCACCATCCCTGTGTCTTTCTACAACAAGCACCTCCATCCAATTTCCCTAAGACGTAACTAACGGAGGCCTCTACCCACACAAGTGGTCAATACCACCTCATAAACTGAGTCATCCTATGTCCACATAACTCCAAACGACACATTGGTCAACATAGGTGAGTGACAATCACCAAATAAAACCTAAGCCACACTAATTTCGACACCTCGTACCCCTACAACCACATCACTCATGTCCAATGGTCCACACCATCTAAATCACATGGGCCTTACCTGTAACCTGCCGACCTCACTATCTCAATCAAATAATCAAGTCACCCAACTTGTGATCAACATCTCTCATATAATCTGGGCCGTGTCCAACTGGACAATTACATCGCCTCATACCATAAGGCCAACGCCACCTCAATCCTTGGGCCGATCCCATCATGATATCATGGATCTCATCTCATGAAATTCATATATACATATCAATTAACTTTTAATAAAAACAACAATTCAAAAGATTAAAACTTCTCAATTTAATTAAGTAAACACCCCTGGCTTAGCTGCCAAGGTCTGAAGCCCCTCACATGGCTCGAACCAATTATAGAATTGGGTGATCATGCCCATATTAATCTCACAAGGTCTCAATTAATTAATTAAAGGCAACTATATAAATTATGGGGTCTCTCTCGGCCAACACAACGGCACGCTAAAAGTCATTCCCCTAAAACACTCACGAAATCACAAAGAAAAGTATGCACCACAAACCTTATATTCATAGACATAGGAACATTTAATTTTAGTCTCTAAATCAGACCAATTTGGAAGAAAATGGTGTTTTAGATTAATTCCCTAAAAATAGGGAAAAAAGACTTGCACAGATTTAGCGCATCGTATGGAAAGGGAAAGAAAGAATAGAGGAAATAGAAAGGAGATCTTTACCGATACAAATCCAACACCGCAGATGGATCATGAAATGGAAATCGTACGAAGGATAGGGATCAATCCCTAGCTAAAAGAAGAAAAGGAGGAACACCCAAGCTATTGTGCACGACCAAGGGAGGAGAAATAAGAAGGAAAAGAAAAAAAAAGAAGAGGGAAAATGGTAAATTCACTTCTTTAATGAGTCACATGGTTAGCTCGTATGATTTTCCAAACCATACGGAAACTATGCAGCTCCTTCTTCTTAGGAGCCACGCCCCACATGGTCATTCCGCATGGTTAGGCCAAACCGTACGCAAACTGTACATGATACAGTGTGAGGGTACTGCCCATTTTCCACTAAGTGTGTGGCTTTCACATAGTTTGTATAACCGTGCACAGACCGTGCAAATGCCCTCTGTTAAAAACTACATAGGTCTCATGTGACCATGCACCCCATACTGCATGGTTTCCCAAACCATTCTCCATGCAAATTGGGGTTGCACAGTTTTTACTAGGAGGTTGCATGGTTAAAACTAACTGTGCGGCTCAACCTGCACTTCTCCAAAACAGGGCCTTCAGGTCTCTGATGCACTCGAAACCCATCTGAACACCCGAGGAATTTTCCAAACCTCTAAAACCATCTAAAAACAAGGTTTTGAGTTTATGAAAAGCTCAAAATTAAGTTTTATTGAATGAGAAAGAAATTGTTCTACCCACCAAACTCTGAAAATTCAAAAAGGGTTAGGATTTCGACCCGCTCCAAATACCTAGGATGTTACAATCTCGCCACCTTAACATAACTCATCCCCGAGTTATAAAACAAAACTCAAAGATGGTACTGAACATACCCATCTCATTAAAATTAACCCAAACTATCCTAATCTAAAGGGTAGAAGTCAACTACCTCAATGGACTCCCCACCTTAGGAGTTACCTAACCCAGCTGCATCCTGACCCAAAACAAAAATAAAATAGATGGTCCATCAACCATCCCTAGACTCAAAAGTCCTCCCATGAAACATCATCACTCATACACCTCATCAGGTGATCTCGTGTCATACCTGACACCCATCAGAATCCTACATCGCATTGATGCCCACCTCGTGATCTTGTCATGCATGGCACCCATGAGGTCCCGTGTCTCATCAGATGCTCAAAATCAATCTCGGTAACTCACACATCAATCAGGTCCCACATCACACAGATTCCTAGATGCCTATGCACCTCAAGTAATCCTCCATACCCTCGATGCCCTGATGCCAGCACACATCAAATGATCCCACATCTCCTCGATGTCCTGATGCCATCACATCTCAAGTAATCCTAATGCCACACACCTTATATATATATATATATATATATATATATATATAACGCATCTATGATGATTCCAATCTACTAACCAGCGTCTAGTTAGTCCAAAGATACAACCCATGCGCCTCATTCACCCAAAATGGACATGCATCTAAAAAGGACATGCCAAAATAAAACAAAAACATAACTATTCACACGATTTACCTCTAACCATCGTCGGATCACTAGTATGCTCGATAACCTAGCAACTCCATAATATGAACCTGGCTTGACGCCTGGATTTTAGAAGCCTAACCTCCCTACAGTGCTTCATCGACCACCATCCACTGAACCCACTGCTGGGTCCTACTTTATTTTCCATGACCTTTTCATAAAACTAAAACTTAGATACCATCACCTAGTACTACTCCCAGTTTGATCTCAGAATCCTGAGTCTTCCCTGATCCCCGACTACCGGTTGTCCAAGAAGGATTCCTGTAGAACCTCTCAAGATGCAAGACCTGTCCACATGCCCAACACTCCTTTAGAGGCTACTTACATTGAGTCCAGACATGTCTTGGATACCCACACTGGAAGAACACTGTTGACGACCCACTCTGAGGTGGTCTTCATACGTCCCTGGCCTGACTGCCCTACCAGAACTCATCTCATCCTTTCTTCCTATTACCTGAATCATCGCCACTGAAATCACCTGACACTGTCACCCGTCTCGAGTAAGATAGGTCCGTTGAGTTTCCCTCAGCTATAAGTGCCTGATTCATGACCCCTAAGAATGAATCCAACCTAAATATGTTTACCTGCACTTGAAATGTGTTTCGTAAACCATCCTCAAAATGCCTCACCCTTGAGGGGTCGTTACCCACCATGCCGGGTGAAAAATGATACAAATCGATGAAGGTCATTGCATAGTCCATGATGGACATGTCATCCTGTTGTAGGCTTAAGAACTCCTGATCTATCTCATCCCTTAGCATATCCAAGAAGAAGTGACCAAATAACCTGATCTCAAAGTCCTTACAGGCCAGTCCCTCAACTATGCCTGCCTAAACCTAAACGTCTCACCGATACTTTTTTGGTCCCCTAAGCATATACGTCTCCAACTTCACCCTCCACCCTAGAGGTCTATCAAGCTACTCAAAGATCATCTACATCGATTTGATCAAGTTATCAGACACCTATGGACCACCTTCACCCTTAAACAGTGGTGGGTGATGTGACTGGAACTCCCACATTAAATATTCCCTAAAAGGATCTACTTCCTAAGCTCCCCTATCAATGCCCTGGATAACATGCACCTGGATCGCTCTGAGCTGATCTTCAGGCCATGAACCAAAAGCTGTCAAATCTGGAGGCTTCCCTGCCTACTCTTGAGCTTATACCTAAGATTTTACATGTGGATCATGCTCTGCCTGACCCTTGGGAGTCTTAACCTATGTGTGATCCTACGACACCACATCACCACCCACCTGATGATCTATCTGATTTATCTAGGTGGAAACCCTCTGAATACCATTACATGGTTAGACAACCCATATAACACACACTCACACACATCATAAATAGGGAAGGAAGTAACAGGAAGCGTGATCTCACTACCCTTACCTTTCCCCACCGCAACCATGTCACAAGACATCCCAACCTCATGGAATTCTTACCCTCCCTTAACATAGCCAAGTATCATATATTCCTCGGGCCATTCCCATCTTAACAAACCATGTCACCTCAATCCGATGACCACATTACCCAACCCGGTGACCAACATAAACCCATACCATCGTACTAACCTACTCCTATAAGAGATGGGCCCGTATATATATATATATATATATATATATATATATATATCACATACCACAAACTGATTCCATCAGGTCTACTTGCCTATGATGGTTGAGTAAGATGCCACCAAAGAGAAGATATGCAAGAAAACACCACTTGGCCTCCTTTATTGACACTTTATGCAACCCAAACCCTCTTAGTGAAATCCAGTTCACCAATGGAAATCATAAGAATTCTATCACAGAAACATGCATATATAATTTAAAAACATCCTATGTGACTAATCAAAAGAATAATCAAGCATCCATTTCCATACCGGGCCAAGGGTCCAACATCTCATCCCTTATAACACCCAGCCAAGGTCACATGTCACAATAGGTAACAACCACATTCCAAGGGTACCACTCATGGTGGAAATCAAATCAAATATAAAATGAGAAAAATAGAACAACAATTACCACCCCTGGAAACTTGTTTTTCCCTCATGCATGGGGCTGCAAACACCCAAACATGAGTTTTTAACCAAGTTCTGACATCATCCTAATATCCAGTATACCATAACCAAAATAGTAAGACCAAACAAGAAAAGGAAAATCACTTGATATCATTATTATCTAGTCAAATTATGTGACTAATTCCCAGTCAAGAAATAATTTGATATCATTTGTAGTGCCCTGACCTGATTAGTCACCCAACCAGTACTTTCAGGCCAAGTTTCATTGGTCTTAGGTGTGCCTACCCATATGCCAAAAGCTTCCAACTAGAAGAGAGGGTGTAAAAGATAGATAGTGGGTAGACTATACCCTATGGCGATGTTATAATAATGGAATATATAAATATAAAGCATCATAAAAGTAAAGAACAACATAATATGATCTAGTAACCTGCCCATGGTGGAAGCCCAATCAATAGCATACAATAGTGGAAACAAAATCAACTACAACAGAAAAATAATAAAACAAGACAATCATAACATTTATAGCTAATAAAAAATAACATGAATACACAATAGGTCATACAGTATAATAAGTAGAAAAGGGTCTCCCATGGACGACCTCAATATATACATATCTAACAACATACTGATACAAAAGGAAACAAAAAGGAAACTCAAAAGTAACTCCAACTGATGTAAGAACCAATGATCTATTTCCTTCCATCCCATGACAACTCAAACACTAGGATCTAGATCTCGATCCCAAATGATTACCTGAATGCAAAATCATGAAATCTACATGCATCCTGAAGGGCCCATGCAGGGTGTGAGAATGAGTCTTAGTAGTCCACCAACAACATGTGCGTACCTTAAATTTGTGATTAAGAAGGTACGTACTAAAAATAAATAAGGCATCAATACATGCATATAATAAACACAAGATTCCCTGGTGCTTAACATCCATGAGGAATCAATCACCTACCACATCCAACGCTGAAAATAAGTATAGAGGAGAGGATCCTTAGCCAATGGACCAAGACATACCCTGATTTCAATAGACTTAGATGAACCCTCAAGTTACACATTCAAATTTCACCCATAACCTCATTCCATCATCCAAGTAACTGACATCCAAAAGGCATGCCCAATGAAAAGAATCTGGTCCCTCAAACCCCTTCTTGAAATCACCCGTTGGCTCGAAGCCCGACATATGGAGTTACAATGATATCTATCATCAAACGATAACCATTGTTGTCTCTACAACTAACATCCCAAGGTACGATGATATATGTCCTCCCAAATAAGTCTTGACTCACTGGCCTCAAGTATGACGAGCCTCATCCCCCAACCGACAGTCTCAATGCTGTCACCCGATGGCTCCTCACTATTCTTGTGGCTTTCTATGCCAAGCACACTACTATAAATATGCCTTTTATCAGTGCTAGAAAAGTTCACTAACAGCGCTAAAAAAGCATAGTTAATCGAGGTGAAGATAAAGGGGGGGGGGTCCCTTTTATCAGCGCTCAGAAAAGCACTGATAAAGACCCCTTTTATGAGCACTAAAAAAGCGCTGATAAAACACCCCTTTTATCAGCGCTAAAAAAAGCGCCGATAAAAGGGGACTTTTATCAGTGCTTTTTTTAGCGCTGATAAAAAGGGTGTTTTATCAGTGCTTTTTAAAAGCACCAATAAAAGTAAAAAATAAAAAATGAATAAAAAATTATTTATATTCGGGGGGGGGGGGAGCTTTTAACAGTGCTTGACCCCCCTATCAGCGCTAGGTGGCCCCTCCCACTCCCGCGCGCTGCCCTTGCTCGCGCGTCCCACACATGCACACACACTTCCTTGATTCCACCCAAAATCGAACCCGCAACCTCCCCCTTGCATGCCTACACCTTTACCACTAAGCCATTTCATTTTTTTTCCTATTAAATGATACATCTATTTATTTATATATAAATAGTTATATTTATTTGTGTATTAATATAGATTCATATTAATATAAATATATTTAGTTATATTAATACATATATTTTATTCATATATTAGTATATATATATATTAATTAATATATTAATATATATTTATATCTATTTATATATATATATTTGTAGTTACAATTTTTTATCCGTATATTTATTTGTATATTAATATATATTTATAAGATTAGTTTTAAATACATCTATAAAATATGTTTTTATGTATGTTTATAAATAAATAAATAAATACATATATACATATATACAACACACACACAAAGACACACACACACACACACATATATATTTATGAATAAATACATAAATATGTGTGTAATTGAAAAGCCATATAATGTTAAAATGGCCACAACTTCTAATATAGAAGCCCATTTCAACTCCACAACTAGTAAAATCGAAGAAAATAAAACAATCTTTGATATGATATGTGGTACAGGCCTAACGGACATCCGGATCAGAAGTTATACATGTTTCAATGTTAACAAATTGGGGTATCCCGACTAAAAACTCAGTTTTGGAGACCTTATGGGACTTTTTTGGCCTTGAAAAATGTGACGGAAGATTTTATTGGGTCACAAGCACATAGAGTTCGTCACAAGATTCAATTTGATATGCTGTAGAGCTCAAACAGACACCCGGATCAAAAGTTATGGCCTTTTGAAATTTGAGTTACATTTTCAACTTATTTTAGATCTTTTATTAATTGTTTTGATTTTTTGTGTCCTCAAATTGTTATTAAATGATTTTTAATCGATAATAATCAGAAAATTATTAATTAGTTATATTATTTAAAATATTTTAAATCCATTTTCACTAAATTTCTTATATATTAAATGTAATAGTCTATTTATATGTATATTTAAAAAATATATATTATCTTTATATCAATATAAATATACTTATATAACAATATATTATTTTTCATGATTTTTTTTGAAACATAAAATATATCAGCTCTAGGAAAAAGCACTGATAAAGCCCCCCTTTATCAGCGCTACTAAAAAAACGCTGATAAAGGGGTCCTTTTTAACGGCGTTAAAAAAAGCGCTTATAAAGGGGGGGGGGATTTATCAGTGCTAAAAAAAACACTGATAAATGGTCACTTTTAACAACGCTTTTTTTATCGCTGTTAAAGCCCCCCCTTTATCAGCGCTTTTTTTTGCGCTGATAAAGGCCCCCTTTATCAGCACTTTTTTTAGAACTGTTAAAAGGGTAGTGCTTCCCTTGCCTGTTTTTGTAGTAGTGGCACCTCCATCTAATTTCCCTAATACAAAACAACCAAAGGCCTCTACCCACAATATTGGTCAATACCACCTCATAAAATAAGGCATCCTATGTGCACAAAACTCCAAACAACGCTTGGCCAACACGAGTGAGTGCTAATCACCAAATAGAACCCAATCCACACCAATTTTAGCACCTCTTTCCCCTACTATTGTCCTAGAGAATGACTGATTAAATAACTTAAGAGGGGGTTAATTGAGTTATTAAATGATTATTTGAAATATAGACCACCATCTTCAAAGTATTCATGTCCAATTTTCTTCCGTAAGATTATATGTAGTGAAAATGTAAAATAGGTAGAAAGAAAATTGAACACATAGGTTTATAGTGGTTTGAGGAATAGAAATACCCTAGTATTCACCAATAACACTCTACTCCTTGAGCTTGGTGATTTTCACTAAACAAACCTTTTTTCGGGGGATCCCATTTGAGTAAAAGTAGACTTCACTTAGTACAAAGGTCTAATAGATTTCAACTAGGCTCTCCATTTACCATACCTATCCATAGTCTTACACACTCTTATACTGAGTGAAAACAAGATAGAAAGAGATTCAATATTTTTGAAATGTATACAACACATGGTTGCAAGAAGAAACTGACAATAGATGAAGATTCCTCCTAAGATAATGATAGTTAAAGCACAGATGATTATCGCCTATTGACCATTCAAAGTTCAAGTGCTCTGGTAATGTGTATAGTAGCACTTGGGTCGAATCCTTGATGATGATACTTTTTAATAGTCGATTGTTTTTAGTTGATTGCATTCTGATTGGGGGGTTTGTTTGTAGAGATTATGAAATGATTTATTTATTAATATTGATTTAACAAATTTATAAATATTGGGGTCAGTTCATCATTAGGTATTTAATCTTGTGATATCCTTGATCTTTTCTTTATATTGCATTAAATTAACACCCATGTCACAAGTTGACGTTAATTGGAATTCCTAAGTGTTAAGGCGTTAAATCCAAGACTTAAATTAACTAGGATTATAATCTCAATAAATAATTGATTGTGGTAGTGTATTAATGATTTCAATAATCAATGTAATCCATACGTTAAACAATAAAAGTCATTAATCCATGACATGTTAAGTCCAATATACACAATGTTAATTTAAAGAATATTCATCGAGCAAAAATTCTCAATCGCTTAACATACCTAAATTATAACTCACCCCAATGAGAGATTTACTAATCCATTGAAATGATTAGTAATATGGTTATAATTATTATGATGATAAATTAAGAAGATAAGAAAAAGAAAGGGATAAGAAAAGATTGGTGCGATGAACACACACACAAACAATGCTGATAATTAAAAATGAATTTTAGATTGAATGAGAAAGAAAAATAAGGGAAGGGGATTAAACTATATTTAAAATATTTTAAGAAAATTAATATTAAACTACATAATTTTTATGATAATAAGAGATACTTAAGAATAAACTTGCATTAAAATATAATTACAAAGAAAAGACTTACAAGAGTACAATAATGAAGAAAACAAAAGTAAAAGGAAACAAAGAGAGGATTAATGGTATATCTAGTGAAAACTTGAGTATGTTAGATCCTCCCAAGCCCTTTCAAAGTATTTTTTCGTGATAATATGTTCTCCTCTCTTCTGAAATGCCAACTCTTTTGAAGGAGAGGAGGGGGGTGTATTTATAGTCCAAGGAAGTGGACTGTTTGCATTCCCAATCCGTCCCTCCACTTGCATTGACATTTTGATAATTTAGAAATCATAATCCCAAGATATCTCCTTATTCAAAGTTTTAGATAATAATGTTGGCTGAATACTATAAAATTTTGGAGGCATTTGTAATTATGGATCCAAAGTTATGGCTATTTGATTAAACAATGTTAATCTGTCCATTTCAATCCATAATTTTTAGAAGACCAAAGTGTGAATGGGTTTATCAATAAGAATATGCCTTAAAATATGAATTATTTATTCAAAAATTTATCCGACTATATATCCTCTTTCACACTACAAAATCTCAACTTGAGTTGATGACTAGATCAGGAGATATTTCATAAATACTGAACTTATTTTAATTCCCGACCAAAATGGTGGGCTGAGTTTAAATGAATCAGTTGGGCCCCTTGTATTTGGATTTGGGACTTAAAATGTTTATCCAAGACTCCTTAAATTTTCCCCAGAACATGGTATAAGAATAAAGGAATTTGGAATTCTGTATTGAGCCCAGTACTTTAATCTTTATAGCTGGTCCAGTTTCTTCACAGTTTCTTTAGGTCTTCTTGTGTGGACCATATGACCCTTAAAATGAAATAATTGTCCCATTATTCCTTATAATGAAATGTTTTATACTGAAAGAGTAATCCTAAAAAACAATAAAAATTCAATTTGGATCAGTAGGGTGATAGTTATTATTAAAACATTAAACAGACTTCAATCTGGATGAATTCAAATAGTGCTCAAAAATTATATTTAATATTTATACATTAATATTTCACAAAAATTATGAACATTTCCTATAAAATCAGTAAAGGGAGTATATAAAAAGTTATGAAAATATTAATAACATCAAATCCCCCACACATAGTCTTGTGCCTGTCCTCATGTGCAACAAATATAAAAAATGACAAAATCATTTTCACTCACCAACAAAAATTAAAATTTTGTTTTCCCCAATCAGGGGCGGTTTAAACAATTTCACTCATCCATATTTAATTCCACCACAAGTTTTTACAGAAAAAATGTTCCAAAAAAAATTCATTTTTTCATGCTCAAATTTAGAAATGGAAAATAGTGGCACACAAAACTTACTCCTCTCAAGATGATAAAATTAATTTATGGAGTTTCACTCATTCACCAACCAAAAGTGAAAATCTTAGAGTTTGAAAGAGCTCTCAGATTCCACTCCCTATCCTAAAGTGATCAAAAATCAAGAGGTCTTTTTAGGGGTTTTTATGTAGCTATAGGATGGTAGGAAGATGATATCCAAAAGATAGGAAAAAGGGGGTAAAATACCAACATGGTAAAAGCAATGTACATTTTTTTTGAATAAGACATGAAAGGAAATGAAAAAACATATTTAAAAGGGAATTATTGTGTGAATAAAGACACAAGAGAGGAAGAAAATTTGAATATGATGAGAAGATTAAATATTTACAAAACAAAAAACTTCTCCCAATGACATAAGTGTTTTTTTTCTTTTCTTTTCTTATCTTTTTTTTTGCATTTTTCAAAATTTTAACTTGAAAAAGATCTCACACTCATATCTCAAACCATGATTGATATCCTCACGACACAAATTGAAATAGTTATAATAAGATAAAAGGTTGATGAAGAGTGATTTTTGAACTGCCCAAGACACAACCCATTTTTTTCTGTTCCTTATTTTTTATTTTTTATTTTTATTTTTTGAACACTTGTCAATAACATTTACAAAATTACATAAATAAAAGTACATTACATTCCCAAAAACTCAATTATTGACAATTGTTCCCCAATACTAAAATGGATGCTTGCCCTCAAGCATATGATAAATCTTTGAAAATCAATAAAAGGGCACCCAAAAAATGAAATCCATTCCATCCACCCTTAAATTTAAAAAAAAATTATGCAATGAAGATCCATGTTGATATTGGGTGGGATAAGGTTTTGGTCTTGTAATGTGGCTATCGAAGAAAAGGTTTTCATAGGCTCTAAGGGGATTTCAAAAGGAGGATTGATGTATGGTTAATGGGAGACTATTTGGCTTTTATAATTCTCACAGGGTTCAGAAATGACTCTATCATATTAATGCACACAAAAGTTGGAAATTCAGCTTGAAGGTCTACAAACTAAAGACTCACATATGGGGGTGAAAAACACACATTTTGAAAAGATGTCCATAGGTATCCTTGGCATGAAAGAAAATGTTGTTCCTCATAGGTGGGGAAAATCATTTTCTAAATCAATAATTGAGCATTCAAAATTTATTATTCTTGAAACAAAATTATTTATCCAAATTCATGATGAAAATACAAAATTTTTGAGATGAAAACATGTCTTTTTGACTCAAAAAAATGGTTGGAAAAAATTTAAAAATTTGTAGGCGAGTAATCATGATTTTTCTTTTCATATTGTTTTTAATTTTTTTTTGTTTTTTTTGTTTTTTTTAGTTTTTTATAAAGACACACCTACACAAAAAAGAAATATTAAATAAAAAAAATGTGATGAGGAAAGTGGTAAAAAAAATGAGAATGATGGAGGAAGAATGAGAAAGAGATATAGAGAGAAGAGGAGTTAAAGGTAAATAGGTGACCCATGGTTTGGATTTGGTGGGTTGCCATCTCCATCCAGTGGTGGGTTAACTACAAAAGTTGGGGATCTGATGGAAGTCGATGTGGTTCCAAGATTGTGTGTCCTCTCATGGTGATTATTTAACTGACATCCATTAACTATGAATTCCCTTTTTGAAGAGGGGTCTTAGACTTGCACTGCACCAAATGGGTAAACATTAGTAATAAAAAAGGACATTCCCAATGAGAATCAAGCTTACCTGGGTGAAGTCGAAATCAAGAGTTGAAAATCATTACCTTTTAACCTTTATGAAATACATTTCTCAGGATGTGTTTTTCATGGAGTGCCTTAGCCTTTTCTTTGTATATATTGGAATTCTCATAAGAATCAAGTCGAAGCTCATCTAATTCATCCAATTGCAACAGTATTTATTCACCAGATTTTTCAAAATTAAAATTACAAGTTTTCACATATCAAAATGACTTAAGTTGGATTTCAACTTGTAGATGACTTGCTTTACCAAAATCTAGCCTAAAAGGAGACATCCCAATGGGTGTTTTATAGGCAGTTCTATAAGCCCAAAGTGCTTCACCAAGTCTTTCAGGCTAGTCTTTTCTGGTGGGTTTTACAATTCTCTCAAGCACTCTTTTCACTTATCTATTAGAAAGTTCATCCATTCCATTTTTTTGGGGGTGATATGCAATTGGAGTTTTATGTACAACACCATTATTTTTCAAAATAGATTCCATGATTTTATTAAAAAAATGGGTTCCTAAGTCACTTATTAAGGAAAAAGTGTGCCAAATCAGTAGAAGATGTGTGTCTTTAGGAACTCACTAACAGTATGTGAATCATCCTTTCTAGTGGGTTTAGCCTTGACCTACCTAGAAACATAATAAACCGCAAGAAGGATGTATGAGAATCCACCGGAAGGGGGAAATGGTCCCATGAAATCTATGCCCCAAACATCGAAGATCTCACAGAAAATTAAAGGATTTCGGGACATTTCATTTCTCTTTGAAATTGTGCCAAAATTTTGGCAAGTGGGACATGATTGATAGAACTCATGTGAGTCCATGAAGAGTGAAGACTAGAAGAATCTAGATTCTAGGACCTTTCAGGAATTCCTTTTTGGTCCAAAGTGTCCACCTATGGGAAGTGAGTGAAAAAAATTATAAGATAGAGGAATGTTCATCTTCATCAACACATATCCTAACTACCATGTCTTTCCCAGTTTTCCAAAGTTTATTTTCTTCTTAAAAATAGTGTTTTGAATCACTTTTCAACTTCATTTTTTGTTCTTTTGAATTTTTTTAGGAAAAACACCAGAAACCAAGTAATTTACAATTGGGGAATACCATGGTAACTTTGGAGTGAGAGATGAAAGGTGCTTAGTGGGGAATTCAGGATCAATGATTTTATAATGAGAAGAATTAGAAATTCTACTCAAGTGATCATCCATAGGGTTTTCCTTTCCAGACCTATCTTTGATTTCAAGGTCAAACTCTTGGATCATTATGATCCATCTTATTAGCCTTAGTTCGGAATCACTTTTATTGAGTAAGAACTTTATAGCAGAATGGTCTGTGAAGATGATGATTTTGGCACCTAAGAGATAGGGTTGGAATTTATGTAAGGAAAAAACCACTGCTAAAAGTTTCTTTTCAGTCACAGTGTAGTGAGATTGAGTTTCATCCAATGTTTTTGAGGCATAATAGATGACATGAGAAATTTTTTCTCTTCTTTGACCAAGAACAACCCCAACAGCTCTATCAAAAGCATCACACATCAACTCAAAGGGTAAAGAACAATCTGGGGGTTGGATTATTGGGGAAAATGTAAGAGCAGTTTTGAGTACAATAAAGGCTCTCTTGAAAACCTCATCAAAATGGAAAGTGATATCATTTTGGATCAACCAAGTGAGTGGGAGGGAAATCATATTGAAGTTATGGATGAATCACTGATAGAAACTAGCATGAACGAGGAATAAACAGATGTCTCGAATAGAAGTGGGTTCAGGAAGTGATTGGATCACTTCAATTTTGGTAGGATCGACTTCAATACCATCTTTTGAAACTATGTGCCCTAGAACAATCCCATTTTCAACCATGAAGTGAAATTTTTCAAAATTTAACACAAGGATACACTTGACACACTTTTGAAGGACTAGAGAGAGTGAATTTAAGAAATATTCAAATGAATCACCATAAATGGTAAAGTCATCCATGAAGACTTCCATACAGTGTTCAATGAATTCAAAAAAGATACTCATCATACACCTCTGGAATGTTGCAGGAGCATTGGAAAGGCCAAAAGATATTCTCCTATATGCATATGTTCCAAAGGGGCATGTGAAAGTAGTTTTTTCTTGGTCTTGAGGTGCGATTGAGATATGGAAGTAGCTCATGTATCCATCAAGAAAGTAATAGTGTGAATTTCTGGCTAATCGTTCTAGAATTTGATCAAGGAATGTAAGAGGGTAGAAATCTTCTCGTGTTTCAACATTCAATTTCCTATAGTCGATAAACACACACCATTTTTTCTTTACTCAAGTTGTGACTACCTCACCATGTTAATTTGTGACAACATTTATCCCAACCTTCTTAGGTACAACTTGAATTGGACTAACCCATTCACTATCAGAAATTGGGTAGATAATACCAGCTTAAAGAAGCTTGGTGATCTCTTCCCTAACTACTTAAAGGATGATTGGATTGAGTCTTATTTGTGGTTGTCTAATTGGATTGGATGATTCCTAAATATGTATGTGATTCATGCCAAGATTAGGGTTGATTCCTGGCATGTCATATAGGGTCCACCCTAAGGCCTTTTTGTTTTCCTCTAAACTTGAAAAATTTTGGACTCCTTAGTTTCGGTAAGTAAAGTAGAGATAATAACAGGATAAGAGTGATCATGGAAAAGTAATGAATATTTCAGGTGTTTAGGAAGAGGTTTCAGATCAGTCACATCTTTCATTTGTGGGTTAGACAACTCACGAATTGAGGAAGGGACTTTAGTTTCTTCAGATTCATTTTCCTTAATACTGTCCAAGGTGGAGCAATAGATATTAGAGTTGATGTGGGATTTAATAGAGTTTTCAAGTTCCTCTAGATCTATGGAGTCTATGAATGAGAGGTCCACATCAACTTCACCATTTATGACTTAGTTAATCATGATGCATATTTCACAAGATACTTTATCATTTGTACATGAAGAGCATGATGGATTAGGGTTTAATTGACTCTCATAAGTGTCCTCAGAAGCATGGATTGAGAATGCATAGTGATCCTCAGATGGGTATCGCATGGATTGGAAAATGTTGAACTTGACTAGTTGGTCACCAAATTTTATAGATAAGATTCTTGAATGGATATCAATCTTAGTTCTCACTGTCATTAGGAATGGTCTTCCTAGAATTAAGGGAGATCAAGAAGAGTTCATCTAAACTTCCATGTCAAGGACATAGAAATCAGCAGGGAAGATAAGATTGTTCACATGAACAAGGACATCCACTATTATACCCTCAGGACTAGAAATTCCTCAACTGGACAATTGAATTACAACACTCGTTGTATGTAAGGGACCTAGACCAAGGTTAGAGAATATGGATTTTTCCATGACATTAATTGAGGCTCCTAGGTCTATAAGTGCATTATTGAATTTGGAACTTCCTATTTGGCATGGAACTTTAAAGGTCCCAGGATCTTTGCACTTAATGGGTATGGACTCTTGGGTTGAAACATTTTCAAAGGTTCTAAGTTGACTCTTATGGGTACACAAATCCTTGAGAAACTTAGCATACTTAGGAATTTGTTTAATGGCATCTAAGAGGGGAATGTTCACTTCAACACATCTAAACATGTCGAGAATTTCAAGATCGGGTTCAAAGGACTTATTTGGATTAGAAACAGCTTGAGGAAAAGGAATTGGGTTCCTAAGTGTAATGGAAGGAGGTGAGGGAATGGTTTCATGTTCCTTTTAATATTTCTTTTTCTTTTCATTTTCTAGTTCAACAATTAAAGGAGGGTTGGAGGACTTATCTTGAGGCATAACAATTTGATTTCCCAATCTAAGTGTAATTGAATTTACATTACCCTTGGGGTTGGGTAATGGTTGAGCTGAAAGTTGGGAAGAATTTGATTATTGCTGCTGTCTTAGGTGGGATGCAAGTTGACCAATTTGGGTTTCAATATTTTTAAGGCTAGAACGGGTGAAGGAGGCAAGATCTTCAACTGCACTTTATCATGGTTTCTCAGAATAAGAGGCTTGTGCTGAATTGGGATTACCTTGATTTTGGTTATTGGGAAAGAAATTGTATTGGTTTGGTAATTGGGAAGGCTCACTGGGATAGTGGAATATAGGAGGAGGAAGAGGAGGATTGATCCTTTTAGGTTGATGAACAAAAGGGTAAGGTTGTTGGAAGTTACCAACACCTTTGACTATATTGGAACTGGTTTGGGTTTTGATGAGGGTATTGAGGGGTATGAGAAATGGGATTCACATATCTCAATTTAGGGTTATATGTAGAAGAGAAGGGATCAGAATGGGGTTGGTTAAAGTTTCTAACAAATTGACCTGATTGTTGAGGGTTGGGGTTCCACTGAGCATATGCTGCATTGATCTCCATTGGTCCGGATGAATCAGATGGTTCATCTTGAAGTTGTGGATAGGTGTCTATTGGATGAGATGGTGAGTTTTGGATTCCATAGTTTTTGACAGGTCCAGGAAACATTGATTGTGGATAAGATGAGGTTGGGGCTTTGGTATCCATAACTAGTTGTCACACAAGACCTATAAGTTCACTCATCCACTCTGTCATCTTGTTTGTCTCTATTGATTGATTATCTTGGGATTTTTTGACTTGAGCATGTGCTTGATTATGGAATTGTTGTGTGTTTGAAGCTGTGTTTCTTATAAGATCTCTTGCAGCTGCGGGAGTTTTATCAACAAGAGCACCACCACTTGTGACATCAATGAGGGTTCTCTTTGTAGCCAATAACCCCTCATAGAAGTATTGGATCAAGAGTTGGTCAAGGATTTGGTGGTGTGGGAAGGTTGCAACAAGATTTTGGAACCTCTCTTAGTATTAATGGAGTGATTCACTTGGGAACTGATGGATACCACTTATTTCCTTTCAGATAGAAGCAGGAAAGAATTTATCTAAGAAGAGTCACTTCATGTCATTCTATGTGGTTATGGAACCAAGAGGAAGGTATTAGATCCATGATTTAGTAGTGTCATCTAGGGAGAAATGGAATGCTCAGAGTTTGATTTATTCCTCATAAACCCCTTGAGGATTAATGGTAGAGCACACCACTTGAAACTCTTTAAAGCGGAGATGTGGATCCTCACCGGATAAACCTTGGAAATGAGGGAGAAGATGAATCAAACACAATTTCAGTTCAAAGTCAGCTTCTATGTTTGTATATTGAATACCAAGAGGTTGGCAATTCATATCAGGGGCAGTATGTTCTTTTAGTGTTTGTTCTCTAGGATTGGCCATTTCTAATTCAACTAGTTGGATAAGGACTGGTTCTTGAATTATTTGATTATCCCTAATGTTCCTCCTAAGTTGGTGAATAGTTCACTCAATTTTAGGGTCAAACAAATCCGAGGTATTGTTTGGGAGTCTACGAGGCATTCCGAGAGATGTTGGAAGAAAGAGGAATATGGGTTTTTCTTTGTGTTTTTTTAGTTTATGATTTTTATGAGAAGGTGGGTTTTTCTTTGTATTTTGTTTTTCAATTTTTTTAAAATTAGTTTTTTTGGGTTTTTTTACAATAACTAGAAACTAATGACTACAAAAAGAACCATCCCCAGCAGAAACGCCATTTTAAAGTGTGACTGATTGTCTCCTATCGACCGTTCAAAGTTCCGGTGCTCTACTAATGTGTATAGTAGAACTCGGGTTGAATCCTCGACAATGATACTTTTTAATAGTCAATTGTTTTTAGTTGATTGTATTTTGATTGGGGTTTTTTTGAAGATCTTATGAAATGATTGATTGATTAATATTGATTTAAAAAATTTATAATTACTAGGGTGAGTTTATCATTAGGTAGTTAATCTTGTGATATCCTTGAGCCTTGATTTATATTGCATTAAATTAACACCCATGTCACAAGTTGATGTTAATTGGAATTCCTAAGTGTTAAGGATTTAATCAAAGCCTTAACTTAACTAGGATTCTAATATCAATCAGTACTTGATTGTGGTAGTGTATTTATGGTTCCGATAATCAATGGAATTGTTGGGCAAAAATCCCTCAAGTCATCATTGAAGAATTTTTGAGGTGATTGTGTTTGTTGACAAAGAAGGCCTCCTTGTTGTGTTTGTTGACAATGAAGACCATAATATATGTTTGTGTCGACAAAGGGGGTTTACATGGTGATTTGTCGAGTTCAAAGGATGCTTTCAGCAATCGATTATTGAATGAAGAACCTCAATAAAGGGATAGACGATCTGGAGGTGGTACAAAAAGAGCAGGTACAAGGTGGCGTCATTTTATAGTGTTTGCCAAATTTTGGGCCTTAAAATCGTAAAATGGAGAGATATGTTTTTGGAAAAGGGTGTGGCACGCAAAAGGAAAGAGGTGCGTGGAAAAATTATGTGTGGTGCGCAAAATTTGCGGGATGCGCGGAAAATTTAAGTGGCGCACGGAAAACAGCGGGATGCGTGGAAAACAACGGGTTGCGCGAAATAGAGGGATGAAGTATTTCGCGCAAGAGGTGTTTCGCGGTCTGAAGCTCAAAAATTGGCAAAGGCATGAGGTGCATGAAATTTTGGAGCAGTTCGCGAAAAATGGTGTTGCGCGGAAGATTTGTTTTTCGTGCTCAAAGTGGATTACGCGCTCAAGGAGGGTTTTTTGTGAAGGTTCGATTTTTACCATAAATATAAAGTGACCCCCCCTATTCGGTAGAGTTCAAGACATAAAGAATACCCGAGCTCTGATGCACAAAATTGAAGTTCGAAAGGGGGTTGCGCGTAAACTTTAAGTTTGCGTGTAAAGACAGGTGTTGCGTGAAAAGCTAAAAGCTGCACATAAATTTGGTATTGGCGCGGAAAAGTGGTGTTACGTGAAAAGTCGATTTCGCGCAAAGGCAGAGAATTGCGCGCAAGGCAGTTTCTAGGATGTGCGTAAAAATAAGAGGTTGCGCGTAAGAAAGGGGTTGCGCGAAAATTGTATTTCACGCAAGTCAAAGGAATTGCACGTAAGGTGTCGTAAGGGCTGTGCGTAAAAATTGGGGTTGCCTGGTACACCTGGTGCAAAGTGAGATTCATCTGCGGGTGAAAGTTGGGCTTCAATAGATCATCTACATAAAGAGAAAGATGCATTCCTTCATGCAAATGAAGAGACCTACAAGTCTATAAACTGTGAGTGGATCCTTTCCAGAGCAGTGAGCGAAGGAAGAGGAAGAAGGTGATCCTCTCCACCGGCAGTGATCCAGAGAGAGAGAAATAGGGAGTGAACCTTGGGAAAGCAGTGAGATGACCCTAAACATTGTAAAGGCAGTGATCTTGGGATAGAGTGACTGTGCCCGAACCTTGTAATCCACAGCTAGTGAAGTTTAGTGGAATTTGGTACGACCGGAGACTTGTCGGCGTATGCTCCTTGGACGTAGCCCAGTGAGGGTGAACCAAGTAAAAATCACTGTGTCCTGTGCATGCTTTACCTTATGTTTATATTGTGCAACAGGAAAGAGAGAGAAGAGTGTTTTTCTTAACAGCGAAACAAGATCAGAACGGGCTTTAATTTTAAATTAGTCATACCCTGATTCACCCCCCTCTCAGGGTATTCAGCCTTGTGGACCTAACAATTGGTATCAGAGGGAGGTTGATATTAGTTATTCTCTCAATGGAGGTCACTAACCATAAAGGGATTCTGATCTTCGACGGATGTAATTTTCAGATATGGAAGAATCGAATGCAACACTATTTCTGATCCTTGGGAATGGATGTGTTCTCAGCAGCTATGAATGGTATCATAACTGATATTAATAGTGATGCATTATCAGAAGCTGAGCATAGAGAGTTGGATTCTGATTCCAAAGCAATCAATGCCTTAGGGGGAGCCCTTTCCAATCCCATATACACGAAGGTGATGTCATACAAAACGTCACATGCTATGTGGGAAAAGCTTTTGAATATATATGAAGGGGATACAAAGGTCAGAGAGGCAAAGCTGCAGGTGTTGTGAAACAAGTATGAAGATCTGAAAATGAACCCGAATGAGTCTGTTGATGCATTCTTCGAGAGGGTAAATATTGTTGTGGAAGATATGCAAGGTCTTGGAGAAGTTATTGAATACATAAAGATCGTAAAGCATATCTTGAGGAAACTTCCACCTCGGTTCAATCCGAAATTTTCAGTACTAGAAGATAAAGATCAAAAAGAGCTGACACTGGATAATTTTCATAGTACCTTGGTTGCATATGAAATGAGGAATGATGATAACGAGGCTGTGGAAAAGGGGAAATCCAAAGAGGTGGCATTTAAGGCCATGAAGAAACTCTCCATTGAAGATTCTCAGGAAGAAGAAGAGACAGATGAGGTAATGTCATTCCTTTCCTCAAATCTTCAAAGAGGAAAAGTAAAGTTCAAAGGGAAACTTCCACTTTCTTGCTTTAGATGTGGAAAAGTTGGTCATCTTGCTGCAAGGTTCCCCAAAAAGTTTCAAGAAGAAAATGATGAAGATGAAGTTGAAATTCCCAAGAAAAAATCTTCAGCCTATGTGAAAGGGAAGAAGCAGTTCAAGAGAAATTTCTTCAAGAAGCAGAATCTTCTTTCACAAGAAATAGACAGTTCAGATGAGTCCTAGGGTGAAGAAATTGAAGAGATAGAAAACTGCAAATATCGTTGACAAAATGCAATGGTGGCTGTTGTCAGTAGTGCTCAAGAAAAGAAAGAAACCGAAACTGATGAGGAAGAAGAAGAAATTGAAGGGAGAGCTGATATGGAAGCTGAATTAGAGGCAGCTTTTGAAGAGATAGATGTTTGGAGAGAAAAAACAAAGAAATCCAACAAGGTGGTACATGATGAAAAACTCTACATGCAACAGCAGGAAGAAAAGAAGTCCGAGCTAGTAAAAGAAATTGAAAATCTCAAGTCTTACAGGCCAGAGCGCACAGAAAAGGTTGATGAGAATAAGCTCAATATTGAAGAACAGAAAAGGGAGATCAATGAATTAAATAGAAAAGTGAAAGATCACATCAAGCATATCAAAGATCTTGAAGAGGAAGTTTTCAGTCTGCGGAGAAAAGTTAAAGACCAGGAAAAACCTTTGATTCCCAACACAGTCTTGGGAAAATAGGTCATTAAGAAGACTGAAAAGAAGAAAGAAGAGCCTAGTAGTTCAGCGGGAAAGAAGCAGCAATTGATCTCAGAAGTCAAGGCTGATTTAAGGCTTAATCAGAAACAAAAATTTGTGGAAATTGAAGTCAGACCGCAAGCACCCGTCCCGAGATTGAAGGTGGATTTGGGCACAAAGCAGAATCAGAATATTCAGAGATCCCAAGGGAAAACTCATAGTGCTGAAGTGACACGAAGGAATGCACCTTATATTAGGTTGTATTGTTGTGGAAAGATGGGACATTCATAGTATGTGTGTTCCATAGCCAAAAGATACCGAAGGGAACAAGAACAGAGGTGACAGCCAAATAGAGAACTATTTTCCAGAACATATTTTGAAGGACACTGTTTTGGTGAGGAGGATTTGGGAACATGGCTAGGCACTGCACTTCGACCATTTAGAGAAATGTGCCAAAGAAAAATCAAAATGTTCACAAGTAGCAGATCAATAAACCGACAAGTGACTTAAAAGTTCAGAACAAATTTGCAGCTCAGCAAGATAAAGATGGTCCATCATACTATGAGAATGATCATGAGTCTCAATATATACTGAGAATGGAGACAAAAATATGGACCAAGAAGAAGAGATAAGAGAAGGAAGTAGTTGCTGAAATTGCCCTTAAAGCATCAGACTGTTCTGGTGAGTGGATTCGTGATAATGGTTGTACGTCTCACATGAGAGGAAACAAGGATCTGGTTACAGGCATAAAATATGACAAAGAAGGAATTTTCAAATTTGGAAACGATGAAGGCCTGAAGATTGTTGGATCAGGGAAAGCCAAGTTTGGGGGAAAAGAAATGAGACGTGCTGATGTCTTGGTAGTAGAGGGTCTCAGTCATAACTTGCTCAGTGTCAGTCAACTATGTGACTCTGGGCACTCTATCCAATTTACCAAGAAGGTGTGTATTGTTAAAGGAAAAGATGGATCAGTCATTCTACAGAGAAAAAGAACAAAGGGAAATCTTTACCTGGTAGGTGGGGAAAAAGATTCATGCTTTTTATCCAGAGAAGAAGAAAACCAGCTATGGCATAAGTGACTTGGTCATCTGTGTCAACCATCCATGGAAGATCTGGTAAAGTGTGATGCTGCTAGAGACCTTCCCAAACTATCACGTGATCACACTCATATGTGTGATGCTTTCCAACAAGGGAAGATCATCAGAAAGACATACAGGACAAAGGAACATAAATCAACTAGAGTGCTCGAATTGGTGCATGCGGATGTATGTGGACCTATCTCACCACGAGCTATAAATGAAAAAATATACTATGTTTTTTTCATTGATGATTATAGCAGAATGACTTGTGTATTTTTCATTAACCATAAGACAAAGGTGTTCAGTTGCATAAAGTAGTATAGGAGGTAATCGGAAAGGATGCTTGGGAAGAAAATTCTAAATTTTCGTACTGATAACGGTACAGAATTCACAAACAGTCAGGTCGAAGAATATCTCGAGAAACACGAAATAAGACATCAAGTTTCTTCAGTGAGAACTCCCTAACAGAATGGAGTGGTTGAAAGGGGAAATAATATCATCAACAACATGGCCAGAGCGATTCTTATTGATAAAGACCTACCAGAGAAATTTTGGAAGGAAGCAGTTTTGACATCGGTCTATGTTTCGAACATGTCTCTGTTGTGTCCAAAGAAAGGGAAGACTCTGTATGAACTATGGTATGTAAAGAAGCCAACGTTAAAATACTTTTGAATCTTTGGAAGTAAGTGTTTCATTATCAATAAAGAAAATCACAGGAAGTTTGAGGCATGAGCAGATGAGGTGATATTCCTTGGCTACGCAGGGAAAAGCAAAACATATAAATGCTACAACAAAAGGCTGGGAAAAATTGTTGAGAGCAATGATGTCACTATAGTTGAAAATGAACAGAATACTCAACGACCCAGTGACAGTTTCTGGATGAAAGTGATGAGGAAATAAGTAACACATGGGGAGTAGAAGTGGAAGAGGCTGACTCAGAAGAAGATACTAATGATGAAAAAGAAAGTGTCAAGTCTGTGTCTGCAAGGAAGCTAAAGAGTCGAGCTGAAATTGATAGGCAGAATATCATTGGTGATCAGACAGATTTAGTTCAGACTCGAATAATGAAATCATTACAACAAACATAATTTTTATCTCAGGTGAAGCCAAAATGTTTTTCCGATTCAGCTGAAGATGAAAACTGGGTTCAGTCTATGAATGAAGAGATTGATCAGATTGAGAAGAACCATACATGAGAAATTGTTTCGAGGCCAGCAGACAAGAATGTCATCGGGACTAAATGGGTCTATCGAAACAAGATGAATGAATATGACATAGTAATTCGAAACAAAACACGACTAGTGTGCAAGGGATACTCCCAGATAGAGGGAATAGATGTTGATGAGACATTTGCACCGGTTGCAAGACTGGAGACAATCAGATTATTTTTGGCCATAACAGTGCAAAGAAAGTTCAAAGTGTTCCAGATGGATGTCAAATCTGCATTCTTGAATGGTGTTATGGAAGAGTAGGTGTATATTGAGCAGGCAAATGGTTTTCTTATTCATGAGGATGAGAAAAAAGTTTGCAGGCTAAAGAAGGCATTGTATGGGATGAAACAAGCACCAAGGGCATGGTACTCACGGCTTGATCAGTACTTGAAGAAGCCTGGTTTCCAGCGCAGAGGAGTTGATTAAAATCTCTATTTCAGCAATGATAATAATCAAAGGATGATGGTGCTAGTGTATGTCGATGACATAATTTTTGGTGGATCAGATGAAGCTCAGTGCAGATAGTTTTCTGAATTCATGAAAAATGAGTTTGAAATGTCAATGATTGGAGAGATAACATTTTTCCTTGGTTTATAGGTGACACAGGGAAGTAATGGAACATTCATTTCTCAATCCAAATACGCCAAGGAGGTTCTGAGAAGGTTTGGAATGGATAATTCCAAGGAGATGAAGACTCCGGTTGCTACCCAGATGAAATTATCAAAAGATGAGGATGAAAAGATAGTTAATATCACATAATACAGGAAAATAATTGGAAATTTGTTTTACTTAACCGCAACAAGGACTGATATTGTTTTCGCCACATGCCAAGCAGCGAGATATCAGAGTAATCCCAAGGAAAGCCACATGCTTGCAGTGAAAAGAATACTTCAGTATATCAAAGGCACTGTGGACTTTGGTCTGATGTATAATGAAAAATCTCAATCAGTGTTATTGGGTTACACAGATGTAGATTGATCCGGATTAGTAGATGACAGAAAATCAATGTCAGTAGGTGCATTCTATCTTGTTGGATTGTGTATTTCTTGGTTAATCAAGAAGAAATACTGCATCTCATTGAGTACCGCAAAGGATGAGTATATTGCAGCCACTTAAGCATGCACACAACTATTGTGGATGAAGCAACAACTTGAAGATATGGTATTTGAAGTGAAGTCTCCGATCAGAATCCAACGTGATAACTCAAGTGCTATAAATCTTAGCAAAAATCCCGCACATCATTCAAGGAAAAAGAAAATTGAGATAAAATATCATTTTATCAAGTAGAAGGTTGAGAAGGGAATCGTGAAGTTGGAGTATGTGCCTACAGAGCTATAGGTTGTAGACATTCTGACAAAGGCCTTACCCAAGGAAGCTTTTGAGAGGCATCGACTGGATCTGGGAGTTCAGTCAGCTCCCCGCACTTAAAAGAGTGTGGATGTGGAACCCCCCTCTCCCTGAGGTATGATGTGTTTTTTTCCTAATGTGCTGATATGTGTTCTCTACTCTGTTATAGACTGCAAAGGAGTGACCTTTGGGTTCATTGACAAAGGGGGAGAAAATAGTGATTGTTCAAGGGGGAGACAGTGTGACAATTTGATAAATCATGATTGATATGGGGAGAAGCTGACAGGTGGAGTAGCCAGATAGGGGGAGCAATGAGAAAGGGGGAGAGTTTTAAATCTGACGATGCTAGAAGTGATTGATCAAAGAATAGATATCACGACAGCAGAGGATCGGGATAAAAGCAGAACAGTTATGTTGGAATGGTGTGAGAAGGTTTCCAGCTATCACCAATTGGTATTATAGTTATTCTCAATTGGTATCAGTTTGGTATCAACAGTTGGTGTCAGCAATGAAGTGATTCATTAATGAACTTTTCATTTACTCTTGTTTCTCACGCCGAGCATTGCTCATGTGGGCTTAGAGTACGTGTTAAGTGAATCTTTGAACGCTATCAGAATCGCAAGAGGCGAATGGTGGTAGCGGCTGGAAGGAGATTTAATGAGATATCAATGTGTAGAGAAATTTTATGAGAAGAGTTGTCAACAAACCCAAAGGGGGAGATTGGTGGGAAAAAATCCCTCAAGTCATCATTGAAGAATTTTTGAGGTGATTGTGTTTGTTGACAAAGCATGCCTCCTTGTTGTGTTTGTTGACAATGCAGACCATGATATATGTTTGTGTTGACAAAGGGGGTTTACATGGTGATTTTTTGAGTTCAAGGGATGCTTTCAGCAATCGATTATTGAATGAAGAACCTCGACAAAGGGATAGACGATCTGGAGGTGGTACAAAAAAGAGCAGGTACAAGGTGGCATCGTTTTCCAGTGTTTGCCAAATTTTTGGGCCTTAAAATCATAAAATGGAGAGATATGTTTTTGGAAAAGGGTGTGGAACGCAAAAGGAAAGAGGTGCGTGGAAAAATTATGCGTGGCGCGCAAAATTAGCGGGATGCGCGGAAAATTTAAGTGGCGTGCGGAAAACAGCGGGATGTGCAGAAAACAACAGGTTGCGCGAAATAGAGGGATGAAGTATTTCGCGCAAGAGGTGTTTCGCGGTCCGAAGCTCAAAAATTGGCAAAGGCATGAGGTGCGCGAAATTTTGGAGAAGTTTGCGAAAAATGGTGTTGTGCGGAAGATTTGTTTTTCACGCTCAAAGTGGATTACGCGCTCAAGGAGGGTTTTTCGTGCAGGCTCGATTTTGCCTATAAATATGAAGTGACCCCCCTCCATTCGGTAGAGTTCAAGACATAGAGAATACCCGAGATCTAGTGCGCGAAATTGAAGTTCGAAAGGGGGTTGCACGTAAACTTTAAGTTTGCGTGTAAAGACAGGTGTTGCGTGAAAAGCTAAAAGCTGCGCATAAATTTGGTATTGGTGCAGAAAAGTGGTGTTGCGCGAAAAGTCGATTTCGCACAAAGGCAGAGAATTGCGCGCAAGACAGTTTCCAGGCTGCGCGTAAAAAGAAGAGGTTGCACGTAAGAAAGGGGTTGCGCAAAAATTGTATTTCGCACAAGTCAAAGGAATTGCGCGCAAGGTGTCGTAAGGGCTATGCATAAAAATTGGGGTTGCCCGGTACACCTGGTGCAAAGTGAGATTCATCTACGGGTGAAAGTTGGGCTTCAATAGAGCATATACATAAAGAGAAAGATGCATTCTTTCATGCAAATGAAGATACCTACAGGTCTATAAACTGTGAGTGGATCCTTTCCAGAGTAGTGAGCAAAGGAAGAGGAAGAATGTGATCCTCTCCACTGGTAGTGAGCTAGAGAGATAGAAACAAGGAGTGACCCTTGGGAAAGCAGTGAGATGACCCTAAACCTTGTAAAGGCAGTGAGTCTGGGACAAAGTGACTGTGCCCAAACCTTGTAATCCATAGCTAGTAAAGTTTAGTGGAATTTGGTACGACCGACAACTTGTTGGCGTATGCTCCTTGGACGTAGCCCAGTGAGGGTGAACCAAGTAAAAATCACTGTGACCTGTGCATGCTTTACCTTCTATTTATATTGTGCAATAGGAAAGAGAGAGAAGAGTGTTTTGCTTAACAGCGAAACAAGATCAGAACAGGCTTTAATTTTAAATTAGTCATAACCTGATTCACCCCCCTCTTAGGGTATTCATCCTTGTGGACCTAACAAGAATCCATACGTTAAACAATACAAGTCATTAATCCATGACCTGTTAAGTCCAACATTCACAATGTTAATTTAAAGAATATTCATCGAGAAAAAGCTCTAAATCGCTTAACATACCTAAATTATAACTCACCCTAATGAGAAATTTACTTAGTTATTGAAATGATTAGTAATCTGGTTATAATTATTATGATGATAAATTAAGAATATAAGAAAAATAAAGGGATAAGAAAAGATTGCTGCGACGAACACACACAAAAACAATGATGATAATTAAAAACAAACTTTAGATTGAATGAGAAAGGAAAAGAAGAGAATTAGATTCAACTATATTTAAACTATTTTAAGAACATTAATATTAAACTACATAAGGTGGATGATAATAAGATATACTTAAGAAGAAACTTTCATTAAAACAGAATTACAAAGAAAAGAATTACAAGATTACAGTAATGAAGAACACAAAAGTAAAAGGAAACAAAGAGAGAAGGAAGGGTATCTCAAGTGAAAACTTGAGTATGGAAGTTCCTCCAAAGCCCTTTTAAAGGCTTCGGTTGTGATAATATGGGCTTCTATCTTCTGGAATGCCAACTCTTTTGAAGGAGAGGAGGGGGATGTATTTATAGCCCAAGGAAGTGGACTGTTTTCATTCCCAATCTATTCCTCCACTTACATCGACATTTTTATAATTAATAAATAATAATCTCAAGATATCTCCCTATTAAAAATTTTATATAACAATTTTGGCTGACTAATCTAAAAATTTGGTGGAATTTGGACTTATGGAGCCAAAGTTATGGTCGTTTTATTAAACAATTTTAATCTGTCCTTTTCAATCCAGACTTTTTAGAAGGCCAAACTATGAATGGGTTTATAAATAGGAAGATTAATTCAAATCCAAATGATTTATTCAACAAAGTCAGCCACATATATCTTCTATTTCACACTAAAAACGCTCAACTTTATATTATTACTAGATTAGGAGACATTTCACAAATACTGTACTGATTTTAATTCCCATCCAGAATGGTGGGATGAGTTTAAATGAATTAGTTGGGCCCATTGTATTTGGATTTGGGTCTTGAAAATTTTATCCAAGACTCCTTAAATTGTCCCCAGAACATTGTAGAAGAATAATGGAATTTGGAATTTTGGATTGAGCCCAGTACTTCAATCTTCATAGCAGGTCCAGTTTCTTCACGGTTTCTTTGGATCTTCTTGTGTGGACCATATGACCCTTAAAATGGAAGAATTGGACCATTATTCATTCTAATGAAATTTTTTATATTGAAATAGGAATCCTAAAAAACATGAAATATTAAATTTGGATCATTATGGTGATAGGTATTATTAAAACATTAAACAGACTTGAATATGGATGAATTTAAATAGTGCTCAAAAATTATCTTTAATATTTATACATTAATATTTCACACAAATTATGCACATTTTCTATAAAATCAGTAAAGGGAGTATATAAAAAGTTATGAAAATATTGATAACATTAGATAGTATTCAAGATTTATCTTGGGATGATATGCAGTGCGATTTATAGAAATAATAATCTTATAAGTTGACGTATTGATTCTCAATATTTACAGATCTTCGATGTTAGATAACATAAACCAACTTGTATTTCTTAATTTGTTTATTCATCTATATCTCTTATGTTGTTGCTAACTGTTTATGTTATATTATATTTAAACTTGAGAACATGATAAATCTAATAGTTGAATGATCCATATAGTGATCCTGATATGATAGGCAACATAGAGTATGCATCTACACTTTCCAAATATGAAATTTCTTTTGTGATCGTGATGTTAGAGATTTTATCATTCTATGAATTTTCCTATTTATGGTAAGTCTTGTACAGTATGGTATTTCCTTAAATGGATAATCATCTTCTGATATACTCAAAAGTTATGAAATAAATTATCACAGGATTAGAAAAGTAATCATGACATTTTGTAATATCATATCTCTATAGGATATCATATGAACATAGTTTTCATTATAGAATATATTATATAAGATAAGGAGACTTGTCTTCATAAGATATTTAGTCTTAAATGAAGCATAAGATAATTCTTCAGTTTAAGATAAAGTGTTTATTTTCTTCAAATTCTTCTAACTATGAATATTCTTCTCATAAGAATAAAGTCCTTTCATATTGTCATTCTGACTAAATGATCTTTCTTGAGTAACTCAATCGAATATCGTAAGATAAAGTCTCATGTGATACTTTATAATTCTGAACAATTGAAAATGTTCGTTCTATTTCATAAGATAAAGTACTTGTATGTATTGAGATAAACATTTAAGTACACAACATAAGATAACTAAAATATGAAACACTTAAAAAACTTGTTATAATAAAAGTAGAAATTTTTGAATCATAAAAACACATAAAGAAAATATATATTGGAATTATATACTCTTTAAAACAATCTCCATTTTTTGATGATCACAAAAACCATGCAATGGAAAAACAAAAATTTCTATATTAGACTTAACATTTTAGAACAGAAGACGTTTTCCTTTCCTTTCTTCCAAAAAAAAAAACTTTTTATTCTTCCCCATTTTGAAATAAGAATCAATTTGAAATACATGTGACTTTTTTTATTTTCCTTTTTATTCTCCCCCTTTTTGTGATATAAAAAATAAGTATAATAAGGAAAATAATTTTATATTGCACACCATTATTGACAATCGGAGTTTTGGAAGAAAATAGAAATCATAAAAAAGTATTGAAAAATTAGAGAAAATAAAAAAAACTTAATATAACATAAGAGATTTAAGGCATTAATGTAAACATCTCAAGATATACATCACATAAAAATTATAATAATGTTAAGGCAGTAAGATAAAAAAATTAAGATATTATGATCATGAAAAAGAGATTTTAAGAAAAAACAATGCAGATGTTTAAATGACATAATGAGTGGCATTTTTAAATGTTTTGTAAATGCCCACCCCCTGGGAAAATAACTTCATGAATGTGAAAAATGATGAGTATCAAGCGCTTTACTGAAAATGATTTTTGGTAGGAGGTTTCTTGAAAGAGAGGGGTTGGTTGTGATGTAATGATGATGACGTCAGAGGAGTGTCAACTGTTGTGCCAACAACATCACCTAACGTTAGTGAGGATGCTCCAAGAATAACATGATCTTCACAAGAAAACCCAAATGGTGTTGACTGAATGTTGTGAGCCTCTTTTTGAGCCCTCATCAAATCATAGTTATCTTCATGAGTAAAGGGAAGTTTAAAAGGTGGTTTGGGTATAAAAATAGATGTATCTTTAGAAAACCTTTGATGTTCCCTTTGGTGACCCTATAATGGATTGGAGATTTATTTGAGACACTGACAGGCATGTGAGTAACAATTAGTAATTGATGGTCCAAGCAGCCTTCTCCAGTGCATTTGAAAAGGAGACTCCAAATAGGCATAAATACTTTTGACCATGTTGTTCTTTAAAAAATATATAATATTTATAAAACCATTATAAATCCTATGAGAAAAGTTTACAACAAAGTTCTGGAGGTATCATTTATTAGCACAACTAGCTACGAGGTTCCTTAAAACTTCAAATTGATTTTCTGGAATCTCCATGATAGACAAAAATTATTTCTCCTTAGAAGGCTCAACTCTTTCTGAGGATTATGCAAATGCATCAATTTCAACTTCATCCTCATCAGAGAAATTTTGCTTAAGACTTCTCACCATTGATTCATGGAGGTCTTCAAGCTTATTTTCTATATCCCCACAATTATTTGATAGTATACCGAATAACCTTTGTAAAAGATTAAAAATGAAAATTATATCCTTCTTGACTTGTAGAGATTTTTCTTGAGTTTTTGTGAGCTTCTTGATAAGTGTAGAACTAATCTCTTTTGTAAAAGGATCACCTGACCCAACAACTTCCTTTATTACAGTAGTTAGTCTTTTAACTTTATTGAATACAGTTCTCTGGATGTTTTAACATGCTTCACTTGTCACAATTTCACCTCAAATAGAATCATTAGATATAGTTATGGAATCTATAGCTTGAGATAACTCCATGATCCTTAATTGAACATCCGAACTAAGAATTATTCTAGCAGGAGGTTGTTCTAAAATTTTTTCCAAAACAGACAATACCAATAGCCTTAGTTCTTGAATGTTAGCTTTTGAGTCCATTTAGTTGCATATAGTTATTACTATGTAATGAAATTTAGAGACTTGAGCTCTTAGGGTTTTGACTTTAGATGCTAACTTTGAGAGTCTATACTGAGGTATTTTATAAATAGTTTTTTTATCTTCTAGAAATTATTCATTCTGATTTTCTTGTGGAATAGGGAAGACCCTATCCTATTAGACTTAAAAACTCTATCTTTGGATGGGTTGATTCTTAGTAACATTTGGTATGGATTCCTCATGATCCAATTATTGGGAAACTGCTATTATGATTCTTTCTTCAACTATTCGATCCATTTATTAAGAGTGAGACTTGACTAGAAAAGGATATAGTCTTGAACTTAAAGATATTGTCTTATCTTGACCAATTGAGAACATCTTCATGATAACTATGGTCATACTTTTATTGGGAAGTTAAACAAATAAAGAGGCAGGAGCAGGAGGGTTCTTCTGAAGAACAACTTTAGAGATTGACAAAATACCAAGACAAAATATTCTTCTCAAATTAAAAGTTTCTTCTTCCTCATCAAAACTTTTGTTAGCATCAGAATGATGAGAAGATTCTTCCACCACTATTGGTGTTTCAAGCAGATTAAAACTCCCCCCTGAGTCTGATCAGGGTCTAATTCGAGCATCGAATAAAATGGAATCAAAATTTTCAGGAAAAAACCCAATATAAGACAATTTTTCTCAATACACTTCCATTCATATTTTTCAAAATATTACACTGCATTGCATCATTGATATCCAAAACAAATTCGACACTCTGAAACACTAGAGTTAATATTCTTCTATACTGGTAGAAATTGAGAGACTTATTTTGTACATGGTACATATATCTCATGATATATCATGCTAAGTTCATAGTTTTTTCAAGTATAAAAAAAATAAAGTAATGAAAAATCTTGAAAAATAATTTTATCGAATTCACCATTTCTTTGAGAGATTATAGAATGAATGAACTTGACCAAAATTTTTCATTCTGGCTCCAGGTTCTTCACTTTATTTTTATCGATGACAGAAGTTCCAAATAGTGATTTCATAATCTCTGGAGGAGTAATGCCATACATGTAAGATAAGGAGGTGTAGAATAAGGGGTATCCTTAGTGTGGAACTTTTAATATTTCAAAAAGATTTATGGAAGTCAATGACAGTTATTTTTGATTTACAGTTGCAGTGATGAGGTCTTCATTATCACTGAAGTGGAAAATGGTAGATTCATAGAACTCAAGAACTTGTTTCTTGAGCACTTCCTAGGTTCTTTATGCATCATAAACGTATTCACATCCTTGACTATTGAAAAATTTCTTTCACAACATATCAGTTCTATCCAGCCATTTGAAATCAATGGCTCTTCCACTTAAGAATTTTATAGATATCCTTTGTTATTTCCTATTTCTAGATGAATCACCATCGACTGATTTCATTTTCACCATTTGTAGAGAGGTTGAGGGATTATAAGGTCTGGAGGTTTGGGTAACAAGAGTTTGTGTGAAGAGAAAAATGGTTCAAAGGGTTTGAGAGTCGTTTCACGCATAGAGTTGATACTCAATCTTTTTGTTCACAGTAACCAAGGGGTCACACAATAATATTAGAGAAATTATTACTAAATATAGGTGACATGACCTATTGGATGTGACCATTACTCAAAATTATGACACAAAAAAATATTTAAATAACAAATATAAAGTTATTAATGTATATACGAGAGATATAAAGTAAAATATTACTTTGTAAAATTAAACATCCCTAATTCTAATTTAATGAAATCAATTTTTTTAGTATAAAAGGGTTTAGTAATGATATCTACTAATTGTTTTTCTATGTAAACAAATTCTAAATAGATATCATTTTTCTATGTGTGATCTCTTAAGAAATGATTCCATAAATCAATGGGATTTTTTCTTGAATGGTTTATTAGATTCTTTGAGATGTTGATAGAACTAGTGTTATCACATATGGTTGGAATATGATTAAAGTTAAATCCAAAATCCATTAAGGTGTGTTTAATCCATAATACCCATGCACAACAACTTCCTTTGATAATTCATCAACTTCGATAATTGATAATGATTCAGAATGTTTCTTCTTACTTGAACAATACATGAGAGATTTACCAAGAAAACGATAGGTTCTTAAAGTACGTTTCTTATCTAATCTTCCTCCAGAAAAATTGGTATCGGAGTATAAAATCAAATTAAAATCATAGGGTTTTAGAAAAATAAGATAAAGAGTTGTGGTTCATTTTAAATATCTTAAAATTATTTTGGAAACATTTAAATGTGATTGTTTTGGATTAGATTGAAATATTGCACAAATACATACTGAAAACATAATGTCTGGTCTACTTGTAGTAAGGTACAACAAGCTTCTAATGGTTCATCTATACAACTTTTTGTCAAATAGTTTTCCAGTTTCATTCAAGTCAAGTTTGATATTGGAACTCATAGGATTTGAGTAATTTGTACTATTTTCATGTTCAATCTTCTTAAGTAAGTCAAGTATGTATTTTATTTGATTTAAAATATTTCCAAAATATTTTTTATAAACTTGAAATACTAGAAAATATTTTAGTTCATCTATCATAATAATTTCAAATTCTTTTTTCATAAGTTTTGAAAATTCATTGCATAATTTTTTATTTTTCGATCTGAAAATAACATCATCTATATATATTTGAACTCATAAAATATCAGAAAAATACATTTTCTTAAATAACACATGATCTACTATTCCTGATGTAAAACCATTTGATAAAAGAAAATAACTTAATCTTTCATACCATGACCATGGAGAATATTTAAGTCCATATAGATCATTGGTAAGTTGAAACACATAATTTTGAAAATGAGGATCTTCAAAACCTAGAGTTTGTTCTACATAAACTTCCTCTATTAAAAAACCATTTAAAAAGGTAGATTTTACATCCATTTGATATAATTTAAAATTAATATAGGATGTATATGCTAGAAGGATTCTAATAGCTTCAAATCTAGCTATGAGAGAAAATGTTTCTTCATAATCTATTCCTTCTTATTGATTATATCCTTTGGAAACCAATATATCTTTATTTATTGTTATTACACTGTGGTCATCATTCTTATTTCTAAAAACTCATTTAGTTCTAATTACAGGATAGTTTTAGGGTCTTTTAACTAGTTTCCACACTTTATTTCTTTTAAATTAATTCAGCTCTTCTTGCATTACAAAGAGAAAACTTTCATACGATAAGTATTCTTCTACATATTCAGGATCTAATTGGGATAGAAATGAAGATAATTCTACTATATTTCATACATTTCTTCTGGTTCTTACTTCTTCATCTAGGTTTTCTATAATTGTTTCTAAATAATGGGTTTTAAGGTTTCATGGTGTTCTAGGAAACACACTTTCTAGTTCACTAGTGCCTTCCCTGATTGGATTTGGTTTAAAGTAATCAAGTTCCAAATCATAATACTTATTTTTATAAAATAAAGTTTTAGGTATTATATTTTTGAATGAATCATTTTTATCATTAATTTGAGTCATTTTTTGACCGAAAGGATCACTTTAATCAAATTTCACACGAGCTGATTCTTCAAAAATCCTTGAACATTTTTTGAAAAGCCTATAATCTTTAGATGTAGTAGAGTAGCCTAGGAAGATAAATTCATCATCATTTGGATTGAACTTTGAAATATTATTCTTGGTGTTTAAGATGTAAACTTTACATACAAATACTTTGAAGTATCCTACCTTGGTTTTTATATTATTCCACAACTCATTGGATATTTTTCTTTAAAATATGTCTAATAAATACTCTATTAATGATATAACATGACACGTTAACATATTCATCCCATAAATGAGTGGGAATGTTATATTCACATAACATATTCCAATAAATTTCTTGCAAAGTCCTATTTCTCCTTTCGATAACACCATTCGATTGAGGTGTTGAGGGGGATGATAATGCATGTTTAATTCCTTGATTAGAGAAGTAAGAATTAAATTCATGGTTCTCAAACTCAACTCCATAATCACTTCTTAAAGAAACAATTTTTACATCTTTTTTATTTTTCATAATCTTACAAATATCAATAAACACATAACAATATTCAATTTTAAGTCTTAAAAAGTAAACCCATGTAAATCTTGAAAAATAATTAACTAACAAATAAACAAATGACTTACCCGCAAGAATTTAAGTTCTAGTTGGTATGAAAAAATCCATATGGATACGATCAAGAGGTCTAGAATTAGTATCTTCTTTAATTGATTTGAAATATGACTTATGTTTCTTTCCCATTTGGAATGCATCACATAGTTTCTTTCTATCCAATCTAAGATCAGGAAAGTCAGAAATAAAATTAATTTTAGACAATTTTCTCAAGGAATGGACATTGTAATGTCCAAGACTTATATAAAAAATCCATGATTCATCAAAATTTAAACAATTAAAAATTTGTCTAAAAAATGAGTTAAGATATAATGTGTAAACATTGTCTATTCTAGGTTCTTTGAATTTAAGACATTTATCTTCAAAAACTGATCAGAAATTTTTATCAAAATCAACAGAATAACCATCATCACAAAGTTGAGAGATACTTATCAGGTTATACTTCAAGCATTCAATATAAAGTACTTTGTTGAAAAGGATAGACCGTGGATTTCCAACTGAACCAATTTCAACTATCTTTCCTTTTCATTATCTCCAAACATTACATATCCTCCATCTAATTTGGATATGGAATGAAAGTTTGAGTAATCTCCACTCATATTCCTTGAAAAACCACTTCTCATAAACTATTTTGTATTTATTTTGATACGGCCAGTTTCCTACAATGATAAATCAAACAACAGGATTATTTGGTACCCAAATTCTTTTGGGTCCAGAAATGTTAGATATAATAGATCTAGACACCCATACTAGATTTTGTTTTCGAAATAACTTTGAAGTCTGTTTTGAAAAATCTTTTGAAATAATTTTTTTTAATTCCACCAACCTGAGTATTTTTCAAATTACAAATATTTTCAAAATTTCCCTTATCACTACAATGAAAAAAAATTCAAATTTAGGAAGATATTTATTTTTTGAGCAGGTCACAAAGGATTTTCTGTAAAGCTTAGATTTTTCACCTTTACTTATAATTCTAAATCTTTATTTTCTAAGTTGATTTTGTCCAATATCTTTTTAAATAGTCTTATCCTTTTGTAAACACAATTGCATAATATTTAAAATTTTGAACTTCCTTCTATCATTTTTCAATTGTTTTTATTTGTTCAACATTCAAGACAATAGATATTTCTAACTGACTTTTTAGTTTTGAAATCTGATTATTCAGAATTTCTTCCTCACCAATGATTTTATTATGGGAACTTTGAAGGGAATTATTTTTTATTTTTCAAACTATAATACTTTATTTCCAACATGGTGTAGTATTTATTTAGTTCTTTTTATGAGAAATATTAATTTTCTAATTTAAGTTTATGCTCAGAAGAGTGGTAGGAGTGTACCTCATCTGATTGTGCCATTAATAATATGTTAGATATTTGATTTATAGATTCAGCTTATGATTATGATATTTTTCCTTCAATAGAATATTTAAAAGCACTCTATGTGGGCTTAATATATTTATTATACTTCTTATATCTAGTCCTCTTGATGTATTTATTTTTCGTCTTCCTTTTGTCTTTGATTTTTAGACGGTCTAGCTTAATGTGTCCTTTATTTTTTTCATTCATAACATCTAAACTCTTTAGATTTGTCACCATCATTTCTATTCTTATTGAAGGATATTCTGAAAACCCTTCTCTTGTTATATAATTTTTTAAAATTTTGAGAAAAATTAGAAAGCTCTTCATTTGATTCAACTTTAATTGAGAAGTTATTTTATTCAGATGCTTCAGAAATTTGTTCAATTTTTATCTTTATGTCATCTTTGGAAGTAGGAGATTTTAAGGCAATATTTTCCTTTTTGATCATTCTGGGATCCTCATTTTTAGTTTCCATTTCAACTTCATACATTATAATATTTCTGATGATATATTTTATTTTGAAATCTTTCACCTATTTAGATTGTCTAATAGCTGTTGATATTTCACTCCAATTTGGTGGTAATACTCTGAGAACTTTAAATTATTGTTCGGGCTCAATTATAAGAATTTTTAGAGTGGAAATTTTATTCACAAACTCAATGATTCTTCCATTCAATTGGAAAATTCTCTCTCCTCCATCCATTTTAAAAGTATCAAACTTAAGAATGATTGTATCATATCTAAGAGATTTCACATTGTCAGTGCCTTCATATGTACTGTTATAGTGGTCCACATTTCATGTGATGTTTTACATTGAGAGATTCTATTAAAATCATCTGGTTTTAACCTGTAGATGATAGCATTCATAGACTTGGAATTTAGATCATACTTTTCTTTAACTATTGCATCCCATGTTTTGGGTTCTAACTTAGGAATTTCATAGGGATTAACTGCTTTGAGATAGACTTTCAAACCAAAATTCTTTAGATAGATAATCATATGAGCTTTCCAGGAACCATAGTTTTCACCATTTAAGTAAAAATCTCTAACCATTTCCATACCTTCCCTGTTATCATCCATAACAGTCATTCAAAGATAGATCTTTGAACTTTAACTTTTGACAGTTGTGAACTTGGGATTCACTTGCTCTGATACCAATTATTGTCCTAGATAATGACCAACTAAATAAATCAATAGGGGGTAAATTGAGTTATTAAAATATTCATTGAAATATAGACCACTTTCTTTGAAGCATGAATGTCTAATTTTATTCCATAAGAGTATATGCAGCGGAAATGTAAAACATGCAGAAAGAAAATTGAACACATAGGTTTATAGTTTTTTGAGGAACATTTCACACCATAACCTTTGAAATTCCTTTATTTTATTCTTTTCTCATATTTGGATGTTTTTGGTTGAGGTTTTGGTTGAGTCCCAATTTAAATTTTTGAAAATTTGGAAGTTTTGTGTGAATTTTTGGCCTATGTACAGTTTGTGCATGGTTAGAGAAAAATACGTGCCTTGCCCAGGAAACTTTGCATCTTGGTGTCATTTTAAGACAGTGTCATTTAGCATGGTTGGATCATTTTTAGAAAATAGTGTGTCCAAACTGTGCAGGGTTCCCCTCCTTTCCAGTATCCCGGACACGATTGGCGCATGGTTTGGTAAACCGTGCGACCAAACCATGCAAGATGCCCAAAAATTTTAAAACTTAAAATCCATATCTACCCTCTATTATTTTTAGACCCTTTTAGGATTTTCTCCCCTTGTGTATTTTTTGGCACATGAAGGGATACCCCAAGCCCTCTCCTCTTTATCCTCCTCCCTTTTGGATGCTTCCCCTTCGGATATAAGGTGATTTTCTTTTCTTTTTGTTCAATTTTCTCCTCTTCATATACTCCTCCATGGATTTATTGGTTTCTCTTGGTGGGTCATCCATTTGGAAAAAACATATATGTTAGGGTTGATGTGGGGTTTGATTTTCTTAATGTTTAGGGTATGCATATTGTTCTTCAGGGCGTTTTCTTCCTTCTCTAAGAGTTTCATTACATCCACACTATGTGAGGTAGGCGTTTCAATCCATTTACTTTCTGATTGAATCCATTTGATTCTTGGGTGTTTTAAATTAATTTATTAATATGGGTTTTACGCTTGTGGTGCATTTTTCTATTTTATTATGGTGTTTTTGTGTTGGTATAATTTTTTAAAAATACTTTTCAAAGTGATTATTTAAATATGCTAATGTGTTTATTCACACAAGGTGTTTAATAAAATGACTATTGTCTTCTTAAAATGAAATTAATATTTTTTGTGACATTTAGACCTTTTTATATTTTGGTAACTTGGATGAGATGATGGATTGGGCATGATGTGTGATCGAGACTCCTCTTTATAATTTGATGACTTATGGTGAAATGTTTTGGAAGGACTCTCCTAGTTTTCAAATTATTGTTAATACATTTTTTATTATGTGGTGTTCATTTAAAATGGTTTTGTGTGATTTCATGAATGCTTGTGTTGAACCATTGGATCTCAGAACATCCATGTGTGCTTGGAATGCACACATGGATGAGCACACAAATGATAATGGTCTTGAATGAATTTACTCATCTTAAAAACCTAGATTTCAAAATAATTATCCTTTATCTTTATTTAATTCTTTAAACACTTAATGCTTATTGAATGGTCCCTTGATTTTTGAATGAGATGAAATCAGTTTCAAAATTGTATTTGAAGTTGTGGCCCATATGGAACTTTGATAAATGGTTGGTTTCTAAATGATAAGAAATCCCATTTGACATCTTTTGGTATGTTGTGTGTTTTCACCGGTTTGGAATATTTTTGATGTGGCATGACTCCTAAAGTGTTTGAAGGACCGTTTAGAATTATGGACCTAAAAGTGGTGTTTAATGTTATTTTGGAAATGGATTGTTATATGATGGGAACCCCTATAGAGGATTTACCTATATGGGCTATCGTATAGGTGGTTTCAGTGTTTGGGGGTAGCCAAGTGTTGTGATGAAAGGTAAGGTGAGTCACTCATATGAGGGCCTCCTAATTATACAGTACACTATTACCATGGGTTTCTTAGGTGTCTTTTAAAGGGATGAGTGACAGTTTCTTATCAACCCCAATTAGATGAGTTGGTACCCCTTGGATTTCTTAGAGTCTAGGTGGGTTGTACCACTGGTGAGGCTAGCTTAGAGAAGCTAGTTGGTTATTGACTATGGAGCTTCACCATATGATGACAGGTGAGTCTGATCTAAGTACGTCCATAGGCCGATCTTGGTATTTTTAGGAACACCCATGGTTCACTGTATATAATTTCTTGTTTATATTTTTCCATACTTGGTTTTCTATTTATACTTCTAGTTTATTTTAAGCATAGATTGATATAGTTTTTCTTCGATTTTGGTTTGGGATTTGGTTTTTAAAATGAAAATATTCTTTGTAAACTAGTGATGTGTTGTGTAGAATTTTAAAACAAAAATCATTGTTGTTTATAAAAATGAGAAAAAACTATTTTATATATGTATTTCAAACTAGTGTTTATGGAATTTTTTCAAGAAAGGAAATGTGTAGATTCTGTGGTAGTTTACTATTGAGCTATTTAAGATCACACCCTACTTGTACCCTTCATTGTTAGTGGACCTGAGATATTTTGTAGGTGCAGGTTTTTGGTTCGATTGTGCCTTGATGCAGGTTATTTTGTGGATGGTGGTGACCTTGAGGTCACATGGGGATCATGTTGGTAGTATTATGGTTGGGTATTGCTTTAGTTTTAGTTTTGTTTAGTTGTTTTATCTGGATATTCTTATTAATAGTTCTTCTGCTTGTTCAGTTTATTTTACAAATCCTAGTTTATTTGGGAAAAGATTATTCCCACTATGATTAATTTAATTATCAGCACTAGTTTCCAGCCCGTGGGTATTGAGAATTCCCTTCAGACCATGTCTCGGACTGGGTCATATGTCGGGTTGGATAGAATCTCAGTTTGGTTCATGAAAAAATGGTATTAGAGTAGGCCCTTTCTATTTGGGGTGTCTATTAGTTAGATATTAGGACTGTCGGGACTTGAGAGGTAGGTATGAGGAGAGCATCGTGAACTCTTACGAGTTCTAATCCGAAAGTTTCTAGGGGTAGTCCAGGATTTGGGTCTTTTGTTTTTTTGGGATTGAGGGATGAAAATGGAGGTGAGTCGGTGTCATGTTGTGGTCTCATGTGGAGTAGTGACCCATGTGGAGTCAAAGTGCACGATTTGAGGTCCTCTTAGTTATTATTACCTACTTGGGGCATGACCCACTACCATATTGCTGGGTTAGGCATGACTACTAGTTCCTCATTCTAGTAGTTTGGAATGAGTCATAATTAATTTCAGTATTGTTTGATGTGAGTGATCTTTTTAAATGAAAATGGTTATTGAAAATGAAAATGTTTTCTTTCAATGGTTTTGGGATTGGAAAAATGGGGTTTAAAGGAAAGTGTTTTGGATCAAAAGTTTGGTAAATTATTGGGTTTTTATTGGGAAAAGAAATGTGTAACCTTTGGTATTATTCATGAGAATTCACATATGTGAGTGTATGTGTGGAAATTTCATTTGTTCACTTGTGTGTGGATGATGTAAGAGGAAGTGAATGAGCATACATGTGATAGTCCATAATATTCCAAAGGTGGTTATTTTAAACTAATGGTTCAACTTGGATTTTTCAAAATGGGTTTCAAGTGAGAAATAATTTTGGATTGAGTTTTCTTTGAAAAAGTGGGATTTTTTCTTATGGAAATGGATTTTGGTTTTTAGAAAGTATCCTTGTAAGAAGGAAGTTTTGAAATTGAAATGGAAATGGTGGTTTTTGAAAAGAGGATTTTGGTTTTGTTTGTGATGTTTTGGATTTTGAGCTAATTGTTTTATCCTAGGATGGTCTTTTTGTTGTGTTTTGACTGATGATCATTTCATTTCTGTGTTTTTCTTTTTTTTTAGAATATGCCACCCAGAAAGGTCTCGAAAGTTTCTAGCGATTCTCTTCTAATTGTTGGTCTTGCCTAGACTCTCAAAGGAGTGGCAGAGTCGAGCCCTTCTTGGTTGTTTCCTATTTTTCATGGTGATCGAGGTCCATTAGAGGTAGTTAAGTGTATTGAGGATGTATAATGTGTCTTTAGATCATTGGGAACTCATGAAGCTATTAGAGTGCATGTTGTTCTGGGTCTATTTGAGGGTCTAGATTTGGATGAATGAGAGTTGTTTTCACCACCATCGATGCAAGTTGGAATGATGTGGGATGTGTTTAAGTCTATTTTTATGATGGTTTATACTTGAGGAGGTGAATATAAAGAATAATAAAGAGCTCATGAAGGTCCAACAAGGCCAATAGACAATGAAGTATTATGTTGAACACTTCAAGGAGATGGTTTCCTTTTCTACGAAGGTGGTTTCTTAGGATTTTTTGAAGACTTATGTTTTCATCGAGGATCTTTATCCAAAAATCTAGGAGTGAGTCTTCTCCTCTAAGGATATTCATTTTTAGAAGTTTGTGGATGAAGAGTTTCTAGTTGAGTTGGTTTTTGGAGCACAAAAAATAGGAAATCTATTGTCTCTTATTTCTTATGAAGGTTACCCATCTGTTTAGGAGTGCATGCCAGAGGAACCTATCTTTGAGGAGTATCCTTCATTAGTTATCAATTACAACTCATCAAACCATTCATTTTTTTTCCACCAGTGTGTCTGGTTTGGTCATTAGAAGCCTTCTTGTTGCAATCCTCTGAATATGTTCCATTATTGTGGATAACTGGGTCATATGGAGAAGTTTTACCAAAAGCATCACCCGAAGAAGATGTTGTGATTGTAGGATGTTGGTGCTTGACTATGAGGCAAGAGATGCTTCAGTCATTAGGTCTCCAGCCATAGTCCTCAAAGTGAAGATGATGCATAGTCAGGACCATCTATAAGTACGGTGAACCTTGGCCTAGTTTCCCTCCCAATGTTATAATAGAGATGATTTAAGTTTCCGTGTTTTAGTTTTGTTATTGTTATAAGATCCTCTTAGTATTCAAGTAGTTATGTTTTTATAAATGTGTCTCTTTGAATCATTTTATTATTATTTGAACATTCTTAGACCTTGTGTGTGATGGTATCAGTTTTATTTGTGCTTATTTAGAGATATTTGTGCTTATTTAGAGATATTTGTTATTGTGGAAGAAGTTTATTGTAGCTTGTGTTCGAGTTCACTACTGGTTTGAGTTTTGTTCATGGGATTATTATCTTGTGTTGGGTGTGTTTGGTTGGTGTGGAAATTTTCAATCCTAATGGCATTATTTTTTAGTTTGTGTAGAGGGTTTCTAGTTTGGGTTGGGAGTTCCTGGTCTCGGTTCTTTGGGTTTCCTTGTAGTGGGTTTCCTGTAAGACTTGGTGGTATTTTTTGGGTTTTGAAGTCCTCATGCTAGTTGAGTTCTTATAGTGGGGATAACCCTCTCATGTTCTCCCCTCATTATTCTGTTTTGGTTTCTTCTTTATTGTTTGGGTGTGGATTGTGGAGTGAAATGTCACCCTAAAGTTTTTGGTTCCTTTCAATTTTTATTGGGCATAGATTCAAGTTTTAGTTATATCTTGACTAGGAAACTTTATAGGGGAAGAAAATGTCTTTGGTGGGGAGAATTATCACACCCAAACCTTTGAAATTCCTTTATTTTTTTTATTTTATCAGCTTTGTATCTTTTTGGTTGAGGTTTGGGTTGACTCATGGTTTAAATTTTTGAAATTTTGGTAGTTTCAGGTGAATTTTTGGCCTGCGCATGGTTAGAGAAAACCGTGCACCTTTCCCAGGAAACCGTGTGACTTGATGTCATTTTTGGATAGTTGTGTTTGGCACAGTTGGCACATGGTTATAAAACTGTGCAACCAAACAATGTGGGGTGCCCCTCCTTTCCAGTAGCTCATTCATGGTTGACACACAGTTTGGTAAACTGTGTGGCCTAACCATGTGTGCTGCCCAGAAATTTTAAAACTTAAAATCCCAATATACCCCTCCCCTACTTTTAGACTATTTTGGTATTTTCTTCCCTTGGTTTGTTTTTGGAACACTAAGGGATCCCCAAATATTTCTCCCCTTAATCCTCCTCCCTTGTGGATGCTTTCCCTTCAGATCTAAGGTGAGTTTCTTTATTTTTTGGTTCAATTTTATCCTCTTATTCTTTTTCTCCATGGATTTATTGGTTTTTCATGGTGGCTCTTCCATTTGTATAAACCCTATATGTTAGGGTTGATGTGTGGTTCAATTTTTTTGATGTTTAGGATGTGTGGATTATTCTTTGGGATGTTTTATTCCTTCTTTTTATAGTTTCATCATATCCGCAATCCATGAGGTATGTGTTTCCATTCGTTTCCTTTCTGATTCAATCCATTTGATTCTTGGGTGTTTTGAATTAATTTATAAATATGGTTCACATGCTTGTGGTGAATTTTTCTAGTTTATTGTGTTGTTTTTGTGTTGGTATAATTTTTCAAAAATAGTTTTCAAAGTGATTCTTTAAATATGCTTATGTGTATACAAACTCAAGGTGTTTGATAAAATACCGATTGTATTATTGAAATGAAATTAAGCTTTTTTTTGTGAAATTTGGCCCTTGTTATATTTTGGTAACTTGGTTGAGATTATGTATTAGGTGTGATACATGATGGATATGCCTCTTAATGATTTGATGACTTATGGTGAACTGGTTTGGAAGGAATCTTCTAATTTTCAAATTTCTGATCATACATTTTTTATTATGTGGTGTTTATTTAAAATGGTTTTGGGCGATTTCATGAATTCTTGTGGTGAACCATTGTATGTGAGAACATTCATGTGTGCTTGTAATGCACACATGGATGGTCACACAAATTATAATGGTTTTTAATAAATTTACTCAACTTAAAAACCCAAATTTCAAAACACTTATCCTCTCTATTTCTTTTATTCTTTAAACACTTAACACTTTACTAATGGTTCCCTAATTTTTGAATGATATGAAATTAGTTTTAGAATTTTATTTGAAGTTGTGGACCATATGGAACTTTGAGAAATGGTTGGTTTCTAAATGATAAGAAAGATCATTTGGAATCTTTAAGTATGTTGTGTGTTTTCAATTTGGCTTGAAGTGGTATTTGAAATGGATGGGATTTAGAATATAAAGGCAGGTTTGGAATTTTTGTGTTGTGGAATGACTCCCAAAGTGTTTGAAGGTCTGTTTGTAATTGTGGATGTAAAAGTGGTGTTTAATGTTGTTTTGGAAATGGTTTGTTATTTTATGTGCACCCCTATAGAGGATTTCCCTATATGGGTTATCCTATATGTGGTGTCAGTGTTTGGGGAAAGCCTGTGCGGTGATGGAAGGTAATGCGAGTCATGAATGCGAGGGCTTCCTACTTACATAATACACTATTACCATGGATTTTCTAGGAATATTTTAGAGAGTTGAGTGATAGTTTCTTATCAATCCCGATTATATGGGTTGGTACCCCTTGGATGTCTGAGAGTTCAGGTGTTTTGTGCCACTGGTGAGGCTAGTTTAGAGAATCTAGTTAGTTATTGACTATGGAGTCGCACCATACATAGACAGGTGAGTCTGATATGAGTATGTACAAGAATTTATCTAGGTATTTTTAGGAACACCCATAGTTCAATGTCTATAATTTATTGTTTATATTTTTCCACACTTGGTTTTATGTTTATACATATATTTTATTTTCATCATAACTTGATATAGTTTTTCTTGGATTTTGGTTTGGTATTTGGTTTTTAAAATGAAAATATTCTTTATAAACTATTTATGTGGTGTGTAGAATTTTAAAATAAAAAGTAGTGTTGCTTATCAAAACGAGAAAAACCTATTTTATTTATGTATTTCAAACTAGTTTTTATTGATTGTGTTTGATAAAGGAAATGTGTGGATTATTTTGTGCTTTCTTACTGAGCCATTTAAGCTCATACCCTACTCATACCCTTCAGTGTCGGTAGAACTGAGTTGTTTTTGTAGGTGTAGGTTTTTGATTTGGTTGTGCCTTAAAGTAGGTTGGTTTGTAGATGGTGGTGACCGTGAGGTCACATTGGGATCGTGTTGGTAGCATTTTGGTTGGGTCTTGCTTTAGTTTTAGTTTTGTTCACTTTTTGTATCTATATCTTCTTATTAATAATTATTCTACCTATTAAGTTAATTTTATTAATCCTGGATTATTTGGGAAAAAATCATTCCCACTATGATTACTTTGATGCCCGACACCGGTTTCCAACTTGTGGGGATTGGGAGTGTCCTTCAAGACAAGTATTAGACCAGGTCGGATGTTAGGTTGGATGATATCCCAACATGGTTTTTGAAAAAATGGTATCAGAGCAAGCACTTTCTATTTGGGGTGTTTGGCAGTTGGAGATTAGGACTATTGGGACTTGGGAGGTAGGTATGGGGAGAGTGTCGTGAACTCTTACTAGTTTTCATCCTTGAATTTATAGGGGTAGTCTAGGATTTGAGTCTTTTGTTATTTTTTTGGGATTGAGGGATGACAATGGAGGTGATCCAGTGTCATGTTGTGGTCTCACATAAAGTAGAGACCCTTGTGAAGTCCAAGTGTATGGTTTGAGGTCCTCTTAGTTGTTATTTCCTTTTTGGGTCATGGAACACTACCATGTCACCAGGTTAGGAATGAATACTAGTTCCTCATTCTAGTAGTTTGGCATGAGTCATATTTCGTTTCGGTCTTGGTTTATGTGAGTGAGATTTTAAAATGAAAACAATTTTTTGAAAATTAAAATGATTTCTTTCAATGGTTTTGTGATTATAAAAATGGTTTTTAAAGGAAAGTGTTTGAGATCTAAAGTTTGGTAAATGCTTGGGTTTTGATCAGAAAAAGAAATGTGTAACCCTTGGTATTCATCATGATCATTCACACATATGAGGGTATGTGTGGAAAGTTAATTTTTAAACTTGTGTGTATATGATGTAAGCAGAAGTGGATGAGAACACATGTGATGGTCCATAGGATTCCATGGGTGGGTATTTGAAACTAATGGCTCTATTTGAGTTTTTTGAAATGGGTTTCGAGTGAGAAATGATTTGGGTTTGAGTTTTACTTAAAAAAGTGGGGTTTTCCTATGAAAATGGATTTAGGTTTTTGGGAAGTGGCATTGGAAGAAGGAAGTTTTGAAATTTAAATGGAAACAGTGGTTTTTGAAAAGAGGATTTTAATTTTGTTTGTGATGTTTTCCTTTTGAGATGGTTGTTTTGTCTCAGAATGGTCTTTTGGTTATGTTTTGATTAATGTTGATTTTGATTATGTGTTTTTATTTTGTTTAGAATATGCCACCCGTAAAGGTCCCCAAAGTTTCTAGCGATTTTCATCTAGTTGTTGGTCTTCCCCAGACTCTCAGAGGAGTGGAAGAGTCGATATCTTCTTGGTTGTTTCCTGTTGTTCATGGCGATTTAGGTCTGTTAGAGGCATTGAAGTGTATTGAGGATGTAGAGTGTGTCTTGAGATCATTGGTAAATATTGAAGACGTTAGTGTGCATGCTATTCTAGGTTCGTTTGAGGGTCCAACTTTGGAAGAATGGGAGTTGTTTTCCCTGCCATAGATTCAAGTAAGAATGAACTGGGATGTGTTTAAGTTCATTTTTTCTGATGGTTTATACCTGAGTAGGTGAAGATGAAGAAGAAGGTAGAGCTCATGAAGGTCCAATAAGGACAACAGATGGTGAAGTCTTATGTTGAACACTTTAAGGACCTGGTTTCCTTTTCTCTAGAGGTGGTATCATAGGATTTTTTGAATACATATATTTTCATCAAGGGTCTTCATCCAAAGATCAAGGAGTGAGTCCTCTCCTTGATGGATCTTCATTTTATTAAGTTGGTGGATGAAGTTTTTTTAGCCGAGTTAGTTTTCGGAGTGCAGGTAGTTGGAAATCTGGTGCCTCTTGTTTCTTGTGAAGGTTCCCCATCTGGCGAGGAGTGCATTCTGGAGAAACCTATATTTGAGGAGTCTCATTCATTTGTTCTAGATTCTAGTTTGTCAAACTATTCACTTGTGTGCCATCAGTGTGTCCGGTTCAGGCATTTGAAGCTGTCTTGTTGCAATCCTACAAAGACGTGCCATCATTTCGGCTGGTTGGGTCATCTAGAGAAGTTTTGTAGGAAGAATCTCCTAAAGAAGATGTTGTGATCGGAGTATGTCACCACCTTACTATGAGGTAGGACATTCTTTAGTCACCAGGGATCCAGCCACATGCCTTAGAGTTAAGCTCATGCATAGTCAAGAGAATCCATGTGTGTGGGGGAACCATGGCCTAGTTTTGCGATCAGTGTCAAAATGGAGACAATTGAAGTTTCTGTGTTTCAGTTTTTCTATTGTTGTAAGATACTCTTGGAATTTGAGTAGTTATATTTTTCTATATGTGTCTCTTTGAAATATTTGTTCTTCTTTGAGTGTTCTTATCCCATGTGAGGGATTGTCTCGGTTTTAGTTGTGTTTTTTGTAGATATTTGTTCTTGTGGAAGAAGTTGATTATATCTTGTGTTCGAGTTCTCTATTGGTTCAAGTTTCATTGATAAGATTAATACCTTGTGTTGGGGGTTTTTGGCTGGTGTGGGAAAATTTTCTATCCCAATGGAATTGTTGTTCAGTTTGTGGAGAGGGTTTCTAGTTTGGGTTGGGATTTCCCGATCCCGATTCTCTAGGTTTCCTTGTTGTGGGTTTCCCATTTAAGTCTTGGTGGTGTTTTTTGGGTTTTTAAGACCTCTTTCTAGTTGCGTTCTTATATTAGGGATAACCCTCTCATGTTATCCCCTCATTCTTGTGTTGTGGTTTCTTCTTGATCGGTCAGCTGTGGCTTGTAGAGTGAAATTTCACCCTGAAGTTTGTGGTTTCTTTAGGTTTTGATCAGGCATGGAATCGAGTTTTAGTTATATTTTGGTTGTGAGACTTCTTAGGGGAAAAAAGTGTATTTGGTGGAGATAGTTATCACACCCCAACCTTTGAAATTCCTTTTTTTTTGTTTTTTTCTCATATTTGGATATTTTTGTTTGAGATTTGGGTTGATCCCTAATTTAAATTTTTGAAATTTTGGATGTTTTGGGTGAATTTTTGGCCTGTAAATGGTTTACACATGGTTAGAGAAAGCTGGGAACCTTTCCTAGGAAACTATACAGCTTGGCATCATTTTTAGACAGTAGTATTTGGCACGGTTAGCAGAAGGTTCAAAAACCATGTGGCTAAATCGTGTGGGGTGCCCCTCCTTTCCCGTAGCTCGTGAAAGGTTGTCGCACGGTTTGGTAAACCCTGTGACCAAACCGTGCGAGTTGGATAAATATATTAAAACATAAAATCCATATTCTCCCCACTCCTAGTTTTAGACCCTTTTGATATTTTTCTCCCCTTGGGTCATTTTTGGAACACAAAGGGATCCCCCAATCCCTTTCTCCTTGATCCTCCTCCCTTGTGGATGCTTAACCTTTTTATCTAAGGTGAGTTTCATTGGTTTTTGTTCAATTTTATCCTCTCCTCCTCCTCCTCCTCCATGCATTTATTGGTTTCTCTTGGTGGTGCTTTACTTTTTTTGAACCCTAGATGTTAGGGTTGATGTGTGGTTCTATTTTATTAATGTTTAGGGTGTTCAAATTGTTCTTTGGGGTGTTTTATTCCTTCTCCAAGAGTTTTGTTGCATTCTCACTCAGTGAGGTAGGTGTTTACATCTGTTTCCTTTCCAATTCAATCCATTTTATTCTTGGGTGTTTTTAATTAATTTATAAATATGGTTCGCATGATTGTGGTGAATTTTTCTAGTTTATTGTGGTGTTTTGGTGTTGGTAGAATTTGTCAAAAATAGTTTTCAAAGCGATTCTTTAAATATTCTTATGTATATATGCACTCAATGTGCTTGATAAAATGTCTATTTTCTTCTTGAAATGAAATTAATATTTTGTTGTGACATTTGGGCCTTGTTATATTTTGGTAACTTGGTTGAGATGATGGATTAGGCATGATGTGTGATCGAGATGACTCTTTATAATTTGATGACTTATGGTGAAATTTTTTGGAAGTACTCTCATAGTTTTCAAATTCTTTTTCATACATTTGTTATTATGTGATGTTCATTTAAAATGGTTTTGGGTGATTTCATAGATTCTTGTGGTGAACCATTGTATGCGGGCACATCCATATGTTCTTGGAATGCACACATGGACATGCACACAAATGATAATGGCCTTGAATAAATTATCTCAACTTAGAAACCCAGATTTCAAAATAATTATCATTTCTATTTATTTTATTCTTTAAACACTAAACATTTTACTAATGGTCCCCTGATTTCCAAATGATATAAAATAAGTTTAAACATTTCATTTAAAGTTGTATAACGTATGGTACATTGAGCAATGGTTGGTTTCTAAATGACAAGAAAGCCCGTTTGGAATCTTTAAGTATGTTGTGCATTTTCGATTTGGCTTGATATGGTATTAAAAATGGATGGGATTTTGAATATAAAGGCCCGTTTTTCATTTTTGTGCTGTGGCCTGACTCCTAAAGTGTTTAAAGGCCCATTTGGCATTGTGGACCTAAAGGTGGTGTTTAATGTTGTCTTGGAAATGGTTTTTTATATGATGGAAAACCCTATAGAGGATTTCCCTATATCAGTTATCATATATGCGATGGTAGTGTTCGGGGTAGACAAGTGCAGTAACAGAAGGTAAGGTGAGTCACGCATACGAGGGACTCCTACTTACATAGTACACCATTACCATGGGTTTTCTAGGCGTATTTTAGAGGGTCGAGTGAGGTTTCTTATCAACCTTGATTAGACGGGTTGGTACCCCTTGGATGCCTTAGAGTCTAGGTGGGTTGTGGCACTGATGAGGCTAGTTTAGAGAATCCAGTTGGTTATTGACTATAGAGATGCACCATAATCCAGTAGGTGAGTCTGATCCGAGTACATTTAGGGATCGCTATAGGGATGTTTAGGAACACCCATGGTTCACTATCTATAATTTCTTGTTTATATTTTTCCACACTTGGTTTTATATTTATACCAGTAGTTTATTTTTAGCACATCTTGATATAGTTTTTCTTGGAATTCGGTTTTTAATATGAAAATATTTTTTAGAAACTAGTGATGTGGTGTGTAGCGTTTTAAAAGAAAAATCAGTATTGTTTATAAAAATGAGAAAAACCTATTATATATATATATATATTTCAAACTAGTGATTATGGACTATTTTTTGGAAAGGAAATGTGTGGATTCTATAGTGGTTTCCTACTGAGATTTTTAATCTCACACCCTACTTGTACCCTTTGGTGTCAGTAGACCCAAATTGTTTTTCAGGTGCAGGTTTATGGTTCGGCTGTGCCTTACAACATGTTAGTTTATAGATGGTGGTGACCTTGAGGTCACATGGAGATCATGTTAGTAGTAGTTTGATTGGTTATTTCTTTAGTTTTAGTTTTGTTCAATTGTTGTATCTGGATATTCTTATTAATAGTTCTTCTATTTTTTCAGTTTATTTTATTGATCCTAGTTTATTTGAGAAAAAATCATTCCCACTATGATTACTTTGATGCCGTACACTAGTTGATAGCTCGTAGGGATCAGGAAGGACCTTTGGTCCATGTCTTAGACCAAGTAAGATGTCGAGTTGGATGACATTCTAGCTTGGTTTGTGACAGAACAAAAATACCCTAGTCCACTCCACCAACGCTCTACTCCTCGAGCTTGCTAATTTTCACTAAACAACCCTTTTTATTGGGGGCTCCCAGCTGAGTACAAGTAGTTGTCACTTAGTACAAAGGTTCAATAGAATTCAATAAGTCTCTCCCTTTACAATACCTATCCATGGTATTACATACTCTTACACCGAGTGCAAACAAGATAGAAAGAGATACAAGATTTTTGAAACGTTTGCAATGCACAGTTGCAAACAACAACTGATAGTAGATGAAGATTCATTCTAAGATAATGGTACTATTCAATATTCATCTTTGGATGATCTTAAATACAAATGATATAACTAATAAATATTATCACTAGATGTATTGATTATCTATATGTATAGATCTCCGAAGTTGGATAAGAACAACTAACATTTCGTTCTTCTTTATGTTCTTTATCTATCTCTCTTGTATTGTTGCTAACTGTTCCATTTATATGTTGTTTAAAATTGAGTACAGGATAAATCTAATGGTCGAATGATCCATGAATGATCTTGATAATATAAGAAATAGAGATTATGTATCCACTCTTTCCAAATATGTAATCTCCTTTTCGATCACGATGTCAGAGATTTTCTCGTTCTATGAATTTTCCTATTCATGGTAAGTCTTGTGTAGTCCAATATTTCCTTAAATGGATAATCATATTCTGATATACTCAAAAATGTGTGAAATGAATTATCATTAGATTAGAAAAGTAATCACGACATTCTGTAATATCAGATCTCCATATGATATCATCTGAATGTACTCATCATCATAGAATGTCTTCCGTAAGATAAGGTGACTTGTCTTTATAAGATAATTAGTCTTCAATGAAGCATAAGATAAAACTTTAGTGTAAGATAAAGTGTTTATTTTCTTTAAATTATTATGACTATGAATATTCTTCTTAGAAGAATAAAGTCCTTTCATATTCTCATTCTGACTAAACGATCTTTCTCGAGTAACTCAGTCAAATATTGTAAGATAAAGTCTTACGTGATACTTTATGATTCTAAACAACTGAATATGTTCTTCATATTTTGTAAGATAAATTACTTGTATGTAGTGAGATATAAATGTTATCACACAACATAAGATAGCTAAATTCTGAAACACTTAACAAACTTGTTAGAATAAAATTAGGGATTTTGTGAATAATCAAAACACATAAAGCAGAGATATATTGGAACACTATACCCTGTACAACATATATGACCACATAACTCCTACCTGATGGTCAAAACCATCAAAATCACACAATCCTTTCTCATAACCTGATGGCCTCATTGTCTCAATCTGATGATCAAGTCACCCAACCCATGATCAATATCACTCATATAATCCATGCCTCACCCAGCTAAAAGATTACATTACCTCATACCAGATGGCCAATTCCACCTCAATACTCAGTCCAAGGCCATCACAATCCCATGGATCTCATCTCATGAAATTTATATATACATATTAATTCACTTTTAATAAAAAAAATTCAAAAGATTAAAACATCTCAATTTAATTAAATAAACACCCTCGGCCTAGCTACCAAGGTACGAATCCCCTAACACATCTCAAAACAATTATAGAATTGGTTGATCATTCCCATAGGCATCTCACATGGTCTCAATTAATTAATTATAGTAAACTCTATAAATTATGGGATCTCATTTGACCAACAAAATGGTACGCTAAAAGTCACCCCCCAAATACTTGCGAAATCATAAAGAAAATTATGCACAACCAACCTCGTAGTCATAGACACAGGAACATTTGATTTTATCCCCTAACTCAGACCAATTTGAAAGACAATGGCATTTGAGAAGAACTCCCTGAAAATAGGGAAAAACAACTCACACAGATTTAGCTCACCGTATGGAGAGGGAAAGAAAGAATAAAGGAAATAGGAAGGAGAGCCTTACCGATACAGATCCAACATTACAGACAGATCATGAAAAGAAGCTTGGATGGAGGAGAGGGATCAATCCCTATACAAAAGGAGGAAATGAGGAACACCCATACTATTGTGCATTATTAAGGAAGGAGAAAGAAGAAGGAAAAGAAGAAAAAAAGAGGAGGTAAAAATAGTAAATTCACATCTTTAATGAGCTTCATGGTTATCTCACATGATTTTACAAACCATTTAGTAACCATGTAGTAACCATGTAGTAACCATGCATATCCTTCTTCTTAAGATCCACATCCCACATGGTCATATTACATAGTTAGACCTAAGAGTGTGCAAACCATGCATGCTATTGTGTGAGGGTACTTCCCATTTGGAACTAAGCATTTAGCTTGCACATGGTTTGTCTAACCATGCGTACACCATCCAAATTCCCTCTGCTAAAAACTACAGAGGTCTCATATGACCATGTTACCAATTCTACATAGTTTACCAAACCATTATTAGTGTAAATAGGGGTTGCGCGGTTTCTACCAGAAGGTCACATGGTTAAATCTAACCATGTGCCTCGGCCCGCACTTCTCCAAAATAGGGCCTTTGGGCCTCCGATGCACCCAAAACCCATATGAACACTCAAGGAATTTTTCAAACCTCTAAAACCATATAAAAAAATGTTTTGGGTTAACAAAATACTCATAATAAGTTCTATTAAATGAGAAATAAGTTGGTCTACCCACCAAACTCTGAAAATTCAAAACGGGTGCGGATTTCGAACCACTCCAAATACCTAAGATGTTACAGTCATCCATTACATGAATTTAACTTCATAAACAATCCTTGTGTTCTTTTCATCATGGTATTATAGTACTATTACCTTAAATAATTTCATAAGTCTTATAACAAGCTCCAAATTCTACCCAATGAACAGAACACACTGCATGACACCTACGACCATAAAGAATTTCAATAGTCCAGAAACTTTGTTAATACCCGTCACCATCTTCTGGTGAAATTAATCTAGACACCTAATAGACCACATAACCCAAAGAACCTAATTGTTATCTAACCAATGTCTAACTTTCACCAACAGTGAAACAATCCTCACGAATCCTGATGGCCAATTAGACTTTCTAAATCCTAGAAACACCTCTGGTACCACCACTGTCTTCTGGTAACTTCATTCCAAGTCCTTAAAAAACTGTACCAAAATATGTACATCATCATGTTCTACAACCGAAAACTTCAACCTTACTTTGATACCATGTGTTGTGGATCGAGGATGGAAGAAAAAAATGTGAAATATTACTTTTAAATATCCCTCATGACTTTGATGTCTAGAACTGGGAAGTCCAGGCACCCCGACCATCGTACCAAGTCATCCCTTCATCTGGTCCCAATCCTCCCAAGTTCTTCATTCCAAACAATGAAAAATCATGTGAAAATCAAAAAAAAAATTAAAGAAAAATATAAAAAATAATACACCATGGGACTGTGTAGTTTATACTTTCGTTCTACATCCACAGGAGAACTATAACATTATTTTTATTCAATGAGGAGAAACATCTAGGTAACAAGAATTACCATATTCCAAAACTCCATCTAGATCACCAAAAGATGTTGCACCAACACTGTTTAGTAATTTCATCTTTCAGTTCCCTCTTTATGGTGTTCTCCCTTATAGGTCTTGACCTCCACCTTTGGATCTTGTGTCTCTACCACTTTGTGTGTGCCCAGGTTGGCTTCCCCCGAATGGGGAGCCACCTATGCCTTTTTTCGTCTCTGTTAGTGATCATCAACCATACTAAAAAAAGTCACTTCATTTATTTATATAGAAACCAATTCCATATCAACAATAAATTCAATCAACATTATTTTTTTCATCCATTAATATTGATAATTAACTCTCTATTTATGTTGAGAGAAACTTCTCTATTAATGTTAAGAAAAAATCTCTCAATTAATAAATTTCTTTTTCTCTAATAAATAGGTTGGACCCAAATAAATTATAACTTGATAATTGTTATTTTAAGTTGAGTCCAATAGCTTTAACCACCACTTTCATTGAATCAGGAATTTACATCCAGATTCTATCAATTCAAGGAGCTGAAATGATGTGAAAACTGTTATAATCATAGGCCTTTGCTCTAGATATTAGGTTACCTATATTGACTGGTCCCCTTGAGTCCGAGAGACCCCTCCTCTTCTCACATTCCATGGACCCTCCTTAATTTAAATAAAAATTTTATTATTATTGAATGATAGTACTAAGTCCCATTGAATCATGTGCCCAATAATAATATCATCATTTATTTATTATTTTCACTTGTATTTATCAAAAACATTTTTCATCCATTTAAAATCTAAATTATCTTTGTAATAAGTTTTATAAATATATGTCACATCTTAATCATAACCAAAAAACAATAAATCTCTAATTCTCATTTGTATAATATTACGTGTGACCTTTCATTAATGATGATCATAGATTTATAATTTATAATCATAAGTGATGAGTGATATTTAACAACAAAATATTTCTATAGAAGTAGTGAATGGTTCTGATGTGATCTTCATCAAACACATATATCTTTATACAAGTATTTTATCTACACCAAATTAGATATATCTTCATACATCACATGTAAAATTATAAAAAAAGGTCTAGTTTCAATTATTTTCCCAATTACCGGTAGTTTAAACCACCAAAAAACTAATTCATGATGGTTATTAAAATCACAGTGTATTTATCTATCAACAATTAGGAATGAAAATGGATACCTGATAACCAGGTAGTCATTCCTACCTAATACAATAAAATTGGGTTCAGGTAATGTATTTGATTTTCATTTTTTATTCAGGTAGGATTCGGGTTCAAGAAATCGATTATCTAAAACCTATTTATATTGTTTTGATTATTTAATTTATATGATAAAATTTTAAAAATAATTTATTTTCACTTCTAAGTGGCACTGATTTTATTGAATCTCTCAAAACACCACCCGCTAATCCCAAATGTCGACCCCACCATGATGGTGAAGTCTGTCAGATGGGAGTTCAATGATGATGGCAATAGCTGTCGCCTAATTATTTTTATCAAATTAATAAGACAACTTAATTATATAAAAAATAAACAAGCCTCATGAAACCACATCAACTAAGGGCTATATTATTATTTATATATTCCCCCACACATGACTGGTGTGGTAGGGGAGGGTTTGGAGTACCGATCATAGGGTTGAGTCCCCAGGTCATTTCTTTGCTGGGTTTTCATTCTAGTGTTTGTGAGCCACTATTTGGAAGTTGTAACCCAACATTTTATTATTTATATATTTAAGTAATTATTGATTTATATTTAATGAAGGGTTAATATCTTCATAAAGAATATGCATAATCATTTCTTGCTAAAATGACAACAAATCACAAAACTATAAAAATAAAATATAAAAATAAAATATAATAAACAAGTTTGGGAATAAATAGGTATTAATTTTATATCTAGGTTTGGGTTTGGGTACCTCAATTTTAATGGGAACCCGAACCATTGTCATCAGTATTAGAAATCAAGTATCTTAAATTTAGATTTATTTAGTGGCACTTTAGATAAGTTTTCTTTTTTAATATTTAGCGATGGTTTTTTATCAAAAAAAAATTTATTTAACAAATATGGGGAAAATAAGATGCTAGTCATGAAATAATTTAACGACGATTTACCAGAATCACTGCTAAACAAAAAAAATAATTTGAAAGAACAACTGCCACTAATATATAAAGTGGTGGTTGATAGAAACCCATTTTAAATAAATAAATAAATAAATAAATTTTTAAAAATTATACACCATATAGGGTTACTAAATATTAATTAATTAAAAACATAAATATACAATAAAATAAATCATATATCCACAACCATCAGTTATACATCCACTCGCAATCTAAAAGTCTTAAACTCAGTCATCATATGAATTTAAAATAAGATCAACATCCAACATAGATCTATCACATCCATCTCTCTAATCCAACCATTTTCATAGCTATGATCATCATATGAAAAACTGATCGCATCACCATCATATCAACTGAAATAAAAAAATAGAAATCCGAAAAGCTGAACATAATAAATAATAACTACAGTAGAATCAATGATCATGTTAAAACATACCATAAAAACTATAAACCATAATGACTGAATTTTGAAGAGTATTGTGGTTTAGAATAGTAAATCTCTTGCATTCTTCCAGCATCAGTCACCTGCAATACAAAAACTAGAATATTTAATAAAAGGCATAGGAAAAATATAGGCATAGAATATATTCAAAAAATTTCACATAACACTTATTTATTTTAATCAAACACATGGGATTTCAACACAAAATAAATGATATAATACCCAAATATTATGAATTAAATGAATATATGAAAATTATCTAGGAAATTAATCCTTAAAAATCACCCAAAACACTTTAAAAAATTAAAATTACCTATTTAAGATATGATTCAACTACGACAACATGAAATGAATGAGTTTATAACAATATAAGAAAGTTTTAAATTAGCATAAAATGTGCTTGAAATGAATTAATAAGTAGTTTTCAGAGACTTTGATATGACGTCAGTTCCATCATTTCAAGAATCATTCTATGGTCATTTTCCTATGATTTCACTACAAGTTGAGTTCGTTTTCTCAGTTCTGACCCCCATGGAACATATTTGTAAATACTTTGATATCTTTAAAAACTATTTATTGAGTCATTATGAGAATTCTGTATGTAACTCTGATGTTTCATCTTCTCATACACATAAAAAAGTATTCAACAATAGTTTCTAATGACTTCATGTCATTCCAAGGTCGTTTTCTATGGTTTTGACTGCTACACACACATTTTAGAATTTTAAAACACTAAAATTGAATTTTCAATCATTTGAGGGAAACTAAAAAACATATTTATGTGATGTCAATTATTATATTTCACAAATAAAAATATATTCATTTACCTATGATTTCACTCCAATCTAAGGTTTTTATTGGTTTTAACCCCCTAAATGCACATTTTTAAAGACTTCAATATCTTTTAAAATTGATTATTGATTTATTCTTAGAGTACTATACATAAGATCGATGTTTTTTCTTCTTTTAAATGTCAAAAATAATTAAAAGATAGTTTTATTATGATTTCACACCAATCTGAGGTTGTTCTCTATGGTTATGATCGTTTCAAACACGTTTTAGAGTTTTAAAACACTAAACATATTTTTACGGACATCTGAAAAAAAAAACCACTTGAATTTATGTGGAATCAGTTATTATGTTTCAAAAATAAATATACACTCATTTTAGAATGATTTAATAATAATTCAATATTGTTTACTTGATTTTAACTCCCTTATCACATGTTTTTAAAGAGTTTCACATCCTTAAAACTGATCATTTAGTAATTTTGATCACACCACATGTCATATTGACATGTAATATACTCATACATATAAAAAATGATTCAAATAATATTATCCTATGATTTTATGCTAATTTGAGGTCATTTTATATGATTTTGACTATTAAACACATGTTTTAGAGTTTTAAATCATAAAAAATTTGTTTATGGACATCCCAAACAAACCGCCACTCTGATTGATATGGAGTTAGTTCCAACATTTCAAAAACCATTCTACAATAATTTTACCAATATTTCATGGAAATATAATGTTGTTTTCTTGGTTTTGACCTCTTAACACATGTTTTTAAACACTTCTATGATTTTGACTATTACATGCACGTTTTAGAGTTTTAACACATTAAAAACATGTATTATATCATCTTAGAAAAAAACTTGGATTGATATGGTTTCTGTTACTTCATTTAAAAAATAAATCTAAGGTCATTTCCCCATAATTTCATTCAAATTTGAGGCCATTTTCATGGTTTTGACCCACTAAGGTACATTTTTAATGACTTTGACATCTTTTAAAACTTCTTATTGAGTAATTCAAAGAACACCACTTGTTTTATTGATGTTATGTCTACTCATACACATAAACATAATTCAAATATAGTTTTCCATTGATTTCAAGCCAATTCGAGGTTGTTCAATATGGTTTTGACTGATACACACATGTTTTTGGGTTTTAAAACACTAAAAATGCATTTACATATATCCTGAGAAGACCAAAACTCAGATTGATATAGAGTTAATTCTTATATTTCAAAAATAAATAAACAGTTTTTTTCTTATGATTTTACAATAATTTGAGGTTTTTTTCTTGGTTTCTACCTCCTAGAACACATTTTTAATGACTTTCATATCATTAAAAACTACTTATTAAATCTTTTTGAGCACACCACACATCATATTGACGTGTTGTATTATTGTACACATAAAAAATGATTTAATTTACTGATGATTTCACACTAATACATGACCATTATTTATGGTTTTGACCACTACTTGCATGTTTTAAAGTTTTAAAACATTAAAAATGTGTTTATGAACATCCTAAGAAAATTGAAGCTCCGATTGATATTTAATTGACTCTTACATTTAAAAAATAAATTTATGATCATTTTTATATGATTTCACAACAATTTTAGGTCATCATCTTGGTTTTGAACCTATGACACATGTTTTTAAGGACTTTCATATTAGTAAAAATTGTTTATTCAATCATTTCGAGCACACTGCACATTATATTAATGTGTCATTTACTCATACATGTAAAAAATTATTCAAATATATTTTTACTATGATTTCACACCAATTAAATGTCTTTTTATATGGTTTTGACCATTACAAACATGTTTTATAGTCTTACAACACAAAAAATATGTTTACGAACATCATGAGAAAACCACCAACCAGATTGATATGGAGTTAGTTACAACATTTCAAAAATCATCATATAGTAATTTTACAGTGATTTTATGGTAACATGAAGCTATTTAATTGGTTTTTACCCCTTGACACATGTTTTTAAAGGACATTATATCTTTAAAAAATGATTATTGATCCCTTTTAATCACACACACATCAATTTGTCATGTATTCTACTGATACACATCATAAATAATTCAATGATAGTTTCCCTAAAATTAAATGTCATTATATGGTTGTTTTACATGGTTTTTACTGTTACACACATGTTTTAGAGCTTTAAAACACTAAAAATGTTTTTTATGTCTTATAAGGAAAACCACAACTCAAATCGACATGGAGTTAGTTACAAAAATTCAAAAATAAATCTATGTCCATTGTCTAATGATTTCAATCTAATATGAGGTCATTTGATTGATTTTAACTATTTATATTTTGTGAAGTTAATTTCGGTTGGTTGATGTGGGTAGACTAAAAGGAGTGGTTTGGTAAGATCTCCAGATCATTGAATTAGTGGTAGTGGTGGTTTTACGTTTAACATTTCTGGAAGGAGGTTACAGAATGTGGATAGTTTAGAATGGGATTATTTCAATGTTTTCAATGCAGGATGCTATTGTTTCAAAAGTTCAGTTGGTAATTTTGAAAGATTGAAGATATTAAGTTTGATGTGGTGAAGTTATTGATTTACCAAAGTTGGAAATCACATTGGGGATTGTTACAGGAAATCATTAGTGGGAACAATGAAACAAATGAACTCTCACATTTATCAGAGGTCAGTGAAACTGGTGACCAAATGGCACTCTTTATAAATAAGTGGGTGGTTCCACTTTTTCCAGGACAATATGTGTACAATGAATGGATTTCAATTACTTGTTTTAGTAATCCAAGTAACTCATTAGTCACATGTTGTATTATTTTATTTCCAAAAATTAAATTTTGCAGTGTTTCCTTTATGGACATAAGAATTTCAATTGGAACCACTTAAAGCCAATGAATTTTTATAACTTTCATTTAATTTAATTTTAATAATGTTCTATTTATATTTATGTGAACATGGATAATGATACTTTCGACTTAGTGTGGTGATTTGGGTGAACATTATTTCTTCCATGTTCTAGAATACTAAATATTGAAGAGTTCCTTTTAGAATCTATTTCCACTAGGTGATTTTAGATTGTCTGCTTTCAGTGGTTTATCGAAAGGATAGTGTAATGGGAATTTCTCAACAAGTGGTATCAAAGTGTTTGATTCACAATATGATAAACATTTCACTTGACATACTAGGTAACCTTTTTTTCTTACTCATATTTTTTTCGAATTTTAGTGGGATTCATTGTTTTTTAAAAGTATGGCGTTAGAGGATCACAAGGTCCGAATCAAAAAATTTGATGGAACATACTTCCATTTCTAGAAAATGTATATGGAAGACTATATTATTCATAAATATTTGGATCTTTCATTGAAGGGTTTAAAACATTAATCAATGGATAGAGGTGAATGATAAAAGATGGATAAGAAGGACCTTGGTGTGATACAAATGTCATTAGTCTAGAATGTGGCTTTAAACATTAGAGAGAAGAAGAAAACAATGGAGTTGATGAAAACCCTTGCATATATATATATGAGTAACCTACAAAACCGAATAAAGTGTGTTTGATGTGGAGGTTATTCATAATGAGGTTATTAGAAGGAAGATATGCGTATGATTTTTTAAATGATTTAAAATTAATCTTGAGATAGCTGGAGTCTGTGAAGGTAACATTCATAGAAGATGTTTGGGTGATTTTGTTGTTCACATCTCTTCTAGAATCTTGGGAGGCCATGGTGAAAACTGTGAGTAATTGATTATGTAGATATCACGCGACATGGTCAAATATAAATTTATATTTTATTAAAATTGGGAATGAAACCTAGTGGATGACCAAGATTGTTTCCCAAGGAGTGTTTGTGGGTTAGATTATCACTATTCTAATCACTTATTAATTTTTTTCCTTGTTTTCTCAATTTTTTAAAATCCAGAATTTATTTTTTATTTTTAGGTTTAATTTATGAATTTAAAACAAATGAAACATAAGTCAAATACAATAATGGGTGAAAGGATCAATCCTATATTAAATCACTAATTACTATCATTGTCCATTTAAAATGTTATCATCTAATTAATAACACATTAAATATCATTCATGTATAAACACCCTCTACTGAGATCGAAAAATCCTATATGATTTCGAAAATCTCCTAAGCACATAGAACTATGCTTCCTCCATGGTTTTGTTTGATGACAATCCATGATCGAAAACAAGCCATCAAACTTCACCCACTTCCATTGTATATTTATCACTCCCCGACACTCCTCATTTCATCACTATGAAGAGGATTAAGATGAGGGAGGGAAAATAAATTTAGAATGGAATGAAATTGTAAGAGTTCTTAGGGAATGTGGATGATCATTGCACCAATCCTAGAACACCCCCATTATATCATCACAATTAAATAAAAACTTAATAAATCTGGATGAGGATCTGAGAAACAACGAACTTCCCCCAAGAATTCACCTTGGGTCAGTAATCAATGGTTCATAGTTTAAGAGATAAAGTTACTAACATGGCACAAATATTGAAAAAACATGAAGAATCATGAGAGAAGAGAACAACACAGTTGATGAGAACAGAATTATAAATATATTAAAGATGTAAAAAATAAATTCAGAAAGAAATTATAAAGTAAAATCTATGATCAGAAGATGCTGAATATTTCTCCCAAGCAAGGGGAAAATTATTTATAAACTGCGGGATTCTTCTCCCTCGCATGTAGCGAGCAGTGAGATATTCTTCTGATTTGGATGGGTTCCACGTGTCATAGTAGAGTAGTTTCAAGGGTTGTGATTAATTCAGTTGATAGAATCTTTGGTACATCTCATATCCCAAACATTCATCCCATGACCAGGATTCATACACCTTCCATAATAATCGATGGATTGAATGTTTTGGTGCATCGTGACTCCAATGGGAAATTGAGTGTTTCCCATCATGCTTTCTTGAAGAAATATGCATGTTGAAAATTGTTCCTGGAATGGATAGAGGTGGTGCAGGTTTTCCAAATCATGTTCCAACCATACAAGATCCAATAACTAGAACAACACACCTTATATGGTTTGGGTTGCATGGTTTCCCTTAACAGTGTTCCAATCATGCAGGTCACTCCCACACACAAATAAATCCACACAATTACCTAAATAACTTTACATAGTTTTAAAAACCATGTTATGACTGTGAAAAATCACATAGATAATAAATTGTATCATTTTCATGGTTTTCCCTAACCATGAAACATAATAAAAGCCTTAAAAAAGTCAAAATTTGAACCCAAAAATCAAAAAAAATATAATAGGTTCATTATCAATAGTGACACTAGGGTGTTATATATATGATCTATTATATATGATATATTATCTATTATTTATTATCTATTATTGTAAAATTCATTAGCTATACTAAATCGTGGGACACCAGATACACATTCCACCCTCTCCTTCATCCATGTGTATGTGTCACCCACTATTTCCTTCTCACACCTCAATTATCAATTTATGGTATGAAAAAACTCATATTCCCCCTTCTCTCACCGACCCCATGTATCCCAATCTCCACCTCCCACCTCTAAATCCCCAACTCCCTACCTCCTGGCCTCACTATCTCCCTATGCCACTGCCTCCCTGCCTCTGCCTCCACCTCCCTTCCTCCCTACCTCCCCATCCCAATTTTATATAATTCACCCTCTTATTCCATCAATTATTTCCTTCTTATTTTCAAACCCTATTTCTCTATATAGTAGTTCCTCCATGATACCTTCATAATTTTCCTATAGATCTAAATTCATTTTTTCTTAGGATTTTATTATAATTACATATGTCAACCTATATCAATTCAAATCCTTAAGGATGCTAGAAACATCGTGGATATGGTCACGGTGCACATGCCTACTAAACATGTGGTTCCATCCTTGAAAAAAATTTATGTAATTTACCTCTTTAACCAATTTAATAATTTGAGACCCCATTTTCAAAATATTTCATTTTATTACCTATAATCTCATTATGGGTTTTCATACCTAATTTTGACTTCAAATGTATCAAGTTGTTCAAAGCGGCATCGCCTAATCCCCAATTCATAGACTTAAAGTACATTTTATTTTATATTTTTTTTATAATTAATCATTTTGATACTTCATTTCCACCATTCTTTATTTAATTACCTATGGTAACATTATAGGTTTTCGTGCCTAATTTTGACTATGATGGAATCAATTTGTTCAAGGAGACATCACCTAATCCCTGATCATTATACTTTAGGTACCTTTTATTTTCTATTTTTTTATAATTTTTTATAATTCCTATTATATAGTATTAAATTAATAAATTTAAATCCTTAATAGTTTTTCCTTCCAAGAATATAGGTGACTGAGTGCGCAATCCTGGTCACCTCATCATAACAATTGATTCCACTACAATGTTTATTATTTTAATATGAAATTTTATATATGTTTAAATTTATCTACCGTATTAAAAAAAATTTCTATGAAATCTATTATATTTCATCGATGCTCATTATCAATGTTCATCCTATACTCCTTCTAGTAGATTTTGAGTTGTTAGAGGGTTCACTTCACTTTTATCCTAAAAAAATCTCCATAGCTAAAAAATCAAGTTCATTAAGATGTTCTAACTTTCCTTTCCCCTGTTTATTATTTCTTTTATATCTATGAAAAAGGCTTCCTTTTGATTATTAAATTTTTGAATTTTTTTATAGGGGAACATTTAGTTCTCATAACCTTATAAGTAAAATTACTTAGTTTCTTGATTGTTGAATACACTATTCCAAATTGGTTCATCGAATATATACAAGCTAATATCATCAGGTCATTTTAAAATTGTGTTTCTCATAGAAAATAATCTTCAACCAATTGAATTATAGTCTTTTTATTGTTAAAATATACAATTCACTTATAATTCAACATATCCTTAGTAAAAATAATGGATTATGGTTATAAGGATTGAAGACCCCTGGATCAAATCACAATTCTATTTTCGAAGGTCTTAATAATTTAATGAACAAAATAATATATCTATACATAGATATTTAAAAATTTATTAATTCTCAAATAAATTGTAGAGTTTGAGTGATGGATCCCACTAAAGTTTGTTCTAGTGTTTTTTGATGGTTACTTGAGACTATTTTTTCATTATACTGGTTAGTATATATTCCCTTTTTGTTTTCCCAGTGTATATGAACTTATAAACATGAATTGGAAATGTATCTGATTACCAACATTCTAGTTAGTCACAATTATAATTTTCCACAAACTAGCACTTCAACCAATTTTTTTCCATGACTCCCAATCCCCAAAGGCCTTTAGTAGTCATTTGTGAACTTTATGAAATTACATTCCATATTGAAACTATAATTTCAAAATTCATTGATTTTTTTTATAAATCATCCATTTGGTTATTATTTTATTCCCTTAAGTAAATTGCATTGTTTTCTAAATATTATAGTTGAATTTAATAGTATTGAATTATAACCTTTTAGGAATTTTTATTATTGCACATATCACCAGGAATCAACATGAGATGTAGTGGATTTCATTGGAAAATATTTCCCCCATTTATAGGTCTAAAGTAGTAGAAAAAAATCATAAGAGTGGTCTATGTATATATCTATATTTATTTTTCTCTTTGGTTACATATTTTTATGATTATAGTGCAAGAAAATAAAAATTAATCATCATTTTCCATGATCATGAATCCTCCATTCTCATTTGTTTGAATATTTTCACATGATAATAAATCTTTTTAATTTGGAGACTACAAGATAAAAATGATATATAATTGATTATGATTATAAAATTAAAGGGAAAGGAGATGCAGAAATGTTTTTTTTCACATGGTAGGTAATTAAACTCAGTTACATTCACTTTAATCATAAAATTTATTTATATATTTTAGTAGTATTCTTTAAATTTCAAACCAAACATTTCAAAATTGTTAGTTTCATTGAAAAATTTGGTTTATAACTTAATTATATTCATTTTTATGAAATTTGTAATCATAAAATCATCTCTTTCAAAATATTTCACCATGATTATTGAATATAAAATCAATATATCTCTTTTTTATTGGTTTTTATAGTTATTTTACCATTGAATTAGTTTTTTTAATTGGATACTCAATATTATAGGTTTCTAAAAATGAAATTCTACGGCATGTCTAATTTTTTACCTATTTAGTTTGGAATCATTTATTTTTTGTTCATTTTGTTTATCCTAAGTATATAAGGTTAGATTGTAAATTTAATGTGATTTCACCAAGTATATCAAATCCTCATGTATAAGTTTTATGTAATTATATTTCAGTATTATTTTCATTCTTAATATTTACAAATTACTTCCAAATTTTATAAAGGTTTTTTTAATTTAAACATGAAACAAGTTAATTATTTTTACACAAGAAAGGTTATTAAACCTTGAGTGATATAAAATGAGAAGTATTAAGTTGTCTATAGGTTATTTAATTAGACAAAATTATTGGCGTTGAATTGTTTTTCTACAATAATTATAAATGCTTCATTCACCAAATCTTTTTGAAACTGCATTTCATATTTTTAATATCATTTTATTTATTAATTAGTTTGTTTAACTTATCATTTCATGATTTTATAATTTAGTACCTAACTAAATTCTAATTTCTTATAGTAATTAATCACATGATAACTATTTTTAATATTGTAAAAATAAAATAGAATCCTATGAAATTTAGTTTTTTTTCTATTTTATCATTGATATCTATTATCCAATCGTGTGTATAATAGAATAATATATTTTTTTACCATGTAGTTTTTCAATAAATGTAATTATCTATTGAACTTATAGAATATATTTTAAGATAAAATTGAGGCATACTTGCCTCTAAATTTGAAGAAGGAAAAAGATTTTTTTTATTGATAATGAAAAATGGCAGGATTAAAAGAAGATTAACTTGAATTTTGGAGCAAGTAAGAGTATAGACAATATGCCAATCATATATTTTTTTATATTTTGATATATTTTTTTATTTAGTTTTTTAGAAGATACATCCGATGAAATTTTTTTATTAACTATCATAATTACAGGTATAAATTTCAAAGAGTTAAATTCACTCAAATCTTAGAATGTCATGATGCCTAAAGATTTTATAATTATGGAAGGAACCTATTGGTTTAGGCTTGAGGACAAAATATACAATTTCAAAAAGTAAATGAAAATTATTTCTTAAACATGATTCATGCACCACTCTAGGGGAGTTTTTATTTTACATTATTTTAGTTAGAAACTCCATTATTTTTGTTTATTAAACTTACATGATATATATGTTTTCTATAAATTATAACTATGATTATACATGTCTAGAAGGGATTTTATTCTTTAAAAACATGTTTTATGTTAAGAAAATGTAGACTCAATAAAAAATTATTATGCAAGAAACTTTCCCCTCTCAAAATTTCCTTCATTTTTTGTTATCAATATTATTATTTTCAAAAACAATTGGTGGGTAGTAGTTTTAGACATATAAAATATTTTATTATATTCATTATGGGGTAATCCTTTTCAGAATTTTTATGGCCTTAACTGTATACTACTATAGTATCAATTCTTCTAATTGATACATCAATAGGATTAACTATATACATCAATTTAGTGTGATTGATTACTTCTGATGGAATTATATTTCTACACTGAACTCCCTAAAATATCACATTCACTACATCTAGGACTATGTATCTTGGGGTTATAATTTTCAAATTATTTTTCCTATTCTAGAATCCTATATTATCAGAGTTAATGGGAAACATTTTTTTATTCTCATTATTTTTGTTCTATTCATTTAATTCAAAAAATTTATAAATCATTTATTTTGTAATGAATCCTGCCACTATTTTATCCTTTCATGATATTTTTTTGTACTGGAATAAAAAAACAATGTACACTTAATTTGATGATGTTTTTCATTTTGATAACATTTTTTGATATCATTTTCCATTCTATTTAGTTCCCTATATCGATATAATTTAAGAACACCACCCTGATCACAATAAAACATTTTGCAGCTCATTATTTATGTAGAAGAGGTTTATTTTCCTTTGTTTCCAAATTATGTGATAGTTATTTAATTTTCACACAACACAAATAATAAGACACAATTGATAACTAATCTTATTTATTATAACATATATTGATATATTTTAGTAGTCACTTCAATTTATCTAATCTTTGACCAAAATTTCATGTTGGTCTAACATCAATCTATATTCTCCTAGATTCAAAGTGCAACTACTAATTAGTGATAATGATGGATCTATCTCAATTGTTGTCTTTGAAAAATAGGTTTTAAAATTTATATCAAAAACAAATTTAGATCTAAGAGATAAAATGATACAGGTAATTTACTAATATTCTTATATATTTTTTCATTTGGGTGTAGAAATTGTAATAAAATACATTTTATAAAATATATGAGAATGTTGAGTTTTAATTTCCTGCAAAGATGCATGTATTTAAATTTAAAACTATTATTTTTAGTTTTTAAATATCAGAATTTAATATATGAAACATACACTGACCATTAGGACATAATTATTTTAAAGTTGTCTTTATAGAAAATAATGCAGAAAAAATAAAAGATTTTGAGAACTCTGCAAATAAATGAAAAATATTTCCTTGATACCCATTTTAGATAACATATAAACTTATTTATCAATATGATTTATTTACTACTGATTTTCTTATAGGTTATGCCTTCTAATACAATGTATCAACATACTTTATGAAGTACTATAACAACATAATTTTCACACCAAATGCTATGAAATAATTTATTTTCTGTATGTTTAAATTCTATATTAAAAACACATTTATATAGATTCACTTCACTATGTGTTTATATTTGTACAAATAATTTCAATTCATTACAGTACTGTTAGTTTAAATTATTATTTTTTAAATAATCTATGTATATTATTTAAAATAATATAAAGATAATATTCAAACTGTTCATAACATTTTGACCCTCAATATTCTAAAAATGAAAATGTAGTCACAAAAAATCAGTAATTTATGTAAATAAACAAGGGAGAGCTCTCAAACCCTCTTTAAAAATAACTGATTCAATGATCAATTTTCTAGATTAATGTATAATAATCAGACCATAAAACCAACCCTTTTAAAAATACCCAATAAAACTTGAACTTAACAGATCCAATCAACCCCAAAAAACAAGGGTAGTAAATCTAAATCCACATTAATGCCACAAAATTCCTCTTATAAAAAAAAATAAAACTAAGGAGGAGGGGGATGAACTCACCGTGGATCACATATATTTTACCTCTATAAACCAAGTATCAAATCTATAATCTAGGTATCAGATGAACTACCAAAATTAGATGGAATCCCTTAACTATTGAAGTAATTAAGAAAATATGATAGTGTTTATATGAAAACCAATTTCATAACTAGGATAGAAGAATACACTCTCAAATCATGAAAAACCTATGTACCATTAAAACAATTACACACTAAAATATTTAAAGAAAAAATGTTTATTATCTTAGTTATTCCTATCACAGTGAACAAAAAAATCCAATAAAACCATAGGTGAACCACACTTAGACAATGGACTCATGGAACAATGACTTGTAAACTATAATCTCACCTATAAAATACCTCCTAGGTCTCATTTTGTATGTCTATAGTTGTATTGTCACAAAAAAAAATCAATAAAAATAATTAGAATATAGAATAGAGGAACTTGTCAAAACCAAAGTGTGACAGTGATATGATATATCGGAAAAACACACTTCAATAATGGAATAATGGAATAATGACTTCCAAAATATATGATCTCAAAGAAAAAGACTTACTAGGTCTCATATTGTGATGTAAGTAGTTTTATTATCACTAAGAAACTAATAAAAATAATTATAATATAGAAGAGAGAAACTTGTTACAACCAAAGTGTGATAGTGCAATAACATATAGGTGGATAGAATCTAAAATATCAACCTCATGTCTCTATGGATCATCATACAAGACTACACAGTGAAGGAAATTTGATACAATACACTATGACTCCCTAGGAAACTCTTTATCTAATATTTTTTATGGTTCTTATGTCTAGTTTTGTGATTTTTATTCTAATAATCTCTATATCATTGTGTTTTTTTATCATTGGTTTTTTATAATTTTTTAGTTTAAGAATCATTCTAATAATTTATGTATATTATGACCCACTTTTAGTATCATGTAATTAACTTGGATATCAAATAATTATGTGTTTTAACTTGGGATTATACTTAGATTCATCAACAATTGAGGTGTATATTACTTGGATGTGTATAAAATCAGTATCATATATTTGAAATCACTTTTTAGGGTAATTAAAACTTGTTACTTATATTCCATATCCACATCCACTTTATACTATTCAAATAGGGATGTAATTTCTAGGAGAACCACATACTCATTAATTTAATAAAATTTTAAGAAGTTATCTGATACAAAGAATCATATTTAGGTTTTTTACTAAAGTTATCTTATCATAATCCTTAAAATAACTACACTAATCCTAAAAACTAACTAAATCCTACTCTGATAGCAACCGAGGAACCCTGAACTCACACTCCTGGGTTTGGTGATAAAAAAAATTCTTCATATGAATATTATACACATCCAATTTAGTGGATACACATAAAAATTTAGTATACACATCACATGACAAAAACATGATTTCATAATCCTAATTATTTTCCCCCTTTATTCTTTTATGTGTTAGATAGTGAAGATTTTTTCATTATCTATTACAAGATATAAAAACCTAGAGTTTGAAGCCCAAAATTCATTTTATTACTATTTTCGACGCTTTCGCCGGGGTGCACTTGTCCATCTCTTTTAGGGGGACGATGACACTGCTTTGTTTCCATGCATTCCCACTTTCCAAAGGTGGGCGACATCTGCTCCTTATTCAGGGATGTTTGCTCCTTGATCGAAATGGGATGATGGGATGTCGGTTCTTCATTCCGTGGATTCCTCCTTGGAACTCATCACCTAGTCCAGGCCCCCCTCATAGATTTAATACGTTGTTCGTGAAACTCTTCCTAGCGCCATATCTTCATTGACAACAGTTAATTACACTGCTTCTGTCGGGACATTCCAAGGGGTCCAGTCAGGGCAGCAACCTTCAGTCAGGGGAGTAGTCATGTTGGGCATCACTGGCATGTCTGGACACTGGGGATTGGCGTGTCTGGCTTCTGTTCCTTATTATATGGCATCTTGAGGGCGCTGAGGCCTGAGGAATCCCAAATCCAATGAGATAAATCATATGCCATGGGCATGTATCTGAGTTTTTCCTCATCTTCCCATATTTAACATGAGGTATGACAAAATTTTAACGTCCAACGAAGACAGATCAGACTGATTAGAACACTGACTGGAGTGGATCAGATGAGTGCAACCCCTGGGGGGAACACCGATGTTGGGGCCAACACATGGTTGGCTTCCCAGTTACTGTTGAGGGATATGGGGTATGAGGTGGCATGATCCCACCAGGATGTGGCGGCCCGGGTAAGAATCAGGATGGATGATGGAGCGGTTGAATGAATTGGATGAAGAATGGGATGGAACTGCCATGAGGATGATGATGGTTTTGGGATTGAGCCTTGGAGAGGATTCCTACGTATCCCTGTGGTAGGGAATCAAAGTCCATGTAGTTCATCTGACGAAGTCTTACCACCGATTGGGGTTCAACGGCTTGCTGCTGGATGGGGTCGCAACGGCTTACCGCTGGATAAAATGTCAACAGCTTACCACTGAATAGAATCACAACGGCTTACCGCTGACTGAGGCCCATGGTTTAACGTCATGCAGGATGGGGGCGGACCGACGTGAAGGGGGTCGGAACTGCTGGGTGTTGGGCTTGAACCTCATGGAGGCTTCCTACGTACCTTACCTTAGTAAGGATCAAAGACCGCATAGTTCAGGTGGCGTCGGCGAACCAACGTAAAGGAGGACCTTGGGTCCAATGGTTGTTGGGATTGAACCTTGTGGAGGCTTCCTACGTACCCTGCCTTAGCAAGGATCAAAGAACACATAGTTCAGGTGGCGTGAGGACTTACACTCTAGGATGACCAGGGTGTTGGTGAACTAACATGAAGATGGTCGGAACAACCGGGGTAGTGGGATTGAACCTCGTGAAGGATTCCTACGCACCCTACCTTGTCAGGGATCAAAGTCCACGTAGTTCGAGATGGTATGTGGGGATTACACTCCAGGATGCCTAGGGTGTTGGTGAACCGACATGAAGATGGTCAGAACGACCGATGGGTGGTGGGCTTGAACCTCTTGGAGGCTTCCTATGTACCCTACCTTGGCAGGGATCAAAGTCCACGTAGTTCGGGATGGTCTGTGGGGATTACACTCTAGGCTTCCCAGGTAGGATGTCACAGTCGATGCTTACTCTAATCCCATGTGAGTCATGCTCGACGTGAGAAACAAGAGGTAGTAGAGACCTGACGATCACGTCATGAAAGGTGCATTCGTGGGAAGTGGAGTGGGGATTACACGTAGTTAGCAGCCCAAAGAGGAAACAGGGGCTTACGTATGGTCCGCGACCCAGAGAGGGAACATGGGCTTATTCATGGTCTGTGGCCCGAAGAGGTTGGGACTTACTCCAGGATGGATTCCCGGTGGTGACAAAGCCCAGCAGAAGAGGGATTTGGCACCAAAGAAAGGAGGGGTCCGGTGTCCATTCCCCCCTCGCCCCTGGTCCTTGGGACCTAAGAAGAAAGTAAGAGCAGGGAAGAATCCTATGGAAAGAAAAGCTAGGGGCTTACACCAGGGTGGCTGCCCTTTCCCCACGGACAAAATCCACTTTGATAAGGGGGATATCATCCACTTTGGAGGAATATCTCATCCTCATAGAGAGCAGTGAGCACGGAGAATCTCCAAGGTGGGGGCACCCTGCGTGCGAGGCACAGGGTGAGGCCATAGTTTAATGTCTTGTCTCGGGGAAGATGGTGCTTGGAATTTTAACATCTTGTAGCTCAGAGGAGGTGGGTTTTCTACGAAACCCTGGGACTTACCTAACCGGTACCCTCTACTGCTTGGTGTAGAGAAGGGACGAGCAACACCGTGGCTAGGCGGTTTCATGGAGCGAACCATCGGGGGGTCCCCGTTAGCGTGGCTATGTGAAGAAGCAATAGCCGTTAGTGTGCATATGCAGATAAGAATGAGTCAAAGCAACGCAATGGTCAGTATCATCCAAGTGGATTTGAAATCACATCGTGAAAACCTGGAGGGTCGCACGGAAAAAGAAATCGCAAATCAGGGGGGTTCATAGGCAGGGGCCTTGTGAAGCTCTACTGCTCCGCATAGAGGAGGGTACTTGCGTAAGGGTGTGCTTCACGAAGTGGGGCACCTCAACCTAAGCATAGGGAAGAGGTGCTTATGTGAGGTGCTTCACAAAGTGGAAAGGGCTTCGCAGAGCACTACCTTGCAGAGCAAAGGTGCCTCGCGAAGTAAGGTTTTTTGAAGCAATGTGCTTCACGAAGTACAGTGACCCTACCTTGGCATGTGGATCATGTGTACATGAAGGGTTTTTCGTGAAGCATAAACACTCTGCGATGACCCGGGCCCCCTTGGGGATCCCCTTTCTTCGAGGAGGCCCTTAGGCTCCACGAAAGGCATCCCTTTTGAAAGAGGGGATCAAAACAAGGAAAAGGGGAGGTACTTCGCAGAACAGAAGTACCTCACATAGCTCATGGTTTGCAGAGCAGAAAGGTGATTCGCGTTTCGGGAGCTAGGAAGTTGAAAGGGAAGATTCTTCCTCTTTTTTTGGACTTGGGGGAAGGACAATATTTATAGGGGAGAGGAACCATGAAGTAAATCTCACGACGCTCCCGTGAACGTCAAATCTGTTCGCAGAGCGTCCCGCCTCCCTGCTTCGTGGCGGCCTCATGAACGTCAAATGCATTTCTGGACCATCCCACCTCCTTGCTTCGCAGCGGGCTCGCGAACGTCAAATACGTTCATGGAACGTCCCGCCTCCTTGCTTCGCGGTGGGCTCGTGAACGTCAAATGCGTTCACAGAGCGTCCTGCCTCCTTGCTTCACGGTAGGCTCGCGAACATAAAATGTGTTCACAGAGCATTCAGACTCCTTGCTTCGCAGTGGACGCGGGGCTATCGGGGCTCCACGAATGGTCTTCGCGAGGCATCCTTTGGAGGCCTCCCATTTCTTTTTTCTTCTTCCCACATTTTGGCACCAAAAAATGCCCACCTCAAACTTGGAGACGTGGAGAAATCAAGGGTCAAAGTATGAGGGTCAATCACCAAAATCCTTGGTAGTTCGCGAAGCTATGTCGTGAAGAGAACTCACGAGGTGGATAGGGTACGTGCAGGCCAAGAATGCTGCAAAGATCAGTGCAAACTGGACGTGCCGTGAAGCTCCGGAGGCCGTCACCTATAAATAGGGGAGATGAACTCTCTTTTTTCCTTTCCCTTTTCCGTGATTTTTTCCTTTTGCTCTCTCGATTCGCGTAGCTCTGTGTATTCCTTGAGTGTTCTCCACGAATAGGGTCTTCACGACGCATAACGAGTCCTCGACTCCGTGTTTTGTGCTCCACGATCTCATGCTTGAACGCCTAGACATGGATCTATGAATAGTATTCGTGAACAATATCCATGAACGAGCTCCACGAATGAGCTTCACGAACAATCTTTTCGAGCCAACCCAAAAATCATCCAAGTTCCAGAACTGAATGGCTCATCAAGAAGCTGCCCAGGGGGTCCTTGCAGATGCTGCCCTAAGGGATGAGATGGAGAACAGTTTGGGACCAGGAGAGTTTGTCCGTAGCCACTCAGACCATAGTTCATTGGTGGATATGCTATCAGAGAGCTAGAAGAACTACCCGCTGTGTAGGAGGTTGCCCTTGTATGGCTTCAGGATGAGGGATTATGTCTTCATCCCTAAAGAAAGCAAGGACGAACCAGCTTACTGGTTCAGGAGCACGCCATGCCAGCGCTGATGGTTCAGGGCAGCCGATTGCCATGCCCGGGAGGATTTCACACCCGTCATTGCTGATTGCTTATACAACCACCTGAATAACGTCAACGGGAAGGTATTGCAGCTCGAGACGTCTCCTCCTCTGCACCACACCATACTGAAGGCAGCTTTGAGGAACCCTGGGAAGGGGTGGTCTGAGGAGTGGGACCTTCACTAGGGCAGCAACTTTATAGACATCTGGGCCTAAGCCTATTTGGTAGGCACCTCGTGTGAGGAGTTTGGGGCTGAGCTGAGGAGAGTGGGTTTGTATGAGGCATCCTGGGCCTCCCAATTCCACATATATCAACCGAAATAGCTGATGCCAAAGTTGTTGAGGAGATGGTCATTGAGGACCAATACCTTCCACTTACATCATGGGGAGGTCGGTATCGGCTTGTGGGATGTCCACCAGATCTTGGGGGTCCCAATACTGGGGGAGATGTACGATAAATTCCTCCCCATCATGAGTGCGTGGGAGGATCCAGAGAAAATGCCACAGATGGCAATGGAGTTGATGGATCTTGTTCATGGGGAGGACAAGGAAGTAGTAAGGGAAGTGCACTTCAGGTGGTGGTTCAAACAATTCTTGAACTTCCTAGAAAACAGGCAGTTTCCAGCGAGGCCTCGGACTTGCCCGAAGGGGGCTCGGAGTAAGGAGCACTCATACTGGCGAATTTTGGAGAATAGCCAGTGGAAGACGTGGGGATTCAGTGTTATCACCGAGCAACAACCAATAGTTAGGCTGATAGCATTCATCGCAGATCTTATCTATTGTTGGATCCTACTAGTGAGGGATACCAACATGGGAGTACGCCCAAGCACATTTATCATGGCGTCCACATTGGCGATAGGAGGGCGGGTTAATCTAGGAATCTCGATGCTCACCAAGATTTATAAGGTGTTGTGGCATATCAGTGAGGGGAAAATCCTGAAAAGGGTATATGGGCCATTCCACCTCCTGTACGGGTGGATAGTGGCACATATCAGGGGGGTTTACGAATACCCAAACCCTATCTCTCCTCCAGGCTCAAACTTCCGCCCATCGATACTGAATGCCACGAGGAGATTTCTGGCCATACTGACCACACCATCAGTTCTGAACTGGGTGTGGAGGGTGGAGGAATTAAATTTCCACCCATTTCCATTGCCTACGGGGGTATTCACTGATGACGTCAGGGGGACGGAAGAGAACCAGGCCTATCTCCTAGCCTTTCGAGGTGGAGTCCTGCTGGCGAGGGTGGACCGTGAGCCCCTCTGTGAGCCATGTACCCCACACCGGTTTGCAAGGTAATTCTGGTGTATGCAGCGACTGACCCCACAAGTCTATCTAGAGGTGCACCATGAATAAAACCCATGTGTGATGAGGCATATGTGGTTCATGTTCACACGGGAAGATGGGAAAATGCAGAATGAGTTTCCTCCGCCGACCGCCATCCTTAGGCTGGTAAAGGAATATGCCCAGAGCTGGGAGGTAGCCTACCCGGGGGAGATGCTGATGCAGCCAACCATTCGAGTCGGTGATGGTGAGCTTCCCCGACCTCGGGGCCGGAAGGCAGAAAAATCATCCCACAGTGGCGGGGCTGCCGTGGCGGCGAGGCCCGCACCAGTTGAGGGGGAAGCAGTGGTAGCAGATCCGGCAGCGGTAACTGACCCAGTGATTCCAGAAGAGCTGAGTTATCTAGAGGGGAGGACAATGAGAGGATTCTGCAAGATACCCACCCAGGATCTGGGGAAGCGGCTGCGCCATATAGACATGCCAGAGAATGTTGTCTTCCCAGAGGCCCGGGACATCTGGGATGTCAACATGAAATTCCTCAGCCCTGTAGAATTGTGGCAGCACCTGAACCGTCTCAGGATGGATTTTCCTGAAATAGGCCCCATCAGGTACAGATTTGCGGTGTACCAATCTAAAGGGGAACAATATCTGACTAAGATAGAGGACTTCGTGCACTCCTGGGGTGTTCCTCGTCCGATGACAGATCGAGTCAAGGTGTTTCTCGACCGCACCAATCTCCCGCAGTTGTCAACCACTGATTTGAGAGAGCGATTCCCTTTGCCGGAAGAATCAGAAGAGTCCTCCTGGGGAGATAAGGTTGGGAGAGGGATCTCGTTGGAGGAGGGTGAAGTTGGAGATCAAGACTTAGATATTGAAGAGTTCACAGAGGCCCTTGAGGTAAAAATCTGAAACCCCCTTCTCCGAAACTTTCTTTGAGGTCATTACGGACTTCTTTCTAACGTCTGAACCATGTAGGAAAGTCTTATATACAGAACTCATTATCGTCCCTCAGTGGATGCAGATTCAGTACCCTCGGGATCTATTCCTGCCGCCACACCTATTGCTTCCTCCAGCGGGGCTGGGATACCTGAGGCGACCCCTCCAAAGCTTTCAGGCCTTACGACCATATATGGGGGGCTATGCTTCAGGGTCCTGACGACATCAACCCCAGATCGAGATCATGAATTCGATCTATGTAAGTCTCTTTCACCAATTTTATGACTTCTTTCCCCTGAACATTTTTACTGACATCCATGTCCCCTTTTTTTTTGGTGTGTACAGTTCTTCAAATGGTGTGGGTCGCCTTGGTGAGGTTCTTCGGGAATTTTGGCGGCATCCTTCCCAGGGGAATGCTGGTGGTCGTGGAGATGGAGGTCCAAACTGACCTAACTGTGGCGCTCCCAATTACCAGTGGGACTATCAATGGGGCTGAGCCTAAGATCATTGAGGTGGGGTCTGACGATGAGGACTGGTCGGACATCCCAAGTCCCACTACGCCCGATCAAAAACCAGACGTGGACCCTACTGAAGAGTTTCTGGGGGCATTCCCCATGTATGAGCCTACCAATCATGCCGACTGGGATGAGACATCCTCCGATGAAGAGGATAACAATATAGTTCATCACCGATCATGAAAGCTGATCACACACTTCATCAATGACACCCACAAGTACTATGGTTGTATGAGATGGACAAACTTCACTCGCGACTGTGCAAACTGTATGCTGGGGGAGTGGATGCCCAGCTTTCTCACATGATCATCCAAAATCTCATGGAAGAAAATATTTGGGATTATGACCATGGACTTGGTGTGGGCTGGCAGCGGAGGAAGGCAGTAGACATCAAGAGGCTCCAGGAGGCTGAAGATGAGGTCCAACGGCTGCAGAATCGGGCGACCGAGCACTCGACCTCCCTCAATGCAAAATCTAAGATAATATTGTGATTGAAGGCCCACCTGGAAGAGGTCGAAGAGGGAATGAAGCGAGCCTCTGAGGATATTACCACTATCCAGACCGATGTGGAGCGGGCCCAGATTGCGGCCAAAAAATTGCGCCCCCTCACTGCCGAGGAGGAGCAGGAGATGAACAGGCGGCATCAACTCCAGGATGCCACAAATTAGAGGGTAGCAGAGCTGCTATGCTCTTTTGACGAGGTTAACCCATCCATGGGGGGAGTCGACCCCTGGGTATTCTAATGATTACAAACCCTCAAACTTAATTTCATGCTTTGATTGTTTGATGCTATAGAATGCATGAGTTTCATTGTTTACATTGGTTTATTGCATTCTAGTGATGTTTGTGGAGCATACATCGATCATTCCCTAAGCTAACGTGGGTCAGGCCTGATGTGAGAAATAAGGGATGACCACCTCATCACCCCATCCAAATGTAGGAGTTCAAACAAAGCTTCGGGCATTCGAGGTTTGAATAATCGATCTGGATTTCCGGGAGGAAATGGGAGAGACCTGACTGGAGAATGAAGCTCTTAGAATAGCCAAATTACTACTTTCCCACTGTTCTCTTATGCATGAATGGGGTAATGCCAGGGGTGCTGGAGTCAATCCGAACAGATGGGAATGGAAGGTGTGAATCACGATACCCAGGATTCGAAACACTGTGGGCGTGGCGTGACAATGAAGGATAACTATTGACCTCATTCGAAACACAACATCCTTATTGCGTTAGCCTGGAAATGGGGACAGAAAATGAGGGACGACCGCTGACCATGTTCAAAACACGGGGCCTGACATGAAATGTCATCCATTAGCCTTACAGAACGTTATCCCAGGACAGTAATCAAGCCATAGGCTGAGCGTCCGTACTGTTAGGGGGTTCCTTCAGACGTGAAAAAGGACAGGGTTCAAATAAGGGGCAAGAAAAGTGTGCAGGGTGGAGTGATGGGTTGTTCTAATGTATTCCAACACTCTTGAAACTATGCCACAGTGGTGGAAACACATTGGGTGGGCACATCGGTCTGATCAGGGATCAAGCATAATTCCAAACAGGACCTCTCTGGCGAGGAAACTGTTGCTTCCCAATGTTATCGTGGGGAATCCTGGAATTGTTTAGGAAAAAACTACAGTTACAAAGTTCCCCACAAGGTTTCAGGCCAGGGGCTATAAATGAGGAGGAATAGGATTGATGATTCCTAGGGCTGGACCCAAGGCAAAATACCTGGGTGTCTCTATATATCCCACGAGGATGGGAACCAAGCCATACGTAGTTCTGGAAGATGTTGTGTAGTTTAACGTCTTACGGAAAGGACGAAAAGTGGTCTTAGTTTACAGTCATAGAGCTCAGACCATGGATTGGTAAGGAGTGCAGGGGACACATGGTAAGTGATTATGAAACCTGACGTGAATGAGGACCTGGAGTCTAGATTACCATGTGTTCCCCAGGAAGGTTTTAGATCGAGGGGCCGAAAACGAGAGTTAAGCTGGGCCCATGGGAGAAGCACTTGGGTGTTCCTATATATCTCATGAGAATTAGAATTAAGCTGTATGTAGTTCTAAGAGGTGGCACGGTAAGGTACCAGTGCCGGGGATAAAAGGGGCCTGCGGGTGTGGCCCTCGCACCAAAAGAAACGGTATTTGATGTATCTTGTTTGTCCTTTAAGGTGAATGGTTTTTTTATGAAGCAACAGGCCTAGGATAGAAAGTCCCGGCATTGCCACAATAATCAAACCATATGCAGGTGTTGAAAAATGGTATGGCGTGTGACCGATACCAAACATGGTGTCCCCTTGAGTGAGGAAATCAAGATGCAGTGCCGTTTTTTGTCGTGCAGCCAAGATGATAATATCACAGTTTAGGGTCATGTGATGGGACCAGACATGCATTTTAACTTCATGCGGAACAGACATAGTAGAGATAAGGCTAAAGGGGGAATGTTCATGGTGCAATAAAACATATCCGACGTGAATGAGGGAATAATCCCATACCACACCATACGCGATTCCATGAAAGAAACCTCAGGCCAAGGGGCCAAAATAGAGGTAAAAGGTAAGGGGTAGGAGAAACTAGCTCCCAATTGAGCTGGAACCAAAAATGAGACTTCTGGGTGTTCCTACGTATCCCACGAGGATGGGAATCAAGCCGTACATAGTTCTAAAAGAGATCTTAGTTTCTGGTCTTAGAACTCAGACCATGGAGAAGCAGGACTACCCCAAGTAAAGGAAGACCTTAGCCCAATCCCTACGTCTATGTGAGTTGAACTAGGTGTAGGAAACAAGGGTGTCGTGGCTTTTTTCCTCTTAACGTGTGGGTGAACACTGAGGAATAGTACCAAGAATTTTGAAGTTCTACTTGGACATGATGAGGTGGAGAAGGATGTGAATCATGTAACTAACATTTTGGGCTTAATGAGGTTGGCGTGGGGATGGAGGATAACTGTTTAATGTGTTCGAAACACATCATCCCTATCGCGTTTTCCTGAAACAGGGAAAAAATGAGAATTTACCACTTAACAAATTCGCAACGTGAGACTTGTATCAATTTGTTTTCTAGAACCCTAGAGGACGTTGGCCTGTAATGGTAGGAGGGCCCTTAGGCCTAGCATCCATGTCATTCAGGGGTCCCTTTGGATGTCAAAGGTGATGGAATCCATAATGGAGGAGAACACAAAGCCTAAAAAGTGGGTGAAAGGGTGTCTGATTAGAGTCCGACATTCCAGTTACTAGACCAGAGTACCCACGGGCCAATTGATGAATCACTGGAGAGGGCCGAGGGGCCCAACTTAAGGGCAGTCAACTCAAAGAGATGAGAGTAGGTAAAGGGAGCGAAGGCCTCTCAAGAGAGAGAGAGAGAGGTATGCGACATGGTTGTTATGAACCTGACGTGAATGGGGACATAAGCCCATACCACACTGTATACTGCTCTTATGGAAGAACGCGGGCCGAGGGGCCAAAATGATAGGGAGGTTTCTAAGAGATGGGGCTAGACCCAAATAAGAGACGCTCGGGCAGTTCTACGTATCCCATGAGGATGGGAATCAATCCACACATAGTTCTAGAAATGAAGCACATAGGGGTAAGATACCCCAAGGGGGGGGGGGTGTAAGACATGATGAGTAACCCGACATGAATGAGGAAATAGTCCCATACCACACCATACAACCCTGAATGAGAACCTGGGCTAGAGGAAAGAAAGTGCCGAGGAGCCTGAGGCTGGGCCTCAAACGGAAAAGGCCAAGGGGCCTGAGTCTGGGCCTCAGACGGAAAAGGGACAAGGGGCCTGAGGCTGGACCTTGGTCAGAAAGGGGCCAAGGGGCCTGAGGCTGGGCCTCAGTTGGAAAGGCCTGACCAGCTTGCAGTTTAATGTCTTGCAGTGAGGAATAGAATGAGTAAAATATCCTACATACAGGAGGTGTACAGTACGACGAGTAACCCAACGTGAATGAGGACATAATCTCATACCACACCATAGACTCCCATAAGAGAGAGCCTAGTCTAGAGGCCTGATATTGGGCACGCGAAGCACGAAAGGGCCTGTGCTCACGGTATGGACGATAAATGAAGGGAAATATGTCTCAAGGGGATATGTGTGGCATGGCGAAATAGCCTAATGTGAATGAGGACACGAGTCCTCTCCACACCACACAATCCTAAATGAGAACTCGGGCTAGGGGCTAGAAAGGGCCAAGGGGCTAGAAAAGTCCAAGGGGATTGAGGCTGGGCCTATCAACCACTGGTATCCATACAACCTCTTGTGCGGTTACCACCTCATCGTAGCTCCTAATCTCACATGAGCAGTACTCAGTGTGGGAAACAAGGAGCCGGATTCGGCTCTCCCTGCCATATAGGGGTCCAGCGACTGGCATCGCCTGATGGGAGTTCGTCGCTTGGATATACAGTGGGGAAGAATGAACCACTACACTCAATTTTTGGGACATCTTGGGGTGGACCTAACGACACAAGATAGTTATTGACCATGTTCGAAACACAACATCCTTATAGTGACCTGGAATGGGAAAAAAATGAGCATCAACTGCTGACCATATTTGTAACGCGGGATTTGTATCAATTTACTGTTCAACATCCTCGAGGGGGTTGGCCCTAAGTGGTAGGAGAGCCCATGGGCCTAGCATCCATGTCATTCGGGGGACCTTCTGGATGGGAGAGATGATGGAGTCCCAATCAAAGGAGTGGGTGAAGTATAGCTATACCCATACATTTTAAAATCAAGCCGGGTGATGAAAGAGGCGGACACCTCTGGGGAGGGGGGCGTATGGCAGGATCGAGATGATCTCGACATATATTGAGGCAAAAACCTATACCACACCATATGTCCTGACCCGAGGGGAGATTCTGGCGTTTGGGCTGGGCCAATAGAAAAAATTTTCGGGTGTTCCTACGTATCCCATAAGGATGGGAATCAAGCCGTACATAGTTATTGAAGTCCATGCAGTTTAACGTCATGCGATGAGGATGTGGGAGGATAGAAGAACGGGGATCAGGAACATGGTGCGACCGTTATAATCCTAGCATGAGTGGAGATAAGTAAGCTTACACCATATCACGCAAGGATCCTCCGAGAGAACTATACCCAGGGGGGATATTCAAGGAGAAGAGTTTGGGGGTTGGGATCAAGATGAAACGCTTGAGCGTTCCTACATATCACATGTGGATGGAAATCAAGACATACGTAGTTCTAAGGGTGCAGTTTAACATCTTGCAGGACGATACACAGTTTAAAGTCATGTAGGACTGAACAGTTTAAGGTCATGCTGGACTGAACAGTTTAGGGTCATTCCAGACCTCTACGCAGTTTAGGGTCATGCGGGACCAACAATTTAAGGTCACGAAGGACCAATACGCAGTTTAGGGTCATGCGGGACCTGCAGTTTAAGGTCATCCAGGACCAACATGCAGTTTAGGGTCATGCGGGACTGACAGTTTAAGGTCATGCAGGACCAATGGTGGCTCAGGCAAAGTATTTCTTGGGGAAGTTGGCATTGGTGGGAGGAGTTATATGCTCACCATCCATGGTCACCAGGGAGTATGATCTATTGGGGTAAAACCTGTGAATTATGTAAGGTCCTTCCCATTTGGGATCCAACTTGGGTGGTTTCCTTCCAGGGATCATTGGCTCCCAGAGGGCCAATACCAAGTCGCCTTGCAGGAAAGAGTAGAGGCAAACCTTCTTGTTGAATCCTATTCTCGTCAAGTGCTTCCAATTCAGCCAAACGAATTTTGGCTACCTTGTCTGGCGCTTTCTGGTCGTAGACCGCTGTGCGTAATGAAGGCAACTAGATATCGATGGGCAGGAAGACCTCTGTTCCGTACACCAGAGAATATGGGGTCACCTGGGTGGAATTATGAGCTGTCATCTGATACGCCCAGAGGGTTTTGGGGAGCTTTTCCAGCCAACTATTCTTATTCTAACCAAATATCTTATGCAAAATGTTAGAGAGAGTTTTGTTGAACGCTTCGATATGCCCATTTTCCTACATGTGATAGCGGAAGGTATGGTTCGAATGGATGTTGTACTTGGCGTAAAATTTCTTCAGCTCAGCTTCTCAGAAGTTGGTGTCATTATCAATGAGGACAATGTGAGGAACTACAAACCGGTGGATGATGTTGGATCTCACGAAGTCAAAGATAGAACGATCCTTGACCTCCTTGAGTAGAACTACTTTTTCCCACTTAGAAAAGAAATCTGTGGCAGTCAGGATGAACCTGCACTGGCAAGTTATCACCGGTGGATATGGTCCCACGACATTGAGTCCCCATACAGTGAACGGCCAAGAGTACTTGGTGGAGTGGAGAGGTTCTAGCGGCCGATGAAAGAAGTTAGCATGAATTTGGCACGCGTGACATCTCTTGGCGAACTCGATGTAGTCATGAATCATGGAGGTCTAGAGGTACCCCAGTCTCTAGATATGATGGGACAGCTTCGACCTAGTCTAGTGAGAACCATAGGAACTAGCATGAACCTCCTTCATGACATGAGAAATATCGACTCCTTGGATGAAACGGAGGAGAACACCATCGAACCCGTGCTGGTAGAGGATCTTCTCAAGATTGGGACCACTCTGGAGGGTAAAATGTAGCACGCGGCATCGGATTCGCTCACGCTCGACCCGATATTCCAGAAGGTAACCATTTTGGAGATACTCAACAAAGGGGGATCTCCAGCCAGGAGTAGCTTCAACCACTGTTTCTAAGGAACCTGGGGGTCCTGACATGGTGGATCCGACGGTAAGATGGGTTACTCATAGGACGTCATCATAATCTGGGGTTACAGGAGAAATGACTCTCTGATGTTCCACGTGTATGATCAGATCATCCTGCTCGGGTTCTGCAAGCGATGCATCCATGCTGGCCAGGGCATCGGCTCAACTGTTCTGAGATCGAGGGACATGAGTAACTTCTGGCCAAGATGGAAACTAGGCCATTAGCTGGAGGGTGTGCTCCAAAAATGGTACGAGCTCTGGTATCTGACGATGTAGCCACCGTTGATTTGCTTGATGACTAGTTTAGAATCCCCTTTTACATGTAAATGGGGCAAATCAATCTCAAGGGCCATCTCGAGGCTAGTGATAAGAGCCTGATACTCTGCCTTGTTGTTGGTGTAGCCTTTTGATAACAGGAATGAGTATGGAAGAATGTCTTGCACAGGGGTAATAAAGACAATACCCAGGCCTACTCTGTTGAGCCTAGGATCGTTGAGTCTTCTGCCGGTGGGGCTCCAGGAGGCACCATAAAAGTGAATCTTCCAACATGGGATGGAATGATCTACCGAGAGGATTTCCTCGTCGGGAAAATCCAGGTCCAGGGACTGGTCTGCGGGGGTTGGATGGGAAGCAAGGAAGTCTGCCAATTCCTATCCCTCGATAGTTTTCTGAGGAAAAAACCTGATGTCGAACTGCTGGAAGATTACCACCCATCATGCTAGACTACCGATCAACATGGGGCGGTTCAGGATGTACTTCGGTGGGTCTACCTGAGACACCATCTATACCTCGTGGTGCTGCAGGTAATGTCGCAACTTCTGTACAACAAATACGTGTGCAAGGAAGCTTCTTTCGATGAGGGAGTATCTGGTCTCTGTATCTATGAGCATACAACTGAGGTAGTAGAGGCTATTTTCTATCCCCTCATTGTTCTTTTGAGAGAGAAGGGCACCAATAGATTCTTCTAGGGTAGTCATGTACACGATTAGTGGTTTTCCGGAGAAGGGTGGCATCAAGACTGGAGGCTGGAGCTGATACTGCTTGATTCCCTCTAATGTGGTCTGGCATTCTTCGTCCCATTCGTAGGCGGAGCCTTTCTTCACGAGCTGAAAAAAGGGATTACCCTTTCTGGCTAGATTCGTAGTGAATCAATGTATGTAGGCTAAGTGGCCTTGAAAACCCTGAAGCTCCTGAATATTTCTTAGGGAGGCATCTGGATGATGACCTTGATCTTCTCTAGGTCGATCTCGATGCCCCGGTACCTGACAACAAAGCCAAGAAACTTCCCGGAGGTGACCTCGAAGGCACACTTCAACGGGTTCATCTTCAGGTGGTGGGAATATAAGAAGATGAACACTTTCTCAAGGTCCTTGAGATGGTCTTGGAACTGGTGAGATTTGACCACCAGATCTTCCACATAGCATTCCACCAATGTCCTGAGGATTTTCTTGAATATGCGGTGCATGGCCCATTGATAGGTGGCACCAGCATTCTTCATAACGAAGGGCATAACCTGGTAATAGAAAGTACCTTGGGGTACCCTAAAAGCTGTAGACTCCTCATCCTCGAGGGCCATTCAGATATGGTTGTATCTGGAGTAACCATCCATGAAGGAGAGGGCTTGGAACCCAGTCGTAGCATCAATCAAAAATTATGTCACCAGAAGGGGAAAATCATCCTTCAGATAGTGATAGTTGAGATCTTGGAAGTCAATACAGACTCTGATCTATCCATTCTTCTTCTTTATTGGCACAATGTTGGCTAGCCACTTGGGGTACTGGACCTCCTTGATGAAGTTGGATTTGATGATCTTGTCAACTTTGGCCTCGACCACGACACCGTGAGAAGGGTGCATCTTTCTGGGAGGCTTCTTGAACCCATGATGATTTGCCGGAAGACCGAGGCGGTGGATGACTACCTGAGAATATAGTCCTGGAATCTGGTAATAACTCTAGGCGAATACATCACGATGCTGCTTCAGGAAATCTATGTACTACTGCTGCTCCTCGAGGGACATGACTACACTGATTAATGTGGGTCTTGAATCTGCCTCGCTACTAAGGTTCAACTGTACCAGTTCATCAACCGTGGTGGAGATGCCTTCTTCAAAGGCGGGGGGAGCATCCTCTAGATCCTCTTCTTCACTTGTGGAGGAGGGATTATCAGCAGGAGAAGCTTCCTATGGGTCAGCAGGTCCTGACGGGAGGCTGGTACCAGCCTGGACAACAGTGGATAGTATATCAGGAGATTCACATACTACTGAAACCATAGTGATGAAGGCAGTCGATCTGATCCCATCTGGTCTTCGGCCCAAGGGGCCATGCTTGATGATATTAAAGCAATAGTGGCACATCATCTTGATCCAGTTAATCCCAGTCCGGCCAAACATACACGTATGAAGTACTGTCGTTGCCATGGGGTGGACATCCCGATACCATATGAGGGTAGGAGGCTCCAGGATCACATGAGCTTGGTTTGTGTAGGAGTACGAGGTGATTTTTCATCATCGCTTGGACTTGGGAACATGATTCTCTCTAGTACCAGATACAAAAAAAGCATTTCCCCATATTGGGGGTTGTGGCCCCCAATCGATGGATCGGGAAGACGTAGGCATCATCCAGACCTGCCCAGGGGTCATTTGTGACCGTGATGGGTTCGACCTCACTTTCCTGAATCTGTTTGTCCTTTCTCTTGTAATATTTGACATCCAGGTAGAGGGATTCACAATAGGCGAAATGAGATGCATCATTTTGGAGTACGCCTAATCGACCATTAAGGGAGTACTTGAGGCACTGGTGATATGACGAGGGGACCACTGCATGCAGGTGGAGCCATGGTCTTCCCATCAATGCATTGTACGCGGTGTCCTGGGAGACAACCATAAACTCAGTGATGACAACTAGGCCTCCAAAATGGGTGTTCAATAAGATCTTAACGACTGGGGTTTTCTCTGTCCTATCGTATCCCTGGATTCTTAAATCGGAGGGAGTCAGGTCATCCTTAGATAACCCTAGCTTCTACAATGTCCGTGTTGGGATAAGGTTGATCCCAGAGCCAGTGCCAACGAGACAAGGGCGAACCTCCATGCCGTTAAATTGGCTAGTGATGTACATCAGGAAGATGTTCCCCTATATGGGGGATACTTCATCCTCCCCAGAGAACGAAATGATGGCCTGAAATTCATCATTCTTGACCATTACAGCATGAAAAGATTCTACAACTACTACCTCCATCTCAAACTAGAGGGGGCTTCTTGAAGCCTCAGCGAAGGCCTCACATATATCTGGTGATAGGAGAAGGGCCTTGGGGATGTAAAGCCTCACTGGGATGCTGGAAAGGTGCTCGAGAACATCATATTTTCACGCCAGGCACAAAATTCTTCTTACAGGAGGCCGCTCTATGATAGGAGGCATGGCGGCCCCTGCCGGCTGAACCGACGGCTGGCTGGTGCTGGGCATGTCCCACTGTTCATTAGTCGAAGCCCATAGAGTAGATATCGGAGGAGTACCGGACAACTGATATCGGCCTGTAGCAGGGAGAGACTAGTTGTGGCATGGTTGAGGTAGGTCTTCCTGATCTAGCAGCACAAACGGTGGGGGAGGCAGGCCCGAAGACACCAGATGAAGAGGTTGCGCGTGCTGAGTTCTATGCTGGGCATGCTGTCTGGTCTTAGTGGCATGCAATACCTGGATGGAGGTGCCAACTGACGTGCCCCTACGACCCATGTGGATGTGACTCCACTGACATTTGTGTCGGCTGGGGACGTTGGGGAGGTTCGCCTGACGCTCCTCATTGTCGGGAGTCATATAGGGGTTTACCAACTCCACAGTATTAACCAAAGTGTACCCTTGACTATCACTTGAAGATTCATCCATCACTGGTCAGATTCTGGGGGGAATACCCATCTTAGGGGGAAAGAAGTTGCTGAGAGTGCTGGACGACGATGGCGTTGGAGGGGCGCGTTGCTTTCCCTTGCGCCGCTGATGCTTTATCTTCTGGGAAGAGGCCAGCTGAGATGATGATGCAGAAGTGGTGGTTGTGTCTTCTGAAGGCTCCAGCTAATTTAGGTGTGCCTGAATGATTCCATGGGAATGGGTGACCATTTTGTGAGGCATCCAGTCATCATACTTCTACAACTCGCGGTTGGAAACCTGCTGCCACTTTCCTTCACTGTCTCTTTCGCTATCCGACCTTACAAAGACACTAGCCACTTGTGATGGGGCAGGGACCAGCCTGACTATGTTGTTATCGATATGGTCTTGAAGCCAGTCTTTAAACTCATAGCACTGCTTGAGGGTGTTCCCCCAGATCCAATGATAGGGTCAGTAGTTGGGGTGATCAGTGATATTCGCATCTTCCGGCCTTCTGCACTCAGGCAAGCATACAATCCTCTGCTCTAAGGCACTACGGAAGTAACCAGGGACCTGATTATTGTTGAATGAATATGTCAAGTTCCTTCTATCTGGGAAGGGGGCCATTGAAGCCTGGCCCTGGCGAGGAGTTGGAGGTGAATGTCGAGGAGGTGGAGCCCGGTTGTCTCGCCTGGGCGGTGGCAGTGCATTCCACGGGGGCACCTGCTGATTCTGAGGAGGACACTGTTGAGTCGGAGGCTACGCCTGAGGTGGAGGGCCTCTGCAAGGCTATGGGGCTGGTGCCACTGGTAGCAATTCTAGTTTCCTGGGGGATTCTATTTGGGCCACCGCGGCAGGCTCAGCTCTGCCAACCCTCCTTGCTGGAATTACAGGGGGCAACAGGCATGCCTAGCTGGCCTATTGCAGGGCTTCCTCTAGGCACCGAGACTTATCAGAGAAGTCTCAGAATCCTCCAGGGTAGTTCTGGGTTATCAGGTAAGGAACCAATTCTGTCTTGGCATTTCCTACGCACATCGTCAGTAATTGCTCATGAGTCTGTGGCATGTCAAGGAAGTATGTGGTCCCCTTCCACCGGGCGATAAAGTCTGCAACTCACTCATCATACCTTTATTTTCACTTGAATAGGTCTGTGATACTCGTTTTATGGGTGGTAGATATGAATTGGTAGAGGAATTGCCTGCGAAGGTCCTCCCAACTGGTTAGGGATCCAACGGGGAGCTGACTGTACTAGACGAATGTCGACCCCTCCAATGTCTGAACAAAACAGTGGAGCTTGGCAGCCTCCTACTATGATGGAGTCCCTAACATGGACCCACACCATGAGTTGAAGTGGTCCAGGTGCTGTAGCAGGTTCCCCGTCCCATTAAAGGGGGAGAAGGTGGGATTCCCGAAATCCGGAGGCACCTGCATATCATCCACCCATGCCGGATATGACTTCCCATCAGGTGGGATTGCCACCTGTCGTGTTTCCAATTACTCAAGGCAGGATATGAGAACCACCATAGGATCATCTAGGCAGGGGTCTCTGTCTTGACAGGGATCCCTAACTATGATCATGTTGGCGTGCTCTTCAACATGGTAGATAGGCTCAGCAGATCGTGGAGCGGCTGGTGGAGCGGCTTGCGGTGCAGCTAGGGGATCCCAGGATGGATTCCTTAGATTTCCGCGCCATTCAGGAGGGTTTGGAAATACATACTGTGCCCTATTTCTGTGAGCTCCGACTTCATCCCTGTCCGTGGGAGCAACATGATCGGGGTTGCCCAGGGGCAGCTCGTTGAGGGGAAGTTGTTCCTGCCCCTTTTGTACTGGCCTAGGATTTCCGTAGTCGAGCCTTCACTTTGAATCATGTTCAGACAAGAGTTCGTCGACCAACTTCTTATGCTCAGCAAGTTGTTCGCACAACATGTCCTTCTCAGGGTCCTCCGCCGTCTTCTACACTGATGTGGATGGGTCAGAGTTCTTGGCAACTTCGACATGCTCTTTACCCTTACCGGAATTTCTATTGAGTACCAATGCCTCGGTGGGTGCATGGAGACCAAGAAGGTTCATCTGTTGATGATTAATCCATCCTGATGGGTCCAATAGTGGTGGCACACCCTCAGGGGGTAAGTCTCCATTGAGAATATCCAGCTCATCCTCCTCGTCCACTATGTTGGCCATGTTGACCGTGACCCTTCCTGGGGGCATGTCTTCGATGTCTCCTAGAAAGTCAGGCTACCACTGAATAGGACTGAAGAGGAGGGTAGCATACTTCCCCCAACCACATATTTTCATGTTGGGTGTATCCTCCTTGATAATTTTGCGGAGTACCTTGATACTCTGAACGCATTTCTACTGGAGGGCCTCACAACGACCTGGTGAGTCAGAGTGCTGGACTATAGGGAGTGCGGCCAACTCGACTATATGGCATTGCTCGCTGATGTCTTTGAAATGTGCTTGGCTCCTAGGATAAACCACTCGCCGATGACGAAGACTAAAATGCGTCACCCAGAGGGTGTAGAGGAAACACTCAACTTCCTCCGGGGTGAGGGACTCCAGCATGCAGAAATTTGGTGCTTCCATGGGCCAGAACTTCTCAGGGAAGTGGTCTGCTATGAGGATGTTCCAGAATATGATTGGCTCAGATTCAGATTCTGGCCCTTGATTTCCCCACTCGTCAACTGGGGGTGGCTTAAGAACTGGCAACGGTACTGAGGCAGACCGCTGGGACGACAGGCTGGCCAGTGGAGAGTACGGAGAGCGGGCTGACTGGCTGCCAATGCTCGAGCTGTCCTCTAAAGAGTGTAGCGACCTGGCCGCTACATCACCATAAGACGGGATGATGGCTGTAGTTTCTGGCTCAAGGTCTTGGGCTACTGGTGATAGGCCACGATGCTGCTCACCTGCCATTAGTCCCTAGAGTATCTCTCAATGATCTCTTGTGAAGGTAGAGAGCGCTTCCAGTGACGATGGTGGTGATTACACGACCGTAGCCTGTGAGGTCACCAGATTTTCATCTTCCTGGATATACCTGTGGAGGGAGGTGGGAATCATATGAACCTCACATTCTGGGAGAACTAGGATAATGCGCCGCGTCCCTACCTGGACCCTTGACTCAGATGAGCGAAAAGAGGGTTCCCACGCTGAGTTGTATTTCGCCTCGGAGTCTGAGAAGCGGACTAGTATGATCTCCGTTCAGAACTTCTTATAATTATTCTTATGGTGGCGATGATCCACCTTCTGGACCCTAGGTTTCTCCTCGGGATAGGGCAGATTTCTGACACGGGTTCCTTCGGCCGCACTAGTGCTGGGGCGGAGAGGGTTTCTACCCTAGAAAGCCGGGGTGCGAGGAGCACCCGAACAAATGTAAAAAGGGACATGGGTAGGACCTCCATGGGTATCACTGGAGCAAGAAAGACCTCCGCTAGAACTGGAAGAAGCATTGGGAGGACCACCACACTTTTTTTCCCTAGCGACCTCAGTATAAGGAGGGTCCTTGTACCGGTCTAGCTAAACACGGGTAGGACCTCCGTGCTGGATGCGGGTGGAGCGAGGCTGGTTTTCACCCCTCTAGTTGATGAGGCGAGTATAAGCTTCACAATCTACTTAGAGGACATGGGGAGGATCCCCACATTGAAGAGAGACCAGATGGGCGATGTCCCTACACCGGCGGTCGGGGGCAGGAGGAATGACTCCATACCTAGTGTAATGGGCACGGAAGAGGCTTCCGTGCCGAGTATCACTTCCATGGGGAAGACCTTTATTCATATTGGGTGTAGCACGGGGCGGACCTCTATGCCGAGCCTTGAAGCAGGGAAGGCCCACACCCTCCATGGTAGTGGTACAGGGAGGACCTCTGTACTGGGTGACATTGCTGCGAATTGGTTCGCGGCGGCCACTGCTCGTGCCTGCGACCAAGAGAGTCGACCCAGCCTGCCCGTGGGGAGGTTAGGGCCTCAATCCTGGTCAAGCGTATAAGTGCCCCTACTCAGTGTATGAAAGGTACTGAAGATATGCGTCGGCGGTGGCTCGAGACACAGTAGCTGTCGACATTGACGCCCCTTGGCGGGCGTCCTTCTCAGCTTGCACCCGATGTTGGCGTCAGGTCGGAAGAACCGGGGTCGGTGGTGCAGGTACGTAGCTTACCTACTCCTCTTCCAGTAAGACCGGGTGGTAGTGCTGATGCGTCCGGGTGGGAGCCCTCGCTGGGATCCCCTGGAACGGGACTCTGACCAGGCTAGCTTGGACCTCACCTACCTCATCAGCGTAAGGCTTGGAGTCGTCAAAGAGTTCCGGGGAGAGGCTCCCGAAACGGTTGTATGTCGGGGTGGGGATCAATGGCTCCCTGCGCGGCCCTCAGGGGCGTCATTGGCGATGAGGTACAGATGCCTTCAGATCCCGGAAGGCCATATCCCGGGTCGGGATTATGCCCTCCTCCTTATAATGGTGAACAAGGTCGTTGATTACCCTTCTTTGGATGACCTCGGATAGGGAGAGGGGGCGTGGGCACCCCATGGTCATAGATATAGAGGCCTTTGTGGGAGAGGTGAAGCCACTCGGAATGGCCATGTGGGAACTTCCCCTACCCCTGCGTAGATGGGCGGGCGGCGATCAAATCCCTAAAGCAGAAACTTGATTCCTGAGAACAAGAAGATTAATTCGTCAGTGCTGAAAGAAAAAAGGAATAGAAGACCAATGCCCCAACACCATACCATCTTCCATGGCCGGTAAGAGGGATCCACACTGACAACATTGCAGAACGGGATGTCCAAAGTTCTACTGCCCCAACTTCTGGTAAGTTTCATGAAAGGCCTACTATTTTCTTGGCAGGAGCCGGCGCCAGATAACTGGATTCGGTGACACGTCAATCCATTGATGCCCTGAGTGCTACTAATCTCTATATTGAGGAGAGGATCTTCACTTTGGGTTCACCATTTCTGTTTCCGATTCTTTCACTAAGGCGCGCATGTCCGTCTCTTTTGGGAGGATGACAACACTGTTTTGTTGCCTCGCATTACCACTTTCCAAATGTGGGCGGCATCCGCTCTTTATTCAGGGATGTTTGCACCTTGATCGAAACAGGATGATGGGATGTCAGTTCTTCCTTCCATGGATTCCTCCTCGGAAATCCTCACCTAGTCTGGGTCTCCCTCATAGATTTAATACATTGTTCATGAAACTCTTCCTAGCACCATATCTTCATGGACACCAGTTAATTACACTGCTTCTATCGGGACATTCAAAGGGGTCCAGTCAGGGCAGCAACCTTCAGTCAGGGGATTAGTCATGTTGCGAATCACTAGCATGTCTTGACGCTAGGGATTGATGTGTCTGGCTTCTGTCCCTTATTATAGGGATTCTCGAGGGCGAGGAGGCCAGAGACATCCCACATCGAACACGGGGAATCATATTCCATGGGCATTTATCTGAGGTTTTCCTCAGCTTCCCATGTTTAACATGAGGTATGCTTCAAGTTTAACGTCCAACGGAGACAGATCAGACTGACCAGAACACTGACTCGAGTGGATCATATGGGTGCAACCCTTGGAGGGAACACCGATGTTGGGGCCAACACATGGTTGGATTCCCGGTTACTGTTGAGGGGAATTGGGTATGAGGTGGCATGATCCCACTGGGATGCGGCAACCCGGTTAAGAATCAGGACGGATAATGGGGCGGTTGAATGAAGTGGAAGATGAATGGGATTGAACTTCTTTGAGGATGATGATGGTTTTGGGATTGAGCCTTGGAGAGGCTTCCTACGTATCCTTGTGGCAGGGAATCAAAGTCCGCATAGTTCATCTGACGATGGATTACCGCCGATTGGGCTTCAATAGCTTGCCACTAGATGGGGTCACAAGGGCTTACCGCTAGATAATAATGTCAAAGGCTTACCGATGAATAGAATCACAACGACTTATCTCTGACTGAGGCCCATGGTTTAACATCATACAGGACGGGGGCAGACCGACGTGAAGGGTGTCAGAACTACTGGGTGTGGGTTTTGAACCTCATGGAGTCTTCCTACGTACCTTACCTTAGCAAGGATCAAAGACCACGTAGTTCCGGTGGCGTTGGAGAACCAACGTAAAGGAGGACCTAGGGTCCAATGGTTGTTGGGCTTGAACCTTGTGGAGGCTTCCTACATACCCTACCTTAGCAAGGATCAAAGACCATGTAGTTCAGGTGGTATAGGGGATTACACTCTAGGCTGCCCAGGGTGTTGGTGAACCAATGTGAAGATGGTCGGAATGACCAGTGTAGTGGGATTGAACCTCATGGAGGCTTCCTATGTACCCTACCTTGGCAGGGATCAAAGTCCACGTAGTTCGGGATGGTCTGTGGGGATTACACTCTAGGCTGCCCAGGGTGTTGGTGAACCGACGTGAAGATGGCCGGAACGACCGATGGGTGGTGGGATTGAACCTCGTGGAGGCTTCCTACATACCCTACCTTGGCAGAGATCAAAGTCCACATAGTTTAGGATAGTCTATGGGGATTACACTCTAGGATGCTCAGGTAAGATGTCATGGTCGATGCTTAATCTAAGCTTACGTGAGTCATGCTCGGTGTAAGAAACAAGTGGCAGCAGAGACCTGACGATCACATCGCAAAAGGTGCGTCCGTGGGAAGTGGAGTGGGGCTTACACGTAGTTAGAAACCCAAAGAGGGAACAGGGGCTTACGCATGGTCTGTGGCCCAAAGAGGGAACAGGGGCTTACGCATGGTCCATGACCTGAAGAGGTTGGGACTTACTCTATAATGGAGGCCTGGTGGCGATAAATCCCAGCTAGAGAGGGATTTGTCACCGAAGAAAGGAGGGGTCTGATGTCTATTCCCCCCTGGTCCTTGGGACCGAAGAAGAAAGGAGGACCGATGAAGCTGCCTCTGGCAAGAAAAGCTAGGGGCTTACACCAGGGTGGTTGCCCTTTCCTCGCGGACAAACGCCACTCCGATAAGGAGGATATCATCCCCCTTGGGGGAATATCTCATCCTCATGGAGACTAGTTGGCATAGAGAATGTCCAAGGTGGGGGAACCCCGTGTGTGATGCACAGGGCGAGGCCATAGTTTAAGGTCATGTGCTGGGGACGATGGTACTTGACAGTTTAACATCTTGCATCTCAGATGAGGTGGGTTTGCTCCACACCCCTAGGACTTACATAATCGGTACCCTGAAGATAAGGGATGGGAAACACCATGTATAGGGGGTGTCATGGAGCGAACCATCGGGGGGTCCATGTTAGTGTGGCTATGCGAAGAAGCAATAGCTGTTAGCGTGCCTATGAGGAGAAGCATGATGCGAAGCAACGCAACAGGCAGTATCATCCAAGGGAATTTGAAATCACATCGTGCAAACCTGGAGGGTCACACGGAAAAAGGAATCGCAAAGAAGGGGGGTTCATAGGTAGGGGCCTTGTGAATCTCTGCTGCTCCGCATGGCGAAGGGTACCTATGAAGGGGTGTAATTCACGAAGTGGGGCACCTCAGCCTAAGCATATGGAAGAGGTGCATATGGGAGGTGCTTCACGAAGTGGAAAGGGATTCACAGAGTACTGCCTTATGGAGAAAAGGTTCCTCACGAAGCATGGTATCATGAAACAATGTGCTTCATGAAGTACAGTGACCCTGCCCTGGCATGTGGATCATGTGTACATGAAGGGTGTTTTGTGAAAGCATAAATGCTCCGCGATGACCTGGGTCCCCTTGTAGATACCCTTCCTTCGTGGAGGCCCTTAAGCTACGCGAAAGGCATCCATTTTGAAATAGGGGATCAAAACAAGGCAAAGGAGAGGCACTTCGTAGAGAAGAAGTACCTCGTACAACTCATGGTTCACAGAGCAGAAGGGTGCTTCGTGATTTGGGAGCTAGGAAGTTGAAAGGTCGAATTCTTCCCCTCTTTTTTTGGACTTGGGGGAAGGCTGGTATTTATAGGGGAGAGGCACCGTGAAGCATAGCTCACGTGATGTGAATAGGGACTTGGTTGCTCCGCAGTGTGCCCGCGAACGTCAAATGCATTCACGGAGCATCCCGCCTCCTTGATTTGCGGTGGGCTCGCGAATGTCAAATGCGTTCACGGAGCATCCCACCACCTTGCTTCATTGTGGGCTCACGAACATCAAATGAATTCACGGAGCATCGCGCCTCCTTTCTTCTTGGTGGGATCACGAACATCAAATGCGTTCGAAGAGCATCCAACCTCCTTACTTCGCGATGGGCTCATGAACGTCAAATGCGTTCATGGAGCGTCCCGCCTCCTTGCTTCGCGGCGAGCGGGCGACTACCGGGGCTCCGCAAATGGTATTCGTGAGGCAGATTTTGGAGGGCTTCCATTTCTTTTTTCTTCTTCCCACATTTTGGCACCAACAATTACCAACACCAATGGTTTCAATTCATCTATATTTTTTTTTTCATTTTATAGGTTTCTTTATTTTTTTTCTCTTAACCGCCGTTGTTTTATTCCGGAACCACTTTCAATAGGAAATTTATATTTAACTTATTTTCAATATGTAGTGAATAAAACCCTACACCCAATGAAAAAATTCATGATGCACTATGCGATAATTATATTTTTACATATTCATATGATTTTGAAGGAGTGTTTTAAGGTTTTATCTATTAATTCATATATAATTTCTCACAATAAAAAAGATGAGTATTTTCTATTGTTGAAATTGAAATGAACTAATAAATAGAATCTAATATTGTTGGACACATCATCATGAGAGAAAATGGAGAATTTATTTTTTATTAGAATCATTTTGGGATGGAAAGAATAATACTAATGACTTGGAATGGGTTGAAACATATCTTCTTTCCTAATTCTAGAAGAAAATCATTGGTGTTGGGATTATGTATTTCCCTACCAACACTTTATCATACTACAACTAACATTATAATAACTATTCCATATATGTATAAATTTTATTTTGGTGAGATTGAATTTAGAAAACAATTTTCCACTAAATCTTCCCTTAAGGTTGAGATCTAATGAAAATTGATATTTTGATATAGCCACTATATTATGTCCCTCAGGCTGGTACCTAAGTCAAACTTCTTTTTTCTTCCTCATAATGTTTTGAATGAACACAAGGCCAATTTAGTATATTTTAAAGAAATGTTTATTATAACAATGCCTCTGAATTCTTTTAGTGAATTTATTGGTACCTTTTAATCACTCTAGAAATTTATTAGAATAATTTATAGATACAGTGAATAGAAAATTATATAAGGAAATATTTTAAGACCTCATGTTCCTACAATTGGTTTCAAATTCACCACTCATGTTTTTTATCCATTTCTATTATAGTTTTATTGTTATCTATGTGGGAATTAGTAGGAAGAAAATATGGTGTGATAGTTCATCACTAAGGATAAGTAATTTATTCAAATGTGGATATCCTATGGATGAAAGTAAGATAACAAAGAGTATCGGTGGGGAAGATAAAGTTTCTAGCTAAAACAATAGTAATAACCTTGATGAACATAACTATGAAATGAAATCAATAATTTATTTTCCCATTTCACCTACTATATTATTTTATTCTCGATCCACGATTCTTAGAATTTGGTTCACATTAGATCTATACCTCTACCTTTTTCACTATGTTTATAGGATTGACAAAAAATCAAAGTAAGTCCCTATATCCTTCCATACTCTCTCTGACCATCCTCTTCATTTTAACTACATTTCTGAGTGATGGTGCCACAACTTGGGTGTAGGTTTCACAACCAAGTTAGTTTCTCAATTAGTAAACATCAAGGGTATAAGAATCACTCATGTCAAGATCCACACACAAGTTTGGGCCCCATAATAAAACTTTTTTTATGATTTTTTCTCATATCCTCATGAACCAATGAAACCTTTTAATCCATTAATATATTTTTAGATCTATAGGATAAATAAACTTGTAACTGAAGTCTTGGTATACACATATCACTACCTTCCACTCAATCCATATTTACATATTTGAAACTATATATGAAACCATTAATATCTCCCTTTTTCATAATATAAATTCTTATAAATCAAAGGATTATCCCTCAATAAAAGTATGGAAGTGTCCATGGTTTACCCGTGGTACAAGGATTTGACCAATGATATAATCATTTTTCCAATTCCAGAATACTTTTTAATTTATATTTATCTGTCCCTTAATATTTCAATCTCTTTTAATTTATTTACCTCCCCTAATCACTCATATTATTTATTATAATAAATAATATAATTTACCCTAACTAACCATCTATTCATTTTACTTCTACCAACCCTGATACTTTGAAGTGTTTCACTTTCTCTAGATACTCTTATGGTATTCTCCTTACATTAACTTTATTTTTTATAGATACAAAATTTTAGTTTATATTCAATCATAAAATTCCATTTCAATAGAACATTATATTTCATTTTATGTTGATGTTTTATTACATTACGATCTATTAAAATTGTGATTCCATTGTAGTTTAAATAAAGATTATACTATACAACTATTTTCTTATGTTCTTCCTTGCTGAAGTTAGTGTGGTTTGGTTGTGGTTTGTGGTGTTTTTTGTATCTATATTTATCTTTCAAGTCATATTGATTTATCTATGATCATGTAATTATTATATGTTTCATTCATCTTTGATGTCATCAGTGACTTTGACTTGAATATGATTGATGTTAGAAAATTACAGAACCCCCTTTTTGAGTGTTATTTTACATTTTAAAACAAATATTTACATTTTTCATTTCAAGATTGAATTGATCTTTATTTAGAATTTACTACACATGTATCCTACTTCCATTTCCTGACTAAATTTTTTTTAATCTTGTTTATTGAATATTTTCACTATACGGGATGAGTCTCCAGTTTACCTGTTGGTGTTTCATATTCCAACGTTGTTGACATTTCAAAACCTAAAATTTCCTAATATAGATTTTGAGTTGTATTCAATTTTTTTTTTGAAAAAATATACAATGTCAAGTATAAACTAAAAGAGATAAATTAATTTAATAAAATGATGTTCCACACATATCTAAAAAATTATTATCATTTCCAACTTCAAAATCAGTATCATGTGAACCCACTATGAAACATTATTCTATATCTCATTCCTTTTTCTCTCATTTACAAACATTTCATGAGTATGTTTGAGATAATGTGAACATCCACTTCTATGCCCTAGCAGCATCAAATCTTGATGTTTATAACACCATTATCATGAGTAATTAGTTTTTCTTGATGTGTATACCTAGACCCACATCAATAGTTATGATTCTTCATACAAGCTTGAAATGCACGGGCGGTGCTAAAAAACACACTTCATATTATTTGTTTCCCAATATATTACCTCCCATACATTGCATGGGTGGGGATACTAGTTAGGTATAACTATGTGTAGGGTGTGATTTGAACCCCTTACCCCTTAACGCTTCACCATGTCCTTCATGTGGTGAGTAAACAGACATTAATATATATATATATATAGAAAATACAAGTAAATAAATATATATACTTATATATATATTCGTAATTTATAAATACATACATATAAAAATATAATTACATATAAATTTATATAAATGTTTTTATATATAAATTTATAAATATATGAAAAAATATATAAATATATATAAATATAAATAAATTTACATAAATTTATATAAATACATATTCAAATATATAAATATATACATACACATATATATAAACACACACACACACATATTTACATAAATATGTATAAATATAAATGTATAAAATTAAACAAGTTTAGGAGTCGAGAAATCTCATTACTAAATAATTTATTAGAAAATAGAAAAAGTGGTAGGGAAAGGGATTTACAAAGGTGAGAGTGTAAAACACCACATGCATCCATATCAACAAGACGTGAAAAAAATATGGGGCAATAAAAGACCATCTTGAGGAAGCCTCTATAATTTCCCTCTTGGACAGAGCATCCACAACCTGGTTGTCTTCTCTGTAAATATGAGTGACATCTAGATGAAGATCCTCAATTTGAAGAAGGCATTCAATCCATTATGGAATCATTTTCCATGGAACATTTCTAGAGCGAGTAAAACTTCATCCCTCTCCACAAGAAATGAAAAAGACCCATTATAGATCATCATTACATAAGACATGACTCGAAGTCTCATGATTGATAGTGTTAAATACCCACATTTTTTTATTTCCTTGAATTTTTTGTCCCAAAGGCCCACTTTTTCACCCTTGAAAGGACTTGTATTTTAACCCTTGAAGGACCGCTTTTTTGGCCCGAAGGCCCCACTTTTTCTTAACCCATGAAAGGATCTTCCTAAATGAAACTTGAAGAAAAAGTATTTACTATATATATAAATATATATAAATATATATAAGTATATAAAAATATATATAAATATACATAAATAATTATACATATCATAAAAATGTATATAAAGATATATGAATTATAAATTATTAAATATGAATATATATAAACACAACTCTAAGATCTCAGAATTCAGGGAGGTATGTTATTGGTTAAATTTTTGGTTTGAATACCTTAAATTTGGATAATTAAAATTTTAATGAGTGTATGAGGAAGCTTAGGGGTGTTATGAGGGTTCTAAAAATGAAGGAAATGGAAATTAGGCCATCCTATGCATGTTTCATGGTTGGCGCATGGTTAGAGTAAACCGTACAAGGGGGGAATAAAAACTGTGTGAAATTAAAGAGAGGAATTTTGCACGATTGTCACACGGTTTTTCAAACCATGAATTCCTCCCCAAGTAACCATATGAATTAACCCCTCTTGGGAAGTGGCAGGCACACATTTTCTCATGGGTTGGAAAACCGTGCGACCAAACTATATACCCCATTAAAAAGTTAACATTTACCATTCCCCCCTTAGTATTTTAAGTATCTCACCTTATTTATTCCCCCATTTCTCCTCTATTAACCCTAGTGATGAAACATTTCGACCCATTATTTCCAATGGTGTATCTCCTTTGATTATAGGTTGTTTGGAGTGTCGTTGGGTGTGGATTGAAACTTCAGGTAAGTCTAATGCTCTTATTTCTTCTCTTTTCCAGATTAGGTATTGTAGATTTGTTATTATTCTTCTAAATCACTAAAACCCTCTTTTTACAGTGTATTTTAGGTTGATTCTTCAAGGGGTTCTTGAATCCAGACCTAAGGATGAGGTTAATCATGCGCTCATCTTCAGATTCAAGGTAGGTGATCTATAAGTTATATCCCATAGTTTTATTGTCCATTTGTTTATGCGTGGTTGTGATATTTCTTTCCCATTTATGTGAATTTAATTAATCTAGTAATATTTGAGAAAATGGTTGTCTAAGTGATGATTTAGACCCATCATGATCTTTTTTGGGATGCATTGAAATAGAACCCATGATAAACATGTTAACATGATTAGTTTGAATTGTAAATAGGCACTAATGGTAATTGTTTCCAGACATTAGAAATGTAATAATATATTGTTTGGATTAATACGAAATGAGTTGGGTAAAATAAATTGATTGAGCTAAATGACATATGAATTGTACTTGAAATGCATAAGTGGGTTAATGCATATAGTATGATGAACATGTTAAAAGGTTAAATGCTTGTGAATTGATAATTTTGTTAAATGGGTTAATGTATGGGAAATTGAAGAATATTTTAAATGGGAAAAAGTATGTAAATTTTTGATTATTTTAATGGGTTATGGCTTGAGAAAGGAAAATGGGTTAAATGAGTTATGAAACATAATTCGTAAATGTGTTAATGGGTTAAGGCTTGATATTAAATCTCATCTTGAATGATTATGGATTATGAAAATGGTATTTGTATTTTCTTTGTGTATGGTTTATGATATGGTATATATGGTAAATGGATAAATAATCATGTGCACATGGAGAATCATAAGATGCAATATACTTAGACTCATCTGTAAAATTAGTGATAACTAGATTCATTGAACTCTTCCATCTCATGGCTCCTCCATTGAGACAAAATACATATCTAGACCATGGATTTATATCATTATGATATATTTTAAAACTTAAATCTGTATAACCTTTTATGAATAGTTATTCATCTTCTCTATACACTAGGAACGTATCCTCAGTACGCCTCAGATACTTAAAGATAGCCTTAACAATAGTCCAGTGTTGTTCACCTAGATCTACTTGATGTCTTCTTACCATCCACAAAGCATGGTCAACATTAATCCTTATAAATAACATGGAATACATGATGAATACTATCACCAAAGAATATGGGATCTTACTCATTATATCTATTTCATATTGTGTATGAGGACACATTTTATTAGAAAGATGTATACCATGTGACACCAAAACCACTATTCTCTTGTTTTATTCCATAGTGAACTTCTTCAGCATCTGGTAAATATATATACTAGACTCAGGAAAAGTATCCTCTTAGATCTATCATGAATGATCTTGATCCTTATAATTTAAACCACTTCACCTAATTCATTCATGTAGAAGCACTTTATCAATCATGACTTAACCTCTTGTAAGGATGGAATATTATTTCCAATTATTAATATGTCATCAACATATACTATAATGAAAACCACTAAACTCACACTAAAATTTTTGTAAACACATGGATCGCATTCACTACTGGAAATTTAGCCTTTACTAATGGTTTCAAACCGTTGGTAAATTCCAGAAAACCGTTGGTATAAACTATACCAATGGTTGTCCAAACCGTTGGCTGTAGAGCTATGAGGATAGACATATCCCAATGGTTCTATGAGAACTGTTGGGATATGGGTGCTTAATGGATTATATATCAATTATTACAAGAAACCGTTGGTATAAATATTTAACAATTGTTTAAAAACATTGGAAATATAAAAATCTATGTTTATACCAATGGTTGTCCAAACTGTTGGTATAGACTTTTACCAACGATTTCTCAAAAACCGTTGGGAAAAGTCATGTATAGAATCTATAACAATAGTTTGTAAACTATTGGTATATATATATACCAACTATTTAAATGAAACCATTGGTATATGGTTTCTTTTTAAACATATGATAACAGTTGTAAACCACTGGCATAACCTTTATGCACCTATAATATCAACATGCCTGCCTCCCCCTGTGCACCCACAACAATGCACTTCCACCAGTTCTCAATACACACATACCATACCTATAGTTTTGTATTTAATTACCCCATACACACATACAAAATTAACACATAATTCATAAGCTAATTCCATCAAGTATACACATAAAACAAGTATACCCATACAACATTAACACATAATTAATAATTTAATTAAATACATAAATAAATAAATTCATAATTCAGATCAATTAACCTATGCAATACAGAATTATGAATTTAATACATACAATATTTAATTCTCTATAACACCTATAAAATTGAATTCAGAATTCAGAAGGTAATAACCCCTATAAAAGAAAATCAAGTTTCAGGTTTTGAATATGGCATTGTTGTTCATAGGCATGGGTGAATTCAGATGAGATTTGAATTTTTGGATAATGTGGTATGCCATGATGTAGTAAGGGGTAATGTGACATGGGGTAGAGGATCTAATGGTTTATGCCTATCCAAGGGGTAGGGGGTGTCCAGGGGGTGGGGGGCTGTCCAGGGGGTTTGGGGGTGGGGGGTGTCCAGGTGGTGGTGGTGGTGGTGGGGGGGGGGGGAGGGGGGTGGTCCAGGGTGGTAGGGGGTGTCTAGGGGGTGGGGGTGTCCGGGGTGGGGGTGGGTGTCCAAGGGGGTAGGGGGTTTCTAGGGGGTGGGGGATGTACATGGGGGTGGGGGTATCCCAGGGGGTGGGGGGCTGTCTAGGGGGTTGGGAGGGGGGGGTGTCCAAGGGGGTAAGGGTGTCCAGGGGGTGTGTGTCTAGGGGTAGGGGTGGGGGTGTCCAGGTGGTGGGGTGGTGTCCCGGGGGGTGGGGGGGGGGTGTCCAGGGGGTTGAGGGCTATCCAAGGGGGTAGGGGGTGTCCAGGGGGTGGGGGTGTCCATGAGGGGTGGGGGGGGGGTATCTAGGGTGTTGGGGGTGGGGGTGTCTAAGGGGTTGGGGGGGGGGTATCTAAGGGGGTAGGGGGTGTCCATGTGGGTGGGGGTGTCCATGGGGGGTGGGGGCTGTCCAGGGGTGGGGGTGGGGGGCTATCCATCAGGGTGGGGGTGTCCAGGGGGTGGGGTGGGGGGTTGTTCAGGTGGAGGGGTGGTGTCTAGGGGGTGGGGGGATATCCAGGGGGTTGGGGGATATTCAAGGGGGTAGGGGGTGTCTAGAGGTGGGTGTGTGGGGGGGGGGGTGTCCATGGGGGTGTGTGTATGGGGGGGGGGGGGATGTCCAAGGGGGTGGGTGGGGGGTTTCCAGGGGTGGGGGTGTTTAGGGGGTTGGGGGGTTGTCCAAGGGGGTAGGGGTGTCCAGGGGGTGGGGGTGTCCATGGGGGGTGGGGTATCTATGGGGGGGGGGGTATCCAAGGGGATATGGGGTGTCCAGGGGAGTGGGGGGTGTCCATGGGGGTGAAGTTTTCCAGGGGGTGTCTAGGGGGTGGGGTGGTGTCTGGGTGGGTGGGGGGGGGGGATGTCCATGGGGGTGGGGGTGTCCAGGTGGGGTGGGGGGGGTGTCCAGGTGTTGGGGTGGTGTTTAGTGGGGGCTATCCAGGGGGTTGGGGGCTGTCCAGTGGGTGGGGGTAGGGGGTGTCTAGGGGGGGCTATCCATGGGGGGTGGGGGTGTCTGGGGGGGGGATGTCCAAGGGGTGGGGTGGGGTCCATGGGGGGTGGGGGGATTTCCATTGGGGTGGGGGGGGGGGTGTCCAGGTGGTGGGGTGGTGTCCGGTGGGTGGGTGGGGGGGGGGGCTATCTAGGGGGTGGGGGGGTGTCCATGGGGGTGGGGGTCTCCAGGGGGTGGGGGTATGTCTAGGAGGTGGGGGTGGTGTCTAGCGGGGTGGAGGGGGGGGGGCTATCTGGGGGGGGGGGTGTCTATGTTTTGGGTTGGTGCTCAGGGGGTGTGGGGGGATATCCATAGGGGTAGAGGGTGTCCAGGGGGTGGGGGTGTCTAGGGGTGGGGTGGGGTGGTGGGATGTTCAGGGGGTGGCTGGTGTCCAGGGGAGGGGTGAATCAGTCACAAAAAATCATCAAGTCAAGTTTT